>JAWQUS010000015.1:5000000-10000000 GCA_036365455.1 Macrosoma leucophasiata
CCTACTAACCCTAGCCATCAACGGACGTGTTGGACATCGTCATACATAAACATCTGCCATGGCCGGTTCACGTGGAGGTGCTAAACGACCTCGACGCACAGCACCTTTCCCTATTGGTCACTCTATCACTGTCGAGCAGCTTTACCATTTCGCGCCCGCCACGTCGGCGCACCGACTGGCATGCTTTCGCGCGCACTATGTGTGAGGCCGAACCGCTGGGCGCCCTGCAATCTCCAGAGGAGGTGGAGGCGGCCACCACGACCCTGCCCGCCTGAGCGCTGCCGTGAGCGTGCACCGCGGGTCGACATGGGAAACTACGATCGACCGCGAGGGAGAGAAGGATACGAATCTCTATGCGCTCACGAGAGCGCTCACACGCGAAGCTGCACCCATCTATTCGCTGCTTGATAGCAGCGGCAGACGGTGCTACAGGCCACAGGACCGTGCCGAAATTATGGCTAACCACCTGGAGGGAGTGTTTACCCCCAACCCCGCCAATGACGCTGTCGTCGAGCACTTAGAGGACTGTGAGCGACGAGTGAGGGAACTCCTGTCGGCCCCTGCCACGCCGCTCCGGGGAGAAGATTTTATCTCCCCGACTGAGCTGCGCAAAGCAGTCCTCCGACTACCCAGTCGGAGGGCTGCCGGGCCTGACGGTATCCCCATCGAAGCGCTTCGTCACCTACCGTGGAAGAGCTTGGTGACTTTAACCAAACTCTTCAACGGAGTACTCCGGACTGGCCATTTTCCCACTAATTGGAAGCTGGGAAGGGTCATTGTCCTCCCGAAACCGGGCAAGGACTGCCGACTCCCGTCCAGCTATCGCCCTATAACTCTACTGTCGCACCTGGGTAAGTTGTTCGAGCGTCTCCTGCTGCGGAGGCTGAGACCACTTCTCCCGAGTAGGGAGGAGCAATTCGGCTTCCGCGCGGGTCACTCAACCACGCTCCAACTGACCCGGATAATGCATCATCTGGCCTTCGAGGCCAACAGAGATCACTACGCGGTCGGAGTTTTTCTTGACATAGAAAAAGCTTTCGACCGCGTGTGGCAAGTTGGCCTCCTCGACAAAGTAGCCGCCAGATTACCATCCGGCATTTACAGGGTGGTAGCAGACTTTCTCCAAGATCGGCGGTTCTACGTCACGGTGGAGGGCTGCGATTCGGCCCAGCATCCAATCCGGGCCGGGGTACCACCAATCCACATTGGAGCAGCGTGGTGGAGTAATCTCCAAAAAGGGGAGAGACTCGTGACCAGCAGTGGGACGTATAATGGGTTGCCATTATTATTCTTATTAACCGTGAATTGTATTATCGCTGAACTAATTTTGTTTTGATAACATCACAAATATCGAGACAGTGACAATGGAAACTTATCGATAAGTAAAGGTATATGAAAACGTCTGAAAACGTCATCCTTTCTTAGAAACTTGATAAATATTTAATTGCAATCTTATAAAACCCCTTGGCGTGTGTCGAGTAGTTTCTGACACTGAGCTGCCACTACGAGTGAAATTGAAAATATAATACGCGTGACCTACAGGGGCGGATTTGAAACGTTGGCTGTCCTAGGCCTATGAAAGATAGTCCCCTCCCCCCTGTGCTGTAAAGCATAAAAAATTTGATAAACTGTAGAAATTAAATTAAAATGAAAAAAAAAAACGATAGTAGGTGATTTATTTAATTCTTCTAATAATCGTAATTGTACATGCATGCATACATGCAAATTTCGCGAGATGCTTTAAGGATACATTTTTGAGATTTTACACGTAAGCGCCTAGGCAACTACTATAAAAAAAAAACCGTACAAGTGCGAGTTCGACTCGCGTGGTGAGGGTTCCGTAATTTAAATAAATATTTTCGAAAATATTACAGATTTAAAATGCAGGGACATAGCGGTTACGGTGGTACGGTAGGGGGGGTTATATTATTAAGAATTTTCGATTTAATTTGAATACTCAAACTTCTTATAGGTTTTCCAGTAATCTATAGGCAAAGAACTATTTTCCACATTTTTTTCAAAATTTTAAGTTCAGTAGTTTCGGAGATAGGGGCGGGGAAATGGTCAATTTTCGTTGTTTTTCTTAAATAACTTCAAATTTGTTTATGCAAAAATTATTATAAAAATATATCTGAGATGCTGACAACAACCTCTTTCATTTGATATGTCACACGACACAGTTTACGATTTTTTTTTAATTTCCTGATTTACTCCCCGAAAGTAATAGTAATAAATGTTTATTCATTAACTCTTAATATCTAGGTTACAGAGATGAAGCTAAGGCTAAGAGCTCTAAGGTCAAGAGCTAATCAAGTTGGGCTACACTTGTGGACCCCTGACTCTCAAACTAGAATAATCTGTGATATGAGAGTCAGTGTTCCTCCGCGTTTACAAGCAATATTGCAACGCATTGCAATCAATGATTAAAAGCTAATTTTGTTTAAACAAGTTAAAATAAAATAATAAATAAAAAAAAAGATACATTAGTTAAGATATTCATAAACGTGTGTGTGTGTGTGTGTAAAAAGATACATTAGTTAAGATATTCATAAACGTGTGTGTGTGTGTAAAAATATACATTAGTTTAAATATTCATAAACGTGTGTGTGTGTGTGTGCGCGCGCGTGTGTGTGTGTGTGCGCGTGTGTGTGTGTGTGCGTGTGAGTTAGTGAGTGAGTGTGTGTCTATAAAATATGAGAGTGTGAGTGTGTATATGTCTACTTACATGGATTGTGTAGGTACATAAATTAAGGTAGATGAAAGTAGACGAGGCACGAGAGGTTTGTCAGAACCGGGATATCTGGCGCTTTACACTCTCTGCCTACCCCGTTAGGGCCTGACGTGAAGATACATACATACATACATAAATTAAGGTAAGGATTTAATTCCGGATATTTTTTTCTGTGAAATTATGTGAAAATTTTAAGCGTCTTCATTATAGCGGTAACAGAAATACATAATTTGTGAAAATGTTACCTTTCTAGCTATCACTATTTATGAGATACAGCCTGGTGACAGACAGACCGACGGACGGACAGACAGACAGCGGAGGATTAGTTATCCGTAGGGTCCGTTTTTATCTATTAGGTACGAAACTCCCTAAAAGATAGAACTAAGATACAGAATAGCTTAAAAATATTCGATACGATTCTTTAAATTGACATAACTTTTTTATTTCTGAACTGATTCACATGAAACAAACACTAAATCTTAAGTGAAACTTACCACAATATAGTAGTGGAAACCGCAAATCGAATAAGCCGTTTCTGATATAAGCATGCACAAACACACAGACAAACAGACATTTTTCCGGGATAAAAAGTACCCAGTGTTGTGCGCCAAAGGTTAAAGTATAATCATACCAAGTTTCATTGTAATCGGACCGGTAGTTTTTATGTGATGCTTGAACAAACAGACAGACAGACAGACAAAAACATTTTTAATCACATATTTGTGTTCGGTGTCGATCTAATATCATCCCCTGATATTTATTTTTTCAATATATTTAATGTACAAAATTTACGCTTCTACAGATTTATTATAAGTCGTATAGATAACACGTTTCTTCAATTTTCTATGCATAAGTGAAGTGTAGTCAATTAATTTACGCACCGTTCAGAAATTGACAACTTACGTCACAGAAAAGCGTGCGTAAAGTGCGGGTTTAGGTCACAATGTGCTATAAATGAATTAACTGTATTCATTTTCAATTTATATCCAAAAGATTGACAAAAACGCAGACGACACTTGATGGATTAGAGTCGCCTATTATCATTAGCCCCGTCTACACAGGGCGAATGGGCCGCGAGCCACATTCGGCCGAGGCTGGCTGCCCAGCCTCGTAGTTTACAGGAATCATCTAGGCGGGGCTCGCGAGGCCAGCCGAGCCATCCTGAGCCATCAGTTCGAAAGAGCAATTTATAATGGATAGTCGTGTAATTGCTTCAAAGCTTCGTGCTCGCGAACCAAACGCTCGATCGATCGATTTTTAGATCGTGGTACCTACCTACGCCCTCGAGGTCCTACATCTTGGATCACGATAGTGTTGAACAATACTTGACGCTAAATGATAGTGTTTGGCACTATATCGCGTTCCGGTTAGATGCTAATGTATGGACCCGTAATAACTATCACAATGACATGACTCACATGACACCTTAGGCCTCAGGGGTGACAACGACAACGCATGTATATTTTGACCTCTGGTTTTTATGCATATATCTATAGGCTGCAGTCATCACTTAACATCAATGTGATCTGCACAATTATTAATATATACTAATACATAAAAAACAATTATAATACATAAAAATCTCCAGGGCTCCGTACAATCTCTCAATTGTACGGAGCCCTGTCCAAGTGAGTCAGATTGTACTTGCCCGGTTTATAAAGTCATGGTCACAAAGTGATACAACCTAGCATTAATTTGTCCTCTAAGATAAGTGCTTGATAATCAAAGTGATAATTATTGTATCGATAACATATACCATTCAAATCAGTGAGCGCTATGTGATTGACAAAATGGCAGTGAAACATATATTTCTGTTGTTCATCAATTGTTTATTGTTTGTTTATTCCAGTGATATTTTGTGCAGTGAAGAGTTTTGTAGGGTAAGTTTTGGGTAGTTACTCGTATGTTTTTGAAGCGCGCAGGGCCCTGCGGCTCTGCGGCTGGTGTAAATCGCAAGCGATCTACTCGGTTAAGAGATACGGGCGCGTGTGTGTGATGGGTGACCACTAGTGGCAAATTTAAATGCGCGTTTCCGTGCTTCGGAGGGCACGTTGAACCGTCGGTCCCGGTTGCTATCGATAGATAGCAGTCGTTAAACCTTGTCGGAGGCCTTATGGCTTTGAAAAACATCCGACTGCGGGTTAGCCACTAAGTCCACTAACCCATGTCTCCACCAACCCGCATTGGAGCAGCATGGTGGAGTAAGCTCCAGGCCTCCTCCCAAGAAGGGGAGAGACTCGTGCCCAGCAGTGGAACGTAAAAATAGTTGACGACATTATGCTTTTGTTACCTATATTTTCATGTTTATTTAAAAACAAACTATTTCAATCAGATGCATTCCGAAATCATTGATAATGATTTTCTCTGGTTTTAAATTTTTTTACGGGAAAGTCGTGCTAAGAAAATGACAATACTTTTTTTTGTGATGAAGGTGGTAAAGAAGCATGCAGTTGACATTGACGTTAAGTGGTGACTGCAGCCTATAGACATTAACACAAAGACCAGAGGTCAAAATGCAGATGTGTTGGTTGCAACACATATGCATTTCGATCTCTGGTGGTGGTAGGCCTGAGATCTTAGTTGTTATGTCTCTGTGATAGTTATTACGGGGCCATACTTTACCACCTAACCGGAACACAATAGTGCTGAACGCTACTCATGTGTTAGAAGTGAACCTTCAAAAATTTTCGAAAAGAGACACTGTTTAATTGTCTATCTCTTTTTACTGTCGCTGTTTCATTTCACAGACTTTCAAATGAAAATGATGCAATAGAAGTTTTGGCTGGCCTTAAAAAAATGGCTCTTAGAAGAAAAATAACGTTTAGGTCTACAAATATTTTTTTTTTTTTTGTAATGGAAGTGGCAAACAAACATGCAGTTCACATTGATGTTACCCACCCACTAGAAGATCAAGGTAAAAATGCAGATGCGTTACCACTCCTGAGGTCTAAGGTGTTATGCCTCTGTCCCGGAAATTACAGGGCCGTACATTACCACCTGACCGGAACACGATAGTGCTGAACGCTACCATTTAGCGGCAAATAAATTAGGTAATGCGGTGGTGCCTACGCCCGCTTATGCCTACTGGTGGTAGAGCTCCATCACTGGAGCTCTAGCAGCAGTAAAATTACTAATTCGTAAGTTTAGGAACTCACGTTTTATACCTAGTCTTACATCCTGGACGAGGGTTGCGGTGCGCCTGCGCAGGAGTGTCTTATCAACAATGCTACCCATTTTGGGATGTGGATGCCTTCGCCGACCACTTGCAACTGCTGCAGATACTGCTTGCCACTGTATGGTAGGTGTTTAATCCTTTATTTCTGGTTCTTTTGGGATTTTTCCATTTTGAGTTTTGAAAGTTCTAAGCGTACGTTGCTCAAAGTAAAGTTGTAGTGCCACACCGCGGACAATCCGCCATAATTCCATACAAACGCTTAATTTGGTTTCTATCCATCAGTGTGCGTGTGCGTAGTACGTATAAAATACCAACCGTCGCCCATAAGAGAGGAAGGGGTTGTGTATGTGTGCAAATCGGGCGGGACGTCGAAGTGTCCATTCTATACGTAGTATTATTACATATTCTCTGGTAGTGCGGTCTGTGAATTTCATCTTAAGAAAAAGTTCTTTATTATTTTCAGGGGCAGGCGCACATTGCAGTACCGGTGGCCCAGGATTAGGTACTACGGTGGGCCGATGCGGACACGGTCTTACGTGCAGTAATGAAAATAACACGTGTGTCAGAAGTAAGTGAAATTTAAAATTATAATGTTACGAGCAGCCCGTTGCGGCTGCGCACGGGTGCAATGTTACCTACACATAACTACTATTAATACGTATTATATATACTTCTATACTAACGTAAAATTCGAGCAATAAATGACTAGGTGTAAACTATGAAGCGCGCATGGCCCCACGGCTGGTGTAGATCGGATGCGATCTACTCGGTTAAGCGACAGGGGCGCGGTTGGGTGTGTGAAATTTAAAATGCGCGTTTGTGTGCATCGGAGGGTTCTTTAAGCCATCGGTCCCGGTTGCTATCGATAGATAGCAGTCGTTCAACCTTGGCGAAGGCCTTATGCGCAGTTTGAAGACATCCGACAGCGGGTTGGCCACTAACCCTTATCTCCACCAATCCGCATTGAAGCAGCGTGGTAGAGTAAACTCCAGGCCTCCTCCCGAGAAGGGGAGAGACTCGTGCCCAGCAGTGGGACGTATCAAGGGTTGCCATTATTATTATTAAATATTGATAATACTTACGTAAAGGTTAGATATAATAATAAACAATTGATACCTACCTAATAAAGGTTTGTTGAACACAAACTGTCGACGGGACGTGACGACCCCACCCACTAACGGAAGAATTTTCTTCTACTGGTAGAGAATTCTTCCGCTAGTGCAGTAAGTCAACCGAACAATGGCGGTCAAACCATTCCGATAGGTAGTAAATAGGGGAGAGTGGTATATTGAACTGCCTGATAAATTGTACCACCTCAAATTTTTACACTTACTGTAACTTATTTTCTTTTCTGGCAACACGAAACTGAGCGCTGACAGCGGCCTCAACGACTTGTCTTTTTTTAAAACGGCCTCCGGAAAGTACATTCGTTTTTAGAGAAAAAAATGTGTTTTGAGAGTCCTTCATACAAATTTTGACGTGTGTAGCTAAGGAGATTACAAAGTGAAAATGTAAGTTACAATTTTGTTATATTTTTTATTGATTAGATCTATAATCACTGCTTAAAACAATAGCGTTGCGAACGTATTAGGTTTGGGAAAAAGTTTCTTCGCATTTTTTAAGATAATTCAAAACATTTTTTAATATAGTTTATTTAAATTTAACTAAAGTATATATGTACCATTTTGTTCGATAACCTTTTGCCATCTTGTAGGTAGGGACATGATCCCATTGCTATCAAAATTTTAGGACTTCTCATCAAAATACCGCGACAAGTGGATTTGGCAGTCCTCTCGTGATGTTAACCTAACATTGCATAAAGAATTCTGAAGAGACCGAAACAGGTGGAAATCTGAAGGTGCAAGGTCAGGACTATACGGCGGATGCATTAACACCTCCCAGCCAATCTCTCTTAATTTTTGCTGAGTCGCTATAGATGTGTGAGGTCTAGCGTTATCATGATGAAACACCACACCCCTTTTGTTGATAAATTCCGGCCGCTTTCTCTCAACTTCTTGCTTTAATCTCATCAGTTGTTCGCAGTAGAGTTCAGAATCGATAGTCCTGCCTGGCGGTAAAAGCTCATAATGAATAATGCCCTTCCAATCCCACCACACACACAACATCACCTTATTGCGAGTTAACCCGGGTTTCGCCACAGTCTGTGAAGCCTGACCGGCCTTTGACCACGACCTTTTTCGCACGTTCTTGTCGTACGTGATCCACTTTTCATCACCAGTTATCAGCTTCTTCAAAAATGATTCGGTTTCATTACGTCGTAATAAAGAATCACAAATGAGTACACGGTTCATTAGGTTTCTTTCAGTGAGCTCGTGAGGTACCCAAATATCGCGCTTTTTTTATACCCAGCTTTTTTCAAATGCGCCAAAACTGTTTTGTGATCAATTCTCAGTTCTTCAGCTACGTCGTAACTACTGATATGTCGATCTTGCTCCACTTTTTCAAAAATGGCATCCATTTTATCCGTAATAGGGCGACCAGAGCGAGGTGCATCTTTGACATCAAAATTTCCGGATTGAAAACGCTTAAACCAAATTTGTGCTACTCTCACAGACACTGCACTAGGTCCATAAACATCGCAATTTTCGCGGCTTGCGTTGCATTTTTACCTCTTTTGTAGTAAAATTTTAAAATGTATCGAATTTCTTCATTAGATTCACTTATCTTGACAGTACGAAAAACAAATGAAAATCACACATTTGCCTAATGTCAATTTGGAATTATGTTCTTTAAAATTTTAACTTGATACCAATGATACCAAAACCAGCCAGATACAAATACTACAGCCAAAGAGATTTTATTACAAGTTCATACATACTATAATGCGAAAAGACTTTTTCCCCAACCTATTATTATGTGCAGCGGTTATTTTGTGACAAGCATTTATTTTTGAAATCTCTTAGTTTGGTAAATTTTACCACCAGCAGTTGTTTTATTTGTACTGGTACAATTTACCCAACTTGTTGCTTTACTTAATATTTTATATTTTTTTTAGATGAATGAAGACCATAAATTGTATTATAAAACGGAAGAAGGAGGTTTTGGAAAGATATTGTTGGCTCTTGAAAATAAGGAGATGAGCTAGAACCACATATCTGAAACGAATTCGTTTTCAAAACCAACAATTTAACGTCACGCCAGAATGCGAAATAAGTTGAGGGTCAAATATTGACAAGACAAAGTACGTTCGTTGTTGTAAATGGTTTCACGGAACACATTGAATCAAGATATTTACGAAATTTTTTATACTATTATAATATGGTAAAAGAAAGTAGAGTTTGATCTCAGTACACAAGTAGATAAATAAATAATTGTTGACTAACGGAAATAATATTCTAAAGTGATTTATTCTATTTTCATACATTATTAAATTTATGCAGAATAATTTACTTAAGTCTGATAAATGTTTTTTTTTTTAAGTTTATAATACATTTGTATCTTTTGTCACATTATGACAGTTAATGATGAAGAAATTTGAAATTTTTGTCAGCATTTTTTCATGAATAATTAAAATAAAATCAATTTATCTTGTCTATTTATTAAACTTCTTTATTTTCATTTATTATCATGTTAATAAGTCTCTTAAGTCTTGGTGGTACGATTTACCTAGTCTGTGGTACAATTAATCCGACTAGTTTGGTAAATTGTACCGAAGGAAAGCCTTCGGGGAAACGCATATTGTGTGAAATCCGATAAGAGTATGGTGTTGACGTTGCGGCACATGTTAAATGAGATTCTAAACTATGTGAATCAAGATAAAGAACTTATTTAAATTAATATCAACAAAAGATATTTTGCAAAATCTGAAAACTGGTACAATATATCCGACTCTCCCCTATAACGACGCGGGATGGGCAGCAGCGACCCGCGATAAATCTACCGTCACTGCAATCGGCAATCTGACCGCCAAGCTTGGCGATTATGGCATATTCTCCCCTAATGACACACAGCACTGTTGTGAGCGTCTTTGGGGAAGGCTTTGTCCAGCTGTGGACGTCATTGGGCTGGAGTGATGAACACATAGGGTTACGAAAGCGGCTGTTTTTCCTTAAACCGACTCCGCCATATCTGTGTCATACATACCTACTTAGGAACCAAAACCCAAAAACACACCCTTATTGATCGAATTTCACAAACTCCGGTCAGGGGAGGTCCGCCATAGGCCTCCGGTTCTGGGAGCCTCCACACAGGTCCGATGAGTCTCTTAGCAAATGTAAGGGCGAGATTCACAGACCGCACTACTTTACCTTGAGCAAATTATGCTTAGAACTGTCAGTAGAGTATGGGATTTGACAGTTCGAAGCGTACTTTACTTGAAAGTAAAGTCGTAGTGCGGTCTATGAATCTCACCATAAGAGTAGGGCCACGCGGATACGAAGAGAGTAAAGACGTATTTTTTCTCGTGCGTTTTTGTTTGTTCCTTAACTAATACTTATGTCAGAAGTAGGACGCCACAATATTCTTGCCTGGGGCAGAGAATATGTAATAATACTACGTATAGAATGGACACTTCGACGTCCCGCCCGATTTGCCCGCATCACTCAACCCCTTCCCCTCTTATGGGCGACGGTTGGTATTTTGTACGTGCTACACACAAAGGTGCGCGTGTAAATACACGTCACTGATTGATGTCTGTGTAATAGAAACCAAATTAAGCGTTTGTATGGAATTTTGGCGGAGTGTCCGCGGTGACGGTGTGCTCGGGGCGTCATTGGTTGTAACACCGGCACTGGGCGAGGCCTAGAGGCCTTTCTCATGCCACCCCGGGCCTCTGATAAACTTAGTCCGCCACTGGAAAACTTATATAGATAATGCACTCTTTGAAACTGACTGATCATTTCGGTTTTGACATGCGACGCCATTTCTATAATTAACTTTTTTTCACCATCACGGGATTATGATAAAAATGTATGATTTTCGTTTTAGGGAAAAACATTTTTTTTAATAGTAAAAGATTGTTTATTAAAAAAGATTAAAGTTAATTAAATTAAAAAAAGTCAGTAATAAAACAAATAGATGACAATGGGGTTGTTCCAAAAATTGAGATCTTATAAGACGAGAGATTCACAGACCATACAAGTTACGACTTTACTTTCAGCAAAGTACGCTTAGGGTCAGATTCACAGACCGCACTACGACTTAACTTTCGAGCAAAGTACGCTTCGAACTGTCAAAACCCATACATTTCTGACAGTTCTAAGTACACTTTGCTGAAAGTAAAGTCGTAATGCTGTCTGTGAATCACACCCTGAGTAATTTGGCCGAAGTTTAAAAATTATCATATGATTGACTTGAATGGGGCGCTATAAAGCGCCTAATAGTGGCGGCGCGCGACCCGAAAAAATATACAATGTGTAACAAGATTGAATGTACAACCCGAAACTTCCTTGTTCAGAATCGATAACCGAATCGATTTCAGGCATTTTTGATGTAGGTAACATTTTGTCCCAAAATTAATTACAATTAAGGAAATTATGGTCACCCATTTGGTGAACAGTCAATACAAACGAAAATGAGACTAACGTCTATCCAGTAAAAATGCTAGTCTCAACAAGTTTATTAGAACTCGTTGAGACGTGCATTTTATTATTATTAATAATTTAATAAATCAAACAGTGAAAATGAATCTTAATACTAGCGAGTGTTAAATAAGGGTACTCTACATCACATTGCGACAGCGTACGTGTGTGAGTTGGTTTGTGTTTTATGTGCGGTCGTAAGTAGAGGTAGGGTAAGTATGCATAGGGTGTGCATACTGTTCGTACAAATTGAGGACAACTTGTTTCTTTTATTTAAGAACAAGTACTTAAATAAATACTTAAACACGTAATTTCAGTTCATGTATTATGATTATAACTCGATTTTCTAATCGAGGTGTTTAAGAGTGTGCACTATTACCGTTACATGTTGTATTTACAGTAGAAGCTCTTTATTCACGCTTCCTTCATTCGCGTTTTCTCTATTTTTTCTATTCGCGGATTGAAAAAATGCGACTCAAGTCCTATATTCGCGGCTTAAGATTTCTTTATTCGTGGATTTATCGGTGCATCGGTACATATGTCCCTAAATAAAAAGAATTCGGTATCCGTTGTCAAGAGATAAATACAATAGGCATTAATACAACTACGCCTAGATTGTGTTTTCATAAGCTAACGGCGTTGTTTGTTTCGTTCGAAGGTTCCTTTGAGGTAAAGTCGCCTTCGCCGCGGTCGGTGTTTTTAAGTATGTAAAATTTGAAAATTTAGATAAAACAAACTGTTACTCAAAACATGAAGTATATTATTGAATGCTTCACAATTGGACCATTGCCTAAACCTGAAGATATAATGTAACTTATCAAAATGTATGGTCAAAAACTTAAATTAAACAGATTTTCATGTTGGCTGTTACCTTTTCACGTCCAAACGACTGAACCGATTTTAATGAAGGAGATGTTGCGAGCTCGGCCCTAGTTCGTACATGTCCTCAAAAAATGGGTAAATTAAAGAAGAATCCAAAAAAAATACAATTAATTTATTCGAGAATACATTTTAGAGTTACAAGCACATTTAATTCAAACGATTTTATCATTTTCAACTATGTTAAACATGGCGGCGATACAGCCGACACTTGGGATTGCTTGGGATCAATCGATTTTGATAGTATTAAGAAAATATTACTTTTTTGTCCAAATTCTATAATCTAAATACAATTTAAAAAATGAAAATTTCAAAATGACATCGCCCGCCATATTCGCCATGTTAGTTTTGAGTTGCAATTCTAACTGCAAATTATGTTTTGTAACTGCAAACAAAGCTAAATAAGTGAAAATATGTAGTAAAAAACGTTTTTATATTGATTTTGCCTGTTTAATGATATTGTGTACAATACATGGCCGGAGGTTTATACATTTTTGCAACATCTCCTTTGGTGCAGAGATTGAGTTGACTTTGAGAAAGAACATAGGCTACTTTTTAAACAACATCCACGCGGGCGATGCCGCATCCAACAGCTAGTTCTATATAAATTACCATTCCTTATTCACGATTTCTATATTCGCGGCATATTTACGGAACGTATACCCTGCGAATAAAGAGCTTCTACTGTATCTAAAATGATCTGCCACGAAACTAATGTGGCAGATCAACAGCTACTGGCGCGGGCAACAGCTAGTATAATTTATAACAAACGATTTTTTTTACATTTTTATTAATTTATAAATCTGGCACACTTACATATTTAAGCTTGTAAGATTTTGATTTAATAAGTCTGTTATTTGTTGTAACAATATTAAATATGCGTAAACGTACAAAAAGTCTTTTTGCATATTGGGTTGGAAAGCATGGACAACAATCTGTAAAAGTTACACTACTCTGCGCTTCTAAAATAGTGTTGGCCAAGCATCCCACAAATCTCTTTTTATTTAACACGTTGACTACGCGTTTCTCTAACTCTTTTATAAAGATCACAAAATGCTTCGGTATGTTGGGCAATCCAACAAGTGGATTAACTTTAATATTTTTCGCCTTTTTATTTACATTCTGTTTCGCTAATTTCATGTATCTATTCATACGGACGCAGTTGTGGCTATCGTGGCAGGCTTGTAATATGTAACTACAAACGTTATTTAATGCATTCTCTTCTGGAGTATCAAATCTGTAGTCGATTCTATTGATTCTGATCATCGCCATAGTCGGATCATCACTAATGCCTCTATGTACAAAGTGATCACTTTCGGTGACACGACAAGTAAGCAAATCATCTAAATAAGCAAGAATCTGATCCATATCTGCCTTACTATTAAGATCCGAGTGCTTCATCATATTTAACACCATTTTTTTACGAAAGGCTTTACTGAATTGTACTGGCGTAGGTGCTCGGCACTTTCCAGCTTGCTGGCGAATCGAACCAAGAAGGCTCTCCAAAACATCTAGATTAAGTCTACGAGTGAATATAAATTCATGTCCGCGAGATGTTAAATCTACCCATAGATTCATAATGCTTTTCAGAGTGATTTTGAATCCATCAATACATTTGACAGAGCCTGTGACGTCTTCTTGACTAACCGCGTCACGAATAATGGCTTCGTTCAAAAATATCATAAAATTATCAAGTGTTCCAAATTGATACGACAATCCAGCAAATGGTTTTTTATATTTATTTGAATCGCTCCGAAATGCTGAGTTTAAAATGTCAAATGTGTCATTTACTAACTCAATGACTTTCACAGTTGCAGTACATCTATTGTTTAGGTATCCTGATTCTATAGATAACTTCATACCTGCAGCGACGGTTTTACTAAAAACTTGCGTGGCATACTTCAGTTTCATCTTTTCAAACTTATTTGGGTTAATGTGTGATTCAGTTAATTTCGGCGCTAAACTAAGTACTCTGTCACTATCTTGGGTATAAAATGCTATTATGTCTCTCCACGATGCAATAGTCTTCGCATCCTCAGCACCCTGATATTGAATATCATATTTTAGTAAATTATTACGCAATGATTTAACCAAGTGCGGTACGTCATATATGTAATAGATTTTATGACTATCCACGAAAAAATATGGGTTGTCAACTGTCACGTTCTTGGATTTAGCAAAGTTCAAAAAGTTTGCTCCTTGATCAGATACAAAAGCGACCACTTTAAAACCAATACGGATCATTTCTGCAATAACACTCTCCAGCCATGTGTTCAGTTCTGAATAATTCTTTCTCCGTGCGAGAAAAGAATATGCAATAGGCTGTTTCCAGTTGAGAAAGATTCCTCGTGCCATAACCACGAGTGCTCGAGTTGCAGGTTCTGTAGATTGCTCTCCATCAATCTCGCGAAAACCAATAATCTTATCTGTATTAATATGATAAAACAGCTGCCTTTTTAGTGACATTTCGTCGGCACAGATGACGCAGTATTTTTCAGATTCCGTTAAAAGCTTGACTTTTGATTCTAAAAATTTTTTAACTTTTGGGGATATTTTGGTGCCAGTGTTCAAATTGACGCTGCGAAGTTTTTTTTCACTTGGAAGAATCATAATCTTACTTAACAGCCGATACGCTGTAGGTCCCGCGAAAAATATACTTAAGGCTAATAATTTATATTCTTTGGAATGTATATTTCCTCGACTAATGCGATGTAATTTTTTATTAAGATTAATAATACACATAAGTTGTGGTGTTAAATACGATTCGTCCTGTACGGTAATGCGTGTTCCCAATTTAACCACTTCATGTCCTAAGATGTTCTTTTTCTTGCATTCTATAGTATAGCTAGAAGACAATTCCGCTGTAGCTTCACAAGTTTGAACTTCCACACTTTGCACATCCCATGTAGTTTGTGTATCTTTTGACAAACGAGAAGGGTCTCCTTCATTAAAATTTGGTAACATAAGTACGGGAACTGCATTACATACTAACCGTCTACTTATAAGACTGGACTCTTCGAAGTGCAAATCACATATTTTGTAACATTTGTTTAGAGTTTCCAGGTTTTTATCATACAAATTTGGCCGACCAGTTGCTTTTATCCACTGTTTGCATCTGAAACCAAAAAAAAATTTTAAGCAACGAGTGTGGCACACCTGCCGTATATTTCACATGGATGTAAAGTGATGAATGCAGCTTATTGACACCCACGCAAAGACCAGGGGTACGACCGCCTATCGACATTGTCGTTGATAACAATAATCGAAATAATCTACCACTATCGCATGTTTCTCACCTACGAAATCAAGAAAAGGATCAGATTATCACTACGGCTTTTAATGGAGCTACAAATCGACATGAAAATTTGACAGCAATGACAACGACAGTAGCAATGTCGATAGGCGGTCGCACCCCAGAGGTCAAAATACATACGCGTTACCAATTCTGAGACAGTCTGTAGTGATAAGTTATTACAGGGCCATACATTACCATCCAACCGGAACATTATACTGCTAAACACAAGCTTTTGACGGTAGATAGATATTACCTACACCAGCACTCTACCACCAGTCAGTAGATTAATATTATAGACACATTACCTACATTAATGTAAGACTAATAACATACCTGACTTTCCTATTTATTATTATTATATTTATGATTATTTATGTTATTTATATATTGATTCATATATAGCTATATGTTTATGTATATTGATACATGTTTTGGATTGTGTATTTATTGTAATATATCTTTAGTTATTTACGTAAGTAATTATCTGCTTCGTGTTTTAGTCATTGTAGTTTTTTTATTTCATAGTTCTTTTATTTTTCTGCAACACTTCGTGGTTTTTCTTGTACAACCTTAAGGTTGACTGGCAGATAATGCCTAAAGGCATTTTTATAATGTGTGCGTTAAAGTTTAAATAAATAAATAAATACCTTTGCTTGTGGTAGAGTTCCAGTGTAGGAGCTCTAGGCAGTAGGCATCACTGCATTACCTCTTTCGCCACCAAATGGTAGTGTTCAGCACTGTCATGTTCTGGTTAGATGGTAATTTATGGCCCCTTAATAACTATCAAATACAACATGTAATGGGAATAATGCACACTATTTAACATCTCGATTATAAAATCGAGTTATAATCATAATACATTAACTGAAATTACATCTTTATGTATTTAATATTTTTTATTTAAGAAATAAGTTATCCTCAATTTGTATAAACAGTATGCACACCCTATGCATACTTACCCTACCTCTACCTACGGCTACACATAAAACACGAACCGGAAAAGTGATGTGGCGTAACTTGCGTACCCTTATTTAACACTCGCTAGTAATAGATTAATTTTATTTTCCATTATTTTATTTTTTAAATTATTATTTATAATAAAAATCACGTCTCAACGAGTTCTAATAAACTTGTTGAGACTAGCATTTATTTTGGATAGACGTTAGTCTCATTTTCGTTTGTATTGACTGTTCACCAAATAGGTGACCATAATGTCCTTAATTTTAATGAACTTTGGGACAAAATATTACCTATATTAATAATGTCTAAACTCGATTAGGTTATCGATTCTGAACTAACTAGTTTCGGGTTGTACA
This sequence comes from Macrosoma leucophasiata, assembly GCA_036365455.1. NCBI lineage: Eukaryota > Metazoa > Arthropoda > Insecta > Lepidoptera > Hedylidae > Macrosoma > Macrosoma leucophasiata. Next base: position 5,016,937 of record JAWQUS010000015.1, read on the forward strand.
TTCAATCCTGTTACACGTTGTATATAACATACTAAGATCTCAGGGGTGGAAACACATCTGCATTTTGACCTTTGGTATATGTTGGCTGCAGTCATCACTTAACATCAATGTGAACTGCGAGCTTGTTTATCACCTTGATTACATAAAAAACTGAAGGAAATGACGAGTTAGTCTGAAGTTCAGACTAACTCGTCATTTCCGACGGGATGGACGAATGAAAACGGAAAAACTGGGCTGAAAGCTGGCGGATTTTTTGACAGATTCTGATCTTATCCTAATCATCATCTATACTAATAATAAAAAGAGGCAGCGGTAAAACAAGGTAACTGACGTCGATTTGGGGAACAGGGAGAAGGGGAGAAGAGGTAACTAACCCCTTTATACCCTCCCTCCCCTCGCAACTCAATGGTTTAGGACAGTGATTCCCAAAGTGTTCCATATAGACCCCCTGGGGTCCATGGGAGACTAAATGGGGTCTACGTATATGCGTAAATAAAAATGGGATATATGGGAAAGTGATATAAATGTTAGCAAGGTGGTGCACCGAAACCAGAAAAAAATTGGAAGGGGTCTACAAGAAAAATAGTTTGGGAACCTCCGCTTTAGGAGATATGCATGATTAAAGTTTGGGACAAAAATGGCGCAGTTTCCCAGTCACCCAGACCCGAAAGAAATATCTGTAGGCCATACAAATATTTGTTCCGGTTCGGGAATCGAACCCGCGACACTTCGAATCAAACGGTGGTTTCGCACCGCCGACTAACCGGGTCGTCAGAATTTAACACAGATACTGAACACAGTCTAACTACAGCATAGTCAACTGTTTTTAACACACACTGTGTGTGTTTGTTTATGTTTGTGAAAGTGTTGATATTTACTTTTATAAATATTTGATGTTATTTTGTTACACATAACCGTTCTTCAGTTTCCTCATAGTTAAGCTTATGTATTAAGCTTATGTATTCACTTCATGTCATTTTACATTGTTTTCTGTTTGAAGGATAAATGTTTAAATTTTATTATAAAGATAGGGGCACATGGTACTAAATTTGAGTTTACCAATGGTTGGGGTGTTATTTACATACTAAATGCTTTAAACGTTTTGTTAACAGCCAGGGGTTAAAAAAAAAATTGACCAGTGAACTAGAAGATTAAAATAAAACAAATAAAACACTATAGTTAGATGATAGTATAGACGAAGTACAGTGTTAGTACTATTCTAAAAAAAGGAGATTAAATTCTAATATTATTTACAAGTACACATTTATCTAATCTATACACAAAAAGCGAAGTTACTAAATAAAGCAATGATTTCATATTAGTAGGAAGGGGGATGCTACAAGGAAGAAGGGAGTAGGTACATTATTTAATGTATGTTAAACCGTGAGTTGAATTTGATGAAATCATTGAATTTGATGAATCATTGATGAAACATTCACATAAAAACATGTTAAAATGATAGGTTTGACAGCAGTGCGAACGCTAGCACCAAAAAGACATTCATCGCAATACATACTTTATGTGACGAGTTGCGAAACATCATCATGTTTAATGCTTTTAGTCCAAACTTTGAAAAAAAAATTGGGGGTCCATGAAATGAAAATGGGGATCCACGATAATGGATCTCAACACATACACTGATATTAACAATTTACTTACATCATATGTGGTCCATGGGAGACTCGATGGGGGTCTACATAGGCGTGAATAAATAATGGAAATATGGGAATGTGATATAAATGTAGCAAGGACAGGGGTCCACAGAAACCAGAAAAAATTGTAGAGGGTCTACAAGAAAAAATTGTTTGGGAACCTCTGATCTATATTATAAAGCTGAATAGTTTGTTTGTTTGTTTGCTAGAATGCGCTAATCTCAGGAACTACTGGTCCGATTTGAAAAATTATTTCAGTGTTAGATAGTCCATTTATCGAGGAAGGCTTAAGGCTATAATAATATATAATAAAATCACGCTAAGATGAATAGGAGAGGGTAGGTAACGTAATTCGCTCTATGAAGTTCTGCAGATCGTTGTTGTGATAATTCAAAAGATAAATGCAATCATCTCAAGATCTCCGTATTTACTGTAAATTCTATATTTCAATTTCTCCTTGAGTAAATTAAATAATTACAGTGAAAACCATATGGGATATTTGTTATGATTGTGAGGTCTAGGGCACATATTTTGAAATAGCCGATTAGCTGATCGAAGAAACCCATAGTGAGCAATAATTACTTACCTCGTTTCTTCTCTGGGGAAACTGAAAAACATTCTATTTTTGATCCGACTAGTTGACATACAGCCGTACACAGAACAATACACCACCATTTTATGAAATATTCAATAATAAATTATAAACAGAAATAGATCGTAAGACGCGTTGGTAATCTCATTCTTTAGAAAATATATTAGTAGTAGAAATAGTAGGGTAGAATGTCAGTATTAATGTATAATCTATGGGATAGAATTCGGTAGATAGTAGTAGAAATGGTAGAATACTTGTCTGTGTTAGAATCATTGAGATATTACACATGGAGAGGGCACATTGTATTATAAATACAGTAGTTGGACAATAATGGGCAAAATCGACACATGTCTGATAAAAACAGTTTTGACTCTTTCTAACTAACCAGTAGCTCCCTATGTAAAAAGAGACACAAGATATATGCAGAGTATCAATTTTGGAAATGATTTGATGTGACGTCATACTTATACCTTCGCGTGACCGTCGGCGCCATTGTAAGCGCCCGATTTGTGGTACATCTGTTGTCAAACAAACAGGTGCTCGTAATATTTTACTGTTTTTTTGAGAACTAAATCTTTTAACTAGTTATTGTGGTATTCTAGGTTTTGCTTTATGTTGACTGATTATTCTCTCGTATTGTTTAAAATAGAGTGGTGCAAGGAAAAACGAAAATAATCTTGGATTGAACTTTGTGAGGTTATATACAAAGGAGATGTTGCGAGCTCGGCTCTGGTTCGTACACGTCCTCAAAAAATGGGAAAATTAAAGAGGAACTCGAAAAAAATACAATTAATTTATTCAAGAATATATTTTAGAGTTACAACCACATTTAATTCAAACGATTTTGTCATTTTCAACTATGTTTAACATGGCGGCGATACAGCCGACGCTTGGGATCAATCGATTTCGATAGTATTTAGAAAATATTACTTTTTTTCTCCAAGTACTACATATACAAAATACAATTTAAAAAATGAAAATGTCAAAATGACATCGCTCGCCATATTCGCCATGTTGGTTTTGAGTTGCAATTCTAACTGCAAATAATGTTTTGTAACTGCAAACAAAGCTAAATAAGTGTAAATATGCAGTAAAAAACGTTTTTATATTGATTTTGCCTGTTTAATGATATCGTGTACAAAACATGGCCGGAGGTCCATACATTTTTGCAACATCTCCTTTTCACGGATTCGGTGGGACATAACTGCTGTTTCTATATTAGAATGTGCCTTCTCCATGTGTATTAACTCTATGATAATTCGAGTATCAGTACCAGAACATATAACATATTTAATAAAACTCAAAAATACACCAAGAAAATAAAATAAAATAGGAGCACCACATGCCTCTTCAAGGTGCCCGCCAAAACCCATAACTATGTTAAGAAATGAAGAATATAAAAAATACTGACTTACTTTAATTATTGGATTGGCTGTAAAAGGCATGAATTCATTGCCGTAACCATAACAATTATTAAAAAAAAAGTTGGTGACTGTGGGTGATGGCTGTCATGGCTGTCTGATATTTATTTATTTATCTAATTATTTTTTAAAGAATGACTGAGGTTTCGATTCGACCACGATCAGGATCACTTTATTAATATAATAAATTTACGTTTCACACCCACGAGCGTTCTATTACTGGATAATTTAAAATTGCATATTTCATAAAATGGTGGTTTGTTGTTCTGTGTACCGCTGTACGTCAACTAGACGAAAAAAAAATAGAATGTTTTTCAGATTCCCTAAAGATCAAATGAGGTAAGTAATTTTTGTTCTCTGTCTTTCTTCGATCGACTAATCGGCTATTTCAAAACATGTGCCCTAGACCCCTTTCTTTCTTTTGATTGATGGCAATTACAAACTAAGGGCAATTCTGACTAGACCTCACAATCATACAAAACAAATAAGAAAAGGAAATTGAAATGTAAAATTTACCGTAATTACGGAGCCCCTGAGATGAAATATCTTTTGAATTATTGCGACAACGATGTGCAGAACTTTTTAGAGCAAATTACGTTATATATGTAAAGAACTTTGAGTCTTGTTTAACCTCCAACCATAAGTTGTTCTGGACCTATATGAAACATAAAAGGGGGAACCGCTCTACTTATCCACAAATGTCACTTGATGACAGTAATGCAAGCAACAGAGCAGATATTTGTGATCTTTTTGCTTGCTCATTTTTCATTAACAAAAATAATCTTCCGGCTTGTAATGAACCATTTGAAATGCGCACTTCGAATTTTTTAACATCAGTATTAGTTGCCAATGATCAGGTTTATAGGGTATTCAAAAGACTTGATTCAAGATGGGGAGCTAGATCAGATAACATACCACCTATCTTCATTTGTTAAATGCGCCAGCGTGTTGACATAGTATTATTACATATTCTCTGGCGTTGGTGCTACCACTTTCAATTATTTTCAACAATTTTTTTTTTTTTTTTATGTTATGGAAGTGGCAAACAAGCATGCAGTTCACATTGATGTTAAGTGATGACTGCAGCCTATAGACACCCACACAAAGACCAAGGTCACAATGCAAATGCGTTGCCACTCCTGAGGCCTAAGGTGTTATGCCTCTGTGCCGGAAATTACAGGGCCGTACATTACCACCTGACCGGAACACAATAGTGCTGAACACTACCATTTAGCGGCAAGTATATTAGGTAATGCGGTGGTGCCTACGCCCGCGAGCTCCGTCACTGGAGCTCTACCACCAGTAAATATTTATGTACAGGTGTATATAAAGTAGAAAGTTTCATTAATCCATTAATTAGGTATTGTTATTAAGGTTATTTATTTATTTATTATAGCCTTTACATTCTGAATTGGTTGGTTGTAGGTTTCTAAGTTATAGTAAGTCTCTTAATCCCTGAAGCCGCAATGGATCAGATTGGGACCGAGAACAATAAGAAATCAATTGTCATATTTTTCTGGTGGCCTGAGGGAATAATTATTCAGTATACCTCCTGGCAAAGGCCTCCTAGATTTTTCCACTGGGCTCTATCACAAGCATTTTGTCTTCAGTTTGGATCCTCTGCGAGCTTTAATTTCTCCTCCCATCTTCTTAATTGTTTAGCTCTGGTTCTTTTGTTATTCCTGGGACACCAGTCTGGGATGATTTCACTCCACTTATCTAGTTTCTCCCTCACCTGTTGTCCTGTCCACCTCCACTTAAGCTGGTCAACTCGGGTTAGAATATCCATCACTTTTGTCTTAGGGGCCGTTCAAGTATTATGTAAGCAGATTTATTACAATTCTTTACCCCCCCATCCCCCTTGTCAGCAAAAGTAAGCAAAGCTCTTACCCACTCCCCCCATGCTTACGTAAACATTTATCAATTAATGTATTGTTTTTTTTAATCGTTTTCTTTTTATATGATTTTTTATTATTGAATTTTTGGGTATTTTTTACGTAACTCCCAGCGCGCGGTAGTTTCTCTACTCGGTTCTAAAGCGAGTGCCTAATTGCCATTCGTGTAAAAAAGTAAATAACTACCGATGACGTAATCATCATCTAGACTCCCCTACCCCCCATGTCATCCAAAATAAGCAGAGCAAAGACTCCCCCGCCCCCGTAATACTTGAACGGCCCCTTACCTCTCAGTTATTCATTTCTTACTCTGTCTTTCTGTCCATTATTAAGGTATGCCTATTTAAACCCACTGAGTATCCCACTATAGCATTATGTAAAACGATCAAGGTCCTGACAGTGAGTCAACTATTTATATCGAACACAGTAAACCATATATATGTATGTATCTTCACGCCAGGTCCCTAACGGGGTAGGCAGAGAGTGTAGAGCGCCAGATATCCCGGTTCTGACAAACCTCTCGTGCCTCGTCTACTTTCATCATTCTCTTCATACATGCACGCCGATTCCTAAGACTTTTGATCCCACCATCAGACAGAACTCGACCTATTTGGTCATGGTAGGTCAGTCTTGGTCTTCCTGGGCCTCTGCAACCATCCACATTCGCATTGTATATCTGTTTAGTCATTCGCTCATTCGACATTCTTTCTATATGCCCGAACCATCGGAGCATGCCTTTTTTCATTTTTACACCGATACTATCATTCACACATCTTACTTACATCTTCATTACGAACGCGATCGGTGAGTGATACACCGCAGATCTTGCGCAATGATCTCATCTCGACCGCGTTCAACTTACTTTCATGCTCTTTCCTGCATACAGTTAACTACAGCATAGTCAACTTTCTTTTCCAACAGTCTTTTAACCCTCTGCTGTGAATGAAACGTTTAAAGCATTTAGTATGTAATATCTCAACTATTGGTGAAACCAAATTTAGTACCAAGTTTACAGATTTCATGTGCCCCTATCTATAACATTTAAACATTTATCCTTCGAACAGAAAACAATGTAAAATGACAGTAAATTAATACATATCTACATAAGCTTAACTATTAAGGAAACTGATGAACTGTTATGTGTAACACAATAATTTTAAATATTTATAAATATAGATATCAGCACTTTGACACACACACACACACACACACACACACACACACACACACACACACACACACACACACACACACATACGCACACACACATTTAATCATATACAACTATTTGGGGAATTGGCGCTGATTTAAAGATTCAGTTACCATTGTCTGTGAATTAAAATCTAACACATTTCCCTTGGCGTCGGGATGTGACGACCCCATCGCCCGCTAGCGGAAGAATTCTCTTCTAGTGGAGGGAATTCTTCCTCTAGTGCAGTCAGTCAACCGAACAATGGCGGTCAAACCATGGTGGTAGGAGTATCCGGGATGGGCAGCAGCGTCCCGTGATAAAATTGCCGCCACTGCGATCGCCAACCCGCATGCCAAGCGTGGCGATTATGGCAAATCACCCCAAAATGCTTTACAACAAAACACAACGGCCCCTAGTCCCCGGTAGCTTCGCTATTCCTGACCATGGTGGTACCGGTCATGGTAACGGCGGGGCAGGGGGTGCTAAGAATCACCGGGAGATGCCAGGGTACCACACCCGACGACAACTGGCCCTGGCAACATACAACGTACGGACGCTGCGGACTGACGAGAAAGTTATGGAACTGGAGGAAGAATTGAGCGGGTTACGGTGGCACATTGTAGGGTTATCGGAAGTCCGAAGACAGGGGGAGGACTCGATAACCCTCAAGTCTGGTAACTTGCTCTATTTCCGGGAGGGCGACCAACTGTCCCAAGGTGGTGTCGGGTTCATCGTCCACAAGTCCCTCGTGAACAACGTTGTCAAGATCGAGAGTGTGTCGTCGAGAGTGGCGTACCTTATACTCAGAATAACCAAACGGTATTCGCTGAAGGTCATACAGGTCTACGCCCCAACCTCCGCACACTCCGATGATGAGGTAGAAACTATGTATGAGGACATTTCCAGAGCCATACATAGTTCGAAGACCCACTACAACGTTGTCATGGGGGATTTCAACGCAAAATTGGGCGTCCGAGGTGATCATGAGCTGAAAGTGGGACGATTTGGATATGGGCGACGAAACACCAGGGGCCAGACTCTGGCTGACTTCATGGAGAAAGAGAGCCTCTTCATGATGAACTCTTTCTTCAAGAAGCGGGAGTGCCGGAAGTGGACCTGGATCAGTCCTGATGGTGCGACTAAAAATGAGATAGACTTCATTATGTCCACAAGGCGGCATATATTCAGTGATGTCTCTGTGATCAATTCGGTAAAAACCGGGAGTGATCACCGATTGGTAAGAGGCACGCTGAATATAAAGGTCAAGATCGAAAGATCTCGACTAATGAAGTCTACGCTCCGCCCAGCACCTGCCCAAATCCAAAACCCCGAGAGCTTTCAACTCGAGCTACAAAATCGCTTCGAATGCCTGAGAGAGTGCGTAGATGTGGACGATTACAATAACAGGTTAGTGGAAACTGTCCGTACGGCGGGCTCTAAGTTTTTCAAGACCCGCCCTACGAATAAAACCAAAAAGATCTCCAGCTCAACTCTCAAGCTCATGGAGGAGAGGCGCGGTATGGTGCTGAAGTCCTCTGAAGATGCTTTAGTGTACAGGCGGCTCAACAGACAGATCTCGAAGTCATTGACTCGCGACCTTCGGCACTTTAATACTGATAGTATTAAAGCAGCCATAGAGCGGCACAAGGGCTCTAAAGTGTTCGCCAAAGATCTGTCCTTAGGGCAAAGCCGTCTCACTAAGCTGAAGACAGAGGACAACAGAATCGTATCGTCGAAACCTGAGCTTGCAGAAGAGATCGAACGGTTTTACGGACAGTTATACACGACAGCACGACCACCTGTTAACAGTCCGGCAGCAGATCCTAGAGCCGGACTGACCCGACACTACACCGAAGATATCCCGGACGTCAGTCTAGACGAGATTAGCACGGCTCTCAAACAGCTCAAAAACAACAGGGCGCCGGGTGATGACGGAATCACTGCTGAACTCCTGAAAGCGGGCGGAAGGCCAGTATTAGAAGCTCTTCAGTTGATGTTCAATTCCGTCATATCCGAGGGAAAAACGCCACAGGCGTGGCACAGAAGTGTGGTGGTACTGTTTTTTAAGAAAGGCGACAATACCCTTTTTAAAAATTATAGGCCCATCGCACTTCTAAGTCACGTCTATAAGCTGTTTTCGAGAGTGGTTACGAACCGTCTATCTCGCAGACTCGACGACTTCCAGCCTCCCGAACAAGCCGGGTTCCGTAAAGGTTTTAGCACCATAGACCACATACACACGCTGCGGCAGGTTATACAGAAGACAGAAGAGTATAACCAGCCCCTCTGTCTAGCGTTTGTGGACTATGAGAAAGCCTTCGATTCGGTCGAGATTTGGGCTGTGCTACAGTCACTCCAGAGGTGCCAAGTCGACTACCGATACATCGAGGTGCTAAGGAGCTTGTATGAAAACGCCACTATGTCGGTTCGCCTTCAGGACCAGAACTCGAAACCTATCCAACTGCAGCGAGGTGTGAGACAGGGAGATGTCATATCTCCGAAACTGTTCACCGCTGCATTGGAAGATGTCTTCAAGCTTCTGGACTGGAACGGACTCGGCATCAACATTAACGGCGAGTACATCTCCCACCTCCGATTTGCGGATGATATCGTAGTCATGGCTGAGACCCTGGAAGACCTTGGCACAATGCTCAATGGCCTCAGTAGGGCCTCCCAACGAGTGGGCCTTAAAATGAACATGGACAAGACGAAAATTATGTCGAATGTCCTTGTTACGCCCACTCCTGTTATGGTCGAGGGTACTACACTCGAAGTTGTTGACGATTACGTATACCTGGGACAAACGGTCCAGTTAGGTAGGTCCAACTTCGAGAAAGAGGTCAATCGCCGAATCCAACTCGGATGGGCAGCGTTCGGGAAGCTGCGTTATATCTTCTCGTCCAATTTACCGCAGTGTCTGAAGAAGAAGGTCTTTGACCAGTGTGTGTTGCCAGTGATGACATACGGAACAGAAACGTGGTCGCTCACTATGGGCCTCATAAGAAGGCTCAAGGTCACTCAGAGAGCGATGGAGAGGGCTATGCTCGGAGTTACTCTGCGAGATCGAATCAGAAATGAGGAGATCCGCATGAGGACCAAAGTAACCGACATAGCCCATCGAATAGCGAAACTCAAGTGGCAGTGGGCAGGGCACATAGCTCGCAGAACTGACGGCCGTTGGGGCAGAAGAGTTCTAGAGTGGCGACCGCGTACCGGAAGACGAAGCGTAGGCAGGCCCTCCACGAGGTGGACCGACGACTTGGTGAAGGTCGCGGGCAATCGCTGGATGAGGGCGGCCCAGGACCGTTCGTTGTGGCATTCTTTGGGGGAGGCCTTTGTCCAGCAGTGGACGTATTTTGGCTGAAATGATGATGATGATGATGACATTTACTGCTGGCTACTGGCGCTTTCACAACACCGTACAAAAAAGTTTAAGACTCTTGAGTTTGTTTTAAGAAGTTGCAAGGAGTTCAAAAAAATAATTAATACCTACTGAGATTGCCTTGTGAATCTACCTATTTCGTAGCAGTTGGAATAGTGCAGTGTTTTGTGGCATCTGTACTACGAAATTTATGAAAAGTGAAAGTGTACAGAAAAGATTCCTATGACACCTTTCTTCACTCTCTGCCTACCCCGTTAGGGACCTGGCGTGAAGATACATGCATACATACATACCTTAGCGTGTTTCTGTACAAATGAATAAAGGCTCAATCGACAGCCCTCACCTCTTGTCGCGCATAAGTATTTCTGTTTCAAGGAGAGGAGCCGCCAAACTTAAAATGTTTATACTGATACAGACTAATTGTAATTTTTGTACCTACTTAATTAATTTGAGTTTTTACTACGATCCACAGAGGAAGAGTCCACCCTCCACCCTACCTTCTTCTACTTCAAAATTGAGTTTCTTTAACGGAAACAGCGCCATTTTATTCCAAACTTTAATCATGCATATCTCTTAAACCAATGAGCTTACCATGTAATTACGACTAGGGGGTAAGTTAGACCCTCTCCTCCCCCATCCCCCAAATCGACGTCAGTTTCCTAATGGAAAGTTTTACCATTTCCTCTTTAAAATGTTAGTATAGATGATGATAAGGATAAAATTAGAATCCGTCAAAAAATCCGCTAGCTTTCGACTGCTAGAAGACCATATTTGGACGAATGGAAAAAGGGTTCACAAAAACTCGTCATTTCTGACGTGATCCTTCACTTTTTATGTAATCAAGGTGACAAACAAGCATGCAGTTCACATTGATGTTAAGTGATGACTGCAGCCAACATATACCAAAGATCAAAATGCAGATGTGTTGCCACGCCTGAGATCTTAGTTGTTATATATTTGGTAGTTATTACGGGGCCATAAATTACCATCTAACCAGAACATGACAGTGCTGAACACTGCCATTTGGTGGAAGATAGAGGTAATGCAGTGATGCCTACTGCCTAGAGCTCCTACACTGGCATTCTACCACAAACAAACTACGTTAGATACATTTTAACATTTACCTGGGGGTATTGTCGTGACAGGAGCCCTCAAACTTGGTAAACCCTGTGCTGAGTCTCCCTGTCTCTGCCTCAGGATTTTGTTCCCTTATTTTTTTATACAAACAAGCTATGTTATTTTATATTTTAAAGAAAAATGGAAAGAAAAATTTGACTTCAGGCGAGACTCGAACTCGCGGCCTACTGGGAATCTAGTCCAGCCGCTCTTTACGATATTCAATAAACTGCAAAGTCTATTATATCGGTTGCCTAACTAGCATAGTTGGTAATAGATGGCGCTGCTGCTACCATAAAGCAATGCAATAAATGTGAAGGAAAGATTCGACAAATCGGGCAGGACTTCAGTAGCTCAATTGGAAGAGCGGCTGGACTAGATTCCCAGTAGGCCGCTAGTTCGAGTCTCGCCTGAAGTCAAATTTTTCTTTCCATTTTTCTTTAAAATAAAAATATATTTCACAAGCATGTGTTAATGCGAAATAATATAAAACAAGCTATATTATTATTAGTCTGACATTACGCCTCTTTACAAGAATAATGTGACATTTCATATAGAACGATTTAGATGAAATGTCACGTTATTCTTGTAAGAATACTGTTGCATTTCATAAAGAACGATTTAGATGAAATGTCATAATATTCTTGTAAAGAAGCGATTAATATAATATGTAATGTGTCTTTAATATTAATCTACTGACTGGTGGTAGAGTTTCGGTGTAGGAGATCCAAGGCGTAGGCGCCACCGCATTAAATAATCTATCTGTTGCCAAATGCTAGTATTCAGCACTATCGTATTCCAGTTGGATGGTAATGTAATAACCGCCCCGTAATAACTTATCACAGAGACATAACCGCTGTCTAGAGTTGGGAACGCGTTTGCATCTCGACCTCTGGTCATTGGTGTGGGTGTCTATAGGCTGCATTCATCACTTTGAAGCGCGCATGGCCCCGCGGCTGATGTAGATCGTCACCGATCTACTTGGTTAAGCATTACGGGCGTCGGGTGTGATGGGTGACCGCTAGTGGCAAATTAATATGCGCGTTTCCGTGCTTCGGAGGGCACGTTAAGCCGCCGGTCCCGGTTGCAATTGACAGATAGCAGTCGTTAGACCTTGTCGGAGGCCTTATGGGCGGTTTGAAAACATCCGACGGGTTGGCCACTTACCCGTATCTCCACCAATCCGCATTGGAGCAGCGTGTTGGAGTAAGCTCCAGGCTTCCCCCCAAAAAAGGGGAAAGACTCGTGCCCAGCAGTAAGACGTATAATGGGTTGCCATTATTATTGTTATTATTATTCATCACTTTACATCCATGTAAACAGTATGGTTGTTAGTTAGTTGCTTTAAAAAAAATTGGTTTCAGATGCAGTCAGTGGCTAAAAGCAATTTGCCGGGAAGATTTATTAAAGAAAACCCCGGAAAATCTCAACAAATCTTACAAAATATGTGATTTGCACTTCGAAGAGTCCAGTATTATAAATAATCGGTTAAAATGTAATGCATTTCCTATACTTATGTTACCAAATTCTAATGAAGAAGACTCTTCTCGTTTGACAAAATCTACACAAACTATATGGGATGTGCAGACTGTGGAAGTTCAGACTTGTGAAGCTACAGCGGAATTGTCTTCCAGCTATACTTTAGAATGCAAAAAAAGGAACATCTTAGGAACACGCAATACCTTACAGGACGAATCGTATATAACACCACAACTTATGTCTATAATGAATATTAATAAAAAACTACATCGCATTAGTCGAGGCAACATACATTCCAAAGAATATAAATTATTAGCCTTAAGTATATTTTTCGCGGGACCTACAGCGTATCGGCTGTTAAGTAAGATTATGATTCTTCCAAGTGAAAAAAAACTTCGCAGCGTCAATTTGAACACTGGCACCAAAATATCCCCAAAAGTTATAAAATTTTTAGAATCAAAAGTCAAGCTTTTAACGGTATCTGAAAAATACTGCGTCATCTGTGCCGACGAAATGTCACTACAAAGGCAGCTGTTTTATCATATTAATACAGATAAGATTATTGGTTTTCGCGAGATTGATGGAGAGCAATCTCCAGAACCTGCAACTCGTGCACTCGTGGTTATGGCACGAGGAATCTTTCACAACTGGAAACAGCCTATTGCATATTCTTTTCTCGCACGGAGAAAGATTTATTCAGAACTGAACACATGGCTGGAGAGCGTTATTTCAGCAATGATCCGTATTGGTTTTAAAGTGGTCGCTTTTGTATCTGATCAAGGAGCAAACTTTTTGAACTTTGCTAAATCCAAGAACGTGACAGTTGACAACCCATATTTTTTCGTGGATAGTCATAAAATCTATTACATATATGACGTACCGCACTTGGTTAAATCATTGCGTAATAATTTACTAAAATATGATATTCAATATCAGGGTGCTGAGGATGCGAAGACTATTGCATCGTGGAGAGACATAATAGCATTTTATACCCAAGATAGTGACAGAGTACTTAGTTTAGCGCCGAAATTAACTGAATCGCACATTAACCCAAATAAGTTTGAAAAGATGAAACTGAAGTATGCCACGCAAGTTTTTAGTAAAACCGTCGCTGCAGGTATGAAGTTATCTATAGAATCAGGATACCTAAACAATAGATGTACTGGCACTGTGAAAGTCATTGAGTTAGTAAATGACACTTTCGACATTTTAAACTCATCAGTTCGGAGCGATTCAAATAAATATAAAAAACCATTTGCTGGACTGCCGTATCAATTTCGAACACTTGATAATTTTATGATTTTTTTGAACGAAGCCATTATTCGTGACGCGGTTAGTCAAGAAGACGTCACAGGCTCTATCAAATGTATTGATGGATTCAAAATCACTCTGAAAAGCATTATGAATCTATGGGTAGATTTAACATCTCGCGGACATGAATTTATATTCACTCGTAGACTTAATCTAGATGTTTTGGAGAGCCTTTTCGGTTCGATTCGCGAGCAAGGTGGAAAGTGCCGAGCGCCTACGCCAGTCCAATTCAGTAGAGCCTTTCGTAAAAAAATGGTGTTAAATATGATGAAGCACTCGGATTATGATTGTAAGGAAGATATGGATCAGGTACTTGCTAATTTAGATGATTTGCTTACTTCTCGTGTCACCGAAAGTGATCACTTTGTAGTCTTTGTACATAGTGGCTTTAATGATGATCCGACAATGGCGATGATCAGAATCAATCGAATCGACTACAGATTTGATACTCCAGAAGAGAATGAATTAAATAACATATGTAGTTACATATTACGAGCTTGTCACGATACTCACAGATGCGTCCGTATAAAGAGGTACGTGAAATTAGCAAAACATAATATAAATGAAAAGGCGGAAAATGTGAAAGATATGCCACTTGTTGGATTGTACAACATACCGAAGCCATTTGTGATCTTTATAAAAGAGTTAGAAGAACACGTAGTTAATGTGTTAAATAAAAAGCGATTTGTGGGATGCTTGGGCAACACCATTTTAGAAGCGCAGAGTAATGTAACTTTTACAGATTGTTGTCCCTGCTTCCCAACCGCATATGCAAAAAAACTATTTGTACGTTTACGCATATACTATATTGTTACATTGAATAACCGACTTATTAAATCAAAATCTTTCAAGCTTAAATATATAAATGTGCCAAATTTATAGATTATTAACATTGATATACACAGGGTTTTTTTTATATCAATGATTATATAAATGATATTGTTGGAGAGTAGCCCATTAATGAAACCCTGGCTTAGCTGCGGTTTTTTTCCTATAATGATTGTGGTAAACAAGCATGCAGATGCATGCAAAAAATATCTTTTCCTTACTTATCACTTCATTTAATTTTGCCTGTCGGTCGAGTTTTTGTTAAATTTTACTAAGGGTGAGAATCACAGACCGGACTATGACTATACTTTGATTCCGCAAAGTACGCTTAGTACTGTCAAAACTCCTACTTTGCTGACAGCGTACTTTGCTGAAAGTAAAGTCTTAACTAATATGTTCTGTGAATCTCACACAGTCTTATAAGATCTTCATTTTTTGGAACAGCTCCAAAAAATGAATTAGTCATCTGTTTGTTATTAATACTTTTTTATTAAATTATATTTTTAAATAAGCAATCTTTTATTATTGAAAATATATTTAACTAAAACGAAATTTCTTTTTTCATTACCCTGTGATTGTAAAAAAAAAGTTAAATTTAAAAATTACAACCGAAAAGATCAGTCAGTTTCAAATATTACATTAAATATATCAGTTTTCCAATGGTGGACTAAGGTCGTCAGAGATACCAGAGATCCGGGGCGGCATTAGGTGGCTCTTAGGACCCCGGCCGTAACAACCATTTACCAACCTCTGCTAAAATTCCATACAAATTCATAATTTGGTCTTTTATTACACGGATATCAATCAGTGACATACAATGTATTTACACGTGCACCTGTGTGCGTAGCTATTAGCTAGCGTAGCTAGTAGCTACGTCTCTATCACGTATTATCTACGTGATAGAGACGTAGAGAATACCAAACGTCGCCCATAAGACGGGAGGAGGTTGGATGAGGCGGGGAAATCGGGCGGGACGGCGAAGTGTCCATTCTATAAGTAGTATTATTACATATTCTCTGAACCCGGGCAAGACTGAGCTCATAATTACAAAGAATATTTTGCGCCATATCTGACATATAAACTAGCTGTGCCCACGACTTCGCCCGCGTAGATTCTGAACAATAATATTGTTAAATGCAACTCGGCTGAAGTCGCGAGCATAGCTAGTCTAAACTAAAAAGATACGTTTATGTGAACCGCATTCAACTCTGTTAAAAAATTTTGAAGCAGTGCTTGAAGAAAATTTTCAATTGACCATATCTTCGTTTTTCCTTAACTTATTTTGAAGAATTGATTTTCACGTTCCTAATTACTATAATCCACATGTGAAAACTGCGTTCAAATCCATGGAATAGTTTCGAAGTTATAACGTACCAGACAGACAAAAATGCCCACAAATATTCATAAATTCATATTTATTCATACAATATTCATAAATTCCCCCATATTCATATTCGTACATTAGTAACGTTTTAGTAGAATGCCTTGTCTCTGTCAGTTGCACACTGACACTTTTTTTTTTATTTAATGGAAATGGCAAACAAGCATGCAGTTCACATTGATGTTATGCGATGACCGCAGCCTATAGACATCCACCAAGGTCAAAATGCAGATGCGTTACCACTCCTGAGGCCTAAGGTGTTATGCCTCCTGTGCCGTCTCTCTCTCTCTCTCTGTGCTGGAGCTCTGCCACCAGTATAGCTACTCCGGCTGGCTACTACCCTCCGGTCCGCCGCGTGATGCTCTAAGATTATGATCAACATTTTTTTTCTTTCACTTTAATTTGAACGAAATAAAAAAAAAAAAGATTTTATCGGTAAAATTTTGTCGTTATTAATACCAATTGAATTGTTATTATAAGTCACTTCACTGTAAGTAGCTTGTAATTCTGGCAAAGTTATATGTCCTTGTAGACCAATCTAAACTAATATTAAAAAGAGGTAATATTTTTTTGTTTTGAATAGGCTCAATAACTACTGGACCGATTTTAAAAATTCTTTCACTATTCGAAAGCTACATTATCCACGGGTAACATAGGCTATATTTTATTTTGGAAAAATAGGGTTCCGTAAGATATTTGGGTTTTTCAGACACAAGGTGTTAAAAATCAATTAGAAAAGTTACTCATTTTGCGTACACTGCCTAAACTATAGAAGATATCGAGGAAGGCTTTAGGCTATATCTATAATCATCACGCTAAGACGAATAGGAGAGGGTAGGTAACATTGCACCCGCGCGAAGCAGGGGCGGGCCGCTAGTTTGAAATAAAATAGATTTATAGAGCTTTTTTTTGTGTTTTACTTCAGTAACCTCAAAGTGTCATACGGCGCAAGACGACTACGACAGGAGACACGCTCTGGGAGAGACTGGTGCGTTGGAACACCGTCCATTTTGTGACGAGAAGGGAAAATTTGCGGCTTTCGACTGTGTTCCTGCGCACACGTTAGTATTTATGGAATTCTTACATGCTTATAGGAGCCGTTCCAAAAATCTATGGAGCTTGGGCCTGCACCTTGTACGCTGTATTGAGCGAAGCAGCATAAAATACTAAATCATTTTGAGCTACTCAAATCGATTAAAATACCTTCAATTAACTGTCCTAATTATGGTTTTGACGCAGAACGTCACATTCGCAAAACGTCATCTCGAAAAAATTTGTCACTTTCGCAGAAAGTCATTTTCGCTAATGGTCATTTTCTCAAAAAGTAATTTTCGCAAATAGTCACTTTCGCAGAATGTCATTGACACAAGTATATTTCAAAAACAAGAATGTCTAAATAGCAATATATATATATATTTTTTAATGTAATAAAAGTGGCAAACAAGCATGCAGTTCACATTGATGTTAAGTGATGACTGCAGCCTATAGACACCCACATAATGACCAGAGGTCAAAATGCAGATGCGCTGCCACTCCTGAGGCCTAAGGTGTTATGGCCTATGTGCCTGAAATTACAGGGATGCCAATATAGGTGAAATATTGTTGTCATACAAAAATTACTTATAAAAAAACAATTTTTTCGTGTGATAGAGCTCTAGTGTCGGAACTCGCGAACTCGCGGGCGTAGGCACCACCGCATTACCTAATATACTTGCCAGTAAATGAGAATTTTCAGCACTATCGTGTTCCGGTCAGGTGGTAATGTACGGCCCTGTAATGTCCGGAAGAGGCATAATACCTTAGGCCTCAGGAGTGGCAACGCATCTGCATTTTGACATCTGGTCATTGTGTGGGTGTCTATAGGTTGCAGTCATCACTTAACATCAATGTGAACTGCATGCTTGTTTGCCTCTTTTATTACATAATTATTATTTTTCCATGATTTAACGTTTTTTTTCCTATCTTTTGATACAGTGTACCTACATGGTGCGGGCCCAACGTGGAACTTGTCCTATGACTTCAGATGAGACTTGAACTTGCGACCACTCGGATCAGTGGTAGTGATGCCAATGGTCGCGGGTTCAAGTACACAAATTTTACTTTATTTTTTTTTCCATTATAAGAAATCTTGTGATATATTGTATTCTAGATGTTTCTGTCAGTCCGAAGATGGCGAAAGGCTGTTCGGTGAGCTTCTATATTTGGGTTCTACGCAAAACATGCCTTGTGGTGAGTCTTAATGTTTTAATGGCATACATTTTTAGTAATTTACACTGCTAGTTAAATTCGTTTAGGAGTCAAGTAGTAAGTACTTGTAGTGGAATTCGAAGGTTTAGGCGACCTAAGCACACCGCGGACCATAGAGCAACACCGGAGTGGAGTAGCTATATGCAGGCTTTCCCCTCTGTCAAAGTACAAGCCCAAATGGGCCTATAGGTACCTGTCGCCTAGATGTTTAAATGTGTGCGTGAAATTGTTTCTGTATTTTGTTAAAGTCAAGGTGTGAGTTTCGTAGCAATAGACGATTTTTGTAGTGTGCGTGTGTCGCACGCATTTCCCCCCCGCAAAAAATGACAGACCGTTTTGCATCGGTAATAAACGCTATGGCTACTCCCCTCCAGTCCGCCGCGGCCGGTGGCCCGTGTTGCTCTATGCCGCGGACACCGAAAATTCCATACAAACACTTAATTTGGTCTCTATTACACAGACATCAATCAGTGACGTGTTTTTACACGTGCACCAGTGTGCGTAGCACGTAGAGAACACCAAACGTCTTCCATAAGAGGGGAGGAGGTTGGGTGAGGCGGGGAAATCTAGCGGGACATCGAAGTGTCCATTCTATACGAAGTACCTATTATTACATATTCTCTGACCTAAGTATCTACATTTTGATGAGGTGATCATGTAAATGTATTAATAATTACCATTACGTAATTTAAGTACAGACAGGGGGCAAATTTTTAAAAGATAATTTCACTAGTTAGTTTCATCTTATTTTGTACCTACCTATATATAGGAAGTGGCAAACAAGCATGCAGTTCACATTGATGTTAAGTGACTGCAGCCTATAGACACGCACACAAAGACCAAGGTCAAAATGAGATGCGTTACCACTCCTGAGGGCTAAGGTGTTGTGGCTATGTGCCGGAAATTACAAGGCCATACATTACCACCTGACCGGAACACGATAGTGCTGAACACTACCATTTAGCGGCAAGTATATTAGGTAATGCGGTGGTGCCTACGCCTGCGAGCTCCATTACTAATGCACTACCACCAAGCCGCTTGGTAGATCGGGCCGTCACCTTCATATTCTTAAAATGTCCCAGCAAGACTTTTTGTTGATACGATCGCCCGGCGTCAACATGCCTAAAGTTGTAACTGTAAATCTATCAAGTGATGTTTTTTATGTTTAGTATGAGTGCAGGTATATACTGAAGTGTTTTGTCTGTTAGTATTCAACAACAGTGTCGAGTCATGATACGCTAAACACAGAGATAGCGCGTTTTTTAACACTACCTATCTTTAAACGATCATATTATTATCAAGAAGTAAAGCGATGACATGGGTTTTTTTTATTTTTAAATACAATGTTTAAAGTATAAAACGGGTTTTGGCGGGAACCTTGAAAGAGGCGTATAGTGCTCTTATTTTATTTCATTTTCTTGGTGTATTTTTAAGTTATATTGAATAAAGTTGGTGGCATTTTGTTTGATATAAGTTTATTACAGTGCCCGTGTATAGTGAAATAGAATAACAGTGCGAAAACACGACCTTTCAGGTTGCCTCCAAAACTTAATTGTAAATGTTCTGGTAAAGTAGCCATCGCTTTACTCGAATAACTTGATTGTAACTCACTTGACTGACATATTATACTTGATAACTTATATACTTAATACTTACATATAATACTTGATGACTATATCATACTAACTTTTACGCTGCTTAAATAAATACGGAATATCGTTTTACTTGACACTGGCAATATGCGTAATAGCGATGCCATAACAAAAAAAAAAAAAAAAGAAAAGTATAAAACAGGTTGGGGAAAAAGTCTTTTCGCATTATAGTATGTATGAACTTGTAATAAAACCAGTAATAATACCAGCTCCGCGGTTAGGCATATTTAAGCACTTGTGACATGCAATACAAGTAAACATGAAAATATAAACACAATGTGAAAAAAAAATTACGACTTATTCAAGTCCTATAACTTGTCAACTGGGACGCGACCATTTGCCAGCTTGTGGCAAAGTCCGCCAAAAAGTAAATAAACTTGTAGGTATATATTATTGTTGTATATATTGTGTTTTTATATACGTACCAACTTTTTTTTTCAACCGAATAACATAAAGTACATTCATAATGCAGTTTTCATAGCCAAATGTTATATTTCAAAACACGCACAAAAAAAGTGGGTTCAAAACTCTGATCTCGCAGTGTGCCTCAGCCTTAAATTAACCTCACATTTGAAACTCAACATGCTACCCAACAAACTCAGTAAGAGCTCTTTTAAATGAGAGCTTAAATCTAATACAGATTATCGTGATAAATCAAATAATGTGAACGTCCATAGCATAGATGCAAATAAACTGCTATCTACTAAATGTGATGTAGCCCCTGCAAACCAGAACATACCAGTCCCCACCAACAGCACCCGTTCACGAGTATGACGCATGTGACAGCCATTGCCCTCCTCGACCATTTTAGAGGGAAGTGAGCAACCCGCCACACGACGCCGCCAAAGGCAGACATTTAAGCGTGCATGACTGTTCCGGATATGCATACGGCAAAATAAAATATTGGGGGATTACAAACAACTAGGGATTGCAATCCCGCAAAGTGGGATCCAGCAATCCCGCGGGATCCCGCACCTATTATCAATCTGGCGGATCCCGCACCTTCAAAACGCGGATCCGCGGATCCCGCAAATTTAAATTATCTGCTGAAACGTTCATGAAGTTTTGCGAGAAAGCACAAATTCATTCTAATTCAGATTGATTACCTTACCTGTTTTTAGATGTGAGGTTAAAGGTTAATTAAATAAAACTTGATGCCAAACATTTTAAAAGTTAAGGTTTTTTGATACTGATTTGCTTACTAAATATTTCTCACTTAATTAAAATTTTGTCAGAAAACAAATACTTTGTTGCAATCATATGTGAGACATATTTTATTATAGTACATTTTTTTTTAGTATTAGTCAGATGGAAAACCCAGAAGCAGGTATCACAAAACTTTTTGTATATCATATTTATGACAGCCGAATTGTCATTGTGTTTAATCCGACTTTATAAAATACCATGATAGGCGTCGTGCGTGCGTGATCAAAGTATTCTTTTTAATTTGTTGTAATATCGTATTTCATTCGTTTTGTGTTCTTGACCACTACATCTGTAGGTGTTATATAGGAGACGTTTTAGAAAACTCATAAGTTTAATTATTTATAAAATAAACATGTTCCCAATTACTGTTATGTTATTCAAAAAAAGTATTGTTTAAAACCTAATATTTGAAAATAATACAGTATTGTATAAGGTATCATTAGTTTTCGGAATGAAGATCGACATTTTTGAACTTTTTACTTAAAACTCACCTAAAAATGTCTAATGCAAAAAAAATGTACTAAATTAAAACTTTATTTTTAAAAAACTTCTCAAGTGCGTGTGTAGGGTTCCGTAGTTTTTAGTTTTGAATATTGTATTGAAAAAAATAGATAAATATTTTCTATGGAGTTCTTAAAAATTTTCGAGTAAAATACATTTGATCGACTGTTACTCGCAAACTTGTAAGGCCAACTTAAGTGTGATAGTTTTCCTTTTAATCTAAACTAATATTATAAAACTGTAGAATTTACTTGTTTGTTTGCTTGAACGCGCTAATCTCAGGAACTACTGGACCGATTTGAAAAGTTTTTTCAGTGTTAGATAGCCCATTTATCAAGGAAGGCTATAGGCTATATATAATCACGCTATAGGAACGGCGCAGCGCGGGTGAAGCCGGGTCGGGTCCCTAGTTTCATTACATGTACCTACTATTGCCGTAACGTTTGAATTTCTAACAACAACCATTCATTTGGTAGAGGGGGGGAGCACTTGACTCTAACGTCTTTGTTACCAATAGTTTTTGCGCTAAACCGCCGACGGACAAACAGACAGACGGACTTGGCGAAACTATAAGGGTTCCTTGTTTACTACGGAACCCTAAAAAACCTGCAGTTTTAATTGATTTTTTAACTAAATTTATTAAATGTGGGATCCCGCGGGTTTCGCGCGGGATTGATCAATCCCGCATATCAATCCCGCGGGATTGAAGAAGCTGCGGGATTGCAATCCCTACATACAACACATACACAAACACCCAGACCCGCAACAAATATCTGTAGGCCATACAAATATTTGTACCGGTGCGGGGATCGAACCTGCGACCTTTCGTATCAAACGGTCATCTCACACCGCTGAACTAACAGGGTCGTTATGATGATTGATATCTGTCTACATAGGTACTATATTGTTCGGGATGTGCAAAAAAATATCGTTTATCGGCAACTTTCATTTAAATCAGAGGTTCCCAAACTATTTTTCTTGTAGACCCCTTTCATTTTTTTTCTGGTTTCCGTGTACCCGTACATTCCCGTATTTCCAAATTTTATTCACGCCTACGGTCCCCCTGGGGTCTATATGGACCACTTTGAGAATCACTGATTTAATGCATTGTCTGTCGGAAACTTAGTCTAAATAATTAGGTATTTTTTCTTCAGGTTGCTCCAAATTCCACTACAAAATGACGAAGAACCTCCAACCGGGCGTACCTCACCCTGTCAATGGACCACGTTGCACGTCGGACGGCAACTTCCACCCGATACAATGCATCGACAAGAAGTGTCACTGTGTGAACAGAATCACTGGCCAAATTAGGGACCATAGCCCAGAGATTGACTTGGATCATGAGCCTATTTCGAAGCTGCCTTGCTGTGAGTATATTGTTTATTGTCTTTGGCGAAAATAATATCTGGTATTTTAACTGGTGATGGTAAAGTTGTGAGCAGAAAAAAGTTTAAAGGCTGATTCGCAGGCATAGAGCAACACCTGCCACCGGTCGCGGCTGACCAGAGGGGAGTAGCTATATGCAGGCTTTTCCCCTCTGTCAAAGTACAAGCACAAGTGTGCCTACGCCTGTCGCCTAGATGTTTAAATGTGTGCGTGAAATTGTTTATTTATGTATTTTGTTAAAGTCGTGAGTTTCGTAGTAATAGACAATTTTTGTTGTTTGTGTGTCATACGAATTCTCCGCCTGCAAAAAATTACAGACTGTTTTGCATCGGTAATAAACGCCTTATGGCTACTCCAGTCTGCTTGTGGTCCCTGTTGCTCTTTGTACGCAGCCTATGTATAATAATAAAATAATAATAATGGTAACCCATTATACGTCCCACTGCTGGGCACGAGTCTCTCCCCTTTTTGGGGGGAGGCCTGGAGCTTACTCCACCACGCTGCTCCAATGCGGATTGGTGGAGGTGAGTGGGTTAGTTGCCAACCCCCTGTTGGATGTTTTCAAACCGCCTATAAGGCCTCGACAAGGTTTAACGACTGCTATCTATCGATAGCAACCGGGACCGACGGCTTAACGTGCCCTCCGAAGCACGGAAACGCGTATTTAATTTGCCACTAGCGGTCACCTATCACACCAGCCGCCGGGCTATGCTACCTGTATAATAATCTTCCTCTTCCTCTTCCTTATTCCAACGGTTTTCAGATGATCCCGATCTAGATCTGTTTCCCAATCAGGTCCAGGGTAAGCCCCCTTACAACTACACTACTCCGTGTCAGGATGAGATCGAAATGTGGATCGACTATATAGAACAAAGTCAGGAAGAAGGTTTTAATGTCGACTTTTTCACTGAAATTAGTGATTGCTATCCAGACGGCACTTTTGGTAGGATCAGACAGAATGTCAATGGATCGTGAGTATATTTTTTTCGCTTCATTGATTTGAGAGGAATTAAGACTGGCCAAGTAAGAGTCGAACTTATATTTGAGTTATACATCCTAGTAGGTACGGTTTTATGAGGAGTAAATCAAGTGCAGCATGAAAGCTGTGGCACACCGCGTACACTCCGCCAAAATTCCATACAAACGCTTAATTTGGTCTCTATTACACAGACATCAATCAGTGACGTGTATTTACACGTGCATCTTTGTGCGTAGCACGTAAAAAATACGATAGTGCTCAACACTACCATTTAGCGGCAAGGATATTAGGTAATGCGATGGTGACGGTGGCCCGCGAGCTCCGTCACTGGAGCTCTACCGCCAGTTAAGTGCCAAGAATGTAGTAAAGATTGATACATAGCTCAATAATAATATATGGACTTTAGCAGTTCACGTTCACGACTCGTTGTGGAAGACTGTAATGGAGCAAGCAGTACCAAAGAAATAGTAGGTAATAAACTTTGTTGGTCCAAGGAACGTATTTTTTTATTTGTTAACTGTTTTATTAGATGTACCTATTCAATAAATCGTAATAGAGTTAGGTTTCTACTGGTGGTAGAGCTCCAGTGACGGAGCTCGCGTGCGTAGGCGCCACCGCATTAACTAATATACTTGCCGCTAAATGGTAGTGTTCAGCACTATCGTGTTCCGGTCAGGTGGTAATGTACGGCTCTGTAATTTCCGGCACAGAGTCATAACACCTAATGCTTCAGGAGTGGCAGCGCATCTGCATTTTGACCTCGGGTCATTGTGTGGGTGTCTATATGTATATAGGCTGCAGTCATCACTTAACATCAATGTGAACTGCACGCTTGTTTGGCACTTTTAGAGCATAAAAAAAAGAGTATTCAACTCTTTTTTGGGTGAAATAGATTGATTTCAAAGAATCACATTTATTTTCCAGAAAGATCTGCATAGATGAGTTTGGTATACAAATAGGAAATTACGAAGCGTCATCAGGTACCCTGGCATATAATTCCATGGATTGTAGTAAGTTAATTTTTGATAAAGTAATTTTATTACATACTAGCGGCACACCGCGGACACTCCGCCAAAATTCCATACAAACGCTTAATTTGGCTTCTATCCATCAGTGATGTGTGTTTACACGCGCACCTGTGTGCGTAGCACGTACAAAATATAGGTCGCGCCACGTAAAAAGAACGCTGGAAGAAAGTAGAAGGGATGTGTTCGCGCATCGGTACACTCGCGCACGAAAGTACTAGCCCTATTGGTTTATTTTTGATCTAGCTTTCGCTTGCGGTTTCGTGTATTGGTAGGCAGATTGAAAACGCCGCACCTCATACTACCAAATAGATCGATAAATCGTCTACTGCGCAGCTTGACCGCCAGCGTTCTTTTTACCTGGCGCGACCTATACGATCCGTCGCCCATAAGAGAGGATGGGGTTGTGTATGTGTGCAAATCGGGCGGGACGTCGAAGTGTCCATTCTATACGTAGTATTATTACATATTCTTTGCTAGCGGCCCGCCCCGGCTTCGCGCGGTTGCAATGTTACCTACCCTCTCCTATTAATCTTAGCGTGAGCCTTCCTCGATAAATGGGCTATCTAACACTAAAATAATTTTTCAAATCGGAATAGTAGTTCCTGAGATTAGCGCGTTCAAGCTTGCAAGCGGAGTTTGTTTGTTTGTATGTCTTTATAATATTAGTATAGATTCAGTACGTAAGTTATACAGTTTTTTTCCATGGTTATTTTTTTATAAAACGAAAGTGGCAAATGATGATCGCAGTCCTATAAACACCAGTCTACGGTAATATTTTTCGCAATAACTCATGCTCAACTTTAGAAATTAAAGAAAAAATGGATAGAATAATTTAACTTCGGGCAGGAATCCAACCTGCGATCTCTGGATAAGCCCAGCCGCTTTTACCACTAAGCTACCGAAGTCCCAAACCGTTGCGTCAAATTATGCCTTCACTTTTTGATTTTTAACCGATTGAGGGTCGGTGAACGACATCCATTGATAAATATTAAATATCTATCAGCCGATCTGATAGACTTTGCAGTTTATTCAATATCGCTACGATGTCGCTGTGCCGCCTGCGTCCTTGATAATTGTAATATTTTGTTTTTGGCCTCTAACTGCCTAACTGCCCCGCCTTTAACTGCCTCGGTAGCCTAGTGGTAGCAGGCCACTACTACTACGCTGAGGTCCTGGGTTCGATTCCCGGGTAGGGGGTTATCAGAGATAATGGTGTAAAGTCCTTTATCTCTGGTTCTGATTGAGAGTTTTCAATTTTTCTGGAAATTCCCCAGTACCTCGAAGTTTGGTAACGTGCCCGGAGATCTCAACAGGCTCGCCACCTGTTACATGGGCTAAAAACGTAACCGGCGAATCGTGGGTGTTTGCATGTATGCTTGAATGCATGCATTTACCTCTGCCTACCCCTTCGGGGATTACAGGCGTGAAGTTACGTTGTTTTTCGCAATAACACGAAAAAATAATTCTTGCCATTTTATCTTTGTATGGAATTTAGGCGAGTATCCAGGGTGTGCCTATGTCCTCGCTCTCCGACACTGTACCACACCGCGGACACTCCGCCAAAATTCCATACAAACGCGTAATTTGGTCTCTATTACACAGCATCAATCAGTGACGTGTATTTACACGTGCACCTGTGTGCGTAGCACGTAGAAAATACCAACCGTCGCCCATAAGAGGGAAGGAGGTTGAGTGATGCGGGGAAATCGGGCGGGACGTCGAAGTGTCCGTTCTGTGCGTAGTATTATTACATATTCTCTGACTGTACCAGTCATAGTAGATAATAAATCTGTGGTACCAGTAAAGAAACGGACTACTGTAATAATAAAACCTCTTTGCAGAATGTGCTCAAACGGCTAAGTTAATGGCCGCATCGCCGGAGAAGCCAGTATGCTGTAAAAATGGTAACTTCAGACGTATTCAATGTCGACGCGGGGTGTGCCGGTGTGTGGATTCGGATGGACGGCAGGAGGGGCGGGAATCTACAGACATGACCACTTTGTTTTGCTATAATCAAAATTGGAAAACTTGTTAAATTCAACTTTTGATTGTCTAATGGCCGAATAGTCAAACGCCACTTAATTTTGAGTTACCCTCAAATATAGCTATCTCTGTCGTTTGCACTTGTTATGTAGAGATAAAAGTCTTTTAGGTCGCACTTAGATTTGAGTGACGTTTCAGTAGTTGTTTCAGTTATTTGTTTCTATTATTTTAAGTGAAATATTAATAATAAAATTGAACTTAATTGAAAATTAGATGTTTTTTATTTCCATCCTTTTTTAATTACATTGACCCGTCATGGGTTTTGTGCTATGATTTCTATTTTTCCTTTTTTATATAATATTAATAATGAGGTTTTATATCAATGTAAATGTAATGTAATGAGGACTTTAATTAAAGATTTAAAATCTGAAAGCAGTCGTAATAAATGGTTTAATACTCGACTGCGTAAAATAAGAGCTGGAAGTTTTATACACGTATGAACATTAGGTATTTATTTACTGAAATAAAATTATTTTTACCGTCGTAAAATAACCAGAGTGATCTAGCTCGTAGTATAATAAATCTATGTCTAGCTCTCTATTCTTTTAGGTTTGAGGCATGGCTTTAGTCTATCGTAATAATAATTGAAGTATAGAAACGATCGATTTAAAACTGCAATCATTCACATTCATTCACCAATCAAACAAGAGAAGTGTTTTCTGAATAGTTTCAGCATTCAGAAGTTTTGAAACTCCTAAACGTGCATATATTTATCTAAAATTATAGGTATAAGTCACTTATTTTATGGTCAGTTGTGTAAAAGATATAGATAAGTAAGCTTTAACGCAAATGTGTCACTATTTTACTATACATAATAAGAACAATTTACTGTCCTAACGATTTAGGACAATAATCGTGAATATCCTTCTACTTAAAAGCATTCTCAGTTTCATTTCCTCTTTTACAAACTGATAACAAAAATGTGGGGAACAGAAAAGGAGGTTGTAATACTAAATAGTTTTATAAGTGCCAGAGGTGCAAACATTATATTCTATTATATTTTAAGTCTCATTGTAAAAGAACTTTTAAGTTTGTATGAGATTTAAATAAAGATCTTTAAACCTAAAACTATCATCTGTAAGCAAGTTTTTGGCTCACGCTCATCATTACTGGTTGACACATTTAATTTTATATAAATTTTATTATGGAAGTAAAAAAGTTTTTACTTTTTTACTTCCATAATAAAATTTAGAATCATGAGGCTACTACTCGGTTCCTTTAGGTAAAGCAATAGATTTGAATATTATTAATATTAATTAGGGATGTTCAAGAAATTCTTTGTTGACAACTGCGTTGCTTAAGAATCTGAAAGACAAAAAATCGAAAAGAAATAATGTATACTTATATTATAAAGCTGAAGAGTTTGTTTGTTTGTCTGCTTAAACGCGCTAATATCAGGAACTACTGGTCCGATTTATAAAAGTATTTCAGTGTTAGATAGCGCATTTACTGAGGAAGGCCTTACACTATATAACATCACGCTAAGATGAATAGGAGCGGGTAGGTAACAAGGCAACCGCGCGAAGCCGGGGCGGGCCGCTAGTACGTGATATACTTATACAATCGATTTATCAAATACAAGCTTCGAATAGTTCGAATGTTACATCACTACAAGAAAGCTTTCAAACGATGTGACATGTGACAGATTGACAGAAGACAAGATAATCATAGACAATATAAACAACTAGTACTGCCAATGTTAAATTTTATTTCCCCATTAGTTCCCCACTACTTAACGCTCATTTTCCTAATGCTTCGAAAGAAGAAAACGTCGGTATCATTTTAACTGCGACGATGGAGTAGACAAAGTTGGGAGGAAGGTGCATATAAAAATGCAATATGGAATAGCTTCTACGGATATCTCTACACTCTCGGAACATATTGTTGGATGCATCAATTAGCCGCGGTTAACGTATGCGTCCAATAAATAGGTATAGTATGAGAAAATATATCCAGAGAGCCAGATCGTTCTCGGACGTCCCGTTCACATAAGGATACATCCACGAGTAACGTCCTATAGTGGACAGGACACACGTAATGTACTAGCTAATTTATAGTCTTCAGTCACGTTTTAAAAGACCATAAACCGAAAAGTTTTTAGCTTTATACTGCACAAAGAACGCTTAATAAAGCTCGAATGTCACGATTATATTGTTAGTTCTTGCACTAATGCCACTAATCTGTAATCTTTGGTTTAGTGCCTATAAATTATTTCTAAAGATAAAGATTGAGACAGCAATTATGAACACTCCGAATATCTATTTGAAGTGTTAAAAAACTATCGATGTCAGTTTCAAATTGAAACTGACATCTATAGTTTTGAAACTTTCAATGTAGTCCCGTTTTCCCTTTCTTGTAATTGATTGTGGAATTAAAAGGAGAAGAAGAAAGAGGAGTATTGCCTCTATATCATTATATGCCTTCAGTTTCTTGGTCCCGTCCCCGATCACTTCCTGTGGTGAACAGACCTCACCCATTCCCCGTAAATCGGGGAAATCTGAGTCTATAATGGCAGCACAGCGTACAACAGAGCAGAATTGAATTCAGCAGAATCCAAAAAAAAAACAATAATCGGTCGCTCCGCTCATGCTCGGTGATTGCATCGGCGAAATCGGCGAATGTGAGCAAGCAATAAGGACTGTCAAGTCAAATTTCAGATCGCGTCTTATTATGTTTCGACTTTCGCTCTAGAATTTTTAATAAAATAATTTCTGTGTAACTGCGATTATGTGATCGGAACGCATTAAAAACTTATGCTGTGTACCATACCATCTGTTCTTCCCATTTAATCGGCTTATAGGTTATAAAACTTATAAAACATAAATCGTCATCATTTCGTCGGTGGTTGTTGTAAAAGTTATTTTCGTACCTAAAAACAGTAACAAGTGTTCGAACTCAAGTGTATTTAGTAGTACGGCTAAAAATTTATTTGTGTATCAAACAGGACGATGGGTCTGATTGTGTCGAGATTTCGTGTAAGTACCCTTGTAACTCAGCCAAAACTATTTTCAATCTTATATATTTTTGGCGCCATTTCAAATTATTGCCCGTGGCCTAATAGTGATCTTTAACTATAGTAATAGCGCTAGAAAGGATTAATAGCCTATCTAGTTGCTATGAAAATATCTTCTACCTACGTGTGTGGTCAACCCACGGTGACGTGTTTAAATAGTTTTAAATGGTTCAAAGCATGCACAGAAATAGTTGAATGCATTATACTTTTTAGTTATAGTTGCCAATGCTATGCCGATTCCTAATTCAGAGCCTGGATATACTTCCTGACTTAGTTTCATATGAAAGATTACCTCCTAGGTAACTGCCCCATAGTCTTATCTCCATGGAGATATTAAAACACTATCTCATTGGAACAGAAAGTGGAGAATATATTTTATTTTTAAAGAAAAATGGAAAGAAAAAATTGACTTCAGACAAGACTCGAACTGGCGACCTACTGGGAATCTAGTCCAGCCGCTCTTCCAATTGAGCTACTGAAGTCCTGCCCGATTTGTCAAATCTTTCCTTCACATCTATTGCATTGCTTTATGGTAGCAGCAGCGCCATCTATTACCAACTATGCTAGTTAGGCAACCGATATAATAGACTTTTCAGTTTATTGAATATCGTAAAGAAGTCGCTTTTACCCTTAATAATTGTTTTTTTTATTTTTTTTTATATTATTTCGCATTTACACATGCTTGTGAAATATATTTTATTTTTAAAGAAAAAAAAAAACAATAATTAAGAAAGTGGAGAATCCTGGTTGTTTGCATGTATGCTTGAATGCATGAATTTATGCCTGCCTATCCCTTATTGGGAATACAGGTGTAAAGTTGTATTTTAAGATATTTGAGTTCTTAATCCCTGAAGCCGCAATGGACCGGGACTGAGAACAATAAGAAATCAATTGTCTTAATTTTCTGGTGGCCTGAGGGTGTATTTTTATCCTGTTTTTAGCCTGTTTTATATTTATCTTTCTTTGGTAAAGCTGTAATACCAAATGTGTAAGGCAAAAGCAATATTGCATTGCCTGATCTATCTGCAGAATCAGCGCATTAGCAGAAGGCATGAAAGTTACGTTATTTAGTCCCAAATTTTAGTTCCATCTGTGTTGAAAAAATTGTCTGTGACAGATAGATGCACAAATGATCTTACGAGTATAAAGATTCTGTTTTCCCTGCTAGGGTACAGTATCCAAAAAAAGTTAAGTTATAGTAATCTTAAAAACAAAGTGGGGCCAAAAAAAAACGTTACCGGCGAATCGTGGGAGTTTGCATGTATGCTTGAATGCATGCATTTACCTCTGCCTACCCCTTTCGGGGATTAAAGGCGTAAAGTTACGTTTTTTTATTTTTTACATAATTTTTTCTTATATAAAAGCTATATTCCAAGACTAGTACAAAAAATTCAAAGAATGTTCCAATGTGAATCACTACTTTGAAATATTAATCTTTAGAAACTAATGAAATTAAAAAAAAAATGTAACTTCACGCCTTTAATCCCCGAAGGGGTAGGCAGAGGTAAATGCATGCATTCAAGCATACATGCAAACACCCACAATTCGCCGGATACGTTTTTGGCCCACGTAACAGGTGGCGTGCCTGTTGACATCTCCGGGCACATTACCAAACTTCGAGGTACTAAGAAATTTCCAGTAAATGGAAAAATCCCAATGGAACCAGAAGATAAAGGACTTTACACCATTATTTCTGATAACCCCCTACCCGGGAATTGAACCCAGGACCTCAGCATAGTAGTAGTGGCCTGCTACCACTAGGCTACCGAGGCAGTTTGAAAATTTTACAAAGATTGAAATATTTTTACCTCATATTTAAACAGCTGCACTTCACCTTGGACAGCTGTTTTAACTGCCTCAGTAGGTTAGAGGTAGCAGGTTACTACTGCTCCTGGGTTGAAACCCTGGGGACTATGATCTATTTCAGATAGAGGTGATGATTATTTCCCAGTTTTTGTAAGTTAAAAAACTTTGAAAGCAAATAATTTTTTTTTTAAATTGACACAATATTTTTAATATACCTACCGCACTTAACTTTGCAACATTGAATATGCATTAGTTATTTAAAGTAGGTGCTGAATGAAATGGTTAACATGTGGTTAAAGTCTACGTGAATATATTAAAATCATTAAATTGCTATTACATCTCATTGGTTTAGTGGTGATAGGGTGCTATATCTAGACTTAGACCTGAGGGACGACTGCTTAACTTTAATATCTATTTTTGTTTTTTTTTTATGTAATGAAAGTGGCAAACAAGCATAAAGTTCACATTGATGTTAAGTGAAGACTGCAGCCTATAGACACCCACACAAAGACCAAGGTCAAAATGCAGATGCATTACTACTCCTGAGGCCTAAGGTGTTATGCCTCTGTGCCAGAAATTACAGGGCCGTACGTTACCACTTGACTGGAACATGATAGTGCTGAACACTACCATTTAGCGGCAAGTATATTAGGTTATGCGGTGGTGCCTACGCCCGCGAGCTACGTCACTGGAGCTCTACCACCAGTAAAATCTATGACGTTATCTTATCAATTGTTTTATATAATTTCGCATTAACACATGCTTGTGAAATATATTTTATTTAAAGAAAAATGGAAAGAAAAATTTGACTTCAGGCGAGACTGGAACTCGCGGCCTACTGGGAATCTAGTCCAGCCGCTCTTCCAATTGAGCTACTGAAGTCCTGCTCGATTTGTCAAATCTTTCCTTCACATTTATTGCATTGCTTTATGGTAGCAGCAGCGCCATCTATTGCCAACTATGCTAGTTAGGCAACCGATATAATAGACTTAGCAGTTTATTGAATATCGTAAAGAAGTCGCTTTTACCCTTAATAATTGTTTTTTATATTATTTCGCATTTACACATGCTTGTGAAATATATTTTATTTAAAGAAAAATGGAAAGAAAATCTTAAGGTTATCTTATCAGTTTTGTACTGCCTAAATTTTTCTTGGAAGTTTTCCTTGGAGTTTGGTAACTTTGGGTGCCTAGAGCAGTCAACAAGCTCGTCACCTGTTACATGGACCGAAACGCAACTGGCTAATCTTGGGTGTTTGCATGTATGTTTGAATGCATGCTATCACCTCTGCCTAAACCTCGGGGATTACAGGTGTGAAGTTACGTTTCATTATCTGATGCTATTGTTATAAACAATCGTTTCATATTTAGGTTTTTTATTGGTGGTAGAGCTCCGGTGATGGAGCTCGCGGGCGTAGGCACCACCGCATTACCTAATATACTTGCCGCTAAATGGTAGTGTTCGGCACTATCGTGTTCCGGTCAGGTGGTAATGTACGGCTCTGTAATTTCCGGCACAGAGGCATAACAGCCACTTCCATTCTGTAAAAAATAGGTACCTGCAAATGACCTCATATTTTTAAGGACAATTAAAAATATATAAATATGTATTAATATTTTTCATCATAACAATATTTTAACAACACTCAAATGTCTTTCAAACTCATTGTTTAAAGTCAACACAATAAGCAGTGTATTGTATTGAAAATGTTTATGCAAATAGTGCATTATACTTCTCGAATAGTTCAGCCTTGCTTTATTTTTAAACTAGCGGACCGCGCCGGCTTCGCGCGCTTTCAATGTTACCTACCCTTTCCTATTCATCTTAGCGTGATGTTATGACCTTCCTCGATAAATGGGCTATCTAACACTGAAATAATTTTTCAAATCGGACCAGTAGTTCCTGAGATTAGCGCGTTCAAGCAAACAAACAAACAAACTATTCAGCTTTATAATATTAAAAAATAGTATAGATATAGAATGTAAACATTTTTCAATCTAATTCCCCTAGGCTTTTGTCGCTGACTTGGCTAGACTTAGGGCGAGATTCAATTCATCGGTCTAGGTGATGTCCGTCGCCCCCCCGAGGGTTTCCGCCTTGTCGTGGCGGGGGGGCTCAGTACCCGGTGGTTGGCCTCACACCGGAGAAGCCAAGAGGAACCCAGAGAGGGGGCGGCGTTTGGCGTGGCTCTGCCCGCCACTCGCTGCTGTGGTGATGAGACGGCTGGGGAAGAGGTGTACGGGTGTATCGTTGCCCTGCACCCTATCCCCAGCCGCCTAGCGGTTGTCCCGCCGTAAGATGGGGACGTGGTGGGGAGGCGGCTGGGGAGGAGGTGTATGGGTGTGTCGTTGCCCTGCACCCTATCCCCAGCCGCCTAGCGGTGGTCCCGCCGCTCGATAGGGACGTGGTGGGGCCGCGGGGGGGCGGTTGAAGGTCAGTTCATCCCTGTCACGCCCGCTCCCCCGGGGCCGGACAGAGTGCCCCTGGACTCCTCCACCCGGGCGTCTTGGGACGCCTGGCGTTGTGAGTGGTCGGGGCAGGGACCTTTGGGTGTCGGACTAGGGGATGTCCGTCGCCCAAATGGAGATAGGTCCCAAGCTGGGTGGCGTGCACGTGTTCCGCACGCCACTAGTGTTGGTTGGAGCCAAAGAGCTCAACCTGCGGAGGGCTCGGAGACGAGCAGCCGCCGGCGGGGTCGCGGATGTGTGCGTAAGCGTTCCCGTGACCCCGCCACTGATGGCGGAAGAGTCGGAACACCGCGGGGTTTTAGTGAGTACGAGTCTCACACTACCCGCCGTCGTTTCCCCTAGACGGCGGGTGCCCATGAGGGTTTCCCCGCGTAAAAAAAAAAAGAAAAAAGGTGATGTCCGTCGCCTGAATGGTGAGATCCCGGGCTGGCGTGCGGGATCACATTTTTTAAATTAATAGTAGTCTAATGAAATATTAATTCAAAATATTTTAATGAACTGCGAACGTCACGTTGCCGAGGATCCCCCGTCCCATCTGTCACATTTTGTCACGTTCACCTAAACGCCTCCCCCATTGCCAAAAAAAAAAAGAGGCCAAGTGCGCCTCTTTTTTTTTAACAATTCACATCAATTTCAACTGAAATTCAAGATGCTATGAAAGTACATTGGATTTTTATTTTAAATTGGGGTCACTTTTTCAATGCACGTTCGAATCGCTAGACCGCGACAGTTACAATTGGATTTATTTGAAAATAAACTTTATGTGATGGAGATAAAGCAGCTTTTAGATGAAACTAACGAGAAACTTTCAACAAAGCCTTTCTTTTCGCAGGAGACAGTATTTTTAGCAAATCGTTATCGATAGGTAATTTATTTATGATGGAGACAGTACAAACAAAAGTAAAGCAAACAATAGGGGGCTACAATATGGGGTTCTTCAAAACTGGCGTCAAAAGAGTCTTTCAGGGCTGGCAGCACGTTGTCAACTCCCCTGGTGTTGCAAATGTTCGTTGGCGACGGTAACCACTTTCCATCAGGTGGCCCGTCTGCTTGTCTGTCAATCCTTTGACATGAAAAAAATGTCATAAGTCAAGGGTGTGGCCCGCATGCGTGTGACACGGATCCCATCGTTTCATAGGTACAATCTTTTCCTTTAACGTGTGGCACCCGCGTGCGGGGTGCGAAGCATGGCTTTTTTATGGAGGGATTTATTGTCAGTATTCATGGAATTCGAGGAGATTATTTTTTTTATGTAATGGAAGTGGCAAACAACCATGCAGTTTAGTACCTAAGCTGCTAAACGATTACGTAATGCGGTGATGAGATTGTTTGCAACCTAAAGTTGTGTATTGTATACAAAGGAACAATATACCTACATATTACTTGACCCGTTTTTTTCAAAATTTTAACCCCATCCCCCCATTTTTTTAAAAACTGTATAGGTGTTACTCAACTTTGGATGAAAACACTACTAGTAATTTTACCTAGGTGGCGACTCCTCCGAATAACAACACCACTTCGGATGAGTCGACGCCTATTATTTGTAAAGAGTGACATTTCATCCGCGGATAAGATACATTTGCGGATGAGCTGTCACCCAAGTCTTGGTGACCACCCGTAGTATGTAGTGTGTGATGCCTAAAGTAGATTTTTTTATGAATGCTAGATGCTAGTAGTAACAACAAAATGCTCTCACTACAAACGCATTCAAGTCGCGTCTAACCACAGTTTTTTTTATTACAGCGCAAGAAAACAACAACGGAGGTTCTAGAAACATTAGAAACGAACATACGGAGTATAGAAAGAGATGGCCAATACAAAGAGCAAACACATAAAAGAGTCATTGGCTACGTTATGGCGTACTCGGTGGGATTATACGTTTTGTTTGCCATACTCTATTACTACATGTATGTGGGCCGGAGTCAGTATTGGCTACATTCGCTCCTATACGCTTCACCTCTCCTGGTTCTTCCAATACTGTAAGTGCAATATTTTATATAGTTTACTAGCTTTTGCTCGCGACTTCGTCTGCGTGGAATTCGTAACGAAAATTACGGACTTCCATACAAACTTTCACCCGCTATTTAAACCCTTTGGCTGTTGAAAAAAGAATAGTAGCATATATAGGGTAAAGCAGCTAGATTGGTTATACTGAGATCGCAGGTTCGATTCCTGCTTGAAATTAAATTTTTCTTTCAATTATTTTCTTTAATTTCTAAAATTCACCCGCATATTTTATGTTATTGCGATAAATAAAAGTATGATGTAGCGTCCACTACATTAAGGCGCCAACTAGTGGAACACAAACGAAACCTCTCAGTACTTGTCTAGTACGGTAGATGGCGTGCAATCAAAATTACATCGCACATACGAAGATTTCGCAAGAGTTGGCATATATATACAACTTCCCAACGTCAATCGTTGGGCCACGGCCCGCCAGGCGCTACTCCCTCGCCTGGTCGGAGGATCCTCCCTTTTCGACGGAGTAACACTTTAAATCCGTTCCTCCACAATGACAATAATTTTACTTTAGTGCATTTTAGTGTTGGGTAGGACACGCTTACAGAATGAGTTTGTAAGAGGTTGTCTTTTTTGTACTGAGCCAGTACTTTGTCCCACTTCAAATTACGTGAGGCGAGGCCGCCGACGCAGCGAGGCGGCGAAGTGATTTGAAGCGTCGCGGTGCATTTGAAGTAACATGACAAAATTTGTCGCGAGACAAAGGAGATCCGCCACTTTGTATGGGGCATTGGTACATAATTGTACAACAATAAAACTTTTACGTCTTCAGACATTAGTTCATATACTACTATTTAAAACATATTTGACTTCGTTGACGAATTGGGTTCGTGAGATATAGCAATTTAAAAAATGTATGAATTAAGGCGTTTTTACGCCATATTTTTTATTTTCGTACTTATAGGCGCTAATTTAAAAGTAACGGTTTGTAGATTGCTAGAAGAAAGTGACATTTACAATAAATAATCACGCTTGTGTCCAAAAATACATATGAATGCTTTTAAATAGCATTTCACTGTACACCGAGCACTTTTTTGGAAAACTCCAGTCTACTTTTGCAGATTATAATAAATCGTTTACAGAAAAACTAACAAACACAAGATCAACTGACTTGAACAGAAACCTCTAGCACTACCTACGTAATCCAAATCGCAAGAGCACTCGAAATCCGTTTCACTAAGCACAAAAACAAGCCAGTAGTCAAAAACACAGAGAAGTCACAGAACGCCAACAATATCCAACGAGCCATTGAGCTATAACATGGAGGCGAAATACCTACAGAATTGGCGTGATTGCCTACAAACATTTGGGCGATAACAATGGCCGCCTTTCATAGGGTTGTTTTCGATAAATATCGATATCATCTTCTAATACATGAGCGGTTAATATCGATATTTTATCAACACGAATTCTTATTCTTTTAAAGTATGTGTGTTTTACTGGTGGTAGAGCTCCAGTGACGGAGCTCCTCCATCCATTACCTAATATACTTGCCGCTAAATGGTAGTGTTCAGCACTATCGTGTTCCGGTCAGGTGGTAATGTACGGCCCTGTAATTTCCGGCACAGAGGCATAACATCTTAGGCCTCAGGAATGGTAACGCATCTGCATTTTGACCTCGGTCCTTGTGTAAGTGTCTATAGGCTGCAGTGATGACTGCAGCCTATATTTCACAAGCATGTGTTAATGCGAAATAATATAAAACAAAGATGTTCAAGAATATCGATTCATTGATCGAATGGGTCACTTAGGCTTTTGTGTTGATTTTAAAACCTAAATAAATGTATTTCAATAAGTCTTCATCTGATTGTTGGCACCTTAAAATGAAATCTGACGTGTTTTTTCACTTATTTTTCTATTTATTATGTAACCGATTTTTTTTTAAATATGATTAATCGATACTTTCTCATATAAATAATTATATCCTACGAAATTACATTTCGTTACGTTCCTTTCCACGCCATCATAAATATAAAGAGTACAGATTTTTTCAAAAACTGTTTTAAATACTTTTCCGGCGGGTTTCAGTATAATATTATACTGAAAAATATACAGCTTTATGCGCACAAATTTTATGTAAAGTGTTTGTTCATGTACAATCTTTGTATCATTTTGGCTGATCTCTTTTGTACTAACATTTGTACTGGTTCTTACAAAGTGTGTCTGACTCACATTTTGAAAGGGACAGGACAAATTTTATCATGCGATACATTTGAAGATTTTGAAGTCACAGAATGGTACTAATGGTTTGTACCTATTAAACGATGCGATAGTGGCACGACAATTTCAGCGGTCGTGGTCGCGATCGTTGGGGTCGTTTGGTCGAACGTACCCGTTCGACTAAACGATCGCGACCACGACCGCTGAAATTATTATGTGATAGTATATTGTTGTTCTAGTCACACTTGACTTAAGAGTACAAAAGAGCAAAGATTACCGCGACATTTTAATACGCGGCGCTTATTGGTCTGTTTTGAGGAGTAGTAGGTACTTTTGTCTTAGTCACACACGTGACACACTACGTAAGAGTACAAGAGCAAAGAGTAACGCGTCTTAATATTTGAAGCAGTACAAATTATATTTTTGTCGCGTCCTTACAATGTCAGGTTTTGTACGGGACAAATGTAAGGCCTCTTGTAAGTCCTACTTAACACTAGTGCAGTTCAAATAAAAATGCAGTGAGATAGATTAGTTAAATACATTAGACCTAGAATAATGTATGGTCACAGAACAGAAAGGTCTGTGGTATGGTGCTGTGTGTAGTTTAAGAGACAAAACTACGCTAGCAGGAGTAACTTTTTCCATATGTATAAATAAATGGCTACGCAGATATTTTGTGTAATTTTCGTAAATTTAATTATTTTAGATTTTTTTTTTAAATACAAAAAACTAATGTTAATAACAATAACTTACAAACTACGTATCAAAACATGAATTTCACAGATGTGTTCCAAAACGTTTCCTTCTTAAATAATTCCCTGTCCATTATAACACACATAAATAAACCGTTTACATTCCCAATGTCGTATTGGGAATGTAAACGCTTTATTTATTTGTATCAATTATTATTCCCTATTCCAAAATGGGTTTCCATTGAGTTTGTTCGGTAGCGGAGTTCTTCTCAATTTAACATTGATTTTGACGAATAAGCTTTTCTATTTCATTTTAAGAGCGAAGGAATTCGCATTTGATGGTATTTATACCTACTATAGGTTTTTTATTCTGTTTTTTTTTGTTTTATTGTAATGAAGGTGGCAACCAAACATTCAGTTCACATTGATGTCAAGTGATGACTATAGCCCACACAAAGACCAGAGGTCAAAATGCAGATGCGTTGCCACTCCTGAGAGTTCAGTCTTTGTCTTTCTGATAGTTATTACGGGGCCATACATTACCATTTAAAGCAGAGGTTCCCAAACTTTTTTCTCCCTTTAAATTTTTTCTGGTTTCGGTGGATCCCCTTGCTAACATAAATATCACTTTCCCATATATCCCATTTTTATTTACGCATATACGTAGACCCCACGGGGTCTATATGGACCACTTTGGGAATCACTGATTCTAAACGGAACACCATAGTGTTGGACACTACCATTTGACAGCAGTTAGATTATGCAATCCGGTGGTGTTTACATCAGTAAAAAATAACCCGATGTATTTCGTTGCAGCGTAATATTCCTCCGCGCTAGCATATCTTGGTATTACAATTGGACTATAACCAAGAATCGGTTAAAGCTGAGCAAGATGAAAGAAGAGAAAAAGAAGATTTTAGAGGAAGTTATGAATACTGAAACATATAAGGTACGTTTGCTTTACAATAACAACTACATCTAAGTGTTGAAGTTAGGTTTTTTTGACGTTATTAACGTCTTATGACGTTCGATTGACGTCGGGCTGTACGCACGAAAAAGTGTCACGTTCCGCTTGAGTCGAGCGTGCAAGTCAAAGCGCGGAACAAGAGATAGAGGCACGATGCGCCAAAGCGGTCGGCTTGTGACGCATGTTTTATTTTTTTTTATGTAATGCAAGTGGCAAACAAGCATGCAGTTCACATTGTTGTTAAGTGATGACTGCAGCCTATCAACACCCACACAAAGACCAAGGTCAGAATGCAGATGCGTTACCACTTCTGAGGCCTAAGATGTTATGTCTCTGTGCCGGAAATTACAGGGCCGTACATTACCACCTGACCGGAACACGATAGTGCTGAACACAACCATTTAGCGGCAAGAATATTACGTAATGCATTGTTGCCTACTCCCCCGAGCTCCGTCACTGGAGCTCTACCAGCAGTCTGACATTATCACCTAAAGTTATGGTCTGTAAACCCACTTTATAGAGAATCAATGTTTCTTATCAACGTTAACAACCTCAGTAGCCTAGTGGCACACCGCGGACATTCCGCCAAAATTCCATACAAACGCTTAATTTGGTTTCTATTACACAGCCATCAATCAGTGACGTGTATTTACACGCGCACCTGCGTGCATAGCACGTACAAAATACCAACCGTCGCCCATAAGAGGGGAAGGGGTTGGGTGATGCGGGCAAATCGGGCGGGACGTCGAAGTGTCCATTCTATACGTAGTATTATTACATATTCTCTGCTAGTGGTAGCAGGCCACTACTACTACGCTGGGGTCCAGGGTTCGATTCCCGGGTCTAGTATTTCTGGGTCGGATATAAGAGATAACGGTGTTAAATCCTTTATTTGGGTTTCTATTGAGATTTTTCTATTTTCTGAAAGTTTCCCAGTAGGTTCTAGTTTGGTAACCGGCAAATCGTGGGTGTTTGCATGTATTATTGAATGCATGCATATACCTCTGCCTACCTTTACGGGGATTACAGGGATGAAGTTACGTCACATCGCAGTAATTCTTAACAGTAAACAGAAAAGGCTGAATCTAATGTCACATATTCATCGCAGGTCGCAAAGGAGATCCTGGACAAGTATGGCAGCCCCGAGGAGCAATCGAAAAGGATCAAACCGTTCGTGCCTACGCTTAACGTGCCCGGTAATACCCCTAGCACGCCAATCCCAGGTAGATCCCTTATACATAGATTCCTAAGTTTTATAGTACCAAGCAGAGATTCGCGTGGCGATTATACCAGGTTAAGGGACTTGGAGGCTTCTTAATAAGTTTCCTAGTCTAGTAAAGTAAGCAGTATGTCTTTATTTAAGGTTTTCTTTTGCGATGCGAATATTTCGTCCGGTTCTATCAAAAAGGGGACTCTTCAGATAAAGGATATTTTCGAAGTCAAATCTAAATCAACAAGAATATAATATTGGCCAAGTGATGTCTAACTTAAGATTACTGCCATTTCACAACTTGTAGGGTCCCTAAGTTGTGAAATGGCAGTAACCTTAAGTTGCGAAAAATGACACGACTGTTTTGCATCGGTAATAAACGCTGTGGCTACTCTCTTCCAGTCCGCCGCGGCCGGTGGTCCGTGTTGCTCAATGATTTCGTCTGATTTCGTACTCGACAATTAATATTGCACATCGAGCCTACGAAAGAAACAATCGGCTAGTTTCGACTTTGCAGAGCGTTATCTCTGCTGCACACTGCCTGGGTGAACTCCGGTATTGGTCAAAACTTAATCGAATTGGTCGACAAAAATTAAAGTGAATAAAAATATATACAATGTTTACAAATTGGTTTTTTGAAAAAAAAATTTTTTGGCGATAAATAGAAAGATTATATGTTATACCCAAGTTTTATAACAAAACTATTTTTTTTTTGCAATAATTGTTATGTTATATCAAAATAAAAATAAGTTTTTGAATCCAGTACCGAAGACACGCCGACAGCTCCCGAACAAACCCGAGTGCATGTGACGTCATAATGTTAGTTTCCACTCATAGCAATTGATACAGAGACAATACGTAGTGTTTTGATCTAATTAATTCTGTTGACATTGATATAAAAACACAAATTTATATTGAAAATTTCGAATCTTAAAAGTTATCGTTCTTGTTTTGTAACATTATGTACGAATACTACAAAAACAAATGTTTTTAAATGTTCCCCAAGATGAAAAACGTCGGAATAAATGGTTTCAAGCAGTGCACCGTGATAATCCAAAAACAAAATCGATTTTAATTGTTTTTATATTATTTCGCATTAACACATGCTTGTGAAATATATTTTATTTAAAGAAAAATGGAAAGAAAATTTTGACTTCAGGCGAGACTCGAACTCGCGGCCTACTGGGAAAGCAATAAAGCAATGCAATAAATGTGAAGGAAAGATTTGACAAATCGGGCAGGACTTCAGTAGCTCAATTGGAAGAGCGGCTGGACTAGATTCCCAGTAGGCCGCGAGTTCGAGTCTCGCCTGAAGTCAAATTTTTCTTTCCATTTTTTTTTTTTAATAAAATAAAATCGATTTCTTTTTGTTGTGAAGATCATTTCGGTGTAAAAATAATGTTATGAAATACTCGTAGTATTTCATAACATTTTTTTTATTACTTACTAGCTGTGCCCGCGACTTCGTCCACGTGAGAAAAAATGAGATTGTTCAGTATTTACCCGGATGAAGTCGTGGCCGCTACGCTAGTATAAAAGTAGCCTAAGTTACTCCTTATTACATCAGCTATCTACCAGTGAAAGTCCCGTCAAAATCGGAGACACTCAAATTCTATTTATTTGTATGTAGGTATGTATGTATGTATGGTTGTATGGAGATAAAAGTAGCCAAAGTAATATTACATCAGCTACCTACCCGTGGGAGTCCCGTCAAAGTTGGATACACTCCAATTCTA
This sequence comes from Macrosoma leucophasiata, assembly GCA_036365455.1. Taxonomy (NCBI): domain Eukaryota; kingdom Metazoa; phylum Arthropoda; class Insecta; order Lepidoptera; family Hedylidae; genus Macrosoma; species Macrosoma leucophasiata. Next base: position 5,060,299 of record JAWQUS010000015.1, read on the forward strand.
CTTATTTGTATGTAGGTATGTATGTATGTATGTATGTTTGTATGGAGATAAAAGTAGCCTAAGTTACTCCTTATCGCATCAGCTATCTGCCAGTGAAAGTCTGGTCAAAATCGGTCCAGCCGTTCCATAGATTAGCCTCGCCAAACAGGCAGACAGACAGACAGACAAAAATTGTAAAAAAATGTTGTTTTGGTATATGTACCGTGTATACATACATATGCGTTTAGTAAAAAGGGGTTATTTTAATATTACAAAGAGACACTCCATTTTTATTTATTTGTATAGATATGTATAGATTAAACTTACTTACTTTCGAACTTAAGCAGAATTGAACCGAACATCATTTGTCAAAAAATTGGTTGTCATAAAAGGCTGATTGGTCTGTGTCATAAATATATCAACATCAGGAATATTATCAGGCCTTGCCTTTATATAAATCCTTTGTCACACACGGAACCTACACGGAATCAATTAACAATTTTTTTAGCAATTTCGATATTATTGTCAAGTCACATGTAGGTTATTGCCGTAAACGCTGTACTATTCTTGAACAGCTATAACATTATGACGTCACAATTAGGGGTAACCAATCGTGGCGCGTTCATAGTCACGTGATTTTTATTTAAATTTTATCAACTTTTAATTGCTGATAATTAAATGAAAAAAACATTTTTTTTCAGTTTTTCGCATGACACATCAATATAATTAATAACGAAGTTTTATAAAACATAAAAAAAATCAATACATTTTTTATTTTCAAATTCCCAATTAAAACATATATGGTCAAGAATATGATAGAACTAAAACTATACTGATATCTGTGGGTACTTCTAATTCGAGTTTATCTCCGAGCGGTCGTAATCAATTATTTTCAAGTACATTGCCGAGTCCTAATACTGCTTACTTTACTATATTGTGTTTTTGTTTGGTGTGTACCCTTATACCTACACATTTAGCATCGCCCGACCGCCTCGAGCGGTCTGCGCTCATTAAATCAACTCCGCTCAGTATCGCTTCGACCGCAAGCATAGAGCAACACCGGAGGGGAGTAGCCATATGCAGGCTTTCCCCTCTGTCAAAGTACAAGCCCAAATGGGCCTATACCTGTCGCCTAGATGTTTAAATGTGTGCGTGAAATTGTTTCTGTATTTTGTTAAAGTCAAGGTGTGAGTGTCGTAGTAATTGACGATTTTTGTAGTGTGCGTGTGTGTCGCACGCATTTCCCCCCGCAAAAAATGACACGACTGTTTTGCATCGGTAATAAACGCTATGGCTACTCCCCTCCGGTCCGCCGCGGCCGGTGGCCCGTGTTGCTCTATGACCGCAAGCCGTCAACGCGCGGGCGGCGCGCGGTCCACGCGCGAACGGCGAGTGGACCACGGTGAACACTGGCTTGTCTTGCGTTGACTTTGCACTGCCAACGCGCTGTTCGCGAGTGGTTCACAAATAACAACGCGTCGTTCACCAATGGACCACTCGTCGACAACGAGTTGACGCCGTAAAACGAGGCGGTGCTTGTCAGGTGCCGGCTGTAGTGAGCTATGACCCTTAATCTTGACTGATATGAAAACAATCCCAGCACGTATATCTTGCCTTTTATTACAAGATAGTAGACTTTGTACATACATCCCCCCCTTTATCCTGATAGTACGGCCGAACATAACGAAAACGAGGCGGTGCTGGTCAGGTGCCGGCTGTAGTGAGCTATGACCCTTAATCTTGACTGATATGAAAACAATCCCAGCACGTATAGCTTGCCTTTTATTACAAGATAGTAGACTTTGTACATACATCCCCCCGTTTATCCTGATAGTACGGCCGAACATAGTTTATCGCTCATTTAGGTGCAATTTATTTGATACTAGCTGTTGCCTGCGGCATAGCCGCGTGGATGTCGTTTAAAAAGTAGCCTATGTTCTTTCTCAATGTCAACTCTATCTCTGTACCAAATTTCATTAAAATCGGTGAAAAGGTAACAAACAGACCGACAGACAGACAGAGTTACTTTCGCATTTATTATATTATATAGTAGAGAAGTAGAGATGAGGCTCGCCCAGGCCTCGCAAGGGTGCTATGGATGTAATATAGCCTATGTCACTCAGTGACGATGGAGGTTTCTAATGGCGAAAGAATTATTGAAATCGATCCAGTAGTTTTTGTGTGAAAACTTTACAAACATACGAAAACGCAAATGTTTCCTGTTTATGATATTAGTATAAACTTTTCGAATACGAAGATATTACACATACAGGAATTTTCCATTAAAAAAAATCATATATTTTACTAGAAATTTGACAAAACATGAGCCTAATCAATTTGCTGTTAGATTCTTTAATGTTAATTGTAGGTCTTTCCTATTTTATATTTTGACAGTAGGTTGAGCCTTCAGTCGTGATAGGTGTTAATAGAAATTTTGTTTCTCCATATTTCGTAAGAGCAGGTCTGATTTTCGGTAGTATGTAAATGATACCTGTTATTAATGCTATTTTTATTACCTAAAAGTGAAAAATAAAAATTTCTTCTTTAGGTATATCTGTGATAGATATTTGAAACACCACAATTCTGTTTCGTTATTTCGAAATATTATCTTCGATTTTTGTTCACTATGGCAGTTTGCTTTATAGTGATATGATATTACAATATAACAATTAGGGTCATGCATTTGTTTCGTGCCATTTCGTACATTTTATAATTAATTGTAATTATCATCATAATAAATGATCACAACACGCTATAATTAATTAACCCCAAATTGAGGGTTCACATTAAATGATCAGTTGTTTCATGCTATAATTGATTTTTCCCAGATTGGGGGTTCACATAAAATGATCAGTTGTTTCATGCTATAATTGATTGACCCCAGATTGGGGGTTCACATTAAATGATCAGTTGTTTCATGCTATAATTGATTAACTCCAGATTGGGGGTTCACATTAAATGATCAGTTGATTCATGCTATAATTGATAAACCCCAGATTGTACGTTTTTTCCCATTTGATGTTCTTAGTGAAACAAGACTTTACTGTGATGTATGCATGTGTGCATATATATCTATTACCTTTATGTGAGAATATCGCCTTTATAATCTTTTTGTTACACCAGCAAATACTGTGTCAATCAATCTATTCCCAGGATGTATATCATTCAAATATATTGTAATCTAAATAAACATCTTGTCTAAACAGTATCGATAAGAATTTGGAGCATCACTTAACCTTGAAAATGAGATCACAACGTCACTATCTCGCGAGACTCAAACGTTATAAACATGCTTGTTTGCCACCAAAGATAATAAAATAAAAATTAATTTGTCATACACAAATTCGTCAATTCAATAGAAAAAAAGTAGGTGAATGAGTCATAAATCCTTAGACATAATCAGATTTCAATAAATTAAAAAAAAAAAATGGAATTTTGTTAAAGTGATGTCAGTCTTGCATTGAACAGCTATTAATTAATTTTATTAATATTAATATGATAAGTATTTTTAAAACATTGTAATGAGGAATTTGTATTATATCTCGATGTTAGGTTATATTAATTTTTAATCATTAATGTTTAAAGACTGTGATTTCGCAACATATATTATTATTATAAGTTGATTTTGTAATCAGATTTTTATATACATTATACACTTTGAAATAATCAAATGTGGTTTCATTGTTTTCTTCTCCTATACCACACGATAAAGTCGATTACAGGTTTCAATCCTAAAAGGTCCCACTGGGTGAAACTGGGATTTTCAAATGTATACATAAATAAAAAAAAAATCCCGTTATAACATCGATCTTTTAGAAAAAAGTAACTAAGTTCGGACTTGTCCAAATAAAACAAAAAAAAAATGTAGTAAAAGTAGTCCAACGATATTTTTTATTGTGTCGATTTAAAGTCGATTACAGGTTTCATTCAAGGTCTCACTGGGTGAAATTGGGAATCTCAAATATATAAAAAAAATCCGATAAGAACTTTTAGTAAAAAAAGTAACCCAGTTCGAACTTGTCAAAATAAAACCAAAAAATATCATATAAAGCAAATCCAATGTAATTTTTTTACCCATCGATTTTTAGTATTGTTTTTTAAGAGAAAATAAAAAAAAATGTAATAATAATTGTGTATAGTTTTTCACTAAAGCTTTGTACAAACTCACTCACATGACTCGAGACAGCTAATTCATTGTTTTATTCATATCAAGTGATATCATAAAGAGCAATGGTCAGTCTATTCAAAAATTTACAATCGCTAATTGATGACATGACAGACACCTTCTATCAAAGTTGACGTTCAATACACAATGGACTTAGGGAGTTCCCCTTCAACGGGGAATCCCGTATCATAATGGAACAGACTGCTGAATATTTCATTTGTCTATGGTATGAAATTAATCGAATGTTTACTTATTTTAACTTCTTTTTCCTTAAAGTAGTCGGTCTAGTTGTCGGTTCATCTTCATTTAATAACAAAGTGATATAATGTATATAAAAATAATTAAGTTTGTGAAATAATATTCATGCCATGGTTGGCATAACATGCATTTTTATAATGATTTGTTATAAACTGCATTGAATACAATTAGGCTCACTTTTCATCTGAATTAAAAGGTGGCGAGCAAAAAGCAGTACTTAGTTATTTCGTTATTATAAACAAGCCTTTGCCCGCGACTTCATTAAAAATTCCCTAAAGAATCTACAAGACAACCAGTGAAGTTAAGCAGGGGTAGTTGGGAATCTTGCCTATCCCAAATAGCAGTATTCTCTCCTGTATTCTAGTTTGTCTACACGTGAATATGATGTGGGGTGGGGTAAATGTGATAATGGGATTTTGGGAAGGTACAAAAATTAAGCAGGGGTATTTGGGAATAATGCCAAGCGTAAATCACAGAATTCTCTGCCGTGTTTTAGTTAGTCGTTTACAGTAAACATTTATGATATGAGGTGGGGTAAATGTCGTAATGGGATTTTGGGAAAATATAGTAAAAATTAGAAGGGGTAGTTGGGAATCATGCTAAGCCCAAATGGCAGTGTCTAGTATCCCGTGTTCTAGTTAGTCGTCTATACATGAATTTGATATGGGGTGGGGTAAATGTGATAATTGACTTTTGGGAAAATTTAAAAAAATAAATGCAGGGGTAAATAATACTTTTACCTACCGTGGTCTTGTTCGTTGTCTACAGAGAGATAAGTATAATCTAGGTAAATATATGGACAGGGGTAAATGTGTTAATGGTGATAGAGTTCCAATGCAGGAGCTCGCGGGCATAGGCACCACCGCATTACCTAATCTATCGGCCGCCAAATTGTAGTGTTCAGCATTATCGTGTTCCGGTTAGATGGTAATGTATGATCCCGTAAAAACTATCACAGAGAGAAAAGTGCTTGCTGGGAATTGCGTGAATGGAGTGTTGGGTGAGCTGCTAAAATCCAAACATCTAAGCCAGCGGGCTCGACTAGCCATACATAATGCTGAACCTTCTTCAACGCTAATATATAGAAGCGAGAGCTGGGTATGCAGGCAAGAGCATGAAAGTAAATTAAACGCGGTCGAGATGAGATCTTTGCCCAAAATCTGCGGTGTATCTGGCCTTGTGTGACTGAAAGTATCGGTGTAAAAATGAAAAACGCATGTTCCGATGGTTCGGGCATACCTATAGACAGAATGTCGAATAAGCGAATGACTAAACTAAGATGAACAATGCGAATGTGGATGGTTGCAGAGGCCCAGGAAGACCAAGACTGACCTATCATGACCAAACAGGTCGAGTACTGTCTGATGGTGCGGTCAAGTCTTAGGAATCGGCGTGCATGTATGAAGAGAATGATGAATGTAGATGAGGCACGTGAGGTGTGTCAGGACCGGGATATCTGGCGCTCCACACTCTCTGCATACCCCGTTAGGGACCTGGCGTAAAGATACATTACAACTTAGATCTCGGGGGTGGCAACACATCTGCATTTTGACCTCTGGTTTTTATGTAGATGTATAGGCTGCAGTCATCACTTAACATCAATGTGAGCTGCATGCTTGTTTGCCACATTCCTTACATTAAAATCAATCGAATAATCAAATAATAGCAATCTAAATTGAACTATATTATATATTACTTATTACACCACAGCAAGAATGTTTTTTTTTTAATGTAATAAAAGTGGCAAACAAGCGTGCAGTTCACATTGATGTTAAGTGATGACTGCAGCCTATAGACACCTACACAATGACCTGAGGTCAAAATGCAGATGCGCTGCCACTCCTGAGGCATTAGTGTTATGCCTCTGTGCCGGAAATTACAGAGCCGTACATTACCACCTGACCGGAACACGATAGTGCTGAACACTACCATTTAGCGGCAAGTATATTAGGTGATTCGCCCGCGAGCTCCATCACTGGAGCTCTACCACCAGTAAAACCTGTTTTACCTTGTACCCTTCTTTTTTATTCTTATTTTTTCGACCAAATGGGTCGTGGAAATTTCATTATAAACGTTGGTGTTGTTGTTAAACTACTCAACCAAAAGCACCCATTGTTCTAACAATCCACCTACATTGTTGCAGCGACACCAGGCCAGTTGCGGCAGAGGCAATTGGCACTGACGTCCACACCGATCAGCAACAACATGAATCTGGTGCCCATCAGCTCACCCACCGCTGTTTACAAGGGCCCACGGCTTAGGGTAAGTCATCACCACTGGTATAGATCTCGTCAAACTTCTAGTTCGATGTAAAGTTGCTTCACAGACATACGATGACCTTTAAATCACTTCGAATAAGATTGGTTTTAGCGTATCGATCAGGTGGTCCAGAATCTGGTCTTAACAGGTTAACATTGGAGTCCCGTCCAAAATGACACACATCCTACAGTATATTTATCGGGTATATTCTTGCAAAATTGAACACGAGGACCTCATCTCCGAAGACATTAAAGTACACGCAGGGATCATACAAGGATGGCACCAACCCGGTGGAGATACGGGTTAGTGGCCAACCCGCTATCGGATGTTTTTAAACCGCCTATAAGGCCTCCGACAAGGTTAAACGACTGCTATTCATCGATAGCAACCGGGACCGACGGCTTAACGTGCCCTCCGAAGCACGGAAACGCGCATTTTAATTAATTGCCAATAGCGGTCACCCATCACAAACCCGACCGCGCCCGTTTCGCTTAACCGAGTAGATCGCTTCCGATCTACACCAGCCGCGGGGCCACGGCGCCCTTCATGTCGCGCTGTCTTTGACGTATTGAATTCAATTTGAAAACAAAAGGTTTTTATCTCCATTGCAGTCAGATCAACTCCCGCGGCCGCTTCCCGACCGGAACCGGTCAGCGTTGGACAAAGTGGTAGACTACCTACTGAAGGATGGACCCAACCACCGCATGGCGCTCATATGCTCCGAATGCTTCTCTCATAATGGTCAGTACATTATAGAGATTAGCTTATGCCAATTGGCTATTTGACTAATCTATATCTTTACTTATAATAAAACTGTAGAAGTGTGAATTCTGTACATTAAAAATATTAAAAAAATACCAGGGGATGTTACTAGATCGATACCGAACACAAATATGTGATAAGAAAAATTTTTGTCTGTCTGTCTGTTTGTTCAATCACACAAAATCTACCGGTCCGATTACGATGAAACTTGATATAATTATACTTTAACCTTTGGCGCACAACACTGGATACTTTTTATCCCGGAAAAATGTCTGTTTGTCTGTGTGTTTGTGCACGCTAATTTCAGAAATGGCTTATCCGATTTGCAGTTTCACTAATATATTGTGGTAAGTTTTACTAAACATTTAGTGTTTGTGTCATGTCAATCGGTTCATAAATAAAAAAGTTATGACAATTTAGAGAATCATATCGAATATTTTTAACTATTCTATATCTATCTTCTATCTTTTAGGGGGTTTCGTACCTAAAAATGGACCCTACGGATTACTAATTCTCCGCTGTCTGTTTGTCTGTCCGTCCATCCGTCTGTCTGTCACCAGGCTGTACCTATCTCATAAATAGTGATAGCTAGAAAGCTAACATTTTCACATATTATGTATTTCTGTTACCGCTATAAAGACAAAATTAATTACTAAAAATAAGAAAATGAAAATATTAAGGGGTCCAAGGGGGCATACAGTAAACGTATTTTTTTTTCGTATATTTTTTACTCGATATCAATAGCGGTAGCAAGTAGACGCTTAATATTTTCACAGAATTTTTAGGTATATTTATTACCTTCCAAAAACGTAATTTTTTGTACAGAACCCATCGTGCACGAGTTCGACTCGCACTTGGTCGGTTTTTTCTCTGTTAGTAACGTTAAGCATACCGCATAGCAGCGTCCAGGCATAAAACAATCGCCGCTATGATCAACATTCAGCATGCCAAGCGTGGCAATTATGGCATATTCTTTCGTTATGACGCACAACACTTTGAGGAGCATCTTCGGGAAAGGCTTTGTCCAGCGGAGAGGGATGGACGTCTTTCGGATGTAATTATGATGATGGTGATGGTGGTGGTGGTGGTGGTGTAGGTGGCATTAGTGGGTAAAAATGCACAACGTTAATATTCAATTTTTCTATTTTGCCGGCTCTTACGGAGTGCCTATATTATGCATAGATCTATCTTTTATCTTTAATTATCTATTAAAAGCACTAATTGATTGAAACTTTATACGCCGACGCCGAGCGTCTCGACGCCCAGCGTCCCGACGCCCAGCGTCCCGACGCCCAGCGTCCCGACGCCCAGCGTCCCGACGCCGAGCGTTTCGATGCCAAGCGTCCCGACGCCCAGCGTCCCGACGTCGAGCGTCTCGACGCTGGGCGTCCCGACGCCGAGCGTATCGACGCCCAGCGTCCCGACGTCAAGCGTCTCGACGCCCAGCGTCCCGACGCCCAGCGTCCCGACGCCCAGCGTCCCGACGCCGAGCGTCCCGACGCCGAGCGTCCCGACGCCGAGCGTTTCGAGCGTCCCGACGCCGAGCGTTTCGACGCCAAGCGTCCCGACGTCGAGCGTCTCGACGCTGGGCGTCCCGACGTCGAGCGTCTCAACGCTCAGCGTCCCGACGTCCAGCGTCTCGACGCCCAGCGTCCCGACGTCGAGCGTCACGACGCCCAGCGTCCCGACGCCCAGCGTGTTGTTTTTGTATGATCCAAAATTAACCAAAAGTTATAACCAAAAATGCTGCCCAAAGCCACTATTCCACGCAAACGAAGTTGCGGGCACAGCTAGTATATTATAATAATTAAACATAGACAACAAAATAAAAATCTATTGCTGTTCGTTAGTCTCGCGAAAACTCGAAAACGGCTAGACTGATTTGGCTAATTTTGGTTTTGAATAATTTTTGGAAGTCCAGGGTTTTTAAAAGGTAAGAAAATATGAAGAAATCGACGGGAAATAGTAAAAACCACAATTTCAGTTTCCCATATAAATAGTCTGTATCCATCAAACTGTGGGCTTACCCCACTATACTTACCTTGATATAAATTCACTATGTAAATTCACAATACAAATATATATAGGTACATACATATCAATCTCCATAATAAGTAGATAATACATACACACATACACTCACACACATACATATATATATACACACGAATACATACATAAGCACATACATGCATACATAATTACATTAAATATAATATGTTTAAATATCACTATAGTAATTATGCACTTACCTAGATTTAATGTCGCGCGACGCTGTTGCCGTGCACAATGGTAACGAACTATAACATGCATTGTACCGTTACCATCGTGTGACGTCACGCCGCCTGCCTTAGCTCATCGAGCTCCGACAAGCGCACGCGCACCAGTCGTGTTCACTGCATCATACAGCTAACCCGCGTCGCTCAGTGTCGAGTCCGCACACGGCTTTCACTTACGCGTAGTGATTAGTGCAACAAATTGCTAAGCTTTACTTCTTCCGTGTTATCCTACTATTCTTAATTCTATGCTTATCTTCCTTCTTGAAACTATATACTCTTCCGTGTCTATTGTGGTGCTTGTTATCCTTCTGAACTGTGTAGTGTGTTGGTGTACAAACAATAAATATTGATTCTTGTAAGTTCATGGACTTGTTTATTTATCACTCAAGATAACATACTACATTGGAGTCGGCACTCATTGTTTTGTCCAGAGGGGTCTGGACAAAACAATGAGTGCCGACAATAGCAGCAGCGGTGAATCTGTAAAAACGGCGGAGTCGCAACGAGGCGTCAATACTCAGCGGCGAAAAAAGTGCGTTTCCATTGCACCTCGAGACGAATCATCCGTCAACCGGATGTTGAATTTCAAAGTGCCTGCGTTCTCACCGGAGGATCCCGATATTTGGTTTGCGTTGGTAGAGGGCCAATTTGACAATTTCGGAATTATCGATGATAAGGCCAAATTTAATATCGTCATTACTAACTTAGATATTATCCACGCTAAGGCAGTAAAAGACATTTATTTATTTATTTATTTATTTACACTTTTATGCATATCGTACATACGGCGGACTTAATGCCTCTAGGCATTCTCTTACAGTCAACCTTGGGGTTGTGTGAAATAACTTGTAGGGGTGCAACATAATATAAATATAATAATTAACTATTTAAGTATTGAAAAACTAAACTAACTAAACAATCAATAAATAAATTGAATACATAATATAGATACATATTTTACATAAAACTACACATATATATGAATAAAAATATATTACAATATATAAATAAATATTATAATAACGATGACGATTGTGTGAAACCTAAATCATACATTAAGTGACCTTAAAAGAAAATCTTTAGTTCTCCGCTTGAAGATAAACTTGCTGGCAGATTGTCGAATGTCAAGGGGTAGCATGTTCCAGAGTTTAATAGCAGAAATAGCGAAGGAGTCAGACATAAAACCAGTGCGGTGAGAAGATATTTCAAGGATCAGATTTTCTGATGAACGAAGGTAGTGATCATGAGAGTTGCCCAAATAATTAAACTTGTTTTTAAGATAACACGGATAACAAGGATCGTTAATGATGGAGAAAAGTAAACAGAGAATCCTTAAGTGCCTTCTCTGATGGATGGGTAGCCAGTTGAGCTTGGAACGATAAGAAGAGATGTGATCAAATTTACGAAGGCCATAAATAAAACGAATACAATTATTCAGTAAACGATCCAGTTTGTTCAGAAGTTGTTGGGACATGTCTGAGCAACAAACATCTGCATAATCAATGATTATGCAGATGACATTATCGTCAATCCTCCGAGCCACAATCGTTATGATAAAATAAAATCAGAACTAATTAAGCGCCTTACTGCATCTCACGAGGAGAAAGTTAGAAAACTCCTGACTCATGAGGAGCTCGGTGATCGGAAACCGTCGCAGTTCCTGCGACACTTACGTGACCTGGCAGGATCGAGCGTTCCAGAAGAGTTCCTGCGGACGATCTGGAGCAACCGGCTTCCTCGTGGTATCCAGACCGTGCTGGCGACCCAAACGTCCCAAAATCTAGAACAGCTAGCTGAACTCGCCGACCGCGTGCAGGAAATTTCAGCGCCAGAGAACATCGCAGCAGTCTCTCCAGCCGGCAGAACACCTGGGCCCAGCAGTAGCACTTCCAGCGAGGTCGCAGAGTTGAAACAGATGGTGGAGACCCTGGCCATAAAATTTACCGAGTTTGCACGGGAGTCACGCCGTACTGGACGATCAGAACAGCAACGTCGTCGTTCATCATCACGCAGTTCGACACGATCCGCATCCATGTACCGGAAATACCCTCTTTGTTGGTACCACGAGAGGTTTGGTTCAAGAGCACACAAGTGTCAGAGGCCTTGTGACTATAAATCGTCGGAAAACTTCGCGGGCAATCATTAATAATGGCGACAGACGATTGCCCGGCCACACCTGGTCGCCTTTTCGTATGTGACCGTAACACCAAGACGCAGTTTTTGATCGATACAGGCAGCGACCTCTGCGTGTTCCCACGATCTCAGCTACGAGAGCGTCGAACACCTACCAGCTATCAACTTACTGCGGCCAACGGGACGTTTATCAACACATACGGTTATGCGCACCTCAACCTGGACATGGGCCTACGACGAAATTATCCTTGGCGTTTTGTGGTGGCTGATGTGACTAAACCCATCATTGGAGTAGACTTCTTGTGTCATTACGATTTAGTTGTAGATTGTAAAAATCAAAAACTAATAGATAATACTACTAATCTGTACACTCCGGCTTCACTGGCCTTTAATTCCGACTGCATTCACTCTGTTAAAGTTTTGATTAGCGATTCTAAGTATCACAATTTATTGACTCAAGAATTTATTGAAATCACACGACCTGCAGGTACACAACAAGTAATACCACACGCCACACAACACCACATTAGAACTACACCAGGCCCGCCCGTTTCTTGCACACCTCGACGTTTAGCTCCCGATAAACTCAAAATAGCTCGGGCCGAGTTCGAAGCTATGTTAGCGAACGGTACAGCTAGGCCCTCTGAGAGTCCTTGGTCGTCCCCTTTACACCTTGCAGCCAAGAAGGAAAATGGGTGGCGTCCATGTGGCGATTATCGGAAACTAAATGCACGTACTATCCCTGATATGTACCCGATCCGTCATATACATGACTTCACGCATAACATAGCTCACTGTCGCGTATTCAGCACCATCGACTTAGTAAAAGCGTACAATCAGATACCGGTCCACGCAGAGGACATACAGAAGACTGCAATCACGACGCCTTTTGGGATGTTCGAATTCCCATTTATGACATTTGGCCTACGTAATGCAGGTCAAACTTTTCAGCGTTTTGTGGACGAAATGATGCGAGGGCTGGATTTCGTTTACTGCTACTTGGATGACTTTCTCGTGTTCAGCAAAAACGAAACCCAGCACGAGGATCATTTACGCCAAGTATTCACCAGACTTCGTGATTACGGGATGGTCATTAATATATCCAAATGTGTTTTTGGGGCTTCGGAAGTAAATTTTTTAGGATTTCATATTTCTATTAACGGTACTAAGCCCATAGACGAGAAAGTACAGGCCATACGGGATATTTCCCCTCCCAAAGATGTTAGGACCCTCAGGCGATTTCTTGGCATGGCCAATTTTTATAGACGCTTTATGCCAAACGCTGCTCAAACTCAAGCACCCCTTAACGCCCTCCTTACAGGATCAGTCAAAGGCTCCATGCCCATCAACTTAACTGGTGATGCTCTTAAGGCTTTCGTCGATACTAAAGAGGCACTCTCCAATGCGGCCCTATTAGCTCATCCAAACTGCCAAGCCAAATTAGCACTGGTTACAGATGCGTCTGATTCAGCGATTGGTGCTGTCTTACAGCAATTTAGTAATGGAACCTGGGAACCCCTTGCTTTCTTTTCGCGAAAGCTGAGCCCCTGTCAGTCAAAATACTCCCCGTACGATCGCGAGCTTCTCGCGATTTACGAGTCTATTAAGTACTTCCGACACATGATCGAAGCAAGACATTTTATTGTGTATACAGATCATAGGCCAATCACCTATGCTTTTCATGAACGAAAACAGAACTGCTCGCCAAGACAGTTTCGGCATTTGGATTACATTGCCCAGTTCACTACCGACATAAGGCATATTTCTGGAAAAAATAACATCGTAGCCGATACGTTATCTCGTGTAGATGAACTGGAGCTGCCAGTAAGTCTCACTGATTTAAGCAGAGCTCAAGAGGTCGATCAGGAAATAGTGGATCATCTATCTGGAAACTCGTCACTTCGTCTCCAGCAGATGGTCTACTCTGGGTGCCAAAGACCGTTATACTGCGACGTCAGTACACCATCTCCCAGGCCATTTATCACAAAAGGGTTTCGAAAGCAGGTTTTTCAGAGCCTCCACTCTCTGAGCCACCCAGGCCCTGCAGCAACTGCTAAGCTAGTAGCAGAGAGATTCGTATGGCCTGGGATGAGGAAGGATTGCAGAGAATGGGCGCGTTCATGCTTATCATGTCAACGCGCAAAAGTTAGCCGTCATGTGTCTGCTCCATTGGGCACTTTCAACTTACCCCGGGCTCGTTTCAAACATATACATATTGACCTTATAGGTCCGCTTCCAATATCTAATGGACAAAAGTACTGTCTGACAGCCATAGACCGCTTTACACGGTGGCCGGAGGTAATCCCAATACCAGATATTACCGCAGAAACGGTGGCTAAAGCACTTATTTCTGGCTGGATCTCCAGGTTCGGTGTTCCAATGGATATCGTCACAGACCGAGGTCGGCAATTTGAGTCAGCATTGTTCCAGTACTTGGCGAATACTACGGGGTTTCAGCACAAACGTACTACAGCCTACCACCCAGCTTGTAATGGGTTAGTAGAACGCTTTCATAGGCAACTTAAGGCGTCTATAACCTGTCACGCTAATGGTAGCTGGACAGAAATCCTACCTTTTGTATTGCTAGGTATCCGTAGCGCCTTTAAAGAGGACCTACAAGCATCTTCAGCCGAGTTGCTATACGGAGAGCCGTTAAGGCTGCCAGGCGAATTTTTTGACCCTAACACCCTCTGCACAGCTGATATGTCCGATTTCACAGCGCGCTTACGCACTTTTGCTGAAAACCTGAAACCCGTGCCAGCATCTCACCACAGCAAACATAAAGTATTTATTTTTAAAGAACTTGCAACCGCAGAACACGTCTTCTTACGTGAAGACGCTGCGCGCGCTCCCTTACAAGCAGCTTACACAGGACCACATAAGGTGCTGGAAAAAGGGGACAAAGTGTTCAAGCTTCTTGTCAAAGGTAAAGCGCTCACTGTTTCTATTGACCGTCTAAAACCAGCATTTGTTCTTACCGATAGTGAAGAAGAAGACAAACGACTAACTGACATCACACCTCCAGGTTTACCTCAATTGCTACCTCATAATTCGGTTCCTCCACCCGTCGTCCCCAAAACTACACACTTTGGTTGGCGGGTAAGATTCCCAGATTATTATCACCCCTAACCAGGTCTCTGGGGGGGAGTGATGTGGGCTTACCCCACTATACTTACCTTGATATAAATTCACTATGTAAATTCACAATACAAATATATATAGGTACATACATATCAATCTCCATAATAAGTAGATAATACATACACACATACACTCACACACATACATATATATATACACACGAATACATACATAAGCACATACATGCATACATAATTACATTAAATATAATATGTTTAAATATCACTATAGTAATTATGCACTTACCTAGATTTAATGTCGCGCGACGCTGTTGCCGTGCACAATGGTAACGAACTATAACATGCATTGTACCGTTACCATCGTGTGACGTCACGCCGCCTGCCTTAGCTCATCGAGCTCCGACAAGCGCACGCGCACCAGTCGTGTTCACTGCATCATACAGCTAACCCGCGTCGCTCAGTGTCGAGTCCGCACACGGCTTTCACTTACGCGTAGTGATTAGTGCAACAAATTGCTAAGCTTTACTTCTTCCGTGTTATCCTACTATTCTTAATTCTATGCTTATCTTCCTTCTTGAAACTATATACTCTTCCGTGTCTATTGTGGTGCTTGTTATCCTTCTGAACTGTGTAGTGTGTTGGTGTACAAACAATAAATATTGATTCTTGTAAGTTCATGGACTTGTTTATTTATCACTCAAGATAACATACTACAAAACCTTTGACACATTATTTCATTCTGAGGCAATACGAAGTTACAAAAATATGCAGTTTATTTGATTTTATTTGTTGTTAAATGAAATTAACTTTTCATGCACGATTTAATGAAAACAAAAGGCAGGCGGCCATGGTCATATACCGACGAATTCGTCGAACTGTGAGTAAAGTATTACACTTAAAAACAATATAAAAGACACATTGTTACAGGTATGGCGATGGCGGAGGAGTTCGATTTTGTATCGTATGTGTGTGCCTACTGCGGGCGGATGAATGCAGCCCGCAAACAGCGACCGGCCGCGCCGCCCCTCATCAGGGCCTTACCACCGCCCCTCAGGCCTCCGCCCGGTCAGTATTATCATGTAGATTGCATCTAGTGGCATGTGTGCATGCAGCAAGTGACAACAAATCCCTACGGTATTAATGCTGTCAGTGTCGCCATATTGTAGCGTCTACTACTTAGAACTTGAAACTGTTAAACAACAAAGATCAACCTTTATAATATTTTATTTTACTTTTTTTTTTTTTTTTTTATGTAATAAAAGTGGCAAACAAGCATGCAGTTCACATTGATGTTAAGTGATGACTGCAGCCTATAGACACCCACACAATGACCAGAGGTCAAAATGCAGATGCGCTGCCACTCCTGAGGCATTAGGTGATATGCCTCTGTGCCTGAAATTACAGGGCCGTAAAGGGTTTTACTGGTGGTAGAGCTCCAGTGACGGAGCTCGCGGGCGTAGGCACCACCGCATTACCTAATTTACTTGCCGCTAAATGGTAGTGTTCGGCAGTATCGTGTTCCGGTCAGGTGGTAATGTACGGCCCTGTAATTTCCGGCACAGAGGCATAACACCTTAGGCCTCAGGAGTGGTAACGCATCTGCATTTTCGCCTTGGTCTTCATGTGGGTGTCTATAGGTTGCAGTCATCACTTAACATCAATGTGAACTGCATGCTTGTTTGCCACTTACATAACATAAAAAAAAAAAATATTCGTAAATGTATTGTAGCTCTCTCTCTTCTTTAGTTTTAGCACACCGCGGACACTCCGCCAAAATTCCATAGAAACGCTTAATTTGGTCTCTATTACAAAGACATCAATCAGTGACGTGTGACACGTGCACCTGTGTGCGTAGCGCGTAGAGAATACCAACCGTCGCCCGAAAGGGGGGCCGGTGGTTGGGTGATGCAAGGAAATCGGACGTCGAAGTGTCCATTCTATACGTAGTATTATTATTCTCTGGTTTGAGCTAAAGTGTTGCTAATCTCTCCTTTGTCTTTTTCTATCCTGCACATTTGACAATGCAACTGACAAAGGCAAAGCATTCTATAGCTAAAACGTATTTAATATACGTTTATTATTCCTAAACTTATTAGGGGGTTAGCTTTTAAGAACTGGCAAATTATGGCCTGGTGGCCGACCGCCTAACTAATGCTTTCGTTTGTCTTTCGCTTATGAGATCATCTTGTCAGTTTCGTGCCGTTTAACTTTTGCTTGGAAGTGTTTTCGTCCGCAGGTATATATATATACTTAAGAGCAAAATGCTTTTGAAGGCGGCACGAAACTGATAAGATAACGTCCTAAACAAAAGCATCAGAGTTAGGCGGTCGGCCCCCTGGTTAGTTTATGTAATTTAATGTACGGCCCTGTAAATTCCGGCACAGAGGCATAACACCTCAGGCCTCAGGAGTGGTAACGCATCTGCATTTTGACCTCGGTATTTGTGTGGGTGTCTATAGGCTGCAGTCATCACTTAACATCAATGTGAACTACGTGCATGTTTGCCACTTCCATAACATAAAAAAAATTGTAGCCTCCTCTACGTATAATGCCATCTTGAGTTGTGGTGCAATGTGAGTGGATTGAGTCGCTCCACAGGCTTTAACCAATGTGCGCGCCCGTTGTACAAAGGACCATTGTAACACCGCGGACACTCTGCTAAAATTCCATATAAACGCTTATTCTGATTACCTACTACACAGACATCAATCAGGACGTGTTTTTTCACGCATACATACAGTTGGCCCCTCGCAACCTCAGTGCACGTGTCTTTCAGCATGGGAATCAAAGGGAGGTGCGGGCTGCAAGGGGGGAAATCAGGCGGAACATCGAAGTGTCCATTCTAGACGTAGTATTATTACATATTCTCTGCCATGATGGCCATTACCTATTTCAGACGTCCACGTCTGCAATGATATTGATGATGTTTATGATAAAAGCATCTCCCAAAGATATTACATAATTTTTTTTTAATGTTACAAAAGTGGCAAACAAGCGTTCAGTTTACATTGATGTTAAGTGATGACTGCAGCCTATAGACACAAAAACAGAAAAACTAGAGGTCAAAATGCAGATGCGATGCCACCCCTGAGACGTTAGGTGTTATGTATCTGTGATATTTATTACGGGGCAATACGTTACCATCTTACCGAAACACAATAGTGCTGAACACTACCATTTAGTGGCAGGTAAATAAGGTAATGCGGTGGTGCCTACGCCCGCGAGCTCCTACACTGAAACTACCACCAGTTTAAATCATATTTATGGGGGAACTAGCGGCTTGCCCCGGCTTGGCGCGGTTGCAATGTTACCTACCCTCTCCTTTTCATCTTAGCGTGATGTTATGTAGCCTAAAACCTACTGGGAATCTAGTCCAGCCGCTCTTCCAATGGAGCTACTGAAGTCCTGCCCGATTTGTCCATCTATTATATCGGTTGCCTAACTAGCATGATTGGTAATAGATGGCGCTACTGCTACCATAAAGCAAGGAAATAAATGTGAAGGAAAGATTTGACAAATCGGGCAGGACTTCAGTAGCTCAATTGGAAGAGCGGCTGGACTAGATTCCCAGTAGGCCGCGAGTTCAAGTCTCGCCTGAAGTCAAATTTTTCTTTCCATTTTTCTTTAAAATAAAATATATTTCACAAGCATGTGTTAATGCGAAATAATATAAAAACAGCCTAAAGCCTTCCTCGTCTAGCGTAGCCTAAACTCTTATCTAACACTGAAATCTGAATCGGAAAAGGAAAACAAACAAACTCATCAGCTTTATAATATATGCTTTATTTTTATTTTCAGGAAGCGGCGATGACTCGTCCATAGCCAGTTCGGCGAGTGACAGCGAGGATGAGAAGAGGAATGGCGTTATGAACACTATTGGTGAGATTTGATTATCCATAAAAAGATAAAACACATTTTTTTTTCTTCTGGCAATACTTTGTTATTATACTCACCTATAAGTCAGGCTTACCCCACCAATAGCAGAAGAATTCTCTTCAGAATCAGACACTTAATTTTTAGGGTGACAGGCACCTCTTATGACACGTCAAAAACAAACAAAATAAATTTAAGTGAATAACCTTTTTATATATTTATTTATTTAAGCTTTAATGCACAATGTAAGCACATAAGGCGGACTTAATGCCGTAAGGCTTTCTCTACCAGTCGACCTTAGGATAGTGAGACAAGATGATGAGAGTGCAAAAAAAACCTTGGAGAGAAAGTATTTAAAATAGAAAGATAACTACCTTAAATTATATGTAATAATTATATATATGTTATATATACCTACATGAAAACAAGAAAAAAAAGTATAGTCAAGAATATCACTAAGATAAAACTAAATATAATATACTAATGTAAATAAACATATCAGAATGTGTCATTTCCCCTTTTACAAACTGATAACAAAGAGTAAAAGAATTTTTCATTTTTTGTTACTCACCGGAGTTCCAAAGGCCAATATGATCTGAGAAAACTCTTCTATGGAAGAGGCAAGCAGCGTCCTGCGATATAATTACTGCCACTGTGATCGCCAATCGGCATGTCAAGCGTGGCGATTGTGGCATATCCCCGATTAAACTAGCGGCCCGTCCCGGCTTCGAGCGGTTGCAATGTTACCTACCCTCTCCTATTCATTTTAGCGTGATGTTATATAGCCTTCCTTGATAAACGGGCTATCTAACAATGAAATAATTTTTCAAATCGTACCAGTAGTTTCTGAGATTAGCGCGTTCAAGCAAACAAATAAACTCTTCAGCTTTATAATATTAGTATAGATGAAGCATCTTTTGGGGAGGTCAACAATGGATGTCTTTTGTCTGAAATATTTATGATTTTTTTTTTATTTAACCCGACGTTTCGATTTCAGCTTCTGTCCGGGTAGTCCATGCAAAATGTTATATTTCAACGATTTTAAATATGTATTTTGCAGAGTCAGAAGGAGACACCGATGGAGCGCCATCTCCCTCTCACGATCCGCCGAAAACCGAAGAAGACAAAAAACAAGACTGATCTATTGTCAATTATATTTATATGGCGCTGGACCGCGACCGGCTAAACTCTCGGCGATTACCGCTCTCCAATCGCTTTCGTTTTGACAGTCGCTTTTGCGATGCGATTCGGTTTTGGAGGATTAATTTGGATTATGATCTGGATTATTACAGTTGTCTTTGTTTTGACTGTGGCAATTTTTTTTGCGCCCGCGGTAATGGTTGTGAAAGTTTACAAAAAAAAAAATTGTATTTGTCAGGCATTCGGTTTAATTTGTTATTGATTGAGCAATATTGAGATTCTGATGAACATAATAATGAAAAACACAGTTGAGTTTGTTTTTCTGTAATTCTAAAATATCAATCAAGGCACAGATCAGTTCTTTTTTGTAGATTTTTAAAATGCATGTAGATATTTATTTTTCCTTGTAAGCCATCACCTTGACTTTCATGCAGCGGAACTATCAGGGAACATGCCCCTTGATCTCATGGGCACTTTATGCGGCGGTAATAAAAGTTATATTTGAATAATTCTGAATTATTCCGTTAATTCAGAATTATTCCAGGTTCTCTGGCCGTACATGTCCTTGAGTGGAGTATTTTATCTTAAAATTGTTGTTTACTTAATTAAAAAAAAATGTACATTGTTATACGTTTATATTTTATAAGTGGCATCTTTTCGATTACTTTTTATGAAATTAAATGTCAAAATGAAGGCGATCACAACTAGCGAACAGTAATTCACTAGATTTTATTGGCATGTACAATTTTTTGGATGATATTTCATAAAGCAAGAGAGAGACAGATATATTTGTTTGTAATTGAAGGCTGTCCGCCATTTCATTCTTTCTCATTTTCCATTTTCTTTTTATGATAGTAAATAGATTATGAAGGAACAGTGAAGCCAAGTTTTGTTGGCCAAGATGGACGCCATTAAAAATGTTTGTATCTGTCATCAATTACTACTAATTAATTATACTAATTTATTAATTACTAATTATTATATCTTGTATTATTCGTAATAATAGAAGATATAATAATTATATTAAAATATAATTTATATTCTACAAGTTTAATATAACATCGGGTTTTCCTTCCTGACGCTATAACTCCAAAACGCACCAACCGATTTCCACGGTTTTGCATTCGTTGGAAAGGTCTCTGGCTCCGTGAGATTTAAAGCAATAGTTATTTTTAGTCTGCCAATATTGAGGAGAGGTAAGGAATCATATTTTGGGAGAGATAAAAAACAGCTTAATAACAGTTCTACATTTAATTATAGAGCTCGCTTGAGGACGTAGACATTACCGCTTTACTTATTCTATAAATAAAATTTGAATTAAAGTAGCAATCATTCCCATAATAATAATAATGGCTACCCATTATACGTCCCAATGCTGGGCACTAGACTTCCCCTTTTTTTTGAGGGGGGAGGCCAGGAACTTACTTCACCACGCTGCTCCAATGCGGATTGGTGGAGGTGGGTAGGTTAGTGGCCAATCCGATGTCGGATGTTTTTGGTTGAAACAAGGCTTAACGACTATCTATCGATAGCAACCGGGACCGACGGCTTAACGTGCCCTCCGAAGCACGGGAACGCGCATTTAATTTCCACCATCACACTACCCGACCGCGCCCGTAGTGCTTAACCGAGTAGATCGCTTATGATCTACACCAGCCGCCGGGCCATGCGCGCTTCAATCATTCCCATGCCTAGTAATAAAACTATTATAGTTCTGCTCTATCTTGCTGATTGAAATGTCATCCTAACGCAGGGTGATCGACGAATAATAATGTATACAAGTGTAACTATCATACATAAAGCAACTCGGCCCACCGGCCGCGGCGGACTGGAGGGGAGTAGCCATAGCGTTTATTACCGATGCAAAACAGTCGGTCATTTTTTGCTTGGGGAAATCCGTGTGACACACACACTACAAAAAATGTCTATTACTGGAAACTCACACCTTGACCTTAACAAAATATATAAACAATTTCACGCACACATTTAAACATCTAGCCGACAGATATAGGTCCATTTAGGTTTGTTTTTTGACAGAGGGGAAAGCCTGCATATGGCAACTCCGATCCGGTTCGCCGCGGCCCTTGGCCCGTGTTGCTCTATGCTATCATACAACCATCGCTTCGATTTTGGTTCCATTTACGCAAACAAACTAACTGCAATCATAACAAACACTCACACTTTCAACATAGAAAATACCATGTATAACAATAAATGTATAAATGTATTCGATTGGTCGCTTTATTATTTCACCGAGCGGCAAAGAAACTTGCAATAGTCTGACGCGCTGCGGTGTGTCCTTTTTATGCCCTGCTTACAGTGTGTCTATTTATGTGGGACCATTGTTTTGGCTTGGTTACACTTTACATTAATATTCGTAGAAGTTCTGCTATTTTAGCAGAATCCCCTATTAAGGGCATAACAGACAATCTGTTGTCGCAGGATTGTAAATATTTTCGCGCATTTTATTAGAAGGTTCAATTTAAATCTGGTCACCCAGTCCTAACGGAGTATTTAAAGTCTGCATAATATATTTTTATTGTCAACCTATTTCACACAAAAATCATGAATTTTCAAAATAAAAAAATGTTAAATTGCTAACTATAAAAAACAACAAAAAATTTGAAATGACAAAGTTATTCATTTCATTAATTTGCGGGACTCATGGTATCATAGGTATACTCATCATCATCGTATATTCTTTCTGAAAAATATTTTGTCGTCTAGTCCACCCTGTATATTGCTCTTATAGTATTCTGTGTGAATTATTTTTAAAACCAATTAAGAGAATGTTGTAAGTAACTGATGTTTTTTCTATTAGTAAAATTTTCATACTTATTTCAAAAAGTAGGTATGAAAAATGTTCTACCTACAAAATATTATGTGAATTATGATGTGCCTTGTCAAATTATTTGATAGCATTGCATTAATCCATTCTTTTATATCTATCGGCTTCCAGACGCGTTTTTAACCAAAAAATGCGTTATGACGTCATAATGTCATTATTGATAATCTCCTAATTAAAAAAAAAACTTTTTTAAAGTAAATATCGAGACATAATATACTACAGTATTTATTTAAAGCATTGACAAATACATTAAGGGATCATCATACTCTTATTTGATGGCAGGGCTCGAGAGCGTAGGCACCATAGGCATCTTCTACGTCGCATGAACAATATGACAAATGGATGGTGTATTTAAAATATTTTAATGGTTTCTTAGGGGAGTTTTGGGTTGTCTCCTCAATAAAAGTTATTCTTAAGGTACAGTGTTTCCAATGCTTTAAAAATAAAGTTGTATAAATTCGCTCTCTAGTGAAATAAATAGGACCTTACATCGGTTATTGATAGGATCATAGGTTTTTCTCCATGTTGTACTGCATTATTTATTAAACGCTGTCAATGATTCGAGAAAATTGATAAAGAAAACAGCATAATATAGCGGTAATGCGGTCTATGTTTTGGGTTTCGTTGATCATAATAATAACTCTGTGATTACCCCGCAAGGGACTTGGCGTGAAGATACATAATTTACTGTTTACATTGACATTCATTGACATAAACATCACATATTTTGATTATATTTATAATTTACATTTTTGATTATTGTATTGAATAAAATTACTAAAAACATTGCTGTCACCGTATTACTCGTAGAAAGAGAGAGACTAAGGTGATTTTGTGATATTCTTTTGATTGAAAAAAAAAAAACGTTTTGATTTCACTTTAAGT
Organism: Macrosoma leucophasiata; assembly: GCA_036365455.1. Lineage (NCBI taxonomy): Eukaryota > Metazoa > Arthropoda > Insecta > Lepidoptera > Hedylidae > Macrosoma > Macrosoma leucophasiata. The sequence goes on from JAWQUS010000015.1 coordinate 5,083,981, forward strand.
TATTTGAATTATATTTAACTTGAAACCTTTAGTCATCATTTTTATGGTATTTCTAATAAAATAAACCGAATAACCTACAAAAAAAAGTTAACTATCACTCGATTAACAAATAAAATATGCACTCAAGAGAAATTATGATCGACGGAATGCAAGTCGCCAATTCTAATATCGTTTACTGTTACTATTTAATTTTAATTAAGTTATTGCTTTTGAATCTTCCTAGAATTAATATTTAATTTAACCATGGCCTTGGCAAGCTACTTAATGTTTGTGTACATGTTTTATATAGGGACGATATTTCTTAAGATCATTTCATCTAAATTTGCTGATTTTTGACATCTTTTTTTGACATCATTCATTGCAAATATGAGAATCACGTCCAATATTGATATCACGCGAAATATTTATTCTGTTGAGCAACATTTGATCAATAATTGCAAGTATGGGTGCGTCTTAAGTGTTGTGTGATGTTGTTACAATTGTAAAGCAACTAATTGAGAATATCTCCCTAACTACTTCCAGTTTATAATGGTTATTGTATTCCGTCATGTCTTGTTAAGAAGGGTTACTGTTTCTTTCAAAAATAAAAATCTTTATTTCTTGTGATATTTGATGTTAGAATTCGGGATTTATTATTCTTAATAAATAAAAAAACCTTGGATCACTTTATTAATTCAATTTAAAAATGCATATTTCTATGTATGATTTGTAGTTCTTAAAACGACTTACGCCATGTTGTGAGTGTGTGACGTCATACAGGTTGTAAACAAACCAATGTCAACACATCATCCACATTTTACAACACTATCATTGGAGCTGTTCAGAATAATTCAACCGAAATACATTTACCACTTATAAATTAGTAAGAAAAAGACTCTATTCTGTATGTGCGGTGTATTTGAATATGTCAGATGATAGTAAATATATTATAAACGTTTTGTACGGCCCTGTAATTTCCGGTACAGAGGCATAACACCTTAGGCCTCAGGAGTGGTAACGCATCTGCATTTTGACCTTGGTCTTTTTTGTGTCTATAGGCTGCAGTCATCACTTAACATCAATGTGAACTGCATGCTTGTTTGCCACTTTCATAACATAAAAAAAGTAATTTAAATTAAGACAATATGGCCGTGTATATTTTATGTGTCGATTTTTTTTTGTGGCCTTACTTAAAAAATTAAACGATTTGAGGCTTGTTTTAAATGTCAATTTCCAATTATCTTATATATTCGTAACCTTACATTGAGTAGACAAGACAACAAATAAGAAAATCGAAACAGTATCCCTTTTTATAATAAACTCATGACTGAAGCTGTATGTTGTAATTTAAATTATATGCTAACCCCCCTATTCATAAACGTATTTTAGCTAGTGTTGCGTATCTCTCCTCTGTCGTTTTCTATCCTGCACATTTGACAATGCAACTGACAAAGACAAAGCATTCTATAGCTAAAACGTATCTAATGTATGTTTATGAATAAGGGGGTAAGACGCATAGATCAGCAGATACCGTATTTTACCATAGAAAAGTAAATATATTTATTTACATTTTTTAATAAACTAGTTCTATTGTGTGTCATATATATTAAATCACATTATTTTTATTCAAACTGTCAATACCGATATAAGTTTTCGAAACTTTGCTTTAGTCAAAGTAAGTTTTTTTTTCAACATTTTTCATTCCTGTCAACAAAAATTGAAAATGTTAAAAAAACTGACTTTGATTTTTTTTTAATATTTGCTGTTAGAATTATTGAAGTGATAATATTTATACATGGCTGTCTATGCGTCTATGATCTATGTTTTGTATCGAATACTCCACTATGACACTGGTGTCTATCGATCCACAGATAATAAAATGTACAAAACGCGCCTTATATACAGAAATTTTACATTGGATGTTGTGATTTTATAATTATGGCTTTTATTTTCTTTTCTACAATGTTGAATGTCATTTCAGACGACTTTAGGCGTCGCGGAACGAAAGAAAATGTCCCAGACGTTACCTGTAGACTTATTTAGACAACTCTCCTCTAAAGATGGATTTAATTTGATTTAGCCAATAATGTTTAAAATCCATGAACGCCTAAAGACGTCAATATTAAATTTAAAAATCTTTTGAAAACCCTCATTCCAAATAGCTTATTATTTTATAATAAATCTGCATATGATATAAAGGGACACCATTCAAGAAATCTATACTCAAATGCTTTTTTCTAGTCAAAACAATGTTTTAAAATTGCATTTTCTGTTTTGTTTATCTCTTACGGGTGGTTTTACACTTAACCATGGTCAATTGAGTGTACTTTAAGGTATTATTGACTAGATTTCAGAATATAAAACAACAAAACAATTAAGACATAATTTTTCATACAATTAATTTATTGTTTTTTATATTATTTCGCATTAACACATGCTTGTGAAATATATTTTTAAAGAAAAATGGGAAGAAAAATTTGACTCGGGCAGGACTTCGGTAGCTCAGTTGGAAAAGAGCGGCTGGACTGGATTTCCAGTGGCCGCGAGTACGAGATTCGCCTGAAGTCAAATTTTTCTTTCCATTTTTCTTTAAAAATACATTTAATTTATTTAATTAAATTCATATAAAGTTTTGTATTCTTGTATGCTTTATATATTTTGACCGACTTCAAAAAGGAGGTTTGCCAATTCGACCGTATATTATGTTTTTTTAAGAGAGAAATTATCTCAAGATTAATAGTATAAACGAAAGCTAAAATTAATTAAATATACCCTATTATCACAGCAAAAAGGACAATTATTATATAGTATAACTCGACTTGCCTCTGAATAGACTATTTGGTTTATTTAGGTTTTGGGTAACAGTTCATTATAGAAAATAAATAATTTATTGATAATAAATTTAGAAATATAATTTTTGCCAAAAATATTGTGTTCAGGAAATGACGGATGACTCGTTAGTCTTACACATATCGTCTTGATTCTTATTGCATCATGGTAAAGTGTGAAATCACCTTAAAAATGTATTTATTAAATTAACCCATTTGTTATTGAATAAGAATAGCATATTCCCTGTACATTCCTTTGATTAATTTTGTTATTAAATTCGACATGTTTTTTTTTTGTGGACCTACCCATTTTGTGCGACTAACACGTGTGCAATGTACTAATAAAAACGAACTATTTATTGATTAATAAATGTTTATTTTAATTTTAGTAGCAGAGTGGCCCTTTTTTGTGTATCCGGAAACTATTGCAATTTAAATAATTTAAGTATCGAATTTTTTGCTAATATTATTTGATTTTTCCAATAAATATCTACAACAAGTAGATAGAATATTACACTGGAAAAAATATTACCGGAGACACGACAAGCGTTCTAAAACACAGTATCGACAAGAAATACAGTGCTCAATTATAAATATTGCACGAGCTTATGAAAGAGATAATCGGCTAGTATCGGCTTCGTAGAGCGCTATCTCTGCTACATACTACCTACGTAAGCATCCGTAGTCCGGCATTGGTCTAAATTTGATCAAAATGGCTCTCTTTCGCAACTTATCAGATAGGTAAGTTGCGAAAGAAATAAGGCTCTACGACGATTATACCTTTTCCTAATAAAAGTAATGTTATGTTATCGCTAAAGTAATTGAAATAAAGTCTAAAATCATTTGTTCCCAAAATAAAATCCCTTATTGTGCCATGCCATGCCGTGCCGCGCCATACCCATAAAAAGGACTTGAATAATATGACTTCCCCAATAAGACTTATTTTTTATATCTTGCTATTTACATTTAATACTCCTACTTGGCTACTGGTAGTGTTTACAGTTATTTCATTTTCCAAAATGGTTTTCTGGCAAAGGGTTGGATGTAGATCATAATGCCATTGGTCATTGGTTGCATTTGGTGACAATTTTGATTGGCAATGGGCACAGATTATAAAAATAATTTTACATCAAAAATTATTTAGAAATATAAAAAAAGAAATCTCAATTTGTAAATATCGGGGCAGTGAAGAGAGTTAGTGTTGTTGATTTTGTTATTTATTGCTAGTACAGTTCATTAGCTGTTTTTTTATAATGGCTTTAATATATGTACTAAGTACCTAGTTTATGTGTGTTTTATTTCTTGTTGTTTATTTGATCTTTTTTTGGGGCGATTGAAAAAAAAGATGAGAGTTAATTTTTACGATGCGCGCGCACACCCTACAGATAAAAGCAATAGTCTGAAGTTAGTTGCTAAAAGATAGAAGGTATAATTTAAAGTAAACTGCTAAACTTTTTTTGTCGTTTTGTCGGAGAATGTGTAACAATTGGTTTTGTTTTATTTCCGGTATATTGGATTGTTACGCTAAAGAACTATAACTTCTTACGTGCCTACTGTATTTTACTGGGTAATTCATAAAAAAAAAGAGTATGGTATTTCTCAGATTTATCTAGTACAATTGTTCTTACTGACGATAGAGCTCCAGTGACAGAGCTACTGGCACCACCGCATTACCTAATCTACTTGCCGCTAAATGGTAGTGTTCAACACTATCGTGTTCCGGTCAGGTGGCCCTGTAATTTTGGGCATAGAGGCATAACACCTTAGATCTCAGGAGTGGCAATGTATTTACATTGAAATCTCTGGGTACATGTAGATGTTTATAGGCAGTACTACTTACCATCAATGTAAGCTTTTTTATGTATGTACTGGAAGTGGAAGTGGCAAACAAGCATGCAGTGCACATTGATGTTAAGTGATGACTGCAGCCTATAGACACCCACACAAAGACCAAGCTCAAAATGCAGATGCGTTGCCACTCCGGAGGCTTAGGTTGCCTCTGTGCCGGAAATTACAGGGCCGTACATTACCACCTGAGCGGAACACGTTACTATCGTGACAATAGTGCTGAACACTACCATTTAGCGGCAAGTGTATTAGGTAATGCTTAGCTACGCCCGCGAGCTCCGTCACTGGAGCTCTACCACCAGTAGAAAAGACAGTAGAAGTACTTTTTCATATCAAGTGGCAAGAAGCTATATGCTTATTGCCACTTCATGACTTAAAAAAGTAGAAGTAGAGTCTCTTGGTACGCCTCCTAAAAAAGCCTTAAACTAGTTTTATTATGAGGAACCAACACCCAGGACTATACAGCAACTATAGAGCAACACCGGAGGGGAGTAGATATATGCAGGCTTTCGCCTCTGTCAAAGTACAAGCCCAAATGGGCCTATACCTGTCGCCTAGACGTTTAAAGGTGTGCGTGAAATTGTTTCTGTATTTTGTTAAAGTCACGGTGTGAGTTTCGTAGTAATAGACGATTTGTGTAGTGTGCGTGTGTGTGAACAAAATGACAGACTGTTTTGCATCGGTAATACACGCTATGGCTACTCCCCTCCGATCCGCCGCGACCGGTGGGCCGCGTTGCCATATGCCCAGGACAAACCACATTGGATTTTTGGATGTTCTCTAATGTTAAGGAAGTCTTACTGTATGAAAATTAAATAAATAAATAGGTTTGTCTTGTCTATATCTATCAACAGTCATCAACACTATCGGGTTTGACCTTGTAGTTGTAGTATAATAATAATGGCAACCCATTATACGTCCCACTGCTGGGCACGAGTCTCTCCCCTTTTTGGGGGGAGGCCTGGAGCTTACTCCACCACGCTGCTCCAATGCGGATTGGTGGAGGTGTTGGGGTTAGTGGCCAACCCGCTGTCGGATGTTTTCAAACCGCCCATACGGCCTCCGACAAGGTTTAACGACTGCTATCTATCGACAGCAACCGGGACCGACGGCTTAACGTGCCCTCCGAAGCACGGAAACGCGCATTTAATTTGCCACTAGCGGTCACCCATCACACTACCCGACCGCGCCCGTAGTGCTTAACCGAGTAGATCGTTTACGATCTACACCAGCCGGGCCATGCGCGCTTCATGTTCAGTTGTTGTATAAATTAACATAATAATATCTTTTAAGGTAAATTAAAAATAGACAATGTTTAGTGAGATCTGAGACTGAGCAGCGACATGTTGGCCATTTGGCCATGTCCAAATTAAAGGTCTCTCCTCGTCATAATGTAATGCAATTTGTAGTTGTAAGCCATTTTTTATATGCTATGAAGTGGCATAAAAGCAAACAGTTTGCATTGATGGTAAGTAATATACTGTCGCTTATAAACATCTATATGAAATCTATTTGATATGTCAATGTAGATGCGTTGCCACTAATAAGGCTAAGGTATTCTGCTTCTCCTTAGCGCTGCATATTACCACATAGCGGCAAGTGGATTAAATTAGTTAATGCGGTCGTGCCTGACTGAATAATCATCATCCCTCCCTCCGCACGTGCGCAATAGAGGGGGGGGATGGTTCGGGGTTCGAGGATTACCTCCTTCCCCGGGCCTGTCTGCCCCCGTTTCGGGGCGTGAACCTGAACTGAGGGATGTTGACACGCAGGAAAACTTGCTGAGGGTCATACACATGTTTTGTTTGTAAATATATTTTTTTAATATTTCTTTTTTTTGGTTTTTGTTATTTTTTTTTAGTTTTTTTTTTCTCTCCCTCAGCTATTCTCCCGCGCGCCGCTTACAATTGATTGAAGATGTTCAGGTTGGCTATAGTAACACTCGGGGCCACACAACCACGTTGTCGCTTTGGCGTAGGCCGGACGGCGCAGCCGCGGTCCCGGGCGACGTCTCCTGCACCGGGGGTTGAGCCTGGTCGATGGTTGGGGCTCGAACCCTCCCAGTAGTCTACATGCAGGTGGTTTGGGTCTGTCAAAAGTAAAATGTGTGTTGGTGTAAGTGTATGACTGGGCGGCCCTTACTGTAATCCGACGGAGCGGGGCCACCGGAGGGATGGGATAATGCCTACGCCCGTCACTGGAGCTCTACCACCAGTAACTTCTATTGAAAAAAAAAATGTTAAGAGGGTTTTTTTTTGTTATCAAGGTGCCAAACAAGCATCCATTTCACATTGATGTAAGTGATGACTGCAGCTTATAGACACCCAAACAAGGAGCAGAGGTCAAAATGCAGATGCGTTGCTACCCCTGAGACCTTAGTTGTTACCTATGTCTCTGTGATATTTATTACGGGGTAAAACCACCACCACCTGACCGGAACACTACTGGCGCACGTATAAGCATTCCAGATTAGAAGTTCCTTGGTGAGATCACTTTATAGTACTAAAGTAAGTACGGAAGCACCTTTATAACTAAGGTCAAAACATTCGCCTTTTTGCAATCACTACTAATACTACTATCACGCCTGACTCTGACGTCTGTCGTCTGTCACAAAATGTCAACTCTGTCACATTGATTTGATCATTTTCTGATTCTGATTTTTTGCATAAAAACTCGTCCCATTTTTAGCTTGGACGGTTTGTATTATACTGAGATAACAATATCAATCTATTAAAATTGAACGAGCAAAACAAGGTACCGCTGAATCAAACTGCCACGCCTCTGTTACGATAAATCAGTGCATTTCTTGCCTCTGTACCGAGTGGTCTGTAGTCCAGTGATAAGTGTACTTTAGTGATAAGAAATACTTTGTGATAATACAGTGTATGTAATTGAAGAATGTCAGTGCTAAATAATTTCACCGTGAGCATCGCGAAGGGCTTGAGACGTAAGTGTTTTTTTATACTGCAATTAAAATTCATGTTGACTTTACTGAAACTTGAAGAAGGTATGTATGTATAATCACGCCAGGTCCCTAACGGGGTAGGCAGAGAGTGTAAAGCGCCAGATATCCCGGTCTTGACACATTCCTGAAGACTTTTGACCCCATCCTCAGACAGAACTCAACCTATTTGGTCGTAGTAAGTCAGTCTTGGTTTTCTTGATCGGTACACATAACTTCACGCCTCTGAACTCCGAAGCGGTAGGCAGAGGTAAATGCATGCATACAAACATACATGCAAACACCCTCATTTCACCAGTTACGTTTTGGCCCATGTAATAGGTGGCGAGCTTATTGACATCTCGGCACATTACCGACCTACAAGGTACTGCGAAACTTCTAGAATAATCTCAATAGAATCAGAGATAAAGGATTTTACGCCATTATCTCTGAAAGTCCCCGACCTGGGATCCAACCCTACACCATAGTGTTATAGTAGTGGCCTGCTACCACTATACTATTGCAGTATTAAAGAAGTTAAAGTATCTATGTGCGAGATTTAATAGTAGTACTGGATGGCCCAGAGACCGCTCCGTAAGGGTATTAAATATAATTTTCGGCTTATTTGCTACTGTACTTTTTACTACTACTGATTTGTATACGTACTGAACATATACAAAAAAAAAAACCCAATTCCTAAGACTTTTGACCACACTATAATACTGTCTGCAAAAAATTTACTGAAAGCAAAAGATAAACCAAACATTTTAAAAATATCGCACTTTGTAAACAAAAGGGAAAGTAACAAAACAGAGTATCTATCATATCATAGAAAACATTAACATTACAACTATTGTCTTGTTGGTTGTTATCATTAGAACAATGTAATCAGATTGGGAGTGAAATTATTGAATTATGTAATATTCAATCCAATAATGTATGACAAGAACTTGAAAGTTGACTGTAAACTCTGTAAAGTATGTCAAAATGATAGTCTCCTTTTAAGCGTTCCATAACATATATACAATAAACCCTTTTTTTTTTTAAATAATGGTAGTGGAAAGCTTGCATGCAGTTCACATTAATGTTAAGTGATGACTGCAGCCTATAGACACCTACACAATGACTAGAGATCAAAATGCAGATGTGTTACCACTCCTGAGGCTTAAGGTGTTGTGCCTCTGTGCCAGAAATTACAGGGCCGTACATTACCACCTGACCAGAACGGATAGTACTGAACCATTAGAGCCATTAAGCATTCACTGCATTTTGACCTCTGATTTTTGTATAAGTGTCTATAGGCTGCAGTAATCACTAAACATCAATGTGAACTGCATGCTTGTTTGCCACTTCCATTACTTACACATTAAAAAAAACCAAAAGTTTTAATGTAATGACATTCAACAGACTGTGTGCTTGGAATGCCAAGTACACAGTCTGTTGAATGACGTGTATGGATGCGTACTGCGTACCTATACCCACTATTTTTTTGTGTACCAAAATTTTAAATTATAGTCTGGTGCAATTTGTTTTGATTAACTGACGAATAAGTAAAGTGGCATAAGATGGAAAATGACGAAATCAATTAAATTCAACGATTAATTATTTCTCAACAAAAGTTTTAATTGCCTGCAATTAGTAGTTGAATATGGAAATAAATAAATATTAACTTATTTATGGTAACTAACTCTAACAAACAAATAAGGGGGCCTCCATAAATTATGTGACGCGTTTTTTTTTTTCATTTTCTGTCCCTCCCTCCACCCATCCGCCAATCTCACGTGAGATTTTTCAAAATTTGGGTATGTTAACGCGTTGGATTTTGGTCCAGTAGTTTTTGTATGAAAACATTACAAACATACCTATCTACATAGAAAAACACAAATGTTTCTGTGTTCTCTTTATAATAAATAATAATGACTACTCTTGATACGTCCCATACTGGGTACGAGGCTTCTTTCTTCTTGCGAGGAGGCCTGGAGCTTACTCCACCATGCTGCTCCAATGCGGGTTGGTGGAGATAAGGGTTTGTGGCCAACCCGCTATCGGATGTTTTCGTCATGCCATTCAAGGCCTCCGACAAGGTTTAACGACTAGCAACCGGGATCGACGGCTTAACATGCCCTCCAAAGCACGGAATCACGCATTTTAATTTGCCACTAGCGGTCACCCATCACACACCTGACCGCGTCCGCATCGCTTAACCGAGTAGATCGCTTCCGATCTACACCAGCCGCGAGGCAATGCACGCTGCTTCATAATACTATAATATTATTATATTAATATCAATTTCATACTATAACAAGCCACCACAAACCTGTTTCAGAATCATTACAAACTCGTTGAATCCAGTTTTAGAAAGTGGCACGGCGTTTGTTTGTGTTTGTGTGAGTGGTATACCTATAATGTGATAAATAATAATTTACACTCTATTGTTATCAATCCTTGGCTGTACCATTACATATTCTCTGGCTGTACTTAAGTACACTGCTATCTTAAATGAAGGTAGTTTTCTATTTTAAGATGTTTTTATTTATTTCATGAAGTGGCAATACATACAGCTTACATATGGTTCCCGTCGTCTTCTATATACCTGTGTATGTATGTATATTCACGCGAGGTCCCTAACGGGGTAGGCAGAGAGCGTAGAGCGCCAGATACCTATCCCGGTCCTGACATACCTCTCGGCCTCGTCTACCTTCATCATTCTCTTCATAAATGCAACCGATTCCTAAGACTTTTGACCCCACCATCGGACAGAACTCGACCTATTTGGTCATGGTAGGTCAGTCTTGGTCTTCCTGGGCCTCTGCAACCATCTACATTCGCATTGTAGGTATATCTGTTTAGTCATTCGCTCATTCGACATTCTTTCTATGTGCCCGAACCATTAAAAAAGGCATGCCTTTTTTAATTTTTACACCGATAACTATCATTCACACAAAGCCTCTTTCTATATGTATACCTATTTTATATCAGCGCCCGATCTACGGGAGGGACAAACCGGGCAGTTGCCCGGGCGGCAGAAATGAGGGGCGGCAAAATGTCTGTTTTTTTTATGTAATGGAAGTGGCAAACAAGCATGCAGTTCACATTGAAGTTAAGTGATGACTGCAGCCTATAGACCACACGAAGACCAAGGTCAAAATGCAGATGCGTTACCACTCCTGAGGCACAAGGTGTTATGCCTCTGTGCTGGAAATTACAGGGCCGTACATTACCACCTGACCGGAACACGATAGTGCTGAACACAACCATTTAGCGGCAAGTATATTAGGTAATGCGGTGGTGCCTACGCCCGCGAGCTCCGTCACTAGAGTTCTACCACCAGTAAAAACGCCGCTGCCGATCTTGCGTTATTGCATTTACTACCGCCACAGTACAAATATGAACAGTATGGCAACTACGTCCAAAACGTTCGAAACGGCACACCAACACAAACATACGCATCGACGCTCGATATAGCGAGTGACTCAGTACTGGAGCACCGCGAGAACCGCTTAGAGGCCACGTCGATGCGCATGTTTGTGTGAGTGTGATGTTTCAACGTTTTGTACGTAGTTTCCACACTGTTCATATTTGTACTGTGCTACCGCCTTTGCATTCACTGACTGCACTAGCGGAAGAGTCGTCACATCGCGACGTCGACGAAATTGTATTATTTCCTGTTTATTGATGACACAACCTCTATCTTATCATAACACGAGTGCATTGAATTATCTAGATTGTGTGCATAATAATTATTAAGTGCTAATTAAGTGGAATTAATTATGGTTTTTGACCTAGAACTAATGAAAGTATTATATATATATAGTATATAGTATATCTTTCGCAATAACACATGCGAGTGAATATACATAGAAATAAAAGAAAAACATATGAAGAAAAAATTTACTTGGGCCAGGAATCGAACCTTCAACCTCAGGATCAGCGCCTTACTTGAGATCTGTAGAAGTTGCCTCGATGTGATGTGAAATGCTGCCTCGACTTGTTCAGAATCCCGAGCCCGCTGGCACACCGCGGACACTCCGCCAAAATTCCATACAAACGCTTAATTTGGTCTCTATTACACAGACATCAATCAGTGACGTGTATTCACACGTGCACCTGTGTGCGTAGCACGTAGAAAATACCAACCGTCGCCCATAAGAGGGGAGGAGGTTGAGTGAGGCGGGGAAATCGGGCGGGACGTCGAAGTGTCCATTCTATATGTATTATTATTACATATTTTCTGCCGCTGGCTTAGATGTTTGGACTCTAGCAGCTTACCTAACGCTCCATTCACACAATTTTCAGCAAGCACTCTGCTATCTAGAATTGTATCTCATTTGTAGTCTGTATCTTTGTGTTCACATTCATCATGTGAGTGATTGGTATACATAACATTCAGTTGACTCGTGATGATGAAGTCGCAAAAACGGTGTTATCTCAGTAACTCAGTATACCGACCTACCTAATTAGTGGAATTACGTATTGCTTTAGCAATGTCATTAAACACAAATTATGATCACTTCTCCGTAGTTTGGCGACAGAAGGCAGAATGCAGAGACAGAAGTCAAACGGAGATGCGTTGCCATCCCTGAGGCAGAGAATATGTAATAATACTACGTATAGAATGGACACTTCGACGATCCGCCCGATTTCCCCGCCTCACCCAACCTCCTCCCCTCTTATGTGCGACGTTTGGTATTCTATACGTGCTACGCACACAGGTGCACGTGTAAATACACGTCAATGATTGATGTCTGTGTAATAGAGACCAAATTAAGCGTTTGTATGGAATTTTGAGTGTCCGCGGTGTGCCTGAGGCCTAAGCGCCCTAACGCACAAACTGTTAGCCGCGCAGCTTACCGATCTTTCAATTTAATATGCAACCCTCCGTTATGTACATGTATAGTGTGTTCAATAAGACGGTTGCATATAAGACTAAAAAAAAACTTTCCGCTCCCGCGTGCGCTAGTGCGTTCCAATGTAGAAGCTTGAGGGCGTAGGCACCACCGCATCGCCTAATCTATCTGCCGCCTGCCGCCAAATGGTAGTAAAAACGTAACTTCACGCCTGTAAACCCCGAAGGGGTAGGCAGAGGCAAATGCATGCATTCAAGCATACATGCAAACACCCACGATTCGCCGGTTACGTTTTGGCCCATGTAACAGGTGGCGGGCACATTACCAAACTTCGAGGTACTAGGAAATTTCCAGAGAATGGAAAAATCCCAATAGAACCAGAGATAAAGGACTTTACACCATTGTCTCTGATAACCCCCTACCCGGGAATCGAACCCTGGACCTCAGCGTATTAGTAGTGGCCTGCTACCACTAGGCTACCGAGGCAGTTAGCCAAATGGTAGTGTTCAGCATAATTATCTTCCGGTTAGATTGTAATGTATGGCCCCGTAATAACTGCCACAAAAACGTAAAAACCAAGGTCTCATGAGTGCCACGGGTGGCAACGCATTCTACATTTTAACCTCTGGTTTATGTGTAGATATCTATAGGCTGCAGTTATCACTGAACATCCATGTGAACTGCATGCTTATTTGCCATGCTTGTTTATATAAAAAAAGAAAATTAAACCCCAGTGATCTCTGCTTACCCTTTAAGATATTTGGCGTGATGAACAATTCAGAACAAAACTGGATCAATGGAAAATTAATTAAGTAAAAGTTCCATTTGTTTATCATGTCGACAATAAATCTATTGTGCAATCGTGCAATCGTATGTAGGTATTCGTTATCAATAGAAATGACGCGCTGTCTGTTTGTCTGTCACTCTGTCTGTGTATAAATGGATGGTCTCAGACATAAACATACACTTAACTTGCTTATATTTATGAATTTAGAATAGTTCTAGTGTAGGAGCTCCAGGGTGTAAGCACCACCGCATTACTTAATCTATGTGCTGCCAAATATACGTAAATAACGGCCCTGTAATTTCCGGCACAGAGGCATAGCACCTTAGGCCTCAGGAGTGGTAACGCATCTGCATTTTGACCTTGGTCTTTGTGTGGGTGTCTATAGGCGGCAGTCATCACTTAACATCAATGTGAACTGCACTTGTTTGCCACTTCAATTACTTAAAAAAAAGACTGGCACAAAGTTTACGTATGCAACTTCACTCAGTAGCATTGTAAGCAAGTATTGAGCACAGTACTGTGGCAGGCCATTTCGCCCTACTTCTCGAATGTATAAATCTGGATCCGTCGTCAATCGCTGCATCTTATCTGAGAACTTTGATCAACAGTGACACTTTCCGAGTGTTTTTAATATGTTTTTACGACATATCTGCAACGTTTCAAAAGATACAATCTTCTGACGGATATAGGTGCAATATGAGAATATAAATGTTTTAAAATTCATTGTATGGCAGAACGACTGTTGCCAGGTCAGCTGGTTTATGCAGTACCCAATACCCATCCCAGACCTGAAATCAGTCGAAGGCTCCCTTTTTCTATATCATGAAAGTGGCGTGACAAACAAGCATGCAGTTCACGTTAATGTTAAGTGATGACTGCAGTCTTTAGCCATTTAGACAAAGGCAAAAATGCAGATGCGTTACTTCTGAGGCCTAAGGGCCTCTGTGGCGGATTAAGCAATTACAGCGCCGTACATTACCACCTGACCGGAACACGATAGTGCTGAACACTACCATTTAGCGGCAAGTACATAATGCGGTGGTGCCTACTCTTGCGAGCTCCGTCACAGCTCTACCATCAGTGAATCCTTTCTAAAGACCGGGAGCCACGCATGGTTATACACCACTGTTCAACATATTTATTTTGAACTGTTTCCCCATTCAACTAACCAGTAGTGGTATATTCCAATTCAATACAAGATACACTCTGCCCCTTACAACCGCCTCCGTCCAGTACAGTCTATATTTAGCAGTATAATATGTTTTATCAACATGAAAAAATTCCGTCCGTCCGATAAATCAGTTGCTGGCAATTGGGTTATTGGGCCCTATATAGTGTTGTGTTGTGACCACTACCAAGAATATCGATAGAATCAACAGTATCGATACTGTACATAGCGCGTATACACACTATTTTTTTACGTTTTTACGTATTTATGTAGTACTATATTACGTTACTTGTAATGCCGATAGCATTATAAGTATTGTCATACTTTGTTTCTTAGTTAGTTATATTTTTAGAGAGTCCTATGCGTTCGCCGATTTCCCGCTTGAAGTGGACCTTTTCGAGACGTTCCGCCTACACAAGTTCAATTAAAAAGAGACCCACAGATTGACGGTACATTAACAAAGCCATCCTATATAAGAAACACTTTTTTCCTCTAGAGGTCCGGAACCCTAAAAAAAATTACTATCGGTAGTATCTTAATGTATGGCCCCTTTATTTGGTGGTAGAGCTCCAGTGACGGAGCTTTCGGGCGAAGGCACCACCGCATTACCGAATATAGTTGCCCGTAAATGGTAGTGTTCAGCAATATCGTGTTTCGGTCAGTTGGCAATGTTCCCAAACTATTTTTCTTGTGGACCCCTTTCAATTTTATTTCTGGTTTCGGTGGACGCCTACATTTATATCACATTCCCATATATTATTCACGCCTACGTAGACCCCGATCGAGTCTCCCATGGACCCCAAGTTTAATTTCTAAGACCTGACACACTTACCATACTTTTGGCCAATAAATCTTTGAATCCAGGCGACCATTTTGGGAATCACTGCTCTACATTCTAAAAATTTTAATATTTCGAATTAAAACTGTCGACATGGGAAACTATCGACAGTTCAGCTTCACTAGCCAATCGGTATTATCGTTTAGTTTTATCGATCGGTTGTTATCTAGTAGGAAATGGATTCGCTTTTGCAAATGAGTTAAGGTCAATGCTTGTGATATGTCAATATTTGAGGCCAGTTATTTACGTAATAAATAATATAAAGCTATTTACTGCCTTATTTTGCGTTGTTCTTTGCTGTTATGAATAGGGTTGTGCCGATGAATAGAGTTTATTAGTACAACCCTACGGTATGATAACGTGTGAATATTAAATTAAAAGAAAATGAGATTTCATATGTAGATGATCATTTCAGCCTCACCGCGTTGGTCTCTGTTTGTGTAACTCAAAAACATTGCACGGATATTCGTGCGGTTCTCACAAATAGATAGATATGACAATACATTTATTTCACACCAATGATTACACTCGTGTGTGCTGTTTTTTTTTTTTGAACGCTTTAATATTTACGGCTTGGCAAAACGATGTTTGCCAGGCCAGCTAGTAGGTACATATAAAAATGAAATGACGTTTATGGTCTCACTAAAAAACAAAAAATGCTGCATCGATTTGGATAATTTTAGTTTAGAAATCCATGAAAGGTTTGATAGGTGAGAAAATATAAATGAAAAAAAAAATACAAGGAAAATAGTAAAAACAACAATTCTATTTTCCAATACAAATAGTTCGTATCTGTCAAATCTATAACACATTATTTAATCCTAGAACTATAATGTAGGCAGATATAGATATTTCTTACTAAATAAATAACACTTACAAAATGTATCTCCCTTTACCCCCAGGTCTCCGACACAACAAGGAGTTATGCGACGTCTTCCCAGGGTCCCGGAGACAGAGCTCCAAGGAGCCTGCGCTGAAGATGGAAAAGTGCCTCATCGTCTCCAAGGTCACCAGATACGAATACGAAAAGTGAGTGGAATATGTATTTCAACCTCCAAGTCCTCGACGACAAGGAGTTAGGCGACGTCTTTCCAGGGTATTTGAGACAGAGCTCCAACGAACCGGCGCTGAAGATAGAAAGTGCCCCATCGTCTCCAAGGTCACCAGATACGAATACGAAAAGTGAGTGGAATATCTCTTTCTACCTCCAGGTCCTCGATGACAAGGAGCTATGCGACGTCTTTCCGGAGTCCCGGAGAGAGAGCTCCAAGGAACCGGCGCTGAAGATGGAAAAGTATCTCATCGTATTCTGGGTCATCAGATACGTATACGAAAAGTGAGTGGAATATCTCTTTCTACCTCCAGATCCTCGATGATAAGGAGTTTGGAGACGTCCTTCCAGGGTCTTGGAGACAGAGCTCCAAGGACTGTCGCTGAAGATAGAGAGGTCATTACCTTGGGGTGGGTGGCAGGAGAGAAAATTAAACAATTATTTAGGGTGAAGCGACCTCTTTACGATATTTCATAAACGGAAAAGTTTGTTGTATCGGTTGCCTATTTGCCATTAGATGTCGCTTCTGCCACTCCAAGGTATGTCACAGCAATAAAATGAGACGAAAAAAAGTCAGAGGACTGATTCTCGTAACGCCAAGTCCTTGAATCGGTGCGCTGTCCTGCTCTCACATGGGCCGCGCGCATTGGTTAAAGCATGACACCGAATCGATTCTACGTATTTCGATTCAACAACTTGACGAGAATTAGGCTGCAGGTGAGGTTGGTCGCACAGTTGGGATAGAGGCTGGACTTGAGCTCCCAGTGGTCGCGGGCTCAAGTCACACCGCGGGCACTTCGCCAAAATTCTATACAAACGCTTAATTTGGTCTCTATTACACAGACATCAATCAGTGACGTGTATTTACACGTGCACCAGTGTGCGTAGCACGTTGAGAATACCAAACATCGCACATAAAAGGGGAGGAGGTTGGGTGAGGTGGAGAAATCGGGCGGGACGTCGAAGTGTCTATTCTATACGTAGTATTATTTACATACTCTCTGCTAAGTCCATAATTCTTTCCATTTTTCTTCAAACATATCATTTTTATTCAGATAATATTGTAGCATTTATGGCTGTTTCATAAGTCTATTAAAATGACCTTCAGTGTTAATCTAATGCAATCATGATTTTATATGACGCATGGATCGTAACTAATACAAATTGTGATGTCGTATTATTATTAGGCACACATTTGCAAAATATCGAAATGCCTACTTCTGCGAACTGCCTTCTTCTCTTCTTCTGGGTTGGTAGATGCGATACCACTCCTGAGTTATTAGATCTATTTACTGGTGGTAGAGTTCCAGTGACCACCGCATTACCTACTCCATCTGCCTTCAAATTGTTGTAATAACTATCACAGAGACATACCAACCTAGGTCTCAGGGGTGGCAACGAATCTACAGTTTTACATCTGGTTTTTGTGTTGAACTTGAGGGAAAAATAAAAAAATAATGTCCTTGTGGTTTTTGTTTTTTCCAAATGAATTCTACCTTCACTTTAGAGAGTAGGAGTCTCATACTATCGATTTCTAGATACTCAGGAGTAAAGTAGCAGGCATAATTCTATCCTATAGGATCTTCATGTAAATAAGGATTTCCATTAAATGAGAAGAATGTAGCAAGTACTTAGTTTTATTTTTTAAAGAAAAATGGAAAGAAAAATTTGACTTCAGGCGAGGCTCGAACTCGCGACCTACTGGGAATCTAGTCCAGCCGCTCTTCCAATTGAGCTACTGAAGCCCTGCCCGATTTATCAAATCTTTCCTTCACATCTATTGCATTGCTTTATGGTAGCAGCAGCGCCATCTATTACCAACTATGCTAGTTAGGCAACCGATATAATAGACTTTTCAGTTTATTGAATATCGTAAAGAAGTCGCTTTTACCCTTAATATTTGTTTTATATTATTTCGCATTAACACATGCTTGTAAAATATATTTTATTTTTTAAAGAAAAATGGAAAGAAATATTTGACTTCAGGCGAGGCTCGAACTCGCGACCTACTGGGAATCTAGTCCAGCCGCTCTTCCAATTGAGCTACTGAAGCCCTGCCCGATTTATCAAATCTTTCCTTCACATCTTGGATATGGGCGACAAAACACCAGGGGCCAGACTCTGGCTGACTTCATGGAGAAAGAGAGCATCTTCATGATGAACTCTTTCTTCAAGAAGCGGGAGTGCTGGAAGTGGACCTGGATCAGTCCTGATCGTGCAACTAAAAATGAGATAGACTTCATTATGTCCACGAGGCGACATAATAGGTTGGGGAAAAAGTCTTTTCGCATTATAGTATGTATGAACTTGTAATAAAATCTCTTTGGCTGTAGTATTTGTATCTGGCTGGTTTTGGTATCATTGAAAGTTAAAATTTTAAAGAACATAATTCCAAATTCAAATTAGGCAAATGTGTGATTTTCATTTGTTTTTCGTACTGTCAAGATGAGTGAATCTAATGAAGAAATTCGATACATTTTAAAATTTTACTACAAAAAAGGTAAAAATGCAACGCAAGCCGCGATAAAAATTTGTGATGTTTATGGACCTAGTGCAGTGTCTGCGAGAGTAGCACAAATTTGTTTTAAGCGTTTTCAATCCGGAAATTTTGCATTGAAATCCGGATGCACCTCGCTCTGGTCGCCCTATTACGGATAAAATGGATGCCATTTTTGAAAAAGTGAAGCAAGATCGACATATCAGTAATTACAACGTAGCTGAAGAACTGAGAATTGATCACAAAACAGTTTTTGCGCATTTGAAAAAAGCTGGGTACAAAAAAAGCTCGATATTTGGGTACCTCACGAGCTCACTGAAAGAAACCGAATGAACCGTGTACTCATTTGTGATTCTTTATTACGACGTAATGAAACCGAATCATTTTTGAAGAAGCTGATAACTGGTGATGAAAAGTGGATCACGTACGACAAGAACGTGCGAAAAAGGTCGTGGTCAAAGGCCGGTCAGGCTTCACAGACTGAGTGGCGAAACCCGGGTTAACTCGCAATAAGGTGATGTTGTGTGTGTGGTGGGATTGGAAGGGCATTATTCATTATGAACTATTACTACTAAGGGGTGTGGTGTTTCATCATGTTAACGCTAGACCTCACACATCTATAGCCACTCAGCAAAAATTAAGAGAGTTTGGCTGGGAGGTGTTAATGCATCCGCCGTATAGTCCTGACCTTGCACCTTCAGATTTCCACCTGTTTCGGTCTCTTCAGAATTCTTTATGCAATGTTAGGTTAACATCACGAGAGGACTGCCAAATCCACTTGTCGCGGTATTATGATGAGAAGTCCCAAAATTTTTATAGCAATGGGATCATGTCCCTACCTACAAGATGGCAAAAGGTTATCGAACAAAATGGTACATACATACTTTAGTTAAATTTAAATAAACTATATTAAAAAAATGTTTTGAATTATCTTAAAATGCGAAGAAACTTTTTCCCCAACCTTCACCGAATGGTAAGAGGCACACTGAATATAAAGGTCAAGATCGAAAGATCCCGACTAATGAAGTCTACGCTCCGCCCAGCACCTGCCCAAATCCAAAACCCCGAGAGCTTTCATTCAACTCGAGCTACGAAATCGCTTCGAATGCCTGAGTGAGTGCGTAGATGTGGACGATTACAATAACAGGTTAGTGAAAACTGTCCGTACGGCGGGTTCTAAGTTTTTCAAGACCCGCCCTACGAATAAAACAAAAAAGATCTCCAGCCCAACTCTCAAGCTCATGGAGGAGAGGCGTGGTATGGTTTTGAAGTCCTCTGAAGATGCTTTAGTGTACAGGCGGCTCAACAGACAGATCTCGAAGTCATTGACTCGCGACCTTCGGCACTTTAATACTGATAGTATTAAAACAGCCATAGAGCGGCACAAGGGCTCTAAAGTGTTCGCCAAAGATCTGTCCTTAGGGCAAAGCCGTCTCACTAAGCTGAAGACAGAGGACAACAGAATCGTATCGTCGAAACCTGAGCTTGCAGAAGAGATCGAACGGTTTTACGGACAGTTATACACGACAGCACGACCACCTGTTAACAGTCCGGCAGCAGATCCTAGAGCCAGACTGACCCGACACTACACCGAAGATATCCCGTACGTCAGTCTAGACGAGATTAGCACGGCTCTCAAACAGCTCAAAAACAACAGGGCGCCGGGTGATGACGGAATCACTGCTGAACTCCTGAAAGCGGACGGAAGGCCAGTATTAGAAGCTCTTCAGTTGATGTTCAATTCCGTCATATCCGAGGGCAAAACGCCACAGGCGTGGCACAGAAGTGTGGTGGTACTGTTCTTTAAGAAAGGCGACAATACCCTTCTTAAAAATTATAGGCCCATCGCACTTCTAAGTCACGTCTATAAGCTGTTTTCGAGAACCTGTTTCGTAACCACACGAACCGTCTATCTCGCAGACTCGACGACTTCCAGCCTCCCGAACAAGCCGGGTTCCGTAAAGGTTTTAGCACCATAGACCACATACACACGCTACGGCAGGTTATACAGAAGACAGAAGAGTGCAACCAGACCTTCTGTCTAGCGTTTGTGGACAATGAGAAAGCCTTCGATTCGGTCGAGATTTGGGATGTGCTACAGTCACTCCAGAGGTGCCAAGTCGACTACCGATACATCGAGGTGCTAAGGAGCTTGTACGAAAACGCCACTATGTCGGTTCGCCCTCAGGACCAGAACTCGAAACCTATCCAACTGCAGCGAGGTGTGAGACAGGGAGATAGACGTCATATCTCCGAAACTGTTCACCGCTGCATTGAAAGATGTCTTCAAGCTTCTGGACTGGAACGGACTCGGCATCAACATTAACGGCGAGTACATCTCCCACCTCCGATTTGCGGATGATATCGTAGTCATGGCTGAGACCCTGGAAGACCTTGGCACAATGCTCAATGGCCTCAGTAGGGCCTCCCAACGAGTGGGCCTTAAAATGAACATGGACAAGACGAAGATTATGTCGAATGTCCTTGTTACGCCCACTCCTGTTATGGTCGAGGGTACTACACTCGAAGTTGTTGACGATTACGTATACCTGGGACAAACGGTCCAGTTAGGTAGGTCCAACTTCGAGAAAGAGGTCAATCGCCGAATCCAACTCGGATGGGCAGCGTTCGGGAAGCTGCGTTATATCTTCTCGTCCAATTTACCGCAGTGTCTGAATAAGAAGGTCTTTGACCAGTGTGTGTTGCCAGTGATGACATACGGAACGTGGTCGCTCACTATGGGCCTCATAAGAAGTGCAGTGGGCAGGGCACATAGCTCGCAGAACTGACGGCCGTTGGGGCAGAAGATTTCTGTAGAGACGACCGCGTACCGGAAGACGAAGCGTAGGCAGGCCTCCCACGAGGTGGACCGACGACTTGGTGAAGGTCGCGGGCAATCGTTGGATGAGGGCGGCCCAGGACCGTTCGTTGTGGCATTCTTTGGGGGAAGCTTTTGTCCAGCAGTGGACGTCTTTTGGCTGAAATGATGATGATGATGATTCTTTATTGATTGCCCCCCATATTAACCTAGTTTTTGTTGTTTTGTTCTGTTACTAACATTAGTATTAAGATATTTTGTATATTTACTAACACATTTGAACCTTGTTGTTCGCAAATAAAAGAAGAATAATAATATTAATAATAAATCAGAAATGAAGGACTTTACACCATTGTCTCTGATAACCCCCTACCCGGGAATTGAACCCAGGACCTCAGCGTAGTTGTAGTGGCCTGCTACAACTAGGCTACCGAGGCAGGTAAATAAAACTATGTATCATGGAAATAAAACTATTCTTACAGATTAATCTCGCCTATATTAAACTAACATGATTTTTTAAATCAGCCCGATATTTCGGTCGCTGTTCAGCTTCCGTGGTCTCAATTTTTGAAACTGCTGCCAGACAAATGTCACCTTAATCTGTCCGATTTTCACCGATTCATCTGACGTTCATCATTATTATTTTTCAGACATAGCCACGACTACATTTCAGACGGGGAGCTGGAGCGGGTGCTACGCAAACGCGGCTCCGACTACGAAGCCATGATGGCTAACCACAACGAGCAGAAGGCTTTCGAAGAGGGTGTCGCCAAGAGTCTGAAAGAGATGGGCCTGCAGGTTGAGATGGCTAGTAGGTGAGTTTGTCTTATGAGTTACTAGTTGACGTCGTTCTGCCGCGGCCCATGTTAAAGCCATAAAAAAATATCTAGCGCATCCCATCATCGGCGTGAGCAAGTCGTTTGAATAGTTTGAATTAAAGGAGATGTTGCAAAACTGTATGGACCTCCGGCTATGTATTGTACACAATATCATTAACAGGCAAAATCAATATAAAAACGTTTTTTACTGCATATTTTGCACTGATTTAGCTTTATTTGCAGCTACAAAACATTATTTGCAGTTAGGATTGCAACTCAAAACCAACATGGCGAATATGGCGGGCGATGTCATTTTGACATTTTCATTTTTTTAATTGTTTATTTTTATTATATAGTACTTAGAGAAAAAAGTTGTATTTTCTAAATACTATCGAAATCGATTTCATGTGTCAATACTGTACTAATCGATTTCCAATTTTAAAAAAATCATCGGAACTTCTTTTAATTGATCGATTCGATACATCGTTTTTTATGATAATATGTGATGCACTAGTAAGATATAGATAGCATTAGTTTTGTTTTATCTACATTGGTACTATCCCAAGCGTCGGCTGTATCGCCGCCATGTTGAACATGGTTGAAAATGATAAAATCGTTTGAATTAAATGTGGTTGTAACCCTAAAATATATTCTTGAATAAATTATTTGTATTTTTTTCGGATGTGGCAGTGGATTTGGCAGTCCTCTCGTGATGTTAACCTAACATTGCATAAAGAATTCTGAAGAGACCGAAACAGGTGGAAATCTGAAGGTGCTATACCGCGGATGCATTAACACCTCCCAGCCAAACTTTCTTAATTTTTGCTGAGTGGCTATAGATGTGTGAGGTCTAGCGTTATCATGATGAAACACCACCCCTTCTGTTGATCAATTCCGGCCGCTTTCTCTCAACTTCTTGCTTTAATCTCATCAGTTGTTCGCAGTAGAGTTCAGAATCGATAGTCCTGCCTGGTGGTAATAGCTCATAATGAATAATGCCCTTCCAATCCCACCACACACACAACATCACCTTATTGCGAGTTAACCCGGGTTTCGCCACAGTCTGTGAAGCCTGCCCGGCCCTTGACCACGACCTTTTTCGCACGTTCTTGTCGTACGTGATCCACTTTTCATCACCAGTTATCAGCTTCTTCAAAAATGATTCGGTTTCATTACGTCGTAATAAAGAATCACAAATGAGTACACGGTTCATTAGGTTTCTTTCAGTGAGCTCGTGAGGTACCCAAATATCGAGCTTTTTTTGTACCCAGCTTTTTTCAAATGCGCCAAAACTGTTTTGTGATCAATTCTCAGTTCTTCAGCTACGTCGTAACTACTGATATGTCGATCTTGCTCCACTTTTTCAAAAATGGCATCCATTTTATCCGTAATAGGGCGACCAGAGCGAGGTGCATCTTTGACATCAAAATTTCCGGATTGAAAACGCTTAAACCATATGTGTGCTACTCTCACAGACACTGCACTAGGTCCATAAACATCGCAAATTTTTTTCGCGGCTTGTGTTGCATTTTTACCTTTATTGTAGTAAAATTTTAAAATGTATCGAATTTCTTCATTAGATTCACTCATCTTGACAGTACAAAAAACAAATGAAAATCACACATTTGCCTAATTTGAATTTGGAATTATGTTCTTTAAAATTTTAACTTTCAATGATACCAAAACCAGCCAGATACAAATACTACAGCCAAAGAGATTTTATTACAAGTTCATACATACTATAATGCGAAAAGACTTTTTCCCCAACCTATTACCTATAGTTTGATATTGCAGCTATATATTGTAGCATGTACAGCGCCATATGGCCCATGTGGTCATGCAGCCAGTTCCCCGTTAGTAAATACAAAGGACAACTTCTATGCTGGGCCCGCACCTTGTACACTATATGAAAAGATAGAGAAAAATACGTAGAATCGTGTAATATATTTAGAAATTAATTTAAATCGTTTTTTCGTCGAAAATATTTATTTTATGTAATTTTTTATATGACAACAATATGTCACCATGTTGCTATTTAAACATTCTTGTCTTTGAAATATACTGACGATAATTAATTGAATGTACTCATATACTAAACGATTTGAATAGCTGAAAACATTAACCCCATTGAATAATTCCTTATATATAGTGAGGACTGTAATGTACATAGCGTATAATGGAATCTCGCGTCGATTTAGAAGATAAAGCTTACTCCACCTCATCTTATGGATCTGCCCTTGTATACTTGTAAAGAAATACTATTTCTTTCTTCGCACTCTGTGTGTTTATTTACCATGAAGTTTGGTTATAGTTTTTAACTTTTTAATTGTCTGATTTTAAAGAAGAAACGAATTCAGAATGTCAGATGACAGATTTAAATACGAGTTGATTGACAATTGGATAATCAATGAAAATTTTAATATTATATTATTTTATGTTTTAAAAGTGAAAGAATAAACTAATGGCCTAAATGAAAGGTTGAATCAAACGATAGTTAACAAAATTAGATGCAAAATCAATGAAGATGGAGAAAACAGAGCGTGGACTACAATAGCACATGAATGTGTAGAAAAATACAATCAGACTAACCACTCAGTAACTGGCTATGCGCCATGTTATTTGCTATACGGAACAGATGTTAAGGTTTTACCAAAAGAACTACAACAAGGAGGTATAAATAGTGACTGGATCGAAGATAAGAAAACAGCGCTTAATAATACCTTGAAATCACATTACTATAACAAAATGAGGTATGATAGGAATAGAAAACAAAGAGAATTCAGTGTGGGAGATCTAGTATATATAGAAAATGGGAATAAACTAAATAGGAAAAAGCTAGATGAATTGAGAATTGGACCATATAAAATAATTAAAAAGAAATCTAATACAATTTACGAGATAGATACAGGACATAGAAAAACAGAGTCAAATCTTTTTCATATCACAAAACTAATTCCAGTACAGATAACAGAGGATGAGAATGTGCAAGTATCAAATGGAAAACTGGAGTGAAAATTCACGGGTGAATTTTCTTCCCCATGGGGGGAGATGTAAAGAAATACTATTTCTTTCTTCGCACTCTGTGTGTTTATTTACCATGAAGTTTGGTTATAGTTTTTAACTTTTTAATTGTCTGATTTTAAAGAAGAAACGAATTCAGAATGTCAGATGACAGATTTAAATACGAGTTGATTGACAATTGGATAATCAATGAAAATTTTAATATTATATTATTTTATGTTTTAAAAGTGAAAGAATAAACTTTCATTGTCGTTTCTTCTTTACAGGTTTGAGTTCATATTGTTTTATATTACCTAAATAAAATAGTCTCTGTATAAAAAAAAACTAACAATAAAACTTCTTTACAGCAACACAAGGTTTATTTCTTTCATGTAGTAAAACAGACTTATATACTTACTACCAACCTAACCTATTGGAATGGTTTGACCGCCATTGTGCGGTTGACTGACTGCACTACTGGAAGAATTCTGAATTCTTCCAGTAGAAGAAAATTCTTCCGCTAGTGGCCCGGTGGGGTTGTCTTGTCCCGATGCCAGCTATTTTAGAGGACATAATAAATTTTAAACGAAATAAAAGGTAACATTGGACATTGGACGCAACGATTGAATAACCTATAGATCGGAATGCAATTGAAATTGATGAAAAAAAAATCGACTCTTAAGTAATCCAATTATAGCAGCGTCGAAAAGAAAAGATTTTAGGCAATTTATATATGACTGTCAGATATCTAATCCGTTTTCATAAATTTTGTTTTTGATATAAAGTACGAAATAAAGATTGTTGTAAGAAATCGTTCGTTGACATAATATAATTACGATTTTACTCATATCATAATCCGAGCTTTACCAAGAATTTGTTTGTTACATGAGTGTGATAAAGGTGCATAACATTCGATCAAAACGTCACAGATTAATTTATCTAGAGGTCACGTTTTATCTTGTTGCGGATTTGAGGGAGGTGTGTTTGGTTTGAAAAATATATATTCTTGTCGTTTATATGATATGGCATGACATTATCGCGATCATATTAATTGTTTAAGAGCCCCCGCGACTTTTTATCAATCGTTATAAAATTTTAGTCTGATCAATTATTTAGGACATAATAACATTTTATCATAATCTGCTTCACAATTTCGGTTTCGATAAGAAAATAAGGACGAAAACAAAATTGAGTATTTTTTTCCTTGATCTGGCGAAGGCCGTTGATACGGTTTCTATCCCACTTTTGCTGGCGTAAATTAAAGTATTTGGGGATCAGATTTGTTCAGTGATGAGATTGGCAAAGACTTGGGCCATTTATTTAAAATGCATTCGGGACAGTCAACCTTCATTAACTACTGCATGCCGGGGTTAACCTATGATGGCATATTAAAAAAAATAACAGCTTTTAGCTTCGACCAGGATACCACCTTAATTATATGTATTGGAAACAGAGGCAATGTAAATAAAAAACAATTAATTGAATACTTTGACTACTTACAAAAATTAAAAATTCATAATTTTATTTTATTTACATTACCATACAGTAAGAGTCTGTCAAATATAGAAAATAATATTAGATATAAGCTAAATTTGACATTAGATAACCTAATTTGTTATAATAACAAGTTTTATAAATTGGACATAAATTGTATTCTAGGAAATAATTTTTATTTGACCAAAGATAATTACTATCTTAATAAATTTTTGAAACGACAGATAGCTGTATCGCTATCAAATTATATTGACCATATAGCCAAAAATTTGGCTATGCCTCTATTGGGCAATTGCATAACAATATACAGAGTTTGGAAAGTATTCCAAATATTAGCATAGTAAATGACAAATCAGTATTGAGTAGTTTTACTACCAATACTGTGAATAATAGTTTACAAATGACATCTAATGATGTGGACATTCAATTAAATCATTTAAATTAGATTTAGAGACAAAAGAGACAGCCTCTTGCTCTCATTTTCCTAAGGAAAATGTTTATAAATCTAGTATGTTGTTTCATAATAATAATAATAACATTGTAAACCTGGTGCATCAAAATATACAAGGAATATTGGGTAAAGAATTAGAAATTGAGTTATTTTTAAACATTCATGACATACAAATTTGTTGTTTTACTGAACACTGGTTGAAAAATAGCGAATTAATATTCAATTTTAGTGGGCACCAGGTAGGCAGTTCGTTCTGTAGGTCACATGCAATACGTGGTGGCTCTCTTATATTGTTAAAAAAAGACATTAAACATAAGGAACGCAGAGATATAGTGAGTCTTTCCGTTGAACGAACTGCAGAAATAGCCTGTGTGGAGCTTGAGCGCTTGATTATTGTGTCCGTATACAGACCTCCAAGTGGATCTTATGAATGTTTTGAAAAAATTTTAGATGTTGTACTGAACAATCTAACTGCTTCAAAAAAACGTGTCATTATTTGCGGAGATTTCAATATAAATTTATTGGAGGAAACTCCAACAACTGTGAGGTTTAAATCGTTACTTATGTCATTTAATCTGCATAATTTGTTCTCAGAACCTACTAGAATTACACAGAACTCAGCGACATGCATAGACAATATTTTTATCGATTTTGAACCTACACATAAAAATATTTTGACTGAATTAAGCTCCGACCATTGTGGTCAGTTAGTTTCCTTCTGTAGTCAATTACATAATGATAAAAATAAACGAGCAATTGTATTTGTTCCTTTCAATGCGAAGCGAATTAAGAAATTCAGAGAAAATATTGTCCCAAAACTTGCAAACGTGCAATACCATAACGATCCTAACATATTATACAATGACTTTTTTGCCACAATTTTAACAGAATTTAATTTAGTTTTTACCAATAAGACAATAAATGTAAGAAGTCATAAGTCGTTCAATGAATGGGCGACGGTTGGAATACATAAGAGTAGACAGAGATTGTATGACCTGTATGGAGAAAAGTCACATAATCACACAAATTCGTTTAAAAATCATGTTAAATTATATTCGAAAATATTCAAGAAAGTGTGTTTTGCAGCCAAGGCACTTCCTATTAAAAATAAAATTAAAAATTCAAATAACAAAATTAAAGCGACTTGGAATGTAATTAATAGTGAAACTGGGAAACAAGCTGAACGCAACTCTGATTTTAAATTAATAATTGACAATAAACATGTTACTACTGACGAAGAAGTTGCTTTAGCATTTGAAACATTCTTTGCTAATATTCCAGTTTCTTTAACTGGAGACCTCATTTCATCGCCTACCGTCGCCGAATCATTATTGAAAAAAAATGTACATCAAAGTAAAACTATATTTAATTTTAAGTTAGTTAATACTGCGGATGTTATACATGCCTTTAAGTCTATTAATATTAAGAACACAACTGATTTATGGGGCTTATCTGTAAAAGTTGCATATGAAATAATGGATGTGATTGCACCTTACCTAGCGGCAATGTTTAATAATAGTATTGTAAGTGGTATATTTCCTGACTTAATGAAACATAGTAAAGTGATTCCTCTTTTTAAATCTGGTAGTACAAGTGACCCCACAAATTTTAGACCAATTTCTGTACTACCTGTCTTAAGTAAAATTTTTGAAAAACTTATTTTAATTCAACTACTTGCACACTTTAACCATCATAAACTTTTACATTGTCGACAGTTTGGATTTACTAGGGGTCGTTCAACTACCGATGCAGGTGTTGAACTTGTCAAACACATTTTTGAAGCTTGGGAAAAATCACATAATGCACTAGGGGTATTCTGTGACTTATCTAAAGCATTTGATTGCGTTCAGCATGAAACATTGGTCAGAAAGTTATATCACTACGGCCTTCGAGATACCGCTCTCGAGCTTATGACTTCATATTTAAACAATAGAAATATGTGTGTTGATGTAAATGGGACAAGATCTCCCGGGACTTCAATGGATATGGGGGTCCCACAGGGCTCTATTTTAGGGCCATTTCTTTTCTTAGTCTATATTAATGACTTACCCTACATTATCAATGATGGCCAAGAGATGGTATTGTTTGCTGATGATACTTCTTTAGTGTTCAAAATTAAAAGACAGGAGGTAGATTTTGACTGTGTAAACAATACTCTCTCTAATATAGTACATTGGTTTAGCGCCAATAACCTTTCGTTAAATAGCAGTAAGACAAAATGTATTAAATTTACTACTCCTAACGTAAAACAGGTTGAAACCAATGTTAAGATAAATGAGGAAGTATTGGAGATCGTAGAGTCCACGGTATTTCTGGGCATTACCGTGGATGCTAAATTGCAATGGGGTCCCCATATTGCCAAATTAGCTAATAGACTTAGCTCGGCAGCATTTGCTGTGAAAAAGATTAGACTATTAACAGACGTCGAGACGGCTCGCCTTGTTTATTTTAGTTATTTTCACAGTATAATGTCCTATGGCATTTTGCTATGGGGAAATTCCGCCGACGTCAACACTATTTTTGTACTGCAAAAGAGAGCTGTCCGGGCTATCTACGGGTTGAGTCCGAGGATATCTCTTAGAGATAAATTTAAAGAAATAAATATTCTGACTGTAGCTTCGCAATACATTTATGAAAATGTATTATATGTCCGTAAAAACATTAATGAGTTTCCTACAATAGGTAACAATCACAGTATAAATACTAGGAACAAATACAAGTTGTCCATGCATGCAACGCGGCTGAATAGGGTCAGTAATTCTTTTAGAGGTCAATGTATACGGTTCTTTAATCAAATCCCCAAAAACGTTCAAAGTCTATCGATCAATAAATTTAAGAAAGTAATGAAAGAACGTTTATATAAATGTAATTACTATAAGACCAGTGATTATCTTAATGATAATACGTCTTGGGATTATAGCGATCGCTGCCAGGCTATTTCATGATCCTGTGATTTCGTGTATTCAGTAATTAGTATCTACTATTGTTAAGGGTTGAATAATGTGAATACCCTGGCTGAAAATGAATTCCATCTTTTATTTTGCCGTATGCATGTCCGGAACAGTCATGCACGCTTAAATGTCTTTGCCTTTGGCGGCGTCGTGTGGCGGGTTGCTCACTTCCCTCTAAAATGGTCGAGGAGGGCAATGGCTGTCACATGCGTCATACTCGTGAACGGGTGCTGTTGGTGGGGACTGGTCTGTTCTGGTTTGCAGGGGCTACATCACATTTAGTAGATAGCAGTTTATTTGCATCTATGCTATGGACGTTGACATTATTTGATTTTTCACGATAATCTGTACTAGATTTAAGCTTTCATTTAAAAGAGCTCTTACTGAGTTTGTTGGGTAGCGGAGTTCTTCTCAGTAGTGACTGCACTTGGAACTCTGCTAAGTGAATAACATTGATCTTGACGAATAAGTTTTTCTTTTTCTTCATTTATTATCATTGAAGGAATTGAAAAATTTTATGATTATTATGTTTTAACCAAATAGTTTAAATTTTAATTTTTAATTTACTATTAATATATGATTTTTCTTTACTATATGTAATGGTTATTCGCTCTAGGTAGTTTATGATTTATTGACGTTTTGAAAGTATCTGTAAAGACCTATTCGAAATAAAAATATTTTCTATTTCTATTTCTATTTCAGAGCATCTCAACGTCAACTTTCTTTTTATTATTAGGTAATAAGAGTTCCAAAATGTAATTATTAATAACGTTGTCGCTGACGATCTTCACCTCTACTTTGGCATGCCGCAAGGAAGTATCCTCTGGCCTGTGGTATTTCTGGCAGTTGAAAGAGATTTGTGTGCGCTGGAGTAAAATGATGATACAGCACTCGTTTTAAGCGCCGATACGCTAAGCGCTGACACCTAGAAGGTCCAGTGGTGTGAGGACCGGAATTTGGAGTTGAGTTCCAGTGTAGGGACTCAAGGGCGTAGGCATCATAAGCTAGGCTTAATCTATCTGCTGCCAAAGGGTAGTGTTCAGCACTGTTGTATTCCGATTAGATGGTAATATATGGCCTCGTAAAAACTGTTGCAGCAGAGACATAAGAACTAAGGTCTCGGGGGTGTAATGCATCTGCATTTGGGTTTTAAGACCTCCTTGACCTCTGGTTTTTGTGTAGATGTCTATAGGCTGCAGTCATTACTTAACATCCATGTTAACTGCATGCATGTTTGCCTTGCCACCTTCGTTACATAAAAAAGTAGATTTTTTTCAAAGACGATCCCCTGTCAGCGACTTTTCGTGAATATAAGTATACATTTTTATACATATATTTTTTGCTTTGTTTTGCAGATTAACATACAAAGACGAGTTGATAAACTGGTGTGACGTGGTGGTGCCGTGCGGCGGCGACGGCACCTTCCTACTTGCCGCCTCCAGGGTACGAGACGCTAAGTATGTCTATTAGATATTCGGTCTGAATTACAGTACGCAACAAGATATCGACCTTTTTGGAGAGAGTCTTCGGATGATTTATTTGTTCTTTTTATGCACAGAGATGCTACATAAAGGCGGACTTAATGCCACTAGGCATTTTCTCCCAGTCAACCTTTGGGTTATGAAGAGAGCGACGATGTAGATTCAAAACCAGTCTAAATACTGGAATCAAGAGTGGAAAAAGATATTTATGATTGTATACATATATATAAATAATATAATAATAACATACAAATACAAAGGGATATGTATACATATGAATATTACATATATACAGCAACAATACATATTATGTTAGATATAATATAGATGATTTCAGCTCTGTGGAGCGTTATCTCTTTCGCACACAATGTGACGTTTTTGTTTTAATTAAATTCACTGGGATCACCATGTTACAACTCCTTTGCTGTAAATTGGACTATTTTATTAGTTTCTAGCGAGAAGAAGGCAGCTCTCCTCCCTACCATCCTTTAGCGCACTTCCCGTTTGGATGGAATTGGATTAATTATTTTCTCAATTTTATTAATTAGAGGGAGGAGGGCGGGAGGAAATACGCTTACACTCACAGCCCCACAGTAGGTATAAACCTGTGTCGTGGGTGCCGTTGTACACATACAACACATACACAAACACTCAGATCCGAAACAAATATCTGTAGGCCATACAAATATTAGTCCCGGTGCGGGGATCGAACCCGCGACCCTTCGAATCAAACGGTCATCTCACACCGCTGGACTAACCGGGTCGTCAAAAGTCTATTTATTTATATTCACCAAGTTAATTCTGAGACTATTACTTTTGTTAAACTTTTTAAAAACCTATTTTATTTTTAAAGGAAAATGGAAAGAAAAATATGACTTCAGGCGAGACTCGAACTCGCGACCTACTGGGAATCTAGTCCAGCCGCTCTTCCAATTGAGCTACTGAAGCCCTGCCCGATTTGTCAAATCTTTCCTTCACATCTATTGCATTGCTTTATGGTAGCAGCAGCGCCATCTATTACCAACTATGCTAGTTAGGCAACCGATATAATAGACTTTTCAGTTTATTGAATATAGAATAGAATAGAATAGAATAGAAAATATTTTTATTTCGAATAGATCTTTACAGATACTTTCAAAACGTCAATAAATCATAAACTACCTAGAGCGAATAACCATTACATATAGTAAAAGCAAAATCATATATTAATAGTAAATTAAAAATTAAAATTTAAACTATTTGGTTAAAACATAATAATCATAAAATTTTTCAATTCCTTCAATGATAATAAATGAAGAAAAAGAAAAACTTATTCGTCAAGATCAATGTTATTAACTTAGCAGAGTTCCAAGTGCAGTCACTACTGAGAAGAACTCCGCTACCCAACAAACTCAGTAAGAGCTCTTTTAAATGAGAGTTTAAATCTAGTACAGATTATCGTGAAAAATCAAATAATGTCAACGTCCATAGCATAGATGCAAATAAACTGCTATCTACTAAATGTGATGTAGCCCCTGCAAACCAGAACAGACCAGTCCCCACCAACAGCACCCGTTCACGAGTATGACGCATGTGACAGCCATTGCCCTCCTCGACCATTTTAGAGGGAAGTGAGCAACCCGCCACACGACGCCGCCAAAGGCAAAGACATTTAAGCGTGCATGACTGTTCCGGATATGCATACGGCAAAATAAAAGATGGAATTCATTTTCAGCCAGGGTATTCACATTATTCAACCCTTAACAATAGTAGATACTAATTACAGAATACACGAAATCACAGGATCATGAAATAGCCTGGCAGCGATCGCTATAATCCCAAGACGTATTATCATTAAGATAATCACTGGTCTTATAGTAATTACATTTATATAAACGTTCTTTCATTACTTTCTTAAATTTAGTGATCGATAGACTTTGAACGTTTTTGGGGATTTGATTAAAGAACCGTATACATTGACCTCTAAAAGAATTACTGACCCTATTCAGCCGCGTTGCATGTATGGACAACTTGTATTTGTTCCTAGTATTTATACTGTGGTTGTTACCTATTGTAGGAAACTCATTAATGTTTTTACGGACATATAATACATTTTCATAAATGTATTGCGAAGCTACAGTCAGAATATTTATTTCTTTAAATTTATCTCTAAGAGATACCCTCGGACTCAACCCGTAGATAGCCCGGACAGCTCTCTTTTGCAGTACAAAAATAGTGTTGACGTCGGCGGAATTTCCCCATAGCAAAATGCCATAGGACATTATACTGTGAAAATAACTAAAATAAACAAGGCGAGCCGTCTCGACGTCTGTTAATAGTCTAATCTTTTTCACAGCAAATGCTGCCGAGCTAAGTCTACTAGCTAATTTGGCAATATGGGGACCCCATTGCAATTTAGCATCCACTATATCGTAAAGAAGTCGCTTTTACCCTTAATAATTGTTTTTATATTATTTCGCATTAACACATCTCGCGACCTACTGGGAAATCTAGATTCCCAGTAGGTAGCGAGTTCGAGTCTCGCCTGAAGTCATATTTTTCTTTCCATTTTTCTTTAAAAATAAAATATATTTCACAAGCATGTGTTAATGCGAAATAACATAAGAACAATTTTTAAAAAACCTATTAGTTTACTGTCTGGCAATTTTTTATGTCATGAAAATTACAAAGCAGAGTTTCCACAGCAATATCTACCTACCAGAGTTTTTGCCATAATACAATCGTCTGTCTTGTTCCAGCAAACCCGTTATAGGCTTCAACAGCGCCCCCCACAAGTCCGTCGGCCGGCTCTGCCTACCCACCTGGTGCTCCAATGACGTCAAGGGTGCGCTACACGCCTTGAAGGAGGTACGAACTTATAATGGTTTCATAATAAATATGTCTGTTGGTGTTGTTATCTATATAGTCGTTAGTCTCGCTAAAACTTGAGAACGACTGGACCGATTTGGCTAATTTTGATTCTGAATGATTTTTGGAAGTCCAGGGAAGGTTTAAGAGGTAAGAAAATATGAAG
Organism: Macrosoma leucophasiata; assembly: GCA_036365455.1. Lineage (NCBI taxonomy): Eukaryota > Metazoa > Arthropoda > Insecta > Lepidoptera > Hedylidae > Macrosoma > Macrosoma leucophasiata. Next base: position 5,118,791 of record JAWQUS010000015.1, read on the forward strand.
AAATTGAAGGGAACTTATAAAAACCACGATTACATTTTTCCATACAAATAGTCCGTATCTATCAAACCTTTGACACATTACTTCATTCTGAGGCAATACGAAGTTTGCCGGGTCAGCTAGTACTGAATAAGAATCTAGTGGCGTTGGGACGTGACGACCCCGCCGCTTACTAGCGTAAGAATTTTCTTCTACTGGAAGGGAATTCTTGCAATAGTGCTTTATACTTGCCGCTAAATGGGAGTGTTCAGCACTATCGTGTTCCGGTCAGGTGGTAATGTACGGCCCTGTAATTTCCGGCACAGAGGCATAACACCTCAGGCCTCAGGAGTGGTAACGCATCTGCATTTTTACCTCTGGTCATTGTGTGGGTGTCTATAGGCTGCAGTCATCACTTAACATCAATGTGAACTGTATGCTTGTTTGCCACTTTTAAAACATAAAAAAAAAAAAAAAAAGTGCAGTCTGTCAACGTAACGATGGCGGTCAAACCTACTGCAATCCAGCACCCTATTTGTAACATTCTGTATGTGATAAAAACTAGTACTTTTAATTAACAGAAGTAAGTTATATTTTTATTTGTTTTATATTATTTCGCATTAACACATGCTTGTGAAATATATTTTTTATTTTTAAAGAAAAATGGAATGACCGTTTTTCCATTTTTCTTTAAAAATAAAAAATATATTTCACAAGCATGTGTTAATGCGAAATAATATAAAACAATTATTAAGGGTAAAAGCGACTTCTTTACGATATTCAATAAACTGAAAAGTCTATTATATCGGTTGCCTAACTAGCATAGTTGGTAATAGATGGCGCTGCTGCTACCATAAAGCAATGCAATAGATGTGAAGGAAAGATTTGACAAATCGGGCAGGACTTCAGTAGCTCAATTGGAAGAGCGGCTGGACTAGATTCCCAGTAGGTCGCGAGTTCGAGTCTCGCCTGAAGTCAAATTTTTCTTTCCATTTTTCTTTAAAAATAAAAAAAGTCATATTTTTGTCTACCTTTACTACCTCATACCTAGGAACTGGTCGCCTAGTCAAGCTGGCGAGTATGCACACAGAGGTGTCTCTACCGTAAAATTCGTTACTACCAAAATAAGTAGTCTTTTTTTTTAAGTTACGGAAGTGGCAAACAAGCATGCAGTTCACATTGATGTTAAGCGATGACTGCAGCCTATAGACACCCACACAAAGACCGAGGTCATAATGCAGATGCGTTACCACTCCTGAGGTCTAAGGTGTTATGCCTCTGTGCCGGAAATTACAGGGCCGTACATTACCACCTGACCGGAACACGATAGTGCTGAACACTACCATTTAGCGGCAAGTATATAAGGTAATCCGGTGGTGCGTAAGCCCGTGAGCTCCGTCACTGGAGCTCTACCACCTAACAAAAAGTCTGGCGGCCCTGGGATCTTACTTTATTACGTATGCGGAGTAACTCACATCTCGTTCCGTGCGTCGGACCTGACACACACACTTTTTAATTTCCATACCTACAATAATGTATTAATTTCAGGGCAGATTCAGATGGATGCGGCGGTCGCGGGTGCGCACAACGATCACCTGCGAGCCGAAACACTTGGACACCATCACACCAGTCGATCTGCATACGCTGCATTATTGCAGGTACGTTGGTTTATACAGTCGTAGTTGCAGAGAATATGTAATAATACTACGTATAGAATGGACACTTCAAAAAAAAAAAAATTCAAAATTATTTATTTGGTACATAAAACAAGATCACAGAAATAAAATGGAAACGATGACACTCGCAAAAGTAAGAAATATACTGTGTCACGAGAATCAACGCCCTCCTCCGAAGCGACACAGGCAGGTTCCAGTAATCTTACGTTCTTCGTAAGATTACTGGAACAGGTTAACCAATAACTTAACTACCTAATAATAAAAGAATACAATAAGATGATGTGTCTGTTCAAAACAAAAAAAAAAAAGGATTGTGTGTGTGTGTGTGTGTGTGTGTGTGTGTGTGTGTGTGTGTGTTCACGCATGTGCATGTGAGAATGTGTAACTGTTTTATTTTACAACTCTTAGCAAGTCTTCAGTTTCTTCAAAACTTCGACGTCCCGCCCGATTTCCCCGCCTCACCCATCACCCCCCCCCCCTCCCCCCTCGGGAGGCAGTTGGATAAACTTCAACAGAGAGGTTGCAAGCGGGCGAGCTTAGTTAATTTCGTCACGTAGTCAGTGCGACGACCTATTTCACGATAGTATAAGGTCATATCCCTACGTGCTACATTTCTGTTTGCGCGTGTACTAATTGATCTCTGTGTTATAGGTAATAAGCGTTTGGTATGGAATTTTAGCCGAGTGTCCGGGTTGTGATTGTAGTTTGCCTCAGTAGCCTAGTGGTGGCAGGCCACTACTGCTACGCTGGGGTCCTTAGTTCGATTCCCGGGTGGAGAACTGCCAGAGATAAAGGTGTAAAGTCCTTTATCTCTGGTTCTATTGGGGTTTTCATTCCGTTTTTCATCACTATAGTCGAAAAACGTTTACTGCAGGACAAAAGCCACCCCATAAGAGGGGATATGCAACAATCGCCGCGCTTGGTATGCGGATTGGCGTAAGCAGTGGCGGTAGGTTTTTAAGCAGGACGCTAATGTCCATCTTGCGTTATGGCACTTACCATTGGAATGATATTGATATTGGAATGACGTGTATTTAAACGTGCACCTGTGTGCGTAGCACGTAGAGAATACTAAACGTCGCCCATAAGAGGGGAAGAGGTTGGATGAGGCGGGGAAATCGGGCGGGACGTCGAAGTGTTAATTCTATATGTAGTATTATTACATATTCTTTGGCAATAGCTTGAAAGAATTGTATCAACATGTTTTTCATCCACAGGTATCCACCAGTTACACATCCCCACGAGTCTCTGGAGACGACGCCAATTCCTACCAGTTTCGACAAGCGGGAGTCCGCTCTCGCCACTAAAGTGCTGCCTTTCTTGGCTCTCAACGAAGTAAGTTGTTATTTTTTTAATGTCTAGATCAGCGTTTCTCATTTACCAGGTCGCGACCCGGTACCGGGTAATCAATACAAAATACCGGGTCGCAACATGAGACATGTCCCGCTTTGGTTTAGAAAATATTAGCTACTATCGATCGACGCATTGTTAATGTTTTTTAATGAATGTGTTTAATGAATTAGTTTATCTTATGGAACCAGCTTCGGCTTAAAAATATTAGGCGGGTCACGAAAGGCCAGTGAGTGTGATAATAACCGGGCCATGGAAATAGAAATAGATAATATTTTTATTTCGAATAGATCTTTACAGATACTTTCAAAACGTCAAGAAATATATAAAATACCTAGAGTGAATAACCATTACATAAAGTAAAGCAAAATCATATATTAATAGTAAATTAAAAATTAGAATTTAAACTACTTAGTTAAAACATAATAATCACAAAAAATTTCAATTCCTTCAATGATGATAAATGAAGAAAAAGAAAAACTTATTCGTCAAGATCAAAGTTATTCACTTAGCAGAGTTCCAAGTGCAGTCACTACTGAGAAGAACTCCGCTACCCAACAAACTCAGTAAGAGCTCTTTTAAATGAGAGCTTAAATCTAGTACAAATTATCGTGAAAAATCAAATAATGTGAACGTCCATAGCATAGATGCAAATAAACTGCTATCTACTAAATGAGATGTAGCCCCTGCAAACCAGAACAGACCAGTCCCCTCCAACAGCACGCGTTCACGAGTATGACGCATGTGACAGCCATTGCCCTCCTCGACCATTTTAGAGGGAAGTGAGCAACCCGCCACACGACGCCGCCAAAGGCAAAGACATTTAAGCGTGCATGACTGTTCCGGATATGCATACGGCAAAATAAAAGATGGTAGAACAATATTTGGGAACCACTGGTCTAGATCATCTATGGGTGCGGGAGGGGAAATTCATTGAATGATTTCATCGATTTCAAAAACGTCAAAAACATCTCGAAACAGTTTAGGAGAAAATGTTAAAATTGCGAACATACACATGGAACACACGTCGGAATTTTATATAAATATAAAGATGTATGTACTTACTTGATATGATAAGGAATAAACAAACAAAATGAAAATAACATTTATTATAAGATACGTGAATGTTTATTTAATATTTTAATAGAATTTTGTTATGTAACTGATAATAATGTTTCATAATAATAACATGGTTTTAGCCTTTCATCTAGATTAATTGCGTACTTTTATTATAATACTAGCCGTACACAGCGCGCGTTGCTACGCCATCACAAAATAAAAAATGACAGTAGCGCCATCTTTCGAATTTGCCAACTCAGAAACCTTCGTGGGCTTCAGGCGCTTGTTGCGCCTTTGCTAAAGATCATCACATGATCAAAGGCGTCGTTTACGATTCTATAAAGGACATACAGACAAACATTCATTTTTTTAAATAAAATTTTCATCTTCAGAAGATGATAAATTGGTTAATTCTCCGTCCCTGTCCAACTTACAGGTGTTTATAGGTGAGAGCGTGACATCGAGAGTGTCTCTACTCCGACTGCAAATAGACAACGGGAAATGGACGCACACGAAGAGTTCGGGCCTCTGCGTCACCACGGGCACGGGGAGCACTTCGTGGCATTTCAGGTAATTTAATATCGCTATATGAATAACCGTGCTTCGGAGGGCACGTTAAGCCGTCGCTCCCGGTTGCTATCGATAGATAGCAGTCGTTAAACCTTGTCGGAGGCCTTATGGGCGGTTTGAAAACATCCGGCAGCGGGTTGGCCACTAACCCACCCACCTCCACCAATCCGCATTGGAGCAGCGTGGTGGAGTAAGCTCCAGGCCTCCCCCCAAAGGGAGAGACTCGTGCCCAGCAGTGGGACGTATAATGGATTGCCATTATTATTATTATATGAATAACGCTGGCGTCGGGATGTGACGACCCCACTGCCCACCGACACAACAATGGCGGTCAAACCATTCCAATTGTTGCCAATCTGCCTGCCAAGCGTGGCGATTATGGCATATTCTCCCCAAATGGCCCACAGCACTGTTGTGGGCGTCTTTGAGGAAGGCTTTGTCCAGCTGTGGACGTCTTTCGCTGGAGTGATGATATGAATAGTTGGGCGTACTACTAATCTTCATCATCCCTCCCTTCGCGCGAACGCAAAAGGGAGGGGGTGGTGGTGGTGGTTCGGGGAATGAGGCGAATCCTCGTACCCCGGGCCTATCTACCCCCGAAGCGTCGGGGCGTGGTCCTAAATGGGGATTGTGGTACGCGGGGTAACTCGCTGAGGGAGGTCATACAAACACATTTAAAAAAAAAATATTAGTTTTTTTTTTTGGTAGCTTTTTAGTTTATTTAAAACATTTTGTATCTTTTTTTATTTTCCTCTCTTTTTATTATATATTTTTTTTTTACGGGCATATTCTTTTCTCCCCCTCAGCTATTCCCCCGCGTGCCGCTTACAAGTGGTCGTGGTCTATTAAATTAAATAGGTGTAAGTTCCCTATTGTGAGGGGCCACACGTCCACTCCGTCACTCTAGCAATTGGGCGTAAAATGGAGGGGGACTGGTGGGTCGTGGTCGTCCCAGAATTTTGACTAATAATAAATGAAAGCGGCTTTCTTATTTATTATTATTAAGCTCAGTGGTAGCAGGCCACTACTACTACGCCGGGGTCCTGGGTTCGATTCCCGGGGCTATAAGAGATAAAGGTGTATTTTGTAAATAGCCAAAGTGGTAAACAAGCATCCTCTTTATACGGATGTTAATGTGTTGACTGAGTTTTTTTGCGTAGGTTTTTCTCAGATCATATTGTCCTTTGGAACTCTGCCGGTGAATGACTAAGAATGACTCTTTTTCTTTTCTTTTTACTCTTTGTTATCAGTTTGTAAAGGGGAAATGAGACATTCTACTGATATACTTTTTACATTAGTATATTATATTTAGTTTTATGTAAGTGATATTCTTGACTTTACATATATTTTTTATCTTGTTTGACATGTATATCAATTGTTATTCACTTCAATTTGTTTTGTTTGTTTTTGACGTGTCATAAGAGGTGCCTGTCACCCTAAATGAATAAATGAGTTTCTGATTCTGGACACGGATGTGATGATCGCAGCCTATAGACATCTTCAGAAAAACCAGAGGTAAATATAGACTGCATAACTTCACGTACCAACAATGTGAGCTACATGCTTGTTTGCGACTTCATCACATCTACAACTATGTTTTTTAAATTTCAGTATAAACTGCCTTCGCACACATTCAGTTTTGGAACTGATGAAGATCCTCCAAGAGGATTTTGACGTTAATATGAACGTCTCTCTGGAGAAGGCGAGAGAGATCGCTGAGAGGTACAATCAAAAGCTCATGTTTGCACCAGGTAAGCTTATATTAGTTAAGGGGCCACATACGTCACGTTAAAATAAGCCTTTTTAGACCCTCTTCCTTATTGTCACGACGTGTCACACTATCTGTGATTTCCCTAAAAATATTACGTCACAATAACTAAGACTCATCTGAATATGTATTTTTTTAATATGTATGTATGTATCTTCACGCCAGGTCCCTAATGGGGTAGGCAGAGAGTGTAGAGCGCCAGACATCCCGGTTCTGACAAACCTCTTGTGCCTCGTCTACCTTCATCATTCTCTTCATACATGCACGCCGATTCCTAAGACTTTTGACCCCACCATCAGACAGAACTCGACCTATTTGGTCGAGTACTGTCTGATGGTGGGTATTTGTATTTGTATTTCTTTAAGATCAGGCATTAGTCTATCGAAATTTATATAAATAAAAATCAATTGCTGTTCGTTAGTCTCGTTAGTTCTAAAACTCGAGAACGGCTCTACCGATTTGGCTAATTTTAGTTTTGAATGATTTTCGGAAGTCCAGGGAAGGTTTAAATGGTAAGAAAATATAAAGGAATTGTAGGAGGGAAAAAGTAAAAATCACACTTTTGTTTTCCCATACAAATAGTCCGTATCTATCAAACCTTTGACACATTATTTTTCATTCTGAGGCAATACGAAGTTTGCCGGGGCAGCTCGTATTTATTAAAAGTATTTGATTGAACTGCAAACGTCACGTTGCCTCCCTCCCCCCGTCACATTTTGTCATCTACGAACGTATTTTATGAAAGTTGTGTATGTTGATTGGAATATCCACTGGTGTTATATATAATATATTTAAATATATATATAATATTTATATATTATTTATATACAGGGTTATTTGTAACCAGCGCATAATTCTTGAAGGGAGGCTTTGGCTCATCAAGACTAACACTTTTGTTATGCAACTTTTTCAAATTCAATATATATTTTTTTATTATTCAAAAAATAATAAATAGAATTTGCAGTTCTAATACTTCTTAACTTCACGTTACGTAAACGGCTGACGTCTGTACAATTGATAGAAGTCCCATTTGAATCGATTTTATTTCTTATCATGTGATGTACTGCGTTTTGGCGAAAGTCATAGAACAAAAGTTGTCAGTCTTACGGTACCTAACTCACCTTCGACGGTTTATGCGTTAGATATATTTAACCCCGTATATTACTGAGTTAACAAATTTAATTTCGAAATGACTATAGAAAAAAATACAATTAAACACTTCGATTGCAGACAGCGCGGAGCTGGCGTACTCGGTGCGCGAGTACATCACGTTCGAGGAGTGGCCCGCGCCGCGCGGCCTGCGCGTGCGCGACCGCGCCCGAGCCGCGCGCGTGCGCTCGCACTGCACCGACGCAGGTACCGAGCTTGTTCCGTATCGCCAGCAACTTGCCAGGCGGTGGGAGCGTTCGAGTATTACGTGACGCAGGCCTTGAATATGTTTCCTCCCCCCACACTTCCTTTTAACGTGCCGTAACGTTGTTATGTACCTCTCCTCCCCCTCGAAACGTTGCGTAACACCCAAATGAGCATTTAACAAATTTAACTCCTGATTTTTTTATTTGGATAAAAAAAAACAATTTTACGTGACACATTGTTCGAACTACCCCTCCTGCCCCTGTAACGCATCGTAACGTTTTACAAAACTTCCTCCTTTTCCCCCAATTGTGTTACGTAATAATTGAATGCTAAAAAATGTGTTTTTTTTATCCTTACTTCTTGAAATGTAAACTTCTTAAGCATCGTCGTCATTTGAAAGTAAATGAAACGAAAAACTGGTTGCCTGTAAAGTCGGTTTTACGGGCGAAGATTTTACGTGACAACGTCTTTTTCTCGGTAGAAAGGCATTCGCCGGTCCGGCAGGCCTCTCTCTCGTTCGGTGACTCATCGTTACGTTACCGGGCGTTACACTTTTTCATGAGTGACTCCGAGCCGCTACCTAATTTAAGACGTTGTCACGTCAAAAACAACAATAAGAAAAGACAGACATATAAATTTATAAAACTCAGAAATGTGCGTAAGGAGATCGCCAGTGTGCGGTCGAGTGAAACGCTTCCGCTCGGTTGCAGCGCTCGCGGGGAAATGGCGCGTAGGTAATCACAGTGTACCTTTAGCACACCGCGGACACTCCGCCAAAATTCCATACAAACGCTTAATTTGGTCTCTATTACACAGCCATCAATCAGTGACGTGTATTTACAAGTCCACCTGTGTTCGTAGCACGTAGAAAATACCAACCGTCGTCCATAAGTGGGGAGGAGGATGGGAGAGGCGGGGCAATCGGGCGGGACGTCGAAGTGTCCATTCTATACGTTGTAATAGTACATATTCTCTGCCTTTAGTGTGCAAACACACTATACCGAAACTACGCGACGGAAGTTCGGCGGATGATTTTACGTTTCAACGTATTCGGCTGATATGACACATTATAAGTGCCGAACTTACGCGACAGAACTTCAGTTCAGTGTGGTGTGTGACGACATTGTGTGTGAATTCAGCAATCGAACCGAACTTCGGTCGTACGCCCGACCGAAGTTACCCTGTACGCTATAGTCGTCAGTAATTCAAATAGCATTGCAGGCGTAATAGTGCCGAACTTCCGTCGCGTAGCTTCGGCATAGCGTGTTTCCAAACATATATAAAACACCTCATGTCTCAACTTTCGTGTTTACTTGATTTTACTCCTCATAATATTTCCGAATCGGGCCTTATAACTCTAATCGTTGAAATAGGAAACAGCAATTAAAAAAAAAAAAATAACTTGGACTTTACGCGCGACTCGAACTCGCGGCCACTGCGAATCTGGTCCAGCCGTTCTTCCAACTTACCTACCGAAGTCCACACTCAAGTTGTCAAATCTTTCCTTCACATTTATGCATTGCCTTATGGTGGCAGTAGCGACATCTATTGCCAACAATGCTAATTTGCTAATTAGGCAACCGATACAGTGCTCAGCAATAAATATTGTACATCGAGCCTAGGAAAGAGACTTCGGCTTATTTCGGGTCTGTAGAGCATTATCTCTTTCGCACCGTACCTATTTGACGTATGTCGACCAATACCGGACTGTCAGTGCTTACGTAGGCAGTGTGCAAGAGATATCTCTTTCTCAAGCTCGATGTGCAATAATTATTATTGAGTACTGTAATAAACTTTGCAGTTTATTAAATATCGTAAAGAGCTCGCTTTTTACCTTTAGTAAAAATGCTAGTGAAAACGCCTTAACACATGCTAGTGAAAACCCCTTAGTTTTCACTAGCATGTGTTGTTGCGGAAAATAATATAAAAACAATTATTCAATTTCTTTTTCAGGTCTTGTAGTAGACGGAAGCGTGTCATTTCCCTTCAACGACGGCACTGAAGCCCTACTTGAGATCCACCCCGAAGACTCCCTCATGACTGTCCAAATGGACGACACGTTGCCTTATTAAATTATTAGATAGGACAAATTTTTGTACATTAATACCCCGGACTTACGCGATAGGTGGTAAGCAAGCATAGAGCAACACGGGCCACTGGCCGCGGCGGACCGGAGGGGAGTAGCCATAGCATTTATTACCGATGCAAAACAATCTGTCATTTTTTTGCGGGGGAAATGCGTGCGACACACACTCACACTACAAAAAACGTCTATTAGTACGAAACTCACACCTTAACTTTAACAAAATACATAAACAATTTCACGCACACATTTAAACATCTAGGCGACAGGCACAGGCCCATTTGGGCTTGTACTTTGGTAGAGGGGAAAGTCTGCATATGGCTACTCCTCTCCGGTGTTGCTCTATGGAAGCAAGCGATTGCAGTGTAAGTAGAATTCGCGTAAGTCGAGGTTCACCTTTGATCCATATTTTTGGATGACATAATTTAAGGTAAATCAATGATGTATACTCGAACTTTTCGTAAACCGAACACAGACCGAGCGGAGTGGGAAACCCGATGCGCACGGTATGATAAAAAAACCGCGTATCGCGTAAAACGGGGTAGCGTAAGTCGGGGTATTACTTACTGTATTTCCTGTTGTTTAAGCCTTTTAAAAAGACATGTATAATTGTATAATTGTGGTTAAGGGTCTATTAATTTGATAATCAGACAATTTGAAGTTTTATTTTATGTAATGGAAGTGGCAAACAAGCAAGCAGTTCACATTGATGTTAAGTGATGACTGCAGCCTATAGACACCTACTAAAGACCAGAGGTCAAGATGTTATGCCTCTACAGGGCCGTACATTACCACCTGACCGGAACACGATAGTGCTGAATACTACCATTTAGCGGCAAGTATATTAGGTAATGCGGTGGTTCCTACGCCCGCGAGCTCAGTCACTGGAGCTCTACCAACAGTAAAAATATTCTCCTCTGAATGTAAAATCATCAGATTTAACGAGTCAAACTTTGATTTAAATTGTATGCATTTCAACCCTGACAACAACAGCTGACAGCATATTATATCAGTCGAAGGCGTATGCTACGCGTGTGTGCGTAGGTATGAATAGCTGAGATGCTGCATTTCATATTATTATGTAATTTTTGTATGAAAAAAAATTTGTGATTTCATTGTTATTGTTTAAACTGGCGTGAAAATTGCTTAAACTGGCGACTGTTAGGTCGAGACGAAATTGGCACTTTTCGGTTGAAATCTGGCACTCGAAGTAGAAATAAACACATGTGATATCTCCATATATGCCCCCTCCCCTTTGTGATGTTTCGTGATTTTTTCCGGATTCCCCCCTCCCCCTTTCGAGCCTCACGTGATTAATAGACGATCCCTTACGTTATATGATTTGAAACTTGATATAGATGAACACCTTTTGATATTGTTGGAGCCTTCCGACTACACCTTGTTTATACACTACCAATCTAATCGGAACACGATAGTGCTGAATACTACCATTTGTCGGGATTGTTTAGGACGTGCATCGCGGCCGCTCTTAGGCTGCCTGTCCACCAGAGCGGAGCGAGGCAGCGAAGAGGAGAAACGGAGAAATATTAACCAATAGCATTGCACAAAATCTCCGATCCTCTTTAGTGGTCAGGGAGTTACGAACTAGTTTAAAAATTCATATAAAGCGGAAGCGGAGCGGGGAAACGAGTGCGGCCGCGAAGCTGCGGCCGCAGTGTGCCGCCGTAGTCCGATCAATGCACACCAACGTCCGCCGCCAGGAGCTCGAAATGATTCGTCGCATGCTCGCGGCCTAGCTCCGCATATTGAAAAACACAGTCTGTAACTCCGCTCCGCCCCATAGCCTCGCCCTGCTCTGGTGGACAGGCACAGTACGCAACTCCGCTCTGCATTACTCCCTCGCTCCGATCCGTTGCCTCGCTCCGCTTCGGTGGACATGCAGCCTTACGAGCGTATTTCTCGATCATCAGGAGCTTGGTGCAAAAATTACGCTGGCAACTTCATTCAGTCGCATTTAACACCCATATTCTAAGTCGTAATCTCAACCTAACTCAATGGAATTGGTATTCCTAGTTTGTAACTAATAACATCAACTCGACATTCTGCCTCCGTTTGAGGTAAGAAAGCAATTGTCAAACTCCAAGATACGTCACGACCTATCTTGAAGTTTCGAGGAGTATTTACATATTCTTACCATATTCTACCATATTACCATATTCTTGCGCTCAATAAGTTTTTCGTGTCGAAACTGTCTGGAAATATAATTAAATAAAAATGGATTTTGGAGGACTTTGTGAATGATATATGTATGATAATCCATACAATTAGAACGGCGTAGAGTTACTGCATAGAGATAGATATAGAGCATACTGGGATGCAGAAAACCCTTACTAACTACTACAACTAAGAATATGGATTTCGAGGCGTCCTCGTACAGTATCTTAAGCTGAGTGTGAGTCAAGCAATGTTTAAAGTAATGTCTTAGTCTTAGAATATGGGTCGTAAGTTTTACACGTATTTTATTTTTAAAATAGATAAAGAGTTGTTTATTTCTCTTTTGTCTTTTTCTATTATGCCCAATGCACACTGACTAAGGCAGAGCTATCTTTATTTTGTATCTTATATGTTTTTGAAAAAGGGTGTGAGTTATTAAATGGACTGTTATATTTAGATTAAGACTGATGTATTGTTTATTGATTAGTATTGCATTACTTGTTATGATACAACATAAAATTTTAAGATGTTTAAAAACATACTGTATCTAACAAGAAATATTGCTCGTCGACCGATCGAAGGAGACTTCGGCTTATTTCGGGTCTGTAGAGCGTTATCTCTTTCGCAACTTACCTATGTGACGTTTGTGGACCATTTTGATCAAGTTTTGACCAATATCTGTTTCACTTTAATGGATGTTTGTGTATGAATATCATTTTTATAATAAAGTGTGACTTGCGCAAATAGTTAATGTGCATTTTATTAGTGTTCAGTACAATGTCAAAATATTGTATTTTGTAAGAGATAACATTTTTGAAAACAACAGTATAGCATCACAAATTATATATTTATCAAATGTATATTAATGTTAATAATAAGTTGGGGAAAAAGTCTTTTCTCATTAAAGTATGTATGAACTTCTAATAAAATCTCTTTGGCTGTAGTATTTGTATCTGGCTGGTTTTGGTATCATTGAAAGTTAAAATTTTAAAGAACATAATTCCAAATTCAAATTAGGCAAATGTGTGATTTTCATTTGTTTTTCGTACTGTCAAGATGAGTGAATCTAATGAAGAAATTCGATACATTTTAAAATTTTACTACAAAAAAGGTAAAAATGCAACGCAAGCCGCGAAAAAAATTTGCGATGTTTATGGACCTAGTGCAGTGTCTGCGAGAGTAGCACAAATTTGGTTTAAGCGTTTTCAATCCGGAAATTTTGATGTCAAAGATGCACCTCGCTCTGGTCGCCCTATTACGGATAAAATGGATGCCATTTTTTGAAAAAGTGGAGCAAGATCGACATATCAGTAGTTACGACGTAGCTGAAGAACTGAGAATTGATCACAAAACAGTTTTGGCGCATTTGAAAAAAGCTGGGTACAAAAAAGCTCGATATTTGGGTACCTCACGAGCTCACTGAAAGAAACCTAATGAACCGTGTACTCATTTGTGATTCTTTATTGTGATTCGATTTCTACGACGTAATGAAACCGAATCATTTTTGAAGAAGCTGATAACTGGTGATGAAAAGTGGATCACGTACGACAAGAACGTGCGAAAAAGGTCGTGGTCAAAGGCCGGTCTGGCTTCACAGACTGTGGCGAAACCCGGGTTAACTCGCAATAAGGTGATGTTGTGTGTGTGGTGGGATTGGAAGGGCATTATTCATTCTGAACTTTACTGCGAACAACTGATGAGATTAAAGCCAGAAGTTGAGAGAAAGCGGCTGGAATTGATCAACAGAAGGGGTGTGGTGTTTCATCATGATAACGCTAGACCTCACACATCTATAGCCACTCAGTAAAAATTAAGAGAGTTTGGCTGGGAGGTGTTAATGCATCCGCCGTATAGTCCTGACCTTGCACCTTCAGATTTCCACCTGTTTCGATCTCTTCAGAATTCTTTATGCAATGTTAGGTTAACATCACGAGAGGACTGCCAAATCCACTTGTCGCGGTATTTTGATGAGAAGTCCCAAAATTTAGATAGCAATGGGATCATGTTCCTACCTACAAGATTGCAAAAGGTTATCGAACAAAATGGTACATACATACTTTAGTTAAATTTAAATAAACTATATTAAAAAATGTTTTGAATTATCTTTAAAAAATGCGAAGGAACTTTTGCCCCAACCTTACATATTGTCGAGATTATTTAATTATTTTTAGTTGTCAGATTGTTAATTGATTGTGTTTATGATTTTTAAAATTTTATGATATGGCAAACAAGCGTACAGTTTACATTGATGGTAAGTAATACTGCAGCCTATAAACATCTACATAAAATTAGCGATTTAAATGTAGATACGCTGCTACTCTTGAGGATCAAGGTATTATGGCTCTGTGCCGGAAATTACAGAGCCGTACATTACCACCTGACCGGAACACGATAGTGCTGAACACTACCATTTAACGGCAAGTATATTAGGTAATGCGGTGGTGCCTACGCCCGCGAGCTCCGTCACTGAAGCTCTACCACCAGTAAAATATTGGAGATATTTTTATGATATTACACTTCTTCCTACAGTATCCAACAAGAAATAATGCACATCGACCTCAGGAAGAGACGTCGGCTTATTTCGGATCTGTAGAGCGTTATCTCTTTCGCACCTTACCTATTTGACGTTTGTCGACCATTTTGATCAAGTTTTGACTAATACCGGACCACGGATGCTTACGTAGGCAGTGTGCAGCAGAGATAACGCTCTATGAAGCCGAAACTAGCCGATTGTCACTTTCATAGGCTCGATGTGCATTATTTCTTGATGAGAACTGTAGTTACTTATTCGTAATGTTAATTATTGTAAGTTAATTGTATAAATGGCCGCTATGCTTAGAACTTTATTTATTTATTTCTTTTGTATTTGATACGATCGATTATTGTGTTTATATAGAATTTTTATGTAACGTTTAGTGACCAATTATACGGAAAGATACTTTAAAATTTGTTTTATTTTACTTATTCATCATTCTTATCAGTCCAACCGAAATTCGTCCACTGCTGGACGCCCACAACAGTGTTGTCCGTCATTAGGGTAGAATGTCAATATCGCCACGCTTGGTAAGTAGATTGGTGATCGCAGTGGCGTAGCTTACGGGGAGCGGCGGAGGCTCGCATCGGGTGCCACCCATTTGTGGGTGGCACCCTCTCTTTAAGAAAGAAAGCGCAACACGAAACTCACTTTCTCGTTTATAATATCCGGGGTTGCCAGAGGCAGAATTTCTTCAAATAGGGGGCACAACGGTGGTGAATGGAGAAATAAGATATAAAAGAATCGGAAGAATTTCCTTTTTTATGCTCATCATCCTGTTCAGCAAATGTCAGGTACCTTCATATACAAGGTACCTGACGCTGGTTTTCAACAGGACCCTTAGAATGAGTGAACCACGGATGTCAAATTTATATAATAGGTAGGTATAATTGTACTAATACTTATACATGGTAGGTACATACATACGGATATAATACAGATAATAAGCCACTAAAATAACATACTTAATAAAACGATTAATGTAATACATACTAGTAGTTTGTTCGTAAACTAGTTTATCGGTGAACTGTAAACTAGTTTAACTAGTTTATTCGTCGACGTCCAAGAATCAGTCCATAAAAAACTTCGGTCATTCAACGCCCACTACTGCCCGACAATAAAAAGAGACACACATAAACTCATAATATTTAATGTGGAAGGAAATCAGATGGGAAGCATTATACAGTGTCTCATAAGTACATTTTGAAGGTTTTACTTCTACCACATGTGAATTGCACGCATGTTTTTTTAATGTTCACATGGTTGTTAAGTGATGACTGCAGCCTATAGACATCTACACACAAACTAGAGGTCAAAATGCTGATGCGTTGGCACCCCATGTCTCTGTGATAGTTATTACGGTGCCGCAAATTAGTTACCATCTTAAAGGATAGGGTTTACTGGTGGTAGAGCTCCAGTGACGGAGCTCGCGGGCGTATGCACCACCGCATTACCTAATATACTTGCCGCTAAATGGTAGTGTTCAGTACTATCGTGTTCTGATAAGGTGGTAATGTACGGCCCTGTGAATTCTGGCACAGAGGCATAACGCTTTACGCATCTGCATTCTGATCTTGGTCTTTGTGTGGGTGTCTATAGGCTGCACACATCACTTAACGTCAATGTGAACTGCATGATTGTTTGCCATTTCCATTACATAAAAAATATGGTATCGAAAATATCGTAATAAAACAATATATTTTTCCAAGTCAGTATATTTGTTAAATATCATACACTGTAGAATAAACTATCGATATGGTTCCAGAACTCCATTGCTATTAAAAAAAAAACTAGTAAAAAAAAAATTAGTCACAAACTAAAACACAATGGAGTAATTATGAAACGCATATCAAAATTCGTTGTTACAATATAATATAAAAGGCGAAAAATAAGCAAAATAAGCCCAAATTAAAAAATAGCACCGAACGGACGGAACTGGCAACACAAGAGTCTACCGCAATATTAACTTAAAAAATATGGCATCATGAACTTGATTTGATTGTTACATTATAATATCAACCTAGGATATTATCTACACTAAATATATCAGTCATCGTCTGTTATGACAATGGTGTACAGTGCTCAACAATAAATATTGCACATCGAGTCTGCGCAAGAAACGATCGGCTTGTTTCGACTTCGTAGAGTGTTATCTCTGTTGCATACTGCCTACGTAAGCACTGACAGTCCGGTATTGGTCAAAACTTGATCAAAATAGTCGACAAACGTCAAATAGGTACGGTGCGAAAGAGATAACGCTCTACAGACTCGAAATAAGCCGAAGTCTCCTTCCTAGGCTCGATGTGCAATATTTATTATTGAGCACGTACAGTACGCAGCAAGATATATTTTCACATTGATTTAGGAGAAAGACTTCCGATTTTTTCGGCTCTGTAGAGCGTTATCTCTTTCGCACCCTACCCATACGACGTTTGTCGGCCATTTTGATCAAATTTTGACCAATACCCGACTAATAGGCTACATATGCAGTGTGCAGCAGAGATAACGCTCTACGAACTAACCGGTAGTCTCTTTCTTAAGCTCTATGTGCAATCATTTCTTGACCGATACTGTATTTTTCTTGTTAAACTTGGCTATCAACTTTAAAACATACAAAAACTTATATTAAAATCGTTCAAATATCCGCCATTTTCAAAAAATACAGACAGAATGAGCGACCATGATTCAACACTATAATATCACTGTAGACCGAAAAGATATGACCCTCCACCATGAAAAAAGGCCAGTCAAAAAACTTAATGTTATAAGTGAAAATCTACCAAATAAGTAGAATATTAACAGATCAAAGGAAGCGTTATAGACAGTCAAATACAAATTATGACTGAATTTTTACGTAATTGAAGGCAAACCAGTACATACTTATTACTATTTAAATATAAAAATAAAATGAGGACGGATACATTGCGTATTATCACATAATACATAAATATTACATGTATTTTATGGTATTAGGTCTTAAACTAGAATATGGTAAACTAAATACCTAACTATGACTGAATCGTTGCAGATTGAACACAACGTACATTGTAATTTTATAAAACGAAACTATAATTTTTATTATGCTGTCAATGGAACCAATGTTTTATGCCAAATTCAATTAATTTTAATATTTTGTTCAATAAATTTTCGAATTTGATTTTTTTCTTTTTGACAACGTTATACAAACACTTGTGTGACAAAATCCTGGCAGTTAAGACTTGTTTATGTCTTATCCTTTAAAATAAGGATGCGATACACGACCTATTTGAAAATGAAAATTATAGTAGGTAGTCTAATTTTGAATTTTAAGACATTTGATTGCAACGAAATCACACACAATCTTATATTAAACGAATTATCCAATCACTAGATAAACCACTATATACAGTTAATTTAATACAATTCGAATTCACATACAATAGATAAATATCACTTAGATTTCGATGTCAAGAACCAATTAGTTAAATATCAAAACATCGGGGACAGCCAAGTTCAGTAGGTACACTTTTTTTTTCATAACTTTACTTTGACACTATTGAAAAAATAATATTATAAGATAGGATGATCTAGTTTGGCATTTAAAATGATAAACTGTAATAAAGTAATTGTATCGCACTTACTACCTAAGCTATCACCGAAGAAATGCGAAATATAAATAAATTGTTTGACTAAAATTATAACTTGCTTTTTAGCTAAAATGTTCAAGCCATTTTGGCAACTCCATTCAGTTTCAGTATACTTTATTAAAATATTATATTACGTCACTCTTAGACATATATTTGACTGAGATTGTCGATAAAAACTGACAGACAATATTTTTATTTTTCCGATTATCCCCAATTCAGCCCCATACGTCTATGTGTACTAAGTTAAAGTATGTATTGATTTATAAACCGTAAATATTCCGCTTGATTTTCAAATATCACCTCCCACTTCCAGACGCTCAGTGTAATATTATTATGCCCCGTAGTTTGACTGGGGACAACTGAAAATATGACACCAAAAACCACTGAACCAATCACAAAACAACTGCTGAATTTGTATATACACCCCCTTAAAAATGCCCCATTGTTTAATTGGGGATAATTGAAAATATCAAACCAAAATGGGGATAACTGAACCAGTCACTAAATCAATCGCTTAACTCGTGTGCGAGTAACCAGTGTTAGTATATGGCCCACTATACAGTGAGCTGCCGGTCCTGGAATACGTCTTCGGGTTGCGTCGACGCGCGAGAATGAATGCGATGGCCGCAATGACGCATATCATAAGTATGACGCCAGCAACGCATATGCCGATGGCGAAATTGCGTTGCGATATGCATATCTCGTCTTCTTTCTGTGAAATTAGAAATGAGCAAATGAATATTGATAATATACACTAACACAAAAAAATATTAATATATCGTCACGCTCATATTATGGAGGCAGAGTCTAGGTTCATATAAGTATATCATTATGCACTCACGATTCGTTTGTTTCGTGTTTTGGCCCATGTAATAGGGTGCATGATATTATATTTAATATTGGCGAAGATATGACTTATTTCGAAACTCTGAAAGTGCCACTTGAAATCTTCGTATAATTTCACGGCTGGCATTCAATCAAAAGGTAGGCAAAGGTATAAAAACCTGATTAAATCGATTTTCGAAGAGCTTGATATTCTTAATATTTGCACAAAGCTACCTTCTTTGTTACGAGGTGGTATTGATTTTGCTTTCAACCGGCTCTTTGAGCAAAGATATGGATGTGAGGCTTTTGAACTTTCTAGAACCACCGCGGTTGTCCCCTTAACCTGCGCGACTACTTGCGAAAGTGTACGACGGTCAGAGGCACAACTCTTGCCGTTCGCGGTTCAATTCCCTTTTAAATCAGTCCTTATGTCAAGCACAGGATACCTCAATGCTACTCTATGTATCTATCAGATCCATTATCCACTATCCGATCAGATTTATCGTGGATCCATTGAGGTCCCTCACTCACCTTTTCACTTACAACCTCATCATTGTCGAGCGAGTCTGCCTCGTTGACGTATAGACCAGAGAACACTTCCACCGTTGCCGGCGATCCCTCATCCGACTGCCGACGTACACGGTTCTTCTTGTGGGAGCATGGTTCCTGGAAATATTTTCATTATGAATAGATACCTAGATCAACGTGGTGCATCTTCACTCTCCATTAGGTGATTCAGTGACCGAAACAAGTGTGTCGCCAAGGCTAGCCTCTCCCCTTATAGATCGTCGATCGTATCAGATAAGTTACCGCCCCTAATCGCATATGTCATTTGTGTCCCTCCACAACGCTCTAAGCCGAGGTTCGGTCCCACACGGGTTACCCTTAGGCAGTTGCCCTAATTTTATTTAAGCTGAGAGCGCCGTCTGCGCTCCCCGATTGCCCGGTGAAGTAGACTAGTGCCGTCTCGAGACGTGCAGTCTACATGAGTCCATAAAAAAAAATCGACTCTGGAAAGTAGCAAGATTTGTCTTCGTAACATTTTTCATACTTAAAAAAAAATACTTACTGGCTAAGTACGAGTAGGTATGTGTAACATATAGGTAAGCATAAGTTTAGCTAGATAAATCAAAGTTTAGCCAATTGATATTCTGTTATGTTCACAGCTACCATCAACTTTCAGGTCTGGTCTGAGGGTACATTCGTTGAGTATACACACCAAAATCAAAAGCTTCATGAATTTTATTAAAATTACTTACGTTACTTACTGAATGAGTGACTAATACGCAACGCGGCGCCGAAACATTTGATTGTAGTAAGCTGAAATTTGGGATGTCCTTGAAAAGTGTAAAGGTACACTAAGAAGTAACGCGAATAATGCAAGTAAGAATTGATGGACAAAAGCTACTCACACAATCAGTAGGATGATTCAGATCGCACAGTTTGACCTCGCAAGTATAGTACACGCTGGCCGTGTAGGGGAATTTGTGCGCGGGGAACGACACGCGAGCCTCCTGACGATCGCCCGAGTACTGGAATAGCCCCATTATCTCGCCGTCTAATGGGCATCTGGAAATTATGATATACTTTATTAATAATAATAATAATAATGGCAACCCATTATACGTCCCACTGCTGGGCACGAGTCTCTCCCCTTTTTTGGGGGGAGGCCTGGAGCTTACTCCACCACGCTGCTCCAATGCGGATTGGTGGAGGTGGGTGTGGGTTAGTGGCCAACCCGCTGTCGGATGTTTTCAAACCGCCCATAGGGCCTCCGACAAGGTTTAACGACTGCTATCTATCGATAGCAACCGGGACCGACGGCTTAACGTGCCCTCCGAAGCACGGAAACGCGCATTTAATTTGCCACTAGCGGTCACCCATCACACTACCCGACCGCGCCCGTAGTGCTTAACCGAGCAGATCGCTTACGATCTACACCAGCCGCTGGGCCATGCGCGCTTCAATATATTCCAGATATCCTAACAGATTGTATAATTATATATATACTTTATTATAAGCATACAATCTGTTAGGATAGGATTTATGAAGATTAGCGCAATTACAAAAATTAATCAGACTTATAGGTGATCAGTCTGATTGATGTACTTGACAACAACAAATTATTCATTCTAATACCCAGTAGCATGTTTAATCGGAAAAACCTTCCAATTTTTCTCCCCTCTTCCGCTTAGAAAAAAATTGTGATTATTTAAAACTTACCCGTCGTTAGCAATAAGGCTCTGCTCAGCCCAGCCTAGACCGTCCCTGACGGCACACTCAGAGACCAGCAGACCATACTGGCGCTGCTTCTCCAGTGACACCACGAGGGTCAGGGTGTCGCCGATACGCACGTTCGATGCTACCTGGAATACCAAGGATTGAGGGGTAAGTATTGCCATCATCATTTATCCTTACTTTGTCCTTAAACCTAGGATAGTTCACCCAATATCCAAACATCATTCAGAGACGACCAGGAGACCTTTAACACAGGGTTTACCTAATTTGGGCACGTCTGTCTCCACAATAGATTTTGTAATCAATAACCATAATAAGGAACAACATAAATGAAGAAAACTTTGTGGATATAAGATAATAAATATTTTATGCATTTAACAAACTTTTCATTCATTAATAGTTATTAATAGTATATTGGTGGATATTAGTACAACGAGCATGCGAACCTGTTTGTCCTCAGGGTCTCCCTTGAATATCTTCATGGTGACGGACGGCAGCAACCCAGAATCCTCGTCGTACTCATCGGCATCGCTGCAACAAAGAATTTTGATGATTTAATAATTTTATCGCTTGCTTTAATTTTCACGACGGTTAACGTTATCCATTAGGTGGTCTGTCTACATGTCTGCCCAGCTTTCGATTAAAACAGTACCGTCAATGTGCATTGTAGGGATTAGCGTAACTAGGGAGAAGAGAGGGAGGGGGAGGGAGAATAAATAGAAGGGGTCAACAAATGGTGTTTGAAATTTTAGAACTCTTTGTGCACTGTAATTCCTATCACGTTCGAAATCGTCAAGTACCTAATGGGGATTTTCGGAAAAATAAGGTCCAAAATCCCCACTATCTTAAATACAATATTTTTTATGGGGACTTTGTGGACGGCTAGCTCACAAAACGTTTCCTTCCCAGCAGTTGTGCAGTGGCTCAGTTTAACGCAATAGTTGACATTTGGAACTAAAATGATCGGGCAGTCTAGTCCAAAAGCGACCGAAACGTCTGGTTTATTTCAAATAATCATTTTAGTTTAATATACGCGAGATAAATCCGAAAACTATATTAGTTTTATAATTTTTAAAAGTCGCGACCGCGCTCTCTCTACTTCTGGTCGTCACGCCCCGTCCGCGTCTTACGTCTGTTCTGTGTAACCAGCGCCTAAGAACATACTATATTTGGAAGGAATCCTTGCGTCAACTCTCATTTTCTTATCAATATCCTTACTTATTATAATTATCCCTGAGATCGTTGGTGAGTCTGTCAGCATGCGGCCGATGCAGGTGGTAAAGCGTCAGGTCGCGGCGGCGGTAGCGGCAGCGCACGTGATACCCGCGCCCCTGTCCTGTTACTAGTCGAAGGTGGGGCTGTACTATGATGTTGTTGTAATATTCCACTGTGCCGTCGTCCTGGAAGAGAGGAATGGTTTCATTATAATTTTATTTAAGGTAATGAATAAGTAATTGTGAAAAAACTTTCATCAGAATTACAGCGTTGGAGTGCCCGGTGCAACTAATTGCTGAGATGGGTGTCTTTTTTGTTACGCACATCTATACTAACTTGATATGTGTCTAATCTTCAAAGGAGATGTTGCGAGCTCGGCTCTGGTTCGTACACGTCCTCAAAAATGGGTAAATTAAAAAAGAATCCGAAAAAAATACAATTAATTTATTCAATAATATATATTAGAGTTACAATTACATTTAATTCAAACGATTTTATCCTTTTCAACTATGTTAAAACATGGCGGCGATACATACGACACTTGGGATCAATCGATTTTGATAGTATTTAGAAAATATGACTTTTTTCTCCAAGTACTATATTCAAAATACAATTTTAAAATGAAAATGTCAAAATGACATCGCCCGCCATATTCGCCATGTTGGTTTTAAGTTGCAATTCTAACTGCAAATAATGTTTTGTAACTGCAAACAAAGCTAAATAAGTGAAAATATGCAGTAAAAAACGTTTTTATATTGATTTTGCCTGTTTAATGATATTGTGTACAATACATGGCCGGAGGTCCATACATTTTTGCAACATCTCCTTTGCGCGATCCTTAGGTTCATTTCGTTGAAAATTAATGAAAACGGTAATACAATTATTAAAATAATCTACACTTTATCTTATCAGAAAAGCGCGGGCGAAGCCGGGTCGGGCCGCTAGTAAGTAATATAACTTCTGATTGCCAGATTTACTCGATCTTTATTGGTTTAAAAGAAGCGGGATCTTTTTCTTTATGAATTGAAAAAGTAGAATAACGTAAAAAATCTTATTCGCGTAATTGTAGCAACAATAGAACGTGTTTTCAGATTTTTTTCTTTTTTTGCTTTTTGGTTTTTGTTTGTGGTGTGTGCCGACCGAGTAAATAAAAATCTTTGTTTCTTCCTATATTTTTTTACAGTCTTCATAATTCATAATTCTTTATTTGCCTCCATGTACAATTAGTGAAAGGTGTTAGGGGTATGGGTTAGTGTGGTACAGGGCCCTATTAGGACATTGCAAATTAGGAGCGGATCGTGAGGTTTTATTATTTTAATTTAAATTTTTCGTATAATATTAAGTAAAATTTCACGTAAAATCTTTGTATTGTGGTTTTAATTATTATTTTATAAATTTGATTTGTCCGTTAGATATTCATTTATTGTGTAGTAACACTTCAAATCTTTATTTTTGCTTCCTAAATCATTTTGTTTTAAAACAGTAAGTATTCAACAGTCAAATGATCAGGGACTAAATTAAAGTATTAAAACACATTTGTAGCCCCAGTCGTCACATGGAAAGACAAGTGACCTTTTGATAGCCTTCATCTCGAATGTTGGGCGGTGACCGCCAATTATTGTTTATTAGCTATTGGCAAAGGAACGCTTCGGATTATTCAAATTATTCATTATGTGGCAAATCTTTGATTCGTTATGGATGCTCACATTTAAAAATATGTTGCCAGCAAGGTTATTATCACGTTGAACGCGATGAAAAAAATAAAATAAAATACGCTTACACTCACAGCCCCACAGTAGGTATAAACCTGTGTCGTGGGTGCCGTTGTACACATACAACACATACACAAACACCCAGACCCGAAACAAATATCTGTAGGTCATACAAATATTTGTCCCGGTGCGGAGATCGAACCCGCGACCCTCGGAATCACACCGCTGGACTAATCGGGTCGTCAAAAAAAAAACGTATCTTCCCTTTCAGGCCGCGTCGATCAAGGGTGGTCGACAATCAGGCTGTCCGTTCGAGCTGCGTCGGTCAGTGCTGACTGCGTTTGAAGAATGTTTTTGATCTATGCATTTATGTAACGTAGCAGCATTTCCAGCAGTTTAATAATATAATAATGGCAACCCTTTATAGTCCCACTGCTCGGCACGAGTCTCTCCCCTTTTGTGGGGGGAGGCCTGGAGCTTACTCCACCACGCTGCTCCAATGCGGTTTGATGGAGGTGGGTCGGGTTAGTGGCCAACCCGCTGTCGAATGTTTTCAAACCGGCCATAAGGCCTCCGACAAGGTTTAATGACTGCTATCTATCGATAGCAACCGGGACCGACGGCTTAACGTGACCTCCGAAGCACGGAAACGCGCATTTAATTTGCCACTAGCGGTCACCCATCACACTACCCGACCGCGCCCGTAGTGCTTAACCGAGTAGATCGCCTAAGATCTACACCAGCCGCCGGGCCATGCGCGCTTCAGCAGTTTAATTAAATCATTTACAAGAATTACTTATCTGTATATCATTTAGACATCGGTACCTACGGACAATTGATTTCGAATTCAAAACGACCGAGGGCGCTTCCTTCCCCGGTTGGGGTAGGATATGACGTCATAGTATTGTCACTGACTGTGACATATTGCGTATAATAATATGCTGCTACACGTTAATGGTCATGTACTTACATGCCCATTAAAAACAATACGTACTTTTTAAAATTATAATCCGTTAACACGTTAATGGTCATCCTGGTAGTCTTGTGTTTCAATTAATTATAAATTAAATCAAAGCTATCGTAATAAAAAATCGTATGGTAAAGAATAGTATCATCAAAATATATTTCCAAAAATACGGCTCGTTTTGTGTTTGGCGCCGACTCAAAATTTTATTTTTTGCTTTTCAGTTTCATTTATTTTCTGCGGTTTCATATTTTGTTAAAGAGTTTTTATTTAAGGTACATTTTTTGTGGCTTACATAAAATTGAGACACACACTCTTTCCAATAAAAACACACTTATCAATATCGGACAACTCTGAAAAAGTTTGGCTGGAACCTTGAAAGATGCATGTGGTGCTCTTATTTCATTTCATAGTCTTGGTGTATTTTTGAGGTATAATAAAGTTGGTGGCATTTTGTTTAATATAAGCTTATTATAGTGCTCGTGTATAGTGAAATAGAATAACAGTGCGAAAACACGTTTTTTTTTGGGTTGCCTCCAAAACTTCATTGTAAATGTTCTGGTTAAGTCGCCATCGCTTTACTAGAATTACTGACTGTGACTGACTGACGGACTGATAAATTGACTGACGACTCTGACTCTTACGTTGCATAATACGAATACGAAATATCATTTTACTTGACACTGGCAATACGCAAAACAAGCGATGCCATAAAATTAAATTAAAAAAAAAACTGAAAAAAGTTATGCGTAGGTATTGCAATTAAAAATTTGTAAATTTGATTTAATTTGTTGATTATGTAAATTTGATTTCATATTTATGATTGATCTGAACTAACATAGTCTTACACCCATATTCTAAGACGTTACTCGAAACATTCCTTGACTCACACTCAGCTGAGGACACTTTATGAGGACGCCTCGAAATCCATATTCTTAGTTGTATTTTGACAGTAACTCATGTGTACGGATTATCATAAAGATAATTCAGAAAGTCTTGAGAATCTATTTATATATAAATTGGTATTTAATTATATTTCCAGACAGTTTCGACACGAAAAACTGTGAAATGTAAATAATCCTCGAAACTTCAAGGTAGGTCGTGAGGTACCTTGGAGTTTGACAGTTGCTCTCTAACCTCAAACGGAGGAGAATGTCGAGTTCACGTTATTAGTTACAACTAAGAGTACCAATTCCCTTGAGTAAGGTTGAGTTAAGGTCGAGGTTACGACTTAGAATATGGGTTTTAGTATACATTTTACTAACAAAATGAGTCTGTGTTACTTAATAAATGAAATATAATATTACCTCGTTGCAATCAGGGAACGAAAAACAAATCATTTCTAATTTTTCTACACGTCAGGTTGGAATTTTATTTTAAAATATATAAAAGACCAAACTCAAGGTTTTATGCCCTTTCCAATTAAAAAATCGGACCACTCAGTAAAAAGTTATTATTTATACATAAAAAAAATTATGCGCGTCGACTTGAGAACGTCCTCCGTTTTTTTCGTCGGTTAAAAATATATAAAATATACTCCTATAACGGATGCATTTAGTCGACTGTATCAGTAATTGCGTGAGACCCTCGGGAGTTAGCAATGCGTGAACAATTTGTTAGGAGCAAAAAGTTATAAGGGGACGACAAGGTGAAGTATCTGGGTAGTGGTGTTATTTATTTAAAATCATGTGAACCAATTTTGAAATTGAAACTTGACTAGCATTTTGCAATGGTTTTTTAAATGTAATGGAAGACCAAGGTCAAAATGTAGACGCGTTACCACTTCTGAGACCTATTGCGCTTTTGTGCCAGAAATTACAGGGCCGTACATTACCACCTGACCGGAACACGATAGTGCTGAATACTGCCATTTTTTTATATCGTTTATTTCCATTATCAGCAAAGACACAGATACAAAATAGGCTTAAAACTAAACGAGAACAGACATGGTTTGTATTTGTTGCGAGATAACCGTCGGGCCCCAAACTAGGCAGAGCCTGTATCTTGGGCTCCTTGAGACCAGTTAACATTATCTATTAAGCGTCTAGTCTTGTACACATCCGCATGATAAACAAGGTGTTAAGCTAAGATCGAAACGTTCCTTAAATACAACGCATCCACAACAAAATTACTACACTAGCTAAGTTAATAAGATTAAAATGACCAAATGATGATTAAAATGATAATACCCTATGATCATAACAACAATTTATCAAACATTATACAAATTTATAATATTTTATAACTAGGTGTGTGTGTGTGTGTGTGTGTGTGTGTGTGTGTGTGTGTGTGTGTGTGTGTGTGTGTGTGTGTGTGCGTGTGTGCGTGTGCGTGCGTTTGCGTGCGAGTGGAGAGGGACTTACGACGCTCGAGAAGCTGCCTTTAGAACAAAAAGTTGACGAACTGTTAGCACTGAGGCTTCTTCATACAACTTTTCTGTGGGAACTCGCTGAGGCTTACCCAACATAACTTTTAGGACTGACCGTTGAGCACGTTCTGCCTCAATCATATATGTTTGAGCAGCGCCCCCCCAAACTCCAATGCAATACTGGAAAATTGATTCACACAGAGCTTTGTAAACCATGGATTTCACATTATCCGTGGCGGTCGGTCTTAAAATTTTCATAATATAAATTAATTTACGCGCTTTCTTTGAAACATATGAGATATGATATTTAAAGGAAAGATGTTGGTCTATCATTATTCCCAAATATTTGGTAGTAATTGCTCTATTGATTTTGTAGCAGGTGTCGACACACATATTATTTTGCGGGTTATGCACATGTTCACACTTGCTACTGTGAATCTTCAATTGTTGTATATCTGTGCCGGTAGACTGTGTGATGCTGAACGCAATGAAGTTTGATTTATTGGCATTAATGGTTAATTGGTTATAGTAAAGCCACCGGGATAGAGCCGCCATTACATTCTCAGCAGCTTCGGTTGCTTTTTGCCAATCTTTCCCGTGAAATATAGCCACAGTATCATCCGCATAGCAGATCAGCTTGGTATTTGGAATGGTAAGCCTCAGGATATCATTTAGGTAAATCGTAAAGAGAATAGGAGCTAGAATACTGCCTTGAGGTATACCGGTGGTAATAGGCAATTCACAGCTTCTTAGCTCACCGATTTTGGTATACTGACGCCTATTGGAGAGATAGCTTGTGAACCAACTGTGTGAATTTCCTCTGATACCGAGGCGCTCAAGTTTATTGAGGAGAATAGAGATCTTCACACAGTCGAAAGCCTTGGAGAGGTTGATAAATACACCTAGACATCTTTTGCCCTGGTCCAGATGAGATGCAACTGTTTCCGTGACAAGTTGAACCGCGTCCTCCGTAGATTTCCCATGTCTGAAGCCAAATTGATGGTTACTGATAAGGTTATATTTTGCAAGGAATTTAGCTAGTCTCTTGTTTACTAGTTTTTCCAAAATTTTAGAGACCACGCTGAGTAGCGAGATGGGCCTATAGTTGTTAGGATTAGATTTATCTCCACTTTTATGCACTGGAATAACAACTTGCCAGCAGACCGGAAAAATGCCTGAAGACATACTCATGTTGCAAATGTAAGTTAGTGGCTCGAGGAGTTCATAATTGGCGTGTTTTAATAATTTGGGAGTAATTGAGTCATTACCAGACGTGCCTGATGAATTTAGTTCATGAATGACGTTGCTGACCTCGTTAGTGTCGGTGGGGTGTAAAAAAAACGAGTTGGAGATGCTATGATCAGGCAGCGCAGTCTGGGTTAACAATTCTGGCTGTTTTCATTGATTGGGCAGCATTTTAGAGGTTAGATTGGCTCCGGCCTCAACCAAATGCTTGTTGCAGGCATATATTGCCTCTTGTGGGTTACAGGTACCGTTAAGCAGGTCTTCAGCATTGGCCTTTCGGGAAGGTAATTCGCAGACATTCTTAATAGTCTTCCACAGTTTTCTGGCGTCCCTCTCATGCTGATTGTTGTCGTAGTTCGTTTTCAGTTTTCTATAGCGAGAATAGGTGATTTTGAGTATGACGTTATTTGGATCACGTTTCACTTTAAGATGCAGATTATCTCTGTGACGCATACATCTAATCAACCCTGGAGTGATCCCAGGTTTGAGGTTAAATTTAGAGCGACTTATTTTGCACTTAGTTGTATTTTTCGCTAAACAGTCTGAGATAATCTTGTTAAAAGATGTAACCGCAAGGTCTACGTTTTCATTACACAGAACTTGCTGCCAGTCGATTAGTTTCAGATCCTCTGTTAGCTTACTAAAGTATGTTTTCATGACAAGTCTGTTTTTATTTGATTTCTTTTCGGCATTTAGCGGCAAGTATTTTAGGTAATGCGGTGGTGCCGCGCCCTCAACGAACTACAATGTACTTTTTGACTTAATAAACTCTATTTCCGACGTCAGTCTGAATGTACCGACATTTTCTATGCAAGCAATTTAAGTCTACAAACACCATAGAGAAAAACGGGCCACCGGCCGCGGCGGACCGAAGGGGAGCAGCCATACGCAGACTTTCCCCTCTGTCAAAGTACAAGCACAAGTGTCCCTATGCCTGTCGCCTAGATGTTTAAATGTGTGCGTGAAATTATTTATGTATTTTGTTAAAGTCAAGGTGTGAGTTTCGTAATAATAGACCATTTTCGTAATGTGTTCGTGTCACACGTATTTCCCCCCGCAAAAAATGACAGACTGTTTTGCATCGGTAATAAACGCTATGGCTACTCCCCTCCGGTCCGCCGCGACCGGTGGCCCGCGTTGCTCTATGACAAACGCTATCCCTTCATCCGTAACCAGTTGAGAGCTGAAGGCAAGACAAGTTAAAAGTATAAACGTGTTTATTTTAAGATCGCAATCCCCACTGGCAATCTCGTCTGCCAATTACCTACTAGATCGTACAAACAAACGAATAAGATAACGTTGTTTTTTATAGCGAGTTCTTTAGGGTTGAAACTCATTAGTATTTTGGCTAAAATTGTATTATGACTTGATAGCTTGATCTTGTCTTATAAATTGATGAACGGCTGGCTGCACGTTTTTTTTTCATGTAATGTTAGTGGCAAACAAAAATCCAGTTCACATTGATGTTAATTGATGACTGCAGCCTATAGACACCCACACAAAGACCGAGGTCAAAATGCAGAGGCGTTACCACTCATGAGGTCTAAAGTGTTAAGACTCTGTGCCGGGAATTACAGGGCCGTACATTACCACCAGACCGGAACACTAGTGTGTATATATAGTGCTGAACACTATCATTTAGCAGCAAGTATATTAGGTAATGCAGTGGTGCCTACGCCCGAGATCCGTCACTGGAGCCCTACCACCATTAAAAAAGAGAAAGAAAAACGTTCGAAAAAGTGTCACATTTCCCCTGAGCCGAGCGTACAAGCGAGAGCGCTTAACAAGGGATAGAGAGGCACGATCGGCCTAATATCGGACACATGATGCAAAATGAACAATTTTAATTTCCTTATTCTTGAATTATCAATAAGAGAAAAAAAAAAATAATTTAAAGAATTAATTAATTTTATTAATAAACTGTTTTTAATTGTTTTATATTATTTTGCATTAACACATGCTTGTGATATATATTTTTAAAGAATAATGGAAAGAAAAATTTCACTTCAGGCGAGACTCGAACTCGCGGCCACTGGGAATCTAGTCCAGCCGCTCTTCCAACTGAGCTATCGAAGTCCTGTCCGACTTGTCAAATTTTTCCTTCACATTTATTGCATTGCCTTTATGGTTGGCAGCAGCGCCATCTATTGCCATACTATACTATATTAGGCAACCGATATAATAAACTTTGCAGTTTATTGAATATCGTAAAGAAGTCGCTTTTACCCTTAATAATTGTTTTATATTATTTTGCAATTAACACATGCTTGTGATATACATTTTTAAAGAAAAATGGAAAGAAGCGGTAGCTCAGTTGGAAGAGCGGCTGGACTAGATTCCCAGTGGCCGCGAGTTCGAGTCTCGCCTGAAGTCAAATTTTTCTTTCCATTTTTCTTTAAAAATAAACTGTTTTTTTTTCAGTTTTCAAATTAGGCCTTGGGCACTGGTCTCGATCAACTCTAGTGTAAATGCACCGTGAGCTGTGCAGGCTGGGCACAACCCTAGTCTTAATTTAGATGAAACGCAGTAATGCAACAAAATTAAGGTAAAAAAGTCCTTTATGACTAAGAAATTAACTGGTGATAGAGCTCTTGTGACGAAGCTCGCGGGCGTAGGCACCACTGTGGTGCCTTCACCGCATCACTTAATATACTTGCCGCTAAATTGTAGTGTTCAGCACTATCGTGTTCCAGTCAGGTGGTTGTACGGCCCTGCAATTTCCGGCACAGAGGCATAACACCTTAGGCCTCAGGAGTGGTAACGCATCTGCATTTTGACCTTTGTGTGGGTGTCTATAGGCTGCAGTCATCACTTAACATCGATGTAAACTGCATGCTTGTTTACCACTTCTATCATTAAAAAAAAAATTGGAAGCGAAAGGAATAGTCGACTTTGAATCGAATTTACAACGTGCATGCGTGTTTTTCCCGAAGAGATAGGCAGACGTAGTTCTACGACAAGCTACGGCATGAAAGACCCGGCGTGAAAATACATACATACATTGACTCATCACGGTAGATTATAATATTTATTACTTGTTTATGAATACATTATAAGAATATAACACGCTAATCACTTCATACATAAAATAAAAAATGATGATCACATTATAGGATATTAATGCATTTTAATTCCGGGTATGAAGTTTCCTGTTATTTAAATTATTATGCATTATTAAATATTTGTTCGGATCTATAAATGTGATAGTTGTATACGGTATATCAGAGGTAAATATTGGTGGAAGAGTTCCAATGACAGAGCTTGAAGGCGTAAGCACCGCGTTATCTTCTATACATCTATACAAATAAATAAAATTGAAGTGTCTGTTTGTAAAATGAAAATTTCCGCTTTTTACTAAATACATTTGTATGTATACACGGTACATATAGGTACTAAAACGTCATTTTTTACAATTTTTGTCTGTTTGTCCCCGCTAATCTCGGGAATGGCTTTACCGATTTTGACGGGACTTTCACCGGCAGATAGCTTTTGTAATAAGGAGTAACTTAGGCTATTTTTATACTAGTTGCGCCCACGACTTCGTCCGGGTCTGAACAATCATAAATGCTCACGCGGACGAAGTTGCGGGCACAGCTACTCTATTCTATAAAGCGGTTCGCCACACTTGGCAGGCGTATTGGCAATCGCAGTGGCTGTAATTTTATCGCGGGATGCTGCTGCCCATCTTGCGTTATTGTACTCACTACCGCCGCCCTATTGGAATGGTTTGACCGTCATTGTTTGGTTGTCTGACTGTACTAGTGGAAGAATTTTCTTCGTTGAGAATTCTTTAACCAGTAAGCAGAAGGGAGGTCACGTGCCGATGCTAGCGCGTTAGGATGTTTTGTTTTTAATGTAATGGAAGTGGCAAACAAGCATGCAGTTCACATTGATGTTAAGTGATGACGGCAGCCTATAGACAACCACACTAAGACCAAGGTCAAAATGCAGATGCGTTACCACTCCTGGGCCTAAGGTGTTATGCCTCTGTGCTGGAAATTACAGGGCCATACATTACCTCCTGACCGGAACACGATAGTGCTGAACACTACCATTTAGCGGCAAGTATATTAGGTAATGCGATAGTGACTACGCCCGCGAGCTCCGTCACTGGAGCTCTACCACCAGTAAAAATGTGTATTGTATACATATAGTAAAAACTAACCATCAATGTAAAAAGTTAAAAATCTGCCTTACAACATAAGCTTTCATGCTCTACCACTGAAGCTCTACCACCAGTAAATTACACTATTTATCTTCGAAGGAACAATAATATGAAAATCAAACAACTTTAATATTTGCTTAAATAATAAATATTCGTGAAGGATGTTTTTCATCTGTGATCCTAAACAAATAGATTTTGGACCATCTCAAATAGAATATCTACGTTTTCTATGACAAAAGAACACGATAAAAAGGTGTTACAAAGACGAAAAAAAGTCTTTGTCTTCTTGAATGAAATAATCAACTGTGTTTTTAAAAAGGTAAACAAGTAGGATCGGACCGATGGATGAAGTAAATAAATACTACAGATTATTAACATCCATAGTTGTAGATGGCGGATTATTATAATTTGCGAGTCGTCAAATTTTCCATAATTTGACGACTCGCAAACCTTTTTTTTATGTTTTGAAAGTGGCAAACAAGCATGCAGTTTACATTGATGTTAAGTGATGACTGCAGCCTATAGACACCCACACAATGACCAGAGGTCAAAATGCATATGCGTTGCCACTCCTGTGGCCTAAGGTGATATGCCTCTGTGCCGGAAATTACAGGGCCGTACATTACCACCTGACCGGAACACGATAGTGCTGAACACTACCATTTAGCGGCAAGTATATTAGGTAATGCGGTGGTGCCTACGCCCGCGAGCTCCGTCACTGGAGCACTACCACCAGTAAAAAAGTTTTCTAGAGGCCAGTGGGTGAAGCCAGTGAGTGCACGGTTATCCGTGATTATTCACCCATTATAAGTTGGTACAGCCTCGAGCTTTCTCACTGGTGCTCTACCAGTTAAAAGGTCAAAGACTCTCGACTGCAATGCCCAGAAGTCGCATAAAAAATTTAATTAATACCGTGATTAACTTGCAAAATCTTTGGCCACCTACACAACCACTCGATTTTCATATTTAGTATGACTGACTCATTATGACCTTTTTGAATGTCGAAATGATATCCGCTTCACGTGTGAGTCTACATGTTAAATATTATGCAAAGTTTTGTGGAAAGTGTTAATCAAGACCCACATGGATTTCAGAAGGCCTATGTAGTTTTTTTATGTAATGAAAGTGGCGAACAAGCATACAGTTCACAATGTTAAGTGATGACTGCAGCCTATAGACCAGTATCAGCTCACAGGCGTAGGCACCACCGCATTACCTTTATCTACCGCCAAATGGTAGTGTTCAGCACTATCGTGTCCCAGTTAGATGGGGAGTTTTAGATAATTTTGCAATTTAAAATATGTTTTTTTTTTTATGTTTTAAAAGTGGCAAACAAGCATACAGTTCACATTGATGTTAAGTGATGACTGCAGCCTATAGACACCCACACAATGACCAGAGGTAAAAATGCAGATGCGTTACCACTCCTGAGGCCTAAGGTGTTATGCCTCTGTGCCGGAAATTACAAGGCCGTACATTACCACCTATAATTGAATTACTCTCTGACCATATTGCCTTACCCAAGAGGGTTTCATGATGCACTTACAAATAGATATTATTACCACCTGTACTAAACATCTCACAGAATATTATTTATCTATTTCGTGAAACATCTCATGATTTATGCAATAAATGAATTGAATTGAATTAACAGAATTTATGTCTCCCACTCGCAAGTCCCACGACTGGAGTATAAAGTGTTTTCTTTGTTTCCTTCTATTTCCAGCAGTAAATGTTTTTAAAAATCTCCATTTCTTATAAAAAAAGACAGAGAATATCCATTTTGCTACCATATTCTTTAACACAAATCAATCCAATGAATATTCAAAGACGACCAAATTGGTTGGTCACGATCCTGTGTCACGAGAACCGTGACGTAATGTTACTGTTGTGTTTCCCGTTGTTTTATTCATGTATTTTTTGAAGAAAGTAAGAAATAATTTGATAAGAGCTGACCCGACAATCTTTGTACCGCCTTAGAAGTAGATAATGTGTCAAAAAATAACATATTTTTTATTTGATTTTTTTTCCTAAAAAAAAAGTTCTTATAAAGTCGTTTTATATTATTTCGCATTAACACATGCTTGTGAAATATATTTATTTTAAAGAAAAATGGAAAGAAAAATTTGACTTCAGGCGAGACTCGAACTCGCGGCCACTGGGAATCTAGTCCAGCCGCTCTTCCAACTGAGCTACCGAAGTCCTGCCTGATTTGTCAAATCTTTCCTTCACATTTATTGCATTGCCTTATGGTGGCAGCAGCGCCATCTATCAAACTATGCTAGTTAGGTAAAAGTTCTTATAAAGTCAAATAATAATATTATTATGTCATATTTAGCTATTAGCTTTACAGCACCTATTTCTTCCTATTTGATTTTCTTTCTACCCAAAGGTTAGACTGGTAGAAAATGCCTTAGTTGCGTTAAGTCCGCCTTATGTACAGTTCTTTCCTTTGTGCATTAAAGTTACATAAATAAATAAATATTTTTATTTCCACTAAGATTTATCGGGTTTGGATAAATCTAGACTCAGTCTGAACGGACCGAAAAGAATGGGCCGTAGTCCATTCGGCCGTAATCATAAATCGTCTACGTCCCAGTGGACCGGTCATAAAAACTATTTACAAATCCATACACCGAGTACATTCGGGCGCATAAATTAAAAATTGAAATACATTTTTAAGTAGGTCTATACGGAGACCAAAAAGTTGTACTACATAATATTTTAGTATAATTTAACTGGCCCAGTTTTATATTGTGGAGGAACGGGTGGAAGTGTTCCTCCGGCGAAAAGGGAGGATCCTCCAACCAGGCGAGGTGGTAGCGCCTGGCGGGCCGCGGCCCAACGATTGACGTTGGGAAGTTGTATATATGCCAACTCTTGAGAAATCTTCGCATGTGCGATGTAATTCGAATGCACGCCATCTACCGTACTAGACAAGTACTGTGAGGTTTCATCTGTGTTCCACTAGTTGGCGCCTTAATGTAGTGGACGCTACAATATTAATAATTTTCATCCATACTAAACAAATAATTTCTTTCTCATTTTATCAAATCAACCCACAATCAACCAATAGTTGTCACTTGTCTTGTTAGTTTTGTGTAGGTGAGTGTTTATTCAATAATTGTGTTAAGATCAATTGACATAGATTTTGTGTCTCCACTTTGGTGAGTACACTTTGCATCATTTTTATTTGATTAACATTCGATTGATTAACGTCAAACTGCTAATGGTTAATGTCGCTTTCAAAGTTTTTCACTGGCGGTAGGGTCACACCGTGGACACTCCACCAAAATTCCATACAAACGCTTAATTTGGGTCTCTATTACACAGCCATCAATCAGTGACGTGTATTTACACGTGCATCTGTGTGCGTAGCACGTAGAGACAAACGTCGTCCATAAGAGGGGAGGAGGTTGGGTGAGGCGGGGAAATCAGGCGGGACGTCGAAGTGTCCATTCTATACGTAGTATTATTACATATTCTCTGGCAGGGTTCCAGTACAGGAGCTCGAGGGCGTAGAAACAACCGCATTGCCTAATCTATCTGCCGTCAAATGGTAGTTCAGCACTATCGTGTTCCTGTTAGATAGTAATGTACGGCCCCGTTATAACTATCACAGAGACATAACACCTAAGTTTTCAGAGGTGGCAACGCATCTGAATTTTGACCTCTGGTCTTTCTATAAGTGTCTAAAGGCTGCAGTCATCACTTAACATCAATGTGAACTGCATGCTTGTTTGTCACGCAGCATAAAAAATATTTCACATACCATTGTCATGGTAGAATATTATGATCGGCTTTGCTACTCTCACCATTTGCACAAATTATGTAATATTCTGGTTAATAAATGATTATGATAATGGCACTTACTTCTTATACTTATCTTTTATAGTGCCGCGTTAAATCCCTACTAATATTATAAATGCGAAAGTAAGTCTGTCTGTCTGTCTGTCTGTTACCTTTTCACGTCCAAACTACTGAACCGATTTTAATAAAATTTGGTACAGAGATAGAGCTGACTTTGAGAAAGAACATAGATTTATGGCCGAATACTCAAACGTCACTCAATTTTAAGTAAATCCAAATATGCGCCATCTCAATCTTTCGAACGTGTTTTATAAAGACAGAAGACTTTTAAGTCCCACTTACATTTAAGTGACGTTTGAGTATTTAGCCGTTAGTTATTTATAAAACGACATCCATGCGGGCGAAGCGGCGGGCAACAGCTAGTTAGTAATAAATCACTTAAAGCTTTAGTCCCATAAATACGTATTTGAGGTTATAAATAACGTTAAGACTCGGCATTCCTCGCCACAGCCCTATTGTACTGTCTCACCAGGCGCCACTAGTGCGCGCATAGCTTAGGGTAAATGTAGTATCACACTGTATTACGCCGCGTCGCTTGTCAAGTCATGAGAAGATAGCCGGCGAGAGAAAAGAATATGCCCAAGAGGAAAAAATAAGAGAAGAGGAAGAGGTGAAACTATCGTTATCCTTGTCAGTGAGATCACACTTTCTCTTTCTAATGTATGGTTAAATTAGATCATGTAAGATTTGAATGATCGAACAGATCAAAATTTGAAACTTTTGCATCTAAATTTTATTTTTAAATTGTATCTCAATTTTTTTTCTATGTCAAGTACGTGGCAAACAAGGATGCAGTTCACATGAATATTAAGTGATGACTGCAGCCTAGAGACATCTACACTAAAACCAGAGGTCAAAATGCAGATGCGTTGCCACCCCTGAGACCTTAGTTGTATATCTCTGTGATAGTTATTACGGGGCCACATATTACCATCTAACCGGACACGTGCTGAACACTACGATTTGGCAGTAGATAGATAAGAAGATTTGTAATTGTACTATTTATTTTACGCAATAACATGTGCGAGTGAACTTTCGAAATTAAAGAAAAAACGGAAAGAATAATTTGGCATTTGATTTTTGTGACACAATTTTGCTTTCCCTTTTTGATTTTTTACCGATTAATTTGACGCATCGGCGTGGGACTACGGTAGCTTAGTGGTAAAGCGGCTGGACTGGTTATCCTGAGGTCGCAGGTTCGATTCCTGCCCAAAGTCAAATTTTTTCTAAGATTTGTAGTTCCCGACTCAAAGAACATCTGACTATACCTTAACCTGCAAAATTGATTAAGCACCATTCAAACGCATGAATTTCCCTGCCTCGCTTGTGGCATTAAATTGAACTTCTCTCTGTGCAGTATGGAATGCTTCGATTGGCACAACAATAATTTATAATTCAAATATTTATAGTTACATCCCATATCAGGAATCTTTGAATTATAAGGTTTATTAACACAAGCTGTGTCCGCGACTCTGTCCGCATCAGAGTCGAAATTCGAGCGGTTTTAACGTTATTGTCATTTTATTAAAATTCAATGAAGATTACAGTGTCTTTATTGATATCAATTAAACAAAGTAGAAATTCTAAAGTAAACCGCATTCAACTCTGTATCTTTTTCCCTTAACTGATTTTGACGATACAAAATTTTGAGAACGATCCTGTGAAAACCGCGTTCAAATTCGTTGAGCAGTTTCGAAGTTATAACGTACTAGACAGACAGACAGACAGAAAATAAATCCAAAAATCGTTTCTCGCTGAGCGTGACAAAATATGGGGGGGGGGAACGGCGTAACGTGCGCAGTTCATTAGATACGTATTTTAAATTAATATTTCGTTATACTATTTTTAATTACCAAAAAAATATCATATTCAGGAGGGTCTTAGTTTTTATGACGTTATATTTTTAGGGGGTCACAGATAGTGTGACACAGCGTGACAAAAGGGGGGGTGAAAAAAAAGCTAAAATAAGCGTGACTTTTTTATGAACGGCCCTCGCCATAAGACATAGATTTGCGATACCGAATGACATACTTATTTTCCTAATAAATTAATATAGGAAACCTCTGTCCTTATAAAGAAAATTGTAGGAGTTGCCGCTAGATTTCTTAATGAATGTTGTCACACTAATTAAATAGTTACATTTAACCAGTTTTTACGAAATGCGCGGCGTGAGCACCCAGCCTTGCGCAAGCGCAGGCTAGGAAGCGCGTGATGTGAATGGATATTACTTACATCTCTGTATAGGTATGTGATAGGCAATCGCATGCACTAGGTATGCATATGCATTGTACAATTTTATCGACAACGATGCTTCTACACAAACAAGCATTTCTCCTCGGATTTTCTTAAATTTTATATATATTTTTTTTATAATGGCATCGCTGGTACACATATAGTGTCAAGTAAAACTATATTTTCGTATTCGTATATAAATCAGCGTATAAACGTTAGAATTAGTCAGTTATAACTTTAATATTGTCAGTCAAGTAAGTCATAGTCAGTTATTCGAGTAAAGCGATGGCTACCTAACCAGAACATTTACAGTTAAGTTTTGTAGGTAATCTGTAAGGGCGTGTTTTCGCACTGTTATTCTATTTCACTATGCACAGGCACTGTAATAAATTTATCAAACAAAATGCTACCAACTTTATTTAATAAGACTCAAAAATACACCAAGCACCACACGCCGCCTTCCATACTCGTAGATTTGATTTTCGATTTACAATTGGGAAAAAAATTTGGTATGTTACTTTAAGCCTGGGTTGCACGTAGATATTTGTTAAAGTAATTGTAACATTTCACATCCTTCTCTAACTTCAACAGATTTCTTTAAGTTAGAGAAGGATGTGAAATGTAAGTTAACAATAACATTAAAAATTAAAAGAAAAAACGGAAAGAAAAATTTGATTTCTCACCGACCCTAAATCGGTTAAAAATCAAAAAGGGAAAGCAAAATTTGACGCATCGGTGTGGGACTTCGGTAGCTTAGTGGTAATGTGGCTGGACTAGTTATCCTGAGGTCACAGGTTCGATTCCTGCCCGAAGTCAAATTTTTCTTTCCGTTTTTCTTTAAAGTTCACTCGCATGTGTTATTGCGAAAAATAATTAGTACAATACAACCACTAATACCACAACACCGGTAATACGGTGATGCCTACGCCCGCGAACTCCGTCACTGGAGCTCTACCACCAGTACAAAATGATTTTTAAGTGGAAACTTGAACCTTCCTCATTCTTCTTTTGAGGATTAAAAAGGTCATATTATAATATAAAATATTGTCTCACATTATCAGTAGACATGGTGTTGCAACCCTTCAGGGGCAGGGTGTACTGGAGGTCGCCCTTAGCTGATATGTACTCTCGGAGGCAGGTGGAGTTGCTACCCAGACCAGCTGGGTACACTATGCCGTTGAACGTGTCGTATATGCTGAAAATATGATAATTTATCAATATTTGCTATGATTTCTAATATGTTCCATGATCCAACAATCATTCAGTATAAATAAATAATGACAACCCTTGATACGTCCCACTGCTGGGCGCGAGTCTCTCCCCTTGTTTGGAAGAGGCCTGGAGCTTACTCCACCACGCTGCTCCAATGCGGGTTGGTGCAATGGAGATAAGGGTTAGTGGCCAACCCGCTGTTGGATGTTATCAAACCGCCCATAAGGCCTCCGACAAGGTTTAAAGATTGCTATCTATCGATAGCAACCGGTACCGACGGCTTAACGTGCGCTCCAAAGGCCGGAAACGCGCATTTTTAATTTGCCAGTAACGGTCACCCATCACACATCCGACCGCACCCGTGTCGTTCACGTCGCTTCCGATCTACACCAACCGCGGGACTATGCCCGCTTCTCCAGTGTAAGCTAGCAGTGTAAGCTTTTTTTTTTATGTAATGGAAGTGGCAAACAAGCATGCAGTTCACATTGATGTTAAGTGATGACTGCAGCCTATAGACATCCACACAGAGACCAAGATCAATATGCAGATGCGTTACCACTCCTGAGGCCTAAGGTGTTATATTAAGGTGCCTCTGTGCCGGAAATTACAGTTAATTTGAATCTAATAACAAAAATATATCAAGCCAAAAACTTACCTGTTAGCATTTGCATTGGTGCTCGCGAGTGAGATGGTGACATGCATGTTGTCCCGCTCGCACGCGACAGCTAATGAGTCCAGTGGTGCTAGGGGTCCGGGCCATGGTGTGTCTGGTTCCGTTGCCGTGGCAACCGTCGTTGTGGCCAATTCTGGAACAAATAATGGTAAAATTAGATAGGTACATTTTTTATGAAGATGTAAGAAAGAGACTTTGTGTGAATGATAGTATCGGTGTAAAAATGAAAAAAGGCATGCTCCGATGGTTCGGGCATATAGAAAGAATGTCGAATGAGCGAATGACTAAACAGATATACAATGCGAATGTGTATGGTTTCAGAGGCCCAGGAAGACCAAGGCTGACCTACCATGACCAAATAGGTCGAGTTCTGTCTGATGGTGGGGTCAAAAGTCTTAGGAATCGGCGTGCATGTATGAAGAGAATGATGAAGGTAAACGAGGCACGAGAGGTTTGTCTGAACCGGGATATCTGGCGCTCTACACTCTCTGCCTACCCCGTTAGGGACCTGGCGTGAAGATACATACATACATATTTTATGAAATTACTTTATTTTTCAGTAACAGTTGTTTTAACCATAATCTGAATTTCCTTACAACATAATGGACCTTCAACAGCTCTGGTTGGCCCTAAAGTTGGATGGTAGATAATACCAGGTATTAAGTCCGCCTTATGTATATTTCTCATGTGCAAAAATAATAAATAAATAAATATTATACACTCAACATCTTTGGGTTTATGACTGAAAATCTAACTTCCGATATAATAAGTAAAGAATTAAATGGGAGTTTTGGCGGGAACCTTGAAAGAGGCGTATGGTGCTCTTATTTTCTTTCATTTTCTTGGTGTATTTTTAAGTAATATTGAATAAAGTTGGTGGCATTTTGTTTGATATAGGTTTATTACAGTGCCCGTGGATAGTGAAATAGAATAACAGTGCGAAAACACGACTTTTCAGGTTGCCTCCAAAACATAATTCATTGTAAATGTTCTGGTAAAGTAGCCATCGCTTTACTCGAATAACTTGACTGTAACTCACTTGCCTGACATATTATACTTCATAACGTATTTATTTGATACTTACATATTATACTTGATGACTATAATAAACTAACTCTTACACTACTTATATAAATACGAAATATCGTTTTACTTAACACTGGCAATATGCGTAATAGCAATGCCATAATACCAAAAAAATATATATATAATAAAAAAAAAAAATAATCTTTCTGTCACACGGACATTTGGTACTGTGGGTTTGTACCTTGCAAATGGTTATAAGTGTATTAATCGTATAATTGTGTATTAATAGACCTATAGGGTCCACAACATAAGGCGCCACCTGGTACATTGAAGAAACACAAACGACCAAGCTGCATCGCACGAACGAAATTTCGCAAGAGTTGCCCATTATACACTTCTCCCCACTGCTGTAATACTGAGGCCCTGGGTCCTCCGGTCAGGGGCTATCAGAGATAATATCCTTTAAAACTGGTGCAAAACTGCCTCAGTAGCCTAGTGGTAGCAGGCTACTACTACTACGCTGGGGTCCTGGCTTCGATTCCCGGGTAGGAGGCTATCAGAGATAATGGGTGTAAAGTCCTTTATCTCTGGTTCTATTGGGCTTTTTCCATTTCCTGGAAATTTATTAGTACCTCGAAGTTTGGTAATGTGCCCGGAGTCAACAGTCTGTCCACCTGTTACATGGGCCAAAACGTAACCGGCAAATCGTGGGTGTTTGCATGTATGCTTGAATGCATGCACTTACCTCTGCTTACCCCTTCGGGGATTACAGGCGTGAAGTAACGTCTCTGGTGCAATTGCTATTTCATACAAACCTACGTGCCTACGCCTGCTGAGTTAATGGAACTCTACCAGCAGTAAAAACTGTTTTGATGCTTCGTAAGAGTAATATTTTTTGTGTAATGGAAGTGGCAAACAAGCATGCAGTTCACATTGATGTTAAGTGATGTCTGCAGCCTATAGACACCCACACAAAGACAGACCCCATGCAGATGCGTTACCACTCTTGAGGCCTAAGGTGTTATACATCTGTGCCGGAAATTACAGGGCCGTACATTACCACCTGACCGGAACACCGTAGTGCTAAACACTACCATTTAACGGCAAGTTTATTAGGTAATGCGGTGGTGCCTACGCCCGCGGGCTCCATCACTGGAGCTCTACCACCAATAGAAAAAGGTTAGGAGGTAATTGCAATTAGAAGTTATGTTCACAGGAAGCGTTAGTCGGAAATAAGGTAACCTAAAATTAATTACTTCGTAGGAAAACATGTAATATCGTATATGATGGATTTCTTGTATTTCTTTTAAATTACAAAGCAATGTACATTATTGATAACGTCTTATTAATCTATGAACGTGAGAAAATTAGCAAAATATCGTCTACAAACCGACTGTACAGATGACTATTTTTTTATCATGACAGGGGCTTACATATCTGATTCCTTGACACTACGAGCTCTGTCATTAAATCTACTTTACCACCTAGAGATACCCATACAGAAAGTTATTTTATAAGCCTTTGTGTCATTGGATAAAAGTTTTTTTTCACTAATTTCTGACGGAATATCTTCGGACGACAGTGAAATTCGTTGAAATCTTTTGTACGAGTATGTAAGTCATGACGAATTTATACAACTAGCAAAGAATGTTAATTATGACGTAATAATTTTTTTTCTATTCAAATCTTACCAAAATTCGGTAATATTAAATTATTAATAAAAAAAAATAGGTAATTTTTTCTCTTTTTTAATTTAAATAATAAAAAATAGTCATAATTTCTTCGGCAAATTTATTTCACCTTTCGTACAAATCAAATTATAAAATTAGCCATAATTCTTTAGTCCTTAACTATCTTGCGTTTAGTCCAGCGCAAGGATGCGCGTGCGCCGGGGCGACGACCTCGGTTCCCAGTTCGATACCCTGCATGTTTAAACTGGCTATTGGTTAGACCGCTTCAATTGTGGATATTGGTTTAAGGTTTTAGCGAGTTTTTTTGGAACTTGTAAACTAGTGAGGAAGATAAATATATTGTATTTGCCTTTCACATGTTTTACAAGTCGATAAGATAGAGTTGGTGATCAAAATTTGTCGTACAAAAGGAAAAACAGACTTGCAACATTCATTTAAAAAATCGCATATGAAAATCATGACTTAAGCGTCGGAATATGAATTATGAATATTCGTAAATAGATCTTTACGATACAGGCTTGTCTAGTGTGAAGATTATTGGTAAACTATTTTATAACAAACAAGCTGACCCGGCAAACTTCGTATTGCCTCATAATGAAATAATGTGTCGAGGGTTTGATAGATACAAACTATTTGTATGGGAAAATAAAATTGTGGTTCTTACTATTTCCCTTCAATTTCTTCAAATTTTCTTATCTTTTAACCTTACCTGGACTTCCAAAAATCATTCAAAACCAAAATTAGCCAAATCGGTAAAGCCGTTCTCGAGTTTTAGCGAGACTAACGAACAGCAATTGATTTTTATAAAATGGATACATATGCTTCCAGCGCACGGCTCGTATTGATAAGAACCTAAAGTGATAAGTAACCTTACTTTTATCCGTCATTTACTGAAAATAAATAATTTTTTTGTCTGTCTGTTGATCCGTCCGTATGTCACAGCCACTTTTCTCCGAATTTGTTAGGCCTAGATACTTGAAACTCGGTAGATATTTTTTATGCAAGTAACTTGGTAAACAAGCTCACAGCAATGACTGCAGCCAATAGAAATCTACACAAAAACCATAGGTCGAAATGTAGATACGTTGCCACCCCTGAGGCCCAAGGTATTATGTCTCTTAGATAGTTATTACGGGGCCCTACATTACCATCTTATCAGAACACAATAAATATGCTTGCACTTCCATTTGGGGACATTTAGATGAGGTAATGCGATGGTCTTTAATTTCCAAAGTTCACTCGCATGTGTTATTGCAAAAAATAAATACTTACTTACTTACGCCCTACACTTCTCTGACACTGGAGCTCTACCAGAGAATATGTAATAATACTACGTATAGAATGAACACTTCGACGTCCCGCCCGAT
Source organism: Macrosoma leucophasiata (assembly GCA_036365455.1). Lineage (NCBI taxonomy): Eukaryota > Metazoa > Arthropoda > Insecta > Lepidoptera > Hedylidae > Macrosoma > Macrosoma leucophasiata. The sequence continues at coordinate 5,163,766 of JAWQUS010000015.1, forward strand.
TTTCCCACCTCACTCAACCCCTTCCCCTCTTATGGGCGACGGTTGGTATTTTGTACGTGCTACGCACACAGGTGCGCGTGTACACACAAATACACGTCACTGATTGATGTCTTATGGTGAGATTCACAGACTCACTACGACTTTACTTACGCGCGAAGCTCGCGGCGTGGAAGTAGCACCTGGGCTAGCCCCTCTGCTGCGGCTTCTTCTCATCTGCCATGCAGGTCGGAGTTGGGTGCCCTGGGATTCAAGGGCTTCGGTGGAGGAGGCACGCATCGTCAGTCGAGAGAGGCCCATCCTCTCTCTTTATTTATAACTAGCTGCTTCGCCCGCGTGGATGTCGAAAAGTAGCCTATGTTCTTTCTCAAAGTCCGCTCTATCTCTGTACGAAATTTAATTAAAATCGGTTCAGTCGTTTGGACGTGAAAAGGTAACAGACAGACAGACAGAGTTACTTTCGCATTTAAAATATTAGTAGGGATTACATTTCTTTTTTTTTCCATACTTTATATTTTGTCCTTTTTAGGGTTCCGTACCTTAAAAGGAAAAAAGGAACCCTTATAGGATCACTCGTGCGTCTGTCTGTCTGTCCGTCTGTCACAGCCAATTTGCTCCGAAACTACTCGACCGATTGAGTTGAAATTTGATGAATATATATAAATTGGTGACCCAACGATGAACACGTCAAGTAAAATAATAAATTTTAAACATTTTCTGATTTACCCCCCGAAAGTGCCCCCCCCACTTTCGGGGGATAAATCAGAAAATTATTATAAATATAATTATTATAAATTATTATAAATATTGTTTTTTATGTATTATTTTTCTTTTTTTTTTGGCACTTTTCTTACCCCCTTCTGGCGTGCATACCTACCTCTGTTGCCGTCGCTATGGCTCGGTAACGTCCGCCAGTGGACTTAATTCGGTGAAAATTATTGATTGCAACATTAGATACTATAACTCACCAGTACTGGCGGGTATCTGTTTGGAACGCGCGGTCGTTAGGAGAGCCGCCACTATAAATGCACCCCACATTTTGAATACTGTAACAAACAAACACACAGTTCAGTAAGATATTAGGTATAGGAAGGCTGATTGGTCTGTGGGTATAGTATATTACACACTTTTTTAATGTAATGGAAGTGGTAACAAGCATACAGTTCACATTGATGTTAAGTGATGGCTGCAGCCTATAGACACTAACACAAAGACCAAGGTCATAATGCAGATGCGTTATCACTCCTGAGGCTTCAATGCCTCTGTGCCGGAAATTACAGGGCCGTACATTAACTACCTGACCGGAACACGATAGTGCTGAACACTACCTTAGGTGGTACACTAGTGTAGCTTGTGAAAACCGAAGAATATATCATCATTCATGCAGGATTTTGCACGACGATCCAATTATAAGGGAAAATCTGATATGAAACATTTCTGACTGTTTGTGTTTATGTTTACCTGGAGAAAATATAAAACAAGTGTTCTTTTTAGGGTTAAAACTATCACACTATCGGCTTTACAAGCTTGCGAGTATCTAATAGTCGATCAAATGGTATTTTACTCGAAAATTGTGATCAACTTCATAGAAATTATTTATTTATTTTTTCATTACATTTATTAAACCTAAAAACTACGGAACCCTACAATGCGCGTGGCCCGACACGCACTTGACCGGTTTTTTACATTATACATATAGTGTACATTCAGATGTGGTCGTACACCAAAGTTTCAGGGCGGGGCTTGTTGGTCGAAAATCATTCGTTTCGGCAAGTCATCGTTTTTGAAACTTTTCACTTCAAAAATAAAAATTGATGAATAGTGATGTCATTGAATTATATATAAAATTATATAAAGAATTATAAATTAAAAATCACCAGCTATATACCTATGAGCAGATATCTACTTTGAGAAGCTTTCGAAATGTCGAAAATCATATTTAACAAATGAGAAAAAAATTATAATATAATTGTTTTATATTATTTCGCATTAACACATGCTTGTGTTCTTTAAAAATAAAAAAAAAATGTAATATACTCGTAAGATTTGCTGTACTTACTTTTCTTTTTTTAATTTCTAATTCGAACAAATTCTGCTGCGTTTTTTATAGCCGTTACATAAAGTTTTTTCGATGGTTGGCCCGGATAAACTGACTGGCAAATGTTAATCACATACGTTTGTTTTTTTTTACCAACTAAAGCCATAAAAAAACCGATCAAGTGTGTCCCCCAACCGAAGGGTTCCGCGTGTATGGTTTTTTATGTCATGAAGAGGCAAACAAGTATACAGTTCACTATGATGGTAAGTAATACTACATGTACCTAAACATCTACAGAAGCACAATACCACAGTACAAATATGAACAGTATGGAAACTAGGTACAAAACGTTCGAAACGGCACACTCACACAAACGTGCGCATCGACGAGGCCTTTAAGCGGTTCTCGCAGTGCTGCATATCTTTGTGTGAGTGTACCGTTTGGAACGTTTTGTACGTAGTTTCCACACTGTTCATATTTGTACTGTGACAATACCTTAGCCCTCCGGAGAGGCAACTTATCTACATTGAAATCTCTGATTGAAAAGTAGATATTGATTGATTAGTACAGTGGTGTGTGACGACCGCTAAATTCGAAGAGTGCGGGTTCCAACTCCGCACCGGGACAAATATTTGTATGGTCTACTGGTATCTGTTTCGGGTCTGTGTGTTTGTGTGTGTACTACAGTACCCATAACACAGGTTTGTAACTAGTGTGGGGCTGTGAGTGTAAGCGTAATTTATTTATTTATTTATTACATGAGGGCTACTACACGAGTGGCGTTGTTGGTATATCCTCCCCTAATGAAGGACAACACTGTTGTTAGCGTTTTTGGGGAAGGGTTTTGTCCAGCAGTGGATCTTTGCCTTACACACTTGGCACTTCATTTATGTTTCGGAGACATTTTTGTAAGATCTTACACAGTTCTGCAAGATCTTAGTTTGTCTAAACAGCCCCAATGTGAACTGTTGGCACTCCGCAACATAAAATAAGGTTTTTTGGCGGGAACCTTGAAAGAGGCGTATGGTGCTCTTATTTTATTTCATTTTCTTGGTGTATTTTTAAGTTATATTGAATAAAGTTGGTGGCATTTTGTTTGATATAGGTTTATTACAGTGCCCGTGTATAGTGAAATAGAATAACAGTGCGAAAACACGACCTTTCAGGTTGCCTCCAAAACGTCATTGTAAATGTTCTGGTAAAGTAGCCATCGCCTTACTCGAATAACTTGATTGTAACTCACATAACTGACATTATACTTGTTAACTTTTAAACTTGATACTTACATATTATACTGGATGACTATGTTATACTTACTTTTACGCTGCTTAATTAAATAAGAAATATCGTTTTACTTGACAATGGCAATATGCGTAATAGCGATGCCATAATAACAAAAAAAAAACATAAAATAAATGCATGTTCGCTTAAAGAACTCTAAAAATGTGTATTGAAACAGTCTGCCCGTATTATGAAAGCGAAGCCATACGATCTGTCCAAACATTGCGTCAATGATCTAGTTAGATAGTGCTGGTTACGAGCTGCGGTTTTGCTTGTGTCAGATGTTCGACATTTGATAGTGTGTGAGATAAGTATAATAAAATATTTATTTTTTATGTAAGGAAGCGCGCATGGCCCAGCGGCTGGTGTGGATCGTAAGTGGTCTACTCGGTAAAGCAATATGGGCGTAGAGTGTGTGATGGGTGACCGCTAGTGGCAAATCAAAATTTGCGTTTCCGTGCTTCGGAGGGCACGTTAAGCCGTCGGTCCCGGTTGCTATCGATAGATAACAGTCGTTAAATCTTGTCGTAGGCCTTATGCGCGGTTTGAAAACATCCGACAACGGGTTGGCCACTAACCCGTATCTCCACCAACTCGTATTGGAGTTGCGTGGTGGAGTGAGCTCCAGGCCTGCCCCCAAAAAGGGGAGAGACTTGTGCCCAGCTGTGGGACGTTTCAAGGGTTGCCATTATTGTGTAAAGAAGGTGACAAACAAGCATGCAGCTCACATTGATGGTAAGTGATGACTACAGCCTATAGACGTCTACACAAAAACCAATACCGGACTATCATTGCTTACGAAGACTGTGTGCAACAGAGATAACGCTCTACGAAGTCGAAACTAGCCGATTATCACTTTCATAGGCTCGATGTGCATTATTTCTTGATGAGCACTGTACATATTTACTCCTACAGAGAAATACCAGCGTGATATGTGGTGATGTTATGCATAACCTATTAAAATGCCGTTAGCAACGTTTGAATGAAAACGAAAGTGATTCAGTTATGTCCTCTGGGAATTCAAGTATTCTCCATTGTTTTGTACAGTAGTTGTGTTCCGCGGTTTCTCCTGCGTTTTTAAACGTTTCGTCATGTCTATAATATATATTGTTTGGACCTCTGTTTCGTATAACCAAGGTAACAAATACTGACTGCAGACGATAGACATCTACACAAAACCATGACAAAACCAGAGATCAAAATGCAGATGCGTTGCCACACCTGAGACCTTAGGTGTCGTCTCTATGATACACGTCAACCGTATGTACCCTACCCTACAGGTACCCTAAATAATTATATGTTTCATGATTTTATTCTACCACTTTGTCGGCGTGATTAAAGCCGAAAAAGTGATTATTAAACTTGTAACTTGTAAAGAATTAATTTATTAAACTTGTGCCAAATTTCAAGTATCAATAGTTTTTGCGCTTAATCGCGGATGGACAGACAGAGAGACAAACAGACAGACATGGCGAAACTATAAGGGTTCTTTGTTTAATACGGAACCCTTAATACAGTATAATATAGTGACTTAATTAATTTTTTTAATCGACTTAGTTACGACTTTGCGCTTGTAAATTTTCCGGTGAAGAAGTAGACTAGTGCTGTCTCGAGACGATATACCTACGTCGATAGACGTCTATATAAGTCGATCAAACAAAACAGTTAAATTTAAACTACATACATTATTAAATTGTAACAAATGTTTTTCTACATGAGAAAGACAAATTACACAATACACACTTACATCTGGAAAAGTGTTCAAACAAAAAAACAGAAACTGGGTCATATTTGAAGTATTGGCCGCAAATATTGTCTTATTGTGTTATGTAATGTTGTCTGTCTGTATGCGGAACGACTGTTATGTCATTTTTATCTTACAGGTTTTGAGTTTGAAAGGTAATTGTGTCCTGTTAGTATATCTTTTTTGGGATCCGTACGTCAAAAGGAAAAATGGAAAACTTATAAGCAGGAGCGTAGCTACCGCTGTGTCAGCCGTATCAATTTTTTTGAAATCATTGGCTGACAGGCAAGCGGACGGGCCTGATGCAAAGTGGTCTCCGTCGCCTATGAACATTTGCAACACTAGGGGAGTTGCCAGCCCTGAAGGACATCTACACAAAACCAGAGATCAAAATGCAGATGCGTTGCCACCCCTGAGACCTTAGGTGTCGTCTCTGTGATACACGTCAACCGCTCCTGAGGTTACAAAGTGGTCTCCGTCGCCTATGAACATTTGCAACACTAGGGGAGTTGCCAGCCCTGAAGGACTCTTTTGACGCAATCTTTGAAGAACCCCACATTGAACACCATAGAAGAAAGTTCGTTTCACAGAAACGAACGAGAAATCTGCACTGTTGAGCATAACTGAACACTGATCTCTGGTTTTTGTGTACATGTCCATTCGCTGCAGTCAATACTTGAACAAACAAACAAACTTTAACTGCCTCGGTAGCCTAGTGGTAGCAGGCCACTATTACTACGCTGAGATCCTGGGTTCGATTCCCAGGTAGGGGGTTATCAGAGATAATGGTGTGAAGTCCTTTATCTCTGGTTCTATTGGGATTTTCCAGTCTCTGGAAATTTCCCAGTACCTCGAAGTTTGATGCCTGATGATGTACCCGGTGATGTCAACAGGCTCGCCACCTGTTACATGAGCCAAAACGAAACCGGCGAATGGTGGGTGTTTGCATGTATGCTTGAATGCATGCATTTACCTCTGCCTACCCCTTCGGGGATTACAGGCGTGAAGTTACGTCATCACTTGAACATATGAACTGCGTGCTTGTTTGTCACCTTAGTTGCTCAAATAAAAACTCCATCACGAAAGCTCTGGCACCAGTAATTAAGATACCATTAAAACTGTGTTTAGGTAAGATACACTTATCTCATTGCCTATGTGATTATATAACCCACACGAAGGGCTAAATATATGCTATGTAGGCGCCGACCACGCCTGTCACCTAGGCATTCTAAGTGAATGGCGGACCTAGCTTAGGTACTTTGTTATGTAACATTGATAACTTTCCCTAGTATCTAACTATAGGCATTATATATCTGAGCTTCATTTCCGCATTTCCCTGAAGGGATAGGCACTGGTGTACCTATAAATTACCGAATGAGTAAAATATGAAGAAGTTTAAATGTACTCCATATGAACGAACCCCAATCAGTAAATACAATTGAATAAATATAACGCCTTTATAATATCAGAACCATAACGTAATGAAATACCGTAAAGTTTACGTCTGTAATCTCCGAAGGGTTAGTAAGAGATGTATGATCGCTTTCAAACATAACCAAACACCTTTTTATGTAATGGAAGTGGAAATCAAGCATGCAGTTCACATTGATGTTAAGTGATGACTACATAAGGTCAAAATGTTGTTGTCAGTTGAGCGATTTCGCAAAGGTGACATTGTATGTTTTATATTACAGTATTAACTAATATCTAGTAGTACCTACCTATACACAACAATTATCCTGTAATTAATTAATAAGTAAGTTAAAGACCGCCACTCTATCGCATTAGGCATTCCCTGTAATGATAGCTGTGATGATTATAAATAAGCCTAAGGTGTTATGCCTCTGTGCCGGAAATTACAGGGCCCTACATTAACACCTGACCGGAACACGATAGTGCTGAACACTACCATTTAGCAAGTAAATTAGGTAATGCGGTGGTGCCTACGCCCGCGAGCTCCGTCACTGGAGCTCTAACACCAGTAAAAACCTTCGATTTGATGGTTACGTTTTGGTCCATGTAATAGGTGGTGAACCTGTATTGACAATATAGTGTACGACCAATTTTTTTTTTTTATATATAAATCTGTTTTAGATATAATAAAACAACAGTAACTAGTTAGTGAGAAACAGTAGCAATGTCGTTTCTAAAATGTAATTTAATATTTATTTACCTGACTGTACTTTGTATGAGCGTGCGAGTTGACGAGAGAAATTTTAGGTTAATTCAAAAGGTGCCAAGTCGCCCGATTGTGCGAATTTTTGTCGTGCGAGATGACGAATAACTCATTTGTTGGGAAAATAAAATTGTGGTTTTTACTATTTTCCTTCAATTTCTTAATATTTTCTTACCTTTTAAGATGTAACGTAAAAGAGTTTTGACAAGAATCTGCTATAAAATAAGCATCGAAAATTGGGCTGTAAATCAGGGTGAGATTCACAGACTGCACTACGACTTTACTTTGAGCAAAGTACGCTTAGAACTGTCAAAACTCATACATTACAGACTTTCATAGTGCGGTATGTGCATCTCACGCTTAGGTTGGGTTGCCAACATTTCACATCCTTCTCTAACTCAAAGAAATCTGTTAAAGTTAGAAAAAGATGTGAAATGCTACAATAGCTTTAACAAATATCTTTGTGCAACCCAGATTAAGTCATCGAGGCAATTAAAAATAATACCTATATTAGGTATTTAAAATGAGATGTTTATTTATCGCAATGACTCAGTAAATAATTGCACAGAACTCGAATATTTGTTAAGAATATTGCTATAAATATAAGTTTACCTCATTCTACTGACTCAGATGTACAATTATTTTAGTCTAGGGTTGGCACAGACAAAAATCAAAAAAATCATGACAAGTTACAAACAAAGGTACAAAGTAATACAGCTTAGAAATATTATTTAGAGAACCGGTAATATGCTTAGTTTTAGTAGCGTTTTTAAATCCCATTTAACTAAATGAAGGTCTCATTATGACCCGCTACTTGTGAAAAGATCTTAGCTAATATTGAAGCTAAAAAAAAAACAAAATATTGGTTTAATGATTCGTTTTTGTACCATTTTACATGTCACTCACTAAAATCTGCTTTTGTTACAGTTGTGAGACAAACTATTGCTAAACAAAAAAGACGCTTAAACTTAGAACAAACCTACTAATTTTTAGACTATTTTTTTAAGGCGGGGTTTTTTATATGATTAATTTATTTTTATTTGAAACGTTTCGAACGTAAGCATCGGTCGTTCCAAACTCATCTTTAGAAGATAAGTAAAAAAAATGTGACAAAAGCCTACGCTCAGCCTTACACATTATTAATACTCAAATTATTGTTAAGCTTGTGTCTAGGCAGTGACAACCCTAATCGTGTCTTGCCTTGGTGTCATGCTTCGCGGACTGTGTCTAGTTCCGCGATCACTAAACACCAAATGTTATCTCTTTGTGCCCACTTATTGTATATTGCACACATGTGTGAATAACAAACCACACAAACCCGTCCTTAATATACCAGTTTAATATAATGGTTGGAGTTTTTTGAACGTGGCAAACAAACATGCAATCTCATCAATGGTAACTGACTACTGCAGCTTATAGATATCTACATAAAAACGAGAGGTTAAAACGAGATCTTATAATATTTTGTTCTGTCTCTGTCATAGTAATTACGGATATGTTAGGATCCCACTGCAGAATCATTTCGTTTATCCAGATATGCTGCAAACCTAATTTTATGCATATATGTAATCTAGAGAATATACGAGTATATCCACTAGGTTGCCAATCAAAATTTGGCCGCAAGTTTTTTTAACTTTTTTTTTTGGAAAAAATTTTTTTTCTTGTTTTTTCATTAAATTATTGTTTACCTCATGGCAATATGTATAAAGACTATGAAAAGCTATTTTTTTTTCATTATTATGATATACGGGAGCCAAATTAAATCGGTTGCAAATAAGAGTTCCTGGCTGTTAATTATAAATATGCATAAAAATTAAGTTTGCAGCATATCTGGATGAACGAAATGATTCTGCAGTGGGATCCTATTCGGGCCACTCTGGACTTAGAAGTATGACAACATAATTATTGTTTACAATTTATTGTTATTTCAAAATGATTTGGTATAATTTTGCAGTTTTATCCCTTGGGGATAAAATGTAGAATCAAAACATTATGAAGGAGGTTTTTTTTTTTTTTTTATGTAATGGAAGTGGTAAACAAGCATGCAGTTCACATTGATGTTAAGTGATGACTGCAGCCTATAGACACCCTCACAAAGACCAAGGTCAAAATGCAGATGCGTTACCACTCCTGAGGCCTAAGGTCTTATGCCTCTGTGCCGGAAATTACAGGGCCGTACATTACCACCTGACCGGAACACGATAGTGTTGAACACTACCATTTAGCGGCAAGTTTATTAGGTAATGCGGTGGTGCCTACGCCCGCGAGCTCCGTCACTGGAGCTCTACCACCAGTATAAGGTGTAGGGTGTAATTAGATTTTTGATTAATTCTCATTATTTAGAAAAAAATGTATAACCTAGGTTAATGGGTTTGTCATCACGGGATAACTAGAGAGCGTCCAATACTGTAGCATTATTGTGTTGAAAAATTTGTAATAGTCCTAAGACAACAGATAAATACGCCAAAATTGTGTAGGCCATATGTGCAAAGTCGCGGACGGAAATCTAGTTAAAACATTAATGGCTGACAATCCGAAGTATGTCAATTATCCTGTATTACGCATAGTCATTGGCACACTGCCATTTTCTTTAACATATGAGTACATCTTTGGGTCTGTTACATCACCAAATTACTTTTTCGGCAACTCGTTATTGACATTTTGGTCTCATCACTGGGTTAATAACACAATTTGTGAAATATCGTGTCAAGCGAAACTGGGTAGCCATGGCATTTTTATGGGAAGTGTTGCAGAAAACGTACGCACAACGTGACTATACGTCCCGTTTTTATGCAGCCAGTCCTGATGTCCCATTAAAATTTTTGGGAAGTGAAAATTATCCGTTATCGGTAATCACAGTAGAAATAAAAGTATAGAAAACTAGGTTACCCGACTGAAGATCGCCTGTAAACGTCAATCCGAAATCTCAGCAGAAATGTAAGTATAGAAAACTAGGTTACCCGACTGAAGATCGCCCGTAAACGTCAATCCGAAATCTCAGCAGAAATGTAAGTATAGAAAACTAGGTTACCCGACTGAAGATCGCCTGTAAACATCAATCCGAAATCAATCCGAAATTGTAATAATTTTTTAATAATTTATAATATACTCAAAAGCAATCGATTTCGATACCGGAGATACTTAAAGAAGGGCGTTAAAGCTGTGCGTGCGTTAATAAGTCTCTTTCGCCCTGTTTCCTTGCAGGTTAATTTTAAGAATATCCCGTTTTGAGTGACGTTAAAAATGGTGACGTTAGTCATACACTTATTTAATAACTAGCGGCTCGCCCCGACTTAGCACGGGTACAATAAATTAAATATAGCTTATTTTCAGGAATAATGAAGGATTCCAATAGTTAAATATTTTTTTTAATCGGTCTATTAGTTCCGGAGCCTAATTAATTAAAACAAACAAAAAATCAAATCTTTCCTTTTTATATTATTAGTGTAGAGTCCACTATATAAAGCGCCACCTAGTGGAACACTGAAGAAACACAAAGTACTTGTCTAGAACGGAAGATGGCGTATGACTGAGTTGCATCGCGCATACAAAGTTTTCGCTAGAGTTGCCCTATATACGCTACGTTTACGTTTCGAATAAATATTGTTTGACGAGATAACGTCTTGTAAATCGATGAACGCCGGTCGCACGAACGAAAAAGTGTCACGTTTCGCCTCAGCCAAGCGTGCAAGCGCTAGAGAGGCACGATTGGCCTAAGCGTTCAGTTTGTGACGCATGCTTTCTTAGGACGTCATCACGTAAAATTCTCGTTTGCATTTTTTTTTGTTGCAGTTTTGCATCAACTTTACAGGCAATTTTTTTTGTGACAGAAAGACAAAGGTGTTCGACTTCTTCAAACAAGTACGTTAAAAGCTTAATAATGTTATTTAACCGGAAAATGTTAGTAACAAACGGTCCGCCTGCCGGTTCTGGGGGCCTCTGGCGGAGAGAGAGGTTTTTTTTTGCTCGCGTTCTTCTTGATATAGAAATAGGGCGTCACAATATTCTCGCCCGGGATCTCAATGGTTCTAACGCCGGCACTGGGCAGGGGCCTAGGGGCCTCCTAAGGGGCCGCCCCGGGCTTCTGATGACGTTAGTCCGCCACGGATTCAGCGATTGACCTCTTTAAGTTCGACCTACCAAACTGGACCTACCTGATGTGACGTGGTACGTGACGGTACATATTTCGGTCACACTGTACCGGATATTCATTAAGAAATGAATTTGCTCCAATTTATCCATTGCAAAATAAAAATATCCTAAATACGAGTACATTTCATAATTCCAATGTCAGTTGGTATATGCGATAATAGAAATGGTAAGAGCCGAGTGCCGTTCGCCGTTTCCATACCAGAGTAGTACTGACGCGGACAAAAGTGATAAGAATATCAATTAAATTATTTAGAAGTAACGGAATTTTAGTTATGAGTTACAGTGCACGAGCTCTAGGGCGTAAACACTACCGTATTAAATAATATATCTGCCGCCAAATGGTAGTGTTCAGCACTATCGTGTTCCGGTTAGATGGTAATGTATGGCCCCGTAATAATTATCACAGAGATGTTACAACTGAGGTCTTAGGGGTGGCAAGCTATCAAGCATACATGCAAACACTCATGATTTGTTGGTTATGTTTTAGCCCATGTAACAGGTTGCGAGCCTATTCATATCTTCGGGCTCATTACCAAACTCCGAGCGTGGAGCTGTAAAACTTCTGGAAAACATCCAATAGCACCAGACGTCTTGGGTTCGATCCCCGATGACTCAACCGTCCAAGTAAATGAAAAAAAAAACATGTGTAAAACGAAATTAAAAAAAAATCATTTGAGGCACTGTATAATGCTTCCTATCTCATTTTCTCACACGTTTAATCTCATGAATTTATGTGTCTGTCTCTTTTTACTGTCACTTTTTCGTTTCATAGACTTTCAAATCACAACGAAGTTAAAGAAGTTTTCACTTCGAATAACATTTTAAAGATTATTTTAAATTCAGAATAGAATATAAAGAATTTTTATTTCTATTTTTTTTTATTACCTATACATTATAATTAAAACGATGTCAGCAAATCGTACCGTGATCGTATCGTTTTCTTCTCGACTGTCCAAAGTCAGTACGGCCGTTGCACAAGGTTGGCATTACGTCACAGCGGCCTCTCTATATACTTGGAAGCCGTTATACGCCATTGTACCCATACCCTAAACGAGTTGAATGATTACTTCAATGAGATATTATATAATTGGGATCACATTAAGTATGAAATCATTTGTCAATTTATATGGTGTTATAGATTAATACGAGTGTCGTATTTTGATTCAACTAGCTTTAGCCCGGACTTTTGTACACTTATCATTGCCGTTCTTGAAGAAATTGTGGAAATCCTCTGTTAGTGCTCCCCTATAGTCAAAAAGGAACGTACATGTTAAAGATATTTTTAAAAGAGCCGACTGAGTTTTTTTCGGCAAGTTTTTCTCAGATCTTATTGGCCTTTGGAACTTTGCCGGTGAATGACAAAGAATGACTCTTTTTCTTTTCTTTTTACTCTTTGTTATCAGTTTGTAAAGGGGAAAAGAGACATTCTACTGATATACTTTTACATTAGTTTATTACATTTAGTTTTATCTTAGTGATATTCTTGACTTTACATATATTTTTTATCTTGTTTGACATGTATATCAATTGTTATTCGCTTTAATTTATTTTGTTTGTTTTTGACGTGTCATAAGAGGTGCCTGTCACCCTAAATGAATAAATGAGTTTCTGATTCTGATTCTGAAAGGAGAATGATACTGTTCCATACATTTCTGGGCTCAGTGTTAACACTGTAGGTACAAATTATGTCATTTTCAAATGACGATAAAATAAATAATTTGAAATTCGGGCATTTGAATTGCCAGTAATTGAAGTATATATGATCAAGTTAAAGTTGGGTTAGATTGCTAATTGTAACCTAGGTATATAACAAAATGTACTGTATAATGGGTTAACAAGTAACGATTTTGTAGGCCCAAAATTACTTGTCTCCTTTCAAAAGCAGTATTTGTCCAGATAAAATAACGAACCGCTCTATTTTTGACGATCAAAACATGAAGGACCAGATTATTTACAATCTGTTACCAACGCATCCTCTGCTACTTTGACCACTTTTTTTTTATGTTTTGGAAGTGGCAAACAAGCATGTAGTTCACATTGATGTTAAGTGATGACTGCAGCCTATAGACACCCACACAAAGACCATGGTCAAAATGCAGATGCGTTACCACTCCCGAGGTGTTATGCCTCTGTGCCGGAAATTACAGGGCCGTATATCACCACCTGACCGGAACACGATAGTGCTGAACACTACCATTTAGCGGCAAGTATATTAGGTAATGCGGTGGTGCCTACGCCCGCGAGCTCCGTCACTGGAGCTCTACCACCAGTAGATAGTAGTACATAGCACGGATATAACCAGACAGGCTCGACAAATTGGTTATCGTGGGTAAGGCAGATGGCAAGCGACGAAGAGGCCGATCACCAAGCCATGGAAGCAGTGTAATTAAAGAAGCCATGGGACTTTCCGCAGACGGGCTCACCATTTTAACCGAAGCTCACGGATTCGAGTTTCTACTTCGATTCGAATATCTACACAAAAACCGGCGGTCAGTGTATGTATTGCCACCCCTGAGGCCTAAGTCTATTGGCCAATATGATCATTATTATGGGACCAAACATGACAATCTATCTGGAACATACTAGTGCTGAACACCACCATTCGGCGGTGAACAGTTTAGGTAACGCAGTGCCTACGCCCTCGAGTTCCGACATCGGAACTCTTCCATCAGTGCTTACAGCTCATTCGAAGATTCTTAATTATATTAATACGCTTAAGATTTTTATACAGATAAAGCCAAAAAAGGAAAGTACGGAAGGAAAGAAAAGAAGAAGAAAGAAGTCTTAGGAATCGGCGTGCATGTATGAAGAGAATGATGAAGGTAGGTGAGGCACGAGAGGTATGTCCGGTCCGGGATATCTGGCGCTCTACACTCTCTGCCTACCCTGTTAGTTACTTGGCGTGAAAATACATACATACATATAAAGCCAAAAAAATAAGCAATTAAAATTAACACCACCGTCGGACGTTTCTTACCAAACAAAGAATACATTTTTGAATTCGAATCTTTTGAACTTTTAATATATTCCAAGCGGAGTCTTTGTGTTCGCGACGTTCCATTTTTGAAGTGACTTAATAGCTCAACTGCCTATTTCGAAATTTCTAACGGCTTTTAAGCCGTTAAACTCTACAAAGAGATTGTTTTAGTTTTTATTTTTAAACCGATTTCAGAAAAGCGAAGTGTGATAGAGTTCCACTGTAGGAGCTCGAGGGCGTAGGCACCACCGCAATACCTTATCTATCTGCCGCCAAATGGTAGTGTTCAGCACTATCGTGTTCCGGTTAGATGGTAATGTATGGCTCCGTAATAACTATCACAGACTCAAACAACTAAGGTCTCAGGGGTGTCAACGCATCTGCATCTTGACCTCTACTCTTTGTGTGGGTGTCTAGAGGCCGCAGTCTTCACTTAACATCAACGTGAACTGCATGCTCGTTTGCCACCTGCATTACACAAAAAAAAGTAGGTAAGTGATGTCAACCGTTTTAAAAACACACAGACACAAAATATAAAGGAACCATAAGGCCTCTTCTATTGCGTTACACTCTTATCAGAGTGGTCGTGGTCGTATTTCCAAGTGTAGTGGCTCGCTTCACAATCCTTCGCCACTCGTCGCGCCTCTTTGCTTAACTGGAGCATTCATGGAGTGGACCGCCCAGTGCAGATTTTATCTGATCTGTCCACCTCGCGACCTGCCTCTAGCGCGTGTGCCCTCAACTCGTCCCTGCACTACCATAAGGTAGAAAAAAATAAATACCGTGCATTATCAATTAACGTGTTGACTCAAACAATGCCAATATCGTCACGCTATGCAAGGCGGTGGGCAGACAGAGGTCATTATCGATTCACATCGGTGGTCAAGCGTGCACTGTTACAGGTGAGGTAACATTTGCTTTAGATAGATAATAAATAACAAAGGGAACCTCGAAATGGTAGAAGAGTTGCTCTTTGTTAAATACCAACTTATTTTAGTGATATTAGAAAAGGTAGGTTAGAATAGAATAGATAATATTTTATTTACAACAACAATGAACATACAAAACACTGAGGTAATATAAAAGTTGTCATAAATCGGTCTCCAACTCAGCATTGTGCTGATCTACCGATCAGCGCTGGTCTACCATTGGAGCCGTTTTGGTAACAAACTCACATACCCGTATAACAAGTGCCAGTAAAAGGTCTGGTTCTAAAAAAATAAATATAAGATGGATATACCAGTGAAATAAAACTATTTTTACGGATTTATCTCGCGTATATTAAGCTAAAATGATTTATAAATAAATCCGTAAAAATAGTTTTATTTCAATGAGTGTAGCTTGCGAAAACCTAAGAACATATCATGGATTTTACCAGACACTAAAAACTTAAAAGATGATAATACTAGGCACAGGTAACAAACATAAGGTACTTATTAAAAGAAAAAAAAAGAAAAATAAATGTTAATCATAAATACGAGTATGTAGTAACTATGTAAGTCACTAAAATTAATTATAATTTAAACATCCTCCCATCCACAGTTAAAAATGCTTACAAATACTAATTAATTTAAAGGAGATGTTGCGAGCTCGGCTCTAGATAGTACACATCCTCAAAAAATGGGTGAATTAAAGAAGAATCCGAAAAAAAATGCAATTTATTTATTCAAGTATATATTTTAGAGTTATTACCACATTTATTTCAAACGATTTTATCATTTTCAACGATATTTAATATGGCGGCGATACAGCCGACGCTTCTTTAAATTGGATATCGATTAGTTTAAGTTCTTAGTATTAACACATGAAATCGATTTCAATACTATTCAGAAAATATTACTTTTTTCTCCAAGTTTTATATAATTAAAAAAATTAAAATGTCAAAATGACATCGCCCGCCATATTCGCCATGTTGGTTTGAGTTGCAATTCTAACTGCAAATAATATTTTGTAACTGCAAACAAAGCTTAATAAGTGAAAATATGCAGTAAAAAACGTTTTTGTATTGATTTTGCCTGTTAATGATATTGTGTACAATACATGGCCGGAGGTCCATACATTTTTGCAACATCTCCTTTAACACTTGTCACACACGCCTAATATTCATAAAACTACAACATTCAACTGTTCAAAATACATACCTATATATCCTTTCCCTCTTTTTGCGATCTGATGCGATACGCATCAGATATATATATGCACATAACGTGCATCGACGATAGAAGTTTTTTTTTTATGTAATGGAAGTGGCAAACAAGCAATGAATACGTTCTGAAGTAGTGTTTGTGTTTTTTGGTTTTTAAAATGCACCGGTAAACTGGGTGAAACTGGTAAATAGAAATTTGCCTTACTGTTGAGCCGCAGTTGGCCGATATCGGCCAAGAACAATAAAATTATAAATCAATTGTCATATTTTTTTCCTGGCCTGATGGGGTGCATAGTGTAAACCGGGTCAAAGAATAGAAAGAAATATCTACGTAAGTACATAGTATTATTTTATTTCTATATTTTCGGGCCGAGGCCTAAAGTTATACCCTCATAACCCTACGTGCTACGCTGTGTGCGTGCACGTGTGACTACATGTCACCGATTGATGTCTGTGTAATAGGTAACCAAAATAAGCGTTTGTATGGAATTTTGGCGGAGTGTCAGCGGTGTGACCTTACTTCCATCTCTGCAATTAGTTAAAAAGCTTAAAAAATACCTATCATAGTATGTTCTTAGGTTTTCGCGAGTTAACCGGTATTTTTTTTAACCCTATAGTTTTTGAAATATAACTAGTTTTCGGATTTATCTCGCGGATAGATTATTTAAAATTGAACCCGACGTTTCGGTCGCTTTTCAGCTTCCGTGGTCACATTTTAGTTTAATATATGCGAGATAAATCCGAAAACTAGTTTAATTTCAATAAGTACATACCAACCAAATATAAAAAACACATACAAAAAGAACTTAATCGAATTCACGCAATCTCATTATGAACATTGCAAACTATTTTTAAATATTTCAAACGTTTTAAATCCGTAATGCGTCCACAGAGTCATGATATGAAACCTACAAGTGGGGCGTCCATTGTTCTGTGAGAACCATTGAGTAAGATATGGTTTGAGTAAGATATACTGTTTAACTATTATATAATTACTTAATTGTTTGATACAACATTCTCTAAACTATTGGAGATAATGGTAGAGCTTCAGTGGCATAGCTCGAGGCATTCGAATGTAAAGCACTTTCTTTTCGTTCCTGTTTCTTTTTTTTGTTTCAATTCTTCTTGTGAATTTTTTTTTATATAATGGAAGAAATTTTATTTATTCTGCCAATACCTTACTGATGGTATAATTTCGGTTCAAGGTTTTTTTTATGTCAAAGGATTGACAGACAAGCAGACGGGCCACCTAATGGAAAGTGGTTACAACATCAGGGGAGTTGTCAACGCGCTGCCAGCCCTGTAGGACTATTTTGACGCCTATTTTGAAGAACCCTATTTGTAGCGCCGGGGGAACACCTCAGATGGAACTTTGTTCCACAATTTGCACGTTAGTAAATATATCTGCCACCAACTGGTAGTATTCAGCACAACCGTCTTTTGGTCTAGTGGTATGGGTCCTTGGTTCGCATCCCGGGTTGTTTCTTTCAGAGATAACGGACTTACAGAGCTCAACAATAAATAATGCACATCGAGCCTAGGAAGGAGACTTCGGCTTATTTCAGGTCCGTAGAGCGTTATCTCTTTCGCACCGTACCTATTTGACGTTTGTCGACCATTTTGATCATGTTTTGATCAATACCGGACTGTCAGTGCTTACGTAGGCAGTGTGCAACAGAGATAACGCTCTACGAAGTCGAAACGAGCCGATCATCTCTTTCGCAGGCTCGATGTGCAATATAAATTGTTGAGTACTGTACATTCTTTGTCTGATATTGGGATATTTTGATTTTCTGGAAATTTCCCAGTACATCGGAGTTTGGTGACGTGTTTGGAGATGTCAACAGGTTCTCCACCTGTTACATGGGCGAAAATGAAACCGGCGATAGATGCAAACACCCATGTTGCATTTATGCTTGAATGCATGCATTTACCTCTGACTACCCCTTCGGAGATTACAAGCGGGAAGTTACGCACGTTATCTTGCCAAAACACAGACGAATTCGCAGGCAAAAGCTGAGTATATTAATAAATTGTTACAGCGCAAACTTGGTTTAGCAAATGCTTTGGCAAAGTTACTTTCGCGCGACCTTGGGTGCTGCAATCAGGTTCGAATGTTTTTTACATTTCGCATTCACCCACGAGCTTTTTGATGCCTTCTATTTTATTTCCTCTGTGGCCAAGTGGTAAGACTGACTATATTAGGTTAGGATCCCATTGCAGAGTTATTCGTCATCTCGCGTGGCAAAAATTCGAACGATCGGGCGACTTGGCACTTTTTGAATTTACCTAATATTTCTGTCGTCAATTCGCACGCTCATACAAAGTACAGTTAGGTAAATATTTTTTTTATTAAATTTTAGAAACGATATTGCTACTACTACTTTCTAACTACCGTTATTATATCTAAAACAGATTTATGCATTATAAAAAAAAAGTCGGTCGTACACTAGGTATATTGACAATCATTGTATGTTATATGAAGCAGCTATAGTAACAAGCCCAATTCTTTTGTGATATTGTAAATTCTATTTCATATTTTTGATTGAAATGGTACCTACATACTAAAGTAATGATATAATAATAATATTTTGTTTTATTTTATAGACCAACCATAAAATATTAAACGTTTTTAAAAGGATTTTTGTACTTGACTGTACATAGTTACCTCACAATTTTATGGTCGGGCGAGTTGACGAGAGAAATATTATTTAAATTGAAAAGGTGCCAAGTCGCCCGATCGTGAGAATTTTTGTCGTGCGAGATGACGAATAACCCCCATTGCAGAATCATTTCGTTTACCCAGATATGCTGCAAACCTATACCGCATATTTATAATATAGAGAATATATATCCACTAGGTTGCCTATCACAAAATGGCCGAAAATGTTAGACAAACACATATATACATTTCAACTTTACAGAAGAATGTTTATTTTAATTCATACATATAGCACACCTTTCGGATCGCCTGGGAGGCACTTGTGCTCATTGGAATCGCCTGTCAATTTTTTTAAACATTCACTGCCAATCTTTTTAATTAGATGCACCAGGGGGCTAATTATTTTCCAGCGGATATGTTAAATTTTAGATGTCATAACTCATTGATAATAATATTTATTAATTTAAAATATAATATATTTAAAACAAAAATAAATAAGTACATGGATCCGTGTAGCCGGCCATCAACAGTGAACGCCCGCGAGTTTCCTCACTGTAGCTCAACCACCAGTAAGCAGTACAGCACTACTTACCATCGATGTGAACTGTATACTAGTTTGTCACTCCATGATATTATTTTTTTTTACTTTTTATGCGTATGTCTATGCTGTAGTTTTTTAATTTATCATCGATATGAGTTGTACGTCACTTCCATGACATTCAAAAAAACTGAATGAGTAATGTATAAGATATTTCATCCGCCTACAAGGAAGACGTGACATACAAGGTCCATACAACAACAATCTAAAAACGAGAACTCTACCTTCATACATATTATGTCGCATTAAAGGTCAATTTACATTGGTTATGTCACCAACATTCGATTTATACTTAAAATAAAAATCAGTCAAGTGCGAGTCGGATTCGCTACTGAATTCCGTACAAAATTAAACCACTAAATATTAGTATGTTCTTAGGTTTTGGCGAGCTGCACTCATTGAAATGAAAATTTTAAATAATCATTTTAGTATGTATGTATGTATCTTCACGCCAGGTCCCTAACGGGGTAGGCAGAGAGCGTAGAGCGCCAGATATCCCGGTTCAGACAAACCTCTCGTGCCTCGTCTACCTTATCATTTTAGTTTAATATACATACGCGAGATAAATCCGAAAACGAGTTTTATTTCACTAAATATTAATGAAGAAATAAGCTGGATTGATAGACAGACTCTCCTTTGTCGTTGGATTACTGTAGTCCTAATACATACATACTTACGAAACGATTTGAGTTATAAGACCCGGTACGAAATTTTATGACGAGTAAAATCAAGTGTAACATGAAAGTTGAGGCGTTATTCCCCCGGGAGCGATGCTACCGAGTGGACGTGCTTCACGCGGCCGCGCACTAGCAATTTCCTTACGCAAACCATACAGTTTTTTGTAGTAAAGTAAAAAATAATTCTTAGATACATTATTCTTTTGTTTTTATGTAATGATGACTGCAGCCTATAGACACTTACACAAAGACAAAATGGTCAAAATACAGATGCGTTACCACTCCTGAGGCCTGAGGTGTTCTGCACCTGTGCCGGAAATTACAAGGCCGTATTTACTTATGAGATTGTTTCTTGCCAAACTTAATGTCTCTAAGTTATGACGTCCATCCGTTCCTAAGAAAAAAAAACTCAATGTATAGAAAGACGAACAAAAAGTTATACTTACTAACAGGTATCCTTTTTAGAGAACCAGAACCCTAAAAATAAGCTAGGCCAAATGGAGGCAGAAAATTGCATGTTATCACCAATATTTTATGACCCACACACAAAATTTAAAATCAAAGAATGAAGGATCAAGATTTATTGGTTATCCAAATTATCTTGATACGTGAGTACTTGAAAGTATAACATCAGTTAGAGATCAATGTATATTGGATGTATTCTGACCTTAAAATTGTGTCAATTGCTAAGAACATACTTATGTAATGTTTAGCGAACATATACAAAGTATTACGCTTTGTTTTTCTCAAGATCACGATCTATTTATTTTTTTATATAGCTAGTGTTAAAATTACAAGGTTTATTATTGTATGTTGTCTCTAATTCAGGAAAAAACGGACCCACAGAGCGCCGCATTGCATCGTTGTGCTGTACGGCTGTACACTACCATCTGACCGAAACACGGTGGTCCTGATAACTACCATTTGGCGGCAGAGATTGGGTAATGTGATAGTGACTATTCCCTCGATTTCCACCACTGCCCTCCGAAGCACGGGATTGCGCATTTTGCTACTAGCGGTCAGCCATCACACACCCGACAGCGCCCGTATCGCACAACAAATCAATCAATCAATCAAATCATTTATTTACTAGAATGTAGTAAGTACATGCAGGTACAGATGTAATGGTAATAAAATTATGGGAACTATATAAATAGATCGCTTGCGATCTACACCAGCCGCAGGGCCATGTGCGCCACCAGAAAACTAACGTATATTGCAAGGCTTTTATAGACGTAGAAATAATTATTATTTAACTTCCTTGTACGGCCACAGTGCTGATGGTTAAGAATTTTATTGTAAAGATTATCATCTGGTATTGAACCTACACTATTACGTAAATGACGTCACCCGTAGGTGACATCACTTGTATAGCTTAAGCGGTGTGTACATTGTGCATTTTATTTAAGTTAGAGTTAAGTTATTATCTACATTAAACATCCGTAAATATGTTCAACTTAGAAAAGGTTTGTATTAATATTTCAACTGAAAGACGTCTAGTCTGTCCACTACTGGACAAGAATCACCCCAAACATGGCACAACGAACGGTACTGGCCGCCTTAATCCAGCGATTGGTTGCTAACTTCACCGTCGTCGCGCGTCGGTTCAATTTGTGGCGAGCCTACCTATGTTTAGTCTTCTCTATGTGCCCACTTTAATTTCCCTTAAGGTTACTTTGGTTGTCGTGCGGATCTCCTCATTTCTTTTTTTTATGTAGTGAAGGTGGCAAACAAGCATTCAATTCACATTGATGTTAAGTGATGACTGCTGCCAATAGACACCCACACAAAGACCAAGGTCAAAATGCAGATGCGTTGCCACCCCTGAGACCTTGATTAGTTATTACGTCTCTGTGGTAGTTCTCACAGGGCCATCCATTACCATCCAACCGGAACACGATAATGCTGAACACTACCATTTAGTGGCAGATAAATTAGGTAATACGGTGGTGCCTACGAAAGCTCCTTCACTGGAGCTCGAGTGATTTCATTGAGGAATGATTGGATCTCATTGGGAAACAGCTTAGATAAATAAACAATTTTTGATGAGCTTAATGTCTTTCTTATATAAAGAAATAAATAATAAAGACTTTTCTTCCATTGGCGAGGTGGATGGTACTACTAATGCGTGCGTCATGGCCAAGACTAGGACGAGAATGGTATCAATGCGCATTTCATTTTTGTTTTATATTCGTGATATCTTTTATTTTGTTAACTTTTTTTTTTGTGAACATAATTTCGATTTACGTGGTGATTGACATCCGTGCGTCACCGAATGGGTTCCGATTGAAAATCAGCGCTAGGCTCACGCCTGGCATATTGCTGAATCGGCCACCTTTTTGGTGCTAAAAGGAGACACTCATTCAGAGCAGATCTATGTACCTAGTATGTT
The DNA here is from genome assembly GCA_036365455.1 of Macrosoma leucophasiata. Lineage (NCBI taxonomy): Eukaryota > Metazoa > Arthropoda > Insecta > Lepidoptera > Hedylidae > Macrosoma > Macrosoma leucophasiata. Next base: position 5,186,606 of record JAWQUS010000015.1, read on the forward strand.
GTGCTATTTTTTAAGTGACTTTATGTTTTTTTTTCTCTGTAACCAACGCGTGTTTGTTTTATGCACCAAATAAAGTTTTACTCACTTACTTACCAATGTCTACCTCCAATTATGAAAAACCTGTAGCGTCCACTACATTAAGGTGCCAACTAGTGGAATACAATGAAACCTCACAGTACTTGTCTAGTACGGTAGATGGCGTGCATTCGAATTACATCGCACATGCGATGATTTCTCAAGAGTTGGCATATATACAACTTCCCTACGTCAATCGTTGGGCCGCGGCCCGCCAGGCGCTACCACCTTGCCTGGTCGGAGAATCCTCCCTTTTCGTCGGAGGAACACTTCCACCCGTTCCTCCACAAACCTAATTACAGCCGCCATAAGGCAATGCAATAAAATTTTAAGGAAAAATTTGACAAATCAGACATGGACTTCGGTAGCTCAGTTGGAAGAGCGGCTGGACTAGATTCACAGTGGTCGCGAGTTCGAGTCTCGCCTGGAGTCAAATTTTTATTTCCATTTTTCTTTAAAAAAAATAACTAATTAAGCATAATATCGCAGATGTATGCCGGCGATGCTATAGTCTACTTCTATGAAGTTAACGGGCATGAATGTATGTTTAAAATAAAATATTTAGTAGTGAAAGAGTTCCAGTTTCGGAGTTTAAATAATTATAAAGAAAAATGGAAAGAAAAATTTGACTTCAGGCGAGACTCGAACTCGCGACCACTGTGAATCTAGTCCAGCCGCTCTTCCAAGAAGTCCAAAGAGAGTCAAGTTAAGTCAAGTTAAGATGGGAAGAAAAGTTTGACGCTTCAGGCGTCAAATTTTTCTTTCCATTTTTCTTTAAAAATAAAAATATATTTTCACAAGCATGTGTTAATGCGAAATAATATAAAACAATTATAAAGTCATAATTGCATTACTTATTACGTGTGTCCAAACTACAGTGTTCAACAATAGAGTTCCGATTATATGGCATTAGTATGTATGGCATTGTTTAGTTATTTTTTACTGGTGGTAGAGCTCCAGTGACGGAGCTCATGGGCGTAGGCACCACCGCATTACCTAATATACTTGCCTCTAAATGGTAGTGTTCAGCACTATCGTGTTAAGGTCAGGTGGTAATGTACAGCTCTGTAATTTCCGGCACACAGGCATAACACCTTAGGCCTCGGGAGTGGCACCGCATCTGCATTTTGGTCATTGTGTGGGTGTCTATAGGCTGCAGTCATCACTTAACATCAATGTGAACTGCATGCTTGTTTATTAATTTCATTGCATAAATAAAAAAAAATATTTTTTGTCACACAGGCAAAACAGCTCTCAGCGATGATAACGCATCTGCATCTCGACTTATGCCGTAGATGTTTGTAGGCTGCAGTAGCACTTACCGTTCATTTGAACTGATTTTTTCAGAATTTACTGTCAGTTCACTTATCTTATTTTTTTTTTTTCGATATAAATCTCAGAGGCTGTGTTTCCACATTGTGTACTTGGCCTTATATAGGCAGAAGGCACAGGTGATTATGCGCAACCTCGAGCCGAGGCCATAGACATTACATATTATCAACTCGCATTTACTATTCTAGTCAACTCTATCGTTTAAGACATAAAATTTAATATCCTGTAACAAACTGTATTCGTAACTTTGCCGTAGATCATACATATAACTGGACGTGTATTTTAAAATGGACTTTAGTTCATTGTATTATGGTTGAAAATTAAGATTTATGTATGTGTTTTCTAGGATTCTTACAACTAATTTGCAGGTGATGTATATAGATAATACACATTATTAGTTTCGCTTCAGTGTCACATTTTAGTTTCTAGGCACGTTTGTTAAATATTGATTGACCATGTGCAACTTTGTTTTTTTAGGGTTCCGTACCTTAAAAGGAAAAAAGGAACCCTTATAGGATCACTCGTGCGTCTGTCTGTCCGTCTGTCACAACCAATTTGCTCCGAAACTACTCGACCGATTGAGTTGAAATTTGATGAATATATGTAAATTGGTGACCCAAAGATGAACACGTCAAGTAAAATAATAATTTTTAAACAGGGGGGGGGCACATTCGGGGGGTAAATCAGAAAATTAAAAAAAAAATGTAAACTGTGTCGTGTGACATATCAAATGAAAGAGGTTGTTGTCAGCATCTCAGATATATTTTTTTATAATTTTTACATAAACAAATTTGAAGTTATTTAAGAAAAACGACGAAAATTGACTATTCCCCCTCCCCCCCCTATCTCCGAAACTACTAAACTTAAAATTTTGAAAAAAATGTGGAAAATAGTTCTTTGCCTATAGATTACTGGAAAACCTATAAAAAGTTTGAGTATTCAAATTTAATCGAAAATTCTTAATAATATAACCCCCCCCTGCCGGTACCACAGTAACCGCTATGTCCATGCATTTTAACCAACAGGGTGCAAGGTACAAATAAAATAAAATAAAATACGCTTACACTCACAGCCCCACACTAGGTATAAACCTGTGTCGTACGTGCCGTTGTACACATAGGTACAACACATACACAAACACCCAGACCCGAATTAAATATCTGTAGGCCATACAAATATTTGTCCCGGTGCGGAGATCGAACTCGCGACCCTTCGAATCAAACGGTCATCTCTCACCGCTGGACTAACGGGGTCGTCAAAAGTCGTCGGTATCTCCCATATCTTGATCTGACGCGTTCGATTAAATACAAAAATAGCATCTCACAAGTATTATAATCTACCCATTTGTTTCCTTAATTGTGTTTGGATTTGTATGGTAAGTATGATAGATTATTTTACCACTTTTGGTGGTAGAGCTCCAGTGACGGAGCTCGCAGGCGTAGGCACCACCGCATTACCTAATATACTTGCCGCTAAATGGTAGTGTTCAGCACTATCGTGTTCCGGTCAGGTGGTAATGTACGGCCCTGTAATTTCAGGCACTGAGGCCACAACACTTTAGGCCTCAGGAGTGGCAGCGCATCTGCATTTTGACCTCTGGTCATTGTGTGGGTGTCTATAGGCTGCAGTCATCACTTAACATCAATGTGAACTGCATGCTTGATTGCCACTTTTATTACATAAAAAAAAAAAAATGTAAGAAGCAAATTATTCCTCATGATTTTTTTATGTAATGAAGGTAGCAGACAAGCAAGCAGTTCACATTGATGTTAATTGATGACTGCAGCCTGTAGACACCCACATAAAGACCAGTCAAAATGCAGATGCTTTGCCACCCCTGAGAACTTGGTTGTTACGTCTCTGTGATAGGTAATTACGGAGCCATACAAACGTGATGATGAGATGATTAAAACTTGATCTTAATCTAATTACTGACACCATAGAGCAATACGTGCCACCGGCCGCGGCGGACCGCAGGGGAGTAGCCGTAGCGTTTATCACCAATGCAAAACAGTCTGTCATTTTTTGCGGGGGGAAATGCGTGTGACACACACACTCTACAAAAATCGTCTATGACTACGAAACTCACACCTTGACTTAAACAATATACATAAACAATTTCACGCACACATTTAAACATCTAGGCGACAGGCATAGGCCCACTTGGACTTGTACTTTTACAGAAGGGAAAGCCTGCATATGGCTACTCCCCTCCGGCAGAGAATATGTAATAATACTACGTATAGAATGGATGCTTTGACGTCCCCCCGATATGCTCGCATCACTCAACCCCTTCCCCTCTTATGGGCGACGGTTGGTATTTTGTACCGTGCTACGCACACACAAAATGTAAACGTGCGCGTTTAAATACACGTCACTGATTGATGTCTGTGTAATAGAAACCAAATTAAGAGTTTGTATGGAATTTTGGCGGAGTGTCCGCGGTGTGCCTCCGGTCCGCCGCGGCAGGTGGTCCGTGCTGCTCTATGACTGACACAGAATCACAGAACCATAAAATCTTAATAATAAGCAAGTAGGTTATAGCGTAAGAGATAATAAGTAAAGTGTATAATTTATAATCATATAAACTATCCACAAATAGAATGTATTTCATAATACCATATTTCATAACGCAGTTTGAATTAACCATCTCTTGAAAGTGGTTTTATATGTAAATTATATGAATCATTGTCTGATAAGATATTTATTGTCTGGCTTGATGTAGAATTAACTAAAATATGAATACAGTGGACCAACCCTCATCGCATAATCGCTGATTTAGAGTTTCTAAAAAGTTAAAACTGCCTCGGTAGCCTAGTGGTAACAGGCCACTACTAGTACGCTGAGGTCCTGGGTTCGATTCCCGGGCTCTACCCGGGAATCTATCAGAGTTTATCAGAGATAATGGTGAAAAGTCCTTTATCTATGATTCTATTGGGATTTTTTCAAGTTTGGTAATGTGCCCGGCCCGCCACCTGCTACATGGGCCAAAACGTAACCGGCGAATCGTGGGTGGTTGCATGTATGCTTGAATGCATGCATTTACTTCTGCCTACTCTCGTGGATGCCGTTGTACACATACAACACATACATAAACACCCAGACCTGAAACAAATATCTGTAGGCTATACAAATATTTGTCCCGGTGCGGGGATCGAACGCGCGACCCTTCGAATCAATCGGTGGTTTCACACCGCTGGACTAACCGGGTCGTCGTTGCAACATGCATTCAAGCATACATGCAAGCACCCTCGATTCGCCGGTTACGTTTTTGGCTCATGTAAACAGGTGCACGTCAATAAACTCCTGGTACTGGGAAACTTCCAAAAAAGGAAAAGTGGCAATAAAATCATAGTCACAATAATTGTGTTAGCATGTTAGTAGAAGTGCCCATACCATTCGGGGATTATAGGCGTGAAGTAACGTTTTTTTACGTCTAAAAAGTTAATGGTCGTTACTAAAGTGTAAAATAATGTGTTTATGAAATTTAGACGAAAAATGGAAATAATTTTATACTTACCTTTTTACATTGTTGGTGTTTTGGTACGGATTCCCTAAATGTTTCGATTTACAATGAAGACCATGTCACAATGCAAATATGAACAGTGTGGAAACTACGTACAAAACCTTAAAACGTCACACTCACACAAACATACGCATCGATGAGGCCTCTAAGCGGTTCTCGTAGTGCTGCAGTACTGAGTCACTCGCTTCATCGAGCGTCGATGCGCATGTTTGTGTTAGTGTGCCATTTCGAACGTTTGTACGTAGTTTCCATACTGTTCATATTTGTACTGTTACCATGTCACTCTTTGAAGACCAGTTTATTGGAGAATAAAATATTTATTTTAATGTTATGGAAGTGGCAAACGAGGATGCAGTTCACATTGATGTTAAGTGATGACTGCAGCCTATAGACACCCACACAAAGACCAAGGTCAAAATGCAGATGCGTTACCACTCTTGAGGTGTTATGCCTCTGTGCCGGAAATTACAGGGCCGTACATCACCACCTGACCGGAACACGATAGTGCTGAACACTATCATTTACGGCAAGTATATTAAGTAATGCGGTGGTGCCTACGCCCGCGAGCTCCGTCACTGGAGCTCTGACCACCAGTAAAACGGTGGTAGAGTTCTAGTGTATGGACTCGAGTTAGGCGGTCGGCCCCCTCTTAACTCTTCCGTGATGCTTAAGATTATCTTGACAGTTTCGTTCTACCTACTAAAACATATTGCTCTAAAGAAGTAATGTACGAGTACCTGCAGACGAAATCACTTTTGGGCAAAAGTTAGGTGACACAAAACAAGACGACGTCAATCAAAAGCATCACGAAAGCATTAGAGATATGCGGTCCGCCCCCTACATCTCATTTGTATATCTACGCTGTATCAAAACTGTTTTTCAATAATTATAAATATACTTGCTGTCCCGGCAAACTTCGTATTGCTCCAGAATGAAATAGTCAAAGGATTGATTTAAACGGATTATTTGTATGGGAAAATAAAATTGTGGTTTTTACTATTTCCCTTCAATTTCTTCATATTTTCTTACCTTTTAAACCGTCCCTGGACTTCCATAAATCATTCAAAACCAAAATTCGCCAAATCGATCCAGCCGTCGTCGAGTTTTAGCGAGATAAACGAACAGCAATAGATTTTTATATCATATAGATAGATAGATATATAGATATTTCACGATTGAAAATATATACGGACAATCTGTAAAAATATTCTGAAATGTACGTGCCTCTGTCAGGGTTTTTTTAATTCGCCATATTGTTTTGGATTTGGAAAAACCTTGTCTTCATGGTTGCGTCATTAAAGGAGGCGGACTGACCGGTTTGGACTGTTTGCACGATTCAACATTGTGTGTATGAATAATATCGTATATAGGTACCTATATATGGCTCCCATCCAAAAAATATGACGTTTTAATGTGAGAAAAGCTCGTGGCGGTAACCCCTTAGGGTTGGGTTCGGCCCTATGTACAAAACCTTAGACTTGGTGGAGGTACCAATTAGAGTGTGCCAGGTATCTTTCATATCTCAGACCGCACTACGACTTTACTTTGAGCAAAGTATGCTTAGAACTGTCAGAAATGTATGGGTTTTGGCGGTTCAAAGTTTGTGAATCTCGCCCTGAAGCTCACGCGCTCAAGTTAGTTCAAAACATAAAGCAATATACCTAGTCCACGGGCCGCGGCGGATCAGAGGGGGGAAGCCATTTGCAGGCTTTCCCCTCTGTCAAAGTACAAGCACAAGTGTTCCTATGCCTGTCGCCGAAATGTTTAAATGAGTGCGTGAAATTGTTTATGTATTTTGTTAAAGTCAAGGTGTGAGTTTCGTGGTAATAGACGATTTTTGTAGTGTGTGTGTGTCACACGTATTTCCCTCCGTAAAAAATTACAGATTGTTTTGCATCGGTAATAAACGCTATGGCTGCTCGCCTACGGTCCACCGCGGCCGGAGGCCCGTGTTGCTCTATGGTCCAAAAATAGCATCTTGGGCTCACCTACTATATGGTGACATTTGTTTGAAAAATTAAATGCAGCTACCTCCATCGATTTCGTAAACGATTTATTTCAATGATTGGTTAGGATCCCACTGCAGAATCATTACGTTCATCCAGATATGATGCAAACCTTATATTTATGCATATTTTTATTATCTAGAGAATATATATCAACTATAGGTTGCCAATCAAAATTTGGCCTCAAGTAATTTTAATTTTTTTTTTTATCTTTAACAGCCCGCAACTCTTATTTGCGGCCTATTTAATTTGGCTCCCGTATATATAATAATAATTGGAAAAAAATAAATTTAATTTGATATATATAAATAATACATGTACGTTATGGACGTAAAAAGTTATCGGGGCGGAACGAAAATAGCTAGGGGCGGCCAAGTGCGCAACGACAGCCGTGATTTTTCAGAGTCTTTATGCATATGACCGTAAGGTAAGGGGTCGTCCATTAATCACGTGAGGCTCGAAAGGTGGAGGGGGGGCTCCGGAAAAATCACGAAATATCACAAGGAGGAGGGGGGCATATGTGGAGATATCATGTGTATTTATTTCTTCTTCAAGTGCCTAATTTCAACCGAAAAGTGCCAATTTCTTCTCGACCTAACAGTCACCAGTTTAGGCAATTTTCAAGTCAAATACAAGATTAGTAATAGTATATTATATAGCTAACATTGGCGCGATTTTTTCGCGATGTCCGATGATTTTCTACTAAATTAAAAAAAAAAGAACCTATCTGTTTTAATCCAAAAAAATACACGTGATTTTGGGTGGGGGTGGGGGGTTAATCTAAAACCTCACCACGTATCACCAAAGGGAAGGAGGGGGGTCAAAACGACGCGAAAAACATCACGTGATTAATGGACGGCCCTTAAACGATATTATATTGAATAAACAAGTAAAAAAATCTATCAAAAAAAAATATAAAAAAATACTTGCGGCCAAATTTTGAATGGCAACCTAGTGGATATATATTCTTTAGATTATAAATATGCATAAAAATTAGCTTTGCAGCATATCTGGATGAACGCAATGATTCTGCAGTGGGATCCTAACATATCAATGCTAAATTTAATTCAACATTACTAAAATGCATTCACACATGCATTACCTGCAATTCGAAATAAATTGTAATACAAAATCAATTCGTTCACACGCATCGTTACGCAACCAATAATTGCAACAGAGATGGGAATCGATCCCGTTACGGCAGCAAGGACAGGCGTCGGCGCAGCCTTGTGCCTACGTGATCAAATATATATTTTACATTTAATATGGAGCTAGTTTGTCACAGTGTTGTGAAATTTGTGACTATGATGTTGTAGCGTCCACTACATTAAGGTGCCAACTAGTGGAACACAGACGAAACCTCACAGTACTTATCTAGAACGGTAGATGGCGTGCAGTCGAATTACATCGCACATACGATGTATTCTCAAGAGTTGGCATATATACAACTTCCCAACATCAATCGTTGGGCCGCGGCCCGCCAGGCGCTACCACCTCGCCTGGTTGGAGGATCCTTCCTTTTCGCCGGAGGACCACTTCCAACCGTTCCTCCACAATGTAAATTTCGCATTCAACGAAGGGGTAGGCAGAAGTAAAAGGATGATTATGATTTCAAATAGGCAAATATGCAAACACCTCGATTCGCTTAATGCGATAGTAGGTATAGGTATATCGTTCGCTTTACCAACGGGCGCTCTACCAATAAATATTATGTTTATCAGTGGTATAAAGTGGCCCACAAGCATACAGTTAACATTGATTGTAAGTAATACGGTAGGTATGCATTCAAGCATACATGTATTAACACCCACGATTCGCCGGTTACGTTTTTGGCCCATGTAACAGGTGGCGAGCCTGTTGACATCTCTGGGGACCTTACCAAACTTCGAGGTACTGGGAAATTTCCAGAAAATGGAAAAATCCCAATAGAAGAGAGAGAGAGAGGTAGAGCTTCAGTGGCGGAGCTCGCGGGCGTAGGCACCACCGCATTACCTAATATACTTGCCGCTAAATGGTAGTGTTCAGCACTATCGTGTTCCGGTCAGGTGGTAATGTACGGCCCTGTAATTTCCGGCACAGAGACATAACACCTTAGGCCTCAGGAGTGGTAACGCATCTGCATTTTGACCTTGGTCTTCATGTGGGTGTCTATAGGCTGCAGTCATCACTTAACATCAATGTGAACTGCATGCTTGTTTGCCACGCCAATTACATAAAAAAAAAAAGAATAAAGGACTTTATGCCATTATCTCTGATAGCCCCCTATCCGGAAATCGAACCCAGGACCTCAGCGTAGAAGTAGTGGCCTGCTACCACTAGGTTACCGAGGCAGTTATAGAATAACCACGTTTTCTTTAGACAGTGCTATAACTATAAAGATTAACATGAAATCTGAGATTTCATGTTAAATGCGTTGTCACTCCTGAGGCCTCTAAATAAGGTGTTATGCCTTTTTGCCGGAAATTACAGAGCCGTACCATTACCACCTGACCGGAACACGATGTTTCAAGTGTCTGTTTGTAATATAAAAATAACCTCTTTTAACTAAATGCATATGTATGCACATGGTACATATACGAAAACAACATTTTAAAAAAAAATTGTCTGTTTGTCTGTCTGTTTGGCGCGTCTAATCTTGAGAACGGCTTTACCGATTTTAACGGGACTTTCACTGGCAGATGGCTGATGTAAAAAGGAGTACCTTAGGCTACTTTTATACTAGTTGCGCCCACGACTTCGTCCGGGTAGATACTGAACAATCATAAATTCTCACGCGGGCGAAGTCGCGGGCACATTTAATTATTACATAAAAAAGTGTGAAGTATCGTTGAAATAACAAATTAACAATTATATTTTAATCTAACAGTCTCCCACACAACTCAAATATTGTTTTTATGCAATAAAAGCCATATTTATAGCTTTAGTGGGTTTTGAAACAAACGCCGAGTCTGATGAGTTGCGTCAAGATGCAATGTTGCGGTTGTTTGAAATTATTATTATTATTATTTATTTTTTTTTGTAATGGAATTGGCAAACAATCATGCAGTTCACATTGATGTTAAGTGATGACTGCAGCCTATAGACACCCACATGAAGACCAAGGCCAAAATGCAGATGCGTTACCACCCCTGAGGCCTAAGGTATTATGCCTCTGTGCCGGAAATTACAGAGCCGTACATTACCACCTGACCGGAACACGATAGTGCTGAACACTACCATTTAGCGGCAAGTAAATTAGGTAATGCGGTGGTGCCTACGCCCGCGAGCTCTGTCACTGGAGCTCTACCAACAGTAGAATTTTATTTGCACTCCTTTAATTGATGTTATAGAGCAATACGGGCCACCGGCCGCGGCGGACGGAGGTAGCCACATGCAGGCTTTCCCCTCTGTCAAAGTACAAGCCCAAATGATCCTGCGCCTGTCGCCCAGATGTTTAAATGTGTGCGTGAAATTGTTTACGTATTTTGTTAAAGTCAAGGCGTGAGTTTCGTAGTAATAGACGATTATTGTAGTGTGTGTGTATCATACACGTATTTGCCCCCGCAAAAAATGACAGACTGTTATGCATCGGTAAAAAACGCTATGGCTACTCGCCTCCGGTTATGATTATAAAAAAAGAGGGTTTAAATATATATTTTTTATTTAATATCTATAGACATTTAACACGTACCTACGTGTGGTATGTGTAGAGTTAGTTATTTGAAAATGGCATTGAGGTTTATAGAATACTAGCGGCCTGTCCCAGCTTCGCGCGGGTGCAATGTCAGCTCGAGCACACCGCGGACAGTACGCCAAAATTCCATACAAACGCTTAATTTGGTCTTTAATACACAGACATCAATCGATCAAGCGGTGACGTGTATTAACACGTGCACCTGTGTGCGTAGCACGTAGAAAATACTAATCGTCGCCCATAAGAGGGGGGGTAGGGTGATGCGGGGAAATCGGGCGGGACGTCGAAGTGTCCATTCTATACGCAGTATTATTGCATATTCTCTGGGTCGAGCTCCAATGACGGAGCTCGCGGGCGTAGGCACCACCGCATTACCTAATATTCTTGCCGCTAAATGGTAGTGTTCAGCACTATCGTGTTCCGGTCAGGTGGTAATGTACGGCCCTGTAATTTCTGGCACAGAGGCATAACATCATTGGCCTCAGGAGTGGTAACACATCTGCATTTTTACCTTAGTCTTTGTGTGGGTGTCTATAGGCTGCAGTCATCACTTAACATCAATGTGAACTACATGCTTATTTGCCACTTCCCTTACAAAAATAAAAAAAAACTATATTAAGGTCACCAAATGCCTCATGTTTCCAATATGAGCAGATTAAAAAAATATACCAACCCGTTTGCTAATCCAACATCAAAAAGTTCTATCCCACATAAAAACTGACATAAAATTAATTAATATGCCATATTGGCTAAATTCAAATATGCATTATTCTTATTTGGTTCTGTGATTAACTGCTATAGCAAAATCGGTGGTGTTTTATTTATAAATAACGGTTTGATAAAACAAAATAAAGAATCGGGGGAAAAGTTTCATTTTAAAATCAAATTAATAGCTGTTGTAAATTATATTGCCAAATGTATTATACGATTTATTATCTTAGTAAACTAAAAGGAGTTGTTTTTTTAATGTAATTAAAGTGGCAAACAAGCATGCAGTAGCCAGTATGCTGAGGACGTTGAACGGTGGAGGCGGACTGGACGTGGCACTTTGGGCTTAATTTCTTAGTTGTGCTTTACATAAAAATAAAAAAGGGGGGTTATTCATATAAGATTAGAAAGGTGATGCGATATGAAAAAATAAAGATAAGATCAAGGTCAAAATGCAGATGCGTTACCATTCCTGGAGACCTAAGGTGTTATGCTTCTGTGCCGGCAATTACAGGGCCGTACATTACCACCTGACCGGAACACGATAGTGCTGAACACTACCATTTAGCGGCAAGTCAATTAGGTAATACGGTGGTGCCTACGCCCGCGCCAGTAAAAAATATACCAAGAGTTAATACACAGACAGACCCCGCAGAATATATGGGACTATTGTGATCAAAATCAAAAAGTTTATTTATTCTTTGGGATTGCACGAATCGCTTAAGATATGTTACGGCTTTAATTCAAATTTTAAACTATGGTGAATGACACACATGTTACGTCAAAAAGTTGATAATGCTGTCTCTCTTCGTCACTGACACTTAACAACCAGTAAAAAAGTCCTTGTATATTTATATACCTCTGTCTATCCTTCGCGGAAATAAAGGTGTGAAGTAACGTGTCCAAGACCGGAGTGAAGTGCGAGTGGCTAGAACTGGAACCCACGTTCCGATGACGTCACTGCGTGGGAGAAAAGTGGGCGCCGACCTTGACTTAGTATGGTATACGACAGTCAAGCAACACTTTAGAATTTAAATGCTTTTGGACATCAACACTTAATGTGTTTATGGCTTTTTTAGCTACAATTTTGTAATGTCAACTTGGTGGGTTAGTCATTTATACCTTCTTCTACTTTCCTCATAGACAAACTTTTTATAAATCTTCGCTTTTAACTTTTTTATCAGATTTTATAATGGTAAATGAGACATTCTATTGATAGGTATCATAGTAGATCAACCTACAGTTTTCAACAATCTTTCTCAAATTATTTATTTCAAAAAAAGTGATTGGTACATCGACTCGCAACTGCTTTCTACGAAAGAATCAATCGGCTAGTATCGACTTCGTAGAGCGATATCTCTGCTACACACTACCTACGCAAGCAAAGCACTGATAGTCCGGTATTGGTGAAAACTTAATCAAAATGGTCGACAAAAGTCACATGGGTAAGGTGCTAGTTATAATAACGTTTTACAGACCCGAAATAATTCAAAGTCTCCTTCCTAAAGTAGACGTGCAATAATTTTTGCTGTAGGTACTGCAAGCACAATAAACGGGCCACCGGTAGCGGCGGACCGGAGGGGAGTAGCCAGTAGAAGCACAGTATATAGGTACAAAACTGTGGTAGTAGCCACATAACGTTTATTACCGATGCGTTTTGCATCATAGTTTGCAGTTTGTCATTTTTTGCGGGGGGAAATATGTGTGACACACACTCACACTACAAAAATCGTCTATTACTACGAAACTCACACCTTGACTTTAACAAAATACATAAACTATTTCACGTACATATTTAAATATCTGGGCGACAGGCATGGGACCATTTAATTTTGGTCTTGTACTTTGACAGAGGGGAAAGCCTGCATATGGCTACTCCCCTCCGGTCCGCCGCGGCCGGTGACCCGTGTTGCTGTATGGTAAGTACAGTCATGGAGTTTTTTATTGTTTAATGATACAGACTAAATTCATAATAATTTAAACAGAACTTCAATGAGGAACAAAAAACAGAAACGGCTAAAGATTATACAGTAATTACAAAGTCACGATGACCTTTGCACAAATGAACGGTTTTTTATCATTATCAATTTATCAAAGTGGATTTCATTATGTGACGCAATGCCTTTATGCAAACTCACTGATGATAGAACTCAAATGGAAGGATGTACCTACATTTAAAAGTTTTTACTGGTAGTGAAGCGCGCATGGTCCCGCGGCTGGTGTAGATCGGAAGCGAAGAATGTGTGAAGGGTAACCGTGCTTCGGAGGGCCCGTTAAGCCGTTGGTCCCGGTTGCTATCGATAGATAGAAGTCGTAAAACATTGTCGGATGCCTTAAAACATCCGACAGCGGATGCCTTAAAACATCCGACAGCGGATCGGCCACTAACCCGCATTGGAGTAGCGTGGTGGAGTAAGCTCCAGGCCGCCCCCCAAAAAGGGGAGAGACTCGTACCCAGCAGTGGGTCGTTTCAAGGGTTGCCATTATTTGAGAGACTGGACTTTTTTGAGAGATTCGCCTATAGATCGATTCACCCATGGACGTTTCGTCGACCGAATGGTTCATCTATGGTAGTTTCGCCGACTTTTAACTACAAGACTGTCAGCAAAAAAAAAATCTAACACCAAACGGTGCGGCGGTCTACTCCCTTCGACCTAACCTGGCTACGGGCGCCCACGGTTCCCATCTCGCCCAACCACCGGCTTGTAGTTAAAAGAATTATAGATATACCGTCGTGTCGGTGAAACATACTGTAGGTGAGACGGGGTGTCGTCAAAAGTGCCCTATACCAAAGGTTCAGTCGGCGAACAGTACGTAGGTGAAATACTCTGTTGGGGAAACGGAAATAAAAGAATCGCCCTGTCGACAAACAGTCCAATGGCAAATCGGTCGTAGGAGAACAATTGCCGGACCCACAGAGTATGGGGCGCTCGATACCTATCCCGAGCCTGACACACCTCCTCTGCTTTTTTGTATCGCGATGTCTTTAAAACGCTTCGTCGATTAGATAGCTCTTTCAAAGATCATAATCCTCATCTTTGGGAGGGAGCCCCTAAATACCAGCTTTGTCGCCTTGACTCCATTCAAAAACGTGCCATTCGCATCGTTAACGATCCAGGAATCACAGATAGACTCTGATCTGAGTCTGCGCAAAGACATCGGATGTCTGTGCATTTTCTACGGCCTTTACAAGGGTTAGTACTCTGATGAACTGTTTGATCTGGTGCCATCGTCTACATTCCATACATCGCACCACCCGCCGAAGAGAGAAGTTCCACCCGCACAGATTGGGTACTTGGAAATGCTCAACGGTCCGATTCGCATTAATTCCTGCCCAGAGCGTGTAAATTGTGGAACGAACTTCCATATGAGGTGTGCCCTCGGCGCTAAAACATGGGGTTCTTCAAAACTCAAAAGAGTTCTTCAGGGCTGGCGCGTTGGCAACTCCCCTGGTGTTGTAAATGCTCATAGGCGACAGTAAGCACTTTCCGTGGGCATCAGGTGGCCCGTCTGCTTGTCTGTCAATCCATTGACAAAAATAAAAAATCCTCATTTAAATTAAAGCTGGGAAAAGCCTTCTAACGATGCCCATAATATTGTGGGTCATTTTGGGAAGAACATATCGACAGTGGAGAGGCAAAGTCACCGCGTTTGACTCGCGGTTTGGCTTTCAAAGCTAATATTAATTCATTTTTCTCTATTTTTTAAATTCATAAGTCAAACATATTGTCATTTAACCTATTGACCCTAAATACCTAATGTAAGTTCGTTAAGAAGTTATATAAACACACTTCAAAGAACGACGATCTTTTATTGGCGTTTGTAAAATTGGTAAAAAATTTAGAGTCATCCGTTTTTTATGCTTCCTGACATATGGCCTTGTCGGATATAGTTAATCAACTGTTTTTGTGAATTTAGTTTTTATGTTTATAAAATTATTTTTAATGTACAAAAATCTTACGTATAAATAAACAGTATTAAACAAGAAATATTTTACACCGATCTTAGGAAGGATATTTCGGCTTATTTTGGGTCTGTAGAGCGTTATCTCTTTCGCACCTTATGGTGACGTTTGTTGACCATTTTGATCGAGTTTTGACCAATACCGGACTATCGGTGCTTACGTAGGCAGTGTGCAGTAGAGATAGCGCTCTACGAAATCGAAACTAGCCGATTGTCTCTTTCGTAGGCTCGATGTGGAATATTTCTTGCTGGGAACAGCAGGAACTTTTGAAACGACTTTTCTGTAGTAATTCTGGATATTGTTGAAGTTGTAAACTCATCGACAATATCAATTAAAGATATTGTCTATGAGTTCACAACTTATGATGTTTATGTAACTGTACCAACTTAATTGCCTATTCTTATAGTTATTCTAAGCATTAACAATTTCGAGTGTTTTTAAAAGGTTTTTTTTAGGAAAAATGAAAATGATATGCGAATTTCAGGAGGACGTTTTTTGTACAAATTCAGAGTTATCAGTTTTAAACATTGTTTTATTTTTTGGAAAAAAAGCCTGTAGATCACATTGATGTTAAGTGATGACTGCAGCCTATATACATATAAAGACCAGAGGTCAAAATGCAGATTCGTTGTCACCCCTGATGCCTTAGATATGACGGGGATAGTCACGGAGCCTCACGGAGATAGGTACTTGGTTTCGGATTTTTGTTAAACAACACATAGGAAGATTCCAGTGTGGAGTTAAACTTATTGTTAAGTAAAAACAGGTGTGGGTTTAATTAAAACATTCACACATCTGCTCACGCGTTGAGGAGAAACAGGTGTGACGATACGTCTAACGAAGTACACGGCGACGGGCCGTCGCTATTAACATTTTTTTTTATGTAATGAAGGTGGCAAGCAACCATGCAGACAAGTTCACGTTGATGTTAAGTGACTGCAGCCTATAGACACAAAGACCAGAGGTCAAAATGCAGATGCGTTGCCACCCCTGAGACCTTAGTTGTTTTGTCTCTGTCATAGATTATGGGGTACCTCGTGCGAGTCGTGGGTGTTTGCATGTATGCTTGAATGCATGCATTTACCTCTGCCTATCCCTTCGGGGATTACAGGCGTGAAGTTACGTTTAGCTATATTACACCTGTTTCTTGTGAAATATTTGTAACTTAACGTAGGTACCTATTGTGATATTGAAAGTTATTCTTCAACAAAAGGTTGTATGACTTGTATGTCAGATATAGCTATTCATAGAATAAACTTGATCAACCAGATTATAAGACTAGCTGTAGCTCTAGGCTTTGCTCGTATATTCTTTTTTAATTGATTGAACTTTTGTTGGCCAAATTACCTTCTAGGCTCCGTTAGCTTAGTGGTAAAACGGTTCGACTGGTCGCAGGTTCGATCCCTGCTTGAAGTCAAATTTTCTTTCCATTTTTTCTTTAGTTTCTAAATTCATTCGAGTGTGATATTGTGAAAAATAAAATATTTAAATAAATTGCTAACAAAGGTTGTACACTATTTAAAATAATCAAATATTTAATTATATCGGTTTAGGAATTTAGTTTAACAGGTCTACAAGAGCCAAGTTCTCGTAACGAAACTAACTACTTAGGTACCTAGTCGTAATTGATATTGTATAGCGATTGAATCGTTCTGCTGCCTTGCTTTAACAAATGCGCGCGGCATATGTTAGAGCAAGACATCGAAGCGATGCAATGACATCCATTGAAAATAAGGACTGATAACATATTGTACGTATTTATAATATTAATAGGAATGAGTAAGTAGGTAAGTTTTTTTTATGTAATAAAAGTGGCAAACAAGCATGCAGTTCACATTGATGTTAAGTGATTACTGCAGCCTTTAGACACCCACACAATGACCAGAGGTCAAAATGCAGATGCATTAGGGTGTTATGCCTCTGTGCCGGAAATTAGAGCCGTAAACTTACCTATAAGTAAGTACCTATAAGTACCTTTAGAAATCAAATGAGATTGATATTTATAATGTGGATACAAGATTCTATTTACATATTATTACCAACTCGATACATAATTGGATATAGGTACCTATTCTATTTTTTTTTTCGTTTTTTATAGTAAGTTACTTATATAATTTTACAAATGTAAAAATATATAGGTAACTTACTATAAAAAACAAAAAATAAGAACATTTTTTTATTAAATAGGTAGGTACGCAAACATATTGACAGCAAAAAAGCAATTTCTCAAATACGCAGGTATATAACAGGTAATTAACATACCTAAAATATATAGAAGTAATTGTAAGAAACAATAAAATGTTAAAATAAGTTTAAAAATTTGGAACAAAGTTCGCATTGAGCTATTGTTTCATGAATATCTGCGTGGGAATTAAACAAGTAAAGGCAAATGATCTTACGTCATACAACACAATATGAACCAAGAAAATAATAAAGTTACCATTAAAAATTATACACCAATAACAAAAGTCGTTGAAAACAAAACCCTTACCTTTTTCAAAGAGCTAATTTTAAACTTGGCTGCGACTTCGCAACCTCGAGGCGTTCACAAAAACAAAAAAAAAGCACACACGTTCTCATATGCACAAAAACCTGATTCCTTTGCCGCACTTATTTGAAAAAAAAACAACTAATAATCACATCCTTTTCGTGAGGTGAGATGACATCTGTCAATTCGTCTGTCAGTGTTGTTTCTGTCAATTTAAAATCGATTTTCGTTTCGTTTCTCGCATGGCGACCGCGCGCTCACTGTTCGTAAAGTATACTGACTTGCGCTCGCGCAAGGACCGGTTCCGTAAAGGTCGTATGAGATCGATTTTTTCATTCGAATATCGACTTAAATAAAACGATGATGTCAGGATATGGAACTTGTTGCCATAACGGGAATATTTTATGAGTAAAAAAGGCTTTAGCTGTGAGTGCAGTGTTACAATAGTTCGGGAAATATGAAAGGCTTTCGTGTTGATAGGTGTAATCGAATTATAGGTAATACAATTTTTATGTTATGACTAGCTGACCCGGCAGACTTTGTATTGCCTCAGAATGAAATAACATGTCAAAGGTTTGATAGATACGGACCATTTGTAGGGGAAAATGAAATTGTAGTTTTTACTATTGCCCTTCAATTTCTTCATATTTTCTTACATTTTAAACCTTCCCTGGACTTCCAAATATAATTCAAAACCAAAATTAGCCACATCGGTCCAGCCGTTCTCGAGTTTTCTTTACAGACAGCTCAGACTTACGAACAGCAATATATATATAGATGGTGGCAAGCACGCAATTCACATTGATGGTAAGTGAATACTGTAGATTATAGACATCTACACAAAAACTATCGAATGTCAAAATACAGATGCGTTGGTGGTACAACGTTGAGTCATAACATTGTTATAAAAAGAATCATATCGGCAGAAGATGTCCATTGTTGAACCAAAGCCTCCCTAAATAAGGGGGATATGCCATAATCGCCACGCTTGGCATGTGGATTGGCGATCGCAGTGGCGGTAGTTTTATCACAGGACCGGGGCTACCTATCTTGCGCTATTGCACTTATTACCGCCGCTTTATTTATAATGTACGGCCCCGTAATAACTATCACAGAGACATAACAACTTAGGTCTCAGGGGTGGCAACGCATCTGCATTTTGATCTCTGGTTTTTGTGCACACGTATATAGGCTGCAGTCATCGCTTAACATCAATGTGAGAATGCTTGTTTGCCACTTCTTACATATAAAAAATTGGAATGGATTGACCGACGTTGTTCGGTTGACTGACTGCGCCGGTGGAAAAATACTCTTCCAGTAGAAGAAAAGTCTTTCGCCAGTGGGTGGTGGGATCGTCACGACCCGACGCTGAAGAAGAAAAAAATAAGATGTGGGTATATATTACTTAAATACTCCCCCACTCGGAGGTTGAACCAGAGACATCAAACCTCATACTTTCTGAAGTCAGTTTAATCTAGATCTCTAAATAACTAGTACATGTAAGATATATGTGTAAACAGTTGCCATCTTCATGCTTTAGCTTCAAACATTGTAGGTCAGTGTTTTTCAAACTTTTTTGAAAACGAAACACTTGGAAAACCAAATATTTGATAAGGCCTTAAAAAATCGAACTTTTACCACCATTCGGCGCCAGAGCCGTATAAGAAATTAAAGAACTGTTCGGACATTTACCGGTATTCAGAGTTGGTAGGTCTTAGATTTTACCGCAAAATTTTAGGATTTGATACAGTTCGGGCTTTTACAGTATTTTACAGTAATCCGGGAAGGCGTCGCGACTTGACGACCCCATCGCATAGAGCAACACCGAAGGGGAGTAGCCATATGCAGGCTTTCCCCTCTGTCAAAGTACAAGCCCAAACGGGCCTATACCTGTCGCCTAGGCGTTTAAATTAAATAAAAAAAATTAAAAAAAAATGTGTGAAATTGTTTTTGCATGTTTGTTAAAGTCTAGGTGTGAGTTTCGTAGTAATAGACGATTTTTGTAGTGTTCGTGTGTGTCGCACGCATTTACCCCCCCCAAATTGTCAGACTGTTTTGCATCGGTAATAAACGCTATGGCTACTCCCCTCCAGTCCGCCGCGGCCGGTGGCCCGTGTTGATCTATGCCCCATCGCCAACTAGTGGAAGAGAGTTTTTCCTCTAGTGCAGTCAGTCAACCGAACAATGGTGGTAAAGCCTTCCAATATAGAGATACTAAATACCAACACGGATTGGGCAGCAGCGCCTTGCGATAAAACTACCGCCACTATGAGCGCCGAGCGTGGCGATTATGGCATATTCTGCCCTATTTTTTTATGTAATGGAAGTGGTAAACAAGCATGCAGTTCACATTGATGTTAAGTGATGACTGCAGCCTGTAGACACCCATACAAAGACCAAGGTCAAAATGCAGATGCGTTACCACTCCTGAGGCCTAAGGTGTTATGTCTCTGTGCCGGAAATTACAGGGCCGTACATTACCACCTGACCGGAACACGATAGTGCTGAACACTACCATTTAGCGGCAAGTAAATTAGGTAATTCGGTGGTGCCTACGCCCGCGAGCTCCGTCACTGGAGCTCTACCACCAGTAGAAGTAGTAGTAGAAGTTGTGTTATCTGTGTATTGTTTTCTACGGGCCCTGGTTGCCTGAAATAAATAAATAAATGAAAATTCAAGCGGTCGGCCACCTGGGCTCCGCCGACTATACTTTGAGAATCGCTGTCGTAGGTAATACACTCTGTGTGCTATGTAGACCATAGTTTTCAGGTCATGCGCAAAATTGACTTACCATACGTTATACTAGTGGTAGAGTTCCAGTGTTAGAGCTCAAGAGCGTAGACACCACCGCATTACCTAATCAATCTGGCTCCAAATGTTAGTGTTCACTGTTGTGTTCCGGTTAGATGGTAATACCTATCACAGGAACATAACACCTAAGACCTAAGGTCTCAGAGGTGGCAATGCATCTTCATTTGGACCTCTGGTTTTAATGTATGTAAAGAAATACTATTTCTTTCTTCGCACTCTGTGTGTTTACTTACCATGAAGTTTGGTTATAGTTTTTAACTTTTTAATTGTCTGATTTTAAAGAAGAAACGAATTCAGAATGTCAGATGACAGATTTAAATATGAGTTGATTGACAATTGGATAATCAATGAAAATTTTAATATTATATTATTTTATGTTTTAAAAGTGAAAGAATAAACTTTCATTGTCGTTTCTTCTTTACAGGTTTGAGTTCATATTGTTTTATATTATCTAAATAAAATAGTCTCTGTATAAAAAAAACTAACAATAAATCTTCTTTACAGCAACACAAGGTTTATTTCTTTCATATAGTAAAACAGTCTTATAAAACGACAATTTTGTTTATAAAAAGATGCAAATGGAGCAGTTATGTTTTGAATTCACGATTTTACCGGCGAATGATGGAAAATCTAATATTTGTTGTGTAACCTCAATCACAACTAAAGATGAAAAAAAATTTGCTATACCAGAGGAATTACAGTCTGTTGGATTTCACGAAGAATTAATTGAGACAGCCGTGTACAACAAAGTAAAAAATAGTTTAAAGAAAAGACATCAGACACGAAGAGTTTGGATAACTATGACAGATAAATTACGAGAAATTTACATAGATGCTGATGGTAACTTACAATTTGGAGAACAATATCTGGAGGAAATTGAACATAACCGAGCATCTGAAGAACAAATTAGAGATTCGAATTCATTGGAAGAAATGTTTACAAAGTTAATAGAAAATACACATGATTTAAAAAAACAGAATCTGAAATATGTCGCAGAGAAGTTTGTGATTGAGAAATTTACGAGCAAAAACTCGAATGCAAGGCAATGGATTGACATTTTTGAGAGAGAATGTTCTCGCTTCGGTATTATGAAAGATGAACAAAAAATTGAGATTCTCCGACTATTTATGGATAAAAGTTGTGTTGATTGGTACAGCTCAATGATTATAAAATTAACACTCAACTCAGAGTGGATAGTTTGGAAAGAAAAGTTGTGCGAGTCATTTGCAAACCAAAACTGGAACCAAGTGACCTATGCATTGTTATTTAAATATAAGGATGGTTCATTAGTGGACTATGCCATTAAAAAGGAAAAACTTTTATTGGACATGAGAAATTCAATTGATACAGGTACACTGGTGGATCTGATAGCGGTAGGTTTGCCAGGTTTTGTATTAGAGAAGATAAATAGAGAAGCAATGAACGATATAGTATGTTTATTCAATGAGGTGAGAAAGTATGAACATTTGGTAAATAAAAATAGGAATGGAACGTACAGAAAGTATGAAAATCAAAGGATAAATATTACAAATGAAGGACGTTATCCATGCAAAATATGCGTAAAATTAAATAAAGGGGTTCGCTATCATTCCGAAGCTGCATGCTGGTTTAGAGTTAGAGAAGATGATAAATTAAATAAAAGATATATTAAACATGTAAATAATTCAGTGATTGAAGCAGAGTTAAATGAAACAGAACAAAAAAACTAGTAGTGACACCATTAATTAAGATCAAACTACTGTTAAATAATAAATTAGAAATTTATGGAGTATACGATTCAGGTTCAAATGTATCTCTAATTAATTCCAAATTACTAAAACTAAATACAAAAGGACATAACTCGAATGAAGAAAATATAGTAACAATTAATGGTGTCCAAAAAACAAGTGGTTTGACAAATTTAAAAATAAAAATTTTTGAAATAGAAGAAAATGTGGATGTGTACATCATTGACGAACACAAATTCAGATATGATTTCTTAATAGGATTAGATATGATTAAGAAATACAAGCTAGTACAAAATGAGGAGTTAAAAATAACTCAGAAACAATACTTACATGAAAAGAATAGTAAAAAAATGGAGAAAAAGATAGACGAAGGTGAAAATGAAGGTAATAAATATGAAAACGAAAACAAAATTAATTTTAATGAACATATCAAAGAGAAAGAATTTGAAATAAAGGTTGGTCATTTAGATGATGATAAAAGGGAAGAAATAAATAAGCTAATACAACAATATCAATCAGTTTTTGCAAAAAACAAGTATGACGTGGGAAAGGTTAAAGGATATGAAGCAAGAATAGATTTATTAATGGATAAATACTGCAGCAAGAGGCCATACAGATGCACTATAGAAGACAAAAAAGAGATAGCAGAACAAATAGCCGAATTATTGGATAATGCGCTTATAGAAGAATCTTATAGTCCATTCGCAGCACCAGTAACTTTGACATTTAAAAAGGAAGAAAATAAAAAATCAAGGCTCTGTATAGACTTCAGGGATTTAAATAAAATTGTAGTTCCTCAGGCTCAACCCTTCCCATTAATTGACGATTTAATGACAAAAACAAGAAATTGCAAATTTTTTACAAGCTTAGACGTTAATTCAGCTTTTTGGTCTATACCTCTACGAGTAGAGGACAGGAAGAAGACAGGGTTTGTAACTCAAGAGGGACACTTTCAATGGACTTGCCTACCATTTGGTTTGAAGACTGCTCCAGCAATATTTCAAAGAATATTGTGTAACATACTTAGAAAATATAAACTAACCGATTTTGCTGTCAATTATATAGATGACATCCTGATATTTTCAAACTCATTTGATGAACACATAAGTCACTTGAAACAGTTACTAGAAGCAATTCAAATGGAAGGATTTCGACTAAAATTTATAAAATGTACATTTGCATCAGATTCGGTAAAATACCTGGGACATATCATTCAATATAATTCTATCCAACCACTGAAGGACAATCTCATTTCGATAAAAGAATTTCCAGTACCAAAAACACAGAAGAATATTCGACAATTTTTGGGAAAAGTAAACTTTTACCATAAATATATACCAAGGAGCGCAATAATTCTTGACCCATTACATAATTTGCTAAGAAAAAATCAAAAGTTTGTTTGGTCTGAAGAATGTCAAAATGCGTTTGAAAAAATAAAGAGTCTCTTGTGTTCACAGCCAATACTAGAAATTTATGATCAAAATCTACCAATAAATATTTATACTGATGGTTCTCTGCTGGGTGTTGGAGCAATTTTAAAACAAGTACAACTAGATGGTAAAGAAAAACCAGTAGCCTATTTTTCAAAAAAACTGAATGGAGCGCAAAAGAAGAAAAAGGCAATATATTTAGAATGCTTAGCTATTAAAGAAGCACTAAGATATTGGCAGTACTGGCTGATAGGTAAATCGTTTACAGTCTACACAGACCATAAACCATTAGAAAACATGAACTTAAAAGCTAGAACAGACGAAGAACTAGGTGATTTGACTTATTACCTTTCACAATATGATTTTAAAATCAAATATTCCCCTGGAAAAGATAATTTAGAAGCGGACTGTTTAAGTCGGAATCCTGTATTAGAACCAGAAGATAATCTAGAAGAACAACTGAAAGTTGTGAACTTAATTACATTAGAAGATATTGTAATAGATCAGAATCAAAATAAAGAAATACAGAGAAACAATAATAAAATAATCAAAAAACACAACTTATACTTCAAAAGAATTAGGAACAAAGAGAAAATAATAATAACAGAAGAATTCAGTATTAAATTTATAAAGCGAATACATGAAGATCTATGTCACATTGGAGTGGGACAAATTAGTTCACTGTATGCAACAAAAAATTTAACGAAAAATATTAAAAATGTTTGTAGGAATTGTGAAATTTGCATAAAAAACAAAACAAGAGGACAACACAAATACGGATTAATGTCATATTTAGGCCCAGCGACAAGACCCTTTGAAATAGTATCAATAGACACAATTGGAGGTTTTGGTGGTTCTAGATCAACCAAAAAATACATACATCTTTTAGTGGACCATTTCACTAGATATGCATTTATTATAACATCAAAAACCCAGGGTGCACATGACTTTATAAAGCTAATAAATAAGGTCGCTGAAACCGAAGAGATTGGGATGCTCCTTACCGACCAGTATCCAGGAATAAACTCTAAAGAATTCAAGAAGTTCCTTACTGACAAACAAATAACAATAATTTTTACAGCAGTGAATGCACCGTTTTCTAATGGCCTAAATGAAAGGTTGAATCAAACGATAGTTAACAAAATTAGATGCAAAATCAATGAAGATGGAGAAAACAGAGCGTGGACTACAATAGCACATGAATGTGTAGAAAAATACAATCAGACTAACCACTCAGTAACTGGCTATGCACCATGTTATTTGCTATACGGAACAGATGTTAAGGTTTTACCAAAAGAACTACAACAAGGAGGTATAAATAGTGACTGGATCGGAGATAAGAAAACAGCGCTTAATAATACCTTGAAATCACATTACTATAACAAAATGAGGTATGATAGGAATAGAAAACAAAGAGAATTCAGTGTGGGAGATCTAGTATATATAGAAAATGGGAATAAACTAAATAGGAAAAAGCTAGATGAATTGAGAATTGGACCATATAAAATATTTAAAAAGAAATCTAATACAATTTACGAGATAGATACAGGACATAGAAAAACAGAGTCAAATCTTTTTCATATCACAAAACTAATTCCAGTACAGATAACAGAGGATGAGAATGTGCAAGTATCAAATGGAGAACTGGAGTGAAAATTCACGGGTGAATTTTCTTCCCCATGGGGGGAGATGTAAAGAAATACTATTTCTTTCTTCGCACTCTGTGTGTTTACTTACCATGAAGTTTGGTTATAGTTTTTAACTTTTTAATTGTCTGATTTTAAAGAAGAAACGAATTCAGAATGTCAGATGACAGATTTAAATATGAGTTGATTGACAATTGGATAATCAATGAAAATTTTAATATTATATTATTTTATGTTTTAAAAGTGAAAGAATAAACTTTCATTGTCGTTTCTTCTTTACAGGTTTGAGTTCATATTGTTTTATATTATCTAAATAAAATAGTCTCTGTATAAAAAAAACTAACAATAAATCTTCTTTACAGCAACACAAGGTTTATTTCTTTCATATAGTAAAACAGTCTTATATGTATATGCTGCAGTCATCACTTAACTTCCATGTGAACTGTATCTATTTTTGTATGCCATCTCCCTCACATAAAAAATGTCCCCTGTAATCCCCGAAGGGGTAGGCAGAGGTAAATGCATGCATTCAAGCATACATATAAACACCCACGATTCGCCGGTTACGTTTGGCCCATGTAACAGGTGGCGAGTCTGTCGACATCTCCGGGCACATTACCAAACTTCGAGGTACTGGGAAATTTCCAGAAAAGGAAAAAATCCTAATAGAACCAGAGATAAAGGACTTTACACCATTATCTCTGATAACCCGCTACCCTGCTGGCCTACTACCACTAGACTACTGAGGCAGTTTTGTCTTTATTTGTACTATTTATTTTTCACAATTACACATGCGAGTGAACTTTAGAAATTAATCCTTCAAGGATCGTACGGCCACCGGCGGCGAGACACAATTGAATTTCAATTGTCATATTTTTCTCGTGTCTGGAGAGATTAAAGAAAAAACGGAAAGAAAAATTTGACTTCGGGCAGGAATCGAACCTGGTTAAAAGCAATTGGTACAATAATATTCAGAGTGAACTTCCTCAATGATATAAGCGATAGGAATTATGTTAAGTTAGTTTTAAGATTACGTTCCGGTCACTAACCGTCAGAAAAATATGCATTCTTGATGAAAAAGAAAGAATCACCAAATTATGAAGTGTGCAACAAAATTGAAGACGTGCAGCATTTGCTGATGGAGTGTGTACGGAACAGAAATGAGAGAATGTTGCTAGTGCAGGAACTGAATTTAAATTTCCTGAATGTTGACCTTCTCCAGGAAATAGGTAATCCAAATGCAGATATCGCAAAAGAATTATGTCAGTTAATTCCTCGCCAGTAACATTTTCCTTTCTACTTCCTTATATTATTATCAGTAATGGTATAAGTTAGTATTGGGTACGATGGGGTTGACATGTCTTGGGACAAAACCCCTTAAAAAAATAGAATAAAAAAAAAACGTATCTGCGACCTCAGCATAACCAGTCCAGCCGCTTAACTACCTACTAAGCTACCGTAGTCCCACCTTTTTGTCTCTATTTCCTACCTTTACCTTATGTTTTATTGAATTCTTGATACAACAATAATTAATTTGCTCATTCGATCACTAATAGTACAGTTAAACCTTTTTAAATAATTCGTGACCTTAATTGCTATGGTCATTTGGTTGCAGGTTGATGAACTCCGAATACATATTGGCTGGCACATTGGCTATTAGATATGTTTTGATACTTAGTTGCTTTTTAATATGGCATTAGTGATGTTCTCGAAATAAATAAAATAATAATAATAATATAATAATGGCAACCCATTATACGTCCCACTGCTGGGCACGAGTCTCTCCCCTTTTTTGGGGGAGGCCTGGAGCTTACTCCACCACGCTGCTCCAATGCGGATTGGTGGAGGTGGGTGGGTTAGTGGCCAACCCACTGTCGGATGTTTTCTATCCGCCCATAAGGCCTCCGACAAGGTTTTAACGACTGCTATCCATCGATAGCAACCGGGACCGACGGCTTAACGTGCCCTCTGAAGCACGGAAACGCGCATTTAATTTGCCACTAGCGGTCACCCATCACACTACCCGACTGCGCCCGTAGTGCTTAACCGAGGAGATCGCTTACGATCTACACCAGCCGCTGGGCCATGCGCGCTTCAAAATAAATAAAATAAGCAATGTAATTTATTATTTTTATGGTGTAGAATCGATATTTTTTTTACGTATTGACGTTGACGACCCGGCTAGTCCAGCGGTGTGAGATGACCGTTTGATTAGAAGGGTCGCGGGTTCGATTGCCGCAGCGGAACAAATATTTGTATGGCCAACAGATATTTGATCCGGGTCTGGGTGTATAAAAACCCGACACAAATTTATACCTAGTGTGAGGCTGTGAATATATTTTATAAAAACAAAATGTGGCAAACATGCGTGCAGTTCACATTGTGTTAAGTGATGACAGCAGCCTATAGACACCCGCACAAAGACCAGAGGTCTAAATACAGAAGCGTTGCCACCTCTGAGACCTTAGCTGTTACGTCTTTGTGAGAGTTATTACGGGGCCATACGCTAACATCTACTCTGAACACGATAGTGCTGAACACTGCCATTTGGCGGCAGATACATTAGGTAATGCAGTGGTGTCTACGCCCTCGAGCTCCTACACTTTTTTTTTTTTTTTTATGTAATGGAAGTGGCAAACAAGCATGCAGTTCACATTGATGTTAAGTGATGACTGCAGCCTATAGACACCCACATGAAGACCAAGGCCAAAATGCAGATGCGTTACCACCCCTGAGGCCTAAGGTGTTATGCCTCTGTGCCGGAAATTACAGGGCCGTACACTGCAACTCTACCACCAGTATTCTTTTTATTTTTGATGTTATGGCAACGACAAATGAACTGATGGGATGTGTCAATAATCCACACCAGGCGGGATCTTAGCCTCTAGACAGACGGACCACCTTTCAACTGGTTCAGCTTCAGGTTCAGTTTGAATGCAGTTGACACGACTGCAGTAGAACTGAAACCGAACCAACCGTGCAGTTCGATTAGATAGATTAGGTAATGCGGTGGCGCCTACATCACCGCATGGTAGTATTATTTGACGACCCGGCTAGTCCAGCGGTGTGAGATGACTGTTTGATTCGAAGGGTCGCGGCTTCGATCCCCGCTTCGGGACAAATATTTGTATGGCCTACAGATATTTGTTCCGAGTCTGGGTGTTTGTGTATGTGTTGTATGTGTACAACGGCACCCACGACACAGGTTTATACCTACTGTGGGGCTGTGAGTGTAAGTGTATTTTTTTTTTTTTTAATTCAGCGCTATCGTGTTCCGATTGGATAGTGATGGCCCCGTTGTAGCTATCACAGAGACATAACAGCTAAGGTCTCAGGGGTGGAAAAAAAATCTAAATATATTTTCTTTAATTTGTAAATCCACTAGCATGTGTTACTGCAAATAAATTTATTATGACCAATGAGGTCTGTTTTATATTGTTTTGACAGATATTTGTTAGACCTTTTCATGTTAGCAATCATGTTACTATGTATGGTAAATTGAATGCAAAAAACTGGAACCTTGCTACCAAGTGCACTCCAGTCTAGTACCTTAGTATAGGCCAATGATTAGGACAACGTTTTTTAGGCCAACGTGAAGTACAGTTCTCATCAAGAAATAATGCACATCGAGCCTATGAAAGTGATAATCGGCTAGTTTTGGCTTCATAGAGCGTTATCTCTGTTACACACGGCCTACGTGAACATCTGTAGTCCGGTATTGGTCTAAACTTGATCAAAATGGTCGACAAACGTCAAATAGGTAAGGTGCGAAAGAGATAACGCTCAATAGATCCCAAATAAGCCAACGTCTCTTCCTGAGGTCGATGTGAAATAAAGAAAAGAAAGAAACATTTATTTGACATATATTGAGACACATAAAACAGCCATAGATCGTAAATAACAATAAACAAAGAAAAGATTACATAATTTCAAAAATTATGACACATCTACACGTAATATGTGTCTCACAGCTGCCGAAAAGGTGTCCTGTTCAGCATAGGTCAGATAACTTTATATACGAGGTACCTGACGCTGGTTTTCAACAGGAACCTTAGCGTGAGTGAACCACGGATGTCAAATTTATTTAATTCAATATAATTGTACTATTACTTATGACTAAACAGACATACAATGGTTGCAGAGGCCCAGGAAGACCAAGACTGACCTACCATGACCAATTAGGTCGAGTTCTATCTGATGGTGGGGTCAAAAGTCTTAGGAATCGGCGTGCATGTATGAAGAGAATGATAAAGGTAGACGAGGCACGAGAGGTTTGTCAGGACCGGGATATTTGGCGCTCTACACTCTCTGCCTACCCCGTTAGGGACCTGGCGTGAAGATACATACATACTTATGACCATTATATCTTGTTGGATACTGTACGTACTTCTCTCTTTTACATACATGCAGCGTTCTTTATCAAACCATTATTCCGAGACAATTTTAACAAGAAAAAAGTCACACCACGGTTCCTTGAAGTCAGTTTTGCATTGCAAATATTTTTTTTACAATCAGGTTTATGCGTTCACTTGCATTAAAATTACTTTTAAAATAACTTACATCTCATGATTGATTGTTTAAAATAAGCTTTAATTAGTGTGGGTAAGGTTTAAAGTGAGTTAAGATGTTTGGCTATTGTTTCTTTTCAGAATGATATGTTGAGATTCAATATCATCTGGTTTGATGCGTCGTGACCGGTTTATATGCGATGGTCAGTGGACGGTAAGGTGAGATGGTAATGTTATTATAAAAATGTCTTTAAAAACTGGTTGCCTGTAAAGTCGGTTTACGGGCGAAGATTTTACGTGACAACGTCTTTTTCTCGGTAGAAAGGCATTCGCCGGTCCGGCAGGCCTCCCTCTCGTTCGGTGACTCATCGTTACGTTACCGGGCGTTACACTTTTTCATGAGTGACTCCGAGCCGCAACCTAATTTAAGACGTTGTCACGTCAAAATCTTTCCTTCAATTACATATCGCACCTTTAGAATTGAAGCGGCATATCTCAAAAAAATAAGAAAATTACTTTTTTTTTTTTATGTAATAAAAGTGGCAAACGAGCATGCAGTTCACATTCATGTTAAGTGAAGACTGCAGCCTATAGACACCCACACAATGACCAGAGGTCAAAATGCAGATGCGCTGCCACTCCTGAGGCATTAGGTGTTTTGCCTCTGTGCCGGAAATTACAGGGCCGTACATTACCACCTGACCGGAACACGACAGTGCTGAACACTACCATTTAGCGGCAAGTATATTAGGTAATGCGGTGGTGCCTACGCCCGCGAACTCCGTCACTGGAGCTCTACCACCAGTAAAAACTTTAAAAACTTAAAAAAAAAGTAAAAAAAACTTCATGTTCTTAAGTCGTTTGATACCTAAAATAAAAGTCATTTACCTAATATGCTTGCCGCTAAATGGTAGTGGTCTGCACTATCGCGTTCCGTTCAGGTGGTAGGTAATGTACGGCCCTGTAATTTCCGACACAGAGGCATAACACCTTAGGCCTCAGGAGTAACACATCTGCATTTTGACCTTGGTCTTTGCGTGGTTGTCTACAGGCTGCAGACATCACTTAACACCAATGTGAACTGCATGCTTGTTTGCCACTTCCAATACATAAAAAAACCAACATTTCGCGTGAGTAGACTACATAAAAACATAATTTAAAAACTTTAAAATAGAGTCAAGATAATATACCGTGCAAACGACATCAACGCGCACGCTAAACACAATGCCAAGGTGATTTCAATTTTCGAGGAAAAACTCGATTAATTTGGTATCTTTAAATGTGAATTAACCTGTTTTATAATTTGTATGAGAATATTTAAGCATATTCAAATATTGTTATCAATATATATCATTTTTACTGGTGGTAGAGCTCCAGTGACGGAGCTCGCGGGCGTAGGCACCACCGCATTACCTAATATACTTGCCGTTAAATGGTAGTGTTCAGCACTATCGTGTTCCGGTCAGGTGGTAATGTACGGCTCAGTAATTTCCGGCACAGAGGCATAACACCTAATGCCTCAGGAGTGGCAGCGCATTTGCATTTTGACCTCTGGTCATTGTGTGGGTGTCTATAGGCTGCAGACATCATTTAACACCAACGTGAACTGCACGCTTGTTTGCCACTTCTAAAACATAAAAAAAAAAAAAAAATTGTAGGATTTAAGGTTGCGGATTTTCTCGCGTATACAATATTCAAATATGACGTGTTTATGAAGTAGGTATTATTTTCGAATGTAGAGTTGTTCAGAGATTATTAAATTTAAAAAAACCGATCAAGTGAGTGATGGGCCACGCGTAGTGTAGGAGGGTTCCATAGTTTTCTATGTTTTAATAATGTAATGAAAAAAAAAGACTTTGGTCGACTATTACTCGCAAACTTGTAAAGCCTGGTTAAGTGTGATAGATTTCCTTTTAATTTCGTTATATGTAGCTGCTATTGCCGTAACGTTTGAATTTCTAACAACAATCGTTTAGTTGGTAGAGGGGACACTTGAGTCTATCGAAAATTGGCACTTTAAAGCTTAATAAGTCACGAACGGTTAACTAAATCGAAAAATGATATTAACACATCCCTAACATTTTTAAAATCCAAAATCCAACGATATCCCACACTATATAGAAAACGAAAAATAAAATAAAATCCCCGCGTTACACCTAGGGGAGGGGGGAGGGGGGAAGTACCAGCAAGAAATATTGCTCATCGACTTTAGGAAGGAGACATCGGCTTATTTCGGGTCTGTAAAGCATTATCTCTTTTGCACCCTACCTATGTGATTTTTGTCGACCATTTTGAAGTTTTCACCAACGGACTATCAGTGCTTACGTAGGCAGTGTGCAGCAGAGATAACGCTCTACAAAGTCGAAACTAGCCGATTGTCTCTTTCGAAGGCTCGATGTGCAATAAAAAAACAGAGATTAAAATGCAGATATTTTGCCACTGTGACGGGGGATATTGCGTCGATGTCATGCGTTACCATTTCACCGAAATACTATAGTGTTGAACGCTACTATTTGGCGGCTGTATAGTAGTACATATTATTATGTTACCAAGATGACAAACAAGCTTGCAGCTTGCAGTTCACATGGATCTGAAGTGATTATTGCAGCCTATAGACACTAGACCTAGCCTACTACACAAAAACTAGAGGTTTAAGTGGGCAAATGTTTTACCACTCCTTAGACCTTTGTTGTTATGTCTCTGTGATATTTATTAAGGAGCCATACATTACCATCTTATCGGAACGCTATAGTACTGAACACTACCATTTGGCGGCAGATAGATTAGGTAATGCGGTGGTGCCTACGTCCTTGAGTCCCTCTATACTGGCATTGTACCACCAGTAAAATAATTAGAATAAATAATTTGTACATTTCAAGTAATGTACAAAGGACTTGGCTTAAAATCTAAACAGCGCCATCTTTTGAAAACATGTGCAACTACGAATGATTCGCATCGATCCAACATAGAGCAGGTATCTATCTTATTTTAGTAATACGCGTATCAAACAGATGGCTCTGTATTATATGTAACAAATATTTTATATGAAGAATAAAATCTGAAATAAATAAACGTCTATAAAGAATGACGGCAAGTTCCATGCATTGATTTGTACAGAATAAAATGTTTAAAAAGTACAAGTTAAAACAGCTTAGAAATATTACCTAGGTGACCTGAAAATATTGCCTGGTTTAAAATATTTTAAAACACCGGAATAAAATGGTCTTTCCTGACAACAATAAAATAATGTTTTCATAATGATTTGTAAAAAAAATGTCAAGCAAATGAAAGCAGGCATTTATAAAAGTTAATACTTTGTATATAGAAAATAAAAATATTTAAAAATAGATGTTATTTTGTAAAAAAGGTATAAAATAAAGAAAGATATAATTTTAACATTAATATTTATTTATAAAAGTAAAAATAGCATAATCTATGATAGAACAATAAATAACGTTAACTAACTGGACCACATAGTCCAATCCTAATTTAGGACTTCATAATAATTTTAATAAGAATTATAGTAAAAAACAATTACCTAAAGACGTCTCCAGGTCATTTTAAAAATAAAGGCTAATGCAAAAGTGATCTAATCCTTTTCTGATCATTCAAGAAAAAAAAACATGCTTTTAATTTTTGGGAACTAATATTTATTATCGTAGATGTGCCAAAATTCAGTTTTTTTTTTTCAAAATAAAAATTTGGTACCACTTTTATTTAGTAAGAAAATTTTTAGAAACTATTTTTTTTTATTTTTTAAATAATATTATACGTTATTTCTAAGTTTAAGGCGATATTTTTCAAATGTCTGGATTAAGTCACTTTTGTATAGTTGGCCTCAAATAAGAATCACAAAACACTTTGCTGTGGCCTCCAACTTATTTTTTCTACAGTTTTTCTTAAATAAATTTCAGCATCAATACTTTTATTAGACTACTGCTCTCCACTCTATCTGCCTACTCCGTGAGAAACTTGGCATGAAACTACAACAAATACAACCGAGAACAACTCACGATACTTTTTATTACGTGATTAATTACTTAAAAGATTAGTTACTAATTAACCATTAATTAAACTGTACATGAATATAAAAAATCTACCATAAAATATTTACACATAACCTTACTTCGTCCAATTCAATTTATCATTTTAAAAATAAAAAAAATACATTATGCTTTTTTGAAAATGTGATACAAATTTATAATAACTTATCACAGTAATACAATATAATAATACAAATAATATGTTGTTTTTTATATAATTAGATGTATATCAAAATACGAAATATATAAGATTTTTTAAAAATGAAATATAATATAATAAATATAACTTGGCGTGAAGATACATACATACAGTAATTTAAATTAAATACATTTTATAAAGTAAAGAAATATTACATTTTAATATAATTATGTTTTTTTTTCTGCATTGTGCAATATTTAAATTATTTAATATAAAAGTTGACTTTATTTTTCTAGTCGTTTTCTGACATAAATAAAACATCGGAGATGCGTGTGGAATGCCTATTTTTAAGTTTTCCTTTAGCCTATCAGTAGTAGCCTACTAGAGAATTATATTTACAAAAATGTACAAAATTTAAAACTTACAAAAAAAACTAAGACACAAAATAAAAAAATACAGCACTGTCTGAAAAAATAAATAAAATACCTTAACAAATGTAAGCATCACTAAATTTTTAAATTCATCAATAACTTTGCTCAATTTTCCAAAAATTTTGTTACCAATTTGGAATTTTAATTTATTTTCCGTTTGTGGGCTTTATCTTTAATGAAATGTTCTTTTTTAGGTAAAGCACAAAGGTAAATTAGATTAGTTGGACCTAACTTTTATGATTTTGCTACCTTTAACTTCTTTAGCCACTACTACTGCAAATATGAAATAAAAATACAAGACATCTAAATAACTAGACAAAAGAAATGGTACGTTGTTAAAGACTTTGCTAAAAGCATGTCTCCAATTTGGTTAACACAGGTGATGAAAATAATATTAAGACAAATTGAACCGTAAATACATCCGTGAAGGTTCAAAATACATTCTATAATGTATCTCTTACTGAGATTTGACAGATCACTGGAATTGGTGTCGAATATTGTCGAAGGGTCACCAATTTGTGTTTTTTTTTGTGATGGAAGTGGCAAACAAGCATACAATTCACATTGATGTTAAGCGATGACTGCAGCCTATAGACACCGTCACAAGAAATTACAGGGCCGGACATTACCACCCGACCGGAACACGATAGTGCTGAACTCTACCATTTAGTATGTATAAGTAATGCGGTGGTGCCTATGCCCGAGCTCCATCACTAGAGCTCTATCACCAGTAAACATGTGGTGACAAGTTCACGCAATCATGACACTTCAATTGTCTTGTTATTAAGAATTTTGTGACTGAAAACCTATTCTCAAGGATTAATCAACTTATCGATCCACGGCACGAATTTCTGTATATTGGTATAGACGCCGGGTAGATGTTCCCTTCCACATCCGATGCCCCACGAGACAAGGCCTATAAGGGTGCTTCGCCCCTCTAACTTCATCGTTAACGGGCCTCCGGAATCCCCTTGGCAGGAGTCACGGCCTCCCTGTAAAGAACATGAGGTACAGTACTCAACAATTAATATTGCACATCGAGCCTGCGAAAGAGACGATCGGCTCGTTTCGATTTCGTAGAGCAGAGGTTTCCAAACTATTTTTCTTGTAGACCCCTTTCAATTTTTTTCTGGTTTCGGTGGACCCCCTTGCTAACATTTATATCACTTTCCTATATATCCCATTTTTATTTACGCATATACGTAGACCCCATCGAGTCTCCCATAGACCCCAGGGGGTCTATATCGACCACTTTGGGAATCACTGTCGTGGAGCGTTATCTCTGTTGCACTCTGCCTGACAGTCCGGTATTGGTCAAAACTTGATCTTGATTGTCGACAAACGTCACATAGGTAAGGTGCGAATGAGATAACGCCCTACAGACTCGAAATAAGCCGAAGTCTCCTTCCCTAAGGTCGATATGCAATATTTATTGTTGAGCACTGTAATTAATGATTTACATTTCAAAAATTTTATCAATATAAAAAAAGATTACTATTAAGATTTTTATTATTAAGATTTTCCACTACTATTACGCTGGAGGTCCTGGGTTCGATTCCCGGGTCGGGGGCTATCAGAGATAACGGCTTAAAATCCTTTATCTCTGGTTCTATTGGGATTTTTCCATTATCTGGAGGAGTTTCCCAGTACCTCGGAGTTTGGTAATCTGCCCGGAGATGGCAACAGGTTCGCCACCTGTTACATGGGCCAAGAACGTAACCGGCGAGTCGTGGGTGTTTGCATGTATGCTTGAATGCATGCATTCACCTCTGCCTACCCTTTCGGGGATTACAGACGTGAATTTACGTTAAAAAAAGATTAATAAATGTTCATGCCTAAATTATCCAAAATTTTACTGTCGGAGGCCTTATGGGTTTGAAAACATCCGACAGCGGGTTGGCCACTAACCCACCCACCTCCACCAATCCGCATTGGAGCAGCGTGGTGGAGTAAGCTCCAGGCCTCCCCCCAAAAACGGGAGAGACTCGTGTCCAGCAGTGGGACGTATAATGGGTTGCCATTATTATTGTTATAATGCCATAATCGCCACGCTTGGCAGGTGGATTGGTGATCGCAGAGCGGTAGTTTGTCGCGGGACGCTACTGCCCGTTCCGCGTTACTAATTATTGTTCAGTTTATTCATTCAGTTTATTCATTTATTTCATATAATTAGGCTCCTGGAGAGCACTTTTACATCGTCGTTTTTTTTTAAACTAACCTTGAGTGGTTGTTTTATATTATTTCGCATTAACACATGCTTGTGAAATACATTTTATTTAAAGAAAATGGAAAGAAAAATTTGACTTCAGGCGAGACTCGAACTCGCGGCCTACTGGGAATCTAGTCCAGCCGCTCTTCCAATTGAGCTACTGAAGTACGCTGCTGCTACCATAAAGCAATGCAATAGATGTGAAGGAAAGATTTGACAAATCGGGCAGGACTTCAGTAGCTCAATTGGAAGAGCGGCTGGACTAGATTCCCAGTAGGCCGCGAGTTCGAGTCTCGCCTGAAGTCAAATTTTTCTTTCCATTTTTCTTTAAATAAACTAACCTTGAGTGAATAACCACTAATAATAATCAAAAACACATAATAAATTAAATAGAAACTAAACAATTTTGTATAATATGGAAAGCATCAATTATTTACAAATTCCTCCATTCCCCATTTCAAAAGAAACTGAGAAAGAAGGAATTTGGTCGTCATGATAAAGGTTATTCAAAAACGCTGTTCGATTTACTAACTGCACTAGTGGAAGAATTCTCTTCCAGAGAAGAAAATTCTTCCGCTAGCGGGCGGTGGGGTCGTCACGTCCCGACGCCTAAGTGCCTATAAAAAGTTTACCTCCTTATAACCAGCACATAGGAACACGTCGTGTATGGTCTCTCGCCTGCCCGCCGCTCGGAACCAACGCTGGCAACGTTCGTTGGGTATAACCTCCACATCCACTTCCTGGTGACAAATCAATACATATAATAGGTTGGGGAAAAAGTATTTTCGCATTATGGTATGTATGAACTTGTAATAAAATCTCTTTGGCTGTAGTATTTGTATCTGGCTGGTTTTGGTATCATTGAAAGTTAAAATTTTAAAGAACATAATTCCAAATTCAAATTACGCAAATGTGTGATTTTCATTTGTTTTTCGTACTGTCAAGATGAGTGAATCTAATGAAGAAATTCGATACATTTTAAAATTTTACTACAAAAAAGGTAAAAATGCAACGCAAGCATCGAAAAAAGTTTGCGATGTTTATGGACCTAGTGCAGTGTCTGTGAGAGTAGCACAAATTTGGTTTAAGCGTTTTCAATCCGGAAATTTTGATGTCAAAGATGCACCTCGCTCTGATCGCCCTATTACGGATAAAATGGATGCCATTTTTTAAAAAGTGGAGCAATATCGACATATCAGTAGTTACGACGTAGCTGAAGAACTGAGATGGATAATGAATAATGCCCTTCCAGGCATTATTCATTATGAGCTTTTACCACCAGGCAGGACTATCGATTCTGAACTCTACTGCGAACAACTGATGAGATTAAAGCCAGAAGTTGAGAGAAAGCGGCCGGAATTGATCAACAGAAGGGGTGTGGTGTTTTATCATGATAACGCTAGACCTCACACATCTATAGCCACTCAGCAAAAATTAAGAAAGTTTGGCTGGGAGGTGTTAATGCATCCGCCGTATAGTCCTGACCTTGCACCTTCAGATTTCCACCTGTTTCGGTCTCTTCGGAATTCTTTATGCAATGTTAGGTTAACATCACGAGAGGACTGCCAAATCCACTTGTCGCGGTATTTTGATGAGAAGTCCCAAAATTTTTATAGCAATGGGATCATGTCCCTACCTACAAGATGGCAAAAGGTTATCGAACAAAATGGTACATACATTCTTTAGTTAAATTTAAATAAACTATATTAAAAAATGTTTTGAATTATCTTAAAAAATGCGAAGAGAATTTTCCCCAACCTAATATTAAGATATAAAAAAGTATATAAGTTATAATATACTAGCTACTAGAAAGAATTTTTCAAAACGAACCCGTAGTTCCTGAGATTAGCGCGTTCAAACAAACAAACAAACAAACTCTTCGGCTTTATATATTAGTATAGATATTAGTATATATATAAGTATAGTAGTAAGTTATAGTAAAAATCGAGTGCATAGGCACTCGAAGTTGGCATCGAAGTTCCAGTTGTATTGCAAACATATTTAATGTATAGACATTAAATATTTTTTCCAATTAAGCTGGAAGAGTAAGAGAAACTAAAACGAAAAAAAAATTTTTAGCAATTTTTGTATGTCTAAATGTTTTATATTATTTCGCATTAACACATGCTTGTGAAATATATTTTATTTTAAAGAAAAATGGAAAGAAAAATTTGACTTCAGGCGAGACTCGAACTCGCGGTCTACTGGGAATCTAGTCCAGCCGCTCTTCCAATTGAGCTACTGAAGTCCTGCCCGATTTGTCAAATCTTTCCTTCACATTTAATGCCTTGCTTTTATGGTAGCAGTAGCGCCATCTATTGCCAACCATGCTAGTTAGGCAACCGATATAATAGACTTTGCAGTTTATCGAATATCGTAAAGAAGTCGCTTTTACCCTTAATAATTGTTTTATATTATTTCGCATTAACACATGCTTGTGAAATATATTTTAATTTAAAGAAAAATGGAAAGAAAAATTTGACTTCAGGCTTTGTATGTCTATCTGGTACATTATAAATTCGAAACTACTCACCGGATTTGAACGCGGTTTTCACGCGTGGATTATATATTATTAGAAGCGTTGTCAAAACCGGTTCCGTTAAAAATGGTTAATGGAAAAATAAGTTATGGTCAATAAATTTTAAAAATTTCAAGCCCTGCTTAAAATTTTTCAAACGGATTTTAATGCGGTTTACACAACCATCGAATTGGGGATGTTATGATTTTATTTGTAATTAGTTGAATATTTAATTATGGAAGTTGAAATTATATATTTTATTTTGATATTATGAAATTAGTTTTAGTAATATTAATAATTTGTATTATAATTATTATTGCAGCTTAGTATGATTGTTCCTTTATATTTCCATAGACTAGCAGTGCCCGCAACTTTTTACGCAAAAAAATAATTTATTGCTAGTGTCAAGTAAAACGATACTTCGTATTTATCCAAGCAGCTTAAAAGCCAGCATAATATAGTCATCAAGTATGATAAGTAAGTATCAAGTATAATATGTCAGTCAAGTGAGTTACAGTCAAGTAAAGTCAAGTTATTCGAGTAAAGCGATGGCTACTTTACCAGAACATTTACAATGAAGTTTTGGAGGCAACCTGAAAGGTCGTGTTTTCGCACTGTTATTCTATTTCACTATACACGGGCACTGTAATAAACCTATATCAAACAAAATGCCACCAATTTTATTCAATATAACTTAAAAATACACCAAGAAAATTTAACAAAATAAGAGCACCATACGCCTCTTTCAAGGTTCCCGCCAAAATAAAAAAAAAAAAAAAAAAATTGTTCAGTATATACACGGACGAAGTCGTGGGCACAGTTAGTTAATTACCTGTAGGACTGATGGAACTGTACTCTGCCCGTGTCGTGTTCGGCCCCACCCTGCCACGGTGGCCATTTTCCCGGCCAACTTGATCTGCTTTTGTGGTAAACACACCTGCAAATTTTAAATTACACGTTTGATAATGTTTTATTTAATTGATTAAATATCTATTAAACTGCCTCGGTAGCCTAGTGGTAGCAGGCCACTACTACTACGCTGAGGTCCTGGGTTCGATTCCCGGGTAGGGGGTTATCATAGATAATGGTGAAAAAGCCTTTATCTCTGGTTCTATTGGGATTTTTCCATTTTCTGGAAATTTCCCAGTACCTCAAAGTTTGGTAATGTACCCGGAGATGTCAACAGGCTCGCCACCTGTTACATGGGCCAAAACGAAACCGGCGAATCGTGGGTGTTTGCATGTATCCTTGAATGCATGCATTTACCTCTGCCTACCCCTTCGGGGATTACAGGCGTGAAGTTACGTTAAACGTTTACGTTTAAATATCTATACATATCTTTACAAATAAATGAAATTGGAGTGTCTGTTTGTAATATAAAAATAACAGCTTTTTACTAAATGCATATGTACGAGTATGTATACACGGTACATATAATATACGAAAACAATTTTTTTTACTATTTTTGTCTGTCTGTATGGCGGGGCTAATCTTAGGAACGGCTGGACCGATTTTGAGGGGACTTTCACTGGCAGATAGTTGATGTAATAAGGAGTAACTTAGGCCACTTTTATACTGGCTGCGCCCACGATTTCCTCCGGGTAGATACTGAACAATCACAAATTCTCACGCGGGCGAAGTTACGGGCACAGCTAGTACAGTAATA
Source organism: Macrosoma leucophasiata (assembly GCA_036365455.1). Lineage (NCBI taxonomy): Eukaryota > Metazoa > Arthropoda > Insecta > Lepidoptera > Hedylidae > Macrosoma > Macrosoma leucophasiata. The sequence goes on from JAWQUS010000015.1 coordinate 5,227,506, forward strand.
AAGTTAGATTCTAACTGTCTCAGTAGCATAGTGGTGGCAGGCCACTACTACTACGCTGGAGGTCCTGGGTTCGATTCCCGCGTCGGGAGCTATCAGAGATAACGGTTTAAAAACCTTTATCTCTGGTTCTATTGGGATTTTTACATTTTCTGGAAGTTTTAATGTGCCCGGATATGGCAACAGGCTCGCCACCTGTTACATGGGCCAAAAACGTAACCGGTGAATTGCGTGGGTGTTTGCATGTATTCCTCACATAACATCAATGTGAACTGCATGCTTGTTTGCCACCTTCTTTACATATAAAAAAGTAATGAGGACTACCAATTTAAAAAATACGCACAGGCAATATATGCTGTTTAAAGACAACTCCTCGATCTAACTGCACCAACGCCACGTCGTTCCTGAAGTCAGCAGGCTCATATGCAGGATGTACTTCCTTGCGCTGGACAGCGTACTCCTCGTGGGAGTACCTCTCTCCGGCGTCCCGGACGTCCCATTCCCCTAGCCGGACTCGAAGCTGGGAGTTTGGGGTTCTGGAATTGAGAAATTTTGATGTTAATAGTTTTTTTTGCTTATTTGATGCTGTCTAAAAGATGCAATCTTACACACACACACACAGAGAGAGAGGGGGGGGGAGAGGGAGAGAGAGAGAGAGAGAGAGTGTGTGTGAGAGAGAGAGAGAGATTAATAAGACCCGACACAAATATCAATGGGCCATACAAATATTTGTCCCGGTGCGGGGATCGAACTCGCCATCCTTTGAATCAAACGGTCGTCTCACACCGCTAGCCAAACTGGGTCGTTAAATAAAATGTCGAGCACAGTATTGAATCCTCTCCCACCGCTGGAAATAAGACCTGTTTACCGAACAACTATATTTCATTGTACAGTCAGGGAAACTATAAAATTATAAGACTAGCTAGCCCGGCAAACTTCTTATAATAATATTATAATGGCAACCCATTACACGTCCCACCGCTGGGCACGAGTCTCTCCCCTTCTGGGGGGGAGGCCTGGAGCTTACTCCACCACGCTGGTCCAATGCGGGTTGGTGGAGATAAGTGTTAGTGGCCAACCCGCTGTCGGATGTTTCGAAACCGCTCATAAGGCCTCCGGCAAGGTTTAACGACTGCTATCTATCGAAGCACGGAAACGCGTATTTTAATCTGCCACTAGCGGTCACCCATCACACACCCGACCGCGCCCGTAGTGCTTAACCGAGTAGATCACTTAAGATCTACACCAGCTGCTGGGCCATGTGCACTTCAAACGTCTTATGCTTCAGAATTAAAAAATGCGTAAAACTTTTGATAGTTAGATGACCTGACCAACTTCGTATCGTCTTAGTTCTTACGAACTATTTGTATGGAAATGGATATTTTAACTATGACGCTGCTGAGCATCCCGCGTTATTTACTACCGCCCTATTGGAATGGTTTGCCCGCCATTCTTCGGTTGACTGACTGCGCTTCAAGTTCAAAATCGTAATTTTTTAATAAGAATTGTAACATAAACTTACGTAGCAACACAATGAGCAGCCGTGACGACCCATCGGTCGGATATCAGAGCTCCGCCACAAGCCAGCTTCTTGCTGAGGAACCCTGACTTTATCAACGCAGCCTGCCACGGGTGCGAGCCGAAACCAGTAGAGTGTCCCCCCACTATCCGGTTCGACCGCGTGAATAACTCGCCGCAACCTGAAAATTTAATGGTTATTCGGAAATTTTAAAAGTTATTCTTTTTTTTTATTCAAGTTTTTTATTATTATTTGAAACGGTAATATTTGTTTTGTGGAATGAATTTCTATGTAACTGTGAATTATGTTTACGGTGTGAAGATGGGGAGTAAGGTATTTGAATGTATTAACCAGTGGATAACCATATACATAATACTACATTTACAACTAATTAAAATATTTAAAAGAAATCTCTACATACATAAAGAAAAGAAATTGTTTCAAATTAATGCCTATAGATAAAACTTTACGTAAGTCACATAGGTATCTACGGTGCAAAAGAGATAACGCTCTACAGATCCGAAATATGCCGAAGTCTCCTTCCTAACGCCGATGTGCAATATTTTTTATTCGATACTGTACACAATTTAACTCCAACCAATTCCAACACCACATCTAAAATGCATTTTTTTTGTAAAAGCTGGTGCTGTAGACAACAAAGAGGTGCGTGATGATTATGAAAACGCTGTGCTGATTTAAAAGCGAGAAAGAGAAAAATATGTCGACGATGAAACTCAAGTTACAAAAAAAGCAAAGCGAATACATATTATATACTAAATAGGTTTTAAATAAATAAACATGAATATACAAAGCATATTTACATAATCGTTAAACCTTGTCGGAGGTAAGGCCTCCGACAAGGTTTAACGATAAGGACAAGGGCGGTATGAAAACATCCGACAGCGGGTTGGCCACTAACCCACCCACCTCCACCAATCCGTACTGGAGCAGCGTGGTGGAGTAAGCTCCAGGCCTCCCCCCTAAAAGGAGAGAGACTCGTGCCCAGCAGTGGGATGTATAATGGGCTGCCATTATTATTTAAATAATAATAAAAAGCAGTATAATGACAATAAAAAAATAAATGGAATGACAAAAAAGAAGCAAAACATTAGAAACATACAAAAATATTATGATATACAGAAATAAATAAATACACATACATTGTATCACAAAAATTTAAAGCAGACTTGAGTTTCATCGTTTAAAAAAAATTAAAACCCTCTAAACAGATCTTACCCGGAAAACTAGGTTTCGGCATATGGTTCATGATAACAGGTACATAATCATCATCGGCCTCCGGTTTTGGATAATGATCGATGTATTCCGTCGTGGTTTCGTGATACGATGGTTTCACGTGAAAGTATTGGTTGTAGTCCGGCTCATTCCATTCCGGTTTCGGCCGGTTTGGTATATCCTCTGGTTTCGGCCGGTATACCGGTTTCGGCCGGTTTGTGTCCGTGTAGATGATGATTGGGTCCTCGAATTGGTTTGTGTTTGTTTGGTAATCGTAGGATTCGTGTGGGAATGTGCCAATCAGTTCTATGAGATCACCTGTTAAATGTGTATAGTTAGGTATTTGTGCATTATTTTTTAAATCTTTGGTAGTCATGTGAGTATGGATTGTATGGAGAGTTTGGATACGAAATGTGTGATGTGCAAACAAAACTTTTAACCGGTAATAAAATACTATTCGTAAAATAGGTTTCCGGAATTAAAAACAAATATTTTTTATCTAAGTATAAAAAAAATATAAAAAAACGATAAATTGTGAATAACGTTTCAGTAGGTTTTCGCGAGCTTCATACATTATTGAAATTAAACTTGCGGATTTTCTCGCGTATATAACACTCCCAAACTTCTTCATAAACCCGACGTTTCGGTCGCTTTCCAGCTACCGTGGTCACGGGCAGACTGTCTCATAAGTTGTGAGTTGCTTAGATTTAAGTAGATGCTAAGACATACTTTTAAAGTTCATTTTTCGTTAACGTTCGTCAAAATTCCAAACTATGTAACATTGAAATAAGTCTGCCATAAGAGATGCTGGTCTTATATAAATCCAATTTTTATCAAACATAAGTCTTTTCCGCATAGAGCAACACGGGCCGCCGGCCGCGGCGGACTGAAGGGGATTAGCCATAACCTTTGTTACCGATGCAAAAAAGGTCTGTCATTTATTGCGGGGGGAAATGCATGGGACACACAGGCACATTACAAAAATCGTCTATTACTACGAAACTAACACCTTGACTTTAACAAAATAAATAAACAATTTCACGCAAAGCCTGCATATGGCTACTCCCCTCCGGTGTTGCTCTATGCATCTATACGGAAAACCGTTGAAAAGTAGTGGAAAACGGAAGTGTACCACCTCCCATCGCAATAGAATGCTTGCAGCAATCTATGTATGTTTATGAATGGCATGGCATGACTGTCAATTTGTCGACGTAACAGTGGTTAAACACAGTTGCATATGATATGCGGCATATCGTTTCGGTCCTTGTCGGTCGGCCGAAACTTTTTAAGTCATGTGCCGAGCCAGCCAGCACATGAATTCAAAGGCTGTTGGATTTCAAACTAGAATATGCCAAATATCAATATAATATTGATTGATCTAACTGCCTACATATCTTATGATTGCCAGAAGAGCGAATTCTGATATGAGGTACCTACAAGCCGCACTCACCGATGGGCGAGCATGACTCGTTTTCAGGAGTTTGAGCTTTAAGTAATAGCCTTCTTGAGCCGTCTAGTTTATAAATAATTTAAATCGAATAGATCGTTCAGTTTAGACACAACATCGTGTATCCAAGCTGGCACAGAGACTACGTCCCGCCAAATGCAACCCATTACAAAGTATATCAAAAGAACCTATACGTGTTGGACCCATATCCCCGCGCAACCCTAACAAAGGTCCGGCGTTCACATTGGACTCCTACTGACGAGAGACATAATAATAAAATCGTATTTATTTTTCTTAATTTTTTTTATGTAATGGAAGTGGCAAACAAGCATGCAGTTCACATTGGTGTTAAGTGATGACTGCAGCCTATCGACACCCACACATAGACCAAGATCAAAATGCAGATGCGTTATTACTCCTGAGGCATGAAGTGTTATGCCTCTGTGCCGGAAATTACAGGGCCGTACATTAGCACCTGACCGGAACACGATAGTGCTGAACACTACCATTTAGCGGCAAGTATATTAGGTAATGCGGTGGTGCCTACGCCCGCGAGCTCCGTCACTGGAGCTCCACCACCAGTAATATAATGGTGCGGGACTATTTCTTAAAATACCTACATTTTTTAATGAAAACTTTGCTACAGGTGTAGATGCGTTGCCATCCTTGAGGCCTGAGTGGTTTTGCATGTATGCATAAATGAATATATCTTCACGCCAAGTTCGTAACGAGGTAGGCAGAGAGGTCCGTAACGTTTGGCGGCAGATACATTAGGTAGGTAATGCGGTGGTGCCTTCGCCATTACTAAAAAGTTATGTTTTACTGGTGGTAGAGCTCCAGTGACGGAGCTCGCGGGCGTATGCACCACCGCATTACCTGATTTACCTGCCGCTAAATGGTAGTGTTCAGCACTATCGTGTTCCGGTCAGGTGGTAATGTACGGCCCTGTAATTTCCGGCACAGAGGCATAACACCTTAGGCCTCAGGAGTTTGCATTTTGACCTTGGTCTTTGTGTGGGTGTCTATAGGCTGCAGTCATCACTTAACATCAATGTGAACTGCATTCTTGTTTGCCACTTCAATTACATTAAAAAAAAAAAAAATGTTATGTATATCATGGGCAATACGCAAAAGCCTTGTTAGGTATATTGTCTAACTGCACAGATGTATTACTTTAAGAAAGCAAGAGACTTTCTAGCTGTACTAGTAATTTCAAATAATTGGCTACAAGATTCGAACCCGGAACCGTTGGTGATTGCCACGTGTACTATTACATCGTATTGTGTTAATGGTTCAATGCCCACAATTACTTTCACTTAAATTTCACTTAATCTCGCTCGGTTTCATACTTGGAAAAGGTTGTTGTTATGTCAGGACTTTTACTTGTCTATCTGAACTATTGAAGAAAATCAAAGGTTCCATAAGTCAGAGCCTAGTCAAGTACTCAACGATTAATATTGCACATCGAGCCTCCGAAAGCGACGATCGGCTCGTTTCGACTTCGTAGAGCGTTATCTCTGTTGCACACTGCCTACGTAAGCACTGATAAAATTTAATGTCGACAAACGTCAAATAGGTACGGTGCGAAAGAGATAACGCTCTACAGACCGAAAAACGAAAAACCGAAAATAAGCCTCAGCCTCCTTCCTAGGCTCGATGTGCAATATTTATTGTTTTGCTCTGTAATTCGTCTTTAACGTCTGAGCTATTATCACCATAAAACGTAACTTCACGCCTGTATTCCTCGAAGGGGTAGGCAGAGGTAAATGCATGCATTCAAGCATGCAAACACCCACGACTCGCCGGTTACGTTTTGGCCCATGTAATAGGTGGCGAACCTGTTGCCATCTCCGGGCACATTACCAAACTTCGAGGTACTGGGAAACTTCCAGAAAATGGAAAAAATCTCAGGGGTGGCAACGCAACTGCATTTTGACATCTGGTCTTCGTGTGGTTGTCTATAGGCTGCAGTCATCATTTAACGTCAATGTCAACTGCATGCTTGTTTGCCACTTTCATTACATAAAAAACCGGTTGGGTGCGTATCGGGCCACGCGCCGTGTAGGGTTCCGTAGTTTTTAGGTGTGAATAATGTAATGAAAAAATAAATAAATATTTTCTCTGGAGTTCTTCAAAATTTTCGAGTAATATACATTTTGTCGACTATTACTCGCAAACTTATGAATACTTGTGCCAAATTTCAAGTCTCTAGTACCCATAGTTTTTGCGCTAAACCACGGACGGACAGACGAAACTATAAGGGTTCATTATTTACTACGGAACCCTAAAAATTAGTGCAACCGAACCCGAATATAACCAAAAAGTTGTCCATTAGATGTCCTACTTTCAATACCCTGGGAATGGTTTGTGTACTAGGCTATAAGAAACAAAAGGAGATTACGCAACCACTTAATCTAACCCAGTGTTCGTGAAAGTGTAAACATGTGGGATTGCGAAATCAAGTGGGAATTCGTTTACGCTCACACAATTTAGTTCCTCCGTTACTCTTGAATCAGTGCGTAAACTTGGTGGTGCAAGTTAGACGCGATGAGCGGGTAATTTACTAATGGTGGAATTCCAAAAGAGTCGGCATGTGACGACTTCATCGCCCTCTCATCATCATCATTTCAGCCAAAACGCGTCCACTGCTGAACAAAGGCCTCCCCAAAGAATGCCATAACGAACGGTCCTGGGCCGCCCTCATCCAGCGATTGTCCGCGACCTTCACCAGGTTGTCGGTCCATCTCGTGGGAGGCCTGGCTACGCTTCGTTTTCCGGAACCTAGTCCATCCTAGAACCATTGCCCTCTAGTTGAGGAGAATTCTTCCGCTAGTGCAGTCAGTGAACCGAACAATGGCGGTCACACAATTTAGATAGAGCGGTAGGTAAGTGGACAGCAGCGTCCCGCGATTAAACTACCGCCACAGCGATCGCCAATCCGCCTGCCAAGCGTCGCGATTATGGTATATTCTCTCCTAATTACGCATAGCACTGTTGTGGGCATCTATGGGAATGGCTTTGTCTAGTAATGGACGTCTTTTGGCTGGTGTGATGATGATGAGAGTCCCAATGTCGAATTTCATGGACAAAGGCACCACTGCATTGCCTAATACACCTGCCAACATAATATGTTCAGCACTATAGTGCGCCGGTGTGTGGTTATATAGTATAGCAATGTATGACACCGGAATAGATATTATAGAGGAAAAATAATTGACTCTTCAGGGTGGCAGTCATCTGCATTTTGACCTCTGATTTTAACGTAAATATCTATAGACTGCAGTCGTCATTTAATTCATCAAAGTGCCGTCATCACTGAAATCTTTGATTTTTATGTATATGTTTACATGCTACAGTATTTACCATCAATGTAAACTGTATGCTTATTCGTCATAATAACCTATAAATAATCACATATCTGAAGGGTAATTCATCGACGTGCCGAAAGTTCCACCTCGCCTAATCGCATCTGTCTAATGTGTCTCTCCACAACGCCATAAGCCGAAGATCAGATCGGGTCTCTCATAGACTGTTATGTAAATATTAGCTGAGAGCCCTTTGCGCTCGCCGATTGCCCGCTGAAGTAGACTAGTGCCATCTCGGAACAAGCCGCCCGAATTCAAATTCATTAAAAAAATCAACAAAGTGCCGATGAATTGGAACAATAAAAAAAACTATAATGAAACATTTTTTGCATATCGCTTCCGCCTTACACTCGGGTCGTAACCTTAAAAATCGGTGAGAGTGCATTGTATGCTGATCGTGTGTATGACGCACGATTTCGTAATCCAATGTCGTATAAAAATCATAATATCAAACCTCGCGCGTGACCGACAGTTGAATGCAAATTCCAAAATTGTTGACAGTTGAGAGACAAAGTGGACTACTGATTTGACATTTCGCAAAAATAATCATTTTGGAACGAAGTTCCTTATCGCGCGGTACGCTGGCTAAGGGAGCAAGGCGAGCGTCACGAAAAATCCTCACGACACTTTTGCTATAGTGCGCAGCGCTCGGAGCCCTCCGAGGGCTACGCACTATAGCAGGCCGAGTCTCTCTCTCTCTCTCTCTCTCTCTCTCTCTCTCTCTCTCTCTCCTCTCTCTCTCTATCTCTCTCTCTCTCTCTGTCTCGCTCTCTCTCTCTCTCTCTCTCTCTCTCTCTCTCGACAATGACAAGCCACACGTCGCGCGCGTCTGCTGTGTATGTGTACATTGTTTGTTCGTGTTTTTTTTTAAATAAACAATGGATTGTGAAAGTGATTTATTAGAATTGAATTAGAAGTTGAAGACGAACTTCCTTTCAATCGGGTGTCCCACATATGACACCTTAGACAGTGTTTTTTTTTTACTTAATGACTATATAGAAAAACAATGTACAGTATCCAACAATAAATAATGTACATCGACCTCAGGAAGGAGACTTTGGCTTATTTCGAGTCTGTAGAGCGTTATCTTTTTCGCACCTTACCAATATGACGTTTGTTCACCATTTTGATCAAGTTTTGAGCAATACAGGACTATCAGTGTTTACGTAGGCAGTGTGTAGCAGAGATAACGCTCTACGAAGTCGAAATTAACCGATTGTCACTTTCATAGGCTCGATGTGCAATATTTCTTGATGTGCACTGTACCTGAAAATTTAAGGTATCTCTTAAAAATGAAGATCAGTAAAACTTTCGGTTTGATTTATGGAATCTTGTTTGACAAGCCAATTGGTCGCGCGGTGTGTGACGATCGTTTTAACCGAGGCTCACGGGTTCGATTACCATACCGGGATAAAAAATTATTATATAAAAGATGGTTAATGAGAGTGAAAGGACTATTTCAACAGCTAAAAATTTATACAAAAATAATTACAATTAGGTACAGGACTAACCATTCAATCAATGCCAATGCAATTATAAAAATAAACAGAAAATTTTACATGAAAATTTATGAACCTAACAGCAAAGCATATTCTAAAAAAAATTATATAGCGATTTACTACTTTAATTCTTTTAATGTATTTTTCTATTTTTTGTTCTACAGTTATTTGTTTCGGATCTAGGAGTTAGTGTATAACACATACACTGTGTGAATAACAGCACCCACAACACAGAGTTATACCTAGTGTGGGGCTGGAGTGTAAGCGTATTTTATTTATTTATTTATTTAAATAAAAAAAAAAATTTTTTTATATTATCACACAAATATTAGTTACAAAGTATATTAAACTGTTCAATGTTAGACACGACAAAGATAAAATATAGTAAAACAAACAATAATTATCACAAAAATGTATTCTAGTTAAATAAGTATCCTAAATCTGAATCGAACTTACCATGTAATTTTTTGAGATGAATAATAAGATTTTTTGTTTGTACAATACTTTTCAAAATACATTAATATTTACATTTTGAACCTTTTTTTTTTCATGATTTACAGATTTTTTGGCTTCAGTTTTATCAAAAACAGTGTTAGACATGAGACATTAAAATTAACAGCAACTTCAAAAAAACATTTTCAATATTCACAAGATTTTAGAAATAACAATATTTGAAAAGACCTTACGGTTGAAAATTTATCTCATTATTCGTGGGCTTTGGAAATCTGCCTGCAAATGACAAAGAAAATTTCATTTTCTTTCCCTAAACCCTTTTTTTTTTCAGTGTCAGTTTTGTAAAAGGTTGGCCAATTATTTATTTATTTATTTATTATTTAATGGACATGGAATAAATGTAGATGGCGGACTTAATGCCATATGGCTTACACATATATTTATCTGTTAGGTTTAATTGGTATAATAACCAATGTATAAATTTTATTCATTTTACATTTTTTTTTGTAATTTGTTATGACTCTAGTAATTTATAAGTAAAAGTGATTAAATTAAGTGTTTTTAGGTTTTCGCGAGCTACACTTATTATTATAAAATTACTTTTAAAGATTTATCTCGCGTATATACGCCAAAATTATTTTTAAAATAAACCCAACATTTTGATGGCTTTTTGGTCCGGGCAGATTAAGGACAAAAAATAACGATAATTTATACGCGAGATAAATTCGTAAAAACAGTTTTATTTCAATGATTAAATGAGTTTTTATTTCTGATTGTGAAGTCAATGATAAACAACATAACATAATACTTACTGGCATTATGTACGACGGGCGCAATTTCGCTGGGCTTCTCCGTGGAGTCGCGGTCCACGCAGCAAGCCCAGATCATGCCACCGGAGCAGAGGTCCAGTGGCTTACCACCCTGCATGACGCAGGAAATGCTGAGCCCGCAGGGAAATCGGGCGCCTCGGTAGCGACAGGTCTGTGGTATCACTGTGGACAAGAGTTTACCATTTTTAGATATGTGGCGACTGTCAATGGGTGAAACTTTATCATAATAAGAATTAAAGTTTTATTTGTTATGGTAGAGTTATATAAAATATTCTACTACTCGTGCCCAGTAGTGAGACGTATCAAGGGTTGCCATACCCCTCCTTCCCCTGCCAGTCTCTCCCCTTTTTGGGAGGAGGCCTGGAGCTTATTCGGGGAGATACAGTGACCAAACCGCCAGGCATACAGACAGACAGACAAACATACTGACAAACAAACAAAAATCACATTTTTTTTTATTCTGTTACTTTTTCGTAATTATCAGTTTTTTGGAAAAAAAAATGTACAGACATTCGACTGTCTCATTTTATCGATAAATGTTGATAGACTTCAGCATTAACTAACCATCAATCAATGTAAAATGTAACAAGTGACTTATTTTTTTTAATTAAAAAAAAAAATACACTTAACAAAGAAGAGTTTAAACAAAACTGTTTAACTCAATTCAAAGCTACAAAATATCCAACTGACGTTCAGCAGTTTTAAAATAAGAAGCGGCATTCAGAGTTCAAACAAAAGAATGATTTTAAATTTAAATTGAACGTACGAGATAGGTAAACAGTCCCAGTTGCCAATTACATCACTTACATCACGCGATAATCTATAGATCAATACCGTACGGTGAACGGCCGCACATAGAGATGCAAACATTATAAAAGATCGATATCGATAGTATGTAAACGCATTATAGCGAGAACAAAATCATTGTTTTGAACAACGTTAATGAATGACGGTTTGACATTATTTATGTTAAGTACTGTCCTTGTATGATTTTTCATTTTTTATGTGTATCTTCTGCGTTTTTGGTTAGCAGGGATACTCAAGTGAACAAATTACCATAAAAAAATATTTTTTTTTGAAGGTTTGGACAGAATTTGCTTTATATTATTATTATTTTAGATTTATTATTAACTGCGCTCTTTTATTATTACTAGTACGCACCCTACGTATCTAATGTATGTTTTTTTTATGCTGTTATTGTATACATTTTTAAAACCTTTTGTAAAGAGCGATAAATAAAAAATAAAAAAAAGAAAGTGATAACATTTTCTTTTATGTCATGAAGAGGCAAACAAACATATCGTTCACATGAATGGTAACTATGGTAAGTAATAAAGTAGTACATATATAAATATCTACATGAAACCAGAGATTTCTATTAAGATGCGTTGCCACTCCTGAGGCCTGAGGTATTTTGCCTCTGTGCCGGAATTACAGCGAAATTACATTACCACCCGACCAGAACACGATAGTGCTAAACATTACCATTTAGTGGCAAGTACATTAGGTAATGTGGTGGTGCCTACGCCATACATCTATATGTTATTTAAGAATATCGATATACTTATCGATTTATTTATGTTAACATCCCTAGCCGTAGATCATTGATCAATTTCACTACTCTCTATGTGTATTATGACACGCAATCTCGTGTTTATTACTTTCGATCTTCTATGAGGAAGTGAAATGGTAATAATAATGTTTGTAATACTCTTTGATCATTTTTGGAGGGTTAAAGCGCGCATGGCTCCGGCGCTGGCATGGATCGTAAGCGATCTACTCGATTAAGCGATACGGGCGCGGTCGGGTGTGTAATGGGTGACCGCTAGTGGCAAAGTAAAATGCGCGTTTCCGTGATTCGGAGGGCACGTTAAGCCGTCGGTCCCGGTTATAAATAAAATAATAATGGCAACCCATTATACGTCCCACTGCTGGGCACGAGTCTCTCCCCTTTTTTGGGGGGAGGCCTGGAGCTTACTCCACCACGCTGCTCCAATGCGGATTGGTGGAGGTGGGTGGGTTAGTGGCCAACCCGCTGTCGGATGTTTTCAAACCGCCCATAAGGCCTCCGACAAGATTTAACGACTGCTATCTATCGATAGCAACCGGGACCGACGGCTTAACGTGCCCTCCGAAGCACGGAAACGCGCATTTAATTTGCCACTAGCGGTCACCCATCACACTACCCGACCGCGCCCGTAGTGTTTAACCGAGCAGATCGCTTCCGATCTACACCAGCCGCTTGGCCACGCGCGCTTCCGGTTGGTAAACTTTAACACAAAAAAAACACAATAACTAAAGGTCAAAATGCAGATGCATTGCCACACAAGATCAAAATCTCGTACCTCTATGCAGAAATTACCCGTTTACAACTTACCATATAACATACTAGCGGCCTGCCCCGGCTTCGCACGGGTGCAATGTTACCTATATTAATACAATCATAATAAAATATAGCCTATAGCACTCCTGAATATTGTAACGTTCTAATTTTGAAAGAATTTTCATGATCGGTTCAGTATTTTCGAAAATTTCCCCCTACAAACAAACAAATATGCAAAGTTACAGACCTTATCTCTTCATAATATAAGTACACTAGATGTGCCCGCGACTTCGTTCGCGTGATAATTTATGATTGTTCAGTATCTACCCGGACGAAGTCGTGGGCGCAGCTAGTATAAAAGTAGCCTAAGTTACTCCTTATTACCCACGCCTGTGGCGTTTTGCCCTCGGATATGACGGAATTGAACATCGACTGAAGAGCTTCTAATACTGGCGTTCCGCCTGCTTTCAGGAGTTCAGCAGTGATTCCGTCATCTCCCGGCGCCCTGTTATTTTTGAGCTGTTTGAGAGTCGTAGTAATCTCATCTAGACTGACGTCCGGGATATCTTCAGTAGTGTCGGGTCAGTCCGGCTCTGGGAACTGCTGCCGGACTGTTAACAGGTGGTCGTGCTGACGTTAACTGTCCGTAAAACCGTTCGATCTCCTCTGCAAACTCAGGTTACGACGATACGATTCTGTCCTCGGTCTTCAGCTTAGTGAGACGGCTTTGCCCTAAGGACAAATCTTTGGCGAACACTTTAGAACCCTTGCCCTCTATGGCTGCTTTAATATTATCGGTATTAAAGTGCCGAAGGTCGCGAGTCAAGGACTTGGAGATCTGTCTGTTGAGCCGCCTGTACACTAAAGCATCTTCAGAGGACTTCAGAACCATACCGCGCCTCTCCTCCATGAGTCTGAGAGTTGGGCTAGAGATCTTTTTGGACTTATTCGTAGGGCGGGTCTTGAAAAACTAAGACCCCGCCGTGCGGACAGTTTCCACGAACCATCATTGAAGGAATTGAAAAATTACGTGATAATTATATTTTAACTAAGTACTTTAAATAACTTATTTTAATTTACTATTAATATATGTTTTACTATAGGTATGTATGTAATGGTTATTCACTCTAGGTAATTAATGATTTCTTGACGTTTTGAAAGTGTCTGTAAAGATCTATTCGAAATAAAAATATTTTCTTTCTTTCTTTCTTTACTCAAAATTATAGCCACCTCTTGACATTAAAAGAGAAAAGATAGTATTAAATCGAAGAGTGAGTTATGACTCGCATTATGATCAAAATATCAAATGATGTACAAAACCGGATATGATTACATGATTATTGAATTAATGATGTGTTAATAAAAGGTTACTTAAGCGGATGCTGTTTGCATAACTATGCATAATGCTGTGAAACATATTATGTTATGTATAACCAGTCGGAATCAAAATATTGTGTTTTCGTAAGCTGGTTGAAATTCGATCGTAATCTATACAAATAATAAAATTAAAGCGCGCATGGCCCCGCGGCGGGTGTAGATCGTAAGGGATCTACTCGGTTAAGCGATATGGGTGCGGTCGGATGTATCACACATCCGACCGCACCCATATCGCTTAACCGAGTAGCCGGGTGGCCGCTAGTGGCTAATTAAAAAGCGCGTTACCGTGCTTCGGAGGGCACGTTAAGCCGTCGGTCCCGGTTGCTATCGATAGATAGCAGTCGTTAAACCTTGTCGGAGGCCTTATGGGCGGTTTGAAAACATCCGACAACGGGTTGACCACTAGCCCGTACCTCCACCAACCCGCATTGGAGCAGCGTGGTGGAGTAAGCTCCAGCCTTCCCCCCAAGAAGGGGAGAGACTCGTGCCCAGCTGTGGGACGTATAATGGGTTGCCATTAATAATAATAATTAAATAAAATTTGTGTTTTTTATGTATGTTAACGTTTTCACACAAAAACTGAACCGATTTCAAAATTTCTTTCAGCATTAGAAAACTGCATCTTCACTGAGTGACTTAGGCATTACATTCATTGCACCTGTGCGAAATCGGGGCGAACCGCTAGTCATTACTAAAATTGTAATATATATATAAGACTGTTTTACTACATGAAAGAAATAAACCTTGTGTTGCTGTAAAGAAGATTTATTGTTAGTTTTTTTTATACAGAGACTATTTTATTTAGTTAATATAAAACAATATGAACTCAAACCTGTAAAGAAGAAACGACAATGAAAGTTTATTCTTTCACTTTTAAAACATAAAATAATATAATATTAAAATTTTCATTGATTATCCAATTGTCAATCAACTCGTATTTAAATCTGTCATCTGACATTCTGAATTCGTTTCTTCTTTAAAATCAGACAATTAAAAAGTTAAAAACTATAACCAAACTTCATGGTATGTAAACACACAGAGTGCGAAGAAAGAAATAGTATTTCTTTACATCTCCCCCCATGGGGAAGAAAATTCACCCGTGAATTTTCACTCCAGTTCTCCATTTGATACTTGCACATTCTCATCCTCTGTTATCTGTACTGGAATTAGTTTTGTGATATGAAAAAGATTTGACTCTGTTTTTCTATGTCCTGTATCTATCTCGTAAATTGTATTAGATTTCTTTTTAATTATTTTATATGGTCCAATTCTCAATTCATCTAGCTTTTTCCTATTTAGTTTATTCCCATTTTCTATATATACTAGATCTCCCACACTGAATTCTCTTTGTTTTCTATTCCTATCATACCTCATTTTGTTATAGTAATGTGATTTCAAGGTATTATTAAGCGCTGTTTTCTTATCTCCGATCCAGTCACTATTTATACCTCCTTGTTGTAGTTCTTTTGGTAAAACCTTAACATCTGTTCCGTATAGCAAATAACATGGTGCATAGCCAGTTACTGAGTGGTTAGTCTGATTGTATTTTTCTACACATTCATGTGCTATTGTAGTCCACGCTCTGTTTTCTCCATCTTCATTGATTTTGCATCTAATTTTGTTAACTATCGTTTGATTCAACCTTTCATTTAGGCCATTAGAAAACGGTGCATTCACTGCTGTAAAAATTATTGTTATTTGTTTGTCAGTAAGGAATTTCTTGAATTCTTTAGAGTTTATTCCAGGATTTGTAGTAGCGAAGAAAGAAATAGTATTTCTTTACATATATAATTAATCTATGAATGTATGTCTAAATTTTATAATTTTCTAGCGGTCCGCCCCTGCTTCGCGCGGTTGCAATGTTATCTACCCTCTCCTATTCATCTTAGCGTGATGTTATATAGCCTAAAGCCTTCATCGATAAGTAGGCTGTCTGACACTGAAATAATTTTTCAAATCGGACCTAGTAGTAGTAGTTCCTGAGATTAGCACATTCAAGCAAACAAAAACTTCAAATTTGTTTATGCAAAAACTATAAAAAAATGTATCTGAGATGCTGACTACAACCTCATTCATTTGATATGTCACACGATACAGTTTACGAATTCTTTTTTAAAAATTCTGATTTAACCCCCGAAAGTAGCCCCTCCTAAGTTTCGGAGAAAATTGGCTGTGACAGACGGACAGACAGACAGACAGACAGACGCACGAGTGATCCTATAAGGGTTCCTTTTTTCCTTTTAAGGTACGGAATCCTAAAAAGAAAAACGACTGGTGATAGAGACATAGAGATCCGACACCGGAGAGTGTAGGAGCTTGAGGGTGTAGGCACCACCGCATTACCTAATGTATCTCCCCTGAAATATTATAACTATAACAGAGACAACAGCATTGGCCTCAGGGGCAGCTACGCATCTGCATTTTGACCTTTACTTTTTGTTTAATGTCCTCCAGACCGAATTTCGGTCACGGCAGCCAATCTCAACGGAGACTAGCCAACTGCGCGGGAGATATTATAGTGCACAAGTGTATGCGCAAACACAGGTGCACTCTCTATTCCCTCACTCACATATTCCGATGGGACGGCAATCCTACACGACCAGAGAGAGATCGGGCGCAGGACTGGCGGCTTTACGTGCTCTCCGAGGCCCGACCAGACTCCAGGCTTCTACTGGGAATTTCCGGACAGAAAAATCCCAAAACAGATTTTTCCGACCTGGGGATCGAACCCAGGACCTCAGGCTTCTCCATCGCGATTGCGACCACTGAGCAAACGAGGCAGTCCTTGTGTAGATGTCTATAGGCTGCAGTCAGTAATCTGCTGTACGCTTGTTTGCCACCTTCTTGACATAAAAAGTTATTTTTTAGGCCAAACCTAAATAAAACTATGGTCTTTTTTTTTACATAAAAACAAATGTAACCATAAAAAGATTTATGAGGAATTTTGGCGGGAACCTTGAAAGAGGCGTATGGTGCTCTTATTTTATTTCATTTTCTTGGTGTATTTTTAAGTAATATTGAATAAAGTTGGTGGCATTTTGTTTGATATAGGTTTATTACAGTGCCCGTGTATAGTGAAATAGAATAACAGTGCGAAAACACGACTTTTCAGGTTGCCTCCAAAACTTCATTGTAAATGTTCTGGTAAAGTAGCCATCGCTTTACTCGAATAACTTGACTGTAACTCACTTGACTGACATATTATACTTCATAACTTATTTATTTGATACTTACATATTATACTTGATGACTATAGTAAACTAACTTTTACACTGCTTAAATAAATACGAAATATCGTTTTACTTGACACTGGCAATATGCGTAATAGCGATGCCACAAAACGAAAAAAAAAAAAAAAAAAAAGATTTATGCTAAAAAAATGTCATATCCTGAGACCTGAGGTTCAATCAATTATAGCTACTTTTTTATATAATGGCATCGCTATTACGCATATTGCCCGTGTCAAGTAAAAACATATTTCGTATTCGTAATAAGCAGCGTAAAAGCAGTAAAAGTCAGAGTCAGCCAGTCAGTCAGAGTCACATTCAGTCATTCGAGTAAAGCGATGGCTTATAGCTACTTATTAGTTATTAAAACGTACGCTGTAGCTAGTGTTGCCAAGTTCGATTCGTTTTAATCGAAGGGATGTAGAACAAATCGGGACCCAGTGTTGTAGATCGGGACAAAGGAGATGTTGCAAAAATGTATGGACCTCCGGCCATGTATTGTACACAATATCATTAACAGACAAAATCAATATAAAAGCGTTTTTTTACTGCATATTTTTACTTATTTAGCTTTGTTTGCAGTTACAAAATATTATTCGCAGTTAGAATTACAACTCAAACCAACATGGCGAATATGGCGGGTGATGTCATTTTGTCATTTTCATTTTTTTTATTGTTTTTTTGATTATATAGTACTTGGAAAAAAAGTAATATTTTCTAAATACTAACGAAATCGATTTCATGTGTTAATACTAAGAACTTAAACTAATCGATTTCCAATTTAAAGAAGCGTCGGCTGTATCGCCGCCATGTTGAATATGTTTGAAAATGATAAAATCGTTTGAATTAAATGTGGTAGTAACTCTAAAATATATACTTGAATAAATTAATTGTATTTTTTTCGGATTCTTCTTTAATTTACCCATTTTTTGAGGACGTGTACGAACTAGAGCCGAGCTCGCAACATCTCCTTTGGCCAAGTGTGAGTAAAACGCACTGAATACAAAATGATGTATGATGACGCACTGAACATTATTGTTACGAAAAGCTTTCATTGATAGGTTTTTCCATATTAGATAAAAAAACTAACTTGGGTTTATTTTTCAAATCTTTAAATGGATTCATTTCGGGACAGAGGTCTTTGGTCAACTTTGGTTATCATCGTCATCTTCCATATGGATATTCATTAGTATAAGAAACGAAGAAAATAAAAACTACTGAAGATTGGCTGTTAAGGATTTGAATCCGTGGCCGTAAAACGAATTAAAAAAAAAGAAAGACTAGCTACAGCAACTGCAGCTGTAGTGATATTTTTGCATTTTTTAAACTCTAAGAATATCTATTTTGTTTAAGACGATAAATTCGACAAACCAATAAAAAAAACCTAAGTACAATAGAATAAATATAAAATAAAGCTGTATATTGTAATATAACATGTACTTATTATATTTTATATTATGTATATTTTGATTCAGGTATCTATTCCATTTTACTAAACATTTAAGACTGAACACTATTCAATAAAAATGAGTTTGATAAGCAGGTGTATAAATTAATAAAGTCATTTTTATACTCACTCTTTCCTAATAAATCCATAATAGATTCATCTTCTTGTGAAGAGCTGTACGAATTATGATGCGATCCTTTCCTCCTTCCCAGCGCATCCAATAACATTATATCTTTTTCTTGACCGTTCACTGGTCTTCGCCTATCAGTGGCCACATCACTCAAATCCAAATCATCTTGTAAAGTCAAAACATCGTTCTCAGTGTCCGAACACACCGCGAAATTAAAAAATAAAAACACAACCCATATCCCGCCCATATTGAGTCTTCTTCGAATTTTGAAATTAAACGTCTTTCCCGCCAACCCATTTGTCACTGTCATTTCACTTCACTGACACATATTTTTTTTATTTGCGCGGCAACAGCGTGCGGCTTCGTACAGCCGCGGATCGGAAGTAAAGTACTTTTCACTTTTGCTTAACATTTTCACTATGAATAGGTAGCCATTTATGTAACTGCATCAAAATTATAAAATGGATTTATTAGATGTTAGAAGGTTGTAATTTACTTTTTTATCATTACATTAGGTTGCGTGTATGTTTTTTGTGTTCGAGATGATATGTTATGCAAGATTAGAATGTAAACGGTTTCTTTCTTTCTTTTCCTATCTTTTGTATTACTTTTTACATTATGCTTGTTTTTATTGTAACTTAAATCAGTTTTAGATATTTTTACCTACTTTATTATTTATTTCTTTCCTTTTATAGAATATTTGCTGTTTCTCGAGACTAACCCTGGGTTGCACCAAGATATTTGTTAAAGTTAAAGTTATTGTACTACTACTACGCTGAGATCCTGGGTTCGATTCCCGGGTAGGGAGTTGTCAGAGATAATGGTGTAAAGTCCTTTATCTCTGGTTCCATGGTGGAATTTTCCAGTCCCTCGAGTCCATACAATGGAGCTCTACCACCAGTAAAAGAAATGAAATGTGGAACAAAGTAATTAAATGATAACATGTTCGCTAAAATTGGGGAATATACCTATAATTATTGGGTATTGAAAAACTCGATCGTTGTTTGGAATTCCACTTTTCAATCTCAGTTCACGAAAAACGTATCAAAAGTCTTTGACCTACAAGTACTTAAGTACTAGACTGTACTTGGTAGCACGGTTCCAGTTCCTAGAAGTCAATTTACCACTCTCGCACAGTAACATGACAGATGACGTGAACGTGAAACGTCTCACACAAATTTTAATATCTGTCAAATCAATTTTAAAATGGACCCGGTTGTTTGTTCCATTTGTCTTCGTTAACCTCGTTGTCATAAGTGGAGAAGTTCTGATTTGTTTCGTAACTAACTTGGGTGGCACCCGGGTGGCACCCCATTCTTTTGTATATTATTTCTCAATTCTCCGTCATTATACCCTCTATTTGGGCTAGTTCTGTCTCTGGCACCCCCTGGTATTATAAATCCGAAAGTGAGTTTTGTGTTGCGCTTTCACGTATAAACAGCTCTTGGTTATTTAAAGAGAGAATGTCACCCCAAACGGGTGGCCTAGGGCGGCTCTAGCTCGTATAACGTCCTTGTGTAATGAAACCCTGGCGCACCCTAGGCCTGACCATGATGGTTCAAGACGATGCTCTCAGCCCCCTCTAAACCACCCCCGCCGCCCCCCATAAAGCTACACCACTGGCTCCGACAACTCTCTTATTATACCCTTTTCTGACTTGTACATTATACAAAAATACTTAGAAGTTCAATTTTATAATTACGTGTGAATTTAAATAAATTTCTATTTGTTCTATTTCTAATTCTTATTCTCATGAAGGCATATGTAAATTAGTTTTTTAAAATGGACGGTAATTTTGGTTACGAACGTGTGAATTTTCAAAGTTAAAGATACTTAAGTTGAGTTGCACCAATTTTTTTGTTATTTTAAAGTCTTACAATAAATAACAGTAACATTAAAGGAGATGTTGCGAGTTCGGCTCTGGTTCGTACACGTCCTCAAAAAATGGGTAAATTAAAGAAGAATCCAAAAAAAATACAATTAATTTATTCACGAATATATTTTAGAGTTACAACCACATTCAATTCAAACGATTTTATCATTTTCAACTATGTTCAACATGGCGGCGATACAGCCGACGCTTGGGATCAATCTATTTCGATAGTATTTGGAAAATATCACTTTTTTTCTCCAAGTATTATAATCAAATAACAATTCAAAAATGAAAATGTCAAAATGACATTGCCCGCCATATTCGCCATGTTGGTTTTGAGTAGCAATTCTAACTGCAAATAATGTTTTGTAACCGCAAACAAAGCTAAATAAGTGAAAATATGCAGTAAAAAACGTTTTTGTATTGATTATGCCTGTTTAATGATATTGTGTACAATACATGGCCGGAGGGTCATACATTCTTGCAACATCTCCTTTAAAATTTACTGCGGAATGCATCGTACTAACGTATTTTTGACATTTTTTTATGTTATGAAAGTGGCAAACAAGCATGCAGTTCACATTGATGTTAAGTGATGACTGCAACCTATAGACACCCGCACAAAGACCAAGGTCAAAATGCAGATGCGTTACCACTCCTGAGGCCTAAGGTGTTATGCCTCTGTGCCGGAAATTACCGGGCCGTATGTTACCACCTGACCGGAACACGAGAGTGCTGAACACTACCATTTAGCGGCAAGTATATTAGGTAACCTAGTCCTACGTCCACGAGCTCTCTGTCACTGGAGATCAACCAGTAAAAATGTGATCACCTGTCATATTGCTATTTGAAAATGTTAAATTGACTTCTGAAAAACTGGAACCATGCTACCAAGGAGAGTGTCTTGTATACAATTTTAGTACATTCATTTAGTTGGTAATTTAATTAGAAAAAATAATTACATTGGTATTAATATTAATTAACTACGTAATCCTACAGAAAAACGTAACTTCACGCCTGTAATCCCCGAAGGGGTAGGCAGAGGTAAATGCATGCATTCAAGCCTACATGCAAACACCCACGATTCGCCGGTTACGTTTTTGGCCCATGTAACAGGTGGCGAGCCTGTTCACATCTCCGGGCACATTACCAAACTTTGAGGTACTGGGAAATTTCCAGAAAATGGAAAAATCCCAATGGAACCAGAGATAAAGGCTTTTTCACCATTATCTCTGATAACCCCCTACCCGGGAATCGAACCCAGGACCTCAGCGTAGTAGTAGTGGCCTGCTACCACTAGGCTACCGAGACCGTTAATACAGAAAATAATATATATTCGATAAATATTATAAACATAATAAGAAACGATCATAACAGAAGCAGCTATTATAAAATATTTTGTTGTTAGGTATTATTGAATTAGTTACGGCATGATCTGATAATATAACTGATATTATATCGTACTTGGATTGTGATTCTTGGTATTTATATAAAACTAATAACTGGTAATGTGCCCGGAGATGGCAACAGGTTCGCCACCTGTTACATGGGCCAAAACGTAACCGGCGAGTCGTCGGTGTTTGCATGTATGATTAAATGCATGCATTTACCTCTGCCTACCCCTTCGGGGATTACAGGCGTGAAGTTACGTTCGTATATAAAACTAGCGGCTCGACGCGACTTCGCACGGGTGCAATGAATATAAGGTGCCTATGTCACTGAGTGAAGAAGTAGCTTTCAAACAATGGAAGATTTTTTGAAATAGGTGTAGCAGTTGTTATTTTTGTTAAACATAGGTTATAAGTGTCATATTGTGAAAATAGATGTAAGGAACATATTTTGAAAAGACCCTACTGAGTTTTGTTTTCGCAGGTTTTTATCTCAGTAATGTGGGCTTTGGAACTCTGCCAGTGAATGACAAAGATTGTCCCATATAAACAAAAAATGTTTAGTCTTATCTTGCCGTTTGTAAAAGAGAGTATGGAACATTCTGTTGATACCTATTTTTAGTATTAAGTATTTTTGGATCATTATTTATTTATTTTTTTTACTTTGACATATGAATCAACATATCAGTTGTTATTCGCTTTAAATACCTCCAGACACGAGAAAAATATGACAATTGAAATTCAATTGTGTCTCGCCGCCGGTGGCCGTACGGTCCTTGAAGGAATAATTTTATATTTGTAATTTGACCTATCACAAGCAAATTCTATTATTTCCAAGTGATGTAATAAATTTTTGCATTTGAATTTGAATTAGTTTCTGTGTGAAAACTTTACAAACATACATAAAAAGTACAATTGTTTCCTCTGTATAATATAAGTATAGACTAGCGGACTTGACAGACGTAATAACATTAGGTATGTTGTATTCATTGGCATAGGTATATGATTGAGTTTATTAAACTAGAATGAATATGTATATTTATTTAATTAATACCCTTACTCATTAATGACATGGCTTGCGTTGTCAGTGAGAGCAAATATGATAGCCCGCAAGATTGCGCGTTGTTCGGGGTGGTGAAGAAAACTCTCTTCCGAGCTTATTGCACCTCCTTCTACACGTGTAGTCCGTGGGTTACATGTACACAGAGTTCAATGCGGGGCCTTCGCGTTCAATATAATAACGCACTCAGAGTGCTGTTGCGGCTGCCCCGATTTTGTAGCGCATCGGGGATGTTTGTAGAGGCTCGCATAGATTTTAAGGCTACAATGCGAAAAAGAGTAGCCTCGATGGTGCGGCGAACGCGAGTCAGCGGCAACGGCAACGGTCTTTTACCTGTGTCGTGGATTGTCTGGATGGTCCCTTTACTCGTCATTGGATGGTATTACATGCTCCAGTACCTAATTTTTTGTTTTAATGATGACAATTTGATGTTTAAATTCGATTATTGTATTCTTTGCTCATGTTGCTTATATAGGATTTAAGTACTCTCTACTAATAAGTTATGGACAAACTGTGTGAATAAATAAATAAATTATAATTAAAAAGAAAATAGGTTCAGTGGCACCAAAATATAGTTAATGTAAAATTTTACAAAATCTTTAACTTTAACAAATATTTTGGTTCAACTGAAACTTAGTGACTAAAATTCGTGCTGTTATTGACAGACTCGTTACACAGATTACAAAAGCATCTCATTAGGTAATCTTCTATCGTACATTACGTAACTGATCATTAATGTCTCAAGAGTTGATTGCATCGTGCCTAGCAAATGAATATGGATGAGTTGTAAGATGTGCGGTATGTGGATTGACAATCGACGCATGACAGGTAGTGCGTTATCACGCAACATATTATATAAGCTGTACCGAGGTAGGGTCAGGACCGGGATATCTGGTGCTCCACACTCTCTGCCAACCCCGTTAGGGACCTGGCGTGAAGAAACATACAGAAATAACAAAATTATGTTTCATATTTATATGACAGAATGTGTAAAGAAGCGAGATAGAGTATTAGTGATTTAGTTTAGGTTCTCAAAAAAAATCACTCGGATCACTCCTCCATATACTTTTTAATTATTACTAACGAGCGCTCGCGCCGGCTTCGCATGGGTGCAATTAATTACATTTTTTTATTATTGCTCATTTAGAAGACTATCTTTTGAGATATAAATCATTATATCTTTAAAAACAAGTCGTGATGAATAATAAAATAAACACTCAGACGTGAAGTATCACAAACTGCACGATCTCATTTTTATGGTGAAAACATACCCTATTAAATTTTATGATCCCATATCAAGAGATAAATGTTTAGATTAAAATAAATATCTGTAAAGTACCAACACTACGTGGTCGTAGTACTCGCAAGGCAGACTTTCGCTTACTTTCCAAAACCTGGACAGTCGATAGGAAGATCATAAACGACTTTGAGTTGCACAAATAAAATGGGACCCTAAAGACATACAATAAGGTTCAGTTTCCCTTTGTTTTTTGTTTGGATTTGTTTGAAATTATATTATTCTACGATGTCAATGTGAATTTGAACTTAATAGTGCAACTGTTTAGAATTGAATTTCCTTTGACAATATTATAAGGACGACTTTCTTTCGGACAGGCTTCATTTCATATTGTTTACTAATTTGTTTTTGATGTGCTGTTTACGGCGATATTTTAGAATATTATAAAATAATAGTATTAAAATGATATTATAATGATAGCTACATTATAATATTTGTTCTAATTTTCCTGATACCATTTTTTGAAAGTTTAAATTTTTGAAGTGTTACACTTTTATACCAAAGTGCCTACATGCTATTTTACTGTATCAGAATAAAATATAATTAACTTTACCACCATTACAGAGTCGCCCACCGTTCATATCTACCACATTACCTAATTATATATATGTATCTTCACGCCAGGTCCCTAACGGGGTAGGCAGAGAGTGTAGAGCGCCAGACATCCCGGTTCTGACAAACCTCTCGTGCCTCGTCTACCTTCATCATTCTCTTCATACATGCACGCCGATTCCTAAGACCTAATTATACTTAGTAAATAGCCTTAGGGCGGCTACACACCAGCCTAAAATCAGTGGCGATATCGGTGCAGTAGTGGGGATGATAGATCGTACCCTAAATAAACAAATTGAATTACATCGATTAATTTCTTTTTCAATATGACGGTCGGCGCGCACCCTGTGTATGTAGGTATAAGACAATTATGAGGATCTAAAGTTAACTTTACTCTTTAAAATGAATAATTATAAAATAAAATAAAATGTTTGATGAATGTTATTTAATAATAATTATTAATATTAGAATAAGAATAATAATTTGCAGCACCTGGAAAAGGTAACTAAGTACTGTAAAAATATAATTTAAGATCTTTGTATAAACTTAGTTGGCAAATAAAGAATTGAATTGAATTAAATCGTCTCGTGTGTAGGCAGATCGGTAAACCTATTTAATTTTATAGACCACGACACTCGTAAACGGCACGCGGAAAAATAGCTGAGGGGGAGAAAAGAATATACCCGAAAAAAAAAAGAAATTAAAAATTATAATAAAAAAAGGAGAAAAGATAAAGATACTATAATGTTCTAAGTGGGTTAGAAAGCTACCAAAAAAAACAAATTTAAAAAATGTGTGTATATGACCTTCCTCAGTGAATTTCCCCGCGTATTACAATCCCTATTTAGGACCACGCTCCCGATACTTCGGGGGAGATAGGCCCGGGGTACGAGGATTCGCCTCAGTCCCCGAACCATCCCCTACCCTCTTTTGCGCTTCGCGCGGAGGGAGGGATGATGAAGATTAACGATTATCCCCACCACAACTATCTCGATTTCGCCTCTGATTAAAATTTGGAGGTGGTGTGTGGTGATTGTTCAAAACAATGGTAGATTTTTCAAAATTTATTTTACAAACAATCTTACGAATTAGAATATTACATGCAAAGACACACATACAACCATAATAGGTACATCTATGTGTGGGTGGGGTCAACCTTCTTTACATAAAACTGCTCAAGAGCGTGTCGGGCCACGCGCAATGTAGGGTTCCGTAGTTTTTAGGTTTGAATAATGTAATGAAAATAAATACATTTTTTCTATGGAGTTCTTCAAAATTTTCGAGTAAAATACATTTGGTCGACCAATACTCATAAACTAGTAAGTAGTAAAGTCAACTTGAGTGAGATAATTTTAATTTCGGTATATGTAGCTACTATTGCCGTAACGTAATCGAATTTCTAACAATAACCGTTTAGTTGGTAGAGGGGGTTGGTACACTTGACTCTAACGAAAATTAACACTTAAAAAGCTTAATAAATCACGAACCGTTAGCTAAATCGAAATATTATATTAGCACACCTCTAACATTTTTGAAAGACCTATCCAACGATATCCCCCACTATATAGTAAACGAAAAATAAAAATAAAAAACTACCCCTTTGTCGGCGTGTTTAAGGCGTATACTTGTGCTAATTTTCAAGTCTCTAGTGTCAATAAATACGCTTACACTCATCCTTGTTTACTACGGAACCCTAAAAAATGGTACTTATATGGTTTTTAGAGTCCCTAATGTGAATGATGTCGGTCTGCCTGCTCTCAGTGGTTGCCACTTCGACTTATAAAAGGCTACAATGTTGCGATCATAAAAATAATCTAATCCACGAGCCAGCTAACATTAGAAGTTCAACGGATTGATTGCAATAAAATTAACATACTAAAAAAATTATGTCACCGGCAGCTATAACTGAAAATGAAAGTATTCTGCTTATAATGGAGCGCGCGTTTGACAGATCACTATTCGCGCCAACTCACTTTCATTTGGCGCGAAACGTAAAATGGACCGCCATTTTGCACGCTAAGCACGCCACAAATTATGTAATTAATGGGATGTTTTTGAATAACAATTGCAAAACTTGATTGGGATTTGTTGTAATTTATATTAGCTACGTGTAGAAGAGGTAAACAGTGTTGTAGTAGTATTAAACTTTAGGACTTAAAACCTAGGAGTAGTGTTGATAAAAGTATTAGGAATATAGTAAAAGCAACAATTTCATTTACCCGTATAAAAAGTTTGTACTGTCAAATTTTTGACAAATTATTTAATTCAAGTTCACCGGGTCAGCTAGTCTCTCTAATAGATAAAAAATAAATGGCGCTTATTAGTATCACCACAGTATAAGTATATACAATGGTTTATCGCCTTTGAAGTTTTGCAATATGCCGCCTTCACCCATAAAAACGCAAATTCATTAAGGTTGTCACGTTTTTTGTTTTTATTTACGTTGTTTGTAACGCGTCAGTTTACGTCGAACATATATAAAAATCCTAAAAACATGACGCCTGTAATCCCCTAAGGGGTAGGGAGAGGTAAATCGGATTCATGCATACATCTTCGATTCGCCGGTCACGTTTTGGCCTAACACGCGGCGAGCCTGTTGACATCTCCGGGCACTTTACCAAACTTTGAGGTACTGGAAAGCCTCCAGAAAATAGAAAAATCTATCAAACTATAAATATCTCAACCTATACCAGTCTATCATCAATCTACCAGTATTCCAGTTCGGCGGTCTATCAGTACGCCAGAATTCTAACAATTATAATGTTTCGATTCTAATATTCATCCATACCTTTTTAACTCCGTCCAATATAATCCGAATATCAAAAACATACAAAAAAATAAATATTTAGAGTTTTCTTTAAAAAAAAATCGTTTTGTGAAGTAAGTATGTACATAAAGTGTAAAATTTAACAGACGTTATTAATAAATGAAAAATTGAATAAAATATTAACAGTAAAGTTGACATCCAATTTTTCAATTAACGCTACTAAGTCCCAAGTAGATGACAGTTTTTGTATGGGCTACTTGGTACCGCCCCCTCCCTCCCTCGCGTCGCGCGCCCCGCACGATTGCTCTGACATTACACGTTCGTTGGATGACTGTAGGTAATTAACACGTTCGTTTTCATTTTCATTAGACTGTGGTATCACTCTAAAACACGAAAACAGCTGGACCGATTTTACTATTTTTATAAAAATATTCGTAGAAGTCAAAGAAAGTGACAAAGTGAGAAAATATGAAAGAAAATCGTAAAACCAATAATTTAATTTTCCCGTACAAATAATTTGTGCCTGTCAAATCTTTGACACTTTACTTAATTTTGTTTGTATGTTTGTTTGTTACTCCTTCACGCAAAAACTATAGAAACGAATTTCATGAAATTTGGTTAACACATAGAGGGTAACTTGGATTAACGGATAGGATATTTTTCATCCCGAAAAAATGTTCCTGAGGGATACCAAGGGATGACTTGATGAGTTTCCACAGGTTACGCGAAAAGTGACCTAAACGCGGGAAGAGCCGCGAGCGGCAGCTAATTAAAAATAAATACTGTTTGTAATTTAGGTAATTTTACTGATTGCTCTCGTAATTAGGTGCGCTGTATAATTATGAAACAATTGATGAAATTGATCGCTTTCAGTAGTTATATAACTGGCGATGACTCAAGACGGTATTGCAGTTCATAAATTGGGACAAACAAAAACTGCATTTAAAAATGACTCAATTTTACCCTACTTTCACACAGGCATTCGATTCTGCAGCGGTTAGACAGACTCACCCTGCTAGACAGGCCCACCCTGCTAGGCATACCCACCCTGCTAGGCATACCCACCCTGCTAGACAGATCTACCCTTCTATACAGACCCAGCCTTCTATATAGACCCAACCTGCTAGACAGACCCATCTCCTAGGTCCTAGACAGACCCATTTCTAACGCGGCAATATCCCGTTATATACGGGTAATCAGAAACTCTACAAAACCTACCGTATTGTCTCCTTAAATTCGGCTGATACTGGCCGGGATACTTCTCTCTAGATCTCAGAATACAGGAAGCAGTTGCCCTGAACGAGATCAGAAAAGAGTCATTCCGTTTATTACTAGGTAGAGAAGATTTGCAATCGGTGAGATTTGCACAGAATTCTCATCCAGTGCAGTACATGAGCCTGGAGTTCATAAAACTGGTAGGCCAGCAAGCAGTTCATGAGAATAACGTGTATTAAGGAGTACGTATATTCAGGGACGGGAGCAAGATTGATGGCAAGGTCGGAGCTGGACTGTCAATATGGATCAATGTAACCGATACCAGAGCTTAAAAATAAAGCTTTGTCTCTCTGCGTGCACGGCTTATCAAGCTGAACTCCTGGCCATTTTTTTTTATGTAACGGAAATGGCAAACAAGCATGCAGCTTACATTGGTGTTAAGTGATGACTGCAGCCTAAAGACACCCACAGAAAGACCAAGGTCAAAATGTAGATGCGTAACCACTCCTGAGGCCTAAGGTGTTGTGCCTCTGAGCCGGAATTACAGGACCGCACATTACCACCTGACTGGAACACGATAGTGCTGAACATTACCATTTAACGGCAAGTATATTAATTAGGTAATACGGAGGTGCCTACGCCCGCGAGCTCCGTCACTGGAGCTCTACCACCAGTAAATATGTAGAGCTACGAGAAAAATTCTTGAAAACAACCAGGAGAGCTTCGGCATCTACAGCGACTTAAGGACAGCTCCCTTCATCTGTTCGTTGTAGATGCTAGGACGAAGATAGCCCGAGACAAAAGAAAAGACAAGGTAAAAGAGTAGCTTTAATTTGGATCAAAGGCTCGTGCAGGCTTATTTACAAGTTTTTTTTATATAATGAAGGTGGCAACAAGCATGCAGCTCACATTGATGTTACGTGATGACTGCAGCGTATAGACATCTACATAAAAACCAGAGGCACAGTACAAATATGAACAGTATGGAAACTACGTACAAAACGTTCGAAATGGCACACTAACACAAACATGCGCATCGACGCTCGATGTAGCGAGTGACTCAGTACTGCAGCACCGCGAGAACAGCTTAGAGGCCTCGTCGATGCGCATGTTTGTGTGAGTGTGATGTGTCAAGGTTTTGTACGTTGTTTCCACACTGTTCATATTTGTATTGTGCCAGAGGTCAAAATGCAGCCACCCCTGAGACCTAAGTTGTTATGTCTCTGTGATAGTTATTACTGGGTCATACATTTCCATCTAACCGGAACACGATAGTGCTGAACACGACCATTTGGCGGCAGATAGAGGTAATGCGGTGGTGCCTACGCCCGCGAGCTCTGTCACTAGAGCTCTACCACCAGTAAAAATAAACATTTCTTATATAAAAAACATAATGGTTAAAGGCTACGTGAGTGCATCTCTTTGAGTTTTGTGCGCCTAAGCAATGACGCTGTTCGTGGACTACGATAATGCCACTACCTGATAGTTTCGACTGTCTAATCACCTGTGAAATATTAAATTACTTTGCGACGATCATTAATAATATTTTAACTACACAATTATTTAATACCGCTATTTTGATTATAGTTTTAACTTCCTCAAAATTAATATCTGAGAATGAGCGTACTTATTTTATAATGATGTTTAGAATTTATATCTGGGTCATATACATTTTTAATCTTTATTCGTCTATTCTGCAGATATCACGCTTTGTGAATTAAGGTTAAATTTTGAACTAGGACACCTTTGTCACGGGGTTTTTTGCGTGAAACAGAACGTAACGTTATGAATACTCATCTCGATTCAAAGGACTTTCGTAAGACGTGCCTACGTCTGTGACTGTTTCGTAAAAAAAATAAATAATTTCACAAACCGGATGTGAACAATGTCAGGTAACATTCAAATTCAAATTACCCTATTGTTCGATTTTGTTTTTTAATTTTTGTGACGGACTTGGACAGTTGAATGCTCAGCTTATTAAAATTGATTTTTATGTAACTTTACGTAACGTCTATTGAAGATCATGGTTTTATGATTCAAAATATTGATTATATAAAACGTAATGTAAAAAACGTTACTGCACGCCTGTAATGAAGGGGTAGGCAGAGGTAAATGCATTTATTCAAGTATACATGCAAACACCCACGATTCGCCGGTTACGTTTAGTCCATGTAACAGGTGGCGAGCCTGTAGATATCTCCGGGCACATTACCAAACTTTGAGGTACCTTCTGGGCAACTTACAGAAAATGGGAAAATCCCAATGGAAGGAGAGATAAAGGATTTTACACCGTTATCTGTAGCGTCTCACCCGGGAATCTAACCTAGGACCCCATTGCAGTCGTAGAGGCCTGCTACCACTAAACTACTGCGGCAAGTATTTATATTATTATTTATTGATATACTTTATTTGGAAATTCTAACAACTTAGCAAATGTTATGATAATTTTTACTGGTGGTAGAGCTCCAGTGACGGAGCTCGCGGGCGTTGGTACCACCGCATTACCTAATTTACTTGCCGCTACATGGTAGTGTTCAGCGCTATCGTGTTCCGGTCAGGTAGTAATGTACGGCCCTGTAATTTCCGGCACAGAGGCATAACACCTTAGGCCTGACGACTGGTAACGCATCAACATTTTGACCTTGGTCTTTGGTGTCTATAGGAATGCATCATCATTTAACATCAATGTGAACTGCTTGCTTGTTTACCACTTACATTACATAAGCAAAAAAAACTACATGCTATCGCTATCGCCAATCCGCCTGCCAAGCGTGCATGGCTCCGTAGCTGGTCTAGATCGGAAGAGATCTACTCGGTTAAGCGATACGGGCGCGGTCGGGTGTGTGATGAGGGCCTGCTAGTGGCAAATTAAGGAGGTCACGTTAAGCCGTCGGTCCCGGTTGCTATCGATAGATAGCAGTCGTTAAACCTTGTCGGAGGCCTTATGGGCGGTTTGAAAACATCCGACAGCGGGTTGGCCACTAACCCGTATCTCCACCAACCCGCATTGGAGCAGTGGGGAGTAAGCTCCAGGCCTCCCCCAAAAAAGGAAAGACTCGTGCACAGCAGTGGGACGTATAATGGGTTGCCATTATTATTATCATTATAACACTTAAAAAAGGGCCTTGAAGGTAATAATAAAAAGAAAGGAGTTATTTTGAGAATGTCCCGTTTTGAGGGACGATGAAATGGTAACGTTACGCATAACACAACACTGTTGTGGTCGTCTTTAGGTAAGGCTTTGTACAGCAGTGGATGACTTTTAGCTGAAGTGATGACGACACCACTGCTACCCCGAGGTTCCGGGTTAGATATCCGGGGAATATAAATCTATATATATCTTAATATATATAAATCTCGTGTCACAATGTTTGTCCTCAATGGACTCCTAAACCACTTAACCGATTATAATAAAATTCGCACACCATGTGCAGTTCGAACCAACTTGAGAGATAGGATAGCTTACATTACGCTATGACTAATAGGAGCAGAGCAGCGCGGGCGAAGCCGGGGCGGGCCGCTAGTATATATATAAAAATCAATTGCTGTTCGTTAGTCTCGCTAAAACTCGAGAACGGCTTAACCGATTTGGCTTATTTTGGTTTTGAATGATTTTCGGAAGTCCAGGGAAGTTTTAAAAGGTTAGAAAATATGAAAAAATTGAAAGGGAATAGTAAAAAACACAATTTCATTTTCCCATACAAATAGTCCGTATCTATCAAACTTTTGACACATTATTTCATTGTGAGGTTATACGAAGTTTGCCGGGTCAGCTAAACCGAAGTTTCTCGTGGCGACTCGCTAGTGTATATTATTATCCTTACTATGTAATTAATTATAAATGCGAAATTAACAATGTCTACCTGTCTATCTGTTGCGCTATTACTTCTAAACTGCTGAACCGATTTAGATGCAATTTGGTGTGGAGCGAGTTTTCATCATTTAATCAATGACAAGATAACAGTTTACGTCTGTGCAAAATTATGGGTCACAACTATGTTGTATATATTAAAATGTTAATAAAATCACATTTTAATTGGACTATAACAATACTATACTATAATTTGGACTATGTTATATATAAAAGTAGTTCTATTCATTTTTGTCGATAGCTAAATAATCAAAGTGCAAAAAACCTTGCTTACCTAATGCTTTCTAAATTCATTTTCTTTCCTTTTTGAGTCAATTATCTATTTAACTAAATTATAACAATTTATTAAACCATTTGCAGTTGGTCTTGTTTTATTAATTTATTTGCAGTTACATAATTGATTTAAATAGGTAATGACTACACGAAGAAAACGTATCACACTTACCATAAAGTAAACAAATAATAAACACAACATAAACAAAAAATAATTCCTTTTTTGTTATCTACGCACCGACCATTTTCTTTGCTAAATTGATTTGTCTTATCTGTGAGTGATTGTTTCAAAATTATCAATTCTAGAATTTTTTAAATTAGAACTTTTTCACAGACTTGTTTATTTGTTTTTTTTTTTATAACGCGTGTACTTGATTTTAAGAACAACGCGGCACTGTCCGTACTAGCCTGACGTGACTGTCGCCTAGGAGTGAGGTATTGTAAACATTTTACTTTCTTCCAATTCTTAAACTTATTTTCATGCGATAAAATCTGATGAATTTTATTCAGGCTTTGGCTTTGGTGTTAAAGTAGTTTGTTTCTTTTAGCTGTACAATCTGTATTATATATAGCCTTAATCACAGTAAAAATAATCAGAAGAAGACGAAATTTCTTATTTACAAAAATAAACAGACCTCTAATGAAACGCTGTTGAAGAGGTTTACTTTTAAATAATTTAATTTTCTAAACAATTCGATTCTCTGAATAAAATTTCATAGCTGCCCTTTAAAATTTTTTTTGTTAAACTCTTGCTATTATTCATTTAGCCTTGTTATTAAAATAATTAATGATATAAAGTAAATAATAATAATTTACAGATAATAATTTGAGGTACATCAAATTCTAGTGAAATAAACAGGTAATTAAAAAAGAGTCGTTTTGTTAAAATCGGTTTATACTAAGTAATATTATCTATTCCATTCTCAACGGTGTGAAATATATTATTATATGCCAACAGTCAATTAGTGAAAGCGTTAAATTTAACACTCACTGACACTGAACATGGACATTATATTTGACTTTGACTGACAGCAGTAAATCGCTGTCAGTCAGTCTATGGTTAGTTATATTGAATAAGTAGTACAATATTTCCTTTTCTAAACTAGTCTATGATAACTATGTTCTTGACGTATAGATGGAAATAAATTAATGCTATATTCATTCGATATTGAATAATTACCATAAGTCGAGCAAAAATGAGCTTCAGGCGTAAGTGTCATCTTTTTCTCGAAGCCATCGAGCCACATCAAACCCTTCTTTGTTGTGTATAAAGCGAGAGTTTAAATTTTAACGATTCAGAGGAGATGACAAGATAAGGTTTGAAAAAAATATTTCATTAAAATCTCTTGTTTAAAATTATAATTCAAAGTTGGTACTTTGTTTGTTGTTCGCTCACGCACAAATAAACTGTGGTTCACTTACTGTATTTTTACATAGTTCAATACAGTTGCACTAATTTTTTTTAATACTATTTTCGTTGTATTTCAGTTTGTCAGAGATAATAATAATAAATAAAATCATATTTATTTTTCCTTCACAAAATTAGGTACATTCTTATTGTCAATACATTTTTTGCTCTTAAATCCTAGTTTTGTGAGGGACTGGTGCCTGAAATAGGTTTCTCAATTAAACCTGTGCTACAGGTCACAAGGGCCCTCCCGCAAACAGATAATATAACAGTTCATTTCAACACAACGTTCATTGCATATCAATTTTTACGTTAAAAAAGTAAAATTAAAGAAAATGTTGCGCGCATCGCTTGGCGCCAGAGAGCGGCGAGAGCGCTGGAAAGCTGCCTCCGGTTTTACTTTTTAAATTTTATATTTAGAACGCCAATGTAGATTTGTGGATTAGGCCGCATTTGCATTCTGCATTGATAAACAATTTTGATTTAATAACTTGTTATAATTGTTGCGATTTATTCTATATTTCACAAGCATGTGTTAATGCGAAATAATATAAAAACAATTATTAAGGGTAAAAGCGACTTCTTTACGATATTCAATAAACTGATAAGTCTATTATATCGGTTGCCTAACTAGCATGGTTGGTAATAGATGGCGCTACTGCTACCATAAAGCAATGCACTAGATGTGAAGGAAAGATTTGACAAATCGGACAGGACTTCAGTAGCTCAATTGGAAGAGCGGCTGGACTAGATTCCCAGTAGGCCGCGAGTTCGAGTCTCGCCTGAAGGCAAAATTTTTACAAGCATGTGTTAATGCGAAATAATATAAAAACAAAAATGAAAAAGTGCTGGTTTCTCGCTCTATCGCTACTATAAGGTTCGGTTGCACCAAAATACTTGTTAAAGTTACAGTTATTGTAAAATGTAACAATAACAGTTACATTAACTTTAACAGTTGGAGTTTTGGCGGGAACCTTGAAAGAGGCGTATGGTGCTCTTATTTTATTTCACTTTCTTGGTGTATTTTTAAGTTATATTGAATAAAATTGGTGGCATTTTGTTTGATATAGGTTTATTACAGTGCCCGTGTATAGTGAAATAGAATAACAGTGCGAAAACACGACCTTTCAGGTTGCCTCCAAAACTACATTGTAAATGTTCTGGTAAAGTAGCCATCGCTTTATTCGAATAACTTGATTGTAACTCACTTGACTGACATATTATACTTGATAACTTATATACTTGATACTTACATATACTTGATGACTATATTATACTAACTTTTACGCTGCATAAATATGAAATATCGTTTTACTTGACACTGGCAATATGCGTAATAGCGATGCCATATTAACAAAAAAAAAAAACTTTAACAGTTAGCCTGGGTTGCACCACGATATTTGTTAAAGTTTTTTTTTATGTTTTGGAAGTGGCAAACAAGCATACAGCTCACATCGATGTTAAGTGATGACTGCAGTCTATAGACACTTACACAAAGACCAAGATGCAGATGCGTTACCATTCCTGAGGCCTAAGGTGTTATGCCTCTGTGCCAGAAATTACAGGGTCGTACATGATCACCTGACCGGAACACGATAGCGCTGAACACTACCATTTAGCGGCAAGTATCTTAGGTAATGCGGTGGTGCCTACGCCCGCGAGCTCGGACACTGGAGCTCTACCACCAGTAAAAATTTAGACATTATTAGATGAAATAATAAAATGCTCTTTATTATTTTCTTTTTCATTTTAAGGCTAAATTTGAATTTATTTAAGGGATGCCCTACGGGCGCTCCTCTATACATACTCTGAGGTAGCAGTCGCAATGCCTGGTTAAGGATTAGGACCAAAGAGACATTATAATAATATTACTATATTATGGGTTGGTTGTCATTATACGTCCCACTGCTGGGCACGAGTCTCTCCCCTTTTTTTGGGGGGAGGCTTACTCCACCACGCTATTCCAATGCGGATTGGTGGAGGTGGGTTAGTGGCCAACCCGCTGTCGGATGTTTTCAAACCGCCCATAAGGCCTCCGACAAGGTTTAACGACTGCTATCTATCGATAGCAACCGGGACCGACGGCTTAACGTGCCCTCCGAAGCACGGGAACGCGCATTTAATTTGCCGCTAGCGGTCACCCATCACACTACCCGACCTCGCCCGTAGTGCTTAAACGAGCAGATCGCTTCCGATCTACACCAGGCGCGGAGCCATGCGCGCGTCAAAGAGACATTGCGTCGCTGTAAACTTGTGTCGGCACTCCACTGCCGCTGACAAAACTGAAACAAGTGAAACATGCTCCCGTCGTGACGGTCCAGATCAACCCCGGGCAGAGAGAACTTTTTCACTGGTGGTAGAGTGCCTGTGTCGGAACTCGAAAGCGTAGGCACTACCGCATTACCTAATCTACCTGCCGCCTAGTGGTAGTGTTAAGCACTGTCGTGTTCGGGTTGTTTGAAGGTTGACATACAAGTAAACGGGCCACCTGATGGAAAGTGGTCATCGTCTCCTATGAACATTTGCAATACCAGGCGAGTTGCCTGCAGCCCTGAGGGATTCTTTTGACCCCATATTGTAGCACTTAGGGAACACCTTAGAGGGAAGTTCGTTCCACAATTTACACGATCTGGGCAGGAACGAACGTGAAAACTGCACCGTTGAGCACTGCCAGGTCTGCCAGGCGTCCAGTCGGTGAGGGTGAAACTTCTCTCTTCGGAGGGTAGTACGGTGTAGGATAAGAGACGGTAATGGACGGAGATGATGTAAGCTATCCTCCATATCTTTAATTAGACGCGCTTGAGAAACTGTAAAAGTTTTCCGTCTTGAGAGGGGACTCTCCTACTATTCCTCAATTTTACTGGTGGCACAGTTCGCAAAGTGACTGATATCTAGAGCGTAGTCACCCCCGTTAAAGGCGTCGACGATACGAACCCATCGCCCAGCATCGCAATAGTATAGGGTAGTAAATATTACAAAGCGAGTTGGGCGTCAGCGTTTCGCGAGAAAACTACCGCGACTGCAATCTGTTATATCCCTAGTCTTATAGGCAAAGCCCTGACTTAAAGTGCCATGTCAGCACCTTCATATACAACCTAGCCATCAAAGTGGATTGAGAACTCAGTTCATGTCCCGATTTCGGTTACATCACTTGCCCTTTTTCTACTACTACTACCCTAATTATAATTCAATTCAAGTAATTTGTGAACTCAAGTGATATTCAATAAACTCTCGTGAATTTCAATAAAATACGTTTATGAATAAAGGGGGTAATCTTACAGCTAAGCTTTTCTTTAAAAGGACTAAAATAAGTGGCCGTGTAACAGATCTCCAATCCGCCTGCGAAGCGTGGCGATGATGGCTTATTCTCACCAGACGACGCACAACACTGCTGTAGTCGTCTTTGGGGAAGGCTTTGTTCAGCGTTGGACATCTTTTGGCTGGAGTCAGACTAAAAATAAAACTCAGTTGTTTCCTTCGCCGCTTTGCTCCTGCACTGGTTACTCTACCACCAGCAGCATAAGAATATTTCATCGGATTTACCACTTACAAAGTTACATAAGCCGTCATTTACGAATATTGTT
The DNA here is from genome assembly GCA_036365455.1 of Macrosoma leucophasiata. NCBI lineage: Eukaryota > Metazoa > Arthropoda > Insecta > Lepidoptera > Hedylidae > Macrosoma > Macrosoma leucophasiata. Next base: position 5,265,641 of record JAWQUS010000015.1, read on the forward strand.
CCAAATACGAGACACTCATTTAGTAAAAAGTTACGTAATAATTACTTTCCTTTGTCAATGCCAAGTCTGGCTAAATTAGTCTTCATATTGCTAACGAAAACCACATAAAACTTTTCGCAACAAATAAGTAATTTTAAAAAGAATTTCTAAATAATGAGTCACATTGACTTTACAACATTTTTGGAATTATGACAAATGGGATATTGATGTGTTTTTAGATTTTCGCGAGCTAAACGCTTAAAACTAAAACTATTTTATCGCTCGTCGCTAGTGTCTTAATCTAAAATGATAAAAAGTAATGAACCGTGGATTAATTTTCCACACGCCCTTTTTCTCACATAAAACGGTTAAGCCAAGTGTTTTAACTAAGATGTAGAATTAGCCTGGGTTGCACCAAGATATCTGTTAAAGTTATTGTAAAATTTCACATCCTTCTCTAAAAAAAACGTAACTTCACGCCTGTAATCCCTGAAGGGGTAGGCAGAGGTAAATGCATGCATTCAATCATACATGTAAACACCCACGACTCGCCGGTTACGTTTTGGCCCATGTAACAGGTGGCGAACCTGTTGCCATCACCGAGCACATTACCAAACTTTGGGGTACTGGGAAACTTCCAGAAAATGGAAAAATCCCAACAGAAGCAGAGATAAAGGATTTTAAACCATTATCTCTGATAGTCCCCGACCCGGGAATCGAACCCAGGACCTCCAGCGTAATAGTAGTAGCCTGCTACCACTACGCTACTGAGGCAGTTATCCTTCTCTATCTTAAAGAAATCTGTTAATCTATCTATCTATATATATAAAAATCAATTGATGTTCGTTACTCTCGCTAAAACTCGGCTGGACCAATTTGGCAAATTTTGGTTATGAATGATTTTTGGAAGTCCAGGTCCAAGTTCATATTTTCTTACCTTTTAAACCTTAAAAGGTAAGAAAATATGAAGAAATTGAAAGGGAGATATTAAAAACCACGATTTTATTTTCCCATACAAATACTCCGTATTGTGAGGCAATACGAAGTTTGCCGGGTCAGCTAGTGTTGTAATAAATTTCTTGGTGCATCCCGGGCTTAGTGAAGTAAGGGTTTTAAGAGTATCAGTAGCGAAGTGTGGGCGTAGAGGCCACCGAATTATATATACTGTTTCCCGCTGAATAGTTCAGTACTATTGAGTTCCTGTCAGGTGGTAATTAATGTATGGCCCCATATTTCCAGCAAAGAGGCATAACAACTTAGGCCTCTGGAGCAGCAAAGCATCTACAACAAATCACTGGTTTTTATGTAGATTTTTATGATCGAAGGCGCTACGCGGTGAGCCTTAATCTTGTTAAAAATTTTCTTCCAGTTCGATCTATTCTTGGCTCTTTCTCTTCAATTCCTTACGACCAGCGTTCTCAAGTCCTGCTCTACTCCATCTAGCCATCTGAGTTAAGGCCTCGGTTTCTTCGCCCACCCGGTTTACCAGTCAGTAGACGTTTGGGTGTTCTGGGTTCGGCCATTCTCTCCACATGTCCGGCCCATAGTAGGCGTCCAATTTTAATACTGTTAATGACATTAGGTTCGTGATAAATGTAGTAGATTTTTTAGGCTACAATATTCACTGACCATCAACGTACGACCATGTATGTTTGTGTTTGTTTGCCAATTCATGACATTAAAAAGTGTTTTTAAACAACTTTGGGAGAAATTAAGCTGCAATTCATATTACCGCATCGAAAAAAAAATCCTTATTATTCCTATTGTTACAGAACATCGGAAGTGTGTACGAACGTTATCGGTAATAGTTGCAACTTATAACATTACCTCACAGTCGCAGTGAAAGGCATCCGGTTTGTTACCCTTGGTGAGGCTACAAACTCGACGAAAGCGGACGGCGGCGCGGGCAGCGGAGTCTGCGGCCATCTCTTAGGTTTCAACGATCAGCGATTCGTGGGACAGCCATCGAATTCCTTTTTTTATGTTTTATGAGTGGCAATACAAGCATGCAGTTCACATAATAATATATGTTACCTAAATGATGCCTAAATACATCTACACAAAAACCAGAAGTCAAAATACAGATGCGTTGCCACCCCAGAGATCTTAGTTGTTGTCTCTGTATAGTTATTATGGGCCCATACATTACCATCTTACTGGAACACGATAGGAATAGGTTGACATGCCCTCTGCGCTCGCCGATTGCCCGGTGAAGTAGACTAGTGTGTCTTGAGACGTGCCGCCCGCATGAGTTCACATCAGTGCCATTTGACGGCAGATAGATTATTTTATTTTTATTTATTTTATTGGCACACCAACAGCGTAGTACATCAAATAATCACAAAATATAAAACAGAAGCATTGGTATGATCCATTTGGTCATGCTGATATTATAAGTATGTACAGCTTTCCAATTAATTCAAGGGCAACACGAAGATTAGATAAATTAGAATCAAGATAAAATGTACATTTAAAATAATTAAAAACTAAAAATCGAACTTATTTTAATTTTAACTAAGATTAATAACAATTCGAAGCGCGCATGGCCCGGCGGTTGGTGTAGATCATCAGCGATCTACTCGGTCAAGCACTACGGGCGCGGTCGGGTAGTGTGATGGGTGACCACTAGTGGCAAATTAAATGCGCATTTCCGTGCCTCGGAAGGCACGTTAAGCCGTCGGTACCGGTTGCTATCGATAGATAGCAGTCGTTAAACCTTGTAGGAGGCCTTATGGGCGGTTTGAAAACATCCGACAGCGGGTTGGCCACTAACCCACCCACTTCCACCAATCCGCATTGGAGCAGCGTGGTGGAGTAAGCTCCAAGCCTCCCCTCAATAAAGGGGAGAGATTCGTGCCCAGCCGTGGGACGTATAATGCGTATTCATTATTATTCATTATTACAGAGCTAGAAAGATTAAGTAATACGCTGGTGCCTACGCCCTCGAGCTCCAGCACAGGAACTCTACCACTAGTGAAAACACTATACTATATAACCTCTATATAACGTTACTATATTATATAGTAACGTAGTTTATACCAACGTTAAACACAAGACTGCGTCGCTCCGCTGCCCGCTCTGTTGCCCGCTGCCATCCAGTTTGCAGCCTCAGTAAACGGCATGGTTGTATTTTGCCTTTTGTAAGAAAGTTATTGTTACGTTTAGGTTTACGCGTTTAGTTTTCGATTTCGAATCCGCCTATTCTGACCTTATTGCTATTCAATAACGAATTTGAATTGCCTTATTTTCGTTTATACGCGCCGTCGTTAGCAAACGACAAAAACAGGCCAAGTGCGAGTGGGAAAGGTCCCGTAATTTCTGCCGTTGAGACATAAACTTAGACCTCAGAACATTGAAATCTCTAGTAATTACGTACATATTTGACAGCTACAGTAATGCAATCAATGTGAACTGTATGCTTGTTTGCCCTTCCACAGCAGTGAAAAAATTGAGTTTCCCATCTTCACGTACAATTAACCGCAGTGTCTCAAGACAAAGGTTTTAAACCTGTGTGTTTGCCATAACCATTCGCCAATGAGGAAATATGGCACTGAAACGTGGTCGCTTACATTGACGTGAACTCATAATAAGGCTCAAGATTACAGAGAGGGAGATGTATGAAGAGCTATGTTCGGCGTTTTCCTGCGAGTTCGAAACAAAAGTGTTGAGTGGTGAAATAGCCGACATAACCCACTAAGTTGCGAGCAGGACATATAGCTCGAAGAACCGATAGCTGTTGCAGCAAAAGATGTTTCAAGTGGCGACCAGAAGGTGAAGTTTGGACAGGTCGCCTACGAAGTGCACCGAAGACCTGTATTTGCTTGATGAGGGTGGCCCAAGACCGGTCGTTGTGAATATCTTTGAGGCATGCTTTTGTTCAGCTATGGAAGTCTTTCAATGATGTTGACGGTAGGTATTCGCTTGTTTCAGGCGGTCACTGATCGGTCAGATTTTTTTTTTTTTTTTTTTTATGTTATGGAAGTGGTAAACAAGCATGCAGTTCACATTGATGTTAAGTGATGACTGCAGCCTATAGACACCCGCACAAAGACCAAGGTCAAAATGCAGATACGTTACCACTCCTGAGGCCTAAGGTCTTATGCCTCTGTGCCGGAAATTACAGAGCCATACATTACCACCTGACCGGAACACGATAGTGTTGAACACTACCATTTAGCGGCAAGTATATTAGGTAATGCGGTGGTGCCTACGCCCGCGAGCTCCGTCACTGGAGCTCTACCACCAGAGAAAATGAATCGAAGATGTTTTGAACCTGTACGTTCCAAATGAACGTACAGGTGTGAAGAAGAATACAATAGGTAATGACTATTAGTGGTGGATATACAGGATGTCTCAGAAATTATCGATAAACCGAAAACGAGTGATGGGCCAAGTCATGACAGTTATCAGAAAAATGTGAAAAAAAAAATTGTCATGTATTTTTAATATTATTAGGATTTTAAAAAATATCGGAAAAACCGACATCCTGCGATGATCCTTCTAGTCCCAAGAACACAAATATTACTTTCTTGTAATTTCCTCCTGTGTATTGTAGGTAGTCATGACTGATCCTTCTGTAAGCTACAGTCTATAATTAGAATCCTAATAACAGTTATGCACGCTTAAATATCTTTGCCTTTGGCGGCGTCGTGTGGCGGGTTGCTCACTTCCCTCTAAAATGGTCGAGGAGGGCAATGGCTGTCACATGCGTCATACTCGTGAACGGCTGTTGGTGGGGACTGGTCTGTTCTGGTTTGCAGGAGCTACATCTCATTTAGTGATAGCAGTTTATTTGCTTCTATGCTATGGACGTTCACATTATTTGATTTTTCACGATCACGAATCTGTGCTAGATTTAACTCACATTTAGAAGAGCTCTTAGAGAGAACTGAGTTTGTTGGGTAGCGGAGTTCTTCTCAGTAGTGACTGCACTTGGAACTCTGCTAAGTGAATAACTTTGATCTTGACGAATAAAATTTTCGATTTCTTCATTTATCATAATTGAAAATTTTGTAATTATTATGTTTTAACTAAGTAGTTTAAATTCTAATTTTTAATTTACTATTAATATATGTTTTTGCTTTTACTTTAAGTAATAGTTATTCACTCTAGGTATTTTATGATTTCTTGACGTTTTGAAAGTATATGTAAAGATCTATTCAAAATAAAAATATTTTCTATTTCTATTAAAAATACATGACATTTTTTTTTCAATTTTTTCTGATAACTGTCATGACTTGGCCTATCACCCTTTTTCGATTTATCGTTGATTTCTGGGACAGCCCTGTATAACTGATTACTGGTGATAAAGTTTCAGCGTCTGAGAGTGACGGTGGACGGACGGACCAGAGTCAAACAGGACAGGAGGGGCTCGGGGCGCTCGGTGGTTCCTTAAATGCCTGGCTCCTAAAACTAGATAGTGGACTGGAGCCAAAGACAGATGCAAGAGCCAGCAAGCAGAGCAAGCCCCGCAAGCTAAACTTGTGGGGGGCCCGAGACATCTCGACTATATCGCCAGTCCAACGCTGGAGGGTACCACCACCTAATCGATCTGCTGCGGTGTTACAATCGTGGTCTGGCTCGGTGAAAACCTAAGAACACATTGATCAACTGTAAACTGTGATGGTCAGATAAATATTCAATTGGTGTTGAAATTAAGAATAGTCCAACACTGATTTAATACAATATGTCATGTTAAAGCCTGTATGTTAAAATTGAGCACACATTTAACCTTCTCGTTGCAAATAAGTTATCTTCCATTTGGCGAGTGTACCCGACGGAAAAACAATATTACTCTGCTACCACTAACCGATATAGTTCTTTAGGGCAAAAAGAATCGCGTTTGGCGCATCAGCTAGGACTTCCTCCATTGTTCTGACGAAAATAAGCAGTTCCACCTACGACTACATAAATAGGAAGTTAAACAATAGGTTACTTAACTTTGTTTCTGCACACCACACGGTTAGCGCCTGGAGGCAGGGCTCGAGGGTACCACCGTATTAAAATGTCTACTTTAATCTAGATTTAAGAATATTTTTATACCAGGAAATGTTTCTCAATCAATCAATCAATCAATACATTTATTGCAAAATTCTCAGATTCACTAGATAATATTCCAACACTGTTTGACGGTGTAACTTTTTTTATGTGTAATCTTTCATTAACCGATATCGGTAAATTCAAACAAATGCTGATCATACCTTATAATTCAAAGTGAAGAAAATAACAATTGTACTTACATCCTAATTCATCGAAGAACTTTGATTTTACAACGTTCCCACTTTCAGACACTTTATCAGATTCATTTCCGTCACTTTGCACTTTGTTTTTAGTCATCACACTTTGTAGTTCCATTGGCACTTTTGGCTTAAACGCCGATTTATATTTTAAATTCTTTAGAACACCATCATCATCTAATATGGTTATATCTTCATAATGATTAACAGCATCCGTTTGCTTATTTGGATGCATTAAGATGTCTTTATCATATTTATTCTCATTCAGTATACTTAAAAGACCCAAATTGCCTTCATTGCGAACAAAATTTTTAGTATTATACAGATTTTCATTCACAATGTCAGAATCGTAGTCGAAATTTTCACATTTTACGAATTCAAACGTATTTGCCCAAAATAAGAGTATCGTGGTAGCGAAGATGGATAATCTAATAGACATATTAAGTACTTCTACCACATCTATAGTGTTATCAATTACTAAAACAATCAATAATTAAAACCCGAACTCAGTAAATTTATTCACAAATGTCACAGATTTATAAATAATTAAATCACAGCCAGTATTAAAATTAGAATCACTGTTACACTTTTTTAGGCAGGTCGCGATCACTTTCGGTAAACGATTTATTGATGAGATGGGATTTCTTCAAAAAAGCGAGAGTGTACTGTCTCTCACGGACAACGTGTAAGTGACGAAAATTCGAATTCGAGACTGGTTTCTTGAGATTTACATAACACTGTACTTCCGTTGTGTTTTTTTTTATGATTTTAATGCCTTAGTTCGGGTGATTATAGAATCTCTCTTTTTATTGATCCTTGTGTGTTAACTGGACTTGTTTTAATGAAAGTTTGATTATGGGAGTTGTTTTATTTTGAATGAGGCTTGGAACAGAAATCCACGTTAGACCTTTACTGATGATTTATTTCTAAGTTAAGTAGTTGCCAAATGGCAAAAAAAGAACGTTTAGAGATTTGTCATGTATCTGTCTATACGTTCGCATAGCACAGCCGCGTAACCCCGAAACTGTTAGAGCAACTTATTTGAAACTCTGTAGGTAGATGTATTCTGTGAACCAATTCATAAATTATATACAAAAATAAAAAATACGTATATTATGGAGCGTACTATATTTGGAACTGAAGCTAATAAACTTTTTTATCAAACCCGACACAACGCAGCTTCAGGTATACGTAGGTATTTAGTGCCTACATTTTTGAAAATGACATTGAAATTTTCTATAATATTTTTTTTCTGAAAGTCAATCGTTTGAAAAATAGACTCTTCTTAAGTAGTAAAGAATAGGCCCCCCTAAATAAAAGAGTTAATAATAAAAAAAATGGTGTAGTTCATAACTAATACTTTATTATTTATGTACGAAATAAAGTTTGAATGAGACATTATTAAGTTTTTGAGTTTTGAATATTAATTCTTACTACGGAACTATTCATGGGCGAGCCCGATTCGTACTTGGCCGCTATTTTTTTATCAGTTAGGTACACAAGTCGATTCAATACTAAAGTCTGTCTTATATCAAACCAATTGCTTGGTTTACGGACATTGAACTTGTTATTCTATACTTTTTTAATTACAAAGAGTTAAAGTTTGTAACTTTGATTGATTGATTGTTTGTTTGTAGGGGCTAACCTTAGAAACACTGAACGGGTCGTGAAAACTCTTTCACAATCAGAAAGCTACCTACACTATCCAGGAGTGCTATATATAGTCTATATTTTATTATGGTAGAGCTCCAGTGACGGAGCTCGCGGGCGTAGGCACCACCGCATTACCTAATATACTTGCCGCTAAATGGTAGTGTTCAGCACTATCGTGTTCCGGTCAGGTGGTAATGTACGGCTCTGAAATTTCAGGCATATACCAGAGAGGCCATAACACCTTAGGCCTCAGGAGTGGCAGCGCATCTGCATTTTGACCTCTGGTCATTGTGTGGGTGTCTATAGGCTGCAGTCATCACTTAACATCAATGTGAACTGCATGCTTGTTTGCCACTTTTATTACATTAAAAAAAAAAAAAAATGGTAGTAGTAATGTATCCTACATTACTACTACCATTTTTTTTTTGTAGGCAACATTGTACCTACCCATGGAAATAAAACAATTTTTACGGATTTACCTCGCGTAGGTATATTAAACTAAAATGTTTTTTGAGGCTTAAGGTATTATGCCTCTGTGCCGGAAATTACATTACCACCTGACCGGAACACGATAGTGCTGAACACTACCATTTAGCGGCAAGTATATTAGGTAATGCGGTGGTGCCTACGCCCGCGAGCTCCGTCGCTGGAGCTCTACCGCCAGGAGAAACTTTTTCATAATTTTTCGTAATGAGAAAATGAATAAATATATTTTTAAACCCCATTATTCTTAGCGAAAGAAATAAAACATATTAAAAACATCATGAATACTTTTTATTGTAGATGAACAAAATACATTTCAACAAACAATAAATAAAATAAGATTTTTTATGTAAGGTAGGTGGCGAACACGCATGCAGCTCACATGAATGTTAAGTGATGACTGCAGCCTATAGACATCTACACAGAAACCAGAGGTCAAAATGCATATGCGTTGCCGCCCCTGAGACCTAAGACTGATATCGAGTTCAGACACTTATAAAATACTAGCTGTTGCCCGCGGCTTCGCCCGCGTGGATGTCGTTTTATAAATAACTAAGTAGCCTATGTTCTTTCTCAAAGTCAGCTATATCTCTGTACCAAATTTCATTAAAATCGGTTCAGTTGTTTGGACGTGAAAAGGTAACAGATAGACACACAGACACACAGAGTTACTTTCGCATTTATAACATTAGTAGGGAAGTAGGGATGAGGTACAGTAGGTTACACATATTATACATTACAATTTTCATAAATCACACAAATATAAAAAAATTCAAAACATTACAACTTGCTTTGATTTTTGGCCATTTCCTTGAGTTTATTTCGCAGTATCTTCCCACTTTGGGTTTTCGGTATTTCTTGCACAAAATAAACACCGCCGCGGATTTGCTTTGGGTTTGATAGCTGAAATTATAATTGTTTATATATGTATAAAGGCTAGGTCGTATTAACTTTGTTTTATATTATTTCGCATTAACACATGCTTGTGAAATATATTTTAGTTTTAAAGAAAAATGGAAAGAAAAATTTGACTTCAGGCGAGTTCGAGTCTCGCCTGCTGCTACCATAAAGCAATGCAATAGATGTGAAGGAAAGATTTGACAAATCGGGCAGGGCTTCAGTAGCTCAATTGGAAGAGCGGCTGGACTAGATTCCCAGTAGGTCGCGAGTTCGAGTCTCGCCTGAAGTCAAATTTAACAAAAACAAACAAGCTTATACCTATACAGTGCTCAACAATAAATATTGCATATCGAGCCTAGGAAGGAGACTTCGGATTATTTCGTTTCTGTAGAGCATTGTCTCTTTCGCACCGCTCTTATTTGACGTTTGTCATTGTCATTGTCATTGTCATCATTTTGATCAAGTTTTGACCAATACCGGACTTTCAGTGCAGTAGGCAGAGTGCGACAAAGATAACGCTCTACGAAGTCGAAACGATCCGATCGTCTCTTTCGCAGACTCGATGTGTAATATTAACTGTTCCTACTACCATGTGACACCTGCAGCTCAGTGGCGATTCCTGGTGTTTATAATTGGGATGGCTCCAGCTTTTATAATAAATAATAATATGTATAGGGTGTTAAGTGCGCAAAACCTGAAAATCTTTTCTCCAGACTGTCAATCTGAACTACTTTCAGTCTTTCATTAGGGAACCTACGAAGTTACGTTACCTACTTTGAAATCGCAATAAAGAAATTTCATACAAATTGATATTTTCATATTTGTATGAAATAGCTGATATTTTTCGCGATTTTAGGGTTTAATTACTAAATATAAAGTCAATTAAATCAATAGAAAGATAGAAAACGTAACAAACATTATTACAAATCTACACTATCACGAAACATGCGAAAAATCGTTAGGTAGTGCGCCATTCACAGATCCAGACCCGCGTTTCAAACTCAGTGAGTAATACAAGGCGGGGCGCGGGCGGCGAACAACTTTGTATGGGCTTCGCATGTGCTGGCAGAAGCGCATCGCTCGCCTCGGCCGCGGTCGGCGCCGAACGAACGCGACGACAATCGCGAGTAGCGTTTGTAATACTTCTATTACAAACGCAACTTTTACGAGCGCTGCGGTCTTCACCGCAGCGCTCGTAAAATGCAATTATTTATTGTATCTACCTAGGTGTAAGTAATTAGGTTGTAAATATATGTATGTAACTTCACGCCAGGTCCCTAACGGGGTAGGAAGAGAGTGTAGAGCGCCAGATATCCCGGTCCTGACAAACCTCTCGTGCCTCGTCTACCTTCTTGTAATTGGGGAAAAAGTTTCTTCGCATTTTTTAAGATAATTCAAAACATTTTTTAATATAGTATATTTAAATTTAACTAAAGTATGTATGTACCATTTTGTTCCATAACCTTTTGCCATCTTGTAGGTAGGGACATGATCCCATTGCTATAAAAATTTTGGGACTTCTCATCAAAATACCGCGACAAGTGGATTTGGCAGTCCTCTCGTGATGTTAACCTAACATTGCATAAAGAATTCTGAAAAGACCGAAACAGGTGGAATACTGAAGGTGCAAGGTCAGGACTATACGGCGGATGCATTAACACCTCCCAGCCAAACTCTCTTAATTTTTGCTGAGTGGCTATAGATGTGTGAGGTCTAGCGTTATCATGATGAAACACCACACCCCTTCTGTTGATCAATTCCGGCCGCTTTCTCTCAACTTCTTGCTTTAATCTCATCAGTTGTTCGCAGTAGAGTTCAGAATCGATAGTCCTGCCTGGTGGTAATAGCTCATAATGAATAATGCCCTTCCAATCCCACCACACACACAACATCACCTTATTGCGAGTTAACCCGGGTTTCGCCACAGTCTGTGAAGCCTGACCGGCCTTTGACCACGACCTTTTTCGCACGTTCTTGTCGTACGTGATCCACTTTTCATCACCAGTTATCAGCTTCTTCAAAAATGATTCGGTTTCATTACGTCGTAATAAAGAATCACAAATGAGTACACGGTTCATTAGGTTTCTTTCAGTGAGCTCGTGAGGTACCCAAATATCGAGCTTTTTTTGTACCCAGCTTTTTTCAAATGCGCCAAAACTGTTTTGTGATCAATTCTCAGTTCTTCAGCTACGTCGTAACTACTGATATGTCGATCTTGCTCCACTTTTTCAAAAATGGCATCCATTTTATCCGTAATAGGGCGACCAGAGCGAGGTGCATCTTTGACATCAAAATTTCCGGATTGAAAACGCTTAAACCAAATTTGTGCTACTCTCACAGACACTGCACTAGGTCCATAAACATCGCAAATTTTTATCGCGGCTTGCGTTGCATTTTTACCTTTTTTGTAGTAAAATTTTAAAATGAATCGAATTTCTTCATTAGATTCACTCATCTTGACAGTACGAAAAACAAATGAAAATCACACATTTGCCTAATTTGAATTTGGAATTATGTTCTTTAAAATGTTAACTTTCAATGATACCAAAACCAGCCAGATACAAATACTACAGCCAAAGAGATTTTATTACAAGTTCATACATACTATAATGCGAAAAGACTTTTTCCCCAACCTATTATATGATTATTTACATTTTAATGCTTAAAAATTATGGTATGGCGGCGCCATACGCGCCATATTAGAGAAATCGCCACTGCTGCAGCCGTATACTGTCTGTCTATATCGGAACGAAATTTTCCCCATTATAACACTGTCGCAGTTGTCTCAGTCTAAATCCGAACAGCCAATTTATTTACTACTGACTACACTAGCATAAGTATGGTTAGATGGTAATGTATGGCCCCGCAAATTCTTCACCCACGACCAACGCCACCAACGCCATTACACACACCATCAACGTCATCAACGCCACTAACGCTACCAACGCTATTTACGCCACCAACACAACACTACCCTCGTCAGCAACGCCATAAACGTCAGCAGCGTCATGAACACCACCAACGTCATCAAATCTACCAACGCCACCAAAGCCACCAATGCCGCCAACGCCACCGAAGCCATTAGCACCACCACCACCACCATGCCAGCTACCATTGGGTCCCCAAATAGTAGGCGAATGCAATTCTGGTCACGTGTCCATCTTAAGGAATATTTTGTTTTATTTTTTTTCGATCAGTGTCACGTCAGTGTGTTCTGACGCGAATTTAATTTATTTTGCTATCACAAAAAGTGCAAGGCGCTGCTAAAGAAGGTGGGTACACTTATATTCACCTTATCAGCAACAAGTTTAATTAATTCCGCCTCGCTGACGTCACCGCCCGGCTGTTTGACCACGAACGCTCGTGGTATCTCTCCAGTCACATCATGCGGTATACCCACCACACCGGCTTCTTTCACCATGGGATGCTGCATCAGAACTGCTTCGATTTCAGCTGGTGGGACCTAAATTAGATTAAATAAGTTGAATTTGGAAAAAAAACACAAAAAAAATGAAAAAAGCTACAAAGCAAACCAGCTATGAAATATGGTGAAGGTCGCGGGCTGGATGAGGGCGGCCCAGGACCGTTCGTTGTGGCAATCTTTGGGGGAGGCCTTCGTTCAGCTGTGGTCTTTTGGCTGAATGACGATGATGATAATGTTGCGTTGCTGTTGTCTGGTTCAAGGTAAGAAACAAACTTACCTGATACCCCTTATACTTGATCAGTTCTTTAAGTCTATCAACAACAAAGAAGTACTGGTCTTCATCATAGTACCCTATGTCTCCAGTCTTGAGGAACCCTTCTTCGTCGAAATAGTCCTTATTGTCTTTGCCGATGTAACCCTTCATTATAAGAGAGCCTTTGACACAAAGTTCTCCTACTTCATTGGCTCCTAAGGGTCTCCTGGTCTTGATGTCCACAATCTGTGAAATGTAAAAATATGAATTAATTTTTGATTTACGTTGCTTCGTGATGTTTGTGCTACGAGGGATGATGTCCATCATATACTCGTAGAATGTGTAATACTTGTAAGAGAAAGAGAATTATTTATGCAAATATATAAAATAAATAAGTATGAAATAGGAGGAATAACAGCTTTATTAGGGCAACCGTTTAATGATGCAGCAAAATCATTATTAAGTATTATATCATTACATAAATAAGTGTCTTTCTCAATGAATAGGTGTATATTGTAGATTAGGATATGATGGAGCTCCTACAGTGGACAAAATCCTCCAAATAAATTTAGATTAAAAAATATATATATGTACACTACAATATGCATTTGAATAAATTGGATAAAGAAATAATTTCGGCTTCTTTTGTAGCAATAAAAATCGAGGAAATTGGGCAATCAGAGGTTACATCTAGAATAAATTACAGTCGAAGTGTACCTAATCTATCTATCGATACGCGGCTTTTTTTAATCATATCGCGCGCAATGTCTTCTCTCCGTTACATATTCTCTGCCGCCTGTCAGTGTTCGGTTTACGAGGAGTTCGAGTACATTACCGATTTTTAAAAGAAACTTACTTTAGCTGTAGTGCTTGGAACGATGAGACCACATCCACCAACTTTGGCTAAATGCGCCTGCATATATGTGTCTCTTAAGACGCCGAGCGTTGTCTCTGTCATACCGTAGCCTTGCAACACTGCTTTTACATTGCAAAACCTGTGAACAGGAGATGATACTCTATAAAAACCGGTGAAACGCGAGTCGTACTCAATTGAGAGATTAGTCTGGGTTACTTTAACTCTTTCAGGGTCAGTGGTTACCTAAACTAACCACATATTTGAGATTTTTTTTCTTACGATTCCTGTTGTCTAGCGAAATCATTACAAACTATCTTGTATATACACTATCTGCTTGACTCATTTTTAGTTGACAGTAGTCCCGGAAAACTTTTTGAAGGTTATTTGTTATGAGTTTCAAAAGTTGCTAACCGTGATTTTTTTACGTGCATAGAAAAGAAAATAATAAAAAAGGTAAGTGAGTAATTTGTTTTTAACATGATTGTTTTATTTGATGCATAAGGGTATACTTTACATGGATTATATAAATAATACAGGTAATTTTGTGATTTCGAAGTGATATTCACTGATATATAGGTGGTTAGCGTCACTAACCACCGCGCAGATAAAGTATTTCGTTTCTTTGCATAGATGTGACAGGTTTTTAGTTTTCTTTTTCAGAATGCCTCGTATTTTGGCCGATAAAGATATGAAAAACTTTTTAGAAAACATACCAGCTGATGACGAAAGTCAGTGCAGTGTAGTGTCTGGTCAAGAAGCTCATGATGAACAATTATCACCACCTACTACGTTGTTGGGTGACCTCATTGATGAAGATTTGCAAAATTACGGTTCTGATGAAGTGGATAATAGACCCTTGTCGCATCTTTGTTCAACGCTGCCTTCAGTACTCATTACTTCTTAAGCAGAAGCAAGCAGTGTATACTACATACTGTAGTGGTTCTGAAGTGAAAAAAAAACTTCTCACTACTATCGGCAGGTGAGTTTACAGAGGATGTGTCAATACCACCACAGTTTCGTCATTCTGTCTATCAATGCTTGATGACTCCTGAGTACCTCAAACGGCGTGGAAAACCCTTTGTCGACGAGTTCCGCAGTTTCTTCTCCAGGACCCGCCGCCGTAAAACGACACAAACCTACAGCTCCTGAAGAGATCCGACTAGAGAGCAACTGCTATCAGCCAGAACACACCACATCGAGAAGATACGCCAAATGCAGTACAAGTACCCAGTACGCACTGTTTGGGAATGTAAAACTTGTAAACTCTCATTATGTATGGACAAAAAAAAACCTGCTTCCAAGATTTTCATAAAAAATAACCGCCTCGCCTATTTCTTCGATTTTTGTAATTTTCATATAATAATGGCAATCCATTATACATCCTACTGCTGGGCACGAGTCTCTCCCCCTTTTTGGGGGAGGCCTGGAGCTTACTCCACCACGATGCTCCAATGCGGATTGGTGGAGATACGGGTTAGTGGCCAACCCGCTGTCGGATGTTTTCAAACCGCCCGTAAGGCCTCCGATCAGGCTTAACAACTGCTATCTATCGACAGCAACCGGGACCGACGGCTTACCGTGCCCTCTGAAGCACGGAAACGCGCACTTTCATTTGCCACTAGCGGTCACCCATCACATCCCCGACCGCGCCCGTAACACTTAACCGAGTAGATCGCTGATCTACACAAGCCGCGGGGCCATGCGCGCGTTATTTTCATAAATAAGTAAAACCATTTTTGTAGCCAGATTCTGATCTTATTATAATACAATTGTTTGAATTTTCCAAGCGATGTTTTATTCTACTGCGGCGGTGGTTAGCGTAGCTAACCATGTCATTCCTGAAAAACCTTCAGGAAAATATTTTTTTCAAAATCATTTTTACTATATTTATTACTTATACAAATGTATGGAAAAAGAATAAAACCTGTATTGTACTTAATATAAAAGTGCCCCTGAAAGAGTTAACAGATTTCTTTATCTAGAGGAGAATGTGAAATGTTACAATTACTTTAACAAATGTCGTGGTGCAACCCAGACTTTTAGGTATGTACCTAACCTTAAATACTGCATCGTATGTTCCAGTAATCTTTAGGTATAGAACAGGTTCTAGTGTTTTTTTCTCTTTGAGGTCTAGTAGTTTCAGAGATGAGGTCATAACTATTTATTTTAAAATTATGAACGAACTGTACAGTTTGCCAAACTTTCTTTTGAAAGTTTTTGAAGTAATAGTTCTGGATAAAAATATAGGGTGAATTTTTACGATGCGCGCGCACACCGACAGATAAAAGGAACAGTCTGAAGTTAGTTGCTTAACTTTTTTGTCGTTTTGTTTTGTTTCTGGTATATTGGATTTTTACGCTAAAGAAGTACCTATGACTTCTTACGTCATCATCATCATATCAGCCATAGGACGTCCACTGCTGAACATAGGCCTCCCCCAATGACCTCCATGCCGACCGATCGGAAGCGACGTGCATCCAGCGGGTACCTGCAGCCTTGATCAGGTCGTCGGTCCATCTTGCAGGTGGACGTCCTGCGCTGCGTTACTTCTTACATCCGTAAGAAAAAACAGTATATGTATACTGTTTTTTCTTTTGAAATGCGGCACCCTAAAAACCAAACTAACCTTCTCTTTACCATCTGTATTGTATCTTCTCGAAGAGGAGCGGAACCAGAGTAGACAAACTTAACTGAAGAAACATCGTACTGCGCCTGCGCCTTGCAAACTGCAATTATGGCAGTCGGTGGTAAAATGAGTTGGGGAATCTGTGGAAATAGAGATTTCGCAAATAAATAAAGATGTTTCTGCAGATTAGAGAAGAGAATGTGACATTAATTACTTTTAATAATTCATTAATAATTTACGGAAGAAAGAGAGACATTTAGAATGAAGGTACTTTCACGGTAACGCGACGACTCCGCCGCTTACCTTAGTAATCGCGTAGTCTTCCACTAGTGTAAAAAGTCAAAAGAACAATGGCAAACGTCAAACCATTCCAATAGAGAGAAATGCCTGTATTGGAGCAGGTTATTTTTTTCGCTAGGAAACTTCATGGGCTCCCCCCGTCTAGGGGAACAGACGGCGGATGTGAGACGCATGAGACTGATACTCACTAACTAAAACACCGCGGTGTTCCTTCTCAGCGCCTTTATTTGGCGGAGTCGCGGGAACGCTGTCGCACACCTCCGCGAATTCGCCGGCAGCCGCCCGGATTCGGACCCATCTTCAGGAGCTCAGGTTTCAGAGCCAACCGCCACTGCGATCGCCAAGCGTGGATTATGGGATATTTTCTCCTTATGACGTGTACCCTCCACTACATAGGGCGCCATCTAGTGGAACACTAAAGAAACACACAGTACTTGCGTTTCTTCAGTGTTCCACTAGGTGGCTAGTACGGAAGATGGCGTATGATCGAGCTGAATCGCACACACGAAGATTTCGCAAGAGTTGCCCTATATATAACTGCCCAACGTTAATCATTGGTCCGCAACCCGCCATGTGCTAACATATCCATCTCGCCTGGTCAGAGGATCCTCTCTTTTCGTTTTCATTATATCACATTCCTCTACAGTAGGCGTGGGAGAAACGTCTCACCTTTGTGATTGGAACATTAGCATCTGAAACACTAAACTGTTTCGAATCTTTGTATGTATCATTTCGAACATTTGGCACATTGCGTCAAAGATCTACGAAAATGTGGCGTAAGTCCAAAACAAACAACTCGGCTCATAAAAGCAAAATAATGCAAACAAAAAACGCTCTTAAATTATTCGTCATACAAACCCCATAGTCGTTAATATTACGTGCATAAGGTACTGTATAGGCGCAACGGATTAAATAACAAAATATCATCTCATTTGGTATCCCACTCTCATTTGCTTAATATTGTATTGTTGTCTCGCTCTCTCGCTTCGCTAACTGATTCAGATTCAAATGTCAAGTGTCTCGGTTGCGGTCATGCGGTCACACTCAATCACTCAAGCGACATGAACGCGGTAAACAAAGAGCGATAATGTTCGAGTTCCAAATGATGCAAATGATGCATTTGAAATATTATTGGTGTTCCAATTTTTCGGAACATCGAAATGTTTCGGAACAGTGTTTCGAAACAGTAAAGAGTTACACACGTGTAGTTACAAGAGTTACACAGTTCTACTCGACAGACGCAGAACACTACCTATTGTGATCATTTTTTGGTAAGCTTCTGTCCAGATCCAATGTCTTTCAGCTGATATTACTTCTTTTATGGACGAAGTCGCTGTTATAAGCTAATCCTTACCTTATATTTATCGATAACCTTCAAGTATACATCGGCTCCAAACTTCGGAATATGAGCCACGGTGGCACCATTGATTAAGTTCTTCAGTATTCCCATAAGACCCATGACGTGGTACCACGGTGAGACATAGAATATCATCTCATCTGGATTCAAGGTATTTGGTCTGAAAAACATGTATGTATGTATCTCCTCGCTAATTTATTACTTCCCATCCCCAGTGACGGCACGGGCGTAGGTAACACCGCATTACCTAATTAAATTGCCGCTAAATGGAAGTGTTCAGCGCTATCGTGTTCCAATCAGGTGGTAATATACAGCACAGAGGCTTATTCAGCTGAGGCCTCAGGCGTGGCAACGAATCGTCCATGATATCTTTGATTTTTATGTACATTTCTACAGGCTGCAGTATTCATGTATCATCAGTGTGAACTGTAGTATGCTTTTTTACCACTTCGTGCCATAAAAAGAATCCCTTACGAGGTAAACAGAGAGCGTGGTTCACAAAATATCCCGGTTCTTACACACTTCCCGTGTGACTTCTACATTCATCACTCTCTTCATTATAGTACGCCAATTCCGATGACTTTTTGATTTTCTTTTTATTCACAAATCTGAAAACAAAGCTCATTGACTAGACCCATCCCATGTAGCGTAATAAAAGTTTTTCAAATGCTTCAAATCCCCCAATGAGTCTTCAATGTCTTCGCTTATTCGCCTCCACCTACCGCCGTCTTTCGATGACTTCGAAAAGTCTGAATGCTTCGCAAGCCTTCAGACCCAGCGTTCTCCTGTAATTTTTTGCTGTTTTTTGCTGTCATACAACTCCTTATCCTGACAATTACGAATACATAAAAGAAACATTTATCCAATTTGGAAGTTTTACGATTATCAACATTTTGGTGATTAATTTTTATTTGTATAGACTTTGCTGAAAATATGATTTATTGCCAAATAGGTCGTGGTTAGTTGTGCAGAGTCGGGTTGAAACATATGTACGGACAATTAAATATTCCATTTCTTTTCTAGATTAAAAAAAACACGTTTCAATACTTACACACAACAATTGGTAACTACATTCAGGTGCGTCAACATAACTCCTTTCGGTAATCCAGTTGTTCCAGAAGAATACAGAACAAACAGTGTGTCTGTCTGTCCCTGTACATCCATAACCTCAAAATCTTCCACAGAAACATGGTTGGTGACAAGGTTATTGTAGGACAGTGTGTCTTTCGGTGACTCATTACTGAATAAAATTATTTTTTCCAAATATGGCAGAGATTTGAAAACTGCGCCGAGTTTCTCGAAGGCAAACGGAGAACAGAACATGAATCTTGGTTTGGATATGCCCAAAACATGGTTCAGTTCATCTGAAATTCAATTGAATTATGAATTAGATTAATTTGATACGACGAAGCGTAGGCAGGCGTCCTACTATTTGGACTGACGACCTGGTGAATATAGGGGCAATCGCTGGATTAAGGCGACCCAAGACAGTTTGTTTTAGCAATCTTTTACCCCAAAGATTGTTTTTTGTCCAGTAGGGAAGGCATTCGGCTGAAAGCAACCAACCACCGACTGTCGTGTTCTTGGTCGGGTTGATGTAAAAGTGGACAGTGTAGAAATCGGTTGACCCGATCAATTTTGGCTGAAATCAACGGCCTTAGTCGTGTGCGCATCCCTCCCGACAAGCTGCGTCTGTGGTCGGCTCTGACCATCTGGAACGCTGTCGGCCAACGCGACAGACATAAAGGTCGGGTTAACCGATGTTTGTTATGATCAACACGGTCGGGCAGTTGAGTCAACTTGTCAGTTCTTATGCGATTATGTCATATCCCCCAATATGATGCCACGGATGTGTGTTTATCCGCTGAAATGGTGATGATTATGAAGGTTTCATATCATTGGTAAGTGAGCACTGTAGTGTATAACGTATAAATAAGTACCAAAGATTTCATTTCGACTGCTTTCTACATTAGCCATTGCTAGCGAGGGGACTTAAACTCTTAAGAGGGTTTCCCCATTATTACGCCATTAGATACCACCTCCCTTCTTGCAGAAATGTGTAAATGACAGCCTATTAACTAGATTTCTGCAAGTTCGATAACGCGACCCTTCGTATAAGGAAAGCGATTCCTCGATCCAGCCGTACAGCTGCACAGTACAGTATAGTACAGAACAGGTTTTGAGCTCACGGCAATATCTTTCCACAGATAAGATAGGTAATGCGGTGGTGCCTACGCCCTTGAGTCCCTACACTAGAACTCTACCTCGGCACTGCCCTCTTCACGTCATTTTTATATTTATTTGCGATCGATTAACCCGACCCCTAAATCCATGTATAAGAACATCGCACCTGATTAGAATAGAATAGAATAGAAAATATTTTTATTTCGAATAGATCTTTACAGATACTTTCAAAACGTCAATAAATCATAAACTACCTAAAGCAAAATCATATATTAATAGTAAATTAAAAATTAAAATTTAAACTATTTGGTTAAAACATAATAATCATAAAATTTTTCAATTCCTTCAATGATAATAAATGAAGAAAAAGAAAAACTTATTCGTCAAGATCAATGTTATTCACTTAGCAGAGTTCCAAGTGCAGTCACTACTGAGAAGAACTCCGCTACCCAACAAACTCAGTAAGAGCTCTTTTAAATGAGAGCTTAAATCTAGTACAGATAGATTATCGTGAAAAATCAAATAATGTCAACGTCCATAGCATAGATGCAAATAAACTGCTATCTACTAAATGTGATGTAGCCCCTGCAAACCAGAACAGACCAGTCCCCACCAACGGCACCCGTTCACGAGTATGACGCATGTGACAGCCATTGCCCTCCTCGACCATTTTAGAGGGAAGTGAGCAAAGATCAATGAAAAACAATATCTGGAAGGAAGTAAAAGAATGCCAAACTTAATCTATGATCCATACCTTTCAAATATCCAACATTAACAGTGGTAATCACTGCTCCAACAAAAGATATTCCAATAACGGTGCTCCAAAACTCTTTGGTGTTTTCTGAGCATATAGCTATCACATCTCCCTTTCGCACGCCCAGACGTTTGAGGGAGACAGCAAGATTCACCGCCTGTTGCACCATCGTACGGTAGGTGAGTCTCTCGTCCGTTATTCCATTTATCTTGAAGTGAAGAAGTTTTATTATTGCATTGAGGTATACAATGATAGAGGTGACATGGAGAACTATAAGCCGGTTCGGATTTTATAGAAAGCTAAGTTTTTTTGAAGTGAAAACTTCTTTAGGGCAGTTGAGCGTTTTGGTAGAGGGTAAAATCCTCGGTTCGCGTCACCGACATGCTAATGATAATAGTATATCTATAGCTATGGAGAGCCAGACTAGCGCACGTGCAGTAGCCTGTGTACACGTATACACTAATACATCGACTATTTCTGACTGTATTATGTGCGCGTTGGACGCTTTTTGGATAAGTATAATTTTGTGAGTCACGTCACCAATACGTTATAGTAGCAGTACATCTGTAATTGTAAATGTGACGCGTTGTACATTAAGTATTAGAGTGTAGTTATATACATAAGTAAAGTTAAATTGACCACGTGGGAAGTTCAACTTGTGTGTACTGGATTTTGTTTATTTAAGTGAATTTATAATTTTAGATTTTATGAAATATGTTCATTTATTGTAAAATAACTGCCTCGGTAGCCTAGTGGTAGCAGGCCACTACTACTACGCTGAGGTCCTGGGTTCGATTCCCGGGTAGGGGGTTATCAGAGATAATGGTGAAAAAGCCTTTATATCTGGTTCTATTGGGATTTTTCCATTTTCTGGAAATTTCTCAGTACCTCAAAGTTCGGTAATGTGCCCGGAGATGTCAACAGGCTCGCCACCTGTTACATGGGCCAAAACGTAACCGGCGAATCGTGGGTGTTTGCATGTATGCTTGAATGCATGAATTTACCTCTGCCTACCCCTTCGGGGATTACAGGCGTGAAGTTACGTTACGTTATTGTAAAATTCAATTTTACGAAGTTATAAATTTCATATAATTTTTGCATATAGTTTTAATTACTCTCAACTTAAATAGTTTCGTTTTCACTTCTATCGGCAGTCCCACGACTGCTACTGTTTTTTTTTTATTCAATGGAAATGGCAAACAAGCATGCAGTTTACATTGATGTTAAGTGATGACTGCAGCCTATGGACACCCAAAGACCAAGGTCAGAATGCAGATGCGTTACCAATCCTAAAGCCTAAGGTGTTATGGCTCTGTGTCGGAAATTACAGGGCCGTACATTACCACCTGAGCGGAACACGATAGTGCTGAACACTACAATTTAGCGGCAAGTAAATTAGGTAATGCGGTGGTGCCTACGCCCGCGAGCGCCATCGCTGGAGCTCTACCACCAGTGAAAAAAGTAAATTAAAGTAAGTAAACCTACTTTAATACAATCACTACTTTCTACTAGTGGTAGAGTTCTAGTTTAGAAGCTCGAGGGCGTAGACACCGCTGCATTACCTAATCTATCTGCCGTCAAATTGTAGTATTCAGCACTACTGGTTTCGGTTAGATGATAATGTAGGTATGGCTCCGTAATAACTATCACAGAGACATAACAACAAAGGTCTCTGTGATGGCAACGCATCTGCATTTTGACCTCTGGTCCTTGTGTAAGTGTTATAGGCCACAGTCATCAATTAACATGAATGAGAACTGCATGTTGTTTGTCACCTACATTACATTTAAAAATACACAAAATTTTAAATAGGTAAGTACTTACCATAGCTATCCTATCCCGGTGTTGCCATAAAGTCCTTAAGGCGAACTCTCCAAAATTTATCCTTGAAGGTATAACCGCATCGTCACTGTACACGTATTTTGGATTTTTGAACATATTTCCTTTGCCTATTCAATAAAAAAATAAACAGTTGAGACTAGGCTGACCGTTTATTGTTCTTTGCCTTTATTTTCGTACGTACACGAAAAAAGATAAAAATATATTAAAGTAACAAGTATTGACCGTTAATAAATATTTTTAAATATAAAAATTGTTTACTTCTTACAACTACGTTATGAAATGCGTATCTTGTGTATTTGTTACTTAATATCTACATTAGTGTGTTATCTAAATTTGATAACGCTTGACTTTTACAATTACTGAATTCAACGGCAATGCACACATCGTTAAAAAAAAAACTAATAGGCTAGGATCCCACTGCAGAATCATTTCGTTCATTCAGATATGCTGCAAACTTAATTTTAACGCACATTTATAATCTAGACAATATATATACACTAGGTTGCCTATCAAATATGCCGCAAGTATATTTTAATTAAATTATTTTATCTTTAACAGCCAGCAACTCTTATTTGCGACCGATTTAATTTGGCGCCCGTATACCATAATAATGAGAAAAAAATGGCTTTAATTTGATATATAAATAAAACATGTACTTTATGGACACTTATAGACGTAATAAGTTATCGGGGCGGAACGAAAATATGTAGAAGCGGTAAAGTGCGTAACGGCAGCCGTGATTTTTCAAAGTCTTTATAGGAACATATTGCCAAGAAGTGGACAATATTTTATTGAAAAACCAAGTATAAAATTTCTTTCCCAAAAATATAAAAAAAATCTACTTGCAACCATTTTTTGATAGGCAACCTAGTGGATATATACGAGTATTATATATTCTCTAGATTATAAATATGTGTAAAAATTGGTTTTGCAGCATATCTGGATGAACGAAATGATTCTGCAGTTGGATCCTAATTTAATATTAACGAGTTTGAGATTTAGCGGGAACCTTAAAAGAGGTGCGTGGTGCTCCTGTTTATTTCATTTTTGATAATGCATTTTTGAGTTATCTAAACTAATATTATAAAGAGGTAATATTTTTTTGTTTGTTTGTTTGTATTGAATAGGCTCAATAACTACTGGACCGATTTTTAAAATTCTTTCACAATTCGAAAGCTACATTATCCACGGGTAACATAGGCTATATTTTATTTTGGAAAAAAATAGGGTTCCGTAAGATATTTGGGTTTACAGACACAAGGTGTAAAAAATCAACCAGAAAAGTTACTTATTTTACGTACGCTGCCTAAACTGTAAAAGATATCGAGGAATATCTTTTATAGTTTATTCAACTATTCGAAAGCTACATTATCCACGGGTAATATAGGCTTTATTTGATTTTGTAAAAACAGGGTTCCGTAAGATGTTTGGGTTTTTCAGACACAAGGTGTAAAAAATCAATTAGAAAAGTTAGGTACTCATTTTGCGTGCGCTGCCTAAACTATAGAAGATATCGAGGAAGGCTTTAGGCTATATCTATAATCATCACGTTAAGACGAATAGGAGAGGGTAGGTAACATTGCACCCGCGCGAAGCAGGGGCGGGCCGCTAGTATGAAATAAAGTTGGTGGCATTTTCTTTGACATAGGTTTATTACACTGCCCGTGTAAAGTGAAATAGAATAACAGTGCGAAAACACGATCATTCAGGTTGCCTCCAAAACTTCATCATAAATGTCCTGGTAAAGTAGCCATCGCTTTACTCGAATTACTGACTGTAACTCATTTGACTGACAAAGTAAGTAAAAAAAAAAACGTTACTTCACGCCTGTAATCCCCGAAGGAGTAGGCAGATGTAAATGCATGCATTCAAGCATACATGCAAACACTCACGATTCGCCGGTTACGTTTTTGGCCCATGTAACAGGTGGCGAGCCTGTTGACATCTCCGGGCACATTACCAAACTTCGAGGTACTAGGAAATTTCCTGAAAATGGAAATATCCCAATAGAACCAGAGATAAAGGACTTTACACCATTATTTCAGATATCCCCTTACCCGGGAATCGAACCCAGGACCTCAGCGTAGTAGTAGTGGCCTGCTACCACTAGGCTACCGAGGCAGTTAGGTAGGCGAGTACGTAATATTCTTTATTGTACACCAGTAATATTCTTTCCGGTGCTGGTGTGGATCACAAGCGATCTATTCGGTTAAGTATTACAAACGCGGTCAGGATTGTGATAGGTGACCGCTAGTGGCAAATTAAACTACGGGTTTCCGTGCTCAGAGGGCACGTTAAGCCGTCGGCCACGGTGGTTATCGATAGATATCAGTCGTTATACCTTGTCGGAGGCCTTATGGGCATATGGGTTTGAAAACATCCGACAGCGGGTTGGTTACCTACTAACCCGTATCTTCACCAATCCGCATTGGAGCAGCGTGTTGGAGTAAGCTCCAGGCCTCCCCCCAAAAAGGGGAAACTCGTGCCCAGCAATGGGTCGTATAATGAGGAAATTATTAATATTCTAAATAACTACAAAAAAAAGTAATTGACTGACTGACCGATTCTGTCTTTTACGCTTCTTATCGTTTTACTTCACATTGGCAATATGCCTAACGTAGTACCTACATATTATATAGGTCAATTAGGTATATAGGAAAAACGTAACCGGCGAGTCGTGGGTGTTTGCATGTATGATTGAATGCATGCATTTATCTCTGCCTACCCCTTCGGGGATTACAGGCGTGAAGTTACGTTTATTTTTTTTTAGGTATTTAGGTATACGGCGTGGGCGTGGGCGTGGGAGTGGGCAATGGACGCCCACACCGACGCCTCTTCATACTTCCCACTCTCGCCCCATCCCCACCGTGTCGTTTTAATCAATATCATTGCAAATTGTAGCTTATGTATTATTTCGATGTATATAACCTAACCTATATTATTGTAGAGTTTCATCCAAATCGATCCAGTAGTTTTTTCGTAAAGTAACAAACATCCATACTTTTTTTGTGAAATGGATGTGGCAAACAAGCGTGCCATTCACATTGATGTTAAGTGACGACTGCAGCCTATAGACACCCACACAAAGACCAAGGTCAAAATGCAGATGCATTACCACTCCTGAGGCATAAGGTGTTATGCCTCTGCTCCGGAAATTACAGGGCTGTACATTACCACCTGACCGCATCACGATAGTGCTGAACCTTTCCAGCAGCAGCAAGTATATTAGGTAATGCGGTGGTGCCTACGCCCGCGAGCTTCGTCACTGGAGCTCTACTACCAGTAAAACTTTCTACAAATACTCACAAACTTTCGTAGGTAATATTAGTAGGCAAACACATTTTTGAACCTCAATATTCTTTGAAAGGATATAAAAACATATTAACAACAACGTCAATAGGTACTCTTTATTGTTGATCAACGAAATACATTTCACCAAACACAATAATATTACACCACTACACTCATCACTACATTAAAAAAAAAGCCTTTTGTCCTAAAATTTATTTTGTGATTTTTTTCATTCACTATGATCAAAAATAAATAAAAAATATCCACATCCTTAATAAGTTTGCTCTTGAGACAACTGCCACACAGTACATATTGATGTTGCCAATGTGATAAATTAGTCCAAGAGCTAATGAACCTTTCGAGTTTCGGAACGCCGCTAAGGGCCGAATACTCAAACGTCACTCAATTTTAAGCAACGCTCAAATGTGCGCTATCTCTTTCATTTTATCGTGTTTTATAAAGACAGATGACTTTTAAGTCCCACTTAGATTTAAGTGACGTTTGAGTATTTGGCCGTAAGTCTTGGAATTTTTGTAGGGATGAGTCATAATATGCTAAATAGGATTACCATTGCCTGGCTAGGTTCAGCCCATCACGTCATCTGGATTTCTGATGAGAAAAGTTACTGCCTTATTTTAGATCTGGCAACCAGAGTCTTGCGACTATAATTGTTGCGTCTTATTTATGTAATGTAATGTAAATTGTACATCAATTAGCCTGGTATTGATATACGATTGGGTCGCTTATTTACAGTAAACAAATCGTGATTAAACTATAAGACGCAAGATTAAATGGTCGCAATCGAGCCAGATCTAAAATATGGAAATAACTTTTCTCATCAGAAATCCAGATGACGTTACGCGTTAATCCTTGCCAGGCGAGGGTTTTTGTACTAAGCATGTTATGATTCATCCCTACAAACATTTCTAGCCTTACAGTGCGAACGTTACTCGGAGGGTTCAGTATATCTCCTACTAAATATCAATTAACTGTTTTTAGAAGACTCAAAAGATATCAAAAATATTAAAATGTCATCTTAGTAACGTAAAGTTGAAGATTACCGAGAGCTAGATGATAACATGTCAGAAGATTTTAAAATTAAAACTATGGGCTGCAGAATTTCTTTATAAGTATGTGGAGGAACGGGTGGTACTGCTGGAAGTCGAAGTGTTCCTCCAACGAATAGGGAGCATCTTCCGACCCGGCGAAGTGATAGCGCCTAGCGGACTGCAGCCCATCGATTGCCGTTAGTAAGTTGTATATTAGGTTGGGGAAAAAGTTTCTTCGCATTTTTTAATATAATTCAAAACATTTTTTAATATAGTTTATTTAAATTTAACTAAAGTATATATGTACCATTTTGTTCGATAACCTTTTGCCATCTTGTAGGTAGGGACATGATCCCATTGCTATAAAAATTTTGGGACTTCTCATCAAAATACCGCGACAAGTGGATTTGGCAGTCCTCTCGTGATGTTAACCTAACATTGCATAAAGAATTCTGAAGACACCGAAACAGGTGGAAATCTGAAGGTGCAAGGTCAGGACTATACGGCGGATGCATTAACACCTCCCAGCCAAACTCTCTTAATTTTTGCTGAGTGGCTATAGATGTGTGAGGTCTAGCGTTATCATGATGAAACACCACACCCCTTCTGTTGATTAATTCCGGCCGCTTTCTCTCAACTTCTTGCTGTAATCTCATCAGTTGTTCGCAGTAGAGTTCAGAATCGATAGTCCTGCCTGGTGGTAATAGCTCATAATGAATAATGCCCTTCCAATCCCACCACACACACAACATCACCTTATTGCGAGTTAACCCGGGTTTCGCCACAGTCTGTGAAGCCTGACCGGCCTTTGACCACGACCTTTTTCGCACGTTCTTGTCGTACGTGATCCACTTTTCATCACCAGTTATCAGCTTCTTCAAAAATGATTCGGTTTCATTACGTCGTAATAAAGAATCACAAATGAGTACACGGTTCATTCGGTTTCTTTCAGTGAGCTCGTGAGGTACCCAAATATCGAGCTTTTTTTGTACCCAGCTTTTTTCAAATGCGCCAAAACTGTTTTGTGATCAATTCTCAGTTCTTCAGCTACGTCGTAACTACTGATATGTCGATCTTGCTTCACTTTTTCAAAAATGGCATCCATTTTATCCGTAATAGGGCGACCAGAGCGAGGTGCATCCGGATTTCAATGCAAAATTTCCGGATTGGAAACGCTTAAACCAAATTTGTGCTACTCTCGCAGACACTGCACTAGGTCCATAAACATCGCAAATTTTTATCGCGGCTTGCGTTGCATTTTTACCTTTTTTGTAGTAAAATTTTAAAATGTATCGAATTTCTTCATTAGATTCACTCATCTTGACAGTACGAAAAACAAATGAAAATCTCACATTTGCCTAATTTGAATTTGGAATTATGTTCTTTAAAATTTTAACTTTCAATGATACCAAAACCAGCCAGATACAAATACTACAGCCAAAGAGATTTTATTAGAAGTTCATACACACTATAATGAGAAAAGACTTTTTCCCCAACCTATTATATGGCAACTCTTGAGAAATCTTCGTATGTGCGATGTTATTCGATTGACACGCCATCTACCGTACTGGCCAAGTACCGTGAGGTTTGGTCTGTGTTCCACTAGTTGGCGCCTATGCTGCATACTCATTCATAAATTTAATAACAACAGGGGGGGTATAACAAGTAGAACGCTTTCATGAAGATATTGTGTACTTCGAACGCCATTATCAGGGCAAATACAACAAAAATATGGGTATTTTAGTGAGACAAAGCTCTCTTGAACATGAAAGAAAACGTAATTTATGAAAAAGAAAAGGTTTCGCTAGAGCTATCTTTTTCAAGCTATTTATATTTTTTTGTTTTAATTATCAATAAATCTATCGATATTTCATACCCTCTTCTCAAAGTCAAAATTCAAGTCGACTAAGGTAATTAAATACAAGATGGGTATAACAATCGATTATTATACAATTGGCCATTTGGGGCAGATAGATTAGGTAATGCGGTGATGCCTACTCCCTCGAGCTCCTACTTTTGTAACTGGTGGTAGAGCTCCATTGACGGGGCTCGCGGGCGTGTGCGGTAATGTACGGCCCTGTGATTGCCGGCACAGAGGCATAACACGTTGGGCCTCAGGAGTGGTAACGCATCTGCATTTTGACCTTGGTCTTTGTGTGGGTGTCTATAGGCTGCAGTCATCACTCAACATCAATGTGAACTGCATGCTTGTTTGCCACTTCCATTACATGAACAAAACACTGGAACTCTACCACCAATTAAAACTAACTAAGCCTCATATATAGGCGTTTTTTAAAACTAATTATGAATAGGTATCTTTTGGACTGCTGCAGAACCACAAGGCATGACAGTGAACAGTTTGTTTTATATTATTTCGCATTAACACATGCTTGTGAAAATATATTTTATTTTTAAAGAAAAATGGAAAGAAAAATTTAGACTTCAGGCGAGACTCGAACTCGCGGCCTACTGGGAATCTAGTCCAGCCGCTCTTCCAAATGAGCTACTGAAGCCCTGCCCGATTTGTCAAATCTTTCCTTCACATCTATTGCAGTGAACAGTTTACATAGCTGTTAAAAGTTTAGAAACTTACAAAATGTGAGGTACCTAGTTACAAATATTATTTTACAACTTTTCAATATTGAGAAATCATACAAAAATTGAACAGTTTCATGACATTACAACTTGCTTTGATTTTTGGCTATTTCCTTGAGTTTATTTCGCAGTATCTTCCCGCTTTGGGTTTTCGGTATTTCTTGCACAAAAGAAACACCACCGCGGATTTGCTTTGGGTTTGATAGCTGAAATTATAATTGTTAATATTAAAGCTAGGTTGCATCAACTTTTTTTTTATGTAATGGAAGTGGCAAACAATCATGCAGTTCACATTGATGTTATGTGATGACTGCAGCCTATAGACACTTACATAAAGACCACGGTCAAAATGCAGATGCGTTACCATTCCTGAGGCCTAAGGTGTTATGCCTCTGTGCCGGAAATTACAGGGCCGTACATTACCACCTGACCGGAACACGATAGTGCTGAACACTACCATTAGCGGCAAGTATCTTAGGAAATGCGGTGGTGCCTACGACCGCGAGCTCCGCCACTAGAGCTCTACCAACTTATTTTAACAGAATTAAACGTGCTAATGGGTTGCACCATTTGAAAACTGTTAAATAACGTCACAACTTTTTTTAATGTCATTTCAGTTACCATTGATGCCATCTTTCCAATAGCAATCAATAAATAAAATTATAGTGACAGGTTGATCACGTGATCAAACCCTTGAAAGCACCATACTTCGTGTATGGTCCCGTATAACTGTCACAGAGACATAACAACTAAAGTCTTTCGTAAAAAAGCAGATGCGTTGCCATCTGCATTTTGACATGTGGTTTTTGTTTAGATGTCTATAAAAAAATATGTAATAAAATAAAATACGCTTACACTCACAGCCCCACAGTAGGTATAAGCCTGTATCGTGGGTGCCGTTATACAGAAACAACACAAACCAAGACCCGAAACAAATATCTGTAGGCCATACAAATATTTGTCTCGGTGCGGGGATCGAACCCCGCGACCCTTCGAATCAAACGGTCATCACACACCGCTGGACTAACCGGGTCGTCAGTCAGGCTGCAGTTGTCACTTAACATCCATGTTAGCTGCACGTTTGTTTGTTACCTTCGTTACATAATAAAAGTAGGTCTGTACACTTAAATTCACCTTATCAGCAACCAGTTTAACCAATTCCGCCTCGCTGACGTCACCCCCCGGTTGTTTGACCACGAACGCACGTGGTATCTCTCCAGTCACATCATGCGGTATACCCACCACACCGACTTCTTTCACCATGGGATGCTGCATCAGAACTGCTTCTATTTCCGCTGGTGGGACCTGATTTAGAATCAAGAAATTTATTTTTGGATGTGCCAAGATTTTTTAAGAAAAAACGGCTAGTTTCGACTTTGTAGAGCGTTTTATCTGTTGCACACTGCCGACGTAAGCATACGTAGTCCGGCATTGGTCAAATCTTGATCAAAATGGTCGACAAACGTCACATAGGTTGTGTGCGAAGGAGATAACGCTCTACAGAGCAGAAATTATCCGAAGTCTCTCTCATAAGGTCGACATGCAATATTTCTTGTTGAACTCTGTAGCAACCTCCATCGACATTCGTAAACAAATTGAGTAGCGTTCAGGATTAACGCAAAATTTACTTATGGTATGTTGAAGTCTAAAACTTACCTGGTACCCCTTATACTTGATCAGTTCTTTTAGTCTATCAACAACAAAGAAATACTGGTCTTCATCATAGTACCCTATGTCTCCAGTCTTGAGGAACCCTTCTTCGTCGAAATAGTCCTTATTGTCTTTGCCGATGTAACCTTTCATTATAAGAGAGCCTTTGAAGCAAAGTTCTCCTAGTTCATTGGCTCCTAAAGGTCTCCTGGTTTCGATATCCACGACCTGTGAAATGTAAAAATATGAATTCAATTTGGATTTACGTCGCTTTAAATAGGTACAGATTTTGAATTCATTGGATGGATAAATAATTACCGCTTCTTTTGTAACATTAAAAATCGAGGGAATTCGACAATCTGAGGTAGTAATTCGCGGGTACAAGTTTCAAAATACAATCGACGTGTACCTACCAAATCTATGGATATCTATCACACTTTTTTTCAATTAGGGGAATATGCGTTACGCATACCCACCCTCACATAGCTCGAAGAACTGACGGCCGTTTGGGCAGAGCAGTTCTAGAGTGGCGACCACGTACCGGAAAACGAAGCGTAGACAGGCCTCCCACAAGATGGACCGACGACCTGGTGAAGGTCGGTCTGAGGTCGGGTGATCAGGACGGCCTAGGACCGTTTGGTGTGGCAATCTTTGGGGGAGACCTTTGTTCAGCAGTGGACGCTTTTGGCTGAAATGATGATGATGATGATGATACCCACCCTTGGGGAGTGGGTGGGTTATGTGGACCCCGGAAAAGGACATCCCTTAAACTAAAGTCTACCCACTAAAAATCCCGACCACTCACAACGCCAAGCGTCCCAAGACGCCCGGTTGGAGGGGTCCAGAGGCACAGAGAGGAGCGAGAGTGTCGGGGTCGAATTGACCTTCAACCGCCCCTCCGCGGCCCCACCACGTCCAGAACTGACGGTAGGATCACTGCTAGGCGGCTGGGGCAAGGGTAGGGTGCAGGGCCAACGACACACCCATAGCGGGCAAAGCCACGCCAAACGCCGCTCCGTTGCGGGGGTCCTCTTAGCTTCGCCGGTGTGAGAACAACCTTCGACTATTAAGCTTCCCCCCCCCCCCCCCGCCACGACAAGGCGGAAACCCTCGGGGGGGATGAATCACACCCTAAATCATGATCTGGCTACATACAAAAGGAACTTACTTTAGCTGTAGTGCTTGGAACGAGGAGACCGCATCCACCAACTTTGGCTAAATGCGCCTGCATATATGTGTCTCTTAAGACGCCGAGCGTTGTCTCTGTCATACCGTAGCCTTGCAACACTGCTTGTACATTGCAAAACCTGTAAGAAATTGAACGGAAGTTGATATTACTGGTGAGAGTTCCAGTGTAAATGCTCGAAGGCGCAAGCGCGAAATGGTAGTATTCAGCACTACCGTGTTCCGGTTATGTATGGTCCCGTAATATGAATCACAGAGACAAGCGATTGAAAAAAATATGAGAGAGTGAATTTTACGATGCGCGCGCACACCGACAGATTAAAGCAACAGTCTGAAATTAGATGCTAAACTTTTTGAAGTTATACTTCCTTTTTCGCGGTTGGAAAAAAATATGAGAGTACGAAAATTATGAGAGATAATTTTGCGCATCGCAAAATTATCTCTCATAATTTTCGTACGGCCCTGTAATTTCCGGCACAGAGGCGTAATACCTTAGGCCTCAGGAGTGGTAACGCATCTGCATTTTGACCTTGGTCTTTGTGTGGGTGTCTATAGGCTGCAGTCATCACTTAACATCAATGTGATCTGCATGCTTGTTTGCCATTTCGGTTACATAAAAAAAAAAAAAAATGCGCACACCGACAGATAAAAGCGACAGACTGAAGTTAGTTGCTAATCAGATAAAAGCAACAGTCTGAAGTTACTTGCTAAAATTATTTTGTCGTTTTGTTTGATTCTGGTGTATTGGATTGTTACGCTAATGAATATGCTTCTTACGTGCGCACATACATCTGTACACATACTGTTTTGTCTTTTGAAATGCACAGCCCAAAAAACCAAACTAACCTTCTCTTTACCATCTGTATTGTATCTTCTCGAAGAGGAGCGGAACCAGAAAAGATAAACTTAACTGAAGAAACGTCGTACTGCGCCTGCGCCTTGCAAACGGCAATTATGGCGGTCGGTGGTAAAACTAGTTGGGGTATCTGTGGAAATAGAGATTTCGCTACTAAATAAATATTTTCATGCAGGGTGATCATGATAACTTCTTGCCAAATTTTAAGATTCTAGGTCAACAGAAAATATCCTAAAGGTTTTTTTTCCTTTACAATTGAAAATATGCACATACACTATCTTATCTATTTATTATCTTTTATTCCTAGACAAAAAGAGTCTCGACAAACAGACACGCAGATAAATGAACAACATTATGATCCTATAACGGTTTTGTGGTTTTCCAGACGTTTTTTCTTTTTTGAGGTACGGAACCCGACAAAAACGCGGAAGAGAGAGGAGACTGGACATTTAGGATGAGAGTATTGTCATGGCTGCAACGGTATTCGGAACGCAACGACCCAGACGCCTATCAATAGAGTAGAATTCTCCCGCCAGCAGATAATATGTAATAATACTACGTATAGAATGGACACTTCGACGTCCCGTACGTGCTACGCACACAGGTGCACGTATATATACACGTTACTGATTGATGTCTGTATATTAGAGACCAAATTAAGCGTTTGTATGGAATTTTGGCGGAGTTTCCGCGGTTTGCCGCCAGTGTAAACAGTCAACAGAACCATTCCAATAGGGGGCAGTAAAACCACCGCCACAGCGATCTCCAAGCCGCATGTCAAGCGTGGATTATGGCATATATTCTCCTTATGACGTGTAGAGTCCACTAAGGCAGTACTTGTCTAGTACGGAAGATGGCGTATGACAGAGTTGAATCGCACTTACGAAGTTTTCGCAAGAGTTGCCTTTTATATAACTTCCTACGCTGATTGTCGCCAGGTGCTATCATATCCATCTCGCCTGTTCGGAGGATCCTCCCTTTTCGTTTACATTTCATCTCATTCCTCTACGGACGCACAACACTATTGAGCACTTTTGGGAAGGCTTATGTCCAGTGCTTTCGATCGTATTTCGTCTGAAGTCATGGCCCCGCGCCTGGTGAAGATCGTAAGCGATCGGCCGCGGTCGGGTAGTGTGATGGGTGACTACTAGTGGCAAATTGAATGCGCGTTTCCCTGCTTCGGAGGGCACGTTAAGCCGTCGGTCCCGGTTGCTATCGATAGATAGCAGTCGTTAAACCTTGCCGGAGGCATTATGGGCGGTTTGATAACATCCGACAGAGGGTTGGCCAATAAACCCACCCGCCTCCACCAATTCGCATTGAAGCAGCGTGGTGGAGTAAGCTCAAGGGGTGCGACTGCCTAACGACATTGCTATTGTCAATGTTATTGCTGTCAAATTTTAATGTCGATTTGTAGCTCCTTTAAAAGCAGTAGTGATAATCTGATCGATTTTCTTCTTTTGTAGGTGAGAAACAAGCGATAATGGTAGATTATTTCGATTATTGTTATTTAATTAAAGCAAAAATCGACATGAAAATTTGAGAGCAATGACAACGACATTATCAATGTTGATAGGCGATCGCATCCCAGGCCTCCCCCCAAAAAGGGGAGAGACTCGTGCCCAGCAGTGGGACGTATAATGGTTGCCATTATTATTATTATTTTTAATATTTTTACGGACGAAGTCGCTAAAGCTAATCACCTTATATTTCTCAACAGTCTTCAAGTATTTATCGGCTTCAAACTTTGGAATATGGACCACGGTGGCACCACTCATGAAATTATTTACCATTCCCATAAGACCCATGACGTGGTACCAAGGTGAGACAAGGAATACCAGCTCATCTGAGTTCAAGGTATTTGGTCTGAAAAAAGATGTATGTATATATGGATTAGTGATGTAACGAATATTCGAATTCGCATTCGCATTCGCGAATATTTGCATATTTCTTGACATTCGCATTCGCAAAAATTTATGCGAATCTTTTGCGAATATGTACACGCGAAAAAAAAATAAGATGTCCATTACTGAAAGGTAAATTAAACAAAGAAATACTAGTTTTTAATAACTGTTTTACATAATCACATAGACAGTTATCTGCCGTTAAATGCTATCCTCCAGGTAAAGATTTCTGAAAACTTTTTTCTGTTTCGCCATCAAACTCCCTGTTAATTTATTATTTCGAAATAACAGCGGTTTTTTTTGGTTTCTGTTACTCTTCTTTAATCGCCCCCTATCAGTTTTGTGGAAAAATATTAAATATATACCTACAGACACTAGATTTTTACTGTCTTAATATATATGTATTGATAAGTTCCTAATAGATTATCAGGGACTTTATCAGTAAGTGGTGAAACAGGTCCTTAATCTTCTAATTCACAATGACTTGCAAATATAGTTCTTGATTTTTATTACGTTTTTGTAATCAGACTTCACTTTAATACTTGTTATTGGTTTGGTAATGTAAATAAGCATTAGAATTTACGAAACAAAAAATAAGTAATGTTTCATTATCATCATAATTTCAGCCAAAAGACGTCCACTGCTGAGCAAAGGCCTCCCCCAAAGAATGCCACGATCAATGAAGCATGCAGTTCACATTGTGAACTGTATGCTTGTTTTGATTGCATTGCAGTGCTGACTGCAGCTATAGTGCGGTGTTGCCTACGCCCGCGAGCTCCATCACTGGAGCTCTACCACCAGTAAAAAATACTTCGATAAGTAAACGATGCTTCATACTTACATACAACTATTGGTGAGCAAATTCAGATGCGTCAACATAACCCCTTTCGGTAATCCAGTTGTTCCAGAAGAATACAAAACAAACAGTGTGTCTGTCTGTCCCTGTACATCCATAACCTCAAAATCTTCCACAGAAACATGGTTGGTGACAAGGTTATTGTAGGACAGTGTGTCTCTCGGTGACTCATTACCGAATAAAATTATCTTCTCCAAATATGGCAGAGATTTGAAAACTGCTCCGAGTTTCTCGAAGGCAAACGGCGAACAGAACATGAATCTTGGTTTGGATATGCTCAAAACATGGTTAAGTTCATCTGAAATTAAATAAGGTTATGAATTAAATTAATTTGGTAAGACGAAGCGTAGGCAGACCACTAGGCAGACTGATGACCTGGTGAAGGTAGTGGGCAATCACTGGATAAAGGTGACCTAAAACCGTTCGTTTTAGCAATTTTTGGGGGAGGTTTATGTCCAGCTGTGGGCGTCTTTCGGCTGAAATGATGATGATGATGAAGGCGTCGGTACGTGACGACCTCATCGCCAATCGCCAGTCAGTCAACTCGACAATGACAGTCAAGTATTTCAATGGGGCAGTGGTAAGTACGAGTATAGGTCGCGCCACGTAAAAAGAACGCTGGAAGAAAGTAGAAGGGATGTGTTCGCGCATCGGTACACTCGCGCACGAAAGTACTAGCCCTATTGGTTTATTTTTGATCTAGCTTTCGCTTGCGGTTTCGTGTATTGGTAGGCAGATTGAAAACTATATTACATAGAATAACATAAAATGAAATAAAAACACATGACGCGCAGCTTGACCGCCAGCGTTCTTTTTGCCTGGCGCGACCTATACTATAGGTGGACAGCAAACCCGCATTGTTGGGTACAGTTGTACCAGTTTTACTACTCTGTGTTAACACTCTGGTTATTTATTATCTATGTTTCAAAATTGATCTCTGATTTTGGATTTGTCTGAGCCGTGCAACCGCATATCAGGATATTAAAAAAGAAAAAAAGCGCGGGATTGAGGACGATCACGTAATCGCGCGGTGACGGATATTTGTTATAAACCTATATCGAGTTTTGATAATTGTCCTGATCGGATCGAGGACTTGCAAGTAGTGGCGCGGTGTTACGCGTCGCCATCGGGAGATACAGGTCACTCGACGGGACACAAATTGAGTACCCCTTTTCTTTAATCCCTTTATCTTTGTGCAATATTAACGTTTTAATTCCCTCCTCCAGGGAATCCCCTACCCCCCATAACCTAGACTGACTGACGGTGACCTAGGTACTTCGTGGCAGTAGTCCATCGCATCGGTAAGTACCTAGTGTTAATAGGCTACCGAGTGATATAGGTAGGTAGGACGAGGTGTAGCTTTTGCCGTCGGGATACCGAACCCTATATATACGGCACTCGCATGATACGCTTGGCGATTATGGCGTATCTCTCCATATTATGCGTAAGGATTTGTCTGTCTTTCGGCAGAAATGGTGATGATGATGAAGGCTTCTATGGTTGGTAAGTGAATACTGTAGCCTATGACGTATAAATATGTACCAAAGATTAGATTTAGACTGATTTCAATTTTAACCATCACGAGCGAGGGGGTTCATGGGCGTAATAATTAGAAAATCAACTCTATTGTGTCCCCATTATTACACCAAGATACACCACCTTCTTGCTTAGAAAAAAGAAATGTGTAAATAATAGCCTTTGACTAGATATCCGTACCTCCGTTCCGGTGCTCTGGGAACAGCCAATGAAGGCAATGCAAAGGTGAGTGAACTGATTCTTCAGTCCAGCCCTACGGCGGACTAGGCGCAGCCAAGTTCTCTTAGAGTAACTTGAGTGGAGAATACCGCTCCTCACCTTTAGTGTCCGACCGAAGGTCGATTTTTGGCAGAAGACGAAGCCGAATTGTCGTGGTCACTCATTTCGAGGTTATGCGACCCATTTTGGCCGTCATTACCTCGAAGGTTATGAGCTGGCGGCAATATCTTTCCACAGCAATCAACGGTATAACCGAATCCTTTTCGAAATGATCTGATCTGTGAGGTGTGATTTTTGGCCGAAGGTGGCCGAAGCTTCGGTCGGACACTACTCGCATACATAAATAGCTCGCCACACGCAGCTTTGTTATCTTAACGTCATTATATTTATAAATTTTTATTTGCAATCGATCAACCCGTCCCGGAGTGACATCTAAGGTCATCAGGGGCCCGGGCCAGCATTTGGCATTTGGAGGCCCAGAGCCTGACGCACGAGCAAAAAAAGGTCATAGGGTAAAATAATTAAGGCCCCCCCCTCCCACGCACATATTGCCTGTAATGGAAAATGGATTCTAAAATATGCATCAAGAAAACGTGCGAGCAAATAAAACATCATTTCCCTCCGTGAGCTTTACAAATCCGGAGACCCGTGGGACCGCTCCTGACCCCCCCCCCACCTCAGTCCGTCACTACCGCCCTCCTAATTTCTTGTATAAGAACACCGCACCTGATTATGAAGAACAATATCTGGAAGGAAGTAAAATAATGCCAACATGAATCTATAATCCATACCTTTCAAATATCCAACGTTAACAGTGGTAATCACAGCTCCAACAAAAGATATGCCCATAACGGTACTCCAGAACTCTATGGTGTTTTCTGAGCATATAGCTATCACATCTCCCTTTCGCACGCCCAGATGTTTGAGGGAGACAGCGAGATTTACTGCCTGTTGCACTATCGTCCGGTACGTGAGTCTCTCATCCGTTATTCCATTTATCTTGAAGTGAAGAAGTTTTGTTATTATCAAGAAGTTAATTTATACGGAAGAGACAATGATATAAAAAGCCGGTTCCGTTTTTAAATTGAATTGACAGATATGTCAAGATGGCGTCGTCACGCAATAATCTGAGCCTGGGAGTTTTGGCGGGAACCTTGAAAGAGGCGTATGGTGCTCTTATTTTATTTCATTTTCTTGGTGTATTTTTAAGTTATATTGAATAAAATTGGTGGCATTTTGTTTGATATAGGTTTATTACAGTGCCCGTGTATAGTGAAATAGAATAACAGTGCGAAAACACGACCTTTCAGGTTGCCTCCAAAACTTAAATGTAAATGTTCTGGTAAAGTAGCCATCGCTTTACTCGAATAACTTGACTGTAACTCACTTGACTGACATATATTATACTTGATACTTACTTATCATACTTGATGACTGTATTATACTAACTTTTACGCTACTTAAATACGAAATATCGTTTTACTTGACACTGGCAATATGCGTAATAGCGATGCCAAAATAACAAAAAAAAAAAAAAAGCTGAGCCTGGATTGCACCAAGATATTTATTCGTTAAAGTTAATGACAAACATTTGGACCCACATTACATTAGGCAATGCGGTGGTGCCTACCCCCTCGAGCTGCTGCACTAGAACTCTACCAAAAGAAAACCTACTTTAGTACAAACTCCAAATTTTATAGTATAGGTATACAGGTACTTACAATAGCTATCTTATCCCGGTGTTCCCATAAAGTCCTTAAGGCGAACTCGCCAAAATTTATCTTTGAGGGTATAACCACATCGTCACTGTACACGTATTTTGGATTTTTAAACATATTTCCTTTGCCTAGTCAATAAAAAATAAAACAGTTGAGACTAGGCTGACCGTTTATTGGTCTTTGCCTATATTTTCGTACGTACACAAAAATATAATAATGTAACCTAAGCCTGGATTGCACCAAGATATTTGTTAAAGTTAATCTTATTGTAACATTTCACATCCCTCCTCTATCTTAAGAAATCTGTTAAAGTTAGAGAAGGATGAGAAAGGTTACAATAACCTTAACAAATATCTTGGTGCAACCCAGGCTAAGTATGTTTGACCGTTTATTGTTATTTTTTAAACTGATTAAATAAAAATAAATAATATAATAATGGCAACCCATTATACGTCCCACTGCTGGGCACGAGTCTCTCCCCTTTTTGGGGGGAGGCCTGGCGCTTACTACACCACACTGCTCCAATGCGGATTGTTGGAGATACGGGTTAGTGGCCAACCCGCTGTCGGATGTTTTCAAACCGCCCATAAGGCCTCCGACAAGGTTATACGGCTGCTATCTATCGACAGCAACCAGGACCGACGGCTTAACGTGCCCTCCGAAGCACGGAAACGCGCATTTTTAATTTGCCACTGGTGGTCACCCATCACACTCCCGACCGCGCCCGTAATGCTTAACCGAGTAGAGCACTTGTGATCTACACCAGCCGCGGGGCAATGCGCGATTTTACACCTTTTTTTTTTTACTTTTTTTTACTTAAACTTTAGATTATTAAGAAATATTTGCACAAAAATTGTTAACTTCTCACAATTACGATATGCAATGCCTATCTTGTATGATTGTTACTTAATATCTACATTAGTGTGTTATCTAAATTTGATAACGCTTGACTTTTACAATTACCGAATTCAACATCATCTATACTTCTATTAAAACTGTAGAAGTGTAAATTCTGTACATTAGAAATATAGAAAAAATAAATACCAGGGGATGTTACTAGAACGATACCGAACACAAATATGTGATTAAAATTTTTTTTGTCTGTCTGTCTGTCTGTTTGTTCAAGCATCACACAAAATCTACCGGTCCGATTACGATGAAGCTTGGTATAATTATACTTTAGCGTTTGGGGCACAACACTGGGTACTTTTACGACAAAATTGTATATTAAATACAAAAAAAGGAAAATATTAAAGGCTCCAATAAACGTGTTTTTTTTTTCGTATATTCTTGCTCGATATTGATAACGGTACACATAGCAAGACGCATAAAATTTTCACAGAATTTTTAGGTCTTATGTTGTATATTACCTTCCATAATAAATAATAAAATTTAATAAAGTAAATATTATATGTGTAAAGTAGATTTTTTAGCTACCCAAAAGTGTTTGTGATCCAAAATTAACCAAAAGTTATATCCAAAAGTCCCAAAATCACTATTCCACGCGAACAAAGTTGCGGGCACAGCTAGTCTTAAAATAAAATAGAAAATTCCAATGAGGTTCATTCAAAAGCGTATTTTTCACATATGTTATTAATAAATTAATTCACCTGAAAGACGTCCATTACTCGACAAAATACTGAAAATTATTTGGTTTAAAGTATGTATGTATGTATCTTTCTCACACCAAGTCGCTTACGGGGTAGAGAGTGAAGAGCGCCAGAGGCAGATATCCCGGTCCTGACACACCACTCGTGCTTTTTCTACATTCATCATTCTTTTGACGACACCCTCAGACAGCACTCGACCTATTTGGTCATGGTCAGTATTGGTCTTTCTTATTGATTTAAAGTGTAAAAACATACATTATAGGTATATAGACTTACAAAGATTTTTTTTGTAGAGCATCACCACATTTTACACCTAACTACCCAGTTTCTAAATTTTATAAAGCTGCATACCACTGTTAAAATAAACACGTTAATCATCATCATCATTTCAGTCAAAAGACGTCCACTGCTGAACAAAGGCCTCCCCCAAAGATTGCCACAACGAACGGTCCCGGGCCGCCCTTATCCAGCGATTGCCCGCGACCTTCACCAGGTCGTCGGTCCATCTTGTGGGAGGCCTGCCTACGCTTCGTTTTCCAGTACGCGGTCGCCACTCTAGAACTGCTCTGCCCCTGCCTCTGTTTTTCTCAGATCATATTGGCCTTTGGAACTTTGCCGGTGAATGACAAAGAATGACTCTTTTTCTTTTCTTTTTACTCTTTGTTATAAGTTTGTAAAGGGGAAAAGAGACATTCTACTGATATACTTTTTACATTAGTTTATGACATTTAGTTTTATCTTAGTGATATTCTTGACTTTACATATATTTTTTATCTTGTTTGACATGTATATCAATTGTTATTCGCTTTAATTTATTTTGTTTGTTTTTGACGTGTCATAAGAGGTGCCTGTCACCCTAAATGAATAAATGAGTTTCTGATTCTGATTCCCCAACGGCCGTCAGTTCTTCGAGCTATGTGCCCAACATTAATAATGTAGGTATATTCCCGAAATAACAACACATTAATAACACAAGCTTATGAAAATAACACAATGAGGCAAAACGATATTTTGCAAAAATCTTTTATCACAAATACCTTTATATATGTATTACTATAACACAACAAAATATACAAATGTTATTCAATGAACGGAAAATTAGACGCATAGTGGCCGGACCGGCACCCATTTGCGGCCTCAGAAGAAGAACTAGTTCATCGCGATATTTCCCAATGAGTAAAATGAGAAATAGATCTTTTGACTTAATTATACGAGTACTTACTATAGATAAGTTAAATAAAATTGTTTGACAAAGAATCATGGCAAGTTAGATACCTACAACTGTACAGGAATAATATTAAAACATACAATTAAATGTACGGCCCTGTAATTTCCGGCACAGAGGCATAACACCTTAGGCCTCAGGAGTGGTTACGCATCTGCATTTTGACCTTGGTCTTCATGTGGGTGTCTATAGGCTGCAATCATCACTTAACATCAATGTGAACTGCTTGTTTGCCACGCCGATTACATAAAAAAAAAAATACAAGGTGAGATTGGGCTACATTCGTACCTCTACATAAAAAAAAAGGCAAAAACCGGTCAAGTGCGTGTCGGGCCACGCGCAGGTAGAGTTCCGTAGTTTTTAGGTTTGATTAATGTAATGAAAAAAAAATATATTTATTTTCTATGGAGTTGTTCAAAAATTTCGAGTATTACATTTGGTCGACTATAACTCGCAAACTTGTAAAGCCAACTTAAGTGTAATAATTTTCCTTTTAATTTTATTATACATATATGGCTACTATTGCCGTAACGTTTGAATTTCTAACAACAACCGTTTAGTCGGTTGGGGTGGGGGACACCTGACTCTAACGAAAATTGGCTTAGCTTAATAAGTCACGAACAGTTAACTGAATCGAAAAATGAGGTTTCCACACCCCTAATATGTTTAAAGACCTATCCAACGATATCCCACACTATATAGAAAACAAAAAATAAAAAAAATATATGGCGCGTTACATGCAGGGGTACCCTAAATTAAAAAAAAAACACGTTTTTATTCTACTCTTCTCTCTACATGCATTCAAGCATACTTGCATGCATGCATGTATGCTTGAATGCATGCATTTACCTCTGCCTACCCCTTCGGGGATTACAGGCGTGAAGTTACGTTTTTTTTTTATTCTACCACTTTGTTGGCCTAATTAAGTTCTATACTTGTGCCAAATTTCAAGCCTCTAGTACCAATAGTTTTTGCGCTAAACCGAGGATAGACAGACAGACAGACGGACATGGCGAAACTATAAGGGTTCCTTGTTTACTACGGAACCCTAAAAATGAAAAAGTACACGATATAACAGCTTAGACACTTGTCCGAATTGACACATTTTAATTTTAGTACTTTTTTCACTTACCTCACTTACTGATTCTTATACCATGACAATAAACATTAATCAGATGCTTGATTATTGATTTGTATAAAAACAGTATAATTATTATAGAAGTTCATACCTGTAATCATGAAAATAATAACATTTTGAAAGTCACCTCTTACTACATCACTTCTTTTAGTACTTTTAGTACGTTTTAATCAACTACCCAACTATTTTTTGTTATGTAATGATAGTGGCTAAGAAGCATACAGTTCACATTGATGTTAAGTGATGACTGTAACCTATAGACACATACACAAAGACCAGAGGTCAAAAAGCATATGCGTTACCACTTCTGCGGCTTGAGGTGTTATGCCTCTGTGCCAGAAATTACAGGGCCGTACATTACCACCTGACCGGGACACGATAGTGCTGAATATTACGATTTAGCGGCAAGTATATTAGGTAATGCGGTGGTGCCTACGCCCGCGAACTCCGTCACTGGAGC
Organism: Macrosoma leucophasiata; assembly: GCA_036365455.1. Lineage (NCBI taxonomy): Eukaryota > Metazoa > Arthropoda > Insecta > Lepidoptera > Hedylidae > Macrosoma > Macrosoma leucophasiata. Next base: position 5,309,780 of record JAWQUS010000015.1, read on the forward strand.
TCTACCACCAGTAAAACTAAAAGCTTCGACATTTTCATTGTATCTCAGCTACACTTAACGACTCATATTATACTTATAAAAGACTTATATAAGTCATGGTATTGGTGAAGATGCGAGGGCACACCCATTTCTTGGAGAACACGTCATCGGCCGAGTTATCTAATCTGAATGCTTAAGAGTAGTCAATGAAACACTTGAGCATCGGTACATTGAACTCTCGATACTTCACTACATTACCTTTTACATACCTATTCTCTGTTCACGTTCACTTTTAAATATTTAGGCTGGAGCGCCTTTCGCGCTCGCTGGGTCCTAGAATATAGTTCGATCCTATGTAAGCCCACAGACTAATCTTTAGTATCGAGTATCAATGTGGAAAGTGTTTTTGGAACGAAGTTTCTCATCGCGCCGTACGCTGGCTAAGGGGGCTAGGCGAACGTCACGAAAAATCCTCACGACACTTTTGCTATAGTGCGTAGCGCTCGGAGAAGGAGCAGGAGGAGTACAGGATTCGACTTATTCGTTCTCTCTCTCTCTCTCTCGACGCGCGCGTCTTCTGTGTATGCGTACATTGTTTTGTCATGATCGTGTGTATGTAGTTTTAGTTATTTTTAAAAATAAACAATGGATTGTGAAAGTGGTTCATTAGAAGTTGAAAAGGGACTTCGTTCCAATCGGTTCCATCCAGACAGTTTTAATTGTCAAAAATTGATTTGGCTATGCTTTGCTTGATTACCTAGGATCATGTAGTTGTATGTATACATAGAGTAACACGGGCCACCGGCCGCGGCGGACCGGAAGGGAGTAGCCGTAGCGTTAATACCGATGCAAAACAGTCTGCCATTTTTTGCGGGGGAAATGCGTGTGACACACTCACTCTACAAAAATCGTCTTTTACTACGGAACTCACACCTTGACTTTAACAAAGTACATAAACAATTTCACGCACACATTTAAACACCTAGGCGACAGGCCAGGTCCTCTTGGGCATGTACTTTGACAGAGGGGAAAACCTGCATATGGCTACTCCCGTCCGGTCCGCCGCGGCCGGTGGGCCGAGTTGCTCTATGTATGTATATGACAAAGATAAAGCGTGAATAAAGACCTTTTTTCAACTTTAAGGAGGAAATAAAACAACTTTGTTGTAAATGAAATTTTCGTTGATATATTTGGCAAATTTATCACAAAAAACAAAATTAGATAATGCTTTCAAATATCAACATTTCTTTAGAAAAATATGCTTCTTTCTTTCTGTCTTTCATTACATCAATGGATCAAACACTAAACAAAACCTAACCAGATAAGGAAAGATATCGAGAAAACTATTTATTACTATTTACAACTTCAGATAATTTTAATCATTTTCATTTATTTCAAGGACGTGTTCATTAAAAATATAAGAAGTATAGATAATTGGAAGGCTACGTCTTGAAAATGGGCTACGTCATGTTTAATCTCATATTTTTTTGTAATCAAATCTAAAAAAAGCATGCACATTGAATTTTCTACCAAAACACGAATTTTAACGAAGTGTTATGTAAGTAAGGTTAATGTCGTCCACACAAAATTGCGATGCGATGCGATGAAAATAATTTATTTTTATTTAATCACTTACATAAAAATAAAAAGCTTGGTCATGGATAAAAAAAACTACGTCTGTATTATAAAGTTCGACATTGGCTTTGCATTTTTTAAAGTAAATCTATTTAATTCTAGATTTTGAGCAATAATAAGTCATATAAATATCAATAGATACAATTAATACCGTTTCAAATTTGGAATGCACTTAGTTAATAACGTAATAAAACCCTTCACACGGAGTCGTGTCTTATTCTATCGGATCTGAGTTTTCGTCGGATCCGGGTAAGTGGCAACAGTATTTGTACCGTCATCATATTATTTCAAAGTTGGTATACAATTCTCAAGCTTACACTTAGGTTGGTACTCCTTGGCACTCTTCACGGTCATTGGTCGATTCTGACAAGACGTCACTGACGTCACCACTCGCCACTACCTGTAGCGAATCGAACTTGCAACGGGAAAAGAGACGCTTGAAATTCGTGATCCCGAACGCGCGCGTTTTGTGGCTGGTCCAGGGCCACCCGTGACTCGACACCCCGGCCGGGAGTGAAAACCGAGAAAGAACTCGAAGACCACAGGATCAAGACAACATAAATGCCGAAAGCTGAAACCGCAGGTTAGTCAGACGACCTATTAGACCGTTCTCCCTTGTGGGAGTCCCTGTTTGTGAGACGCCAACCGAGTGAAACCGGGCCCTCACAATACATTTTGGTGCCGAAACCCGGGAATTATCCATTTTTCATTAACTTTCGTAAAACCATACACGTACAATTTTTCTTCCTACCGACTTTTTTGAACTCCCTAATTTCGGGAAAGTTGGGAGATTCTGCCCTGTACACGTAACAATTATATTCAATTAACGTGTTGATCGATCGTTAACATTGGAAAGATATCCTCATCTTACGCATCCATATATATATTTTTTTCGATTTCGATTTCTATAAATGAACGATTATGAATAAATTAATAAATTCGATTTCTATGTAAAAATTTTTAGGTCACCAGGAGTAACATACCTACCTAGCGTGATCTAGTAATCCGAAGGTACAACCGTTGCAAATACCAAGTGTTCCGTTCGGCATAATTATTGTGTGTAGCTACCTAGTTTACAAATCGTTTTCAATATTCAACGTTTAGCGGTTTGGATATAGGTAGGTACGTTTTACGTGAATATACACAAACCCGGTAAAATCCTATTCGTCTAACTGTTGTTTATAATATCGTATCATACGCGTATTTAAGTTTTTTTAAGTAAATAATTGTTCTTCGCTCCTAGGTACATACCTACGTACAACACAATAATACAATTGCTTGCGCCTTTCACTTATTCGCTTTGGTAAAAACCTATCGTAAAGAGGAGCAGCATTCTATTGTTGTTTGTTGACACAGGTTTGCCTTAATTACGTAGGTACCTAAAATTCGTCGCGTATCTCATAGACCTACTCTATGTAAAAGTGGATAGGTATTCAAGTTGCAATCTATCGTTGCCTAGCGTTGTTTATACATTCTATTTATATCGCGGTATAACATCGCTGGTCCTCGCACTTGTTTATCTGATTCTTTTTAGTGGTGTAGGTAGGTAAGTATGCAACTATCGTAGTTAGGTCGTTTTTTATCGTAATTTACTTACCTATTATAAATGGTTCGTAACTAATTCGGGCGTCCTATTCATCGAGTGACTTACCATAAGCGAAATTATTCAACTGCAAACAATAACAATCGTGTTTACGTAACTTAGCTCATTAGGTACTCTAAAGTGATAGGTACCTATCGTGAAGCACCATTATTATTATAATAATAGTGCTCGATCGCTCTCGTAAAAACTGGACCGTGCTATACCTACATATCGTTTAATTAGGTATTCTATTGTTTAACTTTTAATTATTCTCGTATAGTTCCACATCCCCTCGTAATTATAAGAGGACGAGTTCGGTTGGGAACCTGACTCGCGGGATATCGTAACACTAAATCGTTTTAATAGATAAATGGTTCTTCAATTCTTTAATTAAATTATTTTTCACGTTTTTTAGCATTGCGCGTGCTAAGCCGTAGCTTGTGTACACTGCTTTGTCGTATTTCGTTTGTACTAGTCTCTCACAACGATGTACGCAACTCGGCGACGTTCTAAGCACGACACAACATCGAGGCGTGGCTCACATGCTACTTCCGAATTAACTATGCAAGACTTACCGGTTTTACGGAGGAAGCGTACACTAGCTCTGCGACGTCTTGAAAAAACTTTGGAGGCAGCTGAGCTAGCTCAAGATGATAGATCTCTTCTGAACACGTTTCTTTCTCATCATGCTGTCATGCCGCGACTTTGTGAAAGTTTTGAGCAGGCTCATACGGACATTCTTGGCATTATTGATGGCACATCGGAAGAGAAAGAAGATTTAATACGCGAACAATTTGATGACATTTACATTAAAATTGCTACTATTTATAGGGAACTTATTCCTAGTAACGATGAACAACGTACTGAACGTGATCGCTCGAGCGTCTGTAATGTTAAATGACCAAAAATCAAAATTCCAACGTTTTCAGGAGCTATTAAAGAGTGGCCTGAATTCTATGATGTTTTTAATTCGTTGATCCATAATAACGAAACATTGTCAGACACTGAACGTATGCATTATCTTATATCAAGTTTGTCAGGTGACGCACTTGGTCTTATTCGTACGTACCCAGTTAAGGGTACTTTCTATAGCGAAGCCTACCAAGCCTTGCTCACTAGGTATCGTGATAAGCGTGAGTTGGCTTTTACGTGCTGGAAAGAAATATTAAATATTAATTTTAAATCGAGTTCTCCTTCAGAATTCCGTCGTGTACTTGATTTAATTAGTGAAAATTTAAATATTTTGAAAAGTCTTGATTTACCTACGGATCAGTGGAGCTTTATTCTGTGTTATCACATATTATCGAAACTCGATTCTAAGACTCGCTGTGCATTTGAACGAAGTCATTCAACTGCCGAACTTCCCGAATTTAAAGATTTGTATAAATTTTTAAGTATGAGATGCGAGGCCCTTGTTCGAGATACACATTTTTTGTCACAAGAGCGTAGTCACTCCAACCGTGCACACGATAAATCTATACCTAAAATACCACCAAGTAATAAATCGTTTAAATCGAAACCGACTACGGTATTCCTTTCCAGCACTAGCAACACTAAATCTACTGCTGATAAACCTAAAATTCGAACGATTACGGCATCTGAAGCATCAGTCACAACACCAATTGTCAAGTGCTCCTTCTGTTCAGAAAATCATTCGATCAGTTATTGTGAACGGTTCACAAAGCTTTCTGTTGCGGAACGGATTGAATTCGCTAAAACCAACCGTTGGTGTTTCAACTGCTTAAAACCTTCGCACAGTTTAAAGAATTGTAGATCATTTTTTAGTTGCCAAAAGTGTCGTCAACGTCATCACACCCTGCTTCATCAAGATGATGATGCTAATTTATCTGCTTCATCAAGTCAAGCCGATTCGAGCAGTAGTCCAGAGCAACCTGTAAGAGTACTTACGAGCATAGGTGATAATTCTGTGGTGCTGTTATCAACAGCCACTGTGCAACTTCGTGATTCCTCAGGCAACTTCCAATCGTTTCGTGCTCTCATAGATTCGGGTAGCCAGGCTCACTTCATCAGTGAACGTGCTGCCACCATCTTAGGTGTCGCCCGCACACTTACTTCTCGTCGTGTTCGTGGTTTGGGACAAGCATCTTCGTCTATATCAGGTGCAGTTCGCCTTGAGGTTGGTGCTAACAGCAACAGCCTCTTTTCTATCGACGCGCTCACGTTGCCTAGCATTTGTGGTAGGATACCTTCAACTCGTATTAATAAATCGTCGTGGCATCATATCAAGGATCTCGCCTTGGCTGACCCTAACTTCGACAAGCCTGGTCCTGTAGATCTGCTTCTCGGCGCTGAGGTGTTTACTTCTCTTCTCCTTCCTGGCCGTGTGGATGGAGGTCCAAATCAACCCTCAGCTCTGAATTCAGTGTTTGGCTGGCTCTTACTGGGTGGTGCCGGCTGTCAGGATGAAGTTCAATCGTTTTTCGGCCAAGACGATGATCTGCTTCATGAGGAAATCAAGCGCTTCTGGGAGTTGGAATCATTTCCGTCACCTCGACATCTAACCCCTGAGGAAACTCGCTGTGAAGAAATCTTCGCAACTCATCATACCCGTGATTCGGTTGGCAGATACGTGGTCACTCTGCCTTTCAAGGAAGAAGAGCAGGATCGTTCTTTTCCTGGATCTCGTGACATCGCTTTGCGTTTTTTTCACTCAATCGAACGAAAACTTAGGAGAAATCCAGAGTTGCATCACCAGTACAACGACTTCATGAAAGACTATCTCGATAGTGGTCACATGAGTCTTGTCCCTGTAAACAAACTTACAGAGGGAAAGTATTACATCCCTCATCACTGCGTTCTGCGTCCCGAGTCCGCCACAACGAAACTCCGTGTGGTGTTTAACGCTTCAGCTAAAGATGCTAGGGGCGTATCGTTAAACGACACTCTGCTCGTCGGTCCCAAACTCCAATCAAACATTGCTGAAATTCTTCTGAACTTTCGCGTTCACTGCGTGGTCTTTACCGCTGATATGCGGCAAATGTATCGGATGATAATCGTTGATAATGCTGATCTTAAATTCCAGCGTATCTTCTGGCGTTTCCAACCCGATCAACCCATCCAAGAGTATGAACTGAATACCGTGACGTATGGCGTATCGTCTGCTCCATATCTCGCATGCCGTACAATCAAGCAGCTCGTTGCCGATGAGGGTAAAGGTTTCCCGCTCGGTAGTAAGGTTCTGAATTCTGACCTGTATATTGACGATATCGTCACCGGGTTCGATAGTGTTGAGGAAGCTGTTAAAGCCAAGGCTGAGACCATCGAACTGCTACAGCAAGGAAAAATAGAACTTCGTAAATGGGCAAGCAATGTGCCAGAGATTTTGACTGATATCGACCCTGAACATTGTCTCACCGTTCCAGTTACCTTGGATGCCAAGGATAATCCGACGCTCAAGGTCTTAGGCCTGAAATGGGATCCTCGCAGTGACTGCTTCTTTTTTGCCGTAACTCCGCAACAAAGGAAATGTACAAAGAGAAATATTCTCAGTGAGCTCGCTCGCGTATACGACCCCTTAGGCTTTCTTTCGCCGTTAACAATCATCGCAAAAGCATTGGTTCAGCGTCTCTGGATTCTCGGTATAAATTGGGACGAAGATCCTCCAGAGGACGTTGTCAACTTCTGGAACCGCTACCTAGAGCAGTTACCGCTATTGCAATCATTGAGGATCCCTCGTTGGGTATCTGTAGAGAAGCTTAAATCGTGTGATATACACGGATTTGCCGATAGTTCAGAAACTGGGTATGGGGCTGTAGTATACGTACGGACAGTTGCTGCAGACGGCGATGTCAAGGTGTTTTTCGTATGCTCCAAAGGTCGTGTCGTTCCGACAAAATCGACGTCGCTGCCTCGTCTCGAATTGTGTGCTGCAGTCTTGCTCGCTGATCTACTGAAATTCGTAAAGGACATATACTCACCTGTTCTTCCATGCAGTAGTCTTTTCGCGTGGTCTGATTCTACCGTTGTGCTTGCGTGGCTTCGCTCTCACCCTTCACGTTGGAAGACTTTCGTTGCGAATCGCGTAGGGCACATTCTTGATGTCATCCCTGGGGCTCGATGGGGTCACGTGGCCTCTGAGGATAATCCAGCGGATGTAGTCTCCCGTGGACAGCTTCCATCAGCTCTTGTCACTAATCGCTTATGGTGGGCGGGTCCGTCGTGGCTCTCTCAACCGCTTTCATATTGGCCAAGTTCTGATGGTATTCCAGACTCAGACATTCTAGCTGCAGAAGAAAAGGCTCCTCGCTCGTTCCTTACTCATGGTGACGTTCCTAGTCCGTTTATAGACACTCTGTTGGATCGCTATTCGTCGATTCGTAAAATCCAACGCCTTTTGTGTGTATGGATAAAATTCATTGCATTCATTCGTTGTAAACGCACTCGCTGTTCTGATCCCATATCGACTCGGGTAGAACTACATAATGCCCTTATGATTATTGTGAGGTACGTTCAATCACATCATTTTGCATCAGAGATAAGTCACTTGCTAGACAATACTCTTCTTTCGAAACAAATGCGTAAGTTAAATCCGTTTCTCGACGCTAAGGGAACTCTCAGGGTGGGTGGCCGATTGGCCAGATCGGGGCTCGAATTTGAGCATAAACACCCCGCTCTACTCCCTCGCGAATCGAAGCTTACCTATTTAATCATCGAAGCGTTTCATCGTGAAAATTGTCACGCTGGCGTTAACACGATGCAATACCTTCTAACACAACAATTTTGGATCCTTTCACCCAAACGGGCAATTCGTCATTGCCTTTCGAAGTGTGTTCAGTGCTATAAAACGAACCCGACTCCTCTTGAACCGTTTATGAGCGATCTACCTGCTACTCGCGTCAATCAGGTTAAGCCTTTTTCTGTTGTGGGAACGGATTACGGTGGTCCTTTCCGCATCAAACTCGCAAAACATCGCGGTGCGAAAATCGGTAAGGCTTATCTCTGTTTGTTCGTATGCTTAAGTACCAAAGCAGTGCATCTCGAAACTGTTTCGGATCTTTCATCGGACGCATTCCTTGCCGCTCTTCGTAGATTTGTCGGTCGTCGCGGTAGGGTCAACGTCATCCAATCCGATTGCGGTACAAATTACGTAGGCGCGAATAATCAGCTTCAGTCTCTCATGCAATCTGCCGCTCAAACCGAACTGATTGAGTTTCGTTTTAACCCGCCTTCGAGTCCTCACTTTGGAGGAGTTTGGGAAATTCAAATTAAAGCAGTAAAATCGCACCTTTATCGAATTATCGGTGATCAAGTCTTAACGTTCGAAGAACTAAGTACGGTCTTCGTGCAAATTGAGGCGATACTCAATTCGCGACCCCTTTGTCCGTTGAGTTCAGACCCCAATGACTTGGTTGTACTGACACCGGGCCATTTCTTAACCTTGGAGCCTCTAACTACCGTTCCCGATGAGGACTTAACGTCAGTTAATATTAATCGACTTAGTCGTTGGCAGCTCATTCAACGTTTCCAACAGGATTTTTGGAATCGTTGGAAGTGCGAATACCTCCATACTTTGACTCAACGGGCAAAGTGGACTAAACATTCTAAGCCGCTAATCGTGGGATCCGTGGTAATTCTGAAAACCGAAACTTCTCTTCCGTTACATTGGCCTCTGGCTCGGGTCGAGAAATTGCACCCTAGTCCGGACGGAATAGTTCGTATCGCAACGGTTCGTACAGTCGATGGTTCGTGCTTAACTCGACCGTTGGCTAAGCTATGTCCGTTACCTAACCTAGATTAATCCGTAACTCGTTAATTATTAGCTTTAGTCGTAATTAAGTCTTTTCGTAGGTTAGTTATTCGCTAGTTTTAGAAAATACCTATAACGTATTTTGGTGGGCGGAAATGTACCGTCATCATATTATTTCAAAGTTGGTATACAATTCTCAAGCTTACACTTAGGTTGGTACTCCTTGGCACTCTTCACGGTCATTGGTCGATTCTGACAAGACGTCACTGACGTCACCACTCGCCACTACCTGTAGCGAATCGAACTTGCAACGGGAAAAGAGACGCTTGAAATTCGTGATCCCGAACGCGCGCGTTTTGTGGCTGGTCCAGGGCCACCCGTGACTCGACACCCCGGCCGGGAGTGAAAACCGAGAAAGAACTCGAAGACCACAGGATCAAGACAACATAAATGCCGAAAGCTGAAACCGCAGGTTAGTCAGACGACCTATTAGACCGTTCTCCCTTGTGGGAGTCCCTGTTTGTGAGACGCCAACCGAGTGAAACCGGGCCCTCACAATACAGTATTTCTTCCCTTTTTGTCACTGACCCGGGTCCGACAAAAAATTGTGTCTCGTGTCCGACTGCCCCAAATCCGGGTGTCTTCGGTGCCTGTGTGAACGCACGATCCGATTTTATTTCCATCGCCTGGCTCGAGATTGATTCGATTGTAAGATCCGACAAAAGTCCGGACCTATTGAACTTACACCGTGTGAACACATGTATTAGAAATACGAATCTTACATTGTCGGTCCGATTCAAACCGCCAAATCGGATGTCAACTTAAGTAAGATTAGGTTTTTTCATTTACTCTTTTACTTCTTTCGTTGGATCTTAAAACCGGATGGTCGTGTGAACACTATTGCCATTGACCCGGATCCGACAAAAAATCAGATCCGAGGGAGTCAGACACGATTCCGTGTGAACGGGGCGTAAGACACGACTCCGAGTTAACGGGGCGTAAGTCGGGGTATTACTATATTTATATAAGGTACACGACACCAGAAAGGTCCGGGTCCGGCAGAAAGGGTGGGCGTGGCCTCGCGCTGGGTTGCCGCTTATTAGACTATCCGGTCAACAGGGCGCTAACTCAGTCACAGTACGAATATGAACAGTATGGAAACTACGTACAAAACGTTGAAACGGCGCAATCACACAAACATGCACATCATCGAGGTCCCTAAGCGGTTCTCGCGGTGCTGCAGCTCCGAGTCACTCGCTACTGGAGCGTCGATGCGCATGTTTGTGTGAGTGTGCCGTTTTGAACGTTTTGTACGTGTTGTACGTAGTTTCCATACTGTTCATATTTGAACTGTGTGTAGTTATGGCGTTAGGCTGACCGGCCCGCTCCAGTCGCCCTAATTAGGTCCCTAACTCCCTAAATGTTGTTATACTACCCTTGCTATCGTACCCTGAATACCGTGCTGTGTAATAAGTCCTTTAGTTAAGCCAGTCCCATACTTATACTAATCGTATTAACATGGTCTTTTATAGTTTGCTCTTTTTCATTTTCGCAATCCTTCTGAGTTCTTTTCTCAGTATCTTTCCGGTTTGGTTCTTTGGTATTTCGTTCAAAAACCTCACTCCGCCGCGTAGATGCTTCGGGTTTGATAACTGAAAATTGAAATACATTTGATTAACGTTTTCTCTGGTGATAGGTAAAATATGGTTATATACCAAATTTTTGCATTATCTTGGTCCGGTTAGATGTTTTTTTTTTTGTCATTGAGATAAGCAGACGGATCACCTGATGGAAAGTGGTCACAGTTGCCTATGAACATTTGCAACACCAGGAGAGTTGCCAGCTCTGAAGGACTCTTTTGACGCCACTTTTTGGAGAACCCCATATTGTAGTACCGAGGTTAACACCTAAGAGGTAATTTCGTTCTACAATTTCCTCGTTTTGAGCAGAAACGACCGCGAGAATCGCATTGTTGAGCACTGCTAATTAATGTTAATGTATGGCCCCGAAATAACTATTGCAGAGACATTTAACTAAGGTCTCAGGGGTGGCAACGTATCTATCTACATTTGACCTCTGGTTTTTTGTGAAGATGTTTATAGGAATTTATTAAATTAAGTTGGTGGCATTTTGTTTGATATAGGTTTATTACAGTGCCCGTATATAGTGAAATAGAATAATAGTGCAAAAACACGGCTTTTCAGGTATTCCAAAATTTTACTGTAATTGTCCTGGTAAAGTAGCCATCGCTTTACTCGAATTACTGACTGTGACTCTGACTGACTGACTGGCTCTGACTTTTACGCTGCTTATTACGAATACGAATATAAAATACGAATACGAAATAACGTTTTACTTGACACTGGCAATATGTTTAACAGCGATGCCATTAAAACTTAAAAAAAAACATAAACTTACTCTCTCAGCAACAAAATCTTGTATTTCCTTCTCTGTCAGAGTAACCCCAGATTGGGTTACAACAAACGCTAGCGGGACCTCCCCCGCCGATGGGTGGGGTATTCCCACCACTCCTGCGTCTTTTATCCCCTCGTGTTTTAGAAGTACCGCTTCTATTTCTGCCGGTGGTACCTGAAAAAAATTAGTACTTTTTCAAAGATTTTTTCATATTTTTTTGTTTAAGTATATCTTAACTTGAAATGGATGGATGGATGGCATTTGAAAACAATTAATCGGAAAATCGATTATTTGTTTTATAGATTTCTGGTACTGGTTTGGTCCAGTGAATCGGTACAACTCCACTCTCAGAAATAGAGGTTCGTTTTTTTATCATTAAGAACCATAAATATCATATTTATCAAAAAAACACCAATAACATTAACCAATAATATTCTAATTTACACAGTTTCCTAAACCCAAAGGTTGTCTGGAAGAGATTGCAGTTTTGTGATAAGACCGCCTTTTGTATCGTCTATTTCTTCTATTTTTTGTCTCTTTAATGTATTGGTGAACAATAAAGTATAAAAATAAATAAATAAATAACATAACAGGAGCGTGGTTCTGTTGTCGCTGGGAGCACCCAATGCGATAATGTGCAAAATACAAAATTACGAATTGATAAAATATTAAATTAATAACAAATTGATTCAATTATGGATAGGTACAAAAATAGATAAATATGTAGACAATACTTTTAAAATATTTGTTGGTTTATTATATGTAGTAAACCTTAGTGAAAGAAATGTAATGGTGTTTACTTTTGACGACCCGGTTAGTCCAGCGGTGCGAAACCACCGTTTGATTCGAAGAGTCGCGGGTTCGATCCCCGCACTGGAACAAATATTTTGTATGGCCTACAGATATATGTTTCGGCTATGGGTGTTTGTGTATGTATTGTATGTGTACAACGGCACCCACGACACAGGTTTATACCTACTGTGGGGCTGTGAGTGTAAGCGTATTTTATTTATTTTATTTTACTTGTAAAACATGCGATTTTTTTGTCCATTTTGCTTTCCATCTACTGTAAATTCATACTCAGGTAATTGAGAATCGATTTTTCGTACGTGGATTTTATTGTGGATCGATTTGATAATTTGTTTTTTTTTTTTTAGGTTTAGTTTCTAAACAGCTCTGTTATCCTTTTTTTCAATATTTTTTTGTTTTGCATTATAATCGAGATGGCGTTTGCTAGCCAACTCTACCCCTTCCCCTACTCGGGCCCTCCACGTGCCTGATTTATGGGACTTGCCGCAAACATCTCTGACACCCACTGGTCTAAGACACTAAGACACGCTCATGCCTACTGGAGGCAAGGGCGTGTGAGGAGCTAAGCCACCGAGCCACCCTCTGGTCCAGTCTGACCCTGAAGATACATACTACTATTCTGATTACCTACTACACAGCATCCATCAGGACGTGTTTTTACACGGACACACACAGTTGCCCGCTAGCAACCTTACACGAGGCTGCCGGCGGTACTCAAGGGGAGGTGCGGGCTGCTGTGTGAGAGGTGAAATCAGGCGGGTCGTCGAAGTGTCCATTCTATACGTAATATTATTACATATTCTCTGCCTGTACCTAGTAATCGTTATCTGTCAAAGTCATGTGACCACTTATTATGGCTGATTAATCTTTTTTTTTCAGATGATTTATTCGAAGGGTATAACCATGATAATAAATAACATGGTTTATTTTCATTTTAAACCACAATATTTAATTAATCACTAAGATCTTCCTTGAACATGACATTGTTGATATTGATTATTGCGTATTTTTTATAAATGCGCATAATATAATGTTTTTGCAATATTAAACAGCATGACAGGAAAATCATTTTTCCTTAGTAAATTCTAGGAATTTACCGAGACCATTAATTTATGTTATGCAAGTATATACCTATGTACAATTAAATATCCACAGATATCTACTTTTTTTTGTATTTATAATGTAAAATAAGGAGACCCCCATAGTAGTCCGGTGGTAGTAGGCCACTACTGCTACGCTCGAGTCCAAGGTTTGATGCCCGAGTAGAGTTAAAAGGATTTGATATTTACCCATTTTCTGAAAGTTTCCCATAGATACCCTCGGAGTGTGGTAATGTGCGTGAAGATGTCAATATGCTCGCCACGTTATTGGAAAAACAACGTATTTTTTTTTCACAGTCGACTTTGTAAGCTCTGCTATTACCTTTGTAAGGGTAAATTTTAATACCATTCCTTGGAAAATAAAATTTAACTTCGGACTAGGATTGAACTTGCCACCAGGATAATTTGGATAAAGCAGCAGGATTGGAAATCCTCAGATCGCAGGTTCGATCCCTGTTCGAAGTCAAATTTTTTTTCTTAAATCTCTACTAATATTGGTTGGGGAAAAAGTTTCTTCGCATTTTTTAAGATAATTCAAAACATTTTTTAATACAGTTTATTTAAATTTAACTAAAGTACGTATGTACCATTTTGTTCGATAACCTTTTGCCATCTTGTAGGTAGGGACATGATCCCATTGCTATAAACAATTTGGGACTTCCCATCAAAATACCGCGACAAGTGGATTTGGCAGTCCTCTCGTGATGTTAACATTGCATAAAGAATTCTGAAGAGACCGAAACAGGTGGAAATCTGAAGGTGCAAGGTCAGGACTATACGGCGGATGCATTAACACCTCCCAGCCAAACTCTCTTAATTTTTGCTGAGTGGCTATAGATGTGTGAGGTCTAGCGTTATCATGATGAAACACCACACCCCTTCTGTTGATCAATTCCGTCCGCTTTCTCTCAACTTCTTGCTTTAATCTCATCAGTTGTTCGCAGTAGAGTTCAGAATCGATAGTCCTGCCTGGTGGTAATAGCTCATAATGAATAATGCCCTTCCAATCCCACCACATACACAACATCACCTTATTGCGAGTTAACCCGGGTTTCGCCACAGTCTGTGAAGCCTGACCGGCCTTTGACCACGACCTTTTTCGCACGTTCTTGTCGTACGTGATCCACTTTTCATCACTAGTTATCAGCTTCTTCAAAAACGATTCGGTTTCATTACGTCGTAATAAAGAATCACAAATGAGTACACGGTTCATTAGGTTTCTTTCAGTGAGCTCGTGAGGTACCCAAATATCGAGCATTTTTTTGTACCCAGCTTTTTTCAAATGCGCCAAAACTGTTTTGTGATCAATTCTCAGTTCTTCAGCTACGTCGTAACTACTGATATGTCGATCTTGCTCCACTTTTGCAAAAATGGCATCCATTTTATCCGTAATAGGGCGACCAGAGCGAGGTGCATCTTTAACATCAAAATTTCCGGATTCAAAAAAAAGCTTAAACCAAATTTGTGCTACTCTCACAGACACTGCACTAGGTCCATAAACATCGCAAATTTTTTTCGCGGCTTTCGTTGCATTTTTACCTTTTTTGTAGTAAAATTTTAAAATGTATTGAATTTCTTCATTAGATTCACTCATCTTGACAATACGAAAATCACACATTTGCCTCATTTGAATTTGGAATTATGTTCTTTAAAATTTTAACATTCAATGATACCAAAACCAGCCAGATACAAATACTACAGCCAAAGAGATTTTATTACAAGTTCATACATACTATAATGCGAAAAGACTTTCTCCCCAACCTATTATTATAAATGCGAAAGAAACTCTGTCTGTCTGTCTGTTACCTTTTCATGTCCAAACAACTGAACCGATTTTAATGAAAATTGGTACAGAGATAGAGCTGACTTTGAGAAAGAACACAGGCTACTTTTCGACATCCACGCGGGCGAAGCCGCGGGCAACAGCTAGTTTTATATATTCATGCGCACGTGTTATAGAGCAAAATGAAAATATCACAACAATGTATTTACCTGGTGAGCCTTATATTTGATCAGTTCTTTCAATCTATCCACAATGTAGAAATAATACTCTTCGTCATAGTAACCAATGTCTCCAGTCCTGAAGAACCCTTCTTCATCGAAGTCATCCTTCCTGTCCTTCCCGATGTACCCCTTCATCATCATAACACCCTTTACACAGATTTCACCCTGTTGATTTGGCCCTAGTAACTCCCTCGTTTCTGGATTGACTACCTGTAAAAAAAGTGACATTGGGACATGACGACCCAACCGCCCACTATTGGAGGAGAATTCTGCCGCTAATGTCTAGAATTCTCCTCCGTAAGGGCTATATTTCACCGGGACCGGGAGAAAATACCTCACAAATTTCAGCTGATACCAGGAACAAGTAGTTTACGATGAACATAGTAAAGAAGTAAAATAAAGAAAAATAAATATCATCAAATTAAAAATCTCTGTATCAACTGAAATTACAGGGCCGTACATTGCCTGTCCGGAACACGACAGTGCTGAACACTACCATTTAGCAGCAAGTATATTAGGTAATGCGGTGGTGCCTACGCCCGCGAGCTCCGTCACTGGAGCTCTACCACCAGTGAAAGTATTTTTGTCTGTCTGTCTGTCTGGTACGTTATAACTTCGAATCTACAGTTGAAAATTTACTTCGAGCACTGCTTCAATACTTTTAAACAGAGTTGAATGCGGTTTACATATGCGTTAATGGCGCTTTGCCGGTTCGAACGGGACTTAGCCTTCCCCTTCACTTTGCCACCTTTGCCACGTCCGGACATAATAGTAGATTAATTAATGAAAAAACTCACAATAACACAAGATAGCGTAACGCGCGCGCCAGCCAGCGATTCAACGCACGATCGGCAGGGAATAGATTTTTTTTTTCGAATGTTTTTTTTTTTTGGCATTGCTGTTGGTGGTGGCGTTGGTGGCGTTGGTGGCGTTAGTGGCGTTAGTGGCGTTGATAGCGTTTGTGGCGTTGGTGGCGTTGATAGCGTTTGTGGCGTTGGTGGCGTTGATAGCGTTTGTGGCGTTGGTGGCGTTGATAGCGTTTGTGGCGTTGGTGGCGTTGATAGCGTTTGTGGCGTTGGTGGCGTTGATAGCGTTTGTGGCGTTGGTGGCGTTGATAGCGTTTGTGGCGTTGGTGGCGTTGATAGCGTTTGTGGCGTTGGTGGAGTTGGTAGCGATGGTGGCTTTGGCGGCGTTAGTCTAATATCGTGTACAGAGAAGTATTAATGTAAACCAGATTTTTTAGCTATCCATAAGTGTTTTCGTATGATCCAAAATTAATGAAAAGTTATATCCAAAAAATGCTGCCAAAGTCACTGAATATTCCACGCGAACGAAGTCGCGGGCACAGATAGTACAAGAATAAGTTTACCTTAACCACAGTATGTGAGGTGACGAGGCCAACACTCGCCACTTTCTCCGGATTAAAGTTAAGAGTGACAGCAAGTGTCGCCTCGGTCAGACCGTAGCCTTGTAGGAGTGCTAATGCGTTTGGAAATCTGAAATTAGTGAAAAACATTAATATGTTTACTGGCTATCGACTGATGATCAGCTAACAAGCGAGGGCTAGCAGCCCGTCGTCAACTAGTAGAGCTCCAGTGACGAATCTCGCGGGCGTAGGCACCACCGCATTACCTAATATACTTGCCGCTAAATGGTAGTGTTCAGCACTATCGTGTTTCGGTCAGGTGGTAATGTACGGCCCTGTAATTTCCAGCACAGAGGCATAACACCTTAGGCCTTAGGAGTGGTAACGCATCTGCATTTTGACCTTGGCCTTTGTGTAAGTGTCTACAGGCTGCAGTCATCACTTAACATCAATGTGAACTGCACGCTTGTTTACCACTTTAATTACATAAAAAAATATATTGCTATAATCAGTTAAACTTATTTAACTGATTATAGCAATATTTTTTTTGTGATAGACAATAAATCATCTATCCTCCACAATTGGTGACCCCGACGTGATTGATTATCTAACTTTTTGATATAAAAAATATACCTAACCCATCGCTGCCTCTGTGGAGGAGAGGTCAACCCATTGGGACACCACAGCATGCAGCAGTAGCATCGAGGTGATTTGGTCGCCATGCTCTTATAGACGACATTTTACGGGATGACTGTAACCTATAAATATCTTCAAAAACGAGAGGTTTTTTTTTATGTTATTGAAGTGGCAAACAAGCATGCAGTTCACTTTGATGTTAACAGACTATAGACACCCACACAAAGACCAAGGTCAAAATGCAAATGCGTTACCACTCCTGAGGCTTAAGGTGTTATGCCTCTGTGCCGGAAATTACAGGGCCGTACATTACCACCTGACCGGAACACGATAGTGCTGAACAGGTCAAAATGCATATGCGTTGCCACCCCTCAAACGTAAGTTGTTATGTCTCTGTGGTAGTTATTACGGGGCCATAATTACGATCTAACCGGAACAGGATAGTCCTGACGTGCTGAACACTACCATTTGGCGGCAGATAGAGATTTCTTGGTTCCACACAGCCATACCACAGTACAAATATGAACAGTGTGGAAACTACGTACAAAACGATGAAACGACACACTCACACAAACATGCGCTTCGACGAGGCTTCTAAGCGGTTCTCGCGGTGCTGCAGTACTGAGTCACTCGCTACATCGAGCGTCGATACGCATGTTTGTGTTAGTGTGCCGTTTCGAACGTTTTGTACGTAGTTTCCATACTTTTCATATTTGTACTGTGGCTATACTTTGCTCTACCCATCTTTTTATTTTATCTGATTTGTTTATATTGCTGTACCGTCTATATATATATATATGTGTGTGTGTGTGTGTGTGTATGAGTGTACCAACAGGATAAAATATATATATATATATATGTATTTCTATTTACCTAGTGCGTGCAAGAGTAAATTTTAACGTAATTATTAATAATTATCCTTCCATTCTCACACCTGGGAACGAAACGTAGAAAGATCCATATTAGTATAGGTAGCCGTTAGGATGGTTAGATTAGGGGATGGGTTACATCCCGCAACCTTCCCCTCCTCCACCCCCGTGTACCCCGTTTTTTAATTTGGTTTTAAACATAGAGCAACTCGACCGTTTCGGCCCGACTCGACCCGACTCGGTCGCGGCGGACCGGAGGGGAGTAGTAGCGTTTATTACAGCTGCAAAAACAGTCTGTCATTTCTTGCGGGGAGAAATACATGTGACACGCACTCACACTACAAAAATCGTCTATTACTACGAAACTCACACCTCGACTTTAACAAAATACAGAAACAATTTCACGCACACATTTAAATATCTGGGCGAGCATAGGACCATTTGGTTTTGTACTTTGTCAGAGGCGAAAGCCTGCGTATGGCTACTCCCCTCCAATCCGCCGGCCGGGGGCCCATGTTGCTCTATGGTTTTAAATGTCCTGTTTTCAATGACAACAGAAATAATCACTTTACATACCTTGCATAAGCAGCATCAGCTGTTTCCTTATACAGAGGAGCAGCACCACAACCTATGAACAGCACAGAACTGACGTCATATTTGAGATCTGACTTGCACAGTGCTACTAGAATCGGAGGTACGGTAGTCAATTGTGTGACCTGAAACAAATAATATATTAATGTTTTACATAGTTGTATACAAAACTTTTTTTTATGTTATAAAAAAAACAAGTATGCAGTTCACATTGATGTGAAGTGATGACTGCAGCCCATAGACATTTACACAAAGAACAAGGTCAAAATGCAGATGCGTTACCACTCCTGAGGCCTAAGGTGTTATGCCTCTGTGCCGGAAATTACAGGGCCGTACATTACCACCTGACCGGAACACGATAGTACCATTTAGCGGCCAATATATTAGGTAATGCGGTGGTGCCCACTCCCCCGAACTCCGTCACTGGAGTTCTACCACCGGTAAAAACTCCATCCAATTCGCACCAACGCGTTCCCTAAGGTGAGTCGGAGTCACGACAGTGGTCAGAAACGGGTGTCATTTCTCCTCTATCACCTTCTTCCGACAAAAAGGGGTGGTAGCGCTAGGCGGGCCACGGCCCTACCATTAACGTTGGGGAGTTATATATAGGGCAACTCATGCAAAAACTTCGTAAGTGCGATGCAACTCGGTCATACGCTATCTTCCGTATTAGACAAGTACCTACTACATGTTTCTTCAGTGCAGTAGAGGAAGAATAAAATTGTCCTAAACTAGAAGGCGATGGGCTCGTCAAGGCCCGATGCCTTCATTATACGATTTTGCTGATACTAATTATCATATTTTGCAACCTCCTTGCAAATTTTTATCGAAATGTATGCAGTTGCAGTGTAACTCGACTTAATTATTATTTCATATAATTAGGCTCCTGGAGAGCACTTTTACATCGTCATTTTTTTTTAAACTAACCTAGAGTTAACTAACCTATAGTAAGAAAACCACAAGATAACTTCAAATTTTTGTAGACTTATATTCACTCGTGTAGCGCTGGAGGTATCAGACTAGAACATAAATGAATATAATACTCATTTTAGAAATGGTAAATTAATATAATATTTTCTATAAATAATGCCTAAACGAATACAGGTTAATATTTCTGTTCCCTACACTCATATTATTATATAATTTTGTTATACTTTATGTGTATGTATATGTATATAATTTTGCCCAAATGGATCTGTAATGTGATACAGAAAATAATAATGGCAACCGTTGATACGTCCCACTGCTGGGCACGAGTCTCTCCCCTTCTTGGGAGGAGGCCTGGAGCTTACTCCACCACGCTGCTGTGGAGATTAGGGTTAATGGCCAACCCGTTGTTCTCAAACCGCCCATAAAGCTTCAGACAAGGTTTAACGACTGCTATCTATCGATAGCAACCGGGACCGACGGCTTACCGTGCCCTACGAAGCACGGAAACGCGCATTTTAATTTGCCACTAGCGGTCACCCATCACACAACCGACCGCGCCGTATCACTTAACCGAGTAAATCGCTTCCGATCTACACCAGCCGCGGGCAGAGAATATGTAATAATGCTATGTATAGAATGGATACTTCGACGTCCCGCCCGATTTCCCTGCCTCACCCAACCTCCTCCCCTCTTATGGGCGACGTTTGGTATTCTCCACGTGCTACGCACACAGGTGCACGTGTAAATAAACGTCACTGATTGATGTCTTTAATAGAGACGAATGTCTTTTTTAGAGAGAATTAAGAGTGTAGGCGACTCGCGCTTTCCTTATGTGTTCCTCGGTGTTCCCTATACACACATAGCCCATTGATACTTGTAACAATGTATTTAGTTAACAGTAATATAAATAACCTACCGACATTCGGTACCTATTGTCTGTACTACGTAGTGTCTCTTTTTTTATAAATAAATTTATGTCGGGTAGATTTTGCTGACGGTGGTAGTCAGACTCGATATTTCGCAACGACGACGTGTTTTTCTTTCGGTGTTCCCTATAAAGAGTTTGTATTGAATTTTGGCGGAGTGTCCGCGGTGTGCCGCTCGTCCATGCGCGCTTCAACTTACATAATACTAACCTTATATTTCTCAATAGTTTTCAAATACAACTCCACCTCAAATTTGCTTAGGTAAACCACGGATGCACCCTTGGCGAAGCTAGTGAGAGTACTAACGAGGCCCAGGGAATGGTACCAGGGTGTGATGGTAAGAGGTGTTACTGGTGGCATATCAACTGATGATCTGGAAACAAAATATACTTGAAAATTCTATTCGTGCAACACGGGCCACCGGCCGCGGCGGACCGGAGGGGAGTAGCCATAGCGTTTATTGCCGATGCAAATAGTCCGTTTTTGGGGGTGGAAATGCGTGTAACACACACACACTACAAAAAAATCTATTACTACGAAACTCACACCTTGACTTTAACAATATACATAAACAATTTCACGCCCACATTTAAACATCTAGGCGACAGGTATAGGATCACTTGTGATTGTACTTTGACAGAGAGGAAAGCCTGCATATATAGCTACTCCCCTCCGGTCCGCCGCGGCCGGTGGCCCGTGTTGCTCTATGGGTAGAGAATGCGAAAAAAAGTGAGCTGACCTCACTTTTTTATGTAATGAAGGTGGCAAACAAGCATGCAGTTCACATTGATGTTATGTGATGCCTATAATAGTCATGTACACAAAAACCCAAGGTCAAATGCAGATGCGTTGCAACCATTGAGACTTGAACTATCACAGAGCTGTTCATGACGTCTCTGTGATAGTTGGGTACTAGGAGCAAGCCAAGAATATTAATTTTATTAACTTTTTATACGTGGTAGAATTGGAATAGAGCGGTAGTAAAAATAATAACGTGGAACGGGCAGCAGCGTCCTCCGATCGCCAATCCGCGTATCAAGCGTGGCAATTATGGCCTATTCTCCACTAATTTTTCCTCATTCACCTCATTACCTATCTACTTGCCGCTAAATGGTTGGGTTCAGCACTATCTCGTGTTCCGGTCAGGTGGTAATGTAAGGCCCTGTCATTTCCGGCTCAGAGGCATAACACTTTGGGCCTCAGGAGTGGTAACGCATCTGCATTTTCACCTTGGTCTTTGTGTGGGTGTCTATAGGCTGCAGTCATCACTTAACATCAATGTGAACTGCATGCTTATTTACCACTTCCATTACATAAAAAAAAAGAAACTGCTGGTTACTCAAATGAGCTCTTTAAAAAATACTTACGTGCAAGCAGTAATGACACCTAAGTGTGTGAGCATCACCCCCTTTGGCAACCCAGTAGTACCAGAGGAATAAAGAATGAATGCAGTATCCGACTGTCCCATCACATCAACAGTTTCGAAGTCTTCCAAATTAATTGGACTTTCCACCAAAGTATTGAAGGCTATGGTCCCTCTTGGCGTGTGGTCTCCGTATACTATGATCTTCTTGATATGACTCAGCGATCTGTAGTTGTGTGCATGCATCTTAAACGCAAATGGGGATACGAATACGTATTTTGGTTTCGATATACCCATTACGTGCTTCAATTCATCTGAGGAGAGATGAGATGAGGTTAGGTTTAATTAAATAGAGTGTCTTATAGTCACGTCAGCACGGAGTTTCGTTTGAAGCCCGGACCTTTGTCAGGCTTGCGCGGCGACATGGGTTCAACACGTAGAGGCCCTTTCGAGAATTTAAATTTATTTTATAATATATAACTAACTTTGAATTCAGTAGACAGCACGTACCTATAAATATTTTTTTATAATAAAAATAAGTCGGGTTTTCCTTCCTGACGCTGTAACTCCAGAACGCATGAACCGATTTCCACGGTTTTGCATTCGTTGGAAAGTCCTCGGGCTCCGTGAGTTTTATAGCAAATAAATCAAAGAAAATTCAGGAAAAGCCGCAGGCATTAACCCAACAAACTATCTTAAAATTAATCTATACTTATAATAAAACTGTAGAAGAAAAAAAGTACCAGGGGATGTTACTAGATCGTTACCGAACCCAAATATGTGATTAGAATTTTTTTGTCTGTCTGTCTGTCTGTCTGATTGTTCAAGCATCACAGAAAAACTAAAGGTCCGATTACAATGAATGAAAAAATGAAATGACCCCACGGATTACTAATCCTCAACTGTCTGTCTGCCACCAGCCTGTATCTCATAAATAGTGATAGCTAGAAAGCTAACATTTTTACAAATTCATGTATTTCTGATACCGCTATAAAGAGAAAATTAACAACAAAAAAATAATAAGAAAATGAAAATGTGAAGGGGTCCAAAGGGGTATACAATGAACGTGTTTTTTTTTCGTATGTTTTTTTCTCGATAAATATAACGGTAGCACGTAGACGCTTAAAATATTCACAGAATTTTTAGGTCTTATGTTGTATATTACCTTTCCATAATAAATCTATACGTCTATATATCTATACAAATAAATAAAATTGGAGTGTCTGTTTGTAATATTAAAATAACCGCTTTTTACTAAATGCATATGTATGTATACCCGGCACATATACCAAAACAACATTTTTTACAATTTTTGTCTGTCTGTCTGTTTGGCGGGGCTAATCTTGGGAACGGCTGGACCGATTTTGACGGGACTTTCACTGGCAGATAGCTGATGTGATAATGAATAACATGGGCTACTCTTATCTCCATACATCTATACATACATACATACATACCTACCTACATACAAATAAGTAGAATTGGTATGTATCCGACTTTGACGGGACTACGGGACTTCCACGGGTAGGTAGCTGATGTGATAAGGAGTAACTTAGGCTACTTTTATCTCCATACAACCATACATACATACCTACATACAAATAAATAGAATTTGAGTGTCTCCGATTTTGACGGGACTTTCACTGGCAGATAGCTGATGTAATAAGGAGTAACTTAGGCTTCTTTTATACTAGCTGCGCCCACGACTTTGTCCGGGTAGATACTGAACAATCATATTTTTTCTCAAGTGGACGAAGTCGCGGGCACAGCTAGTAAATAAATAAAGCAGTTATGTACATGCATCCAAAAAATCCACATCGCAGTCGTACTGCGGCAGGGTTCCCAGAAGGCTGGCAGCATTGCCGCGTTGAATGGCAATGCTTATTCTCTGACCGAAATGGGTTGCATTCGGCGGGACCTCTCTCTGACTCCATCAATGATTAGTACAGACAGACAGGCCCCGCTGTATACACGGGACTATTGTAATGATAATTGACTTGCCAAACTTTGGGCTATGTGGGCAACTGGAGGGACTAGCTGGCTTGGCTTACGGAGTGAGATCCGGCACCTGCTTATATTCAACATCTCACACTATCAAATCCTACGTTAGGCAGGTGACTCTCCCCCAAACAGCTAACCCGATGGTCGACTGTAGCAACACTTGTTACTGGTTTTATGTAAATCTGGTTTGGTATTTAATGGAGTACCTCATAGTTACCTTTTTACTGGTGGTAGATATTCAGTGACGGAGCGAGCGTTGGCACCACCGCATTACTTAATTTTTCCTCTAAATGGTAATGTTCAGCACTATCGTGCTCCGGTCAGATGCTAATGTACAGCCCCGTAATTTCCGGCACAGAGGCATAATACCTTAGACCTCAGGAGTGGCAGCGCATCTACATTGAAATCTCCAGTATCATGTCATTGTTTATAGGCTGCAGTATTAATAATGGCAACCCATTATCCGTCCCACTGCTGGGCACGGGTCTCTCCCCTTTTTGAGTGCGTGTTGGAGCTTACTCCAACACGCTGCTCCAATGCGGATTGGTGGAGGTGGGTGGGTTAACCGAGTAGATCGCTTATGATCTACACCAGCCGCCGGGCCATGCGCGCTTCAGTATTACTTACCATCAATGTAAACTGTATGTTTGTTTGCCAATTCATTAAATAAAAAAGCATATATCTAAAAGTACTCTAGGTAGGATAAAAACTAAATACATAATATTCATGCTGATATGAAATCACCATGATTCAACATTTTCATTTTCTTAGTTATCGATTTGTACTTACACAAATAATCGTATATTATTATATGCTATGGACGTTTACATTATTAGATTTGAATGAGTATCTCTGTTTAAAAGAGCTCCTACTGTGTTTGTTGGGTAGCGGAGTTCTTTTCAGTAGCGACTGCGCTTGGAACCCTGCTAAGTGAATAACTTTGACTTTGATTAGTATTGACCAATACATTTTTTTTCTTCTTATCCAGGTTTTGGAATTGAGGATTGCAAAATGTTTTATGATATTATAAAACGTAAATTCACGCCTGTAATCCCCTAAGGGATAGGCAGAGGTAAATGTATGCATTGAAGCATACATGCAAACACCCACGATTCGCAGGTTACGTTTTGGCCCATGTAACAGGTGGCGAGCCTGTTGACATCTCCGGGCACATTACCAAACTTCGAGGTACTGGGAAATTACCAGAAAATTGAAATTTTCCCAATAGAACCAGAGATAAAGGACTTAACACCATTATCTCTGATACCCGGGAATCGAACCCAGGACCTCAGCGTAGTAGTAGTGGCCTGCTACCACTAGGCTGCCGAGGCAGTTTGATATTATAACTATATGTTTTTTTTAATCGTATTTTTATTTTTTATATTTTTTATCTATTTAATTTCAATTTACTTTTACCTCTTTTATTTGATGTAATTAGTTATTCACTCTTTGTTTTTTTACTTAGGTCCTCATTTCTTTTTTAATACAATGTTCTCTCGAAAACTGTTGTTTTATGTTCTTTCAAAGTTTCATGCAGGTACTTAAGTTGTAAGACTATCAACATTTACCAGACATGGGTATTTATTACGTACGTCTTTCTTTGCTTTTCGTTCGCAATTGTGCGCTACAAACGCGCAATGACGAACGTTCATTGTATGGTCGCGCCACGTAAAAAGAACGCTGGAAGAAAGTAGAAGGGATGTGTTCGCGCATCGGTACACTCGCGCACGAAAGTACTAGCCCTATTGGTTTATTTTTGATCTAGCTTTCGCTTGCGGTTTCGTGTAAGGTAGGCAGATTGAAAACGCCGCACCTCATACTACCAAATAGATCGATAAATCGTCTACTGCGCAGCTTGACCGCCAGCGTTCTTTTTACCTGGCGCGACCTATAAAAACTGTTAACCTAAACAAACAAACAAACTGCTGTGCCGTAGAGCAACGCGGCCCACCGGTCGCGGCGGACTGGAGGGGGAGTATAGCCATAGCGTTTATTGCCGATGCAGAACAGATTGTCAGTTTTTGCGGGGGGAAATACGTGTGACACACACTCACACTACAAAAATCGTCTATTACTAAGAAACTCACACCTTGACTTTAACAAAATACATAAATAATTTCACGGATACATTTAAATATCTGGGCGACATAGGACCATTTGGTCTTGTACTTTGACAGAGGGGAAAGCCTGCATATGGCTACTCCCCTCCGATCCGCGGTCGGTGGCCCGTGTTGCTCAATGTGCTGTGTTAACAAGTTTTAACCACTACCAAGCGTCTACCGCGTTCGTGAATAGTACAGACTCAGCAACATGGTCCACGGGTCGCGGTGGACCGGAGGGGAGTAGCCATATGCAGGCTTTCCCCTCTGTCAAATTACAAACACAATTGTTCCTATGTGTGTGTGCAATTGTTTATGTATTTTGTTAAAGTCAAGGTTTCGTAGTAATAGACGATTTCTGCTGTGTGTGTGTGTGTGTCACACGAATTTCCCCAAGCAAAAAATTGCAAACTGTTTTGCATCGCAATAAACGCTATGGCTACTCCCCTCCGGTCCGCCGGTGGCCCGTGTTGCTCTATGTGCCGACCTAAACCAGAGAATATGTAATAATACCACGTATAACGGACACCTCGACGTCCCGCCCGATTTCCCCGCCTCACCCAATCTCCTCCCCTCTTATGAGCGACGTTTGGTATTCTCTACGTGCTAGGCAGTGCTTATTGATTGATGCCCGTGTAATAGACCAAATTAAGAGTTTGTATGGAATTTAGGCGGAATGTCCGCGGTGTGCCTAAACCACCTTGGTACCTACTTATAAAACAACAAAGTTTATTAAACTGCGTTATCGGTTGATAACAACACAACTAAGTACACTAGTAAAGTAAACAGCAGAGAATATAATGATAAACGATATAGTATATTAACAAGTTGATAAGAATATATTTTTTTATATATGGAAGGTGGTAAACAAGCATGCAGCTCACATTGATGTTAAGGGATAACTGCAGCCTATAGATGATTCATAAGTGATTCGTTGCCACCCCTGAAACCTAAGTTAGTGGGTCTCTGTGATATTTATTATTTACGGGGCTATACATTACTATCTAACCGGAACACCCGAACCGGATAGTGTCAAACAATTGAGCGTCAGATACATTAGGTAATGCGGTGGTGCCTACGCCCTTGAGTCCCTGAACTGGAACTCTACCACCAACCAGTAAAACATGGGTTCCTTGGTTTTTTTAATGTACTGAAAGTCGCAAACAAGCATGCAGTTCACATTGATGTTAAGTCATGACTGCAGCCTATAGACATTTACACGAAGACCAGAGGTCAAAATGCAGAAAACTAAATATTACCTGTAAAACCATACTTTTAGCAAATAAATAGGTATCTCATTGTTGAATCAGATGCGTTGCCACTCCTGAGGCCTAAGGTGTTATGCCTCTGTGTTAGTTGTTTTTAAATTACAGGGCCGTAGATTACCTACTATCTAACTGGAACATGATAGTGCTGAACAATTCAGCGGCAGATACATTAGGTAATGCGCCCACGCACTTGAACTCTCCTCCCTACACCGGAACTCTACCACCAGTAATACGTGGGTTCCATTTGAGGTACGGAACTCTAAAAATGATAAAACTTTCACTTACCATTAGTGTAAGCAATATTAGCTGAGGTGACCACAGCCCCTGTACATAAAACCCCGATGGCAGTACTCCAAAACTCATTTCTGTTTTCTGAACATATTGCTACCACATCTCCTTTTCGCACGCCCATGCGTTTGAGCGAGATAGCCAACGCCATAGCATTTTGCGCCATCTGTCGGTAGGTGATCTTTTCGTCGGTTGCGCCATTTGTCTGAAGAATAAAAAATGTTGTAGTTCAAAGAACAAAATGTGTACTTACTCGTATATGCACACGTAAGAAGTTATATTTCTTTAGCGTAACAATTCAATATACCAGAAATAAAACAAAATGACAAAAAAGTTTATAAATAAATAAAATAGGCTTATACACTCACAGCCCCACACTACTGCTGTAGGCCATACAAATATTTGTACCGGTGCGGGGATCGAACCCTTCGAATCAAACGGTCATCTTACACCGCTGCACCAACCGGGTCGTCAATTTAAGCAACCAACTTCAGACTGTGACTTTTATCTGTTTAGCAACTAACTTCAGACTGTCGCTTTTATAAGCTGGTGTTTATAGGCTGCAGTCATCACTTATCATCAATGTGAACTGCATGCTTGTTCACCACTTCCATTACATTATAAAAATGGTAATTTATCGGCCCGCCGGTTTTGGCAACCTCAATTTCAATAGATTTGTAGAGCTAACGGGAAATGTCGTTTTTTTTTAATCTCATTCTTCTTGATGTCCTTTTAGAAATCTATTGTCTACCGAATCAATCATACGGGGAGAACCCCATGTACGTGGGCGGTGGCCTCCTAATTTTACCTCATGACCCTATTTTATGTTATAGAAGAGGTGAACAAGCATGCAGTTCACATTGATGTTAAGTGGATGGAAATTAAATGGCCGTTCATTACCACAAGACCGGAACACGATAGTGCTAAACACTACCATTTAGCGGCAAATACGTATATTAGGTAATGCGGTGGTGCCATCGATTTCTCAACCTAACCTAACCTAAGTGGTTCTGTTGTCGCTGGGTGGTGCCTATGCCCGCGAGCTCTGTCACTGGAGCTCTACCACCAGAGTTTTTTCACCGCTACGATAGTCCGCCACTGACATACACTACGAGTAATTAGGTACTCAACATACGTCATAATTTTTACCTCAAGGAAATATATATACCTACCTACTTGCTAAACCAAAACGGAGGAAAAAACAGGTCATAAATATGTATAAACTAAGCATGATTGGCACGATCAAAGTTCATTTGTGATAAGAATTTAGAAAAATAAGGTTGTTCCATATTGTATATCTTGTGACGAGCGTAATAAAAACATCTTGATTAGATTTTCCTTTTTGACGTGAATACCTACCTAGGTACCTGGGTACCTAGGTCTTTAAATGAGACGTTCCAAAATGTATGCGAGCTTGGGCACGTACCTTGTACTATATTGAAGAAGAATATAATTTTCAGATATTCAAATCGGTATAATAAATATACCTTCAATTAATTGTCGTAAGTATATTTCAATAAATCGATCCAGAAATCTCGGCGAAATTCGCGTACATACATAAAAAAAATATATACCGGCCGAATTGAGAACCTTCTCGTTTTTCGAACTCGGTTAAAAACAAGAAGCTCATAGTAGCAAATAGTGGTATTTTTCATTATGTTTGTATGTATCTTCACGCCAGGTTCCTAATGGAGTAGGCTGAGAGTGTAGAGCGCCAGATATCCCGGTCCTGACATACCTCTCGTGCCTCATTTACCTTTATGAGTCTCTTCATACATGCACGCTGATTCCTAAAACTTTGACCGCACCATCAGACAGAACTTGACCTATTTGGTCATGGTAGGTCAGTCTTGGTCTTCCTGGGCCTCTGCAACCATTCCATATTCCCATTGTAGGTATATCTGTTTAGTCATTCACTCATTCGACATTCTTTCTATATGCCCGAACCATCGGAGCGTGCCTATTTTCGTTTTTACACCGATACTCTCATTCACACAAAGCCTCTTTCTTACATCTTCATTACGAACGCGATCGGTGAGCGATACACCGCAGATCTTTCGCAAAGATCTCATCTCGACCGCGCTTAATTTACTTTCATACACTTTCCCACATACCAAGCTCTCGCTTCCAAATGCTTTAATATGTACCTAATAAAGGTGGCAAGCAAGCATGCAGCTCATGTGGATGTTAAGTGATGACTGCAGCCTATAGACATCTACACAAAAATCAGAGATTATAATGCAGTTGCGTTGCCACCCCTGAGACCCAAGATATGTCTCTTTGAAAGCAATACGGGGCCATACATTGCCATCAAACCGGAACCGTATCTTATGATGTACTTATGAGTGCTCTATGATTGACATTTCTACTGGTGGTAGAGCTCCAGTGACGGAGCTCGGCACCACCGCATAACCTAGTACCGTTCAGCACTATCGTGTTCCGGTCAGGTGGTAATGTAATTGTAATTTCCGCCACAGAGACGTAACAACTTAGGTCTCAGGGTTGGCAATGCATCTACATTTCGACCTCTGGTTTTTGTGTAGATGTCTATAGGCCGCAGTCATCACTTAACAACAATGTGAACTGCAAGCTTGTTTGCCACCTTCCTTAAATAAAAAGGAGTGAGATCCGGCACCTGCTTATATTCAACATCTCACATTATTGAATCCTACTTTAGACAGGTGGTGACCTAAAAGACTAATAGGTACCTATAACCTCAGAAAAACGTATTCTATCCTTATTCAACTTTTTATCAAGAACATGGAAAAAAACCGGCCAAGTGCGAGTCGGACTCGCGCATCGAGGGTTCCGCACAAATTTGTAGGTAATAAAGTATAATTTTCGAACAAAAAAACGTAACTTCACGCCTGTAATCCCCGAAGGGGTAGGCAGAGGTAAATGCATGCATTCAAGCATACATGCAAACACCCACGATTCGCCGGTTACGTTTTGGCCCATGTAACAGGTGGCGTGCCTGTTGACATCTCCGGGCACATTACCAAACTTCGAGGTACTGGGAAATTTCCAGAAAATGGAAATTTTCCCAATAGAACCAGAGATAAAGGACTTTACACCATTATCTCTGATAACCCCCTACCCGGGAATCGAAGCCAGGACCTCAGCGTAGTAGTAGTGGCCTGCTACCACTAGGCTACCGAGGCAGTTAAAAACAAAAAAAGTTTTTGTAAAAAGGAAACACCTTTTTACATACATGCTACTATCGCCACAGTATACATATATATCTCTACTGTGGCACGGGTGTAATTTAGGTACCTAACTATTAAAATAATATTTAATACCTACTAAGATAATTTTATCATTTTTTGTCTTTCAAGTTGGATCAAACGGCACACAGTGTGCAAAATTTGATTTAAATCGGTTAAAGCAGTTTGGGAGTCCATTGCAGACAAACACCGTGACACATAATATATATCTATTTTTTATAGCTTTAATTGTCCCTCTGCTGGGCCAAAGCCTCTCCTATTTTCTTCTATCTATCGCGGTCTTTTGTAACTTCGAGCCAAATGGGTTCATAGCGATCGATACCTATCGTGTGCTAGTCATAAAAAGGGGGGTTTTGGACCATAGTCCGCCGCGCTGGTCTAGTGCGAGTTGGCGGACAGTTTGCCAGAGCCTCGTCTATCAGTAGAGTGCACCATGAGCAGGTGAGGTTGACTTGAGTCTGCGAGATAGGTCGACTCCATACACTCCTATTTATATCTATATCTATGTACTATATATAGATAAAAATCAATTGCTGTTCGTTAGTCTCGCTAAAACTCGAGAACCGCTGGACCGATTTGGCTAATTTTGGTTTTGAATTATTTTTGGACGTCCAGGGATGGTTTTAAAGGTAAGAAAATATAAATAAACGAAAGGGAAATAGTAAAAACCACAATTTCATTTTCCCATACAAATAGTCCGTATCTATCACGAAGTTTGCCGGGTCAGCCAGTATTAAGATAATAATGCACTACAACTGCAACCATTTTAAATAGACGCGATACATTTAATATCTACAGAATAACTTAAATAATGGTCAACTTTTCATCCCGAACTCTAAAGCAAGTCACAAACATAAATTACCTAGTTTTATCTTATAACTGCTACTCGAAGAATGTTGAGATAATTCAACAGAATTCTCTACAAAACGTAAAAAATAACGCTTAATTAGCTTAAATCTTACCAAAGCAACGTTGTTTCCATGTTCCCAAATGCATTTAAGTAAGTAATCACCCAAATTAATGTTTGGGGACACCATTCTGTCCACTGGACCGTAAATATATTTCGGGTTTCGCAACATTATACACGATCACACACTACCGATTTGTGAAATCAACTGATGATTTGTTTGACCCTGATGTGTTACGGAGTGATATCTAATAATAGTTTATGCGGTGTTTGTTTGTAATCCTTGGACAATATTGTTCAAAGTTTTATTAGTTAATCGCATACGTAACTATGTATAAAAGAAAACCGGCAAATGGTCTTACGAGTATTATACGGCACGGTATTTTGGGATTACAATTGAATGTAAATAAAACTAAAGTAGGTACATATTAGTATTTGAAAGAGATGAACAGAGAACAAATGCAAGGGTAGTAGCAGATGATGCAGTGTTAGAAGAGGTGGATGAAATTGTATATCTTGCATGTGCTTTTAGCAAGGATGGTAGGTACACCGCTGTCATAGAAAGAAGAGTGCTTGCTGGGAATTGCGTGAATGGAGCGTTGGGTAAGCTGCTAGAATCAAAACATCTCAGCCAGCGGGCTCGACTAGCCGTACATAATGCTGTACTTACTCCAACGCTTTTATATAGAAGCGAGAGCTGGGTATGCAGGAAAGAGCATGAAAGCAAGTTAAACGCGGTCGAGATGAGACCGTTGCGAAAGATCTGCGGTGTATCACTCACCGATCGCGTTCGTAATGAAGATGTAAGAAAGAGGCTTTGTGTGAATGATAGTATCGGTGTAAAAATGTAAAAAGGTATGCTCCGATGGTTCGGGCATATAGAAATAATGTCGAATCAGCGAATGACTAAACAGATATACAATGCGAATATGGATGGTTGCAGAGGCCCAGGAAGACCAAGACTGACCTACCATGACCAAATAGGTCGAGTTCTGTCTGATGGTGGGGTCAAAAGTCTTAGAAATCGACGTGCATGTGTGAAGAGAATGATGAAGGTAGACGAGGCACGAGAGGTATGTCGGGACCGGGATATCTGGCGCTCTACACTCTCTGCCTAACCCGTTAGGGACCTGTCGTGAAGATGCATACGGTATTTCGGGTACGATAGCGAGGGTCAGGGTAGTGTAATAACATTTAGGGAGTTAGGGCCCTAATTAGGGCGACCGGAGCGGCCCGGTCAGCCTAACGACCTAACTACACACAGTACAAATATGAATAATAGCTTTTTAAGAGCGTCGGGTCACGCGCAATGAGTTCGGTTTTTCCAATTAGGTACCAACCATCGTAGAACAGGTGAATCACATCGGCGCCTTATTTATGTGTAGATAAAGGCTAATTTACAATGGTTTAGATGTTCCGAACGGGGTAGACAGAGTGTAAAGCGCCAGATAGGTATTCCGTTCCTGAACACGCCGGTTCTCAAGAAACTTGACTCCACCCTCAGACAGTACTCGACCTATTTGGTCAAGGTAGGTCATTCTTGGTCTTCCTGGGCAACCATCCACATCAGCATTGTGGTAAATATCAATAAATAAATGCGATTTTTTTTATGTAATGAAAGTGGCAAACAAGCATGCAGTTCATATTGATGTTAAGTGATGACTGCAGCCTATAGACAACACACAGATACCAAGTTCAAAGGGCAGATGCGTTACCACTCTTGAGGCCTATGATATTATGCCTCTGTGCCGGAAATTTCACAACCGTACATTACCACCTGACCGGAACACGATAGTGCTGAACACTACCACTAAGCGGTAGATAGATCAGGTTTTTTTTATATGTATATTATGGAAGTGGCAAACAAGCATGCAGTTCACATTGGTGTTAAGTGATGACTGCAGCCTATAGACACCCACACAAAGACCGAGGTCAAAATGCAGATGCGTTACCACTCTTGAGGCCTAAGGTGTTATGCCTCTGTGCCGGAAATTACAGGGCTGTACAATAATGCAGTGGTGCTTAAGCCCGCGCCCGCGGTCTCAGTCACCAGAGCTCGAACCACCAGTAAAATCTATAGAAGATAGATATCTACAGGCTTTAATATGATTCTGTCAATCATACCTATCTTAATCTTCGGACTATCGCAAAATTTCCCTCCACTGACTTTATTATCACTTTTTTTTTATCTAATCTAAATTGGCTTTAAACAATCGCAATTTGTTAATTAATTAGTCACCATGAAGGTTAGGTTCTTGATCTTTGGTACAAAGGTTGAAATCGGCGGCGTCATGTGACGGGCTACTCACTTCCCTTCAAAATGGTCCAGGAGAGCAATGGCTGCCACGTACTCGTGAACGGGTGCTGATTGTGGGGACTGGGGTGCGACCGCCTATCGACATTGCTATTGTCGTTGTCATTGCTGTGAAATTTTCATATCGATTTGTAGCTCCTTTAAAAGCAGTAGTGATCAAAGAGTATACAAATACTATGGTAGTGACAATCTGATTGTTTTTCTTGCTTTCGTAGGTGAGAAGCAAGCGATAATGGTAGATTATTTCGATTATTGTTGTTTAGTTAAAGTGAAAATCGACATGAAAATTTGACAGCAATGGCAACGACAATAACAATGTCGATAGGCGGTCGCAACCCTGGTCTGTTGTGATATGCGGGTGGATATCTTCTGCCACGGTATTTTCAGTGTTTAGTTTTGTTGAGTATATGCATGTGTTTATTTGTATATGTATATGCCATGGACGTTCACATTATCTGTAATAAATAAATAATAAACAATGGCAACCCATTATGCGTCTCACTGCTGGGCACGAGTCTCTCCCCTCTTTGTGGGGAGGCCTGGAGCTTACTCCACCACGCTGCTCCAATGCGGATTGGTGGAGATACGGATTAGTGGCCAACCCGCTGTCGGATTTTTAAACCGCCCATAAGGCCTCCGACATGGTTTAACGATAACAACCGGGACCAACGGCTTAACGTGCCCTGCGAAGCACGGCAACGCGCATTTTAATTTGCCACTAGCGGTCACCCATCACACACCCGACCGCACCCGTAATGCTTAACCGAGTACTACTACTTACGATCTACACCAGCCGCGAGGCCATGGGCGCTTCACATTATCTTTATTCTACTTTAATTCATGTTTGTATTAGATCTAAGAATGTTGAATAAAAGAGCAACACCATAAGTTCGTTCAGTAGCGGAGTTCTTCTCAGTAGTGCCTGCACTTGGAACTCTGCTAAATGAATGACTATGTTAAGAACGAATAGATTATTCTTTTTCTTCTAAGAAGGAATTGAAAGATTTAATGATTTAAAAATTGATTATCATTAATATTTATTGAAAGGTAATAATATATATTATGAGTCATTCACTATGGGTAGCTCGTAAACTGACAATGTAAAAGTGCAATTGTATTGTAATTGTAGACCAATTTGAAATAAAAATTTTAAATGTCCCATCCCATCCCATCCCATCTTTTTAAATGAAAACTTCGTTAGCGACATTTTGCATTTTTGTGATGGTTACAAAATGACTACAACCGATCCTCATACCTACCTATATACGCACAAAATTTCATTATGATAGGTCCAGCCATTTCGGAGGAGTATTGTTACAAACACACACGAGAATTTTATATAAGTATTAAATTTTCTTTTCTTTTCTTACTCAATAGCTAATAGTTTTTAAGATGTATGTATGTATGTATCTTCACGCCAGGTCCCTAACGGGGTAGGCAGAGAGTGTAGAGCGCCAGACATCCCGGTTCTGACAAACCTCTCGTGCCTCGTCTTTAAGATGCCTATTATTATGTTGATTCAAAACGTTGCGAGTTGTGAAACGACTCAAAACAACTCGTAGAAATTGTAGAAAATGACTGACAATTATGACGTCACGCGTGGTTAAAACACCGGAGTGCCTAGTGCGAGATTTCCGATCGCAGATTTGTATGGAATTGAAGGAGCGTCATCGATTCACCGCTAGATAACGCTCCTTCAATTCCACACAAATCAGAGTTTACTCTTACGCGATCGAATTCGCGTAAGAGTAAATAAAATCTCGCACTAGGCACTCTGTTGTATGGTGAAAACAAGAAAATATGAAAATTTTATAAAATATCGTTGTCAATAATGTGTTTATGTACTAATCTTATCTTAATATAGGTACCTATATAAATTATGCGTCACGTTGATTGTCCGCGATGGACTCACCAACTACCTATTTAATCAATTTTAATCGAACTTTGCACTTAGAACTTGCCTGATAGTGAGGTGAGCAAGGAGTTCCATAGACGTACAGATTCAACAGAAAAAGATTTGGAAAAGATGTCACTCGAATGTATGGGAACATTTAAACGTACCTAAATCTACGGAGGATGACGGACCGAGAATTAAATTAAATTAAAATACGCTTACACTCACAGCCCCATAGCAGGTATAAACCTGTGTCGTGGGTGCCGTTGTACACATACAACACATACACAAACACCCAGACCCGAAACAAATATCTGTGGGCCATACAAATATTTATCCCGGTTCGGGGATCGAACCCGAGACCCTTCGAATCAAACGGTCATCTCACACCGCTGGACTAACCGGGTCGTCAAATAGGAATGATGGGAAAAACAAAACAATCTTTTAGATATTTAAGGTTGTCAGGATTAAATAGCACGAAGTACAAAAGAGAGAGAATACGGTACAAGGTACTATTTATATAATACACGTCCGGATTTGGTACGGAGCGGATAGCGGATTTGGTACGCTCCGAACCAAATGTGGCCGTATGTAGTGGAGTTTGGCGGGCAGAATTATTATTAGGTAATCAAGTTCGTTGCGGTCCGCTCGCGCGGGTTTGTTCGTCGGTCCCGGTAGTGTGTTACTACAGAGAATTTGTAATAATACTACGTATAGAATGGATACTTCGACGTCCCGCCCGATTTGCACACATACACATCCCCTTCCCCTCTTATGGGCGACGGTTGGTATTTTGTACGTGCTACGCACACAGGTGCACGTGTAAATACACGTCACTGATGGATAGAAACCAAATTAAGCGTTTGTATGGAATTTCGGCTGAGTGTCCGCGGTGTGGTTACTACTACCATAGATTTATACTACTTAGTATTATAAATCTATGGTTACTACTTTATGATACAATAGCTTAGATCTCAATACCTTTAAAGTCATAATATTATTTCTAGAAGTTTTCTAGTACCTCGGTAATGTGCCCGGAGATGTCAACAGGTTCGCCACCTGTTACATGGGATAAAATGTAACCGGCGAATTGAGGGCGTATGCATGTATGCTTAAATGCATGCATTTACCTCTGCCTATCCCTTCGGGGATTACAGAAAGTTACGTTACGTTTTTCTGTTTTATGTCTGGTGCCTATTATTATAAATCTCTTTCTGCTCGATGGCTTTCCTTAGGGTCATAGCTCATTAGAGCCACCCGGCACCCAATCAGCGCCCGACGGCCTCGAGCGGTCTGCGCTCATTACATCAGCTCCGCTCCATATCGCCTCGACCGTAAGCGCCGTAGTAGACCACCCAGTGGCCTCGAGTTATTGTTATTTTCTTTTGTTTTATGTAATGGAAGTGGCAAACAAGCATGCAGTTCACATTGATGTTAAGTAATGACTGCAGCCTATAGACACCCACACAAAAACCAAGGTCAAAATGCAGATGCGTTACCACTCCGGAGCCCTAAGGTGTTATGCCTCTGTGCCGGAAATTACAAGGCCGTACATTACCACCTGACTGGATCACGATAGTGACACTACTATTTAGCGGCAAGTATATTAGGTAATGAAGCGCGCATGGCCCCGCCGCTGGTGTAGATCATAAGAGATCTACTCGGTTAAGCACTAAGGGCGCGGTCGGGTAGTGTGATGGGTGACCGCTAGTAGCAAATTAAAATACGCGTTTCCGTGCTTCGAAGGACACGTTAAGCCGTCGGTCCCGGTTGCTGTCGATAGATAGCAGTCGTTAAACCTTGTCGGAGGCCTTATGGGTTTGAAAACATCCGACAGCTGGTTGGCCACTAACCCACCCACCTCCACCAATCCGCATTGGAGCAGCGTGGTGGAGTAAGCTTTAGGCCTCCCCCCAATAAGGGGAGAGACTCGTGCCCGGCAGTGGGACGTACAACGGGTTGCC
The DNA here is from genome assembly GCA_036365455.1 of Macrosoma leucophasiata. NCBI lineage: Eukaryota > Metazoa > Arthropoda > Insecta > Lepidoptera > Hedylidae > Macrosoma > Macrosoma leucophasiata. The sequence continues at coordinate 5,347,652 of JAWQUS010000015.1, forward strand.
ATTATTAGGTAATGCCACGGAATAAATAAGGATGGAAAGGCCTTTACTACGATTTAGTATTACAACCACTACCAGCACACATAAATCCTCAGGGCAGTTATTCGTTTGCGTAAGTTTGCGTACTAAGACAACGCCCGTAGACAATAAGCACTCGCACGCACTCAACAATATACTTACAAGGAGCTCGTACGTCAGTAGTCGAAGTGTAGACATTGCAAGCGGAAACAGTAATAGCATTAATTGAGGGAGTGCTTAACGAGCAATGTATTCGCTAGCAGTAACGTTTAAATAATGCAGGTTTTTTACAAATATTATAACAATAAATGTTATTTGTGACTTACCGATGGAAAGATATACCTCCTCGCTTTATACTTGAGGTCTGACATTTCATATTACTTGTTAAAATTGGCACTACACGGTATTTTACCAAGAGATGCGTCGTTCGAAGCAGTCTACACGACACTACGAGCGGGGAACGAATGGTTCGGCCGAACTGTGTTTGTTCATACATAGTTGCGGCGCGCTTGCCACGCCCACATTACCATTCCATCTTTATTTATCTATGCCGTGGGTAATGCGGTGCCTACGCCCGAGCTACGAGCTCAGTCACTAGAGCTCTACCATCAGTAAAAGTAGTAGAAAGTTTGTATAAAATAAAACTCAAAACATAGATAATATGTTAATATTTATTTATGTGTGTAGTGTAATCACGCGAGATAGCTGTAGGTGTCCTTCTCCCCCTCGGTGCGCTCCAGATATTCCTTCTCTATCAGGATGTCGATACATTTCTGTAAATACAGCAAATTATGCATTACCTAATATTCTTAAGTGGAAACATTTGTGTAATTGAAACATGACATTTTTTTATGAAAGGAAAGTGGCAATCAAGCATGCAGCTCACATTGATATTAAGTGATGTCTGCAGCCTATAGTCGTCTACACAAAAACCGGTCGAGTTCTGTCTGGTGCGGTCAAAAGTCTTAGGAATCGGCGTGCATGTATGAAGAGAATGATGAAGGTAGATTAAGCACGAGAGGTTTGTCAGGATCACGATATCTGGCACTAAACACTCTCTGCCTACCCCGTCAGGGACTTGCGTGAAGATACAGTACAGTACAAAAACCAGAGGTCAAAATGCAGATGCGTGGCCACCCGTGAGACCTATGTTGTTATGTCTCTGTGATAGTTATTACGGGGACCTACATTACCATCTAACCGGAACACGATAATGCTGAACATTATAATTTGCAAGCAGATAGAGGTAATGCGGTGGTACCTACGACCGAGAGCACCGTCATTAGAGCTCTACCACCAGTGCTCTAGGCAAAGAAAAATGTATGTTTGTTACAAAAACAGGTTTCACACAAAAACTACTGAACCGATTTAAAAAAATCTTTCACCATTGCTAAGCTTCATATTCACCGAGTGACATAGGCTTTATTACGTTCAATGCACCCGTGCGAAGCCGGGGCGAGCCGCTAGTACATTTTTAAAACCGGTCCTAAAGGACATTTTCTGGCGTCGGGACCTAATGACCCAACCGCCCACAAGCGGAAGATTATTCTTCTACTGGAAGACAGTTCTACTTCTTTTGCAACCGAACAATGGCGGTCAAACCATTCAATAGGGCGATAGTAAGTGCAATAACGCAAGATTAGTTGCAGCGTCACGCGATAAAACTATCACCACTGTTTGTATGTATCTTCACGCCAGGTCCCTAACGGGGTAGGCAGAGAGTCTAGAGCGCCAGATATCCCAGTTCTGACAAACCTCTCGTGCCTTGTCTACTTTTATCATTCTCTTCATACATGCACGCCGATTCCTAAGACTTTTGATCCCACCATCAGACAGAACTCGACCTATTTGGTCATGGTAGGTCAGTCTTGGTCTTCCTGGGCCTCTGCATCCATCCACATTCGCATTGTATATCTGTTTATTCATTCGCTCATTCGACATTCTTTCTATATATTATTTTTATATCACCACTGTGATATATAATATAATTTCTACAATGTATGAAACTCGCGAAAACCTGCGAATCCGTTATTTTTTTTTCTATGTAATGCAAGTGACTAACAAGCATGCAGTTCACATTGATGTTAAGTGATGACTGCAGCCTATAGACACCCACAAAAAGACCAAGGTCAAAATGCAGATGCGTTACCACTCCTGAGGCCTAAGGTGTTATGCCTCTGAGCTGGAAATTCCAGGGCCGTACATTACCACCTGACCGGAACACGGTAGTGCTGAACACTACTATTTAGCGGCAAGTATATTAGGGCACTGAGATGGTACCTATGCCCGCGAGCTCCGTCACTGAAGCTCTATCACCAGTTAGATATCCATAGATTAAACGCACCTTAATAACAGGCACGCGCGGTTTGAACCTGGACGAGAGCTGGTTGAGCACCTCAACCACGAGGTGCTGGTGCTTCAATGTCTTTCGCGTCTTCATTATTCTCACTATAGCCGCCTGCAAATACAAATATCACAATACATTAACCCCCTTATTCATAAATGTATTTTAGCTAAAGTGTTGCTAATCTCTCCTTTGTCTTATTCTATCCTGCACATTGGACAATGCAACTGACAAAGACAAAGCATTCTATAGCTAAAACGTATACGTTTATGAATAAGGGGGATAGTACATAGCAAGTTGTACATACGGTAGAGATAATCGGGTAGTTGAGTTTTTGGCGGGAACCTTGAAAGAGGCGTGTGGTGCTCTTATTTTATTTCGTTTTCTTGATGTATGTTTGAGTTATATTTAATAAAGTTGGTGGCATTTTGTTTGATTTAGGTTTATTACAGTGCCCGTGTATAGTGAAATCGAATAATAATGCGAAAATATAAATATTATAAATTATTCCGTAATTTGATAGATTACATGTTTTTAAGTCGTTTGATGTATAAAAGTCATTTCTTATTTTATTTGAGATATGCCACTTCAAGGTCACCGGTGATGACCTACGGTGCCGAGACGTGGTCTCTCACTATGGGTCTCGTACGAAAGCTCCAAGTCACTCAGCGGTCAATGGAAAGGGCTATGCTCGGCGTTTCCCTACTGGATCGAATCAGAAATGAGGAGATCCGTAGGCGACCGAAAGCGCTGACATAGCTAAGCCGATTTCCAAGCTGAAGTGGCAATGGGCAGGGCACATAGCTCGGAGAACCGATAGCCGCTGGGGCAGAAAGGTTCTCGAGTGGAGACCTCGTATCGGCAAGCGCAGCGTAGGACGTCCACCTGCAAGATGGACCGACGACCTAGTGAAGCCGCTGGATGCACGTCGCTTCCTATCGGTCGGCATGGAGGTCATTGGGGGAGGCCTATGTTCAGCAGTAGACGTCCTATGGCTGATATGATGATGATGATGACTTCAAGAACAAGATCTTTAAGAACTTTGGCCGTGTGTGTAAGCGTCTTTATTTATTTAAGTTAATTAGGTAATGCGGTGGTGCCTACACCGCGAGCTTAGTCACTGGAGCTCCACCACCAGTAAAACCACTAGCTTACCTGTATGAGCATCTTCCTGTCCTCCTCGATGTGTTTGTGCGTCGCCTCTTGTTCCACCTTCAGTTCCGTTTTCAGCGGTATGTTGATGTTCACGCGCAGTTTCTTACTGTTTGTGGGACAGACGTACATACATTTATTTTATATAATACAAGATTAAGTTATATCTAATGTTGAGTACGTCTTAGACAGAGAATATGTAATAATACTACGTATAGAATGGACATTTCGACGTCCCGCCCGATTTGCTCGCATCACTCAACCCCTTCCCCTCTTATGGGCGACAGTTGGTATTTTGTATGTGCTACGCAAACAGGTGCGCGTGTAAATACACGTCACTGATTGATATCTGTGTAATATTCAATTCAATTAAATTTATTTATTTGCGAATATGGGTACATAATGAAGATGTTAAAATAACATAATGAGTTCCTCCAAATTCCACCTTAATATAGGCATGCAAATGTTACAAGCACTTATAGATACATATCATTTAATTACTGTGATGAAGTCCAATTACATTAAAATATTCAATCATTTGTCATTTAATTGATTAAATAATGTCAAACAAAATTCAATTCCACCTGTTTTATTATCTAAGTAATATATAATAGAAATAATGTTTATGTTATAGTCAAATTTTTGTCTTCAAAGTATTCTTTTAAACTGTAGTACACCTTTTCTACTAATATTTTACGTAATTTATGTTTGAAGTCCTGAATATTATTAATGCCACAGATAACCACTGGTAATTTATTATAGATCTTAGATGTCATGCAGATTATACTTTTATTAACTAATGCCGTCTTGTTTGACATAATTTTTATTTTATGACGATTACGTTGGCTAGTAAAATTATTAAAAAGATGCATGTTTGTTTTTACGAAGACTGCAACTTCGTATATATAAAGACTAGGAAGAGTCAATAAGTTCAGATTTTTGAAATACGATTTACAGCTCTCTGACCTTCTTAGCCTTTTAATTGCCCTGATATATTGCTTTTGGGCTTTAAATACATTTTCCCTAAGTGTTGAGTTTCCAAAATAGAAACCAAATTAAGCGTTTGTATGGAATTTTGGCGGAGTGACCGCGGTGTGGCGTAGATCTTGCGCAAAGATCTCATCTCGACCGCGTTTAATAGGGATGATGACATGTTTTTTTTATTTCAAAAACTATAGGCAGAATAAATAAATATTGTCTTTTTAAACGTCTATTCAATAGCTAATAATTTTGAAGATATAACGATTCAAATCGTTGCGAGTTGTGAAACGACTCAAAACGGCTCATATAAAATGTCGCTCTATTATGACATCACGTTAGAGTTAAAACATGTGAATAGTATGGTGGAATCAAAACATCTTAAAATAATTTCGTCAATCCTGCGTTTTTATATAACATTTCTTATTAAAATTTGTTGGATAACGGACAAAGAATGTAAAAGTGTTTTTTTTTTTATTTGAAACTTAACTTTTTCGTCCCGAATTTTATTAAGTTCTTCTATCGCATATGATTTAACTCGAATTTTCAGAATTTTTGTATTTTTATATTTCATTTGCAAGTCGCTTTTATATGATATGATACAAAGTAGTAAATTCATACCTAGTCATCATCTCTATTGTCAAGAAGTCTATTAGAGAAGTATAGAATGAGACTTACTTCTTGTAACCTAAGTACAACTCGACGACGGACGACTCGCTGAGCTCCGTCTCGTCATCTTGACACACCAAAAGCTTCGCTTTCAGCAGAATTTGTAACACCTGTGAAATAAATATAAGTTGTTTCATTTCGTACCCTCTCATTCAACAGTACGCTAAAGAAAAAAAACAATTATTATTTAGTTAATTTTACTGGTGGTAGAGCTCTAGTGACGCAGCTCGCGGGCGTAGGCACCACCGCATTACCTAATATACTTGCCGCTAAATTGTTGTGTTCAGCACTATCGTGTTCCGGTCAGGTGGTAATGTACGGCCCTGTAATTTCCGGCACAGAGGCATAAAACCTTAGGCCTAAGGAGTGATAACGCATCTGCATTTTGACCTTGGTCTTTATGTGGGTGTCTATAGGCTGCAGTCATCACTTAACATCAATGTGAACTGCATGCTTGTTTGCCACTTCCATTACATAAAAAAAAAACCTAATAACCAAAATCGAACTATCGAACTATGGATTATTTTTTCAGCAATTATGGCAAATTATTCTTTCTTTTATTTTTACTTTGTCAGATACTTTTAAAAATAGCAATCACCAAAATTAGGATGTTAAATATGATATATCGAGTCAGATTCTGAATTTACAGGTGGTAGAGCTCCAGTGACAGAGCTCGCGGGCGCAGAAACCACTGAATCACCTAAGAGTCGGTTCTGTACACACCTTTGCCACTTCACGAAAAACAAACGTTGAGGCAGCTTATCACATTACCTGTACAAGGAAATCACCCTTGATGCCGGTGTGGTGCTCCAACTGACGGACCGTCCACGAGGTGTTGTCGTTGTACTGTAAAAGCACCGCCATTTGGAACGTGCTCGCTTGCAACGTGTATCTGTGGGTACATAAATGCAAATCTATACATTACATCTATACAAATAAATAAAATTGGAATGTCTGTTTGTAACATAAAAATAACCGCTTTTTACTAAATGCGTATGTATGTATAAAATAATGGCAACCCATTATACGTCCCACTGCTGGGCACGAGTCTCTCCGCTTTTTGGGGGGAGGCCTGGAGCTTACTCCACCACGCTGCTCCAAAGCGGATTGGTGGAGGTGGGTGGGTTAGCGGCCAACCCGCTGTCGGATGTTTTCAAACCGCCCATAAGGCTTCCGACAAGGTTTAACGGCTGCTATATTTCTATAGCAACCGGGACCGATGGCTTAACGTGACCTCCGAAGCATGGCAACGCGCATTTAATTTACCACTAGTGGTCACCCATCACACTACCCAACCGCGCCCGTAGTGCTTAACCGAGCAGATCGCTTATGATCTACACCAGCCGCCGGGCCATGCGCGCTTCGTATGTATGTTGTTTAGGTATATAATATTAAATACACGGTATATATACCAAATCAACATTTTTTACACATTTTCTCTGTCTGTCTTTCCGTGTGTCTATATGTCTGTCTGTATGATTTGGGAGTCCAGGGAAGGTTTAATAGGCAAGAAAATATGAAGAAATTGAAGGGAAATAGTAAAAACCACAATTTTATTTTCCAATACAAATAGTCCGCACCTATCAAACCTTTGACACATAATTTCAATACGAATATGATGAGGCAATACGAAGTTTGCAGGGTCGGCTAGTAATATATAATTATTTGTCTGGCTAAAATCTTTTGTTAGTACATGAAAACGCACTGCAACAACTGCAATTCCAATTTTTCTTTAAGAAACTCCATGACAGTCACTCGTAAATCTTTTGTTAGTACATGAAATCGATCTGAGGTGACATCTTGCAGTTGAGATCGTCTTCACGTACGAACAAAAGGTTCTTATTCATCCGATCACTGACAGAATAGACTCAGCCTTTTTTATCGTGTTTTGTGTTGTTTGTTAGTAGTATAACTCTTTTATATAATTACTTATTCGTAGACGGATCCTAAAAAATCACAAACATACCTGTTCTTGAAGCAATTGGTAACAAGTTCTCCCTTGCTCATGTTGTACAGCCAGTTGAGTTTGCGGCCAGAGTGCTGGGACGAATAGAACGACGTGAACCGATGTACCGAGCGTTCCAACTGCAAGTAAATACATCGAAATAAAACTTGTTTTCAGATTTATAATAATGGCAAGCCTTGACACGTCCCACTGCTGGCACGAGTCTCTCCCATTTTTGGGGGGAGGTCTGGAGCTTACTCCACCACGCTGCTCCAATGTGGGTTGGTGGAGATACGGGTGGTGGATAGTGGCCAACCTGCTGTCGGATGTTTTCAAACCGCCCATAAGGCCTCCGACAAGGTTTAACGACTGCTTTCTATCGATAGCAACCGGGACCGACGGCTTAACGTGCCCTCCGAAGACCGAAAACGCGCATTTTAATTAGCCACTAGCGCTCACCATCACACACCCGACCGGCCGTATCGCACAACCGAGTAGATCGCTTGAGATCTACACCAGCCGCGGGACTATGTGCGCTTGTTTTCGGATTTATTTCGCGTATATTAAACTAAAACGATTATTTAAAATCAACGTGACGTTTCGGTCGCTTTTCAGTTTCCGTGGTCTCCCGCAGACTGAAGTGACAGCAGTTTGAAAAAATAGTATGTGCAGCTACCTATTTTGCAAACATCTTGCGTAGCGTTCAGGATTAACATAAAAGTAACTAGTTGTATCTTGAGGTCTTACAGACTGTTGCAATTGGGATTTAATTCTACCGTTTTTAATTCTACCCAGTGTTGGCCTAGTATTGTCACCCATGATGATGACAATCACCATCTGTCCTCTCTATGGAAATTTGGATGTGTTTAAACACCAAAGCATCGCGTTTACTTGCTTAGAAATTGCCTTGCGCTGGTTTGAAACATAGGCCGAGAGCGACCAGTATCAAATATCTGTTCTGAAAAAAGTACGCGATCTAGCCGCTCGTAAACGGGTAGGCTTGCTTCGGCAAACGAAGATTCAAGATTTTTTTAAGCGTTAATTCGTAAACACAAGTTTTACTACAAGATTGTCTGCACTTTTTTTGTGTATTTCCTATTTGTACTATTCATTTTTCGCAATAACACATGCGAGTGAACTTTAGAAATTAAAGAAAAAACAGAAAGAAAAATTTGACTTCGGGCAGGAATCGAACCTGCGACCTCAGGATAACCAGTCCAATACCTTTTTTTTTCGTTATTTCCTATTTGTCATTAAAAATATTCATAAATGTAAATAATATGGTTTTCATTTACCTGTACGTAAATTTGTATGGCTGTCAATCAATATATGTACATAGTTCGATTATCCGAAAATACCGGTTTTCCGAACACCCACGTCCCCCAATTAGTTCGGATAATCGACGCTCTACTGTATATCAAATTTTGTTACTACCTTCGTTAAATTGTATATTATTATTTCTTTTATGTAATGACTGTGATGTTACTGTTGTCGTACCTACATAGATTCGCATAAGCATACCGGACAAGTCTTGGTGACTTTTGGTTTGCTTTGATGTACATATTTTGTAATGTTTTCTTAAATAAATAACTTAAAAAAAAACCATTCTTGGAATTGGTATATGTTCAGTAGCAAGTATTCGAGTTTTGTCAAACCGAATATAGTGATTCACAGACTGCAGACTTCCCTGTTCTACGGTTTTTGACATCAGCAATATGTTCTTTAACCCATATCTTCCCAATATACTAAAAACGCGTCGCAATTTGATTAATTTCGGTATATATGACAACGATAGATTAGTAATAATAGGTAAATAACCAAAAATCAATTATGAACTTTAGTTTTTGTGGAATCAAACCGTTCCGAAAGTGGAACAGTAGGAACTTACTAGCATGGACATTTACTATTGGACTGTGGAAGGTTTATATGAAATAACAAGTCGTTCTATGTTTCTTTTTTATTTATATTACACATAAATAAATTATTTAACATATTAAAAGTAAAAAACAACAATTAAAGAGTAATTATGTAGCACTCATAGTTATTTTGTGTGCAATGTAACGGTACATTTCATGTGTAATGCAATAAATGCACTTTGTGCGTTGCACAAATCACATCGAGTTTGTTTATCTTGTGATACAATGTGGTGGTGTTCTTTGCCATCTAATTGAATGTGATCAGACTCTCGCTTTATGAACGAGGCATGAAATATGGCATTTGAGATGGAAGTCGAATTGTAACTTTCTTTCACGAAAAAATATGACGATTCAATATTTATCAATCTTTTTATTTATTTTATGTAAGGAAGGTGACAAACAAGCATGAAGCTCACATTGATGTCAAGTGATGACTGCAGCCTATAGACATCTACATAAAAACCAGAGGTCAAAATGTAGATGCGTTGCCACCCCTGGGACCTAAGGTGTCATGCCTCTGTGATAGTTATAATGGGACCATACATTACCATCTAACCGGAACACGATAGTGCCGAACACTACCAATTAGCGTCTTATAGGTTAGGTAATGCGGTGGAGCCTACGCCCTCGAGCTCCTGCACTTGGAACTCTACCACCAGTGAAGTCTAGTAATCATTTCAGGATTTCAGGGCTCAGGTTTTCCAAACTGGTGAAAGTCTATATATACGTAGCTGGAAAGCATTGCTTACACATAACTTCGTCATAGTAAACATTTTGAAAAATTGAACAGGGTTTTCAATTTTTCTAAAAAATCAGGTGGGGGTTGGTTTCTTTTAGTAGTTGGTTTTTAGACAATTTTTTATATTGCCAGATTCTTCATTACCAGTATCTTCATCACTTCTATAGCCGCTAGGAGTTGTGATGTAATTGTCTGCGGACTGAACATCGTCATCTTCCAGTTGATATATAATCTCATAATTCATCATATTACTGACAAACTGCAACCAAAAAAATAAAAATACAAATAATAAATAGCATAATGACTCAACATGTTACATTTTTGTATCTTCCTACTGTTCCAATATTGGAACACTATATAAAATTACTTGTATCACACTAACTGCGTTACGTATTGAAAAAGTTTTATTTGCAGTATCAATTACAGTACTACAGCAAGTAAATTTTCACAAATCTCAACACAATAACAAATAAATAAAAACCAAATACTTACATCTTCCGTCGCTCCATTTTCCGTAAAAATATATAGCAACAATCTTTATTTCTTTACAAACTTTCACGCTTTTCCAAAGTGTAAAATATTGCTACTGATAGCTTGTGGGGTCAGTAGAGCAAACCAAAAAAAAAAAATGGGTGTGTTCGTTCTAATAAGAAAAAAAAAATAAAATAATATACCGTTCCATTTTTCAAACACTAGGAATATATGGGTTAATTCTGGTGCAAAAATCTTTGTCTGGGTTATATAAGAGTCCACAATCAATCAATAAATACATGTTTTTATGTATGCTTTGGGCATTTTCAGGTATGGGAAATACCATTGAACTCGCGACTTTGAAATCGAAAGTATTGTAATTGACATCTCTGTATATTGGATCATTTGATTATTAGATTTCATACTAGGGTGACCAAGATTTTTTAAAGGTTTTCTAGCTTCTACATACCTCGGTGGGCAACTGGAAGGATGAAGACTGCTGGAAGGGCCAGGACCCAGATGACAGGACCTGGATGCTGAAGTCGATGTGGAGAGGCTGTTCTGATGCGGAAGACATGTGCTTCCTGAAGTTCTCGTTCAGGTCTTTGGATACGCCGATGTCCTGTGAAGGTTTCAAGTGTGTTAGTCCAGGAAATTAGGGATAAAAAAATTGTGAACACCGTAGAAGAATAGCAATTACTATACGGAAGGCGGCAAACAAAGATGCAGCTCACATTGATGTTAGGTGATGACTGCAGCCTATAGACATGTACACAAAAACCAGAGGTCAAAATGCAGACGTGTTGCCACCCTTGAGACCTTAGGCAGATAGATTAGGTAATACGTTAGGCCTAAGCCTTCGATTTCTTGCACTGGAACTCTACATTTCAACAAACTCAAACTCTCTTGATGTACCGGTAGACCGCAATAGGTGGAAAAGTTAGGGGAAACTTTTGTCATGCAGTTAAAGATAAAAAAAAACCTAATTTAAAATGTTCACTTTATCACTCGACAAAAAATCTTAGTATATGATAAATACTCACTTGGAACATTCTTTGCAACTTGCTTGTGTATTCGAAGCCGCACGCCTGTTTCAGCTTTGAGATCATCGATGCCTGCAATCATACAATATGGACGGTTAAATATTGATAAATTTGCACAAGAACATCCTATAATAGGGTTAGGAATATAAATAGTTTAGCTCAAATAGTGTCCTAGGAATAAAATCACCGTTTTTTTATCATCACACTAATATTATGTGAAAGTTTCTTTGTTTCGATGTTTGTCCGTCAATCACGCCGAAACTACTGAACGGATTTTGATGAAATTTGTTATACAGATAGGGTATTAGCTGACTTAGATTATAGTATACTTTTTATCCCGAAAACCACACTAATATTATAAATGTGAAAGTTTCTTTGTTTGGATGTTTGTCCGTCAATCACGCCGAAACTACTGAACGGATTTTAATGAAATGTGTTATACAGATGGGGTATTAGCTGACTTACATAATAGGACAGTTTTTATCCCGAAAAAAAAATTCTTGTGAGAGATGCCATGGGATTTGATGAGTTTCCACAGGTTACGCGAAAAGCGACCTACTCGCTGGCGGAGCCGCGGGCAACAGCTACTATATCATATGGATGCTTGGTAGTGGTACATACCTCAGCGTCGTCACTAGCCGACATGTGTTGGACGAGCCGCTTGGCGAGCATTTTGCTGTAGAACTTTTGGAACACGTCCTTGTCCTCAATGTACTTGAACACCACCATCTGGTGAACAAAATGTTGTCGTATTAGCAAATGCTTGACATACCAACTAGTATTGCACGCACACATCCGTGAGTCTGTAGGTACTAGAGAAAATCCCTACTAATATTATAAATGCGAAAGTAACTCTGTCTGTCTGTTATCTTTTCACGTCCAAACGACTGAACCGATTTTAATGAAATTTGGTACAGAGATACAGTTGACTTTGAGAAAGAACATAGGCTACTTTTTAAACGACATCGCGTACGTAAACGACGCGGGCGTAGCTGCGGGCAGCAGCTAGTGTATACTATTTCAGTACACAATTGCCTTTTATAGTAGGTATATTGCCTTTTTGCCTTGATTTATTATAATATTTATGCAACTAAGCAGCAAATTGACCATTTGATTCGAAGGGTCGCGGGTTCGATCCCCGCACCGGGACAAATATTTGTATGGCCTACAGATATTTGTTTCGGGTCTGGGTGTTTGTGTATGTGTTGTATGTGTACAACGGCACCCACGACACAGGTTTATACCTATTGTGGGGCTGTGAGTGTAAGCGTATTTAATTTTTTTTTTAATATAATATGTATACATACTAATTTGCATTAATATATAAAATATTATAAATATTGTAGAATAGGTAGGTACATACTTAATTATGTTTATTGTTTTTTTTTCTCTTTTTACACGTAGGTATTTAGTGTCCCGATCACTGGGTCTGATATTCGTATGACACCAAATAGGTTCCAGTTGAGAATCAGCGTCGGGCTTCGGCCTGACTTATGCTGAACAGCCGTGAGACGCTGTTTATTAACGTAGGTATTATGTATATATATGTAAGTACATTTGTCAATCGTTATATGTTGAAAATTAATTTTTTCTCTCTCTCTTTTGTTTAATAACTCTTTGCCTGTAATAACTCTTGCCTGTAATAAATTTTATACTGGTAGTAGAGCTCCAGTGACGGAGCTATCGTGTTCCGGTCAGGTGGTTATGTACGGCCCTGTAATTTCCGGCACAGGCGCATAACTCCTTTGGCCTCATGAGTGGTAACGCATCTGCATTTTGACCTTGGTCTTTGTTTTACTTTGACTGCAGCCTATAGACACCCGTCTATAGGCTGCAGTCATCACTTAACATCAATGTGAATTGCATGCTTGTTTGCCACTACCACTACACAAAAAAAAAAGCATGCACTAATAAAGGATTATTTCTTTCTTTCTTTCTTCTTATTGTATTTAGATCAATGGTATTATGACTAGTAAACAGACAATGATGTTATTCTATACAGAGTGTAAGAAGAGCGCTGCTGAAGCCTAGACATGGGTATGTTTGTAATCTTCTAATAATTTCGCTTTCTTGTGTCTCTGTGCTGACCAAGTAAATGTTTTCTCTCTTTCTAAAATGTAAACTGATAGTAATTGATAACGATTACTTGATTCGTTCTTATTTTTTGTTTTAAATTGCACGTGAAAATCTTATATTAAAAAAAATATATAATTGTTTAAGATAAATAATTGTTCAAGTAACAATAATAAAAACTCACCACTTGGTTGAGTGTATCCTCAAGCTCCGCCTCTTCAGGGTTCTTGCTGGACTTCTTCAGCAAGAGATCGCAGTATTTAGCCAGCAGTTCAGGACTCTTGGAAGACGAGTTGGCCGCTTTGGTCACCGAGTTACCTGCAACACAGAACGAAAACATTATCTATGAAGCTATTTACTCGAAAATTTCGAACAACTTTACAGAAAATCTATAAATATATAAAAATCAATTGCTGTTCGTTAGTCTCGCTAAAACTCGAGAACGGCTGGACCGATTTGGCTAATTTTGGTTTTGAATGATTTTTGGAAGTCCAGGGAAGGTTATAAAGGTAAGGAAATATAAAGAAATTGAAGGGAAACAGTAAAAACCACAATTTTATTTTCCCATACAAATAGTCCGTATCTATATACCTTTAACACATTGTTTCATTCTGGGGCAATACGAAGTTTGGCGGGTCAGCTAGTATTTACATATTTTCTTTCATAACTTCTTTAACGATATATTAATTCCGTTAATATGTTTACAATAGATTTATAAATGTAAACTTTTGGAAAGAAGTTCCTTATCGCGCCGGTACGCTGGCTAAGGGAGCTAGGCGAGCGTCACGAAAAATCCTCACAAGGCTTTTGCTATAGTGCGTAGCGCTCGGAGAGGGGGCAGGCCGAGTATAGGATTCGACTTATTCGTTCTCTCTCTCTCGCTCTCGACAGTGACAAACTACGCGACGCGCGCGTCTGCTGTGTATTGTCGTGTTCGTGTGTATGTAGTTTTAGTTATTTTTAATATTAAAAAAATAAACAATGAATGTGAAAGTGATTCATTAGAAGTTGAAGTGAAACTTCGTTCCAATCGGGTGTCCCGTCCCACATGTGACAGCTCAAGACAGTTTTTTTAGTCTGGTAAAGCATCATAAATTAAAAATCCGAAAATGTTCCTTAACTTCTCAAGTAGTTCAAAGCTCTAAAACAGTGTTTTCCAAACACTGTTCTGCCATGGCTTGGTAATTTTCACACTGTCCCTTCGTGACCCACTTAGTTATTATTATTTTTTTATCTAATGGAACCAGTATGGTAAACCCATAAAAGGTTTTATACACAAAAATATGCAATACCTACTGGTATTACATAGAATATTTTGGTGACCATGCCTATTTAGTCACTTAATGTTAGTGCAAAGTTTGGAAGTGCTTCTTATTGTTTAAATCCAAGTCCATAAAAAATTACGACAGTTTTATTAATTTTTAAGATAATGTTGCGATCCGGTATTTTATTTAGATGACCCGGTACCGGGTCGCGTCCCGGCAAATGGGAAACGTTGCTGTAATGAAAGAATCTTTGGACCGTTCTTTTTATTTAAATACACAAATTACGCCACCATCCATTTTTTATTTTTAATCTTGTTCCGCGGTATTTGTAGTATTATTGTGAAAAATATAAAACTCACTGTTGATAAATCTCCCGCAAGCCTTATCCAAGGCCGTCACGAAGCCGGACTCGTTGGCGAACGCGACCAGCACGAGCGCGTTGTACTTCTTGTGAACCTCTAGTATCGTGGATACGTAGAGTTTCGGGTCCTGGAACAAATGTAGGTAATATTATATATATTTTATTTAATGGAAGTGGCAAAGAAGCGTGCAGTTTTCATTGATGTTAAGTGATGACTGCAGCCTATAGACACCCATACAAAGATCAAGGTAACGACCTTAACGGCCCACAATTTTATATTATACTAGCGACCCGCCCCGGCTTCGCACGGTAGCTTTAACCTATTGTATTAAACGGCATTGAAAACCGTATTTGACCGACTTATTTGACCAAAATCTCAGTAAATATAAGTACGATATTTCTTTTTTACGTATAGGAAGTGGCATGCAGTTCACATTGATGTTAAGTGATGACTGCAGCCTATAGACACCCACACAAAGACCAAGGTCAAAATGCAGATGCGTTACCACTCCTGAGGCCTTAGGTGTTATGCCTCTGTGCCGGAAATTACAGACATTAACACCTGACTGGAACACGATAGTGCTGAACACTACCATTTAGCGGCAAGTATATTAGCTAATGCATCTAAGTGATATTTATGCCTATACATATTTTTTTAGCTTGTTTGACATGTATATCAATTGTTATTCACTTTAATTTATTTTGTTTTTTTTTTGACGTGTCATAAGAGGTGCCTGTCACCCTAAATGAATAAATGAGTTTCTGATTCTAGTGCCTACGCCCGCGAGCTCCATCACTGGAGCTCTACCACCAGTAGAAGTAGACTCACAGTGTTGGCGGCGTCACCGCACTTGTCGACGGCCTGCAAGCCTTGCGCGTGTATATGTTGCTCGAGCAACCGCCTCAGCTCGCACAGCCCGTCCGGGATGCGCGCCACCAGGCTGTACATGCGACCTAGGTCGGCATTCTTGTCGCCGTCTAGCAGTTTCTGAAACAAAAATATATGATTTAAGGCTTCGCACGGGTGTAATGTTACTTAGTACCTTCATTTTACTGGTGGTAGAGTTCCAGTGACGGAGCTCGCGGGCGTAGGCACCACCGCATTACCTAATATACTTGCCGCTAAATGGTAGTGTTCAGCACTATCGTGTTCCGGTCAGGTGGTAATGTACGGCCCTGTAATTTCAGGCACAGAGGCATATCACCTAATGCCTCAGGAGTGGCAGCGCATCTGCATTTTGACCTCTGGTCATTGTGTGGGTGTCTATAGGCTACAGTCATCACTTAACATCAATGTGAACTGCATGCTTGTTTGCCACTTTTAATACATAAAAAAAAAAAAAAAAAAAAACTTACCTACATAAAAGTATCCTATGTATAATAATAATGGCAACCCTTGAAACGTCTCACTGCGGGGCACGAGTCTCTCACCTTCTTGGGCAGAGGCCCAATGCGGGTTGGTGGTGATACGGGTTAGTGGCAAACCCAATGACGGATACTTTCAAACCGCTCATAAAGCCTTCGACAAGGTTTAACGACCGCTATCTATCGATAGCAACCGGGACCGACGTATTAACGTGCCCTCCGATGTGCGGACTTACTTTGATTATTATCAGATAATTATCCATGTCGATTGATAACTTAATTTCTTCAATTTTCAACTCAAATATTATTTCTTTACTAGCGGCCCCGGCTTCGCGCGGTTGTAATGTTACCTACCCTCTGCTATTCGTCTTATCGTGATGTTATAGGCTAAAGCCTTCCTCAATAAATGGACTATCTAACACTGAAAGAATTTTTCAAATCGGACCAGTAGTTCCTGAGATTAGCGCGTTCAAACGAACGAACAAACTAACTCTTCAGCTTTATAATATTAAGTATAGATATATATATATTTTTTTTTAATAATTTATTTATAAGCTAGTTAGCTCCAGGCCTCCCCCCAAGAAGGGGATAGATTCGTGCTCAGCAGTGGGACGTATCCAAGGTTCCATTATTAATCAAAGAAAACAATCATCTAAAATAATCTAAATAATTCCAACCCCTTAAAAATGTAATGATCGGAAGTGTACAATACCTGGAACTCAGCGTGGAATATCTCCAGATGCTTCTCAATGAGGACCCGGTCGCAGGTCTTCGCCAGCTTCTCCATGGTGGTCTCGTGCAGGTACACCTGCACGCGTCTCTGTTCCTCCTGTATCCGTTGTTCCGCCTGTGGAAAAAGGATAGAAGATTCTTTTTACTAAATAATTTTCAGACAGCATGTTTTTTTTATGATAGAGAGACGGCAAACAAGCGTGCAACTCACATTGATGTTAGACATAGAGCAACACGGGCCACCGGCCGCGGCGGACCGGAGGGGAGTAGCCATATGCAGGCTTTCCCCTCTGTCAAAGTCCAAAAATGGTCCTATGCCTATAGTCCAGATATTTAAATGTGTGCGTGAAATTGTTTATGTATTTTGTTAAAGTCATGCTGTGAGTTTCGTGGTAATAGAAAATTTTTGTAGTGTGAGTGTGTGTCACACGTATTTCCACTCGCAAAATATGACTGTTTTGCATCGGTAATAAACGCTATGGCTACTTCCCTCCGGTCCGCCGCGACCGGTGGGCCGAGTTGCTCTATGATGTTAAATGATGACTGCAGTCTATAGACAGACATTCACACAAAGACCAGAGGTCAAAATACAGATGCGTTGTCACCTCTGAGACCTAAGTTGTTTTACCTCTGTGGCAGTTATTACAAGGCCATTACCATCTAACCGGAACACGATACTGCTGAACACTACCACATGGCGGCAGATAGATGAGGTAACGCGGTGGTGCCTACACCCTCGAACTCCTACAGCTCTACCACCATTAAAAGTAACACCAAAAATCTTTGTATCATCAACATATTCATCATCGTCATATCAGCCGTAACATGCCCACTGGTGGACGAAAGCCTCCTCATAAGGGGGATATGCCATAATCGCCACGCTTGGCATGCGGATTGGCGATCGCAGTGGCGGTAGTTTTATCGCAGGACGCTGCTGCCCATCACGCGTTTTTGTACTAACTACTGCACCAGTGGAATGGTTTGACCGGCATTGTTCGGTTGACTGACTGCACTAGTGGAAGAATTACCATTCAGTAGAAGAAAATTTGACGACCCGGTTAGTCCAGCGGTGTGAGACGAAGGGTCGCGGTTCGATCCCCGCACCGGGACAAATATTTGTCTGGCCTACAGATATTTGTTTCGGGTCTAGGTATTTGTGTTGCGGCCATTATTTGATAGGCAGCCTAGTGGATATATATTCTCTAGATTATAATTAATAGTAAGCGTTAAAATTACGTTTGCAGCATATCTGGATGAATGAAATGATTCTGCAGTGGGATCCTAAACTATAACTACCGCCTCAGTAGAATGGTTTGACCGCCATTGCTTGCTTGACTGACTGAACTAGTGGAAGAATTCCGATCTAGTAGAAGAAAATTCTTCCGCTAGTGGTCGCTACATCCCGAAACCAAGATCAACATATAAAAAAAAAACGCTTACACTCACAGCCCCACATTAGGTATAAACCTGGTTCGTGGGTGCCGTTGTACACACACAACACATACACAAACACCCAGACCCGAAACAATGTCTGTAGGCCATACAAATATCTGTCCCGGTACGGGGATCGAGCAAAGCGCGAGTTGCCCCGCAGCTGGTGTAGATCGGAAGCGATTTACTCGGTTAAGCGATACGGGCGCAGTCGGGTGTGTGATGGGTGACCGCTAGTGGCAAATTAAAATGCGCGTTTCCGTGCTTCGGAGGGCACGTTAAGCCATCGGTCCAGGTTGCTATCGATAGATAGCAGTCGTTAAACCTTGTCGGAGGCTTTATGGGCGGTTTGAAAACATCCGACAGCGGGTTGGTATCTCCACCGCATTGGAGCAGCGTGGTGTAGTAAGCTCCAGGCCTCCTCACAAAAAGGGGAGAGACTCGTGCCCATCAGTGGGACGTATCATGGGTTGCCATTACGGGGATCGAACCCGCGATCTTTCGAATCAAACGGTCGTCTCACACCGCTGGACTAACCGGATCGTCAAGCCGATCACGAAACCCACCTTAATCATATACTCGGTGACGGGGTTGTTCCTCAGGAAGTCGGTGCTCTCGCGCGTGTAGAACCGCTCGGTGTCCTCGAGGAACACGGCCTCGAAGGTCTCCTTGTACACCGCCAGGTTCTGGCCGCGGGCCGCCGGTTCCTCCTCGTTTAGACCCAGTGCTACGTAGCAATTGATCACCTAGAATTGATGTTAATGCAGGACCTTTAGGTTCAGTTGTACCAAAATATTTCATAGTGTCAAATTTTACATACTTCAAAAAATTTGGTACATATAAAGAAAGATGAAAAATTTTACATTAACTTGTAACAAATAATTTGTATGTATGTTCACGCCGGGTCCCTAACGGGGTAGGAAGAGAGTGTAGAGCGCCAGATATCCCGGTCCTGACATACCTCTCGTGCCTCATCTACCTTCATCATTCTCTTCATACATGCACGCCGATTCCTAAGATTTTGACCGCACCATCAGACAGAACTCGACCTATTTGTTCATGGTAGGTCAGTCTTGGTCTTCCTGGGCCTCTGCAACCATTTAAATTCGCATTGTATATCTGTTTACGTCATTCGCTCATTCGACATTCTTTATGCCCGAACCATCGGAGCATGCCGTTTTTTACATTTTTACACCGATACTATCATTCACACAAAGCCTCTTTCTTACATCTTCATTACGAACGCGATCGGTGAGCGATACACCACAGATCTCATCTCGACCGCGTTTAATTTACTTTCATGCTCTTTCCTGCATACCGAGCTCTCGCTTCCATATAAAAACACAAATGATTTGGTGCAACCAAACCTAAAAGTCCAAAGAAGAGTGTTGCGTATACTATACCCTGGACTGCAAAACATATTAACATTTCAATAATCAGGGGACTCTAAATGATCACAATACTGTCATTCATCTGTTTACAGCGAGTACTGGAATACTTCGGGCAAATTGCTCGAGTAGGTATTGCTCAAGGAGTATCTTGACAAGTCTTCACAAGCAAGGTCCAGGGTAAAAAAACACGTGGGCGCAGCCTGATGCGCTGAACGGATCAAATCCGCACCACAGTCGATAGCAAGATGCACACACATACACACTGCCGAAAACCGTGCCCGATGGCGCACTATCGTCCGACAAAAAGTGATCCGTGGCCCTTCACGGATGAATAATGAATAGAAATGTTTAATGAAATTTTAATTTCAGATGAAGTTAGAAAATATAAAAAAATAATATAAATAACTATGCCATAGGCTTTTATTTCATTTGCTTATCACGCCCTATTTTTTTCAAGACGGTAAAAAAAGTCACCCAGTATAATATCCTCTGTGTATGTAATATTATTTTATCAGCTTTATAATATAACGAACACCTCTGGTCACGACCCTCAGTATTGGGGAAAACGATACAAAGAGGAGAAGGATTATGAAATATAACAAAACTCACCCCAGAAACGAGTCTAGTGTTGATGGTCTCTCCATTCCGCTCCTTCTCGATCAGCTTGAGCACGGCGTTGGTGACTTGCTTGTTGAGACACTTGAACAGATTGTCACGCCATGTGACAAGTGCCAGTTGGTAGATCTCGTAGATGCCCTGGGTATGAGACGAAAGATTTAAATTTATCAGATTTTTTTATGTAATGGAAGTGGCAAACAAGCATGCAGTTCACGTTGATGTGTAGTGATGACTGCAGCCTATAAACACACACACAAAGACAAAGGTCAAAATGCAGATGCGTTACCACTCCTGAGACCAATAGTGTTATGCATCTGTGCCGGAAATTACAGGGCCGTACATTACCACCTGACCGGAACGCGATAGTGCTGAACACTACCATTTAGCGGCAAGTATATACCACTTTTCCAATTAATGTAATGTATTAATCTGCCTCAGTAGCCTAGTGGTAGCTGGCCACTATTAAACTGAGGTCCTGGGTTCGATTCCCGGGTCGGGGTCTATCAGAGATAATGGTGTAGAATCCTTTATATCCGGTTCTATTCATCATATCAGCCATAGGACGTCCACTGCTGAACATAGGCCTCCCGCAATGACCTCCATGCCGACCGATCGGAAGCGACGTGCATCCAGCGGGTACCTGCAGCCTTGATCAGGTCGTCGGTCCATCTTGCAGGTGGACCGCCCGTGCCGATACGTGGTCTCCACTCGAGAACCTTTCTGCCCCAGCGGCTATCGGTTCTCCGAGCTATGTTCCCTGCCCATTGCCACTTCAGCTTGGAAATCGGCTTAGCTATGTCAGCGCTTTCGTTCGCCTACGGATCTCCTCATTTCTGATTCGATCCAGTAGGGAAACGCCGAGCATAGCCCTTTCCATTGACCGCTGAGTGACTTGCAGCTTTCGTACGAGACCACGTCTCGGCACCGTAGGTCATCTCCGGCAAAACGCACTGATTAAAGACTTTCGTCTTCAAGGACTGCGGGACGTTTGACGAGAAAACGCTCCTTAACTTCCTGAACGCTGCCCAGCCGAGTTGGATTCGGCGAATGACCTCTTTCTCGAAGTTCGACCTGCCAAATTGTATGGTTTGTCCTAAATAGACATATTCGTCGACAACTTCGAGGATCGAGTTCCCAACGGACACTGGAGTGGGCGATACAAGGTTATTGAACATGACCTTGGTCTTACCCATGTTCATTTTGAGGCCCACTCTTTGGGACAGTCGATTGAGGTCTTCGAGCATTGTGCTGAGATCTTCCAGCGACTCTGCCATGACTATAATATCGTCGGCAAACCGAAGGTGAGTGATGTATTCGCCGTTGATATTGATGTCTAGTCCTTGCCATTCCAGGAGCTTTGCCGCGCGATGCCTAGTTCTTGAGCCGGTTCTATTATTGTAATCTAAAGTGTGCAACACTATTGTTGAGGTAAGAAAAAAAATTTTTTTTTTCCTCTCCTTTGTACCCATTTATATACAAGAGGAGTAAAGCTGGGTTGCACCAAGATATTTGTAAAAGTTATTGTTACATTTCACACCCTTCTCTAACTTAAAGAAATCTGTTAAAGTTAGAGAACAAACTAGCCGCACATTTAATGAATAATTCAACATTTAAACGACTGAAAATAAAGTGCCCTCTAGATCTATTAAGAGGAACAAACAATAATGTATAATAACTTATTTAATATAAAAAAAAAAAAAAAAAAAAAAAAAAAAAAAGGTTAGAGAATGATGTGAGACATTACAAAAACTTTAACAGATATCTTGGTGCAACCCAGCCTTAGTAAGGTTGTGGATGACTTGACAAAAGTCCTCGCCACGGTTTACGGGCGACTTGAGTCAATACCAAGATGAAAGGAGAGTTTTTTTATGTAATAAAGGTGGCAAACCAGAATGCAGTTCACATTGATGCTAAGTGATGACTGCAGCCTATAGACAGCCTTACAAAGACTTGAGCTTAACACTTGAGTGAGGTGGAAACTTGGGTAACCTATTTTATGTAACTCGTCGAAATAAAGACTAAACTTACCTTGCGGCCTTCCTCGCACTCACGCTTCACCCAATGCCTGTTCAGGTAAGAGCAAACCCCGTTCAGCACGCGGGAAGAGAACTGATACTCCTCCCACTGCTTCGTGTAGAAGGCTAGAACGTCTTCGCCCATGAGATCGGCACCATTCTATGGGGATCAAGCAATACATTACAATTGTAAAAAATACTCCTTAAATTTTTACATTAATTTTGTTAAATAAATGAGATTGTAAAATGTGTTCGAGGTGAGGCTCATCGCAGGGCTTCATTAGAAATAAGACATAGCAACAGTGTCCTGGCAGATCCTACTACGGATGACGCCAGAATACTGTTGCAACTATATCAATTGTCAATGAGCTAAGGTTGTTTAATTTTTTTTTTTAAATGATTAATGTAAGTCATGTTCCCGTATAGAGCGTCATGGTCTTTGACCAAGCTCTTTAAATGGAGAATAAAAAAAAAAAATTAGATTAGCATGCAATGACTTAGTGATCGGACTAACATTTAATTTTATAACATGATTTTTTTTTTATGTAATAAAAGTGGTAATCAAGCATGCAGTTCACATTGATGTTAAGTGATGACTGCAGCCTATAGACAACCACACAATGACCAGAGGTCAAAATGCAGATGCGATGCCACTCCTGAGACATTAGGTGTTATGCCTCTGTGCCGGAAATTACAGGGCCGTACATTACCACCTGACCGGAACACGATAGTGATGAACACTACCATTTAGCGGCAAGTATTTTAGGTAATGCGGTGGTGCCTACGCCGGCGAGCTCCGTCACTGGAGCTCTACTACCAGTATGTCAATTATGTAAAGCAAAAAGAGAGTAAACAACAAATTGAACAGACAATGAGTCACACTTAATTGATCAAACGTCGCTAAATCGGTCTTTTAGGAAGGTAGTTGGGTATTTGGATTGAATGGCACGCAGTATAAAAGAGAAAAAATATGAGTATTCCGTCGAAGATGAATTGGGAGCCACTTGAAGCTTTGAACTGCGAGATATGATCATATTTCATCATCATCATCATTTCAGCCAAAAGACGTCCACTGCTGAACAAAGGCCTCCCCCAAAGAATGCTACAACGAACGGTCCTGGGCCGCCCTCATCCAGCGATTGCCCGCGACCTTCACCAGGTCGTCGGTCCATCTTGTGGGGGGCCTGCCTACGCTTCGCTTTCCGGTACGCGGTCGCCACTCGAGAACTGCTCTGCCCCAACGGCCATCAGTTCGTCGAGCTATGTGCCCTGCCCACTGCCACTTGAATCTCGCTATTCGGTGAGCTATGTCGGTAACTTTGGTTCTCATGCGGATCTCCTCATTTCTGATTCGATCTCGCAGAGAAACTCTAAGCATAGCTCTCTGAGTGACCTTGAGCCTTCTTATGAGGCCACGTTTCTGTCCCATATTTACGGAGGCCAAATATGAATCGAATAAATACCTTTTGGAGACGCTCAAGTTAAAATCTGCCGCCTCGCGCTACGCGACGGAGCGAGCGCGGTGCAGTGGGTTGAGCGCCTTACCTTGAGTAAGTTGATGAGATACAGCCTGAGGAATTCGCGTAGCCTCTTGTACAGCTCGAGCCCGACTAGCTGAGCCCCGCCAGGCCCTTGACTGGTCTGAAAATGATAATAATTTTACAGTAACATTAACAAACTGTTATGCATTGATTGATTTGCATTGCAGTACAAAAAAGAAGTTTTTTATATATATAATGAAGGTGGCAAACAAGCATGCAGTTCACATTGATGTAAAGTGATGACTGCAGCCTATGTCTACATAAAAACCAGAGGTCAAAATGCAGATGCGTTGCCACCCCTGAGACCTACGTTGTTATCTCTGTGTTAGTTATTACTGGGTCATACAATACATGTGTGTAATGTTTAATGTTTCTACTGGTGGTAGAGCTCCAATAACGGAGCACGCGGGCATAGGCACCACAGTATTACCTAATGTTCTTGCCGCTAAATGGCAGTGTTCAGCCTCATACGTGTTTTTCACGTTATCGCTTTCTGTATATACCTATTTGTGACGTTCATTCCATACATATTAACTCGATGGAAAAATCATGGAAAACGCTTAAAAACACTGTTTTTAAGCAATATTTTAAAGAAAAATGGAAGAAAAAATTTGACTTCAGGCAAGACTCGAACTCGTGGCCACTGGGAATCTAGTCCAGCCGCTCTTCCAACTGAGCTACCGAAGTCCTGCCCGATTTGTCAAATCTTTCCTTCACATTTATTGCATTGCCTTATGGTGGCAGCAGCGATGAATGGCGCAAAAGCATGTGTTAATGCGAAATAATAGAAACAATTATTAAGGGTAAAAGCGACTTCTTTACGATATTCAAGAAACTGCAAAGCGAACCATGCGCGATGCAACTATGATATAAATGAACATTATTGGGACAAAACTTATTGTAGATGCACGCCATCTAGTGGTACGTTTAAACTAGATTCACTTGCCCTTACACTGAGGGGATTGCTATCGCTTTTGCACTAAGTTTTTACACCCTGGTAATAATCGTCACAGAGGCATAACAACTTAGGTCTCAGGGGTGGCAACCAGGGGCGGATTTCCCTATAGGCCGAGTAGGCCCGGCCCTAGTGCGGCAAAAATTTGGTGGTTTTTTTTTTTAAGTAGTTCCCTACGCGCTTACGTGTAAAATCTCAAAAATGTGTCCATATAGCATCTCGCGAAAAAAATTACATGTATGGCAATTACGATTATTAGAAGAATCGATTATTAGAAGAATTAATTAAATCACTTACTGACGAGCATTTTTTTTTTTTTCATTTTAATTTAATTTCTATAGTTGTATCTAATTTTTTATGCTTTACTGCACGAGGAGGGGATGGGGGGGGGGCAATCTTTCATAGGCCTAGGGCAGCCAACGTATCAAATCCGCCCCTGGTGACAACACATCTGTATTTTGACCCTGGTTTTTGTGTAGATGTTTATAGACTGCGGTCATCACTTAACATCCCTGTGAACCGAACGATTGTTAGCCACCATTGTTAAATAAAAGGAATAGCTGAACATCATACCGCTTTTTTCACATACGATGACCTGTTGGACGCTCTGACGGTCGAAGCGCTGGGCAGGCTGTTGTTCTGATGCACTGACGTGCAGTAGTTATATACATGACTGTATGCTGTTCAGGTACATTAAAGGTGTTTGATTTCACATCTTAATATAGTATACTAGCGGCCCGCCCCGGCTTCGCGCGGTGCAATGTTGCCTACCCTCGCCTATTCGTCTTAGCGTAATGATTATATATAGATATATCCTAAAGTCTTCCTCGATATCTTTTATAGTTTAGGCAGCGTACGCAAAATAAGTAACGTTTCTGGTTGATTTTTTACACCTTGTGTCTGAAAAACCCAAATATCTTACGGAACCCTATTTTTTCCAAAATAAAATACAGCCTATGTTACCCGTGGATAATGTAGCTTTCGAATAGTGACGATATCTTTTATAGTTTGGGCAGCGTACACAAAATAAGTAACTTTTCTGGTTGATTTTTTACACCTTGTGTCTGCAAAACCCAAACATCTTACGGAACCCAATTTTTTCCAAAATAAAATATAGCCTATGTTACCCGTGGATAATGTAGCTTTCGAATAGTGAAGGAATTTTTAAAATCGGTCCAGTAGTTATTGAGCCTATTCAAAACAAACAAACAAAAAAATATTACCTCTTTATAATATTATATTAGTTTAGATAAATACGTTATATACTTTTATCTACCTCTTTACTTCTTATAATATCACTGGATCTTAATTGTTTGTGTAATTACTTAGGTGCAGCAGAGATAACACTCTACGTAGTCAAAACTGTCCTACCCAGAACGTGTAAATTGTGGAACAAACTTCCCTGTGAGGTGTTCCCCCAGTGCTACAATATGGAGTGTTGCAAATGTTCATAGGCGATGGTGACCACTTTCTATCAGGTGGCCCGTCTGCTGTCTGTCAACCTAATGACATAAAAAAAACAAGATGATTGTCTCTTTCCTCAGCTTGGTGTGCAATATTTCTGGACAGCTACTGTTCACTTCTGACACAATGTAAATATAGAACAGAGAGGAAACTACGTACAAAGCGTTCAAAACGGCACACGCACACAAACATGTGCATCTAAGCGGTTCTCGCGGTGCTACAGTAGCGAGTGTCGCGTCGAGACGAGCGGTCACGTTGTGATTTGTTTTTGTTTCCACGAGTGTTTTAAAGATGCCACGAGCGTATTGCGTGGTATACGACTGTTTAAACTCTGCATCATCAAAACCGGAGCTATCGTTTTATAAACTGCCTGGTGATTTTGTAAGGCAAGAATGATGTATTGTTATAATATCTAACATATTTTTAAAAATCTCGTGTGACAGTGTTTGTGACAATACTCCTCCGCAGCGGCTAGACCGATCATTATGAAATTTTGTGTGTATGAGAATCGGTTGTAGTCTTATTTTATATCCCTAAATGGTAAGGATGATTCTCACAATTTATTTATTTCGATTTTTTGGACAGTTAATGTGTTTATTTATACCTCTAAGGCGATACGAAGTTCGTCGAGGCAGCTATTTATTTATTATCCTGCTTACCCGAGTGGGTGAGGGGAGGAGGAACTCGCCCGGTCTCGGCAACTCGTTGCAGTATTAACCAACACCATAAGATTATGTACATAGCCTACATATTATTATTTGTAAACTGTTGTACCGCGGTGTGACGTTACAACGTGTTGCAATTTTATATAGGCCGTATTGAGTCATTTCACTATTCGCAATATTTTGAATCGTTATATCTTAAGAACTTTTAAGTACTTATTGACTATATGTTTCAAACACAAATAGTATTTATTTATCCAATACTATTAAAGGGTAACCAATACAAAAAATAGTCAACATCCCAATACGATTGATTAAAGTTCAGTAAAAGCTAAAACAGTAACACCATTATTTAAAAAATATAGTGACATCCCTGTTGCTTCAATGGAGTGTAGGTAAATATTTTATAAAATGGGCTTAGTTTCCATACTGTTTGAATCTATACTGTGCTTCTGATGATGAACACAGTACCTATCCGAACTTCCTTCCGAGGTATTCCCTCGGTGCTACAATATGGGGTTCTTCAAAAATGACGTCAAAAGAGTCCTACAGGGCTGGCAGCGTGTTGGTAACTCCCCTGGTGTTGCAAATGTTCATAGGCGACGGTGACCACTTTCCTTCAGGTGGACCGTCTGCTTTTCTATCAATCTTCAAACATTTACTGGTGGTAGAGCTCCAGTGACGGAGCTCGCGGGCGTAGGCACCACTGCATTACCTAATATACTTGCCGCTAAATGGTAGTGTTCAGCACTATCGTGTTCCGGTCAGTAGGAGTAGTAACGCATCTGCATTTTGACCTTGGTCTTTGTGTAAGTGTCTATAGGCTGCAGTCATCTCTTAACATCAATGTGAACTGCATTCTTGTTTGCCACTTCCATTACATAAAAAAACCCGCTTCCGCATTCCGCAGTCGGGTAAAACGTGTCACTCATTTTGAAAAAGGATACGTATATAAGTCTATATATCTGTTTTTCACCATATACTGCCTGTTATATACTTGCTCGATGCCCTCTCGCAGATCGCCCCATATCTGAAAACAATAAATAAAAAACATTACATAATGTGTACTCAAGTTTTCGCAAGGTACACTTATCTACTGGTGGTAGAGCTCCAGTGACGGAGCTCGCGGGCGTAGGCACCACCTAGGCATTACCAAGAAGGGGAGAGACTCGTGCCACACCGCGGATACTCCGCCAAAATTCCAAACAAACGCTTAATTTGGTCTCTATTACACAGACATCAATCAGTGACGTGTATTTACACATGTACCTGTGTGCGTAGCACGTACAAAATACCAACCGTCGCCCATAAGAGGGGGGGAGGTTGGGTGATGCGGGGAAATCGGGCGGGACGTCGAAGTGTCCATTCTAGTAGTTAGTAGTATTATTACATATTCTCTGCACCGTGCAGAGAATATGTAGTGCAGAGAATATGTAATAAAACGTCCCACTGCTGGGCAGGAGCCCAGCAGTGGGACGTATCAAGGGTTGCCATTATGACGCACATTACAACGTTCCATTTTATTTCTTTCCAAGTAGGGAAACCTAAAAAAATACAACCATAAAAGTCGCGGCTCAAATCGGAATACGTATTCTAATAATAAAACAGTGAAACTGGGCCGATAGATGTTTTTAATCATAAATTTTAGCCATGTATTGGCACGATTCCAAGTGTTGCATTAAAAATACCAGTGTTGTGTAGACGGGCATTTTTTTGCAGCTAAGTTTACACGGTCTAAGTTTACGCATAAGAAATGTCGTGGCAGCATGCAGTTCACATTGAGTTTTCTTGAATACTTTAGCCTGTATACACAACTGCCTCAGTAGCCTAGTGGTAGCAGGCCACTACTTCTATGCTGGGTTCGATTCCCGGATCGGGGAATTTTAGATATAAATTTTACGGTGTAAAATGTTTGATCCCTGGTTCTATTGGGATTTTTAAATTTTTTCGAAGTTTCCCAGTTACTCGAAGTTTGGTAATGTTCCCGGAGATGTCAACAGGCTCGCCATCTTTTATATGGCCCAAAACGGCGAATCGTGGGTGTTTGCATTATGATTTAAAGCATGCGTTTAGCTCTGTCTACCCCTCCGGGGATTACAGGCGTGAAGTTACGTTTTTGTATACACAAATGAAGGTATAATATTATAATGGGAAACCAACATTCACTTTGATGGTAAGTGAATACTGTATCTAGCCCAGCTATACTCTAAGTGTGTTCCGCGGAACCCTAGGGTTCCGTGATACCTCTGTCGGGGTTCCGCAAGAATTTAGAAAAAAAAATCAATACACCTCTCTCTGGTCGCTCCGCGGCCGCAAAAAACGCTATTAACGTTATTTTTTTATTTATTTGTATTTGTAGAAACATGTGTTACAATAGCTGGTACTTTTTTGATTTTTTTAAATGTTTTCTTTTATTGTCCTTGCCAAGTGGTGAAGTAAATAATAATTAGTAACTGTTACATTGTACTTTTATTATGCTGATTAATAAAAAATACACTTATAAAAACAATTGCTTTATTGTAGGGTTCCATCAAGTATTTTGATTCCCAAAAGGGTTCCGTCATTTAAAAAATTTGAGAACCGCTGATCTAGCCTATAGACATATACACAAAAACCGGAGGTTAAAATGCAGATGCATTTCGATCAATGGCGAAACCTCGCTCTCACGCATCTTTAAAAAAATATCTCAGGGACCTGAGATATTTGAGACCAAAGATACTGTAGCCTATAAACATCTACATAAGACTGGAGATTTCAATGTAGATGCATTGCCACTGCCACTCCTGAGGTCTAAGATATTATGCCTCTGTACCGGAAATTACAGGGCCGTCCTATTGTATACATATTGTACCTATAGTCTACTTGTTACTGTTATCATTATTTTGTTATTCAAATATTTTTGTTTTCCAAGAAGACCCCCTGAAAAGTAGGTATCAGGAACGTAGCCTGGGTAATTTGTTTATATTCAAATACTTATAGAATATTTTGTCAAAACAGTTCAAGTTCAATGTCGACGGTTTTTAGGGTTCCTTACCTTGGGAGTAAAAAACCGAATCCATACATAGGATCACTCGTAAATCAGTCCGTCTGACCGTTCACAATTTCATTTAAAAACCAATGGACCGATTGAATTAATGAAAACCAGAGGCCAAAATGCAGATGCGTTGCCACCCCTGAGACCTTAGTTTAGTTTTTATATCTATCCGTGAGTTTGCATTCTTGAAACATTTA
This sequence comes from Macrosoma leucophasiata, assembly GCA_036365455.1. NCBI lineage: Eukaryota > Metazoa > Arthropoda > Insecta > Lepidoptera > Hedylidae > Macrosoma > Macrosoma leucophasiata. The sequence continues at coordinate 5,378,028 of JAWQUS010000015.1, forward strand.
CATAATAAATATAACTACGTTAAGAAAAACCGACTTCAAAACTAAAAAGTAAAAAATAATAAACTAATAGGTAATTTACTAATAGGTTGAAGTCGGTGCCAAGCCTTAAACAAATAATTAGGTTTTAATCACTTAAATATGTATACGAGCAAATTAACTTATTATATATATAATTACACTGAACACAACGTAACCGGCGAATCGTGGGTGTTTGCATGTATGCTTGAATTCATGCATTTACCTATGCCTACCCCTCCGGGGATTACAGGCGTGATGAAATGCCTATTTTAGTGATTTTGGCTTGGCACCGACTTCAAACCTATTATATTTTGAAGTCGGTTTTTCTTAACGTAGTTATATTAGGTTGGGGAAAAAGTTTCTTCGCATTTTTTAAGATAATTCAAAACATTTTTAATATAGTTTATTTAAATTTAACTAAAGTATGTATGTACCATTTTGTTCGATAACCTTTTGCCATCTTGTAGGTAGGGACATGATCCCATTGCTATCAAAATTTTGGGACTTCTCATCAAAATACCGCGACAAGTGGATTTGGCAGTCCTCTCGTGATGTTAACCTAACATTGCATAAAGAATTCTGAAGAGACCGAAACAGGTGGAAATCTGAAGGTGCAAGGTCAGGACTATACGGCGGATGCATTAACACCTCCCAGCCAAACTCTCTTAATTTTTGCTGAGTGGCTATAGATGTGTGAGGTCTAGCGTTATCATGATGAAACACCACACCCCTTCTGTTGATCAATTCCGGCCGCTTTCTCTCAACTTCTTGCTTTAATCTCATCAGTTGTTCGCAGTAGAGTTCAGAATCGAGTGTATAGTCCTGCCTGGTGGTAATAGCTCATAATGAATAATGCCCTTCCAATCCCACCACACACACCTTATTGCGAGTTAACCCGGGTTTCGCCACAGTCTGTGAAGCCTGACCGGCCTTTGACCACGACCTTTTTCGCACGTTCTTGTCGTACGTGATCCACTTTTCATCTCAAGTTATCATCTTCTTCAAAAATGATTCGGTTTCATTACGTCGTAATAAAGAATCACAAATGAGTACACGGTTCATTAGGTTTCTTTCAATGAGCTCGTGAGGTACCCAAATATCGAGCTTTTTTTTTGTACCCAGCCTTTTTTCAAATGCGCCAAAACTGTTTAGTGATCAATTCTCAGTTCTTCAGCTACGTCGTAACTACTGATATGTCGATCTTGCTCCACTTTTTCAAAAATGGCATCCATTTTATCCGTAATAGGGCGCCCAGAGCGAGGTGCATCTTTGACATCAAAATTTCCGGATTAAAAACGCTTAAACCAAATTTGTGCTACTCTCACAGACACTGCACTAGGTCCATAAATATCGCTAATTTTTTTCGCGGCTTGCGTTGCATTTTTACCTTTTTTGTAGTAAAATTTTAAAATGTATCGAATTTCTTCATTAGATTCACTCATCTTGACAGTACGAAAAACAAATGAAAATCACACATTTGTCTAATTTGAATTTGGAATTATGTTCTTTAAAATTTCAATGATACTGATGAAATAAGCCAGATACAAATACTAAAGCCAAAGAGATTTTATTACAAGTTCATACATACTATAATGCGAAAAGACTTTTTCCCCAACCTATTATACACCGGAGTGGCATCTATGGAAACCAAATTGTTCGTTTGGGATCAGGCGACGCACCTACTCGTGCAAAGTCTCTGGGTGAGATTCACAGATCGCACTTTACTTTGAGCAAAGTATGCTTAAAACTATCAGTAAAGTATGAGTTTTGACAATTCTAAGCGCAATTTGCTCAAAGTACAATCGTAGTGCGATCTGTGAATCTCACATTCAGAGAGACGAGCGCAGATGATACGTTCGTAAATCTTACTGAGGGAACTTAGCAGACTTGTCAGAAGAGAAGACGAAGAGGCCTGATTGTTAGGCTTACAGAATTTACGAAACCCGATAACTGTGGCCTCTTCCCCCGAGGGTGGAAACAGGTTTATTTAGAAGTTGTGTTAAGTATCTTAATAAATACGGCTATAAGGGGAAGAAAATTCAGATGGTACAGTTGGAGACACCGTCCGTACCTGGTTCCTTTTGCACTTTCAGACACTTGATCAGATCTAACACTTATCTATGTGTGAAAGGATCATCATCGTTTTCATTATTTTCAATTACGTTTGTATTGAAATGCGTGTCGGAAATGGAGCCGGTTTCGCACATTCATGAAAAAAAAACGTTAATTAGATACATACTTAAGTTACATTTTTTTTTATTGTCATGTAGTCGTCAGAGTACGGCTTTGCAATTGTATCCGATACTCGCGCCCCACCCCGTTGCAAGAAAACAATCGAAAATACGGATGACGGACGGACGTGCGCTCTCATTGAACACTGGTTTGGCACTGCTTGATTTTGACAGCCGTGCTCTATTATATAAAATGAAATATGACCAGCGATTTCTCCATAGAAAAATGTATGGACAGCGGGATGCGTAAAAATATATGATATTTAGACGAATATTACTATTTTTCTGTTCAATTATACGAAAAAAACGAACGGTGATTGTATTCTTTATACTTTCATCTCACGATTAAGCCAAGAATATTTTTAAAATATGAATCGGAAATAGTATAAATATTGCCAATAGAAAAGGTCGATTTCGATGTTTTTCATAATGTTTATGATTTTTTTTAAAGAAAATTATAATCGATCTCAAAAATCTAACGCGGTGTTATTGTTGGCAGACTTATTGAGCGTCTGGGATATTTTTTTGGTGTTTCTTAGTATAGCGGATTTCATAATATTTTGCAAACCGTAAACCCCTATTCTCGCGTTTTCAGGGACGGCCCCCTTAAATAACCCAAAGGAGATGTTGCAAAAATGTATGGACCTCCGGCCATGTATTGTACACAATATCATTAACAGACAAAATCAATATAAAAGCGTTTTTTTACTGCATATTTTCACTTATTTAGCTTTGTTTGCAGTTACAAAATATTATTCGCAGTTAGAATTACAGCTCAAACCAACATGGCGAATATGGCGGGTGATGTCATTTTGCCATTTTCGTTTTTTAAATTGTTTTTTGATTATATAGTACTTGGAGAAAAAAGTAATATTTTCTAAATACTAACGAAATCGATTTCATGTGTTAATACTAAGAACTTAAACTAATCGATTTCCAATTTAAAGAAGCGTCGGCTGTATCGCCGCCATGTTGAATATGGTTGAAAATTATAAAATCGTTTGAATTAAATGTGGTAGTAACTCTAAAATATATACTTGAATAAATTAATTGTATTTTTTTGGATTCTTCTTTAATTTACCCATTTTTTGAGAACGTGTACAAACTAGAGCCGAGCTCGCAACATCTCCTTTGAACTGTTTAAACGTGAAAGGGCAACGCAAAACTCACTTTCGCATTTATAATACCAGGGCGTGCCAGATGCAGAATTTGCTCAAATCCCCCTATTTGCACAACGGTAGAGAATAGAGAAATAAGATACAAAAGAATGGGAAGACTTTCCTTTTTTTTTCTCAATCGCCCTGGGTGCCACCCATGTAAGCTACGCCACTACTACTGAGGCAGTTTTAGAGGCTAAAATGACATTTCGGCTAATCAACCGAACCTAGTCCACACCGGGGACACTTGGCCAAAATTCCATACAAACGCTTAATTTGGTCTCTATTACACAGACATGAATCAGTGACGTGTATTTACACGTGCACCTGTGTGCGTAGCACGTAGAGAATACCAACCGTCGCCCATAAGAGCGGAGGAGGTTGGGTTGGGGAAATCGGGCAGGACGTCGAAGCCTAGTCGTAGCAACGTCTTATAGCACAGATAAAGGAAAATTTGCGGAGACCGTAAACTTTTTGTTACATCTTAAAGATAATAAAATATTTTTACTAATATTCCAACAGGTTTGTACGGAATCTTCGGTGCGCGAATCCGACACTTAATCCGCTTTTTTTTCTTTCAAGATACGGATCCCTAAAAACGCGCGATATTATTAGTTCGTGGGGAAATCCTAAAGCCGAACAAAACCCGCCGTTACATAAAACGTATAGCAAGTCGACTCAGCCGATTGGCGTGAAGAGTTGCATGCGCCAACTGTTACGCGGACCGTTCGCGTTGGCGAAATAGAAGACAAATCACCTATTGTGTTGTTGAGTAGGCCGTAGGAATTGTTCGGTTTTAATATTTCGTAGTGTTGGCTAGAGTCGATAGTTTTTATCGATAGTTAGACGCCGTTATTATAACTTTTTTACTGGTGGTAGAGCTCCAGTGACGGAGCTCGCGGGCGTAGGCACCACCGCATTACCTAATATACTTGCCGCTAAATGGTAGTGTTCAGCACTATCGTGTTCCGGTCAGGTGGTAATGTACGGCCCTGTAATCTCCGGCACAGAGGCGTAACACCTTAGGCCTCAGGAGTGGTAACGCATCTGTATTTTGACCTTGGTCTTTGTGTGGGTGTCTATAGGCTGCAGTCATAACTTAACATCAACGTGAACTGCATGATATGAAGAAGCGACAGCGCTATCGTCAGTTATGAAAGCTAATATGTATTAAAGCAATGGTGTTAATAAAAAACGTTACTAATATATTATTATTTGATACGTTGAAACAAATTTGTAATAACAGATAAAAATACTTCAGGCGGAACATTTTTCCTTTCCATTTTTTCGTTAAAATATTTCATTCATAAAAGGTCCCACTGCTGGACACGAATCTCTCCCCTTCTTGGGAGGAGGACTGGAGCTTACTCCACCACGCTGCTCCAATGCGGGTTGGTGGAGATAAGGGTTAGTAGCCAACCCGCTGATCAAATAAAATATTATAACCATTTTGTAATAGTTACACATGTTAATTTCAATTCTATCGATATTGTCGACAATGCTTGGCCCTACAAGCTCTTTGCCTTCCCCCGTAACAGTAACAGCCTGTTCACGACTTTTCGGTCTAACGGGCGAGCGGCACGACGAGCCGATGTCTCGTGAACGGTGAGACGAGCGGCATCTCGTGTCGTGTGTCAAATATTTTAAAACTTTAAACTGCTCGCGCCTAGCCGCCGCTTACAGCGGTGAGATAATAAACACGCCGTAAGAGATTTGGCGCGAAATTATACATACATACTAATACATACATTGTTGAATCAACATAGGAAACAAGTTAATAATATCTCGAAATTTAATCAATTTAGAGTGATTGATATAATCAAATTTGTTGACATCTATATTCAGATTACTATGGATAGATTATGTAATCAATATTATTGATAGAAATGCTATTATTATTTGCTGGGTCACTTTCTTTTTGTTCAGTTGTTCAAAAAGAAGTTTAAGGCGAAAGACTCGCTGTCTATCGACTTTTCATAAGAAATATCGATAGCATACTATCGACAACACTAGTCGATGGTGAGTGATTGCACTCCATGATCATCAAAAAAACCTACATGCAAATACATCGTTATTCTCTGACTAGGTTATATTATAACTAGGTCATGTAATAATATCTATATTAATCTATATGTCTACAAGTAAGTTAAAGGATTTAATGCATTTTTGGCTTCGATGCTATAATTTCTGGCATAGAAGGCAAAAACGTTAGGTATCAGGAGTCACGTAGCATTTGCAAGATCTTTAGATTTTGTGTAGATGTTTATAGACTGCAGTATTCCCGTAGTAACATCATCTTTTAGGGAGTTAGGGCCCTAATTAGGGCGACTGGAGCGGCCCGGTCAGCCTAACGCCCTAACTACACACCGTAAAAATATGAACAATATGGAAACTACGTACAAAACGTTCAAAACGGCACACTCACACAAACATGCGCAACGACGCTCGAGTAGCGAGTGACTTGGAGCTGCAGCACCGCGAGAACCGCTTAGGGCCCTCGTTGATGCGCATGTTTTTGTGATGGCGCAGTTTCAACGTTTTGTACGTAGTTTCCATACTGTCCATATTTGTACTGTGACTGAGTTAGGTCCCTGTCGACCGGATAGTGTAATAAGCGGCAACCCGGCGCGAGGCCACGCCCACCCTTTTCGCCGGGCCCTGAATACCGTGTCGTGTAATAACCTTTTATCTCCCACTTCCATTATGTGTAAATATTACCTTTGAAACTACAATAACCTATTTAAAGAAAAAATTGACTTCAGGCGAGACTCGAACTCGCGGCCTACTGGGAATCTAGTCCAGCCGCTCTTCCAATTGAGCTACTGAAGTCCTGCCCGATTTGTCAAATCTTTCCTTCACATTTATTGCATTGCTTTATGGTAGCAGCAGCGCCATCTATTGCCAACTATGCTAGTTAGGCAACCGATATAATAGACTTTGCAGTTTATTGAATATCGTAAAGAAGTCGCTTTTACCCTTAATAATTGTTTTATATTATTTCGCATTAACACATGCTTGTGAAATATATTTTATTTAAAGAAAAATGGAAAGAAAAATTTGTCTTCAGGCGAGACTCGAACTCGCGGCCTACTGGGAATCTAGTCCAGCCGCTCTTCCAATTGAGCTACTGAAGTCCTGCCCGATTTGTCAAATCTTTCCTTCACATTTATTGCATTGCTTTATGGTAGCAGCAGCGCCATCTATTGCCAACTATAACTAAAATTTGAAAAAATAGCTTTCATTTGACATTTATATAAATAATACAGTAGGTACGTTATTGACGTAAAAAGTTATCGGGGCGGAACTAAAATAGGTAGAGGCGGCCAAGTGCGCAACGGAAGCCGTGATTTTTCAGTCTTTAAACATATTGCCGTGAGGTAAACGATATTTTATTGAAAAAACAAGTAAAAAAATTATTTTCCAAAAAAAAAAAAAAAACTTGCGGCCCAATTTTGATTGGCAACTTAGTGGATATATTATTCTCTAGATTCCATATAATAAATATGCATAAAAATTAGGTATGCAGCATAGTAATCTGGATGAACGAAATGATTCTGCAGTGGGATCCTAACATTAGGTATGTAGGTTTAATGCAAATAGACACGCATTTTTCAATGCACATAAAACATCTCGCTAACCACAATAGTATGATCGCGTAAGTAGGTTGTTATTAATAGAAACACATCGGTATTATCCAATTTAATGTCGATGTTTATCGAATGACGTGTCGTAGAAAGCCCTTAAGGCAGAGAATATGTAATAATACTATGTATAAATTGGACACTTCGACGTCCCGCCCGATTTCCCCGCCTCACCCAACCTCCTCCCCTCTTATGGACGACGGTTGGTATTTTCTACGTGCTACGCACACAGGTATACGTGTAAATACACGACACTGATTGTTGTCTGTGTAATAGAGACCAAATTAAGCGTTTATATGGAATTTTGGCGGAATGTCCGCGGTGTGCTTAAGGTGATAAGATCATTCTTACGCTTTTGATGAAGTTCAAATATCTAAGTTATTAGGGGGCGCCTATAAATTACGTGAGATGTTTAGGGGAGGAGGGTAGAGTCAATTCTCATCTAATCTTGCGCTTAGCGCGCATGGTCCCCGGCTGGTGTAGATCAGAAGCGATACGGACGCGGTCGGGTGTGTGATGGGTGACCGCTAGTAACAAATTAAAATACGCGTTTCTGTGCTTCGGAGGGCACGTTAAGACGTCGGTCCGGGTTGCTATCGATAGATAGCAGTCGTTAAACCTTGTCGGAGGCCTTATGGACGGTTTTTATTATCTCCACCAATTTGCATTGGAGCAGCGTGGTGGAGTAAGCTTCAGGCCTCCTCCCAAAAAGGGGAAAGACTCGTGCCCAGCAGTGGGACGTATTGAATGACATTTTTGATATTTGTTAGGTATGAGAATCGGTTGTAATCTATTTCTAACATCCCTAAATTGTAAGGATGATTCTCCCTAAAATTTTTTTTCGATTTTTTGGACATTGAATATTTATATACCTATAAGACGATACGAAGTTCGACGGGGCAGCTAATGATAAATAAAAAAAATCTTACCTGATCCAAGTCAATTTGCCGCATCGGCATCATCTGCGGCCGGCCGTTGTTCGAACTGGTAGAGCTCATGTCTCCGATATTATTTATATGTAGATTCATACGAGTGTTAATAAAAATAATATATTACACTAGTCACTTCAGAGATCACAGTTGATTGTTATTTACAATAACATAATTTATTTAGGTAATTTTTTTTGGAACGGCTCTCAGTTATCCTTGTCTTGCTTGGTAGATCTGAAAAAGAAAAAATAATGTATGAAATTCGTAGAAAAAATTTGTTTGGGAACTTTTTAGAATTTTTTAAGTTTTTTATTACAGTTTGTTGTGGACATAGATGTGGACAACATTAATAATAATAAATAATGTCAAATTTATTATGTGACCTAGTAAACTAAAAATAAATACTGATTGTACTCTACCTATACCGTAATATTTTTGTAGCTAACAATAATGAGCATCATACAGGTCTATTTTTTAATTATATTTAACAAAAGTGGCAAACAATCATGCCGTTCACATTGATGGTAACTGGAGGTCAAAAATGTAGATAGGTACGACACCACCTCTGAGGTTGTTTTGTTTTTTTTTAAACAGAAATAAGATAAGGAATTGTCTATAATGCAATGAAATAAATGTGAAGGAAAGATTTGACAAATCGGGCAGGATTTCGGTAGCTCAGTTGGAAGAGCGGTTGGACTAGATTCCCAGTGGCGGCGAGTTCGAGTCTCGCCTGAAGTCAAATTTTTCTTTCCATTTTTCTTTAAAAATATATTTCACAAGCATTTGTTAATGCGAAATAATATAACACAAGAATTAAAATGTAGAGAAAAAAAAAGGTTTTTTTTAGACAACACTAACTCTAAAACCAGTATTTTGGATTGCATAGCAATAATAAAGGTAGCGCGCATAGCCCAGCGGCTGGTGTAGATCGTAAGCGATCTACTCGGTTAAGCACTACGGGCGCGGTCGGTAGTGTGATGGGTGGCAAATTAAATGCGCGTTTCCGTGCTTCGGAGGGCACGTTAGGCCGTCGGTCCCGGTTGCTATCGATGGATAGCAGTCATTAAACCTTGTCGGAGGCCTTATGGGCGGTTTAAAAACATCCGAAAGCGGGTTGGCCACTAACCCACCCACCTCCACCAATCCGCATTGGAGCAGCCTCCAATGCGGATTGGTGGGATCCTCCAGGCCTCCCCCAGCATATATAGGCTGCAGTCATCACTTAACATCAATGCGAACTGCATGCTTGTTTGCCACCTTTATTACCAGGAGTGGCAACATGTTTAAATTGAAATCACAGGTTTCAAGTAAGTATGTAGATGTTTATAGGCTATATACCTGTATTATTTCCAACTTTATGACATAAAAATAAAATAAAGGTCCTTTTACCCTGTAATTTTATACCATGATTTATACATATCTAATTGATCTATTTGAAATGAATAATTAATTTGACGCTTGTTAGTTTAAAATTGGATTCAAGGTTAAAAAGTCTTTGTTTGATAATTATTTCTAGATAAGTCACATTTTTATACAACACTGATTTGTAATAGAGGGGCAAGAATATTATTTTTTTAGACGTGATAGAGCTCTAATAACTGTCAAAAAACAGAAAGAAGGTGCATTTTTTTTTTCATGTCATAAAATAGTGAAAACACGAATGTTCACTCCAGAACTCTCTCCTTATAAAAATTAATCTAGTTTATTTTATCATGATGGTCCAGCGGCCAGTTCTTATTTAGTGTATTACCTATTGCAAATTAGCTTCACGTCTGCATATCCGGCAAAAGCGGCTAACCCATTAAGTATTATACTGATAAATTAATAAAAAAAAAAAACGTATCTTCACGCCTGTAATCCCCGAAGGGGTAGGCAGAGGTAAATGCATGCATTCAAGCATACATGCAAGGTGGCGAGCCTGTTGATATCTCCGGGCACATTACCAAACTTTGAGGTACTGGGAAATTTCCAGAAAATGGAAAAATCCCAATAGAACTAGAGATAAAGGCTTTTTCACCATTATCTCTGATAACCCCCTACCCGGGCATCGAACCCAGGTCCTCAGCGTAGTAGTAGTGGCCTGCTACCACTAGGCTACCGAGGCAGTTTACATTAATAGTTATAACAATAGACATGTCTTGCCTGCAGAAAACTAGTTGAGGGTTTTAATTAAGTGCTAATGGACGGAATGAATAGTAAACAGTATATAAATGTAACAATAAACTATTACCTACATTAATTAATAATATTTGTTTGACTGTATGAGGTTAGTAACATTATCATAAAGATAATAACAATTTTGTTATGAATTACAGAGCATCATAACTTGTTCATCTGTATTTTGTTATCATCAATCATGTGATCGAAAAAACGAAACAAATTACAAAACATTCATCAAAAATATCAGACAATTACTCATCGATAAATATTACTATAATATTGAGGATTATTTGACCAAACCTTCAAATTATATAAATTTCTAATCTAAATAAATTATAATATTTAACTTTCCCCTTATTACATAAGTATCCTCTCTTATGTTGCTATGCCTTAACAGGGTGTCATTATACAAAACCAACTATGTACCCATATGACATAACGCAATAAATAATTTGGATTTGATAATAACAAAAATTATTGTCATCTTATATTAGATAAATAATAGGTATGCAGCATGCAGCAAGAAATATTGCAGATTGAGTCTACCGAAACAACAAGACAGTCTATGCAGCCCACTGCCTACATAAGAACTGATAGTCTGATATTGATCAAAACTTGATCAAAATGGTCAATAAATGGCACATGGGCACACCGCAGACACCCTGCCTAAAATTCCATACAAATGCTTAATTTGGTCTCTATTACACAGACATCAATCAGTAACATGTATTTACACGCTGCATGCGTAGCACGTACCAAATACCAACCGTCGCCCATAAGAGGGGAAGAGGTTGGGTGATGAGGGGAAATCGGGCAGGATGTCGAAGTGTCCATTCGATACGTAGTATTATTAGATACCTATTCTCTGACATGGGTAAGGTGTGAAAGAGATAACGCTCTACAGACCCTAATAAGCTCAAGTCTCATTAACGTCGATGTGCAATATTTCTTGTTAGATACTTTAGCTAATGTTACTACGACAGCCATCAGATGCAATATTCAATATTCAGTCAGTATATGAATTCACCCAAAAAAGATACTTATTTATTCAGGATAAGTATGTTTATTATTGAAGCGGGCATGGCCCAGCTGTTTTATTTTGATAGAAGACTTTTAAGTCCCACTTAGATTCAAGTGACATTTGAGTATTTGGCCGTAAGACAGATATTGAACTATGTATTTCCTGTATTATATTTAAAATTTTAGCACAGAGATAAAGGGGAGAGTTTGATATAGGGGAAAAACATCTTATACAAAGAATTCTGTTGTTTTGTGCTTAGTTTTTTTTTTTTTTTGTCAACCGCCAGGTGGCATAACTGCTAGCATCACGTTTGAATAATTGAAAATTGGTGGTACATAAATCAATTAATTAAATCTGCGTAGACATCATTAAATCTGAGAATACATAATAGGTAAGGTTAGTAAATTATTAGTTTTAACATATTTTTACATTGTTCGAGATGACATTATGACAGAATTGGTGTCATGTCATCAAAATAAAGGCAAGAGGTCTCAATGCTTATGAATGCATAAACAGGCCCCTGGTGAGGTCATTACCTGGCCTGTTCTTATGTCTTCGTGCTCATTATAGGACTGTAATGTAAAGATTACAAAAAATGGAGCAATTAAAATTGACATATAAATACATCAACATATTCATATATATATATATATATACAGATTTTTTTAATTATAATTACTAATGAATACGAAATCTATGTATAAAAAGAAATTATCTAACAATGTAGTTGTATAACTAACATTTCCTAGTGCAAAAGTGAAGTATATAAGTACAAAAAAAAAACCATGTCAACAGTCACGAATAACTGCATTTGTAATCACAAAACAACAGTTAACTATCATTGAAGCGTAAACTGTGTCGTATTAACATACAGTCTTCGACATTTTTGTACAAAAAAAAAGAAAAAATGCACCATGTCCCGACAATACGTACGTAACTTTCTACCCACTTTAGAAAAAAAGTGCATACGAAATAGCGGGAAAAACGGCCGAGTACCGTTTCTCAACAAAGTTACATAGGAAAAAGTAAAAGTGTACAGTGTGTACACTGACAAAGGAATAGAGGTTTTGCAACCAACAAGGGCACATGAAAACATGTTTTTTTTTCTACTTCCTCACGCATCCTATACTTACCTTAAACGATATTGTACGCAATATTTAACATGGCACTGATTTGAACACTGAAATCATATCGTTAAAACAACGAATTATTCATTATTTAACTGCTCGATTGAATTGATTTGGTTTCTTTCTTTACAAAACTAACTTGGGACACTGTGCATCACCTGAATTTACCTGTCAACTGACAGATACGTGTAATGCTACTAATTAAAAAACTACGTCCGCTCCCACATTCGTAATCGAAGAGATGCTACTTTTAATTTTGGTTACTTTATACTTACGTAGCAAGCACTCGTTTTACACTGTCATCGACCACATTTCACTTCGATAACTAGCACAACACAATTATAACAATAACCATAAATTACTATTTGTTAATTGATATTAATAATATTGTGGAATATCAAATCATTACTGCGAAATTAAGTTTAAATAGGCCCTGTTGCGATTAACATTTCACGCACTCCAATCGAATCGACAAATTACTGAAAAGAAAACCATGTAGAAAGAGCAAGAATAATAATCCCCGCTAAAGAAAAAAAGAGATACAAAACTGTTTTCTACAATAAGAAATAGATGGCACTAAAATCCTATATTTTAGACTGCGTTCAACTTAATGAAATTTCTAATCTCAACTCAGCTGTTTATTTTTACTCTAGTCCTTCACATAGTACAAACTCCAAAAACACTTATTAAGCTGGGTGTATACCGACCTATCACATCCAGTGGAATATTACCTATTAAATTTTTGCCGCCAATATATTTTGATATCTTAGTCCACAATCATATCAATTAGGTATATTTTCTATCAATAAAATTCCAACTTTATGTGTTATGCTTCATTATCCTCCTTACATCAACTTTTTTCTATGGTTAGAATAATTGGGAAAGTAATTATGATCTGAGTCTTGATAATTTTGAACAGTTATTTTGTAAATAGAAATAAACAAAATATGAACTAATTCTGCCTTAAAATTTGCCGCCCTAGGCTCCAGCCTACTCAGCCTACTGGTAAATCCACCACTGATCACATCCAAGCTAATAGGTTTCACTACGATACATATTAAGATGGTCTGGATGATCATCTGTTGTAAGATTTGGCTACATAATATGTAAAATATACTTTTCAAAAAATATTAATCCTATTCAGTGCAATAGCTATGGGGGACGGCGGGGGCAACCCGCACCGGGTTCCACCTGTTTAGGGGTGACACCTTCTCCAGTTAGGGTTGCCAGGCGTCCGGATAAAGCCGGACATAGTTAGGCCTTTTGACCTCGTGTCCGGTCAAAATATACGAAGTCCGGCTTTTGTTAGGCTTTTTACATTTCTTAAACGAGCGAGCGCCGAGCACAGGTGAACACTTCTATCGCGGGTGTCCGGCCTTTTTACCCAAACGTCCGGCGAATCTTGACGGTCTGTTCGGCTATTAGGTTCAGCGACCTGGCAACCCTATCTCCAGTGATCATATATGTGTTAATAACCAAAATTGGTTAGCGGTTCAGACTTGTAAACGCAAAAGAATGGGGAGTTATTCCTCTTTTTTTTGCTCATCCGTCCTGGGTGCCATGCATGTTAGCTACGCCGCCAGTAATCTTAATCAATATTTTATTAACGAAGTAAGTAGGTATTTAATTTCAATTTTGTTTTGTTATAAATTATGTTTTACGTTTAATATCTACTGTTAATCAGTGGTGGACTAAGGTCATCAGAGGCCCGGGGCGGCATTTGGAGGCCCCTAGGCCCCATCCCAGCACTTACAAGTTAAATTGAAGAGCAAATAAAAAAACGCAAACATAAAAACACGTCTTTACCTTATTTATGTCCTCGTGGCCTCTCTTATAGATTTAAATTATTTTTCAAAAAGGATGCGAAAGCAAGAAAAAAATAAAATACATTTCCCTCAGTGGGCTCTAAAAATCAAAACTGTTCGATGTGGATGAATACAACAACAAAGTGAAAACTGTCCATTTGGCTAAATATAAATTCGTTAAGACCAAGTATAAGACGTATATCGACACGTAAAAGATCAAGAAGATCCCCAACTCAACTCTCAAATTCATCGAGGAGAGGTGCGGTATGATTCTGAAGTCTTCTGAAAACACTTTAGTGTACAGGCGTCTCAACAGACAGATTTCCAAGTCACAGATTCGCTACCTACCTTCGAAAATATAAAATTTGACAGAATGTAGACGTCAGCAGACGTTACTATATTAATAAAACTTTTATTGTGTTTCGTATACAGTCCGGCAATGGGATAATACTTGACAGTAATACCACAGTAAATAGATTTTAAACAGTAAAGTAACTACATACAAAGCGTTCAAAACGGCACACTCACACAAACATGCGCGTCTACGAGGCCTCTAAGCGGTTCTCGCAGTGCTACAGTAGCGAGTGTCGCGTCGAGACGAGCGGTCACGTTGCGGTTTGTTTTTATTTCCAAGAGTGTTTTAAAGATGCCACGACCGTATTGCGTGGTATACGACTGTTTGAACTCTGCATCATCAAAACCGGAGCTATCGTTTTTTAAACTTCCTGGTAATTTTGAAAAGCAAAGATAGATGTATTGTTGTAATATCTAACATATTTAAAAAAATCGCGTGTGACCGTGTTTGTAACAATACTCCTCCGCAGCGGCTAGACCGATCATTATGAAATTTTGTGTGTATGAGAATCGGTTGTAGTCTTTTTTTATATCCCTAAATGGTAAGGGTGATTCTCACCATTTTTTTTTTCGATTTTTTGGACAGTTAATTTGTTTATACCTCTAAGGCGATACGAAGTTTGTCGGGGTAGCTATTTATTATCCTGCCTACCCGAGTGGGTGAGGGGAAGAGAAACTCGCCCGGTCTCGACAACTCGTTGCAGTATTCCACAGATTGTACTGTCATCAGAACTATAAAAAACACCCAAGTAATTAGCACTCACTTTTGTTATTTTTAAGATAAAACAAAAAACAAAGATCTACAAGTTATATCAAAATTAAACTGTCTGCCGTACTTAAAACTATAATAATAATAAGATCAAGGTTGGATCATGGGTCAAATACAGAAGGCGGTACTCCTCGGTACGGCACGTATAGTGAGGTTCCTGTCTCCGTGACCCTAACCACCGATAGCTTGGACCCTGTTCCCGCTGCGGGCGGCGCACTATTTTTTAATTTCTTATAGTATATGTATGTTTTTTTTATAACTAATATACATATGTATGTAAAAAAATATTAAACCTGTGTCGTGGGTGTCGTTGTACACATACAACACATACACAAACACCCAGACCCGATACAAATATCTGTAGGCCATACAAATATTTGTTCCGGTGCGGGGATCGAACCCGCGACTAACCGGGTCGTTTAGGCCGTTTTGAGTCATTTCACAATTCGCAACATTTTGAATCGTTATATTTTAACAACTTTTAAGTACTTATTGACTATATGTTTCAAAGACAAATAGTATTTATTTATCCAATACTATTACAGGGTAACCAATAAAAAAATAGTCAACATCCCAATACGATTGAGTAAACGTCAGTAAATGCAAAAATAATAACACCATTATTTAAAAAAAATTGTGACACCCCTGTTGTTTCAATGGAGTGTAGGTAAATATTTTATAAAATGGGCTTAGTTTCCATACTGTTTGTATCTATTTACTGTGGTAATACAGCGATCATATAGTGACACGAGGACTACAAAGTGTTTGCCAAAGATCTTTATATAGGGCATAGCAGTCTAACAAAGCTAAAGACAGATGACAATAGAAGACTGTAAAAAAAACTCCATGGTAGTCACTGGTAAATATTTTGTTAGAACGTGAAACCGATCTGAGGTGAGATCTTACAATTGAGATTGTCTTCACGTACTAACAAAAGATTCTAGCTGAACAAATAATTATTTAATATTCATCCGGTCACTGGCAGAATAGATTCAGCCTTTGATAATTTTACATAATTTTCAGTTAGAATCTGTGGTTAATGGTCTGTGATTTAGATTGTTGAAGTTGGCAACACTCAACACTGCATTCCTGATTGATACGGCACGTATAGTGAGGTTCCTGTCTCCGTGACCCTAACCACCGATAGCTTGGACCCTGTTCCCGCTGCCGGCGGCGCACTATTTTTTAATTTCTTATAGTATATGTATGTTTTTTTTATAACTAATATACATATGTATGTAAAATAATATTAAACCTGTGTCGTGGGTGTCGTTGTACACATACAACACATACACAAACACCCAGACCCGATACAAATATCTGTAGGCCATACAAATATTTGTTCCGGTGCGGGGATCGAACCCGCGACTAACCGGGTCGTTTAGGCCGTTTTGAGTCATTTCACAATTCGCAACATTTTGAATCGTTATATTTTAACAACTTTTAAGTACTTATTGACTATATGTTTCAAAGACAAATAGTATTTATTTATCCAATACTATTACAGGGTAACCAATAAAAAAATAGTCAACATCCCAATACGATTGAGTAAACGTCAGTAAATGCAAAAATAATAACACCATTATTTAAAAAAAATTGTGACACCCCTGTTGTTTCAATGGAGTGTAGGTAAATATTTTATAAAATGGGCTTAGTTTCCATACTGTTTGTATCTATTTACTGTGGTAATACAGCGATCATATAGTGACACGAGGGCTACAAAGTGTTTGCCAAAGATCTTTATATAGGGCATAGCAGTCTAACAAAGCTAAAGACAGATGACAATAGAAGACTGTAAAAAAAACTCCATGGTAGTCACTGGTAAATATTTTGTTAGAACGTGAAACCGATCTGAGGTGAGATCTTACAATTGAGATTGTCTTCACGTACTAACAAAAGATTCTAGCTGAACAAATAATTATTTAATATTCATCCGGTCACTGGCAGAATAGATTCAGCCTTTGATAATTTTACATAATTTTCAGTTAGAATCTGTGGTTAATGGTCTGTGATTTAGATTGTTGAAGTTGGCAACACTCAACACTGCATTCCTGATTGATAATTTAATTTCTATTCACCAATTCACGGTATCACTGTGTTTTGTTGATATATAAAGTAATAAAGGAGTTTTGGCGGGAACTCGGAAAAGAGCTGTGTCGCTGCGTGATATTATTTTCGAAATTTGTGTATAGTCGCGTTTTTATGTGTAAAAATTGTGGGATTTTTATCATAAAGCATTCGATAATGTTCACGAGTGTAAGAAAGTGATATTATGAAGTGAAAAGTGATTTTTCGTATTGCCTCCAAAACTTCGTAAAAACTTCAGTAAAGTCCCCATCGCTTTACTGGAGCCACCCCATCATCTCATCATATTCCTCATGGAAGCATTTAATATCATCGTCATCTTCCATATGGATATTCATTAATTTAAAGAAATGTGAAATTCAATATGTATACGACTGAAAGACTCTGTATCTATGGTCATGACAAATTATTAAAAAAAAAAAACATTCCTGATTTGACAGTATGATTGAATTTTTTATAAACACAAACGCATTATTTATCCACTATTCCATACAATTAGCAACAATTATCTGACTGAAAACAACTCTATTTTATCGCTAAGTTTATAATGTGCTACGTTATAATAACTGGGCGTAGTTTAGCGTGGCTGTTACTAAGTTTGGTGGCGTTTATGTTGATCCTGACTGGAATAATGACCCCGAAGTGGTTGCTTGGACAACCGATAGTTACCAATGAGAATAATATAACAGGATTCTATGTGCAGAGCGTCGGTATATACAATAGGTAAGTTTATAGATAGGTATTTGGTATGTAATTTCAGTGTAGATCTATGTTCCTTTTTAGTCTTGTGTATATTATCACGCCCAGTCCCTTACAGGGTTCGCAGAGAGCGTAGAGTGTCAAATATCCCTGTTCTTACAGACCTCTCTTACCCTCTACATTCATCACTTGTCATACTTGTACACCCCTTTTGAAGACTCATGACCCCACCTGCAGATAGAAAACAATTTTTTTTTATGTGACGGTAGTGGCAAGCTATCATGCAGCTCACAGGTTGCAGTCATCACTTAACATAAGTGATGACTGCAACCTTTAGTCATCTACATAATAACCGGAGGTCAAAATGCAAATGTGTTGCCACCCTCTGAGACCTAAGTTGTGCTTAGTGTGAAAAAATCTACATGTACAAAATTAAAAAACCATTTTAATTTTTTTTTTATATTCAACAATAACTTTTGGGAAGCTTGCAAAAATACTGGAACATCCAAATTACTCAAAAAATGAAAGGTTTACTTGATTTTTAGTTTTTTACATGTACATTTGTGGATTTTTGGGTTTTTTCATTTTTTTTTCTATTTGATATTGCAGAAAATTGCATCGATTTTTCTTTCAATAAATAAATATTATAAGCAAGGTTATTCTTTTTATATGATTTTTATTAAAACTCTATTTTTTATTATTATTAAAAAAATGAAAAAAAACCCAAAAATGTAAGTGTAAAAAACTAAAAATTAAGTAAACCTATCATTTTTGGAGTAATTCCGATGTTCAAGTTTATTTGCAGAGCTTCCCAAAAGTTATTTTTGAATATAAAAAATAAAAAAATAAACAAAATGGTTTCTGAATTTTGTACATGTAGATTTTTTTCGCGCTAAACATCGCTATCTTTTTTTATTTATTGTAGGTCGGTTTATACTCTCGATATCCGTATTGACAAAATATTTTTGTGGGCTGTGTGCTAACTTCAGGGTCATAGCTCAGTCTAACATCCATATTGTAAGTCGTAACCACAACCTTAACTAAACCTTACTCAAGGGAATTGGTATTCTTAGATGTAACTAATAACGTCAACTCGACATTCTGCCTCCGTTTGAAGTAAGGTAGCAATTGTCAAACTCCAAGGTATGTCACAACCTACCTTGAAGTTTTGAGGAGTATTTACGAAACTATCTCGAAATTTAATTAATTTCATTTTGACAGTAGTTCATGTATAGGGATTGTCATATTGATAATTCACAAAGTCTTGAAAATTCATTTGTATACAAAAATATGGTATATAAGAATATGGATTTCGAGGCGTCCTCATAAAGTATCTTACTAAAGTAGTTAACTGATTATTCATAATATTATTTGGAATACATACATGCAAACACCCACGATTTGCACATTACGTTTTGGCCCATGTAACACGTGACGAGCCTCTTGACATCTCCGGGCACATTACCAAACTTCAAGGTACTGGAAAACTTCCAGAAAATGGAACAATCCCAGTAGAACCAGAGATAAAAGATTTCACACCATTATCTCTGATAGACTCCGACCCGAGAATTAAATCCAGGACCCCAGTGTACTAGTATTGTTTATATTTCTGTTTTTTTCTATTTTGCTTTTCAACTATTACTTTATGTTTAAAAATGTATGACTTCATATTCTTCAATTAAACACTACCACCAGTAATAAGTAGATTAAAAAAAAATAAGTAACTCACTCCTTTTGCAGATGTATCCGTATGAAGCACGATCCAAACAACTGCGCATCGTTCTCGTTTTATGGTTTAGCCACTGACTCCACAGTGTATCCGGGACCATGGAAGGCGGCTATGTTCTTCTTGTCATTGTGTAAGTATGAAGAGTAATACTAACCTACTTCTTACATGGGTAACCCCATCATGGGCAACCACCGTCATAGAAATAGACGACGGGTAGTGAGAGACTTACTAAAACCCTGTGGTGATCCAACTGGCCCACCATGAGTGACCAGTTTTTTATGTAATGGAAATGACAAACAAGCATGCAGTTCACATTGATGTTAAGTGATGACTGCAGCCTATAGACACCCAAAACAAAGACCAAGGTCAAAATGCAGATGCGTTACCACTCCTGAGGCTTAAGGTGTTATGCCTCTGTGCCCGAAATTACAGGGACGGAGTTAGGAGGAGTTAACATTATTTCAGCCGAAATGTGTATCCCCCACCATAAGGGGGATATGCCATAATAGCCACGTTTGGCAAGCAGATTGGCGGGTTCACTGTTTGTTTCACCAACAAACATTATGCAAATCTTCATTTCAAAACCAAGGTTTTGTACACTATTAATTCTTACTGGTGGTAGTGCTCCAGTGACGGAGCTCGTGGGCATAGGCACCACCGCATTACCTAATAAACTTGCCGCTAAATGGTAGTGTTCAGCACTATCGTGTTCCGGTCAGGTGGTAATGTACGGCCCTGTAATTTCCGGCACAGAGGCATACCATTTTTACTGGTGGTAGAGCTCCAGTGACGGAGCTCGCGGGCGTAGGCACCACCGCATTACCTAATATACTTGCCGCTAAATGGTAGTGTTCAGCACTATGTGTTCCGGTCAGGTGGTAATGTACGGCCCTGTAATTTCCGGCACAGAGGCATACCATTTTTACTGGTGGTAGAGCTCCAGTGACGGAGCTCGTGGGCGTAGGCACCACCGCATTACCTAATATACTTGCCGCTAAATGGTAGTGTTCAGCACTATCGTGTTCCGGTCAGGTGGTAATGTACGGCCCTGTAATTGCCGGCACAGAGGCATAACACCTTAGGCCTCAGGAGTGGTAACGCATCTGCATTTTGATCTTGGTCTCTGTGTGGATGTCTATAGGCTGCAGTCATCACTTAACATCAATGTGAACTGCATGCTTGTTTGCCACTTCCATTATATAAAAAAAAAAAAATAAAAAAAAATACCACTTTAGGCCTCAGGAGTGGTTACGCATCTGTATTTCGACCTTGGTCTTTGTGTGGGTGTCTATAGGCTGCAGTCATCACTTAACATCAATGTGAACTGCATGCTTGCTTGTCACTTTCATTACATAAAAAAATATGTTATATGTCATTCCGTAAAAGTATAATTTCGCAACTCAACGATACGTATACTAATTATTTCGCAAACTTTTGATTACGTAAAAGTATAAAATAATAATTAAAACTGTCAGCAAAAAAAAATATCTAACACCGAACGCCGCACTCTTTGAACTAACCTGGCTTGTCGTAAAATTTGAGAATATTTTTTTCAACTAAGTGAGATGAGTTACGAAATGAATAGATTTGTAATAATCTGTTTGCCAAGTGAATTGGGACTGGTCTGTTCTGTTCTGTTCTGCTGGTGCTTTATTTCAATATAATGAATAGTTGTTGTTTTGTACTTATACAAAAATTATATACACTATACATATATATATTATATACACGAATCTCACACTTTTGACTTTAAAAAAAAACACATAAACAATTTCACACACACATTTAAACATCTAGGCGACAGGCATAGGCACACTTGTGCTTGTACTGCATATGGCTACTCCCCTCCGGTCCGCCCGCCGGTGGCGCGTGTTGCTCTTAAGCTAATAGTTTAAATATCAATTTTGGATATATTTACGTATTTCAGGTGCGGCAATCCAATTTGCAACAGTGTTTTGCGGTGTGCTGGCTTGTTGTGTTCAATCTGTGTTCAAGAAGAGTGTGATATCTTTGGCCGGCGCTACGCAGGCCCTTGGAGGTATTTTTTAGAGTTCTGTTCTGTACGCATACTATTACTAAGGATTGTAGAAATTAAACTTGCGGATTTTCTCGCGTATACATTACAACACTCCCAAACTTCTTACACCCGACGTTTCGGTCGCTTTCCAGCTACCGTGTTCACGGGCAGACTAATTCGACGATGTTCAGCCTGGTCTTTTATAGCTGAGACAGAACAAAGAGTTCACATCGCACTAGGTTTTTGTTCTGTCTCTAATTAGTACCTATGATTCCAGGTGTGTTTGGTGTGCTGGGCCTGGTGTTATACCCTTGGGGGTGGGGAGCGGAGCGTGTCAAGCGTTTATGTGGCGGTTACTCCGAGCCGTACATACCCGGAGACTGTTCCTTGGGTGAGTGGCAATAATATCCTCTAGACCAGGGATTCTCAAAGTGGGGTACATTCGACGGCAGGGGGTTTAGCGACAAGATTTATTATAAATCGACTTGATGCCGACTCGGCATCAAGAATTTTAGTTACAATTGTCCAAAATTACAGCTAAAATTCAAAGGTTTTTTTGAATTTTGAGCAAATTTTAGAATTTCTGTTGATTAAATGCATTTTGAATGTGTATTTGTTGTTTTTTTTCAGGTTGGGCTCTATTCGTGACTGCAACGGGGGTAGCCCAAGTGTTCTTAGCTAGCGCCCTCTCCAAGACAGCTGATAAAGCGGCGAATTCTGACAAAGTGCAGTTCCAGATGGATGAGGGCAAACAACTTATATGTCTGGCTTGATACGAATCTTGGCGTGTGTTTAAGCAAAGACATTACAAGAAATAGACCGAGCATTATGAAAGGTTATTATGAAATCTGCTTGAACTGCTTTATATAGTAGAAAACAATCGTGACTTGAATGAAAACAAAGACTTAATGGCTTGTTCTTGGTAATTGAGTCACATTATCAGCGCTGTACAAGGAGATAATATTCCTTTTACATAAGCCCAACAATGTATAGCCCCGTAATAAATATCACAACTGCGAAGTTTATTATATCGGTTGCCTAACTATCATAGTGTGGCAATAGACGGCGCTACTGCCATCATAAGGCAATGCAATAAATGTGAAGGAAAGATTTGACAAATCGGGCAGGACTTCAGTAGCTCAATTGGAAGAGCGGCTGGACTAGATTCCCAGTAGGCCGCGAGTTTGAGTCTCGCCTGAAGTCAAATTTTTCTTTCCATTTTTCTTTAAATAAAATATATTTCACAAGCATGTGTTAATGCGATATAATATAAAAACAAATATCACAAATACAACAAATAAGGTCTCGGGTGGCAACGCATCATCATTTTGACCTCTGGTTTTTGTGTAGATGTGTTGCCACTCCGGAGACCTCACTCAATACTCAATACTTTATTGCACCATAATGTACCCTACAACATTAGGATTATGGACCCTGTAGGGCACCGCAATGTAGGAGAGAGGATGATTTATACTGAATTAAATACCTACCCTCTTATTCATAAACTTACATTAGATACATTCTAGCTATAGAATGCTTTGTCTTTGTCAGTTGCATTGTCAAATGTGCAGGATAGAAAAAGACAAAGGAGATATTTGTAACACTTTAGCTAAAATACGTTTATGAATAAGACTGCTAGTATTTTAACATATACCTACATTATTTACCTTATTTGTGATGTCTTTGTGAGAGTTATTACGAGGACATACATTTTTTTTTTTTATGTTATCGAAGTGGCAGACAAGCATGCAGTTCACATTGATGTTAAGTGATGACTGCAGCCTATAGACACCCACACAAAGACCACGATCAAAATGCAGATGCGTTACCACTCCTGAGGCCTAAGGTGTTATGCCTCTGTGCCGGAAATTACAGGGCCATACATTACCACCTGACCGGAACACGAAAGTGCAGAACACTACGATTTGGCGGCAGATAGGTAATTCGGTGGTGCAAGGGCGTGCGTGAAGCCCCTGACGCTCTCGAGCTCCTACACTGGAACTCTACCACCAGTAAATTTTAATTCGAATATAAAGAAACGATCTTATCGAAGTTATTATGAAAGTTTAAAAGAATCTTGCAACGTAGTTGATTTTGAGGCAAGTGTAGCTTCAAAAATCTGTAGTGTGTATTTTGACGTGACAACGTCTTAAATTAGGTTGCGGCTCGGAGTCACTCATGAAAACGTGTAACGCCCGGTAACGTAACGATGAGTCACCGAACGAGAGAGGCCTGCCGGACCGGCGAATGCCTTTCTACCGAGAAAAAGACGTTGTCACGTAAAATCTTCGCCCGTAAGACCGACTTTACAGGCAACCAGTTTTTTTAGATTATTATAAAGTTTTATATAAGTATTACAAAATTGAAATGTATTCCAAAGTTTTTATGAACAATTCGGCTTTTTGCCTTTATCAATCGTCATGTTTAGTTAAGCTAGATGTCATTTTTCATGCATGCATTTTAGTCTACAATCACGCGTTTTTGACATTGGAAAGAATCATGGCAAGTTCCTTTGAATTGTAGAAACAAAATAAAAAAGAGTGAGTATTTATGCACGCACGTAACATTCCAATATACCAGAAATAAAACGATAAAAAAAGGTTAACAACTAACTTCAGACTGTTGCTATTAACGGTCAGTGTGCGCGCGCATCTTAAAAATTCACTGCCATCATTTTTTCAATCGCACTGAAAGAAGTATAACTTAATAAAAAAGACGGGTAAAACAGCTTTGAAATATTATCGTAAGGAATCTAAAGAATATTCTGTGGTATTAAAAATATTTTTACTTCACCATTCAAATGAAAACACATTTCCTACTAACATTAGAAACGCTCTATACAAACATACTTTAAAGTTTAATTCCGGAATATTTTCAATACCAGGCAATGTTCATGAAGTTTCTTAAAATAACACTATCCAGCAAGAAACATTCCACTTCGAGCCTACGAAAGAGACAATCGGCTTGTTTTGACTTCGTATAGCGTTATCTCTGCTGCACACTGCCTACGTAAGATTTGAAAACTTGATCAAAATGGTCGACAAAGGTGCGACAGAGATAACGCTCTACAAAGCCGAAATAAGCCGAAGTTTCCTTCCTAAAGTCGATGTGCATGATTTCTTGTTGGATACTGTAACCGTGTTACCTTTTTTTCTACATGTCATCTTGTCATGATTCTTTAAATACCTATTTTGTCATTTATTCTTATTTTTAAAGTTGAGTCTATTCTGCCAGTGATCGGATGAATTACACTAATATTAAAAATGTGAAAGTTTCTTTGTTTGGATGTTTGTCAATCACACCGAAACTACTGAACGGATTTTGATGAAATTTGTTATACAGATAGGGTATTAGCTGACTTAGATTATAGGATTTTTATCCCGAAAAAATGTTCCTGTGGGATGCGATGGGATGATTTGATGAGTTTCCACAGATTACGCGAAAAGCAACCTACACGTGGGCGAAACCGCGGGAAACAGCTAGCAATACGTCATTATTTGTCCAGCTAGAATATTTTGTAAGCACGTGAACGAACCAATTTTTCTGTAAGAAATTACATGGTAGACATTCGTAAATTTTTGGTTAGGATGTGAACACGATCTGAGGTTACACCTTGTAGTTGAGATCGTTTTCACGTAATAACAAAAGATTTTAGCAGGACAAATAATTTTCTATTATTCATCCGGTCACTGGCAGAATACACACACAGTCACTTCGTATTTTTAATATAAGTCCTTTAGATAGATAATAAAGTGCTCGAAATACTCATATTATACAAGCTTTATGTTTATAGTGCTATATGTTAACGCTGTAACAGATATATTTACATATATTTAACATGTTACTAATCATTGTAGTCTACGAATAAGTAATTGGGAATAAGTGTAATAAATCATAAAAAGTGGTACCACGACTTTGACCGAATACGATACCCAGGGATATGATCGCCTATCGAAACTGCTGTCGACATTGCTATCGCTATAAAGAACGGCCCTGTAATTTCCGGCACAGAGGCATAAGACCTTAGGCCTCAGGAGTGGTAACGCATCTGCATTTTGATCTTGGTCTTTGTGTGGGTGTCTATAGGCTGCAGTCATCACTTAACATCAATGTGAACTGCATGCTTGTGTACCACTTCCATTACATAAAAAAAAAAAAAGAATCATAGCAAGTTCCATTTATATTGATTTCTACACAAAAAATGAAAAAAAAAACGCACGGTAAAAGAGATAAGAAATGTTATCTACGGAACATAAAGTTCATTTCTAGGTATTTTAATTATTAAAAAAAAATTAATGCGATAATGATAGTTATATTATTGTCATTGCATTTTATTTTATACTTAATTTATGTATTGACAAATGATTGAATATTTAATGTAATTGGACTTCATCACAGTAATTAAATGAAATGTATCTAATCTATAAGTACTTGTGACATTCGCATGTCTATATTAAGGTGGAATTTGGAGGAACTCATTATGTATTATTCGCAAATAAATAAATTGAATTGAATTGCTTTGAAAGGTGACACCGATTGACATTAACAATTGATAGTAACAATCATTTCGATACGCAGTCGTCCAGGTATCGACAAACGTGAAAGGACAAAGGAGGAAAAAAAAAAAAAAAAAAAAAAACGTGTATGAAGTGTTCAGCGAGGTCCTCTGCGTGCCAGCATCTCCAGTTAAGGACCACGCCCCCGACGTCTCGGGGGCAGATAGGCCCGGGGAAGGAGGACATTCCTCGACCCCCGAACCACCCCCCCCCCCTTTTGTTGCGCTTCACGCGCGGAGGGAGGGATGATGAATAAACAGTCAGTCAGACAAACGTCAAAACTGTTCAAAAGGTGAATTTTGACATTCGCCCATAGTAACAACGGCCAACTATACAAACCATAGAGCAACTCGGGCCACCGGCCGCCGCGGCGGACCGGAGGGGACGTAGCCATAGCGTTTATTAACGATGCAAATCAGTCTGTCATTTTTGCAAGGAGAAATGTAGATGAAAATGAAATTTTAACAAAATACATAAACAATTTCACGCACACATTAAACATCTAGGCGACAGGCATAGGCCCATTTGGGCTTGTACTTCGACAGAGGGGAAAGCCTGCATATGGCTACTCCCTTCCGGTCCGCCGCGGCCGGTGGCCCGTGTTGCTCTATGATACAAACACTGCAGCGTGGTGACACTTTTCGAATTTTGTATGGCAGTTATTCTGCTTCCAGTTCTTATTCGGGGCTTTTATAATAAGAATTTTATGTCAATGTTTGTAAATAACATGATAATACTATTTAAGACTGTATCTAACTCGTCCAAATTTTGCATTTTAACTTCTCTATCAGATTTGATGAAAATCTCAGCTTAATGTAGATTGTTATAGAGAATTTTAAAAGTGTTAATGATTTTTTTAATTTAATACGAGCTCGTCTTCACTGGCGAATTGACAGTATGATAATGTGTTAGGTTGTAAATTTTCCCCTTTAATCATAAATTTACTTTTTTTTTTTAAATATAATGACATTGCTGTTACGCTTATTGCCAGTGTCAAGTAAAACGATATTTCGTGTTCGTGTAAGCAGCGTTAAAGTCAGAATCAGTCAGCCAGTCAATTATTTATTATGTCAGTCAAATGAGTAACAGTCTGTAATTCGAGTAAAGCGATGGCTACTTTACCAGAACATTTACAATTAAGTTTTAGAGGCAACTTGAAAGGCCGTGTTTTCGCACTGTTATTCTATTATATTTCACCATACACGGTCACTGTAATAAACCTATATGCTACCTATATTAAAGGGGTTGTAACGTAGTGTTCCCAGTGGATGTACAGTACATCAAAAGAAAGCTAATATTTTAAAGATTTAAGGAAAAATAAAGTTTATTTGTTGAGTTCTTTTCTACTGATTATGGCTATTTGTACACTCAAGAACCTAGTGACATAAGATGGCAAACTTGACAAAAGAATTGTCAATCGCTATCGCTATATTCTTGTATTACCTACCATTTTGTGTTAACTTAATAATTTTTAAACGAAAAAACATGCAACATTAACTAAAATTGATAGTCGGCAATTATTCAGAATAGTTTTTTTTTATGTAATGGAAGTGGCAAACAACCATGCAGCTCACATTGATGTTAAGTGATGACTGCAGCCTATAGACACCCACACAAAGACCAAGGTCAAAATGCAGATGCGTTACCACTCCTGAGGCCTAAGGTGTTATGCCTCTGTGCCGGAAATTACAGGGCCGTACATTACCACCTGACCGGAACACGATAGTGCTGAACACTACCATTTAGCGGCAAGTATATTAGGTAATGCGGCGGTGCCTACGCCCGCTAGCTCCGTCACTGGAGCTCTACCACCAGTAGAACAAACAAAGTATAGTTTTAACTGTTCTTTTACGAACTGTACATTAAGTGGGAACAACTCCATACATTTCCATCCATGGACCATCTCCTTTAATATGATGCAAAAAGGCGTCAAGAAAATAAAATGAACTAAGAGCATCTTACCGTAACGCTTCTTTCAAGGTTCCCGCCAAAACAAAAGGCAACATTTATAGTACGTGCAAAACGTGCTATAAATAATAATAATGGCAACCCATTATACGTCCCACTGCTGGACACGAGTCTCTTAGAACTTACTCCAGAACCAGAGAAATTACTCCACCACGCTGCTTCAATGCGGATTGGTGGAAGTGGGTGGGTTAGTGGCCAACCTACTGTCAGATGTTTTCAAACCGCCCATAAGGCCTCCGACAAGGTTAAACGACTGCTATTCTTCGATAGCAACCGGGACGGCTTAACGTGCCCTCCGAAGCACGGAAACGCGCATTTAATTTGCCACTAGCGGTCACCCATCACACTACCCGACCGCGCCCGTAGTGCTTAACCGAGTAGATCGCTTACGATCTTCACCAGCCGCTGGGCCATGCGCGCTTCGAATATAAATCGTGCTATAAACGCGTCCTTGAAATTAGTAACGAGTCGAAGAAGGCAACATTATGGTAAAGAAGGGATTCTCGAGTGTTAATATGGCAGTAGTTCGCTTTCAACATGCCAATGAAACAAAGCTTCGTTTGTATGATTGTCGCGAGCCAAGAGACTGGTGCAAAGTTTACGCAGCTAATTTAACTCGGTGGCATTTGAGTTCTACTCTATCAAGAACTAGCCGCTTGTTTACACGGGCACCTTATTCGTTGGTAATAAAAGGTATATTTGCTTACTTATTTTGGATAAGCGGATGGTTCCCAGACTGTACCAAGTACAGTTCTAATCACATCTAAATACTCCATTATACTAATAAATTGCTGTAGATGTTTCCAGAATTATGAAATCCCAGTGCCATAAAAGATTTCTGTTAAATTAATCTTCTAAATTGAAACAGTATTCTAATTTAATTCATTCTTATGTAATTGGTTGTAAGATTGTAAGACTTATACAAAGATTTACTCAATAAGTTTTAATTCTAATTAAAGAAGACGAACATTTAACCCCAAACAAGTTTTATGAAAAGCGTTTTGATTTTTAAATAATAGATGGCGTTACTATTTACTATCTGCCAAGATTGTAAGACATTATACAAAGATTTACTCAATAAGTGTTAATTCTAAATAAAGAAGACGAAAATTTAACCCCAAACAAGTTTTATGAAAAGCGTTTTGATTTTTAAATAATAGATGGCGTTACTATTTACTATCTGCCAAGATTGTAAGACATTATACAAAGATTTACTCAATAAGTGTTAATTCTAAATAAAGAAGACGAAAATTTAACCCCAAACAAGTTTTATGAAAAGCGTTTTGATTTTTAAATAATAGATGGCGTTACTATTTACTATCTGCCATTTGGCCGATGAAAGCACTTGGAAAACTGGAGTTGAAATGCATCCTATTATTGAAAAGGAATCTGAAAAGTAATCTCGTCTGTTTGTTAACTTGTTATTATTAAATAGCTGAATCGATTTCGATAAAATTTATCTAATAAATAGCTTGATAAGTGTGCCTTATACATAAAACCTCAAAGAGTAGACAAGTACAAAGTTATGGAGCCGGAAGTTATGGAAAATTTTGGAAAAGAGCTTTTAAGTATACCCAAGTTGCGAAATGAGAATGCCCAAAATTAGGATAAAATGTTAATCAGTTTGTTGGGCTTACTTTGTTTTTTTAATCTTCGGGCTCTTGGCCCACCCTTTTAATGGGGCTGTACTCTACTTTTCGTCCAGTGTGTTTACCTACGCATTTGTATGTATTAAAGTGTGTATCTTTTGATTTCTACGCCTGGCAACATTGCTAGTCCGCCATTAAAATACTTTCGGTTTCTAGTTCATATCAAGAGTATTTGACACGGATTTTACACACTGCCTTTGGTAAACTAGTATTCTTTCTGGGCTCATAACCTGATGGGTTGAGGCAAATCAACTACCAAACGTATAAATCATAAGTTGCATACTTAATGCACAATATAAAAGATTAGTTTTAAAATACACGTATTCTTGTGCAGGCCAAATCTACGTACAAAATTGGACAATCTACTTTTATCGAAATAGTTTCAATGATTATAAGTAAACGTAACAGACATTACTCATGCATTTATTATATCAGTGTGGATTATACAAACTATTAAGATATTTTAGGATTAAGGATATATTTTTTACAAATGTGTCTACAATTTATCTGTATTTTTATTTATACTATACACGACTGAAATACATGTATTTTAAACAACACAGACTTTGTTTCATTTTCCACTCATAATTAGATGTCTTTCAGTGGTGGACCGCAGGGGAGTAGCCACGCAGGCTTTCCCATAAAGCAACACGGGCCACCGTCCGCTCCGGTCCGCCGCGGCCGGTGGCCCGTGTTGCTTTATGCTGTCGCTAAATGGTAGTCTTGAGTACTATAGATTGATACGTTCTTTAGACTATCGTGTTCCGGTTAGATGGTCATGCCGACAAGGAGCTGACGGCATCCTATTTTCCAACACTGAAATAAAACGTTAAAGCCACATCTAAAAAGCAAGACAATGGGAAGTTCTATGATCGCATGAACTTGTCGCTACAAATTGGTGTCGCTTCAAGACAGTATTCGACACCAATTCTAGTGATCTGTCAAATCTTGTCACATACACAAATGTCGGTAAGGTGTCTTGTTTTAGATTATCAAACGCCGAATAAATTATTATACATATATTCCCTAGATTACTGGGTATTTCTTTTTAAAACACCGCACATCCTTAGCGCTCCTGCACACGGTGCCGCCACCGCGCCGTCAACGCGTCGCCGACGCGCCGTGATGCCAGAGAATATGTTATAATACTACGTATAGAATGGACACTTCGACGTCCAGCCCGATTCCCCCGCCTCACCCAACCTCCTCCCCTCTTATGGGCGACGTTTGGTATTCTCTACGTGCTACGCACACAAGTGCACGTGTAAATACAAGTCACTGATTGATGTCTGTGTAATAGAGACCAAATTGAGCGTTTCTATGGAATTTTGGCGGAGCGTCCGCAGTATGATGCTGTAGATACGCGCTGCGTAAGGCCCGTCTTCGCGCCGCCACCGCGCGCTTTACCTTCCCTGTCTGTTTGATGTAGCTGTTCCATTGACGGCCGCGTACGAAGGTGCAAGTGCGTAACTTTTTAATTTCTAATTTTCGTGCGCGGCCGGTAATGGAATAGTCGAGTCAAACGGACAGGGACGGGAAAGCGCGCTGTGGCGGTGCAGTACAGTACAAATATGAACAGTATGGAAACTACGTACAAAACGTTAAAACGGCACACTCACACAAACATGCGCACCGACGAGGCCCCTAAGCTGTTCATATTCGTACTGTGGCTGCGGCGGCGTGTGCAGGAGCGCTTAAGCTACTGTGCCCCTTCAACCACCAGTTTTTGGCAGAATCACCTTGCAGTAAGTGGAAGCCAATTGCCAAAGAAGAAGAAGAAACCCAATAGAATTTATTTTGTTAACTGTGTTTATACCAGAGAATATGTAATAATACTATGTATAGAATGGACACCTCGACGTCCCGCCCGATTTCCCCGCATCATCCAACCTCCCCTCTTTTGGGCGACGTTTGGTATTATCTACGTGCTACGCACACAGGTGCACGTGTAAATACAAGTCACTGCTTGATGTCTGTGTAATAGAGACCAAATTGAGCGTTTGTATGGAATTTTGGCGGAGTGTCCGCGGTGTGGTGATGCTGTAGATACGCGACGCGAATTTAGTACGTCCTACGCACACAGGTGCACGTGCAAATACACGTCACTGATTGATGGCTGTGTAACGACATGGTTTTCCGATTGTTTTTACTAACACGCCTTTTTTATTACCCATCTTGTTTTTTATTGGCCATGCATCTGCCTTTAGTAGCCTGTAGATGTCTATAATGCAGGTTTCTATTACCATGAGCACACCGCGGACACTGCGCCAAAATTTCATACAAACGCTTAATTTGGTCTCTATTACACCTACATCAATCAGTGACGTGTATTTACACGTGCACCTGTGCGTAGCACGTAGAGAATACCAAACGTCGCCCATAAGAGGGGAGGAGGTTGGATGAGGCGGGGAAATCGGGCGGGACGTCGAAGTGTCCATGTCCATTCTATACGTAGTATTATTACAGATTCTCTGCCATGAGTAAACCTAAACTGCTAACTGAAATCCTAACATTTTTCTGTTAAAAAAATTGGCACATCACAAAGGGATCCAGAAAGCATTAAAATCATGCCGGGTGTGGATTTTTTTTTTATTATAAATCATTTTTATCTAAAGGCTTTTCTAGGCCATAATTGGTACCTTATTAAGTAACCCTTTGTTACATGTACACTACAATTTAATGGCAGATAAATTGGGTAAGTCGTTAATAACTGAATTCTCTCTCATCACATCTATCCAAAAAGAAGTTTAAAAATCCAAAGCTTGTACTCGTACATACTTGTAGTAACGAAGAAATGTGTTTAACGTGCTGTGTCATGTAGAGTTCGTGATGTACGAGTAGCCAAGGTAATATGGTCATACTAAGTAGATTTTTAAGAAAAATGGATGTGAAAAGAATCAACATTCTTAATATAATCGGTCTCGCAACTATTTGGTTAAGTAGGTATATTATATGAAGTCTGAAGAGTATTTTTTCCGCCGATGGGGATGTTGAATTCTTATGTCACTTCTTTTTTATAATTTCGTATGATAACGACTTGCAAATGATAAATAAATACAAGATACAAAGCTATGAAATTTTGAGTTGAATCGTATGAGATAGAAACACTTAGGTAAGTGACAAAAACTGTAAAAAATGAATTTAATTTTAAAATTGAAATTATTTCACAAAATTTCTTTTTAAACCATTTGCAGCCACTTTTTATCTAAGAGTGGCTTGTACTAAAACGGAGCATTGACGACATTTTAAAATGTTTTGATTTCACCTTACAATTCGCAGGTGTTTTGTGTGCCCCGTAATTTCCGGCACAGAGGCATAACACTTTAGGCCTCCGGAGTGGTAACGCATCTACATTGCGACCTTGGTCTTTGTGTGGGTGTCTATAGGCTGCAGTCATCACTTAAGATCAATGTGAACTGCATGCTTGTTTGCTTCCAATACATTAAAAAAAAACACGTTTTACTCCTACACACTCACGTTCGTCCAAATTGTTTCCTTGTATTTTTCTATTTTGTTCTGTTTTTTTTACTGCACCTGTTTATTATACGTATTCACGACATGTATGATGAGGAAGACACTGTAGCCTGTAACACAGCTATGCTAGCACAGGCTACAGGGCTTCTTGGAATTTTTGTGCCACTTAAGTACGATCAATAAAAAACTTATTTGTTGTAAAACCACGTACGACTTCATGATGTTGCGTCAAACCTATTTGAAATAAGCAATTTAACATTTAGTTTTAAAAAAAATGCCATATCCAAAGTTTCATACATTGCAGAGCCCTTTCCAATCCGTTCTTGACCTATGAAACTAGGCGCAATATGAAAACCCGCAATTGTACTAATCTTATTGCTTTTGCTACGTGTGATGTATTGATAACTCGCAGCACTGTTAGGGAACTCGTCCTTCATCACACAAGAACCTTATGCGATAGTCATAAAATCTATTTTTGTTTCATTTTGAAAAGGCGGAGTTTACTAGCTGTATGTTGTCTTTTTACTCGATAGAGCGACAAGAAATATAGTCCTAAGTATTTATTGTCGTAGTGGTAATGTCATTTTCTCATGATACGTAGATTCTTACTGCAACTTAGGTACCTAAGTATTTTTGGCCCAGTAATAACTATCACGGACATGGTCGTGTATCCAGTCATGGGCTCAGGGTGGGCAGCAGTCTAAAATAATATGTAGAAAACTAGCAAACTATACCCTGGTCTTCATCATCATTTCATCCAAAACACGTCCACTGCTTAACAAAGGCCTCTCCCAAAGATTGCCACAACGAACGGTCCCGGGCCGCCCTCATCCGGTGAATGCCCGCGATCTTCACCAGGTTGTCGGTCTATCTTGTGGGAGGCTTGCCTACGCTTCGTTTTCCGGTACGTGGTCGCCACTCAAGAACTGATCTGCCCCAACGGCCGTCAGTTCTTCGAGCTATGTGCCCTGTCCACTGCCACTTGAGTCTCGCTATTCGGTGAGCTATGTCGATAATTTTGGTTCTCATGCGGATCTCCTCATTTCTGATTCGATCTCGCAGAGAAACTCCGAACATAGCCCTCTCCATTGCTCTCTGTGTGACCTTGAACCTTCTTATGAGGTCCATAGTGAGCGACCACGTTTCTGTCCCATATGTAATCATTGGCAACACACATTGGTCAAACCCTTTTTCTTGAGACACTGCGGTAAGTCGGACGAGAAGATGTACGCCCGCGGTCTCAACCCAGTTAAATTTTTCATACAAAAAGGTTACACCCACACCCCATAGCACCCTCTATGGGTGCTATGCTATGCTATAGGGTGATCGCTAGTGCCAAATTAAAATGCGCGTTTTCGTGCTTCGGAGGGCACTTTAAGCCGTCGGTCCCGGTTGCTATCGATAGATAACAGTCGCTAAACCTTGTCGGAGGCCTTATGGGCGGTTTAAAAACATCCGACACCGGGTTGGCCACTAACCCTTACCTCCACCAACCCGCATTGGAGCAGCGTGGTGGAGTAATAAGCTCCAGGCCTGCTCATGGAGCAGCGTAGTGAAGTAAGCTCCAGGCCTCCTCCCAAAGAGGGGAGAGACTCGTGCCCAGCAGTGGGACGTATCAAGGGTTGCCATTATGTTAATTTTGATTGGTATCGATAAGGTAAAGGCGCGGGCCAACCGAAACGCAGGCGGGGCATTTTAGCTGCGTATGTTAATTTGTTTGACAACGTGTGTCAAAATTTCCACTGAAGTACAAATAATGTAGGTATAGCGTGGTGTGGCACGGGTCACGGAGGCTACGCACGTCTCACTGCAATCGAAGGGTAGATAAGCGAGTTGGACATACATAGTCGTGGGCCATATTCGTGTACTCCCAGTGGAAACGTAGACCCACGTTGATAGCGTTGAGCTATGTATCCGCCTATTCGAGCTAGCTACGCATGTGTCAATGACGTCAATTCATGCGTAGCCTCTCCGTGCGTTGCGGTGGGCCCGCACCTAATAACCCAAAAATACAAACCAAATACATAAAAAGTGGTAGTTCAACAAAAGTTATTGGAGTGATATGTGAAATGACGCCAATTCCCCCGTTCTACTCTACCTAATGTAGCTACAACTGTCATTTAAGTAGGTACAATCGAAGAAATGTCGGGTAGTTCATTTCGGTTCCTTGTACTTATAGCGAAAAAGTCTAATTTGCAATGATTTTAGAATACCAGCGACTTATTCGGTACCTAAGGAAAGTAGAACAATTTTCCATTTAATACCCTCAAACGGCACAATACAATGTTGTAAGTAGGGTAAAGTCACTGAAAAATGCATCAGCTTAAAAATAATTTTACACCCCATCTATTTCACCCCTCGTGATATGGTTTGAAGAAACTTCACTGTCGTTATTCAATTAAAATTCTGTACTTATTCATTTTGTCAGTCTGATATAAGAAGCGTTATGTTAGATTATTTTGGAATAGTGATGTCGTATGAGTGTTTTGTAATTAAAAGAATTTGGTATCCGGACCAATTTTTTTTTATGTAATGTAAGTGGCAAACAGGCCTGCAGTTCACACTGATCTTAAGTGATGACTGCAGCCTATAGAAACCCAAACAAAGACCAAGGTCAAAATGCAGATGCGTTACCACTCCTGAGGCCTAAGGTGTTAGAAAATTACAGGGCCGTACATTACCACCAGAACACAATAGTGCTGAACGCTACCATTTAGCGGCCAGTATATTAGGTAATGCGGTGGTGCCTACGCCCGCGTGATCCGTCACTGGAGCTCTACCACCAGTAAAAATTTTATGGTTCCCTATCCTACAAGGAATCCATAGTTTCGTCCTTCCGTCTGTCCGTCCATCTATCCGCAGATATTATCGGCGACTCTTAGTAGATACCTACTAGAAAGCTGTAATTTGGTACGATAAAACATATTATTATGGAGTAAGCTTTTTTTTTTTATGTATAAAAGTGGCAAACAAGCGTGCAGTTCACATTGATGTTAAGTGATGACTGCAGCCTATAGACACCCACATAATGACCAGAGGTCAAAATGCAAATGCGCTGCCACTCCTGAGGCATTAGGTGTTATGCCTCTGTGCCGGAAATTATAGAGCCGTACATTACCACCTGACCGAAACATGATAGTGCTGAACACTACCATTTAACGGCAAGTATATTAGGTAATGCGGTGGTGCCTACGCCCGCGAGCTCCATCACTGGAGCTCTACCACCAGCTCCTGATAAAAAGGAGAGAATCTCGTGCCCATCATGGGACGTATCAAGCGTTGCCATTATTATTATAAATATTAGTCACTCAAAAAAAGTGGGGCGATAAAATCAAGGAATATATTTTTGTGAGGACACATAAAGAGGGATGATTTTTCGTCAAACATTTATTATGGGTTTGATAAGACTAATTTTCGATCAGAGAGTCAGGTGTCCACCTCACTCTGCCAGCTAACGGACATGGATAGGGTATTCGAATTCAGTTGTTGGTGTAATGTAGCCTAATTTTAATACCCTTTTTATGCTACGAAGGTGGCAAACAAGCTGCTGTTCACATTGATGTTAAGTGATGACTGCAGCCGCAGCCTATCGACACTTATACTAAAACCATAGTTCAAAATGCAGATGCGTTGCCACCCCTGAGACCTTAGTTGATATGTCTCTGTGATAAGTTATTACGGGGCCGTACATTACCATATAACCGGAACACGATAGTGCTGAACACTGCAATTTAGGGGCAGATTGATTAGGTAATGCAATGATGCCTACGCCCTCGAGCTTCTACACTGGAACTCTACCACCAATAACCTACTACGTACTTTTTTTTTAAAGAAAAATGGAAAGAAAAATTTGACTTCAGGCGAGACTCGAACTCGCGGCCTACTGGGAATCTAGTCCAGCCGCTCTTGCAATTGAGCTTCCGAAGTCCTGCCCGATTTGTCAAATCATCACAAGCATGTGTTAATGCGAATTAATATAAAACAATTACTACGTACTTACTACATATCTATTAGTGATGCGCCGAATAATGGTTTCACCGAATAACCGAATACCGAATATTATTCGGTTTAACCTATACCGAACCGAATATTCGGCCGAATTATTCGGTTTACCATTTATTGTTTTGCCGCGTAAACTAGGTTCTAACATGTCGCTGCTTGCATTCGAGAGCCGCACTAAAAGTTTTTAGAAAAACAAAAACTGAGCAAACTAGCAAGTTATTAGTTTGATTATACCTTTTCAAAATAGTCTCCATTCACATCAATAAATCGCTGCATCTGGTGAAACCACCGAGAAAAGCACTTTGTCCACTCGTCCTGAGCGGTCTATTCGACGGAAACGCAGCCACTGCTTCCTCGGCGCCCATTAAAGGTTTTCCTCTAAGTTTTTCTTTTATTTTCGGGAATAAATAAAAATCGCAAGGTGCGAGGTCGGGACTATATGGCGGGCGACCCAGTAAATAGCCAATAAAATAGAAATATTCGAACCGATTATATTCGGCACCAAAACCGAATAATTCGGCCGAATACGAATAGTGGAAAAGATGCCGAATATGCCGAATACCGAATACCAACCGAATATTCGGCGCATCTCTAATATCTATACATACAAATAAATAAAATTGGAGTGTCTGCTTGTAATATAAAAATAACCGCTTTTTACTAAATGCAAATTTATGTGTACACGATACTTAAACCAAAACAACATTTTTTTCAATTTTTTTCTGTCTGTCCGTGTGACCGTCTGTCTGTTTGTTCCAGTTAATCTCGGGAACGGCTTGACCGATTTTAACTTTCACTGGTAGATAGCTAATGTGATAAGGAGTAACTTAAGCTACCTTTATACTAGCTGCGCCCTCGACTTCGTCCGGGTAGGTGCTGTATAATCATATATTCTCACGCGGACGAAGTCGCGGGCACAGCTAGTCAGAAATAGTTTGACTTCTTAAAACCGACAGCACAGACCGACATTTACGTAAATCCGACAGTTATATTCACATCTCTATCTTGTTTAAAATTTATTTTAACATCTAAAACTTTATAAAGTATCAATTGAATATTTTAGTTTTAAATTAACCAAAGAAATTACCTACATATGTCTCCATTGTCATAATAATTGGTCTAACAAGAGTGGTACGTAATGAAATTGTAGGTTTTCTTCAGTAATTGGTGTAAAACAGGACATTTTATCCATTAGTATACGGCGTGGACATAGGAAGGGGGTTTTAATATTTAATAGGATTCCATTTTGTCGCGCGGCCGCCATGTTCTGATTTTTAAATGCAAATGGCGGGTAATTTGACATTTCATACGATGCTCGATTTCTTTAGAATTTAATTTAATTTCTTTCTTGGAAATCTTTTTCTTTATTTGATTTACAGTGAAACGGTTCACCTTTACATGTACTTGGTAAATTTTTTATCTGTTTTACTTTAATGTTTTCTTGTAAAGGTCAGGTGATAGTTTTTTACATATATTTTTTTGAAAACACGATAAAGGGAAGGTGTCATTAATGTAATGCCGCGTACACACCTTACCTTTTACTTGCGCTTAGGGGATGTTGCAAAAATGTATGGACCTCCGGCCATGTGTTGTACACAATATCATTAACAGGCAAGATCAGTATAAAACGTTTTTTACTGCACATATTCACTTATTTAGCTTTGTTTGCAGTTACAAAACATTATTTGCAGTTAGAATTGCAACTCAAAACCAACATGGCGAATATGGCGGCCGATGTCATTTTGACAAATGCCA
This sequence comes from Macrosoma leucophasiata, assembly GCA_036365455.1. NCBI lineage: Eukaryota > Metazoa > Arthropoda > Insecta > Lepidoptera > Hedylidae > Macrosoma > Macrosoma leucophasiata. The sequence continues at coordinate 5,417,174 of JAWQUS010000015.1, forward strand.
CTAATAACCATATTGAAAATGATAAAATCGTTTCAATTAAATGTGGTTGTAACTCTAAAATATATTCTTGAATAAATTAATTGTATTTTTTTCGGATTCTTCTATAATTTACCCATTTTTTCAGGTACTGTACGTACCAGAGCCGAGCTCGCAACATCTCCTTTAGGCTCGCACAAGCTAATGCCGGCTATACACCTTAACCCCCTTATTCATAAACGTATTTTAGCTAAAGCGTTACTAATCTCTCCTTTGTCTTTTTCTATCCTGCACATTTGACAATGCAACTGACAAAGACAAAGCATTCTATCGCTAAAACGTATCTAAAGTACGTTTATGAATAAGGGGGTAAGTTTTTTAGACTTGCACAGGCCAACAAAGACAGCTGTTGTATGAGTTTACCCAAGAATTGTGACCAAATACGCCATTACTAGTGCAAACATAAATTTGCGCAGTTAAAATGTAAGATGTGTAGCCAGTCAGGGTAACGTTAGACGGGACGAATTGAAATTGACTTGTTTAGGTAAAGACATCCATTAACACTTCCTTTTTGAAAATTCTATTCCCTACAGTAACGTAACTTCACGCCTGTAATCCCCGAATGGGTAGGCAGAGGTAAATGCATGCATTCAAGCATACATGCAAACACCCACGACTCGCCGGTTACGTTTTGGCCCATGTAACAGGTGGCGAATCTGTTGCCATCTCCGGGCACATTACCAAACTCCGAGGTACCGGGAAACTTCCAGAAAATGGAAAAATTTCAAAAGAACCAGAGAAAAAGGATTTTAAACCTTTATCTCTGATAGTCCCCGACCCGGGAATCGAACCCAGGACCCCCAGCGCAGTAGTAGTGGCCTGCTACCACTACGCTACTGAGGCAGTCCTTACTGTAATATTGGGAATATGGCCGGCAATGAGTACTACCTACCTAGTCACAAAATGAAACTAAAATAGACAAACTAAAAAGTTCGAAAGGATTTGATATTCTATGTCTATATTTAAATGGATTATTATTTAATTTCCCTCAATCAAAATCAAAGAAGATTTATCTATACTATCCTTTCTTTAAAAAAAATCGATCGCTTTCTGCCATTTTTGAATTCCCTCTAAAAAATCCGCCATCTTTGTCGTTGCGCACGGTAAGCTTATTTTCTAACCAGCCAGTGCCTTATGCTTCTTGTAATACGGTTTATAGTCGTGATTTAAGGCATTTTATCGTAAATAATGGCTATCATGTAAATCAATCACGTTAAACCAAGACTGGTGATTACAATCCGTATAGATGCAAGTGAGGTATCAATCAAAACTCTTCTATTTTTACTCTGCGTTTCAAGATTCGTTTTGTTTTGACTGTTGTTATATATAATCTGTTATAGTGACTACAACATAACAGATTATGTAAAGAGTTTTGGCGGGAACCTTGAAAGAGGCGTATGGTGCTCTTATTTTATTTCATTTTCTTAGTGCATTTAAAAGTTATATTGAATAAAGTTGGTAGTATTTTGTTTGATATAGGTTTATTACAGTGTCCGTGTATAGTGAAATAGAATAACAGTGCGAAAGCACGACCTTTCAGGTTGCCTCCAAAACTCCATTGTAAATTTTCTGGTAAAGTAGCCATCGCTTTACTCGAATAACTGACTGTAACTCACTTGACTGACATACTTATTACTTGATACTTAATTGACTTAATACTTAATAAATAATTGATTGACTATATTATACTACCTTTACGCTGCTTTAAGAATATGAAATATCGTTTTACTTGACACTGGCAATATGCGTAATAGCGATGCCATAATAACAAAAAAAAAAAAAAAAAAAGATTATGTAAAACAACAGAGTTTTGGCGGGAACCTTGAAAGAGGCGTGTGGTGCTCTTATTTTATTTCATTTTCTTGGTGTATTTTCGAGATAAATTAAATAAAGTTGGTGGCATTTTATTTGATATACATTTATTACATGCCCGTGTATAGTGAAATATAATAACAGTGCAATAACACGACCTTTCGGGATGCCGCCAAAACTTCATTGTAAATGTTCTGGTAAACAAAGTAGCCACTGTTTTACTCTAATTAGTGAGTTAGTGACTGTGACTCTGACTGACGGACTGATAATGAATTGTCTGACTGACTTGTACGCTGCTTCTTACGAACACGAAATATCGTCTTACTTGACACTGGCAATATGCGTAGATAATAGCGATGCCATTACTTTAAAAAAAAAAAGGAAAACAACATACATAACTCACTTGAGTTATTTATTCCGTTTTATGGATTTCTATAATCTTATATTACTAAGTAAATAGGTATGTAAATAATAATCGCTGAACCTCGTAGATCGCTTACGATATACACCAGCCGCGGGGCCATGCGCGCTTCCAGCACGTTATAATAATAATGACAACCCATTATACTTCCCACTGCTGGGCACGAGCCTCTACCCTTATTGGGGGGAGGCCTAGAGCTTACTCCACCACGCTGCTCCAATGCGGGTTGGTGGAGATACGGGTTAGTGGCCAACCCGCTGTCGGATGTTTTCAAACCGCCCATTAAGCCTCTGACAAGGTTTAACGACTGCTATCTATCGATAGCAATCGGAACCGACGGCTTAACGGGTCCTCCGCGCATTTTAATGCAACTAGCGGTCAGGGGCTATTTAAGTATTACGTAAGCAGATTTAATACAATTCTTTACCCCCCCATCTCCCTTGTCAGCAAAAGTAAGCAAAGCTCTTACCCCCTCCCCCCATGCTTACGTAAACATTTTTCAATTAATGTATTATTTTTTTTTTATATTGTTATAATTATAACTTTAAAAATAAGAAAATAGATTTAGGATAGAGATTAGATTTTACTTATGTAATAAGTAAATAACTACTGATGACGTAATCATCATCTAGACTCCTCATATTAAACTGTTAGGAAAACGTCTAAGTTCTGCTGCTTATGCCGTCAGGAAGATTAGACAGTTAACGGATGTCGACACTGCGAGACTCGTTTATTTCAGCTACTTTCACAGTGTCATGTCCTACGGTATTTTGTTGTGGGGTCGGGCAGCTGAAATTGATTCAATATTTATATTACAAAAGAGAGCTATTAGAGCGATATATAACTTAAATAGTCGTGACTCCTTGAAAGAATTATTCAAGCAAATAAATATAATGACGGTCCCTTGCCAATATATTTATGAAAATATATTGTATGCTAGGAAAAACTTGCACTTATTTAAGAAAATTAATGATATACATACTTATAATACCAGAAATAAAAATAAATTAGTATTTCCAAGTTTTCGCCTATCGAAAACACATAAATGTTTCTTAACATGTTGTATACAGTTTTATAACAAAATTCCGTCCAACATTCTTGAACTTACAGATAATAAATTTAAGTCATGTATTAAACGCACACTATGTAAAAATGCATACTATAGACTCGATGACTATCTAAAGGATAGAGATGCCTGGACAAATGCTGGTCTAGCTCCACAAGACTAAACAATAATTTAGTGAAATTAATGTGCATTGTACTTGATATTGTAAAACATAGTTTTAAGTGTCATATTGTGAAAATAGTTTTAAGGAACATATTTTGAAAAGACCCTGCTGAGTTTTGTTTTGGCAGGTTTTTTCTCAGTAATGTGGGCTTTGGAACTCTGCCAGTGAATGACAAAGAATGTCCCATATTTTTTTGTTTAGTCTTATCTTGCCGTTTGTAAAAGAGAGTATGGAACATTCTGTTGATACCTATTTTGATTATTAAGTATTTTTGGACTATTATTTATTTTATTTACTTTGACATATTAATCAACGTATCAGTTGTTATTCGCTTTAATTTTATATTTGTAATTTGACCTATCACAAGCAAATTCTATTATTTCCAAGTGATTAAATGAATTTTTGTGTTTGAGTTTACCCCCAATGTCATCAAAAATGAGCAGAGCAAAGACCCCCCCGCCCCCCTATAGTGCTCACGTAATACTTGAACGGCCCCTCACCCATCACACACCCGACCGCCCGTATCGCTTTACCAAGTAGATCGCTTACGATATACACCAGCCGCGGGGCCTTGCGCGCTTCCAGCACGTTGCGTGAAGGTATTTCTCCATTGCTCAAATCTAAGCTTCCGAAATCACGGATTGTATGTCATAAAAAGAAATTAATTTTTAATTACACCCTTCGCTCTCTTAATTATGAAGTAGACCATCTTGCATTTGTGTGTAATTAATTTGTGTAATTGTCTGTAATTATAACCTACTGTGGGCTTTTGTTTTTTAGTTACAGATTATACTAGCCGTATAGTTTTTGTACGTACGTAACTTCACGTCTGTAATGCAAAAAGGGGTAGGCGGAGGTAAATGCATGTATAGAATGGACACTTCGACGTCCCGCCCGATTTGCTCGCATCACTCAACCCCTTGCCCTCTTATGGGCGACGGTTGGTATTTTGTACGTGCTACGCAAACAGGTTCGCGTGTAAATACGCGTCACTGATTGATGTCTGTGTAATAGAAACCAAATTAAGCGTTTGTATGGAATTTTGGCGGAGTATCCGTGGTATGCCCTAAGCACAGTGGCGTAGCTATAGGTGAGCGGCGGAGGCGGCACGAACTGGGTGCCATCCGTTTGGGGGTGCCACCCGTCTGTGCAATTTAATATTAACAATCGAAAACTGTGTTCTGTACGTAGTATTATTACATATTCTCTGTTTAGGGGTAAAAGTCCTGTTTAGATAAAACTTATATAAATAGGTATCTAATCAAAAATGTAGTCTTCACTCGAATCTAATCGAAGTTTCTACTAGTTATCATTATTAGAAATCCTCAATCAGCTTATATATTATATAAAAACTTTGGCGTACATAATGACGTCATAAATCCAAAATGGCGCCCAGCAAGGCCTTGTTATTATACCCTTTCGAAATATGAACAATTGGACATAAATATTGACTCGTGACGCGCTCGCGGCGCCTCCACGCTATTGGTTGCGCGTACGCATGTATGTTTGTGTGCGTTACGATTGTATGTATTGATTTATATTTTGTAGGATTGCATACATTATGTGTTAACAACGAAGATAATTTATTTATTTAAACTTTTAGCACATAAAATATGTACATAAGGCGGTCTTAATACCTAGTGGTATTCTCTACCAGCCAACCTTAGGGCCAAATAAAACTGTCGAAGGTGCATTACGAAGTAAGGTTAATTAAATTTATAAATAATCCAGTAATATATAACTGAAATATAATACATATAACATAAATATATTATATAATATATATAAAAGTATAAATAATAATACTAAATAGATACTTATACATACATAAATAAATGCATAATGGATGTATATTTAATATAACAGAATAATTCAAAGAAAACAATCATGACGGCGTAAGTTAAAATCATTCATTTAGAGAGGTTAAAAAGTATTTTTTAAGCTTTTGTTTAAAGGATAATTTACTCGGAGCTTTCTTGATATCAAGGGGAAGCGCGTTCCAAAGCCTAATAGCTGTTACAGCAAAAGAATTTGAATAAAAGCCAGTACGGTGGGAAGGAATTTGAAATTTAAGATTTTCGGCAGAACGAAGATTGTGGTCATGAAAATCACCAAGGATTTGAAAATTAGATTTTAAATAATTAGGAGCACATGAATCGTTAACAACACTAAAAAGCATACAGAGTATCCGAATGGACCTCCTTTCACGGATTGGTAGCCAATTAAGCTGGGAACGGTAGATGGAAATATGTATGGAATTATAATATATAAAGAAGAAACCGGGAACAAACAGCCGGTTCCGTTTTTAAATTGTGTCCATGTCATCTGTCATGTTACTCTGTGAAAGTGTGGTAAATTGACTCCTGGAAATTGGAACCGTGCCCCAACAAAAAGGTCACTATTTGTATTATGTCAAAATTACTTTTATTGTATTTTTTACTAGCGGTGCCCGCGACTTCGCCCGTGTGAGAATTTATGATTGTTCAGTATCTACCCGGACGAAGTCGTGGGCGCAGGTACTATAAAAGTAGCCTAAGTTACTCCTTATTACATTAGCTATCTGCCAGTGAAAGTCCCGTCAAAATCGGTCCAGCCGTTCCCAAGATTAGCCCCGCCAAACAGACAAGCAGACAGACAGATAAAAATTGAAAAAAATGTTGTTTTGGTATATGTACCGTGTATACATGTAAAGAATATTACTACACTAGTGTAGTGGTATCCTTATAGAATTCATTATTTAAAAGATGACAGTGTCACGTCACCGACACTGATTGCTAGATATTTATTTTATGACACTTCAAGAAAACGTGAAATAATAAATATTATATTATTATATCCTGTTTAAATAATAGAATTAAAGGCTGTAAATTTTGTTTTATAATAGTAGGTATTATGTTCTAGTGAAATAAAGACGAATTTAAATACAATTTACACATTCATAACAAAATTACTTACATGAAATAACAGAAAACAACATTTAAAGCCTTTACTTCTATTATTAACAGGATATATAATATTTATTATTTCACGTTTTCTTGAAGTGTCATAAAATAAATATCTAGCAACCAGTGTCAGTGACGTGACACTGTCATCTTTTAAATAATGAATTCTATAAGGATACCACTACACTAGTGTAGTGATATTGTTTACATACATACATATGCCTTAAGGAAAAAGAAGCTATTTTTATGTTATAAACAGGCACTCCAATTTTATTTATTTGTATAGATGTAGGTAGTTAATGAAAGTGTTGGATGTTATGTGTGAGTGATGACTGCAGCCTATAGATATCTACACAAAACCACAGGTTAAAATGCAAATGCGTTACCACCGCTTGAGAACTTATCGGTTTAAAATCCCTTATCTCGGGTTCTACTGGGATCTTTTCCATTTTCTGGAAGTTTCCGAGTACCTCGGAGTTTGGTAATGTGCCCGGAGATGGCAACAGGTTCGCCACCTGTTACATGGGCCAAAACGTAAACGGGGAGTCGTGGGTGTTTGCATGTATGCTTGAATGTATGCATTTTCCTCTGCCTACCCCTTCGGGGATAACACGCGTGAAGTTACGTTATACGTAGGTACTTTATAGATCGTGAACCCTATCAGTCAACTATAGGATCCTATTAGGTATCCTAAATCTTTACCAATATGATTAAAAAATCGATAATCTTTCCGATATTTTGGGATTAAAGTTATCTGAAATCGATTTTCAAGTTCCAAGTTATAATTGCGGAGGTCCAAATTCAAAAATGCGAAATAACATACAATTCGGATCGTGAATTCGCTTGTTGATGTAGGGTGACCATAATTATACATTTGTGAAAATAATTTGTGGGACTTGTTTTTTTGTATGCTTTATTTGTTCCTATAGCACACAAGTAGAAAATTAGGATTAAATTTAAAATATTATTGGCTCTCTCACTCACAGTCCCATACAAAGTATAATCTGTATCATGATACACACACATTAAGACATAAATAAAAAAATAAAATAAAATACGCTTACACTCACAGCTCCACATTAGGTATTATATAAACCTGTGTCGTAGATGCCGTAGTACACATACAACACATACACAAACACCCAGGCCATACAAATATTTGGTCCGGTGCGGGGATCGGACCCGCGACCCTTCAAATCAACCGGTGGTTTCGCACCGCTGGACTAACCGAGTCGTCATAAAACGAATATCTGTAGTTCCAGTATTCATACAAATGTTTGTCTCGATCCGGGGCTCGAACCTGTGACCCTTGGAACATGCGCTCACTGGACTTACTGGGTGGTACCAAACGAACAGCGGAATATAAGTATTACAGTCTCATTTTAACCTTTGGATATTGAACCTTTTTTACTGGTGGTAGAGCTCTAGTGACGGCGCACGCGGGCGTAGGCACCACCGCATTACCTTATATAATAATAATAATGGCAACCCATTATACGTTCCACTGCCGGGCACGAGTCTCTCCCCTTTTTGGGGGGAGGCCTGGAGCTTACTCCACCACGCTGCTCCAATGCGGATTGGTGGATGTGTTGGGGTTAGTGGCCAACCCGCTGTCGGATGTTTTCAAACCGCCCATAAGGCCTCCGACAAGGTTTTAACGACTGCTATCTATCGATAGCAACCGGGACCGACGGCTTAACGTGCCCTCCGAAGCACGGAAACGCGCATGTAATTTTCCACTAGCGGTCACCCATCACACTACCCGACCGCGCCCTTAGTGCTTAACCTAGTAGATCGCTTGCGATCTACACCAGCCGCTGGGCCATGCGCGCTTCTTCGCGCTTACCTTATATACTTGCCGCTAAATGGTAGTGTTCAGCTCTATCGTGTTCCGGTCAGGTGGTAATGTACGGCCCTGTAATTTCCGGCACAGAGGCATGACACTTTAGGCCTCAGGAGTGGTAACGCATCTGCATTTTGACTTCGGTCTTTGTGTGGGTGTCTATATGCTGTAGTCATCACTTAACATCGATGTGAGCTGCATGCTTGTTTGCCACTATCTATACATAAAAAAATATACTGGTAATCGGCCGGTTAACAATATATAAGTTTTTAAGAATTTTTTGAAAACTGAGTTATGTTTTGGCAGGTTTTTTCTCAGTAATGTGGGCTTTGAATCTCTCTCAGTGAATGACAAACAATGTCCCATTCTTTTTTGTTTAGTCTTGTCTTGCCGTTTGTAAAAGAGAGCATAGAACATTTAGTTTGAAGATTTAGTCAGAATTCCAAGTGCAGTATTTGGAATTCTGCCAAGTGAATGATAACCTTTTTAAGACGACCAAATTCATTATTTTCTCAGTTTCTTTTGACCATTTCAAAATGGGGGAATTTGTAAATAATTGACTCTTTCCATATTATAGGTACATGATTGTATCGTTTTTTAATTTATTTTGTGTTTTTAATAATTATTAGTCTCGGTTCACTCTTGGTAGTTAAAAAAAATTACGTAAAATAACGACGTGAATAAACTGAATAAACTATACTAAAGGTTATTTTATCCTTAAATTCCCAAATCCGGCCATCATATGCACAACCTACACTACACTATACATTTACCGCGTACATCGTGAGAACTAAAGCCTCTGTAATCACCAATACCTGCTCTACAATTATCGCAACAGACAGACCGACGTATATATCACTCGGCTTTAATAATTAAATGCAATGGATTGATGTATTAGAGGCATTTTCACTGGGATGCCTTTTTTAGCGATCATCGCCATGATTTAAAAAAAAAAGTAAGCGAAGCATTCACCTATATCTACTTAAGTACTAGACTGGACATTCCCCTTGATAGCATAGTTCCTGTTTTTTGCATACAATTACCTGTCACTTTCCCATAGTAACATGACAGCTGACGTGAAAACGTCACACAAAATTTCTGTCAAATCAATTTAAAAACGGAATCGGCTGTTTGTTCCTACTTTATATTGACCTTCTTGTAACGAATTAATTTTAATATTTCAAATGAAAATACAGGCCATACTGATGCACTGAAGTCGGGACATGACGACCCCACGGAATATTCAACTTCAATGGCGGTCAAACCATTCGAATAGGCTGAGGTCCTGGGTTCGATTCCCTGGTAGGGGGTTATCAGAGATAATCGCGTAAAGTCCTTTATCTCTGGTTCTATTGGGATTTTTTTCATTTTCTGGAAATTTCCCAGTACCTCGAAGTTTGGTAATGTGCTAGGCTCGCCACCTGTTGCCAAAACGTAACCGGTGAATCGTGGGTGTTTGAATGTATGCTTGAATGCATGAATTTACCTCTGTCTACTCCTTCGGGGATAACAGGCGTGCAGTTACGTTTTATCTAATATTTAAGACTATGGTGAACAATAGATACACATGCCAGTTTAAATTTTTTTAACATTGATATTCAAGAAATATGCATCTAGTGGTGGAGAATTCTTCCACTAGTGCAGTTAGTCTGAAGAAATGGGATTTCCCATTTCTTCTCTTGACTGACTGCAACGAGCGTCCCGACGCCGAGCGCTCCGACGTCGAGCGTCACCGACGCCAAGCGTCCCGACGCTTAGCGTCCTGACGCCTAGCGTTCCGAAACCTAACGTCCCGACGCCGAGCGTCCCGACGCCGGGCGCCACGACACTTAACGTCGCGACGCCAAGCATCCCGACCCCTAGCGTCTCGACGCTTAACGTCGCGACACCAAACGGCCCGACACCCAGCGTCCCGACGCCGAGCGTCCCGACGCTTAGCGTCATGACGCCGAGCGCCACAACGCCGAGCGCCACGACGCTTTACGTCCCGACACCTAACGTCCCGACGTCAAGCGTCCTGACGCCTAGCGTCCCGACGTCTAACGTCCTGACGCCGAGCGTCCCGACGCCGAGCGTCCCGACGCCGAGCGTCCCGACGCCGAGCGTCCCGACGCCAAGCGTCCTGACGTCGAGCGTCCCGACGCCAAGCGTCCCGACGCCAAGCGTCCCGACGTCAAGCGTCCCGACGCAGAGCGCCCCGACACCGAGCGTCCCGACGCCGAGCGTCCCGTCGCCGAGCGTCCCGACGCCGAGCGTCCCGACGCCGAGCGTCCCGACGCCGAGCGCTCCGACGTCGAGCGGCCCGACGTCAAGCGTCCCGACGTCGAGCGGCCCGACGTCAAGCGTCCCGACGCCTAGCGTCCCGACGCCGAGCGTCCTGACGCCTAGCGTTCCGACGCCGAGCGCTCCGACGTCGAGCGGCCCGACGCCAAGCGTCCCGACGTCGAGCGTCCCGACGCCAAGCGTCCCGACGCCTAACGTCCCGACGCCGAGCGTCCTGACGCCTAGCGTCCCGACACCGAGCGTCCCGACGCCGAGCGCCCCGACCCCGAGCGTCCCGACGCCTAGCGTCCCGACGCCGAGCGTCCCGAAGCTGAGCCTGTTTTCTTTCGTGGTAGAGGTTGTTGTTTGCCGTCCACTCCTAGGATCATCTTCAATGCTCTCACGACCGCGCTTAAACTCAGCTACCAGCAGCTTGACACTGGAATACGATGGAGCAGACTCCCCCTAAGTGCCCACCATATCTTAATGGATGTCTTTTGGTGACAGGCCTTTTTTATTGAAGTACTTAATGACTGCACGATGTTCAATTTTCTCCATTATTGAAAATCGCGTTAGAATGCTTCAAACAAATAATCACAGAAAATTTATATTGTGCAGTATCGGAATGAAACTGCGCACAATAAATTAATATGAGACATACTAACAAATGACGGTAAATTTAAAAAGATGTCATATGTCCTTGTAGTTTTGGCCACGAACTTTTGGATCTACCCTAATACCGTGCCTACACCCTCGAGCTCCAATAAAGTACTGTGATGGCCTACCACTAAGTTACAGGGGTAATTACACATAAAAAAATAAGAGAAATGTTGAGCTATTTTCCTCTTGAACCAAATTCTAATAAATCACACTCAGATGTCTTAGATTTATGACCCGTGGTTTTCAGTTCGATTCACGTAATCGCAGCCTGCGGCCCAAAATTAGCTGCAATTAGACGACTTCATCCAACAATATCTTTTTTTCTCAACAAATTGAACATTCTACGTTTGAAAATTGCTTTTTTTTCGCATAGACACGAGGGATTGCAGCTGTATTTTTTTTGGTTATATTTTTAATAAGTTATGTCTGTGGTTTTTTATGTCATGTAGGTCTGTCTCTGAATATTATTGTTACCACTTTGTTACCATTGAAGTTGAGTGTATGTAATAATATTATAAGCTGGCGTAGGGACGTGACGACCCACCGTCCACTAGCGCAAGATTTTTTTCTCATCATCATCATATCAGCCAAAACATGTCCACTGCTGGATCAAAACCTCCCATAAAGGGGACGTGCCATAATCACCACGCTTTGCAAGTGGATTTTCCATTTTCTGGAAGTTTCCCAGTACCTCGAAGTTTGGTAATGTGCCCGGAGATGTCAATAGGCTCGCCACCTGTTATATGGGCCAACACGGAACCGGCGAATCGTGGTTTGCATGTATGATTGAATGCATGCATTTACCTCTACCTACCCCTTCGGGATGACAGGCGTGAAGTAACTCTTTTTTATATAGTCTACTGGTGGTAGAGCTTTAGTGACGGAGCTCGCGAGAATTTAGCCTCTTGCCTTAGCAGCAAGTATGTTAGGTATTGCGGTGGTGCCTACACCCGCGAGCTCCGTCACTAAAGCTCTACCACCAGTAGACTAGGGGCCATTCAAGTATTACGTGAGCACTATGGGGAGGCGGGGGGGTCATTGCTCTGCTTATTTTGGATGACATGGGGGGTAGGGGAGTCTAGATGATGATTACGTCATCGGTAGTTATTTACATAATACATCAGTAAAATCTTATCTCTATCCTAAACCTGTTTTCTTATTTTGAAAATTATAATTATAACATCATAATTTTTATATTAAAAAAAACAATAAACAATATTTGAAAAATGTTTACGTAAGCATGGGGGGAGGGGGTAAGAGCTTTGCTTACTTTTGCTGACAAGGGGGATGGGGGGGTAAAGAATTGTAATAAATCTGCTTACGTAATACTTGAACGGCATATAAAAAAAGAGTAACTTCACGCCTGTAATCCCGAAGGGGTAGGCAGAAGTAAATGCATGCATTCAAGCATACATGCAAACACCCACGATTCGCCGACTTTAGACTATTTAAGTAACTATTATTGCACATAGTTGTAGTTCATATTCCATTCCTTTTTTGAAACATATCCTTCAATTTAAAACATGACAACACCCAATCCATCCTCGTTAAAACCTAGACGAATGACTTAAAACTTAGTAAGTATACAAAAGGTAAACAGAAGACATGGGGCGAGGATAGGGTTACCACCTCTTAGTTGTCTAAATCCGGGAGAAAAAAAAACTTTGAATATAATAACTTTTTATTTTATTTTGAATTAATAACAACATAGAAATAATTGTATTTAATCAAAATACGACACAAGTGCATGGATTGCTGTTAGATACAGACTAATAAGCGAACGAATGAAACTTATAACAAATGAGGAACGAAAATGAGTGAGACAAAGACGACGCAATCTCTCACGCACGTGGCTCAGAAAGAGACAATAAAATTAAGTAGGTACCTACACGCACGCAAATCAGTTTATACGAAACTAGCTAGCTACCCACTGCCGAGTAGTGGCATCAGTGACGAGATAGGGGCGAGAAGGCTGCAAGAATGCTGCCGAGAATTTGCTCCTCTCTTAGCCATTTCGCGTGTCATTACTTTGAACAACTTGTTATTCCGGGAGAATTTAGTATATTTTAAATTCCTTCCAGGAGACGGGAGATTTTAATTTTCATAGCTCGAATCCGGGAGACTCCCGGCATTCCGGGAGAGGTGGGAACCCTAGGTGAGGAGCCAAATAAACTAAAACATTCCCCACAACCACACATAATTGGTTCCAATCACGCGATATATGGAGTCGGGTTGAATGTTGAACAAAACGACAAACATTTGGTATATAAGAGCCTGCATTCGTAATTTACATTTCAGAGGTCAAGCTGTGATTTATGGATTATGAATCATTTATGTGTTAAGTTGGATCTTTTATACATATAACTTCATGTCTTTATGTATCAATAGGGTAGATTGTCGGCGTACAATTTTGTATGACTAACTGGCTGTCCCGGCAAACTTCGTATTGCCTCACAATGAAATAATGTGTCAAAGGTTGTCAAATGTTTGATATATACGGACTATTTGTATCGAAAAATGAAATTGTGGTTTTTAGTATTTCCCTTCAATTTGTTCATATTTTTTTACCTTCTAAAGGTAAGAAAATATGAAGAAATTGAAGGGAAATAGTGAAAACCACAATTTCATTTTCCCATACAAATAGTCCGTCATTATTTCATTGTGAGACAATACGAAGTTTACCGGGACAGGTAGTACGAGTAATAATAGGTACCAATATATAGATAGCAGTTAGAATTAGATTTGCCACGAATAATGATTTGGCCGAATGACCGAATAACGAATATTCCGCTGCCCCATCGGCCGGATAGCCGAATATTCCGCGGCCGAATAATTATTTGAGAACTGCTCGCCTAAATCGGACCGCAGACCCATTTAAATGGTAATCAAACCAAGCAAACGCAAAATCATCAGTCCTGACGAAATTCGCTAAGATTTTGCTATCATCGCCTGGCAGTAGTGTGTATGGTGAAAAACTTTTGCAGAAGCGGGTAATATTTATAAGGAAAAGCCCAATCGTTTACTGCAGTGGTTCTCAAACTTTTTAAATTACGGAACCCTTTTGGGAATCAAAATACTTGATGGAACCCTTCAATAAAACAATTGTTTTTATAAGTGTATTTTTTATTTTTTATTAATCAGCATAATAAAAGTAGGTACAATGTAACAGTCACTTATTATTATTTACTTCACCACTTGGCAAGGACAACAATAGAAAAAATTAAAAAACGAAAAATCTAACTAGTGGGAGGTATGAAACTGTTTTTTTATTTTTCATCAATTGGTTGATATCAGGTTTGACGGAAGAAAGTTGGAGTCTCATATCAGCTTCGGCGTCCAGTCTATTGCGATATTTTGTTTTCGTGGCTGCGTAGGCAGAGAATCCTGTTTCGCACAAATATGTAGTTGGGAACGGGAGAAGAATATCCAGAGCCATTTGGCCAAGCATTGCATATTCATCTTGGATTCTGCACCAATAATCATTGAGAGGCGTCGTTTTGAACAGTGACTCAATACTTGTGTCTGATGACATTTGTAAAAGAGATTCATGTATCTCGTTTGACATGTTTTCAGGCTTTTCCAAGTTGGGTAAAAAAGGATTATGAATCCATGAATTCACTTTAATTTTTGTATTTTGTTCTTCGGGAAAATACTTTTCAAAAGATGCGCGCATCGAACTGAGATATCTGACCAATTCAAAATACAAATAAATAAATAAATAACGTTCATAGCGTTTTGTGGGGCCGCGGAGCGACCAGAGAGAGGTGTTTTGATTTTTTTTCTAAATTCTTGCGGAACCCCGACAGAGGAATCACGGAACCCTAGGGTTCCGCGGAACACACTAAGAGTATAGCTGGTTTACTGTCATCATCGACTATTGGTCTGTGACTGTCAAAAATGTCGAAAAAAATGTTTTTATTTAGGTATCGTAACTTAACCAAAGCTAAATTTGAATACATTAGTCATTTGTAATTTAAATAGCGCATACTTGGATAATAATTATGTGGTGTTCGATTTCCATGATTTATTATTCGGTATTCGGCCGAATAGTGCCCAGTATTCGGCCGAATACCGAATACAAAAAAAAGTGGCCGAATAGGCCGAATACCGAATAATGGCCGAATATTCGTGGCATCTCTGGTTAGAATAGCCCAGCTTCATCTTGTATTGATCATATGCATTGATCTATTAGATCATAGTTGCACAGATAAAAAATACACCAAGCAACAAAAGGATTTGAGTTAAGATCAATAGATATAGTACGTAATTATTGGTTACCGGAATATTATTCGGCGTAATTATATGGTGCATTGGAGTCGGGAACAAAATCAAATTTATTACTAACACAATCACTGATTGATCGGTGATGAATTAAAGGGTATTGGATGGTGTGGAGACGGCTGTGTTGCTAAAAAGATTTATTTTATTCGATTTATTCATAGAGCAACACCGGAGGGGAGTAGCCATATGCAGGCTTTCCTCTCTGTCAAAGTACAGGCCTATACCTGTCGCCTAGATGTTTAAATGTGTGCGTGAAATTGTTTCTGTATTTTGTTAAAGTCAAGGTGTGAGTTTCGTAGTAATAGACGATTTTTGTAGTGTGCGTGTGTGTCGCACGCATTTCTCCCCGTAAAAAATGACAGACTGTTTTGCATCGGTAATACACGCTATGGCTACTCCCCTCCGGTCCGCAGCGACCGTGGGCCGCGTTGCTCTATGGATTTATTGAAGTGCAACCTTCTTGAGCGGCGGCTTGGACTTTTTGTAAACTCAAACTCAAACTCAAAAATTCACTTAATCACTTGGAAATAATAGAATTTGCTTGTGATAGGTCAAATTACAAATATAAAATTAAAGCGAATAACAACTGATACGTTGATTAATATGTCAAAGTAAACAAAATAAAATAAATAATAGTCCAAAAATACTTAATGATAAAAATAGGTATCAACAGAATGTTCCATACTTTCTTTTACAAACGGCAAAATAAGACAAAACAAAAAAATATGGGACATTCTTTGTCATTCACTGGCAGAGTTCCAAAGCCCACATTACTGAGAAAAAACCTGCCAAAACAAAACTCAGTAGTGTAATGGGGATAAAAAGTTAAACTCGCGTCAGTACACATGACCGTGATCGAAAATGCGTAAGACGGACACGTGCCCAGAATTGCATCCGCCTACTTTTTGGGAACACAATGACAGCTGTCGTGATGGTGGTGGTACTTGCTGCTAAATGGAAATGTTCAGCACTATCATGTTACGGCCAGGTAACGTACCTGTAATTTCTGGCTTACAGGTATACCTTAGGCCGCAGAATAGTCACCGCATCTACATCTCTTTTTCATGTACTTAGATGTATATAGTATAACTAACCATCAATGTTAACTGTAAGTTTGTTTGTCACTTCTTGACAAAACCTAGGTAAGAACCTAGTTTACTTACTGCATTTTAGGTAAATGGTTTGATAAACGATTTCCTAGAATATCCACATGTAGTACCAAATAGGGGTCATAAAATTAATAATTAATATAAAATTGAAATTGCTATAATTTATACAATTTTAACATTAATAATAGTTAGTAATTTAGAAATTCACATATACACTCATTCTGCATTGTCACTGGGGCCTATGAACCATTGATTTTCTATATTAATATTATAAAGAGGAAAATAATTGTGTGTATGTTTGTAACGTTTTCACACAAAAACTACTGGACCGATTTCAAAAATTCTTTTACCATTACAAAGCTACGTCTTCATTGAGTGACAGGCTATATTTCATCCATTGCACTCGTGCGAAGCCGGGGTGAGCAGCTAGTAACTAACAAAATTAAATAAAAATATAAACGAATACCTCTCCACGCATCGCCCTATAGATATTTTAATTAATGCAGCGTTTCCTTCATTCTCGATTTTAGACATATTAAATGTTTCGAATAAAAATTGTGGAATACCAAACCGTGATTTAGTGCCTTGGGCGGCCGAAACTTTAGAGTTAACGCCATTTATAAATCAGTCAAAACGTCAATCAGGATTGATACATTCTTGGAATGTCTTTTAGGTCTAGTTGTGCCCGCGACTTCGTCCGCGTAGCTCAAGCAAGCACACTTGCTAGATTTGACAACAGAAGACAGATTTTTTTTTTAAATACTTAATGATTGTGGCGTACAGGTCGCAATAGTTTTTTTTTTTAATTGAATACGCTTTCACTCACAGCCTAACACTAGGTATAAACCTATGGCGTGGATGCCGTTGTACACACACAACACACACACAAACACCCAGACCAGAAACAAATATCTGAGAGCCATACATTTGTATGGCTCCCGGTGCGGGGATCGAACCCGCGACCCTTCGAATCAAAGGGTTGTCGCAGTTCTGCGGGTAAGTACTGTACTGAGTCTTTAGACATTTACAAAATTGGCGGTCAAAAGTTGCAGATACGTTGAAAATGTATTTGATATGCAAAGGAGATGTTGCGAGCTCGGCCCTGGTTTGTACATGTCCTCAAAAAATGGTTAAATTATAGAAGAATCCGAAAAAAATACAATTAATTTCATCAAGAACATATTTTAGAGTTACCACCACATTTCATTCAAACAATTTTATCATTTTCAACCATGTTCAACACGGCGGCGATACAGCCAACGCTTGGTATCAATCGATTTCGATAGTATTTATAAAATATTTTTTTTCTTCAAGTACTAGATAATCAAAAAACAATTTAAAAAATGAAAATGTCAAAAATACACAGTCCGCCATATTCGCCATGTTGGTTTTAAGTTGCAATTCTAACTGCAAATAATGTTTTGTAACTGCAAACAAAGCTAAATATGTGCAAATGTGCAGTAAAAAAACGTTTTTATATTGATTTTGCCTGTTAATGATATTGTGTACAATACATGGCCGGAGGTCCATACATTTTTGCAACATCTCCTTTAATTAATATTTTTTACTTCTGATATGTCTGTGGGCGTTGTTTGAATCGGTCATCAATCGATCAGTTTTAATATGCAAGGTTGTCTGAATGACGGATTGCCTATTAAATTTAACATATATCTTCACTCACTATTAGAAGGACTCTTTATTAGAAGGGGTAGACTCAGTGCCGGATTACCCATATAGCAGGAGGCAGTAAATGCTACGGGCCTCGCGCCTTGAGGAACCCGCGCCTGTGCCAAAAACCACAAATATGTAAAATATGTAATACCTATACCTTAGCTATTCTCAAAGTGAGTGTTGGCCACACTGTTATTATATAGGTATATTATTATGTTGCAAGTTGGCAATACCACAATACTTTCAGGGGGATTCCCCTAATATTGTTTTCGTATCCTTTTCGTAAATGTTATGTTTTATTTACCTTTTAAGGGATCATGGCAAGATTTGTACAGTGTGGAGGAATGGTTGAAAGTGTTCCTCCGGCGAAAAGGGAGGATCCTCCGACCAGGCGAGGTGATAGTGCCTGGCGGGCCGCGGCCCAACGGTTGACGTTGGAAAGTTGTATATATATGCCAACTCTTGAGAAATCTTCGTATGTGCGATGTAATTTGACTGCACGCCATCTATCGTACTAGACAAGTACTGTAAGGTTTCATTGTATTCCACTAGTTGGCGCCTTAATGTAGTGGACGCTACATCACTCCCCTCCAAGACCGGAGGTTGATATGATTGAGACAGCTGTCAGAGCTTCTCGCGGAGCTGTGCCAATGCCATATAGTCCCATGCCGCAAGTCCCAGTGAGTCGGGTGCGAAGGTCCTCAGTGAGTCGAGGTAGTCGCTGCTGCGGTGATGCGAAAGTCCCCTTTGAGTCGAGGTAGTCGCTGCGTAGTAGCTACTGCGGGACGGCGCAGTGTGCTGACGCTGATGTGGCTGCAGGGTACTCCAGGCATGCGCGGTCGCTGCAGGCGTATGGAGTATTCCTGATGAAGCCGAGGGTGCTGGCTGGCGTGACTTGATTACCGCTCGATCAGGTACTGGTGATGTGAGGGATGACGTCGTCGAAGGTGCTGCAGAGAGTGGCTGGTGAGAAGGTTGCTTCCAATCACGTCGGGGGTCACCACTGTGGAGGAACGGGTGGAAGTGTTCCTCCGGCGAAAAGGGAGGATCCTCCGACCAGGCGAGGTGGTAGCGCCTGGCTGGCCGCGGCCCAACGGTTGACGTTGAAAAGTTGTATATATATGCCAACTCTTGAGAAATCTTCGTATGTGCGATGTAATTTGACTGCACGCCATCTATCGTACTAGACAAGTACTGTAAGGTTTCATTGTATTCCACTAGTTGGCGCCTTAATGTAGTGGACGCTACAACAGAAAAAATGAAAAAAAGGTACACGGTTAATCAGCATGGAAATATTATCCAGTGAACTTAAACAACATTTCCTGATACTTAAAATATTTTTACTTCTCCGGAATTAAAAGTTTGAAATTGAACTTTAGTATGGAGTGTTTCTACTCTTTTTCGTAGGTTTTCGCGAGCTTCATACATTGTAGAAATTAAACTTGCGGATTTTCTCGCGTATACAACACTCCCAAACTTCTTCATGTGGGTTTATGAAGAAGTTTGGGAGTGTTGTATACGCGAGACAATCCGAAAGTTTAATTTCTACAGTGCTTCTACTGTTGTTAGGAAAGACGATTTTTATTCTGACGATTTAAAAATATTTTGAGTACCAGAAAATGTTCTTTAGGTTCCCTAGATAATATTTCTAATCCGTTTTACCTTGTACCTTTTTCTAACTTTTTTTGTACAAATCAATGTAATATATGAAACTTGCCATGATTCTTTCAGTAGGCAATGTAGCTCTAGGGCCCCATGGTCACATTTGCTACGGGCCCCGCACCGGCTTTATCCGGCACTGGGTAGACTTATGTACTTATAAATTTGGTTAATGTATATCAAATTCCATAGAGCAACACGGGCCACCGGCCGCGGCGTACTGGAGGGGAGTAGCGTTTATTACCGATGCAAAACAGTCTGGCATTTTTTGCGGGGGGAAATGCGTGCGACCCACATGCACACTACAAAAATCGTCTATTACTACGAAATTCACACGTTGACTTTAACAAAATACAGAAACGATTTAACGCACACTGCATTTGGGGTTGTACTTTGACAGAGGGGAAAGCCTGCATATGGCTACTCCCCTCCGGTGTGCTCCATGTCCAATTCAGACCATTCCAAAGCTTGATTTCAAGTAGTTCTCTAGAACTAAATTCAAAAATTCAAACGACCGGAAGACCAAATTCTTTTAACGGATGCTGCGCCATGTATAAGTTATTACCGCGGTGTTTTTCGGTAAAAAATGTGGTTCATAAAAAGATCGCCTAAACAGAGCAAAGGATTTTATTTTTAAACATCACGTTCAACGAATATGGCCTTAGGGTTTAGGGGTAGGGATAGCAAAAAGGTGAAAATATTTTTTACTGTAAAATACAATTACTACTTACTGGTGGTAGAGCTCCAGTGACGAAGCTCGCGGGCGTAGGCCCACGCCCAGCTCCACGCCTGTCTCCGAGCTATCCCCTGGCCTATCCCCGACCGGGACGATGCTTGTTTGCCACTTCCATAACATAAAAAAAGAAGTAACAGTAGAATTCCCACCACTTAAACACACTTGAACTTGGTTTGGTTCACGGTACGAAGAATACCTGATACAATGAGGTCAATATACAAAATATAACGGGAATAATGCACACTCTTTGTATAGAGTAGACACCAGGGGACATACAACCGGTTCCATATTTAAATTGATTTGATAGATATTTAGTAAGACCGAAACACGATAGTGCTGAACACTACCATTTGGTGGCAAGTATATTAGGTAATGCGGTGGTGCCTACGCCCGCGAGCTCCGCCACTGGAGCTCTACCACCAGTATAAACAATACATATTTAATAAAATGAAACTAGTACATTTATTATTTGGCTTTAAAGAAATATTTATTGATACTCATAAATAGATAATACAGTCCACTTACAAATGAGTACCTTACGACTTAAAAGTCTTCTGTCTTTATAAAACACGTTCAAACGATAGAGATAGCGCACATTTGAGGGTTGCTTAAAATTGAGTGACGTTTGAGTATTCGGCCATTAGTTACTAAAATAATTAAGTTAAATAGTATTTCATAGTCGTTCAAGAAACGATCGAAACAGTCTAGTCACTTAATTTATTAATTCACAAAATTATCCATCACACATTTTTTTGCCGACAGTACCCTAGTACTTAGTGTCGGTACGGAATTTTCGTTAAGGCACGATTATAATAATTTTAAAAATTTGTAATTATACCGATGCGAGCTACTGTTTCGACATAAATAACGCGGCTAAGCTACTTTCTTCGAGCTAAATTTGCGTGCTATTAAATTCCAATACAGCTTTTCAATAAACCAGCTGTATCGTGATAAAATTGAATGACTGTATTATTTATATTTGACTTAATCCTTCACATTTTCATCCGTTTTATACTTTTTTTTTTGGATTAATTTGTTGTATTTTTTTTCGTAACATTAAATTGTTTTTTTTGACGTTTGTTGCTGAAAAGTTAGAAACGGCTAAGTTTTTTTTTTTTAGAAAGGGCGTCTTAATAATAAGGATGCTTCACTCTTTGTTGCTTTACTAGTGAATTAAATTCTGATCATAAGCTCAAGATGTAGTTAATAATAGTTACCCCCTTATTCATAAATTTAGCTAAAGTGTTGCTAATCTCTCCTTTGTCTTTTTCTATCCTGCACATTTGACAATGCAACTGACAAAGACAAAGCATTCGATAGCTAAAACGTTTCTAATGTACGTTTATGAATAAGGGGGTCAGTGTGTAAAATCTGAAGATTGGTTCTCCCTGAAATCTCACCTCTACTGATATTAATTCGCCAACATACTCGTACATGCATCGTAAAACTTCATTTCGCTCTCCTCTTGTGGTAGCGTGCCCTGAAGACCTTTTTTTAATGTAATGGAAGTGGCAAACAAGCATGCAGCTCACATGGATGTTAAGTGATGACTGCAGCCTATAGCGACTCACACAAAGACCTAGGTCAAAATGCAGATGCGTTACCACTCCTGAGGCCTAAAGTGTTATACCTCTATGCCGGAAATTTCAGTACCGGACCGGAACACGATATTGCTGTAAACTATGATTTAGCGACAAGTATATTAGGTAAGGTAATGCGGTGGTGCCTACGCCCGCGAGCTCCGTCACTAGAGGTTTACCACCAGTACACATTTACAGTTTGTGGTAATGAAGGTGGCAAACAAGCATGCAGCTCACATTGATGTTACTGACGATATGCGGAGGCATATCAACTTTTAGGTCTTAGGAGTGGCGACGCATCTACATTGAAATCCCTGGCGACGCATCTACTTTTATGTAGATATTTTAACCCCTAGTTTGCACTAAAAATATTAAACATGATGATGTTTCGCAACTCGTCGCATAAAGTATGTATTGCGATAAATGTCTTGTTGGTGCTGGCGTTCGCACTGCTGTCAGAGAATATGTAATATATGCTGTCAAACCTATCATTTTAACATGTTTTTATGTGAATGTTTCATAAATGCAAAGTCACGGTAAGGCTACATATTCACTTCCCATCAATGTGAACTTGTATGCTTGTATGCCATTTAATAATATAAAAAAGTTACGTTTAAATCTATGTAATAAGCGGCGAGAAAAAATCCAGACCGTCAAAAAGGTTACTAAAGCTACAACTTCACAAAAACTCTACCAGAAGCCGCTAAAGTCAGTATTCCTGGACATAACCGATAGATTAATGCGATAAATGCAGGCTTGTAACCTACAATTATGAATTTATCGGGGAGAAATTATCTTTTGGGGTTTTTTTTTGTTTCGATTTCTCATCGAACTTGAATTAGAAACACGGTTTTGGCCGCGTTTCTTTTTAATTCGATGAGTTTTTTTGTGATGCCGAATATATGTTGCGTACGTAGCGTGAAAATTCTGGACGATATTAAGATAATTACACATCATCATAAGACTATTGCACATCATGTCTACGAAAGAGATAATCGGCTAGTTCCGACTTCGTAGCGCATTATCTCTGCTTCACACTGCCTCCGTAAACACTGATAGTGCGGTACCTATTCGTCAAAACTTCATCAAAATGGTAGACAAATTTTGGCGATCATGTGTGGACGAGAGTCTCCAAATACCTACTAGGTCCAGTCGACTCCACACAAAAACACGCCGTTCGAAATGTTGACCATCCAGGACTCATATATGGTCTCAAAAATCTGTTTCTACTCAGGGATATTAGATATCTCTGCATTCTTTACCACGCCTACAATGGTGCGTGTCTGAACTGTTTGATATTATTGTTTGGTTCCAATGATGTTTTCTTTCCTACATCGCACCACCAGCCGAAGAAAGAAGTTATGCCAGCAAATTGGATACGTGGAAGTATTCAACATTGATTTGCGCGTTCAGTCTCCAGAACGTGCAAATTGTGGAACAAACTTCCACGTGAGGTATTACCCCGTCGCTGCAGTTTGGGCTTCTTTAAAACGGGTGACAAAGAGTCCTTCAAGGCGAGCAGCGCGTGGCAACTCTCCTAAGATCAGCATCAGCTTGAAAAAAGGAATATACCTTTAAATTAATCGCCCTGTAAAGAAAGCTTATAGATTGTATTTTACTTTTACACTTTTTATTAAAATCATTAACTTTAAAATTGTAAAATGTATGCATTATGAATGATATCCAAAAAATTCAGCAAAAAATATCATTTTTTGAAAGACATCAATATAAGTAATTTTAAAATCATCAATTTTTTATCTATCTTAAATTCAGATTCCACCGCGTCGTCTATCATATCAATAACACGACAGGACATTAAAACCTTTTTTACATCCATAGTAGTTACGAATATCCTCAATTTTTCTGATTGATCTACCGCTTTAGGCATTAGATTCAACGTCTGACTGGCTATGGATAAAAATACGAGCAGTTACTAATAAGAACAAAACAATATACCAGTGACTTGTCTAACAATAAAAAATGAATGATGTACCCTTCAATAATTCATGGATACATAAAGCCCCCGAGGCGGGGAACAAACCTACGCCTCAGCAAGGTAGCCACGACTCGGCTAAAACTCGTAAACAAATCTTCAAAAAAATACAAAGAAAAATCAACCAAAATCAACCTCAAAATAGAGTCTACTTCAAAATGAAATATTATGACTTATGACATTTAGTCCACCGCTGGCACGGACGTTACAAATGATAAAAGAATCCAATGAAATTTATTTCCGAACAACGCGCAGGGGACTTTCGATTTTACCTGAATGGTTATTAGAATTATATTTGAGTGTTGTGAATAGGAAATATTGACTTATTTTCAAAACCGCAAGGACACTTCTAGGTGTAAAATGTCGTAAGTTCGGAAAAACGATTTTTGCTGTAATAGACTTAGTTGTTGGAGGATAAAAATCATTTTCATTTTAAGGACATTTTCATTTACGTCGCGTCTCCGTGACATCAAGTTATTTTGAATTTTTAAAAATATCTATCATGAATATTAATGTATGTGTAAGAGTTTTTTCCGTCGTCAATCTAGATTGAAATTAATATAAACCAATTTATCAGATCATCGTGTGGTTTTCTTAATTTAGATACTAGATAGGATATATATTCAAGGTGGTAGAGCTCCAGTGACGGAGCTCGCGGGCGTAGGCACCACCGCATTACCTTATACATTTGCCGCTAAATGATAGTGTTCAGCACTATCGTGTTCCTATTCACCACCCGAATCCGCTGATCAGAGCGGCCGCGATTTACACTCCTTTTGATCGCGCCAAAAGGAGACGTCCAAGGCACGTCTTAAAAGATCCGGACGATGAGACCACGTTGTCCATCGCCGCTATGAACAATCATTTACAGAATCACAAGTGTTATGCCTCTGTGCCGGAAATTACAGGACCATACATTACCACCTGACCGGAACACGATAGTGCTGAATACTACCATTTACCGGCAAGTATATTAGGTAATGCGGTGGTGCCTACGCCCGCGAGCTCCGTCACTGGAGCTCTACTACCAGTAGGAGTAGTGTTGTAGATAACATTGCACCCGCGCGAAGCCGGGGCGGGCAGCTAATCTGTAATAAGTAATAATGGCGACCCTTGATACATAATAACTAAGGTCCCACTGCTGGGCACGAGTCTCTCCCCTTTTTGGACGGAGGCCTGGAGCTTACTCCACCCCGCTGCTCCAATGCGGTTTGGTGGAGATACGGGTTAGTGGGCAACCCGATGTCGGATGTTTTCAAACCGCCCATAAGGTCTCCGACAAGGTTTAACGACTGCTATCTATCGATAGCAACCGAGACCGACGGCTTAACGTGCCCTCTGAAGCACGGAAACGCGCATTTTAATTTTGCCACCAGCGGTCACCCATCACACACCCGACCGCGTCCGTATCGCACATCCGAGTAGTTCACTAAAGTTCGCTTGAGATCTATACCAGCCGCGGGGCGCTTCTTACTCTTTAGTCTATATCTACTATCTACTATTATTATAAAGAGGCAACATTTGTGCTTTTTTATGTATGTTTGTAACGTTTTCACACAAAAATTACATTACAAATTCTTTTACCTTTAGAAAGTTGCATTTACACTGAATGACATAGGCTATATTGTCATTGCACCCGTCCGAAACCTGGGCGAGTCGCTAGTGTCTTATACGACTCAATTCAACCTATTCCGCTACTGAATGACGTGTCAATACGTAACCTATTCGACCTTCGTTTTAAAAAACCAGATGCTTTTTTTTTAGTTCTTTGAACATGTTATCTTGGAAACATCTAATCGCAGTAGCAGACATAGAAAGTTACCGTTCTCCGAAAGGTCTCGGTAATTATACTGTTGGGTATGATATGCCTAAGGCGAGCTCTGATGTTCGGTGTATACAGCGTGTTCTACGTGTATACCTAATACAACCAGTCGCTTTTGTACGTAACTTCACGCCTGTAATCCCCGAAGGGGTAGGCAGAGGTAAATGCATGCATTAAAGCATACATGCAAACACCCACGATTCGCCGGTTACGTTTTGGCCCATGTAATAGGTGGCGAGCCTGTTGACATCTCCGGGCACATTACCAAACTTTAAGGTACTGGGAAATTTCCAGAAAATTGAAAAATCCCAATAGAGCCAGAGATAAAGGCTTTTTCACCATTATCTCTGATAACCTCCTACCCGGGAATCGAACCCAGGACCTCAGCGTAGTAGTAGTGGCCTGCTACCACTAGGTTACCGAGGCAGTTCTTGTTTAATATCTAACTGCCTCGGTAGCCTAGTGGTAGCAGGCCACTACTACTACGCTGAGATCCTGAGTTCGATTCCCGGGTAGGAGGTTATCAGAGATAATGGTGTAAAGTCCTTTATCTCTGGTTCTATTGGGATCTTTCCATTTTTTGGAAGTTTCCCAGTACATCGTGTGTGTTTGTGTATTTTAAGTCTTTTGAACCTTTTTCTTTTTATCTATGAATCATCATTATTATTACACAAAAACTCGCGGCCATTTTTTGATAGGCCTAATGGATATATATTCTCTAGATTATTAGATACGTTAGATACGTAGCGGTGGTGGCTTTGTCCTCATATCGACACTGGGACTCTACCACAAGTGAGAACATCATTTAAGAACTCCCTGTATCTAAATTCTCGTAGTTACAGCAAAGAGAACCTGTAGCTCGACGTTTTGTTGAAGAAACTGTGTATAATGATATTTTTGTTTCAACCTCCATCTACGCGTTTATATGTTATTATTTTTAAAATATTTCACAGAAATACACCTTCTTCTTCTTAAAATGCCACTTCTCTACGAAAGTTGGCGACCATCATGCCAATCCTAATTTTTGAAGCTGCAGCACGGAATAGAGAACGAGTTGAACCACTCTCTCAAATAATTCATCCAGTATGGTCTTCTTCTACCAGGTCCCCTTTTGCCCTGAACCTTGCAATATCAATTGGAGTATTCGGTATTAATCACCTCTCATTATAATAGTATGTCCGAAATACCGCTGCTTCCTCTCCTTGTTAATTCCGAGAATTAACATATATTTTAGAAAGACTTACATATACTTGTATGTATGTACGAGTATGTTCATTCCAGGTCCCTTGCGGGATAGGGAAAGTGTAAAGCGCTAGATATCCCGGTCTTGACACACCTCCCGTGCCTCATCTACCTTCATCAATCTCTTCATACATGCACGCCGATTCCTAAGACTCTTGACCTCACCCTCAGACGGTACTCGACCTATTTGATCAATAGCTTACTGGTACATTTGCCTTAGATTTAAATCCGAAGATTTGGTATACTTAGATACTTAGATAGTATACTTACTTTGGTATACGCAGGGCACGTTAAGCCGTCGGTCCCGGTTGCTATCGATAGATAGCAGTCGTTAAACCTTGTCGGAGGCCTTATGGGGGTTTGAAAACATCCGACAGCGGGTTGGCCTCTCACCCGTATCTCCACCAACCCGCATTGCAGCAGCGTGGTGGAGTAAGCTCCTGGCCTCCCCCAAAAAGGGGAGAGACTCGTGCCCAGCAGTGGGACGCGTTAATGGTTGCCATTATTATATGGTATACTTTATTGGTGGTATAGTTCCTGTGTTGGGTCCCGAGGACGTGGGTACTATCTGATTACCTACCTATCTGCCGCTAAATGCTCTTCAGCACTATCACGTTCCGGGTAGATAGTGGTGTATATGGGGTTCTTCAAAACTGGCGTCAAAAGAGTCCTTCAGGACTGGCAGCGCGTTGGCAACTCTCCTGATGTTGCAAATGTTCATAAGCGACGGTAACCACTTTCCATCAGGTGACCCGTCTGCTTGTCTGACAAACAGTTGACAAAAAAAATGTATGACCCCGTAATAACTATCACAGAGACCTAACAACTTGGATTTCGGGGGTGGCAACGGATTTGCATTGTGATCTCTGTTTTTGCGTAGATGTGTATAGGCTGCAGTCGTCACTTAACATCCATGCCTGTTTGTCCCCTTGGTAACATAAAAAATAAACTTTCGTATCTATAAATTAATATAGTTAGTATGCGACGCTACGTGCCTTACGGCACACTGCGGACACTCCGCCAGAATTCCATACAAACGCTTAATTTGGTCTCTATTCAGACATCAAACAGTGACGTGTATTTACACGAGCACCTGCGTGTGTAGCACGTAGAAAATACCAACCGTCGCCCATAAGAGGAGAGGAGGTTGGGTTATGCGGGGAAATCGGGCGGGACGTCGAAGTGTCCATTCTATACGTAGTATTATTACATATTCTCTGTTTACGGGATATGGATGTAATTAGATTGTAGTGTCCTGTCTACAAAAACAATAATCTATGACAGCAAATATGGCGCACCTCAATTTTGGGGAAATAATGGATAGTACACACTCGATGACGATAAACACACGTAAGGGTGGAGTACATAATGGAATTGTGTAGGTGTGTTGTATTTTTCTTGCACGTATGTAGTAATTACTTTTCCAGACAGACGTTACTTTACCTTGTTATATTGCGAAATGTGGTGACATTTTATTAAGCGATTGTACTGGTGGTAGAGCTCCAGTGACGGAGCTCGCGGGCGTAGGCACCACCGCATTACCTAATATACTTGCCGCTAAATGGTAGTGTTCAGCACTATCGTGTTCCGGTCAGGTGGTAATGTACGGCCCTGTAATTTCCGGCACAGAGGCATAACACCCTTAGGCCTCAGGAGTGGTAACGCATCTGCATTTCGACCTTGGTCTTTGTGTGGGTGTCTATAGGCTGCAGTCATCACTTAACATCAATGTGAACTGCATGCTTGTTTGCCACTTCCATTACATAAAACAAAAAAAAAAAAAAAGCGAGTTCAAAAAACGAGAAGGTTCTCAATACGGCCGGTATATTTTTTTACATTTTTTTATTTAGTTACTAGCTGACCCGGCAAACTTTGCCTCAGAATGAAATAATGTGTCTAAGGTTTGATAAATACGGACTATTTGTATGGAAAAATGAAATTGGGTGGTTTTTACTTTTCCCCTTCAATTTCTTTCTCTAAGAAAATATTTCTCACCTCTTAAACCTTCCCTGGACTTCCAAAATCATTAAAAACTAAAATTAGCCAAATCGGTCCAGCCGTTCTCTAGTTTTAGCGAGACTAACGAACAGCAATTGATTTTTATATATAATAATATACTGGCTGACCCGGCAAACTTCGCAAACTTCGTATTGCCTCACAATGAAATAATGTGTCTAAGGTTTGATAAATACGGACTGTTTGTATGGAAAAAATAAATAGTGGTTTTCAATTTTTTCATATTTTCTTACCTTTTAAACCTTTCCTAAACTTTCTAAAATCATTCAAAAGCAATATTAGCCATATCGGTCCAGCCGTTCTCGAGTCTTAGCGAGACTAACGAACAGCAACTGATTTTTATATGTACCTATAAGATAGCTTCTTTATCTTTTTTGGTGGTATTGAGATCTACAGTAGGCGTAGCTAACATGGGTGGCACCCGGGGCGGATGAGCAAAAAAAAGGAAATACTCATCATTCTTTTGTAGCTTATTTCTCCATTCTCCATCGTTGTGCTCTATTTGAGCAAATTCTCTGTCTCTGTCTCCCCTTGGTATTATAAATGCGAAAGTGAATTTTGTATTGCGCTTTCACGTCTAAACAGCTCAAATTTTGGTTATTTAAAGAGAGGGTGTCACCCCAAAATGGGTGGCGGGTCACCCAATGATCATTTACCATGTTGAAAAGTATATACCTACTTACCTCCACATTTTTCATCTGCAATTGGCTATTCATCCATAATCAGATTTTCAAGCTTGATTTGATTTCAGCAAATACTCTCCTCTCAGCCCTAGAATTCCACTCTTATCTAATTTAATAAACTATTTTTGTATCACGCCCAAATAAACACAATGATTATTAAATAAAATTTACCTTAAAATCCACCGCAAAATATGATGCTGAAGCAGTTCCGCTACTCAATAACAGATGGCAGCACTAGGAGTACAAATGTAATTGCACAAGTTTTTGTTGGGCATCTTTTTAATAATCATCTGACTTATAGAGTTATTATTTAAAATTACTGTTTTGTAATGAACAGAGATAGATGTTATCTTTTGAAAATGTACGTGGGAGCTTGGTAAAGGAATTTTTGACATTTGAACATCATTACTGAATTAAGGGTTTAATGAAAACTTCTGTCTCAGAATAACACTGATAAGCTGTGCCCGCGACTTCGTCCGCGTGTGAATGTATGATTGTTCAGTATCTACCCGGACGAAATCGTGGCCGCAGCTAGTATAAAAGTATCTACTAAATACTCCTTATCACATAAGCTATCTGCCAGTGAAAGTCCCGTTAAAATCGGTCCAGCCGTTCCCGAGATTAGAGACAAACAGTTGGACAGATAGACAGACAGACAAAAATTGTAAAAAATGTTGTTTTGGTTTATAATATGCATTTATTTTTAACGCGGTTATTTTTAACCGACTTCAAAAAAGGAGGAGGTTCTCAATTCATCCGGATCATTTTTTTAATGTATGTTTACCGATAATTCGAAAACGGCTGTACCAATTTGGATAATTATATTAGAAACAGACACTCCAATTTTATTTATTTGTACAGATACGGATCTATTTATCTTAACCTCATGCACACCGCGGACACTCCTCCAAAATTCCATACAAACGCTTAATTTGGTCTCTGTTACACAGCCATCAATCAGTGACGTGTATTTACACGTGCACCTGTGTGCGTAGCACGTAGATAATACCAACCGTCGCCCATAAGAAGGGAGGAGGTTAGGTGATGCGGGGAAATCGGGCGGGACGTCGAAGTGTCCATTCTTTACGTAGTATTATTACATATTCTCTGCCTCATGTCTCTTACGGGGTAGGCATCGACGATAGAACTAAGCGGCGTTGTGTCGTCGATGGGGGTAGGCAACGTAATCTATCTGTCGTCTGACGCCAAATAGTAGTGTTCTGAATCAGAATCAGAATCAGAAACTCATTTATTCATTTAGGGTGACAAGCACCTCTTATGACACGTCAAAACAAACAAAATAAATTAAAGGGAATAACAATTGATATACATGTCAAGCAAGATAAAAAATATATGTAAAGTCAAGAATATCACTAAGATAAAACTAAATGTAATAAACTAATGTAAAAGTATATCAGTAGAATGTCTCTTTTCCCCTTTACAAACTGATAACAAAGAGTAAAAAGAAAAGAAAAAGAGTCATTCTTTGTCATTCACCGGCAAAGTTCCAAAGGCCAATATGATCTGAGAAATACTTGCCGGAAAAAACTCAGTCGGCTCTTTTAAAAATATCTCTTAGGCATATTTTTACAATTTTCCATAATTTAAACAAGCTTAAAATTAACAATATAATATCAACATAACACTTTGATTATTACATTTAATTCGTTCTGCATTATCGTGTTCCGGTTAGATGGTAATGTATGGCCCCGTAATAACTATCACTGAGATATAACAACTTAGGGTTGACAACGTTTTGAATCGTTATAACTTTCTTACAAATAATTTCACTGGTGGTAGAGCTCCAGTGACGGAGCTCGCGGGCGTAAGCACCACCGCATTACCTAATATACTTGCCGCTAAATGGTAGTGTTCAGCACTATCGTGTTCCAGTCAGGTTATGTACGGCCCTGTAATTTCCGGAACAGAGGCATTGGATAAACCTTAGGGCTCAGAAGTGGTAACGCATCTACATTTTGACCTTGGTCTTTGTGTGGGTGTCTACAGGCTGCAGTCATCACTTAACATCAATGTGAACTGCATGCTTGTTTGCCACTTCCATTACATAAAAAAAAATCTATTGATTAGACGTTTTCATATACTTTTTTAGTGTATTAAAGTTTTTTTTATAGGAACGTAATAAATATGCTCCAATTTACTTACCTGCCGTTAAATGGAAGTATTCAGCGCTATCGTATTCTAATCAAGTGGTAATGTGCCGTTTAATACCTATAGCAGGTACTTACCTAGCAAGAAATAGGTATTGCACATCGAGCCTACACAAGAGACAATCG
Organism: Macrosoma leucophasiata; assembly: GCA_036365455.1. Taxonomy (NCBI): domain Eukaryota; kingdom Metazoa; phylum Arthropoda; class Insecta; order Lepidoptera; family Hedylidae; genus Macrosoma; species Macrosoma leucophasiata. Next base: position 5,449,465 of record JAWQUS010000015.1, read on the forward strand.
GCTAGTTTAGACTTCATAGAGGGTTATCTGTGAAGTCTAAACTAGCTCTGCTGCACACTGCCTACGTAAGCACTGATAATGCGGTATTGATCAAAACTTGATCAAAATGGTCGACAAACGTAGGAATGATGAGAACAGAGAAAAACCTAGGTAAGATGCGAAAAAGATAACGCTCTGCAGACCCTCAATAAGCCGAAGTCTCCTGAGATCGATATTTCTAGTTGGAAACTGTACCCCGATGCATAAAATCATTGTATCTCTCACAGTGGCTTGAATTGAATTGCGCGCAACTTTGTTTTGTTTTTATTAATGCTTTTTAGAGTTCCGTAATAAACAAGGAACCCTTATAGTTTCAGCATGTCCGTCTGTCTGTCTGTCTGCCTGTCCGTCCGCGTTTTAGCGCAAAAACTATTGGTACTAGAGACAATTGGTACTTGTTACAAGTACTTTAGTCACGCCGACAAAGTCGTAGAATAAAAACATGAAAAGTAAAATTATTTAGGGTACCTCCCCTACATGTAACGCGCAAATAAGATTTTTATTTTTAGTTTTCTATACTCAATACTCAATACTCAATATTTATTGCTTTCATTTGTTACAGTAGGTAATTACAATAATTATTCATTTGTGACATTCTAACAAAAACGTAATATACCCCATATTACATTTTTGTTAGAATGTCACAAATGAACCCTATTTGGGTATTGCAATCCATTTAATGCAGTGAGAGCAAACCGATTCATTTTTAAGCATTTATATATTTATATTTTTAGCCAGTCATCAGTGTTTTCAAAATATTCTGATAGTTTGTAGAAACATTTTTTGAGGAGATACTCTTTTAATATTTTAATAAAATTTGGGCTTATTTTGGATTCTCTTATATTTCCTGGTAGTTTATTAAAAATTTTAACGCACATAGCATAAGGCCCTGAGTGATATATCTTAAGTTTAGAGGCGGGGATTTCTAACTTGTTTTTTTGGCGTAAGATGTTGTTGGATAGGTTTTTCTAAAATAGTACGGGCGTGGTAAAATTATTTTTCGATTTAGTTAACTGTTCGTGACTTATTAAGCTTTAAAGTGTCAATTTTCGTTAGAGTCAAGTGTCCCCCCCCCTCTACCTACTAAACGGTTGTTGTTAGAAACGTTACGGCAATACAGCTACTATTGCCGTAACGTTATAACGAAATTATAACGAAAACTATCAAACTTTTTTTTTTTTTTTTTTTATGGAAGTGGCAAACAAGCATGCAGTTCACATTGATGTTTAGTGATGACTGCAGCCTATAGACACTTACACAAAGACCGAGGTCGAAATGCAGATGCGTTACCACTCTTGAGGCCTAAGGTGTTATGCCTCTGTGCCGGAAATTACAGGGCCGTACCACGATAGTGCTGAACACTAACCATTTAGCGGCAAGTATATTAGGTAATGCGGTGGTGCCTACGCCCGCGAGCTCCGTCACTGGTGCTCTACCACCAGTTAGAAGTTAAGTTGGCTTTACTAGTTTGCGAGTAATAGTCGACCAAATGTAATACTCGAACATTTTCAACAACTCCATAGAATATATATTTTTTCATTGCATTAATCAAACCTAAAAAATTCAGTATATTCGGTATTATGTAAAAAAAATCGGAAATTCCCGGTTTAAGTCAAATTTAAAACCGGTATTTTAAAAGCTTATATTTGGTCCGGTTGGTTTATCCTATTGTCCCGGTATCCGGGATTCAAGTTTGTGACTACTATGTCATTATAAATGTCAAAGTGACATTTAATTCCATATTATCCTTTAGGTTCCTAGTATGAACGTAAGGTCGTCGTACACGCAATCAGCACAACATAAAATTGTACATAGTAACTTGAAATAGAACCTATCCCACGCAAAGGAAGTGCCGAGCGGAAACCAAAGACTATAATTTAACTTTTTAATTTGCATAAAGATTTCTTAGCTGCCAGTACGCATTTTTTTGGCGGCAATAAAAAGATGAATTGATACAATCAGACATACAGTTCCAGTTCACTAGCCAGTCATGGGGTAGGGACCCATTTAATTGTATGTAGGGCAATTCCTAGGTGAGCGTTTCATTTTTTGCGATTCGCGTCGAAAGGAAGCGGCGACACTTTGATAACATAGATTAAATTGTGGGAGTGTGATGTTAGCCTTATTGTGCCTATGTGAATGTTTTAACACCACATTGCTCGCAGGGATGATAAAAACTTGGAACGCCTAATAGTTACTGGCAAAGTGGAGGAAAGATACCCAGAGGCAGTAGTCCCAAAAGGTGGGCGGATCGGGTATCGCAGGAGCTGGAGATACCACTTAGTGCTGCAATACACCAAGCGACGGAACGAAACCGATGGAGACAGCTGGTTGACAAAATCCAACAGGAGCCACGATCCTCAGCAGTGAGAGGAACGACTACAGAGAGAATATTTTAAAGTGAATATGTCTCATAAACAAAGGAGAACACCGTTAGGTTTCTTAAAATAATATTTCAGGGCCGCTTCACTTTGGACTTTATTATTTTGGTATTTTCGCAGTGATTCATTGCAAAAGGTGTTGATAACAGAATCGGGGTTGGTATGTATCATAAATATTTATCTGAAAGGAGCAAAATACAAGACAAACTAACCAGTCTTTTATCTGCCCATAATCGCATATGTCTCATATGTCCCTCCGCAACGCCCTAAGCCGAGGCACGGACCCGCATGGGTCACCCTTAGGCAGTTGCGCTAACTTTTTTGCTAGGCTGGAGCGCCTTCTGCGCTTGCCGATTGCCCGGTGAAGTAGCCGCCTACATAAAGACCGACAAAAAAAAAAAAAAAACAGTCTTTTATTATTATCCCCTTTAATTTTTGTATATCAGTAATGTGAGATTAGAGAAAGCGCCGTTCTTTTGAAGTAGGTACATCCTTAAATTACATTCGAAGAAAATATCACCCTTTAACCACGAAATAACAACATTCAGTTTTTTTTTTCGGAATGATTCGTCGCGGTATTGGCTTCTTCTACATCATCGGGTACAAGATAAATATAATTGAGGAAGCTTAGCTGATTTTGCTACAATTTTTAACATGCGTTGTGTTGTGGCATTTTCCAAGTTTCATTTAGTATGAACTTTACCAACCAGTGCTCTAGGACGAAGGACGTCAGACCCTGAGGGTACCACACCCTGGTGCGGCTTAACCTATGGTGCAGGGTGTGCGCACACGGGCGTAGCCGTCTCAAGGGGCGCCGCGGCGCTCCCGTTACGATGGAAAAGTTAATAGTTATAGCCGCGGGGGGGGGGAGGGTCTGGCCTAGGGGACGCCAGAGTTTCAAGTTTCATTGCACACTGGCGCTACACGAGCTAGAGCCGCACCTGACCACACCCTTACCAAAACCAAATAAATATGCTGCTGAGTAGAAGTGCTCAGCATTATCATATTTTTACTAGATATTTGTTGTTCACTTACAGCTCTGAACAACATATGAACTATTTCTACTAAAACAGAATATAAAATATCGTATTACTTACTTTTTCGAATTTCTTAAGCCATATTGTCTCCCAGAGGCGCTTCGAAGGTGTAATATAGAAAGAAAACATTTCAATGCAAAAGTCGTATCTGCGTTTTAATCTGTGTCGGTCCCCCAGATATGCGCGGCTCGCTGTCCGCGCAGGTTTTTCTCTTGCCTCTCCCTTGCACACCCCATCTCGCTCGCACCAAACGCACCGCACTTCTTGCCCCGGCCAAGCGAAGTCAACGCAAGACAATTCACTCCATATGTCACTTGTTTATTGTTAATTACGTTCCTTTTAATTACAGTTTTGGCGCGAAAGTCATTTATAATTTAACTCGAATAGACATACGTTCCATAACTGTGTAATAAAAGTTTGGGAAGAGTTAATTAAATAAAGTTAACTGTATTTTTTAATGAGTGTAATAATCAAGTGTGCTGTATTTAATAAGAACGGCAGTTTAAATGCATTTTTAAAAAACAGGTCTTATTACAGATGTGACAATCTTTTATCATTTTAAGCGAATTACTGATAATGGTAGAGATTCAGTGATGGGGCTCGGTACTTGAAAGAAAGAAAGAAAATATTTTTATTTCGAATAGGTCTTTACAGATACTCTCAGATAAATCAACTAGAAAATACAAAAAAAAGGAAAAACAGATAGGTAGGATTTTCCGTTTTCAATCCACCGCTTTCCATCTTTTTTTTTAATTTTTATTTAATTTTTTTATGACCATAGATACAGAGTTTTTCAGTCGTATACATATTGAATTTGACATTTCTTTAAATTAATGAATATAGAAATAGAAATAGAAACAGTTTATTTATAACAACATAACTTTAGTAACAAAATAACAAATAATATAATAAGTTACAATATAATAGTACATAAGTTGTTATAAATCGGCCTACAACTCAGCGTAATGCTGATCTCTCGATCAGCGCTGATCTTCCGTTGAAGCCGTTACTGCTATGCAATAATTGCCAGTATACGTCTGTCAACCAACAATTTTAAAACATCCATATGGAAGATGACGATGATTAAATGCTTCCATGAGGAATATCATGCGATGGCTCCAGTAAAGCGATGGGGACTTTACTAGGAGTTCTTACGAAGTTTTGGAGGCAATACGAAAAATCACTTTTCACTTCATAATATCACTTTCTTTCATTCGTGAACGTTATCAAATGCTTCATGATAAAAGTCCCATCATTTTACACATAAAAACGCGACTATACACAAATATTGAAAATAATATCACGCAGCGACTCAGCTCTTTTCCGCGTACCCGCCTAAAAAACCCGTCTTTTATCAAAAGAATAATGTTGCCAGCTTAGGTACGTATAAAATTCTATCTTTCAACACAACCCAACACACCAATTTCTTTTCCATTCGCCCCGCAAACAATCAGCAAGTAATTGCCTACCCGGTGACGTCACGTGACGTCACGCCCCACCAGCCCCTTTGATTGATTTGATTATGCAATTGTGGTGGGGAGTAAAAGGGGTGGAAATGAAGAGATATTTTGTAACTTAACAATTTTGTGTTTTGATCTTACAATTTTCATTTTATTGTTGACTTATTTTTGAGTCTTATAACTATTTTATTGTTGACCAGTTTATTTTTTAATGCGATATTGATCTCAGAAGATATCTTTTCAAACAAGTATGAAATTTACGATGGTGATGTGTGACAACAGAGTGCCTAGTGCGAGATTTCCGATCGCGATTTTCGATCCCGATCGCGTATCCCGATAGAGTAAACGCAGATTTGTATGGAATTGAAGGAGCGTCATCGATTCACCGCTAGATGACGCTCCTTCAATACCATACAAATATGCGTTTTACTCTTACGCGAATTCGATCGCGTAAGAGTAAATAAAATCTCGCACTAGGCACTCTGTACTCTAGCCCCCTTATTCATAAACGTATTTTAGCTAAAGTGTTGCTAATCTCTCCTTTATCTTTTTCTATCCTGCACATTTGACAATGCAACTGACAAAAACAAAGCATTCTATAGCTAAAACGTATCTAATGTACGTTTATGAATAAGGGGCGTATACACGTCTTTATCTAACAAAGTTTAAATGAAGTTTGTAATTTCTTGTGATTTGATTACGCAATTGTGGTAAGGAGAAAATAGTGGAACGATATTTTGTAAATTTACCTTTTTTGTTTTGACCTTACCTTTTTTATTAAACTGACTAAGTAGTTACGAGTGCGTGTTGCTGATCCCAAAGAGGAATGGCCAGGGTCGGATTTAGAGGGAAGGGTTGGCTGAGACCAGGCTGGTAAAAGCTACCTTGACTATATGCCCAGTCCAACGCTGGGAATGTCCATTTAGATATCTAGATATTAATAAATAAATACGGTTTAATAGCAAAAGGTGCGATTTCTGTCAGACAATCCTCGAGTGAGTAATAATACAAAGTACAATATTTTTGCCCGCGTGGATGTTGTTTTATAAATAACTAAGTAGCCTATGTTCTTTTTCAAAGTCAGCTCTATCTCTGTACCAAATTTCATTAATATCTGTTCAGTCTTTTGGACGTGAAAAGGTGACAGACAGACAGACAGACAGAGTTAAATAATAGGCAAAGGCAACAAGAATCATTTCAGTTAAATTTGACCCTTGCATAAAGATCGGATTCCCACCCATTGGGCCGAAATGATCCCAAAAAGAAGCCACGTGGCATTTAATTGAGGGGGTGCGAATGAACATACTAAATAGGTAATTAATAATGCTTTTATAATCATCTTGTTAAATGATTTGAGTTACACATAGAGCAACACGGCCCACCGGTCGCGGCGGACCGGAGGGGAGTAGCCATAGCGTTTATTACCGATGCAAAACAGTCTGTCATTTTTTGTAAGGGTAAATGCGTGCGACACACACGCACACTACAAAAATTGTCTATTACTACGAAACTCACACCTTGACTATAACAAAATACAGAAACAATTTCACGCACACATTTAAACATCTAGACGACAGGTATAGGCCCATTTGGGCTTGTACTTTGACAGAGGGGAAAGTCTGCATATGGCTACTCCCCTCCGGTGTTGCTCTATGGAGTTACACAATGAATTGGTGATGGAGTTGGTCAATATTTTTTTATTAGATTTAATGGAGGAACATTGCTTGCAGGCGTAGGCACTACCGCAATACCTAATATACTTGCCGCTAAATGGTAGTTTTCAGCACTATTGTGTTCCAGTCAGGTGGTAATGTACTGCCTTGTAATTTCCGGCACAGAGGCATAACACCTTAGGTCTCAGGAATGGCAACGCATCTGCATTTTGGCATCTGGTCATTGTGTGGGTCTATAGGCTGCAGTCATCACTTAGCATCAATTTGAACTGCATGCTTGTTTGCCACTTTTATTACATAAAAAAACCTACTTTATATATTGTACGCGCATAATTTTAGAAACATTACTTCACGCCTGTTATCCTCGAAGAGGAAAGCAGTGGTAAATAAGATATTATAGTGCACAAGTGTATGCGCAAACACAGGTGCACTCTCTATTCCCTCACTCTCATAGTCCGATGGGACGGCAATCCGACACGACCGGAGAGAGATCGGGCGTAGGACCGTCGGCTTTACGTGCTCTCCGAGGCACGACCAGACTCCGGGCTACTGGGAATTTCTTCACAGAAAAAATCCAAAAACAGATTTTCCCGACCTGGTGATCGAACCTAGGACCTAAGGCTTCACCATCGCGATTGCGACCATTGAGCCAACGAGGCAGTCGAGGCAACGAGGCAACGAGTAGGTATATTGTAGTATCAGCTAGATACGTAATATAATCACCTAATATTGTGAAAATATAAGAAACTAACTTTTCACACCCTTAATTTAAATAAAAAAGGACAAAGCCGATCCGTCACCACAGGGGTTAGTCAAAATAGTAGGAGGGTGTGATTCACCCTTAATCACATGTGATTTGATGAGAGATGAACGCGAAAATAGTGGAAATTAAAAATGGATGCGGCATTAAATTGTTTGTATTTTTATGCAAGGAGTGGTGGCAAACAAGTATGCAGCTCACATTGATGTTAAGTGATAACTGCAGCCTTTAGACATCTACACAAAAACCAGAGGTCAAAATGTAGATGCGTTACCACTCCTGAGGCCTAAGGTGTTATGCCTCTGTGCCGAAAATTACAGGGCCGTACATTACCACCTGACCGGAACACGATAGTGCTGAACACTACCATTTAGCGGCAAGTAAATAAGGGAATGCGGTGGTGCCTACGCCCGCGAGCACTGCAGCTCTACCACCAGTAAAAAGGTGTGTAGTGTTTCTACAAATAAATACTTTTTGTAACTTATATTACAACATAAACTGCCATATCCAAATTTTATTAATTGTTTCCAACATCCATGTTTTACTAGAGCGCTTAACACATATCACTGAACGTCGTGGGACAGTCTAATGAACCTCTCATTCGTTTATTAAATATACACTAACATGGCATGTACCTACGGTCCCGTAATTTACAGCACAGAGGCAGGGAATGTGTAATAATGGACATTTCGACGTCCCGCCCGATTTCCCCGCATCATCCAACCACCCCCCCTCTTATGGGCGACGGTTGGTATTTTCTACGTGCTACGCACACAGGTGCACGTGTAAAGACACGTCACTGATTGATGCTGTGTAATAGAGACCAAATTAAGCGTTTGTATGGAATATTGGCGGAGTATCCGCGGTGAAGCGCGCATGGCCCAGCGGCTGGTGTAGATCGTAAGGGATCTGCTCGGTTAAGCACTACGGGCGCGGTCGAGTAGTGTGATGGGTGACCGCTAGTGGCAAATAAAATGCTCGTTTCCGTGCTTGGGAGGGCACGTTAAGCCGTCGGTCCCGGTTGCTATCGATAGATAGCAGTCGTTAAACCTTGTCGTAGGCCTTATGGGTGGTTTGAAAACATCCGACAGCGGGTTGGCCACTAACCCGTATCTCCACCAATCCGCATTGGAGCAGCGTGGTGGAGTAAGCTCCCGGCCTCCCCCCAAAAAGGGGAGAGACTCGTGCCCAGCAGCGGGACGTATAATGGGTTGCCATTATTGTCATTATTTTTATTAATATCCGCGGTGTGACGGTAGTGTTTAGCACGATCGTGTTCCGGTTAGATGGTTATGTATGATAATAACTATCACAGAAATAGAAATAGAAATAGAAAATATTTTTATTTCGAATAGATCTTTACAGATACTTTCAAAACGTCAATAAATCATAAACTACCTAGAGCGAATAACCATTACATATAGTAAAAGCAAAATCATATATTAATAGTAAATTAAAAATTAAAATTTAAACTATTTGGTTAAAACATAATAATCATAAAATTTTTCAATTCCTTCAATGATAATAAATGAAGAAAAAGAAAAACTTATTCGTCAAGATCAATGTTATTCACTTAGCAGAGTTCCAAGTGCAGTCACTACTGAGAAGAACTCCGCTACCCAACAAACTCAGTAAGAGCTCTTTTAAATGAGAGCTTAAATCTAGTACAGACATAACAACTGAGGTCTCGGTGGTGTCAACGCATCTGCATTTTCTTTGTGTAAATGTCTATAGGCTGCAGTCATCACTTAACACCAATGTGAACTGCATACCATCTTCACGTGTGTTCACAACTTTTCGTAACGTAATTTATCGTAATTGGCATTTGCTCGCGATTGAATCGCTTCTCTATCTCGCTCCAACATAGGCCGCGCATTGGTCAGAGCAAGACAGCGGAGCGAGACAATGTAATCCAATTACAGTTACGACTAATTAATTAACACGTAAAAAAACGTAACTTCACGCCTGTAATCCCCGAAGGGGTAGGCAGAGGTAAATGCATGCATTCAAGCATACATGCAAACACCCACGATTCGCCGGTTACGTTTTGGCCCATGTAACAGGTGGCGAGCTTGTTGACATCTCCGGGCACATTACCAAACTTTGAGGTACTGGGAAATTTCCAGAAAATGGAAAAATCCCAATAGAACCAGAGACAAAGGCTTTTTCACCATTATCTCTGATAACCCCCTACCCGGGAATCGAACCCAGGACCTCAGCGTAGTAGTAGTGGCCTACTACCACTAGGCTACCGAGGCAGTTACTAATTAATTACATTACGAAAATTAGCCTTCAGAGACCTAAACTATTATGCCTCTGTGCTGTAAATTACCTTTACCCCTATTTACATTAAAAACCGGTCAAATGCGTGTCGGGCCAAGCGCAAGGTAGGCTTCCTAATGTTTGAATAATGTAATGAAAAAATAAATAAATATTTTCTGTGGAGTTCTTCAAAATTTTCGAGTAAAATACATTTGGTTGACTATTACTCGCAAACTTGTGAAGCCAACTTAAGTGTGACAGTTTTTCTTTTAATTTCCTTATATGTAGCTATAACTGCCGTAACATTTGAATTTTTAACAACAATCGTTCAGTTGGAAGAGGGGGAGGGACACTTGACTCTAACGAAAATTGGCACTTTAAAGCTTAATAAGTTACGAACAGTTAACTAAATCGTAAAATTATCCTACACTATATAAAAACCACTGGTGGTAGAGCTTCAGTGACGGAGCTCGCGGGCGTAGGCACCACCGCATTACCTAATATACTTGCCGCTAAATGGTAGTGTTCAGCACTATCGTGTTCCGGTCAGGTGGTAATGTACGGCCCTGTAATTTCCGGCACAGAGGCATAACACCTTAGGCCTCAGGAATGGTAACGCATCTGCATTTTGATCTTGGTCTCTGTGTGGATGTCTATAGGCTGCAGTCATCACTTACCATCAATGTGAACTGCATGCTTGTTTGCCACTTCCATTACATAAAAAAAAAAAAAAAAAAAACGAGAAATAAAAAAAACATCCGCGCGTAATAAATAAATACATATAGGGAAGGTACCTACCCTAATTTTTCATGTTTTTATTCTACCACTTTGTCGGCGTAATTAAGATGTATACTTGTGCCAAATTTCAAGTCTCTTGTACCAATAGCTTGCGCTAAACCGCGGACGGACAGACAGACAGATAGACAGACGGACATGGCGAAACTATAATGGTTCCTGGTATACAACGGAACCCTAAAAATGGTTTGGTCTACGCCCTAGACGCCCTAGAGTCTCTACGCTGAAGCTCTACCACCAGTAAAAATAATAACACTTTAAACTTTCAAGACAGCTCATACATACTATATACATTAATAAATAAATAAATAATAAATAAAATACGCTTACACTCACAGCCCCACAGTAGGTATAAACCTGTGTCGTGGGTGCCGTTGTACACATACAACACATACACAAACACCCAGACTCGAAACAAATATCTGTAGGCCATACAAATATTTGTCCCGGTGCGGGGATCGAACCCGCGACCCTTCGAATCAAACGATGGTTTCACACCGCTGGACTAACCGGGTCGTCAAATCAATAAACTATCAATCAATAAACTATTTAACAGTTAACTTGTCAGTTTAATTGTAGTAAACTACTATAATTTGTTTAACAATTAGGGCAACTAATTAAAGTAATTGTCGAACTGAAATATAGATTATGTACTTTGATGTTTTAAATTTAGTTAATTACAAAGTTGTTAGGTAATAGTATGTATGTATCTTCACGCCAGGTCCCTAAAGGGGTAGGCAGAGAGTGTAGAGCGTCAGATATCCCGGTCGTGACATATCTCTCGTGCCTCGTCTACCTTCATCATTTTCTTCATACATGCACGCCCATTCCTAAGACTTTTGACCCCACCATCAGACAGAACTCGATCTATTTGGTCATGGTAGGTCAGTCCTGGTCCTGGTCTGCCTGGGCCTCTGTAACCATTTATATTCGCATTGTATATCTGTTTAGTCATTCGCTCATTCGGCATTCTTTCTGTTTGCCCGAACCATCGGAGCATGCCTTTTTTCATTTTTACACCGATACTATAATTCACACAAAGCCTCTTTCTTACATCTTCATTACGAACGCGATCGGTGAGTGATACACCGCAGATCTTGCGCAAAGATCTCATCTCAGCCGCGTTTAACTTACTTTCAAGTAAAAGTATCTGTGTAAAAATGCCGCAGTAGCCTAGTGGTAGCAGACCACTACTGCTACACTGGGGTCCGGGGTTTGATTCCCGGGGGCTTCGAGAGATAAAGGTGAAAATTCTTTATCTCTGGTTCAATTGGTATTACGATCACGATCTACACCAGCCGCTGGGCCATGCGCGCTTCTAAATACCACCATCTAATGTGACCATACGGCCAGTAAATACCACCATGTAATGTACGGCCCTGTAATTTCCGGCACAGAGGCATAACACCTTAGGCCTCAGGAGTGGTAACGCATCTGCATTTTGACCTTGGTCTTCGCGTGGGTGTCTAGGTTGCAGTCATCACTTAACATCAATGTGAACTGCATGCTTGTTTGCCACTTTCATTACATAAAAAAAACATAAAAAATGGATTAACCAGCATTGTTCGGTACACTAGCGGAAGAATTCTCCTCCAATAATAGGCGGTGGGTCGTTACGTCCCGACGTCAGGATCGCATGTTCTATTTCTAAACGCATTATTAATGTTGGCGCCTATCCCGTCGGCAGTCATTACTAATGTGACCATACGTCCCGTTTTGAACGGGACAGTCCCGTTTCGAACGGGACAGTTCCGTTTTCATGCAGCTCGTCCCGGTGTCCCATGAAAACTTTTGGTAAGCGAAAATGTCCCGTTATTGGTCAAATGTGTAGGAAACTATTAACGTAGGTAGGTATAGGTCGCGCCAAGTAAAAAGAACGCTGGCGGTCAAGCTGCGCAGTAGACGATTTATCGATCTATTTGGTGGTATGAGTTGCGGCGTTTTCAATCTGCCTACCATACACGACACCGCAAGCGAAAGCTAGATCAAAAATAAACCAATAGGGCTAGTACTTCCGTGCGCGAGTGTACCGATGTGCGAACACATCCCTTCTACTTTCTTCCAGCGTTCTTTTTACGTGGCGCGACCTATACCTGGCTGAAGTTGTCCTGTAAACGGCAATCCAACATTTTAATATTTTTTCAATTTTTTTGTTAGTAATGAAAGGTGCAAACAAGCATGGAGTTAACATTGATGTTAAGTGATGACTGCAGCCTATAGACACCCACATAAAGTCCAGAGGTCAAAATGCAGATGCGTTACCACTTCTGAGGCCTAAGGTGTTATGGCTCTGTGCCGAAAATTACAGGGCCGTACATTACCACCTGACCGGAACACGATAGTGCTGAACACTACCATTTAGCGGCAAGTATATTAGGTAATGCGGTGGTGCCTACGCCCGCGAACTCCGTCACTGGAGTTCTACTACCAGTGAAATATAAAATACTCTCAAAAGCAATCGATAGCGATACTTAAAACGATAGTTTAAGAAGAGCGTAAAAGCTCAGCGTTCGTAAGTAAAGTCAGTACGGCCCTGTAATTACCGGCATAGAGGCATCTTAGGCCTCAGAAGTGGTAGCGCATCTGTATTTTGACCTCTGGTCTTAGTGTAAGTGTCTATAGGCTGCAGTCGTTACTTAACATCAACGTGAACTGAATTTTTGCTTGCCACTATCATTGCATAAAAAAAAATAAGCCTCTGCCTCCTGGTTCCTTGTAGGTTAATTTTGAGAGTATACCGTTTTGAGTGACGATAGAAATGGTCACGTTAGTCATTACAGGCATCGTCTAGGCTATATCATTATATGACATAAACCGAAAAAAACCTAATCGCCGGTTTTTTTTTACACCGAAAATGACACTGCGCCGGTGCCGAAAACGCCGAAATTACGGGCGGCATATAATTGGGACCTATACGTCGAAATTTTTTGTTTGTTTGTCCGTAATTATGTTTTGGGTTTGTTTCTTTCCGTTTTTTTTGGGTCTACGCGATTTTATTTTTTTTAGTGTGCAACAACGTTTTAGGATTTTTCTGGTTAGATACTGTATGTATCTATATGTAAATATATCTGTATGTATCTGTATGTAAATATCTTCACGCCAAGTCTCAAGCTGAGAGACTTGTATCGTAGGTATATTCTGGGTTTGGTACCACCAGGTGAACATTACCAAACTCTGAGATTGGCACAGGGCAACCTCAGAGTTGCGAAGCGCGCATGGCTCGGCGACTGGTGTAGATCGTAAACGATCTACTCGGTTCAGCACTACGGGCGCGGTTGGGTAGTGTGAAGGGTGACCGCTAGTGGCAAATTAAATGCGCGTTTCCGTGCTTCGGAGGGCACGTTAAGCCGTCGGTCCCGGTTGCTATCGATAGACAGCAGTCGTTAAACCTTGTCGGAGGCCTAATGGGTTTGAAAACATCCGACAGCGGGTTGGCCACTAACCCCACCTCCAACAATCCGCATTGGAGCAGCGTGGCGGAGTAAGCTCCAGGCCTCCCGCCAAAAAAGGGGAGAGACTCGTGCCCAGCAATGGGAAGTATAATGGGTTTCCATTATTATTATTATTTATAACCTCAGAGTTTGGTATCTCATGGATGTTGCATGCAATGTTACCAAATTTTTATACGTACCTAATTTTAAAAAATACAGAAACTGCTATTTTTTTTTTAATGTAATGGAAGTGGCAGACAAGCATGCAGTTCACATTTATGTTAAGTGATGACTGCAGCCTATAGACACCCATACAAAGACCAAGATCAAAATGCAGATGCGTTACCACTCCTGAGGGCCAAGGTGTTATGCCTCTGTGCCGGAAATCACAGGGCCGTACATTACCACCTGACCGGAACACGATAGTGCTGAACACTACCATTTAGCGGCAAGTATCTTAGGTAATGCGGTGGTGCCTACGCCCGCGAGCTCCACCACTGGAGCTCTGCCACAAGTAAATATTGTACATATTATAATAACATTTATTCAATTGCAATTTTTTATTTGTCTCTTGGTTTATTCTTAGGACACATGGTCCAAGAGCTAATGAACCCTCTCGAGTATCGGAACGCCTGTAAGCCAAGAAAATTTTGTAGGGATGAGACATAATATGCTAAGAACGAATACCATCGCCTGGCAACGATCAGCCCGTCACGTCATCTGGATTTCTGATGAGAAAAGTTACCTCCATATTTTAGATCTGGCAGCCATAGTTTTGCGACGATAATTCTTGCGTCTTCTACTTTAACGATCTCTACTGAAAGAAAGAAAGAAAAAAAAAGAAATATAACATTTATTTAGACGGCACAGAGACACGAAAAGCGAAAGATATTAGAAGAAGATTACAAATAATTATAGAATTGGACAAGAAAAATAACAAATGTTAACAAAAAGAGAGAGAGAGTTAATGAGTAGGTATATTATAATGTAAACTTCATGACGTCATAGGCAATGCAACTGAAGGCTGCCGAACTACACGCCTTCGTCACAATGTACTACTGTGCCTTCGTGTATCTCTCTCGATTGAATGACAAGACGACTATCACCGACGTCCAAAAATATATGACCGAGAAGATCAGAGGTCGGGATGAGGAAACAATATAGGGAGAGATTGAAACTTTAAAGTCATACAGACCTACAGGATTCTGCTCTTTCAAATTGCGTGTGCCTGCTAAACATCTGCAGATTTTTCTTAGTCCTGATTTCTGTCCCGAAGGTGCAGTTTTCAGACGATTTTGGGAGGCGAAACGTACGCCCCATGTGAAGTGACGTGAATAGTTTTAAGATAAATGATAGTATTGTATTACCTATATATATTTTTAATTGTTATCTGTGTATTGTTAAATTACTGGTGGTAGAGTTCCAGTGTAGGAGCTCGAGGGCGTAGGCACCACCGCATTACCTAATTTATCTGTCGCTAAATGGTAGTGTTCAGCACTATCGTGTTCCGGTTAGATGGTAATGTATGCCCCCGTAATAACTATCATAGAGACAGAACCCCTATGGTCTCATTTTGACCCCTGGTTCTTGTGTAGATGTCTATAGGCTGCAGTCATCACTTATCATCAATATGAACTGAATGCTTGTCATTTCCAATACAAAAAAATAGTGTAAACTTCATGACGTCATAGTTCAGTGCGTAGGTAAAGTGGTTACAGCAGGAGTACTGAGGCAGTTTATAATTAAAATCGAATCGAAATCGCAAATGGATTCCAACAGTAACCACTGAACCTACGTGACAATTCCTACTAATATTATAAATGTGAAAGTGTCTCTGTCTGTCTGTTACCTTTTCACGTCCAAACGAGTGAACCGATTTTGATGAAATTTGGTACAGAGATAGAGTTGACTTTGAGAAAGAACATAGGCTACTTTTTGTCTCCTTATATTAACCCCATCCCCCTAAAATAAGGGGTGGAAATGTGTATGGAGCATTCCACAATTTTCAAGATAGAAAGTTAAAACTCGGTATGTGAACTCTTTGAGTTTAAGAAACAATATGTACATAATTGTTCTTTTTTAGAAATCTGCCCTCATCCCTTTAAAACGGGGGGTGAAATTTGAAAGTATTGGGCTTACGGCAGTGTTCAAGCTGGAAAGCCAAAAATAGGTATGAAGACTCTTTGTTACTAAAAAAACACAACATTTGCTTATTATTGAATTCTTTTTTTTTAGAAATCTGCCCCACCCCCTAAAGTAGGGGGTGGAAATTCGTATGGAGCATTCCACAATTTTCAAGGTAGAGAGTTAAAACTCGGTATACGAACTCTATGAGTCTAATAAACAATAAGTACATGTTTTTTTATTTTATCTACCCCCATCCCCTTAAAAGAGAGAGTTAAATTTGTATTGGGCTTTCCGCAGTGTTCAAGGTGGAAAGCCAAAAATTGGTATGCGGCCTCTTTGTTACTTAAAAAAACAACGTTTACATGATTTTTTTTAATCTTCCCCTCTTCCTATTTTAGGGGGTGGCAATTTGTAGGAAGCATTCTACAATTTTCAAGGTAGAAAGTCGAAACTTGGTATGCGAACTCTTTGAACCTAACAAATAATTTCGTACATATTTTTTTTTGGACATCAACCCTCTTTCCTTTAAAAGAGGGGGTAAAATGTTGTATTGGACTTAAGCCAAGAATTGGTGTTTAGACTCTTTGTTACTAAAGAAAACAACGTTAAAATTCTTAAAATATATACTTTTTCTTGGAAATCTGCCCCCAACCCTCTAAGAGAGGAGGTGATAGTTTGTACGGGTATTTTAGTCAGTTTTTAATGCCGTTTTTTATGACATGAAAGTGGCAAACAAGCATGCAGTTCACATTGATGTTAAGTGATGACTGCAGCCTTTAGACACCCACACAAAAACCAGAGGTCAAAATGCAGATACGTTACCACTTCTGAGGCCTAAGGTGTTATGCCTCTATGCCGGAAATTACCACCAGTACCACCTGACCGGAACACGATAGTGCTGAACACTACCATTTAGCGGCAAGTATACTAGGTAATTCGGTGGTACCTACGCTCGCGAGCTCCTTCACTGGAGCTCTACCACCAAAAACATCATTTTATGAAATTTGCCTAAAAATTGGTTTACAGGCTATGTTATGTATATATAAGGTTGGGGAAAATGTTTCTTCGCATTTTTTAATATAGTTTATTTAAATTTAACTAAAGTATGTATGTACCATTTTGTTCGATAACCTTTTGCCATCTTGTAGGTAGGGACATGATCCCATTGCTATAAAAATTTTGGGACTTCTCATCAAAATACCGCGACAAGTGGATTTGGCAGTCCTCTCGTGATGTTAACCTAACATTGCATAAAGAATTCTGAAGAGACCGAAACAGGTGGAAATCTGAAGGTGCAAGGTCAGGACTATACGGCGGATGCATTAACACCTCGCAGCCAAACTCTCTTAATTTTTGCTGAGTGGCTATAGATGTGTGAGGTCTAGCGTTATCATGATGAAACACCACACTCCTTCTGTTGATCAATTCAGGCCGCTTTCTCTCAACTTCTTGCTTTAATCTCATCAGTTGTTCGCAGTAGAGTTCAGAATCGATAGTCCTGCCTGGTGGTAATAGCTCATAATGAATAATGCCCTTCCAATCCCACCACACACACAACATCATCTTATTGCGAGTTAACCCGGGTTTCGCCACAGTCTGTGACGCTTGACCGGCCTTTGACCACGACCTTTTCCGCACGTTCTTGTCGTACGTGATCCACTTTTCATCACCAGTTATCAACTTCTTCAAAAATGATTCGGTTTCATTACGTCGTAATAAAGAATCACAAATGAGTACACGGTTCATTCGGTTTCTTTCAGTGAGCTCGTGAGGTACCCAAATATCGAGTTTCTTTTTGTACCCAGCTTTTTTTAAATGCGCCAAAACTGTTTTGTGATCAATTCTCAGTTCTTCAGCTACGTCGTAACTACTGATCTTGCTCCACTTTTTCAAAAATGGCATCCATTTTATCCGTAATAGGGCGACCAGAGCGAGGTGCATCTTTGACATCAAAATTTCCGGATTGAAAACGCTTGAACCAAATTTGTGCTACTCTCACAGACATTGCACTAGGTCCGGTCCATAAACATCGCAAATTTTTTTCGCTGCTTGCGTTGCATTTTTACCTGTTTTGTAGTAAAATTTTAAAATGTATCGAATTTCTTCATTAGATTCACTCATCTTGACAGTACGAAAAACAAATGAAAATCACACATTTGCCTAATTTTAATTTGGAATTATGTTCTTTAAAATGTTCACTTTCAATGA
The DNA here is from genome assembly GCA_036365455.1 of Macrosoma leucophasiata. Lineage (NCBI taxonomy): Eukaryota > Metazoa > Arthropoda > Insecta > Lepidoptera > Hedylidae > Macrosoma > Macrosoma leucophasiata. The sequence goes on from JAWQUS010000015.1 coordinate 5,467,638, forward strand.
TACCAAAACCAGCCAGATACAAATACTACAGCCAAAGAGATTTTATTACAAGTTCATACATACTATAATACGATAAGACTTTTTCCCCAACATGTTCGAAAAATAGTTGCATCAATATTTTTTTTGAAATCTTCTCCCAAATTCCTAAAAATGGGTAATGGGAAATTGGTATGGGACTTACCGCAATTTTCAAGGTGGAATATTAGTGAATAGGCTCTTTGGTACAAAAAAAAGATAAAGAAATACCTACAAGTAAAACAAATATTTATGCTCTTGGCAAAAGTTAAGAAGCAGTGTTACCAATGGCGTTTGATGGATGGGGTCACAAGTTTTTTAACGCGCTAACGCTGTCTTCTTGATCTGCACTTAAGTCGGGGCAGCGGCCACGCTACCTATGCTCTGAATTTGACGGTTGATTCTACACTGATTATTTATTTACTCTTAATTTTGTAATTGTATACGAAAATTTTATATGAAACTACTGTTCCTAGAGACTTAAAATTTGGTACAAGTGTTCCTTTCATGATGTATAAAAAAGGATTTTTAGAGATAAATATAAAGGACTATATGACAACAGGAATAAACATTTTGGATTAAAATAAAAAAATATCTGTCTAGACGAAATTGACAAATTTTGTCCTAAAGGGGAAAAATTAAGTGATATTTTTTGAAAATGTCTCATTCCTCAACTAAACAGTATAAAAATTCGTATACAGGCTCATGATTAGGAATAGTAATAATGATCTGTTAATATGTTAATATGCGCTGGTCGAGCTCTGGAGCCAGGGGTGCTAAGAATCTCCGGGTGAGTCGCTTCCGTCAAACGACTTCGGCATGCACAACGGAAAACCGACGTAGGTTATCACTGGTAACATACAATACACGCACGTTAAGGACAGACGAGAAAATTGCTGAGCTGGAAGAAGAATTGAACAAGTTGCACTGGGACATCTTAGGTCTATCTGAAGTCCGTAGAGAGGGAGAGGACACGATAACTCTGAAGTCTGGCAACTTGTTCTACTACCGGGAGGGCGACCAGCAGTCCCAAGGTGGTGTCGGGTTTATCGTCCACAAGTCTCTCGTTAACAACATTGAATGCATCACGAGTGTGTCGAGTAGGGTCGCGTACCTGATACTCAGAATATCCAAGAGATATTCCTTGAAGGTCATCCAGGTCTACGCACCGACCTCGGCACACCCGGACGACGAGGTGGAAGCTATGTATGAGGGCATAAGTAGGGCCATACATACTTCCAAAACGTATTTCACTGTTGTGATGGGAGACTTCAACGCAAAGCTGGGCAAGAGATGCGATAATGAGCTGAGAGTGGGGCAATTTGGATGTGGGAATCGGAACCCTAGGGGCCAGAGGCTGGCCAATTTTCTGGAGAAGGAGGAACTTTTTATGATGAACTCCTTTTTCAAGAAGCCGCCTCATAGGAAATGGACCTGGATGAGCCCAGACGGTTCCACAAAAAATGAGATAGACTTCATTATGACCAACAAGAAACACATATTCAATGATGTCTCGGTGATTCACAGGGTGAAAACCGGAAGTGATCACCGAATGGTTAGGGGCACATTGAATTTAAACATCAAGATCGAAAGATCTCGTCTAATGAAGTCTACGCTCCGACCTACTATTTCTCACATACAAAACCCCGAGAGCTTTCAGCTCGAATTGAAAAATCGCTTTGCTTGCCTGGAGGATTGCATCTCAGTGGACGATATGAATGACAGGTTGGTAGAAACTGTCCAGTCGGTGGGGTATAAATACTTTAAAACTCGCCGACGAAATAGACCTCAAAAACTAACCGATCAAACCCTCAACCTTATGGCAGAACGACGCTCAATGACACTGCAGACCTCTGATGAAGCTGAAAAATACCGGCAACTTAATAGACAGATCCAACAGTCCTTGCGGCACGATATCAGATCCTTCAACACAAAATGTGTTGAGGAAACGATAGAGAGAAACAAGGGCTCCAAAGTGTTTGCAAGGGATCTGTCTATTGGACAGAGCCGGCTGATGCAGCTGAAGACAGAGGACGGCAGTTTAGCGTCGACTAAGCCTGAGGTATTGCGGGAGATCGAGAGGTTCTATGGGCAGTTATATACCTCGGTCGCACAACCTGCCTCTGATTTGGTTAGAGACCCGAGAGCCAAATTAACCCGACACTATACCGAAGATATCCCGGACATCAGCCTGTACGAGATTAGGATGGCCCTCAAACAGCTTAAGAACAACAAGGCGCCTGGAGAGGACGGAATCACTACAGAGCTTCTGCAAGCGGGTGGATCACCGTTACTGAAAGTCCTTCAGAAGCTCTTTAATTCCGTCCTATTCGAAGGTACTACGCCAGAAGCATGGAACAGAGGCGTGGTGGTGCTTTTCTTCAAAAAAGGTGATAAAGCCCTATTGAAGAACTATAGACCCATCTCGCTTCTGAGCCATGTCTACAAGCTGTTTTCGAGGGTGATCACGAACCGTCTCGCTCGCAGGTTTGATGACTTCCAGCCTCCCGAACAAGCCGGTTTCCGAAAAGGCTATAGTACCATAGACCACATACACACGCTGCGGCAGGTTATACAGAAGTCCGAGGAGTATAACCGGCCATTATGCTTAGCGTTCGTGGACTATGAGAAAGCCTTTGATTCGGTTGAAACATGGGCTGTGCTGCAGTCTTTACAGCGTTGCCACATTGACTATCGGTATATCGAAGTGTTGAAGTGTCTGTATAAAAACGCCACCATGTCAGTCCGAGTACAGGACCAATGCACGAGGGCGATTCCTTTGCAGAGGGGAGTAAGACAGGGAGATGTCATCTCACCTCTGCTCTTTACCAATGCAATGGAAGACGCCTTCAAGCTCCTGGAATGGCAAGGACTAGGCATCAATATCAACGGCGAATACATCACTCACCTTCGGTTTGCCGACGATATTATAGTCATGGCAGAGTCGCTGGAAGATCTCAGCACAATGCTCGAAGACCTCAATCGAGTGTCCCAAAGAGTGGGCCTTAAAATGAACATGGATAAGACCAAGGTCATGTTCAATAACCTTGTATCGCCCACTCCAGTGTCCGTTGGGAACTCGATGCTCGAAGTTGTCGACGACTACGTCTATTTAGGACAAACCATACAACTAGGCAGGTCGAACTTCGAGAAAGAGGTCATTCGCCGAATCCAACTCGGCTGGGCAGCGTTCGGGAAGTTAAGGAGCGTTTTCTCGTCAAACATCCCGCAGTCCTTGAAGACGAAAGTCTTTAACCAGTGCGTTTTACCGGTGATGACCTACGGTGCCGAGACGTGGTCTCTCACTATGGGTCTCGTACGAAAGCTCCAAGTCACTCAGCGGTCAATGGAAAGGGCTATGCTCGGCGTTTCCCTACTGGATCGAATCAGAAATGAGGAGATCCGTAGGCGAACGAAAGTCGCTGACATAGCCAAGCAGATTTCCAAGCTGAAGTGGCAATGGGCAGGGCACATAGCTCGGAGAACCGATAGCCGCTGGGGCAGAAAGGTTCTCGAGTGGAGACCACGTATCGGCAAACGCAGCGTAGGACGTCCACCTGCAAGATGGACCGACGACCTGATCAAGGCTGCAGGTACCCGCTGGATGCACGTCGCTTCCGATCGGTCGGCATGGAGGTCCTTGGGGGAGGCCTATGTTCAGCAGTGGACGTCTTATGGCTGATATGATGATGATGATGATGAATATGTTAATAATGTTAAGTGAAATGGACAAAATTTCCCCCTAAAGCGGCAAAATGGAGGGGTAATGTTTGTATGTAATTAAGGTTAAAATTTGTGTAAGATTTTTGGTAGTTTCCAAGTTTGAAAAGTGGTGTTCCAGTCTTTATATTAGGAATAAAATATATAGCTACGTGCTTCAGTATTTTGTCAAAACCACCCCATAACTTTCAAATATAAGGGATTAAAATTAAATAGAGATTTTTGAAGTTATACACGTGATTAAGTACGCCACATATAAGTACGCGACGGGAAACTTGATTAGGACATTTCCACGGGATTAAATTATTATTAAAACGACATCCACGCGGGCGGAGCCGCGGGCAACAGCTAGTATCTAATAAAAAATAAAACAATTACATCTAACCTTAAGAAACCGCAAACCTATCACCGCTTGGATTGGAAAAAACTGCATCTATCTCACTTTATCCTTATTGTATTATGCTTTGTCTCGTTCCAGCATGACATAATAATAGAGTAATACATACAGTCCATCTGTCGGTTAGTTCATTGAATATTGCGGTGAGGCAATTCGAAGTGACATCGCGGGTAAGAACTTTATTTAGTCAATTTTATGTAAATACGCGGCGGTGTATCGCTCATTGAAATAAAAAAAAACTGGCGTAATCGAATATGAGTATGAAAAAAGCACACTCCAAATTCAAATATTTTATTTCGACTGCTTCAGTAGCAGGCCACTACCACGCCACTACCACGCTGTGGTCCTGGGTTCGATTCGGAAAACCTTTTATCGCTCCAACTGCCAGAAAATGAACCTATTTGGATTTTTACTGCCAGAAAATGTAAAAATTCAAATAGAACCTATTTGGATGTTTACATTTTCTGGTATTTTCCCATTTTCCGTCGCAGTTTGGTAATGTGCTCGGAGATGTCAACGTGCTCGCCACCTTTCGTTTTTTTTTTTTTTTTTTTCATGTAATAAAAGTGGCAAACAAGCATGCAGTTCACATTGATGTTAAGTGACGACTGCAGCCTATAATCACCCACACAATGACCAAAGGTCAAAATGCAGATGCGCTGCCACTCCTGAGGCATTAGGTGATATGCCTCTGTGCCTGAAATTACAGGGCCGTACATTACCACCTGACCGGAACACGATAGTGCTGAACACTACCATTTAGCGGCAAGTATATTAGGTTATGCGGTGGTGCCTACGCCCGCGAGCTCCGTCACTGGAGCTCTACCACCAGTTGAACCTGTTATATGGGCCAACACGTAACTGGCGAATCGTAGGTGTTTGTATATGCTTGATCAATTCCAACAATTGTTACCTACATTTTATGCAAATAAATACTTACTTGAATGCATGCATTTACCTCTATATATTATACCTATTTACCTCGTTAGGCGTGAAGTTGCGTTACGTTAGTTCTCAATGAAACCTTTAAATAAATTTAGTTTCAAAGAGATATTCCTAACAGTTTTTGAGATTATACTTCCCAAAAATGTAAATTGATTTCGGCAAAATCTCTTGATACGAGTTAATACTCGTATCAAGAGATTTTTTTTTCTCGTTAATAGTTTTACTGGTGGTAGAGCTCCAGTGACGGAGCTCGCGGGCGTAGGCACCACCGCATTACCTAATATACTTGCCGCTAAATGGTAGTGTTCAACACTATCGTGTTCCGGTCAGGTGGTAATGTACGGCCCTGTAATTTCCGGCACAGAGGCATAAGACCTTAGGCCTCAGGAGTGGTAACGCATCTGCATTTTGACCTTGGTCTGTGTGGGTGTCTATAGGCTGTAGTCATCACTTAACATCAATGTGAACTGCATGCTTGTTTACCACTTCCATTACATAAAAAAAAAAAAAAAACCCTTCATGGGCGAATCCGACTCGCACTAGGATCTTTTCGTGTAACAGTTATACACGAAAAGCCAGTTAAAAAAATATAAAAGTAATTTAGTCCTAAATATAGACACAATAACCGCAAAAGTACACCAGATGGCGTAATTAACAGCACAATACTACAGGAAGGTCGAAATAAAAAGCGGTCTAAACCGGAGTAAAACAATAGTGACTGTAACGAACGGCACAATGGACTGAGCACTCAGCGCTGAGCATTCGAGAGTGCTCAGCTCGAGAGCACTTGAGCAATTTAAGAGTGTATTGACACTTGAGTTGTAGTAATCGGAATGACAAGTTGGGTTTGAATGATTGTGATCGTATTAATTCTTTTGATGTCGTTCAAATTTGGTAGAACTGATATCCTGTACGGAACTTCACGCCTTTTTTATGAAGGCAAACAAGCGACGTGACGATCCAGTTAGTCCAGCGGTGTGAGATGACCGTTTGATTCGAAGGGTCGCGGGTTCGATCCTCGCACCGGGACAAATATTTGTATGGCCTATAGATATTTGTTTCGGATCTGGGTGTTTGTGTATGTGTTGTATGTGTTATGTGTACAACGGCACCCACGACACAGGTTTATACCTACTGTGGGGCTGTGAGTGTAAGCGTATTTTATTTTATTATATTAGCGTATTTTATTAACGTGCAGTTCACTGAGTTTACATTGATGTTAAGTGATGACTGCAGCCTATAGACACCCACACAAAAACCAGTTGCCACCCCTAAGATCAAAGTTGTTTTACCTCTATAATCCTATTAATATAATAAAGCAAAAGATTGTATGTTTGTTTGTTTGTTACTTCTGGAGTCACGCAAAAACTACTAAACCGATTTTCATGAAATTGGGCACACATATAGAAGGTAACTTGGATTAACACATAGGATAGTTTATCCCGAATAAATATTACTATGGGATGCAATCGGATGATTTCATGAGTTTCCACAGGTTACGCGAAAAGCAACCTACACGCGGGCGGAGCACAAAGACCAGAGGTCAAAAGGCAGATGCTTTGCCATCCCTGAGACCTGAGATCAATATACGCATAGATTTATTATCTACTTAGTTAAATCCGAAAACTAGTTTTATTTCAATTAATATTTCCGACAAAGAACAACGATTCAAATAATTTTTTGAGTATTTTTCCATGACTCTACGTATTTTTAACCGACTTCGAAAAAAGGAGGAGGTTCTCAATTCGTCCGGATTTTTTTTTGCTCTATGGTTTGATATTACTTAGTGAACAAGGCACTTGTGCAATAAATACAAAATAAATTAAAGTAATTACAATTGATATACATGTCAATTTACAAGCTAAAAAATAAATGTATTGTCAAGAATATCGCTAAGATAAACCTACTACTATATAATGTGGCGTACATATATATAAACCAAATGCTGTTCGTTGGTCTCGGTAAGACTCGAGAACGGCTGGACCGATTTGGCTAATTTTGGTGTTGAATGATTTTTTGGAAGTCCAGGGGAGGTTTAAAAATATGAAGAAATTGAAAGGGAAAAGTAAAAAACACAATTTTATTTTCTCACACAAAAAGTCCGTATCTATCAAAACTTTGACACATTATTTCATTCTGAGGCAATACGAAGTTCCGGGTCAGCTAGTACAAAATAAATTGAAGTGAATAACAATTGCTATACATGTTAATTTACAAGCCAAAAAAATAAATATATTGTCAAGAATATCCCTAAGATAAACCTACTACTATATAATATGGTGTACATACATAAATTAAAAAAACACAAACCGAATTGTGCACCTTCACCTTTTTGAAACGGACACATTAGTGTGTTTACAACTGAAATACTTGTACCTAGAACGACATAGAGGCGTTATATTCAGAGATATTTATTAAATTTCGCCGAGACTCCCCTCGGTGGGGGTGGGACGAGGGTGTGTTGCCATGGCAACCGCCGAGGGCGGTAGGTAACGAAGTGGGGATACGGTCGTAAGGGAAAATTCGATAGGTATTTTAAAATTTGAATATTATTTTTAATTTTATTGAAGTCAAATTTCTGTGCAGTTTATTTTTATTTGCAAGTTGAGAATCAAAGCTTTTAAATTCTAACTAAAATATGTTTTGTTTGTAAACTTTTCGATTTTACTTAAATAAAACATTTAAGTCTATTTACATATATTATTATTAACTGCCTTAGTAGCGTAGTGGTAGCAGGCCACTACTATTACGCTGGAGGTCCTGGGTTCGATTCCCGGGTCGGGGGATATTAGAGATAACGGTCTAAAATCCTTTATCTCTGCTTCTATTGGGATTTTTCCATTTTATGGAAGTTTCCCAGTACCCCGGAGTTTGGTAATGTGCCCGGAGATGGCAACAGGTTCGCCACATGGGCCAAAACGTAACCGGCGAGTCGTGGGTGTTTGCATGTATGATTAAATGCATGCATTTACCTCTGCCTACCCCTTCGGGGATTACAGGCGTGAAGTTACGTTACGTTACTTATATTATAAGCACTTTACATTTTACTGGTGGTAGAGATCCAGTGACGGAGCTCGCGGGCGTAGGCACCACCGCATTACCTAATGTACTTGCTAAATTGAAGTGTTCAGCACTATTGTGTTCGGCTCTGTGATTCCCGGCACAGAGTCATAACACCTTGAGCCTCAGGAGTAGTAATGCATCTGCATTTTGACGTCTGGTCTTTGTGTGGGTGTCTATAGGCTGCAGTCATCATTTAAAATGCACAAAAAAAGCACTCTGGGTATTTATTTCAAATAATTATCGCAGTAGTCTAGTGGTATCAGGCTACTTCTATTACGCTGAGGTCCTGGCTTCGATTCCCAGGTCGGAGGTTATCAGAGATGCGTAACTTCAACGTAACTTCACGCCTGTAATCCCCGAACGGGTAGGCAGAGGTAAATGCATGCATTCAAGCATACATGCAAACACCCACGATTCGCCGGTTACGTTTTGGCCCATGTAACAGGTGGCGAGCCTGTTGACATCTCCGGGCACATTACCAAACTTTGAGGTACTGGGAAATTTCCAGAAAATGGAAAAATCCCAATAGAACCAGAGATAAAGGCTTTTTCACCATTATCTATGATAACCCCCTACCCGGGAATCGAACCCAGGACCTCAGCGTAGTAGTAGTGGCCTGCTACTACTAGGCTACTGAGGCAGTTATCAGAGATAACGGTGTAAAATCCTTTATCTCTGATTCTATTGGGATTTTCCCATTTTCTGGTAATTGCCCAGTACCTCGGAGTTTGGTAATGTGCCCGGAAATATCAATAGACTTACCACCTGTTATGATTATAACATTTTTGGATTTATTAAATATCTATTACAATGTTCCTCCAATTTTTCGTAGATATCTATGATATATCTGTTAATAGGATTTTATGACTCTAATATAGGATCCATGACAAATAATATTCCTTTTTTTATGTAATGGAAGTGGCAAACAAGCATGCAGTTCACATCGATGTTAAGTGATGACTGCAGCCTTATAGACACTTACACAAAAACCGAGGTCAAAATGCCGATGCGTTACCACTCCCGAGGCCTAAGATGTTATGCCTCTGTGCCGGAAATTACAAGGCCATACATTACTACCTGACCGGAATACGATCGTACTGAACACTACAATTTAGCGGCAAGTATATTAGGTAATGCGGTGGTGTCTACGCCAAATAATCTATACCGAACCGAATATTCGGCCGAATTATTCAGTTTACTATTTCATTGTTTTGTCGCGTATCTTATTTTATGGCAGTGAGAGTAGACTGCGATGGCTCAGGATAGCTTGATTTTAATTTATGTTTAAATATAAAAGTTGAAAAATAAATGCTGATTTAATTAAATAAGGTTTAAAATCAATGTTGACTGCATGTAACTGACCTAACCTATAGCCCTGTGGGCTATAGGTTAAGAATATTTTGATTTGAGGTTTCAAAATAAATGTTGATTTGTTGAATTTGATGGTTTTATTTTATTAGCTTTGATCAACACATACCTACTTTGTAGGATTTCTTTGGCTTATAATAACATATAAGATTTTTTATCTTGTAGTTATATACCGTGTCTTGCAGCCAATAAAATAGAAATATTCGAACCGAATATATTAGGCACCAAAAGCGAATAACTCGGCCGAATACGAATAGTGGAAAAGATGCCGAATACGCCGAATACCGAATACCAAACGAATATTCGGCGCATCTCCAATTTTTATCTAAAAGTACATGATCCGTACAATGCAAAAATGAAATAATAATTTTAAAACTTGAAAAATTCTCGGCCTTAGTCCAACGTAATAAAAAAGTAAAAATGTCAAAAAAATGTGACGCATGTCTTACAAAGTAACATGGACGCCGTTCTGCGAGTCCTCCGATGCTTTCCGTCCCGGTATTATAAACGGTTGCATTGGAAAGTAAAATAAAAACGAAAATCCATTGCACCACGACATTTTTGCTTTTTACTTGCCCGATGTGTTAGCGAAGAGGCTTTATGGTTTTTAAAACTGTAGATACTTGTATAGTTCAGTTGACATTTTATCTGTCTTTTGTTTTTTTTTTATGAAATGAAAGACGAAAGTGGCTATGGGACATAATATGTATAGGTACACTTTATATGAATGGCAAGTGTACTGTACCTACTATAATACTTAGCCTATAAACATCGGAAGCGCGCATGGCCCAGCGGCTGGTGTAGATCGTAAGCGATCTACTCGGTTAAGCACTACGGGCGCGGTCGGGTAGTGTGATGGGTGACCGCTAGTGGCAAATTAAATGCGCGTTTCCGTGCTTCGGACGGCACGTTAAGCCGTCGGTCCCGGTTGCTATCGATGGCTAGCAGTCGTTAAACCTTGTCGGAGGCCTTATGGGCGGTTTGAAAACATCCGACAGCGGGTTGGCCACTAACCCCCTCTACCAATCCGCATTGGAGCAGCGTGGTGGAGTAAGCTCCAGGCCTCCCCCCAAAAAGGGGAGAGACTCGTGCCCAGCAGTGGGACGTATAATGGGTTGCCATTATTATTATTATTATTATAAACATCAAGATTATTTCATTTTCTTGGTGTATTTTTGAGTTATACCTATTATATAAAGATGGTGGCATTTTGATTGATAGGTATATCCTTATTAAAGTGCCCGTGTAAAGTGAAATAGAATAACAGTGCTAAAACACGGTATTTCAGGTTGCCTCCAAAACTTCATTGTAATTGATCTGGTAAAGTAGCCATCGCTTTATTCGAATTACTGACTGTTACTCTGGCAGACTCTGACTGACTGACTAATAATTTACTGACTGATTCTGACTTTTACGCTGCTTATGAATATAAAATATTGTTTTACTTCACACTGGCAAGACGCGTATCAGGGATGCCAAAATTACAAAAAAAAACATCTACCTACATAGAGTTTGGCAGGAACCAAAAAAGAGGCATGTGGTGCTTTTATTTATTTCATTTTCTTGTTGCATTTTGAGTTGAAAGTTAAGTAAAATTTGTTTTTTTTTTATGTAACGAAGGTTTCAAACAAGCTTTCAGTTCACATGGATGTTAAGTGATCAATGCAGCCTACAGACATTTACACAAAAATCAGAGATCAATATGCCGATGCGCTGCCACCCCTGAGACCTTAGTTGTTAGGTAAGTATCTGTGACAGTACTTACGGGGCCGTACATTATCATCTAATCGGAACATGATAGTGCTGGAAACTAACATTTGGCGGCAGAAAGATTACTTCAATATTTTTCGTTCAGCAAGCGTTTGCATGGTGTGAAGGTAAAATCCAGTCAGAAAATCCGATATAAATCCATTTTACCATATTTCGTGTTGAAATCGCGATTTACTAGCCAAATACCGCGGGTGCCTATCATTTAAATCTGAGAATACTAACTAATAATATATGGTGTGCATCGCTAATAATTGGCTGTATGACATAATTTCATAGTCTTAGGCTGAGCGACATAATTTCCATTGCCAACATGTTGCATTAAAATAAAAATACATAGAATTGTCAAGTTTCCCTTCGTAACAAAAATTAATAAAATTATTATAAATCCGGCCAGATGAGTGAAATAACGTAACTTCACGCCTGTATTCCCCGAAGGGGTAGGCAGAGGTAAATGCATGCATTCAAGCATACATGCAAACACCCACGACTCGCCGGTTACGTTTTGGCCCATGTAACAGGTGGCGAACCTGTTGCCATCTCCGGGCACATTACCAAACTTCGAGGTACTGGGAAACTTCCAGAAAATGGAAAAATCCCAATAGCAACCAGAGATAAAGGATTTTAAACCGTTATCTCTGATAGTCCCCGACCCGGGAATCGAACCCAGGACCCCCAGCGTAGTAGTAGTGGCCTGCTACCACTACGCTACTGAGGCAGTTAACTATATAGTCATACCATATAAAAATAAATTAAAATCTATACTTATAATAAATCTGTAGAAGTGTAAATTCTGTACATTGAAAATATTGAAAAAATAAATACCAGGGGATGTTACTAGATCGATACCGAACACAAATATGTGATTAGATTTTTTTTTGTCTGTCTGTCTGTCTGATTTTCTTTCTGTCTGTCTGTCTGTCTGTCTGTCTTTCTGTCTGTCTGTCTATCTGTCTGTCTGTCTGTCTGTCTGTCTGTCTGTCTGTCTGTCTGTTTGTTCAAGCATCACACAAAATCTACCGGTCCGATTAAAATGAAACTTGGTATGATAATACTTTAACTTATGGCGCACAACACTGGGTACTTTTGATTTTGATCTTTTGATAAATGTCTGTTTGTCTGTGTGTTTGTGCACGCTAATTTCAGAAACGGCTTATTCGATTTGCTGTTTTCACTAATATATTGTGGTAAGTTTCACTTAACATTTAATGTTTATTTGATGTGGATCGGTTCAGAAATAAAAAAGTTAAGTCACTTTAAAGAATCATATCGAATATTTTTATGCTATTCTGTATCTTAGTAAAATCTTTTAGGGGGTTTCGTGCCTTAAAGGTAAAAAACGGCCCTACGGATTACTTATCCTCCACTGTTTGTCTGTCGTCTGTCCGTGCGTCCGTCTGTCTGTCACCATGTGAAGGAAAGATTTAGAAGTTCGAGTCTCGCCTGAAGTCAAATTTTTCTTTCCATTTTTCTTTAAATAAAAATATACGTAATTTTTAATTCAATTTTTGCATGGAACTCGGTAGGTGTTTGGTGAGTTTGGTGTTGGTGGTGGCGTTGATGGCGTTGGTGGCGTTTGTGGTGGTGGCGGTGGTGGCGGTGGTGGCGGTGGTGGCGGTGGTGGAGGTGGTAGTGGTGACAGTGGTGGTGGTGATGGTGATGGTGGAGGTGGTGACGATAGTGGTGATGGTGGTGGTGGTGTTGGTGGCATTAGTAATTAAAAATGCACCACGTTAGGATTCAATTTTTCACTTCTGCCGCCTCTTACAGAGTGCATATTTATTATGTTTAGATCTATCTTTCATCTTTCATTCTCTGTCAGTAGCACTAATTGACTGATACTTTACAAAACTTTATAATAATTGTCTTTAAAAAAATATTATGCATAGAAGTTTAAAATGGCCTTTTCAAAAATACGGTTCAGCGTAGGATGGACGTTTGTAGGTAGGTACTTACACGACTGAGCGTTTAAACACATAATTAGCAATTTTTCGCAATCCTAGCAGCCTGTGTGCTTTTATCCTCGATGGCCAGGCGTCTCATATCATAATATGTACAGAGAAGCATTATTGTAAAGTAGGTTTTTTAAGCTACCCAAAATTTATATCCAAAAGCGCTGTCCAAAGTCCCAAAGTCACTATTCCACGCGAACAAAGTCGCAGGCACAGCTAGTTAAGAATAAAATAATTATTTTTGTAAGTATTATTATTTAGTAGGTACCTAAAAGAATATAGGTTATATTCTTTTACCTACCTAAAAATTGAATTGCCTATGTATTAGTGTTGCCAGGTCCGATTTGATTTATTCGGGACATTACGTAAAATAGGGACCCAGGGGCAAAAATCGGGATAAAAATAGAATAGAATAGAAAATATTTTTATTTCGAATAGATCTTTACAGATACTTTCAAAACGTCAATAAATCATAAACTACCTAGAGCGAATAACCATTACACATAGTAAAAGCAAAATCATATATTAATAGTAAATTAAAAATTAAAATTTAAACTATTTGGTTAAAACATAATAATCATAAAATTTTTCAATTCCTTCAATGATAATAAATGAAGAAAAAGAAAAACTTATTCGTCAAGATCAATGTTATTAAAAAGCAAAAAGCAAGCCAATTAACTAATTTATTGATTTATCAAAAGCCTCGGGACACAAAGACGATTGATCTTTAGACAGGCTTTTGTCTAGCAGTGGACGTCTTTCGGTTGAGGTGATGTTGATGATTTTATCGAGACCTTTAACGTCCCGATCAGATGTTGATCAGGACGAGTCCCCAAAGCCCTGAAAATCGGGACGTTCCGTGCAAATCGGGATATCTGGCAACACTATTTTCATGATGAAGTGATGGAGTTTTGGCGGGAACGCGGAAAAGAGCTGTGTCGCTGCGTGATATTATTTTCGAAATTTGTGTATAGTCGCGTTTTTATGTGTAAAAATGGTGGGATTTTTATCATAAAGCATTCGATAATGTTCACGAGTGTAAGAAAGTGATATTATGAAGTGAAAAGTGATTTTTCGTTTTGCCTCCAAAACTTCATAAAAACTTCAGTAAAGTCCCCATCGCCTTACTGGAGCCACCCCATCATATCATCATTTTCCTCATGGAAGCATTTAATCATCGTCATCTTCCATATGGATATTCATTAATTTAAAGAAATGTGAAATTCAATATGTATACGACTGAAAGACTCTGTATCTATTGGTCATGACAAATAATTAAAAAAAAAAGATGAAGTGATGTCTGCAGCTGACATACCTATATAAGTTTTTTTTATGGTATGGAAGTGGCAAACAAGCATGCAGTTCACATTGATGTTAAGTAATGGCTGCAGCCTATATACACCCACACAGAGATCAAAGTCGAAATGCAGATGCGTTACCACTCCTGAGGCCTAAGGTGATAAGTAGGTGTAATTAATGTAATTGGTATGTAAGAGCACCTTTTTTTTTATGTAATAAAAGTGGCAAACAAGCGTGCAGTTCACATTGATGTTAAGTGATGACTGCAGCCTATAGACACTCACACAATGACCAGAGGTCAAAATGAAAATGCGCTGCCACTCCTGAGGCATTAGGTGTTATGCCTCTGTGCCGGAAATTACAGGGCCGTACATTACCACCTGACCGAAACATGATAGTGCTGAACACTACCATTTAACGGCAAGTATATTAGGTAATTCTACACTCTCTGCCTACCCCGTTAGGGACCTGGCGTGAAGATACATACATATATTAGGTAATGCGGTGGTGCCTACGCCCGCGAGCTCCATCACTGGAGCTCTACCACCAGTAAACTAACCTACTGTCGAGAATACTTTTTTTATACTCGTACATAGGAAGGTACCTACTTACCTACAGCCATTCATTTTCTATCACATTCGCATTTACAAAAAAAATAAAGAAATTCGCATTATTACCTAATTCAGGTTAATATCAGAAATAACTTAAATATTTTTTACGTTATTACGAGAAAGCACAGTTCATATTCATGGTAAGTGACTAATGTAGGCTATAAACATCTACATAAAAACTAGATATTTACCTGAGTTGTTAAGATTCTCAACTGCCTTGGAGGTGATTCTCAACTGCCTTGGAGGTCCTACTACGCTGGGGGTTCTGGGTTCAATTCCCGGGTCGGGAGCTATCAGAGATAACGGTTAAAAATCCTCTTTATCTCTGGTTCTATTGAGATTTTTCAATTTTTTGGAAGCTTACCCCAGAGTTTGGTAATGTGCCCATAGATGGCAACAGGCTCGCCACCTGTTACATGGGCCAAAACATAACTGGCGAATCGTAGGCGCCTCCATGTATGATAGTATGATTGAATGCATGCATTTACCTCTGCCTACCCTTTCGGGGATTACAGGCGTGAAGTTACGTTATATTTCAATATTAAGTTAATTTAATATTCTCAGTAATGTCGGCTTTGGAACTCTGCCAGTGAATGACAAAGAATGTCCCATATTTTTTTGTTTAGTCTTGTCTTGGCGTTTGTAAAAGAGAGTATGCAACATTTTGTTGATACCTATTTTTATTATTAAGTATGTTTGGCCCATTATTTATTTTATTTTGTTTACTTTGACATATTAATCAACGTATCAGCGAATAACATCGCTTTATTTTTTAATTTTGTAATTTGACCTATCACAAGCAAGTTCTATTATTTCCAAGTGATAAAAAAACATTGAGTTTGAGTTAAAATATTTTTTTAATCTGGGCAGAGTCAAGTAAATTAAAAAAAAATACCTACGTAATAAAAAAAAAAATTATAATAAATAATAAATTATTATCTGCCAATTGAAATATGATTGTGAATAATAATGAAATGTGTACCTAATAATAATAAATTAAAAGTAAGTAGGTACTTATACGTCCTTTTAAACATTCTTAACATCTACATGTAATTTATTTAATAAACTTAACATAATATCGCAATTGATTCTTAGTAATTGTAAATTAATTTTAATTTATTGAGTTGCCATCTTTACTCGGGTAATCTTTCATTGCCTATAAAAACTCACATAAATTTACTATACTTTTTTTAATGATACACCTATCTCTTTCGAACGTGTATTGCGAGATATTATAAAAAGGGATGGCGTTATTTAGCCGCTTCCCACTTGAATCTCATAATTATATGCAACACGACCCTGTTTCGTTATACCTCTTTGTCTCTCATCAAGATTACCGTACGTGTGATAGAGATGGTTGTAGTTTTGGGTGTTATAATGGGTGACCAGGTAGTTATGAGCTAGGAGTTCGTGAAGAAATTATAGTTTGTTGTGTGATTTTATAGGGTGGGTAGGTCTTGTTGATTTGGTCGAGAAGTCGTTCTAATTATGAAGAAAAATGTATGAAGATGACTGAGTGCCGTAAATGCTTTTTTAATGGTGACACCGACTGTGTATTTGTGTTGTGTGATTTATTACTTGGATTTTTCACTGATTTTCGTTGTTTCTTTTCGACTGTGTGTATGAAACTTGATTTTTGAATGATTGTGTATTTTTTTACGTGTTTACGGAAGTGATTGGAAGTGGTGGTTGGTTTCGAAAATGGTAAGGCCAACTTTCTGAAAATAATATGCGGGACTTTTTGTGGATAGTCAATGGACAGGGTATGGTGAATACGAAGTATGAAGTTTTGTCAGTATACGTACCAAAATGACATAATTAACTTGCACACTGAAGTCGTTTATTTTAAACTAGTAGGTATTTATCACCAGATTGACACTCTTTTACAAGAATGCAATATGGAACAAAGCGATCGCATACACACGCACACGCAAACAGTTTTCAATTGAATTTACAAAATGCGTGTTCTAAATACCTACGTTTTTTTTATGTAATGAAAGTGGCAAACAAGCATGCAGTTCACATTGATGTTAAGTGATGACTGCAGCCTATAGACACTTACACAAAGACCAAGGTCACAATGCAGATGCGTTACCTCTCCTGAGGCCTAAGGTGTTATGCTTCTTTGCCGGAAATGACAGGGTCGTACATTACAACCTGATCGGAACAGCATAGTGCTGAACACTACCATATAGCGACATGTACCTATATTAGGTAATGCGTTGGTGCCTACGCCCGCGAGCTCCGTCACTGGAGTTCTAAATACCTGCCACCAGTAAAAACTCTATTTAGTACCTACCTAGAGATATAGAAGAAAGAAAGAAAGAAAGAAAGAAAGAAAAAATATTTATTTTTTTGGCACACACACAACAACATTAATAAAAATTAAAAACAAGTAAAAATACTATTATATATATATATACTATTATATCAAGGTACTAAATATTTTCTTACCTTTTAAACCTTCCCTGGACTTCCAAAAATCATTCAAAACCAAAATTAGCCAAATCGGTGAAGCCGTTTTCGAGTTTTAGCGAGACTAACGCACAGCAATTGATATGTATATCTATGTAGGTATATATATGAACACTACCATTTGGCAGAAGATAGGTAATGCTGTGGTATCTATGCTCTCGAGTAGGGCTTCCGTCCGTCCGGGATTCCCCGGATTTGTCGTAGTTTGAAGGGCGTTCGGGGGCCGTCCGGCAGGGGTAAATGAAAAGTGTCCGGATGTAACCCGGACGCAGTTGTTGTCAGGGGAAATCTAATGTGAAATTAACGAACGAACTGCCGTCTGAGGTGTTCCCCAGGTGCTACAACATGGGGTTCTCCAAAAATGGCGGCAAAAGAGTCCTTCAGGGCTGGCAGCGCGTTGGCAACTCCCCTGGTGTTGCAAACGTTCATAGGCGACGGTGACCACTTTCCATCAGGTGGCTCGTTTGCTTGTCCATCAACCTTCAGACATAAAAAAAAATACCATTTTGCGGCAGATAGATTAGGTAAGGCGGTGGTGCCTACTCCCGCGAGCTCCTTCACTGGAGCTCTACCACCAGTGACGGAGTAAATAATATTATTTTATATTCGGAAAATATGATATCCTTCTTGTAGCCCGCGAATACATTTCAACACGTCATATACCTAAAACGATTTTTTATTTCGATAAATAACAGCCTCTTATACTTGTGAACAATAAAATCAGCGAGCCATTGGTACTTCTTATTGTGTCTATTTTCCCACCAAACATTATTACGTGTATTATCTAAGTTTATTGACCGCAAATTATAATTCTTTAAAAATTTTGCATACCCAACCCTCCGACGACACAAAAGGTCTAACAAGCCAGTTTCCACTAGTTTGAACGATAAAATTGTCTAAGACCCTCAGAAAGGACCAATTTCGTTATTATTGTGTTGAACGAGGGTAGTTGGATTATTTTATTGTGCGCGGTCAGTCGCTCGTGAAGAGTGCGAGCGGGTGGACGTGTGGGAAGGGGATTTCATTTCTTAATTTTATGTTCTTTGTGTGCATTTGTATTCATTTTCAACCAAAGACAAAGCAAAAGAGGAGGAAGAAACCGATTCGATGTATACATCCTTTGAGGTATTTTTTTTTGGTCCGTTCAGACTAAGTACCCATCATGACTACGTTCTAACATTATTATCAAAGTGTCTTGTGCTGAAAATTCAAAGAAATTAATATTTTAACGCGATATTTTTTTATGTAATAAAAGTGGCAAACAAGCAAGCAGTTCACATTGATGTTAAGTGATGATTGCAGCCTATAGACACTTACACAATGACCGAAGGTCAAAATGCAGATGCGTTGCCACTCCTGAGGCTTAAGGTGTTATGCCTCTGTGTCGGAAATTACAGGGCCGTTCATTATCACCTGACCAGAACACGATAGTGCTGAACACTACCATTTAGCGGCAAGTATATTAGGTAATGCGGTGGTGCCTACGCCCGCAAGCTCCGTCACTGGAGCTCTACCACCAGTGAACCATCCTAAAATGAATAAGTTTAAGTTAAAATCTACATTGAAGGAATTCCTCTTAAATCATAAGTAAATGTTCCTACGATATTAATACCGATACTGAATGAGTAGAATTAATGTATGTATCTTCACGCCAGGTCCTTTATGGGGTGGGCAGAGAGTGTGGAGATAAGTAGTACCTATCATTAATAATAAGAATTTTATCGTAATCTTGTAATTTAGAGGTAGTAATTAGATATATAATAAGAAAGAGCGCATCTCCTTGGTAGAGCTACAGTGATGGAGCTCGCGGGCGTAGGCACCACCGCATTACCTAATATACTTGCCGCTAAATGGTAGTGTTCAGCACTATCGTGTTCCGGTCAGGTGGTATTGTACGGCCCTGTAATTTCCGACACAGAGACAAAACACCTTAGACCTCAGGAGTCGTAACGCATCTGCATTTTGACCTTGGTGTGGAACTTCTCTCTTCGGCGAGTAGTACGGTGTAAGAAAAGAGACGGTGACACCATGTCAAACAGTTCAGCAGAGCACTCACCATTGTAGAGAGGGTCCAACACGCACAGACTCCCAATATCTGCCCAGGCTCAAATGTTCGAGCCTGTCAGTAAGTCTTGGATCGTTAACGATACGAACGGCGCGTTTTTGTAGGGAGTCAAGTGGACCAAGGTGGTATTTGGGGGCTCCCGCCCACAAATGAGAGCAGTATTCCAGATGAGGACGCACTTGGGCCTTATGAAGTAGTTGCCCCGAAGTGAAATACTGCCTCGCCTTGTTAAGCACCCCTAGCTTTATGTATGCCAACTTGGTCATACACTCAATGTGATTTCGAACTGCACTTTGTTCGAAATGTCAACGCCCAGGATACCGATACTCTTACGAGCGGAATGCCCTAGAACTGCTCACTTCCCTCTAATATGGTCGAGGACGGCAAAGGCTGTCACATGCGTCATACTCGTGAACGGGTACTGTTGGTGGGGACTGGTGTGTTCTGGTTTGCAGGAGCTACATCTCATTTAGTAGATAGCAGTTTACTTGCATCTATGCTATGGACGTTCACATTGTTTGATTTTCACGATAATCTGTACTAGATTTAAGCTCTCATTTAAAGCTCTTACTGAGTTTGTTGGGTAGCGGAGTTCTTCTCAGTAGTATTATCTTGACGAATAAGTTTTTATTTTTCTTCATTCATCATCACTGAAGGAATTGAAAACATTTTAGGATTATCATGTTTTAACTTAGTACTTTAAGGGAGATGTTGCAAGAATGTATGAACCTCCGGCCATGTATTGTACACAATATCATTAAACAGGCATAATCAATATAAAAACGTTTTTACTGCATATTTTCACTTATTTAGCTTTGTTTGCAGTTACAAAACATTATTTGCAGTTAGAATTGCTACTCAAAACCAACATGGCGAATATGGCGGGCAATGTTATGTTGACATTTTCATTTTTTGAATTGTTTTTTGATTATAATACTTGGAGAAAAAAAGTGATATTTTCTAAATACTATCGAAATAGATTGATCCCAAGCGTCGGCTGTATCGCTGCCATGTTGAACATAGTTGAAAATGATAAAATCGTTTGAATTGAATGTGGTTGTAACACTAAAATATACTCGTGAATAAATCAATTGTATTTTTTTCGGATTCTTCTTTAATTTATCCATTTTTTGAGGACGTGTACGAACCAGAGCCGAGCTCGCAACATCTCCTTTTAATTTACTATTAATACTTTCTTTGCACCACATTAAGAATTATTCAATTCAATGTAATGAATGGGCATTTTTTTAGTGTCAACACTACCGTGATACGTTATGATAATGTATGACTCCGTAATAACTACCACAGAGACATAACCGCTTAGGTCTCAGGGGTGGTAACGCATTTTAACCTCTGGTTTTTGTGTAGATATCTATAGGCTGCAGTCATCAATTAATATCCATGATAAAAAACACCTATTTATGAATTGTCTTACTTCCATACAATCTTAGTCTTATGCTTTTAAGTTTCAATGAGGCTAGTGAACTCGCCAAATTTTACCACTTGTGATAGGCTAGAGGATGTGTACCACATTGTGGTGGAATGGAAACGGAGCGCTACTTTAAGATCTTTAAAGAGCACGGTGTAGAAGTAAAAAGGTAAAGAATTTTGGTGAAATCCAAAGCATCTTAGCTGACCCTTTGAGTGATGTTAGTAAAATGCTTTACAGTGGTATACGTAATATTATAAATTCTTGATTAGGCGACATTAATTAGCTATCACGTGGCTGGCATAGTCGCACGACAACTCAAAGTCCCTAAAAAGTTATAAACAAAAAGAATCTAATGGTGAGATTCACAGACTGCACTACGACTTTATTTTGAGCAAAGTATGTTTAGAACTGTCAGAAATGTATGGGTTTTGACAGTTCGAAGCGTTGGTACTTTGCTCGAAAGTAAAGTCGTAGTGCGGTCTGTGAATCTCGCCGTTAGTCTTGCTCTGTGCTTTACATGGATCATAAACGAGACATGAAACACTATAACATTATAAAAAACAATAATAAGTTATAATTAGATCTAATGAAATTATAATGAAATCAAACTAAACGATATAAAATTACATGAAAGAAATCGTTCAGGAACATCTATGATCTATTTTTAATGATGGCCGCCAGGGACGCCATTACGTTCCAATTTTAAATTCAAATTTCTGTATGCGCAGGCGCCGCGCGGCTGTCGCGACTGCGGTTTTGGAAAAAAATAACAAAAACACGTCACGACGGTTTCCGGGGTCGGTAAATAGGGGTTGTAAGGTAGGGGTAATTCTTGGGGGCGGGCTATTATTTCGATGTCAATCAAAATCGATTTTGAATTGATTATTTTCGATTGTTTGCGTTGCGGTTTGGATGTGTTGTCGATGATGCCATGCCACCAATAACTGGAAAATTGATATAGAGAAAAAAAAATTGGTTGAATTGCAAACAAAAGTACTTTTTATGGCTTTTCTGCTAGACCTAAGATCTATGGCTTTTCTGCTGGACCTGAGATCTTAGATTGGATATCCAAGTAGGTGTTTTTTTATGTCACGAAGTGGTTACCAAGCATTCAGTTCACATTGATGGTAAATCACGACACAGTATTTTATTAGTTTTACGAGTGTTCAACGTTTACACTTGTTATGTAATACAACAAGGGTTGTTCCAAAAAAAAAAAACTGCTGCCTATAATTATTTACATGAAACCAGAGATTTGAGAGATTTCAATGTAGATACGTTGCCACTCCTGAGGCCTGAGACAGAGTATATGTAATAATACTACGTATAGAATGGACACTTCGACGTCTCGCCCGATTTCCCCACCTCACCCGATTTCCCCGCCTCACCCAACCTCCTCCCCTATTATGGGCGACGTTTGGTATTCTTTACGTGCTACCCACACGGGGGACGTGTAAATACACGTCACTGTTTGATGTCTGCGTAATAGAGACCAAATTAGGCATTTGTATGGAATTTTGGCGGAGTGTCCGCGGTGTGCCTGAGGTATTATGCCTCTGTGTAGGAAATTACAGGACTGTAAATTACTACCTGACCGGAACACGATTGTACTGAACACTACCATTTAACAGCAAGTAGATTAGGTAATGGTGGTGCCTACGCCCGCGAGCTCTTACACTGGAACTCTACCACCAGTAAACACCACTTTGGGAGCATATCTCTTCAAATGACTAAGGAAATATTGTATCTATACCTACTTTCAGTTGGAATGCGTACTGAAAAATTCTGAAATTATAAAGTGACCCAGTGCAAGTCGGAATCGCACGACGGGTTCCGTACCATCTATCTATACATATTATAAAACGAAGTCCCCCGCCGCGTCTATCTGTCTGTCTGTCTGTCTGTTCGCGATAAACTCAAACACGAGGTATTGACAGTATAATTTTGTTAAATTTTTGTGTACCTAAATTGGTTGGAATATAACCATAAAGTTTAGACGACGTTTGCCGGACCAGCTTGCTCATTCCGATAACGGGATTCGCTTGATGTTTTTTTTTTAATCTTTAATAAGGCTTTAACATTTAAGGTAGGTATAGCAGAACGACGTTTGCCGAGTCAGCTAGAAACCTATTAAAAGGGCAGAAAATCCCAAATGACACTTGGCCGGTTTTTTAAAAGAAAACTCCTTTAGGGAATTTTTTTAGATGGGGAAAAACCACTGAACTTACGACCTTATTATTTTAACCGACACCTATGTATATTGTTCAAGTTTTCACTTCTGTTACCACTGACAGATTTTCACTTTGTCGGCACTTTCTGTCAGTGTCACTGTTTTTTTTTAATAAACAAACTGTCACACACCACGACTGCTCACCGCCGGCGATTCAACAACAGTATTCCGAATGTGGTTTTGGACCAATTATTGGCAAATTACTGGCAACCAATTGACTGTGAACCAATAATTTGGTTATTATGTATTTCTAGGTCAGTTATGTCATTATTTATTTATATTTTTATGTAATGAAAGTGGTAAATGAGCTTTGTTGGTAACTTTTTTTTGTTATCGTGGTGGAAATAAGAGTACGAGGTCTTGTGTGATTGAGAGTATCGGTGTAAAAATGAAAAAGGCATGCTCCGATGATTTGAGAATATTATATAGAAAGAATGTCGAATGAGTGAATGACTAAACAGATATACAATGGGAATGTGAATGGTTGCAGAGGCCCAGGAATACCAAGACTGACATACCATGACCAAATAAGTCGAGTTCTGTCTGATGGTGCGGTCAAAAGTCTTAGGAATCGGCGTGCATGTATGAAGAGAAAGATGAAATTAGATGAGGCACGAGAGGTATGTCAGGACCGGGATATCTAGCGCTCTACTCTCTCTGCCTACCCCATTAGGGACCTATCGTGAAGATACATACCATACATACATATGGTTGCAATAATTCGTCCCCAAACGCTCGCGCGTTGATACACTCTTCTAACGCTCGCGCGTGAGAATCGCGAAGGAAGTCGCCGCTTCTTGACAAGCTCTAAGCATGCAATCCACATATTTTTTTATGTCCAAAGGTTGACAGACAAGCAGGCGGACCACCTGATGGAAAGTGGTCACCGTCGCCTATGAACATTTGCAACACTAAGCCAACGCCCTGCCAGCCCAAAAGGACTCTTTTGACGCCATTTTTGAAGAACCCCATATATCAGCACAGGGATCTCCTCCGAGGGAAGTGCGTTCCACAATTTATACTTTCTGGGCAGAAACGAACGCGAAAACCACACCACTGTGGTTGTCAGGTGTCCAGTTGGTGAGGAAGGAATTCCTCTCTTCGGGTAGTGTTAATTCATCTCTTCGGCGGGTAGGGCGGGTAGTACTAATCCATCGAAGGTTAAGAGAATACCGACTGTAGCCACTAGAGAACTGGAGCTACTGGAGACACTGGAGCTTCAAGATTCACCAAAACTGTAGATCAAAATGCAGATATATTTTCTTATTACTTACCTTTTGTCCTTTTATAATGCCAAATTGGACACTCCATTATTTGTCCCACGTCACAAAGGTTGACTGTAAGAGAATGCCTAATGGCATTCAGTTCGTCTAATCACTCGCATTGAAGAATAAATAAATAAGTTGCCACCTGAGGCTATAAGTTTTTTCTTCTGTAATATTTATTACGGAGCATACATTGTAATTGTAACACGATAGTACTGAACACTACCATTTGGCGGCAGATCGCCGTGACCTACGCTCTCGCGCTCTGACACTGGAACTCTACCACCATGATAAATGGAGATTAATAACTTCACTTGAACCATAATTAATAAGTGGAATTATTCATAAACCAAAAATTAAAACGTATTTTTTAAGTCGGTCAAAAATCCCACGCAGGTCCCATATAATGGCGGCGGTATAAAAAAATCTGATTATGTTCCAAAATTAAACTGACCGACCAGGACATGTGGTCATTATGTTTCTAATCCTGTAAATTCTAGCTTTTGGTACTCAAATTATCATAATCATAAGCTTAGCCGGCATAGAGAAGGTAGGGACAGAGGTTTCGTTGTAGTAGAGCTTGGTAGCGGCAGTTTATATTTTTTTATTTACTAGCTGACCCGGCAAACTTCGTGTGCCTCAGAATAAATTAATTTGTTAAAGGTTAGACAGGTACGGACTATTTGTCCGTACGTATCAAACCTTCTATTGGAAAATCGAATTGTTGTTTTTACTATTGCCGCCTACTTTTTACTATTTTACTACTAATTTCTTCATATTCTTTCACCTTTTAAACCTTCCTTGCACTTCCAAAAATACCCGATTAAAATCAAAGTTAGCCAAATCGTTTCAGCCATTCTCGAGGTTAACGGAGACTAATGAACAGCAATTGATTTTTATATTGATTACCTGACATTTTTGTATCATTTCTCTTTTCACTATCATATTTGATCTGTGACAAGTAGGTATTTTTAAAGAAAACAGGTTTTTTTTTTACTTCAGGCGTTACATGAACCCTCGACCACGGGGATCTCTAGTCCAACCACTCTCCCAACTTAACTACCGAAAAAAAAATCTGTTTTATTTTTCTTATAAATATTTCACTTGCGTGTGCTATTGAAAAAAAAATCAATAAAATATTACCATAATACGTGAATACAATGAATTCAAAAATTTTAATACCTTGTATTTTTCGCAATAACACATGCGAGTGAACTTTAGAAATTAAAGAAAAAAAAGGAAAGAAAAATTTCGGGCAGGACTTGAACCTGCGACCTCAGGATAACCAGTCCAGTTCCTGTCCGAAGTCAAATTGTGGGACTTCGGTAGCTTAGTGGTAAAGCGGCTGGACTGGTTATCCAGGTTTTATTCCTGCCCGAAGTCAACTTTTTATTTCCGTTTATTCTTTAATTTCTAATTTTAATACACATTCATTCAGCCTCTCCTGTCATCAATACTCTATACCATCATATCGTCAATATGGTACATGGTACTAAGTCATGTATACCAATAACTAATGATACCACCAACATCCCTATACGATATTATTAATATTAAATCGACTGGTATGTTTAACCGATTTTAATAACAATAATGTACTTATTATGTTTTCGGTTTTCGGAATTTTAAGTTGTTTTATACTTGGAGCTAAGATATAGATTTTCGATTGCTTTAAATTGCTATATTTCAACCGTAAGACGTCCATTGATATAGAAAAGCCTCCTTCAGATATTTTACTGGTGGTAAAGCCCTAGTGAAGCGCGCATGGCCCGACAGCTGGTGTAGTCAAAGCGATCTACTCGGTTAAGCACTACGGCCGCGGTCGAGTAGTGTGATGGGTGACCGCTAGTGGCAAATTAAATGCGCGTTTCCGTGCTTCGGAGGGCACGTTAAGCCGTCGGTCCCGGTTGCTATCGATAGATAGCAGTCGTTAAACCGTTGTCGGAGGCCATATGGGGCGGTTTGATAACATCCGACAGCGGGTTGGCCACTAATCCACCCACCTCCACCAATCCGCATTGGAGCAGCGTGGTGGAGTAAGCTCCAGACCTCCCTCCAAAGAGGGGAGAGACTCGTGCCCAGCAGTGGGTCGTATAATGGGTTGCCTTTATTGTTATTATTATAAAGCTCTAGTGATGGAGCTCGCGGGCGTAGGCACCACCGCATTACCTCTATCTGCCGCCAAATGGTAGTATTCAGCACTATCGTGTTCCGGTTAGATGGTAATGAATGGTCCTGTAAGAACTGTCACAGAGACATACTTAATATCTAAGGTCTCAGGGGTGGCAACGAATATTAATAACTAAATCATAAATAAAAGTAGGTACATGAGCTACCTATCTGCCAGTGAAAGTCCAGTCAAAATCGGTAACGCCGTTCCTGAGATTAGCTGGAACAAACAGACAGACAGACAAAAATTATATAAAATGTTTTGGTTTAGGTACTGCTACTTTTAGTAAGAAGCGGTTGTTTTTATATTACTAGCAGACATTCCAATTTTATTTATTTGTATAGATCAGTGATTCCCAAAGTGGTCCATGTAGACCCCCTGGGGTCCATAGGACTCGATGGGGGTCTACGTGGGTGTGAACAAAATTTGGAAATATGGGAATGTGATATAAATGTAGCAAGGACCCCTCCTTGGTCCCTGACACGGGTCCACGGAAACCAGAAAAAAATTAAAGAAAAAATAGTTTGGGAACCTCTGGTATAGATGTATATATAGATGTATAGATTAGACCAAAAATCAATGACGTTAATCGGATCAGAAATCTCTAGTAATCGATGCACATACCAAAAAAACATACAATTCGATTATCAAACCTTCTTCTTTATGAAATCGGTTAAAATACAGGGTTATTTAGAGGGTTAGGTCGTATTAGATACATAAGTACCTATGTATAGCATTAATGTATGTATGTAAGTTGTATGTGGCTCCGGTCCACCCACAATTCGTCAGTTGTAATAGTTTTCAAGTTCCATTTATAAGGGGTTGAGTTCGTTGACATCATTGGGCGTATTTCCAAACATCGCGGCTACCACTATTTTTTTTAATGTAACGAAGGTGTGCGCATGCGGTTCACATGGATGTTAAGTGATAACCTACCTATAGGTTAGGATCCCACCGCAGAATCATTTCATCCAGATATGCTACTAACTTATTTTTTATGTATATTTATAATCTACATAATATATGTCTACTAGATTGCCAATCAAAATTTAATAATATAAAATAATAAATAAAATATCTCTTATTTAAGTAAATCAAATACAAATTTGAACACCGAGACTTCCCAGTAAGTTGTCACAAGACACTTGAGTTGGGAATGCCTCGCTCTTTCGCCAATTTGGTAGCAAGAATTTATAATTAGTCACCTCGAGGCACCCTGGGACTCTACCACCAGTTAAACCTGGGGGCCGACCGCCTAACTCAAATGCTTTCGTTTAGTTTTCGATTATGACAACGTCTTATCAGTTTCGTAAAGCCTAACTTTTTCCTAAAAGTGTTTTTCGTCCGCAAGTATATACTTAAGAGCAAAATGTTTTAATTGGCGATACGAAACGGACAATATAACGTCCTAAACGAAAGCATTTCAGTTAGGCGGTCGGCCCCCTGGTCGTTTGGTCATTTGTTTGTCTAATTCTGTCTGCTTTGTATAGTATCGTATTAACTGTATATCAAGCTTTAATTTTTCGATAATATACTTTCGGAAATCGTTAAGGCATTGGTGATGTGTGTGAGAATCTCTCAGGAAGTATAATGAGGTTCATTCTTTGATCTTTTGGTTATAACAATTATCATTATGTTAATACGAAGCGCGCATGGCCCAGCGGCTGGTGTAGATCGTAAGCGATCTGCTCGGTTAAGCACTACGGGCGCGGTCGGGTAGTGTGATGGGTGACCGCTAGTGGCAAATTAATTGCGCGTTTCCGTGCTTCGGAGGGCACGTTAAGCCGTCGGTCCCGGTTGCTATCGATGGATAGCAGTCGTTAAACCTTGTCGGAGGCCTTATGGGCGGTTTGAAAACATCCGACAGTGGGTTGGCCACTAACCCACCCACCTCTACCAATCCGCATTGGAGCAGCGTGGTGGAGTAAGCTCCAGGCCTCCCCCCAAAAAAGGGGAGAGACTCGTGCCCAGCAGTGGGACGTATAATGGGTTGCCATTATTATATATTATTTATTATAATACGTGAAGGCAAAACTTTGTATCCCTTTTTACGACAATTGCGCGGAGGGAAGCTTTGACAATGGTTTAGTTTATAAGAAGAGGAAGGAAGAGAAACTAATTATTTCTTTTACTTTTATTCTTTATTGATTGTCAAACAAACATCAATACTTTCTCATATGTAATAGTAGAAATAGGAAATCGCGCGGCCGTTTCAAGTTTCCGGTGATCCAAAACCATTGCGAATTAGATTTTATCTATCAAAAATAAGGAACTGAAGTGATCTACCGGCTACTCTGTCGTTGCTACATCAATTTTAAATAGATAGGTATCTACTGACTGACCCAGCGAACTTTGTATCGCTTCAGTACCTACTAAATAATGTGTCAAAGATTTGACAGGTACGAACTTAACGAAATGTTTTGTTGTTTCTACTATTTCCTTTTCAATTTGCCCAACTTTCTCATCTTTCAAACTTTCCTTCGACTTCAATGAATATTTCAAAACTAAAGTTATCCAAATCGGTCCAACCGTTCTCGAGTTTTATTGACACTAACAAAAGTCATTGAATTTTTTTTCATAGACAGAATCGGTTTTAACAACGCCATCTAGCGTCGAGTAGTGCAACCGAGTACACTAGCGCTGCGTCACGCAGCGGCGGCTTTACAACTCAAGTCGGCGTCCATCAGGCATTTTAATTGACATAACAATTTACTTCGAATAATTAAATAGATTTATTAACCTCTAAATACACAAATAATGCAGTTTAACCACTATATTGTTGAACGTTGTAATAATTCAATGATAATTATGTTTCGTTGAGACTTTTAGTGTCGTTTTAATTTTTTTTATGAATTGATAAATGTTCTCAAATGGCCGACGTTGTAATTCGTGTTAAACAGTGTTCTGTTTTTTATATACATATTTTGATTGTATCACTTTAAATCAACCTATTGTTTTGTAAACAATAGATTTGATAGTTTTACGTTATCGGAACGTTGTAATTTCCGGCACACAGGCATAACACCTAAGGCCTTAGGAATGGTAACGCATCTGCATTTTGACCTTGGTCTTCGTGTGGGTGTCTATAGGCTGCAGTCATCACTTAACATCAATGTGAACTGCAGACCTGTTTGCCACTTCCATAGATAAAAAAAAAATATCAGAAATTGTAACAAATTGTTAGTCTTAAGGCTTGTTCGTTTGTTTGTGATAGTGACGAAGTTCGAGGCCATGGGTATATGTAAGCTTTCTGTTTCTGTGATATGGTAGTGTTTAGCACTACCGTTCTATATAAATGGCTGTGTATTTTTATAGTAGGTTTTCTAAAGGAGTTTCAGTGTAGGGACTTCAGGGCGTAGACACCACCGCATTACCCAATCTATCTGCCGCCAAATGGTAGTGTTCAGCACTATCGTGTTCCAGTTAGATTGTAATGTATGGCCCCGTAAAAATAATGACACAGACTTAACAACTAAAGTCTCTAAGGTGGCAACGGACCTGCATTTTGACGTCTGGTCTTTGTGTAAGTGTCTATAGGCTGCAGTCATTATAACACCAATAAGAATTGCATGCTTGTTTGCCACCTTCATTGCATAAAAACTATCATAGAGGCAAAATAACTTCGATCCCAAGAGAGGCAACGCTACAATCGTCACTTAACATACATGTGAACTGTGTGCTTGTTTGCCACCCTCTTGACATAAAAAAAACTTTTTTTGTCTATATTTTTAACTGCCTCGGTAGCCTAGTGGTAGCAGGCCACTACTACTACGCTGAGGTCCTGGGTTCGATTCCCGGGTCGTGGGTTATCAGAGATAATGGTGTAAAGTCCTTTATCTCTGGTTCTATTGGGATTTTTCCATTTTCTGGAAATTTCCCAGTACCTCGAAGTTTGGTAAACGTAACCGGCTAATCGTGGGTGTTTGCATGTATGCTTGAATGCATGCATTTACCTCTACCTACCCCTTCGGGGATTACAGGCGTGAAGTTACGTTTACGTTTGTTTTTTAAGGACTTTGAGTCGTCGTGCAACTGTGCCAGTCCCGTGATAGCTAATTAATATCGACTAGAGTAGTTTTGGTGGGAACCATGAAACAGGCGTGTGATGCTCTTATTTTATTTCATTTTCTTGGTGTATTTTGGAGTTAATAAAGTTGATCGCATTTTGTTTGATATAGGTTTAATACAGTGCCCGTGTATAGTGAAATAGAATAACTTTTACTGGTGGTAGAGCTCCAGTGACGGAGCTCGCGGGCGTAGGCACCACCACATTACCTAATATACTTGCCGCTAAATGGTAGTGTTCAACACTATCGTGTTCCGGTCAGGTGGTAATGTACGGCCCTGTAATTTCCGGCACAGAGGCATAAGACCTTAGGCCTCAGGAGTGGTAACGCATCTGCATTTTGACCTTGGTCTTTGTGTGGGTGTCTATAGGCTGCAGTCATCACTTAACATCAATGTGAACTGCATGCTTGTTTACCACTTCCATTACATAAAAAAAAAAAAAAACAGTGCGAAAACACGGCTTTTCAGGTTGCCTCCAAAACATCATTACAAAAGTTCTGGTAAAATAGCCATCGCTTTACTCGAATTACTGACTGTGACACTGACTGACTGACTGATAATTGACCGACTGACTCTTACTTTTACGCTGCTTATGACGAATACGAAATATCGTTTTTCTTGACACTAGCAATATGCGTAATAGCGATGCCATTATATAAAATAAAATGTTGCCTGCCTGATCATCAATCAAAGAATCGGCTAAGATGCTTTGAATTTCACCTAGATTCCTTAAATCGACACCGTGCTTTTTAATAATCAAGATTTATTCATGACGGAAACACAGTGTTTAATTATCGAACTCCTGCGGAGATGGCTTGGCCGATTTTTATGATTGTTTTGTGCACGTTTAGTAGGTCTAAGTTTTAAGCTTATAGTTAATAACGCATCCATTCCAAATAATATCATTGCCAATAGGTATCCTTAACTCCCTGACCCGACAATAACCTATATATTCTTCGTACTATTGGCCTACAACCACTAAACCAAAGGGGTTATATTCTTGAGAAACAAGTACATATCAGGTGTTTTGCATGGTGAGGTGGAGGGCTGTGGGGGAGAGGCATTATAAACTGTTACTCAAGGAATGTCGCGCCAAATGTCGTGAGCAATTGATACAGAGCCGAACTTGGGCGTATTTAATTTTAATTTCATTTTTAGGAAGAAGGCGTTTTTTATTTTATTTTCATTTTAAAGTTAACACTCCGTTTTGGTCATTTTTCACTGGAACTCTACCAGAATTATATTTCGCGTACGTATTGTGTAGCGTACAGGATTAATTAATGAGTTCTGTTGAACTGCTAAGGCCTGAAACTTATTTCAAATAATAATATCCAAACATTTAAACTCCAGTATTACACTCTATAGTATGCACTAATTAGCTGCTGTGGTTGACTGACAGTCAATATGAACTGGATCCGTGCTTATTTGCCATCTTAACATAATGAAATAGGAATCTGGTACCATAATCTTGATTGAATGCTATTTTAGATATTCATATAACGTAACTTCACGCCTGTAATCCCCGAAGGGGTAGGCAGAGGTAAATGCATGCATTCAAGCATACATGCAAACACCCACGACTCGCCGGTTACGTTTTGGCCCATGTAACAGGTGGCGAACCTGTTGCCATCTCCGGGCACATTACCAAACTCCGAGGGACTGGGAATCTTCCAGAAAATGGAAAAATCCCAATAGAACCAGAGATAAAGGATTTTAAACCGTTATCAGACAGTCCCTGACCTGAGAATCGAACCCGGGACCCCCAGCGTAGTAGTAGTGGCCTGCTACCACTACGCTACTGAGGCAGCTACGCTACTCATATAAAATTATTGAAATAATCAAACACTGTTAAGTATCACCGTCCCTAATCGTATATGTCTTATGTGTCCTTACTCAACGCCTTAAGCCAAGTTTTTGCCCCATAGGGGTCTCCCGTAGGCAGTTGCGCAAAATTTATTTAGGCAGAGAGCACCCTCTGCGCTCGCTGATTACCCAGTGAAGTAGACTAGTATCGTCTACATCCATAAAAAAATATCTGGTTATACGCATATATTATGACGTAATATCAGTTGTTTGTGTCCGCGGCTGGAGAATAAATAATCACTCTCTTTTAGTTTCTTTTTATAACAAATAAGGAAAAAAAATATATAAACAACCCAAGTACAGCCCTGGACAAATACCGTGGGAGTTGCCATTTGACACACGCTATTTCGAATGGAAAGGGACAGCTGACATCTGTCTCTGTCATTCATGTCGTAACATAAAAAAAATCGTGCGGCAAATGTGTTTCGTGTTACCGCAAAAAAGAATTGAAGACTCAATTCATCCTGTATGAAACGTTTCGGGCGGGTTGTATTTTTTTAGGGTGCCATTCCTCATGAAGAAAACACTGAGTCTTTATAAAAACACTCTTGCGTCTGTCTATCCGTCTGCCACAGCCGATTTTCTCTGAAAATACTGAACCGCTTGAATTGAAGTGTGGTACGCATAATGTGAATCAGTGAGCCAAATTGGGAAGTATTACGTAAACAAATGAAATAAGAAAATGGGGGATAAATCAGACTAAAGAACGTTTTTTTCAAAGTATTTTATTCAAAGTATATATTAAATACCAAATATATTTGAAAGCCTTCTTTTAAGGCTCTCAAATATATTTTTTATTATTTAAAAGAAAAAACGTTTCTTCACATCTGTAATCCCCGAAGGGGTAGGAGGTAAATAAATGCATTCAATCATACATGCAAGCACCCACGATTCGCCAGTTACGTTTTGGCCTATGTTGAGAGATGTCAAGAGGCTCCAAGCTTCAAGGGACTGGGAAACTTCCAGAAAATGGAAAAATCCCAATAGAACCAGAGATAAAGGATTTGCACCGTTATCTCTAATATACCCGACCCGGGAATCGAACCCAGGAAGTAGTAGTGGCCTGCTACCACTAGGCTACTGAGGCACTTAAATAAAAAAGATGTAACAAAGAGGCATTGTGTGAATGAGAGTATCGGTGTTAAAAATGAAAAAAATGCATGCTCCGATGGTTCGGGCACACAGAAAGAATGTCGAATGAGCGAATGACTGAACAGATATACAATGTAAAAAGTGGATGGCTGCAGAGGCCCAGAAAGATCAAAATTGACCTATCATGACCAAATAGGTCGAGTACTGTCTGATAGTGGGGTCAAAAGTCTTAGGAATCGGCGTCCATGAATGAAGATATTGATGAATGTAAGTAGATAAGGCACGAGAGGTGTGTCAGGACCAAAATATCTGGCACTCCATACTCTCTGCCTAACCCGTTAGAGACCTGGCGTGATTATCTATAAAACAAATATGAACAACGTTACATAATATACAAATATTAACGACAAATAAAAAAAATAAATATATATTTTCATCTCGGCCTGTAACCATCAAAACCCATACAATCATTTTACTTATAATGTTAATTATATAAAATTGAATACAAATTGACACTTATTTTTAATAGTGACAATAAAATGATAGCATACGATATAAAACTAATAAGAAACCATTGATACTCTGTTTGTAATCTAACAAGAAGCGCCTGCGCAGACTCGATAAAGCTTCGGCTATTTGAAGAAAGATGGCGTTAGCTGTATAGAGCTTTCGTATATTTATGTGCAAGCTAGTATTTGATTTGTATAATTATATCGTTGACCATGCTTGGGCCTCATAAGAAGACTCAAGGTCACGCAGAGAGCAATGGAGAGAGCTATGCTAGGAGTTTCCTTAAGAGATCAAATCAGAAATGAGGAAATCCACATGAGACCAAAGTAACCGACATAGCCCACCGAATAGCGAAACTCAAGTGGCAATGGGTAGGACACATAGCTAGAGGCCTGACGGCTGTTGGGGCAGAAGAATTCTCGAATGGCGACCGCACACCGGAAGACGGAAGGTAGGCCGAAGGTTGCGGGCAATCCCTGGATAAGGGAGGCCTAGGACGTTTCGCTGTGGCAATCTTTCCGGGAGCCCTTTGTCTAGCAGTGGACGTCTTTTGGATGAAATTATGATATATGCATCTTCACGCCATCTCTCTAACGGGGTAGGTAGAGAGTGTGGAGCGTGCCTCATCTACATTCATCATTCTCTTCATACATGTACGCCGATTCGTAAGTCTTTTGACCTCACCATCCGACAGAACTCGACCTATTTGGTCATTGTAGGTCAATCTTGGTCTTCCTGGGCCTCTGCAAGCAGGAATGATGATGAGGATGATAATTATGAATTGAAACATCTTATTTTCTGTATATTTTTTTTTATTTGTCAAAGTAGCAAACACGCACACCGTTCACATGATGGTAAGTGTGTGTGGCTGATGTGAGATGTTTATAGACATCTACATAAAACCACAGACGTTCTGGCTCCCGGGGCCTAACGTGTTATGCCTCTGTACCGAAAATTACGGGGCCATACATTAACATAATGCGGGGATGGACTGGAGTGGACTGGTGGGTCGCTGGAGCTCAACCACAATAAAAGCATTGTAGGTAAGGTAGCGTACAAGCATGCTAAAACATAATTCATGCCTCTTTTGGTAGTTTTTACGGGGCCATGCAGAGTACTATAGCAAAACAATTTCTTAAACACAGATATTTACATACCTACTGGATCTTCCACTAGGTAAGTAAATATCTGTGTTACCTACATCTGAATCTGAAATGTAAGGTATCAAAACTCTGTGCCGATATTTACTGACACTAGGGTTGCCAGGCGTCCGGAAAAAGCCAGACATAATCAAGCCTTTTGATTGCGTGTCCGGCTTTTGTTAGGCTTTTTATACATCTCAAACTAGCGAGAGCAGAGCACAGCCACACGTGAACTGCATGCTTGTTTGCCACTTTCATTACATATAGCAAAAAAAAACCTAGACGTCATCTTGAATTGAAAAATCTTAACTTAATTTCCGGGGTCTCGAACCCGTTACTTCCTTGTTTCCACTACGTCACCGAGGTATGATGCCTTTAGTAGCCTCTCGTCGAGTCCTGGCCTTCAGTAACCACCGAAAAATCCCACTACTTGTCTAATTCAACCCAATTGCCCGTAATTGGTTCTTTCCTTTTCAATTTGACTGCATTTGACTGAATCCCAACCAATTTTAGACTCAATGTAGAAACTATAGAATTCAAATTCAATTGAGCGTTTTGGAGCTACATAAAACCTTTGTCAATCCCTGTGAAGTTGCTAAACAGTTAAGTGACAGTTAAATTTGAATTGTATTGTTCTGTTTTAAGGTTTAAACTTCATTGTTAATACAATCGTACTATTTGACCTCTTATACAGGAAAAGGGGTGCAATGTGATCGTAAATCATATAAATTCGATTAATTTAAGATGTGTTACGGATTTCTATCAGGTGACTGAGAAACTCTGTTTAAATTTGTTTGATAGTGCTCGAGTAAGTAAAAATAAACATACGCAGGTATTAGGTACCTAATATAAAAACACTTTTTTTATGTAATAGAAGTGGTAAACAAGCATGCAGTTCACATTGGTGTTAAGTGTGACTGCAGCCTAAATACACCTACACAAAGACCAAGGTCAAAATGCAGATGCGTTACCACTCCTGAGGCCTAAGGTTTTATGCCTCTGTGCCGGAAATTACAGGGCCGTACATTACCACCTGACCGGAACACGATAGTGCTGAACACAAGATACCATTTAGCGGCAAGTAGGTATATTAGGTAATGCGGTGGTACCTACGCCCGCGAGCTCCATCACTGGAGCTCTACCACAAGTAACACATGTGCAATTCCTTCAAAAATTATCACAAAAGGCAGTATATAGTAGGTACTATACCTACTATATACCTACTTTCTAACAATATAGAATAAGTGAAAGATTAAACAGATATAGATACAATGCGAATGAGGATGATTGCAGAGGCCCAGGAAGACCAAGACGGACCTACCTTGATCAAATAGGTCGAGTACTGTCTGATTGTAAGGTCAAAAGTCTTAGGAATCGGCGTGCATGTATGAAGAGAATGATGAAGGTAGATGAGGCACGGGAGGTGTGTCAGGACCGGAATATCTGGCGCTCCACACTCTCTGCCTACCACGTTAGGGACCTGGCGTGAAGATACATACATACTATCTGAGGGTCAAAAGTCTTAGGAATCGGCGTGCATGTATGAAGAGAATGATGAAGGTAGATGAGGCACGAGAGGTGTGTCAGGACCGGAATATCTGGCGCTCCACACTCTGTCTACCACGTTAGGGACCTGGCGTGAAGATACATTCATTCTATCTGAGGATCAAAAGTCTTAGGAATCGGCGTGCGTGTATGAAGAGAATGATGAAAAAAGAAGAAGGACCAGGACCGGGATATCTAGCACACATTCTATCCACTTCGTTAGGGGCTTGGCGTGACTTGGTGTTAATTGTTAATTCAGAGACACTCCGCCATAATTCCATACAAACGCTTAATTTGGTCTCTATTACACAGACATCAATCAGTGACGTGTATTTACACGTGGACCTGTGTGCGTAGCACGTAGAAAATAACCGTCGCCCATAAGAGGGGAAGAGGTTGGGTGATGCGGGGAAATCGGGCGGGTCGTCGAAGTGTCCATTCTATACGTAGTATTATTACATATTCTCTGTTATAGTGTTAAGTGTAGCTCGAAGGCCTACGCTCTAGGCTTTTACTTAATCTATCTGCCTTCAAATGGTAGTGTTCAGCACTTTCTTGTTCCGGATAGATGGTTATAATGGCTATATAGACTCAAAAATCAGAGGTCAAAATACAAACGCGTTTCCACCCCCGAGACCTAAGTTATTATGTCTCTGTGATAGTTATTACGGGGTCATACATTATCATCTAACCGGCACACGATAGTGCTGAACAATACTATTTGACGGCAGATAGATTAGGTAATGCGGTGGTGCCTACGCCCTGGAAATCCTACACTTGGAACTCTACCAGTAAACAACCTCACAAATTAAAATATTATTTCTTTCAAAAGTATCCTGCTGCCTACTGCGTACATAAATCTGTCATAGCAAATATTATTGCGGTTTTAAACCCATAAATGTATTTATTTATAAATAACGATTATCCCTTAATACGGGGTTGTAAATATATCAAGGGGTTTGTGTATCAGGGTGCATGAGATTTTATTATTTCGTCAAAATCTGTCATCATGTGTCAGTCAAATGTACTGTCGCTAACAGAAGTGTTAAAATAAAATACGTACTTATTAAAGTAAAAATTTTAAGTCATAGTTATCTAGGATCTATGCTTTTCATAGACTTAAATCCTAGTTAAAGTTATTTTGTTTCTATATTGAAACAACGTCACAATACAAAGAAGAGTCAATGTGCTAATGAACCACTTAGTTCTTGGAACTGATGACTAGAAGCGCGCATGACCCCGCGGTTGGTGTAGTTCGGAAGCGATCTATTCCGTTAAGTGATACGGGCGCGGTCGGGTGTGTGATGAGTGACCGCTAGTGGCGAAAAAATGCGCGTTTTCGTGCTTCGGAGGGCACGTTAAGCCGTCGGTCCCGGTTGCTATTGATAGATAGCAGTCGTTAAACCTTGTCGGAAGGGACGCATCAAGGGTTGCCGTTATTATTATTATTGTGACTGATGACTTTAAAAATAATTGTGAAACTTTGACAAATGATAAATGCCAATGTTCAGCACTGTCGTATTCCGGTTAGATGGTAATACTTATATGGAAATGTTAAAACTATCACAAAGGCAAAACAAGCTGATTCTCAGATGTGCCACACCTGTACGCATCTGCGTCTTGACCTTCAATTTTTGTGTCTACAGATTGTACTCATAGTATTCATTGAATATCAATGTGAATTACGTGTTTTTTTAGCACCATCATAAATGACAAAATATAAAATCATGGATTGAAGTAGTAATGTACGTTGAATTGAGCATGTCTGTACTGTACATCTAATTTTGCTAACAAAAGCATACTTATCTTCTCTGACAAGAGAGGTATAGATGTATAAATATATCAACATATTTGCATCTTATGCCTCGCCTTATGTGGCGAGTCTATTGAGAGTTGCCAAACATCGAGGCAAAAAAATTAAAGTTTTTGACACTGTTCCACCCGACTGTACCAGAAAGTCGAAAGCCGGTGTATTGTACTATTACAATATGTTCATACACCGTTGAACATTGGCTCTGTCTACCCTATTTTGTACATATGCTACCTTGTTGCACATTAGGTGAAATATTTATTTTGGGTGGTAGGTAACCCAACGAGGTATTGTGTGCTATAACCGAAGGCAAAACAATAAAGTATCAGGAATACCAACGAGTCTGCATTATGGTCTTGGGATTTTTGTGCAGATGTTTATAGGCTGAAGTAGGTTTTTTTTATTTTTTTTTATGTAATAGGCGTGGCAAACAAGCATGCAGTTCACATTGATGTTAAGTGATGACTGCAGCCTATAGACACCCACATGAAGACCAAGGTCAAAATGCAGATGCGTTACCACTCCTGAGGCCTAAGGTGTTATGCCTCAGTGCCGGAAATTAGAGGGCCGTACATTACCACCTGACCGGAACACGATAGTGCTGAACACTACCATTTAGCGGCAAGTATATTAGGTAATGCGGTGGTGCCTACGCCCGCGAGCTCTGCACCCTATCCCCAGCCGCCTAACGGTGGTCTCGCCGTCGGATAGGGACGTGGTGGGGCTGTAAGGGGGCGAACGAGGGTACCAGAATTCCTTCAACGCTCCCCCAGGGCGAACTGTGTGCCCCTGGATCCCTCCACCCAGGCGTCTTGGGACGCCTAGTTTTGTGAGTAGTCAGGGCAGGGATATATACACGGGCAATAGCGTTCCCGTGAACCCCGCCACTTATGGCGGACGAGTCGGAACACCCAGGGGTTTTTAGTGGGTAGACGGATGTCCTTTCCCTGAGTCCCACATAACCCACCCCTCTCCCCAAGGGTGGGTTGGCGTAACGCATTTTCCCCTGGTAAAAAAAAGAATCAAAATCACCGAGTGTGCAACGTTGTAGTAACAACAATACTGATTTATATTTGTAACAGGTAAGCGGATTTTGGGGCGCATGTTTTTTGTAGCATTTTGTGAGCATGATTACATAATAATATATATATTAGTATGAGGTACCTACTGTTTTACTATAACATATGCTAACTAACAGGATTCCTATGTGTTATCCCATGTATCGTCAAAGAAGTACATAGGTGTAATAGCGCGTGATGGGCAGCAGCGTCCTGCGATATAACTACCGCCACTGCGATCGCCAATCCGCATGTCGATTATGGCATATCCCATTTATGGGGAGGTTATGATCCAACAGTAAACATCTCTCGGTTGATATGATAAACAGGATATTGTACAAGCTCGATTAAAAAAAGAAGTTTCAACCCAAATTCCCCAGAAAGTTAGCAACTAATAAATATAAAAATATAAATACGCTTACACTCACAGCCCCACCAGTAGGTATAAACCAGTGTCGTGGGTGCCAATGTATACAAACAACCATAGAGCAACACCGGAGGGGAGTAGCCATATGCAGACTTTCCCCTCTGTCAAAGTACAAGGCCAAATGGGCCTATATCTGTCGCCTAGATGTTTGAATGTGGGCGTGAAATTGTTTCTGTATTTTAAGTCAAGGTGTGAGTTTCGTGGTAATAGACGATTTTTGTAGTGTGCGTCTGTCGCACGCATTTCCCCCCGCAAAAAATGACAGACTGTTTTGCATCGGTAATAAACGCTATGGCTACTCCCCTCCAGTCCGCCGCGACCGGTGGCCCGTGTTGCTCTATGACAAACAACACATGCACAAACACCCAGACTCGAAACAAATATCTGTAGGCCATACAAATATTTGACCCAATGCGGGGATCGAACCCGCGATCCTTCGAATCAAACGGTCATCTCACACCGCTGGACCAAACGGGTCGTCGATATAAATCGCTGCTACAATACCTAAATTCAAAAATTCTCAACAGATGCGAAAACCCATTCGATTTCAATTCATCACTTGAACTGAGTGGCCCTTAGTGACATTCAAGAGCCATACAACTGATTTTCAACCCTTTTCATCCCTATGTTTCAACCCACAAAGTTGAATATCCTTTGTAATGTAAAAATAAAAAAAAAATACGAAATATCTATGACACGCTGCATGAGTTTCAAGTTAAGTACTCTTATTTGGTTTGGAATGATCCTTTGTTACAGTAAAACACTATTGTGGGTTGGTCTGTCCCTTCGGGGTTGTAGTGGAAACTAATTTTTAACTACTCTTGAGTATTTGGAACTTTGTCATTTATTGAACATATGTATGTATGTATGTATTTATCTTCACGCCAGGTCCCTAACGGGGTAGGCAGAGAGTGTAGAGCGCCAGATATCCCGGTTCAGACAAACCTCTCGTGCCTCGTCTACCTTCATCATTCTCTTCATACATGCACGCCGATTCCTAAGACTTTTGACCCCACCATCAGACAGAACTCGACCTATTTGGTCATGGTAGGTCAGTCTTGGTCTTCCTGGGCCTCTGCAACCATAGTGATTTAGCACTTTATTGAACATAATAAAGTGCTAAATCACTTTAGTTGTTAGCGGCTGCGATAGGTCTTGGGTTCGATATTCCAGTTTTTTTTCATGTCATGAAAGTGGCAAACAAGCATACAGTTCACATTGATGTTAAGTGATTGCAGCCTATAGACACCTACACAACGGCCAAGATCAAAATGCAGATGCGTTACCACTCCTGAGGCCTAAGGTGTTATGCCTCTGTGCCGTAACACTACCATTTAGAAGCAAGTATATTAGGTAATGCGGTGGTGCCTACGCCCGCGAGCTCCGTCACTGGAGCTCTACCACTTAAAAATCATTTTAGTTTAATATACGCGAGATAAATCCGTAAAAATAGTTTTATTTCAATGAGTGTAGCTCGCGAAAACCTAAGAACATATCAGCTCTACCACTATTTATTTATTATTCAAATCGTTTATTGTCGTAAGTCTATTTCAAAAACATAAAATGTCATAGTAGCAATATGGTGACATAGGTACTTGTTGTCAAATAAAAATTACATTAAATAAATATTACCGACAAAAAAACAACGATACAAAATATTTTTTGAGTATTTTTCCATACTTGCTTTCTTTAACTGCCTCGGTAGCCTAGTAACTGCCTCGGTAGCCTAGTGGTATCAGGTCACTACTACTACGCTGAGGTCCTGGGTTCGATTCCCGGGTAGGGGGTTATCAGAGATGATGGTGTAAAGTCCATTATCTCTGGTTCTATTGGGATTTTTCCATTTTCTGGTAATTTCCCAGTACCTTGAAGTTTGGAATGTGCCCGGAGATGTCAACAGGCTCGCCACCTGTTACATGGGCCAAAAACGTAACCGGCGAATCGTGGGTGTTTGCATGTATGCTTGAATGCATGCATTTACCTCTGCCTACCCCTTCGGGGATTACAGGCGTGAAGAAGTTACGTATTTTTCCATGATACCACGTATTTTTCTCTATCTTTTACAGTGTACAAGGTGCGGGCCCAACGTGGAACTTGTCCTTTTGACAGAAACCATAACTTGAACTAATCTTTTAAGGAACCCAACCTAAATTGCAAGTTTGGTGACAAGATGTAACAAGGAAACGGTCAGTATTAAGAAAAACATAGGTAACGGTATATTTCGGTAACATCAAGCAACAATAAAAAATTCACAAAAACAAATACAAAAACCGCTACCGGAATTACGCACGAATCGGGACGTGGTAAATC
Organism: Macrosoma leucophasiata; assembly: GCA_036365455.1. Classification (NCBI taxonomy): domain Eukaryota; kingdom Metazoa; phylum Arthropoda; class Insecta; order Lepidoptera; family Hedylidae; genus Macrosoma; species Macrosoma leucophasiata. Next base: position 5,510,237 of record JAWQUS010000015.1, read on the forward strand.
GAAAATAATATGCTAACATTTTATTGTTTCCCGAAATTAATTTTTAATATTGAAATTAGATAAAAAATGACCTTGCTTTGGTATGTTCTATTTGTGACCGCGAGTAACTAACAGTATCCATCAACTTAGGCTGGAGCGCCTTCTGCGCTCGCCGATTGCCCGGTGAAGTAGACTAGTGCCGTCTCGAGACAGACCGCCTACACAAAGTACGACCTAAAAAAAAAAACAAAGTATCCATCAAGAATACTGCATATCGAGCTGAGGAAAGAGACAATCGGCTAGTTTCGACTTCGTAGAGCGTTATCTCTGTTGTACACTGCCTACGTAAGTACTTATAGTGCGGTATTAGTCAAAAGGAGATGTTGCAAAAATGTATGGACCTCCGGCCATGTATTGTACACAATATCATTAACATGCAAAATCAATATAAAAAAGTTTTTTACTGCATATTTTCACTTATTTAGCTTTGTTTGCAGTTACAAAACATTATTTGCAGTTAGAATTGCAACTCAAAACCAACATGACGAATATGGCGGGCGATGTCATTTTGTCATTTTTAATTTTCTATATAGTTTTTTTGATTATAATAATATTTACTTGGAGAAAAAAGTAATATTTTCTAAATACTATCAAAATGGATTTCATGTGTTAATACTAAACTAATCGATTCTAAATTAAAAAAAAAATCTTCGGAACTTCTTTAAGTTGTAGTAAGTTTTTTTTATAATATGTGATGCACTAGTAAGATACAGATAGCATTAGTTTTGTTTTATCTACATAGGTACTATCCCAAGCGTCGGCTGTATCGCCGCCATGTTGAACATGGTTGAAAATGATAAAATCGTTTGAATTAAATGTGGACGTAACTCTAAAATGTATTCTTGATTAAATGAATTGTATTTTTTTCGGATTCTTCTTTAATTCACCCATTTTTTGAGGACATGTACGAACCAGAGCCGATCTCGCAACATCTCCTTTGATCAAAATGGTCGACAACGTCACATAGGAAGTGAGTGAAAGAGATGACGCTTTGATTTTACTGGTGGTGGTGTTCCAGTGACGGAGCTCGCGGGCGTAGGCACCACCGCATTACCTAATAGGTATACTAGCCGCTAAATGGTGTATAATGGTGGCCCGAAGCATGCAGCTCACATTGATGTTAAATCATGACTGCAACCTTTATACACCCACACAAAGTCCAGAGGTCAAAATGCAGATGCGTTGCCATGCAGAGACCTAAGTTGATATGTCTCTGTGATAAGTTGTTACAGGGCCGTGCATTATCATCTAACCGGAACACGATAGTGCTGAACACTACCATTTAGGGGCAGATTGATTAGGTAATGCGGTGGCGTCTACACCCTCGAGTTCCTTCACTGGAACTCTATCAGTAAATGTGTAATAAATGGATTATATTTTTCTAGAATTTTGGATTTATAGAATTTGCTTTTTACCTCACGCCATAGAATATGTAATAATACTACGTACAGAATGGACACTTCGACGTCCCGCCCGATTTCCCCGCATCACCCAACCTCCTCCCTTCTTATGGGCGACGGTTGGTATTTTGTACGTGATACGCACACAGGTGCACGTGTTAATACACGTCACTGATTGATGTCTGTGTAATAGAGACCAAATTGAGCGTTTGTATGGAATTTTGGTGGAGTGTCCGCGGTGTGCTCACGTGCAATGGTACAAAGTGGAACCTATCTACCAGCTTCCTGATATCTCAGAACATCATTGGGGCTCACAAACAAAAAATACATTTCTATATATCAAAAGATCCATCAAAAGCAAATTAATGCGGCATCGAAACGGCAAAGCGCCCGGCTTTTTGTTGTTTCCCAATGTGTTTTAGGGTTCCGTTGGACTAAGGGGTTTTAATAGACGCTTAATACAATACGATTATACTCGCAGCCCCACTAGGAATAAACCTGTGTCGTGGGTGCCGTTGTACACACACAACATATACAGAAACACCCAGACCCGAAACAAATATCTGTAGGCCGTACAAACCTTTCGTCTCGGTGCGGGGATCGAACCCGCGACCCTTCGACCTTAGTCTGCTGGTGAACTCAGTATCGGTTTTGGAAGGTCGGCACTCTATTCCTTTTCAATCTTGAGTATATAAAACCAGTGCCTGTCCGGTTTGTCGCGAGCGGATTGACATGTTTTGGTAATTTGTTCCGGTATTTGTGACTTCTTACTTCTTGTAGATTCAGATCTCGTAGGATGGTATAATAAGTTGTAATACAGCCAAATATTAAAATAATTTATTACTGTACGGAACCGATTTCGCATACCAGGTTCGCTCACCACAAATCGGGTATTGGAGCCGCGTGGCGATTAAGGCAAGTCTACAATAAGAGACAGCGGGGCGCCGGCTTATCGACGCTGCTAATGTACACAGCGGGCGACGTGTGAACACGGCCTTAGGGTGTGGCCTAAGTTGCAGGAGGGAGCGGTTTCGTTTTGAGATATGGTTGGGTTTGAAAGGTGCTTGTGATAGATATGTAGTTATATTGGAGGTATTGTTTTTCTTACTCATAGGCATAGGTTCTAAGCGAATTTTCCGGGTGTATCTTGAAATTATATTGTGAACTTTAACTGTATCACGATAAGCTTTGTATCATTAATTCATACATATTCATACAGTTTGGACGTTCTTAATATAATTGGAATTAAATATCATGAGAATCAAAGCAATTGACACGGCCCACCGAATAGCGAAAATCAAGTTGCACTGTGCAGGGCTAGAAGAACCGACGCCGACGGCCGTTGACGCAGAAGAGTTCTCGAATGGCGATTGCGTACAGGAAGACGAAGCGTAGGCAGGCCTCCCAAGAGGTGGACCGAAGACCTGGTGAATCTGATGGGGGACCCAGGACCGTTCGTTGTGGCAATCTTTGGGAGAGACTTTTGTCCAGCAGTGGACATCTTTCGGCTGAAATGATGATGATGATGATAAGACGCCATGGTACGGGTTTTGGTCTCTGCCTAGTCTATAGTGCTAGAGTGTTGATTTTGCTACAGTATAATATGCTTGATTGTTTGATTTCAATACATAGATATTTTAATAAATTGGAACTAGCTAGCTACCCGTTGATTTTGATTGTCGTAAATTTTGTGCTCAAGATGCAGCAAAATATTCAACAAAATTGTCATTGATGTGATGCGTCAGTATGTTGGTTAAGCGAATCAAATCTATAAAGATCGCCGTTTTTTAATTACATTATTACGGTTTGCACCAAGTGTCCTCTTTAAAAACTCTTATTAAAGCACAATCGAACCCAAGAGTACAGCAGTGGTCTACTATCACTAACTACTACACTGGTGTCCTGGGTTGGATTCCCGTAACAGGGACTATCAGAGATAGTGGTGTGAAATCCTTGATTTCTGCTTTTATTGGGATTTTTTCCATTTTCTGGAAGTTAATTTCCCAGTGGAGCATTGGGAAATTAACTTCCGGCGTTTGGCAATGTGCCCGGATTTGTGACCTGTTGCCATAACGTAGCTGGCGAATCCAGGATATTTGCATGTATGCATGTATGGATCACGGGTGTGAAGTAAACCATTGAGGCAGTTAAGCAAGAAATCATTAAAATGTAACGGTTTTTCCAGACCCGCCCCCGCCACCGCTCATGGCTTGTAACCAGATGGTCTTTTTGTACCTTATAATACAGTGGCACTAATGTTTCATATCCCACAGAGAATCAAAGGTGTTTGTGATTATATACTCGTATTATCACGCTTGTCATTTCTAGTGTAGACAGATTTGTACGGACTTCCCTTTTTATAATACAATATAATTTTATAATAATAAAAAGCGTTGTATTGTGGGGCAGTTGCGATATTTTATTATTAATGGGTTTTTTTTTAATGGTGCCCTAGAATAAGATCACTGGTGGCAGAGGTCCAGTGACGAAGCTCGCGGGCATGGGCACCACCGCATTGCCGTTAAATGGTAGTGTTCAGCACTATCGTGTTTCGACCAGGTGGAAATGTACGGCCCTGTAATTCCCCGTACACAGGCATAACACCTTAGGCCTCAGGAGTGGTAAAGCATCTGCATTTTGAACTCTAGTCTTTCTGTTGGTGTCTATAGGCTGCAGTCATGCACTTAACATCAATGTGACCGGCATTCTTTTTTGCCATTTTCAAAATATATAAAAAAAAACGGGTTTTTCGGTATATTAAACACACCACCGAAAAAAAAGTTTTTTTTAATGAAACAGACCCTTAAAAACGCACAGAATCCTAAACATGAAAAGGTTTAAAAAGATTTGATTTCAAACCAATGTCACACCTTACTTCCGAAATATCTTTTTATATGCGAAAGAGGCGTGGTTTTGTAAAAAGATCTTTTGTAGAATTTCCGGGGTTTCTATTACGTTTTTGAATACGTTTTGTAATCTTTGTTCTAGAAATGTATGGGTATGTAAATAATCTCGGTGATCTCTATGTGTTACAATTTTTTAAGTCATAAAGTGGCAAACAAGCATACAGTTTACACTGCTGCTACCTAATAATAATAAAAAACTCTCTGAGGTCACATGTGGGACACCCGATTGACTCTTCAACTTCTAATGAATAACTTTCAAAAACTATTGTATATTTTTTAAAATAAATTAACAAAATCTACAAACATACGAACACGACAAAACAATGTACGCATACACAGAAGACGCGCGCATCGCTTGGCTTGTCACTGTCGAGAGAGAGAGAAAGAGAGAGAGAGATAGATCGAATAAGTCGAATCGTATACTCGCCCTGCCCCCAGCCCACAGAGCAACACGGGCCACCGGCCGCCGTGGCGGACCGGAGGTGAGTAGCCATAGCGTTTATTACTGATGCAAAACAGTCTGTCATTTTTCAGGGGGAATCCGTGTGACACACACATACACACTACAAAAATTGTCTATTACTACGAAAATCATACCTTGACTTTCATAAACAATTTCACGCACACATTTAAACTTCTAGGCGGCAGGCATAGGCCCACTTGGGCTTGTACTTTGACAGAGGGAAAAGCCTGCATATGGCTACTCCCCTCCGGTCCGCCGTGGCCGGTGGCCCGTGTTGCTCTGTGGTCATAAATATGAGGTTAGTACTCACCTACTGTGAATGTGTGATAACTTGACATCTGGGAACCGGAATCATGCTACTAAAGGGAGAGTCTTGTCTACTACTTTAGTACATATATGTATGTATGTATCATCATGCCAAGTTCCTTACGGGGTAGGCAGAGAGTGTGGAACGCCTGATATCCCGGTCCTGACACACCTCACGCGCTACATTCGTCATTCTCTTCATACATGCACGCCGATGCCAAAGACTCTTGATCCACCTTCAGACGGTATTCGACTTTTGGTCAATGTAGGTCAGTCTTCGGTCTTCCTGGGTCTCTGCAACCATCGACATTCGCATTATACATATAGGTCATGTTTAAGCCAGATATTTCTATTACAATCAGTAGATGGATGGTTGCAGAGGCCCAGGAAGACCAAGACTGACCTACCATGACCAAATAGATCGAGTACTGTCTGATGGTGGGGTCAAAAGTCTTAGGAATCGGCGTGCATGTATGAAGAGAATGTAGAATTTAGATGAGGTACGGGAGGTGTGTCGGGACCGGGATAACTGGCGCTCTACACTCTCTACTTGCCTCGTTAGGGACCTGGCGTGATGCATAATCAGTAGATTAGTATCCATGCATCAGGTAGCATAACTTACCATCATGATTGCTACTGAAGTCACTAGATGTTCATAGACAGCTATCACTTACTACTATGGTTGGATTTATAAATTAACCAATAAAATAAATTAAATAAAAAAAGCCTTTTATTTCTTGCTTACATTTAAATAACACAATTTTTACATAATTTCAAAAAATGCATTGTATTCAAAATCAATTTTTATAAAATATTTAAAATGTTTGAATCAATTATAATAACATAACAGAATTATTTTTTATTTCTTCTAATCAATTCGTCTTATGATTAAATAAATTAAATAATTAATTAGTAGGTATCAGTTTCTTACTTATCTGAACGTAACCTGCTTCTTCTTAATCAAAAAAATCATCAATCATATCAAAACAAAAAAAAATAATATTAAAATGATCAAAAAGATGTTTTTGGTAACAATTCATGAACATAAAATATACATTTTATATCATGTTAAAAAATCACATTTACACAAATAAATAAAATAATAAAATGTAACCAATAGGATATTGGTACCAAAATAATATTACTACTATTTGAGTAAAAATAAACAAATTTTATATTTGCAAATCTTTAAATGAAAAATAAAAACTTATGAATCCATTGAAGTATTTGTTACAAAGCTTTGGCCCTTAAATATCAACAATCTAAGGCGGCCTGCAGACGTAGCGATAATATGGTGACTTCTAATAATCAAGAATCTAAGAGTAAGTTTTTAGTATGCCGTAGTAAACAAGGAACCCTTATAGTTTCATCATGTCTGTCTGTCTGTCCGTCCGCGGTTTAGCGCAAGAAATATTGGTACTAGAGACTCGAAATTTGGTACAAGTATACACTTAAATCACGCCGACAAAGTGGTAGAATAAAAACATGAAAAAAATATATTTAGGGTAACCTTCCCTACTTGTAACGCGCGGATAATTTTTTTTATTTTCGATTTCCATATAGTGCAGGGTATTGTTGGATAGGTCTTTTAAAAATATTATGGATGTCTCAATATCATTTATTCGATTTAATTAACTGTGCGTGAGTTCGATCGTAGGTTCGATTCCTGCCCGAAGTCAACATTTTCTTTCCGTTTTTTCTTTAATTTCTAAAGTTTACTCGCATGTGTTATCGTGAAAAATAAATAAGTAGTACAACCTGAAATTCCTGAATTATTTTCTGAAGTGACATGAGCTTGACAAATTATCTTCTGAAACCAAAGGATGTATGAACGAAGAGGAAAGGCTAGTAAAGGTACTAGTCCGAACTCCGTTGCACGCAACAGTGCTGCCACCGCAGTGTTACCGCAGCACCATATTTCTCTATTTTCTACTACATTGCTGCCGCGACCTTGTCGCGTAGCTCGAAAAGTATTTTCATATTAAATTATAGATAAAGGCGCGGCCCCACCACGATGCATGCTGTGCATGGACACGCGGCGCATTTTAGCTGCGTGTATTAATTTGTTTGACAACGTAGGTCAATGTTTCCGCTAGAGTACATGAAGACCCACGAATAATGTATAGCGTGGCGTGGCACGGCGCACGGAGGCTACGCACGTCCCACTGCAATCCAAGGACAGATAAGCGAGCTGTACATAGTCGTGGGCCATATTCGTGTACTTCCAGCGGAAATGTAGACCCACGTTGATAGCGTTAAGCTATATAACCGCCTATTCGAGCTAGCCACGCATGTATCAATGACGTCAATTCATGTGTAGCCTCTTCGTGCGTTGCAGTGGTCACAACCACATGCAATTTCATATACAATGAAGCTTAATACACGTGCGCAGCCTCTCCGTACGCCGCTGTGTGCCCGCGTGCACGTATCAAACGCGCCGTCAGACTCGGCCTTAGCCGGCCGAACGTAGCTCGCCAAACAACTGTACAATAATGTAATAATACACCTCTCTTCCTTCTTTCGGGTACCAAGGGGTGTGGTCAGCACAAAAAATGAATAGTACCTTTGAATAGGAATTTGTATTATGCTTTTTTTATATTTCCCTATTTGCAAAGGCGCTTATCGTAGTGTTTGTGAATGGACGATACTTGGGTCCATTTGGGCAGTGTCGATTTGTATACTTGTATACTTGCCACTAAATGGTAGTGTTCAGCACTATCGTGTTCCGGTCAGGTGGTAATGTACGGCTCTGTAATTTCCGGCACAGAGGCATTACACCTTAGGTCTCAGGAGTAACGCATCTGCATTTTGACCTCTGGTCTTTGTGTGGGTGTCTACAGGCTGCGTCATCACTTAACATCAATGTAAACCGCATGCTTGTTTGCCACTTCCATTCAATAAAAACATGATATAAACAGTGTTTCCAGCAACATTCTCGCCGTTCATAAACAACGTTGATCAACTGTTGCTAAACAATTGTTTACCATGAATACGAGGCTTAACTTTGTTTGGGCCTAAATAATAGAAGGAGTAGACCGCTACCTAAGTCGCTACGACAGACTGACTACCCAATTCAATCGTGTACCGATATAACATCGCACGCGTTCGGATATTTGATATTTTAAAAGTTAATAGCACCTATTCCTTATAAATAAACCCCTGGAATTAAATCGGGTACAGTCGTCGAATAACGGGCATCATTATATGAAACCCTATACCATGAAATTAAGTTGGAGAAAAAAAATGCAACGGCACGCGACAGCTTTCCTTAAAAATTGGTGCTTTTATGACGTAATACGACATATTTTGCTAGGTCGATATTTCGCTTACTTTTTTAAAATATATTATATATATGAAAGTAGCTAATGTGGTGAATAACTTTGATGGTAAGTGAATAGGCAGTATTATTAATTAAAATTGCGTTTTTTTTATTTTTAATGGTTTACAGAAAATTTACCGGGCCACCTGATGGAAAGTGGTCACCGTCGCCTATGAACATTTGCAACACCAGAGGAGCCAACGCGCTGCCATACTGGAAGAGCCTGAAGGACTCTTTTGACGCCATGTTTCAAGAAACCTATATTGCTGCACCGACGGAACACCTCAGAGGGAAATTCCTTTCACAATTTACACGTTTGGGCAGAAACGAAAGCGAAAGCTGAAGTATAATTTTACGGCTTGGAATCGTATTAGAGATAGATAATGTAACGTCGTATTTTCTTATCAAAATATCACTAAGTGATTCATCTAGGAAAAATATTTAAAAAAAAACAGCATTCGATTTCGAATACCCACCCCTTTTACATTCCTTTCGGCTTTCTCTTATAACAAAACATCATCAAAATGGCACATCGTTCCATTTTCAAATCACCTACCTAATTAGATGCGCGTGCGAAGTCAAGCTGCGAAGTTTATTGAAAAATAACACCAATTTTTTTCTTCCCCACTGCGATTCACTATCACTAATTATAGTAATCTTTTAGTCATGTAGTTTTAATGCGAGATTTTTGATATTTCTATTTCAACTAACCAATAGCATCAATTTAACTTTAAATATTTAAATTCAAGAGCCATGGAAGACGATACATCTCCATACAACCATACATACCAAATAAATAGAATTTGAATGTCTCCGATTTTGACGGGTCTTTCACTGGCAGATAGCTGATGTAATAAGGAGTAACTTAGGCTACTTTTATACTAGCTGCGCCCACGACTTCGTCCGGGTAGAGACTGAACAATCATATTTTTTCTTACGTGGACGAATACATATAAATACTAGTTCAATAATATAATTTAAGACCCATTTAATTAGGATAGGGTTTTTAAAAGATTTGTTTTTATGACTTGTGTCATAAACTAGGACCACCTAGTAGTTGTTTTTACCTAATATCTACTAATTATGGGACTTTTCTCTTTTTTTGTGTAACGAAGGTGGTAAAAAAATGCAGTTCACATGGAAGTTAAGTGATGACTGCAGCCTATAGACATCGACACAAAACCAGAGATCGAAATGCAGATGCGTTTGCCACCCCTGAGACCTAAGTTCTTATGTCTCTGTAATAGATATTACGGAGCCATACATTACCATCTAACCGGAACACGATAGTACTGAATATAACCACTAAGCGGCAGATACATTAGGTAATGTGGTAGTGCCTACGCTCGCGACCTCCGTCACCAGAGTTCTGCCACCAGTGATTTTACACCTATTTTCAGGGGCGGCTCTAGCTTGTGTAGCGCCCGTGAGCAATGAAACCCTAGCGCCCCCTAGGCCTATCCACCGCGGCTTTAACTATATACTACTTTGCCGTCGTATCAAGAAAGTTTTTTCATATTCCAACAAGCTATTTTATAAGTAGGTATAGCTTACAGTATGGTATTGTTTTTTTTTTATGTAATGGAAGTGATAAACAAGCATGCAGTTCACATTGATGTTAAGTGATGACTGCAGCCTATAGACACAAAGAACAAGGTCAAAATGCAGGTGTGTTACCACTCCTGAGCCCTAAGGTGTTATGCCTCTGTGCCGGAAATTACAGGGCCGTATATTACCACCTGACCGGAACACGATAGTGCTGAACACTACCATTTAGCGGCAAGTATATTAGGTAAAGGTAATGCGGTGGTGCCTACGCCCGCGAGCTCCGTCACTGGAGTTCTACCACCAGTAAAACCGTTACGGCCTTTCTGCGTTTGATAATTGCTGCCAACGTGCTGGGTGGCCGCTTCTGTCATATCATTGTTGTACCATGATGGCCCAAGTGCGGCCCCATGTGGAATACTGCTCTCATTTGTGGGCGGGAGCTCCCAAATGCCAACTTGGTCCACTTGACTCCCTACAAAGACTCGCCATTCGTATTGTTAACGACCCAGGACTTACTGACAGGCTCGAACATCTGAGCCTGCGCCGAGACATTGGGAGTCTTTGCGTTTTATACCGTCTCTACAATGGTGAGTGTTCTGTTGAACTGTTCGACGTGGTGCCACCTACACCGTACTACCCGCCGAAGAGAGAAGTTCCACCCTCACCGACTGGACATCTGGCAATGTTCAACGGTGCGGTTCTCACGTTCGTTTTTGCCCAGAACGTGTAAGTTGTGGAATGAGCTTCCCTCTGAGGTGTTCCCTCGATGCTACAATATGGGGTTCTTCAAAAAAGGCGTTCATAAGAGTCCTTCAGGGCTGGCAGCGCGTTGGCGACGCCCCTGGTGTTGCAAATGTTCATTGGTGACGGTGACTACTTTCCATCAGGTGGCCCGTCTGCTTGTCTGTCAATCCTTTGACATAAAAAAAAATGGTCCAAGACGATGCTCTTAGTTGTCTCAGGGAGTGCCGCGGCGCCCTCTGAGAAGGCGGCGCCCGTGTGCATTGCACACCCTGCATTATAGGTTAAGCCGCCCCTGCCTATTTTGCATTTTATCCCTAGTAGACCCGGGAATTGAACCCAGGATCATAACAGCAGTGGCCTGCTACCACATGACTACTGGTTCAGTTATGACTGATCGATACAGAAGCAAATACGTTTCCAATATTATCGAACTTCCACACGACCACACTTGAAAAAGTCGTCTCAAAAACAATGCCGCCTTGTCGTGCCTTTTCAATCAAAATCAACCATACATATCTACGCGTCCTGAACCATCGCACTCACAATGGCAGATTCCTGGCCGCAAAAACACCACATGCTTGTCCCACAGTGGTCCCGACGTAAGAAAGAATTATTTTTATATAAAAAACAAGAGAAAATACTACAACTTGCGCGGCAGAATCAAAGCGTGCTTCGAGGTTGCGGCGATACGAAGTTTGGAGGTGGCTTTTGCTGAAAAATGCGTCTAATATGCCGATACCTCTAAAATATTTACCGCTTTATTCATAAACGTACATTAGATACGTTTTAGGTACAGAATGCTTTGTCTTTGTCAGTTGCATTGTCAAATGTGCAGGATAGAAAAAGACAAAGGAGAGATTATCAACACTAGCTAAAATACGTTTATGAATAAGGGGGTTATTCTTTAAGAGCTGGTGACGGAGCTCGCGGGCGTGGGCACCACCGCATTACCTAATCTATCTGCCGTCAAATGGTGCTATTCAGCACTATCGTGTTCCGGTTAGATAGACTTTAGGTCTCAGGGGTCCTCATTTTGACCTCTGGATTTTGTTTAGATGTCTATAGGCTGCAGTTATCACTTAACATCAATGTAAGAGGCACGCTTATTGCCACCTTCCTTACATAAAAAAAAAAGGAAAAATATTTTTATGATTCAATTATTGCAATGACATTAAGGTAAATATTTTATTTTTAAAGAAAAATGGAAAGAAAAATTTGACTTCAGGCGAGGCTCGAACTCGCGACCTACTGGGAATCTAGTCCAGCCGCTCTTCCAATTGAGCTACTGAAGCCCTGCCCGATTTGTCAAATCTTTCCTTCACATCTATTGCATTGCTTTATGGTAGCAGTAGCGCCATCTATTACCAACTATGCTAGTTAGGCAACCGATATAATAGACTTTTCAGTTTATTGAATATCGTAAAGAAGTCGCTTTTACCCTTAATAATTGTTTTATATTATTTCGCATTAACACATGCTTGTGAAATATATTTTATTTTTAAAGAAAAATGGAAAGAAAAATTTGACTTCAGGCGAGGCTCGAACTCGCGACCTACTGAGTTCGAGCCTTTTTGGTAGTTGGTAATAGATGGCGCTACTGCTACCATAAAGCAATGCAATAGATGTGAAGGAAAGATTTGACAAATCGGGCAGGGCTTCAGTAGCTCAATTGGAAGAGCGGCTGGACTAGATTCCCAGTAGGTCGCGAGTTCGAGCCTCGCCTGAAGTCAAATTTTTCTTTCCATTTTTCTTTAAAAATAAAATATATTTCACAAGCATGTGTTAATGCGAAATAATATAAAACAATTAAGGTAAATTTAAAAATAAGCCTAAGGTTTTCGCAAGCTTTGATCAAAAATTATTTATGGTATTATCTCGGGTAAAATGCCCAGCGTGAATAAGTTAACAAGTCAAAAATATACATTAGTTAGGGCAGCCATTTTCAAAATTCGAGTATTATCTGTAGACAGCCACTTCCATATTGGATTTGCCATCCAATTGTATTTTGCATTGGATTTTTCAGTTTTCTTTGGATATTTTGTTGTTTTTCACTACAAAGTCTGTTTATGTGCTCACTAGTGATGAGATGTATCAGAGAATATGTAATAATACTACGTATAGAATGGACACTTCGACGTCCCGCCCGATTCGCTCGCATCACTCAACCCCTTCCCCTCTTATGGGCGACGGTTGGTATTTTGTACGCGCTACGCACACAGGTGCGCGTGTAAATACACGTCACTGATTGATGTCTGTGTAATAGAAACCAAATTAAGCGTTTGTATGGAATTTTGGCGGAGTGTCCGCGGTGTGGATGTATGGCCTACACATATAAGATTCAGGCTTGAGTGCTTGTGTGCTACGTTTAGTGTTACAATACAGGTTAATCGTAATGTATATATTCATGTCAAGTTTCTTACGGGGTAGGTAGAGATTGTGGAGCGCTAGATATCCCGAGCGTTACACACCTTCCGAGCTTCTTCGTGAAACGTAATGGGAGCGTGAAAAAAAATGTTGGAATGAAGATATGCATGAAAACATTTTTTTTATGTTATGGAAGTGACAAACAAGCATGCAGTTCAGATTGATGTTAAGTGATGACTGCAACCTAAAGACACCCACACAAAGACCAAGGTCAAAATGCAGATGCGTTACCACTCCTGAGGCCTAAGGTGTTATGCCTCTGTGCCGGAAATTACAGGGCCTCACATTACCACCTGACCGGAATACGATAGTGCTGAACACTACCATTTAGCGGCACGTATATTAGGTAATGCGGTGGTGCCTACGTCCGTGAGCTCCGTCACTGGAGCTCTACCACCAGAAGATAAAACATGTTTAATGAAAGCGTAGATTGTCTATATGCTGTATGTATACATATTGTAATACATGGTTCTCTATATCTACTTTGCCACCTCCATCCGAGATTCGTAGATCTGAGTCAGTTTTACTGCGCCCGTAACTCCTTGATATTTACGCGACGCTGAGTTTTATTCCTCCTGTCCTCACCTTAGAATTACGTCGTTCTGTCCGTCTGTCATTAAAGTACAGCTTTGTGATGGTATATGGCATACTGGTTGAAAGGTACACCCTTATTTCGACCAGATAAATTGACACTTTGGACATTTCTTATTGTTTCGTGGTGGAGTTCATGATTCTAAACCAAGTTTGGCATCAATTGGAGTTCAAGAAACTTCACGTTTGTATTCATCGATGGGGTATGCAGAGGATATAGTATTCAAGCAATTGCACTGTAGCCTATAAACATGCATATAAAAACCAAAACTTACAATGTAAATGCGTTGCCATTCCTGAGGTCTAAGGAGTTATGCCTCTGTGCCGGTAATGCTCACTTGACCGGAATTTAGCAGGAAGTGGATTAGGAAATGACCACCACATTTCCTAATCCACTTCCTGCTAAATTCCGGTCAAGTGAGCATACGTCTACGCCCGTGAGCCATGTCACTGGAGCTATAACTACCAGTAAATGCACGTGTACCTTACCTACTGAAAGTTTATATTTTGTTTATTCAGCTTTTTTGCTAGCACCGACAATTTTTTAAATCACTGCCAATGGTTGACTGGCAGAGAGCGCTTTAAGCGTTAAGTCCGCCGTTTGTACCAATGTTTTATTGATGCAATAAAGTATAAATAAATAAATGCATAGACACTAATATACAAAATCACAGTTATACTTTTTGCCATCCATCAGGGGATGGTCTATTAATATTTATTTTGCTGTATCTAAAGATGTCTTTCCTTCTGAAATTATCCCAATATCATTTACTTGTCTTTCTGGTATCTTATATAATAAAGTACCTACTAGTCTTTAACTAAGCCATCGTGATGTATAGTACGCGCAAAACTTTAATATGTTCGTGTAGTTAGCTGCAAGTCGCCGTGAAGAAGGCGATTTTATGGTATAGATGGGATCTTCTTCTCGTGTCAATGGCCAATTTAATTACTTTATGTGTTATATTGATCCTGATAAAAAACATGACAACGTAATAGCCGAGTGCGTTGCCTTCATCAAATCTTTGCTTGTGCAGCTGTTAGGGCACAATGGGCAGGAAAGAAGATGCGTCATGTCTTGTATCGGAGCACCGCAGTATAGACGGGATATGGAAGGTAGATGACATACGCGATACGCGAGGTAAATGTAGCAGTAGTTCGCTTTCATCAGGCTAACATTGACATTGACTGCTGCAATGTGAACGCAGCTAACTTCACTCAGCCGCATTTACATCGGACGTATGCTCGGGCAAGGCAGCCTCGTGAGCGAAATGCTCGGTTGGTGTGCCTCGTTGTTGCGGGGGCGCACGGTGGCTCGACGGCTGAGCATAGAGCAACACGGGCCCACCGGCCGCGGCGGACCGGAAGGGAGTAGCCATTTGCAGACTTTGCCAAAAGTACAAGACCAAATGGTCCTATGCCTGTCGCCCAGATATTTAAATGTGTGCGTGAAATTGTTTATGTATTTTTTTAAAGTCAAGGAGAAAAAGAGTTTCGTAGTAATAGATGATTTTTGTAGTGTGAGTGTCTCTCACACGTATTTCCCCCCGCAAAAAATGACAGACTGTTTTGCATCGGTAATAAACGCTATGGCTACTCCCCTCCGGTCCGCCGCGACCGGTGGGCCGAGTTACTCTATATAGCTGAGCATGCCTCGGAGCCGAGCCAAGCGGCGTCGGTAAAGCGGGCGTGCGCGTGCGTTCGGTGGGGACGGTCGAGCGTTTGGCTCGCGAGCATAAAGCTTTACACGATTATCCATTTTAAATTGCTTGGTCAAACTGATGGCTCGGGATGGCTCGGTTGTCTTGCGAGGCCCGCCTCGACGTTTCCGGTAAACTACGAGGCTGCCTCGCGAGCCAACCTCGACCGAACCGCTTGCCCGAATATAGCTCGCGAGCTAGCTGAGTTTCTTCAGTGGCGGAGTTCTTCTCAGTATTGACTGCACTTGGAACTCTGCCAATTGAATAACCTTTATTATGACCACCAAATTCATTACTTTTCTCAGTTTCTTTTGAAATTGGGAAATGAAGGAATTTGTTAATAGTTGATTCTTTCCATATTACGTAACTTCACGCCTGTAATCCCCGAAGGGGTAGGCAGAGGTAAATGCATGGATTCAAGCATACATGCAAACACCCACGATTCGCCGGTTACGTTTTGGCCCATGTAACAGGTGGCGAGCCTGTTGACATCTCCGAGCACATTACCAAACTTTGAGGTACTGGGAAATTTCCAGAAAATGGAAAAATCCCAATAGAACCAGAGATAAAGGCTTTTTCACCATTATCTCTGATAACCCCCTACCCGGGAATCGAACCCAGGACCTCAGCGTAGTAGTAGTGGCCTGCTACCACTAGGCTACCGAGGCAGTTAACTTCCATATTATACGTAATTATTTCGTTTCTTTTTAATTTATTATGTGTTTTTGATTATTATTAGTGGTTATTCACTCTGGCTAGTTTAAAAAAATGACGATGTAAAAGTGCTCTCCAGGAGCTTTATTAGATGAAATAAATGAATAAACTGAAATGCCGCTAAATGGTAGTGTTCAGCACTATCGTGCTCCGGTCAGGTGGTAATGTACGGCTCTGTAATTTCCGGCACAGAGGCATAACACCTTAAGCCTCAGGAGTGGTAACGCATCTACATTTTGACCTTGGTCTTTGTGTGGGTGTTTATAGGCTGCAGTCATCACTTAACACCAATGTGAACTGCATGCTTGTTTACCACTTCCATTACATAAAAAAAACTGAATTGGCATATTTTTTTTACTGTAATCTTGCTGCGACAAAGCCAACTATAAATTTATTTAAAGCCTTCAAAAAAGCACAATAAAAGTTCAAAAAGTGCCATATGTGCGAAACGTAACGCCCTCGCGAAGTGTCGCGTTCGAAATACAGAAAAAAAACAATAAAAAAATCGGGTGCCACCCCAAATATTACAAATGCAACGGAAGTGACCCGCCCACGGAACCCTTTTAAAAAATAATAAAACTTCTATAAAGAGCGTCCAACTAAGAAAGGTATTTTTTAAATAGTGTTTTTTTTATCCAGACATCTGTTTGGATCCAGTTTCGCATTGTGGTGGTAACTGTAAAATTTTTATTCTTTTTGCGGTTGTTTTAAACTGTGAAGGAAATAATATTGCTTTTTAATATGTCGTATTTTATGAAGCGCGCATGGCCCCGCGGCTCTTGTAGATCGGAAGCGATCTACTCGGTTAAGCGTTACGGGCACGGTCGGGTGTGTGATCGGTGGCTTGTGGCAAATTAAATTGCGCGTTTCCGTGCTTCGGGGGGCACGTTAAGCCGTCGGTCCCGGTTGCAATCGATAGATAGCAGTCGTTAAACCTTGTCGGAGGTCTTATGGGCGGTTTCAAAACAACCGACAGTGGGTTGTCCACTAACCCTTAGGTATCTCCTCTAACCTGCATTGGAGAAGCGAGAAGCGGGGTGGAATAAGCTCCAGGCCTCCTCCCAAGTAGGAGAGAGGCTCGTGCCCAGCAGTGGGACGTATCAAGGGTTGCCATTATTATTATGTCATATATAATTTACTAACTGCTACCCGCAGCTTCGCCTGCGTGGATCTTGTTATTGCTGTCTTGAAAACTTGAGAGCTTGTTGCAAAATTTGTTCGTAACGGACGTCTAAAACCTGATAACTACTTCCCTGTCAAATTTCATCTTTATACGTTAAGCAGTTTTCGTTATTTCGTGTTTTGTTTTAATGTGATGATAGTGACAAACAAACATACAGTTCACGTGGTGACTGCATTCTTTAGATATTTACACAAAAAGCAGAGGTCATAGGTTCGATTTCTGCCCGAAGGTAATTTTTGGTCCATTTTTTTAAATTTCTAAATTAACAATGAATTAATGAACTTTATTTGCAACACAACTAAGAGCTAAAATAAAAATAAGTAAGACATTTATGTAATGCAGTGGTGCCTACGCCCGCGAGCTCCGTCACTGGAGCTCTTCCACCAGACAAAATATACATTACATGTCCATGTTTTGATCACTGATTTTTATTTGAGTATATAATATTTAGGTACTCAATCGGTCATACCCAATTTTTTTCAAAATTTTTCGGTTTTGAAGAAAATTGGCTGAGACCAACAGTTTAACAGTCAGACCCAAGAGTGATCCTATTTCCGACGACAGTGGTTCCAATATTTCCGGCGCGGTACGGGATTCTAAAACCAGAATTGGTCCGGTCGTTCTTTAGTTTTGTGCATAGAGTTATGGTTTTTGTATTTATTACTAAAGGTATTTTAGTCTGTGCTCATAAAAAGTAAGAAATTAATGTGACATTAAAGCATCTAAACGTGACAGATAATAAATTATGATGTCAGCTTGACATTTGTATTCCGCGCCATTCACACCGCCATGCGCCATATTTGTGACGTAACTAAGATAGGGTAACCACGATTTGAGTTTTAACCAGTTTTTGGTCTTATTTTTGGTCCATTTTCATTTAGTTATGACTTGACTCAAAGAAAATAGAAGAATACTTTTAGAATAATGTAACAACCCCTTTTCATAAACTAGATTACAAAAAAAATTGTCTAGGGTAACTAAATCATAGAGTAAAACTTGTCCCTTTCACAAATCCTGTATTATCTATCTAGTCCATGAATCCTAGGGTGGGGGTCAGTGCTATAGGGATTTTTCATTTTAAGGGTGTTTGCATGTAAGTTTGTATGCTTGAATGCATGCATATTTTTATATACATATTATTAGTATGAAAGTGACAAACAAGCTTGCAGTTCAGATGGATGGTAGACTTATCATTTATTTATTTATTAGGTACACTTACAGCTATTACAATCATACATTCTTAAAAACAAAACAAAAATGACTAATTTTCTCATAAGCAGAATTTCGTCGGAAAAATCAATGTAAAAACGTTTTTTACTGCATATTTTCACTTATTTAGCTTTGTTTGCAGTTAGAATTGCAACTCAAAACTAACATGGCGGGCGATGTCTTTTGACATTTTCATTTTTTAAATTGTATTTTGATTATAGAACTTGGAGAAAAAAGTAATATTTTCTAAATACTATCAAAATCAATTGATCCCAAGTGTCGGCTGTATCGTCGCCATGTTTAACATAGTTAAAAATGATAAAATCGTTTGAATTAAATGTGGTTGTAACTCTAAAATATATTCTTGATTAAATTAATTGTATTTTTTTAGGATTCCTCTTTAATTTACCCATTTTTTGAGGATATGTACGAACCAGGGCCGAACTCGCAACATCTCCTTTAAAATAAATAATAGCTTACAATATTCAACGCATACAGTCTGATGTCAATACAATCAATGAATTTTAAAAATGTAATATTTTTATAACGTATATCTACTTGATTTACCAGTAGATAATGTATGTGTGAATCCTTTTATTTACCACTCGTGGTTCACCCCGGCCTCGCACGGGTAAAATGAATGTAATGTATTCTATGTTGCTTTCTAACGCTTTCTAATGGTGAAAGAATGTTTGAAATTGCGGTGGTAGAGCTCCAGTGATGGAGCTCGCGAGCGTAGGCAGGCACCACCACATTACCTAATATACTTGCCGCTAAATGGTAGTGTTCAGCACTATCGTGTTCCGGTCAGGTGCTAATGTACGGCCCTGTAATTTACAGCACAGACGCATAACACCTTAGGCCTCAGGAGTGGTAACGCATCTGCATTTTGACCTTGGTCTTTGTGTGGGTGTCTATAGGCTGCAGTCTTCACTTAACATCAATGTGAACTGCATGCTTGTTTGCCACTTCCATTACATTAAAAAATATCGGTCTAGTAGTTTTTGTGTGAAAACGTTACAAACATACATACAAATTCAAATGTGCATATGTCGCCGCTTTGAAGAATTTGGTGTACTTTTATTTTACATTCAGACAAACAGAATCATGGTGACCCTAAGTTAAATGTCGATACAAATATACTAGTATTGGCATATTGATGTAATTTGTGATCATTCAATGGCCGTGTGTTTTTGTCGAGATGGGTTTCGACTCCGCCCACTTTTGTGTGTGATGTGAAAATTTAATTTTTACTACGATCTACAATAGTCGAAAATATTCGACCACAATATCCACAACGAACGACTATTGAGCGTTGACATTCAATGACAAAAAAGGAGTGGGGAAGGAAGGGCTGGAAAGGGTAGGTAAGAAAGAGAACCGCATTACCTAATCCATTTTCTGCTAATTCAGATCAATCATATTCCGGACAAGGATGGTAGGTACACTACTGACATAGAAAGAAGAGTGCTTGCAGGGAATTGCGTGAATGGAGCGTTGGGTAAGCTGCTAGAATCGAAACATCTCAGCCAGCGGGCTCGACTAGCCGTACATAATGCTGTACTTACTCCAACGCTTTTATATGGAAGCGAGAGCTGGGTATGCAGGAAAGAGCATGAAAGTAAGTTAAACGCGGTCGAGATGAGATCTTTGCGCAAGATCTGCGGTGTATCACTCACCGATCGCGTTTGTAATGAAGATGTAAGAAAGTGGCTTTGTGAGAATGATAGTATCGGTGTAAAAATGAAAAAAGGCATGCTCCGATGGTTCGGGCATATAGAAAGAATGTCGAATGAGCGAATGACTAAACAGATATACAATGCGAATGTGGATGGTTGCAGAGGCCCAGGAAGACCAAGACTGACCTACCATGACCAAATAGGTCGAGTTCTGTCTGATGGTTGGGTCAAAAGTCTTAGGAATGGGCGTGCATGTGTGAAGAGAATGATGAAGTTAGACGAGGCACGAGAGGTTTGTCAGGACCGGGATATCTGGCACTCTACACTGTCGGCCTCCCCGTTAGGGACCTGGCGTGAAGATAAATATTCCGGACAGGTGGTAATGAACGGCATCGAGCCCTAGATTATATCTTAGGGAAAAGCGGTGAGATGTTCCGATTAGGTAATGCGATGCTGCCTACACCCTCGGGCTTCCTCCAGTTAAGTGTTAATTATAAAAAATGTACTTGCCGCTAAATGGTAGTGCACTATCGTGTTCCGGTCAGGTGGTAATGTACGGCCCTGTAATTTCCGGCACAGAGGCACAACACTTTAGGCCTCAGAAGTGGTAACGCATCTGCATTTTGACCTCTGTTCTTTGTGTGAGTGTCTATAGGCTGCACAGTCATCACTTAACATCAATGTGAACTGCATGCTTGTTTGCCACATTCATTACAAAAAAAAAAGGAACAAATTAATGTTGTTGGCATTGATGCAGAGACAATGCCTGCGAGAGCTGATTGAAATTAACCCCATATACCTACTTGTAGTTTTATACCTTACATAAAACAATATTTAATAAGTTAGGTAAATTAATAAATAACTGCTCTCTATAATGTCCTCCTGCCCAAATATCCGTCAATATGGCTGTGGCTAATCTCAACGGAGACTAGCCAACTGCGCGGGAGATATTATAGTGCACAAGTGTATGCGTAAACGTAGGTGCACTCCCTAGTTCCTCACTCTCATAGCCCAATAGTATGGCAATCTGATACGACTGGAAATATGAAATACGCTTACACTCACAGCTCCACATTAGGTATTAGTATATTATACCTATATATATATAAACCTGTGTCGTAGATGCTGTTGAACACATACAACACATACACAAACACCCAGACCCGAAACAAATATCTGTAGGTATTAAAAATATTTGTTCTGGTGTGTGGATCGAAACCGACCCTTTCTAATCAAACGGTGGTTTCGCACCGCTGGATTAATCAGGTCGTCAAACCGGAGAGAGTTCGAGTATAAGACAGACGGCTTTGGGTGCTCTCTAAGGCCCAGATTCTAGACTCCAGGTTACCAATAACAATTGCCCCAAAAAAGTAATATCCCAGTAACAACTTTTCTCAACTTGCGGATCGAACCAGATACCTCAGACTTCAGCATCGTAATAACGACCCCTGAACCAACGAGGTAGTCGTAATATAAGGTACATAACGCGGACTTTATGCCACTACAAGGCATCATCGACAAGTATACCTTAGACCTTCAGTTTTAGTAACAATTTCGATTAGGTGGCTTGTACAGACTGTATAGGCCGCCTAAGCAGCAGGTATTAAAGTTGTTAGTCACATATTATATTAAAAAAAGAAAGAAAAACGTATATTTATAATAATAAGTTATTGGCCTAGTAACTTAAGAAAATAATATTTTTTCTAGTTATGTTAAATGTGTTTTTAACTTTTCTTATATTATCGTTTTTTTGTTATTTTTTTCTGTGACTTTTCAAGTGTTTCAGGCGCACTAAATAAACATATGTTCTTCCTTTCTTTCGTACAAAAACACTCATATTTTTACTGGTGGTAGAGCTCCAGTGACGGAGCTCGCGGGCGTAGGCACCACCGCATTACCTAATATACTTGCCGCTAAATGGTAGTGTTCAACACTATCGTGTTCTGGTCAGGTGGTAATGTACGGCTCTGTAATTTCCGGCACAGAGGCATAACACCTAATGCCTCAGGAGTGGCAGCGCATCTGCATTTTGACGTCTGGTCATTGTGTGGGTGTCTATAGGCTGCAGTCATCACTTAACATCAATGTGAACTGCACGCTTGTTTGCCACTTTTATTAAATAAAAAAAAAATACTTTTCATTACTACAAATTGGCTCCAAGCCAATCAGCGTCAGCGTTGTGCTGGTTTGGGGCCAATTTTTTTGTTAACCAGCGGTGGTCTTCCATTGGGATCATTTTGGTTACCTCATACACGGCCATACCTACTGCTAGATACAATATGAACTGGACAAAAATATATAAAAACCAATTAATTCCAATTTCCTATGAGATGACAAACAATAAAACAGGAAGAAAATAACACACACACCCAAAAAAAACATAAGCTATGACTGTGAATATAATAATAATAATAATGGGGGGGCAGAGGGCATTATATACGTCATTTGGGCATTGGGACAACGATAATAATGGCCACGAGTCTCTCCCCTCTCTTGGGGGGAGGCCTCCGACAAGGTTTAACGACTGCTATCCAGTGCCGGATTAGCCATATAGCAGGAGGCAGCAAATGCTACGGGCCTCGCGCCTGTGCCCAAAAAAAAACACAAGTATGTAAAATACGAGTAAGTATGTAAAATATGTAGTACACCTTAGCTTTTCTCAAAGTGAGCGTTGGCCACACTGTGATTATATAGGTATATTATTATGTTGCAAGTTGGCAATACCACAATACTTACAGGGGGAATCCCCTAATATTGTTTTCGATTCCTTTTCGTAAGTGTTCTGTTATATTTACATCCTAAATATCAGTAGGCAACTCTAGGGCCCCATGGTCACATTTGCTACGGGCCCCGCACCGGTTTTATCCGGCACTGCTGCTTTCTCTCGATAGCAACCGGGACCGACGGCAGAGAATATGTAAGAATACTACGTATAGAATGGACACTTCGACGTCCCGCCCGATTTCCCCGCATCACCCAACCTCCTCCCCTCTTATGGGCGACGGTTGGTATTTTCTACGTGCTACGCACACAGGTGCACGTGTAAATACACGTTACTGATTGATGTCTGTGTAATAGAGACCAAATTAAACATTTGTATGGAATTTTGGCGAGGTGTCCGCGGTGTGCCGACGGCTTAACGTTCCCTCCGAAGCACGGAACTTAAAGCATATTTTGTACTAGCTGTTGCCCGCGGCTTCGCCCGCGTGGATGTCGAAAAGTAGCCTACATTCTTTCTCAAAGTCAGTTCTATCTCTGTACCAAATTTCATTAAAATCAGTTTAGTCATTTGGACGTGAAAAAGTAACAGACAGACAGAGTAACTTTCGCATTTATAATATTTGTAGGGATTGAAATATTTCGGCAACCCGATCTAACTAAATGTAATTCCGCTAATACTTTTATACGCTTTTTCCGTCCGCATATCAAGTGACATTGCTGCCAACAAAACAGAACTAATTTCAGTGGTACACCATACTTCATCCGAAATACTTTGTGGTACACACATATGGCTGTATCTACAAAAACAAATATCCCTTTGGTCGGACCGCTTTACAGAAAAACAGTACTCGGGGATGTTTCAATAAAGGTTATAATTGGCTGCCAATCGAAATTTTAATTGTAGACCCGATGGTTTTCGTGGCCGTATCGTTATTTACACTGTCCGGGTGTTTCTATTCTTTTATAGATGTAATTGACTTATATGTGAGTTTTTTTTAAGCGGATTCAAAAATGGAGGGAGTTCTATGTTTGACACACATGTATAGTCAACAATTAATATTGCAAATCGAGCCTGCGAAAGAGACGATCGGCTCGCTTCGTAGAGCGTTATCTCTGTCGCACACTGAGTACGTAAGCACTGACGGACTCAGTGCTGGTATTGGGCAAAACTTGATCAAAATGGTCGACAAACGACAGGTAGGTATGCGAAAGTTGCAAGAAATGTTTTTTTCCCATTTTTCTGTTAACTGTCATGACGTGGCCTATCACCCGTTTTCGGTTTATTGTTGATTTCTGGGACACCCGGTATATGTATAACCATAACAAACCGAGAAAAATTTCCCTGACGATTCTCGGAAGGTATAAACGATCATTTTGAATTGCGAACGTTAACCATGGACCCACATTAATTATGCTAATGAGCCGATTGCACTGATTAGCTTTTTTTCGAAAACTGGTTGCCGCTTCGTATGCAAAAGGCCTACCATACTTTTAAAGGAAAACTCGATGTTTTTGAGTACGTTTTTCTCCTTGTGAAACATGAAAGGCGCAACCAAGTTTTCTGATTTTGTAGTGTCAATATGGACAATCAATTAGACCCAAATTTCACGCTTTTAGTGTACAAATTAAAATGGAAATGCAGTATGGTAATGAGACGGTTTGTTTTAAACTTTTCCGCGAACTTCATTTCTTGTTTAGTCTTTCTCTGACTGATCCCGGTCGGTGTGAATTATACGACGATTTCAAATTTGGTCTGTATGTATTAAATATCTCATAATATTAAAATATTATTAGCTACCATTTTAGATCAAGTAATTAACACACAAAATGTTATTTCTTTAAGGCACCGCACATTCAGTTTCTTGGTACTTTTTTCCTTTTCCCGGAATATGTCAACGTGCTTTCTGATTTTAAGAGTTTTGCATGTCGAATGTAATTAATTTAGGCACAATTGGTATGCAAATGAACAGTGAGATTTTATGGTAATGAATCGATTGTTTGTTGGTTATTGCGGTGAATTATGTCATTGTACTAATTTGTCAGTTTGCCGGTTTGTTTGAACAAACTTTTATAGCACGAGTGTGGTCGAAATTCAAAGGTATGTAATGTTACTCAGAAGACATTACCAATTTGAAGCTGTTGATGTGTTATTTTATTAATTATCATTGAATGTTATTCATATTTTATGTTTGTATTGTTATGTAAAATATATTTTTATAAAAATTTAACCATTTAAATCTATCGGATTTTGACGGTAGTTGTGCACATAATAAATTATTCAACTACGATGTTCTCCAAGGTTTAGATATAAGTTATATATTATATTTGTAAAGTATGGTACAATGATATTATAACTTTTTTAAGTAAAAAAATCTATGACTAACTTTTTACGTCAATAAGGTAGACAGGATAATGGAATGTTTTAAAATTTATGCTGTGTTCGTAATGATTGAATATGCATTACATCAAACTGTATTAAGAAACTTACCTTCGATTTATTGTTTCGTGAACAAATTTTTTTTTTCTCTGTACAGTCTTGCCTTCAGACTTTTAAAATGTTTGCACGAAACACGAAATTAATTTGGGTTCTATTGGTATGCAAATGTACAGTGACATATTATGGTAATGAGTTGATTTTTTGTAGCGTCTCTCGGATTCGCGTGAATGAATTTCGTTTCTGATACTTTTTTGCCCGGAGTAACACGGATGGTGTAAATGCACTTTCTGAATAACGTTCTTTTTTATAAATTGATGGTTAGGTTAGGTTATTTTTATCACAATAAGATCGTTATGATGTATTATTATTGGATTTATACGAAGTGTTTTATCTTACTGACAGACCGATATTTATCTATGTAATTGATGTCAGCAAGTAGCTTTAAATTTTGCAGAACTACGTATAGTCTAAAATCCGAATCTAGGTTGACCTTCATCTATCTGTTTACCGAATGAAACATTGTTTTCATCATTTTACATAAACAAACATGTCTTTTGCCTATCGAAATATTATTAAGTTCATAGAATTAAAAAAATTTTTTTTTGCAAATTTACCCATTTGTTAACCAATGAAATGTGTTAGAAACTAAAAATTTTAAACATAAGTATTATGAAGTAAGTATGTATGTATGTATCTTCACGCCAGGTCTCTAACGGGGTAGGCAGAGAATGTGGAGCGCCAGATAACCCGGTCCTGACAAACCTCCCATGCCTCATAGAACTATGAAATAGGTCTATGAGGTTTATTGATGAACATCTACTTACCTGTTTACATCGGCTTGCCAGGTAGCCATGAACGTAAATACGTAGGCAATACATCACTTATTTTATATTCTTATAACATTTAGATTCAAATACATTTTGATTGGTTAACAAATGGATGAAACTTTTTATAATACAAATCTGACGTTAACTATTTATACAAACAGTCCCCTTACGTTAACCAAATGCATTTATTTTCCCTGACTCATCTTGATATCTCGGATCTTTTTAATTGCGTTTCTTTTCCTCCCACCAGATATTCGGGAGTTTTACACGATCAATTCTTTTGGCATGCAAATGCACTTGAAGTTATGGTAATGAGATCTGTACTAGGTTTTTCTTTGAAACCAAAATTTGGTGATACTACTTGGCGTACAGGTATCTTTAACGAATACTTTTTTGTCAACCGAAAATAAACAGAATAACTGAACGTACCCCTGATTTGTTTTGTTAATTAATGATTTAAATATGGCACTGTTTGTTGCAGTGTCGGTACACATTGTGATCTTTAGACATTGAGACCTTAAAAAAAGGCACAGTCCGAATCGAATTAACGAGACATTTTTTTTTATTAACATAGATGCCATCTTCTTCAATTAAAAAACAAGCATGCATTGCATATGAATTTAAAGACGACTGCAGCCTATAGACATCTTTACACAAAAACCATTGGTGGAAATGCAGACGTTTGACGTGAGACTTTAGTTGTTATGTGTCTGTGATAGTTATTACGGGACCATACATTGTAAAGACCAGTGAAATCTCTGGTTTCTTTGTAGATTTTTATAGATTTCAGTAAGTATTGTTTATTTAGATATTCTTAAATTTCGAGGCGCGCATGGCCCGGCGTCTGGTGTTGATCGTAAGCGATCTACTCGGTTAAGCACTACGGGCGCGGTCGGGTAGTGTGATGGGTGACCGCTAGTAACAAAGTAAATGCGCGTTTCCGTGCGTCGGAGGGCACGTTAAGCCGTCGGTCCCAGTTGCTATCGATAGATAGCAGTCGTTAAACCTTGTCGGAGGCCTTATGGGCGGTTTGAAAACATCCGACAGCGGGTTGGCCACTAACCCACCCACCTCCACCAATCCGCATTGGAGCGGCGTGGTGGAGTAAGCTCCAGGCCTCCCCCACAAAAAAAGGGGAGAGACTCGTGCCCAGCAGTGGGAAGTATAATGGGTTGCCATTATTTATTATACTTTAATATTTGAAGTGTAGCCTGTATCGGTAATTGTTTGCATTTAGTGTTTCCTACTAAGTTGCTGTGCAGCAGCTTGAGGGCGGCACCACCGCATTACCTAATCTATCTGCAGCAAAATGGTAGTGTTGAGCACTATCGTGTTCCGGTTAGATGGTAATTGACTTACTTACTTTGACTTAATGTACTATTTCCCCTAGGTGGGGCAGAGGGCGTCCACAATACTCCGCCATCTATCTTGGGCTGCGCGCCATTTTCAGTTTTACTCTCCGTGTCAGCTTTCTAGTTTGCTATATAGGTCGCAGCTGCGCGAAAGTTGCCCGGGCTTTGGCTATCCTCGGAGTGATGTCTTCTTCGGTTTCTCCGTTCTCTGACACGATACTGCCAAGGTACGTGAATTTCTGTACTCGCTCTGTACGTTCCGAACCTAATAACAGTGGCGAGGAAATTCTTCCTTCAGTCCGCAGCTCTTGTGTCTTCCTCGGATTGATTTTCAGTCCCTCAAGAGCGGCCTCGCACTGCAGATCTAGATGGTAATGTATACCCATAATTACTATCACAGAGACATAATAACTGAAGTCTCACGGGTGTGGTGCAACCGCACCTGCATTTTCACCAATGGTTTTTGTGTATAGATGTCTATAGGCTGCAGTCGTCTTTAAATCCATCTCTCAGCTCTCAAGGGTGGTAACGCATCCGCATTTAGACCTCTGGTTATTGTGTAGATGTCTAAAGGGTGCAGTCATCATTTAGATCCATGTGAGCTGGAAGATTGCTGGCCACCTTCGTTCCATAAAAATATGTCATAAAAAAAGATTCACCTAATGAGTGTTGTATAAGAGCAACGCGGCCCACCGGTCACGGCGGATCGGAGGGGAGTTAACTGTTGAGCCAGCTTACTTTGCAGATCTGATTTGTCGTCCAAATTTTGACCTGTTACGCACTTTTGCACATCGTTGGCGTTGTGCCAACGATGTGCAAAAGTTGTGTCAGGTAAATTACTGAATTGAGCTGCTGTGTAAAATGAGAGGTAAGTCAAGTTCTTTATCAATCCTAGCGCGAGCATACCGCACCGAAGTCCTCTGTGTGTTTTCTGTTGTGATACACCCCATTCGGGGAGGAGCGGTAACATAATAAGGACAAATTAAATTAAATAACTTGTAGGGAGATCCAGAAATGCATGGAATCAGACGTTTTTATGTGTTTCTTGATATCCCATGTTTAGCGTCGATTTTTTTATTCACTGAGGTAAAATAATTATTGATTTAACTGAGGGTAGAGCTTAACTGACGGTAGAGCTTAACTGACGGTACAGCTTAACTGACGGTACAGCTTAACTGACGGTACAGCTTAACTGACGGCAGAGCTCCCACAAAGAAGCTCCCAGGCTTAGAACCAGCCCAATACCTGAAATACTTGCTGCTAAATGTGCAGTGTGCAGGGCTATCGTGTCCTGGTGTGCGACCGCCTATCGACATTGCTGTCGCCATTGTCATTGCTGTCGAATTCTCGTGACAATTTTTAATTTAACTAATTAAATTAATCTAAATATTCTACCATTATAGCTTGTTTATCACCTACGAAAGCAAGAACATCAATCAGACTATCACTACTGCTTATAGAGCCCTGTAATTGCCGGCACAGAGGCATAACATCTCAGGCCTCAGGAGTGGTGCCGCATCTGCATTTTGACCTTGGTCTTTGTGTAGGTGTCTATCGCCTGCAGTCATGACTTAACATCAATGTGAACTGCTTGCTTGTTTGCCACATCCATTACATAAAAAAGAGGAGCTACAAATCGACGTTAAAATTTGACAGTAGTGGCAATGACGACAGCAATTTCGATAGGCGGTCGTACCCCTGGTGTAGTGCGGCCCTGTGATTTCCGGCACAGAGGTATAACAACTTAGATCTCTGAGTTTTGGCGGGGAACCTTGAAAGATGCGTATGGTGCTCTTATTTTATTTCATTTTCTTGGTGTATTTTTGAGTTATATAAAATGAAGCAGGTGGCATTTTGTTCGATATAAGCTTATTGCAGTGCTCGTGTATAGGGAAATAGAATAACAGTGCGAAAAAACGTTCTTTCGGGTTGCCTCCAAAACTTCATT
The DNA here is from genome assembly GCA_036365455.1 of Macrosoma leucophasiata. Lineage (NCBI taxonomy): Eukaryota > Metazoa > Arthropoda > Insecta > Lepidoptera > Hedylidae > Macrosoma > Macrosoma leucophasiata. Next base: position 5,539,744 of record JAWQUS010000015.1, read on the forward strand.
GTAAATGTTCTGGTTAAGTAGCCATCGCTTTACTCGAATTACTGTGACTGACTGACGGACTGATAAATTGACTGACTGACTCTTGACTTTTACGTGGCTTATAACGAATATGAAATATCGTTTTACTTTGACACTGGCAATATGGATAACAAGTGATGCACAGAGTGGCACAGAGGCATAACACCTTAGGCCTCAGAAGTGGTAACGCATCTGCATTTTGATCTGTCTTTGTGTCTGTCTTTAGGCTGCAGTCATCACTTAACATCAATGTGAACTGCATGCTTGTTTGCCACTTTCATTACATAAAAAAGTGAATTGCTTGCTTGTTTAGCACTTTGGAAGTTCCCAGTGCCATCCTCGGAGTTTAAGTATTGAGGAAATTATGTCACCCATTTGGTGAACGGTCGATACAAACGTAAATGCGACTATCATCTATCCAAAATAAAATGCTAGTCTTAACAAGTTAATGAGAACTCGTTGAGACGTGCATTTTATTATAAACTAGCGGCCCACCCCGGCTTCGCTCGGTTGCGATTTTACCTACCCTCTCCTATTCATCTTAGATGTAATATCCTCGATAAATAGGCTATCTAACACTGAAAGAATTTTTCAAATCGGACCAGCAGTTCCTGAGATTAGCGCGTTCAAGCAAACAAACAAACAAACTCTTTAGCTTTATTTATAATACGAGTATAATAATTTAAGAAATAAAATAGTGAATATGAATCGTATTACAGTGGTAAGCTTTTGTGAGTGTTAGATACCTATAGAAGAACTAAGATGATATGTGATCTAAAATAAAACACAAAAACATTTTTTAAATTTTTTATTTGACAAAAGAAATTAATTCATTTTTTTTCTTATTTCCGCTTTCCTTATAATACATTGTAGTTATAAAGTAATTAATCTATCTAACTATATTTATATGTATACTTTATTTTCTCTATATATTACAAAACATATTTACAGATTTTAATTCATCCCGTAAAGACCCTTTCTAGAAATTATTATTATAGTTACAGTAGTCTATTTTTCATACAATTTTTAAATTTGTTAAATAAAACTGTAAAGTTCACCAAAAAAAAAACGTTTAAAAATAGACTGTTGTAAAATGTAGTCAGTAAACAGACTGTAAAATAAAATAATAGCTTAAATAGAATTTGCATTAAGAACACGAATTTGCAAAAAAAAACGAAAATGTCATATACAGTTTTTTCTATTTTCATAAAAAAAACTTTAATTTTTCTACATAAGCAATTATAAACCTTAAAATTATTTATCACAACAGACTGGTTTGTGTTCCCGCATGTTTTAAATGATTAAACTAAATAAATAAAGAGACATTACCCAATGTTTAAAGCTTATTTTATGAATACATTTTTTTTTATTTCGATACGACATTCTTTCTTATACGCTTCCCATTGAATAAAAAAAAATAACCTTGTTATTTTTATAGTAATATGTATATAAACTGTTTATATTTGTATTCATAGCTTGTTATTATAATAACAAAAAAAATACGATTTGATATTAAGAAATGTATTACATTGAATTTATACGTAAATATTTTTGATATTTTAAGAAACTTCTAAAATATATTACACCAATATTGCAGTATGTTCCCCATTACACTAAGAAATAATTAAATAATACATTCATTTGAATCATGGGAGGGATATGCAGATCACATTTTTAAAACAAAGTAATGTAATTAAATTTGTTAGTCTATTATAAAAAGAACCGCAGATAGACAGAGGGTTAGTTGACACCGGTAGTTGAGGCAACCAATCAAATCGTTGCATCACGTTTATGGACGCTGTGATTGGCTGTCACGGACCGTGACGTCACAATCTAACCCTACGTTTGCGGTTGAACGCAAGCACAAGTACAATTTAGGTGACGTGGAAAAACAAAAAAAAAGATACCAGGAACCGAGTTTTGTTAATTTTAATAGGAACCTAATTTATTATACTAATCTGTTCTTGTTTGTGCAGCGTTTCAAGATTAAAATCCTATCAACATATTGGTCAATTTCGGTCATTGGATAAAGGGTCTTTCCATCCACATTTTTACAATATTCGATTGAAAAATCAGTCCATAAATTCGAAACTGTACGAAATTTACATTAAAATAAAGACATACACAACTTTGATTTGGTATTTGTATACATTTTTAGCGTCAATCTAAACAGACTTGTCTCAACGATTTCGAAGCTATACAATTACAGTAACCATTTTTTAAAACAATATAACCCTACAATAACTATAATGTACAATGATTTTTCTTTAATGTCAATTAAATAAATTTTTTCCTTAATATTAAAAGTTGGTTGTGCCGAATAAACTTTTCCATTTTGTGCCATTTTCCGCCATTTTAAGTGAATACTTGCATTATATATTTTTATATTTGCCCGACAGCGTTACACGGCTGGCCAGACCCTGTAGACAAACAATTTCTTATTAATAATCATGTCTAAATGTTTAATAATAAATACATGGAATGGTCTAGAAAATGCTTAGTGCATGCAAGTCTGGTCTGTTTTTTACGCTAAGATTCTTTTCGCGATTAAGGAAAAAATATATTTAATTAGATGATAAATATATATTATATTTAATTTTGTAGTTTTATGGACGCATAATCAAAGTTGTGTATGTGGTTGTTGTGAGAATAAATATTACTATTTACATTTTTTTTCAATCATATTTTGAAAGGTATAATTTATAAAGGCATTATTAGACTGGTTGATACAGATTTTTAACAGTCGCTTTCATTTCAAGTGGAAATTATATGTTTTAAAATATGATCGAAACTAGTTAACAGGACCACTTTAAGAAAAAAACAAATTATTAACTAAAAATTCTTCAGCTATCAAAACTGTTCTGTTCATTTGGCCCCAAAAATTGACTCCGGAGGCCCATTCGATGGAACAACGCTAGGCCATTTTCGCTGCAAATAATAAGCTAAAATTAGATTAACGCCATTTTTCCGGACTAAGGGAAACCTTAAAAATAACTATACATACTCGTATATTTAATTGCTTGATGTTAATATTTTATGAAGCGTTTAAAAACTCATTTAAAAATTTTACTTTGAAAATAAAAATGTAAAAAATGATCAATCATTTTTATAAGATTCATAAATGTAAAAGTTGTGATTCAGATTTTTGTTGTTAACTGATAAATAATATTATTAATAATAAATAAATAAATTGATGTCGATTCATTGTAAAGAAATAAAAAGATTTGAATGAACAATTTAATAATTTAAGCTAAAACACTAGAAAACTAAAGGATTTAATTAAAAAAAAAACTGAGAAACTCAGTTATTAAAAGTCTATCAAAGCTGGTAGCTTGTTAGTCATCCCCTAGGTTGTTTCAAATAGCCTTACGCAACGGCAATCACTTTCGATATGGCCCAACTACATCTCAAACTTTTTTACATAACAAAAACACTCTTGATCTTCAGAGTAGGGTTGCTGAGGATTCCTCTTCCTCTTCCTCATAATGAGGAAGTTCCGCAATATTTTGGGTTCCTCAACCGTTTCCGCATCCTCAAAAATTAAAATAAAAAAATCCTCTTCCGCTACCGCTTCCTCAAAATTTAAGAGGAATTTATGAGGAATTTTGTTGCGCATGCGCGTCACGTATCGATGGCAACGCACACGCCGCAGCGCGGTGCCAGGCCGAACAGGCGAGCGAGACCTCCCCACCCACCACCGGCGCTGTTCCTTGATTGTTTGTTATAATTTTATTGACATACATTATTTTATTTATACGCGTACTCAACTTAAAAAATCGAAATATTCCGGGCTTTACAGAACTGTATCTTTACAATACCTATCTTCTCTTCCATAAAATGTACCAGCAAACGACTTTTTAGCAATGCTGTATTGGTATATGATGAGCTATAAAACCGGTTGTTTTGGAAACAGCGTCCAAATATTTTTTTTATAAAAATTAACCTGCCTGTTTAAAATAAATTTCGATTAATAGTATTCAATTATTTTATTTTGATTAATAATATTCGACTTAAATACCTAATTAACAAAGAAATAAGGACTGCATTCTTATTTTCATTTCAATTCCTAAATGAAATTGTGTCATTCACTCATCTTTTTTTTTGGTGTGCGTGTGTTTTTTTTATGTCTGTAGGTTGACAGACAAGCAGACGGGCCACTTGATGGAAAGTGGTCACCGTCGCCTATGAACATTTGCAACACCAGGGGAGTTGCCAACGCGCTGCCAGCCCTGAAGGACTCCTTTGACGCCATTTTTGAAGAACCTCTTAATGTAGCACCTAGGGAACACCTCAGAGGGAAATTCGTTCCACAATTTACACGTTCTGGGCAAGAACAAACGTGAAAACTGCACCGTTGAGCACTGCCAGGTGTCCAGTCGGTGTGGGTGGAACTTTTCTCTTCGGCGGGTAGTACGGTGTAGGAAAATAGATGGTAGCACCATGTCAAACAGTACAGCAGAGCACTCACCATTGTAGAGACGGTACAACACGCACATACTCCCAATGTCTCTGCGTAGGCTCAGATGTTCGAGCCTGTCAGTAAGTCCTGAATCGTTAACAATACGAACGGCGCGTTTTTGTAGGGAGTCAAGTGGAACAAGCTAGTATTTGGGGGCTCCCGCCCACAAATGAGTATGAGTAGTAGTAGCTGCCCCGAAGTGAAAGTGAATACTGCCTGGCTTTGTTAAGCACCCCTAGCTTTTTGGATGCCAACTTGGTCTTACACTCAATGTGACTCCCGAATTGCACTTCGTTCGATATGTTAACGCCCAGGATACAGATACTCTTACCAACTGCGATCGGAACGCCCTGGAACTGTGGTGCTACAATGCATGGCGTTTTTTTAGCGGTGAACGTGCAGACTTGTGTCCTCGAGGGGTTGAACTGCATTAAATTAAGTCGACCCCAATCCGAGACCCGCTCCAGAGAGCGCTCGATTTCAGACACAAGTCTAGTCCTTCTTTCCTCGATAATTGGCCGAGAGGCATTTGCACGGCTAGTGTAGTGTGCATATCCCGTACTATCATCGGTATAGCAATGAAAACTGGAGTTTTGCTCCAACATTTCATTGATGTGCAGAAGAAAAAGCGTGGGGGATAGCACAGAGCCTTGCGGCACACCAGCGTTGATAGGTAGTCTGTCTGAGCGCTGACAGTCAACTAAGACTTGTATATAACACTCAGACAGAAAGCTGGCTGTCCAGTTGCATAGCCTCTCGGGAAGACCGTAGGATGGAAGTTTCGCGAGAAGTGCCCTGTGCCAGACCCGGTCAAAGGCCTTAGCAATGTCGTTGTGTAGATATGTCACTGAAATAAATTTCCGCATCACAATTCCTCTTCCTCCTCCTCTTCCTCATAATCACTTCCTCAACAACCCTACTTCAGTCAGTTTAATTGGACAAAAACACTCAAAATATTTGTTTATACACCACCATGGATTTCCTCAGATGCTGGTTAAATATCTCTATGGACTAACAGAGTTTTTCGTGCAGTGGGGTTGCTTGAGTGATTAAATTAAACATTAAAATACTAAGCCAGTTTTTTCATGATTGGACTGTAAATTATTTTGACAGCTTTGCGCCCTTACTTCATTTGGAACTGCTACTACTGTTGTCTATACCCGTTTTTGTTATCCAAATCCAACCAAATTTAAGTTGAAAATTAATGAGTCCAGCAAGAGGAAAATATGACTGGTCTCATCCACTTATACTGGTGGTAGAGCTCCAGTGACGGAGCTTGCGGGCGTAGGCACCACCGCATTTTAATTTTCGGCTCAGAGACATAACACCTTAGGCCTCAGGAGTGGTAACGCATCTGCATTTTGACCTTGGTCTTTGTGTAAGTGTCTATAGGTTGCAGTCACCACTTAACATCAATGTGAACTGCATGCTTGTTTGCCACTTCCATAACATAAAAAAGAAAACTTGTACAATCCATGATCTTCAAAAACAAAGGAACATCATTCATGACTGGTCTTTGCCAAAACGTATGGTCTTCGAAAAGAAAATGTTATACTCACGTCAGAAGTCCAGGGTTAGCTTCAGCTTGGTACCAGGAGTACTGGGGCACGTAAGGCGGATGTGGTTGTGGTGCCCCCTGGTGGTGCAATGCATGCGCGTGCGCGCCCTTCATGTCCCAAGGGCCGGGTGGCGCGCCCTGGTGAGGAAAGAGAGAATTATATTTTGATGTCAGGTCAATACTGTCCCGGATTCCCGGGTAGGGGTTATCAGAGATGATGCTGTAAAGTCCTTTATATTTTATTTTTAAAGAAAACAAGCATGTGTTAATGCGAAATAATATCAAACAAAGTCCTTTATCTCTGGTTCTATGGGGTCGTCAATTAATCGCGTGATGTTTTTTAGCGTCACTTTGACCTCCTCCTTCCCCTTGGTGATACGTGGTGAGGTTTTAGATTAACCCCCCCACTCCCACCTAACATCACGTGTATTTTTAGGAATAAAATAGGTAGGTACCAATTTTTTTAAATTTAGCTGAAAATAAGACATCAGGAATAAAAATCACGCAAATGTAATATAGCATGTATTTGGCGTGAAAATTACTGATTGTCGAGACGGAAAGGAGATGTTGCGAACTCGGCTCTAGTTCGTACACGTCCTCAAAAAACGGGTAAATTAAAGAAGAATCCGAAAAAAATGCAATTAATTTATTCAAGAATATATTTTAGAGTTACAACCACATTTAATTCAAACGATTTAATCATTTTCAACCATATTCAACATGGCGGCGATACAGCCGACGCTTCTTTAAATTGGTAATCGATTAGTTTAAGTTCTTAGTATTAACACATGAAATCGATTTCGATAGCATTTAAAAATATTACTTTTTTCTCCAAGTACTATAATATAAACAAAAAACAATAAAAAAAATTAAAATGTCAAAATGACATCGCCCGCCATATTCGCCATGTTGGTTTGAGTTGCAATTCTAACTGCAAATAATATTTTGTAACTGCAAACAAAGCTAAATAAGTGAAACTATGCAGTAAAAAAACTTTTTTATATTGATTTTGTCTGTTAATGATATTGTGTACAATACATGGCCGGAGGTCCATACATTTTTGCAACATCTCCTTTATCTAATTGTTGCCTAAATCACGCACCAATTTTCGGTTAAAATTGGGCACTCAAAGAAGAAATAAATACACGTGTTATCTCCATATACTCCCCCCTCCCGTTGTGATGTCCGTGATTTTTGTCAGAACCCGCCCTCCCCCTTTCGAGCCTCACGTGATTAATGGACGACCCCAATGGGATTTTTCCATTTTCTGGAAATATCCCAGTACCTCGAAGTTTGGTAATGTGCCCGGAGATATCAAGAGGCTCGCCACCTTGTTACATGGGGCAAAACGTAACCGGCGAATCGTAGGTGTTTGCATCTATGCTTGAATGCATGCATTCCCTGCCTACCCCTTCAGGGATTACAGGCGTTAAGTTACGAATGCTAAAATAGGTCACTTTTTATCCTCTCAGTGTTTCGTGCTGCCAACTATCCCAATAAAATTAATTCAACTAAATGCTAGGTGTGCCGCCCGCACCTACACTTGTAATACATAATATTGTACTGTCACGCAACTTTATATTTGATGACGATTTAATTTGTTTTAGTATTTGGAACATATATTTTGGGGCGGTTGGGAATTCAGATTTGGGTAAATGCGACTTGAGAATTGGAGCGGTGGGTATATGAATCATTTTCATTTAGTCTCATGAGTGCAATTTTTTTGTTTTTTTAGTTTATTTAAATCATACAATATTTAGGTGAATACAATAACAGTAAGACGCAACATATACTCGTTAGAGTTCAACCCCGTGTCAGTGTCATCAACATATTATATAAATGATGTGTTTAAATATAATGTACGTCTACCTCATTTAGGTTATTAAAAAAAAGTACGAGCTGATTTTCGCTGAGTTGCAGTGTAGGAGCTAGAAGACTTGCCTAATCTATCTACCGCCAAATGGTAGTGTTCAGCACTATCGTGTTCCAGTTAGCTGGTAATGCATAGCCCTGTAATAACTAATATAGGTACGGCCCTGTAATTTCCGGCACAGAGGCATAACACCTTAGGCCTCAGGAGTGGTAACGCATCTGCATTTTGACCTTGGTCTTAGTGTGGGTGGCTATAGGCTGCAGTCATCACTTAGCATCAATGTGAACATGCATGTTTGCCACTTCCATTACATAAAAAAAAATCACAGAGACAACAACTGAGGTGTCAGGGGTATCAACTCATTTGCATTTCGACCTCTGGGTTTTTGTAAAAAATATTCACAACTAACCGTGAAACCTCTGCTATTTAGGGGTTCTTGCGATACGAGAGCTGGAAAAGCTGGGAAAAGAAGAGGTCTACTCACATATCCGACCCTCGGATCCCACGACTGTTGGTGAGGTGGCTTCACGTCGCACGAGGTTCCGTCGGGTGAACGACCAGCTGTGGGCTGCAAAAAATACTGATTTCAGCATAAAATAAGAAAATTATCATCAAAATAGTATAACAGTATACTGAGTATACTGTATACTGAGTATATCCAGTATACTGGATATATCAGTAAGTGACATTTCCAAGTTTTGTTTAAGAATTGGAAAAGATTTAAAAAGGTGTATGTAGCTGGTGTACGGAGTCTTCAGATCTCCGTCATTATAATCGATTAAAAATATCTATGGATTTAACTACCTAAAGAACAAGTTCCACGTTGGGCTTTGTAAGGAATGCTGATTGGTCTGTGGGCCTTGTACACTATATCAAAAGATAGAAAAAAAACATAGAATTATAGAAAAATAGACAAAAAACTGGTTGCCTGTAAAGTCGGTTTTACGGGCGAAGATTTTACGTGACAACGTCTTTTTCTCGGTAGAAAGGCATTCGCCGGTCCGGCAGGCCTCTCTCTCGTTCGGTGACTCATCGTTACGTTACCGGGCGTTACACTTTTTCATGAGTGACTCCGAGCCGCAATCTAATTTAAGACGTTGTCACGTCAAAAATAATTTAGATCATTTATTTTTTGTCGGAAATATTTTATGAAAATTTTTTTAAAACAACAATATGTCACCATATTGCTACTACGACATTCTTGTTTTTGAAATATACATACGACAGTCAATTGAAGGTATAATAAATGATTTGAATATCTGAAAATGATTTAGTATTTTATGCTTCTTCTCTCAATATAATCTACAAGGTGGGAGCGCCCAGACATCTGGAACGTCTCCTTTCATATTTTAAGCATCAATAACAGTTTTATTCTGATGTCACTTGTAGATAGAAAGACAGTGTGGTGATTGTTTGAAATTTTATACGATTATTTCTATTTATTGGATTCTTCGAAATATTATATGCTATTGAAATATTTTTAAAGAAGTAACTGCCACCCCAAGGCAATGCAATAAATATGAAGGAAAAATTCGATAATCAGGTGCGGACTTCGGTAGCTCAGTTGGGTGAGCGGCTGGACTATAAGTCCCGTTGTTCGCGTGTTCAAATCCCGCCTGAAGTCAAATTTTTCTTTCCATTAAAAAAAAAATGATACCCGTGGAGTGGTTTAATACCAGTTTTTTTTTGTTAGGGTAAGCAACGTTTCTTACATATCCAACCTTTACGTCCCAAGACGGCTGCGGCGGTTGTTTCACGTCCCACGGCGTCCCGGTCGGGGATAGGCCAGGGGATAGCTCGGAGACAGGCGTGGAGCTGGGCGTGGGCGAGTGGGCCTGCGTGGGCCCGCTTTGGTAGGCTGACGGCGAGTGTTGGGAGCCACTGGAACTGCCACCGCCACCTGAGGGGAAATTCGATGATTAATTATTGTTGTCTTGAAAATTAAATTACTCAATTGTTTTGTAAGATTAATATCTTTTGGAAGATAATTCAAATTGGACCACATTTTCTGAAAATACACAGGAGGTACCTAGATTATTTATCTGCAGTTCAAATGACAGTGTTTTTCTCTATGGTTTTTTTTATGTAATAAAAGTGGCAAACAAGCGTTCAGTTCACATTGATGAAAAGTGATGACTGCAGCCTATAGATGTGTGGGTTGCCACTCCTGAGGCCTAAGGTGTTATGCCTCTGTGCCAGAAATTACAGGGGCGTACATTACCACCTGTCCGGAACACGATAGTGCTGTACAATACCATTTAGTGCCAAGTATAAGTGTAGTAATGCAGTGGTGCCTACGCCCGCGAGCTCCGTCACTGGAGCTCTACCACCAGTGATATGGTATTCTGGTTTTATATTTTTGAGGAGCATAACATACCTATAAAAATAAAAATAAATCACTAAATGTGTTGCTAAGCGTAAAACTCGAGAACGGCTTTACCGATTTGGCTAATTCTTTTTGTGTTGTTTTTATAACTGTCCGGAGAAGGTTTGTATGAAAGAAAAAAGCTAGGTAGTTGCGCGAAATATTTTAAGAAAACTTAATGATTATATTTACTATTCTAATGTAAACTTTTATACTTAACCTAGTTAAGTATAAAAGTCTTGTTCTTCTAAGAACTTCTCTACTAAGAATTAAACAATATTATGCTAATTTAAGAAACTTATTAAAGGAGTTGTGACGTGGTGTTCCCAGTGGATGTACAGTACATCAAAAGAAAGCTAATTAATTCAAATATATAAGGAAAAATAAAGTTAATTTGAAAATAACATCCCATGTTACTGAATATGGCAATTTTTTATTTTTTTATTTTAGTATAATGGCATCGCTATTACGCATATTGCCAGTGTCAAGTAAAATGATATTTCGTATTTGCGAGCAGCGTAAAAGTAAGAGTCAGTCGGTCAATTATAAGTCGGTCAGTCAGAGTCACAGTCAGTAATTCGAGTAAAGCGATGGCTACTTTACGAGAACATTTCAAATGAAGTTTTGGAGGCAAACTGAAAAGCCGTGTTTTCGCACTGTTATTCTATTTCACTATACACGAGCACTGTAATAAGCTTATATCAAACAAAATGCCACCAACTTTATTTAATATGACTCAAAAATACACTAAGAAAATGAAATAAAATAAGAGCACCACACGCCTCTTTCAAGGTTCCCGCCAAAACTCCATTAAGGCAATTTGTACATTCAAGAACCTAGTGACATGAGATAACAAACTTGTCAAAAGAATTGTCAATCGCCATCGCCATATTTTTGTATTAGATATAATTTTGTGTAAACGTTATAATTTTAAAACGTAAAAACTAGACAACATTAACTAAAATTGAGTGTCGGAAATTGTTCAGAATAGTTTTAACTATTATTTTACGAACTGTACATTAAGTGGGAACAACTCCATACATTTTTGGACTGTCTCCTCTAAAAAATGTTTTCATCGCAGCCGAGAATTTTATCCGGTAGTTCAGCGTAACAGTCTCACTCTACCACTAGACCGAGAAGTAAAAAATGTAGTTACAAAAGGATTCTTACCATGTAATAACTGGTTATTGCTGGGCGGGCTGCCGGGCGGTAGACCGAGGCTGGGCGGCGGCGCTCCGACCTGCGCTGCCTTCATCATCTTCTTGTATTTGCTGCGCCGGTTCTGGAACCAGATCTTGACCTGGGTGGAGAAATGAGGATGTCAGTTTTGAATTTGAACATATATATCTGTTGAATAGATAGGCTTGTATTACAAATAAATATTTTTTAAATATTTGAATACAAATTAACATAACTAGCGAACTTGAAGCGCGCGTGGCCCCGCGGCTTGTGTAGATCGTAAGCGATCTACGCGGTTAAGCATTACGGGCGCGGTCGAGTGTGCGATGGGTGACGGCTAGTGGCGAATTAAAATGCGCGTTTCCGTGCTTCGGAGGGCACGTTAAGCCTTTGTTGTGTAGGTTTTTACTTTCGCGAGCTATGTCACTGAAGTTCTACCACCAGTGAACAATATTCTGTCAACATTTAATATCTTTCACTATATTCAGTATATTAAGAAGTTCTCAGACCAATGAGCATTACCACTAATGACATATGGAGCTAAGGTACGGTCTTTTATTATCCATTTGGAAACTTAAAATTGCACTGCATGCATACTTGGCATTACCCTACTGTACGTAGTTAAGAATGAAGAAATTCGAGAACTAATTAATGGACGTAGCTCTCAGAATCAATAAGCAATGAGCAACATTGCTAAATCGACAACCAATACAAGAAATATCCCAGAATATAAATCATATATTAAGTAGGATAATGACTAAGACCTGTATTAATAGATACGTCTCAAGCTCAGAACATGGCATTAAGATCGCGTTTGGTATTGAAAACGTGATCTTAAGACCGTTTCAAGGACTGAGATCTGTCTATAAGGGCCTTAGAATGAATGACATCATTGCCTGTGCTGTGCTTAAGGTGAAAAAAAAGTATAATGACAGATTGACGTTTTGTATTTCCCGCCAATTTGAGATAAACAGTTGACAGTCATCGGGTCATCGTTTTGAAAACAGATTAAAATAATGTTTAAATAGAATTTCAGCAAACATGGGAAAGTATGAAATGCATATTCTTATTCTTTTTTTTTTTTTAAGTTATGGCATCGCTATTACGCATATTGCCAGTGTCAAGTTAAAACGATTTTTCGTATTTATTTAAGCACCGTAAAAGTTAGTATAATATAGTCAGTCAATTACTTAATAAATATGTCAGTCAAGTGAGTTACAGTCAAGTTATTCGAGTAAAGCGATGGCTACTTTACCAAAACATTTACACTGAAGTTTTGGAGGCAACCTGAAAGGTCGTATTTTCGCACTGTTATTCTATTTCACTATACACGGGCACTGTAATAAACGTATATCAAACAAAATGCCACCAACTTTATTCAATATAATTTAAAAATACACCAAGAAAATGAAATAAAATAAGAGCACCATACACCTCTTTCAAGGTTCCCGCCAAACCCATTTTTATTCATTTTTTTTTTTTTTTGTTATTATGGCATCGCTATTACGCATATTGCCAGTGTCAAGTAAAACGATATTTCATATTTTTTAAAGCAGCGTAAAAGTTAGTTTAAGTCATCAAGTATAATATGTAAGTATCAAGTATATAAGTTATCAAGTATATAAGTTATCAAGTATATAAGTTATCAAGTATAATATGTCAGTCAAGTGAGTTACAATCAAGTTATTTGAGTAAAGCGATGGCTACTTTACCAGAACATTTACAATGAAGTTTTGGAGGCAACCTGAAAGGTCGTGTTTTCGCACTGTTATTCTATTTTACTATACACGGGCACTGTATTAAACCTATATCAAACAAAATGCCACCAATTTTATTCAATATAACTTAAAAATACACCATGAAAATGAAATAAAATAAGAGCACCATACGCCCCTTTCAAGGTTCCCGCGAAAACTCAATTTTTATTCTTGCAAACTAGTTTTGATTTCATTCTTATAATTTTTTTCATAAAAATTGCAATGGACACCGATTTTAAGTCCTTTTGACTCGATAACAATCTATTTAGAAAAACTAGGTCAGTTAATATTTTCAATAAAGCAACTATCTAGTTTTTTCTATTAATGAATATCAATAACATAAGTTGGTATGTACTTACATAAAAGTATATAAATGTTTTGAAAATATTTAAATTAATTTGCATCTTATTCTGAATTAAGTTAAATTCATAAGTTTCGGAATACACAAGCGTACATAGGGGTGTAGCGTGTATGAGGGCGGAGCTAGAGGGTGCGAGTTGCCGTTACTACACCGTTAGTACGGCTAGTGATGGGACACTATCGATGGAATTTGTCGATATGATAATTTTTGGTATTTTGACAGATTTTTATGAAAATGTTTAAATTAGTTTTTGTATTTAATTTTTGTTGTGAAATAATGCTTGTATTACATAATGATTAATGAAATATTATATTAAACGAGAACTTAATGTATCCATGCACCTAGCAGCGAAAATCTTAATATCGATACTTTATTTAGTGTAAGTAAATAAAAAACATAAAAAAGGGTACGTTTAGACTTTACTGGTATAGAAAAAAAATATCATAGGTCTCAAAAGAAGCAGTTTTTATTATGAATATACCTATTCATACAGATTGATATATCGACAATAGTTTGAAACCGCGAAAAATATATAATCGTCAATGTGATAGGCTCCTTCGTCATAATAACCTATAATTATCTGTATAAAAAAACAGTACATATTATATTATTTTATTAACCAAATCACAATCTTGACACTTTACAGACAAATTCTGTCGTTAAATATATTAAAAATCAACTTGTGATTAAAAATAAGTGAAAAATTGCAATTTCGCTTCTTATCTTATTAATACGGTACCTAATTATTGGTTCAATACACGATGACGTACTCACATTATGAACGAAATCGCTTATTTTTGTTTATTGCATGATTTTAAAGGTACTGGTTTAATGAAGGCGGGGCAGATCTATAGTGAGATTATTTTGTGTCTTCCAATGAAGTGTTTTTTTAACTTATAAGTTTTACAACAATGGTATCTTATAAATAGTATTTAATATTGGAACCAAGAAATAATACCAGAAGTAGCAACGCATATTTTTTTTTTGGGCATCTAACTTTGCGTTGAAGTGGATATGCTTAATAACAACTTAACACATCTGAGACTATTCCAGTTATGTCTGCTGTAGTAATATATTGATTACTCAAAAAAAAAGTATTATCCTATATAAATTTAAATTTTGTAATTTTTCTTGTTTTTTTATGTCAGAGGATTGACAGACAGAGTAGTCACCGTCACCTATGAACATTTGCATTGCCACACCAGGGGAGTCGCTAACGCGCTGCCAGCCCTGAAGGACTCTTTTGACGCCATTTTTGAAGAACCCCATATTGTAGCACCGAGGGAACACCTCAGAGGGAAGTTTATGCTAGTAATCCAAAAGTTTCTTGAAGGAGAATCAATAGACACCGCTCTCATTATGCCAATCGGTAATGTTCAGAACTGCTGTCTTCCCATTTGGGACATTACAGTTTCCGTAAACGAAAAGTTACAGAAATTAAAGAGAACTTTTTGCTTTTATGCCAGCTTAAAGTCAAATCCAGATCTTTAATCTCCAAGAGTTACATCCGTAATGAGAAACCCACGTTTTTATGAACAGACTGTTTATGTATACGCTGTTTACTTATCATCAAAGCGAACTGCAAACTTGTTAACAACTTTCATATTGTAAAAACATTCACATGAATAACTATTACTCTCCAATCAATCATTCAAGTGAAACGTTAAATCAGTCATATCGCTCGCTGTTCACCGACACCTTAAACCGATCAGGTAAATTGTATCGACACGTAACATATAGCTAATTGGTCATAAATATATCGTCTGATTATAATGTATATGAACAGGTTACAAGTAACAACTGACACTGTACTTGGCATTAATAAATTCTTGGAATATAGATATGTATAATTTATTGCTGGTTCTATAAGCAAGCAATTAAAACCGGGTGTAACAGGGTTGAAAGGCAAAAAGTCATTTTTGCCTTTCAACCCTGTTACACCCGGTTTTAATTCATCTGTAACTCATTCACTAGACCATGCTTATGTGTGAAGGCAATTGCTATGATAATAACAATTGCTGTGTCATAGGCTTAGTAGTTGTCTTCTACTGTAAGGCATAAAGTCTACAGTTTGGTAATTGGAATTATATATTAGTACTCGAATTTAGTTTAGTAGTTTTGTTTTAGTAGAATCGAACTGGAGGTTGAATTTTATCGAAAATATTATTATATTTATTATGAAATATTATATGAAAATAATAATAGTTATTGTATGTATGTATGTATGTATCTTCACGCCAGGTCCCTAACGGGGTAGGCAGAGAGTGTAGAGCGCCAGATATCCCGGTTCTGACAAACCTCTCGTGCCTCGTCTACTTTCATAGTTATTGTCATCATACTAAAAACGTTACTTTAGATCGTTTTTGATGTTTGACGATTATAGGTATTAATAAAAATATATGAACACCATGAGGTGTATTTACCTGATCAATTATTATTATAAGTCATTCACAATAGGTAGCTTGTAACCTGACAATGCAAAAGAATCATTGGGAGACCAAATTGAAATAAATATTCTATGTTTGAAGTTTGAATGGGACTTGGTATTTTGCTCCAACAATTTCAATGTGTCAAACTATTACTTACCTTGGTGAAGTATTATATGGTATGAATTTGAAGGTGCTTTTGGCAATTCACTGCTAATAGATTAGTAGTACCAGCTTTTGTTACCATATCGTCTAAATAGGACATGATAGATCGAATACTTTCAGACCGTTTAACACACAGTACACTACCATATACAACTCATTTCTTACTGACTTTGATTGCAAAAACGTATCTGAGTTCAGAAATAAAATTGAACTGATAAAAAGAACAACACTCATTATGTAATACATGACAATCCAATAGCATTTTTATTATAATCGTAATAAGTCGTAAATTAAATCAAAACAATAAATTAACTTGAATCAATATTTATACTTAATTTAACTACCGTTACAAAACTTCGGTATGTTTATAGCAAGATGAAGGCTTGCGATAAAGTATTGAGATCAATATAACGATAAAAATTACCTTTATCACTTTATATTTTATTTTTATTGCCTCACTTATTATTATTGTTTCTTGGGTTATTTATAACATATCGCTGATCATTATTATAAACATCTGAGAACAATAAGTTAAGATAAGCGTAGTCTTTTCTTAGTTCTGTTAAATTGGAGAGCCAATCTAAGGGGCTACCCCGTTTCTCAGCATCAGGTATGTTTGCAGATGCGCAAGTAAATTGCTTTTACGCAACCTTGAGTGCGACCGCCTATCGACATTGCTATTGTCGTTGTCATTGCTGTCAAATTTTCATGTCGATTTGTAGCTCCTTTAAAAGCAGTAGTGATCTGATTTTTTGCTTTCGTAGGTGAGAAAATGATTATTGTTATTTAGTTAAAGTAAAAATCGACATGAAAATTTGACAGCAATGACAAGGACAATAGCAATGTCGATAGGCTGTCGCACCCCTGGTGTGCAGAGTGCGGGTCAGCCCAAACAGTATCTTAAAATGATCGCGAGTAGACTGGATTGCATGTACCTATGTATGTGAATCACTGCAGTGCCGTATCTCATGGGTTAAGGCAGCGGTGTACCGTTGATGTAAAACAGCTTATGTATTTACTTTTGTATTCTTATTTTTGTTAATTAACACAGCTATATGCTTACAGAGAATTTTAATTGTATTATTTATTTTTCGCAATAACACATACGAGTGAACTTCAGAAATTAAAGAAAAAACGGAAAGAAACATTTGACTTCGAGCAGGAATTGAACCTGCAACCTCAGGGTAACTAGTCCAGCCGCTTTACCACTAAGCTACCGAAGTCCCATCTAGGTGGTCTTCTGATAGAATTTTTAGTTATTACATATACACTGAGTTCTGGTCACTTGAATGAAATAAATGATATACAGAATTTTCACTTCTACAGTTTTATTATAAGTATAGATAATTAAGTATATATTATGTACCTACCAATACAACAATATTTATAATATTTTTTATATACCAATAGAGTCCAGGATTAGGCGCCATTTTTTCTTTATTTCGATATCTATCTATATCAATTAGCTATATTAAACAGACTTAATCTAAATAATAAAAAAAACATTAAAATATATTTAAAACCTAAATAATATTTACATAATATAAAGTTAAAACTAAACTAAACACAACATGCATCTAAAAATTCCGCATCAATAAATGATTAATTATTATTAGTGTATCAGTTGATGTGACTCTTGTTTTTGTTTCGTCACTACATCCATGTGAAGTATTTTTTTTTTGATCGATTTTTTTTTTTTACGTAATGGAAGTGGCAAACAAACGTGCAGTTCACATTGATGTTAAGTGATGACTGCAGCCTATAGACACCCACACAAAGACCAAGGTCAAATGCAGATGCGTTACCACTCCTGAGGCCTAAGGGTGTTATGCCTCTGTGCCGGAAATTACAGGGCCGTACATTACCACCTAACCGGAACACGATAGTGCTGAACACTACCATTTAGCGGCAAGTAAATCAGGTAATGCGGTGGTGCCTACGCCCGCGAGCTCCGTCACTGGAGCTCTACCACCAGTAAAAAACGTTTGCTTAAACGATATTTTTACTTCGTTAATAACGTACATTCGAAATAATTTTGGCATCTTTAACCTGTTATGGAAGAGCGGAACTGCCTAACACAAGTAAATGTGTTGATTAAAAGTTAGCTAGCTACTATTTTCTGTAATGTTATACCTAAGTTACTGAATAAATATTTTTTTATATGACGTCAATGCTTGTTCGTCACCATTACTGCATAAAAAAAACAAATATATTACAAACCGATTTGATTTCGATATCGATAATTTTACCGTCGCATCCCTACCGCCCACCCTTTTCACCCCACCCCGATTAGTTGGGTCAGAAGCCACGGTGACTTAACCCCTGTTCCATTGGTATTCTATTTCGATACCATTCGCCTTATTTCAACCCTGTGGAAATATTTATTGCCTTTTCGAGTAGATTGGGCGCAGTTTAGTTTTGTTAGGTATTTGTGATTTTGCTTATAGAATTGACGGATTATTGGTTAGAGTTGTGAATGTAACTATATGGTGATTGATTTCGAAGGCTAGGCAGAGAAATATGTAGGTAGGTGTTTATGTAAAACATATCTAGAATTATTTTCTTAAGTCTAAAGAGCGGGATTTATGATCTTTGCATATATTTACTAATTGCCCAATTGGGATGGAATACCTACTTTCCGTTGTGGGATTTAAACTTATTTATGTAGGTACGTCTTGTAGGATTAGGTAGGTAGTTTATTTTTATAAACTACTAGCTGTTGCCCGCAGCTCCGCCCGCGTGTAGTTCGCTTTTCGCGTAACCTGTGGAAACTCATCAAACCACCCTATGGCATCTCACAGGAACATTTTTCCGAGATAAAAAGTATCCTATAATCTAAATCAGCGAATACACCCTATTGGTATAACAAATTACATCAAAATCCGTTCAGTAGTTTCAGCGTGATTGACGGACAAACATCCAAACATCCAAACAAAGAAACATTCACATTTATAATATTATATACATATACCTATTATATATAGTGTGAGTGTGATGTGATTAAGCATTTTATAAGTATCATAATATTCATATGCGATGTCCTATTGCTACTTTCCTATCCAGTGTTATACAGCCGGTTCCGTTTTTAAATTGATTTGACAGATGTTTAGTGAGAGATTTCCACGTCATATGACATATACGAGTATAACTTGACGTTACTATGGACACTGAGGTAAATTGAATGCAAGAAACTGGAACTATGATAGGCTGCCAAGGCGAGTCCTGTCTAGTACTTTAGTACATATAAGTCAATGGCTGGTAATTCACGGTTTAATAACTTAAATTTTTTCACATCCACAATATTATAAAAGAATAAATAAAAGGCTGGAAAACAAAAACGTTGCGTGACCAACAATGGTACAAAATTCAAAAGGAAACAAATTCTGTGGTTAGACCATATGCCGTGCGGCCGCCATTTTGGATTGTGTCGTGTATGCCAGATGATATTTCAAATGATTAGAGTACATACATATTTTATTTAAAATATTACTGTGATGTAATGTACAATGAACTGGTGCCATCTGCATTCCTTCATCGTACTACCCACCGAAGAAAGAAGTTCCACCCGCACAGATTGGACACTTGGCAGTGCTCAACAGCCCGATTCGCGCGTTCATTCCATGCAAATTGTGGAATGAACTTCCATCTGAGGTTCCCCCGGCGCTACAATATGGGGTTCTTCAAAACAGGCGTCAAAAGAGTCCTTCAGGGCTGGCAGCGCGTTGACAACTCCCCTGATGTTGCATATGTTCATAGGCGACGGTAACCAATTTCCATCAGGTGGCCAGTATGCTTGTCTGTCAATCCTTTGACATAAAACAACTGCCTCAATAGTCCAGTGACCTGCTCTAGTGGCCGGGGATCGACCCTAGGATTCGATACAAGAGTCAAGGGCGATAGCCCTCGACTTAGTCCTAGCCCTTATCTTCTTTCTATAAAAGCGAAAGGAGTGAACTGATCACGAAATCTCAGGAACTATAAGCTCTCGGAGATTCAAAGTTTTCTCACTCGGACGGGATTTTACGAAATTCGACCTCTGATTCCATTTTTATTTAAAAGTACCCAATGTTTAACCTTGGGTTAGTGGGGACTATGTTTGTACCAAAATTTATTAAAATGGTCATATTTGAGCCAAAATTCAACCTCTATTTCAACGCTTTAAGGATGGGTTTTTGACAAAAGTAGCCAATGTTCATTTCTATGACTTCATTCTAAATTTTCATTCCAAACATCCAATTGGGAGCTTTGAATTGTAGTTTAGCCGTGAATGTGTCACAGACGTCCGTCTGACAATCAGACTTTCGGACTTTTATTATTTAAGAAATAAGCAAACGTATGAATTAATTCTATTTCCACATATCAAACCTAATCTTAAACTTTACTAACACACCTCAAGGATATCACAATAAACATTAGTTCAGTAATAGTTACTATAATAATAATATATATAAAATAAAAAAAAACTACAATATTTATCCGTACTTTCCCATCGCTCCTCGGCATGTGGTATGCCAACATACCTACAGGTCCTCTATAGCGGCAACTACAAAGAGATGACTGACATACAACGAATGCCACTAAGTCTCTTGGTGTCCTCACATACACAGCTATTCCAGCACTTTGAACTGTTTTATGTAATGCCGTTGCCGTTCGATTTTGCAATTAAAAAAAGAAAAAGTTTGACATTGAGATTTGAGTTTGACGTGAGGTTTTGCGTTTTAATCTGTTGCCTTGTTGAGATAAATAAGTTAATCGAATTGTTTTGGGGAATCTGTGTCGAAATATTTGTAAAGGAAAGGATTTATACTCCGGTGGCTTATAGATATTTACACGATTGATTAAATACCTATAGATAAAGATGTATTATAATCATACCTTTATTTCAATTAAATAAAATGAATGTATAATTGAACTTCAAATATGTGTCAAAACATTTGAAACAAGTAACTGCCTTAGTTAAACACTTTTAAAGAAAACAAACTAACTTATCACCAATATATCACGTCTACCATAATAAAATATACATGTCATATTATTAGAGACAGATATCTGTCATTTAGCAATGATGCCTTTTGCTTATTCAATTAGCACTACATCTATGTTCTGGCCGAAAATTCAGTAAGATTTCTGATTGGACTATAAATTTTTAGCAAATTTATAACTCTGCTAACGAGGCCCGTTGTGATGAGGACGAAAACACGCACATTAAATCTGTATTTAAATAAATAAAAATAAACTAACATTTTAAACATCTTTTCATCAGTTAAACACCTACCTATTTAATTAAAAACACATACCTAATGCTAACGCATTTCGTATCTATATATTATATTGTTTATGAAAAAAAAACATGAATATTTGAACAAGCATTTTTTTCATATAATCCTTTTTCTGGCCGGTCAAAGGTGTTTGATGGCGTCACGTCAATCACAGTAGCATCTCAATCTTTGAATGACACAGATTGATAAATTATTAATTAAAAATATATATTAATATTTATGACTTGTCCGCTAGTGCATGAAGCGATTCTTCGCATTAAAAAAAACGGTAGCCGGTATAAAACTGCATGCCGCGGACAGTGAAGGTCGTGGAGAGGTTTTTTGATTTTTACATTTAAAATCAACTCTTTTTATACTCTGTGAATGAAAGGACGAAACTTTGTCTTATAATCTGCAATTGCGTATTTACATTTCGATTTTTAAGGCTTTATATTTCATTGACTGTGACGTTTACGTATAAAAAAAATGAAACGGTTTTATGGTTTACAATCATTGGCAAAATAATGATATTGATAATTTAAGTACTTAGTTATTTACAGCATCTACTGCTAATTTCGTGGGAGGAACAAAATACAACCTCTACATATTCTTACAACTCTTTTTAAACTGTCAATTCAAGTTGATAGCTTAGAAATCTTTAAAAATTTGACGTTTTTCGATACCTATGTAGCGTGAACTGTCAACATTTTGAGTACAATTTTTATGACTGATTACACTTTTCCCAGTTATTTACCAGTTAAAAAACAAACGTAAATAGAAAACGAATAAAAACAAATTGACATGCATATGACTGACACGCATATTGATTTTGTGAAAACAATACTCGAGATTTGCATGAAAGAAACGCATCGACTCATTCTAATTGCATACTGTGTGTATGCAAAATCGTAATGTTCCATAACGCGATACGACATAGATACGTTCTTTAGTCTGTGGCCATACAGTGGGTTATTCTGAGAGGCAACTCACTTTATTGAAGTGAGAATGATTCTCGGTCTCGCTCTGTCAAATGGGGTTTTGTATTTGTTGAGACGTACAACTCGGATGGAGGTAGTTTTGTGTCTAACGTACCAAAACATGGGTTGTATCATATTACTTTAACTTTACCAAAGAAAAAGTGCCGAAAAAAAATAAGCAAAAAAATGAAGTTGTACCCATTGACATATATAAAATACAATACAAAGACAATATACTAAAATACTAGACTGGACATTCCCCTTGTCCAGTTCTTTGCCTACAATTAAACACTTTCCCTTAATAACATGATAGCTGACGTGAAAACGTCATACTAAATATCTGTCAAACAAATTAAAAAACGGAACCCACCGTTTGTTCCAGATATCTACTCTATAATATTGACCTAATTGCAGCACCATTTGATTTTTTTTAATGACGTCATAACTTTAACTGCTAACTTTAACTGACCGAGCTGCACTGGTAAAGTTAACCTCAAAATTATCTGTCAGATGGTATCCCTAATTTTGAGGTTAACTTTTCTGGCAACCCAGATTTAACTGTGCCAAAAAATTCACTGGTGCAACGCATTTCGCAGTCACTGCTGAAGTGAATGTAGTATGGAAGTAGGGATTCGAGGGCGGGAGGCACCACCGCATTACCTAATTTATCTACCGGGAAATGGTAGTGTTTAGCACTATCGGATATGGCCCGGTAATCTCCTATCACAATGACATAACAATTAAGGTCTCAGGGGCGGCAACACTTTTGCATTTTGACATCTGGTGGTCAGTTTTGGCAGGAACGCGGAAAAGAGCTATGCCGCTGCGTGACATTATTTTCGAAATTTGTCCCCATCACTTTACTGGTGCCATCTCATCATATTCCACATGGAAGCATCGAATCATCGTCATCTTCCATATGGATATTCATTATCATATGAAATGAAGATAAATATTACTGAAGATTGGCTGTTAAGGACTTGAATCCGTAGCCGTATAACAATTATAAAAAATAAAAATAAAAAATTGACATCTGGTTTTTGTGTAGATGTTAAAAGGCAGCATTACTTGACATCCATGTGAATTGCATACTTGTCAACTACGTTACATAAAAAAGTGACCGAATAATATTTTGTCGAATAATGTAATGAATAAAAAAAGTGACCGAATTATATTTTGTCAAATGAAAATAAACATTTAAAAAACGAACGCAAATACATTTTTTTAATAATTGTTTTACGGCCACGGTTTTAAGCCATTAACAGCCAATCTTCAGTAATTTTTATCTTCATTTCTTATGATAATGAATTTCCACATGGAAGATGATGATGATTCGATGCTTCCATGTGGAATATGATGAGATAGCACCAGTAAAGTGATGGAGACTTTACTAGGAGATTTTGCGAAGTTTTGGAGTCAACATGAAAAATCACTTTTCAACTCATAATATCACTTTCCTACACTCGTGAACGTTATCGAATGTCTTATGATAAAAATTCCAATATTTTTTCACATAAAAACGCGACTATACACAAATTTTGAAAAAAATATCACGCAGCGACATAGCTCTTTTCCGCGTTTCCCGCCAAAACTCCAACGCAAATACAATTTTAATTAGTGATGCATATAAGTGACACATCACTTTGAATATATCGATAAAGTCGGTTCCTTGGAGCTAGAAGATAGCCGCTTGACTTATTAATAACTTGATGATGTAAAAATAACTTACGCATTAATATGGTTCTAGTTTTATTAAGGTCAGCATATTTGCCGTGCTATAGTGTTATCTTAGAGCAGTTTATGTTAATGCATTTTATAAAAACCGGTCAAGTGCGTGTCGGGCCACACGCAGTTTAGGGTTCCGTAGTTTTTAGGTTTGATTACTGAAATGAAAAAATATATAAATATTTTCTATGGAGTTGTTCAAAAATTTCGAGCATTACATTTCGTCGACTGTAACTCGCAAGCTTTTCGTTATATGTAGGCCTCAGGAGTGGCAACGCATCTGCATTTTGCCCTCCGGTCATTGTGTGGGTGTCTATAGGCTGCAGTCATCACTTAACACCAATGTGAACTGCATGCTTGTTTTCCACTTCCATTACATTAAAAAATATATGATATATTACCTATATTTAATATTATAAAGAGGCGACACTTGTATTGTTGTAAGTATATTTGTAACGTTTGCACACAAAAACTACTGAACCGATTTCGAAAATCCTTTTACCGTTAGAAACCTGCATCTTAACCGAGTGACATAGGCTATATTAAATTCATAACACCCGTGAGAAGCCGGGGCGAGTCACTAGTCTTAACCAAAGTTTAAAGCCCTCTTTGCATTACTTTTTTTTTAAATGAAATGAAAGTGGAAAAAAAGCATTTAATTCACATTGATGTTAAGTGATGACTGCAGCCAATAGACACCCACACAAAGACCAAGGTCAAAATGCAGATGCGTTACCACTCCTGAGGTCTAAGGTGTTATATGCCTCTGTGCCGGTAATTACACCATCACAGCACCACCTGACCGGAACACGATAGTGCTGAACGCTACCATTAAGCGGCCAGTAAATTAGGTAATGCGGTGGTGACTACGCCCGCGAGCTCCATCACTGGAGCTCTACCACCAGTAAAAAATAACCTTGCCTTTACAAGTTTAATCACAGGTTATCTCCACACTTCTCGTTATTCGTTTGGCACAAATACGTCATGAGAGCGCGTATAGGACGCGCGGTTGAATTTGTCTTGATACAAAATGAATGCTTTATTGTAAAGGATTGCCACCTTTTTACAGACGATAAATGCAGGTTTTATCTTATATTTGTGTATTTTATTTCAATACGCTCGCAGAAACTGGACTAAATCGTGTATACAGAGTGATGTTTTGAGAGTGGAGTCAATTTTTGTATTTCAACTTTGCTTGTCCCCAGCAAAAAATATTGCATTGACTTTACCGAAGAGACTTCGGCTATTTTCGGATCTGTAGAGCGTTATCTATTTCGCACACTATAAAGTGAAAGAGTTTGATTGTTTTAACGCGCTAATCTCAGGAACTACTGGTCCGATTTGAAAAAAAATATTTCAGTGTTAGATAGCTCATTTATAGAGGAAGGCTTTAGGCATATATAACATGATGCTAAGACGAATAGGAGAGGGTAGGTAACAAAGCACCCGCGCGAAGCCGGGGCGGTCCGCTAGTAATGAATATGAGTACCTACTATCTCAATAACTTTATAAATAATGTACGAAAATGTGTGGTACCTAGAAAATGTCTATTCTTATACATTTCAATTAATTAAAATTCGAATAATGAAAAGTAGATTCAACAGACCATTAATCAATTAATTTTAACCGTTCACAACTTCGACATTAAAAGACAGGTTCGACTTTGTATTATGACGCTGGAATTTAAAAAAAAAACAAAAATAACAATTTAATGTACATTGACATACGCCGGCAAAGTTCCGAGTAGTACAAACGGCCATTGATTGCTAATAACTTTTACGAGGTATCGATGTCGACAAACTATTTTTTGTTGAACACCGAGCGTCACTAATGGCTTACGCACCCAGAATTTACGACGTTACTTTGTAGTCAGACGTAGGGGTGTAAATGACCTGAAATAGTGACTTACGAAAATTGTAACAACTTTTTTCACACACGAATGAATAAGGAACCAAAAAGTTCGAGTTTCAATGGCTTTGTGTTAAAGTGTTTGACATCGAAATGTGACGTTTTTGCAGTAATTTCATTATCATTTAAGATGTAACGATGTATGACACGGGATCTGCGAAATCTTGTGAAAAAGTAGGCAGAACGATGCGCAATTCATGTGAAGTAAGGAAGCTGCGCAAATATCCCGCGTGGTATTTTAAATTGAAAATAATTCTCAAGTTACCTGCTAGCTTCCTAAAGTAATGCTTTGAAGAATTCTTGAAATCGTTATAAGTATAATGTTTAGGGTTCCGTAACGCAAGAGGAAAAACGGAACTCTTATAGATTCTGCGTGTCTGTTTATTTCTCTTGCTGTCTGTCTGTCCATTATGTCACAGCCACATCACTCAGAAACTAATAGAACTACATAGTAGATTATATCTGCGTGCAGAATTTGTGAATCGTTTTATGATTTCTAATGATAATAATATGGGTGTCTCTTCTTGGAATCTTTCAACAAACCTAAATGTATGGGATGTCTATGCATAGTTCTTTAAAATTACATATCGGCTTCTAAAATTAAAGTTTCTAAAAATAAATCTATTTTCGCAAAGTCAATCGTTTGTAAGATTAATGACCGAATACTCAAACGTCACTCAATTTTAAGCAACCGTCAAAAGTGCGCTATCTCTATCGTTTGAACGTGTTTTATAAAGATAGAAGACTTTTAAGTCCCACTTAGATTTGAGTAGTGGTAAAATGAATGTCTGCGTCTGACTTTTACCTGTAAAAAGAAACTAAAAAATATGTGCGTCCTAATGAAAACCGGCCAAGTGGTCGGGACACGCGCAATGTAGGGTTCCGTTTTTTTCTAAGTATATTTTTACCACCAATACTAGACTATCAGTGTTGTGCTTACGTTGGCAGTGTACAGCGGAGATAACACTACGAAGTCGAAACTAGCCAATTGTCCCTTTCGTAGACTCGATGTGTAATATTTGTTGCTGGGTACTGCAGCATGAATAAGATCACTAATTAGCACAGACGATTTGTTCCACAATCACTGGCCTCTACGCATGCCTACCAATTAAGATATGATTCTTGAAAATGTCAACTGTTTACAGTCGAGATCAATAGTAACTGATGTGTAATTTATGATCACGCAACTTATGCGTCTTATTTGCACTGTTTTAAAATTTGCATGGGGGTTCTTATTGGGACGTTGGTGCTAAGACGGGATTTCACGAAATTCTACTTCAAAAAAGTTGTTTTGCGGATGACAGTTTGTATGAATCTTCGTTGCAACAAGTTCAAGGAACCTCAAATTTAGCATAGGGTTTTTTTAAGCATGTAGGAGCTACCTAAGACGGGCTTTTGCGAAATTCGATGCGTTAGAGTGTGTTTTTGGGGTTGATAGTATGTGTACTACTGCCTCAGTAGCCTAGTGGTAGCAGGCCACTACTACTACGCTGGAGGTCCTGGGTTCGATTCCCGGGTCGAGGGCTATCAGAGATAACGGTTTAAAATCCTTTATCTCTGGTTTTATTGGGATTTTTCCATTTTCCGGAAGTTTCTCAGTACCTCGGAGTTTGGTAATGTGCCCGAAGATGTGCTCGCCACCTGTTACATGGGTTAAAACGTAACCGGCGAATCGTGGGTGTTTGCATGTATGCTTGAATGCATGCATTTACCTCTGCCTACCCCTTCGGCGATTACAGGCGTGAAGTAACGTTTTTTTTATAGTATGTATGAAACAGAAACCTGCAGCAGGACTGACAGCAACACAGCAGGATTGGTATTCGAGAAAATGATCCCTTTTCAATCCTATAAATTAGTACAGTATTAGCAGTATTAATGTAGTTAACATTGCACCCGTGCAAAGTAAGGGGTGGTCGATAGTTTTTAATTTAATCAAAATTGTAAGTGAACTTGCCGTCATACACATAATCAACTCAAATGATTACAGGATAAATCGAATCATACCAATCACGCAACAACAAAACAAAAATGATATCTTACATCCGTAACCCCTAAATGCGTAGCGGTAGGATAAAAAAGTCGGTCAAACTTTTTGTTTTAGCCGGTGAAAGACCGCGGATCTTTCGTAAAATGTCTTTATCTCTGCCGACAAAGTCTTGTAGAGACGCGCGGGCATGCAATTTTTTCGGTCAGCCGAATCGGAACGCATTTTTATCGATATCGAAAAACTGATTGCGTAACATCACTAACTAGTTATACGGCTTTAATTATTGCAATATTGAATTGTAAGTTGTGTTTTAGAAAAGGGTTTAAACCAAATAAAAATAAAAGACCGTTACAGTTATATGGACAGTAATACCTCGATTTACGCTACCTCGTTTTACGTGAATTCCGAGATATGCGGATTTTTTATACTCACCGCGGGCATCGGTTTTCGTATTACGCTTTGTCAGTGTCCGGTTTACGAGAAGTTCATAAGACTTCGTTCGTCATGTATACTTGTCACACAAAAGACCAAAAAATTAGTAATTTGAACCTGGTTATTTGAATATAGTTATTTATATCCAAAGTTTAACCCGGAGTGTGCCGTTTCGAACGTTTTGTACCTAGTTTCCATACTGTTCATATTTGTACTGTGGTATTACTGTATTGAAAGTCGGTGAATAATTGAATGATATATATGTATATTGATTTAGAAATCGAAATAAAAACCCTTAATATGTAAATATAAATATCTAAGCAACTATTAGATATATTTTTTTGGGGTCTGTAACTATAACGATCTCTATTTATTTACATGAAACCAATAATTTTATCGATAACCATTTAACTGGTGGTATGTATCATTTATTTCAGCAACAGAGATCGCGGGCGCATGCACATTGTTGTTCAGCACTATCGTGTTCAAGTTATGTACGGAGCTGTGATTCCCGGCACAGAGGCATGAACCCTCAAGTCTCAGGAGTGGCAACGCATGGAAATATTTTGTTTCTAGTCATACTAAAATAATATATGGTGGTGCGGGTGCAGAGCACAACACAAATGTTTATAGACTACAGTATTACTCACCATCAATGTAAACTATACGCTTGTTTGCAACTTCAGGACATAAAAAAAGCCACACAAACATGGCCGGGTGGTACCAGTATTTTAAACATGAAACAACTGTTCTAAGAAAAGGAGAAATTTGCATTTTCTCAAAAACACGCGTCGTCCGGCAATAAAGCGTACATGTACATTACAATTTGCAATTTGGTCCAGCTGTCAGAATAGCCTTGTACGGGTTTCCTGTATGGACAACTGAAAAACAGCCTTCTGATTCCGTCAATTCGAATATTTTGATGAGTTAACTCAATGAGGCATGTTTATTTTACATTTTTATGTGTTGGTATCGTTTTGCTTTCTTGCCGTTTTGTATCAGTCTTGATGAATCTGTTTATATAAAAGCAAAGGTCACTTACTCATCACAAAATCTCAGAAACTTCAAGTGCGAAGAGTTTCAAATTTTGCGTGGGGGTTCTTTTAAGGACGTAGGTACTTACTAAGCCGGGATATTGCGGAATTCGTAAGTAATGAAGGTTGCACCCGTGCGAAGCCGGGGCGGGTCGCTAGTAGTTGATACTATTGTGTGACTCTTTAAATATTTCTTTTATTAAATTTGCATTCTTCGTTTTTTACTTGTCATGGTTTTCTTTACAAACATTTTTTTTCTCGCTTTTGTAATTTCATTTTCCTTTATTTAGTTTTGTGACACTCTTGATGAATAGTTCATACTTTTGTGTCACTCTTTAAATATTGGTTTATAGAGCATTCTTAGAACTTCACTAATCATAGATTTTTTACAAAAATTACACACAGAATACTCTAATTTGGTATGAATATATATATACTAGTCAGGCCAATAAAAAGGTGCATTAAAACCCTATAAAAAACGTCGGTAAGGTACCTACACGTAAATCGTGTGGGGTATCGTTGCTTAGGTCGAAAGAAGCATGCATTACACTGAATGGTAAGTGATGACTGCAGCTTAAAGACATCTACAAAAAAACCGGATGTCAAATGTGTTAAAATCCCTAAGAACTAACCTTTTTCATAGTTATTACGGGATCACTACCATGAGCATTTTTTTTTCTTAAGCGGCATATAGGTAGTGTGTTCCGCGTTAAATTGCAACCCCGAAAATGGGTGAAATTAGGCTGAAATTTATCGATGAAAATAGATCTAAATAGTTCGAAAATATATTTAAATATTTTTATACGCTACTGAATATTTGTTTCCCGAATTTTGACCTACACGTACAAAAAAATTGTTCCTCCCAACCTAACCGAGATACAATGCATGATTATTTTTTTTAAAGCTTTGCAGTCAAGAATAATACTAAATTTTAAAATAATCATAATATTGGGGTTTATTTCATAGAATTTTGAGTAGATAGAAAAAACAGTAAAAAAGAATGATTTTTTACAATGTGGTCAAAATTCGGCAAACAAATGTTCAGTGGCGTATATTTTTTTATATAAAATTTTTAAAACTTGTTTAGACCCATTTGTGTCAGTAATTTTCTTTCTAATTTCACCCATATTTGGGGTTGCTCATTAACGCCGGACAAACTGTACATAAGACAACGTGATTGTGCTTATACCACACCGCGGAAACTCCGCCAAAATTCCATACAAACGCTTAATTTGGTCTCTATTACACAGACATAGGGGTTGAGTGATGTGAAAAAATCGGGCCGGACGTCGAAATGTCCATTCTATACGTAGTAGTATTACATATTCTCTGCTTATACCCTCGAAACTTATGGTTCTTGCCATTGGTAAAGATTGAGTCACTTGAAATAATGTCTTTATTCCTATCGTTCAATCAGTATTCAAGGTACCGCGAACCGAAAATTAATTGGCGTCACAACAATTAGTTCGCATTATACTTTGAAAATAATAAAAAAAGAGAAAAAAAAAAATCAATGAATATTAATGACAAAATCGAATTTCACAGTTCCGAAATGTTTTTGTCTCTCTCTGTTTGCACACCAAAAACAGGGACGTTGAATAATTCATCGCATGTCCGTTTTCATGTTCGGCGGTAACTCGTAAACCTGATTGGGTATGAACTACAAGGTACGAGTGTGGAATAAAAAAAATACATCTTTAATACGAGAAACGGGACTAACATTGAACACATGGTATTTTTGCAAGCAATTCGTATTGTATCGAAAGAGTATTAAGAAATATGTACGAGTGGTGGCGAGCCTGTTGACATCTCCGGGCACATTACCAAACTTCGAGGTACTGGGGAATTTCCGGAAAATGGAAAAAGCCCAATAGAACCAGAGATAAATGACTACACCATTATCTCTGATATCCCCCTACCCGGGAATCGAACCCAGGACCACGGCGTAGTAGAAGTGGCCTGCTATCACTAGGCTACTGAGGCAGTTTTTTTGGTATTAATTTAACATCCCTGCTGGTTTGTCATAAAAATGTTTTTTTTTTATGACAAACCATCATGTACAATATATCATAGAAATTAAATATAACACTTTACGACTTCTCTACTTGATCATGTCAAATTTTATTGCGCTAACGTCGCTTGTTACAACCAAAACAAAGTTAATTTAACACCCTTCGTATGAACAATATCTAATAACAAAAGGACCCTAACCCGATGATTTGGATCGCTATTAAATCAAAAGGGTCTTATTGCAAAATAATGAATGTTATACGACCCCGGCTTCGGATAGACAGCCGAAGTTTGCTGTTACATTTGATTTAAATGTTAATATTTTTGGTATTCGTTCATTTTAAACGGATTAAATTTATTGGAGGCTTTTTTTATGTAATGGAAGTGATAAACAAGCATGCAGATTACATTGATATTAAGTCATGATTACAGCCTATAGACACTTAAATAAAGACCAAGGTCTAAATGCAGATGCGTTACCACTCCTGACGCCTAAAGTGTTATGCCTCTGTGCCGGGAATTACACCGGAACACGATAGTGCTGAACACTAACATTTAGCGGCAAGTACATAAGGTAAGACTTAGGGTGGTATAACTGGTGGTAGAGATCTAGTGTAAGGACTCAAGGGTGTAGGCACCACCGCATTAACTTATCTGTCTGCCGTCAAATGATAATGTTCTGCGTGTGTTTAGCACTTTTTTGTTCCGATCAAGTGCTAATGCACGGGCTTGTAATTTTCGGCACAGAGACATAACACCTTAGAGCTCAGGAGTGATACCGCATCTGCATTTTGACCTCTGGTCTATGTGTGGATGTCTATAAGCTGCAGTCATCACTTAACATCAATGTGAACTGCCTGCTTGTTGCCACTTGCATTACATTTTAAAAAATATTAATAATTTTTCATTCAAGTCGTTTTACGACAAAATTTGATTTTAATCCAATCGCCCTAATTGAAAAAAAAAATCTTTATATTATTAATAAATGTGAATAAATTGTATAAAAGACACGATAACAAGCCCATCTCGTACAAAACAGCCACATCTCACAATGAGACTAATTGGGGACATCCCCTGTCAGATGTATTAGACCCTTTGAACTGAAATTTATAAGCCCCTAAATCCGAGACATATGCTTAAATTAAGCGCCCTGTAGGGATTCAGCAATTACCATTAGCGTATTATGTTTGTGCCAACCCTAAGTTACAGTTAATCAAATATATTTGTTGTTATTTGGAATTTAATCTGATAAATTGGAGTTAATTTGCGTTTGTGGCGGAAAATAATAGAAAGTTAAAGATTGGGATAAGATAGAAGGATACATTTTTGGTAGGTAATTTGTACTGGTTTGTTATTTCAGAATGTTTTTTTCAATTTTTTGATTATGTTGATATTTGAATATTGCGCGGAGCTCCATACCTCTGTATTCTTTAGTTTTTTTTTATAGAAGGCAGATGGCAAATAATTATGCAGCTCACATTGGTATTAAGTGATGACTGCAGCCAATAGACATCTACATAACAACCAGAGGTCAAAATGCAAATGCGTTGCCACCCCTGAGACCTAAGGTGTCACGTTTCTTTTATAGTTATTATGGGGATATTTATAAACCACTCGTGCTCTTTTCACATTTATCTTATTTTCCTCACTATCAGACAGAAGATAGCTTTTTTACTGCTGGTAGAGCTCCAGTGATGAAGCTGGTGGGCGTAGGCACCATCGCATTACCTAATATACTTGCCGCTAAATGGCAGTGTTCAGCACTATTGTGTTCCGGTCAGGTGGTTATGTACGGCCCTGTAATTTCCGGCACAGAGGCATAACACCATAGGCTTCAGGAGGGGTAACGCATCTGCATTTTGACCGTGGTTTTTGTGTGGGTGTCTATAGGCTGCAGTCATCACTTAACATCAATGTCATCTGCATGACTGTTTGTCACTTCTGTTATATAAAAAAAACATCATTATCACTCCGAAAGCTCCCGCGTTGTAATGCTTGCGACCGCTCTATTGGAATGGTTTGATCGCCATTGTTCGGTTGACTGACTGCACTAGTGGAAGATTCTAAAGGTCGATGGCCAGGCCTCCCCCCAAAAAAGGGGAGAGACTCGTGCCCAGCAGTGGGACGTATAATGGGTTGCCATTATTATTATTATTATAAAGGTCGATGGGATCGTCACCTTTTTTTATGTAAAGGAAGTGGCAAACAAGCATGCAGTTCACATTGATGTTAAGTGACGACTGCAGCCTATAGACACCCACACAAAGACCAAGGTCAAAATGCAGATGCGTTACCACTCCTGACTCCTAAGATGTTATGACTCTGTGCCGGAAATTACAGGGCCGTACA
This sequence comes from Macrosoma leucophasiata, assembly GCA_036365455.1. Classification (NCBI taxonomy): domain Eukaryota; kingdom Metazoa; phylum Arthropoda; class Insecta; order Lepidoptera; family Hedylidae; genus Macrosoma; species Macrosoma leucophasiata. The sequence continues at coordinate 5,573,585 of JAWQUS010000015.1, forward strand.
TTACCACCTGACCCGAACACGATAGTGCTGAACACTACCATTTAGCAGCAAGTATATTAGGTAATGCGGTGGTGCCTACGCCCGCGAGCTCCGTTACTGGAGCTCTACCACCAGTAAGCTCTACCTCCCGATGAGTAGATAGATACATGATCTTTATTTAGCTTTTTTTTTCTTTTCCTAAGTTGACTAACTTGAGAGACACTTTTGTATTCATATTAACAAAACCACATTCTGATTTAGTTCTATAATTAAAATGCAATAAAATGTTTTATGCTTTCTCTTTTTTGCCATTTCTTGCAAGGCGGTAAGGCATTTAGATTATGATGTTTAATTTTTATCCATTTTGAAGGCAATCTTATGATTTAAAACTTCATTTCACCAGATCTGACTACCTAAAACTCATGCGCATTGAATCTCAGCAGGATTGAGAAATCTAAACAAAGTCATGTCCAGCCGACTAGTAAATCCGTTATTGCGTTTTATAGGCATCGTCACATAAAATCCACGTCTACACCGTTAGCAATAGGGTCTAACTTCGATTACACAGCAACATTTTATATATTTTTTCCCTATCATTGTTTCTAAGGCACGCAAAGCAATCGTGTTTTTTTTCTTAGACGGAAGCGCTGCGCAATTATTTTCAAATTAACCCACAATTTCGAGATTTTGGGGGGTGCGCGTTTGTTGGCCGGCGGGCCGTGAGAATCGGTTGGTGTACCGAAAAATTGGTGACAATTTCGTGTTGCCCGCCATTTTGGGTGGTCGTGGGAGTTATTTTTGACAAAGACATGTTTTTCTTATGTTACTTAATCGCGGATTACTATTTTTTGTGCTGGTGAAGCTTAATCTATTAGTGATTTAAACATAACTAGTGGAAATTAGCCGCTGAGTAGTGGGACTATAAAAATTAAAAAATGCAGGGGAGCACCTATCTAATTTTTAATCAAATAATGACATAACTCGAAAATTTTACAAATTTGCCAAAATGATACACAGTGACTTCTAGTGTATGGCAGTGAGTGTAAGCCTTTATTTATTCATTTATTTATAACTGAGGTTTTTTTTATATGGACTCATGTAGGCGGCACGTCTTGAGACGGTACGGGGACGGTATCAGGGGATTGGGAAGGGGCACATAAGACTTATGCGATTAGGGGCGATGCAACTTTCTCTCTAGTCATAAAAAAAAGAAAAGAATGCTTACACTCACAGCCACACAGTAGGTATAAACCTGTGTCGTGGGTGCCGTTATATACTAACAATACATACACAAACACCCAGATCCGAAACTTATAACTGTAGGCCATACAAATATTTGTCCCGGTGCGGGGATCGAACCCGCGACCCTTTGAATCAAACAGTCATCTCACACCGCTGGACCAACCGAGTCGTCGTCATCAGTTGGTATTGTTGAGAGTTATTTGCCAACCGCCGCCCTTTAAAAATTCGAACAAGACAAGGACAATGAAGTAATAAAAATAAAGGTACATATATTAGATAAGTATACTAATATCATCAACCGTGAGAATCGATCAAAAGCAATGAGCGTTGAAAATCCTTGAAGTACCAGATTGAAGTATTATTTTCCTACATAGGCAAGTTATCCACATCATATTGATATTTTTTGGTTTTTAACATACAATGTTCAGTCATTTTTAAATGAGCCGCTTTGAGACGGCTTCACAGCTCCCACATTATACACAACTTTAAATCGTAATATTTAAAAAAAAAATTAGAGATTTAGTAGGTTTTTCAAAGACAACATTTATGTATTTTATACTTCTTAAATTACAGGAAAAAAAATCTATTTAACCTTTATTATAAAATCACGAAATACGTTTTCCACTACTACTACGCTGGAGGTCCTGGGTTCGATTCCCGGGTCGGGGGCTATCAGAGATAACGGTTTAAAATCCTTTATCTCTGGTTCTATTGAGATTTTTCCCTTTTCTGGAAGTTTCCCAGTACCTCGGAGTTTGGTGATGTGCCCGAAGATGGCAATAGGCTCGCCACCTGTTACATGGGCCAAAAACGTAACCGGCAAATCGTGGGTGTTTGCATGTATGCTTGAATGCATGCATTTACCTCTGCCTACCCCTTCGGGGATTACAGGCGTGAAGTTACGTTTACGTTTTTCAGTTTTTTTAAGAATACTGGAAGGTAGGAAATCTTTCTTCTCTTTTTGGATTATTTATAGAAAAGAAATGTTACCGTTAAAAAAAATTATAAAGAGTAAAAAAAACACTTCTATGCGGACGAAGTCACTGGCAAAAAGCTAGTTTAATACATTAAAAAAACAAAGTCAAATAAATGCACACAAAATACAGCAATCCAATGCGATTTATCAAGTGTTTATTTACGATAACGGCACATTCCAATTGAATTAAATAACACTTTACGAAAGAAAGCAGTAATCCGTGCACTTTATGTTTTAAGTCGAATTTTATTAACAAGTTCACCCTACACGGTAATTGATTGGTGTTAATGCAATAACGTTACATTACCTTCTTTTATAAAATGTTAAGGACTCTGTAAGTAAACAGTACAATTTTATTAAAGTTTTTTTTGCGCTTTGGCTGACCAAAAACTTTGAAAGTGGCAAACAAGCATGCGGTTCACATTGATGTTAAGTGATGACTGCAGCCTAAGGATATCTACAAAAAACCAGAGATAAAAATTCAGATGCGTTGCCAGCCCTCAGACCTTAAATATTACGTATTTGTGTGTCACTACCAACCAACCGGAACACGATAGTCCTGAACATTATCAGCTGGCGGCAGATTTGATCATTTGTCGGCAGATTTGGTAATGCTGAAGTACCTATGCCCTCTAGTTCCTTCACTGGGACTCTACCACCAGTAAACACTTGTACCTTTTTATTTTTTTTCTATACCAATCAGTGAATGGAACTTTCAATTATTCTTTTTTTATGTTATGGAAGTGGCAAGCAAGCATGCAGCTCACATTGATGTTAAGTGATGACTGCACCCTATAGACACCCACCAAGGTCAAAATACAGATGCGTTACCACTCCTGAGGTCTAAGGTATTATGCCTCTGTGCCGAATATACAGGGCCGTACATTACTACCTGACCGGAACACGATGGTGCTGAACACTACCATTTAGCGGCAAGTAAATTAGGTAATGCGGTGGTGCCTACGCCCGCGAGCTCCATCAGTGGAGCTCTACCATCAGTAGAAACCTCTTTCAAGGAAGTCTTTTCACGTCTCCCACGACTTCCCTTAGCAGAAGAGTATTAACCATATTTCCAAGTAAAAATATGAATACCGACCGCAAAGTGGTAAATGTCACAGTCCTAGCGGTATCTCGCCTCACGTACCTCGTACCAGAGATCTGTCATTACCGTGATAACACGGCTGTTCGGACGTGGCCGCCGCTAGTGACGGGCTGCGGTCGATGGAATTTATTTTTTTAGTTTTGCTACGTGATTCGTAAAAATGTAAGCAAAATATGTTTTTTGGACGGATATCGAATACGCGACCAGTGTCTGTGGTTACTCATTTTAAAAATATGTTCAATTTTGAAACCACGTTCCTGAGTTTACTGAGGACATATTATGTATTGACAAAATAAATTGTATATTTGGATTATTATGTGGATGGTTGCAGAGGCCCAGGAAGACCAAGACTGACCTACCATGACCAAATATGTCGAGTTCTGTCTGATGGTGCGGTCAAAAGTCTTAGGAATCGGCGTGCATGTATGAAGAGAATGATGAAGGTAGATGAGGCACGAGAGGTATGTCAGGAGCGGGATATCTGGCGCTCTACACTCTCTGCCTACCCCGTTAGAGACCTGGCGTGAAGATGCATACATGAATTGTATATTTACAATACAATGCTATATTCTCCTCCATATATAATGATATTTTTATGTTATTTGACATTCAAAATAGCTTTTTGTGAATTTTCACAAATATCAGTAACTAATATTAATAAACATTAGGTTCGAATTAAATAAACCAATGAAAATATTTTGGTAATAGAATTATTATTTCAGGCCAAAGACATTTCATTAATATAATATTTGTATGGCCTACAGATATTTGTTTCGGGTCTGGGTGTTTGTGTATGTGTTGTATGTGTAAAACGGCACCCACGACACAGGTTTATACCTACTGTGGGGCTTTGAGTGTAAAAAAAAAAAAAATTTTGCCTAACGATTCGTTATTATGAACTTATTTATCACTCATCAACAAGTAACTGTCAAGCTTATATGCCTTAAAATGTTAGGTACGGGTCTTAGTTACTTAATAGTGCAACAAGCAGTTTAACTTCTTACTCATCACCACTTTCAATAAGGTCTTGTTATTATAATAATAATAATAATGGGGGGGCAGAGCAGCTTGTGGCGAGCTGTTGGTGAGTAGCGACACCACCCCCTACCATTATCTCGAGTTCCTCCGAGAGAACTGGGCTCCGCCTCGTCCGCCACACAGAGGTACGGCCGGACAGAGCATCAGGTCTCTCACCTCTGGCTTGCCTTCATTGGCCGGTCAGAGTGAGGCGCTAGAGGTATGGCATTTGCAGAAATTTAGATAATAGGCTGTTGTCTAAATTTCTGCAAGAGCCATACACTCGGGGGTGGAAGTGTCTAAAGGCATAATAGCGGGGAAGCCCGCTCCGAGCTCGAGATTACTCGCTCGTGATGGTGAAACCGGGGCCACACCTCTCGACACCCCCAGCCTCTCTCAACAGTGTTGCCCCCCGTCGACCATCGGGTTGGCTGTTTGGGGGGCCCACCAAGGAGAGGCGAGTCACCACCTGCCTAAAGTAGGATTCGATAGTGTGAGATGTTGAATATAGGCAGGTGCCGGATCTCACTCCATAGGCCCAGCCAGCTAGTCCCCCCAGTTCACCCACATAGCCCAAAGTTTGGCGAATCATTTATCATTATAATAGCCCCATTATATTCTGCGGGGTCTGTCTGTGGCTGTATTAACCATTGATGCAGTCAGAGAGAGGTCCCGCCGAATATAACCCATTACAAAGTAGATCAAAATTCTCGAAAGGGCCTCTACGTGTTGGACCTCCCATGTCCCCGCGCAAGCCTGACAAAGGTCCGGGGTTCAAATTGGACCCCGTGCTGACGAGAGAATAATAATGGCAACCCATTATACGTCCCACTGCTGGGCACGAGTCTCTCCCCTTTTTGGGGGGAGGCCTGGAGCTTACTCCACCACGCTGCTCCAATGCGGATTGGTGGAGGTGGGTGGGTTAGTGGCCAACCCACTGTCGGATGTTTTCAAACCGCCCATAAGGCCTCCGACAAGGTTTAAAACGACTGCTATCCATCGATAGCAACCGGGACCGACGGCTTAACGTGCCCTCCGAAGCACGGAAACGCGCATTTAATTTGCCACTGGCGGTCACCCATCACACTACTCGACCGCGCCCGTAGTGCTTAACCTAGCAGATCGCTTACGATCTACACCAGCCGCTGGGCCATGCGCGCTTCTCTCTAAGTCTTGTTATTACAAGGTAGTAATCACATGCAAAGATAAAAACGTTAAAGATTTCTATAAAAAAATATGTAAATTTTACGCTGACTAAGAGGCGCCGTATATATATATAAAAAAATAGGAAAATCAAAGTCTTGCGAAAACCCCAGCACTTTTTTGAATGGAAGAATAGCTTTATAGTGAAAAAAAATGGTAATGGGTTTTTTTATCCATCATTCTTCACAAAGGCAAAGAACGTAGGTTTTAGTAGTGGCAATACATCTGTATTAACATTTGATGTCTAAATTGAATGTACCATCTATACAAATAAATTAAATTGGAGTGTCTATTTGTATTATTAAAATAATTGCATTTTACTAAATATATATGTATGTATACACGGTACAAATACCATAACCACTTTTTTTTCCATTTTTGTCTGTCTGCCTGTCTGTCCGTCTGTCTGTCTGTTTGCACCGGCAAATCTCGGGAACGGCTTGACTGCTTCGACGGGACTTTCACTGGCAGATAGCTGATATAATAAGGAGTAACTTAGCTACTTTTATACTAGCTGCGCCCACGACTTCGTCCGGGTAGAATATCATCACTGAACAATCATAAATTCTCACGCGAACGAAATCGCGGGCACAGCTAGTCATAACATAAAAAAAAAGTTTAGGAACTGTACGAACCCATTTTTTTATCGATAAAATGATCACCAATACATCCCATCACTACGTTCAGCTAAAGATTGCAACGGTGTTTGTAAACATATAATTAGTTGGTAGGTTGATGCATATCTCTGTGTGTTGGTGCGCCTGTCTATGTGTGTGTTGATGACTATCACATGTTTACAGGGTTAGCGATTTTATAAAAGTGTTTGTCGTAAAATAAGTATGTAGTAGCTAGTGGGCCTTGGCTGATCTGAATTCTTCACATTTGAAGAATACAGATCACCCAAGAAGTGTATTTTTTCTCATTATATCTAGTATTCTCGTGGAGCCCACACAAAGGTTTTGCGGAGCACACTTTGAGAAACGCTGGGCTAGACAATTGACTTTGTATGACCCAGTTATAATAAAAAAATAATGGCAATTCTTGAGACGTCCCACTCCACGGCACGAGTCTCTCCCCTTTTTGGGGACAGGTCAGGAGTTTACTCCACCACGCTGCTAGATTGGTGGAGATAAAGGTTAGACTGTCGACGTCGGATGTTTTCAAACCAACGACAAGGCCCACTAGAGCTCTACCACCAACAATTAAAATATATTAAATGTATGTATCGGTAATGGAAAACCGCTGCGCTTTCAATAGGCGGCAGTAAATACAATAAAGCCGGATGGGAATCAGCGTTCCACGATAATACTGCAGCCGATTATGGCATATTCTTCCCTAACAACGCACAACACTGCTGTAACCATCTTTAAGAAAGATTTAGCCCCGCGCTGGACGGTTTTCGGCTGAGGTGACGATGATACACTCTCACTTATCACCAAGGTCAAAATTAAATAGATAAAATAAATAGTGGCAACCCATAATACGTTCTACTACTGGGCACGAGTTACTCCCCTTTTTGGGAGGAGGCCTGGAGCTTACTCTATCACGCTGCTCTAATGCGGATTGGTAGAGATAAGGGTTAGTGGCCAACCCACTGTCGGATGTTTTCAAACCGCCCATATGGCCTCCGACCAGGTTTAACGACTGCTGTCTATCGGTAGCAACCGCGACCGACGGTTTAACGTGCCCTCCGAAGCACGGAAACGCGTATTTTTTAATTTGCCACTAGCGGTCACCCATCACACACCCGACCGCGCCCGTATCGCTTAACCGAGTAGATCGCTTACGATCTACACCAGCCGCGTAGCCATGCGCGCTTCAAGGTCAAAAAAATTTTAATCACAAGCTATTTAATCGCCAACCCTAGAATATACGAAACTAGTTCTGCAAGTGAATGATTATAGCGACCACACAACATAAGATGTTTATTTAATTAAGTTTTTATTTAAGGTGTATCTTGAAAGATTTGAAGATGTTCTATACTGGTAGAGTTCCAGGGCTTTAGGGCGTAGGAACCGCCAAATGGTAGTGTTCAGCACTATCGTGTTCCGGTTAGATGGTAATGTATCCCTTATAACTATCACAGATATAAAACAACTACGATCTCAAGGCTGGCAACGTATTTGAATTTGGACGTCTGATTTTGTGGGACTGTCTATAGGCTGCAGTCATCACTTATAGATTAGGATCCCACTGCAGAATCATTTCGTTTATCCAGATATGCTGTAAACTTAATTTTTACGCTTATTAAATTTGTAATCTAGAGAATATAATAATATATATATATAGGTTAGGTAGTGCCAAAGAATATGTAATGATACTATAGAATGGTACACTGGAATGGTACAATGGTAGAATGGACACTTCGACGTCCCGCCCGATTGCCATGCCTCACCCAACCTCCTCCCCTCTTATGGGCGACGGTTGGTATTTTCTACGTGCTACGCACACAGGTGCACGTGTAAATACACGTCACTGATCGATGTCTGCGTAATAGAGACCAAATTAAGCGTTTGTATGGAATTTTTTCGGAGTGTCCGCGGTGAGGTAGCGCCGAGTCTCTACACGGGAACTCTACCTCTACTCTAAATGAGTAGAAGAAAAATCTTTCGCTAGTGGCGCGATGGGTGTCCCCCATTTCCCGATACCAGCTTTTATAACAAAAAAAATGTATTAACAAACTTTTCTACAAATTTATGTATGTATCTTCACGCCAGGTCCCTAACGAGGTAGGCAGAGAGTGAAAACCAGATATCCCGGTCCTGACATACCTCTCGTGCCTCGTCTACTTTCATCATTCTCTTCATACAGGCACGCCGATTCCTAAGACTTTTGACCCCACCATCAGACAGAACTCGACCTATATGGGCATGGTAGGTCAGTTTTGGTCTTTCTGGGCCTCTGCAACCATCCACATTCGCATTGTATATCTGTTTAGTCATTCGCTCATTCGACATTCTTTCTATCTACAAATTTGTTACAATTATAATTATTGCTTGTACAACTTATTCACACAATTCCATAGACAATCACACATAAAAAAGTTAAGCATAGATAATAAAGCTCTATGAGCATTTTAATGAGAGTGTTCATACAATATAGATGTGTATCAACATTTAGTTAATTGGTCTAAAAATGTCAGTGTTTATGTCTTTACGGAGTTAACGATCCGTATTATCTATTTATATTTTAGCGAATAATTTTTTTGGCGATATTTTTTTCGCCAAATTATGATTTGGCGTGAAAATAGTCATAAAAATAATTAGGCGTTAAAGTCAGTCAAGGTCAACAGGTGTATTCTGTTACTCGGTCGTCATCAATTTCGAAGTCGCTTTGTAGTAGATGTATTGCTGTTTTCCTGACATTATACTCAAACTTATTTTTTTTATTTTTTACTAGCTGACCCGGCAAACTTCGTATTGACTCAGAATGAAAATATGACATGTATCAAAGGTTTGATAGATACCGACTATTTGTATGGGAAAATAAGATGGTGGTTTTTACTATTTCCCTTCAATTTCTTCATATTTTCTTACCTTTTAAACATTCCCTGGACTTCCAAAAATCATTCAAAATCAATATTAGCCAAATCGGTCCAGCCATTCACGCGTGATGCCATGACCAAGGAAAACGGGTTGCATTTTTATATATATAGATAGATTTATTTATTAGCGTTTTCACAATAATACAGTACATTCATATGTATATGAAAGTAAAGTATTTTAAACATTTATAGACAACATATTTGACCACCATCTCACCTGATGGAAAGTGAAGATGTGGCCGAAGATGAAGCACGCTTGTCTAGAAGGTACCTATTCACTCTGGACTTGAAAATTCCCAGGTTATAGTTTTTCGGAAACAAAGAAGCCGGCAAGGTGTTCTATTCCTTGGCTGTTCGCATTATAAACGTAGAGCCGAAACGTTTGGTTCGAATTTTAGAAACATCTACTGTGTACGGATGATATGCCGCCATTCTCCTTGATCTAAAATGGTGAAGAGGGTATTAGGTTGTGAAGATCGATCGCACATTCTCCAAAATTGATCCTTTAAAAGATCGATAGATACGCCACTTTGCGCCGATGTTCGAGAACTTCGAGACTGAGCAGCTTGGTGCTGACTAGTTTTGAGTCGCCAATTCGAAGCATGCCGATCAACCGACTCAAGAGCTTCGAGATGGTATTTGGCCGACCCGTACATAAGGTGGCAACAATACTCCACACACGATCGAACTTGTGCTTGATATCGATATCGATTCTTGATATCGACGCTTAAGAACCACCATCTATCTACACTTTTGTCGATTTTTACTTTTTGACGCAGTTGTTGTTATGGCCAACTTACGAATCATTTTCTTTAAACAGTAACCTCAAATTCGCGATAAAAAAAAAAAAAGTTATAAGACAATACCAATACCACCTTAGTAATGAGACGTAATAAATTTGTGTAAATAATTAAACGTTTTTTTCGTTTCGGATTTGGTTCTTAAGCGTCGATATAATATTACAGCATTGTACTGCAACGTAGCTATCAAAATGATCAACTGAGATAGTAATAAAGGAGATGTTGCGAGCTCGGCTCTGGTTCGTACACTACCTCAAAAAATGGGTAAATTAAAGAAGAATCCGAAAAAAATACAATTGATTTATTCAAGAATATATTTTAGAGTTACAACCACATTCAATTCAAACGATTCTATCATTTTCAATATGAATATTAGTGGCATTTGTCAAAATGACATCGCCCGCCACATTCGCCATCTTGGTTTTGAGTTCCAATTCTAACTGCAAATAATGTTTTGTAACTGCAAACAAAGCTAAATAAGTGAATATATGTAGTAGAAAACTATTTTTATATTGTTTTTGCCTGTTAATGATATTGTGTACAATACATGGCCAGAGGTCCATACATTTTTCCAACATCTCCTTTGACGTCATCTGAATTGACGTTTCCTGTAAAATCTAGTGACCAAATAAGAAACTGCTGATGCAACGAAATATCATCATCATCAGCCTACAGATATTGACTGCAAAAAGCCTTCTTGTCACAACGAACGGTCCTGTACTGTCCTCATCCATCAATTGTGCGTAGCCTTCACTAGGTCGGACTAGCTATTGGGGCACCCTTCGTCTTCCGCTACGTGGTCGCCACTCCAGAACTTTTCTGCCTCAACGCAACGGTTCTTCGAGTAATGTGCCCACTGCCACTTGAGTTTCGTATTTCGGTGGGCTATGTCGACTACTTTGGTTCTCATGCGGATCTCCTCAATCGATTTGACTGGGAAAGTTGGAGTATGATTTTTCATTGCTCTCTGGTTGATCTTGAGCCTTCTTATGAGAACCATAGAGAGCGACCGTTTCAGTTCCATCTTTGACCTTCTTAAAAAGACCTTCGTCTTGTGCCATTGCGGTAAATTGGCAGCAGATGTATCGTAGCTTCCCAAATGCTGCCCAACCGAGTTAGATCCGAGTCCGACGGCAAGCGATTAATCGAAAACAACTCGAATCCATCCATTATTTTGACCTAATCGATACCTACATGAAAATCGAATGACATGGCAATTACAGCAGTTATTATTAGACTACTGAAGTATGTTTTCATATAATTAATAGGTAAAAATATCTTCTGCGTCAATGGGAAAACCCTGTTGATGTGGCATTTGTTTACACATAAGAGACCATTTGGATTTAGCACTGTGCGGCAATAAAATAGAAACTTGCACCGCCCCTCATTACATATATCTTATTTGTCTCTCGCCCTAAACCGAGGATCAGACCCACAGGGATCTCCTTTAGGTAACTGTGTTAAATAAATTTAGTCTGGGAGCCGTCTGCTTTCTCTATTGTCCGGTGAAGTAGACCAGTGTCATCTCAAGTCGACTTATGTAGGCGATTTGAGATGTCTTAATTATGGCCATTCAAAATATAAAGTAATAAAGTTTCAACAATTAAACAGTGGAGAGAACTTATTACTGGCAGTAGAGTCGAAGACGTTCCAGTGTTGGAGTTCAAACGTGTAGACCAACCCTACCCAAACTATTTTTTTCTTGTAGACCCTTTACAATTTTTCTGGTTTCTGTGGACCCCCGTCCTTGCTACATTTATATGACATTTCCATATTTCCCATTTTTATTCACGCCTACGTAGACCACCATCGAGTCTCCCATAGACCACTTTGGGAATCACTGGTATGATGTAAGTAAATTGGAACTATCAGTGCATGTGTTGAGGTCCATTATCATGGACCCCCATTTTCATTTCATGGACCCCCAAATTTTTTTTTCGCTGACGCAGACCCCTTTCCGTTTGTCATAGACCCCCAGGGATCGATATAGACCACTTTGGGAATCATTGGTGTAGAAACTACTACATTGCTATTTAAGCGGAACACAATAGTCCTGAACACTTAGATAGAAAGTAATTGCCCTGTAATTATAACAGAAGCAAAATAACAAGACTCAAGGGTTGAGATTTGGTCAAAAGGTTCAACACTTTTGCATTTTGACCTTCGGTTTTCAGGTAGATGTCGAAACTATTGTTTTACTGCCCATGTGTTCTACTGGTAGTAGAGGATCAGTATAGGGAGTTGAGGGCGTAGGCACCACCGCATTACTAAATCTATCTGCCGCCAAATGGAAGTGTTCAGTACTATCGGGTTTTTTTTTGATAACGAGGTCAAAAATTACCACTATTTTACTGGAGGTAGAGCTCCAGGGGCGGAGCTCGCGGGCAAAGGCACCAACGCATTACCTAATATACTTGCCGATAATGGCAGTGTTCAGCACTATCGTATTCCGGTCAGGTTGTAATGTACGGCCCTGTAATTTCCGGCACAGAGGCATAACACCTCAGGCCTCAGGAGTGGTAACGCATCTGCATTTTGACCTCGGTCTTTGTGTAGGTGTCTAAAGGCTGCAGTCATGACTTAACATTAATGTGAAGTGCATGCTTGTTTGCCACTTCTATAACATAAAAAAATCACCATCTTAACTGGAACGGAATAATGCTGAACACAACCATTTAGCGGAAGATATGTTAGGTATTGCAGTGGTGCGTACGCCTTCGAATTCTTACATTGGAACTCTACCACCAGTAAATAGTGCTGAACACTACCATTTGGTGGCAGGGAGCTTCGACACTGGACCAGTAAATATATTATGACTTATAGAACATAAAATGTAGTCTGCCCGTGACCACGGTAGCTGGAAAGCGACCGAAACGTCGTGTGTAAGAAGAAGTTTGGGAGTGTTGTATACGCGAGAAAATTCGCAAGTTTAATTTCTACAATGTATGAAGCTCGCGAAAACCTACGAAAACGATATAAAATCTAGCTTTCATTAAAGCCAGTCTACCTGTTCAATCAATTTTAATATTATTCATAAATCAAGTACCATAAAGTCTTATATGGTGAAAATCAAACATGCCTTAATCCATAAAAGGAGCTTCAATCTAGTAATAGATGCATCTCCATCAATACCGTAATTGAATCATTTGTCATTTTGTGTGGTGTTCTGAATATTAAAAACACGCCTGTTACATTGAACAGGTAGATAGAGAGAAACTGAAAGAAAGAAAGATATAAAAAATATTCAGTTCAGAAACAACAGCACATTGAGACATAAACAAAAAAAGTAGCATGATATACAAGATACAATAAAAAAACAAACAATTCACATAAATCACATTAACACAGGTGGTAAGCAGTATGTCTCACGGCTGGTCTGAATGGGTTTCCAGATCAGCTTCATGTCAAGCAGATATGGTCTACTTTGACGCTACTTGGTTTTCATCTGGGACCCTGTGCTCCACGGATGTCATTCAGTTAAAGATGTTGTTTTTTATACTACTTGACTGACTGTATTTTTTTATGCAATGGAAGTGTCAAACAAGCATGTAGTTCACATTGATGTTAAGTGATGACTGCAGCCTATAGACACCCCCACTGAGACAAAGGTCAAAATGCAGATGCGTTACCACTCCTGAGGCCTAAGGTGTTTATGCCTCTGTGACGGAAATTACTATACTATTTAGGTCTCATCATTTCGGCCGAGTCTGTATCTCCACCAACTCGCATTGGAGCAGCGTGGTGGAGTAAGCTCCAAGCCTCCTCAAAAAAGGGGAGAGACTCGTGCCCAACAGTGGGATAAAAAAAGGATAGTTGCCAATTTCAGCCGAAAGACGTCCACAGCTGGACCAAAGCCTCCCACTAGAGGGATATGCCATTATCGCCACGCTTGGCATGATGATTGGCGGTCGCTATGGCGGTAGTTTTATCGCAGGACGCTGCCGCCCATCTTGCGTTATTGCACTTACTACCGCCGCATTGGAATGAGTTGACCGCCATTGTTCGGTTGACTGACTAAAAAAATATTTTTTTTTCATCCGTCTACGTTGATGATAATTGATTACTGCGGCCTATTAGACATCTATACAAAGACCAGGGGTACGACCGCCTATCGACATTGCTATTGTCGTTGTCATTGCCACGGAATAGATTTATTTATCTATTCTGTGGTCATTGCTGTCAAATTTTCATGTCGATTTTTGCCTTAACTAAATAACAATAATCGAAATAATCTACCACTATCGCTTGTTTCTCAACTACGAAAGCAAGAAAAACGATCAGATTATCACTACTGCTTTTAAAGGAGCTACAAATCGACATGAAAATTTGACAGCAATGACAACTACAATAGCAATGTCGATAGCAGTCGCACCCCAGGTTAAAATGCAGATTCGTTGCCATCCCTGAGACCTTAGTTGTTGACTCGGTGATATCTACTAGGGGCCATACATGACTATTTAACCGGAACACGATAGTGCTGAAAACTACCATTTGACGGCAGATAGATAGCAGGTGTAGTGGTGCCTACACCCTCGAACTCCGACACTGAAACTCTACCACTAGTTACAGTTATGACGTCGATAAACAATTTTCAAATGATTTAATTAATTTTTTCCTTTACCGGTACTTGAACAAATTGGCGCATGGCCCCGCGGCTGGTGTAGATCGTTAGAGATCTACTCGGTTAAGCATTACGGGCGCGGTCAGGTGTGTGATGGGTGACCTAGTGGCAAATTAAAATGCGCGTTTCCGTGCTTCGGAGGGCACGTTAAGCTATCTATCGATAGTAGTCGTTAAACCGTGTCGGAGGCCTTATGGGCGGTTTGAAAACATCCGACAGCGGGTTGGCTACTAACCCGTATCTACACCAATCCGCATTGGAGCAGCGTGGTGAAGTAAGCTCCAGGTCTCCCCCCGAAAAGGGGAGAGACTCGTGCCCAGCTGTGGGACGTATAATGGGTTGCCATTATTAAGGTAAGATGATGCAACCCAGCTTAAGCGATTTTGTATATTTGAGGCATACAATATTGATAATGTATTTTTTTTATCATCAATGTGGAATGTCCAGCAATCGTTAGTTAAATATAAGGATGACCTCCGAATCGCCCTCCGCTCTGTTCCGCGCGGTGCCTCCATAATTGATGCTCATGCGGCGGTGTGTACAGAGTGTTGGTTTCTTATTTTATTTATTTTTTGTTTCGTTTTGAAGAACAAAATAAGTGTAATTGCCCGGAGTCAATTTTCTCTTTCCATTTTTTATTTAATTACTAAATGGAAAAAAATAAAAAAAAATGCACTCGCATTTGTTATTGGGAAAAAATAAAAAATAAAAATATTAGCGTAACTGAATGGCGAAAAAGTTAACACTTTTTATATGTTTTCCTGTATTACTCGCATAGTTTGTTTCTGTTGTGGTTATCTCAGATCAATAAAAGTGGTAACACGATGTTATAAATAAATAAAACATTAATACGACTAATTTAATGCAAGTAAACGACTCACATCAGTAGCAAAATACCGGCACATGATTAAAAATACATAGATCTATCTAATGATATGCAAAATATTATTATAATGACTCAATAAACCGTGAGTAGTTTTAACTGAATTATTTAATAATACTGGTTTCACCTGAGCAATTCGTTTTGTAAAATTTATAAAATCAAAAGCAAAAATATGCAACAAATTTACGTATTTATAAATTTATCCTTCTGTACATGTTATTTCCAAAAAACAGCTAAGTGCGTGTTGTCTATTTGTAAGTGTTATATTATATATCTTTAAATACCTTTTTAAAAACCTTGAAAAAATATTTCTTACATAAATATGCAAATTACCGTTGCATATGTGAATTTATTTTCGTTATTAAAACGCTTGACTCAAGTGTAGTTTTACCCCCTTATTCGTAAACGTATTTTAGCTAAAGTGTTGCTAATCTCTCCTTTGTCTTTTTCTATCCTGCACATTTGACAATGCAACTGACAAAAACCAAGCATTCTATAGCTAAAACGTATCTAATGTACGTTTATGATTAAAGGGGTTAGCATTTAGTAGATCTTACACATTCATATAGTTTTGGAAATCTAAAACTTTTTTAAGTTTTAGATATACTATTATCTAAAACTAACTGAAAATGCTCTCTCTACTAATGTCTAAAAATGCAATACTCTATTAAATTGTCCAAGTTAAATAAAATAAAAAAAAAACAAAAAATCACCCTGTACGAGCATAATTTTAGAAAGCATACAAGTAATTAATCAATCATCAACCTTTACGAACATCCTATACGCGGCGTCAGCGGCGCGTAAATATATTTTGTTGGTACAAAACTGTTATTTTAAAATAATAACTGATGTGCTTTGTGTCTGAACAATTGTCAATGGGAGGTTTTTTTTTTCTTTTGTCGGAGTTATTATCTTGCAGTGAAAAAAAAATACATTTTCCGCTTGCAATCCAAGGTCTTTATGTCAGGTTACATAAATCTAGGTGGATATGTTAAAAACAGTTGCTATCTGTTATTTCTTGTATTTAAAAATGTTTTAGCTATATTTGAGACCAGCTGGGCCCGCGACTTCGTCCGCGTGAGAATTTATGATAGTTCAGTATCTACTCGGACGAAATCGTGAGCGCTATTAAAGCTAGTATAAAAGTAGCCTAAGTTACTCCTTATTACATCAGCTATCTGCCAGTGAAAGTCCCGTCAAAATCGGTCCAGCCGTTCCCAAGCTCAGCCCCGCCAAACAGACAGACAGACAAAAATTGTAAAAAATGTTATTTTTGTATATGTACCGTGTATACATACATACTCGTATGCATTTAGTAAAAAGCGGTTATTTTAATATTACAAACAGACACTCCAATTTTATTTATGTGTATAGATGTTTAAAAAAGAAATTAAGTATGTCCGTCAATTTGTAGATGAAACTTCGTTCTGTTCACATTTGCCCTTCGGTTTTTATGTAGAATACAGGCGTTTTGCCATAATATGTCTATAAATATATCTATACTTCTATTTTTTTATGTCATAAAAGTGGCAAACAAGCACACAGTTCACATTGATGTTAAAAGATGACTGCAGCCTATAGACATCCACACAATGACCAGAGGTCAAAATGCAGATGCGTTGCCACTCCTGAGGCCTAAGGTGTTATGCCTCTGTACCGGAAAATTTGTTGTCCCGTGGTACCTGAATAATTTTTATCACAAAATGGACATATCAGATCTACCAACAACACAAAGATACATTCCGTCAAAAGTAATTAAAAGCTAATTAAGAAAGTGCAAACACTTGAAAAATGTAAACAAAAACGTAGCGTGACGTTATCAATATGCATTTTTACAAATGGCCGCTTTTGGCTTCCATATTTGAAATGTGCATTGTTACTTTTATATGTCGAGTTATCATTAATCATAACTATTTGGTCGAGTTTTGGTGGGCACCTTGAAAGAGGTGTGTGGTGCTCTTATTTTATTTCATTTTCTTGGTGTATTTTTAAGTAATATTGAATAAAGTTGGTGGCATTTGGTTTGATATAGGTTTATTACAGTGCCCGTGTATAGTGAAATAGAATAACAGTGCGAAAACACGACTTTTCAGGTAGCCTCCAAAACTTCATTGTAAATGTTCTAGTAAAGTAGCCATCGCTTTACTCGAATAACTTGACTGTAACTCACTTGACTGACATATTATACTTCATAACTTATTTATTTGATACTTATATATTATACTTGATGACTATAATAAACTAACTTTTACACTGCCTAAATAAATACGAAATATCGTTTTACTTGACACTGGCAATATGCGTAATAGCGAAGCCATAAAAAAAAAAAAAAACTATTTGGTCGAGTTTTGGTGGGAACCTTGAAAGAGGCGTGTGGTGCTCTTATTTTATTTTATTTTCTTGGTGTATTTTTGAGTTATATTAAATAAAGTTGATGGCATTTTGTTTGATATAGGCTTATTTCAGTGCACGTGTATAGTGAAATAGAATAACAGTGCGAAAACACGTCCTTTCGGGTTGCCTCCAAAACTTCATTGTAAATGTTCTGGTATAGTAACCATCACTTTACTCGAGTTACTGTGACTGACTGATGGACTGAAAAATTGACTGACTGACTCTAACTTTTACGCTGCTTATTACGAATACGAAATATCGTTTTACTTGCCACTGGCAATATGCGTAATAGCGATGCCATAACATTAAAAAAAATCTAGAAAGGTCGAGATCATTTAATAAATAGTTAAAGTAACTGCAACTATTTTTTATGAAGCGGTCAAGTGCGTGTCAGACTCGCATATGAAGGGTTTTTATTTACAATTTTAAAATACATCATATTTTCTGAAAAATTTAAATAATATTCTTCCATTTTTAAATAAATTTGACAGATATTATTTATGTTTTTGCGCGTAGACAGGGACGTTTTCACGTCATCTGTCATGTTACTATGTGAAAGTGTGGTAAATTGACTTAATGGAAACTGGAACTGCGCTAACAAGGGGGTCAATAATGGAACTAAATTTCGTAGATAGTTTTTATAAAGAACTATTTCCTAATATTTTATAATATTTACTTTTACATTTTTCACGCTTTTCTTTTAAAAGTTAAGGGGGAGGGGCACTCATTTTACCACTTTGGTCTGTGTTTCATCAAACTACATATTAACTTTTTACAATAGTTATGAAGTTATTAAGGAAATCATACTTAAATTAACCATTCGCCATTCCACCATTCTTATCTCTGAAAAAAATATAGAATATACATAGTTCCATACCTAAAACTTGCAAACAAATTCATATGAATATTTTAGTAGGTTTATAAGGAAAAATAGAAAATCTCTAAATTGTACAGAACCCCATGCAGGCGTCCGACATGTACTTTACCGGTTTTTTTTTAATTGACCCAGAAACCATGGATTTAAATACAATCCCTTAAACCCAATCGCTACCAAAGTTTATCAGTACAATGAATTGCCGAAATCCGTAATAAATGACCAATCCCGTTTTTTATCATTCGAATTAATTAATCTTTTATTTTTGCCGCCTTTTATCTTTTCTCATTCTATAGTGTCAAGATGTCAGATGTCAAGTTCGAGTGAAATTAAAAGTTGCGTTCCGTTTTATCGATTTTGACAAGTGTTTTGACATTTATTAAATTTACGTTTATGGTGTGGCGTTGAAATTTGTTCGTTTTTTTTAAATGAATTGTAGTTTTTTTGTGACCAAGGATTTATGGTAAATGTGCAGAGTCTTTTTGTTTTTTTTATTGGATTTTCGCTGAAAGTAACTTGGGAAAGAATTTATCATGATTCTCTCTGCCGAGTCAGACTTTAAACATTAAAAATAGTCAGTATTTTAGTTCTTTTATTTTTTTTTGTATTTACCTCGTAAGTAGGTAAAGGTAATTTTTTAAAATTATTTCATCAAGTACGTATTTACTCCATTATTTTTTACGGTGTTTCGACAGTCTGATAAAACTTAAGCCATTCTTAACTAAACACAGCAAGCCGCGTACAAAATTAAAATGTGAATACATGTTTTTTACCGTATCTAAAAATGAATGTCTCACTTAAACCTATCGATGTTATTCCATACCACCTTTTGTTAAATAAACATTCCCCTACTCGATCCAATTGACAGTTTGGTTGTTCATTAAAATCGCATAAACAGAACGCCGACATCTGGTGCGGCAGGCGGCAATCGGGATGTGTTACAAAAGTATAGACACGGCATACACTTCTTTTTTTATTTTTTTTTTATTTAACATTTTTTTGTCATGAAATGCCAAAAAAGCATACAGTTTATGTTGATGGTAAGAAATACTGTACATGAAACCAAATATTTCAATGCAGATGCTTTGCTTCTTCTGAGACCTTAGGTGTTATGCCTTTGTGTCGGAAATTTCAAGTCTATACGTTACCACCTAACCGGAATACGATAGTGTTGAACACTACCATTTAGAGGCAAGTATAATAGATGTGGTAGTGCCTTCGTCCGTATACTTCGTCACTTGAGCTCTACCACTAGTTATATACGTTGAATTTTATGTCACTAGGTATTCAAATTTTAAGGAATCATTTTTCACACGATACGTGACTTCAAAGTTTTGCCTAACTTAAAGATAATTTTTATTATTGATTGACTGACAGCCTAAACAGATAGAAGAAAATACCTTTTAATCGTGTAAAGCTGAAAGGATTTCCCAAAAGGAGTTATTTTATTCTATGCCCATTCATTGTACTGAATGCCGAAAAACAACTAATGTTTCAAGGATTTAGTGAAAAACGAAAATAATTTAATTATTATTATGGATTTGATTTACAGTTCTTTTTTTAATAGTTTAGTTGTTTTTTTATTTTTTTTGTTACTGAGGTATTTCATCTATTTATCAATATTTTTTTTAAAAAGGCTATTCGACACATTAGAATTATTATTTTAAATCTGTTCTAAATCTTCATTAGTTATCATTAGGATAAAGTCAAATATAGTTATTAAATCACAAGGATCAGACTAAGGCACTGTATTAACTGAATCGTTTAACATAAAGTAACTTCACGCCTGTAATCCCCGAAGGGGTAGGCAGAGGTAAATGCATGCATTTAATCATACATGCAAACACCCACGACTCGCCGGTTACGTTTTGGCCCATGTAACAGGTGGCGAACCTGTTGCCACCTCCGGGCACATTACCAAACTCCGGGGTACTGGGAAACTTCCAGAAAATGGAAAAATCCCAATAGAAGCAGAGATAAAGGATTTTAGACCGTTATCTCTAATATCCCCCGACCCGGGAATCGAACCCAGGACCTCCAGCGTAATAGTAGTGGCCTGCTACCACTACGCTACTGAGGCAGTTTAACATAAAGTGTTTTTTATAAATTTTATTAGAAGTCATGCGACGTTGCCGTTCTCGTAGTGAATTGTAGATTTGCTTGACATATCTATTAAATTACTAGATGCCCCGACGAACTTCGTATCGGCTTATTATATACCTATGTATAAAAAAATCACTAAATATTTTGTGAGATCACCCTTATTACTTAGGGGTATGAAAAATAGATGTTGGCCGATTCTCAGACCTTTCCAATAGGCACACAAAATCTCACGAGAATCGGTCCAGCCGTTTCGGAGTATGGTGACTTAATAAAAATGCCTGAAATAAATATGGATAACGATTCTGAACAAACTACTTTCATGCGTCTATTATATTACACTTTGTAAACAGATTGTATTTTTTCAGGCCACTTCTATGATATTTATAAGGCAATCCCAGATGATAATTGGCGATGCTATAAGCAAGGTGCTAAGTTAGACGCGGGTAGTTGTAAAAAATCGTCTCTAGTTGATAAATTATGTACTCGTTTGACTTTTACAAGATGATCTTATTTGTAATAACTTTAATTTTATTGCTTTACTGTTTTTTTTATGTATTTGAAATGGCAATAAAACATGCAGTTCACATTGATGTTAAGTGATGACTGCAGCATATAGACCACGTAAAGACTAGAGGTCAACATGCAGATGACTGACCACCCCTGAGACCTTAGTTGTTATGTCTCTGTGATAGGAATTACGGGGCCATACATTACCATCTAACCGGAACACGATAGTGCTGAACACCACCATTTGGCGACAGATAAGTAAGGTTTCGCGGTGGCGCGCATGCCCTCCAGCTCCTACTCTAGAACTATCATCAGTAAAATTGTAGGTACTTATTATATGTCTCAAAATTGCACCATTAAAATATCTTTATTTTATGCTTTCAAGCATACATTCAAACACTCAAGATTGGTCAGATACATACATTTTGTCACATGAAATAGGTAGTATCATATGTAGCTTACAGATATCTCCGGGCATATTACCAACTGCCGAGAGCATTGGAAAACTGCCACAAAATGATAAAATTCCGATAGTATTTAACCCCGATCCGGAGAATGAACCGAGAACCCCAGCGAAGCAGTAGTGTTACTACCGCTTGATTCGGAGGATCGCGGGATCGATCCTCGCACCGGGATAAATATTTGTATGGCCTTTAGCATAGAGCAACGCGGGCCACGGGCGGTGGCCTGTGTTGCTCTATGGGCCTATAGCTATTTCGGGGTGTTTATATGTTGTGTTTTTTTTATGGTCAGATACATACATATTTATACTGGTGGTAGAGCTCCAGTGACGGAGCTCGCGGGCGTAGGCACCACCGCGTTACCTAATATACTTGCCGTTAAATGGTTGTGTTCAGCACTATCGTGTTCCGGTCAGGTGATAATGTACGGCTCTGTAATTTCCGGCACAGAGGCATAACACCTAATGCCTCAGGAGTGGCAGCGCATTTGCATTTTGACCTCTGGTCATTGTGTGGGTGTCTATAGGCTGCAGTCATCACTTAACATCAATGTGAACTGCACGCTTGTTTGCCACTTTTATTACATAAAAAAAAAAAATGTTATGGAAGTGGCAAACAAGCATGCAGCTCACATCGATGTTAAGTGATGACTGCAGCCTATAGACACCCACACCAAGGTCAAAATGCAGATACGTTACCACTCCTGAGGCCTAAGGTGTTATGTCCCTGTACTGGAAATTACTGAGTGTGTACAACGGCACCCACGACACAGCCTTATACCAGAGAATATGTAATATACTACGTATAGAATAGACGATTTCCGCCGCCGTCCCGCCCGATTTTCGCGCCTCACCCAACCTCCTCCCCTCTTATGGGCGACGGTTGGTATTCTCTACGTGCTACGCACACAGACAGGTGCACGTGTAAATACACGTCACTGATTGATGGCTATGTAATAGAGACCAAATTAAGCGTTTGTATGGAATTTTGACGAAGTGTTTGCGGTGTGCTAATACCTACCTAGTGTGGGGCTGTGAGTGTAAGCGTATTTAATTTATTAGTTATTTTATTTTAAAATGCTCATTTTAAATCTTTAGGTTTTACAAATAAATATTTTTACGAAAATGATTATTTATTTTCGTAACCTTGTTTTCGTAAGATTAAATCAGTGTATGCACGAACAGTTTCACCGCTTACTGATAAAATGAATCATATTTGAGAGATAAAATGTTAATTACCATAGATAAATCTGACAGTGTTGTTTTTTTTTTCATCCAAGACCCGCCAAAATAAAATAAAAATTATGTTCTTTTTATTTTTTTTAAGGTAATGGCAAACAAGCATGCAGCTTTCATCGATGTTAAGTGCTGACTGCAGCCTAAAGACCTCTACATATAAACCAGAGGTGAAAATGTAGATGCGTTACCACCCTTAAGACCTAATTTGTTATGTCTCTGTGATAGTTATTAAGGTGTCATACATTATAAGTTTTAAATTTCTTTCTAAATTTCACCCAATTCTAATTAAATGCTTTGCGTGACTGAGTTATTAAATACCAACACACAATTAAACTTACTTGCATAGATATAAAATGTATAAATAATTTAAGTACGACAATAATTTTCTAAAGGAAATAATGTTGAATTATATGCAACCGTCGGTCAATATAAATCTAAGGCCAAGTTCGCATCGGCACGGATGCACCTAAGGCCGATGCCACACTTAAGATAAAGCCGCCATTACTGTGTGTGTCACCCGTGACGACGCCATATTTAACTATTAAGTACAACGTAATAGTGGGAAAAACTATGGTGAAACAAAATTGGTTTCACATTTTAGAGGAATCCGTTTTTTTTTTGTTGCGCAACTCATGAGTTTTTATTGTACTCAATTGTGTCTCGATTGGCTGTATGACATAATTTCTGTGCCCGTTCGAAAAACTCCTATTGTTATTTTTTTTAGTTGGCAGAACAGAAAAATGTCAGTGCATTGAAATAAATATAATCGTGTAACAAAAGCAAATAAAGTTGAATTATTTCTATTTACCAACCCCATTCATCTGGGACGACATCGTACCTGTAACAAAATGAATTATAGTTAAAAATTAACACAATCACACATAAACAAATACGTAGAAAAAAAAACAGAAAGTAATTAAGTCACTGAACTGACATTTGGCGGCAAAACAGACGCCGGCCGCCATAAATTCTAGTCCAATAAAAAAGCAATTTAAAAAACATTCAAATTTGAAAAGAGAACAACTCTAAATCGTAACGGCCAGTATTCTTTGGTCTGTGGTTACCATAAAAGGGGCTTTCTTGTTTAGTCTATAGTGATGGGAGTTGGGGGCATCGGTTCTTTCAGACTTTGGTGTGGTCACCAACCGTGACGTCATCGTTCGGTAACCACGCTTGATGCACGTTATAACTTCACTATCGTGAGATTATCGATGAACTGTTATTTAAGTTTTCGCATAAAACTCGAATTTTATATCTTTCGGAATAGTATTTTTTTTTTACTGTCTCATTCGCCTTTACTATGTGTAATGAACTTGACGCTTGAGTAAGCGAAATGGGTTTGTTTATTTGTATGATTCCCATGAAATGCAACATTCCATCCTTATTATACTATGTTCATTGTATTTTCAAATCTTCACTATGTTATGTTTTACTATACTAAATAATTTGCCTGCATAAAATAAGTGTACTTAATTCAATTCGTTATAACAAAAATGTAAAGATGTTTTCGTCGAAAAATCTCAAGTACGCATGACGCGGCTTGAAATATGACGTTTTGACATTTCCGGTTCCTAAAAAGTCGACAGACGGACTTAATAACGCGCAGGTTGGTATTAAAAAATCCTTTTTTGAAGAATGATCCGACAAGAAAGCACTTTGAGTATTGTTTTATTGATAACTGTTAAATGTAATGAAGATCAAAACTTGAATTTACATATTTCAAATGAGTTTACCTTTTCACAACTCCTTTGTTGCTAATGCCGAAAACGAAAAAAGACGTGGCAGAATAAACACTTGTCCAGTTAAAAAAAATAATAAGTTCGCGCCACTTTATTCAAATTTCTAATTCGATGAATGGTGGGCACCGACTCAGTTATATCATTTTCTTTACAATACATTTTTTTTTATAAATAGAGAATGATTGATAGATACGTTGATGTCTTTTTTGTTCGTTGCGTCATTAGTGGTTAATTAGTTGTGAACTCGATCATTTGTAACCTTCGTATGTAGCGGGGAACTAGGAAAAAGCGGTAACGCTCGAGAAGGTGTTTTTTATTTGATAACAGGCAAGGGGATTCGAAATATAGATTGGTTTAGTTAGAATATATTATACTAAGGTATATAGTTTGGTTTTTAGAACAATATGTTTCGCGATGGTGGAGATATTTTACGATAACATACGGGTCGGGACGATAGCTAAACTGAAGGACTGTTGCAATGCGGGTATATTTTTATTGGTATTGACAAATGAGTTATTTTGAATCGGAAAACGAATCAGGTTTAGTGTTCGTAAACTTTTACGTATATTATATATCCATCTTTTTTACGTTTACATTTATTATTATTTATATATCTAATTAATATTATTATTCATTTATTCAGTACATATAAAAATGCTCTCAGTAATTTGGGCTTTGGAACTCTGCCAGTGCATGACAAAGAATGTCCCATATTTTTTTGGTTTAGTCTTGTCTTGCCGTTTGTAAAAGAGAGTATGGAACATTCTGTTGATACCTATTTTTATTATTAGGTATTTTCGGACCATTATTTATTTATTTTGTTTACTTTGACATATTAATCAACGTATCAGTTGTTATTCGCCTTAATTTTTAATTTTGTATTTTGACCTATCACAAGCAAATTCTATTATTTCCAAGTGATTGAATAAATTTTTGAGTATCAGTTTGAGTTTAACCGGAACACAATAGTGCTGTACGCTACAATTTGGTAGCAAATAGATATAGTAATGCCTACACCCTTGAGCTCCAGTACTGGAACTCTACCATCAGAATTCACATTTTCGTATTTAAAAACACCTCAATTAAAAAACATAATGTATTAACCTTTTGACAGTGATCTTAATTTTTTTTTCTTTGTTATTATGGCATCGCTATTACGCATATTGCCAGTGTCAAGTAAAACGATATTTCATATTTATTTAAGCAGCGTAAAAGTTAGTATAATTTAGTCATCAAGTATAATATGTAAGTATCAAGTATAAAAGTTATCAAGTATAATATGTCAGTCAAGTGAGTTACAATCAAGTTATTCGAGTAAAGCGATGGCTACTTTACCAGAACATTTACAATGAAGTTTTGGAGGCAACCTGAAAGGTCGTGTTTTCGCACTGTTATTCTATATCACTATACACGGGCACTGTAATAAACCTATATCAAACAAAATGCCACCAATTTTATTCAATATAACTTAAAAATACACCAAGTAAATGAAATAAAATAAGAGCACCTACGCCTCTTTCAAGGTTTCCGCCAAAACCTCAGTGATCTTAATTGTGCATTACCCTGATGAGATTTAAAGTGGTTATGACCTATTTGAGTACTTCCGTAGTTTTGGAAGTTCCTTATGGGACGATGCGGAGTACCTTAACCGGGAAAAAACGTCCGCAACGCGTAACCAACGTAAGATATTATTGTAACAATTTATGTACATACTAGCTGACCCGGCAAACTTCGTATTGCCTCAGAATGAAAATATGACATGATGTGTCAAAGGTTTGATAGATACGGACTATTTGTATGGGAAATTGAAATGGTGGTTTTTACTATTTCCCTTCAATTTCTTCATATTTTCTTACCTTTTGAATATTCCCTGGACTACCAAAAATCATTCAAAATCAATATTAGCCAAATCGGTCCAGCCATTCGCGCGTGATGCCGTGACCAAGGAAAACGGGTTGCATTTTTCTATATATAGATATATAAGAAGATATCGTCTCGTCTAGAAATAGATAAATGGCATAACACGAATAACGCTACCAGAACGCTACAGGAAAACCGGCGGACACGGGTTCAAATATCAGCAGCCGAAAATTATTATATTTTTATTTTTGACATATAATATTTTCTACAACCAGCTCTTCCTTCCCTTCAATTTGGAAGGATGCTCAACTTATACCTTCGCCGAAAAAATCCAATCCTAAATCCTTTTCCGAATTTCGTCCTATATCTATTCTCCCTTTTTTATCCAAAGTCCTCGAGCGGTTCAGCAACAGTTAGATTCCTTTATGTCCAAATATGATTTACTCAATACCTTTCAATCCGGCTTCCGAAAAGGTCATAGTACGGCTAGCGTTCTTGTCAAGGTAACGGATAATATCAGACAAGGAATGGAGAATCAAAAGTTAACAGTGCTTACTTTACTAGATTTTAGTAATGCTTTTACCGATGTAGATTTCGACATCTTGCTTGCGATTCTCCGTTCTCTTAACATATCGCCGACAGTAATTGCTTGGTTTCGTAGTTACTTGTTTGGTCGCCGGCAACGCATTCGTGTGGATGATTCCTTTTCTTCATGGTGCGATGTCTCGGCCGGCGTACCACAAGGCGGCGTGTTGTCTCCATTCCTGTTTTCTACTTTCATTAATTTAATAACTCAGAATCTATCTTCTCTCTACCACCTTTATGCAGATGATCTTCAAATCTATTGTCAGGCTAATCTCGTTCATCTGCCGGAGGCCATACGGACTGTCAATGATGATCCTAAACGTGTTTCTCTCTGGTGTGATGCATTTGGGTTGCAGGTTAATGCTTTCAAAAGCCAAGCGATCATTATTGGCAGCTCTCGTGTGGTCTCTAAATTAGATATGTCAGACGTTGCATCAGTTGTACTCAATGACACGTGTATTACTTATTACGACAAAGTTAAAAACTTAGGGTTAATCATTGACAACAGTTTAACTTGGAAGCCACAAATCGCTGAGGTAAGCCGGAAAATGTTTGCTGCTGTTGGCTCCTTCAGAAGACTCCATAATTTCTTGCCTACATCCACTAAAATTACGCTGGCTCGATCACTTGTTTTTCCAATACTAGATTATGCCGACATATGTTATCCAGACCTAACACAGGAGCAATTAAATAAACTTGAGCGGCTTCAAAATTTATGTATACGATTCATATGGAGGCTATCAGACTCTGGAATTCCCTTCCGGTGGATATCCGACAAGCTAAGTCTGTAGAGGTGTTTAAAAAATGAACCTATGATTACTATGTTTCCCAATCCCTTTCTTTATCCAGCTGATACCTGATCACTAGTTTCTTGTCTACTATTATTATAACTTAACATTATACTTATTAGTTTCATATAGCAGGGTACACCCCCATTGTTTAGTATCTGCACTGATTCCTAAACCCAAAGGTTGTCTGGAAGAGATCACTGCTTAGTGATAAGACCGCCTCTTGTATATTGTGTCTCTTATTTCTCTGTCTCTTATCATAAGTTGGTGTACAATAAATAATATATTATTATTATTTTCTTACCTATACCTTTATTACTTTTTTTAATTATTTGTCAACTTTCATCGTTGATTTCTGGGACATCCTGTATGCGGTGGTGCCTACGCCCGCGAGCCTCGTCACTGGAGCTCTTCCACCAGTCTAACTTAAAACCTATGCCAACTCCATTTAAACAAAGGCGTGATGTTAACTTGCGGTCGGAAGTTAATTATAAATACTCGGTAAAGATTAATTCATAGTTTCAACAACACTGGAACAAATTGCATATCATTTTGGCGTGATCATAAATCATCGTCAAGTACGTGTCTGATTTGTATCACGATTTATTTGAGTTAGACGAGATGTAGTAATATGGACATCTATGATTAATTATAAGCATTACTAAAAAATATAATAAAATAACTGCCTTAATAGCCTAGTGGTATCAACGGTTTTACTGGTGGTAGAGCTCCAGTGACGAAGCTCGTGGGCGTAGTCACCACCGCATTACCTAATCTACTTGCCGCTAAATGATACTACAGCACTATCGTATTCCAGTCAGGTGGTAATGTACGGCCCTGTAATTTCCGGAACAGAGGCATAATACCTTAGGCCTCAGGAGTGATAACGCATCTGCATTTTGACCTTGGTCTTCGTTTTTAATGTAATGGAAGTGGTATACAAGCGTGCAGTTCACATTGATGTTAAGTGATGACTGCAGCCTATAGACACCCTATAGGCTGCAGTCATCACTTAACATCAATGTGAACTGCACGCTAGTATACCACTTCCATTACATTAAAAAAAAACACGTATCAACTACTACTACGCTGAGGTCCTAGGTTCGATTTCCGGGGAGTATCACGAGATAACTATGTAAAATCCATCATATTTGGTTCTATTGAGATTTTTTTATTTTTTTATAAGTTTCCCAATAGTTACCGGAGTTTGGTAATAAAACAGCCTCTTCACCTGTAACACGTTACCAAAACGTAACCGGCGAATCGATGTTTGCCTGTATGCTCGTACGCATTTACCTCTGCCTACCCCTTCGGGGATAACAAGCGTGAAGTTACGTAATAAAAAAGATACATAGTTGCAACAGATACCAACAAATGCTATAACTAACCAAACTCTAGTACACGGCAACTGTCTTGGGCAAGCATCCGGTAAACCAATCGAGCCAATATACCCACCAGAATACCCTGACCTCTCTCATAGCACGCAAAACCCGAAGGTGTACACACTCGGACAAAGAACTAAAGGAAAGATCATGTTTTACTGGTCGAGTTTTAACAACGAATAGACCCGCTATGCTAGTGAGACACCCGATTATTGTAGGCTTGGATTAAAGACATCGATATATTTTTAGAAATTATTTGATTAATACAACAATATATCCCTACTTCCCTATTAATATTATAAACTAGCTGTACCCGCGACTTCGTCCGCGTGAGAATTTTTGATTGTTCAGTATCTACGCTGACGAAGTCGTGGGCGAAGCTTGTATAAAAGTAGCCTAAGTTACTCCTTATTACATAAGCTATCGAAGCGCGCATGGCCCAGCGGCTGGTGTAGATCGTAAGCGATCTGCTCGGTTAAGCACTACGGGCGCGGTCGGATAGTGTGATGGGTGACCGCTAGTGGCAAATTAAATGCGCGTTTCCGTGCTTCGGAGGGCACGTTAAGCCGTCGGTCCCGGTTGCTATCGATGGATAGCAGTCGTTAAACCTTGTCGGAGGCCTTATGGGCGGTTTGAAAACATCCGACAGTAGGTTGGCCACTAACCCACCCACCTCCACCAATCCGCATTGGAGCAGCGTGGTGGAGTAAGCTCCAGGCCTCCCCCCAAAAAAAAGGGGAGAGACTCGTGCCCAGCAGTGGGACGTATAATGGGTTGCCATTATTATTATTATTATATACATAAGCTATCTGCCAGTGAAAGTCCCGTCAAATCAGTCCAGCCGTTCCCGAGATTAGCGGGAACAAACAGACAGACAAAAAATGTTGTTTTGGTATATGTACCGTGTTTACATACGAGTACATATGCATTTAGCAAAAAGCGGTTATTTAAATATTACAAACAGACACTCCAATTTTATTTATTTGTATATAGAAGTATAGATCCGAAAGTAACTCTGTCTGTCTGTCTGTCTGTTACCTTTTCACGTCCAAACGACTGAACCGATTTTAATGAAATTTGGTACAGAGATAGAGCTGACTTTGAGAAAGAACATAGGCTACCTACTTAGTTATTTATAAAACGACATCCACGCGGGCGAAGCCGCGAGTAACAGCTAATTCGCGATAATTTTTAAAAGACAGGCACAATTTTGCCTCAAGAGCTGAGCGTGAGTTTCAATAGTGGCAATGCATCTAGAAATCTCTGGTTTTTTCATAAACGTATTTTAGCTAAGGTGTTGCTAATCTCTGCTTTGTCTTTTTCTATCCTGCACATTTGACAATGCAACTGACAAAGACAAAGCATTCTATAGCTAAAACCTATCTAATGGACGTTTATGAATAAGGGGGTTATATTATAAAGAGATAAAGTTTGTAACTTTGATTGTTAGTTCGCTTGTTTGTAGGTCATCAGGGCATCAGGGCTCATCTTCGGCATTAATGAACCGATTTTGAAAATTCTTTCACAATCAGAAAGCTGCCCTATTCAGAAGTGCTATAGGCTATATTTTATTATGATAGTACTAATGTGAGTGAAATTGAACCCCCGCGAAGCAGAGGAGGGCCGCCTCTAAATAAACAAACAATATCAAAAATTGCCAATAGATAAACTTTTTGACGTGACAACGTCTTAAATTAGGTTGCGGCTCGGAGTCACTCATGAAAAAGTGTAACGCCCGGTAACGTAACGATGAGTCACCGAACGAGAGAGAGGCCTGCCGGACCGGCGAATGCCTTTCTACCGAGAAAAAGACGTTGTCACGTAAAATCTTCGCCCGTAAAACCGACTTTACAGGCAACCAGTTTTTTTTCAATGTAATGGTTTCGCTATTACGCATATTGCCAGTGTCTAGTAAAACGATATTTCGTATTCGTAATAAACATCGCAAAATTAAGAGTCAGTCAGTCAATTAACAGTCAGTCAGAGTCACAGTCAAGAATTCGAGTGAAGTGATGGCTACTTTACCAGAATATTTACAATGAAGTTTTGGAGGCAACCTGAAAGGCCGTGTTTACGCACTGTTATTCTATTTCACTATGCACACTATGCACAGGCACTGTAATAAACCTATGTCAAACAAATGCCATCAACTTTATTTAATACTAGCTGTGCCCGCGACTCCGTCCGCGTGAGAATTTATGATTGTTCAGTACTACATGCACGAAGTCGAGGGCGCAGCTTGTATAAAAGTAGCCTAAGTTACTCCTTATTACATCAGCTTTCTGGCACTGAAAGTCCCGTCTAAATCGGTAAAGTCGTTCCCAAGATTAACCGGAACAAACAGACAGACAGAGAGACAGACAGACAGACGGACAGACAAAAATTGTAAAAAATGTTGTTTTGGTATATGTAGGTACCGTATATAGACACATATTCGATTAGTAAAAAGCGGTTAATTTAATATTACAAACAGACACTATACAAAAACCAGACGTCAAAATGCAGTTGAGCTGCCGTCCCTGAAACCTAAGTTGTTACGTTTCTGTGTAAGTTATTACGGGGCCATACATTACCATCTAACCGGAACACGATAGTGCTGAACACTACCATTTGGCGGCAGATAGAGGTAATGCGGTGGTGCCTACTCCCGCGAGCTCCATTGATATCGATACGATATATTTTATATCGATTTTTCTTTTTCGGTGGCGAATCCCTATAAGGTGATCCGGGGGGAGGGGGGGCAGGTCAAAGTACGCAGGTCGCAGTTTAACAACGACAACGTCACTTGAGCACATTACGAGTTTAATCGGGACTTCCTACTTACGTCCAGTGCGCGCCGCACTGAGATTTGTTCCAATTCCAAATTTGATTTTCGAACTGTCAATGTTAAATTCAAATATAGAATAGTTACAATTTTGAAAATTCTATTTCCAAACTGCCTCAGTTCAATTTTGGCGGGAACCTTGAAACAGGCGTGTGGTGCTCTTATTTTATTTCGTTTTCTTGGTGTATTTTTTAGTTATATTAAATAAAGTTGGTGGCATTTTGTTTGATATATTTTGTTTGGTTTATTACAGTGCCCGTGTAAATTGAAATAGAATAACAGTGCGAAAACGCGTCCTATCAGGTTGCCTCCAAAACTTCATTGTAAATGTTCTGGTAAAGTAGCCATCGCTTTACTCGAATTACTGACTGTGACTTTGACTGACTGACTGATAAATTGACTGACTGATTCTGACTTTTACGCTGCTTATTACGAATACGAAATATCGTTTTACTTGACACTGGCAATATGCGTAAAAGCGATGTCATAACAATAAAAATAAAAAACAAACTGCTTCAGTAGTGTAGTGGGGGCAAACTATTGCTATGTTAAGATATATTGGATCCTGGGTGCGATCTTTGGGTCGGGGCTATCGAAGATAAAAATATATTATCTTTTAACTCTGTTGTTGCTGGGACTGGGATTCCATTTTCTTCTTTTCATTTTACCTTTACGGAGTTTGATAATGTACCCGAAGATGTAAATAGGCTCGCTACCTATTAATATGGGCCAAAACGTTAGTGTTTGCTTGTATACTTGAATGCATACATTTACGAAGGAGCGAATGACTAAGCAGGTATACAATGCGAATGTTGAATGGTTGCAGACGCCCAGGATGACAAAGACTGACCTACCTTGACCAAACAGGTCGAGTATTTTTTTTATTTTTTATGTAATGGACGTGGCAAACAAGCGTGCAGTTCACATGGATGTTAAGTGATGACTACAGCCTATAGATACCCACACAAAGACTTATGTCAAAATGTAGATGCGTTACCACCCTTGAGGTTTAAGGTGTTTTGCCTCTGTGCCGGAAATTATTGGGCCCTACATTAAAGAGCCTCAAAAAAGCCTCAGAGTAATGTCTGAGGGTGGGGTCAAAAGTCTTAGGAATCGGCCTTCATGTATGAAGAGAATCATGAATGTGGAAGAAGCACGGAAGGTGTGTCAGGACCGGGATATCTGGCGGTCCACACTCTCTGTCTATCTTTTCGGGCAATATAGGTGTGAAGTAACGTATTTTTATTAGATAGTTATTAAGCTCTATCCTAGATTTGTTCCAATTCCAAATTAGATTTTAGACCTGTCAATATTAAACTCTTCCTAATTTGTTAATTGGCTTTCACCAACGTTAAAGCTGATTCTGCTAAAGTCTGGCGATTCCTCGTCTGTAAATTTGTATCAATTTCAAAATTGAATTGCGAACTGTCAGTATGACATTCGACGATGACGTAACGTCGCCATGACATTAAAGTCGACGTAATTAAAACCTCGTTTGATTGACAGGCGCGGAAAAAACCAGTGAAATGTGTCAGAAATATTAATCAAATTATTACATTCGGAGTCTGTGTAAAAATACGTGTTTTACTTATGCCCGTATTCCCCCAATGGGTGGTGGACCCCACGATTCGCCAGTTATGTTTTTTGGGTCTTATATAATAATAGGTAGGAAGTTGTGACATTAATAGCTTTAATCAGGCACATAATCAATCTTCGAGAGCCCTGGTAAATTTTTGGAAAATAAAAATTAAAAAAGCAGTAGCACTTTTACTTCAAACAACTTTTTTAAAGATTTTTTTTATGTGGAATTGAACAAGTAGCACAATGCCACCAAGGCTCTTCTTCTTTTTTCAATCTATAAAAAAAAATTATTCGGAAGCCTTCATAGATCTCAATAGTGTTTTTTTGTTGACGACCCGATTAGTCCAGCGGTGTGAAACCACCGTTTCGAAGGGTCGCGGGTTCGATCCCCGGACCGGAACAAATATTTGTATGGCCTATTTGTTTCGGTTCTGGGTGTTTGTGTATGAGTTGTATGTGTATAACGGCATCCACGACACAGGTTTATATGATACCTAATGCGGAGCTGTGAGTGTAAGCGTATTTTTTATTTTTTTTTCTTAAACAACATTTTAAGTAATATAATAAAATCGCGTCAAATCATGAACTTCTATTGAAGTCTGTTTAAAAACACATCTGACATCAGAATCTGTCAAAATTATCACATTATTACCACATTTGTAGTCTGTGTAAACGTAATTAAAATGCATTTTTTATCTGTTCTTGAGAATAGTATGAAGCATTGTTACGCATTTCCCTTTGTTCAACGAGCATTGTTTTTGTTTTAGTCATCTTTAACATTTCCAATAAGATGAAGACATTATTTATGAGGGAATTAATTGCAAAGGTATCTCCGATGTAACGTGATTAATAAATAAAAAGATGACAAATGACACAGATTGTCAATGTCATTGAGACCATGGCAAAATGGTTTTGTTATTATGTCAGTTTTTTTTTAATTTAAAATGGCATCGCTATTACGCATCTTGCCAGTGTCAAGTTAAACGATATTTCGTATTCGTATAAAAGCAGCGTTAAGGTTAGAATCAGTCAGTCAGTTATTTATTTATTATGTCAGTCAAGTGAGTCACAGTCAGTAATTCGAGTAAAGCGATGGCTACTTTACCAGAACATTTACAATGAAGTTTTGGAGGCAACCTGAAAGGCCGTGTTTTCGCACTGTTATTCTATTTCACTATACACGGGCACTGTAATAAACCTATATCAAACAAAATGCCACCAATTTTATTTAATATAACTCAAAAATACACCAACGAAATAAAATAAGAGCACCACACGCCTCTTTCAAGGTTCCCGCCAAAAACCTAATGTCAGTTATGACGTTGTACTAAACTGGCAGTTAAAATACCTTTCTGTTTCAAATGTAAAATCGAGTCTGTATGACTTGACATCTTTGCTTTCTACACAGTTATAGCTCTTTAATTGCTACAATATAATTTTGACATTCATTCGGATTACATACCTACCTACATTATTTTTTTATTATAACCGATTAAATATGGATTTCTCAGCCATTGATTCATTGTAGGTATTCCATAAATCCTTATAATGCCAAAAAATATTTTTGTGCTAGGACTGATAATTGGACTTAAAGCCTTACAGACAAACTTGATAACAGCCAGTTAGGTATACTTAGCTAAATGAGGTACTTTTTTTTTTTTTTTGCTGTTATGGCATTGCTATTACGCATAGTGCCAGTGTCAAGTAAAACGATATTTCGTATTTATTTAAGCAGCGTCAAAGTTAGTATAATATCAAGTATAATATGTAAGTATCAAGTACATAAGTTATCAAGTATAATATGTCAGTCAAGTGAGTTACAGTCAAGTTATTCGAGTAAGGCGATGGCTACTTTACCAGAACATTTACAATGAAGTTTTGGAGGCAACACGAAAAAACGTGTTTTCGCACTGTTATTCTATTTCACTATACACGGGCACTGTAATAAGCCTATAACAATCAAAATGCCACCAACTTTATTTAATATAACTTAAAAATACACCAAGAAAATGAAATAAAATAAGAGCACCATACGCGTCTTTCAAGGTTCCCGCCAAAACTCCGAGGTACTGTTTATCAGATGGGAACAAAAGAATAAAGAATAAAGGTCCCATACCTACATACCAAGTAAGTATATATATAAGTATATATTTTTGTCTTAAATCTATTTTAATATCTGCTTCCATAGAATATGTCTGTTTGGATTAAACCGTTACTGCATGTTTTGAAATTCGTAAATTGCAAATGACTATATCGTTCGGTGTCCGAGACTCATTCAGTAATAATTTGTATTATGTCAATTGGGAAGATTTTAACCATCCTAAAAGTAGGATAAAAAAAAAAAAGAAATATCACATGAGCTCTATGCTCTATGATATAGAGCTCAAAAATTATTGCTATATTGAGGGTCGGTCTCAGTTTAACCTTTCAATCAATATACAAGCATGAAGAAGTTACGCACTTACTGCAATATCTTACTCAATATGCCTCTCAAGTTCACCTTACCCTAATTACCTATATCGATACCTTAATAACTTCATAAGTTAAATTAAGAGAAAAAAAAATATCGAGAAAGTACAAAAATCAAGTCGATTCTCAGAACCGAAAACGGTGACATTTTAAAAGGTCACGCAATAAAAAAAAATGTCCAATGCCCCCCCAAGGCGACTTGATTAAAAAGTAATAAAGTCATTATCTATGGTAGGAAAAACGTCATTATAGCGCACTATATTTTTTGATGCGGCAGATGCGCGGATTATAGGTCCTAATGGTCTTGCTTGGTTCGCGAACTAGTTTCTTAGAGCGGTCTTTTAGGTGAAGTACGCGAACTAGTTCGAAAATTTGTAGCTACGGCGTCGTTCATTCTTAGTTAATTCAGATACTTATTATAAATAAAAATATATAAAGAAAAATTACAATACTAGAATACAATAATGTGAAAACAAGTTATATTTTATACAAATGAATGCAAACTAAATAATCAGTAAATTATTAGTTCGTGAACGAACTAGATATTTAGAATACTATTTTAAGCGAACTTAAACGAAATATAATACGATAATACGAAAAAGTTCAAAAATACCTGGCAACGTAGAGATTTAGGATCAAATTAGATAAAAAAAAAATAGATAATTAATAACATTTTTCAATAGATTTACAAAACATGGAAAGGCACATAAAAATGTTAAAATTTAACGTGTAGAATATAAAGTACATTAGTAATAACAAAAAAAATTAAAAATTTTGCGAATTTAGTAAAAGAACGAGTTGTTACAAGTACAGCAATGAAAGCAAAAGGATTTCCTTTCTCTAGATACAACATGGGAGTTGATAAACGAAAAGAACGAACTAAATCGTTACAAAACTATGAACTTATTGAATCTCCCAGATCGCGAACTATGAACTACTATGGGTCGAGTACAAGACCAGTTCCTTACGTAAACTCCGCGATTTTTTATTAATCTAACAGGACATACTATAACGTATAAAGTGCGAAAGAGACAGGTGCATTATAAGAGAGATAGATGAAGCATCCCGGTGGGTTTTTATATTTAACTGGTGATAATGATTAAGGATGAGATAATGAGCAACTGCGTAGAGTTTTAGAGTTTCGCACCTCATAGGTAAAGAAAAGGCAACAACCTTATGAGAACTCATACGTCTGTCTGTCTGTCTGTCAGTCATAGGCGATTTTCTCTGAAAGTGCTAAAGCCGATTGACTTGAAATTTTGTACACATATAAAATTTAAATCAGTGAAACAAACAAGTGAGCGTAACGACAATAATTAAAACCTGAAAATGGGGGATAATTTTAGGGGACAATTTTAAAACAAATATTTTTGAAATTATTAAAGAAATATATGAAAATTGTCCATTCCATTCTCGTGGGTCAAAATTAAAAGAAAAAAAAACTGCAAATAGTTAACAACTGGGTCTAAAATTAAAAAAAACCTGCAAATAGTTCTACACTATTTTTACGGATTTATCTCGCGTATATTTTAGTAAGTAAAAATACATTATATTTAAAAATTACGTGAGAATGCAAATAATTATGTCACTGTCAAGTTATTGCATATAGATCATCATATTGTATCCATTTTTTTTTAATTTAACCTTGAAATACAATAAATAATTAAAATTTATAATTCGCTATCGATTTCTCATAAACCGGTTTCACAAAAAACATCAATGCACTACATTTTCATTAATAATAAACATGTCAAGTGAAATTAACTACTTCGATACAAATGCTCCAGTAATACGAAGTTCTTATAATTCATTACTTAAGATAAACTTGTATATCATGATATATCATTCGATGTAAAAACATACTGTACAAAGGGTCTAGTTTGAATGGTTGTTAAAACGAAAATTTGCATTAAAGTCAGATTTTATAGCAGCTAAGAAAAATGAACTTTATATAAATCGAAATAAAGGTTATGTTACTTGAATCTTGTATACTTATAAGATGTTTTATGGGTGATTAATTTAAGCAAGTTTTTTTTTTATAAAAAAATGACTTTTAAGTGTTTTTTACGAAAGAAGTCCTCTGAACTCAGCAGAATCTATATATATATATATATATATATATATATATATAAATCAATTGCTGTTCGTTAGTCTCGCTAAAACTCGAGAACTGCTAAACCGATTTGGCTTATTTTGGTTTTGAATGATTTTTGGAAGTCCAGGGAAGGTTTAAAAGAAAAGAAAATATAAAGAAATTGAAGGGAAACAGTAAAAACTACAATTTTATTTTCTCATATAAATAGTCCGTAAGTCTATCAAACCTTTGACACGTTATTTCATTCTGAGGCAATGCGAAGTTTGCCGAGACAGCTAGTGTAATATAAATAAATCAATTTCACTGGTGGTAGAGTTCCGTGTAGGAGCTTGAGAACGAACTTAGGTCTTAAGGATGCCAACGCATCTGCATTTTGACCTCTGGTTTTTGTTGACGTGCTTATAGACTTTTGTATCTATACTGTGCTGCAGTCATCACTTAACATCAATGTGAGCTGCATGCTTGTTTGTCACCTCCCTTACAAAAATAAAACAGATTCGAATTCAATTTTTTTAAATAATGTTATTTCTAAATAATAGGTAGAAAAAGTAACTGACGCGGTGATATTTGCACCTTCAAGCTCTTTCACTTTGAGCTCACCATTACTTACCAAAGATAAAGTGCACTGATAACTATGGTCGTATAAAATGGCGGTTAGAATTCTACATAAAAAATATAAATATGAAAAACAAGACCCTTAAATAATAATCTTGAACCCATTACTACATTACACAGGGAAAAAATTGCAAAAAACATTTTTTTATTTCTATCGTACAAGCGACGCAGTAGATTATCGATGTGGTTTCACTATTGCGATTAACGCAAACAACTGCACCGCTCATGCTGACGCGGTATTTGCAGTCGCGACTTGTAGTTACAAGTGTTGGCACAAAAATAATATATAAAGGTCGCAGTTTGTTTCCTTAGACAAACATATGACAGTCTGAATGTTGACGTCAATCCAAATGTATAGTACCTTAAAAGAAATATTGTATATTGACTTTAAAAAAATATTAAAAACTTACATCGACCTTACAAAGACTTCGGATTATTTAAGAGTCTGTAGAGCGTTACCTCTTTCTCACTTTACCTATGTGACATTTGTCGACCATTTTGATTAAGTTTTGACTAATACCGGGCCATCAGTGCTTAAGTAGGCAGTGTAACTTCAGAATAAAATGTCACAGATGCTTGTATTTTAATTGTTAATCATTAGAGAGTTATTTATCTATGATACTAAAGGCTGTACTTACATCGAATAATAGTAGAGTCAAATATTTGTCAATTTCTAGGTATTAGCCGGGCACCTCTGTTTTAATAACATGTATATTACAAGATAGCTATTATCTTCTAATTTTACTCTACTAAAAAATTAAGGATGATTTTGAATCATTTTAGTTTATTGTACGCGAAATAAATCCGAAAACTAGTTTTATTTCAATGAGTGTAGCTGGCGCCTAAAAACAGACTTGAATCGTCGATTGATAAGAATAGAGTAAATAGGTATTTCTTCAAATAGATAGAGTACTACTCAACTTATTTATGTTCTTGGTTTAATTACATTGTCGCAAAGAGGAAACCACAGTTTAAATATGCACGTGCATATAAATGCGGGCTTCTAAGTACATGTAAGCCAGTTGTTTTTTTCTTTGGAACAAGTTATATGCATAGTTTTATATGCCACATCGTCTAGCAATTATTTATTCACATCCATCAGTGGTG
Source organism: Macrosoma leucophasiata (assembly GCA_036365455.1). Taxonomy (NCBI): domain Eukaryota; kingdom Metazoa; phylum Arthropoda; class Insecta; order Lepidoptera; family Hedylidae; genus Macrosoma; species Macrosoma leucophasiata. The sequence goes on from JAWQUS010000015.1 coordinate 5,613,574, forward strand.
CGTCAGGTAAATTTGTGATTGAAAAGTATTGAATAAAATAAACGACAAACCTAAATCATTATCAATGTAACAACTAAAATTAAAATTGAAGGTAATGGTATGCTCTGTAGTTGTAATAACTTTCACAGAAACATAGGTCTCAGGGGTGACAACGCATCTGCATTTTTACCTCTGGTCTTTTTTTTATGTATTGGAAGTGGCAAACAAGCATGCAGTTCACATTGATGTTAAGTGATGACTGCAGCCTATAGACACCCACACCAGAGAATATGTAATAGTACTACGTATAGAATGGACACTTCGACGTCCCGCCCGGTTTCCCCGCATCACCCAACCTCCTCCTCTCTTATGGGCGACGGTTGGTATTTTCTACGTGAAACGCGTCACTGATTGATGTCTGTGTAAAATAGACCAAAATAAGCGGACCATTTTGGCGGAGTCGCCGCGGTGTGCCCACACAAAGACCAAGGTCAAAATGCAGATGCGTTACCACTCCTGAGGCCTAAGGTATAATGCCTCTGTGTAGGAAATTACAGGGCCGTACATTACCGAGCTGAACACTGGAACTCTACCACCAGTAAAACCTAACTTCATACATAATACCGTGACGTACCAGGACCACATAACTCAACAAGAAGTTATTGACATTCAACATCGACGTCAACCAAAACAATTTTATATGAAGTATTTTGTAATTTATTACCATCAGACATGCCTGATACCCTGGTTGTGCTCGGATAACGAGGACAGAGAACCCGCCTCTACCATTCATGCTAACCTGTTTGCACATACCTATAGTTAGGTACTACGCCAATAATACTTTATTGCCTTGGTGTATGTAGATTATAATGGTTCATATTTTTGAAAACTAACGTAACTTCATGCTTGTATTTCGCGAAATGGTAGGCAGAAATGCATGCATTCAAGAATACATGCAATCAGCCACAATTCGCTTGTTACATTTTGTCGCGTGTAATAGGTGGCGAGGCGAGCCTTTTGCCATCTTCAGGCACATTACCAAACTCCGAGAGCAACACTAAGCCTGGTTGCACCACGACTTTTGTTAAAGTCAACCCAGGCTAAGAAACTGTCGAAAAATGGAAAAATCTCCGTATCTCCATCAACCCGCATTGGAGCAGCGTGGTGGAGTAATCAAGTCTCCGCCCAAAAAGGGGAGAGACTCGTGCCCAGCAGTGGGACGTATAATGCCATTAATAACCGCCATTGTTCGGTTGACTGACTGAATTCTCGTCCACTGGTGGGCTTTAGGGTCGTCACGTCCCAACGCCATCCACACAATGTTATACATATGTATGTATCTTCATGCCAGGTCCCTAACGGGGTAGGCAGAGAGGATGGAGCACCAGATATCCCGGTCCTGACACACCTCCCGTGCCTCATCTACCTTCATCATTTTCTTCATACCAACATTACGAACAATATAATACTTTAAAGAATTTTATTACTTTTGGTATCTCAATGGCCGCAAATTTTCAGCTAAGCTTATCTAATTTGTAATTATTTTATCTGAACACATTTTAAGATGTTGAATTAAAATTTATCTAAATTAAGTATTATTAAATGAGATTAGAACACGTTTGTATTTAAGTTTTATCCTAATTCCTTATAAGCATTTGTTTTATAATTTTTGCGCTCTAATTTATACTGATGGTAGAGTTCCAGTGACGCAGCTCGCGAGCTTAGGCACCAACGTATTACCTAATCTACTTATCGCTAAAAGGGAGTGTCCACCACTATCATTATTCTGGCTAAATGGCAATGTATGGCTAATAGCTAACGCAGAGACATAACAACATAGGTCTCAGGGGTCACTATCACCCCATTTGCATCTGCATTTTGAGCATTTGTAGTAATTTTATGACTGGTCTTTTGTTACGTAGACGTTTTTTGATTGCAGTCGAAGGGACCGCGTTCCATTCTTTTTGGTCCTTTCAAAAGTACCAAGTACCCATTTGAAGTTATGTACGAAAAAGGCAAACAAATAAATATTCATAGTTTTACCCCTATTTAACTGCCTCAGTAGCCTAGTGGTAGAAGGCCACTACTACTACACTAGGGTTCTGGGGTACACTGGGTTTCTCGATTCCCAGGTCGGGGTCTATTCGAGATAAGGGTGTGCAATCCTTCATCTCTGGTTCTATTGGGATTTTTCCATTTTCTGGAAGTTGCCCAGTACCTCGGAGTTAGGTAATGTGCCCGGAGATGGCAATTGGCTCGCCACCTGTTACATAGGCCAAAACGTAACCGGCGAATCGTAGATGTTCGCATGAGTGCTTGAATGCATGCATTTACTTCTGCCTACTGCTTCGGGGATTACAGGCGTGAAGTTCCTTTTTTTACCCTTTTAAAACAAGCATCGTGCAGTTAGATCATTGATAAAAACGTTAAACTATCACCCACTTACACCGAAACGAAAGTTAACTGCGGATAAATGACCTAATAAAATTTAATAGTGTATTAAAAAGACATTTTTTTCCTTATTAACACAACCTTGATTCATACCTTTGACTTTTATTTTTCTTGTTTTTGCTTGAATGTCGTCAAAATCAGTGCTGGTGCACTTTCTTCATTAATACGAGTTTCTGTGTATATACCACGAATAAGATATTCAGAAGAAATGTAATCAATCATGAAAATTGACCCAATTGACGATTATTAACGACTAGCTGACCCGGCAAACTTCGTATTGCCCCAGAAACAAATAATGTGTCAAAGGTTGGATAGATACGGACTTTTTGTATGGGAAAATGAAACTGTGGTTTTTACTATTTCTTCATATTTTCTTACATTTTAAACCTTCCGTGGGCTTCAGGAAATAATTCAAAACTAAAGTTAACCAAATTGGTAGAAGTCCGTTCTCGAGTTTTAGCGAGACTAACGAACAGCAATTGATTTTTATATATATAGACTAGTTGTGCCCTGGACTTCGTCCACATGAGAAAAAATATGATTGTTCAGTATCTACCCGGACGAAGTCGTGGGCGCAGCTAGTATAAAAGTAGCCTAAGTTACTCCTTATCACATCACCTATCTGCCAGTGAAAGTCCCGTCAAAATCGGTCCAGCCGTTCCCAAGATTAGTCCCGCCAAACAGACAGACAGACAAAAATTGTAAAAAATGTGGTTTTGGTATAAGTACCGTGTATACATACATATGCATTTAGTAAAAAGCGGTTATTTTAATATTACAAACATATTACACTCCAATTTGTATAGATGTATAGATGACCGTTATTATGTATGTATGTATCTTCACGCCAGGTCCCTAACGGGGTAGGCAGAGAGTGTAGAGCGCCAGATATCCCGGTTCAGACAAACCTCTCGTGCCTCGTCTACCGTTATTATGGTGCGTATAAAAATCGAAAGGACAGGGTTATTACGTCATTATCGCCAAGTTAATGTCATAATCGTAATACTTGGCGAGTCAGCGGTCGCAGTACCTACTCAGACTTTCTTTTTTTGTGCAGATTACATTAATAATGGCAACCCTTGAAACGTCCCTCTGCTGCGCACGAGTCTCTCCTCTTTTTGAGGGAGGCCTGGAGCTTACTCCACCACGCTGCTCCAATGCGAGTTAGTGGAGATATGGGTCAGTGGCCAACCCGCTGTCGGATGTCTTCAACTACTATCCATCGATAGCAACCGGAACCGATGGCATAACGTGCCCTCCAAAGCACTGAAATGCAAATTTTAATTTGCCACTAGCAGTCACCCATCACACGCCCGATAGTTCACATTGGTGGTCATTATATAGCATCCTGTAGACATCAACACAAAGTCGGCGGTCAAAATGCAGATGCATTGCAATCCCTAAAGCCTGATTGGTTTTGCTTTTGTAATATTTATTACGGGACCTAATATTACTATCTTACCCGGACGCGACGGTGTGGAACACGGCCAATTGACGGCCAATAGGTTAGATAATGCGGTGGTACCTAGGCCTTCGAGTTTCTACGCTGAAACTCTAACGCATTTTACCTGCAACGTATATGTATCATTCTTCAGCGGGCTTTTGGTTTTAGCCAAAAAGTAGCCTTTGACACTAGCCATATGTTCTTTCTCACATTTCAAATTTTATCCATAAAACACTTCCTGACCATCGGCCCAGTGGATTAAGCCAGAAATCTTGACAAATAGATCGACTAAGATACTTTCACTTTTATTATTAGAATAAAAATGCATTCTATTGAGGATTTTTATTTAATTGCGTTTGTTTTGGATTTTAGTTAAGGCAATTTAACGAGTATAACACGAAGGTAAACGAACGAAGGAACCCCCATGGGGACAGAGCAGGGTAACAGATCAAAATAATTCAAGCAATGGGTGCATTTAGAGAAAAAATTTTTTACTGATCAGTATTTTAGATTACAAAATCCAATCAGCATGCGCAATTAATTTTCGGCCGAAATCCAAACGAATTGCAACAAGGGAAAGATTTTAAGCCATTTCGCTTAAGGTCATATAAAGGTATTTTGTTGAATGTCAGATATATTGTACTACGACAGATGGCATAGCGGTAGTGAGAGTAAAGCTGAAATCACTTAAATTAACAGAGTAAGACATTTTTAATTTTGTGGGAACTGGATTACAATGTGATGTAAGATCTTAATATGTCTAAACGCACCTAACTAAACTGAAAACGACACTTTAAACTGAGACTTAAAAAAATACATCAACCATTAAAATATAAACAGATCTTAATAACTCAATACAAGAAAGTAATCAATTACGTACGTTAATTAACTCGAAATTAATCGAAATAGAGTGATTAATAAAAAAATACGTTGATTGAAAAGAAGTGGTGCCACGCATGGCTCGTTGTTGCGTCGACGCAAAAAAAACTGATATGTGTAAGGTACGGTTATACAAGTTGAAATATTCTGTTCGAAAACGTGTATTTGATTGATCTATGACCTTTAAAAAACTGGACAAGTTGGAGTCGAGCTCGTACAGGATTCTTTATTCCTGAATCTTATACTAAAATATTATGAATTTATAAGTTTGTGTCGACTTTTTTTTTCATGCTGCTGCGAAACGTGGAAGGTCACCAAGGCCATTTCATACCAACTCCAGGTCTTCTTCGTTAATCGTTGTCTTCGTAAAATTCTGGGGATATATTGGCCCGCGAAAACCTCGAATGTCCACCTACTTGAACGCTGCCACGAGACTCCAATTGAGGAACAAGTTAGGTGTCCTAAGTGGAATTGGATCGGCAACACACTCCGAAGGAGTCCTGATCGCGTAGCAAAATAACCTGGACTGGAACCCTAAGGTAAGTGGAAGCGTGGTCGTCCGAAGCAGACTTGGCGCCGAACGGTTACTGACGAATTGAAGAAGATCGCGAAGTGTTGGAGCAAAATTAAGCGCGAGTCTCAAGACCGCTCGAGTTGGAGAAGCACTGTGGACGCCCTCTGCCCCATCTAGGGGACATAGGACCATAAGTCAAGTAAATCTGGTTTTACTGGTGGTAGAGCTCCAGCGGTCAGGTGGTAATGTACGGCCCTGTAATTGCCGGCACAGAGGCATAACACCTTAGGCCTCAGGAGTGGTAACGCATCTGCATTTTGACATTGGTCTTTGTGTAAGTGTCTATAGGCTGCAGTCATCACTTAATACCAATACCTAATCTAGATATACCTATAATACCTTTTTAATTTACATTTTGTGTCCTAGCTGATGAGTTTAATTTACTAAATACAAAGATATTTTGATACTAAATTAAATACCGTAGTGGGCGTTTGAGTTTTTATTTATTAATTTTAACATCTTATGAACGAATACTTACAGTCAAATTCACACCCATAAATGGACGCATTAACACCGTAGTGTAATTTTATTACAAAAATAAATCATCATGTAATAGATCAAAAATAACAGATAGGTACTTAAGCCTTTAATAAATATGAAATTTAAGTCTTACTTAAACCCTCACAACAACCCTAACACAAGTTTAAGCCAGTATGTCGTTGCGGGGTAGACAAAGACATGTTTTTGCATGGTAGAGTATGTTGTATATATGCTATATCGTAAAAATATCTGTAATGATTTGTTGTGTACAGTTAGCGTATTATACCTAGATATAGATATGTACTCGTAAAGGTGTTGGTTAATATGTCTAGATGCATACTACAGTTCAATTCGCAATAAATCGCTGTTCAACTCATACGTGTTTTTCTATAAATCAAACCTGCATACGATAGTCAACCTCAGTGCCATAACATAAGGATCATGATTATTGTATGCACACACACATACGCGGTGGTATCATGAGGATTCAAAAAGAGCACGTCATAATCAATAAAATTACCAATTTTCAAAACTCCCGGAAAACTTTTCAGGTAATACTACCAAATGACTGGACTAGAAGTAAACTTATCTACATGGATTTTCACAGCCTAGCTCTTAAGACCTTAAGCTCTAAGGTTCGGTTGCATCAAAATATTTCTTAAATTTAAAGTTTTTGTCCTTTAATCTTAAACAGACCTGTTTAGATTAGAGAAGGACACAAGAAGTTACAAAAACTTTAACTTCAACAAAAGTTTTGGTGCAAGATGCAACCGAACGTTAGTTTAATTGAGGTAAAACCTTGCTGCGGTGTGAGCGACATCCCAATACATTCTATGGGTGTGGTCGGTGTATTTATTAAAATCTCTTCATTCTATATGAAAAAATAAACTTTCGTTATCTCAACGCGCTCAAATGAAACGTGTTTTTTTTTTATAAAACTGTTACCAGTCTGTTCTTTCGTATTTTTATACAATTTATTTTTTATTTAGAATTATATGAAGGGGATTTCTTTGCGGCTTTGGATTTTAAACTCGAAAAATTGCTATGAATATTGAATCGAAAGAGTGATAATTATAGAAAATATGAAGAAATATGCTATATATATAATTTAACAATAAAAAATAAAGAATAAGATACCATAAGTAATTATTGTGTTAATCCTGAACGCTACGCAAGGCGTTTACGAAATCGATGGAGGTAGCTACATATAATTTTTTCAAACTTTTGTCAGACAAATGTCACCTCAGTCTTCCCGGGACTACGGAAGCTGAAAAGCGACCGAAACGTCGGGTTGATTTTAAAAATCATTTTAGTTTAATATACGCGAGATAAATCCGTAAAAATAGTTTTATTTCAATAACAAATAGGTAAATTTAAATTTGGCGTGATTGTAAAAAATTAAGACAGTGAATTTTTACACACCGACAGATAAAAGTGACATTCTGAAGTTAGTTGCTACACGTGTTGCAACTAATACGTCTGAAGTTAGTTGTCGTTCTAGTTCTAGTCACGAGCAGGATTGCAGACTTGTGGAAAATTTTCCAAATTGCGGGGAATTTCAAGCTGAGTGGGTAATTATTTATCCGCTTAGGTATCTCTAGAATATCCTATTTTATCTATAGGGCGTAAGCACAACCACATGAAGTATGGTTTTAATATCCGTTGTAATTTACACTAACTGCCTCAGTAGTCTAGTGGTAGTAGGCCACTACTACTACGCTGGAGTCTTGGGTTCAATCCAAGGGTCGGAGATAATAGTGTAAAATCCTTTATATCCTTTATTAGTTCTATTGGGATTTTTCCATTTTCTAGAAGTTTCCCAGTACCTCGGAGTTTAATAATGTGCCCGGAGATGTCAACAGGCTCGCCACTTGTTATATTAAAAACGTAATTCCGGCGAATCATGCATTTACCACTGCCTACCTCTTCGGGGGTAACAAGCTTGATGTTATGTCTATACTCTGTCTACCCTATAACGAATATAATGGGATGATAAGACGTCGTTTATAAAAAAAGGATAGCAAAATTTCCTTCAACGAAGGATTTCATTCGTACGAAGTACTAGGCAAGCATGAAACAGAAGAAATAACCGCAAATACTTGGAAATCAAGAAAACAGCACGTATCAAACTGAACACATTCGAACACAGTGCTCGACACAGAGACAACACACTGCATTAAGATCAATGCATCGGATTAACTGTGTTCCTAGTTGGAACATTGTATAAGTAAACGTTGTTTACCTTGAGGTTGTACGGCGTGTTTTCTCTCGCTCTATCGCACGTTGCCAGTGTACGTCTGTCCTTGTTGCGCAGTTACGCAAAACGAGGCATTTTAAACGTATGATGGTTGTTTCTAAATCGATTGTAGAATTTATTTATTCGAATTTTTATTATGTGAATCGATTTCTTGTGAACATGGAACATCTCTATGATCTATATTGATATAGATGCCAATGCTTAGATTATGCATAGATATGACAATGTTTGTATATGTTAGACTTTCTTATTGTGTGGAAAATTTACAAGAAATATTTTAATAATACCTACTTATGTCTAAAGGAATAAACAAAGGTACCTAAGTAGGTACATTGATTCATCTATTAAACAATTTCTGGTACATGCATTTTTTTTAATGTAATGGAAGTGTTAAACAAGCATTCAGTTCACGTTTATGTTAAGTGATGACTGCCAACAATAACAAGACCAAAGGTCAAAGTGCAGATGCGTTGCCACTCCTGAGGCCTAAGGTGTCTTGCCTCTGTGCCTAAAATTACAGGGCCATACATTACCACCTGACCGGAACACGATAGTGCTGAACACTACCATTTAGCGGCAAGTATACTAGATAATGCGGTGGTGCCTACGCCCGCAAGCTCCGTCACTGGAGCTCTACCACCAGTCCACCTGATCAGAATACTATATCGCCGAACACTACCATTAAGCTGCAAGTAGATTATGTAAATATGAGAATAATCGCAGAAAAGTATACCTAATTTCAAATAGGTCAGGGTTGTCACGTTGCGAAAAATGGGCTCTTTTTAAGGTCACATTACAAAGAAATATTAAAAGGGATTATCATTGGATTGTAAATGTATACAAAGACGCATAATGATATACTATGGGAAAATCCAAAGGAAATGACATCAGAAGACCTCTGTACAATACAAGACTATAACTTTATTAGGGTTGTCAACTTTTTGTTTTTTTTTTATATTGTTACCTCCTTATTCATAAACGTATTTTAGCTAAAGTGTTGCTAATCTCTCCTTCTCTTGTCTCTTAATCTTGTGTTTTTCTATCCTGCACATTTGATAATGGTACTGACAAAGACAAAGCATGCTAAAACGTATCTAATGTACGTTTATGAATAAGGGGGTTAGTTTATAATTTGCAAATGAACCGACCTTTCACGTCGCAGCCTATAAGCATCTGCATATAAACTACACGGTTGACAGAACGATATGGAAAATCATTCGCACATTAAGTGAGTTTTGTATGTATGTATCTTCACGTCAGGTCCCTAACGGGATAGGCAGAAAATGTTGAGCGCCAGATATCCCGGTCCTGATATAGCTCTCGTGCCTTATCTACCTTCATCATTCTCTTCATACATGCACGCCTCACCCAACCACCTCCCCTCTTATGGGCGACGTTTGGTATTCTCTACGTGCTACGCACACAGGTGCACGTGTAAATACACGTCACAGATTGATGTCTGTGTAATAGAGACCAAATTAAGTGTTTGTATGGAATTTTGGCGGAGTGTCCGCGGTGTGAATAAAGTATTGACCTCTATTTGACGGCAGATAGATTAGTTAGGCCTCGAGCTTCGACACTGGAACTCTACCACTAGTAAAATTTTAATATGAATATTTTTTGCCAACCCTAATATTATATTCGAAGTCTAAGACAAGTTGTATATATTATAAAAGGCAGGTTTTAATTGCAGGAAATATACACACATTGACAATTTCATATTCGCTTGCACACACACAGGCGCGCACAGATCAGAGTGATGTGATAAGTCACGGTGGAGAGATAGCAAAAAAAAGTTTTTGAAAAAAAAATATTTTATTTTGTAAAATAAAATTTTCGTTGGTGTTGTTGAAATATATCAGAAATTGTCGATTAATTATATTGTGTTTTTACGTATTTCTTTAATCGATATTAAAAACAAACTCCATTTTTAAACTTATTCAAAGGACATTCAAGCTCAAATTAGTTTTTTTTAAATGGGTGACAGACATAATAGTACTTTATCTCTTATTTTTATAGCGTAACGTAATGTAACTTCACGCCTGTAATCCTCAGTGGGCAGGCAGAGGTAAATGCATACAATGAAGCATACATGCAAAAACGCTAGATGCGCCGGTTACGTTTTGGAATATAACAGGTGGCTAGCCTGTTGACGTCTCCGGGTATATTACCAAACTCCGAAACTCCCGGGAAACTCCCAGAAAATGGAAAAATCCCAATGGAATGGATTTTTCACCTTTATCCTCTCGTAGTAGCCGACCCGGGCATCAAACCCAGGACACCAGGGTAGCAGCGATGGCCTGCCACCAGTAGACCAGTGACGCAGTTCTCAAGATTTAATATTCGTATTTTTGCTCCACTTTAAAGCAAATTATTTCATAGAAAAAAAATTTTAAGAAGGTATATTCTGCTTTACTAGCGACAACCGCATCCATTATCAGTAATGATAACAACAGTTAAAAATATATTGTATGAATTTCATACAACTTTTCAAAGGGGAAATCCCTACTTTATATTAAAAAATTTATACATAACTGTAATCATCCAATGGTTACGTTTTTTTAAATTCATTTCTTATTTCACTGGTGGTAGAGCTCCAGTGACGGAGCTCGCGGGCGTAGGCGCCACCGTATTACCTAATCTACTTGCCGCTAAATGGTAGTGTTCATCTTAGACCGCAGGAGTGGTAACGCATCTACATTGAAATGTCCAGTCTGATGTAGATGTTTATAGGCTATAGTATTACTTACCATCAATGTGAAGTGTATGCTTGTTTGCCACTTCATAACATAAAAAAATGGTCGAAATTCAACCAACAACTAACCAGCACAAAAAAAGTACTTTAGGGCGGGTTGCACCAAGAAATTTGCTAAAGATAACAAATATCTTAGGTTTACTAATATACATTACATCATATTTCGCTACATAATGCAAAATGTGTACATTGAACAGTTGGTAAAAGCGTTTAATGGAGTTTTTTTCTGACCGTCCAACAATTTTCTATAAATAATAATCGTGAAAAAATCTGTAGCTACTGTTTATTTTTTCGATCGATAAGCATCTAATAACATCACCTTGAATAACACAACTAAAAAAAAAATATTTTTTATTTTCCAAAAATAATTATTATCTGCTGACCCTCCAACGTTTTCCTCTTATAATGAAATGCAACTAGATCCAAGTTAAAAGTTACATGATATAGAATGCGTCAGTAGTATGATAAAGCTATAAAATATTATAATTCTGCCATATAAATTTTATGAGACGCAGGCTTGCATATCGTTTGAAATAACTGTACACGTGAGGTTAGGCTTAGATCCGGATGGGATGAGATAAATAACATCTTGTATAACTCCGGATAAAGAACGCTCTTTATTTTGAAGTTCAGTAATGTCACACTCCGGACTCTGAGCTAAAATTCCATACAAACGCTTATTCTGGTTACCTATTTATTACACACACATCAATCAGTACACGCGTACATAGAAATGTAGCACGTAGGGTTATGACTTTAAACAATCGTTAAATAAGTCGTCGCACTGACTACGTACTAAAAATAGACCGCTCGCTCGCCCGCTCGCAACCTCACTGTTGAAGTTTATTCAACTGCCTCTCGAGGGAGGGTGATGGGTGAGGCGGGGAAATCAGGCGGGACGTCGAAGTGTCCATTCTATACATAGAATTCTTACATGTTATCTGGTAAGGTTAAGCACATTATATACGACCCTATTACCCTATTACTATTACCGGTGGTAGAGCTCCAGAGACGGAGCTCGCGGGCGTAGGTACCACCGCATTACCTAATTTACTTGCCGCTAAATGGTAGTGTTCAGCACTATCGTGTTCCGGTCAGGTGGTAATGTACGGCCCTGTAATTTCCGGCACAGAGGCAAAACACCTTAGGCCTCAGGGGTGGTAACGCATCTGCATTTTGGCCTTGGCCTTCATGTGGGTGTCTATAGGCTGCAGTCATCACTTAACATCAATGTGAACTGCATGCTTGTTTGCCTCTTCCATAAAAAAAAAAAATAAAAAATAAATTACCCTGTTACCCCACAATATTTGTTGTTGGGTTACGTTACTTTACTACCCGAGAAGAATACGATAGTGCTGAACACTTTTTATAGTAAACATCTTATGAATATAAATAACTATGAGTGAACAACGGGAATAAACCGAAAGGAGTCTTAAAGTTTTTTTTATGTAATGGATGTGGCAAACAAGCATGCAGTTCACGTTGATGTTAAGTGATGACTGCAGCCTATAAACACCCACACAAAGACCAAGATCAAAGTGCATATGCGTTACCACTCCTGAGGCCTAAGGTGTTATGCCTCTGTGTCGGAAATTACAGTCAGTTTGATGGTCTATGGTTAATTATCGTAATGCTTCAATTCTTTCACTACAAAATAATTGAAACAAAGAAAGGCAAGAATTTTTTCGTCAATATCAGTCATTTGATCCTCTTAGCAGAGTTCCGTGTGCAGAGAAAATTCTTAGCAATAAATAAACAAACTCAGTATTGCTCTTTCGGACTAATAAGTTGCAATACTATTTGTATTCAATTTCTAATTCAATTCAATGGTTTTGTAAATGCATGAATTAAAATATAATAAAGTTATTGTAAACGCTCATGGTATATAACTGCAAGCAGGTATACACAGATGCATAATAATATACCTACTAATCAACATCTTTTTTACTGGTGGTAGAGCTCCAGTGACGGAGCTCGCGGGCGTAGGCACCACCGCATTACCTAATATACTTGCCGCTAAATGGTAGTGTTCAGCACTATCGTGTTCCGGTCAGGTGGTAATGTACGGCCCTGTAATTTCCGGCACAGAGGCATAACACCTTAGGCCTCAGGAGTGGCAACGCATCTGCATTTTGACCTTGGTCTTTGTGTGGGTGTCTATAGGCTGCAGTCGTCACTTAACATCAATGTGAACTGCAAGCTTGTTTGCCACTTCCATAACAAAAAAAAAAAAAAAAAAAAAAACTAAACACAGTGATAGAAGATAACACCCGCAAACCAAAACAGACCAGTCCTCTAATGACAGTCATAAATATGGCATCTAAAGAAAATACATTTATTACAATAAAAACCCACCAACCCGCATTGGAGCAGCGTGGTGGAGTAAGCGCTAGGCCTACCTCCAAAAAGGGGAGAGACTCGTGCACAGCAGTGGGACGTATAATGGGTTGCCATTATTATTATAATACTAGCTGTGCCCGCGACTTCGTCCACGTGAGAAAAAATATGATTGTTCCGTATCTACCCGGACGAAGTCGTGGGCGCAGCTAGTATAAAAGTAGCCTAAGTTATTCCTTATTACATCAGCTATCTGCCAGTGAAAGTGCCGTCAAAACGGAGACACTCAAATTCTATTATTTGTATGTAGGTATGTATGTATGTATGTATGTATGTATGGAGATAAAAGTAGCCTAAATAACTCCTTATTACATCAGCTACCTACCCGTGGGAGTTCCGTAAAAGTCAGATACACTCCAATTCTACTTATTTGTATGTAGGTATGTATGGATGTATGGAGATAAAAGTAGCCTAAGTTACTCCTTGTTACATAAACTATCTGCCAGTGAAAGTCCCGTCAAAAGCGGTCCAGTCGTTCCCGAGATTAGCGGGAACAAACAGACAGACAGACAAATTGTAAAAAATGTTGTTTTGGTATATGTACCATGTAAACATACATATACATTTAGTAAAAAGCGGTTATTTCTATATTACAAACAGACACTCCAATTTTATTTATTTGTATACATTTATTATGGAAGGTTTATACAACATAAGACCTAAAAGTCTGTGACAATTTTAAGCGTCTACTTGCTGCCGTTATTGTCGTGCAAAAAATATACGAAAAAAAACACCTTTGTTGTATTCCCCCTCATTTTCATTTTCTTATTTTTAATTATTAATTTTGTCTTTATAGAGGTAACAGAAATATATCATTTGTGAAAATGTTAGCTTTCTAGCTATCACTATTTATGAGATACGGCCTGGTGACAGACAGACGGACGGACGGACAAACAGGCAGACAGCAATGGGTTAGTAATCCGTAGGGTCCGCTTTTACCTTTTGGTACGAAACCTCCTGAAAGATAGAACTATCATACAGAATAGCATAGAAATATTCGATACGATTCTTTAAATTAACATAACTTTTTTATTTCTGAACCGATTCACATGAAACAAACATTTAACATTAAGTGAAACTTACCACAATATATTAGTTAAAACAGCAGATCGAATAAGCCGTTTCTGAAATTAGCGTGCACAAACACACAGACAAACACACATTTTTCGGGATAAAAAGTACCCAGTGTTGTGCGCCAAAGGTTAAAATATAATCATACCAAGTTTCATTGTAATCGGACCAGTAGTTTTTATGTGATGCTTGAACAAACAGACAGCCAGACAGACAGACAGACAAAAAATTTTCTAATCACATATTTGGGTTCGGTATCGATCTAGTAACATCCCCTGGTATTTATTTTTTCAATATTTTTAATGTACAGAATTTGAACTTCTACAGTTTTATTATAAGTATAGATAATGAAAATATGTATATGCAAAAACAATTTCATTCAGTGAAGCTATTTGCTCTAAAAGATCTTTACCAAGCGTTTGACTTAGTAACTTGTAGAAATGTAAGACCAAACTGCACATTGCTCCAATCTTGACTCCACAACACCAATTTTGATTCGCAACAAAGATTTCCATTGCATTAAAGATGTAGATATTTAAGCCTAACAGTATATTATGAATGTTTTGACGCGTATTCAGGCAAGTGGAACGCGTTTTTTGTTCCACCAACATTTCCTGCGAACTGATATGACGGCTTGATACGTTGTTACTGTTAAATGCGTTTTCGAAATCGTTTCCTTTGACTTAGCACTCAAATGCTGGTCTTTGTAGAATTTGAATTGAAAATGCATAAATACATTATAGGGAAACGCGTTTCCAGGGTCGTCTACCGTACACAAGTTATATCATAAAATTAGCGGAAAGTAGGTTAGAGAAAACTATTAGTATCAATGTATAATTAGTGTCGTTTTTTAATTCTGAAAAGAGTATTCATGCTTTATCGTTGGTGAGAGTGATTTGTGAACGCATAATGAAGTATAAGCTGCAAGAGGGTTCAATGATAACAGACTCGCACTAAATGGAACTATCGTAGGAGAAATTAACGCTTAAAAATGTCTTATCTGTTTAGGATAATTATGATTTCTATCTTATAATATTGGATATACAATTGGAAAGATTTTGGTATTAATATTTTATTGATACTATCTGAGAACCAAAGTAACCGACATAGCCCACCGAATAGCGAAACTGAAGTGGCAATGGGCAGGGCACATAGCTTGCAGAACTGACCGCTGTTGGGGCAGAAGAGTTCTAGAGTGGCGACCGCGTACCGGAAAACGAAGCGTAGGCAGGCCCACCATCCGGTGACCTCCGGTTTTTGTGTAGAAGCCTGTAGACTGCAGTCATTAATTACCATCCACGTGAACTGCATGTGTGTTTGCAGTTCAGATTGATGTTAAGTGATGACTGCAGCCTATAGACACTTACACAAAGACTGAGGTCAAAATACAGATGCGTTACTAATCCAGAGGTCTAAGGTGTTATGCCTTTGTGCCGGAAATTACAGGGCCGTACATTACCACCTGAGCGGAACACGATAGTGTTGAACACTACCATTTAGCGGCAAGTATATTAGGTAATGCGGTGGTGTCTACGACCGCGAGCCCCGTCACTGGAGCTCTACTACCAGTAATCGAACCATCCATATAAAAAGGTAGACTTTCTAACAGTATACGATAAAATATTATTGAATCGTCAACAAAGGTAGATTTTAATCGCCATGACTTATATTAGGTAAGTAAGTATTTATCGAAAAACAGCAAATGCATATCAAGTACTATGTAAGTACCTGTAGAAAGAACCAGTGAGAAATTAAGTAATGAATTTAATTTGCAAGTTTTTGTTAGCCGCAAGTAAAATCAAATTATCTTTTCGTTTGCAATGCAAATCGTATCAGTTTTTTACCTTCATTCTTTCCATGGACCGTTAAAAGAGTGAATCACAGCACATTTCGTTTTCTAATTAGTTCACTGTTAATAATACTACTAAGTTGAAATGTTTAGTTAATGATAATAATTTATAATAATAATAATAATGGCAACCCATTATACGTCCCACTGCTGGGCACGAATTTCTCCCCTTTTGGGGGGGGGAGGCCTGTCGGATGTTCTCAAACCGCCCATAAGGCCTCCGACAAGGTTTACTGGTTTACGTGCCCTCCGAATGAACAAGCATTCATGTGAACACATTGATGTTAAGTGATGACTGCAGCCTATAGACAGACACCCACATAAAGACCAAGGTCAAAATGCAGATGCGTTACCACTCCTGAGGCCTAAGGTGTTATGCCTCTGTGCCGGAAATTACAGGGCCGTACATTACCACCTGACCGAAACACGATAGTGCTGAACACTACCATTTAGCGGCAAGTATATTAGGTAATGCGGTGGTGCCTACGCCCGCGAGCTCCGTCACTGAAGCTCTACCACTACCACTATCATTCTCTTCATACATGCACGCCGATTCCTAAGATTTGAACTTGTGAAATAGTTTTGTAACAAATTATGTTTTATTTTATCTCCATCTGTTAAGTTCACCGTCTATTGTTACCAACATTGAGTGACAAAATGTGTATGCTGCTATTTTGGTACTACCTTTTATTTCAATATTTTATATTGGCCATAGATTTTCGCGGGCAGTCATGCATCTTTATCTATCACAGTAGTTTGTGTATGTTTATTCTCCTCTCTCTAGTAGTATATTGGGTACTTTAAATTTACCGCCAAACGCACGCACGTGTAATTGGTGCAGCGGGAGTGACGCGCCTTGAAAAATAAAAAAAGAGGGTCGGTGTTTCGCCACTCTTGAACACAGAAAAACCAAAGGAAAGAGTGTGCTAGCTAGCGGTGCGGGCGGTAAAAGGGGGTGAGTTTAGGTTTTAAATTATTATATATTTAGTTAGGACTCTTAACTACTGGCAGGCATCTAAGCCGGGCTGTGGCGGATAAAATTTTAGAATCAGCTAGCTACCGTTGGTGAATCCCATCCGACGTTACCGATTTAGGAACCGAGGAAAATTCCCCATCACCATCTATGAATAGTTAATGTTCGTAATTTCTTGATATCTCACCATTTGCAACAATATGAAAAAGTTGTCGTAAAAAAATCGAATCTTGCGCAATTGCACCACACCTTGCACACTCCTTTTTACTTGAGTAACTTTTGTATACACCAATCGTGTTCAATATTGTATTTTGTCCACTCTAGATAAAGTTTAATTTAACGTGACAACACGATTGTATGATCTTTATTCATTACGCTTTATCATTGAGACGTTGGGTTTTCAATAAAAATGTAAATACATTATTTTTTTATTGGAGCATAGCGAGTGTGTATGATTTTTTTTTTGTTCCACTGGTCACATCTAAGTTTATGATGCAGACGTAAAGTATAGAATACACTTTTATTTATGACAATAATCATTTATTTAATATAAACTGGATCCTCTAGTAGTGTTGACTTGAAGACCTAAGTACGCATATTACCGGTTCAAGACCTATTACCTAAAATTTCATATTTTTTAAAATTATTTAGTCACTCTGTTTTTAACCGACTTCGAGAAAAGGAGGAGAGTTTTTTTTTAATCTAAACGTTTTGATACTAGGATGAGAATCATATCAATACAGTATTTAAATTAAAATGATTATTGATATCAAATTAGATGAACAGACATATTCTCGACTAATCTCGACCATTTTGTTTAGTTTTATCTTTTGATTTGATTATAAAAGATTTAAGATGGAATGGATGTTTTAATGTTTATTGTTAAAGAGTAACCTCTCCAGTGTCGTATGCCTTGTATTATTACTTTCTTTCATTAAATAAACGATTCCATTTAGACCAGAGGTTTTCAAACTATTTTTCTTGTAGACCCCTTTCAATTTTTTTCTGGTTTCCATGGTCCTTGCTACATTTATATCACAATAACATATTTCAAAATTTTATTCACGCCTACGTAGACCCCCATCGAGTCCCATGGACCCCAGGGGGTGTATATGGACCACTTTTGGAATCACTGATTTAGACGTTAAGTTACTTTTATTCCATTGAGTGATTAACTCAAAACGAGATCTTGTACCATCGACACAAATAATGAAAAATAAAACTCGTCTCGGGGGTACAATAAAAAAATTAAATCAGAAAATAGTCTAAAGAATCAGTGCTTACCTACTTCCGACTTCAATTTTTACTTTCTCAATATGATGACTTTGATTTTTACAGATTAAAACAGAAAAAAATCAACGCGCCATTTTTGTTTTAAGAGATTTCACCTACTAACTTTACTTGAAGAATCAAAGCGTTGCTTTATAGTTTCAATTTAATAGCTTGATATAAATGTTCTGATTTAATTCACGCCAATCCAAATGAAATCCGTTTCAGAGTCCGGTTCCAACGGATTCGATTTCACCGATTTTCCTCGAATACTAAAATACAGAAGTCCCCTTGACACGAAGCTGGTTTTTTATGGGCTTTCCTACCTACTAAATCATATAGCGAAACGAACATAGTGACCATGAGTTTGGTTGCGTGGTGGTATTTGAATATTAAAATTTCACTGGAATTTTCTGTCGTTTTAGAATTTTGCAGTGAATTATTTAAATAAGCCAATGCAAGGATAATAACATGTTTTCGAATTGAAGGCTCCAAATAGTTACCTGTTTTATTTTTTCTATAACGGCTTATTTGAATGGAGAATTTAGGCTTTAGGCGAATCTTTTTACAATTATTACGAGACTTGAAGGTGAAGGCAGTACAATATTACTAAATTTTGTTTAGTTTTTACTGGTAGAGCTCTAGTGACGGAGATCGCAGGCGTAGTCACTACCGCATTACCTAATATAGTTGCCACTAAATGGTAGTGTTTAGCACTATCGTGTTCCGGTCAGGTGGTAATGTACGGTCCTGTTATTTTTGGCACAATGGCATAACACCTTAGGCTTCAGGAGTGGCAATGCATCTGCATTTTGACCATGGTCTTTGTGTGGGTGTCTGTAGGCTGCATTCAGCACTTAACATCAATATGAACTGCATGCTTGTTTGCCACTACCATAGCACAAAAAAATATTTAAGATCAACTTTGTATGTACAGAAGATGGCTAAACAAGCATGCAGCTCACATTGATGTTAAGTGATGACTGCAGCCTATAGACCTACACAAAAACCAGAGGTCAAAACGCAGTAGCCACCCCTGTAGGCTGCATTCATCACTTAAGATCAATGTGAACTACATTCTTGTTTGCCACTTCCATTACATAAAAAAAAAGTTTCAAATTTTGCAAGGGGGTTCTTTTTAGAACGTACGTGTTCACTAAGCTGCAGAATTTTTAAGCAATATAGGTAACATTGCATCCGCGCGAAGCCGGGGCGGGCCACTAGTGAGCATTATAAAACAAAAACGTCACAATGTGAAGCATAGTTCGTTCTTATTAAAACATGATTTATAGCATTTTATATATGTAAAAACAATGATCACATTACTGACCTATGATTCATGAGATATGTCATTATGTCTCGTAATAAATCAGGTATTTTATTAAATATACCTCTGTGATTGTGACCTCTGGTAATTAAAGGTTAACTTAACTTCACGCCTGTATTCCCCGAAGAGTTAAGTAGAGATAAATGCATGCATTCCAGCATAAGTACACCCACGATTCGCCGGTTACGTTTTGTCCCATGTAACAGATGGGGAGCTTATTATCATCTCCAGGCACATAGCCAAACTCCGTGGACACTGCCAAAATTCCATTCAAACGCTCAATTTGGTCTCTATTACACAGACATCAATCAGTGACGTGCATTTATTTACACGTCCTATGTGCGTAGCACGTAGAGAATACCAAACGTCGCCCATAATAGCGGAGGAGGGGAGGCGGGGAAATCGGGCGGGACGTCGAAGTGTCCATTCTATACATAGTACTCGTATTATTACATATTCTCTGGCTTATGGTCCAAGAACAATAAGAAATCAATTGTCATATTTTTCTAACGGCCTGGGGATTTAAAGGTCAAGCTATCCGACTAAAGATTGTTTTTGCGTCTTTGACGAGAATATGTCATTGTCACGACACTTGGCAAGCAGATTGACAATCGCAGTGGTAGGTAGTATTGGGATCGTTGCTCATCCTACGTTATTGCATTTTCATTTTCTACATCATCATATCAGCCATCGGACGTCTACTGCTGAACATAGGCCTCCCCCAATGACCTCAATGCCGACCGATCGGAAGCGACGTGTATCCAGCGGGTACCTGCAGCCTTGACTAGGTCGTCGGTCCATCTTGCAGGTGGATGCCCAACGCTGCGCTTGCTGATACGTGGTCTCCACTCGAGAACCTTTCTGCCCCAGCGGCTATCGGTTCTCCGAGCTATGTGCCCTGCCCATTGCTTCAGCTTGGAGATCTGCTTGGCTATGTCAGCGACTTTCATTCGCCTACGGATATCTTCATTTTTGATTCGATCCAGTAGCGAAACGCCGAGCATAGCCCTCTCCATTGACCGCTGAGTGACTTGGAGCTTTCGTACGAGACCCATAGTGAGAGACCACGTCTCGGCACCGTAGGTTATCACCAGTAAAACGCACTGGTTAAAGACTTTCGTCTTCATTTTCTACAGCCCTATTGTAATGGTTAGACCGAAATTCATCGGTTGTCTGGCTGTACTAGTGGAAGAATTCTACTCCAATTGTAGGGGGTGGGGTCGTCTCGTTCAGAAGCCGATAAAAAAACACATTTTTTACTGGTGGCAGAGCTCTAGTGACGAAGCTCGCGGGCGTAGGCACCACCGAATTACCTAATGTACTTGCCGCTAAATGGTAGTGTTCAGCACTATCGTGTTCCGGTCAGGTGGTAATGTACGGCCCTGTAATTTCCGGCACAGAGGCATAACATCTTAGGCCTCAGGAGTGGTAACGCATCTGCATTTCAACCTTGGTCTTTTTGTGAGCGTCTATAGGCTGCAGTCATCACTTAACATCAATGTAAACTGCATGCTTGTTGGCCACTTCCATAACATAAAAAAACATTTTTATTTAAGGTCAACTTTGTATGTACGGAAGATGGCTAAACAAGCACGCAGCTCACATTCATGTTAAGCGATGACTGCAGCCTATAGACATCTACACAAAAACCAGAGGTCAAAACACAGTTGCCAACCCTGAGACCTAAGTTGTTATGTCTCTGTGATAGTAATTACGGGGCCGTACAGGTTTGGTGGAACTAGTAAATCACCAAACAGGTTTCCAATGAATGTTTATCTATGCTTAATAATAATAATAATAATGGAGGGGGCAGAGCAGCTTGTGGCGAGCTGTTGGTGAGTAGCGACACCACCCCCTACCATCATCTCGAGTTCCTCCGAGAGAACTGGGCTCCGGCTCGTCCGCCACACAGAGGTACGGCCGGACAGAGCATCAGGTCTCTCACCTCTGGCTTGCCTTCATTGGCCGGTCAGAGTGGGGCGCTAGAGGTATGGCATTTGCAGAAATTTAGATAATAGGCTGTTGTCTAAATTTCTGAAAGAGCCATACACTCGGGGGTGGAAGTGTCTAAAGGCATAATAGCGGGGAAGCCCGCTCCGAGCTCGAGATTACTCGCTCGTGATGGTGAAACCGGGGCCACACCTCTCGACACCCCCAGCCTCTCTCAACAGTGTTGCCCCCTGTCGACCATCGGGTTGCCTGTTTGGGGGGCCCACCAAGGAGAGGCGAGTCACCACCTGCCTAAAGTAGGATTCGATAATGTGAGATGTTGAATATAGGCAGGTGCCGGATCTCACTCCATAGGCCCAGCCAGCTAGTCCCCCCAGTTCACCCACATAGCCCAAAGTTTGGCAAATCACTTTTCATTACAATAGTCCCATTATATTCTGCGGGGTCTGTCTGTGCCTGTATTAACTATTGATGCAGTCAGAGAGAGGTCCCGCCGAATATAACCCATTACAAAGTAGATCAAAATTCTCGAAAGGGCCTCTACGTGTTGGACCCCCCATGTCCCCGCGCAAGCCTGACAAAGGTCCGGGGTTCAAATTGGACCCCGTGCTGACGAGAGACATAATAATGGCAACCCATTATACGTCCCACTGCTGGGCACGAGTCTCTCCCCTTTTCGCTGCTCCAATGCGGATTGGTGGAGGTGGGTGGGTTAGTGGCCAACCCACTGTCGGATGTTTTCAAACCGCCCATAAGGCCTCCAACAAGGTTTAACGACTTCTATCCATCGATAGCAACCGGGACCGACGGCTTAACGTGCCCTCCGAAGCACGGAAACGCGCATTTAATTTGCCACTAGCGGTCACCCATCACACTACCGGACCGCGCCCGTAGTGCTTAACCGAGCAGATCGCTTACGATCTACACCAGCCGCTGGGCCATGCGCGCCTCTATGCTTAATAACTTCAAATTATTTCGTTCCCGTTGTTGTGGGCGGTGGCAAGCAGTTAATTTGAAATTTCTATATATTCTCATATCTTTTAATGATTAATTTGTTAATAATGAACGTAGTAACGGAATTTCTTGTTTCAAATATGTCGTTTTTACTCTATTAAATAAATCACTTACAAAACATTTTTTTTTTTCAATTTTGTCTTTCAACTTTTGAAGCGTTTGATGAAATGCTTTATTTATATTTTACCTATTTTTTATTAGCATTATTGTAAATGCATGCATTCAGTCATACATGCCATCACCCCCACGATTCGCCGATTACGTTTTGGCCTATGTAACAGGTGGTGAGCCTGTTGACATCTCCGGACACATTACCAAACGCCAAGATACTGGGAAACTTCCAGAAAATGCAAAAATCGCAATAGAATCAAAGATAAAATTTCGACACATTTGTATCTCTGATAGCCCCCAACGCGGGAATTAAATCCTGGTCCTCAGCGTAACTGCTAGTCTGCTACCACTACACAAATAAGGCAGTTAGTATCAGTTTTTGCAAGATATGGACTTTCCACATTCCAACTGAAATTCATGGCCACCGTCGTCTCTATCCCAAGATTAACATACAATGGCGAACACCACGCGTCCTTGGCGCGTTATCTATCCATCTAACACCTTGTGTTGTTACATTGGATACAGTTTTGTTATACCAGCTGTTGTTCTGTATAGGGACAGATCGCTTCATTTAGACGTGGACAGGACAGATATTTCTAAAAACCGATCAAGTACGTGTCGAACTCACACGCTGAGAGGTTCCGTGCAAATGAAAAATTTTCTTAATAGTTTTTTTTTATGTCACGAAATGGCAAACAAGCATGCAGTTGACTTTGATGGTAAGTAATACTTCAGCTTATAAACATCTACAAGAAACCTGAGATTTGAATGTGTTACGCCTTTGTGCCGGAAATTACAGGGCTGTAAATAAACCGCCTGACCGAAACACGATAGTGCTGAACACTACCATTTAGCGCCAAGTATATTAGGTAATGTGGTGGTGCCTTTGCCCGCGAGCACCGGCACTGGAGCTCTACCACCAGTAGAATATAATTTCTTTTGCCACTTTATTTGTTTTATTCAAACCCAATTTTCTTCAACAGAAAATTAGTTGAGGAGTTCCCTGTCACCGGGGTACTTTTTAAGGTAAGTACGTGGAGCCGAAAGTTTGAGAAACCATCAACCATCGCAATGGCAACGCATCTGCATTTTGACCTCTGGCAGAGAATATGTAATAATACTACGTATAGAATGGACACTTCGACGTCCCGCCCGATTTGCACACATACACAACCCCTTCCTCTCTTATGGGCGACGGTTGGTATTTTGTACTTGCTACGCACACAGGTGCGCGTGTACATACACGTCACTGATAGAAACCAAATTAAGCGTTTGTATGGAATTTTGGCGGAGTGTCCGCGGTGTGCCTCTGGTCATTGTATTAGTCTATAGGCTGCAGTCATCACTTAACATCAATGTGAACGGCATCCTTGTTTGCTACTTCAGTTACAAAAAAAAAAGTAAATTTGATTTAACTTTACATAAATGCATAACATTCCGTTTAAACGAAAACTAGTGTTGTGCAATGTTATCGATAAAATCAATCGATGTCGTGCATCTATTGAATAAATCGATCAATATCAAGTGCGTTCCAGTTTGCACCGGTAGCTGTACGCGGATATTAGTTGCCTATCGCGTGCGTATAATCTGGTCTTTGCTACTTGGGTCTCGTGGGTATAGCTTTATTTATAAGATATATAACATTTAATTGAAAATAAGTAGTTTATTTCAATGAGTGTAGCTCGTGAAAACCTAAGAACACATCAAGCTTTTCTATTTGTCATTATCACGATTATCGCCATGGTGAAGTCATTCGAATAATTTTTACTGGTGGTAGAGCTCCAGTGACGGAGTTCGGGGGCGTAGGCACCACCGCATTACCTAATTGTTGCCGCTAAATGGTAGTGTTCAGCACTATCGTGTTCCGGTCAGATGGTTATGTACGCCCCGTGATTTCTGGCACAGAGGCATAACACCTTAGGCCTCAGGAGTGATGACGCATCTGCATTTTGACCTTGGTATTTTTATAAGTGTCTATAGGCTGCAGTCATCACTTAACATAAATTTGAACTGAATGCTTGTTTGCCACTTCCAAAACTTAAAAAAAAAATTGTGTAAGTAGGATATCGCAACGATTTTTCGCGACTTTCTCGTCTTAAAATACAGAGATATAGTAAAACTATTTCACTATCTGCAATAAGACATCAGGACCACTCGACTCATAAACTTTGTGTTAGCAGAATAAATAAATGGGTACATTTAATTAACTATAACTCAACTTGGTAACTTGTTAAGTTTGAAAATAAACTTTAATTAGTTTTCTAATTGCTACTCCTATGTAGTTTTAATGGTGGAACGGAATTTTCAATGAGTATATAGCTTTAGCTGTTTCAGTTTTTTTTTTATGTAACCAAGGTTTTATGCATCCTACGTTTTGTGGGACATTGCGGGACGCCTTTCAATGCGGGACACTACCCTGAAAATATAGGATTGTCCCGCCTAATACGAGACGGTAGGCCGCCTTAATCTACTTAGACACGATTATTAGCAACAAGCATGCAGTTCACATATAATAATAATAATGGAAACCCCTTATACGTCCCACTGTTGGGTACGAGCATCTCCCTTTTTCTTTGGGGGGAGGCCTGGAGCTTACTCCACCACGGTGCTCCAATGCAGATTGGTGGAGGTTGGTGGGTTAGTGGCCAACCCACTGTCGGATGTTTTACTGGTTTACGACTGCTATGAATCGATAGCAACCGGGACCGACGGCTTAACGTGCCCTCCGAAGCACGGAAACGCGCATTTTAATTTGCCACTAGCGGTCACACATCACACACCCGACAGCGCCCGTATCGCTTAACCGAGTAGATTGCTTACGATCTACACCAGCCGCGGGGCCATGCGCGATTCAACGGGCTATTGGAAGTATTTAGAAGAACTAAAAGAACCGCTTTTAGCAAGACGTTAAACTTGGGCCCCTTTTTTCTACTGTCAATAGATATAAATTTAACACATCTCCATAGATTGTCAACAAACCGTTAAACAATTAAACGACCAATTACACTTGATTGTGAACAATTGAAAACAATTTTCCAATTTGTTGTTTTTTTCTTAATTTTCTCATCTGCCGAACTGGGACAAAGGAATTGGCTTATAAATAGGACGTGAATAAAATACAGATATTTATATGAGTGTATTTGGTACGTATGAAGTGATAAACTTGACGTTTACAAACGAACCAGACAAATCTTTGTGGTTTTTGGTTTGTTTTCATGTAATTATTCGTACTAGTAATCGCCCAATGGTCGAAATTCGACCGCAATATGTATGGAAAAAATAAGTTCGAATTTTATAACGAACCTCTATTGTGAAACCGTTTTACCACACGCTGGTCCACAGTACATGATAAGTTTGACATTTTGACATGAACAACGTGAACGTAATTTTATTTTATTCTTTTATTTTTTAATTTAATGGCATCGCTTGTTATGCATATTGCCAGTGTCAAGTAAAACGATATTTCGTATTCGTTATAAGCCGCGTAAAAGTCAGAGTCAGTCAATTTATCAGTCCGTCAGTCAGAGTCACAGAAAAGAATGGCTGAGAGAAATGGCAGAAAGCGATGGCTACTTTACCAGAACATTTACAATGAAGTTTTGGAGGTAACCCGAAAGAACGTTTTTTCGCACTGTTATTTATACACGAGCACTGTAATAAGCTTTTAAATTTATTTATTTTAAATTGATTGTGTTGCCAAATGTTTTTTTTTTATATTTTAGCCTTTATATCCATTATAAAATATTAGCTGTCCATTATAATAATATTAGGTTGGGGAAAAAGTTTCTTCGCATTTTTTAAGATAATTGAAAACATTTTTTAATATAGTTTATTTAAATTTAAATAAAGTATGTATGTACCATTTTGTTCGATTACCTTTTGCCATCTTGTAGGTAGGGACATGATCCCATTGCTATAAAAATTTTGGGACTTCTCATCAAAATACCGCGACAAGTGGATTTGGCGGTCCTCTCGTGATGTTAACCTAACATTGCATAAAGGATTCTGAAGAGACCGAAACAGGTGGAAATCTGAAGGTGCAAGGTAGGACTATACGGCGGATGCATTAACACCTCCCAGCCAAATTCTCTTAATTTTTGCTGAGTTGCTATAGATGTGTGAGTTATCGTTATCATGATGAAAC
Organism: Macrosoma leucophasiata; assembly: GCA_036365455.1. Classification (NCBI taxonomy): domain Eukaryota; kingdom Metazoa; phylum Arthropoda; class Insecta; order Lepidoptera; family Hedylidae; genus Macrosoma; species Macrosoma leucophasiata. The sequence goes on from JAWQUS010000015.1 coordinate 5,640,498, forward strand.
ACCACATCCCTTCTGTTGATCAATTCCGGCCGCTTTCTCTCAACTTCTTGCTTTAATCTCATCAGTTGTTCGCAGTAGAGTTCAGAATCGATAGTCCTGCCTGGTGGTAATAGCTCATAATGAATAATGCCCTTCCAATCCCACCACACACATAACATCACCTTATTGCGAGTTAACACGGGTTTCGCCACAGTCTGTGAAGCCTGACCGGCCTTTGACCACGACCTTTTTCGCACGTTCTTGTCGTACGTGATCCAATTTTCATCACCAGTTATCAGCTTCTTCAAAAATGATTCGGTTTCATTACGTCGTAATAAAGAATCACAAATGAGTACACGGTTCATTAGGTTTCTTTCAGTGAGCTCGTGCGGTACCCAAATATCGAGTTTTTTTTTGTACCCAGCTTTTTTCAAATGCGCCAAAACTGTTTTGTGATCAATTCTCAGTTCTTCAGCTACGTCGTAACTACTGATATGTCGATCTTGCTCCAATTTTTCAAAAATGGCATCCATTTTATCCGTAATAGGGCGACCAGAGCGAGGTGCATCTTTGACATCAAAATTTCCAGATTGAACACGCTTAAACCAAATGTGTGTACTCTAACAGACACTGCGCTAGGTCCATAAACATCGCAAATTTTTTCGCTGCTTGCGTTGCATTTTTACCTTTTTTGTAGTAAAATTTTAAAATGTATCGAATTTCTTCATTAGATTCACTCATCTTGACAGTACGAAAAACAAATGAAAATCACACATTTGCCTTATTTGAATTTGGAATTATGTTCTTTAAAATTTTAACTTTCAATGATACCAAAACCAGCCATATACAAATACTACAGCCAAAGAGATTTTATTACAAGTACATACATACTATAATGCGAAAAGACTTTTTCCCCAACCTATTATAAACTGTAGTAAAAAGGGGTCCAAACAGTACCTATATAGGCTGCAGTCTTCACTTAACATGCATGAGAACTACATGCTTGTTTGCCCTCCTAGGTAACATTTAAAAACGTTGGATAATTAGGGTTCGGAGCCTTAGGAGTCGCAACGCATCTACATATTATTTCTGGTTTCATGCAGATGTTTAAAGGCTACAGTAAAAAGAATCTACCTACAACTTAAGTGTTTTACAATTCTTATTTTTGCGTTATAGAATAACTTCTTATGTTAATATCTTATTAAGCTCATAATGAGCTATCTCTTCACACATTACTTTTTATTTATGTTAAAAAAAAACCGGTCGGTAGCTTCTAAATTCAAAAAACCGAAAGTACATACATATACATAGAAACGACCAGTCATTGCATCAAATGTTAGAAATGATGACTTTCGAATTTCAAAATCACCGCTCCGATTGGCTGTCAAACGCGGCGGCGCAGCCAATAGCCGCTCGTCAATTGTCATGACTGTGCGGTTTCTTGACAATTACTTAAAAAAAAAAGATAAAGAACTTGGCTCCCGTACGGACTTCTGTCTTTTATGAGTCATTGGAACAATGACGCTTTTTTTGTTTCTTTTTTCGGCATTGTACAACGGTTGCAGGTTTTTACCGCCTATTTATTTTTAAATTTGCATCTCAAAATATTGTATGCAGGGTCGTCATTATTTTTACGTTAATATTGGAAAGAGCAATTTTCCACAATTATCATTTGTGATATCAAATGTTTTATTTTCATAAACGTAAAGAATATTTTCCCGTAGAAATACAAACACTATAAAGGAAACAATGAGTTTCTTTTGCAACACCAATATAATACTCTGGAACACGCTGCCCGTTGACATTCGCAAATCTCCAAGTAAATTCACTTTCAAGAGGAAATTGCGGCAACACTTTTTGAAATTGTCCTCTTAACTTCTATTGTAATGAATCAATATCCTTTCGTCGTTTATTTATTTTATGTAGGTATAATAATTAAACAATATATATATTTATATGTATTATACTGTATATAAGTATTATTTGTATGTAATGTATGATATTATTATTACTATTATTATTATTTTTTTTTTTGTAAATGATAAACTATGTACTACATTTTGTTTTTAAGATTTTCCATTTGCACCTTCCACAACGCTGTTCTACTACCCAAAGGTTGGCTGTCAGAGAATGCCTTGTGGCATTAAGCCCGCCTTATGTACTGAGTGCATTAAAGTGTAAATAAATAAATAAATAATATTGGAACAAGAGTCAAGATAAAATAATTTATCCAAATGTACTTATAGCCCAGTAATTTTAACTTCGATTTTAAATGACGGCTACAACCATAGAGGAATACCGTTGCCAACCCTGAGACCTTAGTTGTTATGTCTCTGTGATAGTTAGGGCCATCATAGAGCAACGCGGCCCACCGGTCGCGGCGGCCCGGGGGGGAGTAGCCATAGCGAGTATTACCGATGCAAAACAGTCTGTCATTTTTTGCGGGGGGAAATGCGTGCGACACACACGCACACTACAAAAATCGTCTATTAATACGAAACTCTCACCTTCACTTTAACAAAAAACATAAACAATTTCACGCACATATTTAAGTATCTGGGCGATAAGCATAGGACCATTTGGTCTTGTACTTTGACAGAGGGGAAAGCCTGCATATGGCTACTCCCCTCCGGTCCGCGGCCGGTGGCCCGTGTTGTTCTATGGGTTGTTGAGTTATGCGCTTACCAACACATTTTGCGATTCATTTTTATATGAAAATCGCCCCTAAACTTTTAAATTATAAGCAGTTAAAATTAAATAGAGATTTTAAAAGTTGTAGACGTGAATAATGCTATTATTACTCCACAAAGAGGTACGCGACGGGAAACTTGAAAGGACATTTCCACAGGATCGTAAAATTTAAATAATTTATCTATAAAACGACAACCACGCGGGCGAAACCTCGGGTAACAGCTAGTATAGCTAAATATAAAATCAATTGCTGTTCGTTAGTCTCGCTAAAACTCGAGAACGGCTGGACCGATTTGGCTAATTTTGGTTTTGAATGATTTTTGGAAGTCCAGGGAAGGTTTAAAAGGTAAGAAAATATGAAAAAATTGAAGGAAAACAGTAAAACCACCACAATTTTATTTTCCCATACAAATGGTCCTATCAAACCTTTGACACATTATTTCATTCTGAGGCAATACGAAGCTTGCCGGGTCAGCAAGTATAAATTCGCAACCATACATCACGTCAAAGTAAACTTTATCACACCAAGACCACCTCTATCCCACATCATAATAAACTTGCTCGAAACAAGCGCATTCGTCACAAACGTCACATCGCGGCTAGTGACGGCGCATCAATCATTCTTGTGACAGTCACAAATGAGTTTTTTTCGTCACACCTCGATTGTCGGTTTCGAGTGTTCCTTTTTTTTTAGAATCGATATTGTTTAGCTTGTTATTGTATTATTTTGACTACCGGTTGCTTGACTTTATCAAGTACGATAGTATTAGGGTTCTTCAAATGGAAAAAATGACGACTGTCCGTCTGTCTCAGGCGTTTTTCTCCAAAAGTATGCAACCGATTGGGTTTAAAGGAGAATGATACTGTTCTATACATACATTTCTGGGCCCGGGTGTTAACACTGTACAAATTAAGTAGGTATTATGTCATTGTCCATTTTTTTAAATAAATATTAAATAAATATAAAATCAAGCATTTTTTGAATTGCCATTAGGTAATTGAAGTATAATAATATAACATATGATCAAGTAAAGGTTGGGTTATATTGCAAATTTTTTTTTTATGTTTTGAAAGTGGCAAACAATCATGAAGTTCACATTGATGTTAAGTGATGACTGCAGCCTATAGACACTTAAACAAAGACCAAGGTCAAAATGCAGATGCATTACCCTCTCCTGAGGCCTAAGGTTTTATGCCTCTGTGCCGGAAATTACAAGGCCATACATTACCACCTGATCGGAACACGATATTACTGAACACTACCTACCAGTTAACGGCAAGTATATGAGGTAATGCGGTGGTGCCAACGCCCGCGAGCGTCATCACTGGAGCTCGACCAACAGTAAATTGTTTACTTTACCTTTCACCTGACCGGTACACGATAGTGCTGAACACTACCATTTAACGGCCAGTATATTAGGTAATGTATCGAATTTCTTCATTAGATTCTCTCATCTTGAAAGTACGAAAAACAAATGAAAATCACACATTTGCCTAATTTGAATTTGGAATTATGTTCTTTAAAATTTTAACTTTCAATGATACCAAAACCAGCCAGATACAAATACTACAGCCAAAGAGATTTTATTACAAGTTCATACATACTATAATGCGAAAAGACTTTTTTTACAACCTATTATTATTATTACATAGGACTCACAACAAGACGTGAGTAAAATTTTCCACTAATGAATTTATACCACATTACTTTACATGAACGGTTTTGCCGTGACGATTCCCATAGAATCGATTATTTTATCGATTCGTTTACGGTTCTAGCATCATATAAGTTCCAGTAATATGGATAGTAGGTACCTACCTATGTATTTTGTGACCAGCTGTCCGGGTAAACTTCATATCTCTTAGCGGTATATTATATTTAGTTTTATCTTACTAAAATTATAATTAATATTTCTGACTATACATTCTATTTTTTATCTTGTTTGACATGTATATCAATTGTTATTCAATTTAATTTATTTTGTTTGTTTTTGACGTGTCATAAGAGGTGCCTGTCACCCTAAATAAATAAATGAGTTTCTGATTCTGATTCTGGTGTATAAAGAAGAGTCTACGACCTATCATGTCCTTCGACCAACATACTGTACACGAAAATCATTAAAAAAATCATTCATTGATCATACCATAGAGCAACACGGGCCACCGGACCGGAGAGGCGTAGCCATAGCGTTTATTACCGATGCAAAAGTTTGTACGACGGGGAAAATTTATGCGGCACACACACACAACAAAAATCGTCTATTACTAAGAAACTCGGTGTGAGTTTTTAAAATATATTTCACAAGCATGTGTTAATGCGAAATAATATAAAACAATTATTAAGGGTAAAAGCGACTTCTTTACGATATTCAATAAACTGAAAAGTCTATTATATCGATTGCCTAAGTAGTATAGTTGGTAATAGATGGCGCTACTGCTACCATAAAGCAATGCAATAGATGTGAAGGAAAGATTTGACAAATCGGGCAGGGCTTCAGTAGCTCAATTGGAAGAGCGGCTGGACTAGATTCCCAGTAGGTCGCGAGTTCGAGCCTCGCCTGAAGTAAAATTTTTCTTTCCATTTTTCTTTAAAAATAAAACAAGACATTGTACAAAGGGAATTGTTGAACACCTGATATAGGTCGCGCCAGTTAAAAAGAACGCTGGCGGTCAAGCTGCGCAGTAGACGATTTATCGATCTATTTGGTGGTATGAGGTGCGGCGTTTTCAATCTGCCTACCAATACACGAAACCGCAAGCGAAAGCTGGATCAAAAATAAACCAAGAGGGCTAGTACTTTCGTGCGCGAGTGTACCGATGCGCGAACACATCCCTTCTACTTTCTTCCAGCGTTCTTTTTACGTGGCGCGACCTATACCCAAGGTAAAATTCAACTTGTGTTATGGGTATCAGGGCTCTCAAAACTCAATCTGTATCGTGAGGTACCAGAAATACGATGTCTATATTATACATAAGAGTTCGTTTGACCATAATCCTACCAATGTCTAAACATAAACAACATAATCTAATAATTTTTTTCAGCTATATACCTGTTTGGCAGTCCTGAGACCTTGCATGCTTCTGTGTCAGAGTATAGGTTAACCATTACCACTTAACCAGAACAAGGCAGCGCTGAACACTATTATATAGCGGCTAGTAAATTAGGTAATGCGATGGTATGGTAAACTTGTAAAAGCACAACTCAAAACTTCAAAGATTCAACTTCTAAAACACAAGCAGCTCCTCCAATACAATAAAGTCATGATCATAATCACTGTAATCATAAATACACGAAAAAGTATTTGACCTTATAAGTTTATAGGAAAAAAAAAACAATGGGTCGTAAACCGCACCTAGCTTGTATTATCTGTGGTAAAAAAGTATGCTCTATGGTGTGTTCTCAACGAGTGAGAGAGACAGCCTTTTTTCCGCTAATGTGGAATCGAAATAGGGAATGGATGGAGTAGTGATGCGCTGTTGTAGATTTTGTCGATGTATTGCATTGGTGCATGGATGCACGTTTCATTACCCGGAAAGCCTTTTAGATAGACTACAAAATGTATAATCACTGTATTGTAATATTTGTTTGAATAGCTAGTTTTTTTTTCACTATAATAAATAATGTTAGAGCTTCAAACACATTATTATTCAAAATTTAAAAAAAGATTAAAATGTAATTTTGAAATGATTCAAGAAAATTGTAGTTTTTTTCCTTTCCCCCACTTCTTCCTTGTCGCCGAAATGACTAGTCTTAGTATATAAAATGTACAAAAAATACCTATACTCGTAGATTACAGAAAAACTATATGGAGTCAATTGTACGGTACTTTACGTACGCGAGTCTGTCTGGCACTTAGCCAATTATCAAAAATGGATATTAAATTATATTTTTTATCAATCATTATTCTTATCAAAAAATACACGCGTTCTTAAGAAAATCGAAATTTCCAGTAATTTCATATTATTATCGTGTTATTTCATATTATGTCGATAAATCTCTTTCCAATCGCATCCCTAGCCGCGGACTCATCAAAGTGGGCGCTCAGACAATAACTGAGAAATATTAAATTATAATAAAATTAGCTTGGAATTACTTTTTATACCGTTAACGTGAAGAAACAGGAAGGTTTAGAGGGGTAACTACGTAATGTGTTTGTTGGTGGTTTGTTGGTATAAAACATTTTGTAATTTATTTAATATTAGCGGCTCCCCCGGCTTCTCATGGGTGCAATGAATGTCGTATGTCATTCAAGGAAGATGCAGCTTTCTAATAGTGAAAGAATTTTGGAAACCGTGGACCGGATTTAAAAATTCTTTACTTTTTGTATGAAAACGTTACAAACATACATACAAAAACACAAATGTTTCATCTATATTTGATTAGTACAGATTTATTATATTTCCCCTTATTATTTTTCAGAAGTAGAGCAAAATTTGTTTCAAATATAAGCACGATCGAAAAAGCTCTCGAGTTTTATAATTTACATACGATTATAAATATTTCATCTGATATTTAATTAAAGTGATAGTAAGCGATAAGTGAAATCTATGAATATATTCATAAAAGGTCACAGGCGTCTATGCCAATCGGTATACCTACCCAACGTATTTTAGCTAAAGTGTTGCTAATCTCTCCTTTGTCTTTATCTATCCTGCACATTTGACAATGCAACTGACAAAGACAAAGCATTCTAAAGCTAAAACGTATATAATGTACGTTTATGAATAAGGGCTTAGTCCTTAAAAATTTTTAACACCTAAAATAATAATATTGGTTTTATTGTGTATCTTGTTAGTTACATTTATGTTGCACATATAGGTTTATTTCATGTCTAAAATGTATTAGTTTTTAGGGCATAAGATGTTCTGAAACATTACTCAGTAATTAGTTGGATATTTCAAAACTACCAAGCTTTCAATCAATTGAAACCATTCATTTTTAAATATATTATATGTATAAATTATCTGATTTTTTAAATTTGCGACTACATTTACATATTAATTTGATTAACAACCATGAACACCAGAAATATAAAACCTCAATAAAATCTTCAATAACGTCTCTACACTTTTACGTCTCAATCAATGAAAAAAGTAAATATAATTAGAATTAACGTGTTCAAAATCGAGAACAATAGCGCAAAACGCGTCATACGTTTCAAAAGCTCATCAAAATAACATAAACCACCCAGCGCGATAAAAAAACCATGGTCGATTCTAGTTGTTATACACTCTACTCTCACAGCGCCGCACAACAATTATTCATTTTATATGGTGACATGCAACGAATCAATATGATACGAACTCGGTCCGATAGTTACCAAACGTGTGTTTTTTATTCTGTGGAATTACGCGGGATTTCTGATCGGCGGGAAACTTTTTTTGACAGACTGACCAGTTTTTTTTTTTTTTTTTTTATGTAATGGCAGCAATGCCGCATATTGCCAGTGTCAAGTAAAACGATATTTTGTATTCATCATAAGCAGCGTAAAAGTTAAATTCAGTTGGTCAATTATCAATCAGTCAGTCAGAGTCACAGTCAGTAATTCGAGTAAAGCGATGGCTACTTTACCAAAATATTTACATAGAAGTTTTGGAGGCAAACTGAAAAGCCATGTTTTCGCACTGTTATTCTATTTCACTATACACGGGCACTGTAATAAACCTATATCAAACAAAATGCCATCAACTTTTTTTAATGTAACTAAAAAATACATTAAGAAAATGAAATAAAATAAGCGCTCTACACGGCACTTTCAAGTTTCCCGCCCAAAAAAACGACTGACCAGTTGTAGTTACGGTTCGAATTTTAAAAAATGTTATGGATACACGTACTTTTAAAAAACAGTATTGTGTATCTATGTTTGCACATAGAAATTATATTTGCCTTAACAATCCAATAGCAGAAGTAAAACAAAACGACAAACAAAGTTAAGCAACTAACATTAAAATGTAGCTTTTACCTATTCAGCAACTAACTTCAGGCTGTTGCTTCTATATTTCGGTGCGCGCATCGTAGAAAATCATACTCATATTTTTTTCAAACAGCTCCAAAAAAAAAAACTTCAAAAAGAAGCTTTAGATAAGTCTAATAGGAAGGTTCAAAAATACAAATTTTAAATTAAACAAATACATATTCAACGTCCGTTATTATAATGTTCCATTGAACAGAAGCATCCTAAAAAAAGTATTCAAATAAGAAATACTTTACAGTTCTACACACATGAAGTCACTATAATCTGTGCCAGAGTGCCAGCTATCAATCAATACCTTTGTTTCACTAAAATTAAAAGTAAAAAAAAAAACACCAAACACTCTTCTGTACTACGTAGGTAGTAATTATGTCACAAAGACTGTAATTAAGCAACTGTACGCGTTCATTTCACATTTTTAACGTTTCAAATCTGACAGTCTTAAAATAGACTTTAAGTTTTTATCAGTAAAAATAAAAGTGGTGCAAATAGCAAAGAATCGCAGGATATTATGATAAAATATTAATTTATATATCCTGTCACAGATAGCAAAGGACTATTAAGTCTGTAATTTGTAAAAAAAAAAGAAAAAAGTATGTACCCATGTAATCATTAATTATTTAGCCTATTTTCAAACGTAAGTTTAAGACAGTTTACTATTTTGAAATATTTTTGTACCGATCGGAACACTCCATTTGTAAATGCAGATGTGCTGTTTTTTAACCGACTTCAAAAAAAGGAGGAGGTTCTCAATTCGTCCGGACCTTTTTTTTTAAATGTATTTTCAGCGATAATTTGAAAGCGCCTGTACCTATTTGGATAATTTTGTTTTTGCAATTGTAAATTATTTTACAAATTAATTAACACTGACTACATATACCTACTGTGAGAGTTAGGCATTCTGTTTTTTTTATATCTGATGCAATCAAATGCGTTACAAATCATTAAAAAAACAATAAAAGCAACCAACCTACGGAATACGCTAGCCTACGACGTAAATACATTTTTGGTACACTATTTCAGAAGTGATTTTTTTTATCTGCTATAAATGTTAAAATCTCGTCAGACAGAACACGTGACCTGATCGAAAATTCGTAAGACGGATGAAGAGTAGACCGCCGGCGAATTTTAGGTGATAACATCATTAGAAAACATGTCACACTCACAAGTCGAAATCTGAGGCCGATCGTGCCTCTATCGCTTGCTCCGCGCTCTCGCTTGCACGCTCGGCTTGTGGATTTATTACACGGCACGGTATTCAGGGTACGATAGCAAGGGTCTGGCCAGTGTAATAACATTTAGGGAGTTAGGGACCCAATTAGGGCGACCGGAGCGTCCCGGTCAGCCTAACACTTACACAGAACACACACATTTGCCCTGTACACACAGTACAAATATGAACAGTGTGGAAACTACGTACAAAACGTTCAAAACGGCACACTCACACAAACATGCGCATTGACGCTCGAGTAGCGAGCGACTTGGAGCTGCAGCACCGCGAGAACCGCTAAGCGGTTCTCGCGGTGCTGCAGGCTTCGTTGATGTTTGTGTGATTGCGCCGTTTCAACGTTTTGTACGTAGTTTCCATACTGTTCGTATTTGTACTGTGACTGAGTTAGGGCCCTATCGACCGGATAGTGTAATAAGCGGCAACACGGCGCGAGGCCACGCCTTTCTGCCGAACCCTGAATACCGTGTCGTGTAATAGCCTTAGGCGGAAAGCGACACTTTTTCGTCCGTGCAGCCAAGCAATGTTCATCGATTTATAAGTTTTAATAATCTACAAAACCACAAAATTATGAAGAATACAGATACACAAAACTCACCTGAGTCTGGGTCAAGCCTAAGCTGGCGGCCAACTCCGCCCGCTCCGGCAGTGCCAGGTACTGCGTTCTCTGGAACCTTCTGTTCAACTGCTGAAGCTGGAGGCTGGAGTATATCGTCCTGGGTTTCCTCATCTTCTTGCCTTTGCCATTCACCCGGAGGCCAGGGTCGTCGGATAGACCACATTTTTCTGTAACGAAAATTATAGAGAGTAACTATTATATGAGAGTCTCACTGAATTTGTTTTGTAGCGAAGTACTTCTCAGTAGTGAAGTGACTGCACTTGGAACTTTGAGAATCTTGGAAGTGAATGACTTCCATTGCAAACATAATCTTTTTTTTTTTTACTGGGTACTGGAAAGGTAGAATAGAGATTTTTCAGAATTACCACCATCTATTTTGGCAGACTTACAGTAGTTACTCACGTCCAGATTGGAGGACTTGGCCCGCCGACCAAATCCGCGAGAGCGGATCTGATCGGACTTGATAAACAATAATTAGGTATGTCCGCCTGGACTCCTCTACACACGGCCAGATTTGGTTCGGAGCGTTCCGAATCCGCTGTCCGCTCCAAATCCGGGCGTGTACTTACCTACTATTGTATGTTTTGACGTCTTACAAACGTGAAGGCAAATTTAGATTATACCTATTATTATGTCTGCTATAAAGCTTATCTACTTTTCATCGTTACGTCATAACAAAGTAAGGTTGCAAAGAATCTGCTATAAAATGTGTTGGTATGGCCTCTGGTGCGAAAGAGTCCTAACAACATAACATTTACTTAAAACAGTTGCCAGTTAAAATTAATCAAATTATTTTACTAAAGAGTTTTTATTGTTACCCACGAAAATGATTGACAAGGTTTCTCAAACGGATTCTTATCGCTTCCGTAAATTAAACTTCTCATTTATTATTATTTAAAATACATAATTTTTAATGATGTTAACACTGCCTTTGGTATTAATTAAATCAGTATCTACCATGTTATGTTGCTCTGGTAGGAAGAGTAAAATCTATAATAGACTTACCCCCTTATTCATAAACGTACATTAGATACGTTTTAGCTATAGAATGCTTTGTCTTTGTCAGGTGCATTGTCAAATGTGCAGGATAGAAAAGGACAAAGCAGAGATTAGCAACACTTTAGCTAAAATATGTTAATGAATAAGGGGGTTAGATTTAGCATAGCTCCACTGGCAGAGCTTGCGGGCGTAGGCACCACCGCATTACCTAAAATCTATCTGACAAACATTATTAGTATATTTTCATAGGATTAGGACATACAATCACCACGTAAGTACCTACTTATTTCCCAAAGAGATTACTTATTTCTACCTATATAACATCTTAATACTTGCATATAAAATATACACAAGGAACATTGATTCAAATTTCCGAAATTCAAATACCTTTAGCCAAATATTTTCGGCCAGTAACACACCACAATAAATCAAATAAGCGCAAAACGTAATAAATTCACTGTATAAATATTCAAGGCATACAACGCCATCCATTTTGTAAAATATATGAAAGGGATTCGCTACTTGATAATAGTCGGGTAAGTTGTAATTACTGGGTTTGTATCGTGCATCTGATCGCCGCGAGTCTCAGACACCAGCTTTTTGGTGCGTCGCGTCGACGTTCGGAATTTAAAATGCTCGATTTTTCCCTGAGTTCCATGTATAATATTTTTTATCTAGCAACACTTGTAGAGAAGGTTATTGAAATGTCAAGTTAAAGTTTAATTAAATCTGAAACTGGAAGTAAAGAGGATTTTAAAGAATTCTGTTGATTCTAGACTATTATTAAAACTATCTTTTAATTAAAATAGTTCGTTGTTGCATGAAAATATTGCAATGTTGCGATTTTAACAATGCTTCATTTTACGATTAATAAAGTTTTTTTTTTAATTTTATCAACTATCCGCACCTCGATGTTTCAATGTAGCCAACTTTAAAGTAACATTTTGAGTTGATAATTATTATGATCGAAAAGAAAATTGATTGTAAATTGGTATTTAACAAGATTTAAAATTGCTGCTAGCAAATAAATTATCGGAACGTGAATGGAGTGTGTTTGTGTATACACATTCATATTTTTTTTTGTTAATTTTGTTTTTTATCGCACATTTACATTTGAAAAAGTATTTTCCAATTTAATTTAGGCTATGTTGTTTTATTGAAATACAGCCAATGGTTTTTTCACTAAAACCTCCTTTTTAAAACGACATTATTTTTTGACAGCAAAACTTTTTCTGAACATAGCATTATTCTGTACAGCCAATGTTTTTTTTTTAATAAGTATTGAAATACAAGAAGGGACAGAATAAAGGTTGAATCTAAACACAAGTGCAAATTCAAAACAAATTATCCAATTGAGTAACTCCAAAGATTCCCATGACCGAAGAACTTATGTATAAGTATACTTATCCAAGTTGTGTCGGCTCCGACAGACAGACAGACAAAACAATGCAGGCCCCGGGAACGGACACACCCCTGAGCGGTAGTGACGTTACGCCATCGAAGTTTTATTAGGGATGTGAACATCGGGTTTTTTATAAATTTTAAAACTTAATTTGATAGACATATTTTATTGTCTGTTAATGAAATAAAATACAGTATTACTATACCCACTAAGAAAGGTTATTGGAGGCTACAATTTATTAAATTTATTCCCATTGTCTGATGATTTTCCAATTTACTCTAAAGTTATGTTTTAATAATATGCACATGAACTTAAAAAAAAAAACGTAGAAAATAGAAACAGTTTCTATAATTTTCTAGTGTATAAAATGCAAATATCTATACTTAATATTATAAAGCTGAAGAGTTTGTTTGAACGCGCTAATCTCAGGAACTACGGGTCCGATTTGAAAAATTCTTTTATTGTTAGATAGCCCATTTATCGAGGAAGAATATATACAGACGAATATAACATCACACTAAGACGAAAAGGAGAGGGTAGGTATCATTGCACCAGCGCGAAGCAGGGGCGGGCCGCTAGTGTAGGAATAAATTCTTTTGTTAAATAGCTTAATTTTGTTTGTAATACTTATTACAAAAGAAAAACAAATTCAGCTGCACTTACCTACCTACTATTGTATACAAAATTGAATGATATTTTTGCGTCCAGTGTATAAAAAGCTAGTCTACATTATTCACTTGAATGTATTATTCATGGGTACATAAACATAATGTTATTGCTCACATCAAGTGATTTATAACTAAATTCAAATATACGCGTGAAACGTTTTATTTAGCACTATTTCATTTTGTCAGGCATTTTTTTTTAATTCAATCGCATGATATGTCTTTGATGTAGTATAATGTACTGTATATTATGTAAACTGTCGAAGTAAAGGTGTTAGTATATGACTACTTAATGATTCAGAATGTGAATGTGAATATTATAAACAATAAACATTTATCTCTTTGTATGTATGTTTGTAACGTTTTCACACAAAACTACTGGTTTTTTACAAAAAATATTTAATGAATAGAAAGCTAAATCTGTACTAGGTATATATGCTAACAAATTAGGTCGAGTCTTATGATATAAGAAATTAAATCGACTATTTAGTATTTAAACATTAACCCCCTTATTCATACACGTATTTTAGCTAAAGTGTTGCTAATCTCCTTTGTCTTTTTCTTTCCTGCACATTTGACAATGCAACTGACAAAGACAAAGCATTCTAAAGCTAAAACGTATCTAATATACGTTTATTAATAAGGGGGTAAGTCTCCTTAAGTATTTTGCAAAGAGAAATAAAGGAGTTTATTAGTTTAGTCTACTCTTAAATGGTAGGCAGGTAAATAATTTACGTTTCATGAAACAGATGTAAACAGAGTGAACTAAGTAAAAAAAAATAATTTATCGTTTAAAACACAACATCAAAATGTCCTGGCTGGTTATAAAAGTATATTCCGTTACCACCATAAAAATACGGATTTTAAAAAGTGAAAATATAAAGGCTCGGCCACATCTCAGCCCGAGCGTCGCGGCTCAGTACCGCCCCCTACGCCGCCTACCGAAAACCCCGAAACGAGACTTAAAAACAATAAAACCATCGCTGAAAACATTTAACCATTCGACAAAAACACTTTAAAAAACGGGCAAGTGCGTGTCGAGACACGCGTAATGTAGGGTTCCGTTGGTTGATTATTACTCCTAAATATAGAGCAACATGGGCCACCGGCCGCGGCGGACCTGAGGGGAGTAGCTATATGCAGGCTTTCCCCAATATCAAAGTACAAGACCAAATGGTCCTATGCCTGTCGCCCAGATATTTAAATGTGTGCGTGCAATTGTTTATGTATTTTGTTAAAGTCAAGGTGTGAGGTTCGTAGTAATAGACGTTTTTTGTAGTGTGAATGTGAGTCACACGTATTTTTCCCCCGCAAAAAATGACAGACGGTTTTGCACCGGTAATAAACTCCTCTTCGATCCACCGCGACCGGTGGATCGAGTTTCTCTATGCTCGTAAAATTAAAAAAAGCCTTCTTAGCTGTGATAGGTTTTCTTAAAATTTCATTATATGTACTGCTATCATTGACCTATGGGTATATATTAAAGTACTACAGGACACTCCTATTGGTAGCACGGTTCCAGTTTTTTGCATCCAATTTACCACACTTTCCCATAGTAAAATGACAGCTGACGTGTAAACGTCCTAAGTAAAATATCTGTCAAATAAATTTAAAAACGGAACCGGCCGTTTAGATTTTTTTTCACATCTTTACTAATATTATAAAGCTGAAGAGTTTGATTGTTTGTTTGTTTGCTTGAACGCGCTAATCTCAGGAACTACTGGTCCGATTGAAAAAATATTTCAGTGTTTGATAGCCCATCCATCGAGGAAGGCTTTAGGCTTATGAGCCATCACGCTAAGATGAATAGGCGAGGGTAGGTAACATTGCAACCGCGCGAAGTCAGGGCGGGCCGCTAGTATACAAATAAAACAATTTCGCTGAAAGATAGAGACACTTGAATCTAATAAAAATTGGCTCTTTAAATATTAAATTTTTAGTAAGAACCCAAAAAGAACATTTATTTTTTAGATTTGGTTATATCATTTTATTCGAGTGACTAATGTTTAATTTATGCCAAATTACGTTGAAATTTTAAATTTCAAATTACAGCCTTTTAATACTACAAGTGTCTGAGATAAGCTGCGGACAGACAGACGGACAAGTACAGCACATCAATAAGGGTTCCATGTACGCCACGGAACCCTAAAAACTTCACCGCTTCCACTACAGCCGCACGACCGGTTCCGACTTTTTTGTCGCACTTATAGTACACAATTTTATTCATGTATGCCTCATTTACATGAATTGCACATGTTGTGTATCTAGAATTTTTTTAATACAGATCGTTTTATCGGAAAATTTAATTGCATCAAGCAATTGATGAGCTTACATCTTTTTTTTTATCAACACAATATTTTTATCAAATTTCAAAAGCTTTTGAGCTTTAAAGGAGACGTTCCAAAATGTAAAGAGCTTGGGCCTTTACCTTGTACGCTATATTGAGAGAAGAAGCTTAAAATACTAAATCATTTTCTGCTATTCAAATCATTTATTATACCTTCAACTAATTGTCGTATGCATATTTCAATATTCATTTACCATTATTGCATTTTTCATAGTAGCAGTAGGGTGACATATTGCTGTCGTACAAAAATTACATAAAATTTATATTAATATTTCCGACCAAAAAAACCACGATTCAAATTATTTTTTAGAGTATTTTTCCATGATTCTACGTATTTTTGTCTATCTTTTGATATAGTGTACAAGGTGCGAGCCCAACGTGGAATTTGTCCGTTTTAGGCTGTCTTCTTATTGAACAAATTAATTGAAGATTTAAGAAAAACGTAACTTCACGCCTGTGTTCTTCGATGGTGTATACAGAGGTATATGCATGCAAACACCCACAACTCGTTAGTCACGTATTATGAAGTGCCGAGGAGGAGCCTATCAACATCGCCAGCCCCGGGCACATATTCCCTCTATCTCTGAGGGTTTTTTACACGACCTATACGCGGCTGGCTAGGACCATCGGGCCAGAGAAAAAGAGATAGGCCAAATACGCGTTGGGAGTTTTGGCGGGAAGCTTGAAGGATGCGTGTGCTCTTATTTTATTTCATTTTCTTGGTGTATTTTTGAGTTATATTAAATAAAGTTGGTGGCATTTTGTTAGATATAGGCTTATTACAGTGCTCGTGTACAGTGAAATAGAGTAACAGTGCGAAAACACGTTCTTTCGGGTTGCCTCCAAAACTTCATTGTAAATGTTCTGGTAAAGTAGCCATCACTTTACTCGAATTACTGTGACTCTGACTGACGGACTGATAAATTGACTGACTGACTCTTGACTTTTATGTTGCTTATTACGAATACGAAATATCGTTTTACTTGACACTGGCAATAAGCATAACAAGCGATGCCATTAATTAAAAAAATAAATAATAAATACGCGTTGGATAGATGATGATAAAAAATAGCATGTAGCATGCTCACACTGGTAGCGAGTAACTGAAGACAGAGAAAAATGGTAATCTTTGGAGGAGGCCTTTACCCGCCGCTGAGAGGGGTTCTTGTACCCATAAATATAAAGATGAATGCATGTAAACTATTAGGATGTTTTTTTTTCTTTTAATTATAACCCTAAATTAAACCTACACCTACTTTTTGTAACAAGAAATAAAAGGCTTTTTAATTGTAATACGCGGGCGAAGCCGCGGGCAACAGCTAGTTTTTAATACATATATTTTGCAGATTTTTTAATTTATCTTACCATCGTTTCAAAATCGCTAGTCTGCGTTTATAAAGGGGAGGTCTGACGTATTTTTGAATGAAAATAAAAAAGCTTTCCAGTGAATACCTTAACTTAAATTAATGTAGAATCTTATGGGAATCGAATTATAATTTTTTATTACTTTCACCGCTATATTAACTTGTTATCTAATATACAACACTCTGTTTTAAAGGTCTGTTTTAACTGCCTCAGTAGCCTAGTGGTAGCAGGCCACTACTACTACGCTGGAGGTCCTGGCTTCGATTCCCGGGTAGGGGGCTATCAGAGATAACGTTTTAAAATCTTTTATCTCTGGTTCTATTGGGATTTTTCCATTCTCAGGAAGTTTCCCAGTACCTCGGAGTTTGGTAATGTGCCCGGAGATGGCAACAGGCTCGCCACCTATTACATGGGCCAAAAATGTAACCGGCGAATTGAGGGTGTTTGCATGTATGCTTGAATGCATGCATTTACCTCTGTCTACCCCTTCGGGGATTACAAGCGTGAAGTTACGTTTTTTTTTGTTTTAAAGGCAAGACACTTTTAATTAGATAGTTATGAATTTTTAAATAGAAGCATGCAACAGTATCACACCGCGGACACTCCGCCAAAATTCCATACAAACGCTTAATTTGGTTTCTATTACACAGACATCAATCAGTGTGTATTTACACGCGCACCTGTGTGCGTAGCACGTACAAAATACTAAACGTCGCCCATAAGAGGGGAAGGGGTTGAGTGATGCGGCGAAATCGGGCGGGACGTCGAAGTGTCCATTCTAAACGTAGTATTATTACATATTCTCTGATAGTATCAAACAAAAAATAATGCACATCGACGGAAGAGACTTCGGCTTATTTCGGGTCTGTAGAGCATTATCTCTTTCGCACCTTACCTGTGTAAGTACTTTCAGAACGCACAGTACCTTCACTCCGATCGTTTACGTCAAAGAACCCATATTTTTTTTAAAGATTCCATGTCTCGATTGCGCGATGCCTAATTTATTCACTTTGCATAAAATTGACTTGATTATTATCGATTGTTGATACATAACATGACTTTTCTACTTCACAAGAACTGAACACAGATACATATCTGTTTATTGCCTTTTAAATATGCACCAGTCAAAAATACAAAGAGTCAAAAATAAAGTTTTTGACCAGGGTGTGAAAACCTAGGTTGTTTGGCCTCAGTCACAGAAATGGAGTCGTACATATACTACTTCTAGCGGTAGTAGATAAGTAATAAAGAAGAATAAGTAGTAAAATAAATCTGAGAGAATTTGATATTGTGCTTTATTCGCAACGAATTTAAAAAGATACGGCACGAACAGTAAAAATACAACCATAACTCAATGTATTAAAGTTTGATTCACTTTCACACGTCCAAATGACATTTCGAATTGAACATCTCGAAAAGAAAAAAGTACAATCATGAAATAAAATGTCTATCACGGTAATCAGTATAACGAAACAATAGAGCGTTTTTTACATGATTGTCGTGTTGTTTTAAAGGGATTTGTCATGTCAAGAAAGCAGGTTGACTTTTTACGGTGATTGTACTTTTTCAGAGTTTGGCAATATTCCGACTTTCGTTTGAATGATCATGCAAATGTTTATAGTCTGTTAATTTTAAATATTTGTTTCCCGCTATTTGATTTGTCAATCTGTCAAAATTATGTTCCAAAATAGGGTGTACGCTTTAATAGAAAAGTGGAATGACTTTTGATAATTTTGTTAATTGATTGGGGACAAGTATTTTTTCTCTCATATTTTATATAAAAAAATGTAACCGCTATAAAGGCATACCCCCTTATTCATAAACGTATTTTAAAGTGTTGCTAATCTCTCCTTTGTCTTTTTCTATCCTGCACATTTGACAAAGACAAATCATTCTATAGCTAAAACGTATCTAATGCACGTTTTTGAATAAGGGGGTTATTTTACTAATTTTTATTTTATTGTATTCTATCTATCAGTCATCAAATATGTATTCGTGTTCTGGTTATAAGTTAGCGCAAAAATATAATTACAGTGTTTTCGTACAGAGAGGCAAAATACAGGGAGTAAGATGAAATATTTAAAAAGGTGTCTCATGGTTCCCCATTTGTATTTATCATTGTAGTTTTTGTTAAAAATATTTATTTGGACCAAAAAATAACAAATTGTTAATGTGACTTTTAAAATATACAAAACAAAGGGAAAATAAAGGAACAAACGTAATAATATCAAGAAATTATTTAAATCAAATATCCAAATAAGCCATAACATCTCATAAAGCAGTCTTATTGCAATGTCACTTTGTTATGACGTACGACGTCATTATTAGGAATGAAATAAGACATAATATAATCATAATTTGCCATGACATTTGTAATACGTCAACATAGAGCAGCACTGGAGGGGAGTAGCCATATGCAGGCTTTCCCCTCTGTCAAAGTACAAGCCCAAATGGGCCTATACCTGTCGCCTAGATGTTCAAATGTGTGCGTGAAATTGTTTATGTATTTTGTCAAGGTGTATTAAGTCAAGGTGTGAGTTTTGTACTAATAGACGATTTTTGTAGTGTGCGTGTGTGTCGCACGCTTTTCCCCCGCAAAAATGACGGACTGTTTTACATCGGTATTAAACGGCTAGTCACCTCCAGTCCGCCGCGGCCGGTGGCCCGTGTTGCTCTATGTACGTCAAAATAAGGTAAGATTGAAATAAAAGTCTGCCATAATAGATGGTAGTATTTCCCCTGCATGTTTATTTGCCATCGACATAACATTAAAAAAACTAATTAATAAGCCATATTTGCAACTCATAACATAGAGAATTGTTTGAATCTAATAGAGTATGACAAATGACTATACGACACGTAGTCATATACTTTTCTATGGTGCAAAAAAATACAAGTTTTAATGTAAGAAATTTGGTCTATACATATGCGGCTAAGTCCAAACTGGTTATAAAGATTTTGAAGTGGGCGTCGATTCTAGTCGCGTAGGGTGTGGTGGAACCCTTTAGTATCTTTGTATCTCTGTGGACAGTCGTGTAGTGTTTTGTTTAATATTTTTGCTCCAATAACGTTTAATGTGTAAATCAAAGTTTTGAGTTTGAATCCCTCATCACTCCAGCCGAAAAACGTCCACTGATGGACAAAGCCTGCCCCAAAGATGCTCATAGCAGTGTTGTGCGTCATTAGAGGAGAATGAGCCATAATTGCCAAGCATGGTAAGCGGATTGGCGATCGCAGTAACGGTAGTTTTTTCGCGAAACACTGATGCTCATTCCGCGTTGTTGTTTTTACTACCGAATGGTCTGACCGCCATTGTTCGGTCGAAGGACTGCACTAGAGGAAGAACTCTCCTCCACTAGAGGGTGATGGAGTTGTCACGTCCCGACGTCTCCTCGGATCATTGGAATATCAGCTATTTGGCATACTGTACGCGTTGAAATAAACTGCAAATAAACCTATTGCATTTCAAATTGCTATTGTGAAGGAACAATCATTTAAGTAAAAAAGTATTGAAGTACCTATCTAATTAATGTTGAAAATATCGCACTATCTGCGTTCTTCCTGCTATTGATAAATTCAACTTCACATCAGTAAACTATGGCTGTATAATATATAATCATAGGTAATATATAAAAAGTGAACAAAAATTTAATCACAAAATTACAGCATAGAAGTCTTTACAGGTATGCTAAAAAGACCGTCAACTAATGTTCTATTTTTAACATTACAAACAGTAAAATTACAAAATAAGATGGCGGACTTATTTTTAAATATATGAATATTTATTGACGTAAAATTAAGAGCTTGTCTCCTCGACTGTCCCCACGTGCCCAGGTCGCCGTAAGCGACGAGTATTTCTACTAAAAAACGTTAAAATACATTTTTTTTTTTCAACGATACCAACCATATAATTAAAAATATAGGAACAACGTGTTATTAGAAAAGTTTTTTGTGCGTGACGCCTCAGGCGTAGCAACAGTTGTTTGACGCTAGGTTCCGGGTTCAGTTCTATTTTTTGTTAGAAAATAAATGCAAGTTACATAACTTTTTTTTTAAATGTTACGTTTAAAAAAAAATATATTTAACCAAGGTGGCAAACAAGTATGCAGTTCACATCGTTAAATGATGACTGCAGCCTATAGAGTTCTATACAAAAACCAGAGGTCAAAATACACATGCGTTGCCACTCTTGAGACCTAAGTTGCTATTGTGCGGCCATTATAATATAATATATACTGGTGGTAGAGCTCCAGTGACGGAGCACGCGGGCGAAGGCGCCACCGCATTACCTAATATACTTGCCGCTAAATGGTAGTGTTGAGCACTATCTTGTTCCGTTCAGGTAATGGTCGGCCCTGTAATTTCTGGCACAGAGGCATAACACCTTGGGCCTTAGAAGGTAACGCATCTGCATTTTGACCTTGGTCTTTGTGTATGTGTCTATAGGCTGCAGTCGTCACTTAACATCAATGTGAACTGCATGCTTGATTGCCACTTCCATAACATAAAAAACTGTAAATGTAACCGAGGTGGCAAACAAGCATGCAGTAGTTAAATTATGACTGCAGCCTATAGACATCTACACTAAAACCACAGGTCAAAATACACATGCGTTGCCACTCTTGAGACCTAAGTTGTTATGTCTCTGTGATAGTTATTATGAGGCCATACATCACCATCTAACTATAACACGATAGTGCGGAACTACCATTTGGTAGCAAATACATTAGGTAATGCGGTGGTGCCTACGCCCTCGAACTCCTACACTAACACCCATATTCTAAGACGTCATTCGAAACATTCCTTGACTCACACTCAAAGATACTTTAAGAGGACGCCTGAAAAAAATTAAAACGCAGTTCCCCTAAAATTATTTTGTTGTTTAAAGCTAATAATCCTTATACATCAACATACACAGAAATATGTTTCAATTCAAACATAAATATTGACCCAGTTATAATAACAAATAGTACATATTGACATCATCATATACCAAGATTTATAACTCTGCGACTCTACAAATTTAAACGAATGAACTTTACTTCTTGCAGCATAAAGTCGAAATTTCAATGTATCCAATAAATTAATTGTGAACGTAACCAAATTTAACTTGACCCTTAACTCTAACGAACGTTCACAGCACTAGAGATCATTTTTTATTGGTTAATTTATTTACGCGAACGCATAAATGTTGGATGCGGCACAATTTTGTAATTATAGTGTTGGATAATGAAGATTAATCAATTTGTAACGAGATAGGGCAATTAATTTTAATCTGCATACGTAGTTTATTGTACTATGCTTGTAACAGGCGGAAATTTGTATATATAGTACCATTTTATTGGATTTTTAAATAGAAAGGAAAGGAAGGAAAGGCGAAACCCGCATGGTAGGTTTATTGGGATAAATACACTCTTTTACAGCCAAGTCTTTCTTTTTTTTTTCGATAAAAATATGATTAAAATAGCATCATTTTCAAACACAACTTAGTTTTAAGTTTTGTAAGAGGAAAAGAGAAGAGACCATCAAAGAGGTTAATACATAGAGAAGAAACAGGAAACAAGGAGCCGGTTCGATTTTTAATTTGACGTGATAGATATTTACATAGACGTTTCTACGTCATCTGTCATATTATTATGAGAAATTGTAGTAATTTGACTTCTGAAGACTTTCCACCCGACCGCGTCCTTATCGCTTAACCGAGTAGTTCGCTTGCAATCTACACCATGCGCGCTTCATTTCGGCGTATAATTGTTCATTATAGATTTGGCCAACGAGATTGTTGACGTGGATTCTGCTGTCGATATGCTAGTTGTGTCAACGAAATGTAGCGAAGAGCCTTGACCAACGCTTGAGCACGGGACAATTCCGCGTTTGGAGACAATTTGGAGACACTGGGAAGAGGCTTTTTCATGTAAAGAAGGTGGCAAAAAGCATAGACTGCAGTCATCAAACAAAACAGTGCACAAAAACCAGAGATCAAAATGCAGATGCATTGTCACCCCTGAGACAGAGAATATGTAATAATACCACGTATAGAATGGACACTTCGACGTCCCGCCCGATTTCCTCGCCTCACCCAACCTCTTCCTCTCTTAAAGGCGACGTTTGGTATTCTCTACGTGCTAGCACCCATGTGCACGTGTAAATACACGTCACTGATTGATGGCAGTGTAATAGAGACCAAATTAAGCGTTTGTATGGAATTTAGGCTGAGTGTCCGCGGTGTACCTTAGACCTAAGTTGTGACGTCTTTATAATAGCTATAACGAGGACATACATCACCATATAACCGGAATACGATAGTGCTTAACACTATCATTTAGCGGCAGATAGATTACGTAAAAAAACGGACAAACGGACAAACTGTCAAGTTAGGTCGGTCCAACTTCGAGAAAGAGGTCAATCGCCGAATCCAACTCGGTTGGGCAGCGTTCGGGAAGCTACGGTTCATCTTCTCGTCCGACTTACCGCAGTGTCTCAAGAAAAAGGTCTTTGATCAGTGTGTGTTGCCAGTGATGACTTATGGGACAGAAACGTGGTCGCTCACTATGGGCCTCATCAGAAGGCTCAAGGTCACTCAGAGAGCAATGGAGAGAGCTATGCTTGGAGTTTCGCAGGAGATCCGCATGAGAACCAAAGTTACCGACATAGCTCACCGAATAGCGAGACTCAAGTGGCAGTGGGCAGGGCACATAGCTCGACGAACTGACGGCCGTTGGGGCAGAGCAGTTCTCGAGTGGCGACCGCGTACCGGAAAGCGAAGCGTAGGCAGGCCTCCCACAAGATGGACCGACGACCTGGTGAAGGTCGCGGGCAATCGCTGGATGAGGGCGGCCCAGGACCGTTCGTTGTGGCATTCTTTGGGGGAGGCCTTTGTTCAGCAGTGGACGTATTTTGGCTGAAATGATGATGATGAGATTACGTAATGAGGTGGTGCCTACGTCCGCGAGCTCCATCACTGGAGCTCTACCACCAGTAAAATCTTAATTTGGCTTACGAGATTGTAACCATGGGACGTGGGTACTACTGTCATTGTGCCGATAGTTGTAACAATCAACGGACTTGTAGCGAAAATCCTCGAACAATATCTGGGAAGAGGTGCAGGAAATCGGGACTGTCCCGTTCAAACTTTATTCATATGAGAAGTCGCGAATAAAAGTTAGTGTTTGATCAAAAAGAATGAGTACAACGCTATCCTCGCTTTACTTCTTCAAATCACGCGTTACATAATATTTTCCTGTTCACTGACTCAAGATGATTCAATGGCCTTCGTTCAACTAGAAAGTGTAGAAATCATGAAATATTTGGGAAACTGTGCGCTGGAAAAATCGACCTTCGCATATTGTGTAGCGCACGAGGAAAACGTATGTCGGAAAACAATTATATTTACGGCCGAATTTCCTTTGCACGATACAATTTTGGCGGCAAAAAAAGTGATCGGCGCGTTTTTTATTCGGTTGCGTGTTGCAACTTTGTTTTGTCTGTGCTCTTTTTCGGTGATATTTTCTTTTATTATCTATGTATAGATGTTTCCGTTCAACTTTTTTATGATGAAAATGACAATGGAAGCAAATATTACTACTACTATAATACGCGGATTTAGTTAAAAATTGATATAGTTAATGAGACTTACGTTGTATACCTACCTCATTCCTAATAGGCTTTCTTGACAACAAATTTACTGTTATGCGTATGATGATATGTGTTTAGCTTCTGAACAATTAAGGAACAATTAAACAAGTAAGAAATGCACAGAGAGGCATAAAAATGTTTCAAGATGTTGCATTTCTGATTACATAGAAAACTTAGAACCTAAGTTTCAGAAATGCAACACTATAAAATATTTTTTATATTTTTCTGTGGGTTCCATACTTGTTAATTGTTCAGAACCCAAACACATAACAGTGGTAATAAAACAACGAACTTGAATAAAGTATTCAGGAGCCAAGTCGCGGCAAACGCGACTCATCAAAAATTAAACATTCGTTCGTATCGAACATAACTGTCAGTTGAGACAGTGTTTTGACATCGACTTTTTTGCTTTTACACCTCACGATTTTAATGCTCCGATGGTTCGGGCATATAGAAAGAATGTCGAATGAGCGAATGACAAAACAGATATACAATGCGAATGTGGATGGTTGCAGAGGCCCAAGAAGACCAAGACGGACCTACCATGACCAAATAGGTTCTGTCTGATGGTGCGGTCAAAAGTCTTAGGAATCGGCGTGCATGTATGAAGGGAATAATGAAGGTAGATGAGGCACGAGAGGTATGTCAGAACCGGGATATCTGGCGCGCTACACTCTCTGTCTACCCTGTTAGGAACCTGGCGTGAAGATACATACGATTTTAATGTCGAGTAAAAAACTGAGGAAATGACTACGATATAAGTTTTTATGTCTATAGTAATAAGACGGCCATCTTTTTGAAAACTGATTGCTTGACATTCCAGGTCAGAGGGGGGGGGGGAAGCGGTTGTACATTCCTTTTATGTTACGAATGTGGCAAAACAAGTATGCAGCTCACATTGATGTTAAGTGATGACTTCAGCCTATAGACATCTACACAAAAATCTGAGGTCAAAATGATGCGTGATGCGCAGAACGCGACCTATGACTCCCCTGAGACCTAAGTTGTTCAAAAAATATTATTTCTCAAATATATTAAAATATACGAAAGACGGTTAATTAAATCGTTGAATGTAAATGTCTTTTATTATTCGTAGATATATATTTTTTTCTATTACTATCGGCAATAATTCCTTGACGCCTCTGTAATAATACTGCTAAGTAATTTCAAACTTAGATGATCATAACATTTTTCAGAAATAATCATAGGGCAATAAAAAAATGTCGACAATGTCGTAAGAAAAAATTATAGGTAACACATAATAACGGTAGGGTGGTGTTAAAGCAATTTGAAATTTAATTTCTTTTTTATTTTCGAAACACTTAAATTATTATATTCTCTTTTTAATATAAGTTTATAAAGACATTTTTAAATTACACACTACGACTACAAGCTGGTAATTGATTGAAATGTCAAAAACAAACAGCTAACATTAAATTTATTTGACAGATAGGTATGTAAAACATTTGCACGTCATCTGATTCTGTCATATTACTATGGACAATTGTAGTAAATTGGTTTTGGCGGGAACCTTGAAAGAGACATGTAGTGCTCTTATTTTATTTCGTTTTTTTGGTGTATTTTTGAGTTATATTAAATAAAGTTGGTGGCATTTTGTTTGGTATAGGTTTATTACATTGCCCGTGTAAATTGAAATAGAATAACAGTAAAAATCTGTAATAAATTGTCTTCGGGAAACCGGGACCATATAGTCTCATACCAAAGTTTTTTTTTATTTAATGCAAGTGGCAAACAAGCATGCAGTTCACATTGATGTTAAGTGATGACAGACACCCACACAAAGACCAAGGTCAAAATGCAGATGCGGTACCACTCCTGAGGCCTATGGTGTTATGCCTGTGTGCCGGAAATTACAGGGCCGTACATTACCACCTGAACAGAACAGGATAGTGCTGAACACTACCATTTAGCGGCAAGTATATTAGGTAATACGGTGATGCCTACGCCCGCGAGCTCCATCACTGGAGTTCTAACACCTTACAAAAAAACACAAACCAAAAATCTTACCATCTTTAGGCGGACTTGCACATTGAGGGGCGTAGGAACCTAAATGATAACCATAGGTATTCTGATGCATTGGAGGAAAAGGATACCCTAACGACCTAGGGCTTGGGAAACCTGACGCCTCGTGAGGATTCTGCTGACCACCAGGACTCCCAAAATGATGGGGATGCTGGTACCCCCCCTTAAAAGGGCCGTACCCATGCTGCTGCAGTTCTATGAAAGCAGATTTCGAGGATACGTTCGTAGGGGTAGAGTTGGCCGAGTTTGAGATATCGTGGGGGGTTTGGGAGCCCCCTAAGTGGTGGTGTTGGTGGTCTAAGGCCTCCTGGGTGGTCATGGCTGGTTGGGGGGTCGATGGGCCCCCCCCGTCCGAGGACTGGGGAGGCCCAAAGGGATCTGAGAAACTCAGCGTGAGTGGTTTATTATTCGGGGATTGAATACGGGTAATTTTGAGGGATTTCAGCTGCTGGTGTGGTATTTTTCCGCTGTAGGAGCCTGGAACAAGAGAAAAATTTCATTAAATAAAATCTGTCAAGTGCGAGTCGGGCACTCATATGCAGGTTTAAGTACAATTCAGAGATTTCCTTTATAACTTTAAATAACATACATTTTCCCGCAATTAAGATACCTGTAGCCGCAGAACTCAATTCGATTTTCTTTTTCAACATTCTTGGCTCAATAGTCTACAGATACTACTCCAATAGTTAATTTTACGTAGGTGTAAAAGATCTTGAGCCTCAGAGTCAACAAATAACGGTTTAAGTAATAATGAAGTTATCAATTGATCAAATGATGTCATACATTTTTGATGATGGTAGAGTTTTATTTATTTATTTATTTATTCTTCAATGCACCGAGTACATTAGGCGGACTTAATGCCACTAGGCATTCTCTAACAGTCAACCTTTGGATTTTTTTTTTTTATCTGAACCATTTTTCCTGGGAGTTTATTCATAAGTTGACTATGCCACCCCCGTACAGAAAAGCAACACAATAATACCTAAAACTAAAATACATAAAAATAACTATTGTTATGGGTACATCCTAACTAGCCACATAATTTCTGCTGATAGTGGGTTGGACAGTTAGGTGTTACACATACCAACATTACAAGTTAAAAGGATCGGCGGGCGAACCCATTCATTCCGCACACATTCCATTAATAAGTGATATACATCATCTATTATGTGACAATCTGTACAGTTTTGTGTGGTTGAAATACCCATAAGAAAATTGAACTTATTAGATGGTATGTGACCGGACTGTAATACATTAAATATCTATTCAAACTGCCTTGGTAGCCTAGTGGTAGCAGGCTACTACTACTACGCTGTCCTGGTTCGATGCCCGGGTAGGCGGTTATCAGAGATAATGGTGTAAAGTCCTTTATCTCTGGTTCTATTGTGAATTTTGCATTTTCTGGAAATTTCCCAGTACCTGCCTCGAAGTTTGGTTATGTGCCCGGATATGTCAACAGGCTCGCCACCGGATACATGGGCTAAAACGTAACCGGCGAACGTGTATGTTTGCATGTATGCTTGAATGCTTGCATTTACCTCTGCTTAAGCGTTCGGGGATTACCGGCGGTAAGTTACGTTTTTTTTTTACCTATTTAAACATCAAATATTTATTTGAAATTGGTCTACTAGGACACTTTTGCATTATCAGGAAGGATCATTCCTTGCTATCTCTAAAACAGTCGTGGTTGATCAACTAGTATATCAAGAGTTATTTCAAATATTCTAATATTTATATCGAATGGACGAAGTCTTTCCAATCCCCCGAAGGTTAATGTTCAATTGGCCGTGACGACCAAATTGTTTTCCAGAATTTGTTACTCGTTTTGTGTGGGTGTTGTTTTATTTTCTCGATTCTTGAGTTTGCTGACCGATGCAAGTAATGTTTTTGAATATATTACATCATGAAATCGGATATCCAGACGCTTTAATCATGATATTTCAAAGTATATGTTTTTACTGTCAAAAATATGTGACAAGATGTGTGATAGCTGCTCAAGAATAAATATTGCACATCGACCGCAGGAAGAGACGTCGGCTTATTTCGTTAGCGTTATCTCTTTCGGACCTTACCTATTTGATGTTTGTCGACCATTTTGATCAAGTTTTGATCAATACCGAACTACCGAACTATTCTTTTGCGTAGGCAGTGTGCAGCAAAGAAAACGCTCTACGAAGTCGAAACTAGCCGATTATCTATTTCGTCGGCTCTAAGTGCAATATTTCTTGTTGTTTACTGTAGTTCATATTGATATCTGCAGCTGACGGATCTATTTGAACAAATAAAGTTTTTTAAAAATAGAGATTCCAAAATTGCTTCTTATAATCACCCTAAATCCGTTGCTGAATCGGAATGTCCTAATGCTATTGCCTCTTACCTCGACCATTGCAAGAAAGCAGTAACAACAACAGTTCTAACTCTATAGTTTCCAAGTAAACAGAAACCATCGAGTCTAAACATGTTCTATTCATTATAAAGACAGGTAAAAGGAAATTTATTACGCCATGTTCCGTGTCCCGGTAAGATTGAATGAACGTGGAGGAAAAAACTACACGCTTCACAGCGTTTGGTGTGGAAAACTGCAAAACATTCCATGATAAAGGTTTGTTGTTGATCTGACCGTATATTTTACCGTTCCTTCGTTGTGTACCAAATAGTGTTCAACTTCAAACCTTTACCAAGATTATTTCAAAATAAATAATACTTATAGTTCTTTTCTCCACTCTTATCCCCAATTTTTACTACAGGATAGACTGTCCTTGTATGGTTGACTGACATCGATGGTGGCCATTGGTAATATCATATCTTACAATTTTAAGGATAATGATTCGTCGCTTATTATTTCTCAGTCTTTTTCAGTCAGAAAATCTTCTTTTGTTTTTTTAAGTCTTTCTTAGTTCCCATTCGTTTATAAACATACCGTACTCGTGTATCAAAGTTTAAATTTAAATAAATGAAATGCTTTACTCCCTCTACTGATGGTAAAGCTCTTGTGACATGGCTTTTGGCAAAGGCATCACTGCATTATCTAATTTAGGTGCTTGTCGGTAAATAGTAGTGTTCAGCGAAATAGTGTGCCTATCAAAGTGCAGCCGTAGCTTGCGGCAAGGTAAGGTATTATGTCCGTTCTTCATAGTTGTAAGCAAAGAATACAAAGTCCCAAGGAGATCTTCAATACATAGATACACTGGTATGATTGATTACGCACTCTCCTATACTTCACGTACTGTGAGTACGATAAATGATGGTCCCATTCCTTACAAATAGTATCATGGTTTCAAACTTAAATTGTATGTCTACGAAGTAATTGAAGAGCTGTAATCAGTCGTTGAAAGTGTCCCCAAAATAATATGCAATTACTCACCTCGTTATCTGTCAAATTCGATAGATTGTTCAAATCCGAGGTTCCACGGTAAATAGACTTCAAAAATGGAGGAGGTTTTATGTTTGACTGTACGTATGTTTTTTATGTTGTATGTTCACCGATTACTCCGTCGGCTGTGGGCCGATTTGATTTTTTTTGTGCCATTAGAAAAGATAGTTGATCCTATTTATACCACGTTGGGATCTGATAATGGCATCATGGGGAAATCGAGGGAAACCCTCAGAAATTGTATGTTTTAGTTATGATATCTTAGTAAATGTATGAATTTGCATCTGAATATTATCATTTCAAGCAACTGAAGTTGCGTTGGAAGCAACAGCAGTCCTGAACCGTGAGAAGTTACGAGATAATACTAGATAAGTAGATAGAACATATTACCTACTCAACATACTGGATAGACATGTCGTATGTGTTAGTTGCCTACTTATCGATATTCAGGTACACCAAAATTAAAAAAACTTTGTTAATTGTCGAGCCAAAGACATTTCATGAACGGGGAGGAGTAAACGGGGGTTCGTCTTCTAGGTATTCCAAAAGTGTAACGTGCATTCCTTTTTTTGTTTAAATCTGTGTTCTATTATTTTTCACTTTTTAGTAATGGATTTGTAAAATCGCTATTTTCTTTTTCAAATCTGTTTATAGTTTTCTTTGTAAGAGAGTCACATTTCTTCCCAATTCTTATTCGTAAGGTTGTGTAGTAAATTTCCACAGAACAAAGGTTAAAAGCTGCGGCACCATTATATTCATACATCAACCCATCACAACAAAACATATCTATTTAATTAATTCTGTTAAACGTGTCCGCAAACCCATTTATTGCTTACACACTTCATAGGAAACTAAACCGGGCGGTGGTCCATCGATCGACAGCGATTCCTGGATCTCTTTCCTCATTAACTTTTATAGCTTTTATTCCATTTAAAAAAACCTAATTGGATGCTTTAAAATATCCCGTTCACGCAACAATTTCTCACAAAACTAACCCGAGAAAACTGTGGCCTTTAAAACAAATGACCCCCGTGAATTGGTAAAGAAAAAAATCCTTTTCGGCAAGCTCTTTGTGTTAATTATGAAGCCGTCGCGCCTTTTCACTCTTATTTACATCTGGGTGTTGCATCTCTTTCTAGAAATAAGTTCTTTTTGGTCAATCGCCGGCGCTTGTCGAGGTCGGGTCAAAACGTTTTGTTATTTTTTTTATGTTTGTTTGTTTGTGTGCGTTGATTGCTCATGCCCCGTAATAATAATGTTTAGGGCCAACTAATTGGTGTAAATTTTTATTGAAAATTATTACCGGTTACAAGATGTGTCGTTTGGTCTTCTGATGGGTCAATTTTATGATATTTTTGTGGTGGCTAGAACTACAGTTTTTATTTATACTGTCAAACAGGTTTTACGATGAAAATATTAGGTTAAGTTATCGATAACGTTTTCGGAACTATCCTACCAACATGTATACTAAAGTTAGTTGAAACATTTGTATACATTTTTTTATGTAATGGAAATGGCAAACAAGCATGCAGTTTACATTGATGTTGAGTGATGACTGCAGCCACCCACACGAAGACTGAGGTCAAAATACAGATGCGTTACCACTCCTGAGGCCTAAGGTGTTATGCCTCTGGGCCAAAAATTACAGGGCCATACATACATGTTACTTGATCTCCTGAAAACGCCTTTAGGAGTACATGTTTGGATGAAATTTGACACGTATATAGTTTACAGTTATTTTACTGAAATTTCATTGCGAACCAACTATAAATTTAATGATTAGATAGTGCCTATTGCTATAAAAAATATATGAATTCAATCTAATGGCGGGTTGGTAAGGTCAACGCTGAAAAGTGATTGTACCAATCTCTTGTTTTCTTATCGTATATTTTGATATTTCTTACAGCTGTTTGAAGAATAATTTTTAAAAAGTTTACAAGATTATGGTACAAAAGCTTAACAGTGAAAGAGATGTACATTCTACAGATCTTTCATTAGGTACCAATATTATGCCCCAATCAAAATATATTTTGCCAAATATTTAGGTAACTTTATTCTTGTATGGGTAAGTAGTAAATGGATGCATTCAAACATATCTGCGAACATTTCAAACATCCCTGATTCGCCGGTTACCTACATTTTAGCCCATGTTTGACATTTCCGGTCACATTACAAAACTTCTAGTCGTAGAAAATAGAAAAATCCCATTTGCACTAGCGCCGATTAAGGACAACAAACACCCTTATCTCTGATAGCCGAACCAAGGATCAAACCCCAGAAACGCGTAACTGCTGAGGCAGTTATAACGTTAATACCAACGTTACGTTAGTGCCACTTTATAAACTTTATAAACAACACTCCATCCCATCTTATCAACCATCACTTTATAAACAACATCAGAAATATATGTAGCTTAAATCAAGACAAAGAACTGCTGAGAATTAATACACAGAGTTTAACAATTTTATGTAGGGAAATACCATGAATATTTTTGACGAAACTAAAACTTTCTTTCAAAACCATTTTCGTGGCAGTGATACTATAGTTTTATGAACTAACAGTTAAACAATGAATAATACTTAGTAAAGTAGACTTGAATGAAACAAAGCACTCGTGACCACTGATCTGAAACGAAGGGACTCATGGGAACTCATGAAAAACCATAAATTAATCGGTACCCCATAAAACAGAATCAAGTATTCATTAAACTTGCATTGTGATGCATCGACGATTTTTATTTCGTTCTTTTGTTTTCAATTTTCATCTAACTTTATCTTGGCTTATGAGTTCTTATACGGATTATTTTAATACATTAAATAAGTTTTTTAAAAAGCCTTTGATTTGGTACCGTAAATATTACTAATGGTTAATTTCTTCATCAATCATTTAAATATGTATATATAAAGTCAACATTCCTTATAAAATTTAAATTTTATCAGAGAGATATAAATACAAATATGAATGATCTTTTGGAATTGCCGTTTAAGATAAAATCAAGGAGTGTCCCCCAAGGAGACACACTCGGTTCGACACTATAGAACGTATATAAAAATCGAACTCAAACATTGTCGTGATTAGGCGATCGCATGATAGACCACAAAAAAATCTCGTGTATTAATTAGTAAAGACAATAAAACTTTGTGAATAATCAGATGATCGCGTGCGCTGGTTTTATGATCAAAAATAGTGAATTAGACACGGTTTCTATACCAATCTTTATGGATACCGCTATCCGAGCCGGTATGTTTGATGTTTTTAACTTGCTTCAGAGTTTATAACGCGTGTTTTATTTAAATTTTTCAACTAATCTATGACGAATCTTCCGCACCGTGTTTTTGCTAAACTTTCAATATAAAAAATCACCTGATTCGTTGGCGATATATCAAATATCTGTGGTAGATCCAACATTATTCTTAGGAGAACATTAAAATTTAATATTTTTTAAGAGTCTAGACTTTGGAGATCAATAAAATTTAAACTAAGAATATATGTAAACAAAAAGCACGTCGTTATATATTTGCCTTATCCTCTTCTTCTCCAAAGGTATAGATATACATTTCAAAGGTACACACAATTTACTGGAAACATTTTTGTCTCATACAGTTTATTAATATTCATTGGGTACATTTTCAGAATCCGGAAGTGTTTTTCCAATTCTGATAATAATAAT
This sequence comes from Macrosoma leucophasiata, assembly GCA_036365455.1. Classification (NCBI taxonomy): domain Eukaryota; kingdom Metazoa; phylum Arthropoda; class Insecta; order Lepidoptera; family Hedylidae; genus Macrosoma; species Macrosoma leucophasiata. Next base: position 5,674,486 of record JAWQUS010000015.1, read on the forward strand.
ACCACGTACATTCTTGGATCTTATTGGCTAGAGCTACAGTTGCAACCCTAATAGTAAATATCTTACCCTCTTCATAAACGCCTGAAGTCGAGAATTGGACCCAAAGAGGACTTCCTTAGGAAGTTGCTTAAAAAATTAGTGTGAGCGCTATTTACGCTTAGCGCTAGCCTGATGAAGAAGATCAAAAAGCCTGCCGTTTGATTAGCTTTCTATAGACATACATCCAATTAGGCTTAGCAATAGAGGTTAAACTTTTCATAATAATTACCAATTGCAATGTTATTAAGAATTAATTTTTAATAGGTTAATTTATAGAAACATGGAACAGGAATATCGTATTAGACGCACAAAACGGTTATTTGAAATCCAATAAAAACAAATCGACGATATAAAAAATGGAATTAGCGAAGGGGGCAATAAAATGTGAGATTAGAAACAAAGAACTGAACTCAATTGATAAGCGTGTCACATTTCTAATTAAGTGTTGCCATTATAAAAAAGTATTTACAGCAACACAAATTACTTTTTCTAATAACAGAACGTTGCTACTTAATATAACCGTTAGTGTTAAGGGCATACAGATTCAAGTACCCTTTCCTCATTGGAAATTCATAACCAATTATTTATTCTTTTGTTCTATACGTTTTTATGTTGGGTTCTTAGTATTTGTAATTTGTGATTAACTGCCGCATACTAAATTGTGAAACAGGTGCTGGACTGGCTGGTTCATTCATTGATAGCGAATGTGACAAAGTATTGAACTTTTTAGTGTAGTATGAAAGAATATATTTAAACATCTTTTTGCTCAATGAATTAGGTAGAGTGTCCACAAAATATTGCACATCGACCTTAGGAAATAGACTTCGGCTTTGTAGAGCGTTATCTCTTTCGTACAACTACCTATTGTTTACCGTTTTAATCAATTTTGACCGCACTATTAGTGCTTACAATGCAGTGTGCAGCGGAGATGGACGCTCTACGAAGACGAAACTAGCCAATTGTCTCTTTCCTAAAGAAATATTACACATTAATAATTGTTTTATATTATTTCGCATTAACACATGCTTGTGAAATATATGTTAAAGAAAAACCTAACTAGCATAGTATGGCAATAAATGGCGCTACTGCCACCATAAGGCAATGCAATAAATGTGAAGGAAAGATTTGACAAATCGGGCAGGACTTCGGTAGCTCAGTTGGAAGAGCGGCTGGACTAGATTCCCAGTGGCCGCGAGTTCGAGTCTCGCCTGAAGTCAAATTTTTCTTTCCATTTTTCTTTAAAATAAATATTACACATATTTCTCGGCTGGTACTGTAGGTACTCGTAGATGCCGCGGTGCCCCCTGAGACTTCGACACCCGTGTGCATTGCATACCCTGCACTATAGGCATACCACGGAGACTCCGCCAAATTCCATACAAACGCTTTATTTGATTTCTATTACACATACATCAATCAGTGACGTGTATTTACACGCGCACCTATGTGCGTAGCACGTACAAAATATCAACCGTCGCCCATAAGAGGGGAAGGGGTTGAGTGCTGCGGGCAAATCGGGCGGGACGTCGAAGTGTCCATTCTATACGTAGTATTATTTCATATTCTCGGCTATAAGTTAAGCCGCCCCTGAATGTACGGCCCTGTAATTGCCGGCACAGAGGCATAACACCTTAGGCCTCAGGAGTGGCAACGCATCTGCATTTTGACCTCTGGTTATTGTGTACCTAAGTGTCTATAGGTTGCAGTCATCAGTTAAGTGATGACTATGAACTGCATGCTTTTTGCCACTTTTATTACATAAAAAAAATAAAAAAGAATCAAGAGTTAAAAGATTTTTCTCTAGTAGCCCCCGATCCGGCACTCGAAACCAGGAACCGAACCGAATAGTGGGCTGCTGCCACTAGACTACTGACTACTGAGGCACTCAATACATACATAAACACTAAAAAAAATATATACCGGCCGAATTGAGACCCTCCTCGTTTTTGAACTCGGTTAATAAAAAGCAATTTACTTTCGCGTACGTAATAATCCGTCTAAATAAAGATACTTGGAGATTAACATCCTATTTGCATATCTCATTAAGGCATTTACTAATACTATTAGTCACACTTTTTCTAACTTATATTGAGTATCGAACGTCTTATGGTAATTGGCTCACTTTATATGTCTTGTATCGTTTATGTTAATAAAAAAAAATAGATGAACATGGACGTTTTTTATGAGATGTACAAATGTAGAAGTGACATTTCTGATGATAGGCAAAACTTGATTGCCTTTTTGCAAACGTGAGTCTGTGACATATTTTATAGCAGTGATTATAAAGTGGACAGACTTCGACTATTAGGCACCTATCAAATCTATACAATATATTATTATGTATTACTAGCTGTACTTTGCGCGCGTTGCTACACCAAATAACGTGGCAATGACGTGGCATGGGCGGCATCGTCCCGCGATAATGTCCTCCAAACCGAATTTCGGTCACGGCGGCCAATCTCAACGGAGACTAGCCAACTTCGCGGGAGATTTATAGTGCACAAGTGTATGCGCAAACACAGGTGCACTCTCTATTCCCTCACTCTCATAGCCAGATGGGACGGCAATCCCACACGACCGGAGAGAGATCGGATCAGGACCGTCGGCTTTACATGCTCTCCGAGACACGACCAGACTCCGGGCTACTACTGGGAATTTCCTTACAGAAAAACCCAGTAACAGATTTCCCCGACCTGGGGATCAAACCCAAGACCTCAGGCTTCACCATCGCTTGCGACCACTGAGCCAACGAGGTAGTCACGATAAAACTACTGCCACTGCGATCGCCAACCCGCATGCCAAGCGTGGCGATTATGGCTTATACATAATTATACACATTAATAACGCATAACACAACACTGTTGTGAGCGTGTTTAGGAACTTTACTACCAGAGTAGAGCTCCAGTGACGGAGCTCGCGGGCGTAGGCACCACCGCATTACCTAATACTTGCCGCTAAATGGTAGTGTTCAGCACTATCGTGTTCCGGTCAGGAGGTTATGTACGGCCCTGTAATTTCCAGCACAGAGGCATAACACCTAAGGCCTCAGGAGTGGTAACGCATATGCATTTTGACCTTGGTCTTTTTGTAAGTGTCTATAGGCTGCAATCATCACTTAACATCAATGTGAACTGCACGCTTGTTTGCCACTTTCGTTACTTAAAAAAAGGCTTTGTCCAGAAGTGGACGTCTTTCTGCTGAAGTGGCAGCTCGAGCTCGCCATATTAGCTCTACCTACCAGTAAAATTCAACAACGCATTCTACGATCGTAATATGCAAGGTACCCAGATTGCGTCTTTTAACAAATATGCCCACATAGTATTATACCTTGACCTCAATTCTTTATCCTACCACCATGCCCTAGTGAAGTGCTATCTTAGTGGATACTTAACTATGCGATGGTTTGGACCAGCATACGATGGTTAGAAAGAAAGAAAGAATGTCGAATGAGCAATAAGTGGTTTCTAGAGTTCTGAACCTCTAAAATTGTAATAGAGCTCCAGTGACGTATGCAAAAGCACAGCCGCATTACCAGTCGCAAGGTAAAAATTAAACTACAGACACTCCACCTGTCCTACTAACTAACACAGCACTGTATGTCGTTACAGAATGTAAGTACTTGGGCCACTGGATCACAGATACTCTGTCAGATGATATAGATATTGAGCGCGAAAGAAGAGCCTTGTCAGTTAGAGCAAATGTGTTGGCTAGTTAGTTTGCGGCAGGTAGCGAACAAATAAAAATCCAAGTCTATATAAAGCCTACTGTCAGACTTTTTATATGTGCAGCTTATGGGTCTAGTAAACAAAGAAAACGCTAAATGTCCTTAGAGTACGAGTCTAAGGACATTTAGCGTTTTAGTCCTTACGGAATTTACGGTCAACAGTTTCCATGCCATTCTTCGTCACAGAATTGCTTCACTGATGCGGCGAGTACGTGTGAGTTCTAGCAGCATTCTGAATGTATTGGCTGACAGACCAGACTGTCCTATATGGAAACGCTGGATCAGTGTACATATGGGACTATACGGTTCTTCTTCTTTATTATAGAAGTAAATAATGTATAATACAATGAATTACTAATAATTGACATGTAATAATATTGAATCGAAGCGCGCTTGGCCCCGCGGCTGGTGTAGATCATAAGAGATCTACTCGCTTAAGCATTACGGGCGCGGTCGGGTAGTGTGATGGATGACCGCTAGTGACAAATTAAATGCGCGTTTCCGTGCTTCGGAGGGCACGTTAAGCCTTCAGTCCCGGTTGCTATCGATAGATAGCAGTCGTTAAACCTTGTCGGAGGCCTTATGGGCGATTTGAAAACAACCGACAGCGGGTTGGCCACTAACCCTCCCACCTCCACCAATCCGCATTGGAGCAGCGTGGTGGAGTAAGCTCCAGGCTTACCCCCAAAAAGGGGAGAGATTCGTGCCCAGCAGTGGGACGTATTATGGGTAGCCATTATTATTATTAATAATATTGTATTGAATTTTATTAGATTGTCCACTAACACTTACTTACAAAATATAATGAATGGATTTTTGATTATCTGAATAAATGAATATAATAATAATAATCACCTAACCTTTGCCGCTAAATGGTAGTGTACAGCACTGTTGCGTTCCGGTCAGGTTGTAATGTACGGCAGTCTAAATCTCAGGAGTAGAAACCGAGGAGCAGCAAATCTACATTGATTTACTGGTGGTAGAACTCCAGTGATGGAGTTCGCGGGCGTAGGCACCACCGCATTACCCAATATACTTGCCGCTAAATGTTAGTGTTCAGCACTATCGTGTTCCGGTCAGATGGTAATGTACAATCCTGTATTTCCGGCACAGAGGCATAACACCTTAGGCCTCTGGAGTGGTAACCCATCCGCATTTTGACCTTGGTATTTGTGTGGATATCTTTTGGGATCACTTAACATCAATGTGAACTGCATGCTTGTTTACCACTTTCATATCAGGGGAGGTCATTCAATCATCAAGACATCTACATTTCGACCTCTAATTTTTATGCAGATGTCTATCTATATATTTAATACGAACTATCCCAAATTTGTCACTATCGACAAAATCTGGTACATTTTGAAAGCCCGGTACCACAGAAAACTTTTTTATGAAAACTACATTCTCAAAACTTAGGTCTAGCTTTGTGAATTATCCACTAAGAGCCAACACAGTAAAATATTCTAGACGCCGTCAAATCTTCAAATCTTGTTAGTGGTTTATCATCTGGGAAACCACAAATCGCAGAATAATAATATCTATAATAAAATGACTGTAAATCAAATTAACTCTACCATAGATATATCGTAACTTTTCGAATAAAAACTCTTTTGTATTAAGTAATTAATAAAATATCGTCTTAGTTGGTTTTAAATTATTATAAAGGTAATGATGAATAGCTTTTTCTATGACATTGTTACATTTAAACAACTCCATAGCTGTTGGTCCTTCGTGTGTATGAAAGAAATTTATTGTGAAATTATGTCATGTCAGTTGGAAAGTACCTATTATTAAAGTATGTTTTATGTATGAATTTAAATATTTATAACATAAATATACGCCGGTTTTTTTTTATAACGAACGTGGCAAACAAGCATGCAATTCACATGGATGTTAAGTGATGACTGCAGCCTATATACATCTACACAAAAACCAGAGGTCAAAATGCAAATGCGTTGCCATGGAATGGACCAGTCATAACTATCACAGAGACATAACGACTTAGGTCTCATGGTGAAGACATAGGCATTCATGAATAAGTTAGCTACCTTTACTACTCATCGAGTAGTTTGGTAGACTGGCGGTGAAGAGTTCCAATGGCGAAAATTGAGATTTTATATAGAGACCTTGCTTAATATATTTGCTGCCGAGTAATTGCATATTTTTTGAGTGACATAGCAATGTACAGAGTAGATACCTACACGTAATTCCTGATGCATTGTCATAAAAAAGTAAATCAGGAACAGCAATGCATCTTCACTGAGACTTTTGCATTAAGCACCATCAATAAAATTTATCATCAAAATTGTGAGTACAGTTTTTTTAACAAATATGTATAATATAACAGAAGTTCTATTTAACCTAACCTAATACATGAACAGACAATAATAAATTAATCCAAAACATTAATATTCACAGTCAAATATTGTAGAATGAAAACCTCAACAAATACAAAAGATTTACACAAACGAACGATATCAATCAATCGAATAATTAAATATACCCCACATCGTATATTTCGCGCGTTTTCCATCAACAAGTAGCGGCCATTACGATAAAACTGTCACTACTGACAAGTAATTCAAGATGGCGGGTGTTTGACACGACATCGACTAGTGTTTACTAATTTTCCGCGGCAATTAACGTTTTATTAATAAAATTATAGGTTGAAGCATCTTGTTTTATGAACGAAGTGTTATAGTGTTGAATATTTATACAGGGCCACATTTGTAGGCATTTTAAACATGTTTGTGACAAGGTGTATTAATGTACGCAGGCAATTTTTCATTATTAAACCCGATATGAAACAATGTGATGTAGATGATTGTGATCCAACCATCGTTTACACTCGGAAAAGTTAACTACATTATTAAGTTTATCTATAGGATACATGGTTTTATCTAGTGGATTATTTCTTTACTTAAAAGTTTAAAATTTAAAATTGACAATTGTTACCTACTATATACCTAATGAAACTCTACAATACGTAGGTAGAGCATTTTACAATATATCCTAAAAATTTTATACATATTTTTTAATTTTAAATAAAAGTAGTCTAACATTATCGAAAAGGACGTTGAGTTTTTTTTTTCAATCTTTTCGGATCCTAGTGCGTTCCCGAAGAGGCATATTTTTTGGTTATAATACAACATATTTCTCGCGAGTGTATACGGGCAACTTTATCGTTATTTTTTAGATCTGGTTGCGCTTATTCCTTTTTTTTAGCTTTATGTTTAACTAGATGTCCCAGCAATCTTCGTATCGCCCTAGAAAATACAAAAAAAAAGTTTAAAAATGTTATGAAAAATAGATGCTGGCCGATTCTCAGACCTATCCAATATGCTCACAAAATTTCATGAAAATCGGTCCAGCTGTTTCAGAGGAGTACGGTAACTAACATTGTGACATGGAAATTGTATATATAAGATAGCGGACCGCCCCGGCTTCGCGCGGTGCAATGTTGCCTACCTTCTCCTATTCGTCTTAGCGTGATGATTATACATAGATATAGCCTGAAGTCTGCCTCGATATCTTTTATAGTTTAGGCAGCGTACGCAAAATAAGTAACTTTTCGGGTTGATTTTTTGCACCTTGTGTCTGAAAAACCCAAATATCTTACGGCTTTTTTTCCAAAATAAAATATAGATACCCGTGGATAATGTAGCTTTCGAATAGTGAAAGAATTTTTAAAATCGGTCCAGTAGTTATTGAGCCTATTCATTACAAACAAACAAAAAAATATTACCTCTTTATAATATTAGTTTAGATTGATAATAATAATAATGGCAACCCATTATACGTCCCACTGCTGGGCACGAGTCTCTCCCCTTTTTGGGGGGAGGCCTGGAGCTTACTCCACCACGCTGCTCCAATGCGGATTGGTGGAGGTGTTGGGGTTAGTGGCCAACCCGCTGTCGGATGTTTTCAAACCGCCCATACGGCCTCCGACAAGGTTTAACGACTGCTATCTATCGATAGCAACCGGGACCGACGGCTTAACGTGCCCTCCGAAGCACGGAAACTCGCATTTAATTTGCCACTAGCGGTCACCCATCACACTACCCGACCGCGCCCGTAGTGCTTAACCGAGCAGATCGCTTCCGATCTACACCAGCCGCGGGGCCATGCGCGCTTCGTTAGATTAATATGATGAAATTGGTGAAGTTGTTGGACGATGTGCGTGTGCTTTCTTTTGTGGCTATTTCATTGAGGTCGAATGGGCTTATGTTTACCATGGTGCAGATTGTGAAATGGTCGTTGCGTTCCTTTCTGTATCTTATACAATCTCTGAGTAGATGATCAATGGTTTGGGTAGTAGTATTATCGCATGGGCATGTGTCGGTGGGGGTAATGTTAAAACGATGTAGATACTGTTTATGATATCCGTGGCCAGTTAAAATGTGTGTTAAATGGAAACTGGACGTAGATAGTTTTTATATTATTTCTAATTTTTTTTTTTTTTTTTTATGTATCTATAGTGGCAAACAAGCATGCAGTTCACATTGATGTGTGACTGCAGCCTATAGACACCCACACAAAGACCAAGGTCAAAATGCAAATGCGTTACCACTCCTGAGGCCTAAGGTGTTATGCCTCTGTGCCGGAAATTACAGGGCCGTACATTACCACCTGACCGGAACACGATAGTGCTGAACACTACCATTTAGCGGCAAGTAAATCAGGTAATGCGGTGGTGCCTACGCCCGCGAGCTCCGTCGCTGGAGCTCTACCACCAGTAAAAACGCATGCTTGTGAAATATATTTTATTTTAAAGAAAAATGGAAAGAAAAATTTGACTTCAGGCGAGACTCGAACTCGCGGCCTACTGGGAATCTAGTCCAGCCGCTCTTCCAATTGAGCTACTGAAGTCCTGCCCGATTTGTCAAATCTTTCCTTCACATTTATTGCCTTACTTTATGGTAGCAGCAGCGCCATCTATTGCCATCTACTCTATTGGACGTAGATAGTTGGGATGTAATTTCTTTTTTTTTTTATATGTGTTGGTTTAAATTGAAAGCAAATACCTAAAATAGTTATGAAGAATATGCATGGAAATGTCGCCAATATTTATTGATTTGTGTGAATTATTTATCACTGAGCTTGGCCATGTTGCAGGATTATTACCTATATGTAGGTAAAAATTAATGCATTACCTACTCTGTCTGTCTATAATCGATATTTTTATGGTAGGTATATTCTATAGAAAATAATAAACATGTTTACGAGTTTATTTCAAGCACAGAGATCATGAATCTTAGGCCTCATAAACACATTTTTATTGACAGTTTTAGATCAGTATTTGAAGCTCAAAAATTAACTAATCGATCGTCTTAAAGTTAACCTCAAATTTTATGGAATTGAAACAGCGCTATCTAGCGTCATTAATCGTCATCATTTCAGCCGAGAAACTTCTACTGCAGGACAAAAGTCTTCTCCAAAGATTGCCACAACAAACGCGGGGCACCATTTTTACTGGTGGTAGAGCTCCAGTGACGGAACTCGCGGGCGTAGGCACCACCGCAATACTTAATATACTTGCCGCTAAATGGTAGTGTTCAGCACTATCGTGTTCCGGTCAGGTGGTAATGTACGGCCTTGTAATTTCTGGCACAGAGTCATAACACCTTAGGCTTCAGGAGTGGTAACGCATCTGCATTTTGACATTGGTCTTTGTGTAAGTGTCTATAGGCTGCAGTCATCACTTAACATCAATGTGAACTGCAAGCTTGTTTGCCAATCCCATAACATAAAAAAACATAATTCAGCAATTACCCTCAACCTTCACCCTTTTATTGAAGACGTGTTTCAATTGAATACGAAAAAAAATATCGGAAATAGCTACGCATTTCATAATAGCTCAACATTGATACTTTTATTTCTTGAAAAACTAAACGAAGTTAGATACACTAGGTACCCTGGGGTGATAATTAAAATTGTCTTCTATAGAACTGCATGTTAAGAGACTTAAATATAAGTAATGTTAATTGTAATTGACCCCCCGTTAAGTTTAACTCTTCAGCTGTTTATAACAGCAGATTCTTAAGTAGTGTTATATAGTTTTTGTTAATTACAAGTTTCAACATAAAAATAGAGATCTTCATTCTTTTGGTACTATTTCGATTGGAAATCCATTATTCGAGCCAATGACCTATATGATAGAGTACTAGACAGGACACAGACCTTGGTAGCATGGTTCCAGTTTTCAGAAGTTTAACGAGACAGATTTCTTTTATATAATGGAAGTGGCAAGCAAGCATGCAGTTCATATTGATGTTAAGTGATAACTGCAGCCTATAAACACCCACACAAATACCAAGATCAAAATGCAAGATGCGTTACCACTCCTGAGGCCTAAGGTGTTATGCCTCTGTGCCGGAAATTACAGATCCGTACATTACCACCTGACCGGAACACGATAGTGCTGAGCATTACCATTTAGCGGCAAGTATATTAGGAACTGTCTCAGTAGCGTAGTGGTAGCAGGCCACTACTATTACGCTGGAGGTCCTGGGTTCGATTCCCGGGTCGGGGACTATCAGAGATAACGGTTTAAAATCCTTTATCTCTGCTTCTATTGGAATTTTTCCATTTTCTGGAAGTTTCCCAGTACCCCGGAGTTTGGTAATGTGCCCGGAGATGGCAATAGGTTCGCCACCTGTTACATGGGCCAAAACGTAACCGGCGAGTCGTGGGTGTTTGCATGTATGATTGAATGCATGCATTTACCTCTGCCTACCCCTTCGGGGATTACAGGCGTGAAGTTACGTTATATTAGGTAATGCGGTGGTGCCTACGCCCGCGAGCTCCTTCACTGGAGCTCTACCACCAGTTATATACTTTACACTACAATTACACTTAGGTACATAGTTCACCTTTAAAGTTTTCTTTGCATTAAGCGATGCTATGTAATTTTCGTTAATTTGTAAAATAATAAAGCCTACGAAAGAGACAATGGCCTACTTTCAACTTCGTACAGCGTTATCTCTGCTGCACACTGCTTACGTAAGCACTGATAGTGCGGTATAGGTCAAAACTTGATCAAAATGATCGACAAACGTCATAGGTAATGTGCGGAAGAGACAACGCTCTATAGACCCGAAATAAGCCGAAGTCTCCTTCCTATAAGCACACCGCGGACACATCACCACAGGACACAGACATCAATCAGTGACGTGTATTTACACGTGGACCTGTGTGCGTAGCACGTAGAGAATACCAACCGTCGCCCATAAGAGGGGAGGAGATTGGGTGATGCGGGGAAATCGGGCGGGACGTCGAAGTGTCCATTCTATACGTAGTATTATTACATATTCTCTGCTATAAGGTCAATGTGCAATATTTCTTGTTGGATACTGTAGATGTGTGTGGATATGCATTGTATGTGTGTGTGAATATATGTATACATTGCGTGTGTAAACTTGTACACATTGAATGATATTTTCCTACTCAAAATGAGAATTTTATGAAAAGGTTAAATATTATTGTGAAAGCTTGCCACAGATTACTCATAATCAGTATCTAAATCGAAAGTGTACAATTTAAGTACGTAATTAACATTTAAAACACAGATTAGAATAATGTGTGCATAATTAAACAAAAAAAAAAACATATGCTTATCGAGTTGTTTTCACAGACAATTTGACACAACTAATTTGTCTTTTGACTTCAATCTGACTTGTTATTGTGTTGTTATTTTTAAGTATCTTGTAAGAGGCATGGACACAGCGAAGTTTATGTAAAAACTAGCAGTCCCCGCGACATCGTCCGCGTGAGAATTTATGATTGTTCAGTATCTACCCGGACGAATTCGTGGGCGAAGCTACTCGTAGTATAAAAGTAGTCTAAATTACTCCTTATTACACAAACTATCTGCCAGTGAAAGTCCCATCGAAATTGGTCCAGCCGTTCCCGAGATTAGCGGGAACAAACAGACAGACAGACAGACAAAAATTGAAAAAAATGTTGTTTTGGTATATGTACCGTGTATAGATAGACACATATGCACAAAGCGGTCATTTTAATATTACTAACGAATATTCTGTCTGATGGTGGGGTCAAAAGTCTTAGGAATCGGCGTGCATGTTTGAAGAGAATGATGAAGGTAGACGAGGCACGAGAGGTTTGTCAGGACCGGGATATCTGGCGCTCTACACTCTCTGCCTACTCCGTTAGGGACCTGGCGTGAAGATACATACATACAAACAGACACTCCAATTTTATGTATTTGTATAAAGATATAGGTATATAATAATAACAATAATACGGGGGCAGAGCAGCTTGTGGCGAGCTGTTGGTGAGTAGCGACACCACCCCCTACCATCATCTCGAGTTCCTCCGAGAGAACTGGGCTCCGCCTCGTCCGCCACACAGAGGTACGGCCGGACAGAGCATCAGGTCTCTCACCTCTGGCTTGCCTTCATTGGCCGGTCAGAGTGGGGCGCTAGAGGTAGGGGATTTGCAGAAATTTGGATAATAGGCTGTTGTCTAAATTTCTGCAAGAGCCATACACTCGGGGGTGGAAGTGTCTAAAGGCATAATAGCGGGGAAGCCCGCTCCGAGCTCGAGATTACTCGCTCGTGATGGTGAAACCGGGGCCACACCTCTCGACACCCCCAGCCTCTCTCAACAGTGTTGCCCCCCGTCGACCATCGGGTTGGCTGTTTGGGGGGCCCACCAAGGAGAGGCGAGTCACCACCTGCCTAAAGTAGGATTCGATAATGTGAGATGTTGAATATAGGCAGGTGCCGGATCTCACTCCATAGGCCCAGCCAGCTAGTCCCCCCAGTTCACCCACATAGCCCAAAGTTTGGCGAATCACTTATCATTACAATAGTCCCATTATATTCTGCGGGGTCTGTCTGTGTCTGTATTAACTATCGATGCAGCCACAGAGAGGTCCCGCCGAATATAACCCATTACAAAGTAGATCAAAATTTTCGAAAGGGCCTCTACGTGTTGGACCTCCCATGTCCCCGCGCAAGCCTGACAAAGGTCCGGGGTTCAAATTGGACCCCGTGCTGACGAGAGGAACTATAAAAAAAAAACATGAAACTTATGAATTCATCCGCTGGGAAATATAACTCGGCAAAGAACAGTTTGATGTCAATGCCAAAATAAAATGACATCCCGTCACCCAACGTACTCCAAATGACGCATACGCATATAAGTGGAAAGACAAATGGCAGAATCACGCGGCGTAACAATTTTCTCAAATACAAAAGAAAAATGATAACGATCACCATTTTATTCGTGCACACTATCGCGTGCTCACTATGAAATTGCCCGTAATTGTATAAGTATGTATTTGTATACTGCTATCCATACTCTATTACGGGTCATTGAAAAATGCATTCAATGTTAATCTGGAGATTGGTTATACCGTTGAATGCTTTGAATGTCTTAAAATTAAAAACACCTAAAAATTTATTAAAAATCTATCTGCATCACAAAGCCAAAGCAATTTAGAATGTATCTTCACGCCAGGTCCCTAACGGGGTAGGCAGAGAGTGTAGAGCGCCAGATATCCCGGTTCTGACAAAGCTCTCGTGCCTCGTCTACCTTCATCATTCTCTTCATACATGCACGCCGATTCCTAAGACTTTTGACCCCACCATCAGACAGAACTCGACCTATTTGGTCATGGTAGGTCAGTCTTGGTCTTCCTGGGCCACTAATCCCCGAAGGGGTAGACAGAGGTAAATGCATGCATTCAAACATGCAAACACCTACGATTCACCGGTTACGTTTTGTCCTATGTTACTTGAGGTGAGGTTGCGACATTTCCGGACTCATTACCAATCTCCAAGGTACTGGGAAGTTACTTCATACTTAATATTCAATATACAACGTGTAACAGGATTTAATGTACAACCCGAAACTAGATAGTTCAGAATTGATAACCGAATCGATTTCAGGTATTTTAGATATAGGTAATATTTTGTCCCAAAATTAATTACAATTAAGGAAATTATGGTCACCCATTTGGTGAACAGTCAATAAAAACGAAAACGAGACTAACGTCTATCCAAAATAAAATGCTAGTCTCAACAAGTTTATTAGAACTCGTTGAGACGTGCTTTTTATTATAAATAATAATTTAAGAAATAAAATAGTGGAAATTAATCTTATTACTAGCGAGTGTTGAATAAGACTACGCAGGTTACGCTACATCACACATTGCAACAGTGTGCGTGTGTGAGTACATTCGTGTTTTTTGTGCGGCCGTAGGTAGAGGTAGGGTAAGTAAGCATAGGGTGTGTATAATGTTCGTACGAATTGAGGACGACTTATTTCTTAAATAAAAACAATTAAATAGATAAACATATCATTTCTGTTCATGTATTATGATTATAACTCCATTTTCTAATCGGGGTGTTAGAGAGTGTGGATTATTCCCGTTACATGTTATATATATGGGAAATATGGAAAGGTTTTAAACTGCCTCGGTAGCCTAGTGGTAGCAGGCCACTACTACTACGCTGAGGTCCTGGGTTCGATTCCCGGGTAGGGGGTTATCAGAGATAATGGTGAAAAAGCCTTTATCTCTGGTTCTATTGGGATTTTTCCATTTTCTGGAAATTTCCCAGTACCTCAAAGTTTGGTAATGTGCCCGGAGATGTCAACAGGCTTGCCACCTGTTACATGGGCCAAAACGTAACCGGCGAATCGTGGGTGTTTGCATGTATGCTTGAATGCATGCATTTACCTCTGCCTACCCCTTCGGGGATTACAGGCGTGAAGTTACGTTTTATACTTATCCATATTCTTGACATCACCACTTTTCCATGAATATTTTCTAATGTAGGTAAGAAATATAGCAAACAAGCATGCAGCTCACATTGAAGTTAAGTGATGACCGTAGCCTATAAACATCTACAGAAAAACCATCATTCAAAATGCAGATGTCTTGCCACCTCTGAGACCTTAGCTATTATGTCTCTTTGATATTTTTTTCGGAGATAGACATTACCATCTTACCGGAACACGGTGCTTAACACTACCATTTTGCGGCAGATAAATTACATAATATGTTGGTGCCTGCGCCCTCGAGTCCCAAAACTGAAACTCTACCACCCGTAAAATGCAAATGAAAACATAGTGAAAATTTTAGCTCCCCTGACGTTCATTTATTCAAAAAAATATTTTGCTAATCGGCCGACAAACGACGGAGGAATCGCGTGACATACACAAAAAAAACGTACGGGTCGAATTGAGAACCTCCTCCTTTCCTCCTTTTTGAAGTCGGTTAAAAAGTGAAGGTACATAAAAAACATTGTTATACTGGTTACAGATAATCTATGGTCGCGTGAGATAGCGATCAACCATCCCAACGCGGACGGACAAAAAAGTCTGGTTTCTTCATAGTCATTACTTTTCATTGTGGCTGACGGAAAATTCGTGTCACTGCGTTACTTGAATTGGGGTTGAAGAAATTATTGTTCACTTGGTGCTGCGTGTCAGAGAGGTGAAGATTGAGGTGACCATAACTCATGTGTACCAATTGTAAAATAAAGTGTTTTTTTCAATTGGAAAACAAACAGTTTATTATGACTAATCTGTGGTAAAATAAAAAAAAATATTGGAAAATAAACAGTTTATTATAACTAATTAGCAATGACAACAAATCTGAATATTATTATACTGCTGTCAACCTTCAGACATAAAGAAAAGCATACAGTTCACATTGATCTACGTAAATAAATATAAATTGCTGTTCGTTAGTCTCGCTAAAACTCGAGAACGGGTGGACCGATTTGGCTAATTTTGGTTTTGAATGACTTTTGGAAGTCCAGAGAAGGTTTAAAAGTTAAAAAATTTGAAGAAAATGAAGAGGAATAGTAAAAAACACAATTTCATTGCCCCATACAAATAGTCCGTATATAATAACAAACCTTTGACACATTATTTCATTCAGAGGCATTACACATTATTTCATTAAGTTTGACGGGTCAGCTAGTAAAAAAATACATTCTTTTACATATACCAATACTTTGTTGAAAATTGCTGATTCTATAAAAATCGAACAAAAAGCGAGTACAACTTAATTTGACCGGATGAAATCCGGTTTTCAAATCCAATGTAAGGATGTTACCTTTTACAACTTAGAAATTGTATAAAAAAAAACTTGATTGTACAACTATCTCGCTTAGGAAGGAAAGCGTAAATAAACTTGTTTAGTATAATTGACGAATTTAATAATTTCACGGTGTTTTTTACTATTTTAGTTTTTATTTGTTAATTTTTTTGTACGAAATTGTTAGCGTGAATTTTGGCGAATTAAATTAGAGATCTATGCGGTATATAGTGGTAGAAATATTTAAGTAATTAATAATACCTATAATCTATTGGTATCATGTTCACCCTACAAAAATGGATTTAGCAATGAGGTTAAATCTTTATTTTTATCTATATATAATATATAAGAATCAATTGCTGTTCGTTACTCTCGCTAAAACTCGAGAACGGCTGGACCGATTTGGCTGGCTAATTTTGGTTTTGAATGATTTTTGGAAGTCCAGGGTAGGTTTAAAATGTAAAAAAATATGAAGAAATTGAAGGGAAATAGTAAATACCACAATTTATTTTTCCATACAAATGGTCCGTATCTATTAAACCTTTGACACATTATTTCATTGTGAAGCAATACGAAGTTCGCCGGGTCAGCTAGTATTTTAGATTAAACACCGAGAACAAACAGCCGGTTCCGTTTTCAAATTGATTTGGCAGATATTTTCAACGTCGTCTGTCATGTTGCTATGGGAAAGTGTGGTTTTACTACCGAGATGTTCACTCCTGTGACCTCAGTGTCAGAATATACATAAAAATAATTCGTTTATTTACACGACTATAACGTGTTCTGTAAATTGTGTTAGTGTAATAAATTACATATGAATAATTTGTGAAAAAATGTGTATCTATAATTTATACTAGACTAGCTGTGCCCGCGACTTCGCCCGCGTGAGAATTTAGGATTGTTCAGTATCACCCGGATGAAGTCGTGGGCGCAGCTAGTATAAAAAGCCTAAGTTACTCCTTATTACATCAGCTATCTGCCAGTGAAAGTCCCGTCAGAATCGGTCCAGCCGTTCCCGAGATTAGCGGCAACAAACAGACAGACAGACAAAAACTAAAAAAAATGTTGTTTTGATATATGTACCGTGTATACATACATATGCATTAAGTAAAAAGCGGTTATTTTAATATTACAAACAGACACTCCAATTTTATTTATTTGTATAAATTATAAATTATATGCATCTCGGATTACTATACGTTTCATCAGTTTTTTTTATAACAAGGATAAATTACATGAGTTATAACTTTGCCATGATTTCAATTCACGATTTTTTATGCATGCATGCATGCAATTATTCGCTATTCCATTATTAGATTACTGACGGCTCAATCGATATGACAAGATCAATTGAAACTTTACGATTACGTCTGTTGCCTTCTATGGCGGACGCAAGATGGCGTCGGTACGTTTGACAGATGATTAATTCTAATAGAGGTTCTAAATGTCATATCTCCCGCCATTTTTCATCGGCTCCTTAGGGTTTCGTAAGTTAGGATTAAAAATTGAATTTTGGAAGGAAAAAATTTGGAGTTCCTTTTAACTCCAATTTTTTTTAGCGTTAACTGACCATCCGAATGTCACAGCAAATTTTTTCTAGAAAATTTTTGGTACTGAATAGGCAATGGAAATCCGTGATGTTTGTTTTTTTAGTGGGTAACTTCCTTATTGAGATGTAGTATACCTATGGTGTGGTAGGGTTTGAAAAATTACTTTGGACTACTTTTGATTTTTTTTTTATTTTTTTTTTTATGTAATAAAAGTGGCAAACAAGCATGCAGTTCACATTCATGTTAAGTGAAGACTGCAGCCTATAGACACCCACACAATGACCAGAGGTCAAAATGCAGATGCGCTGCCACTCCTGAGGCATTAGGTGTTATGCCTCTGTGCCGGAAATTACAGGGCCGTACATTACCATCTGACCGGAACACGATAGTGCTGAACACTACCATTTAGCGGCAAGTATATTAGGTAATGCGGTGGTGCCTACGCCCGCGAGCTCCGTCACTGGAGCTTTACCACCAGTAAATGAATATTGTAATTCATGATTCTAAATGATCACTAGGTTTTTTTTTCTACTACAGTTTATTTTTACCTTCGAAACTAAAAACTGTACTTGGGGTCATCATCCAATCCTTTGCCCTTCCTAAATACTATAATTTTCCTATCCTACATAATATACAATATTCATTTTTTTTGTTAGTTATGGAATAGCTGTTACTCATTTTGCCAGTGTCAAGTAAAACGATATTTCGTATTCTTCAGCAGCGTAAAAGTCAGAATCAATCAATCAGTCAGTCAGAGTCTGTCAGAGTAACAGTCAGTAATTTTGTAACTCTTATGGTTATGATAAGAAATTAATAATTTATTAGCCAAAACAGTTCCAGTGCTAAAAATTACACTACGAAGACCACAAAATTTTGAATATTTGTAGGAAATAGAGCAAAAGTAAACATTTTTGAAGTATTAACTTTTTTGTTTTATATTACGTAACTTCACGCCTGTAATCCCCGAAGGGGTAGGCAGAGGTAAATGCATGTATTCAATCATACATGCAAACACCCACGACTCGCCGGTTACGTTTTGGCCCATGTAACAGGTGGCGAACCTGTTGCCATCTCCGGGCACATTACCAAACTCCGGGGTACTGGGAAACTTCCAGAAAATGGAAAAATCCCAATAGAAGCAGAGATAAAGGATTTTAAACCGTTATCTCTGATAGTCCCCGACCCGGGAATCGAACCCAGGACCTCCAGCGTAATAGTAGTGGCCTGCTACCACTACGCTACTGAGGCAGTTTTTTATATTATTTCGCATAAATCCTTCAAGGATCGTGCGACCACCGGCGGCGAGACACATTTGAATTTCAATTGTCATATTTTTCTCGTGTCTGGAGAGATTAACACATGCTTGTGAAATATATTTATTTAAAAAAAAAATGGAGAGGACTTTTAGGACTTCGGTAGCTCAGTTAGAAGAGCGGCTGGACTAGATTCCCAGTGGCCGCGAGTTCGAGTCTCGCCGGAAGTCAAATTTTTCTTTCCATTTTTCTTTAAAAATAAATTAACTTTTTTTACAGAAAATATAAAATTACACAGTTTGCAGTAGAATACGTCGATGTGATTATATCTATTATAATGTGCTTACTTAGGTGTGCAAGCTCTTACCAAAAATCTATCTTTTGCCTAGTTTGTTCTACAATTTGGAGTTGAAAAAACTGAAAAATCTGCATTGGAACGAATATTCACAGTGACACCTAAACAATATGACCTGTATGCTTATATGCGACTTCATGACATAAAAAATATAGGTATATCTAATAATACCAGCTGTTGCCCGCGTGGTTGTTGAAAAGTATGGTCTTCCTCAAAGTCAGCTCTATCTCTGTACCAAATTTCATTAAAATCGGTTCAGTCGTTTGGACGTGAAAAGATAACAGACAGACAGACAGACAGAGTTACTTTCGCATTTATAATATTAATGTAGGGAATAAGGGAGGAAATATTGACTTGACTGCGAAGTCATCTGCGTGGAATTCGTAATTAAATTGAATACAAATTTTCAACCCCTATTTAAAACATAAAGAGGTTGACTTTAAAAAAAATAAACTATAGTTCATTTAAGGGTCTCAAACTATTTCTATTCCAAATTTAATTAAAATCAGCTCGGCCGTTTTCACATGAAAGGGGAAAACGGCCGAGCCGTTTCTGTCGGGGAACATGCCGACAGAACTACAAACATACAACTATGTTTTCGAATTAATAAAGTAGGGATAGATAACAATATCATAACCTTCAAGCTACCTATCTATCAAGAGATCCCAATTGAGATATCTATCTTTTTTTTAAATACCTATAAAATATGCTTTAAAAATTATTTACCATCAACAAAGACCGCATGCAATTTGAAACATGTTTGACTCCTATTTAATTTTAACTTATTAAACTTTTCTGTTTTTAAACACGCCACTTTATAACGCGTCGTTTACCCGGGAATTCATCAGCGGGAAGACAGATGGCAGCACCGGTTCGAATTCTAGAAATATTTTCATATATTTACACGAAGGAGTTGCAAAATATATCAAGAGTGGCCATAAAAAAAAGATATATGAACTTTCCGAACGGGTTTCGACGTCAAACATTTTAACGATGATATAATCATTAATTCGCATATATTTTGTGGCGATTAAATGCGTTTATTGTGAGCTTTATATTAAACGTATATGTACGTCGAAATGGGTTTAAGGTTATGATAGCTCATTCCATGAGCTGCACGGTATTTTACCTTGGTCGAGTAATTTTTATGATCCGAGAAGCGAAATGGTAAATATTCTTTGAAGTTAATGAAAACCGACTGTGTATAAAAAAAAAACAAACACATCCTTCTATATTTATTGTAAGAGGTAAATGTAGGTAAGATTTAATTGTTTTTTATTTATTATTACACTCACAGCCCCATTCTAGGTATAAACTTGTGTGGTGGTGCTGTTCCCATACACACACACACACACGCACAATACATACACAAATACCCAGATCCGAAAAAAATAGATATTCGTAGGGTATACATATACCTATTTGTCCCGGTTCGAAGATCGACCTGTGGCCCTCAGATCAAGCGGCCAATTAAGTTTTGTGGAATCCACTAAGAGTAAGTCCATCGACATGTATCTAAAATTGACATGTAAATAAATATAAATCTACCAAGTAGTAAGTGTATGTAGTCAAGATCAAATGCAGTATACCGTTTATCTTTCTTTAAAAATAATATCTCCTGTGTTTCATTACTGGGCTCAGCAGTCTAATAGACCCGTTTATTACTGGCACAGCTTCTTACGCTTAGGCCTTGAGATTGACTTTGATTCTATATTAAGACATTCGTTTCTCCAACATTGATTTTACATCATTGTAAACTGCATGTTTTTGTCAATTTCATGTCATAAAAACTAAAACTGTAACTCCATTATGATAATAAAACGACGTGTTTTTTCTTCAATTTCCTACAATACCGTATTATTACGTCAAAGTTATAGGTCAAGAAGATCTGATAGTAAATTTATGAAACATTATGACGTCAATAGAAGACTGTTTTATTCTTAAACACGCAAGGAGCTGTTTTTTATTGTTACCAGCCAGCATAATCTCAATTCAAAGTAACTTTTATTCTTTAGTTAATGGTTTGTGTCAAGTAAAACGATATTTCGTATTCTTCAGCAGCGTAAAAGTCAGAATCAATCAATCAGTCAGTCAGAGTCTGTCAGAGTAACAGTCAGTAATTTTGTAACTCTTATGGTTATGATAAGAAATTAATAATTTATTAGCCAAAACAGTTCCAGTGCTAAAAATTACACTACGAAGACCACAAAATTTTGAATATTTGTAGGAAATAGAGCAAAAGTAAACATTTTTGAAGTATTAACTTTTTTGTTTTATATTACGTAACTTCACGCCTGTAATCCCCGAAGGGGTAGGCAGAGGTAAATGCATGTATTCAATCATACATGCAAACACCCACGACTCGCCGGTTACGTTTTGGCCCATGTAACAGGTGGCGAACCTGTTGCCATCTCCGGGCACATTACCAAACTCCGGGGTACTGGGAAACTTCCAGAAAATGGAAAAATCCCAATAGAAGCAGAGATAAAGGATTTTAAACCGTTATCTCTGATAGTCCCCGACCCGGGAATCGAACCCAGGACCTCCAGCGTAATAGTAGTGGCCTGCTACCACTACGCTACTGAGGCAGTTTTTTATATTATTTCGCATAAATCCTTCAAGGATCGTGCGACCACCGGCGGCGAGACACATTTGAATTTCAATTGTCATATTTTTCTCGTGTCTGGAGAGATTAACACATGCTTGTGAAATATATTTATTTAAAAAAAAAATGGAGAGGACTTTTAGGACTTCGGTAGCTCAGTTAGAAGAGCGGCTGGACTAGATTCCCAGTGGCCGCGAGTTCGAGTCTCGCCGGAAGTCAAATTTTTCTTTCCATTTTTCTTTAAAAATAAATTAACTTTTTTTACAGAAAATATAAAATTACACAGTTTGCAGTAGAATACGTCGATGTGATTATATCTATTATAATGTGCTTACTTAGGTGTGCAAGCTCTTACCAAAAATCTATCTTTTGCCTAGTTTGTTCTACAATTTGGAGTTGAAAAAACTGAAAAATCTGCATTGGAACGAATATTCACAGTGACACCTAAACAATATGACCTGTATGCTTATATGCGACTTCATGACATAAAAAATATAGGTATATCTAATAATACCAGCTGTTGCCCGCGTGGTTGTTGAAAAGTATGGTCTTCCTCAAAGTCAGCTCTATCTCTGTACCAAATTTCATTAAAATCGGTTCAGTCGTTTGGACGTGAAAAGATAACAGACAGACAGACAGACAGAGTTACTTTCGCATTTATAATATTAATGTAGGGAATAAGGGAGGAAATATTGACTTGACTGCGAAGTCATCTGCGTGGAATTCGTAATTAAATTGAATACAAATTTTCAACCCCTATTTAAAACATAAAGAGGTTGACTTTAAAAAAAATAAACTATAGTTCATTTAAGGGTCTCAAACTATTTCTATTCCAAATTTAATTAAAATCAGCTCGGCCGTTTTCACATGAAAGGGGAAAACGGCCGAGCCGTTTCTGTCGGGGAACATGCCGACAGAACTACAAACATACAACTATGTTTTCGAATTAATAAAGTAGGGATAGATAACAATATCATAACCTTCAAGCTACCTATCTATCAAGAGATCCCAATTGAGATATCTATCTTTTTTTTAAATACCTATAAAATATGCTTTAAAAATTATTTACCATCAACAAAGACCGCATGCAATTTGAAACATGTTTGACTCCTATTTAATTTTAACTTATTAAACTTTTCTGTTTTTAAACACGCCACTTTATAACGCGTCGTTTACCCGGGAATTCATCAGCGGGAAGACAGATGGCAGCACCGGTTCGAATTCTAGAAATATTTTCATATATTTACACGAAGGAGTTGCAAAATATATCAAGAGTGGCCATAAAAAAAAGATATATGAACTTTCCGAACGGGTTTCGACGTCAAACATTTTAACGATGATATAATCATTAATTCGCATATATTTTGTGGCGATTAAATGCGTTTATTGTGAGCTTTATATTAAACGTATATGTACGTCGAAATGGGTTTAAGGTTATGATAGCTCATTCCATGAGCTGCACGGTATTTTACCTTGGTCGAGTAATTTTTATGATCCGAGAAGCGAAATGGTAAATATTCTTTGAAGTTAATGAAAACCGACTGTGTATAAAAAAAAAACAAACACATCCTTCTATATTTATTGTAAGAGGTAAATGTAGGTAAGATTTAATTGTTTTTTATTTATTATTACACTCACAGCCCCATTCTAGGTATAAACTTGTGTGGTGGTGCTGTTCCCATACACACACACACACACGCACAATACATACACAAATACCCAGATCCGAAAAAAATAGATATTCGTAGGGTATACATATACCTATTTGTCCCGGTTCGAAGATCGACCTGTGGCCCTCAGATCAAGCGGCCAATTAAGTTTTGTGGAATCCACTAAGAGTAAGTCCATCGACATGTATCTAAAATTGACATGTAAATAAATATAAATCTACCAAGTAGTAAGTGTATGTAGTCAAGATCAAATGCAGTATACCGTTTATCTTTCTTTAAAAATAATATCTCCTGTGTTTCATTACTGGGCTCAGCAGTCTAATAGACCCGTTTATTACTGGCACAGCTTCTTACGCTTAGGCCTTGAGATTGACTTTGATTCTATATTAAGACATTCGTTTCTCCAACATTGATTTTACATCATTGTAAACTGCATGTTTTTGTCAATTTCATGTCATAAAAACTAAAACTGTAACTCCATTATGATAATAAAACGACGTGTTTTTTCTTCAATTTCCTACAATACCGTATTATTACGTCAAAGTTATAGG
Organism: Macrosoma leucophasiata; assembly: GCA_036365455.1. Lineage (NCBI taxonomy): Eukaryota > Metazoa > Arthropoda > Insecta > Lepidoptera > Hedylidae > Macrosoma > Macrosoma leucophasiata. The sequence goes on from JAWQUS010000015.1 coordinate 5,698,309, forward strand.
TCAAGAAGATCTGATAGTAAATTTATGAAACATTATGACGTCAATAGAAGACTGTTTTATTCTTAAACACGCAAGGAGCTGTTTTTTATTGTTACCAGCCAGCATAATCTCAATTCAAAGTAACTTTTATTCTTTAGTTAATGGTTTGCGATCATGGTAGAGTGTTCAATGATCAATGTGATTGTAACTAAGCAATTGGCCGGATATTGATGTGCTTTTTAGATTATTTTTATAAAGACAGCCGTAGTCTTTTTCTTCGTGTCAACGACTTCAAAGCGAAATGCATTAAGTTTTAAAGAATCTTGACCCAAAACTTGGCAATGGCCTCCGCATTATCCGTAGCCCCGCTAAGGTCGCTTGTGGAGCAGCTAGTGGGACACAGAGGGCAAACCATCAGATGAGCCTTCGTCTGAACGGATTCTTCACAGTCGCACATCATATTGGCTGAGAACCAATATGATGTGCTTAACCAGATTTCCCCTGCAGCGACCAATATGGGTTCGCAGACGATTAAGCGATTTCCATTTGCCACTGCAGGTTATGGCCAGGAGGCAGGGACTCCGAGGGTGGTACAAAACCTGAAGGAGGAAATAGTGGCTTACTACGACTAACAGCCACTACTGCTATGCTGGAGTAGTGGGTTCGATCCCCAGGTCGGGGGATTCATACTTAAGTGTTATTGAAATGTATCCTTTTTTTAGTTGCCAAGTGCCGACGTCGGCATTTGGCAATATGCTCGGAGTTGTAAATAGGCGAAACCTAAATGTTACCGAATGCTGGTGACGGAAGGTAAATGTTTGCATGTATGCATTTTCATTAAAATTAATTCTACATTCTACTGATATACACACTTACATTCGTAAATTATATTTATTTTTATCTTCACTTCTTTGACTTGTTTTGTAGACATTGGTAGGATTATGGTCAACCGAACTCTTATGTATATTATAGAAATCGTATTTCTGGTACATCACGATACAGATTAAATCTAGTGGGAGGGCCGTAAGCACATCTGTTCATATAACATAAGTTTTAGGGTAAATAAATAAATTTTCAATTTTTACTATATATATTTTTGCTTGTAAATTGACATGTAGGTTTATCAATTGTTAATCACTTTAATTTATTTTGTTTGTTTTTGACGTGTCATAAGAGGTACCCGTCACCCTAAATGAATTTCTGATTCTGATTCTGCCTACCCCTACAGGCCTGTAATTACGTTTTTATTAAGTGTGTCCGTAGGTTTACCATCTATATGTAAATCAAAAATACTGCTACACTCGTAGCAGAGTTCCAGGGAGGGAGCTCGGGGTCCACCGGTGCGGGGTGCGGGGAGCACCACCGCATTACTTAATCTATCTACTGCCAAATCGTAGTATTCAGCACTATCGTATTCCGGCTAGATGATAATGTATGGCCCCGTAATGACTGCTACAGAGTCCTCTGGGTTTCTTGTGTGTTGGTTTTTGTAGATGTCTAAGCTGCAGTCATTATTTAACAGCCATGTGTACTTCATGCTTAACAACCTAAAAATACCTTCCTTTTCTCAGAGAAATATAGCCAAAACTGAAATCCTAACAGGCCATGTTGAAGGAAAAAGGAGCAGAGGCAGAAAGCCTACTCGATGGATAGCTGCCATTCTAGAGTCCCTTAATTGCAACACACAAACAGCAATCCACTTGGCGCAAAATAGAGAAACTTGGAGAGCTCTGACTCGAGATGCTGCTTTTGGAGGTCACGACCCTTAGTCATGAGGACACGACAAAGAAGAATCTAATAACTGAAACTAACCTTCCACTGGTCAATATTCGACGCCGAAGACAGACAAAGGATATCGAATTCGTATTAATTATTGAACTCATTGAAGGCGACCCTTTCATCGTTAATATGTAATGCCCACAAAACGTATATTTACGTCGCATACTTCGTAACGCTGTGTTTATAAATTTAATAAACGGGTGATGATATCATTGTCATTTCTATCATTATTTACGGTTAAACGCACCTATCATTCGAGATGGGTGCGAATCGATTAACGATATTGATTGAGTTTATTTTATCATTATTCACACGGTGCAAACTGTACAATAATGTGAGATGCACGCTTGTTTGCTGCCTTCGATACATAAAAAAAATCTCCAGGTGTTTTAACTGTTGTTGTGGTAAGTTTAATTTAAATAACCTAACTTCGAGGTAGATACTGACAATATTTTATTTCGTATTTTAGTGCCCAGATATTAGTAACCCTTGGAGATCGAGCCCAAGATTTCAGACCAAGCTGTGACCTACAATTGCTAAGTCATAGAGGCCTCGTATAATAAAAATACGTAACTACACGACTCTATTGCCTGACAGGATAGGCAGAGGTAAGTGATGACTGCAGCCTCTAGACACTGACACAAAGACCAAGGTCATAATGCAGATGCGTTACCACTTCTGAGGCCTAAGGTGTTAAGCCTCGGTGCCGGAAATTACAGAGCCGTACATTACCACCTGACCGGAACACGATAGTGCTGAACACTACCATTTAGCGGCAAGTATATTAGGTAATGCGGTGGTGCCTACGCCGGCGAGCTCCGTCACTGGAGCACTACCACCTTGGTCTTTGAGTGGGTGTATAAAGCTTTAACACTCAACATCACAGCACTTAACATCAATGTTCTTGTTCGTCTTTTATTACATTAATAAAAATCGTAATATAATCTTAAAGTAAATAAAATCTTGAGTATAAATCATGAATTGTAAGTAAGTTACATTAAACAAGATTAATCTTTCCGTTTTGAATGCAATTAACTATCTACATTTTATGAACAAAATGAGATTGATATGAAATAAGTCTTGCAAAAAATATATTAAATATAGTAGGTATTATCTTTGTCGAATTTAAAATTATTGGCCATGTATATTCCATTATGAGATAATTCAGTAAATTATAATTTTCACACGTTTATATTTATTTTATACTAGCTGACCCGGTAAACTTCGTATTGCCTTAGAATGAAATAATGTGTCGAAAAGGTTTGATAGATACGGACTATTTGTATGGGAAAATTAAATTGTGGTTTTTACTATTTCCCTTCAACTTCTTCACATTTTCTTACCTTTTAAACCTTCCCTGGACTTCCAAAAATCAGTCAAAACCAAAATTAACCAAATTGGTCCGGTCCTTCTCGAGTTTTAGCGAGACTAACGAACAGCAATTGATTTTTATATACATAAGATAAGATCATATATTATTTATTATCATCACTGGTGGTAGAGCCCCAGTGTGGGAATTCGGCGGCTTAGGCACCACCGCATTACCTAATCTATTTGCCACCAAATAGTAGCGTTCAGCACTATCGTGTTAGGGTTAGGTGGCGATGGCTTCGTAATTTCTATCACACACAAGTGAAAGAACTTAGGACTCAAGGATGTCATGTGGTTTTTGTGTACATGTCTATGGGCTGCAGTTGTAGCTTAACATCTTTGTATATATATATATATATATATATATATATATATATATATATATATATATATATATTTGTCACCATCATGACATAAAATAAATACGGCCCTGTAATTTCAGGCACAGAGGCCATAACACCTTAGGCCTCAGGAGTGGCAGCGCATCTGCATTTTGACCTCTGGTCATTGTGTGGGTGTCTATAGGCTGCAGTCATCACTTAACATCAATGTGAACTGCATGCTTGCTTGCCACTTTTATTACATAAAAAAAAAAAATATGGTATATCTCTATAAGTATATAAAATTAAATGCTGATTGTTAGTGTTACAAAAAATTGGAAAATGACTGGACCGAATTGGCTTCTGAAATTTTAGTTCTGAAATATTCGGCCAAGGAAAGCAAGAAAATATTAAGAAATTGTAAGGAAAATAGTTAAAAAGAATAATTTTATTTTCTCATACTAAAACACATTTAGCTATTTAAGCAAAATAAAGAAAAATGGGAAAGAAGAGGCAGGTTCGATTCCTGCCTGAAGTCAAATTTTTCTCTAACAATTTTTTTTTTCTTTTCATTATTTTCAAAAGTTCACTCGCATGTGTTATGCGAAAAATAAAAATATTACAACATCCATGTACCTATACTAAAAATAAAAAAATAACAGAATACAGATTCAATCAAAAAAAAAAATATGCACATGATATTATTTAGAAGTCAGCATGCCAATTTTTAAAGTAATTAAGTGCTTTTTTGTAATTTTTTTAATTAAAAAAATAAAGAAATATTTTTTTGCATGCATGCATTAAAATGCAGACCCTTTCGGGGAATATAGGCGTAAAATTATATGCGTAAATTCTCATTGGACTATCTTTTCAGTAGGTATATAGGTACTAATCGCATTTTTTTTCCTTTTTTTCAAAACTCTTTCTTGTCAGCACACTTAAACGAGAAGAATGGTACATTATTTTGATGGACTTTAGGTATATAGTTTTACCCTTAGTTACATTTTGAGATGCCTATTTATTTTATTGCTTAGGTACATTAAAATTGGTAAATGAGTCACGGGAGGAGTGTGTCAGGACCGGGATATCTGGCGCTCCACACTCTCTGCCTACCCCGTTAGAGACCTGGCGTGAAGATACATACATACATTAAAATGTATGTTGACATGTGTATTGATATTCACATTTTTTTGTAACATGTATTATAAGTACTTACCTAAATCATTGAATACCAAATTATGAAATGCGTTATGAATTTTCAAACATCGATAGCTAGATTAGGAAAAGAAATTAATTAAAAAAAAATAATAAATAAATTTTGTTTTGTTTTTTTTTCTTTTGTATTTTAATTTATTCATATTTAATTATTTAGTTTTAAAGTTAAAGCGTCTACCTGTTAACTTTTAGTGGCAAATAAATTTTCGTATATTATTTTACACTAAAATGTATAGATTAGGGAAATAACAGTTATTTATGTATGTAACTGGATTTCTCGTAATAAAGTAGGTAGCAGGTATTTATGTGAGTGAAAAAATCTACAAAAAAATTAGGTAGTAGCGTTTAATCATGCCATCCTGTGTAAATCACGATGGCTGACATATCATTCGTTATTAAACACCAAAAAAAAAAACATGATTTCTGATTTGTTTTATTAGTTGATGACAAATGTTTTTTCGCAGTTCTTCATGCTATAGTTTGGCATATCTATGGTACCTACCTAATGCATTTACCGTTAGATAGCAGTGGCCATGTAAGGGTTTTGAATTCTTCAGTAGAGTATAGGTCGCGCCAGGTAAAAAGAACGCTGGCGGTCAAGCTGCGCGTCATGTGTTTTTATTTCATTTTATGTTATTCTATGTAATATAGTTTTCAATCTGCCTACCAATACACGAAACCGCAAGCGAAAGCTAGATCAAAAATAAACCAATAGGGCTAGTAATTTCGTGCGCGAGTGTACCGATGCGCGAACACATCCCTTCTACTTTCTTCCAGCGTTCTTTTTACGTGGCGCGACCTATAATGGCAATTGTACCTTAGGTACCTAAGTCGGTACAATTGCTACCATAGTAGGCATCAATATAGGCACATATGGGTCATAGGATATAAATGGCGAATATAAATAGTTAGGCATTAAGTTTGATAGGTAGATATTATAACTCAGGGTCAACTATAAACAAAAAGGCAATTTTTTCATACAGCTCAAGTATCGGTAGGTAAGCGAATTCTAGTTCGAATTCACTACCGCGTTACCTACCTTTTTTTGTCATCGAGTGGCAAAAAAGCATACCTACAGTTCACATTGATGGATAGTACTTACTTGTCATCTTCATTTTCATTAATGTGATCTCTATATCGTCCCCGGGACGATATTAGGAGCCCAAAATATATTTTGTAGAATTAGCACGTTTTTGTTAAAAATATTTTACAAGAAATTATAACAAAGATAATATTTTGAATATTTTTAAGAATAAAGAAGTATTGTACCTGACGATTTACGATTTATTTTTTTTTTACCTGTAATATTTTATTTTTGACATTTTTTTTACAAAAAGGGGACGAGATTTAGCGACTCTACCTTAATACTTTAGCCTATCTTATATTTATACCTCTGGTTTTTATGTAGATGTCTATAGACTGCACTCATCACTGTGTGAACTGCATGCTTGTTTGCCACTTTCATTACATAATGAAAAGAGGCATTTTGACCAATCTCACATTTTTGTGTAGAAGTCTATATAGGTCTATATAGGCTGCAGTCATCACTTAACATAGACAATCTAGAACTGCAGGGTTGCCTGTTTGGTTACATAAAAAACACTACAGGCCTCAATGTAGGTAGGTATCTCTAGGTTGCAACAGTGCCAATCTTCAGATCTACACTGCTTTGCCTTTGTATCTGATACCTATAATGGCTAAATTAGATTATTTTCTATGTGGATTCTTATTAGAATCAAAATTACCATTACTTATCCCAAAATAGAAGTGACAATTATCAGGTAGCATACCTACCTACTTTATATCTTTGTAGTAGGTAGGTATCCAGGATGTTTCATTATTTTTAGGTACCTACTAGCTGATCCGGTAATCGTCGTTCTACCAAACAATAAATAATGAAGCCATTGCCTTACAAAATTAAAAAATATATATTTATCAAGTGAGTCCCATCATCGACGTGAGCGACGCGTTTGAATCAAAGGAGATGTTGCAAAAATGTATGGACTTCCGGCCATGTATTGTACACAATATCATTAAACAGGCAAAATTAATATAAAAACGTTTCTTACTGCATATTTTCACTTATTTAGCTTTGTTTGCAGTTACAAAACATTATTTACAGTTAGAATTGCAACTCGAAAACAACATGGCGAATATGGCGGGCGATGTCATTTTGACATTTTCATTTTTTTAATTGTATTTTGATTATATCTACTTGGAGAAAAAAGTAATATTTTCTAAATACTATCGAAATCGATTGATCCCAAGTGTCGGCTGTATTGCCGCCATGTTTAACATAGCTGAAAATGATAAAATCGTTTGAATTAAATGTGGTTGTAACTCTAAAATATATTCTTGAATAAATTAATTGTATTTTTTTCGGATTCTTCTTTAATTTACCCACTTTTTAAGGACGTGTACGAACTAGAGCCGAGCTCGCAACATCTCCTTTATTTAGATAGGTAGGTACCTACATGCGTGTAATTTTTTGCGAGAACTCTTAAGCTGTCTACCTATTACTTAATTTTAATTTGATGGTGTAATAGATATCTACCTAAGTAGATAGGTAGCTTTAACACAATATTTTTTTTCGGATTCATGTGATGTTCCACTACAAGATTTTTGTTTCAAATTAGGAAGATATAATTTTTCTAGGTAGGTAGGTACTTATATCCTTAAATGATATTGTTAAACAAAAACTTTATACCTAACCTAGATCTCCTTTACGAAAATTACGAAGGAGTATGAAATTTGACACAATTAGGTATAAGTTTATAGGTAGATAATATTTTTGTAATAGGTAATGCGAAAAAAATCATTACACACTATTGGGCGATCACAGATAGGTAAATGTTCATATTTTGAATCAAGCGTTTGAACACATCAGTTCTTAAGTCCCTAAGCAATAATTATACCTAACTATTATAAATAAAATACCTAACCATTTAAAGCATATGTGTAGGTACATATTTCAAATACCCTACGATAGAGTAAACCAAATAATCCACAATGTAAAATATTGGTAGAGCTCATAAAATAAAATTGTAGAGAAACCTTGGCCTACAAAATAAATTGAAAAATAATTATCATCGACTAATTTTTTTTTAATACAGGACTCTACATTTTATCTCTACGTCTATTGTTAAAAATCAGGGTACTTACGGTACAGTAGACTCTCAGTAGGAACAACACAGCATCACTTTCACAATAATTTTTATCACACAAAAAAAAAAAACAGTCACACAATATGTCTTTCAAAAAGAACACTCGTATTAACACAGGAGAAATAGTTATTACGGAAAATAAAAAGATTTATCCGATGCAAAAGATAAAAAGAATCGAAAGCGAGACAGAGCGGGACAGAAAAGATAATTGGTTACCAATTAATTGTAATTAAGAGCACGTGGGATCATATTTTGATATTTTAACGCCGTCACACAACAGAAAATAGCGATGTCACGTCACCGAAGTCATTTTCGTGATTCTCGCTGTCCCCTTAATCAGTCACGTTTAACTTTTGAACACAGAACACAATACACGAGTGATAACAGTCATCAAAGAACCGAAAAAATGAAATCGTCACTAGCGGAGGTAAAAAAAAACCGTGTACGCACACAAGCACAAAATACTGTCCAATTAAAGATAATGTTTGTGGATATTTTAATAATGTTCCCCTCCGAAGAAACCCGACACAACCAACTCCTGTTGAACTTAAACACTTAATGATCGGTTGGAGGAAATTGTCCGCGAAACGAACTGCCCATGATATTGTTGTCTCTCTCTTATTAGTACGGATCTACGCCACTTGTATGGGGGTTTTGGCGCTAGCGTCGCGTGATGGGCGGGACGTTTTTGAAGGTGGAATGATCTATGGGCGGTGCTTGCTTGTGATTGGTGAGATGGAATGGCGCGATTTTTTTTCGTCTGTACGTGAGCTGGGCTCGGGTTGGTACTGGATCGATCGTCGACGCTTGGTTGCCATTATATTTTTTTTTATGAATATTTTTTGGCGGTGCTCAGTGCTTTGGTAACCTGTTATGGGGACCACGCCCAGTCGGCTCAGTGGACGTGCAGAACGGCTATCAGGCTCCAGCCGTAGGGTTAACGTTTTTTTTTTCACGGAGTGCCTTTTTTTAGTGACGGTGTCTTTTAGTGTAGTGTCAGTTACAAGTTTTCTATGACAACTGTATGCCGATGTGATTTGTACGTGACATGAAAATCACTAGAAGTTGTTATGTACTTTTTAAAGACACTATCGTTATGTATGATATCGGAATGTTTATATACAGTTGTATATAGGCAGTTTACTAATGTATGTAGAACCTAACTTGTTGGATAGGTATTGAAGTAAAATTTTAATGATTTTCAATCCGTTTTCTCTTTCTCTTCTTTTTTTTAATAATAGATATAGAGACCATTAGGTATGTAGAGAAAATTTAGACATCTGTCTGAAGTCATTTTTTTTTTTAAATACCTTCTGTTGGTATTTTTTTATATTGCCATAGCTACTTTCTATATACGTAGGTATGTAGAAAGGTATGTATTAATAATTAGTTATGCCTGCTGGGAAGTAGCGTTATCTGCCTATTAAGTAGGAGTAGTAGTAATAGTAGTACTCTTTATTGTACACCAAAAGTAACAATCAACAAAGAAAATAATTGTTTTTTTTTTATATTATTTCGCATTAACACATGCTTGTGAAATATATTTTATTTTAAGAAAAATGGAAAGAAGAATTTGACTTCAGGCGAGACTCGAACTCGCATTTGACAAATCGGGCAGGACTTCAGTAGCTCAATTGGAAGAGCGGCTGGACTAGGTTCCCAGTAGGCCGCCAGTTAGAGTCTCGCCTGAAGTCAAATTTTTCTTTCCATTTTTCTTAAAATAAAACAAAGAAAATAGTATGGATATGCACAATAGGCGGTCTTATTGCTTAAAGCAATTTCTTAAAGACAACCTAGGTTATTAGCGACTTAATTATAACTAAGAAGAAGGGGTATACAATCATAAACAATTATTATAAAAGACAGATAATCATTTACGCGAAATGTAAAATTAATATTATCAATAAATACATAGTAGAGTACTTACAAATATACATATATATCTAGTTATGCATATTATATATATGAATATACAAATATAATATATACATAAAGACAAGTTTAAACATATAAAATATCTTACCATCACGGATGACAAACTATGAGTCCAAGGTGAGGTAAAACTCCTTTACGCGAAACTTGAAAGTCGCCAGAGTTTGAGCCTGTCGTATTGTTATGGGTACGGAATTCCATAGTTTGACAGCTTCAACAGTAAATGAATTCCCATTTATTACGCGATTACGAAAAAAATAACCTATTACGAAAAGAATAAACCGATTACAAAAAAAAATAATGGCTTTAAATTTGTATTATAGCAAAACAAACGTGTGAGATTCGCGGACACTCAATAGGTAGGTAAAAATACCTAAATAAGAGACTTGACGAAGCGCGCATGGCCCAGTGGCTGGTGTAGATCGTAAGCGATCTACTTGATTAAGCACTACGGGCGCGGTCGGGTAGTGTGATGGGTGACCGCTAGTGGCAAATTAAATGCGCGTTACCGTGCTTCGGAGGGCACGCTAAGCCGTCGGCCCCGGTTGCTATCGATGGATAGCAGTCGTTAAACCTTGTCGGACCTTGTCTAACCTATGAGCGGTTCGAAAACATCCGACAGTGGGTTGGCCACTAACCCACCCACCTCCACCAATCCGCATTGGAGCAGCGTGGTGGAGTAAGCTCCAGGCCTCCCAAAAAGGGGAGAGACTCGTGCCCAGCAGTGGGACGTATAATGGGTTGCCATTAGTATTATATTAAGAGACTTGGACTTCCCAAGTTCGATTCACCATAACCCTGATGTCCAAAATAATGAATTATGACAAAATGCTTGTTAACTTTAAATCAATACCCATAACAGATTGCCGATGCCATAAATTAAAAAAAAAAGTCATGCCTACCTACGTACATAGAAAGTAGCTACCTATGGCAATCTAAAAATTAGTACCAACAACAGATATTTTAAAAAAAATGTAACTTCGAGACAGATTTCTAAACTCGAGAAGAGTTTAGAAATCTGTCTCGAGTACATAATGGTCGCTATATCTATTATAAAAAATTTGGATATTACCTAGGGGGATACAAATTTTAGCTCTAGTCAATAGTTGGTGATACCTTGGTATGTTTTCAGTCTAGACTTCAGATTCAAAGTGTAAAATATGAATGTTTAATCTAAATAGGTAGGTACTTTTATTAACATGGTTGGTTGCAGAGGCCCAGGAAGACCAAGGCTGACCTACCATGACCAAATAGGTCGAATTCTGTCTGATGGTGGGTCAAAAGTCTTAGGAATCGGCGTGCATGTATGAAGAGAATGATGAAGGTAGACGAGGCACGAGAGGTTTGTCTGAACCGGGATATCTGGCGCTCTACACTCTCTGCCTACCCCGATAGGGACCTGGCGTGAAGATACATACATATATACATACTTTTATTAACAATTGGTGGTAGAGTTTCAAAGTCGGAACTCGGGGACATAGGCGCGCCCGTATTAGGTACCAAATCTATCTGCTACTAAATGGTAGAGTTCTGTTCTATTATTTTTACTGGTGGTAGAGCTCCAGTGACGGACCTCGCGGGCGTAGGCACCACCGCATTACCTAATATACCTACTTGCAGCTAAATGGTGGTGTTCAGCACTATCGTGTTCCGGTCAGGTGGTAATGTACGGCCCTGTAATTTCCGGTACAGAGGCATAACACCTTAGGCCTCAGGGGTGGTAACGCATCTGCATTTTGTCCTTGGTCTTTGTGTATGTGTCTACCTATAGGCTGGAGTCATGACTTAACACCAATGTAAAATGCATGCTTCTTTGCCACTTCCATTACATAAAAATATATAGGTATAGGTATTATCTACTACCTGAGTAGGTATCTGACGATCCAGTTGGTCTAGCGGTGTGTGACGACCGTTTTGACCAAGGCTCACGGGATCGATCCACGCACCGAGACAAATAGTTGTATGGATTACAGATAACTATTTGTTTCGGGTCTGTAATAAATAAATGAATTTTATTTATTACTAGCTGACCTGGCAAACTTCGTATTGCCTCACAATGAAATAATATGTCAAAGGTCTGATAGATACGGACTATTTGTATAGGAAAATGAAATTAAACGTAGAGATTCCCGTGGGAATGAGTGATTTTCCCGCAGTAAAAAGTAGCCTAAATGTTAGCCAGCCTTAGTATCTATACACCACAAAAAGTTTCATTCAAATCCGTCCAGTATCTTCGGAGATTAGCCTGGACAAAGGGACAAACAGACAGACGAAAAATTTAGAAATCATTGAAAAGTGTTCTAATACTATTTTAACAGGTTTTTCGTAAATATATACAATGTACAGATACGCGGATTTTACTGTTTTATTATATGTATAGATTTGATTTTATTTAAACACTCGCCTATGTAAAGTGCCTGAGCCAAGTCACAGAAGTCGAAAACGGCTAGGTGATGATATATCTGCATATTGACATCCAATTTTTGTGTAGGTAGATGTTTGTAGGTTGCAATATTAATTTATATAACAATGTAAACTGTCTGCCGCCGAATGGTATTTTTCAACAGTATCGCGTCGCGGTGAGATGATAATGTATGACTCTGTAATAACTATCGTCTATTACAGAGACATAACAACTAAGCTCTCAGGGTTGGTAAAGCAGGATGAGCAGCAGCATCCCGCTATAAAACTATCACCAATGCCCTATGCCAACATAATGATAATATAATAATGGCAACCCATCATACGTCCCACAGCTGGGCACGAGTCTCTCCCCTTTTTGGGGAAAGCCTGGAGCTTACTCAACCACGCTGCTCCAAAGCGGATCGGTGGAGGTGGATGGGTTAGTGGCCAACCTGCCAACATATTCTTCCCTAATGAAAGAAAGAATAAAACGTAACTTCACGTCTGCAATCCCCGAAGGGGTACGCAGAGGAAAGTGCATGCATTCAATCATATCTACATGCACCCCACCATTCGCTGGTTACGTTTTGGCCCATGTAACAGGTCGCGAGCCTGTTGACATCTCCGAACACGTTAACAAACTTCGAGGTACTGGGTATCTTCCAGAAAATGGAAAATTCCTAATAGAACCAGAGATAAAATGTATTTGACACACAGCGAGACACATCAAACAGACATAGGGCAAAACCCGGATAGTTGCCCAGAGGGTTTAGTTGCCTCGATTGCAATAACTCTAGTTTGATGAATGAAAAATATACCTTCTTATAATAATATTAATAATGGCAACCCATTATACGTCCCTGCTGGGCACGAGTCTCTCCCCTTTTTGGGGGGAGGTCTGGAGCTTACTCCACCACGCTGCTCCAATGCGGGTTGGTGGAGATACGGGTTAGTGGCCAACCCGCTGTCCGATGTTTTCAAACCGCCTATTAGGCCTCCGACAAGGTTTAACGATTGCTATCTATCGATAGCAACTGGGACCGACGGCTTAATCTGCCCTCGGAAGCACGGAATCGCGCATTTTGATTTGCCATTAGCACACCCATCACACACCCGACTGCGCCCGTATCGCTTAACGGATTATATCGCATACGATCTGCACCAGCCGCGGGGCCATGCGCGCTTTAAATTATGACATATTCTCCCCTAATGAAAGAATGAGAAAATATTTGGCACACAGCGAGACATATAAAACAGACATAGGGTAAAACCCGGATAGTTGCCCAGGGGGTAAAGCTGCCTCGATTGCAATAACTCTTGTTTCACGAATGAAGCACATACTTACCTGAGTATTATTTCATTTATCTATGGAGAGACTCTGCAACTAGAACTAAGTTGATCATTTTGCATGTCTCTGTGTGATTGCACGGCTAGGTGCGATCAAGTTTTTGCGGGATAAACGACCACTTTCTGAACGGGGAATTATTCAAAACGTAATAAACATGGATTAGGCAACTATCCCCTTTTATATGTTAAAAAATTGGCAAACAAGCATGCAGCTTACATTAATGTTAAGTGGTGACTGCAGCCTACACCCACAAAATAACCAAAGGCGAGAATGCAGATGCGTTACCACTCCTGAGGCGTAAGGTCGCGGGCCCACCACCATGCACCACCGCATTACCTACCTAATATACTTGCCGCTAAATGGTAGTGTTCAGCACTGTCGTGTTCCGGTCGGTTCAATGTACGGCCCTGTAATTTCCGGCACTGAGGCACGCATCTGCATTTTGACCTTGGTCTTTGTGTAAGTGTCTATAGGCTGCAGTCATCACTTAACATCAATGTGAACTGCATGCTTGTTTACCACTTCAATTATATAAAAAAAAGTTACTGGGCTACAGGGAATGTAGAATTGTAAAGACAGCAGAAAGAAAGAAAGAAAATATTTTTTATTCAAATAAGATTTTACAACCTTTTCCGAAAAGTCAATAAGGATCAATAATTTTACCTAGAGTGAATTACTATTATATGAAGTAAAACAGATATTATGTCAATTAAAATAGCGATAAAAAACTTACAGTTAAAATGTAACATAAATTTCAATTTCTTCCTTCCAAAAATTAGATAAGAAGAAAAAGAAAAATATAGGCATTCGTCAAAATATATTCTACTACGCTGAGGTCCTGGGTTCGATTCGATTCGGGGGTTATCAGAGATAATGGTGTAAAGTCCTTTTTCTCTGGTTCTATTGGGATTTTTCCATTTTCTGGAAATTTCCCAGTACCTCTAAGTTTGGTAATGTGTCCGGAGATGTCAACAGGCTCGCCACCTGTTACATGGGTCAAAACGTAACCGACGAATCGTGGGTGTTTGCATGTATGCTTGAATACATGAATTTACCTCTGCCTTCCCCTTCACGCCTATACGGGGTGTACAGGAGTGAAGTTACGTATTCGTCAAAGCAAAATCTAAGTTATTCACTTAGCAGAGAGTTCCAAGTGCAGTCACTACTGAGAAGAACTCCGCTACCTAACAAACTCAGTAGAGCTCTTTTAATACTTTTTAATTATATCTAATACAGATAGTCATTAAAATCTAATAATGTAAACGTCAATTGCATACATATTTGTCTAAGAACAAAACAACAACTATCCAAATGAAATATAGCACCAGCATACTAGAACAGACCAGTCGCCACCATCAGCACCAGTTCACGAGTATGACGCACGTTGCAGCCATTGCTCTCCTCGACCATTTTAGAGGGAAATGAGCAGTGATGTTCGGTCCATGTTCTCTGCCTATACCGCTGACTTGGCGTGAAGATGCACTTGTCCCAACAAAAACTTACCCCACAACTGACTTTGCAGTTAGATAATTGTACCCAATTATGTCAATCAAGACAGGTGTACTTGAATGACTGACTTAGAAAAAAATAATTGCTCCATCGATGCATTGTGTGAATTGTTCGTAAATTTAAAGATTAACCCCCTTATTACCCCCTACATCGCATTAAGAAGATAGCAGTTTATTTGCATCTATGCTATGGACGTTCACATTATTTGATTTTGCACGATAATCTGTACTAGATTTAACTATACTGTGTTTAAGCTCTCATTTAAAAGAGCTCTTACTGAGTTTGTTGGGCAGCGGAGTTTTTCTCAGTAGTGACTGCACTTGGAACTCTCTAGGCACCACCGCATTACCTAATTTATCTGCCGCTAAATGGTAGTGTTCAGCACTGTCGTGTTCTGGTTGGATGGTAATGTATGGCCCCGTAATAACGTCACTCAATTTTAAGCGTCCCTGAAATATGCGCTATATCTATCGTTTGCACGTGTTTTATAAAGACAGAAGACTTTTAAGTCCAACTTAGATTTAAGTGACGTTTGAGTATTTGGCCGTAAGCATCACAGAGTGAAACAATGCCCAAAGCCTATTAAAAAAAAAACGTATGATATCGCGTAAAACTGTAAATGGCGGACGATCATTACGATACATTTTACGCATGAACCATTGAACCAATATAACATAATAATCTATACGTTCGTTTTAAATTCGATTTTATAAGAGTTATAAAAGAGCCGACTGACTTCTTTCTACTGATTGTTCTTAGAAAACTTAATAGGGATACCGTTGTATACCATTTTATTGTTTTATTGTTTATTTATTTTACTTGGAATTGTGGTTTATTTGGATTTATATCAATTATACAGATTTTATAGGCGAATAGTGTTATAAAGTGCGTTTAGTGCTAATTTACTAAACTTTTGTGTATTATTCTTTTTGTTAACTTAATTTCTTAAGTTAACAAAACGAATAACTTAACTTAATTAAGCATCAAATTTTTTCGACTGTTTTTTTTTTAATAGTTTTAAAACGTGAACATAGAAAACGAAATGGAACACATCACCAATTGCATTGTAATATGGTTTTATTCTTTGCTAACTATCTATTATGACCGATATAAAATATGTTTGCTAGCTAAACTAGAAGTGTTAGCCAATCTAGGATTATTAAAATACTAAAGAACTCTTTTACACCCTCAGTCTCACAGTAGGTATAAACTTGTGTTGGGGGTGCAGTTGTACACACAACACATACACAAACATCCAGACGCGAAACAAATATCTGCAGACCATACAATTTATTTATTCATATTATAATTCGATTTGGTAATGCGGATCCCGCATTGTAGCGTAGTGTTCAACGCTGGTAATGGTGGAGCTCTGCCATTGCAGCTCTATCCCAAGTAAAAAACATTCCTCAATGAATGGCACCATTAATCCAAAACAACTACAAATCTTATTAATTATTACAATAATCACTTCGTTCAAAGTTTAAATGGGTTGAAAATTAAAACTTTAAACTGTCCTCAACACAAAAACCTGACCTACCACATCGATAAGTTTTTGCAATAATTTTAATCACCAAAAATGTTTAATCACACCATTATTCACAAGTTGTTCACGCATCATAAAAATAGGTTATCTCTCAAACAAATTGGATACAGATAATAAATGTCACAGGGTATAAATTGGACGTAAAATGTTACCCAAACTCTATTAACTACTGTAGGACGGAAGGTCTTTAAAGGTTTTCGCAGGTATATGAGTGTCGTAAGATAAGGTAAACAAACCGCTATGGAGATAAGTTTTATTTCGTATTTGTTGAGTTAAAAACTTTGAGTATCTTGATAATTAGCTGTCAGATGTGTTTCTTGGCTCAAAACTTTTATTCCATCTCGAATAATAATAATAGGGGTAGTAAGGTAGGGGTGAACGTATACTGTAGGTATATTAGGATTGTGTAGTACCTACTTAACATTTTCACGAGTAATAAGTTCATCAACATATAAAATGTAGGTACTTGAAAAAAGGAACATTCACTTGCGCGTGGCTCGACCCGCATTTGACTGATTTTTTTACAAATAAACATTGCGATCATTTTGTTTTAATTATGTCAGTCTCGGATTTTATAAATAGACTCTACGACTGTCAATACATCTTCTGATCGTCTTCTATCATTAACTTAACACTTAAAAAGCGAATAATGATTAGTTCACGCATTCATATTATGTATTAGACCCCTTTCGGCGACACAGATCTAAGTTTTTTATATCCTAAACCATCACGACTCGTGTCATACAACCCTTTAAAACTCATTATTAGAATCAATGACACAATATTAGTTTAATCCAACAATACCGTCTATTACCACTTATTGTCGTCAATACACCTGTGCAAAAAACCCTACAAGGACCCTTAAGACCCCCCGTAACAATGGGTGAATAGGACCCCATTATGGGAGAAAAAATTGGCAAAGAGATTTTGCCAAAAAAAATATTACAATAAGCCAAAAAGTACCGACACTGTGGACACATGGCGCTTAATAATTAATGATATTTTACCGATTTTGAAGAGGTAGTAGAGTCACCGTTGCGGTGGTAGAGTTCCAGTGTACGGATTCGAAGCCGTAGGCACCACCGCATTACCTAATCTATGTGCTGAAAAACGGTAGTGTTCACTATCATGTTCCGGTTAGTGCCTCCACGCATTTGAAAGTGCTCCCGCGCATTACGAAAACTAATTCTACCAAGATGTGCGCGCATTATGCCGCCAGCCGTTGGCGGCCACATATTGGCTGCGCGACCACCAAAAACATCGCAATCCAACATGCGGTACTGGTGGTAGAGCTCCAGTGACGGAGCACGCAGGCGTAGGCACCACCGCATTACCTAATCTATCTGCTGCTAAATTTTACCATGATGTATGGAAGTGTGCGTATTATGCCGCCAGCCGTTGGCGGCCACATATTGGCTGCGCGACCACCAAAAACAGCGCAACCCAACATGCGGCTGTTTGGCCGTATGTTGCTCCCGCGCCCTATCGCTCTGGCCTAATGCGCGGGGGCACTTAGGTAGCAATAAATTGTTCCGTAATAACTAACTGACGGAGCTCGCGGGCGTAGTCACTACCGCATTACCTAATATACTTGCCGCTAAATGGTAGTGTTCAGCACTATCGTGTTCCGGCACAGGGGCATAACACCTGAAACCTCAGGAGTGGCAAGTAAGTAAGTAAGTAACTCTTTATTGTACACCAAATAAACATAAATAACAGAAACAACTGACACATAAGGACACGGTACAATTAGGCGGTCTTATTGCTTAAAGCAATTTCTTCCAGACAACCTAGCCTTTTAAGAGATAGTCGAAGAAAAAAAGACGTAGGTTGGTAGGGTGTACACTTTAAAACTAAAAACTATATAATAGGTAATGGTAACGTATCTGCATTTTGACCTCGGTGTTTGTGTGGCTGTCTATAGGCTGCAGTCATCACTTATCATCAATGTGAACTGCATGCTTGTATGCCACTACCATTACATAAAAAAAACGTAACAACTTAGGTGCCACCCCTGACTAAGTTACGTTTTACGTGTCAGAGGTGACAGGCAACGCATCTGCATTTTGAACTCTCGTTTTTATGTAGAAGTCTATAGGCTGATGACACTTAACATCTATGTGAACAGCTTGCTTGTTTGCCACCTTTCGTTACATAAAAAATGGAAATTGGTTGATTTTTTTTGTTATTTATTCACTCATTTTTTCAGGGTTTATCGTTCCAGCCGAATGACGCTTACTGCTAGACAAGGCCTTCCCTAAGACGCCCACTACAGTATTGTGCGTTAATAAGGGAGAATAATAATATGCCATAACCGTCATATGCTTGGCAGGCGGTTTTTCCTTGCTACCTTTACTACCTCTCTCATTTGGTCCTTTTTTTATGTAATGCAAGTGGCAAACAGGCTTTGATGTTAAGTTATGTCTGCAGCCTAAAGACACCCACACAAAGACCAAGGTCTAAATTCAGATGCGTTACCACTCCTGAGGCCTAAGATGTTACGCCTCTGTGCCGGAAATTACAGGGCCATACATTACCACCTGACCGGAACACGATAGTGCTGAACCTACCATTTAGCGGCAAGTATATTAGGTAATGCGGTGGTGCTTTCGCCCGCGAGTTCCGTCACTGGAGCTCTACCACCAGTAAAATCCTACTAAGCTTCCATGTTTGTCCACAACCTATTCACACGAGGCCTTTCAAAAGGCATAATAAGTCCTATAATTTGAGCCAATGCCACCATTTTGCCACAATACATTATGTTCATTTGTCGGTCGTTTGTAGAGCATGCAAGCTCTATGGTGTAATTGATTGGTGATTTGTTACGTTGGTACTTTGTTCTCGGTTGGTTTTGCCTATTTTTTATGAACAATATTGAGAGATGCTGAGCGAATCGAAATTTGAAAAAAGAGGTGCTTCTCATTTTTTTTTTAAATGAGCTTACACTCACAACCTTACAGTAGGTATGAACCTGTGTCGTGGGTGCCGTTGTATACAAACACCCAGACCCGAAACAAATATCTGTAGGCCATACAAATATTTGTCCCGGTGCGGGGATCGAACCCGCGACCCTTCGAATCAAACGGTCATCTCACAGCGCTGGACCAACCAGGTCGTCAAAAACTAAACATTAACTCGACAAGAAAAAATTCTGGATGGTATTGAGAAACTTCTAGAAAATGAAATCATGTAAAAATGTTGCCAAGACGAGTCTAGCTTGCTTATCCTGTGAAAAAGTTATCAGATATCGTATAAAGCAAAGGTCCAAAGACTATACGCTCTAAACCTACAAGCCCTAACATCACAAACTCTACACTTTAGTCAAAATGTATGAAAAAGTGGTCAGATTTCATCAAGTAGAGTCAAGGTTCTTGATATATGCGCCCTAACTTTACTAGACCTAACTTCACATACTTTAGTATTCTAGTTAAAACACTTGGCTTGGCCGTTTTGCTACCGTCACGTAAATGTCATAGGCATTCGTTATCTTATTTCTAGGGATGGGTTAGGTTAGGGTGGGTTTTTTTCTGTGCTCTAATAATTGCTAAAACATACCAAAGCAGATGTTGCAAAAATATATGGACCTCCGGCCATGTATTGTACACAATATCATTAACATGCAAAATAAAAAATAAAAACTTTTTTTACTGCATATTTTCACTTATTTAGCTTTGTTTGCAGTTACAAAATATTATTTGCAGTTAGAATTGCAACTCAATTGTATGGCGGGCGATGTCATTTTGACATATTTTTTAAAATTGTTTTTTGATTATATAGTACTTGGAGCAAAAAGTAATATTTTCTAAATACCTACTATCGAAATCGATTTCATGTGTTAATACTAAGAACTTAAACTAATCGATTTCCAATTTAAAGAAGCGTCGGCTGTATAGCCGCCATGTTGAATATGGTTCAAAATGATAAAATCGTTTGAATTAAATGTGGTAGTAACTCTAAAATATATTCTTGAATAAATTAATTGTATTTTTTTAGGATTCTTCTTTAATTTACCCATTTTTTGGGGACGTGTACGAACTAGAGCCGAGCTCGCAACATCTCCTTTCAGAATTTTTAAATCTTCAGGAAGTACCCTAAGATTTATGATTTATGATCAGTGAATGAGTCAGTGAGTCAATGACCAAATGATGGGGTTTGGACATCTTTAAAATCTAAAATATAACAGCTACGATATTCAAACTTTGCGTGTTTAAGTATTATATTCATGGTATTAGGTATATCTTTTATTAAATTTTAAGTATCTGGCATTATCCGAACCGAAGTTACGAGAGTAGGTAGGTGCCCTTGCGCTTCGCTTGGCTCGTCTTGGCGGGGGCACTACGGTGCCCCCAGATCTCAATCTTTTCAACTGGTATGGAACCAGTGACGGAGCTCGCGGACATAATGCGGCAAGGGGGTACCTACTACCGCATTACCTGAACTATTTCCTGCTAAATGGTAGTGTTCAACACTATCGTGTTCCGGTGAGGTGGTCCTGTAATTTTCGGCACAGACGCATAACACATTGGGCCTCAGAAGTGGTAACGCATCTGCATTTTGACCTCTGGCCTTTGTGTGTGTGTCTATAGGCTGCAGTCATCAAACTCAAACTCATAAATTTATTGCTTGTGATAGGTCAAATTACAAAATTAAACGTTAAAGCGAATAACAACTGATACGGTTAGGACGACCCGGTTAGTCCAGCGGTGCGAAACCACCGTTTGATTCGAAGGGTCGCGGGTTCGATCCCCGCACCGGGACAAATATTTGTATGATCTACAGATATTTGTTTCGGGTCTGGGTGTTTGTGTTTGTGTTGTGTGTTTATAACGGCACCCACGATACAGGTTTATACCTAGTGTGGGGCTGTGAGTGTAAGGGTATTTATTTATTTATACGTTGATTAATATGTGTAAGTAAACAAAATAAAATAAATAATGGTCCAAAAATACTTAATAATAAAAATAGGTATCAACAAAATGTTCCATACTCTCTTTTACAAACGGCATCACTTTACAACAACGTGAACTGCAAATTTGTTTGCCATTTTCATTACATAAAAAAAAAGCTATCTCAGAGTCATAACAACGTCGGTTTTACGGGTGGCAACGCTTCTGTACTTTGAACTTCGTTCGGTTTTTGTGTATATATATGTATTCACTTACGCCCGCGAGCTCCGTCACTGGAGATCTACTACCGCCACCGGCCACTACGCTACAAAAGCAGTAAAATCCAAGACCTCTGCTACGCCACAGACAAGTCTTTTCGGTACCCATCATTAATTATACATTCACAAAAATCACAAACAAACGATCGAACATAATCACTGCGAAACGACCACCTGAACGACCGGAAACCTAGTCCTGAACTCCGAACGGCGCTAACATAGCATTTAACAAATTATACAAGTAAAAAAATTGTAAAGGACACCGCCAAGCACGCCGTCGAAGGGAAAAAAATAAATTAACACAGCTTTTAAAATAATTAAAATCCACCTTGTTAGGCCGATTCTTTGGCGTTAAAAACATCGACAGATCAATTTTACATTTGCAAAAATTGTAGAAGATCGTATTTTAGGCGGTGCAAAGTTGATTTTAGGTTTTGTAAAAGATTTTTGATGTTGTAAAAGTTTCGTTGAATGTGCCGTTGTTGATTACCTTTCGCATTTTATTGTTTATTTGATTGTTCGGTATTGTAAATAAATAATGCGGCTACCAGTTCTTGTTTTATTCTTAATATTATGCTTAATGCTTAATGATTAGATATAATTCTTATTTATTACATTGCCGTGTCTACTTTGATGGCAGAATTGTAGTAGGCATATGAACATTTAAAAAAGGCCAAGTTCGAAACGACACGCTTACATATTTATGATTTAAAGGATTGCCTATGTTTCCATCAATACCCTAGACATGTTATTTTTTTGTAATGTAGCTGGCTAGTCATGCAGTTCACATTGATGTTAAGTAATGACTGCAGCCTATAGATATCTACGCAAGAACCAGAGATCAAAATGCAGATGCATTGCCATCCCTGAGACTTTACTTGTTATGTCTCTGTGATAGCTATTACGGGGCCATACATTACCATCTAACCGGAATACGATAGTGCTGAACACATTTAGCGGTAGATAGATAAGGTAATGCGGTGGTGCCTACGCCTTCGAGCTCCTACACAGGAACTCTACCACTAGTAAATTTGCTATAGGGTTTTCTTGTAGGTTATGTATAGGTAGGTAAGAAACTATTTTCTGCATTATGCGACGGCTCACCAGGGCCGACTCTTACTACGCCTATATTCATGCCAGTATTTCCCCTATAGACCAGTATGTATGTATGTATGTATCTTCACGCCAGGTCCCTAACGGGGTAGGCAGAGAGTGTAGAGCGCCAGACATCCCGGTTCTGACAAACCTCTCGTGCCTCGTCTACCTTCATCATTATCTTCATACATGCACGCCGATTCCTAAGACTTTTGACCCCACCATCACCCCTATAGACCAGTCCTCACGAAAACAGCACCCGTTCACGAATATAACGCATGTTGCAGCAAATGGCCTTCTCGACCATTTTATAAGGTAAGGTAAGGAAGTGAGCAACTCGCCACACGACGCTGCCAAAGGCAAAGACATTTAGCGTGCATGACTGTTCCGAATATGCGTAGTGCAAGATAAAAGAGGTGATCCAAAGCAAAGTGTGATAGGCAGTGAGAAATTTGATAAATCATTATATATACAAATATACCCATAAACAAATATTCCACATCGAGCTTAGGCTATCCTAGACCGTCGTCTAATTTCGACTTCGTAGAGCGTTATGTCTACTGCAAATTGCCTACGTAAGCACTCATAGTCCGGTATTGGTCAAAAGTTCATAAAAATGTTCGACAAACCCATAGGTTATCTGCGAAAAAAATAGCGCTCTACAGAGCCGAAACTATCCGATGTTTTTCCTACGGTCGATGTGCAATATAATCTTGGTGCGGACTGTACGGTGGTGCCTAGTGCCTACGCCAAACTCTGTTACTTAACTCCATCAGTAACTTGAATTAGAAAAGAACATCATTTTTCTTAAATATTAACTTATCAAGCGAATACTGAAAAAGGCTGACTCATGGCCTAATGCATCTCCAAAAAAAACTCAATTTTTAGTCATGTCATCACTCAAGTAATGGTGCCGGTAGCACTCTTGTGACGAATATTTTAAAATATCAGTCATAATATTGGTCCGTGACTTGTATTTTTTGGTTTGTTGATTAATATGTCACTGGGGTACTGATCGGTACCTTTTACGGGGTGCAAATCTGAGAATTTCGAGTCTTTTAGAGATATTGCTACGGGTTGTAAAGCCTCAATTGGTTTGGCCTATCCTATCACTGTGTTATCAGTAACTGGTGTATATAATAGAGCTCGAGTTTAGAGACGTAGCTTTTTTATGTAATGGAAGTGGCAAACAAGCATGCAGTTCACATTGATGTTAAGTGATGACTGCAGCCTATAGACAGCCACACGAAGACCAAGATCAAAATGCAGATGCGTTACTGACTACACTCCTGAGGTCTAAGGTGTTATGCTTCTGTGCCGGAAAGTACAGGGTAATACATTACCACCTGACCGGAACACGATAGTGCTGAATACCATTTAGCGGCAAATATATATTAGGTAATGCGGTGGTGCCTACGCCCGCGAGCTCCGTCACTGGAGCTCTACCGCCAGTATATTTTTGTGTATGTGTCTGCATTCGTCACATAACACTCATGTGAACTGTACAGTACTCAACAATAAATATTGCCTAGAAAAAAGAGACAATCGGCTAGTTTCGACTTCGTAGAGCGTTATCTCTGCTGCACACTGCCAACGTAAGCACTGATAGTCCGGTATTGGTCAAAACTTGATCAAAATGGTCGATAAGCGTCAGATAGATAAGGCGCGAAAGAGATAACGCCCTACAGACCTGAAATAAGCCCTGAACCCTGAATACTACCATTAAGCGGCAAGTAGATTAGGTAGTGCGGTGGTGCCTACGCCAAACTCCGTTACTTAACTCAACCATCAATGTGTACAGTACGTTTGTCTGTCACTTTCACAAAAAAAAATGCCTACGCTGTCAAATGGTCGATTTTAACAAAATAGCGGTGTTTTGTGAATTGGACACATCACTCATAATTTGAAATAGCAGGTACCATTTCGCCGGTGAAAGCCTTGTAGAAAAAAACCGCTTTTGAACGCCGCTGCAATTTTTTTACTGTCGGATATATTTTTTTTGCACATACTCATAGGTATCTAAATGTTATTGCATTTTGTAGTAAAAGACTTTGATTTGAAAAACGTAACGTAACTTCACGTCTGTAATCCGCGATGGGGTAGGCAGAGGTAAAAGCTTGTATTTAAGAATACATGCAAAAACCCACGATTCGCTGGTTACGTTTTGGCCCATGTAACAGGTGGCGAGCCTGACATCTCCGGGCATATTACCAAACTTCGAGATACTGGGAAACGAGATATAAAACTTCCAGGAAATGGAAAAATCGCAATGAAACCAGAGATAAAGGATTTTAAACCGTTCTCTCTGATCCCCGATCCGGGAATCGAACCCAGGAACTACCTACCATTGTAGTAAAGGCCTGCTACCAGTGGCCTGCTACCACGAGTCTAGTTTTTCACCACGATATTTGTAGAAGGATGTGAAATGTTACAATAACTTGAACTTTAACAAATATCTTGGTGCAACCCAGCCTAACTGTTAGTAACGGATGTTTCATTTATTTTAATAGGAAGGGGAAAGACTAATCTGGTAGAAGGGAGGACTATCCTGTACTATCCTGGACAGAAACTTATACATATTTGCAGGATAAAAACCGTCCAAAACAGAAATCTATCCGTGAATTTATCCCACACCGTTATCCCATACAAGTGCACTGTTACACATAATCACATCATACGATTGGATGGTCACATTCAAGCTCCAGTGATCTACAATAGCTTAACAATAAGCTATTGGACTACAAAAGAGGCGGCTAGTAAAAGGATTTGCTACTGTTTCTTTTTTTTTAATGTAAATCGGCTATGATATCGCAAAATGGAGGCCATGGTGTGTTGATGTTGGTTTACTGGTATTATCTTCATAATATTAAAAATTACGCGTCACGTTTGTCCGCGATGGACTCCTACCACACCGCGGACACTCCGCCAAAATTCCATACATACGCTTAATTTGGTCTCTTTTACACAGCATCAATCAGTGACGTGTATTTACACGTGCACCTGTTTGCGTAGCACGTAGAAAATACCAACCGCCGCCCATAAGAGAGGAGGTGGTTGGGTGATGCGGGGAAATCGGGCGGGACGTCGAAGCGTCCATTCTATACGTAATACTTTTACTTTCTGTGCTCCTACTTAAACGATTCTAATCAAACTTTGCACACCGTGTGCAGTTTGATCCAACTGGAAAGATTGGGTGCAAAGATTGGATTGAACATGGATTGCTTACATTTCAATTTATACTCAGAATATTTATATAAATTTTACAATTAAGTATAGTTTTTACTTAGTGTACCTAACTATCGAAGTACTTTAATATTTCTTTGCACAATATTCAGGTATGTCGTTCTGTTTCTAAATTACACACAACCCATACTTTATTTTAAAATGTAAGGGATTATTTGATAGGAAAGGTTTTAGTATAATACCTATGTAGTATCTAATATATAAAATTCTCGTGTCACGGTGTTCGAACTTGAACTCCTCCGAAACGGCTGGACCGATTTTAACCAAATTTTGCATGCATATTCAGGAGGTCTGAGAATCGGCCAACATCTATTTTTCATAACATTTTTGGACATTTTTTTTTTTTAATTTTGTAGGGCGATACGAAGTTTGCCGGGACAGCTAGTCTTTTTCTAAAGACTTCATATACCTACATGTTCCATAACAATATGCACACATCCTCTCACACACATACACTCTTTAACATATTTATACACAAAGAGAGGTACTTTAGACACACTTGTTTTTATTTCAACTTTTTTTTATATAAAAAGTTTATGGTTTTATTTTAATTTTAATGGATCAAAACTATTCGTTTTTTTTGCTATAAGCAATTGTTATCCTTCGGATGAAAGAGCACTGCTGTCTGAGATACAAGCTTGTCGCTTAGTTCAGACGCTTTGTGATATTTTGTTGCAAATAAATGAATTTATTTTTTATAATTTTTTTATTGCAAATTACTTTTTCACTCACTTCTTTTTTTTTCTAAATTCCACCCGTGCAAAGCCGGGGCGGGTCGCTTGTCTATGTATATAAAAGCGAACGGTCACTCACGCATCACGAGAGCTAAGAGAATACAAGTGCGAGGAGTTTCATGGCGGTACTATTTAAGACGTAGGGGCTTACTCAGACGGGATTGTATGAAATTCGACCTCTACGTGTCATCATTTCAGCCAAAAGACGTCCACTGCTGAGGCAAGGCCTCCCCCAAAGAATGAAGAATGAAAAAATGATGTTCTGGGCCGCCCTCATCCAGGGATTGCTTGCGACCTTCCCCAGGTCGTCGGTCCACCTGGTCGGGGGCCTGCCTACGCTTCGTTTTCCGGTACGCAGTCGCCACTCCAGAACTCTTCTGCCCCAACCGCCGTCAGTTCTGCGAGCTATGTGCCCTGCCCACTGCCACTTGAGTTTCGCTATTCGGTGGGCTATAACGGTTGCTTTGGTTCTCATGTGGATCTCCTCATTTCTGATACGATCTCACAGAGGAACTCCGAGCATAGCTCCATTGCTCTCTGAGTGATCTTGAGCCTTCTTATCAGACCCATAGCAAAGAATATGTAATAATACTACGTATAGAATGGACACTTCGACGTCCCACCCGATTTCCCCGCCCCACCCTACCTCTTCCTCTCTTATGGGCGACGGTTGGTATTTTCTACGTGCTACGCACACAGCTGCACGTGTAAATACACGTCACTGATTGATGTCTGTGCATTAGAGACCAAATTAAGCGTTTGTATGGAATTTTGGCGGAGTGTCCGCGGTGTGCCCATTGCGAGTGAGTGTAAGCCCTCTAAGTGTAAGCGTATATTTTTGAAGTATATAGTATGTATAAAACAGATACAACAGGGTTGGTTAAAGGTTTTCTTTTATGTCAAAGAATTGACAGACAAACCTTCTAAGTCCTTTTTTACTGGTGGTAGAGCTTCAGTGAAGGAGCTCGGGGGCGTAGGCACCACCGCATTACCTAATATACTTGCCTCTAAATGGTAGTGTTCAGCACTATCGTGTTCCGGTCAGGTGGTAATGTACGGCCCTGTAATTTCCGGCACAGAGGCATAACACCTTAGGCCTCAGGAGTGGTAACGCATCTGCATTTTGACCTTGGTCTTCATGTGGGTGTCTATAGGCTGCAGTCATCACTTAACATCAATGTGAACTGCATGCTTGTTTGCCAAGCCCATTACATAAAAAAAAAGTGTGTGTTTTGAAGTAAATAGTATGTATAAAAGGCCAGGGAAGGATTAAAAGGTAAGAAAATATGAAGAAATTGAAGGGAAAGTAAAAACCACTATTTAATTTTCCCATACAAATAGTCCGTAGGTATCTATCAAAACTTTGACACATTATTTCATTATGAGGCAATACGAAGTTTGCCGGGTCAGCTGGTCTGTGATAATTATTACGGGTATGTACGTCTCATATATTTTCAAAACAATTGTCACGTTTATAAAAAAACACGCAAATGCGTTACCGTCAAAGGCGTAAGATATTTTGCCTCTGCACAAGATTACATAGATACACATATATAGAAATAAATTCAGAAAAAAATGTACAGTCGGCCCCGGTAAAGCATTGCGTGTCTCCCGTGAGGTAAATAAGCGTATATATAATTACATATAATCCGTATGTACGCGTGTAACGCAAATTGCGTTTGCGCTCGGCCTAATGACAGGGCGGGTGGCACGCATGCGCGGACGGGCACACTGGTCGAGTTTTTAAATTTAGAATATGGTTTCGTTTTTTTTATTTTTTTACAACGAGTTTTTGTTAGTATACATTTTATGAGATTTTTAAAGAGATGAAGAACGAAGTAATAAACACAAAAATCATTATAAATTCAATGAGGTTAATTTAAGTAGATATACAACACGGAGAACAAAAAGCAGGTTCCGTTTGTTTTAATATTTAATATGTAATATTATAAATGCGAAAGTAACTCCGTCTGTCTGTCTGTTATCTTTTCATGTCCAAGCGAATGAACCGATTTTAATGAAATTTGGTACAGCTATAGAGCTGAGTTTGAGAGAGATCATAGGCTACTTTTCGACATCCACGCGGGCGAAGCCGCGGGCAACAGCTAGTTTAATAATATGTTAAGATGGCGTCGTGACGCAATACTGGTGTTAGAGTTCCAGCGCAGGAGCTTGAGGGCGTAGGCACCACCGCATTACCTAATCTATCTAACGCATCTGCATTTGGACCTCTGGTTTTGTGTAGATGTATACATATAGGTTGGAGTCGACACTTAGCATCGATGTGAGCTAAAAAAACGTAACTTCACGCCTGTAATTCCCGAAGGGGTAGGCAGAGGTAAATGCATGCATTCAAGCATACATGCAAACACCCACGATTCGCCGGTTACGTTTTGGCCCATGTAACGGAGAGCCTGTTGACATCACCGGGCACATTACCAAACTTCGAGGTACTGGGAAATTTCCAGAAAATAGAAATATCCCAATAGAACCAGAGATAAAGGACTTTATATCATTATCTCTGATGACCCCCCTACCCGGGAATCGAACCCAGGACCTCAGCGTAGTAGTAGTGGCCTGCTACCACTAGGCTACCGAGGCTTTTCATAAAAAAAATAGAAATTCGCAATATAATTGGAGAAACTGACGCGGCAACGCTCGGATGTGGGATTTCGGTCTCGACTAGTTATCTTAAAGTAGCAGGTTTGAACACTGCAAACAACACCGCGGGGTTTTAGTGAGTACGAGTCTCACACTACTTGCCGTCTTTTCCCCTAGACGGCGGGTGCCCATGAGGGTTTTTACATTTCTTCTTTAATTTCTGAATTCACTCGCATGTATTATTGCAAAAATTAAAATATTTTTTTTTACGTGGCAAACATGCATGCAGTTCACATTGTTGTTAAGTGATGCCTGCAGCCTATAGACACCCAAAGACCAAGGTCGAAGTGCAAATGCGTTACCACCCCTGAGGCCTAAGGTGTTATACCTCTGTGCCGGAAATTACAGGGCCGTACATTACCACCTGACCGGAACACGATAGTGCTGAACACTACCATTTAGCGGCAAGTAAATTAGGTAATTCGGTGGTGCCTACGCCCGAGAGCTCCGTAACTGGAGCTCTACCACCAGTAAATTAAATAACAAAAAGTGTTGCGAAAATTAAAATATTACAATATGTTTTTTAAACGGATAATCAAAATAAAATCAAATAAAATCACGTAGTGTGACTGGCGTCCCGTCAGAGAAGTAAAAACAATCGCGTTTCCTCCCGCAGACGTGATTGAAGTCGTCTATTTTGGTACAGTCGACCACATATTTTAAAATTATATATGTATAAAATATACAGGATATTTTAAAAACCACAGTTCTCAGAGGGTGTTTTTCACATTATTATTTTTGGAACGAAGTGCCTTATCGCGCAGTACGCTGACTATGGGGGCAAGGTGAAGGTGTCACGAAAAATCCTCACGACACTTTTGCTATAGTGCGTAGCGCTCGGAGGGCAGGCCGAGTATGGGATTCGACTTATTCGTTCTCTTTCCCTCTCTCTCTCTCGACAGTGACAAGCCACGCGATTATTTTGAAATTAAGTTGAGTTGAAGTTGGAGGTTGCAGATATGTAATAATATTTGTATTTTTGAAAATACGGTAAAATGTTAAGGGGTGACCCAAAACATGTCACGTAGGTAATTCATTTACGTGACATATTTTGGAAGGAAGGGGAGTTGAGGTGAAACTTTTCTTTCAGAGAGTACGAAGTTCACCGGTCACGTAGTTACATAATAAAATAAATAAGGGATCTTCGATCGATTTATATGGTGGTTTAAATCCATTTTTGTGCACAAAAATCGATTATTGTAATCGATCCGTTTATTGATCCAGTGAATTTTATACTCCACCGTAGAAATCTAGTGTAAATAGGTACATGTAATTAGGTTAAAAAATAATTAAATACTTTAAAAACTTTTTTTAATAGGTATCTAAAGTATTTTATTATTGGGATCTTTTTTTCTTACGTTGTTGTTATCGGTGAGCCCATTTCGATTCAGTTCGATCTAAATATCGATCATTTTCAGGAAGAATCGCCATCCCTAAACTAAATTACCAATATTTGTCGTTAACTGTACATCACGTAGTCAGTGGCGCCGCGGCTTTCAACGGACGGATTTTACCTCTCATTCGTACAATACACCTGTCTCTGTCACGCCCAATGACGACTCTCGCTTTCTCAACCTATATTTTTGTACTATTGTATTCTGTGAAAAAGATAATATACAATTAATTTTAAAAAATAATAACACCGGTGGCGTATTCTTGGTGGTAAGTACTAAGTAAGTCACTGTTATAGAGGTCAAGGTCATGAGATCGACCACCAGAGAATAAAGCGTAATTTCACACCTGTATTCACCGAAAGGGTAGGCGGAAGTGTATGTGATATATAAAAATCAATTGCTGTTCGTTAGTCTCGCTAAAACTCGAGAACAGGTGGACCGATTTGGCTAATTTTGGTTTTGAATGACTTTTAGAAGTCCAGGGATGGTTTAAAAGAAAATATGAATTAATTGAAGAGAAATAGTAAAAACCACAATTTAATTTTCCCATACTTATAGTCCGTATATATCAAACCTTTGACACATTATTTCATTCTGAAGCAATATGAAGTTTGTCGGATCAGCTAGTACGTGTTAGATAATTATTTCGTTATTTTTAAATAAAAAAATGACTTCAGACGGGGCTTGAACCCGCGACCACTAGAATTTCTAGTCCAGCCGCTCTCCCAACTGAGCTACCGAAGTCAACACCTGACTGTCGATTTTTCTTACACATTTTTTAATTCATTGCCTTGGGGTGGCAGTAGTGATATTTATTAAAACTGGTAACTAACAATACTAATAAGGCAACCGATACAACGAACTGTTCAGTTTATCAAAATCGTAAAGAAGTCGCTGTACCCTTAATAATCAACCCAACCCAACCGCAGAGGACTTGAATTCATGGCCGTAAAAGAAATTATTAAAAAAAGTGTTGTGTCAAAGTGACAGCAAAAATTTTCCCCCCATCCTATGTGTACGCGGAGTTTTGGCGAGAACCTTGAAAGGCTTGTGGTGCTCTTATTTTATATAGTTTTCTTGATGTATTTTTGAGTTATAATAAATAAAGTTGGTGGCATTTCGTTCGTTATAGGTTTATTACAGTGCCGGTGTATAGTGAAATAGAATAACAGTGAGAAAACACGGCCTTTCAGGTTGCCTCCAAAACTTCGTTGTTAATGTTCTGGTAAAGTAGCCATCGCTTTACTCGAATAACTGACTGTAACTCATTTGACTGACATAATAAATAATTAACTGACTGACTGATTCTAACTTTAACGCTGCTTTTATACGAATTTGAAATATCGTTTTAAATGACACTGGCAATATGCGTAAAAGCGATGCCATTTTGAATTAAAAAATATATAATATATATGTGTACGCATGTACGCCAGTATTTGTATACTCTTTAGTGTACGCGTCTCCAAGTTGTGATTGTGATTATTATAATATTGTTATAAGTCAGTAATTAATGAGAAATAAAACAACTTAGAGCGCTTTTATTGCTCCACCTCGCCAATATCAAGGTAACCGCAAAAGATATCAATAATTAAGATGAAAGAGCGGTTCCTAGTAAAATACAATAAAGCTTATGACTCACAATCAATATCGATTCACGGAAGTTGCAATACCTTCCTGTTATTGAGTTATCTTATTTAGTAAAGGCTATTTTCATGCAACTTCTGACTGCTTTCTTAAAATATTATTACAAGAGATGCGCCGAATATTCGGTTGGTATTCGGTATTCGGCGCATTCGGCATCTTTCGCACTATTCGTATTCGGCCGAATTATCATTAGAACACGCCAAAACAATGAAATGGTAAGCCGAATAATTCAGCCGTATATTCGGTTCGGTATAGGTTAAACTGAATAATATTCGGTTATTCGGTGAAACCAATCATCGGCGCATTACTAATAATTATTAATTACGTGCCTGTCTACACAGAGCAAGCAGCCTCGCGAGGCATTTTCCGCGCGATGCAGCTCGCTCTTTGTGGACGTGCCTATTAAACATAAAATATTATGCCACAGGCAGGAGTGGTAACGCATCTGCATTGAATTACCTAATTTATCTGCCGCTAACTGGTAGTGTTCAGCACTACCGTGTTCCGGTTAGATGGTAATATATGGCCCTGTTATAAATATCACAGAGACAAATCACCTAAGGTCTCAGGGGTGGCAACGCATTTGCATTTTGACCCTTGGTTTTTGTGTAGATGTCTAAAGGCTGCAGTTATCACTTAACATCAATGTGAACTGCATGCTTGTTTGCCACCTTTATTTAAAAAATTGAAATCTGGTTTTATGTAGATGTTTAGATAAAGGATACAGTATCACTTACAATGTGATGTGATGAATTTACTTGTTCAATGTGAACTGTATTCTTGTTTGCCTCTTCATAAAACGTAGCTACACGCCTGTATTCCCCGAAGGGGTAGGCAGAGGTAAATGCATTGCATGCATTCAAGCATACCTGCAAACACCCTTCGCCGGTTACGTTTTAGGCCCATATAACAGATGGCGAGCCTGTTGCCATCTCCGGGCACATTACCAAACTCCGAGGTACTAGGAAACTTCCAGAAAATGGAAAAATCCCAATAGTACCTACCAGAGATAAAGGATTCTAATCCGTTATCTCTGATAGCCCCATACCCGGGAATCGAACCCAGGACCTCCAAGCGTAGTAGTAATGGCCTGCTACCAGTAGACTACTGAGGCAGTTAACTGCCACTTCGTGACATAAAAAAAACAGCGATTTCTTCCTGACATCTGAAAGAACAAAATAATACATCGTATCATGACGTCCACCGCTGGAGAAAACGCATCATAACACATATCCCGACTAGGGTTGCTAGATCCAGGCTCATCACACAGGCACGAACGGAATCAGAGTTTTGGTCTCTGATCCGAGACTAAAATAAGTAGAAATTACCTAAAACTAGTGGTCAAAGAATAAAAAAATGTTTTTTTTTAGAATATATAGAAAATATTTATTATTACTTTCTTAAACTGTTAAATACAATTAACTTTAAACCTAACTGTATTTTTTCATTCCGGGAGAACAAAGTAAAACTACTGGACACGGCCGACCCGCAAAATCCCGGCAATCCACGCAGACACGCAGTTGGCGGGTTTTATCCTTTGGGTGCGGAACCCTAAACCTACCTTCATATTCACCTTTTATAAACGAGGATTGTAATCTTACTTGCTACTTTAGAACTTAAGATCTAAATGGACTTTAAAACTAACAAGTGACCTCAAATATAACACATTTATATATCTTGATCATTTGTAAAGGGGCGCTGACGCAGCAAAATCTGTCGACATCTTTGCCAAGGAATAAAGAAAGCAATTCAAACTTATTTACCGTGGCTACAAAGTTCAAATTTGATGGTTACTAATCAATTTATTGTTAAAAGTATTAATTAGTGATTTTATTCATCTCCATTCTTAGCTACCTGTTATGTTTATTTCTCTTTGTAAAGATATCTTAATGGACATTACAGATATTATATTGAAGTGTCGACAGATTCATTATAAACGTATCCGACGAAGCCTTTCATGTTTTTGCTAGCACTGATCTTTCTTTGGGATAATGTGGTAGGTATTATGTTTTAGGGTTCCCATTTTATTTGCATGTAAAAGTGGAGTGAAGTAATTTTTCTTTTTTTTTATGTTATGGATGTGGCAAACAATCATACAGTTCACATTGATGTTATGTTAGTGATGACTGCAGCCTTGAGACACCCACACAAAGACCAAGGTCAAAATGCAGATGCGTTACCACTCCTGAAGCCTAAGGTGTTATGTCTCTGTGCCGGAAATTATAGGACCGTACATAATGTGCTTAAGTTGACAGACAAGCAGACGGGCCATCTGATGGAAAGTGGACACCGTCGCCTATGAACATTTGCAAGACCAGTGGAGTTGCCAACTCGCTGCCAGCCTTGAAGGACTCTGTTGACGCCATTTTTGAAGAACCCCTTATTGTACTCCCACCTAGGGAACAGGGAAGTTCCACAATTTACACGTCGTAGGCAGGAACGAAACTGAAAACCGCACCGTTGAACACTGCCAGGTGTCCAGTTGGTGAGGGTGGAACTACTCTCTTCAGCGGATAATACGATCAGAGAATATGTAATAATACTACGTATAGAATGGACACTTCGACATCCCGCCCGATTTCTCCGCCTCACCCAACCACCTCCCCTCTTATGGGCGATGTTAGTATTTTCTACGTGCTACGCACACGGGTGGACGTGTAAATACACGTCACTGATTTATGTCTGTATAATAGAGACCAAAATAAGCGTTTGTAAGGAATTTTAGCGGAGTGTCGGCGGTGTGGTACGGTGTAGGAAAGTTAGGAGAGTCAGTTTTTATATGTTTCGATGGTGGCAAACAAGAATGCAGCTCACATTGATGTTAAGTGATGACTACACATAAACCAGAGGTCGTCGTAGGTACTGTGCTCGCTCTCTGACTGTAATTAATATTTAATTTAATATTCAAGTTAATCCTTGTAGGGGATCATGAAAATTATTTCACAAACAAAGTTACAAACTTTACATCTTTATAATATTAGTATAGACATGTAGGCATGCATAGCACGACTACTCAATACGGACTGCAAAAATTATAGACGGAACCCAAATAAATGTAAATTCCACTCACACTTAGTCGGGTGTTTATTAAGCAAGCGG
This sequence comes from Macrosoma leucophasiata, assembly GCA_036365455.1. Taxonomy (NCBI): domain Eukaryota; kingdom Metazoa; phylum Arthropoda; class Insecta; order Lepidoptera; family Hedylidae; genus Macrosoma; species Macrosoma leucophasiata. Next base: position 5,733,909 of record JAWQUS010000015.1, read on the forward strand.
ATATGCAGGCATATTGGTGATTACTGCAACGCTTGGCCACAAAAAAAGGGTCTTGTGGGGTCTTTAGTACCTACGCATTTTATCATCTAGAGTCCTTCAGAACTGGCAATTTTCTTGGCAGGTATTGCACGTGCCAGTTAAAAATCTTGACCATATTTTTATGTTAAGTTACATAATGAAGCGCGTATGTCCCCGCGGCTGGTGTAGATCGGAAGCGATTTCCTCGGTTAAGCGATATGGGCGCGATCGGTTGTGTGATGGGTGACCGCTAGTGGCAAATTAAAATGCGTGTTTCTGTGCTTCGGAGGGCACGTTAAACCGTCGGTCCCGGTTGGTATCGATAGATAACAGTCGTTAAATCTTGTCGGAGGCCTTATGGGCGGTTTGAAAACATCCGACAACGGGTTGGGTTATCACCACCAACCCGCATTGGAGCAGCGTGGTGGAGTAAGCTCCAGGAATGCTCCTAAGAAGGGGAGAGACTCGTGCCCAGCAGTGGGACGTATCAAGGGTTGCCATTATTAAATTACCTATTTGGTAGTAGAGTTGCAGTTACGGAGCCCAAGGGCTTAGGGATCGCCGCATTACTTAAGATATTTGCAGTCAAACGTTCGGGTCTAGTACTATAGTGGCCCTGTACTTAATTACCATTACAGATGCAAAATAACAGCCTTAGGGATGGCAATGACACACATGCGGCAGCAAAAGCTTAATGCATTATAACTTCTGCTGTTTGTGTACCTAGTTGTTTATAAGTTGCAGTATTAGTAGATACTCATCTTGCAACTGCGTGCTTAAAACAACTACGTATTACTGTACTGTGGAGAAATATCTTGAGAAAGCTTGATGAAAGGCGTCATCCGTATTAGCTAAGCCACTGCTTCAGTAGCAGTGAAAGCTAAGCCCCTGCTTCAGTAGCAGTGAAAGCTAAGTCACTGCTTCAGTAGCAGTGAAAGCTGACGCCTGGGACGGATATGGTAGTGTCACCAGTGGCGGATTAACGCTTCTTGGTGCTCTCAGCAATCAAGCAATCTACGCCTTATCTTAATTTTCCGCTCGATGACCAAAAAAAAGAACTAACATCTCCTATTTTTTTATAACATTTTAATTTGTAACAAAAAAAAAGAGTAGATACTAGTAGGTACTCATCTATTATTTAAAAATAGGTCGGGTTTTCCTTCCTGACGCTATAACTTCAGAACGCATGAAGCGATTTCCACGGTTTTGCATTCGTTGGAAAGGTCTCGGGCTCCGTGAGGTTTATAGCAATAGCTATTTATAAAACGATATCCACGCGGGCGACGCCGCGGGCAACAGCTAGCTAGTTAGATTATAAACAATCTATATTATAAAAATGCAACCCGTTTTCCTTGGTCACGGCATCACGCGTGAATGGCTGGACCGATTTGGCTTATATTGATTTTGAATGATTTTTGGAAGTCCAGGGAATGTTTAAAAGGTAAGTAAATATGAAGAAATTGAAGGGAAAAAGTAAAAACCATTTCATTTTCCCATACAAATAGTCCGTATCTATTAAACCTTTGACACATGTCATATTTTCATTCTGAGGCAATACGAAGTTTGCCGGGTCAGCTAGTATAGGTGAGTACGCAATCTTCTATATGTATAATAGGTATAATAATTAGCTACAAAATAAATGAAAAAAAAAACATATTAAGTACAATTTTTGGGCAACCCAAATGATTAAAAAAGTTACGTTCTTACTTAACTATTTTTGGCAATCCATAACCAAATCTCATGTCGGTATTTATGGTCGAAAACCCAAACTTTCGTATCCCCAAGCCCATGAAACAATCGGTCATTTATCAAACGCAAAGTCGACTGCAATATTACAAATGATTTATGAAATATTAACCCGCTTTCACACGCGATAAAACAAAAAGCTCAGAACGGAAGACTAGAGATTAATTACATTTTAATTCACCATTTTCGTTGCGTCATCGTGTAGTCTTGACGTGAATGACGTTTCGTTTGCGCGGGAACGCCATTTTTTTTACTGATAGACAACTTTACTGTCGATGACCGTACTATCGTTCGGCCTTAACTGACATTATGGATGACTACTGTATTTAAATTACACATAATAAAAAACCATGTAGCGTTTTATAGTCTTTTATTATGCGTTACGTGGTTTTTTCATCTCGTCATAATGGGTATTAATATGATAGGATTACAAAGTGCATCGAGTGACTGAGTTAGTCGTAAACAAGCCTAGTTTATAGGTATAACAGGTTAGTCTAGTTATTTGTGAACATTTACATCAGATGCATTGATAACATGCTATTAGGCAATTCCTGAGCGTATTTTAGAATTATATAGACCTGATGACCTAGTTAAGTTAGGCTTAGTAATGTTTTATGAGACTTTAATCTTAGCTGTATCCTTTAAGCATTAATATTATTTCTATCGTCTGGTAAATTAAATTATCTGGTAAAGTAAATTGAATCATCAGAAAGTACCTAACTGACTTGTTGTCTAAGGGGAAAGCTACAATAATGAAGGAGATTAATTGTCTATCCTTGCCAATATAAAGCACATCTACACTTATTATCTAAACTAATAATAAAGCTGAAGTTTGTTTGTTTGTATGATCGCGATAATCTCAGGAACTACTGGTCCGATTTGATTCTTTCAGTGTTAGACAGTCCATTCATCGAGGAAGGGTTAAGGCTAAATATCATCACGCTAAGACCAAACGGATCACCAAAAAAGAATGTTCCGAAATCGGGGATTTTTTTCTCCTATTGAGAGTTTCCGCTGCGTGCGCTGCGTAAACGGTAAAAGTTTCACAAAAATTATGTATTACAGAATTTTTCCCCTTCAAAAGTTCTAAAAAAAAGTCTACGACAGCATATGTCTATCTTTTAACGTTAGCTCACTATAAGCTTTTTTAACCACACCAAAGTTGCTCCAAAATAAGTCATTATTTGCGAAGGTGTTTTTATAAACATGATATTAATCCTTATCCAAATAAATATGTTACTCGTCACAAGTATTTAATTTAAAACGAAATTGCCCTTTACTTCATGCGATTTAAATCAATAGCTTGGGAGATATCGCAGTTTTAAAATAACACTAATCACAGCAAAATATATTGAGCACTGCCCGCACAAAGTACAAAGCTGGCCGGCAGTCATGAGGGGCAGGACGGTGGAAAGCTGAAGAGTCTGTTTTTTTATGTAATGAAAGTGGCAAACAAGCATGCAGTTCACATTGATGTTAAATAATGTAGTTTTGAAGAATCTCACTGGTTGTCCATACAACCAAACCAAATTACATTTTATAACAATTTACATTACCAACATCTCCAATTTTTTTATAACATTTTAATTTGAAACAAAAAAAAGAGTAAATAAGAGTAAATGTAAATTGATAAAAACTAAAATTTCGGGCACAGAGGCATAACACCTTAGGCCTCAGGAGTGGTAACGCATCTGCATTTTGACCTTGGTCTTTGCGGGTGTCTATAGGCTGCAGTCATCACATAACATCAACGTGAACTGCATGCTTGTTTGCCACTTCCATTTTTTGTTAAATGCTAAACTGAATAGACATTTAATTTTCGCTTTCAAAATGTATCTACTAATAAATAACTTGAAGTAGGTACAGACAAATACCTAAATGCAATTTGCGCTTAAACACTTTTACTACCTACTCAACGAAGACGATCTACATTAATTAGTGATAATTAACGCAGGAAAAATCTTTCTAAACAATGGACAATGGGTGAGCGAAGAAAAAATAAATTAGTTTTGCCGATCAAAGAACGATTCGTAATTTAAAACAAGACCTGTCAATTACGATTGCGTTGCATCCGCCATCTTTGTTTTATGACAGCTTTATTGCGCTAAATGAGAAATTAAATGTGTCATTGATTTTTAAATATAAATATTTTAATGAAATAGGCTAATATGTATACAGTTTACATTATTGATATGTAAATACATTTTGCTGTATTTAGCAGTTTTAGTTTTTAGTAGTTTAGTTTAGCCATTGTATGTTAGGTAGATATACTATTTACAGAAAATTAAATAAAGATACGATGCTACACGTTACATCTTTTATTCTTGTATTGTAAAAAAATAACGTACAATAGGTACTAAACATAACGTAGAATAGGCACCTAGCTTACAACGACAGTAAGCATCTCCAACTGCGTGTCTCGGTGACTTCGTGGTAGCACTAAGTGCTAAACCTGTGGTCCCAAGTTCGATCCTTACGTGGTGTAGAAGGTCTCATGGGAGTTATCTTGCGACTAAAAATCTCAGTGGCAAATTGGTCCCATACCTTAACCAACTAGTCGATGTTATAAGTATAAATGCACCATCATGTTTGTCTCTGTCTGCTAGGTAGGTACCTAATATATTTTTTTAATATAAGTGCTTTCTTATTAAAATTTAATGTAGGGCCTACACTCTCGTGCTTCAACATTGAAACTTTAGCGGAAAGTTTCCATGACGATTTTATATGCAGCCCTAAAACTTTATGAGGCCTATATTAATTCAAGTTTCATTAATACTCTTAGAAATTATACAATAAAAAGCTACAAAGTTTCATAGCACTCGATTTCGGCGCCATGGGCGTGGCCGGTTCAAAAGCGGAGTGTCAGTGGCGCCATAGCTTTCCGATTTGACGTTTAAAAGAAAAAAAAGTTTTTTACTTTTTTTCATCGGACGCCCCGCGGCAAAGGCGTTGGCGCGGATAGATAATTTAATTAGTTAATCGATGACATTGTTTTTGGCGGGATTTGTGAATTGGATGCTCATTCATATTAATTGACCCACCTATGTGCAAGTAGGCTTATGGATATGTTCATGTAAAAATACTAGGTAAACAATGAGCTTAATTTAAAGAGAATCGCTGGAGATCATAGAGCAACACCGGAGGGGAGTAGCCATATGCAGGCTTTCCCCTCTGTCAAAGTGCAAGCCCAAATGGGCCGATACCTGTCGCCTAGATGTTCAAATGTGTGCGTGAAATTGTTTCTGTATTTTGTTAATGTTGTAACGGACAGTGTAAACTTATTCTAATCGTAAGTGTAGTGTAAACGGCACTTAACTATACCGTATTATACCTATTGTGATGTATCAAGACGAACCCAGTCTCGTTGTGACTGGCATTCTGATCGGTCATTAAAACATGTGTAACAGCAACTCTCTTTCTATGAAGTTTCCCTCACACCTCAACACTAGATAGTGATAGTATAAACTTACAATGTCAATGTGTGACTTTCGTAGTAATATACGATTTTTGTAGTGTGCGTGTGCATCGCAAGCATTTCCCCCCGCAAAAAATGACAGACTGTTTTGCATCAGTAATAAACTATGGCTACTCCCCTCCATTCCGCCGCGGCCGGTGGCCCGTGTTGCTCTATGCTGGGGACAAACAGCCGGTTCCGTTTTTAAATTGATTTGACAGATATTTATGTAAGACTTTTTCACGTCACCTATCATGTTACTATGTGAAAGCGTGGTAAATTGAATGCAAGAAACTGCAACTAAAAACTGTAGGTAAGTAGATTATAAATAATTAATTTATAATCTAATTAAGATTAATAAAAGGTAGAGTTTCGGTGATAGAACTCGAGCGTAAGTTTCACCGCTATTTAATACCTAGAACAGCTGTCTTGCCACTATAGTATTCAACGCTATTGAGTTTTTTTATGTACCTACCTAATGAAGGTTGCAAACAAGCATGCAGTTCACATGGATGTTAAGTGATGACTTGATGACAGCAGCCTAGACATCTATACAAACCAAAAGTAGAAACGCAAATGTGTTGCCGCCCCCGAGATCTAAGTTGTTATGTTTCTATAGATACCTACTCTCTGTGATACTTACCTATTAGCATACCTACTAAACTTCAATTTTAAACGTATATTTCCGGCGAATTAAAAATATTTCAAGTTTTGCCCTGTAATTTCCGACACAGAGGCATAACACCTTAGGCCTCAGGAGTGGCAACGCATCTGCATTTTGACCTCTGGTCATTGTGTCGGTGTCTATAGGCTGTAGTCATCACTTAACATCAATGTGAACTGCATACATGTTTGCCATTTCAATTACATAAAAAAAAAATATCAAAAAATGTTCTTTAGGTTCACTAGATAATAATTCAAACCTATTTTACAGTGTACCTTTTTAATTTTTTTTGTGCAAATCTAACCACGGCCCTTTAAGACTCAAGCTTAGAAACCAAATAAACCCTAAAACGAAGCTCAGAAACAGAATGGCTGCCGCCTACAATTAAAATGGCCCCCTGGAATACGTAAAACATCTAATGACTGTAATTATAAGTGATTTTATTAAAAATAAAAACTTCAAGCCAACAAAGCACGCGCCGCGGCGCCTCGGGCGGTGTTAAACGAGTTATAGGTGGCGCCACTGTTCCTGTTTTTGGCGGCAAACGCGAAACGTCATTGCAGTGATAATGACGTATCGTCTTTTTAAATTTTATTGCTAACGGATGAGTCAAAAGCCGTGTGTGGTGCAGCCAGAACGAAAATACTTAAGTATTTTGCTTAACCAAACTAGATTTCCAGAGAACTCGAGCGCGTACGCACCATTACATAAACCTATCTTGAGCATAAAATAAACACTGTTCTATCGCATATAAGTGTAAATCGAAATGTATGGGCTTAGGCCTCAGGAGAAAGACATTCGTCTCCATTCAGACCTCTAGTTTTGTAGATACCTACTACCTATTCACTTACAATCAATGTGAAATGTAAACTGCATGCTGATTTTCTACTTTCATTATCCAAAAACATCACTGCTTATCCCGTAACGGGAATAAAGACATTGTCTAACTGGTTTTTGTTTATTTATATTCATACTGAAATAAAATATCATTTCGTATGTAGGTTAGGTACTGTGCATTTCAATACTCAACATTCAATACTCAGCAATTAAGGATTCTAGATTTTATGAGCATTCTCGATTATTAATTAAGTATCGCTATCAAAACTTTCTAAAACGATAAAACAAGAAATAAGCGGCCGTAACACGTGTAATGTCATTTTCATTTTACAGATTCCTGAACGCACTTCAACTGAAAGTAATTACTTACTGAAACATAGAAACTCTTTTTTCGATATACTCATGTAGTACATGAGTCTATTAAAAAAAAGAAAATTCTCTCTTTTTTATAATAGACTCGTGTACTACATGAGTCTTTGAAAAAAGAGTTCCTATCAATTCAAGAGTGTCAAATCAATTTAAAACGGAACCAGCGGTTTATTCTCGAATTTCCCGGTGTCCACTTTTTAAATTAGCCTCATTGGTTTCTATGTGCCGTCTCGAAAAGCCTACATAGAAATGTTTTTTTTATAGACACATGAAAAAAGAGTTTCTATGTAGGCGGCACTTTTTGAGACGGCACATAAAAACCAATGAGGCTAATTTAAAAAGTGGACACCGGGAAATTCTGGAATTTCATGAGTCTATTAGAAAAAAGATTTCTATGTAGGCGGCACTTTTCGAGACGGCACATAGAAACCAATGAGGCTAATTTACAGCTTGCGGGTTCTCACTTGTTCAGGGACTTGGCAATGTTTTTCTCATTGTGTATGTGTCACTCTTACCCACCTCATGATCTTATGAAAACGATCGTAGTGCCCATTGTAAAAAATAAAACAGGTGATGTAACAGATCAGCATAACTATCGACCCATCTCTCTTGCCACCGTAATATTATAGTAAATTGCCAAGGTATTAGATAACTTATTAGACAGAAAATTGGATTGTTTTCTCCACCTACACGATGCCCAGTTTGGTTTTAGACCCCATCTATCCACCGAAGATGCTGTGCTAGGACTGTAGCAAACAGTGCGGTATTATACGCAGCGTCGAACGCCTGTTTATGCCTGTTTCCTCGATCTCTCGAGGGCTTTTGATCTGGTGTCATATGATGTTCTATGGCAAAAGCTCAGAGAGAGAGAGGTGCCTGCTGAATTGTTGCGTATATTTCAGTTCTGGTACCAAAACCAAGTAAATAGTGTGAGATGGGCCGATAGATTATCGAAACCGTACCGTTTGGAGTGTGGTGTTAGACAGGGGGGAATCACTTCGCCAAAGCTATTTAATCTTTATGTCAATGATCTTATCGTTGAGCTTAGCAATACGTCGATAGGATGCAGGATTAACGATGTCAGTATCAACAACATCAGTTACGCTGACGATATGGTCTTGCTGAGCCCAACGGTAAGGGCGTTGTGTGAACTCCTTAAACTATGTGAGTGCTATGCTCTCGGGCACGGCCTACTTTACAATGTTAAAAAAAGCGAAGTGATGGTATTTAAGGCGGCTGATGGTAAATGTCCAGCAAGTGTGCCGGCTATTCGGCTTTGTGGTTATGAGCTTAAACGAGTAGATAAGTTTAAATTAAAAACTTATTCGAAGACGTCAGCTGTCATGTTACTATGTATGGGAAAGGACAGGTACTAAGTTGAATGAAAAAACCTGCAACCATGCTATCATAGGGAATGTCCAGTCTAGTACTTTAGTACATATAGGTGTCACAACCGTATTACCTAATCTACTTGCCGCTAAATGGTAGTAGTAGTAGGGTAGTGTAGGTACAGCACTATCACTATGTATATGTATTTACCATAGACTTATAATAGAAGATAATAAATCTATGGTACTTACCTATACATGCTGAGTTGGGGATCTTTTTGCACAATCATATCCACCTACCAGTCATAGAGGTATAAGTGTAACCGGAACACGATAGTGCTGAACACTTCCATTTGGTGGCAGATAAGTTAGATAAAGCGGTGGTGCCTACACCCACGAGTCCCTTCACTGGAACTCTACCAGTAAAATATAAATGCTAGTTTGCCATTTATGTGGCATAAAAATATAGGTAAAGATACCTACTAATACTAAGCTTATTACGGTTGATACCTATTTAACATCATCAAAAGTTTTTGAATTTATCACAGAGTAGGTTAGTAGGTACATACCTACCTATCTATAGACCACTCTTTTCACTATGAAAACAATGTACATATCTGTGGTCCAGTTTAAATGTAAATTCGATATTTGAAATTCGAATGCTCACAGACAATGGCCACAGTAAACAAAGCATTTCTTTTACTGTCCGTGAAAAATCGTCACGCCCCCGTCAAGGCGTCTCGTTAAAATATAATTTCGCAAGTTTCGCGAGAGCAATAAAATTATCCATTTCTCCTATTCACATTATTATACCTTTGTTTTTGACCGAACCAACAGGTAAGGCCGAATGACTTTTTTTCAAAAGCCCTTCCCGCCGAAACGAGCACGCGAGCGTTGTGTCGGGCGCCATCTTTTGTTTATTTTTTTTCTCTGCGGTTGCGTTCGGGATAGAGAAACGCCGCGAGCGAAACAGTCAGTCAAAAGTCACGCGTTCAAAAACATGGTTAAAAAGAAAAAATAGAGATGGGTCGTGAATGATATAGTTTTTTCGGTAAATTAGAGGATTTAGAGCGTTTTTTAAGAAGAAATTGCGTGCCGGACGCACCGTAATGATACGTCTGCGTCGATTTCGACCTTACTCGAAACGGTTTTGATTTTTTTATTTCGCATTATTATTTTATTCTAGGTAAGCTGTTTATGCAGCTCGGCCATGTTTTTAAATATGTTAATTCTATTTTCTTGCAAAGGCCACTTATAGAGTACCCAATAATCATCATAACCATTAATAAAATTAAAAATTAAAAAAATGGTAGTGGCAAACAAGCATGCATAAGGGCACTCGGGGCCAATGCCCAGGGCCCCCATCCTCAGAGGGCCCCGAAGAACCGACAATTTCTCTCACAAAAATATTACGCACGGGTGCATCGTACCTACCTGCTTTCCTCGTTGCACGAACGTCGATCATTTGATCGACGTGATAAACTAGCTTTTGCCCCCAGCTTCGCTCGAGTAGAATTTAGTCTGCCACATTAATTATTCGGTCAATTTACTTATTGTGAAAGACAGTTTATCTACACGAAATACTTAAAGCGACAAATATAGGTATTGATTTTGATTAGAGTTTGATAAATATACTAAAATGTGCATTGTAAAATAGTTTCTAATAATTGAATTTGAATTTTATTCACAATTTTGATCATAATGGCTTCCACATAAAAAGTAGATACAGTACCCAGCAAGAAATATTGCACATCGAGGCCTACGAAAGAGACAATCAGCTAGTTTGGTACTTCTTAGGCGTTATCTCTGCTGCACACTGCCTACGTAAGCACTGACAGTCCAGTATTCATCAACACTTGAACAAAATGGTCGAAAAAATGACACGAAAGTAAGGTGCGAAAGAATGAATGCTCTACAGATCCGAAATAAGCCGAGGTCTCCTTCCTAAGGTCGATGTGCAATATTCCTTGTTATACTGTACATGCTGCCCCAGACTTTTATTTAGAACTATTCAAGACAAACAATCCTATAGTGGGTACATCATCTTTGTGTAACACCAAGATTACTCTCAGACAGAAAATGGAAATATCCCAATAGAACCAGAGATAAAGGATTTTACACCTTTTTCTGTGATAGCCCCCTACCTGGGAATCGAACTCAGGACCCCAGCGTAGTAGTAGTGGCCTGCTACAACTAGGCTACTGAGTAGTGAACTTTAAAAATCGTAATTCCTGTAATTTTAGAGAAACAATGTTTGATTTTTTTTTAAAGCTAATACGGTCTAGAATAATAATAAATTATAAAATGAATCAGGATATTGGACTTTATTTCATAAAAAATTGAATTGATTAAAAAAAACAGTAAAAAAAAGTGTTATTTTCACAATTACTTAAAAAAATTAAGTATTAGGTTAGGGAAAAAGTTTCTTTGCATTTGTTAAGATAATTCAAATATTTTTTAATAAAGTTTATTTAAATTTAACTAAAGTATGTATGTACCATTTTGTTCGATAACCTTTTGCCATCTTGTAGGTAGGGACATGATCCCATTGCTATAAAAATTTTGGGACTTCTCATCAAAATACCGCGACAAGTGGATTTGGCAGTCCTCTTGTGATGTTAACCTAACATTGCATAAAGAATTCTGAAGAGACCGAAACAGGTGGAAATCTGAAGGTGCAAGGTCAGGACTATACGGCGGATGCATTAACCCCTCCCAGCCAAACTCTCTTAATTTTTGCTGAGTGGCTATAGATGTGTGAGGTCTAGCGTTATCATGATGAAACACCACACCCCTTCTGTTGATCAATTCCGGCCGAACAATTCTTTCAAAAAATATTCAATGTATAGTTATGACTTTCCTACGATTTTATTATATGTGTGATACCTATAGACACACCGCAGACACTCCGCCAAAATTCCATACACACGCTTAATTTGGTCTCTTGGTCTCTATTACACAGACATCAATCAGTGACGTGTATTTATATGTCCACCTGTCTACGCACACAGGTAGAAAATACCAACCGTCGCCCATAAGAGGGGAGGTGGTTGGGTGATGCGGGGAAATCAGGCGGGACGTCGAAGTGTCCATTCTATACGTGAGATATGCCAATGGTTGGGTGCGTGTGTGTGTATGTAAGTATGTGTATGTGAGTATTGTGAGTGTATGTACGTATGAGTGAGTGTGTGTAGTGTGTGTTATAAAGCAGATCACAGTGAATTAAAAATGCATAGTTCGCTTTCTTTACATTCCAAAAGGGCCCCGAATTCTTGTGTGCCCAAGGGCCCCAGCAAGCATAGTTTAAGACGGCCCTGCATGCAGTTCACATTGTTGTTAAGTGATGACTGCAGCTAGACACCCACACAAAGACCAAGGTCAAAATGCAGATGGGTAACCACTCCTGAGGCCTAAGGTACTAAGCCTCTGTAGCGGAAATTACAGGAACACGATAGTGCTGAACACTCCCATCTAGCGGCAAGTATATTAGGTAATACGGTGGTGCCTACGCCCGCGAGCTCCGTCACTGGAGCTCTACCACCAGTAGAACAGTCAGTCTACAGAATAATAGCGGTCAAACTATTCTAATAGGGGCGGCAGCATTCCGCGATAAAACTACCGCCGCTATAATCGCCAACCTGCAAACCAAGCGTGGCGTTTTTTATGATAACAATGTGTCAAAAAAGCCCGTTCACGTGGATTACATAGACAGGAGACATAGACATCTACCCAAAAACAGATCAAAATGCAGGTGCATTGCCACCCCTGAGACCTATTTTTTTTTAACTCTATGATAATTTACATAGAGTAACACCGGAGGGGAGTAGCCATATGCAGGCTTCCCCCTCTGTCAAAGTACAAGCCCAAATGGGCCTGTACCTGTCGCCTAGATGTTTAAATGTCTGCGTGAAATTGTTTCTGTATTTTGCTATAGACAAGGTGTGAGTTTCATAGTAATAGACGATTTTTGTAGTGTGCGTGTGTGTCGCACACGCATTTCCCACCGCAAAAAATGACAGACTGTTTTGCATCGGTAATACATGGGTTACTCACTCCCCTCCGGTCCGCCGCGACCGGTGGGCCGCGTTGCTCTCAAGGAGCCATAATATAATGCCATCTAACCGGAATACGATAGTGATAATGATTTGGGGGCAGATAGCAGATAGATTCAGTAATGAAGTGGTGCCTGTTTTTTTTTAATTTCATCGTTGAATGATAAGAGTCAAAACGTTACTGCTTCGCTGCGGTCTCTATACAGGTTTAAGAACTTTTTACCAACCAGTACAAAAAAGCTTTTGATTCAATCTCTTGTGCTGTCTATAATTGACTATGCTGATGTCTGCTTTTCGGATCTTACCCAAGAACTTCTCAATAAACTGGATCGTATTCTAAACAACTGCATTCGCTTCATTTTCGGCCTTCGCAAGTACGATCACATTTCGCCTTTTCGTGCAAAGCTTAATTGGTTGCCTATACGGCAACGACGTTCTGTTAGAGTTCTCTGCTTATTGTTTTCTATATTAAACGATCACAGTGCTCATGATTATCTGAAATCCAATTTCAATATTTTGGGCAACTCCCATAATCTTAATCTTCGTTCTTCGGAATCTCTTGCTCTCCGTCTTCCTTCTCATAAGACCGGTTTTATGGCCAATTCCTTCACTGTTTCGGCAATAAAACTCTGGAATTCGCTGCCCGTGGACATTAGAAGAGCTTCCAGTAAATTCACATTTAAAAGAAAGCTCCGAGGCTACTACTCGTATCCTAAGATGCTTTGAGCGTTACTTTTTTTTTTTCAGTTGTTATGATTCATTATTGATTACTTAGTCGTTAAAGATATATTTATATATATTGTATTTATACATGTTAACATATATATTATAATATCTATTATATTACTTTGTATCTACCTATTTTATATACATATACTTATATTTCATGTTTATTTATTTATGTTATGACTTTTAAATTGTTGTTTGGATTAATATTTCTCTTGCTTTCGTAATGCGCCACCAATTTCGTTTTTCTACACAACCTGAAGGTTGACTGGTATAGAATGCTTTCTAGCATTAAGTCCGCCTCATGTATGCTCAATGTGCACGAAAGTTTAAATAAATAAAACTAGCATCGAGCTGCTTTGCTATTATTATTTTAAAGGCACTTATAATCTTTAAAAATGGACGCCGTGCAGAGAAGAAACTTTTATAAAAATCTATGCTTCTGACTATACAATACACTCATTTGATTTTTATCTTCAATCCTATAATTATTATTTGTGAAATGAATTTATTAAACATTTAGTTTTAAAATTAAAACAAATGGTAGATAATTTAGATTCTTATTCGCAAAATGGAACGTAACCATACTATATCTATAAATGAAGATGTTCCAACATTCAAGCTCAACTGTATGACATTCAACACGTCTTCTATTTTTTTTTTTTTTTTTTTTTTTTTTTTAATTTGAAATGGCATCGCTATTACGCATATTGCCAGTGTCAAGTAAAACGATATTTCGTATTCGCATAAATGCAGCGTTAAAGTTAGAATCAGTTGATCAGTTAATTATTTATTATGTCAGTCAAGTGAGTCACAGTTAGTAATTCGAGTAAAGAGATGGCTACTTTACCAGAACATTTACAATGAAGTTTTGGAGGCAACCTGAAAGGCCGTGTTTTCGCACTGTTATTCTATTTCATTATACACGGATACTGTAATTAGCCTATATCAAACAAAATGCCACCAACTTTATTTAATATAACTCAAAAATACACCAAGAAAATGAAATAAAATAAGAGCACCACACGCATCCTTCAAGCTTCCCGCCAAAAACTCCGTCTTCTATTTGTTAGGATAATCTATGATTACAAACGTCACATTCAAGGTCATTATAGTTGTCTTTGTTTGGGTTGATAAAAATTAAATCGAGTTATGCAAATCGATGAACACAATGAAATAGGAAGTATGTTTATGAATGGCATATTTTGAACATTCTTATCAGATAATAAAACACATCGTGATAAGTTTATCCCACCAAAAACATTTTCATAGAAAAATGTTGCCAGTACATCTCTCTAGTCTAGTTTGCTTGGCCTGTGAAAAAGTGATCAGTTAACGTATAAAGCCAAGCTCCAAAGACTACACGCTCTTAACCTACATATATGCGACCTAACTTTACTAGACCTTACTTCACATACTCTACATTCTAGTTTAAACGTGTGGCTTGGCCGTTTTGCTACCGTCACTTAGGCATTCGTTATTATTTCTAGAGTAACGATTATTTGACGCATTTTTTTTATTTGTTAAAAGAAGTATGTTTTATATTTTAAAATATCTAGCACGAAAAATAGTGCTAGTCTCATACAAACTTCCACCCGTTATACCAAGGGGTGGAAGTTTGTTAGGGTATGTTTAGGGTAAGTTTTTTACATTTTTTTGTGGTCTATGTATGTACAAATATTAGCTTACATATCAAATTTCAGCTTTCTAAGACTTCAGGAAGTACCCTAAGAATTTTGATGATCAGTGAATCAGTCAGTGAGTCAGTGACCAAATTCTGGGTTTTTGGACATCTATTAAATCTTAAGTATAATAGCTACAATATTCAACTTTGCATGTTTAATTATTATACTAATGGTACATAGAATAGAATAGAATATTCTTTATTGTACACCAGAAATTGAAGAAAAATACAGATGTTATTATAATAACAGTAGGCAATACAATAAGGTGGTCTTATTGTTGAAAGTAATCTCTTCCAGACGACCTTAACACATTGAAGGACAGTCGGCTCACATGGATACATAGGGATGTGACACTGTCAACTTCCATACAAAAAATTTCGACGGCGGTGGACGTCGTGTCACCCTAATATGATTAGTTTGCTTGTGATAAAAGAGGACGTCCTGAAACGTCCGACTGCTGAGAACGTCTTGTCACAATACAATGTTATCTTGTACATGTGCTATGACAAGACGTCTGCAAAAGTCCTAATACTGTGTATTTTTAGATCATACAAAATGGTCTAATCACGCCTTTTACTTAAATAAAAGAAATAAAATAACACATAAATAGACTCCACTTTTAATAAAATGTATAAAAATCAGTAACACATCTCAAAAATCACAAAATAAACGAGTTCAATATCTATTTATGTTAACAATTACTTTGGAACTTAATCGGTCTTCTGTAGAATTAAATTAAAATTAGGAATGTTTGCAATATTGTCTTCCCACTCATTGTCTGACGGTAGATAACAAGTATTCGCATTACTCCTGCTTGTGGATGGTAGGCATACAGGTCTATCTTCACAGATACCTGTTGTAATGCTGGCTTGATCGCCGTGATGATGAATTGACTGAGTACTTGTTGGAATAAACTGAGCGGGGTCATTTACGATTGCACCAGGATCTTCAAATTCAGTACACACTGAATCACTTGACGGACTCGATGGGCTTGATGAATGTAAACGAGCACGACGTCGTTTTGGCAGTACTTGTACATTGGAGCCGGGCGACGCTACATCGATTTCATTTTCAAAGTCATAATTTAGATCAGATCCATATTCTCCATCTTCGTCGCTGAAGGGGTCCTTTGTGGATTCATCCTCTGTAGATACTTCCTCAAATAATCACTAAATATGATCTCTTTCCCTTTCGTAAGCCATCTGAAATAGAAATCAACAGGTGAAGTTATTTCATTATGTAGGTGGGTATATTGTCTTGATATTGCCTGTTACCTACAATATACGTTGCACTAAATAAGAATATACGAAATAAAATACCTGTAAACTTAATCGATATAATATAATTTGAAATTTGCACGGAAATACTAACCTCGTATTCTGACGCGAGTAGGTATCAGCCGACGAAAACGAGAGGTTCCTGCGCGGTGACAACAGCCGACTGACGCGAAGAAATTCGACGTTCGTGGCCGTTGTGTGCTCTCACGCAGGTTATTGTATGCGTGTGACACTCTCACATTGAAAGGGATAAAAATTGATACGATGTGACATTTAAACGAAAATAAACGCCTCATGGAGTGACACAAGATATTTTTATTAGACTTAAGGATCGTATTTATACTACCATAAGGATCAAAACAAATAAATGTGCTTAAAATATGACGTGTACAGCCGTCCGCCGTATCACAATACTTAACATACGACGTCCTCAGCAGTCGTGTCCTTCAATGTGTTAAGGTGGAAGGAGAATCATCGTTATTATTGCTGCAGTAGGGTGTACATTCTCTAAACACTCTAAAGTAATAAATACTTAAACATTTACGATACATAAATACATACATAATTCTATCGATAATAATTATTTGAAGCATACATATAACCACAACAATGCAAGGAATGTTAAACATTATTTTCGCTGAGATAGTACTCATTCAGCTGTTTTTTGAATGATGGAAGAGTCTGTGCTTTACGTATTTCCAACGGCAGTGAATACCACAAACGCACTGCCGTAACTGTGAAAGATTTAGAAACGAAGGAAGAGGAGTGAAGAGGAATTTGGAGAAGAAGATTTCAGAAGAGCGGAGGGAGAGAGAATTGGAAAGGCATAGGTAACTAAAATGACTCTTAAGATAATTAGGAGTTTGGGGAAAGAATAGTAGACAGTAAAGAAGAGAGAGAATGTGCGTATTCCTGCGAAGGGGAATAGGAAGCCACTTAAGCTCAGTTCGGAATTCAGAGACATGGTACATTGCGCAAGCCAAATATGAACCGTATAAAAAGATTTTGCAGACGCTCAAGTTTATTTAGTTGCTCTTGTGTTAGGTCAAGATAACATATGTCGGCATAGTCTAATATAGGGAGAAGGATTATAAGTACATATTACATTGTGAAAATTTTAAGTATCTGGTATTATCCAAACCAAATGACTAACTTGATTCTCTCGTTTAAATTAACTTCCACAATTAAAACAAGTTAGATTTTTATTCGATTTCATCAGATTTCAAAATAAATTCAAAATTCAACTCGATTTAAGATCGAGTGTTGAGTGACTCGAGTTATAAATTGAGTTGTCACACCTGTCACATCACTAAACCACTATCCAACTAAGATTAACCTAAAACTAAAACGTAAATCACTTTTTGTTGTGTATGTTGACCCGGCATATAATTAAGAAACAGGAAAATGGCTCGAAATATTTTAAAATTAGGTGCTTTGGAAGCTCCAAAAACGGCTTTTCTGTTGTGTGACATTCAAGAAACTTTCAGACCTCATGTAAAACACTTTGGGGAAGTTGTACGAGTGGCCAATAAAATGGTAAGTGCATTGATAAAATTTAAACATTACGTAATCGTGATCAACCAATGAATTGCTCTGTGAGAAGTACATGGCTGAAAGATCGAAATGCCAGTAGCAAACAGTTAAAAAAAGTTAAATAACTTTTTGTTCAATAGGTAGGCAGGTACTTAGGTACCTACTGACTTATTTAAATATTATGTATGTACATACATACAGCCAGAGAATAATGTATTTAAAAAACTACCCATACCCATTGTATCAGTTTTTGGCTGGAACCTTGATACAGAGGTGTGGTGCTCTTAGTTTATTTCATTTTCTTGGTGCTTTTGAGTTTAAATAAAGTTGGTGGCATTTTGTTTGATATGGGTTTATTACAGTGCTCGTGTATAGTGAAATAGAATAATAGTCCAAAAACATGGCCTTTAAGGTTGCCTCCAAAACTCCGTTGTAAATGTTCTGCTGAAGTAGAATTGCTGCCTGACTCATATGACGGACACAATAAATAATTGTCAGACAGACTGATTCTGACACTTACGCTGCTTATATATGAATACAAAATATTGTTTTATTTCGCACTGGCAATGTGCGTAGCAGCAATATATTGTTTTATTTCACACTGGCAATGTGCATAGCAGCAATATATTGTTTTATTTCACACTGACAATGTGCATAGCAGCAAAATATTGTTTTATTTCACACTGGCAATGTGCGTTGCAGCAATAAAAAAATCTACAACCTTTAGGATTGAGGAAAACACTGAAGGCTTTTATGAAAAAAAAAGAAAGTTTCAAGGAATATTAAGAAAACTTAAGAAAGCTTAAACTATATTACATTTCTAATGTAAACCTGTTAGTAACTTGATATAACTGTGAGTTGATTTACAGGTGGACAATAGATAGCATACGCCCTGCAATTATTTTTATAAACAGATTAATCGGTAGGAATTGGTATAATAATATCTGGAAGGTAAAAGATAACATCTAATTATCAGTAGGCACCTAGGTACATCGGTGAAATGCTTAAGATAGTTTTATATTATTTCGCATTAACACATGCTTCTGAAATATATTTTTTTTTAAGAAAAATGGAAAGAAAAATTTGACTTCAGGCGAGACTCGAACTCGCGGCCACTGGGAATCTAGTCGAGCCGCTCTTCCAACTGAGCTACCGAAGTCCTGCCCGATTTGTCAAATCTTTCCTTCACATTTATTGCATTGTCCTATGGTGGCAGCAACGCCATCTATTGCCTCACTATGCTAGTTAGGCAATAAATGATTAAGCTAACTAAAAAAAAACGTAACTTCACGCCTGTAATCTCCGAAGGGGTAGGCAGAGGTAAATGCATGCATTCAAGCATACATGCAAACACCCAAAAGATAACTAAAGTATTTAATATGATATGAATGAATACTGTATTGGTCTAATCACATCACATCATTAATCACATGTAAGTTACTATTTTTTGGAAAACAATGGGTATTGTAAGCTTACCTTAAAGATCTAAAGAGGAAATATTAAACCATACATTGTTTTGATAGATATTCGATGAAAAAATTGTACACTGGGTACATTACCATCTGATACAATTCATAACAATAATTTGTAAACTATATAATTCCAGATGGAAGCAGCCAAAGTCTTCAAAATACCAGTTTACGTATCTGAACAATATCCAAAAGGCCTGGGTAACACCACTAAGGATATAAACCTGGATGGGGCTGCGCTAGTGTACGAGAAGACCAAGTTCTCAATGTATACTCCGGAACTGCAGGAAAGGTTGAAACAAGATGTGCCAAGTTTGACCTCAGTTGTTCTTTTTGGGATTGAAGTAAGTAACTGTACCGAGCAACAAATATTGCACTTTGAGCCTACGAAAACAACAATCGGCTAGTTTCGAATTCATAGTGTTATCTCGCCTGCACACTAGTGTTGTGGCAATAGTAATAGTCTATCGATAGTATTGTGAACTATCGGAACTTCGAAAAAACAGTCACACTATCGATAAGACTATCGAAAATATCGACATGCTGCAATACTATCGATACTATCGATAGTATCGATTGTTAAAAATAAGCAATACTATTGCCAAAGATCAATAGTATCGATAGTATTATTATAAACACTATCGATAGTATGCGTGTCAATAGTATCGATAGTTTAGATAGTATCGATAGTGTCGTCAAGGGTCGATAGTTTCGATAGTACTATCGCGCTATCGACTGTTTTTCGAGGTCAACTATCGATAGCGCAACTATCGATAGTTTAGCAACACTCCTGCACACTGCCCAAGTAAGCACTGATAGTCCGGTATTAGTCAAAACCTGATCAAAATGGTCGACAAACGTCACAGGTAAGGTGGGAAAGAGATAACACTCTACAGAGCCGAAATAAGCGGAAGTCCTTTTCCTAAGGTCGTTGTGCAATATTTCTTCTTTCTTTTCTTTACGCCCTTGGCAATTACCAACTTTTAGGGTAATTCAGCCAGAAACTGGTGATATTTGTAATAGAATTTGTTCATAGAGAATGATGAAGGTAGACGAGGCACGAGAGGTATGTCAGGACCGGGATATCTGGCGCTCTACACTCTCTGCCTACCCCGTTAGAGACCTGGCGTGAAGATACATACATACACATACATATATATTTGTTATTGGATACTGTAATTTATATTTATTATTTATTGACAGTTTTATAGACAGAGTCTATTACATAAGGCGCCATCTTGTAACACACTGAAGAAACACAAAAGTACTTGTCTTGTACGGCAGATGGCGTATGACGGAGTTGCATCGCACATACGAAGTTTTCGCATGAGTTGCCCTATATGAAACTTTCCAACGTTAATCGTTGGGCCGCGGCCTGCCATTGGTGCGACCGCCTATCGACATTGCTATTGTCGTTGTCATTGGTGTCAAATTTTCCTGTCGATTTTCACTAACTAAATAACAATAATCGAAATAATCTACCATTATCGCTTGTCTCTCACCTACGAAAGAAAGAAAAACAATCAGATTACCACTACTGCTTTTAAAGGAGCTACAAAACGGCATGAAAATTTGACGTCAATGACAACGACAGTAGCAATGTCTATAGGCAGGGCGCTACCACCTCGCCTTGTCTGAGCCTATTCTACCCGTTCCTCCAGTATCTATTTTTGTCTAAATATACAACCACCGACTATAACTTGTGAACAATTCTTTGACCAGACAATATGATCAGGTATTAGGCAATAGTGCTCACATACTAAATCACTGAAACTTTATTTTATTTTAAAGAAAAATGGAAAGAAAAATTTGACTTCAGGCGAGACTCGAACTCGCGGCCTACTGGGAATCTAGTCCAGCCGCTCTTCCAATTGAGAAACTGAAGTCCTGGCCGATTTGTCAAATCTTTCCTTCACTTTTATTGCATTGCTTTATGGTAGCAGTAGCGCCATCTATTGCCAACTATGCTAGTTAGGCAGGACTAGATTCCCAGTAGGCCGCGAGTTCGAGTCTCGTCTGAAGTCAAATTTTTCTTTCCATTTTTCTTTAAAATAAAATATATTTCACAAGCATGTGTTAATGCGAAATAATATGAAACTATATAAACTATTAACTTATTAACAATCACCATTGCACTCCTGAGGTCTAACCTATTAAACCTATTTTTCCATTTGGTGTCCCTCGATATCTTATTAGCTACTTATTTATTTCAGGCACATGTATGCATAGAACAAACAGTGATTGACCTGATCAATGAGAATATATCTGTGCATGTGTTAGCTGATGGCGTATCTTCAAGGTCTTTGATGGACAGAGGACTGGCTTTGCAGGTGAATATAACATTCACTATTTTTTTATGCCTTTTTTTGCTTTCTCTGAATGATTAACTGGTGGTAGAGCTCCAGTGACGGAGCTCGCGGGCGTAGGCACCACCGCATTACCTAATTTACTTGCCGCTAAATGGAAGTGTTCAGCACTATCGTGTTCCGGTCAAGTGGTAATGTACGGCCCTGTAATTGCCGGCACAGAGGCATAACACCTTAGGCCTCAGGAGTGGTGACGCATCTGCATTTTGGCCTTGGTCTTCATGTGGGTGTCTATAGGCTGCAGTCATCACTTAACATCAATGTGAACTGCATGCTTGTTTGCCACTTACATTACATTAAAAAAAAAAATGATAGTATCGACGTAAAAATGAAAAAAGGCATGCTCCGATGGTTCGGGCATATAGAAAGAATGTCGAATGAGCGAATGACTAAATAGATATACAATGCGAATGTGGATGGTTGCAGAGGCCCAGGAAGACCAAGACTGACCTACCATGACCAAATAGGTCGAGTTCTGTCTGATCGTAGGGTCAAAAGTCTTAGGAATCGGCGTGCATGTATGAAGAGAATGATGAAGGTAGACGAGGCACGAGAGGTATGACAGGACCGGGATATCTGGCGCTCTACATTCTCTGGCTGCCCCGTTAGAGACCTGGCGTGAAGATACATACTATTTTTTAATTATTTATCATTTAATTATGCTTTAACGGCGTCGGGATGGGACTACTCCACCACTGATGGACAATTTAACAGAAGAAAAACGTTCAAATCATTTCAACAGCAAATTATCTAAATAATCCAACGCTTTGGTGGAAATACCCTGTTGAGTCCACCAAATCTAAGGTTCTAATCTATATAAGAAATAAAGACGAGTTTTAGGGCTACCGCCATGAGCTTGCTTAACTTCCGATATATAACATTCTTTTTGATTATCTGACACTCTTGTCTACCGCTTGGCATTTTGGGCATTTGACATTCTGGACTGAAACGTAATTTTGCACCTACATTTTTGAAAGAATCAAATCTATTCGAAAAGGGCAGGGCATTAGTATCATTGGTCAAGGACGCGTCAGATATTCTGTGAGTGTAATATTACGCAAACAAAGCTCCTATCCAAAATTCACACAATTCAGTACTGAAGTAAGATCGTAGCAACCTTTTTTATGGGCGCGGCCTGGTTAGTTTATTCACCATCAACAGTATAATTAGTGATGCCGCTTGATATGCTACTATGTGTGGCAATAGTGAGAATATCGATAGGACTATCGATAGTTTCGATACTATTGCAGATCATCATTAGTATTACCATATTTTATACTAAGTATCGATAGCACAGCGACTATCAAAGTTAAATACTGTCGATACTATTGCAGATCATCAATAGTATTACCATGTTTTGTAAAATCGATAGTATTGGTTGTAACGATACTATCGATAGTGCAATCGATATCCTAACTTTTTTTCAAAGATCTCGAAGACCTCGAAAATCAGTTAGGATTCGGCATCGCTAAGTATAATGCTTGTCGTTTTGCTCATTCACACGCCATAACATGTCTCAAGTCTTCATAACATGTCCTAACAAATCATAACACGCCCTAACACGCAATTTTCTACTAATTCCAGCGCATGCAATCACTAGGCTGCTTCATAACAACCGCAGAGAATGTTCTATTCAAATTGCTGAGAGATAAAAACCATGCTGCTTTCAAAGATGTCTCAAAACTCAACAGAGAACCTACTTCTGATGCATTGGGGCATGTTATGGCGAAATTGTGAATGGGGATGACCTTTTGACTAGCATTTGTTTGTTTGTAAATAAATAATCTAAATTGAAAGAAACAACGTTTTACTGTTTGAGATCCAAACGGAGCTTGAGGGATATTACCTAATCTATCTTTAATTTTACTGACGGCATACGCGTGCTTCGGTTATACATATAGATCTGAAAAGTTATCGACCTAACAAAGATACAAGACATTTTTTCTGAAATGTATTTTTTATTTTGCAACATAATCTCCTTTTAACTCTACACTTCTCCCAGCGATGCTCCCACCTTTGTAACCCGTCCAAATGGTACTCGGCGCTCTTCTCTGCAAAATAATAGTTCACATAATCATACATACTACTGTACTTACTCCAACGCTTTTATATGGAAGCGAGAGCTGGGTATGCAGGAAAGAGCATGAAAGTAAGTTGAACGCGGTCGAGATGAGATCTTTGCGCAAGATCTGCGGTGTATCACTCACCGATCGCGTTCGTAATGAAGATGTAAGAAAGAGACTTTGTGTGAATGATAGTATCGGTGTAAAAATGAAAAAAGGCATGCTCCGATGGTTCGGGCATATAGAAAGAATGTCGAATGAGCGAATGACTAAACAGATATACAATGCGAATGTGGATGGTTGCAGAGGCCCAGGAAGACCAAGGCTGACCTACCATGACCAAATAGGTCGAGTTCTGTCTGATGGTGGGGTCAAAAGTCTTAGGAATCGGCGTGCATGTATGAAGAGAATGATGAAGGTAGACGAGGCACGAGAGGTTTGTCAGAACCGGGATGTCTGGCGCTCTACACTCTCTGCCTACCCCGTTAGGGACCTGGAGTGAAGATACATACATACATAATCATAATGAGTTCAGACTCAGATTTTCTCCGAGCGCAACTTTTAAATGAGGAGACAAAAAAAAGTCACTTGAGGATTGAGCCGGTGAGTATGGCGGGTGATCAAACAATTCAAACCGTAACTCATGAATTTTTGCCATGGTAACCGCTGAGGTGAGACGGTGCTTTGTATTGGTGAAAAGTATTATCTATGAGTATTATCTTTTTCTGCAAATATGGCCGTTTAACAGTCACTAGCGGTCCGCATCGGCTTCGCGCGGTTGCACTGTTATTTACCCTCTCCTATTCATCATAGCGTGATGTCATATAGCCTAAAGCCTTCATCGATAAATGGGCTATCTAACACTGAAATAATTTTTCAAATCGGACCAGTAGTTCCTGAGATTAGCGCGTTCAAGCAAACAAACTCTTCAACTTTATAATATTAGTGTAGATTTCTGCCTTCATTTTGTCTAGTAATGATGCGTCAAGCAAACGCGGCAACCAACGCGCGGTTATTTTTCTTGTGAATAAATGTTCATTTAGAAGGTGACAAACACGTTCTTTCGATATGTTTAGCCTCTGCTATCTCTCTCACTTTAATTCTACGATCTCTCTATGTTCACTAGCGTTCGTCGTATTTCAAGCTCTTACGGCCTCCTTTAAATTAAACTGCCCAAAATTACTGATGGTGCAGAGACCCCATACTGGCATACACAGAATCCAACTCACCTTTGATTTGCGTAGGCGTATTGCTTTTCAATTACAAGTATTTTTAGACGGCCCGATACTCGATTTATCCATTTTACCAACTCACTCAAACGACTGTTACATAATAATTACGCGTTCAAATCGCTGAAATAAGCTGTAGTTACGCTAAATATCTTATTTTTTCCAGCGTCTCCAATCAATCGGCTGCTTCGTGGGTACCTCAGAAAACGTGCTGTTCAAACTGTTGAAGGATAAAAACAATGCTGCATTTAAACAGATATCTAAACTGAATATTGATCCTACGTCTGAAACGTTTGGTGCTAGCAATGATAAATACAAAATGAACTAATACATATTCTGGTAGTAGAGTTGCAGTGTTAGACTGGGCGTAGGCACTACCGCATTGAAATAGAAGTAGTTTTCGGATTTATCTCGCGTATCCAACCCGACGTTTCGGTCGCTTTTCAGCTTCCGTGGTCTCGGACAGACTGAGGTGGCATTTGCCTGACAGCAGTTTGAAAAATGATTAGCAGCTACCTCCATCTATTTCGTAAACGTCTTGCGTAACGATCAGGATTAACATAAATGTTACTAATTTGTATCTTGAGGTCTTACAGACTGTTGCGGTTGGGCTTTTATTCTACCGAGTATTGGATCCCATGTTGGTGACAATCGCCAACCATCTTCTCTATTGAAATTTGGATGTTTTTTAATCTCATTAGCTTCGCGAACCATTCTTGGAATTGGTCTGTGTTCTGTAGCGAGTTTTCGAGTTTTGTCAAACCGAATATAATGAGTTGGTTTGTCCGCTATGTGATTACAGACTGCAGACCTCCCTGCTCTACGGTGTTTAACATCAGCAATGTTCTTTAATTCCACCCAATTCTGGTGGAAACCGCTCTCTGTTTGGCCTATAATAATACAAGAGTCCACAATCACAATCGAGTTTGTAAATACCGGAATTTTGTAAGGGAATGCTACTTTTAATGGGTCTTCAAAACTGGTGTATTTTGTTGTGAGGTTTAAAAACTTTCGTTTTATCAAGTAGTCTCTTGCTTATGTTGGTTGTAGATATTAGTTCGCTAGTTATTTATTGTGGTTCACCATCATGGCAAGATTGCCCATATCCAGGCTAAGGTGCGTTTAGACTATCTTATGTATTTTTTATTTATTTTAGAGTGAGAAAATGGGGCGATAACACAATCTAGTTTAATAACATAACTATAATATAGCCTCTACAGTGTTTCGAAGTCCGTAGTGATATCAAAATTCTTGAATATAACTTAAATTGTTAATTAGTAAGCAGAAAGATAAAATACCCTAAGTTTGAACTATGTTTTCTTTTACACAATATTGAACAAATTTATTTCCATGTAATAGTTGCAGATTTCAACCCAACCTCTATACAAAATGGAGCAATCTCCTCAGTTAAAGCCAAATAGGACTTACTTTCATCATTTATCAGTAGATACAGTATCCAAGAAGAAAAATTGCAGATCGACCTAAGGAGACTTGGGTCTGTAGAGCGTCTCGATCTCTTTCGCCCCTTACCTATGTGGCATTTGTGATGTTTTTGATCAAGTTATGACCAATACTGGACTATCTCAGTCCTTACGTAGGCAGAGATAACGCTCTACGAAGTTGAAACTAGCCTATTGTCTCTTTCGTAGGCTCGATGTGCATTTTTTTTGCTGGGTTCTGTATTAAATCTTGTAATTTTTTAATGTTATCTAATTAATACATAATTAAAAATGTATGAAATGTAAATAATAATATATTATT
The DNA here is from genome assembly GCA_036365455.1 of Macrosoma leucophasiata. NCBI lineage: Eukaryota > Metazoa > Arthropoda > Insecta > Lepidoptera > Hedylidae > Macrosoma > Macrosoma leucophasiata. The sequence goes on from JAWQUS010000015.1 coordinate 5,760,486, forward strand.
GTTTATTATTAAATTGTTATAAAGGAATGCGTTTTATTTCAACAAAGACCATTTCAGCTGTTCCTTCGCCGATTGTAGTACCTGAAAACAAACGAAGACCTGTTAGTATATCTCTCACAGTCAATATCATCATACTGAATTATTTAGGAGGCCACGTGGCTGGTGTAGATCATAAGAGATCTACTCGGTTAAGCACTACGGGCGCGGTCGGTTGTGGGATGGGTGACCGCTAGTGGCAAAATGCGCGTTTCCGTGCTTCGGAGGACACGTTAAGCCGTCGGTCCCGGTTGGTATCGATAGATAGCAGTCGTTAAACTTTGATGGAGGCCTTATGGGCGGTTTGAAAACATCCGACAGCTGGTTGGCCGCTAACCCCGTATCTCCACCAATCCGCATTGGAGCAGCGTGGTGGAGTAAGCTCCAGGCCTCCGCCCAAAAAGGGGAGAGACTCGTGCCCAGCAGTGGACGTATAATGGGTTGCCATTATTATTGTTGTTAAATCTATTAACTGTATTACAGTATTCAACAAGAAATATTGCACATCGACCTTAGGAGACTTCGGCTTATTTCGGATCTATAGAGTTATCTCTTTCGCACCTTACCTATGTGACCTTTGTCGACCATTTTGATCATGTTTTGACCAATACCGGACTATCAGTGCTTTCGCAGGTAGGGGGCCATCCATAAATTACGTCACACGTAAATGGGGAGGGAGGGTATCACCGAAATGTGACAATGTGTGACAAGGGGCAGGAGGGGTCGAAAGTTTTGTGACGTCACATGTTAAAATTTAAAATACTGAAACGTGAAATCTAGATGTGAATAAAAAACTCTAAAAATCTACGAACTTGATCTATATTTATCAATAATTCACTATATTTATTGATTCGAGTGAGACTCAACTTCACAAGAATTTTGAATGGTAAGGGTTTAAATAGGAAATAAAATGAATAAAAAGATAGATTTAGGTATTCTGTACCGTAGATTATAAATTGCTGATATAAAAGAGTGGATCCAAAGCCCATGGACACTAGATAATTAAGTTTTTTATATATATAATTAACGTAATTAGTCGTTTATTGTTTTTTAACTAGTCGTTGTTTTTTCAGTTATCTGAAATATTGGAATTTATGTTGATTTTATAAGATTATTTAATAAAAATAAGCAAAAAATGGAAAAAGCTGTTTTCTCTCGATTATTTTTGAGTACATGAATAAATTTTAAAAATATGTGACGTCACATCAGGAGGGGGGGGCTTATAAAAATGTGACAACCTGTGACAAGGACGGGGGGAGGGGTCCAAAAGTCCCGAAATTCGTGTGACGTAATTTATGGATGGCCCCTAGTGTGCAGCAGAGATAACGCTGTAGGAAGTCGAAACTAGCCGATTGTCTCGTAGGCTCGATGTGCAATATTTCTGGCTGGGTACAGTACCTATTCATGATTATGTTTATTTTTTAATTACCATTTTGGCAGAGTTATTACTAAGTGAGATAGTTGCCACACGGGAAAAATAGAACAGAATTACCGCTGATGGTTACATACTGAATACTGCCTATATAATAATGGCAACACGTTTTTTTTTTTTTGGGGGAGTCCTGGAACTAACTCCACCACGCTGCTCCAATGTGGGTTGGTGAAGATACGGGTTAGTGGCCAACCCGCTGTCGGATGTTTGGGCTCCTCCGACAAAGATAAACGACTGCTATATGTCGATAGCAACCAGGATCGACGGCTTAACGTGCCCTCCGAGGCACGGCAACTCGCCAACGCGTCCGTATCGCACAACCGATTAGATAGATAGTGCTTGCGATCTATACCAGCCGCGGGTCAATACTGTCTATTTGCACCACTAGAAATCATAATGCCGATACCATTTCTGGCATTAAAATATCTGTGGAAAGATTCAATAATCACGGTAGTCACATCAACTGATGTAGTGTGTAGTCTGGGCCCGGACCGAGAGGTCCGAGACTGCCCCGGGCGCAGGGGACGCCACTAGCGTTGGTTGGCCATAAAGGCTCCGTGGAGGGCTCGGAAATGAGCAGCCGCCGATGGGGTCGTGAAAGTGTGCGATAGCGTGCCCGTGATCCCGCTACTGATGGCAGACGAATCGGAACACCCATGGGTTTTTAGAGCCCTGAGTTGAATTATCTCTATGTGCATATGAGCGTCTAAATGTATCTTTGAGCAGCTTCATGTCCATTCGAACACCGCTAAGGTGAGACGCGTAGCTACATAATTACTTTTTCTATAAAATCCCATTGTGACCTATCAAACATTGGGCGTCGGGACGTGACGACCCCCACCTATCGGAAGAATTTGATTCTACTGGAAGAGGATTCTTCTGCTAGTGCAGTCAGTCAGTCAACCGAACAATGGCGGTCAAACCATTCCAATATACAATGTAAAGAGCAGGCCACACTGCCAGCTGGCTAGGCGAGCGAACATCGTTTCACCTCTACATACTTCGGTTCACACCGCGAGCTACCGACTTACCTACGTCAGCGATACGAGCGAAGCTACGGGAAGCGTAGCGGTAACGGGCGGAGCGAGCGAATCGAGGGGCACAGAGAGCGAGAGGATAGCGTTCTAAAAGGAAATTGCCAAACGGGCGCTGCGTCCGCAAAGCCCGCTCGCTCGCTCGTCTATCCGTAGTTTTCTGTGTGAACCCCATAGTTTAGCTCACCAATATTCCGCGTATAGTTTCCTTCTCTCGCTTTGCCCGCTGGCCCGTGTGGTAGACCTGAGTCGATCGCGAGCGATAGAATCACTTTGATTGAATCACGATCCAAACACAAGTGATCGGGTCGTGACGTACAAAAAAAGTCGATCATTTGGGTACTTTGGGTCATTGGGTACTTTGTTTCTCTATCACATTATGCATAAAGTACAATTCAGTTTGTTTACAGTTTTATCGATCAAGCTCCCCTGCACCATATCATCTAATTGTAAAATTCATGTTATAGTATACCTATAAAGTTTAAGAATGAAATTATAGTGATAATTAATTTTCATTTCATTTCATTTCATGTATTAAAATTAAAAATACGACTTATTGTGTGGATTGCGGTCTCGAGTCTCGCAACCTTATCAGAATCATGAGCTACAGTATACGTTTGAGCGAAATCGAGTCGCGACCCAAATGACCCAAACGATCGAGTTATTTAGACTCGATCACCCTGTCAATTGGTCGCGATCGACCCAAATCCCGACGAAGGAGTGATCGACTCAGGTCTACCGTGTGGCCTGCGCTTAAAAATAACGCAGGATGGGCAGCGGCGTCCCAAGCATGGCGATAATGTCATATTCTCCCCTAATACCGCACAACCATAGATTTTATAGAAATTAAACTTGCGGATTTTCTCGCGTATACAACACTCCCAAACTTCTTACACCCGACGTTTCGGTCGCTTTCCAGCTACTGTGGTCACGGGCAGACTAATTCGACGATGTTCAGCCTGGTCTTATATAGCTGAGACGGAACACAACCCTAGTGCGATGTAAACTACTAGTGGCGCCATCTATCGAGAAATTACTGAAAACTATGTTGCCATGTCATGGCTAGCGCCACCTGTTTCTGAGGCGTCTGGCATAACGGTCCGGATTCACGCAAAAATTACTAACCGTATCTCGTGGTTTTGCAGATTTACTAGTTTGGGATTTCAATTTGGATATAATTGGATCCCAATTCGTCGACAAACGCCAACCATCCTCTGTATTGAAATTTGGATGCTTTTTAATCTCAATAGCCTCCCTGACCATCCGTGGGATAGGACGATTTTCTTTTGATATTATCTGAACCTTATCAAAACGAATGTAGTGGTTGGGTTTGTCCGTTAGATGTTCACAAACTGCAGACTTTCCGGTTCGTTGGTGTTTGACATCGGCTATATGTTCTTTCACCCGGGTCAATACACCATAGATTACAAAATAAGAGAACCATAGATTTATTATACTACTTCGTAACAGTGCTGTGCGGTATATCTTTGGGGAAGGCTTTGCCCAACAGTGATGTCTTTCGGTTGGAGTGATGAAAATCGTGGTAGGTATACTTACAAATTAAAATTTCTAAAGCCAGCCCCGATAGTCGCACATAACTAAAGATCTTAATTTCCACGTGCCCAAAATTTACCATCACATAAATACGCTAGCGCTGAATATGCTACAGCTTACGTGATTTTTTTATGTCAACAAGTTGTGAAAATACAGTTCACATTGATGGTAACAATACTGTAGCCCATAAACATCTAAATAAAAACCATAGATCCCAATGTAGATGCGTTGTTGCCGGGTAATTACAGGGCCGTACATTAACAACTGGCCGGAAGACAATAGCGCTAAACACTACCAGTTAGCGGCAAGTAGATTAGGTAATACTGTGGTGCCTACGCCCGAGACCACCAGTAAAAAGTGGTTTTGTCATTTTTTTGTATGGATAGTGGCAAACCAATTTGCAATAATCATGAAGCTATAGATTAATATGGAGAAAACACGCTGAATACCTATGTGGAAGAGCGGATGGAAATGTTCCTCCGACCTCAAAAGATAGAATCCTCCGACCAGGCAAGGTCATAGCGCCTGGCGGGCCGCGGCCCAATGATAAAGGTTTCTGCCCACTACACCGTATCATGCTATGACCGTGTTAATAGCGTGTCAGGCAAAAAAAATATTTTTTGTATTGAAAAGTACGAGACCATGTCGACTAGACCGTTATGTCGGAGCGTCAAGAATTGTCGCCGGTGTCGATGCGATACGGTATGATACACTATTGATACGTTATAGACGGCATAGTAGTCCGCATCGTGTTAGTTTTCGCGCTTGATACGGATCTAGCACGGTCATGGAATGATATGGTGTAGTAGGCAGAAACCTTTAACGTTGGAAAGTTGTATATGTATACGGCAACTATTGAGAAAACTTCGTATGTGCAATGCAAGTCGGTCATACGCCATTTGCCGTACTAGCCAAGTACTTTGTGTTCCCTCAATGTTCCACTAGGTGGCGCTTAATTTTTATATTTTATTATATGGTACGGAAGTGGCAAACAAGCATGCAGTTCACATAGATGTTAAGTGATGACTGCAGGCTATAACAGACAATAGACACCCACACAAAGACCGAGGTCAAAATGCAGATGCGTTACCACTCCTGAGGCCTAAGGTGTTATGCCTCTGTGCCGGAAATTACAGGGCCGTACATTACCACCTGACCGGAACACGATAATGCTGAACACTACCATTTAGCGGCAAGTATATTAGGTAATGCTCCGTCACTAGAGCTCTACCACCAGTAAGTAGACCAGTTTATGTACTTAGTGGACGCTACATCTATTTCAAGCGAGGCAAAACTGTCGTTGTCCTCGTTAGTGTGTTCCTACTTTCTTTTTCTAATTATTGGTAAAATTAGAAGATAGAGATACCACAGAGAGAGGGCCGACAACAGATGTAGGTATTTAACTCAACCTGCTGCTCATAGTGCTGAATATATTTACAATAATTATTTTATTAGTAATCATCAAAAGTGATTAAATATTTAAAAATTCCATATCTTTATAAATATGTCTCAATGATGACTAGAAAAAAAATGAATGGTAATTATTCTGTTTTGAGTTAGTGTACTTACAGTCCATTTTTTTATGTAATGAATGTAGCGAAAAAGCAAGACAAAAAAGATTCCAGTTAATTTGGAGGACTAATATTATGCCTGTGTGATGAGAAATAAGGAGACCTTGTAGGTCTAGTTAGGTATAGGTATAATCTTTCTATTGGGTGTGGTACTTGATCAACATTCTGCAATCTGTATGCTTGTTTATCACAATTATAATAACAATTATATAAAATTGATTCACCACTAATATTACACAATAAAATTTTCTATTTAATTTAACGGATTATTGTGTACAGAAATCACTTCAAATCAGTTTATTTTAAGACCTTATTTGTGATGTATCAGGGAACTGGCCGCTTGATCACATGGGCATTTTACACGACGGGAATAAAAAGCTATATTTGATTTACGGATAAGCGGAGAGTGGCTCGATTGTACCATACCACTTCTGCACTTAGTTACTAGTTAAACTCTTGCTAAACATAAATGAACAATTTATTGAATATAAAAAATTCTGCACAAAATATGCCAGAGACAGAGCCTAGATATTGATTATTTATTTCTGAGATTGTACCTAAAGATAATGAAAAAAAAAGAGATTTCATAGTAAAGTGCAATGTGAGTCAATTTTTTATTCGCATTTAAGTAATGTTTTTTTTTATTCTATCAAGTGCAGACAATGGTAAAACTATAAGTCAATAATTTACTAAATATCTAAAACATATTTATGCGGGGTATTTCTGTGCAGTATAAGCAAATTAGCAAATATACACGCTAATATATATTTTTGTGTAACGTAGCTGCAAAAATAAAAGCGAATGGCATGCAGGGCTGCTAGCATAAAAAATAGAAAATATTACAAAAATAAATTTTAATTAAGAAAAAAATATAAAGCTAAATATAACAATATATTCCATTTTCATTATATGTTAAGCGTTAAGTACATTGTAGAGGACCTGAAAAATAAATAGATACTTACTATATACAAAATATAAAAAGCAAAGCTATGAAAAAAAAACAAAATCAAATAAAAACATTTCAAGAATTTATTACAAAATTAAATAAAACTACCAAGCAATTAAATCAAAATAAAAACAAACATCCAAAAGTTTGTGACACGAGTTAAAAAAAAACCCATAATTTTTTAAAAATAAAACAATAAAAGTAAAAATTTAAAAAACTGTATAAATATAAACTAATAAACAACTTCACACGACGGAAACGGTTAAAGGCAACTAAACGAAAGTATCTTTAAAAAAACAGGAAAGAGCGTGCGATAAATCGTAAAATACAAAAAATGAAAGAACGAACAAACGATATACACAGGGTAAATTGAAATTATTATGACTCAAACCAAGGTTATTCACAACAAACTACTAGAAGACTCTATTCAATTGTTCCATTAATTGCGCGACAGTTTGTTCACCCAGCGGCACGTCTTCCCACTTCTCCACGATCGAAGTGGGATCCCACATATCCATCTTCTTACTTAGAAACTTATAGGTACCAAGGTTTTTTAGGGACGTGGCACCAAATTCAATCGAGAAAAAATATTTTTTTAATTTAATATTAAAAAAAAAACCTAAATATAACAAAAAAAAATAGAGATTTCATATTAAAGTGTAATGTGGGTCTATTTTTTATTGGCATTCAAGGAATATATTTAAAAAAAAAATCTATCAAGTGCAGGTGCGAGCTAAGTCGTCTATACATATAGTACGAGGGTGGATTCAAAAGTTCGAAGCCCGACCAAGAAAATGAAAGAAAAGTGGGTCTAATTTTATTTTTATTTTTCGACATAGTCTCCATTTAGCTCAACACACTTCTTCCACCTGAACTGCAACTTGTTTATCCCCTCGAAAAAAAAGATTCCGGAAGGTCGGCGAAATACTCGTTTACTGCGACTATCACCTCATCTTTGGTCGAAAATTTCGAGCCACCCAAATGTTTTTTTAAATTTGGAAATAAATGATAATCTGAGGGGGCTAAATCCGGCGAATAAGGTGGGTGGGGCAGCAATTCGTAGCCACAATCATGGATTACAGACATTGTTTCAACCAAGTGTGAACACGTGCATTGTCTTGATGGAACAAAACTTTCTTACGCAACATTCCCGGCCTTTTTTCTTTTATTTCTTCTCGTAGTCTTCGTAAAAGGTTACAATAATAACTAGAATTAATAGTTTGACCTTTCGGTAAATAATCTACAAAAATAATGCCCTTCGCATCCCCAAAAACAGAAGCCATGACTTTGTTAGTCGACAAAACGACTTTAGCCTTTTTCGGTGTAGGTGAGTCAGATCTCTTCCACCGTTTGGATTGTTGCTTTGATTCAGGAATATGGTGGTGAACCCAACCCAGCTTTCACCCATGGTAACAAATCTAGACAAAAAGTCCTCGGGATCAGTCTCAAAAAGTTCCAAACAGTCTCGTGAAATTGTGAATCGAACTCGTTTTTGTTCAGCTGAAAGCAACCTCGGGACCCAGCGAGCAAGAAATCTTATGGAATCCCAATTCTTTCGTTATTATGTGTTGCACCCGGCCATAATTAATGTCTGTTGTCTCAGCTATCTTACCGATGGTCAAACGTCGATCACCCAGTACGAGATCACAAATTTTATCGATGTTTTCTTTCGTGGTAGAGGTTGTAGGCCGTCCACTCCTAGGATCATCTTCAATGCTCTCACGACCGCGTTTAAACTCAGCTACCCACTTCTTGACACTGGAATACGATGGAGCAGACTCCCCCAAAGTGCTCACCATATCTTGATGGATGTCTTTTGGTGACAGGCCTTTTTTTTTGAGGTACTTAATGACTGCACGATGTTCAATTTTCTCCATTATTGAAAATCGCGTCAGAATGCTTCAAACAAATAATCACAGCAAATTTATATTGTGCAGTATCGGAATGAAACTGCGCACACATAAATCAATAGAAGACATACTAACAAATTACGGTAAATTTAAAAAGATGTCATGTCTCCTTGTAGTTTGGGCCACGAACTTTTGGATCCACCCTCGTATAACAAAATAATAGAGATTTCATAGTAAAGTGACTGGTTTTTAATTTGTATAACAAAAATACTAAATAATTATATTTTTAGGTGTGTAGAAATATTAATTAATATTATTTTTTGTTTTTTATTTGGAATGTTGTTTTTTTTTTATTCAAAATATTCAGAATATGTTATTTTGTTTTTTTTTTTGTAATAGTTATTTATATACTTAAACATTTTAATATATACCCTGAAATGTTTGTCTTTTTAAACCTCTTAAATTTTTTAATATTATGAATATAATACAGTATAAATACTTTGTTCTCTAGGTGATTACTGTGACTCAAACCAAGGTTATTCACAACAAACTACCAGAAGAATCTATTCAATTGTTCCATTACCTGCGCGACTGTTTGTTCACCCAGCGGCACGTCTTCCGTGCGGAGCGCAGCTCGGCCCACGATCGAAGTAGGATCCGAGTCTAGGATCACCCTGGAAATTGAAGAGATAAGGTCTTATTGCAGGGCTTATCCCATTCTACGATTATCTAAAAAAAAAATCTTTTTTTTTGTACTGATTACCTCAATCGGTTTAAAAGTTTACGGTGCAAAAGTTACTATTGTCGAAGGTGACAGTAAGAAGGTATCATCGAAGAAAATTCAGGTGATCCAAAACCACTGCAAATTAGACTGTATCGCCACACAAATACGGCACTGATCTATCGGATATTTCTTCGATAATACACATAATTTACTTTTTTTTCTTTATTTATCCATTAAAGTGTGTGCAGTGGCAAACAAGCATGCAGTTCACATTGATGTTAAGTGACGACTGCAGCCTATTGGCACCCACAAAAAGACCAAGGTCAAAATGCAGATGCGTTACCACTTCTGAGGCCTAAGGTGTTATGCCTCTGTGCCGAAAATTACAGGGCCATACATTACTACCTGACCGGAACACGATAGTGCTGAATACTAGCATTCAGCGGCAAGTATATCAGGTAATGCGGTGGTGACTTCGCCCACGAGCTCCGTCACTGAAGCTCTCTAATTGGGGACCTTTTTGTACCAACCTTGTTTTTGTGTTCTTTGTTTTAGTGTTCATGTTGTTGTTACAAATAAAGTTTTTCTATTCTATTCTATAATAATAATAATAATGGCAACCCATTATACGTCCCACTGCTGGGCACGAGTCTCTAGCCCTTTTGGGGGGAGGCCTGGAGCTTATTCCACCACACTGCTCCAGTGCGGATTGGTGGAGGTGGGTGGGTTAGTGGCCAACCAGATGTCGGATGTTTTCAAACCGCCCATAAGGCCTCCGACAAGTTTTAACGACTGCTATGTATCGATAGCAACCGGGACCGACGGCTTAACGCGCCCTCCGAAGCACGGAAACGCGCATTTAATTTGCCACTAGCGGTCAACCCGACTACTACATACACTACCCGACCGCGCCCGTAGTGCTTAACCGAGTAGATCGCTTATGATCTACACCAGCCGCTGGGCCATGCGCGATTCGCTGGACTGACTGGAGTTCTACCACCAGAAAAATGTATATAATATGTCTGACTAATAGTAATAATATGGTCTGACACACTTACCCGCCATCGCAGATCTCATCAAAGGCCAGCATAACGGCGTCCAGGTTGTCCAGGAATACTCTCCGCTCCACGTTCCTCCTCAGTAGAATGCTGACAGACTCGTAGAGGGCGTTCAGCACTGATTGGAGTATGAGCTGTGGATTAATTGGAAATAAGATTAGATTTTGATTAGAGATTAGAGTTATCGACTTTTAGGACTGATATCGGTGTCCCACTGAGTAGTTTCCAGTTGAAAACCAGCGTCGGGCTCCGGCTTGACATTATGCTGAACTGGGAACTATTTGGTGCAGCCGTGAGATCTTGTTTTTTTTCTATTGTAACAAGGTACTCTTTTATAATATCAGAGTTCTTTCTTTTTTTGTGTTATACTGTCAACCCCTTCATATTTGTTTTTTTTTTTAAATCTAAATTTATTTGAGGGCTTTAGCCCCATCATAATCTAATCTACAATATAATACACTTATTCATTGAGAAAGACACTTATTTATGCAATAATTTAATACTTAATAATTATTTTGCTGCATCACTAAACGGTTGTCCTAATAAAGCTGTTATTGCTTCTATTTCATCCTTATTGATTTTGTATATTTGCATAAATAATTGTCTTTCTGTTTCAAGTTTTACACATTCTACGAGTATATGATGGACATTCCTCGTACCACAAACATCACAGTTGGGAGAAGCTACTGCTATTTATTTTATTTTTAAAGAAAAATGGAAAGAAAAATTTGACTTCAGGCGAGACTCGAACTCGCGACCTACTGGGAATCTAGTCCAGCCGCTCTTCCAATTGAGCTACTGAAGCCCTGCCCGATTTGTCAAATCTTTCCTTCACATCTATTGCATTGCTTTATGGTAGCAGCAGCGCCATCTATTACCAACTATGCTAGTTAGGCAACCGATATAATAGACTTTTCAGTTTATTGAATATCGTAAAGAAGTCGCTTTTACCCTTAATAATTGTTTTATATTAAATATATGAAATATATTTCACAAGCATATGTTAATGCGAAATAATATAAAACAATTATTAAGGGTAAAAGCGACTTCTTTACGATATTCAATAAACTGAAAAGTCCATTATATTGGTTGCCTAACTAGCATGGTTGGTAATAGATGGCGCTGCTGCTACCATAAAGCAATGCAATAGACGTGAAGGAAAGATTTGACAAATCGGGCAGGGCTTCAGTAGCTCAATTGGAAGAGCGGCTGGACTAGATTCCCAGTAGGTCGCGAGTTCGAGTCTCGCCTGAAGTCAAATTTTTCTTTCCATTTTTCTTTAAAAATAAAATATATTTCACAAGCATGTGTTAATGCGAAATAATATAAAACAACTACTGCTATTTGTTTGCGATTTCCATTACATAAAATAAAGGAAGAGAGTTACCAAAATGAATTACTTGCCTCATTTTCATGTGAGCTGCCCATTACATAAAAGAACAGATCTACATTGCTCTTGTAAACGCAGGTTAAGCCATCCAGCATTATTATTTCTGCATTTGCTCTGTAATGTGATTACATTGAAATAAAACACTAGAATGTATAAAACAAATACTTATTTTACCTCTTCTTAAAGTTTTTTATTGTGTTCAGAAAAAAAAAAGATCCGGAGGAATTGAGAACCTCTTTTTTTCGAAGTCGGTTAAAATATCGAAAACCTTTCAAGTGTGCTCTGAAATTTGAAGAGTTCCCTTTCCGTTAAGAGTTCCCTCGATTTCTCCAGGATCCCATCATCACATATTGACATGGTCACAATGGGACTAACTGTGAGGCACACCCTTTCAAACAAAACCAAAATAATTCAAATCGGTACAGGCGTTTTCAAATTATCAGGTAAAGTACATACAAAAAAGATCCGGATGAATTGAGAACCTTCTCCTTTTTTTGAAATCGGTTAATAAACAGAAACTGCCTCGGTAGCCTAGTGGTAGCAGGACACTACTACCACGCTGAGGTCCTGGGTTCGATTGCCGGGTAGGAGTTTATCAGAGATAATGGCGTAAAGTCCATTATCTCTGGTTCTATTGGGATTTTTCAATTTTCTGGAAATTTCCCAGTACCTTGAAGTTTGGAAATGTGCCCGGAGATGTCAACAGGCTCGCCGCATGTTACATGGGCCAGAAAACGTAACCGGCGAATCGAGGGTGTTTGCATGTATGCTTTAATACATGCATTTACCTCTGGGGATTACAGGCGTGAAGTTACGTTACGTTACTTGTCTATCACGGAAAATGGATACGTATGATTGAGTTGGATCGCACAAACGAAGTTTTTGCAAGGATGCCCTAATATACAACTTCCGAACGTTAATTGTAGGACCGCGCCCCACTCGCGCGCGGATCATTTCAACTCGTTTCTTCACAATAAAAAGCTCAAAAACAACAACCGCATTTTTTCCTGATTTTCACAAATCAGTGAGTGATTTGTGATAGGTACAGTAATTACAAAACTAAAACATTGATAATAAAAACAAACTATTTTTTCTTTACAAACATTATGCTTACATAAGGGGTTAATTATAATGTAAATGAGGTACAATAATAATTTGTCGGAACGAATAATCATCATCCCTCCCTCCACACGTGAAGCATAACAGAGGAAGGGGATGGTTCGGGGGTCGAGGAAGTCCTCATTCCCCTGGCCTATCTACAACTGAAGCATCGGGGGCGTGTTCTATAGAAGGGGATACTGATACGCAGGGTAACTCACTGAGGGAGGCTATATACTTATTTTGTTTTTTTTTTTAATAATATATTGTGAATAACTGGTGCCTGTACTAGGTGTCAAAAGAACCTGAAAAACAGGTCACCAGGTCTCCCCATAATCAAATGGCAACATGAAGCAAGAATTAAGGTGGTGCCTAATAGCTAAAAAAAAGGATTCGGACGAATTGAGAACCTTTTCCTTTTTCCCCAAGTGGGTTAAAAATAAATATGATGAATAATAAAATGCTAGTGAAGTTGTCGAAACTTTGCGCCGGTCTTGCGACGACACAGATGAGAAAGTTCAATTTTCATATCAATGTGTACCTCTTTTAAAAGCAAAAAGTTTAATTTGCAATGTTTTTATATGAATGGAAATTTCTCTGTAGAACAAAAATATTATATTGTGTGTCTGTGTGTTTTCCCCACCTGTGTGTTTTATTGAACAAGTTCTTCTCAAACGCCTTCTGTTCCTTGGTGGTGGGCAGCACATCCTTGTCATAGTATTTGGCCAGAATTCTGTTGCCGTCATTGTCCAGGATGCACATACCCTTCACTATGTACAATGTTGGCTCCTGAAATAACCAAAGGATCATGGCAAGGGATCAGCTGAACAATATTGGTGGAGACACAACTAAAATCAATTGCCATATTTTTCTCGTGACTTAACGGGTTAAAATGTTATACATAATAATTTGCCTTTATATTTACACATGATGACTGCAGCTACACAAAAACCAGAGGTCAAAATGAGAGTGTGGAGCTCCAGATATCCCAGTCCTGACACACCTCCCGTGCCTCATCTACCTTCATCATTATCTTCATATATGCATGCCAATTCCTAAGACTATGAGAGTCCTATCAATGTCTCTGTGAGAGTTATATTGGGGCCATGAATTACCATCTAACTGGACCATGATAGTGCTAATCACAACCTCTAAGTGGCAGATAGATTAGGTAATACAGTGGTGCATAGGTACTCCTTAGAGCTGCATTGGAACTCTACCACCAGTCAAGTTGAGATAGACTTCATTTAATTAATGTTTATCAACTACTTCAAGAACAACTCATCCATGCTTTATTATTAGAGATAGACATAGAGCAACGGGGCCCACCGGTCGCGGCGGAGAGGGGGGAGTAGCCTTAGCGTGTATTACCGATGCAAAACAGTCTGTCATTTTTTGCAGGGGGAAATGCGTGCGACGCACACGCACACTACAAAAATCGTCTATTACTACGAAACTCACACCTTGACTTTAACAAAATACAGAAACAATTTCACGCACACATTTAAACATCTAGGCGACAGGTATAGGCCCATTTGGACTTGTACTTTGACAGAGGGGAGAGCCTGCATATGGCTACTCACCTCCGGTATTGCCCTATGGAGATAGACAAGCAACTTACCAACTTTTCATCATGTCGATAAAGGTTACGTGGTCTCAACTATTTTTATAAATAAAGCATATTTGATAAGATTTAAACAATAGAAAGCGTTTGTGAATATATGGTCATAAAACCGATTAAAAAAAAACCAACTAATAATAATCAATAGCAATTAGAAAATCTACATCGCAAAATACGAGTTTCAATTCAAGGCATATATTTCCTTGATTTATGGTTTAATAAAGTATCCTGACAACTTACAAACAAAGAGCCTTCCATCGTTGATGTGTGCACCATTTTTTAAAGAAATTCACGGCAATAATATTATAATTTCGATACAATTTACAAAATGCAACGCGTTGTTGTATTTCGTGTTTGACACATTTGACACTTGACAGAAATGAAATGACGTGTAAGTATCGGTATTGCCAAGGTCTATTTTTGTTTTTCCCCAAAATCTACGATAATGACGTGTACAATACAAATGGAAGTGAAATAAAATTGAAGTATCTTCACGCCTAGTCCTTAACAGGGTAGGCAAAGAGTATGGAAAACCAGACATCCCTGTTCTGACATCCCTCCCGTGCTTCTTCTACATTCATCATTTTCTTCATACGTGCCGCCGATTTGCCGATTCCTAAAACTTTTGACCCCACTCTCAGACAGTACTCAACCTATTTGGTCATGGAAGGTCAGTCTTTGTCTTCCTGGGCTTTTGCAAGAATAAGTTTGGTAGAAGGAAGATAACATTGACAGTATTTATACTTTTTATGATTTATTTTTTTGATGATTTATTTTAAAAAATGAGAAAAAATCGTCGGAAATAGTTCGCCAGCTAGAAGCGTTTACTAGATTCGGTTTGTTAAAGCAAACTAAAAAAAACGCAATATATGTTTTATCATCATTATAGCCGAACAAAAACCTACAGCTTACAGCTAGACAAAAGCCTCTACTTATGAGGGATACACCACTATCGCCACATGTGGGTTAGCGATCAGATTGGGGGTAATTTTAACGCGGGAAGCTGTTGCCCACCCGATGTTATTGTATTTATTACCACTATAATGAGATAATTTAACCGCAATAGTTGTTCTGTTGACTGACTGCACTAACAGAAGAATAATTGTCCTTCGCTAGTGGATGAAAAAGTTATCACGTCGCCTTTTACAGGTAAGACATTGTATTTTTTTCAATTCCATCGGTCTAAAAACTGAACTCTGTAGTGTAAAGTTATAGTACACGGAACCGACGACAATTACAACTTTATTGCGACTTGACTCGACGCGCTTTGATTATCGTTGACACCAAAGACTTGAGAGTATAATTTAAAATTATAATAAAATGTATCTGAAGCGTATTATTTTACGTTGATAAAATATATTTATGAGTTTGCAGCTACCTATCTATTTTTTTTGTTTATAGGCTTTTTTGATCTCAATACTGTGTTTGTTGAATAAGATCACCACGCAATTATGGTAAAACTAAAACATTGGCAACATTATGTGACAGTGAGAGATTAGGGAAATATTGTGGTCCTGTTCCGAAATTAACCGTGACATCAATAATTAATTAATATTGAATTATTCAATTTAATGCGAAGTGCGAAGACGGTCTTTTATTTAGTTATTTACCTAGATAAGTTAAAATGCAATGTGGTCGGCATTAGAACCTACAGGAGTTCCCAAGCAGGAAGACGCGCTTCCCAAGAAAGTCATAGAGAGATGGAAACGGGGCAAAAAATAGAAACTAATTAATAAATTGCAATAATTTTGTATGCACCTTTAATCTCGACCACTGTTTTAACCATAGATTTATTATCTCCTTGTTTTAACGACGAAGCTTCAGGATGAAGCCAATCGTAATTGTAATAGTCTTTAGGTTTCAAAGAAAAAAAAAAGGGCTTGCATTTAAAAAAGGAAAGAAAAGGGAGGCATAAAAACGAAAAGAATGGGAAACTGGTTTAGAAATCAACAGAAGACGGTCTATTTCTGGTACAATTTTATTAGAAATATAGATTTTTTTTTAATCAAAGTAGGTAATAACCAGTATTGACATATAAATAGAACAGTCGGTATTTTAAAAGCCAAAATTGAAGTCAAATATGTACCTACCTAGTTTATAGATATTAATAGAATCAAATAGTTTATTTTATTTATTATTTTTACATTACAAGATAAGTAACCTATATAATAATAAATATATAATATAAGAATTAAAAAAATAATAAGTACCTACCTAACCTTCCTAGCGGCTGGTGGCACGACGGCTGGGGGCGTGCGTGACCGTATCAATATGAGGAGCTGCTTCGCCACATAGCGACGTCAATCGAAGCAGGATTACCTACCGTTTAAAGACCTTCAATGTGCGAGCGCCGACAACTACCTACAGAATCTAACTACCGAAACTCTGTTGTTTATTTAAATTTGTATCAAATTGTCAAGTTATTGAAGAAACCTGAAGTCCCTTTTTTTGCACCAGTTACTTACTGTACCTACTCAGTATTAAGCTACATTGCTCTTTTAAAATAATTATTTCGAAGACTTGATGTAATTCATCTTAGGTTCTTAAGACAAACCAGTGGCGGATTTACAAATTTGCCACCTGTAGGCTAATTTTTGCCGCCCTAAATTTTGATATCGTAGTCCACAATCATATCAATTACAGAACAATTATGAGAGAAGAAAATATGTAAATATAACTAAATTTCGACAATAATATCGAATCGTCATGATCTTTGAAGTATGCTTAAGCGATTAAACTTACGCAATTATTTAAGTAAAGATATAATTCGATTTAAGTGACATATTTTAATTTCCTTCCAATTTTCGAAATTCTTATTTTGTGTGTGTATATATTTTTTTAATTTGTAAATCGAAATAGAAATAAAATATGTATTAAATCTGCAGCTCTTTAAAATTTGCCGCCCTAGGCTCCAGCCTACTCAGCCTGCTGGTAAATCCGCCAGTGGGATAAACTAATAATACACGATTAACTTTCACGCCCTTAATACAAAAAAGTCTACGCTCTAAAGTTTCAGTCTAATCCTGGCAAAAGAAAAAAAAGTTTCAATAATTTTCATTTTCCCGCCAACACATCAAAATGGCGACCGAGAATAGACAACTCAGACGTTCTTTGATGTGACCGAATCAAATTACAAAAGGCAAATGTATCCGGGGAGAACTAAAAACGGTTTAGATTGTGAAATAAATTAGGTAATGCGGTGCAGTGTACATAAATACGTGACATGTTGGAAAATTAAATTAAATTTGGATACTAAGTCGGTAGAGCTTGTCTAAGGTGAAAAGACGCGCCCCACTACTTAATTAGTTGCATTCGATGTGTGAGTGAGTGCAAGTGTTGGTGGTGACAATTTTTCTGTGTGGGAGTGTAGTAGTTCTAGTATTCTAGTAGTCGACGCTCCCACACAGATACAGTGTCATTATTAGTATTTGCACTCACACATCGAAAGCAACTGGTTGGGTGGTGGGGCGCGTCATTTCAGCTTAGACAAGCTCTACCTACTTCAAAGACGTGGGTGTGTTGTGTGTTCTTCAAATTGCAAAACGTGCAAAATATCCTTTATTTTATTAGCGACTTGGGGAGGGTGGGAGGCGGCTGTCCGTCTACTGAATAAACTGAATTATTCGTATTTTTTTTTAATATTTTGTAAGTGGCTAACAATTATGCAGCTCACATTGATGTTAAGTAACCCACAAATAAACCAGAGGTCAAAATGCAGATGCGTTACCACCCCTGAGGCTTAAGGTGTTATGCCTCTGTGCCGGGAATTACAGGGCCGTACATTACCACCTGACCAGAACACGATAGTGCTGAATACTAGCATTCGCGGAACAAAATCAAAATGGCGATGCGTTGCCACCTCTGTGGCCTTAGTTGTTTTGTCTATGTGATAGTTATTACGGGGCCATACCTACTGAACCTGAACCTATATCCCAGTTCTTATAAACACCTTAATTACCTGCATAGTGAGTCTAACTGACACGTTCTACGTTTCAAATATTAACGTCATATCACGTTTCATTCATCTTTAATTGCCACCAAAATAATTTCTAAACGTTTTAAATCACACCAGAGTATAGTTTTTGAACTGTAACGATCCCCGTAAACGGTCGAGAAAAAAAACATCCCAAAATGTTGTGATCTCATATACCGTAATAACTGTTACGGATCACAGTTCAAATTACAGTGGCGTTTATTTCTGGATGGACATTCATAAATTTTCAGTAAACTGCTTGGCATCTAAATCATTTAACGCCAAAACCAAGTGTAAATGATGTTTTGGTTAGTTTTCTAAGTGACGATACGACTGCGATACGATTTATATTGGTTTTAAATTACATTTTACAATTGGAGATTTGGTAATCTTTTTATGTCATTATGTGGCAAAAATGCTTGCTCGCATTGATGGTAAATAATACTGTAGCTTGTAAACATTTCATAAAAGCGATTATAATGTAGGTAATTAAAGGCATTGTTAGTGTCAATGCGGCGGGCGAGCTCAGCTCGCCCATATAGCCAGAAAGGTTGGGTAGGCCATGGCAAGGTTGGCGGGTTAACAGTTAAAAGGATGGTAGACAAAGGGACCTTAGCCTCCCCGGAGGAATATCAAAATACAATGCAATACGCTTACACTTACAGCTCCACTTTAGGTATTAATAAACCTGTGTCGTGGATGCCGTTGTACACATACAACACATACACAAACACCCAGACCAGTCAGAGGTAAATGCATGCATAAAGCATAGAAGCATACATGCAAACACTCCTCCCAAGTAAGATGACATTGCAGCGAACGTATTGAAATCTTTGATTACGTTATCAAACACCAAAGGTGGCTACACCCACAACACTTGTTATACGGACTAAAACGTAACCAGCGAATCGTGGGTGTTTGTATGTATGCTTGTATGCGTGCATTTACCTTTGTCTACCCCTTCCATGATCACAGGCGTGAAGTTACGTTTCTCAATATGTACTACTACTAAAATATTGCATAATTAAAAAAATAATCGTAACTCATAAAACACCCTCAAGCCACCAGCTGTCAAAAGCTTTGGCGCCAAAACCACAAACTGACAGATGTCATACATACCCACACATCAGGCTAAATCGGTGCATTCAATTTCGGATATTCGTATCGGCATAATGGATATGCATTATTAGAACGTTATTGTTTATTTTATTGAACCGGATTAGGGAAATGTTTGATTTTCCGTCGTCGGTTTAGATATGTCCGTCATGTTGGGTTAGAAATTTATAATAACGTGACAGCTTTTTAGGTACTGTTTTAAAACTTTTTCTATTGCCTCAGTAGACTAGTGATAGCAGGTAATTACTGCTACGCTGAGGTTCTGGGTTCTATCCCCGGGTTCCAGGAGCTATCAAAAAAATTAAGTTAGTAGGTAGGTATTATCTTTTGTGTTGTACAGATTATTCCATTTTTTTGGAGTTTGGTAATGTGCTCGGAAATGTCAAATTCACCTTATTAGTTGTTACATTGGTTATGTGCTTAAATGATGCAACTACCTCTGTCTACTCTTTCGAGGATTACAAGCGTGAAATTACGTTCGAAATATCATAACAATCAGACTGAGTTTTGGTGGGAACCTTGAAAGAGGCGTGTGGTGCTCTTATTTTATTTCATTTTCTTAGTGTATTTTTGAGTTATCCCTACTAATATTATAAATGCGAAAGTAACTGTCTGTCTGTCTGTAACCTTTTCACGTCCAAAGGACTGAAACGATTTTTATGAAATTTGGTTCAGAGATAGAGCTGATTTCGAGAAAGAACATAGGCTACTTAGTTATTCACAAAACGACATCCACGCGGGCGAAGTCGCGGGCAACAGCTAGTATTAAATAAAGTTAATGGCATTTTGTTTGATACCTATAGGCTTATTACAGTGCCCGTGTATAGTGAAATAGAATAACAGTGCGAAAACACGTCCTTCCGGGTTGCCTCCAAAACTTCATTGTAAATGTTCTGGTAAAGTAGCCATCGCTTTACTCGAATTCCTGACTGTGACTGACTGACTGACTGATAAATTAACTGACTGACTCTGACTCTTACGCTACTTATTACGAATACGAAATATCGCTTTACTTGACACTGGCAATATGCGTAAAAGCAATAATAAATAAAATAATAAAATACGCTTACACTCACAGCCCCACAGTAGGTATAAACCTGTGTCGTGGGTGCCGTTGTACACATACAACACATACACAAACACCCAGACCCGAAACAAATATCTGTAGGCCATACAAATATTTGTCCCGGTGCGGGGATCGAACCCGCGACCCTACGAATCAAACGGTCATCTCACACCGCTGGACTAACAGGGTCGTCAATGCCATTACATATTAAAAAAAAAAATCAACTGCATGACTTGACATTCGCATAGTTGACCGCCCGTCGGCTGTCGGCTGTCAATGGTTGCCTAGCGACAGGCTCGGGTCGTTTGATAAATGAGTGACGGCCTTTATACCTGTTTTTCTGAGTTCTTGACGACAAGTTCGTTCATAATAGGACATTATTAGATACTAGCTGACCCGGCAAACTTCGTATTGCCTCACAATGAAATAATGGGTCAAAGGTTTGATACTGTATAGGAAAATGAAATTAAATGTAGAGATTCCCGTAGGAATGAGTGATTTTCCTGCAGTAAAAAGCCTAAATGTTGGCCAGGCTTAGTATCTATACACCACAAAAACTTTCATTCGAATCCGTCCAGTACTTACGGAGATTAGCCTGGACAAAGGGACAAACATACAGACAAAAAATTAAAAAATGATCGAAAAGTGTTCTAATACTATTTTAACATCGCCCCCAATTGGTTTTTCGTAAATATATATACAATGTACAGACACGCGGGTTTTACTATTTTAATATATATAATAGAATAGATATTCGTAATCATTGCGAGTTAATGTAGGTAATCCTTAATTAAGTATATTAATCTGGGGACACGGTTTTACTGCTACTCTACCAGTAAAACCGCGAGCTCCGTCACTGGAGCTCTCCAGTGACGGAGCTCGCGGGCTTAGGCACCACCGCATTACATAATAAACTTGCTGCTAAATGGTAGTGTTCAGCACTATCGTGTTCCGGTCAGGTGGTAATGTACGGTCCTGTAATTTACGGCACAGAGGCATGACACCTTAGGCCTCAGCCTTAGAGGCATAACACCTTAGCCTCTTTGTAAGGGTGTCTATAGGCTGCAGTCATCACTTAAAATCAATGTGAACTGCATGCTTGTTTGCCACTTTCATAGCATAAAAAAAATATCGACACGGTAGATAGATTCTTAAAAGCACATCAAGAAAAACACCGAGCAAAAGAAAAGGACATTTCCCTCCGTAAGTTCTACAAATCTTTCACGATTCCCAGCAACCAGTCGATCTTTGGAGGCCTTCAGAACCGGAGGCTCGTGGCGGTTCCGATTCCGCCACTGTCACACCACGGACACCACAGAGTACTATAATATTATACTGAAAGGACACTCCGCCAAAATTCCATACAAACGCTTAATTTGGTCTTTATTGATGTGACGTGTATTTACAGGCGCACATGTGTGCGTAGCACGTGGAGAATACCAAACGTCGCCCATAAGAGGTTGGGTGAAGCAGGGAAATTGGGCGGGACGTCGAAGTGTCTATTCTATACGTGGTAAAAAAAACTTAATTTCACGCCTGTAATCCCCGAAGGGGTGGGCAGAGGTAAATGCATGCATTCAAGCATACATGCAAACACCCACGATCCCGCCGATTACGTTTTTGGCCCATGTAACAGGTGGTGAGCCTGTTGACAATGGAAAAATCCCAAAAGAACCATAGACAAAGGACTTTACACCATTATCTCTGATAACCCCCTACCCGGGAATCGAACCCAGGACCTGAGCGTAGTAGTAGTGGAAAATGTATACGTAGTATTATTACATATTCTCTGCCACTGTGAAGTTTTTACTGGTGGTAGAGCTCCAGTGACGGAGCTCGAGGGCGAAGGCACCACCGCATTACCTAATATACTTGCCGCTAAATGGTAGTGTTCAGCACTATCGTGTTCCGGTCAGGTGGTAATGTACGGCCCTGTAATTTCCTGCACAGAGGCATAACACCTTAGGCCTCAAGAGTGGTAACGCATCTACATTTTGACCTCTGGTATTTGTGAGCGTGTCTATAGGCTGCAGTCATCACTTAAAAATCAATCTAAACTGCATGCTTGTTTGCCACTTACATAGCATAAAAAAATGATCGATACGGTAGATAGATTTTTAAATACACATCAAGAATAACGCGCGAACAAAAGAAAAGGACATTTCCCTCCGAAGTTTTACAAATATTTCACGATGCCCGATGAGCAACCAGTCGATCTTTGGAGACCTTCACAACCGGAGCAGAGAATATGTAATAATACTAGGTATAGAATCGACACATCGACGTCCCGCCCGACTTCCCTGCCTCACCCAACCTCCTCCCCTCTTATGGTCAGAGAATATGTAATAATACTACGTATAGAATCGACACTTCGATGTCCCGCCCGATTTTCCCGCATCACCCAACCTCCTCCCCTCTTATGGGCGACGTTTGGTATTCCCTTCGTGCTACGCACACAGGTGCACGTGTAAATACACGTCACTGATTGATGTAACAGAAAGCAAATTAAGCGTTTGTATAGAATTTTGGCGGAGTGTACGCGGTGTGACCAGTCTTTCCCCCCTTAGTCCCCCCCCTTTGTCCGCCTCTGTGAAGGTTCTCCATGCAAGTGCTCTATTCTAAACCGTTTCACCGCTCGTTACACCATAACATTGTAATTATATATAAGAGTTAATGGAAGTTTGATGAAAGAAAGCATTGTAACTCGGCCATTGTACTGTGTTGGTATAGATGAACCTATTATTCATTTTCTATCTTTGACTGTGTGCCGCTATGGGTAGGCGAGATTGTGAGAGGGTTGGAATTAAGTTGGGTTCTGTATACTATATTTTTATTTAGAACTAGCTGTGACCGCGACTTCGTCCCCGTGAGAATTTATGATTGTTCAGTACCTATCCGGACAAAGTCGTGGTCGCAGCTAGTATAAAAGTAGCCTAAGTTACGCCTTATTACATAAGCTATCTGTCAGTGAAAGTCCCGTCAAAATCCGCCGTTCCCGAGATTATCCGGAACAAACAGACAGACAGACAGACAAAAATGGTAAAAAATGTTGTTTTAGTATATGTACCGTGTATACATACATTTGAATTAAGTTAAAAGCGGTTATTTTTATATCACAAACAGACACTCCAATTTTATTTAGTTGTGTGTATAGGTAGATTGAAAAAAAAAGAAAGAAAGGAAGATATTTTAATTACTTTGTTAAAGCAGTCCTGAGACCATTGACCTATATGTAATAAAGTACTAGACTGAACATTCCCCTTGGTAGCATGGTTCCAGTTTTTTGCATACAATTACCTGCCACTTTTCCATAGTAACATGACAGCTGACGTGAAAACGTCACACAAAATTTCTGTCAAACCAATTTAAAAACGGAATCGGCTGTTTGTTCCCGTTGTCTACTCTATGCCTCATTGCCTGAGACATGCCTTTAAAAAATAATAAAAAAAAAAACAATGTAAATAATAAAACGAAAATAGGTTGGTACCCGAGAAAGAAAAAAAAAAAGAAAAAAGACAGCACGAAAACAGAAATACAATAATTACAAAATAATGAAAACAATGTGTATCACGGTTTAGTTAAAAATACTAATGGCCATATTTTCAAAGGCAACCTAGTGGATATTATTTTTAATTCTCTAGATCATAAATATGCGTAAAATAAGGTTTGCAGCATAGTTGGTAATAGATGGCGCTACTGCTACCATAAAGCAAGGCAATAAATGTGAAGGAAAGATTTGACAAATCGGGCAGGACTTCAGTAGCTCAATTGGAAGAGCGGCTGGACTAGATTCCCAGTAGGCCGCGAGTTCGAGTCTCGCCTGAAGTCAAATTTTTCTTTCCATTTTTCTTTAAATAAAATATAGGTTTGCAGCATAACTCGAACGAAATAATTCTGTAGCGGGTAAGTCGTTTCGAAAACAGAAAATAGTCGAAATAATGTCACTTTTAATTAAACTAGGCATTGGGGAATCATTTCGTTCATCCAGATATGCCGCAAATCTTATTTGTACGCATATTTATAATTTAGAGAATATAATTATGTATTTAAAGGTATATCCACTAGGTTGCCTATCAAAAAATGGGCGCAAGTATTTTTTTTTTGGAAAATTTTTACTTGTTTTTTTCAGTAAAATATCGTCCACTTCACGACAATATATATAAGGACTGAAATCACGCCTGCCGTTGCGCACTTGGTCGCCGTTAGATATTTTCGTTCCGCCCCGATAACTATTTACGTCCGTAATGTAGGTAGGTACATGTATTATTTAAATGTCAAATTAAAGCTATTTTTTTTTCATTATATGTTATACGAGAGCCAAATTAAAACGGCCGCTTAAAAGAGTTTTCGGTTGTTAAAAAATTTAATTAAAAATACTTGCGGCCAAATTTTGATAGGCAACCTAGCAGGGCACATAGCTCGACGAACTGACGGCCGTTGGGGCAGAGCAGTTCTCGAGTGGCGACCGCGTACCGGAAAGCGAAGCGTAGGCAGGCCTCCCACAAGAT
Organism: Macrosoma leucophasiata; assembly: GCA_036365455.1. Taxonomy (NCBI): domain Eukaryota; kingdom Metazoa; phylum Arthropoda; class Insecta; order Lepidoptera; family Hedylidae; genus Macrosoma; species Macrosoma leucophasiata. The sequence goes on from JAWQUS010000015.1 coordinate 5,785,463, forward strand.
GGACCGACGACCTGGTGAAGGTCGCGGGCAATCGCTGGATGAGGGCGGCCCAGGACCGTTCGTTGTGGCATTCTTTGGGGGAGGCCTTTGTTCAGCAGTGGACGTATTTTGGCTGAAATGATGATGATGAACCTAGTGGATATATATTCTCTAGATTATATAATAAATATGCGTAAAAATTAGGTTTGCAGCATATCTGGATAAACGAAATGATTCTGTAGTAGGATCCTAACCTTTAACCCACTAGATTTGTTTCAATTTAAAACTGCAGATGAAAATACAAAATATCTACTCTAAACGAATTGGTTGTACCTACCCATAAACTCATTACGAAATCCCAAACGAAGACCTCAAGTCCGACACAAAGGAACCCCAAAATCAAATTGACTGCCGTCACAAATCGATTTCCTTCACAAAGAGGTCTTAATTGTTACACCGTCGGACTTTACGACCGCCTTATTACGGACCTCTTTGATTGGCGGTCAGATCGCGTTCAAAAGTCGTTGACGGATTGAATTTACAAGAACTCTTGCATGAGGTATAGTCACAGAACAGAAAAAACAATTTTCTGTTATGAAGGTATAGTGGTATAGCGTAAAATGTATTCGCGTTTTAACATTTTATCTTGTTATTAGCTGACCCGGCAAACTTCGTATTGCCTCAGAATGAAATAATGTGTCAAAAGTGTGATAGATATACGGACTGTTTGTATGGAGAAATTAAATTGTGGTTTTTACTTCAATTTCTTCATATTTTCTTACCTTTTAAACCTTCCCTGGACTTCCAAAAATCATTCAAAACCAAAATTAGCCAAATCGGTCCAGCCGTTCTCGAGTTTTAGCGAGACTAACGAACAGCAATTGATTTTTATATATATAGGTAGATGTATGTATGGTTCTTTCAAGCCAGTTCCCCAATGGGGTAGGCAGAGAGTGTAGAGCGCCAGATATCCCGGTCCTGACACACCTCTCGTGCCTCATCTACCATCATCATTCTCTTCATACATGAACGCCGATTCCTAAGACTTTTGACCGCACCATCAGACACAGAACAGTGAATCGTTCTATAACTGTTGTTAGTAAGACCGTCATGCCGTTGAGGTAAAAATATTTTGAATATCAGGGAATGTTCTTTAGATTCTACAGATACATAATAATAATGTTTATATTTTAATTATTTTTTTTCTGACTCAGACTTTATCGTTGTACAAGTGTCAGATCCTGTTAGGAGATCAAAAACATTGATGTGCGTGATTGTTCGTATCGCGTGCGTTCCGATATACGCCTATTTAAAAATATCCAATGAAATGTATAATGCACACATCATATCGATATTAGTCATAATCTATCTGTGATGTAGGAGAGGCACGGGAGGTGTGTCAGAACCGGGATATCTGGCGCTCTACATTCTCTGACTACCCCGTAAGGGACTTGGCCTGAAAATACATACATACGTGCATCTATCTAATATTTAAACTTACTAATATTATATTATAAACATTTGTGTTTTTGTATGAATGTTTGTAATGTGTTCACACAAAAACTACTGGATTGATTTCAAAAAATCTTTCACCATTAGAAAGCTGCATTTTCAATGAGTGACATAGTATTAAGCCATATTACATTAAAAAAATATAGGTACCTATCTCTAATAAAAATGCAATAATGTGAGCCAAAATCTGACACAATTAGTCATAGGTACGAAAATTTAATTCTTTCCAAGTGATTCAATGAATCTTGCATATTGGAATCATATATTTTATGTCCCGATAACTAAAGTTCACGCGGACTAAGTCGCGGGCAGAAGCTAGCTTAAAATATTTTTCATTATTAATATTTTATTATGATTTTATTTTGAAAATAATGATGTATAGAACTAACTATGATTTATTGTTTTTATATTATTTCGCATTAACATATGCTTGTGAAATATATTTTATTTAAAGAAAAATGGAAAGAAAAATTTGACTTCAGGCGAGACTCGAACTCGCGGCCTACTGGGAATCTAGTCCAGCCGCTCTTCCAATTGAGCTACTGAAGTCCTGCCCGATTTGTCAAATCTTTCCTTCACATTTATTGCCTTGCTTTATGGAAGCAGTCGGGCAGGACTTCAGTAGCTCAATTGGAAGAGCGGCTGGACTAGATTCCCAGTAGGCCGCGAGTTCGAGTCTCGCCTGAAGTCAAATTTTTCTTTCCATTTTTTCTTTAAATAAAATAACTATGATTTTTTCTGATACTGATTTTATCATTGGACAAAACGTGAGATCCTGTTAAGGGATCAAAAACATTGATGTGCGTGATTGTTCGTATCGCGTGCGTTCCGGTTTACGCTTAATTCAAAATATCCAATGAAATGTATAATAGACTCATCATATCGATAGTCATTATGTTGTACGATTTATATTGTTTTTTCATCAATTATTTCCTTTTTTTAATCGCTTTTATTGCTACCTATATTATAAAAAGGCGCTTTGTATAATATAGGTAGCAATAAAACGTTTTTTTAGCTCAACACGAGCCAATGATAAATGTACGTACTATTTTAGGTTGTACCTTTTTGTGAGGTAAAAAATAGTAAAAATACCGTGTCAGGACTGGGCTATCTGGCGGTTTACACTGTCTGCCCACCCCGTAAGGAACATGGCGTGAATACATAACTAACTAGTCTTAAAAGTCATTGGGTCGCGTTTGAACCGTTCCGATTTCGGAGCGATTCGCGGTTTATAATAGAGTAAGACAACGGAGCGACGCAATCGCGATGCAATGACAATCGTCACTAATTACGTTAGCAGAATTACTGCATTTTGATCTCTGCTTTTGTACCCAAAAACAAGTTGCTGTATTCACTTACTTACTCCCTTAATCATAAACGTACATTAGATACGTTTTAGCTATAGAATGCTTTGTCTTTGACAGTTGCATTGTCAAATATGCAGGATAGAAAAAGACAAAGGAGAGATTAGCAACACTTTAGCTAAAATACGTTTATGAATAAGGGGGTTATAGTTTAGATAACAGAAACATGAAGGATGTCATCACTCCATCCGAATGACGTCTACTGCTGGACAAAGCCTTCCCCAAAGACGCCCACAACCAGTGCCATGAGTCATTAGGGGAGAATATGCCATAATCGCCACGCTTGGCAGGTGGATTGGCGATCACGGTAGTTTTATCGCGGGACGCTGCTGCCCATCCTGCGTTGTTATATTTACTGCTAATGGTTTGACCGCCATTGCTCGGTAGACTGACTGCACTTGCGGAAGGATTCTCTTCCAGTAGAAGAAAATTCTTAAGCTAGTGGGCGGTGGTGTCGTTACGTGGCGACCTCCTTGTTATTTAAAAAAAAAAATCTGATAGAACCTTATTTGTTTGGGAACAGTGCCAGGTATATAGATTGTGCACAGACTATAAGCACAGCACAAATATGAACAGTGTGAAAACTGCGTACAAAACGTTCGAAACGGCACACATACACAAACATGCGCATCGACACTCGAGTAGCGTGCATCTCACTACTGCAGCACCGCGAGAACCGCTTACGAGCCTCGTCGATGCGCATGCTTGTGTGAGTGTGCCGATTCAACGTTTTGTACGTAGTTTCCTTACTGTTCATATTTGTACTGTGCTATATGTATGTGTTAACTTGTTTACGAAGGTGGAATGCTATAGATATAGAATAATATTTCGTTATCCCATTCTTCAAGCCCCATACTCGGCACGAGTGCATTAAACAGCTATAACGAATCCCTGAGATTGACACAACCTCAACTGAACACATAAAGAGCGTGAGCTATAAAATAAGGTCTAAATCCACCTTCAGGTACATTTGAAACACGTCAGATTTATATGAGCCATCACAACTATTTACTACGGCATTCCGGCGGTGGTGTAAGCTGGTTGCAGTCGAGCGACAATGCGATTTTCTTTCATATCTTCAAACAGAACCCATTCCATGTCCCATGTACCACATGTGTCCATTTGCATTGTTTTAACTATTGTGTCTGATTGAGGGCAGTGAACGTGTCAACGGTGTTAGCATTGATGGAACGCAAACCCTGCAGCTTATAGGAATCTTTATAAAAACTAGAACAGTTCACATGGATGTTGGAGTGATAACTGCAGCATACATATCGCCACAAAAAGGAGAGGTCAAAACCGTCGTTACCGCTCCTGGGGCCTAAGTTGTTATGATCCTGTGCCGGAAATTACAGGTCCGTACATTACCACCTGACCGGAACACGATAGTGCTGAACACTACCATTTAGCGACAAGAATATTAGGTACCTAATGCGGTGGTGTCTACGCCCGCTAGCTCCGTCTATGGAGCTCTACCACCAGTAAGTGTTTACAGCAGAGTGATCTCTTCATTCCATTTATCCTTTTGTACTTTTTTTGTGCTGCACTATTATATGTTTAAATTCATTTAAATGTTTAAAAGCCAACATGAATGCTAGACCACCTTATAAAAGATAACACAATGACATAATCGTTCGTCTACAAGTTGCCTTAGCAAAAGGTCAACTCTCGCCCATATTTTACTAAAGGAACAACGGCCGGAGAGAGCGATATTTCATTATAGATCATTTGGGGACGTGTCTTTGCGAGCACAGGTTGCTATTAACTCTATTCATTATTATTATACTAGTGATATATCCCGGCGACGTATGGTTTTATGTTTCAATTATTTTTATATAAGAATTGTGGCGAACAAGCATGCTGCATGATAACTGCACACTACAGATATAAACGTAACTTCACGCCTGTAATCCTCGAAATGGTAGGCAGAGGTAAATGCATGCATTCAAGCATAACAAGCATGCAAACACCCATGATTCGCCGGTTACGTTTTGGCCCATGCAACAGGTGGCGAGCCTGTTGACATCTCCGGGCACATTACCAATCTTTGAGGTACTGGGAAATTTCCAGAAAATGGAAAAATCCCAATAGAACCCGAGATAAAGGACACACCATTATCTCTGATAACCCCCTACCCGGGAATCGAACCCAGGACTTCAGCGTACTAGTAGTGGCCTGCTACCACTAGGCTACCGAGGTAGTCAACTATAGACATCTACACAAATTTTGAAGCGTTCTTCAAAATGCAGATGCATTGCCACTTCTGAAACCTAACATGTTATGTACATCTGTGGTAGTTATAACTGGGGCCATATAAATAATTAGGTACCTGTTGACCTCGGCCACACCCCGGACTCTCCGCCGAAATACCATACAAACGCTTAATTTGGTCTCTGTTACACAGACATCAATCAGTGACGTTTTTAAACACGTGCACCTGTGTGCGTAGCACGTAGAGAATACCAAACGTCGCCCATAAGAGGGGAGGAGGTTAGGTGAGGCGAGGAAATCGGCCGGGACGTCGAAGTGTCCATTCTATACGTAGTATTATTACATATTCTCTGCCTCGGTTTCGCCCACATGGATGTAGGTTTTGACCCAAGAAATATGTAATGCTTACCGAATCATTTTATATGAGAGAGGGTTGTGAATAAAATATCTTCTAAGTTCCTTTTTCCAAATTTAAAGTTTTCAGCACAAAAAATAAGTAGGTACTTCATTTCATGCAATCTTGAGAGAGCCCTTAATGTACGGCCGTGCAATTTCTGGCCCAGATGCATTAGGCCTCAGAAGTGTCAACGCATCTACATTGAAATCTTTAGTCTCATGTAGCTGTTTGTAGACTACAGTATTACTAACCATCAACGCAAACTGTATGCTTGTTTGTCATTTCAATACATAAAAAAACTGACACAAATAATTGTTTAAAATCAATTTTAAGTAATACGGTGTTCGATCACCCTGTATAACAGAGAAAGAGGCATTATAACTCCGATCGGCCATCCATCATCCTCACTAGCATAATGCTCGCGAATTCTACACACGGAAACGTTGAGATGATTTCGCATATAAATATACTTACCTTCGCACCTGCGGCCCTAACATGACGTTTTATTGTCAACGTAATCTGAATCACTTTGTTTTGTCTCGTTCTTTCATTCGCGCTGTCATATAAGAGGAATGAAACAAAATTTGAGCCGTTTTAAACTGAATCGCAAGCCGTTTTAATCTGAGACCAAGGCACACCGACTTCGCTGGCTTGGCCACCTTGAGCGGATGGGGGAAGATCGTGGGGTGAAGAAAGCTTACCTGGGCAGACCCACTGGACGTCGCCCGGTCGGCCGGCCTCGATACCGCTGGATTGACATGGTTGAGGCAGACCTGCGCGAACTTCGGATCCAAGACTGGCCTGAAACCGCTCAAGATAGAAGAAGGAATTCTCTAGTTTAGGAGGCCAAGACTCGCTTCGGGTCGCTGAGCCAGCGAAGTAAGTAAGTAAGTATATTATAAATGTCTGTATTCGATCACCCTGTATAACAGAGAAAGAGGCATTAATAACTCCGATCGGCCATCCATCATCCTCACTAGCACAATGCTCGTGAATTCTACACACGGCAATGTTGAGATGATTTTGCATATAAATATATATTCACACTTGTTAACCGAAGGGGGTAGACAGGTATTACCCACGGTTCGCGAGAAAGGTTAAAGAAATAAAGAAGTAGGAGTTGTAGGAGCTTGAGGGCGTAGGCATCACCGCATTACCTAACCTATCTGCCGCTAAATGGTAGTGTTTTGCACTATCGTGTGTTAAATTTTTATTTTTAACTAGCTGACCCGGCAAACTTCGTATTGCCTCACAGTGAAATAATGTGTCAAAGGTTTGATAGATACGGACTATTTGCATGGAACATTGAAATCGTAGTTTGGACTATTTATTTCCCTTCAATTTCTTCATATTTTCATACCTTTTAAACCTTCCCTGGACTTCCATAAATCATTCGAAATCAAAATTAGCCAAATCGGTATAGGCCGTTCTCGAGTTTTAGCGAGACTAACGAACAGCAATTGATTTTTATACATATAGATAAATATATAACATCAATATGTATTTTGTTAAAGTCAAGGTGTGACTTTCGTAATACATAATAGACGATTTTTGATGTATGTCACAATAATTTTCCCCCGCAATAAATTACAAACTGTTTTGCATAGGTAATAAACGCTATGGCTACTCCCTTCCCTCCGGTCGGCCGGTGGCCCGTGTATGTCACGCCGCGTCACACGAGAGACCGCCGGCGGCTAATATGAACAATTGAAATCAATTGTTATATTTTTCTCATTGAAATAAAACTATTTTTACGGATTTATCTCGCGTATATTAAACTATCTTTTAAAAATCTTTTTAGTTTAATATACGCGAGATAAATCTTTAAAAATAGTTTTATTTCAATGAGTATAGCTCGCGAACACCTAAGAATATATTTTTCTCGTTAGCTGACGGAAAACAAATTGCAACAAAAAATATCGCACGTATTTATCTTTCATTTTATTTCGAAAGATACCTCATGCATTTGATACATCACTTTGAAAATCATCAATAATTGAAGCTAATTCATCTGAAATATACTTATTTCGATCAATCTTAATATTTTACAAGTTACTCATACTTATTATATTACAATGCAGCCTGATTGAAAATATACAGGCGTGAGAATGTAAATGGGTGTTCGGTGTTTTAAGGCTAGGACAAACGTGCGATTAGGCGATTTATTAATACTGAAACTGAAATTCCTTTATTTGCTACAGCCTCAAGACATGATGCAGGTATATTTTAATTTTTTTGCAATAAACACATGCGAGTTTTCCTTATTTAAATAAAATTGTAGGTATCTCAATAAAAAACATAACATAAGTGCTTAGCTAATAGATGACAATCATAATACAAAATACCTAATTAAAATTCAACTATGAAATGTTTCACGGCTGCACCAAATAGCCTCCAGTTCAGCATTTGGCAGAACCGAAGCCTGACGCTAGTTTTCAGCTAATAATCGCAAAATCGCACGTAAATATTTCTTTCCCTTTGTAGTTCAGGTGGCAGAACGGCCGCTACGGACGGTAGGTTGTAGAGACGGTAAAATCAGTCCAGAATCCCGATGTCTCTGTGTTTTTATTATGTAATTAAGGTGGTAAACAAGCATGCAGTTGGTAATAGATGGCGCTGCTGCTACCATAAAAAAAAAGCAATAAATTTGAAGGAAATAAATTTGAAGGAAAGATTTGACAAATCGGGCAGGACTTCAGTAGCTCAATTGGAAGAGCGGCTGGACTAGATTCCCAGTAGGCCGCGAGTTCGAGTCTCGCCTGAAGTCAAATTTTTCTTTCCATTTTTCTTTAAAATAAAATATATTTCACAAGCATGTGTTAATGCGAAATAATATAAAAACAAGCATGCAGTTCCCATTGTTAAGTGATGACTGCAGCCTATAGACACCTATAATAAGACCAGAGCTCAAAATACAGATGCGTTTCCACCCCTGAGACCTTAGTTATTATGTCTCTGATAGTTATTACAAGGCCATACATTACCATCCAACCGGAACACGATAGTGCTGTACACACACTGGATCTCTACTACCAGTTAAAAAACAAAATGTAGATATATATTGAGAGAGATTTTATAGTCATCAAAAAAGAGCAAAGGGCCGCTGAAGCTTACACTTAAAAAAATACATAGATATCCTACCAATGTATGTGCCGTGTGCAGACACCCTAAGAGTATCAATACGAACATAAAGGTTTGACAACAAAAGCCCTGTTAAGATCTGCATTATTCGTCTGAATGTCTGAATGAGAGGACTGATTGCTTACTTTGATCGTTAACACCTTTTAGGGACGGCCTTATGCGGCAGTTAACCACTAACCAGGGTTGCTAATAACATAAACTGTAACATGTAACTGCGTCAGTGACAATATTATAGTAGACCATTATATAGTAGACCATTTTAGTAAGTTTGAATTTATTTGTCAGGTTTAATTGTGTCATGCAATTGGCACAACAGGTAGGTAGGTATATAGTATAGCGTGTCTGATGCAAAAAACTCACTCTCAAAAAAAAAGAGATTAGGTCAGGGCATAGTCATCACCGAATTACCTGTACTATCTGGTTTTACTTACTCTATGCGCTGTTTGTTCCAGTGAGGTGGTTGATGTACCAACACATCTCTCTGGAGTTGGTTTTGAAAAAGTTAATAGTATGTGACCACATCACCAAAGCATACGAGAGATCTTTAGTTTTTAGTGTAGAAAGGTTAGAACATTGGCTAATCACCAATTGACAGGATGTTTAATAGAAAATATATTATACAGGCGAATTTTTTCGACAGATTTTTTATTACAATAATAAATTCTTACTTAATTAATTATGCACCTAAAAACATCTTATATAAAAAATAATAAATACATGACCTTCTCTGTGACACTGAATCAATTATTCTAATACTCAAAATTAAATTATACCATGTTCACATACAGCATAACACCATCCACGTACAACCGACACAAGTTGACTCTCTTTGTGGACCGTACGTTTGTAATTGTAAAATTATTGACCTGGTGTAACGGTCTTTTGTTTAATGGGTTCTTTGGATGCTTGCGCAAGTCGAATTGATGTTTCTAGTGGCGTCTCCCACGTTACGGTTGATATGGTTTAACAGTGGTTCTCAAACTTTTGAAGACTGATTATTTATGGCATATCAAATATTTGTCAGCGTCCTAAAATAAAATGATACTTAGTAAACTTTGTTTTTTTTTATGACATGAGGGTGGCAAACACCATGCATGCAGGTGGTATGCAGTTCACATTGTTGTTAAGTGATGACTGCAGCCTATAGATAAGAGGTCAAAATGTAGATGCATTGCCACCCCTGAGACCTTTGTTATTATGCCTCTGTGATAGATAATACGGGGCCATACATTTTCATCTAACCGGAACACGATAGTGCTGAACACTACCATTTAGCGGCAGATAAATTAGGCAATGCGGTGGTGCCTACGCCCTCGTGCTCCTACCCTGGAACTCTACCATCAGTTGTCACTGGTTGTGGTACTCTGATATATGCCGGTGATTCTTAGCACCCTCTGCTCCGCCAGTCAGGACAAACGGGTCCACCCCGGTTGAACCGACTAGGGGCAGTTTTATTTGGGTTGCTTTCATTGACGAGCAATACCATAATCGCCATGCTACCTTATGCGGGCTGGCGACCGTGGTGGCGTTCTTTTTTGTAGACGACGATTTTTTTTTTAATTTAAAATGGCATCGCTATTACCCATCTTGCCAGTGTCAAGTTAAACGATATTTCGTATTCGTATAAAAGCGGCGTTAAAGTTAGAATCAGTCAGTCAGTTATTTCTTTATTATGTCAGTCAAGTGAGTCACAGTCAGTAATTCGAGCAAAGCGATGGCTACTTTACCAGAACATTTACAATTAAGTTTTGGAGGCAACCTGAAAGGCCGTGTTTTCGCACTGTTATTCTATTCCACTATACACGGGCACTGTAATAAACCTATATCAAACAAAATGCCACCAACTTTATTTAATATAACTCAAAAATACACCAAGAAAACGAAATAAAATAAGAGACCCACACGCCTCTTTCAAGGTTCCCGCCAAAACCCCAAGAGGGACGACGTTGACCATCCCGAGTTATTGCATTTACCATCTAACAGGAACACGATAGTGTACAAAATTCCAGCTGGACAAAAACTACTGCGAAATTACAAACCATAATCCTGCTGATTCACTTTCATCACAGCAAAAAGTGTTTTGACCATTCGACATCGCATAAATGTATTGCTTAGCCAAACCCATTTTCCGTTGATATTTTTCTTTTTAAATCACATCAAAAGCTGATCTTTTCCGACGAAGTTTGATGTTTACCGGAAACGTCCGCCATCTTGCACCACGCGACCGGAAGCAGCCATTTTGAGCCGTCAGCAATTGATTTGTGCGATTGGAAAGTTTAGACAGGATCGGAAAATTTATCATGATCCAGATATAATTGAATATGATATTTTTGAGATTTCATCGGAAATGTTAAAATTGAAATATTCAATTGAACAGATATTTCAAGATAAAACTGTAAGATCTGCGAGCTTAAAACAATTCGTAATTATGTACCTACATTAACATTGTAGTAGAGTATCAAAGTTATTGTTAAGTATATAACATGTCATATTTTGATAAATTTTAATGTAATGATGGAATACTACAGCAGACATCAAAACATTTAAAAAAAAAAAATATTTTTATTTAACCGAAATACGATAGTGCTCAATGCTATGATTTGACGGCAGATTAAGAAACAATTGAAGGTTACAATATTATTCTAACAATTATTTACTTACAGATAGTACATAATACCTATGCACACAGACGCGTTGTTTTTTTTTTTGTATATGTATAATTAATTTCACAAAGAGCATACGGTAAGCTTTGATAGTAAGTGAATACTGTAGTTTATTAACATCTGCATAAAAACGCAGTTTCCAATGTAGATGCGTAGCTAATCATGAGGATTTTGCTGTAATGCCTCTCCTACTGCACCTGACCGAAACACGATAGCGCTTAATACTATCTACCATTAAGCAGCACTGAGCTACGGGACTACTGGTAGCTCGGAAGGGTCGATAGGGCTAGTGCAAAGTTCAACTTCAGTCCGAAGTCAATGTTATTAATTAGTTTTTTTTTGTAATTTCAATCTTATTTTATAACAGTCTTATGGTTAATCATGGACTTTAGGTATAACATTAAAAAAATATGCTATTCCAAGATATTTTTCAAATGGCCTATCTAAATATTCAACAGTGCACAAAATCTGCCAGACATATCCATCGGAAGCAGGCGTGGTACGCTTTTACAAAATTGCCAGATGGTACAAACTGTTTTTGCTTCGTAAAAAATTTAAATGATTGCCCATCCGCGATTGATATATCAAAGGGCTTATTAACTAATGAGGGATTTGTGTACAAAGATTTCCATGTACATTTTCTTGTGAAAGGATAGGATTGAAGATCGGGTTGAAGGAATATGAGGAAAGCTGTATCGTATTCGTATTTGTATCATGAATGAAACTGATTTAGGAAAGAATTGCATGACATTTTAGTAGTGCGATAGATTTTCTAGATATGACGATGATTGTGTTGCTATCGAGAGATAGCAGTCGCTAAGCATTGTCGGAGGCCTGAAATAGGCGGTTTGAAAACATCCGACAGCGGTTTGGCCATTAACCCTTATCTCCCAACCCGCATTGGAGCAACGTTGTGGTGTAAGCTCCAGGCCTCCTCCCAAGAAGGGGAGAGGACGTCGCCTGGTGGGACATCACCAGGCGACGTCCACACATTAGTGGAGCAGCTTTTTTGGCAAACAAGCATGCAGCTTACATTGATGTTAAGTGATGACTGCAGCCTAATAGGCAACGAAGCGCGCATGGCCCCGCGACTAGGGTAGATCACAAGCGATCTACTGGGTTTAGCGATACGGGCGCGATCGGGTGTGTGAAGGGTGACCGCTAGTGGCAAATTGAAATGCGCGTTTCCACTCTTCGGAGGGCACGTTAAGACGTCGGTCCCGGTTGCTATCGATAGATAGCAGTCGTTAAACCTTGTCGGCGGCCTTACTGGCGGTTTGAAAACATCCGACAGCGGGTTAGCCACTAACCCTTATCTCCACCAACCCGCATTGGAGTAAGCTCCAGGCCTCCCCCCAAGTAGGGGAGAGACTCGTGCCCAGCAGTGGGACGTTTCAAGGGTTGCCATTATTATTAGGCATCAGTCATCACTTAACATCAACGTATACTTACTACCACAAAGACATTATAATTAAGGTCTAAGGGGTGGCAACGCATCTGCATTTTGACCTCTGGTTTTTGATAAATGTCTATAGGCTGCAGTCATCACTTAGCATCTATGTGAACTGCATGCTTGTTTGCCACCGTCGTTACAGAAAAGAAAAAAAAAACAGATTTTTTTGTTTGTTTATTTTATCACTATTTCTAGTACTGTTAGGCTATGTAGTTACTTTTAGGCTTCGAAACCTTAAAATATCGAGTTTACCAAGATAAAAACACAACCAAAACAAAATTTATATCATATAAATCGTCTTCACATAAATAACATTCTTACTATCAGATTAAATAATAACACAAATGTATTTATTTGCAATTAATAAGACAGCGAATTGAGACGTTCTCTTAGCAATGCTTGAGTATAACTTAACTTAATGTTTCAAATATTTCACACTAATAGATCCATGGACGATTATCAGGAGAGACGACGTGGAGACCTGTTTGGACGCGTTTTCATGCTAACACGATTTTTGAAGTGTAAACCCTTTAGCGGCGCCTTGGTCTTTATGAGAGCTGCACATTGGAGGGATGAGTAAAAAATAATAAACTCGCGTCAGGACAGGACCCTGATACAAAATGCGTAAGACGAATATGTGACTAGAATTGCATACGCCTATTTTTTGGAGACTCTATGACAGTTGTAATGGCGGTGGTCTTGATGGTGTTGGTGGCGTCGGTGGCATCGGTGGCGTCGGTGGCGTCGGTGGCGTTAGAAGCGTTTATAGCGTTGGTGGTTTCGGTGGCGTTGGCAAAAAACACAATACTTGTTAAACTTTTAGTTTTTGTCAAAATTAACAATAATAGAAATATTGGATTATTAGTTAAGTTAAGACGTCATTTGCCTACCAATTTTGAAAAGGTGCAATACATTTTTTGCTTAAGCAATACTTTAACAAATTTGTAAGAGTTACCTCTTTCATTCGTTCGTTCGTTTCTCATCTTACTGTAAAGTATTCCTAAGTCTAAATAAATTCTATAAAGAATTCTATTTTTTCCTTTTGATGTCCGTAGGTACCAAATAACTATTTAAAAATTGAAAAAAAACCGTCATCGCTCGCATAACAATGGAAACAAGCCTACATCTATTGCGGACCGACGTAATTTTTCCTTCTGTCACCACGGGTATACTTGGTTGTATAATTTTAACCGCAGATGTCTATGGTATGTTTCCCGTAGATGTTGACAGTGATAAGCCTGAGTTATGGAGTTCTACTATGCCTTGGGAAACTGTTTAATGCTTTAACTATAAGTAGTTTATATTTTTAAGCGAAAGTTTTTACTTTTGAAGCACTGATACTCGGACGTTTAATTCGAATCCTGATTTGAAATTAGCTACTGTCACTTCGTAAAATAATGATACCACATTTAACCTTATAGTGATGGCCGCAACAATCGATAAAAAAATCGCGATTTTATGTTTATGTAATTATAATATTAGTGTACCAGTTTTGAGAATTATCGATCGATTTTATTGAAAAAAAAAAAATTATTCACAATAATTATTTAATAATTAGTAACCATTGCAATATTTTATTGAAAGTTAATGTTTTGTTTCAATTATATTAAAAACAAAAATTGAATAAAAGAGCCTAGGAGCCTCTTTTATTAAAAGTTTTGTGGCAAACCGAAACAAATTAATACACTTACAGTTAAAGAAAACTTTCTTTAACTGTAAGTGTATTAATTTGTTTCGGTTTGCCATCAAAATGAATCCTCAGCCAAATACATCACAAAATGACGTAAACACATTGTCCCCAACGAAAAAAAAAACGTTTACGAAAAGCTTTGACGGTTACTGAAACTGTAATGATCCGCAACGCCTAGAAGTAAGTAAAAAACGAAATTACTGCGCTGAAATAGTAGTTGTTTAGATAATACGAATTGTATCGATTCGGAAATAGGTATTTAATTTTCGTATACATTAATTTCGCAACGTCACTATTAAAATTTAGCAGTTGTCATTACGTTGCAACACTGTAAATGTCAAATCAGGAATCGAATTAGATTCTGGCAGAATTACCCTATAATTGATAGTTGCCATAAAAAAAAGAAATTCCGAGTATAGTAAAAGATGATTCTTTATTTCGCTTTTTTTTAACTGCCTTAGTCTTGTTAAGAGATAAAGGTGTTAAATCCTTTATCCTTTATCCTATATTAGTGTTGCATTACTTTGGAGTTTGCTAATGTACCCCCGGAGATGTTAACAGGCTCGCCATTAGTTACATGGACCAATACGTAACCGGCGTTGCATGGGTGCAACCGTGGGTGTTTGCATGTATATACCTATTTGAATGCATGCATTTACCTCTTATTTTTATCTGTCTGCGTGCACGCGCTTCGCAAAATCACTCTCATCATTTTTTCAAAAGAAATATTACTTTTTGGAAGTTATACTTCTTTTGAAGTATAACCAATATCACAATTATCAAATATGCGGTGTATCGCTCGCCGATCGCGTTCATAATGAAGATGTAAGAAAGAGGCTTTGTGTGAATGATGACCGATACTATTATTATTATTATTATAGCCTTTTTTATTCCCTTAATAAACAAGTTACTTAAATTAATTACAATAACCGATACTATATCGGTGTAAAAATGAAAAAAGGCATGCTCCGATGGTTCGGGCATATAGAAAGAATGTCGAATGTGCGAATGACTAAATAGATATACAATGCGAATGTGGATCGTTGCAGAGGCCCAGGAAGACCAAGACTGACCTACCACGACCAAATAGGTCGAGTTCTGTCTGATGGTGGGGTCAAAAGTCTTAGGAATCGGCGTGCATGTATGAAAAGAAAGATGAAGGTAGACGAGGCACGAGAGCTATGTCAGGACCGGGATATCTAGCGCTCTACACTCTCTGCCCACCCCGTTAGGGACCTGGCGTGAAGATACATACATACATACAATAATCAAACCCGATATCACATTCCCATGCAGTGACCTACAAACACTGTCACTGATGCATTTGACAAAATACCTTTAAAACGAATTTACATAAACACCTTCTTTTAGGTTAGGATCCCACTGCAGAATCATTTCGTTCATCCAGATATGCTTCAAACCTAATTTTTATGCATATATAAATATGAGTCTGATCACTAGGACTGAATGAGTCACTAGGTTGCCTATCAAAATTCGGCCGCAAGTATTTTTAATTAAATTATTTTATCTTTAACAGCTAGTAACTCTTATTTGCGGCCGATTTACTTTGGCTCCCGTACATAATAATAATGAGAAAAAAAATAGATTTAATTTGATGTATAAATAATACATGTACGTTTTGGAAGTAAAAATTTATCTGGGCGGAACGAAAATATGTAGGGGCGGCCAAGACCGCAACGGCAGCCGTGATTTTTCAGAGTATTTATACATACTGTCGTAAAATGGACGATATTATATTGAAAAAACAAGAAAAAAAAAATCTTTCTCAAAAAAAAAAAACTTGCAGCTATTGTTTGATAGTCAACCTAGTGGATATATTCTCTATATTATAAATATGCGTAAAATTAGGTTTGCAGCATATCTGGATGAACGAAATGATTCTGCAGTGGGATCCTAACCTATATGTATTGATTTAATAAAAGTTGTCTTTTTCATTTCATACATTTATCAAATTTCAAGATAATCGCACGTCAATACTAAATCGGGTGAATAATTGATGCACATAATCACGTCGCATACCAAATACAATTCTAAGATAAAAATTGGTCACAGTTTATGTTATTGAGACATTGAATCATTTAAATGCTTTTTTTTTTAGAAAAAAATTCCTGTGACACTTTTCGAGCGAGAGTGCTGGCAGGTTTTTTTTAGGCTGGGTCATCAACGAACTTTATCAATAACATTTTAGAAAAAGAAAAAACGGTAAGTAATTTTGACTTCGTACAGGAATCGAACCTGCGACCTCAGAATAATCAGTCCAGCCGCCTTACCACTAAGCTACTGAAGTCCCACACCGATTCGTCAAATTTTGCTTTCCCTTTTTTGATTTTTTAACCGATTTAGGGTCGGTGTGGGACTCCGGTAGCTTAGTGGTAAAGCGGTTGAACTGGTTAACCTTCCGATTCCCGGGACGTTCCGTAGGTACCCAAAGGGTAAAATGGGGATCCTATTAACTCCCCGCTGTCCGTCCGTCTATCACCAGGCTGTATCGCATGAATCATGTAGCATGACAGTGGTTTTCACAGATGATAAATTTCTGTTGCCGCTTCAATAAATATAATTAACTTTTATTTTAAATTGTATTCTCCCTTTCGTTACACACATTATCAATTTTTCTTTACAAACAGGGACTTTCCCCCTTGAATGGCGCAAAGCGCATGTGATTCCACTTCCAAAAGTCAATAATCCCTGTTTGGAAAATCATTTCCGGCCGATTTCCATTTTACCTTTTTTATCTAAGGTACTTGAGGCTGTAGTACACAAGCAACTCTCTAATCATGTATTTGCAAATAACCTTCTTTCCCCGTACCAATCTGGTTTTCGGCCGAGCCATAGTACGTCGACTGCCTTGCTTAAAATTACGGAAGATGTTAGGGCAGCAATGGAAAATTAAAAATTGACAGTATTGGTTTTAATTGACTTCTCCAATGCATTCAATGCTGTAGACTACGACATTCTTATTACTATCCTCATGCATGTTGGCGCCTCATCGCTTGTTCAGGATTGGTTTTCGGCTTATCTTCACGGTCGCCAGCAGGCGGTTCGCATTGATCGGGACTTATCTGACTGGTGCGACTTAACCTCTGGTGTTCCGCAGGGCGGCATTCTCTCACCTCTCTTATTTTCATTATTAATTAATTCTCTATCTAATTTTCTGAACTGCTCCTACCATTTGTATGCTGATGATTTGCAATTGTATACACAGGCTGATCCGGACAATTTGAATATTGCCATATCCAATTTAAATAATAATCTTGATTTAATTTCTCAATGGTCTAAAAAATTCGGTATCTCAGTAAATGTTAGTAAGTGCCAGGCCATCATATTAGGTAGTTCTTCATTTATTAATAGATTTGATGAGAATCAACTTCCACCTCTTCTTTTCAATAATATTGTGATTCCTTTCTCACCTTTTGTTAAAAACTTAGGACTGTACATAGACTCCAGCTTCAGCTGGAATAAACATATAACAGCAATTAGTCAAAACATCACAGCTTCGCTGCGGTCTCTCTATAGATTTAAAAACTTTTTACCAACTAGCACTAAAATACTACTGATTCAGTCTCTTGTATTGCCCATCATCGATTATGCTGATGTTTGCTTTCCGGATCTTTCCCAGGATCTTCTTAATAAATTGGATCGAATTTTAAATAACTGCATTCGCTTTATTTACGGACTTCGTAAATACGACCACATATCGTCTTTTCGTTCTAAGCTTAAGTGGCTTCCTATCCGGCAGCGACGGTCCGTCAGGATACTCTGCTTATTATTCTCCATATTAAACGATCCTAGTTCTCCTGATTATTTTAAACTCAATTTTAATTTTCTGGGCGCTTCTCATAGTCTTAATCTCCGTTCGTCGGAATCTCTATCTCTTCAAATTCCTTCTCACAGAACTGGTTTCATGGCCAACTCTTTCACAGTTTCGGCAATAAAGCTCTGGAATTCGCTACCCGTGGACATAAAAAAATCATCCAGTAGATTCTCATTTAAAAGAAAGCTCCGTGATTATTATCTCAAAATGCTTTGAGTTATTTTCTATAAAGGTTTGAATTTGATATTTCATTCTTACGTTGGTTTCATAATCAGACATATATATGTGTATATATATATATATATATATATAGATATGTGTATAATATTATTTGTATTGTATATATAAGTAATTTTTTTTTTTGATGTAGGTATATATTTAATTATATCATTATTAAGTATGTGTTATCCTGTAACTCCATAATATTACTCCCATTGCTCTGTTAATTACTTTCAAAATGACTATTATGGCTTTTTATCTATTCTTGACGATTTTCCAAATGCACTACCATTCTTTGTTTTCCACACAACCCTTAGGTTGACTGGTAGAGAATGCTTTCTAGCATTAAGTCCGCCTCATGTACTTTGTTTGTGCAGAAAGTTTAAATAAATAAATAAATAAATTAATTTTAAAAAATATCTGTGGTGTACCACTACGCAAAGTGAAGATTTTTTTTTCTCGCGTATGCCGGGTATTTTTGGATAGATCTTTAAAAAAATTGAGGCTTGTGTATATACTTACATCAAAACAGAGTAATAAACTAACTATCACAGCTTAGTTAGACTTTACAAGTTTTTTTATTTTATGGAAGTGGCAAACAAGCTTGCAGTTCACATTGATGTTAAGTGATGACAGTAGCCTATAGACACTAACATAAAGACCAAGGTCAAAATGCAGATGCGTTACCACTCCTGAAGCCTAAGGTGTTATGCCTCTGTGACGGAAATAACAGTGCCGTACATTACCACCTGACCGGAACACGATAGTGCTGAACACTACCATTTAGCGGCGGTTTACGAGTGAGTTGATGATTTTTTAAAAATGAATTGATAAACGTAACCTTGCATTGTTCGTGGCCTGACTCGGGTCGGATTTAGACGTTTTTTTGTAGATATCTATGGTTTGAAATAATCACTTCATCTCAGACATGACCATTGGGAATTTCACAAAAAAAAAAACTGTTCCACATCACAATGAACCACGGTATATCTATGAACTTGTGACCCTATTCTTTATAGATATCTACACAGCTACAATTACAATGTGCCGGCCAATGTCCACCTGTCATGATATCGATAAATCGATATCTCGATTGTATCGACTTTCTTTTCAACAATCATTGTTATTGTTCGAATCTCTCAACGCGCAGTTGTAGATAGTAGAATGGTATAGAGCTGCCAACAATATATATTTATATATTTTTTAATGGGTTTACATAAAAATTGACCTATTTAAAACTATTCCTTCTTCTTCTTTATTTCTGATTGGTGTACAATAAAGTAAACAGTAAACAGTAAATTTATTTAAAATCATATTATACCTATTACATAAGTACATTTAGTTCGTGAATAACAAAATGACAAAAGCGATACATTATCATTACTTATGAAAAGAAATAATTGATAAGTTGGCGGTACACAGATTATTATTTTTTTTACCTTCCGTGCTAGTCGAAACTGTGTTACGGCAAGGTAAGAATCTCGCCCAAGCATATTCAATTATAACCGATAGAACTTAGAAGCTAATTTGCAATGTACTTCATATTCATAGAATACAATACATGTCGATAACCAGTTTCGATCATGCTTAACGCTGTAATAAAAGTATATTGTTGTTGTTGGTTCTTTACTAAACTAAAATGATTTTTTGGTTCTTTACTGTTGGTAGAGTTCCAGTGAAGAAGCGCGAACGTCAGAAGGACGTATGCACCACTGTATTACCTTACAAATGGTGGTAGTCAAAAAAAACTTTCATCTCAGTATTGGCAACGCATCTTCATTTTGATCAACGGTTTTTGTAAATGTCTATACGCTTCATTCAGTATACCACAGTATGACATACAACACGGCGGGCCAACGGCCCCCGCGGCGGACCAGAGAGGAGTAGCCATAGCGTTTTTTAACGATGCAAAACATTTCGTAATTTTTTTGCGGGGGAACCACGTGTGATACACACACACACACTACAAAAATCGTCTATTACTACGAAACTCACCTTGACATTAACAAAATACATAAACATAATACATAATATAGGTACACTTGTACTTTGGCAGAGGGGAAAGCCTGCATATGGCTACTCCCCTACCGTGTTGCTCTATGCTTCATGATATAAAAAAGTAATCAATCTTCATTGCCGTGTCTAAACATTAATAAGTCACGTTGTCGAGTGAGTCGGCAAATAGCGCGAGCGGACAGAGAGCATTCGCGATGACTGTCGATGTCCGATGCTGACCTGACTGCGGCAGGAGGGTAATGATAACAGTGTGTACTATTCAACAATTAATATTGCACATCGAGCTTGCGAAAGAGACCATCGGCTCGTTTCGACTTCGTAGAGCATTATCTATGTTGCACACTGCCTACGTAAGCAATGACAGTCCGGTATTGGTCAAAACACGATCAAAATTGTCGACAAACGTCAAATAGGTACGGTGCGAAAGAGATAACGCTCTACCGACCCGAAATAAGCCGAAGTTTCCTTTGTCTCCTTACTTGGCTCGATGTGCAATATAGTGTTTAGCACTGTAAATGGAATAACGATAATGTACAGAATCAGAGAATCAGAATCAGAAACTCATTTATTCATTTAGGGTGACAGGCACCTCTTATGACACGTCAAAAACAAACAAAATACATTAAAGCGAATAACAATTGATATACATGTCAAACAAGATAAAAAATATATGTAAAATCAAGAATATCACTAAGATAAAACTAAATGTAATAAACTAATGTAAAAGTATATCAGTAGAATGTCTCTTCCCCTTTACAAACTTTTTTTTTTTTTATGTAAAGGAAGTGTCAAACAAGCATGCAGTTCACATTGATGTTAAGTGATGACTGCAGCCTATAGACACCCACACAATGACCGAGGTCAAAATGCAGATGCGTTACCACTCCTGAGGCCCAAGGTGTTATGCCTCTGTGCCGGAAATTACAGGGCCGTACATTACCACCTGACCGGAACACGATAGTGCTAAACACTACCATTTAGCGGCAAGTATATTATATAAGGTAATGCGGTGGTGCCTACGCCCGCGAGCTCCGTCACTGGAGCTCTACCACCAGTAAACTGATAACAAAGAGTAAAAAAGACGTACGTAACGTAACTTTACTGGTTGTATAATTTCAAGTGTAGAAGCTTGTGGGCGTAGGCACCACCGTATAACCTAATCAATAAGGTAATGTAATAATAATGGCAACACATTATACGTCCCACTGCTGGGCACGAGTCTCTCCCCTTTTTGGGGGGAGGCCTAGAGCTTACTCCACCACGCTGCTCCAATGCGGATTGGTGGAGATACAGGTTAATGGCTAACCCGCTGTCGGATGTATTCAAAACGCTGACAAGGTTTAACAACTGCTATTTATCGATAGCAACCTGGAACGACGGCTTAACGTGCCCTCCGAAGCACGGAAACTGGTATTTTATTTTAATTTGCCACTAGCGGTCAGCCATCACACACCCGACCGCGCCTCTAATGCTTAACCACCAACCGTAAGGGACCTGTAAGGGACTTAGCGTCAAGATACATACAGTATCCAACTAGAAATATTGCACATCGAACTCAGGAACTGCACCGTTACCTACCTTTTCCTATTCATCTATAGCGTACGTATAGCATCTAGCGTGATGCTATATAGCGTGATAGCCTAAAGCCTTCCTCGATAAATGGGCTATCTAACACTGAAAGAATTTTTCAAATCGGACCTGTAGTTCCTGAGATTAGCGCGTTTAAGCCAACAAACAAACAAACTCTTCAGCTTTATAATATTAGTATGTACCTATAGATTTGATACAAGAAAAACTAGTGTGAGGAATGGTGTCAATATTCCACTGTTCCTCAAACTTTCCACATAACTTTTAAACATTGTAACAAGGCCTTCAAAGGTAGCGTGTATCAGATGTATGTACCTATGCTTACATTTTATCTAGAACCAGGCCATCAGTGCGCAAAGCTCATAACTAACACCGAACGGGTATTAGCGCATTAATGTGTGTGTGAAAGCTTTTGTATGTGTGAAAGTACTGATAATCTCTCTATGAAATGATTTTGAGTGCATGTCTGATGGAGGCCGCGTTATCAAGTTTGAGATACACTGGGTACTAATTTAAGTGTTTTCGATGTTCATCCATTGATATACAAAAAACTCAAGATGCACAGTCTCGAACAAACTTAGCACTCGAAACTGTCCTCAGTTGTACAAACGTAGTTATAGATATCACACGAACTTATTTTTTTTTAAAGTGAACCTTAATTGTATTATCTATTAAGTTCTCTTTTCAAAACAATATGCAAAAATAAAACAATTTTTTTCCGTAGAAATGCCTGAGTGGCACA
The DNA here is from genome assembly GCA_036365455.1 of Macrosoma leucophasiata. Classification (NCBI taxonomy): domain Eukaryota; kingdom Metazoa; phylum Arthropoda; class Insecta; order Lepidoptera; family Hedylidae; genus Macrosoma; species Macrosoma leucophasiata. The sequence continues at coordinate 5,808,272 of JAWQUS010000015.1, forward strand.
AGGAATTGAATGGAGTCAAATATTATTTTGTTTTTTTTTTCTTATTACACAGTTACATAATTAATTGAGTTTGTAAAATTTACGTTAACGTGTTTTAACTGTAATTTAACGTTTTGTATTACTAACAAATTAGGTCACTTAGTCTATGTCAATTGTCAAAAAGAAATATAATTAATATGAAATTAAGTAAGTTGCATCGATCAAATGACAATTTTCAATCAAAATCAAATGGTATTTATTGGTAACACAGCTATCATATGTACTTACATCGAAACGAAATAACTATTTAAGGGTATAACATGTCTACGTAACAATTTCAACTTCAAATAATTTAATACCTAATAATTAAAAGGTTTCGATCTTTAGAGTTAGTGATGTCCAGGATTGATAATAATTTCTATGAATATTCTTTTCATTAATATAGGGAACACGAATCATAATTTTATATAATGCATAATAAAGTATTTAAAAAGTAGTACTATTAAATTTCAGAAAATACATCAATTTCCCTGAAATAAGTTTAGCTTAATATATAGTTGCCTTTTTGAATTCTATTTCAGCGCATCTGTTGTTTTTTTGGCGATATAATGTAAACGAATGTCTATGAACTTTTCAACAAAAGCTTTTATGAGACTTATTTTAATAGATTGAAAAAAAACACAGGTTGTTGTAGGGAATGCGTATTAATACTAGAAAATATATTGAAGTTGAATATCCTTTTTAAAACTAATGAACACAACATATATATATATATATATATATATATATATATATATATATTCATTTAAAACTAAATACTAAAAACTTTAGGAGTTAACTAAATTAATAATAAAAAATATGTATGATAAGAAATCGACTCCATTGCCAGGAACAGAGCCGCTTGGATTATAGTAATACGACTAAAACAAAATGAGCCTAATACGTTTCTCTGACCTTAGTCCGTAAAACTATTGAAATTTTCCGTATTATATTTGGATTGAAGAGATAGGTTATAAATAAATTAAATCAAAATCACTTAAAAATCGCTATATTTACTCATTTATATGACTAACATAAATCAATAAAGTCTTATACTTACCGAAAATACGATATCCCATCCTTTTTCGTCGTAATAGACGTATTATTTTTACAATTCTTTACGGAACACTTCAGCATTTTTCACGTACGCACTGCTCTAAGATTGACGTGACACTATTTGAAATGAGCGCTAAATTTTCATTTTAGCGCTATTTGCGAGCGGACGGTTTTGAGACGTTGAGTTTGCATCTTGGGTTTTTTGTATATCAATGTGTTCATCATATCAGCTGAACGATGTCCACTGCTGGACTAAAGCCTTCGCATAAGGGGGATATGCCATGATCGCCACTTGATTGGCGATCGCAGTGGCGACAGTTTTATCGCAGGACCACAGTACAAATATTAACAGTATGGGAACTACGTGCAAAACGTTGAAAAGGCACACTCACACAAATATGCGCATCGACGAGGCCCTTAATAGCGATGGCAATTAATGCTATTTCTCGTATATTTCATTAGCATTAGAATTCGTGAGTCTTAGCATGCTAATTACTATTGCTATGCTATTTGCGAATATGGGAATAATTGATACCTATTGAATTATATGATTTCTGTTAATATGCAAGTTAATGAATGTTAAGGGGTGCCATACTAATTATTATTCAAAAATCTCACGCATTCATTCAATATACGATCCTAAATGCAAACAAATCGAAGATAATAAAAAAAATGATTGCGAATTAGCATTCCACATTTTGCAGAATTTCACAACTTCATTTACATTGCGAAATGCTAATACAGTATTAGCATGCTATCAATTAATGCGAATGCTAATTAATTCATCACTACCCACTAAGCGGTTCTCGTGGTGCTGCAGTAGCGAGTTACTCGCTACTCGAGCGTCGATGCGCATGTTTGTGTGAGTTTCGTTTCGAACGTTTTGTACGTAGTTTCCATACTGTTCATATTTATACTGTGGCAGGACTTGCCGCCCATCTTGCGCTTACTTCCGCTACTTTGGAATAGTTTGACTGCCATTGTTCGGTTAACTAACTGCAAAGGCTGAATCTTTCATCCAGTAAAAGAAAATTCTAGTAGTGGGCGGTGGGGTCGTCACGTCCCGACGCCAGCAATGATTTTTGATGTTCATTAAACTAAACCTATTTTTAAGGATTTATCTCTCGTATAATACACTTTTTTGTTCTATAAATCGGTTTCGGTCGCTTTTTATTGACGGTGATATCTATGAAAACACTCACAAAAAAATACAAACACGACGGAACACAAGAACTCTCTCAAGAACTAGAAGAAGAGTTTCTTTTCTAGAACAAGAAGAAACTCTTTTCTCTTCTATGAAGAAGTTAAGTTAGTTAAAAAAAAAGAAATACATACACAACTGAACATGGAACTCTTTCCTTTTTTCAAGTCAAAAAATAGTTTTATATACGTAAAATAAAACTATAAAAATAATAATTTCATTACAATTCAATGCAATAAATGTGAAGGAAAGATTTGACAAATCGGGCAAGACTTCAGTAGCTCAATTGGAAGAGCGGCTGGACTAGATTCCCAGTAGGTCGCGAGTTCGAGTCTCGCCTGAAGTCAAATTTTTCTTTCCATTATTCTTTAAATAAAATATATTTCACAAGCATGTGTTAATGCGAAATAATATAAAAACAAGTATAAAGGGTAAAAGCGACTTCTTTACGATATTCAATAAACTGCAAAGTCTATTATATCGGTTGCCTAACTAGCATAGTTAGCAATAGATGGCGCTGCTGCTACCATAAAGCAATGCAATAAATGTGAAAGAAAGATTTGACAAATCGGGCAGGGCTTCAGTAGCTCAATTGGAAGAGCGGTTGGACTAGATTCCCAGTAAGCCGCGAGTTCGAGTCTCGCCTGAAGTCAAATTTTTCTTTCCATTATTCTTTAAATAAAATAAAACCACCTATGTGTGCCCATATGACACAACGCAACAAATAATTTGAATTTGTAAAATAAGTGTCTGGGCCTCACATACTCAGTGTGCTCATAGCTTTTGTGCAGACTCACCGCCAGCCGTAGCCGTAGTAACAGATGGCGGCTTTGGCTATCGATCCTGTGTTTAGTGATGTTCAATGTGGTATCGATATTATCCCGAGCAAAATATAAGGTTATTTTCTTAGGATTTCGCGAGCTACACTCATTGAAATAAAAACAGTTTTCGGATTTATCTCGCGTATATTAAACTAAAATGACATCAGCAACAATCACCTCAGTCTGCCCAAGATCACGGAAGCTGAAACGCGACCAAAACGTTGGGTCGGTATTTTCGCTTCCCAAAAGTTTCACTGGGACACCGGGACGACATATAAACGGGACTGTCCCGTTCAAAACGGGAATGATGGTCACTTTAGGTATGACTTAAAAGCCGAAAAGTTTTCTACGTAGCAGGCAATTTCCACAATAAGTTCTGCTGAGGAAATAGTTGAACGATGGACAATGAAATTCTCCCAATCACGCAAATCTATAAGAACAACAGCATTATCGGAAATGGCCAATCTACAGGTCACTTAAATGGAACCTTGGAAATGAAGAACTGGGCTTTTATTTCTTCATTTAGGCCCTGTAATAGCCGGCACAGAGGCATAACACCTGTGGAGGAACGGGTGGAAGCGTTCCTCCGGCGAAAAGGGAGGATCCTCCGACCAGGCGAGGTGGTAGCGCCTGGCGGGCCGCGGCCCAACGATTGACGTTGGGAGTAAGGAACACTTCCACCCGTTCCTCCACACACCTTAGGCCTCAGGAGTGGTAACGCATCTGCATTTTGAACTTGGTCTTTGTGTGGGTGTCTATAGGCTGCAGTCATTACTTAACATCAATGTGAACTGCATGCTTGTTTACCACTTCCATTACATAAAAAAAAATTAGACAGTGTAACTATTGGAAACTTCTCTCTCAAACCATGCAACACAAACTCCAATGCCCACTTTGCTCCTGCTTTTGTGATCTGGGAAATTTTAATAACGCAAACGATGCAGATAGATCATATAGCTATGGCGAAAAATTAAGCCAATAAAATTAAAGTCGAGCAACTGATTGGAGGAGAAGAAGGATGGATGGATGAAGGATGTGCCACCGTCTCTTTTCCTACCCGCCGAAGAGAGAAATTCCACCCTCACCGACTGGACACCTGGCAGTGTTCAACGGTGCGTTTGTCACGTTCGTTTTTGCCCAGAACGTGTAAATTGTGTAATGAACTTCCCTCTGAGGTGTTCCCTCGGTGCTACAATATGGGGTTCTTCAATAATGGCGTCAAAAGAGTCCTTCAGGGCTGGCAGCGCGTTGGCGACTCCCCTGGAAATGTTCATAGGCGACTGTGACCACTTTCCATCAGGCGGCCCGTCTGCTTGTCTGTCAATCCTTTGACATAAAATAAAGGAATAGAAAAACTCTTCATTGACAGTTTTCAGTTCTGAAAAAGTTTTGTTGATGTTAAAAGTGATATCGGAAACTGGAGATTTATTAAAATGATGTAAAATAATACCTATAAATAATCACTGAATATAAAAATGGAATTACATTTTTTAATTTCACTAAAATTCGAAATCGGCGTGATCGATTTTTGTTAAATTTCATAGTAGGCCATAGAAAGTTTAAAAGGAGCAGAAAACAGCAATTTAATTTTACCAGAGAAATATTTCGTACCTGTCAAATCTTGGACATATTATTTTGTATATAGGTATATTATTAGTTGACATGGCGGATAATAAACTCAAACTCAAACTCAAAAATTCATTTAATCACTTGGAAATAATAGAATTTGCTTGTGATAGGTCAAATTACAAATATAAAATTAAAGCGAATAACAACTGATACGTTGATTAATATGTCAAAGTAAACAAAATAAAATAAATAATAGTCCAAAAATACTTAATGATAAAAATAGGTATCAACAGAATGTTCCATACTTTCTTTTACAAACGGCAAGATAAGACAAAACAAAAAAATATGGGACATTCTTTGTCATTCACTGGCAGAGTTCCAAAGCCCACATTACTGAGAAAAAACCTGCTTAATAACTTTACTTACCTTGTATGATCGAGTTTTAGCTACCTATTACTAATAAGATGAAATCGAACGATGATCCTTATTTTTTATGGCCTTTTTTAACTCCTACAAGTATTTATTTCGGATCTGGGTGTTGTGATGCTGGGTGGGTGTTGTTGTGTGGATACAATGTGATGTGTGCGGGTCATACCGCGGACACTAAGACCAAATTCCATACAAACGCTTAATTTGGTCTCTATTACACAGAAATCAATCAGTGACGTGTATTTACACGTGCACATGGGTGTGTAGCGCCTAGAGAATAAAATAAACGTATCCCTTAAGAGGGGAGGACGTTGGGTGAGGCTGGGAAATCGGGCGGAACGTCGAAGTGTCCATTCTATACGTAGTATTATTGCATATTATTCCCTGCAAGTGTGGTAAGCTTCAGCGTATTAATTAAAAACATCGATAGCAATTTTATCGAATCACGCACATCCTTAAAAGGTCCTTGCTTCGTTTTGATAATTAAACGTTCGGACCGAAGTATTTTTGATATAGGGTTTCCGAGGTTTTTGTTTACTAATTAATTTCAATTGTGCCCGCGAATGTTGAATATGAGCTGCGTTGAATGTGCGTAAATATGTGAAAGCTATTATTCCTGAATTTAATTTTAACTATTTAAATTATGTATTTAAAAAAGGAAGGGTGGGCAGTTATCAATGATTTTTAGGATTGTGTACCCCAAAAAAAGAAAAATGTATGTGTCAGCGCCGACGCACGACGGGAGTCTAATCGGTGTGCATAAGAAGATAGCGTGCGGCCAATTTCCGTATCGGGCCTAATAACACAAATCGTTTTTTAAGGAGTAAAGTCCGCCGATGTACATTGTACATATTGCATAAAGTGTTAATAAATACCTAAATAAATAAATTACAAAAATGTCAACTAGCCTAATACAATTGTTACGCAATTAAAAAAATTAACACTATTAATTTACTTAAATATTTTACTTACAGCTATCTAGGTCTTTTAAATAAGCTAGGCTAGGATCTAATTAGGTGCACAATGATACGCTCGGCGCTGCCAATATAATGGTTGCAGAGTTTTGTAGAAAAAAATATATCTAGGACTTGCAAACTGAAAACTCTATTGACACCTTTAAATTAAATCTTTTGAAAAATGTAAATTGTGATTTAAGGTCAGGTTTGTTTTGATAATAAATTTCATATTTAACATATTCAAACGCAATGTTGTTACAACGTTATCTATATATTTCTTTTTATGATTTTAAAGAAAAACCGGTCGAGTAGGTCGGCCAACGTAAAAGTGTAGGGTTCCGTAGTTAGAGTCTTAGTAGAATATCTGGGCAACAGGCATAGGACCATTTGGTCTTGTATTTTGACAGAGGGGAAAGCCTGCATGTGGCTACTTCCTTCCGGTCCGCCGCGACCGTTGATCCATGTTGCTCTATCACCAAATGCTTAAAGAATAAATAAAATTAAATAATGATGTTATAACTTTTAAAAATCACACTAAGTAAGTACTTACTTCTATTATTCTTTAAAAAAATAACATTTCACCTTCTAAATTGGCTACAATATTTTACCTAACAATAATGTATTATTATTTGGTTCAATATCTAACAAAACCTTCCTAAGTATAATTTTCATAAACCTCCCCTTAACGGAGCATTATTGTTCGAAATAAATATAATCCTGCTTTTACCTTGAAAAACGTTTGAAGGCTTACTGGTCTGCTCTTTAAATGTTCCCCTTTTAAACAACCTGTGTTGCCAGGTTCACTGTCTAGTTAAACAAATTACCGTATTTCAAAAACGGAATATTTCAAAGGAGATTACTAAACCCTCTTTGAAACATTCCGTTTTTCGTTATTCTAGTTTTACCCACAATGTTAACAATTTTTTTGCTGACATTGTGGGTAAACTATTTTTCATGGATAACATCTGGTTAGTGTATAAGAGGAAGTTGACATAGATTGTATATGTCAGCATTTTTTCAAAGTTTGTTCCGCGGAGCCCTGGGGCTGAGCAAAGCCTTTGTGAGGGCTCCGCGTCTGTCAGCCACTCAGTGACGTAAGAGTTTTATATTGATTATACTCGTAGTATCTACCTACGAGATTACACTTAAATTGTAATATGATTCCTAATTATTAACCTTTAATAATAATTATTAAAGAATGTACGGAACATTTTTATTATTTTGGGGTTCCGTCAAAAACTTCACACCTTAACGCCGAAATTTTTTACCAAAGCCACCAAATAAGTTTGAGAAACGCTGGTATAGGTGATTAATGCAAATGGGTATTCATCTAAAAATTTTAAAACTCGCCAATTTTTTTTGAGTTTAAGAACTTTATACAAAATGTATGTATTTTCCTCCGCTAGTGGGCGATAAGATGACCTATCTTTGAAACAATGTACGGCCCTGTAATTTCCGGCACAGATGTATAACATAAGCCATAGCCTCAGGAGTGGTAACGCATCTGCATTTTGACCTTGATCTTTGTGTGGGTGTCTATATGCTACAGTCATTACTTAACATCAATGTGAACTGGATGCTCGTTTGCCACTTCCATTACATTAAAAAAAAATGCAGATGGACCTGCAGCCAAAGCCAGTACAAACATATAAGTGCAATAAAGAAAAACATTAAGTTACGCCATTTTGTAATTCAGAATGTTATATTGAAATGGACGGACGGACGGATACTCGTATCGTGGCATACATTAATAGTTTATACATTCGCGGACAAGACTTGTCTCCAGGCGTTGCTTTTAAATCATTCTGTCGTATAGGTTCTATTGGGGTTCGGAGAAAGATAGGTTTTATTGGTTCCGCATACATAACCACGTCTGTTTTGTCTTAAACGGGTCCGCAGAGCTATATAGGATAGACAAGAATTAAATTAATATCTTGCAGCCTCCTCAGGTCTAAGTTGTTGTAAATCTGTGCCGGTAATTACAGGACAAGTTCACGTTCAGCTACCATTACCGCGTGTCCTCCTGTAATTTTTTGGAGCTCGCGGGCGTAGGCACCACCGCATTACCACCTAATACTTAAATACTTGCCGCTAAATAGTGTTCAGCACTATCGTGTTCCGGTCAGGTGGTACAGTACGGCCATGTAATTTCCGGCACAGAGACATTATATCTTAGGCCTTAGGAGTGGTAACGCATCTGCATTTTGACCTTGGTCTTTGTGTGGGTGTCTATAGGCTGCAGTCATCACTTAACATCAATGTGAACTGAATGCTTGTTTGCCACTTCCATTACGTAAAAAAAAACCTACCATTTACACCAACATTATAATAAGTTACCAGTAATACCAATCATTTTGATCCATAGGTCACTGGTTCAAATCCGGCTCGAAGGACCAAAATATAAGGTTGATGCTATGAATTTAAAAAACGTAGGTAAGGAGTAGATATGATGTAATGTGGTTTATTACATGTAGCTTATTATAATAATAGTACATATGGTAAGTACAATTAAGTAGCTGGAATAAACAGGAGAGCACACGCTTTAATGGTAGCCGAACGTAAACTTGAAGAGAAGAGAAGATAGTAAAAGAGCACGTATGGAATGGTAATCAGACGTGAACTGTTAAAATTGGTAAATGAGAAACGACGTTAATGGTGAGTGCACGTGATATCGCGTAATACGTAAATCGGTGCACGGAGGCAAAATGCCGCCTTGCATTAAAAAAAAAACATGTGTGCAGTTCAAACGTGGTTGAAGTGAAACCTTAAAAAAATCATGAGACACTGTATGTATTATGCATCCATTTTCTCCCACGTTAAATCTTATGAAATTACGTGTCCATCTCTTTTTACTGTCGCTTTTTCGTTTCTTGGACTTTCAAATCACAACGCTGCTAAAGAAGTTTTAAATTCATGTATGTCCCATAAACCAGTTGTGGCCCTCTAATGTAATAACAAGACAGTTGTCTTTCCCTAATAAGCCCCATAGAAATCCATAGTCATCAGTGTCTATTTTGGACTATGGGAACGTCATGCAAAATATTAACATAGAGATGCATAGGCTAGCGTTCCTCAAACTTTCATTGCGGCTGGTATTAATTCTTCATAAATATCATCATCATTTCTATCTATATATCTATATTTCTTTAAACGAGTATATAAAAATCAATTGCTGTACGAACAGCAATTGATTTTTATAAAGTCTCGCTAAAACTTCAGAACGGCTGGACCGATTTGGCTAATTTTGGTTTTGAATGACTTTTGGTAGTCCAGGGAAGGTGTAAAAGGTAAGAAAATGAAGAAATTGAAGGGAAATATTAAAAACCACAATTTTATTTTCTCATACAAATATGTAGTCCGTATCTATCAAACCGTTGACACATTATTTCATTCTGAGGCAATACGAAGTTTGCTGGGTCAGCTCGTCATCAATAAATAAATAAATTATATCACTGAAAATACCTTCATATAGGTTAGGATCCCACTGCAGAATCATTTCGCTCATCCAGATATGCTGCAACCCTAATTTTTACGCATATTTATAATCTAGAAAATAATATACATATCTAAACTAGGTTGCCTATCAAAATTTGGTACCAAGTATCATTACACGGCACGGTATTCAGGGTTTGATAGCAAGGGTCAGGGTAGTGTAATAATATTTAGGGAGTTAGGGCCCTAATAAGGGCGACCGGAGCGGCCCGTGTTGTTGTACGTTTGTTTGATTTGCTTGACATCCGTGAAACACCAGGGTCCCAGATGAAAATCAGCGTCAAGTCGATTGATGTGATCGACTTGACATGAAGCTCATCTGGGCTCCCATTTGGACCAGCCGTGAGACTTAATCTCTTTTTTTTTTTCTTTTTTAATTGTTATTGTTTTTTGTTTAATTGTACCTGTGTACCAATCGTCTGGCAATTTGTGTCGTCATGTCTCTGTGCTGTCCAAATAATAAAAATGGAAAGAAAAAAAGTGGCTGGACTAGATTCCCAGTAGGTCGCGAGTTCGAGCCTCGCCTGAAGTCAAATTTGTCTTTCCATTTTTCTTTAAAAATAAAATATATTTTCACAAGCATGTGTTAATGCGAAATAATATAAAAACAATTATTAAGGGTAAAATCGACTTCTTTACGATATTCAATAAACTGAAAAGTCTATTATATCGATTGCCTAACTAGCATAGTTGGTAATAGATGACGCTGCTGCTACCATAAAGCAATGCAATAGATGTGAAGGAAAAATTTGACAAATCGGGCAGGGCTTCAGTAGCTCAATTGGAAGAGCGGCTGGACTAAATTCCCAGTAGGTCGCGAGTTCGAGCCTCGCCTGAAGTCAATTTTTTCTTTCCATTTTTCTTTAAAAATAAAATATATTTTCACAAGCATGTGTTAATGCGAAATAATATAAAAACAATGACTACAAACAGTTTGAGAAACACTGGCATAGACTATAAATATGTATAGGATTTTGCACACCTGTTAATGCATTAGACATTCGGGATGCGGAGTATTGAGTGCTTCATAGAATTCACCGACATATTCCTACATCTAAGTACATTCTTTACACTTAGTAGCTAGTTAGTAAATAATGATATAAGGTTATGGATCAGTAGTTTCGCGCTGGTTACGCAACAGGATATTTACGTTAGAAAATCGTAAAAAAAGCGTAACTTCACGCCTGTAATCCCCGAAGGGGTAGGCAGAGGTAAATGCATGCATTCAAGCATATATGCAAACGCCCACGATTCACCGGTTACGTTTTGGCCCATGTAACAGGTGGCGAGCCTGTTGACATCTTCGGGCACATTACCAAACTTCGAGGTACTGGATCCTAATAGAACCAGAGTAGTAGGAGGTTCTCAATTCGCCGGTAGATATTTTTTTTTTATGTATGTTCACCGATTCGAAAACGCTTGTACAGATTTGGATATATTTTTTTATTTGAACGTGTATACCTCACAGTTCCCATTGTCACCATGTCAATATGTGACGATAGGATCCTAGAGAAATCGAGAGAACTCTTCAAATTTCATAGCACACTTGAAAGGATTTCGATATATTTTTATAAGTGGCTTAAATGCTCATCAATAACCTTCATCCATACACAAACATAGATATATTAACAAGTTACTCTAAAGGGAATACAACATCGTTAGTAAGGTTTTTATTCATGTACCAACGAATGTGGAGAAATATTTACGGCGCAAACACACTTGAGTGGTTGATGCGTCTAGAGATATTGACAGAGGAACAAGGTGATACATTTTGGAAACCAGACTAGGTGTTAATATGCCCTGCAGTACGAGGAATATAAAAGGGAACTGTGATATGTCTGTAAGTCCATAGAGCAACGCGGGCCACCGGTCGATGCGCACCGGAGCGCCCGTGGCCCGCGTTGCTCTATGCTGTAAGTCCGAGAGGATGCCTGTTGTCGTCATCTTGACCATTTTGCAGATAAGGACCTATCAATATGGTGAGCGCGCGTAGGACGGTAGTTTTACAGCTCGTTTGTTCGATCACATCTAGCAGGAGGTCGACACGGACACAGTAGAGATATAAACGTCGATGCGCATGTTTGTGTATGTGTGCCGTTTCGAACGTTTCAAACGCAGTTTCCATACTGCACTGTGACACGGAGCTTAAGCAGTATCCTTCTGATAGCATTCCAATTAGACGATAAGGTGTGGCTCCGTATTTTCTTTTAAAGAAGCAAAAGAGCTTAATCCTCAGTGGTGACAACGCCACCACACGACTTTTTTATGTTTTGAAAGTGGCAAACAAGCATGCAGTTCACATTGATGTTAAGTGATGACTGCAGCCTATAGACACCCACACAATGACCAGAGGTCAAAATGCAGATGCGGTGCAACTCCTGAGGCCTAAGGTGTTCAGCTCTGTGGCGGAAATTACAGGGCCGTACATTACCAAACGACAGTGCTGAATTACCATTAAGCGGCAAGTAAATTAGGTAATGCTGTGGTGCCTACGCCCGCTCCGTCACTGGAGCTCTACGACCAGTAGAACTCCACCACCACTTTTGGTTTTTGTGTAGATGTCTATAGCCACTTAACATCCATGTTGAACTGCATGCTTGTTTACCACCATAATTTAAAAAATGGCTATACGATGTTTAAAATAAGACTGTCGGGAATTGGAAATCGCTAATTTATTTTGGTTGCTAGTTACACTTTCGTATTATTTCTGTGACTAAACAGATATACAATGCGAATGTGGATGGTTGCAGAGGCCCAGGAAGACCAAGACTGACCTACCATGACCAAATAGGTCGAGTACTGTCTGATGGTGGGGTCAAAAGTCTTAGGAATCGGCGTGCATGTATGAAGAGAATTATGACGGTAGCTGAGGCACGAGAGGTATGTCAGGACTGGGATGTCTGGCGCTCTACACTCTCTGCCTACCCCGTTAGGAACCTAGCGTGAAGATACATACATTCTTTCGTGTTCAGCACGCTCTAACCATATTCTATGTATTGCAATGAACTTAAAGATTTAAAAATACTTCACACTCTCCTGGAAAAGGGAAGACCAGGCTATATATCTTCACCCTGATGGTCTGTCGGCCGCGTCCGATGCATCCGTCTCAAGAGTCCAGCGTTCAACTCAGCTTATTTAACATACAAAACAAGTATGTAAATGCTGATGGACGCGTGCTCTTTGCAAGACGACTGATTTGAATTTGGAATTTTGCGCAAGCGCATTCTATGGTGAGTGGTAGGGTGAACATGGTTTAAGTTTTCTTGTAGGACTGTTGAGAAAAAAGTCCGCCATTAAGTCCGCCTTTATGTACCATCTCTGTGCATAAAAATAATAAATAAATTTAATAAAAAAATTGACTTATGAAAAGTTTCTCGAGAAGTTTACAATTTATCTATTTATATTCATCTTCGAATTTACTTTTACTTGGAATCGAACTTTCAAAGTCTATTTTGTTTCAAAGATAAGTTAAATTTTCTAATTACTTTAGTTTATTTATTCTTTACTAGTAAAAATGTGCTTCCCAAAGTATAGTAAGAGTTCTATACGTCTGTAAAACAAAATAAGCGTTGAAAGTTTAATTCTAAGTCAAAATAAAATCGTAGTGCGGTCTGTAAATCTTGCTCTAAGTCTTATTTTTTAATGTAATAAAAGTGGCAAACAAGCATGCAGTTCACATTGATGTTAAGTGATGACTGCAGCCTAAAGACACCCACACAATGACCAGAGGTCAAAATGCAGATGCATTGCCACTCCTGAGGCCTAAGGTGTTATGCCTCTGTTCCGGGAATTACAGGGCCGTACATTACCACCTGACCGGAATACGATAGTGCTGAACACTACCATTTAGCGGCAAGTATATTTGGTAATGCGGTGGTGCCTACGCCCGCGAGCTCTACCACCAGTGAAGTCTGTTATGAGATAAGCATATATATTTGTTGAATATTTCTGTAGTTACAAACTTTCCGTGCCCTTTCTAAAAATAATTGTCTTCACATTATTTACTTCCTTCATGCATTCTAACTTTAAATCGGCTTAAAGCAGCTGGACTGGTTATCTTGAGGTCGCAGGTTCGATTCCTGCCCGAAGTCAGCTTTTTTCCCTCTTTTTCTTTAATTTTAAAGTTCATTGGCATGGGTTAATGCAAAAATAAAATATTACGCATATCTTCTAGGCTTTTGACCTCCGTGCAGTTTTTAACTTATCTTGTCTAGTGTAGGTCAATCTACGTGTCCTTTGAATAAATATAAAGTAAACTAGCAGCTGCTTGCAACGTCGTCTGCGTGAAGGCTCTACAGCACCAAACATACCTAAGATGCCAGTGTCGCTTTAGCATTATAAGCAAACAACTTTTAAAATAGTATTTAATTAAAAATATAAGTTTTTTTGCAAGCGAAGCAAGTGAAGGGAGTCATATGGGAATCCTGCTGAGTTCAGTAGTATTATTACATATTCTCTGGTTCAGTCATAAGATGTGACTGAAGGAAATAGACAAAATAATGCAAGAATATATTCCCGGACACAAAAGAATAAAATTACGTACAAAGGTATCAAACCTTACAACACTTTCCTATAAACTACGTTGGTAGTTATTCTGCCAGGAGCCAAAATGTAAAAAGAGACAAGACTGGCAACGCGGTAGCAAGCGACGTACAGTTGCCCGAGTGAGAAGCTACTTGTCCTGAGGTTAACACCCGCTGACCTCAGTGTCTGTCCCTGGGACTTATTGATGGTCATCGCGAAGCAAACATTCAACTGTACGTGCTTGAACTGGAATGTGTAGTTATGCGGTATGAGGGAAATGCGTGTTATAAATACTGCCTCGCCAATGCCGGGTCCCGTTATACAACTTCGGAGGAGATAAGTTCCGAAGAAGCATAATCGGGACATCTACCTTCAGCTTGATGGTATGCGATGGAAGTCCGCTTACTGACAGGAAGTTCAGAAATGCCATGGGATAATGTGTGGCGTCATCTTGCTCGACGACAGTATTTATGGAGGTGTAGACCACTTCATTGCCTATTAATTGCTGCAGCCTGATCATTTTTGGGCGTCAAAATGGCCCGCTTACACACCCAAAACGTCGTTTTCTGCTAGTGCGGTATACGACTAATGTCCCCGTAGACACCGAGAATGAGTTCTTCTCTCCTGGATACATCTCTGTCGAGGGTTCTGGAAACACCACCTATCCACCTCTCTCTTCTGGTGTGTGCTTCCGCGAAGACTTAGAAGGACATCGGAAAATTCTTGAGCACGTGCATTGTCGTCGAGCCGAGCTCTCATATTAATGGTCAAGCGTTTGCCGGAAATCGTCAGTGAACAGTAATGTGATACCACCCACTCAAATGTTCGTTCCTGCGGATGTCCTGCAAGGTTCTGTCCACTGCCTTTTTATTGGCCATCGTACACTCATCCCATACAATCAAGCAATCCTTGAGCACGTGTCCCTTATCACTGTTACATGATACACCAAAAACGTCATTTTGGCGCTCTCTAAATATAATGGAATTTTAAACATGGCATGTATTTTAAACTGTTTTGCTATCCGGAAGCAGTGTGGCAGCAATACCTCACGACGCTACAGAAATAGCAATTTTGCCTTGCCTCCTGAACTCTTGCAAGTATGCCAGTGATAAGAAATGTTTTTTCTGTTCCACCAGGAGCATCCAAAATCCAGGAGAAAAACATTTTACCCTGGTTTTTCCCAACGCTTTCGAGGACGGTATCATAAATTTGTTTTTGCTCTGAAGAGAGCAAAGCGACATGGTCATTTCGCCCGGATCGTAATTTGTCTCAGCGATATACTCCCAATTTCTACGGTCTTGATGCGGTGATGATTTGGGGAGCTGCTTACCCATATTCAATAGTTCAATCGGTAGTGGAAATTACCACATCTTGAAATGAACTAATACAGGTGTTCAGCATACGTTCATTAGTTACTTCGACTTCGTCTCCAGTAGCACGTGTCTCAAAGCTCGTAGAAAATCTTCAGACAGATGATGGCGATATTTCTCCGTCACTGACCCTTGCCTCCGCGAGGGTGTAATCCCAGTTTTGGTAACCGTCGAGAAGGTGACGTGCCACGCAGGTTGCGCGGTAAGTGGGATACTCCACGCCATCAAATATCCTCAGAAAAGTGAAATACGTTAGGCCTCGGACCGTGTGAAGTAACAACCGCAGGAAATAGCTTTCGCCATTATTTGGATGAACGGTACCTATAAACCTTACCCAATGAGGTGTCCTTTAAAATTCTCGGATATTCATGCAAAATTAGAATTAAATCCATTAAGATCCATTACTTTTTGAGTTTAGCTCGCACATACATACAGACAAACAACAACAGACAAAACAAACACTATATTTGGCTTCGATATCGATAGTAAGTCACACCCCAAATATTCTTTAAAACAAAAAAATCAATGAACAGTTTTGACTTTCCTACAATTTTAAAGATTTACAGCTTTTCCCCCGTAGGAGATAGCGTGATAATATGTAGCCTATATGTTGACCGGACCTGCTAGCATTAATTAGCAAAATTTTTCTTCAAATTATGCATGAATATTACTAACAGGCGCCATTTAGTAGGTACTTTTTTAGTTTATCCCGGACATACGTATAGATATAGAGACCAACAGACAAAAAATCTGAAAACAATACTTTTGGCTTCGATTTCTATTGTAGATCACGTCCCAAGTATTCTTTTAAAAAATATTCAATGTAAAGTTTTGACTTTCCTACGATTTTATTAAATGTAGAGATTCCCGTGGGAACGAGGGATTTTCCCGCAGTAAAAAGTAGCCTTAATGTTGGCCAGGCTTAGTATCTATACAACACAAATAGTTTCATTCGAATCCGTCCAGTATCTTCGGAGATTAACAAAAGGACAAAAGGACAAACAGATAAACAGACAGACAATAAAATTAAAAATCATTGAAAAGTGTTCTAATACTATTTTAACATCGCCCCCAATTAGTTTTTCGTAAATATATACAATGTACAGACACGCGGGTTTTACTGTTTTATTATATGTATAGATAATTGGGAAACAAAATAACTCTCTTAGAAGACACGGTTTAAAAATGGAACCATGGATTGAAGCAGTCGATTTATATACATTGACAAAGTGTGCTTAGCAATTGCTAATGAGTCTTTACAACTTTTATGATAAAATTTTTCGACCTTTGTAAATACTTGGGAATATTTTATATATTCCTACCCCCCTATGATTGTTCCGTATCTAACAATCATAAATTCTCACGCGGACGAAGTCGCGGAGCAGCATAGTATTGCATAGTAGAGATTTACAATACACGTGTAGGTGATCGCAAAACCCGGACAAAGACGTGAGCGAAGCTAGTATAAAAGTAGCCTGAGTTACTCCTTATTTCATCAGCTATCTGCCAGTAAAAGACCCGTCAATATCGATACAGCCGTTCCTAAGATTAGCCCCGCTAAACAGACAGACAGACGTACAGAAATTGTTAAAAATGTTGTTTTGGTATATCTACCGTGTATACATACATATGCATTCAGTAATTTTTTTTTACCGGTTCTTTTATCATTACAAACAGACACTCCAATTTTGTTTATTTGTATAGATTGACAAATTAAAACATGTCCTCCCAAAATCATTGCCACCATACCACGCTAGCATTAAAGCGTGCATCAAGTGAAACTATCCGGGCATCATGTCGTATTAGTTCTCATTGTGCAGGCGTATTGGCGTATCGCGGGTTCGGATCCCGCTCCCGACATGGCTGTAACGAACCTGTCACTGCTACTGTTATATTTTTAGACCTGGTTCTTTCATATTTGACCCTAAGGATCTAATATTGTTGTCTCTATGTATGGCCCCGTATGCTAAGTAAGCATGCTGTTCACATTGATTAGTAGTAACTGCATCTGAGCGCGCATGGCCCGGCGGCTGGTGTAGATCGTAAGCGATCTACTCGGTTAAGCACTACGGGCGCGGTCGGGTAGTGCGATGGGTGACCGCTAGTGGCAAATTAAATGCGCGTTTCCGTGCTTCGGAGGGCACGTTAAGCCGTCGGTCCCGGTTGCCATCGATAGATAGCAGTCGTTAAACCTTCGACAAAACATCCGACAGCGGGTTGCCCACTAACCCACCCACCTCCACGAATCCGCATTGGAGCAGCGTGGCGGAGTAAGTTCCACACACCTACCCTCAAAAAAGGGGTAAGGCTCGTGACCAGCTGTGGGACGTATAATGGGTTGCCATTATTATTATTATTTTAGATACCCACACAAAAACTAGAGGTCAAAATATAGATGCGTTGCCACCCCTGAGACCTTAGTTGTTATGTCTCTGTGATAGTTATTTCGAGGGCATACGATAATGCTGAACACTACCAGTAGGCGGCAGATAGATTAGGTAATGCGGTGGTGCCTACGCCCTCGAGCTCCTACACTGGAACTCTACCACCAGAGCGCATCTTTGTTTGCGTTTACACATGTGCACTATAATACATAAAAAAAAATACGCTTACACTCACAGCCCCACAGTAGGTATAAATCTGTGTCGTGGGTGCCGTTGTACAAATACAACACATAACAAACACCCAGACCCGAAACAAATATCTGTAGGCCATACAAATATTTGTCCCGGTGCGGGGATCGAAGCCGTGACCCTTCGAATCAAACGGTCGTCTCACACCGCTGGACTAACTGGGTCGTCAAATTACACTTGCAAATATTTTGTAGAAAGTGCAAATATACGAGTACATCATCCGGGACACAGTATAGAGTCAAGTTAAAATTATATTATTGACTAACGAAGTATAGAGAAGTTAGAGAAAACTGAGTGAGAGTTATTACTATCTCTAACAAGCACTGTAACGTCTGTCTGTCGACACTTTACTCATGTGGAGTTTCATACAATCTCAGAACGTTGAAAAATAAACGCAGCGTTTTAATTACATATCTGACATTGGTATATTATACTGAGACATTGCTTATGACCTACTCGTAGACTAGTGAAAATTGAAGAATTTCACCGCTGTTAATTTTGTTTTTAATAAAAACTATAAATTATCTTTATTATTATTTATTACATCATACATGATTTTAGTAATATTTTTAAACCTAAGTACCTGTTAAATTATTCGTAGATTCAATAAATTAAGAAAATTGCTCACTGCATTTATATCTACTCGCATTAGTTAATGCTAAACCCAAAGTCCCCGATTTAGTTCCCGGTACAGTGAAATTAGGGGTTTTTCTAATGAGAAAAAATGTTCAATGGTACCAGACTAGTGCATGAATAGGCGTATCCTTATAATATTATGCAGTATGTATTAGGTACTAAACTGATTGTAGAGGTAAGAAAATTGAAGAATTTCACCGCTGTTAATTTTGTTTTTAACAAAAACTATAAATTATCTTTATTATTATTTATTACATCATACATAATTTTAGTAATATTTTTAAACCTAAGTACCTGTTAAATTATTCGTAGATTCAATAAATTAAGAAAATTGCTCACTGCATTTATATCTACTCGCATTAGTTAATGCTAAACCCAAAGTCCCCGATTTAGTTCCCGGTACAGTGAAATTAGGGGTTTTTCTAATGAGAAAAAATGTTCAATGGTACCAGACTAGTGCATGAATAGGCGTATCCTTATAATATTATGCAGTATGTATTAGTTACTAAACTGATTGTTGAGGTAAGAAATACATTTTGCTACTCAATAGATGGTAAAAGCGATCCTTTGACCACAGATACTAATGTTAAAGTAGCTTATAGATATATTGATGCCTATTTCATTCACATTCTTGTCAAGTTAATTAAAGCGAAACAAATTCTACAGTAAAATGTATTTCTGAAAACCACTGACTTGTGAATTGTACTTACTTACATTTTGTTTTAGTTTGTTTCTATACAATTCTGAAATAGACTGTGACGTTACATTTACTGTTATAAGAACTACAAAGTGAGTTGCCTCCTTAAACAATATTTCATTTAAAAAACGTCGCGTTTTTATCTAATTCGTGTGAACAGTCCCAGACATAATTACTGCCAGTCCTAATATAACGTGCACACGTTGTGTCTGTCTGTTTAGCACTTCGTTTGGTAACGTATCAATCGTCACAGTAAACGTGTGCAGTAGAATGTTGTGATGAGTGAATTTCTCTTAACCTTTTAACCGCAGTCGGTCAATATCAAAAGTACCTTCACGCCTGTAATCCCCGAAGACAGATAAATGCATGCATTCAAGCATACATGCAAACACCAACGATTGTTTTTAGCCCATGTAAGAGGTGGCGAGCCTGTCGACATCTCCGGCCACATTACTAAATTCCGAGCTAATGGAAAACTAAAAAATGGACGCAAGTATTTTTTTTTGGTAACGTTTTTGGTGATTGCTGGTTTGATCTTTGTGGATTGCTTGATTGTATGGGATGAGTGTACGATGGCCAATAGAAAGGCAGTTGAGGCCGTGGACAGAACCCTGCAGGACATCCGCAGGAACGAACATTTGAGTGGGTGGTGTCACATTACTGTTCATTGACGATTTCCGGCAAACGCTTCCCGTTTTGACGCGAAGATCGAGGGCTGACGAGATGAATGCTTTGTGGAAACGATCTTAAAGAGTTCGTACTTACGCTGCGCTTGACCATTAATATGAGAGCTCGGCTCGATGACAATGCACGTGCTCAAGAATTTTCCGATGTCCTTCTAAGTCTTCGCGGAAGCACTCTACCAGAAGAGAGAGGTGGATAGGTGGTGTTTCCAGAACCCTCGACAGAGATGTATCCAGGAGAGAAGAACTCATTCTCGGTGTCTACGGGGACATTAGTCGTATACCGCACCAGCAGAAAACGACGTTTTGGGTGTGTAAGCGGGCCATTTTGACGCCCAAAAATGGGCGTCAAAATGGCTGCAGCAATTAATAGGCAATGAAGTGGTCTACACCTCCATAAATACTGTCGTCGAGCAAGATGACGCCACACATTATCCCATGGCATTTCTGAACTTCCTGTCAGTAAGCGGACTTCCATCGCATACCATCAAGCTGAAGGTAGGTGTTCCGATTATGCTTCTTCGGAACTTATCTCCTCCGAAGTTGTATAACGGTACCCGGCATTGGCGAGGCAGTATTTATAACACGCATTCGTCATACCGCATAACTACACATTCCAGTTCAAGCGCGTACAGTTGAATGTTTGCTTCGCGATGACCATCAATAAGTCCCAGGGGCAGACACTGAGGTCAGCGGGTGTTAACCTCAGGACAAGTAGCTTCTCATACGGGCAACTGTACGTCGCTTGCTACCGCGTTACCAGTCCTGTCTCTTTTTACATTTTGACTCCTGGCAGAATAACTACCAACGTAGTTTATAGGAAAGTGTTGTAAGGTTTGATACCTTTGTACGTAATTTTACTCTTTTGTGTCCGGGAATATATTCCTGCGTTATTTTGTCTATTTCCTTCAGTCATATCTTATGACTGAACCAGAGAATATGTAATAATACTACTGAACTCAGCAGGATTCCCATATGACTCCCTTCACTTGCTTCGCTTGCAAAAAAACTTATACTTTTAATTAAATACTATTTTAAAAGTTGTTTGCTTATAATGCTAAAGCGACACTGGCATCTTAGGTATGTTTGGTGCTGTAGAGCCTTCACGCAGACGACGTTGCGGGCAGCTGCTAGTTATAAATATGCATAAAAATATTTCTTCATATTTTTTCAATCAGTCCAGACGTTCTCGAGTTGTAGTGAGGCACCAAAACGTAATTTCGTTTTTATCATGTACCTAGAGATAGTGGCAACCAAGTATGCAGTTAAATGATTTTTATAATATGATTTTTTGGATTTTCCCTAGAAAATCCACAATTTATTTTCCCATACCAATTGTTTGTGTCAAATCTTTGCCGCATAATCAAGGCGGTGTGAAGTTCGTCTAGTCAGCTAGTTATTACATATAAAAACTAAGCATCAACTTTTTACTCGTGGTAGAGTTCCCGTATAGGAGCTCGATGGGCTAGGTACCACCGGAACACCTAATCTATTTTCAGCTATCGTGTTCCGGTTAGATGGTCAGGGCAACGCATCTGCATTTTGACCTCTGATTTTTGTGTAAATGTCTATAGGCTGCAGTCATCAGTCATCAATGTGAGCTGCATGCTTGCGTGCCACGTTCCTTACATAAAAAAATAGAAATTCTTGTTTGCCTCTTTCCACAAAACATCACATATTTTCGTTCTCCGTTAAAAAAAACAAACGGTCAATATGATGCCAAAAGATCCCACCATTATATCGACGCACGTAACCTTAAAAATCTACAAATAGTACCTCGTGTCAACTCTCGAATTTTATTCATCTATGACGATAATAAGGTGCACTGTGTCTACAGCGCATGCGTCAAAGTATGTTTGGTGTTAAAACCTTGGTAATGGATGGGCAAACACAGTGGAAATATTCTATATCAATAGCTACCGTTCGGCATTTTTTATACCGGTTTAAATGAACATGTCAATAGTGAAAAGGTCTATTTTGTGATTTCCAAAAAATAAGTTAGCTCCATGCGTTTGTGTGTAGATAGGTAAAAATGTTAGATATGCAAAAAAATTACATCTGTGCCTATATTTCAAGAAAAGTTCTGATTAATTGACTGACTATAGATAAGCGGCGACATAACAACCATGCTTGTTCGCCACCATCATGACGTATAAAGTACGTACAAATAGAGATTAATTTTTCAAACACAAAACCCTTCGTCCATCGTAGTCGGTTAATTTGCGTGACAATTTCCAAAAGTGCGCGCATTCAATTACGATAACAATCACACCGTTAAAATACGGAAGCAAACCCTTGTGTTTAAGTTAGTTTCGAAGGTACATTTCACTAGGGATGTAAAGACAAGCATCGATGTATCGACATAATAGTACAGTCATTTGGTGCTCAAAAAGGGAGTTATCTAGAAAGTTAGTGATTTTATAGATTTCGACGTGCTCTTTTCGAATTTTTACTTTGCCACCTTGTATTTTTGCCGCTCGCGCCGCCATATCGGAAAAATAGCGCCCAAATACAGTTTTTTGAGAATAACTCCGTTCCTACTCATTTTCCTACCCAAATAACTGGACTAATAGATATTTCAGAAAAAAACATCATTATATCATCAGATATATAATGATGTTATTCGTGATACCATCGTCTAGATCATGCTAGATTCTAGATTCTAGTGGTATCACGATAAATTGTATAACTTGGCACGGATATTCAGGTGTGATAGTATGAAATGAAAAATAAAAACAATTAAAATGCGACGCAATTTTTATTTCTACTTCTGCTACTCTATCACCACTGATTACATGGGACAAAACATAACTGACGAATCGTGGGTATTCGCTAGTATGATTGAGTGAATGTACTACCAACAAACCTACCCGTTTGGGAAATATAGGCGTGAACTTACCTAGAGGTTATTGTTCAAAAACCACTTTTACAATTATAATACTTAATATTAGTTTTTATTCCGTAAATTATGCTCACATGTTATGTTCCTGCCAAATACCTATTTGTATGTTTTAAAACTTACTAATAAAATTATTTAAGTGTATTTAACAAGAGACGTATTAACAGACAGATCTCAGTCCCAGAATCCCGGCATTAAGATCCCGTTTAGTATGAAAAAACCTGATCTTTAGATCGTCACAAAGACTGAGCCTTACGGGCCTAACATTGAATAGTTTGAAAAAAAAAATCTATATTTTTTAATTAATTCATTATTGTTTCAGAAACACGTTCACATCCCTATATTTCACACGCATCATACATTAACTTAATGAGTTGAAATTTCGTTAAATTTCACATTTATTAATCTTATCAAGCTTTTTGTTCCTTTGATCGAACGTGTAATTATTTTTGAGCTAAATGGCACTCAATTGGTATAAATGTGATGTAATATGGCGTTTGAAGGCTGGAAACGGTTAAATTAATTTATTTTTTCGCCGATAGCTATTTTTATCCGACTTTTAAATAGATCAATTCATTTTATTTTTTGTTCAAGATACATAATAAGGTTGACTGGGAGATAATGCCTAGTGGCATTAAGTCCGCCTTTATGTACCATTTTCGTGCATAAAAAGAATAAATAAATAAATGATACTCACTTTGATGAAGTCAATTAAAGAAAAATCTGAAATCAGGTTTATATCGATAGATTACAGAAAAACCTATCAGAAGGCTATGGTATTTTTATAATTAAACATGCGAAATTAATTTATAAGTGTAACAAATAATTATACGGAATTCGAGTCAGACTCGCACTTGGTCGCTCTTTTATAATAATATAAAAATGAATATGGATGCATAGACAGTACGATAAGCTACTTCATTGCTTATAAAAATGATGGAATTGAAGTCAAAATAAACAAGCAAGAACTCAATAATACCCCTATGGATGAACTCAAGTATGATATCCCTATTAAAAATAATAATATTCAACCCCCAACGAAAACATTAGGTTTGTACGTGGCCATGAACTTTGTAATGCGTTTATGAGCGGTTAAAAGAGCGGATTTGGTTTGCTAGCGGTTTGGTGATGCAAATGGGATCTTACTGTAGGTAGTTCTATAATGGGGCGTAGATAGCTTTAAATATAAAATGCAAGAGCTTTATTCTTTTTTTTTTGTCAGCACGGGGTCCAATTTGAATGCCAGACCTTTCTAAGGCTTCCGCGAGGACATGGGTCTAACACACAGAAGCCTTTTCGTGAATGTTGATATAATTTGTTATGGGGACATTCGATGGGGCCTCGCTATGATTGCATCAACTTAATACAGGCACAGACAGGGCCCGCAGAATACATGGGACTATTGTAATGAAGCTTGACTTGCTAAACTTTGGGTTATGTGAAATGACTGGAGGGACTAGATGGCTGGATTTATGGAATGATATCTGGCACATGCCTAAATTGAATGTCTCACGTTAGTGAATCCTAAGTTTAGCAGGTGATGACTCGCCTCGCGTACATTGCTGGACAAAGTCTTCCCCAACGATTCCCACAACAGGGAATCCGCGTTACCTAATCTATCTGCCGCCAAATGGTAGTGTTCAGCACTATCACAGAGACATAATAACTAAGGTCTCTGGTCTTTGTGTGGGTGTGTCTATAGGCAGTCATTATTTAACGTCAATGTGAACTGCATGCTTTTTTGCCATCTTCATTACATAATAAAAGGGTTACGCGTCATTTTACGGAGAATTTACCCTAATTACCATACTTGGTATGCGGATTGGCGATTACTGCGAGAGGGAGTAGATTAACATTACAGTCAAATATAAAACCGCTTCACTCAGAAACATGGCCGCACCCACATTTCCGAGAAAGCTCCAACAAATACTAATGAAATCCATCTATTCCAAGGGAATACGGTTCAAAACAGTTTTAAATGACTGCTATAAAAGGAAGCATCTTTGGTGGATAATAAAAAAAAGCACTTAAAGACGTTTAAACCAATTTGTGATCCATTACCGTTATTTTTATTAGGGCTCCATGATTAAGTGGTTGACAAGTGATGGGGCTCCGTCAATTTGGCTTTGTTATTGTACTCGTAGTATGTATCATCACGCCAAGTTCCTGACTTAGGCAGCGAGTGTGGAGTACCTACCTTTTAACTTTAATGTCTTTGCCTTCGGCGGCGTCGTGTGACGGGTTGCTCACTTCCCTTCAAAATGGTCAAAGAGAGCAATGGCTGCCACATGCGTCATACTCGTGAACGGGTGCTGATTGTGGGGACTGGGGTGCTACCGCCTATCTGTATTGCTGCTGACATTGTCATTGCTGTCAAATGTTCATGTCGATTTGTAGCTCCTTTAAAGTAGTATTGATAACCTGATTGATGTTCTCGTTTTCGTAGGAGATCAATTACCAAGCGATACTGGTAGATTATTTCGATTAATGTTATTAAGTTAAAGTAAAAATATACTTCAAAATTAGACAGCAATGACAATGTCAGCAGCAATACGGATAGGCGGTAGCACCTCTGGTCTGTTGTGATTTGCGGGTGGTATATTCTATCACGATATTAAGCTGTTGATGGGTATTTGCGTATGTGTTTTTAAGCAAATATTTATATGCCATGGACGTTCACATTATCTTTATTCTATGTAATAATATTTGTATTAAATCTAAGGTTTTGACAAAAGAGCAACACGCTGAGTTTGTTGGGTAGCGGAGTTCTTCTCAGTAGTGCCTGCACTTGGAACTCTGCTAAGTGAATGACTATGATTATGACGAACAGATTCTTCATTTTATTCTAAGAAGGAATTGAAAAATTTGATGATTCACGTATCGGTCAAATATAATTATTAAATTGGTATTTATTTATACCTATTGGATTATTATTATAAGTCATTATCTCTAGGTAGCTTATAACCCGACTAGGGTTGCCAGGCGTCCGGATAAAGCCGGACATAGTTAGGCCTTTTGACCTCGTGTCCGGTCAAAATATACGAAGTCCGGCTTTTGTTAGGCTTTTTACATTTCTTAAACGAGCGAGCGCCGAGCACAGGTGAACACTTCTATCGCGGGTGTCCGGCCTTTTTACCCAAACGTCCGGCTAATCTTGACGGTCTGTTCGGCTATTAGGTTCAGCGACCTGGCAACCCTAAACCCGACAATGCAAAAGTGTCCTTGTAGACCAATTTGAAATAAATGATTTGAATTTGAATAACATTATGGGCATAGCAGGAGGGGGCTGCCCCACAACGAGAAAAAAATAGCACAATTTGCAGGAAAGACTGACCTTTTCCTTAAGTACCTATAGGTACCAACCTAGTCCTAGAACCAACCTGCCCTGCCTAACATGTTCGATTTTCATGACCTCAATCGTTGTTCTGTCGGCAATCTTAAATTTAAAACTAACCATTCTGGTTCTGTGACATCACATTGTACGAGTAAGTTTTGCATGAATAGAGTTAGCCAACAAAACAGTTCAAAGTTTGTTCTCAGTATTTAAAAGAACTGTATAGCCTCGTTATAGCTACTTTAGAGATATTATTATTTTTTTTTTATAATGAAAGTGGCAAGCAAGCATGCAGTTCACATTGATGTTAAGTGATGACTGCAGCCTATAGACACCCACACGAAGACTAAGGTCAAAATGCAGATGCGTTACCACTCCTGAGGCCTAAGGTGTTATGCCTCTGTGCCGGAAATAACAGGGCCGTACATTACCACCTGACCGGAACACGATAGTGCTGAACACTACCATTTAGCGGCAAGTAAATTAGGTAATGCGGTGGTGCCTATGCCCGCGAGCTCCGTCACTGGAGCTCTACCACCGGTAAAAAAAGAATAACAACTTTGGGGTGGTGGGAACGCATTTGCATTTTAACCCCTGGTTTTTGTGTAGATTTCTATAGACTGCAGTCATCACTTAACAGCAATGTGAGCTGCATGCTTGTTTGTCACCTTCCTTACATTAAGAAAATGCCATCTTTTTATCTTGTTTTATGCTTGAACACTTTCAGAACTCAAACTACTACAATAAAAAAACTTATCCAGAGAAACGTCTTAACATATTTTCCATTCCAGACGGATAAAAACAACTTTCACCTCCCGGTTGAAAATGGATCGTGTTACCTTCTTTCTTTACCCTGTCTTGATGGAAACAGACAAATAAACTGAGGAACTGTCTCTGAAAGTTGAAGATAATTAATTATTTTATTATTTGTAAAAAGCTTAATCAAAATAATAAAAATAAAATCCGTTAGGTGCTAAGTCAGTAACAAAAAGACAATGCATAGTCAATACTACCTACCTACTGGTCGTAGAAAGAGGAAATTTGGCATGTTCTTTGGGCAGTGTTGGGAGCACTAAGAGAGTTTTCCATTTCTTTTTACGAAAAAGGGCGTTTGTCTATGATTCCATTTAACATTGTAAGTTTTTTTTTTTTTTTTTGTTATAAATGTGGCAAACAAGCGTGCAGTTCACATTGATGTTAAGTGATGACTGCAGCCTATAGACACCCACACAATGACCAGAGGTCAAAATGCAAATGCGCTGCCACTCCTGAGGCATTAGGTGTTATGCCTCTGTGCCGAAATTACAGAGCCGTACATTACCACTTGACCGGAACACGATAGTGCTGAACACTACCATTTAACGGCAAGTATATTAGGTAATGCGGTGGTGCCTACGCCCGCGAGCTCCGTCACTGGAGCTCTACCACCAGTGAAGTTTTGCAAGGATACAGTTAGATAAATAACAGTTCAAAGTTTGATCTCACGATCTAGGAGTTAAAAGAACTGTATGGCCCCGTAATTACTATCACAGAGACGTTACAACTTTGGTCTCAGGGGTGGCAACGCATTTGCATTTTAACCTCTGGTTTCTGTGTAGATTACTGTAGGCTGCAGTAATCACTTAACAACAATGTGAGATGCATGCTTGCTTGTCACCATGCCATATTTTTATCTTGTTTTATGCTTGACCACTTTCAAAACTCAAACAACTACTGTAATAAAAAAACTGATCCAGAGAAACGTCTGATATTATCCATTTCAGACGGATAAAAACAACTTTCATCCATTCTTCCCGGTTGAAAGCTCGGATTGTGTTACCTCCGTGTTGCATTTACCCTGTCTTGTTGGAAACAGACAAATAAACTGAGGAAGGGTGGCTCTGAAAATTGAAGATATTGGTTTATTTGTAAAAAGTCGAATCCATATAATAAAATTCTTCTGTTACTAAGTGACTGATATGTTTAATTTTATAGACAAAGCTTGGTCAAAAACACCAGTCTTCAATTTTTTTTCTACGTTATCTTTTAGATCAAAGACTTCTCATAGGTGTTCTTGTAATCTTTTTTCTGTATCTATATATATAAAAATCAATTGCTGTTCGTTAGTCTCGCTAAAACTCGAGAACGCTTGGATAGATTTGGCTAATTTTGGTCTTGAATGATTTTTGGAAGTCCAGGCAAGGTTTAAGAGGTACGAAAAAAATAAATTGAAGGGAAGTAGTAAAACCCACAATTTTTTTTTATACAAATAGTATAGGTATATCAAACCCTTGACACTGTATTTAATTGTGTGACAATACGAAGTTTACCGGGTGTGCTAGTATAAAATAATAAATTATAATAGTTGTTATTATAAACATGCGAAGCGCGCATGGCTCCGTGGCTGGTGTAGATCGGAAGCGATCTACTCGGTTAAGTGATACGGACGCGGTCGGGTGTGTGATGGGTGACCGCTAGTGGCAAATTAAAATTTTTAAATTAAAGTTTCCGTGCTTCGGAGGGCACGTTAAGATGTCGGTCCCAGTTGCTATCGATAGATAGCAGTCGTTAAACCTTGTCGGAGGTCTTATGGGCGCTTTGAAAACATCCGACAGCGGCCACTAACCCTTATCTCCACCAACCAGCATTGGAGCAGCGTGGTGGAGTAAGCTCCAGTCCAAGAAGAGGAGAGTCTCGTGCCCAGCAATGGGATGTCTTGATACATCTTGCCATTATTATTGTAAACATAACGTTTTCGTAGGTTTTCGCGAGCTTCATACATTGTAGAAATTAAACTTGCGGTCTGCCCGTGACCACGGTAGCTGGAAAGCGACCGAAACGTCGGGTGTAAAAAGAAGTATGGGAGTGTTGTATACGCGAGAAAAACCGCAAGTTTAATTTCTACAATATTGTAAACATACTAGTATATGTTAATAATTACAACTACAATAATGTTATAATGTCTACTGAATTTAATTCAAAATGTACAATCTTACAGATGTATTCCCGGCAAAGTAGGCTTTAATGAGGACAGGTAAATGACACGGTGGCTGTCCTGGTTCATGGTCGTGTTCCACTTGGGTCCGTCTGCAGATTATGTTTTTTTTGTTCTTTTTTTTTAATTTTTTTTATGTAATTGAAGTGGCAAACAAGCATGCAGTTCACATTGATGTTAAGTGATGACTGCAGCCTATACACACCCACACAAAGACCAAGGTCAAAATGCAAATGCGTTACCACTCCTGAGGCCTAAGGTGTTATGCCTCTGTGCCGGAAATTACAGGGCCGTACATTACCACCTGACCGGAACACGATAGTGATGAACACTACGATTTAGCGGCAAGTAAATCAGGTAATGCGGTGGTGCCTACGCCCGCGAGCTCCGTCACTGGAGCTCTACCACCAGTAGTTTTGTTGTTAAAAATAATCGAAATGTAAATACACATAATGTTTTTTCTGTCATGTTCAATATTAATCAACTGAAATAAAAAAAAACTCGTTATGGTATAATATAGAACGTTATAAAAAAACTTATAACGTGTCAATGAAAAATTAAAAGTGAATAACAATAGACATACCCCCTTATTCATAAACGTACATTAGATACGTTTTAGCTATAGAATACTTTGTCTTTGTCAGTTGCATTGTCAAATGTGTAGGACAGAAAAAGACAAAGGAGAGATTAGGAACACTTTAGCTAAAATACGTTTATGAATAAGGGGGATAATATATTTAAAAAAAAAACGTAACTTCACGCCTGTAATCCCCGAAGGGGTAGGCAGAGGTAAATGCATGCATTCAAGCATACATGCAAACACCCACGATTCGCCGGTTACGATTTTGGCCCATGTAATAGGTGGCGAGCCTGTTGATCTCCGGGCACATTACCAAACTTCGAAGTACTGGGAAATTTCCAGAAAATGGAAAAATCCCAATAGAACCAGAGATAAAGGACTTTACACCATTATCTCTCATAACCCCCTACCCGGGAATCGAACCCAGGACCTCAGCGTAGTAGTAGTGGCCTGCTACCACTAGGCTACCGAGGCAGTTAATATACATAATACATATCTATAAATGTAAAGGAGATTGTCAATGAGCAGTCCTGAAGAAAAAGATGTGTCGCGGGTGTCTCAAAAAGCATAACGGCATGAGATAGATATATTTTCTTTTTATAATGCATTTCATAATATTTATCATGGGGTATTTATGTTTTCATGTAATTAACTAGTACTTTTTGGTTTCCGGTCAATAAATCCGCCATATTTAATGTATCAAACATTTGCACCTGCTCTCTAGGTGAAATAGTGGCGTAATGTTATGTTTGCAACACATTTACCATACTTACCATTTCAAGGGACTTTTTCTTCAAATTAGACAAACCTAACCTCAAAATAATATTTTCATTCATGAATATATCAATAATCCCATTATATTTTTGTTCCATCTTTTTAAAAAGCATTTAAATATATCATAGAGTTGATTAAAGGTAATATGATGGCAACACCAATCATCTCCTCTAGGCATGTGAATCATCATCATCAAATCAATGCAGTCTAAGGCTGGGTTGCAACAACATATTTGTTAAAGTAAAAGTTAATGTACATTTTACATCCTTCTCTGACTTGAAGAAATCTGTTAAAAGTTAGAGAGGGATGTGAAATGTTACAATAATTGTTTTTATATTATTTCGCATTAACACATGCTTGTGAAATATATTTTATTTAAAGAAAAATGGAAAGAAATAGCATAGTTGGTAATAGATGGCGCTACTGCTACCATAAAGCAAGGCAATAAATGTGAAGGAAAGATTTGACAAATCGGGCAGTACTTCAGTAGCTCAATTGAAAGAGCGGCTGGACTAGATTCCCAGCCGCGAGTTCGAGTCTCGCCTGAAGTCAATTTTTTTTTTCCATTTTTCTTTAAATAAAATATGTTACAATAACTTTAATTTTAACCTTTACAAATATTTTGGTGCAAACCAGCCTAATTAGGACGTTTTGACAGAGGTTTTTACCAGACAATTTACCTACATACTTTTCCTCTGATAGGTACCTATTATATAACTATTAGTATTTTATTCGTCACACCACTTATCATTTATGCCTGTTCCCGAGCGACGAATTACAAATTCTATGCATAGGAAAGCAAAAGTTATTTATTTGAATAAATCAAATCGTCATAATACTAGTATAAAAGCGCTAAACGGAACACACCCTTTCATCCCTGCCTACCCCTCCCCCGCCCCGTGGATATTGATTTCGGTTGTTAGGCATTTATTTATGACTGTTGTACAGATGTTAAGAGAGGGTACCGCGTGATTGTAGGGATTTGTATTATGAGGGTAGGAAGCACTTTTTGGGGAAATTGAAAATGATTATGGTTGAAAAATGACTTTCATTAATCAATTAAAAATGTTTGAATTTCTTATGTGACCCTAATATAACGCTGATAGAGCCAATTCTTGTTTGTTTTAGACTGGTGGTAGAGTTCGCAGTGTAGGAGCTCGAGGGCGTAGGCACCACCGCATTACCTAACCTATCTGCCGCTAAATGGTAGTGTTCGCCACTATCGTGTTCGGGTTAGATGGTAATGTATGACCTCGTAATAACAATCACAGAGACATGACATCTTAGGTCTTAGGGGTGGCAACGCATCTGTATTTTGACCTCTGGTTTTTGTGCAGATGTCTACAGGGTGCAGTCATCACTTAACATCAATGTGAGCTACATACCTGTTTGCCACCTTTATTACATAAAAAAGTGTAACTTCACGCTTCTTGCGGAATAAGTAGGCAGACTTCTCACACATTTTGAGACCCTTTTGCAATATCTAAAGATTTGATTAGAATTCATCATCCGCAGTAGAGATAGTTGAAGTCGTTGGGTCGTGACGACCTATCGCTCTGTGGAGGAGAATTCTTCCAATAATGCAGTCAGTCAACCGAACAATGGTGGCCAAACCGTTCCAATAGAGCGGTAGGTAGTAAATATAATAACGTGGGATCATTGCAGGACAATCAGCCCGCATTGTCTTGCAATGATTTCAACGCATATAGCGCATAGAGCAACACGGGCCTCCGGTCGCGGCGGTCTGAAGGGGAGTAGCCATAGCGTTTATTACCAATGCAAAACAGTCTGTATTTTTTTGCGGTGGGAAATGCGTGCGACACTCACGCACACTACAAAAATCGTCTATTGCTACGAAACTCACACCTTGACTTTAACAAAATACAGGTAATTGTTTTTTATATTATTTCGCATTAACACATGCTTGTGAAATATATTTTATTTTTAAAGAAAAATATAAAAAACAATTATTAAGGGTAAAAGCAACTTCTTTACGATATTCAATAAACTGAAAAGTCTATTATATCGGTTGCCTAACTAGCATAGTTGGTAATA
Source organism: Macrosoma leucophasiata (assembly GCA_036365455.1). NCBI lineage: Eukaryota > Metazoa > Arthropoda > Insecta > Lepidoptera > Hedylidae > Macrosoma > Macrosoma leucophasiata. The sequence continues at coordinate 5,840,973 of JAWQUS010000015.1, forward strand.
GATGGCGCTGCTGCTACCATAAAGCAATGCAATAGATGTGAAGGAAAGATTTGACAAATCGGGCAGGGCTTCAGTAGCTCAATTGGAAGAGCGGCTGGACTAGATTCCCAGTAGGTCGCGAGTTCGAGCCTCGCCTGAAGTCAAATTTTTCTTTCCATTTTTCTTTAAAAATAAAATACAGGTACATTTTCACGCACATATTTAGACATCTACGCGACAGGTATAGGCCCATTTAGGCTTGTACTTTGACAGAGGGGAAAGCCTGCATATGGCTACTCCCCTCCGGTGTTGCTCTATGCATCTAGCGTTATCATTCTCGAGGCCTAAGTTGCCCCTGTGCCAGAAATTACGGGGACATACATTACCATCTGACCGAAACACGATAATGCCGAATACTACCATTTAGCGGATATTTGGCATTTGGGTTTAAAGAATCTTTGTTTCTCATTACACTCTCTAGATAGATTATAACCCGATAATGTGAAAGTGTCCTTGTAGACCAATTTGAAATAAATGATTTGATGTGAAGGAAAGATTTGACAAATCGGGCAGGGCTTCAGTAGCTCAATTGGAAGAGCGGCTGGACTAGATTCCCAGTAGGTCGCGAGTTCGAGTCTCGCCTGAAGTCAAATTTTTCTTTCCATTTTTCTTTAAAAATAAAATATATTTCACAAGCATGTGTTAATGCGAAATAATATAAAACAATTAAATGATTTGAATTTTGATTTTTTTGAATTTTTGACATACATTGGTCACTTAAAATGGGAAACTGATGAACTAAGCAGATGTTTTTTTGTGTCCGGCAGAACTGTGTGTAATAAGTGTTTTGGTAAGGTACGTGTGCTTATTTGTTAATAAATTTTGATTTACTTCATTTAAGATTAATAAAAGTATTAGATTCCTTGTACAAATTGCAACAAATTTTACTAAGCAAATTATTATTTACAAAAACGCAATATTAACAAAGATATATATACTGGGTGACTTTTTTTACCGGCTTGAAAAAAATAGGTCGTGATAAGCAAATGAAATAAAAGCCTATGGCATAGTTATTTATATTATTTTTTTATATTTTCTAACTTCATCTGAAATTAAAATTTCATTAAACATTTCTATTCATTATTCTATTACCCACAAAACTTGCAAAAACAGGATCGTGTCAAGTTGCCGGCGTTTGTTTCTTGAAATTCAGTGTTCTAAAATTAAAAATAGAATAATGAATAGAAATGTTTAATGAAATTTTAATTTCAGATGAAGTTAGAAAATATAAAAAAATGATATAAATAACTATGCCATAGGCTTTTATTTCATTTGCTTATCACGCCCTATTTTTTTCAAGACGGTAAAAAAAGTCATCCAGTATATATATATATATATATATATATATATATATATATATATATATATATATATATATATATATTATGTTATGGTAGTGCCAAACAAGCATGCAGTTCACATTGATGTTAAGTGATGACTGCAGCCTATAGACACCCATACAAAGACCAAGGTCAAAATGCAGATGCGTTGCCACTCCTGAGGCCTAAGGTGCCTCTGTGCCGGAAATTACAGGGCCGTACATTACCACCTGACCGGAACACGATAGTGCTGAACACGACCATTTAGCGGCAAGTATATTAGGTAATGCGGTGGTGCCTACGCCCGCGAGCTCCGTCACTGGAGCTCTACCACCAGTAAAAAGATGTTGTAAGATTTCTTGAATTCATCACTGATTTCGTAGGTACAACATAAGCGATTGACGTCAACAGCAGGTATACATTTTGTGTGAGCCGATTTACCCTTTTGACACCCTATGACCCTATTAGTAGTCAAGGATTAGTATTACCAAATTAAACTTATTACTACAGATCAGCTCTATATAAATATAGCTAATATAATAGAGTTGTTATAACCCCACAAACCAGACTTTACTCTAAGCGAAATTTGATCGTCCAATTCAGCTGATTTAGGGATTAACTGACCGCCCATTACCATATTAGTTTCATCCCGTGACTCTGTCTGTATTTACTTATGGATGGAATTGAAATTGGTGAAAAACTTTGCATATCTATGGTCAATGTAAGTATTTATTGCAATATACCTACACTGCCTCAGTAGCCTAGTGGTAGCAAGCCACTAATATTACACTGGGGTCTTGTGTTCGATACCCAGGTTGGGGGCTATCAGAGATAACGATGTGAAATCCTTTTATTTTGTTTCTTTAGAGATTTATTCATTCTTTATCCATCTTTCTTTTTCGTTTCCCGATACCTCGGAGTGATGTGGGTGTTTGCATGCATTCTTTAATTCATGCATTTACTTTTGCCTACCTCCTCGGTGACTACAGGCGTTTACATTTCCAACTCGGCTCGGTAGCTACGATTTGATGAATATTCGCTGCTTCAATGCGGGTTAGTAGAAATATATATTATATAATATATTTTCAAACCGCCCAAGGGCTCCGACAAGTACGACTGCTATCTACCGATAGCAACCGGGACCGATGGCTCAGCTCAAAGTGCCCTCCAAAGTACGGAAATGCGAATTTTAATTTAGGTACCATTAGGGGTCACCCATCACCCACTCGACCGCGCCCGTATCGCGCAAGTGGGCTGTGCGCGCTTCATTCTGGTCAAATTTACTCCAACTCAAGTGTTCAGCTTTAAACATTCCCGAAATCGACTCTTAATAGCAGATTAATAGATTGATGTCACCCTCAAAAGCCATTCTCATCCAATCCAATACATTTCATGCCCATTTAAACCTACACCACACAAAAACTTTACTTAAAACTCTACGTTTGTAACCTGTAAACATTTTTACGTGTCATCGCCACCCTTAACGTGGCGAGGGAGCGTTGCCATGGCGACCGTATCTCGGCTTTCTTCCTGAGTGATCGGTGAATATGGCCAGGGACCGTGATTATACGTGGGTAAGATACTATTGGTTCTCGAACTCGATTGCATGTCGAATTTAAATAGGATTAACTATCACAGGCAAAGACTTTAAGGTGAATAGTATTCTTTACACTAACTGAAAAGTTTTATAGGTATACCTTAAATTATTTTAAGTTAATATTCGGAACAGCAATATTGTTTTTTAATTGTCTATGAAAGTATCACTTTTGTGACTTTTAGGAGAAAGACTGTAAAGGAACAAGTTGTTGTCAATTCGTACCTACTTTTCTTAATTGTTTATTGAAATTTTGTAATATTCAATTAACTTTTTTCACATCATAAAAGTAAATCATACATGTAATTTCTGGCACAGAGCTATAGACAACTTAGATCTTAGAGAGGCAACGCATCTATCTAGATTGGAATCTCTGGTTTTTATAAAGGTGTTTATAAACATACAGTAGTTACAGTAGTCACGAAAGCAGGATATTTCACTGTGGTGGTAAAGTTTTGATTCAGAACTCGTGAACGTACCTATTCACCACCACACTAATTTATCTATCTGCAGTTGAATCCGGTACTACCCTATTTTGGTTAGGTGATAAGGCACGGCCACAGAGCCAAAAACATAGACTTCAGAGATGGTAAGTGTAAATTGTAGCGTGTCTGTTACTATCCCCGTGAAGTGTATGCTTTTTTGCTACCATTATTTCACTAAAAAAATATATCCAAAAGTGAAGATAATTGACGTTGAGGCTGACATGTATACGCGCTTTACCGTGAGCCGTTGAATGGCAGATTTACACGTAGTTTGTTGGTGCTGGTCAACTGACAAGAAAAATAGTCGTATAATATTAAATTGAAAAAGGGGGAAAAGAATTGTTTGAAAAACAATAGTTTGGTAAAAAATACCAGCCATTGGCAGTGATTGATCGGAAAACTTTATTGTCGGACAGTAAAATTAAGTCTTGAATCAGGGTCTTGTCTTTCAATCAGACCCTTATTACCCACTAACTTATTTTACATTTACTTTCATGTTTAATTATACTAACTCGATAGCAAAACCATCAAAGAATGAATAACGTTGAATGGGCACTGTGCTATGAACGAGTGATTTAGCAAGCAGTCATTTGTATTGAATCAAAAGCGAGTTCCCTTTCAAAACGAATTACAATTGAGGACTATGGTAAGGGATATCATTTACCTATTTCACCCGCATCAGCTATTTGACATTTTCCTAATTAGGGGTTGGTTGCCAAATCTTCACGACACAAATGTTTTCGTACCTATAAACACATATTCTTGGGTATTCGTTAAATGTGATTAGGGGTACATATTGTTTAGATTTTCTCAAATACTAGCTGATGCGGCAAACTTCGTATTTCTTTCGTATTTTTTAGATTTAAATAATATGTCAAAGGTTTGATGGGCACGAACTATTTGTAAGGGAACATTAAATTTTTTTTTTATTATTCTCCTCAACCTTTGGACTTCCAAAAATAATAATAATTCAATAGCAAAAGTTGGCATTTCCCAAAAATGGACAGAGACTTGTGCCCAGTAGGCGTATAATGGGTTGCCATTTTTTTTTTTTTTTTTTTTTTTTTTTTTTTTTTTTATGTAATGCAAGTGGTAAACAAGCATGCAGTTCACATTGATGTTAAGTGATGACTACAGCCTATAGACACCCACACAAAGACCGAGGTCAAAATGCAGATGCGTTACCACTCCTGAGGCCTAAGGTCTTATGCCTCTGAGCCGGAAATTACAGGGCCGTACATTACCACCTGACCGGAACACGATAGTGTTGAACACTACCATTTAGCGGCAAGTATATTAGGTAATGCGGTGGTGCCTACGCCCGCGAGCTCCGTCACTGGAGCTCTACCACCAGTAAAATTATCTTATTAAAATTTAGAGAAACAACGTAACGTACGTAACTTCACGCCTGTAATCCCCGAAGGGGTAGGCAGAGGCAAATGCATGCATTCAATCATACATGCAAACACCCACGACTCGCCGGTTATGTTTTGGCCCATGTAACAGGTGGCGAACCTGTTGCCATCTCCGGGCACATTACCAAACTCCGGGGTACTGGGAAACTTCCAGAAAATGGAAAAATCCCAATAGAACCAGAGATAAAGGATTTTAAACCGTTATCTCTGATATCCCCCGACCCGGGAATCGAACCCAGGACCTCCAGCGTAATAGTAGTGGCCTGCTACCACTACGCTACTGAGGCAGTTAGAGAAACAAACGAACAGCAATCAAATTTTTTATATAAAAAGAATATATTCATATGACTTGACCACGCGCTTTTATGACAAGAAGAAAATAATTTTACAATAGTGATTACCATTTTACTTTTAGCTGTTAAACTGTAAAATTAATAGTCGACTTGACAATATAACATCACTGAACCACTATCCGTCAGTTAAGTTTAACATCAAGTATATCTTGGGGCTTAACGGATCGGTCTGTTTACTTTAAATCTGCTCAAATCCGTTAGAGATTGCTTCAAGACAGAGTGGTTCTATAATTTTCCGAATTGTTTTTGTTTTGGTTTGAACTTAATTTTACTTTAATACCTTAATGCTACTAGAATCGTTTTCTTATAATAGACATGCTTATGGGCCTCATAAGAAGGCTCAAGGTCACGCAGAGAGCAATGGAGAGTTTCTCCGCGAGATCGAATCAGAAATGAGGAGAATCGCATGTGAACCAAAGCTATCAACATAGCCCACCGAATAGTGGGCAGGGCACATAGCTCGAAGAACTGACGGCCGTTGGGGCAGAAGAGTTCTCGAGGTTCGACCGCGTACCGGAAGGCAAAGGTGAAGGTCGCGGACAATCGCTGGATGTGGGCGACCCAGGACCGTAATAAAATAATAATAATGGCAACCCATTATACGTCCCACTGCTGGGCACGAGTCTCTACCCTTTTTGGGGGAAGGAATGGAGCTTACTCCAATGCGGATTGGCGGAGGTGGGTGGGTTAGTGGCCAACCCACTGTCGGATGTTTTCAAACCGCCCATAAGGCCTCCGACAAGGTTTAACGATTGCTATGTATCGATAGCAACCGGGACCGACGGCTTAACGTGCCCTCCGAAGCACGGAAACGCGCATTTAATTTGCCATTAGCGGTCACCCACCACACTATCCGACCGCGCCCGTAGTGCTTGACCGAGTAGATCGCTTATGATCTACACGAGCCGCCGGGCCATGCGCGCTTCTTGGGGCAATCTTTAGGTGAGGCCTTTGTCCAGCTGTGGACGTCTATTAGATGAAATGATGATGATGAGACATACTTATAGCACCCCACTGCCTCCCCAATACTATGCAATAAATTTAATGTGAAGGACAATTATTATTATTAAGGGTAAAGCGACCTCTTTACGGTATTTAATAAACTAAAAAGTTTTTTGTATCGGTTTCGTAATTTTTAGCCATAGCAGGGAATATAGAATGGCGTATAGAATGGACACTTCGACGTCCCGCCCAATTCCCCGCATCACCCAACCTCCTCCCCTCATAAGGGCGACGATTGGTATTTTCTACGTACTACGCACACAGGTAAATAAGCATATAAAAACAGCACGTGTAAATACACGTCAATGATTGATGCTGTGTAATAGAGACTAAATTAAGCGTTTGTATGGAATTTTGGCGGAATGTCGGCGGTGTGGCAATAGCTCCAGCTACTGCCAATTCGGCAGTCAGATGTTGACTTCGGTAGTTCTGTTAGAGGAGTGGCTGGACTAGAGATCCCACCGGTCGGGGGTTCAAATACCGCCCGAAGACAAATTTTTCGTACTATTTTTCTTTAAAAAAATATTTTACTCGCATGTTTTATTGTGAAAAATCAAATAAAACAAATACTTAATTATTGGTTTTTTTCTACATAGGGCAGAATTTATAAGTTGCGCCTATTTTTCATGTCGACTTTGTTCGCGATATCTTAAGGAAGATTGCCCATTTCGTAAAACTTCCATTTCGTTCAAAGGTGGACCCATCATTGAAAAACAGTCGCAACTTATTAATTATACTTTTGTAGGTTGGAAAAAGGCTATATATTTACCCCTTATTCATAAACATATTTAAGCTAAAGTGTTGCTAATCTCCCCTTTGTCATTTTCTATCCTGCACATTTGACAATTCAACTGACAATGACAAAGCATTCTATAGCTAAAACGTATCTAATGTACGTTTATGAATAAGGGGATTAGTATATGAAAACGAATTAACTATTTTTATGCAACACGAGTTAGCTACTTAATTACCAATTTTCGACTAATGCAAAAGGAAACGTCCTCCCGTCCAAAAGCCTGGTGAGCTGCGGTGTGTCCTTTTTATGTTTTGCCCACGGTGTGTCTATTCAAGTGTATTTTTTGATTATTTCACTTCGTAGCCATCAGAATAGTCATTGAATTCGGAACCTCAGCATAACAAAAGAGACCTATCGCTACACCTCTGTGGCACCTAAAAATACGTCAATAAAATAAAATCATATGACAAAAATAATGTAGAAAGTTACAGCAAAGTATTTTTCACTTAAACGGTTCCATTTCGAAGAGACACAAAGTTTTTATATCAAAACTTTTAAATGGTATACTTAATGTATAAAATTCGATTAAAGTATGTGTTCTATTTTTTTTTTATGTAATGGAAATGGTAAACAAGCATGCACTTCACATTGATGTTAAGTGATGACTGCAGCCTATAGACACCCGCAAAGACCAAGGTCAAAATACAGATGCGTGACCACTCCTAAGGCCTAAGGTGTTATGCCTTTGTGCCGGAGATTACAGGGCCGTACATTACCACCGTACGGCCCTGTAATTTCCGGCAAGTATATTAGGTAATGCGGTGTTGCCTACGCCCGCGAGTTCCGTCACTGGAGCTCTACCACCAGTAAAAATATCTATGATAAATATACGTTTGTTTTTAGCATTTCCAGTAGTAAAGCTTCACAATACTCAATGAGAATGGGAAAACTTTAGTGAGAGAGCTCTAGAGCGTATCTAATCTAATAAGTGGTGGAAAAGTTCAAGTTTAAACCTAAGTTTAAGTTTATTTATTACATAAACCTACGCTTACCCTAAGCTTAACTTAACTTTAAACTTGTATACGCGTAAAAGATTAATTGAACAGGTTTTTCTATTAACCAACAATGACATAAAACAAATAATTTTAAGTCACAACAGAATTTGGGTGAATTAAGGTAAGGCCAGTTTACACATGTACGATTTTAAGGCATTCCGGAGCTCGAGGGCGTAGGCACCACCGCATTACCTGATCTATTGAAAGAGTGGTAGTTTTTGGGCGCAATTGTGTTCCGGTTAGATGGTAATGGAACAACAGCTTAGGCCTCAGGGGTAGTTGCGCATCTACATTTTGACCTTTGGTTTATGAGTGGCTGTATATAGGCTGCAATATTCACTTACGATCGATGCGAACTGCATGCTTGTTTTTCACTATCATATATAGCCATTATATACCAGCATACTTTTTTATGTAGTCAAGGTGGTAAATAGTATTGCAGTACAGAGCGATGTTAAGTGATGACTGCAGCCTATAGATATCTACACAAACACCAAAGCTAAAAATGTATACAAATTGCTAGCCCTAAGACCTAAGTTGTTATGTCTTTGTGATAGTTATTACGGGGCCATACATTCCTATCTAACCGGAACACTATAGTGCTGAATACAACCACTAGGCTGCACATAGATTAGGTAATGTGGTGGTGCTTACGCCCTCGAGCTCCTACACTGCAGCTCTGCCACCAGTGAATCCACTACAGTGGATATAAGTAAAATATTGTAGTTCACTAACATATAGATAACGGGAAAGCCTTACACCCCCTTATTCATAAACTTATTTTAGCTAAAGTGTTGCTAATCTCTTTTTGTCTTTTTCTATCCTGCACATTTGACAACGCAACTAACAAAGACAAAGTATTCTGTAGCTTAAATGTATCTAATGTACGTTTATGAATAAGGGGGTTAGAATTTAACGTCTTAGGTTAAATTCAAGGTAGGTATCGTACACGATACCTACCTTTTAAATGTGAAGTCAAATCACGCCCAAAGCCAAATCAACTGAACAAAGTCGGACATTCTAAACGCACCTTCAGACCATACCTCACTAAGATAACGAAGTGTTAATGCATAGACTTCTTTATCAGAGAGAATAATTATAGTCACCTCTAGAACTAATTTATTGTAGTTCTGTGTGGTCGAAGTACTTTGGGATTGGTTTATCTTAATTTTGTTTTGGCTGTATGCTTTGGTTCCATGACACGAATGATGAAAAAAGTTTCTAATTGTTGCAGTTTATCTTTTTAGGTTGGTAGTTCTTAAAATGAAAGAGTGAAAACCATTACAAATATTAAAGAAAAAAAAAGTAGGAACCTATTAATCAATTCATAATTCTATAGCTGATATTATTAAATACCTAAGTATATAATCTATTGTTTGTTAATATATTATTTGTTATAATCTAAATCTATATATCTATACAAACAAATAAAATTGTAGTGTCTGTTTGTAATATTAAAATAACCGCTTTTTACGAAATGCATATGTACCGATTTTGACGGGACTTTCACTGGCAGATAGCTGCTGTAATAAGGAGTAATTTAGGCCACTTTTATCCTAGCTGCGCCCACGACTTCGTCCGGGTAGATACTGAATAATCATATTTTTTCTTACGTGGACGAAGTCGCGAGCACAGTTAGTCAAATATAAAATAAACCGGTACCTAACTAGGTAAGTACCATATCTATTTACCTACCCATAGAAAAAATACACGTGTGAAGTCCTGTTTAATTTATAGCTTCATTTCCATTAACTCTAAATTAATCATAACATATTTTTTTACTGCCTCGGTAGCCTAGTGGTAGCAGGCCACTACTACTACGCTGAGGTCCTGGGTTCGATTCCCGGGTCGTGGGTTATCAGAGATAATGGTGTAAAGTCCTTTATCTCTGGTTCTATTGGGATTTTTCCATTTTCTGGAAATTTCCCAGTACCTCGAAGTTTAATACTCAATACTCAATACTCAATACTTTATTGCACCATAATGTACCTACAACATTAGGATTATGGACCCTGTTGGGCACCGCAATGTAGGAGAGAGGATGATTTATACTCAATTAAATACCTAGTTTGGTAATGTGCCCGGAGATGTCAACAGGCTCGCCACCTGTTACATGGGCCAAAACGTAACCGGCGAATCGTGGGTGTTTGCATGTATGCTTGAATGCATGCATTTACCTCTGCCTACCCCTTCGGGGATTACAGGCGTGAAGTTACGTATATTTTTTTATAAATCCATCAAACAATAAGTTCAATGCAAAATACTCTCTCGACAAAATCAAAATGGCGGATGGAAATAAGAAATTTACGCTTCATTGATTCAAAATTATCTATTCTATTGTCGACAGAGCCGGAATTGACTCCATTTGTATTTATTGCGACTTTTTTTTCCTGTCCTGGCAATGGTTGCTATATTTTTCGTCTTGAAGAAGTGTGATCAGTAATTTATTGAATACTAGCTGTGCCCGCGACTTCGTCCGCGTGAGAATTTATGATTATTTTGTACCTACCCGGACGATGTCGTGGGCGCAGCTAGTATAAAAGTAGCCTTAGTTACTACTTATTACATAAGCTATCTGGCAGTGAAAGTCGCGTCAAAATCGGCCCAGCCGTTGCAAGATTATCCCCGCCAAACAGACAGACAGACAGACAAAAATAGTAAAAAATGTTGTTTTGGTATATGTACCGTGTATGCACGTAAGTATTTGCATTTAGTAAAAAGCGGTTATTTTTATATTACAAACAGACCCTCCAATTTTGTTTATTTGTATAGAATAGACTAGCTTTTGCCTGCGACTTCACCCAAGTGTACTTTAGTTATCAGAGCATAATATAAAGAGTTAGTTTTAAATAATATTAGTCATTGAATCAAATGTTGTTTTTAGTAAATGATGTAAAATATATTGTAATTTTATGTCCCTTTACAAAGGTGCGAATTGATTTTATGATTTGATCACATGATGTATTTTATATTTAATTGTTAAGGTGCTGCCCCATCCTTTTTTCATCACATTATTCGAAATTGTAAGTAATAAGTCATAAAAAAACGTAACTTCACGCCTGTAATCCCCGAAGGGCAGAGGTAAAATGCATGCATTCAAGCACACATGCAAACACCCACGATTCGACGTGTGACCTTAATCTACCAGGTGGAAAGATCATCTCGTTTGCTGATGATACAGCATTGCTTTTCAAAGCAGACACGTGGGAAGAAGTTTACTCTCATGCTCAACACGGTTTTGATATAGTCTCAAAATGGCTACAAATCAACAAATTAACCTTAAATACCGATAAAACCAAATACATGACATTCACAAAAAAGAATTACAAATTATATGATAACTCGACGATAGTAGCACACAAATATACATGTAGAGGTACTATATGCGCATGCCCATTATTAGAAAAAACCAACAATATTAAATACTTAGGTATACAAATTGATAGTACGCTTAGTTTTCAGCCACACATAGCTCTACTTTCCTCTAGAATACGAAAAATCATATACCTTTTTAAAAATTTACGTGACATGGCACCACCAAATATATTAAACACAGTTTATTTTGCTTTGGTCCAATCTCTCTTGACCTATTGCATTTCTTCATGGGGCGGAGCCTTCAAATCAACTATTATTAAACTAGAAAGAGCTCAGAGAGCTGTACTTAAGGTTAGTCGACGTCTTCCTTTTTTATTTTCCACCAAAACTCTCTACGAAAAATGTCAAGTTTTAACAGTACGTCAGCTTTTTATTCTACACACTGTTTTAAGGAAACATTCAGAAATAGAATTTAATCCATATCTTTTTGAAAATGTCAGACGGAAATATATTGTTTGCCCATCTCTACAGTGTAACTCTAAATTCACACAAAAGTTTTATTGCTTCCTCGGTAATTATCTATACAATAAGATCAATAAGAACCTTACAATATATCCTCTGACACGACATAAATTAAAAGAAGTATTAGGAAAATGGCTCCAGACATTAGACTATGACTCTACAGAAGCCCTGCTGACGATACCAGATTGATGCTGATATTAAGTATTGTATAATTAAACTCTATCTCTGTACCATATTTCATCAAAATGGGTTCAGTCGTTTGGACGTGAAGGGGTGACAGACAGACAGACAGAGTTACTTCCGCATTTATAATATTAGTAGGGGTGCTGACACTACACTTGTAACATCGTCCCCGCTCCACACTTCTTCTAAAAATTAATACACTTAAAACATAATGATTGTTGAAATAATCCTAATCTGCTAATATAAATGCTAAGAAAAGGTAAAAGGTGTTTAGACTATGTTATAATAAAATAACTCACACAAACAAACACACATTAACCCTAATGCTTAATAAGTGGATAACTAAAATTTCAATTATAATTTCACTCTTTTACTGACTTTTATAACAAATAGGTACTGGCAAATTATTAATTTTATATTTTAGTATTAGTGAACTTTAGATTTTACTACAAGAAATCTTTATATTATAATAGTAATAAGATTAAAATCTCCTCAAACATAATGTATAACACTGATAAAAATATTGCTACATGTACAATCATCTAAATTATCCGAAGGGTGTGGACCTGGAGACCTGTAAAACAGGTTTTATAACTTTAGTTCAGGCTCCAGTCTCCACAATAAATTAAATGACACGACAGAATGTTTTGTATTGCAATTAACATAATGTTGTACTGTTAATGTTATTGTGGAGAGAATAAATACGTTTTTTATTTTTTTATTTTTTATTTTTATTTATTATTATTTTTTATTCACCGGTTACCTTTTGGCCCATGTAACAGGTGGCAAGCCTGTTGACATCTCCAGGGACATTACCAAACTTCGAGGTACTGGAAAATTTCCAGAAAATGGCAAAATCCCAATGGAAACAGAGATAATAAACGGAGATAATATAGGGGGATATCTCTGATAGACCCCTACCCGGTAATATAAAATCCCTTATCACCGGTACTACTGGGATTCAGAATTTTGGAAGTTACCCAGTACCTCGGAGTTTGGTAATGTGCCCGGAGATGTCAAGAGCCTGGCCACATGTTACATGATTAATCGGGAGTGTTTGCATTTATGCTTGAATGCATGCATTTACCTCTGCCTACTTCTTCGGGGATGACAAGGGTGAAGTTATATAAATAATCTATGTTTAAAAAAAATATATTTTTCGTTCCTGTTCCTGCACCTCAAATAAATTATTTGCTATCCACCAAATGTGGCCCAATCGTAAAGAATAACCAAAGAGTATTTATTACACAGAGACACGACATGATGACAATAAACATTATAAAGGCATCTTACGACGGTATAATTTTCGCACCTGCGAAAAAAATTCGGTTACCGCTACAAGGCTGAATGGCTTTTGTCAGAAAAATAGAAAAAAAACTTAAGTTACGTTAAATGTGAGTTTGATTCGAATAATGTGGGTTTTGTATAAAATGAATACACTGAACATGATTATAACTAAGAGATTAAATTCTAAGGCTTTCCTGTCATCTATTAGGTAAAGAATTACAATGTACCTACCGATATATTTTATTTAAATTTTTGTAGAGTAAATAAAAAAGTGCAGATGCAGTGTTAGAACAGGTTGATGAAATTGTATATCTTGGATGTGCTTTTAGCAAGGATGGTAGGTACACCACTGACATAGAAAGAAGAGTGTTTGCTGGGAATTGCGTGAATGGAGCGTTGGGTAAGCTGCTAGAATCTAAACATCTCAGCCAGCGGGCTCGACTAGCCGTACATAATGCTGTACTTACTCCAACGCTTTTATATGGAAGCGAGAGCTGGGTATGCAATAAAGAGCATGAAAGTAAGTTGAACGCGGTCGAGATGAGATCTTTGCGCAAGATCTGCGGTGTATCACTCACCGATCGCGTTCGTAATGAAGATGTAAGAAAGAGACTTTGTGTGAATGATAGTATCGGTGTAAAAATGAAAAAAGGCATGCTCCGATGGTTCGGGCATATAGAAAGAATGTCGAATGAGCGAATGACTAAACAGATATACAACGAGGCACGAGAGGTTTGTCAGAACCGGGATGTCTGGCGCTCTACACTCTCTGTCTACCCCGTTAGGGACCTGGCGTGAAGATACATACATACATACATAAATTAAAAAAAATACAAATTTCACTTTATACCGGACTATCAGTACTTATGTAGGCAGTGTGCAGCAGAGATAACGCTCTACGAAGTCGAAACTAGCCGATTGTCACTTCCATGGCCCGATGCGCAATATTTCTTGATGAGCACTGTTATATTATTTTATTTTTTTGTGGCGCAGATATAGTTATCCTTTCAACTCAATCAGTTCAGTATAATGGTTCCCTTTCTTCCATCGACCTACGGATCCCTAAAAAGTCAAACAGTGTAACCACGTCAAAGGACACTTCATTAAATCTCAATTATTTTCGAGTCCTCAACTCGAATGTTTGCGTACATCTGCCTTTTTTTTTAAAACGCCAAAAGTTTGACAATAGAATTTTGTTATTATGCCTTGAGGCGTTAAATTCTTGAAGTTTGAACACAATAGATGTTCCGTATTGTGCGAATTTTTAAGTTTCTTCAAATTACTTATGGCCTTTAATTTCGTTTGGTTAACGACGAAAGTTGCGTGACAAAAGATCTTTGAAAAAAAAAGTTTGAACGCGAAATACAAAGTATTGGAACAGGATACATCAATTATTTAAGCCCATTTTTTTTTCTTCCTTGTTCCAATAAAGTATAGTGTTACATTGCGGTTAAGTGATTTTTCATAATTTTAATTGAGATTGAAATGCTATACTTTTATTGACCGACCGTTTATTGCTTTGTGAAATCGTGATTCATTCTTTGAAGAGTGGTCTTTCCAAGCAACAATATTAGGTTATATTAATTACGTCGTTTGAACATGTCTCGTCAGCAAAGGGTCCAATTGACGACCCGGTTAGTCCAGTCGTGTGATTTGACCGTTTGATTCGAAGTGTCGCGGGTTCAATTCCCGCACCGGGACAAATATTTGTATGGCCTACAGATATTTGTTTCGTGTGGGGCTGTGAATGGAAAAAAAAAATTGAACTCCGGACCTTTGTTGGCATTGCGCGGGGACATAGGCAGTATTATTACATATTCTCTGACATAGGTCTAACACGTCCTCTACGTGTTAGTTCTTTCGAGAATTTTTGATCTACTTTGATGGGTTGCATTCGGCGGCACCTCTCTGACTGCATCAATAGTTAATTACTTAATTTTACTGGTGGTAGAGTTCTAGTGACGGAGCTCGCAGGCGGAGGCCCCACCGCATTACCTAATATACTTGCCGCTAAATGGTAGTGTTCAATACTATCGTGTTCCGGTCAGGTGGTAATGTACGGCCCTGTAATTTCCGGCACAGAGGCATAAGACCTTAGGCCTCAGGAGTGGTAACGCATCTGCATTTTGACCTTGGTCTTTGTGTGGGTGTCTATAGGCTGCAGTCATCACTTAACATCAATGTGAACTGCATGCTTGTTTACCACTTCCATTACATAAAAAAAAAAAAAACTTAATTTTACTGGTGGTAGAGTTTTAGTGACGGAGCTCGTAGGCGGAGGCCCCACCGCATTACCTCTATCTGCCGCCCAATGTGTTCAGCACTATCGTGTTCCGCTTAGATGGTAATGTATGGCCCCGAAATAACTACCATAGAGACATAACAACTTAGGTCTCAGGGTCGGCAACAATGTAAACTGGATGCTTGTTTGCTACTTCATTACATTAAAAAATGTGATAAACCTTTTGTCATTGAGTGTATTACGTAATTAATATTTAACCCCAAACACCAGGAAAAGTAAACGTATTGAAATGTATCCCTTAAAGTTGAAATATTGCAATTTAAAAAACGTAACTTCACGCCTGTAATCCCCGAAGGGGTAGGCAGAGGTAAATGCATGCATTCAAGCATACATGCAAACACCCACGACTCGCCGATTACGTTTTTGGCCCATGTAACAGGTGGCGAACCTGTTGCCATCTCCGGGCACATTACCAAACTCCGAGGTACTGGGAAACTTCCAGAAAATGGAAAAATCCAAATAGAACCAGAGATAAAGGATTTTAAGCCGTTATCTCTGATAGTCCCCGACCCGGGAATCGAACCCAGGACCCCCAGCGTAGTTATTAGTGGCCTGCTACCACTACGCTACTGAGGCAGTTGCAATGCAATTTGAACTGAGGTTGAAATATTGCAATTTGAACCTATTATTCGTCAACTGGACACAAGTGACCGGACACACGTGTGTCCAGTTGGTTAAACTTGAAATTATTATGACTTGTTATTTCGTCGTCAGGACACGACAATATTTTTGCGTGTGTCCACATATAAATAATAATAATAATATAGCTTTTTATTCAAAATTATGATATAAAATTTTATTTTTTTGTAAGTATTCGTGTTAGTTTACATCTTGAACCCTTAATCTAGTGTTAGTTATTAGTATACCTATTACATATTTCATAATTTTGATCCCATCCGGATAAAAGCCTCCTCCATCTTTTTCCATTGTTCCCTGTTTTGGGCTGTTGCCATCCAGTTGTTGCCAGCTACAGTGACTATATCATCTTTCCATCTTGTCTTTGGTCTCCCTTTTTTCCGTTTTCCCTGAGGTCCACTCCATTCCGTAATTTGTATAGTCCATCTTTTGTCTTTGTACCGGGCCACATGGCCAGTCCATTGCCATTTCATTTTTAGGGCGTATTATTTATTTATTTATTTATTTAAACTTTCTGCACAAACAAAGTACATGAGGCGGACTTAATGCTAGAAAGCATTCTCTACCAGTCAACCTAAGGGTTGTGTGGAAAACAAAGAATGGTAGTGCATTTGGAAAATCGTCAAGAATAGATAAAAAGCCATAATAGTCATTTTGAAAGTAATTTACAGAGCAATGGGAGTAATATTATGGAGTTACAGGATAACACATACTTAATAATGATATAATTAAATATATACCTACATCAAAAAAAAATTACTTATATATACAATACAAATAATATTATACACATATCTATATATATTTATATATATATATATATATATATATATATATATATATATATATACAGATTATGAAACCAACGATCATTATGAATGAAATGTCAAATTCAAACCTTTATAGAAAATAACTCAAAGCATTTTGAGATAATAATCATCGTATTATACCAAAGCATCAGTTAGTTTTGTTTTGAGTCTGATATCTGTGTTCTTTATTTTTTGTATCTTTCTTAGTCTTAATATGCTTCTCTCCATTGCATGTTGGGTAGTAAGTATTCTGTGTTCACATAGTGAAACATAAATAAAACCACATTACGTTCTCACAATATCAGATATAATCATCAATGAAATTGTTTTATTTTCGTTTAAACACAACTTTATCGCGTGCTGATTGCAATAAGTGAATAAAAAGCTTTTGTTGGTTTATTTTTTTATGTATGTTTACTTTCACCATCCATCAAACTTTAGGCGCTGTATTAAAGGCTGACGGTGTTAACAGGATTATTATCTCATTAATGGCATGTAAAAGGCTTCGACTGAAACATAGCTTTTAAGAACAATTATAAACATAGTAATAATTCCAGCTATATTAGGTCATAATAATATGCTTTTTAGCTATAATGTAATGTAATTCTAGACCTAATTTTGACACATATTTTTTCCGTTATTAAACTTGGCAAAAATATTATTATGTGTCAAAACGTCTAAAATAATTCAATGCTGATTTACCTGGAGAAGTCGTAATTCATCAAGTTTTCTTGGTAATATAATGCCGTTAAATGGTAGTCCTTATTTTTTTAGGGAGGGAATGGATAAAAATGATTACATCCCCTTTAAAAAAAAATAATACCTATAAAATGATAATAATAATAATATAAAAATGGTAGCTAGGGTTCGGCAAACAGTTTATCTTGCTCCGGTGAGATGATAAGGAATGGCTAAATAATAAATGACACTGAAGCAAAACGACTTAGATCTCAGCTGTAACAAATTAGCATTCTGACCTCCGCTTTTAGTGTGCTTGTAGGCTGAAGCAAGTATTGTATGCCACCACCAATATATAAATAAAAATAGGGAAAAGTCTTCTACATAGGTTTGATTACAAAAAAATTGCATGAAAACGTGCTTGTTTGCTACTAGCATAATATTAATTTTACAGATAAGCCGTCCCCTTTAATTCTATTATAAGAAAAAGACATACCCTTATTCATAAACGTATTTTAGCTAAAGTGTTGCTAATCTCTCCTTTGTCTTTTTCTATCCTGCACATTTGACAATGCAACTGACAAAGACAAAGCATTATATAGCTAAAAGGTTTGTAATATAATATACGATTATGAATAAGGGGGTTAGAATTTGAACTCCGCAATGTGCGTCAATCTTGCTTATAATTATTCATAAGGATTTATAAATAAACAATCATTAGATGTAATCAGTTTTGTATCCGTAATCACCAGGTTCGGGATGTTTTTCGATATTTTGTATGAAATATGCGAATTTTCTGAGCCGTCTTATCTTGAATCTTTGATTTGCGGTGACCATGATTTATGGGTGACGATGGACAATGATTTTTAGCATTCCGTATCTTTATAGGACTTGGGTTCAATTCCCGGGGCGGGGGCTATCAGAGATAATGGTATAAAATTCGTTATGCATATTATTTAACTGCCTCGGTAGCCTAGTGGTAGCAGGCCACTACTACTACGCTGAGGTCATGGGTTCGATTCCCGGGTAGGGGTTATCAGAGATAGTGGTGTAAAGTCCTTTATCTTTGGTTATTTTGATATTTTCTGGAAATTTCCCAGTACCTCGAAGTTTGGTAATGTGCCCGGAGATGTCAACAGGCTCGCCACCTGTTTCATGGACCAAAAAGTAACAGGCGAATCGTGGGTGTTTGCATGTATGCTTGAATGCATGCATTTACCTCTGCCTACCCATTTGGAGATTACAGTAAAAATTGTTGACGTACTTTCTTATATTTCAGTATGTTATTATTTGTATATTGTATGTTACACAGTTCTTACATTAACTATGTACACCCTACCGACTTTAAATTTAATAAACAGCGATTACTGCTACTGTACCTATTTTACTGTCACATATTTATGTAAATTGGCAGAAGTCGTTGCTTGAGGGATGAGGCCACCTACTGTACCTATTTTACTGTCATATATTTATGTAAATTATCTCTGTTTGATGTACGATAAGAAATAAAATAAAATAAATTAATATATTCCGCGTGTCAGTTCGTAGAAACCTACAGAAACAACAATTTTCTCTAAGTTTTGGATGCTTATTGTCATTTTTGTATGTCAAATGTATTTTGATAATATAAAAATCAATTGCTGTTCGTAAGTCTCGCTAAAACTCGAAAACGGTTATACCGATTTAGCTACTTTTGGTTTTGATTATTTTTGGAAGTCCAGGAAAGGTTTAAAAGGTAAGAAAATAAGAAGAAATTGAAGGGAAATAAGAAAAAAACACAATTTTATTTTCCCATACAAATTGTCCGTATCTATCAAAGTTTTGACACATTATTTCATTTTGAAGCAATACGAAGTTTGCCAAGACAACTATTGTTTGTCAAAAGTATTCTGATATTAAAAAAAAAAACTAAAATAATTACAACCAAAAATTATGGTCACAAGAAAAATTCGATACTACAACCGCATACAAGTAAATTCGTATGGATTAATTTGCAACACGTAAAAAAAGGAAACCAACTTGTCGACAATAAACAGGGATGTTTAAATATCCAACCAATAAATGCGTGTTATCTGATACAATATATTCGACTGATAAAGTGGATATTTGGTATTTTAATTTTTATTAGTCACTTTTCGACACTTTTCGATTTGACATTTTTACAAAAATTCCGCTTCATATGTTTTTGGTAGGTGGCAATTAACGTAATTGCTCGGAATTTGCGTAAATTAATCTGTCAATATTTTGTAAGTAAAAAAAAAAACAGTTAGAATACTTGTCACCTGACAGATCCTTGATGATGGTGGTAAAGTCAGGTAAACTATCAATGTCGGACTTCGCCTACGGCATTTTAAATGATAAATAAATAAAAGACGCTTACACTCAGTCTACAGTAGGTATAAACCGTGGGTGCCGTTGTACACATACAACATATACACAAACACCCAGACCCGAAACAAATATCTGTAGGCCATAAAACTATTTGTCTCGGTGCGGGATCGAACCCGCGAACCTTCGAATCAAACGGTCATCTCACACCGCTGGACTAACCGGGTGACATCTCCGGGCTTGATGCCCGGGATGGTGGACACTCTGAGGTATTGTGTAATCAGAAAATAGAGAAATCCCAATAGAACCAGATATAAAGGTTACGTCTTCATATTATCATACCCGATATCTGATAATCCTCGACCCGGTAATCGAATCCAGAATCCCTAAGAATAAGTTACGAAAGAGATAACATTCTAGATCCGAAATTAGCCGATATCTCCCCCTGAGGTCGATGTGCATTATTTCTTGTTAGATACTATAACTTTTACTTACTACCCCCCCATAGAGCAACACAGGCCACCGGCCGCGGCCTACCGGAGGGGAGTAGCCATATGCAGGCTTTCCCTTCTGTCAAAGTACAAGACCAAATGGTCCTATGCCTGTCGCCCAGATATTTAAATGTGTGCGTGAAATTGTTTTCCTATTTTGTTAAAGCCAAGGTGCGAGTGTGTGTCACACGTAGGTATTTCTCTCCGCAAAAAAATGACAGACTGTTTTGCATCGGTAATAAACGCTATGGCTACTACCCCTCCAGTCTGCCGCGGCCGCACCGGTGGCCCGTGTTGCTCTATGCCATAGATTTCGCTCTACGAAGTTGAAATTAGCCGATTGTCTCGTTTCTAAACTCGATGTGCAATATATCTTGGCTGGTTTACTGTACCTACAGTTAATATAGCCGGTTTGCTGATAAGAAACGTCACCTGAACTTATGTCAAATGGACAGACAGACAGAGGGATTGACGTATAATAGTAGCACAGTGACTAGTCTGAAACCAGATTTGAATATTACGTTGACACTGTCATTTAATATGCTATTCACCCGACTTGCAGTAACCGGTGATATATTCAAATTGAGATTAAAACATTTACCCCCTTATTTTTAAACATACATTAGATACGTTTTAGCTATAGATTGCTTCGTCTTTGTCAGTTGCATTGTCAAATGTGCAGATAGAAAAAGAAGACAAAGGAGAGATTAGCAACACTTTAGCTAAAATACGTTTACGAATAAGGGGGTAAATATATAGCCTTTGATTATATACACGTCTAGATGGAGCGCCGCTTTACAAACGTCGCAAAAACAATGTCCCAACTCGAGAAGCCTTGAAACAAATACGTATATTTTATTCGCTTTACACACACTACTAAACTGGTGAATATGTTGCTTACTTGTGAATTTTTTCCCTAAAATAGGGAAAATTACCTTAAGTCGAGTTCTCTTTTTTCCTAATTTATGACATATCGCCAATATCACCATATTGTTGTGATAACTGTTTGACTACAATCTAACAAAATTACCAACTCAAGATATAATTATTTTATTGTAAGATACCTATAATTATAATCTAACAAAGGAATGTACGTAAGGATATAATCTAACGGTCCTCTCAATTGTTACGGTAGTATACAGATAATAATATAAATTCAACTAAATTCTGTCACAAAATTTTATGCATGCAAAGAAATGCCCGATTAACGTTAATGTGCTCGAATATACAATTTTAAACGTAACTGACGAATCGAAGATGTATGCAGATAATAATAAAGGGTTACAGGGTTAATACCGATGTATAAAATCAATTTCACTATGAGTTTTTTTTAAAAGTGGTACATAAAACAAAAAAAAATAAACAGTGGTGATAGAGTTCGGTTCGAGTGTAAGAGCTCGAGGGTGTAGGCACCACCACATTACCCAATCAATCTGCCGCTAAATGGTTGTGTTCAGCACTATCGTGTTACTCAATCTGCCGCTAAGTGGTTGTGTTCGGCACTATCGTGTTCCGGTTAGATGGTAATCACAGAGTACTAAAATACATATGATGGTAATGTACGGCTCCAATAACTTATCACAGAGATGCTCGAATATACCATTTAAGGGGACTAAACGTAACTGATGAATCGAAGATACATGCACATAATAATATAGGGTTATGGGGTTAATACAGATGTATAAAATCAATAAAACAATGAGTTTTTTAAGTGCGATTAATAATATGGTACACAAAACATAAAAAATGGAACTGTTACTGATGGTAGAGTTTGGTTAGAGTGTAGGAGTTCGAGGGCGTAGGCACCACCGCATTACTCAATCAATTTGCCGTAAAATGCAAACCTGTTTGCTCTTGCAGTTCAGCAAATTTATTAACACATTCTCATTTTATTTCATTTTCTTTATATAAAAACACTTCTTTCGATTCAAAATGATTCCTAATCGATTTCAACATATGACAGAAGTCCAAAAATACTGCTACATCATAATCGGCGCATGGGTGTTTGAATGTAGTCTTCAATTCTAAATGATTTTTAATTTTACAACCCAACATCTCCATTGTTGATAAGTTGGTGCCGTGGCCATCAAAGGTTACAGATACAACATCAACGCCTACTTCGTTGCATTTGCTTAGTATGGTTTTGATAATGTTGGCTTTTTGGTCGCCTTTCATACCATGCACTAAAAAATAAGCTACAGGCAATTTCCATGGTTCGTCTAAAGCGACAAGCAAAAAAACATAAGCCTCGGACGCTTTGACTGCTATGTTTTTATCTGGACCACTGCCTACATCAACAAGACCTTCATCTTGAATGGTTTTCTTGTTAATGCATGCTTGCTGCCTGATTGCCATCTCATCAGCAATCAATGCGCAAATAATCTTTTTTCCCTTATTTTGATTATATTTAAGTTTTAAAATACGAAAAGCTTCTTCTGTGATGCCTGGAGAACCGTCAATATTCGAATACCACTTAGATATTGTTTTCGGATGCGGCAAGCATGTCTCAAATTTATTTCTGACATAGCTATAGGCTTTTGGTGATAAAAAGTGCAGAGTCAAACAAAACTTCCTGAACTCCGGAGTATACTTAGAAACTTGTTTCTGAGTTCCTTTTATCTTTTTTTTCATATTCGTATACAAATCGGCAGCCAAAACATTACGACTTAAAATAATATGAAAATCATTGTCTATATATCTGTCCTTTTTGAGATTAGCAATGATTTGCTTCAATGAGGCAACCTTTTTATTGAGCCGTAAGTTTTTACGTTTTAATGATTGTATTATTAAGGCATTTCTTTTTTGTAAATTAATTCTTCTCTGTAAATCTTTGCGCATTTTCGATTTCCTTGGCGTATCTAAAATGGAATCGATATCCGAAAAATTGACATTAATATCTTGAACATGTTTAGAAGATTTCTCATAGTTAGATACCGAAGGTTGCTGAAAAAAAATACATTTGAAAATGTTGTAGGTACTTAGTTATATATATAACAGTAACTAAACAAAATTAAAAACTTAACCATTGAGTACTAAAACTTACTGGATCATGTAAAAGATTTGTTACACCATAGTTTACGTTCTCTTGATCTACTAATAGATCTTCATTCTCATCATCATCTGAATGCACTAACGACAAAAACAAAAACTGTAAGAGACAAAAATATAAATTAAATCAAGTTTTATTCATAATACATCGTTAAAAAAGGTATTAGAGTAAAATAAAAAGGTATAATAAAATTACGATAATGTATTTTAAGAAGTACCTTGCGTGGTACAGCGTTCTTTCTTAACCTTCGACGCCCTTGGTTGTTCACATAATATAAGTCTTCATCGCAGAAATGGTCAAAGCAAATAACAGTAGTTTTTGATGGTTTCCACGAATCTTCGTCACGGCTTTTTCGTATAATATCAATCCAACTGCTTCGTGCCACAGGATCGTTGGGTATTCTATAAAAAATATATATATAAATATTAAGAAGCGTCTCAACATTATGATACAATTACCCGTTTAAACGCGTGTAAAATTTACGGATTTATTTATATTATTTTAGATGCGAAAAATAGTTTTATTTGAATCACTGTGATTTGTGAACATAATAAATACATCTTTATACGCTTAGTTCTAGGTTTGCTCATAAACCATTCAAAGTTTGTACAGATAAAACGCCTGGATTAACCAAAACTAAGTCCAAATTGTCGTTTCAACAATCGATTCGATCAACGGTTTTTTTTAGAAAAGTAGGAATACTGTGCTCTTGTTATATGATAGTAAAGAAATATCTGAGATCTGTCCCTAAATGTGCTGGTCGTCATCAGATCCTCATGAATTTTATAGATTAATAGCTATCTACCAGTGAAAGTTCCGTCAAAATCAGCCTAGCCGTTCCAGAGCCGGCACAGACAGACACAAAAATTGTAGAATTAGTGTTTGGGTATACGTATCGTGTATGCATACACACTATGCGTTCGTTATAATAAAGCGGTTCATTATTTTAAAATTACAATATTAGTAATTACAAAAACACGCCCAATTTTATATTGATTAATTTTAAAAATTATACCTACATAATTTAATCAGCATAATATTATTCAAATAATGCTACTCAGATTAAGAACAAAATGCATGTACAGCCTAGTTATAACCTTTATGCACATACAACATATGCACATACACCCAGACCCGAAACAAATATCTGTAGGCCATATAAATATTTGTTACGATGCGGGAATCGAACACGCGACCTTCCGGCTAAAACGGTCGTCCCCCATCGTTGGACTAACTGGATCGTCCCATAGTAGGTAGCTCCAGTTATTACTTTTTAGTTATTTTTATTTTTTTGTTTGTATAGGTATAGCTTTAGTTTAGTTATAATTATTTCTGATTAGTTGTTAATATAAATTATTATTATTGTGGAGAAAAACAAATACATTTTTAAGAACAAAATCAAAATTGGTTGTTGGGAATTTACAAGCCCACAAACACACACACTTAAAACACTTAAAACACCTCTCTTTTTCCATCGGGGGTTAATAAAATAATGTATTTATGTACTTAAATATGATTTACATACATTTTATTTTGTAACTTCATATTTCACTGGGCAGATTTTAAATAAAAAACTGGCAACACAGTAAACATGGCGTTCAATAAATCGTACAATTTGAGATAAAATTAAATATTGTTGTTTTATTTCTAGCACTAATTTAGGACTATGGAAAGTGTACTTATCGATAATAAGAAATGTTTTTAGATGTTTTTATTCTTCCTTTGTAATTTCGGCACACTTTAATAGCGCAACTCGTCATATTGAAAGCACAGATGCGGACGTGTTCCCGTCACAATGACGGTGTCGCTACTGAGCGAGCGAAACGAAGATATCAGCTAACAGTTAACTGATATTTTTTTGGACGCTTAGGAACTCAAATGCTCCATCTAATATAGCACGGAGTCCCTAGAATACTTTTTACTTTTTGTTACTAACAAGTCGAATTTTCGTAAGTAGCTTCATTTTGGCGAGATGCCCAACTTTTTTAAAAACAACAATTTTGGTAAATGGTAGCCAATAGAGGTAGCAGAGATGAAAGGTGTTGATTTGACGAATTAAAAACATATATTACTAACCGGATATTTCTTTGTTAATTCTTAAGATAATTATCTAAATAATCCGAGAAAATATTTGTTTTTCAAAATTAAAGGTTTTATCAAGGGGGTCCCTTTTCTCGAACAATTGTTATTGACAAGGTCATGAAAAATAATGATTAACCAGCTGATTTATTGATTCTATTGGTTTATTAATATTTATTGATACAGTGACATAATATAGTCCTACAAATTGCGTGGTAGTAGGTACATTCTAGTCCTAAGCCCAAAAGTTGTCAATGCTACAAGATTGTTTTTCATTAGTAACTAAGACAAAAGCACACCGCGGACACTCCGCCAAAATTCCATACAAACGCTTAATTTGGTCTCTATTACACAGACAAAAATCAGTGACGTATTTACACGTGCACCTGTATGCGTAGTTCGTAGGGAATACCAAACCTCCATAAGAGGGGAGGAGATTGGGTGAAATCGGGCGGGACGTCGAAGTGTCCATTCTATACGTAGTATTATTACATATTCTCTGACAAAGTTTCACGTTATTTCGGGGCCGTTCATTACCACCTAACTGGAACACGGTAGTGCAGAACACTACTATTTTGCAGCAGATATACATAATATGGTGGTGCCTACACCCCCGAGCTCCGACAATGGAACTCTACCAGTCTGTCAGTCCATTAATCAGTATGTACCTAATAGGACATCTTTTTATGAAACTGATTGTCTTCAAATTAACAATTTCTGTCCATTATACAAAAAAAAACATGTCAAAACAATGACATCATATATAAACAGTTAACTTATCTAAACACATCAGTTCCTGAGTTCTGAAGTAGACAGACGTACGAATGGCGCTCGGTAGTCGTTGGACAGATGCGTATGCATATGGTTTCGGGTTTTTTCTAAAGTACAGTCGACTACAGAATAGATCGATTCATTTTTCAAGCCGGTGTCTATGGTACTAGAGTTTACAAATGTAAAGAAATGTAACTTTCATTTATTATTATTTTTTTTTATGTAATGGAAGTGGTAAACAAGCATGCAGTTCACGTTGATGTTAAGTGATGACTGCAGCCTATAGACACCCACACAAAGACTAAGGTCAAAATGCAGATGCGCTACCACTCCTGAGGCCTAAGGTGTTACGCCTCTGTGCCGGAAATTACAGGGCCGTACATTACCACCTGACCGGAACACGATAGTGCTGAACACTACCATTTAGCGGCAAGTATATTAGGTAATGCGGTGGTGCCTACGCCCGCGAGCTCCGTCACTGGAGCTCTACCACCAGTAAAAACAATAATAATCATAAAATAATAATAATAGTAACCCGTTAAAAATTAGATAAACCCGTTATAAACTGGTGGTAAAGCTACAGTGACGGCTGTTTGGTAGGCCCGCCGAGGAGAGGCGAGTGACCACTTGCCTAACGTAGGATTCAATAATGTAAGATGTTGAATATAGGCAGGTGCCGGATCTCACTCCATAGGCTCAGTCAGCTAGTCTCCTCAGTTCACCCGCATAGCCCAATGTTTGGCAAATCAATTCTCATCACAATATAGGGATATAGTCCCATGTGATTTGCAGAGCCTGTAAATGTCTATGTAAATGATTGATGCAGTTAGAGAGAGGTTCCGCTGAACATATAAAAAATGAATAAAACGTACAAGATTTAACAGCTTCGGATTATCATTTTGAGAGTAAACATTTTAGCTCACTGAAATGCATGGATGACTTCTTTTTTTGGTTGGAAAGACCATTTTTATTCTAGTGAAGTAAAAATATTTTAAATAAGAACCAGGAAATGTTCTTAAATTTCTCTAGATAATATTGACTTAGGTGACATCAGTGATTCATCCGCAAATTATTTAGGTTCTCTTGACATCTAAGGCTGTTTTATCTTATGATAATAATAATTACAGTACTCTTTATTGTACACAATAGATATAACAATACAGAAAAAACAATTAGTTCAACAGGCAGCCTTATTGCTGAAAGCGATTTATTCCGGGCAACCTTACTTGTAAAAAAAGAAATTCAGGAAGTAGGGGTGCACAACATAATGAAAAATTAAAAGTATCTAATGATAATTAAACAGTAAGTGACCTGATAATAGAGCACAGACAACTGAAAATCTTCCTATGATGATAAATAAATCTGATAATAGTTTTCAAAGAAAGAGCCGAGAACAAGGCAGCAAAGGAGTTAAAGAGACAGATAGTATTGTCTGACTTTAGTCTTGAACGACACCAATGTTTAAGCTAATACTATTTTTTTTTTTTTTCAAAAATCAAGGTTATGGAATTCACTTACTTTACGATATTTACCACGGCGACTGTACATTATAAAAAGTCAATCTGTTACTCGCATAACTACATCTCAACGTTATAACATGACAGGGACACATTTTTTTTCACCCTTCCCACTTTTTTCCTCATTCTCAGTTATGGGAGACTGACTTTTTTTATGTTGAAAATGTACTGTTTGTACACCCGGTTATTGATGTTGCGTTTTTTATCGTCACATTTAGCGGTGTTTTACATTTAAAAATAAGAAAACAGTCAAGTGTGAGTTGGGTTTGCGTTCACAGGGTTCCACATAATCAATTAATATATACCAAAGACTTATCGGCCATCTATAGGTTAAGAATTATTATTTTTTTAATTTAAAGTTTCAAGTTTTTTCATATGATGAAGGTGACAAACAAGCATGCAGTTCACATGGATGTTAAGTGATGACTGTAGCCTGTATAGTATAAAATCTACACAAAAACCAGAGGACAAAATGGAAATTTGACAGTGATAGTTATTACGGGACCATACATTACCCGATTAGAAAACCAGAACACGGTAGTGTTGAACATTTGGAGGAAGAAATAATGCAGTGGTGCCTACGCCCTCTACACTGGAAGTCTACGACCAGTGATAATTCTACCAACAGTTTTGGAAATAAAAAGAAGGGAATGCTGAATGTCAGTCTATTTCCTAAATCATTTAAAAACTTTTTTTTTTGCGATATCGAATATATTTCTGTATGTTATTGTCATAATTGTAAAAAAAAACCTGTTCATGAGAGACACTTGAAAGTCATGAAACCCTAGTCAAGTGGGTCTATTTAGCGTTCAGGCTTATCGAAAGCTACTGTCAATATTATGTTTCAATGTAAAACATATGATAAAAAAGATAATCTTCTTGTAGAATCACCACAGCCCAGGGCCACGGGAGTTCTTTTAGGGTTCTGTAACTCAAAATGAAAGAAAAAAAACTGTTTGTGTACGTACGTAAGAAGTTTAGCGTTACAATCCAATATATGAGATTTTTTTTTTAATTGTTATGGCATCGCTATTACGCATATTGCCAGTATCAAGTAAAACGATATTTCATATTCGTAATTAGCAGCGTATAAATCAGAGTCAGTCAGTCAATTTATCAGTCAGTCAGTCAGTCAGAGTCACAGTCAGTAATTCAAGTAAAGCGATGGCTACTTTACCAGAACATTTACAATGAAGTTTTGGAGGCAACCTGATAGGCCGTGTTTTCGCACTGTTATTCTATTTCAATTTACACGGGCACTGTAATAAACATATTAAACAAAATGCCACTAACTTTATTTAATACTAGCTGTGCCCGCGACTTGGTCCACGTGAGATAAAATATGGTTGTTCAGTATCTACCCGGACGAAGTCGTGGGCGTAGCTAGTATAAAAGTAGCCTAAATTACTCCTTATTACATCAGCTATCTGCGAGTGAAAGTCCCGTAAAAATTAGAGACACTCCAATTCTATTTATTTGTATGTATGTATGTATGGAGATAAAAGTAGCCTAAGTTACTCCTTATTACATCAGCTACCTACCCGTGGAAGTCCCGTCAAAGTCGGATACACTCCAATTCTACTTATTTGTATGTAGGTATGTATGTATGTGTGGTTGTATGGAGATAAAAGTAGCCTAAGTTACTCCTTATCACATCAGCTATCTGCCAGTGAAAGTCCCATCAAAATCAGAGACACTCAAATTCTATTTATTTGTATGTATGTATGTATGGAAATAAAAGTAGCCTAAGTTACTCCTTATTACATCAGCTACCTACCCGTGGAAGTCCCGTCAAAGTCGGATACACTCCAATTCTACTTATTTGTATGTAGGTATGTATGTATGGATGTATGGAGATAAAAGTAGCCTAAGGTACTCCTTATCACATCAGTTATCTGCTAGTGAAAGTCCCGTCAAAATCGGTCCAGCCATTCCCAAGATTAGCCCCGCCAAACAGACAGACAGACAGACAGACGGACAGACAAAAATGGTAAAAAAATTTTGTTTTGGTATATGTACCGTGTATGTATATATACATATGCATTTATTACAAAGAGGTTATTTTAATATTACAAACAGACACTCCAATTTTATTTATTTGTATAGATATAGATAGGTGGTGTATAGATTTATTATGGAAGGCAATATACAACATAAGACCTAATAATTCTGTGAAAATTTTAAGCGTCTATTTGTTACCGTCATTATTATCGAGCAAAACATACACAAAAAAAACACGTTTATTGTATGCCCTCTTGGATCCCTGAACATTTTCATTTTCTTATATTTAGTAATTATAGCGGTAGTAGCGGTCTTTATAGCGGTATCAGAAATACATAATTTGTGAAAATGTTAGCTTTCTAGCTATCACTATTTATGAGATACAGGCTGGTCACAGACAGACGGACGGACGGACAGACAGACAGACAGCGGAGGATTAGTAATCCGTAGGGTCCGTTTTTACCTTTTAGGTACGAAACCCCCTAAAAGATATAAAAGATAGAATAGCTTAAAAATATTCGATATGATTCTTTAAATTGAAATAACTTTTTATTTCTGAACCAATTTACATGAAACCAACACTAAATGTTAAGTGAAACTTACCACAATATATTAGTGAAACCCGAAAACCGGATTAGCCGTTTCTGATATTAGCGTGCACAAACACACAGACAAACAAACATTTTTCCGGGGTAAAAAGTGTTGTGCGCCCAAGGTTAAAGTATAATCATACCAAGTTTCATTGTAATCGGACTGGTAGTTTTTATGTGATGCTTGAACAAACAGACAAACAGACAGACAGACAAAAAAATTTCTAATCACATATTTGGGTTCGGTATCGATCTAGTAACATCCCCTGGTATTTATTTTTTCAATATTTTTAATGTACACAATTTACACTTCTACAGTTTTATTATAAGTATAGATAACTCAAAAATACACCAAGAAAACGAAATAAAATAAGAGCACCACATGTCTCTTTCAAGGTTCCCGCCAAATCTCCTATCAGAAATTGTTTAATAGTAAAACAAGACGATAAAAAAGTTTAGAAACTAACTTCAGACTGTCGCTTAAATCTGTCGCTGTGTGCGTGCATCTTAAAAAAATTGCTCTTACCATTTTTTTCAATAGCGTCAAAAAAGGTGTAACTTCAAAAATAAACGCTTAGTGGTAGCAGGCCACCACTAATACGTTTGATTCTCGGGGCGGGGGCTATCACTATTGTCTACCACTCTGGAGAAGGTCTTGCGTAATTTTTTTATGTGATCGAAGTGGCAAACAAGCTTGTAGTTCACATTGATGTTAAGTGATGACTGCAGCCTGTAAACACATAAAGACCAAGGTCAAAATGCAGGTGCTTTACCACTCCTGAGGCCTAGGGTGTTATGCCTCTGTGCCGGAAACTACAGGGTTGTACATTATCACCTGACCGGAACACGATAGTGTTGAACTCAAGCATTTACCGGCAAGTGTATAGGTAATGCGGTGGTGCCTACACCCGCGAGCTCCGTCACTGGAGCTCTACCACTAGGTTTGTAGTTTAAAATACATTAAATAAGTTTAATGTCACTCAACATACATAAATAATACACTTTAATAACAAATAATACCCAACACACTATTATACTTTTTTATTGGTAGAAAATCTAACCCTTTGCATTGGGCATAATGAAAGGGAAATCAGACGTTTATCTGGTAAAAAATGCGGTTCATTATTATTATAGTGTAAGAGTCAGGTGATATTTTTATATGGGTTGTAGTATTTTACTTTTTCAAAGTAACCGACACACCCAACAATAGAATAGCGAAAATTCACCGTTTCTGCAGAAGAGTTTGAAAGGGGAGCACGTACCGTGGCAAATTAAAAAAATCCGTGCTTCGGAGGGCACGTTAAGCCGTCGGTCCCGGTTGCAGACGTTAAACCTTGTCGGAGGCCTTATGGGTGGTTTGAAAAATATCCGACAGCGGGTTGGCCACTAACCCGTATCTACACCAATCCGCATTGGAGCAGCGTGGTACAGTAAGCTCCAGGCCTCCCCTCAGAAAGGGCAGAGAATCGTGTCCAGCAGTGGGATAATGGGTGGGAAAATGGATAATGGGTTGCCATTATTATTATTAATGCTCATGGTGATGCGTTTTGGATATAGTACATCTTAATTATTTACTTTGTAGTCAAAAATTGTATATTCTACTATTTTTTACTAGTTTCATCACTGGCGGCAGAGCTATAGTGACGGAGCTCGCGAGCGTAGGCACTGCGTGATCTGACCTACTCACCGCTAAATAATAGTGTTCAGCACTATCGTGTTCCGGCCCGGTGGTAATGTACGGCCCTGTGTAATTTCCGGTAAAACCTTAGGCCTCAGGAGTGATAACGCATCTACAATTAAATCTCTTGTTTAATGTAATATTCAAAGGATACAGTATTACTTGATAGCCACTTCTTTAAGTACGTGTATAAAAGAACTCGAATAGAAATCTACCAGCTTCTACACTATTTTGTGATTTAGTACGTATAGAAGGCGGGTGCAACGTGTAATTTCAACGTCAAACTGTTTTAACCGACGTCATTCACGGACGGGTAGCATTTCATTATCTATGACCCGGGAACCGGTAATTTTAGGTTTTGTAGACGCCCTTTTTGGTTTTTTGAATATTTGTTGGTTAGTGCATTGTATTTAAATTTATTAATATTATTAAGCCTTCATTGCTGATACTAAATTAATTACAATTGCGTAAAGTTAACATCATTTATTTCACACATCGTAGTGCTCAGCACTATCGTATTCCGGTCAGGTGATAATGTACGGCCCTGTAATTTCCAGCACACATGGCATAACATCTTAGGCCTCAGGAGTGGTAACGTATCTGCATTTTGTTCTTGGTCTTCTGTGGGTGTCTATTAGGCTGCAGTCATCACTTAACACGCATGTGAACTGCATGTTTGTTTGCCACCACCACATAAAAAGAACATTTGCAACACCAGAGGAATTGCCAACGCTCTGCCAGGAATGAAGGACTCCTTCGGGGACAATTTTGAAGAACCCCTTATTGAAGCATCCAGGGAACACCTCAGAGAGAAGTTCGTTCCACAAACACGTTCTGGGCAGTAACGAACGCGAAAACAGAACCCTAACTAGATTACTGAGGCAGTTAAAATTGTTTTTTTTTTAACTTCATATTACTATCTATACTTCATATTATATAGGTATTAAATGTGATAGGTACCTGACATTATGCTGAACTGGATACCTTTTTGGCGCCGCCGTGCGACACATACCTATATCTAATCAATACTACAAAATTTAATATGTAACTACCTAGTTTATTTAGATGTAGGTAATTACTCTTTTAGTTAATTTCTTACTTTGTTTTTAGTTTTAATTTAAACTTGTTTTTTTTTTATTGTATACAGTATGTGTCCTGGCTCAGCGCCAAATAAATTTATCATTTTAATTATTTATTTTCATTTTAATTTTTTATTTTCATTTTATATTACTAACGTCGCTTATCGTCATATATATACCATTTTCCTTCGTCAGATACAGTACATGTGAGTATCAACCATACAACAGAAAAAAAAACGAAAACCAAAAATGTTCTCACACGAAAAATTCAACGTGAATTCTCCAAGAAAAAAAAAGAAAATTTCGCGCGTTATAAAAAAAATGGAGTAATTGCAACGGAATAACTTAGAAAATTAACTGTTGGTGATTTTTTGAGACACACCAAAGAGATTTTTTGTTAATGTGCATATTTGGGATGGTTTCGCGTAATTAAGCGAAAGAAGTGATTACTGTAATTGCGGTACCGGGTGGCCGGAATTTTGAAAAATATCCGTACATTTATTAAAGGGTATCCGGTGCACATACCTGCTCATTTTTTCTTAGATTTAAATCATACTTTCAAAGTCAAAGTAAAAATGTTTATTTATCAGGATTACAAGAATCGCTTGTCCAGAATCAATAACTTAATAATACGAGTATTTCAGGCTAAGATGAATAAAGATGAATAACAATAGATACACTAAGACTTGTCATGTCTGTTTACAAACTATCAAAATTGGTACCTAATAATTATTACTTATATTTATTTATTTATTTATTTAAACTTTAATGCACACATTATAAAAATGAAGTACATAAGGTGGACTTAATGCCTTTAGGCATTATCTGCCAGTCAACCTTAAGGTTGTACAAGAAAAACCACAAGATGTTGCAGAAAAATAAAAGAACTATGAAATAAAAAAAAACTACAATGACTAAAACACGAAGCAGATAATTACTTACGTAAATAACTAAAGATATATTAGAATAAATACACAATCCAAAACATACATATGTATCAATATACATAAACATATAGCTATATATGAATCAATATATAAATAACGCAAATAATCATAAATATAATAATAATAAATAGGAAAGCTTAAATATAATGACATTCCTATATTAACCAGTGTCAACAGCCAGTGAATTCAAATAATAACGACGAAGCTTGAATTTGAAAGATAAGTATATCAGTAGAAAGTCTCATTCCATCTTTTACAAAAAAGGAGATATTTTTGTCATTCACTGGCAGGGTTCAAAAGGCTGATACTCGTATATATTATATTTAGAAAAACCCTGACACAAGATATACTCAGTATTTTCTCTTTTTAAAAATAATAGCTTAACTTCTCGCGCCAGCATTTTTTTGCTTCTCGTGATCAGCCAAATGGCAAGCATTTCTATCTTTAAGATGGTCACTGATTCTATAGTACCTACGTACCTAGGCATTTTTACATGATGTGCGTTTGATATAATAATATGCTTTGAACTGACTCGACATCAGATGGAATTTTATTATTAACATTCTATATCTTAAAGAAGATGTATTCGTTTTCGTAAGTTCTATTGATTAAGTATACCGTGATATTACAAAGGTGATTACATATCATAAGTAGACTCAAACTCACGCAGAGAGCAAGGAAAAGAGCTATGATCAGAGTTTCCGAGATCCGCATGAGAAGGGAATGGAATTTTATAACTAAAATAGACCACATTGCTGTAAAAGTATTATCTCAAAATATAGATAGTGATCAGAGTTAACCCTGGAACGTCGTATCTATTGTTTCACGTGGGCGTACCTAACATATATTTAATTGTAACGCCCCGCCTACGCCCATAATATTTGGTGCAGTTTGTTGGGGACAAGGATTGCGTAGAGACGACTTTGCTTCTTTAAAAAGTCCCTAGACTCTGACTGCATCAACGAAAGAATTCTCTACTAGTATTAGATAATTATTTTGTCATAAATACGTAACATCTTCAGCTGCGATTCGGGAATCTTAATCATTATCATAATTTTAGGATTGCGAGAACGTCCACTGCTGAATAAAAGGCTCATTCAGCGATTACCTGCAACCTTAACCCGGAATGGGTTAAGGTTGTCCTATGTCCCATGTACCACATGTGTCCATTTGCATTGTTTTAACTATTGTGTCTGCTTGAGGGCAGTGAACGTGTTAACCAGGTCGTCGGTCCACCTGGTGAAGAGATGCACCAAGCTGCGTGTTCTGATACGCGTTCGCCATTCGAGAACTCTTCTGCCCCAATGGCCATCTGGCGTTTTTTGCGAGCTTTGTGTCCTGCAACCTGCTACATGAGTTTGGCTATTCGTTTGGCTATGTCGGTTAATTTGTTTCTGTTATTTTATTTTTTACATTTAATGTTATTGATGTTAAGTGATGACTGCAGTCTATTAATAGACACTAGCACAAAGACCAGAGGTCAAAATGCAAATGCGTGGCCACCCCTGAGATCTTAGTTGTTATGTGTCTGATAATTGTTACGGGGCCATACAAAATAATTTAAATCTTGAATATCAAATTATTTAACAGATAGTCTACTCCATGCTTTTCATTATTATAACAGTTATTCAGCTGGCATTCCCACGTTTCGATTGTGGTCATTTGGACCTGCGTCTTGGGGTTAACTAATTATTGTTTTTTTTTTTTTAAACCAATGCATTTACGTGCTTGCGTTATTTCATTTTGTTTCCCATTTCTTGCATTGTATTTCTTTTTATTTGGGCCTCGGCAAAGTGGGGGTTAAACTTTGTTGCATTTGTAAATTGTGAACTGAAAAACGAAATATTTTTTGGTTTTCATCTTTGAATACTTAACTTTTAGCATTTCCTTTTGAATAATTTTTTGGAGGAGGAAATAAAGTAAACTCAAACTCAAAAATTCATTTAATCACTTGGAAATAATAGAATTTGCTTGTGATAGGTCAAATTACAAATATAAAATTAAAGCGAATAACAACTGATACGTTTATTAATATTTCAAAGTAAACAAAATAAAATAAATAATAGTCCAAAAATACTTAATAATAAAAATAGGTATCAACAGAATGTTCCATACTTTTGTATGAATATATGTATGTGTATATGTAAGCACCGCAGGTGTGTCAGGACCAGAATATCTGGCGCTCCACACTCTCTGCCTACCCCGTGAGGATTACCTGGCGTGTGATACATACAAGTTTGAATGGTAAAGTAGATTTGTGGGATGCGCGTAAAAAAATTACATTCGCCCTTTACGTATTTTTTTTTGTCATGAAGTGGCAAACAAGCATACAGTTATCATTGATGGTAAGTAATACTGTAGCCTATCAATATCTAAGATGCCTAAGTAGGCATCTTTGCGAAGAAACCAGAGAACCTACCAACGAGGTTGAAACCACGCTAAAATACTACTCTTTTGTCACGCTACATTACAGTGATCAACAATAAATATTGCACATCGAGTTTATGAAAGAGATAATCGGCTAGTAGGCTTTTTTATGTTATTAAGTTGACAGACAAGCAGACGGGCCACTTGATGGAAAGTGGTCACCGTTGCCTATAAACATTTGCAACACTAGGGGAGTTACCAACGCGCTGCCAGCCCTGAAGGACTCTCTTGACGCCATTTTTGAAGAACCCCATTTTGTAGCACCTAGGGAACACCTCAGAGGGAAGTTCGTTCCACAATTTACACGTTCTGGACAGGAACGAACGTGAAAACCGCACCGTTGAGCACTGCCAGGTGTCCAGTCGGTGAGGGTGAAACTTCTCTCTTCGGCGGATAGTACGGTGTTGCAAAAGAGACAATGGCACCATGTCGAACAGTTCGACAGAGCACTCACCACTTTAGAGATGGTATAACACGCACAGACTCCCAATGTTTCCGCGCAGGCTCAGATGTTCGAGCCTGTCAGTACGTTCTGGATCGTTAACAATACGGACAGCGCGTCTTTGTAGGGAGTCAAGTGGACCAAACTCGTATTTGGGAACTCCAGTAAGCTCCAGCTTTCGTAAACCGTTATCTCTGCTACACACACCTGAGCATCCGTAGTCCGGTATAAGTCAAAAGATCAAAATGGCCGGTAAACGTCAGATAGGTAAGGTGCGAAAGAGATAACGCTCTACAGAACCGGAATAAGCCGAAGTCTCGTTCCTTAAGTCGGTTTTACTGGTGGTAGAGCTCCAGTGACAGAGCTCGCGGGCGTAGTCACTACCGCATTACCTAATATACTTGCCGCTAAATGGTAGTGTTCAGCACTATCGTGTTCCGATCAGGTGGTAATGTACGGCCCTGTAATTACCGGCACAGATGCATAACAGCTTAGGTGTCAGGAGTGGTAACGCATCTGCATTTTGAACTTGGCCTTTGTGTAGGTGTCTATAGGCTGCAGTCGTCACTTAACATCAACGTGAACTGCATGCCTGTTTGCCACTTGCATTACATAAAAAAAAATGTGCAATATTTCTGGTTGGATACTGTACATTGTCCCGCGGCTCCACACAGACTCAGCCCGTGTGAACACCCACACAACAGGGCAGTATGTGTAGTGTATCGACCAGTGTTGTCACACGTACCATATTGACATGGGTTCCGAGATGGAGATAAGGAGCCGGTGGTAGCGTAGACGAGCGTTTTCAAATATTTTGCGAGCGTTTTTAAAATGTGATTATTTTAACATTGCCATGCAGTTGATGCAGCATAGCCTTGTAATCGCTTAATTAATTTACTTAATAAAGCGACATCGTGCAGTTTTCACATTATTATTCGTACGTAAGGCGCACCACAAACATTTTATGCTTATCAAATTAAATTTTTAATAGAATCGGAATGTATAAGTGTATTCGCAATAGCCAACGAATTGTTTCTATTTTCCATCTGCTCATTTTGTGCATAATTTAAAACAATCAAAAAAACATTACTTCCATTACTTTCATCATAGAGAATATGAATCAACCAATAAAAAAAAATATTTTTTATTTCTTATCAGTTTTTACTATATTGAAACGATTAGTAACGTTACCACTCTACTTTTTATACCAAAAATAAACACGAATAAAATTTCATGTCAAAAATAGTCAAAATAAATCATTACGGCCTTTGCCAGATGCCACTTAAATAAAAAAAAAACGCTCGTCTGCGTTGGGGCTTAAAAAATAGATAACCTTAGTAATTCGGGGGCGAGCGACTAGCTTATTAGTGGCACTTTTATTTACCACTAATATATCAGCTGTCACTTTGACATCTATCTATTTGACAGCTCCCAACCCGATAATTAGGGTATCGTGACGTCATTACTGTCATTTTTTAATCAGGGGTTGTGGACGTTAAGAACGGAATTTGTGGTTTAATAAAGTAATTTATATCTCAATTAGTATTGTGGAGGAAAGTGTGACGAGATAGGAATAAGGAATTTTGGCAGTATCTTCTCTAATGAATATATTTTTTTAGGGTATGGCTTATGGTGGAAAAGGTGGATAGGACGCCGGCGTCAAGAATAAAGGAACACAATAACCAAACCACGTGCGTCCTCTGTGAACAGTAATGAGACCAGGTGCTTAGGTACAGTATTTAAGTTGGCGAAGGTTTGTGAGTATGT
This sequence comes from Macrosoma leucophasiata, assembly GCA_036365455.1. NCBI lineage: Eukaryota > Metazoa > Arthropoda > Insecta > Lepidoptera > Hedylidae > Macrosoma > Macrosoma leucophasiata. The sequence continues at coordinate 5,879,869 of JAWQUS010000015.1, forward strand.
ACTAGAATGTAGGTTACTCTTTTCACAAGAAAAAGTGCAGCCGCTAATGTTAAGCTTTTTATTACGAACTGGAAATGCCATTGCATTCAACCGACTCTTTGGGGGAAGAGTCGGGATATGAGGGATTTGGACCCTCTAAAACCACCTCGGTGCCGACTTCAGCGCAGAAAGGGGGATCCGGGTACGCTATAAATACTGCTCCGGTTCCTCCTCGCACTTCACTTTCATCCAAGGCTCGTCCACGGGGGCTTTGTGAGCCCCTCCCATCATCACTTGCCACAATGACCTGCGGCTACCTCGGTCACCGTCCTCAAAGAGCCGCGAGTGCTGAGCGACCAGAGCCCCCACTCTTGCCGCCCGTGGCTCATATCCCCTTTTAGTCGCCTCTTACAACAGGCAGAAGATGCCTCAGTCCTATTCTATAGGCCCGTTACTGCAGAGCCTAACGCTGATGTAAGCCTCAGAGAGTTATAGCAAGTAGAAAAATAAATCCGCCTTCACGTGACAGGTGCCAGAAAATCGTTGCATTAAAATTGTTGGAATATAAACACTCTGTTACCTAGCTATTGTAATACTCGTAGGTTGGGGAAAAAGTCTTTTCGCATTATACTATGTATGAACTTGTAATAAAATCTCTTTGGCTGTAGTATTTGTATCTGGCTGGTTTTGGTATCATTGAAAGTTAAAATTTTAAAGAACATAATTCCAAATTCAAATTAGGCAAATGTGTGATTCTCATTTGTTTTTCGTACTGTCAAGATGAGTGAATTTAATGAAGAAATTCGATACATTTTAAAATTTCACTACAAAAAAAGTAAAAATGTACGCAAGCCGCGAATAAAATTTGCGATGTTTATGGACCTAGTGCAGTGTTTGTGAGAGTAGCACAAATTTGGTTTAAGCGTTTACAATCCGGAAATTTTGATGTCAAAGATGCACCTCGCTCTGGCGCCCTATTACGGATAAAATGGATGCCATTTTTGAAAAAGTATAGCATGATCGACATATCAGTAGTTACGACGTAGCTGAAGAACTGAGAATTGATCACAAAACAGTTTTGGCGCATTTGAAAAAAGCTGGGTATAAAAAAAGCTCGATATTTGGGTACCTTACGAGAAACTCACTCACTGAAAGAAACCTAATGAACCGTGTACTCATTTGTGATTCTTTATTACGACGTAATGAAACCGAATTATTTTTGAAGAAGCTGATAACTGGTGATGAAAAGTGGATCACGTACGACAAGAACGTGCGAAAAAGGTCGTGGTCAAAGGCCGGTCAGGCTTCACAGACTGTGGCGAAACCCGGGTTAACTCGCAATTAGGTGATGTTGTGTGTGTGGTGGGATTGGAAGGGCATTATTCATTATGAGCTATTACCACCAGGCAGGACTATCGATTCTGAACTCTACAGCGAACAACTGATGAGATTAAAGCAAGAAGTTGAGAGAAAGCGGCCGGAATTGATCAACAGAAGGGGTTGTTTCATCATAATAACGCTAGACCTCACACATCTATAGCCACTCAGCAAAAATTAAGAGAGTTTGGCTGCGAGGTGTTAATGCATCCGCCATATAGTCCTGACCTTGCATCTTCAGATTTCCACCTGTTTCGGTCTCTTCAGAATTCTTTATGCAATGTTAGGTTATTTTGATGAGAAGTCCCAAAATTTTTATAGCAATGGGATCATGTCCCTACCTACAAGATGGCAAAAGGTTATCGAACAAAATGGTACATACATACTTTAGTTAAATTTAAATAAACTCGTATATTAAAAAATGTTTTGAATTATCTTAAAAAATGCGAAGAAACTTTTCCCCCAACCTATTTCTCTTCCCTTATTAAAAAGTAATTCAGTTTTAGTACAGTTTGCTTTCATTTATACAAGTTCACTATCAGATGCGAGTAGGTAAATATTCTTATACGCACTGTAAGTGGTCAGTATCGTAGCCTACCCAACCACTTCATTGGACGGATTTGAATGAAACTTGACAGTAATATAGGTGTATAACCAGTGCCGGAAGATGAAGCGTAGGCCCCTCACGAGGTGGACCGACGACCTGGTGAGGGTCACGGGCAATCGCTGGATGAGGGCGGCCCAGGACCGTTCGTTGTGGCATTCTTTGGGGGAGGCGTTTGTTCAGCAGTGGACGTCTTTTGGCTGAAATTATGAAACAGTGCCGGATTAGCCATATAGGAGGAGGCAGCAAGTGCTACGGACCCCACGCATTGAGGGACCCCGCGCCTGTGCCCAAAAAAAACCACGTAAAATATGTAATACACCTTAGCTATTCTCAAAGTGAGCGTTGGACACACTGTAATTATACATATAGGTATACTTACTAGTTGTGGCCGCGACTTCGCCCGCGTGAGAATGTATGATTGTTCAGTATCTACCCGGACGAAGTCGTGGGCGCAGCTAGTATTAAAGTAGCCTAAGTTACTCCTTCTTACATCAGCTATCTGCCAGTGAAAGTGCCGTCATCGGTCCAGCCGTTCCCAAGATTAGCCCCGCCAAACAGACAGACAGACAGACAAATATCGTAAAAAAATATATTTTGGTATATGTACCGTGTATACACACTTAAGCATTTAGTAAAAAGCGGTGATTTTATAGATTACAAACAGATACTCCAATTTTATTTATTTGTATAGATTATTATGTTGCAAGTTGGCAATACCACAATAGTTACAGGGGAAATCCTATAGTGTTGTTTTCGATTCCTTTTCGTAAATGTTCTGTCTTATTTACATCCTAAATTTCAGTAGGCAATGTAACTCTAGGGCCCCATGGTCATTTGCTACGGGCCCCGCACAGGCTTTATCCGGCACTGTGGATAACCTTTATTAACCGAATCGGAATAACATAAAGACTACAATTTGTATGTATGTATGTATCTTCACGCCAGATCCCTAACGGAGTAGGCAGAGAGTGTGGAGCGCCAGATATCCCGGTCCTGACGCACCTCCCGTGCCTCATCTACCTTTTTTTTATGTAATGAAAGTGCAAATCAAGCATGCAATTCACATTGATATTAAGTGATGACTGCAGTCTAAAGACACCTACACAAAGACCAGAAGTCAAAATGCAGATGCGTTGCCACTCCTGAGGCCTAAGGTGTTATGCCTCTGTGCCGGAAATTACAGGGCCGTACATTACCACCTGACCGGAACACGATAGTGTTGAACACTACCATTTAGCGGCAAGTATATTAGGTAATGCGGTGGTGCCTACGCCCGCGAGCTCCGTCACTGGAGCTCTACCACCAGTAGAGAACCACGTTTATGAATAAGGTGGTAAAAGTACATGCGGACGAAATGCGGGCAAAAGCTAGTCAAAAACATACACCCATCTTCGACGACAGACATGGTCGCCGTTTTGTTGCATCACAAATAAAAACACATGTCAGAACATTTTAAAAATTCACACCGGCATAAAAAAGAAAACACGATTCCCGAAATGTTTTTCAAACATAAAACAATAACCATTGTCGCGGAGCGAATAGCGAAAGGGTTTTGGAAAAAACGAATATATGACAAGGTGTTCATTTTATAAATTTGGGTTCTGCACAACGTAACTTCACGCCTGTAATCCCCGAATGGGTAGGCAGAGGTAAATGCATGCATTCAAGCATACATGCAAACACCCACGATTCGCCGGTTACGTTTTGGCCCATGTAACAGGTGGCGAGCCTGTTGACATCTCCAGACACATACCAAACTTAACGAGATAAAGGACTTTACACCATTATCTCTGATAACCCCCTACCCGGGAACCGAACCCAGGACCTCAGCGTAGTAGTAGTGGCCTGTTACTACTAGGCTACCGAGGCAGTTCTGCACTAGTGTTATATAAGGCGACACGGTATTCAGCGGAAAGGGTGGGCGTGGCCTCGCGCCGGGTTGCCGCTTATACACTATCCGGTCGACAGGGCCCTAACTCAGTCACAGTATAAATATGAGCAGTATGGAAACTACGTACAAGACGTTGAAACGGCGCAATCACACAATCATGCGGTTTGTGCGGTGCTGCAGCTTCTCGAGCGCCGATGCGCATGTTTGTGTGAGTGTGCCGTTTTAAACGTTTTGTACGTAGTTACCACACTGTTCATATTTGTACTGTGTGTAGTATGGGCGTTAGGCTGACCGGGTTGGTGACTGCTCCGGTCGCCCTAATTAGGGCCCTAACTCCCTAAATGTTATTACACTACCCTGACCCTGGCTATCGTACCCTGAATACCGTGCCGTGTAATAAGACCAATAGATAGTAAAGAAGATGACAATCAAGCATGCAGTTTACAGAATGCAGTTTTGATGTTAAATGATGACAGCAGCCTATAGACACCCAAAATACCAGAGGTCAAAATTCAGATGCATTGACACCCGTGCAATCTTAGTTGTTACTAGCTGTGCCCGCGACTTCTTCCGCGTGAGAATTTATGATTGTTCAGTATATACCCGGACAAAGTTGTGGGCACAGCTAGTATAAAAGTAGCCCAAGTTACTCCTTATTACATGAGTAATCTACCAGTGAAAGTCCCGTCAAAATCGGTCCAGCCGTTCCCGAGATTAGCGGGAACAGACAGACAGACAGACAGACAAAAATTGTAAAAAATGTGGTTTTGGTATATGTACCGTGTATACATACATATGCATTTAGTAAAAGGCCGTTATTTTTATATTACAAACAGACACTCCAATTTTATTAATTTGTATGGATGTCTATGTGATAAGTTATTACAGGGCCATCTATCTGCCTACGCCCTCGAGCTCCTGCACTGGAATTCTGGTAATGTACGGCCCCGTAATAACTATCACAGAGACATATATTATATACAAATTAATAAAATTGGAGTGTCTGTTTGTAATATAAAAATAACGGCTTTTTACTAAATGCATTTGTATGTATACACGGTACATATACCAAAATAACATTTTTTACAATTTTTGTCTGTCTGTCTGACTGTTTGTGCCCGCTGAACGGCTGGACCGATTTTGACGGGACTTTCACTAAGACACAACATCTAAGGTCTCAGGGGTGGCAACGCATCTGCATTTTGAACTACGATCTTTCTGTGGGTGTCTATAGGATGCAGTTATCACTTAACATCAATGTGAACTGCATGCTTGTTTGCCACCTAGATTGCATAAAAAAATACTATTCTAGTAATAAAATTAATGAGTAGGCCAAGGGATAAAATCAAGGTACCCTAAAAACAGCAACTACAACAAAAATTGAAAAAGGTCCAAAACGTGAGTTAGACGCCTCGCTCGGGGTCGTGTTTGTTTTATCGGCTTTCTTCGGTTAGACAATTTTGTTTTGAGATGTATCAACGATAAAATATACGCGTCTCAGAACTTGGTTGTATTATTTTTTACTCGCATTCAAAAATGGTTGGGCAATTTGAACTTATTTTCTGTTGTAAAACATGACATGTTACTGTAAAAACCTTTGAGATTCAGACGTAGGCAGATGTAATTTGGGTATTGGTATATCTGTCTGTATATTTTAATATAAAAAAGGTCTGTGTTTTTGAGGTTAAACTGCTAACCGTGCTGCTAAAGTTGAAATTGAAATTTCGTTTGTTTAAGTTCCAGTGAGATGGTACAACCCAGCCTAAAAAGTGAAAAAATAAATGAATATCGATCGAATGCACCAGAGAAATGCACGTAATACTTTTTATTTAAAGGTACCTACTTGTAATTTAGAAGTCGGTCCACAGATTTTTAGTCTGTTTAATTGGCGGTTCGATTGCCTGGTTGCAATCAATTGACTTTCACACTAGAACTCTACCACCAGGAAAATCTGTTTTTGACATTTGCTCATTTGATTTTATTCTACCTCTCTTTGTATCTACGTCTTTTTATTATACTTTGAGGACACCAAATGACCTTAAAAATATATCACAGGAAAATGGAATAGAAATAAAAGTAAACTTTGCAAAAAATATGCTAACACCATCTTATTAGAGCCGCTACCTTTTTCCTTTTTTGTTTTGTTTTTTTCCAAGAAAAAGATATTGGAGTGTCGCAAAATAAAATGCTTTGTTTGGAAAAATAAGTATTAATCTGATTTTAGGAACGATCTCAATTAATTTGCTAAAACGAAATGAAATTTTTTGCGGCTTAATGAAATTTAATGAAGCGCGCTTGGGATCGCGGCTGGTGTAGATCGTAAGCGTTAAGCGATACGGGCGCGGTTGGGTGGGTGATGGGTGACCGCTAGAGGCAAATTAAACTGCGCGTTTCCGTGCTTCGGAGGGCACTTTAAGCCGTCGGTCCCGGTTGCTATCGAGAGATAGCAGTCGTTAAACCATATTCATGTCATCACTAAACATCAATGTGAATTGCATGCCTGTTTGCCACCTTCATTACTTAAAAAAAAACTGTTTTTTTATACTTTTCACTGGTGGTAAAGCTCCAGTGACGGAGCTCGAGGGCGTAAGCACCACCGCATTACCTAAAATACTTGCCGCTAAATGGTAGTGTTCAGTACTATCGTGTTCCGGTCAGGTGATAATGTACGGCCCTGTAATTTGAATCCTCAGTAGTGGTGACGCATCTTCAATTTGACCTCTTTGTGTGAGTGTCTATAGGCTGCAGTCATCACTTAACATCAATGTGACCTGCATGCTTGTTTACTACTTCCATTACATAAAAAAAAATTAACACCAAGCATATTCTTTTTTCACCATCTACAGAAAACGCTGTCAAATAAACGGTAAAAGAAAACAGTTTCATACATTTTTTATTCCAATCAAATCTTTCGATATTTCATGACTCAGATTCATCAAAAATATATTTTGGACGCATTGTTAAGAAATCAATGTCAGTTTTTGACATTACTAAAGAATTTATTATAAGCATACACAAAAGTGATATGGGTTAAGTTTTGTGTGCGGTTGTTCTGTTGGTAGATGATTTTAATCTATTTACATCTGCTACCTCCTACAGTGGCAAAACTCGAAGGCGTAGGCACTAATTTCTAATCTATCTACCGCTAAGTGGTAGAGTTAGAGTTAAAATTATCAAACTTAACCAAGATGTAATAAAACATCTTTTAGAGTGAAAATAAGTTAAAAAAGAGCTATATTTTCTATATATTTTTTCAATAAATTTTTTAATACATTTTAGTTGTGTTTGATAATTTTAATTGAAAAAACTATGCTTTCGACTAGTCAATAAAAAAAAAATGAATGCAGAAAGATGTAATAACTTAGGAAGTATCGTAAAAAAACTGAAGCACGTCACGTATATTTACTAAAAAAATAAAAAATCATTAAAAAAAACAAAGCCGGTAAGTCCCATATGTATATATGAGTAATTATCCCTAATTTTGTACAGATATTCGAAAAACGCTGGGCGGTCACTTATCCCTGGGACACATTGTATAAGACTTTTGTGACTTCAGGGCTAATCTGTCCATACTAAATTATGGTTAAAGGATTACTCGTGCTTTTTTAGGTACCTAGTGCGATTTGGAAACAAGCGTTTCAGCCAATGTTTTTTTTTATGGTTACATGAAAAACACATTGGCTGAACGCTTAAAGGATTAACTTACTAGGCTAACTTACTAAGCTAACTTGAGCTGAAGAAGGCTAACTAGCATGCAGTTCACATTGATGTTAAGTAACTGCAACCCGTATGTGTTGCCACCCCTGAGACTTTTGTTGTTGTCTCTGTGATATTTAGTACGGGGCCATATTTACCCATCTAACAGTGGTGAACACTACCATTTGGCAGCCGATAGATTATGTAATGCGGTAGTGCCTCCGCCTTTGAGCTATTACACTGGAACTCTACCACCAGTTAAAATGTTTTAAAGTGTTGCAATTTTTTAGTTTTGAACATAGAGCAACACGGGCCACCGGCCGCGGCGGACCGGAGGGGAGTAGCTATATGCACGCTTTCCCCTTCGTCAAAGTACAAGTACAAAGTACAAAGTACAAAACAACAACACAAAGTTGAACAGTGAAACAAAAACGTAACTTCACGCCTGTAATCCCCGAAGGGGTAGGCAGAGGTAAATGCATGCATTCAAGCATACATGCAAACACCCACGATTCGCCGGTTACGTTTTGGCCTATGTAACAGGTGGCGAGCCTGTTGACATCTCCGGGCACATTACCAAACTTTGAGGTACTGGGAAATTTCCAGAAAATGTAAAAATTCCAATAGAACCAGAGATAAAGGCTTTTTCACCATTATCTCTGATAACCCCCTACCCGGGAATCGAACCCAGGACCTCAGCGTAGTAGTAGTGGCCTGCTACCACTAGGCTACCGAGCCTGTACCTGTCGTCTGGAAGTTTAAATGTGTGCGTAAAATTGTTTATGTATTTTGTTAAAGTCAAGGTGTGAGTTTCGTAGTAAAAGACGATTCTTGTAGTGTGTGTCACACGCATTTCCTCACGCAAAAAATGACAGACTGTATTGCGTCGGTAATAAACGCTATGGCTACTCCCTCCGGTCTGCCGCGACGGAAGGTGGCCCTCTAAAGGTGGTGCTCTATGGTTTTGAATTCAAGAATGATGAATGTGGAAGAAGCACAAGAGGTGTCAGGACAGGGATATCTGAAACTCCACACTACGTACCCCGTAAGGGATAAATATTTGTATAGGTATCCGTTCATTTTACCGACAAACGTTACAAAGCTCTTCATGACAAATCCAACGTTTCGCAACTATTTCGTTTCACATCTCAACTTTCCACAACTACATCACTACATAAATAATTCACATTGCAAACAGATTATTACAAAACTATTCATTTCAGAACTCATCACTTCATAAAATTAAATACTTTTGTTGAAAATAATGTTATATTCTCAAATTTTACGACATAGTCAGGTTAGGTCAGCTCGCCCGCCGCATCGTTCGGTGTTAGGTTTTTTGCTCACAGTATTAAGTATTATTTTATACATACGTAATCAAATGTTTGCGAAATACTTAGTATACGAATCTTAAAGTTGCGAAATGATACATTTCCGGAATTATATATTTGTGGAATTAATAGTGTACAAAACGTTGGTTTTGAAATGAAGACTTGCGTAACGTTTGTCGGTGAAAGATTAGTGAACCATTATCATATGTAGGTACAAGTCATATATCTATTCCTTTGCTAAACATATTGCAAATGCATCTTAAACGTTCCACGAATAAGTAAAATAAACACATCTTAATTGGGAATTGAACCGCTTTAATGTTTAATATCACGAGTCAAATACGACAGACCGACATACCGACATCCGCCGTTTGATGTAGTGCTAACACTATTAATAATATATTATAAGCGCGTGCGCATAATGTTGTTGCAGAAATACAGATTAGAATTTTTAAGTACAGTATTCAACAAGAAATATTGCGACTCGACCTTACGAAGGAACCAGCTTATTTCGGGTCTGTAGAGCGTTATCTCTTTTGCACCAATGTCGACCATTTTGATGACCAAGTTTTGACCGATACCGGACTATTAATCCTTACTTAGGCAGTGTACAGCAGAGATAACGCTCTACGAAGTCGTAACTAGCCGATTGTCTCTTTCGTAGGCTCGATGTGCAATATTTCTTGTTCTGTGCAACTATTAAAGCAATGTTGAATTTTTTTGACGTGATAACGACTTATAAATCGATGAATGCCGGCTGCACGCACGAAAAAATGCCACGTTCTTGAGCTGAGCGCGCAAGCGAGAGAGAGAGATAGAGGCACGGCCTAAGCATTAGGCTGACGCATTTTTTCTTATTTATAGAGAACTAATGTTTCTTAAAAACAACAGACGCCCTAAGCCGAGGCCCGTACCTCGTTCGGAGGTGCCCTTAGGCTCGTCGCCACCCTCTCCCCACGCAGTGGGCACTACAGTGCGGCCGCAAGGCACTCGCGCTGAAGTGCCAACTACGTTAATCCAGGCCGAGCTCTATGGGAGCTATGCGCCTCTCATGTCCGGTTACGCTGTAGAGGCATTTTGCCAACAGTAATACTGTCCATGTCCAAAAAAAAAAAACTTAAAAAATAATTTTATTTAGTGGTGGTAGAGTTTCATTGTGTGGGAGCTTGAGAGCGTAACCAAGGTACCTAATCTATTTGCCGTCAAATGGTAGTGTTCAGCACTATCGTGTTCCTCTTAGATGGTTATGCACGATGCCGTTATAGCTATCACAGAGACGTGACGACATAGGTATCAGAGCACACATAATAATTGAAAATGCATTAATACATATAATGCATTTTGAAACCTGTAAGAAAGGTAAAAATAAATAAATAAAAATAAATTTATTCTAAGCATGAGAAATGGCGGACATAGTTCTTTCATATTATTAGCCCTAAATTCAAATTTCATTATAAACACATCAACATTATCCAATCGCACGTGGTAATTCTTAAGAATTTAAAATTATTTATTAAAATAGCGATTTGTTATTTAATTAGCAATAATCCAATATACACATGTCCGCATCATCCAACAGTCTAAACGGAAGTGCCGTCAGACAGCGCGGCACGTGCGCGCGTCATTTTTAGACGATACTGGGAATCTGCGCGAAAAGGGGCGTGGCGTTTTACGCATATATGAATACTTGGAAAAGTATACTGAAATAATTTGCAAGTTTAAGAATAAGTAGGTTTAGTGGCGAGTTAAATGTGTGTAAACTTAAACACTTACCTCCTTATTTATAAACGTATTTTAACTAAAGTGTTGCTAATCTCTCCTTTGTCTTTTTCTATCCTGCACATTTGACAATACAACTGACAAAGACAAAGCATTCTATAGCTAAAACGTATCTAATGTACGTTTATGAATAAGAGGGTTATTCTATAATAGTCTCATCATCACTTTAGCCGAAAGACGTCCACTTGTGGACAAAAGCCTCCCCCAAAGATTGCCACAACGAACGATCCTGGGACAAGCTCGTCCAGCGATTGCCGCGACGAAATATTTGCCCCGGTGCAGGAATCGAACCCGCGACTCTCTAGTCATAAATAGTGTTGCCAGGTGTCCCGATTTGCGCGGTCCCGATTTTTTAGGGCTCTGGCGACTCGCCCCGATTAACACCTGATCGGGACTTCAAATGTTCCGATAAATCAATCATCATCATAACCTCAAAAGCCTGTCTAAAGACCAATCCTTTTTGGGTTCCGAGTCTTTTGATTATTAATAAATTAATTAATTGGGTTGCTTTTTACTGTCCCTATTTTTACCGATGAGACCCGACTTATTTTACCTAATGTCCAAAAAAAAATCGGACCTGGCAACACTAGTCGTGAATGATAGCTACACACCGATGGACTAACCATATCGTTAACGCATTGTCCCTTGCAGGATACAAGTTCTTTTTATCCCTAATCCAAATCAAAAAAAAAAATATTTGTCGATCAAGATAAAAAAGAATATGTTACGGTTTATCGATTTCTGGGCCACCTTTCGTGATTAAAAAAAAAGTATGTCACCTACCACATATCACAAAAGCCGATGACCTGCAGCGTCCAAATTAATTTATACCCTTATTAATTTTACACGAACCAAATAAAAGGCAGAAATAATTAGCAACGATAAATAAAACCAAACGTGCAAACCAATTATTGGTTAAATATAATGTGAAAATAAATAAAAATCGATGAAGCAAAGATGGCAGCTGCTAACTTTTTTTGTTAAAGCTTTCCTGGCAATGGAAACAAAGTCGAAAATCCTTATTTGGATGGAATAATATAATATTGTCGAGTCGGAATCAAAAAACGGGTGGAACAATTCAGGACAATTAAACTGGAAATAAAGGCTTTAGGGCCACTGTCCACTGAGATTAACGGCAACACTGTTTTATTTAATCAATTTATTATTATAACGAAATAATTTTTGAATGAGATTACAATTTTTATTTCATTAAACATTGGGACGTTGATAAACGGAGTTGAGTTATGGGGATCATCAAACAATTCTGGAGACATCTAGGATGGATATCTGGAGATCATACAATGGTTCCAAAATAAAGCTCTCAAAATGCCAACTGATGCGCTCTATTTACAGAACCAGTGAGTTTTTTTTTATGTAATGGAAGTGGCAATCAAGCATGCAGTTCACATTGATGTAAAGTGATGACTGCATCCTATAGACACTTACACGAAGACCATGGTCAAAATGCAGATGCGTTACCACTCCTGAGGCCTAAGGTGTTATGCCTCTGTGCCGGAAATTACAGGGCCGTACATTACCATCTGACCGGAACACGATAATGCTGAACACTACCATTTAGCGGCAAGTATATTAGGTAATGCGGTGGTGCCTACGCACGCGAGCTCCGTCACTGCAGCTCTACAACCAGTAAAAAAAAAACGAGTTGCACGAGTACACAGCAATGAGGACTGTCAAGCAGGAAGTCGAGTACAAAGTAAAAGCTTACAAACGTAACTACACACCTGTAATCCCCAAAAGGGTAGGCAGAGGTAAATGCATCCATTCAAGCATATACATGCAAACACTCACGATTCGCCGGTTACGTTTTGGCCCATGCGGCCCAGGTGGCGAGCCTATTGACATCTCTGGCACATTACCAAACTCCGAGGCACTGGGCAACATCCAGAAAATGGAAAAGTCCCAATAGAATCAGAGGTGAAGGATTTGACACCCTTATCTCTAATAGACCCCCACTTGGGAATCGAACCCAGGACCCCAGTGTTGTAGTAGTGGCCTGCTACTACTAGGCTACTGAGGCAGTTAATGAATAAATATGAAGCAAATGTTCTGGCGAAAATCAGTTCAATATAGAAAAGAGTCTTTACATTATCACTTCGTCTTCAGTAAAAATAACAAGCCTAACAACACTTTTCTTTAACGTGAATACCTTAAAAAAACAAGCATCATTATAAAAATAAAATCAAATCCTTTTATACTCCAATTTGCTGGACGTAGGTCTTACAGTGACATAAAAATGTACTTTACGCTCGATAATAACTTTGTTCAACAAAAAACGAATTTTATTTCGATGTAAATAAAGTTCGAAATACTTTTTCAGTTGTTTAAGCTTGAGAAATTTGTCCCATGCGGTTTTTGTTACGTTTATCTGAAACTTTTTACGTACGAGTGTTGAATGCAAAAAGATTTTGACATACTCGAGGGCCGTGCGTGGTTTTAGCGCCCATTATTTTTTTGAAAAATACAGTTTAGGCTATGTGTAGACACTATCATGTTTCAAAATAATTGATTTCATGTTGTATTGTATAATTTAAAAAGTATTTGATACGTAACGAGATTATTATTTTTTATTTTTAAAGAAAAATGGAAAGAAAAATTTGACTTCAGGCGAGACTCGAACTCGCGACCTACTGCCTACCTGCCTAACTAGCATAGTTGGTAATAGATGGCGCTACTGCTACCATAAAGCAATGCAATAGATGTGAAGGAAAGATTTGACAAATCGGGCAGGGCTTCAGTAGCTCATTTGGAAGAGCGGCTGGACTAGATTCCCAGTAGGTCGCGAGTTCGAGTCTCGCCTGAAGTCAAATTTTTCTTTCCATTTTTCTTTAAAAATAAAATATATTTCACAAGCATGTGTTAATGCGAAATAATATAAAAACAAAGAGATTATTATTGTGTATAGTGTAAATAATATAACTTTTAAAAATATTATTATATACGGCCCTGTAATTTCCGACACAGAGGCATAAAACCTTAGGCCTCAGGAGTGGTAACGCATCTGCATTTTGACCTTGGTCTTTGTGTGGGTGTCTATAGGCTGCAGTCATCACTTAACATCAATGTGAACTGCATGCTTGTTTGCCACCTTTGTAACTTAAACAAAAAAAACGAAGTGTCAAACAAGCATACAGTTCACTTCGATGGTATATCAAGAGATTTCAATGCAGATGCATTACCACACTTGAGGGCCTACGCTTCAATTACAACCTGACTGGAATGAGATAGCGCTGAACACTACCACTAAGCAGCAAATAGATTAGATACTTCCTAAACGCGGTGGTGCCTACACCCACGAAAATCTTCACTAGATTTCTACCACTAGTAAAAATTACTAGAAGAACTGATAACATAATATATTTTGCTATAATATGATAATGGATTCTTTATGGATATCTGTTGCTCGTGTGGAGGAACGGGGGGGTCACCACTGTGGAGAAACGGGTGGAAATGCTCCTCCGGCGAAAAGGGAGGATCCTCCGACCAGGCGAGGTGATAGTGCTTGGCGGGCCGCGGCCCAACGAGTGACGTTGGGAAGTTGTATTGTATATGCCAACTCTTGAGAAATCTTCGTATGTGCGATGTAATTCGATTGCACGCCATCTAACGTACTAGACGAGTACTATAAGGTTTTTATTGTGTTCCACTAGTTGGCGCCTTAATGTAGTGGACGCTACACTCGTTTTAATCACAATAATATTATAAAAACATCATTACTTACCAATTTCAATTTGAATTTTTAGTCAATACATTCATTAGATAATTTTACGAATTATTTTCTTACTTAGAAGCATTGCAGGTTGTTGAAAGTAGGTCAGAGGTAGGTCAACCGTTCGAATTTTCTAAATCGCTGCAAAACCTTATCAAGTTACATGAAATTATGTGGGGATCTCTTTGCCAAGATCTCTTTTATTTTTAAGTCGAATGTATGTAATGTAGATCTCACGTCTCAAGACCGAAGAAATCGATGTTTTTTTTATTCAATGTCAGCAACAAATAAGCATGCAGTTCATATTGATGGCAATTGAAGTTGCCCATAGAGCAACGCGGCCCACCGGTCGCGGCGGACTGGAGGGGAGTAGCCATAGCGCGTATTACCGATGCAAAACAGTCATTTTTTGCGTTGGGAAATGCGTGCGACACTCACTCATACTATAAAAATCGTCTATTACTACGAAACTCACACCTTGACTTTAACAAAATACAGAAACGATTTCACGCACACATTTAAACATTTACGATAGGTATAGGCCCATTTGGGCTTGTACTTTGACAGAGGGGAAAGCCTGCATATGACTATTCCCCTTCGGTGTTGCTCTATGCTGCAGCCTATAGACATCTACATAAAACCGATGGCCACAGTGCAGATTCGTTGCCTCCTCTGAAGATGGTAACATAATATATAATAATATAGCCTCGTAATAACCATTACAGAGGCAAATAAACTTATTCCTCAGAGGTGGCAACGTATCGCAACGTTAATAAATGCATAAATCACTAATTAACATGTAGTGGTAGGTATGCAGGTAAAGCATAAGCAAAGACTATAAAGTAACTGTGTATTATGTTTCTGGGCTCCAAATAATAATTCCGGAAGTTGAGTAGCTCGGAAAGTTTATTTACGGAAAGGCACACAATAACTAAAATATAAAAGAAGGAGAAAGTTAGCACAAGCACAATAGCGAAAAACATGCAAAAGCAAATGGCGGCTCGATAAATCACAGAGAGTCAGACGTCTTGCATTGATGTCGTATGGAATCGGACTGGCCGTCCGAACACTCCCGACTCCCGAATGAATCCGAGCGCGCAGGCCGTCACCGTTCGGGAGGGTTCGGACATCTCTACGTAAACAAGAATTGGTTTGTCTGGCTGTTCGTTGATTATTTAATTTTACGTTAAAAAAGAAAATTAAGTACGTAAATTATAAAAGCTATGGTTTAATAAAAATTACAATTAAAATTGATATTAAAGTAGCTCCGCTACAAACATTAATGCCAACTGCATGCTTGTTTGCCACACTCGTGACATAAAACAATGTACAGTATCCAACAAGAAATAATGCACATCGACCTTAAGAAGGAGACTTCTGCTTATTTCGGCTCTGTAGAGCGCTATCTCTTTCGCACCTTACTTATGCGATGTTTGACGATTTTGATCATTTTTAAACTAAAACCAGTCTATCAGTGCTTTGCAGTTGCTTACGTAGCATAGGCAGTGTACAGTGTAACAGTGTCAGTGTTTTTACTGGTGGTAGAGCTCCAGTGACGGAGCTCGCGACCGTAGGCACCACCGCATTACCTAATATACTTGCCGCAAAATGGTAGTGTTCCGGTCAGGTGGTAATGTACGGCCCTGTAATTTCGGGCACAGAGACATAACACCTTAGGCCTCAGGAGTGGTAACGCATCTGCATTTTGACCTTGGTCTTTGTGTGGGTGTCTATAGGCTGCAGTCAATGTGAACTGCATGCTTGTTTACCACTACCATAACATAAAAAAAAGTGTGCAGCAGAGATACGGGGAGATACTACTTTTTTCGGGTAGTCGCATAATAATAAACCACATGTGCTCTAATAATTAATTAATGGTTTCTTAATAACAAATTAATTATAATTTCAAAATTTTACAAAAATCTATTTTTAAAAGTGCTATTAATAGTTCACATAATAAATAACTTAATACTTTATGTCTAAAGCAAAATAGCTATCCATACCTGCCAGTGACCTTACAAACTTCTCTGCCTGCCCTATTCGCACTACCGCACAACAACACAACACTTGTTCCTTCATTATGGCTACTTTTACGGATGTTGTTGAACTGCAAAAATCGGCCATGGTTGCTCTTAACCGGAGGATGGCCGAGTTTGAGTCCCATCTGAAGACTGCAACCCCTTGCTCGGATCTTAGTTCTCTCAGCAAGGACTATAAAACATTTAAGGAGCACGTCTGGACTGTCCTCAGCTCTCTACAACTCCAACTTGCTGAACTAAGCCGCAACATTGACACCATCGAAATGCGGCACAGACGGAAGTTCCTCCTTCTGAGTGGGGTGCCGGAAAAGGCTGATGAGGATGTTGCTGCGAGTACTGCTGCCATACTAAACAAAAAACTTGGTCTCAATGATCTTGATCGCAGTTCGCTTTTGATGTGTCATCGATTGGGTGAAGCAACTGAGGGCCGTACACGGATGATTCTTTTTCGCCCATCATCTTTTGCAACCAGGTCCACTATTTGGAGCAAAAAGACCATGCTAAAAGGTTCTCCACACGTTCTCTCCGAATTTTTGACACGGCAGCGGCAGACACTGTTCTCATCCGCACGCAGGATATTTGGGGTTTCAAAAGTTTGGACAATGGACGGCAACATTAACGTTAAACTCCCGAATGGCCAGCGGCGGCGTATCTTTGTCCTCGACGAGCTGATGTCGTTGGCTGCTGAGCACGGCAAAATGTTGGATGAGCCACCTGAGTCCGCCACATCGAAGTCAAGTACGCAACCAAAAGCCGGTTCGGTCGTGCCCACCTTGCCGCGATCCAAAAGAGTGGTGAAAAATAAGTGACTGGTCACAGGGATCACTACTGTCTAGTATCTAAGAGTTTTCCTGTTTCGCTTATGTCTTCCTGCTTTTCACTTGTTTTGTCGTAATTTCTTTGTGATATTTTGTATATGTTATTGTTCTCTAGTTTACCCTCAGTGTAGTTTACTTTCAAATTAATTTTAATTTGTTTTCTTTTTTTTTACTTTTGTCTAAACGTCAAAGTCTCATTCACTTGTCAACTGTCATTATAATTGTCACCTGTTATGACGTTCCGTTTGTTGCAGATTGTTGTGATTTAATATTATTTTTTATTATTTTCTATGTGATACTGTACGTATTTGTCTCCTTTTCGTTTTCTTGTGTCATTTTCTATTAATTACCGTTTATTATGTAAACAGTCGACTGGCAGGTATGTGAATACCTAATCTAATCTAGTGTAAATTGAATACCTCCTTAGATTAATTAATTTATATATTTTATAATCTACTATTTTTTTTATATATATTTTATCATATATTGTATCTTTATATATTATGTCTGACGATGACAGTTTCTATTCCGCCACTGATCTCTCATCCATCTCTTTCTCATCACTTGACGAAAGTCTTCCGTTTAATCAACATCTCAATAACGAACTAAATAACTTCCCTAAATGTTTTCACGTATGTCACATCAACGCACAGAGTATACCGCAACACCACAATGAACTTTTAAATATTTTTGCTGGTGTGACGGTACACGCTATTCTGGTATCCGAAAGTTGGCTTAAGCCTAATCTACCCTCTACCACTTTCAGTCTTCCAGACTTCATACTGGTTCGCAACGACCGTACGGGAAAACGAGCTGGGGGTGTTGCAATGTACCTTCACTGCAGTATCCCCTATAAAGTTATTTTGACTTCTCCCTCCCCTTACGATGGTAGCCCCGAATTTCTTTTTGTCGAAATTGCTGTCAAAGGGGTAAAAGCTGTTCTCGGAGTTGTCTACTGTCCACCCTCCATTGCTTATTTTTCTTCTCTTGAACCGCTCTTGGTATCACTTTCCTCCGAACACAAGCATCTGCTGATCATGGGTGATTTTAACACTAACATGTTTAGAGATCATTTGAGATCGCGCAACCTGAGGTCTATCCTGGAGTCGTCGAATCTTTCTTTACTTGATCTTAATCCAACACATCATAATATTAATTCTGACGATTCCTGGTTGGACCTCATTATCGCATCTAATCCAAGCCTATGTGTGAACCATGGTCAATTTCCTGTGCCGGGCATATCCAGGCATGACTTAATCTTCGTTACTTACAATATCAAACCGCCTAAAACGCGACCAGTTAAAGTTAATATGAGGAATTTTGCTAAGTTGGACGTCAGTAAACTTAAGGCTGACGCTATGGCGATTGACTGGTCTGTAATTGAGTCTGCCCCCACAACTGACGATAAAGTGTCCCTCTTAAATAAATCAATTGTTTCTATATTTGATACTCATGCACCGATGAAAGCTCGTCGTCTTAGGCGCCCTCCTGCTCCCTGGATTACCAGTGGTGTACGTATGGCTATGCGTCGACGTGACAGAGCCTTTCGCGTTTTTAGAAGGGACCGCAGTGAGGCAACTTGGAACTATTATAAATTAGTAAGAAATCGCTGCAATCAGATGGTAAGAGCAGCAAAACGCCGCTTTATTCATGATAACGTTCTGAATTCATCTCCGGCTGATATATGGAAATTTCTTAAGTCTCTTGGTTTCTCTAAGCCTAGTTTTAATGCAAATTCCTTGAATTGTACTTTGAACAACCTTAATGAACATTTCTCCACCACTCCTCCATTTGATGTCAATATTAAGTTTGCTACTATACTTAATCTTGCTTCCATGCCCATTTTATCCCGTGATATATTTACTTTTTCTCCCGTCACCATAGATGAAGTCCACAAAATACTAATCTCGCTAAAATCCAACGCCATTGGTGTTGATGGTGTGAGTAGAAAAATGGTTTTTCTCTTACTTGACTGTTTACTGCCAATCTTTACTCACGTTATCAACTCTTCGCTGCTGACTGGTACTTTCCCGTCAGCCTGGCGTAAAGCCTTTATCATCCCTTGCCCTAAAACTCCTGGTCCTTCTCTCCCTTGTCACTTTAGGCCAATTTCTATCCTCCCATTTCTTTCTAAGGTCTTAGAAGCTGTTGTCCATAATCAGTTTTCTGAATTTGTCTTTAATAACAATCTCCTATCCCAATATCAATCTGGGTTCCGAAAGGGACATAGTACTTCTTCTACTCTTGTAAAAGTTACTGAGGATATCCGACTTAATATGGAGCATTCTCAAGTGACAGTTCTGGTCCTAATCGATTTCTCCAACGCCTTTAATACTGTCGATCATGACATTCTCCTCAGCATACTTAAGTATATTGGGGCCTCGTCTCTGGTGCGGGAATGGTTTTCTTCGTATCTCCGTGGTCGACAACAGGCGGTGCGCGCTGATCAGGAGATATCTGATTGGTGCAGTCTTACTGCTGGCGTTCCACAAGGCGGTATACTTTCTCCCCTCCTTTTCTCATTATTTATTGATCAAATCACATCTCATCTTCGTTGCTCTTACCATCTCTATGCCGACGATCTTCAGATATATACCCAATCTGATGTTTCTAGTCTTGATCTTGCCATCGCTAAAATTAATTATGACCTGCAAGCGATATCTGAGTGGTCATCTAGGTTTGGTATTTATGTTAATACTTCCAAGTGCCAAGCCATTGTAATTGGTAGTACATACTTTATTCACAATCTTGACCTTAGCATTCTGCCACCTGTTTTATTTAATAACTCGATCCTACCATTTGCAAATCATGTTAAAGATCTTGGTCTGCACATTGACTCTACATTAAATTGGAATTACCATATTAACAAAATTAGTCAAAACGTCACTGCGTCACTGCGCTCCCTTTATAGATTTAAGAACTTTTTACCACCCAGCACGAAAATTCTTCTGGTCCAAGCTCTTATACTGCCCATTCTTGATTATGCGGATGTTTGTTTTTCAGATATCACTCAGGAACTTCTCAACAAATTGGATCGATTGCTCAATAACTGTATTCGTTTTATTTTTGGCTTGCGTAAATTTGACCACATCTCTCTTTACCGTTCTAAGCTCAAATGGCTCCCTATCCGTCAGAGAAGGTCCTTACGGATGCTCTGTTTACTCTTTTCTATTATTAACGATCCTTGTTACCCCTGTTACCTTAAAACTAAATTTAATTTTCTGAGCGCCTCTCATAATTTATCTCTCCGTTCTTCGGAAAATATGTCCCTTGCTATTCCTTCACACCGTTCTGGTTTCATGTCGAATTCCTTTGCAATATCTGCAATTAAACTCTGGAACATGCTGCCCCTAGACATTCGCAAATCTCCATCTAAATTCTCATTTAAACGGAAGCTTGGTAGTCATTACCTGAAATTATTGATGTAGGTGGTTTTAATTGTCGTCGTTTATTATTATTTATTTATTCAAGTATATATTTGCTTATATATTCATACTACTGTATTTATTCAATCTTATCTATTTATGTGTATATTTTATTCCTATGTATGAACTATGTTTATATTTATATATATATATATATATATATGTGTGTGTATGTCTTTATGTAATTTGTCTGTAAGCTCCCATTAAGTAATTTGTTTGTTATTTTTTTTTATTTTCCTATGATTTCTGTTTCTCTATGGTTTTTTATTTTTATTTTTTTTTTTTATATTGCACCCCCACAATATGGATCCACTACCACTAGGTCGACTGGTAGAGAATGCCTTATGGCATTAAGTCCGCCTAATGTACCTAAATGTGCATTAAAGTTTAAATAAATAAAAAATAAATAAATACGAAGTACGAGAAACTAGCCGATTGTCAGGACTCTCTTTCGTAAGCTTCGTAGTTGTTTGTATAGTGTACACTCTATGTTACATCTACTCTACACAAAAAAATACACAGGCGGCCATTTTAAAAATGCGGCGACATTTTGAATCGGCAGCGTTCAGAAACACCGATCTTAATCTTAGTTTGATAAATTATTGAAAAAATCAAATTGATTATTTACCGGCACCTGATTATAATCTGTGTATAATTGGTAATTATTTAGTTAATCACAAATACTTGGATTTTTATCTGAACATTAAGCATTTACTTGCACACTCCATTAAAAATGCGTGTTCTGTTTTTAAATTTGCGTATGCAATTTATCAATGATTTATCTTAGTATCTGAAAGTTAAGTACGAACTTAATTAAAAAAAAAAACAAAAAAGTTTGAAACTGGCTTTTAATTAATTTATTAATTTAATAGGAATGCTTTATCTAATGGGTTACTTAATGACAACAACCTAATATTATTATGGAAAAATAACTATGAAATCTGTATATATAAATCATATATACTATTAATAAAAAATAACTATGAAATCTATATATATATATATGTTCTCCACGTGGTGTGATGTTACTGCTGGCGTACCACAAGGTGGCGTGTTGTCCCCTTTTCTGTTTTCCGTCTTCATTTCATCTGTCAGCCTCAAATTAATTTCTCTCTACTACCTTTACGCTGACGATCTTCAAATTTACCAACAGACCAACTTGACTGATCTACTACAGACTTTACTGACTATCAACAATGATCTTGGCCGTATAGTAGAATGGAGTCACGCTTTCGGCCTCCAAGTAAATCCATGTAAAAGCCAAGCCATCATAGTTGGTAGTTCCAGATTTATTTCCAAAATTGACTACGATCAACTGCCACGCGTAATATACAATGGTGTTACTATACCTTTTTCGACTACAGTAAAAAATCTTGGCGTGATCATGGACAGTTGTCTATTTTGGACCCCGCAAATTACAGAGGTAAGTAGAAAGCTGTTCGCTGCAGTCAGCTCTCTTAAGAGATTGCATAGTTTTTTACCAACTTCCACTAAAATTGCCCTTGCTCGATCTTTACTTCTTCCGATTTTAGACTATGCCGACATGTGTTATCTTGATTTAACACAAGAGCACTTAAACATACTTGAGCGCCTTCAAAATCTTTGCATACGGTTCATATTTGGCTTACGCAAGTATGAGCACATTTCTGAATTACGCTCTCAGCTCAAGTGGCTTCCTATACGACTCCGCAGGAATACGCATTTTTTTTCTCTTCTTTACTGCTTGCTATTTATTCGCCACACTCTTACTTATCTCAGGGACCGTTTCTATTACCGTCATTCCTTAAACAGTCTTACCCTACGATCTTCCGAAAATCTCCTTCTGCATACTCCTTCCCATTCTTCTTCCTTTGTTGATAATTCTTAATTCTTATTTATAATTCTTAGTTTTAATTCAGTGTAGTTGCCGTTCGGCTTTGGAATTCCTTGCCTATTGATATCCGTAGAGCTCAAACGCTGGTGTCGTTCAAAAAGCGGCTATACGCGCACTATTTATCTTCCCTATCTCCTTCCTAATTTCTTTCTTTCATAGCTTGTCATCTACTGATCATTGCATTTACCTTGATTACTGTCCTTGTATATTATGTTGTGTATCTATATAGTTTTTAGTTTTTAAAGTGTACACCCTACCAACCTACCTATTTTCTTCGACTATCTCTTAAAAGGCTAGGTTGTCTGGAAGAAATTGCTTTAAGCAATAAGACCGCCTAATTGTACTGTGTCCTTATGTGTCAGTTGTTTCTGTTATTTATGTTTATTTGGAGTACAATAAAGAGTAACTTACTTACTTATATATATATATATATATATATATATATATATATATAATAGGTTGGGGAAGTTTCTTCGCATTTTTTAAGATAATTCAAAACATTTTTTAATATAGTTTATTTAAATTTAACTAAAGTATGTATGTACCATTTTGATCGATAACCTTTTGCCATCTTGTAGGTAGGGACATGATCCCATTGCTATAAAAATTTTGGGACTTCTCATCAAAATACCGCGACAAGTGAATTTGGCAGTCCTCTCGTGATGTTAACACCTAACATTGCATAAAGAATTCTGAAGAGACCGAAACAGGTGGAAATCTGAAGGTGCAAGGTCAGGACTATACGGCGGATGCATTAACACCTCCCAGCCAAACTCTCTTAATTTTTGCTGAGTGGCTATAGATGTGTGAGGTCTAGCGTTATCATGATGAAACACCACGCCCCTTCTGTTGATCAATTCCGGCCGCTTTCTCTCAACTTCTTGTTTTAATCTCATCAGTTGTTCGCAGTAGAGTTCAGAATCGATAGTCCTGCCTGGTGGTAATAGCTCATAATGAATAATGCCCTTCCAATCCCACCACACACACAACGTCACCTTTTTACTAGTTAACCAGGGTTTCGCTACAGTCTGTGAAACCTGACCGGCCTTTGACCACGACCTTTTTCGCACGTTCTTGTCGTACGTGATCCACTTTTCATCACCAGTTATCAGCTTCTTCAAAAATGATTCGGTTTCATTACGTCGAAATAAAGAATCACAAATGAGTACACGGTTCATTAGGTTTCTTTCAGTGAGCTCGTGAGGTACCCAAATATCGAGCTTTTTTCAAATGCGCCAAAACTGTAAATTTTCAGTTCTTCAGCTACGTCGTAACTACTGATATGTCGATCTTGCTCCACTTTTTCAAAAATGTCATCCATTTTATCCGTAATAGGGCGACCAGAGCGAGGTGCATCTTTGACATCAAAATTTCCAGATTGAAAACGCTTTAACAAAATTTGTGCTACTCTTACAGACACTGCACTTTTTTTCGCGGCGTGCGTTGCATTTTTACCTTTTATGTAGTAAAATTATAAAATGTGTCGAATTTCTTCATTAGATTCACTCATTTCATTCATTTTACGAACCGGGTCGTGACGCGATATAGATATTGGGTAAAAACACTTTATCTATATCGCGTCACGACCCGGTTCGTAAAATGAATGAAATGAGTGTTAAACGCGAGTGTTTTAAAAGTTATAGATTCACTCATCCTGACAGTACGAAAAACAAATGAAAATCACACATTTGCCTAATTTGAATATATATAAATCAATTGCTGTTCGTTAGTTTCGCTAAAATTTAAAAGGCTTTATTGATTTGGCTAATTTTGGTTTTGAATGATTTTTGGAAGTCCAGGAAAGGTTGAAATTGAAGAGGAATAGTAAAAAACACAATTTCATTTTCCCATACAATTAGTCCGTATATATCAAACCTTTGACACATTATTTCATTCTGAGACAAGTCGAAGTTTGCCGGGTCAGCTAGTATGAAATAAAGAATCTGCATTTTGATCTCTGGATTTTGTGTAGATGCCTATAGGCTGTAGTCATCACTTAATATCCATCTAAACTACAAGTTTGTTTGCCACCTTCGTTGCATTAAAAAATCACTACCATTTGGCGGCAGATAGATTAGGTAATGCGGTGATGCCTACGCCCTCGAACTCCTTCACTGGTACTTTACCATCACCACACCGCGGTCACTCGTCCAAAATTCCATACAAACGCTTAATTTGGTCTCTATTACACATACATCAATCGGTGACGTGTATTTACACGTGCATCTGTGTGCGTAGCACGTAGAAAATACAAACCGTCGCCCATAAGAGAGGAGGAAGTTGGGTGAGGCGGGGAAATCGGTCGGGACGTCGAAGTGTCCATTCTATACGTAGTATTATTACATTTTGTCTGCCATTACCAAAATTATAAAAAGACATTATTTTAGTTTTCTGTAATTTTTATTCCAGGTGATTGCCGCGCTTCGCGGCGCCGAAGCAGTACCGGGGCTGAGCCCTTCTTCTGGCCTGCCATGCAGGTCGGAGTTTGGTACCGTGGGATTATTTAAGGGCTTCGGTGGAGGAGGCACGTATCGTCAGTCGAGAATGGGTGCTTTAGTTTGGTTATATTTTTTCTCTAAATAAAAAAAAAAAAATTTTTTAAATTGTTTTCTCTACGTACCGCCTTTTAATTTTTTTTAATACTACGTTTCATCTCACTCTATAAATAAGAACATTATGACTCTTATCACATTAATCAATTACAGCAGTAACCTAAATATTCTGCAAAACAAAAAAAAAGAAGAAATGTTTTCCTCAACAATACTTTTGATACTATCGCAACTTGTATAAAGTCTTGAATAGAACAGAAATAAAACACTTCAAGACAGGAAGTCAAGAGAAGGCTTGGCGGGTATCCAGGGCGATTTTTTTTGGTTGTAAAGCTAATGATAGATTAATGAACATTATTTTTGTATAAGAAATGAAGGAACGTCGAATGAACGAATTACTAAGAAGATATACAATGCGAATGTGAATGATTGTAGAGTCCCAAGAAGACCAAGACTGACCTATCATGACCAAATAGGTCGAGTTCTGTCTGATGGTGAGGTCAAAAGACTTAGGAATCGGCGTGCGTGCATGAAGAGAATGGTAAAGATAGATGAGGCACGGGAGATGTGTCAGGACCGGAATATCTGTCGCTCCACTCTCTCTGCCTACCCCGTTAGTGATCTGGCGTGAAGATACATACATCAATATATACATACATAAATTTTTGTATATTGTGTTGGAAATTACATGTTTTTTTTCGTGGCGTTGGGACGTGATGATCTCTGACGAATTTTCTTCTACTGGAAGTGAATTCTTCCACTAGTGAAGGCAGTCAACCGAACAATGGGCGTCGAACCAGGTCGAGCGACAGTGAGTGCAATAACACAAGATGTGTAGCTACGTCCTGCAATAAAACTATCACCACTGGAATCGCCAATCCGCATGCCAGACGTGGCTATTATGGCATTTCTTCCTTACAATTAGACTTTTTTACAGCAGTATGGCCCCGCTATACATGACCTTATTTTTTATGTCAGAAAGTTGACAGACAAGCAAACAGTCTACCTGATGTGGTCACCGTCGCCTATGAACATTTGCAACACCAGGGGAGCTGCCAGCCCTAAAGGACTCTGTTGACGCCAATTTTTTTTTCAATGGTAATGTATGGCCCCGTAACAACTATCACAGAAACATAATAACTGAGGTCTCAGGGGTGGCAACGCTTCTGCATTTTGACCTCTGGTTTTGATGTAGATGTCTATAGTCTGCAGTTATCACTTATCTTGCTGCATTCTTGTTTGCAACCATCCTTTCTTAGAAAAAGAATCCCATATTGTAGCACCGAGGAAACACCTCTGAGGGAAGTTCGTTCCACAATTCACACGTTCTGGGCAGAAATGAATGTGAAAATTGCACCATTTAAAACTGCCAAGTACCACGAATTCACATGATTATGAAATTTACGAGAAATAGAATTAATTGCCATCGCTAGCCTGCACTAAAAAAAAAACAATCAGATAACAGACTTTTTCACTTAACACTGCTCATAAAAACTTACTAATGCCCAATTTTACATAAAAAAGTAGTAATAAACTCAAAATTAGCTACCAAGAACGGTTAACAACCAGATATTAATAGACATGTCAACCAACACCGGGCGACTTTTTGTCTCGCGGCAAAAAAGTCGTATAGCGTCACCGCTACTAGCTCTGAGAAGCCATAACTCCGTAGACACGCGATGTTAGTGGCGTATCAGTGTGGAGAGGGCTTTTGTAATTATAAATAATTACTAGACTTTTTTCAAATGTCTTGTGAATGGATTTTTTTTTTCTTTATGTAATGGGAGTGGCAAACAAGCATGCAGTTCACATTCATGTTAAGTAATGACTGCAGCTTATAGACACCCACACAATGACTAGAGGTCAAAATGCAGATGCGCTGCCACTCCTGAGGCCTAAGGTGTTATGCCTCTGTGCCGTAAATTACAGGGCCGTACATTACTACCTAACCGGAACACGATAGTGCTGAACACTACCATTTAGCGGCAAGTATATTAGGTAATACGGTGGTGCCTACGCCCGCGAGATGGACACTGGAGCTCTACCACCAGTAAACTGTAAACTTTACGTGTGCTGGCCATTTATGACATTAAATAAAATCTATCATAATTAGCTACACATGCTCATTACAAGCACGAAAACATGCCACTTTTGAGCAATTGCTCTGTAGTAGCACAGTATAAGTCTACATACACGTATGTTTGTCGAGACATTGTAAACTTGCAAATTGCAGTTAAAGAAATACAAAATTGCTTTTTTAAAAAGCCTTTTCCACAAAAGCAAGCCCATGGCGTCTCGTACTGAACCCACAGGATACGTGGTGTACCCGTACATTCTTTGTGTACAGGTTGTTGCTAAAATGTACTTTTTTATTTTTAACCTGACTTGAGCCGTAAACTTTGACTTTTATGAAACAACAAAATTTAATGTAAACAGCGTAATTTCGAAACATCTAATAATTATAATTCTAATAAATTGATGAGAATTAACAATTAATTCTATAATGACAAAATGTGACATGTAAATTTTAATGAGTATTTGAGTATTTGAACAGATTTATTTGACTTCAAATTATATAGATTGAATTTGAGCCACACTGATGCTAGGGTCACAGCGCTATTTCATTAAAGAAGTATATTAAAGCACAATATTTTTTTTATATTAAGGAGTTAGCATACAAGCATGCAGCTCACACTGATGTTAAGTGATGACTGCAGCCTTAACAAACCAGTGGTCAAAATACAGATGCTTTGCCACCCCTGAGACCTCAGTTGTTACGTCTCTATGATAGACATTACTTGGCCATACATTACCATCTAACTGGAACACGATAGTGCTGAATACCATTTGGCGTCATATAAACATTACATATACCACGCACATTTCTATACTAATATTGTAAAGAGGAAATATATGTATTCTTGTATGTATGTTTGTAACGTTTTCACACAAAATCTACTGATTTTTTATATGACTGATTATTTCTCCCGGTGCGGGTATCGAACCCGCGATCCTTAGAATCAAACGGTCGTCTCCCGCCGCTGGACTAACCGGGTCAATCACACTCAATTGAAATGCCAAAGCTAATCGTACAACATAAAGTTTTATTATGCAATTGATATCAGATTTCTTATCCTCACTTACAATGTTGCTTATCTGAATAAGATTATTGACCACATTTATTCACCCTCAAACGAAATTACTCACGGCAAGTCTTTCCTGGTGGTAGAGTTCATTACATAACAAAACCCAATAAACAGCTTCAAAATTACTGAGGTAGTTTTTTTATTTAATTTATTTTATGGCAATTTTTTACATTTCCGAACACCCTGTATCCAAACTTATCATGTTACTTTATGCGTGTATTTTGACAAGTGTTTACCGGCAATCGCGAAGCCCCGCCACGCCTTCATTAGCGACATCACTGCCCTCTGCCTCTCACAAATCACGTGGGGTCATTTTGACCCCATAATGTATCTAAAAGGAGCCTCCGTATGAGAATACGCCTGGACAAGTACGTTCTGGAAGTGTTTTAGCGGGAACCTTGAAAGAGGCGTGTGGTGCTCTTGGAGTTAGGTACCTATATTAAATAAAGTTGGTGGCATTTTATTTGATAAGGATTACAGTGTCCGTGTGAAAAAGAATAATAGAGCAATAACACAAACTTTCAGGCTGCCTCCAAAACTTCATTGTAAACATTCTGGTAAAGTAGGCATCGTTTTACTCGAATTAGTGACTGTGACTCACTGACGGACTGATAATTAATTATTGTTTTTATATTATTTCGCATTAACACATGCTTGTGAAATATATTTTATTTTTAAAGAAAAATGGAAAGAAAAATTTGACTTCAGGCGAGACTCGAACTCGCGACCTACTGGGTCCAGCCGCTCTTCCAATTAAGCTGCTGAAGCCCTGCCCGATTTGTCAAATCTATCCTTCACATCTATTGCATTGCTTTATGGTAGCAGCAGCGCCATCTATTACCAACTATGCTAGTTAGGCAACCGATATAATAGACTTTTCAGTTTATTGAATATCGTAAAGAAGTTGGAAGAGTTGGAAGAGCGGCTGGACTAGATTCCCAGTAGGTCGCGAGTTCGAGTCTCGCCTGATGTCAAATTTTTCTTTCCATTTTTCTTTAAAAATGATAATTAATTGTTTGACTGACATTTACGCTGCTTCTTTGCGAAATATCGTCTTACTTGAAACTGACAATATGCGTAATAGCGATGCCCATCGACTATGGAACGGAAGGCTGATTGGTCTGTGGCGATGCCATTACTAAAAAAAAAGTAGGTTCGGAAAGGACCTATATTTTTAACCGACCTCAAAATAAGGAGATGGTTGTCAATTAGCGGGAACTCACGGCAAGTCTTTCCTGGTGGTAGAGTTTCAGTGCAGAAGCTCGAGGGAGTAAACCGCATTACCTAATTTTTGTACGGCCCTGTAATTTCCGGCACAGAGACATGACAGCTTAGGTCTCAGGGGTGGCAACACATATGCATTTTGACCTCTGGTTTTTGTGTAGATGTCTATAGGCTACAATCATCACTTAACATCAATGTGAGCTGCATGCTTGTTTGCCAACTTCATTGAATAAAAAAAGTCTCTTACGGGGTAGAGAGAGAGTGTGTAGCGCTAGATATCCCGGTCCTGACACACCTCCCATGCTTCAAAAATTCAAAATTCAAATCATTTATTTCAAATTGGTCTACAACGACACTTTTGCATTGTCGGGTTATAAGCTACCCTTCTTCTTGCATTCCCTTCATACATGCACGCCGATTCCTAAGACTTTTGACCTTACTCTCAGAGAGTACTCGATCTATTTGGTCATGGTAGGTCAGTCTTGATGTTCCTGGGCCTCTGCAACCATCCACATTCGCATTGTATATCTGTTTAGTCATTCGCTCATTCGACATTGTTTCTTTATACCCGAACCATCGGAGCATGCCTTTTTCTTTTTAACACCGATACTCTGATTCACACAATGCCTTTTTCTTACATCTTCATTACGAACGCGATCGGTGTTTATCATGGAGACAACTTAGGTCTCAGGGGTGGCAACGCATCTGCATTTTGACCTATGGTTTTTATATAGATGTCTATAGGCTGCAGTCATCACTTAACATCAATGTGAACTGCATGCTTGTTTGGAGGGGACACCAGGGGAGTTGCCAACGCGCTGCCAGCTCTGAAGGACTCTTTTGACGCCATTTTTGAAGAACCCCATATTGTAGCACCTAGGGCACCTATTGTAGCTACCTTTTTTATTACATAAAAAAGGGTACTCTACACCTATGTAATGTATAATTCACCAAGGGCCTTAGCGGATTTTCAAAATGGTGGATAACTTTTTATCAAGACCAATGTCTCCGAAAACATTAAAAATCTAATATCAAATATCCCTGTAGCGTAACACGGTAAACTCTACTGTCCCCAAATTAGTGGGTCCAATAGACCACCTTGGCGGTAAGTGAAAATATTGCTTGGCAAATATACTTGTATACCTGTTTATACACTTAGCTCGGCCGGAGTGATTGTAGGTAATAGAAACTATTAGACCGGTCACCCCAAGTATTGTGATTTAAAGTAATGAAGATGTAAGAAAGAGCCTTTGTATGAATGAGAGTATCAGTCTTAAAATAAAAAAGGCATGCTCCGATGGTTCGGGCATAAAGAAAGAATGTCGAATGAGCGAATGACTAAACAGATATTATTATACAACGCGAGTGTGGATGATTGCAGAGGCCCAGGTAGACCAACTCTGACCAACCATGACCAAATAGGTCGAGTACTGTCTGATGGTGGGGTCAGAAGTCTTAGGAATCGGCATGCATGTATGAAGATAATGATGTATGTTGATGAGGCACGGGAGGTGTGTCAGGACCGGGATATCTAGAGTGTGGAACTCTCTGCCTACCCCGTTAAGGACCTGGCGTGAAGATACATACACACATAAAATAATAATTATCTACTTTAAGTAGGTACATAATTTACAGCACGTTCAAAGGACCGAGGTATTAGGCTGTCCACGCTCTCTGTCACATAATCCTGCAGCGTAACACAGTAAACGCTCATTTCCCAAATGATTGGGTCCAATAAACCACCTTCGCCGTAAGTTAGACCAGCTCGTGAGAGGCCTGTCTAGACTTCTTCTTCTATATGCGGTCAGCATTCGAGAACTCTTCGGCCCCAACAACCATCGGTTCTTCGAGCTATAAGCCCTGCTCACTGCCAGTTGAGTTCATGTCGGCTACTTCTTAATGTTCACATTTCTGCTCTGCTGTTTTCTGCATAACCCTATGCCTTGTTATGTGGCCTGTAGTGAGCAACCACGTTTCAGTTCCGTATGCTATCACTGGCAACACACACTGGTCTTGAGATACTGCGGTAAGTTGAACGAGAAGGTATCGCAGTTTCCAACGCTACCCAACTGAGTTGGTTTCGATGTTTTTTTTCCATCACCAATATTTATTTGTTATTGTTTTAATATAAATTTTTAATCGTTTTTATTTTTTAATCCTGAATCATAAAAATTGAAATGAATTTAATATTGATCGATCATGTCTATCACTTTCAAACGTCTACATCACTCAGAGGTCCATGTTGACACTATTAGGGACCGCTCTAGCGCCGTTCTATTTACTGACCGACAGGTTCACAAGTTTATTGACTCCAAAAAATCATAGGCAGATGATAAAGGCAAATAAAAAATATCTCGCTGACTTAATGTAAGTAAGGCTTTTAATGACTAGCTGTTCCCCGCGACTCCACCCGCGTGTAGCGCGCTTTTCGCGTAAACTATGGAAACTACAATTATCCAGACTTATAATAATGTATTTTATGTATCTTCACGCTATGTCCCTAACGGGGTAGGCAGAGAGTGTAGAGCGCCAGAAATCCCGATCCTGACATACCTTTCGTGCCTTATCTACCTTCATCATTCTCTTCATACATGCACGCTGATTCCTAAGACTTTTGACCGCACCATTAGACGGACCTCGACCTATTTGGTCATGGTAGGTCAGTCTTGGTCTTCCTGGGCCTCTGCAACCATCCACATTCGCATTGTATATATATTATGTTAAGTCATTCGCTCATTTGACATTCTTTCTGCTTGCGCGAACCATCGGAGCATGCCTTTTTTCATTCTTATAATGACTTATAGTAAACGATGGCACCCGATCAAACAGTTCAGCAGTTCACTCACCATTGTAGAGGCGGTACAAAATGGACAGACATCCAATGTATCTGCGCAATCTAAGATTTTCGAGTCTATCTAGGATAGAAATCGACGCTAGGATGTGGGCTTAGGCAGCTTAGTAGTAAAACGGCAGTCGCAGCTTAGACTCCTGCCTGAAATTAATTTTTTATTACATTTTTTCTTTCTAGTGGACCCAAGCCACTACTGCTACGCTGCGGTCTTGGGTTTGATTCCTAGGTCGGGGTCAGTCGGGGACTACGAGTTCTATTGGGATTTTTCCATATTCTTGAAATTACCTTGTACCTCAGAGTTTGTATGTAGGTATGCTTGAATGTATGCATTTATCTACCCCTTCGGGGATTACAGGCGTGAAGTTACGTGTTAGAAGTGGGAAGCATC
Organism: Macrosoma leucophasiata; assembly: GCA_036365455.1. NCBI lineage: Eukaryota > Metazoa > Arthropoda > Insecta > Lepidoptera > Hedylidae > Macrosoma > Macrosoma leucophasiata. The sequence continues at coordinate 5,912,569 of JAWQUS010000015.1, forward strand.
TTCATTTTCATCTAAATTGTTTTCTCGATCCAAAACGATGCAAGACAACCACCTTTTACTTGATTAAAAGTGTTGAAATTTTAAAAAGGATACTGATAAAATTGTGAGTTGGTTCTAAGTGAAAACACGCATAACGTTGGGTATCTGCTAAAAGCGGTAATTCGGTGATGTAGATGATAGCTTATACTGGATGTGACACTTTATTTAAGTCTATTAATAAACTATTTAAAAAAATTGCGCTCTTATTAAACGAACTTTTAGATATACGCTTAGATTCAAGTTTTTTTTTTTAAGATATCGGCTAAATAAGCTACTAAATATTAAGATGTACATGTAGTCGATTTTTTGAGAAACAAAACTGTCAAAGGGGCTTCCGTACAGAAAACGTGAAGTTTTGCTCAATACTAATAACGATAGATGCTTGAAATATTCAGATATAGGTATATTCATTTTTAAAAATAAGTAATTACTTAAATGAATGCAAATATTTATTTTTTGCCGAAATTGACATTTGTAATTAAGTAATTAAATTAATAATTTATGATTGCCTATAATAAGGTAATAATAATATGTTTTGTATATCATATTATTTTACTTAATTAATTCAATGCAATTTTGGTCAATCGTCACACTAGTAAAATAAAAATTAAGTTCTTTGTAATGTAATTTGCATGCCAGTGAAATATGAGGAATTAAATTAATGTATTACGTATGTAACATCAAAATGTACCGATATTTCTAGCAAATAAATAAATAAATTCTAATTCTTGCTTTTTTTCTTGTTCAGAACCCTCCGTGTACGAGTCTGACTTGCAATTGGATGGATTTATTATATTATGTTTTTTAAATCCACGACTGTGCATTGTACATGTGTTACTGCAAGAATTATAATAATAATATCACAATACCTAAGGTGGAGCTGTGTGTTGAAGCCCTTGAAGCGTATAAACAAAATAATTAATAAGTGTTTTATATTACATTTTTCAATTAATACCTTAAGCAGAATTGTCAATTTTTCTATGAGCGCACTTAGGTAACTAATAGTCTCTTCCAGTAGATTTAAGTTTTAGTAATATAAGCAGTATGTTCTCGTTACGCACAATGAGTAAACACTTTACACACAATTACGTGGACATCTACAAACGTGTATCATTATCGTTGAACGGTTAGTAATTTCTTTTATAGTTATTTTCTGTACAATTTGACATAATCATTTATCTACTAACTAGTACCCTGGCTTCACACGAGTGTAGTCTATATAAAAGTTTTTGTCTTATCATCATTAGTTTAAGCATTGACATTGGTAGTCGTTACTCCCAACGGTAGGTAGAAATAAATGTAATATCAAGTATTTTTTTTTTTTTTATGTAATTGAAGTGGCAAACAAGCATGCAGTTCACATTGATGTTAAGTGATGACTGCAGCCTATAGACACCCACACAAAGACCAAGGTCAAAATGCAAATGCGTTACCACTCCTGAGGCCTAAGGTGTTATGCCTCTGTGCCGGAAATTACAGGGCCGTACATTACCACCTGACCGGAACACGATAGTGCTGAACACTACCATTTAGCGGCAAGTAAATCAGGTAATGCGGTGGTGCCTACGCCCGCAAGCTCCGTCACTGGAGCTCTACCACCAGTATTTATTCTAACAGTAACTAAATTTTAAATGTAACTCCCTCAGTAGAACAGTGCATGCATTTACATCTGCCTATCACTTCGGGGATTACAGGCGTGAAGTTACGTAATTAAATAAATACATATATATATTGTATAACTGCCTCGGTAGCCTAGGGGTAGCAGGCCACTACTACTACACTGAGGTCCTGGGTTCGATTACAGGACAGGATTTATACTTAACAAGCCCTTTATCTCGGGTTCCATTGAGATTTTTCCATTTTCTGGAAATTTCCCAGTACCACGAAATTTGTTAATATGTCCGGAGATGTCAACAGGTTCGCCAGCTGTTAAATGGGTCAAAACGTAGTCGGCGAATTGTTAATGTATGCATGTATGCTTAAATACATGCATTTACCTCTGCCTACCCCTTAGGGATGATAAGTGAAGTGAAGTTACGTAAGTTACGTTATATAAATTAAGGTATAAATTTCTAATACATTGTCTAACGGCCAAATACTCAAACGTCACTCAAATCTAAGTGGGACTTAAAAGCCTTATGTCTTTATAAAACTCGTTCAAACGAAAAAAATAGCGCACATTTGAGGGTTGCTTAAAATTAAGTGACGTTTGAGTATTCGGGAATAAGGCTATTAAAATGAAGCGAGAAATTTGTAAAAAATAGAGTTTTTAACAGCTTCTAGCGTAATCACACAATACGCGAGCTTATGTTTCAGGGTTATGTACAGAAATAGTGAAAGAGAACCCTGGCGCTGTAACAACACCATTTTTTTTTATGCAACGAAGGTGGGAAATAACCTTGCAACTCACATGGATGTTATACTCAATACTCAATACTTTATTGCACCATTGTGTACCTATAACGTTAGCATTATGGACCCTGTACGGCACCGCAACGTAGGAGAGAGGATGATTTATACCAGGTGATCCCAAACAATTTTCTTCTTGTAGACCCCTTTCAATTTTTTTCTGGTTTCCGTGGACATCCTTGCTACATTTATATCACATTCCCATATTTCCAACGCCTACGTAGACCCCCATCGGGTCCCATAGACCCCAGGGGGTCTATATGGACCACTTTGGGAATCACTGATTTATACTGATTTAAATACCTAGTTTTTGAACATATACAAGAGTGAAGACTATAGTTAAGTGATGACTGCAGCCTATAGTACATATATCCACATAAAAACTAGAGGTGAAAATGCAGATGCGTTGCCACACCTGAGACATAAGTTGTTATGTCTCATATTTAACTAACTCTACCTATAGGTACTTAGGTTTTGTATCTATGTATCTTCACGCCAGGTCCATAACGGGGTTGGCAGAGAGTATGGAGCGTAGCGTCAGCTTAGGTTTTCCACACTGTTTACTAGTGGTAGAGCTTCAGTGATGGAGCTAACGGGCGTAAGCACCACCGTATTAACTAATATACTTGCCGCTTAATGGTAGTGTTCAGCACTATCGTATTCCGGTCAGGTGGCAATGTACGGTCCTGTAATTTCCGGCACAGAGGCATAACACCTTAGGCCTCACGAGTGGTAACGCATCTGTATTTTGATCTTGGTCTTTGTGTGGGTGTCTATAGGCTGCAGTCATCACTGAACATCGATGTGAGCTGAATGCTTGTTTGCCATTTCAATAACATAAAAAAAAACCTAACAGCAAGCAAATAAAGTCATCGGAAAGAGCTCAAAATTAAATAATATCTTTTAACACGGAACCCACATCACTGCAAAACTCGTACAAATTTTTACCAGCGCGGTATCAAAAAAGTTTACTAGGCGTCATCCATCTCGGATGACGTGGGCAAACAAAACCAGGAAGACAGATTACTAGAATCCCGATAAGTGGTACAGAGGAGCAGTGTCTTTCTTATAACAAAGGATTCAAGTGTTGTAGAATGAATATAGGTAGATCCTAGTGCAGTTCACATACATTTTATATTAATACTAGCTGACCCGGCAAACTTCGTATTGCTTGAGAATGAAATAATGTGTCAAAGGTTTGATGTATACAAATATAAAATAAAAATTGTAGTTTTTACTATTTCCCTTCAATTAATTCATATTTTTTACCTTTTAAACCTTCCCTGGACTTCCGAAAATCATTCAAAACCAAAATCAGCCAAATCAGTAGCGTTCTCGAGTTTTAGCGAGACTAATGAACAGCAATTGATTTTTATATATGTAGATAAGATATAGCAAATAAATAAAATTGGAGTGTCTGTTTGTAATATAAATATAACCGCTTTTTACTAAATCCATATGTATGTATACAGTTTACACATACCAAAAAAACATTTTTTACAATTTTTGTCCGTCTGTCTGTCTGTTTGTTGCTTCTAATCTCGGGAACGGCTTTACCGATTTTGACGGGACTTTCACTGGCAGATAGCTTATGTAATAAGGAGTAACTAAGGCTACTTTTATACTAGCTGCGCCCACGACTTCTTCCGGGTAGATACTGAAAAATAATAAATTCTCATGCAGACGAAGTCGCGGGCACAGCCAGTCTAAATTATAATTCTCGATGCCGTTGCGTTGCGATGCAGGCTTTTCTATTTGACATATTTTATTGTATTGACGTATTAACTTCTTATAGGTTAGGATCCCACTGCAGAATCATTTCGTTCATCCAGATATGTTACTCACCTAATTTTTATGCATATTTATAATCTAGAGCAGTGGTTCTCAAACTTTTTAAATGACGGAATCCTTTTGAGAATCAAAATACTTGATGGAATCCTACAATAAAACAATTGTTCTTATAAGTGTATTTTCTATTAATCAGCATGATAAAAGTACAATGTAACAGTTACTAATTATTATTTACTTCACCACTTGGCAAGGACAATAATAGAAAACATTAAAAAATAAAAAATCTAACTAGTGGGAGGTACGAAACTGATTTTTATTTTTCATCAATTGGTTGATATCAGGTTTGATGGAAGAAAGTTGGAGTCTCATATCAGCTTCGACGTCCAGTCTGTTGCGATATTTTGTTTTCGTGGCTACGTAGGTAGAGAATCCTGTTTCGCACAAATATGTAGTTGGGAACGGAAGAAGAATATTCAGAGCCATTTGGCCAAGCATCGCATATTCATCTTGGATTCTGCACCAAAAATCATTGAGAGGCGTCGTTTTGAACAGTGACTCCATACTTGTGTCTGATGACATTTCTAAAAGATTCATATATCTCGTTTGACATGTTTTCAGGCTTTTCCAAGTTGGGTAAAAAAGGATTATGAATCCATGAATTCACTTTAATTCTTGTAATGTGTTCTTCGGGAAAATACTTTTCAAAAGATGCGTGCATCGAACTGAGATATTGGACCAATTCTTCAAACACATCATCTTCAAACATTTCTGAGTCGTTTTCGCTAACAAACTCACTGAGTAACGTAAAGCTTTCTATTTTTTTCTTACCAATGCAGATGATCCAAAAATCTAATTTTCTTTTAAAAGCAGTTATTTTATTATAGGCCTGAAACACTGTTGTCTGTTTACCTTCCAACGATAAATTCAATTCGTTAAGTTTTTGAAAGATATCCGCCATAAAAGACAATCGGAACAACCAAGTTTTATCATACAAACGGTCCTTCAAATTAAAAGAAGTATCTGCTGAAAGAAACATTTGTAACTCGACTCTAAGTACAAATACAAGTATAAAATTGTTGATACCAAACTTATGAGATATTGTACCAGCTATTGTAACACACGTTTCTACAAATACAAATAAAAAAAGACGTGTGGCACTCGGGGACTGCCGCGGTAAAGCTATTGCATTTACATAATTATCTAAAATTATGCAAAACAAAATAAAATGCAAATAAAAGAAAAAAAAATAGAAAAATGAAACAATTATTTTCGTTTAATATTTACCACTTTTAAATATTGAATGGAAAAACAAACAATAAAAAAAATAAACAAAAACAATCTTGGCAGCGGTGGGATTCGAACCCACGCCTCCGAAGAGACTGGTGCCTTAAACCAGCGCCTAGACCGCTCGGCCATGCTACCCACGAGGTCGGATGGCGAAATTATACATGACTTTCTTTAAATGAGTTTAAAATTTGTAATCCCGAGCGTCCGGTTTTTTCGTTACGGAATTTCTGAATTCGGTCTCTCGATAGAAGCTATGCAATAGCTTAATAAATAAATAACGTTCATAACGTTTTGTGCGGCCGCGGAGCGACCAGAGAGAGGTGTTTTGATTTTTTTTTCTAATATATTGCGGAACCCTGACAGAGGTATCACGGAACCCTAGGGTTCCGCGGAACACACTTAGAGTATAGCTGATCTAGAGAATATATATCCACTAGGTTGCCGGTTATTCGTCAACTCGACACGGACGACCGGACACACGCATATCCAGTTGGATATCATATATAGTTGGTTAAACTTGAAATTGTAATGACTTGTTATTTCGTCGTCTGGACACGACAACATTTTTACGTGTGTCCACATAGTGAAACTTAAATAAAATATAATTTTGTTTTCGCCAACTGGACACACATTCACATTTTAACCGAATTCATGACAAAGTACAGTCACGCAGATTATTTTTCAAGACAAAGGACTTCATTTAGTTGCCAATATCCCATCTATCCGTCAACCGAACAATGGCGGTCAAACCATTCCAATGGGGCGGTAGTAGGTAAGTGCAATATGCAAGATGGGCAACAGCGTCCTGCGATGAAACTACCGCCACCGCGATCGCCAATTTACATGCCAAGCGTGGCGATTGTGGCAGGGGGGAGGGTATGTATCCCATCATCTCCTTATGTGGAGGCTTTAGTCCAGCAGTGGACATATTACAGCTGATATGATGATCTCATCTATCCAAAGTGTAAGCAAAAAACTGTATAGAAAAGGAAACGCATCACTAGGCGTTCATTGGATGTTATTCAATAATATGGCTAATACAGTTAAACTTGAACAGTTTCAGCATGTAGATCGCATCGGTATTCTCGTTTTTGCCCATCACAACATGTGAGAAATTGTTGCCGAACCCCGACAGTGGTATCACGGAACCCTAGGGTTCCGTGATACCTCTGTCGGGTAATTTTGTTTTCGCCAACTGGACACACGTTCACATTTTAACCGAATTCATGACAAAGTACAGTTACGCAGATTATTTTTCAAGACAAAGGACTTCATTTAGTTGCCAATACTACTTCTCGATTTCTTCGGATAAATCTTATCAGACTATAAAATTAGCCAATAATAATTCAAATTGGTTCAACAAACGGCATAGTCAATCGTAAACCAGTAAGTGTGGTAAGTACGGTCCACGTTTATTGGTCATTCGGCCCAGGGCAGGCGTTATTGATTCTTTGCTATTGTGTAGTGCGCGCGCCGCGAGTTGATAGTTCGTGGTTAAATGTGCACGCACTTATTAAACGCATTTAGTCAGTGCATATTAAAAAAAAAAACGTCAAAATTAAAAACAAATTGAGATGAAGTTATAGCATATTTTGCCCCAATTACTCACAACAATATAGTGGGAGTCTTTTGGGAAGGTTTTGACCAGCAGTGGACGTCTTACGTCCTCTCTCTCACAAAGATATACAGTGGAAACATTGAATCAACGGATAAGTATTATAACATATTATCAAAACATCCAAAAGGGATGTTGACTTGGTATTAAATCACTGCTTTTTAAGGTTCCGTAGTAAACAAGGAACCCTTATAGTTTCGCCATGTCCGTCTGTCTGTCTGTCTGTCTGTCTGTCCGTTCGCGGTTTAGCGCAAAAACTATTAGTACTAGAGACTTGAAATTTGGCACAAGTATACACCTTAATTACGCCGACAAAGTAGTAGAATAAAAATGTGAAAATTTTTTTTTTAGGTGCGGATTTTTTTTTTATTTTCGATTTTCATATAGTTTAATAGTATCGTTGGATAGGTCTTTTAAAAATATTATGGGTATGGGAACATTGATTTTTGATTTAGTTAACTGTTCGTGACTTATTAAGCTTTAAAGTGCAAATTTTCGTTAGACTCAAGTGTCTCCCCCCCTACAGACTAAACGGTTGTTGTTAGAAATTCAAACGTTACGGCGATAGTAGCTACATATAGCGAAATTAAAAGGAAAACTATCACACCTAAGTTGGCCTTGCAAGTTTGCGAGTAATAGTCGACCAAATGTATTTTACTAGAAAATTTCGAACAACTCCATAGAAAATATTTATTTATTTTTTTCATTACATCTCTTACTCTGTAACTACGGAACCCTAAAATGCGCGTGGCCCGACATGTACTTACACTTTATTATATAATATAAAAGTTCAATGTTTTGTATGGATTGCAAAACACAGTGCTGTGTACAGGTGCAAAATATAACAAACTTGAAATATAATTTTGTATGGGGAAGCAAAATATAAACACTACGAATTTCAGTGAAACAAAATACTGTAAAATAAAAATAATTTTACTCTACCTTAACAATGAAGTATAACTTAAATATCTAACATGCAGTTTGTAGATAATTAAAAAAGCACCTATTAAATTGTTACTATTACAAGTGGTGTCATTATTGGCTTTTTTTTTTTATGAAATAAAAGTGGCAAACAAGCATGCAGTTCACATTGATGTTAAGTGATGACTGCAGCCTATAGACACCCACACAATGACCAGAGGTCTAAATGCAGATGCGCTGCCACTCCTGAGGCCTAAGGTGTTATGGCCTCTGTGCCTGAAATTACAGGGCCGTACATTACCACCTGACCGGAACACGATAGTGCTGAACACTACCATTTAGCGGCAAGTATATTAGGTAATGCGGTGGTGCCTACGCCCGCGAGCTCCGTCACTGGAGCTCTACCACCAGTAAAATATTATTATGATTTATTTTGAATATTTAATGGTTAAGCACAATGTGTTAAATAATGGTACACAATGATTACACACTTGTGTAAAATAAAAGTGTATTTTTATGCGAAAAAAATTAAAACCAAAATAAAAGTTAAACACAGAGATTATCAAATCGATTCAACCGGCGTACAATGCGGGCTCTATGCTAATCTCCCGTCTAATATAATTATAATGTATGCAGTAAGTGTACCACGTGATAATACATGATTGATGTCCCACTGTTGGGAAACCAGTGTGGGAGACGTACGAACACGGACTAGTGCGTACAGAAGTGATTTGGTGAGTTTGTTATGTTTATATAAAATCATAAGGACTCTTATTTTCATTATTGTTTTACAGAATTTACAAAATTTTAGCACGCGTTACTCGGATATATTTTATGTTAAGTAGCGTGGATCGACTTTTAACATAAAATATATATTTCACACATATTGAATTATAAATTTCTTCAGCGATCAAATGGGTGTTCGTATTTGTAAATATTTAAATGCCTTAAATATCGTTTTGAGCGTTTGTGCGGTGGGTTTATATACCTAATTGGGCTTAATTATTTACTATTATTTTATTTATTACTGCCTTATATTTCGTAAAACCAGAAACGTGGTCGCTCACTATGGGCCTCATAAGAAGGCTCAAGGTCACTCAGAGAGCAATGGAGAGAGCTATGCTTGGAGTTTCTCTGCGAGACCGAATCAGAAATGAGGAGATCCGCATGAGAACCAAAGTTACCGACATAGCTCACCGAATAGCGAGACTCAAGTGGCAGTGGGCAGGGCACATAGCTCGACGAACTGACGGCCGTTGGGGCAGAGCAGTTCTCGAGTGGCGACCGCGTACCGGAAAGCGAAGCATAGGCAGGCCTCCCACAAGATGGACCGACGACCTGGTGAAGGTCGCGGGCAATCGCTGGATGAGGGCGGCCCAGGACCGTTCATTGTGGAATTCTTTGGGGGAGGCCTTTGTTCAGCAGTGGACGTATTTTGGCTGAAATGATGATGATTTCGTAATGTCACTAAAGGTCCTCTCAGAACACCAACGCTGCAGCACTGCTGCAGCAATAAGCTGAGATGGATGCCATTTTTATGGCTTCATACAACTACATTTTTATAAGTTACTGGGTTTTGTCCAATATGTTATTCCAATGTGTATTTAAATTGCTGTAAAGTTTTATCCAAATCCGTCCAGTAGTTTTTTTTGTGAAAGATTAACAAACATCCGTATTCACAAACTTACACATTTATACCTAAATATTAGTAGGATTGGGTTATGTGTCAGTCAAAGTAAAAATACAAATAATTGATTTTCTTTTTTTTTCTCTCTTTCATCATCATCATTGGCAAACTACCATTATCTGACATCTTGTCAAAGATGAGTCAATAAAAAAAACTTAACACTTTTGCTTGCAACAGTATTTGGAATGTACGTCTTATTTAGGAGTGATTCGTTACCTACATTTTCGTTTTAAACACTCTTTGTTCGACTGTACTACATCACGCGATGCCGTTAGGGATGTAGCTTATTAAGTTTTGTTTTATATTAATTATAACCTTTTCTTATTGAGATCGTTAGAACTTCAAAAAAGTCAATAGATTAGTTACTATCTCTTACATACACAAAATAGACTTTTTTATGGACGTGGCAAACAAGCATTCAATTCACATTGAGGTTATGTGATGACTGCAGGCTATAGACACCCACACAAAGATTCAGGTCAAAATGCAGATGCGTTACCACTCCTGAGGCCTAAGGTATTATGCCTCTGTACCGGAAATTACAAGGCCATGCATTACCATCTGACCGGAACACGATAGTGCTGAACATTACCATTTAGCGGCAAGTATGTTAGGTTAGGTTGGTATGCAGTGGTACATACGCCCGCAAGCTCTGTCACTGGAGCTTTACCAGTCACACGTTTGTCGACCATTTTGATCAAGTTTTGACCAATACCGGACTATCAGTAAAATAAAAAAACGCTTACATTCACAACCCCACAGTAGGTATAAACCTGTATATCAACACATACAGTTATGTTTATATCCCTACTTCCCTACTAATATTATAAATGCGAAAGTAACTCTGTCTGTCTGTTACCTTTTCACGTCCAAACGACTGAACCGATTTTAATGAAATTTGGCACAGAGATAGAGCTGACTTTGAGAAAGAACATAGGCTACTTAGTTATTTATAAAACGACATCCACGCGGGCGAAGTCGCGGGCAACAGCTAGTATCTATATAAACACATACACAAACACCCAGACCCGAAACAAATATCTGTAGGCTGTAATCAAACGGTCATCTCACACCGCTGGACCAACCGGGTCGTCAAGTCATCAGTGCTTTCGTGGGCAGTGTGCAACCGAGATAATAGTCTACGAAGTCGCAACTACCCGATTGTCTCTTTCGCAGGCTCGTAGTGTGAAATGTCGTATAGTTCAATATACTCGAGAAAAAATAAAGTAAAAATAGTTTTAATCCTCTAATAAATTATTCGTGCTTAGCAATAATCTTCCCTGGGATGTCACAGACAGACAAAACTCATATTACTCAATCAAACAAATTTTGAATGTCAGCCAAAACCAATACAATAAAGAATGGGAAATAGATGCTTTGAACATTTTTTTTGGGTTCCGTATCTGAAAAGGTGGAACCTTTATAAAATCACTCACAATTTTAAACATAATTGTTTTATATTATTTCGCATTAACACATGCTTGTGAAATATATTGTATTTTTAAAGAAAAATGGAAAGAAAAATTTGACTTCAGGTGAGACTCGAACTCGCGACCTACTGGGAATCTAGTCCAATTGAGCTACTGAAGCCCTGCCTGATTTGTCAAATCTTTCCTTCACATCTATTGCATTGCTTTATGGTAGCAGTGCCTAACTAGCATAGTTGGTAATAGATGGCGCTACTGCTACCATAAAGCAATGCAATAGATGTGAAGGAAAGATTTGACAAATCAGGCAGGGCTTCAGTAGCTCAATTGGAAGAGCGGCTGGACTAGATTCCCAGTAGGTCGCGAGTTCGAGTCTCGCCTGAAGTCAAATTTTTCTTTCCATTTTTCTTTAAAAATAAAATAATTTTAAACATAGCATAGCTATGGCTATTTTTAACCGACGAAAACAAAAAAGGGGGGTTATCTATTCGATATGTATAATAAACAAAAAATATTATTTTTAGGGAGTTATATTTGGAAGTCCAAAAAAGTTTTTTAAAATTTGTGAGATATATCATGTTATAAAGATTACAAAGTTAAGTTGTAAATATTTAAAAATATCTTTTTGAGTTTTGAAGTAACTCAAAAAATATTACATAATGTCTTTTTTAATTCTATATTTTTGTTTCCTAAACTAAGCTTAAAATAAAAAAATACCGTATACAAATGATGATGCATTACGCATAGATAATAGGAAAACTAATGAGAAGTCTATGGTATATATGGTCTATATAATAACATAGTAAATTCATCAATTGTATGGAACCTAGTATACGCGGGTCCGACTCGCTCTTGCCACATTTTTTTTTCTAGCAAAACTTTGACGTAAACAACTCGATTTGCCGAGTCTGAAGTCTCATAAAATGGTAAGCCTCTCACATTGGCTATCGAACCATTAAATGGGCGCACAAATAAATAGAAAACTAACATTATTCAGAATCGGGCTTATTTGCATGTTATTTGTATGACAAATAAAATTATCATAAGGCAAAATCCTGAGGTGAACATCGATGGTGGGATAGTGGATGTGATTCGTGCAAGTACGCTCGATTGGAGGCGCACGCCTTCATAATAAGAAAAGATATTCAGGTTCTCTATATAATCAATATAATTTGACTTGTTTAAACGGAGGAGTATGAAGAAATGAACAAACTTGTCTAACTTTGACAAATCGACAGTATTTTCTTAACATCAATGTAAACTTAAGACTTTAATATTATATATTTATCCTATAGGGCCTATCAAGACACGATTTGTTATATTTATCCTATAAAATGAAAGCGCCCAAGGTAATGCCTTCTATAATCTATATGCGAAAATTTGCAAAAAATTATTTTGAAAAGCTGAAAGCTGATGCTTCTACAGTTGATTGGTGTCAAGTTGAGGAGGCGGCGACAATTGATAAAAAAGTCTCAGTGTTAAATACGCTAATAGTAGGTTTGTTTGATACACACGCCCCTCTTCACGCTGTTCGTGTCAAACGCCCTCCAGCTCCCTGGATTAATAGAGGAGTTCGGATGGCGATGTCCCGTAGAAATAGGGCTTTTCGGACTTATAAAAGGGATCGATACGAGGCAAATTGGGACTTATATAAACGTGCAAGAAATCGTTGTAATCAAATGGTGAGAGCAGCGTAGGGAATATTATATCCATGATAGCGTAGGGAATTCTTCACCAGCTGATGTATGGAAGTTTTTGAAATCTGTAGGCTTCTCAAAACCTCTCTTAAACATAAATAGTTTGAACCTATCTGTTAACGATCTCAATTTACATTTTTCTAAAACAGTACCTCTTGATCATGCTACAAAACTTGATACCTTCATTTATTTGACTTCCATACCAAATCTTACTAGCAGTATTTTCTCCTTCTCCTGTTACTGGTGACGAGGTCCACAAAATTTTTAAGTCGTTAAATTCTAAAGCAGTTGGTTATGATGGAGTGGGCAGAACCATGATATTACCCTTAATCGATTTTATTCTCCCTTTTCTAACTCACATCATTAACTTTTCTTTAGAGTCTGGGATTTTTCCTGATGTTTGGCGTAAAGCTTTCGTTATCCGACTTCCTAAAATGTCAAATCCCAGTCTTGTTAACCATTTTAGACCTATATCTATTTTACCTTTTTTATCAAAAAGTTTATAGGTGGTAGTTCATACACAATTTAGTAATTACATTCACAAACATGATCTCCATTACAATCTGGCTTTAGACCTGGTCATAGTACTGCCACTGCTCTGCTCAAGGTTGTTGAGGATGTCAGATTAGGCATGGAACGTTCCAAATTGACAGTTTTGGTTCTCATCGATTTTTCAAATGCATTCAATGCCGTTGACTATGACATTCTAATTGCCATTCTTTCGAAGCTGGGTACCTCGCTACTAGTTCAGAAATGGTTTTTGTCTTACCTTCGTAGACGTCAACAGGCAGTTCGCATCGATCGTGAATTCTCCGATTGGAGCGAATTGTCTTCAGGCGTACCACAGGGCGGTATTCTTTCTCCATTACTTTTTTCACTTTATATTAATTCTGTCACTCACTTCCTGAAATGCTCTTACCATTTGTACGCCGATGACCTTCAGTTGTATGTTCAAACTGATAACGAAAACATTGACTACGCTATTTCGACACTTAACAAAGATTTCCTTTCGTTATCAACGTGGTCACAGAAATTTGGTATTTTTGTGAATATCAATAAATGTCAGGCGTGTATTTTGGGAAGTACATATTTTGTGAACAAACTGGACCTTGATGATTTAACCCCTTTAATGTTTAATAACACACCGATTAGATTAACACGCGAGGTGAAAAACTTGGGTTTATATCTGGATACAACCTTAAGCTAGGGAACTCAGATCACTAACATTTGTAAGGTCACAACAGCCACGCTTCGTTCTCTTTATAGGTTCAAACATTTTCTTCCTTCGAAAACTAAATTGTTGTTGGTACAATCGCTCATTTTTCCTGCAATCGATTATGCCGATGTTTGTTATTCAGTGTCTCTCTCAAGAATATCTATCTAAATTGGATCGTTTACTCAATAACTGTATTGGATTCATCTTCGGCCTTCGCAAATATGACTACATTTCCTCCTACCGTAGTAAGCTTAAATGGCTCCCTATCCGTCATAGAAGATCCATGAGAATTCTCTGTTTATTATTCTCTATACTTAACGTATTTCATCTCCTGCTTATCTCAAATGTAAATTTAAATTTCTCGGTGACTCTCACCATCTTGATCTTCGTTCTTCCGTTAATCTCATTCTTGACATTCCTTCACACCATTCTGGTTTTATGTCCAATTCCTTCACTATCACTGCGATCAAACTCTAGAACACACATAAATGAAATAGAATGTTTACTTTAAATTACCAATCAAACATTAAATTGCAGATTTTAAAAAGAAGTCGCGAAGCTTACGTTTGAATGTAAATTTACTCGAAGATTTTTTAACGTCAATAGGCAGCGTGCAGCATATATATTTATTTATTTATATTCTTATAGTTATGTGTATACTTATATATTATATTTATGAATTCAGTTTATTTTTCTACTCATTTATTTCATTACATACATCATGTATTTATTCTCTACATACTTAAAATTGATATTTTGTAACCTCTCAGCACCTATTCATCCTTTTTCAACACAAACCAAAGGTTGACTGGTTGATAATGCCCTGTTGCATTAAGTCCGCCTTATGTGCCTATTATTCGTTTGCATAAAAGTTAAATAAATAAATATTTATGAATTTGGTACCTACATGGGCTAAAAATGCTTGTCCGCTACGAGACAAGCCAAGTGCGCGTTGGTCTTGCAAGCACAAACTATCGTACGGCCGTGAGATAACCTCTGTTGTCTTAAATCTCATAGACTAGATGGGAGAATCATCATATTTCGTCTGTTTTCTTCATTCTCTATATCTCTTTATAAGATATTGTTGTATGATAAAGAGATATGGCGTGTTTCGGCAAATTACAAATGTAAGGAATCAATGTAATTTAAGCTTCTTACTCGTTTAATTTTGGTAGCATAAAAAATGTAAAAAAGTTTAAGAATTTTGAAAATGGAATAAATTAATATATTTATAATTTAAAACCTCCTTTAAATTTTACTTCCTTATTCACAATCGTACATTAAATACGTTTTAGCTATAGAACGCTTTGTCTTTATCAGTTGCATTGTCAAATGTGCAGGATAGAAAAAGACAAAGGAGAGATTAGGAACACTTTAGCTAAAATACGTTTATGAATAAGGGGGTTAATTTTTAAATGTCACATCCAGTAAACACTAAATTATGCGAGCCACCTCAGTGTGGGAGGAAGTTATATTCTTACATTGTTATATTTTGAGATGGAGCTTGGAAGCTGAAGAGGTTGGAAGACTGTCATATGACATTCGAATTTTAAATATGCTACTGCATTTAAACGCAAAGACTGGTATCAGTAGTCCAGTGATAGAAAGCAAGGCTTGAAAAATTTGCTCTGCTAAGGTCTCGAGTTCAATTCCCACGTCAAAAATATTAGGATTTTTATTTATTTTTTCGGAAGAACCCCAGTACCACCCTCAGAGTTTGGTAATGTGCCGAGAGATGCTTGCCACCTATAAATATGATAATGTGTGTTTGCCACGTTATGAGCAAGTACCAGCCAAGTGCAAGTAGGTCTTTACACTGGTGGTAGAGCTCGAGTGACGATGCTCGCGGGCGAAGGCACTACCGCATTACCTAATATACTTGCCGCTAAATGGTAGTGTTCAGCACTATCGTGTTCCGGTTAGGTGGTAATGTAATTTCTGGAAGGAATAGGTTAGGTTTATGAATAATGAGGCCAAATGGCTACTTACCAATTAGGTTTATCACATAAAAATACTGTGCCGCGTCCTGAATAAAATAATTCAATTAAGAAAAATATCCAATTGCAAAAAAATATCGCCAATCAGTTTTTCAAAACAATCGTTTATCGAGTTCGTTGGAGAAGAAAAAGTCGATTGGTTTCGGAAATAGAATGAAGGATTCGAGTTTGGAATTTTAAAATGAACAGGACAGTTTTATGGATATTGTTTTTCTTTAATATGTTAATAAAATCAGGCTTATTGTTTACTATAGAAAACGGCACTCCACGCCTGTAAGCAGAGGTAAATAATAATACTTTTTTTGTATACTCAACAGAATCACAAAACAGAAATTATACATGGACAGTAAATACAATAGGCGGCCTTATCGCTACCAGCGATTTCTTCCAGGCAATCTTAATTTTACAGAAATGCGCTTAGGAATTTTAAATATGCTACTGCATTTAAACGCTAAGACGGTATCAGTAGTCCAGTGATAGAAAGCAAGGCTTGAAAAATTTGCTCTGCTAAGGTCTCGAGTTCAATTCCCAGGTCAAAAATATTAGGATTTTTATTTATTTTTTCGGAAGAACCCCAGTACCACCCTCAGAGTTTGGTAATGTGCCGAGAGATACTTGCCACCTATAAATATGATAATGTGTGTTTGCCACGTTATGAGCAAGTACCAGCCAAGTGCAAGTCGGTCTTTGCACTGGTGGTAGAGCTCGAGTGACGGTGCTCGCGGGCGAAGGCACTACCGCATTACCTAATATACTTGCCGCTAAATGGTAGTGTTCAGCACTATTGTGTGTGTATAGGTGTGTACAAACTAGGAGCTAAGAAAAAAAAATAAGTACATTCTAAAATTTAACAATGTGTGACATGACAATGATAGAAAAGCGGCGAAGGGAAAAATACATAATAAGAAAAATAAATACAGTGACAATAGTGAAGACAAAATTAATACGAGATGTATGTACGAGTATACCCTATTCAGATAAACTAGAGGTAAACAAATATGGCGTACGGAAAAAAATAGTGACGTGAATCATTGAGTGATCTAGGTCCTAAGAATGAGTATTTGAATATGAAAGATAATGATCGCCAGTGAATGATATACATCCATAAAAAATCGTATACTTTCTTTCGAATTATTTAATGTATTACCCGTATTTTATTGGACGAGGATTAACTTTAACAGATTTCTCTAAGTTAGAGAAGGATGTGAAATGTTACAACATCCTTCTCTAACTTTAACGGATTTCTCTAAGTTAGAGAAGGATGTGAAATGTTACAATAACTTTAAGAAACATGTCGTGGTGCCACCCAGGGTTAGCGTTTAAAATTTAGCAAATCATAATATACAGTCTCTCTAAACATACAACGTCAGATATAGCAAACATATGTTGTGATCGTTCGATAGTGAACTATTGACTGTCGGAAGTGGATAATGTTAGTATGCAAAGCAAATTGCTGGTACAGTGTGTTCGTAGTGGGCTCGGAATGAATTGGTCGTTACTTTGAGCTGAGATTCTTTTACATGTGGAATTTTTTGAATAGGTATAAATAAAATACGTTTAAACTCACAGCAGGCAATACAAATATTGATCCCGGTGCGGGGATCGAACCCGCGACCCTTCGAATCAAACGGTCGTCTCACACCGTTGGACTAACCGTCAATCGAAATAAAGAGTTTTTATGTATTATTACCTTGTTTTTTCTGCCTTCGCGCTCAAAGTAAGCTAATAGGTATTTGTTTAGTTACTTAAAAATATAGGCAAAAGTTGTTATAAAGGGTGGTAAGGGTGGACTGTATTTTATATAGGGAGGTTGTTTAAATAAAAGGTTATTAATGACTAAACAGATATACAATGCGAATGTGGATGGTTGCAGAGGCCCAGGAAGACCAAGGCTGACCTACCATGACCAAATAGGTCGAGTTCTGTCTGATGGTGGGGTCAAAAGTCTTAGGAATCGGCGTGCATGTATGAAGAGAATGATGAAGGTAGACGAAGCACGAGAGGTTTGTCAGAACCGGGATGTCTGGCGCTCTACACTCTCTGCCTACCCCGTTAGGGACCTGACGTGAAGATACATATATTAAAGGTATGACAATGTATTGCACTGGTTTAGTAATACAAAAAGTCTTGCAGACAAAGAGGCCGCGTTAAGAATGTCTGTTAGCTAATACCTATTATATTGAAGATTGAAACATTGATTGTTCGAATGATAGAGGCGATGGAAGGCTCCTCTGTGGTTGGTCGGTGTCGACACGCTTCATGATTTTAAGGCAGGATGTTGGTGGGGCTTGCTTCCATCGATCAGGCATGAATGAATGAATTAAGTGCTTTACAGTGTTTTAGCTGAAGAATAAAAAACGCCGGAAGAAAAACTTCTCAAAAAAATTTAAATCTAAGAAACACAATTTAAAAAGGGAAGGTGAAGGTAGACGAGGCTCGAGAGGTATGTCAGGTTAGGGACCTGGCGTGAAGATACATACATACATACTTTTTAAAAAAATACACAATTTAAAACACCATAGTTTATGCCTACCAAAAGCCACAACATAGCTTTTTCTTGAAAAATAGTGGCGGATATTTATTTTATAATAAAATACTCGTATCACTCCAACGACCAATTTCATTCATCCAATCCACATCACTAAGAATGCAAGGCGCCATACTTCCAAATTTCGGAGCGAGGTTTATGGTTTCCCGAAGTAATGACGTCACGGGCAGTTGGGCACGTACTGCACATTACTGACACGTAATGACGTCATACTGATTATGTGTTTGATATTAAGGGGTTATCGAATTTTGGTATATTTATGTATTATGTAGGCATCATAGCAGAAATGTTACTAATATTTTTTCACTGATGGTAGAGAAAGCTCGAGAGGGCGTAGATACCGTGCGAAAGAGATAACGCTCTACAGACCCGAAATAAGCCGAAGTCTCTTTCCTAGGCTCGATGTGCAATATTTATTGTTGAGCACTGTAAAGCCCCTTTGATCAATAGCTTACTGTCATTACACGAATGAGAGAGACAGCGTGATGATACACATGTAACATATATACAGCCTGTAATAAAAAAAACCGTCTGCGGTATTGTCATTCTTAATGACAACGCTGTTAAAGTCCGCAATAGCGAATATTAAATCAGCAACGACTTTCTGACCCGTCATGGTGTATATTGCGGATTAACAAGCGGCGGTAATGACTCTAACCAAATGTATGTATGTATGTATCTTCACGCCAGGTCCCTAACGGGGCATGCAGAGAGTTTAGAGCGCCAGATATCCCGGTCCTGACATATCTCTCGTGACTCATCTACCTACATCATTCTCTCCATACATGCTCGCCGATTGACTTTTGACCACCACCATTCTAACCCAATGTGATTTAATATTTAAAGATTCAATAGGTTTTAATAAATAAATATGTTTTGTTTTTATTTGCCAACACTACATGCTTCTCAAAGAAATTATTTCTAGTACACGCGAGTGTATACGCAAATATAATTAGGTCCACACTCTCCCTCACTCATAGCGGGTGAAACGACACCACCGAAGAAAGATGAAGCGCAGCACCGATGGCTTTGCTCTCCGAGGCACAGGAATCACTCAGGGCCACTATTGGACATTTATTCTTTTCTTTTTTTTTTTTCTATATAATAATCCCAATAATACTTTGCTCGACTCGTGGGTCCAACTTGAGATGTCCAGCATCGCGCTTAAGACCAATACACTAATCTAATAAGGCAGTTACTAAGCAAATATTAAGCAGGTAAAGACTATATTACCTAAGACTATATTACCTAAGGTGTCACCTTAGGTAAAAAAAATAAATTAAAATACGCTTACACTCACAGCCCCACAGTAGGTATAAACCTGTGTCGTGGGTGCCGTTGTACACATACAACACATGCACAAACACCCAGACTCGAAACAAATATCTGTAGGCCATAAAAATATTTGTCCCGGTGCGGGGATCGAACCCGCGACCCTTCGAATCAAACGGTCATCTCACACCGCTGGACTAACCGGGACGTCAAGGTTAGGTCGTTAGGTCTCAGGGGTGGCAACGCATCTGCATTTTGACCTCTGGTTTTTGTATAGATGTCCATAGGCTGCAGTCATCAGTTATAATCAATGAGAACTGAATGATTGTTTACCACCTTCATTTCATAAAAAAAAGGTAATGGATGACAGATGTCAGCGTACGCAATAAATTCCCCTGTGTCCCCATTTTACGATTTGCAGTGCGAGCGAGATGAGCAGTACAGCTTTCATTGTCGCACGGGATTGCTTTTTTGATGCGTATATCAATTTGTCGCTTAAATTTTAGGGTACCGCAAACAAGGGTGAAACCCTTTAATTTAATGTGCTATTGTATTAGGCCGAGATAAATGCGTACCTTTATTGGATTAGTGTCATTCATTGATATTTTAATAGGTAACAGCTGTACAGGGTGTCCCTTGGGATACAAGTTTCCTAAATTATTGACCTTATTTACGTACGTATGTACGTTACGTACTGTAGTATTACTGGTGGTAGAGCTTCAGTGACGGAGCTCGCGGGCGTAGACACCACCGCATTACCTAATATACTTGCCGCTAAATGGTAGTGCACTATCGTGTTCCGGTCAGGTGGTAATGTACGGCCCTGTAATTTCTGGCATAGAGACCTGACACCTTAGGCCTGAGGAGTGGCAACGCATCTGCATTTTGACCTTGGTCTTTGTGTGGGTGTCTATAGGCCGCAGTCATCACTTAACATCAATGTAAACTGCATGCTAGTTTGCCACATCCATAAAATAAAAAAAAAAACTTAACATACATGAGGTGGATTGCTTGTTTGCCACCCACCCTCGTTACTCATAAAGAACAATGAGGTAAGAGCTCCAATAATCATGACTATAAAATATATTTTTTTGTACAGAACCATTTCCCAAAAAAGTATTTTAAAGGTAGCCAAACTTTTCACGAAATCTGCTGTTTTCAATTGACATTTTATTAACGAATGTATTTAAATTTAAAAAACCTATTACCTAGAGTAAATAGTTATATATTTATACTAGCGACCCGCCCCGGCTTCGCCCGCGCTGCTATGCTCCTATTAGTCATAGCGTAATGTAAGCTATCCTATCTCTCAAGTTGGATCGAACTGCACATGGTGTGCGAATTTTATTATAATCGGTTAAGTGGTTTAGGAGTCCATTGAGGACAAACATTGTGACACGAGATTTATACATATTAAGATAAATAGTTATTTATATATTTATACTAGCGGCCCGCCCCGGCTTCGCCCGCGCTGCTCTGCTCCTATTAGTCATAGCGTAATGTAAGCAATCCTATCTCTCAAGTTGGATCGAACTGCACATGGTGTGCGAATTTTATTATAATCGGTTAAGTGGTTTAGGAGTCCATTGAGGACAAACATTGTGACACGAGATTTATATATATTAAGATAAATAGTTATATATTTATACTAGCGGCCCGCCCCGGCTTCGCCCGCGCTGCTCTGCTCCTATTAGTCATAGCGTAATGTAAGCTATCCTATCTCTCAAGTTGGATCGAACTGCACATGGTGTGCGAATTTTATTATAATCGGTTTAGTGGTTTAGGAGTCCATTGAGGACAAACATTGTGACACGAGATTTATATATATTAAGATAAATAGTTATATATTTATACTAGCGGCCCGCCCCGGCTTCGCCCGCGCTGCTCTGCTCCTATTAGTCATAGCGTGATGTAAGCTATCCTATCTCTCAAGTTGGATCGAACTGCACATGGTGTGCGAATTTTATTATAATCGGTTTAGTGGTTTAGGAGTCCATTGAGGACAAACATTGTGACACGAGATTTATATATATTAAGAAGAAAGATGTAGACAGCGTTGGGACGTGATTACTCCACCGTCTACTAGCTGAGGAGAATTCGTCCGAGAGAATTGGTTGAGGGAAAAATTGGCGAAATAAAAAAAAAAAGTTATGTATGTAATATAAAGCAGGCCGTCTAGTTTTCTAAAAATTTCAAGGACGTTTTTTTTTTTAATATAATGGAATTGACAAACAAGCATGCAGTTCACATTAATGTTATGTGATGACTACAGCCTATAGACACCCACACTAAGACCAAGGTCAAAATGCCGATGCGTTACCACTCCTGAGGCCTAAAGTGTTACGCCTCTGTGCCGTACATTACCACCTGACCGGAATACGATAGTGCTGAACACTACTATTTAGCGGCAAGTATATTAAGTAAGGTGGTGCTTACGCCCGCGAGCTCTGTCACTGGAGCTCTACCACCAGTAATATGTATGTATGTATTTCTATTGCACCATCCAGACTCTCCACGAGGCTGCAGGACGGAAACAAGGGTCGTAAGAGAGTGTGGATGGTGCGCTGGTCTCTTTTCGTCTTCCCTCGCTTCGTAGTCTCTCCGCATTGGGTCGGTTTTTGATGTGAGTCAAACATAGAGCAACACGGGCCACCAGCCGACCGGAGGGGAGTAGCCATAGCGTTTACTACCGATGCAAAACAGTGTATAATTTTTGCGGGGGAAAATTTGTGTGACACACTCTGTTTTACTGGTTGCAGAGCTCCAGTGATGGAGCTCGCGGACGTAGGCACCACCGCATTACCAAATATACTTGCCGCTAAATGGTAGTGTTCAGCACTATCGTGTTCCGGTCAGGTGGTAATGTACAGCTCTGTAATTTCCGTCTGTATTTTGACCTCTGGTCATTGTGTGGGTATCTATAGGCTGCAATCATCACTTAACATCAATGCCAAGGCATGCTTGTTTGCCACTTTTATTACAATAAAAAAAAACACACACACACAACGAAAATCGTCTATTACTAACAAACTCACACCTTGACTATGATACAATACATAAATTATTTCACACACACATTTAAACATCTCATCGATAGGCATAGGACCACTTGCACTTGCATACGGCTACTCCCTTCTGGCTGGTGGCCCGTATTGCTCCATGGAGTCAAATCACGCGAGTGGGTGGGGGAAGATCAACTAGCGAACAACTGATAGAATCGTGAGCGTGTCGTGTGAATCGAATTGTGTGGACGCGGCCGACACTAGATGGCTGGGGCGCTCGGTCGCCCGCGCTAACTTGTGTAACCAAGGCACGTCCACATAGAGCGAGCTGGCTCGCGAGGCTTTTGGCGCGCAAGGTAGCTCGCTCTATGTGTACGCGGCCGACACTAGATGGCTCGGGCGCTCGGTCGGCCGCACGTCCACACAGAGCAAGCTGCCTCGCGAGGCATTTGTCGCGCGAGGCAGACGAGTGTTAGCAGCAGTACGAAAATATTTCATACAACGCAATTTCATTAGCGAGCAGCTCTGCTGACTCTGTTTTGGAGTCAGTTTAATTGTCAATAGGCTATTGACTTAGTCCACACAGAGCGAGCAGCCTCGCGAGAGTGTAGACAAGCCTAATTACGAAATTATTTCATACAACGCAATTTGATGTCCAAATGTCCACCTTATCGTAAGTTCGTTACATCAAAGACATCTTTATCAAGTTCAGGTGTAAAAACACATAAAAAAAAAGCAATTTCATGTTTATCAACTTAGTTTATTGTCCATAAATAACGCGGTGCGAATGAAGTTTGGACATCACAGATGTACACTTACAGCTTATTATTCGACCATTAATTTTATCTGAGTCGTAAAATTCTGGAACATTCTTGGAAGGCTGCGAATTTGCTAGATTTTATGTCGTGGCAATGGCAAACAAGATTATACAGAGTGGGAAAACCAAATAAATTATTCTATGTATTTATGTATGTATGTGTCTTCACGCCAGATATCCCTCCCGTGCCTCATCTACCTTCATCATTCTCTTCAAACATGCACGCCGATTCCCAAGACTATTGACCCCACCATCAGACATTACTCGATCTATTTGGTCATCGTAGGTCAGTCTTGGTCTTTCTGGGCCTCTGCAACCATCCACATTCGCATTGTAAATCTGTTTAGTCATTTGCTCATTCGACATTCTTTGTATATGCCGAACCATCGGAGCATACCTTTTTTTAATTTTTACACCGATACCTACTATCATTCACACCAAGCTTCTTTCTTACATCTTCATTACGAACGCGATCGGTGAGTGATACACCGCAGATCTTGCGCAAAGATCTCATTTCGGCCGCGTTTAATTTACTTTCATGCTCTTTCCTGCATACCCAGCTCTCGCTTACATACTCGTACAATAGAGTTAGAGTAAGTACAGCGTTATGTATGGCTAGTCGAGCCCGCTGGCTTAGATGTTTGGACTCTAGCAGCTTACCCAACGCTCCATGCACGCAATTCCCAGCAAGCACTCTCCTCTCTATGTCAGCGGTGTACCTGCCATCGCTGCCAAATTATTCTTATTATTATAGGGTATTTAAACTGAGTGAGAGAGCGGGACTTAAAGGTCCTCAGGTTAAAATTAGCTGCTTAGGTTTCGATCTAGCTACGAACTAAACTACTAAACAGGACTCTCCCTTCGGTAGCACGGTTCCAGTTTCTATAAGTCAAATTACCACACTTTGACGTAATTATATGATAGACTAGCTGTGCCCGCGCATGAGAATTTATGATTTTTCAGTATCTACCCGGACGAAGTCGTGGGCGCAGCTAGTATAAAAATAGCTTTATCATCACTGGTCTTCGCGCGCACCATTCGCGCGACGCGGATGCAGTACCGGGGCATCCCCCTTTGCTGCAGCTTCTTCTGCCCTGCGGCTGCAGGGCGGCGTTTGGCACCCCCTTGAGGGCTGTGATGGAGAAGGTGGGCACCGTGGACTCGTGTCACCATGGTGTTGGCATCCAGGTCCGGCTGCGCTCTCAGCCTCTTCTCTACTGTCGGTGGTTGCAGCGGGCTTTTTCGGCACTCAGCTGCAACAACAAAGGGTGGCGGGCGTCCCCACCAAGATGACGACGCCCACAGTTATACGGCGCAACCACTGCTCTGGCTCTAGCTGGGCTTATGGCCGCGCCCCAGGGGAGAACCTCCTTCACCCGGGTCTCGAACCCAGGTTGGGTGATATCAGTCCTACCTATCAGCAGGTCAGATCGAGTCAAACTCACTAGCTCACTGCGGGTCGGTAAAGCGGGGTCGGACCTAACTACCTAGCCGTCGTCCCGGGGTGCTCCGATTATTGCCGGAGCAGTGAGGATTTCACGTGGGAGAAGTCTCCCATCAGGAGGCCTACTGTGCAGTGGGGCAAATCCATGGAGATGCTTGTATGGCCTATTCTCGGCGCGGTCATACATGTCGCGTGCAAGACGTGCCACGAACTCCTTCACGGATTCCACACGCAGGTCCCGTGCTAATAGCTTTAGTTACTCCTTATTACATCAGCTATCTGCCAGTGAAAGTCCCGTCAAAATCGATTCAGCCGTTCCCAAGATTAGCCCCGCCAAACAGACAGACAGACAAAAATTGTAAAAATATTGTTTTGGTATATGTACCGTGCATTTAGTAAAAAGCGGTTATTTTTATATTACAAACAGACACTCTAATTTTATTTATTTGTATAGTAGATGTATGGATGATGTGGAAACGTCTCACATATTATTATTTTTTTATGTAAGGAAGGTTAAAAAAAAACAAGCATTCACCATCAGCGAAAAAACAGCTGTTTTTTACTTAAAAACATGTCTATACATTGCAAATCTACAAAGCTGAGTCAACCTTTAAAAAAACCCTCCTCTTTTAAAAAACATAATTATATTTAGCTCAAATTCACCGCCACGTCAGGTGTTACCTTTTAATCTGCCAACCCCCTCCCGTAATGGGGTGTGAAGTAATTACAAGATAATTTTAAACATAATCATCCGGCTTAATTACCAATTGTTTTCTCGTGATTATAATACACATGTTGTGTCATGTTTGTGACAAGCGAAGCGGAAAGCGGTAGCGATATCACTTTTCTTCCTACTAAAGGTGTTTTAACAGCAAATCAAAATACGCATAAGGGATCAAATCTCGCAATTATAACTGAATAAGGAAAAACAAACCGATGGACCGGTGGCTGGTGTAGATCAGAAGCGATCTTCTCGGTTAAGCATTACGGGCGCGGTCGGGTAGTGTAATGGGTGACCGCTAGCGGCAAATTAAATGCGCGATTCCGTGCTTCGGAGGATACGTTAAGCCATCGGTCCCGGTTGCTATCGATAGATGGCAGTCGTTAAACCTTGTCGGAGTCTTTATGGGCGGCTTGAAACATCCGACAGCGGGTTGGCCACTAGCCACCCACCTCCACCAATCCGCATTGGAGCAGCGTGGTGGAGTTAGCTCCAGGCCTCTCCCCAAAAAGAGGACAGACTCGTGCCCAGCAGTGGGACGTAAAATGGGTTGCCATTATTATTATTATTTTACGGACAAACTTGTTCAATGGTTTTAGAGTCCCAATTTGAGGGCACATTACCAAATCTACTTGCCGCTTAATAGTAGTGTTCTGCGCTATCGTGTTCCGGTCAGGTGATAAATGTATAGCCCTACGGTTTCGGCACAGAGGCATAATACCTTAGCTCTTAGGAGTGGCTACGCATCTTGAAATCTCTGGTTTGATGTAGATTTTTATAGGCTACAGTGTCACTTGCCAACAGTATGAATCATAGAGCAACGCGGGCCACCGGCCACGGCGGACCGGAGGGCAGTAGCCATTTACAGGCTTTCCCCTCTATCAAAGTACAAGACCAAATGGTTCTATGCCTGTCGCCCAGATATTTATATGTGTGCGTGAAATTGTTTATGTATTTTGTTAAGGTCAAGGTATGAATTTCGTAGTAATAGACTATTTTTGTAGTGTGAGTGTGTGTCACACATATTTCCCCCCGCAAAAAACTGTTTTGTGTTCAGCACTATCGTGTCCCGGTCAGGTGGCCCTGTAAGTACGGCCCTGTTATTTCCGACACAAAGGCATAACACCTTAGGCTTCAGGAGTGGTAACACATCTGTATTTTGACCTTGGTCTTGTGTGGGTGTCTATAGGCTGCAGTCATCACTTAATATCAATGTGAGCTGCATGCTTGTTTACCACTTCCGACACATAAAAAAAACGTCCATCCATACTCACAAACTTTTGTATTTTTATTAATAGTAGGATGAATCCGGACTTTCATAACGATCTTTTCATAAAAATCTTTCGAGTAAACGCTATCTTTTATGTAAAGCAACACAACCCCATGTTTTACATACTGGTAACATTATGCTACACATATTCATGCAGCCACTGTTTCTAAGTGTAGTCCATATTTCAAAGACTCACAGTTCACAGCTATGGCTTGATTCTACGTATATTTCCAGACAGAGATTAACTACTGATTACAGAGGTCCAGTGTAGGGACTCGAGGGCGTAGGCACCGCATTAGGTACCTAATCTATCTGCCGCTAAAAGGTAGTGTTCAGCACTACCGTGTTCCGGTTGGATGGTAATATATGACTCCGTAAAGCTATCAGGGGTGGTAACGCATCTGCATTTGAATCTCTGATTTTTGTGTGGGTGACTGCAGTCATCACTTAACATGAATGTGAGCTGCATGCTTGAAACTTTCACAAAAAAGGCTTTTTCACAAAGAAGTTTGAATGTAATGATGACGGGAATCGTGTGATCGGAATACAGACATAGTTGAAATCTATAATAATATTTTTCAGTAATAAAATTAGTAAAATTTTCGTATAGGTCGCGCCAGGTAAAAAGAACGCTGGCGGTCAAGCTGCGCAGTAGACGATTTATCGATCTATTTGGTGGTATGAGGTGCGGCGTTTTCAATCTGCCTACCAATACACGAAATCGCAAGCGAAAGCTAGATCAAAAATAAACCAATAGGGCTAGTACTTTCGTGCGCGAGTGTACCGATGCGCGAACACATCCCTTCTACTTTCTTCCAGCGTTCTTTTTACGTGGCGCGACCTATAACAAGCCAGCTCTTGAAGAATTTTATTTACGTGCGCCGCGTAAACTAAGCATCTCTTCCTTTACCTACGGAATGAGTGACTGACAGACAACAAAACCACAAATAAAACTACTGGCGCGTGAGTAGTGTGAGTACCTTGAGGAGCGTACTTACAGCTCTAGTTTCAAACGTAACTTCACGCCTGTACTCTCCGAAGGGGTAGGCCGAGGTAAATGATCTTCAAACTTGATTTCTATTTTTTTTTGAAGAGTATGTAGAAATATTTTTTTTTTACATAGATCTCAAATATTTTACTGGCGTGAACCACGTAAACTAATATAAAACTCTTCCGTTGCCTGCGCAATGAGTGACTGACTGACTGACAGACAACAAAACTACTAGTATGTGAGTTCCTTGGGGAGCGTACTTATAGCTCTAGTTTCAAATGTAACTTCACGCCTGTATTCCCCGAAGGGGTAGGCCGAGGTAAGCAGTTTAAATATCCATGGTTCGTCAGGTTGTTTTTTATGTAGTCCCATTGATGTTAAGTGATAAATCCAGCCTGTAGACACACAGCTTCTCACACATAGACCAGAGGTCAAAATGCAGATGCGTTGCCACCTGAGACCTAAGTTGTTTTGTCTCTGTGATAGTCATTACGGGGCGATAGTTGGGTACTTAGTCTGAACGGACCAAAAAGAACGGACTGTAGTCCATTCGACCGTAATCAAAAATCGTCTACGTCTCAATGGACCGGTCATAAAATATTATTAACAAATTTATGCATGCAGGTACATTGGAGTACATTCGAGTGCAAAAGTTATAAATTGAAATTTTATATTGAATAGGTCTTAATTTTTTTCTTCAATTTGTATTATTTTCTTTATAAAAACAATCAACCACTTAAACATATTGACAAAAAAACCCGGTCAAGTGCGTGTTGGGCCACGCGCAGTGTAGGATTCCGTAATTCTTAGGTTTGATTAATGTAACGGAAAAATATATAAATATTTTCTATGGAGTTGTTCAAAAATGTCGAGTATTATATTTGGTCGACTATTACTCGCAAACTTGTAAAGCCAACTTAGGTGTGATAATTTTCCTATTCATTTTGTTATATGTAGTTAGTACTATTGTCGCAACGTTTGAATTTCTAACAACCTCCTGTTTCTAGTCAAGTCAAGTCTCTAGTATTAAAAGTTTTTGCGCTAAACCGCGGACGGAGAGACAGACAGACAGACGGATATGGCGAAACTATAAGGGTGTCATGTTTACTACGAAACCCTAAAAAAATACTGATCGCATATTATTATGAAACTTCTTTCGCCACTCCTCTGACGTAACAGATAATCTGCCTTCTTGTGATTGGTTAATAAGAAAAGGCCATTGTTGAGTTAGGTATTTTGTGTACTTAGATTACAACTATTAGATTAAATACTACTTTATAAATGTAAATATTTTATAGTGAAAATTTATAAGCCATACGCTTGTATGCGACTGTACTTTTAAATTATTTTATGACCGTTGGGACGTTGGGACGTAGACGTTTTTTGATTACGGCCGAATGGACTACGGTCCATTCTTTTTGGTTCGTTCAGACTAAGTACCCCATACATTACCATCTAACCGGAACACGATAGTGCTGAACACTACCATTTGGCGGCAGATACATTAGGCAAATGTAATGATAATGGCAAACAAGCATGCAGTTCACATGAATAACAAGTGAATAATGCAGACTATAGATATCTAAACAGAAACCAGATGCCAAAATACAGGTGCGTTAGCACCTGTATTTTGGCTAGAATGCTTCGTTTTTTTTATAAAATGGAAGTGGCAAACAAGCATGCAGTTCACATTGATGTTAGGTGATGACTGCAGCCTATAGACACCTACACTTAGACCAAGGTCAAAATGCAGATGTGTTACTACTCCTGAGGCTTAAGGTGTTATGCCTCTGTGTCGGAAATTACAGGTCCGTACCAAAATTCCATACAAACGCTTAATTTGGTCTCTATTACACAGACATCAATCAGTGAATACCATAAGAGAGGAGGAGGTTGGGTGAGGCGAGGAAATCGGACGGGACGTCGAAGTGTCCATTCAATACGTAGTATTATTACATATTCTCTGACTTGAGCTCTACCTGTTAAGAGAAACACATCAATTTATCGTTTTATATTATTTCGCATTAACACATGCTTGTGAAATATATTTTTTGCCTAACTAGCATAGTTGGTAATAGATGGCGCTGCTGCTACCATAAAGCAACGCAATAGATGTGAAGGAAAGATCTGACAAATCGGGCAGGACTTCAGTAGCTCAATTGGAAGAGCGGCTGGACTAGATTCCCAGTAGGCCGCGAGTTCGAGTCTCGCCTGAAGTCAAATTTTTCTCTCCATTTTTCTTTAAAATTAAAATACATCAATTTATCGTACCTGTATATAATTTACTTCAATGTCATCTTAGTATCAGCAAATTCTAAGGCTGACTTTATTTATATAGTGAAAATACCGGTCCGTCTGTCTGTCGTTAATTATTTGGAGTCGTAGGTGTAACGAGTATGCCCACACTTGATGACTTTCTTGGTTGTGTTACGTGTAGTTTGAAATTCTGAGCAAAGTTGAAAAGGTCTATGATATTGAAATAAAACAAGAGCGCCTTCTGCGCTCGCCGATTGCCCGGTGAAGTAGACTAGTGCCGTCTCGAGACAGGCCGCCTAAACAAAGAATGACCTAAAAAAAAAAAAAAAAAAAGTTTTCGGATTTATCTCGCGTATATTGAACTAAAATGATTATTTAATATCGAACCCGACGTTTCAGTCGCTTTTCAGCTTCCGTGGTCTCGGAAGATAAATCCGAAAACTAGTTTTATTTCAATGAGTGTAGCTCGTAAAAACCTAAAAACAGATCTACGATAATAATAACACCTAATGATGGTAGGCATTTAATTGTACCCCATTCAAATAAACTAAGCAAAAAGGGTAAACAAATATGGCGTATCGAAAAAAATAGTGATGTGAATCATTGAGGGATCTGAGACCTGAGAATGAGTGATTTGAATATGAAAGATAATGATCGCCAGTGAATGATATACATGCATTAAAAATAGTATACTTTCTTTTTGAAATATTTCAATGTATTACTTACCTGTATTTTAATCAACGAAGTTAGAATAAAATGTGCAGGTATATAATGTGTTATTTTTTTAAAATAAAATGTGTAATATAAAATATGTTATAAACTAGTGTCCTCAATCAATTGCAGTGTGTAATTGTTTCGGAATATCGTAATTAGTGATCGATGGAAGTTTGTTTACCATTAGTGACAAGATTTTTTAATGATAATGAAGTTGCAAGCAAGCATGAAGTTCACATTGATGTTAAGTGATGCCTGCAGCCGTCTATAGGCTGCAGGCATCACTTAACACCCACATAAAGACCAAGGTCAAAATGCAGATGCGTTACCACTCCTGAGGCCTAAGTTGTTATGCCTCTGTGCCGAAAATTACAGGATCGTACATTACCACCTGACCGGAACACGTGGGTGTCTATAGGCTGCAGTTATCACTTAACATCAATGTGAACTGCATGCTTGTTTGCCACTTCCATTACAATAAAGAAAACCCTTCTTTTCACACTGACTGCAACACATAATATCTAAGATCTGTAGTAGTATGATTTTTTATATGAACTAGCTCAGTGTTTACATAATGTCAAGTCTACACCTGGGTACCCACGGACAGGGTGACTAATCCTATATTTTACTAAGCTTTGGGCTTCAAAGCGACCGACCGAACAATGGCGGTCAATCATTGCTATACAATTTTTGTATATCAATGCGGTCAATCCATACCAATGGGAGGTAATTTATTTATCTAGCCCTTATGGCCTTATTACACGGCACGGTATTCAGGGCACGATAGCAAGGGTCAGTGCAGTATAATAACATTTAGGGAGTTAGGGCTCTAATTAGGGCGACCGAAACGGCCCGGTCAGCCTAACGCCCTAACTACACACAGTACAAATAGGAACAGTATCAAAACTACTAAAACAAAACGTTCAAAACGGCACATTCACACAAACATGCGCATCGACGCTCCAGCAGCGAGTGACTCGGAGCTGCAGCACCGCACGAACCGCATGTTAGTGTGATTGCGCCGTTTCAACGTTTTGTACGTAGTTTCCATACTGCTCATATATGTACTGTGACTGAGTTAGGGCCCTGTCGAACGGATAGTGTAATAAGCGGCAACCCGGCGCGAGGCCTCGCCCACCCTTTCTGCCGGACCCTGACGGAACATTGGCGGTCAAACCATTCCACTATGCGATAATAAATGCAATAACGTATAATAGGTTGGGGAAAAAGTCTTTTCGCATTATAGTATGTATGAAGCTGTAATAAAATTTCTTTGGCTGTAGTATTTGTATCTGGCTGGTTTTGGTATCATTGAAAGTTAAAATTTTAATGAACATTTTTCCAAATTCAAATTAGGCAAATGTGTGATGTTCATTTGTTTTTCGTACTGTCAAGATGAGTGAATCTAATGAATAAATTCGATACATTTTAAAATTTTACTACACAAAAGGTAAAAATGCAACGCAAGCCGCGAAAAAAATTTGCGATGTTTATGGACCTAGTGCAGTGTCTGTGAGAGTAGCACAAATTTGGTTTAAAGCGTTTTCGTTCCATACGAAATTTTGATGTCAAAGATGCACCTCGCTCTGGTCGCCCTAATACCGATAAAATGGATGCCATTTTTGAAAAAATGGAGCTAGATCGACATATCAGTAGTTACGACGTAGCTGAAGAACTGAGAATTCATCACAAAACAGTTTTGGCGCCTTTGAAAAAAGCTGGGTACAAAAAAAAGCTCGATATTTGGGTACCTCACGAGCTCACTAAAAGAAACCTGATGAACCGTGTACTCATTTGTGATTCATTATTACGACGTAATGAAACCGAATCATTTTTGAAAAAGCTGATAACAGGACTATCGATTCTGAACTCTACTGCTAACAACTGATGAGATTAAAGCAAGAAGTTGAGAGAAAGCGGCCGGAATTCATCAACAGAAGGGGTGTGGTGTTTCATCATGATAACGTTAGACCTCACACATTTATAGCCACTCAGCAAAAATTAAGAGAGTTTGGCTGGGAGGTGTTAATGCATCCGCCGTATAGTCCTGACCTTGCACCTTCAGATTTCCATCTGTTTCGGTCTCTTCAGAATTCTTTATGCAATGTTAGGTTAACATCACGAGAGGACTGCCAAATCCACTTGTCGCGGTATTTTGATGAGAAGTCCCAAATTTTTTATAGCAATGGGATCATGTCCCTACCTACAAGATGGCAAAAGGTTATCGAACAAAATGGTACATACTATTACATACTTTAGTTAAATTTAAATAAGCTATATTAAAAAATATTTTGAATTATCTTAAAAAATGCGAAGAAACTTTTTCCCCAACTATTATAGGACTGATATCACTTAAACTGGGTTCGAGACCCGGGGGAAGGAGGTTCCCCCCTTAGGCGCGGCCATAAGCCCAGCTAGAGCCAGGGCAATGGTTGCGCCGTATAACTGTGAGCTTCGTCATCTTGGTGGGATGCCCGCCACCCTTTGTTATTGCAGCCGAGTGACGAAGAAGACCTCTGTAACCATCCACAATAGAGAAGATGTTGAGAGCGCAGCCGGACCTGGATGCCAACACCATTGCGACACGAGTCCACGGTGCCCACCTTCTCCATCACAGCCCCCAAGGGGGTGCCAAACGCCACCTTGCAGCCGCAGGGCAAAAGCTGCAGCAGAGGGGGATGCCCCGGTGATGCATCCGCGTCGCGCGAATGGTGCGCGCGAAGACCAGTGACGTACAGCAGCATCCTGCGGCAAAACTATCGCCTCTGCGCTCCACAAATCTGCTTGCCAAGCGTGATGATAATTTTATAAGGGGAGGAGCTGCTGCTATGTTGTCCGGTGTGAAAGATATTGAAAAAAAAACCGGTCGAGTTCGTGTCGGGCCACGCGCAGTGTTGGGTACCGTAGTTTTTAGCTTGGATTAATGTAATAAATAATATTTTCTATTGAGTTGTTCAAATTTTCGATTATTATCTTTGATCGACTTTTACTCGCAAAATTGTAAAGCCAACATAGGTGCCATAGTTCTAACAACAACCGTTTAGTTGGTAGAGGGGGGGGACACTTGACTCTAACGAAAATTGGCACCTTAAAGCTTAATAAGTCACGAACAGTTAACTGAATCCAAAAATGATGTTAGCACACCCTTAACATTTTTGAAAGACCTATCAAACGGAAACAAATCCACACTTTATAGATAACGAAATATAAAAATATATCTGCGCGTTACATGTAGGGGAGGTACTTTAGCAATATATTACGTAAACGATTTCACGCACACATTTAATCTTCTAGGCGACCGGCATAAGCCCACTTGGACTTGTACTTTGACAGATAGCCTGCATATTTTTTTATGTAATGGAAGTGGTAAACAAGCATGCAGTTCACATTGATGTTAAGCGATGACTGCAACCTATAGACACCCACACAAAGACCAAGGTCAAAATGCAGATGCGTTACCACTCCTGAGGCCTAAGGTGTTATGTCTCTGTGCCGGAAATTACAGGGCCGTACATTACCACCTGACCGGAACACAATAGTGCTGAACACTACCATTTAGCGGCAAGTATTAGGTAATGCGGTGGTGACTACGCCCGCGAGCTCCGTCACTGGAGCTCTAGCACCAGTTTGAATATTGCTACTCCCCTCCGGTCCGCCGCGGCCGGTGGCCCGTGTTGCTTTATGTTATAGACCAATTGGATATAGATATTTTAGATTGAGTTTATGTACATATATTTTATGAAATGATGATATTACCGTCCAATTTTCTACACTTTCATGCTTCGTCTTAGAAGCTCTGCCGCCATAACCCTTCCATGACAGCTAAGATAAGATACTAAAGGATATAGCATAATGGTATTTCACAATTTGCATTATATGCCAAATGGAGTGTCAAGCGGACTTAGTTATGACCAAATACTAAATCACACCATTTCCAAGTCCTGTACCATTGTTTTATAACTCACTTTAAACTCGCATAGAAATGAGTATATATTTCCTTAAAATTAAACGTAACTTAAAATCTGTTATATCCGAAGGCAGAGGCAAAATGCATTCATTCAAACAAACACGCAAACACTCACGATTTGGCCCCCTGTAACGAGGCTTTTGACATCTCCGAGCACCTTACCGAATTTCAAGTATTGGGAAAGTTTTCAGAAAATAGAAAATCCAATAAAACCAGAGATGAACAATTTTACACCGACATCTCTGATAATAATATCTTCCGCCTTGGAAATCGAATCCAGGGCCTCAGCGCAGCGGCCTGCTACCACTAGGCTACTAAGGCTGTTTTAAAATTAAAGTCGTACATATTTCACTTTCTGCTCCTATAAAGTCAAGATTACAAAAAAAAATGTGAAATGTTAATGCGTATATATTACTTATTACGTAACACCGGAGCCGTATAATACTTTTCACTGCTTTGGCAAAATACATAGTGATATTATTATTTTTCGCTATAGAATATAATGGTTAGTGTGTGCGATGGATATAAACAAGTTCGTCATCTAATTTGTTTTTTTTCGGCGGGAAAAACTGTCAATATCCTATATCTCCTCTTAACTAACTCTACCGCTTAAACGTCGATCTCATGTATCTACGTTTCAAATTCCTTAAAAAAATATGATTAATATATTTTTACGAAAACACTTTAATTAACGTGACTCACTTCTATACTCGCGCGATTCACGATCGTATTTCCTTAGTAATAAACACAAATGTCTTCATAATTTACCGTCCGCCATATAAAATAACTCGAAAGCATAATTGTAGGTGTCGAATGCAACCACAAAATTGGTGGATAACCCTGAGGAATGGGTGTTTCTTTATATGAAATATTATCCCGGCTTATGCATCTGCTTTGGCTTTTTTTAATCTTTTTTTTCGAATTTAGATGCAAACTTTTGTTGAAATTTAATTAGTGTGGTGATTTTTATTTAAGGAAAACATAGGATAACTTATAATAAATTTAATAATGTTTGGCATGTATTAAATAACGTAGACACTAACTTCTTTTTTCGTTGTTAAGGTAATTAAGCATGCAGAAAATGAATCTTTAAAAGTTCATTGGTTGTAGAGCTCCAGTGACGGAGCTCGCGGGCGTAGGCAACACCGTATTACCTAATATACTTGCCGCTTAATGGTAGTCTTCAGCACTATCGTGTACCGGTCAGGTGGTTATGTACGGCCCCGTAATTTCCGGCACAGAGGCATAACACCTTAAGCCTCAGGAGTGGGAACGCATCTGCATTTAGACCTTGATCTTTGTGTGGGTGTCTATAGGCTGCAGTCATGACTTAACATCAATGTGTGTGCATGCTTGTATGCCACCTTCAAAAAATAAAAAAGTTAATTATATTTTTTGGCTTTGATAAACACGGGGCGGAGACATAGCGGAGAAGTTTATTTGTGGCCTGAGTCCCTTACATTCGGTTCTCATTTAATTTTTGAAACTGCTACATCGATTAACGGATGAAATATTGCCAACAGATATCTGCTTACTTCAAATTTAATTAAAGATATTTTGCGTAGTTACGACGGTTAAAAAAAATTATCCACGCGTCACATGTAGGGGAAGTACTTACCCTAAATACTTTTTTTTTTTTATTATACCACTTTTTCGGCGTGAATAAGGTGTATCTGTGTGAGTGTCCTACTTGTGCCAATTTTCAAGTCTTAGTGCTGAATAAACTGAAACTAAACTATGGATTAACTGCCTCGGTAGCCTAGTGTTAGCAGGCCACTACTACTACCCTAAGGTCCTGGGTTCGATTCCCGGGTAGTGGGTTATGAGAGATTATGGTGTTAAGTCCTTTATCTCTGGTTCTATTGAAATTTTCACATTTTCTGGAAATTTCCCAGTACCTCGAAATTTGGTTATGTGTCCGGAGATGTCAACAGGCTCGCCACCTGTTACATGGGCCAAAACGTAACCGGCGAATCGTGGGTGTTTGCATGCATGCATTGACCTCTGCCTACCCCAACGGGGATTACAGGCGTAAAGTTGTTGTGGCGTGGCTGTATTGGTGGACTGGTGGTAGAGCTCCAGTGACGGAGCTCGCGGGCGTAGGCACCACCGCATTACCTAATATACTTGCCGCTAAATGGTAGTGTTCAGCACTATCGTGTTCCGGTCAGGTGGTAATGTACGGCCCTGTAATTTCAGGCACAGAGGCCATAACACCTTAGGCCTCAGGAGTGGCAGCGCATCTGCATTTTGACCTCTGGTCATTGTGTGGGTGTCTATAGGCTGCAGTCATCACTTAACATCAATGTGAACTGCATGCTTGTTTGCCACTTTTATTATATAAAAAAAAAAAAAAAAAAAAATTTTGAAAGTTCAACAAAATAACCTTTTCCCACATTTTTTAAGCTGCGTAATCAAATTTACAAGGCTCACCTACTTTCTGGCCAATTACCGAAACAGAAATCACGATCTGTACGTGAGCATAGAATCAATTTGGTTGAACTGAATTACGACATCTGACGTCACGGATACCGATTTTAGTGAAAGCCTACGATTGTAGGCTTTTTTGTGGAATAAATGTCACAAGCTGACGAACATTCAGTTGTAACACTGAACTGGAGATCCAGTATCGTTGCAAAGGAGATGTTGTGAGCTCGGCTCTGGTTCGTACACGTCCTCAAAAAAATGGGTAAATTAAAAAATAATCCGAAAAATAGTACTGGTGGTAGAGCTCCAGTGACGGAGCTCGCGGGCGTAGGCACCACCGCATTACCTAATATACTTGCCGCTAAATGGTAGTGTTCGGCACTATCGTGTTCCGGTCAGGTGGTCATGTACGGCCCTGTAATTTCCGGCACAGAGACATAACACCTTAGGCCTCAGGAGTGGCAACGCATCTGCATTTTGACCTTGGTCTTTGTGTGGGTGTCTATAGGCTGCAGTCATCACTTAACATCAATGTGAACTGCATGCTTGTTTGCCACTTCCACAACATAAAAAAAAAAAAAAATCAAGAATGTATTTTCGAGTTACGACCACATTTAATTCAAACGATTTTATCATTTTCAACTATGTCCAACATGGCGGCGATACAGCCGACACTTGGGATAGTACATAAGTAGATAAAACAAAACGAATGCTATCTGTGTCTTACTAGTGCTACACAAAATTATCAAAAAAACGGTGTATCGAATCGATCAACTTAAAGAAATTCCGATGAATTCAATAAACTGCAAAGTCTATTATATCGGTTGCCTAACTAGCATAGTTGGTAATAGATGGCGCTGCTGCTACCATAAAGCAATGCAACAAATGTGAAGGAAAGATTTGACAAATCGGGCAGGACTTCAGTAGCTCAATTGGAAGAGCGGCTGGACTAGATTCCCAGTAGGCCGCGAGTTCGAGTCTCGCCTGAAGTCAAATTTTTCTTTCCCTTTTACCTTAAAATAAAATAAATTCCGATGAATTTCTTTAAATTGGAAATATATTAGTATTAAGTTCTTAGTATTAACACATTAAGTCGTTTTCGATAGTATTTAGAAAATATTACTTTTTTTCTCCAAGTACTACACAAAAAACAAATTAAAAAATTAAAATATCAAAATGACATCGCCCTCGCCATGTTGATTTTGAGTGCAATTCTAACTGTAAATATTTTTTTGTAATTGCAAACAAAGCCAATTAAGTGAAAATATGCAGTAAAACGTTTTTATATTTATTTTGCCTGTTTAATGATATTGTGTACAATACATGGCCGGCGGTCCATACATTTTTGCAACATCTCCTTTGTTCTTGTTATTAATTGATATTATCTTGTAGATCGCTTTTCGCGTAACCTGTGGAAACTCATCAAATCATCCCATGGCATCGCACAGAAACATTCATCAAAATCCGTTCAGTAGTTTCGACGTGATTGACGGACAAAGAAACAAAACAAACTTTTCCATTTAAAAAACGTTTATGAATGAGGGGGTAAGGATATAATTGGTAATGATTAAAAGTACACGCGGACGATGTCGCGGTCAAAACCTATCATCACTTCACACTATCATACCTACTAATATAATAAATGGAAAAGTTTGTTTTGTTTCTTTGTCCGTCAATCACGTCGAAACTACTGAACGGATTTTGATGAAATTTGTTACACAGATAGGGTATTAGCTGACTTAGATTATAAGATACTTTTTATCCCGAAAAAATGTTTCTGTGCGATGCCATGGGATGATTTGATGAGTTTCCACAGGTTACGCGAAAAGCGATCTACAAGCGGGTGGAACCGCGGGCAACAGTTAGTGTAATATAAAATCTGCTTACAATAATGGATTAGGCCCATAAGGTTCACAAACATCCGGTTTACATGGGCTGATATAAAAATTTCGTAAGTGGTCAAAATATGTTACTTTTATGAACATACAAGATAGTATGTTACTGTTACAAGATGATAACGCTTAGTGGTCTAAGTCATAGACTTATGGAGTGAATCAGAATCGGAATCAGAAATTCATTAAGACATACAAGACATAGACACACCGCGGACACTCCGCCAAAAGTCCATACAAACACTTAATTTGGTTTTTATCACACAGAAATCAATCAGTGACGTGTGTTTACACGCGCACCTGTGTGCGTAGCACGTACAAAATACCAACCGTCGTCCATAAGAGAGGAAGGGGTTGTGTATGTGTGCAAATCGGGCGGTACGTCGAAGTGTCCATTCTATACGTAGTATGTATGTATGTATGTATCTTCACGCCAGGTCCCTAACGGGGTAGGCAGAGAGTGTAGAGCGCCAGACATCCCGATTCTGACAAACCTCTCGTGCCTCGTCTACCTTCATCATTCTCTTCATACATGCACGCCGATTCCTAAGACTTTTGACCCCACCATCAGACAGAACTCGACCTATTTGGTCTTGGTAGGTCAGCCTTGGTCTTCCTGGGCCTCTGCAACCATCCACATTCGCATTGTATATCTGTTTAGTCATTCGCTCATTCGACATTCTTTCTATATGCCCGAACCATCGGAGCATGCCTTTTTTCATTTTTACACCGATACTATCATTCACACAAAGTCTCTTTCTTACATCTTCATTACGAACGCGATCGGTGAGTGATACACCGCAGATCTTGCGCAAAGATCTCATCTCGACCGCGTTCAACTTACTTTCATGCTCTTTCCTATACGTAGTATTATTACATATTCTCTGACATAGAGAAACACGGGCCACCGGCCGCTGCGGACTGGAGGGGAGTAGCCATAGTAGCCATAGCGTTTATTACCGATGCAAAACAGTCTGTAATTTTTTGCGGAGGGAAATGCGTGCGACACACACGCATACTACCAAAATCGTCTATTACTACGAAACTCACACCTTGATTTTAACTAAATACAGAAACAATTTCACGCACACATTTAAACATCTAGGCGACAGGTGTAGGCCCATTTGGGCTTGTACTTCGACAGAGGGGAAAGCCTGCACATGGCTACTCCCCTCCGGTGTTGCTCTATGATACAGGTCCATAGTTTTATCACCGACCTTAAGCGGCTGGACTGGGGCTTAGGGTCGGTGATAAAAATCCAAAATTGAAGGCAAAATTTGACGCATCGGTGCGGGACTTCGGCAGCTTAGTGGTAAAGCGGCTAGACTGGTTATCCTGAGATTGCAGGTTCGATTCCTGCACACTCTATTTATTTTTCTTTATTTTCTAAAATTCACTCGCTGTGTTATTGCGAAAAATTAAATATTATATTCATTTATGCATTTTCATTACAAAACATTTAATAATAATTGTTATCATTTTTCACCAAAACTTGGACCAAACATCAACCCAAACCTCGCTAATACGTTGCGTGGGCGCAATTCATTATAATGCAGCTATATCAGAAAGTTTACGATATGTAAACACTATACCTGTACACGGATGACATCAAAAATTGGTGTATTAGTACCGAAAAGGTAACAAAATATGATATTTGCGAATTTTTATTATTATCCTGTATTTTTTTTCACAGGGTCCGTGTTTTGCATTTTTAAGATGATGTTGAAGATCTGATATGGTTTTGCCGGCGGGGAATATTTTTCGGCAAATATTTAAGAATCACACGCAAAAGCATAAAAATGTATTTATTTATACTTAATGTTTATTGTTATTGCTTATCGGAATCATCTAAAAAAACGAGAGATTTCAATGTAGATGCGTTGCCACTCCTGAGGCCTCTATTAGGTATGCCTCTGTGCCGGAAATTACAGGACCGTACATTATCACCTGACCGGAACACGA
Source organism: Macrosoma leucophasiata (assembly GCA_036365455.1). Taxonomy (NCBI): domain Eukaryota; kingdom Metazoa; phylum Arthropoda; class Insecta; order Lepidoptera; family Hedylidae; genus Macrosoma; species Macrosoma leucophasiata. The sequence goes on from JAWQUS010000015.1 coordinate 5,953,938, forward strand.
TAGTGCTGGAGCCTGGAGCTTACTCCACCACGCTGCTCCAATGCGGGTTGGTGGAGATAAGGGTTAGTGGCCAACCCGTTGTCGGATGTTTTCAAACCGCCCTTAAGGCATTCGACAAGGTTTAACGACTGCTATCTCTCGATAGCAAGCGACGGCTTAACGTGCCCTCCAAAGCACGGAAACGCGCATTTTACCGCGACCGCACCCGTATCGCTTAAACGAGTAGATCGCTTTCGCAGGCTTTCGCGAGCTTCATACCGAACTACCACGGTAGCTCGAAAGCGACCGAAACGTCAGGTATAAGAAGAAGTTTGGGAGTGTAATACGCGAGAAAATTCGCAATTTTTTTTTTTCATTATTTGAACATACTTAAAACTATTGTACAATTTGAACTACACCTAAAAGCCTGGAGAGGTTTGTGCTGATGCAGGTATTCGTTCAACATGTAAAATTCATAACAAGTACCAAATATTAGTATTTCTACAGAGTAGATCGCTTCCGATCTACACCAGCCGCGGGGCCATGCGCGCTTCCAAGATTTGAAATCCAAATAGTGTTATTGAACTCGTTTAAGCACGTAAAACGATTTTTATTGGTGACTGTGAAATTGGCCATAAGAGTCTATCAAGTTGTTAAAAAGTGTCTAAAAAGTTGGGGGTGCTTAACAAAGCGAAGCAGTATTTCACATCGGGGCAACTACTACAGCCTTATAAGGAACAAGTGCGGCCCCATCTGGAATGCTGCTTTTATTTGTGGGCGGAAGCCCCCAAATACCAGCTTGGTCCACTTGACTCCCTACAAAAACGTGCCGTTCGTATTGTCAACGATCCAGGACTTACTGACAGGCTCGAAAATCTGAGCCTGCGCAGAGACATTAGGGAGTCTGTGCGTGTTGTACCGTCTCTACAATGGTGAGTGCTCTGCTGAACTGTTTGACATGGTTCCACCGTCTCTTTTCCTACACCGTACTGCCCGCCAAAGAGAGAAGTTCCACCCACACCGACTGGACACCTGGCAGAGCTCAACGGTGCGGTTTTCACGTTCGTTCCTGCCTAGAACGTGTAAATTGTGGAACGAACTTCCCTCTGAGGTGTTCCATAGGTGCTACAATATGGGGTTCTTCAAAAATAGCGTCAAAAGAGTCCTTCAGGGCTGGCAGCGCTTTGGCAACTCCCCTGGTGTTGCAAATGTTCATAGGCGACGGTGACCACTTTCCATCAGGTGGCCCGTTTGCTTGTCTCTCAACCTTCAGACATATAAAAAAAGTCTTGTGCTCGTCAGCCCCTTCTCCCTGAATCTGCTACTAACTATCTCAAACATACCAATTAAATTAATAGGTCTCTTAACGTTACCAGTCACAAGTTATGACAAACCTTGACATTAATTTTAACCATCTTAATTGCAATAATCGAAAAACTAATCAAATAAACCAATAGCCATATCATTATGGAATTCGGCAACCTGATTCAAAGTAAAATTTTAATCAATATGTAATTAAACGTTCGATCAATGTCCATTAATGAGAATCGAATTCTCGAAGTCAAGGTTTAACGTAATAATTTGGATTAAAAATGGTGCCATATTACCGTACAAATTGGGCGAGTTAGTTAAGAAAAAAATAAAATTTATAACTGCCTAGTTATATAGTGGTAGCAGGCTACTTTTTTGTGTTATGGAAGTGGTACAAGCATGTAGTTCACATTGATGTTAAGTGGAGACAGAAAGACCGAAGTCAATACCAGCCAAAGTCATGTGTTAATGCGAAATAATATAAAAACTTGAGAGTTAGTTGTGGAAAAAATAAAAGTACTACCTAACAGCCTCAGTAGTAGTAGCTACTCTCGTCACACGGGTGTCGGGGAGTATCAGAGATGAAGGTGTATGTATGTATCTTCACGCCAGGTCCCTAACGGGGTAGGCAGAGAGTGTTGAGCGCCAGATATCCCGGTCCTGACACACCTCCCGTGCCTCATCTACATTCCTCCTCCTCTTCATACATGCACGCCGATTCCTAAGACTTTTGACCCCACCATCAGATAGAACTCGAACTATTTGGTCATGGTAGGTCAGTCTTGGTCTTCTTGGGCCTCTGCAACCATCCACATTTGCATTGTATATATGTTTAGTCATTCGCTCATTCGACATTCTTTCTGTATGCCCGTACCATCGGAGCATTCCTTTTTTCATTTTTACACCGCTGTTGTGGCAATAATCTCACTACCTATTTTATGAGACAAAACACCCGCGTAGATTGGAAAGTGGAAGTGGTCAAAAGTTCAATTCGCGCGTTCATTCATGCCCGGAAACGTGCAAATTGTAACAAAAACTTCTTTCTGAGATGAACCCCCAGCGCTACAATATGGGATTCAAAATTAGAAATTTATGCGACACAAGTCGATTACTTAGGCCGATCGTGCCTCTCTGTCGCTTGTTCCACGCTAAGCTCAGTCGGATAATGACAATGAGTCAGTTTTCCGTGCGTGCAGCTTTCAACGATTATAAGCTGTTTAACTCGTCACGTTCTATGGAACCTTGTTGAACGCGTATCCGACTCACACTTGACTATTTTTTTAAATAAATGGTATTCATAAAAAATAATTACAACCATAAACGTCCTTCTGTGCATGATCTAATTTAATTTCATACAGTTAATGTTCTTAAATATTATGAAGGTAGTTTTAAATTTGCACTTTATGAGAGCCTTTCTGCATGTTAAGGACTCCCTGCTGTTTTAGTGAGTCTGATATTTGCCATGTAATATATGGTGTGATTATTGATATTTGTATAGTACTAAAGTATTCGTTATTAACTTCACAAAAAAAAAATCTAATTTCTATATCTTGTTGATTATTATGTACAAATCATTAACTTGAAAATAGCTTAACTAATGACAATTTTGCACTTAATGTCTAGGTATAAGAATACTTAATCCTACGACCGATAAAATAAGTTTTTTTTTTTTTTTTAATGTAATGGAATTGGCAAACAAGCATGCAGTTCACATTGATGTTAAGTGATGACTGCAGCCTATAGACATCAACACAGAGACCAAGATCAAAATGCAGATGCGTTACCACTCCTGAGGCCTAAGGTGTTATGCCTCTGTGCCGGAAATTACAGGGCCGTACATTACCACCTGACCGGAACACGATAGTGCTGAACACTACCATTTAGCGGCAAGTATATTAGGTAATGCGGTGGTGCCTACGCCCGCGAGCTCCGTCACTGGAGCTCTACCACCAGTAAAGTTAAATTATACAATGTTATCGCGAGTATGAAGAAGTAATAGAAAAGTTAATAATTTCGTTATTCACTTCACGTACAGTGCTCAACATTAAAGATTGCACATCGAGCCTAGGAAGGAGATTTCGGCTTATTTCGGGTCTCTAGAGCGTTATCTCTTTCGGATTGTACCGGATTGTCAGTGCTAACGTAGGCAGTGTGCAACCGAGATAACGCTCTGCAAAATCGAAACGAGCCGATCGTCTCTTCCACAGGCTCGATGTGCAATATTAATTGTCGAGTACTGTACCTATTCACCTTGAGGGCTCAAGTAGTGTTGCCAGGTACGATTTGTTTAAAATCGGGACAATAGGTAAAATAAATCGATACCCAGGGGTTAAAATCGGGACAGTAAAAAACAAGCCTGTTTATTAATTTATTGATTTATCAAGAGCCTCGGCATCCAAACATGATTGATCTTTAGACAGGTTTTTTGACGACTGCTATCTATCGATAGCCACCGGGACCGACGGCTTAACGTGCCCTCCGAAGCATGAAAACGCGCATTTTTAATTTGTCACTAGCTGTCACTGATCATCCATCCGAACGCACCCGTATCGCTTAACCGAGTAGATCGCCTGTGATCTACACATTGTACACCAGCCGCCATGCGCGCTTCTGTAACTTCGGGCAGGAATCGAATCTCCGACCTCCGGAATGCTAATAAAATTTCGGAGTAATTATCATGCAGTTCCCATTTATCTCAATCAAAGCCCATAAATTAAGTATTGATTACTTCACACAAACACATTCTCAACTTCGTTTTCGTGTGAATTTGCAATGATCATAATTCTTACCTAAATGAAAACCTTCAACAGTTTTCAGAATGTGCTGTCTCTTAATTTTAATAAGAAACAGAAGAGGACAGCTGTAATATAGAGGCTTAACTCATACTGACATTCAAACGATAAGAATAAGAGGTATCCGAATTTTAGTTTGTTTAATTTTTCGCTACTCGCCAATCAAAGATGTGTCGAGAGATTTCGAACTTTATTATGATTGTATTTGGGTCTCGTTTTATTGTTTAATCTGTTGAGATTTCCAATCAAAATTTTGGGCGGAACCCCGTTTGAAATATATGGGAATATAAGCGAAGAGTTGTTGATTTATTTTCGTCTGCAGATCTTAAATAACTTAGCAATCATCAATCAGAGATACTATCATATTTATAATATTAGTGTGGATTACACTAATATTATAAATATGATAGTATCTCTGTCTATCAATAGCGCTTTCATGATTAAATTGCTAAGCCTGGATATAATGAAATTTGACACGGAGAGGGATGATGAGCGGGAAGGGACAAAGGCTACTTTTGTTACGAAACCAAATACCAGTACTGACGGATCTCGAAAACATTACCGACCATCCGTGATTTTTTTAACATCAAACAAGAAAGCCGAAATATTTTTTTTTCTAGATAAACAGAATATTTCAGCTTTCTTTTTAAAAAAATAAATACAATCTATTCGTGACGGTTCATTTAGGTTAGCTCCTCCCAAAAATCAACGAAGTTAAAGTTGCTTTACCTTTATCATCTCATTGAAGACGCACTATCATATTACCTACTAAGTAAGGCATCGTGACACGGGTTATCTGAAAAGACCAACAGCTCCCGGTCTAAACGGCAGTCGATCCGAGTGATGGAGGAACACGAATCCTTTAATTGGCTCCGGACTTTATGCCAGGAGTGATCGTGGCATTAATACCGGAATCTGACAGCTTCTTTCGGCGGATTTGAGGTTGTTTTTTATGTCTGTTGATGCTAAATGATGGACAATATTTTTTAATTTGATTTCATATGTTACTGGTGGTGTTTCTAGGGATCTGTACGTCAAAAGTTTGGAGAAAAGTTTTTTTCATAGTTTTGGAGAAAATCTTAAGGGTTAAGTTTTTGGAGAAAATAAGATAAGATTAAGATTTTCTCCAAAAACTATGTCGAAATTTGGTACACATGGAACTTAGTGACTTTGATGTTAGTTTTTTGAGCGATAAATTTGAGAATATTTTTTCACTTTTTCTTCAATCAGAATCAATCCCTTGATTGTACCAAACCCTATGAACGCGAGTCCAACTCGCACTTGGCCACTTTTTAAGAAGTTTGTTGTGAATTGCTCCTCGCTTCTACATAAAATACGGTACATAAAAATAAGTAGCTTTCAGTACTTTCGACCAGAGATATGCTTTGCAGCTATGCTGCAAAGATGTGAAATATATGCTACGAAAATATCTGACCGCTTCCACCAATACTAAGCTATGTAGCTGTACGAGGAAGATGCGCCAAGAACATGGGCCATCCCAAAGTGCGCGGCATACTGTAGTTACTCTGCTCTGCACATAACCAGAAAATATGTAATAATACTACATATAGAATGAACACTTCGACGTCCCGCCCGATATCCCCGCATCACCCAACCTCCTCCCGTCTTACGGGTGACGGTTGGTATTCTTTACGTGCTACGCACACAGGTGCACGTGTAAATGCACGTCACTGATTGATGTCTGTGTAATAGAGACCAAATTAAGTGTTTGTATAGAATTTTGGCGGAGTGTCCGCCGTGTGACATAGCTACGTCACTCGCAACGGCCCATAGCACGCATCCATAGCACACATCCTTCCATACAAAACACATGAAAGAATGAAAGAAAGAAAAGGCGTTTATTTGGCGCATAGCCGGAAAACACACAAAAACGAACAGATTTAAAAACACAAAACAATTAATTTTAAACTAGTAGGTACAAGCACAAAAACAATAGACCACAAAAAAAAGGAGATAAAGAAAAAAAAAATAACAGAAAAAACAGAACCAACTACACAGTGACACAAACAAACAAGTAGGTAATGATAATAGTGTGTGTCACACGGCTGCGCCAAAATGGTCTCCAGTTCAGCATAGAAGTCGGGCGTAACGCCTGACGCTGATTTTCAATGGAACCACATGAGGGAGTTCACGAATGTCAAAACGGTGCGGAAAAATAAAATAGAAGTGCATAAATAAAGATACCTAGTAAAAACTATTGAATATAAATTTTTTTTTTCATAAAATAAACATATTAGATATTATTATACTTATACATAATATTTAGAATAATTAAAATATAGAAGATTACACCTAATAAGTTAGTGGCTGCTGTACCGATGAATTGAACTCGTGGCGCGTGCGTCACAGGAGCGCAATGTCCCCCCGCGCCCCTCACCGCCGAAGGCTGCGCAGCGGTACCTGCCTCCTGACTCCTGCCTCAATCAGATGGCGACGCCGCACGTAACCAGCGTTCGCGTTCGGATTGCACCACGAGTCAATTATGGGAACAACGCAAATAAATACTATATACACAATATAAATACGCAGATAATATACAACACCAAAATAGAGAGAAAAATATATAAATGTAATATATATACACATCTTAGTTGAATCCGTTTCCACCAGTGCTAAACTATGTGCACCAATGAATATGATTGGTAGATCAAACGCATAACAATGTAGCTTACAGTGCCGGATAAAACCGATGTGGGGCCCGTAGCAAATGTGACCATGGGGCCCTAGAGTTACATTGCCTACTGAAATTTAGGATGTAAATAAAACAGAACATTTACGAAAAGGAATCGAAAACAATATTAGGCGATAGGCACAGGCGAGGGGCGACCAAAGCCTCCTGCTATATTTTTACTGGTGGTAGAGCTCCAGTGACGGAGCTCGCGGGAATAGCCACCACCGCATTACCTAATATACTTGCCGCTAAATGGTAGTGTTCAGCACTATCGTGTTCCGGTCAGGTGGTCATGTACGGCCCTGTAATTTCTGACACAAAGGCGTAACACCTTAGGCCTCAGGAGTGGTTACGCATCTGCACTTTGACCGTGGTCTTTGTGTGGGTGTCTGTCTATAGGCTGCAGTCATCATTTAACATTAATGTGAACAGAATTTGCCACAGAGTTTGCCACATCCGTTATTTAAAAAAAATATATAGCTAATCCGGCACTGGTAGCATAGTACGTCTCTGGTGGAAAATAATCCTTAAAGATAAGAATGAGTGTCACTATTCATTCAATTAACACTTTCAACCTGATTTGATTTCCATTCTCTAAATCATAGAGCAACACGGGCCACCGGTCACGGCGGACTGGAAGGGAGTAGCCATAGCGTTTATTACCGATGCAAAACAATCTGTCATGTTTTGCGAGAAGAAATGCGTGCGACACACACGCACACTACAAAAATCGTCTATTACTACGAAACTCACACCTTGACTTTAACAAAATACAGAAACAATTTCACGCACACATTTAAACATCTAGGTGACAGGTATAGGCCCATTTGGGCTTGTACTTTGACAGAGGGGAAAGCCTGCATATGGCTACTCCCCTCCGGTGTTGCTCTATTCTCTAAATAAAACAATTAAAAAACAATCTGATACAATAAATACACTGTATTTATTCAGTTGTTAAAGCAATCAGTGAGATATCAATGTAAATATGAGTAGGCAAATGAAAAAACATCATATCGGCCATGTTGGATTCGGGAAAGTTCCATATGAATTGATTTTTGATTGAAGTTTTAAATTTTAAAGAACTTTCCAGACAGCTTGTTTTTTTTTTAAATGTTCCGTGGACTCGTTTATTGAGTGTATATCGATTAATAAATGCATAACTAAAGGCTATGTGTTTGTTTGTTGAAATTATGTGGTAGAGTTTCTTTGTAGAAACTTAGGGGCGTAGGCCACAACATTACCTAATCTATTTCTGCCAAATTTTAGTGTTCAGCACTATCGTGTTCCGGTTAAAACGTCACTAACCACCCCAGAATATTTATTAACAAAAAGTGAAAACACAAATCATTTTTGGGGTTCCGTAGTAAACGAGGAATCCTTACCGTTTCGCCATGTCCGTCTGTCTGTCTGTCCGTCCGCGGTTAAGCGCAAAGACTATTGGCACTAGAGACTTGAAATTTGACACAGGTATCTTACTTAAGGTTATACCTTAAAATCACGCCGACAAAGTGGTAGAATAAAAACATGAAAAAAAATATTTAGGGTACCTTAGGGCAATTATTTTGGGGATAGGTGACGCACGGGTATTTTTTTTCGTTTTCAATACTTATAGTGTTTCATATCGTTGGATAGGTCTTTCAAAAATGTTACGGATGTGCAAATATCATTTTTCTATTTAGTAAAGTGCTTGTGACTTATTAGGCTTTAAAGTGCCAATTTTCGTTAGAGTCAAGTGTACCGCTCTCTACCAACTAAACGGTTGTTGTTAAAAATTCAAACGTTACGGCAACAGTAGCTACATATAACGAAATTAAAAGGAAAACAATCACACTTAAGTTTGCTTTACAAGTTTGCGAGTAATAGTCGATCAAATATATTTAACACGAAAATTTCGAACAATTCTATGGAAAATATTTTTTTTTTTCATTATATTATTCAAACCTAAAAACTACGGAACCCTACACAGCGCGTGACCCGACACGCACTTGACCGTTTTTTTTTCTATAGGTGCTTATTAGAATAAGAAGATGCTAATTACAAATTAATTATGACAAATCATTTAAGTTAGCTCCTATCGAAAATCAATAAAGTTAAAAAAATTACCCTAACTTTTTCTCCAAGGCGCAATAATTTATATGAAAGAAGGTGGCAAACAAGCATGCAGTTTACATTGATGTTAAGTGATGACTGCAGCCTATGAGACACCCACACAAAGACCAGAGGTCAAAATGCAGATGCGTTGCCATGCCTGAGACCTCAGTTGTTATGTCTCTGTGATAATTATCACGGGTCCATACATTATCATCTAACTGGAACACGATAGTGCTGAACACTACCATTTGACGGCAAATTAGGTAATGCCTACACCCTCGAGTTCCTACACCGGAACTCTACCACTTATAACCGGCTCTCAAACGAAAACACAATAAAAACAAAAGAAAAAAAAACACCACCACCACCACCACCAACGCCACCAAAGCCCCCAATACCACCAACACCACCAATGCCACCACCATGACAGCTGTCAATGTGTCATTAGATCCCCAATAAGTAGGCGGGTGCAATTCTGGTCACGTGTCCGTCTTACGCATATTCGATCAGGGTCACGCGGCCTGACGCGAGTTTAACTTTTTAACCATCACAAAAAGTGCACGCTGCTAAAGAGGTTTGTACACTTCAAACACAAAATAAAGCAATGGCACCTTATCCATATCGATTTGAAATCGTTATCTTCACACAGAAAATCGATTGTCCATCGATTTTTTTTATTGACATCCGGAAACAGATTTAACGATTGCAATAATGTATTATTATGTTTGATATATATACTGTTTGATATATATCTTATTAAAATTCAAAATGCATATTGTATCGAAGTGATGGACCACCGGAGAAGTGCTACGAAAAGTATGGTGAAGCTTATTCATAAGACTAGCTGTGCCTGCGTCTTCGTCCGCGTAGAACTGAACAAAATTATTGTTTAGTATCTACAAAACGATGTCGAGGGCACGGCTAGTATAATATAATTTATTAATCAAAGTATCTAGCCCAAATTACTATTACATGAGCTATTTTTTAGTGAAAGTCCCATCAAAATCAGTAAAGCCGTTCCCGAGATTAGCCAGAACAATCAAACAGACAGACAGACAAACACAAAAATTGAAAAAAAAATGTTTTAGTATACGAGTTTGTACCGTGTACACATACATTTAGTAAAAAGCGGTAATTTTTACATTACAAACAGACACTCCAATTTTATTTATTTGTCTAGATGAATGAAGTACAGATATAGAGATATAGGTTAGTGACAAATTAATTAACTCTACGCAAAACCGCATTCGTTAGTGGTTCTCAAAGTTGAGCCAAACATGTTGACAAGGTGATTATTGGAGTGTGTTATTAGCGTTTGTTGCCAACATTAGAGATGATAATTCAACATTCATGTTCAATTAACATCACACCTTGAATAATTGTCGTATTGTATTTTTCGCAATAACACACATGATAGTAAATTTAATAATAGTGTGTTACGTATGGATTAGGTACGCAGCGGACAGCGGATTCGGTACGCTCCGAACCAAATCTGACCGTTTGTAGGAGTCCGGCGGACATAATAATATTATTAACAATTCCGATGCGGTCCGCTTCCGCGTATTTGGTCATATAATTATAAAGAACTAGCTGTTGCCCGTGGCTTCGCCCGCGTGGATGTCGTTTTATAAATATTTTTTCCTGAATTTCCTGAATTATCTGCTATAAACCTCACGGAGCCCGAGACCTTTCCAACGAATGCAAATCCGTAGAAATCGGTTCGTGCGTTCTGGAGTTATAGCGTCAGGAAAGAAAACCCGACTTATTTTTATATTAAAGACTAGCGGCCCGCCCCGGCTTCGCCCGCGCTGCTCTGCTCCTATTAGTCATAGCGTGATGTAAGCTATCCTATCTCTCAAGTTGGATTGAACTGCACATGGTGTGCGATTTTTATTATAATCGGTTAAGTGGTATATATAATTAAAGTAACACACGTCCGGATTAGGTACATAGCGGACAGCGGATTCGGTACGCTTCGAACCAAATCTGACCGTTTGTAGGAGTCCGGCGGACATAATAATATTATTAATAAAGTCCGATGCGGTCCGCTCGCGCGTATTTGGTCATATAGGTAAAGAAAGTCAAATGCGCGAATGATTGCAGTTATAGAATGTGAATATGGATTATTGCCCAGGAAGACCAAGACTGACCTATTATGACTAAATAGATCGAGTACATATTGTCTGAGGGTATGGTCATCCCTTACCTTACCCGAAGATGATGACTTATGAAGATAATTATGAAGGTAGAAGAAGCACGGGAGGTATGTCAGGACTAGGATATCTTCGTAATGAAGATGTAAGAAAGAGGCTTTATGTGAACGATAGTATCGGTGTAAAAATGAAAAAAGGCATGCTCCGTTGGTTCGGGCATATAGAAAGAATGTCTAATGAGCGAATGACTAAACAGATATACAATGCGAATGTGGATGGTTGCAGAGGCCCAGGAAGACCAAGACTGTCCTACCATGACCAAATAGGTCGAGTTCTGTCTGATGGTTCTGTCTGCATGTATGAAGAGAATGATGAAGGTAGACGAGGCACGAGAGGTTTGTCAGGACCGGGGTATCTGGCGCTCTACACTCTCTGCCTACCCCGTAAGGGACCTGGCGTGAAGATACATACATAAAGCAAATATATCGTCATCAATACAAAATCGTGACGTTTTTACATTCCACTTGTTCGACTTGCCCAAAAATTTCACGGTACACTACTAAAATATTGTGTCTAACAGCTTTTTTTTAACACAATCCATGGCGCCACGGTATCCGGATAAAATCAACTCATTTGCATGTGTTAATGTCTAGTAGAAAAAATTTACGACTCGTCCGACGCTACTTGATTCGCAATAGTTTGAATAATGTTCCATTGTTTAGCATCGAATAGTTTTTTGTTGTAACTTAAAATTCGTTTTTTATTGTACTGGTTTAATGTAGGTATCATCCCAATGGGGATCTTTACTTTTCTATTCTATTCTATTTCTATTCTAATTTTAATTTACTATCAATGTCTTTTTACTTTACGTAATATTTATTCACTCTAGTTAATTTGTGACTTCTAGACATTTTGAAAGTATCTGTAATGATCTATTCCAAATAAAAGAGTATCGGTATCCTGGGCGTTGACATAAGTGGCAGGGGGCTTGGAGCAGCTACTACAGCTTTATAAGGCCCAGGTGCAGCCCCATCTGGAATACTGCTCTCATTTGTGGGCGGGGGAGCTCCCAAATACCAGCTTGGTCCACTTGACTGCCTACAAAGACGCGCTGTTCGTGTTGTTAACGACCCAGGACTTACTGACAGGCTCGAACATGTGAGCCTGCGTAGAGATTTTGGGAGTCTGTGCGTGTTATACCGTTTCTACAGTCTCTTTTCTTACACCGTCCGTTATTAACTGGTGGTAGCTCCAGTGACGGAGCTCGCGGGCGTAGGCACCACCACATTACCTAATATACTTGCGGTTAAATGGTAGTGTTCAGCACTATCATGTTTCGGTCAGGTGGTAATGTACGGCTCTGTAATTTCCGGCGCAGAGGCATAACACCTAATGCCTCAGGAGTGGTAACGCATCTGCATTTTGACCTTGGTCTTCGTGTGGGTGTCTATAGGCTGCAGTCATCACCTAACATCAATGTGAACTGCACGCTTGTTTGCCACTTTTATTACATAAAAAAAAAAAAAAACACTTAATGCTAGCATTGGAAAACCATTAAGGTTTGTAAGTATGATACAACCTAATTTACGTCGGTAGGCAGGTAAAAAACTGTAATTATAACGAAGAAATTTAACAACAATAACTTATAATGCTGGAATACATTATATTTAGAAAAAGTAGGTTACAAAATTTTATCATCATGTGTCGACCGAGACATCAAGTCCTCCAATTTAATAATTTAGTTTCAAAGAATCTATAAATTATCCTATTATCTGCTTCCTTCTTTTGAAAACAACTTTTTTATTAAAACCCACAAGTTTAAGAAAAATGAATGTGAGATATTGGTCAATATCGCTTATGCATCTTTATATTTTAAATTCCAATTCCCCAAATCTACAATCGCCATATTTATCTCTCGCTTTTTTCAGAGATCACCGGTTCCGTCGGTTTAAATTATCGGTTGGTACCGAATTTGCAAAGCGCAGTTGTTGAAAATTTTAATAATTTGTCTGCTTTAACCCGTGTATTGATTTGAGCCGACGATTTATTTGGCTCGGTGAAATCGCAATGGCATTTTTTTATCTGACGACAATCTTAGGGTTTGGTGCAAGTCATAGCATTTTGGGTTGGTTTAGTTTTCGGGTGATATCTTCTATCACGGTATTCAGTGTTAAGTTTTTGATGATTATATGTGTGTATTTATATACCTATGCATAATGCTATGGACGTTCATATTACTTTAATTCCAATTTGTATTTGAATATCTAAAGATTTTTAGCAAAAAGAACAACACACTGAGTTTGTTCGGTAGCGGAGTTTTTCTCAATAGTGCCTGCACTTAGAACTCTACTAAGTGAATGACTTTGTTTATGAAGAATAGATTTATCTTTTTCTTATGAAGAAATATCGGTAAAATTTTATTTATACATTGCTTTTTTTATGTGATGGAAGTGGCAAACAAGCATGCAGCTCACATTGATATTAAGTGATGACTGCAGCCTATAGACACACAAAGACCAGGGGCAAAATGCAGATGCGTTACCACCACCACTCCTGAAGCCTAAGGTGTTATGCCTCTGTGCCGGAAATTACAGGGCCGTACATTAACCACTTGACCGGAACACAATAGTGCTGAAAGTTTTTTTACTTATTTTATTTATTGTGTTGTGCTAGTCAAAGAATAAAAATTTTTTTTTTTCTTTTTTTCTATTGCATAATAAGACGAGATATAATAAGTAGTGGAGTACTGGTGTGGTGGTTACGTCCAAACTCCTGAACGCCTCCGTTGTCTTTAAAGATTTATGAAAAAGAAGCCATAATAAGAAAGAAAAGAAAGAGTATTAAAATCCGCTCCAACCTCCACTTTAAACCAAAGCATGTCAAAGTGTTCTTGTTTTAAAATATATTTCATGTAGAATCTTATTAACGATTGTAACTTTCTTCATGTAACATATGACCGGGTCGGATATAATTCATTTGATCCAGTATTAATGTAGTTTGGTATCGTTTAGTATTAAGGATACTTTAATAAGAAGTTATTAGTTATGGGGTTTTATGCGAAAAGGGATACCTACTGTTGTTTTTTATATTTAAAAGCAATAAAATATTGAATTTATGACATTAAGCCCTATTCCGACCTGTGCGTTATTCGCTACCGACGTGGGGAGCGGATACCGCGTGGTGATGCGGTATATGACTATGTTCCGATCTAGTCGCGGAAACTTCATACAAAATACCCGAGCGAAAGTCGAAACCCGCTCGGTAATTCCGCTCCCCACGTCGGTAGCGAGTCGGAGATTTACTTGAGGCTTAGGCCTTTGGCAAGAAAATATTTACTTGTAGGTATTTCACGTAAAAAATGAACTTCAAGCCCTATATTCTTCCTGATTTTTGAACGGATAGGCAGAAGTAAATAGTAGATGTGCTCAATGGTGATCAATGGCTGTACGCAACTCGCCTGGTGTTGTGAATTTCCATAGGTATGTATCTTCACGCCAGGTCCCTAACGGGGTAGGCAGAGAGTGGAGCGCCAGATATCCCGATCCTGACACACTTCCCGTGTCTCACCTACCTCTCTATCTACTCTCTATTTCCATAGGTGGTGGGGCTCATTTGCCTTTTTGGCAAAAACTGGCAAATTTATCCCTCAGATGTCCCTATGATTATGACGAACACCCTTTTCATTTTCTTCTTGAAAAATTTGATGATTAATAGATTTTAATTTTTGATTGAATATTGTTAATACCCGTGAATGAATGAATAACGTTGAATAATCATTCAACGTCATTCACTGGTAGGCAGTTTGTAATTAGCCATTGAAAAAATGTCCTTTTAATGCCAATTTGAAATTAAATATTAAGAAAAATAAATAACGCTTAACATTTGCATTAAACGCCTTACTTAAAACGGTTTCGTTAAATCTCTCGAGCTCTACCACTGAAGCTCTACCGCCAGTAGCAACTACACCACCAAAACAACACGTCCTAAGTTGATGGACCAGTTTTTATTACAATTTACCTTCACGGTTCAAAATGTAGGCAGACAATAAAACTCATTTAAATTTGGAAGTAACAAACGTCTTAATTTATGTTAATTTAATTTATTTAAGATGCTACAGATAAGACCTATTTCAATGATACCGATCTATATGTTGAACTCTTGTTTATTAAAGGCTTTTGTATTTTTTGTTGAGTTCTAGTAAAAAAAAATATTTAGACAATAACTTTTTTATATAAATCTTTTTTTATGTAATTACAGTGGAAAACAAGCATGTAGTTCACATTGATATTAAGTGATAACTGCAGCCTATAGACACGCACACAAAGACCAGAGATCAAAATGCAGATGCGTTACCACTCCTGAGGCCTAAGGTGTTATGCCTCTGTGCCGGAAATTACAGGGCCGTACATTACCACCTGACCGGAACACGATAGTGCTGAACACTACCATTTAGCGGCAAGTATATTAGGTAATGCGGTGGTGCCTACGCCCGCGAGCTCCGTCACTGGAGCTCTACCACCAGTAAAAGAATCTATATGATCTATATGTTAAACTCTTGTTTTTTAAAGGCTTTTCGTATTTTTTGTTGAGTTCTAGTAAAAAAAATTATTTAGACAATAACTTTTTTATATAAATCTTTTTTTATGTAATTACAGTGGAAAACAAGCATGTAGTTCACATTGATATTAAGTGATAACTGCAGCCTATAGACACGCACACAAAGACCAGAGATCAAAATGCAGATGCGTTACCATTCCTGAGGCCTAAGGTGTTATTCCTCTGTGCCGCAAAATTTTCAAAGCCGTACATTACACCATTTGACCAGAATACGATAGTGCAGAACACTACCATTTAGCGGCAACTTGGTATATTAGGTAATTTCACTGGTGGTAGAGCTCCAGTGACGGAGCTCGCGGGCGTAGGCACCACCGCATTACTTAATATACTTGCCGCTAAATGGTAGTGTTCAGCACTATCGTGTTTTGGTGAGGTGGTAATGTACAGTCCTGTAATTTCCGGCACAGAGGCATAACACCTAATGCCTCAGGAGTGGCAGCGCATCTGCATTTTGACCTCTGGTCATTGTCTGGGTGTCATATAGGCTGCAGTCTTCACTTAACATTAATGTGAACTGCATGCTTGTTTGCCACTTTTATAACATAAAAAAAAAAAAAAAAAAAGCGGTGGTGCCTATGCCCGCGAGCTTCGTCACTAGAGTTCTACCACCATTCTGAATAAAAGGAAGAAAATTAGTTGATGAACAACGTTGAATAGATATTTTAAAAGCATCAATAGGTCCTGAAGCTGTCGGGACTCTCGGGAAGTGACCACCACATCTTCCTCTACCTACTGTAGAAGAATAGGCAATCGGACAGCTATCGAAAATAAATGTAAACTACGATTAGAATGAATGTTTGTAAAATAATACGATGACTCATTAAATATTTTCGTGAAATACTGATGTATTGTTTTTAAAATGCAAAATAAAATGTAATAATTTAATTTATTTTTAAATATTTTTTCTCCTACATGTAACGCATAAACATTTTGTTATTTTTCATTTTCTATACAGTGTGGGATATCGGTAGATAGGTCTTTCAAAAATGTTAGGGACGTGCTATCATTTTTCGATTTAGTTATCCCTTAGTGACTTTTAAAGCTTTAAAGTGCCAATTTTCGTTAGAGTCAAGTGTACCCCCCCCTCTACTAACTAAACGGTTGTTGTTAGAAATTAAAACGCTACGGAAATAGTAGCTACATTTAATGAAATTAAAAGGAAAACTATCACACTGAAGTTGGCTTTCCAAGTTTGCCCAGTAATAGTCGACCTTGTGTATTTTACTCGAACATTTTGAACAATTCCATAGAAAATATTTATGTTTTTCATTTCATTATTCAAACCTAAAAACTACGGAACCCTACACTGCGCATGGCCCGACACACTCTTGACCGGTTTTTTTAATTGACAGTAATTGAAGCATCAAGTAGAAGTTGGGATAGAAGCTCAGGACCTTATCTCATGAGCGCAATAATCACTTTCCATCGTTCCATACTCTCTTGCTACTTATAGACCACATTACCCATCATTTGCTTTAAAATTATCCCCAATTCGGCGTCATAATGGCCGCCCGTCAAATGTTAATGATGTGTACAAGTAAAGATAAATTTTACACCTTTTTATACATAATTACAACCTGTTTTGTTTATAATTGTGCTGTGGTTGAACTACATTCGTAATGGGTATGTTATGAAGCTCCGTAACCCTAACCGAAACCGAAATACCTGGGGTGCGACCGCGTATCGACATTGCTATTGTCGTTGCCATTGCTGTCAAATTTTCATGTCGATTTTTACTTACTTTGTTTACCGTGCCCATATCCACCCCACTCCTACCATAGCACAACCCGCCTGTCGTTATTCCGGTTGCTAATTGCATATGAATCATCTCTCGCAACGCCTTAAGACGAGGATCCATAGGGATCACCCTAGGAAGTTGTGGTTTTATATAAGCAGAAATCTCTTTCGCTCGGTGAAGTAGACTAGGGCCGTCTCTACATAATGCCCATTGAAAAAGAGAATCAAATATAAATATAATAATAAATAATGGCAACCCATTATACGTCCCACTGCTGGGCACGAGTCTCTCCCCTTTTTGGGGGGAGGCCTAGAGCTTACTCCACCACGCTGCTCCAAGTTTCGGATAAATTCGCATATCAGCGCAGTCAAAATAAGACTTTCCATAACAGTAGTACCCGGTAGTCTTGTGGTATAACTTATACGTTATTCGCATTAAAGTCTGGTTTAGTTTAGACATTATTTATCAGAAAATTCAGTTGATAGAGCTAAATGATTTTTAGTTGCAAGTTATTCAACCATTCCTTATAAATGTATTAAAAATTTGTAATGGAAAGTAATGGATAATCCGTAATAATTTTAAATTTACAAATCTGGCATAGCGAGACCTGTGGGTCCGATCTTTGGTTTAGGGACTTTAGGGCGTTGCTAAGTGAGCCACCGGTTCGCATTCACCAACCGTTAACAAGAACGAAAGATGCACTGATTCTTATCTGTCCCACCGCAACGCCCTAAGCTGGGGTTCGGCCCACAGGGGTCTCCCTTAGGCAGTTGCGCAAAATTTATTTAAACTGAGTACACCGCGGCCACTTCGCCAAAATTCCATTCAAACGCTTAATTTGGTCTTTACTACACAGTCATTACACATCAATCAGTGACGTGTATTTACATGTACACCTGTGTGCGAAGCACGAAGATAAAACCAAACGTCACCCATAAGAGGGGAGGAGGTTGGGTGAGGCGGGGAAATCAGGCGGGACGTCGAATTATAGTATTATTAGATATTCTCTGGCTGAGTGCTTCCTCCGCGCTCGCCGATTGCCGGATGAAGTAGACTAGTGACGACTTCTAACAATATGTAATTCAAGCTTAAAACCATAACCTGTTTCATTTAACCACACCGGTCGGCATAAGGTCGTCTAGAAAATAATATTACATTGCAGTTTCATCGTTTTTTTTTTGGATTTTTATGATAAAATTATCTAGAACTTTTTTTTTTAATGGCGGTAGAGTCGCGTTAACTCTTTATAGAGACGAATAGTGTTAATTAGCGGTAACTTATTGTGAGGTGGCAAACAAGCATACATATGACATTGATGTTAAGTGATGACAGCAGCCATAGACCAACACGGGCCGCCGCCGGCTGACCGGAGGGACAGGACCTTTTTATCTACACAAATAAATAAAATTGGAGTGTCTGTTTGTAATATAAATAAACCGCTTTTTACTAAATGCATACGTATGTATACACGGTAAATATACCAAAACAACATTTTTTACAATTTTTGTCTGTCTGTCTGTTTGTTCCCGCTAATCTCGGGAACGACTGAACCGATTTTGACGGGATTTTCACTGGCAGATAGATTATGTAATGAGGAGTAACTTACACTTTTATACTAGCTCCGCCCACGACATCGTCCGGGTAGATCCCGAACAATAATTAATTATCATGCGAACGAAGTCGCGGGCACAGCTAGTTTGTAAATATAATTTAACATTTACATGGCCCAGTAATAACTACGAGTATCACAGGGACATAGATAACAACTTAGGTATCAAGGGTGGCAACGCATTTGCATTTTGACCTCTGGTTTTTGTGTACATGTCTATACGCTGCAGTCATCACTTAACATCAATGTGAGCTGCATGCTTGTTTGACACCTTCCTAAAACGAAAGAGAATTTAATGCTTTTTAATGATGTAAATTAATTATTAGAGTATAAGTTGGCACTTTATCCACATTCAATGTAGGTTCATACTTGTTCATGCAGTAAATAATGCCTTCTACGTAAACCCCCAAAAGTTAAGGACCACACATGCACCGACAATACAATAATAAGCTTATTTATTGCAATATTATTTAACGTAATAGGCTGTGACAGGCTTTAAACTTCTTTATACGAAAGCAAACGAAATGTACAGAGCGCGCTCGAAGACAAACTCCATCCGAACACAAATGACAACGTGTTCAAACACTGTGTCAAAATCCATATAATATCTATGGCACAGTGTGTAGGTGGAAAGGATGAAAAGAGACGGATATAGTCGCGAGAAAAGGTGCATCATGGAGGTGTAAAAGATGAAACACGAAAGCGACGCGTGTTTTAGTGATGTGCGGTTGGCAAATTGCTTTTTGCCGATTAGTTTTTAACCGATAATTTAAATAGTTTTTTGTTTTTACCGGATTTGTTTCGTTTTTTGTAATGAAGGTGGCATATAAGCATGAAGTTCACATTGATGTCAAGTGATGACTGCAGCCTATAGACACTCACATAAAGAGAAGTCAAAATACAAATGCGTTGCCAGCCTTGAAACTTTAGTTGCTTCTTTTCTGTGACAGTTATTACGTGGCCATACGTTACCACGTAACCGAAACGCGATAGTGCTGAACACTACCATTTGGCGGTTGGTAGATTAGGTAATGCGGTAGTTTCTACGCCCTCGAGCTCCTACAATGAAATTCTACCACCTGCTACTACTCTCTACTACCAGTAAAGAATGCTGAAATGCTAAATCTACTGAATAACAATTATTGTTATTCAAAACCAGTAAGCTTAGATAAAATAAGGAAATGCCTTGTGGCGTTAATTCCGCTTCAGGTATGCACAGATGCAAAGAAGTGTAAATAAATATTCATTGCTTTTTCAAATGTTACTTTTTATGTTATAGAAATGGCAAACGAGCATGCAGTTCTCATTGATGTTAAGTGCTGACTGCAGCCTATAGACACTTACGCAAAGACGAAGGTCAAAATACAGATGCGTTACCACTCTTGACGCTTCGGTGTTATGCCTCTGTGCCGGAAATCACATTACTTCATGTATTACCACCAAATTATCAAAGACACAAATTATTAACATCAAATCTCTTCCGAACTGTCTGATAACATTTAAAAACACAAAACTATATCGATTATCGACAAAGACATCGCTCCATCTCTAAAGGTCACGGCCCAAACGCCGCTCCAAACGGGTTCCGTGGATCGACGACTAAATAATAATATCCGACCAAGAAAAACCTCACAATACGTATAAAGGAACTCACACTTCACTGTTTGACTGAATATGCCATTGACTGTGAGTATCTATACAAATAATACATACAATTAAATAAAATTGGAGTGTCTGTTTGAATATAAAAATAATCGCTTTATACTAAATGCATATGCATGTATACACGGTACATACATATACAATTTTTGTCTGTCTGTCTGTTTGTTTATCTGTCTGTCTGTCTGTTTCTTTGTTCCTAAACTTGGGAACGGCTGATTTAATTTTGACGGGACTTCAACTAGCAGATAGCATGTAATAAGGAGTAACTTAGGCTGCCTAATTTCATTTATGAAAAATAACTTTACGCCTGTAATCGCTGAACGGGTAGGCAGAGGTAAATGTATGCATTAAAGCATAAGCATACATGCAACACCCACGATTCGCCGGTCACGTTTTGACCCATGTAACAAGTGGTGAGCCTGTTGACATTGCCGGGCACATTACCAAACTTTGAGGTACTGGGAAACTTTCAGAAAATGGAAAAATCCCAACAGCACATGTCCACGGCTTGGTTTACGTCTCAACAATAATTTTATTAATTCCTTATCAGACGAAGTCGCGGGCATTGCTAGTTAAAAATAAAAAAAAAGAAAAACTTTATGAAATGAGATGGATGAATAGAACTTGAGCGGAATCTAGCTTTTGTTTATTCCTCAACGCGTTTCATGTTTAATGGCAGTTAGAATAAAAAAAGTAACTTAAAAAAAAAGAACTCGGTGTTGCTTGATGTTAAAGGTTATACAATTTATCTATGAAAGTAGCATGCGTCAGCTGCATAGCTGGCGGCATGACATAACGACCCCGCCGCTTACTAGCAAAAGAATTTCTGGAAGAGAATTCTTCCATTGGTGCACTCAGTTAACTGAACAATGGGGCGGTAGTAAGTTTAACGCAAGGTGGGCAGCAGCGTCCTGCGATAGAACTACCGCCACTGCTATCCCCCATCCGCATGCCAAGCGTGGTGATTAAAGCATATCCCCCCTAATGGGCAGGCTTTGGTCCAACAGTGGACACCTTTCCGCTGATCATTTCATAATGTTTTGATGAGTAAGTTTTTTTCCAATTTTTAATTTACCTTCTCTTACCTACCTAATTATTTTGACTTTTACTATATTGAAATAGTTGTTCACTCTAGGGAATTTTGTGATATCTAGAATTCTATTTTGAAAGTATTTTTTTTTATGTAATGGAACTGCAGCCTATGGACACCCACACAAAGATCAAGGTCAAAATGCAGATGCGTTATCACTCCAGAGGCCTCAGGTGTTATGCCTTTGTGCCGGAAATTGCAGAGCTGTACATTGCCACCTGACCGGAACACCAAAGTGCTGAACACTACCATTTAGCGGCAAGTATATAAATATATTTAAGTAAAGAATATCACTACACTAGTGTAGTGGTATCCTTATTATAGAATTCATATTTAAGAGATGACAGTGTCAGATATTTATTTTATGACACTTCAAGAGAACGTGAAATAATAAATATTTTAGGTCCTGTTTAAATAATAGAAGTAAAGGCTTTAAATGTTGTTTTCTGTTATTTCAGGTAAGTTATTTTGTTAAGAATGTGTAAATTATATTTAACTTGTATTTAATTGTGATGAGAATAAAAGAAATTCTGTTATTTCAGCAAACACAATTCGTCTTTATTTCATTAGAGCATAATACCATTATATATATTTATACCTGTAGGTAAAGGATTCTATTCGAATTAAAAATATTTTCTTTCTTCCTTATTTCCTTCTATATTTCTTCTAGTATAAAAAAGGTAATCTTTCCAAAACGACTTATAAACGAAACCACAAATACTTAAGTTGATACCTAAAAACACTAACTGTATCATTAAATTAAAAAATGCTAAGCCTTAGTGTTGAAAAAATCCGACAACCGACTTTTTTTTCGACTGCGGACAATATGGCGGTGCTGTAGCATTAAAGGAGTCTTGACCCCAAAATGCTGAGGGATTATGGTAAATTGCGGTGCACATTGATGGACAAATAAATTTCAACAAAGTGTATGTAATATGGGGTTAAAATAAAAGTATTGCTCATTTTAGGGTTACGTGCCAAAGGTTTGCCATCGCGATCCTGCAAAACCAACCCCTGAAACGGTTTAGTCTAGGCTGGTTTTCAACGATCCTGCAATTTTTTTTAAAGGTTGCCTTCGTAGTCCGAGGGTGGTAGAGTTACGAGTGCAGGTGCTCAAGGGTGTAGGCACCATCGGATTACCTAATCTATCTGCCATCAAAATGGTAGTGTTCAGCACTATCGTGTTCCGGTTAGATGGTAATGTATGGCCCCGTAATAACTATCATAGAGACATTGCAACTTAGTTCTCAGGGGTGGCAACGTATCTGCATTACGCGTTCTACATACTTAGTTGAAAAAAATGGAACCCTACATTGCGCATGTCCCGACACGCACTTGGCCGATCTTTATTTTTACAATTCATTGAACGTAATAAAATCGTCCCTATAAATTAAATTGGCTGGATAAACTTTTAGTGTTATTAAGATGTCCGGTCGGCCATTTTGTAGTGTTCGCCATTTTAAAATTGCGTAAACCTTTTTTAATTTTATGAGTTCCGTATATTAATGTTTATCTCTCGTCAGCACGGGGTCCAATTTGAACCCCGGCCCTTTGTCAGGCTTGCGCGGGGACATAGGGGGTCCAACACGTAGAGGCCCTTTCGAGAATTTTGATCTACTTTGTAATGGGTTATATTCGGCGGGACCTCTCTCTCACTGCATCAATAGTTTTTTTTTTAATACGCTTTCATTCTCAGCCCCACAGTAGGTATAAACCTGTGTCGTGGGTGCCGTTGTACACATACAACACATGCACAAACACCCAGACTCGAAACAAATATCTGTAGGCCATACAAATATTTGTCCCGGTGCGGGGATCGAACCCGCGACCCTTCGAATCAAACGGTCATCTCACACCGCTGGACTAACCGGGTCGTAAATACAGACACAGACAGACCCCGCAGAATACATTATATAGAGAACTGAAAGAAAAATACGTATTATAAATATAATAATATATGTTTTATAAAAACCTTAAACAAACTATCTTAAAATTAATAAATAAATAAAAACTGAAAGAATGTGTCCTGGTATTTAAAATATTTTTCACTCTCCGGCATTCGTTTTTTTTTTGACATCGGGTTTTTGGAAAGGTGATTTTTTTTTATTTTTATAATTTTTTTTTTGTGTTTCACCAAAAATAAATTATGTTAATAAAAATTAATGAATGCAATAAAGAAAGAACACGGCAATTTTAATTACGGATCCCCAAAAACTTTTTGCGAAGCCGCTTTATTTCAAACAACCTTGACCATCATTAACATTCAACGCAGTTAAATATACCTTCAGTTATTTTCAAAATAACACACAAGTCATACAATTACGTATGTTTAAATGTTGACAGATACTGTCTGTATACAGTAATTAAGTATTTATCACAGCTCAGTAGTCTAGTGTGTAATAAGCCTGGTAGCAAGCCACTACTTACTTACTAATACGCTGCGTTCTGGCACAGTACAAATATGAACAGTATGGAAACTACGTACAAAACGTTAAAACGGCACACAGTGGCACACTCACACAAACACGCGCATCGACGAGACTGCTAAGCGGTTCTCGCGGTGCCGCAGTAGCGAGTCACTTGCTACTCGAACGTCAATGCGCATGTTTGTGTGAGTGTGCCGTTTCGAACGTTTTGTACGTAGTTTCCATATTGTTCATATTTGTACCGTGGTTCTGGGTTGCCACCACGGAATAGAAAGGTCAAGTTCTATGTTGGGCCCGCGACTTGTACACTATATCAAAAGATAGAGAAAAATACGTATAATCACGGAAAAATACTCAAAAAATAATTTGAATGGTTTTTTTTTAAGACTTCTCAATTTTTAATTTAGATTTTATATATACTACATACTTCTCAACTGTCTTGGTGATAGAATCAATTATTGCATTTTTTAATTAATTGGCAAAACGTAACCGGCGAGTCGTGGGTGTTTGCTTGTATGATTGAATGCATGCATTTACCTCTGCCTACCCCTTCGGGGATTACAGGCGTGAAGTTACGTTAATTAATTGGGTAATTAAAAATTTGACTGAGTACTTAAATAATTACTACTAACATAGTCCCTAAGTTTTGACAAGATATTGAACTGTGATATTGATGTGTTGAGTATTGAGTGATGAAATTGTTTGCAATTGAATGGTTTTTTTGTCGGAAATATTTATTTGTATGAAAACAATACGTCACCATATTGCTATTTGACATTCTTGTTTTTGAAATATACTAACGACAGTTAACTGAAGGTATAATAAACGATTTGAATAGCTGAAAATAATTTAGTATTTTAAGCTTCTTCTCTCAATATAGCGTACAAGATGCAAGCCCAAGCTCCACACATTTTGGAACGTCTTTTTTATCTATTCGTGGTTGCGACTTCACTTACCGCCTCTCGATATTGTTTTTTCTGTGAGACACGGAATCTACAAGGGTTCTATTTTTTGCCATTTGGCAATGGAACCCTAGAAATTGGACCCTTATAGTATCACTGGTGCGTCTTTTTATCTGTCCGTCTGCTACAGTCAACTTGCTCTTTTCTCTGCCTATCATTTTTGTAACTTTTTTTTTATGTACTGGAAGCGGGAAACAAGCATGCAGTTCACATTGATGTTAAGTGATGACGGCAGCTTATAGACACCCACACAAAGACCAGAGGTCGAAATGCAGATGCGTTACCACTCCTGAGGCCTAAGGTGTAATGCCTCTGCGCCGGCAATTACAGAGCCGTACATTACCACCTGACCGGAACACGATAGTGCTGAACACTACCATTTAGCGGCAAGTAAATTAGGTAATGCGGTGGTGCCTACGCCCGCTAGCTCCGTCACTGGAGCTCTACCACCAGTAGAACCAGTAACGGCCAACCTTTTAAATAAATACAGGCGTAAAGCTACGATAGGATGATAACTATAATTTCCATTGCAATAAAGATAAAAAAAGTTCGCGTCCTTCTAAATTTAAACAAGTATGTTAATACAATATACTTGTTTTGACAACTCTAACAATAAATTCACCCGTCTCAGCCGCCATCTTGAAAACAGCCTTACACTGGCAATAACGAAATAAAAGCGGAAAGAACTGCGCTTTTTTAACGTGTTATAAAAAAAAAACAGCGTCCGAAACAGATAAGAATGTGGAAAGAGGTTAAAAAAATATTATATTCGTGAAAAAAAGGAGAAAATAAGAGCAAGGTACAAGCCCTACACGAGTAGCGGCCACTGCTGTCGTAGGGTTGGCACTTCTTAAAATAAATTATAAAAAATAAGTACGAAGTGTTAATATTAAATTATGAAAAAAAAATGGGTAGGTAGGTATGACATTTATGGTATGTTTTAGCGAAAAAAATAGATAACTTAGAGAAGTAATAGAGAACACAAGCACTAGAACTTTCCTGTGTAAATAATAACGGTAGCAGGTAGACACTTGATATATTCACAGAATATTGAATAATATACTTACTATACTTATTAACTTTAAAAAATATACATATATTAAAATAAAATAAATATTTATGGGAGGCCGTGATACAACAAACGTAATTTATATTTTGCCGTTTTATAATTACAGATAATGGTACGGAGCTCTTCGTGCGTGAGTCCGACTCGCGCTTGGCCATTTTTTTAAATAAGCATAACAAATTCTACATGAATTAATTTTCTTTCAAAAACAAGTTTATAATAAATGACCGGTCTGAGAAAAACTGAAAATGGTTTATAATTTTATAAAATAACTAGCGGCCCGCCCCGGCTTCGCGCGGTGCTATGTTGCCTTCCCTCTCCTATTCGTCTTAGCGTGATGATTATACATAGATATAGCTTAAAGTCTTCATCGATATCTTTTATAGTTTAGGCAGCGTACGCAAATTAGTAACTTTACTAGTGGATTTTTTACACATTGTGTCTGAAAAACCCAAATATCTTACGGAACCCTATTTTTTCCAAAATAAAATATAGCCTATGTTACCCGTGGATAATGTAGCTTTCGAATAGTAAAATAATTTTTAAAATCGGCCCAGTAGTTATTGAGCCTATTCAAAACAAACAAACAATAAAAATATTACCTCTTTATAATATATTATGTCTCTCGTCAGCACGGGGTCCAATTTGAACCCCGGACCTTTGTCAGGCTTGCGCGGGGACATGGGGGGTCCAACACGTAGAGGCCCTTTCGAGAATTTTGATCTACTTTGTAATGGGTTATATTCGGCGGGACCTCTCTCTGACTGCATCAATAGTTAATACAGACACAGACAGACCCCGCAGAATATAATGGGACTATTGTAATGAAAAGTGATTTGCCAAACTTTGGGCTATGTGGGTGAACTGGGGGGACTAGCTGGCTGGGCCTATGGAGTGAGATCCGTCACCTGCCTATATTTAACATCTCACATTATCGAATCCTACTTTAGGCAGGTGGTGACTCGCCTCTCCTTGGTGGGCCCCCCAAACAGCCAACCCGATGGTCGACAGGGGGCAACACTGTTGAGAGAGACTGGGGGTGTCGAGAGGTGTGGCCCCGGTTTCACCATCACGAGCGAGTAATCTCGAGCTCGGAGCGGGCTTCCCCGCTATTATGCCTTTAGACACTTCCACCCCCGAGTGTATGGCTCTTTCAGAAATTTAGACAACAGCCTATTATCTAAATTTCTGCAAATGCCATACCTCTAGCGCCCCACTCTGACCGGCCAATGAAGGCAAGCCAGAGGTGAGAGACCTGATGCTCTGTCCGGCCGTACCTCTGTGTGGCGGACGAGGCGGAGCCCAGTTCTCTCGGAGGAACTCGAGATGATGGTAGGGGGTGGTGTCGCTACTCACCAACAGCTCGCCACAAGCTGCTCTGCCCCCTAATATATTATTATTATTATAATATATGAATGACAATATAAAAAAAATATGTACTATAATTTTATTTTATAAAATAATATTTAGATTTCCCACAACCCTAGCGGTGAAGAGTGAGCACACCGACTCTCATATTTTGCAACAGAACAATGTGGATGTATGGACTACACGATAACTGTTAATTTAAAATAAACTACCTAACAAGCTTTGGAAGTAAGTGAAAACAATATACTTAATGTGGTAGAGCTTCGTTGGCAGAGCTACAGATGTTAATTTCATGGCCCCGTACTCAGTGGGGGACTAAGTTCATCAGGGGCCCGGAACGGCATTTAGTATTTGGAGGTCCAGTAGCCAGAACGCACGAGCAAAGAAAAGGGTCATGAAATTAAATTTACCACGCACATATATGGGCCCCGTATGATTGAAACGGTTTTTTTTAAAAGTTATTATCTCCAGTGACGGAGCTCGCGGGCGTAGGCACCACCGCATTACCTAATATACTTGCCGCTAAATGGTGGTGTTCAGCACTATCGTGTTCCGGTCAGGTGGTAATGTACGGCCCTGTAATTTCCGGCACAGAGGCATAACACCTTAGGCCTCAGGAGTGGTAACGCTGCATCTTGACCTTGGTCTTTGTGTGAGTGTCTATAGGCTGCAGTCATCACTTAACATCAATGTGAACTGCATGCATGTTTGCCACTTCCATTACATTAAAAAAAAACTGGAGCTTGCCGCCCCCTCCTAATCCGTTACTACCCGGACTCACTATCACAGAGACATGACAACTGAAGTAGGGAGGCCAACCGTCCCGGATTCTGCGGGACCGTCCCGTAATGCTGGATGTAATCCCGCTTTGTAAGAACCAATAAAATAGTCCCGCAAAACGTTGATGGCGTCCCGCATGTCTCGCATTCGATGCATTGACGTACGATGCCAATTTTTTTCAAGCTATTAAATAACCACACAGTCACTCACATACATAAAACTTGCATAAAACATACACTTTACTACATTCACACACGCATGCAAACAACAGCGGAGCATCGACGTAGGTATATCAAAATATTAGGTTGGGGAAAAAGTTTCTTCGCATTTTTTAAGATAATTCAAAACATTTTTTTATATAGTTTATTTAAATTTAACTAAAGTATGTATGTACCATTTTGTTCGATAACCTTTTGCCATCTTGTAGGTAGGGACATGATCCCATTGCTATAAAAATTTTGGGACTTCTCATCAAAATACCGCGACAAGTGGATTTGGCAGTCCTCTCGTGATGTTAACCTAACATTGCATAAAGAATTCTGAAGAGACCGAAACAGGTGGAAATCTGAAGGTGCAAGGTCAAGACTATACGGCGGATGCATTAACACCTCTCAGCCAAACTCTCTTAAATTTTTGCTGAGTGGCTATAGATGTGTGAGGTCTAGCGTTATCATGATGAAACACCACACCCCTTCTGTTGATCAATTCCGGCCGCTTTCTCTCAACTTCTTGTTTTAATCTCATCAGTTGTTCGCAGTAGAGTTCAGAATCGATAGTTCTGCCTGGTGGTAATAGCTCATAATGAATAATGCCCTTCCAATCCCACCACACACACAACATCACCTTATTGCGAGTTAACCCGGGTTTCGCCACAGGCTGTGAAGCCTGACCGGCCTTTGACCACGACCTTTTTCGCACGTTCTTGTCGTACGTGATCCACTTTTCATCACCAGTTATCAGCTTCTTCAAAAATGATTCGTTTTCATTACGTCGTAATAAAGAATCACAAATTAGTACACAGTTCATTAGGTTTCTTTCAGAGAGCTCGTGAGGTACCCAAATATCGAGTTTTTTTTGTACCTAGCTTTTTTCAAATGCGCCAAAACTGTTTTGTGATCAATTCTCAGTTCTTCAGCTACGTCGTAACTACGGATATGTCGATCTTGCTCCACTTTTTCAAAAATGACATCCATTTTATCCGTAATAGGGCGACCAGAGCGAGGTGCATCTTTGACATCAAAATTTCCGGATTGAAAACGCTTAAACCAAATTTATGCTACTCTCACAGACACTGCACTAGGTCCATAAACATGGCAAATTTTTTTCGCGGCTTGCGTTGCATTTTTTCCTTTTTTGTAGTAAAATTTTAAAATGTATAGAATTCCTTCATTAGATTCACTCATCTTGACAGTACGAAAAACAAATGAAAATCACACATTTTCCTTATTTGAATTTGGAATTATGTTTTTTAAAATTTTAACTTTCAATGATACCAAAACCAGCTAGATACAAATACTACAGCCAAAGAGATTTTATTACAAGTTCATACATACTATAATTCGAAAAGACTTTTTCCCCAACTATATCAACACGCATTGTGTGAATTCAATTGAAAATTGTTTGCGTGTGTGTGTATGTGATCGAATTGTTTCATTTTTTTAAAAAGTATCACTCTAGTGATAAGTACTATTTTAAAAATAAACGACTTCAGTATGTAAGTTTTGTGTTTTTATGTAATTTTGGTACCTACGTATACTGACAAAACTTCCTAAACTACCGCATTCACCATACCCTATCTATCCACAAAAAGTCCCGCATGCTATTTCCAGAAAGTTGGCCGACTTAAACTAGTCTCTGTGGTGCTGATTGTAACGCACCTGCATTTTGATCTCTGGTTTTTAGTAGTCTACAGGTTGCAGTCATCATTTAACATCCATGTGAACTCCATGCTGCTTCGTCATGTTCATTAAACAAAATATAACTTCTGTATGTCAATCGTTTAGTGACAAGTCCACTCTATAAACATCTACACAAATACCGGAGGACATCATGGTGAGTGAAAAAAGCCACCCATGTTTTCTTATGTAAAAGGTTGCAAACAAGGATGCAGCTCACATTGATGTTAAGTGATGGCTGCAGCCTATAGATCTACACAAAAACTAAAGGTCAAAATGCAGATACGTCGCCACCCCTGAAACGTGAGTATTACGGGGCCGTACATTATAGACTCACCGGAACACGATAGTACTGAACACTACCATTTGGCGGCAGATATGTTATGGGTAGAAAACACTTTACTATGCCACATAAAAACTTAAAGTCTACTCCCCTTATTCATTAACGTATTTTAGCTAAAGTGTTGCTAATCTCTCCTTTGTCTTTTTCTATCCTGCACATTTGACCATGCAACTGACAAAGAGGAAAAAATCTCTGTCACCTATCTAATTACTTTTCTATACCAATTTAATCTCGGTTGACATGTAAAGCTATTGTTTCGTATATTGTGACGCCGTTACAAGTAAACTTGTCCGCGTTATATGAGTTTCACCCCTTATGATATTGTGCGTTTCCATTGTCACACTATTTTTGGCGATGAGATTGAAAATTTTAAATGTACGCGACGTTTCGATTTCTTCACCTTTTGTGGTCAAAGGCATGTTGAAACATATGTCTGAGAGCAGTTTTAAAATTATTCGGAGCTAATTCCTTCGATTTTAAGAATGCCTTAACATTTCATTCTTTATAAAAAAATCTTGTTTAGCAACCGGGTCGCGGCTATTAGCGAGCCCTCCGAAGAAAAGAACGCGCATTTTTTAATCTGCACTACCAGTCACCCATTACACACACCGACCAAGCCCGTAACGCTTAACCGAGCAGATCGCTTGCGATCTACACCAGCCGCGGAGCCATGCGCGCTTCACGTAGGTATTTAATCATACTTTAGTGGTAGCATGTCTGGCACTGAAAAGCACAATAGAACAATACCAATTGAACTCATCAGCTTTAGGCTGGAGCGCCTTCTTCGCTCGCCGATTGCCCGGTGAAGTAGACTAGTGCTACATCCACTGCTGGACTAAAATATTCCCCAAAAATGCTCTATAGCATCACATGGAGAGATTTGCCATAATCGTCACGCTCAGCATTGGTTTCAGCGGATTGGCTATCGCAGTTTTACCGCTGAACGCTGCTTGCCGTCTAGCGTCATTGCATTAACTAACATCTTATCGTAATGGTTTGACCGCCATTGTTCGGTTGACTGACTACACTAGTGGAAGAAACCTCAACTCTACTTGTGGGCCGTGGGGTCGCCTCGTTATTTTTAAATCTATGTATATTTTTGAAAGTGATAATCACCGTAAATCTATAATGAATAGATTAAAGCTAAATAAGATGAATGTAGGTATGTTTGTAGATATTTTACAATCGCCAGCATCTGACGCTGCTAAAGTTGTCTATGGTCTATTCAAATATAAATATATATTTTTTATTATTCATTTATTCAGACAATCAAAAATCCATTCATTATTTGTTAGTTAGAGGCTTAATAAACTAAGTGTTAGTGGACAATCTAATAACATTCAGTTTTTGTTCTTTTTGTTATAATTATCTAATAAAATTGTTATTGAGGCTTATTAGGTTAGGGTAAGATGGGGCTGGCATACCATTATAAGAAAAGCCTCAAAAAATATCAGAAAAAAAATCTATGCAATATATATTTAGGTGTGTATATTTGAAAATGTCGTGTCGTCATGTAGGCACAATGGACACGCACAATCTTTGATTTATGGCAGGCCAATGTTGCGGCGTTATGAAAATATTTAATTATACCATTTTCAGTCGAGTCACCACAATATTCTGTGGAATACCCCCGTCTAAATATTTGACGTTTTAAATGTCATGGTAATTTGACGCGGCTAATATGGCGGCTGGTGTTCTAAAGTGTAGACGAATTTAGCAAGTTTTTTAGTGAGACATAATGTTGGGGAAAAAGTCTTTTCGCATTATAGTATGTATGAACTTGTAATAAAATCTCTTTGGCCGTAGTATTTGTATCTGGCTGGTTTTGGTATCATTGAAAGTTAACATTTTAAAGAACATAATTCCAAATTCAAATTAGGCAAATGTGTGATTTTCATTTGTTTTTTGTACTGTCAAGATGAGTGAATCTAATGAAGAAATTCGATACATTTTAAAATTTTACTTCAAAAAGGTAAAAATGCAACACAAGCCGCGAAAAAAAATATGGGATGTTTATGGACCTAGTGCAGTGTCTGTGAGAGTAGCACAAATTTGGTTTAAGCGTTTTCAATCCGGAAATTTTGATGTCAAAGATGCACCTCGCTCTGGTCGCCCTATTACGGATAAAATGGATGCCATTTTTGAAAAAGTGGAGGAAGTTCGACGTATCAGTAGTTACGACGTAGCTGAAGAACTGAGAATTGATCACAAAACAGTTTTGGCGCATTTGAAAAAAGCTGGGTACAAAAAAAAGCTCGATATTTGGGTACCTCACGAGCTCACTGAAAGAAACCTAATGAACCGCGTACTCATTTGTGATTCTTTATTACGACGTAATGAAACCGAATCATTTTTGAAGAAGCTGATAACTGGTGATGAAAAGTGGATCACGTACGACAAGAACGTGCGAAAAAGGTCGTGGTCAAAGGCCGGTCAGGCTTCACATTCTGTGGCGAAACCCGGGTTAACTCGCAATAAGGTGATGTTGTATGTGTGGTAGGATTGGAAGGGCATTATTCATTATGAGCTATTACCACCAGGCAGGACTATCGATTCTGAACTCTACTGCGAACAACTGATGAGATTAAAGCAAGAAGTTGAGAGAAAGCGGCCGGAATTGATCAACAGAAGGGGTGTGGTGTTTCATCATGATAACGCTAGACCTCACACATCTATAGCCACTCAGCAAAAATTAAGAGAGTTTGGCTGGGAGGTGTTAATGCATCCGCCGTATAGTCCTGACCTTGCACCTTCAGATTTCCACCTGTTTCGGTCTCTTCAGAATTATTTATGCAATGTTAGGTTAAGATCACGAGAGGACTGCCAAATTCACTTGTCGCGGTTTTTGATGAGAAGTCCCCAAATTTTTATAGCAATGGGATCATGTCCCTACCTACAAGATGGCAAAAGGTTATGGAACAAAATGGTACATACATACTTTAGTTAAATTTAAATAAACTATATTAAAAAATGTTTTGAATTATCTTAAAAAATGCGAAGAAACTTTTTCCCCAACCTAATATTTAAACAGATTTTTAAAAGGGTGGAAGGGTAATGATTTATACTGGTGGTAGAGTTTAGTGATGGAGCTGGCGGGCGTATGCACCACCGCATTACCTAATATACTTGCCGCTAAATGGTAGTGTTCAGCACTATCGTGTTCCGGTTGGGTGGTTATGTACGGCCCTGTAATTTCCGGCACAGAGACATAACACCTTAGGCCTCAGGAGTGGTAACGCATCTGCATTTTGACCGCAGGCTTTGTGTGGGTGTCTATAGGCTGCAGTCATCACTTAACATTATTGTGAACTACATGCTTGTTTGCCACTTCCATAAGATAAAAAATGGATTTCTAAGTTTCTGAAATTCTTAATTTGAAATAAAGATTAAACTTAAACTCTGAAGAGGTTTTTAGTGAGGCATTAACATGTAAGTATCTTATGATTGCAGCGGAAAAGGGCAGTACCAGTCAACCCCACGGTTTAACATTTGGCCCCTGTGAACCACGACCGTTTAAAAAAAGTTGTCTGTCATAAATTCTTTTTTTCTTTTGCGGCATAGATTGCCACAACGAACGGTCCTGGGCCGCCCTCATCCAGCGATTGCCCGCGACCTTCAGGCCAGGTCGTCGATCCATCTTGTGGGAGACCTGCCTACGCTTCGTTTTCCGGTACGTGGTCGCCACTCTAGAACTGCTCTGCCCCAACGGCCGTCAGTTCTTCGAGCTATGTGCCCTGCCCACTGCCACTTCTGATTCGATCTCGCAGAGAAACTCCGAGCATAGCCCTCTCCATTGTTCACTGAGTGACCTTAAGCCTTCTTATGAGGCCCATAGTGAGTTAGTGAATGTCATCAATTCAACCGCCCTACTTGTCCAGTTGTGGACGACGACGTGAGCCTTAGTGGGTTGGCAATCGCTGTGGCGGTAGTTTTATCGCGGTATGCTAATGTCCGTGATGTTATATTTACTACCGCTCTATTCGAATGGTTTGACTGCATTGTTCATTTGACTAACTGGACTAGTGCAAGAATTTTCTTCTACTACATCTGTAATTTATATAGTACTAGGCCCTGACGAACTTCGTATCGCCTTAGACGTAGAAAAAAGTATTTTCTTGCTTTTTAGGGTTCCATAGTACACAAGGAAGCCTAATAGTTTCGCCATGTCCGTCTGTCTGTCTGTCTGCCTGTCCGTCCTCGGCTTAACGCAAAAACGATTAGTACTAGAGGCTTGAAATTTGGCACAAGTATACAACTTAATTAGACCGACAAAGTGGTAGAATAAAAACATGTTTTTTTTTTTTAATTTAGGGTACCTACTATGTAACGCGCGGATTTTTTTTTATTTTTCGTTTTCTATAAAGTGTAAGGGGATATTGTTGGACAGGTCTTTCAAAAATGTAAGGGGTGTGGAAACATCATTTTTCGATTCAGTTTTTGTTACTCATTAAGCTTTAAAGGGCCAGTTTTCTTTACAGTCAAGTGTCTCCCCCCCTTACCCACTAAACGGTTGTTGTTAGAAATTCAAACGTTACGGCAATAGTAGCCATATGTAATGAAATTAAAATGAAAACTATCACACTTAAGTTGGCTTTACAAGCTTGCGAATTATAATCGAAAATTTCGAACAACTCCATAGAAAATATTTATTTATTTTTTTCATTACATTTCTTACTCTGTCAATGCACTAAATACGGAACACTGCGCGTGGCCCGACACGCACTTGACCGGTTTTTATTCTTAATTTCTTTCTATCTGTATTTGTATTTTTCTGTCTTTCTTTCTATTAGTAGGCGGTGGAGACGTCTCGACCCGACGGTATACAGGGTATTGAACTTATTACATGGCACGGTATCCTGGGTACGATAGCAAGTAGCATAATAGAAAGTAGTGTAATAACATTTCGGGAGTTAAGGCCCTAATTAGGGCGACCGGAGGGGCCCGGTCAGCCTAACGCCCTAACTACACACAGTACAAATATGAATAGTATGGCAACAACGTACAAAACGTTCAAAACGGTACATTCACACAAACATGCGCATCGACGCTCCACCGCGCCACCGCGAGAACCGGGGCCTCGTTGATACGCATGTTTATGTGATTGCGCAGTTTTAACGTTTTGTACGTAGTTTCCATACTGTTCATATTTGTACTGTGACTGAGTTAGGGCCCTGTCGACCGAATAGTGTAATAGCGGCAACCCGGCGCGAGGCCACGCTCACCCTTTCTGCCGGACCCTGAATACCGTGTCGTGTAATAGCCTTATATGCTCAGTGCTCAGTTTAAATTAATATCGTATGGATTTGGCCCTGTATAAAATAAAATGTAAGTAACATAAATTTTGTGGTTGTTTGTCCAGCCTTTGCATTGCCACTGGAATGATTCCATCCGCTCCGGTGAGGACAATTCGACTGAGAAGTGGCCAAATATGTAATTATGGGTAAACGCTTGGATTGGGTTATGGCATGGAGTAGTATTGTTTTAATTTTTAAAATTACATTTTACTGGAGTGACTGAATTTGCCGTTTGACCGCGTGGGTGCCCGTTTGCCCCCAAATGCGCATTTTCGTGCTTCGGAGGGCACGTTAAGCCGTCGGTCCCGGTTACTATCGATAGATAGCAGTCGTTAAACCTTTTCTTCTTATTAGAGACTTCGGCTTATTTCGGGTCTGTAGAGCGTTATCTTTCGCATCGTGCCTATTTGACGTTTGTCAACCAAATTGATCAAGTTTTGACCGATACCGGACTGTCAGTGCTTACGTAGGCATTGTGTAACAGATATAACGCTCTACGAAGTCGAAACGAGCCGATCGTCTCTTTTGCAGGCTCGATGTGCAATATTAATTGTTGAGTACTGTACATGTTTGACACTTCATAAAATAAAAAAAAATATCATACAATATCTACTCCACACCACTTCTGTTCGCACCGCAAATAATTTATAATATCAATGGAACTATTTAACCGCCACCAAGTAAACGCGAAAATATTTATTTGTGCTAATTTAAAATATATCGAGCTGTCCACCCATCCATCTCATCTTTGTTTACCAATACGTGAACCGCACGAGCCAAATTAAATAATATTCTTTGAAATAAAATTATTTTCACGGATTTATCTCGCGTATATTATGCTGATTTTTTAAGTCAACCCTACGTTTCGTTCGCTTTTTGCCTGGTAGACTAATGTGACATTTCTCTGACAGTAGTTTGCAAAATCGTATAAAGAAAAAAAGGGAAAGAAAAATTTGACATATTTTTTTTCTTTTCCCTTTTTTTTATAATTTCTAAAATTCACTCGCACGTGTTAATGCGAAAAATAAAATATTACAAATACGTAACTACAGTACTCAACAATTAATATTGCCCATCGAGCCTGCAAAAAAGAGACGATCGACGCTCGTTTCGACTTGGTAGAGCGTTATCTCTGTTGCACACTGCCTACGTAAGCACTGACAGTCCGGTATTGGTCAAAACGTGATCAAAATGGTCGACAAACGTCAAATAGGTACGGTGCGAAAGAGATAACGCCGATAAAAGAATATTTTAGTTTAATATACGCGACATAAATCCGTAAAAAATTGTTTTGTTTTTATCTGCCTCAGTAGCCTAATGGTAGCAGGTCGCTACTACTACGCTGAATTCCCAGGTTCAATTCCCGGGTCCGGGGATATCAGGGATAACGGCGTAAAATTAAAAAAAAAAATTCTTAGCACCCCCTGCCCCACCGTTACCATGACCGGTACCACCATGGTCAGTAATAGCGGAGCTACCGGGGACTAGGGGCCGTTGTGTTTTGTTGTGAAGCATTTTGGGGTGATTTGCCATAATCGCCACGCTTGGCATGCGGGTTGGCGATCGCAGTGGCGGCAATTATATCACGGGACGCTGCTGCCCATCCCGGATACTCCTACCGCCATGGTTTGACCGCCATTGTTCGGTTGACTGACTGCACTAGAGGAAGAATTACCTTCCAGTAGAAGATAATTATTTCGCTAGCGGGCGATGGAATCGTCACATCCCGACGCCAAAATGGTGCAACTAAAAATGAGACAGACTTCATTATGTCCACGAGGGGGCATATATTCAGTGATGTTTCTATGATCAATTCGGTAAAAAGTCGACTACCGATACATCGAGGTGCTAAGGAGCTTGTACGAAAACGCCACTATGTCGGTTCGCTTTCAGGACCAGAGCTCGAAATCTATCCAACTGCAGCGATGTGTGAGACAGGCAGATGTCATATCTCCGAAACTGTTTGCCGCTGCATTGGAAGATGTCTTTAAGCTTCTGGACTGAAACGGACTTGGCATCAACATTAACGGCGAGTACATCTCCCACCTCAGATTTTCGGATGATATCGTAGTCATGGCTGAAACCCTGGAAGACCTTGGCACAATGCTCAAGGGCCTCAGTAGGGCCGCCCAACGAGTGGGCCTTAAAATGAACATGGACAAGACGAAGATCATGTCGAATGTCCTCGTTACGCCCACTCCTGTTATGGTCGAGGGTACTACACTCGAAGTTGTCGACGATTATGTATACCTGGGACAAACGGTCCAGTTAGGTAGGTCCAACTTCGAGAAAGAGGTCAATCGCCGAATCCAACTCGGATGGACAGCGTTCGGGAAGCTGCGTTATATCTTCTCGTCCAATTTACCGCAGGATCTGAAGAAGAAGGTCTTTGACCAATGTGTGTTGCCAGTGATGACATACGGAACTGAAACGTGGTCGCTCACTATGGGACACCTCATAAGAATGCTCAAAGTCACTCGGAGAGCAATGGAGAGGGCTATGCTCGAAACGAGGAGATCCGCATGAGAACCAAAGTAACCGACATAGCCCACCGAATAGCGAAACTCAAGTGGCAGTGAGCAGGGTACATAGCTCGCAGAACTGACGGCCGTTGGGGCAGAAGAGTTCTGGAGTGGCGACCGCGTACCGAAAGACGAAGCGTAGGCAGGCCCCCCACGAGGTGGACCGACGATCTGGTGAAGGTCGCGGGCAATCGTTAGATGAGGGCGGCCCAGGACCGTTCGTTGTGGCATTCTTTGGGGCAGGCCCTTGTTCAGCAGAGGACGTCTTTCGGCTGAAATGATGATGATGATCCCTTTGGAGATTACGGGCGTGAAATTACGTTACGTTACTTAATTGATGTAGAAATTTCGGTCGGTATGTTATGTTAGCTCCCTTCAAACTTAGATGAGCACATTCGAATTTAAGTGTAACTCTATATGAACTTCGTAACACGATAACTTGTTATCAATCTATCTCTGGCCTCAGTTTCTCGCAAATGTTGCTTCTAATTTAATGTTAATTATCTACGAAACATATTTTACACGTGCCATTCTATTTCTGAAGAGAAATGTCTAAATATCACGTCTTCATCTCAAGGGATATGGGTATCTCAACGAAAAAGGTACTTTTTTTATGTAATGAAAGTGGCAAACAAGGATGCAGTTCACATTAATGTTAAGTGATGACTGCAGCCTATAGATACCCACGGTCAAAGTGCAGATGCGTTACCACTCCTGAGGCCTAAGGTGTTACGCTTCTGTGCCGGATATTGCAGGGCCGTACATTACCACCTGATCGGAACACGATAGTGCTGAACCACCACCATTTAGCAGCAAGTATTAGGTCATGCGGTCGTGCCTACGCCCGCGAGCTCCGTCGCTGGAGCTCTACCAGCAGTAAAAGGTAGAGGTATGCTCCAACGGTTCGAGCATGTAGAAAGGTTGTCGAATGAGCTAATAACTCATAGAGCAACACGGGCCACCGGCCGTGATGGACCGGAGGGGAGTAGCCATATGCAGGCTTTCCCCTCTGTCTAAGTACAAGCCCAAGTGGACCTATGCCTGTCGCCTAGAAGTTTAAATGTGAGCGTTAAGTTGTCGGTATCGACAACTTAACGCTCACTCACAATCGGTAGCCTAGTGGTAGCAGGCCACTACTACTACGCTGAGGTCCTGGGTTTGATTCCCGGGTCGTGGGTTATCAGAGATAGTGGTGTAAAGTCCTTTATCTCTGGTTTTCTTGGGATTTTTCCATTTTCTGGAATTTTTCCAGTACCTCGAAGTTTGGTAAAGTACCGGAGATGTCAACAGGCTTGCCACCTGTTCTATGGGCCAAAAACGTAACCGGCGAATCGTGGGTGTTTGCATGCATGCATACCCCTTCGGGGATTACAGGTGTGAAGTTACAATTTCTTATTTTATATCTCTAAGGCTACGAAGTTCGTCGCGGCAGCTAGTAATAATATATTAATCGATCTAGACATATAAACAATGTAATGGTAGTGCAATCAACCCCCAAATGCGTGGTGCTAGGATATTAACGAAGCTTAATGATTGACCCAAATATATACAACGTCTAGACACGCTAACCAGCCAGAATAGACCTCCCAGGTAGTGATGGCAATTTCGTAAAGAAAAATATCGATAAATAAAAAACTATGTAGCGATGTTTTTCGAACAACATTTTTAACCCTTTACGAGCTGCATGGCCAGTGTAGATCGCGGCTGGTGTAGATCGCAAGTGATCTACTTGATTAAGCGATACGGGCGTGGTCGGGTGTGTGATGGGTGACCGCTAGTGGCAAATTTAAATGCGCGTGTCCGTGCTTCGGAGTGCACGTTAAGCTGTTGGTCCCGGTTGCTATCGATAGATAGAAAAACATTTGACAGCTGGTTGGCCACTAACCCTTATCTCCACCAACCGCCATTGGAGCAGCGTGGTGGAGTAAGCTCCAGCCCTCCTCCCAAGAAAGGGAGAGACTCGTGACCAGCAGTGGGACCTATCAAGGGTTGCCATTATTATTATTATAACCTCAGAAGTCTAGTGGTAGTAGGCTATTACTAAAACGCTGGGGTTCTGGGTTCGATTCCCGGATTGGAGGCTATCAGAGATAACGGAGTGAAAGCCTTTATCTCTAGTTCTATTGGGATTTTTTTCATTTTCTGGAAGTTTCCGAATATCTCGGAGACACTCGGTGTATGCTAATGTGCCAGGAGATGTCACCAGGCTCGCCATTAGTTACATGGGCCAATACGTAACCAACGAATAGTTGCAAGATATGCTTGTATGCATGCATTTTCCTCCCTTTGAGGCTTACAAAGCGTGAAGTTACGTTTTTTTTTTAATTCATTGGAACAGCAATGACAACGTTCCGGAAGCTACAATACATATTCTCGTCCAACTTACCGCAGTGTCTAAAGAAAAAGGTTTTTGACCAATGTGTGTTGCCAGTGATGACATATGGGTTAGAAACGTGGTCGCTCACTATGGGCCTCATAAAAAGGCTCAAGGTCACTCAGAGAGCAATGGAGAGGGCTATGCTCGGAGTTTCTCTGCGAGATCGAATGAGAAATGAGATCCGCATGAGAACCAAAGTTACCGACATAGCTCACCGAATCGCGAGACTCAAGTGGCAGTGGGCAGGGCATATAGCTCGAAGAACTGAAGGCTGTTCTAGAGTGGCGACCGCGTACCGGAAAACGAAGCGTAGGCAGGCCCCCCACAAGATGGACCGCTGAATGAGGGGGCCCAGGGAAGTTAGTTGTGGCAATCTTTTGAGGAGGCCTTTGTTCAGCAGTGGACAAAAACATCAGTATACCTAACTATCTTTTCCATACCTGCCAACTTTAGCCGCGCTAATTGTCTCACACGATCGGATTTGGTACGGTGGGCCGAATTCGCCGACCAAACCCGCGCGAGTGGACCGCATCGGACTTTATTAATGATAATTATGTCCGCCAGACGCCTCTACACACGACCAGATTTGGTTCGGAGCGTACAGAATCCGCTGTCCGCTCCGTACCAAATCCGGACGTGTGTTAATATTGAAGGAAATTTCATAACTGAAGTTTTAAGAGGGTCTACATGAAATGGATAAGCGACGCGCAATGAACTGGGGCTTTTGGAAGAGTTCTAAGTTTTGTTTTCGTATTATTGGTAAGTTTTAAGAGCACTAACGCAATGACGGGTACGAAATAAAAGGGGTAACTGAAAAGTATTTTTAATGTCATAAATCGGCAAACAAGCATGCAGTTCACATTGATATTAAGTGATGACTGCAGCCTATAGATACTTACACACACCTATAGAGACCTTAGTTGTTTTGTCGCTGTCATAATTATTACGGGGCCATACATTACCATATACTGGTGGTAGAGCTCCAGTGACGGAGCTCGCGGGCGTAGGCACCACCGCATTACCTAATATACTTGCCGCTAAATGGTAGTGTTCAGCACTATCGTGTTCCGGTCAGGTGGTAATGTACGGCCCTGTAATTTCCGGCACAGAGGCATAACACCTTAGGCCTCAGGAGTGGTAACGCATCTGCATTTTGACCTTGGTCTTTGTGTGGGTGTTTATAGGCTGCAGTTATCACTTAACATCAACGTGAACTGCATGCTTGTTTTCCACTTCCATTACATAAAAAAAAAATATATAACCGGAACACGATAGTACTCAGCACTACCATTTGGCGGAAAATAGATTAGTTAATGCGGTGGTGCTTACACCCTCGATATCCGATATTGGAACCCTATCACCAGTTTAATATCTCTCTCTCCAGATATCTGTATCTCTCTCTCCAGTTAAATATATCTCTCTCTTTCCATAATTATCAAGTATTCTCACACATACAGATATTACCACTACACAAACCCTCCAAGAATGTAACCATGACAACGCCAAATCGGGATATTCCCAGATAGGTAATGAGCTGAAAAACTATAATTATATGCAAAAACAACTGTAGATGCAAAATGAGTATGCAAATTTATAAAAAAACACATTGACGCGAAGTTATTTGAATGACTTGGGAGTTAAATATTTTTATAGTTTAGGGTTCTTTCGTTAATTGCATATCTTCACCATTTATGCGCAAATGTGAAGGATATTGAATGTATAGAAAAATGGAATACACTTTTTTGTTAAATGCGTGAATGTCGATTGTATGATTCC
Source organism: Macrosoma leucophasiata (assembly GCA_036365455.1). Classification (NCBI taxonomy): domain Eukaryota; kingdom Metazoa; phylum Arthropoda; class Insecta; order Lepidoptera; family Hedylidae; genus Macrosoma; species Macrosoma leucophasiata. Next base: position 5,996,481 of record JAWQUS010000015.1, read on the forward strand.
CATTCAAATTAAGAAAAGTCGTTGGTATTTTGCTATAAATTGTTTTTATTGAAAACGATAACGAATTAACACTAAACTGTACATTAATTACAAAACAGATTACAATTTTATACACATAGAATAACATATTAATTATTAAGAACTAGATTGCAATACATATCTCACCACCATTCTAATCTTACATGAATGACACCTTTTTTTTATTATTAATATGTAAAGCACAACTAAGAAATTAAGCCCAAAGTGCCACATCCAGTCCGTCTCCACCATAGAGCAACACCGGAGGGGAGTAGCCATATGCAGCCTTTCCCCTCTGTCAAAGTACAAGCCGAAATGGGCCTATACCTGTCGCCTAGATGTTTAAATGTGTGCGTGCAATTGTTTCTGTATTTTGTTAAAGTCAAGGTGTGAGTTTCGTAGTAATAGACGATTTTCGTAGAGTGCGTGTGTGTCGCACGCATTTCCTCCCGCAAAAAATGACAGACTGTTTTGCATCGGTAATACACGCTATGGCTACTCACCTCCGGTCCGCCGCGACCGGTGGGCCGCGTTGCTCTATGGTCTCCACCGTTCAACGTCCCCAGCATACTGGCTACTTGGTTGGTATTTATGCTGTTAAATTAATAATTTTAAAGACCCCGTAGTAACTACTCGGAGACATAAAAACTAAGGTCTCAGGGGTGGCAATGCATCTGAATTTTTGATCTCTGGTATTTGTGTTGGTGTTTATAGGCTGCAGTCATCACTTAACATCAATGTGAACTGCATGCTTGTTTGCCACCTTCATTACACAAAGAAAGATATTCCATACACTCACAATTCCTCTTTTTGGATGGGAGAAGGCGAGTCTAAGGAAGTCTTTAGTCCAAGTTTGGAGTCTAATTTAAGTAAACCAGACAGCAAACTTCAAGGGTTTGGCGCTTCACGCTCTTTGTAGACTTTGTAAGTGCTTCAGCGTAGCAGTAGTCAGCGTAACCCTACCATTTGATGGCAGATAGATTAGGTTTTACCGGTGGTAAAACTCCAGTGGCGGAGCTCGTGGGCGGAGGCACCACCGCATTACCTAATATACTTGCCGCTAAATGGTAGTGTTCAGCACTATCGTGTTCCGGTCAGGTGGTAATGTAATACCTCAGGCCTCAGGAGTGGTAACGCATCTGCATTATGACCTCGGTCTTTGTGTGGGTGTCTATAGGCTGCAGTCATCACTTAACATCAATGTGAACTACATGCTTGTTTGCCACTTCCATAAAATAAAAAAAGGTGATGCTGTGGTGTCTTTACCTTCGAGCTCCTACACTGAACTCTACCACCAGTAAAATTTCGTTTCAGAACCATTCTATCGATTATCGATCACACTTGCTATATTTCTATTTAGTCCAGGAAATGAGCAATTCTTTATTCCGATAATCATTAGGTAATTAGCATATTTGTGATAGTTCCTATTAAGATCCACGCACACTCGTTTAGTATGCCGGATATCAACCTTAACTGAAATTTTAATAAAATATTGTAAAAACATTTGAAGAACAGCATCTTATATCTTCTTGTTTTACTTATATACATATAGATATTATAAATGCGAAAGTTTGGATGTTTGTTTGTTTATTTGTTTGTTTGTTTGTTACTCCTTCACACAAAAACTGCTGAACCGAATTTCATGAAATTTGGCACTCACGTAGAGGGTAACTTGTATTAACATAAGGATGATACAAAGACCAAGGTCAAAATGCGTTACCACTTCTGAGGCCTAAGACGTAATGCCTCTGTGTCGTAAATAACTGGGCCGTACAATACCACCTGATCGGAACACGATATTGCTGTACACTACCATTTAGCGGCAAGTATATTAGGTAATACGGTGGTGCCTACGCTCGCGAGCTCCTCACTGGAGCTCTACCACCAGTAAAATGATTTCATTAACCAAATACCTAGTAACAGTATGCAACAATAAATATTGCACATCGAGCCTACGAAAGAGACAATCGGCTAGTTTCGACTTCGTAGAGCGTTATCTCTGCTGCACACTGCCTACGTAAACACTGATACTGCGGTATTGGTCAAAACTTGATCATCTTTCTCATCTATTTATAGGAGATACATTTGTATTTAAAAAATTGTTAAGTTAAAAAACCCGTAATAGATCCGCCAGAAAAGCAATGGATTCAGATCCGTCATTTATACTTGTCTTATAGGTATATAGGTATATATAAAAATCAATTGCTGTTCGTTAGTCTCGCTAAAACTCGAGAACGGCTTAACCGATTTGGCTAATTTTGGTTTTGAATGATTTTTGGAAGTCCAGGGAAGGTTTAAAAGGTAAGAAATATGAAGAAATTGAAAGGGAATAGTAAAAAACACAATTTCATTTTCCCATACAAATAGTCCGTATATATCAAACCTTTGATTGAACACATTATTTCATTCTGAGGCAGTATGAAGTGTGCCGGGTCAGCTAGTATAGGTATATATATATATTACGGATATCCGAAACATCACTAAGAAAACCTTTATAAGTTTAATAATAATTGAATAAAACGTCCGACATAATTATATATAAATGGACCTTAAGTGAGAGATGCCGAGGATGCAAATCATTATAGAAGTGGCTAAAAAAGTGAATCATTTCCCTACTCCAAGTAAATTCTTGTATTCTTTATAGGCAATGAATGTACAGTTATCAACAAGATTTTTTTTTTATGTTATTAAGTTGACAGACAAGCAGACAAAGTGACCTCATAGAAAGTGGTCACCGTCGCCTATGAACATTTGCAACACCAGGGGAGTTGCCAACACGCGGCCAGCCCTGAAGGACTCTTTTGACGCCATTTTTGAAGAACCCCATATTGTAGCACCGAGGGAACACCTCAGAGGGAAGTTCGTTCCACAATTTGCACATATTGCACATCGACCTCAAGAACGAGACATCGGCTTATTTCGGGTCTGTAGAGCGTTATCTCTTTCGCACCTATGTGACGTTTGTCGACCACTTTGATCAAGTTTTGACCAATACCGGACTATCAATGCGTAGGCAATCAAATATTACGTAGGCAGTGTGCAGAGATAATGGTCTACAAGTCTCGAACGTAGAGCAACAGGGCGGGGAGTAGCCATATGCAGGCTTTCCCCTCTGTCAAAGTAGAAGCCCAAGTGGGCCTATGCCTGTCGCCTAGCCCCCTTATTCATAAACGTATTTTAGCTAAAGTGTTGCTAAGGTCTCCTTGGTCCTTTTCAATCATGCACATCTGACAACGCAACTGACAAAGATAAAGCATTCTATAGCTAAAACGTATCTAATGTACGTTTATGAATAAGAGGGTAGATGTTTAAGTGTGAGCGTGAAATTATTTATGTATTTTGTTAAAGTCAAGGTGTGAGTTTCGTAGTAATAGACGATTTTTGTAGTGTGTATGTTTGTGTATCACACGCATTTCCCCCCGCAAAAAATGACAGACTATTGGTATCGGTTATGAACGCTATGGCTACTCCCCTCCGGTCCGCCGCGGCCGGTGAACCGTGTCGCTCTATGGTCTAGAAGAATAGGAGTGCTACTCGAAACGATACTTCGAGCTATGGGGCCTACCCACTTCCACATTTTTCACTATTCAATGGGCTCTATTGGAAACTTTGGTTCTTATTTGGATATCCATATACCTATTAGATTTTTTTTTTATGTTATGATAGTGGCAAACAAGCATGCAGTTCACATTGATGATAAGTGATGACTGCAGCCTATAGACACCCACACAAGACCAGAGGTCCAAATGCAGATGCGTTACCACTTTTGAGGCCTAAGTTGTTATGCCTCTGTGCCGAAAATTACAGGGCCGTACATTACCACCTGACCGAAACACGATAGTGCTGAACATTTAGCGGCAAGTAGGTATATTAGGTAATGCGGTGGTGCCAACGCCCGCGAGCTCCGTCACGGGAGCTCTACCACCAGGAAATTGATGTTGATTTGATGTCGCAAGGTAATTGGATTATTATTAAAAGTCATTCTCTCTAGGTAGCTTATAACCCGACAACGCAAAAGTGTCCTTGAAGACCAATTTGAAATAAATGATTTTAATTTTGAATTTTGAATGCCAAACATAGCTTTCTCATTACCCTCTGCGTGACTTTGAGCTTATGAATATGCAGACTTTATTATTTTAGCACGTTTTATAAACCCTCATCCCGATCCTGGTAAGCCGGTTTACACCAAACTATGGTAAGAGTTAGAGTTGCACCCACTTTTCCACCATCGTACCCTTCACAGCAATGCCCTAAACCTAGGTTTGGACCACAGGAGTATCACACGCAAGCTGAGGGCAGAGAGTGACGTAGACAACACTGCGGCATCGACATTGAGCGCTTGCGCATGTCCAAAAAGATTATCATTTTGAGTAGAAAAATACATTATTGCCATTTAAAAATTAGTGATGTTTACGCCTTTTTTGAAGAATCAAAGATGCCTCGCCCAACATAACAAATTAATATAAAAAAAAAACACTCAAAAAGTTACCATGCTCCATTAAAAAATTTTTAAAAAGAAGCACAGATATTTTTCTGGTCATAAATCAGGAATAATGTTAAAAAAAAATAATCCATGACCATGAATAGTTATAGTAGTATCGCTTTGATATACCATAACGGTGTCTAATCTGTATTTATGGGCCATACCGTCAAATAATTTTGACCACAATGATGTTTAACTTTTAAGACCACATAAAAATATACCTACGTATACATATTTGATTGACTTGGAATATTATCTTGTTGCGGCGTGTCAGTCATTGGATAAATAAGTAAATATTTACATTCTTGTAGGTGGCGTCAAAGCATTCCTTAAGTCTTCCTGGTGGTAGATTTACCAGTTTCGGAGCACGAGGGCGTAGGTGCCTGCGCATTTCCTAATCTCATCATCATATCAGCCGAGAGATGTCCGCTACTGGGCGAAAGCCTAACTATAGGGGGATATGCCATAATCGCCACGCTTGGCATACGGATTGGCGATCGCAGTGGCGGTAGTTTTATCGCAAGACGCAGGATTGCACTTACTATCGCCCCTTTGGAATGATTTGACCGCCATTGTTCGAATGACTGACTGCACTAGTGGAACAGTTCTCCTCCATAGAAGAAATTTCTTCCGCTAGTGGGCAGTGGGGTCACGTCCCAACACCAGCCTTTATCTATCAGCCTAATCTATCTACCACCAAATGGTAGTGCTCAGCACTGTCATGTTCCTTGTTACAGGTAAAACAACTTACGCGTCAGACGTGTCAATGCATCTGAATCCCTCTGTATTTTATGCAGTTGTCTATGAGCTGCAGTAGTTATTTATCATTTATGTGAATTCCATGCTTGCATGCATGCTTGCTTGCCACATTCGATACATAAATAAGACTCCTTTGGTGTATTATTCTTCTTGTTCTTGTAGTGCCTCTACAACTAGTGAAGGTTGGCCGTCAGTTCGGAAAATGTGTGTATGTCTTTTGCGAGACGAAATAGTTCAGCAGCGCTGTTGATGCCGGTCCACTGTACTGTACAATGTATTATTACAGGCATCCAATACAGACCTCAATCAAAGCTGTCTACAACAACTGAAGAATCTGACCACCCACAACTAACAATCCTTGATCAGGTGATTGATCCGCCTCGTGGTGGTCCTTCTCAAATTATTGGCATCATTTTATCATGTAAGTAAGTAAGTAAATAACTCTTTATTGTACACCAAATAAACATAAATAACAGAAACAACTGACACATAAGGACACAGTACAATTAGGCGGTCTTATTGCTTAAAGCAATTTCTTCCAGACAATCTAGCCTTTTAAGAGATAGTCGAAGAAAATAGGTAGGTTGGTAGGGTGTACACATTAAAACTAAAAACTATATAGATACACAACATAATATACAAGGACAGTTATCAAGGTAAATGCAATGAACAGTAGATGACAAGCTATGAAAGAAAGAAATTAGGAAGGAGATAGGGAAGATAAATAGTGCGCGTGGAGCCGCTTTTTGAACGATTTCAGCGTTTGAGCTCTACGGATATCAATAGGCAAGGAATTCCAAAGCCAAACGGCAACTACAGTGAAAGAATTATCAACAAAGAAAGAAGAATGGCAGTGTCGTCATAGCAACGGAAAACAACGGATCAAAATTATTTTCATTAAATATTAATTTTACGATTTTATTTAATTTTTCCGTCGACATAAGAATTATCCCGCGCTATTCGTCGAGTAAGAAGAGTGTGAGATTATAAAATGAATGAAAATGAGGAAGAGGAACCATTAACTACGTCAAAAAATAGCAGTTTGTTGTATAGGTCGGAACAAAATTTATCGCCAAAGAATATTTTGTCACAGGAAGATATGACTATATCAAAATGCAGTGAAGTGAGACGTGAAAAGAGGAAAATAATTGAGGATACTAGCGATGAAATTAATGACGAAGAATTTATAAGAGTTACGAGACGAAAAGGCAAACGTTTTATTCGGAGCGACTCGATAGAAGGTGAGCAAAACTTGGGCGTAAACGGAAATAATAATGAAGAATTTAAGAAAGAACCGTACGTTGTAGGTGTTACTTCACAAGAAAAGATGCCTAAACCTATTTCATTTGCGAAATTGCTAAGATCTGAAAATATTATAGATGTGTTGAAAATTCAATATAAAAATATGTACAAAATTTACGTTCATTTCAACACTAAAGAAGATGCTATTAAGTTAACTCAATGTCCGAAACTACAAGAGCTTGGCTTTAGATGTTACATGTTATTTGAACAGTCATTTTCATATGGAGTTGTCAAAAATATAGACCTTGACATAAACGAATCTCAATTGATGAGCATTTTCGAGTCCGAAATGGAAATAGTAGCCGTAAGAAGGCTGAGAAGGTTGGATTTAGACAGTAAATGGATCGAAAGCGAAGCAGTTCGAATTTGTTTTAAAAGTAATACTTTACCGTTATTTATACGAGTATATGGATGCCGTTTTGCTATTGAACCTTATTCATTTCCAGTAACACAATGTAGCGGATGTTGGCAATATGGGCATATTGTAAAATATTGTCCCAAAAAAACTATTTTGTGTCCTAGATGTGGTGGTAAACATGAGATCTGTGATTCCCAGAATTTGAAATGCCTAAATTGTAAAGGTGATCATTTAGCACTTGATAAAAAATGCCCTGTGTTCATTAGAGAAAAATCAATAAGAGATATAATGTCAAAAAGTCAAGTGACATATCGTAGAGCACTACAGATTTACCTAGAGAGAGAAAGGACTGAGAAACTTGAATTTAATAATGAGATAAATATGGATATGTCCTGTGGTACACAATTGAATATTCAAACTAGTCGTAAAACATATAGTAGTGTAGTAGCTGAAACGTGTTCATCAAGTAAAATTGCTGAAGAACAGTCTGAACATATATTACCTAACGAAGATCATAATGTAGAACAAAGTTTCAATCAAACATCGCGACAGAAAAAAATAAAAAATAAAAAAAGGAATAAGCAACAGACTGAGAATTTAATTAATAAAGGTGAAGACAGTGAATTTTCATGTGCAGAGAGTTCAGGTAAAAATCAAAATGAAAATGGAGAAAATGCGTCAAATAGCTTTTTAAAAAATAAATTTGATCATAAAATGATTTTAATTAAATTGAAAAATATTATAATGTCGACAGAAAAATTTGAAAATAAAATTGTACAATTTTTTAAAGTGATTTGGGAAGACATTAAAAATGTTTTAGTAAATTTAATTGTTGGAGAAGGTGCTATTTCTAATATTTTTAGTTTCTTTAATGGCTAGTAAAACTAACAATATTCCAATTAACATATGTCAATGGAATTCACAAAGTTTGAGTGCAAAATTACCGATGTTTACAGATTTTTTATATAGGGAAAAAATTCATATTGCAATTTTATGTGAGACGTGGTTAGATTTGGAAAAGTATGTTAGTATCAATGACTATACTATTTATAGAAAAGATAGGGATGATTACGGAGGTGTTGCTATTGTCGTTCATAAATCGATTCAGTCGCATTTATATCCAATGCCGATTAATAATACGGGAATAGAACTAATATGTGTAAAAGTTAATAATTGCAAATGTCTTGAGTACGTTGTTTCGGTGTATTGTCCTTCTTCTGTTTCAACACAATATAATGACTGGGATGAAATATTTTCAAAATTTAAAAGTAAATCATTAATTGGTGGTGATTTTAATGGTCATCATACGAATTGGTCGGTGAAGTCGGATTCACGAGGCAACAACATTTTGGACGCGTCGTTGGATAATGGATTGATTTCTCTGAATAATGGAGATCATACTCGTGTCAAGTTGGTAGAAGATAGGCTACAGCAGACGTCTCCTGATATTTCATTTGTCACTTCGGATATCGCAATTAATTTAGTTTGGAAAATATTTAATGAAAATTTGGGAAGCGAACATTTAATTATTAAAATGTCATTTAATATTCAAAATAATAATTTTAGTGTACAGAAGAAAAGAAATTTACAAAAAGCTAACTGGGAGCAATACCGCAATTATACGTTTGAAAGTTTTCATAATGTAAGCAACGATGTTTTTACAAAAAATGTTCAAATAATGTATGATTTTTTCCTAGAAAGTCTTACTAAGGCCGCGGACGAACACATTCCAGATATAGTTTATTGTAATAAGCCGGAATCCAAATTTAAACCTAAACATTACTGGAGCCCCTCCTTATCCCATGTTGTCGCTCAGAGAAGACTTGCCCTGACAAACTTTAGACAAAACCCTACACCAAACAATTTATCTATATTAGAAAATAAAACTGAAAAATCTAAGAATGAAATTTCGGCGGCAAAATTTGAGGGCTGGCAAAAATTTTGTGATTCAATTGGTCAAAAGTGTTCCGTATCAGACATGTGGGATCGTATGGGATGGATAAAAGGCACTGGCAGTAAGAGATCGTTCCCATCAATTGAAAAGCAAAAAGAATTGTTATATTCGCTTACATCTGATTCAGTGACCAATGCTAAACCTAAGTTTACATCTAGGAATGACTTCTTGGAATCTGACTTTACAGTACAAGAGTTTGAGAATTGTTTAAAGAAGAAGGATACATCACCGGGTACTGATAGAATATCCTACTCAATGTTGGTTAATATGCATGAATGTGCCAAATCATATTTAATTAAATTATACAATAAAATTCTATACACTTGTGATATTCCATATCAATGGAGATGTATTGAAATAGTGCCAATACCGAAATCAGCAAAATCTAATGATTCGGAGCCGAAACTTAGACCAATATCATTAATATCTTGTATTTGCAAAATGTTTCATTCAATGATTTATAAACGACTGGAGTGGTATTCTGAGAAACGTAAATTGTTATCACCATGTGCTGTTGGTTTTCGAAAAGCGCGGTCGAGTTTAGATGCAATAACACGTATAGTTAGCTATATACAAATAGGACTTTCCAAAAATATACCTACCTTGGGTTGTTTTTTGGACATTGAAAACGCTTATAATAATATACCAGTAGATATTTGCACTCAAATTTTGGATAAGTTGGATATTGGTTCAAAACTATGCAGTTATCTGTGGTCATTTTTAAGTCAAAGAGTATTAAGTATTAAGAATGTCAATAAAACTGAAATAGGTATGAGATCCACTAATAAAGGCTTAGCTCAGGGTGATCCCTTGTCTCCCCTGTTATTTAATTTAATTACACACAAAATTTGTTTGTCAATAAAAAATGTAGAGATTTCCCAATTCGCTGACGATTTTGCTTTGTATTTCCAGGATAAAAGTGTTCAGAAATGTGAAATGGTTATGCAAGAGGCCTTAGATAAATTTATCAGTTTGTTAGATGAACTAGGGTTGACTCTATCACATGCTAAATCAGTTTATTGTTTATTCAGTCGAGGTCGTAGACGGATCATTCCAAAATTAATAATTAATCGTTGCTTTATTTCTGCTTCGGAACAAATTAAATATTTAGGTGTTTGGTTAGATAGAAGTTTATTATGGAAAAGACATATAGATGAGACAAAGATAAAATGTTCCAAATTCTTAAACATCTTGAAAATGCTGTCTGGTACTTCATGGGGGGTTCATCAAAAATATTTACGTAGTTTATATTTATCATTGATCAGAAGTAGAATTGATTACGCCTGTTATCTTTATGATTCAAGTGCCAATACTCATATGTCAAACCTTGATAGAGTTCAGAATCAGGCTCTACGCATTATTGGAGGTTTCATTAAAAGTACGCCCATTCATATAATGGAGAGCGAATTGAACATATCTCCACTTTATTTAAGAAGACTTTATCTAGGTTATAAGTTTGGTCTTAAAAGTTTTTCATGGTGCAATAATTTAAACATAGATACATTAAAATCATTGAATTCACTTATACAACTTGATTACTGGCAATGAAAAAAGAAACCTATGTTACTGAAAATTTATGATGAGTTACACAGTTTAGATATATGTATTCATGACAGTCTTAAAATATTCAGTTTCGATATTTGGTTAAGTTCAATGAGCACCAAACATTGCATAAATACTAATTTGAAGTCAGTTCAAGTTGCTAAGCATTGTTACGATCCGGTAGTTTTGAAAAATGAGATATTAATGGAATTGAACGACAAGTATCGAGGGTGGCATAAAATATTTACGGATGGGTCTAAGGGAGATGACGGACTAGGGGCCGCTTTTTATGACCAAACCTTAAATCATAGAAAATTGTATCAAATTAATAATTCAAATATTTGTATCATGACCTTGGAATTGATTGCAATCTTCCGGGCTCTGTTATATGTCGATAGTAATGAAATTAAGAATGTTGTTATTTTTTCTGACTGTAAAAGTGCATTAGAACATGTAGCTCGTTGTTCCTCTGCTTCCAGAGGTCGATCGATAGCTTTCGAAATCCTAAATTGTATCAATTTATTAGAGAAACAATGTATTTGTGTAAAACTTCAATGGATTCCATCTCACATTGGAATATTGGGTAATGAGGAAGCAGATCAAATTTCAAAACTAGCAGCAACTGAGGGTGCACCACTTAACTTAACCGGATTATACAGAGTATGTTTCTAAATTCAAAATAAAATGTTCTATGAATTGGTCAAATCATTTCAATAGTATTTCTAAAGAAAAAGGCATTTGGTACAAAAGTATTCAGGGTGAACTTCCTCGTTTCCCGTGGTTCAATGATATAAGCGATAGGAATTATGTTAAGTTAGTTTTAAGATTACGTTCCGGTCACTATCCATCAGCAAAATTTGCATTCTTGCTGAAAAAGAAAGAATCACCAAATTGTGAAGTGTGCAACAAAATTGAAGATGTGCAGCATTTGCTGATGGAGTGTGTACGGAACAGAAATGAGAGAATGTTACTGGTGCAGGAATTGAATTTAAATTTCATGAATGTTGGCCTTCTTCAGGAAATTTTAGCTAATCCAAATGCAGAAATCGCAAAAGAATTATGTAAGTTAATTCCTCGCCAGTAACATTTTCCTTTCTATTTTATTATATTATTATCAGTAATTGTTTAAGTTTGTATTGGGTACGATGGGGTTGACATGTCGTTAGACAAAACCCCTTTAAAAAAATAGAATAAAAAAAAAAAAAAAAAAGAAGAATGGGAAGGAGTATGCAGAAGGAGATTTGTATGGATGTAGTTCGAGATGAAAACAAAAGCCACCCAAAAATGTTCACAATCGGAATAGAGACGCTGTCATCCAGTGATTGTCCTTGGTCTGCAACTGGTGGTTGTGGACCTTGAGTCGATCGTCGCCACTCTAGAACCTTTACGGCTCAATAGTCTTTGGTGCTTCGCGCAATGTTTCTTTGCCCTTGCCATTTAATGGCAGTGGCAAACAAGCATGCTGTTCACATTGATGTTAGACACCTACACAAAAATCAAGGTCAAAATTAGTTTCCACTCCTGAGGCCTCTGTGCCGGAAATTACAGAGCCGTGGATTACCACCTGACCGGAACACGATAGTGCTGAACACTAGGTACCATTTAGCGGCAAGTACATATATTAGGTAATACGGTGGTGCCTACGCCCGCGAGCTCCGTCACTGGAGCTCTACCACCAGTATATCCCTAAATGGTAAGAATGATTCTCCCCAAACATTTTTTTTTCGATTTTTGGGTAATATATTTTTTATATCTGTAAGGCGATAAGAAGTTAATGGGTTAGCTAGTTTGTTTATAATTGAATTTCTAAAAAAAAACGTACGAGTACTTCACGCCTGTAATCCTCGAAGGCAGAGGTAAATGCATGCATTCAAGCATACGTGCAAGCACCCACGACTCACCGGTTATGTTTTGGCCCATGTAATAGGTGGCGAACCTGTTGCCATCTCCGGGCACATTACCAAACTCCGAGGTACAGGGAAACTTCCAGAAAATGGAAAAATCCCAATAGAAGCAGAGATAAAGGATTTTAAACCGTTATATCTTATATTCTTCGACCCGGGAATCGAACCCAGGACCTCCAGCGTAATAGTAGTGGCCTGCCACCAATACGCTACTGAGGCAGTTTCAGAATCAGAATCAGAATCAGAAACACATTTATTCATTTAGGGTGACAGGCACCTCTTATGACACGTCAAAAACAAACAAAATAAATCAAAGTGAATAACAATTGATATACATGTCAAACAAGATAAAAAATATATGTAAGGTCAAGAATATCACTAAGACAAAACTAAATGTAATAAACTAATGTAAAAAGTATATCAGTAGAATGTCTCATTTTCCCTTTACATAAAAATAATTTCCATACTGACCTCAAGTCAAGTCCACCCTGACCCCACATTCGCCAAGGCGATAAACTTAGCGTAAGCACCATACACTATGACGTCATAATGACATCAGTCACGCGCACATCGGATGGGCGTGAAAATCATCATTTTACGGTAAGTGAATCATTTCGCAATACTTTTTATGAGATACCATTAATTTTTTGTTAGTCCTTGATGTATATGTATGAATTGTATAATCTAGGTATTTACATACACACACGGTACACGCGACTTCATACAACTCATACAGCAACTCGGCCCACCGGTCGCGGCGGACCGGAGAGGAGAAGCCATTGCGTTTATTGATTTATTGATTTTTCGTGATTGATTTCGTTACGGCCCTGTAATTTCCGGCACAGAGGCATAACACCTTAGGCCTCAGGAGTGGTACGCATCTGCATTTTGATCTTGGTCTCTGTGTGGATGTCTATAGGCTGCAGTCATCACTTACCATCAATGTGAAATTGCATGCTTGTTTGCCACTTCCATTACATAAAAAAAAAAAAAATGATCTTAAGTATGAAGCTCTCACTTTTATTATTCCCTCTAGGTATTTTTTTTGTAGTGAAGAATTTTGCAAATGTTCTTTGCTATACATGTCATATAATATATGTACATATTTGTATTGCACTTATTGTCACGTTCCTGACACTATACATGCTAATTCTTAAGCTGTACATAATTTCTTGGTACCACCTGGTTGCTGTGTAGCGGAAAGATGCGTGGGCCAACACCTTACAATTCGACAAGAATCGCTCCGCTTATGAATATTGGACCACGCATCAGAATCGTACGATCCTTTGTTCGAGCTCCGGCGCAGGAACTGGTTTGGATGGCAGCGCGGCGGCCGGCGCGGCCGCTCCACGGACGAGTCTACTTTCAACTTATATCGAGCTCGCACGCGTCGCGCTAACTAGCATTGCTTTAACGTTCGTCACTCGTAGTTGTACAATAATTTCCGTATAATGTTATTATGCTTATTGCTTCTAACCTCCATTAAACCATCATATTAATTTCATAATCATATCGTTCATTCTTTCACCTTTCATTCTCATTTCTTTCATGAATTAATTATCTTGCCTTCATAACATTCTTTAATATCTTTGCACGGGTTCAATCCCTGCGCGTTAGTGGTAGACAGTAACCGACCTACCGCTACATTGGTGACCCTCGACATCCGCGAACGTTCTGCATTTTCGATCGACCCACGTACCTACACATCGTGCCTGTGGAAAACTTCCAGAAAATCTACAAGATCAAGAAGATCGGGACTCGCTTCGGTTTTAAAGGTACCACGTACGAAGGAAAGTGACCGCGTGCTGTGCTTTCGTCAGTGGCTGACGAAACAATAGGGTTTGGTGTGTGGTCCAAGCGGTGAGCGTTTTACTTTTTATTTTAAAACTAAGATGTCAGATTCGGACAAAGAAGTGCATGTGAATCCTAGTGTACTTAGAGTAGGTGTCAGAATGCCACCATTTTGGCCAGAGGAACCAGGACTATGGTTCGCACAGGTGGAAAGCCAATTTAAATTATCGAAAGTAACGACAGACGATACCAAATTTTATTATTTAGTAGCTCAGTTAGACCACCAATATGCTGCCGAGGTTAAGGATATTATTACTAATCCACCTGAACGCAATAAATACGAGAAATTAAAATCGGAACTCATTAAACGCTTGTCAGCTTCTCAGGAAAAGCGTGTTAAGCAGCTTTTGATGCACGAAGAGCTTGGCGATAGGAAGCCTTCGCAGTTTTTACGCCACATGCAGGCGCTGGCAGGTCCATCAGTGCCAGTTGATTTTTTGAGAACGATATGGTCCAGTAGATTGCCATCAAATATACAAACTATTATTGCTTCACAGGTCGATATTCCATTGGACAAGTTGGCTGACTTGGCGGACAAGGTGCATGAAATAGCACCAGCTTTACCTCAGGTGGCGAGCACATCCACGCATGCTGACCATCAGGTCCAGATGTTTAATGATCTTGCGCGGCAGGTATCTGAGCTCACGAAACAGGTAGCCCTACTTACCACACAGGTATCCAATGGTGGCAGACAAGCACGGTCGCAGAATTGGCGAAGCGCCCGCTCACGATCCCGCTCACACAGCCGCTCGAGACCTACGCAACCACCACCAAATCATCCCTATTGTTTTTACCATTTTAAGTTTGGGTCTAGAGCTAATAAATGTAGACAGCCCTGCCAATTTCAAGCGGAAAACTCTCAGGGCGGTCGCAAGTAGCGGCCAACGACTGCCCTTCATCGACAGGCCGTCTTTTTATTACCGACAGGACTTCAAAGGTTCAATTTTTAGTCGACACAGGCTCCGACTTATGTGTGTTTCCGAGGTCCGCGGTTAAAATACCCTGTTTGAGATCTAGGTACGATTTGGTAGCCGCCAACAATACTGTAATTCATACATACGGACCTCTCCAATTACAGTTGAACTTGGGGCTTCGAAGGAACTTCAGCTGGAACTTCACCATTGCAGATGTGTCAAAGCCCATCATTGGTGTCGATTTCCTCAGTTTCTATGACTTGCTAGTAGATTGTAGAAACCAACGCCTGATCGACAACAAAACGGCGCTGTCGGTAGCTGCTGCGAGCTGCAATTCAGAGGACGTAGCATCTGTAAAAGCAGTGGTAGGAGACTCTGACTACCATCAGATACTACGTGAGTACCCAGATATTACTCGACCCCCAGGTCAACAGCTGTCAGGGAAACACAATACTCTGCATTATATTCGGACGATACAAGGACCACCCGTAGCAAGCAAACCAAGACGCCTTGATCCATCTAGATTACAGATCGCCAAGAAGGAGTTTGCTGAGATGCTGTCCAGTGGTGTAGCGAGGCCCTCTGAGAGCCCTTGGTCGTCGCCACTACACCTTGTGAAGAAGAAAGACGACGGGTGGAGACCATGCGGCGATTACAGAGCACTTAACGCGAGAACAATACCTGATAGGTATCCTATCCGTCATATTCATGATTTTTCTCATCAGCTAGCTCACTGTAGCGTCTATTCTACTATCGATTTAGTCAAGGCATTTAATCAAATAAAAATAAACCCTGACGATATTCCGAAAACAGCAATATCGACACCTTTTGGACTCTTTGAGTTTCCATATATGACGTTTGGGCTGAGAAACGCAGCTCAAACCTTTCAGAGGTTCATCGATGAGGTGTTACTGGGCCTTGACTTCTGTTATGGGTATATCGATGACATTCTGGTGTTTTCAGCCAGCCCTGAGGAACACAAGGAGCACCTACGTATCCTGTTTGAGCGCCTGAAACAGTACGGTATCGTCATCAACACAGCTAAGTGTGTATTAGGCCGATCAGAAGTTGTTTTCCTAGGATACCAGGTGTCAGCTGAGGGAACGAAACCACTGCAATCTAAGGTTGAAGCCATTCAAGAGTATACGGTTCCGAAGACCGTCAAGGAGCTGCGGCGATTTTTGGGTGTGATAAACTTTTATCGTCGATTTGTCCCGAACGCAGCTCAATTACAGGCACCACTGATTGCAGCCCTCGCAGGTCCTAAAGTAAAAGGTACACATCCTGTAAATATGACTTCAGAAATGCTGAAGGCTTTTGAAGATTGCAAATCATCACTGTCCCAGGCAACACTTTTAGCTCATCCAGACTCATCGGCAGAATTAACCATCGTGACTGATGCATCTGACACTGCTATTGGCGCCGTTCTGCAACAGCAAAAAGGTGATAGCTGGCAACCTTTAGCTTTTTATTCTCACAAGCTCAGCAACGCTCAACGAAAGTACAGTCCTTATGATCGTGAACTATTAGCTATCTACGAAGCAATCAAGTACTTTCGTCATATGGTTGAGGCTAGAACTTTTAGCATCTTAACTGATCATAAGCCACTTATTTTTGCCTTCAGAATGAATCGGGACAAGTGTTCACCAAGGCAATTCAGGTATCTCGATTTTATTGGACAGTTTACAACTGACTTACGATATTTACCTGGGAACAAGAATGTCGTTGCTGATGCTCTTTCACGCGTCGAGGCCATATCCGGTGCCATTGACTTCGAAGATCTTGCAAAGTGTCAGGACAAAGATCCAGAATTGCAGGACTTACTCAGTCATGGTTCTTCGCTAGTATTGAAGAAGATCGCGTCACCGAAAAGTAACGACTTACTGATATACTGTGACGTATCAACGCAATCGCCTCGTCCGTATGTTACACCCACTTTCAGAAGAGACGTCTTCAACTCACTGCACAATCTCCATCATCCAGGCAACGCAGCTACAGTGCGACTGGTTACACAAAGCTTCGTGTGGCCAGGTATACGCAGAGATTGTAGAGAGTGGGCAAGGCAATGTTCACAATGCCAATCATGTAAAATTTTTCGTCATACTATTTCCCCGCATTCCTCTTTCCAAATTCCCTCATCCAGATTCTCTCACATTCACCTCGATATCGTTGGACCTTTAACGCCTTCGAATGATTTCAGGTACTGTCTCACTGTCATCGACAGATTTACTCGATGGCCTGAGGCGTACCCACTGCGAGACATCACGGCGGAGACCTGCGCTGCCACTTTGGTGTCCGGTTGGATATCAAGGTTCGGCTGCCCTCTGAAGGTGACTACAGACCGTGGTCGCCAGTTTGAGAGCCACCTTTTCAAGGCCCTCACTGCCTTGCTTGGTGCACGCCACTTTCGCACCACTGCATACCACCCCGCTGCCAACGGCATCGTCGAGCGACTTCATCGGCAGCTCAAGGGTGCCATAATGTGCCATGATTCTTTACAGTGGACAGAAGCACTTCCGCTGGTACTGCTAGGCATGCGTAACTCCTGGAAGGAAGACGTCCAGGCTACGCCAGCCGAGCTCGTCTACGGTGAAGCTCTACACCTGCCTGGGCAATTCCTGTGCCCAAAAGATGACTTCACTACTTCTGATGTCACCGAGTATGCTACACGTCTGCGCGCCCAGATGGCGCGGCTCACTCCAAGACCTACTTCATGGCACGGCACTTCTCCGTTCTATGTGCCTCGAGACTTACAAACCTGCACACACGTTTTCCTTCGCCGCGACTATGTTCGCAGTTCCTTAGAACCTCCATATGCTGGACCATACAAGGTCCTTAGTAAAAGTTCCAAATTTTTTACACTGGAGATAAGAGGGAAGCCCAACAACGTCTCCATCGACCGACTGAAGCCAGCATACATGATGCGAGAAGAAAATAATCGTCCAGAACCAGAGACCTGCCTTCCTTCGACTGCGACTACAAAATCCGCTACTACTACGGAACCAGAACGAAGAACGAAGAGTGGTCGAAGAGTCCGGTTCCCCGATTTTTATCGACCGTAGTTACGGTCTGGCCAGGGGGAATATGTAGCGGAAAGATGCGTGGGCCAACACCTTACAATTCGACAAGAATCGCTCCGCTTATGAATATTGGACCACGCATCAGAATCGTACGATCCTTTGTTCGAGCTCCGGCGCAGGAACTGGTTTGGATGGCAGCGCGGCGGCCGGCGCGGCCGCTCCACGGACGAGTCTACTTTCAACTTATATCGAGCTCGCACGCGTCGCGCTAACTAGCATTGCTTTAACGTTCGTCACTCGTAGTTGTACAATAATTTCCGTATAATGTTATTATGCTTATTGCTTCTAACCTCCATTAAACCATCATATTAATTTCATAATCATATCGTTCATTCTTTCACCTTTCATTCTCATTTCTTTCATGAATTAATTATCTTGCCTTCATAACATTCTTTAATATCTTTGCACGGGTTCAATCCCTGCGCGTTAGTGGTAGACAGTAACCGACCTACCGCTACAGCTGTATTAAAAACTGTTTGCGGGAGGGGCCTGGTGACCTGTAGCACAGGTTTCATCCAGAAACCTATTTCAGGCACCAGTCTCTCACAAAACTAGGGCTTAAGAGCAAACAATGTATTGACAATAAGAATGTACCTAATTTTGTGAAGGAAAAATAAATATGATTTTATTATTTATTATTTCACTCATTTATTCATAATCTCACTATATATTTTTTTACATATACATGTATATAAAGGAAAAAAAAAAAACAACGTATATATAAAAAAATACAAAATGGTTACCGCCGGTAGCGGGAGCAGGGTCCAAGCTGTCGGCGGTTAGGGGCTCAGAGAGAGGAACCTCCTCACAATACGTGCCGTGTCGAGAAGAACCGCTTTCTGCACCAAGCCTTTGATCCAACTTCCCAGCGAGAGCCTCTTAAGGTGGTGGTCGAGGCTCTTCGCCATGAGTCCGTTTACCGTGACGACTATCGGTACAATTACAGCCGAGTCCACATCCCACATGGCGACAATCTCTTATTACCGATGCAAAACAGTCATTTTTCGCGGGGGAAATTACGTGTGACACACACTCACACTACAAAAATTGTCTATTACTACAAAACTCACACCTTGACTTTATCAAAATACATAAACAATTTCACGCACACATTTAAATATCTGGGCGACAGGCAAAGGACCATTTGGTCTTGTACTCTGACCGCTGCGGCCGGTGGCCCGTGCTGCTCTATGATACAACTGCATGGCCTATGATACCTCCTCGTTATCCGTACTGAGCAAACAGTAAGTTGAGAAGGAAGATGATTGTAATTACTCATAGGCTTCGCACCGGTCACATTCCATTCAACGCTTTTAAGTTTCTAATGAGGCTAGTGAACTCGCCAAATTGTAACACTTGTGATAGGCTAGAGGATGTGTATCACATTGTGGTGGAATATGAACGGAGCGCTACTTTAAGGTCTTTAATATCTAAAGTCCACGGTGTAGATTTAAGGAATTTAGGTGAAATCCAAAGCATCTTAGCTGATCCTTTGAGTGGTATTAGTAAAATGCTTTGCAATGGTATATGTAATATTATGAATTCTTGATTAGGCGACATTAATTAGCAACCACGGGGCTGGCATCGTCAGACGACGATTCAAAGTCCCTTATAAATAATAGAAACAAAAAACTGCATGGCCATGATTTTATTAGGGGTAATTGGCAAATAAATAAAATTACAGCATCTTACAAGAAATAATACACATTGACATCAGGAAGGAGACTTCGGCTTATATCGGGTCTGTAGAGCGTTATCTCTTTCGCACTTTATCAAGATGACGTTTGTTTACCATTTTGATCAAGTTTGGTCTCTATTACACAGACATCAATCAGTGACGTGTATTTACACGTGCACTTTATATCAATGTGAACTGCGTGCTTGTTTACCACCTTCATCATTTCAGCCAAAAGACGTCCACTGCTGGACAAAGGCCTCCCCCAAAGAATGCCACAACGAACGGTCCTGGGCCGCCCTCATCCAACGATTGCCCGCGACCTTCACCAGGTCGTCGGTCCACCTCGTGGGGGGCCTGCCTACGCTTCGTCTTCCGGTACGCGGTCGCCACTCTAGAACTCTTCTGCCCCAACGGCCGTCAGTTCTGCGAGCTATGTGCCCTGCCCACTACCACTTGAGTTTCGCTATTCGATGGGCTATGTCGGTTACTTTAGTTCTCATGCGGATCTCCTCATTTCTGATTCGATCTCGCAGAGTAACTCCGAGCATAGCCCTCTCCATCGCTCTCTGAGTGACCTTGAGCCTTCTTATGAGGCCCATAGTGAGCGACCACGTTTCTGTTCCGTATGTCATCACCACCTTCATTACATCAAAAAAGGAAAATAATTAGCTTTTCACATATGTAAGACAGAAAACAGTATGTATACATGTGCTCATTAAGAAACATTGCATATCGAGCCTATGAAAGTGACAATCGGCTAGTTTCGACTTCGTAGAGCGTTATCTCTGCTGCACCACACGGCGGACACTCCGCCAAAATTCCATACAAACGCTTAATTTGGTCACAGACATCAATCAGTGAATCAGTGACGTGTATTTACACGTGTACTTTATATCAATGTGAACTGCGTGCTTGTTTACCACCTTCATTTCGATTTGACTTCTTATCAAATTAATTATATTTTTATCAAAATTATACTGACATTAATAATATATTAACTCAATATGAATTCCAAAGGAATCAGTCCGTGGCTGATGGTTTTGAACTATTTACAGAATTAAAACACAGAAACAAAAATAAAACATAGTTTTTTTTTTATGTAATGGAAGTGGCAAACAAGCATGCAGTTCACATTGATGTTGAGTGATGGTTACAGCCACATAGGTCGGGGTAGATCAGGGTTACGTGTCCTGACGCTAGTTTAAAATTTTGTATCCATCACAAAGAGTGCAAGGCACCGCTAACTAATGACGTTTACACTTTAAAATACGAGTACAATGAAACATTACCAGAGAATATGTAACAATACTACGTGTAGAATGGACACTTCGACGTCCCGCCCGAATTCCTCGCCTCACCCAACCATCTCCCCTCTTATGCGCGACGATTGGTATGTTCTACGTGTTACACACAGATGTGTAAATACACGTTACTGATTTATGTCTGTGTAATAGAGACCAAATTAAGCGTTTAGGTAAGCTTACCTATTACTTGTTTATATTTTTTATGGCAGGAAGGGAAATCGTGGTAATGTGTTAGTTCGCACGGATTTTCGAAAAAACTGAGAAAAGTTGCGTTAAAACGTCTCTATTCAGTGAAAAGTAGGCAAGCGTAATTGTATTCAAGCATACATGCAAATATCCACGATTTGCTAATGACGTTTACACTTCAAAATACGAGTACAATGAAACATTACCAGAGAATATGTAATAATACTACGTATAGAATGGACACTTCGACGTCCCGCCCGATTTCCCCGCCTTACCCAACCCCTTCCCCTCTTATAGGCGACGGTTGGTATTTTGTACGTGCTACGCACACAGGTGCACGGGTAAATACACGTCATTGATTGATGTCTGTGTAATAGAGACCAAATTAAGCGTTTGTATGGAACATATAGTACAGTCGGATAAGTAAAGAATCAACTTATTTATTCAATTTTATATATCTCCAAATCTTAGAATTGGTTATTAATATTGATTAACTGACTTTTATGGTGAATGTGATAATAATATACCACTCTGTGATTCATTGCGTTAATTTAGTCACATTTTGTTCTTATTAACACACGATTAGTATGAAATTTGTTTGACGATCTGGTTGGTTGAATACTATAGAACCGGTTTATCCGAGAGCGGGTTTGATATCCACACCGGGTTAGCTATTTCTCGAATATGTGTTAATTCAAACCATCCCTGAATAATCCAAAGGAGCTCTATCGCACAGAAAAGAATACATCGAATCAGTCGAGCGATTTTTACTCGTGGTAGAGCTCCAGTGTCGGAGCTCACGAGCGTTGGCACCACCGCCTTACCTAATCTACTAGCTGCTAGATAATTAGATTTTCACATATGTGAAATTATAACTGGTGGTAATTTGTGGTGGTTGTAATTTTTACTGGTGGTAGAGCTCCAGTGTCGGAGCTCGCGGGCGTAGGCACCACCGCCTTACCTAATTTACTAGCCGCTAAATGGTAATGTTCAGCACTATCGTATTCCGGTTAGGTTGTAATGAAGCGCCCTGTAATTTCAGGCACAGAAGCATAATAAAAAAAACATTTAATTCAGGTTATTCCCATCCATATTCAAATTCAAAATTACAATATTTTTACTTTTGATAAAATCTTTTAGATAAAAAAAATATTGGTAACTAAAAAAAATCACATAATAGGTAATCATTCAGTCAGATGTGAAAACACGATGATGCTGAACACTACCATTTAGCGGCAGATAATATAGGTAATGCGGTGGTGCCTAGGCCCTTGAGCTCCTACACTGCAACTCTACCACCAGTAAAAAGTATTCTTGAATACAATTACACCTGCCTACTTTTCACTGAACACAGGCGTGAAGTGACCTTTTAACGCAACTTTTCTCAGTTTTTTCGAAAATCCGTGCGAACTAACACATTACCACGATTTCCCTTCCTGCCATAAAAAATATAAACAAGTAATAGGTAAGCTTACCTAAAAAGGGTAGAGCGACGTTTTAGGTGCCCGGAGCGGCTCTCTGACTCAGATGCAAATATTTGCCAAGACCGAACAAGCCGAATGTGCCTTGGGTTCGAAATCTCATAGACAGGACCGCCTTTTTTAAGTTGTAATAATGGACTACGCTGAGGTCCTGGGTTCGATTTCCGGGTAGGGAGTTATCAGAGATAATGGTGTAAAGTCCTTTATCTCAAAGTCTATTGGGATTTTTCAATTTTTTGGAAATTTCCCAGTACCTCGAATTTTGGTAATGTGCCCGGAGATGTCAACAGGCTCGCCACCTGTTACATGGGTCAAAAACGTAACGGACGAATCGAGGGTGTTTGCATGTATGCTTGAATGCATGCATTAAAATCTGCCTACTTCTTCGGGGATTACAGGCGTGAAGTTACGTAATAATGGGTGCGTTAAATTAGTTTTACTTTTGTAAAACATCAGTCAGTTCACGATGATGTGGCGACCCCCAAAAGTGGTGGATAATTGTTCTACTAGCGCAGTCAGTCAACCGAACAATGGCCGTCAAACCATTCCGACGGTAGTAAGTGCAATAACGCAATATAGGCAGCAACGTCATGCAATGTAACTACCGTCACTGCAATTACCAATCCACATGCCATCGGTGGCTATTATGGCATATCCCTCTTATGGGGAGGCTTTGGTCCAGCAGTAAACATTTTTCAGCTGAAATTATTAAAAAAAAAACGGCTAAGTGCGAGTCAGATTCGGCCATGAAAGTTTCCGTAGTAGCAAGTTATATTTGACTCAAAAGATATAACCTCCTCCCAAGAAGGGGAGAGACTCGTGCCCAGCAGTGGGACGTATCAAGGGTTGCCATTATTATACTCTAGCCAAGGGACATCCATCGCTGGACAAAGCCATCATGGGGGGAGAATGAGCCATAATCGCCACATAGTTACTTCAGTAGGCAGCAGTGGGACGTATCAATCATGTCCATATAGGGACCGTGCACGAGTTCAGCGCCACCTAGCGTCCGCAACTTTGTGGGACCGTTGCTTGTCTAACCATAATGACATATTACCGCGAAATTTTGATAAAATATTATAATAATCGAAAATTATCTATTAATATTCTTCCGAAATTACTCTGATACCTTAACTTGGGTGGAGAAAGGGTCGTGAAACAATTTTTGATCATTCAAATCAAATGAGTTGAGTAAAATTTATTCAAAAAGTGTGTTTTATTTCAAATATATGCCAGTGTTTGTTTAGTTCATTTTTAGTTGTAGTTTTACAGTAAAACAAGGCAAGACAATATAGCTATGTTATGGGTTACATGCAATAATTATAAACATACAGAACTGTTCTTGTATCGCTAGTAATAAATTAAATGTCGTTTTCAAATCGAAAGGAGTATTATTTTACGATCCGGGTTTGTGAGTATCACACACTATAAAATTTCAACCGCAAACAATCCTTAAAGGAAAATTGTTGGTTTCTGGTGGTAATGTCCTTGATATAGAGGAATTAAGAAGAAAACAAGGATAGAGATCAATAATTTAAGCTGGCATTATTAGGCAAACATGTATTTTGATACCTTACAAAACTTCTTTAGGTATAAACAATCTCAGTTCGAAATCAGTTTCAATTTGATTGGGTTGTGATAGACGTAATATTTAAGTAAAATGCAGCACGAGTGTGAAATGTAATTTCGTGTCTGTTATCCATTTCTTGTATTGTTCAATTTTCCAAGTAGCTCTTGAGAATCAATCGATAAAACTTGCGTTTACTGCGGCGGGTGACTCATGGTCATGCGCCATACTCATGAACGGGTGCTGATGGTGGGGACTGATCTGTTCTGGTCTGCCGGTGCTACATTTCATTATGGTGGATAGTTATTGATTGCTACTTATACAAATACATATGCTATGTACGTTTATATTATTAGATTTGAATGACTCTGATCTGTATTAGACTTAAGTTAAAAAATTAAAAGAGCTCCAACTGAGTTTCTTTTGTAGCGGAGTTCTTCTCGATAGTGACTGTACTTGGTACTCCGCCAAGTGAATAACATAGATTTTGATTTTGACGAATAAGTTTTTACTTCTCTTCTTATTTATCTAGTTTTTGGAAGGAAAGCATTGAAATGTTTTTACCTAATAGTAAAACGTACGTACGTAACTTCACGCCTGTAATCCCCGAAGGGGTAGGCAGAGGTAAATGCATGCATTCAAGCATACATGCAAACACCCGCGATTCGCCGGTTAGTTATACCTAATAGTAAGTTTCTTTTATCCCTATTTTAATTTACTTTATTATCTGTTTTACTTTTACTTTATGTAATAAGTAATTATTCACTTTAAGTTATTATTGACTTCTAAGGACTATTCAAAACGGTTGTAAAATTTTACTCGAAATAAACATATTTTCGTTCTTTTTTTCTCCCTTTACTACCTTTACTCTTATTTCTAACTGATATTTTTGCAGTTTACAACACAAAAACTGCTGTTTACCATTTTGTAGGCGGTTAAATGTGATTATGAAAATTTTTTTACTGGTGGTAGAGTACCAGTGACGGAGCTCGCGGGCGTAGGCACCACCGCATTACCTAATATACTTGCCGCTAAATGGTAGTGTTCAGCACTATCGTGTTCCGGTCAGGTAGTAATGTACGACCCTGTAATTTCCGGCACAGAGGCATAACACCTTAGGCCTCAGGAGTGGCAACGCATCTGCATTTTGACCTTGGTCTTTGTGTGGGTGTCTATAGGCTGCAGTCATCACTTAACATCAATGTGAACTGCATGCTTGTTTGCAACTTCCATAACGTAAAAAAAAAAAAAAAAGTCTAAACAGATTACTTTGAGATGATAGGTCCCACATTATTGCTACTTTTCGCCACCATGGGCGCTGCGATCGATAACATTACCCCCACCTAGTACTTCGCACGGTCCCTATAGGTAAACTTCTATAAATCAAATATATAGAAGTTTATCTATAGTATATTATAGGTATATAGGTATCAAAAACTGTTGAGACGTCTCACCGCCCGACTTTATGGAAATTGGTCACCGTGACAACGCTCATAGGCATTTGCAAAACCATGGGCTTTACAGAAGAAACTTGTTGATACTAGTTTAAAAAAAAACTATTATTGTAATAAAAGTAACTTCACGCCTGTAATAGCTTACATACATGCAAACGGGTGGAATGTACTATTTTTTGTAGTGCCAGAGAAACTGATCAGAGGGCAGTTCGTTCCACTATTTGCACATCCTGGGGAGATGAGTTTTGCCACGTGTCCGATCGGTCTGGGTAGAACTTCTCTCTTCGGCAGGTATTGCGGTAATATGCGACGGTCGTAGGGTAGACTGGGTACGGTTGAAACAGTTTCACTTATAACGTCCATAGTTTTGCTTTTTATAACCCGAGCGATGAAAAAGATATGTTAAATAAAAGAGCATGTTTCTGTCTACTAATAGGCAATGTGGTTTTAGTCCCAGGTCTGTTATTTTAAATAGTAGATCTTATTAAAAAAAAACATCCGATTTGTTTCAACCGTCCCCATACCAGGGGCGGTTGAAACAGTGATCGGGGTCAGCGAATAATACAAAATATAATATTACAACATGTTTTATTAATTATTTTATTTTAAATCTAACAATAATAAGTCTTTGACAACAGTAATCCGTCTTCAATATTTATATACTTGTAACGTTTTTTCAGCTTTTAATGTTTTTAGAGCACACTTTTTTAAGTATATGTATATTAAGAATCATCGGTAACTATAGATTACTTTTTTTGATGTACTGGAAGTCTTAAACAAGCATACAGTTCACATTGATGTTATGTGACGACTGCAGCCTATAGACATCCACACAAGGACTAAGGTCAAAATGCAGATGCGTTACCACTCCTGAGGCCTAAGCTGTTATGCCTCTGTGCCGGAAATAACAGGGCCGTACAGAATTAATACTTAACATTGATATAAAATTTAAATAAGTAAATTATCTAGAAACAAAACAAAAATCAACTGTTTGTTTTTTAAGCATAGCAAACTAAACAATAAAATTTGAAAAAAAACAAAAAGAAAACTCTTTTTGGCTTTCATTAGTCAATCAATCATAAGTCTTTGTACTTCGACAAGTCTTTCTTACGCGTACTCTCGGCATATAAAATAAATAACAATGTTTCAACCGTACCCCAAAAAAATGTTTCAACCGTCCCCAACGCCTACTTTAGGTAAAATTCTGTTATTTTAATTGTATCAACAATGATACACAAAAACTAGTCACGATGTCATATTCCATGAGCTTAATTTCAAACAAAAACGCACACTCAGTATTGTTATTTAAATAGAAACGACAATAATTGGATAATTCTCCAAGCAAAAAAACTTACTTTTGGTCATCAAAACACAATAGGGTCTTTTAAAAACCGCTAAAGCGCGTGGAGTGCGACGCAACATTGAGGTTCGTATTAAGAACGGTCGTCCGCTTCGTTTTCTCCTTGGACCCCTTACTGCCCTGCCAACGGTTTGCAAGATATTCGTGTTGTTTCAACCGTCCTTTGTTTCAACCGTACCCAGTCTACCCTACATTTTTTTTAATGTAACGAAAGAAAACACTTAACGTCCACATGAGCTAGCACGCAGTTCATATGGATGTTAAGTGATGACTCCAACTTATAGACATCTGCACAAAAACCAGATGCCTCATTGCAGATGCATTGTCACCCCTGAGAGCTTAGTTGTTAGGTCTAAATATTAGATCTGATAGTTATAGCGAGGCCATACTCATCTTAACGGAACACGATGGTGCTGAACACAACTATTTATGGCGGCAAATAGATAATTATAGAGTATTAGTTGACCCGGCAAACTTCGTATTGCCTCAGAATGAAATAATGTGTCAATAGGTTTGATATAGGTCGCGCCACGTAAAAAGAACGCTGGCGGTCAAGCTGCGCGTCATGTGTTTTTATTTCATTTTATGTTATTCTATGTAATATAGTTTTCAATCTGCCTACCAATACACGAAGCCGCAAGCGAAAGCTAGATCAAAAATAAACCAATAGGGCTAGTACTTTCGTGCGCGAGTGTACCGATGCGCGAACACATCCCTTCTACTTTCTTCCAGCGTTCTTTTTACGTGGCGCGACCTATATTCTAGTTCTAGTTTTCTTCAATTTCTTCATGTTTTCTTATCTTTCAAACCTTCCTTGGACTTCCAAAAATAATTCAAAACCAAAATTAGCCAAATCGGTTCAGCCGTTCTCGAGTTTTAGCGAGACTAACGAACAGCAATTGATTTTATATAAATATGTACAGTAATATAATTTTATTTTAAAGAAAAATGGAAAGAAAAAATTGACTTCAGGCGGGACTCGAACTCGCGGCTACTGGGAATCTAGTCCAGCTGCTCTTCCAACTGAGCTACCGAAGTCCTTTGTCATTTTTCTTTCCATTTTTCTTTAAAAATATATTTCACAACCATGTGTTAATGCGAAATAATATAAAAACAAATATAATTTTATTTAAGTAAATGCCACCTCTACACCTTCTTAACTCTGTGCAAAAGGTAGATCATAAAATACATTACGGGGCAAATTAACGTCTAACCCTGTTCGAGTCCCAGGTAAAATAAACATCTAAATTCATTACCATTGGATCCTTAATGATACTATCATTAGTGTTACTGGATTGCGTATTAAAGTTGTTAGTACTATCACTTTATATTGTAGCTAACGATCTTGTCGCGATAGTAAAACTAAATTGGGTTTTTAGTGTCTTGTAGAAGTCAAGTAACTTGAAGGCATCGGTCAATCTAGTGGAGAGGGCGGTCAAATTATTCTAATAGTGGTAGTGAATATAATAACATGGGATGGGTAGTAGCGTCCCGCGATAAAGCTACCGCTGCTGCGATCGTGCATCCGCCTGCAAAGTGTGGCGATTAATGCTCATTTTCCCCCCCATGACGCCCAACACTGTTGTGGGTGTCTTTGAGGAAGGCTTTGTCCAGCGATGGATGTCCCATGGCTAGAGTATAATAATGGCAACCCTTGATACGTCCCACTGTTGGGCACGAGTCTCTCCCCCTTCTTGGGAGGAGGCTTGGAGCTTACTCCACCACACTGCTCCAATGGGGGTTGGTGGAGATAAAGGTTAGCGGCCAACCTGTTGTCGGATGTTTTCAAACCGCCCATTAGGCCTCCGATTAGGTTTAACGACTGCTATCCATCGATAGTAACTGGGACCGACGGCTTAACGTGCCCACCGAACCACGGAAACGCGCAGTTTAATTTACTCATATCGGTCACCCATCACACACCCGACCGCGGCCGTATCGCTTAACCACAGTAAATATTTGTATCTATTTACTGTAGCTTAACCGAGTTGATCGCTTCCGATCTACACCAGTTGTTCTTGGCTAGAGTAATACCACAGAATTATACCCAATGTGGGGTTGCAGTGCCCAGCAAGAGATACTGTACAAACTGCCTACGTAAGCACTGATAGTCCGGTATTGCACAAAACTTGATCAAAATGGTCGAGAAACGTCACATATGTAGGTGCGAAAGAGATAACGCTCTACAGACCCGAAATAAGCCGAAGTCTCCTTCCTAACGCCGATGTGCAATATACCTATGTGTGTGTTTTATAAAACAAACATAACTCTAAATTTAAAACTCAAACCAATACAGAAATGTATTTAATACAAAATGACTAAATCATAAAACGCGCCAGTGGTCCGCTATCGGTTCTAACCATCAACAATTAAAAAAGACCGTAATAGAAAACAATAAATTACGGTTTGCAAAAACCAATTTGTTAAAATGTACTTTTTAATGTTATAACTCCAACGTCCTATAATTAAGAGGGATGTATCGGTAGTTGTATAACGCGATCGGTTTATATTGAACGCACGAAGTTTTAAGTTATTTGAGTCACATAACTTAAACCATTATCCTGTTGAAGGAGTTTAAACAATATCTTGTGTCATCTTGTAGGTAATATTGCTGAAATTTATAGAATTAAAAAAGGCAAAATAAAATATTTGACTTAGCACAGTATTTGAAGTTATGGTAGGCACGGAACGGCGTTCTCTATTATTATTGCAGTTGACAGATAAAGCACTGAACAATTACATACCTACATGTAGTTGAAGAAAATAGAAGGGACATGACATCATTTCAAGTCCCTTAAGGGGTGGGGTACGCAGAGAGAATGAATCGCCCGTCATCCCGGTCCTTACACACCTACCATTTGCTTCTTCTATATTCTATATTCGTCATTCACATGTATGTCAAGTCCTTTACAGGGTATGCAGAGAGTACACACATACATGTATTACCTAATGCTTTTCTTCACATCACAGTGGAAGGTTGTAGCCTTAAATCTACCGTACCATACTTAGGGACACATAGACCGTACTACAATTTTATTTTCATTTAGATTCGGAACTGCTTATTTTTTTTTCACAGAAGAGTCCAATTCTTACTTTATTTTATTTCGCGCATTCTTTATTCAGGAAAGATCTGCTTCCCAAAGTAAAATTAAGGGTTTCGACTCGTCTATAGATCAAAATAAGCTTTGCAAGTCCGAATTTGAATCATAAAAAGTTGTAGTTAAATCTATGAATTTCGCCCTTATGTTCGGTTGCACCAAAATTATTGTTAAATAATTGTAACGGAACCCACTCTATCAAATGGGGACTCTTCAGATAAAAGATATTTTCAAAGTCAAATCTAAATAAACAATAGTATAATATTGGCCAAGTGATGTCTAAAGGGACCCTACGAATTGTGGAACAGTAGACACCTTAAGTTCTTTAATAGAGGTAAGAGTTGAGTTAGAGATACGGTAAGATGATTAAATATATTAAAGTTTTTGTAAAATATTTATAACCCTTGCAAAAACTTTAACAAATATTTTGGTGCAACTGAACCTTAATGTCACAGTTCAAGCGATCAAAACCAACCAGTCAACTTACAAAGGAACATTACATTCGTTATAAAAACTGTATTACACCGCAAACGTTCTACTCAAGAGTTTTTTTCGGTGTTTTACGGTTATGAAGTTGTTAATTTTTATCTTTTTAATTTCGCAGCAATAGCGACTATGGCTTCGTTTATCATATTATCTTTACCATTTAGCTTTTGTAGGTTTGTCTATACTTTCACTTTTATGACAGTATTTTTGAAGTTATAGGTACTTCTTTTCGTATGATTGGAAAAAATGATGAGAGTGAATTTTTAAGACGCGCGCGCACGTCGCTAAAAGCGACAGTCTGAAGTTTGTTGCTAAACAGATACAAGCAACAGTCTGAAAGTTAGATGCAAAGCTTATTTTGTCGTTTTGCTTTATTTCTTGCATAATGGATTGTTACGCTGAAAGCAGAGAATATGTAATAATACTACGTATATTATAATGCACACTTCGACGTCCCGCCCGATTGCCATGCCTCACCCAACCTCCCTCTCTTTTTTTTTTATTTTAAATTTCTTGTAAAACAAACATTTTATTATGACTTATTAACAATTATACAACAGATAACTAATAAAAACCAATTACATGTTTTCACATATAAGAAACTATAGAACACACTTGCTTAACACATTCACTGCCAAACATTTTAAAAGCCCAGCCCTGAAAGGCCAAAAATAAACAAATACGCAGAAATAAACAATTATGGCCGACTCTTGGTATTTTGTACGTGCTACGCACACAGGTGCACGTGTAAATACACGTCACTGATTGATGTCTGCGTAATAGAGACCAAATTAAGCGTTTGTATGGAATTTTGGCGGAGGCAAAAAAATATTTATAAAACGACATCCACGCGGGCGAAGCCGCGGGCAACGGCTAGTTATTTATAGGTATTTGATATCTCTACAGATCACAGACCTTCCTACAGACCTCGTAGTCTTTTAGTTGTCCTTTGCAAAAAAACAATTACAGTAAATATTTATTGACTTTGCGCTTATATATTTTTTTAAATTACCATCAACTTGCGGTCTCACGCAGTCAACAGCTTAGGTGCAGTCATCACTTAATTTAAATGTGAAATGCACGCTTGTTTACCACTTCCATTACTTAAAAAAACAGTTCTTAGTACCTACCAGATAATCTATATCTATACTTATAATAAATCTGTAGAAGTGTAAATTCTGTACATTAAAAATATTGAAAAAATAAATACCAGGGGATGTTATTAGATCGATACCGAACACAAATATGTGATTAGAAAATTTTTTGTCTGTCTGTCTGTCTGTCTGTTTGTTCAAGCATCACATAAAAACTACCAGTCCGATTACAATGAAACTTGGTATGATTATACTTTAACCTTTGGCGCACAACACTGGGTACTTTTTATCCCGGAAAAATGTCTGTTTGTCTGTGTGTTTGTGCACGCTTATATCAGAAACGGCTTATTCGATTTGCGGTTTCACTAATATATTGTGGTAAGTTTCAGTTAACATTTAGTGTTTGTTTCATGTGAATCGGTTCAGAAATAAAAAAATACGTCAATTTAAAGAATCGTATCGAATATTTTTTAGCTATTCTGTATCTTAGTTCTATCTTTTAGGGAGTTTAGTACCTAATAGGTAAAAACGGACCCTACGGATAACTAATCCTCCGCTGTCTGTCTGTCTGTCCGTCCGCCCGTCTGTCTGTCACCAGGCTGTATCTCATAAATAGTGATAGCTAGAAAGCTAACATTTACACAAATTATGTATTTCTGTTACCGCTATAATGTAGACGCTTTAAATTTTCACAGAATTTTTAGGTCTAATGTAGCGTCTAATGTAACGTGCCCTCCGAAGCACGGAAACGCGCATTTAATTTGTCACTAGCGGTCACCCATCACACTACCCGACCGCGCCCGTAGTGCTTAACCGAGCAGATCGCTTACGATCTACACCAGCCGCTGGGCCATGCGCGCTTCATACATACATACCTACATACAAATAAAGAGAATTTGAGTGTCTCCGATTTTGACTAGACTTTCACTGGCAGATAGCAGATGTAATAAGGATTTTTTTTTTTTTTTTTTTTTTTTTTTTTTTTTTAGTTCGGGCTTTGTGTAGGCGGCCTGTCTCGAGACGGCACTAGTCTACTTCACCGGGCAATCGGCGAGCGCAGAGGGCGCTCCAGCCTAAAATTTTAGCGCAACTGCCTAAGGGTGACCCATGCGGGTCCGTGCCTCGGCTTAGGACGTTGCGGAGAGACATATGAGACATATGCGATTATGGGCGTTGCAACTTTCGCTCTACTCCATTCGGTTGTCGATAACCGGAATGTCATCGGCCTCGCGGGGCCGGAGATAGGGTCGGGATCAGGGGCGGGCGCGGCGCGAAACGCGTCGGCGCGTTGTATTATTAGCGGTTTGTGCAGTGTGATTCTGTAATCGATTGTTCATTGCGGCGATGGCCAACGTGGTCTCATCGTCCGGATCTTTTAAGACGTGCCTTGGACGTCTCCTTTTGGCGCGATCAAAAGGAGTGTATATCGCGGCCGCTCTGACCAGCGGATTCGGGTGGTGACTCGCCCGATCGAAATAGCGAGCTGAAGCTCGCTTCATAAACTGCCGGATGGTAGGCAGATTTGCATCAATGTGCAAGTTTTTATTACGTACGTACCAAGGCGCGCCTACGGCTCTACGTAAGAATCGGTTCTGCAAGGTTTGAAGTTTTTGTAATATTGTCTTTTTCGCGTGGGCGAATACTGGGGACGCGTAACATAAAATGGGCCTTATGCAGGACGTATAGGCACGGAGTTTGTTCCGGGCCGATAGCTTGCTCTTTTTGTTTAATAAACAATGTAACTGGGATAGCACGAATGCAGCCTTTGCGCGCGCTGCTTTTACATGTGCAGCGAAGGACAGATGCCGATCAAGCGTCACTCCTAAGTATTTGATTTTGTCCGTCCATGGGATGGGCTCGTCAAACATAAGGACTGGGGCTACGTTGGGTCTGGGAGCGCGGTCCCGTATGAAGAGTATGGCAGCGCTCTTGCTAGGATTTACCTCTATACGCCAGCGGCGGAACCAAGACTCAAGGTCTTTGGCCGCCGCTTGCAGGGCTTTCCTTATGATCTCTGGCTTTCTGCCAGAGACGTAAATAGCGGTGTCGTCAGCGTACATTGCCACCTGAACGCCGTGGCGGACAGGGATATCGCTAGTGTATAGCGTGAACAAGAGGGGGGAGAGTACGGATCCTTGGGGAACACCGGCTGTTATGGTGTGACGGTTGTAATAAGGAGTAACTTACGCTACTTTTATACTAGCTGCGCCCACGACTTCGTCCGGGCAGATACTGAACAATAATATTTTTTCTCACATAGACAAAGTCGCGGGCTCAGCTAGTAATATAATAATTATGTACGCGGCAACATTAAGGAGATTCATAGTTTTAAATTTAAATTTACCTACCTATAATTTAATAAGTACGTACCTACCTTAGAATTTGTAGTTTCAAGCGATGAACGCAGCTATTTCAAATACAATAAGGATCTAACCTGTCTGACGGCTACACGGTGTATCTGTAAAGCTTGCTGTTCACGGCTCGATAGATTTAATATTCTAAAGAGCTTCTTTCTATTTGCAGTTTGAACAGTACTAATTTTCAAGGTCAATATGTTAGCGAACAAGCATATTGTTCATATAGATGGTGAATTCTGCAACCTAAAGACACTGTAGAAAACTCGTAGGTCAAAATTCTGATGTGTTGTCACGCCTCAGGCCTAAGTTAATTGCCTTTGCATTTTTTTTATGTCAAGAAGCGGCAAACAAGCATGCAGTTCACATTGAGGTTAAGTGATGACTGCAGCCTATAGACACTTACACAAAGACCAAGCTCAAAATGCGGATGCGTTACCACTCCTGAGGTCAAAGGTGTTATGCCTCTGTGCCGGAAATCACAGGGCCGTACATTACCACCTGACCGGAACACGATAGTGCTGAACACTACCATTTAGCGGCAAGTAAATTAGGAAATGCAGTGGTCCCTACGCCCGGGAGCTCCGTTACTCGAGCTCTACCGCCAGTAAAAACCTAGTTATAGGAAAGCATACTAAGACTTATTTATAATTGAGATTGGAAAATATTATTTTAATATACATTATTATTGTTTGATTACTTACATTTAGATAAGAATGTAGCCGTTCGTTGCGGCAATCTTTGGGAGGCCTTTGTCCAGCAGTGGACGTCTTTTGGCTTAAATGATGATGAAGAATGCAGCAAATGCGTTAATGATTACGAAACGCATACATTTCTATATCTTTAGTCGTCTGTGAATGACATAAATACTTTATACTTCAGACACGTATATTTAATTCAAGCAGTCAGAAAAAACGCATTAACTCACAAAATCGCAATAAAAAGTCGCACAATCGCACCGCGAACAGTCAGCTTTACAATTCAGTTCATCGTGTCACGCATGAATAAAGTATACACCATGAAAGGAGGTCCCGGGTATGGCTCCGAGGTGCGGACTATCGAGATGAGATACCGGATAATGTGTTAGCCGTACTACCTATTTAGTGGTTTTAAAGGGAATTTTCAAGCTGGTAATACCTGTTTTGTGGATTTGCTACAAAGGTACTGTGGATATAAGACGGTTTTAACGGTTTGATAGGCCAATCTGGAGGTATTGTAGTGCCTCCACCAAGACGAACCAAACGCTTAAGAGCTGTATCAAATTTTACTCGAAAAGCTTCTGCGTTAAAAGTTAACCCTTATTCATAAACGTACATTAGATACGTTTTAGCTACAGAATGCTTTGTCTTTGTCAGTTGCATTGTCAAATGTGCAGGATAGAAAAAGACAAAGGAGAGATTAGCAACACTTGAGCTAAAATACGTTTATGAATAAGAGGGTTAGTGTACAGCCCCGTAATGACTATCATAGATACAACATAAGGTCTCCAGGGTGACAACGCTTCTGCATCATTTTGACCTATGATTTTTGAGTAGGTAGATTTTTAAACTGCCTCGGTAGCCTAGTGGTAGCAGGCCACTACTACTACGCTGAGGTCCTGGGTTCGATTCCCGGGTAGGGGGTTATCAGAGATAATGGTGTAAAGTCCCTTATCTCTGGTTCTATTGGGCTTTTTCCATTTTCTGGAAATTTCCCAGTACCACGAAATTTGGTAATGTGCCCGAAGATGTCAACAGGCTCGCCACCTGTTACATGGGCCAAAAACGTAACCGGCGAATCGTGGGTGTTTGCATATATGCTTGAATGCATGCATTTACCTCTGCCTACCCCTACAGGGATTTCAGGCGTGAAGTTACGTAGATGTTTAAAGGCTGTAGTCATCACTTAACATCCATATGAACTGCAAGCTTGTTTGTCACTTACTTAGCATAAAAAATATCATCATCCATACAGGATGAAAATAAATGTCGCAAGCCTCACAAGTGATTCATACAATTCATACAATTCCCTACAAAATCTGCTATAAATATTAAACAGAATTCCATAAACAACATCTTAAATCAAAACTGTTACGGTATTCCGTCCCTTTTCATTTATAAGCGACAAAACGAGACGTTATTATCAGACGCACTCGATATCCCTTTTCGTCACTACGAAAATGAATGAGACAGAAAATCTGTATAGAGGGCGTGACAGCCATATATTTTTATAACCTCTAAACTTGCGTTCTGAGTTTCGAGCGTGAAAAATGCGTTTTTACTTCCATTTGTTCACTGATGTCCGTAGAATTTTGTATGAGCAGAAATAAAATGTTGCCCGGTATAACAAATATTGCAATAATTTAAGCTGCTGTCCATTTTTTTTTTTTTCGAGATGATAGTGTTACTCTTGACATAATGCCTCTACAGTGTAACCGGACTTGAGAGGCGCATAGCTCCTATGGGAGCTCGGCCTGGATTAACGGTGGTAGAGCTCCAGTGACGGAACTCGCAGGCGTAGGCCCCACCGCATTACCTAATATACTTGCCGCTAAATGGTAGGTTTCAGCACTATCGTGTTCCGGTCAGGTGTTAATGTACGGCCCTGTAATTTCCGGCACAGAGGCATAACATCTTAGGCCTCAGGAGTGGTAACGCATCTGCATTTTGAACTTGGTCTTTGTGTGGCTGTCTTTAGGCTGCAGTCATCACTTAACATCAATGTAAACTGCATGCTTGTTTACTACTTCAATGACATAAAAAAAAATGACGACATATAGATCAGGTAATACGGTGGTGCCTACACCTTTACACTGAAACTCTAGCAATTTATTTTTGATAACATGGTAAGAGATGTACTCTGCAACTTTTTTTTCCTGTGTTTGGGATAGATTTACATGTATCTTCACGCCAGGGCCCTAACGGGGTGTGCAGAGAGTGTAGAGCGCCAGATATCCCGGTCCTGAAATACCTCTCGTACCTCGCCTATCTTCATCATTCTCTTCACACATGCACGCCGATTCCTAAGACTTTTGACCCCACCATCAGACGGAACCCGACCTATTTGGTCATGGTAGGTCAGTCTTGGTCTTCCTGGGCCTCTGCAACCATCCACATTCGCATTGTATATCTGTTTAGTCATTCGCTCATTAAACATTCTATCTAAATGCCCGAACCATCGGAGCATGCCTTTTTTCATTTTTACACCGATAGTACGAGTATCATTCACACAAAGCCACTTTCTTACATCTTCGTTGCGAACGCGATCGGTGAGTGATTCATTGCAGATCTTGCGCAAAGATCTCACCTCCCCAACGGGGTTCACTTACTTTCATGCTCTTTCCTACCTACCCAGCTCTCGCTTCCATATTAGATTAGATTAGATTTACATATCGTTTTTTTTAATGATGTAAATAAGTATAAATATTGAATTGAGTGATTTAAGAAACCTAAGCCAAGTTTATGACAGCAAAAAAGTAGGTACCTACTCAATTGTACAGAATACTTTTAAATGAGTTCGACTCGCGCTTAGCTGGTTTTTTAGGTAACATGTATACGAGCTCACAAAAAACCTCTTTACGATATATAAAATAAAATAAATTTAAACTTAAAAACATATTCTTTTTAATTTTCAAAACGTACACAGTAGCGATGCAAGCGTCAAAGCTATTTTACAGCCTTTTGTCGAAAAACCATAAAAATCCTCTTCTAAGAATGCATTGTGAATTGTGATGTATGAACATTTTGTATTTTCACAAAAACCCGTTGAAGCTTACAATGACACATTACAGTGAAACGTATTCATAAAAGGAAATTGTGAATTTCTGTACTCAAGTTTTGCAATGCCTGATTTTGTCTATAAAAGATGTAGAAGATTTAAGAAGAGATAAGATATTTATAATAGTTACTAGCTACCCAGCAAACGTCGTTCTGCCAAACAGTAAATTCTAAAATTTACTGTTTGGCAGAACAAACAATTTTAATAAAAATATTTGTTGTTATAGCGCCAACGGATACATAATTTGTAAACAAATCAGCTGTCTAGCTATCACGGTTTATGTGATACAGTCTGGTGACAGACAGACAGCGGATGCTTAGTAATAGGGTTCCGATTTTACCTTTTTTTAG
Organism: Macrosoma leucophasiata; assembly: GCA_036365455.1. Taxonomy (NCBI): domain Eukaryota; kingdom Metazoa; phylum Arthropoda; class Insecta; order Lepidoptera; family Hedylidae; genus Macrosoma; species Macrosoma leucophasiata. The sequence goes on from JAWQUS010000015.1 coordinate 6,034,814, forward strand.
GTACGGAACCCTAAAAATTATTATGTCTGTAAATGTTTAATACTTTTGTTCTAAAGAATTGAAGTTTACAATGACACATTATACTGAAACGTATTCATAAAAGGAATTTCTATACTCAAGTTTTGCAATGGATAATTTGTTTTGTTTTTTCTTATCGTCTTTAATATAATACCAGCTGACCCGGCAAATGACGTACTGCCATACAATAAATGCTAAAGCCATTGTTTGATAAAATAAAAAAAATCAAGTGAAATATATTTTTTCAGGAAAGTATTTGTTATTGTGAAAAATAATATAAAACATCAAGTGAGTCCCATTATCCTGCTATACCTCTACAAATTTCAATCAGTTTGAACCTGACAAATTGTTTAAAATTCGTTAAATGAACTCCAAATCACAAAAATATGGGTTATTCGCATTGATTTACAAAAAACCCATATCAATGGTTATTCGTAGTGTTGGGTAGGACACGCTTTCAGAATGAGTTTGTAAGAGGTGCCTCTTTTTTGTACTGAGCCAGTACTTTGTTCCACTTCAAATTACGTGAGGCGATGACGTAAGGCGAGGCCGCCGACGCGGCGAGGCGGCGAAGTGATTTGACGCGTCGCGGTGCATTTGAAGTAACATGACAAAATTTGTACCGGCTCTTACAAAGTGTGTCTGACTCACATTTTGTAAGGGACAGGACAAATTTTGTCATGCGATACATTTGAAGATTTTGAAGTGACAGAATGGATTTGTTTGTACCTAATAAACATAGTGTTAATAAGATGAATATCGAAAGATATTAGTATTTTTAATTATTGAGCTAAGATTGGTTTTGTAATTTGTAGGTTTTGTTTAAATAAAAAGTTAAGTCATTTTTGATAAAACTAAATAATGTCAATAAATTTTATTATTATAATGAAGTGTACTCGCTCAACGCCCGCGGTTTTTTTTGCGATAGTGGAACGACAATTTCAGCGGTCGTGGTCGCGATCGTTGGGGTCGTTTGGTCAAACGTACCCTATGTGGTAGTACATTCTTTGTCTTAGTCACACACGTCACACTTGACTTAAGAGTACAAAAGAGGAAAGATTACCGCGACATTTTAATACGCGGCGCTTATTGGTCTGTTTTGATTAGTAGTAGCCTCATTGTCCTCACCTCAGACCAATCACGTTACACTTCTTGTCTTAGTCACACACGTGACACATTACGTAAGAGTACAAGAGCAAAGAGTAACGTCTTAATATTTGAAGCAGTGCAAATTATATTTTTATCGCGTCCTTACAATGTCAGGTTTTGTCCGGGACAAATGTAAGGCCTCTTGTAAGTCCTACTCAACACTAGTTATACGTCAACTGGATACAAGTGACTAGACATACGTGTGTCCTAATCTCGCTTGATGCAACAGTTCTACTCAACATTAACTCTATACAGAACATCTTTACAAGTGGTAGAGTTCCACTGTAGGAGCTTGAGAGCGTGGCACCACCGTATTACCTAATCTCTTTGCCGCCAAAAGGTAGTGTTCAGCACTACCGACATTCGGTTGCATAGTAATGTATAATAACTATCACAGAAACGACTATCAGGGGGGTCTCAGGGGTCTGCATCGCATCTGCATTTTGACATCTGCAGGCTTACTCTTGAGTCTCGATTCCAACCAAGATTTACGATTGGGATCGAAAATTGGTTGTCTTTGTGTGGGTGTCTATAGGCAGCAGCATGCACTTAACATCAATAGGAACTGCATGTTTGTAAATAAAAAATCTTCTGAATTTAACTGCATCAGACTCCATTCTAGAATTAAAAAGAAAAGATTTAAATTAAGATAAACCATACTTGTATTACACGTAATTAGTCGAAACCAAAGCAATTATTCCAAAGCCAAAGTTCAACCAACCTGTCATTCATGAAAATCAATCAAAAGCACAATGCGTTGCATAAAAAATATAACTATAAATATTTTTTTTCCCGCTCATTACATTACCCGCCATTTTAGATATCTCGAAATGTCATTAGCAATATAAATGGGTTTCGCGCCATAACGAACCGAGTGGCACAATGGCGGACCATAAATCAAACGTCAGTTTGACAGTTGCTGAAAGAAGGTACGTCAATGCATCGATGCAAAACTTTTTAAAGTCTAGTAGAGGTCTTTTTTCGTACCGCCTTTGATTAATTGTGGAAAAAAAGAGGCGTGCTAGGTTCTTTTTGTGTGCTCAATGGAGATCTTTGGATCTTATTATGAACATTTTGACAGTGTAGGATGGTTGATTGTATCTTTTTTATTGCGAATGGGATGTACCTAGAAATATTTAAGGGTTCCTTGGGCAAATGGTTTAAATTACCATAATTGTTTCTACAGGTACCGAGGAAGATCTAAGTACTTTTTACTGGTGTTACCTACAATTCCGGTACAGGTGCTCGAGGGCGTAGGCACCACCGCATTACCTAATCTACCTGCCGCCAAATGGTAGTGTTCAGCACTATCGTGTTCCGATTAGATGGTGATATAGACCCGTAAAAACCATCACGGAGATATAACAACTTAGGTCTCAGGGGTGGCAACATATCTGCATTTTGATCTCTGCTTTTGGTATAGATGTCTATGAGGCTGCAGCTCAGAAGTCATTACTTAACATGAATGTGAGCTGCATGTTTGCTTGCCACTTTCCTTCCATAAGATAATTAAATTAAAATTAATATTTAGGAGTAGGTACAATAAACGTGTTTTTGCCGTTTATTGTAGACTGCTGCCCGCCCCGGCTTCGCCCGCGCTTCTCCGCTCGTTGTATGATATATTATTATAGCCTATAATAGCCTTCCTCGATAAATGCACTATCTAACACTGAAAGAATTTCAAATCGGACCAGTAGCACACCGCGGACACTCCGCCCAAATTCCATACAAACGCTTAATTTGGTCTCTATTACACAGACATACGTGTATATTATAATTTACACGTGCACTTGTGTGCGTAGCACGTACAAAATACCAACCGTCGCCCATAAGAGGGAAGGGGGTTGGGTGATGCGGGGAAATCGGGCGGGACGTCGAAGTGTCCATTCTATACGTAGTATTATTACAAATTCTCTGCCAGTAGATCCTGAGATTAGCGCGTTCAAGCAAACAAAACACGGAACTCTACGTTCGCGAGTCCAACTCGCACTTGGCCGATTTTTTTATTTTGCGAGTAAGATTTATCTACAACATTTATGAATAAACGTTGTATTGTAAGCTTGTCTGTTCATACATTGAACTCATGTCATCATACCAACCTGTTGGTAGTGTGTTTACCAACATCATCACCAACCGAAGTGTAATGGAATAGTTCATCATCATAACTCACTACTATAAATAAATAAACTCCATCCGAATGACGAGGTTTACGTTAACTGGGACCGCAATCAACTCGGACCGCGGTCCCTGTCGCCGATTTAAGTTATATTAAGAATATTTCTTCCGGCGACTGGGAGGACTGGGACCACTCAAAAAATGAATAAAATAAAAAAACTGTCTTTACTAAAGATTACAGTAAAAACTTATAAAAGTCGATGTTATATAGGAAAAACATGGAAAATTATTAAATTTTGTGTCCGACTCGCACATGGCCGGTTTTTTTGTGAGTTTGCTTATAAAAGGTTGGTTGCAATGTTGACTGTTGGCGTATATCTAGTGGCATTCAGTCCGCTGAATGTACTTGATGCATAAAGAAATAAATAGCCGTTGCCGCTTTGCCGCTAAATGGTAGTGTTCAGCACTATCGTGTTCCGGTCAGATGGTAAGGTACGGCCCTGTGATTTCCGTCACAGAGGCATAACACCTTAGGCCTTAGGAGTGGTAACGCATTTGCATTTTGACCTTGGTCTTTGTGCGGGTGTTTATAGGCTGCGGTCATCACTTAACATCAATGTGAACTGCATGCTTGTTTACCAATTCCATTACAAAAAAAAAATGTATCAAAATTACCACTAAGCCATCAACAATTTTTTTTTTGTAATCAGCTTGAATAAAAAAAACCGGCCACGTGCGAATCGGACCCGCGCAGGATAGTTAAAAATACCAAAATGAGGACCAGAGGCACAGAGATCACCTATGGGAACTCCCCTTAATATTGCTTTTTTATCTTTAGTATTCGTTGTGATAGCGGCAACAGAAATACATAATTCTTCAAAATGTCAGTTTTCTGCCTATCACGGTTTATGAGATACAGCCTGGTAACAGACAGACAAACAGACAGACAGACAGCGGAGGCTTAGCAATAGGGTCCCGTTTTTAACGGACTTCGAAAAAAGGACTTCTCAATTCGGCCGGCTCTTTTTTTTAAATCTTTAAGGTACCGCAATCAAAAAGGTATTCGGCAGTAACATGACAATCAAAAAATATATTCGGTCATTTGCATTGTTTTATTTTTAAGATCTTTTGTATGGTCCTTTTACAGAGTTTATTACACCGTTTAAAATTCTTAAACATTTTAAAATGTCACCATCGACACCTATTAAGATAACAAGAAAACATTTCTTTTATTCTTATTAATATATCCATTTTTGGAAGCGAAATTGAAGTATTACGATTTTTAATGTCAAGGACTAAAAGATCAGAAGCTACAGTGCTCACCAATATTGCATATCGAGCCTAGGAAGGAGACTTCAGCTTATAGAGCGTTATCTCTTTCGCACCGTATCTATTTGAAGTTTGTCGACCATTTTGATGAAGTTTTGACCAATACCGGACTGCCAGTGCTTACGTAGGCAGTGTGCAACAGAGATAACGCTCTACGAAGTCGAAACTAGCCGATTGTCTCTCATTGTCTCAAAACTACCGCCCGTGCAATCGTCAATCCTGGTGGTAGAGCTCCAGTGACGGAGCTCGCGGGCGTAGGCCCGCATAACCTAATATACTTGCCGCTAAATGGTAGTGTTCAGCAGTATCGTGTTCCGGTCAGGTGGTAATATACGGCCCTGTACCGGCACAGAGGCATAACACTTTAGGCCTCAGGAGTGGTAACGCATCTTCATTTTGACCTTGGTCTTTGTGTGAGTGTCCATAGGCTGCAGTCATCACTTAACATCAATGTGAACTGCATGCTTGTTTGCCACTTCCATTCATAAAAAAACGAATGGGAGAATTATCTCCCAGTAGAAGAAGATTCTTCCGCAAGTGGGCGAGGTCGTCGCGACGCCTCTAGTAAAACAAGAAAGCTATGTAAATGTGGTGTACAACACTATTCATTTGTCTCATAAAAAAAGTATTGCTCAAAATGTGCTCAAAATAGACAAGATTTTATCTACTATCAACTACTATTAACTAGAAAAAAACATCAAAAATCATATCATTCTTAGGCATAATTAAACTATTTCTTATAAACTTCTACACCTTTATAGCTATTGAAATAAAATTCAAAATCCTTTATCACGCCTGTGAACTTGGGAACTGTAAGTGGTCTCATAAAATAAAACTTAACTTTTTAACGTCAATTGAAATTGAACTTTATGAAGAGCAACTTTGAGTTGAATTTAGAAAAAAAGGAAGTTAAACAGCGTTATGACGTCACGCTATCATCGGCTAATCCGACGATAAGTTGGATAATAGTGGTTTTTTTATAGCCACCAGTCAAATGGAGAAATCTTGATTTTTTTTTATAGTTTCGACTGGTGAGAATTTATGAGCAAACATCAATAATTTACTTAGTACATTTTGTCTAGGGGTCTCAAAGTGTGGCGGGGGACGGGGGGTCCACGACAACGAGACGTTCGCAGTTCATTAAAATACTTTTAATTAATGGCGTAACTTCACGCCTCGAAGCCCCGAAGGGGTAGGCAGAGGCAAATGCATGCATTCAAGCATACATGCAAACACCCACGATTAGCCGGTTATGTTTTGGCCCATGTAACGGGTGGCGGGCCTGTTGACATCTCCGGGCACATAACCAAACTTCGAGATACTGAGAAATTGCCAGAAAATGGAAAAATCCCAATAAAACCAGAGATGAAGGACTTTACACCATTATCTCTGATAACCCCCTACCAGGGAATCGAACCCAGGACCTCAGCGTAGTAGTATTGGCCTGCTACCACTAGGCTATCGAGGCGTCCAGTCTATCCATATGTCACATCCATTTTACACTCTAACTATTCGGACTATATTATGCTTGAACCACGTATAGCCCAACAGTAGAAATTACATATCTCTTCAAATTAATTACGAGATCGTCTCATATTGTTGAATTAATCAACATCACGCGTATGAAATTCGAACTCAAATACCTAATTGATGTAGGTATGTACACGATAGTGAGGATCAAATATCCACTATATAGTATCGTGGTTACTTTAAAACCAAATCGATGGTATATACCGACGGTTGCCACATTATAAACAATTGCTGTTTTGTATTTTGTATGCATCTTCACGCCAGATCCCTAACGGGGTAGGCAGAGAGTGTAGAGCGCCTGATATCCTGGTCCCGACAAACCTCCCATGCCTCATCTACATTCATCCTTCTCTTCATACATGCACGCCGATTCCTAAGACTTTTGACCCCACCATCAGACCGAACTCGACCTATTTGGTCATGGTAGGTCAGTCTTGGTCGTCCTGGGCCTCTGCTACCATCCACATTCGCATTGTATATCTGTTTAGTCATTCGCTTATTCGACATTCTTTTTACATGCCCGAACCATCGGAGGATGTCTTTTTTCATTTTTCACGTTGAAGTGTCGTATTCTCTGCCGATACTCTCATTCACACAAAGCCTCTTTCTTACATCTTCATTACGAACACGATCGGTGAGCGATACACCGCAGATCTTGGGCAAAGATCTCATGTCGACTGCGTTTAATTTGCTTTCATGCTCTTTCCTGCACAATGTATTTTGCAATGTCAGTAAAGGTCCCATCAGAATACCAGCGCTGCAGCTCTGTTGCAGAAATAAGCTGGGTTGGGTGCCGTTTTTTTGGCTCCACACAACCACATTTTGCGGCAATTTCTTTCTTCTTGTCTTTTAATTATTTATTGTACTATTGTGTTATGTGTAAGTCATACAATATTTTCTTTTCTTTCTTTTTATTTTCAAAACTATTGACTCCTTCTATTGATAACGTCAGATTTTTGGCATACCGCAGACACTCCGCCAAAATTCCATACAAACGCTTCATTTAGTCTCTGTTACACAGACGTCAATAAGTGACGTGTATTTACACGTGCACCTGAGTGCGTAGCACGTAGAGAATACCAAACATCGCCCATAAGAGGGGAGGAGGTTGGGTGAGGCGGGGAAATCGGGAGGGACGTCGAAGTGCCCATTCTATACGTAGTATTATTACATATTCTCTGCTTTTGGTCAATACGTACTAAGTCAACTTCAAAACAAACATCTCCATTGACGATACGAGGTGTGTTAGTTCGTCTTGTAACAGATTCCTCCATTACTCTATTCCGTAGGGAAACGCTTAGTCTAGCTTTCATAGACGGCTGTGTGACAATGAACCAGTGAATAATGTAAATGTAAGGAACACAATCTACCGCTCGAAGCTTAGTGTAGTTTAGTGTTCTATTCGATTAAACATTAGATAATGTACTTGTCTTGTATCAATAGGACAGGTTCCGTACGATAACGTCTAATTGCGGTTCAATTAACGAACTGCCGAAAGAATCATGGCAAGTTCCAAGTTCACCCTTGTTTGGAATAACAACTTTTCATATAATTTACCAATTCGAACAACGTACTTGTATGAAAATAATCAGTTTTCGTAATAACGATTGACATAATTTTCGTTTGTTCGAATATTTATTTTCGTATATATTATATATATTATATTTATGTGCGCTATTGATCGATTATATTATTAAAATATCTAACCTATCTATATCAATACTAGCGGCCCGCCCCGGCTTCGCGCGGTGCTATGTTGCCTACCCTCTCCTATTCGTCTTAGCGTGATGATTATACATAGATAAAGCCTAAAGTCTTCCTCGATATCTTTTATAGTTTAGGCAGCGTACGCAAAATAAGTAACTTTTCTGGTTGATTTTTTACACCTTGTGTCTGAAAAACCCAAATATCTTACGGAACCCTTTTTTTTCTAAAATAAAATATAGCCTATGTTACCCGTGGATAATGTAGCTTTCGAATAGTGACGATATCTTTTATAGTTTAGGCAGCGTTCGAAAAATAAGTAACTTTTCTGGTTGATTTTTTACACCTTGTGTCTGAAAAACCCAAATATCTTACGGAACCCTATTTTTTTCATAATAAAATATAGCCAATGTTATCCGTGGATAATGTAGCTTTCGAATAGTGACGATATCTTTTATAGTTTAGGCAGCGTACGCAAAATAAGTAACTTTTCTGGTTGATTTTTTACACCTTGTGTCTGAAAAACCCAAACATCTTACGGAACCCTATCTTTTCCAAAATAAAATATAGCTTATGTTACCCGTGGATAATGTAGCTTTCGAATAGTGAAAGAATTTTTAAAATCGGTTTTGTAGTTATTGAGCCTATTCAAAACAAACAAACAAACACAAAAATATTACCTCTTTATAATATCTTAATATATATAAATCTCGTGTCACAATGTTTGTCCTCAATGGACTCCTAAACCACTTAACCTAACGATCCAACTTGAGAGATAGGATAGCTTACATTACGCTATGACTAATAGGAGGAGAGCAGCGCGGGCGAAGCCGGGGCGGGCCGCTAGTTAGTTTAGATAATAATACTGTCCGTAAAATTATTAGGTACTGTCAGCAAAAAAAATACCTAACGCGAACATTACTTTAATTAAAATAAGCGCATTTGAAAATTCGGTAAAATAACATTATTCGAAAGAAATAATGAAATATTTTTTTGTTAAAACAATCATATGTTCGATCAAACGAATAAGTAGGTGAAACGACTTTATTTTGTTTAAAATTAGTCGAAGCTATTTTCTGCGAAGAGTTGTTAATAACCGAAATGAATGCTATCTACGAACCTAAACTGAATTAAAAAAATGCCTCGTTTGCTATTCAAACAATGGAACAAAACGATTTCCATTTCTTCACATGAAAAGATATATTTTTTAAACCTCATCTATAAACAAGCTTTCCAGACGGATGGGTTGCAACAAAAACTCACGCCTTACATATTTATAACGTGTGGTGCAAGTGACGCGAGGAAGAGAAGAGTACCTACCTAAATACTTAAACTGTTGGTATATAATTTTACAGTAATAATAAGTCCCACTGCTGGGCGCGAGTCTCTCCCCTTTTTGGGGGGAGTAGCCAACCCGCTGTCGGATGTTTTCAAACCGCCTGTAAGGCCTCCGACAAGGTTTAACGACTTCTATCTATCGATAGCAACCGGGACCGATAGCTTAACATGCCCTCCGAAGCTCGGCAACGCGCATTTTTGATTTGCCACTAGTGGTCACAGCCGACCGCACCCGTTGTGCTTAACCGAGTAGATCGCTTATGATCAACACCAGCCGCGGAGCCATGCACGTTTCGCATCATCAACACTTGCAAGTGTTGTTGCGAAATCCAATAAAAATAGGACAGTGTACGGTTATTTTTATGTGTACGAATTTAGATTTCACTGGTCATTTAATTAAATAAGAATGGCATGGTTACTTTTAAATATATTACAAGGCTAAAATATTGGTGGTAGAGCTCTAGTGACGGAGCTCGCGGGCGTAGGCACCACCGCATTACCTAATATACTTGCCGCTAAATGGTAGTGTTCAACACTATCGTGTTCCGGTCAGGTGGTCAGGTCAATGTACGGCCCTGTAATTTCCGGCACAGAGGCATAAGACCTTAGGCCTCAGGAGTGGTAACGCATCTGCATTTTGACCTTGGTCTTTGTGTGGGTGTCTATAGGCTGCAGTCATCACTTAACATCAATGTGAACTGCATGCTTGTTTACCACTTCCATTACATAAGAAAAAAAATGTATAGTCCTGTAATAACTATCACAGAGACATAACAACTAAGTGCTCAGGGGTGACAACGCATCTGCATTTGACCTCTGGTTTTTGTGTAGACGTCTACAGGCTGCAGTCATCACATCAACGTGAACTGCATGCTTGTTTGCCACCTTCTTTACTTAAAAAAAATCGCTGTCGCTTATGACTTATGGAATACATGCCAAGAGAATACGCATTGATAATAAATAATTAAGCATTCTTTGCCATGTACCACAATTATCTATTCTTCATGATGTGTTTAAATATTCCATATTTAAACGATAACAGTGCAACTGATTATATAATTTCACATTTGGTTGCCTTGCCACTATTAATTTAAACGGTAACTTCACGCTTGTATTCGCTGAAGTGGAGGGCAGAGGTAAATGCATGCATTGAAGCAAACATGCAAACCTAGAATTTGGTATAACAGGCGACTCTATTGACAAACAAGCATGCAGTTCATATGCATGGTAAGTGATGACTGCAGCCTATAGATATGCGATCTACACAAAATGGATGCGTTGCCACCCCTGAGACCTTAGTTGATAAGTCTCTGTGATAGTTATTGCGGGGCCATAAAATAAATATCGTTTAACTGTGTTTGAAATGGTTCAATTAGAAACACTCTATTTGTCATTTATTGTTTAATAAAGAAAGTTAAAATTCATACTGAAGGCTTAATTGGAAAACCTTTTATATTTTGAAATTTTCCATTACTTTTTGACTGAGATTTACAACAGTTTTATCACTAGATAATGTTCTGAGCATCAGAATCACTGCTTCCTTCTGTGAATTCGAAGCAGTCCACATTTATTTCTTTGGACACTGAGATTTCCTCTCCGGCGGTTTTGGGGGCAACTCATCAGCGCACGGCACTCTTTCCCTAAAAGTAAACTCCTTCCCACACATCCTATTATAAGCCTTTATAACCAATTTAGAAGTATAATAAGCGAAACTCCTAAACGCCTCATCAGTTTCCTTAGGAAAGCATAACGCACCAGTTGATAATGCTCCGAAACCTGTGTAAAACAGTCTCCTTGGTATACCAGCTCTTTTACCAGCTAGCAAATATCCTGCAAGACCACCAATCGCTACAATAGCTTTCCTAATTAGCAATCTATCGGGATCTCGCATAGCTTTTTTCAATTTATACTTAGATTCGTCAATGGAACAGTAAATAGATGAACGCGCATTCTGCAGAGCGCAATCTACTTGACAATAATTGATTTGTGCCTGTTTTCTTAAGTTTTTCACGTGTGGTAGTAAATAATTGTGTAGAAGTTTTTTATTTGCTTCAGGACATTTCTTTTTTTCTTCCAAATACTGTTTGTATTCGTAATGGGGACATTTGTAAAGTGGTAAGTCTGTGTACTTCATTGGTGGTGGCTTTTTAGGTGGTTCCTCTTTTGCAGCCGCGTGCACTGTAGGTATGATAGGTATGTTTGTACCAACCAAAGCTATTTTAAGTGTTGTTATCCATAGATTTCCTATTACGTACAAATCTGTGCAGTCAAATTTATCTGTTGATTGATGCTTTTCTTTATCACATATTAAATTTTCTTCATTTATTGGATCATTGTTGCTCTCTTTTTCTTCTACATTTAGTAGGGGTTGCATTTTGTTCTAATACACAAGAATTTTGCTTGAATCGCTTTAACAAATGTCAATAATTGACGCACGCCAAAATGTTGCATAGATTAAGAGTTTTTCACCTTGTGATTAACTCTTAATCTATGCACTCAAGTGGGTATAAAATTTCATTGCATTCAACCTTTTTCTAATGCTGTGTACTTTTGTGTTTTTTTTTCATGTATTCGTATATTTGTGTATATAAGTATTTTCTTAATTAAAATCGTAGCCACTATTGGTGATAGTACTCTAGCATCAAAGAGTTTAAGGTCGTTTTTATCTGGATCAAGCTCTCCAAGAACTATTTTATCTTCATCCAGTTAACTTGGCCTTAGCCTTGGATGGAGGCGAAGTGCGAGGGGGGAACCGGAGCAGTATTTATAGTGTAACCGGATCCCCCTCTTCTGCACTGAAGTCGGCACCGAGGTGGTTTTAGAGGGTCCAAGTCCCTCATATCCCGACTCTTCCCCAAAGAGTTGGTTGAAAGCAAAGGCATTTCCACCTCGTAAAAAAAGGACGGTGTAGGGTATTTGACAATGTGTATTTTTTTTTTGTTTTAAATGAAATAGTCCGAAAGTAAAATGGAAATGAAAATTATATACATAAAAATGTTTATTCCCTGTGGGTCCGAACCTCGGCTTAGGACGTTCCTCCGGAACGGAGGGCGCGATTAAGGGCGGTACAACTTTTGCTCTAGCCATCGGTTGGTGATCCAGTTCACGTCCATCGAAATCGCAACACGTCATTCGAAAAAATGACAATTGACAGATCCAATACCGCGTAACCGAATTGGATAAATCGATTCTGAATCTCCATTCGATTATTGCTATCCAATTGCGGAAAGAAAATTGTCATATGCCACGTACCCCATTCCCATCGTGCAGACTAAGCTTTACATCGTCTTGTTTTCCATGTTCCTTATAACATTGGAATAAAGTTCAAATTTGATTACACTTTTGATACTGAATATCGGGTAAAGCTGGTTACATATAAACGGGCGAACACCTCGTTTTAAAGCAATGAAGACAAGTTTGTATGAGAGCATGACTTTTTATTGAAGTTAGTTTTTAACTGAAGTTAGCTGAAGATACAGCATGTTCTTTTTATACAAATAATATTAGCGACTTAGCTGTATTTAAAATTTTACAGTACTTAGAAAGTAAATGTAAGAAACAGATAATATATGCTTTTTTACGAAAGTAAAGTAAAATTAAGACGTCCACAGCTACACAAAAGTCTGCCCACAATTATAGTCGTTAGGGGAGAAATATTATTTATTTAAGCATAATGGAGGACATTTATTGCAGTAGTAAGACAACCGAACAATTTCGATCTAACCTACTGCCACTGCGATCGACAATCTGCATGCCAAGCATGGCGATTATGGCATATAAATATGACATACGTGGATTGAATCCCCCTTTATTATTCACTTTTAAAAATAAGGAATTTTTACATACACCCTGTATACACTACGGATTTTACACTGGGGACGCGGCTACTTCTAGACGTTTTATATAGTTCTAGAATTATTCTATTATTATATTTTTACTGGTGTCCCAGTTTGAAAAACTTTAATAAAACTATAAAAACATTATTTTCATTACCATATATTTTTGGAGATCTGTTCATCAAAAGCAAAACCAGTCAAGTGCGATTCGGACTCGCGGGCACAATGCTCCGTATAATTGCGACCTTAAATTTGTAACCGAAAATCTATAAAATAATTTCAAGAACAACAGTTAAACTAATTAAATAACATAGGCGTAAATTGGTCATTCCTCTTCCCTTCCTTCCTCTCCTCTGCCCCCTATCGCATCTGCATTTTGAACTCTAGTCTTTGTATGGGTGTGTATAGACTGCAGTCACCACTTAAAATCAATGTGAGCTGCATGATCCTTTGCCATCTTCGGTAAATAAAAAAAAAACATATAATAATAATGGCAACCCATTATATATTTAATATAAATAACTATAAATAAACCTATATTTACGGGTTTATCTCGCGTATACTTATTAAGCTAGAAATTATTTTTAACGTACAAATCCGTAAATATAGGTTTATTTCAAATTATTGTGATAGATAGGTACTTCCAGTAGATTGTAACTCTATGACACAAGATACTTTAAGATCAGGCAGCGTGTATGTAAAAACAATGGTGTAACATTTAAGAATATGGACTTTCACTGATTTATCTTGTGATTTCGCCATAAAAATATGCTTGGTGGAGTTTTTGGAAAAGCATAATTTTATTATTGAATGGACTCGCGTTTCCTGTTCGCTATTTAAATTTGAAACTTCAATAAATTTTATAACAATAACATGCAAACAGTATAATAAAATTCGAAACAATTTGGAAGGAAATGTATTAATTTTAGTTTTTTTTTTTTTAATATATAACGAAGATGGCAAGTATGCAGCTCACATGAATTTTAAGTGATGACTGCAGCCTATAGACATTTACACAGAGGTCAAAATGCAGATGCGTTGCAGACCCCTGAAACCTAAGTTGTTGTGTTTCTGTGATAGTTATTACGGGGCCATACATTACCATCTAACCGGAAAACGATAGTGCTTAATACTACCATTTAGCGGTAGATATATTAGGTAATGCAGTGCTGCCTGTGCCTTCGAGCACTTGGAACTCTACCACCAGTTTTCCGTTCGCTATTTGTTTGACATTTAAAAAAATATAGCAATACTAGCTGTTGCCCGCGGCATCGGCCGCGTGAATGTCGTTTTATAAATAACTAAGTAGCCTATGTTCTTTCTCAAAGTCAGCTTTATCTATGTACCAAATTTCATTAAAATCGGTTCAGTCGTTTGTACGTGAAAAGGTAACAGACAGACAGACACAGAGTTACTTTCTCATTTATAATAATAGGTTGGGGAAAAAGTCTTTTCGCATTATAGTATGTATGAACTTGTAATAAAATCTCTTTGGCTGTAGTATTTGTATCTGGCTGGTTTTGGTATCATTGAAAGTTAAAATTTTAAAGAACATAATTCCAAATACAAATTAGGCAAATGAGTGATTTTCATTTGTTTTTCGTACTGTCAAGATGAGTGAATCTAATGAAGAAATTCGATACATTTTAAAATTTTACTACAAAAAAGGTAAAAATGCAACGCAAGCCGCGAAATAAATTTGCGATGTTTATGGACCTAGTACAGTGTCTGTCTGAGAGTAGCACAAATTTGGTTTAAGCGTTTTCAATCCGGAAATTTTGATGTCAAAGATGCACCTCGCTCTGGTCGCCCTATTACGGATAAAATGGATGCCATTTTTGAAAAAGTGGAGCAAGATCGACATATCAGTAGTTACGACGTAGCTGAAGAACTGAGAATTGATCACAAAACAGTTTTGGCGCATTTGAAAAAAGCTGGGTACAAACAAAAGCTCGATATTTGGGTACCTCACGAGCTCACTGAAAGAAACCTAATGAACCGTGTACTCATTTGTGATTCTTTATTACGACGTAATGAAACTGAATAATTTTTGAAGAAGCTGATACCACTTTTCAGCACCAGTTATCTGGTGATGAAAAGTGGATCACGTACGACAAGAACGTGCGAAAAAGGGCATTATTCATTATGAGCTATTACCACCAGGCAGGACTATCGATTCTGAACTCTACTGCGAACAACTGATGAGATTAAAACAAGAAGTTGAGAGAAAGCGGCCGGAATTGATCAACAGAAGGGGTGTGGTATTTCATCATGATAACGCTAGACCACTAACGTATTCCCGAAGATTAGCCCCCACAAACAAACAAAGTTACAAAATTTGCCTCTTTATAAAATTAGTATAGAAAATTCCACGTCCATGCCACATCCAGCGAAAGTAATTCCGTGTAATGCAACAATACGAGCGATACGCCTCAAGCGTTCTCGAAACAATGGACGATTATTTTTACAGCTTATTGTTATTGTAAACTCTTGTTAGTATCCTGTTCATATTGGGTGTTATAATATTTTGTGGATCGAGTAAATGGTAGGCAAATTAATATGTTCACGCACAAAAGATTGGGTTCCCAGAGAATTGGAAGGCTTTTTACGCGGTACTGCTTTGGAATACTTCGGATTGACTGAGGGAACCGGCTTCGAGTAAATTATCCTCACACTGAATTTCGTAATATAGGTAATCATAATATTAAAACTTTGTGATCAGTTTGTCACATTCTTTTGACGTCCTAACGTGTTATTAAGCCATCAGATTTATCTGTTTTTTTGACATTTTCTAAATCTACTAGCTGACCCGGCAAACTTCGTATTGCTCATAATTTAGTATCTACTTTAGTATTATATATCTATGGTATTGCCTCAAAATGAAATAATGTGTCAAAGATTTGATAGATACGAACTATTTGTATGGAAAAATTAAATTGTAATTTTTACTATTTTCCTTCAAATTCTTCATATTTTCTTATCTTTTAAACCTTCCCTGGACTTTCAAAAATCATTCAAAACCAAAATTAGCCAAATTGGTCCAGAACAGCGATTGATTTTTATATGTATAGATAGATATACATTAACGCGGGCTGCACGCACGAAAAAGTGTCACGTGCCACCTGAGCCAAGTGTGCAAGCGAGAGCGCGCATGAAGCGATAGAGAAACACGATCAGCCTAAGCGTTCGGCTTGTGACGCTTCTATACTCAAAACTTAACTATTAGTACTTTATTGCACCATAATGTACAATGGTAGGTGGTGTTACATAAGCATTATGGACCCTATAGGGCACCGCAAAGTAGGAGAGAGGAGGATTGATAATGAATTAAATACTTATTATCTACATTCAATTTTAAAAAATTCTTTTTTTTTTTTCATTCATGCTTTCTTAAGACTTTATCACGTTTGTATACCCTTTTTTTTAACGAGGTCGCTACAAGTACCTAATAATGTATAGAAATGTAATTCTCACACAATCTCACTGGTGATAGAGCTCCAGTGACGGAGCTCGCGGGCGTAGACACCACCGCATTACCTAGTATACTTGCCGCTAAATGGTAGTGCTAACTATCGTGTTCCGGTCAGGTGGGTCACGTGGTAATGTATGGTAATGTACGGCCCTGTAATTTCCGGCACAGAGGCATAACGCCTTAGGCCTCAGGAGCTAACCACAGAACAGAAAAACTGTTCTGTGGTGCTAACGCATCTGCATTTAGACTTTGGTCTTTCTGTAAGTGTCTATAGGCTGCAGTCATTACTTCACATTAATGTGAAATGCTTGTTTGCCACTTTAATTAGATAAAAAATGAGCCTTTTAAATTACGTGAATACGAAGTTTTTTATATGGATAATCAAATGTTTTTTCACACATTCCATGTCCTAATCTAATTAATGTTAATGACAATTTAAATACTACACGGATGGGAAGTAATGCAGCAACAATCCATTCAAATATATTCATTGTTGACCCTATCGCAAAATTGCATATAAATTGTCCAATAGTTTAGCTTTTTAATTTGTTTTTGGGGTCCGAAATTTAACGAAGCGAGAACTTCTGACTGACATGATGTTAAGGGCAAGTCTACTTGAACACAAACAAAAAAAATCCTACAAGTACCGTTAATTAAATCACTTAAGATTGGTCAGTAATAAAAAAAAATAAGTATTTAACAATGTGCGTCATATTATAATATTATTACGTCAAAACCTAATTGAAAATATATTCCAAAATTCAACTAAGAATTTAAAGAAAAATGGAAAGAAAAATTTTACTTCAGGCGAGACTCGAACTCGCGGCCTACTGGGAATCTAGTCCAGCCGCTCTTCCAACTGAGCTACTGAAGTCCTGCCCAATTTGCATTGCTTTATGGTAGCAGCTACCATAAAGCAATGCAATAAATGTGAAGGAAAGATTTGACAAATTGGGCAGGACTCACAAGCATGTGTTAATGCGAAATAATATAAAACAATTTTCAACTAAGAAGTAAATGTTTTTTTTTTTATTGGAAGTGTACAAAGTTAACATCGACAGTAAGTAAATACTAGGTACTGGCATATAATTAAATCACGTTAAGTTAAAAATTGCCTTAAAGTCATAGTGGTGAGGACCGCCAATGAAACTAGTAATGCTCTTTACTCTATACCCAGTAACCACAGACAAAACATGTTATTTTCTCATTTAAAATACAGTTTTTCTTCTTTTAATATGTTTTGGAAGTGGTAAACAAGCATGCGGTTCACATTGATGTTAAGTGATGACTGCAGCCAACACAAAGACCAAGGTCAAAATGCAGATGCGTTACCACTCCTGACGCCTAAGGTATTATATTGGTAAGGTATTATATTATAACACCTAAGAAAAATACATTTCTTTCGTCCTCATCCTATTTTTATAATGCAATAAATAGAAACTATTGTCATGATAGGTGACAATTCTTTATGTCTCCTTCCTTTTTTTAAATAGTGATAAAAAAAACGATAAACATAATGCTTACCACTGTGTTTTTTATTTTTATCGTTTTTTACACCTATCACATATACGTTACTACATAGCACTGGTAAAGCTTCAAAGCATATAGATTTTTATTTAATTCAGAAAATATCCACTAGACCTGCATTTGCGGTAAATTTATTTAATTCAGAAAATATCCACTAGACCTGCATTTGCGGTAAAATTTATTATTGAAGACCATTTTTTTTTGTTTACAATTAATAAAAAAAAACAAATAAATATTATGACATAATTGTATAAAAATATTTTAAAAAATCGTGTGTCGTAAGAATGGGATAGTGCCTCATCTTAAGAGAGCATTCTTTCTTTATGTCACCGCCTACCCTCCCGGTCACGGTGTTTAGGCGCGAGCAGCTCACGACCATGACTGGGGAATTGCTCAACTTATCGAGCATTTGGGAAACGTTTAGCTTAGCCATCTCGTATGCCGAGTGATAATTTTAATACTTATTCTCATTTTTGGTCGTCCTTATATCTTTTTTTTTTAATCGTGTGCCAAAAGAATGGGCTAGTGCCTCATCTTAAGTGAGCATTCTTTCTTTATGTCACCGCCTTCCCTCCCGGTCACGGTATTTAGGCGTGAGCAGCTCACGACCATGACTAGGGAATTGCTTAACTTATCGAGCATTTGGGAAACGTTTAGCTTAGCCTAGCTTAGCTTCAAAAAGAGAGTCACGTCAGGTCGTGTAAGAGATCTTACACGACCTGACGTGACTCTCTTTTTGAATACTTGCTGACTGTCTTGGCTGACTGGATATTAAGACTTAGATCGTTTTTCGTTGAATTAACTTTTTTTTATGGAATGGAAGTGGCAGCTCACATCGATGATAACAGATGACTGCAGCCTATAGACACTTACACAAAGACCAAGATCAAAATGCAGACGCGTTGCCACTCCTGATATGTTATGCCTCTGTGCCGGAGATTACAGGGCCATACATTACCATCTAACCGGACCACGATGGTGCTGAACACTACCATTTAGCGGCAGATAGATTAGGTAATGCGGTGGTGCCTACACCCTCGAGCTCCTTCACTGGAACTCTACCACCAGTAAATCGTATGACAATCATGCAATAAAGTTTTTTACTGGTGGTCACAGAGATATAACAACTAAGGTCACAGGAGTGACAAAGCATCTGCATTTTGACCTCTGGTCCTTGTGTGGCATATGCTGCAGTCATCACTTAACATTTAACAACACAATGTGAACTGCATTCTTGTTTGCCACCTTCATAACACAAAAAAAAGTTCTAACCACAATACATGCGATAAACTTTTTTCCATTATAAGGATACTCAACTTTTACTAACAATTTCGATTTTCAATATCCACATTCGATATCCTCAACACAATCTTGTAAAACCATTGTTAAACATTCATTAATAACACAAACCATTTCAAACTCAACAGTTCATCTAAAAAAAACCGGCCAAGTGCGAGTCGGACTCGCGCACGAAGAGTTCCGTCCCATAATCTATTAAAAGAAAAGCGTCTACCTGTTACCGTTATTGTAATATTGAGCAAAACTACGAAAAAAAACTCGTTTGTATCATCATGTCAATAATGGCAACCCTTGATACGTCCCACTGCTGGGCACGAGTCTCTCCCCTTTTTGGGGGGAGGCCTGGAGTTTACTCCATCACGCTGCTCCAATGCGGGTTGGTGCAAGTAAAGGTTAGTGGGCAACCCGCTGTCGGATGTTTTATAACCGCCCATAAGGTCTCCGGCAAGATTTAATGACTGCTATCTATCGATAGCAACCGGGACCGACGGCTTAACGTGTCCTCCGAAGCATGGAAACGCGCATTTTAATTTGCCACTAGCGGTCACCCATCACACACCTGATCGCGCCCGTATCGCTTAACCGAGTAGATGATGTTTTTACTACCTTTTTAGGGAACCCTAAAAAGGTAGTAAAAACATCATCGAAAAAGAAACGTGTACAATAAAAGCATAAATAATAGAATGAATGGATTGGAAAAAAAATGGTCGGTCGAATTTATTTTGCTACCTGGAACCTTAAAATTGACCCAGACTTAACGTCGGTTGCTGTTTTTAAAGAATATGGCAAATTGACAGATTTTTAAAACATCATCTATAGATATCTATGAAGATTTTTTTATGAAACAAGCGTGCAATTCACGTGGATCTTAAGTGATCACTGCAGCCTATAGACATTTATACAAAAACCAGAGGTCAAAATGCAGATGCGTTGCCTACCCTGAGACCTAAGTTGTTATAAAGAACTCTGATAGTTATTACTAGGCCATACATTACCATTTAACACGATAGTGCTGATCACTACCATTTGATGACAAAAAGAATTTTGAAGTATTTCGTATCGGAACTGTCTGGAAATATAATTAAATATCATATTTTTCTATAAGAATGTTTTTTTTTAATGTCAGCCTCTGTGCCGGTAATTACAGGGCCGTACATTACCACCTGACCGGAACACGATAGTGCTGAACTCTACCATTTAGCGGCAAGTATATAGGTAATGCGGTGTTGCCTGCGCCCGCGAGCTCCGTCACTGGAGCTCTACCACGAACGAGTTTTATAACACTACTAGCTGTTGCCCGCGACTTCGCCTGCGTGGATGTCATTCTATAAATAACTAAGTAGCCTATGTTCTTCCTCAAAGTCAGCTCTATCTCTGTACCAAATTTCATTAGAATCGGTTCAGTCGTTTGGACGTGAAAAGGTAATAGACAGACAGCCAGACAGACAGAGTTACTTTCGCATTTATAATATTAATAGGGATTTGGATGTCGAATGCCGACATAAAGCAACACGGCCCACCGGCCGCTACGGGCTAGAGGGGAGTAGCCATATGCTGGCTTTTCCCTCCGTCAAAGTACAAGACCAAATGATCCTACGCCTGTCGCCCAGATGTTTAAATTTGTGCGTGAAATTGTCAATGTACTTTGCTAAAGTCAAAGTGTGAGTTTCGGAGTAATAGACGATTTTTGTAGTGAATGTGTGCGTCACACAAATTTTCCTTGCCAAAAAATGACTGTTTTGCATCTATACAAATAAATAAAATTGGAGTGTCTGCTTGTAATATAAAAATAACTGCTTTCTACAGAATGCATATGTATGTATACACGGTTCCTATCCAAAATAACATTTTTACTATTTTTAACCGAGTTCAAAAAACGAGAAGGTTCTCAATTCGGCCGGTATATATATATTTTTATTTTTTTTTATGTATGTACGCGAATTTCGCCGAGATTTCTGGACCGATTTACGTAATTCTTGTATTGTTTGATGCGGAATAGTTTAGAATTGGTCCCATAAAAATTGATTCAGTTAGGCCCATTAGTTTTTATTTTATGAGCATTTTTTTATTTACTTTCACCTCAGACTAAAGGAATAAGAATAGACGGCGAGTTGTCATATAGTGCGTTGAATCCACTGACATCCTAGATATTCCTAATGCGCATGACAACAAGTGACAATGACACATTTACTCATCTAAAAACAACACATCTTATTTACTCCTTCGTGAATAAAATGTTTTCATTGATTTCGTATAGTCGTGTAATAATTTTGTATCAACACACCTAAACAATTTAAATGATGTATCTAATTGTCACGAAGCTAAAAGAGTCAGATTTTACAAATTTAACAGATGTGAACATTAATCTAATTGGCAATGCAGCAATAAACTAAAAAGTATTAAATAAATATAACTACGTTAAGAAAAACCGACTTCAAGACTGAAAAGTAAAAAATAATTAAGATTTAATTGTAATTACATACTGCCTATTATTTATATGTGCTATTCACTAATAGGTTTGAAGTCGGTGCCAAGCCAAAATCACTAAAGTAGGCATTTCATTGTATTAAAACGTAACTTCACGCCTGTAAATTCTGAAGGGGTAAGCAGAGGAGAAATGCGTGAATTCAAGCACACATGCAAACACCCACGATTCGCCGGTTACGTTTTGTTCAGTGTATTAATTTGCTCGTATTCATAGTTAAGTGATTAAAATATAATTATTTGTTTATGGTTTGGCACCGACTTCAAACCTATTAGTAAATAGTACATATAAATAATAGGCAGTATGTAATTGCAATTAAATCTTAATTATTTTTACTTTTCAGTTTTGAAGTCGGTTTTTCTTAACGTAGTTATATTTATTGTCTGTCTGTTTGTTCCGGTTAATCTCGGGAGTGGCAGGACCGATTTTGACGGTCCTTTCACTGGCAGTTAAGGAGTAACTTACTTTTATACTAGCTGCGCCCACGACTTCGTCCGGGTAGATACTGAACAATCATAAAATCTCACGCGGTCGAAGGCGCGGGCACAGCTAGTCGGTAATAAACGCTATGGCTACTCCCCTCCGTGTTGCTCTTTGGTCACCGACGAAAATTGTTCGTAATAAGGTTGAAATAGGATACAAATTTCAAACTAAACCTCGTTTTATTAAACTCAGTTCTCAGAACAAACTGTGAAATCCGCCCTTAGTAATCTCTGTACGAATTAACATATCATGGATATTTGTTCCTCCAAACGAGGTGACGTTCAGAGCCACATTCAGATTAAATGTACCGTCACTAATGCCTTATCAATGGGACGATAAGCCTTAATTAGGGCATTGAAGTCGCTCCGATTAGCGCTTTCAGAGGTGTATAAACTAAAGAGAGATTTGCCATTAGCAAGGATATCTCCAGGTTGTTGGCGTACTGGAAAACATACTCATTTATATAAATAAGAAAATATATTATTATATATATTTTTACTAGCTGTAGAGCTCCAGTGACGGAGATCGCGGGCGTATCCATCACCGCATTATACTAATATACTTGCCGCTAAATGGTAGTGTTCAGCACTATCTTGTTCCGATCAGGTGGTAATATACAGCCCTGTAATCTCCGGCACAGAGGCATAACACCTTAGGCCTCAGGAGTGGTAACGCATCTGTATTTTGACCTTGGTTTTTGTGTGGGTGCCTATAGGCTGCAGTCATCACTTTTTTTATGTCATGAAAGTGGCAAACAAGCGTGCAGTTCACATTGATGTTAAGTGATGACTGCAGCCTATAGACACTCACACAGTTTGACCCCGCGAGCTTCGCCACTGGAGCTCTACCACCAGAAAACTGATGACGACGAACCATACCTTGAGCAAATTAATTAAAAAGAAACAAATATCTGTTGGCCAATATTTATCCCGGTGTGGAAAATCGAACCTGTGACCCTCTAATCAAGCGGTTGTCATACACCGCTGGTCTTACCAGTAATTTATTGTCTCCAATGGTCTGTTCTGGTTTGCAGGGGCTACATCACATTTAGTAGATAGCAGTTTATTTGCATCTATGCTATGGACGTTGACTATTTGATTTTTCACGATAATCTGTACTAGATTTAAGCTCTCATTTAAAAGAGCTCTTACTGAGTTTGTTGGGTAGCGGAGTTCTTCTCAGTAGTGACTGCACTTGGAACTCTGCTAAGTGAATAACATTGATCTTGACGAATAAGTTTTTCTTTCTCTTCATTTATTATCACTGAAGGAATTGAAAAATTTTATGATTATTATGTTTTATCCAAATAGTTTAAATTTAAATTTTTAATTTACTATTAATATATGATTTTGCTTTTACTATATGTAATGGTTATTCGCTCTAGGTAGTTTATGATTTATTGACGTTTTGAAAGTATCTGTAAGGATCTATTCGAAATAAAAATATTTTCTATTCTATTCTATTCTATCCAATAAAAGTAAAGTCGAACAGCCAAAATAAAAAAAAAAGCTTTTAAAAGCAATACTCAAAGAATCAAGCCCGCACCGCGACAGTTACGCAATAACAACCACAAAATGTTCACATGTCCTCCCTTTCTGACGAGTCACGATAATAGATACACGATATCGACATCAATACAAATAAATCGACAAATCATTCGATGTACATTACCTGTTTTGACTGAACAAATATTTTATAATTTTGTATGAACACGCTATAGATAACAAAAAAGCGATTCGATCGTTCGGTTTTCGATCTCTCTGTAAAGGATTTCCGTGAATACGTAACACAAATACATCGACACAAAGCCAATCGACCAATCATTCAAAATCCATTACCCGTTTTTACTGAACAAAGATTTGATAAAATCATACGAACACGCCATGGATTACGTGTTAAGCAAATTTGACTGTTAAGTTGTCGCTCTCTCAGTATAAGATATCTGAACGTTTTTCAAAGAATGACTATCAAAAGATTTGAACACTTCAAAAGGTAAAAAAATCTTTAAAACATCTAATCATCATGGCTTTCTATAAAGATACTATTGTTTAACCAATTCGGTTTAGGATTTATAATGTTAACAACATTGATTTGTATTGTATACTACAGTCAATCTTTTATTTACCGATGATGGGTAGAATTTGTGATGAGTAATAAAAAATCCCTTTGCACTTCGCCGATTGTTAAGACTAGGGTCGTCTCAAGAGGAGATGTCTATCATGATCACTTCTGCCGAAAGATGCCCACTGCTGGACAAAAGAAATTTCAACTGTCTAGCAATCACGATTCATGAGATACAAGCCTGGTTACAGACAGACAGGCGGTAAGACCCCAATCAATAGGGTAGTGTTTTTGCAATGTGGATACGGTCAGATCATAGGCGATCTACTCGGTTAAGCACTACGGGCGCGGTCGGGTAGTGTGACGGGTGCCCGCTAGTAGCAAATTAAATGCGCATTTCCGTGCTTCGGAGGGCACGTTAACCGTCGGTCCCGGTTGCTATCGATAGATAGCAGTCGTTAAACCTTGTACTAGGCCTTATGAACGGTTTGAAAACATCCGACAGCGGGTTGACCACTAACCCACCCACCTCCACCCCAATCCGCATTGGAGCAGCGTGGTGGAGTAAGCTCCAGGCCTCCCCCCAAAAAAGGGAGAGAGTCGTGCCCAGCAGTGGGACGTATAATGGGTTGCCATTATTATTATTATGTCATAGTCGCCACGCTTGACAGGCGATCGCATAGACGGTGGTTTATCGCGGGACGCTCCTGCCCATCCCGCGTTGTTATATGTATATTTACCGTCCTATTGGAATGGTTTGACCGCCATTATTCGGTTGACTGACTGCACTTGCGGATGAATTCTCTTCCAGTAGAAGGAAATTCTTCCGCTAGTGGAGTATAGTTATACGATATATATACGATAGTTTTTTTAATATTTCCGTCGCCTTCAGCCTTTGGATACATGAATGAATTAATGAATGAATTAATTAATTAATTATTTATTTGCGAGTCGGAGCGAGGAACCCTAAAAATATTTATTAAATCGCCACTGTCTGAACGATCTATTTAATTTATATTTTGTGCATTCATCTGTGTTTATTTCCAGTTAAACTGCAAATAAAGAATAAAAAACAGAAGGCCCACATCGAATCACATCGAACTGGTCATTATACAAAACGGTACATAAATCGATTTTGAGAAATCAATCGATTCGTAAACTCGATTACAAATCGGATTGTAATGATAAGTCGGAACTTTGTTCGGTATAAATATTTGGTAATTTAGTTATTAATACGATATTATTAGCGATTATTCGAAATGCAGAAATGAGGGGTTATGATTATTGCCGAATGCCCAAATATTTGAGGTTCGGCCACACCTTTGTTATTTGTGCGGTTAAAAATGGCACCAGACATAATATAATACAAGTTCTTTAGCAGGCAATCAGATAATCAAATGTCACTTAATTCAAGTAGGTAAATCAAATGAACGAATGACGAATCTAACTAGATATACCTACTATGCGAAGGTGGATGGTTGCGATGGGTCTCCGAGAAGACCCAGAGTAACCTGTCTTGATCAAATAGGTCGACTACTGTCTGAAAGTGGGGTCAAGAGTCTTAGGAAATGGCGTATATGTATGAAGAGAATGATGAATGTAGAAGAAGCACGGGAGGAGTATAAGAACCGAAATATCTGCCGCCATATAGGTGTGGTTCAGCACCAAAATATTCTAGTTACATAGTAATGTATAACCCTGAGATAACTATCACAGAGGCAAAATAACTTAATCTCAGGAGTGCAACGGATCTGCATTTCAACCTCCAGTTTTTGTGTATATATCTAAAGTATTCATTTAAAATCAATGCGTTTTTACGACCAATTTTTCAAAAGATACAGTTACAACGTCGCCCTAATTGCCGATAAAATCACTAATAGCAGTCTTCGTCGGTATGGCCATATCAAAAGATGACCAACAAACCATGTTGTCTAGATAGTCTTACCCTACCTGAACGTAGCCTTGGTAGAGGCCATCATCAACCTGGTGATCTGTAGTAAAAAGATGATAAAATAACCCAATTGCCTGAATCGACAACCCAAGACAGAACGTTTTGGTGCAATAGAGTGGAGAGACACAACCTCAATTGAACGGGATCAGAAATGAAAGAAGACGAAGTTGTTTTTGAAAATGATTCATAAATCGGATCGAGCTAGTCACCTAAATATGTGCATACCATGGGCTCACAGTGGGACATGAGAGATGTATCTTTTATTTTATTGCATAAACGAAAAAGGTTTACACGCAGCCTTGGCGTCCGCGAATTATTCTTTAGCTCTGAATCATTTAAAAAAGTTTAAGACATAGTATATCATTTAAGAAGCATCGGGTATTAAAGATTAATAACCAGGTTGAAAAAGGTTTCAAATGTGTAGAATTATTCAGATCATGGGTAGAAACAATCTTTTGAAATGGCTCTACCACTGATCTTACTAATACTCATAAAATAAATGTGAAGGTATGGTGATTTGTTTCCTATTGCAACTTTGTCTTGTCTAGCAGTTAAAATATAATTTGTCTTTCGGTTAAAATGTAAGAATATCTGAAAGGGAAAAAGGAACTCAAAAATATAAAATGTGGATGTATGAATGAGTACATAGTTCAATTCATAAACCTTTCTTTAATACAATCGAGAAAAAAATGAAAGACCAATCATAAAAAGTTAAAATAAATTTATAAAAACCAAGCAAGAATATAAAACAATATCATACACGTAATAAACAGCTACTGTTCGTTATACAATAAAATTGTATGCCGCATTTCAATTTAAATTATTGCCTCGAGTCAAGGCCAATCCGGTGATATTAATTCTGGAATTTGGCGATTTACTAAGATGAGTATCTGCTGATACAGCGTCTGGTTTAAGGACATGATACATAGATAGCGTTTAACCAGTAGCGTAGCTATAGGGGTACGGCGGGAGCGGCACCCACCGGGTGCCACCCATTTAGGGGTGACACCCTCTATTTAAATAAAGCGCAACACAAAACTCACTTTCGTGTTTATACCAGGGGGCGCTAGAGACAAAGATTTTGCTCAAATAGGGGGGCACGCTGGTGGAGAATGGAGAAATAAGATACAAATGAATGGATAGTTTTTCCTTTTTTTGGCTCATCCGCCCCGCGTGCCACCTATGTTAGCTACGCCACTGCGTTTAACTCGTTAGCGTGATAGCTTTTTTTAATGAACTCATGTTGGCGGACACCTCCGAACTCATTTTGGGGGACACCTCCCCCCCCCCGCTCCAACAAGGCGCGGGGCCCGTACCATTCGCTGCCGCCTGCTATATGGCTAATCCGGCACTGTTACAATCATGACGTTAAGAGGTGAGTATTTCCGCTTCACATTGGCCTTATCTTTATCAGTCCATAATTTCTGAGAAAAATTTTATTTTGTTCTACAAAATGTATGCAAATAACATAAACAGGTAATTTGTATGCGCATTGTTGTTTCAAAAGTTCCTAAATTATACTATTTAATAGTGCGACTGTCTTATATTCGAGATAAAATATTAAATTTGATTTTTCTAAGTAATAGATAACTATTGCTGATATAAGTTCTGATTTACATGTGTCTGATTGCAATCTATTTAAATGAAACGACATATTTTTTTGGTTAACTGTGCAAAACACAAACACACACAAAAAAAATGGTCTATTACTACGAAACTAACACCTTGACTTTTATCAAAATACATAAACATTTCACGCTACAATTTAAACATGTCGGCCCACTTGGGCTTATACTTTGACAGAGGGGAAAGCCTGCATATGGCTACAGTTACTCCCCTCCGGTCCGCCGCGGCCGGTGGGCCCGTGTTGCTCTATGGTCAATAAACTACAGATATGCTGCAAACCTAATTTTTACGCATATTTATAATCTTGAGAATATAATTATGTATATCCACTAGGTTGCCTATCAAAATTTGGCCGCCAGTATTTTTAATTAAATTATTTTATTTTTAACATCATTACATTTTTTTTTTTATTTTTTTTTTTAGATAGGTATATGCGGTTGTTTTTATTTGGCTCGCCTATATAATATCTAATGAGAAAAATTATAGCTTTAATTTGATATAATTTATAAATAATACATGTACGTAATGGACGTAAAAAGTTATCGGGGCGGAACGAAAATAGTTAGAGGCGGCCAAGTGCGCAACGGCAGAAGTGATTTTTCAATATGCAGATACCCCTGAGACCTTAGTTGTTATGTCTCTGTAATAGTTTTTTTTTATATAATGGAAGTGGTAAACAAGCATGCAATTGACATTGATGTTAAGTGATGACTGCAGCCTACAGACATCTTCACAAAAACCAGAAGTCGAAATGCAGATGCTTTACCACTCCTGAGGCCTAAAGTGTTATGCCTCTGTGTCGGAAATTACAGGGCCATACATTACCATCTAACTAGATCACGATAGTGCTGAATGCAATTGTAACTCAGATTTCTTACTAACAATCGATAAAAAAAACTACAACAAAATATAATCATCCATCAACGTCTACAGAACCCTAAAACCTATTAATTATGCAAATCCTTCACACAAATTCCATGCATCGCATTCGATATAATCAATAGCGTACTTTTTTTTCAATACTGCTCCCTTTTTTACCTAACTGTGGTCATTACGAGTCATTATACCGTGGTATCCCTCGGCGTCTGCGCAGGAGTCCCGCTGCGTACGTTTTTTGTACGTCTACAGGTCTGGGTTGCCAAGTTGAAAAATACTTATTGATCGATGTTATCCGATTGTGAAGATATCTAAATAAGGTAATAAAACATTTTTAGAACTTATTTGGAATATGCATTCATTCATTCATGGTTGATTGAAGATATATATACGAGTAACTACTAGCAGACCGCCCCGGCTTCGCGCGGATGCAATGTTACCTAGCCTCTCCTATTCGTCTTAGCGTAATGTTATATAGCCTAAGAATTTTTAAAATCGGACTAGGGGTGCGACTGCCTATCGACATTGCTGTCGTCATTGTCATTTCTGTCAAAGTTTAAAGTCGATTTTTACTTTAACTTAATAACAAAAATCTAAACAATCTACCATTATCGCTTGTTTATCACCTACGAAAGCGAGAACATCAATCAGATTATCACTACTACTTTTAAAGGAGCTACTACGAAAGCGAGAACACTAATTAGATTATCACTACTATAGGTCGCGCCAGGTAAAAAGAACGCTGGCGGTCAAGCTGCGCGTCATGTGTTTTTATTTCATTTTATGTTATTCTATGCAATATAGTTTTCAATCTGCCTACCAATACACGAAACCGCAAGCGAAAGCTAGATCAAAAATAAACCAATAGGGCTAGTACTTTCGTGCGCGAGTGTACCGATGCGCGAACACATCTCCTCTACTTTCTTCCAGCGTTCTTTTTACGTGGCGCGACCTATACTTTTAAAGGAGCTACAAATCGACATGAAAGTTTGACAGCAATCACAATGCCAACAGCAATTTTGATAGGCGGTCGCAACCCAGGCCCAAGTTCCATACATTTTTGGAACGTCTTCTTTGCTAAAATTGTATAAAATTTTATGAAACAATATACCGTAATAAAGCCACCAATACGCTACAATAAACACTTACGAACATACATCGTGTGATATACCCATTGCTATAAAGATATCCGACCAATTCCAAAAGGTACCTCATCTCTTTTATCTATATAACAACAGGTTAATTCGCAAGCTTTGAGACTAATAGCAATTTTATAGCGTTGAGTAAGGTAGTAATGAACACAGTTATGGTCACTACTTAGCATTTTACTCTTTTTTCTGCCTGCCATATTGGACATGTACACTGGATAATGTATTCTGGGAGAGGATAGTGCTGGGAACATACTGTCGTCGAGGCATCTCTCAAATGTTACGATATAATCAAATTAGTTTGAAGATTTCAAGAAGAGAGTGCGCGCCGACCATGTCAACGAACGTTTTCTTTTAATTTTATTGAAGTGGCAATCAAGCATCACGTTGATGTTTAGTGATGACTGCAGCCTATAGACACCCACACAAAGACCAAGGTCAGAATGCAGATGCGTTACCACTCCTGAGGCCTATGGTGTTATGCCTCTGTGCCGTTACAAGGCCGTACATTACCACCTGTTCGGAACACGATAGTGCTGAACTCTACCATTTAGCGGCAAGTATATTAGGTAATGCGGTGGTGCCTGCGCCCGCGAGTTCCGTCACTGGAGCTCTACCACCAGTAAAAGTCTTCTAATTGAAGAAGCCAAGGCACATTATGATGTGGTCAATGGACAGATAACATTTTATTAAATGCAACCACTTCATGAAGTTCTCAATAATTTCATGACATTATTATGTTCAATTAAACAATATGGCTACGACATATAATTATGTGTCTCCACGCGTGAGCTCATAAAGCTCTCGGTCATGCGCCCGCTTTGTGAAAGGTATTATAACCGGAGCATGATAGTGCAGAACACTACCATTTGGTCGCAGATAAATTAGGTAATGCGGTGGTGCCTACACCACCAGGTGTAGGCACTGGAACTTTACCAGTAAAAGCCACACAAACTAGGCCGAACACTTAAATTCTTGGCCTACGCGAATTCGATATTCGCGAGCGAGTGTATAAACAGACATTAAGACAACATTTTTAATAGTACATCGTTTAAATACAGCGGATTTCTCCGCGTGTATGGGATATTACACGCAGTTTGACGAGAATGTTGAGCATTTTAAAATTGCACTAGGAATCGACCCGGCTTCACTCGACATAGTTCATGAGAAATATATCCTATTTTAGGCAAATTGTTTAGTATATTTTTTATAAACCAAATTAAAAAAAGTACCTACTTTTTATACAAGCAATTACGAACACATCAATACCACAGCTATGACCTATAAATTGTATAAATAACTCACATTGCATTAAGCATTTGACGACCCGGTTAGTCCAGCGGTGTGAGATGACCGTTTGATTCGGAGGGTCGCGGGTTCGATCCCCGCACCGGGACAAATGTTTGTATGGCCTACAGATATTTGTTTCGGGTCTGGGTATTTGTGTATGTGTTGTATGTGTACAACGGCACCCACGACACAGGTTTATACCTACTGTGGGGCTGTGAGTGTAAGCGTATTTAAAAAAAAAGCATTAATTTTCATATGATTTTACAATTTAACTTGTCTCTTCTACATCGCTCTACAAAAACCACTCCTCAGGCCTGTAGGTATATTTTCTAAAATTTAATAGAGTGCCTAAAGGTGTAGACCTTCCATTTTATATTTACCTAAGTATCGTATTTATTATTGCCTTTAATTAAATTATCGGTTGAACAATATAAGTATATTTAAGTATTTTCATACACTTATTTTGACATTTTAGCTTGTGTTCATAAAAAATTTATACATGTATATTACGCTTAACAACAAGCGCATCTTTGCTTATAATATAGATAGACCTTTGTATGACATAAATGTGTCATATTACTAGATACCACGTACCTCCAAAAAACTGCATCCTATAAAAATCTACAAGACTGAAGGTTTCAGCGTATTGTCACATTATAATAACTCCTTAACTGACCTACAGCGACGAACTCTGATATTTAGTTTAAGACAGATAAAGTAAGGTTAAGCTGTCTAGTGGTAACCTCCCCCCTCCCCTAATACTTCCCTAAGAAGCTCGGTTCCGGACCGGATGATAAAATTATTGGGTATTTTCAGTTTTTTGAAGTATTTCATTCGCACCCTTATGTTTTCGGAAATGTTAACAGGTTTGCCGTCTGTTACATGGGACAAAACATTACTAACGATTCGTGGGTGTATGTGTATACATGAATACAAGTACTTATCTCTGCCTACCGCTTCTGGAAATACAGGGATATAGTTGCTGTTTTTTAGATTAAGGTGCTTACGTCTATAGGCATCAAAGAACTCTATACCCGATTTTTTTTCAAATTTAGCACAAAAAAATTATAATGATACACAATGCCCGCTCTAATCGTTCATAGCTCTACACACAATGACCAAACCCTACCATTATATTTGAGAACACACAACCATTGTTAATAACTACTTAAATGTGGTCCCGAAACAATATTACTACTTCACCTGCTATTTATTACGATTAAAACCTTCCGGTTTCATGCCTGGATTGGAATTTGGTTGAATTTTAGGTTATTGACATATTTGTAGACATACTCAAAGTGTAGTCCGCGGAGACCTGGGGTTCCGCCAAGCATCTGTTGGGGCTCCACAACATTGTAATTTGGATGACGTAACTTCACGCCTGTAATCCCCGAAGGGGTAGGCAGAAGTAAATGCATGCATTCAATCATACATGCAAGCACCCACGACTCGCCGGTTACGTTTTGGCCCATGTAACAGGTGGCGAACTTGTTGCCATCTCCGGGCACATTACCAAACTCCAGGGTACTTCCAGAAAATGGAAAAATCCCAATAGAAGCAAAAATAAATGGTTTTAAACCGTTATCTCTGATAGTCCCCGACCCGGGAATCGAACCCAGGACCTCCAGCGTAATAGTAGTGGCCTGCTACCACTACGCTACTGAGGCAGTTTTAATTTGGTTGAATTTTTGGTTATTGATGTATTCGTAGACCAGCCATACTCAAAGTGTACTTCGCGAGACCTGTCGATCAATTCGAAATAAAGATGTGTAGGATGCGGATGGATACGGATCCACCGACCCGGATCACTTGCCTACCGTATGGATCTATATCCGACTAAATATATGGGTCCGCGGACTCGCATGGGTACGACGGATCCATATGGGTCCGATGGATACGGGTCCTGGATGTAGCTCCTCAGAGCTTGATGCAGGTCCAGATCCAGATCCGAAAATAGGGCGGATCTACCCATCTCTAATCTATAATATAAAAATAAGTCGGATTTTCCTTCCTGACGCTATAACTCCAGAACGCGCGAACCGATTTCCACGGTTTTGCATTCGTTGGAAAGGTCTCGGGCTCCGTGAGGTTTATAGCAAAGAAAATTCAGGAAAAATATTTAAAACACGACATCCACGCGGGCGAAGCCGCGGGCAACAGCTAGTCTGAATATAAAATAAAATAACTAAATGGAGCTTATGAGAGTTTTGACCCATTAGTCCGTTGTGCTGAGTTGCGTCGTCGCAGAGTGAACGCAGCGTCGTTTCGTTACTCGGTAAAGCGATACAGCCGCGGTCGGGTGTGCGATGGGTGACCGCTAGTGCCAAATTCAAATGCGCGTTTCCAAGCTTCGGAGGGCACGTTTAACCGTCTGTCCCGGTTACTATCGATAGATAGCAGTCGTTAAACCTTGTCGGAGGCCTTATGGGCGGTTTGAAAATCATCCGACTGCGGGTTGGCCACTAACCCGTATCTCCACCAACCCACATTGGAGTAGCGTGGTGGAGTAACCTCCAGGCCTCCCACCAAAAAAAAGGGAGAGACTCGTGCCCAGCAGTGGGACGTATAATGGGTTGCCATTATAATTATTATTATATATTGAACATAATGTGGCGTACACGATGAGATGCTTATATTATGCTTAGCAATACAATTAGTGAAATTATTAATGATTCTTTTAATTATGATGGCATAATTTAACGTTTGGTCTTCACCAACAAAGTTTGGAATAGGTTAGCATTAATAATTACTTCGTTTCGTCCTAATATTGATGACATACGGATGATAAATTCTGTAAGCATGTCTGGAAAACTTCATAGAGGTTTAATAATATAATAATAATGGCAACCCATTATACGTCCTACTGCTGGGCACGAGTCTCTCCCCTTTTTGGGGGGAGGCCTGGAGCTTACTCCACCACGCTGCTCCAATGCGGATTGGTGGAGGTGGGTAGGTTAGTGGCCAGCCCGCTGTCGGATGTTTTCAAACCGCCCATAAGGCCTCCGACAAGGTTTAACGACTGCTATCTATCGATAGCAACCGGGACCGACGGCTTAACGTGCCCTCCGAAGCACGGAAACGCGCATTTAATTTGCCACTAGCGGTCACCCATCACACTACCCGACCGTAGTGCTTAACCGAGCAGATCGCTTACGATCTACACCAGCCGCTGGGCCATGCGCGCTTCATAGAGGTTTATTATTGTCAAAATTAGTCATTATTAATAACTCAAACTCAAACTCAAACTCAAAAATTCATTTAATCACTTGGAAATAATAGAATTTGCTTGTGATAGGTCAAATTACAAATATAAAATTAAAGCGAATAACAACTGATACGTTGATTAATATGTCAAAGTAAATAAATTAATAATAGTCCAAAAATACTTAATAATAAAAAAAAAACGTCCATGATTTAGTGGTAGCGCTACTTCTTTGCTGGGTTCGATCATAGAATGGGAGAATATTTACTTACCTTTTTACTTTACTGGTGGTAGAACTCCAGTGACGGAGCTCGCGGGCGTAGGCACCACCGCATTACCTAATCTATCTGCCGCTAAATGGAAGTGTTCAGCACTATCGTGTTCCGGTTAGATGGTACCTAATGTATGGCCCCGTAATAACTTATCACAGATACATAACAACTTAGGTCTCAGGGGTGGCAATACATCTACGAGTACATTCAAATCTCTGGTTTCATGTAAAAAAAAACGTTTAATTTTCCGTAACAAATTTAGGCTTATAGGTATTTATTGCTAAAACAGTACTTGTGCACTTCGATCCTATTTTTGTGAGGGAATGGTGCCTGAAATAGGTTTCTAAATGAAACCTGTGCTACAGGTCGCCATGTAGATGTTTATAGACCACAGTATTACTACCATCAATGTAAACTGTATACTAGCTGTGCCCGCGACTGCGTCTGCGTGAAAATGTATGATTGTTCAGTATCTACCAAGACGAAGTCGTGGGCGCAGCTAGTATAAAAGTAGCCTAAGTTACTCCTTATTACATCAGCTACCTACCCGTGGAAGTCCCGTCAAAGTCGGATACACTCCAATTCTACTTATTTGTATGTAGGTATGTATGTATGTATGGATGTACGGAGATAAAAGTAGCCTAAGTTACTCCTTATTCAGCTATCTGCCATTGAGGGTCCCGTTAAAATCGGTACAGCCGTTCCCAAGTTAGCCCCGCCAAACAGACAGACAGACAGACAAAAAATGTAAAAAACGTTGTTATATATGTACCGTGTATACATACATATGCATTCAGTAAAAAGCGGTTATTTTAATATTACAAACAGACATTCCAATTTTATGTAATCTTTATAGCCACAAAAAATAATGCAACAAATGGTGGACTTAACGCTAAGAGCGTTCTCTACCAGTCAACCATTGGTAGTGAAGAACAAAATTGTAGGAGGTGCTAGATAAAAAAAAGTGATTAACTAAACTGCCTCGGTAGCCTAGTGGTAGCAGGCCACTACTACTACGCTGAGGTCCTGGGTTCGATTCCCGGGTAGGGGGTTATCAGAGATGATGGTGTAAAGTCCATTATCTCTGGTTCTATTGGGATTTTTCCATTTTCTGGAAATTTCCCAGTACCTTGAAGTTTGGTAATGTGCCCGGAGATGTCAACAGGCTCGCCACCTGTTACATGGGCCAAAAACGTAACCGGCGAATTGTGGGTGTTTGCATGTATGCTTGAATGCATGCATTTGCCTCTGCCTACCCCTTCGGGGATTACAAGCGTGAAGTTACGATTAACTAAAAAAAAAAAACAACTTAATGCACTAAAAAGGATCCATACATATTAGTTCTTTATGACTTAAAAAAACAACTTTTGAATTGTTGGACGTTTTCTCCTCCCGTATATTCTCGCCACCCGAATGATCTGTCAATAATGATTGTGAATAATATATCGGATCTGACCCATTTCTATGTTAGGACGGTGCAGGTTCGATTCCCCGGTGAGATCATATAATCTGATTACATGACCCAATTCGTAACAAACAGGCTCTTGTGCATTTGTATTGTGTTTTCGATATATTTTCACGCTTTACCACTAAGCTACCGAAGTTTAAACATCGGCAGCTTAGTGGTAAAGCGGCTGGAATGGTTATCCTGAGGTCGCAGCTTCGATTCCTGCCCGAAGTCAAATTTTTCTTTCCGTTGTTTTTTTATTTCTAATGTTCACTCGCATATGTTATTGCGAAAAATAAATATTAGAAACATTTCATTCTAATGCAATACGAAGTATGCCGGGTCAGCTAGTCTATACAAATAAATAAAATTGGGGTGTCTGCTTGTAATATTAAAATAACCACTTTTTACTAAATGCATATGTGTCTATACACGGTATATATACCATTACAACATTTTTTACAATTTTCGTCTGTCTGTCTGTTTGTTCCGGATAATCTCGGGAGCGGCTGGACCGATTTCGACGGGACTTTCACTGGCAGATAGCTTATGTAATAAGGAATAACTTAGGCTACTTTTAAACTAGCTTCGCCCACGACTTCGTCCGGGTAGATACTGAACAATCGTAAACTCTCACGCGGACGAAGTCGCGGGCACAGCTAGTATACAATAAAACTGCATACGACAACCTAAAAACATTTTATCTAATAATAACATGCTACAAAATCCGACTCCTACGCGAGAAAAATATATAACTGTTTGCATATCGCATTTTAGAATCGGATCAATCGATAATTCGGATGGAATCGATTATGGCGAACGGTGAACATAACGGTACGATTATTCGAAACTTTTTGTGTCTAGTCATGTAGTTTTCGCTAAGTTTGTCATGTTTTTAGTCTGAAATCAAAACGAGAGCTTTGTATGATTAGTTTTTGTTGTATTTGCAAACCTTTTCATTCGATTATAATAGAAGACCGATTATCGTTTTCCTGTTATTTTCAAAATCGTGTATTTTTATTTTGATATATGAATATAATGATGAATGTTGAAGAAGCATGATGGTAGAGCTCCAGTGACGGAGCTCGCGAGCGTAGGCACCACCGCATTACCTAATATACTTGCCGCAAAATGGTAGTGTTCAGCACTATCGTGTTCCGGTCAGGTGGTAATGTCTGTAATTTCCGGCACAGAGGCATAACACCTTAGGCCTCAGGGATGGTAATGCATCTGCATTTTGACCTTGGTCTTTGTGTAGGTAAGTGTATATAGGCTGCAGTCATCATTTAACATCAATGTGATCTGTATGCTTGTTTACCACTTCCATTACATAAAAAATCCAAACAAAATAAACGAGAATAATAATTTTATCTGTTTACACGATTGATCTTGCAAATTGTATGTTAGTAGGTACATAATTCCATTTGCATTTGAAGATACATACATATTTACATTTGCATTTCCCAGGGTCCATAAAAGGATAACATAATAAGTTGAAATATAAACAAATCCAATTGAATAGACACAGAGTTGTCACGTTTAACGTAAACGTTCCTTTATCAGATTTTGAAATAGGGGTAGTAACGTAGGGTTGGCACTGACAATATTTACTAAAATTAAACAGGTTTATAGTCTTCACAATTTCATATTTTAGTAAATGTAAAGTTACAGTGTTAGAGCTCATAATGAGTTTAGTAACATGAACATTGAACAAATTCACTTGTACCAATAACTGTTATAATGATATCATATAAATTTACTTTTTATCTCCAATAAAAAGTTATAACATACATTTTATTCTCTGTGCCAACCCTACGTTAATACCTCTCAGTTACAGCTGGATAGGTTTAAAATCTGATAAGCGCACGTTTACATTAAACATGGCAACCCAGAGTCTATATTCAATTGGATTTGTTTATATTTCAACTCCAATTGAATATAGACTCTGGGTTGCCATGTTTAATGTAAACGTGCGCCTATCAGATTTTAAACCTATCCAGCTAGTGCCTATAGTGCCTACGTCCGCACCACCGCATTACCTAATATACTTGCCACTAAATGGTAGGGTTCAGCACTATTGTGTTCCGGTCAGGTGGTAACTTACAGCCCTTTAATTTCCAGCACAAAGGCATAACACTTTAGGTCTCGGGAGTGGTAACGCATCTCCATTTTGACCTTCGTCTTTGTGCAAGTATCTATAGGCTGCAGCATCAATCTGAACAGCATGCTTGTTTGCCACTTCCGTTGACAATAAAAAACCACTTAAATGGTAACTGAATACTGCGGTCTCTAGATATCTATATATATTTCTAGTGTATGGACTCGAGGGCGTAGGCACCACCGCATCACATAAACTATCTACCACCAAATGGTAGTATTATTTTTTTAAAAAAGTTAAATACGCTTCTATTCACAGTTCCACATTAGGTATTACCTACCTAAGGTATTATAAACCTGTTTCGTGGATGCAGTTGTCCACATACAACACATACACAAACACCCAGACCCGAAACAAATATCTGTAGGGCATACAAATATGTGTCCCGGTGTGGAGATCGAACCCGCGACCCTTTGAATCAAACGGTGGTTTCATACCGCTGGACTAACCGGGTCGTCTAGATGTATATCTCCGTAATAACTATCACAGAGACATAATATCAAAAACCATTTTGATCTCCGGTTTTTGTGTGGTTGTCTATAGGCTGCAGTCGTCACTTAACATCCATGTGAACTGCAGGCAGGCCGTTTGCCACCTTCGTTACAAAAAGAATATATCTATCAATAAAACTCAGATGTGTTCCTGACCGAAGGCTTAAAATTTTTTGCAAAAACGAAAATTAAACGAATAGAACATATTGAATAATTTTGAATAATTTGAAATAAATGTGTACAAGAACAAAATTTTTTTTCTTGAAAAAATTACCAGACCTGAAGATATTAAGTTGAATGGATACTTTTTTTTTTAATTATTTTTTTTATGTCATTAAGTTGACAGACAAGCAGACGGGCCACCTGATGGTGAGTGGTCACTGTCGCCTATGGACATTTGCAACACCACAGAGGGAAGTGGGAGTTGCCAACGCGCTGCCAGCCCTGAAGGACTCTTTTGACGCCATTTTTGAAGAATCCCATATTGTAGCACCGAGGGAGCA
Organism: Macrosoma leucophasiata; assembly: GCA_036365455.1. Classification (NCBI taxonomy): domain Eukaryota; kingdom Metazoa; phylum Arthropoda; class Insecta; order Lepidoptera; family Hedylidae; genus Macrosoma; species Macrosoma leucophasiata. The sequence goes on from JAWQUS010000015.1 coordinate 6,074,124, forward strand.
CCTCAGAGGGAAGTTCGTTCCACAGTTTACATGTTCTGGGCAGAAACGAATGAGAAAACCGCACCGTTGAGCACTGCCAGGTGTCCAGTCGGTGAGGGTGAAACTTCTCTCTTCGGCGGGTAGTACGGTGTAGAAAAAGAGACGGTGGCACCATGTCGAACAGTTCAACAGATACTTATCTTATTAATTAAATAACATTATTATAATAATAATAATATTTGATTAATTTATCGGAGTAACATAAGGGTATAATAATAAGTTGCAATATAAACAAATCCAATTCAATATAGACTCTGGGTTGCCACGTTTAATGTAAACGTGCGCTTATCAGATTTTAGACCTATCCAGCTGTAACTGAGAGGTAGTAACGTAGGGTTGGCACAGATAATAAAATGTATGTAATAACTTTTTATTGGAGATAAAAAGTAAATTTATATGATATCATTATAACAGTTATTGGTGCACCAATGTCATTGTTTTTATATAAATATCTATCAGATTCTTGCCGTGTCGGCCTTAGCGCTGTGTGTTTTGAAAATTAAAATGGAAATCAAACTTACATCCTCTATAAATGAGATTTACTTACGTATCTTAAATATTGTGTGTGTGTGTGTGTCCACACTAGGTACTGACCTAGAGAAAAAATCCACTCTCTCCCTACCCCGCTACTGAGCGGAGTACGGAGAGAGCGTGTATTTTTTCTCTTAGTGCGTATTTTACAACTCGGACTGTATTACTTCTGGTGTGTGGCATAAAAATTTGGTTCCAGTACAGAAAACACTTAGATATGCCTTATTTAATACATCTAAAAGTGACAACCCTATAAGCTTGGGACAAGGCATAAACGTATCATGGGAATCCGAGTGTGATTTGATTACACCAATTTTATGGGTAAGCGGGTCCCAAGCCTGGACCGGGAACACTAGACACTGAGGGTACCAATCATACTATATTTAGTATCATATTGGATAAGGAAATACCGAATACTGGGACCCTTTTTTTATGAAATAAATTTTGCACAGTTCGTAAGCGAAAAGTCCACCGTATAAATATCCACTAAAATTGTAATATTTATTTTTCGCAATAATACATGCGAGTGAATTTAGTATGTGCGACGTGATGTGTGAGCGGGAGGTAAAATATAAAACTGGTTGCGATACGACCATTTATTGCGAGGTACAATGATACACTGATCTAAATATAGCACATAAAATATAGGTAAGTATACAAAACAGATGAGACATTATTTGATCATAGATAAAGATAGGAATACAGGAACTTTGACTTATTGTGCCTATACGGCACAGTACTTCCCCCTCAGGGACAAAAAAAAATAAACACAAATAAAAATTTGTATATAAAAATAACGTTTACTAAAAAATTGAATAATAATAACAATTATATAAAAAATAGTTCTAAAAAAAAATATTTGAATTTAAAAAAAATGCTAAAAAATATTGCACCTATAAAAATTGTTTATTATAAATTGACTACATACCTCAAACATAACTTTCCACATTATACAAACAATGACATTAATTTATATTATTTAAGAACGAAACTTAATTTTGGAGTTTAGTATAACTTTTTATACAAAGAGTCTATTCACTATGTTTCGTACGCGAATTTTGGTAGGTCAGACACAACAGAACACAACACAACACTTAAACAATGATCTGCTGTGTGGATGGCCCGAGAGAGGCTGGGTCGCCTCTACGGACCACGACCGGCGGCAACTCCTGCAACTCCCTACGAATATATCGGCCGTAATTCTTTTTGCATTTTCTCCAAAAGACGTAGGCTATAGTTGCGATAATCACCAGCAGCGCACACAACATATACATCTCCACTCGTTCCATCCAGCTATCTGCGTGGGTATTTGCAGTGGCGGCGCTATTGCCGGCGCCGTTTTGAGCGATTATAACCTTTTCTTCGGTAATTTTACTTTGTTCCTTTCCCATTTTTGTATAAATAAAAAAAAATATTATGAATTTGAGCGATGAGTGTTTATAATGCGAAGCGTACGACTGGTCTAACAATGCGCCCTGATCTTGTTACTAGCGGCGCATTGTTTCGTTTTGCTGATTCTGCATTAGGCGCATCTTCGTTATCTCTGTTGCCAGGCATAAATGCTGGCTTGAGGCGATCTATACTAATGCATTTCTCTGTATCTGCTTGCAATATCTTATAATATTTGTCCAATTTTTCAATCACCTTGAACGGACCTGTATAGGGTGGCGTTAAAGGTTTTCTTACTTTGTCATCGCGTATAAAAACATAAGAGCAGTCTTTTAAGTCGTTATGAATAAAAATATTTCCTTGTCTAAGTTCTTTTTTGGGAACCGCTGATAGATTTGATTTTTTTTTTCGTAACTCCTGGACAAAACACTCGTTATCGGAAATGTTTTGAGTAACCGGTTGGAAAAAATCGCTCGGTAATCTTATTACTTCTCCGTACACTAATTCAGCTGCACTAATTTGGGTATCGTCGCGTAAACTCGTTCTTAAACCGAGTAACACAGACGGTAATTCTGAAACCCATTCTAATGTCTTTCCTCTGCACATCAGGGCTGCTTTTAGTGTACGGTGCCATCTTTCTATCATTCCATTCGACTGCGGATGATAGGCGCAGGTTCGTATCCGTGAGATACCCATTTTCTTTGTGAGATGGCTAAATAAATGCGATTCAAATTGCCGACCTTGGTCGGTGGTTAATCTTAAGGGACAACCGAATCGGGATATCCATCCAGTGTAAATTATATTGGCTACTGTCTCAGATGTTATATCCTTGACCGGATATGCCTCTGGCCAACCTGTGCCCCTGTCCATCATCGTCACGATATATCTATAACCGTTGCAAGTACTTAATGGTCCAACTATATCCATGTGTAGATGCTCAAATCTATCGCTATGCATAAACTTTCCATGTGGCGAAATCGTATGACGTTGCACTTTGCACCGCTGACAATTTAGGCAAGCCTTAGTCCAGTTAGTAACATCTTTATTCATAGACTTCCAGAAGTATCTATCGCGAATCATATTTCGCGTTGTGCGTATGCTTGGATGACTAACTTCGTGCACAGCTTTGTAAGCCGACACGCGAAATTCTTTCGGCAAATATGGTCTTGCTACATCTTTCGATACTTCGCAATATATAGGCATGTTACTATGTGGAAAATATAGATGTTTAAATTGTAATGTTTTCGACTGCATCAAATCCTTTAACTCAGCGTCATTTTCTTGAGCTTTAGCAATCATCTCATAATCGATGCTTGAGTCTATGGATGAAATTCGAGATAATGTGTCCGCGACAACATTATCTGCCCCGCTAATATGTTGAATGGAGGTACAAAATTGCATAATAAAATCCAAATGCCTTAATCGTCGCGCTGTGTCATTATTGCTCACCGAATTTTTCGTCAATGCATGTACTATCGGTTTATGATCGGTAAACACTGTTAGAGGTCTTCCTTCGATAAGGTACCGAAAGTGTTTTACTGCCATATATATCGCCAATAATTCACGGTCAAACGTGCTGTATCTTTGCTGCGTTTCGCTTAGTTTGGTAGAAAAGAAGCCCAAAGGTTTCCAAGTGTCACCTTCTCTCTGCTGCAGAACTGCCCCGGCGCATGTATTGGAGCAGTCAGTCATCAGGGCGATATCCGCATCTGTTGACGGGAATGACAAAGTAACTGCCTTTAACAAGCTTTGTTTACTTTGTTCAAAAGCTTCGATGCTCTCTTCTGCCCACGGTATTTGGCTTTTATCTTTCTTTTTGGCGTTGATCAAAAATGCGTTTAATTTGGATAATATAGCTGCTGCCTGGGGAAGATGTCTTCTATAGAAATTAATCATGCCCAGGTAACGCCGTAATTCATCGATAGTATTCGGTCTTGGAAATTCCGATATCACCCGAACTTGTTTCTCAAGCGGTTTCAGACCATCTTTGGATACGTGAAATCCTAAATAATCCAATTCCGACTTTCCAAATTCGCATTTTGCCAAATTAATTGTGATACCAAAATCATTCAGACGTTGCAGTACTTTCTTAACATGGATTTTATGACTGTGTGCGTCTGATGCTATGATGACGTCATCGATATATATAAATATAAAATCAAGGTCACGCAGAACAACATCGTTAAGAAATCTTTGAAAAGTTTGTCCCGCGTTTTTCAAACCGAATGTCATTTTAGGGAACTCGTAGAGTCCAAAAGGCGTTGTTATTGCCGTCTTCTCTATATCAGACTCTCGGACTGGGATATTATGGTATGCCCTCTGCAAATCGATTCGAGAAAACATCGTTTTTCCAGCCAATAAATAGGTACAGTCCTGAATTCTCGGTATAGGATAACGGTCAGGTGTTGTCATAGCATTAAGCTGCCGATAGTCACCGCAAGGCCTTATTTCGCCATTTTTCTTGCTAACTACATGTAAAGGACTCGCCCAACAACTCTTTGATGGTCTACATATACCCATCTCCTGCATGCGTTGAAATTCGGCCTTGACTTTCATGTATTTATCTGGCGGTAGCGGTCTCGGTCGCGCATATACAGGAGCTCCGTTAGTTTCAATATAATGGACTACGGAATGGCATGGAGTGTTCTTGAAGCACATTGGTTTTGTTATATCCGGATATTCTAATAAAATATCACTATATTCACTGTTACAATCTATTGTTCGAATTGATGGCTGTCCGGATAAAGTTAGTGTAGCCACGGAACACAAATTTGTCACTGAGTCTATTAGTTTCTTTTTATAAACATCAACTAATAACTTATGGTGTTGTAAAAAGTCCGCGCCGAGTATCGGTTGTTTTACATCTGCGATAACAAAAGACCACCGCTACGGTCGACGTAAATTAAAGTCTAAATCAAGAGTTTTGACACCATATGTCCGAATTTCATTACCGTTTGCAGCATAAAGTTTATAGTCACTGCACTTATCACTATAATATGGTCTTTTTGCCACTGGTAACACAGACACATTAGCACCTGTGTCAACTAAAAAATTTTGTCCACTATTATTGTCCAAAATACATAGGCGGCTAACTGGAGTGATGGCACATATCTCCGCCTGTGATTGTGCCTGCATTAGTTTCCCTTATGTTCGCTATCTTCTTTCCATGCACACGGCTCCACACATTTCCTTGCTCTATTGCGAAATTTGTAGTGATAATAACAGAGCTGATTGGAAGAATCGAGTGTATGACGGTTCATGTTACGTGTATGAGAAGCGGATCGCGATCGCCTGCGATTAAAAGGTCTATTAAAATTTCTATAATTGTTTCTGCCTCTCTCCATATTCCTGATCTTCATGCTCAACTTCGCGATCTCCGCCAAAATAAACGCTTGATCGTTGGTACCGGTGCTGGTGCTGGGAGAACCTTGAACTTCGGAAACTTGAAAAGGTTTCGAGGTCTCCATAACCTTATCTGCGATCACGGCGAGATTTTCCAGATTTTGTCCTTCTGTAACAGCGAGGACGGCTCTCACGTGCGATGGAAGATGCCCTTGCCACATTATACTAAGGGTTTCGTCGGGTATTTTCTCACGTGCTAAATCCTTCATACGACGCAAAAGCTGCGTAGGCTTTTGATCGCCTAATTCCATCTCACTCAGGAGTTTCTGAAATTGACGCATTTCAGATTCCTCGTAAACAGCCAATAGACGCGCTTTCAGAGTCTCAAATTTCTTCGATTCCGGTGGTTTCAATAGAATATCGCTAACTTGTTGTACAACTTCTTTGCCGAGTTTCGTGACGACCATGTTAAATCGCGCTTCATCACTTAGTTTTTGAGGACTTAAAACGGCTTCGCACTGCACGAACCAAAGGCGTGGCTGATCGCGCCAAAAATCGGGAATCCTTGAAGAGACTGTGACGGTCGCCAGTTCCACTACTTCTTGTTGTGACTTTGGTTGAGTGGCCATTGCACTTCTTGGTCGATATCAAAGTCACTATCCGCGTTATGATCTCGTCTTCAACCACGTGAATCTAAGCAGATCACGTCGGGGTCACCACTTGTGCGACGAGATGTGTGAGCGGGAGGTAAAATATAAAACTGGTTGCGATACGACCATTTATTGCGAGGTACAATGATACACTGATCTAAATATAGCACATAAAATATAGGTAAGTATACAAAACAGATGAGACATTATTTGATCATAGATAAAGATAGGAATACAGGAACTTTGACTTATTGTGCCTATACGGCACAAGTAATTAAAAAAACTCTTTCGTATTTCGTTCAGGTGGTAATGTACGGCCCTGTGATTTCTGACACAGAGACATAATAACTTAGCTCTTAGGCACACAGCAGACACTCCGCCAAAATTCCACACAAACGCTTAATTTGGTCTTTATTATACAGACATCAATCAGTGACGTGTATTTACACGTGCACCTGTGTGCGTAGCACGTAGAAAATACCAAACGTCGCCCATAAGAGGGGAGGATGTAGGTGATGCGGGGAAATCGGGCGGGACGTCGAAATGTCCATTCTATACGTAGTATTATTACATATTCTCTGTCTTTGGGGTAGCAACGCATCTTATCATTAATATAGTAATATATTATTTTATAATCATATTTAAAATTTAACCCCCTTTTTCATAAACGTACATTAGATACGTGTTAGCTATAGAATGCTCTGTCTTTGTCAGTTGCATTGTCAAATGTGCGGGATAGAAAAAGGCAAAGGAGAGATTAGCAACACTTTAGCTAAAATACGTTTATGAATAAAAGGGTAAATCTTTGAATTACATAGATGTTCAAACGAATGGCGCTAGCGCACTCCCTGCCTACCCTGTGAGAGACTTGGCGTGAAGATACGTCATACCTACATTTAAACGAATTGTTTTCTATCTTTTTACTGGTGGTAGAGCTCCAGTGACGGAGCTCGCGGGCGTAGGCACCACCGCATTACCTAATTTACTTGCCGCTAAATGGTAGTGTTCAGCACTGTCGTGTTCCGGTCAGGTGGTAATGTACGGCCCTGTAATTTCCGGCACAGAGGCAAAACACCTTAGGCCTCAGGGGTGGTAACGCATCTGCATTTTGGCCTTGGCCTTCATGTGGGTGTCTATAGGCTGCAGTCATCACTTAACATCAATGTGAACTGGATGCTTGTTTGCCACGTCCATAAAAAAAAAATCTGTATTCTGCCACACTTAAAAAAAAAACAGTATCACCACTGACAACTCACAATTCACCACTTATGCCTAAAAATATTTTTTCGAGCTACTTAGAGTAGTATATTATTATCTGATCCAAAAAAGGAACCTGAGAAAAATGGTCAATGAATAGGAACAAGAATGACCTCAAATTCGTGGTCACGGTCGTGACAGTGACCCCAAGATTGTTTGACCCGTGTGAATGCTATGACATCGTGAGGTTTGGGCTCAGCTTTCGTGTGGGGTAAGCGCGAATAGAAAGTATATTGTCTTGGGTTCCGTATGGTTGTATATTTATTAAATTAAATATGTATAAACATTAAACTTACTGGTGGTAGAGCTCCAGTGACGGAGCTCGCGGGCGTAGTACCACCGCATTACCTAATATACTTGCTAAATGGTAGTGTTCATCACTATCGTGTTTCGGTCAGGTGGTAATGTACGGCCCTGTAATCCGGCACAGAGGCATAACAGCTTAGGCCTCAGGAGTGGTAACGCATCTGCATTTTGGCCTTGGTCTTTGTGTGGGTGTCTATAGGCTGCAGTCATCACGTAACGTCAATATATATACTATTTGTATGGGAAAAAAATTGTGGTTTTTACAATTTTTCTTCAATTTCTTCATATTTTCTAACCTTTTAAACCTTCCCTGGACTTCCAAAATATCATACAGAACCAAAATTAGTCAAATCGGTACAGCCGTTCTCGAGTTTTAGCGAGACTAACGAACAGCAATTGATTTTTATATATACAGATACTTTGGCCTACTTTTGATAGGCAGCCTAGTGGATATATATTCTCTAGATTATAAATATGCGTAAAAAGTTTTGCAGCATATCTGGATGAACGAAATGATTCTGCAGTAGGATCTAAACCTATTACGTGTAAAATGACTTACCCCCTTATTCATAAACGTATTTTAGCTAAAGTGTTGCTAATCTCTCCTTTGTCTTTTTCTATCCTGCACATTTGACAATGCAACTGACAAAGACAAAGCATTCTATAGCTAAAACGTATCTAATGTACGTTTATGAATAAGGGGGTTAAAATTTAAAGGATCAGGGCAAGATTTGTACAGAAAAAATGAAAAAAAGGTACACGGTAAAACAGCATGGAAATATTATCCAGTGAAACTAAACAACATTTCCTGATACTTAAAATATGTTTAACTATCCGGAATAAAAAGTTTGAAATTGAACTTTAGTTTGGAGTGCTTCTACTGTTGTTAGGAAAGACGATTTTTATTCCGGTGATTTAAAAATATTCTACACACCAGAAAATGTTCTTTAGGTTCCCTAGATAATATTTCTAATCCGTTTTATCTTCTACTTTTTTCTAACTTTTTTTGTACAAATCAGTGTATGAAACTTGCCATGATTCTTTCAACTACGTGACCCTAAATCGATAACCCGTCACGGACCATCGACTTAATAGAATGTCGGATCTTCACGAACAGACCAAATAACTTTGTTTCCAATGGTTTATTATTTTAATAATAGAAAAGTAATGGTGACTGCTAAGTGCAGTGGGAAACACGGGTGTCGAGTTCGATTTCTGGGACAGGAAAAAATGGATTTTTATGTTTTTTTTATTTATTTATTTTATTTGTGATGGAAGTGGTAAACAAGCATGCAGTTCACATTGATGTTAAGTGACGACTGCAGCCTATAGACACCCACAGAAAGACCAAGGTCATAATGCAGATGCGTTACCACTCCTGAGGCCTAAGGTGTTATGCTTCTGTGCCGGAAATTACAGGGCCATACATTACCACCTGACCGGAACACGATAGTGCTGAACACTACCATTTAGCGGCAAGTATATTTGGTAATGCGGTGGTGCCTACGCCCGCGAGGTCCGTCACTGGAGCTCTACCACCAGTAAAACATAGAGCAACACCGAGGGGAGTAGCCATATGCAGGCTTTCCCCTCTGTCAAAGTACAAGACCAAATGATGTAACGCCTGTCGCCTAGATGTTTAAATGTGTGCGTGAAATTGTTTCTGTATTTTGTTAAAGTCAAGGTGTGAGTTTCGTAGTAATAGACGATTTTTGTAGTGTGCGTGTGTCGCATGCATTTCCCCCCGCAAATAATGACAGACTATTTTGCATCGGTAATACACGCTATGGCTACTCCCGTCCGGTCCGCCGCAACCGGTGGACCGCGTTGCTCTATTTTTTTTTTTATGTTATTAACGTGGCAAACAAGCGTGCAGTTCACATTGATGTTAAGTGATGACTGCAGCCTATAGACACCCACACACTGACCAGAGGTCAAAATGCAAATGCGCTGCCACTCCTGAGGCATAAGGTGTTATGCCTCTGTGCCGGAAATTACAGAGCCGTACATTACCACCTGACCGGAACACGATAGTGCTGAATACTACCATTTAACGGCAAGTATATTAGGTAATGCGTTGGTGCCTACGCCCGCGAGCTCCGTCACTGGAGCTCTACCACCAGTTAAAAAAAGTTCTATGGTGGCAAACAAGCAAGCAGTTCACATTGATAATTTTGATTGATGATTTAACTGGTGGTAGAGCTCCAGCGAAGGAGCTCGCGGGCGTAGGCACCACCGCATTACCTGATTTACTTGCCGCTAAATAGTAATGTTCAGCACTATCGTGTTCCGGTCAGGTGGTTATGTACGGCCCTGTAATTTCCGGCAAAGAGGCAACACCTTAGGCCTCAGGAGTGGTAACGCATCTGCATTTTGACCTTGGTCTTCGTGTAAGTGTCTATAGGCTGCAGTGATCACTTAACATCAATGTGAACTGCACCCTTGTTTGCCACTTCCATTACATAAAAAAGTTTGTTACGTGATGACTGCAGCTTATAGACACCCACACAATGATCAGAGGTCAAAATGCAGATGCGTTGCCAGCCCAGTGACCTTAGTTGTTATGTCTCTGAAATAGTTGTCTGAAATAGTCTGAATTTTACTGGTGGTAGAGCTCCAGTGACGGAGCTCGCGGGCGAAGGCACCACCGCATTACCTGATTTACTTGCCGCTAAATGGTAGTATTCAGCACTATCGTGTTCCGGTCAGGAGGTAATGTACGGCCCTGTAATTTCCGGCACAGAGGCATAACACCTTAGGCCTCAGGAGTGGTAACGCATTTGCATTTTGACCTTGGTCTTTGTGTGGGTGTCTATAGGCTGCAGTCATCACTTAACATCAATGTGAACTGCATGCTTGTTTGCCACTTCAATTACATAAAAAAAAAAAAAAGTTATAACGGGGCTATATAACCGGAACACGATGGTGCTGAACACTACCATTTAGCGGCAGATAGATTAGATAAAGCCTTCGTACCTACCTACCATTACCCTAAATACGCACTATCTACGCGCCGGAGTGGGTCGTTATAGACCAAATATGGCTAGATGGGGCTATTTGTCAGGAACAGAATGTGACTGCGGTGCTCCAAAGCAGGATATGATACATCTGCTCTCCTGTCCACTACTGAGAAGAGACCTAATGGAGGCTACGGATGCCGCTGTAAAGGAGATGTTGCATAAATGTATGGACCTCCGGCCATGTATTGTACACAATATCATTAACAGGCAAAATCAATATAAAAACGTTTTTTACTGCATATTTTCAATTATTTAGCTTTGTTTGCAGTTACAAAACATTATCTGCAGTTAGAATTGCAACTCAAAACCAACATGGCAAATATGGCGGGCGATGTCATTTTGACATTTTAATTTTTTAAATTGTTTTTTTTTTGTATTATATAGTACTTGGAGAAAAAAGTCATATTTTCTAAATATTATCAAAATCGATTTTATGTGTTAATATTATACTAATCGATTTCCAATTAAAAAACAATCATCGGAACTTCTTTAAATTGATCGATTTGATACATCGTTTTTTTTATAATACGTGATGCACTAGTAAGATACAGATAGCATTAGTTTTGTTTTATCTTCATAGGTGCTATCCCAAGCGTCGGCTGTATCGCCGCCATGTTGAACATGGTTGAAAATGATAACATCGTTTGAATTAAATGTGGTTGTAACTCTAAAATATATTCTGGAATAAATTAATTGTATTTTTTTCGGATTCTTCTTTAATTTACCCATTATCTGAGGACATGTACGAGCCAGAGTCGAGCTCGCAACATCTCCTTAATCAAGTTTTTTGTCCGTTAGAGTATGACTATGACAGGCCAATATGCTAATTCTAGGTATTGTGTGATAGTACATACTGCTACTACGCTGAGGTCCCGGTTTCGAATCCCGGGTCGGGGATATTAGAGATAACGGTGTAAAGTTCTTTATCTCGGGTTCTATTGGGACTTTTCCATTTTCTAGAAGTTTCCCACTACCTCGAAGTTTGGTAATGTGCCCGGAGATGTCAATAGGCTCGTCACCTGTTACATGGGCCAAAACGTAACCGGCGAATCGTGGGTGTTTGCATGTATGATTGAATGCATGCATTTACCTCTGCCTACCCCTTCGGGGATTACAGGCTTGAAGTTACGTGGTTTAATAGTACATACTTCTGCCTACACCTTCTAGGTAATAAGCGTGAAGTTATGATTCAAATAATGATATGACATGTTCCATTGTCTTCTATTATTCATTGTGGTTTCGCGGTATGTTTGGGTGCAGTATGTTGGTCTGTGTTTGCATAAACTATTTGTACAAAACCACATTAGTCATGAAGATGTCATCGTTTAAGGTCAGGGTTTCGTTGAGAACAACAAAGGTTTTATTTGCTATGTATGTTATTATAAGTATGCAATTGGGGAGTCATATTGAGTGTAAGACCAAGTTGGCATCCAAAAAGTTGGAGGTGCTTAACAAAGCGAGGCAGTATTTCACATCGGGGCAGCTACTACAGCTTTATAAGGCCCAAGTGCGACCCCATCTGGAATACTGCTCTCATTTGTGGGCGGGAGCCCCCAAATACCAGCTTGGTCCACTTGACTCCCTACCAAAAAGCGCCGTTCGTATTGTTAACGATCCAGGATTTACTGACAGGCTCGAACATCTGAGCATGCGCGGAGACATTGGGAGTCTGTGCGTGTTGTACCGTCTCTACAGTGCTCTGCTGAACTGTTTGACATGGTGCCACCGTCTCTTTTCCTACATCGTAAGACCCGCCGAAGAAAGAAGTTCCACCCGCACCGACTGGACACCTGGCTCAGGTGTCCAGTCGCTGGTCCTCAACGGTGCGGTTTTCACGTTCGTTCCTGCCCAGAACATGTAAATTGTGGCACGAACTTCCCTCTGAGGTGTTCCCTAGGTGTTACAATATGGGGTGCTTCAAAAATGGCGTCAAAAGAGTCCTTCAGGGCTGGCAGCGCGTTGGCAACTCCCCTGGTGTTGCAAATGTTTATAGGCGACGGTGACCACTTTCCATCAGGTGGCCCGTTTGCTTGTCTGTCAACATTTAGACATAAAAAAAATATTGTAATAATGTATGTATGTATCTTCATGCGTTCATGTATGAAGATATTATGAAGACAGAAGAAGCACGGGAGGTATGCATAGAGCAACGCGGCCCACCGGCCGCGGCGGACCGGAGGGGAGTAGCCATAGCGTGTATTACCGATGCAAAACAGTCTGTCATTTTTTGCGGGGGGAAATGCGTGCGACACACACGCACACTACTAAAATCGTCTATTACTACGAAACTCACACCTTGACTTTAAACAAAAAACAGAAAAAAAATTACGCACACATTTAAACATCTAAGCCACAGGTACAGGCCCATTTGGGCTTGTTCCCTAAGGAACCCTTGAGCGGAATAGTAGATATCCTATGTGTTACAGCCGTATACCCTCTACCTGTGAAAAAAATTTCATCGCAATCCGTCCAGCCGCTTTAGCGTTAACAACAAACAAACATCCATACTTTCACATTTATAATATAGTAGTAAGATGGATGTTCTTATTTTCGGATTTGATGTAGGTAAATTATAATTTATTTTTAAAGAAAAATGGAAAGAAAAATTTGACTTCAGGCGAGACTCGAACTCGCGACCAACTGGGAATCTAGTCCAGCCGCTCTTCCAATTGAGCTACTGAAGTCCTGCCCGATTTGTCAAATCTTTCCTTCACATCTATTGCATTGCTTTATGGTAGCAGCAGCGCCATGTATTACCAACTTTGCTAGTTAGGCACATTATTTCGCATTTACACAAGCATGTGTTAATGCGAAATAATATAAAAACAATTATTAAAGGTAAATTATAATTTAAAAAAGCTCTTTCTAAGTTTGTTCTGAATCAGAATTCTTCTTAGCAGTGACTGCACTTGGAACTTTGCTAAATGAACAACTTTGATTTTGTAGTATATTTTTTTCTCGTTTTTTGAAGGAAGAAATCTATATATGCATATAAAAATGCAGCCCGTTTTCCTTGGTCACGGCATCACGCGTGAATGGCTAGACCGATTTGGCTAATATTGATTTTGAATGATTTTTGGAAGTCCAGGGAATGTTTAAAAGGTAAGAAAATATGAAGAAATTGTAAAAACCACCATTTCATTTTCCCATACAAATAGTCCGTATCTATCAAACCTTTGACACATGTCATATTTTCATTCTGAGGCAATACGAAGTTTGCCGGGTCAGCTAGTTGAAAATAATTTTGATCTTTTTACTGTATAATATTTTTTTATTAATATCTACTTTATGTCTAACATTATTATTAGTTATTCACTAGTAGTAATATTTTTTAAAAATTGTTTGATATTATTTCGCATTAACACATGCTTGTGAAATATATTTTATTTTTAAAGAAATTATTAAGGGTAAAAGCGACTTCTTTACGATATTCAATAAACTGAAAAGTCTATTATATCGGTTGCCTAACTAGCATAGTTGGTAATAGATGGCGCTACTGCTACCATAAAGCAATGCAATAGATGTGAAGGAAAGATTTGACAAATCGGGCAGGGCTTCAGTAGCTCAATTGGAAGAGCGGCTGGACTAGATTCCCAGTAGGTCGCGAGTTCGAGCCTCGCCTGAAGTCAAATTTTTCCTTCCATTTTTCTTTAAAATTTTTTTAAAAATGTCTGTAAATAATACGTGTGCGAATAAAAAAAAATTTTTTTTTTGCTTATATTACGTAAACTCTGCCAACTCCTTCGGAAATTACAGGCATGTGGGAATTAGGGGCGTGAAGTTAAAACGTATGTATGTATGTATCTTCACGCCAGGTCCCTAACGGGGTAGGCAGAGAGTGTAGAGCGCCAGATATCCCGGTTCTGACAAACCTCTCGTGCCTCGTCTACCTTCATCATTCTCTTCATACATGCACGCCGATTCCTAAGACTTTTGACCCCACCATCAGACAGAACTCGACCTATTTGGTCATGGTAGGTCAGTCTTGGTCTTCCTGGGCCTCTGCAACCATCCACATTCGCATTGTATATCTGTTTAGTCATTCGCTCATTCGACATTCTTTCTATATGCCCGAACCATCGGAGCATGCCTTTTTTCATTTTTACACCGATACTATCATTCACACAAAGTTAAAACGCCTTTACCAATATGCAGTAGGTCAACAGACCTATTTAAAAATGTTTAATTTCGCCAACCCATCGGATACCATTCCCACGACGCGGCATCTTTATAGCTAGTTATACAATATTTAAACAACTAATATTTGACAGGATACATTGGACTCGACACGCGACTGGGGGTTTTCCCGTTGAAGATTATGGATTCGACACCCAACAATTGAAAGTTTATTACGGGAACGCACCACCTAATATATTAGCCGCTTACTGGCATTGCTCGCTATTAGGTGTTGTGTTACTAACAATACTACTACATACTAAGTAACAAATGTCATTGAACTACAATTTGTTTCATTATTGAATTGATTAATCTTTAAATTATTTAAAAAAAAACACATTTTTTTTAATAAGTTGAACTTTGTGATAATACTAAGGAGGTCGAATCGTTCTGAATAGTTGTCATAAAAAAGATAATTTGCCTCTTCATATCATTGAAACAATAATTACTAACTAAAAGTCTAAATCGGGATAAACTATTTCGATAGTTCAGTGCAAGAAGTGGCTGTAGCAGATATTAATTTACAATGTACAAACCAACTTAAATAGAGATTTATTTTTCTAGTGCACTTTTCATCATCTTTTGTATATATTTAAGGCGCAATATTGAATTGCAAAGATGTATAATTATAAGACTAAGTTGCATTAGCAGCACTGTACAAAGAAAAAACATTCTTCGTGTAAAATCGGGTAATGTATTAGGAAACATTCTCTCTATATACATTAATCGGTTTTTCTACAAACAAAAATGGTTAATCTTTGTACTAAACCAAGGTAGGTTCTCAGATCTTACTTTTTACTGTAATTTTATCTCTTAATATATTGCGCATAATACACCTAGCGACTTTATACGTAACTTCACGCCTGTAATCCCCGAAGGGGTAGGCAGCAGTAAATATATACATTCAAGCACAGGTACATGCAAACACCCTCGATTTGCCGGTTACGCTTTGGCCCATGTAACAGGTGGCAAGCCTGTTGACATCTCCGCACACATTACCAAATTTCGAGGTACTGGAAAATTTATAGAAAATGGAAAAAACCCAATAGAACCAGAGATAAAGGACTGTAGACCATTATCTCTGATACCCGTGAATCGATCCCAGGACCTCAGTGTAGTAGTAATGGAGTGGGGTGCGCCTTTATAACTTACATAATTCATAAGTGTCAAATGCAATCACGATACCGCGACGCACATAGTCCCTCCCAACGAGTATGACACATGCATGTACGAAGAATTTCTTAGTAACATCGTTATCGGTAAAATACTACAATTACTAAACACATATTTTGCTGTTTTAAAAGAAAATACTAGAATATACTTAAGTAATTTGCTAGTTATAAATAGAAAAATGTAGTATACTTATTTTCTTAGCCCTTCAACTTGAAGTAGGTAATAAGCAGGTATGGTTTTTTATGTAATGAAGGTGGCAAACAAGCATGCAGTTCACATTGATGTTAAGTGATTACTGCAGCCTATAGACGCCTACACAAAGACCAAGGTCAAAATGCAGATGCGTTACCACTCCTGAGGTCTAAGGTGTTATGCCTCTGTGCCGGAAATTACAGGGCCGTACGTGGTGGAGTGGGAGGAAAGTGGAAAACAAACTTATAGTTACTCACAACGCTACAAACTTAACAGTGAAAAATGTGTCTTTACAATTAGGTTGGACTTCATCGTTTGCAGAACTCGACCTATTTGGTCATGGTAAGTCAGTCTTGGTCTTCCTGGGCCTCTGCAACCATTTACATTCGCATTGTATATCTGTTTAGTCATTCGCTCATTCGACATTCTTTCTATATGCCCGACCCATCGGAGCATGCCTGTGGAAGAAAGGTGGAAAATTCCTCCGACAAAAAAGGAAGATGATGAAAACTTACTGAGACTTTCGCCATGGGACTTTTGCCTTGGCAGAGCTCCGCGAGAAGCTCTGACAGCTATCTTGGACGTCCCACCATAAAACTGCCGCCAATCCGCTTGCCAAGTGTGGCGATGGCATATTCTACTGTCGTACAAATCTATTGTGAACATCCCTGGGGAAGACTTCTTTTTTTTTTTTTTTTTTTTTTTTATGTAATGTAAGTGGCAAACAAGCATGCAGTTCACATTGATGTTAAGTGATGACTGCAGCCTATAGACACCCACATGAAGACCAAGGCCAAAATGCAGATGCGTTACCACTCCTGAGGCCTAAGGTGTTATGCCTCTGTGCCGGAAATTACAGGGCCGTACATTACCACCTGACCGGAACACGATAGTGCTGAACACTACCATTTAGCGGCAAGTAAATTAGGTAATGCGGTGGTGCCTACGCCCGCGAGCTCCGTCACTGGAGCTCTACCACCAGTAAATACTTCTATTCGTTAGTGGACTTTTGTTTGCAGCTGTCAATAATAATGGTAACCCATTATTCGTCCCACTGCTGGGCACGAGTCTCTCCCCTTTTTCGGGGGAGGCCTGGAGCTTACTCCACCACGCTGCTCCAATGCGGATTGGTGGAGGTGTAGGCTTACCATACGTGCCGATTTGACCGGGATAGTCCCGGTTTGAGATCCCTGTCCCGGCGTCCCGGTCAAACTTGAACAGCACCGATACCCCAACCCCAAATATGAAAAATATAAACTAAGCGGAAAGCAAAATGAAAATAAGCCTCTTTCTCTTCTGCGTCCCGGTTTGGCTCTTCGTAATTATGGTAAGCCTATAGAGGTGGATGGGTTAGTGGCCAATCCACTGTCGGATGTTTTCAAACCGCCCCATAAGGCCTCCGACAAGGTTCAACGACTGCTATCTATCGATAGCAACCGGGACCAACGGCTTAACGTGCCCGCCGAAGCACGGAAACGCGCCTTTAATCTGCCACTAGCGGTCACCCATCACACTACCCGACTGCGCCCGTAGTGCTTGACCGAGATTGCTTATGATCTACACCAGCCGCGGGGCCATGCGCGCTTCAATAAAAAATGCAATTCAGTTGTTACTACTTAAAAAAAAAACATTTATGTAGGTCCTCTGCAAAACAAATAAACACTTCGCAATGCTCTTATCGTAACGGAACTTCAAACTTTATTACTTGATATAATAATAAAAAACATGCGAAAATAATCTAAAGTACATCTTTTCGGATAAAAAAAGACAATAACAGCCTTATTGGAATATCAAAACAGCAGGCGCCGATGGGATTTTTACAAATAAAAAGATTTATAAACATGACATAACACGGTCTTAATGTATTGCCCGTTGATGTAATTTTATATGTTACACTCTAATTTATTGAAGCCTCAGAAGCCTTGAAGGCATCGGGACGGGATGACCCCATTGCCTCCTAGTGGAGGGGAATTCTTCCGCTTGTGCAGCCAGTCAACCGAACAATGGGGTCAAACCATCCCAATAAGCCGGTAGTAAAAATAACAACGCGGCATGGGTAGCGTCCCGCGATCACACTACCACCACACCGCGGACACTTCGCTAAAATTTCATATATAGTGGCAACCCATTATGCGTCCCAATGCTGGGCTCGAGTCTCTTCCCTTTTTCGGGGGAGGCCTAGAGCTTACTCCACCACACTGCTCCAATGCGAATTGGTGGAGGTGGGTGGGTTAGTGGCCAACCCGCTGTCGGATGTTTTCAAACCGCCCATAAGGCCTCCGACAAGGTGTAACGACTGCTATCCATCGATAGCAACCGGGACCGACGGCTTAACGTGGCCGCCGAAGCACGGAAACGCGCATTTAATTTGCCACTAGCGGTCACCCATCACACTACCCGACCGCGCCCGTAGTGCTTAACCGAGTAGATCGCTCACGATCTACACCAGCCGCTGGGCCATGCGCGCTTCATTCCATACAAACCCTTAATTTTGGTCTCTATTACACAGACATCAATCAGTGACGTGTTGCACGTGCACCTGTGTGCGTAGCATGTACGAAATACCAACCGTCGCCCATAAGAGGCGAGGAGGTTGGGTGATGCGGGGAAATCGAGCGGGACGTCGAAGTGTCCATTCTATACGTAGTGTTATTACATATTCTCTGCTACCACTACGATTGCCAATTCGCTTGCTTGGCGATTATGGCATATTCTCCCCTATGATGCACAACATTGTTGTGGGCGTCTTTGGCAAAGGTTTTGTCTGGCAGTGGATGTGGAGCATAGAGCATACTCCCCTCCGGTACGCCGGAATCGGCGTGCATGTCTGGCGCCACACTGCCTACCCCTTAATTGACTTTGCCTGATTGATATCTTCAAAAAAGGTAAAAAATGTATTAAGAGAGGAACTCAAGATGCTATGAAAAAATACCTTGCACCTCCACCAAATCTAAAAGTTTATGTAAGTAAGGAAAGCGCCCAAGTGCAGACCTTAAAAAAATTCTAATGTTTGCACGATCGTACTTCACTTCCGAATCGTCTGAATTTTGGATAGCAGCTTTGTTTAAACACCTTTCACACCTCTCAGAATATCTGGCGCATCCTTGACTCATGATGTTGATGATGTGCTCTTTTCAGAAAGATTCGATTCTTACAAAAATGGAGGTGAAAATTTACTCGAGAATTTCATTTACTCAGAAAGGACGTTAAGTGAACCCAATCAAAGCTCCCATCCAAAATTCTGACGTTTTGAACATGAAACAAGCTCGTGGCGGTAGCTCTGACAGATTGGCCCTCTTTAGAAACCTTAGATCTGGTGGAGGTACTCAACCTGGTGCAAGGTATCTACCACATCTTAATCTGACGTAAAGGGGAAATGAGACATTCTACTGATATACTTTTAAAATGTATCTTGATAAACTAATGTAAGTTTATTATATTTAGTTTTATCTTAGTGATATTCTTGACTATACATCATATATTTTTTATCTTGTTTGACATGTATATCAATTGTTATTCACTTTAATTTATTTTGTTTGTTTTTGACGTGTCATAAGAGGTGCCTGTCACCCTAAATGAACAAATGAGTTTCTGATTCTGATTCTGACGCGCTCGAGTAACTCCAAAAATCTCGTCTTGGGCTCCCCTACTATAACATAATTTAAAAGTTAAAATAAAATGCAAATGTAAACCTTCAAAATGTTTCCGTCACAAACTAAGGCAATTTGCAGCTGAAAGCGATATCCCAACACTTGTATAAATATGATATATGATGGAATATTGAATCGTTTATTTTACGGAAATACTTTGCAGGAAAATATTATGCTGAATTACACGGTATTTCTTGACTTCCATTTGATTGTGATTGTGGACTTCTTTATATAGTCCAGACATATTTGCTATTACGGAACCATTCAGGAGCGTGTCCAACTCCCACTTAGACCACTCTTTTGGCATACTGCATAACATTGTAACTGTGCAGATTAAAACAAACATGCTCACTTGCCTCATACCTCCCCTGATAATCAAAACCATTGGTTACCAAATATCCCAACAATCTAGTTCAATAGTTACCTAACTGAACGATATTTAGCAATTACCGTTGGACTGTTGTATAAAAAATTAATCGTTATGCACGTATTTCGCATTAGATTCGCAGTCGGAGTTAATTTTGTATCTTAAGAGAAAGGCGACAGTGACGAAATGCATGTTGGTTGTAAAGTCAATCGTTAGATTAATATCTATCTAATGGTAAATTTAATCGAATGGTAATCTGACTGTTTCATTAGACAATAATTAAAAGAAATCAATTATTATTTACTGGTGATAGAGCTCTAGTGACGGAGCTCCCGAGCGTAGTCACCACCGCATTACCTAATACATAGAGCAACACCGGAGGGGAGTAGCCATATGCAGGCTTTCCCCTCTGTCTAAGTACAAGCCCAAATGGGGCTATACCTGTCGCCTAGATGTTTAAATGTGTGCGTGAAATTGTTTCTGTATTTTGTTAAAGCCAAGTTGTGAGTTTCGTAGTAATAGACGATTTTTGTAGTGTGTGTGTGTATCGCACGCATTTCCCCCGCAGAAAATGACAGAGTGTTTTGCATCGGTAATACACGCTATGGCTACTCCCCTCCGGTCCGCCGCGACCGGTGGGCCGCGTTGCTCTATGACCTAATAAAATTGCCGCTAAATGGTGGTTTTCAATACTATCGTGTTCCGTAATTTACGGCCCTGTAATTTCCGACACAGAGGCATAACACCTTAGGCCTCAGGAGTGGTAACGCATCTGCATTTTAACCTTGGGTTTTGTGTGGGTGTCTATAGGCTGCAGTCATCACTTAACATCAATGTGAACTGTATGCTTGTTTACCATCCCCATTACATAAAAAAACGGCTCCACAGGTTATTACTTAGTATAGGGCTATGAGTGCAAGAGTATTTATCATCACTTATAAAACACTAAGAATGCAAGCTTTTAAAAAATATTTCAACACTTTATGCATTCCTTTATTGTTTTAAAGTAATTTCAAAACATAAAAATAAATTATAAATATAAGCAAATAAAAATGATACAAAATTTTTCCCCGAATAACCCACACTTTAACATTTACTGAGACATTAAAAAAAAAGAAATTAGATACCGCTTTTGATAAAAAATGTTTATGAGCATAATAAAATGTTATGACATACACGCTTAAAACTTACATATAAGTGTTCTTAATAGTATTTATTAATTTACAATGTAGTTTTAGTAGCTACCGTTTCCTCTGCTCACCTTATGATGAAAGGACGAGTTCCACGTTAGGCCCGCACCTTGTACACTATCCCCCTTATTCATAAACGTATTTTGGCTAAAGTGTTGCTAATCTCTGCTTCGTCTCTTTCTATCCTGCACATTTGACAATGCAACTGACAAAGACAAAGCATTCTATAGCTAAAACGTATCGAATGTACGTTTTTTTTTATGTTATAATAGTGGCAAACAAGCATGCAGTTCACATTGATGTTAAGTTATGACTGCAGCCTATAGACACCCACGCAATGACCAGAGTTCAAAATGCAGATGCGCTGCCACTCCTGAGGCATTAGGTGATATGCCTCTGTGCCTGAAATTACAGGGCCGTACATTACCACCTGACCGGAACACGATAGTGCTGAACACTACCATTTAGCGGCAAGTATATTAGGTAATGCGGTGGTGCCTACGCCCGCGAACTCCGTCACTAGAGCTCTACCACCAGTGAAACGTTTATGAATAAGGGCGTAAATCAAAAGATAGAGAAACATACGATGGAAAAATACTCCAAAAATAATTTGAATCGTTGTTTTTTTATTTAGTAATTATGGTGACATATTGGTGTATGTATCTTCACGCCAGGTCCCTAACGGGGTAGGCAGAGAGTGTAGTGCGCCAGACATCCCGGTTCTGACAAACCTCTCGTGCCTCGTCTACCTTCATCATTCTCTTCATACATGCACGCCGATTTCTAAGACTTTTGATCCCACCATCAGACAGAACTCGACCTATTTGGTCATGGTAGGTCAGCCTTGGTCTTCCTGGGCCTCTGCAACCATCCACATTCGCATTGTATATCTGTTTAGTCATTCGCTCATTCGACATTCTTTCTATATGCCCGAACCATCGGAGCATGCCTTTTGTCATTTTTACACCGATACTATCATTCACACAAAGTCTCTTTCTTACATCTTCATTACGAACGCGATCGGTGAGTGATACACCGCAGATCTTGCGCAAAGATCTCATCTCGACCGCGTTCAACTTACTTTCATGCTCTTTCCTGACATATTGTTGTTATACAAAAATTACGTAACTTCACGCCTGTAATCCCCGAAGGGGTAGGCAGAGGTAAATGCATGCATTCAAGCATACATGCAAACACCCACGATTCGCCGGTTACGTTTTTGGCCCATGTAACAGGTGGCGAGCCTGTTGACATCACCGAGCAAATTACCAAACTTCGAGGTACTGAGAAATTTCCAGAAAATGGAAAAATCCCAATAGAACCAGAGATAAAGGATTTTAAAGCGTTATCTCTGATAGTCCGCGACCCGGGAATCGAACCCAGGACCCCAGCGTACTAGTAGTGGTAAGTGGTGTTATTTATAGTACATATTAATTTACAATGTAGCTTTAGTAGCTCCCGTTTTCTCTGCTCACCTCAAAATGAGGAAATGCAATACCGGGATTCTGTAATCCCAAAACACAGGGATCCCGCATGCTATGCATACGGTTAATCTTGGTCGTATATTAAACGGGATCCCGCGCGGGATTGAAGAAAAGCGAAAATCATGGGTGTGTATATGTATCACCCAACAAGGCGTAGTAGGCGTATGTATAGCGTTGGCGGGCTTCCATGGAGCCTGGTCAAGGTTGTCAGCAATCTTTTTGTATTTTGTAAAAATAATAATATTTACGAAACAACTGGGAGCCATAAAAACAGATTTTGAAAAACTGTTTACTAGCATATTCTATTATTAAGCGTAATTAAAAAGGTGATAACTGAAGGTGCGCGGGTAAATTGGAATACTTCACCCGCTAATTTGTGGTGATGACAAAAGCTGTCAATATTTTTATTATTTTATGTAAGGAAGAACAAGCCGGCTCATATTGATCTAAGGTGATAACAACAGCCTGTGGACATCGACACAGAAACCAGTGGTCAAAATGTTGATGCGTTGCCACCCCTGAGGCTTATGTTGTTGTCTCTGTTGTAGATATTACTATCATTAACGCTGTAGCGTCCACTCCACACAGTACTTGTCTAGTACGATAGATGGCGTGCATGCGAATTACATCGCACATACGAAGATTTCTCAAGAGTTGGCATATATACAATTTCCCAAAGTCAATCGTTGGGCCGCGGCCCACCAGGCGCTACCACCTCGCCTGGTTGGAGGATCCCCCCTTTTCGCCGGAGGAACTCTTCCACCCGTTCCTCCACAACGCAAAGAAAAATATCATTAACGCAAAGAATTATTTAAATGTACATACACTTAAGTAATTCTTTGCGATAATGATAGTTTCGGTGTAAAAATGACAAAAAACCGGTCAAGTGCGTGTCGGGCCACGCGCATTGTAGGATTCCGTAGTTACAGACTAAGAGATGTAATGAGAAAAATAAATAAATATGTTCTATGGAGTTGTTCGACATTTTCTAGTAAAATACATTTGGTCGACTATTACTCGCAAACTTGCTGGGCCAACTTAGGTGTGATAGTTTTCCTTTTAATTTCGTTACATGTAGCTACTATCGCCGTAACGTTTGAATTTCTAACAACAGCCGTTTAGTCTGTAGGGGGGGGGGAGACACACTTGAGTCTAACTAAAATTTGCACTTTAAAGCTTAATAAGTCACGAACAGTTAACTAAATCGAAAAATGATGTTCATACACCCATATTATTTTGAAAAGACCTATCCAAAGGTACCTTACACTATATGAAAATCAAAAATAATAAAAAACCGCGCGTAACTAGTAGGGGAGGTAACCCTAAAAAAATTTTTTTTAACTTTTTTATTCTACCACTTTGTTGGCATAATTAAGGTGTATACTTGTGCCAAAGGAGATGTTGCGAGCTCGGCTCTAGATCGTACACGTCGTCAAAAAATGGGTTAATTAAAGAAGAATTCGAAAAAAATGCAATTAATTTATTCAAGTATATATTTTAGAGTTACTACCACATTTAATTTAAACGATTTTATCATTTTCAACCATATTCAACATGGCGGCGACACAGACGACGCTTCTTAAATTGGAAATCGATCAGTTTAAGTTCTTAGTATTAACACATGAAATCGATTTCGATAGTATTCAGAAAATATTACTTTTTTATCCAATTTCTATATAATCAAAAAACAATTTAAAAAATGACAATGTCAAAATGACATCGCCCGCCATATTCGCCATGTTGGTTTGAGTTGCAATTCTTACTGAAAATAATATTTTGTAACTGCAAACAAAGCTAAATAAGTGAAAATATGCAGTAAAAAACGTTTTTATATTGATTTTGCCTGTTAATGATATTGTGTACAATACATGGCCGGAGGTCCATACATTTTTGCAACATCTCCTTTCAAATCTCTATTACTAATAGTTTTTGCGCTAAACCGCGGCAGATACATACATACCTACATACACATAGTTACATTTTATACACGTCAAGAAAGTTGTAAAAAAAATTAGGGTAGGTATCTACTCTCTTATACTCAAAGTGTGAATGTTTTTTCATTCCTCGCGCACTTCACAGTGTAGGATATCGTTGGATAAGTCCTAAAATATTTTATATTAGTTGTAGATAATAGAAGCGATTGTGAGATACGACCCGAAGTTTTGGTCGCTTTTCAGCTTCCGTGGTGTCACGGGCAGACTAAGGTGACATTTGTCTGACAGTTTAAAAAAAAATTTGTAACTACCTCGCCTATCTCCATCGATTTAAACGTCTTGCGTATAGTTCAGCGTCAGCGTTAGTCCAACGGTGTAAGATGACCGATTGATTCGAAGGGTCGCTGGTTCGATCCCCGCACCGGGACAAATATTTGTATGGCCTACAAATATTTGTTTCGGGTCTGGGTGTTTGTGTATGTGTACAAAGACACCCACGCCACAGATTTATACCTACTGTGGGGCTGTGAGAGTAAGCGTATTTTTTTTTTTTTTTTAATGTTATGGAAGTGGTAAACAAGCATGCAGTTCACATTGATGTTAAGTGATGACTGCAGCCTATAGACACCCACACAAAGACCAAGGTCAAAATGCAAATGCGTTGCCACTCCTGAGGCCTAAGGTGTTATGCCTCTGTGCCGGAAATTACATTTATGAATTAACTGTACTCATGTTAGCCACCAAGTCCACATTCTGCAGTAGGTAACTAGGTAATCATTAACTAATAACGATACTTCCATCTCTAATGGCCGAATACTCAAACGTCACTCAATTTTAAGCAACCCTCAAATATGCGCTATCACTAATCGTTTAAATGTGTTTTATAAAGACAGGAGACTTTGAAGTCCCACTTAGATTTAAGTGACGTTTGAGTATATGGCCGTAAGATTTCTTCAATCTCAAGTAAGAAACAAAAAGATTAATGATGTTAAAAACGTAAATAATCTGTAAGATAATTTTTCATCAATTTCAAAAAGCCTCACGCAACGTTTACTACAATAATGCTCATTTCAAGGTGTTTTCTGAAAATGGAAAAAGGTTTCTTTTTATTTTGATTGAAGCCTTTTTACATTACTTACTTCATTTATCTACTAACTAGGTATATATGATAATAATAATAGGCATATACGAATTTTTCTTGTGTATGATTCCATTATGTATTAAGATTTTTTTTTGGCCCAATCCAGCAAAACTTCGGATGAGTCGACCCCTTCTATTTGTAAAGAGTGACATTTCATCCGCGGATAAGTTACATTTGCGGATGAATTGTCACCTAAGTCATTTAATTTAATTTGGCATAACAAGTGAGGCGCATGATTTTGTCCTATTGAAATTAAAATGTGAAGTGATACTATAGTATTACATCTATGGGCTCAATCAATAATTCTCCAATTACACAATTTGCAATTGAAATTTTATAAAGAAAAGAAACAAGTAAAAATTACCGTCCGTAATTGGTAAAATAGGACTCGATTGAATAAACCCATTTTTGTTAAGATCAGCTTCAGTTAATTTTTTTCCCATCCTATTTGTAATACTAGCTGTGCCCACGACTTCGTACGCGTGAGAATTTATGATTGTTCAGTATCTACTCAGACGAAGTCGTGGGCGCAGCTAGTATAAAAGTAGCCTAAATTACTCCTTGTTACATAAGCTATCTGCCAGTGAAAGTCCCGTCAAAATCGATCTAGCCGTTCCCGAGATTAGCGGGAACAACTGACAGACAGACAAAAATCGTAAAAAATGTTGTTTTGGTATATGTACCGTGTATACATACATATGCATTTAGTAAAAAGCTGATATTTTTATATTACAAACAGACACTCCAATTTTATTTATTTGTATAGATTTGCAGTTTTGGTAAGTACATTCTGTAGGTATTACTAGGCACATACACAATAAGTAAGTAACTTAACTTCACGCCTGTAATCCCCGAAGGGGTAGGCAGAGGTAAACGCATGGATTCAAGAATACATGCAAACACCCACGACTCGCCAGTTACGTTTTGGCCCATGTAACAGGTGGCGAACCTGTTGCCAGATGGCACATTACGTTATTATAACACCTAAGTAAGTACAGAAAGAAATAACACCTTTAAACTTTTTATTCCTGTGAGATTAGGGTTATTATATACTAAAACAAACCTGAATCTGCGCTCAATAAGACCAGAGTTTTTGCACTAAATCCGGTCATTATTATTATTTTTAGCCTTTTTTGTCAAACAATACGTTTATACGGAAATTAATTAAAAAAAAAGTCTAATAAAAGCCGGCCATAAAATTGTCCGCACACTACTAAAGCCATGACATGTTTGGTTTTTTGGACATTGATGGCAGTGATGAGGCAGATTTTTATTGAGGTTTAGGAGATATTAAATAACTCAAAGTTGTTTACACCGTAAACCTCTTTATATTTTAAAGAGAAATGGAAAGTAAAATTTGACTTCAGGCGAGACTCGAACTCTCGGCCACTGGGAATCCAGTCCAGCCGCTCTTCCAACTGAGCTACCGAAGTTCTGCCTGTTGCAAAAAAATTGTCAAATCTTTCCTCCACATTTATTGCATTGCTTTATTTTATTTTTTATTTTTTTTATGTAATGGATGTGGTAAACAAGCCTGCAGTTCACATTGATGTTAAGTGATGACTGCAGCCTATAGACACCCACACAAAGACCAAGGCCAAAATGCAGATGCGTTACCACTCCTGAGGCCTAAGGTCTTATGCCTCTGTGCCGGAAATTACAGGGCCGTACATTACCACCTGACTGGAACACGATAGTGTTGAACACTACCATTTAGCGGCAAGTATATTAGGTAATGCGGTGGTGCCTACGCCCGCGAGCTCCGTCACTGGAGCTCTACCACCAGTAAAAATTATTATTGCAGTTATGGTGGCAGTAGCGTCATCTATTGCCAACAATGCTAGTTTGCTAGTTAGGCAGCCGATATAATAAACTTTGTGGTTTATTAAATATCGTAAAGGAGTCGCTTTTACCCTTTTTAATTGTTTTTTATATTTTTTCGCAATTACACATGCTAGTGAAATATATTTTTAAAGAAAAATGGAAAGTAAAATCTCTCTTTATTTTATTTTTTATACTAGCGATGATCTCTTGTAATTATAATAACATAAAAGAAAAAAAATAAAAATCACCAAAATAGTTCTCTCCAACATTTATTGGTCGAAAAATAAATTAAAACTTTGGATTTCAACAAAGGCCAGAAATCGTAAAAATAAATACCTACAGGGTCTACGCTTAATAACAACATATTTACAAATTTCTTACCAAATTACTTAGTAGGTACAATTATTTCGACCCCCCCACTAAATCCAGTCAAGATTTTTTTTACAAATCCTTATTCAATTTTTTTTTAACATTTTACAACTATTCGTCCCTTAGAGGCCAGAAGGCAGAGACAATTTTGAAAAATGTATAACCTGGACGTCTCATGAAATGATTATCACAATAAAATATTTTTTTGCGTAATTTAGTACCTTTTTACATTCAATAAGCGACTATAGTATAAGTGAACGCGTATGTGTTAATATTAGTCAAATACATCATATACATTTATTTTCAATTATTGATTTCATTTTTTAATTTACAATAAAATTATTATTTATTATAATTTCATACACCAATAATACATTGCACAAATTAAAAGAAATATAAAATACAAAAAGAAAGACATTAGTTTCTCTCAGAATTTCAAATGTCGTTAAATACTGTATTATGCTAAAAACGATGACTCAAATATATTACAGAAGAAATTTACAAAAATAATAAAAACTTAAATCTAAATTTCATTTTTTTACAAAATCTTAAACTATTTTTCCCAAATTTTTCATTTTTGCTCTTAAACTGTTTTGCACACAGCGTGTATTTGACTAATATCGATGTCTCTGCCCCCGCCGAGTATTTTAATACATTTTTTCGAAATAAAAGAGTAGGTTTCTATGGCCGCTTCAATACAGCAATATAATAATAATGCAGTTGCAAAAAATATCGATATATATACTAAATCGGCAATTAGACCGTTCCCTACAACCTATTAAGTATTATTTTTAAACAATTTTTCATCAACCAACAATCAATTTTAGGAAAAAATTGAGGATTCTGTCCGTTTTTAGGAAAGCAAACAACCGTTTTTAGTAATGTAAGGTATTATAGCGCAATTACTAATACTAAGATTAGTTATTTTATAAAAATACTTTTAGAACAGTTTTAAGAGGTAGCTGAAGATTTTAAATTTTAAATATTTTTAAATGCTAATAAATATGATATAAAACTTAAGTACATAAGCGTTAAAGAATACAAAAAAATACTAAAAAGAAATCTCATTTACTTATAAATCAGTCTGTTTGAGAATAATTAATTTAAAGTACTTAAAATTGAAAGTAAGTATAAATTATAGAGTATTTATAAATATTTTAGGCTCCGCTAATAGCACCAATGCATTTTTTGTCGAGAATCGTAAAAAAACGTATTTGAGCCGTAAACCAATACGTAATACAGTGCAATTGATTAATTTCAAGAGACGCTAACAATTCCACTCAATTTTATAAAACTGGTATAAGAGAATAATTATGATTTTTCGAGTATGTTATAAAGAAACACAATGATACAAAATTATTAAATACTTTTTTAAAAAGTTCAATGTTGTATTTTGCAAAAAATAAATTTCTTTTATATGAATTGTTTTTTTTTCATTTCATCTATAAAATGGTTCAAAGACAAAATAGATACTCGTTCTTTTGTTTATATTTAAAAATGTATATTTCAATCAGTTAAATTCAAGATATAATTTACAAAGCTACCAATACAATACGTATTTTTTTATAGTTTATACAACTGTGACTTTTTAAAATCAGGCAAAATACAATATTATATATTCATACTTCATATAAAACAGGCTCATAAAATCAAATCACGTATTCTCAGGGTCAACATAATATAAAGATAACATTTAATTACAATTCCTTGTTAATTAACATGTTACGACGAATTAATACATATCTTTTGACAGATCCGATGATTTGGGGACATTTGAAAAAAATAAAAAGTGCTAGCGAGAACACCAAGAGATATGTAAATTAAAATATACGTTTCCGTTTTTTGTTCATTGATTAAAAATATACACTTTAATATTATAAATGTGAAAGTATCTACGTCTGTCTGTAATGCATGACCAAAACTAAAGAGCACACGAACGAAGTCACAGCACAAAACTAGTTATAAAGCTTCATTTGATTCTTTTTTAATTTAACGGAAAATAATCATGTCAAGTTGATTTGTACAGAAAAAAATTAGATAAGGTACAAGGTAAAATAGCTATGAAATAAAAAGATAACCTGAAGAACATTTTCTGGTGTTTAAAATATTTTCACCTCACCAGAATGAAAATGGTCTTTTCTACCAATCGTAAAGGCTATCCATACTAAACTTTAGTTTTAAACTTTTAATCCGGTGAGCCTAACATAAAACATTGGGAAGTATTCTTTAAGTTCTCAAAATAATATTACAATCTATTTCAACTTGTATCTATTTTTTTGTACAAATCTTGGAATTATCCTTTCAGTGTTATTTTCAAATTTAAGCAAATTACATCGTACAAGTAGCGAATTACATCGTAACTTAATGTTACAATTCTTTCGATCGTTCTTTCTTTTCTTCTCTCTTTACAGCAGACTATAAAATTGGGACGAAAATAAATACAGCATTGGTTTACTGCTCTAAAAATCTTTCAGTGCAAACACACTTAGGAAATAAAAACCATCTTGAACTCAATATCGGAAGAGGAAAAATAAAAGATTACGTTTTTACAACCTCCACTGAGCAAACAAATCGATTTCATCAAATTCTTTTGTTAAAGTTTCCATTCGTCTTATTGTAAGCTTGAATCTGACCAACATTGTATCAATTATATTTTTCAAGCATTGCAGAAAAATAAAATAAAAGATTATGATTTGTAGTCAAATGAAAATATTATATCTAGGATTACTGCAAGGACATTAAAATTGTATTTTTCAGAAAACTTATCACTTAGTAAATCTAGACTATAAAATATTCCGAAATCCTAATTAATTCTGTATCTAATTTATGACTTGAACAAAATTTTTTATAATCTCATGTTTATATACAGAATTGTGTAATTTTAGGCCGGATTTTCGCTGTTAATTAAGACATTCACGTCTATTTCTTGCGAAACAGCTTTTCGTGTCAATAAACAATTTAAATTATTAACTTCACAGATAATTATGACAGCTGTAATATGAATACATAAAATAGTTTTTTATAGAGGCAACTTTACTGATTGTAATTTACTTCATAGTCCTAAGAATATAAAGAAAGATAAGTCAATCACCAAAATACTAAAACCTAACGTGAAATTAGAAACAAAATTGAAAAGGACAAAAGCTGAAACACATAAAGATTCAAATTCAAAAGAGTACCAATCGATTAACACAACATACAATGTCGTCTCGAACAACAACAAAAGTTTCGAGCAAGATTAAAAATTACATAACCACGAGATTAAACAATTGAGTTACAAAATCAGAAACGAATCAAGGAAGGTCCAAACGTAATTGGACACCACTAAAACGCCAATTACTATCGAGTTTCATCACAATAATTGTTTTGACATAGCAACGTTATTAACGACGAGTGTAGAGTTTCAGAAATGCGATATACACGAAATAATCGCAACAGTTGTAAATACCAATTTGTTTGGACATATTTTACAGTGTTGATAAATGCTTTGATTTATTGAAGTTAATTAAACAAAATTTAGTATTCGGGTGAGTGACTTTGATGATTTATCTAAATTTGTTATAGATACAGTTAAACTAGCTATCCGCTTTGACACTTTCGCTAAAATTTAGGTCTATTTGGTTATGAAAGCTGTATTGACAATGCCATTTAAGTACATAATATATTTTATGAAATTTCATGCAAAAATATGAAACAACAAATACAAAGAAAGGAGATGTTGCGAGCTCGGCTCTGGTTCGTACACGTCCTCAAAAAATGGGTAAATTGAAGAAGAATCCGAAAAAAATACAATTAATTTATTCAGCAATATATTTTAGAGTTACAACCACATTTAATTCAAACGATTTTATCATTTTCAACTATGTTAAACATGGCGGCGATACAGCCGACACTTGGGATCAATCGATTTCGATAGTATTTAGAAAATATAACTTTTTTCTCCAAGTACGATATAATCAAAATACAATTTAGAAAATGAAAATGTCAAAATGACATCGCCTGCCATATTCGCCATGTTGGTTTTGAGTTGCAATTCTAACTGCAAATAATGTTTTGTAACTGCAAACAAAGCTAAATAAGTGAAAATATGCAGTAAAAAACGTTTTTATATTGATTTTACCTGTTTAATGATATTGTGTACAATACATGGCCGGAGGTCCATACATTTTTGCTACATCTCCTTTAAAGAAAAAATCACTTTGCGCGGATTGCACGGATCCTCAATAGACATTTTATTATTTTAAATCTTGCACAAAGTTGATGCTTTCTCTTAGGTCTTTAGGCTTTTTGGATTCGCAAAGATACCTATGTGTGATCAATTACATTCATGTTCAAAATTTACCTTTACTTTTATGTTTCTAAATATTAATGAATCTATTAATATTTAGAAACATAAAAGTACGTATATAATGCATTTCTTCTACGTTGGTCATACTTAAGCTTACAAATAGAATGGGAAACTTGACAAAGAATTGACGAAACCAGGCACAATTACTAGGATAGCTCAACCACCTTACATTACTCAAAACGGTTCAGTATTATAACTATACCATTTCAAAAATTATTTCACAGATCCTTACAAAGTATTAATTTTTGAGTGTTGTCCATTAAGATAGTAAATTGAAATCGAAATTTGAAATTTCATTCAATGACATTTATTCAAGCGTTATTATAACAAAAATGTATAATTTTCTAGTTCTGTCATAATGCATATTATTTATCTCTTGAATTTAAGATACACTTGTATTATAATCTTATCCATATTCAAAGCAATCATGATATATGCATGGATTTACATCATATATCCTATACTGTATGTTGTTAATTCAAATTGTGTTATTAGGTAGGTATGTCTTATTGAGAAAATAATTTCTAGCAATCCTATACATGCCTACTATATGTGATTGAGTCAAAACTTTCATACATGGTTATTAATTTCCACACAAAGAAACCTTGAGAAGGTTTAAAAAAATTTAACACTTTTAACAATCTGTAAGAATGTCTAATGATGATTAAAGCTGCCTGATGGATATCGCTTAGCATTTAAAAAAAAGTCCCTCATGAATACATTTTTGACAGAAAATTAAAACAAAACTATCCTGCCTCAATCAAACTAGTTTTAACTCATAGACATCTATCGTGTGTTATTTACCAACTATAGTAAGACCATCTCCTCCAAAGCCATTTTTTAAATATTTCTTTCACTTTTTAGTAAAACTATCTCAGTATATATCCCAGTGGAATACATACTCTAAGGAAACCATAGCGCTAAGAAAATATTTATTTATACTATCACCATCTTTAGGTGACTAACAAGTGACAATATCAATCAATTACTATTTACAAGTAGATCCACATCAGCTTCATTTCATAGTTTCGAAATCTGTCTGAAATAATTTTGTTGTGTCTATTTTGATAACTTAGAAATGTTCTAAGGTCTTTTCATAAAAAAGTGACATAACAGCATAAGCCACAGAAGTGGCAAACGCATCTTCATTGAAATCTCGTTTTCAAGAAGGTGTTTAAAGGCTACAATATTTCTTTACCCTTATTTTACGCATGTTTGTCGCTTCATAATATAAAAAATCACATGTATTATTGCTCAGCAGCAGCAAATAGAGGTATGCAGTGATAATAAAACATCACAAATCTCAGAAACGTTGTAAAAAGCTACATTAGTCTGTAGGTGTCAATCAGTGCTCTGTTTATTGACTTTTCCATTTAACATCAGAAACTATTCAAACCTAATGGTGTCAAAGTCACTATCGGATATTGTGACAGAACTTGTCATTATGTGGTTTTCAACTGGACGAGCATTGAAACGTTTTTTATTCAGCGTAAATTTGAAATGAACAATATCTGGGTAAGTCTTTGAAAACTGAATCACGATTTATTTTGAAACTTTTGAGTTTAAAGAATATATCTATCAAGCCACCAAATTTATTTGTGTGCAACAATTGGTGGACATCTTATACGTTTAACAAAATAATGTTATAATTTTGAAATTGTAATTATCTTATAATTTACATTCTTCTTATAATAATAATAATGGCAACCCATTATACGTCCCACTGCTGGGCACGAGTCTCTCCCGTTTTTTGGGGGGAGGCCTGGAGCTTACTCCACCACGCTGCTCCAATGCGGATTGGTGGAGGTGGGTGGGTTAGTGGCCAACCCACTGTCGGATGTTTTCAAACCGCCCATAAGGCCTCCGACAAGGTTTAACGACTGCTATCCATCGATAGCAACCGGGACCGACGGCTTAACGTGCCCTCCGAAGCACGGAAACGCGCATTTAATTTGCCACTAGCGGTCACCCATCACACTACCCGACCGCGCCCGTAGTGCTTAACCGAGGAGATCGCTTACGATCTACACCAGCCGCTGGGCCATGCGCGCTTCATTCTTCTTTATTTAAGATAAATACCTTCGATATCGACTTGCGATATCACCTATTATGTGATTAATTATATTTCATGACTTAACAATTTTTATTTGCATGAGGATGTTTTGTTAATTTTTTCTCCAAAACTATTTAATCCTTTTGACCAAGTTCAAAATTTGACTAATCAACGAGGCTTGCAAGTTTTATAAATGTATTAAGCTTCTATTCTCCTACTATTTTGATTAGAATATGTCATATTTGCTGATAATTATTGTAGGACTCACGACATTTTTTGTCTATAATTGAAACATTAATCATCAGATAAACTCCAAAAACAATATGCCTATTTATCTTTGGAAGCGGAAAACGATGCCTCAGAATGCACAATAACTGATTGTATTTAAAAAGATAACATTCAAAAGTAATATTTTAATCGACGGTTAATATTTTTTGCTCATGTAACAGTCTCGTAGTTTAAAAAAAAACAGTTTTTTACGATTTATCCGTGCGCAAAAACTTCAGTGCAATGAACTATTGGTTAGTAATGCTCGGTTTGTTATTACATCATAGACTAAATATAGCTAATTTCAAAATATAGAAAATAATCCACACACTATTTTTTTTAATTGTGGTTGTAAACAAGCATTTTGTTCATATATACGATAAGTGAGCACTGGTAGTATTATATACTACCTATTTATGACGTCTAGCTCCATAAAAAAACATAAACAAATATGCAGATGTGTAAGTTACATATAAATAATTATCTGTATTAATGTCTCTTTTAAGCCCCCGGTTGTTTTGCCTCTGCGATAATTATCACAAGAACGTACATATCCATTTAGCTGAATGCTTCAAAATTAAAATTAAGCGACTTAAAAAGATCTAATAGTAATAAGTCTAAAATTATTAGTATTTCATTCGGGGCCCACACAACATTTCAGTATGCCTTAAAAAAGCAAATATTTCAAGAAATTAAGGAAAAATCCAAGAAGTTTTTTTTGATGAACTTCATTTGAATCAGCGTTTGATTTGTTCAACCGAGTTTTTTTACTTATAATGGCAATGTTAACCTCCTCCTTTCTTTTTATTCTTCAAAAGAAGTGGCAATTACCATCATTTAGATCTACTCTATATTCTAGGGTAATTCTGCTGGAATTTGATGAATTTCTTCATTCATTTATTTGCAAAAAAAACTGTGATATTTGTGAGCATTTTGTTTTGCAACTCTGTTGCATTTGAACAGAAAAACGACACAAGATTGATTAAAATTAATATTTGAATACTGTCTAGAATAATTTAAACTGTTGTGAATATTATACAAAGAGTGGGCCCATGCTCCCTACATTTCTTTGACGTCTCCTTTAATCAATCTATTCTTTGAAGTAACGTTATTTACACATCTGTATTTCATATTTCGTACCCTGAACCAGCTATAATATCAATGGGTAATGCTTTATAATTAACTGTGAATTCGTGGAAAACTCTCCAGAGAGTAATGACACATAGTCAATTTCGGAATGTTATGACAGGTGACAGAGAAATTACTGTGTAGCCGATTTCTAATAATCTGCTTCAGCCATCGAGTTGATAAAGAATTCATTAATTTTCCGAAAATTTAGTAAAGAGACCTCAAAGAGCCTTCCCCCAAAAAAAAGGGAAGAGACTCGTGCCCAGTAGTGGGACGTATAATGGGTTGCTATTATTATTATTAAGGAAAGAGACAGATATACTCAAATCATACTTTTGATTGGATTCACGATTGTCGCAGTTAATACTTAAAATTCATTTAATTTAAATATACACAATAGAATAATTTGAATAGCAATTTCTCAAGTTCACTGATAGAAACAATAAAACCTTCCTTCAAGGCTAATACTTAATTAAAATGTTCATGAGTTAATTCGAGTCATATTCCTTTTTTAGATTGATCATTTAGTTTTATAATATATTTATCATCATCAACTTCAGTGTCATATCGAAGAAGATTAAATTCTATGCTCAAATCATTTAACACAATACTATTAAAATTCAACATGAAAATCTCATCTCATTGGACAACACCCAAGATTTTAAATATAAAATTATGCATTTCATTAAAACTAGCGGACTGATTTTCGAGATTCAAAATGAGGTTATCATTTTCATTAATTAGGCATTTATTCTAAGTACACAGCACAACTAACTGAAAACTAATGTGAGAGAATACTAAGAAAAATCCAACACGTGTTGAGTTTCACACCATATTTACTTGCTACCTGGCTTCTGACAAACAGCTACCTGACAAAAAAAAGATCAGCGTGCAAATCTTTTAAGTCTCAGGTTGGTACTTAAGCTTTTAACGTTGCAACAATTATGCCAGATTAACGCTGACCTAAATTTAATACTGTCCTAAGCCTATTGTCTATTCTAGAAACATGACAATACATGAGGCAAGAAAATAAAAATAATATTTTTAGACGACGATTTGAATGAGGCGTGTCTTTCCAAGATCAAAAAAATGTCTGTTTAACTAATAACAAGCAATTAGTTATTTAAAATACTTTGAAGCATAAACAAGAGTTATATGACAAATGTATTGTAACATTTCACATTGTCTTTAATTTGAGTTCAGACGATAATTCACAAGACGAGTCTATTAAAATTCGTAACGCAATCGAGACTAATTTCAGATTTTATAATTTGTCCAATCATTTACTTGTAAGAAATTAAATTGTCTTCAGTGCAAATGTTATAAGAATCACACTTTTATAGGCAATTAGAAATGAAATTCCAAAAGAAAGCGTTTTTGCGGTCATCCAAAAAACTTCGTATATTCGCAATGAGCAAAGTTCCTAAAGTTCCTTAGTTAAAATTGTAAGAAGTCTTTTTGATCGCGGATTAGAAACAAATATAAAAAAGATGACAATGCCAAAATATACCAAATTTATAACTAAACAGCCGTTGTCTACATTGGGGTACAGATTGTCTGAATTGCATTTTTAGGAGACTTTCTTGGAATTGTTTATGATGTAAGAAATAGAGTAGACAATATCGAAATAGACAAGAATAAAAATAAAGGATTTGAAAGACTAATCTCTTGTAAATTTACTACTAAAAACACAAATGAGGCGGATGAAAGTATGATTGATTTTGGCATATTTTTATTTTGCAATATTAAACCACCATTTAGGCAATAAAAAAACTAACAAAATATAGCACAAATGAACAAGATCGTAAATACGAGCATCTTCAGAAAGAAAACTTTTTCAAAAACTAAATTAAGTGCAGTTAGGATCAAAATAATTTAATATACTTTATACTCTATTATAACTCTCTACCTTAGATATGCCACATTATTCAATTAGACAAGATCTTCAGGCAGTTAAAAGAGACAACGTCTGGAGACAGTGAGCATAAATCATACAATTATAAATATTAATTTATGATTTCAGAACTCAGTGAACGAAGCACGTTCCTTAGTTATTAACAGCAGGTTAGCATTATCCTGCACAATCCCTTCGGATCTCAAAATAACTTGAAGACATTCAAACAACGTGTACCACGAAACTCTTAAGTAGACATTCAAATTGTTTAGTTTAGTTAAAATAAAAATAGCCTCACTCAACCAGCGTACATAGACACCAGAGTTACCAGTAATAAAATATATTTTTAAATCAGCTGTTTAGAAAACAATGCATTAAGCCCGGTCATTTTGTTTGGCAGCTGACAATCCATGGTTTTTGATAGTCTGTTTTTTTTTCTTTAGGATACATAACAACACGTCTAAAAGTCTTCTACCGTATTTATTTCGGGTAAGTCATTAAGATGCGTTATTTTTAGTGAGATTTAGAGCCGTCCCAATCTTTTGTCGTTTGGGTTTTTGTTACAAATTAAGTAATACGTTTTTTTTTGTGCCGCCTAATTAGTTCCATCGATGGCGAAGCGCGAAAACGTTTTTTGTTCTGTCAAAATTATCTTTCAATTGGCATTAGCGTTATCGTATAAAAAAGTTATGGAATTTATTTAATTGATTTGTTCGATTTATATTTCGATTCAGTTGGCAATATTATTGATAATAATTTAAATGCGATTCAAAGTATTTTTATGGAATGCTTATAGTGACTGTAATTTGATTCGAGTGTCACCTTGCAAAGGCTGTTATAAATAAAATTCTTGTGTTCAATAAAATTCTTTAGTAGTTTCGACAAATAGCAGAATTTGACTTATCTCCTACATTTGCTAAAAGTAACAGCTGGGTATATTTTGACAGAATGACCACATCTTAATTTCATTTCATTTTGGAACTTTTACTTTGTAAATTTCGTCTTAATTGCAATGTTTATGCATTCTTGGTCACTAAGCTTTAGGATTATCAAACTCTCAGTTTTTTGGATCGCAAACATCATGTGGTCGATTTTAATTAGTAACTACAGCGTGAAACTCAAAACGTTCAGTTCTTAAGCTATCTATAAAATATATCTGCCACTAAATGCGTATGTCTAACTGAAAACCGGTCCTGTTTCTACTTCAACTATTTGACTATTTCATTTAACGATTATTAAAAAAAATCATTTTTCACATCGTAATGGCACATCTTGTGCATAATACTATGGCACGTGGACGATTTTTGTACCAACCAACCGAAGAGGAGTGAACTCGTCGAAAACTTGGCAATTCTATCAAAATTGGGATCAATTCAAACTGTCCATAGTGAATCCCAACTCGAACAGAACCACAAAGTTTACGTTTACCTAAACTAAACTACTAAACAAAGCCTGCACTAAATTGAAAATTAACCTAAGTGGACATTACGCAAACCATGCGTCATTCCAATATTCAATTGCAAGTAACAATTGAACTCTAAGCTTTTGTTTCTAAAACTCGTTATATACGGTTAAAGTTTTTCATAGTCATGGCTGGTCAAACCGGATCCAAGGCGACCTCTTGCATCTGATACAAAAATCGTCTAACACAGACACCAGATGGTTTCGTAAAAAGCGTTTGCCGCGGCGAAAATGAGTATAAGAAGCAAATCAGTCAGTTAAAAAGTGTTAAAGGAAATCCATATCACATAATAAAAGCATAGAGACATTACAATCTAAATAAAACCAAAAATCACAGTGTATTGGACATTGCTCTCGTCCTAGTTTTTCGTTAAATAAATTCTAAGCATTAGGTCATATGGAAAATAAAAAACAAATTGTCTTTTGAACTAAATTATACCTAACGTCTTATATAAGATTTTTTTTCACCTATCGAACTCTAACTTAACCGATTCATTGCATTAG
This sequence comes from Macrosoma leucophasiata, assembly GCA_036365455.1. Taxonomy (NCBI): domain Eukaryota; kingdom Metazoa; phylum Arthropoda; class Insecta; order Lepidoptera; family Hedylidae; genus Macrosoma; species Macrosoma leucophasiata. Next base: position 6,113,813 of record JAWQUS010000015.1, read on the forward strand.
TGAAAATATAAAAATTTAATCCCTAAATGGTTTATGAAACCTATATTACCATAATACATGTTAACATTTTTTTTTATATATAATATGTATATTTAGACCGCAACTAGGTTCTATCGTCCACAGTACATTCGATTAATTAATAGGCCTGATAAGTACAATAGGCTCGGTTCCTTACGTCTACCGTCTGGAACTTTCGATAGGACAAAATAAATCGCACAACTATCCATACCGACCACTTCACAGCACTGATTCACGTGAAGACTAGAGTGTCTGGGCGCAGGTTTATAGTCTGTGTGTGTGGCTTGGCCAAGAGGTCGGGGCGCGGCGGGCGGGCCGCCTTGGCGCACATTCACCGAGCCAGCGGGGCCAAGACGGCGCTAGCAGCGAGGGCCAAGGCAAGGGAGGAGGCCAGCGCCGCCCCGCGGGAGTAGGACAGCTCCTCGCTCTTCACCACCTCGTTGGGCGTCTTGTCGTACTTGTGCGTCTTTTTCGTGACCGGCTTCATCGTTGTCGTCGTCGTGGTGGTGGGCTGCGTGGTCGGCGGTGGTGGCGGTGGCGGCAGCGTTGGCTGCGGCGGCGGCGCGGGCGACTGGTCTTCCGGCTTGCAGCACACCCGGAAGACCAGCTTCATGTTGTTGCTCAGGCACCGCCCCCCGATGCGCCGGTGCAAGTCGTCTTTGCTGGACGTCGATATGAAATAGTAGTCCTTGCCCGGCAGGAACTCCAAACCGCCGGGCTGCGGCGTGAACGGCCGGAAGGTGATTGTGAAGAACATCAGTTTGTGCGGCTTGTCGCATATGGCTATTATACGGGGGTTTGGATTCGTTATCCTACACGTATCGTATTCCTCCTTACTGACGTTGTATATTATATATTTCTCTGTGTCTTCTTCGAACGTGCCCGGGGCGTATACGGGGCATATTATGTTCACTTGGTCATACTCGAACTGAGCGTTGCCTTTATTCAGATCGAAGACGTGATCCGTATTGTCTATTCTGAAGATACTATTCGTTGTGTTCCAATGTATGTAGAATGATTTGGCGTACGTCCCCATCACGCTTTCAATGAAGAAGACTAAAACGAGAAAGGTCCACGGGGCTTGCCGCAAACCTAAATACGCCAGAGACACCATTCTGGCCACTAATCTCTCATTACGTTCGAAAGTTCATACATAACAATCCGTTTCCCTTTTTACACACACCAATCCATATTTAGTGCGATAAATCGACTGGTAACGCCACAAAAACTAGGTGCACACATGAAACACTACAAAATTCACTTTTCACTTCGGACATAGTCCTCCATGTTCCACGCACAAGATTCTCTCAGTCGATAAATGAGGAATTCCACAGAACGAACATTCACTGTTAATATCACTGAAATTGAACGCGTTTCACACAAAACGGTGAGTATACGAGTCGCCCGATCCTTTTGTGTTCGTATAACGTTGGAATTAATCAATACATCACAATTTTTTTTACAATACTAAGGCGTTCTTTGTATGGGACGCGGTCGGGACGCGTAGCGCCGTGGCGGTCTCGCGAACTACTGGAATGCAGGCCCGAACTTCGATACGCATGCGGCGCCCGCCCCGCGCACCTTTCCCCCCGCGAGGCCTGTTCCGACGCGTTCAAGCTCGCCCTAACTTTACGACGCCATCTTGTGGCACCGAAAACTGATTTTTATTATTTGATTTTGCGATAATAATACAACAATTTCACTTTTTTTATATCTTATTAACTTATGATAACTCTATTTACGTATTATCTTCTAATTTTTCAACTAATTTTTAATAAAACTTTCAGTAAGTTCCAAAACAGTTTGGAAGCTTTAAAAGTGAACGCAGCCGACGCCTCATTGAAAAAAGTGCAAGCCACAAACAAGCTCATAAAAGCTCTGGTAAAGGCTTATGGAGCTATGACGCAGCGTTCGTGAAAAAAAAAAGTAATGGATACTTTTATACCCATTTCGTTTTGCATTTTTGTATATTTTAAAAGGGTATTGCACGGCGCTCCTTTAGAGCCTAGCTAAATGTTGGTTCTAGGCGTGGAATCTAATGAAGCTTTCGACACTGTTGACTACAAAGGTTGTGTTATACTCCATTTCACTCGTTAGATCTTTATTGAGGCAACGAGCCAGTTCGCTACGAATAAACTTCATTTACATATTTAATACTCATTCTTTAATAAGCTTACCTACTTATTTGTTGATAATAGGTAGAAAATAGGCAGTTTTCATCTATGACATTTAATTTGATCTACACGTTTGGCGCTCTACACTCTCTGCCTACCCCGTTAGGGACCTGGCGTGAAGATACATACATTTAATTTGATATCAAAATTATGTAGTTATTTAGAATTGAAATGCCTATGCAAATGCATAATTGTATAACATTAATCGCATCACAATACATCAAGTACAAAAATAATTTTAGTTTTTTTTAATATAAATCGAAGGACCAATTCACAATATCGATTCAGAAAATAACTTGTGTTAGTATGCATGTATGTTAACGCCAAGTCCCTTGCGGGGTAGGCAGAAAGTATGGAGCGCTAGATAGGAGCGGGCATAAAAACCACGTTCATTGTAGCACCACAGTTCCAGAGCACTCCGCTTGGTAAGAGTATCGGTATCCTGGACGTCGACATATCGAACGAAATGCAATTCGGGAGTCACATTCAGTGTAAGACCAAGTTGGCATCCAAAAAGTTAGGGGTGCTTATCAAAGAGAAGCAGTATTTCACATCGGGGCAGCTACTACAGCTTTATATGGCCCAAGTGCGGCCCTATCTAGAATACTGCTCTCATTTGTGGGCGAGCCCTCAAATACCTTAGTCCACTTGACTCCCTACAAAGACAGCTCGAATATCAGAGCCTGCGTAGAGACATTGGGAGTCTGTTATGTGTTATACCGTCTCTACAATGGTAAGTGCTATATTGAACTGTTCAACATGGTGCCACCGTTTTTTTCATACACCATACTACCCACCGAAGAGAGAAGTTCTACCGAAGTGACAGAGCTCGCGGACGTAGGCACCACCGCATTACCTAATATACTTGCCGCTAAACAGTAGCGTTCAGCACTATCGTGTGGCCCTGTAATTTCCGACACAGAGGCATAACACCTTAGGCCTCAGAAGTGGTAACGCATCTGCATTTTGACTTTGGTCTTTGTGTGGGTGTTTATAGGCTGCAGTCATCACTTATCACTTAACATCAATGTGAACTGCACGCTTGTTTGCCACTTCCATTACATAAAAAAAAATCATGGGCTCCCCTTACAGAAAAACACCATGATCAAGTTTGTATAAGGATAACTTGGCACGGTGTCTTTTGCCTATGGTATTCTGACCATAATAATAATAATGGCAACCCCTTATACGTCCCACTGCTGGGCACGAGTCTCTCCCCTTTTTGGGGGAGGCCTGGAGCTTACTCCACCACGCTGCTCCAATGCGGATTGGTGGAGGTGGGTGGGTTAGTGGCCAACCCGATGTCGGATGTTTTCAAATCGCCCATAAGGCCTCCGACAAGGTTTAACGACTGCTATCCATCGATAGCAACCGGGACCGACGGCTTAACGTACCCTCCGAAGCACGGAATCGCGCATTTAATTTGCCACTAGCGGTCACCCATCACACTACCGACCGCGCCCGTAGTGCTTAACCGAGTAGATCGCTTACGATCTACACCAGCCGCTGGGCTATGCGCGCTTATATTACCATAAAATAGGTTAAATATGACTATTTATGGCACCAAACAATAGATTCCTAAAGCGTCAACGTATTTGTCAACTGAATGTAGGTTAGATAGCGATCGGAACCCCAAAACGTTTATCGTCCGTCATCTAATTACAAAATCCGTTGTTTGGTACGTTGATACGGATTCAAATGTGTTGTCGCCATGATTTTGTTAAACCATGAAACCTAGCTTAACTAAAAAAACCGGTCAAGTGCGTGTCGGGCCACGCGCAGTGTGGGGTTCCGTTGTTTGGTACGTTGATACGGATTTAAATGTGTTGTCACCATGATTTTGTTAAACCATGAAACCTAGCTTAACTAAAAAAACCGGTCAAGTGCGTGTCGGGCCACGCGCAGTGTGGGGTTCCGTTGTTTGATACGTTGATACGGATTCAAATGTGTTGTCGCCATGATTTTGTTAAGCCATGAAACCTAGCTTAACTAAAAAAACCGGTCAAGTGCGTGTCGGGCCACGCGCAGTGTGGGGTTCCGTTGTTTTAGGGTTGATTAAACCAATAAAAAAAATTTTTTCTATGGAATTGTTCAATAATTTCGAGTATTACATTTGGTCGACTATTACTCACAAACTAGTAAAGCTTACTTAAGTGTGACAGTTTAATTTTTCGTTTTTTAAATAGTGTGAGATATCGTTGGATAGATCTTTTAAAAATGTTAGGGGTGTGCTTATATCATTTTCCGATTTCGTTAACTGTTCGTGATTTATTAATAAAGCTTTAAAGTGTCAACTTTCATTAGAGTCAAGTGTCCTCTCCCTCCCTTTTTATTTCTTAACAATATTTTCTTCAAAATGAAGAGAAAAATGTATTGTATACATTTACAATATTACATATACAATATTATCAACTGTCCAAGTACCTATTGAAACATAATATCCCACAAAAAGCCACATTAATGTCCACCCCAATTCATTCCGCTCTACTTCCAACTCTGTCACTGTAATTCGTTTTGTATAATTGCATTAATATGATGCAAACTTAATATGTTAAGTAGGTAGGTTGGCGGGTATTAAGCCGAATAGATTACACAATATTTTTAGCCCAATATAAATTGCGAGTGTTAGAGCTCTAGCTTACCTCACTCCAGCCGAAATTCGTCCACTGTTAGACTTACACCCATATTCTAAGACGTTACTCGAAACATTCCTCGACTCACACTCAGCTGAGGACACTTTATGAGGACGCCTCGAAATCCATATTCTTACGGATTATCATATGGATAATTCACAAAGTCTCGAAAATTACTTTTTATAGAAAAATATGGTATTTAATTATATTTCCAGACAGTTCCGTATATACTCCTCGAAACTTCAAGATAGGTCGTGACGTACCTTGGAGTTTGACAATTGCTTCCGTACCTCAAACGGAGGCAGAATGTCGAGTTGACGTTATTAGTTACAATTAAGAATACCAATTCCATTGAGTGAGGTTGAGTTAAGGTCGAGGTTACGACTTAGAATATGGATGTAAGCTATCCCGAAGACGCTAACAACAGTGTTGTGCGTCATTAGGGGGAGATATGCCATAACCGCCACACTTGGCAGACGGATTGACGCTGACAGACGCTGCTGCCTACCTTGCGTTATTATACTTACTACCACCCCATTGGAATGGTTTGACTGCCATTGTTCGGTTGACTGACTGCACAAAAAGAGTCGTCTAAAGAGTCCTTCAGGGCTAGCAACGCGTTGGTGATTCCCCTGGTGTTGAAAATGTTCATAGGCGACGGTCTTCTTCTTTGCGTTTCGATAACAAAACTGTAATAAACTATATTATATGGGCCCAGAACTTGGCCACTGTAACAGCTCTATCGGTGGCTGTCATTTAATCCTCCCTTGTACAGGTGCTTGGACACAGAGGGCATGAAGTGAGATGGACCATCGTTTGAGTTGCACCACACAGACATTCCAAGCCGTCGCGCACAGTAAATTTCCACCTGACCATGTTTTCCTTACTGCGTGCGAAGACCTGTGTGCGAAGTCTATTTAAAGACTTCCAGATTGGCCATAGAAGTTTATATCCAGGCGGCAGATCTTCTGCAGGCGGCACAAATGGTGTTGGAAGAGAAACTCCCTCCTTCCAAAGTTGGCGTCTCGCTTTTGATGGCTCGGAAACTAGGGGATCCACAACTTGCATAAATAAAATAAAATTTTTGCGACTTTTTAATCGTTTTGTACAGGGTTGTACTCGTAAGAATGCAAAGGGTGCCGTGTGTCAGTCAGTTTAGCCCTTTCTAGAGAACTAGCCACGGCCCTCGGACGTGACGACCCATCACCCTCCAGCGGAGAAGAATTCTTCCGCTAGTACAGTCACCTGAACAATGGCAGTTAAACCATTCCACCAGATAATAAATATAACAACGCATAAACAGCAGCGTCCCGCAATTATACTACTTCGCCTGCAATCGGCGAGGGTAGAAGGCGCTCCAGCCTAAATCTTATGAGCGTTTCGTTTCTTCCGTATCAGTATTAGGGTCGCCGCATACAGGCCACACGCGACAGCCACAAACCCTGCCACGAGAAGCTCGAAGCGGCTACAAAGGTAGCTGAAGCGCGTGACAGCCACTTGTGGCCGGTGGGTGACATTTGCCGTCGGTGGCTGTTATTTTTTGGTACTGAATCACTTATATAAATACTTTCATATCCATATTTATTTCAATCAGCAACAAACAGACTACGTAGTTACGGGCGTTGCTTTCGACTTGAACAGGCTAACTGAAGTATGAGAAAAGAGAAGGGTGGGGAATCGCGCGAGTGGCGTGTGGCGGCGTTTTACATCGGCACCAGAGAATATGTAATAATACTACGTATAGAATGGACACTTCAACGCCCGATTTTTCCGCCTCCTCTCTTATGGGCAACGTTTGGTATTTTCTACGTGCTACGCACACAGGTGCACGTGTAAATACACGTCAATGATTGATGTCTGTGTAATAGAGACCAAAATTAAGCGTTTGTATGGAATTTTGGATTTGAATGTTGGAGTGTCCGCAGTGTCGGCGTTTAGTGGCCGGTGCGGGCCACAAGAAGCGAGCAACGACGATTTGTAGCGTTTTGCGGCCATCGACTTCACACCGAGTGCGGCTAGTCCATATAAAATTTATCAAAAGTACCTACACGAAATATGCCAGTGGTGGCGTTTTGTGGTTGTGGCCGGTGGCTAGTATACGGCGACGCTTAAACTACGAACGACATAAAATAAGTTATTACAAGTTTATATTACGATAAGACATCATATTGACCATCATGTTCGGCAGATAAGCCGCAGGTACAAGTTTAAGTTGTTGTATCTTCTTTCTAATATCGAATTGACATTGACATTGTAAATATACATTATTTGATAAATCGGTGAGGGGTTACATTTTGAGTTAAGGTTCCGTACTGAAAGGGTTCAAAAATAATTATTTTAGATGCGTACAGATTATATGTATAACAAAACATATTTTATTTGTAATGAAAAATGGAAAGAAAAATTTGATTTCAGGCGAGACTCGAACTCGCGACCTACTGGGAATCTAGTCCAGCCAATGCAATAGATGTGAAGGAAAGATTTGACAAATCGGGCAGGACTTCAGTAGCTCAATTGGAAGAGCGGCTGGACTAGATTCCCAGTAGGTCGCGAGTTCGAGTCTCGCCTGAAATCAATTTTTTCTTTAAAAATAAAATATATTTCACAAGCATGTGTTAATGCGAAATAATATAAAACAATAACAAAACATGTTATAAAACATAATTAAATAATATGTTTTATAAATACATACCCCGCGTGGTTGTTATTCCGGTTACCACTAACCGGTGTCAGTGAGCGGAAGATGCACCACCCTTAATCGCATATGTCTTAAGTCCCCCCACCCCATAAAGGCCTAAGTCGAGGATTGGACCCACAGGGGGCTACCTTAAACCAATTGCAAGCAGCCTGATGACTGGAGCCTTTAGACATCTACACAAAACCCAAAGGTCAAAATACAAATGCGTTGCCATCCCGGAGAGCCCTGAGACCTAAGGTCATGTCTCTGTGAAAGTTAGTACGGGGCTATGTATAGGTAACCATCTAACGGAAACACAATAGTGTCAGCACTATTAACATGTTCAGACATGTTACTGGTGGTACAGCTCCAGTGAAGGAGCTCGCGGGCGTAGGCACTGTCGCATCTACGTACCGCTAAATGGTCGTCAGAACATCGTTTTCCGGTCAGATGGTAATATACGTACCTGTAATTTCTGGCACGGAGGTATAACAACTCCGACCTCAGGAGTGGCAATGCATCTAGATTGAAATCTCTGTAGTTTAGTAGTAGTAAGTTTTTATGTAGATGTTTAAATGCACAGTATTCACTAATGCTGGATTGCACTAAGACGTTTGTTAAAGTAAAAGTTATTATAACATTTCACATCCCTCTCTAACTTTAACAGATTTCTTTAGTTAGAGAAGGATGTGAAAGGAGATGTTGCGAGCTCGGCTCTGGTTCGTACATGTCCTCAAAAAATGGGTAAATTAAAGAAGACTCCAAAAAAAATACAATTAATTTATTCAAGAATATATTTTAGAGTTACCACCACATTTAATTCAAACGATTTTATCATTTTCAACCATGTTCAACATGGCGGCGATACAGCCAACGCTTGGAATCAATCGATTTCGATAGTATTTATAATATTTTTTTATTCTCCAAGTACTAGATAATCAAAAAACAATTTAAAAAATGAAAATGTCATAATGACATCGTCCGCCATATTCGCCATGTTGGCTTTAAGTTGCAATTCTAACTGCAAATAATATTTTGTAACTGCAAACAAAGCTAAATAAGTGAAAATATGCAGTAAAAACGTTTTTATATTGATTTTCCCTGTTTAATGATATTGTGTACAATACATGGCCGGAGGTCCATACATTTTTGCAACATCTCCTTTAAAATAACTTTAACTTTAACAAAATGTCTTGGTGCAACCCAGCATTTGTATTAATGTGAACTGTTACTGATGGTAGAGCTCCAGTGATGGAGCTCGCGGGCGTAGGCACCACCGCATTACCTAATATACTAGCCGCTAAATGGTTGTGTTCAGCACTATCGTCTTCCGGTCAGGTGGTAATGCACGGCCCTGTAATTTCCGGCACAGAGGCATAACACCTTAGGCCTCAGGAGTGGTAACGCATTTGCATTTTGACCTTGGTCTTTGTGTGTCTATAGGCTGCAGTCATCACTTAACATCAATGTGAACTGCATGCTTGTTTGCACCTTCCATTACATAAAAAAAACATACCATTTAGCGGCATTTTTACTGGTGGTAGAGCTCCAGTGACGGAGCTCGCGGGCGTAGGCACCACCGCATTACCTAATATACTTGCCGCTAAATGTTTGTGTTCAGCACTTTCGTCTTCCGGTCAGGTGGTAATGCACGGCCCTGTAATTTCCGGCACAGAGGCATAACACCTTAGGCCTCAGGAGTGGTAACGCATTTGCATTTTGACCTTGGTCTTTGTGTGTATATAGGCTGCAGTCATCACTTAACATCAATGTGAACTGCATGCTTGTTTGCCACTTCCATTACATAAAAAAAACATACGATTTAGCGGCATATAGATTACGTAATGCGGTGGTGCCTACTGCCTCAAGATCCTACATTTAGAACTCTACCACCAATACAATACAGTCTACGAATATTGTCCCAGTTATATAAAAACAACTATATATATTAAGTAGGTATGTACAATGCAGTGATAGGTAGCTACGGTAGCGTCTAATGCATTAGTAACATAAAACCTATCTGTTTGTTTGTTTGCATTATTGATAGCCCTGTTAAGAATGACGTACACTGCGATGAAAAAAATAAACATTTATAGATTTTTTAAAATATAATAATAAATTATATAATAATGGCAATCCATTATACGTCTCACTGCTGAGCACGAGTCTCTCCCCTTATTTTGAAGGCCTGGAACTTACTCCACCACGCTGCTCCAATGCGGATTGGAGATACGGGTTAGTGGCCAACCCGCTGTCGGACGTTTTCAAACCGCCCATAAGGCCTCCGACAAGGTTTGACGACTGCCATCTATCGATAGCAAGCGGGACCTACGGCTTAACGTGCCCTCCGAAGGACGGAGACGCACATTTTATTAATTTGCCACTAGCGGTCACCTATCACACACCCGACCGCGCCCGTAATGCATAACCAAGTGGACCGCTTATGATCTACACCAGCCGCTGGGCCATGCGTGCTTCCTTGATTCTTTTTATAAATATACTAGCGACCCGCCCCGGCTTCGCACGGGTGCAATGCTGATATACTAAATACGCTACAGAAAAACTGTGAACGTTGTTTATAAAAAAACATAGCGGCCCGCTCCGGCTTTGCACGGGTTTAAAATATGTAACTCACTGAAAAAATGATAAAATCAATCCAGTAGATTTGATTTATTCATTTACTGCCCGTAGCCCGCACGCGTTTTTGGAGTACTTAAAACAATTCCCCTTTCCTTATCTTTGGAATATCTTTTATACACAATATTTTCACTTTTTTTTACATTTTTTTTACATTTTTACCTATTTATTTTACAACAATGGCTACTTTACCAGAACATTTACAATGAAGTTTTGGAGGCAAGCTGAAAAGTCGTGTTTTCGCACTGTTATTCTATTTCACTATACACGGGCACTGTAATAAACCTATATCAAACAAAATGCCATCAACTTTATTTAATTTAACTCAAATTAATATATTACAGAATATCTTTATATACAACGTTCACAGCTTTCTTGTCATTAGACAATACAAACATGTTTTCTCTAGAGGTTACTCTTGAAAGAGCGACATACAGTTGGCCATGTGAAAAACAGTCAACATAGGCACGCTGCCGCCGCGCCGCGTCGCCGTAAACGCTACGTTCCGCAATTTTTAAATCTGTACATCTTCAAAAATATTGATTTAAATCAGATGCTGTAAAAGGCCAAATAGATCTATATTAAATCAACAATGTATTTAAGGTATTTAATTGGATAAGGATTAATGCTGTATTGGTTAAAATCGCTTCGAATATTAGTCATTATTTGTCGTAAAAAGTAAATGACAAAAAAATGTTATTGTGGGATATCCATAAGAGATAGACATATACCATCGCGGAGTTTTCTGTAGACCTTTTCATTGTGTACAATACTTAGTACATTATTTTGATAAATCTCGTAGGATTCAGCCTGCGTTTGCAATGTAAGCGGAAAAAATGTAATTATTTGCGACATCACATTAGAAACCTCAAAAATAACAGTATTTGTCCACTATTTAATGGATAATATTATACATAAAAACCTTCCTCATGAGTTACTCTATCTATTAAAAAAAACCGCATCAAAATCCGTTGCGTAGTTTTGAAGATTTGAGCGTTCATAGGGACATACAACATGACACATGACAGAAAAAGCGACTTTGTTTTATACTATGTAGTGATGAAGTGGCAAACAAGCATGCAGGTACACATTGATTGTAAGTGAATACATCTACCTCACACCAGAGATTTCAATCTAGATGCATTGCCACTCCTGTGGTCTGAGTTGTTATGCCTCCGTGCCAGAAATTACAGGAACTTATATCACCACCTGACCGGAAAACGATATTCTTGAAGGCGACCATTTAGCGGCACGTAGGTTAGGTAATGCGACGGTGCCTACGCCCGCGAGCTCAGTCACTTGAGCTCTACCAACAGTTCTCTAACTGTTATATTAAAAAACAATAGCGAGCTATAGCGTTATACTTAATGCAACCACTTCCTCGACTCTATTACGACCCGTGAATATTCGGAGACTTCGGCTTATTTCGGGCCGATAGAGCGTTATCTCTATCGCACTTTACCTGTGTGGCCTTTATCTACCATTTTGATCAAGTTCTGACGAATACCGGACTATCAGTGCTTACTTATACAGTGTGCAGCAGAGTTAACTGTCTCTTTCGTAGGTTCGATGTACAATATTTCTTGATAGGTACTGTAAGTTTAGTATATTTTGGGTTAAAAGATTTATTTATTAATACTCATAAAAAGACAATACAGTCCACTTACAAATGAGTACCTTAGTTGCTAAAATAATTACGTTAAAAAGTATTATATAATCGTTCAAGAAATGGTTGAAACAGTCTCGTCTTAGATATTATCTAATACATATTGTTTTAATTTACTTTTGTATATATTTAAAGATTCACATTCTTTTATTTTACTAGGAAGTTTGTTAAATAACTGTATTACTATTATGTTATGTTATCTTACGAAGAGGACCGAGGGGTACCCTAACCGTAAAAAGACGTCCGTAACGCGTAACCAACGTAAGATTATTGTTACAATTTATATACCCAATATTCGTCTCTTCAAGAAACAGACAAATGGCGTGACATGGAGAACGCTCTCAGAACGCTTCAGGAAAACCGGCGGGCCCAGGTGCAAATCTGAGCAGCCGAAAATTATTAATAATTATTTTTTTTATTATTCGTCAACTTTTAAAGTTTATTGATTCCTATAAATTTAAGTACGTAATAACAAAATTTTGAACGTGGCTTCCTTCATAAGTTTTTGTACTGAATGTTCCTTACAAAAATAAGTAATATAGTGTTACATATTTTTATAATAAGGAATTTCGTTCCTATCCGGTGTCCCACGACACCACACGGTTTTTTTTTTCATAACTTCAACCGTCTCCATTGTACGTCGACCCTTATCTTTTATGGTGCTTTTAGCACTTTTTAGCGTAAAATTTATAAATGTTTACACACGACCGCGCGAACCACACTGATGATATTATTCACTTTTGCTCTGAGTGAACGTGGTCATTACAATATTGTATTACTGGACAAATAGTCCGGTACTTACCTGGGTACGTGTAAGGTGTACATTTCAAGTTTTTGAGAGGCTTTTGTGTGAATTACATAATACATATGAGAATTGGACGCGTAGACAAACTTGTAAAAAACTTTAACTAAATTCTGCTTATGAATGTAGGTAGTAAACAGTCAACTGTCTCAATAATGTATCTGATGGTAGAGCTCCAGTGACGGAGCTAGCGGGCGTAGGCACCACCGCATAACCTATTTATTATACTTGCCGCTAAATGGTAATGTTCAGCGCTATCGTGTTCCGGTCAGGTGGTAATGTACGGCTCAGCAATTTCCGGCACAGAGGCATAACATCTAAGGCCTCTGGAGTGGTAACGCATCTGCATTTTGACCTTGGTCTTTGTGTTAGTGCCTATAAATAGGCTTCAGCCGTTTAACATCAATGTGAACTGTATGCTTGTTTGCCACTTCCTTTACATAAAAAACATGGAGTGGTAATGGAAAAAATAATGGAAAATTTTATTCTATTTTCCAGTATGATATTTTAAATAGATATTATTATAGGTAACTCATAAAACTTATGAAGAACTTTCAATAATCTCTATCTTATAAAGTTGCACAATTTTCCCACACTGACCCAGGTCCATGAATAATACCACATGTTTTCTATGAATGAAATATATTGTACACTAATTCTTGCTAACTACAATCGTGGGTTTGCACTGAAAATTTCCATTAAAAAACTATTCGCAGGTTCGATCCTCGCACAATAAATGTTTGTATGGCCTACAGATATATATATATATTTTTTTTTATGTAATAAAAGTGGCAAACAAGCATGCAGTTCACATTGATGTTAAGTGATGACTGCAGCCTATAGACAACCACACAATGACCAGAGGTCAAACTGCAGATGCGCTGCCACTCTTGAGACATTAGGTGTTATGCCTCTGTGCCGGAAATTACAGGGCCGTACATTACCACCTGACCGGAACACGATAGTGATGAACACTACCATTTAGCGGCAAGTATATTAGGTAATGCGGTGGTGCCTACGCCCGCGAGCTTCGTCACTGGAGCTCTACCACCAGTATTTGTTTCGGGTCTCGGTGTCAGTATAATAATATGTGTTGTGTGTGTACAACGGCAACCACGACTGCCTAGTGCTGCTGTGAGTGAAAGCGTGTAATCTTGTTTTATTTTTATTTAGTCCATTATGTGTAGTAGTGCAATTAACCTTATAAGCAGTAGTATATTTTTAGGTTTTCGCAAGCTACACTGGCGAAATATCTTCAAACTGTTCTGGCCGCGACTTCTTTCGAGGTGGCATTCGAAATGTACGAAAAATAATCACCATTTCACCCTGTTGTGGGCATAATTGGGGAAGTGTTTTGAGTTTGAATTTTTTTCCTGTAACTAAGGTGGCAAACAATTGTGCAGTTCACATGGATGTTAAGTGATGACTGCAGCCTACAGACATCAATTCAAAAACCAGAGGTCAAACCGCAGATGCGTTGCCACCCCTGAGACCTAAGTTCTTATATCACTGTGACAGTTATTACAGGGTCATACATTGCAATCTAATCGTAAAACACGATAATGCTGAACACTACCATTTGGCAGTAGATAGATGTGGTGCATTGAAATAAAACTTGTTTTCGGATTTATTTCGCGTATATACTTCGGGTTCGATTTTAAATAATCACTTTAGTTTAATATACCCGAGATAGATCCGAAAACTAGTTTTATTTCTAATGAACAGTTTTAATATAGAGTTCCAGTGTACGGACTCAAGGGCATAGGCAGCACCACATCTATCTACTTTTTTTTTTTTTTAGGTCGGGCTTTGTGTAGGCGGACTGTCTCGAGACGGCACTAGTCTACTTCACCGGGCAATCGGCGAGCGCAGAAGGCGCTCCAGCCTAAAACTATCTAGTGTTCAGCATTATCGTGTTTTACGATTAGATGGCAATGTATGACCCTGTAATAACTGTCACAGTGATATAAGAACTTAGGTCTCAGGGGTGGCAACGCATCTGCGGTTTGACCTCTGGTTTTTGAATTGATGTCTGTAGGCTGCAGTCATCACTTAACATCCATGTGAACTGCACAATTGTTTGCCACCTTCGTTACAGAAAAAAAATTACAAACTCAAAATACTTCCCCAATTATGCCCACAACAGGGCGAAATGGTGATTATTTTTCGTACATTTCGAATGCCACCTCGAAAGAAGTCGTGGCCAGAACAGTTTGAAGATATTTCGCCAGTGTGAACGCATATTAACAATAACAAGCCAACGTACATGATGTTTGATTCTAACGATTTAGCTGCGTGTGCAAGTTCAAGCGAAATCTACAATAACAAATATTATTGTTAACTAGTTTTGGCTAAATAAATCAATTATCTACTGGGTGGTCGCTGGCTTATTAAGTTATTAGCTGACCAAGCTAAAATCGTCCTGCCATACAATAAATTTTACATCCTTTGCCTTAAAAAAAATAAAAAAAACTGTCAGAGGTGTCACATGTGGGACACCCGATTGGAACGAAGTTCCTCTTCAACTTCTAATGAATCACCTTCGCAATACCTTGGCTATTTTAAAAAATATTAAAAATACATATGCATTAGTAAAATCTTTTATTTTGCCGTATGCATATCCGGAACAGTCATGCACGCTTAAATGTCTTTGCCTTTGGCGGCGTCGTGTGGCGGGTTGCTCACTTCCCTCGAGGAGGGCAATGGCTGTCACATGCGTCATACTCGTGAACGGGTGCTGTTGGTGGGGACTGGTCTGTTCTGGTTTGCAGGGGCTACATCATATTTAGTAGATAGCAGTTTATTTGCATCTATGCTATGGACGTTCACATTATTTGATGTTTCACGATAATCTGTACTAGATTTAAGCTCTCATTTAAAAGAGCTCTTACTGAGTTTGTTGGGTAGCGGAGTTCTTCTCAGTAGTGACTGCACTTGGAACTCTGCTAAGTGAATAACTTTGATCTTGACGAATAAGTTTTTCTTTTTCTTCATTTATCATCATTGAAGGAATTGAAAAATTTTATGATTATTATGTTTAACCAAATAGTTTACATTTAAATTTTTAATTTACTATTAATATATGATTTTTCTTTTACTTTATGTAATGGTTATTCGCTCTAGGTAGTTTATGATTTATTGACGTTTTGAAAGTATCTGTAAAGATCTATTCGAAATAAAAATATTTTCTATTCTATTTCTATTCTATTCTATTCTATTCTAAAAAGTGGTTATTTTAATATTACAGACACTCCAATTTTATGACGCTCGCCTAGCCTCCTTAGCCAGCGTACCGAGCGCATAGAGCAACGCGGGCCACCAGTCGCGTCCGGTTCGCTTGTTGCTCTATGTATTGGTCGCGCCACGTAAAAAGAACGCTGGCAGTCAAGCTGCGCGTCATATGTTTTTATTTCATTTTATGTTATTCTATGTAATATAGTTTTCAATCTACCTACCAATACACGAAACCGCAAGCGAAAGCTAGATCAAAAATAAACCAATAGGGCTAGTACTTTCGTGCGCGAGTGTACCGATGCGCGAACACATCCCTTCTACTTTCTTCCAGCGTTCTTTTTACGTGGCGCGACCTATACCGAGCGATAAGGAAATTCGTTCCAACGACAAGCGAGCTCCATCTCCCATCGGAGTGAGCAACGCGTTTGAATTTGTTACTGGTAGAGTTTCAGTGTAGGTGCTCGAGGGCGTAGGCACCACCGCATCACCGATGCGTCAAATTTTGCTTTCCCTTTTTTATTTTAACCGATTTAGGGTCGGTGAATAATTTGACGCATCGGTGTGGGACTTCGGTAGCTTAGTGGTAAAGCGGCTGGACTGGTTATCCTGAGGTCGCAGGTTCTATTCCTGCCCGAAGTAAAAAAAAGAAAATTCTTTCCGTTTTTTCTTTAATTTCTAAAGTTCACTCGCATGTGTTATTACGAAACATAAATAGTACACTTTCTTTTTTTTTTATGTAATGGAAGTGGTAAACAAGCATGCAGTTCACATTGATGTTAAGTGATGACTGCAGCCTATAGACACCCACACAAAGACCAACGTCAATATGCAGATGCGTTACCACTCCTGAGGCCTAAGGTTTTATGCCTCTGTGCCGGAAATTACAGGGCCGTACATTACCACCTGACCAGAAACGATAGTGTTGAACACTACCATTTAGCGGCAAGTATATTAGGTAATGCGGTGGTGCCTACGCCCGCGAGCTCCGTCACTGGAGCTCTACCACCAGTAAAAAACTCTTACACAATCACCCATTTCTTTTCCCTTAACTAATAAAATATTACTTTATGAACCATTTAAAGGGTTGTTTTACAACTACAATAAAACTGTCTGTCTGTCGGTCCTATTGTTTTAACCGTTACGTAAAATAGTTTCACTAAAATAACGGATTAAAGAAAGGTAGGTACAAAACGAAAGTGTCGGGTCTGCGTCGGTGATGCATTTTTGTTTGTTGAAATGTAACTAATAAAAATATTTAAGGATTAAACTTTCTAATTCTATTGTTATTGGGTTTTCTGAGCAGTTAATGAGTAATCTTGCCGACTAGAGAAGGCGTGCCGGTAGTGTTCAGCACTATCGTGTTCCGGTGAGGTGGTAAGGTACGGCCCTGTAATTTCCGGCACAGAGGCTTAACACGTTAGGCCTCAGAAGTGGTAACGAACGCATCTGTATTTTGATCTCTGGTCTTTGTTTAGGTGTCTATAGGCTGCAGTCATCTCTTAACATCAATGTGAACTGCAAGCTTGTTTGCCACTTTCATTACATAAAAAAAACTGGTACCTACTTACCTACAGTTAGATTATATGTATATTTTGTATATTGGGTAGGTCAAAGAGTAATATGGGCCACCGGCCGCGGCGGACTGAAGAGGAGTAGTCATAGTGTTTATTACCGATGCAAAACAGTTTGTAATTTTTTGCGGGGGTAAATGCGTCCGACACTCACGCACTCTACAAAAATCGTCTATTACTACGAAACTCACACCTTGACTTTAAGAAAATACACAAACAATTTTACGCACACATTTCAACATCTAGGCGACAGGTATAGGCCCATTTGGGCTTGTACTTTGACAGAGGGGGAAGCCTGCATATGGCTACTCCCCTCCGGTGTTGCTCTATGGGGTAGATACAAAATGAAAGTGTCGAGTCTGTCCTATGTGAGTGACATAAATGTATTACTGTTAAAATGTAACTAATAAAAATATTTAAAGATTTAACTTTCGAATTCTATAGTCTATGGGTTTATTGAACAGTTAATGAGTAATCTGTTACAGTCAGATTTTTGTATGTGAGAAAGGTGATAAACAATCCTGCAGCCCACATTGATGTTAAGTGATGACTGCATCCTAAGGACATATAAACAAAAACCAGAGGTCAAAACGCAGATGCGTTGCTACTCCTTAGACCCAAGTTGTCATGGCTCTGTGATAGTTATTAGGTAAACATTACCATCTAACCGGAACACGATAGTGTTACACTACCATTTAGCGAGAGATAAGTTAGGTAATGCGGCGATGCCTACGCCCACGAGCTCCAACACTTGGAACTCTACCACCAGTAGAACTATAACCAAAACTAAGTGCGAGATTCACAGACCGCACTACGACTTTACTTTCGAGCAAAGTACGCTTCGAACTGTCAAAACCCATACATTTCTGACAGTTCTAAGCATACTTTGCTCAAAGTAAAGTCGTAGTGCGGTCTGTGAATCTCACCATAAGTGCGAGATTCACAGACCGCACTACGACTTTACTTTCGAGCAAAGTATGTTTCGAACTGTCAAGACCCATACATTTCTGATAGTTCTAAGCAAAGAAAGAAAGAAAGAAAGAAAGAAGAAAGAAAGAAAGAAATGTTTATTTGTAACAATGTACATGAACAACACAATTTTTGAAACATATGTAGGTCCCTAGGAATTATGCATTTGTTACAAATTTGCCCCAACTCAGCGTGTGCTAGTTGTGGGACAACCAGCGCTGATCTTGCGTTAGGGCCATTTTGTTCATCATAGACGGCTATACATAAAAACAACAATAAAAAATAATTAAGATTTTAAAACAATAAAAAAAAAAAAAAAAAAAAAAAAACACCTATACCTAACTACGATTGACGAGTTTTGGCGGGAACCTTGATAGAGGCGTATGGTGCTCTTATTTTATTTCATTATCTTGGTGTATTTTTAAGTTTTATTGAATAAAATTGGTGGCATTTTGTTTGATATTTGGTTTATGGTATATTACAGTGCCCGTGTATAGTGAAATAGAATAACAGTGCGAAAACACGACCTTTCAGGTTGCCTCCAAAACTTCATTGTAAATGTTCTAGTAAAGTAGCCATCGCTTTACTCGAATAACTTGACTGTAACTCACTTGACTGACATATTATACTTGATAACTTTTATACTTGATACTTACATATTATACTTGATATTATACCTACTAACTTTGACGCTGCTTAAATCAATACGAAATATCGTTTTACTTGACACTGGCAATATGCGTAATAGCGATGCCATAATAAAAAATAAAATAAAAAACGACGATTGACAGCTTGGTGAAAAAAGGCTTAGAATGCTTAGAACTGTCTGAAATGGGTTTTGACAGTTCAAAGCGTACTTTGCTCGAAAGTAAAGTCGTAGTGCGGTCTGTGAATCTCGCCCTAAGACAAAACCAATAAGGGACTACAAATAAAGTTTCTGGGGTATTCTAATTATAATAATGCGTACTCTTTGGTGGCTTTAACGTCACAACTGTCATAAAACAAAATGGCGGTCACATTTTACCGCCAAAAGTCGTTTGTCATAAAGTTCCATTTTCAAAACAATAAGATTTTTTTTAGTTCATTCACTCACAGAACTGTAGACGTCGCAAATTGCATTGTAAAACTATAAGGCGTCTTACAAACTGAAGTAATAAATTGATTTTTTTTATCATCGATAACTCGAGGGCATAGATAGCGAAGCTTTACTTAATTTAAGCTCCACGTTCTGGCCAATAAACATAATATTATTATAATGTTGTACTCCATGAACAGCTGACGAACGCACCGCCATGTACCACGCCGCGTCCCTCCCAGTCATGACCCACGTGACCTTATTCCGGCTTTCACCATCCGATGTCTAGAGCGAAAGTTGCATCGCCCGTTAACGTAATAGTATATTATTATTTAATTTTACTGGTGGTAGAGCTCCAGTGATGGAGCTCGCTGGCGTAGGCACCACCGCATTACCTAATATACTTGCCGCTAAATGGTAGTGTTCAGCACTATCGTGTTCCGGTCAGGTGGTCATGTACGGCCCTCTAAAAATAATGTAGCTAAGATACTGTAAACAAGAACCAGAGATTTCAATGTAGATTATTAAACTTTTTTTTTTTGGGTTGTTACTTGAGAAGTCTAAGTACTTTTTTAAATTGTATTAAATGATATTTGAATTTGAAATGCACTAACTTTTCCGAAGCTTAAGCTCTGTGTCAGAAATTACGGGGTCGTAATAACCCTGACAAGCGATAGGCTTGTACTGATTATATAATGCAGTGTCTCCTACGCCTCCGTCACTAGAATTATACTGCAAGTGATGATTATTAATAAAATTTTCAGTACGTGAGGCAAATCCGTAAAAATATTTTCATTTCAAATTATTTTTTTTTTAAATGTACGTCTGCAGTCAACCTTATGTGGTACATACATACGTGTGACAAAGAACAAAGATTTAGTACGTGAACAAGTATTGTCGCCACAAATATTACACTTTCGACGTTCCTTACAAAACGATCGATGTGGTGACCATGTTTTATGAAAATTTTCAGGACATCATTGAATACTAATATTCAAAATTCTCATCGACGTCAATATTCCTTAATAATAATATAATATAATAATCATTTATTTATTCAAGTGACCAGGACTCAATATAATATAAAAACTTACATTTAACTCATAAGTAACTTAAAATATCCAATGTATAAAAAGTCTTAAGTTTTAACTCTAGTTTAGTTTTAGCTCGTGACTATTTTGACCCCACAAATACGACTATTATTGCACTGAATAATGTCTACATTATGAAAAAGACTCCGTCTCCATAATAATAACAACGCTTTATTTTTCCTTAAACAGCTGTTGTAACAAATAGAAACATTCTTTCTCTTACAATAGTTACCTACATTTATATATACCTACTACATATATATTTCCTACTTAAAACAATAAATATATCCATTCGAACAATAAGCTATTTTTTAAAAGTATATCTATATGTCTATCACTCTAGGTATCTGGTTTGTGTGTCACTGTATGCACTGTGCGTGCAAGTGCAATTTATGCCAGAGAATATGTACTTACTTACCATAAAGAAAAATAAAAATATTTTATACTTCATTATGTTGTTGGCTGACGTTACTTTGTCCATAAAAAAGGTTGCGGACCAATCGCCACTCAAAAATATTAAGAACAATGGACCTGGTCGTTTTGCCCGAATCGGACGAAACTCGGCGGACCAAACGCCTACTAAGCCATATATATGAATCTCTTTTAATTTATAACTTTAAGTAGTGTAATATTCCATTCAAAGAGAAAATCTCCAGAAGCAAATACTAAAAAACGGCCAAGAGCGAATACGCATTTCTCTTAATCACATAGAACATTATGACGCGTCAGGCTACGAATGAAAATTAAAAGTAAATTGCAATAAACTACACTCAGCATCGTCATCATTTCAGCCAAAAGACGTCCACTGCTGAACAAAGGCCTCCCCCAAAGATTGCCACAACGAACGGTCCTGGGTCATCCAGCAATTGCCCGCAACTTTCACCAGGTCGCCGGTACATTTTGTGGAGGCCTGCCTACCCTTATATTACGACAGTATGCCTATTTAAATCTATTAAAAAACCATCGTCAAAAAACCCACAAACAATAAAACTATAAGCCTGGGTCACACCAAAATATTTGTTAAAGTTGCATTTTCACATCCTTCTCTTACTTATAGAAATCTGTCAAAGTTAGAGAAGGATGTGAAATGTTTTAATAACTTACACAAATATCTTGGTGCAACCCAAGACGAACCCATGAGGATGGACGGGATGAACCCATATTCTAAGTCGTAATCTCGACCTCAACTCAACCTCAAACAGTGGAATTGGTAATCTTAGTTGTAACTAATACCTCAACTCGACGACTCTGCCTCCGTTTGAGGTAAGAAAGCAATTGTCGAACTCCAAGGTACGTCACGTCACCTTGAAGTTTCGAGGAGTATTAATGAATAATGTGGCGTAAATATATTACGCCATATTCTTGCGCTCAATAAGTTTTTCGTGTCGGCACTGTCTGGAAATATATTATACCATATTTTTCAATAAAATTTTTCAAGACTTTTAAAATTATTTAAATGATAATCCGTACATACGAGTTACTGTTCAAATACAACTAAGAATAAGGATTTCTAGGTGTCCTCATAAAATATCTCAAGCTGAGTGTGAGTCAAGGAAGGTTTTTTTTTAATGTTATTAAAGTGGCAAACAAGCAAGCAGTTCACATTGATGTTAAGTGATGACTGCAGCCTATATACACCCATACAAAGACCAAGGTCAAAGTGCAGATGCGTTCGTTACCACTTCTGAAGCCTAAGGTGTTATGCCTCTGTGCCGGAAATTACAGGGCCAGTTTTTAGTGACGTCTTAGAATATGGGTGTAAGTGTCAAGCGACAAGAGCCTACCGACGGCGGTAGGCTGATGAACTAATGACCTGCGTAAACACTACCGCAATTTGCACTGTCTGAACTTGCATTTAAAAGATCAGTAGTACTTGCTATCACACAAACATAAAATAAATTAGCTTTGTCGATTACCTCTCATACATTTTAAGACATTGACACTTTACTGTGGATGACGTAGTTGGTTGCATATTTATTACGAGGGTGGATCCAAAAGTTCGAAGCCCGACCAAGAAAATGAAAGAAAAGTGGGTCTAATTTTATTTTTATTTTTCGACATAGTCTCCATCTAGCTCAACACACTTCTTCCACCTGAACTGCAACTTGTTAATCCCCTCGAAAAAAAAAAAGATTCCGGAAGGTCGGCGAAATACTCGTTTACTGCGACTATCACCTCATCTTTGGTCGAAAATTTCGAGCCACTCAAATGTTTTTTTAAATTTGGAAATAAATGATAATCTGAGGGGGCTAAATCCGGCGAATAAGGTGGGTGGGGCAGCAATTCGTAGCCACAATCATGGATTACAGACATTGTTTCAACCGAAGTGTGAACACGTGCATTGTCTTGATGGATCAAAACTTTCTTACGCAATATTCCCGGCCTTTTTTCTTTTATTTCGTCTCGTAGTCTTCGTAAAAGGTTACAATAATAACTAGAATTAATATTTTGACCTTTCGGTAAATAATCTACAAAAATAATGCCCTTCGCATCCCAAAAAACAGAAGCCATGACTTTGTTAGTCGACAAAACGACTTGAGCCTTTTTCGGTGTAGGTGAGTCAGATCTTTTCCACTGTTTGGATTGTTGCTTTGATTCAGGAATATGGTGGTGAACTCCGCTTTCATCCATGGTAACAAATCAAGACAAAAAGTTCTCGGGATCAGTCTCAAAACGTTCCAAACAGTCTCGCGAAATTGTGAATCGAACTCGTTTTTGTTCAGCTGAAAGCAACCTCGGGACCCAGCGAGCAGAAACCTTATGGAATCCCAATTCTTTCGTTATTATGTGTTGCACCCGGCCATAACTAATGTCTGTTGTTTCAGCTATCTTACCGATGGTCAAACGTCGATCACCCAGTACGAGATCACAAATTTTATCGATGTTTTCTTTCGTGGTAGAGGTTGTAGGCCGTCCACTCATAGGATCATCTTCAATGCTCTCACGACCGCGCTTAAACTCAGCTACCCACTTCTTGACACTAGAATACGATGGAGCAGACTCCCCCAATGTGCCCACCATATCTTGATGGATGTCTTTTGGTGACAGGCCTTTTTTATTGAGGTACTTAATGACTGCACGATGTTAAATTTTCTCCATTATTGAAAATGGCGTCAGAATGCTTCAAACAAATAATCACAGAAAATTTATATTGTGCAGTATCGGAATGAAACTGCGCACAATAAATCAATAGAAGACATACTAACAAAGAACGGTAAATTTAAAAAGATGTCATGTCTCCTTGTAGTTTGGGCCACGAACTTTTGGATCCACCCTCGTATAACAAAAAATGATATTGATACTCATTATGTAACACACAATATGTAACTGTTTGTTGTTCCCAATAAAATAAAATAAAAATAAAATAAAATTTCTAATCTATTTACCGCCAAATGGTAGTGTTCAGCACTATCATGTTCCGGTTACATGGTAATGTATGGCCCCGTAATAACTATCACAGAGAAAAAACGACTAAGGTCTCAGGGGTGGCAACGCATTTGCATTTTGACCCCTGGTTTTTATGTAGATGTCGATAAGCTGCAGTCATCACTTAACATCAATGTGAACTGCATGGTTGAGTGCCAGCTTATTTAAACTCATGGTCACCCCAAAGTAATACGAGATCAACTATAATAAATACGAGTTTGTTATGATAACAATGTCGCCTGTTGTCGAGTTACACAAAACTTGTGTACGTATGTATTGAAAATAAAGACGATAGCACGCCGTTTCCCAGACGATATAGGCAGACGTAAAACGTAACTTCACGCCTGTAATCCTCGGGGCAGGCAGCGGTCAATGCAAGCATTCAAGCATACACGCAAACCCCGGCGATTCGCAGTTTACGTTTTGGCCCATGTAACAGGTGGCGAGCCTGTTGACATCTCCGGGCACATTACCAAACTTCGAGGCACTGGAAATTTTACACACAATTCACACACACTCGACAAGTGATTAGTATGGCGGCTTTTTGGTGAAGGCTACTTATGTATGACATATTAATATAGTATTCTATCACCATCATTGTGAAATGTATAAATATGTTAGAATATTATTTCACTGGTGGTAGAGCTCCAGTGACGGAGCTCGTGGGCATAGGCACCGCATTACCTAATATACTTGCCGCTAAATGGTAGTGTTCAGCACTAGCGTGTTCCGGTCAGGTGGTAATGTACCCTGTAATTTCTGGCACAGAAGCATAATAACTAAGGCCTAAGGAGTGGTAACACATCTGCATTTTGACCATGGTCTTTGTGTGGGTGTCTATAGGCTGCAGTCATCACTTAATATCAATGTGAACTGCATGCTTGTTTGCCACTTTCATTACACTTGAGACGGCACTAGACTACCTCACCAGGCAATCTGTTCCAACTCTTTCTAATTCCAACAATATCACATACATACTAGTTGAAAGACCTTTAGAAATCTAAAATAAACTTTACACGATTCAATGAAAATTGTAAGACGTTCGAAGAATTCAAATTATTACACAAAGCGAATTTCTCGGAAATATCGAATGTTGCTTCTCTTGTTCAATAGAACTTCAAGCATGCGCCTGTTTACTATTAATATTAATGATATAAGAAAGACTTACCCCCTTATTCATAAACGTACTTTAGATACGTTTTAGCTATAGAATGCTTTGTCTTTGTCAGTTGCATTGTCAAATGTGCAGGATAGAAAAAGACGAAAGGAGAGATTAGCAACACTTTAGCTAAAATACGTTTATGAATAGTTAATCTATATCTATATATAAAAATCAATTGCTGTTCGTTAGTCTCGCTAAAACTCGAGAACGGCTGGACCGATTTGGCGAATTTTGGTTTTGAATGATTTTTGGAAGTCCAGAGAAGGTTTAAAAGGTAAGAAATTATGAAGAAATTGGTGGGAAATAGTAAAAGCCACAATTTCATTTTCCCATACGAATAGTCCGTATATATCAAACCTTTGACACATTATTTCATTGTGAGGCAATACGTAGTTTAGCGGGTCAGCTAGTAATAACTAATATCACATTTATATACGATTTGCAACAACTTATTAAACGTTTTCTTTGTATCGATGATGATATTTTAAGTAATTTTCATTTCACCATACAATTCACGCCAAGTCTCTTACGGAGTAGGCAGAGAGTGTAAATCGCCAGATATCCCGGTCCTGACACACCACCCGCGCATCTTCTACATTCATCATTCTCTTCATACATGCACGCCGATTTCTAAAACTTTTGACCCCATTCTCAGACAGTACTCGACCTATTTGGTCATGGTAGGTCAGTCTTGGCCTTCCTGGGCCTCTGCAACCATCCACCATAGAGCAACAAGGGCCACCGGGCGCGGCGGACTGGAGGGGAGTAGCCATAGCGTTTATTACCAATGCAAAACAGTTTGTCATTTTTTGCGGGGGGTTATGCGTGCGACACACACCCACACTATAAAAATCGTCTATTACTACGAAACTCACACTGTCAGACACGACACTTTACTGTTGACTGGATTGAAGACGCACGCCGTATGGCGGATAAAGCAGCGCAAGCGAACCAGGGTGACACGCTCTACTGGATGTTCTAATAAAACGCTTTTTCACTGTTCACTATTATTTTCCTTCTGATTTCTTCCTTAGGTAGTGATCCGAGTGTTCCGAGTGCTGTCGACGAACTGTACCGGCCATACAAAAGTGCCCTACTTTTATTCTAAAATCTCAAGGTCATTGAGCTTAAGAAAACCTCCTGTGATTGGTTGTTGGTTCAAGTAACCAATCACAAGAGATATTTAAATTTCAAGCAAACAAATTTTATTATCTATGATTGGTTGATTTGAACAACCAATCAGCTATTAGATCTATTTGGCCAATTAAAATCTCTATGTATCTCAGATCATTACCGAAAGGAAACAACAGACATCAAAAATCTTTATTTTCAGATAAAAATGCACAAATTACAGTAATAAAACAAACATAAAACTATTTCAAATGTTAAAAACTATAAAATAAAGTCAAATAAACAAACATGTTATGCTAAACTATGAAATTATACAAAAACTATTAAACTATACAAAACAAAGTAATATTAAATACAAACGAGCTTTAAGTGACACAAAACTATTAATTACACTCTAAATTATCACAAATATTACATAACAAAGTCAAAATCTAAAAATAGAAGTTTTACAATACTCTAACGCTATTGGTCACTTAAGCTCTATCTACGTTCCGATAACGTATACTATTGTGTACTATGCTATTGACGACTACACAACACGATTGTTATTGGTTGTCTACGCGCTGACAACGTACACTATTGAGGACTGTATGGCCGATCACTATCAAAACTGTTTTTTAATCACTAACACTGTACATTATTCATGAGCGTCCTGCACATTTCTCCCGCCGTGCTACTCAGCATCAGGTACCGGTGCAGGCGCGATCTCATATCGCACTGGCAGAATGATGAATCTTCTTACAGGCCGCCGTAGTATCCCCGTCCTCGTCTGTATGTCTGCGGTGCGCACGATGCCATCAGGTCCCGGGAACGTAGCGATGACCCGGCCACGAAGCCAGGTGTTGCGAGGTGAGTTGGGGTCCGTGACTTGGACCAGGTCCCCAACTTGGACTGTGGGCCCCTTGTCGTGGGGCTCCCGCCGGTGTTGAAGCCCAGGCAGGTATTCTCGCAGCCACCGGTCCCAGAACAGGTCAGCGAGCCTCTGAGCGGCGCGCCAGCTGGATCTGGGTTGCAGGTCTCCGTCGTCAAAGGTCCCGGGAGCTGAGACCTCACCGGAACCTCCCAATAGGAAGTGATTGGGAGTCAGGGCCTCAGGATCTTCTGCGCTCACTGAGACGTGGGTCAACGGACGGCTGTTGACTGTATATTCTGCTTCTATTAGTAATGTGTGCAGAACTTCTTCTGTAGGGTGCTTTTCATGGAGCGTCGCTGTCATCGCTGTCTTCACTGATCGCACCATTCGTTCCCAGGCACCGCCCATGAAGGGTGCACCGGGTGGTATGAAGCGCCATGAGATCTTCTGTTTCGCTGCCTCTTCCATCGTAGATCTGTCTATTGCCTCTCGTAGCTCCTTGTCAGCGGCCTTCAAGTTGGTCCCGTTGTCGGACCAAATCTCCGTTGGGCAGCCTCGGCGTGCTACCATTCTGCGTAGGGCCATGATAGCGGAGCTTGCACTGAGAGAGCCCGCTATTTCGAGATGTATGGCGCGTGTCGTGAGGCAGGTGAAGATCGCCACGTATCTCTTCTGATGGGACCTACCAGTCGAAACTGAAAGCGGACCGAAGTAGTCGACCCCTGTGTAGGTGAAGGGTCGCCGGTGATGGGCGAGACGACACGATGGTAAGTCCCCTGTTCTCGGATACGGTGGCATCTGTGTCTTCATTCTGCAGTGAAGGCAGCGTCGTACGATCGTACGAGTAATCGGTCGTACACGTAGAATCCAATACTGTTGACGACACTCGTTTACTGTAGCTTCGACGCCCGCATGGTGAAGCTTACGATGGATGTTTTCTATCCATAACTTTACTGTGTGATGATTGCCATCTAAAATCATCGGACTTCTATTAATTCCTGGAGCTTTCTCTATAGCTTCTATGCGGCTGCGTAAACGTAGAGCCCCTTCGGTGTATTCTGTGCTGAGCTGTTGAAGACGACTATCTTTGTTTACTATTTTCTGTTTTCTGATGTCTTCTATTTCTTGGCCGAAGGTTTCTTCCTGTGTAGCACGCATCAGAAGAGCTTCTGCCCGAATGAGGAGTTCGGCAGATACGTGGATGAACTTCTTTTCTGTTTCAGTCTTCTTTTGTATGTGTTTTTTGACTGTTTTGTTCATCTTCTTTCTCCAGTCTGGATCTTGTTGTTTGTTTTTTACAGTTCTCCTGTAGTTGACTGTGTCCGTTGATGGCTTGCAGAGCTGAATGAAGAGGAGAACCCGTGCTGTGGCGTAACGCAACCTCTCCCAGTTAGAGAAGCGAGAGGGCACTGGTAGAGCTTCTGACAGTCTCGGTTGGTTTCTGTCTGTTATCAGATGGACTGCCTCTTCGCCTGTAGGTTCTGACGGCGCTGGAGCTGAAGTGTCCGCTGGCCACGTGTCCTCCGGTTCCAGGAGGAATTCTGGACCCGTGTACCATCTGTGGTGCTTGTTAAATGATGGTGGCACCTTTCTGGTGGCATCGTCAGCTACATTCTGTTTACTCGGGATCCATCTCCACTCGTTGACTGTTGATGTTTCTTCTATGGCGGCGAGTCTATATGCTACATAAGGTTTGTAGGCACGAGGTCCTGTCTTGATCCAGGAAAGCACTGTTCTACTATCTGTCCAAAATGTTTTCGAGTCTGGTTTTCTTTCGTGTTCTCGTATTACTGTTTCGGCAAGACGGACTCCTAGTACTGCGGCCTGCAGTTCTAATCGTGGTATCGAGGTAAGCTTCAGAGGTGCAACTTTCGCCTTGGCTATGACGAGTGACACGTTGACTTCGCCGTTCGGTGCTATTGTTCGCCAAAACAAGATTGTTGCGTAGGCCGACTCACTGGCGTCTGTAAAGATGTGTAGCTGTAGCGTCGTAGCATCTGAATAACCTACGTAGCACCTCGGTATTGTGACGTCGGCGAGGCTTTTCAGGTGTGTCAGCCAGTCTCTCCACTCTGTCGCGAGGTCTTCATCGATCTCGTCGTCCCACGATGTACCACGTCGCCACACTTCTTGAAGCATCTGCTTGGCTATGATAGTGACTGGTGATGCGAAGCCCAGTGGGTCGAACATGACGATCCGTAGAGCTTGCCTCTTCGTCGGTGTCTGACCTTCGATGAGTGCCGATGGTATTCTAGCCATGTTCAAGTTGAAGGTGAACTCATCTGTCTTCGGTTTCCATACGAGACCCAGTACTCGTTCTATTTTATCTTCTGTGCTATGAAACTCTATACTGTCTGTTGATTCTATTTCTCCAATGGCTTCAAGCAGGTAAGTAGAATTAGATTTCCACTGTTTGAGTTCGTAGTTCGCTTTCTTCTGTATGTTACGAACTTCTGTGGTGATGCGAACTGCGTCCTCGATGTTCTTGAAGCTGTCTAAGTAATCATCAACGTAGTGTTTCTCTATTATGGCCTTCACGGCTTCAGGATGCGTTTCTCTATGTTTTTCTGCGTTGATGTTCTTGACATAGATAGCTGTAGCCGGAGAACTCGATGCGCCGAAAATAAGTGAAGTCATTCTGTATTCTTCTGGTGGACGGTCATCTCTTCGATCTCCTCTCCAAAGGTAACGAAGAGCGTCTCTGTCTTCTGTTCTTAACTTCACTTGCATGAACATTTCTCCGATGTCAGCTGTTACGGCGATGCAGTGCTGTCTGAACCTCATAACGACCCCAGGCAAGGACTGGAGAAGGTCAGGTCCCTTGAGGAGCAGGTCGTTGAGGGAGACTCCTTTTGTTTTAGCCGCTGCGTCATGGACAACTCTCAGCTTGCCTGGTTTCATCGGGTTCACCACGCCGAAATGTGGCAAGTACCAGGTTCTATTTTTCCAGGTTTTCTGTTCAGGTGCGCGCTCCGCGTAACCTTTGGAGATGAGAGCTTCCATCTGTTCTGTATACTTCTTTTTCAGGTCATCGTCGCGATCAAGCTTCTTTTCTATACTGTAGAGCCTCTTCAGTGAGTTCTGTTTGTTATCAGGCAGAGTTGCTTCTTCTGTTTTCCATAGAAGTGAAGTTTCGTATTTTCCATCTTCTCTCTGTGCTGTGTTACGCTGTAGAATACGAAGAGCCTTTTCTTCTGGGTCTGACTGAGGCTTCTTCGGAGTGATGCCCAAGGAGTCCATGGCGAAGTACTGTTTCATCATATCATCCAGATTTTCATCGGTCGGTTCTTCAGTCAGGTGGTGAACGAAGTCAACGCTGTTCGACGCGTTACTGTGGCTGCCATGCAAGACCCAGCCCAGTGGCGTGAGTGATGCCACTGGTTGGTTCTTAGTGCCTTTCTTCACCTTCGTAGACAACAGTAGATGGCAGTGGTCTTGACCGATGAGTATTCCAGGTTTCGCTTCACTGTAGGTGATGAAATTAGTGATGGCACGCAGGTGTCGACACTCCTTGATGCGGCGCCTTGACACTTCTTGTGCTGTGACATGTAAGTTCTTCACTGTTCTCGCTTGTATGGACTCTTTTCTATTATTGACACCTCTCAGTGTGATGCTAACTCTCCTTGATGCAGATTCTCCTGTCTTAAGTGAGTTGATCGCTTCTATGCGGAGTGGTTCGACGGGTCCAGTCGCTCCTATTTTGTCGGCGATGCTATTATCTATCAATGTTACTGTTGACCCGTCGTCCAATAAGGCGTAAGTATCTATTTCGCCATCAGGGCCTGACGCTGTTACTGGAATGATCTTCAAGTATGACTGTCTTCCTGCTGACACCCATGCTGAGTTGATGGCTTCTGTTTTTTCTGTGTGATCATCTTCTGGCTTGCTGGCACTCCTTCTGAAGTGTAGCATTCTATTGTGATAGTACTTGCAACCGTCGATACCGCAGACACGCTGTTGACAAAAGTGCGTTTTCGATCGGTAGCGAAGACACTTGAAACACAGTCGATGATTCTTGGCTGTATCCCATCTCTCATTACTATTCTGTTTCTTGAAGATATCGCAGTTGATGATGGCATGTCCAGTTTCTTCACATACTGGGCACTTTACTATAGGTTTCTCTGTTACTGTGTTAACTCGATGATTTCGTCTATTTAGATGACTCGATTGTTGACTTGACTGTTGATACTGCGTTGTAACTATTTTTGGCTGCGCGTATGGACCGCAGATCTCAGCTTCTCTCTTGAGGAACCGTTGAAGCTTGATAAGTTCAGGAGTTTCTCTTGGTAGTAACGCTGCGAACTCATAGAACTTGAAGCGTAGAGTTGAAGCCATTTTCTCGACTATTGATCTTCCGACCTCTGGATTGTACAGGTAGTAGATGCAGTTGAGAGCTTGCAGAGTGGCAACGACATTAGAAATCTTCGTTGAATAAATGCAGATGTCCCTTGGCGATTCTGTCAGACGGGGTAGGGCACGAAGAGTTTCCATCTCAGCTGCTGCTATGGCATCTGGTCTGCCGAACCTGGCTTCCAAAGTTTCCATAATAATAGATGGATCGGAGTTCGTTATCAGTTGTGCTTCCACAGCTTCTCTCGCTTTTCCTTTCAGGTTTCTCCTGAGTCTGTTTAAATTTTCCAGCTTCGTATGTAGGTTCTCAGTCTCTTGATACGCAGCACGGAAGTACAGCCAGTCTTGATATGCACCATTGAATATCGGTAGTTCGATCGCCCTCGGTTTGTTGGCTGTTTTCGAAAATTGAGAGATCGCGTCTGCCAGTAGTACAAGCTCTGATGAAGGCTGCGGACCGGCAGGCGGCTGTTGGTGCGGAGTGAATGATGGCGCAGCTCTATAATAATTCTGTTGTTGCTGTTGCTGTCCATACTGCTGTTGTTCCGCTTCTATAGGCGATCTTCTAATTTCTTCAGCCTCTATTCTTCGAATGGGTTCGATCGCAAACATCGTAGGTGCTTGTGGCTGGTTCTGCAGCCAGGCATCGATTCTATCATGCTGTTCTATCTGTGTAAACACGGAGCCGTCGTCCTCGTTGTCGGACTCCGCTTCT
Organism: Macrosoma leucophasiata; assembly: GCA_036365455.1. NCBI lineage: Eukaryota > Metazoa > Arthropoda > Insecta > Lepidoptera > Hedylidae > Macrosoma > Macrosoma leucophasiata. Next base: position 6,145,997 of record JAWQUS010000015.1, read on the forward strand.
ATCACGGCGATCTGCGCTTGTGCTAGCTCGACTTGAACACGCGCAAGATTTTCTTTGGCCTTGGCCAACTTTGATGATTTCGTAGATCTTCTAGATCTTGGCTTGTTGAGGTTCTTCATTGCCTCCTGTTCTATTTGTGGCGTGACGCCCTGTTTCTTCATTTGTGAAGACGCTGTCTGTTCGGGGGCGGCGCTCCGGATGACGGCGCTCGCGACGACGGTACTCGCGGTGGCGGCACTAGCGACGGTTTTCGGGTTGACGACACTCGCGGCGGTACCTTTACTATACGGATTGACAGCACTCGGATTGCCAGCTCGCGGCTCGACAGTACTCGGGCCGGGAGCGGGACTCGGATTGACAGCTCGCCTTTCGACAGCACTCGGGCCGGGCGCGGTACTCGGATCTGACGGGTTGTTCGATTTCTTGCGTTCCGTTTCTGTTGTCTTCGACGTGAACGCGGATGCGGACGTGGCTGTGGTCGTAGTCGCCTCTGTTGATGTGTTGTTCGCAGAACTGGTAGTTTCGGTAGTACCAGATTGCGTCGATTCTTCTGTAGTTGGCGACGATTCCGCTGTAGATGGTTGTGCACGTCCTCTTCCTGTAGAACGCGTAATTGGCATCTTGACTGCGTATACGGCGTAATTTCTTCTTGTCCGGCTCGAACTGGACCAAAAAATGTCAGACACGACACTTTACTGTTGACTGGATTGAAGACGCACGCCGTATGGCGGATAAAGCAGCGCAAGCGAACCAGGGTGACACGCTCTACTGGATGTTCTAATAAAACGCTTTTTCACTGTTCACTATTATTTTCCTTCTGATTTCTTCCTTAGGTAGTGATCCGAGTGTTCCGAGTGCTGTCGACGAACTGTACCGGCCATATTTTTTTTTTTTTTTTTTTTTTTTTTTATGTCGGGCTTTGTGTAGGCGGCCTGTCTCGAGACGGCACTAGTCTACTTCACCGGGCAATCGGCGAGCGCAGAAGGCGCTCCAGCCTAGCAAAAAAGTTAGCGCAACTGCCTAAGGGTGACCCATGCGGGTCCGTGCCTCGGCTTAGGGCGTTGCGGAGGGACATATGAGACATATGCGATTATGGGCGGTGCAACTTTCGCTCTTGCGTTCCGGAGATAGGGTCGGGATCAGGGGCGGGCGCGGCGCGAAACGCGTCGGCGCGTTGTATTGTTGGCGGTTTGTGCAGTGTGGTTCTGTAAATGATTATTCATAGCGGCGATGGCCAACGTGGTCTCATCGTCCGGATCTTTTAAGACGTGCGTACCGGCCATACAAAAGTGCCCTACTTTTATTCTAAAATCTCAAGGTCATTGAGCTTAAGAAAACCTCCTGTGATTGGTTGTTGGTTCAAGTAACCAATCACAAGAGATATTTAAATTTCAAGCAAACAAATTTTATTATCTATGATTGGTTGATTTGAACAACCAATCAGCTATTAGATCTATTTGGCCAATTAAAATCTCTATGTATCTCAGATCATTACCGAAAGGAAACAACAGACATCAAAAATCTTTATTTTCAGATAAAAATGCACAAATTACAGTAATAAAACAAACATAAAACTATTTCAAATGTTAAAAACTATAAAATAAAGTCAAATAAACAAACATGCTATGCTAAACTATGAAATTATACAAAAACTATTAAACTATACAAAACAAAGTAATATTAAATACAAACGAGCTTTAAGTGACACAAAACTATTAATTACACTCTAAATTATCACAAATATTACATAACAAAGTCAAAATCTAAAAATAGAAGTTTTACAATACTCTAACGCTATTGGTCACTTAAGCTCTATCTACGTTCCGATAACGTATACTATTGTGTACTATGCTATTGACGACTACACAACACGATTGTTATTGGTTGTCTACGCGCTGACAACGTACACTATTGAGGACTGTATGGCCGATCACTATCAAAACTGTTTTTTAATCACTAACACTGTACATTATTCATGAGCGTCCTGCACACACACCTTGACTTTAATAAAATACAGAAACATGGAGGCGACAGGTATAGGCCCATTTCGGCTTTGACAGAGGGGAAAGCCTGCATGTGGCTACTCCCCTCCGGTGTTGCTCTATGCCATCCACATTCGCATTGTATATCTATTTAGTCATTCGCTCATTCGACATTCTGTCTATATGCCCGAACCATCAGAGCATGCCAATATAGTTAATACGTATTATTTCTTTTTATACTCTAATTATAATAACATTTTTAATGAAAAACGAGAACTGCCCTAAATGACAATATTGATTGATCACCATCTCACTTTGCTGACAATCGGAAAGATTCCATTATTGTCCGGATCCGCGAGCTTGACAACACCTGATTATGATTGATGCCAGCTGACAACGGCAATAGTGGTGGGAACATGTTAATATCGATATCGATTCACACATTCTATAGTCTTAGGAATCGGCGTGCATGTATGAAGAGAATGATGAAGGTAGACGAGGCACGAGAGGTTTGTCAGAACCGGGATGTCTGGCGCTCTACACTCTCTGCCTACCCCGTTAGGGACCTGGCGTGAAGATACATACATACATACATACATACATACATACATTCTATAGTCTATTCATCGAGACAATCATATAGGGAAATTCGGACTGGCATCTCATTGGTCGTAGATAAGGAACTAACCCCCTTATTCATAAACGTATTTTATCTAAAGTGTAGCTTATCTCTCTCTCGTCTTTTTCTATCCTGCACATTTGACAATACAACTGACAAAGACAAAGCATTCTACAGCTAAAACGTATCTAATGTACGTTTATGAATAAGGGGGATAGTGTGTAACTACATGACCATAATACAAAATGTACTGAAAACAGATATCGCAGTAACGTATGCGATATTATCGACCTTTAATAACGCTCCTGTGTGGTAAGCCTTTTACCACTTCCGACAGTTGCAGAAAAAACCGACCGAGATAGATAGTTTCGCCAAGAAAAGATTTACATGCAATTTGTCACATAAGTAGTTAATAGTCTGAATTTACATAATAATAATTGTTTATTGTCTTGGAGGGCGGTGAAAAAATCTATAAGAGAATGATGAAGGTAGAAAAAGCACGGGAGGTATGTCAGGGCCGGGATTTCTGGCGCTCTACACTACCCCGTAAGGGACCTGGCGTGAAGATACGTAATGCAAGGGTACGTAAGCTTATTACGGAGAAAAGTTAAAAAATAAAACTGGTTCTATAAACTCGTAGTATCAGATCTTTATTTCTTTTGGACAGAGAGCCTGCGCTTGCTGCTTCTGGGTGAAGTAAGCTAAAGATTATCTGTGGATAAGTTACCTAAAAATAGGCCATTATTTTTACGCATTTGTTTAAACTTAAAATACGTTATACACCAATTAATATCATAGTAGATTTTTTTTTTATTTAATGGAAGTGGCAAACAATCATGCAGTTCACATTGATGTTAAGTGATGACTGCAACCTATAGACTCCAACACAAAGACCAAGGTCAAAATGCAGATGCGTTACCACTCCTGAGGCCTTAGGTGTTATACCCCTGTGCCGGAAATTACAGGGCCGTTTTGATAGTTTCCGTGTATTTATTAACTCACCGCCGGTTCCGTTTTCAATTTAAAGTAAAAATTTTCATTTAAAAATTTGTCTAGCTGATCCGATGAACTTTTAATAGGTACTAATTTTTGGCAGAATGAAATTGTTGTTTTCATTTTTACCTCACAATTTGTTCATATATTCTTCTCCTCCTTCCTCCATCCTTGGACTTATACAAAAGTTGCAAAACTTAAATTAGCCAAATCGGCCAAATTGTTCTAGAGTTAGTGAAACAAACGTCATTAAATTTTTATAATTATATAAAGACACAAGAAATCTCACCATGATCCTTTACATCATCATCATCAGCCTGTAGACGTACACTGCTGTACATAGGCCTAGACGCAGTACGGGACGACCGCCCACGAGAAGGACCGAGGACCTAATCAAGGTTGCTGGGAGCCGTTGGATGTAGACCGCCCAAGGTCATGGTGGAAGTGTTTGGGGGAGGCCTATGTTCAGCAATGATCCTTTTATTCGTCGATAAATATTCAGTACAGGTCACATCACTAATATACTTTGTATGTACACAAAGAAATTGGGCAATCTTCTTAACACCGATGACAATTCAATATTTTTGTTAAAACGAGCGGCTATATCCGAATGTTTACATTGATTTTTTATGAAAAGAACGTATTTCTGTAAGGCAATTTTAGCTACGACACGCGTTACAGGGTCGTCGAAAATTGTCGGCTTAAGGCGGTTCGAACAACGTGTAACGTAACATTGTTTTTTTTTAATAAAAAAATAGGTAATTAAAAACTTTTGTAGGTAAATATGCTCATTTGGGTATTTGACAGGTGGAAAGGGGGTACCTAACAACGTTACGACACGTTACATGAGACTGAAGAGGGGTCAAACATCTTCAAAAATTGCTTTGAGGAAACGTCATACTTGAACGATCCGATTTAATACTACGTTTTTTTTAACTTTTTTATGTCTGAAGGTTGATCTTTTGGTTTTTATGTCAGACAAGCAAACGGGCCACCTGATGGAAAGAGGTCACCGTCGCCTATGAACATTTGCAACACCAGGGGAGTTGCCAACGCGCTGCCAGCCCTGAAGGACTCTTTTGACGCCATTTTTGAAGAACCCCATATTGTTATACATGCATTCCTAATTAAATTTTTACCCAAGATTCGCCACTCATACTTTATGTCCTTTTCAGTGAGCCTTTCAATGATGGTACGAGTAGCTTCAGTAACGGATGAAGGCACCGCATTACCTAATCTACTGGCCGCTAAAGATAGTGTTCAATACTATCGTGTCCCGGTCAGGAGCTAATGCAGTATCTGACAAAGAGGTATAAAATCTTGGACCTCAGGACGGAGTGCCAACGCATTTCCAGTGATATCTCTGTAGTTATGTTTATATAGATGTATATAGGCTACAAAATTCACTTATCATCATTGTGAACTATATGCTTGTTTACAATTTCGTGACACAATAGAATTACATTATAAGACCCGCACTTTTTATTTAATGTGCGGTACATTAAACGTTATTGACAATTCGATTACATCACTAAGATGGCCGCCAATCGCAATATCAACGCTTAAAATCCTGTTTATGAATGCTATCATGTACAAAATATTTTGTTCAAACCATTTGACAGTTAAGAAAAGAATTGATCCACAAAAGAAAAGTTTATTCAAAGGATTAAAACGAAAATTAAATGTTTGAGAGTACAGACAGAATATTAGTGAATATCACTCTGAAACTAGCATGTCCATCTTTCGTTTTCCTTTACTTTTCAGTGTTGTGCTGTATTTGTTTATCTTTATACTCCACTCATCTTCTTTTTACATGTTTTCAGACGTCCTTCTTCTTCATGCTATTTTATTTCACTTATCTGTATAAAGGCATCTTTAGCATCAAATTAACTAGTGTTAAAAAAGGGAGACTTCTCGTAACACTATTTTTTTTTTTAATCTTTTTTTGCTGAATTGAAATCATGTTCTTGCGGAGTATTTTTAGTTGATATATCATTATTGTTTCATAAATAACCAGAACTAGCACGTAGTGTAATTTAACTTTCAACTTGTAATTTATTTTACTTATCATTATCAACAGATACTTCTTTGACATCTACCAGAGCTATTTTTGAGTTTTTTACTTTTTTCTCATATCTTTTTAACTCACTATTGTGTCAGGACCGTAATATCTGCCGCGCCACACTCTCTGCCTACCTCGTAAGGGACCTGGCGTGAAGATACATACATTTTTAACTCAAACCATCTTGTAATATTATATATTTCGCAATATCACATGCGAGTGAGCTTTAGAAATTAAAGAAAAAAAATCATTTTCATACCATCTTTTTGTTGAATATTTTCAGGTAGGGAATTCCTTCATTATTTCATAATACTTCTACTAACCGGACCGGAATATCTGGCGCTCTCACCCTCTGCTTACCCCATTAGGGATCTGGCGTGAAGATACATACATACTTCTACTAAATACTACTACGAGAACTTATAGGAATTTCGGCTTCTTGTTCTCAATTAAGGTTTTTTTATATGTTTTCGTATACTTTTAAGCATTTACTAGACGTTTACTTTTAAATTCATCCAATTTCTTCTCAGAGCCCGTCTTCTTTTTTATTCAGATCATCTTTTTGTTGGTTATATTCTGGTGGCATTCCTTCATCACTTGGCAAACTACGAGAACTAGGGCGTGGTGTTGGACGATCTTCAATTTCTTCTTTTTTATTTAACTTTTCTTTATTTAAAGGCACTCCCTTAGCATCGACTAGACCTCTCCTTTTAAGTTCATCTAATTTCTTCTCGAAATCTTTTTTCTGTTTCACTCGCTTCAATCGGAACACTTCTTCTCTCTCTTTCTCTTCTAATTCAGAGAGAATGTAGCGGCATGTTTCGTTTAATCTTGGCACGAGAATTTTTGAGAGCACGTTTGATTTCCTGTAACATATTAATAACGAATATGAATACTTGCGGACTCTTAAGTTATTAAAAATATTAGGTTTCGGAATTTGGAGTAGAATATTTGAAAAAATGTTACTCGCCGAGCATATAACAGTATTCCCTCTATACAGGTTTCGTTTAAAACGGTCTCTATTTTTGCACATTACGACCTTATCGGAACACCATTTACTTATAAATAAATACTATATTTGCTGCATTATTAGACACTGGCTGATGTTTTTAAATATGGTAAAAAGTAAAATAAAACACAGACACAGAAACAAACAGGATGAAAGCTATTAGAAAAGTATAAGAAAATACAATTAAAAAAAAGGATAAAATAAATAACGGGCGTTCGAGGTCGGGTAGGACAGGAGTTGCTACCGAGTTCTCTGAAAAAACAAAATTGTTATAGAAAACAAAAAACTAAAATATATATTTATTTTTCGCTTTAATTTTGTATGTGAAAAAAGTATTACCCTTTTTTCCAAAAGATCTTTATATTAGTGACATCCTTACTATTAAACATTTTTAGTAGTTTTGCCGGAAATTGTGAAACACCGTTTCCAATTACAAATTGGTAAAGGCCCATATATGGCATGATATAGGCTTTTATTGCTTTGGTCTCAAAAATAATCGGTGCTGGCCTATATTTGTTATATCTGAAATCCAACCACAGAAATAGAGTATCCATTGATTGGATCCTAAAATAATAATCCCATTTTTACCTCATGTTCACAGCTCTTTACAGTCTCGAATTTAAAAAAGAAACGCGCAAGGTTTTTTTCATATTCTATTCTAAATGCATAAGTCAAAGTCCCATCTAAAATATTCACCTGATCCAGAATAGAGGAGGGGTGTCTCCGCTAATTGACTACTAGAGTGACAACCCTGTTATTTAACCGCCATAAACTTTCCGATTAGGGTTGGTACTCGTACTTTACCGATAGTTTTTGTTTTTAGGTACTGAAGACATTTTTGGGTGAGACATGAGGTTGATGAATCTTCTTTACTTTTCGCAAAAACATTAATTTATTAAAGATATTTGAGTTTTATTTTATTATTATTTTTTTAAATGTAATGGAAGTGGCAAACAAGCATGCAGTTCATATTGATGTTAAGTGATGACTGCAGCCTATAGACACCCACATAAAGACCAAGGTCAAAATGCAGATGCGTTACCACTCCTGAAGCCTAAGGTGTTATGTGTGTGTAAGGTGGCCGTACATTACCACCTAGACCGGATCACGATAGTGCTGAACAAGCTGCTGAATATTACTGTGCCTTATTTTCCCCTGACGTGGCAGAGGCTACAAAGATCGAATAACAGATGGGCATGGTAACCAAATGATTCTTGAGTTTTAACTCCGTAACTATGACGAACAGAGAGCAGACCCCTTACGAGTTGGACTACGACCTCGGTGGTCGCGGTTAGTTACCAACCACTCCTGAAGCCTAAGGTGTTATGTTGACGACCCGGTTAGTCCAGCGGTGCGAAACCACCGTTTGATTCGAAGGGTCGCGGGTTCGATCCCCGCACCGGAACAAATATTTGTATGGCCTACAGATATTTGTTTCGGGTCTTTGTGTATGTGTTGTATGTGTACAACGGCACCCACGACACAGGTTTATACCTACAGAATGTCCCAGAATGTCATTGTAGGCATTATTTGTGGGAGGTTTATATTCAACAATGACCTTAAGATTTTCGTTACTCGTTCTTTGAGTACAGGAACGTTGTTCTTGAGATAGGGTTGCCTTAAACTAGTAGTATAATGAATGTTTCAACAAAATCTATTGCATTGTTTTTGCGTGAAAGATTCTGACTTCTCCGTAAATCACACAGACTTGTATGGCATATTGATGAGAGTTGTAATGTCACAAACACAGCCAAACGCCAACCACTCATGAACCGCAAATATAAAGGGCGAGCGTGCCAACCCTGCGAGGACAAAACTTTTGTGATATTTTAGGCTACACCGAGATAGCACTTTGAGAACTAAATCCAGCCCTGCGCGACAAATGAAGGTAATAATACATCAAAAGAGACTCTGTAAAGTAGTCATTATAATGATTTAGATATTACTCTGTAAGATTATAATTAGCAAATTGGAATCTGGAGTGTGGAGCGACAATTACTTCAAATCATATCAATATAGAGCAGTGATTCCCAAAGTGGTCCATATAGACCCCCCGGGGTCTATGTGAGACTCGATGGGGTCTAAGTATATGCGTAAATAAAGATGGGATATATGGGAAAGTTATATAAATGTTAGTAAGGGGGTCCACCGAAACCAGAAAAAAATTAAAGGGGTCTACAAGAAAAATAGTTTGGGAATCTCTGATATAGCATACTCATCTCCAGCGTCACCCGTCATAGGAACTCACAACCTCAACTTTACCACCGGAGCTTAATAATAATCTGCACTTTAATTTAAACGTTTAAAGATCAGCGTAAAAACCGCCTTCCGCGAGTTAAACCCCGCCCACATTATTTACGATCGCGTCTAAATAGTCAACCGCAATTAAAGAAAGGGACATGCAGATAGCGGACGCGGGCTAGGTCATCATCAGTCCAGGATCTAGAGGGCAGTTTGGCACTAGAAGATCAGCTCTAAGGGGCCAAGTTTGTACATTATCATCTCAACCAAAAGACGTCCATTGCTGGATAAAAGCGTAGCCCAAAGATTGCATCATATAGGCGATATTATGCCACAAATTCACGCTTTGTTTTTTCGAAGAACCCTGCCCACCCCGCGTTGTTGAATTAAGTACCGCCCTTTTGGAATTATGTGACCACAATTGTTTAATTAACTGATTGCGCTAGCAAAAGGGGAATTTTTTTCTTATTTAAGTAATGAAGATAGCAAACTAGCATGCAATTTAGCAAGGACATTATAGTAGGGGAGCCCAGGATGCTATTTTTGGATTTACTCGAGCGCGTCAGATAAAGATATGGGAGATTCCTTGAACCCCGCTGGTTATCTCCACTAAATCTAAGGTTCGTATATAAAGACGCGGCCGAAGAATAGTCTTAAAAAAAATTATAAATGTCGCTACGATCTTACTCATCTTCCGAATTGTCTGAATTTTGGATAGGAGCATTGTTTGGCCACATTTTAAACCCTCACAGAATATCTGACACGCTCTTGACCCAAGACGTTGATGTCGCGTCCTCTTCAAAAACATTTGATTCGTTCAAAAATGAAGGTGAAAAATTACTCAAGAATGTCAGATACTCAGAGAGGATCTAAAGTGAACCCCATCAAAGCTCCCATCCAAAATTCTGACAATTTGGATGCGAGGCAAGCTCGTGGCGGAAGCCCTAAGAGTTCGGCTTTTTATGTAAATCTTAGATTTGGTGGAGGTACTGAATTGGGTGCAAGGTATCTCCTATAACTTAATCTGACGCGCTGGAGTAAATCCAAAAATCCCATCTTGGGCTCCCATACTATTAATTGTCCAAGCCTGTGTTTAGTATCTATCTATGTATCAATAAATTCGTGTTAATACGAGTATCTGTAATTTTCCATCACATTTTCAATTTGTAAATCGCTGATCCAATCAATCGCCATTCCGCTGTATTATGGGTTCAAACCTTTAACCGTTGAGGTCAATTTACATAATTACTTTGCCAGATGAACCGTGTATTGCCTTGAACTCTCTTTTGATTTTACGCAAATAATACATTGAATTCAACCGCTGGTGTCGATATATAAATGGGTAAGCGGAGTTTGAAGACTTAGCCAACCATTGGATTCTATAAAGCGCTTCCAAAGTGCATCTTAGCGTCTTTCGTGCGGCGTCGCCATCTGATTGAGGCAGGAGGCAGGTACCGCTGCGCAGCCTTCAGCGGTGAGTGGCACGGGGGGACATTGCGCTCCTGTGACGCACGCACCACGAGTCCATTTCATCGGTACAGCAGCCACTAACTTATTAGGTGTAATCTTCAATATTTTAATTATTCTAAATATTATGTATAAGTATAATAATATCTAATATGTTTATTTATTGAAAAAGTTTTTATTTTGTATTTATTCGTTTTTACTAGGTATCTTTATTTATGTACTTCTATTTTATTTATCCGTACCGTTTGGACATCCGTGATCTCCCTCATGTGGTTCCATTGAAAATCAGCGTCAGGCGTTACGCCTGACTTCTATGCTGAACTGGAGACCATTTTGGCGCAGCCGTGTGACACACACTATTATCATTACCTACTTGTTTGTTTGTGTCACTGTGTAGTTGGTTCTGTTTTTTCTGTTATTATTTTTTTTCTTTATCTCCTTTTTTTTGTGGTCTATTGTTTTTATGCTTGTACTAGTTTAAAATTAATTGTTTGTGTTTTTAAATCTGTTTGTTTTTGTGTGTTTTCCGGCTATGCGCCAAATAAACGCCTTTTCTTTCTTCTTTCTTTCATTCTTTTATGTCATGTAAATGTTTATATACTTCCAGTGCCGGAGCTCAAGGGCGTAGGCCGCATTAGCTAATCTATCTGCCGTGATATCGTACTTAGGTAGAATTTTAACGCAGCAACCATTGTCGGTTCTTCAAGTTATGTTTGCCTTTTACCACTTGGGTTTTGCTATTACTAGGCCATGTCCTTCTCATGCGGCGCTCATTTCTGATTCGATCAGGCAGGTCAACTTTCTCCGTTGCTCTCTAAGTAGCCTTGAGCTTTCTTATGAAGCCCACAGTTACTAACTACGTTTCAGTTCCATATGTCATAAGGCAATACACACCGATCAAAGACATTCGTCTTGAGACAGTACGATAAATTGGATGAAGATATATAACTGCCTCGGTAGCCTAGTGGTAGCAGGCCACTACTACTCGCTGATGTCCTGGGTTCGATTCCCGGGTAGGGGGTTATCAGAGATAATGATGAAAAAGCCTTTATCTCTGGTTCTATTGGGATTTTTCCATTTTCTGGAAATTTCCCAGTACCTCAAAGTTTGGTAATGTGCCCGGAGATGTCAACAGGCTCGCCACCTGTTACATGGGCCAAAACGTAACCGGCGAATCGTGGGTGTTTGCATGTATGCTTGAATGCATGCATTTACCTCTGCCTACCCCTTCGGGGATTACAGGCGTGAAGTTACGTTATATATCACAGCTGCCCGAATACTTTGGTTCCCTTGGTTTGGATACCGTTTTTCTCGATGCCGGATCTAAATAACTGAACTGTCTGTCCCAGGTAAACATAACCGTTAACAACGGGAATAGTGATCTCAACCATAATGGGAGTTTAGTGAAGTGTCTTCAGCGAACACGACGCGACACGATGTCAAGGGGGCAATTATAGCATATATTATATTTCTAGATGGTGCAGAACTGTGGACATCGTTGGAGCTGGCTTTTGTCCTGCAGCTTTCGGCTAAAGTTATCGATTGACAGTACAATAGTGTCAAGTCTGGTCGGACTCAATACGTCGCGTCTCACCGCAGACTGGCAGGTCCCAAGCAGAGTATACTGTTGAGTTGTTCGCGTTTGAAATTTTGCGTCTCGTCTTAATCGTCGCTCACGCAGAATACCCCTAACATGGACATTATTTTTTTTTTTTATGTAATGGGCGTGTCAAACAAGCATGCAGTTCACATTGATGTTAAGTGATGACTGCAGCCTATAGACACCCACATGAAGACCAAGGTCAAAATGCAGATGCGTTACCACTCCTGAGGCCTAAGGTGTTATGTCTCTGTGCCGGAAATTACAGGGCCGTAAACATTCGAAATGATTTTCGTATATCCATAATTTTTTTGAGATTAACTCGTTGTAAGGTCTTTCTGAGGTCATCGAGCATTGCGCGCTGGTCTTCCAGGGTCAGAAACTATTATGTCGGAGCTATACCAGTGAACAACGACATCATGGGGTACGAATATAACCCATGCCTTTATTAATACACCAGGCTGACCCACTTGATAGTATGGTATATAATCAGGGGTAATTAAAATTGTCTGATGATCCATTGGTTACTGCATAATGTAGACTTTCGCCGCCGCGACTGCTCATACGGCGTTTCCCATTGCCTTTTATATGCGACGATCTTAAAGCACATATCTTTTATTGAACACATAGGATTTCGGAAGCGGCTATTTTACCTTAAACGAACCCTGCTGTTTTGTTTCATACCAAAATTATTTGTCACCAATACATATATATACGGTACTGTATAATGTAAATAACAGTTCACTTTTAATGATCACTAGTATCTAAACAAGGCCGAGTCTGTATCTCACACCTTGGTTGAGTAAAGGTCGAGATTACGACTTAGAACATTCTAAGTCGTAATCTCGACCTTAACTCAACCTTACTCAATGGAATTGGTATACTTAGTGGTACCTACTAATAACTTCAACTCGACATTCTGCCTCCGTTTCAGGTAAGAAAGCAATTGTCAAACTCCAAGGTACGTCACGACCTACCTTGCAGTTTCGAGGAGTGTTTATATTTACGCCATATTCTTGCGCTCAATACTCGTAAGTTTTTCGTGTCGGCACTGTCTGGAAATATAATGAAATACCATATTTTTCTATGAAAATAGATTTTCAAGACTGTGAATTTATTTATATGATAATCCATATACATGAGTTACTGTCAAAATACAACCAAGAATATGGATTTCGAGGCGTCCTCATAAAGTATCATTAGCTGAGTGTGAGTCAAGCAATGTTTCAAGTAACGTCTTAGAATATGGGTGTTAGACACTAGTTCATTCCTATGATACAATATTTAAAAGTACACAATTTAGAAAACACAAACATTTTTGATCAACTCATTCAATGAGCAAAACCACACTCATAATAATTTCAATATAATTACATAAGCATTAGAGTCAAAACAGTTACAGACAACAATTATTATGAATTTTGTTAGTCAACCCCAAAAACAACCTTTTAAGAGTCGATTTTTGCAAATTCCCGTCTTAGGGCGTCCACACAAAACTGCAATGCGATGCGATGCGACGCCGCACAGTAATGTCAACTGCATGCTTGTTTGCCACCTTAGAGTTCATACGCACTATACGTACGTAAAAATGTATCATCGAAATCCAGACTCGGAGTCAATTTTAAACACCAAATTACCAATTAACTTCGTCCACGTCCATCTTTGAAATGGATATGAAAAATCGCAACGGTTCTTCGACCGCACGTTGCGGTTGCGAAGGCGGCCACCCGTGATCCGGCTGGCTGCATTTGCAACCACATCCTGCGGTCAGCCATACGGCCGGTAGCCGCGGTAGGTAAGCGTGCGCGCATAATTCGTATAAAGCCTTAATTTCATTTAAAAAAATGGAAAAAGTCGTGTCGTGATACCGGCGATACAATCGTAACACATCATATAAAATCATTCGATTCAACGATTCCCTTTGACTCTACAATCTGGGTGACCGATCATAAATATTATATTCGTAACTTGTATCGATTTTATATTCGAATACTCGGAAATAGAGACTAATAATATTCTATACTGTTTTAAGTGGTCAGGAGTAGTGCAAACTTAGTTAGGTCAATGGACTCTTGACTGCAGTGCGTGCAATAAAAAAAATTGAGTCGGTAATGTGACCTCGCCTGTGCCTGACTGACAACGCTAACTCCGCTAGTGGGCAGCGTCACTCGTGTTGCCAGGTGTCTCGATATGCTCGGGACGTCCCGATTGTCAGGGTTCCGGGGACTCGTTCCGATTAACCGGGACGTTAAATGTCCCGATAAATCAATCATCTTCAATACCGAAAGACGTCCACTGCTAGACAAAAGCCTGTCTAAAGATCAAACATCTTTGGGTCCCGAGGTTTTTGATAAATCAATAAATTAATAATTGGCTTGCTTTTCACTGATCCGATTTATTTTATCTACTGTCCCGATTTAAAAAAATCTAATCTGGCAACACTGATCGTCACGTCCCGACACCGTTAGCAAGTTTAATTCAATTTTATTCCATTAAAACATCGTTTCTTTGTTTAAATAGTTTGAACAGACCACTAGCTAACCGTTGCTAGGTAACTAACGTATCTGGGCCCTGCAGTTTCGTGCCTATAGAATAGGACTGAGGTATCCTCTGCCTGTCGTAAGAGGCGACTAAAAGGGGATAGGAGCCGCGGGCGACAAGAGTGGGGGCTCTGGTCGCTCTCCGCGGCTCTGTGAGGATGGTGACCGGGGTAGCCGCAGGTCATCGTGGCTAGTGACGATGGGGGGGCTCACAGAGTCCCCGTGGACGAGCCTTGGATGGAGGTGAAGTGCGCGTGAGGAACCGGAGCAGGGTTTATAGTGTATCCGGATCCCCCCCCATTCTGCACTGAAGTCGGCACCGAGGTGGTTTTAGAGGGTCCAAGTCCCTCATATCCCGACTCTACCCCCAAAGAGTCGGTTGAATGTAATATCATTTCCACCTCGTAAAAAAGGTGACTAACGTATAGGACATATTTTGACGACCCGGTTAGTCCAGCGGTGTGAGATGACCGTTTGATTCGAAGGGTCGCGGGTTCGATCTCCGTACCGGGACAAATATTTGTATGAACTACAGATATTTGTTTCGGGTCTGGGTGTTTGTGTATGTGTTGTATGTGTACAACGGCACCTACGACACGGTTTATACCTACTGTAAGGCTGTGAGTGTAAGCGTATTTTAATATTTTTTTAACGTATCTAAATATACGAAATTATATAAAGATAACCATCAGAAATACTATTTATTTTCTTTTCAATTGACCTTAGATATAAAAACCAACTTGGTGATTACTCTTCATATTGAAACAACAAAATGAACTATAATCTCTCTTTAATACAAGAAAAATAGCGTAGAAAAATAGTTTCTAAAGTTCGAATATCGGTAAATGGATCGTAATTCAATATTACTGAGTAAATTGATCGCCCACTGCTTTACGTAGTCGATGAAATGGCGGGAAAATTGCTGATGCGGCCATTTTGTGAAATTTGCCGCGCCCGATGACAGTTTACAAATTCAACGGTGTTCAAGGAAATCGCCGCGTTCAGCCTAGTTACTGTTGATCTGTTTACGTATTTATTTAGGGGAGTGTATAAAGGTGAATGTACGGATGTTTGTTTAAAACTAATGATATTTTATAAGTAAACTAGATTCACAGACCGCACTACTTTACTTTGAGCAAAGTAGGTATGCTTAGAACTGTCAGTACAGTATGAGTTTTGACAGTTCTAAGCGTACCTACTTTGTTCAAAGTAAAGTCGTAGTGCGGTCTGTAAATCTCACCCTTAGATTTTATTTAAACACTAGCGGCCCGCCCCTGCTTCGCGCGGATGCAATGTTACCTACCCTCTCCTATTCGTCTTAGCGTGATAATTATAGATATAGCCTAAAGCCTTCCTCAATATCTTTTATAGTATAGGCAGCGTTCGCAAGATAAGTAACTTTTCTGGTTGATATTTTACACCTTGTGTCTGAAAAACCCAAATATCTTACAGAATACTATTTTTTCCTAAATAAAATATAGCCTATGTTACCCGTGGATGATGTAGCTTTCGAATAGTGAAAGAATTTTTATAATCGGTCCAGTAGATTTTGAGCCTATTCAATACAACGAAACAAACAAAGATTTTCTCTTTATAGTATTATTAGTATTAGTATATTAGAATGCTATTTTACTTGTAGGTACAATGCTAAAAGAATTTGTAAAAGTCCCTGTTATATGACAGGACATAATATGACATTAGTGCAGAATAATATTTTTTTAGGTAATGAAAATGGCAATCAAGCATGCAGTTCACATTGATGTAAAGTGATGACTGCAGCCACACAAAGAGCAAATGTCAAAATGCAGTTCGCTATAGGTCGCGCCACGTAAAAAGAACGCTGGAAGAAAGTAGAAGGGATGTGTTCGCGCATCGGTACACTCGCGCACGAAAGTACTAGCCCTATTGGTTTATTTTTGATCTAGGTTTCGCTTGCGGTTTCGTGTATTGGTAGGCAGATTGAAAACTATATTACATAGAATAACATAAAATGAAATAAAAACACATGACGCGCAGCTTGACCGCCAGCGTTCTTTTTACCTGGCGCGACCTATACCACCTTAGACCTTAAACACTTGTAGTCCGATATTGGTCAAAACTTGATCAAAATGGTCGACAAACGTCAAAAAGGTTGTGTGTGACAGAGATAGCGCTCTACACAGCCGAAATTATCTGAAGTCTCTCTCCTAAGATGAATATGCAATATATCTTCCTGCATACTGTAGGTACGGATAAATAGATACAAGAACAAACCTAGGTACATACCATAGAACAACACGGGCCACGGCCGCGGCGGTCCGGAGGAGGGAAGCCATTATGCAAGCTTTTATAATTTTTTTTTGTTTAGTCTTGTCTTGCCGTTTGTAAAAGAGGGTATGGAACATTATGTTGATACCTATTTTTAACCGAGTTCAAAAAACGAGAAGGTTCTCAATTCGGCCGGTATATATATATATATATAAATATTTATGTATGTACGCGAATTTCGCCGAGATTTCTGGACCGATTTACGTAATTCTTCTTTTGTTTGATGCGGAATAGTTTCGAATTGGTCCCATAAAAATTTGATTCAGATAGGCCCAGTTTTTATTTTATAAGCATTTTTTTACTTACTTTCACCTCAGACTATAGGAATAAGAATAGACGGCGAGTTGTCATACGGTGCGTTGAATCCACTGACGTCCTAGATAGTCCTAATGCGCATGACAAAAAGATGTCAACAAGTGACAATGACACATTTACTCATCGACGACACAACACAGCTTATTTACTCCTTCGTGGATAAAATGTTTTCATTGATTTCGTATAGTCGTGTAATAATTTTGTATCGACACACCTAAACAATTTAAATTAGGTATCTAATTGTCACGAAGCTAAAAGAGTTAGATTTTACAAATTTAACAGATGTGAACATTAATCTAATTGGCAATGCAGCAATAAACTAAAAAGTATTAAATAAATATAACTACGTTAAGAAAAACCGACTTCAAAACTGAAAAGTAAAAAATAATAAAGATTTATTTGTAATTATATACTACCCATTATTTATATGTGCTATTTACTAATAGGTTTGAAGTCGGTGCCATGCCAAAATCACAAAAGTAGGCATTTCATTGTATTAAAACGTAACTTCACGCCTGTAAACCCCGAAGGGGTAGGCAGAGGTAAATGCATGAATTCAAGCATACATGCAAACACCCACGATTCGCCGGTCCCGTTTTGTTCAGTGTATTAATTTACACGTATACATATTTAATGTGATTAAAATATAATTATTTGTTTAAGGCTTGGCATCGACTTCAAACCTATTAGTAACCCAGGCTCCGGCTTGACATTATGCTGAACGTGAGATCTTGTTTTTTTTTTCCTACTGTTACAAGGTACCTATTTTTTTTTTATATTAACAGTGTTCTTTCTTTTTTTTGTGTTATAATGTCAATGCTTTCGTAAATGTTGTTTTTTTTTTGTCGTACCAACCTACTTGTATTTTAAATGTTTATTTTTTTTTCTATTGTTTTTCTATGCAGTATTTGATCGGCTGCGCCAATAAATGTTTTTTCTTTCTTTCTTTATATAAATAATGGGTAGTATATAATTACAAATAAATCTTTATTATTTTTTACTTTTATATTATTGAGTATTTTTGGACCGTTATTTATTTTATTTTGTTTAATTTGACATATTAATCAACGTATCAGTTGTTATTCGCTTTAATTTTGTAATTTGACCATATCACAAGCAAATTCTATTATTTCCAAGTGATTAAATAAAATTTTGAGTTTGAATTTGAATTTGCTTTCCCCTCAGTCAAAGTACAAGTCCAAGTGGACCCGAGAAGTTGAAATGTGTGTGTGAAATTGTTAATGTATTTTGATAAGGTCAAGGCGTGAATTTCATAGTAAAAGACAATTTTTGTTGTTTGTGTGTGTGTGTGTCAAAATTCAATAAAATTCAAAATTAAAATCATTTATATCAAATTGGTCTACAAGGACACTTGCATTGTCGGGTTATAAGCTACCTAGAGACAATGACTTATAATAATAATCCAGTAGGTATTAATAAATACCAATTTAATAATAATATTTAACCGATACGTAAATCATTTTTTTCAAATCCTTCATAGAAGAAAATGAAAAATCTGTACGTCACACAAATCGCCCCCGAAAAAAATTACAGACTGTTTTGCGTCGGTAATAAACGCTACGGCTACTCCCCTCCAGTCGGCCGGTGGCCCGTGTTGTTCTATGCTACATACACAAATTGAAAACATATTTCCCTCTGTAGGCACATAAAATTGAAGAACTGAACGAAGCAAGTTCGCCGCCTACCTTCCGTTTTGAAATTGAGTTCCACCACACTTCGGTGAGATACCCGTTTGCCGCTAACAAGAAGTTGGCGCAGTTCGCGTCTCGCAATTATTATTTTCTGATGACTTATAGTGAAATAGAGACATCTATTAAATGTAGTCATCTACCTTTTTTTTATGCAACGGAAGTGGCAAACAAGCATGCAGCTTACATTGATGTTAGTTAAGTGATGACTGCAGGCCAAGAACCACAAAGCCAAAGACCAAGGTCAAAATGCAGATGCGTTACCACTCCTGAGGCCTAAGGTGTTATGCCTCTGTGCCGGAAATTACAGAGCCGTACATTACCACCTGACCGGAACACGATAGTGCTGAACACTACCATTTAGCGGCAAGTATATTAGGTAATGCGGTAGTGCCTACGCCCGCGAGCTCCGTCACTCGAGCTCTACCACCCGTAAAATTCATCCGTCAACACAACCTTGCGTATCTATAGGTAATAAAATAATAGTAGGATGTAGGTAACACAAGAAATAGCTTTCAAAACACACACGAATTGTGGAACCGCCCTAATAAGATACAGCTGTGACCGACTGTTACGACATTGAAGAAAAACATTCAATTATGGAGGAAAAAAATTACATGTCATCACATTTCGGGTATATCATTTCGTTCCGTTCTTGTAGGTATACTTAGTTAAACTAGCGGCCCGCCCCGGCTTCTAGTAGGTATATCTACACTATTATTACTATTATAACTGCCTCAGTAGCGTAGTGGTAGCAGGCCACTACTATTACGCTGGAGGTCCTGGGTTCGATTCCCGGGTCGGGGACTATCAGAGATAACGGTTTAAAATCCTTTATCTCTGCTTCTATTGGGATTTTTCCATTTTCTGGAAGTTTCCCAGTACCCCGGAGCTTGGTAATGTGCCCGGAGATGGCAACAGGTTCGCCACCTGTTACATGGGCCAAAACGTAACCGGCGAGTCGTGGGTGTTTGCATGTATGATTGAATACATGCATTTACCTCTGCCTACCCCTTCGGGGATTACAGGCGTGAAGTTACGTTACTATTACTACTAACACGGTACTAAACTAAACTTCTATAGGGGAGGCCGGGGCTGAAGGTTCCCAAACTAAGTTTTTTTTATTTTTTTTTTATTCTCCGTTTAAAGAACTTGGTCAAGGACCATGACGCTCTACACGTTCGCATGAATTATATTCTTCATTTAAAAAAATGTAATTAAACGACGACCCGGTTAGTCCAGCGATGTGAGATGACCGTGTGATTCGGAGGGTCACGGGTTCGATCCCCGCACCGGGACAAATGTTT
Organism: Macrosoma leucophasiata; assembly: GCA_036365455.1. Taxonomy (NCBI): domain Eukaryota; kingdom Metazoa; phylum Arthropoda; class Insecta; order Lepidoptera; family Hedylidae; genus Macrosoma; species Macrosoma leucophasiata. The sequence continues at coordinate 6,166,148 of JAWQUS010000015.1, forward strand.
GTATGGCCTACAGATATTTGTTTCGGGTCTGGGTGTTTGTGTGTGTGTTGTATGTGTACAACGGCACTCACGACACAGGTTTATACCTACTGTGGGGCTGCGAGAGTAAGCGTATTTAAAAAAAAAAAAAAAACATTAGCTCAGACTATTGATATAGTTGCAACAGTATTCTGGCGTCATCCGTAGTAGGATCTGCCAGGACACTGTTGCAATGTCCTATTTCTAATGAAGCCCTGCGATGAGCCTCACCCCGAACACATTCAACCAAAATATGATACGTCTTCCCCGGGATAAGTTGTTCCGACAGTTATAAACTTTATCGCGGGGTTGAATGTTCCCTGCCGAAAGAATCATGTCAAGTTTCATACATTGATTTGTACAAAAAAAGGTACAAGGTAAAACGGATTAAAAATATTACTAATACTTTTTATTGCGGAAAGTTAAAAATATTTCAAGTATCAGGAAATGTTGTTTAGGTTCACTGGTTAATATTTCCATGCTGTTTTACCGTGTACCTTTTTTTCATTTTTTCTGTACAAATCTTGCCATGATCTTTTTGCAAAAATATACCTGTAAAAAAAACTATTTAAATGCCGACACAAATTACTATATTATTACAGAGACCGATTAAGATTCTAAAATATATTCAAATATCAAACATGAACGTTATCATTTTCGTCATATAAATTCCATGTTATTTGAAAATCGGAAATTCAGCCCCGTCCTCCCCTATTAAAATTTTCTCAAGGCCTTTTTGATCTAGGTAATAATTGTGGTAAACCAGCATGCAGTTGACATGTTAAGAGAAGACTGTAGCCTATAGACGCTCATCTCATCATCATAGATCTCTTTGACGACCCGGTTAGTCCAGCGGTGCGAAACCACCGTTTGATTCGAAAGGCGGGTTCGGCACCCACGACACAGGTTTATACCTACTGTGGGGCTGTGAGTGTAAGCGTATTTTATTTTATTATTTATTTATTTATCTAGTTCTACAAAGTCATAAATGACAATTTTCAAAATCAAGGTAAAAACGCTATAATGTTCGAAAGTCTATTATGTGCCTACGCCCTCAAGTTCCTACAAAAAAACGGATTTTAAAACTGGAGCTAAATCTTGCGGTATTGCCTACTACCTACATCAATGAGCTCGTCTACTGCAGTTCACATTAAAAACTGAAATATAAAATTAAAATATGAAATATAAAATATATGATACTAAGATATTAAGTGAAATATCGCCAAACTTTCTACTGCGCTCGAGTTTTATCTAGCCGCCGAGTTTTATTAACAATTAACACACATTATTATCGGGTAATGAGTCGTAAAAAACGATCCAAACACATTCATACGTTATTTAAGAGGTTCAGTATTAAAAATAATAAGTAAATAGGTACAGTTTTTAATAGTTTTCAAGTTTCATTTAGACTAAGACAAGTAGGTACACGGTAAACATTTCTTTGTCAAAAAAGATCATAAAGGTCGATTTATTTCATGGAAAATAAGGCGATTCAATATTATACCTTCCGTTACCTTACGTTTACGAGCATTTATCTACTACTAGCTGACCCGGCAAACTTCGTATTGCCTCAGAATGAAATAATGTGTCAAAGGTTTGATAGATACGGATTATTTGTATGGCAAAATAAAATTGTGGTTTTTACTGTTTCCCTTCAATTTCTTCATATTTTCTTAACTTTTAAACATGCCCTGGACTTCCAAAAATCATTCAAAACCAAAATAAGCCAAATCGGTCCAGCCGTTCTCGAGTTTTAGCGAGACTAACGAACAGCAATTGAATTTTATATATATAGATTTCTGAAACTATGATCTTGTCACAAATATCCCACATTTGTTTGCCATTTTTATAAACAATGGTATAGGACCCCCCATCGTGTGACATTCCGACTCAAACTTGACCAGAATTTAATATAAATTGCATTTAAAAAAAATATTACTATGAAACAGAATTTTTGAGACATAAAAATGTTTTCAATATTACCTGGTGTTGCAGAACCCAAAAAAATAAATAATTATTCATGAATTTAAACATACTCGGATTATTGATACGAATATATATTTTTTATTATTTTCATGTCAACGCTCGACAACATGGCGACTGGATTGTTTTCTTGTGTGAAATTGTGTTTTTTACTTGTAATATTTGGATTTAGTGATACAAAAAGTAATGTATACATTAATTTATATTAATAATAATAATAACCGCAACCCTTTATACATCCCATTACTGAGCACGAGTCTCTCCCTCTTTTGTGAAGAGGCCTGGAACTTACTCCACCACGCTACTCCGATGCGGGTTGGTGGAGATACGGGTTAGTGGCCAACCCGCTGCCGTATGTTTTCAAACCGCCCATAAGGCCTCCAACAAGGTTTAACGACTGCTATCTGTAGATAGCAACCGAGACCGAGACGACTTAGTGTGCCTTCCGAAGCAAGGAAACGCGCATTTTTAATTTGCCACTAGCGATCACCCATCACACACCCGACCGCGGCTGTTGAAGCGTCCATGGCTCACTTCTGGTGTAGATCGCAAGCGATCTACTCGGTTTTACAATATTTTAAATAAACTTAATACAATTTGTATGTCCCCATAATAACTATCATCATTTCAGCCAACGGCTGGGCAAAGGCCTCCCCCAAAGTTTGACATAACGAGCGGTCCTGGGCCGCCCTCATTCAACGATACCGCGACCTTCACCCGGTCGTCAGTCCACCTCATGGGGGGCCTGCCTATGCTTCGTGCTCCGGTACGCGGTCGCCACTCCAGAACTCTTCTGCCCCAACGGCCGTCAGTTCTGCGAGCTATGTGCCCTGCCCACTACCACTTGAGTTTCGCTATTTGGTGGTCTATGTCGGTTGCTTTGGTTCTCATGCGGATCTTCTCATTCGATCTCGCAGAGAAACTCCGAGCATAGCCCTCTCCATTGTTCTCTGAGTGAATTTGAGCCTTCTCATGAGGCCCATAGTGAGCGACCACGTTTCGGTTCCGTATGTCATCACTGGCAACACACACTGGTCAAAGACCTTCTTTTTCAGACACTGCGAATGTGTGGTATGATTCATGACTAAACGCAGTGGCGGACTAAGGTCATCAGAGGCCCAGGGCGGTATTTGGAGACCCAGTATCTACCCAAGCTGGCCATGTAGTCTGGGTAGCGTTTACTAGTACCCCTGCCCAGTGCCGGCATTACAACCATCGACACCGCGGGAAAGAATATTGTGGCGCCCTTTTTTGACATATGTTTCTGGCACAGAGGCATAACACCTAATGCCTCAGGAGTGGCAGCGCATTTGCATTTTGACCTCTGGTCATTGTGTGGGCGTCTATAGGCTGCAGTCATCACTTAACATCAATGTGAACTGCACGCTTGTTTGCCACTTTTATTACATAAAAAAAAAAAAAATTAAGCAGCAAAGAAAACGCGCTACCAAAAAAACGACCCATCCCTCCGAGGGCGCTTAAAATCTCATAATTCAAAACCCGAGCCTTTCTAGCTCAGTGGACCTGTGGAGGCCCCCAGGATCGGAGGCCCGTGGCGGATGCCCCTCTACCCTTCCCTCCTCCCCCTCCTTAGTCCGCAACTGATTAATTAATTTTGTTTTTCCAGAACTACCCTCAAGCGAACCTAAATGCAAATTTAAGGAATGCGCTCTAGTACAATACAAGGGGTCCACAGCGATCATCATCTCCAAACTCTACTACCTTTCGGGTAAAATATCCTTCATTTTATACTTGAATCCTTATAATTTATTTATTAACTAATAACTTTGTTTGTTTGTTTAACTTTGTTTGTTTTTTTACTGGTGGTAGAGCTTCAGTGACGGAGCTCGCGGGCGTAGGTACCACCGCATTACCTAATATACTTGCCGCTAAATGGTAGTGTTCAGCACTATCGTGTTTCGGTCAGGTGGTAATGTACGGCCCTGTAATTTCCGGCACAGAGGCATAACATCTTAGGCCTCAGGAGTGGTAACGCATCTGCATTTTGACCTTGGTCTTCATGTGGGTGTCTATAGGCTGCAGTCATCACTTAACATCAATGTGAACTGCATGCTTGTTTGCCACGCCCATTACATAAAAAAAAAAATTAAAAAAAAGGTGGGGGCGCGACGCGCTAATACGAGTATCAACTACTGGTTAGATTTGAAAAAAAAATGTGGATAGTCCACTTATCGAGAAAGGTTATAGTGCGCCTATAACCTTTCTTCCTCCTTCTTTCCTTCTATCACATCACGCTCTTATCTATAAGAGCAGATTGATGATCATCCTTAGTGTGTAAACACACTATGCCGAAACTACGAGACGGAAGTTCAGCGGCTGATTTTACATTCCCTTGTATTAGGCTGATATGACACACTATAAGTGCCAAACTTACGCGGCAGAACTTCAGTTCAGTATGGATTGTGGCGGCATATGTGTGAATCCAGCAATCGAACCGAACTTCGGTCGTATGCCCGACCGAATTTACGCTGTAAGCTATAACGCAGCGTAATTTCAACATAGTATGTCGTCAGTAATTCAAATAGCATTGCAGGCGTAATAGTGCCGTACTGTTTACACACTTAAAGTGACCGGATTGACGGTGTGACGCTCGAATGGTAAAATATGGTGACCTTGTGATATGAATATGAAATACATATTATTCCTTAAAGGAAACAATTTCAAAACGCTGTTGAACATAATTTCACGCCGGTGAAGGGGTAGGCAAAGGTAAATGTATGCATAAAAGCATACATGCAAACAGCCTCGATTCGCCAGTTACGATAGGTCGCATGTTACAAGCGGCGAAATCATAAATATCTAATTGATTGGACGCTACTAAATAAATGGCAGATTTATTTAATGGCGTCTAATTTTTAGCATGCCAATAACATAATGAATTTTTAATAATTATAAACAGGTCCAAACAGCACGAAGTGCATCTTTGAAGAATGCGTCAAAAAACAATACTTTGGTATTAAAAGCACTGTCATATCACCTCTGTACTATGTCTCAGGTACTTTTCCACACTTCTGTCAGGTAATGATCATATTAATATTATTCCATTTATCTAATTTTAAAACAAATTTCATGTTTTTGCATGTAAATTTAATTAAATTTAAACTTATGAAATATAAATAAAATATAAAATAAGTTACCGCCGGTAGCAGGAGCAGGATCAAAGCTGGTGGTTGGACTTTGAGAGAAGAACCTCCTCACAATACGTGCCGTGTCGAGCAATACCACTTTCTACACCAAGTCCTTGATCCAACTCCCCAAAAAGCAAGGTGGTCGAGGCTCTTCGCTATGAGTCCTTTAATGTGTCAGTTTTATGTTGAACAGGCCCAAAGAGCACAATTTGCAGCACAAACTTTGAACAATGCGTACAAAAGCAGTACTCAGGCACTACAAGCACTGTCATCTCACCTCTCTACTACCTGACAAGTAATTTTCATAATAAAATCTTTATGTCAAAGGCAAACCTGACCCACTCGATTCGATATCAACGCACAGCTGAAAGAACTGCTCTTCAAACCTTGTAGAAGGGAAGGATTTTTAGAAATTAAAATGTTATGGTTAAGATAAAGAAGTAAAATGGAGGGTAACGTTTTTATGATAATTTTCTCATTTATGGACTTAGCAGAATCAAAATTGGTATTATACTTAAGGACCTTATGATCACCTATCTACCTAAAAAATATCTTTATACTGTCCTTGTATAAACCAATGTGGGTACTTTTATTAATAAATTGCTCTCCTCTTTAATGCAAGAGGAAAATCTAAGTAATAATAGTGGCACAAAAGCACATAGTTTATTTATATCTACAGAAACAACTATTGTATTTTTAAAGGCATACTTTCAAAATGTCCCTAGGTTTACACTTTTTCACATTACTCAAATCGCACGTATTTAGTGGGAGCACAACTTTATGTTCCACAGGACCGAACAGCACAACTTGCAATTTTGAAGAATGCGTCAAAAAGCAATACAGCGGCGTCACAAGCACTGTCATCTCACCTATTTACTATCTGTCAAGTAATGCATGCTTACAAAATATTGAGCCAAATTACATACACAATACGCGTTGTAGTGTTTTAATATAATTCGGTATTTTCTTGGGCAAAATTTTGAAGGTTTACTTTTATTTGCCAATAAAGGATTTGAACTCTCGCACTCTTTAATCTCGTTACTATAATATTAGAAAAAAAAATGCTTCTTTCAAAGTCTAATCATAAAAATAGATTAGCTTTTATTTTAATTAATTAACTGCTAAGAATTATTGAAAGGTCTCAAATTATTTTGATCATCTTGAACTATCAAAGAATTAATAAGTTATTTGTGAATTTCCATTTTTAGATAACGTACATAATAATATGGCAGTGCCAATATGTACGTAAACTTAAGATACGCTTTCGCTTGAGTTTCATACTTACAATATTTAAGTTAGAAATAATGAATTTAATACTCTCAATTTTCTCCAAAACAAATGCACAATATCTATTAAATGCTATGATTTTACACAATCACATAAATAATCTTTTAAAATGCACTTGTTTTCATCACTCTACTCGCACGTATTTAGTGGAATCACAACTTTATGTTCCACAGGACTAAACAGCACAACTTGCAATTTTGAAGAATGCGTCAAAAAGCAATACAGCGGCGTCACAAGCACTGTCATCTCACCTATCTACTATCTGTCAAGTAATGCATGCTTACAAAATATTGAGTCAAATTAAATACGCAATACGCGTTATAGTAGTTTAATATAATTCAATCTTTTCTTGGTCAAAATTTTGAAAGTTTACTTTTATTTTCCAACAAAGGATTTGAGCTCTCGCACTCTTTAATCTCGTTACTATAAAATTAGAAAAAAAAAGCTTCTTTCACTATCTTGTCATAAAAATAGATTAGCTTTATTTTAATTAATAATTTACCGCTAAGAATTATTTGAAAGGTCTTTTTTTCATTTTCATCACCTTGAAATTATCATAGAGTGAATAAGCAATTAGTGAATTGCTATTTCAAGTTTTACGTACATATTTCAGTGCCAATATGTACGTAAACTTAAGATACGCTTTGGCTTGAGTTTCATACTTACAATTTTTAAGTTAGAAGTAATGAATAAAATACTCTCATTTTCTCCAAAACAAATGCACAATATATATTAAATGCTATGATTTTACACAATCACATAAATAATATTTTAATATGCACTTGTCTTCATCACTCTACTCGCACGTATTTAGTGGAATCACAACTTTATGTTCCACAGGACTAAACAGCACAACTTGCAATTTTGAAGAATGCGTCAAAAAGCAATACAGCGGCGTCACAAGCACTGTCATCTCACCTATCTACTATCTGACAAGTAATTTATGCTTACAGAGGATTGTTCATACTATGTTCACTTTTATATACTACTTGTCCCTTTTTTCTATTAAGCGGACGACGTTACTATCAAAACTTCATTCTTAAAAGTCCATGTTTTTCAGCTTGATATGATTAAATGTGATTCACCAATTGTTTACTAAGCAGAAATGAATGCGTGCATTTCATCAATAGAACTAACTATATCTGGGAATTTTTCATTCAATCATTGTTTTTTTTTACAATGTAACATCCATAGAAGATGATTTAAGTTTGACCAATCATATGAATATTATTATAATTTTAACAACACCTACTCCTTCCCATATCACTCACTAAGCACATATGTATACATAAAGTGGGAGCACAACTCTATGTTTTACAGGACCAAACAGCACAACTCGCAATTTTGAAGAATGCGTCAAAAAGCAATACAGCGGCGTCACAAGCACTGTCATCTCACCTATCTACTATCTCACAAGTAATTTATGCTTACAGACGTTTGTTCACACTATATTTTCTTTTATACACTACTTGTGCCTTTTTTCTATTAAGCGGACGACGTTACTATGAAAATTTCATAATTTCATTCTAAGAAGTCCATGTTTTTCAGCTTGATATGATTAAATGTGATTCACCAATTTATTGCAAAACAGAAATGAAAGCGTGCACTTCATCAATAGAACTAACTATATCTGGGAATTTCTCATTCAATCATTGTTTTTTTAACAATGTAACGTCTATAGAAGATGATTTAAGTTTGACCAATCACATGAATATAATTTAAGCAATACCTGCTCCTTCCCATATCACTCAATTAGCACATATACATATAGTGGGAGCACAACTTTATGTTTTACAGGACCAAACAGCACAACTTGCAATTTTGAAGAATGCGTCAAAAAGCAATACAGCGGCGTCACAAGCACTATCATCTCACCTATCTACTATCTCACAAGTATGATGTGTTCGACGGTTTTGCGAGCTATACCCATTGAAATAAAACTATTTACACGGAATATTCTCACGTTTACTAAACTAAACTATAAAAATAAGTCAATTTTGCGTTAATCCTAAATGCTACGCAATACGTTTAGGAAATCGATGAAGGTAGCTTCATATAATTTTCAAACTGCTGTCTTGAAGGTGACAAACGTCACCTTAGTCTACCCGGGACCATGGAAGCTGAAAAGCGACCGAAACGTCAGGTTGATTTTAAAAATAATATAAGTTTCATATACGCTACATAAATCCGTAAATACAGTTTAATTTCTACATCGCACAAACCAGTCATGTTTGCAATATATTCAGAATTGCCATTCTTTCCAAGAATGGCAATTCTGAAAACGCTTTCAAATATTTTTAAGGACATCACTTTAAACTTTCTATCACTCTTTGCTGCTTTCAATATCGTATGAATAATTATACATCATAATTTAAATAAATACCTACATCTAACTACGCGGGGGAATTTTTATGCGAGCATTGTTTTCTTACGAAAAATAATGTCTAGTGTTCTTGGTACTCATTTAATTTTATTAACACACTTTCACATCACTCAGCTTGCACGAAACTAGAGGTAGCACAACATTGTGTTCCACAGGACAAAACAGCACAACTTGCAATTTTGAAGAATGCGTCAAAAAGCAATACAGCGGCGCCACAAGCACTGTCATCTCACCTATCTACTATACAACAAGTATTTAATCATTTTTATTCAAATATAATCAAGCTAAATCATGGTGGCAAACAAGCACGCAGAGGTCTGATTCTCCTAGAAATAGAAATAGAAATAGAAAATATTTTTATTTCGAATAGATCTTTACAGATACTTTCAAAACGTCAAGAAATATAAAATACCTAGAGTGAATAACCATTACATAAAGTAAAGCAAAATCATATATCAATAGTAAATTATAAATTAGAATTTAAACTACTTAGTTAAAACATAATAATCACAAAATTTTTCAATTCCTTCAATGATGATAAATGAAGAAAAAGAAAAACTTATTCGTCAAGATCAAAGTTATTCACTTAGCAGAGTTCCAAGTGCAGTCACTACTGAGAAGAACTCCGCTACCCAACAAACTCAGTAAGAGCTCTTTTAAATGAGAGCTTAAATCTAGTACAAATTATCGTGAAAAATCAAATAATGGGAACGTCCATAGCATAGATGCAAATAAACTGCTATCTACTAAACTTCATGTAGCTCCTGCAAACCAGAACAGACCAGTTCCCACCAACAGCACCCGTTCACGAGTATGACGCATGTGACAGAGACAAAGACATTTAAGCGTGCATGACTGCTCCGGATATGCATACGGCAAAATAAAAGATGGAATTAATTTACAGCAAGGGTATTCACATTATTCAACCCTTAACAATACTAATTACAGAATACACGAAATAACAGTATCATGAAATAGCCTGGCAGCGATCGCTATAATCCCAAGATATACTATCATTAAGATAATCACAGGTCTTATAGTAATTACATTTATATAAACGTTCTTTCATTACTTTCTTAAATTTATTGATCGATAGACTTTGAACGTTTTTGGGGATTTGATTAAAGAACCGTATACATTGACCTCTGAAAGAATTACTGACCCTATTCAGCCGCGTTGCATGCACGGACAATTTGTATTTGTTCCTAGTATTTATACTGTGATTGTTACCTATTGTAGGAAACTCATTAATGTTTTTACGGACATATAATACATTTTCAGAAATGTATTGCAAAGCTACAGTCAGAATATTTATTTCTTTAAAATTATCTCTAAGAGATACCCTCGGATTCAGCTCGAAGATCGCCCGGACAGCTCTCTTTTGCAGTACAAAAATAATGTTGACGTCGGCGGAATTTCCCCATAGCAAAATGCCATAGGACATTATACTGTGAAAATAACTAAAATAAACAAGGCGAGCCGTCTCGACGTCTGTTAATAGTCTAATCCTTTTCACAGCAAACGCTGCCGAGCTAAGTCTATTAGCTAATTTGGCAATATGGGGACCCCATTGCAATTTAGCATCCACGGTAATGCCAAGAAATACCGTGGACTCTACGATCTCCAATACTTCCTCATTTATCTTAACATTGGTTTCAACCTTTTTTACGTTAGGAGTAGTAAATTTAATACATTTTGTCTTACTGCTATTTAACGAACGGTTATTGGCGCTAAACCAATGTACTATATTAGAGAGAGTATTGTTTACACCGTCAAAATCTACCTCCTGTCTTTTAATTTTGAACACTAAAGAAGTATCGTCAGCAAACAATACCATCTCTTGGCCATCATTGATAATGTAGGGTAAGTCATTAATATAGACTAAGAATAAGAAGAAATGGCCCTAAAATAGAGCCCTGTGGGATGCCCATATCCATTGAAGTCAAGGGAGATCTTGTCCCATTTACATCAACACACATATTTCTATTAATTGTTTTATATTATTTCGCATTAACACATGCTTGTGAAATATATTTTTATTTTTAAAGAAATGAAAGAAAAATTTGACTTCAGGCGAGGCTCGAACTCGCGACCTACTGGGAATCTAGTCCAGCCGCTCTTCCAATTGAGCTACTGAAGCCCTTGGAATTCTTCAATTGGAAGAGCGGCTGGACTAGATTCCCAGTAGGTCGCGAGTTCGAGCCTCGCCTGAAGTCAAATTTTTCTTTCATTTCTTTAAAAATAAAAACATATTTCTATTGTTTAAATATGAAGTCATAAGCTCGAGAGCGGTATCTCGAAGGCCGTAGCGATATAACTTTCTGACCAATGTTTAATGCTGAACGCAATCAAATGCTTTAGATAAGTCACAGAATACCCCTAGCGCATTATGTGATTTTTCCCAAGCTTCAAAAATGTGTTTGACGAGTTCAACACCTGCATCGGTAGTTGAACGACCCCTAGTAAATCCAAACTGTCGACAATGTAAAAGTTTATGATGGTTAAAATGTGCAAGTAGTTGAATTAAAATTAGCTTTTCAAAAATTTTACTTAAGACAGGTAGTACAGAAATTGGTCTAAAGTTTGTGGGGTCACTTGTACTACCCGATTTAAATAATGGAATAACTTTACTATGTTTCATTAGATCAGGAAATATACCACTTACAATACTATTATTAAACATTGCCGCTAGGTAAGGTGCAATCACATCCATTATTTCATATGCAAATTTTACAGATAAGCCCCATAGATCAGTTGTGTTCTTAATATTAATAGACTTAAAGGCATGTATAACATCCGCAGTATTAATATCATATCCTACCTATCATAGGGAAATGTGTCAAAGGTTTGATATATACGGACTATTTGTATGGGGAAATAAAATTGTGGTTTTTACTATTTCCCTTCAATTTCTTCATATTTTTTTACCTGGACTTCCAAAAATCATTCAAAACCAAAATTAGCCAAATCGGTCCAGCCGTTCTCGAGTTTTAGCGAGACTAACGAACAGCAATTGATTTTCATATATATAGATAGATTTATTGAAGATAGATATGAGTAATTAATTATTACAAAAACTGGTAATCACAAAGCAAAGGCCAATAAATAATCTTCATTTTTCATTTTCCAGGGGACAATGTAGCAAAAATAGATCTGAATGCTGCACAAAAACTTCCAAATTCTGCACAAACGGATCCAACATCTCCACAAAACACGCAAGCATACAAGGTTATGGACGCACCAACCCGGTTGAAACTGGAATTTCAAATGCTAAGAGCGAAAATAATGAGTCTCCAGCCTCAATCACAGATAATGTAGACTACTTAGACGAAACAGATAAAAATAAAATATCTGCACAAAAAAATACTTTCTCGATAGTCATGCACATTTTACTAATAGATTGAGATCCCACTGCAGAATCATTTCGTTCATCCAGACATTCTGCAAACCTAATTTTTATGCAACTTTATAATCTAGAGAATATATCCACTAGGTTGCCTATCAAAATTTGGCCGCAAGTATTTTTAAATAATTATTTTATCTTTAACAGCCAGCAACTCTTATTTGCGGCCGATTTAATTTAGCTTCCGTATACTATAATAATGAGAAAAATAATAAGATTTGATATATAAATAAAACATGTACGTCATGAACGTAAAAAGTCATCGGGGCGGAACGAAATAACGCAGGGGCGGCCAAGTGCCCAACGGCAGACGTTTTTTTTCAGAGTCTTGATACATATTACCATGAGGTGGACTTTACTGAAAAAACTAAAAAAATATTATTTTACCCAAAAAAAAATATAAAAAAATATTTACGGCCATTTTTTGATAGGCAACCTAGTGGATATATATTATCTAGATTATAAATATGCGTCAAAATAGGTTTACAGCATATCTGGATGAACGAAATGATTCTGCAGTGGGATCCTAACCTATAATAGTTTAATCCAATCAACATTAACTATTGTATTTTAAAAGTTTTAAATTGTTTTGAAACAAAAGGTTTCATTTATTTTACGACCAGCTGACCCGGCAAACTTCATATTGCCTCACAATGAAATAATGTGTCAAAGGTTTGATAGATACGGACTATTGTATAGGAAAATGAAATTAAATGTAGAGATTTCCGTGGGAATGAGTGATTTTCCCGGAGTAAAAAGTAGCCTTAATGTTGGCCAGGCTTAGTATTTATACGCCACAAAAAGTTTCATTCGAATCCGTCCAGTATCTTCGGAGATTAGCCTGGACAAAGGGACAAACAGACAGTCAAAAAATTAAAAAATCATTGATAAGTGTCCTAATACTATTTTAACATCGCTCCTAATTGGTTTATCGTAAATATATACAATGTACAGACACGCGGATCTTACTGTTTTATTATATGTATAGATTATATTGTTATGTTTTACACTATATATTATTAAGTGCTTTAGTCTCATTTTGGACTTACTATTAAGACAGAGAGACAGACGGACGAATGCCTAATATACTTGCCGCTAAATGGTAGTGTTCAGCACTATCGTGTTCCGGTCAGGTGGTAATGTACGGACCTGTAATTTCCGGCACAGAGGCACAACACCTTAGGCCTCAAGAGTGGTAACGCATCTGCATTTTGACCTTGGTCTTTGTGTGGATGTCTATAGGCTACAGTCTTCACTTAACATCAATGTGAACTGCATGCTTGTTTGCCAATTCCATTTCATTAAAAAAAAAATGCGGTTTAAAGCAACATAACCCTAAAAAGTAGATTAATTGTAGAAATACCAACAACGCAAACATTTAGAAAATACAACTTTCACGTTAATAATATCATAATAATATCATAATGAAACGCAACTTCACGCCTGTTATCCCCGAAGGGGTGGGCAAAGGTAAATGCATGCATTCAAGCATACATGCAAACACCCACGATTCGCCGGTTACGATTTGTTACCCATGTAACAGGTGGCGAGCCTGTTGACATAGGTACTGGGAAATTTCCTGAAAATGGAAAAATAATAATTAAAAAAAAATAAAAATTGTTTATTTCTTTAACACGTATACAGCATGACTAATACAGTGGCCAGAACCAACCCAGTAAGCATGAATAATAGCTTGTGGTGGGTGGCTCTGCTCTTCCCGTTACATTATATAATTTAAGTTTAGAATAGTAGTAGGCTTCAGATGTATATAAACTATTTATCTGCTAAGATATATTACAATAGAAAAAAAAAAACAAAAGGAGTAAGTACTAACCAGAACATTAGATATTAAACTTACTGATAATCTAAAGTTTAACAAGATGTACTTTAATGTCCACTCTTAAATAATAAATTCTCTGTTTCGTTATATCCTAGAGTTTCAAGTTCTTTGACTAATATTCGTTTACAATCATTGTACTGCAGATTATATATATTAAATTTATCATTAAGCTTATTAAAGAGATAAGCCGAATGGACTTGAAACTGCCGCCTGGCCAAAAGAGTTCTACAGAAGGGTGTTGGTGCAACTTTACATCTTCGTCTGCCTGTATAAGAACTGGGTGTGTAAGGTAATGTTTTATATTGTTTAAGTACAGTGTTGATAATGAACAATTTTCTAAGGGATAGAATTTTAAAGTTTTGGTATAATTCGTCTGTAGGGTATCTAAAAGGTTTGAAGAACATTGTCTTAAGTAGGCTTCTCTGCGCTATTTCGGTTTCAAGAAATTTAGTCTTAGAAGCACCACCCCATATAGGTAAACAATAGCTCATCACTGATTGCGCCAATGCGATATAAATACGCTTTAAGAGATCAACAGTAGTGACATGTCGAAGTTTTTTAAAAATCCAGATAAGTTTTCGAATTTTATCATTTATATTGTCAATTTGGAGATGCCAGGATAGACGATGATCAAGGATCACTCCAAGGTACTTAGTGGATTTAACGCATTCGATAACGTCGCAGTCGCAATTTGTTATGATGTTAGATTGACAATTCTCAAGTTTTAATTTCAAACTAGTGGGAGGAAGTGAGCGTCTGTTGGCAGCAAAGCAGATTAAGTTAGTTTTTGTAATATTTAGAGTAAGGGGGGCGGTTTTTAACCAGTTAGCAACCAAACGCATACCACGCTCGGCTACTTCAAACACTGAGTTCCAAGAAGAACCATGGAAAACGATGGCTGTGTCGTCAGCATATGAAAATATATGTCCTCTCTCAATGTCAAGGTTGGTGAGTTCATTCAGATATATTAGGAACAACGTGGGGCCCAGTACACTGCCCTGAAAGACAAAAAATCCTGAAAAATCCCAATAGATAGAGATAAAGGACTTTACACCATTATCTCTGTTAACCCCCTACCCGGGAATCGAACACAGGACCTCAGCGTAGTAGTAGTGGCCTGCTACCACTAGGCTACCGAGGTAGTTAAAATGAAATAAATGATCATATAAAACAAAAAAAAAAAAGATCCGGACGAATTGAGAACTTCCTCTCTTTTTCGAAGTCGGTTAAAAAATAATTCGACGCTTGTATTTTCCCGAACAATGAATCTTCCCTTATGACGCACAACACTGTTGTAGGCGTCTCTGGAGCTTTGTCCAGCAGTGGACGTCTTTCTCCTGGAGTGATAATGATGACGATAGAGAGGTAAAAATTGTACGGCCCAGTAATTTCTGGCGCAGAGGAATTACCTTAGGCTTCAGAAGTGGCAAACAAGTATGCAGTTCACATTGATGTTAAGTGATGACTGCAGCCTATAGACACCCACACCCACACATAGACCAGATGTCAAAATGCAGATGCGTTACCACTCCTGAGGCACACCGCGGACACTCCGCCAAAATTCCATACAAACGCATCATTTGGTCTCTATTACACAGACATCAATCAGTGACGTGTATTTACACGTGCACCTGTGTGCGTAGCGCGTACAAAATACCAACCGTCGCCCATAAGAGGGGAGGAGGTTGGGTGATGCGGGGAAATCGGGCGGGACGTCGAAGTGTCCATTTTATACGTATTATTATATAGTCTCTGCGTGAGGCCTAAGATGTTATGCCTCTGTGCCGGAAATAATAGGGCAGTTAATTATATAACACTTTCGACAATTTGATAATGGAAAAAAGGAAAATCGCCAAAACCATTGTCATTTAATTTTCCGTCTACACCAAGGATATGATCCAGTTCAAAAACGGTATGTCATTGACCCAAGAGGGAGCGAAGTGGGCGTGGCTTAGACTGGCGAGACGACGACACAAGGTGTTATTTATAAAGCAGCATCGATCCGAAACGGACGTCCGAATTGTTGATAGCAACTTACAATTTATTTTAAATGCGATTTCATTTTGGGTAGTTGTGCATTTTGTCTATGTCATTGGCAGATATATCGATTTATTTTTTAACTTAGAGAGAACGTTCCGTTTATACTTAGAAATACCTGGACCTGGGTCTCCTATAACTTCAAGAGAATACAATCGAGGTGATTGGGGCAATGAGCTTAAAATACTAGAGAAGCAATGTCATACAAACGATTTTCAGAAATGCGTAGCCACTTAATAGTTCAAAAGACGTAGATTTGAAACCGATAGTTATGTACAAAGTAAACTATATTTGTCTCGTTTCTTCCACTGGTTAAAAAATTACCGTTAAAGTGAGACAACAATATTGTTACCATGGAAACGGACAGAGTCGGTCAGAGTTGCCAGTGGTGAGATAATTTCCCCAAAATATTTTAATGAATAAATGTATTTAATTGCTTTGGTGTGATTAATGTAATATATTTTGAATATAATTTAATGAAACTTGCAATCTATACTATATAAAACTGTAACGGAAGCGTGTCTGTTTATACATTGAAAATACTTAGAAAAAGCTATTTGAGTGCCTAGTGCGAGATTTTATGCGAATTCGATCGCGTAAGAGTAAACGCAGATTTGTATGGAATTGAAGGAGCGTCATCGATTCACCGCAAGATTTGTATGGAATTGAAGGAGCGTCATCGATTCACCGCAAGATGACGCTCCTTCAATTCCATACAAATCTGCGTTTGCTCTTACGCGATCGAATTTGCATAAAATCTCGCACTAGGCACTCAGTTAGTAGTAAACGGATTTTGAGACGAATTAATGGCCGAGTTTTTAAAGTTTTAAAGTGAAAACTTCTTGAGCATTGTTGAGATTTGAAAGTCAATGAAACGAAAAATCGACAGTAAAAAGGGACAGACGCATAAATTCATAAAATTTAACGTGGGAGAAAATGAGATGTAAATGAATGTTTCGTGGTCATCTATTCAATTTTTTATCACACTAACAATTACATGACTTTTGTGCTCACCCATCCAAATTAGGACCACACTAACATTGGCTTGACTTTAACATGGTCTTATCTTGACCACCAAAGTGTTTCGAGCATATGATGGGAGCTGTAGATGGTAAACAGTCGGTTTCTTTGCGTAATAGCACACCCCGGACATTCGGTTAAAATTCCATACAAACACTTGATTTGGTTACCTATTAATAAGATACGGAAATGTAGCACGTTATGAGTTTACGACTTCGGGTCGAAAACATTTCAACGTTCGAAGTTTTTTTTTGTCAACCACAAAAATAAATATATGGATTTTAAATAGGAAATCGGTGGTAGAGCTCTGTTGACCGATCTCGAGAGTGAAAGCACCAACTCATCACATAATTTACCTACCGCTAAGTGGTAGTGTCCACAGCTATTGTGATTGATGGTAATGTACAAAGGTAGAGAGCTCAAATTATAGAGCTCGAAGCCGTGCAGACGGTGAAAAAAGTCCGCGACAGCATTTTAACGTTAGCTCACTATAAGCTTTTCTAAACTAGTCAAAGTTGTTCCAAAATAATACATTATTTGCGAAGGTATTTTTGTTAATATGATATTAATCCAGTAGCGTACTGGTAAGAATTTTTGAAATTTTATTCGGAGATTCTGAGATTAGCGCGTTCAAACAAACAAACAAACAAACTCTTCAGCTTTATAATATTAAGTTTAGATTTTCGCACGGTCAGTTACATGTGACTCTGTCACGTGTTCGCAATACTAGCAGCCTATATGCTTTCATCTCCGATGGCCATCAATGCGTCACAACAGAGAAGCATTAATGTAAACCAGATTTTTTAACTTTTGCTTATTAAGTGTTTATGATCCAAAATTGACCAAAAGTTATATCCAAAAAAGGTGCCCAAAGTCACTTTTCCACGCGAACGAAGTCGCGGGCACAGCAGGTAATTATATATTATTCATCCGGGTACTGGCAGAATAGAATGTCTTCGTTCATTAAATTTACTCCCTAAAAAGTGGGAAAATTTCAAATTGTTTTACTAGCAACACCGATGGAGAAAATTATGCACGATGTATTTATTTTGTTTTCCGATGTAATTTAGGCAATATGATCAAAATTATGCGAACTTATTCGTGAAAAGTAATGCCACTTGCATTATCATTCTTTTCGGATCATGATACACCATGCCAATGATATTGATGAAAAAGTGGGCCTGTTGAATTCTCTTGTGGTTCAACTTTATGATTTGCATGCTCACGTTAGACCCGTTAAGTTGAGATACTTACCTGCACCATGGCTTTCTGATCTGATCAAGAAATGAATAGATAAGAAAAATTCGGCTAAAAGTAAATATATTTGTACTCCGATCGAGAAGAATAAGCAGAAATATTTTTCAGTACGGAATCGCTGCAATAGGGAATGTAGAGATTCTAGACAGCGCCACATCTATAACTCCGTTCATAACGAAGATCCTGAAAAGGTTTGGAAATTCCTCAGAACATTAGGGGTAGGGAAATCGCGAGGAGATTCTCATCCCGATAATATTAATATAGATTTGCTGAACCAGCACTTTTCATCATCTGATTCCATTGATAGGGCAATTAAATCTCAAACCCTATCGCGTCTTTCTAGTATCCCTACCCCTCGCTTTCCTGAATTTGTCTTTAGTGAAATTACTGACTGTGATGTTAAGAAGAACGTACTGGCTATCGATTCGAATCCCGTTGGCGGAGACAGCGTTAGTCGTAACATGATCGTTCCTATACTTGATATCCTGGCTCCTGTACTCACATCCATTTTTAATTATTCCCTGTCGTCTGGTTCATTTCCCTCTGTTTGGAAAGACGCTTATATAATTCCCTTACCGAAGAAACCTAACCTCAGTAGTTATTCCAATTATCGTCCTATATCCATATTACCATTCCTTGCTAAAGTATTTGAACGTCTCATATATCAACAATTTAGCTCCTTTCTCTCCAAACATGATTTACTTAATCCCTTACAATCCGGTTTCCGTCCAGGACATAGTACGACTACCGCTTTAGTCAAAATTACTGATGACATTCGGCTCGGTATGGATAAGCAACAGCTCACAGTGTTATCATTATTGGACTTCAGTAATGCCTTTAACACTGTTGACTTTGATATACTACTTGCCACTTTACGTTCCCTTAACATATCTCCAGCGGCAATTAACTGGTTTCAGAATTATTTAATTGGTCGCCGGCATCGCGTGCAGATTAAGGACAACTTTTCGACTTGGTGTGATGTTGTAACCGGTGTACCTCAAGGTGGTGTACTGTCTCCTCTCTTATTTGCAATTTTCATCAACTCTATTAGTCTTCCTCTTACTTCTCTCTACCATCTTTATGCAGACGATCTCCAAATACACTCACAAACTCGCTTGGATGATCTCCCCACTGCAATATCTACCAATAATGATGATCTGGCTTATATCTCGAATTGGAGTAGATTAAAAATTAATCCTGAAAAGACTCAGGTCATTATAATTGGAAGTAGACGTCTTCTAATTAGAATAGATTGGGTCAATTTGCCACACGTTACATTTGATGGAATAAATTTACCGTATAAAGAGAATGTTAAAAGTTTGGGTGTCATATTAGACAGTAATCTTTCATGGGGGCCTCAGATTTGTGAGGTAAGAGGAGGTAAGGAGGGTCTTTGCGACAATAGGTTCTTTGAGGAAGTTACGGAACTTATTACCAATTCCTACCAAAATTGCGCTAGCACATGCTCTTTTTTTTCCAATACTTGATTATGCTGACATAAGCTATCTTAATCTGACCCAGGAGCAACTTAATAAGCTTGAGCGTCTCCAAAATATTTTCATAAGGTTCATATTTGGTTTACGTAAGTATGATCATATCTCCGAATTTCGTAAAAAGCTCAAGTGGCTCCCAATTAACCATCGCCGGGATACACACATTCTTTCTCTTCTGTACAATGTGCTATTTAACCCTGCAACTCCACTATACCTGAGGGATCGCTTCAACTTTCTTAATAATAATCACTCCCTTTCACTTCGTTCTTCCAATAATCTTCCCCTTAGTACTCCTTTACACTCCTCTCTATTCTATCACAAATCTTTTTCAGTTAAAGCAGTTCAACTTTGGAATAATTTGCCTGTCGAGATTCGTAAAACACAAACTATTACTACCGTCAAGAAACAAGTTAAACATTTTTACCTTAGTCTCTAACTTTCTTAGTTCTAGTATCTACTTCTAATTTCCATCTTTCCTATCCCTATCTCTCTCATTCCCTTTATTTCTGTTATTCATCAATTGTGTTTTTTTATTTTTTGCATTCCTTGAAACTTGTTGATGTACTTATGACATTATTTGTATATTGTATGTTATGTTACACAATTGTTACATTAAGTATGTACACCCTACCGACTTCTAAATTTGTGATCCTTTATGCAAGGTTGCCTGGCAGAAATCGCTACCTGAGCGATAAGGCCGCCTACTGCACCTGTTTTACTGTCGTCTATTTATTTAAATTGTTTCTGTTTGGTGTACGGCAAGAAATAAATAAATAAATACACATTTCTTAACAACACATTTCGCCATTTTATGTATGTTTGACGGACGAGCGTGACGCGTCTGACGCACTTCATGTCAAGCAAGGAACTGAGGTCAGATATGCCTGTGGGCATCTTCGAAGTGTCTACGCGTCGCTGCCGTAAACTGTCAATCTAGTAACATATAACATCATTGGATTGGAGCCTGACGTGTCAGGCACTCCAACCAAAAAACGTCCTCACACATAATATGCGATTAGGCGAATAAGGGCGCCTACAGATGGCGCATATTATAAAGGAGAAAATGCCTCTCCTTTATAATATGCGCCATCTGTAGGCATTATTTACGTACATCGATGTACAACTGTTTCAATGCTGTGGCCTACTGTTCTAAATAGGAACTAAACTAAACAAACCGATCACGTTATAGTCCTCCATGGGCCTCCGGTTCTAGGGGCCTCCACAGGTCAACTAAGGCGTTAGGGCGGCCACACAAAACATCGCAGGCAATGTATTCGTGCGAGTGCACAGACATATGCGATGCGATGCGAAGCGAATGCGCAGTTATGTGTGGGAAGCCCTGAGCCATGAAAGTTTTACACCAAAATTTAATAATTTAAGAGAATTTTAGAGCCCTCGGAGGAAAACGTGTTTTTTTTGCTCGCGCGTTCTTATTTAAAGATTGTAGAGGCCACATAGAGACAGGGAGGGTAAAGACGATTTTTTTTTGCTCTCGCATTTTTTTTCTTGTTCATCACCATCAGTTGACCGTCGCGCGAGCGAAGCGCGCGGCGCGGAAGCAGCACCGGGGCTGGTCCCCTCTGCTGCGGCTACTTCTGGCTTGCCATGCAGGTCGGCGTTGGGTGCCCTTGGATTCAAGGGCTTCGGTGGAGGAGGCACGCATCGTCAGTCGAGAGAGGGTGGGGGCTTTATACATATTTGTTGTTTTTAGGGTTCCGTACCTTAAAAGGAAAAAAGGAACCCTTATAGGATCACTCGTGCGTCTGTCTGTCTGTCTGTCCGTCTGTCACAGCCAATTTGCTCCGAAACTACTCTACCGATTGAGTTGAAATTTGATGAATATATGTAAATTGGTGACCCAAAGATGAACACGTTAAGTAAAATAATAAATTTTAAACAGGGGGGCCACTTTCGGGCTTAAATCAGAAAATTAAAAAAAATAATTCGTAAACTGTGTCGTGTGACATATCAAATAAAAGAAGTTGTTGTCAGCATCTCAGATATATATTTTTTATAATTTTTGCATAAACAAATTTGAAGTTATTTAAGAAAAACGACGAAAATTGACCATTCTCCCCCGCTCCCCAATCTCCGAAACTACTGAACTTAAAATGAAAAAAATGTGGAAAGTAGTTTTTTGCCTATAGATTACTGGAAAACCTATAAGAAGTTTGAGTATTCAAATTAAATCGAAAATTACCACCGTAACCATGTTTCAACATCTCGGCCCACTTGGGCTTGTACTTTGACAGAGGGGAAAGCCTACATAAGGCTACTCCTCTCCGGTCCGCCGCGGATGTAGACCTGTTGGCGAGCAAAACCTAGGACTTAAATAAGTATAGACTGCATCGTTGACCTCTTCATTATTATTTAAAAAATATTTTACTGCATGTCTCCACCCACTACCGTGTTTATTTATTGTTAAAGGAATAAACTGAAATATTGCATTTATGTTACTGTAAAAATATAAAATATGCAAAATTATGTTTTTGTAATATAAAATATACACAACTAGCTGTTGCCCGCGTGTGATGTCGTTTTAGAAATATTTTTTCCTGAATTTTCTTTGCTAACCTCACAGAGCCCGAGACCTTTCCAACGAATGCAAGACCGTGGAAATCGGTTAGTGCGTTCTGGAGTTATAGCGTCAGGAAGGAAAACCCGCTTTATTTTTATATACTCGTAGATTATGAAGCGCGCATGGCCCCGCGGCTGGTGCAGATCGTAAGCAATCTACTCGGTTAAGCACTACGGGCGCGGTCGGGTGTGATGGGTGACCGCTAGTGGCAAATTAAAATGCGCGTTTCCGTATTTCGGAGGACGCGTTCAGCCGTCGGCCCCGGCAGCTTTCGATAGATAGCAGAGGTTAAACCTTGTAGGAGACCTTGGGCTTTGGGCGGTTTAAAAACATCCGACAACGGGTTGGCCACTAACCCGTATCTCCACCAACCCGCATTGGAGCAGCATGTTTGTTGTTCCCAATAAAATAAATAAAATAAAATGATGGAGTAAGCTCCAGGCCTATAGACACCCACACAAAGACCAGAGGTCAAAATGCAGATGCGTTACCACTTCTGAGGCCTAGGGTGTTAGGGCTCTATGCCGGAAATTACAGGGTCGTCGTACATTACCACCTGACCGGAACACGATAGTGCTGAACGCTTCCATTTAGCAGCAAGTATATGAGGTAATGCGGTGGTGCCTACGCCCGCGAGCTCCGCCACTGGAGCTCTACCACCAGTAAAAATATAGAAAGTCCGCATTCTAACAGATTCACGCAACTTGCTGTAACATTAATATAACACAAATATATTGCGTATACTTAACCCATTTCCAGGGTATTACGATCAGCCGATATCATAGAGCAACACGGGCCACCGGCCGCGGCGGACCGGGAGGGGATAGCCATATGCAGGCTTTCTTCTCTGTCAAAGTACAAGTACAAGTGTTCCTACGTCTGTCGCCCAGATGTTTAAATGTTTGCGTGAAATTGTTTATGTAGTTTATATATATATTTTTTTGACGACCCGGTTAGTCCAGCGGTGTGAGATGACCGTTTGATTCGAAGGGTCGCGGGTTCGATCCCCGTACTGGGACAAATGTTTGTATGGCGTACAGATATTTGTTTCGGGTCTGGGTGTTTGTGTTTGTGTTGTTTGCGTATAACGGCACCCACGTCACAGGTTTATACCTGCTGTGGGGCTGTGAGTGTAAGCGTATTTTATTTATTTTTATTTGTTAAAGTCAAGGTGTGAGTTTCGTAGTAATAGATGATTTTTGTAGTAGGTGTGTATCACACCTAGTTCCCTCCGTAAAAAACGACAGACTGTTTTGCATCGGTAATAAACGCTATGGCTACTCCCCTCCGGTCCGCCGCGGCCGGTTGCTCGTGTTGCTCTACGGCCGAAATAGTGCGGTGAAAATTATTTTTTGATTTACACCTTGAATATCTTAAACAACTTGGCGTTCGAAAAGCAGATATTTAGCCAAACGACAATCTACGTCATAATACTAGTTTTTGCTCGTGACTTCGTCTCTTATTTTCTTAGGTTTTTTTTTTGTAAAAAATACTGTTTTTTTATGTAACGATGATGGCAAACAAGCATGTAGTTCACATGGATGTTAAGTGATGACTGCAGGCTATAGACATCTTTACAAAAACCAGAGGCCAAATTCAGATGCGTAGCTACCCTCAGACCTGTTATGTCCCTACGAATGATATAGTGATTACGGGGCTATACATTACCATCTAACCAAAGCACGAAAGTGCTGAACACTACCCCTGAGACATAACAACTAAGGTCTCAGGGGTGGCAAAACTAGTTAGATCAACAACTAGTTTTAATCCGGCACTGACTAAGATATCTTTTTTTTTTTTTTTTTTTTTATGTGATTGAAGTTTCAAACCAGCATGCAGTTCACATTGATGTTAAGTGATGACTGCAGCCTATGGACACCCACACAAAGACCAAGGTCAGAATGCAGATGCGTTACCACTCCTGAGGCTTAAGGTGTTATGCCTCTGTGCCGGAAATTACAGGGCCGTACATTACCACCTGACCGGAACACGATTGTGCTGAACACTACCATTTAGCGGCAAGTATATTAGGTAATGCGGTGGTGCCTACGCCCGCGAGCTCCGTCACTGGAGCTCTACCACCAGTAATAATTTTCGAGAACTGCAACGGAAAAGGAAAATAAGCGGCAAAGGCCTTCCCCAAAAGATGCCACAACGAACGGTCCTGGGCCGCCCTCATCCAGCGATTGCAACCTTCACCAGGTCGTCGGTCCACCTCATGGGGGGCCTGCCTACGCTTCGGCTTCCGGTACGCGGTCGCCACTCAAGAACTCTTCTGTGCCAACGGCCGTCAGTTCTTCCAGTTTTATGCCCTGCCCACTGCCACTTGAGCACAGTACATACATGAACAGTGTGGAACCTACGTACAAAACGTTGAAACGGCACACTCACACAAACATGCGCATCGACGAGGCCCCTAAGCGGTTCTCGCGGTGCTGCAGTAGTGAGACGCACGCTACTCGAGCGTCGTCTCACTACTGCAGCACTACTGCTCTTCATGAATGTACTGTGACTTGAGTTTCGCTATTCGGTGAGCTATGTCGGTTACTTTGATTCTCATGCGGATCTCCTCGTTTCTGATTCGATCTCGCAGAGCAACTCCAGGTATCGCGGATCTCCTCGTTTCTGATTCGATCTCGCAGAGAAACTCCAGGTATCGCTCTCTCCATTGCTCTCTGCGTGACCTTAAGCCTTCTTATGAAGCCCACAGTGAGCATATGACGAAACTTAAAGGTCCTAACGGAAGACCAGCTCATACTGAGTTAGGACCAATTTGTAACGATGCAATGTAAAATACTAGACCTATTATTATTATCCCTCGTGTAACATTGTTGCAAATAAATGTTCATTCTTCTTCTTCTTCTTCGTAAATTTTTATATTGTTAATTTAATATTTTGGTACAAATCAATGTACCTTGCCACGATAAGTTTTTTTTTTTTTTTTATTAATTCACAAAATCCACAGATCTTAAAGGTACTTACATTTAACTTATATATATATCTTACATCCAATTACGGATTTACTTTATATATGTAAAAATAATAAAATAACAGTCATTAAAGAGCAGCACGGTGTTGATTGTATACATTACTATAGGTAGGATTAAAATATATAAATTGTGAAAAGATAGTGGCAGGTACACATTCATATAGCAAACAAATAATGTATTGTACATAATGATAAGTCACATAAGTATTATATATGTACGATAAACAAAATTAACTATTCGGCTAATTCCAATAATGAATTTGAAAATTGATCAATTATGTTATATCAGGGAACTGGCCGCTTGATCGCGTAGGAACCTTTCTTAGTAAGTAGTAGCATGACGTTAAAAACCTTCGCTTTTCGTCCTTAAAATTATAAGATATTTTACTGTGTATTAGTGTGTGTGTGTGTGTGTGTGTGTGCGTATGTGTGTGTGTTTTTATGCAAGATTTATGAAAATAATTAATATACTTAATTCTCTTATGTTTCTAATTCCTGTATTATTTCGATTATAGATTTCTTAAAATTTTGTTTATTACTATTAAATAAGTCAACCGAGCAAAATTTTTTATTAAAGATTTTTTTCGTTCGATAGATTACTGAATTTTCGAAGTAATTAGTACGGGTACGAGGGAGATGGAACAGTGGGGTATCTCTACGTCGGTAAGTAGGAGTTCGCAATTGAAGGAATAACTCGGTAAGATGGGGACTGTCGATTGTTCCGTGGCAAACATTATGGAGAAATAGCATGTCAAGAAGAGATCTCCTGTCTTTGAGAGATAAAACATTGTGAAACTTACAATTTGCGTGCAATTGTCGAGCATCTTGCAAAACGACGTTGCAATATATCGTATTACCATTGCAACTCGACGGTAACTCGATACTGCGACACGCAACATCTCACTCGAGCGATTAACTCGTCAACCGGCCTCGCGGCAAACGCGAGGCGACGCGAGTAATGGCACGCTATGTTGAGGAAAATTGATATTAAGTCGATAATTACATCGGCTCCTGTTATTATTGTGTGGTACATTAAGTAAGACGTGTTTAATTGTGTATCGCTGTGTTATTAGAACTGGTTTAGATAGTAGCTGCCCTTATAGCTAAAGCTTAAAAGTGTCAAACAGGCATACCGTTCACATTATTTTAATTATTGAATACTACATTTGCTAATGTGCCCGGAGATGTCAACAGGCTCGCCACCTGTTACATGGGCCAAAACGTAACCGTAAAATCGTGGGTGCTTGCATGTTTGCTTGAATACATGAATTTACCTCTGCCCACCCCTTCGGGAATTACAGGCGTGAAGTAACATGACGTTTGAATCAAAAGTTACAGTCTACAAACATCTACATCAAAACATTTCAATGTAGATGAGTGTAGACTGTAACTGCATTAGTGATTGCCGCTCAGTGGGCCTATGTGTGCCAGTTAGGCCTGTGTGTTTTAAATTACGGATGCATTCATTACCATCGGACCAGAACACGATAGCGCTTAATACTACTATTTAGCGGCAAGTAGTTAAGAGTAGTATTTTTTTTAAGTAATGGAAGTGGCAAACAAGCATGCAGTTCACATTGATGTTAAGTGATGACTGCAGCCTATAGACACCCACAGACCAAGGTCAAAATGCAGATGCGTTACCACTCCTGAGGCCTAAGATGTTATGTGGTACATTACCACCTGACCGGAACACGATAGTGCTGAACACTACCGTTTAGCGGCAAGTATATTAGGTAATGCGGTGGTGCCTACGCCCGCGAGCTCCGACACTGGAGCTCCAATAAATCAATCAGTCGTCGAACTCATCATGGTTTTCTTGATGGTAGAGTTTCAGTGACGGAGCTCGAAGACGTACGCATCAATGCATCACCTAATCTACTTGCCGTAAAATGATAGTGTTAACGGTATCATTTTCGGTCAGATGGTAATGTACGGCTCTGTAGTGCCCGGCACAGAGGCACAATAGCTTAGACCTCAGGAGTGGCAACGCATATATATAGGTACCATGAATACTCTGAACTTCATGTAGATATCTATAGGCCACAACATCGCTTATCATCAATGTGAACTGTATGCTTTTTTGCCACATCCATTACATAAAATACCGGTCAAATGAGTGTCATGTCACGCACTGTGTGGGGTTCCGTAGTTTTTAGGTTTGATTAATGCAATAAAAAAATGTTTTTTTCTAAGGAGTTGTTCAAATATTTTGAGTATTACATTCGGGCGACTATTACTCGCAAACTAGTAAAGCCAACTTAGTGTGATAGTTTTCCTTTTAATTTTGTTATATGTAGCTACAATTACCGTAACGTTTGAATTTCTAACAACAACCGTTTAGTTGGTAGATTGGCGGGACACTTTACTGGTGGTAGAGCTCCAGTGACAGAGCTCGCGGGCGTAGGCACCACCGCATTACCTAATATACTTGCCGCTAAATGGTAGTATTCAACACTAACGTGTTCCGGTCAGGTGGTAATGTATTTCCGGCACAGAGGCATAAGACCTTAGGCCTCAGGAGTGGTAACGCATCTGCATTTTGACCTTGGTCTTTGTGTGGGTGTCTATAGGCTGCAGTCATCACTTAACATCAATGTGAACTGCATGCTTGTTTACCACTTCCATTACATTAAAAAAAAAAAAACTTGACCCTAACGAAAATTGACACTTTAAACCTTAATAAGTCACAAACAGTTAACTAAATCGATAAATGATTTTAGCACATCCCTAACATTTTTGAAAGACCTATCCAACGATAAATATCGACACTATAAATTATATGCGCGATACATGTAGGGGAGGTACCCTAAATAATTTTATTTTTCATGTTTTTATTCTACCACTTTGACGGCGTGATTAAGGTGTATACTATACGGGCGGACAGACAGGCGGACAGACACGGACATTAAATATAGTAATTTTATTCAAACTAACAACCAATATCTGAGGCTGTTGTAGTATAACACGATACACGTACATAAATATACACGATACATAACACAGTGTCACGTTAACGTGACATCGGCAACAGATTTGGTCGTTAAAAACTACTAGCCGCGAGTGACGTGATCTCGAGTGACAGGCGCGTTCGGGGGTTGCGCCGAGACGCGATCACGCGACCGCGTCTAGTCAACCGTGGTAAGTCCCTACTGATGGTTCTCGATTCACTATTATTATGTCTCGATTAACGAGAATAGACATAAAAACCGGCCGAGTGCGAGTGCATGTCGGGACAAGGGCAATGTTATAATTTTTAGAAGCACATTTTATTATTTGATCGACTATTACTCGTAAAGTTATGGAATCTGTTTTTGACTTGATAGTTTTTTCTTTCAAAGACGTTATGTACTATCACCGATATTGTATTTCACACGGCCAATTATATTTTTTAATATAAAATGTTGACTATATGTAAAAAGATCAATCAAGACGTTGAACAGCAACGAACATAAAATAAAAATTGGTGCGTTATGTTGATTTCATAAATCATTTTTGGTGTGTACCTACTTTAAGCGAGATAAATATGGACCCATTGAAAAAAAAATTGGAAAAAAGTGGACGTATATTTGTAAGCTAGTATTATTATACATATTCTTAATATTAGTCTATAAGAACGGATGAATGTTAATTGTGATAAATGTGAAGGCAACCCAAATATGAAAATTTGTTACATTTTAAGTAAATATTTAAACACTTTTGTAAACCTTTGTTATTATTTTCAAATAAACTATTATTATATTGTATATAGACTAAATGAAAGAAAATTGAATTACAATACATGTAATTCAATTTTCTTTCATTTAGTCTTTATTATTGAAGCAACTGCAATTGTAACTGTCCAGTTGCATAGCTTATACAATAACACAAAGAATACTATACGTCCTCCAAAAACAAATCGACTTTACCTTACTCACAAATTCACGTAAAAAAACCATCAAACTTATTGTTCAGTCGACGCAACTGAAACTATAGTAGGGGCAATTGACATTCGATATTTTTCCACTTGCCTTGCTTTACAAAATGAATACATGGCGGTGGCCACTGACCAGGTGTCGAAATCGAGATTAAATAAAAGCTCATATATATACTTGCATTTTAATCTTGGTAGCTTGTATAATAGAGATTCCTTAACAGTCAATGCACATTGTTATAATAATAACTGTTGGTGGAGATCCAGTGACGGAGCTCGCGGGCGTAGGCACCACTGCATTACCTAATATACTTGCCGCTAAATGGTAGTGTTCAGCACAATCGTTTTCCGGTCAGGTGGTAATGTACGGCTCTGTAATTTCCGGTACAGAGACATAACACCTTAGGCCTCAGGAGTGGTAACGCATCTGCATTTTGACCTTGATTTTTGTGTGGGTGTCTATAGGCTGCAGTCATCACTTAACATCAATGTGAACTCCATGCTTGTTTGCCACTTCATTACATAAAAAAAAAAATTAAAAAAAGTGTGCTATGAAATTTGAAGAGTGCCCTCGATTTTTTCCAGGATACCATCATCACATATTGACATGGTTACAGTGGGACCCTTTCAAACAAAAAATATATTTAAATCGGTAGAGGCGTTTTCAAATTATCGGTGCACTTACTTAAAAGATTCCGACGAATTTAACCGCCTCCTTTTTTCGAAGTCAGTTTAAAAAAATTTCGACGAATTGATAAATTTCTCCTTTTTTCGAAGTCAGTTAAAAACCTAAAAGAAATTAAACTTGGACGTTCTTTATCTGTATGAATTAGTCTTTTCTTAACAATTGAAAATTGTTAGGTGGACCATGGGCAATACATTCCGCTGAACTATCTCGCAGGTGGACCACCGGAAGTAAAATTTACCCTTGGTACAACTAACTCACAAGAGGTGTACCATGGGCAGAAAATTTTACCCCTGGTTCATCCAGGTGGACTCAGTAGGTGTACCAAGGGCAATGACCGCAAAAAAGTATCGACTAAATGGAACTCGATTCGACTCGATCGAAATAAAGCTTTAGAATGCCAGAAAGCCAGTTACGTAGATACGGCCGTAAAACCAAACATCTCTATTAAAGGACAAACCGTCACGATATCCGTCCAGTGTCCACGTTTACTGGTACAAGGTCTATCGCAATAAAGGTACAACGGTTAATCGTGATACCATAAGTTTGTGTTAAGGGGAAGTTCAATTGCATTGATTTTAGAGTACGTACCTATATTTTAATTTATTTAACATGTCTTAGCTTGAGATTTTTTTTTGTTTTATTTTTATAGCATCGCTATTACGCATATTGCTAGTGTCAAGTAAAACGTTATTTCGT
This sequence comes from Macrosoma leucophasiata, assembly GCA_036365455.1. Lineage (NCBI taxonomy): Eukaryota > Metazoa > Arthropoda > Insecta > Lepidoptera > Hedylidae > Macrosoma > Macrosoma leucophasiata. Next base: position 6,196,882 of record JAWQUS010000015.1, read on the forward strand.
ATTTATTAGAGCAGCGTGAAAGTTAGTATAATATAGTCATCAAGTATAATATATAATAATCAAGTATACAAGTTATCAAGTATAATATGTCAGTCAATTGAGTTACAATCAAGTTATTCGAGTAAAGCGATGGCTACTTTACCAGAACATTTACAATGAAGTTTTGGAGGCAACCTGAAAGGTCGTGTTTTCGCACTGTTATTCTATTTCACTATACACGGGCACTGTAATAAACCTATATCAAACAAAATGCCACCAACTTTATTCAATATAACTCAAAAATAGACCAAGAAAATGAAATAAAATAAGAGCACCATACGCTTCTTTCAACGATCCCGCCAAAAAAACGTCTTAACCTGAGTTGCATCACGATATTTGTTAAAGTTAAAGTAATTGTTGTTTTACTGGTTGTTCTACTGGTGGTAGAGTTCCAGTGACGGAGCTCGCGGGCGTAGGCACCACCACATTACCTTATATACTTGCCGCTAAATGGTAGTGTTCAGCACTATCGTGTTCCGGTCAGGTGGTAATATACGGCCCTGTGATTTCGGGCACGGAGGCATATCACCTAATGCCTCAGGAGTGGCAGCGCATCTGCATTTTGACCTCTGGTCATTGTGTGGGTGTCTGTAGGCTGCAGTCATCACTTAACATCAATGTGAACTGCAAGCTTGTTTGCCACTGTTATTACATAAAAAAAAAATTGTAACATTTCACATCCTTCTCTAACTTGACATTTCACATGCATGCTTGTTTCCCACATTCGTAATTTAAAAAGTATGTATGTATGTATCTTCACGCCAGGTCCCTAACGGGGTAGGCAGAGTGTGTAGAATCAGAATCTGAATCAGAATCAGAAACTCATTTATTCATTTAGGGTGACAGGCATTATGACACGTCAAAAACAAACAAAATAAATTAAAGTGAATAACAATTGATAGACATGTCAAAAAAGATAAAAAATATATGTTAAGTCAAGAATATCACTAAGATAAAACGAAATGTCATAAACTAATGTAAAAAGTAGGTATATCAGTAGAATGTCTCATTTCCCCTTTACAAACTGATAACAAAGAGTAAAAGAAAAGAAAAAAAAGAATCACGACTACGTAAGTTATACATCGCTCTAATGGCCCTCTTCTGTAATACAAAAATTGATTGTATGTCGGCCGCTCGACCCCACAATAAAATACCATAGGACATGACACTGTGAAAATAGCTAAAATAAACAAGTCTTGCAGTGTCTATATCAGTTAATTGCCTAATTTTTCGAACAGCATAAGCTGCGGCACCCAGACGTTTCGCTAACTGCCTAATATGTGGTCCCCATTGTAACTTCGAGTCAAGCGTTATTCCCAAGAAGGTAGCGTCATCAACAAATTGAATTTTGTTATTGTTTATAAAAATGTCTCCTTCTTTACTTTTTACATTAGGGAGGGTAAAACGGATACATTTGGTTTTTTTACTATTCAGTGCAAGATTATTGACAGTAAACCATTTATGTACTTCTCCTATGACCTTATTTACAGTATCGTAATCTAGATTTCGTCTGTTCATTTTAAAAACTATTGAAGTATCGTCTGCAAATAAAATTGTTTTGGGCATACTCTTAGGCATCAAATGAAGTAAATCATTAACGTAGAATAAAAACAGAAATGGTCCTAATATTGAGCCCTGTGGGACACCCATTCCTGTCTTTAGACCTAAGCTATTCCCAAATAGAATGATCACAGATGTATTACTATTAATTTGACAATTAATTGCTTAAAAGTTATGGGTAGCAATGGTTGATTATGTTATGATTGAGGTGGTCTTTTAGTAGAGGTCCAAAACCTGAACCTAATTTGTCACAAAATAACATTGTACTGCATATGTTTATATTACAATTATTTTTGTTATAATGGGAGGAACGATTTGAGGCACAGAGGTAGGAGGACAATCAGTCTCAGCAATTAAATATTTGTTAGTTAGTGACTCATATCTCTCCGCATTATATGTTACCAAGTCGACTAACTCACCAGCCTCCTGCAAATGCTGAGAAAGCTTAGTCTGAGCCGCTTCATATTTTACAAAAATTGATTTTATTTTTAATTCTTTTTGGAGTAATTGGCTTTGTAAGTCTTGTAAGTCAGTCTCATGAGAGAGTTTTGAATATTCTAATTCAAAGCAATAGGAATCCAGCTTTTTTAATAAATTGGAACGCTGTTCCCTTAACTTAAAATTAGATTTTATTTTATATTTCTGAGATTTTAATAACTTTTGTTTCTTTTTAAGTTTTTTAACGAGACGTTTATATTTTTTTACACTGATTACTACTACTAAAAAGTGGACACGGCATAATGGTATCATCACCAGTCAAATCTATGGTTGTTTGATGTAAATTACAAATTTTAGTCGGTTCAGAAGCCTTTCCGACTAATTCATCATATAAACTATGAGTATGAATAGAGTCTCTACAAATTTTTACTGCTTCTATAGATGAAATAGTCTTATGAGCATCACAAAGTTCACTTTCAAGTTCTGATATACGTTTTAAGGCCTGCTCATGTCTCACCACACTGTTCAAAATTTTAAATCACTGCACAGCATTGTTCTACTTGATCAAGTAAGTCCATGTATTCTATATGATTTCCAGCTAGTTCATTTTTAAATGAGGTATTTTTGTCAATTATTTCCTTTAATTCAACCTCACTGTCTTCCCTTTCTTGCAGCAGTTGTTTACAGATGGACTTAGTGGACTCCAGTTCTTTGAGTGTGGCCCTCAGTTTGTCCTCCATCTCACGGGTGGTCGCTCTACGGGTCATCATTTTATTGACAGATTTTATTGTTTATGACACCTGAAATATGATAATACAGTGTCCGAGTAAATTATAAAATGAAGGAGTAGATTGCCACTGAAAGAGGGTTATGAGTAATGAATAATGAAATAAAATTAGTGACAAAAGTACAAGAAGCAAGGAATTGAGGGAAATTATGGTAGATTAGATTAGATAGTAGAAAAACAGGATAGAGGAGTGATAACAATTATGAATACTGTCAATAACATATATTTATACACATTATATCTACTTAGAAATTATTAAGTCAGAAGTAAGGTAGGTATTGTTTAACAAAAACAATATTAGCAAATTAATGATTTTTTTATGTGTATAGAAGCCAGCCAAGTGTCTGTGTCTGCTTTTACTCATCAATATCACTTCCACTGTATAGTCAAGTGAAAAGAGAGTAAGTTGTGTCTGTGTGTAGTAACTGGACGTTGCTCAAATAGTAAGCAGTGTACTATGTTGAAATCGAATCGTGTGGTGATAGTGTAAGTAAATTAGTTATTATACATTGTCTGCGGTCAGAATTTGTCCCTCAATTTTACCTTCACAAATTGTGAAGTAAAAAGAGTGTTATCTGCATCCACGGGCCACGGGTAAGTATTGCACGTAGCTCACAAGGTGAACGGTGTAATAAATAATGTTTTGTACAATGAATACAATAGATTAAACAGAAATTAAGTTCATTGAAAGCAATACTCCCCAGTTTAACACAGAAGTTTTCAAATCCTGTCCGTTGGGTCAATGGCCGCTTGACGGCAAACTTTATTTTACTGTTTTCTTCACAATCTGGCGGTATATAAACACACCGACACTTGTCCTTTACAATCACTTAAACTACTCTCACAATTAAATATTTATACATTTCTTAATCACTAAAATTATATTTTAAACATTTTAATAAATACGAGCTAAATGTTTTACACCTGACCGCGCATCTCTATTTTACATCTAGAGCGCCAGTTGTCCCGGTCCTGACAAACCTCTCGTGTTTCGTCTACCTTCATCATTCTCTTCATACATGCCCGCCGATTCCTAAGACTTTTAACCCCACCATCACTTAAAAAGTAATTGTAACATTTCACATCCTTTCTTAATTTTAACAGGTTTTTTTTTAAGTTACAATAAGTTACAAGGCTAAATGAATTCCGTGACGAATCGACTTTTTCTGAAGTAATACAGAATCAGGCGTGAAGTTACGTTTTTTATTCCACATTTAAATCAGCTCAATACTTGTTTTTATATTATTTCACATTAACACATGCTAGTGAAATCTTAATATATATAAATCTCGTGTCACAATGTTTGTCCTCAATGGACTCCTAAACCACTTAACCGATTATAATAAAATTCGCACACCATGTGCAGTTCGATCCAACTTGAGAGATAGGATAGTTTAAATCTCAATTCAAAGTCGTAATATTATGTAAGTACCTAAATTACAACCGTGCGAAGCCGGTACGGGCCGCTAGTATAATTATATATTATTTTAAAGAAGATTGCCAGTGAACTCTATTTTGAGTCTCGCCTGAAGTCCAAATTTTCTTTCCATTTTTCTTTAAAAAAAAATATACTTCGCTTGTATGTGTTAATGCAAAATAATGTAAAAACAATTATTAAGGTTTTACTGGTGGTAGAGCTCCAGTGACGGAGCTCGCGGGCGTAGGCACCGCGTTACCTAGTAAGTATACTTGCCGCTAAATGGTAGTGTGCAGCACTATCGTGTTCCGGTCAGATGGTAATGTACGGCCTTGTACGAGTTATTTCTGGCACAGAGGCATAACACCTTAGGCCTCAGAAAGGCATCTGCATTTTGACCTTGGTCTTTGTGTAAGTGTCTATAGGCTGCAGTCTTCTCTTAACATCAATGTGAACTGCATGCTTCTTTGCTACTTCCATAACATAAAAAGGGTACAAGCGACTTTTTTACGATATTTAATAAACTGCAAATTTTATTATATCGATTGGCTAACTAGCAAACTAGCATTGTTGGCAATAGATGTCGCTACTGCCACCATAAGGCGATGTAATAAATGTGAAGAAAAGATTTGACAAATCGGGCAGGACTTCGTTAGCTCAGTTGGAAGAGCGACTGGACTAGATTCCCAGTGGCCGCGAGTTCGAGTCTCGCATCGGTAAATTTTTATTGTTTTATATTATTTCGCATTAACACATGCTTGTGAAATATATTTTATTTAAAGAAAAATGGAAAGAAAAATTTGACTTCAGGCGAGACTCGAACTCGCGGCCTACTGGGAATCTAGTCCAGCCGCTCTTCCAATTGAGCTACTGAAGTCCTGCCCGATTTGTCAAATCTTTCCTTCACATTTATTGCATTGCTTTATGGTAGCAGCAGCGCCATCTATTACCAACTATGCTAGTTAGGCAACCGATATAATAGACTTTGCAGTTTATTGAATATCGTAAAGAAGTCGCTTTTACCCTTAATAATTGTTTTACCCTTTATAAAAATTTATTTCCATTTTTCTTTAAAAAAAAAAAAACACTTCAAACTCAAACTCAAAAATTCATTTAATCACTTGGAAATAATAGAATTTGCTTGTGATAGGTCAAATTACAAATATAAAATTAAAGCGAATAATAACTGATACGTTGATTAATATGTCAAAGTAAATAAATTAATAATAGTCCAAAAATACTTAATAATAAAAATAGGTATCAACAGAATGTTCCATACTCTCTTTTCTTCAATACTTTTATCTCATTCATTTGCTACTTAACTACCAAATGATTTATGATTCACTACAGAATAATTTCGTAGCAGCCTAGCCTTAACGCGACCAGTCGTTGCAATCAGGTCCAGTATGATTGTTGTCTATGGTTAACTATTGGTATTACCACAACGAATGGGAACTTGGGTACTTATTCTGTTTAATGGTATTAGATGAAATTCCGATGTTCATTTCCTTGTTAAAAGTTCTTGTTAGCGTTTAAGTGTAATGTGTACATTTGAATTTTAAGTAAAAATATAAATGAGACGTTTCAAAATGTATGGAGCTTGGGCCCGCACCTTGTACACTATATTGAGAAAAGAAGCATTAAATATTTTATTATTTTAAGCTATTCAAATCCCTACTTATACCATTTTATATTTTTATGTTATATTATTTAATATTATAAATGCGAAAGTAACTCTGTCTGTCTGTCTGTTACCTTTTCAAGTCCAAACGATTGAACCGATTTTAATGAAATTTGCTACAGAGATAGAGCTGACTTTGAGAAGGAACATAGGCTACTAAGTTATTTATTAAACGACATCCACGCGGCTGGATCCGCGGGCAACAGCTAGTCCATAAAGTAAACGATTTGAATAGCTGAAAATTAATAACTTACGACAATTAAGTAATTGCAGAGAATATGTAATAATACTACGTATAGAATGGACACTTCGACATCCCGCCCGATTGCCATGCCTCACCCAACCTCCTCCCCTCTTATGGGCGACGGTTGGTATTTTCTACGTGCTACGCACACAGGTGCACGTGTAAATACACGTCACTGATTGATGTCTGTGTAATAGAGACCAAATTAGGCGTTTGTATGAAATTTTGACGGAGTGTCCGCGGTGTGGTAATTGAAGGTAAAGGCACGATTCCGAACTCCGCTACACGCAGCAGTGCAGCTTTTAATAATTATACCGTTATTAAAATCTAGCAAATGATTATTTTTTTAGTCTGTTTTTAATTTTTTTTGCTATGGCTGCCCATAAATATATCATCTGCGAAAATTTCAACTGTCTAGCTGCCACGGTTCTACGGTCAACGTTATCTAACTAAGTGAAAGCACCTATATACCACACCGCGGACACTCCGCCAAAATACAATTCATACAAACGCTTAATTTGGTCTTTATTACTTTATTACACAGACATCAATCAGTGGCGTGTATTTACACGTGCACCTGTGTGCTTGGCACGTAGAAAACACCAACCGTCGCCCATAAGAGGGGAGGTGGTTGGGTGATGCGGGGAAATCGGGCGGGACGTCGAAGTGTCCATTCTATACGTAGTATTATTACATATTCTATGCCTATACTTTCCATTAAAAAATAGCGCAAGTCCAAAGTTACCAACATAACAATGAAATCGAAACAATACAGTTCAATATTGCGATAGAGGCCACATTAAGATCAGATTAATAACAGTTAAGTGTATTTGTCACCCATTTACGTAATTATACCAGTTTCGACCACAGTGTAAGGTATAATGAGGTATGACACACTGATTGCCGTTGCTTCTAAATTGCATAAAATCAACACTTGGTGATAGAGCTCCAGTGACGGAGCTCGCGGGCGTAGGCACCACCGCATTACCTAATATACTTGCCGCTAAATGGTAGTGTTCAGCACTATCGTGTTCCGGTCAGATGTTAATGTACGGCCTTGTAATTTCCGGCACAGATATAATGAAATTAAAAGGAGAGCTATCACACTTAATTTGGCTTTACAAGTTTGCGAGTAATAGTCGACCAAATGTATTTTACTCGAAAATTTCGAACGACTTTAATGATTTTTTTTTTTATTACATCTCTACTCTGTAACTACGGAACCCTACACTGCGCGTGGCCCGACATGCACTTGGCCGGGTTTTTTAATTATTGTTAAACTCCCTTATTACCACTACTTCTACGCTGGGTTCGATTCCCGGGTTGGGGATATTAGAGATAACGGTGTAAAATCCTTTATCTCTGGTTCTATTGGGATTTTTCTATTTTCTGGAAGTTTCCCAGTACCTCGAAGTTTGTTAATGTACCCAGAGATGTCAATAGGCACCTGTAACATGGGCCAAAACGTAACCGGCGAATTTTTGGTTTGCACGTATGTATGAATGCATGCATTTACCTCTGCCTACCCCTTAGAGGATTACAGGCGTGAACTCACGTTTCTCCCTAATTACCATTTTCATGACTAAACAGATATACAATGCGAATGTGGATGGTTGCAGAGGCCCAGGAGGTCTTCCTCGAGGTCGAGAGATAGGTTTGATGGTGGGGTCAAAAGTCTTAGGAATCAGCATACATGTATGAAGAGAATGATGAAGGTAGACGAGGCACGAGAGATATGTCAGGACCGGGAAATCTGGCGCTCTACACTCTCTGCCTACCCCGTTAGGGAAGTGGCGTGAAGATACATACATTTATTTCACCTTTTCACCTACAATACAAATTAACTTCACAATCACAACGTTGTAATAATGGAAATCGTAGAATAGTGTAAGAATACCATCACTTGGCATTCCGCCATATTGTACTACACACGTGACGTCACAAACATACCTTCGACTGCCGGAGTAGACAGACAGACGGTTTTAGACGTGGACACTAAAATACATTTTACCTTGATGTCGATCGTCGGTAATTGAACGAGTAATCAGCAGTTTTGTTCAATTTTTTAAAGTATTTAGGGAAAATCTATACTTATATTATAAAGCTGAAGTGTTTGCTTGAACGCGCTAATCTCAGGAACTTCTGGTTCGATTTGAAAAATTCTTTAAGTGTTAGATAGCCCATTTATCGAGGAAGGCCCATTTATCGGACCCCCAGCGTTCCGACGTCGAGCGTCTCGACGCCCAGCGTCCCGAAGCCCAGCGTCCCGACGCCCAGCGTCTCGACGCCCAGCGTCTCGACGCCCAGCGTCTCGACGCCCAGCGTCTCGACGCCCAGCGTCCCGACGCCCAGCATCCCGTCGCCCAGCGTCCCGACGTCGAGCGTCTCGACGCCCAGCGTCCCGACGTCGAGCGTCCCGACGCCCAGCGTCCCGACGCCCAGCGTCCCGACGCCCAGCGTCCCGACGTCGAACGTCCCGACGTCGAGCGTCTCGACGCCCAGCGTCCCGACGCCCAGCGTCCCGACGCCCAGCGTCCCGACGCCCAGCGTCCCGTCGCCCAGCGTCCCGACGTCGAGCGTCTCGACGCCCAGCGTCCCGACGCCCAGCGTCCCGACGCCTAGCGTCCCGACGTCGAGCGTCTCGACGCCCAGCGTCCCGACGCCCAGCGTCCCGACGCCCAGCGTCCCGACGCCCAGCGTCCCGAAGCCCAGCGTGTTGTTTTTGTATAATTCAAAATTAACCAAAAGGTATATCCAAAAATGCTGCCCAAAGCCACTATTCCACGCGAACGATGTTGCGTGCCCGCAACAGCTAGTTAATAATATAATTCAACGAATTAAACAATGATTTTGCAGCCACATGCGCCATATTAACTTGAAGTCAATTTGATGTTTACCATAGAGCAACACGGGCCACCGGCCGCGGCGGACTGAAGGGGAGTAGCCATAGCGTTTATAACCGATGCAAAACAGTCTATCATTTTTTGCCGAAGGGAATGCGTGCGACACACGCGCACACTACAAAAATCGTCTATTACTACGAAACTTACACTTTGACTTTAACAAAATACATAAACAATTTCACGCACACATTTAAACATCTCGGCGAGACGTACAGGCCCATTTAGGCTTGTACTTTAACAGAAGGGAAAGCCTGCATGGCTACTCCCCTCCGGTGTTGCTCTATGATGTTTACCTACACTTGTAATTGCGGTGTCGCTTATCCATTATCCAATGTGCTTTTTCTTGTATTTTGATTAAAACAGTGATTACTTTGTTGGTGTGACTAATAAATCAATAAAAAAAACTGGTTGCCTGTAAAGTCGGGTACGTAAGTCGTTTACGGGCGAAGATTTTACGTGACAACGTCTTTTTCTCGGTAGAAAGGCATTCGCCGGTCCGGCAGGCCTCTCTCTCGTTCGGTGACTCATCGTTACGTTACCGGGCGTTACACTTTTTCATGAGTGACTCCGAGCCGCAACCTAATTTAAGACGTTGTCACGTCAATAAATAAATGAATATTGTACCACAGACGTGACGTCACAAGTAGTTATAACCTATCTTCCATAGTTACTAGAGTAAACAGACAGACTTTCTTACCTTGACGTCGATCGTCGGTTATTGATACGACTGCACCAAATTGGATTAAACTTTCTTTTATATGTTCGTTATTGACGGTAGAAGGATTGGAAAAAAAATAAAAAATTGCAAATATTTAAATCTATAATATAAAAATAAGTCGGGTTTTCCTTCCTGACGCTATAACTCCAGAACGCACGAACCGATTTCCACGGTTTTACATTCGTTGGAAAGGTCTCGGGCTCCGTGAGGTTTATAGCAATGAATTTATAGCAAATTCAGGAAAAAATATTTCCATGCGGGCGAAGCCGCGGGCAACAGCTAGTAGTATTATAATATTCAGCGGCGATACGTGTTTTGCCGGATTAGCTTGTTTTGTTTTTATCAAGAGACCCAGTGTCTCTTAAAATAATGAAAAAACAAACAGCCCCGTCCGTTTTTAAATTGATTTGACAGATATTTTTTAAGTATGTCAACTGTCATGTTACTATGGGAGAGTGTAGTAAATTGAATGCAAAAACTGGAGCCGTGCTTCCAAGGGGATTGTTCTGTTTAGTACTTTAGTACATATAGGTCAATGGATTATTATTTGAAAAAAACTTCGGTATCTTTAACAAAAAATGTGGATTTTTTTATTTTCAATTTCTATCATTTTAGTATTTAGTCATACCCTCTTATTCATAAACGTACATTAGATACGTTTTAGCTATAGAATGCTTCGTCTTTGTCAGTTGCATGATAGAAGAAGACAAAGGAGAGATTAGCAACACTTTAGCTAAAATACGTTTATGAATAAGGGGATTAATGTTTAATTTATTAAATAAAACTAGCTAAAATGTTATTTATATCATTATATACGAGAAGACCTACCTACTTCAGTTCCATTATTTTTTGTTGTTGTTTTATGTTGCCATGGCAACGTAACTGTCAATGTCAAGCCCATAGCAACGAGACGCGGTGCCACTTTTTTATCGTGCTTGTGTGAGAGTTAGTCTTCTATATAATTATTTATTCGTAGGTTGCAGGTGACATATCTAGAATTCCAAGTCTAGATATAGTACTAGACGGGTCCCGGGGAATGCGTGACGTCACGTCTGCGTACTACCGTGGCTGCGTGCCAACCATCCAGATTCAGGGTTGTCACATCAGAAAACAATAAATCGTTTTTTTAGCCTTTACTGATCTATCCCTCCCCATGAAATGAACTAATAATAATAAGTTCGGAGTTTAGGATTTTTATACTACTAGAAGCCCACCCCGGCTTTGCACGGGTGCAATGTTGTTTCCTAATATAACTGAAAGATACGATAAGATTGATAGATTTAGTTATTATAAAAAATAAACGAAATTTATTTACTTTAGTGGTAGGTAAGCGAGCATGGCCCAGCGGCTGGTGTAGATCGTAAGCGATCTACTCGGTTAAGCACTACGGGCGCGGTCGAGTAGTGTGATGGGTGACCGCTAGTGGAAAATTAAATGCGTGTTTCCGTGCTTCGGAGGGCACGTTAAGCCGTCGGTCCCGGTTGCTATCGATGGATAGCAGTCGTTAAACCTTGTCGGAGGCCTTATGGGCGGTTTGAAAACATCCGACAGTGGGTTGGCCACTAACCCGCGTGCGCACTAATCAGCGTGGTAGAATAAGCTCCAGACCTCCACCCAAAAAGGGGAGAGACTCGTGCCCAGCAGTGAGACGTATAATGGGTTGCCATTATTATTATTATATTATTAGTGGTAGGTACAGAAAGGTAAAACGCATGCATACCTGCAAGCATACTATCACATGAAAACACTCACGATTCGTTGTTTAAATTCTGTCCTATGTAATATTTGGCCTGCGATGCTGAAAGTGTCAAGCTCCTAACTCACCGTAACACAACAAACAAAAATTGTTATGTAGATATTAACTTACAATTCATTATTATTGCATTCCAATTTTGTAGTTAGAAGCTGTTGCCACTACACCGTCGCCTATTGACATTTCACATCTCCGGCCACATTACAAGATAACGTAACTCAGATATCATGGATTTGAACAAAACCGTGCGTCAACCCTGAAGACACACGTCAAAATCACAGAGCAACAAAAAATACATGTGACACCGTTCGTCTTGCGTCGAGCTAATTACCCCGACTCGGACAATCGCCGTCACCGCGATCATTGCCGTTTTGTCTGTCACGTCGCGTCTAAACACTGACCTGCTAAATTATTGGCATCTCTTCCATTGGGGACCGATCAAATCTGTACGTAAATTATTGCACTGCATCGCACACCAACTACTAACACATCACTCACACATTGAAACAATTACGAATCATTATGATGGATGATATGTTTACTGGTGGCATCACATTACCTAATCTACTTGCCGCTAAATGGTAGTGTTTACCACTATCGTATTCCGGTCAGTCGGTAATGTACGGCCTTGTAATTTCTGGCACAGAGGCATAATACCTTAAGCCTCAGGAGTGGCAACGCATCTACATTGAAATCTATAGTTTCGTGTAGATGTTTTAAGGCTACAGCAATGTGAACTGTATGCTTGTTTGGCACTTTATAACATTAAAAAATGTATGGGAAGTCATTTGTCAACAACAACAAGAATTTAAAGCAGGCATTTTCTTCCAGGCAAGCAATTTTTAAGGATCATAATAAAAAAATATAAATCCATAAAAAAACAGTTCCATTTCAATGAGTGCAGCGACCGAAACCCTAAAAACAATTCACTGTTTCCATTATCTAAACAGGTCGTATTTCCAAAATCATGCGATAACCCTACAAAACTACACGTCAAAATCACAGAGCAAACAAAAAATAGATGTGACACCGTTCGTCTTGCGTCGAGCTAATTACCCCGACTCGGACAATCGCCATCACCGCGATCATTGCCGTTTTGTTTGTCACGTCGCGTCTAGACACTGACCTGGTAAATTATTGGCATCTCTCCATTGGAGATCGATTTTTTTTTTCTTTTTTTTATGTAAAGGAAGTGGCAAACAAGCATGCAGTTCACATTGATGTTAAGTGATGACTGCAGCCTATAGACACCCACACAACGACCGAGGTCAAAATGCAGATGCGTTACCACTCCTGAGGCCTAAGGTGTTATGCCTCTGTGCCGGAAATTACAGGGCCGTACATTACCACCTGACCGGAACACGATAGTGCTGAACACTACCATTTAGCGGCAAGTATATTAGGAATGGGGTGTTGCCTACGCCCGCGAGCTCCGTCACTGGAGCTCTACCACCAGTAAAAATCAAATTGGTTCGTAAATTATTGCACTGCATTGCACACCAACTTCTAACACATCACTCACACATTAAAACAATTACGAATCATTAAGGTGATGATATGTTTACTGGTGACACCACATTACCTAATCTACTTGCCGCTAAATGGTAGTGTTTACCACTATCGTATTCCGGTCACACGGTAATGTACGGCCCTGTAATTGCTGGCACAGAGGCATAATACCTTAGGCCTCAGGAGTGGCAACACATCGACATTGAAATCTCTGGTTGCATGTAGATGTTCATCGGCTACAGCAATGTGAACTGTATGCTTGTTTGCCGCTTTATGACATTAAAAAATGTATGGGAAGTCATTTATCAATAACAACAAGAATAGGTAATCTTTATGGTACAGCAATATACAAAATCTGGACATATACAAATGGCAGCCTTATTACACACAACGATATGTAGGGCTCATTAAAGCCGGCATTTTCTTCCAGGCAAGCAATTTTTAAGCAAAATTATTAATGAATATTATTACAAATCCACAAAAACAGTTCCATTTCAATGAGTGCAGCACCCGAAAACCTAAATACAATTCACTGTTTCCATTATCTAAAAAGTTCGTATTTCAAAAATCATGCGACAACCCTACAAAACTACACGTCAAAATCACAGAGCAAACAAAAAATAGATGTGACGCCGTTCGTTTTGCATCAAGCTAATTACCGCGACTCGGACAATCGCCGTCAGCGCGATCATTGCCGTTTTGTTTGTCACGGCGCGTCTAGACACTGACCTGCTAAATTATTGAGTTCTCTACCATTGGGTATCGTTCAAACCTGTTTGAGTACTATCGCTGGATCGCACACGTTCTTTCTATTCAGACAAAGTTCACTCATAGCGACCATAATTGTTTAAACAAATTCACAAAAAAGGATGTTTATTATCTTTTAATGTGATTCCGTAGAACAGTATCCAGTAAGAAATTTTGCACATCGAGCCTACAAAAGAGACAATCGGCTAGTTTCGACTTCGTAGAGCGTTATCTCTGCTGCACACTGCCTACGTAAGCACTGATAGTCCATATTGGTCAAAATTTGATCAAAATGGTCGACAAACGTCACATAGGTAAGGTGCGAAAGAGATAACTCTTTAGAGACCCGAAATAAACCGAAATCTCCTTCCTGAGGAAGATATGCAATATAATATATATAAGTATTTATAAAATATTGTCTTTGAAACACCTGCCCACTTATTCATATACGTGTTTTAGCTAAAGTATTGCTAAACTCTACTCTGTCTTTTTCTATCCTGCACATTTGACAATGCAACTGACAAAGACGAAGCATTCTATAGCTTAAACGTATCTAATGTTCGTTTATGAATAAGGGGGCTAGTATTTCAAATACAGCAATTCAAAACGTTGCATGTTAAGAAATGACTCAAAACAGTTCATATAAAATAGCTGATATCACAGGTTGGTGACTGTGTAATGAAAAAAAACACCAAATTTGAGGTTCTCATTAATTGAAAGGTTTGTTCATTATCTTTGTTAATTTTTTAAATCTTATTTTTCATATATTTAATACTCTTTCACATTTCTCTCTTCAATATTTCACGAATTTAATGACACACCTCATTTGCATTAAACTTTCATGTTATCTATGATCAAAGGTGATTTCTTACTAATTAAACAATTAATTACCTAGTCAGCATTCCTTTATATCGATTTACTACAACAATAATTGAAAAGAGATTAAAACATCAGTTTTAATCGTAAATAGTTTATTTGTGTAACAACTTATTGATTGTTTTAAATTCAAGTATGTAATGATTCTAAACTACGATACATTTTAGGATTTTATAAACTTGCTACAGTTCCTTGTTGAAATAATAAAGTGTTACTATAGAAAACGATAAGAAAAGAATTTTTCTACGATTTATAACATCTGTCGATATATGAATTTACAATGAAAGTTCTGTTTAAATTATACTCCAATCGTAATTTCTCAGAAGTCAAACTATGTACCGAATACATCATCATTCCTTGTATTAAAAAAAATCAAAAGAAAAATTTGAAAAGAACAAAAACGGAATCAATAATTTTATAAATAATATATCTAAACAACAATCTACATTAATTCTGGACCGATTGGCATTTTTTCAGTGCCGTCTTTTTTACTCTCACCATGCAAGTATCAGAATGACAAGTGCATTGAGCATCTTGTGTCCTAGCAAATGGAAACATTCTGACCGGTCTAACATCAAATCTATCTGATCTTCGCGTCAGAGTAGCAGCATCTTTCATTGTCGGAAAGCATTTTGAACACAACAAACTTTTATGCTCGGTAAATATTTTTTTACAACAAGAGGGTTTCGAACTTTTTTGAGGACATTCCTGGATTAGGTCTGGTTTTTTATGACAGCAGGAATGGTTTTCGTTCAAATTATTATCTTTCTGGACTAAGTCAGGCTTTCTATGACAACAAATATGGTCTTCATTTAAATTATGATTAGACTCAGTGGCTACATTCTTAGAACAACAGTCCATAACAGATTCTTCGGGGGATGGTTCTTCAATTTTAACTTGACACATTTTACAAGTGGATGATTTCTGAGATTTCAACGAAGATCTTTTAGACGGTGTCTTCTCTAATTTACAACTACACATTTCTTTAGATTTTCCAGATTCTAAATCAATAACAGAATCTTTTGTTCCCAAAAATAATCTCTTCAACGCATCAAGAATGCTGCCTTGAAGTAATACGTCATTATCTTTCGAATCTTGGGACTCTTTAGAGACCGATTCCTTTGGTTTAGCTATTATTTTTATTGTACAACAGCTGTCAGTCTTGCCTCTTCGTTTTTTTGTTTTACCAGTTAGTGTTTTAACATAACTTGGTGTCGGACTTTTTATAGATGGTTTAGTTTCTAAGTTGGTTGTAGAAGTAGCCATGTCTCTCCAAACAGCATCTGTTGATTGTGTTTGAGTATTTTTACATAATAATGGTTTAGGTTCTTGTGGCTGACATGAGTATTCTTTGCCAGAATTTCTATTAGTTTCTTTACTCAGTGCCTGCTTGTTAATACAAACTGAAGGTACTTTTACTTGACAACATACGCTAGAATCGACCGATAACGATGGTGCAGATTGACATTTCGATAAATTGCTACATGTGGACAAAACACTGGGTGAACCTTCCGGTGGCAAAGTAACTTTAGATTGTCTTTCAGATGTACACACTTTGTCAGTTCTTGTGTTAGAGTCTTTTGATTTCAAATTACTTGGGGACAAGCATGATCGTAATATAGTTTCTTCTTTATTTTGACTTTTAGTTTCACTTGCATTTTGAGCTGTCTTTATTTTTCCTTTCTTTTTATCGTCATCCATTGCACAATCGTGATATTTATTGTATGTCGAATTTTCTGATCCATTTTTACTTCCATCAATACATTTGTACTTACTTGGCCTATTTCTTTCAGTTTTAATTGTTATAATCTGTTTTTGTTCACTTATTGTTCCATCTTCATTCTTTGATCTTGTTACTTTCACTAATTCTTTGAAAGACGTCTCAAAGTGCCCTAGCTGGGTATCAGTGGCTAGAGACTTACTTTTACAATTTTCACACAAAATATCATTTTCTTCAAATTGAGACTCCATATTTGTGTCTTCTTTTGTTTGAGCGCTGCATTTGCTACATGCTATATTACCTGTTTTATTTTCAATGTTAGGAACATCCGCTTCAACATTTATTTCTGGTGCGATTGAACTAGAATATTTATGTGTGATAGTGCTTTCTGATTGAGCATTTGTCTTTTGGCATACTACGCATTCATCTGTAATATTTATCATATCTTCTATGTCGTTTTTAATTTTTTCACATGAACCATAGATGTCTTTTGAAGATTCAACAACACCTGCTATCCTATTCTTAATGTCTTCACATGCAGAAATAAAGTTATCTATACTATTACAACTTCCGCAACTTTTGTATTCTTTAGCTAGATCAATAACCTGTTCAATATATGATATAAGATTTCTTAATTGATTTTTGCTTTCTTCTTCAGCTTCAGACAAATTTTGTTTCGATTTATCAGGCTTTTTTTGTTGTATGTCACTTTTCGATGGAATCATTTTACTTTTAGGGTCTTCCATTAGTATAGGTGCTTTTTGAGTAGCACAAGTTGGGCATGTAGAATCTTTTTTATTTTTAATATCTGTTTTATCGTCTTTTTTTGAGCCATCAACACAGCAACAATCATCTTTAATCTTGCCTTTAGGAGCTTTGGCCTCTTCTTTCTCTTTATTCTTTTTAATTTTCAATTCTTTAAACCTTTTCAGTCTAAAATTATCCTCTCTTTCAATTTCTTCTAGCTCCGAATTAATGTAACGAACGCTGAGCATCACTCTTGGGACGACTAGTTTCGATAGCACATTCCATTTCCTGCGAATACAAAGATTCTTGTGTCTTATAAGACTGCATTATAATATTTTCCAACCTGCTAAGATCACCCTTCTGGTTTTCTTTGCGTTTTTCAACAAGATATGTTATGTTCAAAAGTCAATCAATTAAACTTCAGTTTCAAGGTTTTTTTTTTGGGTTATGGAGAGACTAATAAATGTCTATTTTTCTCTTAAATTAAATACAATATATTAAATTCTCATTTAAATTTCATGCTTTATGATCAAGTATTTAGGTGCTTAAAATGTTTAACATTATTTTCATATTCATATTAATGTTTCCGTATATAGCAGAAAAGAAATCATACTTTGGCGAATAAAAATGTACTGGTACATATTTCTACGCTATTACTTTTATAAATTGTACTAACTGACACACACGGTCTAAAATAAGTTACTTTTGATGATGTTCTCATTACATTATCAGATTTACTCATCTTAATGTTCCTAAAACCGTACTGATTACATATTTCACAGATTGCTACTTCTTTCTCGTCATTAAAAATAGATTCATACGATATGATATCACTTTCATGGTCCTTATTTAGTGAAGTTTCAGTAGGATCATGTTTTTCTTTTCTCACAATCACTGTTTCTGTTTCTTCTCGAATAGTACCATCAGCGTTTTGTGTTCGAGTTATTTTAATTATTTTACGAACTTTCTTTTCAAAATAGCCCAATGTACTGTTAGATTCACTTGTTTCTTGTTCTTCCCTTGTTTTTACTTCAATTTTATCTGAAATAACTGGATTTTGTTTTTTACAAAAACCACAAGTATCTTGGGGTAATGTTATTTTCTCGGAAGTTTGTGAACATGATAAACATAATGTTTCTTCAGATGGCGCTTTCCTAATAATACCACGACAGAAATCGCACGGTGGTGGTTCAATAGGTTCGGTAGAGTTAAGATTACTTTCTAGTATATCTTTGCATTTCTCACAAGATTCATTTTCTGCATTTGAATTACCACATAAACAAGTTTCACTGCAAAGAGGGTATATAGTGCTATCTTCAGATGTTTTAGTATCAGGGTATTTACTACATAAGTCGATTCGAGCTTTTGCTTCCTCACAAGATCTTAAAAAGTTATTTATACTAGCCGTAACTAATCCGTCTTCTTTAAATTTATTAATCAATCGTATAACATCGTCAACATTATATTTGAGATCATCCAACACTTTTGGTTTTGGTGATGTTTTATCGTCGATTTCACCGATCTCTTTTTTGATATCATCAAAACATTTAAACATACTTTCCACACTGTCCGATATTAACCCAGATGTTTTTGCTTCTCGACTTAAACGTAATGTTTCATCTATTGGTTGGTTAAGTTCATTTAATGCATCTAATTTGGCATGCTTCTGTGCTTCTTTTTTTCGTTCTTCCAATTTATGTTTTATTTGTTTGCATGACATTAAAAACTCCTCGATATTAGACGACTTCATCTCATCTCGCTTGACATCAATTGTTATTTTTTCCAAAGCCTCTATATGCGTTTTCAAATGATCTAATTTTTTACTTGTTTCGTCTGTTTGGTATTCGGAACTAAAATCTAACTTTGATTTGATAACTTCACACGTTTTGAGAAACGTGTCTACGCTAGATGATAACAAGCCTTCATTCTTGTATTGTTCGGTGATTTTGATAACATTATCTATTTGATCTTTTAAATCGCCAATTTTACTTTTAGCACTTGTTCGAGAAGTATCATGTGTTAACTTGCTATCAAATGTTTCACATTCGGTAATAAATCTCTCAACGCTTGGAGAAAACATGGAATCTTTTCTGAATCCTTGGGTAATATCTATAACTTCCCGTAAGTGAGATTTTAAATATCCTAGTTTGATTCTTGTATTTTCATCTTCACTTAAAGCTGGTGGTTCTTCTTTGAAGTAATCTTCGATTCTTAGTTTAGCATCTTCACACATTTGTATAAAACCATCTACATCAACATTTTCCACACCAGTTTGAATCAAACCTTTACTGAGAATTATTATTCGGTGAAGCTGTTTTTTTATATACTCCAATTTGCTGACGGTTTCATTAGAAGGCAAGACATTAGAAAATAGAGGTGATTGTACATTTTTCAGTATTGATTCTGCTTTACTTTTAGATTTAAATAATACATCTTCCTTAGACGTTCTTTGTTTAAAAGATATAGAAGGTTTAACAGAAGTTGATGGAATTGACATTGTGTTTCGTTTATCAACACAGGTAAGACACTTTTGTTCTTCATATTTTTTCTCCCTTTTCTCTCTGTCTTTTTTCTTCTTTTCTTTCACCTTTTTTAATCTGTGGAATTCTTCCCTCGCCATCTCTTCTAGTTCCGATAAAATGTAACCCACAGTACAATTTGTTCTTGGTATTACTATCTTTTTTAAGACATTCATCCTCCTGTTGACAAAGATTTTCATCGTAAGTATATTATTTTTCTCTTTATCTGCCATCAAACACCCCTCATCAATCTCCTAAGGACTTTCTAGAGAATTATTGTCAACAAATATTCAATTCGTGTTTGTTATCGTTACAGTATAGAAATCAATGTAACATTTCGTCCTTAAACGTTTATTTCTAAGTTTTAAAAGATTCGAAAACACTTATCTGTCGCTTTCAAAACATTGCCATCTTCTTTAATATTATCAAAATTGGGACAAACTACAACCGGTTTAAAGAGTAACATATTATGTAAAATTCTTAACTCGCCAACTTAGTACCTATTACAATTATGATTCAGATGAAGAAAGGAGACGTTCCAAAATGTATGAAGCTTGGGCCCGCGCCTGGCACAGTATACTAAGAGAAGAAGCATAAAATACGAAATCATATTCAGCTATTCAATTGTTTATTATACCTTCAATTAATTCTCGTAAGTATATTTCAAAAACTAGAATGTCATAGTAGCATTAAGGTGCAGATTAAGGTGACATATTGTTGTCATACAAAACTTAAATAAAATAAATATTTCGTAACTTCACGCCTGCAATCCCCGAAGGGGTAGGCATAGGTAAATGCATGTATTCAAGCATAGTTTTGGCCCATGAAGCAGGTGGCGAACCTGTTGCCATCTCCGGGCACATTACCAAACTCCGAGGTACTGGGAATTTTCAGGAAAATGGAAAAATCCCAAAAGAACCAGAGATAAAGGATTTTAAACCGTTATGTCTCATAGTCCCCGACCCGGGAATCGAAACCAGGACCCCCAGCGTAGTAGTAGTGGCCTGCTACCACTACGCTACTGAGGCAGTTAACGTTAGTAATAAGAAAGAATGTTGACTACTCTTAAATTTAGACATGTTTTGTATCTCAGATTGTAGGTTTTTTTCCACGAGAGTCAGTAACAGTGCGAAATCTAAAATAAAGATCTGTAGATAGATATGACGTATTGTTTGACGACCCGGTTTAGTCCAGCGGTGCGAAACCACTGTTTGATTGGAATGGTCGCGGGTTCGATCCCCACACCGGGACAAATAGTTGTGTGGCCTACAGATACCAGTTTATATGTATAATACCTAATGTGGAGCTGTGAGTGTAAGCGTATTTTAGAGAGTAAGTTAATTGCGATTTCTCGCAATTGATATTGCATCTCTCACATGCAATTCAATTTCTAAGACTTATATTTGTATAGTTATATTCGTTCCCTTTTAAAAATCGAACACATATGCAACATGGTTGTTTTTTTTACATTATTTCGCATTAACACATGCTTGTGAAATATATTTTATTTTTAAAGAAAAATGGAACTAGACTAGCTGGACTAGATTCCCAGTAGACCGCGAGTTCGAGTCTCGCCTGAAGTCAAATTTTTCTTTCCATTTTTCTTTAAAAATAAAATATGCAACATGGGTGCCACAAGTCAGAATGTCAGCTTTGATGCTGAAATCCGATTAATGCATCGCCCTACTCTACCTTCGGTCACAGTTCGGGTATTTGCTAGTGGTGTATCAAAAAAACTATCGATATTTTTGTCAAAATAATCTGATAAGCCTAAAATTAGAACTTGTTACCGACATCTAATTAATATAACAGGTGGTAGAGCTCTAGTGACGGAGCTCGCAGGCGCAGGCACGACCGCATTACCTTATATACTTGCCGCTAAATGGTAGTGTTCAGCACTGTCGTGTTTCTATTAGGTGGAAAATGTACGATCTTTGTGTGGGTGTATATTATCTATCGATATTTTTTCGGTTGTATACATTTGATGTAATTTATCTCCTGCCATGAGGTCGTGTTAAGTTAAGACCCACGCAAAAATATTGTCGTGTCCAGACAACGAAATAATAAGTCATAACAATTTCAAGTTTCACCAACTGGACACACGTGTGTCCGGTCATACGTGTCGAGTTGACGAATAACCCGTGTTAAGCACTATCTCGTTTCGGTTCGATGGTAATGTATGGCCGCGTGCATTTTCACCTCGGGATTATTATGTAGATATCTACAACATGTAATGGGAATAATGCACACTCTTAAACACCTCGATTAGAAAATCGAGTTATAATCATAATGCATGAACTGAAATTGCATGTTTAAGTATTTGATATTTTTTATTTAAGAAACAAGTTGTCCTCAATTTGTACGAACAGTATGCACACCCTATGCATACTTACCCTACCTCTAACCGACCGCACATAAAACACAAACCAACTCACACACGTACACTGTCGCAATATGATGCAGCGTAACCTGCGTACCCCTATTAAACACTCACTGGTAATATAGTGATTAATTTTCACTATTTTATTTCTTAAATTATTAATAATAATAAAATGCACGTTTCAACGAGTTCTAATAAACTTGTTGAGACTAGCATTTTATTTTGGATACATGTTAGTCTCATTTTCGTTTGTATTGACTGTTCACCAAATGGGTGACCATAATTTCCGTAATTGTAATTAATTTTACGACAAAATGTTACCTATATCAAAAATGCCTCAAACTATTCGGTTATCGATTCTGAACAAACTAGTTTCGGGTTGTACATTCAATCCTGTTACATGTTACTCTGTAAAGGAATACCTTAATAGTTAAGATACTACAATAATATAAATAAATTTATAATTGATGCCTGTACATGTGATTAACCAATCAATATTCTTATTTAAACTCTTATGATTAATATTATTTGCAATATTATTTGACATATTTTCTCTGTATAATTTTAATTTAAATATTTGTATGCCAGTGTTGGGGAAACGTGGCGGACTAATTATTAATATCACATCTTTGTTTGTACCCATGTTTGCACAAATAAACGATTTGATTTGATTTGATTTGTTGTATCATTAAACAATTTAATATCCAAGTACTCGTAATCTGCATGCTTGTTTCCCACTCTCGTTTCGTAAAAAAATCTATCGACATATCAATTTTATTTATCATTACGATCGCATCCCTACTATTCACGTAGATAGAGGAACTAATAGACTCACCTATCAAACTAGGTACGAGATATACCACGCAGTTACACCTACGTTGTAACAGAAGTTACAGTGCTCATCAAGAAATAATGCACATCGTCAGAGAATATGTAATAATACTACGTATAGAATGGACACTGCGACGTCCCGCCCGATTTCCCCGCATCAGCCAACCTCCTCCGCTCTTAGTATTTTCTACGCGTTACGCACACAGGTGCACGTGTAAATACACGTCACTGATTGATGTCTGTGTAATAGAAACCAAAATAAGCGGTGTGACTTTGTGCCTATGAAAGTGATAATCAGCTAGTTTTGGCTTTATAGAGCGTTATCTCTGCTGCACACTGCCTACGTAAGCATCCGCAGTCCGGTATTGGTCTAAACTCGATCAAAATTTTCGACAAACGTCAAATAGGTAAAGTGTGAAAGAGATAACGCTCTACAGATCCAAAACAAGCCGACGTCTCTTCCTGAGGTCGATGTGCAAGAAACTGCAAAGTATATCATATCGGTTATACACCTATTAATAAGTTATCAATGGATGTCGTTCACCGACCCTAAAATCGGTTAAAAATCAAAAAAGGAAAGCAAAATTTGACGCATCGGTGTGGGACTTCGGTAGCTTAGTGGTAAAGCGGGTGGACTAGTTATTCTGAGGTCGCATGATCGATTCCTGCCCGAAGTCAAATTGTTCTTCCCAATTTTTCTTTAATTTCTAAAGTTCAATCGAACCCGTTGACGAGGGCATATTCGGCGTAAAAAAAACCCATACCACTAAACCACCAAACCAAAAATCATGACCTCACCGTAGTTGTAAATGTCTACTAACTCAACACTACGGAAATTTTAGTATTTTGGGTTAAGAATCTACCGATTTTATTATTACTATCAATTTTTTTCATTAGTCATAGACCGAAAAGCCGCCTTTAAGAGAATGCTGGTATATAACCCAAGGCCGTACCTAAATATCTGATTCAAAATCTGTGTTTATAAAAGTGTATAAAAAACGGTAATTACATTGAAGATAATACAAACTCAGAATAACCGAGCTAACCAAAAAGAGTTACAAAAATTAAATCACTATAAATCATCGTAAATTACAGAAATTATTAAAAATGGTAAATCAATTCAATACATAATATAAAACATCAGGCTAAAAGAAAAAGAAAGAAAGTTTAAATGTATACTCCGTCCGGTCCTTAGAAAGGCAGAAGGGTGAGTTTATCGGCAGCTTGGAATCAAGCACTTAGTAAACTACAAACTATTAAAGTATTAAACTACATTAATCTAATTGTTTTTATATTATTTCGCATTAACACATGCTTCTGAAATATATTTTATTTTAAATAAAAATGGAAAGAAAAATTTGACTTCAGGCGAGACTCGAACTCGCGGCCTACTGGGAATCTAGTCCAGCCGCTCTTCCAATTGAGCTACTGAAGTCCTGCCCGATTTGTCAAATCTTTCCTTCACATTTATTTCCATGTGTTTAAGCATGTGTTAATGCGAAATAATATAGAAACAATTATTAAGGGTAAAAGCGACTTCTTTACGATATTCAATAAACTGAAAAGTCTATTATATCGGTTGCTTACTAGCATGGTTGGCAATAGATGGCGCTACTGCTACCATAAAGCAAGGAAATAAATGTGAAGGAAAGATTTGACAAATCGGGCAGGACTTCAGTAGCTCAATTGGAAGAGCGGCTGAACTAGATTCCCAGTAGGTCGCGAGTTCGAGTCTCGCCTGAAGTCAAATTTTTCTTTCCATTTTTCTTTAAAAATAAAATATATTTCACAAGCATGTGTTATTGCGAAATAATATAAAAAACAATTGGAAGAAACTATTGTTCCATTCAAACTTCCTGCCTATCAGAAACTAGGTGGTTAAACACAAGGAGACGCACAGTCTGATAACCATTACATTTTTATTAATGTAATGAAGGAGGCAAACTAGCATTACAGTTCACATTGATGTTAAGTGATGACTGCAGCCTATAGACACCCACATGAAGACCAGAGGTCAAAATGCAGATAATATCTCTGTGATAATTATTACGAAGCTCTACATTACCATCTAACCGGAACACGATGGTGCTGAACACTACCATTTGGCGGCAGATAGATTAGGTAACGCAGTGGTGCCTATCTCGATCCCCTCGAGCTCCTACACTGGAACTCTACCACCAGTTAAAAACAATGATGAGAAGGACAGTCAAATAACTGCTACATGATAAACTTAAAGTTGCCTAATTTTTGTAGTTTCGGAGAAGAAAGGAGAAGAGAAGATTGATACAATAGGTTATATAGAATATACTTAGCTCATATATCATTTATGACCCCGTAATAACTGCCACAGAGACATAATATTGGTATTCCTCTTCACAACACTTGTTTTATTTTTAACTCATATACCATTTCAATAAAACTATTTCTACGGATTTATCTCGCGTATATTAAACTAAAATGATTTTTAAAATCATTTTAGTTGGTACGCGAGGCTATTGAAATTAAAAAACACCCAAATTTCAATAGAGAAGATGGATGGCGATTATCAACATCATGGGATCCCATACTTAGCAAGATTAAATCCCAGCCGCAGCAGTCTGCAAGACCTCAAGATACCATAAGTAATTATTGTGTTAATCCTGAACGCTACGCAAGGCGTTTACGAAATCGATGGAGGTAGCTACATATAATTTTTTCAAACTTCTGTCAGACAAATGTCACCTCAGTCTGCCCGGGACCACGGAAGCTGAAAAGCGACCGAAACGTCGGGTTGATTATAAAAATCATTTTAGTTTAATATACGCGAGATAAATCCGTAAAAATAGTTTTATTTCAATGAGTGTAGCTCGCGAAAACCTAAGAACATATCAACTCATATACCGTTTCGGCAATAAAACTTTGGAACGCGCTTCCCGTGAATGTCAGGAAATCAACCTGCAAGTACTCATTTATGCGGCAAGTTCGGGAACTTTATCTCAATGCGGTTGGCTAGTAGTTTCGCAAGTCTGACATTCTATTATTTATTATTGTGATATATATATGTTCTACTGGTGGTAGAGCTCCAGTGACGGAGCTCGCGGGCGTAGGCACCACCGCATTACCTAATATACTTGCCGCTAAATGGTAGTGTTTAGCACTGTCGTGTTCCGGTCAGGTGGTAATGTGCGGCCCTGTAATTTCCGGCACAGAGGCGTAATACCTTAGGCCTCAGGAGTGGTAACGCATCTGCATTTTGACCTTGGTCTTTGTGTGGGTGTCTATAGGCTGCAGCCATCACTTAACATCAATGTGATCTGCATGCTTGTTCGCCACATCAGTCACATAAAAAAAAAAAAATGACATATTTTTTTGTATAGGTTTACTGTATATTAGTCCATGTATGTAATATTTTAAATTAGTATGTATTAGTATATATATTTTAATTCAGCAACGTAATTATTTATAGGTACATATCTATTTTAAATATAAATACTTATATTTTGTGTATGTTTACTATTATATGTAGGTATATAAATATATTATTTGATTAATGATAATATTTTTAGCTGTCCCTCATATTTTCACTTTTGTACCATTGCTGCACCTGCTTCGTCGATATCCTCACTACCCGAAGGTTGACTGGTAGAAAACGCTTAGTGGTGTTAAGTCCGCCTTATGTATAATTTCTGTGCATACATAAAATAATAAATAAATAAATAAATAATAATCTAAGAAAAATCTAAATTCTTACAAATTATTGCTTAACGGCGCGGTAACGAAATTTCGATTGACCTCACTCAATATTACAGATGAGAAAATTGATGTGGTTGCATGTGACATGTATGTTAAATGTTTATTGGACAAAATTTAAGAAAGCCTTTCAAATCTTTATCGGAAAGTTTATAAGAAAAATCTTTAATAATAAATGTCAAGCTGAAAATCTTTTAAAATGGGTATGAAAAATCGTTTATAGAATATTATTTAATAAAAATATAAAATAATATATATATCTTGAATTGAAACGTAACTTCACGTTTGTAATCCCCGAAGGGGTAGGCAGAGGTAAATGCATGCATTCAAGCATACATGCAAACACCCACGACTCGCCCGTTACGTTTTGGCCCATGTAACAGGTGGCGAAGCTGTTGCCATCTCCGGACATATTACCAAACTCCGAGGTACTGGGAAACTTCCAGAAAATTGAAAAATCCCAATAGAACTAGAGATAAAGAAGATTTTAAACCGTTATCTCTGATAGTCCTCGACCCGGGAATCGAACCCAGGACCCCCAGCGTAGTAGTTGTGGCCTGCAACCACTACGCTACTGAGGCAGTTGAATTGGAGAAAGCCTAAAGCCCTCGGTCTATTTTTTTAAAGAAAAATGGAAAGAAAAATTTGACTTCAGACGAGACCCTCGGCCCTCGGTCTCTTTTATGAAATATTAACCTCAGTTTCGAGTGACGTGCGGGTCGGTAAAAATATTTAAGACAAGCTGTTTTCCGCGACTTTGCCCAACTATTAACTACCTCTCTACCAAACTTCAAGTTTGTAGCACAAAAAATGTAGTAAGTACAAACTTTCATGCTATCTTGCGATAACCCTTAGATCACCTTAATCCGGCCCTGTGACAAAATTCTTAGCAGACTTCTAAGTACAACCTAGAGTTTTGGCGGGAACCTTGAAAGAGGCGTATGGTGCTCATTATTTTATTTCATTTTCTTTGTGTATTTTTAAGTTATATTGAATAAAGTTGGTGACATTTTGTTTGATATAGGTTTATTACAGTGCCCGTGTATAGTGAAATAGAATAACAGTGCGCAAACACGACCTCTCAGGTTGCCTCCAAAATTTCATTGTAAATGTTCTGGTAAAGTAGCCATCGCTTTAATCGAATAACTTGACTGTAACTCACTTGACTGACACACTTAATAAGTAATTGACTGACTATATTATACTAACTTGTACGCTGCTTAAATACGCTGCTTAAATACTTAAATACGAAATATCGTTTTACTTGACACTGGCAATATGCGTAATAGCGGTGCCATAATTTAATTTAAAAAAAAGTGCAACCTTAAAACAACTTCCCTGCCAAATATATTATTTGTACGTTAACCAATTTTCGATATTTCGTGATAGGTGACCTTTATCTTTTATATACAACTAGGTATTTAGACAAAGTGAAACCAGGAGAGGTCCTGATACTTTTGCATTGATATACGTCTGTTACTTGGAATTTTGGAATGCCTTTTATCTTTACATGGCCCAAAAGCGTAACAGGCGAATCGTGGGTGTTTGCATGTATGCTTGAATGCATGCATTTGCCTCTGCCTACCCTTCGGGGTTTACAGGCGTGAAGTTACGTCTTTTATCTTTGAAATCGAGTCTTGATCTTTTTAGATTCTTTCAGTGTTTAGGTACCTCTGTACTTATCTGCAACTTGTTTTTAATGTAATAAAAGTGGCAAACAAGCATGCAGTTCACATTGATGTTAAGTGATGGCTGCAGCCTATAGACATCATATAGAGGTCAAAATGCAGATGCTTTACCACTTCTGAGGCCTAAGGTATTATGCCTCTGTGCCGTATATTACTACCTGACCGGAACACGATAGTGCTCAACACTACCTGTCCGCGCCTATGACGCACGTGTGGACCACCCCGGGGACGGCGGTGCGGGAGACGCGACGGAGCCGGTTTCGCTAGGCGCCCGTGCAACGCCCGCAACTAGCGCCGCCACGACAGACCTCGACGAACAGCGGACAGCGTAACACTACGGTCACTTCAGTGAAATGTGCTAGTGTAATTCTTAGAAAGGTTATTGATACAACCCGCTTATTATTGAAGACCAGCCCTTGGCCCCTTCACTACCACTTAGCGGCAAGTATATTAGAGAATGCGGTGGTGCCTATGCCCGCGAGCTCCGTCACTGGAGCTCTACCACCAGTAAACTTGGTCATTGTATGTAATTTTATAGTGAATATAGGAACCGATGACATGTCTAATGGTGGTAGAGCTCCAGTGACGGAGCTCGCGGGCGTAGGCACCACCGCATTACCTGATTTACTTACCGCTAAATGGTAGTGTTCAGCACTATCGTGTTCCGGTCAGGTGGTAATGTACGGCTCTGTAATTTCCGGCACAGAGGCATAACACCTAATGCCTCAGGAGTGGCAGCGCATCTGCATTTTGACCTCTGGTCATTGTGTGGGTGTCTATAGGCTGCAGTCTTCACTTAACATGAATGTGAACTGCATACTTGTTCGCCAATTTTATTACATAAAAAAAAAAATGTGTTTAACACCTGACAAACGCGCCTTCGCGTTCCGCGCTGCGCCCGCTCCCAGCCTTGACCCTAACACGACCTGCGCGGTCGTTAACTGCCCCTAATCGCATATGTCTTATGTGTCCCTCAGCAACGCCCTAAGCCGAGGCTCGGACCCACAGGGATCTCCCTTAGGCAGATGCGCTAACTCTTTAAGAGCGCCCTCTGCACTCACCAATTGCCCGGTGACACACCACGGACACACCGCCAAAATTCCATACAAACGCTTAATTTGGTTTTTATTACACAGACATCAATCAATGACGTGTATTTCCACGCGCGCCTGTGAGCGTAGCACGTACAATATACCAACCGTCGCCCATAAGAGAGGAAGGGGTTGAGTGATTCGAGAAAATCGGGTGGGACGTCGAAGTGTCCATTCTATACATAGTATTATTACATATTCTCTGCCGGTGAACTAGACTAGTGCCGTCTCGAGACGTGCCGCCTACATGAGTAAATAGCAAAAAAGGTGACATGTCTGTCTATGCATTTTAGCAGTGGCGTAGCTAAAATGGCCGGCGGATGAGAAAAAAAAAATGGAAATACTAAAATTCCAAATTCAAATGATATTTCAAATCGGTCTACAAGGACACTTTTGCATTGTCGGGTTATAAGCTACCTAGAGATAATGATTTTTAAAATAAGCCAATAGGTATTCATAAATACCAATCTAATAATAATATTTAACCGATATGGAAATCATCAAAATTTTCAATTTCTTATTAGAAGAAAAAGAAAAATCTGTTCGTCATAATCATAGTCATTCGCTTGGCAGAGTTCCAAGTGCAGGCACTACTGAGAAGAACTCCGCTACCCAACAAACTCAGCGTGTTGCTCTTATGTCAAAACCTTAGATTTAATACAAATATTATTACATAGAATAAAGATAATGTGAACGTCCATGGCATATAAATATTTGCATATAAACACATACCCAAATACCCATGAACAGCTTAATACCGTGATGGAAAATAACACCCGCAAATCATAACAGACCAGTCCCCACAATCAGCACCCGTTCACGAGTATGACGCATGTGGCAGCCATTGCTCTCCTCGACCATTTTGAAGGGCAGTAAGCAACCCGTCACACTCGTCATTCTTTTACTCAAATAAAGGATCGTGTCGAATCCAGGTTTCTCCGTATTAACAAATAGAATTAACTTATCCCTTTGAGGTTCCTAATGACG
Organism: Macrosoma leucophasiata; assembly: GCA_036365455.1. Lineage (NCBI taxonomy): Eukaryota > Metazoa > Arthropoda > Insecta > Lepidoptera > Hedylidae > Macrosoma > Macrosoma leucophasiata. The sequence goes on from JAWQUS010000015.1 coordinate 6,227,246, forward strand.
TCACTCCGCTCGTAACACATCCACCGCAAATATGTCACTCGGAAGAGGCAATACATATATTTTTTCCCACATTCCCAAGTAAATACTTTACTCCATAAAGAGAGCTATTATCATGAAACTCATGAGGCGTGCGCTAAGTACCTTCGCAATGTTAGGGTACATTTTAAAACGGGTAATATGCTTGTTGACCTATTTGGAATCGACCTATATGTTACTTCAATTTCGTTAACACGTTCGCTGCTGAGGGAAATTTACAGCAAATTTATTGGTAGTGGTGGTCGAATCGACCCAAGCATAAATTTTCGTTTAATTGATTTTTTGGAATTCTAATGGTGAGATTCACAGGGGAGATTCACAGACCGCACTACGACTTTACTTTCGAGCAAAGTACGCTTCGAACTGTCAAAACTCATACATTATTGACAGTTCTAAGCATACTTTACTTTGCGCAAAGTATGCTTAGAACTGTTTTATATTATTTCACATTAACACATGCTTGTGAAATATATTTTATTTTAAAGAAAAATGGAAAGAAAAATTTGACTTCAGGCGAGACTCGAACTCGCGGCCTATATATGAAGGAAAGATTTGACAAATCGGGCAGGACTTCAGTAGCTCAGTTGGAAGAGCGGCTGGACTGGTTTCCCAGTAGGCCGCGAGTTCGAGTCTCGCCTGAAGTCAAATTTTTCTTTCCATTTTTCTTTAAAATAAAATATGCTTAGAACTGTCAGAACTGTGTATGAGCAAAGTCGTAGTGCGGTCTGTGAATCTCACACTAAGGCCGCGGTTAAACAACGCGTAAACTTTTTTGCGGCCGTCGCGCGATAGCCGCGAGTTGGCCAGGAACTTGTTTTCACTCATAGCAAATTAAACTTTATTGATCAGTGGACAATGTACAAATTTACAAAATTCATATTTCGCGCAATTGCCGCGCGGCCGCAGTGTGGTTGCCGCGTATTATTAATAATATCTAAAAATTTGTACATAGTGCATTGATCAATAAAGTTTAATTTAATATGAATGGAAACAAGTAAGGCGGCTTTCACGCGGCATCCGCGCGATCTATTTTCATGTCATATAAACGCGCCCTTACTGGTTTACCATTGCATGATAGTTGTCACCGTTGCAACATCTAATCTATCTTGGCCCAAGAGTAGTAGTATCCCTTCTACAGTACCGTATTTCTAAAATATAATGAAAACTCAAATAATTATTTCATATGAACGACTGCATTACCTAATCTACTAAATGGTAGTGTTCATCATTCAGTAAAAGAGCTCTTACTGAGTTTGTTGGGTAGCGGAGTTCTTCTCAGTAGTGACTGCACTTGGAACTCTGCTAAGTGAATAACATTGATCTTGACGGATAAGTTTTCTTTTTCTTCATTTATTATCATTGAAGGAATTGAAAAATTTTATGATTATTATGTTTTAACCAAATAGTTTAAATTTTAATTTTTAATTTACTATTAATATATGATTTTGCTTTTACTATATGTAATGGTTATTCGCTCTAGGTAGTTTATGATTTATTGACGTTTTGAAAGTATCTGTAAAGATCTATTCGAAATAAAAATATTTTCTATTTCTATTTCTATTTCATCAGAGCCGCCTACGTAAGCCCATTAAAAACTTACTTAATAGTAATTTATAGACGTAGTTATACCGCAATTCGTTCGTGTGAATGTGTGCATAGAAATGCGTGTTATCAAAAGTGAAGAAAGTGGATATAATAATAATAATAGATTCGGCCATCATTGTGCCGATAGTCGTTACGGTCAACGGACTTATAGCAAAGAGCCTCGACCAACACCTCAAGAGGCTCAAGCTAGGAAGTTGGGTCAAGGGTCTGATGCAGAAGGCGGTACTCCTCGGCACGGCACGTATAGTGAGGAGGTTCCTGTCTCTGTGACCCTAATCATCGACGGCTTGGACCCTGTTCCCGCTGCCGGTGGCAAACTATTTTTTATTTTTTTATATATATTTGTGCTTTGTTAATATTATCTTTTATTATATTTAATTAAGTTACTTATATATGTAAAAAAATAATCAATATGGATAAGTAATAAATGAGTGAAATAATAATAATAAAAACAAACTTTATTATTCTCCACAAACATTAGGCTAACATAAGGGATTAATTATAATATTCATGGTACAATAATAGTTTGTAAAGAACTGGCGCCTCTACTTGGTGTCAAAAGAACCTGAAAAACAGGTCACCAAGTCTCCCCATATTGAAATGTCAGCAATGAATTTTCTACCACTGGTGTAAGAGCTCCAGTGACGGAGCTCGCGGGCGTAGGCACCACCGTATTACCTAATATACTTGCCGCTTAATAGTAGTGTTCAGCACGATCGTGTTCCGATCAGGTGGTAATGTATGGCCCTGTTATTTCCGGCACAGAGGCATAACACCTTAGGCCTCAGGAGTGGTAACGCATCTGCATTTTGACCTTGGTCTTTGTGTCGGTGTTTATAGGCTGTAGTCATCACTTAACATCAATCTTAACTGCATGCTTATTTGCCACCTTTGTTACATAAAAAACTGCTGTTCTACGACTTTCTCGAAACTAAATTCTTTTCTGTGTAAAAAAAATGTATTTAAATGTAGTCCTTTTTGGTCCTTCTAATCCTTCTTAATTCTGTTATGTCAGAATCAGAAACTCATTTATTCACTTAGGGTGACAGGCACCTCTTATGACACGTCAAAAACAAACAAAATAAATTAAAGCGAATAACAATTGATATACATGTCAAACAAGATAAAAAATATATGTAAAGTCAAGAATATCACTAAGGTAAAACTAAATGTCATAAACTAAAGTAAAAAGTTGGTATATCAGTAGAATGTCTCATTTCCCCTTTACAAACTGATAACAAAGAGTAAAAAGAAAAGAAAAAGAGTCATTCTTTGTCATTCACCGGCAAAGTTCCAAAGGCCAATATGATCTGAGAAAAACTTGCCGGAAAAAACTCAGTCGGCTCTTTTAAAAATATCTCTTAGGCATATTTTTACAATTTTCCATAATTTAAACAAGCTTAAAAGCTCATGTCGTAAACTTGTACTTATGAGTGATACATTTGACACAACTTTGTAGCAAGCTACAATAGTTCTACATAAAGACTTCGTAGCGCTACGAACCGTAGCCAAATGTTCCATTACATAAAAAAAAATGAAGCAAGAATGAAGGTGGTGCCTAATAGCTATTATATTAACTTCTCATTTTTTTTATGTAATGGAAGTGGCAAACAAGCATGCAGTTCACGTTGATGTTAAGTGATGACTGCAGCCTATAGACACCCACACAAAGACCAAGGTCAAAATGCAGATGCGTTGCCACTCCTGAGGCCTAAGGTGTTATGCCTCTGTGCCGGAAATTACAGGGCCGTACATTACCACCTGACCGGAACACGATAGTGCTGAACACTACCATTTAGCGGCAAGTATATTAGGTAATGCGGTGGTGCCTACGCCTACTGCCCCGCGAGCTCTTACATTATACGTAATTAAACCTAAACGTCTTTTCCACCTCCAACAGCAGTGGCAGTGTTAAGCAAGATGTTTGCGTTGAACCAAATACATTTTTATTACAAGCTTTTAACTCATGTTTGTGAATAAATGTTGAAGTCGAGAGATATAAATCTCCAGTCTTCTAGGAAAAGCAAACGATAGTTAACCGTGTACTTACAATGATAAGTGTATTCGTATGCGTGAATAAATTATAAAACGTCACGCTCATAATCCCCGAAGCGATACGCAGGGGTACATGTATACAAGCATATAAGCAAACATATATGATTCGCCGGTTACGATTTGTAACAGGTGGGAAACCTGTTGACATCTCTGGATACATTACCAAATGCATATAATGGGCATCTTCCAGAAAGGGAAAAATCAGAGATAAAGGATAGGATTAAGGTCTCAGGGGTGGCAACGCATCTGCATTTTGATAGGTATTTGTGTAGATGTCTATAGGCTGCACTCATCACTTAACATCCATGTGAATTACATGCTTATTTGCCACCTTTGCTACATAAAAAACTGCTGTTCTACGACTTTCTCGAATCTAAATACTTTTCTCAATAAAACGTAGTCCTTTTTGGTCCTATCTAACCCTTCTTAATTCTGTTATGTCGTAAACTCGTACTTATGATACATCGGACGGATTGATACAACTTTGTAGCAAGCTACAATCGTTCTACATCAAGGCATCGTAGCGCTACGAGCCGTAGCCAAACGTAGCACCTAAATATTTTACAGAGATAAGTAATGTACTATAGTATAGAGTGGTCAAATTATTTAACTGACAGATTTTTAGATTCAAAGGTAAACAAACGGACTGTAAAAATAAATAAATTTAATGGTACGGCTCTAAACGAAATACTTACATAATTAAGAAAACATTGGCAAGTTTTTCAGCAAAAAAGTACATTTAATATCGAACAAAACAATAAATGGCTTTATGGTAATCTCTGAATTTTTATTAATAGTCTTGTCAGAGTAATGGCCGTATACTCAAACGTCACTCAATTTTAAGCAACCCTCAAATATGCGCTGTCTCTATCGTTTGAACGTGTTTTATAAAGATCGAAGAATTTAAGGCCCACTCAGATTTAAGTGACGTTTGAGTATCAGATCATTAATTATGTAGCAACGAATTATGCAACTCACGTAATAAGCTTTGCATATAATATAACAAAGTATATATTTCATCGATTTTTTATTTAAAGAAAAATGGAAAGAAAAAAATGACTTCAGACGAGACTCGAACTCGCGGCCTACTGGGAATCTCGTCCAGCCGCTCTTTCAATTGAGCTAGTGAAGTCCTGCCCGATTTGTCAAATCTTTCCTTCACATTTATTGCATTGCTTTATGGTAGCAGCAGCGCCATCTATTGCCAACTATGCTAGAAATAAAACTATGCTAAAACAATTATTAAGGGTAAAAGCGACTTCTTTACGATATTCAATAAACTGAAAAGTCTATTATATCGGTTGCCTAACTAGCATAGTTGGCAATAGATGGCGCTGCTGCTACCATAAAGCAATGCAATAAATGTGAAGGAAAGATTTGACAAATCAGGGCAGGACTTCAGTAGCTCAATTGGAAGAGCGGCTGGACTAGATTCCCAGTGGCCGCGAGTTCGAGTCTCGCCTGAAGTAAAATTTTTCTTTCCATTTTTCTTTAAATAAAATATATTTCACAAGCATGTGTTAATGCGAAATAATATAAAACAATTCATCGATTTTTGTTGAGAATACTTGCCAACTATTACCATAACATAACCTCGCTACTGAAACTAAATTTGTGGATTCTTTTTTACATTCACGAAGTTTCGATCGAAATCACATCAAAAGTCAATTCAAAAAGATTTCATGTCCATTCGAAGTTAAAGTACTTTCACCTGGTAGCACTGGAGGGCGTAGGCACCATCGCATTATCTTTTTGTCGCCAAAAGGTAGTGTTCCGTTCCACCATGTTCCAATTAGGCCCATGGCATAACAACTTAGGCTCTATGAGATTCACAGACCGCACTACGACCTTACTTTGAGCAAAGTATGCATAGAACTGTCATAAATGTATGGGTTTTCACAGTTCGAAGCGTACTTTGCTCGAAAGTAAACCTATGTATACCTATGTATACCTATGTATTGAAATCCTTGGTTTGTATTTATTTATTTATTTAAATTTAATGCACACTGGTGGTAGAGCTCCAGTGACGGAGCTCGCGGGCGTAGGCACCACCGCATTACCTAATATACTTGCCGTTAAATGGTAGTGTTCAGCACTATCGTGTTCCGGTCGGGTGGTAATGTACGGCTCTGTAATTTCCGGCACAGAGGCATAACACCTAATGCCTCAGGAGTGGCAGCGCATTTGCATTTTGACCTCTGGTCATTGTGTGGGTGTCTATAGGCTGCAGTCATCACTTAACATCAATGTGAACTGCACGCTTGTTTGCCACTTTTATAACATAAAAAAAAAAAAAAACTCAAAAGTTAAATAAGGTGGACTTAATGCTACGTGGCATTATCAACCAGCTAACCATTGGATTGTGTTGTATGTAGATGTTTATAGGCTACATTATTTAGTTATTTACGAGTACATACCATCAATCTAAGCTATTTGATTAATTTTCACTTTTAAAACATTCAACAAAAAAAATTGTAGGCTTAAGTTTTTTTGCCTCTGAAATAGTTAAAGTAGAGCATAAAGCTGTCTCGATTTTAGACATGTACATACGTTCCAAAGTAAAAACAGCCAAGTTCGAGTCGTTTTTGTTACACAGTCACGTTTGGGTCACTAATTTACATGTGTGCAGCAAATTTCAACTCAACTATTACTTTCGGCGAAAATTGGCTGTGACAGACAAACACACGACTGATATTTTAAGGGTTGATAGTTGATAGTTCAAGGTATTGTTTATGATTTGAGGTATAAAATCCTAAATAACGCCAAGCACTGAAGTCTGACGTAACTTCTGAAGATTCAACTCCCTTACAACTCGGGTTTCCCCCACAAAAAGGCAGTTCAAAGCCTTCCCTCCACCTAAGCAAGAGGAATCCACAAATATAGTTCAACTACACAAAGGCGTCGCCAGCCGACGATATAAAGGGGGCAGTTTGGATATAGGGGTGCCCTCCCTTATAGCCGAAAAAGTAGGTTCTAGGACTAGGTTGGTACCTATAGGTACATATAGCACAGGTTAGTCTTGCCTGTAAATTACGCTATTTTTTATCTCTAGTAAGGGGCAGCTGCCCCCTCCTGCAACCCCCTGGCGACGCCCATGCTCCTACATTTTTTTTATGTAATGGAAATGCCAAACAAGCATGCAGTTCACATTGATGTTAAGTGATGACTGCAACCTATAGACACCCACATGAAGACCAAGGCCAAAATGCAGATGCGTTACCACTCCTGAGGCCTGAGGTGTTATGCCTCTGTGCCGGAAATTACAGGGCCGTACATTACCACCTAACCGGAACACGATAGTGCTGAACACTACCATTTAGCGGCAAGTAAATTAGGTAATGCGGTGGTGCCTTCGCCCGCGAGCTCCGTCACTGGAGCTCTACCACCAGCTCTACCACATCAAGCGAGTAAAGGAAACTGACACTCACTTGGTAGCCGATTTGTTCGCCAACTCGATCATGATGAAGCTCGCTCTCAGCTGCATCATCATGATCAGCCGTTTGAGGAGATCCAGCCAGGCTTTCTTCGTCTCTTTTATAGTCTGACCACCCTTGTCTATGCCGAGATGCTCGTAGGCTGGGGTTTCAGTCTGTAATGGACTTTTCTATCTACATTATCCAAAAAAAAAATATTGCACATCGCCCTTAAAAAGGAGACTTCGGCTTATTTCGGCTCTGTAGAGCGTTATCTCCTTCGCACCTAATTTATGCGATGTTTGTCGACCATTTTGTTTTATTCTTGACCAATATGACGCATGATCTGTGCTTACATAGACAGTGTGTTGTAGAGATAACGCTCTACGAAGTCGAAACTAGCCGACACTATCTATTTGAAATAAAACTAGTTTTCGGATTTATCTCGCGTATATTAAATTAAAATTATTATTTAAAATCGAACCCGACGTTTCGGTCGCTTTTCAGCTTCCGTGGTCTTGGGCAGACTGAGGTGACATTTGTTTGACAGCAGTTTATTTTTTATCTCTTTCTTAGGCTCGATATGCAATTCCTTGCTTCGTACTGTACTTAAAAAAATATTTTTCTAATGCGTGCAATATATTATTGGGAATTGCGTGAATGGAGCGTTGGGTACCTAAGCTGCTAGAATCAAAAGATCTCAGCCAGCGGGATCGACTAGACGTTCATAATGATGTACTTACTAAACGCTTTTATATGGAAGCGGGAGCTGGGTATGCAGGAAAGAACATGAAAGTAAATTAAAGGCGGTCGAGATGATATCTTTGCGAAAGATCTGCGCTGTATCGCTCACCGGTCGCGTTCGTAATGAAGATGTACGAAAGAGGTTTTGTGTGAATGATAGTATCGGTGTAAAAAAGAAAAAGGCATGCTCCGAATGTGGATGGTTACAGAGCGAATGTACAGAGGCCCAGGAAGTCCAAGACTGACCTACCATGACCAAATAGGTAGAGTTCTGTCTGATGGTGGGGGTCAAAAGTTTTAGGAATCGGCGTGCCTGTATGAAGAGAATGATGAAGGTAGACGAGGCACGGTATGTCAGGACGGGATATCTGGCGCTCTACACTCTCTGCCTACCCCGTTAGGGACCTGGCGTGAAGATACATACATACCATACATACATATTATTATATATCTACACAATTTTTTCTCAAAAAATGCATTGTTCAATGTAAGTTTTTTTTTGCGATGAAGATTCCATTTTGGCATAAAATGCTGGGTCACGTGGCCTGTGCTGTGACGTCACAATCCGCCTTTCATAAGGAAAAATATAATTATGTAGGCTTAAATACTTTCGACAATTACAACATACCTCAGCTATTTCATACTGCATTATCTTCACGCCGGATACTGTTCTGGCGGTTGGCAGAACTACCACGGCCGCCTGTGAACAAATTTAATGTTATGTAAAATCTGGCTATCAGACCAGGACCGCAGATACAAGGCAGATGCTAATGAATGGAATCATTCGTTTTCAAGAGTTTGAGGATTGAATATTTTTTTTTAAACATTTTTTTATGCAACAAAGATGACAAACAAGCATGCAGTTTACATTGATGTGGTAATGTACGGTCCTGTAATTTCCGGCACAGAGGCATAACACATTAGGCCTCTTGAGTGGTAACGCATCTACATTTCGACCTTGGTCTTTGTGTAAGTGTCTTTAGGCTGCAGTCATCACTTAACATCAATGTGAACTGAATTCTTGTTGGCCACTTCCATTGCATATAAAAAAAAGTTGAGCCACAAAATATTAATTATGGCAATCATGTCCCATTTCTTGATTGCTAAAGATTTCAGTGATTTTAAAAATAAATGTATCTTATGATTTTAACCAAAATATTTGCCTCCCCGGGTGGGCTTGAACCACCAACCTTTTGGTTAACAGCCGAACGCGCTAGCCAATTGCGCCACGGAGGCTATAGCTTCGTTCATGAAAATATTTACAAGATATTTATTCTAATATCTGTAATTTTTCACAGTACCCCTAGCTTTATGCAAAGTTACTGCTCTGCTCCTAGAGATTATTGCTGGCACTGTCACCTTCATGCTTAATTACTTTACACTTTTATGGCTTAAATAAAACTCTGACTCAAGTCATAAAATTGATAAAGTACAATTTTTAGGCAATCATTTCCTATTTAATTTCAATATTTTTAAAGATGTTTACTGGTTTTTTGTGTAGTTGTTTATTGGCTACAGTCTTCACTTACCATCCATGTGCATTACATGCTTATTAGTTTTTACGTCAAAAAAATACAATAATGACCAATCCAGGCGATTAATCGTGGGCTTTCTAAAAAATTAAAAAAATATATATTTAAGCTAAGTAGATAAAATATTTATTCTTTCTGAAATGAAATTGTAATTGCTTAATCTAAAAAACTATAGCGCCCCCGGGTGGGCTCGAACCACCAACCTTTCGGTTAACAGCCGAACGCGCTAGCCAATTGCGCCACGGAGGCTATAGCTTGCGTTGATGAAATTATAATACAGTCTACTAGCAAACACCACCATGTTCTTCAGTCATATAAACAGCTCAAAGGGGCGTACATTTTCGAAGAAAAACTTTTCTTTTCTTTTGGCTTAAGGTAATTTGGGACTTACATTTCCTTAAGAGGTTAGAAGATATATACATATATAAAAATCAATTGCTGTTCGTTAGTCTCGCTAAAACTCGACAACGGCTAGACAGATTTGGTAATTCTGGTTTTTAACGATTTTTGGAAGTCCAGGGAAGGTTTAAAGGTAAGAAATAATGAAGAAATTGAAGGGGTATTAGTAAAAAACACAATCTCATTTTCCCATACAAATAGTCGGAATATATCAAACGTTTGACACATTATTTCATTGTGAGGCAATACGAAGTTTGCCGGATCAACTAGTTAGATATAATATGTTGTATGTTGCCTACAAAATTCAGATATCCGGTCAGAAGTAGTTTGAATAGAAAAAGAAACAACAGACCAGTATGTCCAGTAGCATCTATTGGTTCAATAAATCTATTTTCCGATTAATCTTTATCAGATTGCCATCCACCCCATACGGTTCAGTTATATCACTACTCAATATGCTCATAAATATTTTCTTTCTTTCAATAACGTAACGTAACTTCACGCCTGTAATCCCCGAAGGGGTAGGCAGAGGTAAATGCATGCATTTAAGCATACATACAAACACCCACGATTCACCGGTTACGTTTTTGGACCATGTAACAGGTGGCGAGCCTGTTGACATCTCCGGGCACATTACCAAACATCGAGGTACTTGAAAATTTCCAGAAAATGGAAAAATCTTAATAGAACCTGAGATAAAGGAGTTTACACCATTATCTCTAATAACCCCGTACCCGGGAATCGAACCCAGGACCTCAGCGTAGTAGTAGTATCCTGCTACCACAAGGCTACCGAGGCAGTTCTTTCAATAGAAAAGACATTTCTACTCACGTGCTCTCCGAGGCTTTCTTCTACAATCTGATTGAGCTGTGGGCTGTAAAAGCGACTCCTTGCCAGCAGTATGAAAGCGTTTCTCATATCATCGCCATAACCCTTGTAGACCCTGAAAGAAGTAATGTCACTCCTGTTAACCAGAGTTGGAGCAATGGATTGGGTAGGGCTCGTTTTAACTCTTCGCAAATGTTTAAAGTTTAAAAAGTACATAGTTACAAAGTAAGTTATTAAAGTGATACTAGAGCGTCACCAACATACTTAGTAGTACATAGGACTCATTGATAGCCTCGAACATATGAGCCTACGCAAAGACATTGGGAGTCTGTGCGCTTTTTATCCTCTCTACAATGGTGAGCGCTATTTACGTGTAATTTGCAATACTCTAACAATTCATAGTTATTATAATGTTTTTTTGAATCTGAAACAGAGTCAACGTAATCACAAATTACGTCGGAAATGTCAATGTAACTAATCCCTTGCTCTCGAGAAAACATATCCAAAGTGCCCATATGAATCGGTATACGTTTAAAAATTTTATATGTATGCCACAATATTGGAGTCTTTTTCCGTTTCCAGTTATTGTTATTTGGAGATAATTGTTCCAGTAAACTAGTAAGTAACGTAAATAACCATTACCCTAATTTTTATCAATTATATACAGATGGCTCGATCGAGCACGAGTCAAGAGGTGCTGCCTTTTCGACCCACAGCTGAATGTTAATATGCGTTTTAGAATTGAATCTGAAATATCTATCATGGCAGTGGAGCTGTTAGCGATCCAGGAAGCACTGTCATATGCAGAGACTGTTGAAGCAAACAACATAGTTGTGTTCACGGACTCTAAGAGTTCCATTCAACATATAGCTCGGTGTACCTCGACTTATCGAGGTGTTCCGATAGCTTATACAATTTTAGATTTGATTCAGAAATTTAGAAAAAACGGTAAAAATGTCAATATTCAGTGGATACCAGCACATACAGGGTTTAGTGGTAATGAAATGGCTGATCAATTAGCGAAAGAAGCAACCTCAGATGGAGTTCAGATAGACATCTTGCCACTCTACTCTGATACCATAAATAAAGTTAAAAAGTACTGTGTAGAATTATGGAAGGAGTTCTTTGATCTACGTTCCCGTGAATGTGGCATCTGGTATAGAACAATACAGCCGGAACCGTTGAGGTCTCCATGGATGACCGAGTGTGCCCTGTCCAGGAAAGAACTTGTCACAATGATGAGACTTCGCTCCGGACATGTGCCATTTAATAAGTTTAAATTCTTAATGAGTCAATCTGATACCCCTAATTGTAGTATATGTGGTAAAGTGGAAGACGTATACCATATTTTGGTTGAATGTGTTCGAGGTGAGGCTCATCGCAGGGCTTCATTAGAAATAGGACATTGCAACAGTGTCCTCGCAGATCCTATTACGGATGACGCCAGAATACTGTTGCAACTATATCAATTGTCAATGAGCTAATGTTGTTTAATTATTTTTTTTTAAATGAAGAATGTAATTCATGTGAACGTATAGAGCGTCATGGTCTTTGACCAAGCTCTTTAAATGGAGAATAAAAAAAATAAAAAAAAAAAAAAAAAATGGTGAGCGCTCTGCTGTACTGTTTGATATGGTGCCACGGTCTCTTTTCTTACACCGTACTACCCGCTAAGAAAGAGGTTCTACCCGCACAGACTAGATGCGAGACAGTGTCCCGTTCATTCGAAATTGTGGAAAAAGCTGGCACGCGTTGGCAACTCCCCTGGTGTAGCAAAAATTCAGAGGCGACAGTAACCACTTTCCATCAGGTGGCCCTAAACCAACCTTATGCCACGGATTAATGTAAAACTTATGATCTATCAAATAAATAATTTTTTAATTTATGACATAAAATATACTTTTACCAGATTACCTACGCTTGCGAGCTCCAGTGACGGAGCTCGCGGGCGTAGGCACCACGGCATTACCTAATATACTTGCCACTAAATGGTAGTGTTCAGCACTATCTTGTTCCGGTCAGGTGGTAATGTACGGCCGTGTAATTTCCGGCACAGAGGTATAACACCTTAGGTCTCAGGAGTGGTAACGAATTTCGACCTTGGTCTTTTTGTGGGTGTCTATAGGCTGCAGTTATCACTTAACATCAATGTGAACTGCATGCTTGTTTGCCACTTCGATAACATAAAAAAAAAATGGGGAATCTTGATCTCATCCGAACGGGATAGTTAAGAAACTTTATTTCACATCTCTTACGCATCCAATTCAATGGCGATCTTCCTCAACTCCCTTCCAGTAGCTAGAGCAGTCCACTTCATCAGCTTCCTACCCAGGAAAGCCAGATGAAGCCGGTTCCTCATCTGCTGGAGAGCCACCAGGGACGGCATGCACGGGTACCTGGTGACCCCGAAGGTGTTCTCTTCCTCCTCTATAGGCGTAGAAGTGAGAAATTGAATAAGAGGAGAAAATGGTGGTGATAGAGTTTCAGTGACAAAGGTTGATGGCGTACCGCTGTATTACTGTATCTATCCACCGCTAAATGCTATTTTCAGCGTTGGAATATTCATAGTCAAGGGTCAAGGTGGCATTTGCAGCCCAGACCCCAATTTTGCCAAGATTCGGGCCTCCCACGGATTTGACTTGCTACAAGCATCTGCTTACCCGTGACCTACTAGCAAGTCTTAGGCCGCAGTCATGCGTCCCCACGCCACCAAAGCACTCGGGTCCTTCCGACCCAGTACGGCTCTGGCTGATTGATTCCATAGACGTGCCGATTAAATAGTATTTTAAGGTTGATAATTTTTGCAGAGTTAAAATACCTTAGGAATGCATTAGAACTTAAGACCTAACACAGTTCTCATTGATGGTGCTCAAGTGAAGACAAAAACCTCATCTCAGTTTCGTTCTGTTTAATGTTGATGGACACAAGCATCCAGTTTTCAATGATGTTCTCTGATATATAAAAACCTTAAATTTGGTGGAGGTTACTCAACATAGTGCAAGATATCCCATATCTTTATCTGACGCCTGGATTTAATTCAAAAATCCCCTCTTGAGATCCCCTACTATTACATAAAAAGGGCACCATCAAAAGTAAACATACCCCTTCAGGAATACAGGTGTGAAACCTGTATTCCTGAAGGGGTAAGGAGGCATGAATGCATTTACATGCAAAAACCCAATTCGCCTGTTATGTCGTCCAATAAAATAAGTTGTCAGCCTATTAGTCGGTTAGACCAGCGGTGTGAGACGACCGTTTGATTCAAAAGGTCGCGGTTTCGATCCCGCACCGGGAAAAATATTTGTATGGCCTACAGATATTTGTTTCGGGTCTGGGTGTTTGTGTATGTGTTGTGTGTGAACAACGGCACCCATGACACAGGTTTATACCTTGTAAACACAGCCCGTGTTTATTTTATTGACATCCCAGGGCACATTACCAAGCTTCGAAGGTAGCACAGGGGAATTTCCCATAAAATAGCACTATCTCTACAACCCGAGATCGAACTCAAGAGCGTCGCAGTATTGGCTTGTTACCACCGCATTACCTAATATACTTGCCGCTAAATGGTAGTGTTCAGCACTATCGTGTTCCGGTCAGGTGGTAATGTACGGCCTTGTAATATCCGGCACAGAGGCATAACACCTAATACCTCAGGAGTGGCAGCGCATCTGCATTTTGACCTCTGGTCATTGTGTGGGTGTCTATAGGCTGCAGTCATCACTTAACATCAATGTGAACTGCCTGCTTGTTTGCCACTTTTATTACATAAAAAAAAAATTAAAAAAACCACTAAACTAGTGATACCGCTCGATTTGCTACTATTGATAGACGTTTGATAGTCTATCGATACTGTGGCAATAGGACTATCGAAAGGACTATCGACTATCAAAGTTAAGCACTATCGATAGTTTCGCTATTTCAGATCATCAATAGTATTACCATATTTTATACTATCGATAGTATCGATAGCACAGCGACTTTCAAAGTGAAATACTATCGATAGTATCGATACTATTGCAGATCACCAATCAATAGTATTGCCATCTCAGGCCAATAATCACAAAGATAAGATAAGGATTTATTTTATTCTCTCCACAATGTTTTCTTAAGTTAATTATGATTAAGGTAAGTAGGTAGATGATATGAAACTTATTTACAAAAATTATATGTATTTACTTTTTAACATTTAACTCTGGGTATTGTGGGAGACAGGAGCGCTCAAACTAGGTAGACCCTGATCTATGAGTTTGAATGGTGATTATCGGCCCAAGATTGCCATGTTTTATACTATCGATACTTTTTTTTTATGTAATAAAAGTGGCAAACAAGCGTGCAGTTCATATTGATGTTAAGTGATGACTGCAGCCTATAGACACCCACACAATGACCACTGGTCATGATCAAAATGCAGATGCGCTGCCACTCCTGAGGCATTAGGTGTTATGCCTCTGTGCCGGATATTACAAGGCCGTACATTACCACCTGACCGGAACACGATAGTGCTGAACACTACCATTTAGCGGCAAGTATATTAGGTAATGCGGTGGTAACAAGCCAATACTGCGACGCTCTTGAGTTCGATCTCGGGTTGTAGAGATAGTGCTATTTCTACGGCCCTGTAATTTCCGGCACAGAGGCATAACACCTTAGGCCTCAGGAGTGGTAACGCATCTGCATTTTGACCTTGGTCTTCATGTGGGTGTCTATAGGCTGCAGTCATCACTTAACATCAATGTGAACTGCATGCTTGTTTGCCAAGCCCATTACATTAAAAAAAAAATATTGATGTTAAGTGATGACTGCAGCCTATAGACACCCACACAATGACCACTGGTCATGATCAAAATGCAGATGCGCTGCCACTCCTGAGGCATTAGGTGTTATGCCTCTGTGCCGGAAATTACAGAGCCGTACATTACCACCTGCCCGGAACACGATAGTGCTGAACACCAACATTTAGCGACAAGTATATTAGGTAATGCGGTGGTACCTACGCCCGCCAGTTGGAGCTCTACCACCAGTGAAGTACTATCGATAGTATCTCTATTCCAGATCATCAATAGTATTACCACATTTTACACTATCGATAGTACCGATAGCATAGCGACTTTCAAAGTGAAATACTATCGATAGTATCGATACTATTGCAGATCATCAATAGTATAGGTCGCGCCACGTAAAAAGAACGCTGGAAGAAAGTAGAAGGGATGTGTTCGCGCATCGGTACACTCGCGCACGGAAAGTACTAGCCCTATTGGTTTATTTTTGATCTAGCTTTCGCTTGCGGTTTCGTGTATTGGTAGGCAGATTGAAAACTATATTACATAGAATAACATAAAGTAAAATAAAAACACATGACGCGCAGCTTGACCGCCAGCGTTCATTTTACGTGGCGCGACCTATATTGCATGTTTTGCACTATCGATAGTATTGGGTGTAACGATACTATGGATAGTCCTATCGATATCCTAACTGATTTTCGAGGTCAACTATCGATAGTGAAACTGTCAATATTTCGGCATCGCTACCCTAAACTATTGAGACAATGAAACACTTACCATCGTCATCTTTAAACATTTTGAAATTTTATATTTATATTTCTAAATAAGTAAACAGATATTTTGGCTTTTCCATTGTATTGCTTAGGTCACATTGTTACTGTGTTTTTGTGTAACAAATAAAGGTTTAGAAATTAGTTACTTTACATATTCGTTTTAAATTTTGTCCATATTTATTTCGCGTGACAGAGTCTTCTGTCAGAAAAGAAAAATAAAAAATCTATCATGACCCTTGACAGAAACTATTTCTTCTTCGATCAAAGTAAAATCAGCCAAGTGTTAGTTCAAAGAAGAACAGATGTTCACATCTATACAAATAAATAAAGTTGGAGTGTCTGTTTGTAATATAAAAATAACCGCTTCTTACAAAATACCAGAACAACATTTTTTACAATTTTTGTCTGTCTGTCTGTTTATCTGTCTGTCTGTCTGTCTGTATGTCTGTTTGTTCCGGCTACGTACTGAATAATCATAAATTCTAACAGGGACGAAGTCGCGGGCACAGCTAGTTTATTATATAACTAGCTGACCCGGCAAACTTCGTATTGCCTCAGAATGAAATAATGTGTCAAAGGTTAGATAAATACGGACTATTTCTATGGAAAAATAAAATTGAGGTTTTTACAATTACCCTGCAATTTTTTCATATGTTTTTACCTTTTACACCTTCCCTGGACTTCCAAAAATAATTCAAAACCAAAATTAGCCAAATCGGTTAAGCCGTTCTCGAGTCTTAGCGAGACTAACAAACAGCAATTGATTTTTATATATAGAGATGAAAACATGTTCCCTGAATGAGAAATATTTATGAAATACTCTCACCGCATTATCTACCATCTAATCGACTTGACGATAAATAATAGTGTTTAGCACTGTCGTAGTCCGGTTAGGTAGTAATGCACAGCCCCGTAATTTCTAGCTTCAGGAGTGGCAACGCATTACCAGATCAATACCAGAGATATACATGTCATAGACTATTCCACTCACTACAAAAAAATTGCTGCAATCATGAAGGTAATACCTACGTTTATTTATATTAATAAAGGTAGGTTTAGGTAGGTAACGTATTTACTGGTGGTAGAGCACCAGTGACGGAGCTCGCGGGAGTAGGCACCACCGCATTACCTAATATACTTGCTCTTAAATGTTAGTGTTCAGCACTATCGTGTTCCGGTCAGGTGGTAATGTACGGCCCTATAATTTCCGGCACAGAGGAGAAAGGAACACCTTAGGCCTCAGAAGTGGTAACGCATCTGCATTTTGACCTTGGTCTTTGTGTGGGTGTCTATAGGCTGCAGTCATCACTTAACATCAATGTAAACTGCATGCTTGTTTGCCACTTCCATTACATAAAAAAAATGTATACCTAATAATAAGGCAAATAGTATCAAAGGAATAGGTTTCCAATTCAACATGGAACAATTTATTAAATTAAAATTTCCCAGCGAATGGCACGTGCAAAATATTGATCAAGCACGACTGGGGACAATACGTAGGTTCCGTATAATTTAAGTTATAAGTTGTTTTATTGTTCTTTTTTTATGGGACCATATATTATTATCTCACCGGAACACATATAGTGGGAGAGTTTCAGTGCAGGAGTTCAAGGGCGTAGGCACCACCGCATTACCTAATGTACTTGCCGCTAAATGGTAGTGTTCAGCACTATCGTGTTCCGGTCAGGTGGTAATGTACGGCCCAGTTATTTCCGGCACAGAGGCATAACACCTTAGGCCTCAGAAGTGGCAACGCATCTTCATTTTGACCTCTAGTCATTGTGTGGGTGTCTATAGGTCGCAGTCATCACTTAACATCAATGTGAACTGTATGCTTGTTTGCCACTTTTATTACACAAAGAAAAAAAAATCTAATCTATCTGCCGCCAAATGGTAGTAGAGTAGAATAGACGAGAATAGAAGCATTTATTATTCGACGACCCGGTTAGTCCAGCGGTGTGAGATGACCGTTTGATTCGAAGGGTCGCAGGTTCTATCCCCGCACCGGAACAAATATTTATATGGCCTTACAGATATTTGTTTCGGGTCTGGGTGTTTGTGTATGTGCTGTATGTGTACAATGGCACCCACGACCCAAGTTTATATCTACTGTGGGGCTGTAAGTGTAAGCGTAAAAAAAATATTACAGGAAACTATAGGCATATCATACTATAAACATATACAAAGTTAAAAATAAAGTTATATTAATACTATACATTATAAATAAATCTTAAAGTAAGGTAGTGTTTAGCACTATCGTGTTCTATTTAGATCAGTGATTCCCAAAGTGGTTCATATAGACCCCCTGGGGTCTATGGGAGACTCGATGGGGTCTACGTCTATGCGTAAACAAGAATGGGATATATGGGAAAGTGATATAATTGTTAGCAAGGAGGTCCACCGAAACGAGAAAAAATTGAAAGGGGTCTACAAGAAAAAATAGTTTGGGAACCTCTGATTTAGATGATCATGTATGGTCCCGTAATACCTATAGGCTGCAGTCATCACGTAACATCAATATGAGTTGCATGTTTGTTTACCACCTTCCTTACATCAAAAACACATCAGTTTACATGAATGGTAAATTAATACTACAACCTTTAGACATGACCTCTGCTCTTTGTGTTGGTGTCTACAGGCTGCAGTCATCACTTAACATCAATACGAACTGCATGATTGTTTGCCACTTTCATGACATAAAAAAATATCTTCGTGTGAATAAGGAACATAATAAATCATCTTAAAGGAACCGGTGTATAATCTACAATGTAAAATGTTCTTTTAACTTAATTTGGTTTACCTTAATTGCTCACGGTATTCCAAAATCTAACTGTCAAAGCCTCCATCCAGCCATGAACAACTGCATACTTTTTAAAATGACAAAAACTGGCGGCAAAATCAGTTCGCGCGCTTTTGAGTAAAAGCAAACCATTATCAAATTCAATTTAGAATGATTGAAAACCTTTAACTATTTTTTTATTTTGTACGCGGACTTTTTAGAATCTCTGGTAGAGTTATAGAGAAGATTATATCTATATGAACCATATGTAAGTATATCTATACATCTATACATATAAATAAAATTGGAATGTCTGCTTGTAATATAAAAATAACCACTTTTTACTAAATGCATATGTATACACGGTACATATAACAAAACAACATTTTTTACAATTTTTGTCTGTCTGTCTGTTTGTCCCCGCTAATCTCGGGAACGGCTGGACCGATTTTGACGGGACTTTCACTGGCAGATAGCTTATGTAATAAGGAGTAACTTAGGCCACTTTTATACTAGCTGCGCCCACGACTTCGTGTGGGTAGATACTGAACAATCATAAATTCTCACGCGGACGAAGTACAGTTAATTACCTATCGCACAAGAAATATTGCACATTGACCTTAGGAAAGAGATGGCTTTTTTCTGGTTTGTAGAGTGTTATCTCTTTCGCAGCTCACCTATTTGACGTTTTGTCGACCATTTTGATCAAGTTTTGACCAATACCGGACTATCAGTGCTTACGTAGGCAGTGTGCAACAGAGATAACGCTCTACGAAGTCGAAACTAGCCCATTATCATCTCTTTCCTACGCTCGATGCAATATATCTTGTAGGGTACTTATTTAGTATACTGTAGCATTATCTATCTATATTAAAATCAATCGCTGTTCGTTAGTCTCGCTAAAACACGAGAACGGCTTGACCGATTGGCTAATTTTGGTTTTGAATGATTTTTGGAAGTTCAGGGAAGGTTTGAAGGTAAGAAAATATGAAGAAATTGAAGGGGAATAGTAAAAACCAAAAATTAATTTTCCCATAAAATTTAAAATTAAATTGTGTATCAATAAAATATCTGTTCCACACCTTTGACACATTATTTCATTGTGAGGCAATACGAAGTTGGCCGGGACAGCTAGTAAAAAATAAAAAAGGTCCACAATAGACAAAATTCGATAGCAAAATGAAAACAATAATAAAAATGTATCATCGCGTTAAAATATTAACGATAATTGCATTTGCAATTAAAACAATGCGGTGTCGTTTGGTGTTAAAAGAAATAAAAGACTGAGTACAATGAAAATATTGCCGCCATTTTGTATAATGGAATATTGCAAATGGCGGATTCGATTGTCAGCAAAATATTTTTTTTGATTGAAAATTGTGCACCTTGTAATGGTTTTTGTTTTCATTAAAAATGTACCTTCACGCCTGTATTGATTGAAAGCGTGGGCAGACCGGAATTTCATGCATTCAAATGTAATGTAAACACGCAAAATTGCTTAAGCTCCAATTTGTCTTCCAGTACGCGTTCCTCATTTGAGAACTCTTCTGCCCCAATGACCGTCGGTTCTTCGTGCTACGAGCATGTGCCTTGCCCACTGCTAAGTGTGTAAACACACTATGCCGAAGCTACGCGACAGGAGTTCTCTGGTTTTATTGGGATTTTTCCATTTTCTGGAAATTTCCCAGTAAGTACCTCGAAGTTTGGTAATGTGCCCGGAGATGTCAATAGGCTCGCCTCCTATTATATTAGCCAAAACGTAACCGGCGAATCGTGGGTATTTGCATGTATACTTGAATGCATGCATTGCATTTTCGAGCTCCGTCACTGGAGTTCTACCACCAGTAAAAAGGTGGTAGAGCATCTTCAGGATGTTGGTATATTATTCAACACCCTGAAGAAGAAACATAATGCGGTCCCTCTCGAGCTCTCACAGGAGCTCTATCACCTGTAAAAAAAAGTGAATAATGTGAATAAAAGAAATCTCAAAAGGCATGAGAAGAGTCTGTGCCGCATTAATGCATCGGTGTGGTCTAATTTAACTATAAAAGTGTATGCCTAGACCGCCCCTAGTGTGATCAAAGGGGACCATAGAGAACAGCTGCGTATAGACTGGGCATGTGTCCTAATTTTTTAATCTTAGGGGCCGTTCAAGTATTACGTTGAAACGTTGCATTTTTTGGGTTTTTTTTCCATCGGAAGAATAGCGACACCTAGTTTAATTTCACCCAACTATGTCGAAAGCTACTCAGGTCGATTAGATGAAGTAGACAGGCACGCCATCTAGTAGTTTGCTGAAGTACTTCGTTGACATAATCAATAGGTACAATATGTATGTAATTAATTTAATATATTAGGTTGGGGAAAAGTTTCTTGGCATTTTTTAAGATAATTCAAAACATTTTTTAATATAGTTTATTTAAATTTAACTAAACTATGTATGAACCATTTTGTTCGATAACCTTTTACCATCTTGTAGGTTGGTAAATGATCCCATTGCTATAAAAATTTTGGGACTTCTCATCAAAATACCGCGACAAGTGGATTTGGCAGTCCTCTCGTGATGTTAACCTAACATTGCATAAAGAATTCTGAAGAGACCGAAACAGGTGGAAATCTCAAGGTGCAAGGTCAGGACTATACGGCGGATGCATTAACACCTCCCAGCCAAACTCTCTTAATTATTGCTGAGTGGCTATAGATGTGTGAGGTCTAGCGTTATCATGATGAAACACCACACCCCTTCTGTTGATCAATTCCGGCCGCTTTCTCTCAACTTCTTGCTTTAATCTCATCAGTTGTTTGCAGTAGAGTTCAGAATCGATAGGACTATCGATTCTGAACTCTACTGGTGGTTATAGCTCATAATGAATAATGCCCTTCCAATCCCACCACACACACAACATCACCTTATTGCGAGTTAACCCGGGTTTCGCCACAGTCTGTGAAGCCTGACCGGCCTTTGACCACGACCTTTTTCGCACGTTCTTGTCGTACGTGATCCACTTTTCATCACCAGATATCAGCTTCTACAAAAATGATTCGGTTTCATTACGTCGTAATAAAGAATCACAAATGAGTACACGGTTCATTAGGTTTCTTTCAGTGAGCTCGTGAGATAACCATCGGCTTGCGTTGTATTTTACATTTTTTGTAATAAAATTTTAAAATGTATCGAATTTCTTCATTAGATTCACTCATCTTGACAGTACGAAAAACAAATGAAAATCACACATTTGCCTAATTTAAATTTGGAATTATGTTCTTTAAAATTTTAACTTTCAATGATACCAAAACCAGCCAAATAACCATACCATACAAATACTACAGCCAAAGAGATTTTATTACAAGTTCATACATACTATAATGCGAATAGACTTTTTCCCCAACCTATTATAAAAATAATAGGAATTAATTCATACACGTACTATAAATATTTAAAGAAATATAATAAAGTTTAAATTAACAAATAATAACATTACTCGGGAAAGTTCATCTTGAACATTATGGTAGAATAGAATTGGGTGTTTATGGTCGTGCTAAGGAACCTTCGAGAACGAAGGACGACGGAGTAGGTCATGGTCATAGCAGACAGAGGTCATGATTCCGTGCCGACAGACAGTGCGTTGTTTCAAGGCAAAGCCTTAATTTTCTAGACCATCATGGCCAAAAAGTTTTAAAAAGTATTCAATGTGTTAAATTGAGGTGAGTTTCTCGTAATTGGTGTTCATATTTTTCGGATTCAATAATCGATTGTCAAATGGCGTAATAAAAAACATGGTTGGTTTTTGTTACAGCAAGTTTCCCTTAAACCGGGAGGAGCTGGGATGCTGAGGCCTTTTATTTCTAGATAGCAATGATATTTAGCTAAAAGTCCTCGAAAGTAGTTTTTTCACCACTTTCCATAGTTGGATTTATGTTGAGTTTGTCCTGGAATCAACATGGAGCAAACCGGGAATGTAATATTAATAAGTGTCTGTATTTCGTTTCAGATGCGGGTTTTTATTTTTCAATTTTAATTTTTATTGGTTTTACTATGATATATTTCATTAAAACATAATGTTTTTATAGTTTACTTTTTCTTTCGGTAAACTTACAAATTTCTGAAGACCTGCTTAGCTTAAGGAGCTTGAATGATGACGATGCACGGTAGGACCTGATACCCGGTTGACGGTTGAGGAAGATTGAGGAGACCTTACACCCCACTCACCGTATGCGGTTTGATCAGGTACGAGGTCATCGTGTAACCCGTTTAGGGTTACCTGCGTTGCCATCATAATACAGCTTAAGTTTTTAAAGTGATCAGGTTAAAGATAAAGTTAATAAAGTTATTTGATATTAATTGGTAAAGGAGCAGTAATCTTCACCACTCGAACCCAAATTCAAAGACACGACCCTGTATCATGGGGTTTGGTACCATTTCATAGAATTACTGGTGGTAGAGCTCCAGTGACGGAGCTCGCGGGCGTAGCCACCACCGCATTACCTAATATACTTGCCGCTAAATGGTAGTGTTCAGCACTATCGTGTTCCGGTAACAATAAATGTTAGTGTGCCAAGCTCTGTAGTTTTATTTATTCAACAAAGTCATAACTGGGTTTCAGTAATATATAAATATTCTGCTAGCCGGTCTACCAGCAGGCTTTCAACGTCAGCACTATGGGGGGGGTCTTTTCTCTGCTTATTTTGGATGACATGGGGGGTAGGGGAGTCTAGATGATGATTACGTCATCGGTAGTTATTTACTTATTACATCAGTAAATTTCAATCGCTATGCTAAATCTATTTTCTTATTTTTAAAATTATAATTATAACATTATAATTATAATATTAAAAAAAAAACAATACATTAATTGAAAAATGTTTACGTAAGCATGGGGGGAGGGGGTAAGAGCTTTGCTTACTTTTGCTGACAAGGGGGATGGCGGGGTAAAGAATTGTAATAAATCTGCTTACGTAATACTTGAACGGCCCCTTACTACTATTATAGATGTGAAAGTATGGATTGTTTATTGTTGGCAGGCAGATAGTGTGAAGCGGATAGCAGCCAGATATTTTTTATTTATTTATTTACTCTTTATTGTTACAAAATAATTAACAAATGATGTAACAAATAGCACTGACACTCCTCGTGTCCTTCTTATACATTCATCATTCTCTACATACATACACTGTGATTCCAAAGACACTTGACTCCACCCGCAGATAGTACCTACTACACCTAGAATGAGTGAATATTTTATGGTGAACCTCATTTGTGAAAGAATAATAATAGGTAGAGAGATTTTTACTGGTGGTAGAGCTCCAGTGACGGTCTCGTGGGCGTAGGCACCACTGCATTACCTAATATACTTGCCGCTAAATGGTAGTGTTCAACACTATCGTGTTCCGGTCAGGTGGTAATGTACGGCCCTGTAATTTCCGGCACAGAGGCATAAGGCCTTAGGCCTCAGGAGTGGTAACGCATCTGCATTTTGACCTTGGTCTTTGTGTGAGTGTCTATAGGCTGCAGTCATCACTTAACATCAATGTGAACTGCATGCTTGTTTACCACTTCCATTACAGAAAAAAAAAAAAAAAACGATGGCCAAATTTTTTTCAAAATTTCAATTGTGACAACTCCACCACTCAATTGTGGAAGAGAATTATTCCGTTAGTGCCAAAGATATATAAAGTAGTTTAATAAATCTATGGTTTTTTTTATTTTTTTATTCTCCATTTAAAGAGCTTGGTCAAAGTCCATGACGCTCTATACGTTCACATGAATTACATTCTTAATTTAAAAAAAATAATTAAACAACATTAGCTCATTGACAATTGATATAGTTGCAACAGTACTCTGGCGTCATGCGTAGTAGGATCTGCCAGGACACTGTTGCATTGTCCTATTTCTAATGAAGGCCTGCGATGAGCCTCACCTCGAACACATTCAACCAAAATATGGTATACGTCTTCCACTTTACCACATATTCTACAATTAGGGGTATCAGATTGACTCATTAAGAATTTAAACTTATTAAATGGCACATGTCCGGAGCGAAGTCTCATCATTGTGACAAGTTCTTTCCTGGACAGGGCACACTCGGTCATCCATGGAGACCTCAACGGTTCCGGCTGTATTGTTCTATACCAGATGCCACATTCACGGGAACGTAGGTCAAAGAACTCCTTCCATAATTCTACACAGTACTTTTTAAATCTATGGTTAGTGCAGTCAGTCAACCGAACAATGGTGGTCAAACCAATCCAATAGGGCCGGTAGTAAATGAAACTATGCAGGATGGGACCGTGTTGTTTGTTGTGAGTGTGTGTTTGCAGTTCCGTGAAATCCTCTGAACATTACTAAATCTTATGTTTTTAATTTAATTTTGTGTATTTTTTTTTTGTTTTGATATAGAAGAAAGAAGAAGAAGAAAAAAAAGAAGAAAAAACATTTATTGGCGCAGCCGATCAAATACTGCATAGAAAAACAATAGAAAAAAAATTAAACATTTAAAATACAAGTAGGTTGGTACGACTAAAAAAAAACAACATTTATGAAAGCATTGACATTATAACACAAAAAAAAGAAAGCGACTGAAGAAGAACACTGTTAATATAAAAAAATAGGTACCTTGTAACAGTAGAAAAAAAAAACAAGATCTCACGGCTGCACCAAATAGTTCCCAGTTCAGCATAATGTCAAGCCGGAGCCTGACGCTGGTTTTCAACTGGAAACTACTCGGTGGGACACGGATATCAGTCCTAAAAGTCTATATCAATATAATAAATACTTACTAGGAATAAACCGATACATAAGTGCAAATAAATGTTACATATTATTATATTATATTTATTATATAAGTAGATAAAACAGGTTAAACTAAACAAAAACAAAAAAAAAATATACGAACTTGAATACCAACAAATTACATAAAATATTACATAATATAAAATAAAACGTACAAAAATGTATAAATATATAGGTATATAAATATAATTATACGAGCGCATACCAGTGCGCCGAGATGTCATCTAACATGATATGACATGTATCCGAGTTAGTTAGTTGTAATTGGACTTCTTGTCCGTTCTAGTTAACTATAAATAAATAAATAAATAAATGGGCAGCAACGTTCTGCAATAATAATACCAACGCTGCGATCACTAACCCACCTATAGGTCGCGCCACGTAAAAAGAACGCTGGAAGAAAGTAGAATGTATGTGTTCGCGCATCGGTACACTCGCGCACGAAAGTACTAGCCCTATTGGTTTATATTTGATCTAGCTTTCGCTTGCGGTTTCGTGTATTGGTAGGCAGATTGAAAACTATATTACATAGAATAACATAAAATGAAATAAAAACACATGACGCGCAGCTTGACCGCCAGCGTTCTTTTTACGTGGCGCGACCTATACTAGTCGTGATGATTATGGCAAATCCGCTCATGTAAGGCAATAGGGCATCTTTTAGAGGAGAGTCTTGCCCAGTAGTGGACGTCTTTGGGGTCGTTCTCTACACGATGGTAATGGCTTATGATTGTCATGGCATGGAAGCTATATTAGAGCATAATGGACGGATGAACGACGGATTGACGGATGATTCACATTTACCCGTGTATATTTATATTTCATTGGTAGAGTTCCAGTGATGGAGCGGTAATGTACGGTCCTGTAATTTCTGTGACAGAGGTAAAGCAACTTAGACCTCGCAACGACCAAGACCAAGACCTTAGAACTGTATTTCGACCTCTGGTTTTTGTGTAGATGTCTATAGGCTGCAGGCATTACTTAACATCAATATGATCTGTGCGCATGTTTGCCACCATCTAACATAAAAACCATCAATGCAAACTGTATGCTTGTTTGCCATTACAAAATAAAAAAAATATGTCTACCAAGCAAAAGTCACAAATCAAAAATGTTCATTGCCGTGTCTAAAACTTCCAAGCTCCCCGCACTCGCGAGGTCTACGCCCTAGCGAGGGTATGCGTGCGGTAATAGGTGTTTAACGGTGCGCCCGCCCGCATAATGCTGGTGTCCTAGTGAGGTGCTGACCTGAAATTTTTGGTTCTAATCGGTGGGAGGCTTAATGTGACGTCATTGCAGATGTTTTTGAAGGCGTTCGTGAAGTCTTATTAACCCCTAGTTTGCACTAAAAACATGAAACATGATGATGTTTTGCAACTCGTCGCATAAAATATGTATTGCGATGTGGCTTGCTCGTGCTTGCGTTCACACTGCTGTCAAACCTATCATTTTAGTGAAACATCTCAAGATTTGTTATCTGTGTTTGCATTGACATAAAACATGTCTTTTATTCATGTTTGTCTATAGATTTCTCCAAGTTGACGTTTACATAGTCTCACAATTTGTACCCAATTTGTACCGAAACGTGTTTAGAAGTCGTGTTTCAAAGTGTTTTAATTGTAGTATGTTCTTAGGTTTTCACGAGCTACACACATATTGCCTTGAAGTAAATATACTATTGAAAAAACATGTAAAAAATATTTCTTTCCCATAAAATAAAATATAAAAAATACTTGCGGCCATTTTTTGATAGGCAACGGTCTATAGGCATCTATAGGCTCTATGTCTAGTCTATAGGCTGCAGTCATCACTTTACATCAATGTGAACTGCATGCTGGTTTGCCACTTCCATTACAAAAAAAATGAGGCCGAAGGCCCTTACAATCGCTTCTTACGATAGGCAGGCGAGGGTAATGTGTAAAGGTAATGTGGTGTCTACGCTCTTGACCTCTGTCTATGAAACTTTACTAAAAAGCTTATGTTATTGTAAATACAATATGACATTTGAAAATACTGCTTCCCTAACGTATTTCAAAAACCATACGTTCTTACAGACTTACAAAGCAAGACGCCAGAGTAACACAGTGTGGAATAAAAGCAACTTATTCAAACGTTTCCGCGAGAATTGCTCCATAAGGCTTATTCCGCGGAAGCCTTTGCCTGGCAAATATTGTGAGCGAATTGGCTTTTCATATTTATTACTTCTGCAATTCTATTTCTATATGCTTTGTTTTACTTCCTCAGTTTATTCAGAAATGTCGCCTTTTCTAAGATTTGGAATAACGTTTTCGCAGGTTTTCGCGAGCTTCATACATTGTAGAAATTAAATTTGCAGATTTTCTCGCGTATACAACACTCCCAAACTTCAACTTATACCCGACGTTTCGATCGCTTTCCAGCTCCCGTGGTCACGGGCAGACTAATTCGACGATGTTCAGCCTGGTTTTATATAGCTGAGACAGAAGAAAACCCTAGTGCGATGGAAATGTATTTGGAATACTTACTCTGTGTATGCAAGGAGATGTTCTTTTACAATAGAAATAAATGAAATTAACATGTTAATAAATAAACTGATGAATTGTAGAGGTTTAAGGCCCCCACACACAGGCGCGTTATATAGGTCGATAATATCGCATGCGGTATTGCGTTAATGCGTCCCGATTCCTTTTACATTCCTTGCACACAGCTGCGTTTTTATCGTCCGATATTTCTTACGAGAGAGCGCCGCGCCGCGACGGCACTATTATACCATCTCTCTCAGGTATGCTCGTATCTTCCATTGCAACTTTTAGTAATAAGCATCTGCATCTTTATCTGATATGATATCCATATTATAGAAAAGTTTTTAGGACATTCATACAGTCATATAACCACTCTCAAACTGTCGATAAAACCAAACGTCCTACAAGTAGGTACTAACGTTATTATCGCAGGTGTGTGTACGGTCGTTTGCGTCCCGACACAAAACATTCTACAACTCATATCGGAATATCGCAGGACGGAGAAACCGTTGCGTTTCTCCTACTTCCATTGCGGCGTTATTATCGCAGCAGTGTGTAACTACATGACCATCCTAATAAAAAATGTACTGAAAACAGACATTGCAGCAACGCATGCGATATTATCGACCTATAATAACGCTCCTGTGTGGGGAGCCTTTACAGACATAAATGCGTTCTTCTCTGTCTACACTATCTACCATAGATTTATTATCTACTTCTAGTATTAAAATCTATGCTATCAAATATGCTTTCTACATAGTTCAGAAAGATATTGCGTGAAGGTTTTGTATTTGCATGTGTCTAATTCTTGACTTCAAAGACTTCTGTTTGAGAGCATGAAAAAAACATTCAATAACATACTTTAGAAAAGGCGACATTTCAAAATAAACAGAGAGAGTAAAATAAAGCATGTTGAAATAGAATTGCAAAAGTAATAAATATGAAAAGTCATTTCGCTCACAATATTTGCCAGGCAAAGGCTTCCGCGGAATAAGCCTTATGGAGCAATTCTCGCGGAAATGTTTGAATAAGTTGCTTTTATGCCACAGTGGGTTACTCTGGCGTTTTGCTTTGTGAGTCTGTAAGAACGTATGGTTTTTGAAATACCTTAGTAGAAGCAGTATTTTCAATTATCATATTGTATTTACAATAACTTAAGGAAGTGTGTTTTAGTGGTGGTAGAGCCCCAGTGACGGAGCTCGCAGACGTAGGCACCACCGCATTACCTGATATACTTGCCACTAAATGGTAGTGTTCTAGCACTATCGTGTTCCGGTCAGGTGGTAATGAAGGGCCCTGTAATTTCCGGCACAGCATAACAGGCTTCAGGAGTGGTAACGCATCTGCATTTTGACATCTGGTCTTTGTGTGGGTGTCTGTAGGCTGCAGTCATAACTTAACATCAATGTGAACTGCATGCTTGTATGCCACTTTCATTACATAAAAAAACAGAGATCAAAATGTAGATGGATTGCTCCTGTTACGCCAAAAAAAACGGGAATAACGCAGGCACAGCTAGTAATAAAAAAACTGACGAATTGTAGAAGTTTACAGACATAAATGCGTTCTTCTCTGTCTACACTATCTACATACTCCTCTGGGTCGTCTTTTGACGACCCGGTTAGTCCAGCAGTCTGAGGTGACCGTTTGATTCGTAGGGTCGCGGGTTCGATCTCCGCACCGGGACAAATGTTTGTATGGCCTAAAGATATTTGTTTCGGGTCTGGGTGTTTGTGTATGTGTTGTATGTGTACAACGGCTCCCACGACACAGGTGTATACCTACTGTGGGGCTGTGAGTGTAAGCGTATTTTATTATTATTATACTTCAGAATGATATTGCTTGAAGGTTTTGTATTTGCATATGCCTTATTCTTCAAAGACCTATGTTTGAGAGAAAGAAAAAAAAATCAATTACATACTTTAGAAAAGGCGACATTTTAAAATAAACCGAGAAAGTAAAATAAAGCATGTTGAAATAGAATTGCAAAAGTAATAAATATGAAAAGTCATTTCGCTCACAATAGGTATTTGCCAGGCAAAGGCTTCCGCGGAATAAGCCTTATGGAGCAATTCTCGCGGAAATGTTTGAATAAGTTGCTTTTATGCCACACTGAGTTACTCTGGCGTTTTGCTTTGTGAGTATGTAAGAACGTATTTTATCTATTCTTGACGATTTTCCAAATGCACTACCATTCTTTGTTTTCCACACAACCCTTAGGTTGACTGGTAGAGAATGCTTTCTAGCATTAAGTCCGCCTCATGTACTTTGTTTGTGCAGAAAGTTTAAATAAATAAATAAATAAACGTACGTTTATTAAAAGTCTCTTATGTTGTATTTAAGAGGTTATACTACTTTGGCGCAGTTCAAAAAAACTGATGAGAAAGAATTTTTAAAATGCGCGCGCACACCGTCTCTTAGAAGAGACATTCTGAAATTGAACTGGCCTTAATAGCCCTCTTTTACTGGTGGTAGAGCTACAGTGACGGAGCTTGCGGGCGTAGGCACCACCATAATACCTAATATACCTACTTGCCGCTAAATGGTAGTGTTCTGCACTGTCGTGTTCCGGTCAGGTGGTAATGTACGGCCCTGTAATTTTCGGCACAGAGGCATAACACCTTAGGACCTCAGGAGTGGTAACGCATCTGCATTTTGACCTTGGTCTTTGTGTAAGTGTCTATAGGCTGCAGTCATCACTTAACATCAATGTGTACTGCATGTTTGTTTGCCACTTTCATAACATAAAAAAAGCCTAGTGGTAGCAGGCCACTACTACTACGCTGGGGTCCTGGGTTCGATTCCCGGGTAGGAAGCTATCAGAGATAATGGTGTAAGGTCCTTTATTTCTGGTTCTATTGGGATTTTAAAATTTTCTGGAAATTGCGCAGTGCCTCGAAGTTTGGTAATGTGCCCGGAGATGTCATCTGGCTCGGCACCTGTTACATAGGCCAAAACGTAACCGGCGAATCATGGGTGTTTGCATGTATGCTTGAATGCATGCATTTCCCTCTGCCTACCCCTTCGGGGATTACAGGCGTGAGGTTACGTTTACAATATATAAAGTAAATCCGTAAGTGGATGTAAGATATATACCTATGTGAGTTAAATGCAAGTATTTGTAAGATCTGTGGGTTTTGTAAATCAATAAAAAATAAAAATAAAATAAAACATAACAGCAACAAACAGTCTGAAGTTTCTAAACCAACCAGTTTTTGGTTACTTTAGTTCCTGTATGAAACCATAGCAACCAAAAACATACCAAATCTACATATATAAAAATCAATTGCTGTTCGTTAGTCTCGCTAAAACTCGAGAACGGCTAGACCAATTTGGCTAATTTTGGTTTTGAATGATTTTTGGAAGTCTAGAAAAGGTTTAAAAGGTAAAAAAACGAGAAGAAATTGAAGGGAAATAGTAAAAAACACAATTTCAATTTCCCATACAAATAGTCCATATCTAACAAACCTTTGACACATAATTTCATTCTGAGGCAATACGAAGTTTGCCGGGTGAGCTAGTAAAGAATAAATTGATGGTTGAAAATGGCATCAAATTACCAGTAACAATCTACATTTCACCCGCGTGAAGCCGGGGCGGGGTCGCTAGCTTATATATAAAATTTAACATTTATAAATGTCTTACGCACTCAACAATTCTTAAAAAAAAAACCCGTCTAGTATACCACAATTTTCTTGCACGCACCCCAAGATAAGATGTCTTGACATATTTCTATTCACTTAGATCAAAGCTAGGCGGTACATAGGGGTGGCTACCCCAACACCTAGGTTACCTAGCGGCTATGTACTAGGGTTTGCCCGTGTAACACGATATAAATAGCGTAGGGTTGTTTTCTGAAGACGATTTTTTTTATGTTGTACGAACTACGATATCATTGGTAAGAATAAGTCATTTGTACTCCTTTTTTATGTAATCAAGGTTGCAAACAAGCATGCAGTTCATATTGATGTTAAGTGTTGACTGCAGCCTATAGACAGTTACACAAGGACCAGAGGTCAAAATGCAGATGTATTGCCACCCTGGAGACCTTAGTTGTTATGCATCTGTGATAGTTATTACGGGGCCATACCTCATCCTCATTTTTTGGGAAAGAAGAAGCAGAGGTAGAAAGCCCACTCGGTGGATAGACACCATCCTGGAGTACCTTAATTGCAACACACAAACGGCAATCCACATGTCCCAAAATAGAGAAGCATGGAGAGCACTGACCCGGGAAGCTACTTTTGGTGGTCACAACCCTCAGTCATGAGGATACGACAAAGAAGAAAAAGAAGACCTCATCCTCATAAAATTTCCATACCGGACTTTATAGTAGGAATTTACTCCAGCGCGTCAGATTTAGATATAGAAGATACCATGCACCCCGTTCAGAACATCCACCTAATCTAAGATTTCCATAAAGGGCCGAACCCTTAGGGCTTCCGCCACCAACTTGCCTGGCATCCAATTCGTCAGAATTTTGGATAGGAGCTTCGATTGGGTTCACTTTACATTCTCTCCGAGTATGCGATATTCTTGAGTAATTTGTTCACCTTCATTTTTGAAAGATTCAAATTTTTTGTAAGATCGTAGTGACCTCGTGTTTTTTCTTCCCTCTGAGTATCTGACATTCATAAGTAATTTTTTACCTTCATTTTTGAAAGATTCAATTAATGTTTTGTAAGATCGTAGCGGCTCTATATACAAACTTTAGTGGAGGAAATCAACGGGGTTCAATATCGTATAGGTTAAGTAACTCCCCATATCTTAACCTGACGCGCTCGAGTAAATCCAAAAGTAGCATCCTGGGCTCCCCCCTACGAGTATTATAACTCAAATCGTTTCTTCAGGAGTACATAAACTTCCACAAACCGATCCACAAACATGTCCGAGTTAAGATCGTATCATCAGTGAAGATCATGATTTTAAGTGAAGATCTTAACTCGAATTTTGGTATATTTGTGTATTGCTTCCTTCTTGCAAAATTATGTCCAATAGCGGAATCAAATAAAAAAAAAATTAAAACACATCAAAAATAAAGTAAAAAAGTCTAGCTGAAAATCCATTAACGTTTCATTTTGATGCAAAAACTTCGTCATTGGCGTCATTTTTATAGAGAATAGCGATGACAGATGGTGTACGAGGTAAAGTTGAATGGCCTGGATTTAATATTTCCAGCCAATACACCCGGTTTGTTTGTCTACGGTCTGGACTGGGTTGTCGGGTTTTCGGGTTTTAATAATATTATATTTGTGCTGGCAAGGATTTTATTGATTAAATATTTGACATAGTTACAGGACATCATTACAGACTTGCGTCAGAAGCTCAATGAAAGGGACCAGGAACTTCTGTGCAACGACCTAGAACTGTCTGGCATCCCGGAGGTTCGGGGCGAAAGTGTTTTGCACCTAGTAAAAACGGTTTCCTCGAAATTAGGAGTGGAGGTCGACGAGAGGGACGTAGTACACATAGAACGGCTTGGAAGCGTACGACGTAACACGGCAGAGGCGGGCGGCGCAGGAGACGAGGCGAGTGCGCAGCGACCGCGGCCGATCGCCGTGCGCTTCACTCGGCGGGCTACGCGCGACGAGTGGCTGCGTGCGGCTCGTATGCGCCGCATTATCACCACGGCCGATATCGGGATGACTGCTCCGTCTAACCGCTTATACGTCAACGAGTGCCTAACGCGAAACAACAAGCACTTGTTTTATGTTGCTCGTCAGGCAGGTGCTCGTCTACGATGGCGGTATGTATGGACGAGGGACGGGAAGATCCTAGCTCGCAAAGAGGACGGACAGCCGGCTGTATGGATTCGAAATGAACAGGAAATTACCAAGATTTTTGGCGCTAATGCTGTTTGAAAGATATTGACCATTAGCGGCCCGCCCCAGCTTCGCACGAGTGCAATGTTAACATTACTACTATCTTAATAAA
Organism: Macrosoma leucophasiata; assembly: GCA_036365455.1. Lineage (NCBI taxonomy): Eukaryota > Metazoa > Arthropoda > Insecta > Lepidoptera > Hedylidae > Macrosoma > Macrosoma leucophasiata. Next base: position 6,261,419 of record JAWQUS010000015.1, read on the forward strand.
AATATATATCATATTATATTACTATACAGCCCTAAAGTACTCCTGCATAATGTTGCTTTCTGTTTGCAAAAGAATTTTCTTGATCGGTTCAGTATTTTCGAAGATACCTGCCTGCACAAACAAACAAAGTTGCAAAATTTACATCTTTATAATATTATAAGTAAATAAGTAATAAATAAATTAGTAATAAGGATATAAGTATAGTTAAATGTTGTAATATCATATTCAATTTATATTTTATGTGTTTAATTCAAACAAATATTGTATTTCAACCAACTCAGTAGAATAATATGGTTGAACATCAATAGTATCAGTACCTACTAAGCAGTGTCTCACTGGAACTGAGTTTTAAAGTAATAGGTATGATTATTTTTTTTTACTTTTACAGTTTTTTAATTTCAAAGTTTTTAGTATCAATAGAATTTCAATGTCAATACACACACTTTCAATAAAAAAGGCAATGTCCTTATCTCACAGTATCTCTCATCAATCATTAGTGTTCTTTTTTTATATTTAATAAATCTTTGATAAAAAAATTGCAACATGTGTCTAAAATACCCTACACCTCGCGAATATCGAAATGAAAATCACATCTGTTTAAACTATTGAATATTTCTATATAATTCAACGAATAACCAATTAAATTAAAGTTTCTTTAATACTTATTATCAAATTATATCCCCTAGTAGGTGTTTTTTAGGACTGATAGGTGTAAAGAGACAATAATGTAAATGTACACTAATAATAATAATTCCGTAAAAACATACCTGCTCGGTCTGATCTGCAAACAATTCTCTCGTTTGGGTTCCATGGTAGATGTTGGTGGTCTGTTTCGCTTTTGTAAATCGCCCAATTCCATTTTATTTATACATTGTACTTATGGGATGAATGTGATATGATTATATTATTATCTGAAACAAAGTAATTAAGTACCAGACATTACAGCTATGTTCGTACATGATTATTAAAATATACTTTAGGTACAATACGTCTTTCACACAAATAATGCTAGTTATTTGAAATAATGTAATATTTAAAAAAAAACTCCATTATTCTTTAATTTATCGAAAACAGAATTTGTTTGTATGTATGTAGGTACTTACATTTTCTGCTAGGTAATAGAATTTCACAATTATCTCCTCTTTTGTAGGCAATGTTGATTTTTATGTACGTAGGTAAATATATTATCCGTTTTTGTGTATCGAAGCGTAGTGGTAGTTACTTTTCACTTTTTTTTTTTTCAAAGTTTCAAGTTACCTTTACTATGGTGAAAAAACTTTTCTTTATTGTGTTCTTTTTTTATTATTGCAATTGGTGCGCGCTTGCGTGCGTCATGGCCAAGACTAGGACGAGAAATACGAGAATGGTATCAATGCGAGATTGAGACTAAAGAGATCTCGAGCATAGTAATGTGTATTTCATTTTAGTTTTAATTTCGCGATATCTTTTATTTTGTTAACTTTTTTTTTTTCGTTTTTGTGTAATAATTTGGCTTTAAATGGTAATTGACATCCGTGCGTCAACGAATGGGTTCCGATTGAAAATCAGCGCTAGGCTTACGCCTGGCATATTGCTGAATCGGTCACCTTTTTGGTGCTAAAAGGAGACACACATTCAGAGCAGATCTATGTATCCAGTATGTTGTGCTATTTTTGAAGTGATTTTATGTTCTTTTTCTCTGTAACCATCCCGTGTTTTCTTTCTGCATCAAATAAAGTTTTACTTACTTTTTTTTTTTTACTTACATAAGACATAATCTTTCATTTACTCCGCAGCCTAGAGGAAGCAGGCTACTACTACGAGTACTACGCTGGAGCCCTGGAGGCCTGGAGCCCTGGAGCCCTGGGTTCGATTCCCGGGTCGGGGACTATCAGAGATAACGGTAAAAAATCCTTTATTTCTGGTTCTATTGCGATTTTTCTGAATGTTTCCTAGAACCTCGCTGCGGTTACGTGGACCAAAAACGTAACATTACACAGTGCCATCAATCAATGACTATTAAGCGTTTGCATGGAATTTTGGCGGAGTGTCCGCGGTGTGGTCGAAGTGTCCATTCTGTACGTATAGTAATAATAAATAATAATGGCAACCCATTATACGTCCCACTGCTGGGCACGAGTCTCTTCCTTTTTTTTTTTTTTTTTTTTCTTTTTTTTTTTTTTTTTTTTTTTTAATGTAATGGAAGTGGTAAACAAGCATGCAGTTCACGTTGATGTTAAGTGATGACTGCAGCCTATAGACACCCACACAAAGACTAAGGTCAAAATGCAGATGCGTTACCACTCCTGAGGCCTAAGGTGTTACGCCTCTGTGCCGGAAATTACAGGGCCGTACATTACCACCTGACCGGAACACGATAGTGCTGAACACTACCATTTAGCGGCAAGTATATTAGGTAATGCGGTGGTGCCTACGCCCGCGAGCTCCGTCACTGGAGCTCTACCACCAGTAAAAAGTTTAGTGGGAGGCCTGGAGCTTACTCCACCACGCTGCTCCAATGTGGATTGGTGAAGATACGTGTTAGTGGCCAACCCGCTGTCGGATGTTTTCAAACAACCTATAAGGCCTCCGACAAGGTTTAACGACCGGGACCGACGACTAAACGTGCCCTCCGAAGCACGGAAACGCGCACTTTAATTTACCACTAGCGGTCACCCATCACACATCCGACCGCGCCCGTAATGCTTAACCGAGTAGATCGCTTATGATCTACACCTGCCGCGGGGCCATGCGCGCTTCGTAGTATTATTACATATTCTCTGCCCGTAGCTAGCGATTAACTTAGGTAAGTATCTTAGTACAGTAACCCATTAATAAAATACCAAGCGTGCCTTCACCCATCCAAATGCAGATCATTGCAATCAAATTGAAAATTACACACTCCACCATACAAAAAAGTACTTAAACGTAGCAGGAATAATAACAGCCATAAAATATAGGAAATCAGCACCGGATTACTATGACCTGGTGTCTGTGATTCGTCGCCAACTTGTTATACGGAGTGAGAGGTCATTGTAAACTGGTTCAACACCCCATTCACAGTGCGTGTCAAAATCCACAATACCTATTATGGGGGTACAAAGACTCACAAGCCCCTCTTTCACACCTCTACGCTTTTGATTTTGTACATTAATGTACATTTCAATTGGAGACAATGAGGCAGTTTAAGATTGATTATTTTCATTTGTAAAGAATTAGAACGAACCTAATACTTTTCCGAAAAAGTATGTTTAAAAAAATTAAAAAACACCCAAATTTCAATAGTCCATGCTTTCCCTATTATACAAAATTGTTCAGTGTCTATTTAATTCATTATGTGTTTTTGATTATTATTAGTGGTTATTCACTCTAGGTTAGTTTAAAAAAATGACGATTTAAAAGTGCTCTCCAGGAGCCTAAATAGATGAAATAAATGAATAAACTGAATAGAGAAGATGGATGGCGATTATCAACATCATGGGATCCCATACTTAGCAAAATTAAATCCCAGCCGCAGCAGTCTGCAAGACCTTAAGATACCATAAGTAATTTGAACGCTACGCAAGGCGTTTACGAAATCAATGGAGGTAGCTAAAAACATAATTTTTTTTCCTGCTTATCTTTCTCTTTATTTAAACTTCTGTCAGACAAATGTCACTTCAGTCTGCCCGGGACCATGGAAGCTGAAAAGCGACCGAAACGTCGGGTTGATTTTAAAAATCATTTTAGTTTAATTTAAGCGAGATAAATCCTTAAAAATAGTTTTATTTCAATGAGTGTAGCTCGCAAAAACCTAAGAACATATCAAAAGTATGTTTACAAAAAAAATACTGACTTCTAAATTAAGTAATCAAAACACATAAAAGTGAAAATTAAAGTTATGGTTTATCACAATGATGTTGTATTTATAAGCTCATTGGTTTATCATTGAAATAAAACTAGTGCTCGGATTTATCTCGATTATAATATTATTTAGGCAGGATGCAGGAATCGGCGTGCATGTATCAAGAGAATGATGAAGGTAGACGAGGCACGAGAGGTTTGTCAGAACCGGGATGTCTGGCGCTCTACACTCTCTGCCTACCCCGTTAGGGACCTGGCGTGAAGATACATACATACATACATAATATTATTTGTTATTTCTCACTTTTGTCGCGATTATTTCGATTAGGTACGTCGGTTTTTTAATATTTGTTTTCTTTTTTTTTTGTATTTTTTTTTGGTAAAACCTTTTTTTTAAATATTTTTTTTGTTTTTTTTTTAAGTTTTTTTTGTTATAGTCATATTATTTTGGTTACGCCTTTACAGAATAATTAATAAGCCGCCTTCATTCCATAAAATATCTTCTCACCTCCGTATTCACACCTAGCCTATCTTTGAATACGAGAACTGTGGGACAGATCTTAAATTTATAAAGGAGTTCGCTGGCGAAAGAAACTCCATTCATATTTTTTGTGAGACCAAATTGTATAACAATCCTAATGTGAGCTTAATTGCATTCGCATTTTTTAATTAGAGACAAAACATTACACCTGTGTTCATTTAGAGGGTAGACAGAGCGGTATGTGTAGTGTCCTTTTCAGTTTGTAAATAAATTGTTCACTGCCTTAATAGTCCAGCGATAGCAAACTACTATAACTACGCTGGGTTCCTGGGTTCGATTCCTGGGACTACCAGAGATATAGGTGTAAAATCCTTTACGCCTGATCCTATTGGGATCTTTACATTTTCCGTAAGTTGCCCATACCTCAGTTTGGTAATGTGCCCGGATACGGCCCTTAATAACTGTCCCATTGATACAACAACTAATGTCTCAGAGTTGGCAACACATCTGCATTTTGACCTCTGGTTTTTGTGTAGGCTGCAGTCATCACTTAACATCGATGTTAACTACATGTTTGTTTGCCACATTACCATCTAATCAGAATATGATAGTGCTGATCGCCTTAATTTGGCAACAAATAGATTAGGAAATGCGGTGGTGCCTACGCCCTCGACTCACAGATCACCTCCAATAGATACCGCATTCAGGGCAACCGACGCTCGCAACACATTAGTGCATTTTGCTAGCATAGAACGCAATGCTCGAAATCGCGACGCTGCCAGACACCCAATCACAGCGCTTTAGTTACATCTCCCGCAACCCCCGCGTACCTCAAAGAACGGTGAACACGGATCCGAACAAATATTCACTAATGCGGTATCTATTGGAGGCAATCTGAGCCTCGACTACACTTGGCACTCTACCAGAGAATGACAGTGTAGTAGTATTTAATGAAAGAAAAGAAAGAAGAATATATCTATATTTATATGTATCTTCACGCCAGGCCCCTAACAGGGTAGGCAGAGAGTGTAGAGCGCCAGATAACATCATCTACTTTCATCATTTTCTTCATACACGCACGCCGATTCGTAAGACTTTTGACCGAACCATCAGACAGAACTCGACCTATTAAGAAGAATATGTATGTATATAATCACGTCAAGTCCCTTACGGGGTAGGCAGAGAGCGTGGAGTGCCAGATATCCCGGTCCTGACATACCTCTCGTGCCTCATCTACCTTCACCATTCTCTTCATACATGCACGCCGATGCCTAAGACTTTTGAGACCCCACCCTCAGACAGAAGAAAGAAGAATATGCTTTGTGAAATCGACTTTAATTTAAATTATTCTATCATCATTTTAGTACAGAAGTGGAAGACCATAGTTTTAAGCTAAACAATACGTTCTTAATTTTATGTATTTGCCACGTCTTATTTAGCTTAGGTGTCGATTGTCCAATAATGATTTTCTTCTATCAAGGCATTAACTTATAAAGCCGCTCATTGGGTACGAGCGGTAGCGGAAAGCGTTTCACATTGATGGTATAGGAATACTGTTAAGAAGGTATAAGAATACTGTGGTGAAGGGAATACTGTAGAAAAAACCAGATATTTCAGTGACAATACGTTGTCACTACGGAGTCTTATAGTAGTAACAGACGACCGGATTCGGCCGACCAACCCTCCCGCGAGCGCACCGCATCGGATTTGATTAATAATTTGTCCGGCGGACTCCTCTACACACAGCTAGATTTGGTTCGGAGCGTACCGAATCCGCTGTCCGCTCCGTACCAAATCCGGACGTGTGTTACGACTATTAAGCATGCCTCTGTGACAGATATTACATGGTCGTACATTACAGGAACACTATAGCACTGAACGATAATGAGATTGTAAATTCATGAGCTGTATTTTTTTGTCATTAGATTGACAGAAAAGCAGAGGAGCCACCTGATGAAAAGTGGTCACCGTCGCCTATGAACATTTGTAACACCAGGGGAGTTGCCAATGCGCTGCCAGCTCTGAAGGACTCTTTTATCGCCATTTTTGAAGAACCCCATATTGTAGCACCAAGGGTAAACACATTAAAGGTAAGTTCATTCCACAATTTACACGTTCTGGGTAGGAACTGAGACTGGTTTAGGAAATGAGACGGTGGCATCATGTCGAACTGTTCAGCAGAACACTCACCGTTGTACAGAAGCTATAACACGCACAGACTCACCTGACACAGGTATTTACATTACTTACTAGGTGGTCCCAACCACGGAATAGATAAATAAAGATGGAATGGTAATGTGGGCGTGGCAAGCGCACAATTCGTTCGCCGCTCGTAGTGTCGTGTAGACAGCTTAGAACAACACATCTCTGGGTAAAAATGCCGTTTTGTGTTATTTTAACACGTAAAATGAAAAGTAAGACCTCCAGTAAATCGAGGAGGTATAGTTACAGATATTTAATACCACCGTTACCCTAAAAACCCTTTAATAATTATTAAATTGAACTAAAACGAAAATCTTCACTAGTGTTGTGATATATACAATATCGATATTTTTTATGGTCCATATCGATATTTGTACAGTTACATATGTAGATTTTTTTAAATATGACAGGGGTGGGTGGAACATTAGCATCTGAAACACTAAACTGTGCCGAATCATTTTATGCATCATTTGGAACATTCGGAACATTTGGAACATTGCGTCAAAGATATGAAATACAGATCAACTGCTTAGTTCCGGGTGGTGTACCCGATGGTATGAAAGTGATAATAAGTTAATGTGACAATGTTTCATTATACTTTTATACAATTTTTTAAAATAACACTCAAAACCGATTGCTCTTCATACTTCATCGATCAGCAGCACCGCATTATATTAATATTTGTGTAGTTATATTAATATGTCTACAATGTACCTGCTGCTAAGTGGTAATGTACGGTGGTAGAGCTTCAATGGTAGAGCTCGAAGGCACACAATTATCATGTGAGTAATATGGGTATGGGATGTCAGTTAACCTATAATGATGGGTATCAATTTTGTGGTCTGAGTCTGAAAAAGTCTGACCGCCATCTTGGATCTGAAAACGGATGCCATTTTCGTAATCAGCACCTCAAGAAACCTCGAAATTGATACCCATATCATATTTTGAAAAAAAAGTCTGTCCGCCATCTTGGATCTGAAAACGGATGCCATTATCGTAATCAGCACACCAAGAAACCCCGAAATTGATACCCATATCACATTTTGAATTAAAAGTTCTTTGCGGGGGACAATTATCATAAACTAGAGAAATAACACTACAAAGCAATATGGGCTCGGTCTAATAATAAAATACTCATCATCAACATCAACATTTCAGCCGATTTCCATAGGTTTACAATATCTTGAATTCGAAAACAGACGCCATATTCGTAATCAGCACCCCAGAAAACCTTCAAATTGACACCCATATCACATTTAGGTTTCCGCCATCTTGTATCTGAAATAGAAGTCATTTTCGTAATCAGCACCCCAATTGACTCCTCTAATACATTTTCAAAAAATAATTATGTCTGCCATCTTGGATTCGAAAAAGATGTCATATTCACCATTAACTAAAAACACCTGTGAATGTGCGACCACCTGCGACAATATTGGCTTCTGAGCACGGTTTTCACTAAACATCTCAATAGAGGTCACATTCAATACTTTTAAATAAAATAAAAATAATTAATTAAAAATATTGTTTAACAAAAACACCAATTTCGATAATAAGATAAAAAGTCGATAAAATATAAAAAACATCTCTTAAGCTGGGATACCAGTAAATATTTTTTTCCACGAAATAATTTGTGAAAAATTAGTATCAATATTGGATGTTTTTTTATATATCACGATAATAACTATTAGAAATTAATTTAATCGAACGTAAAAAGTATGCCACACATTTATTATCATTATGTCCAAGGATTGATGTGCATTTTTTAAATATTTTAAATGTTATCTATGGTTCAGTAATTGCACGATCATTGTGGAAATGTTTTAAACTGGTAATACAGTTTGTGGAAATTATGACATTCGAATATTTCGAATCAAAACGTCTTAACTTTGCGAAATCAGAGCATACGAAAAGCAACCGAATTACTTAAGTTGAAAGAGTTAGTTTTGTGAGAAGTAAGTGTTTGGGAGTGGTCTATTTCAATTGACCAATTGCAGTTTGAATTGTCTCTGTAGTGTCAATGTCAATGTGTGCAACTGGCGACAGCGGTTTCAATATGAAAATGAGTCTTTAGCATTCTATCCTTATTTATCTATTCTGTGGTCCCAACCCAATTCATTGTCAAACAAATATGTTGTTTACGAATAAAATATTTTTATTTTATTATTTTTTATTTATTTAGACTCCCAATGTCTCTGCACAGGCTCAGATGTGTGATGACTGCAGTGCCGGATTAGCCATATAGCAGGAGTAGCAAATGCTACGGGCCCCGCGCCCTTAGGGGCCCCGTGCCAGTGCCCACAAAAAAACACAAATATGTAAAAAAAAAAACATAAATACACCTTAGCTATTCTCAAAGGGAGCGTTGACCACTAATTATATAGGTACCTATATTATTTGCAAGTTGGCAATACCACAATACTTACAGGGGGAATCCCCTAAATTGGTTTTCGATTCCTTTTCGTAAATGTTGTTTTATTTACATCCTAAATTTCAGTAGGCAATGTAACTCTAGGGCCCCATGGTCACATTTGCTACGGGCCCCGCACCGGCTTTATCCGGCACTGGATGACTGCAGCCTATTATAGACATCTGCACAAAAACCAGTGGTCAAAATGCAGTTACATTATCATCCCTGAGACCTTAGTTGTTATGTCTCGGTGATGATTGATGTATGTATGTATGTATCTTCACGCCAGGTCCCTAACGGGGTAGGCAGAGAGTGTAGAGCAAACCTCTCGTGCCTCGTCTACCTTCATCATTCTCTTCATACATGATTGATGTGATGTGACTTATACGGAGCTATACGTTACCATCTAACTGAAACACAATAATGCTGAACATTACCATTTGGCGGCAGATAAATTAGGTAATGTGTTAGTGCCTTTGCTCTTGAGCTTGCTGCACTTGGAAATCTACCACCAGTGAAAACAAAATAAGCATATAAAATATAATAATATTAGCGTTTTTTAATGTAATGGAAGTGACAAACCGTCCGTAGCGTCCACTCCACACTCTAGTACGATAGATGGCATGCATGCGAATTACATCGCACATACGAAGATTTCTTAAGAGTTGGCATATATACAACTTCTACAACGTCCCTTCGGGCCGCAGCCCGCTAGGCGCTACTACCTCGCCTGGTTGGAGGATCCTCCCTTTTCGCCGGAGGAACACTTCCACCCGTTCCTCCACACAAGCATGCAGTTCACATTGATGTTAAGTAATGACTGCAGCCCATAGACTACTTACACAAAGGCCGAGGTCAAACTTCAGATGCGTTACCTACCACTCCTGAGGCCTAAGGTGTTATGCCTCTGTGCCGGAAATTACAGGGCCACCTGACCGGAACACGTGTCGAACACTACCATTTAGCGGCAAGTATATTAGGTAATGCGGTGGTGACTTCGCCCGCGAGCTCCGTCACTGGAGCTCTACCACCAGTTAAAGAAAAAATATCGCAAAAGAAATCATACTCACGCCTCCGCGAATCTCATCACAGTGCTATACCCCGACGGCACCGTCTTGCTCTTACATCGGATTAGGCGGCGGCTCGGGGTAATAGCTAAAATTGGAAATTTAATTGATTCAGACACCGCTTTCACGGTGTTTCATGTTCCTGCCGTATTTTGCTAAGAGTTTAGCCTAGATTCAGGATTCGTCTCATTAAGTTGTGTCTTGTTTCCAATTGGGATATTTAAACCGGGAGCATTGGTACTAGGTGTACCGTGTACATTGGTACTTGTGTGTACATTGGTGTAGGTAGGGAAAATTGTTTTGTAGAAGAAATATAAATGGGGATGTTGAATAGGCAGTCACTTTTTATTATTCCACTAGCTGTGCCCACAACTTCGTTTGCGTGGAATAGTGACTTTGAACAGATTTTTTTGGGTATAACTTTTGGTTAATTTTGGATCATAAATTCACTTTCTGCACTGAAGTCGGCACCGATGTGGTTTTAGATTTCCGATGTGGGTCCATTTCCAGAAATCCCCCCCCCCCCTCCTTCTCTAAGAATCGGTTGAATGCAATGGCATTTCCATTTCGTAAAAAAAAGGCTATAGTAGGTATTTAATTACCATCATTGCAAACTGTAGGTACATACGCATATTTGCGCCATTCATGACATACAAAAGTCGAAGTAGATACCCATTATGGTGATATCTCACCCTCAAACTACTTAATTTAAGCTCTACCTACCCTCCATAACCTAAATAAAACATGACTATATAAAAAGAATCTAAGAGCTTTTAAAATTCGAAATTGAAAGCGGAACAAAACGAGAGGAGCATAGATAATAAAATCTTTGCTCAACAAACTTTGAAGCAATGCCATCACATACAGCCAACCCCATAATAATCCATGTAAAAATAATATGGAAAGCTGTTCTGACTCAAGTGCACTCCCAACATAAACTCATTCAAGGCAAACTGAAGAAAAAAACCTCTATGCGGAGAAAATGCGTAAAAGCGTTCCCTCTAAGTCTCTGCCTATAAAATTTAAAAAAAATGTTGCGAATGACGGAGTTATTTCCTCGGCTTGACGTTCAACTTGTTTTTTAAACTGATTCCCTATTAGGGCTCGGAAATACGTCCAAACAGCCTAGTTTATCGTTCCGGATTTTTATAGGAAAATAGAAGGTATTTTTTGTACGTCTTGGTATTTGTTAGATAAGATACCTTTTTCAGGTATCTTATTTCGTTTTAATTTAGGGTTTGAAAAATATTTGTTTCATTTATTTATAAGATAGCGCTATAAAAGAAGAAGATAAAGGATTACCAATTAAATAATTATAAGGTTAGTTTTCATCTGTAATATATGTTTTCAAAAACTGCAAACAAAAAAGCTCCCGATAAATATTATGTGTTACTACGGAACCCTTCACGTTTTTTTATGCAATGAAGGTGGCAAATAAGCATGCAGTTCACATTGATGTGAAGTGCAGACTGCAGAAGACATCTAAACAAAAACCAAAGGTCAAAATGCAGATGCGCTGCCACCCCTGAGACCTTAGTTGCTGTGTCTCTGTGATAGTTATTACGGGGCCATACGTTACTATCTAACCTGAACACGATAGTTCTGAACATTACCATTTGGCGGCAGATAGATTAGGTAATGCGGTGGGGCCTACGCCCTCGAGTCCCTACACTGCAACTCTACCACCAGCACACCGCTGACACTCCGCCAAAATTCCATAAAAACGCTTAATTTTGTCTCTATTAGACAGTCATCAATCAGCGACGTGTAATTACACGTGCACCTGTGTGCGTGGCACGTAGAGAATACCAAACGTCGCCCATGAGAGGTGAGGAGGTTGAGTGAGGCGAGGAAATCGGGCGGGACGTCGAAGTGTCCATTCTATACGTAGTATTATTACATATTCTCTGCCACCAGTTACACGTGCGAGTCCGACTCGAACTTTAACGACGACTCGGATTTTAATTCTTAATATGGCATGAAAATGGAAATGTAAAACCTAAAACCCGTTACCGCATTTGAAAATAGAACAATATTGTATTCGACATTCAAATTTTAAATAATTAACAATATGAAAGTACTTACTTAATGATAAGCTTTCAATCAATGGTCAGTTAATTACTATGGACATCAATTTTAAACTGTATGTGAAAGTAATATAGTCGATAATTCATTGCAAAGGCTATTGATATGACCTACCCCATGTCGGTATAGACAATGAACAATTTCTACAGCACTAGCCGAAGTCCAAGCTAATAACTCTTTAATATTCAAATATTCATACTTCTAATAGACTAAATATTAAGAGAGTGGACACCGATAAAAAGAAATACCTTTAATACCTACTGTCTTTTCCTTTGTGGTTTCCGTTATTCCTTTTAGAAATGGAATTCCCTAAAAATTAAGAAAAATATATTTTCCTTTTTTTTATTTATCTGCCTCACTAGTCCATTGGTAACAGATCTAGTTCTACACTGGGGACCGAGGTTCGAACCTCGGGTGGGGCGCGGCTATCAGAGATATAACTATGTTATATTGTTTATCTCGGGTTCTATTGGGATTTTTCCATTTTCTGAAACTTTCCCAGCACCTCGGAGTTTGGTAATGTGCCCGGAAATTTCTATAGACTCGCCACCTGTTACATGAGCCAAAACGGAACTGGGGAATCGAGCGTGTTTGCGTGTATGCTTGTAAGCATGCGTTTACCTCTGACTTCTTTTTTTTTTCTAAAAAGAGATTTGTAAAAAAGAAAAGTTTTTTAAAATACCTTTTCAGAATTTCCCAAAATATTTTTTAGTCTTTGCTTATAATATATTTTAAAGAGTAACCAAAGCTCAAGCTCAAAAAATTTTTTTCGAGAATAAAATAAAAATCGGTTGAACTGAGAAAACAGAAGTCGTAGGCATTAAACATAACTCTAATCTATGACAAACTGGACCGTACAAGCCCCTTTAGTAAACAAATAAATTATTAAAAACACTCGTTCACTCATAGTGAAAGAAGGGTAGGTACTTTATGATGTACCCATTCAACTGGACGCAGCTGCTTTGCGAATTAAACATTACACGATAAAATAACCTAGGGAAATAATGGTTAGCGAATTGTTTTTTTTTAAAGTGCTCTGGTCACTCATAAATAGTTTAGATGAGTTTTGGCGGGAACCTTGAAAGAGGCGTATGGTGCTCTTATTTTATTTCATTTTCTTGGTGTATTTTTAAGTTATATTGAATAAAGTTGGTGGCATTTTGTTTGATATAAGTTTATTACAGTGCCCGTGTATAGCGAAATAGAATAACAGTGCGAAAATACGACCTTTCAGGTTGCCTCCAAAACTTAATTGTAAATGTTCTGGTAAAGTAGCCATCGCTTTACTCTAATAACTTGATTGTAACTCACTTGACTGACATATTCTACTTGATAACTTATATACTTAATACTTACATATAATACTTGATGACTATATTATACTAACTTTTACGCTGCTTAAATAAATACGGAATATCGTTTTACTTGACACTGGCAATATGCGTAATAGCGGTGCCATAACAAAAAAAAAAAATCGTTTAGATTGTACGATAGGCTAGGCTGTATGGGCATATTGTCTTTGCCTTAGCTGCGGGCATAATTAAAAAAAAAGTAGCTATTGAATAGAATTATTTATATCAAGGGAATTAAAGCCCTGAGTTTGATTAAGCCTCTGGCAGAGAATATGTAATAACTACGTATAGAATGGACACTTCGACGTCGCGCCCGATTTGCTCGCATCACTCAACCCCTTCCCCTTATGGGCGACGGTTGGTATTTTGTACGTGCTACGGACACAGGTGCGCGTGTAAATACACGTCACTGAACATGTCTGTGTAATAAAAACCAAATCAAACGTTTGTATGGAATTTTGGCGGAGTGTCCGCGGTGTGCCTCTGGGCCTATTGGCTGCGGTCATCACTTAACATCAATGTGAACTGCATGCTTGCTTGCCACCTTCATTACCAAAAGAGAATATGTTGGCTAACGTAAAAATTATTCAAAATTAAACTAGAGGTATACCTACCTAAAATTATTTTTCATCTGAGCTTAACAATAATAGGCGTAGGTGTCGATAATATTGTCGAAGTCTAAGTATACCCCTCAAAAAAAATCCTCATAATTTGTTACAAAACTCAGTCTTTTTGTTTCTACTGAACTTTTATCGATTTAATTTGATTTTTATCGTAGTGTGGTGGCGGCCCACTTGTGATGCCGGCCATTACGTGTAGCGCCGTGTTCTTGTCTCCATTGGTCTGAAATTTCTAAATAAGTAGGTACTTTTGGATTGAAATCTAATGAGTCTATAATATGTTTATTTTTCGCAATAACACATGCGAGTGAACTTTAGAAAATAAAGAAAAGAAAAATGGGACCACCGACCCAAAATCGTTTATAATCTATACTTGTAATAAAACTGTAGAAGTGTGAATTCTGTACATTCAAAATATAAAAATAAATAAATACCAGGGGATGTTACTAGATCGATACCGAACACAAATATGTGATTAGAAAATTGTTTATCTGTCTGTCTGTCTGTTTGATCAAGCATCACACAAAATCTACCGGTCCGATTACGATGAAACTTGATATAATTATATTTTAACCTTGGCGCACAACACTGGGTACTTTTTATCCCGGAAAAATGACTGTTTGTCTGTGTGTTTGTGCACGCTAATTTCAGAAATAGCTTATCCGATTTGCAGTTTCACTAATATATTGTGGTAAGTTTTACTAAGCATTAAGTGTTCGTTTCGTGTCAATCGGTTCAGAAATAAAAAAGTTATGACAATTTAAAGAATCATATCGATAATTTTTAATTATTCTGTCTCTATCTTCTATCTTTTAGGGGGTTTCGTACCTAAAAGGTAAAAACGGACGTTACGGATTACTGATTCTCCGCTGTCTGTCTGTCTGTCTGCCCGTCCATCCGTCTGTACCTATCTCATAAATAGTGAAAGCTACGTAACTTCACGCATGTTATCCCCGAAGGGATAGGCAGAGCTAAATGTATACATTCAAGCATACATGCAAACACCCACGACTCGCCGGCTACGTTTTTGGCCCATGTAACAGGTGGCGAACCTGTTGCCATCTCCGGGCACATTACCAAACTCCGAGGTACTGGGGAAACTTCCAGAAAATGGAAAAATCCCAATAGAACCAGAGATAAAGGATTTTAAATTTCTCTGATAGCCCCCGACCCGGGAATCGAACCCAGGACCTCCAGCGTATTAGTAGTGGCCTGCTACCACTACGCCACTGTTAGGCAGTTTTAGTGATAGCTAGAAAGCTATTAAGCTAAAAATATTAAGGGGTCCAAGGGGGCATACAGTAAACGTATTTTATTGCACGAGTTCGATTCCCACTTGATCGGTTTTTTCTCTGTTAGTAACGTTAAGCATACCGCATAGCAGCGTCCCAGCATAAAACAATCGCCGCTATGATCACCATTCAGCATTTTTTTTTTTTTTTTAGGTCGGGCTTTGTGTAGGCGGCCTGTCTCGAGACGGCACTAGTCTACTTCACCGGGCAATCGGCGAGCGCAGAAGGCGCTCCAGCCTAAACCATTCAGCATGCCAAGCGTGACAATTATGGCATATTCTTTCATAATGACGCACAACACCTTTAGGAGCATCTTCGGGAAAGGCTTTGTCCAGCGGAGAGGAATGGACGTCTTTCGGATGTAGCGTCCCGACGTCGAGCGTCCCGACGTCGAGCGTCCCGACGCCCAGCGTCTCGACGCCCAGCGTCTCGACGCCCAGCGTCCCAACGCCCAGTGACCCGACGCCCAGTGTCTCGACGCTCAGCACCCGACGACAAGCGTCCCGACGCCCAGCTTCCCGACGCCCAACGACCCGACGCCCAGTGTCTCGACGCTCAGCACCCGACGCCCAGCGTCTCGACGCTTAGCACCCGACGCCAAGCGTCCCGACACCCAGCGTCCCGACGCCCAGCGACCCAACGCCCAGCGTCTCGACGCTCAGCACCCGAAGCCCAGCGTCCCGACGCCCAGCTTCCCGACGCCCAACGACCCGACGCCCAGTGTCTCAACGCTCAGCACCCGACGCCCAGCGCCTCGACGCTCAGCACCCGACGCCCAGCGTCCCGACGCCCAGCTTCCCGACGCCCAACGACCCGACGCCCAGCGTCCCGACGCCCAGAGTCCCGACGCCCAGCGTCCCGACGCCCAGCGTCCCGACGCCCAGCGTCCCGACGCCCAGCGTCCCGACGCCCAGCGTCCCGACGCCCAGCGTCCCGACGCCCAGCGTCCCGACGCCCAGCGTCCCGACGCCCAGCGTCCCGACGCCCAGCGTCCCGACGCCCAACGTCCCGACGCCCACCATCCCGACGCTTAGCGTCCCGACGCCCAGTGTCCCGACGCCCAGTGTCCCGACGCCCAACGACCCGACGCCCAGTGTCTCAACGCTCAGCACCCGACGCCCAGCGCCTCGACGCTCAGCACCCGACGCCCAGCGTCCCGACGCCCAGCTTCCCGACGCCCAACGACCCGACGCCCAGCGTCCCGACGCCCAGTGTCCCGACGCCCAGCGTCCCGACGCCCAGCGTCCCGACGCCCAGCGTCCCGACGCCCAGCGTCCCGACGCCCAGCGTCCCGACGCCCAACGTCCCGACGCCCACCATCCCGACGCTTAGCGTCCCGACGCCCAGTGTCCCGACGCCCAGTGTCCCGACGCCCAGAGTCCCGACGCCCAGCGTCCCGACGCCCAGCGTCCCGACGCCCAGCGTCCCGACGCCCAGCGTCCCGACGCCCAGCGTCCCGACGCCCAGCGTCCCGACGCCCAGCGTCCCGACGCCCAGCGTCCCGACGCCCAGCGTCCCGACGCCCAACGTCCCGACGCCCACCATCCCGACGCTTAGCGTCCCGACGCCCAGTGTCCCGACGCCCAGTGTCCCGACGCCCAGCGTCCCGACACCCAGCGTCCCGACGTCGATTATACGTCCCACTGCTGGGCACGAGTCACTCCCCTTTTTGGGGTAGGCCTGGAGCTTACTCCACCACGCTGCTCCAATGCGGATTGGTGGAGGTGGGTGGGTTATTGGCCAACCCGCTTTTCTTTACCATTTTTATTTTTTTTATTTTCTAATGAGTCTGGTTCTCTTTTTATTTTGACACCAACCGCCCGCCCCATCTTCGCGCGGCAGCTATGTTAACTTTCCTTTCCTATTCGTCTTAGCGTGATATTATATAAGCCTCCATCGATAAATGGGCTATCTAACACTGAAATAATTTTTCAAATTGATCCTGTAGTTCCTGAGATTAGCGCGTTCAAGCAAACAAACAAAGAATCTCTTCAGCTTCATTATATTAATAAGTACCTATAGATATAGGAAGCGCACATAGGAAGCGCGCATGGCCCCGCGGCTGGTGTAGATCATAAGTAAGCGATCTACTCGGTTAAGCATTACGGGCGCGGTCGGGTGTGTGATGGGTGACCGCTAGTGGCAAATTAAAATGCGCGTTTCCGTGCTTCGGAGGGCACGTTAAGTCGTCGGTCCCGGTTGCTATCGATAAATGGCAGTCGTTAAACTTTGTCGGAGGCCTCCTTCTGAGCGGTTTGAAAACATCTGACAGCGGGTTGGCCACTAACCCATATCTCCACCAATCCGCATTGGAGCAAAGTGGTGGAGTTAGGTCTAGGCCTCCCCCCAAAAAGGGGAGAGACTCGTGGAAGAGACCCAGCAGTGGAACGTATAATGGCTTGCCATTATTATTATAGACTAGCCCGCCCCGGATTCGCCCGCGCCGCTCCGTTCCTTTTAGTCATAGCGTGATGATATATAGCAGACTTCCTCGATAAATGGGCTATCTAACACTGAAAAATCTTTTCAAATCGGACCAGTTGTTCCTGAGAGCGCATTCAAGCAAACAAACTCTTCAGCTTTATAATATTAAAGTAAAGATATAGATAATTGGTCCATGGATAAGTATTCACAATCAATGTAAATACGTACCAATTTCGTGTGATGAAAATCAAAACCCTAGAACAGTTCTCTTGCACATTGGTTAAAAACCACGTCGGCCATTTTGCGCGTCAGTAGCGGAGGTTCGAAGGTAATTAATTAATGGTGTCGAAATGGGATGAATGGTGCAATCGTTAGGTGTAAAGCGATCGCATATGAGGATTTTTTTATTGCCTAACATTATACGCACTCGCACACGGCCGCGGCACACCAAATCATACCTATTTATTGTATACCTATAATTGATGTCATATTTTATTTTTAATTATTATTTAAATAGGTATGTATATCTATATCTATACATATATACCTTTTTTAAATATTTTATCCAATAAATTTTGGTTATTATGTTTGTACTTATTTTCCTTTTGTTATGAGCATAAAAATATATAATAAATTACCAACACCATTAAAAAACGAAACAAACTACAACACATTCATTAAAAATATCAAACAATTACTCATCGATAAATGTTACTATAATATTCAGGATTATTTGAGCGACACCTTCAAATGATATTTTTTAATCTAAATAAATGATAATATTTAACTTTCCCCTTATTACATAAGCTTCCCCTCTTATGTTGCTATACCCTAATAGGGTGTCATTGTACAATACCACCTATGTATACTATTTATTGCGTTATGTCATATGACATAACGCAATAAATAATTTGAATTTTTGAATTTTTTTGAATACTTATTTTATATTATTATCTAAATTTAATGTCTTTTAGTGTTTTTTTTTTCTACTTCTACTTCTATTTTGTTTTTCAATGTGTTTTTTGTTTTATTTTATTTATTTGGCAGCAGTTGGGCATCCGTGGTTCACACTATAAGGCCCTAACATAATACCAGCGCCCGGTTATTAATCCGGCACAATGCTGAGTTGGAGACTCTTTTGGACATTTTATTAATTACCTAATTTTTGTTTTTGTATAAATTCTTGTTTTTTGTTTAATATCTTTTCCTTTTTCTGTTTTGTTTTTTACTGTCCAAATTGTTCAAATAAATATGTTTTTCTTTCTTTTCTTTCTATACTGAACTGGAGGGTATTTGGTGCAGTCGTGAGACATTGTTTGCTATTGATAGTGTAAGGGAGGGTTTCTTTATATTATACTTGCTGACCCGGCAAACTTCGTATTGCCTGAGAATGAAATAATGTGTCAAAGGTTTGATAGATACGGACTATTTGTATGGGAAAATGAAATTACCTATAAAATCAATATAGAACCAGAGATTTCAATGTGGATGCGTTACCTCTCCTGGTAAGCTTCTGTGCCCGGAAATTACAGGCCCGCACCACCTGACCCCAACACGATAGTGCTGAACATTACACGGAACACGATAGTGATGAATAAGTTTTTCATAGTCGTCGTATTTTTATTTTTCGCAATAACGCATTCGATTCACTTTAGAAAAAAAAATGGGAAAGAAAAATTTGACTTCGGGCAGGAATTGAATTGAACCTGCGACCTCAGGATAACCGAAACCTACCGAAATCTCACACCGATATATCAAATTTTGCCTTCCCTTTTTTGATTTTAACCGATTTAGGGTCGGTGAACGACATCCATTGATAAAATCCAATTGATACAATATCGTTAAGATGTCGCTGTGCCCTTAATAATTGTAACATTTTTATTTTTCGCAATAACACATGCGAGTGAACTTTAGAAAATAAAGAAAAATATAAAAATCATAATCTACAATAATATCTAGTTCCTATTAGGCAAGAATTGAATTTTTATATAATATTTTAACTAAGTTTAAGGGTCATAACTCACCACAGCCACTCACACCCGATCAGTACCGCGTTTTTACAGCGTTAACTCGTTAACGACGAGTTGTTACTTGTGAACCACTCGCGGACAGCTCCCGATCCACTTGGGAACAGCGCGTTGGCAATGCAAAGTCAACACAAGACAAGCTAGTGGGCATCGAGTGGTCCACTCTTTTATATATTGGATTTATATATTGTTTTGATTAGTTATTGTTTATTTATTTATTTGTTGTTAAATCTTTACTTAACCTTAATTGTGCCTCATACAATATTGATTTTAGGTAAATGTAACTGTAAGGTTTAACGCTTTCTCCCAGTGATCAACCAGCAGGACTGGCTCAATCTGATATTTTACTAATTTTTTTTAAGTTATATTTATAACACTGTACTTTATCTTGTTTAATCACATTAATATAATAATATATTTTTAGTATGTTTATTACCTATTTATTATGTCTGATGATGATTCATATTATTTTGCTTGTACCTTTAATTCATCTAGTGATGACTCTTTTCAGGATTTTGAAACTCTAGGTAATTTATTGAACAACACCCTAGGAAATGTGGAAAATTCATTTAATGTGTGTCACATTAATGCGCAGAGTATACCCTCTCACTATAACGATTTCCTAGAAACCTTTTCTTCTCATTCTAAAATAGACGCTGTTTTAATTTCTGAGAGCTAGTTCAAGCCATCTCTCTCAAGTACGTCTTTTGGTCTCCCAGGGTTTGTCTTGCTGAGGAATGACAGAACCGGGAAGGGTGGAGACGGGGTTGCCATATATCTTCGAAGTAGCATTCCACACACTGTTCTCTCTTCTTCACCTTCTTTGTACAACGCTTCGGCGGAATATCTGTTTCTAGAAATCCAAGTGCATCACGTTAAGGTTCTACTTGGCGTGGTGTACTGTCCTCTGATTCTTACTGTGCAGATTACGCACATCACATCGTCATGGGTGATTTCAATGTGAATCTTTTAAATGTTACACCACAATCCTCCAGGCTTCAAAACATATTCGAGTCCGTCAATCTTTCAATTCTGCCTTCTGGTCCAACTCATCATAATCTCAACACTTCTGACACTTGGCTTGACTTGATTGTTACGTCTTCTCTAAGTCGCGTAATCAAACACGGTCAAATACCGGCCCCTGGTTTTTCTCTTCATGATCTTGTTTATTTGGCGTATAAGCTTAAATTACCTCAACCTAAGCCAGAAATAGTCTGGCTGCGGAATTTTAGCAGTATTCATTATGACTGCTTAAGAGCTGATGCTGCTCGCTTGGACTTCCTACCGGTTTATGATGCGTTGTCGGTTGATGAAAAACTTTCACACTTCAATTCTCAAGTTCTGAAACTGTACGACGCACATGCACCGGTGAGGGCAGTCAGGTTGAAGCGGCCGCCTGCACCCTGGATAACAGCGGGTGTTCGCATGGCGATGAGGCGTCGAGATAGAACTTTCCGGGTCTTTAAGCGTGACAGGTGCGATGATAACTGGTGTTTGTATAAGGCCGCTAGAAACCGGTGTAACCAAATGGTAAGAGCAGCCAAACGTCGATACTTTTTTGATAAAGTTGCAGATTCCTCTACAACAGAAATATGGAAATTTCTGAACTCTCTATGTTTCGGCAAAGCTGC
Source organism: Macrosoma leucophasiata (assembly GCA_036365455.1). Lineage (NCBI taxonomy): Eukaryota > Metazoa > Arthropoda > Insecta > Lepidoptera > Hedylidae > Macrosoma > Macrosoma leucophasiata. Next base: position 6,282,829 of record JAWQUS010000015.1, read on the forward strand.
CAAGCCTGTGGACACTAACCTTTTTTCTCCCAATACTTTAAATTCTTATTTTTCTCATGTCTTTCCCCTTAACTCTTCTATAAAAATAAGTACTCTGTCGGATATTTCTCTCTTTACTCAAACTTCCACTGACTATTCTAAAATCGATGTAGAAGACACCCTAAAAATTATTAACTCCATAAAATCCAATGCGGTAGGCAGTAATGACATAAGTCGAATGATGATTATGCCTATACTCCAGTTCATTGTTCGCCCTTTGACTCATATCATTAATTTTTCTTTAGAGTCGGGGGTCTTCCCTTTGATGTGGCAAAAAGCTTTTGTGGTCCCACTTCCAAAAGTTAATAACCCCCGCGAATTAAAGGAATATAGGGCTATTTCAATACTACCGTTTCTCTCAAAAACCCTCTAAGCTGTTGTCCATAAACAGGTGTCATCTTACGTGCATGCAAACAATTTAATATCTTCGTTTCAAACCGGTTTTTGACCTGGGCACAGTACCACCACTGCACTACTTACCTTAAGAAGGACCTTCTTACAGAGGATATTAGGACTGGCATGGAGGATAAAATGGTCACTATTTTGGTACTTATAGATTTCTCAAACGCATTTAATATGGTAGACCATGATATCCTCCTTGCTATTTTGAAACACTTTAATTTTGTCCCTGTAGTGGTTGAATGGTTTTCCTCTTACCTTAAAGAAAGACAGCAAGCGGTTAGGGCCAATGGGGTGTTTTCTAATTGGTGTAATCTAAGTGCGGGTGTTCCCCAGGGCGGCATTCTGTCACCCTTACTATTTTCGTTGTTCATTAACATTCTTTCGACTATTTTGGACTGCTCTTACCATTTCTACGCTGATGACTTGCAACTATATTGTCTATCGAGTGTAGTAAATATTGATAGTGCTGTTCATAGGATTAACAGTAACTTTCATAAAATTAGTTCTTGGTCACACAAATATGGCATCCAAGTTAATCCTAATAAGTGCCAAGCCATTATAGTTGGTAGTTCACGCCAACTAGGAAAATTAAATTATAGTACTATCGCGCCTGTCCTGTTTGAAAACCAAATAATTTTACTTTCTACAGCTGTTAAATATTTGGGTTTATATATTGATTCAACGCTAAGTTGGAGAGTACAGATCAGCGAGGTAAGTCGAGCTGTTTATGCCGCAGTACATTCCCTGAACCGACTTAGAAATTTTCTGCCCATTGATACTAAGATTCGTCTTGTTCAGGCCCTCATTTTCCCCATTATTGATTATGCTGATGTGTGTTATTTGGATCTGAATGAGACCTATCTAGACAAACTTGATAGATTAATAAATAATGCAATCCGCTTCATCTTTTGTCATGTCGTAAGTTTGATCATGTCTCTTTATTTCGATCAAAACTAAATTGGCTCCCAGTTCGACAACGAAGACAAACACGGCTTCTTTCTCAACTCTTTTCTATTCTTTCAGATCCTTGTTATAGACTTAGACTCCTTAGACTCCTTCTTATTTAAAGTGTAAATTTCAACATCTTTCATCTTCACACTCACTACAATTACGCTCTAGTGATTCTAACATCCTTTCCATCCCTCTTCATCGCTCCGGCTTTATATCCAGCTCATTTGGCATTCAAGTAGTATGTTTGTGGAATGCTCTTCCGGAGGATATACGTCGACTGACTTCAAAGGCTGCTTTCAAAAACAGAGTCAAAGCATACTTTCAAAAATAGTAAGTATCAGCAAAATCATCATCTATTTTAAGCATATGTATATATCTGTTTATAATAAAACAAAACTTTTGATTGAAGTATAATATATCTAATAATCTTGCTATTTAGTATTTTATGCCTTGATATTATTTGATATACAGATTTTATGTACGATCGTTGAGAGGTAGAATTAGAATGCGGCGGGCCGCGGCCGGTGCAGCGCGCGGTCAGCTGGTTGCCCCGCTCCCCCTCTAACCCTTCTCCCCGTTCTCGCCTTACTATATCCCGTTATTAGATCCGAGCGTAGACATATCTTTATCTATATATTTATGTATTATAATTTCATAATTTTGGTATTATATATATATATTTATAAAATTCAGAATATTATTTAGATATGTATTCAAGTATATTTCATTATAATATGTACGTACTGTTGAGTGTATGTATTAAGTCATTTTTTTTCCTAATTATTCATGAATTCCGCCAACCAATCTTTCTACACTACCAATGGTTGACTGAGAGAGAGCGCTTTTAGCGTTAAGTCCGCCATTTGCTCATATATTATGTATATTGTGGCAATAAAGATTAAATAAATAAATAAATAAGATGTAATGAGCGCGTACCCCTCGAGGCGGTCGGACGCTCATCGGGTGCCGGGTGGCTCTAGTGAGCTATGACCCTAATAGTTATTTGCTATAGGTAATTTGCGATTTATTCCTAGACTAGATAGACGTTTTGAAAATATCTGTATTAACAATAAAATAAAAATATTTCCTTTCTTTCTTTCTTACGATTTAGCGGCAAGTAGATTAGGTAATGCCGTGGCTACGTCCGCGAGCTCTGTCATTGGTGCTCAATCAGTATAAAAACGTATTAAAAATCACGTAGCTTGGGCCACTCCGTTGCCAAGTGCCGATATAATATATCGGCACTTGATAACGAAGTGGCCCCAGGACGATGTACGAGGCAAATGGCGGGAGAGTTTTTCCTTTTTTTTTTTTTGCTGTGAACGCGAATGTGGCGTTTTATGCCAATTAATGCCCAATTAGACGATTGCGAGGGAAACCGAAGGTTGACTTTTGGGGATAGAGTGAAAATCTAATCAATTTTTATAAATAACTAGCTTTTTTTATTTTATTTAAATAAAAATGGAAAGAAAAATTTGACTTCAGGCGAGACTCGAACTCGCGGCCTACTGGGAATCTAGTCCAGTCGCTCTTCCAACTGAGCTACTGAAGTCCTGCCCGATTTGTCAAATCTTTAAATCTTTCCTTCACATTTATTGCATTGCTTTATGGTAGCAGCAGCGCCATTTATTGCCAAACTATGCTAGTTAAGCAACCGATATAATAGACTTTGCAGTTTATTGAATATCGTAAAGAAGTCGCTTTTACCCTTAATAATTGTTTTATATTATTTCACATTAACACATGCTTGTGAAATATATTTTATTTAAAGAAAAATGGAAAGAAAAATTTGACTTCAGGCGAGACTCGAACTCGCGGCCTACTGGAAATCTAGTCCAGCCGCGCTACCATAAAGCAATGCAATAAATGTGAAGGAAAGATTTGACAAATCGGGCAGGACTTCAGTAGCTCAGTTGGAAGGGCGGCTGGACTAGATTCCCAGTAGGCCGCGAGTTCGAGTCTCGCCTGAAGTCAAATTTTTCTTTCCATTTTTCTTTAAACAAAATATATTTCACAAGCATGTGTTAATGCGAAATAATATAAAAGAGCTTTTTTTATGTAATGGAAGTGGCAAACAAGCATGCAGTTCACATTGATGTTAAGTTATGACTGCAGCCTATAGACACCTACACAAAGACCAAGGTCAAAATGCAGATGCGTTACCACTCCTGAGGCCTAAGGTGTTATGCCTCTGTGCCGGAAATTACAAAGCCTATAATTTCCGTTAAATAACAAGTTGACTCGACAAACTTCGTATTGCCTAAGAATGAAATAATGTGTCAGAGGTTTAATAGATACGGACTATTATTGGAACATGAAATTGTGGTTTTACTATTTCCCTTCAATTTCTTCATATTTGCTTAACTTTTAAACCCTCCCTGGACTTCCAAAAATCATTCAAAACCAAATCGGTAAAGCCGTTCTCGAGTTTTAGCGACACTAACGAACAGCTATTGATTTTTGTATTCGTATATATAGACTAACTGAAACAAGCGCGCGTTGTTGCGCCACCAACTAAAAAATGACAGTGGCGCCATCTGTCGAATTTGCCAACTCAGAATCCTTCGTGGGCTCATGCAAAACAACTTTGCTAAAGATCATCACACGATAAAATGCGTAGTTTACGATTCTTTAAAGGACATAAAGACAAACATTCCTTTTTATACTTAACTGTTTATAGAAGAAGAATATATTTTTTATGACACCTTAGTTGTTAACCTCTGTGATAGTTATTACAAAGCCATACATTACGATCTAACCGGAACACGATAGTGCTGAACACTACCATTTGGCGGCAGATAGATTAGGTAATGCGGTGGTGCATACGCCCACGAGCTCCTACACTACAAATCTACCTACAGTAAAATAAAATAGTTGAAATTTAAAATTAAAGCCCACTTTTTAGAATTAAATTAAGGACTTTAAAAGTTTTGCATTCCTAGTGTTGTATCGTAAGAAGATCTCATATTCTATTTAAATAAAAATCAATTGCTGTTAAAACTCGAGAATGGGTGAACCGATTTGGCTAATTTTGGTTTTGAATGATGTTTGGAAGTCCAGGGAAGGTTTAAAAGGTAAGAAAATATGAAGAAATTGAAGGGAAATAGTAAAAACCACAATTCCATTTTCCCATACAAATAGTCCGTATCTATCAAACCTTTGACACATTATTTCATTCTCAGGCAATAGGTACGAAGTTTGCCGGGTTAGCAAGTATTATTATAAAAAAATATATATTGAACTCCTGGATTTGCTTAAAAAAAATTGCTTGAATATTTTTACGTAACTTCACGCCTGTAATCCCCGAAGGGGTAGGCAGAGGTAAATGCATGCATTCAATCATACATGCAAACACCCACGACTCGCCGGTTACGTTTTTGGCCCATGTAACAGGTGGCGAACCTGTTGCCATCTCCGGGCACATTACCAAACTCCGGGGTACTGGGAAACTTCCAGAAAATGGAAAAATCCCAATAGAAGCAGAGATAAAGGATTTTAAACCGTTATCTCTGATAGTCCCCGACCCGGGAATCGAACCCAGGACCTCCAGCGTAATAGTAGTGGCCTGCTACCACTACGCTACTGAGGCAGTTTTGAATATTTTTAAATAAGTAAATCGTTTTGAACTCACTAATTAAAAACAATAAACTGACTTATACATAACGTGACCTTACGTCCCGTTTTGAACGGGACTGTACCGTTTTCATGCAGCCCGTCCCGGTATGTATGTATGTATCTTCACGCCAGGTCCCTAACGGGGTAGGCAGAGAGTGTAGAGCGCCAGATATCCCGGTTCAGTCAAACCTCTCGTGCCTCGTCTACCTTCATCATTCTCTTCATACATGCACGCCGATTCCTAAGACTTTTGACCCCACCATCAGACAGAATTTGACCTATTTGGTCATGGTAGGTCAGCCTTGGTCAGCCCGTCCCGGTGTCCCAGAAAAACTTTTTGGGAAGCGAAAATGTCCCGTTATCGCTAATATCAGCAAAAATGTATTAAAAACTTTAAAAATGTATTGAAGTTTTCCTGTAATAATAATAATAATGGCAACCCATTATACGTCCCACAGCTGGGCACGAGTCTATCCCCTGTTTGGGGGAAGGCCTGGAGCTTACTCCTCCACCCTGCTCCAATGCGGGTTGTTGGAGATGAGGGTTAGTGGCCAACTCGTTGTCGGATGTTTTCAAACCAATAAGGCCTCCGACAAGTTTTAACGATTGTTATCTATCCATAGCAACCGGGACCGACGGCTTAACTTGCCCTCCGAAGCATGGAAACGCGCATTTTAATTTGCCACTAGCGGTCACCCATCACACACCCGACCGCGCCCGTATCGCTTAACCGAGTAGATCGCTTACGATCTACACCAGCCGCGGGGCCATGCGCGCTTCTTGTGAACGTAATAACTAAGATACTTAAAACGATACTTAAAGAAGAGCGATATAGCTTTGAGTTCGTAAGTAAGCTTTCGCCGCCCCCCCCCCCTGGTTCCTTGAAGGTTAATTTTGAGAATCAAGGTTTTCGCGAGCTTCATATATGGTAAACGTCGAGTAAGAAAGAGAAGTTGGGAGTAGTTTACTGGTGGTAGAGCTCCAGTGACGGAGTTCGCGTGCGTAGGCACCACAGCATTACCTAATATACTTGCCGCTAAATGGTAGTGTTCAGCACTATCGTGTTCCGGTCAGGTGGTAATGTACGGCCCTGTAATTTCCGGCACAGAGGCATAACACCTTAAGCCTCAAGAGTGGTAACGCATCTGCATTTTGATCTCTGGTCATTGTGTGAGTGTCGATAGGCTGCAGTCATCACTCTACATCAATGTGAACTGCATGCTTGTTTGCCACTTTTATTACATAAAAACAAAAAATGGTAGTAGGTATACGCGAGAAAATCCGCAAATATGATTACTACAATGTAATTTGGAGAATATCCCGTTTTGAGTAACGACAAAAATGATCACGTTACTCAAACATACATATAAGGGTTCCTTTTTTTCCTCTTAATTTACCGAACCCTAAAGTTTTTAGATACAACTTCAAATAAATTTAAAAACTTCAGTTACGCGTACCATAGACAATCAACTATAATCAATAGAAAACATAGGCGCATTCATTAAAGGCGTTGAGGCATAGACAAAAACTATTGTCTATGCGACCGTGCTTTATTGAAATTAAACAATATACGCCAGGCTTTTTTCAAAATTACACACATAAATAAATCTTTCACACGGTCTATAAAAAGCAGGCGATGAATCCTGTGTAAATTGTTTTATAGGTATACTACTAACTGCTCGCCCCGGCTTCGCACGGATGCAATGAATGTAATATTTTATAGTCTATGTCACTCAGTGAAGACGCAGCTTTCTAATGGTTACAAAAATCGTCTTTTACTACGAAACTCACACCTTGACTTTAGCAAAATATAGAAACAATTTCACACATTTAAATATTTGGGTGACAGGCATAGAACCATTTGGTCTTGTACTTTGACAGAGGGGAAAGCCTGCTTAAGGCTACTCCCCTCCGGTCCGCCGCTACCAGTGGGCCAAGTTGCTCTATGCCACTAATCGATGACTAGAGCGAAAATTGCACCGTCCCTAATCGCATATGTCTTATGTCTCCCTCCGCAACGCCCTAAGCCGAGGTTTTGGACCCACAGGGGTCTCCTTTATGCAGTTGCGCTAACTTTTTCACTCAGCCTAACAAAAATTCTCACTTTAAAGCTTTAAATAATTCTTTCACCAATCATGTATACAAATAAATAAGATGATGTCTGTTTGTGATATAAAAATAACCGCTTTTTACTAATTGCATACCTATGTATGTATACATGGTATTAACATATACCAAAACGACATTTTTTTCAATTTTTGTCTGTCTGTCTGTTTGTTGGGGCTAATCTCGGCAACGGCTGCACCGATTTCGAGGAGACTTTCACTGGCCGATAGCTTATGTAATAAGGAGTAACTTAGACTACTTTCATACTAGATGCGCCCAAGACTTCGTCCGGGTAGACACGGAACAATCGTAAATTCTCAGGTGGACGAAATCGCGGGCACAGCTAGTATTTCATAAAAAACTTCATTTTCATACCAGCCCCTTATCGGTATACATCTTGACCTTTCTGAGGGGTTGTGGACATTAAAAAGTGTGAAGAATACTTCAAGAAAATGTTGAGATTTTCTTACAAGCATTCTTTCCTTTGAAACAATGATTTATTCCAGAAATGGATGTGGTATTGTATTTGTTACCGCCAAAGGAGATGTTGCGAGCTCGGCTCTGGTTCGTACACGTCCTCAAAAAATGGGTAAATTAAAGAAGAATCCGAAAAAAATACAGTTAATTTATTCAGCAATATATTTTAGAGTTACAACGACATTTAATTCAAACGATTTTATCATTTTCAACTATGTTAAACATGGCGGCGATACAGCCGACACTTGGGATCAATCACTTTCGATAGTATTTAGAAAATATTACTTTTTTCTCCAAGTACTATATAATGAAAATACAATTTTAAAAATTAAAATGTCAAAATGACATCGGCCGCCATATTCGCCATGTTGGTTTTGAGTTGCAATTCTAACTGCAAATAATGTTTTGTAATTACAAACAAAGCCTCCTGGATATGATGATATTTCATATTCTATGATTAAAAATTTAGACAAATCAGGTAAATTTGCTCTTCTTTCTCTATATAATAGGTTTTTTGATGAGGGTTTTGTTCCGAGTCAGTGGCGAAATATATGGATAGTACCAATACCTAAACCCGGAAGAGATCTTAGTGATGTAAACTCTCTTCGCCCGATTTCCCTTATATCCTGTTTATGTAAAATCTTTCATTATGTTTTATGTAGAAGACTAGAGTGGTATTTAGAAAACAGTGGTCTCTTTTCTATAAACACTGTAGGTTTTAGAAAAAATAAGTCAAGTCTAGATTGTCTTAGTAATCTTACTTCCAAAATTCAAATAGGATTAACTGAGAGATTGTCTACTATTGCATGTTTTTTGGATATAAACAATGCCTACAACAATGTCGATAATGTTGCACTACTTTTTCAATTAGATAAATTAAATGTGGGATCAAAATATTGCAAATATTTATTTAACTTTTTGCACGAAAGGTTTTTAAAAATTGAAGTAAAACATGGAATTATTACTCGATCGACAGGACGTGGCCTGGCTCAAGGGGATCCATTATCTCCATTGTTATTTAATATAGTGACGATGGACATTTGCAAAACAATCGAAAAAATTGCACACGTCTCAAGTATGCAGACGATTTTGTTATATATAAACATTGTACTTCAACTTTCGAGGGTCAGAGTAATATGCAAAGAGCTTTGGTTACGGTTGGCAAAATGTTATCGAATATAGGATTGGAAATTTCAGCAGATAAGTCTAAAATATGTATTTTTAAACGTGGTTATAGAAGAGAAACTATTGATGTCCGAATGAACGGTATTCAGCAAGAGATCGTAGATAATTTCAAATACTTGGGTTTATGGTTTGACAGAAATCTTAGGTGGAGAAAACACATAAACGAAATTTGTCAAAAACTATTGAAATTAATTAACATATTTAAAGTTTTGGTCGGTCCAGGTTGGGGTGTACATCCAGTACATTTGAGACATTTATATATTGCACTCATACGTAGTAGAATTGATTACGCCAGCTTTCTATACGACAATAGTTGCAATAGTAATATATCCAAACTGGATAAGATTCAAAATGTATGCTTACGTCTGATAGGTGGTTTCGTGAAGAGTACTCCCATACATGTAATGGAGTCAGAACTTAATTTATGCCCATTGTTTATTCGCAGACGATATTTAGCAGGAAAATTTTGGTTGAGATCAAAATCACATAGTAATAATATAATGTGCCATTTAATTGAGAAACTGTCGGATCTGAGCAATAATATTTATTGGAGACTTAAAAAGAAGCCGTTACTAGTCCTGATCCATGAATATCTAAAAAATAAAGAATTGTATGTTAGTAGACATCCGGAAATGTTTACCTTAAATACATGGATGAATAATATTGATTTGTCTAATGTTATATTTTATACTGTAGGGGATGTTGATAGACCTAAACGAAATTATGATAGCCACCATTTAAAAAATCTTTGTTGCCAAGAACTGTGTCAGAAGTACCCTGATTTCTATGCGATTTACACAGATGGTTCTAAAGAAAAATTTCATGGAGGAGCAGCTTTCTTAGATGTTCAAGCAGGTACACATTATCAACTCCAAATTACTTCTCACATTACGATTATGCATATTGAACTCTTAGCAATCGCAGAAGCTTTATCATATATAGAGTCTATTGATTTTAATAAATTTGTTATTTACACCGATTCGAAGAGTGCTCTTCTCCATCTAATTAAATGTACAAATGGTTACAGAGGACTTCCAGTAGCATATACGATTATAAAAATGTTACAAAAACTGATATTTTCAAATAAAAAAGTAGTTATGCAATGGATCCCTTCACATATAGGATTGGCTGGTAATGAAGAAGTGGATCTTTTAGCCAGGAAAGCCATATCTGAAGGTGACCCCTTTCACTGTCTTCCTTGGTACACAGACCATTTGGGCGACCTCAGAAATTACTGTTTCGATATGTGGAGTGAATATTTTGACAAACGTTCTTTGACCAAAGGTATTTGGTATAGAACCATTCAGCCAAGACCTTTTGGTTATCTTTGGTTTGAGTCTGAGAGGTGGAGAAGACAAAATGTTGTTACAGCTTTGAGAGTACGTTCCGGACATATGCCCCTAAATAATTTTGGCTTTATGATGCGTAAAACAAATTCTCCAAATTGTGTAGTATGTGGAAAACTGGAGGATGTATATCATATTTTGGAGGAGTGTGTGCGTATAGAGGCTCATCGAAGTATTTTGTTCGCCAATCGTGGAAGTAATTTAGGATTTTGTAATGGCATTTTGTCTTCTCCACTTTCACAGGAGGCGAAAAAGCTGTTTAATATGATAAGTACAGCTATAAGATTAAGGAATTAAAATTTTGTTTATTTAAGTTAAATTTGTTATTTAGTCGTAGATTATTTAGTCCTAGGTTAAGGAAAATTGTGTAATCATGTCTACTATGTATGTATTGTATTTTGCGTAAAATCGAGGGTGACGTTTTCTATAAAGAAAAAACCCTCCATAAATAAATAGAAAAAAAAAAAAAAAAAGCTAAATAAGTGAAAATATGCAGTAAAAAACGTTTTAATATTGATTTTGCCTGTTTAATGAAATTGTGTACAATACGTGGCCGAAGGTTCATACATTTTTGCAACATCTCCTTTATACACCGTTTTAACCGCGCGCGCGCATCGCATTGTCGCCTTCCTTCCCCCTGACCACTGCCTTCCTTCCTTCGTCCTTGCTCCTGAGACGGTGGAGGTGCGACGGAGAGGGCCAACGCTGCGTCGACACAAGATGTACTCTGTGGACACAAGCCCGTTGAACGCGAACACGCGCGCACGACACACACCGCACCGCTACCGCTAGCCCGCGACCGCTGTACAGCGGCTGCAGTAGCAGCCCACCGCGCAGTTCAGTGCCGAGGAGTTCATCCACCATCGTCAAGGTACCCCAACATCCCGTCTTTTTCCCTCACTACCAATCTTCGGTATTCTAAACCGCCAAACTTACAGCACCAGTATTATTTGTGGAAAAATATTGACGTCTTAAAACATGAGCGACAAGAAATAAGAAGAAGAAGATTTCGGCTTATTTCGGGTCTGTAGAGCGTTATTTCTTTCGCACTTTACCTATGTGACGTTTATCGGTCGTTTTGATCAAATTATGACCAATACCGGACTATCAGTGCTTACGTAGGCAGTGTGCAGCAGAGATAACGCTCTACGAAGTCGAAACTAGCCGTTTGCCTCTTTCGTAGGATCGATGTGCAATATTTAGGTAAAAAATAAAAAAAAACATTTTTGTGATATTTTTTTCTTAAAATCTTTTAAGTACCTAAGTATCAACAACCATTGATAGCGACACGTTACAATATACTTCGACGTCCCGCACGATTTCCCCGCATCACTCAACCCCTTCCCCTCTTATGGGCGACGGTTGGTATTTTGTACGTGCTACGCACACAGGTGCGCGTGAAAATACTCGTCACTGATTGATGTGTAATAGAAACCAAATAAAGCGTTTGTATGGAATTTTGGCGGAGTGTCCGCGGTGTGAATATACTCTCTATCGAATTAATTAGAGATTCAGCTCTGAAGGACATGCTTGACTTATTTTAGTCAAAATAATGAAATTATTATCAGAATAGCTAATGCTCGCAGCTTTGATGTATGTTCTGATTCTGATTCTGGAGGGACGTTAAACCGTCGGTCCCGGTTGCTATCGACAGATAGCAGTCGTTAAACTTTGTCGGAGGCCTTATTGACGGTTTGAAAACATCCGACAGCGGGTTGGCCACTAAACCTTATCTCCACCAACCCGCATTGGAGCAGCGTGGTGGAGTAAGCTCCAGGCCTCCTCCCAAGAACCCCTTCTTGGGAGGAGGCCGAGAGGGGAGGAGAAGATACACGTGCCCAGCAGTGGGACGTATCAAGGGTTGCCATTATTATTATTATAATTAAAGATAATTCTGTTTGCCATATCCATTTACAATATTAGCTCTCGGCTACCAAAATTCAATATAAGAATAATATAGGCGCTACCCGCAGACGAAAACAACTTCGACCGGAAGTCAGCCATCTTGTTATTCCTCCATCTTATGATGATTGTAACAGTCAGAAATAAACGCGCACATTGAAAATTACTTTTGTATGTTCATGAGACCATAGAGAAGAAATTAATCTATCTATGTTATATGTATACTAGCTGACCCGGCAAACTTCCGTCCGTCCGGTCCGATCACTAATTAGTTTTAAAAAGCAGATAAACAGTACCCAGCAATAAATATTGCGCATCGACCTTAGGAAGGAGACTTCGGCTTATTTCGGATCTGTAGAGCGTTATCTCGTTCGCACCTTACTTATGTGACGTTTGTCCACCAATTTGATCAAGTTTTAACCAATACCGGACTATCAGTGCTTACGTAGGCAGTGTGCAGCAGAGATATATCGCTCTTCGTCTCTTTCATAGGCTCGATGTGCAATATTTCATGCTACAAAGGAAATTAGGAGCAACACTTGACACGCTGAATCGCGCTAACAAAATGTTCTTTTGAGTTGCGTATTTTTTTTATGTAAAGAAGATTGTAAACAAGCTTTCAGCTCACATTAATGTTAAATGATGACTGCAGCCTTTAGACATCTATGTAACGGACAGTGTAAACTTATTCTAATCGTAAGTGTAGTGTAAACGGCACTTAACTATACCGTATTATACCTATTGTGATGTATCAAGACGAGGCCAGTCTCGTTGTGACTGGCACTCTGATCGGTCATTAAAACATGTGTAACAGCAACTCTCTTTTTATGAAGTTTCCCTCACACCTCAACACTAGATAATTACAGTATAAACTTATATTGGTGACCACCCGACGTGATCAGTTTTTATGGACGATTAGTGCTGGGGTACTTCCTATGGTGAAAAAAGTCGTGTCGTCACATCGCGCCAACGAGACTCAAGATGGCCGAAGATCAGGCTGGCAGAGACAATATGGCGCAAATCACGGTGTCGTCAAGGATACCAGATTTTTGGCAGGACCAGCCACGAATGTGGTTTATTCAGGCTGAAGCGGTCCTGCACAACCAAAGATTGACGGATGCTGCAAAGTATCACCTTGTGATCGCCAAGTTGGGGAAGCAGGTGATTTCGCAGGTTACCGACATCTTGCTTTCTCCACCAGCGGATGACAAGTATGAGACCCTGAAGACTAGACTGCTGAATATATACGAAGAGTCCGAGAGCCGGCAGCTTCAAAAATTGATTGGAGAAATGGACCTGGGCGATCAGAAGCCGTCCCAGTTGCTGCGCCGAATGCGAGACCTAGCTCGCGATAAGGTGTCAGATGAGACTCTGACCATTTTGTGGCAGAACCACCTGCCTGCATCGGTGCGCGCAGTGCTGACCGTCTCAGACACCAAAGACTCAAACACATTGGCGACAATCGCCGACAAAGTGATCGAGTCAATGAAGCCGATAGGCGTAGCAGCAGTCAGTTCCGAGGTACCAACATCATCCTCATCGGACGTCGCGTCAATTGCGGCAGAAATCGCGCAAATCAATCAGCGCCTTAGTAAGATGGAGACAGCGAGGTCAAGATCCCGTGGCAGAGGTCACGCCAGGAGCCGTGGTCGCGCTCGCTCTCGTGGTGCGCGCAGCAGAGGTCGCACTCCACATCGCACCCCGCGTCGCACTCGAAACGACGAGGATTGGCTTTGTACTTACCATTTTTACTATGGGGACAAGGCCAGTAAATGTTTCCAGCCGTGTGCGTGGGAGAGGAGGCAGCAGGAAAACTGAATACCTCACAGCTAGCGGAGGCGAGTGGCTGTAGGGTGAGTGACCAAAACTATCGCCTTAGTGTTACAGACAAGAGTAGTGGACTCAGTTTTTTAATAGACACTGGTGCAAACATTTCTCTGCTGCCGTGCAACAAAATGACTCGAAATAATTCGCAAAGTGAGTGCCAAGACTATACGTTATATGCAGCTAATGGAACTAAAATTAGCACATATGGTACAAAAACTTTAGTGTTAGATTTAGGGTTACGTAGGGCATTGTGTTGGACTTTCGTTATAGCCGACGTACGACAACCTATCATAGGTGCCGATTTTTTAGTTTACTTTAAATTAATCGTTGATTTAAGTGCAAGAAAGCTTAAAGATGAGGTGACAAATTTATGTGTAGTCACTTCAGTAGTTAACTTTAACGAACAATCAGTTAACTCGATTGATATTAATCATCCTTTCTATAATATTTTAGCAAAATATCCTGACGTCACCAAGCCTGTGTCGTTCAAGGAGCCACCAAAACATGCCGTGGTTCATTACATAGAGACGAAGGGTTCACCGGTCTACGCTAGGGCCAGACCCTTACCGCCACACCGCTACGCACAGGTAAGAGAGGAATTCAGATTGATGTGTGATATGGGGATTTGTAGACCGTCGAAAAGTCAATGGGCAAGTCCTCTCCACATAGTACCAAAAAAGGATGGTAGTATTCGTCCTTGTGGGGATTACAGAGCGTTAAATGCGATCACGAAACCGGATAGGTATCCGATTCCGAGATTGCAAGATTTTACCTACTTGTTGAATGGTAAGAGGGTACTGTCGCGAATTGATATTAATAGGGCATACCATAATATTTCGGTTCACCCGGAGGACGTGGAGAAGACTGCCATCATAACTCCCTTCGGGTTATTTGAGTTCCCCCGAATGACTTTTGGTTTGCGCAACGCGGCGCAAACTTTTCAACGGTTTATGAATCACACCGTATTAGAAGGTTTCGATTTTGTGTATTCATATATTGATGACGTCATAATTGCAAGTGAGGATCTAGAGACCCATAGAGAACATATTAATTTGATTTTGGAAAGGTTAAATAAATTTGGAATAACAGTTAATTTAAATAAATGTGCTTTTGGGCAAACTAAAGTCGATTTTTTAGGTTTTGAGGTATCTATTGATGGCATTCGGCCCTTAAAAACTAAGGTCGACGCCATCAATAATTTTCCTAGGCCTGAAACTGTACAACAATTAAGAAGGTTTATGGGCATGATCAATTTTTATAGGTTGCATATGCCTAATGCTGTAGAATACCAATCAGAATTAAATAAGTATTTTCAAAATTCCAAAAAGAATGATAAAACAAAAATAGAATGGACAGAATTAGCAAACGAGGCATTTTTGAAGTGTAAGGATGAATTGCGTCATGCAACCACGCTATCATACCCGCAACCCGATACGCCGCTTGCACTCATGACGGATGCATCCAACACCTGTGTGGGAGCAGCGTTGCAACAATATGTAGATGATAAATGGGTTCCGTTAGGTCATTTTTCTAAGAAATTGTCATCAACCGAGACAAAATATAGTACTTACGACCGTGAATTATTAGCGATTTACCTCGCTATTAGGTATTTTCGAGTGATGGTTGAGGGTCGCCAGCTAATTATTTTCACCGACCATAAGCCACTCGTATACGCATTCACAAAAATGGGTAAGAGCAATGAATTAGCTCGACGAGTTCGGCAATTGCTGTATATAAGTGAATTTACGTCAGATATTAGGCATATAGAGGGCGACAATAATGTCGTCGCTGACGCTTTGTCTCGGGTGGAAACAATTTCTTGTCCCACAGTACTCGATTTCCAAGGAATTGCACGTGCACAATGCACTGATAAACAACTTATAGAATTACGCATGTCGAATAACAAATCTTATAAAGAGATATTGTTACCTGGAAGCGATTTGCTTATTGTGTGTGAATCGTCTACTTCAAGGCTGAGACCGTATTTGCCAGAACAATTTAGAAAAATAGCTTTTGAGTCAATCCATAATTTGAGTCACCCCGGAATCAGAACCTCGCGAAAGCTGGTTAAGGATCGATTCTTCTGGGTGAATATGAATAAAGATGTAGCGCAGTGGACAAAGATGTGCGTCCATTGTCAGCGGTCAAAGGTTCATAGGCATACTAGGTCAGAGATAGGTAAATTTCCTTTGGCGGAACGTTTTTCGCACATACATATTGACATAGTCGGTCCCTTACCGATTTCCGTACAAGATTATAGGTATTTGGTAACTATTGTTGATCGACAGACCGGATGGCCCGAAGCCTTCCCGGTCAAAGATATTTCCGCAGAAACCGTGTCTAAGGTTTTAATTGAAGGATGGATTGCACGTTTTGGCTGCCCTATTAAACTTACCAGTGACCAGGGCCGACAATTCGAAAGTGCAATATTCCAGGAATTAATGAAATGCCTAGGAATTGATAAAACGCGCACTACACCGTACCATCCGCAATGCAATGGCATGGTAGAGCGTTGGCATAGGTCGCTCAAAGCTGCTCTTATGGCCAGGTTAGATAGTAGCACCTGGATAGACGAATTACCTATAGTCTTGTTAGGACTTCGGGCAGCACCGCGGGCGGATACTGGGGTTAGTGCAGCGGAACTGACATACGGACAGACATTACGTTTGCCAGGAGATTTTTATAGCGATGTTAATAATGAAAATATTTTAAATCATTGTCAGTATGTTGAGCATTTACGAAATATGATAAAGTCCTTGAAACCTAAAACCGCATATAAGGATGCGCACACAGTGTTTGTGCATCCGCGTTTAAGCGATTGTTCACACGTATTTGTACGTAACGATATGATAAAACGTTCGTTACAGCCACCTTATGATGGCCCATATAAGGTTTTAAATAGAAATGATAAGGTTTACAAATTGCAATTACCAGGCCGTGTTGTGAACATTTCAATAGATAGATTAAAACCCGCATTTGTGGCGGAGGATTTAAATAGAAGTATTACACAAAGTAACCATATTAAAGTCACGAGTGGAACGGAACGGTTTGAAAACCGCTGCCGCCCATGCAGCGTGCCTAGAACCACGTCCAGTGGGCGCGTCAGCAAAAAGCCCGTGCGCTTCGGATTCGATTAGGTTACTAGCCAATATACCTAATGTTTTATTTTATACATTTTATACTTTTTGTCACTTTATTTCTGGTACAGTTGCATTACATGCAAGACATTTTTGGTGCTTATATACGTGATAGTTTCGATATGGGGAATTACAGTACCAAAGAAAAGGTCGTAGTTTCACAGGCCGGATCAAACGTTCAAACACAGGAACCAAATTTAACCTGGGGTAGCGCCGGTTGGGTGCTTGTGGGCATCATCGTCCTGATGATCATATTATATTTCGTGTTTCGAAGATGTACGGCGAAGTTCGAGGAGTGGTTCCTCGACAAAATGCGTTCATTGCAGACGCAAGCATATGAAGCTGTAGTAGCTTCGCGCATGAGTTTTCGTCGAGGTCGCGACCGCGAGCAAACAACTCGCGAACGCGAAGACCAAGCCCCTACCAAAGTAGAGATTTATTAATGCACAATTCGTAATTTATGATGATGTGTAACTCAAAAAAAAAAAATTTTTTTTTTCTCTATTTAGTAATATGTGTACCTACGATGTATGTACTTAAGTTTTACTTGTGTATCTATATTTTTCTTACCATGTATGTATACGTTGTTTTTAAACTGTATCAATTTCTCAATGTGTTATATTGAAAGTAATGTCAGCGTCAAATTAAAATGTGTTATTGTCCATGCGTTACGTAAATTTTACATAGAATATTATTGTTAAAGTATAGTCAACCGCATATATTGTGTACGTTTTGTGCTAACGATTGATTTATGTTCTCTTTTGGAAAAATGAAATTACTGTTATATTATATATTTTTATTGTGAAACGGAATTATACTTAATCTATATACATGGTTATACTTATACATATTTTTTACACTTGTATACATTATTATTATTTTTTATTTTTTTTTGCTGTTCTTGTATTAGTTGTAATGTAATAACTAACATCTCATTTTTTTTGTACGGGGGGGATGATGTAACGGACAGTGTAAACTTATTCTAATCGTAAGTGTAGTGTAAACGGCACTTAACTATACCGTATTATACCTATTGTGATGTATCAAGACGAGGCCAGTCTCGTTGTGACTGGCACTCTGATCGGTCATTAAAACATGTGTAACAGCAACTCTCTTTTTATGAAGTTTCCCTCACACCTCAACACTAGATAATTACAGTATAAACTTATATCTACATAAAAACCAAAGGTCAAAATGCAGATGCGTTGCCACCCCTGAGACCTAAGTTTTTATGTCTCTGCGATAGTTATTAGTGGGCCATACATTACCATCTAACCGGAACACGACAGTGCTGAACTACCATTTGGCGGCAGATAGAGGTAATGCGGTGGTGCCTACGGCCGCGAGCTCTGTCACTAGAGCTCTACGACGAGTAAAAAATATTATATGCATACAACTTCACACTGGTAAATACTTTACCTGGTAAGAGGATCTTTCATTTTCTTTAAAAGAACATCACATCTCATACTTTCTCCTCATACTCCAACATGAGGAGATGCAACCTTTATGTCAGTAGGAACTCTGCAGGACTCAGTGCTATTGTATTGTTGTGGAAGTTGATGTGATTTCTGGCTCAAAGTTATTTTAAGCTGACCACATTAATATTCCTTGTTTCATGTAGAATTTTACCAAGCTGACCACATTAATATTCCTTGTTTCATGTAGAATTTTACGAAGCTGACCACATTAATATTCCTTGTTTCATGTAGAATTTTACGAAGCTGACCACATTAATATTCCTTGTTTCATGTAGAATTTTACCAAGCTGACCACATTGATATTTCTTGTTTCATGTAGAATTTTACCAAGCTGACCACATTAATATTCCTTGTTTCATGTAGAATTTTACCAAGCTGACCACATTAATATTCCTTGTTTCATGTAGAATTTTACCAAGCTGACCACATTAATATTCCTTGTTTCATGTAGAATTTTACCAAGCTGACCACATTAATATTCCTTGTTTCATGTAGAATTTTACCAAGCTGACCACATTAATATTCCTTGTTTCATGTAGAATTTTACCAATAGATCTTCAATAGCTAGAAAAAAGTATGATTTCGTTATAAATAATACCGCCAACTCATTTTTAGGGTTACGTAGTTTGAAGGTTTGAATAAATTAATGAAAAAAAAAATTTTCTTTAGGTGTCCTACCTAATGGAAGTGGCGAACAAGCATGGTGAACTGCATGCTTGTTCGCCACTTCATGTGATGTTAAGTGATGACTGCAGCCTATAGACCACCCACACAAAGACCAAGATCAAAATGCAGATGCTTTACCACTCCTGAGGCCTAAGGAGTTATGCCTCTGTACCGGAAATTACAGGGCCGTACATTGCCACCTGACCGAAACACGATAGTGCTGAACACTACCATTTAGCAGCAAGTATATAAGGTAATGCGGTGGTGCCTACGCGCTACGCCCGCGAGCTCCGTCACTGGAGCTCTACCACCAGTTAAGTGTGATAGCTTTGTAGCGTCCACTACATTAAGGCGCCAACTAGTGGAATACAATGAAACCTTACAGTACTTGTCTAGTACGATAGATGGCGTGCAGTCAAATTACATCGCACATACGAAGATTTCTCAAGAGTTGGCATATATACAACTTCCCAACGTCAACCGTTGGGCCGCGGCCCGCCAGGCGCTACCACCTCGCCTGGTCGGAGGATTCTCCCTTTTCGCCGGAGGAACACTTCCACCCATTCCTCCACAGCTTTCTTTTTAATGTGTAAAAAATATGTAGCTACTATTACCGTAACGTTTGAATTTCTAACAACACTGCGCGTGGCCCGACACGCACTTGAGCAGTTTTTTCAATAACTCTAACGAGATTATTGTTGTGTTGTGTAGTATTAAAGTATGTCACGATGATCCGCCACTTGGGATTGTTAATTACACGACTTGCAGACGGTACACGGTTGTGGCGGGGAACTATTTAAAGGCGTTTTTTTACCTGAAGTGTATTAAATATTATAATAAGATAAGATCATTTGAAATGTGTTTATGATGTCTACTATACAACATGTAACGGAAATAATGCACACTATCTAACACCTCGATTAGAGAATCGAGTTATAATCATAATATAGGTCGCGCCAGGTAAAGAGAACGCTGGCGGTCAAGCTGCGCAGTAGACGATTTATCGATCTATTTGGTGGTATGAGGTGCGGCGTTTTCAATCTGCCTACCAATACCGCAAGCGAAAGCTAGATCAAAAATAAACCAATAGGGCTAGTGCTTTCGTGCGCGAGTGTACCGATGCGCGAACACATCCCTTCTACTTTCTTCCAGCGTTCTTTTTACGTGGCGCGACCTATACATGAACTGAAATTGCATGTTTATGTATTTAATATTTTTTATTTAAGAAATAAGTTGTCCTCAATTTGTACGAACAGTATGCACACCCTATGCATACCTACCCTTTTTTTTTTATTTTGACGCGGGGAAACCCTCTTGGGCACTTGCCGTCTAAGGGGAACTGACGGCGGGTAGTATGAGACTCGTACTCACTAAAACCCCGCGGTGTTCCGACTCGTCCGCCATTAGTGGTGGGGTCACGGGAACGCTTACGCACACATCCGCGACCCCGCCGGCGGCTGCTCGTTTCCGATCCCTCCGAGGTTTGAGCCCATTGGCTCCAATCGACAATAGTGACGTGCGGAACACGTGCACGCCACCCACCTAGGGACCTCTCTCCATTCGGGTGACGGACATCCCTTAGTCCGACGCCCGGAGGTCCCTCGACCCTCAACCGCTCCCTCGCGGCCCCACCACGTCCCTATCCGACGGCGGGACCACTGTTAGGCGGCTGGGGATAGGGTGCAGGGCCAACGAAATACCCGTACACCTCCTCCCCAGCCGTCTCCTCTCCACGGCAGCGAGTGGCGGGCTGAGCCACGCCAAACGCCGCCCCCTCTCTGGGTTCCTCTTGGCTTCGCCGGTGTGGGGACAACCACCGGGTACTGAGCCCCCCGCCATGACAAGGCGGAAACCCTTGGGGGGATGCATACTTACCCTACCTCTACTTACGGTAACACATAAAACATGAACCGAAAAAAGGTGATGTAGCGTAACTTGCGTACCCTTATTTAACACTCGCTAGTTATAAGATTAATTTTTATTTTCACAATTTTATTTTTTTAATTATTGTTTATAATAAGAAGCACGTCTCAACGAGTTCTAAAAAACTTGTTAAGACTAGCATTTTATTTTGGATAGACATTAGTCTCATTTTCGTTTGTATTGACTGTTCACCACATGGGTGACCATAATGTCCTTTAATTAATTTTGGGACAAAATATTATCTATATCAAAAATGTCTGAAATCGATTCGGTTATCGATTCTGAACAAACTAGTTTCGGGTTGTACATTCAATCCTGTTACAGGTTGTATATGTATAGCGCCGTCTAGTGGAACACAAAGGAAATTACATACAAAGTTTAACACGCTAAATCGCGGTTCCTACATTTTCTTCCGAGTTGCGTATGTCTACTTATTATTATTCTTCAAATAGCATAGTGGTGCGGGTAGCATATTTACTGGTGGTAGAGCTCCAGTGACGGAGCTCGCGGGCGCAGGCATCACCGCATTACCTAATATACTTGCCGTTAATTGGTAGTGTTCAGCAGTATCGTGTTCCGGTCAGGTGGTAATGTACGGCTCTGTAATTTCCGGCATAGACGCATAACACCTTAGGCCTCAGGAGTGGCAACGCATCTGCATTGTGACCTCTGGTCATTGTGTAAGTGTCTATAGGCTGTAACACCAATGTAAACTGCATGCTTGCTTTCCACTTTCATTACATAAAAAGTATGATTTCGATAAAAACGCAATGTTTAATTTTTAATAACTGCAACGAGATTGTGTATGTGATAAGTAGTATTAAAGTATGTCACGATGATCCGCCACTTGGGATTGTTAATTACACGACTTGCAGTAGGTACACGGTTGTGGCGGGGATCTATTTATAGGCGTTATCTTACCTGAACTATGTTTTTTTATTATTTTAATTTGAAATATATTTATATTTACTGACTTATATCCATTTTACCCGAAATACGTCCACTACTGTCCAGTGCATGTCCGGTTTCTGCCCCACTTTTGGAGCAAAATCGGACATAGGATTATTAAAATTTTCCGGAGAGTTTAAGAGGCGAGACGGAAGCCTGAGAAATAGTGATCTGTGTTTAGATAACAAGAGTGTGTGCCTATGATATTATACATAATAATATGCCTATGATATTATACATAATAATATGCCTATGATATTATACATATAATTTTATTTTTAATTTATGTCATATTTTTGTTCTTCGCAATGACACATGCGAGAGAGTTTAGAAATTAAAGAAAGTTTGAATGAAAATGTTCGGTCGGGATCGAACCTGTGACCTCAGGATAACCAGTCCAGCCGTTTTACCACTAATCTAGTGAAGCCCTGCCTCCTATTTTATTTTAACCGATTTGGGATCGGTGAACGACATCCATTGATAACTAATTAATTTCTAAATTATTTTATATTACTATGTGTATAATGTTTAATAATTGCCTGAAATATAGTTGATCCACCTGGTGGCTCAAAACTAGGTGGATCAGACCGGAATAACTAACACAAACTGATTACATTTTTTATATGAATTCTATTATTTATAGGTATATCAACGACGTCTCATGCCTACAAAAATATTTTTACACTAAAACACTTTAAGATTACCTTTGACATATTTTTGTAAAATGCGAGAGTGCAGAGATATACTTGTTTGCCACATTTAGCTACCTATACCATAGAAAAAACTAAGTACGTAAATTTACACCATGGAAAAAAAACTTGAAAATTAAAAATATAGGTGTTTTAGTTTTTGTAGTGCACCCTATGGATACGGGCGACTGCATGTTTTTCTATATTACCAAGGTACTAGGGCTGCGCTTTGACGGACCCCCAGTTCGACAGACCTGATCTAAGGTTGGCAACGAAATAAATTAATTTAAGGAAATAATTTCGTTTAAAGCTAAATTCATATTTCATATACAAGATAATAACAGTTACAAAATTAATATAATACTAAATTAACAATTACAAAATATGCTATACTCGACTATGACGTCACTTGTCGTTTTATCGAGCCTCCCACTCTTATCATTGTACCGACGCACCACGCTATGTCGTCATGAATTTAATATTTATTATTATTATACTCGGTACGTTATGATATGTATAATAATATGTTTACTATATTTTAACTTTATCGGTATATATACGTAATATAAGTATATTATGTAAAAAATATTCATTGTAAACATTTATTTTTATGTATGGTATAATAAGAATATATGTATAATTATCGTAAATATGCTATATTATTTGTCCGACAAAATATGTAAGTATATATTGTTAACCATTATTAATTTAATTTGTTTAATTATTAATTTAATTTGTTTGATCTGCTTGACATCCGTGAAACACCAGGGTCCCAGATGAAAATCAGCGCCAAGTCGATTGATGTGATCGACTTGACATGAAGCTGATCTGGGCTCCCATTTGGACCAGCCGTGAGACTTAATCTCTTTTTTTTTTCTTTTTTAATTGTTATTGTTTTTGCTTTTTGTTTAATTGTACCTGTGTACCAATCGTCTGGCAATTTGTATCGTCATGTCTCTGTGCTGTCCAAATAAATGTTTTCTTTCTTTTCTTTTTTTTTTTATACCAACATAAACCTACGTAGTGTACCACCTATTTCCATTCATTAAGGTACTACCAGGGAACTGGACGCTTATGCCTTATGCCATTATGCGATGGTGATAAAAGCTATATTTGATTGATTTTGAATAAACGAAGTGTTGTCTAACTGTACATACAGATCCATACCATTTACCTCTACATCCATCCATGCATCGTGAAACTTTCACATCGCTCTCCTATAGTCACGTGACCACTATCCAATGCAACACAATGCAACAATGTATGACCCCGTAATAACTAGCACAGAGGTTAACAAGGTGGGGCAACAAGCAGGTGCAGGTGCAAGTTTACTGGTGGTAGAGCTCCAGTGACGGAACTCGCGGGCGTAGGCACCACCGCATTACCTAATTTTTAGCGGCAAGTATATTAGGTAATGCAGTGAGTGGTACCTACGCCCGCGAGCTCCATCACTGGAGTTACTACAACCTAATTTTAAGACATAAAGGTCTTAAAATTAGTATCTACTTACTTGGCAAATTAATGACTATGACTAGGACCATTATCTATCTTCTTAAACAAGGAAGGGCTTGAAATAAATAATCACGTAAGTCATCATCATCACACCGAAAGACGTCCACAGCTGGACAAAGACTTCCCCAAAGCCCACAACAAAGTAGTGCGTCATTAGGGGAGAATATGCCATAATCATTTATTCAGTGGTGGTTGAATCGCGGGACGCTGCTGCCCATTCCGCGTCATTATATTTACTACCGCCCTATTGGAATGGTTTGACCGACATTATCTTACTAACACAGCACCACTTATGTAATCCATCAAAAATTTCATCACAACTAACATGTCAACCCCATCGTACCCAATATTCGTGGGACAAAACCCCTTTAAAAAATAGAAAGAAAAAAAAACTAAGGACATAAAAATAATTCTAATCGCAACGTGCCAACCCTAATACTAGATCCCCCAACTAGGGCTACAACAATAGCGCCGTGGGGTAGTAATTAAAAAAAACGCGAAACCCAGTGCTGGGGCGTGAAAATTCACGCGTACCTCTCGACGCGTCTGTGTGTGCATTTCATTATTACGAGTGTGCGTATATTAATTTACCGCGCACTAATCAAGGACCTTGTAGATAAAAGTACTAGTGCGAATGACTATTTGAAGCAAGCAACTATTGCTCGTACGGATCCTCTTTTTTTGAGTAGAGTAAAATTATAAATCATTAATTTGCAGAGACAAGTTCAACCACTGCCAGTACATAGCTGTTAGGCTGTTTAAGTTTGTGCCTATGCCATTACGAGACCAGTGACAGTTGTCAGTTGAATATTTTTTTGTGGTAAAGGTATTATCTTAAACAGCCTTTTAATTACAGTGTGATTTCACGCTTTCATCAATACCACCACCACCATCATCATAATTACATCCGAAAGACGTCCATCGGTCTCCGCTGGACAAAACCTTTCCCGAAGATGCTCATTAAATATAATAAAATTGTGTCAAGCAATCGTTCAGTATGCTTGATTGGTGGAGGCGGGCCCCACCGATGTCGTGTCGTCGAATCGTGAGGCGTGACGACACCGACGTCGATGACGAAGACGACCAACCACGATTGTTTGTTCAATCATTCGGTCAAATCTTCAATCCTTTTCTAATTTTTGCATTGTAATGTAACACTCTCTCACCACGGCTCTTTCTGAAGACATATCTTGTACCAGTAAAATACATAGTATAACTTTAAATTACCTTTTATTTAAAGTACAACATAATACAGTCCACTCTATACCACCTCCAACAATTGTGTACCTATATTAGTTTATATTAAATTGTAAGCAGATATCTTTTTACTGTCCTCTGATCAAGAACCTTTTTTTTTTTGCTCGTCTTTATTCGAATATAACCCAAACTTATTTCGGATACGGTTACGGTTTCACGTATCAAAAACTTAACGTAGTTTTATTTATGGTAACAGAGTTCTATATCATACAGTTCAAGGGCGTAGACACCGTTACATATTTTATCTGTTGCCAAATGGTTGTGTTTAGCACTATCGTGTTCCGGTTAGATTTTTTTTTTATGTTACAAAGGTGGAAAATGCATTCATGCATTCACATTGATGTTAAGTGACAACTGCAGCCTATAGACACCCACAGAAAGACCAGAGGTCAAAATGCAGATGCGTTGCCACCCCTGAGACCTTAGATATTGTGTCTCTGTGATAGTTATTACGGGGCCATACATTACCATTTAACCGGAACACGATAGTGCTGAACATTACGATTTAGCGGCAGATAGATTAGCTATTGCGGTGGTGCCTACGCCCGCGAGCTCCGTCACTGGAACTCTACCAGTAAAATACCACCAGATTGTAATATATGGCCCCATAACATATGGGATTGAAGCGATCGCTCCCAGGCTATTTCGAAAACCTGTACTTTGGATTTACAGACTACAGTCTGTAAATCCAAAGTACAGGTTTTCGTTTATTTTTTTAAGATTTAAGTTTATATTCAAAAGAGCTGTACTGAGTTTCTTCAGTGGCGGAGTTCTTCTCAGTATTGACTGCCCTTGGAATTCTGCCAAGTGAATAACCTTTATTATGACGACCAAATTCATTCTTTCTCAGTTTCTTTTGAAATGGGGAAATGGAGGAATTTGTAAATAATTGATGTTTTCCATATTATACAAAATTGTTCAGTGTCTATTTAATTTATTATGTGTTTTTGATTATTATTAGTGGTAATTCACTCTAGGTTAGTTTAAAAAAAATGACGATGTAAAAGTGCTCTCCAGGAGCCTAATTATATGAAATAAATGAATAAACTGAATAAACTGAATAAACAACTATAACAGAGGCAAAACAACATAGATCTCAGGGTGACAGCGGATCTGCATTTTGACCTCTGGTTTTCTCGAATCCCTATACTAGAACTCTACCACGAATAAAAATTAATTGACATACTTAATTAACATGATAATTAAAAATTACATTAGCGCAATTTTACTAACTCAGAACCACAACACACCAAAACCAATTGTGAATTAATTAGAAAAAAAAACGATAAACCGGAAATAGCACAAACAATAATTAATAAATCATCAAAATATTGAAATATGTATCGTTAATCCAGTATCGAACAATAAACTTGTATTGCGCACGTTCATATAAATTGCCGATGCGGCCAGAACATAGCATCAGTCTCACAATATCGTTGAATATATACACAAGCTGACAAATCAATAAAAAATTACCAATCAACATGCACGCTAAACTGGTGAGAATTTAAAAAAATGTTACAATAAAGCTTCTACGTAGATAATAAATCACAAAAAAATCCTATTTGCAGTTCTAAAATTGCTCTATTCTGTAACATTTAACATTTTTTACTTTTTAATTAAGTTTAATGTTGTATAAGCTGTAATTTCCCTAGCTTTTTGTTTTTCAATCATTTAGAATTTTAGAAGTTTATGATGATTTTGAATTTAAATTGTAGGCATCGAAAAAATCTTTCAAATGTTCGTTACTTATAGGCAAGTATTAATCACATCTCCTTTCCTACAGTTAACCCTGTGCGCCTTGGCCGCGGTAGCGCTTGCCACCGAATACCCCCCCGGCATCAACCCAGCCCTCTGCCCCAACTACCCTTTCTGCGACACTACCGACTTCACCAAGTTCTACCCCGACGGACAGCCGATACCCGAGTGGGTGTACAACCCTTCTATTCTACCTGTGGCTCCTGCAGAGTAAGTATTTTGTAAGAACTAATATCAATAGAGGCACTTTAGACCTAAGGAGTGGCAACGCATGTTTACTGGTGGTAGAGCTCCAGTGACGGAGCTCGCGGGCGTAGGCACCACCGCATTACCTAATATACTTGTCGCTAAATGGTAGTGTACAGCACTATCGTGTTCCGGTCAGGTGGTAATGTACGGCCCTGTAATTACCGGCACAGAGGCATAACACCTTAGGCCTTAGGAGTGGTAACGCATCTGCATCTTGACCTTGGTCTATGTGTGGGTGTATAGGCTGCAGTCATCACTTCACATCAATGTGAACTGTCTTTGTCTGTCTGTCTGTCTGTGAACTGATCAATGTGTCTGCCACTTCAATTACATAAAAAAATGTACATTGAAATCTCTGGTCTTTATGTAGAAGTTTGTAGTCTATACTATTCTCTTAT
This sequence comes from Macrosoma leucophasiata, assembly GCA_036365455.1. Taxonomy (NCBI): domain Eukaryota; kingdom Metazoa; phylum Arthropoda; class Insecta; order Lepidoptera; family Hedylidae; genus Macrosoma; species Macrosoma leucophasiata. Next base: position 6,310,694 of record JAWQUS010000015.1, read on the forward strand.
CAAAGTGACTATATGCACATTTGCCACTTCATAATATATAAAAAATTAAATACAGGGAAGTAGAAGTGTGGAGAAATGCCTGGAAGTGTTCCTCCGACGAAAAGGGAGGATCCTCCGACCATGCGAGGTATTAGCGCCAAGCGGGCCGCAGCCCAACGGTTGACGTTGGGAAGTTGTATATATGCAAATCTTGAGAAATCTTCGTATGTGCGATGTAATTCGATTGCACGCCATCTACCGTACTAGACAAGTACTGTGAGCTTTCATCTGTGTTCCACTAGTTAGCGCCATAATGTGGTGGACGCGACAGAAGAATTAAACGCAAGGAGGGCTAAAGAGTTTAAACGGGCTTCTAATTATAATAACAGATACAGTTACAATAACAGTTTCTACTAGTATTGAAGCTCCAATAACTGAACACGAGGACTTAGGCACCACCGCATTACCTAATTCGCCACCAAATGGTAGTGTCCAGCACTATCGTGTTCCGGTCAGACGGTAATGTATGGCCCAATATATGATTTTCATTTCTTTTTCAGTCCTAATGCCAAAGTTGCTCACGAATACCCAGCCGACATGAACCCGGCTATCTGCCCTAACTACCCCTTTTGCGACACTACCGTTCTCACCCGGTTCTACCCCGACGGGCAGCCGATACCTGAGTGGGTGTACAACCCCTCTATCTTACCTGTGGCCCCTGCAGAGTGAGTATTTTGTGTTTACTTCTATTTTGTTACTACTGGTAGAGCTCTAGTATGTACGTATGGAGCTCGCGGGCGTAGGCACCAAAGCATTATGTAATTTAATCGCCTCCAAATGGTGGTATTCAGCACTATTGCAAAGTATCGGTTAGACATAATGCATAGCAAAAACAACTTAAGCCTTTTTCATCAGTTTTAGTGTAGATCTATAAGCAGTATTCACTTACCATAAATGTCAACTGATATAATAAAAAAATGAATTGGAATGGGCTTACAAACTCAACTATTTTGTTTAAATCTTTTTTTACTTAATTGGTAGATGAAGAGTAGAGGAGAGGAGAGTGAGAAATGCCGGTTTTTAAATAATTATCTACATCCTTGATTATTAGTATTAGTACTACAGGGGCGGCCAACCGGTCGATCGCGACCATTAGTCCAGTCGATCGTGACAGAATTTTCAAATTTTACATAAAACAAACAAGAAATATAGATACACCGTTCTCGCTTGACAGACGGTTCCCATACTTTGGAATTTTTAAGGATTAGGAAGGAGCAACTTTAAACTACCAACCTGATTTTGCTAATCTAACAGCAGATTTTTATACGCAATGTTCACACTAATATTACTACGTAAGAAGTTACTAAGAATTTTTTTTTTCCTCTCATAATAAAATAAAAACACTCCATATTTTTGTATTTTTAATTTCAAGAAGAATGTAACTGGTAGATCGTACTGAGTTTCGTCAGTGAATAGTCGATCTTGGGCCTAAATAAGTTGGCCACCCCTGTTTAACTATAACAGTTGGGGAGTTTTGGCGGGCACGCGAAAAAGAGCTGTGTCGCTGCGTGATATTATTTTCGAAATTTGTGTATAGTCGCGTTTTTATGTGTAAAAATGGTGGGATTTTTATCATAAAGCATTCGATAATGTTCACGAGTGTAAGAAAGTGATATTATGAACTGAAAAGTGATTTTTCGTATTGCCTCCAAAACTTCGTAAAAACTTCAGTAAAGTCCCCATCGCTTTACTGGAGCCACCCCATCATCTCATCATATTCCTCATGGAAGCATTTAATCATCGTCATCTTCCATATGGATATTCATTAATTTAAAGAAATGTGAAATTCAATATATATACGACTGAAAGACTCTGTATGGTCATGACAAATTATAAAAAAATATATATAACAGTTGGAGGTGAAAATAGCGTTTATTTTAATGTCAATAACATCTTCGTTTGAAAATCTTTTAAAATTTAGGTACTTATTTTGCTTGAATTTCATTTTTATATTTTTTTCAGTCCTAATGCCAACGTTGCTTCGCGGTAAACATCCAACTTTAACCCGGCTGCCTGCCTCAACTACTCTGCTAGTGAAAAACTTACCCGAAAGAAAACGAACAATTACATTTGCCAGCTGTCAGTATCATACTCGTAATTCCACCTACATGAAATTCCATGCAATTTAGCATATTTATTACTCACTGCTAATTAAAAAAAACAGATTTAAATACTCAAGTGTATGTCAAATTATTCAGAAATCCTTTTTGATTTAGGTAGGTTTACTTTTGTAAAAAATTGTGCAAAACATAATGTAAATAAACAAAATTAAAATAATTAAATCTTTTACTTATTGCCCTCACTTCAAGCAATATGGAAACGTGTCGGCAGTGACGAAGCCTGGGTTGCACCACGACTTTTGTTACAGTTAAAGTAATTGTAACATTTAACATCCTTCTCTAACTTAAAGAAATCTGTTAAAGTTAGAGCACATTCAATAACTTTCACAAAAGTAGTTTTTTTTTTTTTTTTTTTTTATGTAATAAAAGTGGCAAACAAGCGTGCAGTTCACATTGATGTTAAGTGATGACTGCAGCCTATAGACACCCACACAATGACCAGAGGTCAAAATACAAATGCGCTGCCACTCCTGAGGCATTAGGTGTTATGCCTCTGTGCCGGAAATTACAGAGCCGTACATTACCACCTGACCGAAACATGATAGTGCTGAACACTACCATTTAACGGCAAGTATATTAGGTAATGCGGTGGTGCCTACGCCCGCGAGCTCCATCACTGGAGCTCTACCACCAGTAAAAAAGTCGTGGTGTAACCCAGGCTTATAATTTTAAGAACATGAGTAACCCAGAAAAGCACATAGCAGAATAGGACATTGCCAAAAAGAAAATAAAACCCAGATAAAAGTTGGAAGTCTAGATAAGTATTCAGCCAGAGTGATGAATGTAGGAAAAACATTGGATGTAACTAGTATGAAACTAGAACTTTGGAGCTCTGCGCTCACTGCATATTGAGCGCAGAGACGTGGCATGATGATACTTAAATTACTTATTATATAACGAACTTCCCTCTGAGGTGTTCCCTAGGTGCTACAATATGAGGTTCTTCAAAAATGGCGTCAAAAGAGTCCTTCAGGGCTGGCAGCGCGTTGGCAACTCCCCTGGTGTTGCAAATGTTCATAGGGGACGGTGACCACTTTCCATCAGGTGGCCCGTTTGCTTGTCTGTCAACCTTCAGACATAAAAAAAAAAAAAAATTATATCGTAAAACGTAACTTCACGCCTGTAATCCCCGAAGGGGTAGGCAGAGGTAAATGCATGCATTGAAGCATATCGCGGTTTTGTCCCATGTCACAGGTGGCGAGCCTGTTGATCCGGGGCATCCGGGCACACTACCAAACTTAGAGATACTAAGAAATTTCGAGAAAATTGAAAAATCCCAATAGAACCAAAGATAAAGGACTTTACACCATTATCTCTCATTACCCCCAACCCAGGTATCGAACCCAGGACCTCAGCGCCAGCTACCACTAGGCTACCGAGGCAGTTAATATATTGTAGAAATTATATTTGCGGATTTTCTCGCGTATACAATATGTCCAACTTTTTCTTATACCCGACGTTTCAAGATGCCCGACATCAACGATCTCCAGGCACATTACCAAACTTTGAGGGTGGCATTGGGCAACTTCAGAAAAATCCCAACAGCTTATAACTCAGACCTAAGGATAACACCAAGTGTAGTAGTAGTGGCCTACTCCCACTGGACTACCGATTCAGTTAAAACCAGAGAATATGTAATAATACTACGTATAGAATGGCCACTTCGACGTCCCGCCCCATTTGCTCGCATCACTCAACCCCTTCCTCTCTTATGGGCGACGGTTGGTATTTTGTACGTGCTACGCACACGGATGCACGTGTAAATTCACGTCACTGATTGATGTCTGTGTAATAGAAACCAAATTAAGCGTTTGTTTGGTATTTTGGCGGATTGTCCGCGGTGTGGTTAAAACATCAAATACAGTGCTCATCAAGAAATAAAGCACATCGAGGCTATGAAAGTGACAATCGGCTAGTTTCGGCTTCATAGAGCGTTATCTCTGCTGCACACTGCCTATGTAAGCATTCATAGTACGGTATTGGTCAAAACTTGATCAAAATAATCGACAAACGTCAAATAGGTAAGGTACGAAAGAGACAACGCGCTACAGATCCGAAATTAGCCGACATCTCTTCCTAAAGGTCGATGTGCATTATTTCTTGTTGAATACTTTAAAAACATTTCTTTCATTTATTTTCTTTATAAAGTTAGTTGAACAAACACACATCGTAGTGCCTTAGGATTAATAACACCTAAATGTTTTAGGTTCGATATTGGTAGGACCGTTTTTTAATTATAAATTTATATGTAAGAAAGGTGGCACCCTACCTACCTACCCTATCTCTGTGATAGTTATTACGGGGTCACAAATTACCATCTTACCGGAACACGATAGTGCTGAACAATACCATTTAGCGACAAGTATATTAGGTTGAAATAAAACTATTTTTACGGATTTATCTCGCGTATATTAAACTAAAATGATTCAACAAACCCATGCCACGAATGGCACGCGAGGCTATTGAAATTAAAAAACACCCATAGAGAAGATGGATGGCGATTATCAACATCATGGGATCCCATACTTAGCAAGATTAAATCCCAGCCGCAGCAGTCTGCAAGACCTCAAGATACCATAAGTAATTATTGTGTTAATCCTGAACGCTACGCAAGGCGTTTACGAAATCGATGGAAGTAGCTACATATAATTTTTTCAAACTTCTGTCAGACAAATATCACCTCAGTCTGCCCGGGACCACGGAAGCTGAAAAGCGACCGAAACGTCTGGTTGATTTTAAAAATCATTTTAGTTTAATATACGCGAGATAAAATCGGTAAAAATAGTTTTATTTCAATGAGTGTAGCTCGCGAAAACACTAAGAACATATCAAGTATATTAGGTAATGCGGTGGTGCCTACTTCCTCGAGCTCCTGCGCTGGTATTCTACCACCAGCAAAGGTGGCAACCAAGGATACAATGCAAAATGATAGTAACTAAGTGAATCCTAATACCTGCCCCTTACGGGGTAGAGCACCATATATCCTGGTCCCGACGGGGTCTTCGAAACTTATTTGTATTGTGCCTATTTGCCTGCTTATTTGTATTTTTAAAAGAGCCGACTGAGTTTTTTCCGTCAAGTATTTCTCAGTATATTGGCCTTTGGAACTTTACCGGTGAACGACAAAGAATGACTCTTTTTCTTTTCTTTTTACTCTTTGTTGTCAGTTTGTAAAAGGGAAATGAGACATTCTACTGATATACTTTTTACATTAGTTTATTACATTTAGTTTTATCTTAGTGATATTCTTGACTTTACATATATTTTTTTATCTTCTTTGATATGTATGTCAATTGTTATTCACTTTAATTTATTTTGTTTGTTTTTGACGTGTCATAAGAGGTGCCTGTCACCCTAAATGAATAAATGAGTTTCTGATTCTGATTCTGTGACTTGGGAAATTGTTTCGTGACGCCTGCGCCCTCGCAACTTTGTATTTTGTATGATGCTCCCTGAATGCCTAGTCACATTCAATACTACCTTCCAGTTTTGGTACTAGCCTAGTAACAGATAATTACATGTCCATTTGTGATCTATGTATATATATAAAAATCAATTGCCGTTCGTTAGTCTCGCTAAAACTCGAGAACGGCTTTACCGATTTGGCTAATATTGGTTTTGAATGATTTTTGGAAGTCCAGGGAAGGTTTACAAGGTAAGAAAATATGAAGGAATTGAAGGGAATAGTAAAAACCACAATTTTATTTTCCCATACAAATTGTCCGTATCTATCAAAGCTTTGACACATTATTTCATTCTGAGGCAATATGAAGTTTGCCGGGTCAGCTAGTACTTTATTATTAAAATAAATATCAACAGAATAATGTTCCATACTCTCTTTTACAAACGGCAAGAGAAGACTAAACAAAAGAATATGGGATATTCTTTGTTATTCACTGGCAGAGTTCCAAAGCCCACATTACTGCCAAAACAAAACACAGTAGGGTCTTCAAAATTCAGAGGTAAAATTATCTAAAGCTGCAGGAGTGGTAACACATCTCCATTGCCATCTTTGGTATATGAGTAGGCTGCTTTATTCAAACCAATTTAAAAAAAAACTACATACATGCCATGCTACTTTACTGGTGGTAGATGTCGATCAACTATCTACACAAAAACCAGAGGTCAAAATGCAGATGGGTTGCTACCCCTGACCCCTTAGTTGTTATGTCTCTGTGATAATTATTCCAGGGCTATACCATCATCTTCATTTCAACCAAAAGACGTCCACTGCTGAACAAAGGCCCTCCCCCCAAAGAATGCCACTACGAATGGTCCCGGGCCGCCCTCATCCAGCGATTGCCCGCGGCCATCACCAGGTTGTCGGTCCACTTCGTGGGGGGCCTGCCTACGCTTCGTCTTCCGGTACGCGGTCGTCACTTCAAAACTCTTCTGCCCCAACGGCCGTCAGTTCTGCGAGATATATGCCTACCTGCCTGCCCACTGCCACTTCAGTTTCGCTATTCGGTGGGCTATTTCGGTTACTTTGGTTCTCATGCGAATCTCCTCATTTCTGATTCGATCTCGCAGAGAATAAGCGGGGTTATACATTACCATCTAACCGGAATACAATAGTGCTGAATACACTATTTGGTGGCAGACACATTTGATAATGCCTTCGCCCTCGAGTCTCTAATCTGGGGCTCTACCACCAGTAAAAATGTATGTATGTATGTATCTTCACGCCAGGTCCCTAACGGGGTAGGCAGAGAGTGTAGAGCGCCAGACATCCCGGTTCTGACAAACCTCTCGTGCCTCGTCTACCTTCATCATTCTCTTCATACATGCACGCCGATTCCTAAGACTTTTGACCCCACCATCAGACAGAACTCGACCTATTTGGTCATGGTAGGTCAGCCTTGGTCTTCCTGGGCCTCTGCAACCATCCACATTCGCATTGTATATCTGTTTAGTCATTCGCTCATTCGACATTCTTTCTATATGCCCGAACCATCGGAGCATGCCTTTTTTCATTTTTACACCGATACTATCATTCACACAAAGTCTCTTTCTTACATCTTCATTACGAACGCGATCGGTGAGTGATACACCGCAGATCTTGCGCAAAGATCTCATCTCGACCGCGTTCAACTTACTTTCATGCTCTTTCCTGCATACCCAGCTCTCGCTTCCATATAAAAGCGTTGGAGTAAGTACAGCATTATGTACGGCTAGTCGAGCCCGCTGGCTGAGATGTTTAGATTCTAGCAGCTTACCCAACGCTCCATTCACGCAATTCCCAGCAAGCACTCTTCTTTCTATGTCAGTGGTGTACCTACCATCTTTGCTAAAAGCACATCCAAGATATACAATTTCATCAACCTGTTCTAACACTGCATCATCTACTACTACCCTTGCATTTGTTCTCTGTTCATCTCTTTCAAATACTAATACTTTAGTTTTATCCACATTCAATTTTACAATTGAATGTGGATAATACCTTTCTCCATACAATCCTCTTTCATGACTGTGACTAGTGCTTGTAGCCCAGATGGTGTAGAGCTAACAATTACCGCATCATCTGCGTAAAGCAGACAGTAAAAATGAATTGACATAATTAACTTGATAAATGCAAATATCATTAGTGCAATATTATTAACTTAGAACCAGTATGTACACCACACCTAATTATAATTTAATTAGAAAAAAAATGCAAAAACCAAAAATTGGACAAGCAATTTCAAAATCATATTTATAAACATTTAAGAAATGCTCTCGTTCTTCCAGTATTTTGCACGCGCATATAAATTGCCGCTGCGGCCTCAACATAACATCAGTCTCACGGTTAAGTTGTGAGGATACAGAAGCCAGAAAACAATAAAAAATAACCAGTCAACATGCACGCTAAGCTGGTGAGATATTTTTAAACAGTTTGTTACAAAAAAAGGTTTAAGTACATTACAAACCACAATAATTTACCATTTGCAGTACTAAAATTGCTCTATTCTGTGACTTTTTACCTTTCTCACTTTTAAATTAAGTTTACACTTAAATTTTGTAGGAACTGTTATTCCATAAATTTATGCTTTTTTCAATCACTTAGAAGTTTATATGGCTTTTAAATTTAACTGTAGCCATTACAGTAAATCTTGAAAGTTATCACCAATCAAAAGGTATTTTCACATTTTCATACCTACAGTTCATCCTGTGCGTCTTGGCCGCGGTAGCGCTTGCCACCGAATACCCCCCTGGCATCAACCCAGCTGTCTGCCCCAACTACCCGTTCTGCGACACTACCGACTTCACCAAGTTCTACCCCGACGGACAGCCGATACCCGAGTGGGTGTACAACCCCTCTATCCTACCTGTGGCCCCTGCAGAGTGAGTATTTTGTAAGGACTTCTATCAATCGAGACATATCACTTTAGGCATAAGGAGTGGCGACGCATGTAGGTAGGTACATTGAAATCTCTGATCTTTATGTAGAAGTTTGTAGACTATACTATTCACTTACCATCAAAATCAACTACACTTTGCACATTTGCCACTTTATGGCATACAAAAAATAGAATGTTGGGAGGAAGAAGACTTGAACGCCAGGAGTTTAAACGGCCTTCTAATTATAGCAACAGTTTTCCTGATGGTAAAGCGCCAGTAACTAATCACGAGGACGTAGGCACCACCGCATTACCTAATCTATTCGTCCAGCACTATCGTGTTCTGGTTAGACGGTAATGTATGGCTTAATATATAATTTTTATTTCTTTTTCAGTCCTAATGCCAAAGTTGCTCACGAATACCCAGCCGACATGAACCCGGCTATCTGCCCCAACTACCCCTTCTGCGACACTACCGTTCTCACCCGATTCTACCCCGACGGGCAGCCGATACCCGAGTGGGTGTACAACCCCTCTATCTTACCTGTGGCCCCTGCTGAGTGAGTATTTTCTCATTACTTCTATCTTTTTACTGCAGGTAAGAGCTCCAGTGATGGAGCTCGCGGGCGTAGGTGCCACCGCATTACGTAATCTATTCGCCACTAAATGGTCGTGTTCAGAATTATCGTAAAGCACTAGTTAAACGATAATGTATTGTTTCGTAATACCTGTCATAGAGGCAAAACAACTTAAGCCTGAGGAATGGCAACGCATCTGCATTTAGCTCATCGGTTTTAGTGTAAATATCTTAAGTCAGTATTCACTTACCATCAATGTAAACCGTATGCTTATTTACATCATCACCATACCATGAAAATATAAACAGCCTTTGGAAGTGGGCTTCAAAAAAATTTATGTAATGGGGTCGCAAACAAGTATGTCGTTCACATTGATGTTAAGTGATAACTGCAGCCTATAGACATCCATACAAAGACCAAGGTCAAAATGCAGATGCGTTACCACTCTTGAGGGCTAAGGTGTTATGCCTCTGTGCCAGAAATTACAGGGCCGTACATTACCACCTGACCGTAACACGATAGTGCTGAACACTTCTAATTTTGCGGCAAGTATATTAGGTAATGCGGTGGTGCCTACGTCCGCGAGCTCCGTCACTGAAGCTCTACCACCAGTAAAAAAAAATTGTTTAAACTATTTTTTTACCCAATTGATGTATGAGGAGTAGAGACAGTATAGTAGCGCCTGAAATACTGGATTTCAACTAATCACCTGCATCCTTGATAACGTAATATTAGAATAACAATCAATTGATAAAAAATCAAGATGAAATTAACGTTTATTATTATGTTCATGACAACATCGATTTTAAATTTAAACAAAAGGTTTACGCACTTATTATTCAGATAAACATATTTACAAAATAAACAAATTTTATTTATGTGTTCTTTTTTTCAGTCCTAATGCCAACGTTGCTACGCGGTAACCAGCTAACATTAACCCGGCTACATGATTCAACAAATCTGCTTGGAAAAACTTACCCAAAAGAAAACGAACAATAACATTTGCCAACGAAACCGTGACAGCTGTCAGTATGATCATTCTACCTGCATGAAATTGTTATGTTTTCTACTCACTGCCATTTAAATAACAGGTGTAAATAGTCAAGTTCATGTCAAATTAGTCAGAAATGCTTCTTGTAGCATTGAATAACATTATTAAGTACCTCAATGTTTTGCAGTAGGTTTCATTTTTGTAAAAAAATGTGTAAAACATATTTGTAAATAAACAAAATTAAAACTATTTAATCTTTTACTTATCCTCAAGTCAAGGAATACTGTATCTTGTCGTAAGTGACTTTCAAATGATGACTGCTATATTATAAGTAGGTATAGTACTAATTACTATTGAAACTTTGAAATAATTACTACAGGCCATACAATTGTTTAAATAAACTTATTATGTGCAATGAAAGCAGCTGGCATGCAGTATAAAATGGTTTGAATAAAGCAGCCTACTTAAATACCAAAGATGACAATGCATATATGTTGCCATCCCTGTTGCTTTAGATAATTTTGCCTCTGAACTAGAAATAAACTACTTTAACATTTACTTTTGTTTCTTAATTGTTAAAAAATTTGTTAATTTAATGAAATAATAATATCCAGAGATTTTACTTTTTAAGCTTGGTGGTCGGTGCCAGGAGACCTTTATGACAGGTCTGACCTAGCTAAGGCTCCAATCTACCACAATAATACATTTACTACATAAACTTACTCTTTTTTTTCTATCGCTCTCTATTCAATTTGCACCTTCCAGAATTCTGTTTCACTACCCAAAGGTTGGCTGTTAGAGAATGCCTAGTGGCATTAAGCCCGCCTTATGTACCAGGTGCATTAAAGCATAAATAAATAAAATAATAATTGCTCGAATTGGATTACGCTATTTGTAGCTAATTTGTATGACGAAAAAATATACGAGTATATTCTTTTTTATTCTTATTCAAGAAAACGGTTGGTAGAGCTAGGCCACTCAAGGGCGTACCAGCGCATGAATTATGTATGTATGTATGTATCTTCACGCCAGGTCCCTAACGAACGAATAATCATCATCCCTCCCTCCGCACGTGAAGCGTAACAGAGGAAGGGGATGGTTCGGGGGTCGAGGCGTCCTCGTTCCCCGGGCCTATCTGCCCCCGAAGCGTCGGGGGCGTGTTCTATAGAAGGGGATACTGGTACGCAGGGTAACTCACTAAGGGAGGCCATATACTTTTTTTTTATTTTTTTTTATTAATAATATATTTTTTTTATTATTATTATTTTTTTTTAATCCAGCCAGGTCCCTAACGGGGTAGGCAGAGAATGTAGAGTGCCAGATATCCCGGTCCTAACATACCTCTCGTGCCTCATCTACCTTCATCATTCTCTTCATACAAGCACACCGATTCCTAAGACTAAGCATTAAGTAATTAAGTAATCATGTAGATTAATGTAGGTAATGCGCTGGTAACTTTATGTACTATCATGTACCAATTAGGTGGTAGCAGGCTTAGGCTTCAAATATCTGTTTTTATTTTAATCTTTTTACAGCTGGACTTCGGTAGCTAAGTTGGGAGAGCAGCAGGACTAGAGATTCCAGACGTCGCGGGTTCAAGTCCCGTATTTTTTTTTTTTTTTTTTATGTAATGGAAGTGGCAAACAAGCATGCAGTTCACATTGATGTTAAGTGATGACTGCAGCCTATAGACACCCACATGAAGACCAAGGCCAAATGCAGATGCGTTACCACCCCTGAGGCCTAAGGTGTTATGCCTCTGTGCCGGAAATTACAGGGCCGTACATTACCACCTGATCGGAACACGATAGTGCTGAACACTCCATTTAGCGGCAAGTAAATTAGGTAATGCGGTGGTGCCTACACCCGCGAGCTCCGTCACTGGAGCTCTACCACCAGTATAAGTCATTCTGTATAAGTATAAGTCGTCTGTAGTCATTTTTTTCTTTTCATGTTTCCTAACAAATATTTCACTCACATGACACGTGTTATTGCAAAAACTCGGATAATATAAAACAATGATTAAGGGTATAGCGATCTTTTTATAATAATAATAATGGCAACCCTTGATACGTCCCTCTGCTCGGCACGAGTCTCTCCCCTTCTCGGGAGGAGGCCTGGAGCTTACTCCACCACGCTGCTCCGATGCGGGTTGGTGGATGTAAGGGTTAGTGGCCAACCCGCTGTCGGATGATTTCGATCCGCCCATGAGGCCTTTTTTTTACCAGGGGAAAATGCGTTTTACGCATACCCACCCTTGGGGAGAGGGGTGGGTTATGTGGGACTCCGGGAAAGGCATACGTCTACCCACTAAAAACCCCTGGGTGTTCCGACTCGTCCGCCATCACTGGCGGGGTCACGGGAACGCTATCGCACACATCCGCGACCCCACCGGCGGCTGCTCGTTGCCGAGCCCTCCTCGGAGCCTTTCGGCTCCAACCAACACTTGTGGCGTGCGGAACACCTGCACGCCAGCCAGCCCGGGACCTCTCCATTCGGGCGACGGACATCCCCTAGTCCGGCGCCCGAAGGTCCCTGCCCCGACCACTCACAACGCCAGGCGTCCGAAGTCGCCCGGGTGGAGAAGTCCAGGAGCATACAGTCCGGCCCCGGGGGAGCGGGAGTGCCAGAAATGAACTGACCTTCAACCACCCCCCCGCGGCCCCACCACGTCCCTATCTGACGGCGGGACCACCGCTAGGCGGCTGGGGATAGGGTGCAGGGCAACGACACACCCGTACACCTCTTCCCCAGCCGCCTCCCCACCACGTCCCCATCTTATGGCGGGATAACCGCTAGGCAGCTGGGGATAGGGTGCAGGTCCAACGACCTACCCGTACACTTCTTCCCCAGCCGTCCCCTCACCACAGCAGCGAGTGGCGGGCAAAGCCACGCCAAACGCCGCTCCCTCTCTGGGTTCCTCTTGGCTTCTCCGGTGTGAGGCCAACCACCGGGTACTGAGCCCCCCCGCCACGACAAGGCGGAAACCCTCGGGGGGGGAGGCCTCCGACAAGGTTTAACGACTGCTATCTATCGATAGCAACCGGGACCGACGGCTTAACGTGCCCTCCGAAGCACGGAAACGCGCATTTTTTTTTTATGTAGTCAAGTGGCATACAAGCATGCAGTTTACATAGATGTTAAGTGATGACTGCAGCCTACAGACACCCACACAAAGACCAAGGTCAAAATGCAGATGCGTTACCACTCCTGAGGCCTAAGGAGTTATGCCTCTGTGCCGGAAATAACAGGGCCGTACATTGCCGCAAATTACAGGGCCGTACATTACCACCTGACTGGAACACGATAGTGTTGAACACTACCATTTAGCGGCAAGTATATTAGGTAATGCGGTGGTGCCTACGCCCGCGAGCTCCGTCACTGGAGCTCTACCACCAGTATTTTAATTTTCCACTTGCGGCCGCGCTTGTATCCCTTAACCGAGATCGCTTCCGATCTACACCAGCCGCGGCGCCAAGAGCGCTTCGAAAGCGATCTCTTTACTTTTTTATAAAATAAAATACGCTTACACTCACAGCCCCACAGTGCCATGGGTGCCTTTGTACACATACAACACACACAAACACCCAGACCCGAAACAAATATCTGTAGGCCATACAAATATTTGTTCCGGTGCGGGGATCGAACCCGCGACCCTTCGAATCAAACGGTGGTTTCGCACCGCTGGACTAACCGGGTCGTCAAAATTTTTTATTAAACTCAACAATTTGTTGTATCGGTTGCCTAACTAGCATTGTTAGCAGAAGTCTATAAATAAGTTCAGAAATTCATTTAATTTATTTGAGCTTATGACAAGTCAAAAACAAACAAAATGAATTAAATAGTTAATAGTATCACTATTGTAACTATGTTACTAACCCTAAGCACCAGAGGTGTACTACTAACATTATCATATTAGAATGAGATATATGTAATCTATATCTCATTCTAAAAGAACTGTATGTTTTTATGAGAATAAAGATCTTTAAACCTAAGTCCGTACTGCCATCCCACAGCAAAGCAATAAATATAAAGGAAAAATTCGACAGTCGGATGTGGACTTCGGTAGCTCGGTTGGGTGAGCGGCTGGACTAGAGATCCCAGTGGTCGCGGGTTCAAGTCTCGCCTGTGTTCAACTTTTTCTTTACATTCTTTTTTTATAAATTAAAAGTTTATTTTAGCTTTATTATGATGTCCTTCTTCTATTGGTGGATCGAAAAATGTTACCTATACTAGTGAGTAAAAAAAGAAGAGTCAAATTATATTATATAGGTACCTCTTAATGTTCTAAAGGCTTAAGAGGTGATATTTCAAAGCTGTTTCCCCATTGGGCCTTTTTCTCAATATCTTAATATATATAAATCTCGTGTCACAATGTTTGTCCTCAATGGACTCCTAAACCACTTAACCGATTATAATAAAATTCGCACACCATGTGCAGTTCGATCCAACTTGAGAGATAGGATAGCTTACATCACGCTATGACTAATAGGAGCAGAGCAGCGCGGGCGAAGCCGGGGCGGGCCGCTAGTTTCTTTATAAAACAATGTATCTGTGTATGTAATGTATCAATGATCTAACCATAATACTTTATAGATAGGCAAATATCTACCAATTTCTATTTAACTTACGTTAAACTAGACCGTTACCACTCCTGAGACCTAAGGTGTTATGCCTCTGTGCCGGAAATTACAGGGTCGTTCATTACCACCTGACCGGTACACGATAGTGCTGAACACTACCATTTAGCGGCAAGTATATTAGGTAATGCAGTGGTGCCTACGCCCGCGAGCTCCGTCACTGGCGCTCTACCACCAATAACCCGGTTGCTATCGATAAATAACAGTCGTTAAACCTTGTCGGAGGTTCTATGGGCGGTTAGAAAACATCCGACAGTGGGTTGGCCAGTAAGCCTTATCTCCACCAACCCGCATTGGAGTAGCGTGGTAGAGTGAGCTCCAGGCCTACTCCCAAGTAGGGGAGAGACTTGTGCCCAGCAGTGGGACGTATCAAGGATTGCATTATTATTAATGCCGTGAAAGTGGCAACTATGTGAATCCTGTTGTCCAGTATGTATGTATCTTCACGCCAAGTCGGTTACAGGGTAAGCAGAGAGCGTAGAGCGCCACATATCCAGGCCCTGACACTTGCCCAGGGTCTCCCAAACATATTAGTACTGTGACTTAGGAATTTGTTAGTGACGCCCATGGAAATTTGTATTTTGTACAATGATCCGTGAACTCCCAATCATATTCAATATTACCTACCAGTTTTAGTTTTTTTTTATGTCATGGAAGTGGCAAACAAGCATGCAGTTCACATTGATGTTAAGTGATTACTGCAGCCTATAGACATCCACAAATAGACCAAACCAACTTCATGCGAGATAGTCTCCGCCTAAAACAGCCGTCTATTATTAATTACAAAGGGGCAATTATACATCTGATTATTTGCTGGTGGTAGACCTCCAGTGACGGAGGTCATGGGCTGACCATTACCACCTGACCGAAGCACGATAGTGCTGAATACCAAACTGAATACCAAAGTACCATTTGGTCGCAGATAGATTAGGTAATGTGATGATGCCCACGCCAATCCCTACACTGGGACTCTACCACCAGTAAAAATTAATTGACATAATTAACTTGATAAGTACAAATTACATTAGTGCAAAATTTATGTTCTACTTAGAAACATAACACAGCACACAGGAATCTCAATCAAAAATTAATTAGAAAATATGACAAACCGAAAATCGCACAAATTAGTCAAAACATTCAAATAAATGCTCTCGTAAGTCCGTATTGCGCACGCGCATATAAATTGCCGCTGTGGCCAGAACATAGCATCAGTCTCACGGTATCGTTGAGAGGATACACAAGCCAATAAATCAATCAATAATAACAAATCGACATGCAGGCTAAACTGGTGAGAAAAGTATTTTTTAAATTATTTGTTGTAAAAAAGGTTCCATAAAGATTATAAATCTCAAAAAAGATCCATTTGCAGTTCTAAAATTGCTCTGATCTGTAACTTTTTAACTTCCTCACTTTTAAGTTAAGTTTAATTTTGTATTAACTGTAATTCCATAATTTTTTGCTTTTTTCAATCATATAGCAGTTTAGATTGCTTGTAAATTTAGCTATAGCCATTACAGAAAAATTTAAAAATTATTACTATAATTAAAAGGGTTTTTTATCATTTTTTTACTTGCAGTTCATCCTGTGCGTCTTGGCCGCGGTAGCGTTTGCCACCGAGTATCCCCCTGGCATCAACCCAGCTGTCTGCCCCAACTACCCCTTCTGCGATACTACTGACTTCACCAAGTTCTACCCCGACGGGCAGCCGATACCCGAGTGGGTGTACAACCCCTCTATCCTACCTGTGGCCCCTGCAGAGTGAGTATTTTGTAAGAATTAATATCAATAGAGGCATATCACTTTCTATTATAATCACTTATCTATTCGCCGCCCAAATGGTAGTGTCCAGCACTATTACCGCACGTGTTCCAGTTAGACGGTAATGTATGGCTCAATATATAATTTTTATTTCTTTTTCAGTCCTAATGCCAAAGTTGTGCACGAATACCCAGCCGACATGAACCCGGCTATCTGCCCCAACTACCCCTTCTGCGACACTACCGATCTCACCCGGTTCTACCCCGACGGGCAGCCGATACCCGAGTGGGTGTACAACCCCTCTATCTTACCTGTAGCCCCTGCCGAGTGAGTATTTTTTGATTATTCAATCTTTTTACTGCGGGTAGAGCTCCAGTGATGGAGCTCGCGGGCGTAGGTACCACCGCTGATAACATGTACTTAGAATAACTAAACAACCAATTGATAACAATCCAAGATTAAATTAACGTTTATTTTTATGTTAATGACAACATCGATTATTATTTAAAAATAAAAAAAGGGTTTACGTACTTATTATCTCGATTTCATTCTCCGTATTCAGAAAAGCATATTTTTATAGTAAACCAATTTTATTTATGTGTCAATTTTTTTTCAGTCCCAATGCTAACGTTGCTTCGCGGTAGCCAGTCAACTTTAACCCGGCTTCTTACCCCTACTAATCTGCCGGTGAAAACTTACCCAAAAGAAAACGAAAAATAACAATTGCCACTACCTGAATTTCCAACGAAACCGTGACAGCTGCCAGTATGATAATTCTATCTGCATGAAATTATAATGTTCACTGCTCACTGCCATTTAAAAAACAGGTGTAAATACTCAAGTTTATGTCAAATTAGTCAGAAATGTTTTTTTATTAGGTTTTATTTTTGTAAAAAAATGTGTTAATCAAATTGTAAATAAACAAAATTAAAACTATTAAATCTTTTATTTATCACGCTCAATCTAAGCAATAATTAAACTTGTCGTCAGTGACATTACATTTTTAGAACATGACTGGCTTAGAACAAAGTTGGAAGTCCAACTAAGTATTCATGATGATAACTGTAGAAAAAGAATTGGAGGCTTACACTAACCATTGAAGCTCCGCACTCTCAGCATATCATTTAAGAGACTTTCCGTGAAGATACATAAATTATTATAGTCCTCATTTTAATTGATAGTTTCCATTTAAGTGTCAGATATGATAAAATTTGCTACTGCTAATGCGAAGTCTCCCGAGCGACGCAAATACAGAAATCTTTAAATTACTAAACATTTGAACCATTTGGAGTCAAATGCTAGGCCCATTGGGTCCTAGAATTTTCTTTGCACAAAGAATAATCCATTCAACGTGGCAATGCGGCCAATCATCTGGGGAGGTTTAGATCAGGGAGGAGGAGATTATTATTATGTCTCTGGTCAGCACGGGGTCCCATTTGAACCCCGGACCGTTGTAAGGCTTGCGCGGAGACATGAATCCAACACGTAGAAAGAAACCCTTTCAAAAATTTTTGAATGGGGCTCCCTTTCGGAGCCCGTTTTCCTCGGAGAAACTCGAGATGATGGTAGAAGGTGGTATCGCTACTACCAACAGCTCGCATGTACATATCGTAAGTATCACTTACGTTAACATTCATTGATTTCTTCTATATTTAGGTATTTTAAGATCTGTATAATAATAATTAGAGGATAGAGCAGCTTGTGGCGAGCTGTTGGTGAGTAGCGATACCATCTTCTACCATCATCTCGAGTTTCTCCGAGGGAACCGGGCTCCGCCTCGTCCGCCGTACTATATACGCCGTATATGCCGTATATACTCGTATAGGTAATAGGTAATAGGCCGATGTCTAAATTTCTGCAAGAGCCAGACATTGGGGGGTGGATCAACACAAAAACTAATGGCGTAATCGCGGAGAAGCCCACTACGAGCTTGAGATAGCTTGCTCGTGATGGTGAAACCGGTGCCGCACCTCTCAACACTTCTAGCCTTTCACGCCAGTGTTAACCCCCATCGACCATCGGGTTGGCTGTTTGGCCAGTTACCACTTGCCTAACGTAGGATTCAATAATGTAAGATGTTAAATATAGGCAGGTGAAGGATTTCACTCCATAGGCCCAGCCAACTAGTCCCTCCAGTCACCCACATAGTATTCAGTTTGGCAAAAAATATCATTACAATAGTCCCATAATTTCCGCGTGGCCTGTCAGTGTCTGCATTAACTATTTATGCAGTCTGAAAGAGGTCCCGCCGAGTACAACCCATGCAAAGTTGGTCAAAATTTTTGAAAGGGTTTCTTTCTACGTGTTAGATTCATGTCTCCGCGCAAGCCTTACAACGAACGAGGTTCAAATGGGACCCCGTGCTGACCAAAGACATAATAATAATCTCCTCCTCCCTAATCTAAACCTCCCCAGATGATTGGCCGCATTGCCACGTTGAATGGATTATTCTTTGTGCAATTAATAGACCAGGTTCTTCATCACGTGAAGCGTTGACCAAACATTTCGAAATGTCTTTAAATAAAACATGGGCATTAGGACCCAATGGACCCATTTGACTCCAAATGGTTCAAATGTTTAGTAATTTGAAAGATTTCTGTATTTGCGTCGCTCGAGAGACTTCGCATTAGCAGTAGCAAATTTTATCATATCTGACACTTAAATGGAAACTATCAATTAAAATGAGGACTATAATAATTTACGTATCTTCACGGAAAGTCTCTTAAATGATATGCAGAGAGCGCGGAGCTCCAATGGTTAGTGTAAGCCTCCAATTCTTTTTCTACAGTTATCATCATGAATACTTAGTTGGACTTCCAACTATGTTCTAAGCCAGTCATGTTCTAAAAATGTAATGTCACTGACGACAAGTTTAAATATTGCTTAGATTGAGCGTGATAAATAAAAGATTTAATAGTTTTAATTTTGTTTATTTACAATTTGTTTTACACATTTTTTACAAAAATAAAACCTAATACAAAACATTTCTGACTAATTTGACATAAACTTGAGTATTTACACCTGTTTTTTAAATGGCAGTAAGTAGTAAACATAACAATTTCATGCAGGTAGAACACAGGTAGAATTATCATACATGGCAGCTGTCACGGTTTCGTTGGAAATTCAGGTATTGGCAAATGTTATTGTTCGTTTTCTTTTGGGTAAGTTTTCACCAGCAGATAACAGAGTTAAAGTTGACTGGCTACCGGGAAGCAACGTTGGCATTAGGACTGAAAAAAAAATGACACATAAATGAAATTAGTTTAACATGAATGTTGTTATGTATGCCATGTAACATGTTTATGCAAATAAAAATTGAAATAGTTTACTATATATATAAGTCATTTTACTCAATGAAAAAAATAAACCAAGTGTTGCTGAAAAAAATATTTTTTGTAAGTTTTTTTCATTGATAATGCAATTGTCATCAATCCACTCGTATTTGAATCTGTCTCTGACATTCTGCATTCGTTTCTTCTTTAAAACTAGACAACTAAAAAGTTAAAAACTATAAACCAAACTTCATGGTTAATAAACACGCAAAGTGCGAAGAAAGAAATATAATAGTATTTCTTTACATATATATTTTTTTTTTCTGAATACGGAGAATGAAATCGAGACATAATAGTTACGTACAGCTCTCATCAAGAAATAATGGACATCGAGCATATGAAAGTGACAATCGGCTAGTTTTGGCTATATAGAGCGTTTTCTCTGCTGCACACTGCCTACGTAGGCATCCGTAGTCCGGTATTGGCCAATAATAATAATAACATTGGTCAAAACTTGATCAAAATGGTCGGGTCGACAAACGTCAAATAGGTAAGGTGCGAAAGAGATAACGATCTACAGGTCCGAAATAAACCAACGTCTATTCCTGAGGTCGATGTGCATTATTTCTAGTTGGATACTGTGTAAACCTTTTTTTTTTTTAATTTCCAATCGACGTTGTAATTAACATAAAATTAATCTTGAGTTGATATTCATTGATTGTTATTCTAAGTACATGTTGTCAAGTAGGTAATTCGTTGGAAGGCAGTATTCCCTATAGGTACTGTCTCTACTTCTCATACATTAATTGGATAAAAAAATATTTTAAACAAAATGTAAGTCCAATCAGGGATAAGTTTCCAGTTTATTTTTTCATTGATAAGGATATCCTATGGATATCTACACTAAAACCGATGAGATAAATGCTGATGCGTTACCCTCCCCCAGACCTAAGTTGTTTTTCCTCTATTACGGGGTTATACATTAACGTCTAACCGGTACGTGCCGTTAGTGCTGAACACTACCATTTGGTGACGAATAGATTACATGATGCGGTGATGTCTACGCCCGCTCCATCACTGGAGCTCTTCCCGTAGTAAATTATAGAAGTAATCACAAAATACTCACTCGACAGGGGCCACAGGTAAGATAGAGGGGTTGTACACCCACTCGGGTATCGGCTGCCCGTCGGGGTAGAACCGGGTGAGAACGGTAGTGTCGCAGAAGGGGTAGTTGGGGCAGATAGCCGGGTTCATGTCGGCTGGGTATTCGTGAGTAACTTTGGCATTAGGACTGAAAAAGAAATAAAAAATATATATATTGAGCCATACATTACCGTCTAACCGAAACACGATAGTGCTGGACACTACCATTTGGCGGCGAATAGATAAGTGATTATAATAGCAAGTGATATGCCTCTATTGATATTAGTTCTTACTAAATACTCACTCTGCAGGGGCCACAGGTAGTATAGAGGGGTTGTACACCCACTCGGGTATCGGCTGCCCGTCGGGGTAGAACTTGGTGAAGTCGGTAGTATCGCAGAAGGGGTAGTTGGGGCAGACAGCTGGGTTGATACCAGGGGGGTACTCGGTGGCAAACGCTACAGCGGCCAAGACGCACAGGATGAACTGTAAGCAAAAAAGTGTGAAAAAAGCCTTTTAATTACGGTGATAACTGTAATGGCTTATTAAATAATTTACAAGCAATCTAAACTTCAAAATTATTGAAAAAAGTTAACTTAATTTAAAAGCGAGGAAGTTAAAAAGTTACAGAAAAGAGCAATTTTAGAACTGAATATGGATTTTTTTTGTGATTTATAATCTACATAGAACCTTTTTTACAACAAATAATTTAAAAAATACTTTTCTCACCAGTTTAGCGTGCATGTTGATTTGTTATTTTTGATTGATATGTTGACTTGTGTGTCCTCTCAACGATACCGTGAGACTGATACTATATTCTGGCCGCATCGGCAATTTATATTTCGCGTGCGCAATACTGACTTACGAGAGTATTTATTTGAATGTTTTGACTAATTTCTGCGATTTTCGGTATGTCATATTTTCTAATTAATTTATGATTGAGATTGCTGTGTTAGGTTTCTAAATAGAACATACATTTTTCACTAATGTAATTTGTACTTAACAAGTTAATTATGTCAATTAATTTTTACTGGTGGTAGAGTCCCAGTGTAGGGATCGGCGTGGGCATCATCACATTACCTAATCTATCTGCGACCAAATGGTGGTAGTCAGCACTATCGTATTCCGGTTAGATTGTAATGTATAACCCGGAACAACTATCACAAAGACGTTACAACTAAGGTGTCATGGATGGCAACCCATCTGCATGACCTTTGTTTTTTTTTATTAAAAAAAAAAATGGAAAGAAAATTTTGACTTCAGGCGAGACTCGAACTCGCGACCTACTGGGAATCTAGTCCAGCCGCTCTTCCAATTGAGCTACTGAAGCCCTGCCCGAGCGGCTTCGAGTTCGAGTCTCGCCTGAAGTGAAATTTTTCTTTCCATTTTTCTTTAAAATAAAAATATATTTCACAAGCATGTGTTAATGCGAAATAATATAAAACAACCTTTGTTTTTGTTGAGATGTCTATAGGCTGCAGTCTTAGTACTTTACACCCATGTGAATTGCATGCTTATTTGCCACTATCGTTACTGGTGGTAAAACGCCAGTGTCGAAGCTCGCGGGCGTAGACACCACCGCATTACCTAATATATTTGCCGCTAAATGGTAGTGGTAATGTACAGCCCTGTAATTTCCGGCACAGAGGCAGAACACCTTAAGCCTCAGGAGTGGAAACGCATCTGTATTTTGACCTCTGGTCATTGTGTGGGTGTTTATAGGCTGCAATTATCGCTTAACATCAATGTGAACTGCATGCTTGTTTGCCACTTCCATTACATAAAAAAAGACTAAAACTGGTTATATTGAATATGATTGGGAGTTCAGGGACCATCGCACCTACAAAATACAAATTTCCATGGGCTAAACTAAACAAATTCCTAAGTCACAGCACAAATATGTTTGGGAGACACTGGGCAAGTGTCAGGACCAGGATATGTGGCGCTCTACGCTCTCTGCTTACCCTGTAACCGACTTGGCGTGAAGATACATACAAACTGGGCATCAGGATTCACTTAGTTACTTTTTTTATGTAATGGAAATGGCAAACAAGCATGCAGTTCACATTGATGTTAAGTGATGACTGCAGCCTATAGACACGTACACAAGGACAAAGGTCAAAATGTAGATGCGTTACCACTTCTATTTAGTTACCACCGCATTACTTATATACTTGCCGCTAAATGGTAGCGTTCAGCACTATCGTGTTCCGGTCAGGTGGTAATTACTACTATCCTTACTACTGACAACATGACTACTTACTACTATCATTGTTAACATTGTTACTATCATTGTTCATTGTATGCTCTGTTGCCACTGTCACGGCATTAATAAAAATAATAATGTCAATCCTTGATACGTCCCACTACTCCCACTGCTGGGCACGTATCTCTCCCCTTCTTGGGTGGAGGCCTGAAGCTTACTCCACCACGCTGCTCCAATGCGGATTGATGGAGATACGGGTTAGTGGCCAACCCGCTGTCGGATGTTTTCGACCCGCCCATAAGGCCTCCGACAAGGTTTAACGGCGATCTATCGATAACAACCGGGACCGACGGCTTAACGTATAGGTCGCGCCACGTAAAAAGAACGCTGGAAGAAAGTAGAAGGAATGTGTTCGCGCATCGGTACACTCGCGCACGAAAGTACTAGCCCTATTGGTTTATTTTTGATCTAGCTTTCGCTTGCGGTTTCGTGTATTGCGTGGTAGGCAGATTGAAAACGCCGCACCTCATACTACCAAATAGATCGATAAATCGTCTACTGCGCAGCTTGACCGCCAGCGTTCTTTTTACCTGGCGCGACCTATACCCTCCGAAGCACGGAAACGCACATTTTAATTTGCCACTAGCGGTCACCCATCACCGACCGCGCTCGTATCGCTTAACCGAGTAGATCGCTTCCGAATTACACCAGCCGCGGGGCCATGCGCGCTTCACGGCATTAACAAAAACTAACTCAAAACATTAAGGTATAAATTATAAGGCACTAGACTAAGATGTATGTTGGTTCAACTACAGCAACAACAACAACAACAATACACTTTATTGTACACCAGACAACATTAAAAGAAATACAGAAAAGAGAACTTAACACACTTTGTAAATCACTATTTTAATGCTACATTTTTTTTTTCTTTTCACACACGTTCTCATAGTCAAACTGTTTATTTATCATTTTGGATTTCAAGCATCACTTTATGATGTATCAGAAATTAATAACTAAGTTAAATTAAAGTGAATAACAATAGATATACATAACGATTTATGACTGTAAAAATTGAGAATCAAGAATGTCACTGAAAATAAACTTAGATACACTTATGTATATATAAGTAGAATGTCTCATTTCCTCTTTTACAAACTGATAACAAAGAAGTGAGGAACAGAAAAGAAGGTTGTAATACTAAATAGTTTAGTGTAAACATTATATTCTATTAATTTTTAAGTCTCATTGTAAGAGAACTTATATGTTTGTATGAGATTAAATAAAGATCTTTAAACCTAACACAGTACAATAGGCGGCGTTATCGCTATATGAGCGATTTCTACCAGACAACCTTTGGATAGAGGAAAAGATGTGATAGAAAATGGATAGGGGTGTACATACTGAAAAATATACGTTACTAGCTGTTGCCCGCGGCTTTGCCCGCGTGGATGGCGTTTTATAAATATTTTTTCCTGAATTTTCTTGCTATAAACCTCACGGAGCCCGAGAACTTTCCAACGAATGCAAAACCGTGGAATTCGGTTCGTGCGTTCTGATGTTATAGCGTCAGGAAGGAAAACCCGACTTATTTTTATATTATAGATAACTACATAGCTTAATAAAGAAAATACATTAGAGAAATATTTTCATTTGATGTTTTAGCTGCCTTGGTAGTCCAGTGAGAGCAGGCCACTATTACTACGCATGAGGTGTTGGCTGTTGTTTGGTAAGGCAAATTGTGTTGGGATTTTTCAGTTCGTGTTGCTCAGTGCCACGTGCCACCCTCGAAGTTTGATAATATGCCCGGATATCTCAATAGCCCGCTACGTTTTACATGGCACAACCCGTGACTAAAGAATCTTGGGTGTTTGCTTGTATTATTGAATGCATGTTATTCTCATTCTGTCGTTAGATTAATTTGACTCCGGTGAGGTAATATAACATAATTTTTATTTAAAATGAGTACCGCTTAATATTTTCGGTTTTTTTTTAGCTTTAGAGGTTTCAAGCTAACATTCCACAGCTGTTTCTTTGGGCCTCTTTATCAATGCTTCTATACAAAATAGTATAGATCTTACCCTAATTCTTTATAGATAAGAAAATATTTACCTTAGTATTTCTTTTTAACGTAAGTGATACAAACGGTAACATTCAACTATTTCTTCTATGATAAGATATTTTGATTCCGCAAGCGTTCTCTGACAGATATGTTTCTCCTTTGACTGGAATAGAATAGAATAGAATTATTTATTTGCTAGAAATATCAGTAGATTTTGATGTTAATACGTAATACATTAATTTATTTCCTCATATTTCCCTAAACTTTTCATTTCTGAGATATTCGCCGACAAAACGTATCACCCATGGACGTTTCCACCGTTACAACACTTATCAACTTAGGTCTTTAGTTGATAAGGTCTCAATCAATGCCTTATATTAATATGTGTTATAGGGATTGTATGTTAGTTGCTGACACACACTATCGTTTGGCAGACGAATTAGGTAATGCGGTGATGCCTACGCCCTCTTATCCCTTCACTGGAACAATATGCAGATGCCAACCACCCCTGAGGCCTAAGGTGTTATGCCTCTGTGCTGGAAATTACAGGGCCGTAAATTGTACAGGCCCACCTGATCGGCACACGATAGTGCTGAACACTACCATTTAGCGGCAAGTACGTTAGGTAATGCGATGGTGCCTACGGCCGCGATTTGCATCACTGGGGCTCTTCCACCAGTAAAAAACTTCTACGAGAAGAATAATTTGACGTCATGCACTTGATAAATACAAATGACACTAGCGCAATTTTATTAACATAGAACCAGAATACACCACACCCAATTATAATTTAATTAGAAAAAAAGTGGCAAACCAAAAATTGCCCAAGCAATTAAAAAATCATCAAACTTTTAAAAAACAATGTTTTTGTAAATCCCATATTTCTTAACTCGCATATAAATAGCTGCTGTGGCCAGAACATAGCATCGGTCTCACAGTTACCTTCAGAGGATACACCAGTCAGCAAATCAAGCAAAAATAACCAATCAACATGCATCCTAAACTGGTCAGATATTTTTAAAATTATTTGTTTCAAAAAAGGTTCTATGTACATTATAAATCGCAATTTCCCATTTGCAGTTCTTAAATTGCTCTATTCTGTGACTTTTTACCTTCCTCACTCATATTAAGTTTAATTTTGTATTAACTGTAATTCAATAACTGTTTCTTTTTAATCTGATAAATTCAATCACTTAGAAGTTTATATTGCTTTTAAATTTAAACTTGGAAAATTGGAAAAATTCTTCAATAATTGTCGCAAATTCCTTTGAATTCAGTTGAAACAGCATTTTCTGAAACTTATTTTTCAAGGTGACGATGAAATCTATTCTCTTTTTTCAATCTTATTCCAACAGTATCTATTTGAATTTATTGCATAATAACATATTTTTTTAATGAATAAACTCAAAAATTACTCTAGCGTTCTAGAACAGACTTAACCCAGTTTAATTTTGAATGTTTTAAATTGTTTAATTTTTGAATTGAGCATGAAGGCGTAGCATCACAGCATTACGTTAAATGGAAGTGTTCAGCGTTATCAGGTGCTACTGTTCAGTCAATATTTTCCGGTGCAGAGACATAACTACTTAGCCTTTCAACTTGCCACTAAATGGTAGTGTTCAGCACTATCGTGTTCCGGTCAGGTGGTAATGTAATTCCCGGCGCAGATGCATAACACCTTAGGCCTCAGGAGTGGTAACGCATCTGCATTTTGACCTCAGGTCTTTGCATAGGTGTCTATAGGCTGCAGTTATCACTTTACATCAATGTGAACTGCATGCTTGTTTGCCACTTTCATTACATAAAAAAACGTATCAGCATTGCAATATTTCGTATTTATGTAGATATTAAAAGTATACATTGCTCACTTACCCTCTCGCATGCTTATTTGCCAGTACCATGACATAAAGAAGTATTTTTTGTATAAATATAATTGTAACCAATTAAAAAAAAAATTTTCACACTAAAATTTTATTAATAGTATATTCTAACCTTAATTATTTTTTTAATCTACATTTACAATTAAAAAATTACAACTAAACTTAGGTAAAGATATCTAACAATTATTTTTACTTCTATATTTACAAATAAACAGCATGCATCTAAAAAATCTGCATCGCTGTCATCCTGTGCTGTGGTACCTAGAAGGCTGGCAGCATTGCCTCGTTGGATGGCTATGCTAATAAAAAAAAATATTTATTTTAAAAATGCTTTCATTACATAATAAAATTTTATTATTTTATAGAATAAGCCTTTTTTCCTGATATATGATCTGATAACAGAAAACTTCTGAAGCCACAACCCAATTACAAATGAAATTATAAAGGTGGTTTTCACGTTTTCTTACCTACAGTTCATCCTGTGTGCCTTGGCTGCGGTAGCGCTAGCCCGCGAGTACCCCGCCGGCGTCTTCCCAGCCGTCTGCCCCAACTACCCCTTCTGCGACAATGCCCTCTTAGCCCGGTACTACCCCGACGGGCAGCCGAAACCTGAGTGGGTTTACAACCCCTCTATCCTACCTGTAGCCCCTGCAGAGTGAGTATTTTGTAAGAGCTTCTTAACTTGGATTTAAACAAATGTTGCCTGGTGTAATCACTCGTATATTATAAATACTGTAATAAGTCCCAAAACAAATATCCTGTAGTTATTTGCGTCCTTTGTAGTCAAGTGTAACCTAACCTACGCAACATTACTTTTTTCTGTAACACTGTAGTTGTAACACGTTATTCAACAGTTAAATGTTATAAAAAGAAGCTTTGAATTAATTACCTAAATTTGCGATAACGTGTATAATTATGGCAACCTTTGAGACGTCCCACTGCTGGGCACGAGTCTCGCCTCTTTGTGGGGCCTGGAGCTTACTCCACCACGCTGCTCCAATGCGGATTGGTGGAGATACGGGTTAGTGGCCAACCCGCTGTCAGATGTTTTCAAACCGCCCATAAGGCCTCCAACAAGGTTTAACGACTACTATCTATAGATAGCAACCGGGACCGACGGCTTAACGTGTTCTCCGAAGCACGGAAACGCGCATTTTAATTTGCCACTAGCGATCACCCATCACCCACACACACTGTGTATCGTTTAACCGAGTATATCGCTTGCAATCTACATCAGCCGCTGGGCCATGTGCGCTTCGATAACGTGTACTTAGAATAAATTATCAATTGGGGTATAAAAAATACAAAGTAACTATATAACTATAATGACAACAGAGTTTGTCAATTTAAAAATAGGTTTACCTGCTTATCATATCCTGATTTCGTTCTTAGCATTCAGAAAAACATATTTATATGCAAATTTGATTTATGTGTCAATATCTTTTTTACAGTCCCAACGCCAATATTGCTGTCCGCTACCCAGCCAACATGAACCCAGCCGTCTGCCCCAACTACCCCTTCTGCGACAACACCGTTCTCATCCGGTACTACCCCGACGGGCAGCCGAAACCTGAGTGGGTGTACAACCCCTCTATCCTGCCTGTAGCCCCTGCAGAGTGAGTATTTTGGAAGAAAATCTATCTTTTTACTCTCGGTAGAGCTTCAGCGCCGGACCTCGAATAGGTAACTACATTACCTAATCCACTGTCACTAAATGAAAGTGTATATCGCAATCTTGATCCGGTCAGATGATAATCTACGAACCTGTGATTCTCGGTATAGAGTATATAGACATATCACTTTAACACACACTAAGGAGTGGCAACGCATGAACATTCAAATTTGATTTATGTGTAAATATATTTTTTTCTTTTTTTCAGTCCTAATGCCAACATTGCTGCCCGCTACCCAGCCAACATGAACCCAGCCGTCTGCCCCAACTACCCCTTCTGCGACACTACCGTTCTCGCCCGATTCTATCCCGACGGGCAGCCGAAACCCGAGTGGGTGTACAACCCCTCTATCCTACCCGTGGCCCCTGCAGAGTGAGTATTTTGTCATTACTTCTACCTTTTACTCGTGGTAGAGTTCCAGCGAAAAAGCTCGCGATAGTAGACGACTGCATTACTTAATCTACGTGCCACTAAAATGTATTGCTTATCGCTATCGTTTTCGGGTTAAATGGTAATGTACGACCCTGTAATTTCTGGTATAGAGGCATATTAGTTTAGACCACAGGAGTAACAACGCATGTACATTTCAATGTAATGTATGTCTCAGTTTTTATGTAGATGTTTATAGGCCACAGGTAGTATTTACTTACCATCAATTAGAAGTGTGCAGCACTATCGTGTTCCGGTCAGGTGGTAATGTACGGCCCTGTAATTTCCGGCACAGAGGCATAACACCTTAGGCCTCAGGAGTGGTAACGCATCTACATTTTGACCTTGGTCTTTGTGTGGGTGTCTATAGGCTGCAGTCATCACTTAAAATCAATGTGAACTGCATGCTTGTTTGCCACTTTCGTTACATAAAAAAAAATCCATAAAACATGTAATTTATATTATCAAAAATGTAAATTTTTTTTTTTTCAGTCCTAATGCTAGCGTTGCTCCCAAAAGCGAGCCAACTTTAACCGAGTCATCTACCCCAACTTTAACTGAGTTATCTACCCCAGCTGCCCCTTCTGCAGATGAAAAGATATCCGAAGAAAATGATGATTAACATTTGCTACCTGAATTTCCAACGAAAACGTGAAAGCTGTCAGTATGATAATTCTACCTGCACGAAATTCTTCGCAATTTAACATATTATTATGTTTAATCAATGCCATTAAAAAAAACAAGTGTAAATACTCAAGTTTATGTCAAATTAGTCAGAAATGTATTTTTGTATTAGGTTTTACTTATGAAATAGCCGTGAAACACCTTTTATAAATAAACAAAATTAAAGTTACATATTGAATCTTTTACTTATTACCCTTCCATTTATTATCAAGCAATATTGACACTGCTCATCAGTGACTTAACGTTTTAGAAAAATGAGTAGCCTAGAAAAAAATTGGCAGTCTCAAGATGGAAGATCGAACAAAATGGTACATACGTACTTTAGTTAAATTTAAATAAACTATTTTAAAAAATGTTTTGAATTGTCTTAAAAAATGCGAAGAAACTTTTTCCCCAACCTTATATAGATGATAAAACATAATTAAAACGGTTCTGCCGGTGATGCTACTGCTAATGTGGAGTCACTCAAGTCTCTTACTGGTGGTAGAGTTCCAGCGTAGGAGCTGGAGGGCGTAGGCACCATCGCATTACCTTATTTATCTGCCGCTAAATGGTAGTATTAAGCACTATCGTCAGAAAATATGCAATAATACTACGTATAGAATGGACACTTCGATGTCCCTCCCGATTGGCCGCCTCACCCAACCTTCTCCTCTCTTTTGGGAGAGAGGATCACACACCCGACCGCGCCCGTATCGCTTAGCCGAGTAGATCGCTTCCGATCTACACCAGCCGCAAAGTCATTCGCGTTTAACGGCATTAACAAAAACTAACCCAAAAACATTTAGGTAAAAATTCTAAGACACTAGACTAAGATGTATGTTGGTTCAACTACATAGCTTAATAGGCTATTATATGACACGCTACTCAGGGTCCGGCAGAAAGGGTGGGTGTCGCCTGGCGCCGCTTATTTCACTATCCGGTCGACAGGGCCCTAACTCAGTCACAGTACAAATATGAACAGTATGGAAACTACGTACAAAACATTGAAACGGCGCAATCACACAAACATGCACATCAGCGAGGCCCTTAATATGCCCGGAGATCTCAATAGCCAAATCTTGGGTGTTTGCTTGTATTATTGAATGCATGTTATTCTCATTCTGTCGGTAGGTTAATTTGATTCAAGTGAGGTATAATAACATAATTTTTATTTTAAATGAGTAGGTACCGCTTAGTATTCTAGAAAATTCAAAAAATTCAAAATTCAAATCATTTATTTCAAATTGGTCTACAAGGACACTTTTGCATTGTCGGGTTATAAGCTACCTAGAGAGAATGACTTATAATAATAATCCAATAGGTATAAATAAATACCAATTTAATAATAATATTTAACCGATACGTGAATCATCAAATTTTTCAATTCCTTCATAGAAGAAAATGAACAATCTGTTTGTCATAATCATAGTCATTCACTTAGCAGAGTTCCAAGTGCAGGCACTACTGAAAAGAACTCCACTACCCAACAAACTCAGCGTGTTGCTCTTTTGTCAAAACCATAGATTTAATACAAATATTATTACATAGAATACAGATAATGTGAACGTCCATGGCATATAAATATTTGCATATAAACACTTACGCAAATACCCATGAACAGCTTAATATCGTGATAGAATATAACACCCGCAAATCACAACAGACCAGTCCCCACAATCAGCACCCGTTCACGAGTATGACGCATGTGGCAGCCATTGCTCTCCTCGACCATTTTGAAGGGAAGTGAGCAATCCGTCACACGAGAGGTTTTTAAGATAACATTCCTCAGCTGTTTCTCTTCTGGGCCTCTTTCTGAATACTTCTATACAAAATAGTATAGATCTTATCATAATTCTTTATAGATAAGAAAATATTTATGTACCTAAATATTCCTTTTTAACGTAAGTGATACAAACGGTAACATTCAACTATTTCTATATGATATGATATTTTGATTCCGCAAACGTTCTCTGACAGATAAATTATAAAAATATTAAAAAAAAACAATTTTCTATTTACCTATTTATAGAAATAATTTTGCTATGAACAACCTCTCCTCTCCTATTATTATATATATTTTGCTGTGCCCAAAAGGGTCTGTAATGTGATACTAATATTATTTTATTGTCCAACGACACGACCATTGCAGAATGCAAATAAATTATTGAATTGAATTGAAATGTTTCTCCTCTGAACTTTTCATTTTTGAGATATTCGCCGACAGAACGTTTTACCAACGGACGTTTCCACCGTTATAACACTTATCAACTTAGGTCTTTAGTTGATAAGGTCTCAATCAATACCTTATATTAATGTGTTATAGAGATTGTATGTTACTTGCTGACACACACTATCGTTTGGCGGCAGACGAATTAGGTAATGCGGTGATGCCTACGCCCTCTTATCCCTTCACTGGAACACTGTTTTTATGTAATGGAAGTGGCAAACAAGCATGCAGTTGACATTGATGTTAAGTTATTATTGCAGCCTATAGACACCCACACAAAGACCAAGGTCAATAAGCAGATGCGTTACCACTCCTGAGGCTAAAGGTGACAGGCCCACCTAATCGGAACACGATAGTGCTGATTACTACCATTCAGCGGCAAATATATTAGGTAATGCGATGGCGCCTACGCCCGCGAGCTGCGTCACTGGAGCTCTACCACCAGTAAAAAACTACCACGAGAATAATAATTTGACGTCATGCACTTGATAAATGCAAATGACACTAGCGCAATTTTATTAACATAGAACCAGAACACACCACACCCAATTATAAATTAATTAGAAAAAAATGGCAAACCGAAAATTACTTAAGCAATTTAAAAATCATCAAAAAAAAATGCTTTTTTAAATTTAGTATTTTTACGCGTATATAAATTGCTGCTGTGGCCAGAACATAGCATCGGTGTCACAGTTACCTTCAGAGGATACACCAGCCAGCAAATCAAGCAAAAATAACCAAGCAACATGCACACAAAACTGATCAGATATTTATTAAATAATATACATAGAACCTTTTTTGAAACAAATAGTTTCAAAAAAGGTTCTATGTACATTATAAATCGCAAGAATTTCCCATTTGTAGTTCTTAAATTGCTCTATTCTGTGACTTTTTATCTTCCTCACTTTTATTGAGTTTAAATTTGTATTAACTGTAATTCCATAACTGTGTTTTTTTTTCAATCACTTAGAAGTTTACATTGCTTAAATTGAAACTGTAGACATTGGAAAAATCTTCAATAATTGTAGCAAATTCCTTTGAATTCATTTGAAACACCATTTTCTGAAACTGTTATTTTTCAAGGTGACGATGAAATCTATTCACTTTTTTCAATCTTATTAAAACGGTATTTATTTGAATGTACTGCATAATAATATATTTTTTGCATATTTTATTAAAGTCGGTATTCATCGATGTAATATATTCTAACCTTCATATTTTTTTAAATCTATATTTACAAATAAAACATTACAACTAAATTATGCTATAGCTATCTAATAATTATTCTTACTTCTATATTTACAAACTAGCAGTGCCCGCGACTTCGTCCACGTGAGAAAAAATAATAATATGTGGTGGCGCCGCTTTCGGCAAAAATCGCTTGTAATTATACTTTGTCTCATCGCACCCGCAATACCCATCATTACCTATCCTTTTCCCTCTCGTGCACTGTCGCTTACCGCCTCGCAAACCGCGAGGACGCGAGTCGCCGCCAAATCGTCGACCTCAACGGACATACGTTTTTCGAAGTCCTCGCATTCCCGCTATCCCAAGACGTGTGTAGTGTGGTGACTGTTGTGCGCCTGATAAAACTTAACACCTAACCCACCGCGAGTGTCTGTGTGGTGTGCATTTGCTCCGGAAGGCTCTGTTGCCCGGGGACGCCTGGAGTTGCGCCAACGAGGTAAGTGCACGAGTTCCTTCCTGCTAGATCTCCTACATCTTCCGCAACCGCATGCCCTCGCGAGAGACAAGGCAACGCTTACATTGATCTAAAACATACAGTCCACTGCCCTTCAGGCGTGCCGCTGAGCTACCTACCATTTGATTTGGTCACTTCGAGCCGGATTTCGATCCGTTTCGACTTATATATTCCGCACCGCCCTTGTAAGGATCTGTCTTATAAGT
This sequence comes from Macrosoma leucophasiata, assembly GCA_036365455.1. Classification (NCBI taxonomy): domain Eukaryota; kingdom Metazoa; phylum Arthropoda; class Insecta; order Lepidoptera; family Hedylidae; genus Macrosoma; species Macrosoma leucophasiata. Next base: position 6,344,603 of record JAWQUS010000015.1, read on the forward strand.
GTATTTATAAATATTTCTTTATTATTTACGCAAACGCATATAAATAACCTCATATTTATATCTATTTTATACCGCATATACCGCGCCACAACAGTTATTACGTTGTCGGCATACATATAATTATTATATACTTATCTATATAAACGCATTTCATCATATTTTTCTTTAAAAAACTCGCCACGACTCTGTTTCATTCTATTTCTACCTCCATATTTGCCGCCATACGCCGGACGCCGGTATAACGCCGAGTCGCCGAGTGCGCGTGCCCTGCGCGCGCAGCACGTTAACAAGCATTTTGTAGCGGTTTTTAAACTTTTAAATTAATTGTTACAAATATGGCGGAAGAAAAGAAAAGTAAACGCACTGCTTCCTCTGTATTATTGGACAAAGAATTAAAATTATTAGAAGCTAAACGCAATACTATTTTTGAGCGGATTCAAAATATTTATGATTCTTCAAAAAATATACATATAGATGAGAATTTAAAGGAAAGTTTCCTTAGTTCGGTCACTACGGTAGATACTCTTCGTAGTGAATTTCAACAACTTTTAGATAATTATAATGATCGATTATTGACAATCGATCCAGACGCAACGCCTAATTTTCATAGTCTGATCTCATTTGACGACCTATATGGCCGCATTAAGCATATAAGTTCGCAGCTAAACACTAAAAATGTTGATAATAAGTTACCCCGCAAAATTAAACCTAATTTACCACCCATTGAACTTATGACCTTCGACGGTGACATTCGTTCATGGCCATTGTTTTTCGCGAGTTTTAAATCCACGGTGCACGACAATTCATCGCTGTCAGATTCGGAGAAATTGTATTACCTTTTAGGCAAACTGACAGGTAAGGCGCAGACCGCTTGCGCGGGTATTACGCCTTGCGCAGAAAATTATAATTTGTTATTACAAACGCTTATCGATAAATACGATGATAAAAGATCGCTCGCATCTACCTATTTAGATCAGCTATTAGAATTTAAATCACAAACTTCTACATCCGCGTATAATTTCGATTTATTTATCGATAAATTTGTTACAGCCTTTCGAGGTCTAAAAAACTTAAAAATTCCAGACTTAACAGATTATATTATTTTACATCTCGCGCTTAAAAAATTAGATTCCGATACTGTACGTACGTTCGAACGGCTGGGTGATTCATCCAAGATACCTACCTTCGATAGCCTGGTTGAGTTTATTACAAACCAATCTAAAATACTACAACGTTCGTGTCCAGCTAGTAATAATAAAAATATTGTCAGTCGCGGCCGTCCTAGTAGTAATAATAACGCTTTGCAAAAATATTCATTTCTCACTACACTTAATAATTCCACAAATAAATGCTTATGTAAAAATATAACCCATCAACATTTATTTAAATGTCCGCAATTAATTCAAATGTCGCCAGAGGAACGCTTTAAATTAATTAAAGAACGCAACGCGTGTGTTAATTGTTTAAGCATTAACCACAAAGTATCGTCGTGTAATTCTAATACAAATTGTAGATCCTGTAATCAAAGGCATCACACATTACTTCATTTTTCTTCCTCGGATTCGAACCGTGGTACGTCCCGCCGCGCGCCTAACCATTCCGCCACTGCGCCGCAGGAGACTGCACTCGCGCAGACCGCGCAGTCGCCGCTAGCGTGCTCCACTACTCCGCGCAATGAAGTATCGTTATGTACGACATCCACTGCCGCGTTACATTCCACCACGAATAATACTCACTACAACGGACAACGCCAGCAATGTATTACGCACAAATACAGTTTTGCTAGCCACGGCCCAGGTTATTGTATATGATAGTTCGGGTCAACCACATACAGTGAGATGTTTGTTAGATACTGCTTCTAATTGTCATTTTATTTCGGCGAGTTGCGCTAAGCGTTTAAATATTCATTTAAATAATATACCTTACACTATAGTTAAGGGTATAGGTGGTTCAGAAAAGGCTATACAGGGCTCAGTTTCGTTACAATTTTACTCTAAATATAATTCAAATATCAAATTCGATGTTTCCGCGTTAGTTGTAGATCACATTACAGATAATTTGCCATCTGCATATATAGATAAATCCGCGCTTTCTTATTTAAATAATTTACCGCTCGCTGATGATACGTTCGCAACACCGAGCCCCGTCGACATTTTGATCGGTGCTTCGCTGTTTACGCATTTATTATTGCCCGGCGCCATGCACAGCAACACCGCCGCGCCGCCCGCTATCAATACCGTACTCGGTTACGTAATTATGGGTTCCGTACCCACGCTTCATCCCGCTTACGCTCAGTCGACATTGACTTCATGCTGCGCCATAGTGCACAGAGATAAAACTGTCACTATTGACGATTTAATAAAGAAATTTTGGGAGCTCGAAGAGCTTTCTTGTCCGCCCGTTCAGTGTCAGGATGACATTGAATGCGAAGAATTTTACCGCACTACTACTGAGCGAGATTTTATCGGTAGATATACCGTCGCTTTACCGTTTCGCGAAGATTTTTTTTCGTTAGGTAATTCTTTCGAAACCGCACGCAAACGTTTTTTGTGCTTAGAGAGAAAACTCGAAGCATCCCCCCAGCTGAGGATGTCTTATGATGACGTAATGCACGAGTATTTAGATAAAAAATATTTATCACCCGCGCCTACTGATGACCATGATAATTCTCTTTTTCCTACTTATATGATCCCGCATCATGGCGTCATCCGTGACGACAAGTCCACGACAAAATTACGCGTCGTTTTAGATGCCAGCTGTAAAACTTCTTCTGGCATATCCTTAAACGATATTCTTCATAGCGGTGCTAATCTGCAAGGAGATTTATTTCAAATAATATTAAATTTTAGACTATTCGCTGTCGCTCTTACCGCAGATTGTAAACAAATGTTTTTACAAATTTCTGTCCGTGAACAAGATCGCCGCTTTCAGCGCATCCTGTACCGCTTCGACCCACGGGAACCTCTCGCTGTGTATCAGTTCAATAGGGTATGCTTCGGTTTGAAGTCTAGTCCCTACCATGCATTGCGTACCGTCAAGCAGCTCATAACTGACGATGGAGATAAATACCCGAGAGCCCGCGAAGTCGCTACTACGTCACTTTACACGGACGATTTAGTGTTCTCGACGCAAACTGAACATGAAGCGCTCGCCACCGCTCAAGAACTTATCGCCCTGTTCAAGGGAGCTCAATGGGACTTGCTTAAGTGGAGTAGCAACTCCTCAAATGTTCTAAATAATATTCCCGCTTCGCATAGGCATCCTTGTGAGGTTGAATTCGATAAATCCGATCAACATAAAATTCTGGGGTTGCGTTGGTCTAACAACACAGATACTTTCTTTTTCATAATTTCTCCTCCCGATGAGAAGTGTACAAAACGCGCTATACTTTCAACGATCGCTAGGTTGTGGGATGTTATGGGCTTTGTAGCTCCCACTATCCTTTACGCTAAACTGCTGATCCGACAGCTCTGGCTTTTAAAGTTGGATTGGGATGAAGTGCCGCCTCCCAATATTATTAAATCATGGAAACAGTTTTGTTCCGAATTAACATCACTTAATAAATTAAAAATACCGCGTTACTTGGGAGTAGCCGACGGCACAGAAGTCACACTTCTAGGCTTTGCGGACGCCAGTGAGTTGGCATACGGTGCAGTTGTATACTTACATGTACACTCCGGGAACGAGAACGCCGTACAGCTTGTTTGTGCGAAGTCCAAGGTGGCGCCTATGAAAACGCTATCTGTTGCGCGTCTTGAACTTTGTGCAGCTGTACTTTTGTCTAAATTACTTCGCATTGTCTTTGATAATTATAACCCGCGGTACAAAATGAATATTTACGCATTTTCTGACTCTAAGGTCGTGTTATATTGGATTAAAAGTTCACCGCATCGCTGGCAAACATTCGTAGCGAATAGGGTTGTCACATTAAATGACAACATATCCGCAAGTAATTTTTATCACATCTCGGGAGCAGAAAATCCCGCAGACTGTCTTTCCCGCGGTTTATCGCCTAATAAATTAATCACGCACCCCCTGTGGTTCCATGGGCCACAGTGGGCTTCGCTTGTGCCGTCCCAGTGGCCTATTAATGAACTGGACGGAGTTTCTGGTGACAATATCCCAGAACAAAAAATTCTGTCGTTCAATACTTTCACAGCGCCAGAAGAAAATATTATATACGCTCTCGCAACCCGCATGTCTTCTTGGCCAAAATTATTGCGCACGCTAGTATATGTTTTTAGATTTTTAAAATTACTTCCCCGCACTAAATCCGCTGGTGTCACCCAGAGTGACCTCGAATTTGTCGAAAGTAAGTTACTTCGCGTTTTGCAATTAAAATATTTCGCTGACGATTTTCATAATTTAAATAAATCTAAACCTTGTTCAACCGCTTTACAAAGATTAAAACCATTTCTAAATGACGGACTCATTCGGGTAGGAGGTCGTCTCTCATATTCCGAATTGAGCCACTCGCAAAAACACCCTATTATTTTACCGCGTCACGATCACATTGTCGATCTGTTGATAGATTATTATCATACAAAATATTTACACGCCGGACCGGAGCTCTTAATGTCTTTACTGAGACAAAAGTTCTGGATTTTATCCACCCGACGTTGCGTACGCAGTCGAGTTCACAAATGCAATAGGTGCTTCAGACTGAAACCGCGCTCCGCACCTCCGCTTATGGCTGATTTACCTAGCAGTAGGGTTACGCAGTCCATAAAGGCCTTCACTCATACAGGCTGCGACTACGCAGGCCCTGTATCTTACACGCCAATAAGACGTCGCGGCGCTAAAAGTCACAAGGCTTATCTGTGTATCTTCACGTGTCTAACTACTCGCGCTGTACACATTGAAATCGCTTCAGATTTAAGTACGCATAGCTTTCTAGCCGCGTTAAAACGCTTTCTCGCACGACGTGGTCCCGTACAATATTTGTACTCGGACAACGGTAGAAACTTTGTAGGGGCACGTTCGTATTTAAAAGAACTTTATAATTTTCTTAACAAAGAATATCGTTCAAATTTTGAAGAGGAGTTAGTAGAAAATCGCATTACGTGGAGGTTTATACCACCTGCCTCTCCACATTTCGGTGGATGTTGGGAGAGCATGGTTAAGGTAATCAAAACGCATTTATTTAAGGTTATAGGTCAACAGCTTCTTTCTTACGAAGAATTAAATACAATTCTCGTACAGATAGAAGGTCTGTTGAATTCGCGACCACTGACCGCACTTAGTTCAGATCCGTCTGAACCTATGGCTTTAACTCCTAGCCATTTCCTACACACTGTTTCTTTAAATTCATTTCCTGCACCAGACGTAGAACCAGATAAACTTAATTTGCTTCAGAGACACTCATTATTAAATAAATTAGTGCAGTCCTTCTGGAAGCGATGGAAGGTCGAGTACCTCCACAACTTACAAGTCCGTCAGAAATGGAACACCCCTACAGTTCCAATCACTGAAGGAACGGTTGTGGTCATAAACACAGAGAACGCTCCGCCCCTGGCGTGGCCTCTAGGTGTCGTCGACAAAATACACCCTTCCAAAGACGGCGTTACACGCGTGGTGTCGGTACGGACGACTAAGGGAACCTTCCTTCGTCCAGTGATTCGCCTGTCCTCTACCAAATCAGTAGGGTGACAACGTTTTCGCAGTAGCTTAGGTTAAGAATAATAAACGCATATAAGTACATATATATTTATTTTAATTTTCCAAACCGCTCTGACATATGTTATTTTATTCGCATAACGCTCATTTTTTCTCACATATTTATTTATTTTTTCTTAAAGACGATCCTTTAAGGCCGGGGGGAAATGGTGGCGCCGCTTTCGGCAAAAATCGCTTGTAATTATACTTTGTCTCATCGCACCCGCAATACCCATCATTACCTATCCTTTTCCCTCTCGTGCACTGTCGCTTACCGCCTCGCAAACCGCGAGGACGCGAGTCGCCGCCAAATCGTCGACCTCAACGGACATACGTTTTTCGAAGTCCTCGCATTCCCGCTATCCCAAGTGTGTAGTGTGGTGACTGTTGTGCGCCTGATAAAACTTAACACCTAACCCACCGCGAGTGTCTGTGTGGTGTGCATTTGCTCCGGAAGGCTCTGTTGCCCGGGGACGCCTGGAGTTGCGCCAACGAGGTAAGTGCACGAGTTCCTTCCTGCTAGATCTCCTACATCTTCCGCAACCGCATGCCCTCGCGAGAGACAAGGCAACGCTTACATTGATCTAAAACATACAGTCCACTGCCCTTCAGGCGTGCCGCTGAGCTACCTACCAATATGATTGTTCAGTATCTACCCGGACGAAGTCGTGGGCGCAGCTAGTAAAAAGTAGCCTAAGTTACTCCTTATTATATCAGCTACCTACCCGTGGAAGTCCCGTCAAAGTCGGATACACTCCAATTCTACTTATTTGTATCTAGGTATGTGTGTATGTATGGATGTATGGAGATAAAAGTCCCGTCAAAATCGGTGAAGCCGTTCCCAAGATTAGCCCCGCTAAACAGACAAACAGACAGACAAAAATTGTAGAAAGTGTTGTTTTGGTATATGTGCCGTGTATACATACATATGCATACTTACATATTTAGTAAAAAGCGGTTATTTTAATATTACAAACAGACACTCCAATTTTATTTATTTGTATAGATTTATTATGGAAGGTAATATACAACAAAAGATCTAAAAATTCTGTGAAAATTTTAAGCGTCTACTTGCCGTTATTATTGAGCAAAAACTATACGAAAAAAACACGTTTATTGTATGCCCTCTTGGACCTCTTAACATTTTGATTTTCTTATTTTTAGTAATTAATTTTGTTTTTATAGCGGTAACAGAAATACATAATTTATGAAAATGTCAGCTTTCTAGCTATCACTATTTACGAGATTTAGCCTGGTGACAAACAGACGGACGGACGGACATACAGACAGACAGCGGTGGATTAGTAATCCGTAGGGTCCGTTTTTACCTTTAAGGTACGAAATCCCCTAAAAGATAGAACTAAGATACAGAAAAGCTTAAAAATACCTATTCGATATGATTCTTTTAATTGTCATAACTTTTTATTTCTTAACCGATTCACATGAAACAAACACTAAATATTAAGTGAAGCTTACCACAATATATTAGTGAAAACAGCAAACCGAATAAGCCGTTTCTGAAATTAGGGTGTACAACACACAGACAAACAGACATTTTTTCGGGATAAAAGTACCCAGTGTTGTACGACAAAGGTTAAAGTATAATCATACCAAGTTTCATTGTAATCGGACCGGTAGTTTTTATGTGATGCTTGAACAAACAGACAGACAGACAAAAAATTTTCTAATCACGTATTTGTGTTCGGTATCGATCTAGTTTCATATTTTTTCAATATTTTTAATGTACAGAATTTGACCTTCTACAGTTTTATTATAAGTATAGATAAACAGCATGCATCTAAAAAATCTGCATCGCTGTCATCCTGTGCTGTGGTACCTAGAAGTCTGGCAGCATTGCCTCGTTGGATGGCTATGCTAATAAAAAAAAATATTCATGTTAAAAATGCTTTCATTACATAATAAAATTTTATTGTTTTATAGAATAAGCCTTTTTTCCTGATATATGATCTGTTAACAGAAAACTTCTGAAGCCACAACCCAATTACAAATGAAATTATAAAGGTGGTTTTCACGTTTTCTTACCTACAGTTCATCCTGTGTGCCTTGGCCGCGGTAGCGCTAGCCCGCAAGTACCCCGCCGGCGTCTTCCCAGCCGTCTGCCCCAACTACCCCTTCTGCGACAATGCCCTCTTAGCCCGGTACTACCCCGACGGGCAGCCGAAACCTGAGTGGGTTTACAACCCCTCTATCCTACCTGTAGCCCCAGCAGTGTGAGTATTATGTCATTACTTCTACCTTTTTACTCGTAGTAGAGTTCCAGCGAAAAAGCTCGCGATCGTAGACGACTGCATTACTTAATCTACGTGCCACTAAAATGTATTGTTTATCGCTATCGTTTTCGGGTTAAATGGTAATGTACGACCCTGTAATTTCTGGTATAGAGGCATATCAGTTTAGACCACAGGAGTGACAACGCATGTACATTGAAATATCAGTTTTTATGTAGATGTTTATAGGCCACAGGTAGTATTTACTTACCATCAATCAGAAGTGTACAGCACTATCGTGTTCCGGTCAGGTGGTAATGTACGGCCCTGTAATTTCCGGCACAGAGGCATAACACCTTAGGCCTCAGGAGTGGTAACGCATCTACATTTTGACCTTGGTCTTTGTGTGGGTGTCTATAGGCTGCAGTCATCACTTAAAATCAATGTGAACTGCATGCTTGTTTGCCACTTTCGTTACATAAAAAAAAATCCATAAAACATGTAATTTATATTATAAAAAATGTAAATTATTTTTTTTTCAGTCCTAATGCTAGCGTTGCTCCCAAAAGCGAGCCAACTTTAACCGAGTCATCTACCCCAACTTTAACCGAGTCATCTACCCCAACTTTAACTGAGTTATCTACCCCAGCTACCCCTTCTGCAGATGAAAAGATACCCGAAGAAAATGATGATTAACATTTGCTACCTGAATTTCCAACGAAAACGTGACAGCTGTCAGTATGATAATTCAGTAATGAAATTTTTCGCAATTTAACATATTATTATGTTTACTCACTGCCATTTAAAAACAAACAAGTGTAAATACTCAAGCTTATGTCAAATTAGTCAGAAACGTATTTTTGTATTTGGTTTTATTTATAGCCGTAAAACACCTTTTATAAATAAACAAAATTAAAGTTACATATTGAATCTTTTACTTATTACCCTTCCATTTATTATCAAGCAATATTGACACTGATCATCAGTGACTTAACGTTTTAGGAAAATGAGTAACCTAGAAAAAAATTGGAAGTCTTCAACTGGAGTGTCTTCAACTTAGTATTCAACTGGAGTGATGAATGTAAAAAAAGAATTGAATGTTTTTATACAATGATGTTATATGTTAAAGCTCATTGTTTTTATACTTTGGAGCGCCGCGCTCTCTGTATTTCCTTTAAGACACTTGCCATGAAGACACGTACATTATTATTATAAGTAGTTTTCCAATTGATAGTTTCCATTTAAATATAAGATACTAGCTGACCCGGCAAACTTCGTATTGCCTCAGAATGAAATAATGTGACTAAGGTTTGATAGATACGTACTATTTGTATGGGAAAATGAAATTGTGGTTTTTACTATTTTCCTTCAATTTCTTCATATTTTCTTACCTTTTAAAACTTCCCTGGACTTCCGAAAATCATTCAAAACCAAAATTAGCCAAATCGGTCCACCATTTCTCGGGTTTTAGCGAAACTAACGAACAGCAATTGATTTTTATATATTATTATATAGATGATAAAACATAATTTAAATTTTATGAATGTTGGCCTTCTCCAGGAAATTTTAGATAATCCAAAAGCAGAAATCGCAAAAGAATTATGTAAGATAATTCCTCGCCAGTCACATGTTCCTTGCTATTTCCTTATATCATAATAATGGTTTAAGTTTGTATTGGCTACGATGGAGTTGACATGTCGTGGGACAAAACCCCTTTTAAAAAATAGAATAAAAAAAAAACATAATTAAAACGATTCTGCCGGTGATGCTTCTGCTAATGTGCAGTCACTCAAGTCTCTTACTAGTGGTAGAGTTCCAGTGTAAGAGCTGGAGGGCGTAGGTGGTGCCAGCTCACGCATTACATAATTTATCTGCCGCTAAATGGTAGTATTTAGCACTATCGTCAGAGAATATGTAATAATACTACGTATAGAATGGACACTTCGATATCCCGCCCAATTGGCCGCCTCATCCAACCTACTCCTCTCTTTTGGGAGACGTTTGGTATTCTCTTCGTGATACGCACACTGGTGCACGTGTAAGTTATTGATGTCTGTGTAAAAGATACCAAATTAAGCGTTTGTATGGAGTTTTGGCGGAGTGTCCGCGGTGTGCTATTGTAGTACGTACGTATATACTGAATTGTGACAGTTATATCGCCAACATGCATTACCATTTAACTGAAATCCGATAGTGCTGAACACTACCATTTCGGTGGCAGATAAAGTTCAAAGTTTTATTGCTTTCATGTACATTTAAGGTGTTATTTTAAGTAATTTGTATCGACATGATACTCGACTGAACTGGGTAGACTAAAGTTGTTAGCAAGTTGCTTTCTCAATGTGTAATGCTTTTGTTGTTTAGCCTTTTCGAAGATTTTAGGACATTTTCTTTTAAATTTATTTATCTCTAGGATATAGATAGATTAGATAATGCGGTGGTGCCCATGCACTTGAGTCCCTACACTGGAACTATATCTACTACCAGTAAAAATAAATTAACATAATTCACTTGATAAACACAAATATCATTAGCACAATATCATTAACTTAGAACCACTAATGATAATAATGCACTACATCTAATTATAATTTAATTAGAAAAAAAAACGTAAAAACCGAAAATCGTACAAGTAATTTAAAAATAATCATCACATTAAAGAAAATGCTCTCATATAAATTGCTGCTGCAGCCAGAACATAACATCAGTCTCACGGTATCGTTGAGAGGATATACAAGCCAACAAATCAATCAAATATAATCAATCAACATGTACGCTAAATTGGTGAGAATCAAAAAAAAAATTACAAAAAAGTTTCTAAGTAGATTGTTTTATATTATTTCGCATTAACACATGCTTGTGAAATATATTTTATTTTTAAAGAAAAATGGAAAGAAAAATTTGATTTCAGGCGAGACTCGAACTCGCGACCTACTGGGAATCTAGTCCAGCCGCACTTCCAATTGAGCTACTGAAGCCCTGCCCGATTTGTCAAATCTTTCCTTCACATCTATTGCATTGCTTTATGGTAGCAGCAGCGCCATCTATTACCAACTATGCTAGTTAGGCAACCGATATAATAGACTTTTCAGTTTATTGAATATCGTAAAGAAGTCGCTTTTACCCTTAATAATTGTTTTATATTATTTAGATTGTAAATCACAAGAATTTTCCATTCGCAGTTCTAAATTTGCTATATTCTGTGACTTTTTACCGGACTTCTTCTTTTTTAAACTGGAATTCCATAACTTGTTCTTTTTTCAATCACTTGGATGTTTATATTTAAGCAGTATAATATAAACATCCGGACGGCGCCGCAAGCTTAACTTAGCGTTGCGTCGTCAGTTGTCCCGTAACCCTAGTGCCGCGCACACGCATCTCAACCCGCCTAAAGTAACCGTAAAAATGTAACTCTGTAACTTCTGTATTATATGGTGATCACCAACAATGGACTTCTCATTATCCATCTCCTACAACCTGAACACGCAAAAACCTTCACATTGGCAATATCCAACGACAACAGAATATCACTCAAGAATCTCTAAATAACCATAAGAGAAATCTTTAAAAATCGTGAATTAAAAAGCCTGTTTTGACATTTTCTTATTTACAGTTCATCCTGTGCGTCTTGGCCGCGGTAGCGGCAGCGATCGAGTATCCCCCCGGCGTCAACCCAGCCGTCTGCCCCAACTACCCATTCTGCTACACTACCGACTTCACCAAGTTCTACCCAGATGGACAGCAGAAACCCGAGTGGGTGTACAACCCCTCTATCCTACCAGTGGCCCCAGAAGAGTGAGTATTTTGTGATAACTTCAGATTTTTTACTGGTGGTAGAGCTCCAGTGTAAGCTCGCGGGCATAGGCCCCTACATCACCTAATCCGCCCGAATAGCCCGTATCTAATTGTACCAACAGTTTTAGTTACATTAACAGTTCTTAGATACTAGTAGTGAAGTAACAACAACAGTAACTGAACACGAGGATGTCCTCGTCGGAACCACCTATTAATACGATGGTGCCTACGTATGGACTACCGCCTTATTTAATCCATTCACCGCCAAATGCTAGTAACCAGCACTATAGTGTTCCGGTTGTAGCGTCCACTACATTAAGGCGCCAACTAGTGGAATACAATGAAATCTTACAGTACTTGTCTAGTACGATAGATGGCGTGCAGTCAAATTACATCGCACATACGAAGATTTCTCAAGAGTTGGCATATATACAACTTCCCAACGTCAACCGTTGGGCCGCGGCCCGCCAGGCGCTACCACCTCGCCGGAGGAACGCTTCCACCCGTTCCTCCACACGATTGTACGGTAATGTATGGTCCAATATATAATTTTTATTTCTTTTTCAGTCCTAATGCCAAAGTGGTTCACGAATACCCAGCCAACATGGACCCGGCTATCTGCCCTAACTACCCCTTCTGCTACACTACCGTTCTCACCCGGTTCTACCCCGACGGGCAGCCGATGCCCGAGTGGGTGTACAACCCCTCTATCTTACCTGTGGCCCCTGCCGAGTGAGTATTTTGTAATCACTTCTATCTTTTTACTGTTTACTAGTCACTATTCAGATAAACAAAATTATACCAGTAACTTGCACAAGCGAAGCGCGCATGGCCCCGCGGCTGGTGTAGATCGTTAGCGATCTATTCAGTTAAGCACTACGGGCGCGGTCGGCTAGTGTGATGGGTGACCGCTAGTGGCAAATGAAATGCGCGTTTCCGTGCTTCGAAGGGCACGTTAAGCCGTCGGTCCCGGTTGCTATCGATAGATAGCAATCGTTAAACCTTGTCGGAGGCCTTATGGGGCGGTTTGAAAACAGCCGACAACGGATTGGCCACTAACCCATCCACCTCCACCAATCCGCATTGGAGCAGCGTTGTGGAATATGCTCCCCCCAAAAAGGGGAGAGACTCGTGCCCAGCAGTGAGACGTATAATGGGTTTCCATGATGATTATTATTATTATAACTTGCACAATGACATATACTAGGGACTTATACACACATACATGTTTATGTCATAGAGAATTTGTGTGTCATTATTATTATTATTTCATTTTCAGTCCTAATGCCAACGTTGCTTCGCGGTAGCCAGCCAACTTTAACCCGACTACCTGCCCCAACTGCTCGTGAAAACTTACCCAAAAGAAAACGAACAATAACATTTTGAATACCACAGTTTCCAATTAAATCGTAACTGCTATCAGTATAAAAATTTTACCTGCATGAAATCTTGCGCAATATGAATTAAGTTAACTACTCACTGCCATTTAAAAAACAGATGTAAATACGTTCACGTCAAATTATACAAATGTATTTTGTATTAGGTTTTATTTTTGTAAAAAAAGTATAAAACGTTTTGTAAATAAACAAAATCATAGTTATTGAATCTTTTACTTGTCTCTCGTCAGCACGGGGTCCAATTTGAACCCCGGACCTTTGTCAAGCTTGCGCGGGGACATAGGGGGTCCAACACGTAGAGGCCCTTTCGAGAATTTTGATCTACTTTGTAATGGGTTATATTCGGCGGGACCTCTCTCTGACTGCATCAATAGTTAATACAGACACAGACAGACCCCGCAGAATACATGGGACTATTGTAATGATAAATGACTCGCCAAACTTAGGGCTATGTGGGTGAACTACTACTGGTGGGGGACTAGCTGGCTAGGTCTATGGAGTGAGATCCGGCACTTGCCTATATTCAACATCTCACATTATTGAACCCTACTTTAGGCAGGTGGTGACTCGCCTCTCCTTGGTGGGCCCCCCAGACAGCCAACCCGATGGTCGACGGGGGGGAACACTGGCGTGAGAGGCTGGGGGTGTCGAGAGGTGTGGCACCGGTTTCACCATCACGAGCATAGAGCAACGCGGCCCACCGGTCGCAGCGGACCGGAGGGGAGTAGCCATAGCGTGTATTACCGATGCAACATTTTTTGCGGGGGGAAATGCGTGCGACACACACGCACACAACAAAAATCGTCTTCTGCTACGAAACTCATACCTTGGCGTTAACAAAATACAGAAACAATTTCACGCACACATTTAAACATCAAGAAGCGCGCATGGCCCAGCGGTTGGTGTAGATCGTTAGCGATCTATTCGGTTAAGCACTACGGGCGCGGTCGGGTAGTGTGATGGGTGACCGCTAGTGGCAAATTAAATGCGCGTTGCCGTGCTTCGGAGGGCACGTTAAGTTGTCGGTCCCGGTTGCTATCGATAGATAGCAGTCATTAAATCTTGTCGGAAACCTTATAGGCGGTTTGAAAACATCCAACAGCGGGTTGGCCACTAACCTCAACACCTCCACCAATCCGTATTGGAGCAGCGTGGTGGAGTAAGCTCCAGGCCTCCAAACGGGGAGAGACTCGTGCCCAGCAGTGGGACGTATAATGGGTTGCCATTATTATAATTATTATTTAAACATCTAGGCGATAGGTATAGGCCAATTTGGCATACAGGCTTTCCCCTCTGTCAAAGTACAAGCCTATTTTGACAGAGGGGAAAGCCTGTATATGGCTACTCCCCTACGGTGTTGCTCTATGATCACAAGCGAGAAATCTGGAGCTTGGAGCGGGCTGCCCACTATTATGCCTTTAGACACTTCCACCCCCGAGTGTAAAACAATCAATCTTTTACTTATTATTACCCTTCCATTTATTATCAAGCAATATTGAAACTTGTCGTCAGTGACTCAACATTTTAGGAACATGGCTAACCTTGAAAAGAGTGGTAAGTCCAACATGTATTACTGGTGGTAGAGCTTCAGTGACGGAGCTCGTGGGCGTAGGCACCACCGCATTACCTAATATACTTGCCGCTAAATGGTAGAAAAAACATTGCAGGTTTATACGAACTAGAACTTTCGAACGCTCCACGCTCTCTGAAGATATATTTATTACCATAGTTCTAAAATCGAGAGTTTCCATTATAATAAAATAAGACATGGTGAAACATAATTATAATGATTCTTCAGACATGATGAGACAAACAGACGTATATTTTAAACTTATAAGTAACTTGCTATTCTCGCGACTTCGTTAGAAATCGTTTCAGCAGAATAGCTGTGAAAAAGCAACAGATAGACCGACACACAGACAGGCAGAAGACAGACTTTCACATTTATAATATTAGTATAGATATGGAGAGGATTTGCCGTGCTAAATTAAACAAATAACTGACCCTACTAAATTATTCTATCCAATTTAAAAAACTACGAGAAACTCACGTCTTCCTAATTTGCGCCGAACTCAGTTTTCATCTGCTCTTGGTATCTTCGCATTGATCCAGGTTTGCCATCCGTTTACAAGTTATCTACAACAATTAAACAGAGTAAGTAGGTACCTACTTACAGTACCTGGTTCAAAAAAACCAAATGTTCTGTTTTTTTTATGTCTGATGGTTAGTAGACAAGCAAACGGGCCACATGTAAGTGGTGACCAGGAGAATTGCCAACGCGCTGCCTTGAAGGACCCTTTTCGCACCATTTTTGAAGAACTCCATATTGTAGCTCCGAGGAAACAGAGAGAGAGAGGGAAGTTCGTTCCACAATTTACACGTTCTGGGCACAAAAGAACGTGAAAAGGAACGTACCGTTGAACACTGCCAATTGTCCAGGAGGTGAGGATGGAATTTCTCTCTTCGGCGGGTAGTGCGATGTAAGAAATGAGACGGTAGCAACATATCGAAAAGTTCAACAGAGCACTCACCATTGTAGAGACGGTGAAAGATAGACAGACGCCCGATGTCTCTGCACAAGCTCATATTTTCGAGCCTGTCAGTGAGTCCTGGATCGTTAACGATACAAACGGTGCGTCTTTGTAAGGAGTCGTGTAGTTACGTTAGTGTACGTTTTTATAAGTGGCCAAGCTGGTATTTGGGGGCAGCTACCCACAGATGAAATGTCAATACTTGTTTAATTTTAACGAACTAACCTAATCCATTATTATGACTGAATATCTTAACTTACCTTATTACCCATATTTTTTCAAGTAAATGCTTAAAAGGAGATAAATTACATATCAAACGTAACTTAATTTCTGCACTCCTCGTAAGCAGAGGTAAATGCATGCATTCAAGCATTCATACTAGCATCCACGATTCACTGGTTACATTTTGACCAATATAACTGATGGCGAACCTATTGACATCTCCAAGCACGTTACCAAACTACGAGATAACTTCCAGAAAAAGGAAAAAATAGAACCAGAGAAAATGAAATTACATCCATGTCTCTAGTAGTCCGACCCGGTATTGGCCTTTGGAATTCTGCCGGTGAACGGCAAGGAATGACTCTTTTTCTTTTCTTTTTACTCTTTGTTGTCAGTTTGTAAAGGGGAAATGAGACATTCTACTGATATACTTTTTACATTAGTATATTACATACTTAGTTTTATCTTGGGTGCACGAAAGGAGCCTCCCCGAGTGGCGTATATGACTACTAATAATACTCATGAGCGCCCGGCGCACCCTGGACACGTTGATCCAAGAAGTTTTATCTGATTGATATTCTTGTCTATACATATATTTTTTATCTTGTTTGACATGTATATCAATTGTTATTCACTTTAATTTATTTTGTTTGCTTTTGACGTGTCATAAGAGGTGCCTGTCACCCTAATTGAATAAATGAGTTACTGATTCTGATTCTGCTATCGAACCCAGGATTCCAATGTAGCTGAAGTGGCTCGCTACCACTAGACTACCGAGGCAGTTCCTACCTACTAATTGTAATAAAAGTTACGAAACAAATAGACACATGTCATCCTAGGGTCGTTGTTGTTTACTTTTGGAGAAGCATAATTATAGTTAGAAGTGTTAGAACAGGTTGATGAAATTGTATATCTTGGATGTGCTTTTAGCAAGGATGGTAGGTACACCACTGACATAGAAAGAAGAGTGCTTGCTGGGAATTGCGTGAATGGAGCGTTGGGTAAGCTGCTAGAATCTAATCATCTCAGCCAGCGGGCTCGACTAGCCGTACATAATGCTGTACTTACTCCAACGCTTTTATATGGAAGCGAGAGCTGGGTATGCAGGAAAGAGCATGAAAGTAAGTTGAACGCGGTCGAGATGAGATCTTTGCGCAAGATCTGCGGTGTATCACTCACCGATCGCGTTCGTAATGAAGATGTAAGAAAGAGACTTTGTGTGAATGATAGTATCGGTGTAAAAATGAAAAAAGGCATGCTCCGATGGTTCGGGCATATAGAAAGAATGTCGAATGAGCGAATGACTAAACAGATATACAATGCGAATGTGGATGGTTTCAGAGGCCCAGGAAGACCAAGGCTGACCTACCATGACCAAATAGGTCGAGTTCTGTCTGATGGTGGGGTCAAAAGTCTTAGGAATCGGCGTGCATGTATGAAAAGAATGATGAAGGTAGACGAGGCACGAGAGGTTTGTCAGAACCGGGATGTCTGGCGCTCTACACTCTCTGCCTACCCCGTTATCCCTGGCGTGAAGATACATACATACATACATACATAATTATCGTTGTATGTATTCATACATTTATTTTGTACACAGTGATCTTAGAAGAAGAAAGTAGCCTTACTTTACTCGCTATCGTCATCATCATCATCATCATCAGCCTATAGACATCCACTGCTGAACATAGACCTCCCCCAGAGACTTCCACAATTATCTATTCTGGCCGGTCTGCATCCAACGGCTCCCCGCAACCTTGACACAGTACCAATATGAACAGTATGGAAACTACGTACAAAACGTTGAAACGGCACACACACACACAAACATGCCCATCGACGAGGCCTCTAAGCGGTTCTCGCGGTGCTGCTGTAAGTAACGTCCCTCGCTACACGAGCGTCTATGCACATGTTTGTGTGAGTGTGCCGCTTTGAACCTTTTGTACCTAGTTTCCATACTGTTCATATTATTTGTACTGTGACCTTGATTAGGTTGTCGGTTCATCTCGTGGGAGACCGTCCTGTACTGCGTCTTCCTACACGTGATTGCCACTCGAGAACCTTTCGTACCCATCGGCTATCAGTTCGTCGAGCGATGTGGCCTGTGGACTTTGCTCGCCCGCGATGATGAAATCGATGACGCACATCACGACACTCCCAGGCTCGCCAGCGTTGTCCCCCGTCGATAATCGGGTTGGCTGTTTAGAGAGGAGGGAAGGCGAGGTACCACCTGCCTGACATATTAAAAATGGACAGGTGCCGGATCCCACTCCATAGAGGCCCAGCCATCTAGTCCCTCCAGTTCACCCACATAGCCCAAAGTTAATGCAGTCAGAGAGAGATTCTGCCGAATGCAACTCATTACAAAGAAGATCAAAATATTAGGTTGGGGAAAATGTTTCTTCGCATTTTTAAGATAATTCAAAACATTTTTTAATATAGTTTATTTAAATTTAACTAAAGTATGTATGTACCATTTTGTTCGATAACCTTTTGCCATCTTGTAGGTAGGGACATGATCCCATTGCTATAAAAATTTTGGGACTTCTCATCAAAATACCGCGACAAGTGGATTTGGCAGTCCTCTCGTGATGTTAACCTAACATTGCATAAAGAATTCTGAAGAGACCGAAACAGGTGGAAATCTGAAGGTGCAAGGTCAGGACTAAACGGCGGTTGCATTAACACCTCCCAGCCAAACTCTCTTAATTTTTGCTGAATGGCTATAGATGTGTGAGGTCTAGCGTTATCATGATGAAACACACCCCTTCTGTTGATCGATTCCGGCCGCTTTCTCTTAACTTCTTGCTTTAATCTCATCAGTTGTTCGCAGTAGAGTTCAGAATTGATAGTCCTGCCTGGTGATAATAGCTCATAATGAATAATGCCCTTCCAATCCCACCACACACACAACATCACCTTATTGCGAGTTAACCCGGTTTCGCCACAGTCTGTGAAGCCTGACCGGCCTTTGACCACGACCTTTTTCGCACGTTCTTGTCGTACGTGATCCACTTTTCATCACCAGTTATCAGCTTCTTCAAAAATAATTCGGTTTCATTATGTCGTAATAAAGAATCACAAATGAGTACACGGTTCATTAGGTTTCTTTCAGTGAGCTCGTGAGGTACCCAAATATCGAGCTTTTTTTTGTACCCAGCTTTTTTCAAATGCGCCAAAACTGTTTTGTGATCAATTCTCAGTTCTTCAACTACGTCGTAACTACTGATATGTCGATCTTGCTCCACTTATTCAAAAATGGCATCCATTTTATCCGTTATAGGGCGACCAGAGCGAGGTGCATCTTTGACATCAAAATTTCCGGATTGAAAACGCTTAAACCAAATTTGTGCTACTCTCACAGATATTGCACTAGGTCCATAAACATCGCAAATTTTTTTCGCTGCTTGCGTTGCATTTTTACCTTTTTTGTAGTAAAATTTTAAAATGTATCGAATTTCTTCATTAGATTCAGTCATCTTGACAGTACGAAAAACAAATGAAAATCACACATTTGCCTAATTTGAATTTGGAATTATGTTCTTTAAAATTGTAACTTTCAATGATACCAAAACCAGCCAGATACAAATACTACAGCCAAAGAGATTTTATTACAAGTTCATACATACTATAATGCGAAAAGACTTTTTCCCCAACCTATTATTCGTAAGGGCTCTACATGTTGGACCTATGTCGCGCGCAAGCCTAACCACGACTTCGCGAGTTCGGTTTTAGCATCGAGCATATAGCAACGCGGCCCACCGATCGCGGCGGAGGAGAGTAGCCATAGCGTGTATTACCGATGCAAAACAGTCTGTAATTTTTTGCGGAGAGAAATGCATGCGACACACACGCACACTACAAAAATCGTCTAATACTACGAAACTCACACCTTGCCATTAACAAAATACAGAAACAATTTCACGCACACATTTAAACATCTAGGCGACAGGTATTGGCCCGTTTGGGCTTGTACTTTGACAGAGGGGAAAGCCTGCATATGGTTACTCCCCTCCGGTGTTGCTCTATGGCATCGAGTGACGCAGCGGGTGGGGTAATCATCTTCAATAAAATCTAGAATTGACATAATTCACTTGATAATTACTGGTCAAATAACATTAACGCATTAATTAATTTAAAACCAGAATTCCACCCAATTATTATTTAATTAAAAAAAAAACTTCTAAATGAACATGTATTGCCAATGCGCATATAAATTGCCGCTGCGGTCAATACATATCATCAGTCTCACGATATCATTGCGAAGATACACAAGCCAGCAAACCAATCAAAAATTACCATTCAACATGCACGCTAAAATGGTGAGATACTTATTTGCTACAATAAAAGTTCTATGAAAGGAGATGTTGCGAGCTCAACTCTGGTTCGTACATGTCCTCAAATAATGGGTAAATTAAAGAAGGATCCGAAAAAAATACAATTAATTTATTCAAGAATATATTTTAGTTACAACCACATTTAATTCAAACTATTTTATCATTTTCAACCATGTTCAACATGGCGGCGATACACCCGACGCTTGGGATAGTACCTATGTAGATAAAACAAAACGAATGCTATCTGTATCTTACTAGTGCATCACTTATTAATTCAAATGTACCGTATAATTTTGTATAATAATTATACGATTTGTTTACTACATCTTTCAGTGCTAAAAAAAGGATTTTATGGTCTTATAAAAATAAGACCATAAAAAAAATCATGAAACTTTTTGTTTACAGATATTATTCTAAGGATGTGATCAATTTATTCTACCATAATTATATGTCAGTGCAAAATTGTTATTATCAAAATAGTTTGCAAATTAATTAAACAGTTATTATTTAAAACATTAGTTGTTCAGCGATATTTAAATATCGTTACTATTTTAATTATTTTTGCTTTTTTGTTGTAAGCAAACATTTTTTTATTTAAATTTAGAAAGAATACAATATAGACATTAAAAAATTCTATCTCTGATACAATTTTAAATTATCACACTATAAAGTCATATACCTGATAGCCGCAACCTGCTGGCTACAACATAATTTACGTATGAAATTATAAAGGTAGTTTTCACATTTTTCTACCTACAGTTTATCCTGTGCGCCTTGGCCGTGGTAGCGCTAGCCCGCGAGTACCCCGACGGCATCGACCCAGCCGTCTGCCCCAACTACCCCTATTGCACTGACACTACCGTTTTGGCCCGGTTCTACCCCGACGGGCAGCCGATACCTGAGTGGGTGTACAACCCATCTATCCTACCTGTGGCCCCTGCCGAGTGAGTATTTTGTGATTACTTCTACCGAATTCTACCTTTAACTGATGGTTGAGCTCCAGTGACACAGCTCATGTTTCAAGGGTTTGATAGATACAAACTATGTATTTATACAGGAAAATGAAATTGTGGTTTTTACTATTTCCCTTCAATTTCTTAATATTTTCTTACCTTTTAAACCTTCCCTAGACTGCCAAAAATAATTCAAATTAGCCAAATCGGTCCAGCCGTTCTCGAGTTTTAGCAAGACTAACGAACAGCAATTGATTTTTATATATGTATAGAAGATTCAGATAAATATATTTATAGCATACAAAAAATTATATTATAATACATATTTTTTTAATTTATTTTTCAGCCCTAATGAAAAAATTGATACCCAGTACCCAGCCGACTTTAACCCGGCTACCTGCCCGAAGTACCCCTTCTGCTGGTGAAAAATTACTGAGAAAACAATTAACGATAAACAGGTGTAAATACTTAAGTTTTATTTAATGTGTCAGAAATTATTTTTGCATAAAAACGTGTAAATGTTAAAGATGTTGAGTTTCTTACTTATTACCTTTAAGACATGCTTCTACAGAACCCTTTATGGCCGAGTCCAACATGCACTTGGAAGCTTACTTATATTTTTCTAAAAAAAACAACTTTTTATCATAAAATTTTTGGTGACTAGATACTATACCTACTTTCCATTTTCGAATCTCTACTTTGCCAAACAGCAAAATTCTACATAGAATAAAACGAGATATTAACACTTTCTGCCTACTCCATAAGGGACTTGCAATGAAGATATGGAGTTTCCGGGATTCATTACGGTTTTTCAAAAGTAAAATTTAAGGCAAAAATTGAAGAAAAAACATTTTTTCTTCAAAAAACATTTTTTCTTCAATTTTTTTTCACTTACTTCTTACCACTTCATGCGAGAAACAATTTAATAAACGTATATATAATGTCCGCGTGTCCCCATTTTTAAACAGTAACACTGGAGAGACGGCACAATATCCAGGATGGCAGACAGATGAACTGCAGTACCTATCGTTAGGGGCTAAAGAGTGCAGCCGTAGCTTCAGGGTTGCCATTGCAAATTGTGTCTATGATTTATTTTTTAATCCAAAAAGATCTTTAGACTTAGAAAACATATTTTAAAATAATAATATTGTTATGCTTTCATTTCTGATGTTACGATGTAAGAAAGATTTCTTCACTGGTGGTAAGTAATGCACCCGCAGTTGGACCGATATCGGTACACGAACAATAAGAAATCAATACTATTAATTGTCATATGTTTCTCGCGGCCTGACAGATTACACGAATATGATTTTCAAAATCAACCTGACGTTTCAGTCGCTTTTCAGCTTCAGTCGGTCAGATAGTTTTATTTCAATCACCAAGCAGATTACATAACTCCAATGGTGACAATGGGAATCTCGAAAAAGTGGAAAACCCCTGAACCGGGTAACTAACAGCATAACAACTGGCTTGCTACCGTCAGACTTTAAAGTTTAAAGAAAAGCGTGTATTGTATCTTTACCTAAATTCCCTTAGGTGCGGAGTAGGCAGAGAGGGTAGAGCGCCAGATATCCCGGTCCTCACACACCTCCCATGTTTCTTCTACATTCATCATTCTCTTCATACATACGGATAAATGCAGACCGATTCCTAAGACTTTTGACCCTATCCTCAGACAGCACTCGACCTATTTGGTCATGGCAGGTCAGTCTTGGTCTTCCTGGGCCTCTGCAACCATTGCATACATTCGCATTGTATATCTGTTTAGTCATTCGCTCATTCGACATTCTTACTATATGCCCGAACCAACAGAGCATGCCTTTTTTCATTTTTACACCGATACTCTCATTCCCACAAAGCATCTTTCTTACATCTTCATTACGAACACGATCGGTGAGCGATACACCTCAGATCTTGCGCAAAGATCTCAAGGTTTAATTTACTCTCATGCTCTTTCCTGCATACCCAGCTTTCACATCCCTAAAACAGCGTTGGCGTAACCACAGCATTATGTATGGCTAGTCGAAAGAAAAAAGTGCATATTTGAAACCATTTTAAAACTAGAAAAACTATTTTAAATCACAGCCCTGACTAGTTGTGAAAGACGGATGTAGCTAGTGAAAAACCTATTTACTACATGTGTTCTTATACTTGTGTGCGTCAGGGGTGCGTGGCTCGGTAACGATGGGGCCGCGGTTCCATTTTCGAAAGACACGTCATAATGGCGTCAAAATGGATGACGGAGTGAATTTCTTTTTTTAATTGTGAAAGTAACAAACAGTCACATTGCTGGTAAGCGAATATAGTAGCATAAACAGCTACATCAATATAGAGATTTCAGTATAGATGTATTGCCATTCCTCATTCTCGTTTGCCGCGCCAGACTCTCCTATCTGAAGTTGCCAATGCCGCTTGACCTGTAAGCAGGCCGTTCTTAAGGTTCAAAAACAGTATCAAGCGAGATATGACTGCCTTTGCTATACTGCTGGCGAAAGAGCTTGCTCAGGGAGTCTTGGCTCACGAGGCTATATTACATGAACACATAGCAAATCAACGCGCTGTCCGACATCAGCGAGAAAATCAGTCTTCAACCATTGGGTCACATGTTTGCCCCATATACGGACGCCTCTAATCGCCTACCTCGCCCGAAATGGCCTTTTTAGCCATTCTAAAAAATGTTCCAACCTGGAACACTGTTCATAACATCTTTCGCAGACGCAAAGGCCATTGATGTGATGATGAATCATAGATAAAAATACTAGGGGTATAATCCAGATGCTTTGTTACTCCTAAGACCTAAGATTATTTGCCTCTGGGTTAGAAATTGCGGAACTATACATTACCAGCTAACGGGAGGACGATAGTGCTAAACGTTATCATATTTGCAGCTGATAAATTAATTAATGGGGTAGTGCCTTGGCACTTGCTGCCACTGCCCACTATCATTGAAATTTTAACCGTGAAATTAAACCCCCTTATTCATAAACGTATTTTCGCTAAAATGTTACTAATCTCTCCTTTGTCTTTTTCTATCCTGCACATTTGACAATGCAACTGACAAAGACAAAGCATTCTATAGCTAAAACGTATTTAATGTACGTTTATGAATAAGGAGGTAAGCGTAAGACTTGGCGTGAAGATAAAATAAAAATAGAGTACTCAACAATTAATATTGCACATCGAGCCCGCGAAAGAGACGATCGGCTCGTTTGGACTTCGTAGAGCGTTATCTCTGTTGCACACTGCCTACGTAAGCACTGACAGTCCCCCGGTGATTCCTTGCGTACACGACAACCAACCTATTGTATGGTCACGCCTTCGTCGAAGCGAGGGCAGATTATTGCCCGGGCAAGAGGGCCATCCTCGTAGGTCCGTACCGTAGCTGCGCGCTTCACGTGCAGTTTGGCGATGAACCATTTATATCAGTCCGATATTCAAAACTTGATCAAAATGATCGACAAACCTCAAATAGGTACGGTGCGAAAGAGATGACGCTCTACCTATATCCTTCTTACTCTATCTAAATAGTAATAGTAATTTAGTAATATAGAACTAATAATATAGTAATATAGTAATTTCCGGCACAGAGGCACAACACCAGGAGTGGTAACGCATCTCCGTTTTGACCTTGGTCTTTGTGTGGTTGTCTATAGGCTGCAGTCATCACTTAACATCAATGTGAACTGTATGCTTGCCGTTTACATTGATGTTATTTTTTTTTTAAATACTCGGTTAAAGTACCAGCGACGAGACAATGGGAACACACATTCTTGAAAAGTGCGTACTCCTTCAAAGTGTGCGTGCCTTTTTTACATACGTTTGTGTGAATATTTACACGGCTTACGCCCCTGTGTGGGTTAGTGCGTATACCTTGCCTAGGATCAAATAGGTATATAATTTCAGTCGGTGTATCACTTCACATAAAGATACTGGACATTTTACCCTCGTATTGAGTAATTAAAAAATAAAATTGCTTATAAAAAGTGTAGAGCTCAATTAATTTTATGTGGAAATGATGCTTTACAAAAATTTCCCTGTCCGTCTGAATTTCTAATTAGAGACCCACTTGATTACTTTCTGTGTCCGTCTATTCATCCATATTCAGGGATGGTATAGATAGAGTTCAAGTATTTTTTTTTAATTTAATGGAAGTGGTAAACAAGCATGCAGTTTACATTGATGTTAAGTAATTACTACAGCCTATAGACACCCACACATTTTACTGGTGGTAGAACTCTGGTGATGGAGCTCGCGGGCATAGGCACCACCGCATTACCATATATACTTGCCGCTAAATGGTAGTGTTCAGCACTATCGTGTTCCGGTCAGGTGGTAATGTACGGCCCTGTAATTTCCGGTACAGTGGCATAAGGCAACTTAGGCCTCAGGAGCAACGCATCTACATTTTGACCTTGGTCTTTGTGTGGGTGTCTATAGGCTGCAGTCATCACTTAACATAAATGTGAACTGCATGCGTGTTTGCCACCTTCATAACATAAAAAAGCTCAGTTGAGAGACCATTTGGACAATCCCAGTGGTCGCGGGTTCAAGTCCAGCCCGGAGTCATTTTTACCACCTTTCTTTAAGAATTATAAAATTACATAAAGAAATTGAACCCTATTTTGCACGCGTCACGCACTTAACCGGTTATTTTTACTACTAAATCTATAGTAGATATCTCATACTCCTCTACACCAGTTATGAGTGAGAAACTCCATAAACTAGTGTGAATCGCACGCGAATTTGTACCGCAAACTAGAAATGGGTCGCTCGCTGTCTACAAACACAAATACGACAAATTACGTTTCAAACGGCATCCTGCTTGCACTTAACGCGTGCTGTTTCAGGTGCCTGTCACACCGAACTGTAATGCTGGACTGAATTGATTGGAGACCGAAAGCTACAGTATCCAAAAATAAATATTTCTCATTGAGTCTACGAAAGAGACAATCGGCTTGTTCCGACTTCATAGAGCATTACCTTTGCTGCACCGGCCTACGTAAGCAATGATAGTCCGATATTGGTCAAAACTTGAGCAAAATGGACGACAAACATCACATAGGTAGTGTGTGACAGAGATAACGCTCTACAGAGCCGAAATCTCTTACTTAAAGTCGATGTGCAATGTATCTTGTTAGGGTCTGTAGTTTAGCTTAACTCGCATAGCTAATGTAGTTTGGCTCATTCCCCGACCGGGACCAGCACTGAGCACCTTGCGGCGGCCGCGGTGCCCGGCTAAGGCTGAATGACGTCACGACACTGCCAACCCACTGTTCGACACCAAGTTGGTTCAGCGAATTTAATATGCGCGCGCGTTGCATGCACGCCGCCTTCGACAATCTAATTCCGGACCACGGCCCCGCTGAGTCGGGGTCAGAATATGCCCGGGCAAGGAGGCCAAGCCTCGAAGGCCCGCGTCAGGAGGCCAAGCCTCGAAGGCTCTCACCGCGCTGTGCGTTTCATGCGCCTGCGAAGAAGACACCAGAGCTAATGTAGTTTATCGTACTAGTTGCGTAGTTTGCAATTTGCACACAAGTGCCAGAAACTAACTACTTTAACTGAATCAAATGGGTAGCAAGTCACTACTACAACGCTGGACTTTAAAAAACGGAGTGTCATGTTTTGATGTAAAATTTTAATTCTTGTACATGATAAGTAGATTTTCACTGGCCGAAAACAAGGGTGGAGGTTGGTCTTAAAATATAATTTTACTTATCTACCAATTTTTTTTTTTTTTATCTTTATTAATTTGGGGATTTTTGTCAATTTGACACGACAATCCCATTGTATCAAAATGTATACAAACCACACATTTACATACTAAAAATCAAAAGAACAATCAATAGGTATGCAATTGTGTAGTTTACTGGCGACATTCCAATAGACTACACAAGTGCATAGTTCCATCAGAATTAGGATTACACAGAATATCCTGAACTTATCTACCAGTTGGAAACGGTAACTTTAAATATGGAGAGGGTTCCCTATGGCTATGGCTTCTATCTATTAGTTTATGTTTTGTATATTAGTTGTTGCCCTTTCTGTCTTACAATGCTAGTTGCATTGTTAATAGGTAGGACATAGTCCATTCTCGTATTATACATTGATATATTGATTATAGATTTATTCGTATAACAGAAAACTGATGCAGATCGGTGTAACGGACAGACAACTAAACAAACGCATTGCACATCACATAGACGTCATATCCGGCTGTTTTGTTCCGCCTAGCTGTCATTTTGATCAAATAACGGCTCGGGACACGTTTACTTTTTTTTGTTTCTTTTTTATATCATGTGAACTGCTTGCTAAAACAAGCAAGCAGTTTGTACAGATGGTAAGTAACTACTGCAGCCTCTTAACATCTACACAAAAACTAAAGATGATGCGTTGCCACTTCTGAAACTTAAATTGTTAAAAGGTCGTATTGGGTGGATTTCTACTGATGGTATAGTTCCAGCGTGGAGATCGGGGGCGTAGGCACTACAGCAACCTAATCTATCTGTCGCTGGTAGTGTTCAGCACTATCTTGTTCCAGTTAAATGGTAATTAATTTGTGGTTTCACAATACCTATCGCAGAGACATAACAACAACATGAGCTGTATGCAGCATGCAGCTTTCCCCCGGTCCAGACCGACACAATTGATAATCGACGCCCTCCACTGTACCAAAAAAAGTCGATTCATCCATAATAATCCGATCGGTGGACGATCTGAATGTTATCTTGAATTGGAGGCCAGTGAGTCACACGGTCGAAGGCTTTCTCTACGTTGAGAAAGACCCCGACCGAGTCAAAGACCTTATTCGCCTCCCTAGATGAATAATTGTAGAATGCGATTTAATTGCAAGGTTGTAAAGTGGCCCGCGCGGAAGCCGAACTGTTCATGCCGACACGAGATGTTGTTCCAACCTCCGAACATCGAATCCTACAATAAGAGAATTACTTTCTTAATTTGCAAAGTTGTTCGAGTAGGAAAAACTCACTTTGAAAAGTTGTTCGAGTAGGAAAAACAGATAGCACGACGCTAGTACATGGCCCTTTCCCGATTTCTGGAAGACGATCCAATTTCCAATTGCTAGGAAAATGTCCGGTCCGGAGTGTGCCATTGAACAGCTATAGTAAGGTTTTCTAGACCTTTTCACGGCTGATGCTGGATAGATCAGGCAGGGTGCTGTTCGACCAGGCCTACTTAGGTAAGTTGGCGACCGCCCGAGGGAGAGATAAAATCCTTCCCCCACAGAGAAGCAAACAAGTCACGTAATAATAACATTCAGGTACCTGTCTGATTATTGCAATCTAAGTATATTAGACAGATAAAAAACAAATATCATAACGGAGAAGTGATGCAAATTCTAACACCTATGCTATTGCTCTTACCATGCCATACAATAAAAAGATATGTGTTGTCATGATCCTCCTCTATGATTTCAAACACAGGTTTCAACCCTCAAATAATTTCAGAAAGTTTCAATTTATGCACATTCAAGTGATGCACAAGACAAGTATAGGACTAGCCTTACACATAAAAATAATTATTTATTCTGTAGTGATGACCTCGCGGCGCGTGTGAAGCGCGCGACGCGGTGCGGGCCTACGAGGCAGTCCTCTTTGCCCGGGCTTGATCTGCCCTCGTTACGACGGGGGTGTGTTCCACCTTACTTGGTTTTGACGCCGGCTGTGGAGTGCCGACACAAGGTTGCAGCGACGCAACGTCTCATTAGCCTTAGCTGGGCATTGCGATCGCTACCTCAGGGAGAGATGCTACTCTGTGTCGGGGATTGAACCCGACCGCCAGTGGTGTAGGTGGGCGTAGTTAACTGAACTTACCAATTGGTGGCGTATCCGAATACGTGGGACAGGGACAGAGGCTTCATAAGCGTTTGCGTCATCGTCTCGACGCGCTCTCGGCGAGGCGCTGGGAAGTAGTTCGCGTGGGAGGGCGAAGCCCTCCGGTGGTCGTGCGTGCAGCGGGGCGAATCCGCGGAGATGACGATGTGGTCCGTTGTCGGCGCGATCGAACATTTTTCGCGCCAAGCCGACAACGAACTGTCTCACGGATTCGACCCGTAAGTCGTGGGCGATGACATCGTTGCAGGTAAGTTACCTCCCCGCGCCGGTAATCAGCCTGAGAGTTACGTTCTGTTGGACCTGAAGTCTACGTCGCTGCGCGGCGGAGCATAATGCATACCATGCCGGTGCTGCGTACGTTAACCTCGAGCGGATGTAGGTTTTGTAGAGCCGTATTTTAATACGCAGTGGGAGTCTAGAGCGAAGCACCGGATGCAGCCTCGCCCGCACCGCCGCCGCCTGCCTCACTGCGTGATTGACAGTGGGCGTCTGCCCGGACATCACTGGAGTGGAATGCCTCTCCCGGCGGACGGTACGCGGCGTGAACGCAGAGCTCTATGCTATATATATTTATTCTGTAATTTTAAGAACATTATCTGTGATAGAACTGTCAATACTCTCATATGTCAACATATGTACGTCAGACAGACATCAGTCAAAAATTAAACGGTTAAACGTCACATTTGCGGTGTCAGCGGTGTGCGTTTTCTAAATTACTGTTAATATCCCTCGTAAATCGAAAACCGTAAGTAATTCCGTTTATTTCTTATTACCATAATCTAAATCTATCATTTATTGATTGATAAATTGTGTACAGAAAATAGGATATAGACTGTTGTCGTTGAGGTTATTATTTTTTTTTTCCTCAACAAACCAATTTTTCATTATTATCTTTGTTTATTTCCTAAATTATTATCATGCACACGATCAGACCGGCACTTTGAGAGGTAAAATGTGTCGTTTAAAGCCGTGTGCTATATTATTCAAACGAATTCAAATTCCGAATATTCGAACGCCTATGTTTGAAATCTTTGAATTTTTTTTAATTCGCACAATACAACCTTGTATGCCTACGTCGTGTTTGTCTATTTATGTGTAATTTACATGCTTCAATGTGTTTCTATTTCAAGCGCACTTCATATTTTTAGAGAATTAGAATAGCCTTTATGTTTATGTTGTAGCTACTAGTAAAATTATAGAGGTAGTGAATGTAAAAATAAAACTACAAAGTAAAGCTATATCAGGCTGAACTGCTTAATGTTTTTGGTGCAGCTGTGTGACAGATTATCCTAGTTGTTAATGTAAGTGACATACTACATACATTTTTTTTTTTAGTTTAAAAGGCATCGCTATTACGCATTTTGCCAGTGTCAAGTTAAACGATATTTCGTATTCGTATAAAATCGGCGTTAAAGTTAGAATCAGACAGTCAGTTATTTATTTATTATGGCAGTAAAGTGAGTCACAGTCAGTAATTCGAGTAAAGCGATGGCTACTTTACCAGAACATTTACAATGAAGTTTTGGAGGCAACCTGAAAGGCCGTGTTTTCACAGTGTTATTCTATTTCACTATACACGGGCACTGTAATTAACCTATATCAAACAAAGTGCCACCAACTTTATTTAATACAACTCAAAAATACACCAAGAAAACTAAATAAAATAAGAACACCACACTCCTCTTTCACGGTTCCGGCTAAAGCCTCCACATACATACATGGTTCTTTATTTTTATTATGAACTTTCTTTTGTTTTGTGATTTTTATTGTTTTTTGATGCTGTGTTCATTTATATTTGTTTTTTTTTTATTAGGAGCTGATTATACTTTCATAACTTTTTTTATACTTATTTCTCATATAGAAAATTAATTTTAGTAAGATATGTTTTAGAATTTGCTGTTATAACCCCAACAGATATACATCTTCTGTAAAAATTTCAACTCTAGCTGTAACAGTTCATGAGACAGACAGACAGACAAAGAGAGTCTTAGTAATAGGGTCCCATAATAGGTAATAAATATCACAGAGATATAACAACTGAGGTCTCAGGGGTGGCAACGCATCTGCATTTTAGTCTTTGTGTGGGAGTCTATAGGCTGCAGTTGTCACTTAACATCAAAGTGAACTGCATACTTGTATGCCACCTTTGGTGCATTAAAAACCAACCCTTTGGGTTTGGTACGTTAAAAAGCAGAACTTCCAATATTTCATATAACTTTATTTATTTCCAACAGATGTCTGGTCGTGAGGGTGGCAAAAAGAAACCACTGAAGGCGCCGAAGAAGGAGGTGAAGGAGATGGACGATGATGACGTGGCTCACAAGCAGAAACTGAAGGAGCAGCAGAAGGCTTTACAGGTTTGGTTTGAATGTTCTCGTTGAAACTTCACGCCAGTAATCCCCCAAAGAGTTAGGTAGATGTAAATGCATGCATTCAAGCATACATGCAAACACCCATGATTCGCCTGTTACGTTTTTGGGCCCATGTAGCGAGGCTGTTGACATCTCCGGGCACATTACCAAACATACGAGGTACTGGGAAATTTCCAGAAAAATTAAAAAATCCCAATGTAACCAGAGATAAAGGAGTTTACACCATTATCACTAAAAACCCTCCTACCTGGGAATCAAACTCAGGACCTCAGCATAGTAGTAGTGGACTGCTACCACTAGGCTACCGAGGCAGTTAAAAAGTTTTGTTTTACACAGTAAAAAAACAACATGTGCAAATTCACACTTGGTAGAAGTAATACCTTGAAAAAAAATCATAAGAGACACTGTATAATGCTTGCTATCTCATTTTCTCCAAAAAAAATTTTTTAACCGACTTCGAAAAAAAGTAGAGCGTTCTCAATTCGTCTTGCCCTTTTTTTTATTGTACGAGTATGTCTGTTGATTCAGAGATCACTGAACTCATCACTCTGAAAGCTCACGCCACTGAAAGCCTGTAGGTTAGCTGGCTAGCAGAATATTTATATATTACTGAAACCCCGTTATGACTTTGTTGAATAAATAAAACTACAGAGTTTGGCACGCTGACATTTATTGTTATTGAAACCTTTGCTTTTAATTATTCTAATTATCATACTTTTAACAATATTTTTATGATATGGTACCAAACCCCATGATACAGGGTCGTGTTTTTGAATTTGGGGTTCGAGTGGTGAAGATTACTGCTCCTTTACTAATTAATATCAAGTAACTTTATTAACTTTATCTTTAACCTGATCACTTACAAAAACTTAAGCTGTATTATGATGGCAACGCAGGTAACCCTAAATGGGTTACACAATGACCTCGTACCTGATCAAACCGCTTACGGTGAATGGGGTGTAAGGTCTCCTCAACCTTCCTCAACCATCTTCCGGGTATCAGGTCCTACTGTGCATCGTCATCATTCAAGCTCCATAAGCCCAGCAGGTCTTCAGACAGTGTCTGAAGACCTCATATGAGTTCAGCGATCCCGTCCCCAAAAAGGGGAGAGACTCGTGCCCAGCAGTGGGACGTATAATGGGTTGCCATGGTTATTATGTTCAGTGATAATTTGAAAACGCGTACCGATTTGGATGTTTTTTTTTTATTTGAAAGGGTAAATTGCACAGTTGGTCCCATTGTAACTTATGTAATGGAAGTGGCAATTAAGCATGCAGTTCACATTGATGTTGAGTGATGACTGCAGTCTGTAGACACCCACACAAAGACCAAGTTCAAAATGCAGAAGATGCGTCACCACTCCTGAGGCCTAAGGTGTTATTATGCCTCTGTGCCGGAAATTACAGTGCCGTACATTACCACCTAACCGGAACAGGAGTGCTGAACACTACCATTGAGCGGCAAGTATATTAGGTAATGCGGTGGTGCCTACGCCCGCGAGCTCCGTCACTGGAGCTCTACCACCAGTAAAATCTTATGAATTTATCTGTCTCTATTTACTGTCGCGTTTTCGTTTCATCGACGTTTGTACGGCCCTGTAATTTCCGGCACAGAGGCATATTACCTTAGGCCTCAGGAGTGGTAACGCATCTGCATTTTGACCTTGGTCTTTTTGTGGGTGACTATAGGCTGCAGTCATTACTTAACATCAATGTGAACTGCATGCTTGTTTGCCACTTCGATAACATAAAAAAAAAAAAAAAAAAAAAAATCGACATTCAAATGATAATGATGCTAAAATAGTTATAATAGGTTGGGGAAAAAGTCTTTTCGCATTATAGTATGTATGAACTTGTAATAAAATCTCTTTGGCTGTAGTATTTGGCTGGTTTAAGTATCATTGAAAGTTAAAATTTTAAAGAACATAATTCCAAATTCAAAGTGGGCAAATGTGTGATTTTCATTTGTTTTTCGTACTGTCAAGATGAGTGAATCTAATGAAGAAATTCGAAGACAAAAAAGGTAAAAATGCAACGCAAGCCGCGAAAAAAATTTGCGATGTTTATGGACCTAGTGCAGTGTCTGTGAGAGTAGCACAAATTTGGTTTAAGCGTTTTCAATCCGGAAATTTTGATGTCAAAGATGCACCTCGCTCTGGTCGCCCTATTACGGATAAAGTGGATGCCATTTTTGAAAAAGTGGAGCAAGATCGACGTATCAGTAGTTACGACGTAGCTGAAGAACTGAGAATTGATCACAAAACAGTTTCGGCGCATTTGAAAAAAGCTGGGTACAAAAAAAGCTCGATATTTGGGTACCTCACGAGCTCACTGAAAGAAACCTAATGAACCGTGTACTCATTTGTGATTCTTTATTACGACGTTATGAAACCGAATCATTTTTGAAGAAGCTGATAACTGGTGATGAAAAGTGGATCACGTACGACAAGAACGTGCGAAAAAGGTCGTGGTCAAAGGCCAGTCAGGCTTCACAGACTGTGGCGAAACCCGGGTTAATTCGCAACAAGGTGATGTTGTGTGTGTGGTGGGATTGGAAGGGCATTATTCATTATGAGCTATTACCACCAGGCAGGACTATCGATTCTGAACTCTACTGCGAACAACTGATGAGATTAAAGCAAGAAGTTGAGAGAAAGCGGCCGGAATTGATCAACAGAAGGGGTGTGGTGTTTCATCATGATAACGCTACCTCACTCATCTATAGCCACTCAGCAAAAATTAAGAGAGTTTGGCTGGGAGGTGTTAATGCATCCGCCGTATAGTCCTGACCTTGCACCTTCAGATTTCCACCTGTTTCGGTCTCTTCAGAATTCTTTATGCAATGTTAGGTTAACATCGAGAGGACTGCCAAATCCACTTTGTCGAGGTATTTTGATGAGAAGTCCCAAAATGTTTATAGCAATGGGATCATGTCCCTACCCACAAGATGGCAAAAGGTTATCGAACAAAACATGTATAATGGTACATACATACTTTAGTTAAATTCAAATAAACTATATTAAAAAATGTTTTGTATTATCTTAAAAAATGCGAAGAAACTTTTTCCCCAACCTAATATTAAAGGTGGTAAATATAAAAGCGCGGAACGGGCAGCAGCGTCCTGTGATAAGACTACCGCCGCCCCCTGCGATCGTCAGAATCAGAATCAGAAACTCATTTATTCATTTAGGATGACAGACACCTCTTATGACACGTCAAAAACAAACAAAATAAATTAAAGTGAATAACAGTTGATATACATGACAAATAAGCTAAAAAAATATATATATATAGACAAGAATATCACTGAGTTTTGGCGGGAACCTTGAAAGAGGCGTATATTGCTCTTATTTTATTTCATTTTCTTGGTGTATTTTAAGTTATATTCAGGGTGTCCACATTCTGGAAAGTCAGGCAAAGGTCAGGGAAGCTCAAGGTGGTCAGGGAAAGTCAGTGAAATCAAAGGGGTACCTGGAAAGTCAGGGAAAAATTGATCATTTTTCCCCAGTGATTTAAAAATAAGGGAACTAATTTTATGCTCTGGTCTAACGCTCCGTTCCAGTCCAGAAGCTTGAAGGCAGTTCACCGCTGCATTGGATGTAGAGGCTCTCTCTCTCCATGATGTCAGCCAGAGTCTGGCCCCTGGTGTTTCATCGTCCATATCCAATGTCAGCTCATAATCACCTCGAACGCCCAATTTCGCGTTGAAATCCCCCTATAACAACGTTTTAGTGGGTCTTAGAACTATGTATGGCTTTGGAAATGTCCTCATACATAGCTTCTACCTCATCATGGGAGTGTGCGGAGGTCGGGGCGTAGACCTGTATGACCTTCTGCGAAAAAAAAATTCAGAAAAAAATAAAAGACATGTCATGTTAAATATTACCTGTAGTATGTATTACTTCAATTATAATTAGGTATAATTTACTTAATTAAAATTGTATTTCGGATATAGATATTACATTTTACTAAAAAACTGGACCTGGCGTGAAGATACATACTACATACATACATACTTAAAAACTTACAAATAAAACAGGTACTTGCCTACTGAATGAATAAATTTGGTCAGGGAAAATTGAAAAAATTGTCAGGGAAAGTCAGGGAAATTTTTTTAACTTCTGCTGTGGACACCCTGATATTTAATAAAGTTTTGTTTGATATAGGTTTATAACAGTGCCCGTGTATAGTGAAATAGAATAACAGTGCGAAAACACGACCTTTCAGGTTGCCTCCAAAACTTAATTGTAAATGTTCTGGTAAAGTAGCCATCGCTTTACTCGAATAACTTGACTGTAACTCACTTGACTGACATATCATACTTGATAACTTATATACTTGATACTTACATATTATACTTGATGACTATATCATACTAACTTTTACGCTGCTTAAATAAATACGAAATATCGTTTTACTTGACACTGGCAATATGCGTAATAGCGATGCCATAACAAAAAAAGAATATCACTAAAATAAAACGAAATATAATATACTAATGTAAATAAGTATATCAGTAGAATGTCTCATTTCCCCTTTTACAAACTGATAACAAAGAGTAAAGAGAAAAGAAAGAAAGAGAAGTGAGTCAATCCGCCTGCCAAGCGCGGCCAATGGCATGTTCTCCCCTTGTGACGTACAACTTGCGTACAACACTGTTGTACGCAAGTTGTACTGTCTTCGGGGAATGCTTTGTCCAGCTATGGATATCTTTCGGCTGATGATGAGATATTATGAGGTAATGCGGTGGTGCATACTCCCTTAAGCTCCATGCTTCCATTAGGGGCCGTTCAAGTATTACGTAAGCAGATTTATTACATTTTTTTACCTCCCCATCCCCCTTGTCAGCAAAAGTAAGCAAAGCTCTTACCCCCTCCCCCCATGCTTACGTAAACATTTTTCAATTAATGTATTGTTCTTTTTTAATATTATAATTATAATGTTATAATTATAATTTTAAAAGTAAGAAAATAGATTTAGCATAGAGATTAGATTTTACTGATGTAATAAGTAAATAACTACCGATGACGTAATCATCCTCTAGACTCCCCTACCCCCCATGTCATCCAAAATAAGCAGAGCAAAGACCCCCCCACCCCCCATAGTGCTGACGTAATACTTGAACGGCCCCTTATCATAAAAAAAATATATTAAATATATATATCTTACTTTTTTTTTTCCAGGAGGCCAAAGCAAAGGCGTCGCAAAAAGGTCCACTCACTCAAGGCGGAATAAAAAAATCAGGCAAAAAGTGACAGATATATGTAATTCCAATATTTAATTTATGTATAGGCTATTAATTTCATTAAGAACGGGAGATCTTTCTGTTTAATTCAGTATACATTTTGGCTCGTAATATTGTTGCAAGGGTAGGTTTACTTCATATACAAGTGTCATGCACTGCCAAGAATGCGTTGCCTAAGCCTCAATTTGTATATTAAATTAATGTTTACATTTGCATTTTAATATTAAATAAACATTTAACTTAATTATTTCGTGTGTTTTCTTTAAAAACTTAATTCCATATTTTATTGATTTGAATTATTGTAACTGGCTGTATACATTGATTCCTTTTTTTCCCATTTTGCTGTGGGGAAGTGGTCTGTAGGCTGTATGGATTTGTTTCCTTTGCCTATTTGGTCATGCGTGTCGTAAAAAAGTTAATTACGCGCCTTTTTACAATGACTTCCTACGATACGATTAATAAACTTAAAATATTTAAGAAATTACAGTAGTTTACATGAGTAATTTGTGTAAGTTGTATCTACTATAAAAAATAACAAAACACCTAGGACCCTGTGTCAGCTGCATTTTAAGATTTTAGCTCAAGTAAATATATACATATTATTTTAGAATTGTTTTACAATTTGGTGGGCCATACATTACTATCTAACCGGAGCACGATAGTGCTAACAACGAACACTACCATTTGGCGGCACATAAGTTAGGTAAATTTTCAGTTTATCAATTAGTATATATAATAAACTGATTAACTGAAACTTTACTAAATCGATCTGCCCGCCAATTAAGGTCCCAGGGGTGGCAACGCATCTGCATTTTGACCTCTGGTCTTTGTATGGGTATCTTGTCTGCAGTCAACACTTAACATCAATGTGAATTGCATGCTTGTGTGCCACCTTCATTACATTAAAAAATATATATTTACCGATTATAAATTATGTTGTTATTTTTACCTTTAACTTTGATGACCCGGTTAGTCCAGCGGTGTGAGACAACTGTTTGTTTCGAAGGGTCGCGGGTTCGATCCTCGCACCGGGACAAATATTTGTATGGCCTACGGCGATTGGGTGTTTGTGTATGTGTTGTATGTGTACAACGGCATCCACGACACAGGTTTGTATAATACCCAATGTGGGTGTAAGCGTATTTTACCTAGTTACTAGGATAATAATTTACCTTCCATTTTTAGAATTAATTTCATTAACAAGATATACACGTCTATAAAGAAAAGCAACGCCGAATTAGAGATGGATGTTATTGAATATCAATCTAATACAAAACCGGCAGAAAACCCAATCATAAAGAGAGTAAAGCGACCTGATGCTCAAAATCAAGACACGTTAAAATACCAAATAAATTTACCCACTTCTGAAAAGATCATTACTGCTGCAAACCTACTTAGTACAATGGATATACCTACTGCAAGAGAGCTACCTAACAAAGGTAATCAATCTCATAAGACATGTGAAAATGAAGTCTCGGAAGATATCCTAAGTCAGCAATATAAAAGGTCACAGACAATTTTAAACCCAAGTCATAAAAGCCCCTTACAAACCTCAAAAGATCAAATGTACCAAGGAGATTCCTTACCAAAAAGCGGTGTAGATGACTTAAGAGATTTATCTAATTACTACGGTGACCAACATACAGAAAACCACGAAACAGGAGAAAACGAAAAAGCAGAAAATCAGTCTAAAAAGGAAAAGTCATTAGTAGACCAAGCGGTTCAAATTTCTCACGTAGATTTTAAATCATATTCAAGTTTAATAGATACTCGTATACCGTTTCAAATAAATGAACATAGTACAGATGCAGAGAGCCGATATGTAAAAGACGACCGAATAAAACTCGAACCAACAAATACGGTAGAGCAACATACTATATCAAATCGCACTGTGCATGATAAAACAGACAAAAGTCCAACAAACCTAGCTAAAGACATCATAATTGAATTGTTAGATCACAATTACATAAATACTATTGAATCTGAGCACAATATACATTTATATTCAACTTTAAATTCTTCTCAAGAAATCAAATCACCAGTAGGGGAGATCTCTGAAGATATACTAAACTCTCCAAGTACTACATCTCCAACGATAAATACTATACTCGATTCTAATATTAAATGTTGTGAAGACCATACAGAAACTTCACTTAAAACTAACAAAAATGATTTAATAGACTTAAAGGAAATGGAAGAATATTTAGAGAAAGACATAAACGATATCATAAAAACATCCGATTCAAAGCCTATAACTGAACAAGACTTTCCGAATTTACTTTCAATTGTAGATCCCGAAAATGAACGATATGAAAATTGTGAAATTAATATGAAATTCGACGACTTGGTAACGACTTTCGAAGACGAACATATAGACTATTTACTGACTGAATACAGCGCAGTTAACACTGAAAATACTGTACAACAAAGTATTTTAAATGCAAAAGATAAATTAGATTCGAAAGAACCTGATATTGATGAAATAATATGTCAAGACTATTTAATGTCTAAACACGGAGTAGCTAATACAATTAAGGCACAAGAAAGTCTTATAGGTACTAAAGTTAAATTAGATTTAAGTGAATCTGAAATTAGTGAAAATATATGTCAAGACTATATAATGTCTATACACAGTGTAGTTAACACTGAAAATAAGGCACAAGAAAGTCTTATAGGTACTGAAGCTAAATTAGATTTAAGTGAATCTAATAATGAAGTTGTAGTATCTGATTTAAGTAATTCACAAGTCCATGAAGTGAACAGTATAATTACAATAAGCTCGGACACGGATCAAGCTAATAGAACTCAAGACGATTTAGATATAATATCTATTAATTCAGATTCTTGTGGATATCACTCATCAGATTTCGAATTTATAACGGAGAGGGAAGCTGAAATGGATGGATTAATAATTAATTACTTTCCTAAATCAAATTTAGAAGAAAGAAACAGTAATTCTAAACAGCTAAATCGTTATCACCGTAACGGTAATACGAGTCAAGACATGGACAATTCAATAATAGAGAATAATATACAAGATATGGATAATTCCGTCGAATTTATAGAAGCTATCTTTAATAATGGATCGATTGCCCGTAACGATAGTCCTGAATATCATGCGATGCCAGAAGGTGATAATTATTTTGATTTGTTCAGGATTTACGCACCGTTATCGATGCAATATTTTGAAAATAAGTCTATGCACTCACGTGGGATGGGCGTCGAGTTTGAAGGGATGGGATTCGACATGCGATATTTACACGAACAACACAATGAGGATCCAATTAATGAATGTAAGTTTTTTCATAGGTACTAATTTATTCAAGGTTTAATTTGCACGTATTTCTCTAAAAAATATTTTTGTTTTAATATTACTTTTTCTCTTTAGACAGAGACGAAGCAAAGGAAACTGTAGAGAAAATCCTAGCGATGTATCCCTACGAAAACAGAAAGCGTCGACGAAGACATTAATTGATAATGATACAAAAAGGCACGATTGGTCTTGTACTTTGTTTTGTGATTCAATTCAAAACATGTTTTCAATTTCTATGGGTTCGCACAAGAGGTTATAACACGAAGAAGCCCGAATTGATTTTCATCGTTTGCTGCACATGCACGTATGGACACACTTAGATCTAGTCCAGAAGGAGCGAATCCGCCACGATTCTATCGCGCGTATCGCGCGCGGCATTTTGCGTCCATATGAGGATGTCAACGCGCGAGGGTTTGAACGAATTCAGTAGAGTTCTTGCACTGGAGAACGCGCTTAAACTGGACGCAACAAAGCGATCCTAGTATCTGGCGTAGTGTACGCGATTTATTAGCGTATTTTTAATTCGCGCTACTCTTGTCCACGCAATGTATTAGCGCCTAGTACCTCGACAACGTATGGATTCGCGCGAAACTATTCGCGGCGAATTCGTTCTGGACATGATCTAACGTTGTGTACGTATTACAACGGACGAGTCATGACGAAACTACTATAGTTCCGCAGTGGAGATGTGCTATCGCCCTTAAAAAAAACTGCCTTTTGGCGTATAGTCTAGATTTTACATAGATTTATAAAGAAGATAATAAATCTATGAGATTTTATGTTCTGCGGATTTGATTGTGAATGTAAATAAAAAATAAATTAGGAAAAAAGTAATCTTTATTTCCATGCATAAGTAAATATTTACAACTCGTAAAAATACAGGCCACATATTGTGGGACGTAATAACTGTTAATAAAATAAAAAATGTACTTTTAGTAACTAATCTATATTCTTTTATATAAAAAAGATCTACGGTCACATTTTCGCTAACTGTACATTTTATATCGGCGACGGTGTCATTGTTAAAACGAAAAATGTACTAAATATAAGTAAAAACAGTTTGTAAAAGATATATTGTGACGAAAGAGTGTCAAATCCTTAGTTGATGCGTCGTGGCATTTTAGATGCGCCTAAAATGACATATACTATCCAATATGTAAAAACATATTCTGCACAACGCGCAAATACCTACAAGTAAAAAAATATACTACGACTTAGTACCTAAACAAGTTAGTACAATATACATGCACTGTAGTATATATATACATTTACTGGTGGTAGAGCTCCACTGACGGAGCTCGCGGGCGTAGGCACTACCGCATTACCTAATATACTTGCCGCTAAATGGTAGTGTTCAGCACTATCGTGTTCCGGTCAGGTGGTAATGTACGGCCCTGTAATTTCCGGCACAGAGGCATAACACCTAATGCCTCAGGAGTGGCAGCGCATCTGCATTTTGACCTCTGGTCATTGTGTGGGTCTATAGGCTGCAGTCATCACTTAACATCAATGTGAACTGCATGCTTGTTTGCCACTTTTATTACATAGAAAAAAAACAACAAGAAATATTGCACATCAACCTTAAGGACTTATTACACGGCACGTTATTCAGGGTACGATAGCAAGGGTCAGGGTAGTGTAATAACATTTAGGGAGTTAGGGCCCTAATCAGGGCGACCGGAGCGGCCCGTGTATTTGTATTGTGATTGAGTTAGGGCTCTGTCGACCGGATAGTGTAATAAACGGCAACCCGGCGCGCGGCCACGCCCACCCTTTCTGTCTGACCCTGAATACCGTGTCGAGTAATAGCTTTTTTCGGCTTTATTGGCATCTGTAGAATGTTATCTCTTTCGGACCTTAGGGGGCGTCCATAAATTACGTAAGGTGTTTTTTTTATTTTCTGTCCCTCCCTCCTCCCTGGTGAGATGTTGTGAGATTTTATTCAACTCCCCCGTCCCCCAATCTCACGTGAGATTTTTCAAAATGTAAGTATGTAAACGCGTTGGATTTTTATTGAAAAAGAAAAAATATATGCTTCGTACTTTTATTAACAACTAGTTAAGACTAGTAATTAATATTGCTGTTAGCTATAAGTGTAATAAAGATAAAACATTAAGTATTTTTTTTGTTTCTATCAGAAAACAAATTGCGTGATATTTGTCTCGACCCCCTCCCCCCTTAAACATCTCACGTAATTTATGGACGTCCCTTTACCTATATGACGTCCGTCAACCATTTTGATCAAGTTTTGACCAATACGGCACTATCAGTGCTTACGTAGGCAGAGCAGTGTGATAACGCTATACGAAGTCGAAACTAGCCGATTGTCTCTTTCGTAGGCTCGATGTGAAATATATCTTGTTGCATATGTTTATTTCAAATGTCTGGTTCATATTAATAGCAGTTCAATGTTTTCACACATTGGAAAGTATATTGTCATACATTATATCCAATAATGTCTAAACATTTACAAAATATATGAAGCGAAATAAATTTCGTTTACTTCAAATTACTAAAATATATGTAACGTTTTTTTAAAAATACCTCTTTAAAGGGACTGTCCATAAAAAAAGTCATCAAGCATCTTAAATCTTCCGTTTTTTTTTCTTTTCCTTTCCTTTAATAGTATGAACAAGTGATGGAATACCATTTTCATAACCGTATCATAAATAAAATGACAGCACCTAAATTCATCACTCTAAACAGCCTTTCGATTGAGTCACTTGCATTATATAATCGTATTAAGCAAAACCTTCTCTATTGATATACGGGGCGGGGAAATCATATCGATACAATGATTGGCCCATCGCGCGACGCGTCAACCACCGGTCGTGATTCGTTCTATGCTCTCGCTATACACGTCTCTCGACCAATCGATGAGTAATTTATTTTGACATAAGTGCTCAAATCCGTTCCTTTACTCATTGTTTTCTTTATTTTATGCACAGTCCCAAAAAAAGCACAAAAATCCACGACATCTAACAACGAACACACGTTTGTTTTACATAAAATATAAATGGCTATATTTTTTTCAATCTTGTAAATGGACTTAATCTTTTGACACCCGAATTCGCAAAAATAATTCTTGTGTCAATCTACCCACAACCGTCAATCTTTCAGTCTATTCATACCAATTGTAATAATGGTCTAATTTTGAACTGCAAGTGAAAATTTCAACTTCGTGGGCAGTTTCCATGGATGGGCTATCATTCTTGTAAATGGACTTTTTTGACACCCAAATTCGCTAATATATATTTTTTTGTCGATCTACCCACAACCGTCATTTTTTCAGTCTGTCGTACCAATTGTAATTATGGTCTAAACTGAACATTGAACTGTAACTGAAAATTGCAACTTCGCGGGCAGTTTTCATGGTTTAAAGTAAATAATAACCTAATATAACCAATTTCACATAAATGCCACGATTTCCATTTTTAAATTTCCAAGTCAATATAACAAAAAGTGTCATATGCCGTAAAAGGTATTGTTCTGGACGTGACGTCCGTATATAAAAATATCTAACTATTATATTAAAAATCTAACACTTCGACTTCCGTTTGATCGGTGAACGTGGGGCTGGTGCGTCAGTCTTCTTGCTCTGAAAACAAAATGAAATATATATAATGGTAACCCTTAATACGTCCCACTGCTGGGCACAAGTTTCTCCCCTTTTTAGGGGGAGGCCTGGAAGCTTAGTCGACTACATTGGAGGCCCGGAAGCTCCAATGTAGGTTAGTGGAGGGCATAGACACCCACACAAAGACCAAGGTCAAAATGCAGATGCGTTACCACTCCTGAGGCCTAAGGTGTTATGCCTCTGTGCCGGAAATTACAGGGCCGTACATTACCACCTGACCGGAACACGATAGTGCTGAACACTACCATTTAGCGGCAAGTATATTAGGTAATGCGGTGGTGCCTACGCCCGCGAGCTCCGCCACTGGAGCTCTACCACCAGTGAAACCATTTCAATCACCATTTGTAATATAAAAACAACTGCTTATTTTATGCCTATAACCACATTTTTTACAATTTTTATCTATTTGTCTGTTTGTTCCTGCTAATCTCGGGAACGGCTGCACCGACTTTGACGGGACATTCACTGGCAGTTAGCTCATGCAATGATTATAGAGAAATATGGTGCTGCGGCAGCTTTGCTACGTGCTGCCGAGTTCGGAATCGTAGCTTTAATGTTCTTCACTGCCCAGCGGCTAAACAGTTTAGTTTTTACGTGCTTGCCTACCGCTTGGACGCTTCGGATTCTAGTCCTGCATATAACCTATTTTTTTGCATTTATTTATTCTTACAATTAAATGAACTTATTATTTAGCTGTGCTCGGGTCTTCTGTGATTCCAAACTCGGCAGCAAGTAATAAAGAGTTTTTCTTTCTTTGTTTGTAGTTTGAAATAATGATTTTAAACGTATTTTTTTTTTTCAAATCGTTTGTGGGTTGCGCCTTATTTAATCGGTCTTGATCTAATCCTAGTAGACATCTATAGAACCCTAAAAAAGACTCACCTCTCTCGATCGTTTCGCTCTTGGCTCATCAACATCTTGCTTTTCTTCTTTTTTCTGTTTACTATCTTCTTTCTCGTCCTTTTTCACTTCTTTATCTTCTTCTTTCTTTGGACTATCTTCTTTATCTTCTGTTTTATCTTCTGTTGTACTCTGTTTATCGTTCTCTACTGGACTTGACTCATTTGGAGTATCTTTTTCTTCTGAATTTACTTTCTCTTCTTCATTTTCTAGGTCTTTTTCAGGTTCGCAATTCTCAGTTACTTCTTTGTTTTCTGCTTCACTGTCTTTAGGTTTTTCTGTATCATTAGATTTTTCGCTGTCTTTTTGCGATTTTTCTGTTTCCTTTTGAGATTTGTCACTGTTATTTTGTTTTTCGCTGTCTTTTCGCGATTTTTCATTGTCTTTTCGCGATTTTTCATTGTCTTTTCGTGATTTTTCAGTGTCTTTCTGGTTTTTTTCGGTTTTGTTTTGTGGTTTTTCACTG
Source organism: Macrosoma leucophasiata (assembly GCA_036365455.1). Lineage (NCBI taxonomy): Eukaryota > Metazoa > Arthropoda > Insecta > Lepidoptera > Hedylidae > Macrosoma > Macrosoma leucophasiata. The sequence continues at coordinate 6,389,503 of JAWQUS010000015.1, forward strand.
TCCTTTTGTGATTTTTCGTTCTCTTGTGATTTCTCTTCTGTTTTGTCCGATTCTTCTTCTACTTTTTCCTTCTCTTTGTCTTCTAGCTGTTGTTTTCTTGATTGTCTTTTCACTGGCTGTTTTGACGGTGTACTGTTCACGACTTTTTTAGGTTTGGCTGAAAGATAAGATATATGCTAAATTATATACAATGAAAAAATACATACAACGTGTAGTGGGAATATCGCACACCCACCCTCAAAAACCCCAATTGGAAAATCAAGTTACAATCATAATACATGAACTGAAATTACATTCTTATGTATAATTGTTTCAATTTGTATGAACAGTATGCACATCCTACGCACGCATACTTATCTTATCTCTACCTACAGCTGCACTCAAAACTAAAAACCTACTCATACACGCACACTGTCACAATATGATCTAGCTGGGAAACACTGCTTCAACATTTAGCTAGAAATTATATTTATTCTTCACTATTTAATTTCTTAAATTATTTTATACTAGCTGTTGCCCTCGCCTCCGCGTATAGGTCGCTTTTCGCGTAACCTGTGGTAACTCATCAAATAATCCCATGGTATCCCACAGGAACATTTTTTCGCGATGAAAACTATCCTATGTGTGAATCCAAGTTACACTCAACGTGTGTGCCAAATTTCATGTAATTCGGTTCCGCAGTTTTTGTGTGAAGGAGTAACAAACAAACATACAAACGTTCGCATTTACAATACAATATTTATACTATTAAACGATAATAAAATGCAAGCCGGTCAATATCAATGCAAAATGCATGGACATTGACAGACTTATAATGGGTTATGTCCCACTGCTGGGCACGAATCTCTCCCCTTTTTAGGGGGAGGCCTTGAACTCACTCCACCACGCTGCTCCAATACGGATTGGTGGAGGTGGGTGGGTTAGTGGCCAACCCGATGTCGGATGTTTTCAAACCGCCCATAAGGCCTCCGACAAGGTCTAATAACGACTGCTATCTATCGATATCAACCGGGACCGACGGCTTAACGTGCCCTCCGAAGCACGGAAACGCGCATTTAATTTGTTACTAGCGGTCACCCATCACACTACCCGACCGGGCCCGTAGTGCTTAACCGAGTAGATCGCTTATGATCTACACCCGCCGCTGGGCAATGCGCGCTTCTTGACAGACTTGCATTTTATTCATGTTTTGTAAACTTTCATGCAACTACGGACTTCAGTCGTTCCCCGTACCCGGTTCGTAACGCTAGGCTCACTAGGCTCTATACTTGTATACCAGTGTATTTTTATTGTGTTATACTCGTTTCAATAATCTATACAAATAAATAAAATTGGAGTGTCTGTTTGTAATATTAAATTACCACTTTTTACTAAATGCATATGTTTGTATACACGGTACATACACCAAAACATCATTTTTTACAATTTTTGTCTGTCTGTTTGGCGGGGCTAATCTTGGGAACGGCTGGACCGATTTTGACGGGACTTTCACTGGCAGACAGCTGATGTAATAAGGAGTAAATTAGGCAACTTTTATACTACCTGCGCCCCCAACTTCGTCCGGGTAGATACTGAACAATCATAAATACTCACGCGGGTCAGGTCGCGGGCAGCTAGTTACTTAATACGTTAAGCCTTGACTTTAATTTCACACATTCAACCCTCAAATAGTAACCTTCTGAACTCTTATTTAGTAAATCTCTTATTAAGGAGTTTTTTGGCGATAATTAAAGATGAAAATAATAATAAAGATTATACATATAAGTACCGACCAAATTGTTATTGCTATGTTTTCTGTTTAATCGATGTCATGCAAAATTTTATAATAGAAATATATAAATAAATTAATAGATACAATCACATATATTAAATAATATGAATAATAGTTCTGAATTTAAATGTCTTCATTTGAGATTATAGTCATAAGTTTATATTGTAATGTAAAATATTATATGTACATGAAATGTTCTCATAATTTTGCGGTGCCCCTACGGGGTGTTACATGTAACTACAAAATATTTAATAATAAATAAATAAATAATAATTATTATAATAAACAGTAAACAGTAAATTTATAACAGTTAATTAGTGATAAACTTTATTAAGCGACACTACACACGCCCACCATACACATATATATAGTACGTCAAAACCGTACTATTAGCTGATTGGTAAATTGTAGTGGTAAATTAACTATTGGTAAAAATTCAATGGTAAACATACCTGGTGTAGATTTCTTCTTGGGCGATACTTCATCTTCGTTGTCCTCTTCCTCATTCGCGGCGTCGACGGCTGACTTCATTGTGTGAGACGTTGGTTGTGACATTTCTGAGGAATATTGTAAGTAAAATAAAAATAAACGGTGTTACTTGGACATGTGAAAACATCACAGTGATACCAGAGAACTGGTGGTAGAGCACCAGTGACGGAGCTCGCGGGCGTATGCACCACCGCATTACATAATATACTTGCCGCTAAACGGTAGTGTTCAACACTATCGTGTTCCGGTCAGGTGGTAATATACGGCACAGAGGCGTAACATCTTAGGCCTCAGAAGTGGTAACGCATCTGCATTTTGACCTCGGTCTTTGTGTGGGTGTCTATAGGCTGCAGGCATCACTTAATATATGTGAAATGAAGCTTGTTTGCCCACTTCCGTAACTTAAAAAAAAAATACAGTGAATTTAAAAGAAAAAATATCAGGACTAAGTAGATTCTACAACTTTACAAGTTATAGTCATAGAGCAACACCGGAGGGGAGTAGCCATATGCAGACTTTCCCCACTGTCAAAGTACAAGCCCAAATGAGCCTATACCTGTCGCCTACATGTTTAAATGTGTGCGTGAATTTGTTTCTGTATTTTGTTAAAGTGAATGTGTGAGTTTCGTAGTAATAGACGATTTTTGTAGTGTGCGTGTGTGTCGCACGCATTTCCCCCGCAAAAAATGACAGACTGTTTTGCATCGGTAATACACGCTATGGCTACTCCCCTCCGGTCCGCCGCGACCGGTGGGCCGAGTTGCTGTATGGTAATAGTGGATCAATTTCTATGTACTTGAAAAAAAAAGAAACTTCCATTGCGGACGCACTCAACCGGATTTTTTTATAATTCTAGACACTATGTATGTATTCATAATAATAATATTATGATGCACATTTCTAAGTCAAGATATGTGCATTCGTCACCCAAAATCTATTTACAACTCACCCAACGGAGTTTTGGCGGGAACCTTGAAAGAGGGGCGTATGGTGCTCTTATTTTATTTCATTTTCTTGGTGTATTTTTAAGTCATATTGAATAAAGTTGGTGGCATTTTGTTTGATATAGGTTTATTACAGTGCCCGTGTATAGTGAAATAGAATAACAGTGCGAAAACACGACCTTTCAGGTTGCCTCCAAATCTTTATTGTAAATGTTCTGGTAAAGTAACCATCGCTTTACTCGAATAACTTGACTGTAACTTACTTGACTGACATACCTAACTTTTACGCTGCTTAAATAAATACGAAATATCGTTTCACTTGACACTGGCAATATGCGTGATAGCGGTGCCATAATTTAATAAAAAAAAAAACTCACCCAACGGCTCGTGCACCATTTCCAAGAGCTCATCAGGTGACACTTTCTCGGTGACCGATTTGAAATGTTCCACTCTCTCCGTGAAGAACTCCCAGAAAGGTAGGTTCTCTGGTATCGTGAACAGTTCCTGTAAACAAAATATAAATTTTAAAAAATCCCCTTGTTACCTGCGACAGAGAATATGTAATAATACTACGTATAGAATGGACACTTCGACGTCCCGCCCGATTTCCCCGCCTCACCCAACCTCCTCCTCTTATAGGCGACGTTTGGTATTCTCTACGTGCTACGCACACAGGTGCACGTGTAAATACACGTCACTGATTGATGTCTGTGTAATAGAGACCAAATTAAGCGTTTGTATGGAATTTTGGCGGAATGTCCGCGGTGTGTTTGAGGTTGGTGTAGACCAGTGATTCCCAAAGTGGTCCATATAGACCCCCTGGGGTCCATGGGAGACTCGATGGGGTCTACGTATATGCGTAAATAAAAAATGGGATATATGGGAAAGTGATATAAATGTTAGCAAGGGGGTCCACCGAAACCAAAAAAAAATTGAAAGCGGTCTACAAGACAAATAGTTTAGGAACCTCTGGTGTAGACTTTGATGGCCTCAGGGCATATCTATTGAGTTTTCTTGATGAACAGGGCTTCTGAGCTATTCCACTGAAGATACTAGTATTATCTTAATAATATATATAAATCTCGTGTCACAATGTTTGTCCTCAATGGACTCCTAAACCACTTAACCGATTATAATAAAATTCGCACACCATGTGCAGTTCGATCCAACTTGAGAGATAGGATAGTTTAAATCTCAAATTATAGTCGCAATTTTAATTTATTGCTAATTATTTGTCTGTTATTATTTGACAGTCACAATTATCTGTTAACTCCAAATGATTCTAACAGATGTCGATACCTTTCGACTGGGTTGAGTAAGTAATCAATAGATGGCGCTGCTATGGTAAATCTACAAACATGTCACATAAGCTACATTTAAACTGCTTATTTACCACGTGTTGTTGACGCTATAAATTTTTATTTTGTACCTATTGATTTCTGCTTAATATCAAGTGTCATTTTAATTAATTGTGTTCAACGTACTTCCCCTTCAAATCTCAATCCAGTGAATTTGTATACCGACATCAACATTTTCGTCTTTGTTCGTAAATAATTTCATTGTACTAAAGGGTTATAGTAGTAGAAAGTCAAATAAGGAGATCACCAATTTTTTTTACAAAAACCATCTGTGTGAAAAAGCATAGTGGACTCCGTGACTGATGTTCTCTTATTGTTCCTCTTAGATTGTTTACTATAATGTAATATAACAAAAACTTTAGCCACAGCAACGCGTGGCCGGGTCATCTAGTAGTACTATATTTTAGTATTCTATTTAGTTCTATGTATTGTATGTAATATTAAGAAGTAATAATATATTATATATACCTATTATATATGTAGTTACCTTACGTATTTATGTTTCTCATATTTGCCCGTGCAAAATTTATTCATCTTTCCCGTTCTTAGTTGTTTCGAGTTATTTAATATCCCTGCACCTTTTCGCTGACTTTCTGTTCTACCTCTGGTTGACTGAGAGATAATGCCTAGGGGCATTAAGTCCGCCATATGTACTTCTCATGTGCATTAAAGTATAAATAAATATAAATATAAATAAGATACTATCAGTACATTTACCTTGAGTTTAGTGTAGACTTTGATGGCCCTAGCGCGTATCTTGTGTGCCTGTTTGCTGAAGTTGAGCGCCGCGCTCTCGCTGAGGTCCCACGAGGGCGTGTTGCCGACGTAGGCGCGCATCCTCTTCACCGTGGCTAAGCAAGTCGGATGCTTGAGCAACATTAAAGGTTTTATGTCCAGCTCTGTAACAATACGTATGTTATGTTTAAAATAATAGTAATAAAACGTAACTTCACGCCTGTAATCCCTGAAGGGGTAGGCAGAGGTAAATGCATGCATTCAATCATACATGCAAATACCCACGATTCGCCGGTTACGTTTTGGCCCATGTAACAGGTGGCGAGCATGTTGAAATCTCCGGGCACATTACCAAACTTCGAGGTACTGGGAAATTTCCATAAAATGGAAAAACCCCAATAGAACCAGAGATAAAGGACTTTACACCATTATCTCATAACCCGCTACCCGGGAATCGAACCCAGGACCTCAGCATAGTAGTAGTGGCCTGCTACCACTAGGCTACCGAGGCAGTTAAAAATATAATAGTAATAATATTGTAAATTTTATGACTTTTCTCTGTTGTTTCCTAAATGTACGAACTGAACTATAATTTATATACATACGTTCTTAGACTGTGATAATATCTACTCTTTGAAATTCAATACAGAAATTATCTTTATATCTACTTTGATTTTACACACCATTGTCATGGTAGAATATTATAATCTGATTAAGCTGCACTCTCACCATCTGTACAAAACTATGTAACATTCACGTAAAATAAATGAATATGATGATTATGATTATGAATACAACAGAGTTAACAGTAAATCATGAGCAGTGGCGTAGCTATAGGGGGCCGGCGGGGACCGGTGCCACCCGTTTGGGGGTGACACCCTCTCTTTAAATAATCAAAATTTGAGATGTTAAGACGTGAAAGCGCAACACAAAACTCACTTTCACATTTATAATACCAGGGGGCGCCAGAGACAGAATTAGCTCAAATACGGAGGGGAACAATCTTCTCATCCGCTCCGGGTGCCACCCATGCTTAAAGTTTAAACGAGCATTGCCGCTGCCGCGTCACCCCGCAACCCCGCGCCCCGCTGCTCTTTGTTTGGGAGCTTTTGTCCAGCAGTGGACGTTTTACGGCTGAAATTATTGATGATTATGATATTTAAACTTACCCATGAGTTCGTCCAATAGTTTCAAACACATATCCGTATCGGCCTTTTCCAGACACAGGCAGGTTTTTATTTTCGCCTCCAACTCGATCATCTTCATTTCAGTCTTCAAGAATTGTACTCGCGACTTTTTCTCCTCTGATACAAAAAAAAATTACACAGGGTGTAAATCGTGATCTGTTTTATTTTTAAAGAAAAATGGAAAGAAAAATTTGACTTCAGGCGAGACTCGAACTCGCGACCTACTGGGAATTTTCTTTAACAATAAAATATACTTCACAAGCATGTGTTAATGCGAAATAATATAAAAAACAATTATTAAGGGTAAAAGCGACTTCTTTACGATATTCAATAAACTGAAGTCTATTATATCGGTTGCCTAACTAGTATAGTTGGTAATAGATGGCGCTGCTGCTACCATAAAGCAATGCAATAGATATGAAGGAAAGATTTGACAAATCGGGCAGGGCTTCAGTAGCTCCATTGGAAGAGCGACTGGACTAGATTCCCAGTAGGTCGCGAGTTCGAGTCTCGCCTGAAGTCAAATTTTTCTTTCCATTTTTCTTTAAAAATAAAATATATTTCACAAGCATGTGTTAATGCGAAATAATATAAAAAACAATCGTGATCTGTGTTTTACCTCATTTCCAGTTTGTATTAGATCTAAAGATTTTGACAAAAAGAGCAACACACTGAGTTTGTTCGGTAAGAGTTCTTTATCAGTAAAAAATTGATGAGTGCACAGGCGATTATTCCTTAACTATTACAGATATTAAATAACTTTAAACGGATAGCGAAAGTATTTCACCTAATGAGTAAAATGACAGTAATAACTTTTTTTAAATAATAATAATAATAATAATGGCAACCCATTATACGTCCTACTGCTGGGCACGAGTCTCTCCCCTTTTTGGGGGGAGGCCTGGAGCTTACTCCACCACGCTGCTCCAATGCGGATTGGTGGAGGTGGGTGGGTTAATGGCCAACCCGCTGTCGGATGTTTTCAAACCGCCCATAAGGCCTCCGACAAGGTTTAACGACTGCTATCTATCGATAGCAACCGGGACCGACGGCTTAACGTGCCCTCCGAAGCACGGAAAAAAATAAAACGAGAAATATCAAACATTTTAGATAGTAAAAAGTTTTTAGGTTACAGAATCATGTACGTCGTGCCATTGCTTTAAGTACTACGCAAATTTTAAGGAAAGTTCATAGAAAAAAATCTGAAATGCAATAGTGAAAATGAATCTTATTAGCTAGTAATAAGATTCATTTTCAGTATTTCATTTCAGATTTCTGCATTTTGACCTCGGTCTTTGTCTGGGCTGTCTATAGGCTGCAGTCATCACTTAACATCAATCAATGTTCTCAGATCATATTGGCCTTTGGAACTTTGCCGGTGAATGACAAAGAATGACTCTTTTTCTTTTCTTTTTACTCTTTGTTATCAGTTTGTAAAGGGGAAAAGAGACATTTTACTGATATACTTTTTACATTAGTTTATGACATTTAGTTTTATCTTAGTGATATTCTTGACTTTACATATATTTTTTATCTTGTTTGACATGTATATCAATTGTTATTCGCTTTAATTTATTTTGTTTGTTTTTGACGTGTCATAAGAGGTGCCTGTCACCCTAAATGAATAAATGAGTTTCTGATTCTGATTCTGATTCTGTGAACTGCATGCTTGTTTGCCACTTCCATTACATAAAAAAAAAAAACATACCTGTTTCCCTCTCCTTGTCCAAAGTGGCTTTCTCTTCATCGGTGAGATTCAAATCCATTACCAGTTGTGCCAGCACCGACTGAGCTGTGATTTGGCCTCTTTCTGTCAACAAAACAAAAAAATATATTAAAACTAAACATTGCTACAAAAACCCTTTTACTGTTGATGGCAGAATTCGATTTTCAGAGGTCGCGGGCGTATATTATTAATATTATTTTTACTTGTGATGGTAGAGTTCGATATTATATTATTATATAATAAGATAATATAAGATATAGATATATTTAATAAGATGTTTTTTATCTACTTATATTTTATTTACTTTGGTGTTAATCTATTTATTATTGTTTGTACCTACTAGTATGTATTATAGAAATAGAAAAATAGAAATAGAAAAATATTTATTTTTTTGGCACACACACAACATCAATAATAAAAATTAAAAAACAAGTAAAAAATACTATTATATATTTGGTTGTGGGAAGCCAAAAAAAACGGCACCCACCTCAGCTGATTGCTGCAACAGTGGCTGCAGCGCTGATATTCTGGTGGGTCCTAGTTGCATCACGAACCTCAAGCCGCCAGGCAATGCCTGTACGACGAGTAAAACAATAAATAGCAAAATGCTAGACTACATACATACATAATATTCAATTTTAGCTCAGTGAACCAACATCAATACATATACATATATAATATACATACCTACAATATGACAGTAAAATAATAAATATATATATATATTTTTTCATTAATCAAATTACATAAGTACCTACCTAAGAAATAATAATAAGTTATAAGTATAATGCAAAGAAATAAAATTACGTACATAGCCAATAGAGAAAATTGAAAAGCATACATAAAATACTCAAACCAAAACACAAATAAAATTTAATTAAAAAAAAAAAAAAAGTAAGGTAACTCTAGTAATCTGTACTGTCACTGTCTTGAGTGACGTGTCAAGGTGTCAAGTGTCATTATGTCCGAAAGATAACAAATAAATACCTGAAAATAAATTATAAAATTAAAAATAAATGTTCCACGTGGCACGCAACGTGGTTGTTGGTAACTATCGCGTCGTACCAGGGAATCCATTTATAACAAGTATATGTGTGAGTCCCGTGAAATTAAATTGATCGGATAAATGGAAGTGCCGGCAACACAACGCCTTCGTGAGGTGTCCTTACGAGAGTGAGTAACATTACATTATTTCAGACTTCTGTTCATTTAACAATATATTCTTAAATCTAAGTTTAAATGTGCTCTGTGTTTTCAGAGCTCGCAAGGGGGGCGGGAGATCATTCCAGCAACGGGTGGCGGCAAACTTGAAGCTACCCCGGAAAGCTGCTGTTCTATGTTTCGGCATGATCAGAGGTTTGGTTATGGCTCTGAGACATTGTCGGTCGCGATCCCGTGCCCAAGATAGTTTCTTAAAGAGATAATCGGGTCTACCAGTTTGCACAATGCCGAAGAGTAAAGTGGCTAAATGTAATTTCCTACGATTGTCCATTTTCAAAAGATTACCTTTGTTAAGGAAAGGAGTTATATGCGTTTTAGGTGGTATGTTGTAGCAGAATCGAGCGCATGCATTTTGTACACGTTGTATTAACCTCTTGGTTCTGCCAAGTATACACATACCATATACAGTATCAGCATAGTTCAGCTTGGATAGAATGAGGGATTCACATAGCATTATACGCAATTCAACTGACAGGAAAGGACGAATTCTATATAGCAATTTAAGGCGATAAAAGCAGTTTCTCACAGCCTGAAGAATGTGAGTCTCAAAGTGCAGTTGCCCATCCATAACCACACCAAGGTTGCGAGCTTCGTCAACCCTTTCTACAGGGCAACCATTAATGGTGATTAAGGGATTAAAAGAGCATATTTTTTTATTTTTTTACATTTATCGTTTAATTAAGTATGTTATTTTAATGGCTTATTATCTGTTTTATATCCGTATGTATGTACCTTGTATAAGTATTAGTACAATTATCCTTTATTATAAATTTGACATCCGTGGTTCACTCACTAAGCGTCCTGTTGAAAACCAGCGTCAGGTACCTTTTATATGAAGGTACCTGACATTTGCTGAACAGGACACCTTTTTGGCAGCCGTGAGACACATATTACGTGTATAGGTATGTATTAATTTTTAGAAAATGTGTCTTTTCTCTGTTACCTGTTACGTTTTATGTCTGTTTTATGTGTCAAATAAATGTTTCTTATCTTATCTTATCTTATATTCAGAGGTCGTGGGCGTAGGCATCACCGCAACACCTAATCAGGCTTCAAATGATAGTGTTCAGCACTATCATGTTCTAGTTAGATGATAATGTATGAAATCGTAACACCTATCACAGAGGGAACCAAATTAGGATTCAGGGGCGGCAAGCTATTAACCACGGAATAGATACAAGGATGGGAAGGCCTTTGCTTCAATTTAGAATTAAACTCGTGTCATACAAGTAGAAATTGCACGGTGGGAGTATAGCGGCCTATACTCCCACCGTGCAATTTCTACTTGTATCTCAACAATCAACCATACACAAATCCTCAGGGCAGCTATTGGTTTGCGAAAGTTTGCGAAAGACAAAACCCATAGACAGTAGGCACTCGCACGCACACAACGGGAGGTCGCACGTCAGTAGATGAAGTGTAGCGGACGCCCATTACACGCTGTACATTGCAAACGGAGACAGTAATAGCATTAATTGAGCGAGTGCTTCATTTTACATGTTAAAATTGTACAACACGGCATTTTTACCAAGAGATGTGTCGTTCGAAGTAGTCTACACGCAACTACAAGCGGCGAACGCATCGTTCGGGCGAACTATTGTGGATACAAAGTTGCGGCGCGCATTCCATCCCTATTTATCTATTCCCTGGTATTAACATTTACTTACCTAGTTGGTTCTTGAGTGTGATAGCGTTACAAGCAGCCTGCTTATCCCATTGCAGTCTTGCAGCCTCGTTCTTGAAGCTCATCGGCCGAGACTGGAACAGCTTGACGCCCACGTACTGGCCCGACTGCAGGTACACTATCAGGATGTTCTCTTTCTCATTGTCATCTGTTGATTGATGAGATATACACGAATTAATTAAAATGTTTACAGGTTTAATTGAAATTAGCGCATCACCTCTTGCGGGCAGCATCTAAACATCAATCCCAACAAAAATTTGTTCTACAACTTTTTATTCATAGTTTTTTAAATTTAACTTTTCTCATACAAAAATATTTTTTTTGCATCTGAACTGTCATTTACTCTGAGTATGCCACGTACCTTGCCTCCATCTCCTTGTACCAATCCCTCCACCAATACGCATTGGAGCAGCGTGGTGGAGTAAGCTCCAAGCCTACCCCAAAAAAAAAAGAGGAGAGACTCGTGCCCAACAGTGGGACATATAATGGGTATATAATATATCAAGATTTCGAGTTCGAAGGCGAGGGCGTAGGCACCAACGCATTTTATTTATTTATTTATTTATTAATACTTTTATGCACATAAAAGATACATATTATTAATACATTTTACTAATTTGTCTGCCGCTAAATGGTAGTGTTTAGCACTGTCGTATTCCGATTAGATGGTAGTATATAGCCCCGTTATAACTATCACAGAGACATAATAACTAATGTATCAGGGGTAGCAACGAATCTGCATTTTGACCACCGATCTATGCGTGGGTGTCTATAGGATGCAGTTATCACTTAACATCAATGTGAACTGCATGCTTGTTCGCTTCCTTCATTACAAATAAAAACTAAAGTGATGGGGACAAGTAACTGGTAAACATTAACCCCATTATTCATAAACGTATTTTTGCTAAAGTGTTGTTAATCTCTCTTTTGTCATTTTCTATCCTGCACATTTGACACTGCAACCGACAAAGACAAAGCACGTTTTACCTATGGAAAGGTAAAACGTATCTAATGTACGTTTATGAATAAGAGGAAAAGTCTGCGCCGTCATCATTTTCATATTTCGAGTAATAATGTGTCGCTACAATAATTTTTTCGCCAGGAAGACCAAGGCTGACCTACCATGACCAAATAGGTCGAGTTCTGTCTGATGGTGGGGTCAAAAGTCTTAGGAATCGGCGTGCATGTATGAAGAGAATGACGAAGGTAGACGAGGCACGAGAGGTTTGTCAGAACCGGGATGTCTGGCGCTCTACACTCTCTGCCTACCCCGTTAGGGACCTGGCGTGAAGATACATACATACATACATACAATAATTTTAACACTGAAGAATAATACCTATTTAACTTTTTCATCATTACGCCTACGTTATGAAAATTAAACTGAAACAATTGAATAGAAGAATTACAGTAAAGTTTTATTTCATATTATTAATTTTCAAATGAATATACAATTTATTTTCATCCGGATACATTTCAACAATTTTTTTTATAATTTCTTGATCTTGCACATCTGAATCATTTATCGACCTCACATATTCTGAATATCTCATATTATAACCCATATCACCATCTTGAGTGGACATTGCAACATACTTATTATTTTTCTTCATAATATTGTTATCATTTTTAAATAACTGTATAAACTCATCGTCCGTTGGTATTCTATGATTATTATTTAATAAATCCGAACTTTTATTATCTAAATCTTTGTACGTTTTCTTCAAAGAGGCTACTGAGCAAATAGATTCGTTGCGACAAAGTTTTTTAAGGCTGTCTGGATTGCTTTCCTCGGGCGTTTGAGAAAAACTTATATGTTCTTCATTTAAAATATTGAGAGAACTTAGTATCATACCTAAAACAAACTTAAATATTTGTATTAAATATAAAATGGTTTTGTAATAACTAAACCTTACACAATTAAAAATATAAGCATTAACAAATTACTTGTCAAAATCATGTTTCAAAGTCAATGGAAATTCATAGTTTATAGGTTTTGATTTCCTTATAAAAGAGTCTAAATATGTTCAAAACGGACGAATCTTTTCATGACATCGACACAACTCTCGGGGTTTGCAGACAGACCAGCATTCTCTTTATATCTGATATTTATTCTAAATGTATAAAGATAGAGTAAAGGCAATAACGCACACAAAGGACTAAAAGCACCCCAATAAGACTTTGAGATTTTTTGTACTCTAGGGACAAAAGTCCTTCGTCTCTGCAGCTTAAGGGTTTATTTTTTTTTCTATGGAGACCCAAAATAAACTGTACAATTCTGATTTAGTTTATTATAATAATAAGAGGCGTAATTAGAAGCCTATGCTAGTATATAATATAACATTGCTCTAGTTTATAAAATAATAAATTACCTTCTAATGATCCCTTATTACGATTTTTCTCCGTTAAAGACTTTTCAGTATCAAAGTTTGAAATACTACGAAAATCATTTCCATTTACCACATTACTCAAATTTGGAGATAAATTGATTACGTCAGTATTATTGTTAACAGCCGATACGTTTACTTTTTTGGTTGGCGGCACAAATTTGTTCTTTTTAACATGTTTCTTTTCCTTATTATCAAATGTTGGCACAATTTTTGCTGTTTCTTGTGTCAAATGTGCGAAATTATCATCGTATTGACTGAAAATATCATCGTTAAATAAAGATATTTCGTTAAAATCCATTTTTTAATACGTAATTTCGTATTGAAGCAAGGACGTTTTAACGCGGCATTTTGCAACGTGGTAAAATCAAATTTGGAACAACTTGAAAGACCAGCTGTAATTTTTAAACATAGGTATTAAAAAAGGCAATGGAAATGTATTTCATTCAGCCACATTTTTTTTTCAGTGCTCACAGGTCAATGGCAAGTTCAAGTAAAAGAGCCAGTTACCTTATGTAAACAGTTATGGTGAAAATATTAAAATAAAAGTAACTTTAGGGCTGTATGTTCTAAAGAGGTAGGCAGATGTAAATGCATACATTAAAAGGATATATTATTTTGCAAACACCCACGATACAAGTATCAGTTACTTTTTTATCCCACGTCTAGGCGTTGAACACAAAATATCCGTGTAAGTCAAAGGGTCCTGGTTGGTTGGTCCATGGTGGTAGAGCCCGAGTAACAGAGCTCCAGAGCGTAAGCACTACCGCATTACCTGATCTGCTTGTCGCGGTTATTTCAGCGGTCGTGGTCGTTGCGGTCGATTAGCGGAACGCAGCCCATATCTCTTTATAGAAAAATTTGAAGGTTTCACTTCTACCTCGTGTGAATTGCACACACATTTTTTTTAAAATTTAAGAGTAATGATGATGAACCAATAAACTCACCCGACGTAAAAGGCTCCTTCAAGTCCTCGAGCTCGGAGTGAGAGACAGCGTTGAAGTGTTTGATGTTCTTGTCTGCTTTCTCTTTCGGCTCGCTCTTATCTTTTTCCTTTTCCTTCTCTTTCTCGGGCGCCGGGGAAGCACCGCGGCGTTTCTTGGGCGCTGGTGACGGTAGCGTGGTATTGTCTTCCGTTTGCTCGTCCATGTATCTGTACGAAAATATAATTTAAAAAAAAAAAGAAAGAAAAGAAACATTTATTTGGACAGCACAGAGACACAAAAAAAGCGTGTCGACTTCGTAGAGCGTTATCTCTGTAGCACACTGCCTACGTAAGCACTGACAGTCCGGTATTGGTCAAAACTTGATCAAAACGGTCGACAAACGTCAAATAGGTACGGTGCGAAAGAGGTAACGCTCTACAGACGAAATAAGCTGAAGTCTCCTTCCGAGGCTCGATGTGCAATATTTATTGTTGAGCACTGTACTTCTATTAAAAATGCCTGAAATTAATTCGGTTATCAAATCTGAACAAATTACGTTCAGTGTGTGTGGGTTTTTTTTTTTTTACGCTTACACTCAAAACCCCACACTAGGTATAAACCTGTATCGTGGGTGCCGTAATACACACACAACACATACACAAACACCCAGACCCGAAACAAATATCTGTTGATCATACAAATATTTGTCCCGGTGCGGGGATCGAACCCGCGACCCTTCGAATCAAACGGTGGTTTCGCACCGCTGGACTAACCGGGTCGTCAATTTATTAACAAACAAATTAAAAATGTATTACGTTACTCGTTGTATATTTACTGGTAGCTTTGTTTTATTCAAATACTAGCTGACTCGGCAAACTTCGTATTGCCTCAGAATGAAATAATGTGTCAAAGGTTTGATAGATACGGACTATTTGTATGGGAAAATAAAATTGTGGTTTTTACTGTTCCCCTTCAATTTATTCACATTTTCTTACCTTTTAAACTTCCAAAAATCATTCAAAACCAATGGGGTTTCAAAACAAATAAGGCAAATCGGTAAAGCCGTTCCCGAGTTTTAGCGAGACTAACGAACAGCAATTGATTTTTATATTACATTTATATTACAGGGTTAAATATATCTAACGCCAATATATCTATATGCCAAAACGCAGTACATCACATGATAAGAAATAAAATCGTTTCAAATGGGACTTCTATCAATTGTTAGCGCTACGTTTCATAAGGTATATTTTTACATAGGTACAGACGTCAGTTTTTTATGTAGGGCCAGAGCGGGCGGGGGGTACCCGCTGCGTCTACCCCTATAAGTACCAGCATATTATAGCGTGATGTGTTTACTTAGACACTCAATGTGAAGTTAAGAAGTATTAGAACTGAAAATTCTATTTATTATTTTTTGTATGGTAAATAAAATATATTGAATTAGAAAAAGTTGTATGTACTGGTGGTAGAGCTCCAGTGACGGAGCTCGCCGGCGTAGGCACCACCGCATTACCTAATATACTTGCCGCTAAATGGTAGTGTTCAACACTATCGTGTTCCGGTCAGGTGGCCCTGTAATTTCCGGCACAGAGGCATAAGACCTTAGGCCTCAGGAGTGGTAACGCATCTGCATTTTGACCTTGGTCTTTGTGTGGGTGTCTATAGGCTGCAGTCATCACTTAACATCAATGTGAACTGCATGCTTGTTTACCACTTCCATAACATAAAAAAAAATAATAAAAAAATAAAAAAAATGTACAACAAAAGTGTTAGTCTTGATTAACCAAAGCCTTCCTTTAAGATTTATGCGCTGGTTATAAATAACCCTGTATATAGATCAATGAAAATATTTAATCTGTATGTCACAATCGCAAACGCAGTTCCAATCTCCAAAACGACATTTCGGCAAGTGACATCTTCAATGTACGGATTACAGTGAAACATATCTTATTACTAAATATGACATGTTCTGAAAATGTAACCCAAATAATATTATGGTTGGTTCTGTATTGGTATAAAAAAAATGGGTGCGTATTCTTATGTACGCAGAGCTCGAGTGACGGAGCTCGCGGGCGTAGGCACCACCACATTACATTATATACTTGCCGCTAAATGGTAGTGTTCGGCACTATCGTGTTCCGGTCAGGTGGTAATGTAAGGCCCTGTAGTTTCCGGCACAGACGCATAACACCTTAGGCCTCAGGAGTGGTAACGCATCTGCATTTTGACCTCGGTCTTTGTGTGGGTGTCTATAGACTGCAGTCATCACTTAACATCAATGTAAACTGCATGCTTGTTTGCTGCCACTTCCATTAGATAAAAAAAAATGTACCTTTGCGGGGCTATAAAATATTGAAAATAATATTTTAATACGATTTTATTTTAATTTTTATCACCTTTTTTCGTTAATTTTATTTTGTAACCTATATAAGTAATAGAGGTGGAAGAAGCATGCAGCTCACATTGATGTTAAGTAATGACTGCAGCCTATAGAGCAATACGGGCCACCGGCGGCGGATCGGAGGGGAGTAGCCATACGCAGGCTTTCCCCTCTGTTAAAGTACAAGCCCAAGTGGGCAGAGATGTTTAAATGTGTACGTGAAATTGTTTATGTATTTTGTTAAATTAAAGGTGTGAGTTTCGTAGTAATAGACGATTTTTGTAGTGTATGTGTATCATACGTAGTTCCCCCCGCAAAATATGTCAGACTGTTTTGCATCGGTAATAAACGCTATGGCTACTCCCCTCCTGTCGGCCGGTGGCCCGTATATATGCTGCAGCCTATATACACCTACACAAAAACCAGACCAGTGTCAAACTTCAAAAGCCCGCCGGGGGACTGATAAACTAGAAGATCAAGTGTCTTGAGATTAAAAAAAAAGTAAAACTAACCTCTTAGGACGTATCTTCCTTCCACTCCTACTCACGATCTCCTCTTCTTTCTTTTCTTCCTCCGGTTTCTCTTCTACTTCCTCTTTCTTGGCCTTGCCGCGCGGTGTTTTCGGCTCTTTGGCGGGTTTGGCCTCTTTTGACTCTTTGGGCGTATCCTTGGCGGTTTCCTTTGGTGTCTCCTTGGCTGGTGCCTTGGCAGCGCCTTTGCGGCCCTTCTGTTGGGGTGTTTGCTGTGAAAATATGTTTTTTGCTATACTATCAAGATACTCTTCATTCAGTACAAAGCATTTTTTTTTTTGGAATAAAGGCGGCAAACAAGCATACAGTTCACATTGATGTTTAGTGATGACTACGGCCAATAGACACCAACACAAAGACTAGAGGTCAAGATGCAGATGCGTTGCCACCCCTGAGACCTTGGTTATTATGTCTCTCTGATAGTTATGTAGCGTCCACTACATTAAGGCGCCAACTAGTGGAACACAGACGAAACCACACATAGTACTTGTCTAGCACGATAGATGGCGTGCATTCGAATTACATCGCACATACGATGATTTCTCAAGAGTTGGCATATATACAACTTCCCAACGTCAATCGTTGGGCCGCGGCCCGCCAGGCGCTACCACCTCGCCTGGTCGGAGGATCCTCCCTTTTCGTCGGTGGAACACTTCCACCCGTTCCTCCACAGTTATTATGGGGCCATACATTACTATCTTATTCTAACCGTACGATAGTGCTGAACACTACCATTTAGGGGCAGATAAATTAGGTAATGCGGTAGTACCTACGCCCTCGGGCTCCTAAACTGTAACTCTACCACCAGTAAAGATATTGGCAAAGAAGAGTACAGTACAAAGTTTTTTTTTTCGCCACGCTAGAACTCGTCCGCCCAAACGTCGGTTCTTTAAGCTATGTGCCCTGCCCACTGCCACTTGAGTTTCGCTATTCGATGAACTGTATCAGTGACTATGCTTCTCATGCGGATCTCCTCATTTCTGATTCAATCTCGCGGGAAAACTCCGTCTTATGAGGCCCATAGCACACCGCGGACACTCGGCTAAAATTCCATACAAACGCAACAACTTATTCTGGTTACCTTTTTTTTGTGTAATGGAAGTGGCAAACAAGCATGCAGTTCACATTGATGTTAAGTGATGACTGCAGCCTATAGACACACACACAAAGACCAACAACAAAATGCAGGGGCCTAAGGCGTAATGCCTCTGTGCCGTAAATTACAGGGCCGTACATTACCACCTGACCGGAACACGATAGTGCTGAACACTACCATTTAGCGGCAAGTATATTAGGTAATGTAGCTCCATCACTGGAGCTCTACGCCCAGTAAACACCTACTAAACAGACATCAAACAGGACGTGTTTTTACAAGCACACACACAGTTGCCAACTCGCAATCTCAGTGCACGAGGACTGGTACTGCCGACATGTGGCGGTACTCGAGGGGAGGTGCGGGCTGCAAGAGGGGAAATCGGGCGGGACGTCGAAGTGTCCATTCTATACGTAGTATTATTACATATTTTCTGCCCATAGTGAGCAAACATATTTCACTTCCATAATATATGTCATCACCGGCAACACACACTAGTCAAAGACCTATTGCAATCCAATGTTATTGCTACAATATCAACGTAACATCACGCCTGTAATCCCCGAAGAGGTAGGCAGAGGTAAATGCATGCATTCAATCATACATGCAAACACCCACGATTCGCCGGTTACGTTTTGACCCATGTAACAGGTGGCGAGCCTATTGACATCTCCGGGCACATTACCAAACTTCGAGGTACTGGAAAATTTCCAGAAAATTGAAAAATCCCAATAGAACCAGAGATAAAGGACTTTACACCATTATCTTTGGTAACCTCCTACCCGGGAATCGAACCCAGGACCTCAGCGTAGTAGAAGTGGCCTGCTACCACTAGGCTACCGAGGCAGTTACACATTATTACATTATTATATTTAACTTTAACAAAAACCAAACCAATTCTTACCTTCCCTTCGTCTATTACCAGGGCGCCTGTCTCGTCTGAATCTTCCACAGCGGTGTCGTTCTGCGATGCTGTCACATTGGTTGATGTCTGAAAATGACATCCATTATTGAAAACATGAATAAAGAGCGAGCAAGTGAGTGTCGGGGCAAGGCTGATTGGTCTGTTGGGCACGCACAATGTAAAGACAAAGACATTTATTTGCCTGAAATATGGTACATAATAAGTTCTTAATTTTAGATAAACAAGATTCACATATTTCGTCAGATTCTTGACATGCAAAATAGAAATTGTAATACATTTTAGAATACCAGTGTCCACAGCTAAAGTTAAAAATAAATCCCTGACTTTTCCCTGACTTTCCCTGACATTTTTTTCAATTTTCCCTGACCAAATTTATTTATTTAGTAGGCCAGTATATTTTATTTATATCGCGCATGGCGCATATTTTATTCATATCATTTTCCAGAAATGTGATACTGGATTTCAATTTTCTGTTTCATGAGGTGCAAATTTTTCAAATCCAAGATGGCGAACAGTTTTTTAAATATGATTAGTATTAATTTGGAGGTTTCTTGGGGTGCTGATTAATTAAGAAAATAGCATCCGTTTTCAGATCCAAGATGGCGGACAGACTTCTTTTTTCAAAATATGATATGGGTATCAATTTTGAGATTTCATGCGGTGTTGATTACGAAAATGTCATTTTTTTAAAAATAAAAGATGGCGAACATAATTATTTTTCCAAATTGTGATATGGGTGTCAATTTCGAGGTTTCCTGGGGTGCTGATCCAAGATGGCGGACATATTTATTTTTACAAATTGTGATATGGGTGTCAATTTCGAGGTTTCTGGGGTGCTGGTTACGAAAATGACATTCGTTTTCAGATCCAAGATGGCAAAAAGACTTTTTCTTAAAAATATCACATGGGTATCAATTTCGAGGTTTCGTGGGGTGCCGATTATGAAAATGGCATCCGTTTTCAGAACCAAGATGGCGAACAGATTTTTTTTTCAAACTATGATTTGTGTTTCAATTTCGAGGTTTCTTGGGGTGCTGATTACGAAAATGGCATACGATCTGAAAAATTATGACATTTCCGTAATCAGCACCCCAAGAAACCTGGAAATTGACACCCATATCACAAATTGAAAAAATAATTATAACCGCCATCTTGGATCTCAAAAAAGATGGCATTTTCTTAATCAGCACCCTAAGAAATCTCAAAATTGATACCCATATCATATTATGAAAAAAAAAGACTGTCCGCCATCATCGATCTATAAACGGATGCCACTTTCTGAATTTGCAGCCCAAGAAACCACAAAATTTACACCCATCATTTAAGGCTATCTGACATACCTACCCATATTACTAGCATAATATTTGCGTGCCTTTGAGCTCTATCATTGAAGCTCTATCACCGTACATTACCACTATCACTTAGCAGCAAGTATACACATTATAATGGGGTGGTGATGATCGAGCTCGAGTGTGATCTCGAGCTCTTAGGAAACAAAGTGTAGTACAATTCCTAGCTCTGTATTCAATGAGTGCGAAAGGGAAACATCGACACAGGCCGGCGCGTGAAACAGAACATCTTGTATGAGAAATTAGCCTAATGCGGAGCGCCGCTCACACGTGATCACGTGACATTGCCGAACCGCGGCGCCCGCTAGTACGCGGGAATAATACGCTGTATTGCTTTTGCCGTTTTATGTATATTAACTAAGCATAGCGATCTTGCCATATTTTCCCGTTATGACGCACACATCTAGTAGGCATCTTTGGGGGTTTCGACCGGCAGTGGACGACTTTCGACTGAGTTTATGATGATGATACAGAATGTCAGTTTTCTCGGCAAAGTGTTACCATGTCTATAAATAACAACTTCGGCTAAAACTATATTTTGTAAGGATACTTTTTGAAGTCATTTTTTTGTTTGAAAAAATGACTTATCATACCCAGTATCCATGTATTTATGTATTTTGCCGACGGCTTCGTAGGTGGAGTATGTTCATACCTGCTTAAAATGGGAGACGTTTTATACTGGTTCGAGGGCGTAGACATCACCGCATAACCTAATTTATCTTCCACCAAATGATAGTGTTCAGCATTTCCGGCACAGAGCCATAACACCTTAGGCCTCAGGAGTGGTAACGCATAAACAATGGCGGTCAATACCCCCCCCCCCCCCCAACACATTTTGCTATTAATGTATTGTTTTTTTTATCGTTTTATTTATGTATATGATTTTTTATAAGTGAATTTTTGGGTTGGGTGGTTCTCGGTTCTAAAGCGAGTGCCTAAACGTATGCATAGAATCCCCGAAAAAGCGTTTCCTTTTCAAGCAAAGACAATGTGAGGGTTGCCATTCGTGTAAAAAAGTAAATAACTACCGATGACGTAATCATCATCTAGTCTACCCATGTCATCCAAAATAAGCAGAGCAAAGACCCTCCCGCCCCCCCCCCCCCCCCCTAGTGCTCACGTAATACTTGAACGGCCCCCTATGCCTTCGAGCTCCAACACTTGGAACTCTACCACCAGTAGAAACATACCTCTTCAGCGGCGGTATCGTCGGCGGCGGTTGTGTCGGCGACGCTATCGTTCACCGTATCGTTCGCCGTGTCGTTGGCCGACTCGTTCATCGTCTCGTTACCTTCATCTGTTGTCTGCAATAGAGTTAAAAAACCGATCAAATGCGTGTCGGGACAATCTTGAAAGAATTGGGTCGGGGGTGAACACATAATAATAATAGGCTGCTGTCTAAATTTCTGCAAGAGCCATACACTCGGGGGTGGAAGTGTCTAAAGGCATAATAGCGGGGAAGCCCGCTCCGAGCTCGAGATTACATTTACTCGCTCGTGATGGTGAAACCGGGGCTACACCTATCGACACCCCCAGCCTCTCTCAACAGTGTTGCCCCCCGTCGACCATCGGGTTGGCTGTTTGGGGGGCCCACCAAGGAGAGGCGAGTCACCACCTGCCTAAAGTAGGATTCGATAATGTGAGATGTTGAATATAGGCAGGTGCCGGATCTCACTCCATAGGTCCAGCCAGCTAGTCCCCCCAGTTCACCCACATAGCCCAAAGTTTGGCAAGTCATTTTTCATTACAATAGTCCCATGTATTCTGTTGGGTCTGTCTGTGTCTGTGTTAACTATTGATGCAGTCAGAGAGAGGTCCCACCGAATATAACCCATTACAAAGTAGATCAAAATTCTCTAAAGGGCCACTACGTGTTGGACTCCCATGTCCCCGCGCAAGCCTGACAAAGGTCCGGGGTTCAAATTGGACCCCGTGCTGACGAGAGACATAATAATAATAATGGCAACCCATTATACGTCCCACTGCTGGGCACTAGTCTCTCCCCTTTTTGGGGAAGCCTGCAGCTTACACCACCACGCTGCTCCAATGCGGGTTGGTAGCGATACGGGATAATGGCCAACCCGCTGTCGGATGTTTTCAAACCGCCCATAAGGCCTCCAACAAGGTTTAACGACTGCTATCTATCGATAGCAACCGGGACCGACGGCTTAACGTGCCCTCCGAGGCACGGAAACGGCATTTTTTAATTTGCCACCAGCAGTCACCCATCACACACCCAACCGCGCCCGCATCGCTTACCCGAGTAGATCGCTTACGATCTACACCAGACGCGGTGCCATGAGCGCTTCAAAACTAAAAAAAATAATGAGCACCCCTGATACCTTAGTTGCTATGTCTCTGTGATAGTTATTACGGGGGGGGGGCGTACATTATCATCTAACCGGAAGAAGATAGTTTTTTTTTGTTTATGTAATGGAAGTGGCAAACAAGCATGCAGTTCACATTGATGTTAAGTGATGACTGCAGTCTATAGACACCCACACAAAGACCAAGGTCAAAATGCATATGCGTTACCACTCCTGAGGCCTAAGGTGTTATGCCTCTGTGGCGGACATGCTGAACACTATCATTTGGAGGTAGATAAATTAGGTAATGCGGTGAGGCCTACGTCCTCGAACCACTAAAAAACATGTTTCCCATTTTAAGCAGGTATACCTCCATCGGCATTCCAATGACTTGCTCCAATGGTACGTTATTAGCAAAATCATACTCGATCTGCTTCACACCATCATTGAAGTCCCGCCGCTTCACCGTCTTCGTCAGAAACTTGTCTTTATTCTCCGCATAATCAAATATCATGTTTGGTGGTAGATTTGCCCTGTAAAAGAGAAATATCTAATATAATAAAAATGTTAATAAGAACATGTTAATTTCAGAATTGTGTTAAAGTGCGCATGGCGCCGCGGCTGGTGTAGATCGTAATCGATCTACTCGGTAAAGCGATACGGGCGCAGTCGGGTGTGTGATGGGTGACCGCTAGTGGCAAATTAAAAATGCTAGTTTACATGCTCGGCACGTGGAGCCGTCGGTCCCGATTGCTATCGATAGATAGCAGTCCTTAAACCTTGTCGGAGGCCTTATATAATAGGCCTTAATAGCTGGTTGGTTACTAACCTGTATCTCTACCAACCCGCATTGTAGCAGCGTGGTGGAGTAAGCTCCAGGCCTCCCCCAAAAAGGGAAGAGACTGGTGTCCAGCAGTGGGAAGTATAATGGGTTGCCAATATTATTATTTAGAATTTTGGTACAAAAGAGAACAGCTTTTTACTTGTGCTAAGCTAACAGGTGTTGGAGATCTAGGTCGTTGCCATTTCTGATACTCAAGGTGCCTATGCCTCTGTGCCAGAAATTACAGAGCCATACATTACCACCAGACCAAGAACACAATAGTACTGAACATTATCATTAAGCTATAAGTAGGTTATGTGGTGGTTCCGAAATTTTTCGAATTACACAAAATTTTGGAGAACTGCTATTCATACAATTATAATTAAACTTACGTTTCACCCGTTCCATAGAAATATACAAAATATTTCTTTCCATTCATTTTCTGCACCTGAAATTCCATTCAAATAAATCATTTGTGCACAAAATACAAGTTGCAATTTTATATGCCTAACCTATATACCTAACCAAATCGAAATTAATAGTTTTTAGTTAATTTCAGATATCAGTGTAATCCGGATATTATTTTGTCAGTTTAACCTATCTGCCAGTGAAAGACCCATCAAAATCGGTGAAGCCGTTCCTGAGATTAGCCCCAACAAACAGACAGACAGACAAAAATTGAAAAAAAAACCTTTGCCTTGTGTATGTAGTGTATGCATAAAAAAATACATACATATTCGTTTTAGTAAAAAGCTAATATTTTAGCTTTTAAATTCATTAAAACTATTAGTTATTTTATATTACAAACAGAAACTCCAATTTTATATATTTGTATAGATAAAATCTGTATGTTACAAAGGTGGCAAACAAGAATGCAGTTCACATCGATGTTAAGAGATGACTGCAGCCTATACACACATAGACCAGAGGTCAAAATGCAGGTGCATTGCCACCCATAAGACTTTAGCTATTTCTCTGTGATAGAAATTACAGAACCATACTTATTGGTAAAAGTAGAGGTTGGTTTTTTTTATTTTTTTTTTTTTAATTTAATAAAAGTGTCAAACAAGCATGCACTTCACATTGATGTTAAGTGATGACTACAGCCTATAGACACCCACACAATGACCAGAGGTCAAAATGCAGATGCGCTGCCACTCCTGAGGCATTAGGTGTTATGCCTCTGTGCCAGAAATTACAGGGCCGTACATTACCACCTGACCGGAACACGATAGTGCAGAACACTACCATTTAGCGGCAAGTATATTAGGTAATGCGGTGGTGCCTACGCCCGCGAGCTCCGTCACTGGAGCTCTACCACCAGTAAAAAAATAGTTTAATAAATATTCAATAAATATCAGAAATTTTCCTGTTTATGCTACATATTACTGGCATACTACATATTGGCCTTTGGAACTCTGCCGGTGAATGACAAAGAATGACTCTTTTTTCTTTTCTCTTTGTTATCAGTTTGTAAAAGGGAAAATGAGACATTCTACTGATATACTTATTAACAATAGTATATTATACTTAGATTTATCCTAGTGATATTCTTGACTATACATATACATAATTTTTTTTAGCTTGTTTGACATGTATATCAGTTGTTCTTCTTCTTTATAATTAATGGACACGACCCAAGACTAAGGGTAATTGTGACAGAATCCAGTTTTGAACTGCACAGTTAAACACAAACAAAAAAAAATTGACTAGTGGCAGAGAATATGTAATAATACAACATATAGAATGGACACTTTGACATCCCACCTGATTTCCTCGCCTCACCCAACCTCCTCCCCTCTTATGGGCGACATTTAGTATTATCTACGTGCTACACACACAGGTGCACGTGTAATCGATAATACACATAAGTAAGTGATTGATGTCTGTGTAATAGAGACCAAATTAAGAGTTTGTATGGAATTTTGGCGGAGTGTCCGCGGTGTGCCGGTGGACTAGATAATTGTCTCACTTTAATTTTTTTATTGTTTAGTTTTTGACGTGTTATAAGAGGTGCCTGTCACCCTAAATGAACAAATAATTTCTGATTCATAAATTAAGTGAACGAAACCACAAAATGTTTGCCTTTTTAAGGATCATTGAACTGGTCGAAGGTTTGTAAAACAGTTAAACATTTTATCAAAAAATTATGTTTCGTTTTAGATGAAGGGTTCATATAGGAAAGAGGTACAACATGGAATTATGTGCATTCTGTATACATTTATGTGTACACACAATAACATGAATGATAAGTATGACAGGTTATGTGTATGAGTGACAGATAACTGAATTCCACAAGCACTAACCTACTTTCAGAGTACTCTCATACATTTTTTATACAAAATACAAAGAACGCGCATCGGATATAAGGAAATGCATAATTTTCATATCACACAAGCCAAACATGTACAAGGCCAATTCGTAATTCACAAAATCAACCAAAACAACACATAGCATTACGATAATATAAGAAAAAATACCTAACATTTCATGGTATTTAAATATTAAATTATGTAATTAACTAGCAAGCACAACGATTTTATATCGAAGCGTCATTAGCACTTCCCGCGCAAAGGTTTATAATTTTATTCACAAGCTATATTTTATATGAACCATACAAAGACTGTATTAAATGGGCAGAATTATCAATTCATCCCGTAATTTTTACTTACACGAGCCGGCCATGCTGGATATCCTTTCACTTTGGCAAATATAAAGTCGCCAGATTTGTATTCACGGACTTTTTTACCCATTTTCTTCTTGACTCAAATCACTGATTTCACGATAAAGATACGATGTTTCTCGCACTGTAATCGCAGAATGATTAATTAATTTACGCGCAGTCTATAGATATATAAGTGAACAATAAATTACAGTAATTCTAATAAAAATCTAAACAGACGCCCTGATAAGGAATAACCTTAAAAATACTTACCGCGGCTAACAAAATGACGGCAAGGGAAAAGAAATAAACATGGCGCGCCGCAATCACTAGTGGTGAGCGTTATCGATTATAAATAAATAATCGACTTTCAGAATAGTCGATAACAATGTGTCAGCACGCCAAGTCCCTTACGGGGTAGGAAGAGAGTGTGGAGCGCCAATTATTCCAGTCAAAAAATAAATAGCTTACCCCCAAAAAACACAACAAGCGGCTGGCGGTTGGGCTGATTTGAAAAGGTAATTTTAGTCTGGAAATATTCAGAACAGTACGATTGTAAGGATATACAACATTTTCCCAGTCAGCTAGCATTGAAAAACTAATTTGAAGGAAATGTAATACATAGTTTTTACAGCTACCGAATCACTTAGGTACTCATATTATATTAGGTTGGGGAAAAAGTTTCTTCGCATTTTTTAAGATAATTCAAAACATTTTTTAATATAGTTTATTTAAATTTAACTAAAATATATATGTAGCATTTTGTTCGATTACCTTTTGCCATCTTGTGGGTAGGGACATGATCCCATTGCAATAAAAATTTTGGGACTTCTCATCAAAATACCGTGACAAGTGGATTTGGCAGTCCTCTCGTGATGTTAACCTAACATTGCATAAAGAATTCTGAAGAGACCGAAACAGGTGGAAATCTGAAAGTGCAAGGTCAGGACTATACGGCGGATGCATTAACACCTCCCAGCCAAACTCTCTTAATTTTTGCTGAGTGGTTATAGATGTGTGAGGTCTAGCGTTATCATGATGAAACACCACACCACGCTGATCAATTCCGGCCGCTTTCTCTCAACTTCTTGCTTTAATCTCATCAGTTGTTCGCAGTAGAGTTCAGAATCGATAGTCCTGCCTGGTGGTAATAGCTCATGATGAATAATGCCCTTCCAATCCCATCACACACACAACATCACCTTATTGCGAGTTAACCCGGGTTTCGCCACAGTCTGAGAAGCCTGACCGGCCTTTGACCACGACCTTTTTCGCACGTTCTTGTCGTACGTGATCCACTTTTCATCACCAGTTATCAGCTTCTTCAAAAATGATTCGGTTTCATTACGTCGTAATAAAGAATCACAAATGAGTACACGGTTCATTAGGTTTCTTTCAGTGAGTGAGTTTCTCGTGAGGTACCCAAATATCGAGCTTTTTTTGTACCCAGCTTTTTTCAAATGCGCCAAAACTGTTTTATGATCAATTCTCAGTTTTTCAGCTACGTCGTAACTACTGATATGTCGATCTTGCTCCACTTTTTCAAAAATGGCATCCATTTTATCCGTGATAGGTGCATCTTTGACATCAAAATTTCCGGTTTGAAAACGCTTAAACCAAATTTGTGTTACTCTCACAGACACTGCACTAGGTCCATAAACATCGCAAATTTTTTCGCGGCTTGCGTTGTATTTTTACCTTATTTGTAGTAAAATTTTAAAATGTATCGAATTTCTTCATTAGACTCACTCATCTTGACAGTACGAAAAACAAATGAAAATCACACATTTGCCTAATTTGAATTTGGAATTATGTTCTTTCAAATTTTAACTTTCAATGATACCAAAACCAGCCAGATACAAATACTACAGCCAAAGAGATTTTATTACAAGTTCATACATACTATAATGCGAAAAGACTTTTTCCCCAACCTATCATAATCTATTTATTTAAAATGCGTGATCGGACACGGATCTTACAGTTTTTCGGATGTTTTCGGATATGGATAGCCAGGACATCACTAAGCCGGAAGTGTGAAGGCTGCGAAGAGGTGAGTAGAAAATAAAAGTAATTAATTGAAAACCAGTTGCTGCTCAAACAAACAACTTGAAATCGTTGAACATGTTATCTTGATATGTGCACCATAACGAAGAGTAGAGAGTTCCCTCGTCCACCCACGACGCCACCTATCCAACGGCGGGACCACCATTAGGCGGCCGAGGATAAAGTGCAAGGTTTATCAATTACTGCTAGATAGAATACAAAATCGATTAATAGAATATGAAAATAATTTAATAGTTACATCACTAAAAAAGAGTGTTGCCATGTCAATCAAATGTCAATAAATTAATGGGTGTCTTTAATTAAAGAAAGTACTAAGTAAGCCAGTCAGCAGCAGCTCAATCACATAGTATTTTTTTTAAATCAATATAGCAGTGTAAAAAAAATTAATAAAGCAGCTGCCTGCTTGTGTTAACATTTTAAAACAAGGAACGTATCGTTTTTCTCTTGAATACTAAAGACTGCTAACGTGTAGTTCTCATAACGTCATATTTTCATAGCCAGTTATAATCCACGCGAGTATAAGTTGAATGAAAAGAAAGTAGAGTGACCACGCGAAAAATTCTATTTCGGGTGGTCAATCTACTCACCTGACAGAGGGCACCATTTTGACTCATACATAAAGCTAATTAATATGTTTACAACACATTTACAGCTTAAATTTATTATACTGCTTAGTATAGGGCTGCCGCTTAACCACTCGCAAAATTCTTTTTTTACACTAAATTAGTTTAAGTTTGAAAATATCGTGAAGTGGACCATATCGAAGAACGATTAAAGAACACTATGAAACCAACGGCAACATTTTATGAAGGCTGAGTCTATTCTGCCAGTGATCGGATGAATAAGATATAATTATTTGTCCAGCTAGAATCTTTTGTTAGTACGTGAAAACAATCTCAACAATAAAATATCATCTCAGATCGATTTTAACAAAACATTTACGAGTGACTGCCATGGAGTTTCTTATAGAAAAATTGGTTAGGTTAGGTAGAATATGTAATAATATATTGTTGTTATTCCGGTAATTATTTATTCATAAAAAAAACTGAGTCTATACTGCTATTAACCAGATTAATAAAACATTTTAATTTATTTTAGTGATAAATCTGTATATGACAAAAAAATTGACAAATTAAATAAAAGTTCGGCTCTGGCGCTTTGCCGGCCGCTGCCGCGCGGCAAGCTCTCTTCGCTCGCTCTTCTCGCGCACTGTATTTTTTTTTTTACCGTGTGAAAATGCCATACGCATATCCAACCTTGGGGAAAGAGGTACCACATACCTATCGTTCGTATCGGACCTCCGTTAGGCGGCTGGGGATAGGGTGCAGGGTCAACGAAATACTCGTACAACTCCACCCCAACGAAGTAGCCGTCTCCTCTCCACAGCAGTGAGTGGTGGGCAGAGCAACGCCAAACGCCGCCCTTTCTCTGGGTTCCTCTTGGCTTCGCCGGTGTGGGAACTACCACCGGGTACTGAGCCCCCCGCCACGACAAGGCGGAAACCCTCGGGGGACATAATATACATACAAGATATAACCTTACCTAACCAATTTTTCTGTAGGAGACGCCATGGTAGTCAATCGTAAATCTTTTCTTAGAACAGTACGTAGTACGTAAAAATAATCTGATTTGACACTTTGCAGTTGAAATAGTTTTCACGTACTAACAAAAGATTTTAGCTGGACAAATAATTTTTAATTATTCATACGGCCACTGGCAGAATAGTCACTTCCTCACACTACTGAATTTAATTTTTAGTGTTGTTCATAATTCTTTTATTTTTTTGCTCAGGCAACACAGTTACTACGAGCGGTCGTGTCAGACGGATGCTACGGGCGAGCATTTTTCGCGTAAACTAATTGATTTCTTCTAATTAAATTACAGTGAATCATTGTGTTAGCGATGCAAGTGTGATGTGAGCCATGCGATATATTTATGTGCAAACATTATTTATAGTGACTTCAAAATAGGGGGTGTAACACAAAACAAAAATGGCTTCAGGGGACACGGATCACATAGAAGTTATGGATTCTGTGGTTATTAAAAAATTGGATACGGCTAGCGGGCAGGCTGGCACCGAGGACGATGGTAATGCATCTGCAAATCTAATAAAACATTAGCATACATGCAGAAATAATCGCATTTCGCTGTGTTATGTGTGTGAGAGTCGACCTATTTTTTTCGATTTATTTTTTGTTATATTTCTCGTTTCAGATCGCGACAGGCTTTCCATCGCTGAAAAGAATGTACCTTACGATGTGAGTAGTGGTTTATCTTGTTATTATTATGTTTTCATTCATGTATGGTTGTGTTTTAAATTTGAAGAGAAAGTGTTACATTGGATATGTCATTTGCATTCTATACTTAATTAAATCGCTGGGAAACTACTAGATAATGTAAAGATTGCGCATTGTGTTGTATGTTTGTTTGTTGGCCTGCTGATCTGTTAATTAGAGTTGCCATGGCACAGAATTTGGACAGACACTACAATTATTTTTATCCACCATGGTATTTAAATTGTATTTCTTTCAATACGTTTTTATCTAACATTTTTTGTATGTAACAAATTAAAGTAATTCCTCACTTTAAGTATAGTTGAATTGTAGAAAAAACAATGTAGTAAAAAGGTTGAATGGCAATCTAATGTAAGTAATAAACCAACAGAGGCATGAAGTATCACTATATCTATCAAACAATCAGGGTATTGTAATAAATGCGAATTCTTTTACCAACCCCTCATTTTTTTTTGCATACCAGCATACAGATGCCTGCATCCATTCTGCCACATGGTTCTCTACATGTTGGTGCAGTTCCAGTATCGCATCTTTTTTTTTTATTTAATGGAAGTGGTAAACAAACATGCAGTTCAAATTGATGTTAAGTGATGACTGCAGCCTATAGACACACACACAAAGACCAGAGGTCAAAATGCAGATGCGTTGCCACACCTGAGACCTTAGTTATTATGTCTCTGTGATAGTTATAATTATGGGGCCATACATTACCATCTTATCGGACCACGTTATTGCTGAACACTACCATTTAGCGGCAGATAAATAAGGTATTGCGCTGGTGCCTAGGCCCTCGAGCTCCTAGACTGGAAGTCTACCACCAGTGAATAATAGAACCATATTCTTCCCTAATGATGCACAACATTGTTGTGGGAATCTTTGTCCAGCAGTGAACATTGTTTCAGCTAGAGCGACAAAAAGACATAAGAAACATGTAGGAGTATGCATTTTAGCCCTTCAGTTCACAAGAAAAATATGACAATTGATTTCATTTGTTTGAACACCACCGGCAGTTTACCGTGTCTTGATGTGTTAAGATGTGTCCAATAATAAAATGCATGCCAACAATAATTAATAATAATTTTTCCTTGTTTGATATTTGGCATTGAAATAAGAAAAAAATTAAGTAGGTAATTGAGCATAACAATTTATTACAGTATTAAAGAGAAGACTAAGTAATGCAAATTACTTAGTATTACCAGTAAACAATTCCCACACTTAATCATAATCATTTATTTACGAGAATATTACATAGTTTTGTACAGATGGTGAGAGTACAGCTTAATAAGATTATAATATTCTACCATGACAATGGTGTGTAAAAACAAAGTAGAAATAAAGACAAGAATAAAGACATTTTTTGTATTGAATTTCAAATAGTAGATATTATCACAGTCTAAGAACGTATGTATATAAATTTTAGTTCAGTTGGTACATTTAGGAAACAACAGAGAAAGTCATAAAATGTACAGTATTATTACTATTATTTTAAATATAAAAATTAAATTTATTGGTTTTAATATAAAATTGTAAATATTTGTAAAATGTCATGATTTTGCATTTAAGTATGGATTTCAATTATTAAAGTCAAATTATATTAAAGTAATTATGTCAAGTTGTGTGATTAAATATGTCAAAAAAAAAAGATAGAGTCAGAAATTCAGATTATTATGTCTCAATTTAATATTTGATTTACTAGGAAACAATTAGGTCATTACAGTTTTATTATATTTGGCATATATTCATTAATGTCATAAAAACAGTGCTGTTGCAACCATTGTGTCAGCCTTTTTTTGAACACTGGTAATTGCAATTGTTTAAAACTGTCCGGTAACTTATTATATACTCGAATGGTGTTAACAGATAAATATATGAAGATTTTATAACAGAAGACAAAAGTCCATCCAGATTCCACCTTAATATAGGCATGCAAATATTACAAAAGATCAGGGCAAGATTTGTACAGAAAAAAAATTTAAAAAGGTACACGGTAAAACAGCATGGAAATATTATCCAGTGAACCTAAACAACTTTTTCTGATACTTAAAATATTTTTAACTCTCCAGAATAAAAAGTTTGAAATTGAACTTTAGTATGGAGTGCTTCTGCTGTTTTTAGGAAAGACGATTTTTGTTCCAGTGATTTAAAAATAATTTATATATCAGAAAATGTTCTTTAGGTTCCCTAGATAATATTTCTAATCCGTTGTACCTTGTACCTTTTTCTAAATTTTTTGGTACAAATCAATGTATGAAACTTGTCTTGATTCTTTAGATCTCTAGAATCTCAATAATAATTTAATGCCAATAAATATTTAATTGGACACATTTTCGCACATACAAAAACATAGTTTTATGTCTGCATTCAACAAAAGGCTTGGGAAAACTGATTACCAAATAGCTAACATGCTGACACCCATAATTCACCTATATCTTGTGTCCCATGTAACCCAAAAGCTTTGGACACATAATGAGAATCTGGATCCAATACATAGATCGAACTGATCCTTGAGGCCATGAAACGGAATAGAATCTTGGACATATAACACTATCACAATTATGCAGTTGCATAAACATATTATTATAACCATCAAATAAAATGTAAAAAAAAATCATCAATACAAAGCTGGAGTACTTATCAAAGGACTAAGTTCACGTTGGGCCTGCACTTTGTACGCTATATCAAAAGATAGAGAAAGATTCGTAGAATCATGGCAAAATACAAAAAAAAAAATTTAATCATTTTTTTTGTCAGATATATTTATTTTATGTTAATTTTGTAGGACAACAATATGTCACAATAATTATTTAATTTTCGAATATGACATTTTTGTTTTTGAAATATACTTACGACAGTTAATTGAAGGTATAAAAAACGGTTTGAATAGTTGAAAATGATTTAGTATTTTATGCTTATTCTCTCAATTCATACATTTTGGTACGTCTCCTTTTCCTGATGCTAAGCAAATTTAATTTCACAACAAATTATGAGATTAATCTGTTGAGCCACAACAAAGATATGACAATTGATTTTCTATTGTTATTTATACGTCATACGTAGCTTGTAAACTGACAATGTAAAAGTGTCCTGGTAGACCAAATTGAAATAAAATATTTGAGTTTAATGTCCTCTCGAAGCTCAAAAACTTAACTAGCTAATTTATTTGTATAGATTCTAATGATATTAAATAGTTCAGTAACTTTTACCTCGCAGGAATAAGGTAATATTTTGAATACCAGGAAATATAAAAGAGGTTTTCAATTTGGTTAAATAAATCGTAGAAAATATATAACAGTTTCACCTTGCACCTCTTTTCCTTATTTTTATGCAAATATATGAGATGTATGTATGGAACTTCCATAATTGTTTATCACTGACTGATTAAAATTATTTTTGAAAGCCCCTCATTTTAATTAAATATTTTATCAATTTGACAATGTTTAAATGAAATATACCTAATTTAATTCTTTATCACAGACAGTAAAATTAATATGTGTGTATTGAGAATTTTAAAATCAACTGCATTTTTTAAAAATATTTTTACAACTAGTGTAGTGTAGGACTCCTATGTGTGTACATGTGTAGCTCAAGTATTAAATAAAAGGCGATCGCAGTGGCGGTAGGTTTGTAGTTTTTACTTTTGGTAGAGCTCCAGTGACGCAGCTCGCGGGCGTAGGTACCACCTAATTACCTAATATGCATTACGTTAAATGGTAGTGTTCACCACTATCGTGTTCTGGTCAGGTGGCGGCCATCTGCAGTCATCACTTAACATCAATGTGAACTGCATGCTTTTGTGTGCCACTTCCATTCCAAAAAAATGCCTACATTTTCCAATAGGGAATTGGAATCATTTAACCCTCATTGTACCGTTGACTGACTGCACTAGCCGAAAATCCCCTAGAAGGCGATGGGGTAGTCACATTTTTTTATGTTATGAAGGCTAACAAGCATGCAGTTCGCATTGCTGTTAAGTGATGACTGCAGCCTATAGACACCCACACAAAGACCAAGGTCAAAATGCAGATGCGTTACCACTCCTGAGGCCTAAGGTGTCATGCCTCTGTGCCGGAAATTACAGGGCCGTACATTACCACCTGATCGGAACACGATAGTGCTGAACATTACCATTTAGCGGCAAGTATATTAGGTAATGCGGTGGAGCTCCGTCACTAGAGCTCCACCACCAGTATTTTTTTTTTGTAATGAAGGTGGCATACAAGCATGCGTTTCACATTGCTGTTAAGTGATGACTGCAGCCTATAGACATCCACACAAAGACCAGAGATCAAAATGCAGATGCGTTGCCACCCCTGAGACCTTAGTTGTTATGTCTCTGTGATAGTTATGGGGCCATACAACGTTCCGACGCCTTCTTTTCAGTATAATAATCTATACAAATAAATAAAATTGGAGTGTCTGTTTGTAATATTAAAATAACCGCTTTTTACTAAATGCATATATAATGTATACATGGCACATAACTACATATACCAAAACAACATTTTTTACAATTTTTATCTGTCTGTCTGTCGGTCTGTTTGGCGGGGCTAATCTTGGGAACGGCTGGGTCGATTTCGACTTGGGACTTTCACTGGCAGATTGCTTATGTAACAAGGAGTAATTTAGGCTATTTTTATACTAGCTACGTCCACGACTTCTTCCGGGTAGATACTAAACAATCATAGTCGCGGGGACAGCTAGATATAAATAATAATGGCAAGCCTAATGGCTTGCCATTATTGTTTTTTCGCCATTATATTTTTGCCATTATTATTACGTCCCAATGCTAGGCACGAGTCTCTCCCCTTTTTTGGGGGAAGGTCTGGAGCTTACTCCACCACGCTGCTCCAATTCGGGTTGGTAGAGATACGGGTTGGTGGCCAACGCGCTGTCGGATGTTTTCAAACCGCCCATAAGTCCTCCAACAAGGTTTAATGACTGCTATCTGTCGATAGCGACCGACCGACGGCTTAACGTGCCCTCCGAAGCACGGAAACGCGCATTTTAATTTGCCACTAGCGGTCACACATCACACTACCCGACCGCGCCCGTAGTGCTTAACCGCATACATCGCTTACGATCTACACTAGCCGCTGGGCCACGCGCGCGTTTCCAGTATACCCCAGTTGAAAATCAACATTTAAAGATACAGTCCTTTATCAATATACTCGTATATAAAATCAATTGCTATTCGTTAGTTTCACTAAAAGTCGAGAACGGCTGGACCGATTTGGCTTATTTTGGTTTTGAATGATTTTTGGAAGCCCGGGGAAGGTTTAATAGGTGATAAAACATGAAGAAATTCAAGGAAAATAGTAATAACCACAATTTCATTATCCCTTACAAATAGTCCGTATCTATCAAACCTTTGACACATTATTTCATTCTGAGGCAATACGAAGTTTGCCGGGACAGCTAGTAAAATTTAAAATATAAGCCTGAAGGTAGAGGCAAAAGAAACGCCGACAATCATTTATTTCTAATTCTGTGTCGAATTACTAAAAAAACTGCGGAACCGAACGTGTTGATGCTAGTATTGTTTCTACTGGCGGTAAAGTTCCAATGTAGCAGCTCAAGGGCGTAGGCATCGCATTACCTAATCTATCAGAATGGTCACTACCATGCTGATATTGATGCGCGCATGGCCCAGCGGCTGGTGTAGATCGTAAGCGATCTGCTCGGTTAAGCACTACGGGCGCGGTCGGGTAGTGTGATGGGTGACCGCTAGTGGCAAATTAAAATGCGCGTTTCCGTGCTTCGGAGGGCACGTTAAGCCGTCGGTCCCGGTTGCTATCGATGGATAGCAGTCGTTAAAACCTTGTCGGAGGCCTTATGGGCGGTTTGAAAACACCCGACAGTGGGTTGGCCACTAACCCACACCCACCTCCACCAATCCGCATTGGAGCAGCGTGGTGGAGTAAGCTCCAGGCCTCCCCCCAAAAAAGGGGAGAGACTCGTGCCCAGCAGTGGGACGTATAATGGGTTGTCATTATTATTATTATGCTGATATTAGCACACTATCACTAACACAGCAACACTATCGTGTTCCGGTTAGATGGTAATGTATGGCCCCTTTATAACTTTCACAGAGACATTACAACTTAGGTCTCAGGGGAGGTCACGAGGAATACGATACGTTACACTGGCACACCGCGGACACTCCGCCAAAATTCCATACAAACGCTTAATTTGGTTTCTATCCATCAGTGACGTGTATTTACACGCGCACCTGTGTGCGTACCACGTACAAAATACCAACCGTCGCCCATGAGAGAGGAAGGGGTTGTGTATGTGTGCAAATCGGGCGGGACGTCGAAGTGTCCATTCTATACGTAGTATTATTACATAATCTCTGACACTGGTGTCACGGGGAATGCACCTCAAATACCAGATAGTTTTAGAGTCCCACGTTATACGAATTCGCGGCACGAAACTAGACAATAAATAACGACCGTGGCACTATTTAAACAATGACATCAGTTAACTGGACAGTTAATTAAGTTGAATGTATTTTTATTACAATAATAATTATTATGAGTAAAGTAGACCATTTACTATCTTT
Source organism: Macrosoma leucophasiata (assembly GCA_036365455.1). Lineage (NCBI taxonomy): Eukaryota > Metazoa > Arthropoda > Insecta > Lepidoptera > Hedylidae > Macrosoma > Macrosoma leucophasiata. Next base: position 6,426,922 of record JAWQUS010000015.1, read on the forward strand.
TTTTTAATCAGGGGAAAATGCTTTACGCGTACCTAACGTGACCATTTTTATCGTCACTCAAAACGGGACATTCTCAAAATTAACCTTCAAGGAACCAGGGCGAAAGAGGCTTACTAATGAACGCCCAGCTATAACGGCCTTCATTAAGTATCTCAGATATCGCTATCGATTGCTTTTGAGATTATTATTAATTTTTTAAAAAAATATTAAAATTAAAAAAAAAATTATAAAAAAGTCTGAGTTGGTATAGAATAGAATAGAAAATATTTTTATTTCGAATAGATCTTTACAGATACTTTCAAAACGTCAATAAATCATAAACTACCTAGAGTGAATAACCATTACATATAGTAAAAGAAAAATCACATATTAATAGTAAATTAAAAATTAGAATTTAAACTACTTGGTAAAACATAGTAATCACAAAATTTTATATATGTATGTCTTATGCAATTCTAATCATTAGACTTGTGTCCGTATTTAATATTGATAATAATTGCAACATGGGGATAGTATCTATACAAATAAATAAAATTTGGAGTGTCTGTTTGTAATATAAAAATAACCGCTTTTAACTAAATGCATATGTATGTATACACGGTAAGTACATATACCAAAACAACATTTTTACAATTTTTGTCTGTCTGTCTGTTTGGCGGGGCTAATCTTGGGAACGGCTGAACCGATTTTGACAGGACTTTCACTGGCGGATAGCTGATGTAATAAGGAGTAACTTGGGCTACTTTTATACTAGCTGCGCCCACGACTTCGTTCGGGGAGATACTGAACAATCATAAATTCTCACGCGGGCGAAGTCGCGGGCACAGCTAGTTCTAAATAAATGTGATTGTTCACATAGGCGTTTATTCTTCGTAACAATGCAATCGAAGGTTGGCGTTCGGCCAGCCGGCGGGCGTCCACAAATGGGCATAAGTCTGACTCCATCGCTATATTATTTGGTACAACGACCCAAAGGAAACATTCATAACTACAGTTATCAGCATTACAATGTGATGACAGAGACGGTGCTATTATAATGTTGCTCAGTCCGTCTCTCTTTTGTCCCCAAATTATGGTAATTATCTATACAAATATTGTGAAGCGAAAGAGTTAGCTTGTTTGATTGGACGCGCTTTATGAGAATACAGGTGGGGATTGAACAAAAAAATTGTGTATATTATATCGTAATAGCTTGTTCAGACATATAGCCAAAGGCAAAACGTCTAGCGATTTTCTTTAATTCGATTTGGCTGCATTAGATGAGTTTCAGTATTATTTATGAAAATACTTATGAAACATTTCATGTGTCGGCAATGTACGGCTCTAACTATCGCTGCAAATGATAACTTAGGGCCTATGGAAGTAACCCATCTGGATTTTAACCTCGGTTGTTGTGTAGATGTCTATAAGCTGTAATATTCACTTACCTTACCATCAGTGCGCGCGTATGGCCCGCATGGCCCGGCGGCTGGTGTAGATCTTAAGCGATCTACTCGGTTAAGCACTACGGGCGCGGTCGGGTAGTGTGATGGGTGACTGCTAGTGGCAAATTAAATGCGCGTTTTCGTGCTTCGTAAAGCACGTTAAGCCGTCGGTCCCGGTTGCTATCGATAGAGCAGTCGTTAAACCTTGTCGGAGGCCTTATGGGCGGTTTGAAAACATCAGACAGGCCGGTTTGGCCACTAACCCTCCCACCTCCACCAATCCGTATTGAAGCAGCGTGGTGGAAATAGCTCCAGGCCTCCCCCCAAAAAGGGGAGAGACTCGTGCCCAGCAGTGGGACGTATAATGGGTTGCCATTATTATTACCATCAGTATGCATTGCATGCTGATTTGGCATCATAATAACTTTAGAGAAATCGAAGGCTGTCATTCGGTCAGCCGGCGGGCGTCCACAAATGGACATAAGTCTGACTCCATCACTATATTATTTGGTACAACGACCCAAAAGAAATGAAAGAGACGAGGGTATTTTAATGGTCCTCAGTCTGACTCTGTTTGGTTTGTCCCCGAATTATGGTAATTATATTTACAAAACGTTACGTATAATATAATAATACATATAAATATTATAAACTAGCTGACCCGGCAAACTTCGTATTCATTCATCTTCAGAATGAAATAATGTGTCAAATGTTTGGTAGAAACGGACTATTTGTATGAGAAAATGAAATTGTGTTTTTTACTATTGGAAATTAAAAAAATTATTCAATTTCTTCATATTTTCTTACCCTTTAAACTTTCCCTAGACTTCCAAAAATCATTCAAAACCAAAATAAGTCTCGCTAAAACTCGAGAACGGCTGGACCGATTTGGCTAATTTTGGTGTTGAATGAATTTTGGAAGTCCACGAAAGGTTTAAAAGGTAAGAAAATATGAAGAAATTGAAGGGAAATATTAAAAACCACAATTTTATTTTACTATACAAATAGTCCGTACCAATTATTTAATTTCGAGGCAATACGAAGTTTGTCGGATCAGCTAGTAAGTTATAAATTACGTTCAGGTCAAGCACTACATAACAGCCACTCTCGCTTAACCAGATTTTCAATTAAACTGACAGTAAAATCGGAAGCGTCCCTAAACCCTAATATATTTATGGGCCCGTCTGTATTTGAGCATAATTCATTAAGATGACCGGAAGAATAAAGCTCGGCGTATATCTATATTATGTTAACTTAAAAGGCTATTACACCCACGGTATTCAGAGAAACGCATTTTTTTACACGGCTCTGTATTTTTTTTTTATGTAATGGAAGTGGCAAGCAAGCATGCAGTTGCACATTGATGTTAAGTGATGACTGCAGCCTATAGACACCCGCATAAAGACCATGGTCAAAACGCAGATGCATTACCACTCCTGAGGTCTAAGGTGTTATGCCTCTGTGCCGGAAATAACAGGGCCGAGACAGGGATAGGTGCTGAACACTACCATTTAGCGGCAAGTATATTAGGTAATGCGGTGGTGCCTACACCCGCGAGCTCCGTCACTGAAGCTCTACCACCAGTAATGCTCCAGTGTCATTTCCGGCAACACAGGCGTAACACCTTAGACCTCAGGAGCGGCAACGGAACTACATTGAAGGTATCATGAAGATGTTGAACTGCATGCTTGTTTGCCACCGTCACTACATAAAATAAACCGGTCAAGTGCGAGTCGGACTCGCGCACGACCGGTTCCGCACCATCATCTACATACCTATATTGAGTAATAATTAAAAAAAAACACGTTTATTGTATGGGGATCCTTAATATTTTCATTTGTTTAAATTTTTTGTAGTTATAGCGGCAACGGAAATACATAATTTGTGAAAATTTCAGCTTTCTAGCTGTCACGGTTTATGAGATACATCCTGGTGACAGGCAGACGGACAGACAGACAGACAGACAGCGGAGGCTTAGTAATAGGGTCCGTTTTTACAAAAGCCGTTTTGTTAAAGCAGTGGACGTCTTTCGGGTTTCGGGTTTATTGATGACGATGAAAAGACCCATAATGATGCTAGTACCTTATATGTACTGTTATGTGTTTCAGCCAGCCGTTGGGCCCTTGGGTATGGCCGGGAAGGTCCACAAGTCGGACCGCAAAATCGGCCACCGGCGGGTCGGAGAAGGTGGCGAGATCACGTACAAGAAGATCCAGTCTTCCCAGATCATGGGCTCCATACAGCTTGGTAAGTCTTTTTATAGTAATAAAATGTCTTTTAATACACATTGAAAGTAACTTGTCAGATAAATTTATTGTGTCGCAGGTTCTCACAACTGTATTAATAAAGTGTTTTTCTTCTTCTACTTATATATATTTAAAGAAGAAATGGAAGGTAGAAGACCGATTTCGGCTTGGAATCTGCAACTTCTCAGTCCAAGCTTTTATTTGTTTATTTATTTAAGTGTTTTATATTATTTCGCATTAACACATGCGTGTGAAATATATTTTAAAGAAAAATGGAAAGAAAAATTTGACTTCAGGCGAGACTCGAACTCGCGGCCACTGGGAATCTAGTCCAATAAATATTAAGGGTAAAAGCGATTTCTTTACGATATTTAATAAACTGCAAAGTTTATTGTATCGGTTGCCTAACTAGTATAGTGTGGCAATAGATGGCGCTACTGCCACCATAAGGCAATGCAATATATGTGAAGGAAAGATTTGACAAATCGGGCAGGACTTCGGTAGCTCAGTTGGAAGAGCGGCTGGACTAGATTCCCAGTGGCCGCGAGTTCAAGTCTCGCCCGAAGTCAAATTTTTCTTTCCATTTTTCTTTAAAATATATTTATTTAAGCTTTAATGCACAATGTAAGCACACAAGGCGGACTTAATGCCGTAAGGCATTCTCTACCAATCGACCTTATGGTAGTGAGACAAGATGATGAGAGTGCAAATAAAAAGCCTTGGAGATAATGTATTTAAAATAGAAAGATAAAAACCTTAAATTAGATGTAATGATGCTTTTGTGTTAAAGAGTTGTGTTGAGGATTTACTGTTGGACAGTTGACTTGTTATCTCGTCCCATCCGACGTAGAATTTTCAACCCGCTTTTTTATAAACAAATTGTATTTTTAAATTTAGGTACATACTCTATTTTGTTATGTGTTACGATTACCGGAAGATCCATTCTTGAAGATCATAATGATGGCTTTTAAGAAGAACATACCTGAAACAATAAGTAAAAAACATTAGTCATACATTCTATCACTGATGTTGGCGGTTTTATTTCGGATATCCATTAGACAGTTACACATTTACAATATTAGTAGCATCATAAGACTACGGTGAAGACGATATTGAATGAAGATTACGTAGTAAGTAATATATGAATAAATATAACTACGTTAAGAAAAACCGACTTCAAAACTGAAAAGTAAAAAATAATGATTTAATTGTAATTACATACTGCCTATAATTTATATGTGCTATTTACTAATAGGTTTGAAGTCGGTGCCAAGCCTTAAACAAATAATTATATTTTAATCACTTAAATATGAATACGAGCAAAGGGATTACAGGCGTGAAGTTTGGCACCGACTTCAAACCTATTAATAAATAGCACATATCAATTATAGGTAGTATGTAATTACAATTAAATCATTATTTTTTACTTTTCAGTTTCGAAGTCGGTTTTTCTTAACGTAGTTATATTTATTTGATACTTTTTATTTTATTGCTGCATTATCAATTAGATTAATGTTCACATCTGTTAAATTTGTAAAATCTGAATCTTTTAGCTTCGTGACAATTACATACCTCATTTAAATTGTTTAGGTGTGTCGATACAAATTAATTACACGACTATACGAAATCAATGAAAAAATGTTATCCACGAAGGAGTAAATATGCTGTGTTGTGTCGTCGATGAGTAAATGTGTCATTGTCACTTGTTGTCATCTTGTTGTCATGCGCATTAGGACTATCTAGGACGTCAGTGGATTCAACGCACTGTATGACAACTCGCCGTCTATTCTTATTCCTTTAGTCTGAGGTGAAACTAAGTAAAAAAATGCTCATAAAATAAAAACGAATGGGCCTATCTGAATCAAATTTCTAACAATAGAAGAATTACGTAAATCGGTCCAGAAATCTCGGCGAAATTCACGTACATACATAAAAAAATATATATATACCAATCGAATTGAGAACCTTCTCGTTTTTTGAACTCGGTTAAAAAAAGATTTTAAGGGCGCGTTCCTATAATAGACAGCTCAGATTGGGTAGAATTAGAGATTAGTGATGTGCCGGATCGTTAAAAATGTAGATCCTCGGATACGGATACGGATCCATATTTTCTCGCGCAATCTATGTGCACGCGTGAGACCTTGTGATGCGTGTGATCTTGAACTCATTTCTAATTAAGTAGATACATAAAAGACGAAGATTTAAGTTTTACCTTTTGTTATATTAATAAAAGTGATATTTTAGTTTTCTAGAATTTTGATATCAAAATAAAGATAGGTATGTATGATCGTTGTCAATATCAAAATTACAAATATATGATTTTTAGAAACATAAAAATATTTTGATTGGAATTTAAACGTTTTTTTAATTTTACTTAATCACTTATCGTAATGAAGATGTAAGAAAGAGACTTTGTGTGAATGATAGTATCGGTGTAAAAATGAAAAAAGGCATGCTCCGATGGTTCGGGCATATAGAAAGAATGTCGAATGAGCGAATGACTAAACAGATATACAATGCGAATGTGGATGGTTGCAGAGGCCCAGGAAGACCAAGGCTGACCTACCATGACCAAATAGGTCGAGTTCTGTCTGATGGTGGGGTCAAAAGTCTTAGGAATCGGCGTGCATGTATGAAGAGAATAATGAAGGTAGACGAGGCACGAGAGGTTTGTCAGAACCGGGATGTCTGGCGCTCTACACTCTCTGCCTACCCCGTTAGGGACCTGGCGTGAAGATACATACATACATACTTAATCACTTATATACAGCATATAATCCTATCAAATTTAAAATTAGTTAGGTATTACATCCGTAAAGGATCCGCGAAGAAAGTAACGGATACAGATACTGTTTTTTTTATCCCGCGGTTATCCGCAGATACGGATATTCGGAATATCACTAGTAGATATACTCAAAAGGGTGCTAAGTGTCTCCTGTATTTAATCTGACGCGCTCCAGTAAATCAAAAATCCCCTCTGGGGCTCCCTTACTATTTGTTTTTTTCTGTTATGGGAGTGACTTATGGACACCCACATAAAGTCCAAGGTCAAAATGCAGATGCGTTACCACTCCTGAGGCCTAAGGTTATGCTTCTGTGCCGGAAATTACAAGGCCATACATTACCACCTGACCGGAACACAATAGTGCTGAACACTACCATTTAGCGGCAAGTATATTAGGTAATGCGCTGGTGCCTACGCCTCCGAGCACCGACACTGGAGCTCTACCATCTATGTAAAACGAGGCGACATATTCATCAAGAATTTAAGACACAAAAATAAACTAACGCTACCCCCATCTCGACTAAACCTCCACTCTTCCAGCACTTATCCAACGTCCATTAAAATATACAACCATCTACCTGAAAAATTAAAAAACTTAGATAATGATAAAACATTTTTGACCAAATTAAAGAAAATTTTATTAAATAAATCCTATTACAGCATTAATGAATTCTTTCAAGAAAAAGATATAAGTACAAAGTAAAATTAAATTAAAATATTAATAAATTATAGTAATAATATAAATAATGTAGGTCTGTATATGTTAAAATACTAGGTATTTAATTGAGTATAAATCATCCTCTCTCCTACATTGCGGTGCCCAACAGGGTCCATAATCCTAATGTTGTAGGTACATTATGGTGCAATAAAGTATTGAGTATTGAGTATTAAGTAATCTGTATTCACTAAATTCTGTCTTGGGTACTTCCACTTTTATTTTTACGTGTTCATATACATGTAAAAGACTAGCTTCAAAAACCAAACATCAGTATCTTCAGAATCTTCCATTCTCTTTCATTAGCTACGATAGTAACTAATCAACCAATACTGTATACCCGTTGTATACAATCGCGGGCAATCCTCCAACATCGCGATGTATGTTTATCGAAAAAAACGATTTACGTTGAGTTTTGTAAACAGAGCGATCAGAGTGCGATGTAGTTATAGATTAAAGATAACAGTGTGACAATTTCGAAAAGCTATTGAGGTAACGTAAAAAAAAAAAGTAACTTCACGCCTGTAATCCCCGAAGGGGTAGGCAGAGGTAAATGCATGCATTCAAGCATACATGCAAACACCCAAGATTCGCCGGTTACGTTTTTGGCCCATGTAACAGGTGGCGAGCCTGTTGACATCTCCGGGCACATTACCAAACTTCGAGGTACTGGGAAATTTCCAGAAAATGGAAAAAGCCCAATAGAAGATAAAGAGATAAAGGACTTTACACCATTATCTCTGATAACCCCCTACCCGGGAATCGAACCCAGGACCTCAGCGTAGTAGTAGTGGCCTGCTACCACTAGGCTACCGAGGCAGTTGCAGCTATTGAGGTAAACTCAAACTCAAACTCAAAAATTCATTTAGTCACTTGGAAATAATAGAATTTGCTTGTGATAGGTCAAATTACAAATATAAAATTAAAGCGAATAACAACTGATACGTTGATTAATATGTCAAAGTAAACAAAATAAAATAAATAATAGTCCAAAAATACTTAATGATAAAAATAGGTATCAACAGAATGTTCCATACTTTCTTTAACAAACGGCAAAATAAGACAAAACAAAAAAATATGGGACATTCTTTGTCATTCACTGGCAGAGTTTAATTATGTAAATGAGGGTGCGTTCCCCGTGGTCACAACACGGTAGAGATTGAATAGTTTATCTGACTTCAGATGGATACAAAACTGTTTTTAATTGACGTTTCGAAAAGTTGTACACATGAACAGGTAGTAAATGCAATCATCTTTTTAATAATTCACTTAATAAAAAAACGACTCTTTCAGGTATTTTTACAAATTTACTAATATCTCGGAAACGACTGGTTACTGGTGGTAGTCAGTAGTTAGTAGGCACCACCGTATTACCTAATACTCTTGCCGCTAAATGGTAGTGTTCAGCACTATCGTGCTCCGGTCAGGTGGTAATGTACGGCCCTGTAATTTCCGGCACAGAGGCATAACAACTTCGACCTCGGGAGTGGTAACGCATCTGCATTTTGACCTTGGTCTTTGTGTGGGTGTCTATAGGCTGCAGTCATCACTTAACATCAATGTGAACTGCATGCTTGTTTACCACTTCCATAACAAATAAAACTAGATACCGCCATAAGGTCACTTTTGATTTGGACGGCCAGATATGTTTTTACTGATGGTAGAGTCCCAAGTGTAGGAGGCGTAGGCACCACCGCATTACCTAATCTATCTGCCGCCAAATCGTAGTTCAGCACTGTCGTGTTCCGGTTAGATGGTAATGTATGGCCCAGTAATAAGTATCACAGAGACGTAACAACTTAGGTCTCAGGGGTTCGTCTGCATCTGGTTTTTGTGTAGGTGTCTATTTTTTTTTTTATGTAATGTAAGTGGCAAGCAAGCATGCAGTTCACATTGATGTTAAGTGATGACTGCAGCCTATAGACACCCACACAAAGGCCATGGTCAAGATGCAGATGCGTTACCACTCCTGAGGCTTAAGGTGTTATTGCCTCTGTGCCGGGAATTACAGGGCCGTACAGGCTATAGGCTGCAGTCATCACTTAACATAGTTAACATCTATATGAACTGCATGCCTGTTTGCCACGTTCATCATATATAAATGGATGGAATCTGCGATACAGATTTGAGTAAAGTCCTTTTTTAAAAAAAATATTCAATTTCAAGCTTAATTAATCACGTACAGTTAACTAAATTGAAAAATGATGTTCGGACACCCATAATATTTTTAAAAGACCTATCCAACGATACCCCACACTATATGGAAATCGAAAATTAAAAAAAATTCCTCGCGTTACAAGGTTACCCTAAATATTATTTTTTCATGTTTTTATTCTACCACTTTGTCGGCGTAATTAAGGCAGACAGACAGACAGACAGACAGACGGACGGACACGGCGAAACTATAAGGGTTCCTTATTTACTACGGAACCCTAAAAAAGGGGAAATAATGATTCATGAATCGAACCTGCGACCTCAAGATACCCACTAAAACTTGACTTAGGGTAGGCCCTAAGTCAAGTTTTAGTGGGTAGTAAAGCGGCTGAACTGATTATCTTTACATTCGATTCCTGCCCGTAGTCAATTCCTTTCCATTTTTTCTTTAATTTCCAAATTTACTCGCATGCGGAAAATAAAAGTATGACAATCTGTATATTCGGTTAGCGGGCGATAATTTTCATTAACTTTACGTGATAACATGCGTTACAAGCTGAACTGCTCTTACTTATGGCCTTATTACACGACACGGTATTTAGGATCCGGCAGAAAAGGTGGGCGTGGCCTCGCACCGGGTTGCCGCTTATTACACTATCCGGTAGACAGGGCCCTTACTCAGTCACAGTACAAATATGAACAGTATAGAAACTACGTACAAAACGTTGAAACGGCACAATCACACAAACATGCGCATCAACGAGGCCCCTAAGCGGTACTCGCGGTGTTGCAGCTCCGAGTTACTCGCTACTCGAGCGTCGATGCGCATGTTTGTGTGAGTGTGCCGTTTTGAACGTTTTGTACGTAGTTTCCATACTGTTCATATTTATACTGTGTGTAGTTAGGGCGTTAGGCTGACAAGGCCGCTCCGGTCGCCCTAATTAGGGACTCTTAACTCCATAAACTGTTATTACACTACCCTGACCCTTGCTATCGGACTCTGAAAACCGTGTCGTGTAATAAGGCCACTAAGCCGATCGTGCCTCGCTTGTTCAGCGCTCTCGCTTGCACGCTCGTCTCCGACCACAAGATAAGGAGACCACAAGACCGAATTCTGACCCAAATAATTTCTGTTATGTACATTTTTAAGCATTTGTTTTTTTTTTAAAGACCCTTTTGGGTTTTGTTTTAGCAGGTTTTTTCTCAGTAATGTGGGCTTTGGAACTCCAAATGGTGCCAGTGAATGACAAAGAATGCCCCATATTCTTTAGTTTAGTCTTATCTTGCCGTTTGTAAAAGAGAGTATGGAACATTCTGTTGATTTATTTTATTTTTGTTTACTTTGACATATTTTTATGTCAATATTAATCAAAGTATCACTTGTTATTCGCTTTAATTTTGTATTTGTAATTTGACCTATCACAAGCAAATTCTATTATTTCCAAGTGATTAAATAAAATTTTGAGATTGAGTAAATTTCGGAAAGGATATATTTGTTTTCTTCTTTTTAAAGTGCTGAAGAAGTACACGTCCTCAAACATCTCTTTCTTTGTGCTCTTAAAGGTACAACAATGTACCTATTTGTATACTGATCCGTTTATCCTGTGTGTACGTGTGACCCAGTTGATCTGGTCGGCGGTTGCGGTTCAGCGCCAAGGTTGTGTTGTGTCCGTTGATTGGTTTACATCGATTCATTTATAGCTAGCTTCCGTCTTTGTCTCGCGACATTAATATTCTAGCCCATCACTATCTAAGCCTGTTTCATCAACGACTCGAATGGCCCGTCTTAGTAAGGTGTCTAGGGATTCTCTAGATGTTTAGTTATGATCCTCTGCCTCTGTTTTTTTTATGTATAGACACATACACCTTTGTGACCTTAAAAAATCTTAGTTACTATTAAAGCGTTTGATTTGTTTTTCTTGAGACCACAAAATCTAAATCTGACCCAATTCATTGCCGTAAAGGAGATGTTGCAAGAATGTATGGACCTCCGGCCAAGTATTGTACACAATTTCATTAACAGGCAAAATCAATATAAAAACGTTTTTTACTGCATATTTTCACTTATTTAGCTTTGTTTGCAGTTACAAAACATTATTTGCAGTTAGAATTGCAACTCAAAACCAACATGGCGAATATGGCGGGCGATGTCATTTTGACATTTTCATTTTTTAAATAAGCGTCGGCTGTATCTCCGCCATGTTGAACGTGGTTGAAAATCATAAAATCGTTTGAATTAAATGTGGTTGTAACTCTAAAATATATTCTTGAATAAATTAATTGTATTTTTTTCGGATTCTTCTTTAATTTACCCATTTTTTGAGGACATGTACGAACCAGAGCCGAGCTCGCAACATCTCCTTTCGGAGAGGATATACTCGTATTTTGTTTTCTTCTTTTAAAAGTGGTAAACAAGCACATGTCGAACATCTCTTTCTTTGTGCTTTACGTCTCTTTCTTTGTGCTCTAAAAGGATCAACAATGTATTGTCTTATATGTTATATGTCTGTGACTTAGTTTGCTTTTAGCAGGATGAAGCGGGTGTCATGTATCTAAACATTCAATTTTTCTTCATTATAATCACTAATGTGTCTTCATACTTCAGTCGAAAGACGTCCACTGCTGGACAAAGCCTTCTCCAAGGACGCCCATACCAGTGTTGTGCATCATTAGCGCTCGTGCACACGGTGCGCAATACCTAATATACTTGCCGCTAAATGGTAGTGTTCAGCACTATTGTGTTCCGGTCAGGTGGTAATGTACGGCACTGTAATTTCCGGCACAGAGACACCTTAGGCCTCAGGAGTGGTAACGCATCTGCATTTTGACTTTGGTCTTTGTGTGGGTGTCTTTAGGCTGGAGTCATCACTTAACATCAGTGGGAACTGGATGCTTGTTTGCCACTTCCGTTACATAAAAAAAACTTTCAGAGAAAATCCACTGTGGCTAAGGGTGCGATTCACAGACCGCACTACGACTTTACTTTCAACAAAATACGCTTAGTGACTTAGATGGTCTGACGCCATAAAAGCCGACGCCGGACTGCCGGTGACTGCAGCTCTCAGAAAAGCTGAAGATAGAGCGGCCTGGAAGCAACTCGTCAGCTCCTCCACCTATACGTACCAAAACGGGCACGCCCTTCAGTAATGAAGAATGCGACAAAGAAGAAGACCCTCAAAAGGAAACAGTCTCTCAGGGTGAGATTCACAGACCGCACCACGACATTACTTTCAGCAAAGTATGCTTAGAACTGTCAGTAAAGTATGAGTTTTGACAGTTCTAATGGTGTGATTTACAGACCGCACTACGACTTTACTTTGAGCAAAGTATGCATAGAACTGTCAGAAATGTATGGGTTTTAACAGTTCGAAGCGTACTTTGCTCGAAAGTAAAGTCGTAGTGCTGTTTGTGAATCACACCATTAGAACTGTCAAAACTCATACTTTAAAAGTATGCATAGAACTGTCAGAAATGTATGGGTTTTAACAGCTCGAAGCGTACTTTGCTCGAAAGTAAAGTCGTAGTGCTGTCTGTGAATCACACCATTAGAACTGTCAAAACTCATACTTTACTGACAGTTCTAAGCATACTTTGCTGAAAGTAATGTCGTGGTGCGGTCTGTGAATCTCACCCTGAGAGACTGTTTCCTTTTGAGGGTCTTCTTCTTTGTCGCATTCTCCATTACTGAAGGGCGTGCCCGTTTTGGTAAGTATAGGTGGAGGAGCTGACGAGTTGCTTCCAGGCCGCTCTATCTTCAGCTTTTCTGAGAGCTGCAGTCACCGGCAGTCCGGCGTCGGCTTTTATGGAGTCAGACCATCGGCTAGGTGATCGGCCTCTAGGTCTTTTTCCGTCTACTTTACCCACCATAACCAGTTTGTCGAAGTTTTCTGGTTGTCTTCGATCTATGTGGCCAAAATAGGTGAGAATGCGCTGGTAACAGATTGTCGAGGGCCTAGTTCTGATTTTTAGCTGGTCGAGGATAGATTTGTTTGTCCTTTTGAGGCACGGCACTCTAATTAGTTACACTGCACAAAAGAATCTTCACATCTCCAACTAATTAACAATGCTCATGTACGCACAACGAGAAAAACAGAAGTGTGTCATGTGTACAAACATTGTGATAACATCCTAAACATGTGTGAGTCATTCGTTCACTCAATGTTGGGATACAATTGTTTATGACAAAACTCATTTCATAGAAATCCCACCTTAGAGACTTAAATAAAAACCGAATTCTAAAACCCATTACAGTGCTCATCAATAAATAATGCACATCGAGCCTATGAAAGTGACAATCAGCTAGTTTTGGCTTCATTTTTTTTTTTAATGTTTTAAAAGTAGCAAACAAGCATACAGTTCACATTGATGTTAAGTGATGACTGCAGCCTATAGACACCCACACAATGACCAGAGGTAAAAATGCAGATGCGTTACCACTCCTAAGGCCTAAGGTGTTATGCCTCCGTGCCGGAAATTACAGGGCCGCACACTACCACCTGACCGGAACACGATAGTGCTGAACACTACCATTTAGCGGCAAGTATATTAGGTAATGCGGTGGTGCCTACGCCCGCGAGCTCCGTCACTGGAGCTCTACCACCAGTAAAAGTTCATAGAGCGTTATATCTGTTGCACACAGCCTACGTAAGTATCCGTAGTCGGGTATTCGTCTAAACTTGATCAAAATGGTCGACAAACGTCAAATAGGTAAGGTGCGAAAGAGATTTTGGTAGAGCTCCAGTGACGGAGCTCGCAGGCGTAGGCACCACCGCATTACCTAATTTACCTGCCGCTAAATGGTAGTGTTATGGAAGTGGTTATGTAATGGAAGTGGCAAACAAGCATGCCGTTCACATTGATGTTAAGTGATGACTGCGGGCTATAGACACCCACACAAGTGAAGACGCAGCTTTCTAATGGCGTACTTTGCTGGAAGTAAAGTCGCAACGCGGTCTGTGAATCTACTCATACATTCATCATACTCATATTCATTATGTTTGTAACATTGCCTATGTCACTCAGTGAAGACGCAGCTTTCTAATGGCGTACTTTGCTGAAAGTAAAGTCGTAGTGCGGTCTGTGAATCTACTCATACATTCAGCATATTAATTGTGAATATAACATAGCCTATGTCACTCAGTGAAGACGCAGCTTTCTAATAGCGTACTTTGCTGAAAGTAAAGTCGTAGCGCGGTCTGTGAATCTACTCATACATTCATCATATTAATTGTGAATGAAACATAGCCTATGTCACTCAGTGAAGACGCAGTTTTCCAATGGCGTACTTGGCTGAAAGTAAAGTCGTAGTGCGGTCTGTGAATCTACTCCTACATTCATCATACTCATATTCATCATATTCATTATGAATGTAACATAGCATATGTCACTCAGTGAAGACGCAGCTTTCTAATGGCGTAAAGTAGTGCGGTCTATGAATCACGCTTATACACGGCAATAATAATATATTTAGGTGAACACAATATTTTGTCTCTTCAGTGCATAAGAAACATAAAACTATAATTACAGTGTTATTGGTGGTGTTGTGTATATATATATTGTAAAATAAGTGTGAAACATACCATTATCGCCTTCCTTTTGAACAATCACTCATTCTAGTTTCAATTGTTTAGTGATAACAAAACAAGTTCATAATGAAGTCATTTAGATTCTAAATAGTGCATTTTTTATGTCCGTTCAAAATTCAACTTCTGTTGTAAATTTGTTAAGAAACACTGTGAACTGTACTCCCCAAAAAAGGATTTTAAAAGAAATAATAGAAATCAAAACAAATTAAAACCCCAATTTACAAAATTACATATGATTATAACAGGCCCACATTCCATGGTCATTAAAATCTATAATAATATACCAAACAAACTTAAAAATATTGAGGAAAATATGTTATTTACAAAAGAATTAAAATTATACCTAATTAAAAAATGCTATTATAATATAAATGATTTTTTAAAAGATAAGGACTAATTATTATTGACTGATTGTAGGCATTTTTGACATTGTATTATTTGACATAAATATTATTTTGACATTATTGTATTAAATTATAATAATATTTATTTATTTATTTATACTTTAATGCACAAGAACAGTACATAGGGCGGAATTAATGCCACTAGGCATTATCTCCCAGTCAACCATTGGGTAGTACAGAAAAACGTCGAAGAGGTGCAGGAATGATTCAATTGAATCATAAGACATAAAAGAAAAGAAAAAAAAAAAAAAACTAAACATACTAAAGTAATTATTTATGAATATGTTAAAATATACGTACACATATACATATATATATAGAATAAACAATACTTATACCTACATAAAATACAGTATTATAAATATATACATAAATAATGATGCTATTGAGTGTTGAATAGAAAGTTGGCCATGATTTATAGAGCAGATTTAAGGAAATGACAACGAATTTTGGACTTAAATGCAACTTTGCTCCGAGCTTTTCTTATGTCAACGGGCAGCATATTCCAGAGCTTTATGGCTGTAACAGCGAAGGAGTTGGACATAATACTAGTACGGTGAAGAGGAATATCAAGAGTAAGGTTTGCAAAAGAGCGAAGGTTAAGATTATGAGAATCACCCAGAAACTTGAATTTACGCTTAAGATAAACGGGAGAACAAGGATCGTTAATGATATTGAAAAGTTGGCAGAGGATTCGTGCAGATCGCCTCTGACGAATGGGAAGCCATTTCAGCTTAGAACGAAAATGAGAAATATGGTCAAACTTACGAAGACCAAATATAAAGCGAATGCAGTTGTTGAGAATTCGATCCAGTCTGTTTAACTGATCTTGGGAGATATCAGTGAAGCAAACATCAGCATAATCAATGAGAGGAAAGATAAGTGATTGGACAAGTACGGTCTTTGTTCGAGAAGGCAGAAAGTTCCTGAGTCTATATAGAGATCGCAACGTGGCTGATGAACTTCTACTAATGTTTGTAATATGCGTGTTCCAGGTTAGTGAAGAATCAATATATAGACCAAGATCCTTAACATTTTGTGAGATTGGAATGGTCATATTATTCAACAAAATAGGTGACAGCTCACACAAATTCAAATTTTTATTATTAAACGTACTCCCTATAATAATAGCTTGACACTTAAGAGGGTTGACAAGGATACCAATATTACGCGACAGATTAGTAAGAGTCTCGAGATTTTTGTTTAAAGTTACAATAGCGTCACTGATATTATTAGGATCTGCATGAACATAAAGTTGCAGATCGTCCGCATACAAATGATAAGAACAAGTGAAGTGGGAAGTGAGTAAATTAATATATATAGAAAATAACAAAGGAGAGAGGATGCCGCCTTGCGGTACACCAGCAGACAGCTCACACCAATCGGATAACTCACGATCAACGCGAACGGCCTGCTGTCGACCGCGAAGATAAGACGAGAGCCAATCCAGCACCAACGATGAGGCACTAATGTTTCTAAGCCCGACGAGAAGGAGGTCGTGATCCACAGTGTTAAACGCATTGGT
This sequence comes from Macrosoma leucophasiata, assembly GCA_036365455.1. Classification (NCBI taxonomy): domain Eukaryota; kingdom Metazoa; phylum Arthropoda; class Insecta; order Lepidoptera; family Hedylidae; genus Macrosoma; species Macrosoma leucophasiata. Next base: position 6,443,760 of record JAWQUS010000015.1, read on the forward strand.
GAAATCTATGAGAACAAGTACAGTTAGCTTGGAAGATTCCATAGCTACTCTAGTGTCCTCAAGGACATTAAGCAAAGCCGTCGAAGTACTATGCCCGTTTCGAAATACGGTGAATATACCACCTATGTTATTACTGTTAATTTAAAATTTTGAGAGTGCATCTGTTATTATTAATATCAAATTTTGAAAGTTTTGTCTACAAATCCTGTTTTGCGATGCCCCTACGGGGTGTCACATGAAATGTTATTTAAGGCAACTTTGTAATTATTTTATGTGACATTTGAATTTGAATTTGAACTTAACTAATGTTGGATTGCATTATCTTACTTTCACTTTAACAAATTTGTCACAAATATATTCTCCCCTTATTACGCACAACACCATACAGAGTGCCTAGTGCGAGATTTTATTTACTCTGACGCGAATTCGATCGCGTAAGAGTAAACGCAGATTTGTATGGAATTGAAGGAGCGTCATCTAGCGGTGAATCGATGGCACTGAAGAGACAAAATATTGTGTTCACCTAAATATATTATTATTGCCGTGTATAAGCGTGATTCATAGACCGCACTACTTTACGCCATTAGAAAGCTGCGTCTTCACTGAGTGACATAGGCTATGTTACATTCACAATGAATATGATGAATGTATGAGTAGATTCACAGACCGCACTACGACTTTACTTCCAGCAAAGTACGCCATTAGAGAGCTGCGTCTTCACTGAGTGACATAGGCTATGTTACATTCACAATGAATATGATGAATGTATGAGTAGATTCACAGACTGCACTACGACTTTACTTTCAGCAAAGTACGCCATTAGAAAGCTGCGTCTTCACTGAGTGACATAGGCCATGTTACATACATAATGAATATGAGTATGATGAATGTATGAGTAGATTCACAGACCGCGTTGTGACTTTACTTCCAGCAAAGTACGCCATTAGAAAGCTGCGTCTTCACTGAGTGACATAGGCTATGTTACATTCATAATGAATATGATGAATATGAGTATGATGAATGTATGAGAAGATTCAACAGACCGCACTACGACTTTACTTTCAGCAAAGGACGCCATTAGAAAGCTGCGTCTTCACTGAGTGACATACGCTATGTTACATTCATAATGAATATGATAAATGATTGAATCATTGCACCTGTACGAAGGCGGGGCGAGCAGCTAGTTTTAAACAAAATAAAGCGGCATAACTTGTTTATTTTTTACTCTAACTAATAGATACTAGTCTACTAACTTTGACCTATAATGGTTACATTGAATGTTAATTCATTAAGTGTTTTGGATTGAACCCCAGGGATGAACATTTCAACATAGTTGATCATGCAACTTATGTACTACTTGGTATAATTTATTCATTACGAGGTCGTCTGCTACATAAGACCTTATGTCTGTAGCTGAAGGAGTTACAGAAAAACACTTTATTGGGCAAAGTGCGAGATTTTATTTACTCTTACGCGAATGCGATTTGTATGGAATTAAAGGAGCGTCATCGATTCACCGCTAGATGACGCTCCTTCAATTCCATACAAATCTGCGTTCACTCTTACGCGATCGCGATCGAAAATCGCGATCGGAAATCTCGCACTAGGCACTCTGTTGTGGGTTGTGAGGTACCTTTAGGCGCTGGCCACGCAGAAAAGACGCAAAACGTGGGCGGGGCGCGGACCCGTCGCAGACAGGGCGCCGTCGCGACTTTCTTCAACATATAAAACGGGTTTGACGGTCAGCAGACTACACCACAGTACAAATGTGAACAGTATGGAAACTACGTACAAAACGTTCAAAACGGCACACTCACACAAACAGTGCTACAGTAGCGAGTGACTCGCTACTGTAGCACTGCGAGAACAGCTTAGGGGCCTCGTCGATGTACATGTTTGTGTGAGTGTGCCGTTTCGAACGTTTTGTACGTAGTTTTCTTCCATACTGTTCCTATTTGTGCTGTGACTACACACAACTTTTCAACTACACACAGCGGAAGGCATGCCGCTGTGTGTAGTTCCGAAATCCGCGGCACGCATCAGTGCTGCCGCAGCACTACTGGTCTCCATATAATCTCTATAAGTTTATATGAGATTACATTCCGAGCTACGCAACAAAGTCGCGACAGCAGTAGAAAATAAAGAAATATGGTGCTGTGGCAGCACCGCGGCGGCAGCACTGTTGCGGGTAGCGGAGTTCGGAATCGTACTTTAAACGGGCGCCGCGACTGCGACGGGTCCGTGTCTTACGTCTGTTCTGTGTGGCCAGCGCCTTAGGGACGGCTTTTGGTCATCGTTCGGTTGAAGTACCTTATGACAGTATCCACATACCTACCATAACAGTTTTAGGGCGAGATTTACAGACCGCACTACGACTTTACTTTGAGCAAAGTACGCTTCGAACTGTCCAATTCCATACTGCACTGACGATTCTAAGCATACTTTTGTCAAAATAAAGTCGTATTGCGGTCTGTGAATCTCACTATTAACGTTCGGCTCTTTCATTTCCGGCACAGAGGCTTAACAGGTGTGGCAACACATCTACATTGAACGTAACTTCACGTCTGTAATCCTCGAAGTTGTAAGCAGAGAATCACCTCTGCTTACAACTTCGAAGATTAGAGGCGTTCAAGCATACATGCAAATACCCAGGATTCCTCGGATACATTTTGGCCCAAGTAACAGGTGGCGAGCCTGTTGACATCTCCCGGCACATTACTAAACTCCGAGGAACTGTGAAATTTCCAGAAAATGGAAGTATTCCAATTGTACCAGTGATACACGATTTTACACCTTTATCTCTAGTAGGCCTCGGGAATCGAACCTAGGACCCACTATTCTACTGAAGCAGTTCTACATCGAAGTCTCTTGATTTTATGTACATGTTTACAGGCTTCAGTATTGACTTAACATCAATGTGAAATGTACGCTTGTTTGCCATTATCGTGCCATAAAAAAGAACTGGTTAAACCGATCTGTTTGTTTGACTGATATGCTGATTTGTGAGGTGCGCATGCGCACAGTTTTGTTTGTGCCGTTACAATTTTTATGACATAATTATTATCACGTCGGTATGTGCGAAGGTTGCGTCGAGGTAAACTTGTAATAGTGTGTTCATTAGTATAAGTTTATTAAGCACAGATATTACGCAATAGATGGTTGGAGAAATTAGATGGAGTCCATTTAGTTACGTTTAGTACGTCATTCGAATTCAAATAGTATTTTTTATTGAACAAATTGCCAATTTTGTTTTTAATTTAAGTTTTTTTTTCTTTAATTTCTAAATTTACTCGCATGTGAAATTGTTTATGTATTTTGTTAAAGTCAAGGTGTGAATTTTGTAGTAATAAACGATGTATGTTGTGTGTGCGTGTGCACGCACGCACGCAAGCGTACGTGCGTGCGTGCGTGTGTGTGTGTGTGTGTGTGTGTGTGTGTGTGTGTGTGTGTGTGTGTGTGTGTGTGTGTGTGTGTGTGTGTGTGTGTGTGTGTATGTGTGTGTGTGTGTGTGTGTCACACAAATTCCCCCTCCCAAATGACAGACTGTTTGGCTTCGGTAATAAACTAAATAATAAACTAAATACTCCCCTGCAGTCGACCTGTGGCCCGTGTTGCTCTATGACTATGTGTGACAACTAGACGTTTGACGTCACACCCGGTTACACTAAAACAACTCGGTCCCTAGATATATCTTCCTACTGTACACACACACACACACACAAACAAATTCGGCGACATCTCGAGGCATATACAAATATTTACGCTCACATTCTGAATCCGTGACACCGCGGCTTCCGGTGGTTGAGGAAGTAGATACCGAGCGGCGCAAGGCCGGTTTTCGCTGTCAATGTCGAAGGGATGGGCGGGAGGGGAAAATGTCGATAGACGTAATATCGAGTTTTTTTGGAAGTGTCGATATGTCGTTCAAAAATATCGATAAACATAAAACGTAACGAACTTCACGTTTGTCAACCTCGACGGAGGCAGAGGTAAATGCATGCATTCAAGCTTGCAAACACCCACGATTCGTCGGTTACGTTTTGGCCCATGTAACGGGTGGCGAGCCTGTTGACATCTCCGGGCTCATTAGGTATTATAATAAACCCAGCTCCACATTAGGTGTTATAATAAATCTGTGTCGTAGATGCCGTTCTATACATACAACACATACACAAACACCCAGATCCGAAACAAGTATCAGTAGACCATACAAAATATTTGATCCGGTGCGAGGATAGAACCCGCGACCCTTCGAATCGAACGGTGGCTTCACACCGCTGGACTAACCGGGTCGTCAATCGGTTTATTACCGATGCAAAACAGTCTGTCATTTTTTGTCGATAGTGCTGAACACTACCATTTAGCGGCAAGTATATTAGCTAATGCGGTGGCGACCACGCCCGCGAGTTCTGTCACTGGAGCTCTACCACCAGTGAATATATGATACGATTAAACTTCAAAATTAAATCCTGGAATAGCTAAATATGGATTGAGTATCGATATTTGTTACCAAAGTAACCCAAGCCTACAATGTCAAATGCCAACGTACCTTTTACGAGTGGCGCGGATTCTATAAGTGTACGATCGTTAATTCGTACGGTTTTGAGAATATCATGAATATGTATGTATGTCTAGAGCCTCGCTAAGGTCAATAAATATTTTTTCTGTGTCTGTGGCACGGTGACAGCTGGTTAGGTAATACTGCCTTTGAAAAAAAAACTAGTTTTCGGTTTTTTTTATTTTATTTATGTTATTTTTTTCTTTATTTGTCTTGTATCTGAGTTAGTGTAATTGATGAATTGGACTTGATGTCCGTTCTAGTTAACTATAAATAAAACCCGACGTCTCGGTCGCTTTTTAGCTTTCGTGGTCTCTGAGGTGATTTTTTTTGGTAAGGTAGGTGGCAAACGAGTTTTTTTATGTACGAAAGGTTGCCATCTTCTTCACATATATGCAAAACCACGTGAAAAACCATGTAAATATCAGCGTATAAAACCATGTACATATATAACTTTTGAATGTCCCTTAAAAATAACTGGCTGTTTACATCGTAATGACCTGTCGATCGCTGAGCGGAGAAGTGGTTAATGCTTGAACTACATTTCGAAGTTGTTCGCGTCGAACTAGGAAGCTTTGAGTTAATAGATGTATTATTTGTAGAAGTGAATCTTTCAAAAAATATCATAAGAGACACTGTATAATGCTTCCTGTCTCATTTTCTCCTTCGTTAAATCTTATGAATTTCAGTGTCTCTTTTTTTACTGTCGCTTTTTCGTTACATCGACTTTCAAATTACAACGATGCTAAATAAGTCTTCACTTCAAAAATCTATTAGCCTCGGTTGCATCAAGATATTTGTTAAAAGTTATTGTAAATTTCCTATCCTTCTCTAACTTAAAGAAATCTGTTAAAGTTAAAATAGGAAGACAGACATGCGTCGGAGGACTTTGTTGTATAATATGTAAAGATTAGATGTATTCACTGTAAAACATTTTATTTATAAAAACTACCTTGGTGGGAGTGAAATATTTTTTTAACAAAAATTGAAAGAAAAAATTGACTTCAGGCGGGACTTGAACCCGCGTCCACTGGGATCTCTAGTCCAGCCGCTCTCACAACTGAGCTACCCAAGTCCTCATCTGACTGTCGAATTTTCCCTTCACCTTTATTGCATTGCCTTGGTGTGGCAGTAGCGACATCTATTGCTAACAATGCTAGTTAGGCAATCGATACAACAAACTTTTCAGTTTATTAAGTATCGTAAAGAGGTCCCCTTACCCTTAATTGTTTTATTTTTTTCGCAATAAAATAATGTAGTTCTATCTTCAATAAGACGTGCTGTTGTTTATCCAGTTACGTAGTTACCTACATTGTTGATGTGAAACCGGGAACACGATGTTTGGGGTTTCTTTAATGTGAGCAATTACTTACGAATACACAGATCTCATATACTTTTGTGTTTTATGTATGACTGGGTGGATTTAGTAGTATTTTGGTGCATACACAGTTACAAAGAATCAGAATCAGAAACACATTTATTCATTTAGGGTGACAGGCACCTCTTATGACACGTCAAAAACAAACAAAATAAATTAAAGTGAATAACAATTGATATACATGTCAAGCAAGATAAAAAATATATGTTAAGTCAAGAATATCACTAAGATAAAACTAAATGTCATAAACTAATGTAAAAAGTTGGTATATCAGTAGAATGTCTCATTTCCCCTTTACAAACTGATAACAAAGAGTAAAAAGAAAAGAAAAAGAGTCATTCTTTGTCATTCACCGGCAAAGTTCCAAAGGCCAATATGATCTGAGAAAAACTTGCCGGAAAAAACTCAGTCAGCTCTTTTAAAAATATCTCTTAGGCATATTTTTACAATTTTCCATAATTTAAACAAGCTTAAATTTACAATATAATATCAACATTACACTTTGATTATTACATTTAACACCCTTGTGGAGCTAGATCAGCATTTAGCCAAACATTTCTATCCTTGAGATAGTCCTCGAGTTTATAGTAAGCCTTTTTAAAAGAGGGCGTTTAATTAATGCTTTGAATTTAACATCGGTGAGTTCAGCAATCCCGGATGGGATCTTGTTATAAAATTCTACACTATATTTTAGGAAAGATGTATTAGTTTTCGTCAGTCGAAAACTTGGCAGAGACAACTTGTTCTTATTCCTCGTATTATAACTATGCCTATCGGAGATTTTATCAAACAGATGTAAACTTTTCCTCGCGAAAAGTATATTTTCATAGATGTAATGGCAAGGGACTGTCATTATATTTATTTCCGCCGCCATATTGAACATAGTTGAAAATGATAAAGTCGTTTGAATTAAATGTGGTTGTAACTCTAAAATATATTCTTGAATGAATTATTTGTATAATATTCGGATTCTTCTTTAATTTACACATTTTTCAAGAAAGTGTACGCGTCGTAGCCGTGCTCACAACATCTCCTTTACTGTCCAGATAGTGGAGGATGGAAATGAGAAGTCCATGTTAGTGATCACCATATAATGCGGAATGTACATAGTTACATTTGTATCGGTAAAGGAGATGTTGTGAGCTGGGCTCTGGTTCGTACACGTCCTCAAAAAATGGGTAAATTAAAGAAGAATCCGAAAAAAATACAAGTTATTTATTCAAGAATATATTTTAGAGTTACAACCACATTTAATTCGAACGATTTTATCATTTTCAACTATGTTCTATATGGCGGCGATACACCCTACGCTTGGGATAGTATGTAGATAAAACAAAACTAATGCTATCTGTATCTTACTAGTGCATCACATGTTCCTACGCTTGGCCGACCTTTCTAACTAGACTATTTCGGGAAAAATGATTTAACAAGTCGTAGTTCTCTGATTGTAAATTAATATAATTACCCAATATTCAATTCAACGTAGGTACCTAATATAACCTCTTTCCAAATTGGAAGGAATTTGTCAAAATGACATCGCCATATTCGCCATAGTGGTTTTGAGTTGCAATTCTAACTGCAAATAATGTTTTGTAACTGCAAACAAAGCTAAATAAGTAAAAATATGCAGAAATAAAGTTTTTATATTGATTTTGCCTGTATAATGATATTGTGTACAATACATGGCCGGAGGACCATACATTTTTGCAACATATCCTTTAGGCGGGTCGAGGTGCGTGTGCGCGGCACTAAGGTAATGAGACAACTGACGAGCAAATGCGCGGTCAGCATTTTCATATTACTCGTAATAATGTGTCGCTATAATATAGTAGCAATTTGTAAAATGTTGCCAACAATCCAATCGTCCATTCACTCACTACAGTGGCTCAAGGATCTTGGTCTAGTCTGTCCTATACGGATAGAGAATTCGAACAATTCGATTCAACATTCATTTATTCAAAGCTTGCCAGACTTTTTTTATTTTTTATTTTATGAAAGTGGCAAACAAGCATGCAGTTCACATTGATGTTAAGTGATGACTGCAGCCTATAGACACTTACACAAAGACCAAGGTCAAAGTGCAGATGCGTCACCACTCCTGAGGCCTAAGGTGTTACGCCTCTGTGCCGGAAATTACAGGGCCGTACATTACCACCTGACCGGAAAACGATAGTGCAGAACACTACCATTTAGCGGCAAGTATACTAGGTAATGCAGTGGTGCCTACGCCCGCGAGCTCCGTCACTGGAGCTCTACCACCAGTAAAAAAACTTGTGTGATTCATTGTGTTATTTACCTACAATAACATTCAAGTATGATCATATTGTGATTTTATTATTTATGAATCATCAGTCTTAAGAATCGGCATGCATGTATGAAGAGAATGATGAAGGTAGACGAGGCACGAGAGGTAGGTCAGGACCGGGATATCCGGCGCTCTACACGCTCTGCCTACCCCGTTAGGGACCTGGCGTGAAGATACATACATACATGAATAATCGTTCACAACTTTACTTAGAATTGAATAAGATTGTTCAAAGGATTGGAGTTTTAATCTTAAGAAGGCAGAAGGAGGATCATGTTTATTTTTAGGTGGTAGAGCTTTTTTATGTAATGAAGGTGGCAAACAAGTATGCATTTCTCATTGATGTTACTCAATACTCAATACTCAATACTTTATTGCACCATAATGTACCTACAACATTAGGATTATGGACCCTGTTGGGCACCGCAATGTAGGAGAGAGGATGATTTATACTCAATTAAATACCTAGTATTTTAACATATACATACCTACATTATTTATATTATTACTATAATTTATTAATATTTTAATTTAATTTTACTTTGTACTTATATCTTTTCCTTGAAAGAATTCATTAATGCTGTAATAGGAGTGATTAATGTTAAGTGATTACTGCAGCCTATAGACACCCACACAAAGACCGGACGTCAAAATGCAGATGCGTTGCCACCCATGAGACCTTAGTTAATTTGTCTCTATGGTAGTTATTACGGGGACATTACCATCTAACCGGAACACGATAGTGCTGAATGCAGCAGATAGATTATGGTAATGCGATTGTGCCTATGACCTCGAGCTTCTACACTGAAACTCTACCACCAGCTCTAGCCGCTGAAGTAGACACTATCGCATTGCCTAATCTATCTGCCGCCAAATACAGGGTCAGTTTCGACGTCTACCTGTCTGTTTTTTAACCGAGTTCAAAAAACGAGAAGGTTCTCAATTCGGCCGGTATATATATATATATATATTTTTTATATATGTACGCGAATTTCGCCGAGATTTCTGGACCGATTTACGTAATTCTTGTTTTGTTTGATGCGGAATAGTTTCGAATTGGTCCCATAAAAATTTGATTCAGATAGGCCCATCAGTTTTTATTTTATGAGCATTTTTTTACTTACTTTAACCTCAGACTAAAGGAATAAGAATAGACGGCGAGTTGTCATACAGTGCGCTGAATCCACTGACGTCCTAGATAGTCCTAATGCGCATGACAACAAGATGACAATAAGTGACAATGACACATTTACTCATCGACGACACAACACAGCTTATTTACTCCTTGGTGGATAACATTTTTTCATTGATTTCGTATAGCCGTGTAATATTTTTTTTTTTGTATCGAACCACCTAAACAATTTAAATTAGGTATCTAATTGTCATGAAGCTAAAAGAGCAGATTTTACAAATTTAACAGATGTGAACATTAATCTAATTGGCAATGCAGCAATAAACTAAAAATTATTAAATAAATATAACTACGTTAAGAAAAACCGACTTCGAAACTGAAAAGTAAAAAATAATAAAGTTTTAATTGTAATTATATACTACCAATTATTTAAATGTGCTATTTACTAATAGGTTTGAAGTCGGTGCCAAGCCAAAATCACTAAAGTAGGCACTCATTGTATTAAAACGTAACTTCACCCCTGTAATCCGCGGAGGGGTAGGCAGAGGTAAATGCATGAATTCAAGCATACATGCAAACACCGACGATTCGCCGGTTACGTTTTGTTCAGTGTATTAATTTGCTCGTATTTATATTTAAGTGATTATAATATAATTATTTGTTTAAGGCTTGGCACCGACTTCAAACCTATTAGTAAATAGCACATTTAAATAATAGGTAGTATATAATTACAATTAAATCTTTATTATTTTTTACTTTTCAGTTTTGAAGTCGGTTTTTATTAACGTAGTTATATTTATTTTATATTTATACTTATAATCTCCATCCTCGGAGAGCACGTAAAGTCGTCGGTCCTGCGCCCGATCTCTCCGGTCGTGTCGGATTGCCGTCCCATCTGAATTTGAGAGTGAGGGAATAGAAAATGCACCTGTGTTTGCGCATACACCTGGTGCACTGTAATCTCTCCCGCGCAGTTGGCTAGTCTCCGATGAGATTGGCCGCCGTGACCGAAATTAGGTCTGGAGAACATTATTATGATTATAATTTCTTTCGATCCTCCACAGGTATCCAGCACGCGATCGGCGGCCTCGCGTCGAAACCGGAACGCGACCTCCTCATGCAGGACTTCATGACGGTCGAAACCACGAATTTTCCGCACGAGGGGTCGAACCACACGCCCGCGCATCACTACTCCGAGTTCAAGTTCAAGACGTACGCGCCTATAGCGTTCAGATACTTCCGCGACCTGTTCGGCATACAGCCGGACGATTTTTTGGTGAGTTTACTTGAATACCTAATTGAAGCTGACTATACACCACTGAGGGTGCACCAAGATATTTGTTTAAGTTATCGTAACATTTCACCTCTTTCTCCTAACTTTAACAGATTTCTTTGATATTAAATACAAATTATTTCTATGTTGTTATGTTATACCTAAGTTCAAAATAAAATAAAAAGTTATAATAATCAATGCTTTTTTTTTTCTCCCGGATTTAGACAGCTAAGAGGTGGTAACCCTAGTCACACCCCACCACACTCATGTCGAGTTCAAATTAAATACATTTCAGGTGGTGATTATAGTGTTCACATTCACAAAAGTTTGGGAATATCTGGCTACCATGCCTCGCATATTTTTATCTTTAAAAGTAGACAAATCTAAACATTCTAACATCTCTCTGTTATAAATATAATAATATAGTCCCCTTATCAGTGAAAAATTGCTACCGCTTCAAATAAATGTTATCGTGGTACAATGCAATCAGCCCAATTTAAAATTATTTGATAAGGTTGAGCAAATGAAAAGAGGCGTGAGAATCATGTTGATTTGAATGCGTTAGGCTTCACGCAAACTGCGCGAATTTGTTTGTCGACCGACTAGCTGATCCAGCAAACGTTCTGCTAGCTTTGAGGCTACTGCAGATAACGCTCAGGTGCCGTGTGGTAATGCGATATATGAAGTTCCGCGACTATGTTCCGCTCTAGTCGCGGAACTTCATACAAAATACCCTAGCAAAACCCGCTCGGTAATTCCGGTCCCCACGTTGGCGTCGGTAGCGATTAACGCGCAGGTCTGGGCTTAATTTCGTTATAAGTTAATCCAGCATTATCCATAATCGCTAAGAATGACAATCACGGCAATCACTTGCAGATGTCAATGTGCAGCGCACCGCTCAGAGAGCTGAGCAACCCTGGCGCATCCGGCAGCATATTCTATCTGACAAACGACGATGAATTCATCATAAAGACCGTTCAGCATAAAGAGGGCGAGTTCCTGCAAAAGCTGCTGCCCGGGTACTACTTGAACCTCGATCAGGTGAGACTTAAATCTAATCCATACTTTGTCAATTCTTGAAAAGAAATATCAGAGAACTGTTAATCGCACTATGGGCCTCATAGTAAGGCTCAAGGTCACCTGGTAATAGAGATAGCTATGTTAGTGTGTAAGTGAGAAATTCTCTTGATAGCTTGAAGAACCTGTATGTGAAAAGGGGCCTGGAGCGGTGGAAATTAAATCCCAGCCGCACCAGTCTGCAAGAGTTCAAAATACCAAGTCATTTTTGCGTTAATCTTGAAAGCTACGCGAGGTATTTACGAAATTGATACAGGTTGATACGTGTAGTTTTTCAAACTGCTGTCAGATCAGACAAATGTCACCTTAGTCTGCACGTCCACGTTAGCTGAAAAGGGACCGAAGGGTCGGTCGTTTTAAATATCATTTTTGTTTAATATACGCGAGATGAAGCTCGCATGTTCCCGCGGCTGGTGTAGATCGCAAGCGATCTCCTCGGTTGTGCGATACGGGCGCAGTCGGGTGTGTGATGAGTGACCGCTAGTGGCAAATTTAAAAAAATGCTCGTTTCCGTGCTTCGGTGGGCACGTTGAGCCGGTCCCGGTTGCTATCGATAGATAGCAGTCCTTAAACCTTGTCGGAGGCCATAAGAGCGGTTTGAAAACATCCGACATCGGGTTGGCCACTAACCCATATCTTCACCAACCCGCATTGGAGCACCGTGGTGGAGTAAGCTCCAGGCCTCCCCTCAAAAAGGGGAGAGACTCGTTCCCAACAGTGGGACGTTTCAAGGGTTGCCATCATTATTATTATTTATTAAACGCGAGATAAATTCGTAAAAATTTCTTAACTTTGAAAGTGTTATTGAAAATCTTCTTTGGAAAATATCTAACAGTGGTTCGAGTCGTGGCCGAAGTTGCTTTTTATTTCCATCTTTCATAATATTAACAATAAATATATATTGTTTACAGAACCCCCGCACGTTACTACCAAAGTTCTTCGGACTGTACTGTTACCAGTGCAACAGCAAAAACGTGCGGCTGGTGGCCATGAACAATTTGCTGCCGTCCTTTGTCAAACTCCACCAGAAGTACGATCTCAAAGGCTCCACTTACAAGAGGAAGGTAATTCTAAATTATACTCTTGAATTTATTGTCTGTTTGCAAGTTGGAGTGGGACTACGGTATACCGGGATTGGCCGGGCTTCAGAAAGCCCGGGATCCGAAATAGAAATAGTAGTTGATTTAATCCCGAAACACCGGGATTCCTAAATCCCGGTATTTCCGATCCTGGGATCAGAAACGGGAAGATTTCGTGATACCCGGGATATTGCGACTGAAATCCCAAGGTGCCAGGATATAGAAATTACGGTAAAATAAATACCGTAATACTAGTATCATGCATGACCGAGTGACTGCTTTTCATCCAAACATAACCACAGTGTTGTGCATTATATGGGTGGGATTTGCCATAATTGCCACGCTTGGCATACGGGTTGGCTATCGCAATGGTGATTTAAACGCGCAGCACCGTTGTTCACCACGGCTTATTAGAAAAGAACATATTTTTATTTCGAATAGATCTTTACAGATACTTTCAAAACGTCAAGAAATCTTAAAATACCTAGAGTGAATAACCATTACATATAGTAAAAGCAAAAAACATATATTAATAGTCAATTAAAAATTCGAATTTAAACTAAGTTAAAACATAATAATCACAAAATTTTTCAATACCTTCAATGATGATAAATGAAGAAAAAGAAAAAATTTAGTCGTCAAGATCAAAGTTATTCACTTAGCAGAGTTCCAAGTGCAGTCACTACTGAGAAGATCTCCGCTACCCAACAAACTCAGTACGAGCTCTTTTAAATGAGAGCTTAAATCTAGTACAGATTATCGTGAAAAATCAAATAATGTGAACGTCCATAGCATAGATGCAAATAAACTGCTATCTACTAAATTATTTTTTATTGCATTAACTACTCATTGGAATCGTTTGACAAGCGGTCATATACCGACGCCGAAGCCCGAGGCGATATATATATTCAATTACCGTCTATGAAAATTGCGTGCCTGTTTGTCGCCATAATTATTATAAGTAGAAATTAAGCGGCTGGACTGGTTATCCAGAGATCGCAGGGTCGATTTCTGCCCGAAGTCAATTTTTTATTTCCATTTTTTCTTTTCACTTGCATGTGATATTGCGAAAAATTAAAATATTCCAATGCCCAATATTTTAAATTTGTTATTGTCGCCTTTGCAGGCTAGCAAAACGGAAAGACAGAAGAACTCACCGACATACAAAGATCTGGACTTCATGGAACACCACACAGAGGGCATATTCCTTGAAGCGGACACCTATACGGCTCTCATTAAGACCATGCAGCGTGACTGTCGCGTGCTGGAGAGTTTCAAGGTGAGTGGTTAACTCCGCTTGCGCGATTCAGCTCTGCATTTTGTAGGGTAGTTCCCATGTCTTTTACTAGATGGCGCTGTATGGATTAGCTGCTATGGGTTTCGAGTAGTGTTCCATATAAGCTGACTTGTATGAAACACCACACGGAGGGCATATTCCTCGAAGCGGACACCAATACCGTGGTGCCGGTGTGTTTTACAAGATGGCGCTGTATGGATAAGATGCAACGAGTTTCGAGTGAGATTTATTCAATTTCGTTAATTCGAAAATGCAAAAGTATATTGGAGTACTCTATATGTGGGTAATATGACGATTTAACACGTTGGGGTACAATTCTCAGGGGCTCCCAGAGTTAAAAGTGTAAAATCGATATCTCCTTTTTTAGGGTTCCGTAGTAAACAAGGAACCCTTATAGTTTCGCCATGTCCGTCTGTCTGTCTGTCTGTTTGTCCGTCCGCGGTTTAGCGCAAAAACGATTAGTACTAGAGTCTTGAAATTTGGCACAAGTATACACCTTAATTACGCCGACAAAGTGGTAGAATAAAAACGTAAAAAATTTTTTTTTTAGGGTAACCTCCCCATCTATTAACGCGCGAATTTTTTTTTTTTAATTTTCGATTTTCATATTGTGTGGGGTATCGTTGGATAGGTCTTTTTAAAATATTATGGGTGTGCGAACATCATTTTTCGATTTAGTTAACTGCTCTCGTGACTTATTAAGCTTTAAAGTGCACATTTTCGTTAGACTCAAGTGTGTCCCCCCCCTACAGACTAAACGGTTGTTGTTAGAAATTCAAACGTTACGGCGATAGTAGCTATATATAACGAAATTAAAAGGAAAACTATCACACCTAAGTTGGCCCTGCAAGTTTGCGAGTAAAGTCGACCAAATGTATTTTACTAGAAAATTTCGAACAACTCCATAGAATTTTTTTTTTTCATCACCTTTCTTACTCTGTAACTACGGAACCCTACACTGCGCCTGGCCCGACACGCACTTGACCGGTTTTTTTTTTTAAACATGGCAGTTTCCCAGTACCCCGGAATTTGGTAATGTGCCCGGAGATGTCAACAGGCTCGCCTCGCCACCTGTTACATGGGCCGAAACGTAACCGGCGGATCGAGAGTGTATGCTTAGCCTACCCTTTCGGGGATCACATTAAAAATAGGACAGATATTTTTATCCTCCAGATGAAATAACGTATTAACTCTTTTGTCCACAGATAATGGACTATTCCCTCCTAGTTGGCATCCATAATCTCGACGAAGCGCAACGGGAGAAATCCGAGGCGCGCAAACGCACTGAATCGGGCCAGAGCGACGATGAGGATGGTGAACCTAAGAAGGGACTCAATCGGACCAGGTATATACACAAAAACGATCGAATATAACCCTTATTGACACCGGCAGTTAGGTTTAAATTTACAATCACAACTGACCACCTTGGCGATTGAATATTCGTGTCGTAGGCGATAAGAACTGTGATACAGAATAGGAGGCATAATCTAGGATAATACGAGTATAAACGTAGGCACTTAGTACTGTGGCATCTTAATAATGATTGCAGAATGAAACTATACAACGAAGATAGAGAAACGATAGGTAATAGACGCACACCCTGAACACATCAAATCAGTACACGCGCGCATAGAAATGTAGCACGTAGGGTTATCACCTAAAACTACAGAGCTACTATTTTACAGAGCTTTTTTTAACCGATATAATCAGATTGACATGTTCAACTGCAAACTGTGTAATTTTACTCTATCTGTGAAAAAATTTAATACCGAATGTTTACTTTTTCTCTATTTCCTACAAATAACTTTTTCGTGTATTGTCTATACATGAAATAGTTATTTGAGAATGAGAATGTTTAAAAATGATTAACCGATAAGTTAATTATTTAGAATGTTGTGTCTGCATCTAGAAGGTTACAATTATGTATACATGCTAATAATTTAACAACTTCTAAAGTTTACTTGTGAATAATTGTAATTTGTTTTGTGGACCAAATAATAAAAAAAAAAGAAAAAGAAATTGTATTTAAATTTGTTTAATGTACTTTTAACTTATTCAAAATTCTGTAGTCTTCACTATGTAATTTTTAGCATTGAAACTGTTTTGGCTAATGAATTATTCATGTCCTACCATAACCATATGTATTACAAAATGCTGTAAGTTTCCTTGAATAAATAAATAATTAAAAAAAACAATCGTGAAATTCGTCGCACTGGCTACGTGACGAAATTAACTAAAAATATACCTGTTTTATATTATTTCGCATTAACACATGCTTGTGAAATATATTTTATTTAACGAAAAATTGAAAGAAAAATTTGACTTCAGGCGGCCTACTGGGAATCTAGTCCAGCCGCTCTTCCAATTGAGCTATTGAAGTCCTGCCCGATTTGTCAAAGCTTTCCTTCACATTTATTGCATTGCTTTATGGTAGCAGCAGCGCCATCTATTACCAACTATGCTAGTTAGGCAACCGATATCATAGACTTTGCAGTTTATTGAATATCGTAAAGAAGTCGCTTTTACCCTTAATAATTGTTTTATATTATTTCGCATTAACACATGCTTGTGAAATATATATTGGCTGGACTAGATTCCCAGTAGGCCGCGAGTTCGGGTCTCGCCTGAAGTCAAATTTTTCTTTCCATTTTTCGTTAAATAAAATAAAAATATACCGCATTGCATGTTACCTATCATCTAATCTAAACTTTTAAACTAATATTATAAAGAGGTAATATTTTTTTGTTTGTTTGTTTGTTTTGAATAGACTCAATAACTACTGGACCGATTTTAAAAATTCTTTCACTATTCGAAAGTTACACTATCCACGGGTAACATAGGCTGTATATTAATTTTGGAAAAATAGGTTTCCGTAAGATATTTGGGTTTTTTCAGACACAAGGTGTAAAAAATCTACCAGAAAAGTTACTTATTTTGCGTACGCTGCCTAAACTATAAAAGATATCGAGGAATATCTTTTACAGTTTATTTCACTTTTCGAAAGCTACATTATCCACGGGTAACATAGTCTATATTTTATTTTGGAAAATAGGGTTCCGTAAGATATTTGGGTTTTTCAGACACAAGGTGTAAAAAGTCAATGAGAAAAGTTACTCATTTTGCGTACGCTGCCTAAACTATAGAAGATATCGAGGAAGGCTTTAAGCTATATCTATAATCATCACGCTAAGACGAATAGGAGAGGGTAGGTAACATAGCACCCGCGCGAATCAGGGGCGGGCCGCTAGTAAATAATAATTTAAGAAAAAAAATACTGATAAATAAATTAATCTAGTAATAACTAGCGAGTGTTAAATAGAGGTGTTGCACAGGTTACGCTACATTACTTTGCGATAGTGTGCGTGTTTGTGTTTTTGTTTTTATGTGCGGCCGTAGGCAGAGTAATTAGGATGTGCATATTGTTCGTACAAATTCAGGACAACATATTTCATAAATAAAAAATATTAAATACATAAACATGAAGGTAGACGAGGCACGAGAGGTTTGTCAGAACCGGGATGTCTGGCGCTCTACACTCTCTGCCTACCCCGTTAGGGACCTGGCGTGAAGATACATACATACATGTAATTTCAGATCGTGTATTATGATTTTAACTCGATTTTTCAATTTTTTTAATTTACACTTTTTTGTATATTTAGATCTATTTTAAGTTGTATCATAGAATTCTTCAATTTTTCTCTTTTTTTTTAACTCGATTTTTCAATTTTTTTAATTTACACGTATATTTAGATCTATTTTAAGTTGTATCATAGAATTCTTCAATTTTTCTCTTTTTTTTTTTTTCTTTGATTTAGTTATAACAATTGTATTATTATAGTGTAGCATTGGTGATGGTGTCAAAAACAAATTTTCAGATCGGAACAAGGGAAGGAGGCATTCGGTGTACAAGTGAAAAGGACGCAGTACGGTTTATTTACATATTTGTTTTCTAATCTACTAATCTCTGCATTTAATTATCTTTTATGAGGTGGAAATTGTCATGTTTATTATGTATAAATAATAATGGAAACCCATTATACGTCCCACTGCTGGGCACAAGTCTCCCCCCTTTTTGGGGGGAGGCCTGGAGCTTACCACCACGCTGCTCCAATGCGGATTGGTGGAGATACGGGTTAGTGGCCAACCCGCTGTCGGATGTTCTTCATAAGGCCTCCGACAAGGTTTAACGACTGATATCTGTCGATAGCAACCGGAACCGACGGCTTAACGTGTCTTTCGAAGCAAGGAAACGCGCATTTTAATTTGCCACTAGCGGTCACCCATCACACACCCGATCGCGCCCGTAACGCTTAACCGAGTAGATCGCTTCCGATCTATACCAGCCGCCGGGCCATGCGCGCTTATTACGTATATATTAAAAAAAAATAAACATGATTTTTTTCAAACTTATGCAATCTGCAACTATATCTGAACTATATACTAACTTTAACAGTTGGACTATATACCAACTACAGTTGATACTTAGCTCCTTCTTACCAACCTGGAATCTGCATGATCGTGTGATATTATGAATAGATTGACTATAATCTATGTTGGGCGTAGACATTCTGTTTCAAAATTACTAGTATATATTACTTATTTGATAAGCGTAGACTTTTTGTTAAACAAACTCTGAGATGTAATATAGCCGTCTTCAAGAAATATGCAGCGTGTGTATAACAAACCTAGATCTGAATGTGACATACCTAACTTATTAACTCAGCTGTCATACAATATCTTAAGCATGTAAAAATATAAAAGCACGTAATTAACATTTTAAAATGTATGAATATAACAGCATGGTTGATACATACAACTTACTCACTTTTTGTGCAAGTCTTCAAATGTTTTATAATTATTAGTGCATAGGTATTGTTAGAACGTAATCTATACAAATAAATAAAATTGGAGTGTCTGTTTGTAATATAAAAATTACCGCTTTTTACTAAATGTATATGTATGTATACACGGTACATATACCAAAACAACATTTTTTACAATCTTTGTCTGTCTATCTGTTTGTCTGTTTGTTCCCGCTAATCTCGGGAACGGCTCTACCGATTTTGACGGGACTTTCACTGACAGATAGCTTATGTAATAAAGAGTAACTTAGGCTTTTACACTAGCTGCGCCCACGACTTCGTCTGGGAAGATACTGAACAATCATAAATTCTCACGCGGACGAAGTCGCAGGCACAACTTGTAATCACTATGTATATATATAAGCGTTTGATCCAATATTTTTTTATATAGACACATTGTGATTTGAAAGAAAAAAAAACGTAAAAACAACAGTAAAAAGAGACAGGCACATAAATTCATAAGATTTAACGTGGGAGGAAATGAGACAGGTCGCAATATGTAGTGTCCCTTATGAATTTTTAAAAAGATTTTAACCACTTTCTACCACACGTGTAAATTGCACTTATGTTTTTTTAGTATATTAGTATATCGCTGACATAAATTAAACTTTTTAGTGATATCAAACTTTAATATAATATTTTAGTATCTAAGAATCTGCGTAGTTCTAGTCCTATAGATCAATGAGTTTATTTTAAACATTTTAACTATATCTTATCGAATTTGGTCGTAAACATGATTTTGGAAAGTGCATTATTCGCAAACATGTGTTTGTGGTAGAGGGAGAAACGAGTTGGCCACTAACCCGCATCTTCACCAACCCGCATCGGAGCAGCGTGGTGGAGTAAGCTCAAAGCCTCCCCCCAAAATGCGAAGAGACTCGTGCCCACCAGTGGGACGTATCAAGGGTTGCCGTTATTATTATTAGAGGGGGAAGGAAGAAGTTATGACTTGCAAAGTGTTTTATCGATAGTTTTTTCGTATGTATCTGATTTAAGGAGGTCATAGGAGTCGTCAGTCCCCCCAAAATCAACCACGACATGAAAGTAATTAAAAAGAAAAATGTCGAAATCACAATTATTATAATTGTCATTTCCTCCTCCCCCTTAAATCAGGTTCAACTTGAAACTCAAACTAAAATATCAAAATCCCATTGATTCAAGTCATCACTCCCCCCACCCTCTCAAATCTCCGTTGAAAGACCGCCACTGCATCTTATACGGTTATCCGAAGCTAAGTATACGATTGGTGTTACAGATCAATAAATCGTCAGAGACTAGTCGCACACTCGACCGCGATGGAGAGCATCCAGGCGGAGAGTGAGCCGATCGACGAGGAGGAAGATGTGCCGTGAGTTAACTCTTTCTCTTTTTATACAAGGTGTAGTCGGAAAGGTGCAACAATATTCAGAGGTTCTTTTTTTTATGTCAAATGATTGACAGATCTTTAAGCAGACTGGCCACTTGTTGGAAAGTGGTCACCGTCGCCTATGAACATTTGCAACACCAGGGGAGTTGCCAACGCGCTGCCAACCCTGAAGGACTCTTTTGACACCATTTTTGAAGAACCCCATATTGTAGCTCGGAGGGAAGTTTCGTTCCACAATTTACACTTTCTGGGAGGAACGAACGCGAAAACCGCACCGTTGAGCACTGCCAGGTATTCAGCTATATCAAGTTTCAAATTACTTAACGTAAACAATGAAATCACAACTTTTTATTTCATACAAAGTTTAATAATTAATTATTTGTTATTTTAATTCACAACCCTAACAAGTCGTCAATATAAACGCTCAACATTACACACACATACCGTGCGTGGTGACGGTG
Source organism: Macrosoma leucophasiata (assembly GCA_036365455.1). Lineage (NCBI taxonomy): Eukaryota > Metazoa > Arthropoda > Insecta > Lepidoptera > Hedylidae > Macrosoma > Macrosoma leucophasiata. The sequence continues at coordinate 6,464,548 of JAWQUS010000015.1, forward strand.
AGGCGAACGGTACTCGTGTGTGCGTATGAAATGCAGCATCTCAGCAATTCATACCTACGCACACACGGATTGCGTTCGCCTTCGATTGATATATGCTGTGAGCTGTTGTCAGGGTTGAAACGCATACAATTTAACAAAAGAAAATTTAGTGCGACCTAGCACGTTCACTGCCTTCAAGCATATACTTACATTAGGTATATCATATTACTATTTTACACTGCGCTAGTTAAGAAGAAATGGTAGAGAACTTGCATAAAACACAAAATAACAAAAAATTGTTGCATGTCAAAACAGTATCTAAAGAGACCTCTCTTAACATTTTGAGATTTGGAGACGAAAAGATCTAAATCGGGTTGATCAATCGATCTCCGACACTCAATAGCAGCTCGTACAAAGAAATAATTTTGCCTTTATTTGTGCCACGGAAAGATAAATTAGTGGGACAAAACCCCTTTAAAAATATAGAATAAAAAAAAACAAGATAAATTGGGCGTCTGACTGATTTTGTAGAGACCCAAATATTAAGCTGGTGGTAGAGCTCCAGTGACGAATCTCGCGGGCGTAGGCACCACCGCATTACCTAATATACTTGCCGCTAAATGGTAGTGTTCAGCACTATCGTGTTCCGGTTAGGTGGTAATGTACGGCCCTGTAATTTCCGGCACAGAGGCATAACACCTTAGGCCTCAGGAGTGGTATCGCATCTGCATTTTGACCTTGGTCTTTGTGTGGGTGTCTATAGATTCTATAGTCTATAAATTCGATTATTTCCAAGTGATTAAATAAATTTTTGAGTTTGAGTTTGAATCCACGACCTACTGTGCAATCTTAAACATATGTAAACTGATGATCAAAATTTGTTATTATCCCACCGCAGCCCGGGCGGTATTCCGGCCAGGAACGCTCGCGGGGAGCGTCTCCTCCTGTTCCTGGGCATCATAGACATACTCCAGTCCTACCGCCTGCGGAAGAAGCTGGAGCACACCTGGAAGAGTATGATACACGACGGCGTGAGTATCAGAATCAGAAACTCATTTATTCATTTAGGGTGTCAGCACCTATGACACGTCAAAAACAAACAAAGTTTATTAAAGTGAATAACAATTGATATACATGTCAAACAAGATAAAAAATATATGTGAAGTCAAGAATATCACTAAGATAAAACTAAATATAATATATTAGGTTGGGGAAAAAGTTTCTTCGCATTTTTTAAGATAATTCAAAACATTTTTTAATGTAGTTTATTTAAATTTAACTAAAGTATGTATGTACCATTTATTCGATAACCTTTTGCCATCTTGTAGGTAAGGACATGATCCCATTGCTATAAAAATTTTGGGACTTCTCATCAAAATACCGCGACAAGTGGATTTGGCAGTCCTCTCGTGATGTTAACCTAACATTGCATAAAGAATTCTGAAGAGACCGAAACAGGTGAAAATCTGAAGGTGCAAGGTCAGGACTATACGGCGGATGCATTAACACCTCCCAGCCAAACTCTTTTAATTTTTGCTGAGTGGCTATAGATGTGTGAGGTCTAGCGTTATCATGATGAAACACCACACCCCTTCTGTTGATCAATTCCGGCCGCTTTCTCTCAACTTCTTGCTTTAATCTCATCAGTTGTTCGCAGTACAGTTCAGAATCGATAGTCCTGCCTGGTGGTAATAGCTCATAATGAATAATGCCCTTCCAATCCCACCACACACACAACATCACCTTATTGCGAGTTAACCCGGGATTCGCCACAATCTGTGAAGCCTGACCGGCCTTTGACCACGACCTTTTTCGCACGTTCTTGTCGTACGTGATCCACTTTTCATCACCAGTTATCAGCTTCTTCAAAAATGATTCGGTTTCATTACGTCGTAATAAAGAACCACAAATGAGTACACGGTTCATTAGGTTTCTTTCAGTGAGCTCGTGAGGTACCCAAATATCAAGGTTTTTTTTGTACCCAGCTTTTTTCAAATGCGCCTAAACTGTTTTGTGATCAATTCTCAGTTCTTCAGCTACGTCGTAACTACTGATATGTCGATCTAACTCAACTTTTTCAAAAATGGCATCCATTTTATCCGTAATAGGGCGACCCGAGCGAGGTGCATCTTTGACATCAAAATTTCCGGATTGAAAACGCTTAAACCAAATTTGTGCTACTCTCACAGATACTGCACTAGGTCCATAAACATCGCAAATTTTTTTCGCGGCTTGCGTTGCATTTTTACCTTTTTTGTCTTCGAATTTCTTCATTAGATTCACTCATGACAGTTCGAAAAACAAATGAAACACACATTTGCCTAATTTGAATTTGGAATAATGTTCTTTAAAATTTTAACTTTCAATTATACCAAAACCAGCCAGATACAGATACTACAGCCAAAGAGATTTTATTACAAGTTCATACATACTATAATGCGAAAAGACTTTTCCCCCAACCTATTACTAACGTAAAAAGTATATCAGTAGAATGTCTAATTTCCCCTTTACAAACTGATAACAAAGATTAAAAAGAAAAGAAAAAGATTCATTCTTTGTCATTCACCGGCAGAGTTCCAAAGGCCAATATGACCATATACCATATTCATGATTCATGACGACCCCACCACTCGCAGAAGAATTTTCTTCTCATCATCATCATTTCAGCCGATAGATGTCCACTGCTGGACCAAATCCACCTCTATAAGGGGGATATGCCATAATCGCCACGCTTGGCATGCGGATTGGCGATCGTAGTTCTCTCTGGTCTTTACCTCATGACTGAGGATCGTGGTCATCCTGGCATAACTCTCGATCGGACGAACTGTCTCCATTGGATCCGGTCTGCGGCCAATTGCACTGTGGTGTAAAAAAGCGATTCTGGGTTGTCCTTGAGCTGGTCAAACCATCTAGTTTGTGATCGGCCTCTTGCCCTTTTCACCTCAACCACACCGCGGACACTCCGCCAAAAGTCCATACAAACACTTAATTTGGTCTCTATTACACAGACATCAATCAGTGGCGTGTATTAACACGTGCACCTGCACCGTGCACTGTGTGCGTAGCAAACATGCGTTCATACCAAACGTCGCCCATAAGCGGGGAGGAGGTTGGGTGAGGCGGGGAAATCGGGCGGGACGTCTATGTCAACAAGCTCGCTCAACATGCTACATGGACCAAAGCGTGACCGGCGAATAGTGGGTGTTTGCGTGCATTTACCTCTGCCTACCACTTCGGGGATTACAGACGTGAGGTTGCGTCGTATCTCTGATGAACCCACTTTGCTACAATATGTCCCATCATTTTCCAGGACACCGTGTCGGTGCACAGGCCGAGTTTCTACGCTCAAAGGTTCCTCGACTTCATGGGAAAGACGGTGTTCAAGAAGATACCTTCGTGTGAGTACATTGCCTTGTGTATATTTGATCACCAGTTGGTTATTTTAAGAATTGTCATAATGCGCCGTTAAGCTGGGTCCACACGCAGCGACTTTGATCGACTGCGACTCGTTAGCGATTTAAATAATTTTTTGCGTCCACATGGTAGCGATTTGTCACTATTAATTTTGCAGCAAATGTGTATGACAGTATTCAAAATTAAATGTAAAATTTATAATGGGCACAAAAAATTTAAGAAACTACGAATGCTTGCCAAAACAAATTGCGTACGCGCATCGTACCATGTTTAGGACAATGTCACTGGAATCAAGCGACTTTTCAGATTCAATACGATTCGATCACCGTATTAAGGTGTCGGGACATAATGACCCACCGTCCACTATTGTCAAAGAATTCTGCCGCAGCCAATCAATCGAGCAATGGCGGTCCTACCATTCGAAACAGGTGGTAATAAATGTCATAACGCGATGAGCGGCAGCCATAGAGCAACACGGGCCACCGGCTGACCGGAGGGGAGTAGGTAGCCGTAGCGTTTGATAGATGCCAAATATTGCGGGGGGATATTTGTATGACATACACACACCAACAACAAAAATCGTCCAATACTACGAAACTCACACCTTGACTTTAACAAATACGTAAACAATTTCACGTACACATTTAAACTTGTACTTTGACAGAGGGGAAAGCCTGCATATGGGTCCTCCCCTCCGGTCCGCCGCGGCCGGTGGCCCGTGTTGCTCTATGGATGATGATAACGATTGTCGCATTTTACGCGATAATAAATCGCTGCTAATGTATGTAAATAGTGATTTTGACAACGCCACCGAGTTGCCTTCCCTTAAAATCGCTGCCCTGTGGACCAGGCTTAACATGGCAAATGAATTCAAACTATTTAAATAGATTTTGTAGTGGATATATATAACATACTGATGTTTTATTTATATTTGTCGGTCATATAGTAATAAATGAAGGCGCATCAAAATGTTTGATTAGCTATAAAAGTTTGCAGAATCGTCCTTCTCTCTAGATACAACACACATCACAATTTATACCAAAACTGATATGTGCCTTAGTATAGGTACCAATTTGGCCCCTTTATAGCCAATCTTTCCTGTCATGCTGCCTCCCTCTTAATCATTGGCTGGCGCCGCCTTTGATTACAGTTACAGATAATTTAAATTGCACTTGTGTGGTATCTATGCAAAGTGCTTTAGGTCAGTTTTAAGATCTATTTCTATCGGATGTAAATTTCATATTTTGTGTCCCAAACGGTAGGAAATCATAAAATTCTTGATTTCATGTAGCTCGGGTTTTGATTACGAAAGAAGTTTCGTAACATTCAACGTACATTGCGTTAATACCGTTATTATTTATCTGCAAGAAGCACGATAACCGAGCAATACACAACTAATGTCGCGAAACTACTTTCGTAATGTAAATTAGACTTATTCGGATGTCCAAATACATTTTCAACTCTTTCCAAAGATCTTAAAAGCTTAACTTATGTGGTCTCTATTTTCAAATCCTATGTGCCTCGTAATTTCCCCACTAATTTCAGTATCAATATTCCCTTTCGCTAGCTCGGTGAATCTTTAGAGCCTTTTAAAAGAATCGAAATTGGTTTTTAGTTGATACGATAGCGATGCAATTATGTTTAGGACAGTATTCTTTCTTGTATTAAAACTTTAGTTATATAAATCAGTACCCGAAATCTAAGCGTGTTATTTTAAAAATCTATCTATTAATTGTGTTGGTTTTGGTATAGGTTTTTGGTAAAATATTTGATATGAATAATGTCTAAACGAAAATTGGCGGAATTAGTTTATTCTTAAAATGTTAATCTACAAATTTGGGCAAACTTAGGTGACATTTGTCTGACAGTTTGAAAAATTATGTGCAGCTACCTTCATCTACTTCACAAACGTCTTGCGTAGCGTTCAGGGTCAACACAAAAGTTAGTCTACTCGAGACCACGGCAGCTGAAAAGCGACCGAAATAGGGGTAGATATTAAATACCGGTGGCTCCTCAAACGCGCCCAAGAAAATGTTGCAAAAGACGAAGCTCCTCTTCCCGACGAAGTTGTCAACAAACTCTTCAAACCGCTGCCTGTACCACTAAGGCTGAATCCCATGATTATGGCCGGACATATCAACACCTACAGCCAACATATAAGCCCGTTCTGCTCCCAGAGTCTCGCTCTCACTCAAGCCCTCCAAAATGCCAAGGAGGCGAAACAGTACAACTAGTTTTGTACTGGTATTAAATAAAAATAATAATTTTAAGTTATAATAACTCACTCGTGCAAGTTAAAGCATTTAAAATAATTCTATACGAATCTTATGTCCATTCACCTACGAGATGTCAGCATGAGGTGTGTGGCCTCATTACAGTCTCAATCAATATCATAAGAGACTTACGTTAGACAGGTCAAGGGCTTGGTACAGAAGTCGGTACGGCTTCCATGCACTTTGTATGATGTTTAGTTGTTCAATATAAGTAAACCTTTACAGACGTTTTCGACGCGTTATTTAAAACTATGTGCTATGTTCCAAGTGCAGTTACTACTAAGAAGAACCATTAGTGTCTAGATCAGTGCAAGTCTAGTCCACCATCAAGATTGAACTAGATATTCGTTCCGTGTGATATAATGGGAGCATCGCTTAGCTTCTTTCAACTAGGTTAGCTCGAAGTTTGCGCGTATCTTTTATATCCGTACAGTGTAATAAAGATGCCAGTGCCGATAATTTTTGAGACGAAAAAAAACATTAGAAAACCAAGAAAATATATTTAAAATAAAAGGCAAAATAAATTACAGGTGATCCAAGCTCGGAAGCTTATAAAGGGTTTTAAAAATAGAGAACCAGAAAGTTGTTTTTTTTTTTTTTTCTTATACATAAGTTTTGAGGTTATGTCAAAAACAATTGGTTTTTTTTTACCGTCAATTTTGTTATTTAACTTTTTTCAATAGAACTCGTCGTTTTTTCGGTAATTGTGATAAACCGTTTTCAACCCTGTGACTCATATGTAAACTGTTTTCATATTTAATTTAACGAATCATTGCATCGCTGTCGTATTGATAAATGAGCTAAAGTGTATTCAAACCCCGTGTCGTACAATCTAGAAGTTTTAATGTAAAGAGAGTAATAATCGTACTTTACGTTGTTGTATTAACTCGTGTAAAGTGAAAAAACCATGACAAACCAAAGATGACAATCATATTGAATTTATTTTTTGCAAATAAAAGGAGACGTTTCAAAATGTATGGAGTTTCAAAATCTTGTACGCTATATTGAGAGTAGAAGCATAAAATACTAAATCATTTACAGCTATTCAAATCGTTTATATATATTTATACCTTCAATTAATTGTCGTTAGTATATTTTAAAAACAAGAATGTCATAGTAGCAATATCGTGACTTAATGTTGTTATACAAAAATAACATAAAATAAATATTTCCGACAAAAAAGCAACGATTCAAATTATTTTTTGAGTGTTCTTCCATGACTCTACGTATTTTTCTTTATCTTTTGATGTAGTGTACAAGGTGCGGGCCCATCGTGGAACTTGTGCTTTAACATTTTAACATCTTCACACACATTTTAAACCGGGTTGTTACGCGATGCTATTTTCGATAAAAATGTACTTTTTACTTTTATTTCGACGTTTCGGCTCGGTTGCACAGGTCGAAATAAGGGTAAAAAGTATATAATATTTATCGAAAATAATATCGCGTTTAAAATTTGTTTGTTGAATGAATCAGAATCAGAATCAGAAACTCATTTATTCATTTAGGGTGACAGGCACCTCTTATGACACGTCAAAAACAAACAAAATAAATTAAAGCGAATAACAATTGATATACATGTCAAACAAGATAAAAAATATATGTAAAGTCAAGAATATCACTAAGATAAAACTAAATGTCATAAACTAATGTAAAAAGTTGGTATATCAGTAGAATGTCTCATTTCCCCTTTACAAACTGATAACAAAGAGTAAAAAGAAAAGAAAAAGAGTCATTCTTTGTCATTCACCGGCAAAGTTCCAAAGGCCAATATGATCTGAGAAAAACTTGCCGGAAAAAACTCAGTCGGCTCTTTTAAAAATATCTCTTAGGCATATTTTTACAATTTTCCATAATTTAAACAAGCTTAAAATTAACAATATAATATCAACATTACACTTTGATTATTACATGTGAAACGCGAGTGTTTATAGTAATATATATTTTTTATCGTAATATTATTCGAGTCATCGGATTACTTTGCTAAATTGCTCGATATTCACGCGAATGGAGATAGACAGTTGTTTTGCGAAATAAGCTGTAGGAATGGGCTTCTATTTGATATATTTATTTAAAATTATTTGATCAATTATTAAATTCTTGACACATAGTAACTATGACGCTGGTTTGTCATGTTTTTTTTTTACCAAAAAAACAATGCTATGTATTTTTCTCATCCATGTGCTAACCATGTCGTGTCTAATCTTTTAATCCCGTTTAGAAGGAGTATTGTAAGTAAAATGAATGGTCATTTGAATTTTTGAGATTCGATATTTATCTTTCTCATACTTGCTGATAAAAAGTCAACATTTTTCTTTTAAAAATGTTGGTCCTTCGAGCCGGATATTTACAGCGTTAATTACCTTTAGATAGGTATCAAATAAATGAGACGCCTTTAATTGATTTAAGAATGGATCTCAAATATTCAACATAAAATATGTATGCAATTTGATGAAAAAAAAAAGGAGACTTACATTAGTCTTACATTGATATTATGGTTTCGTCGTATTGCATTTATACAGTACAAACATTATGCAATTGATACATTTTGTAATTTCCAGGGTAATTTCATATACTGCCGTTAATTCGTTGTTTTCTTGTTTGTCATTTATCTGTTATTTTATGTAATAAGAGGCTCATATTATATTTTAACGTTATACGAGTATCATAAAAAGAAAAATTATGAAAATGTGACTAAAAATCTAACTCATACTATCCGAAAAATAAAATCAAATTTTGTTTTTCGGGTGGTATTAGATTTCTATTATTTTCTTGATTAAATATAAATGACAGACAAAAAATTGTTTATCTGTGGTCTAATCCCTATTCGCTAGTACCTGTAGCCATATTGTGTGCAAATATTGTCCTATAATTAAAATAGACGTGAGTGTACGGCTTAAGTTGTGAAAATTAAAATAAATTATGCATTGAATTAATTTCCGACCCCATTCTTCGCGTTCGTGACTTTTTGAATATGCTATGGAATTCGATTAAATGCAAACTATTATACATTTTTATTGAAATGATCAATAATTCCTTTTGATAATATTTGTCAAAAATTACAAAAAAAATAATTTTGCACACGTTCTTTCCTGTTAAGTCTGTTCTGGTGTCATAACCAAAGTAATATATGTATTCTAAGTATTGTAAACATACCCTGCCCTGTAATTTCCGGCACAGAGGCATAACACCTTAGGCCTCAGGAGTGGTAACGCATCTGTATTTTGATCGTGGTCTTTGTGTGGGTGTCTATAGGCTGCAGTCATCACTTAACATCAATGTGAACTGCAGGTTTGTTTGCCAATTCGATTACATAAAAAAAAAACAATGTTTACAATAAAATATACATAAAAATACAAATTCACTAAAACATCCCATTGGACAACTACAGTTAAGCTTAAACATATTAAATGTAAAATGACAGAGACATGGTAAAATTGAAACAAGTTACAAGTTTTACTTATACAAAAAAATATTTCAATAATGTTTTTGTCGGCTTTTCCGAGTTCATAAAATAATAAAAATCTAGGATATAAAGGATCTTATGTGTGTACTATGATATCACCTATAATTATTTTAGTTCTCTACCCCATATCGATTTCGTCACGCGCAACTTAAGCCCTACACACACCAATCCGAAAACGTAAAATAAACATGACAAAACTTGTTGGCCAGTGGACTTACCGGAGATTAAAGGCAACCACCGCAAGTTCAGGACATTGGTTACGAGCTACATAGGTACAGTTTAGGCGTGGTCCCGCGTCTTTTGTTTTGTTGTTGAGTGAATTTCCAGATGAGTGAAATTCCGCCATCATTGTCAACAATTTTAATCTATAAAAGTCCCACCAATCCTTAATTTAAATGTGAAAATAAATTGTGATAATTGAATAGTAATTCAATGTCTTTAGAATTACGGTCTTATTTTGTAATTTCATTTTGGGATTAATGTGATTTTTAAAGATTCGTATTTGACATCAATGATGGCGGTAATTATTTTTTCTGGATATTCACTCGTGTGAGTGATTGTAGATTTTTGATCGAGAGTTCGTGGTTTGGGCGTCATACACACATCTTATTTGTAGTTGTGTTGAAAAATAGTATTTTAAAATGCATTGTAGAAATAGATGCAATTAGTTGAAAGTAGTAGAAAAAAAAACACTCTTAGGTTTAGACACCTCTGGAATATAATTTAAATCATAATCGCCAAATTAGTGTAGTGTTTGTATTTGGAACTAATTGAATTAAAATTTCAAAAATGTGTATTTCAAAAGTAAAGACATTAAAATAACTATAATGTGATTTAGAAAAAAGGTAATTTTTAATTAATTCGATGACATAATATATATTTAAGGATTAGTGAATAACAGAATTGACTCTTGTTATTTGTTTTTAATATAAAATATTAATTTATTACTTCGTATTTGGTATATCAGAATTATTGAAGGTATCAAAAAAACATTTTATTTTTTTAAATACATTTACATTAATAAAAAAAAAAATATGCTCAAAAAGACGTATACACAGACTCTCGATCAAAAATATAATTTAGGTATTTAAATTTGCTGGTGAATGTAACAATTTCAAGTTATTTTTTGTTGATTACACTAACAAATTAATATTTTTCGTTTTTATTGAAATTTTATTTTCAGTTATAGCAATTTATTTTAATCAAGGCATGATCTAGTTATTTTTATTTTCGAATTCGATTTATAATTTTTAAAAGCATGACGTTTAAAAATAAGAGTCATGCACGCCCCTTCACCCGTTTCTATTTTTAAAAACTTAAAAATGTTGTCATTGCCATGTGAAAATAATTTATGTTTTCGTTTCAAACAATTGTCCGAAATCGGATTCTTGCGCGGATTTCTGGAGGTCTAAGTAAGTTGGGTTGCCTGGAGCATGATTTTGGTTTCTCTCCCCGATTGAAAGTATAAATGAACGTTGTTTTTTCGATGTTGGTTGGTTCAATGGAATTGTTATTCTGTGGTTAATTCTAAAGATCAGGATTTTTCTTTTTAAATAAAAAAAGATCTTAATGTAAACGATTTGATGGTAAGAACATATTTATCGTTTTCAAAATTTAAAGAGGGAATGTCATTGAAAATTGGTCACAATATTATATTGTCTTGCTCATATCGTTGTACACTTTGTAAGCAAGATGACAGTATTTTTTAATTCATTTTTTTTTTTAATTGGAACTGTGGTATTATATTCATCTAAATTTTAATTCGATTTTTTGTAAGGAGAATCAATTAAGTTATTATCAAATTAATAATTCGTATTATATAATTAGAAAAGTAAGCGAACAGATTATTTTTAATAATTGAGATTTAACAGTTTCTCACCAACCTTTGTGTTGTAGTTACCAATTTAAGCCTCGGTCACATTGCGCCGGTCGTTAGAACGGGTCATGTGCAATTGAATATGTATTTATTTATGATATGTATTATGTATCTATATGTACTATTTAATGCTCAATGCGTTTGAAACAACCATTTGTACGAACAATATAATATAAAAACTCTTGATTATTACTAATAGAATTAAAAATTTAGTTTAACAATTATAGAGATACATATTAGTTAGTATTTTTTGGTTTTAATTAATCAGTTTGTCCACTTCGCCAAAACACTCAATATAAGATTTGTGGTTTAATCCTTTATTTTGTGTTTTATCGGGTTGATGTTCTAGTACTCTAACTTTTAAACATTAATAGTGAATGACTGCAAACAGATTTATTCCCCATTAATGTACAATAATTACACATTCAAATAACATAGAATTATATGAATAAAAAAATATTTATGAAATCCAAAATTGTAAGCTCGTACAGTACTCGCCAAGAAATAATGCACATCGACCCTAGGAAGGAGTCTTCGGCTTATTTCGGGTCTGTAGAGCGTTATCTCTTTCACACTTTGCCTATATGACGTTTGTCGACCGTTTTGAACATTTTTTGACCAAAACCGAACTATCAGTGCTTACGTAGGCAGGGTGCAGCAGAGATAATGCTCTACGAAATCGAAACTAGCCGATTGTCTCTTTACTAGGCTCGATGTGCCATATTTCTTGCTGGGGACTGTAGATTCCTTTTACGCCCGTGACCCGCTCGAATGTCCCGTTGTAACGTGTATCGACCTTAAACTTAGCTTGACGTTTCGACCCCGTAGTTAGTTTCCCTGTTTAGTTCGAGATACGGTGTCAGAAATGTATACCGTCATCTGTTATTTGGTGATGACTAATATTATACGTTAAATAATATGTTAATTGAAAAATCGTAATTGGGTTGCATAAAAAATCACAGGGTAATACTGTTAAATAATAAAATTAAGTAAAATGGCAATAATAATAATAATAAAATTAAATAATAAATTTAGGCAACCACGAATGTGATATAATACTGATGGATATGGAAGAAAGGAAACTCTTATTTCTTAAATAATTTGTTAACTGATGAGGTATATATCCTCCTTGATAATGCCAATTAACTTTCAAACTCATAGTTGTACTAAAGAGATAATCATTTTATCTGTATTTTACATAATCTTTCAATTAATCGCCAACCCGCATTATCTTTCTCTCAAGAAGGGGAGAGACGCGTGCCCAGCAGTGGGACGTATCAAGGGTTGCCATTATTATTTCAATTAATGAATAGACTTCGATTTGTAAAAAAAAAAATAACTACCTTATGATTTGGATGTGCAATCCGTTTACAATTCATCAAAGTACATTTTTGTGACAATCTGATGAAATGATTCACAATGACTAAGGGTGTATGTAACACCTTTAGTCATTGTCAATCATCAGAGGATATATATTTAATACCGTATCTTAGACTATAGACTTTCATTCTATGTAAATGTTGTCATACTAAATGCACAAACATTACCATTAAAAAAGAGAAATAAACTCAATTCTAGTAATTTCTACACGTGATAAATATTTCGATTTGATTTAAAATTATAAATGTACCTCCTTACTTTAAATATATTTCAGTGTCTTCGCATGGTGTCCCATCGGTTCGTTTTCATGTCCTACTCTTTCATTTTTTTTTTTCAATTTTTCTTTTCGTTATTTTTAGACGGCTTTCGAAAGTTTTTTTTTTGCAGAGCATTCTAAGCACGCTGTGTGTGTTATTTTATTTTGCAGCGATGCTTTGGAATGAAGCTGTTTTTTAAACAGTTCACTTTTTAGATAATCGAAAATATCTGTTGGAGTATTTTTGTGTGTGTAATTTTTTTGTTAATGGATTAATCTTATGACATTTTAAAAATATTGTAAGTGATTCTTTCTGGTTTAAAAATTTTAATAAGTTTGATAAAATTTATTCAAATTATTATATTATTACATGTGATATTTTTGTGTATTAAATACTTTTAAAAGATAAAAACTTTTTGTGCATATTTTCATTTAATTCTCATTAAAGTGGTAACTTCACCTCATATCGAACATAAATCTTAACATATAAAATTTGAATTACAAGTTAAAAAAATGTCGAAACCTTCACTAACAAAAATACTCCGACACGCTGTCAAAACGGTGTAACTAACGTTTTTGTCATTTTCCCGCACAGCACTGAAACACTCGCCGTCTAAGAGGAAGAGCATCGCGAAGCCGTCTCGTGCGCCCGAGGAAATCGACACGCCAGGTATGCGTGTGACATTTGCTAATTTTGTATTGAAAGTATATTTTTATTTTGTTGAGAGTCTGCAGTGTTGTTGGAAGTAAAACAATTTATTTTCTTTTTTTTTTCAAAATTTATTAAGTAGGAATTGATTTTGTTTTTATATTTTTTTTAATATTTGTTTTTTTTTTTAATTGCATTTTGATTGTGAAAGTTTAATAAAACTATATTTGCGGACCGTATATTGAATAGTCGAAGTTTTGCGTATTATATTGTGTAATGTCATTTACTCAGTATTGTTTTTAAAAAAGTGTGTTAAAAACTATAATGATACAAATGTGGCATCCAGGCAAGTTATATACATGTTTTTATATCGCTAAAATTATGTAGTTTTGAAGAATTGTGGGACAAGTTATTATTTTGCATGCCAAGTAAAGATAATGCATGAAATATTATGAATATCTATAAAACTAACAGTATAGACTCTTCAAAATGAAAGTATACTTTAACATGTAGTTTAGCATCCATTAACAGTAAAGTAGTTAAGACCCCTGATCCTAACATTGAATGCTGTTTTTTTTTGGTACCTATTTATTATTATACATTTCAGTTTATTTTTTATCCCCTCCACCCTGTCTCCTGTCCGGTGTTTGTGACCTTTAGTTGTTGTATTTTTATTTGTTTTCGCTTAAAAATATTTTCCGTTGTGTGACCGTGTTTTTATCAACGTGTGCGACGTTCTGTGCTAACCAGTGTGACGAAGATGACGGGGGTGCGAAATAAACTGAAATGTACCAATTAAAAAAAAAACAAAAATCGACTTACGTAATTTTGTACGCAGGACGTATGTTCATCGGTCGACCTATAAAGGATTATAATCCGGATCTAATGAGACAGAGATTATCGCCTAGATCCAGTATCAGGTCTAGCATGAGCGATTTCACTGACACCACTATCTCTACGTGGAATCAGAGACACCAAATACCGACCGAATACCCGTCTGTCCTGTCCGACAGACTGAAAATTATCGATAGAGACAGAATAGACACGTTCAAACGTCGGATAGACTTCGACACGTCGAACTTAGCTGTTCGCGAGCCCGGCACCTCATACGCCGACAATGTATATCGTTCAGTAATCCAAGATCGAATGGAATCCCTGTCGGACCAACTAACTAAAGTTCTGAGCACCGGCGCGGGCAGTTCTCATATAAATGGTAGCTTGGCCGACAGCGGCATCCAAACCGACAACACTAGTACAAGCGTGCCTCACATATTCGTCGAAGCACCCAACCCACCTGTCAAGATCTTAAAAGACGCCGCAGTGGACACGAGAAACGAGAACAATTTGCAAGACATACCTTTCATAGACGACGACGACGAGGACAAGCCTTGGAAACGACGATCGAATATTCTCGAAAAACATAAAAGCATGTCGAACATCCCGGAGAGAATCGACGAAGTCAGCCAAGACTCCAACGAGAGGCTCTCAAGTAGCTTCAACAGATCGAAATCGCCGACTTTTGTCGAGAAATTCAAGAAGTTCTTCGTTGATATCGGCCTTGTTAAAACGGAAAACGATACGGCGAACGCCAGTACGCTACCCAAAAGTTTGAACTCCAGCTATCGTACGAGAAGTGTCACACCTTCCGCTAGCGTAGAGACAAGAGAGGCGTCAACTTTACCCAAAGATATGAGATTTAGGAAGGTCAGATCGACTCAAACTGTGTATATACGACAGGAATCGCCAGTTCTACGCAAGAATCAGGAGGTTCAAACTAAGGAGCATGTATCTGTAGTGCAATTGAACGGTGATGAACATATAACCGACTCCTCGGAGACCTTCATCAAAGAGGTAGTCTATGTGAAGAGTTTGGATAAAGCAGCAATATACACAGGAAATGATAGCGGCAGTACGATCATTGTGGTGCCGCCAGCGGATTGAAAATCTCCAAATCTTTGAAGGTTTCGAGATATTTTTTACTCTTAACGGCACTTAGATATTCGAGGTGTACGTTGAAATGAAGTGTAGGGGATATTTTGTAGTTTTGGCCAAAAATAGTTAGTTATGTAATTGAGCAATAAGTAGTTTAATATTGAATTTGGATTGGTGTATCGGTGAATTGGTCGTGATTAAATGGGAGTAGTCGCGTTTTAAAATTGCCTTATCCTAGCCAATGTTTTGGGATATAATATTAACAACGTTCTGTGTTGTTTTATTGGGTTAATAATAATGGAATTGTGGTATTCTAATGAGATTTAGGTGTTTGGTATATATGTACGAAATGTTCCCTAACATGTTTTTCATTTCAATAGGCGAATATCTTTGGTCGGGAGTGTTGACAGTTCGATTTTTTGCTAAGAGCGGATTCCACCAACGTTCTATATGAATTGAAAATGTCATCATATTAGCCGATAAATGTTTACTGCTATACCAAAGTTTCCCCTAAAGAGGGATATGCCATAATCGCCACGCTTGGCATGCGGATTGGCGATCGCAGTGGTCGGTTTTATCGCATTACGATGCTGTCCAACTTGCGTTATTGTACTACTACCTCCCCATTGAAATGGTTTGATTGGTATTATTCGGTTGACTGACTTTTATTTATGTTATGGAACTGGCAAACAGGTATGCAGTTCACATTGATGTTAAGTGATGACTGTCGCCTATAGACACTTACACAAAGACCGAGGTCTAAATGCAGATGCGTTACCACTCCTGAGGCCTAAGGTGTTATGCCTCTGTGCCGGCAATTACAGGGCCGTACATTACCACCTGACCGGAACACGATAGTGCTGAACACTACAGTTTAGCGGCAGGTATATTAGGTAATGCGGTGGTGCCTACGCCCGCGAGCTCCGTCACTGGAGCTCTACCACCGGTAACTACTGACTACACGAGTGGTAGAATTCTCATCCAGTAGAAGAAAATTATTTCGCTATAGCGGTCGTCACGTCCCGACCCGAAGCAATAAATTTTGCTTTTCAAATCAAATGTCAGTTTAAACTATGGATATTTAACAGTTAGTAACATAAAATCGGTTTTTTTGACGTTGGTGAAAGCCGCTCTAACACCCGTATTCTAAGACTCGAAACATTACTTAACTCACACTCAGCTGAGGACACTTTATGAGGACACCTTGAAATCCATATTCTTAGTTGTATTTTAACAGTAACTCCTGTGAGGTAATTGTATGGATTATCATAAAGATAATTCACAAAGTATTAAAAATCCATATTTATAGAAAAATATGGTATTTAACTATATTTCCAGACAGTTTCGACAAGAAAAACTTCATGAGCGCAACAATATGGCGTAATTGTAAATACTCCTCGATCCTCTTCAAGGTTCGTCGTGAGGTACCTTGGAGTTTGACAGTTGCCTTTCTTACCTCAAACGGAGGCAGAATGTCGAGTTGGTGTTATTAGTTACAACTAAGAATACCAATTCCATTGTGTAAGGTTGAGTTAAGGTCGAGATTACGACTTAAGAGCCATTTAGATGGAGAGAGTTTCTCGTACGTTTGGGTTCGAGAAAATCGTACGCTATTGTCACGAGCAATAATCGGCATAACATAATCGTGTCAAAATGTTTACACACAGGCAAGAACTTAAATCTCGCGTACGATTATGTCATACGAGATTCGCCAGGACATATAGCCAGGCGATAATTGCCTATGTTTGTTTACACGACGAAATTATCGTAAGTAGATTCTTGCTTAAGAGAATCTCGGCTTGTCTAAACACGATCTCGTATGACATATTTTCAAGTTCATACGAGTATCGTACAAATCAGTTTGAACCGATTTCAGTACGAGATGTCATCTTTGAAATTCTGTTTACACGGACACAACTTTTTTTTTATTTTTATTTTTTTTATTTTTTTTTTTATACTCTTACACTCATAGCCCCACAGTAGGTATAAACCTGTGTCGTGGGTACCGTTGTACACATACAACACATACACAAACACCCAGACCCGAAACAAATATTTGTAGGCCATACAAATATTTGTCCCGGTGCGGGGATCGAACCCGCGACCCTTCGAATCAAACGGTCATCTCACACCGCGGGACTAACTGGGTCGTCAAATATTCCGTTGCGAGGCGATTATCGCCCATGGCAACGAGCGAGAAGAGCGAGTGTTTAGACGAAAACGAATGTTTTATATTCCTTCGTATCTTCAAGACGAGAAACTCTCTCCGTCTAAATGTCTCTTTAGAATATGGGTCTTAGTCACTTATTCGGAGATTTTGCTAATTATGTTGAAAGTAAAAAGGAGTCGTACAATGTTTTTCAAATGGCCCATCTTTTGCACATTTTACAAAAAAACCCTACATAAACCCCCTTATTCATAAACGTACATTAGATACGTTTTAGCTATAGAATGCTTTGTCTTTGTCAGTTGCATTATCAAATGTGCTAAAATACGT
Organism: Macrosoma leucophasiata; assembly: GCA_036365455.1. NCBI lineage: Eukaryota > Metazoa > Arthropoda > Insecta > Lepidoptera > Hedylidae > Macrosoma > Macrosoma leucophasiata. The sequence goes on from JAWQUS010000015.1 coordinate 6,482,270, forward strand.
TAATGAATAAGGGGGTAAGTTTATTATTTTATCATTGCAAGTAGGATGTTTAAAAAATCGAAAAATATCCAATCATGCCTGTGTTTTTTTATAATTTATTTGTGACATTTCTAAAGCATAAAGCCTCCTTTCTCCTATTCATTATAATTGATATGTATGACATCTTTTGTATTAAAATGTGGTTCTTTTCTGAGGTTCTAAGCAGACTTGCTATGCTTTTGTAGTTAGGTCGCCTTTTATAACGAGATTAGAAGAAAATTATGTATTTCAAGGTAATTGAATAAATTATTATAATAAATTATTTAATACTATGTATAGATATTGTAGTTTCGATTATTTTGGAAGATAATGTTTTCTCTCGGATTTTGTTTTCAAGAATAATATAGCTTTAAAGGGAAAATATGTTTTCTTCGAATGCATAGCGTAACATATTTATGTTAGTTGCTCAGTGTATGGGACACTTTCCTTAGCCAGTTACCTTTGTACCTACATTCCTACGCACAATATAGTCACAATTGAAGACTTAAATTATTTCTTGATATTAAAAATGAGAGTATGAATCAGTGTTGTTTTTTTTACATCCCTTTTATATACATGTCAAATATAAACCGAGGTAGACATATAATGGAAAATAGTTTGGTGACACATAACAATACATCGACGATAAAACCAAGCTGTATTGTGTGGTCGATGTAACAATACAATTTGGACATAATCTGGAATTACTGGATCATTATTTATTTATTTATTCTTCAATGCGCCGAGTCATAGAGCAACGCGGGCCACCGGCCGTCGCAGCGGACTGGAGGGGAGTAGCCATAGCGTTTATTACCGACTAGCGACCCGCACCGGCTTCGCGCGGTGTCAAAGTTACCTACCCTCTCCTATTCGTCTTAGCGTGATGTTATAGCCTAAAGCCTTCCTCGATAAATGGGCTATCTAACACTGAAAGATTTTTTCAAATCGGACCCGTAGTTCATGAGATAAGCGCGTTCAAACAAACAAACTCTTCAGCTTTATAATATTGGTATAGATTAGATATGCGAGCCGCGCCGGCTAGCTGCCGCCATGAAGAGGTGGCGCGCCGCCGCCGGCGCCGGCGTGTTCAAAATTCGCGCAAAACGGTCCTCGTCAAGTCGTCCACTGCTGAACAAAGACCTCTCAAAAGATTGCCACAACGAACGGTCCTAGGCCGCCCTCATCCAGCGATTGCCCGCAACCTAGGTCGTTGGTCTATCTTGTGGGATGCCTGCCTACGCTTCGTTTTCCAGTACGCGGTCGCCATTCAAAAACTGTTCTGCCCCAACTCGCTATTAGGTGAGCTATGTCGGCAACTTTGGTTCTCATGCGGATCTCCTCATTTCTGATTCGATCTCGCAGCGAAACTCCAAGCATAGCTCTCTCCATTGCTCTCTGAGAGATCTTGAGCCTTCTTATGAGGCCCATAGTGAGCGACCACGTCTCTAACCCATATGTCATCACTGGCAACACACGCTGGTCTAAGACCTTTTTTTTGAGACACTGCGGTACCATAACAGGAGTGGGTGTAACATGGACATTTGATATGGTCTCCGTCTTGTCCATGTTCATTTTAAGGTCCACTCATTGCGAGGCCCTACTGAGGAACATTGTTCCAAGGTCTTCCAGGGACTCAACGATGTGGCATGACCATGTTATCATTTGCCGATGCAAAACAGTCTGTAATTTTTTGCGCGGGGAAATGCGTGTGACACACACACACTACAAAAATCGTCTATTACTACGAAACTCGAACCTTGTCTTAACAAAATACATAAACAATTTCACGCACACATTAAAATTTCTAGGCGACAGGTAGAGGCCCACTTGGGCTTGTACTTTGACAGAGGGGAAAGCCTGCATATGGCTACTCACCTCCGGTCCGCCGCGGCCGGTGGCCCGTGTTGCTCTATGGGTGTGAATGATCTCGCCGATATTATTTTCACTGGATTGTTTTCTCAAAGGAAGGACTAATCATTCCTCTGAACTTGTTTTAGTATCAAGCCATAAGATATATTTTTAGAGGCTTGCTAATAGAGGTGTTGTTAACTCTGTATATCAGGATAGAACATATCTTTATAGCATTTAATTGGAAATGTTGTTGGTTCATAATTATTATGATAAGGCTTTTACACATCACATAAAAACTTTTTAGTAAGCAGAAATGTGCACTTACAAATTAGCTTTTTAGCACATTTGGAGAACAAAACGTGTATTATAATCAAATATGTTATATTTCCACGCTACCAAATGGATAGGTCCCGCCAGTTCTAGCGGAGTCGGCGTAAAAGCAGGTGAGACTGAAAATCAGTGTTGTGTACGTGGCTTTATGGTTTTGTCTGTGGTCAACGAGTTGCTTTGTTTTTTTTTGTTGTCAGCGGCTTAGCACGGGAAGGCGGGAAATACTATTGTCTATATTAAAGCAATATCGGACTATGATTTTCCATTTAGTGATAAAAGAGATTTTATACCACCAAAATATCACTCAGACAATTATTCATCAAGAGTTACCAAATTATATTTTCTGGGAGGCTCGAATTCTGTATATATTCATTTCAAATAACATAAATTTAACGTTAAAGTTTTACCATTCAATGTATCTATCTGTTCTATCGCCTAAAGGAAAGCCTATTTTTTTATGTAATACACATTGATGTTAAGTGATGACTGCAGCCTATAGACACCCACACAGACCAGAGATCAAAATGCAGATGCGTGACCACTCCTGAGGCCTAAGGGTGTTGCCTCTGTGCCAGGGTTAACTTACAGGGCCGTACATTACCACCTGACCGGAACACGATAGTGCTGAACACTACCATTTAGCGGCAAGTATATTAGGCATTGTGGTGGTGCCTACGCCCGCGAGCTACGTCACTGGAGCTCTACCACCATGTCGTGTAATAAGGCCATTAATAAGGAGACTTCGGCTTATTTCGGGTCTGTAGAGCGTTATCTCTTTCGCACGATTCCGATTGTCTCTTTCGTAGGCTCGATGTGCAATATTTATTGCTGAGTACTGCAATAATAACAAGTCATTTTGATATGTTTATAATTATTGGCAGTTCTGATTTAATATATTTCTTAGAATACCTATTCTTAGTAAGAAAAACATAATAAACCTAAGGATTCAAAACATTTCATGCGTCATTTTTTAATACAGATTAAGATAAAGTTAATTTTAGAACGCTCAGCCAAGAAGTAAAAAAATAATTATGCAATGGTTTGCAATCAAGTTGAATTAAAAAAAAAAAACTAGCTGTATTACACAAATAAAATGTATTTCGCTTCTTTTTAACTTGCTTTGTTTTGTTTAAAAATGTGTACAAATTCATTCATGTCGCTTAATTAAATATTAGCTTTTTAATTTCTGTTAACTGATTAATATTCAGCGTGCAAAATAGATTGCGATAAAAATTAAACTTATTGTCATAAATTTCTTTTTTTCATGCTGCTATTGACCTGTCGGATCTTTTACTATTGGGTATACCACTTTACTTTTATGTCCTCGTCCTAAAATCTGCATGCTATATTTATTTTTGTCTATCTATGACTCACTATCTCTATGCACCAATAATAAATACGATACGTTGACGGTCAAGCTCCATACAAAAAATATAAATACAAACACGCCATTCTCGACATATAAATACGCCAAACTATGCTTCCATTAACACAAATTTTTAATTATTGTCTTTACTGTAACTCCGTTCCGGTGCCAAATCCGTTTATACAATGTATATTTCGATTAATAAACCTATACGAACATTTGAGCTTGTTTTTGTAGTATCTCTCTCTGACGTCACAGCGCATATAACCCCGACGTCTGTGACGTCACCCGTATCCACAGCTGTCAAGGTCACCCAAGTGACAGCTGTCACCACTGCCTCTGAACCGGACGTAGCCTTCCCGGCCGTCCTAAAAGGGTCTCAGAAGCAAAGGGTTCCCCCTCCAGTCCCGCCCAGAGGCTCGCCGAAAGCGAAACGCGGCGGTGCCAATTCACAAACGTCGATAGAAACAAAAGGTGATTATCCAAATTTAAACATATCGATCAACGATATACCACCACCAACACCGATAACGAGTAGCGATGATGATTTTTGCTTCTATGGGCATGACTTCAAGTTTAAAGAGCCTGTTGCATGTCACATCCCACCGTCGATTTCTGATCAATCTGTTAAAGTCACCAAGTTAATCGCATCCAACTCATTCCTTGATTTCGTTGAAGATGCTGACAGTATTACTGAGAGGTCGCATCCTGGTAAAGATTTGATAGCGCAAACAACCATGATGGCAAAATTCAATATCAATAAAGCTCTGCGAGAGCATTTAGATTCAGGGGATTATGAAGACACGTCGCTAACTGAGTCGAGCAGCGAAGAAAGAATAATAATACATGAAATATTTGATGATGATGACAAAGTTGCTCCTAAACAAGCCAAAAGTCCAACGCAATTCATCAAAGGTGTGGTCACTCATATTGGTGATAAAATTACTAACGCGAAAAAACCACCTCCAGAAACGGATTCGTCGAGTGAAAGAATAAGTGTGCACAACGTTAAATCGTCAGATTTGATTTCAGCAGCTAAAACGTTAAGGAAAACTAGTCAAAAGGATAAAGAACTTAAAGACCTTAGTAAAGATGTTGCAAATGAAAAAGAAGGAGCTAAAAAAGAACAAATGAAAGATGTTGCTTTAGAGAAATCTGAACCTAAAGAAGAGAAAAATGGTTCCAAACCAGGTATAATGTCTGGCTTGACGAAAAGATTTAACTTCAATCAGTCTAAACGTGATAAAAATCGCACTAAAGACCCAAAAGTGGATATCAAACCAAAGGTTGAAATTAAAAGCTACACTGAAAAACATTCTAAAGGTGGTATGACCAAAGACGAAGTTATTTGCCACAAGAAAGCTAAAACGAAAATAGATATGTTTCAAAAGCATATTTGGAAAGTGCAGTCGGATTCTGAGAACAGTTCCCGCCGCAGCTCTTTGTCATCTTCGCAAGATAGTCAGAAATCTTTCCGTAGTATAGAAAAGAATGTAACAGTTAAAGAAACTAAGAAGATTTTCGAACCGATAGAGTATACACACGGTAGTTCGACGTCTATTGACAAAAAACATTACTGCTTAAACACCACAGCTGTAAATCCAGTCGTTGCTAAATCTATAACTGGTAATGTTCACGAGAAAATAAGAAAGTTTTCGGTTACTGTTGTACCAGAACCAAAACCACCGAACAGAGTCCCGAGAAAGAAAAAGACTAGTTTCAAACGAAAGTCGGAGAAGAAGAAAATTTTCAAAATGAAGAAAGACATTGAAGAATCGTTATAATAACAATGACTTGGCTGCGATTGAAGGAATCGATATTATCGAGAGGGATTTTTGATGTGAATTGCATGAAGATCAGTGTTGCCAAGAATAACGCATTACAATTTTCCATTTTTTTCTTAGTTGTATGTAGATTTTTGTCCGTTTTTAGATTTATGGTAGTCTAACGGCTATGTGTTGTTTGCATGGTTCGCCTACAACTGCCATTTTACTATTTTTTATTGTAATTTGTTGTTTGTTTAGCTATTCATAGTATTAATTTACTTTTAGCAACATAATCTGTATCAATAGATACTTTCAAGTTTTTTTTTATAGAACAGTTACTTAAACCTGTTATGCACGTTTTCCATTTGAAATTCTTGTCCCTGTTTTCAAAGTGGTGATTATTTTGTTAGATTTTGTTCGTGACTTACCATTTGAGCCAAATACTTTCAACTGTTTGAATAGGGCAAATATGATCAAAATGCTTTTATTTCTTTTTCGAACGTTGATTAACTTGTTTCATCTGATTGGGCATTGAAAAATCAAGGTACACCTCATAATCCACCAACCTTGTTATTCAATCCCCAATCGTTGCCAAAAAAGGCCTACTAAAAGAATAACCACCACGCCACCCCAAAAAGCTAGCCGTAAGCTAGTTGTAACGCTAGTACCCCACCAGCGCCGCAGTCGTGTTGTTCGACGCCACCGCCACCGTTCGAAGAGGCTCCACCTCCGAGGACGAGCAGAACCAACTCGTCGTCTACGACGTCTTCAAGCGCTTCGGGGCGACGTCGCGGTGCGTCGAGCGCGGCTAGCGTCATGACGACGTCTTCCGCTTCGTCGCTGGCGCTGACGCCGGCCGCTTTGAGCAGCGCAAGGAGTAATGAGGCTAGGTGAGATGTGATTTGTTTGGTGACGACCCGGTTAGTCCAGGAGTGCAAACCACCGTTTGATACGAAGGGTGGCGGGTTCGATCCCCGCACCGGAACAAATATTTGTATGGCTTATAGATATTTGTTTCGGGTCTGGGTGTGTGTGTACAACGGCATCTATGACATTTATATAATACCTATTGTAGAGCTGTGAGTGTAAGCGTATTTTATTTATTTAAAGTATACGTAACTTCACGCCTGTAGTCTCCAAAGAGGTTGGCTGAGGTAAATGCACGCATTCAAGCATACATGCTAACCATGTGATTTGCCGGTTAAGTTTTGACCTATGTAACAGGTGGCGAGCCTGTTGACATCTCCGGGCACATGACCAAATTCCGAGGTACTGGAAAACATAAATTTTCAAGAAAATTTATGTTTTCCAGTAGCATATATATATATATATATATATGTAAAGAAATACTATTTCTTTCTTCGCACTCTGTGTGTTTACTTACCATGAAGTTTGGTTATAGTTTTTAACTTTTTAATTGTCTGATTTTAAAGAAGAAACGAATTCAGAATGTCAGATGACAGATTCAAATACGAGTTGATTGACAATTGGATAATCAATGAAAATTTTAATATTATATTATTTTATGTTTTAAAAGTGAAAGAATAAACTTTCATTGTCGTTTCTTCTTTACAGGTTTGAGTTCATATTGTTTTATATTACCTAAATAAAATAGTCTCTGTATAAAAAAAACTAACAATAAATCTTCTTTACAGCAACACAAGGTTTATTTCTTTCTTGTAGTAAAACAGACATATAAAACGACAATTTTGTTTATAAAAATATGCAAATGGAGCAGTTACGTTTTGAATTCACGATTTTACCGGCGAATGATGGAAAATCTAATATTTGTTGTGTAACCTCAATCACAACTAAAGATGAAAAAAAATTTGCTATACCAGAGGAATTACAGTCTGTTGGATTTCACGAAGAATTAATTGAGACAGCCGTGTACAACAAAGTAAAAAATAGTTTAAAGAAAAGACATCAGACACGAAGAGTTTGGATAACTATGACAGATAAATTACGAGAAATTTACATAGATGCTGATGGTAACTTACAATTTGGAGAACAATATCTGGAGGAAATTGAACATAACCGAGCATCTGAAGAACAAATTAGAGATTCGAATTCATTGGAAGAAATGTTTACAAAGTTAATAGAAAATACACATGATTTAAAAAAACAGAATCTGAAATATGTCGCAGAGAAGTTTGTGATTGAGAAATTTACAAGCAAAAACTCGAATGCAAGGCAATGGATTGACATTTTTGAGAGAGAATGTTCTCGCTTCGGTATTATGAAAGATGAACAAAAAATTGAGATTCTCCGACTATTTATGGATAAAAGTTGTGTTGATTGGTACAGCTCAATGATTATAAAATTAACACTCAACTCAGAGTGGATAGTTTGGAAAGAAAAGTTGTGTGAGTCATTTGCAAACCAAAACTGGAACCAAGTGGCCTATGCATTGTTATTTAAATATAAGGATGGTTCATTAGTGGACTATGCCATTAAAAAGGAAAAACTTTTATTGGACATGAGAAATTCAATTGATACAGATACACTGGTGGATCTGATAGCGGTAGGTTTGCCAGGTTTTGTATTAGAGAAGATAAATAGAGAAGCAATGAACGATATAGTATGTTTATTCAATGAGGTGAGAAAGTATGAACATTTGGTAAATAAAAATAGAAATGGAACGTACAGAAAGTATGAAAATCAAAGGATAAATATTACAAATGAAGGACGTTATCCATGCAAAATATGCGTAAAATTAAATAAAGGGGTTCGCTATCATTCCGAAGCTACATGCTGGTTTAGAGTTAGAGAAGATGATAAATTAAATAAAAGATATATTAAACATGTAAATAATTCAGTGATTGAAGCAGAGTTAAATGAAACAGAACAAAAAAACTAGTAGTGACACCATTAATTAAGATCAAACTACTGTTAAATAATAAATTAGAAATTTATGGAGTATACGATTCAGGTTCAAATGTATCTCTAATTAATTCCAAATTACTAAAACTAAATACAAAATGACATAACTCGAATGAAGAAAATATAGTAACAATTAATGGTGTCCAAAAAACAAGTGGTTTGACAAATTTAAAAATAAAAATTTTTGAAATAGAAGAAAATGTGGATGTGTACATTATTGACGAACACAAATTCAGATATGATTTCTTAATAGGATTAGATATGATAAAGAAATATAAGCTAGTACAAAATGAGGAGTTAAAAATAACTCAGAAACAATACTTACATGAAAAGAATAGTAAAAAAATGGAGAAAAAGATAGACGAAGGTGAAAATGAAGGTAATAAATATGAAAACGAAAACAAAATTAATTTTAATGAACATATCAAAGAAGAGGAATTTGAAATAAAGGTTGGTCATTTAGATGATGATAAAAGGGAAGAAATAAATAAGCTAATACAACAATATCAATCAGTTTTTGCCAAAAACAAGTATGACGTGGGAATGGTTAAAGGATATGAAGCAAGAATAGATTTATTAATGGATAAATACTGCAGCAAGAGGCCATACAGATGCAGTATAGAAGACAAAAAAGAGATAGCAGAACAAATAGCCGAATTATTGGATAATGCGCTTATAGAAGAATCTTATAGTCCATTCGCAGCACCAGTAACTTTGACATTTAAAAAGGAAGAAAATAAAAAATCAAGGCTCTGTATAGACTTCAGGGATTTAAATAAAATTGTAGTTCCTCAGGCTCAACCCTTCCCATTAATTGACGATTTAATGACAAAAACAAGAAATTGCAAATTTTTTACAAGCTTAGACGTTAATTCAGCTTTTTGGTCTATACCTCTACGGGTAGAGGACAGGAAGAAGACAGGGTTTGTAACTCAAGAGGGACACTTTCAATGGACTTGCCTACCATTTGGTTTGAAGACTGCTCCAGCAATATTTCAAAGAATATTGTGTAACATACTTAGAAAATATAAACTAACCGATTTTGCTGTCAATTATATAGATGACATCCTGATATTTTCAAACTCATTTGATGAACACATAAGTCACTTGAAACAGTTACTAGAAGCAATTCAAACGGAAGGATTTCGACTAAAATTTATAAAATGTACATTTGCATCAGATTCAGTAAAATACCTGGGACATATCATTCAATATAATTCTATCCAACCACTGAAGGACAATCTCATTTCGATAAAAGAATTTCCAGTACCAAAAACCCAGAAGAATATTCGACAATTTTTGGGAAAAGTAAACTTTTACCATAAATATATACCAAGGAGCGCAATAATTCTTGACCCATTACATAATTTGCTAAGAAAAAATCAAAAGTTTGTTTGGTCTGAAGAATGTCAAAATGCGTTTGAAAAAATAAAGAGTCTCTTGTGTTCACAGCCAATACTAGAAATTTATGATCAAAATCTACCAATAAATATTTATACTGATGGTTCTCTGCTGGGTGTTGGAGCAATTTTAAAACAAGTACAACTAGATGGTAAAGAAAAACCAGTAGCCTATTTTTCAAAAAAACTGAATGGAGCGCAAAAGAAGAAAAAGGCAATATATTTAGAATGCTTAGCTATTAAAGAAGCACTAAGATATTGGCAGTACTGGCTGATAGGTAAATCGTTTACAGTCTACACAGACCATAAACCATTAGAAAACATGAACTTAAAAGCTAGAACAGACGAAGAACTAGGTGATTTGACTTATTACCTTTCACAATATGATTTTAAAATCAAATATTCCCCTGGAAAAGATAATTTAGAAGCGGACTGTTTAAGTCGGAATCCTGTATTAGAACCAGAGGATAATCTAGAAGAACAACTGAAAGTTGTGAACTTAATTACATTAGAAGATATTGTAAAAGATCAGAATCAAAATAAAGAAATACAGAGAAACAATAACAAAATAATCAAAAAACACAATTTATACTTCAAAAGAATTAGGAACAAAGAGAAAATAATAATAACAGAAGAATTCAGTATTAAATTTATAAAGCGAATACATGAAGATCTATGTCACATTGGAGTGGGACAAATGCTAACGACTATTAGTTCACTGTACACAACAAAAAATTTAACGAAAAATATTAAAAATGTTTGTAGGAATTGTGAAATTTGCATAAAAAACAAAACAAGAGGACAACACAAATACGGATTAATGTCATATTTAGGCCCAGCGACAAGACCCTTTGAAATAGTATCAATAGACACAATTGGAGGTTTTGGTGGTTCAAGATCAACCAAGAAATACATACATCTTTTAGTGGACCACTTCACTAGATATGCATTTATTATAACACTAGCTATTGCCTGCGGCTTCGCCCGCGTGCATGTCGTTTTATCAATATTTTTCCCAAACTTTCTTTGCTATAAACCTCACGGAGCCCGAGACCTTTCCAACGAATGCAGAACCGTGGAAATCGGTGGGTGCGTTCTGGAGTTATAGCGTCAGGAAGGAAAACCCGACTTATTTTTATATTATAACATCAAAAACTCAGGGTGCACATGACTTTATAAAGCTAATAAATAAGGTCGCTGAAACCGAAGAGATTGGGATGCTCCTTACCGACCAGTATCCTGGAATAAACTCTAAAGAATTCAAGAAATTCCTTACTGACAAACAAATAACAATAATTTTTACAGCAGTGAATGCACCGTTTTCTAATGGCCTAAATGAAAGGTTGAATCAAACGATAGTTAACAAAATTAGATGCAAAATTAATGAAGATGGAGAAAACAGAGCGTGGACTACAATAGCACAAGAATGTGTAGAAAAATACAATCAGACTAACCACTCAGTAACTGGCTATGCACCATGTTATTTGTTATACGGAACAGATGTTAAGGTCTTACCAAAAGAACTACAACAAGGAGGTATAAATAGTGACTGGATCGGAGATAAGAAAACAGCGCTTAATAATACCTTGAAATCACATTACTATAACAAAATGAGGTATGATAGGAAAAGAAAACAAAGAGAATTCAGTGTGGGAGATCTAGTATATATAGAAAATGGGAATAAACTAAATAGGAAAAAGCTAGATGAATTGAGAATTGGACCATATAAAATAATCAAAAAGAAATCTAATACAATTTACGAGATAGATACAGGACATAGAAAAACAGAGTCAAATCTTTTTCATATCACAAAACTAATTCCAGTACAGATAACAGAGGATGAGAATGTGCAAGTATCAAATAGAAAACTGGAGTGAACATTCACGGGTGAATTTTCTTCCCCATGGGGGGAGATGTAAAGAAATACTATTTCTTTCTTCGCACTCTGTGTGTTTACTTACCATGAAGTTTGGTTATAGTTTTTAACTTTTTAATTGTCTGATTTTAAAGAAGAAACGAATTCAGAATGTCAGATGACAGATTCAAATACGAGTTGATTGACAATTGGATAATCAATGAAAATTTTAATATTATATTATTTTATGTTTTAAAAGTGAAAGAATAAACTTTCATTGTCGTTTCTTCTTTACAGGTTTGAGTTCATATTGTTTTATATTACCTAAATAAAATAGTCTCTGTATAAAAAAAACTAACAATAAATCTTCTTTACAGCAACACAAGGTTTATTTCTTTCTTGTAGTAAAACAGACATATATATATATATATACTGGTAGAGTTACCAAGGAGCTCGAGGGCGTAGGCACCACCGCATTACCTAACTTATCTGCCGCTAAATGGTAGTGTTCGGCTCTGTCGTGTTCCGGTTAGATCTATCACAGTCGTCGACACCTTAGGTCTCAAGGTTGGCAACGCATCTACATTTTGACCTCTGGTTTTTGTGTGGATGTCTAAAGGGTGCAGTGCATCATCACTTAACATAAAAGTGAGCTGCTTGCTTGTCTTCCTTCCATAAAAAAAGGATTTAACACCGTTATTTATGAGTACGTAGAAGTAGTAACCTGTTACCACTAGGCTACTGAGTTTTCTATTTATTTACTTCATATTAAAACTTGATTTCTGTATATTACAGCGTATGTTGGACGCCGCCCGCCTCCGTGGAGGGCTCGACGCCCACGTGGACTGAGGGCACCCCGAGCTTCACAGAATCTAGTAGTAGTGAACAAGGTGAGCACTCCAGAAGTATACAGGGTTATTTGAAATTAGCGCATCACCTCTTGCAGGTAGTCTCTCTATATCGATCCCAACCACATTTGTTCTACGACTTTTTAAACTTCATGTATGTATGTATCTTCACGCCAGGTCCCTAACGGGGTAGGCAGAGAGTGTAGAGCGCCAGATATCCCGGTTCTGACAAACCTCTCGTGCCTCGTCTACCTTCATTTAAACTTCATATTTTTTTAAATTTCAATTTTCTTATACAAAATTATTTTTTTACCTCTAATCTGGCATTTACTCTTAGCGTAAGTATGCCACGCACCTTTGTTCGCACCAAAATATTTGTTAATGTTATTGTAACATTTACAAGATTTAAAAGAGGGTACTACACTCGAAGTTGTTGACGATTACGTATACCTGGGACAAACGGTCCAGTTAGGTAGGTCCAACTTCGAGAAAGAGGTCAATCGCCGAATCCAACTCGGATGGGCAGCGTTCGGGAAGCTGCGTTATATCTTCTCGTCCAATTTACCGCAGTGTCTGAAGAAGAAGGTCTTTGACCAGTGTGTGTTGCCAGTGATGACATACGGAACAGAAACGTGGTCGCTCACTATGGGCCTCATAAGAAGGCTCAAGGTCACTCAGAGAGCGATGGAGAGGGCTATGCTCGGAGTTACTCTGCGAGATCGAATCAGAAATGAGGAGATCCGCATGAGGTCCAAAGTAACCGACATAGCCCATCGAATAGCGAAACTCAAGTGGCAGTGGGCAGGGCACATAGCTCGCAGAACTGACGGCCGTTGGGGCAGAAGAGTTCCAGAGTGGCGACCGCGTACCGGAAGACGAAGCGTAGGCAGGCCCCCCACGAGGTGGACCGACGACCTGGTGAAGGTCGCGGGCAATCGTTGGATGAGGGCGGCCCAGGACCGTTCGTTGTGGCATTCTTTGAGGGAGGCCTTTGTCCAGCAGTGGACGTCTTTTAGCTGAAATGATGATGATGATGATTGTAACATTTCACATCCTTTTCTAACTTAAAGAAATGATTTCTTTAAGTTAGAGAAGGATGTGAAATGTTACAATAATTTTAATTCGGTGATTACACGCGCACACAGAAATGCAGCACGTAGGGTAATGACCTAAACAATCGTGAAATAAGTCGTCGCACTGACTACGTGACGAAAACGGCCAAATACTCAAACGTCACTTAAATCTAAATGGGACTTAAAAGTCTTCTGTCTTTATAATAAAACACGTTCAAATGATAGAGATAGCGCACATTGAGCGTTGCTTAAAATTGAGTGACGTTTGAGTATTCGGCCCGTAATTAACTAAAAATAGACCGCTCGCTCGCTTGCCCCCTCGCAACCTTACTGTTGAAGTTTATTCAACTGGCTCTCAAGGCAAATATCTTGGTGCTACCCAGGGTGTCTTTTACGGCAAAGAGTGTGGAGCGCGAAATAGAAAAGCTTCAAAAATGGCATCAAAAGAGTCCTTCGAGCTGGCGCGCGCACGTTGGCAACTCCCCTGGTATTGCTAATTTTCATAGGCGACGGTGACCACTTTCCATCAGATGGCCCGTTTTCTTGTCTGTCAACCTTTTGATATTAAAAATAAAATCCCAATTAGCCATACAAAAAACTTTAAAATTTTATGTTAGGTACGCTATCCTGAATGTTAAATGGTAAATGTAATGTAATGGTTATGTGTGTGCCTGCATTTTTACCATTTAACAGTTCATACGTTATTAACTAGTTCTCACGTTTTGTCTTTTCAACTAGTACCGGTCGTTAGTTAACAAGCCGGTGAATAATATAGTGTAACTTTAAGACTTATATTGTTGCAGGCTACCCCATAACTCCAGCCCGCGGCGCCCCGGGCGACGGGCGGCGCTCCCCCCGGCCTCCGCCCCCGCCGCGAGCCACACCCATCAACTGTCTCACCACTGAAGTCGTAAGTTATTCTGCTATATTAAATAATTTCACTGATAATTCGAAACTTTTCCAAATATATTTCAATTACAGTCTGAGTATTAAGTTATTTGGCATAGTGGTTCAATGAGTCTCTACCTCAATAGTCTAGTGCAGTGATTCCCAAAGTGGTCCATATAGACCCCCTGGGGTCTATGGGAGACTCGATGGGGTCTACGTATATGCGTAAATAATAATGGGATATATGGGCAAGTGATATAAATGTTAGCTCCAACGAAACCAGAAAAAAATTGAAAGAAAAAGAGTTTGAGAACCTCTGGTCTAGTGGCAGTCCCGTATCGGAGGCTATCATAGATAATGGTTTCAAATCTCATCTCTGGTTCTATTGAGATATTTCCATCTTCTGGAAGTTTCCCAGTACCTCGAAGTTTGGTAATGTGCCCGGAGATGTCAACAGACTCGCCACCTGTTACATGGACCAAAACGTAACCGGCGAAGCGTGGGTGTTTGCATGTATGCTTGAATGCATGCAAACACCCACGCTTTACCTCTGCCTACCGGGAATTACAGGCGTGAAGTTCGTGTAACTCTACGTGTGGTAACGTTTCAGTGTAGAGACTCGAGAGCGTAGGCACCACCGCATTACCTAATCTTTAATCGTAATAACTTTTTTTTTTTATGTAATGGAAGTGGCAAACAAGCATGCAGTTCACATTGATGTTAAGTGATGACTGCAGCCTACAGACACCCACACAAAGACCAAGGTCAAAATGCAGATGCGTTACCACTCCTGAGGCCTAAGGGTGTTATGCCTCTGTGCCGGAAATTACAGGGCCGTACATTACCACCTGACCGGAACACGATAGTGCTGAACACTACCATTTAGCGGCAAGTATATTAGGTAATGCGGTGGTGCCTACGCCCGCGAGCTCCGTCACTGGAGCTCTACCACCAGTAAAAACTATCACAGAGACATAACAACTAAGGTCTCAGGGGTGGCAACACATCTGCATTATGCCCTCTAGTATTTGTGTAGACTATAAGCTGCAGTCATCACTTAACGTCCATATGAACCACATACAGGTTTGCCAAGTTCGTAATATTAAAAAAATCTAGACTGAAGTTAAAATGTGTTTGGAACATTTTGAATAACGGGAAATGGTGTAATCTTTTGATGATGGTAATTGGTATTTTTAATTAACATTAACGGAGACTGAGTACGCTATAGTTGAAAGTTCTTTTTATTTGGGCTGAATAACCCTTAGACGTTGCCAAGACTTAAAAATAAAACTTAAAGTCATTTACCAATACGTACAGAGCTCAACAATAAATATTACACATCGAGCCTAGGAAGGAGATTACGGGTCTGTATAACGTTATCTCTTTCGCACCGTACCTATTTGACGTTTGTCGACAATTTTGATCAAGTTTTGACCAATACTGAACTGTCAGTGCTTACGTAGGCAGTGTGCAACAGAGATAACGCTCTACGAAGTCGAAACGAGCCAATCGTTTCTTTCGTAGGCTCGATGTGCAATATTAATTGTTGAGTACTGTACTAGACAAGACCCGGAAACAGGAACTATGCTACTCTTGGTTGCATGGTTGCAGTGTGGAGTCAATTTACCACACTTTCACATAGTAATATGACAGATGACGTGGAAACGTCTACGTCTGTCAAATCAACTTAAGAACGGTTTTAAAACTATATTTCTTTTAAATAATATAAAAAAAAGAACTGTCAATCTTTTCATTACACAGTGGGTTATACATTTTAAGCATTTACATTAAATATACACACTTCGATGAAATTTTAAAATGACTTTGTTCCACAAAATGGCTCCGATAACATGAATCACAATTCACATTAATTATTTTCAATACAAAACAAAATTAACATTGGATTATAATTGAAATTACTTACCACAAATGTATGGCTCACTATAACATAAACCCCCTTATTCACATAGATTAGGCAAGATATAGCTGTTGTCTTTGTCTGTTGAATTGTCAATTGGCTAAGACGGAAAAAGATAAAATGCTGATTAGCTCTTAAGCTGAAATATGTTCATGAATATTGGGGTTAGTATATAATATGTGCACGCTGGTAACTCATGGATCGTAAAGAGCAAAATTACAAGTACAAGAGGTAAATTTAAGAGCGCTCGAACGAATGCTAAAATTATATAATCTTGGTTTTAGAGACAACAATATTTAATCTGTGCCAAACTAGTCTGTATGTTTGTAACTTAGACTAAGTGTTTGTAACATAGACGGTTTAAACGTTTTTTTTTCTGGCAAAGGGTTGGGACGAACGATTTTTAATGTCGACTTGCCTAACTTCGTTTACAGCCTAACAAAAAAAAAGGAAAAGGAAAAAAAGAAAAGGGTTTTATATAAAAGGCAGAAACATAATAAATGCGTCTGTTTACTTCAATCTTGCTCGGCGATTCTTTGTGGTGTAGGTTCACATTTAATCACGCACTCACTAACGCTCAACGCTTTTGCGCGTGTGAAAACCAATGAGAGATTCTTCTCATGAATCAAAATGCTGTATATCATTAAAAAAGGCATGTACATTTAAAAAAAACGAGTAATAAATTATTATTTTTATCATAACTTTGTTAATAAATACACAACACTTTTTTTTCTTTTTTTACCGGGAAAGTCCATCATCACTGGTTTTCACAATGTGCTGCTGTTTTTAGATAGGTACACTTTTTAATACCACTAATAATGTTAGAGGTATTAAGTTGCTATGGAGTATTAAAACCTTTTAAAACTTTTTATATTTTAAAAAGATAATGTTTTATTAATGCTACGATTACTTTTGGACGCTGCTTCAATGGTGGGTTATAGTTGCAATTGAAGGAAAAAGTAGAACTCGACTATAAATGATTAAAACAACAAAGTTATTTATTTAATTTGCTAATTATAAACGTTTCGGCAAGCTTTTCTATACGACGCGAAACTTTGGGTGCTTCCATTTTGTGAAGCGATTAGCTTAAAATGGCGCCGGTTGTTCAATTATGACAGTGACATTAGCAATAACAGCGTGGCGGTTTAATGCATTTAAAAAAAAATATACAAGAGCAAAACTTAGAGAGCAAAACATTTTCAGATTTTTTTAAAACGCCTTTTTAATTTCGTAGTACTTGTAGGGTACTTTTAAAAATTCCGAGCGTTTATCACAATCTCTGCATTGCTCTCGCATATTTTTAGTTAAGCTGGTGTTTACTACCAACATTATAAAATGGTATTGGCTAACATATCTTTCAAATGCCAAATGAAGGACCCATTTTATAAATATAATTTCCTTTTTATATATAACGTATGTAGATTTGTAGTAAGATTTTTTAAATGAATTACTTTTAACGTAATCTTCTTGGAATTATTGTGAAACGTTGTTTTTTTTTTTTACATGTTACGTTACATTTTTCCATAGATTCAAACATGTTTAACAGATAATATAACGGCTTAGTGCGAAAAAATGTAAAATTGACTGACGTAAATAAACTGAAAATACATTAGAAATTAATAAGTAATTGAAGATTGTTTTCATCTTTAGATAGACCAAAACGTATTCAGATTTGCCGATATCAAATCAATTTGTTTGCAAAGTACAAAGATGTCATTGTTGAAATAATAATACATTTTTAATCTTTCGTCTGCCATTTATAGATTGTATTCCTTACATTATTAATAAATTCATCGCTAATAACAACACGGAAAATTAATATTTATTAGATTGTATTTATTGTATGCAGTAGAAAAAAACATATAATAACACAGACTGTATAATCTTTGGCTGAATCAGTCCGCCATCTTGTTCCAAAACGACGGTACCTATCCATTGGTGGACGAAAGTTCTAGAAACAATAGTGAAGATCTGTAATTGAATTAATTGATGATATTTTATGTAATAATTAGTCTCGAAAAACAGTGCTGTTATGTCCGTGGGCATAAAATTAGTTTAAAAATGTAAGCCCAGCCAAACGCTTCAGATCCATAGAGTTAATTCAAAATTATTTACTCCATCTTGTATTGCTCTCATCCGTCATTAGTTACTTACAGTGCTCAACAATAAATATTGCACATCGAGCCTAGGAAGGATGCTTATTTCGGGTCTGTAGAGCGTTATCTTATTCGCACCGCACCTATTTGACGTTTGTCGACCATTTTAATCAAGTTTTGGCCAATACCGGATTGTCAGTGCTTACGTAGGCAGTGTGCCTAACCTAACAGAGATAACGCTCTACGAAGTCGAAACGAGCCGATCGTCTCTTTCGCAGGCTCGATGTGCAATATTAACTGTTGAGTACTGTAAATTGAGTGCTTACGAAAAAAGAAAAGGTGTCAGGCGTCCTGACTTGTACTTTCTCTTTCACACACATGCAATCTTATCACAATAAATCTAATAAATTTACTGGCCACCGCATATATATTTAATCTATCTGTCAAACGGAAGAGTTCCGTACTATCGTGTGTTGGTGATGTATGGCCCCTTAATAACTATCACAGAGACGTCACAACTTAGGTATAAGGGGTTGCATCTGTATTTTGATCTCTGGTTTATGTAGATGTCTATAGGCTGCAGTTATCACTTAACATCCATGTGAACTGCACGTTGGTTTGCCACATACGTTACATAAAAATTAAAAATGTTTTAAGCGAGCACAACAGCACTGTTCAAGATAGAATCAGTGTTGCCAACTTAAATTTGACCAATAATACTGTTGATAAATTAGTGTTTACAGTCAAAAATAATTAATTAATCGCTGTTTATGAGGTTGTCTAATATTGAAAGCAATTTACTGTTCGCTTAAACATGTAATCTGCTTTCTGTGAGTGTTTTATAACAATATGTGAAATTTGTAAGTACTTTTAAATGTGTTATTTTTATTTAAAGCTGTTCTAAATAGTTTCACCTCCTCCCTTTTTCAATTGGACTTATGGACGGCTCAAGACGTCTATGGTCTTCTTCTTAATCTTAATTTTGTCACTATTCGTAGCCTCACAACCTAGTGATGTACATTTATTTTTCTTCAGATATGCTCAATAGACTGCTCTGGAGCGCCTGATTGTCGATATTGTTATTTCTGTCAATTTGGCTTAACGAACAAAAATAAAGAATACCGATTATCATACTATCATTAACGCTTGTTTATCACCTACGAAAGCAAGAACATCGGTTTTTTTCAGATTATCACTATTGATTTAAAAGGGGGTACTATTATTGTCACTATAATAATTGACAGAAATAACAATTACAATAGGCATCCCGGTCTGATTTAACGGAGTATAACGCGATGTTTATAACCTATAGCATTTTTATTAATATTTCTATCATACAGTGAAAAGTAAGTATTACGGATACGAATCCGACTAGAACTTCCAGGGATCAACGTGTTCAAACAACGCTCTCTTCCCTCCCAGAAAATAATATAAATACTATATTATTCAATCATATTTATTTGTGAATTGATTGATTGATACCATTGAAAAGTACTTGCAGATTTTTAATTAAATAATCGTGAATCTTTCCTTTAAGTTGTGACCTTATTATATTTTTTGTTAAATTATTAGATAGAGATAATAATAAAGAAAACGGATATTGTGGTCTATGATGAGGTATTGTTTTTAAAAAGCTTCCTTTAATTACTAAAAGTTTGACATTGTTTTGGGTAGATTTTTATTCATTTTCATATGATTAAAAAAGCTCAAATATTAATCGATTTGACATAGTTGTATTTAATTATATTCTAACATTTTGTATGTGTATATTTACGATAGCAATAATTTAAGGTACAATTAAATATTAAGAACTAGCAACACTGGGTCACACTTAAAGGAAAGTGGTGTGTAAAACTGTTTTGTTGAGTCATTGTTACTATTATATCGATATTGTATAGTCTGTTGTTGTTAACTATTTAAGATAATTGAAATGTAGAATAAACATTTGAAAATATTCTTCTAATTAATTAACACTCCATTAAAATATAGAGATTGAGATAATTTTATGCCTGTTACTAAGTGCATGCATCACTTCTAGGTACTGCATATGCCTTGCTTAGATCCTAAATCTCATTATTCATAACGGCAAAAGTTACCATTATTGGAATTAATATCTACTAAAATAGTAGTAATAAAGCTTCCAGCGTAACTTGATTGGCTTTTTGCAGAATAATGTTTAAAAGCATAATTCAAGGTAAGGATTCTATCATTTGAATATTAGTTTTATTTAGAAACTTTATTTTAGTAACATTTGTTTTAGAAATTAGTAACGTGACGGATATTTTACAATGTCATTTTCATCTCAGAGCACTTAAATATGATGTTCCTACTAGAGGCGTAGTAAGAGAATATAATGAATATATTGTTTTTTTTGCAGGGCAGTGTAAAAATTAGAGATTCGCTAAATATTCGGTTAGTATTCGGTATTCGGTATATTCGGCATCATTTCCACTATTCGTATTCGGCCGAATTATTCGATTTTGGTGCCGAATATATTCGGTTCGAATATTTCTATTTTATTGGCTACACGACACGGCTTATAACTAGACAAAATAAAAATAAAAATTATTATTTTATAAGCCAAGGCAATCCTATAAAGAATGAGTTGAATAAAGCTAATAAAATAAAACTATTAATTTACAAATCAACAGTTATTTTGAAACCTCAATTTAACATATTTTTAACCTGTAGCCTTGTAGTTAGTATGTAGGTATACAGTCAACATTTATTTTAAACCTTATATCAGCATTTATTCTTCATCTTTTATATTTATACATACATTAAAATCAAGCTATCCCAGTTAAAAAGGTATTTTATTTTGTGGTACTACCGTCCCCATCGAACGCATCATGAACGCACAGCGCACACTGAGGCGCCTTTGAGCACGCGCGCTTTAAAAGTATAATAAAAAAATAATTCTAATTTTAGTTGAAATTAAAAAAAATACTATTTTGAATTGTTTTATATTATTTCGCATTAACACATGCTTGTGAAATATATTTCTCTCCTAATCCTTCTACTCCAAACCCCTCTGGTGTTGCAAATGTTCATAGGCGACGGTGACCACTTTCCATCAGGTGGCCCGTTGCTTGTCTGTCAACCATCAGACATAAAATGATTTCGTATTTTTGATATTTTCTTCAAAGTAAGCTATTGGATGTTAACAAAACTGTATAAAATCTCTCAGCACAGCGTGTAAGAAGTGCCCGCAGGCGAGTGGACGGAACGACTCCAATGTTTTCAATTTCTAAATGATGTCCACATTTATTTATTTATTTAACTTCAATGCACACGAATAATAGGCACATAAGGCGGACTTAATACAACCAGGGCATTATCAAACCAGTCAACCTTCGGGTTGTAATGAAAAAGGAAGAATAGGTGCTGAGAGGTTACAATATATCCATATTAAGTACGTAGAGAATAAATACATAAAATAAATAATAAAATAAATGAATAGAAAATAAACTGAATTCATTGATATGTAATATATAAGTATGTATATAACTATAAGAACATATATACATATATATATATATATATAAATATAAAAATTTATGAATATAAAAAATACATAGATATATACGATGTACAAGTCATAGATTAAATTGATGTTTATTTTTAAATTACCAACAAACATTAACTAGCAGATTTTAAAAAGAAGTCGCGAAGCTTACGTTTGAATGTAAATTTACTCGGAGCTTTTTTAATGTCAATAGGCAGCGTGTTCCAGAGTTTGATCGCGGTGATAGCGAAGGAATTGGACATAAAACCAGAATGGTGAGAAGGAATGTCAAGAATGAGATTAACCGTTAATGTTGAGAAAACGCAATTAATTATCATCGGTAGTTCTAGACTGGTTCAGAGAATTGATTGGAATAACCTACCGCGAGTTAATTTTGAAGGTGTTCCTTTACCGTTTAGCGACCAAGTGAAAAATTTAGGCATAATAATGGATAAGCACCTCTCATGGAGGCCTCAACTTTCTGGCGTAAGCAGGAAAGTTTTTGCCGCGATTGGTTCTTTAAGAAGACTGCGTAACTTCTTACCCATACCAACTAAAATTGCTCTGTCGCAATCGTTGTTGCTCCCTAATTTAGACTACGCCGACATATGTTATCTCGATTTGACCCAGGAGCAATTCAACAAACTTGAGCACCTTCAAAATTTATGTATACGATTCATATTTGGTCTGCGCAAGTATGATCATATCTCCGAATATAGAAAACGTCTCAAGTGGCTCCCAATTCAATTTCGCCGGAATACACACATTCTCTCTCTTTTATACTGCGTGCTGTTTAACCCGAATACACCGCAATACCTTAAAAATAATTTTAGTTATGCATGTGATGCGCACTGTCTAGCGTTACGTTCATCAAAAAATCTTCTTTTAAGCACCCCTATTCACACTTCTTCTTTCTTTTCACAATCTTTCTCAGTAGAAGCAGTTCGCTTGTGGAATTCTTTGCCTGTGTCAATTAGACAGGCTCAAACTATTCTAAATTTTAAAAAACTGGTTAAAGAACACTATCTTTCTCTCTAAATATGTATTTTACCTCTTATATTCATTTTCTCCTTCCCTTCATAGATTTGTTAACTTCCTTTTTCGTTTTTCCCTTCAACCCATCGCTGTCGCTGCACCGTGCTCTGGATAGTCTCTCAAATTAGTTATATGTAATGTTTTCTTTGTTCTTGTACACCCTACTATTTCTTTCTTTCTATTTGTTTTCCTTATTTATTTAGGTTGTCTGGAAGAAATTGCTCTTTTAGCAATAAGACCGCCATTTGTACTGTGCTTCTTTTGTCTTACTACTATGTATTTTACTTGGTGTACAATAAAGAGTAATGTTGTTGTTGTTGTTAACCGAGGAACGAAGATCAAGATGGTGAGAGTCACCGAGAAATTAAAATGTACATTTGAGATAAGCAGGAGATGATGGATCGTTAAATATAGAGAATAATAGACAGAGAATTCTTAAGGATCTTCTATGACGGATAGGGAGCCATTTAAGCTTAGAACGGTAGGAGGAAATGTGGTCATATTTGCGGAGGCCGAAAATAAATCTGATACTGTTATTGAGTAAACGATCCAATTTAGATAGAAATTCTTGAGAGAGATCGGAATAACAAACATCGGCATAATCGATTGCTGGAAAAATGAGCGATTGCACCAACAGCAGTTTAGTTTTCCAGGCAAGGAAATGTTTGAACCTATAAAGAGAACGAAGCGTAGCTGTTGTGACCTTACAAATGTCAGTGATCTGAGAGCCCCAGCTTAAGGTTGTATCCAGATATAAACCCAGGTCTTTCACCTCACATGCTAATCTAATTGGTGTGTTATTAAAAATTAAAGGGGATAAATTGTTAAGGTCCAATTTGTTCACAAAATACGTACTTCCCAAAATACACGCCTGACATTTATTGATGTTCACAGAAATACCAAATTTCTGTGACCACATTGATAACGAAAGGAGATCTTTGTTAAGTGATGAAATAGCGTAGTCCATGTTTTCGTTATCAGTTTGCACATATAACTGGAGGTCATCCGCGTACAAATGGTAAGAGCATTTAAGGAAATAAGTGACAGAATTAATGAAAAGTGAAAAAAGTAAAGGAGAAAGAATCCCGCTCTGTGGTACGCCTGAGGACAATTCACTCCAATCGGAGAAATCACGATCGATGCGAACCGCCTGTTGACGACCACGAAGATAAGATGCAAACCATTTCTGAACTAGTGGCGAGGTACCCAACTTCGAAAGAATGGCAATTAGAATGTCATAGTCAACGGCATTGAATGCATTCGAAAAATCGATGAGAACCAAAACTGTCAATTTGGAATGTTCCATACCTATCCTGACGTCCTCAACAACCTTGAGCAGAGCAGTGGCAGTACTATGACCAGGTCTAAAGCCAGATTGTAATGGAGAAAGGAGGTCATGTTTGTGAATGCAATTACTAAATTGTGTATGAACTACCACCTCTAAAATTTTTGTTATAAAAGGTAAAATAGATATAGGTCTAAAATGGTTAACAAGACTGGGATTAGACATTTTAGGAAGTGGGATAACGAAAGCTTTACGCCAAACATCAGGAAAAATCCCAGACTCTAAAGAAAAGTTAATTATGTGAGTAAGAGAAGGGAGAATAAAATCGATTAAAGGTAATAACATGGTTCTACCTACTCCATCACAACCAACTGCTTTAGAATTTTATGTCTTAAAAATTCTGTGGACCTCGTCACCAGTAACAGAAGAGAAAGAGAAAATACTGCTAGTAAGATTTGGTATGGAAGTCAAATAAATAAAGGTATCAAGTTTTGTAGCATGATCAAGAGGTACTGTTTTAGAAAAATGTAAATTGAGATCGTTAATAGTTCAAACTATTTATGTTTAGGAGAGGCTTTGTGAAGCCTAATGATTTCAAAAATTTCCATACATCAGCTGGTGAAGAATATTTTACGTTATCATTGATATAATGGCATTTCGCTGCTCTCACCATTTGATTACAACGATT
This sequence comes from Macrosoma leucophasiata, assembly GCA_036365455.1. Classification (NCBI taxonomy): domain Eukaryota; kingdom Metazoa; phylum Arthropoda; class Insecta; order Lepidoptera; family Hedylidae; genus Macrosoma; species Macrosoma leucophasiata. The sequence goes on from JAWQUS010000015.1 coordinate 6,507,075, forward strand.
TCTAGCACGCTTATATAGATCCCAATTTGCCTCGCATCGATTATTTTATAAGTCCGAAAAGCCCTATTTCTACGGGACATCGCCATCCGAACTCCTCTATTAATCCAGGGAGCTGGAGGGCGTTTGACACGAATAGCGTGAAGAGGGGCGTGGGTTTATATTATTATCATTATAAAAATTGTACTATTCTGTTAACGTGAATCAAATAAACTATATCAGAAAAAATATTAAACTGCACTGCAAAAAATAAATGCTGGAATTGTCACAAATGATGTCTGGCGCTTCTAGTGAGCGAACATGATGTGTTTCTGTGTTCTCTGACGTATAATATAAACCTTTTCTTATCGCTAAATGTTACCATGCTATTGTATTTAAATTATTTCTGTAACAGGTAGAAATAACCCACCTCACGTCCGAGACGTCAAATCTATCGATATCGACGTACGAAGTCCATCAAATGCAAGTTGAGAAGCGCTGCTGAAGAAATTCGTGTTGCCATGTTGCTTAGTTTAAAAACTACCATTTATGACTTTGGCATTGTGCTTATTTTTTATGGTAGTTTCATTCTGTATCCACTCCTTGTACAATGTACCAAAAACAAGCTTATGTTTTAAGGATTTAGTCAAAAATAAATTTACACTCTCTCAATCGAGTTCTCTTTTACTAATTATGTATAATTGTACATCTTAATTTCTTTCTATTCTTTATAAAAAGGCTTTAGGATTGATGAGCTATTGATTTTGATGAAATGATGATTAAACCATTATGATGATAAACGATGATCAAACTGATAAATGATGAATAAAATATTATAGCAAAAAAATGGCAGTTTTCATAATGACCATTTTTTAAATATTTTATTAGTTTCAAAAAACAAGATTGATGATAATTGATAGCTGAATACTGCTTAGAATATATTTAATTATGAATCTACGAATAATAATGTAATAAGTGAAGCTATGCCAAAAAAAATCGGTAATCTTTGTATGAAAGTTACATTTCTATACATTATTCGTAGCTATGAATGTACATACTATACATAGAGTGGGTACATACATACATATATAAGAAATATCTCCGTTCTATAGATCACAGCAAAATTATTGTTTTCGGTTTTTAGTATTACTATAAAATAAATGTCGGTGTGGACTGTTATGTCTATACTCAAATCAACGCGATATTTTGTCATGTAAATACTCTTTGTGTTTCTCTGTAAAATAAATTCCCTCTTTTGTCTCTCTCAGTTTTCTTTCTATCTCTTTTTTATCGCTTGTCGTTGATTTGGGCGTAGACTGACAGTCTAAGAGTAACTGACAGTCTAATGGCCGAATACTCAAACGTCACTCAATTATAAGCAACCCTCAAATGTGCGCTATCTCTATCGTTTGAACGTGTTTTATAAAGACAGAAGACTTTTAAGTCCCACTTAGATTTAAGTGACGTTTGAATATTTGGCCAAAAGCCTGGGTTGCAGCACGATATTTGTTAAAGTTAACGTTATGGTACCATTTCACATCCTTCTCCAACTTAAAGAAAACTGTTAAAGTTAGAGAAGGATGTGAAATGTTACAATAACTTCAACTTACTTTGACAAAAATCTCGGTGCAACCCAGACTTTAATTTTGAAATTATACAAATTTACTTGAAATTTTACACCTATTTTCCATTTGAATTTTGGAAATATATATATATATATATATTTCCAAAATTCCCTTATATTATACCCCCTCATTCATAAACGTATTTTAGCTAAACTGTTGCTAATCTCTCCTTTGTCTTTTTCTATCCTGCACATGACAATGCAACTGACAAGGACAAAGCATTCTATAGCTAAAACGTATCTAATGTACGTTTAAGAATAAGGGGGTTAAAGTTCATAATGTAATTTACAATTCCTTTGGATATTCTGTGACTTTATGAAGCTTATTTTTCATTGATTTATGAATGAAATTTATATAATACCTTACAGAAAGGTAAGGAAAAATAGTATACAAGAAATTATACTCAAACTCAGCTGATCATATTATTATAATTAATAAGGTATTTATAAAGAGATCGCTGAGTTATTTTACAATTTGTAACAACAATTAAATAAAAATAGAAATTGAAATGAATTTGCACTAATAAGGGCTGTTATAGACTTGAAATTAGTTGAATTTATTTGAAAATAATTCTTATTTTTAAACGTTTTAAATTAATTTTTCAAGTTTGAAGAATGAATTCGTCTTAACTCGTATAGGAATCTCTAGCCACTGCCATATTTTTAAAAAATAACTTTTTATTATACTTAGATAGCTCATTTATATAGATTTAAGAAATGTTCGTTTGAAATAAAACCTTTTTTTTACGGAATTACATTCTAGTCTGACACTAAGACTAAAATGTAATATGGGATCTTACAGAGAGTCCCTTACTTCACCTAAAATTGTTTGTCCGAAAATCACTATCCATAACACGTTTGCTATAAACTTCACTAACCAGAAAGTTCAAAAGTTCGATATTTTGTTTCGCATAATTATTTTTACATATAAAATTATTATGTCATAATATACTTGATATTATGAACCTACTGTAATATTTGAATCTCCTAATATTCTATGAAATAAAGCCATAGTAGTCCTCAGTATTCATTTATTAAAAATATTTCTTCGAACGGCGGCGTCAAGTGTATAAATAAGTGACCACCCATAGAGCAACACGGACCACCGGCCGCGGCGGACCTCTGTCAAAGTACAAGCACAAGTGTGCCTACGCCAGTCGCCTAGATGTTTAAATGTGTGCGTGAAATTGTTTATGTCTTTTGTTAAAGTCAAGGTGTGAGTTTCGTAGTAATAGACAATTTTTGTAGTATGTGGGACACGTATTTTCCCCCACCAAAATGGCAGACTTTTTTGCATCGGTAATAAATGCTATGGCTACTCCCCTCCGGTCCGCTGCGGCCGGTGGCCCGTGTTGCTCTATGTGACCACCACCCTTATCTAAGTTAATAACACGTTTATCATCAGTGTAACATACAATAAATAGTCCCGACTTTGTCAGGTTAGATCGAATACGCCGATATATTTTTTAACTTTTATTTATTTATTTATTTATCACCACAATAACCTTATGGATGGTTGCAGAGGCCCAGGAAGACCAAGACTGACCTACCATGACCAAATAGGTCGAGTTCTGTCTGATGGTGGGGTCAAAAGTCTTAGGAATCGGCGTGCATGTATGAAGAGAATGATGAAGGTAGACGAGGCACGAGAGGTTTGTCAGAACCGGGATATCTGGCGCTCTACACTCTCTGCCTACCTCGTTAGGGACCTGGCGTGAAGATACATACATACATACAATAACCTTAATAACTACACAGTTTAACATAATAAAAACATAAAAAAACGTGAGTGATTATTAAAGCAAATTGTGGGAGACTGGTGCCTAAACTAAGCGAAGCCTGTATTTCAGGACACCAGCTCTTCCCTCATAAGAAAGGATTACAGAAATTCATGAAGAATACATTGTGCTAATAATAAGGTAGATTAGGTGGTGGTACATATACAGATATATACCTTTTTTTTTTTTTAAAAAAGAGAAATAAAGTTAAATGTTTCACAAAATAACAAAGGCGCATGCGTGCGTGAATGTATATGTGTGTATGCGTGCGAGCGAGAGTGAGTGAGTGAGTGTGTGTGTGTGTGTGCGCGTGCGTGCGTGTGTGTGTGTGTGTGTGTGTGTGTGTGTGTGTGTGTGTGTGTGTGTGTGTGTGTGTGTGTGTGTGTGTGTGTGTGTGTGTGTGTGTGTGTGTGTGTGTGTTGGTAATCTAAAGTTAGTAACCATTTCTTTAGTTTATTTTTACAAATCATTTTATTGGCTTTAGTTATATTTAATTCTTGGTTGATTTTGTTATATAATTTTGGCCCACGAAAACAGTAAAATTTTTGAGCAAAATAAGTCCTTACTTTTTTAATGTTACAAACAGAAAAATGACGACGAGTTTTACTTTTGCTCATATCATTTAGTGTAGTGTCCGAGTGAACTCGAAGAATCAATGCATGAATGTATAATTGTCGTACCGTTAAAACCTCCGATTCCCGATAAAGTAATGCTGTTTCATATAGTTGTGGCTTGGACAGCATTATTTTGAGTATAAGTCTATGAGCTCTTTCCAATTTTATTAATTTTGTCTTGTCGGCTCCTCCCCAAGACGAAATACAATACGAAACTATTGACTGAATAAGTGATAAATATACAATTTTTAATGTTTTGAAGTCTGCTACTGATTTTAATTGCTTAAACAAATTTGAGAATTTACGTACTTTCTGTGTTATACTATTATATATGCGTTATGAATCCGAAAAAAAAAAGTTTTATTTCAACGAGTGCAGCTTGCTAATACCTAAGAATACAAGTCTGTTTCACAAGTATCAAAAAGTTAATCATATAAATACCTGTATAGAAACAAAACCTAGATTTAAACTCGAATTTATCCCGAATTTTCTGCTCAAGTTTAGAATCTAGAAAAACTTACGATCCTAGTATGGAAATGTGCTACTTATCATAATAAAATACCTTCATTATTGAACTTTATTACAAATAAAAAAAAAAAAAAATCATTATTAATTTTAGTAATAATATGTCTCTTTCCTTCATGGACTGAAGAGTGAAGATCTGATTTTAAAAATGTGTTTTTCGCATAATCATAATTTTAAAATGTGAGGCAAATGGACTTATATGTACATTCTTATTTATTTCTTTTTTTACTTAAAACTTAGAATAAGTAGAAAAAATGTAATCAATGCTATTTTTAATGTGTTTAAAAAGGATATGTCCTTTTTAAATCCTTAATGCCTCCAGTATTAGGTTTAATGGATGTATTTTCATGTAGTCTTTAAAATTAAGTATTGCATTTAGCTTAATGTTCGCAAAAACAAAATTTGTTATTGCGGTCCGTATATCGAAGTGACCTGATGCTTATATTTGATATAGAGGCAACTAACTGGCATGTTTTTATATTAGTAATACCAATGAAATTTTACACGTAGATGTATTGTTTTTGGGACTATTGTGGAAAAAAAAACTTCGGGTATCTGCCGGGAGCTTTTGTATTTTGCACAGAGGCATAAGACTTACCCTCAAGAGTGGTAACGCATCTGCATCTTGGTCTTTGTGTGGGTGTCTATAGGCTGCAGTCATCACTTAACATCAATGTGAACTGCATGCTTGTTTGCCACTTCCATTACATAAAAAAGTAAAGTTAATACTATATGTTATCATAACTCAAATCAATTCTTAACAAATAGGTACCTAATTGAAAGAATAAGTGCGAATTACTCCGGATCTCGCTGTCAACAACAAGTAGCCCATCGCGCGAATATTATCGCGATAAAATTCTTTGATATGAGGTAGTTAAATGTTTTCAATAATACATATTTGAGTATGATCCGTCTGTTTGTAAATCGCTATTGACTAATACAGTTATAGGAAATAAGTTGTTATAATGGACCTGCATAGGTAATGGATACTAAGATCATGTTAATATCTTATACTTATAGGACAAATCAAAACAGCTTAGTTAGTACTTTGCCTTGTTGAGTGTAGTGTAATGACATCGCATTTTTTTCTTTATCTTCCTTATATTAGTTCGATATATCCTTTATTGTTTATAAGTGAAATATTTTTATTTCGACTTGATTATTCTCAACCTTTTCAAAAGTTTCGTACTATATATCTAATATTTAGTGTTTTTAATTATTTTACTATACGCTTAAAATGTGCGTAAATATTCGATCATCTATTTCAACATGTACTTTTTAGAGTACAGGTTGAAATTTGACTCAGTACTTTGTCATATATTTTGATTGATATATTTTTCAAAGTTCGTACTGCTGTGTGTGCCTTATATTATCTATCTATTATCTAAAGTACCTTATATTATCCAAGCTTTAAATTATTTTGCTATGCACTTGAAAAAATAATTATACGGCCATATTTAATGTACTTTTTAGAGTACATATTGAAATTTAACCCTGTCATAGGAGAGTTAGACTTAAGGTGTGAGAAAAAATGCATTGAAATAAAATTATGTTTGTGCTAAACTACGCTAAATTTAAAAAATGCCATAGATTTCAGACCATATAAAATATTCAACTCTCCTTATAGTTAATATTGTTGTTAAATATTTAAATGTACATTTTGTAATCGTTGTTGATCGCTAGTTGTGTGTAAGCGTAGGTACTTATCTGTATATCAAGGGAATTACTGAATAAATGTGTATTTGCCATGTTCGTTCTTTCATTGAAATACTAACGCCACAATATTTAATAGTTATGATATATAAGGTTCACTTCATTAAAATGTTCAATGTCATGTTTCACTAAGCGCCCCTTTAAAATAAGCCGGTAGTTTCGTCCTGCTGCGGCGCTGGAGCGATGCGGCCATCGTATTGCACACGGACATTGGCTTTTTCCCATACATATTTGAGACCATGCCAGGACCAAACTGAAATAATCTATACTAATATTATAAAGCTGAAGAGTTTGTTTATTTGTTTGTTTGAACGCGCTAATCTCAGGAACTAATAGTCCGATTTGAAAAGTCTTTTCAGTGTTAGATAGCCCATTTATCGAGGAAGGCTATATCCTATATATCATCACGCTATGACTAATAGGAACGGAGCAGCGCGGGTGAAGACGGGGCGGGCCGCTAGTTATTTATAAAATCGATTGTATTTTATAGAAATTAAAGAGCGTAGAGGGCGTTGCATACACTCTAAAAAAATACTTTGTTCCTTTTTGCTGGTGAATTCTGAAAAATTCCTAGAGGAGCATTATCTCTTATTGTTAGTAACAGAATTACTGACACAAATCTTAGACAGACTTCATAATAAGTACAGTATCCAACAAGAACACATCGACCTCAGGACGAGACGTCGGCTTATTTCGGATCTGTCGAGCGTTATCTCTTTCGCACCTTACCTATTTGAAGTTTGTCGACCATTTTGATCAAGTTTTGACCAATACCGGACTACGGATGCTCACGTAGGCAGTGTGCAGCTGAGATAACGCTCTATGAAGCCGAAACTAGTCGATAGTCACTTTCATAGGCTCGTGCATTATTTCTTGATGAGCACTGTACAGAAGATTCACTTCATAAAATATTTTTGCATTCACGCAATAAAGTGGGCAGAAGTGCGGTTATATATTAACCGAGATTATGCCTCTCTTTCTGCCCCATAATTCATATCTCCTCGGTCACAGCTAGAATTTTATTCTTGTAATAGCCGCCAATGTGATAGTGTCGTTGTGCTTATATGTGCCACTGGGTCGTAATTAGGGTTACCACCTCTTAGATGTCTAAATCCGGGAGAAAAAAAATACATTGAATATAATAACTTTTTATTTTATTTTGAATTAATAACAACATAGAAATCATTGTATTTAATCATAATACGACACAAGTGCATGGTTTTCTGTTAGATACAGACTAATAAGCGAACGAATGAAACTTATAACAAATGAGGAACGAAAATGAGTGAGACAAAGACGACGCAATCTCTCACGCACGTGGCTCAGAAAGAGACAATAAAATAAAGTAGGTACCAGAAGGTACAAGAATGCTGCCGAGAATTTACGCCGCTCTTAGCCATTTCGACATCGCGTGTCATTACTTTTGAACAACTTGTTATTCCGGGAGAATATAGTATATTTTAAATTCCTTCCGGGAGACGGGAGATTTTAATTTTCAGAGCTCGAATCCGGGAGACTCCCGGAATTCCGGGAGAGGTGGCAACCCTAGTCGTAATGGGCTTTACCTAGCAAGACTAATGATTGCTGTGGTCAATAAGAGCCACAATAATAAATCCGAAAAAAGCATTAAGTAGGTACACACGTTCATTGACACGATGTACTTCCACAAGTACAAAATAAGCACCACAGGCTATAAAGTGTTCAGTACTTAGATATTTATGTTTGTGCACAATTTTTGTATCTGTTTCACAGTTGTGTTAACCAAGGTTTGGGCAAAGTAAGTACGTTTGTTTGCACGTTTTGTCACTAACAATACTTTGTTTTTTTATCCAAAAAAATGTTTTTTTTTATTTCTATTCATTTCAGACACGGCTGTGAACATGGTGAAATGATGCCTTGGAACGAACGTGCCAACTGTTTCGTATTTCCTCAATTTGGATTTTATTTTATAGCAGTAGAACTATTTAGCCTGGGTTGCACCAAGATACTTGTTAAAGTTATTATTAACATTTCACATCTTTCTCTAACTTAAGGAAATCTGTTAAAGTTAGATAAGGATGTGAAATGTTACTTAAAGAAATCTGTTAATTGAAATTAAACTAGTTTTCGGATTTATCTCGCGTTTATTAAACTACAATGATTATTTAAAATCGAACCCGACGTTTCGGTCAAGCTACAATTAGTAACTTTTGTGTTAATCCTGAACGCTACGCAAGACGTTTGCGAAATAGATGGAGATAGCTGCATATAATAGTTTTTCAAACTGCTGTCAGACAATTACCACCTCAGTCTGCCCGAGACCACGGAAGCTGAAAGCGACCGAAACGTCGGGTTCGATTTTAAATAATCATTGTAGTTTAATATACGCGAGATGAATCCGAAAACTAGTTTTATTTCAATGAGTGCAGCTCGTTAAAACCTAAGAACATACTATGAAATCTGTTTAAGTAAGATAAGGATGTGAAATGTTACAATAACTTAACAAATATGTGCAACCCAGCCTTAGTCAATGATTTTATAGTATTCTCTTGAATTCTTCATATCAGGTCATCTGTGGGTAAATGCACAATGTATTGTTACAACAATAGCACCAGACATAATATAATCAATAATAATGGCAACCCATTATACGTCCCACCTTTTTGGGGGAAGGCCTGGAGCTTACTCCACCACGCTGCTCCAATGCGGATTGGTGGAGATACGGCTTAGTGGCCAACACGCTGTCGGAAGTTTCAAACCGACCATAAGGCCTCCGACAAGGTTTAACGACTGCTATCTATCGATAGCAACCGGGACCGACGGCTTAACGTGCCCTCCGAAGTATGGAAACGCGCATTTTAATTTGCCACTAGCGGTCACCCATCACACACCCGACCGCGCCCGTAATGCTTAACCGAGTAGATCGCTTACGATCTACATCAGCCGCGGGGCCATGCTCGCTTCTACACCAGCCGCGGGGCCATGCGCGCTTCTCCATGCCCTTGTCAGCAACATTCTTTCAACTAGAATTCATATTTCATTCGCGTTAAAATCCGGTATTTGATACATTTTTTTTTGTTAAAAGAATAATTTAATCGCGCGCAGTATCATTGATCTCGCCACTGTAGCAACTATTAGGGGCCGTTCAAGTATTACGTGAGCACTATGGGGGGGTAGGGGATCTTTGCTCTGCTTACTTTGGATGACATGGGGGGGTAGGGGAGTCTAGATGATGATTACGTCATCGGTAGTTATTTACTTATTACATCAGTAAAATCTAATCATCCTAAATCTATTTTCTTATTTTTAAAATTATAATTATAATATTAAAAAAAAACAATACATTAATTGAAAAATGTTTACGTAAGCATGGGGGGAGAGGGTAAGAGCTTTGCTTAATTTTGCTGACAAGGGGGATGGGGGGGGTAAAGAATTGTAATAAATCTGCTTACGTAATACTTGAACGGCCCCTTATAATAAACATTTTAAAAAATGGTATTTCATACTCTCAATATAAAATGTCGCTTTCTGAGAATATCTCTGCATATCTAAATGTAATTAAATGTAGGTATAACATATACTGCCGTAGATAATGAAAATATCGAAGAATTTTTGCTCATTTTTTACAAATTTAATAATTTACATAATAATTACTATTATATTTATTAACATCTTTTTTTTTTCTTTTTTTATGTTATAGAAGTGGCAAACAAGCGTGCAGTTCACATTGATGTTAAGTGATGACTGCAGCCTATAGACACCCACGAAATTACCAGAGGTCAAAATGCAGATGCGCTGCCACTCCTGAGGCATTAGGTGTTATGCCTCTGTGCCGGAAATTACAGAGCCGTACATTACCACCTGACCGGAACACGATAGTGCTGAACACTACCGTTTAGCGGCAAGTATATTAGGTAATGCGGTGGTGCCTACGCCCGCGAGCTCCGTCACTGGAGCTCTACCACCAATAGAAACACATCACTATTACTTTAATTATTGTAATTATTGGTTAATGCCAAAGAGAACCTGTACCGGTATATTTACATTAGGCACTTGTATTATTTTAATTTACATTTGTATTTTGATTTCCCATCATGTTATTTTTATGAACCTACCAAAGTTTGCCAAAATGCATTTATATAGCAAGTATTAGTAATTATTTGATAAAAGAAATAATGTCAAAAGTAATATAGGTTAATATGCGAAATGTAGTCGTAAATATTATGTTTTATAAAAAATACTGCTTTTATAGACCAATATATAGCTTATTTAAAAATATACAACATATACTGGTTTTCGACCTGCAATTAGTAAAAGTTGTTCATAATATTAAGTACAATAAGTACATATAATTGTGTCATTGTATAGTATAGATAAAAAAAATCTCGATTTTTTTTTTTCATCAAACTAATGTATGAAGATTGCCACGTCTCTTGTTACTTGAAGTAGCATGTAGCAAACTATTCATCATTGGAAACAGGCATTTTATAATGACTAAATACGAACCCAATCGAATTTATTGATAAGTAAGTAAGTAAGTAAATATTCTTTATTGTACACCAGTAATGTTCAATAAAAACAAAAATAGAAAAAAACAAAGTGAAAGTACAATCAGGCGGTCTTATCGCTAAAAGCGATCTCTTCCAGTCAACCTGTCGGTGGAAAGAGAAATGTTAAATTATAGAGGCAGGGTTACATCAAATTAAGGACAAACATTGTGAATAAATAAATAAATAGAACATTTTATAAATATATAAACCTAATTAAAACACAAAACTTAATAATGATGATGTTAAGTTAAAGAAGCAAAGTAGTAGTCAAAGAGTCGAAAAATTAGTGGACTGAAGTAGAAGTTCTTAACTGCCTCAGTACCTTACCAAAGAAATAACAATTAAAACAATATTTTAATACATATAACAATGTTACAAAAATAAATGAATTAGTACCTATTTCGCACCAGTACGATAATAATTCGTACCGGTATTTTTCCTCAAATGCAGGTTTTTTTTTTTTGCAAATTGGGGGTGTTGTTTTTTCAAAAAGAAACTTTTTACGCTTTATTTTTATTTAAATATATTTTTTTCTTTTTTTAAAATATGACTCATAATTCTGGCGTCACCAGCCTGTGGTTTTTTATAAATTCATGATAATAAAACTCTTCTCTTACTCTACTTTAGTCTTGTGAGTTTTTGAACTGTTATGTACTACAATTCAATTACAATTATTCTTAATTTTATACTTGCTTACATTAAGGCGGCCAACCGTCCCGGATTCTGCGGGACCGTCCCGTAATGATGGATGTAATCCCGCTTTGTAAGAATTAATAAAATAGTCCCGCAAAACGTTGGATGCGTCCCGCATGTCCCGCATTCGATGCATTGACGTACTTACCATACCTATATTTTTTCAAGCTTCTACATAACCACACAGTCACACACATACATAAAACATACACTATACTACACCCACACACGCACATATATCAACACGCATTATGTGAATTAAATTGAAAATTGTTTGCGTATGTGATCCCTTTATTCCATTTTGATTTTTTTTAATCAGTCACTCTAATTCTAGTGTTATGTTATAATACTATTTTTAAAATAAATGACTTCAGTATGTAAGTTTTGTGTTTTTATGAAATTTTGGTACGTATACTGACACTATCTAATATCTATTAACAAAAAGTACCGCATTATATTTTCAGAATGTTGGCCGCCTTAGCTAATTATGTAAAGGTCGCTGCCGGAATACTTATAAAAAGACATTTTTATAATAAAGAAACTAATTTAAATGATTACATATTAAACTATAACTAAACTAAAACTAGTGACCCTAAGCGATGTTAGCTATAGAATGTTCACATTGATCACAACCGAGCGCATCAAGACTACGCGACCTCGTAAAACCGCTGCCTCAGCTTCCTCATTCGGTGCCCTGGTGTCGCAGTTACCTAGTGTTCTAGATGTTAGGTGATGACTGCGCGTCCTTGTAAATCAACGCCTCAGCTGCCTTGAATTGTGGAATTGTCATTCGGTGCATTCGATGTCGGCATTAAGTTCGTTATTCGTCAGCATACCCCTAATGGTTTAGTGGTGTACGTAACAAGCTTACATACTAAAAATAATGTAAACATGATCTCATAATAAAATATCGTATAATAACTGAATTTGAAAACGTGATAGGTATATTTCATAATCTCCCTTACTTACTAATTGTTAATAGTAACTATTAAAGCGGTATACCAAAAATCTTTTAAAATTGTTAAATATTATTCATTTCATTAAAATAAATAATCTTTTGTTTAGTTTAGGGTAATGTTAAAATCCTAAATGTTTGAGCAATGATAGAAAATTATTTTTGTGTTTATTATATTTCAGAAATCTTTTTCTAGACTATTTACTATCGTTTTAACTCCGTCCTTTTTGTAATGAATTGATGCATAATTCATTAGAAAATATAATATTGTGTGTATTTTACCAAAAACGTATGTACTTATTTTATTTTTGTCCGTTGGTCATATGCGTGAATAAAGGAATTTTATTTTGAAAAAGTTTTTTATTTATTTTCGATTAAGAACTTTTTTACTACCATCATTTTGAAGGAAAGGACTCAAAGGACTCATTTTGCCGTGCTATCATAAAAGGCCGTTAATTGACATTTACGCATATTGCCAGTGTCAAGTAAAACGATATTTCGTATTTATTTAAGCAGCGTAAAAGTTAGTATAATACAAAATGTATACAAATATGACAGTCAAGTTATTCGAGTAAAGCGATGACTACTTTACCAGAACATTTACAATGAAGTTTTGGAGGCAACCTGAAAGGTCGTGTTTTCGCACTGTTATTCTATTTCACTATACACGGGCACTGTATTAAACCTATATCAAACAAAATGCCATCAACTTTATTCAATATAACTTAAAAATACACCAAGAAAATGAAATAAAATAAGAGCACCACACGCCACTTTCAAGGTTCCCGCCAAAACCTAAGCCTGGGTTGCACCAACATATTTGTTAAAGTTAAAGTTTTTTTTTTATTTCTTTTATTTTTAGAGGCTTTTCCCATAATGGTATGCTAGCCTCATCTTACCCTAACCTAATAAGCCTCAATAACAATTATTAAAAAAGGCCATAGACAATTTTAGCAGCGTCAGATGCTGGCGATGCTAAGATATCTACGAACATACCTACATTCAACTTATTTAGCTTTAATCTATTTATAATGGATTTTCGTTGATTATCACTTTTAATACATTCGACAAGGAGATGGTGTACGTCTTCTACAGTTCCACACACGTCACAGTTAGGGGACTGATAATTTCATAAGAAATTTGAATTTTCCACAGGGATAGTGACCGGATCGTAACCTATGGGCAATAATTACATCTCTTCTGTTGATCTCACTTCTAATAAACCAGGGTACCCGAGGAGGCTGACTCTGAATTGTTTTGTACCATATACCTTTTTCTCGGTTACGCTCCTGTTGATCTCACTTCTAATAAACCAGGGTACCCGAGGAGGCTGACTCTGAATTGTTTTGTACCATATACCTTTTTCTCGGCTACGCTCGTCAAAATACTCTTTAAAACTGTTGAGACAAATAACTTTACACGCTACTAGCTGTTCTGTGTAATGTGGTCTAATATGGTAATGATTGCCTTGTAAAATCGCTAATTTGGCCAGATTGTCAGCCTCTTCGTTACCTCTTATACCTATTTGAGACGGAACCCACTGCAACTTCAGATTAACACCTTTTGATGTGAGACTGTGAATGCCCTTCAGTTTAACATATGCTATCGATACACCTCTGAAACCAGAGGCGCATCGAGCTATGTGCTGTAAGGCACTCTTACTGTCTGTTAAAATAACCACGTTCAGATTACCCACGTCGTTAATGTACTTCAAAGCTTCTAAAATTGCAATGAGTTTCAAAGACATGATACATACATGGGACTCTGTTTTATACATACAAGAGTTGCCTGTTTCTGAGTGAATATATGCCATTCCTTTTCCATAATCACTTTTAGAGCCGTCTGTAAAAACTTTGCCAGTTTCTATCAGAATCAGAATCTCATTTATTCATTTAGGGTGACACGTCAAAAACAGACAAAATAAATTAAAGTGAATAACAATTGATATACATGTCAAACAAGATGAAAATATATGTAAAGTCAAGAATATCACTAAGATAAAACTAAATGTAATAAACTAATGTAAAAAGTATATCGGTAGAATGTCTCATTTCCCCTTTACAAACTGATAAGAAAGAGTAAAAAGAAAAGAAAAAGAGTCATTCTTTATCATTATCAAAGATCTATATTTCTGATGTATTTCTTTTAAAATATCGAGTCTAAGTGCATTAACTTCATATAAGTTTTTTGATCTGGAAACGCTTTCTAAATAACATTCAACTATTCCTTCTCAATTAATATATGTAACCCAACAGTCTAATATAAACATATTTAAAGGTTTTGATGAATAAATTACTAAACTTTTACAGTAGTTAAAAGATTCCAACAATAAAGGCTTTTTCTTTCTTTGCCAAGTACTCATTTAGGCTCTCTAATAAATTTATTGTAACGTTGTTGGTCCAAGGCAAACTTTTTAAACAAAACTTAAAAGCAAGATATAATCTCCTAAAATGAAGAGGCGTTACACATAGTTCCGTTTCCATCACGTGAATCGGGGTACTTCTTATGTACCCTCCTATAACCCTTAGCGCTTTGTTTTGCGGCCTATCTAATTTAGATAAATGTACTTTCGCACAATTTCCGTACAAAAAACACCCATAATCTATTCTACTGCGGATGATAGAAATGTACAATGTTCTTATATGCTTTGGATGAACTCCCCACTTGGCACCAGACAGCACTTTTAATAGATTTAAAAATTTGGATACTTTTTCAATGATTTCGTTCACATGTTTATTCCAAAGTAATGATCGATCCAACCACATTCCTAAATATTTTATATATTCTACTACATTTATCCTGTTTCCATTGACTTTAATGTTAAATCTGTTATTTCTCCTACCTCTACTAAATAGACATAATTTAGACTTACTAAAAGATATCCGAAGTCCCAGATTATCCATATTTGTCACCATAATATTCAAAGCCTCTTGTATCCTACTTTCAGACACGGAGACATCTTTATCGCTAATGTAAAAAACAAAATCATCTGCGTACTGCGCTATTTTAATATTTTCTATTTCTTGGAAAATTTGATGTGTTATAATATTGAACAGCAACGGGGACATTGGGTCTCCTTGAGCTAGGCCTCTATTAGTCCATCTCGCATCAATGATTGCATCTGTATTTCTGACTAATAAACACCTGGATGTTAGATATTTCCAGATATAATTACACATATTGAAGCTTACTTTTATTTCATCTAATGCTGTAACTACCCGGTCTACTAACACATTATTATAGGCATTTTCGATGTCCAAGAAACAAGCAAGTGTAGAATTGTTATTGTAACATTTCACATCATACTTTTTTTTAATTGTAATGTAAGTGGTAAACAAGCATGCAGTTCACATTGATGTAAAGTGATGACTGCAGCCTATAGACACTTACACAAAGCCCAAGGTCAAAATGCAGATGCGTTACCACGCCTGAGGCCTAAGGTGTTATGCCGCTGTGCCGGAAATTACAGAGCCGTACATTACCACCTGACCGGAGCACGATAGTGCTGAACACTACCATTTAGCGGCAAGTATATTAATGCGGTGGTGCCTACGCCCGCGAGCTCCGTCACTGGAGCTCTACCACCAGTAAAAAAATAATTAAAACTTTCACAAATATCTTGAAGAGAATGATGAAGGTAGACGAGGCACCAGAGGTTTGTCAGAACCGGGATATCTGGCGCTCTACACTCTCTGCCTACCCCGTTAGGGACCTGGCGTGAAGATACATACATACAAACAAATATCTTGGTGCAACCCAGGCAAAAAGGATTTATAGGTGTAGTGATCAGCTGATCGGGACACGGTGTCTTCAAATCTCCGTCATTATCTATATTTAAATAAAAATTAATTGCTGTTTGTTAGTCTCGCTAAAACTCGAGAACGGATGGACCGAATTGGCTAATTTTGAATGATTTTTGGTAGGCCAGGGAAGATTTAAAAGGTAAGAAAATAAGAAGAAATTGAAGGGAAATAATGAAAACCACAATTTCATTTTCATAAACAAATAGTCCGTATCTATCAAACCTTTGACACGTTATTTGACACATTCTGAGGCAATACAAAGTTTGCCGGGTCAACAAGTAATCGAGAAATTTTCCATAAATAATTTGAGCAGAAAGACCACTTCTGCACAGGCTCCCCATTAAATGTCACACGATCTGTCCAGGGGGCCGATCCTATCCTACCTATCTTGTCAGTTTCGTAACGCCCATCAAAACATTTTGCTCTTCCAGGAAAAAGTTTTTACTAGTAGTAGAGCTCCAGTGACGGAGCTCGCGGGCGTAGGCACCACCGCATTAATATACTTGCCGCTAAATGGTAGTGTTCAGCACTATCGTGCTCCGGTCAGGTGGTAATGTACGGCTCTGTAATTTCCGGCACAGCGGCATAACACCTTAGGCCTCAGGCGTGGTAACGCATCTGCATTTTGACCTTGGGCTTTGTGTAAGTGTCTATAGGCTGCAGTCATCACTTAACATCAATGTGAACGGCATGCTTGTTTGCCACTTCCATTACATAAAAAAAAGGCGGCACGAACCTTGGCATAATCGAAAACTGAATGTAATCATTAGAGTTCGTCTCGAGTAGGTCGACCCCCCCTGAGCCACCCTCATCCAGTGATTACCTGCAACCTATGCGACTGAACCCTTCAACATGTCGTCGGTACACCTTGTGGAGGCCTGCTTACCCTTCGTCTTCCAGTACGCGGTCGCCACTCGAGAACTCGTCTGCCCCAACGGCCGTCGGTCCATCGAGCTATGTGCCCTGCCCACTGCCACTTGAGTTTCGCTATTCGGTGGGCTGCACATTTAGCTTACAAATGTATGAAATTATGCCCTTAAAAGGGTCGGAACTTTTGTTTTCTTATAAAGATATTCTAAGAGCTCCTAGAAACTACGCCATTATTTGATGTTAATTTTAATTATATACCTCCACTCGTGAGAAAAAGACTCGACAGATGAACAAACAGACGGGCGGACAAAAAAATCCTTTAAGGTTCCATTTTTCTTATGAGGTTAAGTAGCCTGAATGACCTTGGCAAAACGGAGCTCATCAAATATTTGTCAAAATAGAAGCAATCTAGCGAATACTCGCTGTACTTGGTCGACAAGATCAAAGATTAAGTAACTGTAGAGGAGACAAGCATTGCTGTGCTTATTGATATTGCATCACAGTGATTATACTACTAGAACGGTTTTGAATACAACTTTCGCTATTGGTACGGGTAGCGAGCGAAACTTGCTTGATTTTTGCTCGTTAGTTATTTCTGCGTTGCGAACGGTCTATCTTTGATAATTTAAAAACTTAATATTTTATGTACCTACATAAGAATGGTGAGCTATTGTGCGATGTTCATACATCATCGAGCTCGTTCATTAAAGTTCTAAACACTCTATATCATCTACTTTACCTATCAGTAAATGATAACTCCATGTCCACCGTTATCATGTTCTGGTAAGGTGGTAGTATACAGTGGTAGAGCTTCAGTGGCCAAGTTCCAGGGCGAGCGAGCACCACCGCATTTCCCAATTTACATTTCACTAAATGGTACCTACTGTAAGCGATAATAGTATGTAAGCAATGTGGGTATCAATGTCAGAGTTCCTTGGGGTGATAATTACGAAAATGATATCTCCTTTAAGATCGAAGACGGCGCAGATAATTATTTTTCGAAAATATGATATGAATTTCAATTTTACGGTTTCTTGAGGTACAATTTTTTCAAATCCAAGATAGCGGACAGATTATTTAATTTTTCTATGGGTCTTAATTTTACAGTTTCTTGGAGTTCTGATAACGAAAATGGCATCTATTTGCAGATCCAAGATAGCTGACAGATTTTTTTTCAAAATATGACGTAGGTATCAATTTCGAGGTTTCTTGGGGTGCTGATTACGCTAATGGCATCATTTTTCAGATCCAAGATGGCGGACAAAACATTTCTTCCAAATTGTGATATGGGTGTCAATTTCGAAGTTTTTTGGGGTGCTGATTACGAAAATGGCATGTTTCTGATCCAAGATGGCGGACGTAAAAACTTTTCCAAATTGTGATATGGGTGTTAATTTCGAGGTTTCTAGGGGTGCTGATTACTAAAATGATGTGAAAAATATGTCATTTTCGTGATTAGCACCCCAAGAAACCTAGAAATTGATACCCATATCATATTTTGAAAAGAACATGTGACCGCCATCTTGGATCAGCAAACGGATGACATTTTTGCAATCATCACCCCAAGAAACCTCGAAATTGACACCCATATCACAATTCGAAAAATTATTATCTCCGCCATCTTGGATCTGCAAATGGATGCCATTTTCGAAATCAGCATCCCAAGAAATAATGAAATTGACACCCATATCACGTTTTCGAAAAAAAAAAATGTGTTCGCCATTTTGGATTTATTTCGACTACCTACTGTTCTTATTTTATTTCAACTACTTTTTATGTTTCACTATTTTACTAGTTTTATTTCAAGTAAATCTTATTTTACTATGGCCTCGCGGAACTTGTTTCGCCGGACAGGCGGTACTTATTTCGCCGAAGAAGCGAAACAATACCGCTTACCAATACAATACCGCTGTACCGCTCTAGTCGCGGAGTTTTTTCTCACTCGTTCTACCGCCAAAATAATCGTCCTCTACCTGTGAACACACCTGTAAACTATATTTATACTCTACCTGTGAAGAAAATTTCATCGAAATCCGTTCAGCTGCTTTAGCATGATTTGACCAACAAACAAACAAACATCCATACTTACACATTTATAATAGTAAAATTGAAAATAATCTGTAGATACCTAAATTAATTTTATTATATCTTACACAAAATAAAACCACTTTATATACCTACTTACTTACTAATATAATTTTGGTAAGTAACAATGTAGGTAAATTACACGTAGGTATAACAAGTATTAAAGAGTAATCAACTAAATACTCCTTCAGTTCATTTGTGTTTCTTTTTCTACGTCAAGTATCCGTGTTGCAATGTCAATATTGTCAATGTATTTATATTCTTTGACAACAACAAGACATCAATTCGCACAAAAACATAGGCGATAGCCACTATTTAGTAAAATATTAAGTCCGTAAACACTCGTGTTGTATAGTAATACATATTTTTTACTCATAACTTCGCAGCAACATCCCAAAATATGTAAGTTTTATTTCGGCAGCGCGATGTACATCCTCCCCTTCCAAAGGGCCGCAGCCGACTACCCAACTGACGATGATTGAGATTACAGTATGGCGTGACGAAGAGGCTCGCGCTCATGCACGTAAATTTCGACATTTTATTAATTTTCATTAATAAATAACATCAAAATAAATAAAATTCTTAATTAAAACTGAGTAATTTAATGCCTTTTCTTTCGCAATAAAAACGAAGCAAAAAGACTGTGCCGTTTTGGAGAACATTTGCATTTTAAGACAAAAAAGGGGGCATTTTGAAATGGTTTTTTCAAAAAGGGGGTAAGCAAATTTATCATTCTGTTCAATTAAAAGTATTCATTGAATCCTTGTCTGTCGTCGTGTATTTCTATATTGCGGATTCGATTAACAGTTTTTTCTAGAATTTTACTTAAATCATGTACGAATTTATGCAATTCACCCTACTTAAGGCCTTAAGAGATCCGGAAGGCTAAGTAACAACCCCTTTATGAACTTAACAATATATAGACAAATGCAAGTGGCTCAATTGGTTTCTCTTTTATGCAAAGAGCCTAAGATATATAGGAAAATGAAAATTTGTTTATTATTACAATTTAATTTATATAAAGTATACAAGAAAGTAAAGTAAACAAGACACTATAAAATAAGTTACCGATAAATAGACATCATGACGACATTGCGTTTACTGATCCTCCTGTTCCCAATATCTCCTTGATATATTTTTTTAATATCTCTCTCTTTATCGTAAACGAATTTTGGCAATTTAGCAACTAGACGCTCGTCACCGTTAGATACTGTTTTCTCAGCGTATATTTCTAAAACTGCTTTTTTTATCTCATGCGATTGTAAAATATCAGCATAATTCACTATTTCGCTGCCAGTAGCAGTGCAAGTAACAGGGTTTGAAAGAACAACTTTTTTTTCAACTGAAGTTTCCCCCAGTATGGCGCTTGTGTAAATTTTTTGCATAATATAAGTACTGTCTGTATTTATCTGCGGTGTAAGTTTTTCGCTTAATTTATCTTCTAACACTTTCAGTTCAGAATTTGTAACTGAATCAGGCAATTGTAAATTTAAGATAGAATTCAATTTAACGTCTTCCACATCGAAACATTCGGTTTTACTTTTAAAAGCAAAATATTCTCTTTCGAGATCACAATTTATTTCTTCATCTCTATTAATATTTCGACAACCACATGCGTTACTTACATCACCAAGTCCACTCATCATCAACTTAGCAGCGAAGGTACTGCAAAGGCAATGCCCTTTATTTATTGTTTCACTATCACTTTCACTACTTTCACTGTTATCCTCTGTTGGTAATACAATTTTTTCTTGGTCTCTTATTGATACACCACTTTCGCGCTTATAGTAGTTATTCATACTGTCTGTATCGCCTAAATAATTTGCTTTAAGTGATTCAAAAGTAATTTCTTTGACTAATCCATTGCTAGCTACAGACTGACCCATTTCGCCGCTGTCTGAATCCAAAATAGAATGAAGAATTCTCTTAATTTGTTCTTTATTTCTTATCACATCGCTCGAAGTCTCAAACACCTTCTTCAACATTTCTTTCTTTTCTTCTTTATTTCGAGGTTTTGGTGGATTTTTATTAAAATCGATATTATGGCACTTTATCTGTAAGTTATTTTTTTTTGATTCATCTATTTTCAAAACAAAGTTCTCGTCATTCTCTTCTAAATAATTTCCAGCTATATTTATGTCTTCATCTTCTGAATTCACAATCAGGCTATGAGATGATACCATAAAGTTTATAGGCTCTTGATTTGTTATATATTCATCCACTAAGTCTTCGCTATTTTTAAATTTGATGTTAGATATTTTTGGCGAATTAAGGTCAATAGTTGCTCTATGAACTGAATAAGTATGATGTTCTAACAACATATCACTATATCCTGTGGAAACAGTGTTGAATTTTTCAGAGATGTTCCTTGCAAAATCTTCATCGATCACTTTGTTTGTTAGTTTCTCACTCTTTCCTGTACCACTGTTGTAGTTTTTAATAATTACTTTAATATTTACGTCATTTTTATTTGAATGCTCAATGCTGTTTTCATTGTTCTGTGCTACATATACTTCTTTACAGGTGTTATCACTGTGTCTGTGCACGTTGTGTTTATTATTAGACTTATCACTGTCATTTTTAATATCCACCTCAGTCCCTTTATCACCTTGTTTGAATTTAATAGTAAAATTGATTTCTATTAAATTAGAAACACTTGTGTCACTATTATTCTCGTTTTCTTCAATTCCTTTCACCGTGTTATTTGGTGCCGCGATTCTGTGTACTTGAGAGTCTTTGTACATATCTCTCAACAATGAGGATTTTTTATCGTTATTCTGCCTGTAATCTCGCCTCTCATACAATGTTTGGCCATCTTCGTCTTGCACTTTAATATTTAATTGTTCCCTTATTTCTTCAGTACTTGGTGTTTGTTGTTTTAATTGAATAGTTATATTCTCTTTAGAATTCAACCGGATTATGCCATCTGGACAAATATCCGTTACGCAATCTTTTTTCTTAGAAGGATCTTTTTTGAGAAAAAGTCCGTCTTTTGGCATATTATTGCACTTTTTTGGATAAATTTGTGGAGTTGAGATATGAGTTGGAGACGTAGGACGGCTGCATACTTTGGGTTTTTCAGGGCAATCTATTTCTTTGTCTTTCAAAAACTCGCATGATGTTTGAGTTCTTGTGGTTGATGGACATTTTTTCTTGTCTATATCCGGAGACATAGTTAATAAACTGATGCCCGATTCTCGAGAGGCTGAGTTTTTTAATGGCCGTGGAATATCTTCACCAGTATCATTATTATAACCTGGTTTTTCGCATTTATTACAAGACGGTGCGACACACCTAGAGCATGGTGGAGTATTTTCTTGAGCGCCGTCGCATTTAGGAAGATGTGAATTATGTGTATGTTTTCGTAGACTGGAAGTGGGTGATCGTTTTTTCTTAGGCTTGGCATGTCTATGGCGATTAGGCGGAGATCCACCACGAGATGGCATTTGAGATTCATAATTTTCATCATGTTGTTTTGGTTTAGCAATCATGCAAGGTGGAATGTTTTTGAAAACTTCACAATTTGATGGATTAGGTGAAGGTGTTTTGCATAATGATGGTTCAATGAGTTGAGAACATGGAGAAGATGGTTCAATTGGCGTTTTGCTTTGAGGTGTAGGAGAACTACAAGGAGGGGATGTACAAGGTGACTCTTTTGCTGTTATTTTTATACACTTGGGTGAAGGTTTGCGTGACAGTTGAAGTATTGGAGGCCCAGATACCGATTCGTTATTACATTTTGATGCAATACGAGGCAGTTGTATTGTTGGTGGTTCTGGAGCCGGTTCACAGAGTGGCTTTGGTGGACAGGAATTTTTACTGACAGGACATTTCCCAGGTAGTGTTTCATCACAGGGAGGCGTATTTTTCTCCAAACAAAAAGGTTTGTCCTCATTTTCACATGATTCTTTGCACGGTATCGGAGGTATTTCACATATCGGTTCTGGAATCACTCGGGCATGTTTTGAACGTTTTTGTTCGTTCTTTTTACAAGTATTACACGCTGGTGTGCCTTTAAAAGTTACAATACCCTCTGGTTTTTCTGCACTATTGCTCGGTAGAGGTTTCTTGCTATGCTTGACACATTTCGAAACTGATTTATATTCTTCAACGTTGTCATGAACATCTCTTTCATTTATGTTTGTTGCGATGTGTGTTTCAGAGTTGTCCCGCCATTTCGATTTATTACTCATTGCATAAACTTTTCTTCGTCTCAAAACTTCGTAAGAGTCTTTAGGTTGTACACGTTTCGCCTCAGAGTATATTGGAACAGCTTTCCTTTTGAATGTATTAAAGAGCTTATCTTTTAGAGTTTCTTCAGCCTTTTTATCTACTTCTAATTGTTCACTTCCACTGCAAGCCGAATCACAGCAAGACAGAACTGCAGTGGAAGTTTGATAATCATCGTAAATGTTAGGACATGAATTGGATCCGTCTCCCTGCTGTTGGAAACTGACTACTGAGTTCCCAGAGGAGCACCGAACTTGTGAATCACTGACGCACCAAGAGTACAAATTAATGCCCATAGGGATCCACCAGTTGCGATAGTAGTCTTGTAGGTAACTCTCAGCAAATTCACATTTTTTGTGAATTTTTGGAGCTGGCTCAGAATCGTCGTCAGTAAAATCTTCTTGGATTTTTAATCTGAAAAAGTAAAATAATTAATTAGGCAACCTTTTGGTAATATAACGTTTACGTAGAAAATATCACTAAGCAGAAAATAATTAATTCTGCTTTTATGTGAGTTATTTTAAATCTACTTACATTGGTTTCCGAATATCACGAATATCTCTTTGTGTTATTATGCCAACACCAACTACCCCCAAATGCTTCGAATTATTCCTGTAGCTACGCTGAGTCGAAACGTCTACATATTGTGCTACTTTTACAGCATCTAATTTGTGTCGCTCATTATTATTCTTCTTAAAATTAATAGACATTTCTGTATCCTTATTTGCAAAGCCAGGAATATGATCTGTTCCATTTCTTTTCAAAATTGATGACGACTTCACATTTTCGTATTCAACAATATTGTAAACTTGTTCATCACTTGATTGTTTTTCAGAAAAGTATCCTTTAGGTATATCGATTATTATGTAGTTAGAACTTGATCTATGCTTATCAATTGTCATATAATTATTTGCCTGTAAGACTATTTCGAATCTCGACAAACATTTTAAGCTATCTATAAGATTAATATGATTGATTTCTTTCATTAGATCTAGATTAGGCTTAGGACGTATATCTGGGACCATAAAAGCTTCTATGGTCTGTGGAAAGTTAACGTAACGTTGGTTATGTCTGTGGTTGTAACGTCTAAATGATTCATAAGATTCAACCGTTGACACTTCACTTTTGGATCTCATTAAAATAGCTTGATTTTTGTAAAGGTTTTCCATTAATTCAAAAACAGTACTGCTGCTCGTCCCATATTTCCTATTGTTCCAACGTATTTTCAAACTATTTGCTGATTCTTTTCTACTTGTTAAATATTTTCTAAACCAAGCTTTATTTAGTATATCTTTTTGATCCTCCTGCTTATTTTCTATAGGTTTTTCATTGGGCTCTACCGATTTTATTGCAAAATGATCATAAACTTCACAACGGCCGGCTGTCAGGCCTTTTGGATTTGAAACATCTTTATCCTTGACTTTGGGTTTTCGTTTGAAAAACAATATCTTCTTTTCTTTCTTTGCTCCATTTTTCTTTTCTTCTGGTTTCTCTGCATTTACTTCAGGTACTATGCTTTTAGAGCTGTCATCTAAATTGAATTTTTTGCCCCACAATCTGAACATACCTTTAACTCCTTGATATTCGCTGTCTACTGAATCCATATTTTTCGAGTTCGTTGTTATTTTGTCTTTACCTGTAAAAGATTTTCGAAACGAAGCTTTGGGTTTAGCAATGGTTTTGTATTGATTGATTATTGAAGCGAAGGGACTGAACGGCTTGGTATACGAATATGATCGTCCTTCTAACGATGGTGGATCAGATGCGATTGACACATCCTTTCGTCCAGCTACACTAGCTCGACTTGAAGTTTTAATGATAAGTGAACCTTGTTTAGATTCCTTCTTATCTATACCATGTCTGAAAGCTTCGAATCTTCTTCTGAGTAACGATGCAGTTTTGAAATCGGGAATCGGATTATCCATACTCTGTTTTTCTTTCGTGCCCGTTGTAAATATTTTCCGATATTCTCTTTCGAGTTTATTTTCCATTGGATCTATAGATAACGCGCTGCGTCTGTCACTCGGAACTTCTAGATCATAAACATGCTGTACGAGAGAATCTGATGAAAAATCTTTGACGATATTTTTTTCTGTCACAATTTTTTTAGCTTTTTTAGTATCACTATTTTGTTTTGTATCAGGATTGTCAACTTGAATTGTTTCTTTGCCATATAATTCTTCGTCCACTTGAGTGCTAACTGTATTAACAGTATTTACTTTCCTGTCTGTATTATTCAGTTGTGTGGCATTGTCTTTGGGACTAGTGGTGCCCGATCGCGTTTGAATGATTGGTGATAATTGTTTGCTTAACACTTTCATATTATAATTACCCATGTTTCCTACGCATTTGGATGATGTCCTCTTATGTTCATAATAATTATTATATCGGTGGTTTTTAGTCCTTCCTAAAATGAATATTGTTGTTAGTTCTAAAAAAATAATCTTAACTTTATATTTTTTTAGTGTCACTGGCAGTATTTATGGTTCAAATTGATCACAACATTATCTACATCTTAATAACTGCCTACGTATTTATTTATTACACTTTTACGCAGTGTAATAAATACATAAGGAGGCAGGGTTGTCTTTGGGGAAGGCTTTGTCCAGCAGTGAACGTTGTTCAGTTGGAGTGATGATGATATTAATGTTAGTAACTTACTATAAATATATGGTGACAAATCCGCGCTACCAATTCCAGTATCTACCGTTTCTGGCAAATAAATCCTTTTCACTCTTTTCCTTGGACACGCTTTTACGTCTCCAATGCCAATATTCATATAGTTCCTACGAGCAGAGTTCGCATGCCCTTCTTTTTCTAGAAATTTCTTGCACGTGCAAACTAAATTGCTCCTCTTATAATCGAACTGACAAGTAAAGTTTCTGACCTCATATCTAATTGTCTGAACTCTCTCTCTTATAATTTTCCTATTAAATAATTTGTATTCGCGACTTAAATTCAATTCTATATCTGTTCTCGTCGCATAAACACCTTTGCTCAATTTCATTTCTTCAACCTATATCGATAGTTCTCATGGTTCAATCCGTTTCTTGATAAAGTTCATAATTTTAATTTTTATGATTCTGCAACATTAATTTTATTATTCTACCTTTTTTAATGCATAATAATCACACTAATGTGAAAGATACTCTATTTGTTACGCTTTTATTGTTTATATTATGATGTCCTCCAGATCGGATTTCGGTTACGGTGGCCAATCTGTCTTATGTCAACGGACACAAGCCAACTGCCCAGAAAATACTATAGTGCAAAAGTGCATTCTTCAAAAATGGCGTCAAAACAGTCCTTCTGGGTTGGCAGTGTGTTGGCCATGCCCCTGGTGTTTCATATGTTCATAGGCGACGGTGACCATTTTCCATTAGGTGGCCCGGCCCGTCTTTATGACAAAAAAAAACGAACTGTTTAATTAGTCAATATTTTGGTCAGACTAAGTACGGATTATGCAAGTCAACTAATTGCTAAGTAGCTAGTAGGGATACGCTGGACATGTGACTGTAGTTCTCTCGAGTGTGTGTCGCGAGCTAAGACGGGCGCAAAGGTTACGAAGGCAAAGTTGGCATTTTGGTTTCACTTATAATTGTAAATTGTAAACGTTTGTTATTCTGTACAGTACGTATTGCACTGTTTAGACGAAGCGTCGCTCCCAGTACGCTTGTAATTTTCTCTAAACATAAGGTCAATGAAATTAGCTAATTTATATTTTACTTGACTTAATAACACTCGTCATGGACGATCCTCCGCTGGTGAATCTCTTAATCCATTTAATGAATTTCACATATTAATTTTCATTGTTTTTGTACGAGAATTTAAATTTTTAACAATTGACACCTGTCCAATTTTTAAGTCAATGTCAGATGATGATGATGAAAATATAAAATGTCCAGTTTCGTGTTTGACAAAAGAGAATTTTGTGCATAAGGCTGAGGCTGTATTGCGGCTAAACCAGTGCCGGGCCGAAACGTAGCGGATAAAGAGTATCCAAAGTATAAGGAACGAGACGTTATCGTGGGATGTATCCAAGTATGGCCGTCTTTGTAAAATATCAAGAGCAAAAAATAACTTGACCTTGATGATAAAATTTATTTAACATTATTCTTAATACAAAAAGATGGCTAGTCTTGTGGCTAGCCATCTTTTTACACTTCATATAGGATATTTGTATACTCCTTGCATATGGCTATTTCGTTTTACACATGGTGAACACGGGTTTAAGACTGTTCGCCGACTAAACTACAAAATCCTCTGTTATTGATATTATACTAGGATAACACACCTAGTATAATAAATCTATGGTTATCCTCGTGCATATTTGGCATTTTTTCACTGTCATGTTCATAGATTTATTATCTACTTCTATGGTCATGTTGCTAATAAATCTGATGTTATGAAACATCATCTTATATTTTACAAGTTTTTACTTTACAATTTTATGTTTTTTCATAGCATATTTCGTTTTCGTTTTATTTCACGTACTCGTGTTTAACGATCGTATGATACCTAACGATAAAAGATATAAAGTTAAAATTGATATAACAACATACGTAAAGAAACAAATCTGTGAAATGGACAACACAAACTATAAACACGAGAATAAATTCATATGTTCTATTTGTTTAAATAAGAAAACGACGAGAGATGACAAAGCTATGGAGTGCATGAAAAGGCAATCGTGTCCCTTATGCCAAAGTTATACTGAAGCCTTCGAAGAACTTACAGATGAAAGTACAAAAAAACGTCATATAAAGAAAAAACATAATAATGATACAAATGCTAAACCAGATCTAAAACAAGGTCTAAATCTATTGAATGAAGTATTAACTGCATTCCAAAACAAAAAGACATGTACAAACCAAGTTTTAAAAGATGCTTGCGTTGGAACAGGAACTGTGTTTCCCAAGTTAACAAATAGCAAAACATTCATATTTTCCATTACCGAAGGAGTATGTGAAAACAGTAAATTTATGGTAATAAATTCGTGGGATCCTATCGTAGAAAGAAATGAAATTAAAGTCAATTTAAACAAACAGAAATCTTCCTCTATACCACAAATGAAAATGGAAGAATTAAAGAAATCTTTGGAAGTTAAGACTCAATCTAAAGATGCTTTGGAAGAAGTAAACAGAATATTTGCTACTGTTAGCAAAAATAAAAAAGTCAATGATCTGAATAGGCCAATGGTAAGGAGTGGTCCCAGAGTGCTGCCTGTTGTTAAAACTACAAATGACAAGGAATTAGTGACATGCAAGTATTGCCAGACTAGCAATTATTATATGTCGAGCGGGGATACTCTGAAACAGTGTTGCGAGAGCAAAAAATGCGTAAAACGAGATGATTCTGTATACATGCTGTGTTGCCATTACCGTCGACAGAATTGTTTGGTTTGTGAAAAATGTAAAGAAAGCTGTAGAAAAAACAATTAAGATAGGGATGAAAATAATTTTTGGTCTCGCATTTTGTTTTACACTTGTTTATTAAAGTATTTCCTTTTTTTGGAAACTTCCTTTTATGATCTCGTCTCCTATTCTAATAGTATTCACTGGTGGTAGAGTTCCAGTGCTGGAGCTTAAAAGCGTGGGCACCTAATCTATCCTCTGCCAAGTTTTTGTGTTCAGCTGTATCGTGTTCCAGTTAGATTTAAAAAACTTAGGTCATAACGCATCTCCATTGAGGCCTCTACGAATACCTCTTGTTTTTATTTTGTAAACTTTGATGGACTTGTTTGCCTCCATCATCAAAGTTATGTGTCATCAGACCAAAGCTTATTATATAATAATTTTATTCAGTTACGGAAAAAATCCGTAACACCTAATACGAACTCACTTCAAATTATGTACATAATTAATTGATTTTATTTATCTAATGAACCCATTTAATGTGTAAAATTTTGTAATGGAGTAGATCATATAGCTATCAAGTTACAGCAAAAATAATTCGACATCATAAAAAAAACATAAGCAATATAATAATTTATTAAAAATCTTAAGATGGTATCAATAATTACCTAAAAATAAAAACTATCATTTGAATGCTTCAGCTTTTCGGACCTGTAAAAGTGCAATAATTTAATAAACGGATAAAAAGTTTTTACTTATGGCAGAGCTCTAGCGCCGAAGCTCGAGGGCAGAGGCCACCGCACTACCTAGGCTACTTACCGCTAAATGTAATGGTCAGCGCAGGGGTTTCACTTATGGCGGACGAGTCGGAACATCCAGGGGTTTTTAGTTTTTTTCAGGGTCCTTTCCCGGAGTCCCACATAACCCACCCCTCTCCCTAAGGGTAAGTATGCGTAACGCATTTTCCCCTGGTAAAAAAGGGGTTTCAGGGGTGGCAACACATCTTCATTGACACCTCTGGTTTTTGTGTTGCAGTCAGTTCCTGGTGGTAGAGCTCCAGTGACGAAGCTCGCAGGCGTAGGCACCACCGCATTACCTAATATACTTGCCGTTAAATGGTAGTGTTCAGCACTATCGTGTTCCGGTCAGGTGGTAATGTACGGCCCTCTAATTTCCAGCACAGAGGCATAACACTTAAGGCGTGGTGACGGCTTCAGGAGTGGTGACGCCTCTGCATTTTGACCTTGGTCTTTATGTGTCTATAGGCTGCAGTCATCACTTAACATCATTGTGAACTGCATGCTTGTATACCACTTCCATTACATTAAGAAAAAATGTGAGTGCTTCAAATTGACTGTAAATCAAAGAGAGAGGCAACACTTCTCTTTCTTGATATCTCATATTTAGTCCCGTTCACTGAAACGTAGGATGGGAATGGGAGGTGGTGTGTAATATACCCACCCAAAACTGGAGAAGTAATTCCCGCGTAACAGTAGCTGTCAGGCTACCAGTAGACTACTGAAGCTGATAATATTGAATTGTACCTGTTATCGCCGTATTTATTTCTACTTCGTTCCATCTTCTCACTGTGCGCTCTGTTCCAGTTTTGCGGTGAGTCTCGGCTGAATTAGGAACAGATTGGGTTGAATAAAATTTTGGATAATTACTAGTTGTAGAATTCCAGTAGAAACTCGAGGGCATAGGTATGACCACGGAATAGATAAATAAGGATGGAAAGGCCTTTGCTTCAATTTAGTATTAGAACCATTGTCGCCGCTTTTCTATCACCATGCAATTTCTTACACAAATGTAACACCATCTCGACAATCACCCACACATAAATCCTCAGGGCAGCTATTCGTTTGCGTAAGTTTGCATACTAAGACAACGCCCGTAGACAATAAACACTCGCACGCACACAACAATATACTCACCTCAAGTAGGTATAACTTGAGGTCTGACATTTCATATTACATGTTAAAATTGGCATTACACGGTATTTTACTAAGAGATGCGTCGTTCGAAACAGTCTACACGACACTACGAGCGACGAACGAATGGTTCGGCCGAACTGTGTTTGTTCATAGTCTCACATCGAGACGGCACTCTACTACTTCACTGGTCAATTGGCGGGCGCAAAGGGCTCTCAGCCTAGGTGGCCTGTCTGCTTGTCTCCCATCGTGTCTTGCTCTTTAAATCAGGAAACACCTTTTGACTTATAAAAAACTGTCGTCTCCTACCTCGAAATTTCTTGTCCCATCCACGAATAACTTCAACTCTGCAAACATTAACAAAATTTAAAATATACAGAACCACTTACTCTCCTAAGCCCAAATCAATCGCGAGACCATCGCTAGATCTATCCGCGTTCTTTTGATCCAACTCTTTCGTCAAAACTTCTTTCAGAGTGTTGGTCGAGTCCACAAACTTGCACATACACTCGTTCAACGTCTGCATTTTCGCCAGTAACACGTCTTTGTTTTGCGTTTCTGCTGTTAATCTGTACAAATTTAGGAGATACTTCATCACTTTGACAAAAAAAGTTGTAAGTATCTAATTTAACGTGATAAAGCAAGATGCTTCACGTCATACATTCACAAGTCGAACGCTTAGGTCGCTTGTACCTCTCTATCGTTTGTATAGCTCTCTCGCTTGCACGATCGGCTTAGGCGAAACGTGACACTTTTTCGTGCGTGCATCCGGCTTTCATCACGTCAAAAGGTTATTACTAATTTGTTCAAGTAGACCAGTTGTATAATTTCCGCCCACTACCTATTTAATTTTTGATACAAGTTTGTAGAGGAGTTTTGAAGGCGTAAGTATGTATGCCACCAAGTTAGTGTTCGGGTTAGATGCTTTCAATTGGATTAAACATTGGTCGTATTTGCCGAAAAGCCTCTGTAGTAAAATGAGCCTTACGATTTCTTGTCAATTCTACGGCATTTTGTTAGCAACAATGTGAAGTGTTCTATTGTTATGCGAACATTATCGTCCGCATAACAATAGAAGATCAACTGTCATATTTTATTTGAGCTGATGGGTTAAATCAACCGACTTACCTGCCAATCTCTCGAAGTCTACAACTACCCACATCAGGTATATCAGTGAATATCAAATCAGTATTCGTTGCTACATGCTTCAGTATCTTAATCTTCGGTGTTACAGTTTCTATAACGAATTCTCCATGCTCTATGATGTCGTCTGGTGGTTTGTAATACGGTTGTCTGATTCCAACTTGCGAGACGATATCTTCAGTAAGACCATCTTTGGTTTTTGCCATGACAAGCTTTAACAGATTTTCCATGCCGATTTTGTGGTCGTTCAAAAGATGCCTGTCTAGTACTGTTATTCTGGAATAATCGTGTTAGATTCATTTTTGGATTTCTAAGTTGGCATCAGAATATAGGGTTCTTCAAAGCTAACGTCAAAAAAGTCGTTTAGGGCTGGCAGCGCGTTGGCAACTCCATTCTGTTGGAACACTCCCGACTACAAATGTTCATAGGCGACGGTGACCACTTTCCATCAGGTGGGCCGTTTGCTTGTCTGTCAACCTTCAGATATAAAAAAGTTACTACAGTACTTAGCAAAATATATTGCACATCGATCTTAGGAGTGACACTCTGGATATTTTCGGCTCGGTAGAGCGAAACTACATAACGCATCTGACGTTTGTCGACTATTTTGATCAAGTTTTGATCAATACCGGACTATTAGTGCTTACGTGTGCAACAGAGATAACGCTCTACGAAATCGAAACTAGCCGATTGACTCTTTCCTGAGCGTTTCCTTGTGCAGAATTTCTTGATCGGTACTGTAGTTTGTATTTCTTACTGGTAGTAGAGTTTCAGTGTTGGAGCTCGGGGGCGTAGGCACCACCGCATTACCTTATCTACATGCCGCCAAAGTATGTGTTCAGTAGATACTTGTGTAGCGGTTAGATGGTAATGTATGATTGCTGTACACCACAGCTTCTATGATAGCATAGAGGCAAAACATCTAAGGTCTCAGGGGTGGCAACGCATCTGCATTTTGACCTTCGGTTTTGTGCAGATGACTAGGTTGTAATATTCACATATCATCAATGTGAACAGCATAGTACTTATTTGACACGATCGTAACAAAGAAAAGGTCATCAAGTCCATTTATTAGTTCCATTTTACTCATAAAGCAACGCGGCCCACCGGTTGCGGCGGACCGGAGGCGATTAGCCATAGCGTGTATTACCGATGCAAAACAGTCTGTCATTTTTTGCGGGGAGAAATGCGTGCGACACACGCATACTACAAAAATCGTCTATTACTACGAAACTCACACCTTGACTTTAACAAAATACAGAAACAATTTCACGCACACTTAAACATCTAGGCGACAGGTATAGGCCCATTTGGGCTTGTATTTTGACAGAGGGGAAAGCCTGCTTAAGGCTGGGAGTAGCCATATGCAGGCTTTCCCGCTCGCTCCGGTGTTGCTCTATGATTTTACTAAACATGACAACTGTTTGTATCTTAGGATTTCATTCACTCACTCCGACTCCGTATCGAACGCGAACCAAACTCGACACCGAATTTATTAGAACTCTTGGGGTCAAATATTTTCTCGATTGGATGATTTATACTAAACAATATAAAATTATCTGAAATAAACCGCACTTTTCCATCATTCTATTGCACTTTACCTATCAACGTTGAAAGAGCATAGATGGCAAGAGTAGGTCTCCCTTTGCCCTTGATGATCCAGGTCGCAACACGACAGTATTGGGTCCTTCAGAGCTTTAGACGTGCATTCACTCTGGGTTGTGAGATCCTGGTTGAAAAAATAGGTATAATAATATTAAAAATATTGAGGCATTGATTTTCAAAATTCTGAAAACATAATATTACGTTGAACTGACTCAGTAGGCTAGTGGTAGCTGTAGCAGGCCACTTTGATAGCCCCCCGAGGGTTTCCGCCTTGTCGTGGCGGGGGGGCTCAGTATCCGGTGGTCATCCTCACACCGGCGAACCCAAGAGGAACCCAGAGAGGGGGCGGCGTTTGGCGTGGCTCAGCCCGCCACTCGCTGCCGTGGAGAGGAGACAGCTGGGGAGGAGGTGTACGGGTATTTCGTTGGCCCTGTACCCTATCCCCAGCCGCCTAACGGTGGTCCCGCCGTCAGATGGGGACGTGGTGGGGCCGTGGTGGGGACGTGGTGGGGCCGTGGGGGGGCGGACGAGGGAACCAAAATTTCTTCGACGCTCCCCCAGGGCCGGACTGTGTGCCCCTGGACCCCTCCACCCGGGCGTCTTGGGACGCCTGGTGTTGTGAGTGGTCGGGGCAGGGACCTTCGGGCGCCCCCCCGAGGGTTTCCGCCTTGTCGTGGCGGGGGGGCTCAGTACCCGGTGGTTGGCCTCACACCGGAGAAGCCAAGAGGAACCCAGAGAGGGGGCGGGGTTTGGCGTGGCTCTGCCCGCCACTCGCTGCTGTGGTGAGGAGACGGCTGGGGAAGAGGTGTACGGGTGTATCGTTGCCCTGCACCCTATCCCCAGCCGCCTAGCGGTTGTCCCGCCGTAAGATGGGGACGTGGTGGGGAGGCGGCTGGGGAGGAGGTGTATGGGTGTGTCGTTGCCCTGCACCCTATCCCCAGCCGCCTAGCGGTGGTCCCGCCGCTCGATAGGGACGTGGTGGGGCCGCGGGGGGGCGGTTGAAGGTCAGTTCATCCCTGTCACTCCCGCTCCCCCGGGGCCGGACAGAGTGCCCCTGGACTCCTCCACCCGGGCGTCTTGGGACGCCTGGCGTTGTGAGTGGTCGGGGCAGGGACCTTTGGGTGTCGGACTAGGGGATGTCCGTCGCCCAAATGGAGATAGGTCCCAAGCTGGGTGGCGTGCACGTGTTCCGCACGCCACTAGTGTTGGTTGGAGCCAAAGAGCTCAACCTGCGGAGGGCTCGGAGACGAGCAGCCGCCGGCGGGGTCGCGGATGTGTGCGTAAGCGTTCCCGTGACCCCGCCACTGATGGCGGAAGAGTCGGAACACCGCGGGGTTTTAGTGAGTACGAGTCTCACACTACCCGCCGTCGTTTCCCCTAGACGGCGGGTGCCCATGAGGGTTTCCCCGCGTAAAAAAAAAAAAAAAAAAAAAAAAAAAGGGACCTTCGGGCGACGGACTAGGGGAAGTTCATCGCCCGACTGGAGAGGTCCCGGGCTGGTTGGCGTGCAGGGGTTCCGCACGCCCCCCCCCCCGAGGGTTTCCGCCTTGTCGTGGCGGGGGGGCTCAGTACCCGGTGGTTGGCCTCACACCGGAGAAGCCAAGAGGAACCCAGAGAGGGGGCGGGGTTTGGCGTGGCTCTGCCCGCCACTCGCTGCTGTGGTGAGGAGACGGCTGGGGAAGAGGTGTACGGGTGTATCGTTGCCCTGCACCCTATCCCCAGCCGCCTAGCGGTTGTCCCGCCGTAAGATGGGGACGTGGTGGGGAGGCGGCTGGGGAGGAGGTGTATGGGTGTGTCGTTGCCCTGCACCCTATCCCCAGCCGCCTAGCGGTGGTCCCGCCGCTCGATAGGGACGTGGTGGGGCCGCGGGGGGGCGGTTGAAGGTCAGTTCATCCCTGTCACTCCCGCTCCCCCGGGGCCGGACAGAGTGCCCCTGGACTCCTCCACCCGGGCGTCTTGGGACGCCTGGCGTTGTGAGTGGTCGGGGCAGGGACCTTTGGGTGTCGGACTAGGGGATGTCCGTCGCCCAAATGGAGATAGGTCCCAAGCTGGGTGGCGTGCACGTGTTCCGCACGCCACTAGTGTTGGTTGGAGCCAAAGAGCTCAACCTGCGGAGGGCTCGGAGACGAGCAGCCGCCGGCGGGGTCGCGGATGTGTGCGTAAGCGTTCCCGTGACCCCGCCACTGATGGCGGAAGAGTCGGAACACCGCGGGGTTTTAGTGAGTACGAGTCTCACACTACCCGCCGTCGTTTCCCCTAGACGGCGGGTGCCCAGGAGGGTTTCCCCGCGTAAAAAAAAAAAAAAAAAAAAAGGGGTTCCGCACGCCACTAGAAGTGGTTGGAGCCGCAAGGCTCCGAGGAGGGCTCGACAGCGAGCAGCCGCCGGTGGGGTCGCGGATGTGTGCGATAGCGTTCCCGTGACCTCGCCACTGATGGCGGACGAGTCGGAACACCCAGGGGTTTTTAGTGGGTAGACGGATGTCCTTTCCCGGAGTCCCACATAACCCACCCGCTCCCCAAGGGTGGGTATGCGTAACGCATTTTCCCCTAATAAAAAAAAAGGCCACTTTGATAGGAAATTGATCGCCTTACGCCTATAACACGTAAAGTTATTGAGTCTTCTTAGCCATGATTATTTTCTTTAAAAAATCCGTTATATAGGTTTATTCTGTCACATGAAGCGCGCATGGCCCTGCGGCTCCGGCTGGTGTAAATTGTAAGCGATCTACTCAGTCAAGCTATACGGGCGCGGTCGGATGTGTGATGGGTGACCGCTAGTGGCAAATTAAAATGCGCGTCACCGTGCTTCGGAGGGCACGTTAAGCCGCCGCTAACGATGTTTTCAAACCGCCCATAAGGCCTCCGACAAGGTTTAACGACTGCTATCTATCGGCCATGCGCGCTTCATTATTAAGCAAATATAATCATGAAATTCCAAATTCAATGACTAACGTTCAAATGAAACCTGTCAGCCTCCTCGGGGTGTGAGAACAGCATCTTGCTGCGGCAGATGCGCGCGCGCAGTTTCCCGAACAACTTTGTCGCTGATGATGTCCGACCTGGTACTGTGATGGCAAAAAATAAGTATAGTCGCAAAAATCTTCAAAAGAAAATACCTACCAACTTCAAAAAACTCACCTCACTCACTAAAAAAACAGTAAACAGATATATAAACAAAGAGCAATGCACGTTACACTTTTGGAATATTAAAGGGCACTCTACACGATGGGCCATTGCGTTGGCCCACTGCGATGGGCCAGCGTGTCGAGTGGTGTACCACTAGTGGTGTCGGACGGCTTATGGCGCGTAGGGTGGCCGAGAAATGGCGCCGGTGTCGGTTTTTCTTCGGCCGCACATCAAAGGAAGTGAGCTATCGATGGCAGTACGCACCTACGCGTGACCCATTACGCAGTGTATGCATACGTGGTGTAAAGATATATCGCCGCTGCGGCTAATGTTTATACATCCATCTCAAAAGGCGAAGACCACAAGTGACAGCCATCGCTTGGCCATCTCGCTGGACCATCGCTGGCCCATCGTGTAGAAGAGCCATAAGAAGTAGAACCAGAGACCACCTACCCAAAGTCGGGTCATAGATCTTTAGTTAGCATAATTGGCGGCCCGACTTCTAAATATTTTAAGCGGCATTCAGTTGAAACTGAGAATATGGTCGGTCGAATGCAGAGTTACGGATAGGTTAAAAAGGCTCTCGTCCGTGTAAACCTTTTCTTTTGTATGGACTTATGTAGGCGGCTCGTTTCGAGGTGGCACTTGTCTTCCTCATCGGGTGATTTGTGAGCGCAAATTGTTCTCAGCCTGAATAAATATACACAACACAACTGCCGATCATAGAGCAACACGGGCCACCGACCGCGGCGGCCCGGAGAGGAGTAGAGTAGCCATATGCAGGCTTTCCCCTCTGTCAAAGTACAAGCAAAAGTGATCCTCTGCCTGTCGCGGAGATGTTTAAATGTGTGCGTGAAATTGTTTGTGTATTTTGTTAAAGTCAAGGTGTGAGTTTCGTAGTAATAGACGGTTTTTATTGTGTGTGTGTGTGTCAAACTTTCCCCCCGCAAAAAATGACAGACTGTTTTGCATTGGTAATAAACGCTATGGCTACTCCCCTCCGGTCGGCCGGTGGCCCGTGTTGCTATATGGTGCCGATCATCGGCTTATGATGTTATAAGAGGGATACCTTTTTTTTATGTAATAAAAGTGGCAAACAAGCATGCAGTTCACATTGATGTTAAGTGATGACTGCAGCCTATAGACACCCACACAATGACCAGAGGTCAAAATGCGGATGCGCTGCCACTCCTGGGGCCTAAGGTGTTATGGCCTCTGTGTGCCTGAAATTACAGGGCCGTACATTACCACCTGACCGGAACACGATAGTGCTGAATTACCATTTAGCGGCAAGTATATTAGGTAATGCGGTGGTGCCTACGCCCGCGAGCTCCGTCACTGGAGCTCTACCACCAGTAAATATAATCTTTAAGACACCAGCTGTTGCTCGTGGATGTCGTTCAAAAAGTAGCCTATGTTCTTTCTCAAAGTCAACTTCTATCTCTGTACCAAATTTCATTAAAATTGGTTCAGTCGTTTGGAAATGACAAGGTAACAGACAGACAGAGTTACTTTCGCATTTATAATATGAGTAGGGATTTGCGATTAGGGGCTGTATGAACCCTTAGACCGGGATATCTGGCGCTCTACACTCTCTGCCTACCTCGTTAGGGACCTGGCGTGATACATACATGAACCCTTAGATCCTTATTAAATTAACTGAATAAATATTTAATAACTCACGCTTCTGTACCTTATTTTCATTATTAGAAAAAAAAAATTCTGGCGTGATACATACATGAACCCTTAGATCCTTATTAAATTAACTGAATAAATATTTAATAACTCACGCTTCTGTCCCTTATTTTCATTATTCGAAAAAAATTTTTCAATGCCTGCTGTTCGTGGCACTGTGTTTGATTTGTCCTGGAAAAATGTTTTTTCGATCATCTCATTTTATAAAAAAATGCTATCGGTGTGAGCAATGCGTTAGAATTTATTTTCCATTGCGTGATTTTTTTGCGGTGTTTTCTAAGGTATGCATACCATATATGCATGGCCCATCGTCTGGTGCAGATCGGAAACGATCTACTCGGTTAACCGATACGGGCGCGGTCGGGTGTGTGAAGGGTGACCGCAAGATGCAAATTAAAGTCGATCCCGGTTGCTATCGATAGATAGCAGTCGTTAAACCTTCTCGGAGGAATTTGAAAACATCCGACAGCGGGTTGGCCACTAACCCTTATCTCCACCAACCCGCATTGGAGCAGCGTGATGGAGTAACTCTAGGCCTCCTCCCAAAAAGGGGATAGACTCGTGCCCAGCAGTGAGACGTATCAAAGGTTGCCATTGTAATATCATAATCGCTACGCTTGATCGACCGACAGATTGACGATCGTAGTGGCGGTTGTTATATTGGACTTATTACACGGCATGGTATTCAGGGTACGATAGCAAGGGTCAGGGTAGTGTAATAACATTTAGGGAGTTAGGGTCCTAATTGGGAGAGCGGCCCGGTCAGCCTAACGCCCTAACTACACACAGTAGAAATATGAACAGTATGGACTACGTACAAAACGTTCAAAACGGCACACTCACACAAACATGCGTATCGACACTCGAGTAGCGGGTGACTCGGAGCTGCAGCTCCGCGAGAACCGCTTACGGGCCTCGTTGATGCGCATGTTTGTGTGATTACGCCGTTTCAACGTTTCCATACTGTTCAGGCTGCTGTCATCACTTAACATCAATGTGAACTGTATGCTTGTTTGCATCTTCCATTACATAAAAAAAAACTTGTTGTGTTTGGGGAAGACTTTGTCCGGCAGTGAACGTCTTTCGGGTGGAGTGATGATGATGGTGAATAGCCTCAATCAGCTTTGACTGCCCCACTAGTCTGCTAACATAAAGTTATCCGCAGCCAGCTTGGACACTGTCGTTATCATAGAGCAACACGGACCAACGGCCGCGGCGGACCGGAGGGGAGTAGCCATAGCGTTTATTAGGCCTCAGGAGTGGTAACGCATCTGCATTTTGACCTTGGGGTTTGTGTGAGTGTCTATATGCTGCAGTCATCACTTAACATCTATGTGAGCTGCATGCTTGTTTACCACATCTATAACATAAAAAAAAACAATTTTACGCACACATTTAAAAATCTCGGCGACAGACAAAGGGTCACTTGTGCTTGTACTTTGACAGAGGGGAAAGCCTGCATATGGCCGGTGGGGGGTCCCTTCGGTAGCCGCGGCCGGTTGCCCGTATTGCTCTATGGTCGTTATCTTTGAAGTCTTTAATTGGTTTACCGTAATAACTTTAGATTTCACATTCCAAGATGGAGTCTCGTGGTGCAGCTGATGATGCATCATGAGTGCGCTTTCGAATTGGGTCGTGAAGTTGCATTGTGAACAACTGGAAAACAAAACAGGTATTTTTTTTTTATGTCTGTAGGTTGACAGACAAGCAAACGGGCCACCTGATGGAAAGTGGTCACCGTCGCTTATGAACATTTGCAACACCAGGGGAGTTGCCAACGCGCTGCCAGCCCTGAAGGACTCTTTTGTCGCCATTTTTGAAGAACCCCGTATTGTAGGGAAGCTGTGCTGAAGCACCTAGGGAACACCTCAGAGGGAAGTTCGTTCCACAATTTACACGTTCTGGGCAGGAACGAACGTGAAAACCGCACCGTTGAGCACTGCCAGGTGTCCAGTCGGTGAGGGTGGAACTTCTCTCTGCGGCGGGTAGTACGGTGTAGGAAAAGAGACGGTGGCATCATGTCAAACAGTTCAGCAGAGCACTCACCATTGTAGAGACGGTACAACACGCACAGACTCCCAATGTCTCTGCGCAGGCTCAGGTGTTCGAGCCTATCAGTAAGTCCTTGATCGTTAACAATACGAACGGCGCGGTTTTGTAGGGAGTCAAGTGGACCAAGCTGGTATTTGGGGGCTCCCACCCACAAATGAGAGCAGTATTCCAGATGGGGCCGCACTTGGGCTTTATAATGCTGTAGTAGCTACCCCGATGTGAAATACTGCCACTCTTTGTTGAGCACCCCTACTTTTTGGATGCCAACTTGGCCTTACACTCAATGTGACCCCCGAATTGCACTTCTCACAAATTAACTGCTTCCATAGAGTACTCAACAAGAAATGTTGCACATCGAGCCTACGAGAGACAATCAGCTTGTTTCGACTAAGTAGAGCGTTATCTCTGCTGCATACTGCCTACTTAAACACTGGACACTGATAGTCCGATCAGTGGCGTAGCTAGCATGGATGGCGCCAAGGTCGGATGAGCAAAAAAAAGGGAAACACTTTCCGTTCTTTTGTATCTCATTTCTCCATTCTCCACCGTTGTGCCCCCCTATTTGAGCAAATTCTGCCCAAGTTGCCTTTTTTTTTTTATGTCATTAAGTTGACAGACAAGCAGACGGGCCATCTGATGGTAAGTGGTCACCGTCGCCTATGGACATTTGCAACACCAGGGGAGTTGCCAACGCGCTGCCAGCCCTGAAGGACTCTTTTGACGCCATTTTTGAAGAACCCCATATTGTAGCACCGAGGGAACACCTCAAAGGGAAGTTCGTTCCACAATTTACACGTTCTTGCCTGTGCTTAAATCCGGCACGGAGCATAGTTGTTAATTATGTTTTGTCTCAGTGATA
Organism: Macrosoma leucophasiata; assembly: GCA_036365455.1. NCBI lineage: Eukaryota > Metazoa > Arthropoda > Insecta > Lepidoptera > Hedylidae > Macrosoma > Macrosoma leucophasiata. The sequence goes on from JAWQUS010000015.1 coordinate 6,548,235, forward strand.
GTTATAACATGTCTTACTGGGACGGAGGTTGGTTCTAACCGGAACACGATAGTGCTGAACACTACCATTTGGTAATAGATAGATAGGCTGTCACATGCGTCATACTCGTGAACGGGTGCCGTTGGTGGGGACTGGTCTGTTCTGGTTTGCAGGAGCTACATCACATTTAGTAGATAGCAGTTTGTTTGCATCTATGCTATAGACGTTCACATTATTTGATTTTTCACGATAATCTGTACTAGATTTAAGCTCTCATTTAAAAGAGCTCTTACTGAGTTTGTTGGGTAGCGGAGTTCTTCTCAGTAGTGACTGCACTTGGAACTCTGCTAAGTGAATAACTTTGATCTTGACGAATAACTTTTTCTTTTTCTTCATTTATCATCATTGAAGGAATCGAAAAATTTTGTGATTATTATGTTTTAACTAAGTAGTTTAAATTCTAATTTTTAATTTACTATTAATATATGTTTTTGCTTTTACTATAAGTAATGGTTATTCACTCTAGGTATTTTATGATTTGTTGACGTTTTGAAAGTATCTGTAAAGATCTATTCGAAATAAAAATATTTTCTATTTCTATTTTCTATTTCTATATAGATTAGGTAATCTACGCCGTTTTCACGCCGTATCAGGATCGTTGTCAGCAAAATGGAAAGGATACCCGCTAAGGAAGGGAAAGTAATATCTACTAACAGATGTTCACTCTTATAGGCAGATAATTATGAGTGGTAGCAAAATATGTGTGTGGAATGGATATGTCCATGTTTAATCATTTTAAAACACTTACCAGTACGACATAATCTGGAAATAATGAGTAAATTATTACAAAATGTCTATAAAAAATATTATTATTTAGGTTAGGGCTAGAAGAATCAAAATATCAAGGAAGGACTTAGAATTTAGCCAATGTGTCAAAAATTGTGTCAAAAGAGTCAGAACCAGACACAGTAGTTTATAAAATGCTTAGGGCTGATTCTCATGAATATAAATAAAATCTATCATAAGAACTAACGATTTAACTTATAATTTTGTAAAATAAATATCAATTGAAATGAAATTATTTTTACGGATTTATCTCATTAAACTTAAATGATTTTTAAAATCAACTCGACTTTTCGGTCGCTTTGCAGCTTCCGTGGTCAACGGGCAGACGAAAACGTCGGATTGGTTTAAAAAAATATTTAGTTAAATATCCGCTAAAATAATTTTATTTCAATGCTTGTAACTCGCAAAATAAGAATCAGTTATCTACAGTTTAGCAAGAATAGACTTACAATGAAAGACTTAATTTTCCGTTGCTAAAAATACTTTAAAATGTACTGTGTCGACCGACGAGTCAACGAGGGTTTATTTTTTTCTTTATTTAACCTATGTCATGTCAAATCATTGTCAATTAAGTGAGAGATACTCCAGAAGTATTTGTATATAGGTTAGGATCCGACTGCAGAATCATTTCGTTCATCCAGATATGCTGCAAACCTAATTTTTACGTTTCCAAATAAACATTTTTTACGTTTAGAAAAAAAAATTCAAACATGCATTTCATAAACCATGAAAAAAAAATTTTTTTTACATATACATATTTACAATTTAGAGAATATATATTATTTACTAGGTTGCCTATAAAAAATGGCTGCAAGTATTTTTTTATAATTTTTTTGGGAGGTATTTTTTTTTAATTGTTTTTCTTTAATAAAATATCGTCCTCTTCACGGCAATATGTATAAATACTCTGAAAAATCACTGCTGTCGTTGCGCAGTTGACCGCCCCTACATATTTTCGTTGCGCCCCGATAACTTTTTACGTCCATAACTTACAAGTATTATTTATATATCAAATTAAAGCTAATTATTTTTCTCATTATTATGTTATACCGGAGGCAAATCAAATCGGCCACAAATAACAGTTGCTGGCTGTTAAAGATAAAATATTTTAATTAAAAATACTTGCGGTCAAATTTTGATAGGCAACCTAGTGGATATACATTCCTTAAATCATAAATATGCGTAAAGAAATAGGTTTGCAAAATATCTGGATGAACGAAGTGATTCTGCAGTGGGATCCTAACCGTATTCGGTTAGACTTCTTTGACTCTTTCAAAATACAGTATTGTAAACATATTTGGAATCAATGCCAGATGATTAAACGGGTCCCAAATGGAAATTATTTACCATGACCTATGGACATCTTCAGGGGAGTTGCCAACGCGTTAACAGCTCTGAAAGGACTCTTGATGATAGTTTTACAACAGATTGTATTGCTGAGGGAACACCTCAGAGGTAAGTTCGTAGCTAGTTTTTTACTGCTGGTAGAGCTCCAGTGACGGAGTGCGCGGGCGTAGGCATCACCGCATTACTTAATATACTTGCCACTAAATGGTGGCTAACCGTTCTCGAGTCTTAGTGAGACTAACGAACAGCAATTGATTTTCATATATAATGGTGTAGTCCTTTATATCTGGTTCTATTGGGATTCAGGATACAGGCGTGAAGTTACGTATTTTTTTCGGGATCTCGACTATATCGAGAGACTTAAATCATACAAAGATTTTTCAAAATTATTATTTATTTCGTAACTTCACGCCTGTAATCCCCGAAGGGGTAGGCAGAGGTAAATGCATGCATTCAAGCATACATGCAAACACCCACGATTCGCCGGTTACGTTTTTGGCCCATGTAACAGGTGGCGAGCCTGTTGCCATCTCCGGGCACCTTACCAAACTCCCAGGTACCTACGGGTTAACTTCCAGAAAATAGAAAAATCCCAATAGAACCAGAAACAAAGGATTTTAAACCGTTGTCTCTGATAGCCCCCGACCCGGGAATCGAACCCTCCCGGGAAGGACCTCCAGCGTAGTAGTAGTGGATTATTTATGTCGATGAATAAAAAAACTATGACGTTCAAAATATTGACTTGAAATATGTATTCCTATTACCATATTTCCTGTTATTCTAAAAGCTTTAGGAAGTAATCCAACTGCTGTGTCTAGTTTATATTAATGGTAATAAAAAATAGATTTATTTATTCCGACAAAAAGTATAAAACGAAATGAATGGTTTTATCATAGATTTATTAAACTGCTAGTATTTGAATTAATATCAAAGAAAAAAAGAAATACTGCATAAATAAAATAAATAAATAATTATAATATAAGTTGATACAAAATGCTATGCAATAGCTTTACCGCGGCAGTCCCCGAGTGCCACACGTCGATTTTTTAAATTTATTTATTTAACTTTTATGCACACGAATAACAGGCACATAAGGCGGACTTAATGCAACCAGGGCATTATCAACCAGTCAACCTGCGGGTTGTGTTGAAAAAGGATGAATAGGTGCTGAGAGGTTACAATATATCCATTAAGTACGTAGATAATAAATACATGATGTATGTAATAATATTATAAGTATGTTTGCCAAAAAATGATGTCCTTTATCGGTTTATTTATATTCATGACATTAAAAAGTTTCAGTTGTTTTACCTTTAGTTATTTATTTCCAAATAAATGTATGCGTGAAATTGCTATAATAAAATCAAAAGGGACTTATTATGGATGAGGCCGAATAATAATGTAAAAATAACGAATAATAATATATGTATATATGTATCTTCACGCCAGGTCCCTTACGGGGTAGGCAGAGAGTGTAGAGCGCTAGATATCCCGGTCCTGACATACCTCTCGTGCCCCGTCTACCTTCATCATTCTCTTCATACATGCACGCCGATTCGTAAGACTTTTGACCGCACCATCAGACAAAATAATAATGTAATAAATATCATAGAGACATAACAACTAAGGTCTCAGGGGTGGCAACGCTTCTGCATTTTGACCACTGGTCTTTGTGTTAGTGTGTATTTGTGTAAAAGCTGCTGTCATCACTTAACATCAATGTGAACTGCGTGCTTGTTTATCACCTTTAACACATAATAAAACGTTAAATTTCCAATCCTTGCCAAAAAAGTTGTTTCATTTATATATAGAACATATCTCATGTAGGCGTTTTGTTTACGTTGAGCCCAATTTGAACTAAATGTTTTAGCCGACTAATAAATTATGAAGTAGGTACGTCGTTGTGGCGTAGTTTTTTTAATTGGGCATTACGTTAACGACGCCTCTTGATACGGACCCTGGGCCTTCATACAGCAATTGCTCGCAATATAGCCTCGTAGCTTGCTTTCCAGCTCACGCATCGTCTTCCCTGACGCAGTCTCCAATCGAGAACTCTTTCGCTCCAACGGCCATCGGTTCTTCGTGCTACCTTTGTGTCCTTCCCACTATAATAGTCCACTTGAAGCTATGTCTACTTTGGTTCTCATGCGGAACTCCTCATTTCTGATCTCGCACTCTCACACCTACTGTAATGACTCATGCTAGTCTGGAGAGTCTGGACTATCAACCAATCATAAAGAGCCACTATCTTCATTTATTTCTCGTAAAAATCTCTTCCCACAAAAGACATTCCATTAATTCTTTTTTTTCACATCAATAATAAATCGTACGTGATTCTGTTAACAATTGAAAAGGTAGTGGAATTCATGTATTATGCCTTTGTTGCTCACCTGTTTAATGCATTTACCTGGCAAGTCTGGCAACATTAAAGTTAAACTAGTTGATCGCGAGGCACCGGCGCGGGCGCACGTTTCTCTTACGTGGTCGTATTATAAAAAATCGATAGTAAAATCTAGTTGTAAAAAAACACAGGTGTACAAAGAATCATTGCTGTGGTCGATTTTAAGTAATCTGTGAGTCCGTTTTTGTACAAAAACCGGTTAGTAAGTAGGCACGTCACTATAAAATGTAATGGTGGGTTCTCTTTCCAGGTACGCGCCTCTATCTTTGTTTTGTGAACGCAAACTTGTGTTTTGTTATAAGTGTAGTGAAATCGTATCAGGTGAGTGTTTTTTAACAACTTTCACCCCGATTTGTTTAGGGTTGCACCAACCAATTTCGGTCTAATCGACTTTTTAACGGTAAAATCGTTTTTGCTCAACTTTTTTTTGTGTTTTTGCAGCATGTTCTAGTATTTAGACAATGGAGCTTGAGGCCACAGCAGAGTAGTTAATTTCTTTATAGTGTTACCCACTTCAAATATTGTTATTTGGTAGATTTTACTAAAACATGTTTACAAGCAAGTGGTTAATAGGTTTTTTTTAATTATTAAATGACGTAACTTTGTCAACAGTAAATTGACCACTTAATGTTCATCACGAAAATGTCGATATCTAGTTTTTACGTGTGGCTACGTCATGTCTAACCTGGCGAGATAAAAAATACCTATATGCTAATCCATATCCTAAACTATCTGTGTGCAAAATTTCATCGTAATAGGTAGGTATGTGCTTCCGTTTAAGCTAATTGAGCAACAAACATCCAAACATGTGAACTTTCACATTTATATTTTTTTATGATACAGGTATCTATGAAAACCAATTTTAAAAAATGGAATCGGCTATTTGTCAAAATACTTAAAATCACATTACAATTCGTATGTTAATAGTTGACTGTGGTTTATAAAAGATATTAAGCCAACATTTAAAAACCGTCGCAACTAAGACAGGCTAAAATAAAAGCTTGTTATAAAATACAGATGCTAATGACCTGACGTTCGGAGCTTTAATCGCAACTCGCGAGATAGCGGAAATCATAAATTTTGAAATAACAAAGAGATCCTTTCAATTAGCTTTCAAATCTAGTTCTTTACTTATAAATTAAAAAAAAATAACATCACTTACATTGGTGTACAACAAGTAGTACATGGACATTAGCTTATAATTTATAATAATTGTTGGCTAAACTAATTCAACATGAAACCTTTATCTCAAAGTGTGTTAACAGTTTGACAAATTCAACGCAATTTATTGAAACCGTTTTTTTTTATTTTTTTTTATTTAAGTTTTGTTTTAGTAGTAATAAATTTCTTCCAAAATAAATAAATAGAGATCATTTCCTATCATTATTCATCAATCTGTAAATCTAGAACACATAATTAACAAAAACCCGGTTTTTGAAAAAAAAAAATGTTGTGTGGAGATATTCTGATGACAGCTTCCTTACTTAAACAGTATCAGCTATCAGCATTCAATTTAATCAAGTAGGAAGTTAATTGGTAAACAATCATAAAAAAAAATTGCACTAAAATAATATCGATTACTAAACCGGATAATCACAGCACTAAAACTGACAATTAACAAAATATTTAGGTAGATATTTCAAAACACCTTTTGGGTATATTTATGTAATATTTTTTATTTAAACTTGTAATAATTAAAAGACGGGCTGTAGATCTTTTGTGGGCGTTTACATTTTGAATCACACCTGCTAGCTATTGTTAAAATCTTAATAGTACATAGGTACACCCCATTTTTTGTAGGTATCTCATTTCTCCATTCTCCATCGTTATTTGAGCAAATTCTCTGTCACAGACGCCCCTTTGGATTATAAATACGATAGTGAGTTTTGTGTTGCGCCTTCACGTCTAAACAGCTCAAATGATTATTTAAAGAGAGGATGGTGTGACCCCAAACGGGTGGCACCCGGTGCGGGCCGCCCCTGCCGCCCCCTATGGCTACGCCACTGAGCCCAAATACATCAAAGTTGGCAAAATAAACAACGTCATTTAATACCGATTTAAAAGGCAGATTGAGTCGCGAAGGCGCGGTCACGCGTAGTTTCATTCTAAGAATGAAAGTCTTTCCTAGTCCACCTTTAAACACTGGCTGAGTTGATGTGTTCTAAGGTTTTCGAGCTACACAACACACACTGAAATAAAACGTAAAATATTTTTACGGATTTAAGTATCATTTAATAGTATGAGACAGTTAATCGATAATCACAATAATTTTAACTATCTTTGACGGTTACAATGAACAGTTAAATGGGCATTAACTAATGATAAAAAAAACTGTACTATAATAGGTTTTTAATTGCTAAAGTAAGTTGATGCAACCCAGCCAGTGAATAAAACTATTTTTACGAATTTATCTAGTGTATAATAAACTAAAATAATTTTAAAAATCAAACCGTTTCGGTCGCCTGGATCCACGAAAGCTGAAAAGCGACCGAAGCATCGGGTTTAGTTTAGCATACGCGAGATAAATTCGTAAAAATAGTTTTATTCACTGGCTGGAATGCATCAACTTACTTTAGCAATTAAAAACCTATTTTAGTACCGTTTTTTATCGTTAATTAACGATTTAACTGTTCATTGTAACCGTCCAATATGGTTAAAATTATTGTGAATATCGATTGACTGTCTCATTTTGTTCTATTGCCGCTCCCCCTACCGTAAAAGGTTGTTTAAGTGATATGGGGGCGAAATTGACGTTTATACAAGGTGTCACCTATAGATCCAACAATATTGAAAGGTGTTCATCTCTATCAAGTTTCAAATCATTTTAAGTAAACCATAAGAATGAATACACAACATTTTTTTTATACGAAGTTAAAAATTAATTATTTTATTTGACAACTCTAACAAGTTGTCTATGAAAACGCTCAGCATTTCGCACACAAATACCGCGCGTGGTGACGGAGAAGCGAACAGTACGCGTGTGTGCGTATGAAATCCAGAATCTCAGCAATTCATTCCAACGCTTCCAACGCACATACGCGTAGCATTCGCCTTCACTATACGCTGTCAGCTGTTACGAGTATCAGGGTTGAAACGGATAAAATTTGAATCAAAGTTTGACTCGTAATAACTGATGATTTTACATTCTCAGGAGAATAATATCTTGGGGTATGAAGTCAACATCAGTATAGGCATGGACTGTTGAAATATTGTTGGACCTTTCTGTTACACCTTGTATATCTTGTAAATAATGATATTTAATTATAAATTATAAGTATCGATTTTTTAATTATTTAGTACTAGCTGTGCCCGCGACATCGTCCGCGTGAGTATTTATGATTGTTCAGTGTCTACCCAGACGAAGTCGTGGGCGCAGCTAGAATAAAAGTAGCCTAAGTTACTCCTTATTACATAAGCTATCTGCCTGTGAACGTCCCGTCAAAATCGGTCCAGCCGTTCCCGAGATTAGCGGGAACAAACAGACAGACAGACAGACAAAAATTGTAAAAAGGTTTTGGTGTATGTACCGTGTATACATATTATACATATGCATTTAGTAAAATGCGGTTATTTTAATATTACAAACAGACACTACATTTTTATTTATTCGTGTAGATAAGTATTAAGTCTGAATTTGCATGCTAATTTTTACTGGCAAAGTATGTGGAACCATCGATTAGTTTCTAAGAAATCTTTGAATTATGTTAATAACTGCCTCGGTAGCCTAGTGGTAGCACGCCACTACTACTACGCTGATGTCCTGGGTTCGATTCCCGGGGGGGGATAATGGTGTAACGTAACTTCACGCCTGTAATCCCCGAAGGGGTAGACAGAGGTAAATGCATGCATTGAAGCATACATGCAAACACCCACGATTCGCCGGTTACGTTTTGACCCATGTAACAGGTGGCGAGCCTGTTGCCATCTCCGGGCACATTACCAAACTCCGAGGTACTGGGAAACTTCCAGAAAATGGAAAAATCCCAATAAAACCAGAGATAAATGATTTTAAACCGTTATCTCTGATAGTCCCCGACCCGGGAATCGAACCCAGGACCTCCAGCGTAGTAGTAGTGGCCTGCTACCACTAGGCTACTGGGCAGTTTATATATTTGGGCTATTAGAAGTTTTCCATTTTCTGGAAATTTCCTAGTACCTCGAAGTTTAGTAATGTGCCCGGAGATGTCAACAGGCTCGCCACCTGTTACATGGGCCAAAACGTAACCGGCGAATCGTGGGTGTTTGCATGTATGCTTGAATGTATGCATTTATCTCTGCCTACCCCTTCGGGGATTACAGGCGTGAAGTGACGTTTAACGTTTTATGTAAGAAATTATGCTTCTTTACCGTAACAATACTAACAATCCAATACCAGAAACTTAACAACAAAAACAGTTTAGCAACTTACTTCAGACTGTTGCTTTTATCTGTTTAGCAACTAACTTCAGACTGTCACTTTTATCTGTTGAAGTGCGCGCGCATCGTAAAAAATTACATTCATCATTTTTTCCAATCACGCCAGAAGAATACCTTCATAAACGAAATTGTGTTGTATATGTAATTACAAATACAATAACTCTGTTTCCATTTTTGAATGCACAAGATTTGAAAAGATAAGAACCGAATTAAAATTGCACTCACCGTATTTTTACAGTTTATTTTAGCACCAAGGTTATGCTCTGAAAATAAAATGTTTTCGGAACATGAGATTTTTAGTTGTCGAGGCACAATTAAATTCACTGTACGCCAAAATATTATTTAGATGTTCACAATTAAAAAGAAACATGGTCAAGATGAAGATCATGTCAAATCTCTACCCACTCCTGTTATGATCGAGTACTACGTGGTACTACGCTCAAACGCCCTGGGACAAAGGTCGATCCAACTATGAAAAAGTGGTCACTCGCCGAATCCAACTCGGTTGGGCAGCGTTCGGGAAGCTATGATACCTTTCGTCCAAATTACCGCAGGGTCTCAAGAAGAAGGTCTTTGAACGGTGTGTGTTGCCAGTCATGGCATACGGAACTGAAACTGAACTGAAACTTGGTCGCTCACTATGGGCCTCATACGAAGGCTCAAGGATACGCAGAGAGCTGTGCTCATCGCTCACTATGGGCCTAATAAGAAGGCTCAAGGACACGCAGAGAGCTCTACTCATCGCTCACTTTGGGCCTCATAAGAAGGACACGCAGAGAGCTATGCTCAGCATTTCCCTGGTAAACCGAATCAAAAATTAGGAGATCGCCATGAGAACCAAAGTAACCGACATAGCCCAGCGAAACGCAAATAGCTGTAAGCACATTGCTTGAAGAACCGACGGCCGTTCGGGCAGAAGAGTTCTCAAATGGCAACCGTGTACCGGAAGACGCGGCGTTGGCAGGTCCACACGAGGTGGACCGGTGAAAATCTTTTGGGAGGCAATTGTCCAGCTGTGGGTCTCTTTCGGAAGAAATGATGATGATGAAATAGGCCGTACATTATTTGTACGTAGTAATTAGTGCTCGTAATCATTTATTTAATTCTCAATAAGTAAATAGTTTCCACATTTCTCAATCGTCAAAAGGAACACAATAAACATACTTGCAGATTATCTTCAGTCAATTACGCGACATACAAAGAAATGGTCAACTATAGTAAAACAATCAAATATAGACTTTATTGCCACAGCTAAAGGTGCCCGTGCTTGCAATCTGACCTCTTTCTGTTATAATTGCGAGTTTGCGAGTCATGTTATCCTCAAACAAGATGTGTACACTGTTCACATACTAATTGTCGTATGTGCCATGCATACAAATTGAAGGTGTACGTACATAGCTTTTGTTAAATCCTGTTTAACTAGATACAAGTCGGAACAGGTTGATCTGAAAGGCCTTGTTGTTCCTGAAACTGAAGTTTTGACGAATGACGTCAATTGACATGCTTAGGTACAGTACTCGCCAAGAAATATTACAAATGGAGCTTAGAAGAGGGACGAAAATAACCATTTTAAACGGTTAAATGCCCGACTACGCCCTAAAAGAAGTGCTAGAAGTTTTTTTTGGTATGATGTATGAGCAATATTTAACCATCAAAGCCGTGTAAATTGTACCCCATAGTTGTTGGTAATTTGGTAAATATTTTCAACAAATAAAGATGCTGTGGTTAACGGTGTGGCGGCGTTGCATGCTTATAAAAATGAGTTAAAAAAAATATTTAATTTCATGTGAATAATAGTTCGTATTAATTTAAGATTGGTAATTATAGTAATTAGGTAACGGTAGATAGAAATGTTGCACATCGAGATTAAGAAAGAGACAATCAACATATTTCGACTTCGTTGAATATTATTTCTATTGCACACTGCCTAAAAATTTGGACCATATTGTCAAAATTTTATCAAAATAGATGACAAACGTCAAAAATATAAACGTCATAGGTAGTGTGCGAAAGAGAGAACGCTCTACAGAGTCGAAATAAGCTGAAAAATCGATTTCTTGGTGAGGTCTGTGCTTTAGTGCTCCATGATATGGGCAATGGCGTAATTAAAATTTATGTTTTAGTACAAAATTATACGTTTAACCATTTAAACCGAAAATTTTGAACCATTTTAACCGAAAATGTTGGTTAAAGACAAAATGAAAGACGTTTCAATTCGGCCAGTTGGATTCGTTTTAAATTGGCTTAACAAGACTTACTATTGGCTGAAATAATCTGCCAATCTCGGTATTTAGTGCTCAGATATCCACGAGTGACCTTACTATGACGTAACGCAGAGAACGCTTAGTAATTGTACTTTTTGTGCATATTTACGAGTAAATGCTTATTCTACTAAATGTTGACCTTTAACCGGATAATTAATTGCGCAACCAAAAAACTCAAACCTGCATATTTAAAATTTTAGGATTTATTAGCTAGCATAAGAAGGCTTAAGGTCACGCAGAGAGCAATGAAAAGAGCTGTGCTCGGAGTTTTCCTGCGAGATCGAATCGGAAGTGAGAAGATACGCATGAGAACCAAAGACACCGAATAGCGAAACTCAAGTGTCAGTGAGCAGGGCACACAGCTTGAAGAACTGACAGCCCTTGGAGCAGAAGAGTTCTCAAATGGCGACAGTGTACCGAAAGACGAAGAGTAGGCAGGCTCCCCGGAGGACCGACGACCTGGTGTAGGTTGCGGGCAATCGCTGGCTGATGACCGTTATGTCAGATTCATCTTTGAAGCCTTTGCCAGCAGTGGACGTCTTTTGGCTAAAGTGATGACGATGATGACTCATAATTAAACTATAAGCCCTCTCCATAAAATATAAAATGTATTTGTCTGTGGTTATTGAATGAATGAAACCTGGATTTCCTTGTTGGTGTCATTGGATAAGTCACTGAAAAAAACCCTTGTATGAATAGGTTGCGCGTCTTGTATGAGAACATAAAATAGAGTAGCGATTCCCAAAAGATGGTCCGCGGATTTAGGTTACGAGTTAGGGTCCTCCCCACCACTGCCCCGATATCGCCTCTGATTTTAAAAGACTATTACACGACACGGTATTCAGGGTCCGGCAGAAAGGATGGCCGTGGCCTCGCGCCGGGTTGCCGCTTATTACACTATCCGATCGACAGGGCCCTAACTCAGTCACAGTACAAATATGAACAATATGGAAACTACGTACGAAATTTTAAAACACATGCATCAACGAGGCCCCTAATCGGTTCTCGCGGTGCTGCAGCTCCGAGTCACTCGCTACTCGAGCGTCGATGTGCATGTTTGTGTGAGTGTGCCGTTTTGAACATTTTGTACGTAGTTTCCATACTGTTTATATTTGAACTGTGTGTAGTTAAGGCGTTAGTATATGCCCTTTCAAACAAAAAAAATATCCAAACCGGTACAGGCGTTTTCAAATTATCGATGAACATACCTACATAAAAAAAAAGTTCCGGACTAATTTAGAACCTCCTCCGTTCTTTTGAAGTCGGTTAAAAAGATACCTAGTGGTCGTGTGGGAGTCCCACTCGGACTTAGCCGCTTTTTGAACAAATTGACGTTTCTATTCTTCACAAAATAAGTCCATGAATAATAAATTACACTGTTTGTTGGTTTTTGTAATTTTCAATGAGTTTAAAGTATTGAACGTCTTCAAATTATTGTTTCAATATGCAAATTAAATACGACAAAGTATTATTTTTATAGATTTGAGGAAAACATATAGGTAGTTGTTATGAGTTTTTGCGTATTTAGCAAATCTTTTAGATAAATATTACGTAAGAAGGTATCTTTTTTTTATGTAATGAAAGTGGCAAACAAGCATGCAGTTCACGTTGATGTTAAGTGATGACTGCAGCCTATAGGCACCCACACAAAGACCAAGCTCAAAATGCAGATGCGTTACCACTCCTGAGGCCTAAGGTGTTATGCCTCTGTGCCGTAAATTACAGGGTCGCCTGACCAGAACACGATAGTGCTGAACACTACTGTGGACATACATGCTTAGATATACGAAAACAGATTAGGTATATTACCTTTATTATTTTGATGAGCAAAAAGGATAGGTTTTAATTAGGATATCATATAGGTATGTATTGAAAAATGGGGAGTTTTTTCTTTGTTTTTTGCTCATTATGGAGAAAATTTGGATAAGGGGGGGACACAAGCGTATGATACGCCTGTGTGTATCCCGTACCAAGCAACTACCCCTTTAGCAACTGCTGATGCTTTGGTAGCATAGAGCAACACGGGCCACCGGTCGCGGTGGACCGGAGGGGAGTAGCCATAGCGTTTATTACCGATGCAAAACAGTCTAGTCCAGAGGTTCCCAAACTATTTTTTCTTGTAGACCCATTACATTTATTCCTGGTTTCTGTGGACCCCCGTCCTTGTTACATTTATATCACATTCCCATATTTCCAATTTTTATTCACGCCTACGTAGACCCCATCCGGTCTCCCATGGACCACTTTGGGAATCACTGGTATGATGTAAGTAAATTGATACTATCAGTGTATGTGTTGAGATCCATTATCGTGGACCCCCAGTTTCATTTCATGGACCCCCAATTTTTTTTTCCCTGACGCCGACCCCTTTCAGCGTGTCATAGACCCCCAGGGGTCGATATAGACCACTTTGGGAATCACTGGTCTAGTCAGTAAACTCGCTCGCATGTGTGCGAAAAATACCTATAAATTTGAAAAGTAGGTACCTATCTGATGTTTTTCTCTATGGTTTGTTGTATTATTTGTGTGGTTGCATAAGAGGTAGTTGTCACCCTAAATGAATAAACTCAAAATCTGATTCTGACTGACCTATCTTGACCAAATAGATCAAGAACTATCCGAAGGTGGGGCGAAGAGTCATAGGAAACGTCGAACAAGTGATGAATGAATGAGACTTTTTACTGGTGATAAAGTTCCATTATAATTAACTATCTGTTGCCCACGGCTTCGCCCGTGTGGATGTCGTTTAAAAAGTAGCCTTTTCTTTCTCAAAGACAACTCTATCTCTGCACCAAATTTAATTAAAATCGGGTTAGTCGTTTGGACGTGAAAAGGTAACAGACAGACAGACAGAGTTACTTTCGCATTTATAATATTAAAGTAGGGATTCATTAGGTATCACAGAGACATACCTATAATAATTTAGGTCTCAGGGGTGGCAACGCATCTGCATTTTGGCCTGGTTCTGGTATTTGTGTAGAGCCTGCAGTCATTACTTAACATCAATGTAAGCTCCATGCTTGTTTGCCACCATTTAACATTTATAAAAACACGAGAGGTGTGAAAGGATTTGGCGCTCCTCGCTCTCTATCTATCCCGTAAGGGATTTGGCGTGAAGAAACGAAGATAGACGGAAAAAAATATCATTAAAACAACAAAACCATCTAACGCGCAATCCTTAACCGCGCAACCGCAACTCTCCTTTTCTAAACCATCGTGTGTCTCGCTCGCGCTCGTCTACGTGTTTAGCTCTCACTCTGTGGATTCGCGACGGTTGACAATATTTACCGTTAGGCCTAGGGTTACCACCTTTGTTTCGGACGAATAAAGTTTATTGCATATAACTCATCCAATTTTTTTATTTTAATTATTTATTTAAGGAGAACCAACAGCTTTTACAAATATATTATATAGCATACAACGAATTTGAAAACAGAGATTATAGGTTCCCGAGAATTTAATTATAGTCTATTTCCTTCTCCTCGTTGACAAAACAACAGAAAAAAACCGGCCAAGTATGAGTAGACTCGCGCACGAAGGGTTTTGCGCCATAATCAGAATCTATAAAAGAGATTAATATTGATCAAAAAATACAAAACAGAATACGGGACGGGGTCCATACAATAAAACACGTTTATTGTATGGACCCCCCCCTTAATATTTTCATTTTTTTATTATTAGTGTTTGTTGCTAGCGGCAACGGAAATACGTAATTTGTAAAGTTCAGCTTTCTAGCTATCATGTTTATGAGATACAGCCTGGTGACAGCCAGATGAACAAACAGCGGAGGCTTAGTAATAGGATTCCGTTTATATCTTTTAGGTATGGAACCCAAAAAATCGGGTTACACTCCGGGAGTGCCGGCAGAAGCGAAAACTTGAATATTAACGTTGTTCATTTTTAATATTTTGAAATGGTTAGGGAATCATTTTGCACGAATTATCAGTAAACTAAAGTTTTTTACCTAATCTATCTGCAATTGTAGTATTCACAGTCGTGTGCCGGTTAGATGACTTTTACGCTGCTTATGACGAATACGAAATATCGTATTACTTGACACTGGCAATATGCGTAATAGCCATGCCATTATATTAAAAAGAAGACTAAATAAATAAATAAAAATGTACCTACACGTGGCAACCCTAGTTAAGCTGTGTTTAACTGTGACAGAGATTTGCATTTCAACTTGAGAGCTGGGAATCAATCTTTTGGCTGTACTTAGTTGTTTTGACATGTAATTATTTCTCTTCACACATATTTACGGCCCTGTTATTTCCGGCACAGAGGCATAACACCTTAGGCTATAGGAGTGGCAAACAAGCATGCATCTCACATTGATGTTAAGTTATAACTGCCGCCTACAGACATCTACATTAAAACCAGAGGTCAAAATAGAAATGTGATGCCACCCCTGAGACCTAGACCTGTGATAGTTATTAAGGGCAACCCTTGATACGTCCCACTGCTGGGCACGAGTCTCTCCCCTTCTTAGAGGGAATAGGGTGTATCACATCAAAAAACACACAGAGGACTTCGGTGCGCTATGCTCCCGCTAGGATTGATAAAGAACTTGACTTACCTCTCATTTTACACAGCAGCTCAATTCAGTAACTTCCTGACGTGGTGCCAGCGATGTGCAAAAGTGCGCAGCAGGTCAAAATTTTCAGGACAACGAATTAGATCTTCAAAATTAGCTGGCCCAATAGTTGTTCTCTTTAGTCCATCCAACATGTCTGTCCGATGTTCAGTGTACAGCCCGCAAAACCACAAAATGTGGTCTCTCCTTTTTTGAGACTGACCGCAAAGACACATCTTCCACTAGCTTCATCGCGTGGAGACGACACCGGAAACATCCAGGGATATGAGGAACTGGAACCCTCTAAAACCACCTCGGTGCAGACTTCAGTGCAGGATGGGTTGGGAGCCGGGTACACTTAAACACTGCTCCGCCTATTCACTATTTCACCTCCCTAAGGCTCGTCCACGTGGACTCTGACAGCACCATTCTGCGCATACCACAACGACCTGCGGCTACCACGGTCGCTGTTCTCTCGGAATCGCAAGTGCTGGATGTAGCAGTGGTCTGCTATCACCAAGACTATTGAGCTAGTTACAATATGGAGGAAGTACTCAAATAGCAATTTACAATGTAGGTCCCATAATAATTTCGCCAATAATTACATACGCACGGAAATTAATATCCCTCTGATCAAAAGGTTATGGCGTAATGGACGCAGAGAGTCTATCATACTGGTTTTCGATTATGTAAACAATTTATTGGCTCGTTCCTATACCTACTATGTTAGGGGGATTAAAATAAGATACGACAATCTTGCAAAAGACAAAATTTTTGAGTAATTATGACGACCAAATTCATTCTTTTCTCATTTTTTTTTGAAATGGGGAAATGCAGGGATTTCGCCCCACGCGTTTCGCGTCCCTAACGCTCAACGTTCAACATTTAATAGCTATTTATATTCTGAAACAGTCACTAACTATAAACAAAAAAATATTTCTCATAAAAACTTCTAAATCAACGGCTTGTTGAAATCTCGAATCAATGGCAAACCAGGCACCAAACCTTATTTCGGGCGAACTGCATAATAGAAACTTAAACGAAAGTGTTGTGAAAGTTAGGTCTATTAGGAATTCTACCAATTATAGGTACCACGTCGCCGCAGTCACGTTCTATTGAAAGTTATACCGTTTTCGGTAACATTGACGTTTACTTGCGCGTGCGATGTCACTCCATCCCTAGATGGCGATCAAATAAAACTAGAGAGTTGCCGAAAAGTAACCGTTTTCGGTTACCTTTGTCATAATTCTGTACCTATTTTTCGAAATGTTGTTGTAATATTTTTAATATATGGTCATTTTTATGCTGTTCAATCCAAAACTATGATGACTGACAACCGCCAATCAGAGTACAGATGGTGTTACACCATCTGTACTCTGATTGGCGGTTGTCAGTCGTGACGTTGTAGTTTCAACGAATTGAATAGCTTCCCGCGTATTATGTTCGAGCCAATCGGAGTACCGGTGAGGATACGAGTTTACGAGTGGAGGGAACCATTTTTGTAAATTATAGATTTTATTTAAAGAAAAATGGAAATAAAAATTAAATAAAAATAAAAAAAATTAAAAATAAATAATATAAAAAACTAAGGGTAAAGGCGACTTCTTTACGATATTCAATAAACTGAAAAGTCTATTATATCGGTTGCCTAACTGGCGTAGTTGGTAATGGATGGGCTACTGCTATCATAAAGCAAGGCAATAAATGTGAAGGAGAGATTTGACAAATCGGGCAGGACTTCAGTAGCTCAATTGGAGGAGCGGCTGGACTGGATTTCCAGTAGGCCGCGAGTTCGGGTCTCGCCTGAGGTCAAATTTTTCTTTCCATTTTTCTTTAAATAAAATATATTTCACAAGGATGTGTTAATGCGAAATAATATAAAAAACAAATTATAGATTGCTGTACCATTGGAAAAGAAACAAGTTGAAGTAAAAGTGTTAAGTAAAGTCTCTGGAGTTTTTATATCACACGTTATAGTTATTTCGCTCCGAAATTATAAGCAGACTAGCTGACCCGGCAAACGTCGTTCTGTCAGACAGTAAATGTTAATGCCATTGCCAAAAAAAACAAACAACGGGTTGCACTGCGGAAGTGCCGGTAGAAGTGAAAACATGAATATTAGCGTTCTGCATTTTTGACCAAAGCCTCCCCAAGAGAACATGCCATAATCTCCAAGCCTGGCATCACATCAATTCAATCCACACAGTGACGCGCAGTTTTATCGCAAAACGCAACCCATCTTGCGCCATTCCACTTACTACCGCCCCATTAAAATGGTTTGACCGCCATTATTCGGTTGATTGACTGCACTAGTAGATTTAATAATAAAGAACAACTTTTTTTTCGCTAGCGGGCGTTGAGTTTTCTTCTTTTCTCAGGTTCTTGTTTCATTCTTTCTTCAGGTTCCTCTTCTCCAAATTGTTTCGAAAATCAGCTTACGTCATCCGTCAAGATTCAAGCGAATCCAACAAGGTCACTATTAGAAAACACTCGCGAACTTGTTTTGACAACAATTTACGTAATTCACAAACGGTATCAGGTTGTAACTGGTATCGATACTGGAAACTGGTTTACGTTGTGTCTGTTTACAATAACAAAGGAACGTTAAAACGTTATTGGTGAATCATTGATTAATTGGAAATTACCGTGATTTTCGTTATTTACCACAACAACACTGATGCGATTATGTATCCATTTGGGTGGAAGTACAAAGACGCGCCGTTCGTATCATTACTTGGAGTCACTGATAAGCTCGAATCGAATATCTGCGTCTGCGCAGAGATGTTGGGAGTGCTTTTTATCGTCTCTATAACGCCGAGTGCGTTTGTTTGCCAGTCTGTATGTCATTCAGTCACAGCCAAGTCCACCAGTCTTGATTTATAAACTAAATAATTTATCATTGTCAACGTTCCAGTAAATTCTGAGTTAAAGAACAGTGGGCGTAGCAAACAACACATTTCCGTGAAGTAATTGTGCATCGCCAAAAAAACTCCTTTCAAACGACGGTATTTGGTTAATAGGGATGCTGACGACTTGTCGATGTTTTGGAAATATCGATGTTTTAATTGAAAATAAATTATCAAAAATCAACTGGAAAGTTTCTTAAAATTAGTAAGGGGGCATTTTTAGCTACTTGCAAACCCTTTCCCCTGATGTGATGTAGTGAGATTTATCTCAACCCCTGCATTTTGCCCTCTGGTTTTTATGTAGATGTCTATAGGCTGCAGTCATCAATTAACATCAATGTGAGCTGCATGCTTGTATGCCACCTTCCTTACATTAAAAAAAAATATGACTTTGGTTTTTGTGTAGACGACTATAGGATGCAGTTATCACTTAACATATGGATGTTAATGCAGCTATGGAGCTGCATGCTTGCTTGCCACAGTTGCCACCTTAGTAACATAAGGAAACGTGTATTTATAACTTTGTATCAAAATAATAATGTTTGTAAATAACAATACATGAACCACACTACTATCTCTCATGGCGAGATTCACAGACCGCACTTACCACACGACTTTACTTTGAGCAAAGTACGCTTAGGGTGATATACACAGACATGCTTAGAACTGTCAGTATGATATGGGATTTGACAGTTCTAAGCGTACTTTGCTCAAAATAAAGTCGTAGTGCGATCTGTGAATCTCATCAATCTCACCCTTAGAACTGTCAAAACTCATACTTTTCTGTCAGCTCTTAGTATACTTTGCAGAAAATAAAGTCGTAGTGCGGTCTGTGAATCTCACTCTTATTATAATATTGGCAACGAACTAGACTCCAGACTATGTTTTAGAGCAGTCATAATATAAATAATCTAAATTCACCTTGACGTTTGTTATGCATCAAAGATATTTTTCAAATCTATAGACTTCGATGTTTAATTTTTTGTGTTTATTTTTTCATGATATTTACGAGTACATCACTATTGTTGACTCATTCCTTTCTGTATTGACAATACATACCCAACTTTTTATTGTACCTAGGCTGTTATATCTGCCGGTCTGCCGGACATAGTTTAAACTTAAGTGTGATAGTTTTCCTTTTAATTTCATTATATATAGCTACTATTGCCGTAACGTTTGAGACTCTTACGAAAATTGGCACGTTAAAGCTTAACAAGTCATGAACAGTTAACTAAATCGAAAAATGATTTTAGCACACCCCTAACATTTTTAAAAGACCTATCCAACGACATCCCACACTAGGTTTAAAGAAAACGAAAAATAAAAATGTTATATAGTTACATGTAGGGGAGGTACCCGAAATATTTCATCGTTTATTCTACCACTTTGTCGGCGTGATTAAGGTATACTTGTGCCAAATTACAAGTCTCTAGTACCAATAGTTTTTGCGCTAAACCGCGGACAGACAGACAGATAGACTTTTATAGTCTATCTGTCAGTTCCTTGTCTACTACGGAACCCTAAAAACGTTGGGTTTACCCATGAAAATAACAGAGATAATTTTTATTATGAGTAATCATGTTTATCGCCCAATTCTATTGAATTGGGGCGTAAGTTGGAAAACAATTGTGACGTTTTCATAGGAAGTGAACACTGCTGCGGTAACCAGAACCGACCGTGTGTGTGTGTGACGTAATGACGTATGCTTACAGGGACGGCTCGGTGCGGAACGTTGCCATGCATTTGGAAATGAAAAAAATAATGTCAAGGGAATAAGCACCATTTCTGGTGCATTCCCCGTGGTTACACCGTTGGTTACACTGGTGCCACAGAATCCCGCGGATATTATAGGCAAAGATTAAAAAAAAATCTTTTTTTTTTCGAAAAGTAGCTGCATATAATATTTTTATACTTCTGCCAAACAAATGATACCTTTTCCTGGGATCACAGAAGCAACGGAAGCTATAGGTCGCGCCAGGTAAAAAGGACGCTGGCGGTCAAGCTGCGCAGTAGACGATTTATCGATCTATTTGGTAGTATGAGGTGCGGCGTTTTCAATCTGCCTACCAATACACGAAACCGCAAGCGAAAGCTAGATCAAAAATAAACCAATAGGGCTAGTACTTTCGTGCGCGAGTGTACCGATGCGCGAACACATCCCTTCTACTTTCTTCCAGCGTTCTTTTTACGTGGCGCGACCCAACGAGTTTTTTTTGGCGGGAACGCGGAAAAGAGCTGTGTCGCTGCGTGATATTATTTTCGAAAATTGTGAATAGTCGCGTTTTTATGTGTAAAAATGGTGGGATTTCATATCATAAAGCATTCGATAACGTTCACAGGTGTAAGAAAGTGATATTATGAAGTGAAAAGTGAATTTTCATGTTGCCTCCAAAACTTCGTAAAATCTCCTAGTAAAGTCCCCATCACTTTACTGGAGCCATCTGATCATATTTCACATGGAAGCATCCAATCATCGTCATCTTCCATATGGATATTCATTATCATAAGAAATGAAGAAAACAATTTACTGAAGATTGGCTGCTAAGGACTTGCTTCCGGCTTAGTAGGCGTTTGGTCCGCTGAGTTTCGTCCGATTCGGGCAAAACGACCACGTCCATTGTTCTTAATATTTTTGAGTGGCAATTGGTCCGCAACCTTTTTTATGGACAAAGTAACGTCAGCCAACAACATAATGAAGTATAAAATATTTTTATTTTTCTTCATGGTAAGTAAGTACATATTCTCTGGCATAAATTGCACTTGCACGCACAGTGCTTAAAGTGACACACAAACAAACTATTATTGTTCCCAAGCACTGCTGTCTCTTTCTTACTTTGGTACCTACGTGAGGCTACGTGATTGGTTAAAAGGGTAAAAGTAGTAAAATTATCTTTTGTTTTATTACTTTTACCCTTTGTAATTTGCGTGGCATCGCCACGTGGCAATACCCGTGGCATCGCCACGCTCGGTAACAAATTACTTTACTTAGAGGTGCGATGTAGAGCACACGTACCTAATTTTGTTATGTGATTGAGTGGTAACAGTTTGTGAGTGAATTGTTTGCCAAAGGTAAGTTAATTTAGAATATTATCATTAAAATGTACTTTTGTCGGAAACTTAATGCTGTTCTGTTTATTATTATGAGTATTATATATTAGGTTGGGGAAAAAGTTTCTTCGCATTTTTTAAGATAATTCAAAACATTCTTTTATATAGTTTATTTAAATTTAACTAAAGTATGTATGTACCATTTTGTTCGATAACCTTTTGCCATCTTGTAGGTAGGGACATGATCCCATTGCTATAAAAATTTTGGGACTTCTCATCAAAATACCGCGACAAGTGGATTTGGCAGTCCTCTCGTGATGTTAACCTAATATTGCATAAAGAATTCTGAAGAGACCGAAACAGGTGGAAATCTGAAGGTGCAAGGTCAGGACTATACGGCGGATGCATTAACACCTCCCAGCCAAACTCTCTTAATTTTTGCTGAGTGGCTATAGATGTGTGAGGTCTAGCGTTATCATGATGAAACACCACACCCTTTCTGTTCATCAATTCCGGCCGCTTTCTCTCAACTTCTTGCTTTAATCTCATCAGTTGTTCACAGTAGAGTTCAGAATCGATAGTCCTGCCTGGTGGTAATAGCTCATAATGAATAATGCCCTTCCAATCCCACCACACACACAACATCACCTTATTGCGAGTTAACCCGGGTCACAGTCGCCACAGTCTGTGAAGCCTGACCGGCCTTTGACCACGACCTTTTTCGCACGTTCTTGTCGTACGTGATCCACTTTCTTTTCATCACCAGTTATCAGCTTCTTCAAAAATGATTCGGTTTCATTACGTCGTAATAAAGAATCACAAATGAGTACACGGTTCATTAGGTTTCTTTCAGTGAGCTCGTGAGGTACCCAAATATGGAGCTTTTTTTTGTACCCAGCTTTTTTCAAATGCGCCAAAACTGTTTTGTGATCAATTCTCAGTTCTTCAGCTACGTCGTAACGACTGATATGTCGATCTAGCTCCACTTTTTCAAAAATGGCATCCATTTTATCCGTAATAGGGCGACCAGAGCGAGGTGCATCTTTGACATCAAAATTTCCGGATTGAAAACGCTTAAACCAAATTTGTGCTACTCTCACAGACACTGCACTAGGTCCATAAACATCGCAAATTTTTTTCGCTGCTTGCGTTGCATTTTTACCATTTTTGTAGTAAAATTTTAAAATGTATCGAATTTCTTCATTAGATTCACTCATCTTGACAGTACGAAAAACAAATGAAAATCACACATTTGCCTAACTTGAATTTGGAATTATGTTCTTTAAAATTTTAACTTTCAATGATACCAAAACCAGCCAGATACAAATACTACAGCCAAAGAGATTTTATTACAAGTTCATACATACTATAATGCGAAAAGACTTTTTCCCCAACCTATTATGTATTATTTATAGTTATGTTGTTAAATTATAAGAAAAACAAGATGTAGAAGCCCTCAAAAAGTTTTCATTCTTTTATCAATATAATTTATATACAGTGCTTATCAAGAAATATTACACATCGAGCTTAGGCAAGAGATAATCGGCTAATTTTGAGTTAGTAGGGCATTATCTCTGATGCAAACTGGCACTAAGGGCGAGATTCATAGACCGCACTACGACTTTACTTTCGAGCAAAGTACGCTTCGAACTGTCAAAACCCATACATTTCTGACAGTTCTAAGCATACTTTGCTCAAAGTAAAGTCGTAGTGCGGTCTGTGAATCTCACCATAAGAGTCCGGTATTGGTCGAAACTTGATCATAATGGTGGACAAACGTCAGAAAGGTTGTGTGCGAAAGAGGTAACGCTCTACATAGACGAAATTATCCGAAGTGTTACGTAGGTACTGTAAGTATTTGAGACTGGCATTTATTTTGGCCGCTATTTTGTTTTCCTTTTCATTTTACAGCGCACGATACATGCAACCTTGATTATATAATATGTATAAAATACAAACATACATACATTTTTACTTACGAGAAAGTATATCTGTTCGTACTTAGACTTAGGACCCCTTTACGTTATTTATTTATAATCTATAAAGATTATTATTAAAATGAAACATAATATCTACTTATAAGCTGCTTATCGGTCTGTACTAATTTCACTATTTACTTACAGTAAAAATGTCAGAGCAACAACCAAGTGGGTCTCAAAAGTCCATAGAATTAGATTTCGTGGCGTCGAAAAGAGGTAAACAGATGGTACTCAGAGGAGGGTACAAATAACACAAAAGAAAAAATAAAATAAAGATGGCGGATCTACATGGTATTGCGTCCAAAGGGCCATTTCTAATGCAGTATTGGTTATCACTAGCACTAATCTAATTAAAAGAGAATCAAAGCATGATTGTAAACCGGATTTCGCAGCTAATGACTACACCAAACGTTTTGACAACTGTCGTCAAAGAGTTGTAGCAGATATCAAGACCCCGATCCCGAGAATCTTCCGAAAAACCGTAGCTAACATAAAAAACAGTACTATTGATTTAATCCAGAAAATCCCACAATTTAAAAATGTGAAATCAACATTTTATAGACAAAGATGCAAACCGCTGAGTGTTACAGTTTTTATTTATATATTTATATTTTGCCAACAATTCCTTGACTTTTACTTAAATTATATCACCCTACTTAAGATTTTACATTCTGACTGTACAAATTTTGCTTTAATAAAAGTTGCGGACCAATCGCCACTCAAAAATATTAAGAACAATGGACGTGGTCGTTTTGCCCGAATCGGTCGAAACACAGCGGACCAAACGCCTACTAAGCCTTGCTTCCGTGGCCGTGAAACAATTAAAAAAAAAAGGAAGCTAAAACGCGACCGAAATGTCGATTGGAAGAAAAAAGTATCGTAACACACCAAACGTTAGAAAATTCAGTGTCACTTCATCTCACAATCCAGATATACGAGTAGTAAGTGAATACCTACTATAACAAGATATAGATTTCTATATCATAATGAAATTGGTATCTAAACGCATACGTTGTCCTTTCTTTTATTGTGGCAGTAAGATTATCACCAACCGATGACTAAAAGTTGCATCCATCTAAGCCTAGGCAGAGAATATGTAATAATACTACGTATAGAATGGACACTTCGACGTCCCGCCCGATCTCCCGCATCACCCAATTGCTTAAAGTTCTTATTCTAAGAGCTTTTTAGGCTCGCTGATTGTCCAGCAGAAGTAGACTGAGACCGACTGATATAATCAAAAACAGAAGTCCGATGACGTTTGAGTGTTAACGCATTGAGACATTTATGCCCGTTTTCAACTCATAACTTTAGAGGAGTCCCCTAATAAACTTACGAAGTGTTTATATAAATGTTACAGAGCATAGACCAACCATCAACGTTAACTATTTACTTTGTAATTTTCAAAAAAATAAGTTTTTTTTTCTACCTGACGTAAGACGAGACGTGATTTTGTTCCGGTGGCAATCTGGGAAATAATTCGGTAACATGTTGCAACAGTGCAAGGCTGTGTCAAATGATTCTTGAGATATTTCATTTAGGAAATTAAAAAAAAAATTGATCAATGTTATTTCGGACTGAATTTGGTTGCGGGGAGAGGTTTATAATGAAAAAACGAAAAAAAAATTCGACGCTTAGATGTGGGGTTCGGTAGCTTAGTGGTAAAGCGGCTAGGCTTGTCATCCAGTGATCTTCAAAGCAGGTCTAAACCAAATTTTTCTGTACATTTTTCTTTCATTTCTGGGAAATGACTCGCATGACAATGTTATTGCGATAGTAAAATTGTCATTGTTAATGTTAAAATCATCTTTGCCACTGATACAAATATTGACAAGTCTTTAAAGCAACTAATGTTTGAATTCAGTTATGTTTATTTTAAGTTATTTATTGTGCGGTATCAAGTATGTCAATGGTAATACAAAAATATGGCGGTTGACAACTCTTTTGACTAGTTTGTCATCTCATGTCACTAGGTTCTTGTATAATAAGTATTAATAAGTAAAAAGAAATAGATTAAACAATTTCATCTTCGTTTTAGTCAAATTAACTTTATTTTTCCTTATATTTTTTAAAATTTTAGCTTTCTTTTGATATACTGTACATCCACTAGGAACACCACGTTACGTACGACTCCTTTCCAGCGACACCATTAAAGTGAATCTAAAACAAAGAACTGTACAGTCTTGTTAATCACCATTTAAATATGACGAAATAAGTGGTATAGCTGTAACCACTCAGTAATTAACAAATGCTCAAATTAACGACTAACTAAACAACCACCCGGTTTGCGTGACGAAAATATAAAATTGCTGATGCTTCACTGTTGCGTAAAGCCATTCAATTATCAATGACAAAACCAGGTCCAAGTGGCCGTCACTGTTATCTGAGAGGCAGAGCTCATCATAAAATTTACATCAATAAAATAAATGGTCAGTTAGTTCGTCAGTGCAATAGAGTGTGGACGCGCGCGTTTCACTACGTACGTGTTGTGAAGGACTTACGTGTGTGTGCGCGTTTGACTGTGATTTATTATATTTTTAATTATTTGAAAAAAGACATAATGGCGGAAGGTGATGTGCCATTGGTCACTAGTTATGGCGGAAGCGAAAAGGAATTTGGAGTTAACGGAACAAAAGTAAAACCGAATTCAAGGTTAGTTTTACTGTCATTCGAGCATTCGACAATCGTTCATAATATTTTGTTTGCTACGTAAAGTTAGAGTTACATTAATCCATCTTTAAGTTTGTATTTTTACCACTACTCGTCATTCGTTAAAGGAAAGACTGAAAAATTTAAATTTAAATCGAATTCATGAAGCGGAAATAGTGTTTTTTTTTTTGCAAAGAGCCGTGTATTAGACCATAATGCCACATACCACTGGTCGAGTTTTATGTTGTATTTTTAAATAAGTAAATAAATTTAAAAAATAATTTTAAAGACGTCGACGAATGATTGGGCGCTTGCAAATATTTAAAATTAAATGTAGGTGTCTATTAAAAGACAGATGTTCTATTACGTATCATCTCTGAACAAAACAACAAAGGCACAATCGAGTTCGGATATTCGCTGATTGTTTGATAATGAGTCGTACAATTGTGAATTTTATTTGTAATAGATGCGACACGGAAAAATATGTGACGTTCGTTCGTTGTTTAGTTTCACAAGCTATACTTGTTTACAAAGCTAATCGCTGTGTTATTAAATATTTTGACTACGAATTAGTGACGAATTATGACGTTTAATATTCTTGGTTAGGGACAGAATTGAGTGCTAATAATACATGCTTTATCTTTGACCATGGACGTTTTGTTTTTTTTATGGCATTGCATTTTATGGAATTCTTCCATTATTGGTCTTTTTGGTTGGTCTACTGCAACCGTTTTGGTCTTCTCTTCTGTCACTTTTTGATTGTGGATATTGTTTTTTTTAAGTACTAGGCAATAGAACCATGTCTTGGTAGCTTCTTTCATTTAGGTATTTTTCTTTCAAGTTATCCTTATAGGTATATACAAGTCGAATTCAAATATTGATTTAAAAAATAATGATAGGGCAATGGAATCAAAATAACATTGCTAACATACATCGAAAATAGGACATAGGTATTGTTATTATTTGCGTGTAGCATGATACACAGTAATGAATAATAAACATGAAGGTTGTATTGTTAATTTAAATAAATTAGAGATCTTCATATAATTGCTCCATGCCGAGATAAAGTATCTACTATTATGAATGTGCATAAAAACTCAAAAAAGTTGCTAAGTGCGAGTTGGATTCATGGGCACAGAGTCCCATATAACTGCTAAAAATGCTATGTTACCTACCTTAAATACCATAGACTAAATAGACTTCTTTTAGGTTTCGTAAACCTGTTTTCCATTTTTGTTTTAAATTTGTCTTAGTTGTTTTGCTGATAAAGGTGTAATTTTTTTACAATTTACTGAAATTACTTCAAAACAATTTTATTTCAATTTCCATTTTTTATCATTTTAATAATTAAATACTATAATGGAATCCTCATAGACCTTCAAATACCTGCTGGATATGTGACAAATAGGAATTTTGCAAAACTATTTTTCAAGTCTAGTTTGTCCCCAGATGAGACAGAAATTATGTATTTTTTACTTTTAAGGTAGGTCCATAATTTAAAAAAGGCCCTGTACTTTTGTAAGTGTGGCTGTGACAGACAGACAGACGCACGATAACGTTTTTCCGTTTGAAGTACGGAACCCTAAAAGCATTACAAGATTCTTGTCACGTCAAACGATGCCGCAGATAACGTAATGTACAATTTTAATGAACATAATAAAATAATTAAAACGACCCGGCTTCTTGCTTTGTATTCATTTCTGTTTTTTTTTGCTTTTTTAAATTTGGGCCGAATGAAAAATGACTATCTTATCATAAATATTTTTAAACAGTTTGAAAATATTTTTTTGATTCATTCGGCTAGTAGTTCGACTTCGTAGAGCGTTATCTCTGTTGCACACTGCATATTCTCTGACACTGCCTACGTTTGTTCCTAGGCCTACGTAAGTACTGATAGTGCTGTATTGGTCAAAATTTGATCAAAATGGTCGATAAACGTCACATAGATAGTGTGCGTAAGATATATCGCTCTACAGAGTCGAAATTAGCCGAAACCTCTTTCCTAAGGTCGATGTCGATATTTACTGGTGGGGGACCAATGAGGACAATATTTAGAGTAGACATCGGAAGAATCGGAACAAACGGCCGGTTCCGTTATTAAATTGATTTGACAGATTTTGTATGATGTTTCACGTCAGCTGTCGTTAGTATTGCCAGGACCGATTTATTTTAAATCGGGACACTAGGTAAAATAAATTGGGAACCAGGGGTACAAATCGGGACAGTAAAAAGCAAGCCAATTAATTAATTTATTGATCTATCAAAAGCCTCTGGACTCAACGATGATTGATTTTTAGACAGGCTTTTGTCTAGCAGTGGGCGTCTTTCGGTTGAGGTATTGATGATGATTTTTTTTTTAAAGATATTGATTTATCGGGACATTTAACGTCCTGATCAAGTGTTAATCGGGACGAGTCCCCAGAGCCCTGAAAATGGGGATGTCCCGCGCAAATCGGGACACCTGGCAACACTAGCTGTCATATTACTATGGGAAAGTGCAGGTGAAAAACTGAAACCATGCTATCAAGGAGAATGTCCAGTCTAGTACTTCAGTACTTAAAAGTCAATGGTGGGGACTGGTTTTATTTCAATGCACGCATTGAATGTTAATGTTAATCGCTGATCAAATATTATATTTGCTTGATTTTGTGATATAAACATTCTATTTGTTCTGACGATGTTTTTTATTGTTCATTCAACGACGTCAGTCGTTGATCTCGGGTTTTTTCTTATTTATTCGTGACGTAGAATTCTTATTTGATTACATATTTTTAAGTCCTTTTACAGCTCATCTTCTGAATAGGTATATATAAATTACGCGTCACGTTATTCAATTTTAATCAAACTTTGCGCACAGTGTGCAGTTTGATCCAGGGCCGAATTTTATTTGCTGTGTTCTTTCGGTAGGTCTGAGAATAGACTGCAAACTATTTTTTTTTTACTTTAAGCCGATACGAAGTTCGCCGGGAGAGTTAGTTATTTAATATGTATAATGGCTCTGTAATTTCCGGCACAGAGGCATAAAACCTTAGGCCTCAGGAGTGGTAACGCATCTGCATTTTGCCCTTGGTCTTTGTGTGGGTGTCTATAAGCTGCAGTCATCACTTAACATCAATGTGAACTGCATGCTTGTTTTCCACTTACTTCCATTACATTAAATATGAAGACGCTACCTTGTTGATAAATGATGCTACAACTACAATAGTTAAAAATAAATAAATTTTAATTTACAGTGTTTTATTTAACAGCTGAATTGTATATTTCTCAATACATTGTCGCCATAATGATTTATCAGCATATAAATTAAGTTAAATGGCGTACATCTTATTAAATGTTATACGTACATGCAATAATTTATCCCATTCAAGAGTATTCTTCGGACTATTATAAAGAATGACGAATTCGTTAGGTAGAAGAAAGAGACAATTTGCTTATTTTGGATCTGTACAGCGTTAACTCTTTCGCACCTCACTTGTGTGACGTTTGTCGACCATTTTGATCAAGTTTTGACCAATCCGGACTATCAGAGCTTACGTAGGCAGTGTGCAGCAGAGATAACGCTCTACGAAGTCGAAACTAGCCGATTGTCTCTTTTGTAGGCTCGATTTGCAATATTTCTTGCTGAGTACTGTACCAGTTTCTTTTCCTACTTTGTGTGAAAGGTATTCTTCTTCTAAATCACTCGTAGCCATAGAGCAACGCGGGCCACCGGCCGCCGCGACGGACCGGAGGCAGAGAATATTATAATAATACTACGTAGGTATAGAATGGACACCTCGACGTAGCCCGATTTGCTCGCATCACTCAACCCCTTCCTCTCTTATGGGCGACGGTTGGTATTTTGTACGTGCTACGCACACAGGTGCGCGTGTAAATACACGTCACTGATTGATGGCTGTGTAATAGAAACCAAATTAAGCGTGTGTATGGCATTTTGGCGGAGTGTTCGCGGTGGGCCGGAGCTAGCCATAGCGCTTATTACCGATGCAAAACAGTCTGTCATTTTTGCGGGGGGAACCACGTGTGATACACACACACTACAAAAATCTATTACTACGAAACTCACACCTTTACTTTAACAAAATACATAAACAAATTCACGCACACATTTAAACATCTGGGCGACAGGCGTAGGACCATTTGGGCTTGTACAGACAGAGGGGAATGCCTGCTTATGGCTACTCCCCTCCAGTCCGCCGCGGCCGGTGGCCCGTGTTGCACTATGCTCGTAGCGATATTTATTAAAACTTTGAAATATAAACATATCAAAGCAGACATTAACGAATGAAACGTCGATAACCCACAGTTCATATCCCCTTTAATGACAAATGTGCACATCTGTTTACTTAATTAAGTAAATATAATCATTATGCTATTGGCCTGTCTGTAGACTTCCTTCCTTCTAATTTATTGTATCTTCACGCCTTACCAGGGTAGGCAGAGAAAGTGAAATACCAAGCATTGTTATGAAAGTTTAAGCTGGATTGTTCTCTTAGGTTCGGTTGCACCAAAATGTTTGTGAAAGTTGTTTTTTTGTCAAATTTAACAAAACATTAATATTAACTTAACACTCATTGACCTATATGTATTAAAGTACTCGACTGGACATTCCCTTTGATAGCATGGTTCCAGTGTAGCAGCAGTAAAATCAGAGTCAGTCAATCAATTATCAGTCAAAGTCACAGTCAGTAATTCGAGTAAAGCGATGGCTGCTTAACCAGAACATTTACAATGAATTGTTGGAGGCAACTTGAAAGGACGTGTTTTCGCACTGTTTTTCTATTTCAATAGACACAGGCACTGCAATAAACCTATATCAAACAAAATGCCACCAACTTTATTCAATATAACCAACTTTATTAAAAATACACCAATAAAATGAAATAAAATAAGAGCACCGTACGCCTCTTTCAAGGTTCCCGCCAAAACTGCACTTTCCCATAGTAACATGACAGCTGACGTGAAAACGTCATTCAAAATATCTGTCAAATCAATTTAAAAACGGAACCGGCTGTTTGTTCCCGGTGTCTACTCTATATTTTGACCTCATTGGTTGCACCAGCGTATTTTTGACATTGTTAAGTTACCAGGGTTGACAGATTCTCTTTTAATCTGACAGATAATTTTGAGGTTAACTTTAACATAAACCAGCGCAGCTCGGCACTTACGGTTAAAATTAATTTTATGACGTCATTTAACAATTTTCAAATGGTGCAAATCATGTTTTTTTACTGCTTTAACAAATTGAGTAAAAAAGCAAAAAAAATGATTTGCTCTATTAGAAAATTGTTAAATGACGTCATAAAATTAATTTTAACCGTAAGTGCAGTCACTTTAATAAACAGTTTGGTGCAACCGAACCTTACTGTGTCACCTGGCTGTATGCCTATTAGCCATTTCCACGACCTATTAGATCTAACGTCAGCACTTCTAGAAAAAATCAACGCATAACTTAATTGCATAATGCGCTACCAATTGCACCGCACTCAGAATAATTAGCTGTAATGTGCACGAATCATAGCTCTTGCTTAATATAGTTTACTAGTGGCTCTCCCCGGCTTCTCACGGATGCAATGAATGTAATGCCTATGTCACTCTGAGAAAAATCTATTATTTTACCCACTCTTGATTATGCTGATGTTTGTTTCTCAGATATCTCACAAGAACTTCTCAACAAATTGGATCGATTACTTAATACTTCCATTCGCTTTATCTTTGGCCTGCGAAAATATGACCACATCTCCCTCTATCGTTCTAAGCTTAAATGGCTTCCTATCCGCCAGAGACGTTCCTGGCGGATACTCTGTTTTCTTTTTTCAATCATTAACGATCCATGTTCTCCGAATTATCTTCAAACAAAATTTAACTTTCTCGGCGACTCTCACAGTCTTTCTCTTCGTTCATCGGAGAATTTGACGCTTGCAATACCTTCCCACCATTCTGTTTTTTTGTCGAAATCTTTGGTAATATCTGCGATTAAGCTCTGGAACACGCTGCCCCTTGACATTCGTAAGTCTCCCTCTAAGTTTTCATTCAAACGAAAGCTCTATGGTCACTTCCTGGAATCGATGCCTTAGTTTTAACTTTCTGTCGTCCTATGCATATATATTTATAATATATTATTGTATATATTATCTATATACTGTATAAGTTATGTATATATTATTTATGATACGTAAATATAATAATTATATCTAATATATTTTTATCTTTTTATTGATTGTTTAATACAATTTATAATGTTTTTGTTTCTAAACAATACCTATTTCTTACTGTCCATATAGTTTTTATTATTGCACCCCTACTATCAGTATCCCACTACCTCAAGGTTGACTGGTAGAGAATGCCCTATGGCATTAAGTCCGCCTTATGTACTAGGTGCATTAAAGTTTAAATAATAATAATAATAAAAAATCAGAAATTGCAGTTTTCTAATGATGAAAAAAGTTTTGAAATCGGTTTAGCGGTTTTTGCGTGAAAACGTTACAAACACACATATACAAAAACATAAATGTTTCCGCTTTAAAAGGATCAAAAGTATTCAAAAGCCAATGATTTGTTTTTTTTTTCGTTTCTATGGCAATGGTTTTGTACTTTATGCCAATGACAAGTAAAATGGCTTTCTTCTTTTCATTTTTATGTTACAATTCTTATTTTTATGAGTTAATATGAAAATCCATTTGGAAAATGGAGATGATGACATGGTTCCGCTAAAGTAATGGGGACTTTACTTGCAGTTTTTACGAAGTTTTGGAGGCAACACGAAAAAACAGTTTTCAGTGTATATCTTTTTGTTGATCTTGGTATAATGCTTTTATGTTGAACGGAACCCTCGGTGCGCTGCTTTGATGGTGACTCGTACTTGACCGGTTTTATATTTATGTCAATAGTCTAGAAATAAAAAAGGAACATTAATCTTTATCTCAACCAGAAACGACATAGTCCGTATGCGTCATGGCTCATTTACGCGTAAAATATATTCTTTGTTATCTAACCATTATGGGTACATACTCTTTGTTGTAAGTAACTCCTTGCTTTATGCGGAAGGCAGATTCCGAATGAACGTGTGCAGGCGGCATAAGTGGCATTATCATTATTTGTCTATGCTCAGGACTTGTATTCGAAGAATGAATTTGCCCGCGCATTAATATGAAAGTTGACTTGTAATTATTAACATTTGGTTTTGTGTAGATGTCTACAAGCTGCACTAGTCACTTAACATCCATGTGAACTGCATTCTTGTTTTGGTAAACAAGTCAACCATATACCTAACTAAATTCGAAATCGTGTTTATTTGTTTAATTTTTTTATGTAGGTACCTACCTCATGAAAGTGGCAAACAGGCATGCAGTTTACATTGATGTTAAGTGATGACTGCAGCCTATAGACACTTACACAAATACCAGCGGTCAAAATGCAGATGCGTTACCACTTCTGAGGCCTATTAAGGTGTTATGCCTCTGTGCCGGCAATAACAGGGCATGGCATACATTACCACCTGACCCCGGAACACGATAGTGCTGAACACTACCATTTAGCGGCAAGTTTAATAGATAATGCGGTGGTGCCTACGCCGCGAGCTCTACCACCAATAAAAAGTAAATTAATATTAGTAGTACTATGTTGGCATAAGACGGAAAAGTAGGTATTGACTTCACATTGGATTACCTTTAGCTTTCGAGCCTTAATTGATGTTAATTCCACCTTAAATTACCTACCAAGAATTGTCTTGAACTATAATATCTCCGTGTATAAATGATAAAAATAACACTCAATCATTTTGGCACACCGCCAAGTGCCACAGAAAGCGCCAGATGATGCTAGACTAGTTAACCGACTGAATTCGATCTAGATTCTTGTTGCAATGCTATTTTTATCCGTCAAAAATGCCTACTAAAACTATCTGTCAAATGTTGTTACAATGCTCGTCAAGAATGCACATAGAGCCTAGGAAAGAGACGGATGTTTTCAAACCGCCCATAAAGCCACAAGGTTTAACGACGCAACCGGGACCGACGGCTCAACGTGCCCTCCGAAGCACGGAAACGCGCATTTTAATTTGCCCCTAGCGGTCACCCATCACACACCCGACCGCACCCGAATCGCTTCACCGAGTAGATCGCTTACAATCGCAAGGCCATGCGCGCTTTTTAACATCATAATTACGAACTAACTTTAGTTTAACTTCCATTATGAACTTTGAAATGATAAACCGTCTTATGCGTGACACAGAATCTACTGTTTAACATATATTTACCGTTGTCCAAGTTTAAATTCAATTTCAACTTTACACTCAAAAGATAAAGATGTTTATCGTGTGGTATGTTTAAACGAATGCCTACTGTTTTGTTCTTATTGTTTGTGGGACAATACTGCTTGTAAACTTAGCCTTATCTCCTTAACAATAGGTGAAGGATATTATTTTAACTAGATTAAATTAAATGCATGTTTTTAAGTATGTATGTATCTTCACGCCAGGTCCCTAACGGGGTAGGCAGAGAGTGTAGAGCGCCAGATATCCCGGTTCAGACAAACCTCTCGTGCCTCGTCTACCTTCATCATTCTCTTCATACATGCACGCCGATTCCTAAGACTTTTGACCCCACCATCAGACAGAACTCGACCTATTTGGTCATGGTAGGTCAGCCTTGGTCTTCCTGGAAATAGAAATAGAAAATATTTTTATTTCGAGTAGATCTTTACAGATACTTTCAAAACGTCAATAAATCATAAACTACCTAGAGCGAAGAACCATTACATATAGTAAAAGCAAAATCATATATTAATAGTAAATTAAAATTTAAACTATTTGGTTAAAACATAATAATCATAAAATTTTTCAATTCCTTCAATGATAATAAATGAAGAAAAAGAAAAACTTATTCGTCAAGATCAATGTTATTCACTTAGCAGAGTTCCAAGTGCAGTCACTACTGAGAAGAACTCCGCTACCCAACAAACTCAGTAAGAGCTCTTTTAAATGAGAGCTTAAATCTAGTACGGATAGATTATCGTGAAAAATCAAATAATGTCAACGTCCATAGCATAGATGGAAATAAACTGCTATCTACTAAATGTGATGTAGCCCCTGCAAACCAGAACAGACCAGTCCCCACCAACAGCACCCGTTCACGAGTATGACGCATGTGACAGCCATTTCCCTCCTCGACCATTTTAGAGGGAAGTGAGCAACCCGCCACACGACGCCGCCAAAGGCAAAGACATTTAAGCGTGCATGACTGTTCCGGATATGCATACGGGGGCCTCTGTAACCATCCACATTCGCATTGTATATCTGTTTAGTCATTCGCTCATTCGACATTCTTTCTATATGCCCGAACCATCGGAGCATGCCTTTTTTCATTTTTACACCGATACTATCATTCACACAAAGTCTCTTTCTTACATCTTCATTACGAACGCGATCGGTGAGTGATACACCGCAGATCTTGCGCAAAGATCTCATCTCGACCGCGTTCAACTTACTTTCATGCTCTTTCCTGTTTTTAAGTAGTTATGGACATATTACACGGCACGGTATTCATGGTACGATAGCAAGGGTCAAGGTAGTGTAATAACATTTAGGGAGTTAATATCCTAATAGAGCTAGGCTCGATGTGCAATATTTATTGTTGAGCACTGTAGTAAATAATTGATTTACCTTAATAAAAATATGTTTATTTTATACTTACTTATTACTGTATGTACTAAATTCTGTGACACTTATGTTATGTCTGATGCTGATTTAATAAATATTTCTTTTTTATTACAGGTAATTTATCCACACAATTTAAGTTTTAGAGTTTTAGAGGTAAGATTTTTTCTAATAACTAAAATAAATCTTCTTGTTTTTCCAATTAAATTATTATTGCGTAAGTATATACCTTTTACGGATTTAATTTAACTGCTCATTCTGTATCGTAGAAAAACCTCTTATTCATCGGAAGCCTTTCCGATTGGAGCAGAACAAATTAAAAAGGCTATTACACGACACGGTATTCAGGGTTCGGCAGAAAGGGTGGGCGTGGCCTCGAGCCGGGTTGCCGCTTATTACACTA
Organism: Macrosoma leucophasiata; assembly: GCA_036365455.1. Classification (NCBI taxonomy): domain Eukaryota; kingdom Metazoa; phylum Arthropoda; class Insecta; order Lepidoptera; family Hedylidae; genus Macrosoma; species Macrosoma leucophasiata. The sequence goes on from JAWQUS010000015.1 coordinate 6,584,704, forward strand.
TCCGGTCGACAGGGCCCTAACTCAGTCACAGTACAAATATGAACAGTATGTAAACTACGTACATAACGTTGAAACGGCGCAATCACACAAACATGCGCATCAACGAGGCCCCTAAGCGGTTCTCGCGGTGCTGCAGCTCCGAGTCACTCGCTAATTAAGCGTCGATGCGCATGTTTGTGTGAGTGTGCCGTTTTGAACATTTTGTACGTAGTTTCCATACTGTTCATATTTGTACTGTGTGTAGTTAGGCGTTAGTTAGGGCGTTCATATTTGTACTGTGTGTAGTTAGGGCGTTAGGCTGACCAGGCCGCTCCGGTCGCCCTAATTACGGCCCTAACTCCCTAACCCTTGCTATCGGACCCTGAATACCGTGTCGTGTAATAAGGCTAATAATGGTCTTCTCGGCCGCGTTTTATTCTTTGTTAATTTTATTACTATACTTATACATGGTGTAGTTTAAGTGGTAGAATCTTTTTATCTTATGTCTAGGAATGCCATGGAACTCTTCTGGTGGTAGGGCAGAGTGTTCAGCACTACTGTGTTCCGGTAACACGGTTATGTATGGCCCCGTAATAACTATCACAGAGACGTAACAACTTAGGTATTAGGTCTTAGGGGTGGCAACGCATCTGCATTTTGACCTCCGGGTTTTTGTTTAGATGTCTATAGGCTGCAGTCATCACTTAACAACAATGTGAGCTGCATGCTTGTTTGCCACCTTACTTACATTAAAAAATAATTATTATTAGAATTCCCTTCTCATTCTCCCATATCAGTAGATTCAGCACTGAAATTTTACCACCATGCAAACCAACCAATGCAAATTGATTTCTTCCATTTTGTTTTGCTGAAGTGCATGACGAATATGACTGTCGGTAAAACATGTTACGGATTATAAAATAATCAAACAACTGTTATGTATACATTTCTTACATAAACTATAGCCGAGCACTATTGAATTGATTGAGTATTGTGTTCATTTCAAAGAGCAACACCGGAGGGGAGTAGCCATATGCAGGCTTTCCCTTCTGTCAAAGTACAAGGCCGTGTAAAAACACGTCCTGATTGATGTCTGTGTAGTAGGTAACAAGAACAGGGGCGGATTTCCCTATAGGCCGAGTAGGCCCGGGCCTAGGGCGGCAAAATGTAGGGGGCGAAAAATTTTAATCGTTTTTTTTTAGTTGTTGCCTACGCGCATACGTGTAAAATCTCAAAAATGTGTCCATAAAGCATCTCGCGAAAAAAATTACATGTATGATCAATCAATAAGATTATTAGAAGAATTAATTACTTAAATCTCTTACTGACTGTCGTTTTTTTTTCTTTGGCAATCTTTCATAGCCCTGGGGCAGCCAACGTTTCAAATCCGCCGCTGAACAAGAATAAGCGTTTTTATTTGAACCGAGTGTCCACAGTGTGGTTAGACTTACTATTCATGTGAACTATTGCGATTTGAGTATCGTACTCAGTTTCTAATGATGTTATGTATATTTGTCCCACCAATAACCATAGCATTAGTTCCGCCATATATACAATGTGCATAAAACTATAAATAAATGTTAGCTCGATGCTCACTACCTCGATGTCCCTACCTCGTGGTAATGGTATGTTTTGTCGATGGGTTATCGAAAGATCAGTTTCTACCTCGCAGGGTTTCTGCCTCGACGGTACGCTTGTTGATGGCTTGTTGTCTCGAAAAATGATAAAAACCGAAGTAAAGTAATGGTACATATTATTATTAGAATTTCTGAAAACAAAATCGCTCATTATTATTTATGTTTAAAATACCGAGTACGTATTTAACTTTCGGCGCGTAGGTACCTATTAAACATAGGTTAACATAATAAAACTATAATCTGTTTCTATGGAATAGATTTGGGGCCATAGTGAAGGCTTTTCTTATTTATTTATTTAAGTAAACTTACAGATTTTTGTAATACATATGGTTCTAGTAGGACATGAATAATTCATCAGCCAAAACAGTTCCAATGCGAAGACTACAGAATTTTGAATAAGTTTAAGTTCATCAAACAAATTTAAATTTAAATACAAATAACTATTTCGACAAGATAGGCAGACGGGCCACCTGATGGAAAGTGGTCACCGTCGCCTATGAACATTTGCAACACCAGGGGAGTTGCCAACGCGCTGCCAGCCCTGACGGGACACTTTTGATGCTAGTTTTGAGGAACTCCACATTATAGCACCGATACTCTCACCATTTAATTTGAAATCAAACAACGAGTAGTCAAATAAATAAATATACATACAAATTTTATTGAATATGTTATTTACGATTGTTAATATATGGTTTACGATGATAAGTAATAGTTGGGGAAACCCGTCGTGTTTGTTTGGTTTATTGAGGAAAATAAAGTATGATTATATAATTGAACCGGCGACAGATAACAAATTCAGAGAAAATAAAATGAACGTTAAGTATATTTATAATTAGTATTCATTAGTAACTATCTGACCCGGCAACCGTCGCTCTGCCATACAGTATAAATAGAGTAAAGTATGTACAGTAGATACCTACGTTTTTGCTATAGAATGCTTTGTCTTTGTCAGTTGCATTGTCAAATGTGCAGGATAGAAAAAGTCAAAGGAGAGATTAGCAACACTTTAGCTAAAATACGTTTATGAATAAGGGGGTAAATGTTTAAGCCATTGCCTTAAAAAATAATTAGAAAAAAAACATCAATCGAGTCCTATCATTCGGTGTGAACAACGCGTTTTGATTTGAATCAAATTTATTGACGTGCGCGATATTTTTTTTGCGACAACTTCTAGGATAAATATTTTTATTATTTTAATAATATGCGTGAAAAGCTTGAACTAAATTATTTAATTTTATTAGTATTAATACTGTTGTCCTTAATAACTTGGCAAATACCGCATTTTAATTTTCGAAGATGTAGAAGTGGAAGTGGCAAACAAGCATACAGTTCACATTGATGTTAAGTGATGACTGCAGCCTATAGACACCGACAAAAAGACTAAGGTCAAAATGCAGGTGCGTTACCACTCCTAAGGTGTTATGCCTCTATACCGGAAATTACAATTACATTACCACCTGACCGGAACAAGATAGTAAGCTAGTAGCTGAACACTTCTATTTAGCGGCAAGTACTTATATTAGGTAATGCGGTGGTGCCTACGCCCGCGAGCTCCGTCACTAGAGCTCTACCACCATTAAAATAGATATTTATGCCATCGCAGATTTTTTGTAGATCTACCAAAGAGAAAATATTATATTTCAAAAGATTTAGGCACCGTCTTCGATGAAAGTTCCAAGGCAGCTTGATTTTTTCCGACACCACCAACATTCTTCGTTATATTCCAACTAATTCACATAAAACTTTAACAAATTATATGCACAAACAGTGTTGCCAGGTGTCCCGATTTGCGCGGGTTCGTCCCGATTTTCAGGACTCGTCCCGAACGAATAATCATCATCCCTCCCACCGCACGTGAAGCGTAACAGAGGAAGGGGATGGTTCGGGGGTCGAGGAAGTCCTCATTCCCCGGGCCTATCTAGGCGAACCGAACCCTCTCGAAGCGTCGTGGGCGTGATCTATAGAAGGGGGTACTGGTACGCAGGGTAGCTCACTGAGGGAGGCCATATACTTTTTTTTGTTTTGTTTTATTTTTTTTTGAGTCTCGAGATATATACTCATACCTGATCGCGACGTTAAATGTCCCGATAAATCAATCATCATCATAACCTCAACCGAAAGACTTCCATTTCTAGACAAATAGCCTGTCTATAGATTAATCATCTTTGGGTCCTGAGGATTTTGATAAATTAATTGGCTTGCTTTTTACTGTCCCGATTTTTACCCCTGGGTCCCGATTTATTTTACCTACTGTCTCGATTTAAAACAAATCAGACCTGGCAACACTATGCACAAACCTTCCTCGTGAATCACTCTATCTATTGGCCAAAACCACATGAAAATCCGCAGAAAATCTGCAGTAATTTTTTGAGTTTATCACGAACGGGCAGACAAACAGACGGACTTAGTAATAGGGCCTCGTTTTTACCCTTTACGGAACCCTTAAAATTAAAAGTAATCAACACAACGCGGCCATTCGATCCCTAATCCGGCAAGTCGACACCACGTCTTCACTTTCCTTTAATAAGTACTTTGAAACGGATATGGGCGACGCAGAAAGCATGGCGACGTGTCGATTGATTTCTTTTTCAAATTACAGCAGCCTGTATATAGGAGTGAAATTTGTATGAAAGCCATAACATTTTTTAGGGAATGATGGGGATAATAATAAGGAACAAGCTTGCAGTGAATATAGCACCCCATGGAAGTTGACTAGTGCCACACCGCGGACACTCGGCTAAAATTTCTTAAACACCTTCTACACGGTCGGATCCAACCGCCGACCATCGCGTCCTTGGTCGGGTTGATGTAAAAATGGACAGTGTAGAAATCGGTTGACCCAAATTTTGGTTGAAATCAACGGCCTTGGTCGTGAGCGCATCCCTCGCGACGATCTGCGTCCGTGGTCGGCTCCGACCGTCTGGAACGCTGTCGTTCGACGCGATAGACATAACGGCTGTTTCACACATATCAATGAAGTGGCGGTACTGTGCCGGAACTATGACGGCACGGATATGTGTGGATCAGCCTTTTGCTTTGAAGGGCTGAAAGCACTGACAAGTTCAACTGTCTGACAGTGTAGAACAAAATAAAAACATCGGTTGACCCGACCAATGACATGATGGTCGGCGGTTCGTCCGACCATCATGCGACCGTATAGAAGGGGTTTTACAAGCGCTTATTATTGTCCATTCTATATGTCGTATTATAACATATTCTCTGCTAGTGCCGTCTCGAGACGAATCGGCACCTAGTCAACAAGTCCATAAAAAAAAAACAACAGGCTGCACTCCGGAATCACGGGCAGAATTGAAAACTTGAATATTAACGTAGTGCATTTTTCATTTTGTTGCACCACCACCACCACCACCACCACCACCACCATCTTTCATTTAAAAAGTAAGCAATCCACCATACTTTCTTCCGTCATTATGTGCCATCCGGGAAGTGATTGAAGATAAGTATGGAAAGAGATACATTAAGCCCTATTCAGACCTGCGCGTTATTCGCTACCGACGTGGGGAGCGGGTTGCGCTCGGTATTTTTGTATGAAGTTACGCGACTAGAGCGGAACATAGTCGGTACAGCGGTATTGTTTCGCGGTTATGTGTTCGGCGACAGAAGTTCCGCTAGGCTATAGTAAAAAAAGAATAGTAGTTGAAATAAAACAAGTAAAATAGTGCAATAAAAATAAAAATAGTAGAAAGTTGAAATAAAATAAGAATAGTAGGTAAAATAAATCCAAGAAGTTTCGCTACCCGTACCGGTAGAAACTATTCCGCTTAGGTGTGTGATCAGTAATTTTACCGCGTCCCCACGCGGTTTCGCTACCGTAGGCGGTAGCGAATAACGCGCAGGTCTGAATAGGACTTTACATAGAAACGATGTTTAATATAATTTGTTCTCGGGTTTATTTGATAAGACCTTCTAAAGCTCTGAAAAAAGTACATAAGAGAGGTAAATGGATGCATTCTACCGCTCACTATTCGCCAGGTCCTTATTTTCTGATGGTAGAGCTCCAGTGAATAAGTTCGCGGACGTAAGCACCGCCGCATTACATGATCTACTTTCCGCATAATGGTAGTGTTCAGCTCTACCGCGTTCCGTTCAGGTGGTAATTTACGAACCTGTCATTTTCGGCACAGATGGACAACACTTTAGGCCTCAGGAGTGGCAACGCATCTATACATTGAAATCTCTGGTTTCATGTTTGTTTATAGGTTGTGCCGTACATATAGGGTTAGGTATCCCGACGGCAAAAGCTACACCTCGCCCTACCTACCTATCTGATTCGGTAGCCTATTAACACTAGGTACTTACCGATGCGATGGACTTCTGCCACGAACTACCTAGGTCACCGTCTAGGTTATGGGGGGTAGGTTAATATTGCAAAGAAATAGAACAAAGAAAAATGGTACTTAATTTGTGTCCTGTCGAGTGACCTATTTCTCCCGCGTGAAACGCGTGGTCGGTGTCCCACTATGGCCGCCACGAAAAACGTACACACATCAACCACCGAATCCGTTAACCCGACGCGTAACACCAACACCGCGGCACTACAGTCCTCGATCCGTTCAGGACAATCAAAAACACGCACTCCTGATGGCGGATGGCTAGATTATATAAAAAATATCCGTAGATAATTATGTACACCGCGCAATTACGTGATCGTCCTCGATCCCGCGCTTTTTTACTTTTTTACTAATATGCGGTTGCACGGCTCACACAAAAAAATCCAAAATCTGAGGGTACGTTCGAATTTCGAAACATAGATAATAAATAACCAGAGTGTTATCATAGAGTAGTTCGCAACTGTACCGAACATAGGTCACAATGTTACTTACCATCCATGTAAACTGTATGCTTGTTGCCACTTTGTATGTTAGAAAAATTGTAAATAGCAAAAATCTCCGACCAGTTTATCGGACGATCATTCAAATATAGTGTAGCAAGCAACTTGCTTGTAAAACGTAAAATTAAATAATTTATGTTCATGTAACTTTTCAAAATTTACATAAGCTTATCGCCATTGTCACTTGTTTTAAAAAACACTTAAACAATAGACGATTAACAATAGTGACTGTTTAAAAAAAGTGAATTGCAAAATTGGTGCCAAGGCTAGATTTTGCAAGCTTAAGTATCTTAAAATGCAGTTTGGATTCACTTTTGTGGCTCCAATTAATATTGTTACGATTATTTCGTTTCCTGCTGTTTAATTATATATGAGAATTGAAATGTACGTTTGTATGTATATTCACGCTAAGTCCCTTACGGGGTAGGCACAGAGCGTGCAGCGCCAGATATCCCGGTCGTGACACCGTGAGATGTATTTTGTACACCGATTTCTTTTTATCCAAAAATAAGGTACGGGTGGTGTCTATAGGTTGGTACATAGGTTTATGAAAATGACATTAAAGTTCTTAAACCATTTTTTTTTTCAAGTAAATAGTTTGAAAGATGAAATCTTCCAAAGAGGTAAAATGTAAGCCCCTTTAATAAATAAAAGATTTGAAGAAGGCATTAAATTAGAGAGTGAAAAATAAAAAATATAATATGCCTTACCTAGTGTTTAACAAAAATTTTTCCACGATATTTAGTTAAAACGAGATTTTCTCAACAGTTTTTGTAATCTATTTTCAAGAATTTCAAATATTGCTTTGGAAAGTTCAGTCAAATATTACTTGCTTTTACGAAACTCATCGTGGGCGAGTCCGACTCGCACTTGACCGCTTTTTTACATTTTGAATTATGAGGGCATAGCTTATGGGTCCTAACCCTTCTCCTTCTGGATCCGTTACTGCATGCGTGTGAAGTGTACCTTTGCCTGCTCGTCATTTTCAAGACATAAAAATAATTATCCTAACAACCTTGCATGTTTACTATTATACCTATAACTACTTATCAATAAAGACAAGCCTTTTAGAATGCACAACGTTTATGCTATTTTTTAATATATTTCCTACTATTAGATATAATAGCTAACCAATAAAATATTACAAGACTAAATAAACATAGGCATGACATAATCGTTGTCATGGTCACAGATAGTTTTAAAACCAAGTGACGCAGGATCATTGCCTGAAAAAAAAGAAATTGACTTTAGAGATGTCGGATATGCAAAAATATCGATAGGTAGGTAAGATATTTATTAATTAGGTCGATATTTTTTAGCGAAACATAAATATGCTTAATTAGAGCAACCCATTACTGCTAAGTTGTGATCCAAGATTAGATCCCCGGATCCTTTCATATTTTTTGAGAATTGAGAAGTGAATTGATGATCGATGATTGTTGATTGAAAGAATGATTTGAGAAGAGATTGAGAAGTTTTCCAGTGTCACACCAGTACATTATTAGAGCTTGGTTATGTATATGGCTAGGGATTTCGATAGACTCGCCACAAGTAAAAAAAAATCTAACAGTCATAAGTGTTTTTTAGGTACCTATATATGCTTGAATGTATACATGCGCTACTGTGTCCCTATTATTTCAAGGGATACATGCGTACAGATAAGTTATAAGGTGCTCTATCTCAAAAAGAAGTAACGGAACCTTTATAAGATCACTCGTGCATCTGTCTGTCTGCCCGTATGTCCATCTGTCAAAGTCAATTTAAGTACTTTTATAGATATTTTTTCAATCCCGGATCAACAGCTTAACAGACAAATTTATTATTAAACCCGAAGTACCGTAAATGTTCAGTAGTAATGACGGCTCGCCTCGATTCTAATTCGACTCGACGACAATTCTCATGTTTATAACAATGGGCGTCAGTTCTTTCACTTTTAACCTCAAACCTAACCTCAAACAGTTTGCCATTTTCGCGGCGGCCATTTTGAAACGGTTGACCTTTATCGTTCAGGAACTGAGATATTTCATATTAGATTGTAGGCGGGATAAATCGTGAGAAATGAATTTTAATTGAAAAAATATTTTGGTAAAAGCGAATGTGAATTTCTCTTTCACTAATCACGAGGCTATAACTGAGTTGAAGGAAAGTTCTATTAAAATAATGCACCTATCACTATCATAATATCTTCATATCATTTAGCTGGTAGAGCTCCAGTGACGGAGCTCGCGGGCGTAGGCACCACCGCATTACCTAATATACTTGCCGCTAAATGGTAGTGTTCAGCACTATCGTGTTCCGGTCAGGTGGTAATGTACGACCCTGTAATTTCCGGTACAGAGGCGAACACCTTAGGCCTCAGGAATGGTAACGCATCTGCATTTTGACCTTTGTCTCTGTGTGGGTGTCTTTAGGCTGCAGTCATCACTTAACATCAATGTGAACTGCAAGCTTGTTTGCCACTTCCGTAACATTAAAAAAAAATCAAAAAAGGAGTGGAAGTGTATAATGTAGCCCTATCTTAAAATGTCTCATATCGTAATATATTTGATCATTTCATGAAATGCCACCATTTGAAACCAGAGGTCAAAAGGCAGATGCGTTGCCATCCCTGAAATCTAAGTTGTTACGTCTTCGTGATAGTAATAAAATTATTGAAAAAAAGCCTTAACTGTCCCACGGCTGGGCAAATCACTATTAGCTATATAATAAATCCAGTTGCATTTTGTTTGGTAAGTATAGGTTTATCACAGTGCCCGTGTCCGTGCACTTAGGGGAAAGTGGGGGAAACACGAACGCGGGGTAATTCCGAATTCAACGGTTCCAATATGTTAGAAATAGATGGTCGTATTTTGATTGCACTCATCTTGAAGACCACGCCGCAAGTAGTGCCAGTCACAGACACGAGAAGTACGGACGCACTCTGCGGTCAAGGTATGAAATTTCAATTTTTTTGTATGATTTTGATCTAATTTTTTTCGTGAATTTAACTTGATGTAGCTTTATTTCTACCAACAATAGCAATTTGACTTTTGTGTACGAGAATACTCACATATTATCGAGTTAAATGACAACTACGCTGAGGGCAAAAGGAACATAACCTAAAACATTTTTTGTCTAATCAGTTGTTTCTATACCAAGGGGTAATGACGAACATTACATGTGGGGCAATCTCGAATGTTCGGCATTACCCCTTCATTTCTTCTTCGTTCATTTTTTATCATTGTTTCAGATGCCTCGTAATTATATTAAAAAGACTGAAACAAAGTGAAAATAAAAAGTCTTCAGTTTCTTTATTAGAAATCGTAGAACTGCCTATAATTGCTCTTCTTCTTCTAATCTAAGCGCAATATCAGGATGAGAAAATCAATTAGTGTGAAAGCACACCTGTAAAAGACCAACTTGAACAAAAAGAAAATAGAGAGCGTGCAAAAGAAGAATAAATCAAAAATAAATTTTGTAAAAATACAAAAAAAAAGTGAGACCGAAGATCGAGGCAAAAATATCTGTATACAAAGACACTAAAAAGGTATTAAACATTTTCAATAATATCAAAGGCTTTAATGATTCTGCACCAAAGAAGAGAAGAAAAGAAAAAGAACAAAAAGAAAATTATGGTCCCCCCGATATAAATGTGATCTCTGTCCTAATTAAGATATTATATGTTAGTTCGCTATTACCCCATCTAGTGTTCGTGTTTACCCGAATCACGTCGGGTAAACACGAACACTAAGGGTTTGTTTTTTTTTCTTAATGTTACATTTTCTTGAAAAAATATAAAGTGTTTCCCTCACTTTCCCCTACAGTGAAATAGAAAAACAGTGCGAAAACACGGTCTTTCAGGTTGCCTCAAAAACTTCATTGTAAATGTTCTGGTAAAGTAGCGCTTTACTCGAATTACTGACTGTGACTAATTTGATTGACTGACAGATTTTGACTATGACCTGACTTTTACGCTGCTTTCAAACGAATACGAAATATCGTTTTACTTGACACTGGCAATATGCGTAACAGCGATGCCATTATATAAAAAAAAAACTATAATAAAACTTAACACACACATTCATAGTATCGGAGATACTTACGTACACATAACGACAACGACCTTTTCAAAATTAGCATTGTTAGTGTTTATTCTTCAACTTAGTATGTCACCGTCGCTTGATTTAGCGAATAATGTGCAATGACCTAGACACACATGGGTCATCTGCACCAATGTCAGCCGGTGCCGTAATGGTAGTAACAAATATATTTCGAAATACCTACATAATTTTGCATTGATACGATTAGGGTTGCCAGGTTGCTAATGGCCGAATACTCAAACGTCAAAAGGCTATTACACGACACGGTATTCAGGGTCCGGCAGACAGGGTAAGCGTGGCCTCGCGCCGGTTTGCCGCTTATTACACTATCCGGTCGACAGGGCCATAACTTAGTCACAGTACAAATATGAACAGTATGAAAACTACGTACAAAACGTTGAAACGGCGCAATCACACAAACATGCGCATCAACGAGGCCCCTAAGCGGTTCTCGCGGTGCTGCAGCTCCGAGTCACTCGGTACTCGAGCGTTGATGTGCATGTTTGTGTGAGTGTGCCGTTTTGAACGTTTTGTACGTAGTTTCTATACTGTTCATATTTATACTGTTGCCCCCTTATTCAAAAACGTATATTAGATACGTTTTAGCTATATAATGCTTTGTCTTTGTCAGTTGCATTGTCAAATGTGCAGGATAGAAAGAGACAAAGGCGAGATTAGCAACACTTTAGCTTAAAATACGCTTATGAATAAGGGGGTTAGTAGTTAGGGCGTTAGGCTGACCGGGCCGCTCCGGTCGCCTTAATTAGGGCCCTAACTCCCTAAATGTTATTACACTACCTTGCTATCGTACCCTAAATATCGTGCCGTGTAATAAGTCGATTAGTCACCTTCCAAAGGTTAATGTGCAATATTTATTGTTGGGTCTGTAATCGTACATATAGACTGTGTGGCACCATTGTAATTTTTTACAGCTAAACGCCTTCCCGCGCTAATATGTTTTTTTTTCCCCTATGGTAATGAAATGACTCACAGGTATTCTGCCGCTACAAGTTCAAGATAAAAAGAGGTCCGATATTTTTTGTTTTGGTCGCGATATTTTTATCGGACGATATGTTCGGCCTTGAACGACCATGCGAAGCGAGCATGTACCTATCATTTTTTGTTTTGTTACTTGATTGTTATTAATGTTTTAGATAAACAATAGATTTTTAACGACATGTTTTTACTGACACTGTTAGTATTTAGTGCTAATAGTGTTCCTGATATTTGCGTATTTTCTAGCATATATTCTTTTAAATGCTAGAAAATACGCATAGCATAGCGTATATTCTTTATGAAAGTTTCTTACACATTTGATTGGTTAGTAAATGGGTGAAACTTGCTAAAAAAATGTTTTTATTCTATGAACATAATAATTTGACATGCAAGATGTGTTATGTTTATGTATGAAATTTGATATAAAAAATGTTTTAATATCGAATTAAACATTTTTTTTATCAAATAATTTTTAAAAATATAAATAAGACTTACCCCCATATTCATAAACTTACGTATTTAAGCTTTAGCTAAAATCAACTTAACTCACTTTATTTATAAAATGTTGCTAATCTCTCCTTTCTCCTTTTCTATCCTGCACATTTGACAATGCAACTGACAAAGACAAAGCATTCTATAGCTAAAACGTATCTAATGTACGTTTATGAATAAGGGGGATAGACTATAGGTAAGGAAACCCACACCGTAAGGGACTTGCATTTACGTTTGTCTGTAGCGTTTAGATTTATAATAAAGCAACTTGTTCATATTGCACGTAAACGAAGCTTAAAACAGTTTGTTGGTATAAATAAATAAGTGATTAAAATCATCGTTTTTTTTTTAATCGCATTGTGAAATAGGCGCCTTTGTACTTATCGGCATGCACAAAACAATGGCCCGTGGGAACTCGCATTTTAATTGCTAGCAACACCATTGTGAGCTGTCTAAACGAGAACGAAATGGTACTTTGCGGTTGAGATGGCAACACTGCTTACATAAATAATTTGCGGTTACGGCGATTTCCCGGTTAATTACGTTGAATTCGGTTGCAATGTTTTTTTTAACTGTGATGTAGTGGTAGACTACCACTAGTAAAGCCTTTACTGCTATGCTGAGGTCCCGGGTTCAATCACCACAAGAATAGGTACGTACCTATATGAAAAAAGGCATGCTCCGATGGTTCGGGCATATAGAAAGAATGTCGAATGAGCGAATGACTAAACAGATATACATTGCGAATGTGGATGGTTGCAGAGGCCCAGGAAGACCAAGACTGACCTACAATGACCAAATAGGTCGAGTTCTATCTGATGGTGGGGTCAAAAGTCTTAGGAATCGGCGTGCATGTATGAAGTGAATGATGAAGGTAGACGAGGCACGAGAGGTATGTCAGGACCGGGATATCTGGCGCTCTACACTCTCTGCCTACCCCGTTAGGGACCTGGCGTGAAGATACATACATACATACCTAAATATTATCGGATTTTACTCTTTGGAGAAAATTTTTCGAATGACCTAATGATGAATGTAGAAGAAGCACGGCAGGTGTGTCAGGACCGGGATATCTGGCGCTCCACACTCTCTGCCTACCCCGTAAGGGACTTGGCGTGAAGATACACAACTAATTCTAGGCACGTGATATCCTTAAAATTAGGTAAACGCAACGGCAGTAGGCACTAGGCACTAACGCATTTAGAAATAAAAAAAAATAAAAGATAGTTTGACTTCGGCTAGGAATCGAACCTGCGACCTCAGGATAAGAAGTCTAGCCGCTTTACTAGGTACTAAGCTACCGAAGCCTACATCCTTTACGTAATTTCTAAATTCACTGCCATGTGTTATTCTTTCTTATCTTCTGACGTGCGTACATAAGAACACACACTTTTTGTATATATTTTTTATGTCTGAAGGTTGACAGACAAGCAGACGGGCCACCTGATGGAAAGTGGTCACCATTGCCTATGAACATTTGCAACACCAGGGTAGTTGCCAACGTGCTACCAGATCTGAATTTTTGAAGAACCCCATACTTATTGTAGCACCTAGGGAACACCTCAGAGGGAAGTTCGGATTTTTTCTATCATGGTGTAAGTTGATGCTCCCTGCATCAGATTATTGTTGTGATGATGATTATTGTGTACATACATACAGACAAACAATCATTAAACAAAAACTATTTTGGCATATACCTTCTCTATAGAGACAATCTTAGGAATTCAATAAATTATGTATTGAGCGTATCATGTAATGTGAATTGTACATTAATTAGCCTGCTATTGTATTCGTATATCACGATTGAGTCGCTCATTTGCAGTAAACAAATCGTGATTTTATTTAAAAATCCAAACACACAAAGATTAAAAGATTAAGACGCAACATAAATGGTCGCAATCTAGCCAGATCTAAAATATGGAAGTAACTTTTCTCATATGATATGTTATTAGGTTTTCGCGAGCTACTCTCATCGAAATAAAACTATTTTTACGGATTTATCTCGCGTATATTAAACTAAAATGATTTTTAAAATCAACCCGACGTATCGGTCGCTTTTCAGCTTCCGTGGTCCCGGGCAGACTGAGGTGACATTTGTCTGACAGAAGTTTGAAAAAATTATATGTAGCTACCTCCATCTATTTCGTAAACGCCTTGCGTAGCGTTCAGGATTAACACAATAATTACTTATGGTATCTTCAGGTATTGCAGACTGCTGCGGCTGGGATTTAATCTTGCTAAGTATCCACCACGGGACCACGGAAGCTGAAAAGCGACCGAAACGTCGGGTTGATTTTAAAAATCATTTTAGTTTAGTATACGCGAGATGAATCCGTAAAAATAGTCTTATTTCAACTTTTCTCATCAGAAATCCAGATGACGTGACCATTGCCATCCAGGTGATCATTGCCAGGCATAAAGCAACACCGGCCACCGGCCGCGGCGGACTGGAGGGGAGTAGCCATAGCGTTTATAACCGATGCAAAACAGTCAGTCATTTTTGAGAGGGGGGGGAATACGTGCGACACACACGCACACTACAAAAATCGTCTATGACTACGAAACTCACATCTTGACTAACAAAATGCAGAAACAATTTCACGCACACATTTAAACATCTAGGCGACAGGTGCAGGCCCATTTGGGCTTGTACTTTGACAGAGGGGAAATCCTGCACATGGCTACTCCCCTCCGGTGTTGCTATATGTTGCCAGGCGATGGTTTTTGTACTTAGCATGTTATGATTCATCACTAAAAAAATTTCTAGCCTTAGGGGTCGTTCATAAATTACGTAAGAGGTTTTGAGGGCTAATTTGACCCCCTCTCCCCCTACTGTAAGACATCATAAGATTACGACTAGTCCCCCCTGCCCCTTAATAAGAAATTTTCGTAAGAAAAGATTTTTGTAAGATTCAATATCAAGTTAAAGAGATGAAGTACAGATGGCGCTATTCAATAATGCCAATTTTTAGCGCGAAAGTGGTAGAATTTTCAATTTCATATCTTACGTAATTTTAGATTCTCTGCCCCCCTTACCTATATAGTAAGAAGTTATAATATTCAGTCAACACCCCCCCTCCCCTAAACGCCTTACATAATTTATGAACGACCCCTTACAGGGCTAACGTTACTCGGAGGGTTCAGTGTCTCTCCTACTAAGAGGTCAACGAACGACGGACGAACAGATTTTTCATTTTCTTCTATGAAGGAATTGAAAAATTTGATGATTCACGTATCGGTTATATATTATTATTAAATTGGTATTTATGAATACCTATTGGATTATTATTACAAGTCATTCTCTCTAGGTAGCTTAAACCCGACAATGCAAAAGTGTCCTTGTAGACCAATTTGAAATAAATAATTTGAATTTTGAATTATGAATTTTGAATGCAGATGCGTAGCCACCTGACTCCCCTGAGACCTTAGGGTTAGGTATGTTTTTGTGAGAGTTATTACGGAGCCATAGATAAGCCATAGTTACTGGTGGTAGAGCTCCAGTGACGGAGCTCGCGGGCGTAGGGACCACCGAATTACCTAAATGGTAGTGTTTCGTGTTCCGGTCAGGTGGTAATTTACGGCTCTGTAATTTCCGGCACAGAAGCATAACACCTAATGCCTCAGGAGTGGCAGCGCATCTGCATTTTGACCTCTGGTCATTGTGTGGGTGTCTATAGGCAGCAGTCATCACATAACATCAATGTTAACTGCACGCTTGTTTGCCACTTTCAATCCAAAGTCATACATAGCGGCATAAAATTTTTTTTTTCTTTTTCTAGACAGATAATATATTTTTTTATACGTCTAGTTTCGTGTTGTTAACAGATTCCGATAAAAAACAATATTGTATAAGTTTTAATTGCGTGTTACCAATCGCGTGTATTGTAAAACGAATCTTAGACGACCTAGAAATGATACTCATACAATCAGGGTTGCCACAAGTGCTGTGTTATAAATATATTATACAATATACTGCCAAGATTTGAAAATCAATTAAAACGTTATACGGTAAAACACCTTTGAAATATTATTTTGTTAACCTAAAGAACATTGCCTGATATCTATATATATAAAAATCAATTGCTGTTCGTTAGTCTCGCTAAAACTCGAGAACGGTTGGACCAACTTGGCTAATTTTGGTTTTGAACGATTTTTGGAAGTCCAGGGAAGGTATAAATGGTAAAAAAATTGCAAGAAATTGAAGGGAAATAGTAAAAACCACAATTTTATTTTCCCATACAAATAGTCCGTATCTATCAAACCTTTGACACATTATTTCATTCTGAGGCAATACAAAATTTGCCGGGTCAACTAGTTTAAAATATTTTTAACTCGCCGGATTAAATTTCCTTCACAAGATCGTTTTTCGGACAGAAAAAAAAAAGTGTTTACTTATGTACGCACGAAAGAAGTTATACCTACTCCTTTAGCTTAACAATCCAATTTACCTACCAGACTTAAAACAAAACAACAAAAAAGTTTAGCAACTAAGTTTAGACTCCTGCTTTTATCTTTTAATCAACTAACTTCAGACTGTTGCTTTTATATGTCGGTATGCGCGCGCATCTTAAAAAATCACTCATAATTTAATCCAATCGCCAAATTGCACTAAAAGGAATATAACTTCAAAAAGAATTATCGAAATCGGTTCAGGCGTTCACACGTAATGCCGTAACCTAGAGAAATAGGGATTAATTTTATACAGCTTTACAAACTAAAAAAAAAAAAAAAAACAAATTATATTTATGATTTACCAATCTTCAAGCTACAGTTTTACCATCCATTGGCATTTATCCAGAACACGATATTGACATTAACATTTGGCGGCAGATACGATACACTAATTACGGGAATGCCTATGCGCTGGAGCTCGAGCTCATAAGTAAACAAAAATTGTTTTAGGATAACGGTGACAACCCTATTCACTAAATAGATATTGGGGTCGATTGCTGTACTGTGTTCGGTTCAATTTGGTCAATCACATAATCTTAGGTCGTAAGGGCAGTCGGAAACACATCAAATGGAAGGTTATCTCGGTTATTTATAGATAAAAACTAGTTTAAGAACTTAACTGATCATTTAACTGCCTCTGTCATGTAGTAGTAGCAGGCTATTCTACGAATAGTAATGTATAAGTATAATTTAACTCTTAAGCGCAATACACACTCAGCCCGCCGGGCCGCCGACACAGTTCGCCGTCTCAACCCGGCGGCCTATATGAAAATAATCATGTCGGCAACCTGCGCCCGCGCATGTTTCCCGTCGACCGTAACTCGTCGTTTTCAAAGATTCAAAGATTTATTTTTAGAAATTATCTTAGAAATTAAACATTGGTTTCACATACTTTGCCAGTAAAAAGGAGATGTTGCAAGCTCGGCCCTGGTTCGTACATGTCCTCAAAAAATGGGTAAATTATAGAAGAATCCGAAAAAAATACAATTAATTTAATCAAGAACATATTTTAGAGTTACCACCACATTTTTTTTTTTTTTGACGCGGGTAAACCCTCATGGGCACCCGCCGTCTAAGGGGAGCAGACGGCGGGTAGTGTGAGACTTGTACTCACTAAAACCCCGCGGTGTTCCGACTCGTCCGCCATTAGTGGCGGGGTCACGGGAACGCTTACGCACACATCCGCGACCCCACCGGCGGCAGCTCGTCTCCGAGCCCTCCGCAGGTTGAGCTCTTTGGCTCCAACCAACATTAGTGGCGTGCGGAACACGTGCACGCCACCCAGCTTGGGATCTATTTCCATTTGGGCGACGGACATCCCCTAGTCCGACACCCAAAGGTCCCTGCCCCGACCACTCACAACGCCAGGCGTCCCAAGACGCCCGGGTGGAGGAGTCCAGGGGCACACAGTCCGGCCCCGGGGGAGCGGGAGTGACAGGGATGAACTGACCTTCAACTGCCCCCCCGCGGCCCCACCACGTCCCTATCAAGCGGCGGGACCACCGCTAGGCGGCTGGGGATAGGGTGCAGGGCCATCGACATACCCATACACCTCTTCCCCAGCCGCCTTCCCACCACGTTCCCATCTGACGGCGGGACCACCGTTAGGCGGCTGGGGATAGGGTGCAGGGCCATGGGATTTGACAGTTCGAAGCGTTCTTTGCTTGAAAGTAAAGTCTGCTAAGAACTGTCTGAAGTGGTAGTGCGGTCTGTAAATCTCGCCCTTAGGGCGAGATTTACAGACCGTCCGCACTACGACTTTACTTTCAAGCAAAGTACGCTTCGAACTGTCAAATCCCATACTGTACTGACAGTTCTAAGCATACTTTGCTCAAAGTAAAGTCGTAATGCGGTCTGTGAATCTCACCATAAGAGTCCATCGCGGACAAACACGTAATTTATATTATTAGCGATCAGAAGTGGACATAGAGAAAAACTTTTACAAAATAACCTCTGTTTAATAAAACTTTTCAGCAAACTAGATTTATAACAACATTATATCAATCACATGAAAACCGAGATGGCACATACAACCAATAACATTCAATAAACCCTAAAATCACAGTAATACAGAGCGATCTATTCCTTCGAAAAACACCACCACCCGTTAGTGAACCTTTTTTTTCTTTTCCGGCCAATGCTGCCAACCTTACCGCCTCACAACTAGGTAAGCCAACATTAAAGACGTAGTCAACTGAACGCTTTACAGATGAAATTCTTATTATGTATTAGTTGTCTTTTTACGGTAAAATTAACATAAAGCTAATAATATATATTAAGAAGATTTACAATTTCGTAAGAAACTTCGATCTTGGCTGGAATCTCCCGACCGCGTGCCTTTTTGCTTCTTTTTACTGTTAAATGTCAAAGGATATTTATGCCTTACAGCTTGAGATTAATAGTAAAATGAAGTTAACAGTGACATTTAAAACAAAATGCTCCCATTGCCGATTGCCGCGCCTATTTCAACACACGATGACGCCATGATTTCTAAAGACTTGCTAGTTACAGTTTGTTTACCTATATGTAACGAAAAGTGGTAGTTAGAGGTTTCTCACGATACGCATGTATGGAGACAAAGACGGTCTTTTGATGTGTAGGTTTGTCACGTCATACGTCGGTACGTTTTCTTGCGTTTTTACCTCAGCAGGAAAAAACGGAAACCTTCTATGATCACTCCCGCGTCCGACTGTCAACCACGTCTATTTTTCTCCGAAAAGTACTGGACCGATGAAAAAAAATGAAAATGAAAAATTATTTATTTACCAAAAAACTTACGTTACATGACCAGATGTGCTTACAGCCATCACACTAGATTTAATCTGTATCGTGAGGTACCAAAAATGATACCTCACAATACAGATTAAATCTAGTGAAATTTGGGTGAAATTTAAATAAATAAATAATATACGCTTATTCTCAGAGCTTCACACTAGGGATAAACCTACACGCACAGCACATACGCAACTTTACTGGTGGTAGAGCTCCAGTGACGGAGCTCGCGGGCGTAGGCACCACCGCATTACCTAATATACTTGCCGCTAAATGGTAGTGTTCAGCACTATCGTGTTCCGGTCAGGTGGTAATGTACGGCCCTGTAATTTCCGGCACAGAGGCATAACACCTTAGGCCTCAGGAGTGGTAACGCATCTGCATTTTGATCGTGGTCTTTGTGTGGGTGTCTATAGGCTGCAGTCATCACTTAACATCAATGTGAACTGCATGCTTGTTTGCCACTTCGATTACATAAAAAAAAAAAAAACACCCAGACCCGAAACAAATATCTGTAGGCCATACAAATATTTTTTCCCGGTATGGGTATCGAACCCGTGAGCATCGGTTGTAACGATTGTCACACACCTCTGGGCTAGTCAAGCTACGAAAGAAACAGTTTTACCACTTTGTATCAGATATCTCGGTGGTGATAGTGGCCGGCTTATACTAAATTTGGACGGCCTGGTTAGTCCAGCGGTGTGAGATGACCGTTTGATTCGAAGGGTCGCGGGTTCGATCTCCGCACCGGAACAAATATTTGTATGGCCTACAGATATTTGTTTCGGGTCTGGGTATTTGTGTTTGTGTTGTATGTGTACAACGGCACCCACGACACAGGTTTACACCTACTGTTGGGCTGTGAGTGTAAGCGTATTTTATTTTTATTTTATTTTAATTAGTGAGGCAGTTTAAAAAGAATAATGGATAGAAAAATGTTTTGTGTGTGACAACCCTAGCCAATCGTAGCTATTGTCTGCAATAGTATTTCGGGGCTATCACAATACGGGTCACCAGCTATCTGTGACCCACTTTCGTACAATTCGCTTCGGTTATCATCAAGGGTTAACATCTAAAAATAGTTGTACTACATACGAATAGACGTCTATACACATCGCGATCTTGATTTGAAGACTTGGTTAGTATTGTATTCAGTGATTATTTCAAAAGCCAAGATTTTTACAGAAATAAAAAAACAGTAGGTATGTGTAAATACTTACTTACCTATGTACGCACGTTAGAAGTTCTACTTCTTTAGCGTTACAATCTTATATTACAAAAATTAAAAAAAAATAGCAACTTACTTCAGACTGTTTTTTTTATCTGTTTAGCAAGTAACTTCAGACTTTTATCTGTTGGTGCGCGCGCGCGTCCTAAAAATCAACTCTCATATTTTTTTCCAATGGCGCCAAAAGAAGTACCTCTATATCTATATCTTCAAAATGGGAGATTTGGCGGGCACCTTGAAAGAGGCGTATGGTGCTCTTATTTTATTTTATTTTCTTGATGTATGTATTTTTGAGTTATATTAAATAAAGTTGGTGACATTTTGTTTGATATATGATATCATTGGATATAGGTTTATTACAATGCCCGTGTATAGTGAAATAGAATAACAGTGCGAAAACACGGCCTTTCAGGTTGCCTCCAAAACTTCATAGTAAACGTTTTGGTAAAGTAGCCATTGCTTTACTCGAATAACTGACTGTAACTCACTTGACTGACATAATAAATAGTTGCCTAACTGACTAATACTAACTTTTACGCTGCATATTTTTTATTTTTTTATTTTATTGAAGTGGCAAACAAGCATGCAGTTCACATTGGTGTTAAGTGATGACTGCAGCCTATAGACACCCACACAAAGACCAAGGTCAAAATGCAGATGCGTTGCCACTCCTGAGGCCTAAGGTGTTATCCCTCTGTGCCGGAAATTACAGGGCCGTACATTACCACCTGACCGGAACACGATAGTGCTGAACACAACCATTTAGCGGCAAGTATATTAGGTAATGCGGTGGTGCCTACGCCCGCGAGCTCCGTCACTGGAGCTCTACCACCAGTAGATAAATACGAAATAATCGAAATATCGTGTTACTTGACTTTGGCAATATACGTAACAGCGATGCCATAACAACTGAAAAAAAATTCTTCAAAATAAAAAAGGTAGGAGGTACACTGTAAAACAACTTTGAAATATTATTTAATGAACCTGAAGAACATTTCCTGGTATTTCAAATATTTTCAACCCTCCGAAACATAAAATCTTGACCATCATACAACTATTAAAAAAAAAAAAAAAAAAAAGGTTACTGGTTTTCCACGTGGTACGTGCAAATGTCATTGCTTACATATTTTTTGTCTGTATATATAAATACTCAGTAAGAAGCTAATTAAAAAATAAAAGTACAGATAAATTAGGCCAGCAATTTATCAACAGTGTAATGAGAGCTGAATATGCAAATACAAACTCACACTCTCGGGATTATCATAGAATTATATTTTTGAAATTCAAATTCTTTTTTTTAGCGACACTAACTAGCCAGAGTTAGATACTTTCTTTCTAAGATGGTCATATTATAAAAGCTTTGTGTTAAATATAGCCTACGAAACTTTTTGTGTTGATGTCTATAGGCTACAGTTGAACCCCTTCTGTACGGTCAGATCCAACCGCCGACCATCGTGTCCTTGGTCGGTTTGATGTAAAAATGGACAGTGTAGAAATCGGTTGACCCGACCAATTTTGGTCGAAGTCAACGGCCTTGGTCGTGAGCGCATCCCTCCCAAAAAGCTGCGTCCGTGTCCGTGGTCGGCTCCGACCGTTTGCGCCGACCGTCTGGAAGGCTGATTCACACATATCATTGAGATGGCGGTACTGTGTTCCCGCTAATCTCGGACACGGCTAGACGGATTTTGACGGGACTTTCACTGGCAGATAGCTTATGTAATAAGGAGTAATTTAGGCTACTTTTATATTAGATGTGCCCACGACCTCGTCCGGGTACATACTGAACAATCATAAATTTCTCACGCGGATGAAGTCGCGGGCACAGCTTACATAGCTGTGCCCGCGAAAAAAAATTGCAATATATGTTTTTAAATTTAATTTTCAATTACTAACATCGGTTGACCCAACCAATGACATGATGGTCGGCGGTTATTCCCGAACGTATAGAAGAGGTTTTACTTACCATCTGCTTGTTTGTTAGCCTTAAAATTGGTTCGCATATATAAACAAAATACAAATTCCAACTATGTGTTTGTTGCCTAACACAATACGCAACGGAGAAAGGCATGAATCCAACTGTCCAAGTTCACGCACACGCATATCACGTGGTTACGTGAGCGTCTGCCTGTATATATAGAACTATTTTTTTTTTAAATAAACTTACACTCACAGTCCCATACTGGGACTAAACCTGTGTCATGGATGCTATTATACACACACAACACACACAAGACTTATTGTGGGTGTCTATAGGCTGCAGTCATCACTTAACAACTGTGAACTGAATATTTGTGACACTTCCATTAAGATAAAAAAATTACCGCAGCCTCACCTGCTTTGATCCCCAGAAGCAGCTGTTCATCATCATCCTCATTTCAACCTAAAGACTGCTGGATAAAAGTTTAGATAAAAGTTTGCTGGATAAGGGATATGCCATAATCGCCACGGCATGCGGGTTGGCGATGGCAGTGGTAGAAGTACGTTATATATTATTCGTAGCTTTGTGATGGTTATATCTTGCGTAACCATGTTCCGTGGTGACGTCACGTGCACTATGTTACCATTATTATAATTCGTAGCTTTGTGATGGTTTTATTTTGCGTAACCATGTCCAGCGGATGAAGGAGTGATGAAGTCACGCGCACTGTGTTACCATTATTATTATTCTTAGCTTTGTGATGGTTATATTTTGCGTAACCATGTCCAGTGATGACGTTACGCGCACTGTGTTACCATTACAAATACACGGTTGGTCTCGGATATTTATGGTAATTTTCTGTCAGCCTAGAATACTAAAATCTCGACGTCTTTATTTAATAACCCGTTCGGTTCAATAAACTTATTTTAATATTCTAACGGTATACAATGTGAGAATTAATTCTAAAAAAACGTATTTTCAAACGAAGAATTTCGAGACGTGCTTTTTTATAAATACGATTAAAGTGAACATCATCTCTGTGCACACTGCTTTTACCTAGATACCTACTTTCTTCCTCACGTTAAAATTTGTAACGCCGACATTTCTCTCAAGAGGTAGGCAGTGGTGTATGAGCAGTAGTGGATTTGGTTTGGGAAGGCTTAATTCTGAAGTTTTGTTCGTACGAAATCGGATTTAGGTGTCATTGAGTGCCAATTTTTTCATGTCATGAAGTTGCAAACAAGTTTACGCTAATGGTAAGTAGTACTGTAGTGTAGCCTATAAACATCTGCATTGAAATCTTCTGAGGCGAGGCCTTTTTGTAAGATCTTAGTTTTTCTGAACACAGCCATTTTGATAAAATTTTGACGTTTGACGATACCAAAATTGTTGGGGCTACTTTTTTTTTTTTTGTTATTATGGCATTGCTATTACGCATATTGCCAGTGTCAAGTAAAACGATATTTCGTATTTATTTAAGCAGCGTAAAAGTTAGTTTAATATAATCATCAAGTATAATACGTAAGTATCAAGTATATAAGTTATCAAGTATAATATGTCAGTCAAGTGAGTTACCATCAAGTTATTCGAGTAAAGCGATGGCTACTTTACCAGAACATTTACAATGAAGTTTTGGAGGCAACCTGAAAGGTCGTGTTTTCGCACTGTTATTCTATTTCACTAGACACGGGCACTGTAACAAACCTATATCAAACAAAATGCCACCAACTTTATTCAATATAACTTAAAAATACAGCAAGGAAATGAAATAAAATAAGAGCACCATACGCCTCTTTCAAGGTTCCCGCCAAAACTCCTTGGGGCTACTTACACTTCTTCTCAATTAAGTGTTTGTAGAGTCAGCATAAGAAAAAATCTGCTCGGTGATTACTATTTTAATACAGAAATAATTCATAGAAAAATTAGTAATTCCAAATCTTGTTCGTTGGTTCACATCTGAAATCTTCACATTGCATTTATAAAACGTGTTTTTGTGTCAATAAAACCCAACGGAGCGGGTAAAACCCAGCTAGTCTGTTTAATCTGTAGACGTAAATAAGAATGTAGATTTAAATTTTATTAAATTCCATACCTACGTGTCTTTATCGCCGCAATACGAATACCTAGTACCTACAATACCCAGCAAGAAGAACTGCACATCGAGCCTACGAAAGAGACAATCTTCTAGTTTCGACTTCGTAGTGCGTTATCTCTGCTTCTTTCTTCTCGTGTCAATGGGCTGTCATAGTCATACTCTAGCGGACAAAAAAATTGCCAAATAAACAGCGGCATCCGTATCCACTATTAGGTCTCTTCTTGTGCAACTGTTGGGGCACAATAGGCAGGAGAGCAGATGTATCATATCGTTTGTACTGGTGGTAGAGCTCCAGTGACGGGGCTCGCGGGCGTAGGCATCACCGCATTACCTAATATAGGTACTTGCCGCTTAATGGTAGTGTTCAGCACTATCGTGTTCCGGTCAGGTGGTAATGAACGGCCCTGTAATTTCCGGCACAAAGGCATAACACCTTAGGCCTCAGAAGTGGTAACGCAACTGCACTTTTACCTTGGTCTTTGTGTGGGTGTCTGTATATAGGCTGCAGTCATCAATTAACATCAATGTGAACTGCATGCTTGGTTGCCACATTCATTACATTAAAAAAATCCTGCTTTGGAGCACCGCAGTCACATTCTGGTCCTGACAAATAGCCCCATCTAGCCATGTTTGATCTACAACGACCCACTCCGATGCGTAGTCGGTTTGGCGTTCGCCAAATGGGCAATAGAGCAACACGGGCCACCGGCTGCGGCGGACCAGAGGGGAGTAGCCATAGCGTGTATTACCGATGCAAAACAGTCTGTCATTTTTTGCGGGGGGAAATGCGTGCGACACACACGTACACTACAAAAATCGTCTTTTACTACGAAACTCACACCTTGACTTTAACAAAATACACAAACAATTTCACGCACACATTTAAACATCTAGGTGACAGGTATGGGCCCATTTGGGCTTGTACTTTGACAGAGGGGATAACCTGCATATGGCTACTCCCCTCCGCTGTTGCTTTATGGCTACTGCAGATCGGAACCCAAAGGAAGGCGAGTGTGTCCCGCACCTGGTGCCACCCACTTGGGGATGACAACCTCTCTTTCAATAACTCTAAGCTGTTTAGACGTGAAAGCGTATCACAAAACTTTATTTCGCAATTATAATACCAGGATGCGCCAGAAGCAGAATTTCCCCAAATAGAGGTTCACAACGGTAGAGAATCGGGTAATAAATAATGGGAAGTATTTACTTAATACCTACATAATCGATTTTTCTTTTGTACACACTCAATGTTTTTGCTGTGTCATAGACTAAACTTGCATACATTATACTGGTCAGGTAACTCGTGACTACTCGATCGTGACGTCATAGTTCAAGCTTGCCAAATACTTAACAATTTATGATTTATTATAGGTATTATTACTATCCTCATCGAAATCCGGTCACGATCGTGTTTTGAGTTCATTTCTGAACGGTCTGTACTACTGCTTTACAGTACCCTAAGTAACCAACCACTGATGGTCCGGTATTGGTCAAAACTTAATGAAAATGGTCGACATACGTCACATAGGTAAGGTGCAAAAGAGATAACGCTCTGGGGTGCAACCGCCTTTTGCGTTGCTATTGTCGTTGTCATTGCTGTCAAATTTTCATGTCGATTTTTACTTTAACTAAATAATAATAATCGAAATAATCTACCATTATCGCTTGTTTCTCACCTACGAAAGCAAGAAAAAATAAAAAAACTGGTTGCCTGTAAAGTCGGTTTTACGGGCGAAGATTTTACGTGACAACGTCTTTTTCTCGGTAGAAAGGCATTCGCCGGTCCGGCAGGCCTCTCTCTCGTTCGGTGACTCATCGTTACGTTACCGGGCGTTACACTTTTTCATGAGTGACTCCGAGCCGCAACCTAATTTAAGACGTTGTCACGTCAACAATCAGATTATTACTAGTGATCTTAAAGTAGCTACAAATCGACATGAACATTTGACAGCAATGACAACGACAATAGCAATGTCGATAGGCGGTCGCACCCCTGACACACGCATAGATTTATTATCTACTTGGTGCACGTGTAAATACACGTCACTGATTGATGTCTTTGTGATAGACTGATTTTACTGGTGGTAGAGCTCCAGTGACGGAGCTCGCGGGCGTAGGCACCACCGCATTACCTAATATACTTGCCGCTAAATGGTAGAGTTCAGCACTATCGTGTTCCGGTCAGGTGGTAATGTACGGCCCCGTAATTTTCGGCACAGAGGCATAACACCACGGAATAGATAAATAAAGATGGAATGGTAATGTGGGCGTGGCAAGCGCACGACAACTATGCGTGTACACACACAGTTCGGCAGAACCATTCGTTCGCCGCTCGTAGTGTCGTGTAGACTGCTTCGAACGACGCATCTCTTAGTAAAATACCATGTAGTGCCAATTTTAACATGTAATATCAAATGTCAGACCTCAAGTATAAAGCGAGGAGGTATATCTTTTGATCGGTAAGTCACAAATAACAATTATTGTTATAATACTTGTATAAAACATATAAATATACAAAGGAATATGAATATTCGAACTTAAACTGCATTATTTAATCGTTACTGCTAGCGAATACATTGCTCGCTAAGCACTCGCTCAATTAACGCTATTACTGTCTCCGCTGGCAATGTACAGCATGTAATGCGTTCGCTACACTTCGACTAGTTTATTGGTGAGTATATTGTTGTGTGCGTGCGAGTGTTAATTGTCTACGGGCGTTACATCTTAGTATGCAAACTTACGCAAACGAATAGCTGCCCTGAGATTAATGTGTGGGTGATTGTCGAGATGGTGTTACATTTGTGTAAGAAATTGCATGGGAGAAAAGCGGCGACACTGGTTCTAATACTAAATTGAAGCAAAGGCTTTTCCATCCTTATTTATCTATTCCGTGCATAACATCATAGGCCTCAGGAGTGGTAACGCATCTGCATTTTGACCTTGGTCTTCGTGTGAGTGTCTATAGGCTGCAGTCATCACTTATCATCAATGTGAACTGCATGCTTGTTTGCCAATTCCATTACATAAAAAAAGGGTCCGCGGTGATCTAGGAATACCTAATCTTTCTACCGCTAAATGGTAGTATCACTGTCGTGTTTCAGTTAGGTGATAACGTTTGGACCCGTTATAACTAAGGTTAAGGTTTAACGGTTAGTCTCACGGGTGGCAACGCATCTGCATTTTGATCACTGGTTTGTGTATAGACGTCTATAAGCTGCAGTCATCACCAAACATCCAGGTGAACTGCGTGCTAATTTGCCACCATCGTAATTTAAAAAAGAATCACCTAGTGCTGTACTTCATACAATAAATAGTGTCATATTTTCAAAAACATTAGTAACCGTTTTTGGTAAAGATAACACGTTTACGGAACCTGTTCCTAATATCGTTATTTCGTTATTGTTACTGACATGAGTCATAGAATAAAAATGCGCAGTATGCAGGAGCTTTGGCCTGCTATAGATAAAGCTAAAATAATTATTCACAAGCATGTGTTAATGTGAAATAATATAAAACAACTAAAATAAATGTTTACTTTTTTATTACAACCAACCATACCGAACGAACTAAGGTTTAACGATTACAATGTCTAATATTGTTTTAGGGATGTGTATACACGGGCGGTTGACGCGATAATATATTTTTTGGGACAAAATTTAATAAATTCGGATTCTGGATCGAGTCCGAATCCGCCATCTTAACGGTTATAGCTAACTACTAATAATAAGAGTGAGATTTACAGATCGCACTACGACTTTACTTTTGGCAAAGTATGCTTATAAGTGTCAGTAAAGTTGCTAAAGTATGAGATTTGACATTTTTAAACGTACTTTACTTTCGGTAAAATATGCTTAGGACTGTCAGCAAAGTATGAGTTTAGACAGTTCTAAGCGTACATTAGCCGCAATCGTACATTACAGAAGCACGCATGGCCCCGCGGCTGGTGTAGATCCGAAGCGATCTACTCGGTTAAGCGATACGGGCGCGGTCGGGTGTGTGATGGATGACCGCTAGTGGCAAATTAAAATGCGCGTTTCCGTGCTTCGTAGGGCACGTTAAGACGTCGGTCCCGGCTGCTATCGATAGATAGCAGTCGTTAAACCGTGTCGGAGGCCTTATGGGCGGTTCGAAAACATCCGACAGCGGGTCAGCCACTAACCCTTATCTCCACCAACCCGCATTGGAGCAGCGTGGTGGAGTAAGCTCCTGGCCTCCTCCCAAAAAGGGGAGAGACTCGTGCCCAGCAGTGGGACGTATCGAGGGTTGCCATTATTAAGCGTACATTGCTCAAAGTAAAGTCGTAGTGCGGTCTGTGAAACTACCTACTACCGTGACACCATCAGTCACGGTAGTAACCTTGTACACACATATTAAATAGCATACAGCTTACATAAATTCTAATGCTAATTTAAAATCTGCAATTTTTCATTTTCATTTGACATAATAAGGATAAATAGTAATAAATACAAATCAATCATTAATGCGAAGTAAAAAATAGACAAAAAATCTATAGTATTAAATTATAAGAATGATCGGCGGAGATTCCCTACAAAATATTTCCTTCCTTGAATATTCGAACAGGAAAACTGTTTGGCATACAGTTTGATGTTGCCATTTTTTTTTTTTTTTTTTTTTTTTTGTTATGGCATCGCTATTACGCATATTGCCAGTGTCAAGTAAAACGATATTTCGTATTTATTTAAGCAGCGTAAAAGTTAGTATAATATAGTCATCAAGTATAATATGTAAGTATTAAGTATATAAGTTATCAAGTATAATATGTCAGTCAAGTGAGTTACAATCAACTTATTCGAGTAAAGCGATGGCTACTTTACCAGAACATTTACAATGAAGTTTTGGAGGCAACTTGAAAGGTCGTGTTTTCGCACTGTTATTCTATTTCACTATACACGGGCACTGTAATAAACTTATATCAAACAAAATACCACCCACTTTATTCAATATAACTTAAAAATACACCAAGAAAATGAAATAAAATAAGAGCACCATACGCCTCTTTCAAGGTTCCCGCCAAAACTTGATGTTGCCATGCAGTTAGTAAACAACAGATTCTTTTTTTTAAATTAATTTATTCATGTTCATAGATACAGAGTCTTTCAGTCGTATACATATTGAATTTCACATTTCTTTAAATTAATGAATATCCTTATGGAAGATGACGATGATTAAATGCTTCCATGAGGAATATGATGAGATGATGGGATGGCTCCAGTAAAGCGATGCGGACTTTACTAGGAGTTTTATGAAGTTTTGGAGGCAATACGAAAAATCATTTTTCACTTCATAATATCACTTTCTTACACTCGTGAATATTATCGAATGCTTTAAGATAAAAATCCCACCATTTTTATACATAAAAACGTGACTATACACAAATTTCGAAAATAATATCACGCAGCGACACAGCTCTTTTCCGCGTTCCCGCCAAAACTCTCCTAAAATGATACCAACAGATTCTTATGCTTAGGGTTGCCAGATGGCCGGGATTATCCCGGAATTTGTCCCAAGTCCAGGAAGTTTTCTATGCCGTCTCGGAAAAGAGATTTTTAGAAGCGGCCGTTGTTTTTTTTTTGTTCTTGATTTTTTTCAGTTTTTTTAATATTCATTCCGTTTGTGTCCTTAAAAATGTGCAGGAAATAATGAGACTGGATCTGGAAATTTTACTAATGCTACGTTTACACGCTTGATAAGCATCCACCAGCTCCAAGCTATTACAAACGCCTGGATGCCATTTAAACTCTCGCTATACGTTAGCAGTGTTGCTACCCAGTAGATACGATAATTATGGGGAAGTCTGCAACATTGGCATTTTTTATCTGTTTTGTTAGTCACTGATTTGATTTTCTATACGCTCCAACCATTGGAGCATGTATTTTTATAAGACGAACGAAAAAATTCGTGAGCGATCAATGATGCTAAATAGAAAAACAAACACTAGATAATGTAGTTATTGCGTATCAGATGTCTATGTTTTTTTTTTAAATAACGAATGTGGCAAACAAGCTTGCAGTTTATACGGTTGTTGTATGACGACTGCAGCTCAACGGTGCGGTTTTCGCGTTCGTTTCTGCCCCCAGAACGTGTAAATTGTGGAACGAACTTCCCTCTGAGGTATTCCCTAGGTGCTACAATATATATTCTTCAAAAATGGCGTCGAATGAGTCCTTCAGGGCTGACATCGCGTTGGCTTCCTGGTGTTGCAAATGTTCATAGGCGACGGTAACAACATACCATCGGGTGGCCCGTTAAAAAAAAATAGATATCTACACGAAAACTCGAGCTCAAAATGATGTGTTGCCACCTGTGAGACCTTAATTGTTGAGTCTCTGTAATAGTTATTACGGGCCCATACATACCATCTAACTGGAACACGATAGTGCTGAACACCACCAATTGGCGGCAGATAGATATGGTAATGCGGTGGTGCCAATGCCCTCGAGTCCATACAGAGGAACTCTATCACCAGAAAAGTTATTTAAAAATTATTAATAAATTATCCGATCCCCGGGTCGAGATGTAGATGCTACAAGGATTTTTCCATTTTTCTGAAGTTCCCAATGCCACTTCCGAAGTCTGGTAATGTGCCTGGAGATGACTATAGCCACCTTTTTATTACACGATACAAGACGTAACTGGCAAATCGTGCCTCGTGGATGTTTGCTTGAATGCTTGAAACGGATGCATTTTATTCTGCCTTCGAGTAAATGAGACGTGAACAAATTACGTAATTAAAAAATAAAACAGATTTACCACTCATCGTTATGTCAACTCGAGTAAAGTGGTAAATGCTACTGACAGTTAAGAAAAAAAAATTTTACACACTTATAATAATAAGGTAGCAACATTATTTTAGATAAACGTCATTGGCGTCAATTATAATAAGAAATGAAGTGTTGTAATCGATCCATTATGTCGTTATTTTATCGAATCGATAACTTTTTCTGCATTTTTTTTAAGTGATACCTTTTTTAGCGGCGTTGTGCACTTTTTGTGATGGGTAAAAAATGAGAAACTCGCATCGATCGAAAATTCGTAGGAGTGAGAGTGGGAGAGAGGGAAGAGAGAGAAAGAGATAGACATATAATTTAAATGTAATATAAATTGTTATGTTTGAGTACGCTAGCGCATAACTGAGTATTTAACTTTAACACATAAATGATATAACTTTTATTACTGATACCTAAATAAAGCAAAAAAAATATTCCGTAACCATTCCAAAATATCAAAAATGCTAAACTAAACTGCATTTTTGATATTTCACTTATGTCGGCACTCCCGGAGTGCAGCCGTTGTTTTTTTTTTTAATTTTATGTGGTTTGCAACCAAATATACCGTTCATATTGATGGTAAGTGAAGTTCAGCCTATACACATCTACGCAAAACCTGCAGGTCAAAATTCAGATGTTTGTCACCTCTGACATCTATTTTTGCGTCTGTGATACTTATGACGACGGGACTATAGATTTTACTCCTTAATCCCTCAATCCATCAGAAAAATATGACAATTTCTTATTGTTCTCGGTTCCGATCGGGGCCATTGCTGTTTCAGGGATTTGGCCGTCTATATACTCGTAGTATGCGGCACAGAGGCATGACAGTTTAACCTCAGGAATAACGTGAATCTCTGTTTTTATGTGCTTACTAGCTGTTGCCCGCGGTTTTTTATAAATAAATCGGCGTTTTATAAATAACTAAGTAGCCTATGTTCTTTCTCAAAGTCAGCTCTACCTCTGTACCAAATTTCATTAAAATCGGTTCAGTCGTTTGGACGTGAAAAGGTAACAGACAGACAAACAGAGTTATTTTCGCATTTATAATATTAGTAGGGATATTATTATGTTTATAAGCTACAATATTCTCTTATCATCAATCTGAACTGTACCACAGTACAAATATGAACAGTATGGAAACTACGTACAAAAGGTTCGAAATGGCACACTAATACAAACATGCGCATCGACGCTCGATGTAGCGAGTGACTCAGTACTGCAGCACCGCGAGGACCGCTTAGAGGCCTCGTCGATGCGCATGTTTGTGTGAGTGTGACGTTTCAAGGTTTTGTACGTAATTTCCACATTGTTCATATTTGCACTGTGACTGTACTAATGCTTGTTCGCCGCTTCCTGACAGAGTAATATTTTGTAATCAAATTTTGCGGTTTTTTGAATATGTTCGGCATCTTCACAAAAACCGGTAAATTATTCACATACCATCGATATGTACTGTAGCTTATTTACCACTTCATGACATAAAAGAAAATAATCTTAAACAAATTTAGCTACTAACTGTAACAGGATAAAGATTATTTCTGTCTGACAACTTCCCAGATGCCACGTATTACCGCTTATTACCGGTTTTTCCTATTCAAAGTATAGATCTGTAAATAACTCAACCTGTGCCTTATGCAACACACAGACATGTTTGTCAGTTGTACCTAAATACGATTTATTTTATCGTGTAACGTTGATTTTTTTATATGTAATGGAAGTGGCAAACAAGCATGCAGTTCACATTGATGTTAAGTGATGACTGCAGCCTATAGGCCTATGATGACCAAGGTCAAAATACAGATGCGTTACCACACCTGAGGCCTAAGGTGTTATGCCTCTGTGATATAAATAATTGTAATACAATAATTTTAAAACGTAATTGAATTACTTTGCCTGTTTAATCTAAAAGATGTGTTAATAACAATATTTTTAGAATAATAATTATAAGTTTCACTGGTGGTAGAGCTTCAGTGAAGGAGCGTGCGGGCGTAGACACCACCGCGTTACCTAAATCTACGAGTACTGTCGTGTTCCGATAGATTAGACTTCAATTATATTTTTTTTATACCGGCGATTTAAAAAAATATATATTTTTTAATATTTTAAATACCAAGAAATGATGTTTAGGTTCCCTAAATGATATTTCTATAATATTTTACTTAGTATATTTAAAAAAAATCTGTACAAATCAATGTTGTCTAAAAAAAATTGAACTTGCCATGATTCTTTTCGATTTAATAAATAAATAATTCAAGAACGTAAATTGAATCACTCTTTTGTTTGTATAAACAACAATGCGCATAAAAATTATAGCTTATCTTTGCAATGAAATAGCAATGGCGGGTCATGGTAGGCGTGACTTTATTACCTATGTAGTTTACTTCCTACAAACTATTGTACTAAGCACATACAAGGTTTAGTGGTAACGAAATGGCTGATCAGTTAGCGAAAGAAGCAACCTCAGATGGAGTTCAGGTAGACATCTTGCCATTCTACTCTGATACCATAAATAAAGTGAAAAAGTACTGTGTAGAACTATGGAAGGAGTTCTTTGACCTACGTTCCCGTGAATGTGGCATCTGGTATAGAACAATACAGCCGGAACCGTTGAGGTCTCCATCGATGACCGAGTGTGCCCTGTCCAGGAAAGAACTTGTCACAATGATGAGACTTCGCTCCGGACATGTGCCATTTAATAAGTTTAAATTCTTAATGAGTCAATCTGATACCCCTAATTGTAGTATATGTGGTAAAGTGGTAGACGTATACCATATTTTGGTTGAATGTGTTCGGGGTGAGGCTCATCGCAGGGCTTAACTAGAAATAGGACATTGCAACAGTGTCCTGGCGGATCCTACTACGGATGACGCCAGAATACTGTTGCAACTATATCAATTGTCAATGTGCTAATATTGTTTAGTTATTTATTTTTTTTAAATGAAGAATGTAATTCATGTGAACGTGTAGAGCATCATGGTCTTTGACCAAGCTCTTTAAACGGAGAATAAAAAAAAATAAAAACTATTGTAGACAATTAACTTAAGCCGTGAACAGAAGCGTCTAAAAAAGATCAGAGGACAATATTAGGTATAAATAATTGGTGTCAAACGGAAATACTTAGATTGAAGTATCTAATAAACAAATTTTCCCTATGAACATGTTCTAAAGACAGGCTCAGGCATTACATCAACAAAATGATTACTATAAATTAACCTGATATAATATTTACTGCGCAAACGCACTTAATTACACACCACTTTCTACTGTGAAGCGGTTACACGTTGCTATTCCCAGAAACGTCACTGGTAGAGCTGTAGTGAAGGAGCCCGAGGCGTCGCTGCATTTTTTAATATATTTGAAGTTAAATGTCAGTGCTTGGAGTCTTTTGGTTTAATAAAGGCATAAACAATATCTTAGGCCTCAAGAGTTTAAATACGACGAATAGGGATGTTAATGTTTCTTTTTTATCGTAATTAAAAAAAAATGTTTTAGAAATAATTAAAAACGATTCAAAACGTTGTCTGTGAAACAACTCACAAAATGAAATGACTGGACATTATGACGTCACCGCGTGTTAAAACACCTGTGAATTGTATGGTGAAATGAAAACTTTTAATTGTAAACACATCTTCGTCATTTTTTATATAATACACCCGTGAGGTCAATCACTGGAGCTCTACCACCAGTAAAAAAATCTCATACAACTTCAATATCTGTTGTCTTGTTATAATAAGTAAATAAGTTACGAATCTATTTTCAAACTAATCTTAATATAAAATAGATAAAAGTAATTAATGTTTACAAAAAAAAATACGAATTTATAAACATACATTTTATTATATATTGACAAAGACAAAGACAAAGACATTTATTTGCCTAAAATATGGTACATAATAAGTTCTTAGTTTTAGATAAATAAGATTCACATATTTCGTGAGATTTTTGACATGCAAAATAGAAATTGTAATAAATTTTAGAATACAATGAAACTCTAATTTAATATGATGTCAATCATTACAACAATCAAAGTTTATCTTAATCTTTGGTCTTAATAAACACAATTCAACACATGTCAATATTTTCTAAAATATTTTTTTGGCTGTATTTTCTCTTAGCATATAAAGTTTTGTTGATAATAAAAAATAATTGTTGTCTATTATTATTATTTATAATTATAATAAAAAATGCATTCCGAATCTTCAGGCTAAAGAAATAAAAACACATCAAAAATATATTTATCACGGAACGTACTAATATTATAAAGAGGTAAAGTTAAAACGTAAAAAAGTAAAACGTAACCGGCGAGTCGTGGGTGTTTGCATGTATGCTTGAATGCGTGCATTTACCTCTGCCTACCCCTTCGGGGATTACAGGCGTGAAATTACGTAGGTAAAGTTAGAAAATTGTTTGTTTGTAGGGGCTTTGGAAATACTGAATTTCAATCAAGAAAATCATGAGGTTTTTTTTTAATATTTAGCTTTATGATATAATGTCAGTATGTCAGTGTATTTTACAGTATAATTTTTCGTTCGCTGCTCAAATATTAGGTACACGGTATTTGTGGAACGTGACCAGTTTTGTTATGGTTCTGTTATAACATCTTTAGAAATCCGTTGTTTTTGCCCACTTTTATGGAGTTTTTATATAATATGTGTTATGTCTGTTTTTAAAATTGTATATGCATGACACACATAAATATTTTTGTGAAGGAAAATCTCCTTATATAATCCTTTATTTCTAAATAAATAATATATTTTTAATTTTACACAGCTTTATTGTTATGCGTGATGTAGGTACCTACTTAATATTTAAAAGCGAATATTAAAACCTTTTTAGTTATTATTTAAACCTAATATCAAAAAACAGATTCGGTGCCACCCGTGAGGCCTAAGTTATTTCACTCTGTGATGGATAATACTGGGCTCTACGAAACCAACCATACTCATAAGCTAACTTTTATGGACTAGATAAAGTATTCATAATTTTAAAATGTAAAAAGTAATGATAAACCTTTTCTTTTCCAACTATTAGTAGAATTAAATAATGTGATTAACCAATTGAACTTCACTTTTTTTTATATTTAATTTAATGCCGAATTATTAAATATTTTAATGCAATTTGGTATCATCATAGTCATTAATTTAAAAATATTCTAAGTTTAAACATTATAAAACCAAATTTTCCTAAACTTGTAATATTTGCATGCCTATATTTAGGTGGAATCTGGATGAACTTGAATCTATTTTTATAAAATCTTCATACCCACGTAGGTACATATATTCGGAGGTAAATAAATTTAATTTAATTATCTTATAACAATGTAATTTAATCGGCTATTTAAAAATATACAAATATCGACAATGACTCGCATCCCTACTCGTATAAGTGTGAATGAACGTATTGCATCAGTGTGCCGGCCGCCGCGGTGTCAGTCCGTACTTAGCACGGAACTCGGCGCTTACAACCAATTGAATAACGATACATCACACGTGTACAAGTTAAATTGAATTCGACTCTATTATCTACTTAGCAAGGTCCAATTAAGTTTGACGGCCCGTTGATAGGTTAGTCGGCATGCTTGCGGATGAACTGCGCTCGGAATTGGTGCAAAGGTAAGTCCTATAAAGCTATGGTCGCCTGGTACTTCAAGATGGAAGTAATCTTGGTTTAATCTTTGTCTACGTTTGTTTTAATCTGTGTGATAAAACTACAAGCTCTGATACTTAAAACATCTTTATAATCTATATGTAAAGTTAAACTTCCTACTTCATACAAGATTAGTAATAAATTAGTAATAAACTGCGTTTAGTTAAAATGTTACAACGTTTAACAAAGGTTTATGGTCTAAAAGTAATAAATTCGACATGAATGAGGATTTATTATAAAACATCTGAAATAACGATAGGTACATTAGGTATAAGAAAATGTGTATTTTTCCACTTTAATTCTGATTGTCACTGACATCTTTGGGTATAACTAAAACATTACCTAGAACTTTGTATTTTTAAGGTCAAGTAAATTGCATTTCAAAGCCTCATTGTATTTCATAACCTTCAATAATACCATGAATCTTAATAACGTAACTAAAACCAGTTATCATATTCGTTACGAACATCGTTATTTATCTAGTATATTGACTGACTGATCGTAATGAGTTATCAACTTACTTATCTATAGGTATTCATTGAGTATCGATTATTGTGTTTTGTAGTATTTTATACAAGTAATGACTATAGGAGTACAGAGAATACACTAAACATAAACAGCCGGTTCCGTTTTTAAATTCGTTTGACAGATATTTAAAATATTATACTTTTCACCTACTACACTCGAAGTTGTTGACGATTATGTATACCTGGGACAAATGGTTCAGTTAGGTCGGTCAAACTTCGAATAAAAGGTCAATCGCCGAATCTAACTCGGTTGGGCAGCGTTCGGGAAGCTACGATACATCTTCTTGTCCGACTTACCGCAGTGTCTCAAGAAAATGGTCTTTGATCAGTGTGTGTTGCCAGTGATAACTTATGGGACAGAAACGTGGTCGCTCACTTTGGGCCTCTTAAGAAGGCTCAAGGTCACTCAGAGAGCAATGGAGAGAGCTATGCTCGGAGTTTCTCTGCGAGATGTATACCTGGGACAAATGGTTCAGTTAGGTCGGTCAAACTTCGAATAAAAGGTCAATCGCCGAATCTAACTCGGTTGGGCAGCGTTCGGGAAGCTACGATACATCTTCTTGTCCGACTTACCGCAGTGTCTCAAGAAAATGGTCTTTGATCAGTGTGTGTTGCCAGTGATGACTTATGGGACAGAAACGTGGTCGCTCACTTTGGGCCTCTTAAGAAGGCTCAAGGTCACTCAGAGAGCAATGGAGAGAGCTATGCTCGGAGTTTCTCTGCGAGATCGAATCAGAAATAAGGAGATCCGCATGAGAACCAAAGTTACCGACATAGCTCACCGAATAGCGAGACTCAAGTGGCAGTGGGCAGGGCACATAGCTCGAAGAACTGACGGCCGTTGGGGGCAGAAGAGTTCTGGAGTGGCGACCGCGTACCGGAAAACGAAGCGTAGGCAGGCCCCCCACAAGATGGACCGACGACCTGGTGAAGGTCGCGGGCAATCGCTGAATGAGGGCGGCCCAGGACCGTTCGTTGTAACACTCTTTGGGGGAGGCCTTTGTTCAGCAGTGGACGTCTATTGGCTGAAATGATGATGATGATACTTTTCACCTGTCAAATTGACTTCTGAAAAATGGAACCGTGCTACCAAGCTAATTAGTACCAAGGAGAGTGTCGGTTTTTGGCGGGAACCTTGAAAGAGGCGTGTGGTGCTCTTATTTTATTTCATTTTCTTAGTGTATTTTTTAATTATATTAAATAAACCATGCCATCAACGCATTTTGTTTGATATAGGCTTATTACAGTGGTCGTGTATAGTGAAATAGTATAACAGTGCGACTACACGTTTTTTCGGGTTGCCTCCAAAACTTCCTTGTAAATGTTCTATCTAGTAAAGTAGCCATCGCTTTACTCGAATTTCTGTGACTCCCACTGACGGACTGGTAAATTGACTGACTGACTCGGACTTTTACGTTGCATAGTACGAATACGAAATATCGTTTTACTTGACACTAGCAAAATGCATAACAAGCGATGCCATACGGCCCTGTAATTTCCGACACAGAGGCATAACACCTTAGGCCTCAGGAGTGGTAACGCATCCGCATTTTGACCTTTGTCTTTGTGTGGGTGTTTATAGGCTGCATTCATCACTTAACATCAATGTGAACTGCACGCTTATTTACCATTTCCATGCAATTAAAAAATAATAATAATGATGAAAAAACAGCTTAAAGTCAAAATGATAAATGGTTACTGCGACAAAAACTAATGCACACTGTAGAAAGATGTTTTCGTGAGGAATACTACGGCTTCTTTAATTATATATCTACTTAAACCATAGGGCAACGCGGCCCGCCAGTCGCGGCGGACCGGAGGGGAGTAGCCATAGCGTGTATTACCGATGCAAAACAGTCGGTCATTTTTTGCCGGGGGAAATGCGTGCGACACACATGCACACTACAAAAATCGTCTATTACTACGAAACTCACACCTTGACTTTAACAAAATACAGAAACAATTTCACGCACACATTTAAACATCTAGGCGACAGGTATAGGCCCATTTGGGCTTGTACTTTGACAGAGGGAAAAGCCTGCATATGGCTACTCCCCTCCGGTGTTGCTCTATGACTTAAACCATCTGTTGTTAATGGAATTTCCCCTATATTTTAAGTCATAACAATTAGCTGGTTGAAAAATATCATCATTCATTTTAATTGTTCTCAGACAGTACTCGACCTATTTGGTCAAGTCTCTGTTTTCCTGGGCCTCTGCAACCATTCCCATTCGCATTGAAATATGTTTAGTCATTCGCTCATTCGACATTCTTTCTATAAATGCACGAACAATCGGAACATACGTTTTTTATTTTTTTACTCTGATAATCTCATTCACACATAACGGTTACTGTTACATCTGAAAGTGAAATTAAAAAATCAATTCAGATAATAAAATACCAAATCAATTTTTTATATACCATAACCAGATTTTTTACTTTTATCTGCAGATGCGTGTGATATTTATAGATTAATTATTTGACGATAATGGCGTCGAAAGATGTGAGCAGTTCACTTTATTTTAAATTACTCTCTCGCTCTATCAAATAGCGACACTTTACTGTGGTGTTTTGTTACAAGAATAAACAGCTGAGGTCGCGTAAACCTCAATGTTTATTAACATGCCATAACATTAAAATTGAATACCAATCGTCAATGACCTTTATCGTGCGTCGAACTGAAAAGATTCATATCAATAACAAATTTTATGACGCTGTACCTACTCATGTG
Source organism: Macrosoma leucophasiata (assembly GCA_036365455.1). Lineage (NCBI taxonomy): Eukaryota > Metazoa > Arthropoda > Insecta > Lepidoptera > Hedylidae > Macrosoma > Macrosoma leucophasiata. The sequence continues at coordinate 6,624,902 of JAWQUS010000015.1, forward strand.
TGATGATTTTACCACAGAAAAAATAATAAGAAGTAAGTCTATTGGTAGGGGAGCCCAGGATGCTATTTTTGGATTTACTGGCTTGTATATAGGGCAACGCCTGAAGGGTAGTCCTTAAAAAAAATCAGAAGGTCGCTACGATCTTACATTTTTTTTAATGTCTGAACCCCATATTGTAGCACCTAGGGAACACCTCAGAGGGAAGTTCGTTCCTCAATTTGCACGTTCTGGGCAGGAACGAACGTAAAAACCGCACCGTTGAGCACTGCCAGGTGTCCAGTCGGTGAGGGTGGAACTTATCTCTTCGGCGGGTAGTACGATGTAGGAAAAGAGACTGTGGCACCATGTCAAACAGTTCAGCAGAGCACTCACCATTGTAGAGACGGTACAACACGCACAGACTCGCAATGTCTCTTCGCAGGCTCAGATGTTCGAGCCTGTCAGCAAGTCCTGGATCGTTAACAATACGAATGGCGCGTTTTTGTAGGGAGTCAAGTGGACCAAGCTAGTATTTGGGGGCTCCCGCCCACAAATGGGAACAGTATTCCAGATGGGGCCGGACTTGGGCCTTATAGAGCTGTAGTAGCTGTCCCGAACTGAAATAGTGCCTCGCTTTGTTAAGCACCCCTAGCTTTTTGGATGCCAACTTGGTCTTACACTCAATGTGACTCCCGAATTGCACTTCGTTCGATATGTCAACGCCCAGAATACCGATACTCTTACCAACGGCGAGCGGAATGCCCTGGAACTGTGGTGCTACAATTAATGGTTTTTTTTACCTGTGAATCATCCGAATGGTCTGAATTTTGGATAGATTTTTGATCAGAATATCTGACACGCTCTTGAGACATGATGTTGATGCCGCGTCCTTTTCAAAAACATTTGTTTATTTGAAAAATGAATGTGAAAAATTACTCAAAATTGTCAGATACTCTACTCAGTTTCTGAACAAAAATTCTGACGAATTGGATGCGACGCAAGCTTGTGGCGGAAGCCCTAAGTGTTCGGCCCTTTATGGAAATTTAAATAATAGATTTGGTGGCGGTACTGAACAGGATGCAAGGTATCTCCTATTTCTTAATCTGATGCGCTGGAGTAAATTCAAAAATCCTCACTTAAACTCCCCTACTAGGTATAATTACTGTTTAGGGATGTTAAGGATAATGTGGATATGACATTTCGGATACTGGATAATCATCACACCAGCCAAATGACGTCCATAGCTGGACTAAGCCATCCCCAAAGACGCTCACAACAGTGTCGTGAGTCATTCGGTGATGATATATATTTTTTTTAAGTAAATGTTTTCGTTTATTTTTTTGATGAGTTGGTAGAATGAGCTCTACATTTATTTTGCAGGATTTCCCCTCTGTCAAAGTATAAACCCAAATGGGCCTATACCTGTCGCCTAGATGTTTAAATGTGTGCGTGAAATTGTTTCTGTATTTTGTTAATCAAGGTGTGAGATTCGTAGTAATAGAGTATTTTTGTGCGTGTCTGTCGCACGCATTTCCAAAAAATTACAGACTGTTTTGCATCGGTAATAAACGCAATGGCTACGGTTGGTATTTTGTACGTGCTACGCACACAGGTGCGCGTGTAAATACACATCACTGATTGATGTCTGTGTAATAGAGACCAAATTAAGCGTTTGTACGGAATTTTGGCCGTCCGCGGTGTGCTTCTAGTACACATAATAAAATGATCGGTATAATATACAAGTAATAACATGTTGAATTCTCACAACAAAAGGAAGCTAAAGTCCTTGATAAGTCGTGATTGATCAAGCAAAATACCTTGCAAGAAATTAATACAACGCTCTTTGTATGTCACGATTTATTTACTTCGCTATATGATTTTAATGTGGCTTATAGTACATAATAAGTGGGAGACTAGAACAGATGATGGTCCTACACGTGTCTTTTCATTAGCTTTTATCGCCATAGAGCAACACGGGCCACCGGCCGCGGCGGACCGGAGGGGAGTAGCCATAATATATGCAGGCTTTCTCCTCTGTCAAAGTACAAAACCAAATGGTCCTACGCCTGTCGCCCAGATATTTCAATGTGTGCGTGAAATTGTTTAAACATGTATTTTGTTAAAGTCAAGGTGTGTGTGTGTCACTCGTATTTCCCCCCGCAAAAATGTCAGACTGTTTTTCATTGGTAAAAACGTTATGGCTACTCCTCTCCTCTCTGATGCTCTATGTAGGATTGATATGCAATATTTGTTAGATACTGTAGGTACATTGCGTAGGTACGATACGAACAGGTTTGATGTGTAAGACGCATCAGGTATTTACGCTTTACTAAATCAATAAATTGTTTTACGTTTATTAATAATAAATTCTACGTTAGTTATTATTGTCGACACGTGGAATTTATAATAGGGATGGGATGTCGACGTAGGAATATCGATGTTTTTACTGGTGGTAGAGTTCCTAGCTAACCTATTTTTTTTTTAATGAAATGGAAGTGGCAAACAAGCATGCAGTTAACATTGATGTTAAGTGATGACTGCAGTCTATAGACACTTACACAATGACCAGAGGTCAAAATGCAGATGCGCTGCCACTCCTGAGGCATTAGGTATTATGCCTCTGTGCCGGAAATTACAGGGCCGTACATTACCACCTGACCGGAACACGATAGTGCTGAACACTACCATTTAGCAAGTATATTAGGTAATGCGGTGGTGCCTATGCCCACGAGCTCCGTCACTGGAGCTCTACCACCAGTAAAAATCTAGTAGCCTGTCCTAGTAGCATTATATAACATCACTTTAAGATAGGAGAGTAGGTAACATTGCAACAGCGCGAAGCCGGGGCGGTCCGCTAGTATCAAATTAAATTAATATACCATCAAGTTGAAGTTTAAGTTGTTACTCCAAAGGTGTATTGGAAGTTGAAATGATACCTACACAAAAATAAAAATACATTTCATGACACAGTTGCCCACGTCCAGTAAATGTTTGATGTCCGGACGAATTAAAACGTCGATAAATATCGGTTCATCACTATTATAACATAGATCTTGTCAATACTAAATGCACGATTTGAACGCGTGTGTGAATTTAAAATAATACGATATACACGTATGACGCAATGAAGACGCGTCTCAGCAATTACTCTTAATTATAACAATTGTGTAATTATATTTCATATAACATTATATTTAACGGAATCTTCCGAGTCCGGGTGCGTTTTCAGAGATCTTGATATCCATTTCAGATAATTTATCAGATTTCTCAAGTAATGCTTTCTTGAAAATAGACTATGTAAAAAATTTGTTTGTTTTTTATAATTTTAAAGTGACAAACCACAGTTACTACTGCTGTCTATGTATAAAAATATAAAAAAATAGGTTTTTTCAATGAGGTTAATACCTATAATAATTAATAAGTATGTATAGCCATTCTATACCTACAATGCGCATGCGGATAGCATCGACGCTCGAGTAGCGAGTGACTCCCAGCTGCAGCACCGCGAGAACCGCTTAGGGTTATCGTTCATGCGCATGTTTGTGTGATTGTGCCGTTTCAACGTTTTGTACGTAGTTTTCATACTGTTCATATGTGTACTATGACTGAGTTAAGGCCCTGTCGACCAGATAGTGTAATAAGCGGCAACACGGCGCGAGGCCACGCCCACACCCTTTCTGCCGGACCCTGAATACCGTGTCGTGTAATAGCCTTTTGTATACGTCTAACCATAAAAAAGGCCCTTGCACAGCATCCGTGTATTTTGCATTGCATTTGCTTATGGATTTCCAAAGACATTTTTTCTTATGCAACTGCGCGAACGGGGAAATACGTCTTCCATATAATCATGATTTGATTATGTATGTAAAGTACATATTTACAAACGATAAATCTATTTAATTTGCAATTGTTTGCCTCTGCTTTATTATCTTTTCATCGTATAATTAGGACATGATGGGAGCTACTGATTAATTGTTTTTATTCACCGGATAAGTGTTGAGAGGAAGTATTACGTTTGTGGCAATTATTTGTTTTGTAGATCCCAACTTATTCTATGTACATCATACATATATGCATACAAATAAATACAATTGGAGTGTCTGTTTGAAATTTAAAAACAACCGCCTTTTACTAAATATAAGAAAGTAAAATTGGAACAATACACGAGTGAGGGTGCTGAAATATCATACGGTGTACCTCAGGATAGTGTTTAGGGTCATACGTTATTCTTATTATGTACAAACGATTTTTATTGAGATGAAAATTAAAAATGCCAATGACGATACTGCTGTTGTGTTTAATGGAGATTCTTGGGAAAAAAAGTTGAAACAAATGCAGAGGAAAGTCTCTGTACGGTCGAAAACCGGACGGTTGGGAATCCTACCCGTAACACATGCGGGCATAATGCGTCTTTGCGCGTTTTGCACAGGCTATGTATGCACTTACCACTATTGCCACCCCCAGAGACCTTAATTGTTATCTCTGTGATAGTTACTACGTGGCCATACATTACCATCTAACCGGAATACGATAGTGCTGAAAACTACCATTTGGCGGCAGATAGATTAGGTAATGCCTACGTTCTCAAGTCCCTGCACTGGAACTCTACCAGTAAAATTAATTGCACCATAGCAAGAATTTATATTATTTTAAACGTTTTTACCATCACCATCGCCATTATCATATCAGCCGAAAATGTCCACTGGTGGACCAAAGCTTCATAAGAGGGATATGCCATAATCGTCATGCATAGCATGCGGATTGTCGATCGCAGTGGTGGTAGTTTTATCGCAGGACGCTGGTTCTCATCTTGCATTATTGCATTGGAATGGTTTTACCGCCATTGGTCGGTTGACTGGCCGCACTAGTGGAAGAATTCTCTTCCAGTAGAAGAAAATTCTTCCACTGGTAGGCGGTGGGATCGTCACGTCCCAGCATTTTTCACCATATATTAACCCAATTTCTCATTTGTCACCAGGATGTCCACCCTGCTGTTCTGGCAGGGCCGCGGCAAGTCCAACGGCGCCCCTAACGGCAGGAACTGGATCCACGCCCCTGACGCCCTAGTTAAGGGCCACGTCGCTTATCTTGTCAAAGTGAGTAAATTATTAGAGTGGGTAAAAACGAGATCTGTACTCGCGAAGGGTTCCGTACCATCATCTATATAATTGAACATTTTAACCGTCTACCACTGGTACTATTTTCTCGTACCCTGGTATGGGGAACCATGTTCGGGGCAGTTGCCCCCTGCGAGGGGTTATCATCGCTGACGGTTGACACGGTCGGCTTTGCCATCATGGCATTAGGTTTCTATTTGCGACTTTCTTGTGTGAGTCACTGTTTGTTGTGTTTTCTGGTGCTCACCTCTGATTACGAGGGTAGTTCATGGTAGGTAGGTAGGTAGGTTTTCGTTTGTAGCCGCATGTCACTCCTCCACCAGTAGGTCGCGAAGAAGAATCGTGCGACGCTCTTGATGTGTGTGATAACCGTCTGCCTGCTACCGTTATTAATATTCAGAAAAAAAAAAAACGATAGCTCGCGGTATGAATCGAAGTATGTAAAGAGGTCAAACGATGTTCGCCTAGCTCGCTCGCTCGCCCGCTTGCCAGTGTGGCCTGCGCTTTAAAATACTACGATATTTCCCTCCGTTGACTCTACAAATCTCTTCAATTTGGTGTTCAATTGTCATGATTCAAAACTCAGTCGACCTGTGTAGAGGCTCCCTGAACCGGAGGCCTATGGCGGATTGCCCCAGCCCTCCCCTCTCCCCCTTAGTTCTTCAACCTTAGAAATAAACAAATTACTCGTGTGAATCCGGGGCGGGCTAGTTATATAATAGAGAGACATGTATGATACAGTTACTCGTAATTGGACGTGTGAAATGCATAAGGGTGTCATGCGCACGCCTTGACCTTATTATCACCTATTGTTTAATTATATTACGTAATAAGTAAATAAACAATCGGTGATTGTTTGATCTGCATCTTCATAGAGTTATAAAATTAAAATGAGATCTTTATTTCGTAACCTTAAGCCGATATTTCCTCAAAGGTGCCTTTACATTCCGTCATCAGATTTGAGATACTTATGCAAAGCTGGGAGCAGATTAGAAATATTTTGAGTATATGTTCCAGTTGCTCTTCTCTGAATCTATCCTGCCAGGTTAAGAAGCTTTGGTTTTTGTGTAGATGTCTATATAGGCTGCAGTCATGCTTGTTTACCCCTTCTTTATATAAAAATGCATTCTCACCACCTATTACTACAAATAGAAATCAAGAAAAGTATTTATTAAGTATTTGTCCATTATTACCCAAGGGGACCAGGGGTGCGACCGCCTATCGACATTGCTATTGTCGTTGTCATTGATGTCAAATTTTCATGTCGTTTTGCTTTAACTAAATAACAATAATCGAAATAATCTACCATTATCGCTTGTTTCTCACCTGCGAAAGCAAGAAAAACGATCAGATTATCACTACTGCTTTTGAAGGAGCTACAAATCGACATGAAAATTTGACAGCAATGACAATGTCAGCAGCAATACAGATAGGCGGTAGCACCCCAGCTGTCCTGCATAAGGCGGAATAGTCCCACATTTCTAGGGTATGTATGTATCATAGCTTACGCGGCCAATTGCACTAAGTGGCATTTAAGTTTTGCGCGCACTGTAGGTGCACAACCCTGAATTCCACCCCCTTGCTCTCGGTCGCTCACAAATATGAGATCCCAAAAAGTAGGATTTGTTCAAAAATGGCCCCAAGAGACTTTCAGGGCTGGCAGCTCCTGCCTCCGTTGGCAACTCCTCTGGTGTCCTCTCACTTTGCATCAGGTGGCCCGTCTGCTTGTCTGTCATCATTACGAACGCGATCGGTGAGTGATACACCGCAGATATTGCGCAAAGATCTCATCTCGACCGCGTTCAACTGTAATCCTCATTTTTTAATGTTACGAATGTGGGAAACAATCTTGCAGTTCACATAGATGTTAAGTGTTGAGTCATCACTTAACATCTGTGATGACTGCAGCCTATAAACACAAAAACCAGATATCAAAATGCAGATGCGTTGCCACCCCTGAGACCTTAGTTGTTATGTCTCTGTGATAGTTATTACGGGGCCGTACATAATGGTCTTTCATCTACATCTTAAAGCTGTAATGCCGTGAATCGTGATCGATCGCGGCCGCGCGCGACTCACAACAGTCGTTAGCCGCGCGCGTGTGTCGCGGGTTACGGAAGCGGTGCCATACATTTTCATACTGCACCTATTGCCTACGACTGTCGTCGGCCGCGCGCGGCCGCTATCGATCGCAATTCACGGCATTACAGCTTTAAGATGTAGATGAAAGACCATTATGTACGGCCCCGTAATAACTATCACAGAGACATAACAACTAAGGTCTCAGGGGTGGCAACGCATCTGCATTTTGATATCTGGTTTTTGTGTTTATAGGCTGCAGTCATCACAGATGTTAAGTGATGACTCAACACTTAACATCTATGTGAACTGCAAGATTGTTTCCCACATTCGTAACATTAAAAAATGAGGATTACAGTTGAACGCGGTCGAGATGAGATCTTTGCGCAATATCTGCGGTGTATCACTCACCGATCGCGTTCGTAATGAAGATGTAAGAAAGAGGCTTTGTGTGAATGATAGTATCGGTGTAAAAATGAAAAAAGGCATGCTCTGATGGTTCGAGCATATTGAAACAATGTCGAATGAGCGAATGACTAAACAGATATACAATGCGAATGTGGATTGTTGCAGAGGCCCAGGAAGACCAAGACTGACCTATCATGACCAAATAGGTCGAGTTCTGTCTGATGGTGGGGTCAAAAGTCTTAGGAATCGGCGTGCATGTATGAAGAGAATGATGAAGGTAGACGAGGCACGAGAGATAGAGAGGCACGGGAGGTGTGTCAGGACCGGGATATCTGGCGCTCTACACTCTCTGCCTACCCCGTTAGGGACCTGGCGTGAAGATACATACATGGGATTACAGTAACCACTTTCCATCATAGCCCATCTGATAACATCTCGATTGACACAAAACAAAGCAACTGAAACGTTGCTAACAAAACAACGCCCCCTACGATAAACCACATCTGCTGTGACACGTGGAAGATAAAAATAAACGAACAATTGCGTTGCAATAGATTTGCAGCGTTTATCTATGCGGCTTACATTTCTCTCGCTTCCCTGTTTGTGGATGCTACAATCAGTTAGAGCTAAGGTCATGAAGGCCTGTGAGCCGGGTTGACTGTCTGTTTGAACGTTTTGACTGATCTGGGTGAGATACACAGACCCTACTATGACTTTACTTCCAGCAAAGTACGCTTAACTGTCAAAATTCATAATTTACTGACAGTTCTAAGAAATTCTTTTTTTTTATCTCATGGAAGCGGCAAACATGCATTCAGTTCACATTGATGCTAAGCGATGACTGCAGCCTATAGACACCCAAAGACCAAGAAGGTGAAGGTGAAGGTCGCGGGCATGATGGATCGTCGAATGAGGACGGCCCAGGACCGTTCGTTGTGGCAATCTTTGGGGGAGGCCTTTGTCCAGCAGTGGACGTCTTTTGGCTGAAAATATGATGATGATGAGAGTGCCTCAAGTCCCGACTGACGCCTTAACCCATTCCCTGTCCCATTTTAAACACAATAGTTAAATCAAAGCAAATGTTGACATGTGAGTCATGAGTCAGGGAACCTATTAAAGTTCATGCATAAAGTTAATGACAATTTGCTTTCCCTTTCAGTTCCTTGGCTGCACACAAGTAGACCAGCCCAAAGGCATCGAGGTGGTAAAAGATGCCATCAAGAAACTGCAGTTCACGCAGCAGCTGAAGAAATCGGAAGCGAAAGATGGCGCCAAGTGCAAGAAAGTAGAAATCACTGTGTCCGTTGATGGAGTAGCTATACAGGTTGGTGCATTTTAGTAACTTAATGTTACTTCACGCCTGTAATCCTCGAAGGAGTAGGCAGATGCAAATGCATGAATTCAAGCATACATGCAAACACATGTAACAGACGGCGAGCCTGTTGACATCTCCGATCACATCACCAATCTCCAAGGTACTAAGCAACTTCCAGAAAATGGAAAAATCCCAATAGAACCAGAGATAAAAGATTTTTCATCGTTTTCCTAGCCCTCGACCCGGAAATGTAACCTAGATTCCCAGCGTAGTAGTAGTGGTCTGTTACCACTAGGCTTCTGAGGCATTTAAATTACATTACATTTCTAGTCAAGATGAAAATCGTTAAAAAATATATTTGGCTACATGTTGCACGTCACAGTTCTATCCATGAGCAAAATTACTTTTAAATCCTTTCAGACATTTATATGTACATGACATGGTTGGTGGAGTAACGAATATACAGTATTCATTCAACAACAAATATTGCACATCGACCTCACGAAGGAGACTTGGGCTTATTTCGGATCTGTAGAGCGTTATCTCTTTCGTGCACTTTACTTATGACAGAGAATATGTAATAATACTACGTATAGAATGGACACTTCGACGTCCCGCCCGATTTCCCTGCCTCACCCAACCTTCTCTCCTCTTATGGGCGACGTTTGGTATTCTCTACGTGCTACGCACACAGGTGCACGTGTAAATACACGTCACTTATTGATGTCTGTGTAATAGAGACCATAATTAAGCGTTTGTATGGAATTTTGGCCGAGTGTCCACGGTGTGCCTGAGTTAAAGTGCGCGAAAGACGTTTGTCGACCATTTTGATCTAGTTTTGACCAATCTCGGACTATCAATGCGTACGTAGGCAGTGTGCAGCAGAGATAACACTCTACAAAGTCGATACTAGCCGATTGTCTCTTTCGAAGGCTCGATGTGTAATATTAAGTTACTTGCGAAATATTGTACAAAGGAGATGTTGCAAAAATGTATGGACCTCTGGCCATGTATTGTACACAATATTATTTACAGGTAAAATCAATATAAAAACGTTTTTTATTGCATATTTTCACTTATTTAGCTTTGTTTACAGTTACAAAACATTATTTGCAGTTAGAATTGCAACTCAAAACTAACATGGCGAATATGGCGGGCGATGTCATTTTGACATTTTCATTTTTTTATTGTTTTCTGATTATATAGTACTTGGAGAAAAAAGTTATATTTTCTAAATACTATCGAAATCGATTTCATGTGTTACAAGCGTCGCGTCGGCTGTATCGCCGCATGGTTGAAAATGATAAAATCGTTTGAATGAAATGTGGTTGTAACTCTAAAATATATTCTCGAATAAATAATTTGTATTTTTTTCGGATTCTTCGTTAATTTACCCATTTTTTGAGGACGTGTACGAACCAGAGCCGAACTCGCAACGTCTCCTTTCTGTATTATTCACTCCGAAACCCTCATCACAATTTCATGTCGAAAGAAGCATGTCAACTGTCACAATAGGGAGTTGAAAAGTGAAATGTATTATGTACGAGTAGACACTAAAGAAAAATACGTCTATTCAAAAACAAACAAATATAGCTCTTATTACGAACACATTAAGTGCGTCTGATGAACCTGACCTCAGTCTACGTGATCCCAATAGTAAATCATAGTACGTGCGTTACACAGTCCGTATCGTTTCACTGCTACAATATTGCATGTTTTTTTTTTATGTTATGGAAGTGGTAAACAAGCATGCAGTTCACATTGATGTTAAGTGATGACTGCAGCCTATAGACACCTACACAAAGACCAAGGTCAAAATGCAGATGCGTTACCTGACGGAAATAACAGGGCCCTACATTACCACCTGACCGGAACACGAAAGAGCTGAACACTACCATTACTTACCTAATATACTTGCTAGGCAAGTATATTAGGTAATGCAGTGGTGCCTACGCCCGCGAGCTCCGTCACTAGAGCTCTACCACCAGTAAAATCCAGTTAATAGTAAATGTTATGTATGTGGAAGATATTTTGGGATGTGTGAAAGAATCGGACGTATTTTCATTAGATTTATAATTATTAGGATTAGTCCCAGATAAAAAGGGATGGAATGGTTTTTAAAAAAAGTCAAATTTGCAGTGAACTACCTTAATACTTATTTTGTTTGAAGCGCGCTTGGCCTTGCGGCTGGTGTAGTTCGCAAGCGATCTAAGCAATACGGGCGAGGTCGGTTGTGTGATGGGTGACCGCTAGTGGCAAATTAAAAATGCGCGTTTCCGTACTTCGGAGGGCACGTTAAGCGGTCAGTCCCGGTTGCTATCGATAGATAGCAGTCGTTAAACCTTGTCGAAGGTTTTTGGGCGGTTTGTAAACATCCGACAGCGGGTTGGCCATTAACCCGTTTCTCCACCAACCTGCATTGGGGCAGCGTGGTGAAGTAAGCTCCAGACCTCCCCCCAAGAAGGGGAGAGACTCGTGCCCAGCAGTGGGACGCATCAAGGGTTGCCATTATTATTATTATAAATACTTATTTTAAAAAAGACTCCACATTGTTATTTTGTGTATGGAGTGGTGTTCCTCCCATCCCTGCCTCTTTACTTTTCAATTATCAGAATTCTATTTTGTATTTAAGTTTACATAGTAAATAATTAAATAAAAAGAAATATTAAACCAATACAACTAACGTACACACCCTCTGCCTACCCCGTTAGGGACCTGGCGTGAAGATACATAGATACAACTAACGTAATTTTTAAGCAATTTTTTGTACGGAACCCTTCGTGCGCGATTCTACTACGCGAGTCTCGAACTTGGCTGATTTTTTATCGTAGAACCTGACCCTATTTTTAAAACCGCGGAACTAATCTTTTCCTCGACTATCCCTGAAGCAGTTACGTGTACAGTTAAATCACGTATTTTGCAACGTTACCTAATATAACGTAACTATATGGTTCAGTTTAAACCAATACCAGTTTTCTAATTTACGTAAGGCGTTATGCTCGTTGTCAATTGTAAATTTACATAGTGTGTTTACTCTTATTGTTGGTTTAAGGTTTAGGGTACCCGTGTTGAGTAGGACTATCAAGAATTGGGACGTTTGTTTCGCACAGAACCACACCGCGGACAATTCGCCAAAATTCCATACAAACGCTTAATTTGGTCTCTTTTACACAGACATCAATCAGTGACGTGTATTTACACTTGCACCTGTGTGCGTAACACGTACAAAATACCGACCGTCGCATAGAATACGTGTATACGCTCGAAACCCTACGCTGGAACTACCAAATCTAACTGTAACACGTTAGTTCTGAACACTACCATTTAGCGGGCAGTAGCAAAACCTGCGATGTCTCATACGGATGCTCAACAGTGATTAAAAACCACCATTACAGAACTAGGTCGCACATCCGAAACACATTACCCCGCTTTTCAACTGCGCAATCGGTCAATTCAAAATTAAATCAAGGGCAACACTAAGACTCTAGACTAGACGGACGGACCGCATTTTAATTGTAATCCACCGCAAATTGCAGTTTGAATGCAGTTGACACTAGCACTGCAAACCAAACGTGCAGTCTGATTGCATTTTAATTGCAGTCGGCGTGCAGTCGTGTGAATTGCACACCGACTGCAATCAAACTGCACGGTTGGTTTAGCGGGTGGGTATGGAGCAGTGCAAATTGCAACAGAAATGCAAACCAAACGTGCAGTCCCATTGCAGGTCAATTGTAGTCGGCATGCAGTCGTGTGAATTGCACACCAACTGCAATCGAACTGCACGGTTGGTTTGCAGTGCTATTGCAGTCGTGTCAAAAACGTAACTGCGGTTGAATTGCAGTTACGTTTTTGTTTACTGGTGGTAGAGCTCCAGTGACGGAGCTCGCGGGCGTAGGCACCACCGCATTACCTAATATACTTGCCGCTAAATGGTAGTGTTCATCACTATCGTGTTCCGGTCAGGTGGTAATGTACGGCCCTGTAATTTCCGGCACAGAGGCATAACACCTAATGTCTCAAGAGTGGCAGCGCATCTGCATTTTGACCTCTGGTCATTGTGTGGTTGTCTATAGGCTGCAGTCATCACTTAACATCAATGTAAACTGCATGCTTGTTTGCCACTTTTATTACATAAAAAAAAAAAAAGTTGAAATGCTTTCCGTCTGCCTAGAGCCTAACATGCGCTGATAAAATTATATAGGTACAGGAAATAATTTACAATGCTAGGTGATGTGGTGACATAAATTACTAGTTATTTACATTGTAAACTTTAAAGATGTTTTCCTTTTCGCACGGTAATTGTGTGAAAGGGACAACGATACTGCAATCTCAGTACAAAGTAGGTACAGCTATTTGCTTTTAATGGTATTTTTGTAGACATTTAGAACAGTAATACATTAAGCGACTTCTTTACGATGTTCAATAAACTGCAAAGTCTATTATATCGGTTGCCTAACTAGCATAGTTGGCAATAGATGGCGCTGCTGCTACCATAAAGCAATGCAATAAATGTGAAGGAAAGATTTGACAAATCGGGCAGGACTTCAGTAACTCATTTGGAAGAGCGGCTGGACTAGATTCCCAGTAGGCCGCGAGTTCGAGTCTCGGCTGAAGTCAAATTTTTCTTTCCATTTTTCTTTAAATAAAATACAGTAATACCTACATGTTTTTATGGTTTATGGAAACATTAGAAACCGAAGGCACCGAAGGTAAACATGTACCAACCTAGGAAGAGGTGTCCACGTCGTGTACTTGATGACCCCTATGACTTGATCATGATCAAGACAAGATCACCACACCGCGGACACTTCGCCAAAATTCCATACAAACGCTTAATTTGGTCCCTATTACACAGAGATCAATCAGTGACATGTCTCCCATAAGAGGGGAGGAGGTTGGGTGATGCGGGGAAATTGGGCGGGACGTCGAAGTGTTCATTCTATACTTAGTATTATTACATATTCTCTGTCGGTACCTAAACCTCCGCCTTTCGGAAACGAGGCCCCACAGACATACACACCACACAGGCCCGAGAATCAAAGGAAGCGCCCTCCTTACTTTAAAAAAAATGATGGCATCTATAGTTACCAACAACCACGTTGCGTGCCACGTGGAACATTTATTTTTAATTTTATAATTTATTTTCAGGTATTTATTTGTTTTCTTTCGGACATAATGACACTTGACACCTTGACACGTCACTCAAGACAGTGACAGTAATCTGAGTAACCTTACTTTTTTTTTTTTTTTAATTAAATTTTATTTGTGTTTTGGTTTGAGTATTTTATGTATGCTTTTCAATTTTCTCTATTGGCTATGTACGTAATTTTATTTCTATGCATTATACTTATAACTTATTATTATTTCTTAGGTAGGTACTTATGTAATTTGATTAATGAAAAAAAAAATACATATTTATTATTTTACTGTCATATTGTAGGTATGTATATTATATATGTATATGTATTGATGTTGGTTCACTGAGCTAAAATTGAATATTATGTATATATGTAGTCTAGCATTTTGGCTATTTATTGTTTTACTCGTCGTACAGGCATTGCCTGGCGGCTTGAGGTTCGTGATGCAACTAGGACCCACCAGAATATCAGCGCTGCAGCCACTGTTGCAGCAATCAGCTGAGGTGGGTGCCGTTTTTTTTGGCTTCCCACAACCAAATATATAATAGTATTTTTTACTTGTTTTTTAATTTTTATTATTGTTGTTGTGTGTGTGCCAAAAAAATAAATATTTTTCTTTCTTTCTTTTCTTTCTAATGTGTAATTATTGGTCAACGCTATCGTGTTCCGGTCAGGGTCAGACTGGGTGGGAATGGGTGGGAAGACCCATGTGTTTTGGTATCTCCTCACACGTCTGGATTGCACCAAGCCGGAATCGGCTGGGGTCCAGCTGATAAACGCTTGTGGGTGTAGGGTGGTTATTGTCGTCGCGCCGCGCGATAACCTGCGCCCCGCCGCCCCCGCTGCCCCCGCTGCCACCGCTGCCCCCGCTGCCACCGCTGCCCACGCCGCCGCTGCCCCCCGCCGTCTCGCGTCGCAACATCGGCTCCTCAGCGTGCCTATGCTGCTGCCGCCGCCACCCTTACATCTAAGCGGCCTGTTACCCAGGGGAAGATACCTAGCCCTAAGGATAATACGCGTGGGCCTATAGTCACGGATCCTCGTAAGGCACGTTTCGACGAGGATGGCTTTACGGTGGTACAAAGGATGAAGAAGAAGCCCGCCAACCGCAACCAATGCGGTACGGCGTCGACCGGACCGAAACACTTGTTGCGCCCAGCTGTACCATCAACGCAACTGTACGTGTCCAGACTGCACTGGTCGACGAAAGTTGAAGATCTCCTCGACTACATCCGCGTCAAGACGAATTTCACTCTGAGAGTCGAGCGGTTGGAGTCTCGCCATAGAGTGACTTTCAATTCCTATGTGGTGAGAGTCCCGACGCAGCACCTGCCTACTTTCATAAATGAGGAGTTCTGGGAGTCTTATTTCGGAAATTCCGTGGACAGCTCCCTACAGAAAAACCGCGCATCACGTCGCCGTAATCACGTGTAGTTAGTTCATAGTGTTATTATTATGTATGTTAGTCTGTAAGGTATATATTTATTTATATGGGCCTTTGTTTTACATATAGTCTTAC
This sequence comes from Macrosoma leucophasiata, assembly GCA_036365455.1. Taxonomy (NCBI): domain Eukaryota; kingdom Metazoa; phylum Arthropoda; class Insecta; order Lepidoptera; family Hedylidae; genus Macrosoma; species Macrosoma leucophasiata. Next base: position 6,640,457 of record JAWQUS010000015.1, read on the forward strand.
ATTTGTTGCCTGAAATAAATAAATAAATTGCGTCACAACTCTGAACGCTTAAGCCGATCGTGCCTCTCTATCGCCTGTTCCGCGCTCTCGCATGCACACATTGCACACTCGGCTCAGCGGAACGTGACACTATTTCGTGCGTGCATCGATTTATAAGACGATATGACGTCAAAAGGACAGAATAAATGTTTTCTTGGAGAAATTACAATTTTACCTACGCCTTCGAGCTCCAATGTAGCTCTGTCAGAGAATATGTTTGTAATAATACTACGTTTAAAATGGAAACTTCGACGTCCCACTTGATTTCCCCTCTTGCAGCCCGCAACCCCCTTGGGTACCAGTCGGGGCAGCTTCGTGGTTGCGAGCGGGGAACTGTGTGTGCGTGAAAAAACACGTCCTGATTGATATCTGTGTACTAGTAACCAGAATAAGCGTTTGTATCGAATTTTAGCCAAGAGTCCACAGTGTGGCTCTGTATAAAAAAAAACAGCAAACACAATTTCACTCAATTCTTTCACGCCACGCAAGGTCAACCGCTCACCATTGTTCAACGCATATAATTGACTTACGCTCGTTTTTTTCTATCTAAACGTTGTTGATAACATTGTTTAATCATCTGCGCGTGTTTTACGTAAGCAATAAAACATGGTAGATGAGGCACGGGAGGTGTGTCAGGACCGGGATATCTGGCGGTCCACACTCTCTGCCTACCCCGTTAGAGACCTGGCGTAAAGATACAAACATACATAACAAAGCATGTGTTTTCTTCAAATATTACAGTACCCAGCAACAAATATTGCACATCGAGCCTACGAAAGACACAAACGGCTAGTTTCGACTCCGTCACACCGCGGACACTCCGCCAAAATTCCATACAAACGCTTAATTTGGTCTTTAGTACACAGACATCAATCAGTGACGTGTATTTACACGTGCACCTGTGTGCGTAGAACACAAAAAATACCAACAGTCGCCCATAAGTTTTTGAGGGATTCACTTCCACCACGTATCAATTGCACACAATGACATGTTTCTTTAAAGGAGGTACAAATTGACAGCAATAATCATTTTGAAAATATTTTCATAGGCGTCGCGTCGTGTTAAATTTACATTTCCACATTTTTGAACTGCGACCATTTCGTGAAATAATCGAATATTTTTAGATAAAGCCACATTTTTTTTTGTATAAGATTATAAAGTGTCTTTAATTATTTATTTTTTTATTTCAGGAGCCGCGATCAAATAACGTACTATACCAATTCCCCCTCCACCGGATATCCTACTGCGCAGATGACAAGGGGGCGAAGAAATACTTCTCGTTCATAGCGAAAGGTGGCAGCACTGTCAATGGAGTCAGTAATGATGCGGAGAAACACGAGTGCTTTGTGTTCATATCTACAAAACTGGCTTCGGAGATCACGTTGACCATTGGCCAGGCTTTTGACTTGGCTTACAGGTTGGTAACATACCTATCTATATATATATATATATATATATATATATATCGGCAGGAGGGCCTCCAGTCCGGACATGTGGGTAGTATTGTGGGCGTGTCTTTCCATAAGCCGACATGTTACTCGTGTTTGTGGGCATCTGTAGGTGGGTACTCGAGCGGATGATGAAATAAAGCACAGGTTGGCAGAATAAAGTCGTATATTGCCAAAGATCCGCCCATTCGATTACTTCCGGCAGGGAAGAACGGGCAAGAAACCCTTCGGACCGGGCAACCATATTTATCAGGATACGATACTACGAGTACTACTATCACAAGTTCAGGACTACCCGCTTATATCACTTTAATATCACTGACGTTCACTGTTCTAACTGGCAGCATAACTGCGCTATAATAATTTGATTCAACTGTGTGACTGTGACTGACTGACTGTTACTCTATGACTGACCGTTATGAACTATTTTCTAGCCTTTATAAACCCGATATCGGCTAGTAACTATCCCCTCTAAGATAACAATTTCAAGAACCTACGCCGACCGTGGCGCCACCTAGAATTCTCTATTGAACAATCTACCCTAGTCATAATTAGGTTACGTCTCCGACAAACCAGATGGCGCCAGCAGTCACATTCAGGTTCCACTCCGACACGGCCATACTGACAATTCGCACGTCCTCGTGCGATGCGATTACCTGTAACAAGGAAACATCTCTGAGAGTATGATAGTTCACTCGGCCTTTATTGGCCCAACTATGACGTAATTAATTCGCCGTTGTATCTACTCGTCATTATCAACCACTAAAGTAAGGTATTGCTTTTAAGCCCAAAAGACAGGCAGTAACCGTATTTAGCTCGGCCTACCTGACATTACTAGAATCGATCTCAAGTTATCACTACCACAAATCATCTTGTGCTTTTCTCGGCATCTCAGATAACTAGTAACGCTTTAAACAAATTAGAGTACTCCCTCACAAAGAGACAAAACATTTTGTACGACATAGCTCGGCTACTCGTGACAAAGTAAATTCTCCTCTTCCGTTGTTACTTTAAACATGTTTTGTGTAACTCCTTTTGTTACATCCTAAGTCAAACAGGAAGTACAGTCATTCAACATCATCATCCATAATAATCTTAACTGCCAACTCATATTAACTAGACATCCACCTCACCATCTATCAACCTATATGAAACTTGTCTGAAAGGCCAACTCGCCACAAAGCAATCAACATCACCACTGTCTGTACGGCCACCTCGCCGTTTAGCAATGCTGTCAGATTGGCCACCTCGCCATTTAGTAATGCTGTCACATTGGCCACCTCGCCATTTAGCAATGCTGTCTGATTGGCCACCTCGCCACTTAGTAATGCTGTCCCAGAGGCCAACTCGCCCTTCAGACCATCTTAAAGCGGACACCTCGCCTTGGATATCTTACACACAATTGTTCTACTCAACAACACAATACGCTAAAGTACCTACAAAATTCGTATATAGCCACCACGCTAGGACTATTTTGAATGTCTTACCATCATTATCGTCAGATGGACATGGATCCAGCTCAGTACCTAGGTATATTAGACTGAGGGAGTGAACATCAACCATCGAGTTTAAGATGATAGGTACCTATCAATGTTTCAATGACCTCATAAGGACCTTTATACTTAAGTGCCAATTTGGCTTAATTCCGATCATGATTTGCTAATAAAAAGTAATCTCCTAAGAATAAATGAAGTCACCTTAGCCTTGTTTTTCGTTTTCAACATTTACTTCAACTTCGTGATCGTCTACAGTTAATAAATTTAAACATCTAGCTACTCTACCTATTAAAAAACTCCATAGGACTCGCTTGAAATTTTTAATTTAAATACTTTAAATCCGCTTACACTTCTACCCAAGTGTCGTGGGTGCCGTTACACACACACAACACTCACACAAACACCCAAACCCGTAATCAGCACCCGTAGGCCACACAAACATTTGCAGCGGTACGGGGATCGAACCCCTGAGCCTCGATTGAAACTGTCAACACACACCGCTGAACCAACTGGCTGGTCATGTGGTTGTCTTGAGAGCGTTAATTGCTCTCCCAGTATTAATTCTTAAGGAGTGCCTGAGTATCACATATTTAGAGAACTCATCTATAAAAACGAAAACATTCTTTAAGATCACTACTGCCATTGAGCTTTCCTGTAACATCTATGTGAATTGTTACAAAAGTCGGTATATCAATTAAAATCGCGGAGTAGAAAAAACTTATACATGGCCCATAAACTTCTCACAAGTCCCGAAAAGCCCTGTTTGTTATCTCCGAGTCTCACGGACTTTACGGTCTCTTGAAGAATCTAACTTCAACCGGCGCCTACCATATGTAGCGTCACATTATTAAGCATTATAATATAACCATCCGGACGGCGCCGCAAGCTTAGCGTAGCGTTGCGTCGTCAGTTGTCCCTACACCTACACCTTAGTGCCGCGCACACGCAACTCAACCCACCTAAAGTAACCGCAAATATGTAACAGTGTAAATTCCGCATTATATGGTGATCACCAACTTGGACTTCTCATTATCCATCCCCTACAACCTGAACACGCAATAACCTTCTATATTGGCACGCATACAATACACCGCCATACATATTACCGCGCGTCCATGGATTTCCTAAAGCAGACACCAAATTGTTGAGCCAAACTCCCAATGTACTACGGCACCGTTCACTAATGGCTACTGTTTCGGTTCTGACCAGCTAAACGAAAATTCACCACCCTCATCATCATTACCTGATTGAAACTGTCTTATCTCAAGAAGTATTTAGGTTCTCGGGCAACTACCTATAATGTCACCTCAGCCGCACCATTTTCAAGTTCACTAAATTATTTCATCAGTTTTATCAAATGATTTAATATCTCGGTAAATAACACAACACTTTCTAATATCAAGTATCATTGGCAGACTTCATGTTAATAAAATCTCATCACAACGAAATTTACATTATCGAACAAATTAACACAGGTGTCTCGTTCATGGCCAACAACTCAACAACCAGCACTTCCCTCCAGGAATGCCAAATCATCTCATATTCCACCCAGAGTCAACACACTGATACTCTGGCATGGTCACGAAACCCGTGAACCAAGAACCTGTACACACATACTCACACATAACGTTTTCAATATTCGTCACATCATATCAATTGGTACTTGAGTCTCAGTGTCCGCTACCTAATCATAAGAATCTGTTTAGCCCACAATAGCAGGTAAGATTCCTACAGCATTAAGATTGATCGTTACCCACAAAAGCAGGAAAGACCACATAACAGTGATAGTCGTCACCCACTAAAGCAGGAGAGACCACACTTATTAAATCACAAGGATACTATAATTTCTTCCCGTAATTACCCACAGGTGAAACCATTATCAACTTTACCGTTTGACTAACTTTTTCAAACTATCTACCCCGATAGAGGGAATGAAATTAGCCATTTTCTAAACTTAACCATGTGTTAGGTTAAATTTCAACTCTAGGCATAGGATTACATTGAAAACATTTTCAACGGGAAATGCCACAAATTGGTGATTTGTACCGATTCACCATGACCTGGGAATTGAACCCATTCATCAGCTGTTGCGAGGTCATAACAAAATGAAAACGACTCACCAAATGTAGAATGCATGTCCGATTGAAGTGTTGAAATCTGCTCATCGCTCTCCAGCATAGATTTCCATGATCCAATCTGCAGTGGTATGCGCACCACAACCTCTGCTGCATACTTCAACTTCCAGCCAGGTATATTGGCAAAGTAGTGTACCATGCAATCACAGCACTACGGTGTTAAGTCTCCATTGTAGTTTCAAATCCCAGTACTTTGGTTTGGTTTTCTAGGTTAACCACTTTTGGTTGGCACTGGACTACCTCATTCTTTCTGTGGCCAGTGCGGTCCACCCAGCCAGGTGAGACCCATAAGGGAGGCCCAGCTGAGGCGACCAGCGAACTCGGCAGCAATTGTTTGAACGATTTGATGCTCTTTGAAATTTGACACTTTTTTTTTTTTTTTTTCAGTTGAGGGTAGGTCGTCAACTTGTTGATCTAAAAAAAAAATAATCCACTCTGCGTATTTTCATCATATTTTCGCTCGAGTGAATCTCACTTCTGATATCGGCAGGAGGGCCTCCAGTCCGGACATGTGGGTAGTATTGTGGGCGTGTCTTTCCATAAGCCGACATGTTACTCGTGTTTGTGGGCATCTGTAGGTGGGTACTCGAGCGGATGATGAAATAAAGCACAGGTTGGCAGAATAAAGTCGTATATTGCCAAAGATCCGCCCATTCGATTACTTCCGGCAGGGAAGAACGGGCAAGAAACCCTTCGGACCGGGCAACCATATTTATCAGGATACGATACTACGAGTACTACTATCACAAGTTCAGGACTACCCGCTTATATCACTTTAATATCACTGACGTTCACTGTTCTAACTGGCAGCATAACTGCGCTATAATAATTTGATTCAACTGTGTGACTGTGACTGACTGACTGTTACTCTATGACTGACCGTTATGAACTATTTTCTAGCCTTTATAAACCCGATATCGGCTAGTAACTATCCCCTCTAAGATAACAATTTCAAGAACCTACGCCGACCGTGGCGCCACCTAGAATTCTCTATTGAACAATCTACCCTAGTCATAATTAGGTTACGTCTCCGACAAACCAGATGGCGCCAGCAGTCACATTCAGGTTCCACTCCGACATATATATATATATATATATATATATATATATATATATAAATCAATTGCTGTTCGTTAGTCTCGCTAAAACTCGAGAACGGCTTGACCGATTTGGCTAATTGGTTAAACTAATAAAGTCCAGGGCAGGTTTAAAAGGTAAGAAAATATGAAGAAATTGAAGGAAAATAGTAAAAACCACAATTTCATTTTCCCATACAAATAGTCCGTATATATTAAACCTTTGACACATTATTTCATTGTAATGCAATACGAAGTTTACCGGGTCAGCTAGTACTAAATAAAACAAAGTCGATCGCCGCGTTTTTCTGTCTGTCTTGTCTGTGAAATTACTCGTACAATTGTGACGCAGTTTTACTGGTATTAGAGCTACAGTAACGGAATTCAAAGGTGTAGGCACCATGGCATTACCTAAATCTACTTGCCTCCAAATGATAATATGTTCCAGTTCCGTGATTGCAGGCACAAAGACATAATTTTTGGCCCCATAATAACTATCAGAAAGACATGACACCTTAGGTCTCAGAGGTGACAACGCATCTGCATTTTGACCTCTGGTTTTTATGTAGATTTGTATAGGCTGCAGTCATCACTTAACATCAATGTGAGCTGCATGCTAGTTTCCATTTATCATGAAAAAAATTACAGCTGACCTGAAGAGTGGTAACGCATCTTTTCATATTTAAATCTCTTGTCTTCTCGTCTGACTGACCATTGGTGTCTGTGTGATCGGTGTGAACTGTATGCTTTAAGGTGGCAGAATTGTCAATAGAGTCAGCCTTGATTCGGAGAAATAGGAGTGCTTTGTGAAGATTGACCATTGGCCAAGCTTTCAAAAAACTTCGTATGTGCGATTCAGCGCGGTGTCATCATATGGACTACACACGACGAACTGACGGCCGTTGGGGCAGAGCAGTTCTCGAGTGGCGACCGCGTACCGGAAAGCGAAGCGTGGGCAGGCCCCCCACAAGATGGACCGACGACCTGGTGAAGGTCGCGCCAATCGCTGGATGAGGGCGGCCCAGGACCGTTCGTAGTGGCATTTTTTGGGGGAGGCCTTTGTTCAGCAGTGGACATCTTTTGGCTGAAATGATGATGATGATGATGATGGAATACACAACCACTTCTATTTCTACCGTGTTCCACTAGGGGGTGCCTTATGTACTGAACGCTACACGTCCAATAAATAAACTCTGCCTACCCCAAAATGATGTTTTGCAAATATTAATAATATTTTAATCTTTTTCCAGGCGGTTCCTGAATGACAACGGCAAATACATTGAGATGCAGAAACTGTCGCTACAAAACAAAAAACTAGAGCTTCAGATGAACGCCTACAAAAATCGACTAATGGTAAGAAATTGAAATTTGATTTGGACTGCCTCAGTTACTTAGTTTCAGGAGAACGAAACGCCTGATATCACGGGTTTGAACTCTCAATAATGTATATTAGCTGTAACCAAACAGTAGCTGTTCCAGCGAACATATCGCCTTAGTATATAAAGGTTTGCGACCTAACCTCAAACCTACCCAATATACACAAAAAAAATACAGATTAATCGGTCAAGTCTTTTAGAGGAGTTTGGTTACAATCACTATGGCACGAGAATTAAAACTCTCAGCACTGTTTTAATTTTGATATTTTAAGTATCATTTCTACAAAAATCTTTTTAAAAAGAAATTTCTTGAGAAGTTCCAAGAGATTTTAACCATACTTGACAAGTGAACAGGTACCTACTCTTAACACGTTTCAGGAACTTCTCATAATATTATTTGGTTTATTATTCCAAGATATACAAAGGATTATACGAGTAACTTTATTTTTAAATTAATTTTAACATTATTTATATAGTCAAATATGTTTAAACAATTTTCAGGAACTCTCAAAAATTACCTACAAAGACGACCTATCAGCGTACCTGGCGCGCAACAAACTGAATGACATCACAGAGTTCAAACTACCCCCGGAATTGGAAAAGCAAATATCTTCACTTACCCTCGCGAACGGCTTTAGTGCTATGAATGGAAATAAAACACCTGATATCGGTAAGTAGTTTTAGAAAACTATGTTTTTTTTTTTTTTTTTTTTCTATTGACAAAGCTCGCGGACGTAGGCACCACCCCATTACTTAATCTACTTGGCGCTAAATAGTAGCGTTCAAGAGCTATCGTGTTCCGGTCAATTATGTATGTAATGGATAGCTTGTAATTTCCGGCATAAAATGTGACCATTTCATGAAATGGTCTAATGTTTCATGATGTCGGCAATTTCACAATGAAGTACTATTACAATACTTTGAGAACCTAATTAAATTTCTTCTCATTGCAATTTGCAGGCAACGATGCTCTCTCCAACAACTCAACGGACACGTTCAGCTCTAGTAATGACAACAATCTGCTGTTGGGCACTCCCCCACCCACGCACAATGGAAGATCCGGCCATGGCACTGGGTAAGTTGATTATTTATTTACGCTGGGGCAGTAACGGACATAGAGCAACACTGACCACTGGCCACAGCGGACCAGAGGGGAGAAGCTATATGCAGGCTTTACCCTCTGTCAAATTACAAGACCAAATGGTCCTATGCCTGTCGCCCAGATATTTAAATGTATGCGTGGAATTGTTAATGTATTTTGTTAAAGTCAAGGTGTTGTTTCCTAGTATTAAGAGTGAGTTTGTAGTGTGAGTATGTGTCACACGTATTTACCCCCGCAAAAAATGACAGACTGTTTTGCATCGGTAATAATCGTTATGGCTACTCCCCTCCGGTCCGCCGCGACCGGTGGGCCGAGTTGCTCTATGGTGCGGACTAAGGTCATCGGAGGCCCGGGAGGCATTAGGAGGCCCTTAGGCTTCTGCCCCGGCCCCTAGGCGTATTACCGACATATAAGTTAAATTAGGAAACAAATACGCGTGAGCCAAAAAAAACTTCTTTACCCTCTTAATTTTCGCGTGGTCCCTACTTTTGCATTTAGCAAGAGATTAATATTTGAGATTTGATTGCCTCGCTGGCCCAGTCGTCGCATTCGCGTTGGTGAAGCCTGAGGTCCTGGGTTCGATCCCCAGGTCGGGAAAAATCTGTTATTGGATTTTTTTCTGTGAAGAAAAAATCAGTAGTAGCCCGAAGTCTGATCGTGCCTCGGAGAGCACGTAACCGTCGGTCCTGCGCCCGATCCCTTTCCGGTCGTGTCGGATCGCCGTCCCATCAGGCTATGAGAGTGAGGAAATAGAGAGTGCATCTGTGTTTGCGCATACACTTGTGCACTATAATATCTCCCGCACAGTTGGCTAGTCTCCGTTGAGATTGGCCGCCGTGACCGAAATTCGGTGTGGAGGACATTATTAAGAGATTAATCAATACTAATATTATAAAGCTGAAGAGTTTGTTTATTTGTTTGTTTGTTCGTTTGAACGCGCTAATCTCAAGAACTACTGGTCCGATTTGAAAAATTCTTTCAGTGTTAGATAGCCCATTTATCGAGGAAGGCTTTAGGCTAAAACATCACGCTAAGACGAATAGGAGAGGGTAGGTAATATTAAACCCGCGCGAAGCCGGGGCGGTCCGCTAGCTTATAATACTTACCAAGAATGCGCGAACAAAAAAAAAGACATTTCCCTCCTTGGGCTCGAAGAAACTCTAAAATTTGGCGTAGAACTTTCATGATTCAAAACTGAGTCGACCTGTATGGTGGCCCCAGTATCGGAGACCTATGGCAGAGAATATGTAATAATGCTACGTAAAAAGAATGGACACTTCGACGCCCCGCCCGATTTGCCTGCATCACTCAACCCCTTCCCCTCTTATGGGCGACGGTTGGTATTTTGTTCGTGCTACGCACACAGGCGCGCGTGTCTATCTAACACGTCACTGATTGATGTATGTGTAATAGAAACCAAATTAAGCGTTTGTATGGAATTTCGACGAAGTGTCCGCGGTGTGCCTTTGGCGTATTGTTTGCGTAAATGGAACCAAAATCGAAGCTGATATTACTTCAACGACTGGTAAAGTTCCTACTCTATAATATAAAAATAAGTCGGGTTTTCCTTCCTGACGCTATAACTCCAGAAAGCACGAACCGATTTCCACGGTTTAGCATTCGTTGGAAAGGTCTCGGGCTCCGTGAGTTTAAAGCATGAGAAAAATCAGGATTATAAAACGACATCCACGCGGGCAAAGCCGCGGGCAAAAGCTAGTTTTTTATAATTTTGACCGTATTTTAATATATTTACAGGAAACTGCTCAGTGATTTGTCTACAAATAAGAATCCAGTAGTAGGAACCAAATTGGAACATGCTTTGCTGAACTCAGACTCAGACAGTGGTAAGTAAAACCTAATTCTGATGTGTCCTTAGACTTTAGCGATCTACACTCAGAATTACTGGTGGTAGAGCTCCAGTGACGGAGCTCGCGGGCGTAGGCACCACCGCATTACCTAATATACTTGCCGCTAAATGGTAGTGTTCAGCACTATCGTGTTCCGGTCAGGTGCCAATGTACGGCCCTGTAATTTCCGGCATAACACCTTAGGCCTCAAAAGTGGTAACGCATCTGCGAGTCATGAGCACCCCCCACCCCCCCTCTACCAACAAAACGGTTGCTGTTAGAGATTCAAACTATTTCAAACGTTACGGCAATAGTAGCTATATATACATATATACATGTAATGAAATTATAAGGAAAACTATCACATTTGAGTTGGCTTTACAAATTTGAGTGTAATAGTCGACCAAATGTATTTTACTCGAAAAGGAGATGTTGCAAAAATGTATGGACCTCCGGCCATGTATTGTACACAATATCATTAAACAGGCAAAATCGTATAAAAACGTTTTTTACTGCATATATTCACTTATTTAGCTTTGTTTGCAGTTACAAAACATTATTTGCAGTTAGAATTGCAACTCAAAACCAACATGGCGAATATGGCGGGCGATGTCATTTTGACAAATACCAGTAATAACCATATTGAAAATGATAAAATCGTTTGAATTTAATGTGGTTGTAACTCTAAAATATATTCTTGAATAAATTAATCGTATTTTTTTCGGATTCTTCTTTAATATATCCATTTTTTCAGGTACTGTACGTACCAAAGCCGAGCTCGCAACATCTCCTTTCGAACATAGAAAAAATTTTTTTTTCCTCTTCTCTTTCTCTGTAACAACGGAACCCTACACTGCGCGTGATCCGACACGAATTTAACCGGTTTTTTGCATTCAATTTACCACAGTTTCCTATAGTAATAGTACAGATGACGTAGAAATGCCGGACTAAATATCTGTCAAATCAATTTATAAATAGAGCCGGCTGTTTGTTTCCGGTGTCTTCTTTAAATATGTTTACCTCGTTGAACATGCTTTCATTTTCCGTTTTTCAGACTTCGACCCGCGAGCGTTTGAGTCGGAGCCAGTGACGCGTTTCACTTCGCCCATTATGGAGAACACAGTTACACCTACTCCACCTCTCTGTAAGTACCTTCTCGTGTATAATAATAGGTTTAGGTATGTTTGCTTGGCGTTGGTACGTGACTACTGGAGAATTCTTCAGCTAGTGTAGTCAATCAACCGAATGGCAGTCAAACCATTCAAATCTACCGATGGTAGAACTCGTGACGGAGCTCGCGGGCGTAGGCACCACCGCATTACCTAAGAATTTTTTTTTTAATTTATACAAGAACAATGTACATTGTATTTTTATTTTTAAAGAAAAATGGAAAGAAAAATTTGACTTCAGGCGAGACTCGAACTCGCGACCTACTGGGAATCTAGTCCAGCCGCTCTTCCAATTGAGCTACTGAAGCCCTGCCCGATTTGGTTGCCTAACTAGCATAGTTGGTAATAGATGGCGCTGCTGCTACCATAAAAAGCAATGCAATAGATGTGAAGGAAAGATTTGACAAATCGGGCAGGGCTTCAGTAGCTCAATTGGAAGAGCGGCTGGACTAGATTCCCAGTAGGCCGCGAGTTCGAGTCTCGCCTGAAGTCAAATTTTTCATTCCATTTTTCTTTAAAAATAAAAATATATTTCACAAGCATGTGTTAATGCGAAATAATATAAAAAACAATGTACATTGTGTTTGAAATTTCCAAGTCCTCACAGCAAAAAATATACTTGCCGCTTAAGTAGTGTTGAGCACTATCGTGTAAATTTAATTTCCGGCACAGAGGCATAACACCTTAGGCCTAAGGAGTGGTAACGCATCTGCATTTTGACTTTAGTCTTTGTGTAAGTGTCTATAGGCTGCAGCCATCACTTAACATCAATGTGAACTGCTTACTTGTCCGCCACTTCCATTACCTACATTTAAAAAAAACAGAAAATATTAATCTAACCTGCTTTTTTTCCAGTGGCGCCCCCTCCAAAGGCGTCGAAACGCCAACCACAGCCATCGAACGGTCAACCGATGAACGGTAGCGACCTCTTCGGTGCCCCGCCGTTCTCCGTCCCACAGACAATACAACCGGCGCCATTACAGTTTCCCGCCCAAACAACTGTCAATGTCAACGCCAAACCCAACTATGACATCAGCGATTTCAACCTACAAACGTCAGTTTTCAACTCGTCGTTCACGAACGGTTTAACCGGCTACGATCCGTTTGACACGCAGAAAGCGGGCAATATTTTTGGCAATAACTATGGCAACACTTTTAACGGATTCGGAAATCTGAGCGAGAAACAAACGGTTGAATTGGACAGCAGTTTCAACGGGTTCTTAGATAAAACGATTTCTGAGATGAAGGTTAGTGTTTTGTTGTACTAAAATGGTAGATTTTTACAAAACTAGCAACACTTAGTCACTATTCTAGATTTATCATACATGGGATTGTGAATGTGGATGCCTGAGACTGCAGAGGCCCAGGAAGACCAAGACTGACCTACCGTCAAGGTAGGTTAGTCAAATAGGTCGAATAGGTACTGTCTGGAGGGTGGGTCAAGAGTCATAGGAATCGGCGTTCATGTATGAAGAGAATGATGAATGATGATGTAGTGTATGTATGTATGTATGACCTGGCGTGAAGATACATACATACATACATTGACAAACTGACAAAAACGACGTACTCTAGTTTACACAAGTAGGCAACGAAAATACTATCAGGAAAAAATTAAGGCGTAAATGTGTTCGTGACGTCAAAATGCATTCAATTGTTTAGCTATTTTGTATGAAACGATTGGACAGATTACTGGAATTGGTGTCGAATAGACACCAATTTGTGGCGACAATATCACGCGCTCGAAGCACTTCTATTTTCTTATAATTAATATTGCTGTGGGTGAACCCTTGGGACGTCTTAGCATTTTAATACCTCAGTACGGTACGCAACAAGTTAAATTTCACAACGACCTTAGGAAACTGCCTGAGTAGCCTAGTACTACTACGCTGGAGGTCCTGGGTGCGATTCCTGGGTCGGGGGCTATCAGAGATAACGGTTTAAAATCCCTTATCCCTGGTTCTATTGGGATTTTTTCCATTTTCTGGAAGTTTCCCAGTACCTCGAAGTTTGGTAATGTGTCCGGAGATGGCAACAGACACGCCATCTGTTGCATGGGCCAAAATGTAAACGGCGAATCGTGGGTGTTAGAAATAGACTTCCGATAATTTCGGGTCCTCTCCTTACCTCTTTCGCGATTTAACGATTTCGCGATTTCGATTAAGCTTTGTCCAATAACAGACCATTAGTGTTAACGTAGGCGTTGTGCAGCAGAGATAACGCTCTACGAAGTCGAAACTAGCCGATTGTCTCTTTCTTAACCTCGATGTAAAATATTGCTTGATGGGTGACTGTACAACTGAGCACCACACAATTAATCATATTTTTATTAAATTATATAATTTACACGTAGAAAACTATTTGCACCTTTAAAATTTTTATTTTTCAATTTCCTAACAGATCGACGACTGGTAAGATTTTAAAACTTGATTGTAAAATGGGGTGTTGCCACTAATTTTTTTTTATAGTGCCAATTTTTATATTTCGCTTTTATTTAACATATTAAATTAGCAGTATGTTCTTATGATTTGTGTGTGTTTTTTATATTTATATACTTACTAAGGTTATTTTTAAACCATTGCATTAACTTAGGGTTGCTCTATAGCAAAAGTATTTGAAGAGTACATTTCAAAAATGATAAAAGTAAAGCCTTTATTAATTCCATAAATAAGGTACAATAATTTATCAAATAACATTTAAATATAGGTAAGTAAGTCCATGCATATTATAAAATTATAAAATTGCCTACATTGTATCAATATTTCAGTAACAACTAAAACATGAGTAACAAGAATTGCATTTTGAATTATTGTATATAGGTAAATTGTTATGAATTAAGTGAAAAAATAAACATGCATATTAGAAATTATAGTAACATTATCCGATTTTAAATTGAAATTATATTATATTTTTGTATTATTACACTATTATTATGGACCTCTCATCGAGTGAAGGCCTTCTCCATTTTACTCCATATCTTTCTGTTTTGGGCCTTATTCATCTAGTAAATTCCGGCCGCTTTATTTATTTCGTCCATCCATCTTTCTCTTGGTCTACCTCTATCTCTACCTCAAAAATGATAACGATTTAAAAATGATCTTGGTAAAATACTTAATGATATCACAAAGCCTGGGTTGCACCAAGAAATTTTTTAAAGTTCAAGTTATTGTAACATTTCACATCCTTGTCTAATTTAAATAAATCTGTTGTCTGTGTCTATTCTAATAGATACTTATATCTAATATTATTATTGGAGTTTTGGCGGGAACCTTGAAAGAGGCGTATGGTGCTCTTATTTTATTTCACTTTCTTGGTGTATTTTTAAGTTATATTGAATAAAATTGGTGGCATTTTGTTTGATATAGGTTTATTACAGTGCCCGTGTATAGTGAAATAGAATAACAGTGCGAAAATACGACCATTCAGGTTGCCTCCAAAACTTCATTGTAAATGTTCTGGTAAAGTAGCCATCGCTTTACTCGAATAACTTGATTGTAACTCACTTAACTGACATATTATACTTGATAACTTATGTACTTGATACTTACATATTATACTTGATGACTATATTATACTAACTCTTACGCTGCTTATATAAATATGAAATATCGTTTTACTTGACACTGGCAATATGCGTAATAGCGATGCCATAATAACAAAAAAAAAAAAAAAATATTATTATTTTTTAACCTAGAGGTTATTTCCAATATTCTTACCACCATTTTTTTTTTAATTTATATGTTTATAGAAGAAGTCGGGAACAAACAGCCCGTTCTGTTTTAAAACTGATTTGACAGATATCGATGTGAGACGTTTCCATCACGTTATCTGATACAGTGCTCATCAAGAAATATTGCACATCGAGCCTATGAAAGAGACAATCGGCTAGTTTCGACTTTTTAGAGCGTTATCTCTGCTACTCACTGCCTACGTAAGCACTGATAGTCCGGTATTGGTCAAAACTTTATCAAAATGGTGAACAAACGTCAGATAGGTAAGGTGCGAAAGAGTTGACGCTCTACAGATCCGAAATAAGCCGAGTCTTCTTCTTAAAGTCGATGTGCAATATTTCTTGTTGGATACTGTATTATTACCATTTGAAAGTGTGGTAAATTGACTTCTGGAAACTGGAAACGTGCTAACAATGGGAGTGTCCTATCTAGTTCTTTAGTACATAAATAGGTCAATGTTAATTCTTTTTTTTTTTTCTTTCGCAGGATGGATTTAGCCGAGGGATCAGCTTTGGAAACGATGATTTTTCAATAGATAACCTCGATCCTCTCAAGAAAAACTAAATCTGTATTTTATCATTAAAATAAAATTAGTTAAAATTTTAGGTAAAATAATGCGGAAGTCCTCGAATCAGTTCGCACAATTTAAATGTAAACAAAAAACCTATATTCATTAAAAAGAATTAAATAATTATTTATAAGTATTGCGTGAACTGGAACGACGATAGATTTTGAGCGTGTGTTGCCATGTTTGGTTACAAATTTTTGCTATCGTGATAGTAGTTAATATTTTATCTCTGAATTATGTAATTGGTATTGTTTCGATAATATTAGATCTTATTATGAATCTCGAAATTATATTTAGTAATCTATAGCATTGATAATGTTCCCATCATAAATTCGAATTTGGTGGTATTTTTATGCGATAATGCTCAATGTCATTCCAAAAGTGCCTTAAAATCCTAATTAAAAAAATATATACGATTTAGATGTAAAAAGCATGTTTTTTCGTAGTTTTATAAGACTAAAAACGTATTTTGGTATGACTAACATTTTATTTTCGTTAATTAAGGACCATTAAAAACCAGTTTCAGGTAATTTGAAGATCGCCTCAAAATTCTGTGATAATCCTTTTTCATGTTGAGGGTCTTCAAATATTTTACATCGTACGACTGAATTTTAAATACTAAATACATAGTGTAAATAAAATAATATAAAAGTTACAAAATTATTTACGAATGGCATTGTAGCTATAAAATATACATTCCAATATATTTTTTTAATTTGATAACTTTTATTCCTGATTATTATTTTATTTTCTAAGTATAATGATTTATTAATGTGTATATTAGTCTTTAAATCTGTTGTATCACTGTCTCATTAGTGGAATATTGTTTTAGTATTGTATACACTAATGTTATTTTAAGGCCAAAAGATATACATAATTGTGTATTTTCAATAATAAAATTTATGTTTATAGTACATTGTTTTATTTCGCCATTAAAAATTAAGTTATAACATATGAATCTTTAAAGATACTCGATAAGTCACTCATCTTGATTGATTATGAATAATTTTGATAAAAGGTGACCAGATTTAGCAAAATTAGATCTCAAATCTTATCGTAGAATTGAAAAAATATTGGTATAGATCAGAATTTGTAAGAAGTCCACAAAATATCTACATAGACAAGCTGTTTTAATTAAACAAACCCTATAATTATACCAAAAATTTAAACTAAGTCCGATTTTTTTGTATATAGGATTAAGGCTACATTCCTCGTATTTCCTTTTTTTGTTTATCCAGGTGATAAAATGATGAGTACGATATTTAGTAGAATATAGCAGAATTGAGATATGATTGTGATTGCATGAGAGCCCTTCTTAGCAGAATGTCTAATTAAAATCTGGTCACCCTTCGAATCTGTCATTTGTGACATGACATAAGGAGTTTGTTGTTATTATTGAAAAGTCGAAAAATCTCCGAATTCCATCATTTTCACAGAGAAAATATTTTCTGACTCCAATAATGATCTCAATAATGATCTGATTACACTAAGAGACGTGAACCGTGCAGTATTATAGTGATAAGTTGCAGTATTATATAAAAATGGTGGATTTAAGCGGAGGGCAAGACGGGCCACTCGAGCATGCATTTTCTAATTCAGTTTTTATAGTTCCTGGCATCGTAGTCGTCGGTTTATCAGGTAAACTATTTAATTATAATAAAAAAATACGCTTACACTCACAGCCCCACACTAGGATACCTGTATCGTGGGTGTCGTTATTCACACACAACACAAACACCAAGACCCGAAACAAATATCTGTACAAATTTTTGTCCCGGCATGGGAATCAAACCAGTGAGCTTCGGCTACAATGTACGGCCCTGTAATTTCCGGCATAGAGGTATAACACCTAAGGCCTCGGGAGTGGCAACGCATCTGGATTTTGACCTCTGATCATTGTGTATGTGTCTATAGGCTACAGTCATCACTTAACCTGTCAAGGAACGTAAGGCCACCGGCGCCCAGACACAATTGAATTTTTTTCGTGTCTGGAGGACTTAATATCAATGTGAACTGCATAATTCTATACCACTTTTATGACACAAAAAAAACGGTTGTCACACATCACTGGACCAAATGGCTCATTAAATATATTTAAAAAACATGATTTTGTGGACATCACTATTATAAAGTGAAATACATCACCATACTATTCTTCTTATTTGTACTGTAATAGGGTTGTTGACTAATTTATTTTTATTTATTTTCTAAAAAGCAGTGGGTAAGTAAATACTGTTTGTCTTAGAAACATATAGGTAATAAGTGATAGTTGTTAAGATATAACTTTCAAAACGTTGTGAGTAATCAAATGACTCAAAACGGCCCATACAAAAATTGCAGCACTTTATGATGTCACAGAGTGTACGACTCCGGTGAATTGAATGGTGAAATCAAGAAATGTTCGAATATCTGCGTTTTTGTGTAATGTTGACATACTAAAAGTTGTTGGAAATTGTATAAAGATTCTATTAGTGAAATTATTTCAATTTTTCCATTAACAGTCATTTTAGAAATCAGTTTTCTCATACTATAATTGCCACTAGCGGTCACATACCCGACCGCGCCCATATCGCTTAACCGAGTAGATCGCTTATGATCTACACCAGCCGCGGGGTCGTGCGCGCTTCTTGCGCACTATTATTATACGCTCCTTTTTGGTTATCCAAGTGTACAAAAGATCATGGCCAGATTTAAACAGAAAAAAATGCATTTGTTTATGCATTTGTGTGTAATTAATCCAACTATACGAAGGATCATTAACTAACACAATGATGAACACAAAAAAAAAAACGGTACTCAGTAAAACAAGTTTGAAATATTATCTAGTGAACCTAGAGAATATTTTTTTTATAATTCCCCTAAGACTCCGTATTTCTCAAAAGGATTTTGACCTTTCTTACATAAAAAAAAATATTTATCACATAAATACAATAAATGCATTAAGTGAAGGCTGGCCTTACATAAGTTTTGTATCAAATATAAGTAATACTAAAAGATATGTGCTTATAAAACATTGATAATGAAGACTCTCGATACCATGGTCCAAGTCATAAGAGAAAGCGGTTATAAATATTAACAAAGTGAGAAATTCCATCAACGTTTTTAATTGAGTTAAATGCTTAACTCGAGTTTAAACCCTAGTTAAATCTTTTGCTGTTTTTGTGACTGTGTAAAAGGGGTTCAGTATAATGCAAAAAGTAAAAATAATTCGAAAAATAAAACCTGTGAAGTGCTGATTAATTGTTCTCATTTTCACTGGTGGTAGAGCTCTAGTGACGCAGCTCGCGGGCGAAGGCATCACCGCATTACCTTATCATAGTATTCAGCACTATCGTGGCCTGATCAGAAGGGAAATACGGCCCTGTAATTGCCGACATAGAAGCATAACCCCTGAGGCCTCGGGAATGCCAACACATCCACAATGAAATCTCTGGTTTCGTATAGTTGTTGACAGGCTACAGCATTACTACAAGGAAGCAGTTCATATTGATGTTAAATGCTGACTGCAGCCTTGTCACCTACACAAATCTTTCATCTACACAAAAACCAGAGGTCAAAATGCATGTTGCCACCTAAGGTCTCAACCTTAGTTGTTATGTCTCTGTGTTAATTATTATGGGGCCATACACAACCATCCAACCGGAACACGATAGTGCTGAACACTACCATTTGGCGGCAGATAGAGGTAAGTAATGCGGTGGTGCCTACGCCCGCGAGCGATCACTAAAGCTCTACCACTAGTGAAATTTTTGCTTCCGCCCTACCTGTAACCAATGCTGCCCTACCTCAAATTTCACTCTAGCTACAGCCTTGGGTGGCAGATAGATTAGGTAATGCGGTGGTAACTACGCCTGCGACCTGTCACTAATTTCACTCTAGCTACAGCCTTGGGCGGCAGATAGATTAGGTAATGCGGTGGTGCCTACGCCCGCGACCTGTCACTAATTTCACTCTAGCTACAGTCTTGGGCGGCAGATAGATTAGGTAATGCGGTGGTGCCTACGCCTTCGAGCGCCTACACTTGGAATTTACCAGTAAAAATCCAAATGGGGCGTGTTATAACAAAAACAAATGAGTCCCTTCGGTCGGAATATCATAACAATAGTTTAAAGTAATATTTTCCTTAATTTAATCCTTCATAAAACTGTCCGGTTATATCTTTTATCTTAATCCATACACACGCATGTCCGATACACCGATACTGATAAACTCATTTCACGTCCAATCACCAATCGTGCAAGTGCCAAGAAAATGGCGGACATAGACGCGGAGAGTTTCCGAAAGTTCCAAGACCTGATGAATTCAGCTGATCCTTCTAAAGAACCAACTAGAAAGGATATCCTGGATATGCTGGATGCATCCGAGTTGGATGATGAAACTAAGGAGAATCTAAGGAATCTGTTGTTGGGTGATGTGCCTCAGGTGTTCGGAAGCTATGGAACCATTTTGGGGGTTCTGTTTGTTATTATAATCTTTGCTGTTATGTGTGAGTAATTATATTATGCTTTATATGAAGCGCGTATAGCCCCGCGGCTGGTGTAGATCGTAAGCGATCTTCTTGGTTAAGCGATGCGGGCGCGGTCGGGTGTGTGATGGGTAACCGCTAGTGGCAAATTAAAATGCGCGTTTCCGTGCTTCGCAGGGCACGTTAAGCCGGTCCCGGTAGCTATCTATAGATAGCAATCGTTAAAACCTTGTCGGAGGCCTAATGGGCGGTTTGAAAACATCCGACAGCGGGTTGGCCACTAACCCGTATCTCCACCAACCCGCATTGAAGCAGCGTGGTGGAGTAAGCTCCAGACCACCCCCCAAAAAGGGGAGAGTCTTGTGCCAAGCAGTGGGACGTATAATGGGTTGCCATTATTATTATATGAAGCGCGTATAGCCCCGCGGCTGGTGTAGATCGTAAGCGATCTTCTCGGTTAAGTGATACGGGCGCGGTCGGATGTGTGATGGGTAACCGTTACTGGCAAATTAACGACTATAATGGGTTGCCATTATTTTACAATGATATTATAACTAGCTGAACCGGCAAATTCATTCTGCCAAACAATAAATGTTGAAGCCATTGACTTACAAAATAATAATGACTAATAGCGTGAGCCGATTTTTGTCTCAGTGATGACGGGAGGATAAAATATCATTGGTGCACATAAAATATCATTAATGGTCTCATTATGCGGGCAGGTAAGAATCAAAAAGGTTACAAAACTGTGCCTTCTGCCTTGCCGTCGATCACTAGAAAGAGTGCGATGCTGGGCTCTGTTTTGTCTGTCTGTCATGATGCTGCATTCTGGCAGAGAATATGTAATAATACTACGTATAGAACGGACACATCGACGTCCCGTCCGATTTTCCCGCCTCAACCAACCTCCTCCCCTCTTATGGGCGACGTTTGGTATTTTCTACGTGCTACGCACACAGGTGCACGTGTAAATGCACATCACTGTCTGTGTAATAGAGACCAATTAAGCGTTTGTATGGAATTTTGGCGGAGTGTCCGCAGTGTGAATCTGGTAAGAATGCGGAACGTTTCAGAATGCATCCAACGTTTCGCGGATCATTGCGGGATGCTTTTTCAATGCGGGACACTACCCTAGAAATCCAAATTTGTTGGTAGTCGAACTGTTGGGCGGACAGTAGACCGCCTTAATATCCAGCGCCAAAAATCTTGAAAAATAAAGATGTTATATATTAAAAAAGCTGTTGATAAACGCGAAGTTTCGCGACGTGACCCACTTGTATTTGTTTCGCTTAATTCTCAGGATATTTGCCAGAGAAAATGTGAGTTTTATGTTTTGAAATAATTGTGGTCGTCTGTGGTTTTGTATTCAGATTTTTAATCTTTGTCCTTTGTCGGTGTTCGAATTATCGCCTTGCCTTTCTCGTTTCAATCAAAAACAGGTATTTATTTAAATATTTTAACAAAAATCTTGTTACGTTTGCGAAATAGATGCGAGTTATACTTTTCAAACAGACTTTGCATACAAATGTCAGCTCAGTCTGTCCGAGACTACGGAATCTGAAAAGCGACCGAAACATCGGGTGGATTTTAAATAATCATTTTAGTTTAATATACGCGAGAAAATTAAGAAAACTTGTTTGTTTCAAATAGTTTTAAATGTTTTCTGTTGTTGATAAATATATTGCAATGTTGCCATATCTAATTTCAGGTGTTGGGTCAAGTATCTTTTAATCAACATTGTTGTTATAAAAATAAGATAAACAATAAAAATCGAGCATCGTGATCGCCACGTCGCCGATAATTGCGTAAACAATTTGATAACAGATTAATTGGTTAAATTACGTGGCGTAATAGGAATAGCCATTTATATGACCTGATTTTTGTTGATACGGGCTTGTGAAATTTTTAATTTATTTGAATAACCGTCGTAGCTATATCGTAAAATCGCCTACATCATACATTGATCGAAAATTGCGACCATTTCATTAAAATTTTCCCTGTTAACAATTAAGTTGAAGGGGATAACCAGTCAAACTATTTTTTGGCGATTTAATTTCGAAGTACTGCCCTCCCTGCAACGCCCCTAAACGCATATGTCTTATGAGTCTTATCCCTCCACAACGCCCTAAGCGGAGGTTCGGACCCACAGGAGTCTCCCTTAGGCAGTTGTGTAAATTTATTTAGGCTGACAGTCCTTTGCGCTCGTTGATTTCCCGGTGAAGTAGATTAATTCCGTCTCGAGACGAGACGCTTACGTAAGTACATTTAAAAGCAAAAAAAGCTGCTATCCCGCGTTTCCGGCCTTCATTAAAATAAAGGCATGCGCCGATGGTTCGGGCATATAGAAAGAATGTCGAATTAACGAATGACTAAACAGATATACAATGCGAATGTGGATGGTTGCAGAGGCCCAGGAAGACCAAGACTGACCTACCATGACCAAATAGGTCGAGTTCTGTCTGATGGTGGGGTCAAAAGTCTTAGGAATCGGCGTGCATGTATGAAGAGAATGATGAAGGTAGACGAGGCACGAGAGGTTTGTCAGGACCGGGATATCTGGCGCTCTACACTCTCTGCCTACCCCGTTAGGGACCTGGCGTGAAGATACATACATACATACTAAAATAAAAACTAAATCGGCCTTTACTATTAACTTTTTACTGGTAGCTCAGAATATAGCCCATAGAAAAAAGTTATGTGTATTTATATGTTGAATTAAAAACTTACGTTAGTGAATTGTTAAATCGTAATTAAATTATTTATTTCCTCTTATTATTCCTAAATTTAGAATAAATCATTGACATCGTAAATAAAGACTAGCGGTCTGCCCCGGCTTCGCTCGGGCGAAATGTTACCTACCTACACATATACTCCATATACCCCTTACTACCTGTGTTCAAAATTTCATCGAAACCCGACAGACACAATAGTTAAAACAATGCAAATGGACACATGTGGTACATGGGACATGGAATGGGTTAACGTGATTGAGGAACAAACAAACAAACATGCATACTTTACATTTATAATTGTAGTAAGATAATAAATAAACTGATAGCATCCAATATCTATGAGTACACGTAATCAGCGCCACGAAATTGTTGCACTATGATAACCAATGTCCCAGCCCGTTATTAGTTTATCTAAAGGTTTTGAAGAACGAGGTGAGTTTTAGCGATAGTCTTTATCATTAAAATTGATAGATTAATATTTAATTGTAGAATAATTTGATAGATACTAAAACCGGCAGCTAATCTAGGTTTACATGTCATTAAGTTCTGAATTTTTCGATTTTTTGATGAT
This sequence comes from Macrosoma leucophasiata, assembly GCA_036365455.1. Classification (NCBI taxonomy): domain Eukaryota; kingdom Metazoa; phylum Arthropoda; class Insecta; order Lepidoptera; family Hedylidae; genus Macrosoma; species Macrosoma leucophasiata. Next base: position 6,664,212 of record JAWQUS010000015.1, read on the forward strand.
ATTTTTAAAGTACCCTCTAATTATAAAAATAAAATCAGCTAGGTACATTTTTAAGCTTTATTCAAATAGCGTGTTTAGATGTTTTTTTTTTCTCAAAGTGTAAATGTAAATTATAACATTTGTTTTCCAAATCATAAAGATTTGAATAAAACAATATGTTTTTTAAAGTTATCTTGAATGTAACCAGTTCTGCATTATAATTCATTTCACAAGATATGTACTTTATTTTATTTATTAATATAACTGCCTCAGTAGCGTAGTGGTAGCAGGCCACTACTATTACGCTGGAGGTCCTAGGTTCGATGCCCGGGTCGGGGATTATCAGAGATAACGGTTTAAAATCCTTTATCTCTGCTTCTATTGGGATTTTTCCATTTTCTGGAAGTTTCCCAGTACCCCGGAGTTTGGTAATGTGCCCGGAGATGGCAACAGGTTCGCCACCTCTTACATGGGCCAAAACATAACCGGCGAGTCGTGGGTGTTTGCATGTATGATTGAATGCATGCATTTACCTCTGCCTACCCCTTCGGGGATTACAGGCGTGAAGTTACAATATGTTTTTTAAAGTTATCTTGAATGTTACCAGTTCTGCATTATAATTAATTTCACAAGATATGTACTTTATTTTATTTATCAATATGTGTAGGTACTCGATATTTATTTTTGTTGTATGTATTAATTTTAGCTTCACTACGACCTTGAAAGTATTGCAAATAGTACTTTATGTCACCTAATTCTCACTTTGAAGAATAACTGATGTTCATTTTGCTATCTATTAAAAAAAAACAAAGTTAAGTTCTTCGTCAATATAAAAAAAAATATAACCTACGGAAGAAAAAAGATTGTTTGAATTAGAAAATAATTGTAAAAATTAAATAAGATTACTTTTTGAACACATCTTCATAACTTAGTATTTTAGTATTACAAATAAAGTTTATGTAATTTAACATTTTCTATATTTAGCAATTAAAAATGGTTGACCCACAAAAGCGCAAACGCTATTGGTCGATTCAAAATTAGAATCTATTTTGAAACTCGAATGCAAGACCATTTGCCATCTGATATAAATAACATAATACAATACAGCACTACTTGCAAAGTGTACGATGTCTACATTTTGACCTCTGGTTTTTGTGAAGATGTCTACAGGCTGCCGTTATCACCTAACATCTATGTCAAAAGCACGCTTGTGTGCCACCGTCTTTAAAAAAAAATGTAATTTTTTTGTCATATAGATAATGATGTAGAAAAATATTGCCCTTTCTTTAAAACTTAAGAAAACTGAGTGTGTATTATTTGCACTGTTAATAGTAGATACTATTTCAAAAGGCTCCATCTTCCAAATTCGAATAGACATTCACATCTCTGATCATGTGTGGCCCACATAATAAGTACAATAACAATCACAGAGACATAACAACTAAGGCCTCAGGGGTGGCAACGCATCTGCATTTTGACCTCTGGTCTTTGAGTGGGTGTATTTAAGCTTCAGTCATCACTTAAAATAGTTAACATCTATGTTAACTGCACGCTTGTTGTATATTATAAAAAAAAGAAAAACAATTTACGATATCATACTAATATTTTCGTCTTATAAACACTTGCCAAGTTTCATGATGATACGAGAATGGGAAATGTATAAAATTCGCATTCTTAGATTATACATAGTAAGCAACACTTTGTAAAAAAAAAACTATTTCAAAGTAGCATTTATTACAATGACATAAAGACCTAACATAGCTTGGAAATTTGATTGTACTTTTTTCCAAGACATTGTCCGTCACTAAGTTAACCTATCAATTCTTTTCCCGCGTAAAAGAACCAAAATGGCGGAACCGACGCTCGACATAGGAGGCGTGATCAAAGAGAAACTGGCGGACTCCATAAAAAACATGGACGTATTGTCTATGCTTCAAAAAATGGTCGCCACAACCTCCGAAGACGAGGAATCTGAGGAAATAAGGGGGAAACTACAAGGAGTCTTAGCACAGTACGAAGCTTTGGAGGATGAAGATAAAGAGCAATTTACTACGCAGTTAAAGAATCTTCTAGCTTCGAAGATCAAGATGAAGTTAGATGAAACAACGATAGATATGAGCGGCTTCCAGGATGCTTTGGGGCAGGCTGTGATGTACAGATTAGCGTTGGTAGGGTTCGCTGTCTTCATATTTATCATTCTTTTGGGTAAGTTAAATGGGACATTGGTTTATCTGTCAATTATTTACGCGTATGCACCTAATTTACCTTCTACAATTCTCACTTGATATGTTCTAAGGTTTACATCATCCAAATTCATGAGCTACACTCATTGAAATCTTTTTTTTTACGGTTTTATCTCGCGTATGTTAAACTTAATCACTTGGAAATAATAGAATTTTCTTGTGATAGGTCAAATTACAAAATATAAAATTAAAGCGAATAACAACTGATACGTTAATTAATATGTCAAAGTAAACAAAAATAAAATAAAGAATGGCCCAAAAATACTTAATAATAAAAATAGGTATCAACAGAATGTTCCATACTCTCTTTTACAAACGGCAAGACATGACTAAATAAAAGAATATGGTACATTCTTTGTCATTCACTGGCAGAGTTCCAAAGCCCACATTGCTGAGAAAAAACCTGCCAAAACAAAACCCAATAGGGTCTTTTCAAACTTTGTTCAGAATCGATTACCGAATCGATTTTAGTCATTTTTGATATAGGTAACATTTTGTCCCAAAATTAATTACAATTAAGGAAATTGTGGTCACCCATTTAGTGAACCAATACAAACGAAAATGCGGGTTAGCCTCATTTTTTGTTTGTATTGCCTATCCAAAATAAAATGCTAGTCTCAACAAGTTTATTAGAACTCGTTGGGACGTGCATTTTATTATTAACAATAATTTAAGAAATAAAATCGTGAAAATAAATCTTAATACTAGCGAGTGAATATTAGAAAAAATAATAAAATAATATTTTGACGATAAATTGTAAAATATTTGCTATATCTTTGAACAACCTCTCCTCTCCTATTATAACTATTATATAACTTTGCTGTGCCCAAATGGGTCTGTAATGAGATACTTATATTATTATTGTCCAACGCACTACTATTGCAGAATGCAAATAAATTATTGAATTGAATTGAGTGTTAAATAGGGGTGTACGCAGGTTACGTTACATCACATTGCGACAGTGTCCGTGTGTGAATTGGTTTGTATTTTATGTGCGGTCGTAAGTAGAGGTAGGGTAAGTATGCATAGGGTGTGCATACTGGTCGTACAAATTGAGGACAACTTGTTTCTTAAATAAAAAATATTAAATACTTAAACATGCTATGTATTTCAGTTCATGTATATATATTAAATAATAAATAAATAAAATACGCTTACACTCACAGCCCCACAGTAGGCATAAACCTGTGTCATGGGTGCCGTTGTACACATACAACACATACACAAACACCCAGACCAGAAACAAATACCCGTAGGCCATACAAATATTTGTCCCGGTGCGGGGATCGAACCCGCGACCCTTCGAATCAAACGGTCATCTCACACCGCTGGACTAACCGGGTCGTCAAAAATATAATTATAACTCGATTTTCTACTGCCTCGGTAGCCTAGTGGTAGCAGGCCACTACTACTACGCTGAGGTCCTGGGTTCGATTCCCGGGTAGGGGGTTATCAGAGATAATGGTGAAAAAGCCTTTATCTCTGGTTCTATTGGGATTTTTCCATTTTCTGGAAATTTCCCAGTACCTCGAAGTTTGGTAATGTGCCCGGAGATGTCAACAGGCTCGCCACCTGTTTGTTACATGGGCCAAAACGTAACCGGCGAATCGTGGGTGTTTGCATGTATGCTTGAATGCATGCCACCACCTCTGCCTACCCCTTCGGGGATTACAGGCGTGAAGTTACGTTGTTCAATTTTCTAATCGAGGTGTTCATTAATTTTCTAATCGAGAATAGCGCACACTCTTAAACATAAGAGTGTGCTTTAATCCCGTTACATGTTGTATATGAGATTTTTTAAATCTGTGATACCGAAAAAACTCATAACATGTTCCATACATTGATTTGTACAGAAAAATTGAAGCACAGCTTTAAAATATTATCTAGGGAACCTTAAGAACATTTCATGGTAATTAAAATATTAAGCCTGGGTTGCATCAAGATATTTGTTAAAGTTAAAGCATAGTAGGCACCACCGCATTACCTAATATACTTGCCGCTAAATGGTAGTGTTCAGCACTATCGTGTTCCGGTCAGGTGGTAATGTACGGCCCTGTAATTTCCGGCACAGAGGCATAACACCTTAGGCCTCAGGAGTGGTAACGCATCTGCATTTAGACCTTGGTCTTCATGTGGGTGTCTATAGGCTGCAGTCATCACTTAACATCAATGTGAACTGCAAGCTTGTTACCCAGGTCGATTTCATAAAAAAAAAAAAAAAAAAATAGAGCAACACGGGCCACGGCGGACCGGAGGGGAGTAGCTATATGCAGGCTTGCCCCTCTGTCAGAGTACAAGACCAAATGGTCCTATGCCTGTTGCCCAGATATTTAATGTGTGCGTGAAATTGTTTATGTATTTTGTAGAAGTCAAGGTGTGAATTTCGTAGTAATAGACGATTTTTGTAGTGTGAGTGTGTGTCACACGTATTTGTGACACACACTCACACAGTCACTGTTTTGCATCGGTAATAAACGCTATGGCTACTCCCCTCCGGTCCGCCGCGACCGGTGGGCTGAGCTGCTCTATGAGTTAAAGAAATAGTAACATTTCACATCCTTCTCTAATTAAAAAAATCTGTTAAAGTTAGGCTGGGTTGCACCGCGATATTTGTGAAAGTTATAATAATAAAAATAAAATACGCTTACACTCACAGCCCCACAGTAGGTATAAACCTGTGTCGTGGGTGCCGTTGTACACATACAACACATACACAAACACCCAGACCCGAAACAAATTTCTGTAGGCCATAGAAATATTTGTTCCGGTGCGGGGATCGAACCCGCGACCCTTCGAATCAAACGGTGGTTTCGCACCGCTGGACTAACCGGGTCGTCACATTGTAACATTTTACATCCTGCCTTAACTTCAACAGATTTCCATAAGTTAGAGAAGGATGTGCATTGTAACAATTACTTTAACTTTAACAAATATCGTGATGCAACCCAGGCTTAACGTTTACCTCACCGGAATAAAAAATAGTTTTTGGAACCAACAGTAGAAGCTCTCCATAATCATCATCATTACTCCAGACGTAAAACGCCCACTGCTGGACAAAGCCTTCTCCACAGACGCACAATATACAGAACTTAATTTTTATTTCGGAAAAAATAAAAATATTATAAACATCACAAAAAATTGTTTAGGCTCTCAAAATATTACAAAGCTGTTTCAACGTTTTTTTTCTCTTTTTTTGTACAGTGCTTTGTCTTGATCTTTTAGTCTTCCAAAAGGAGATGTTGCGAGCTCGGCCCTAGTTCGTACACGTCCTCAAAAAATGGGTAAATTAAAGAAGAATCCGAAAAAAATACAATTAATTTATTCAAGAATATATTTTAGAGTTACTACCACATTTAATTCAAACGATATTATCATTTTCAACCATATTTAACATGGCGGCGATACAGCCGACGCTTCTTTATATTGGAAATCGATTAGTTTAAGTTCTTAGTATTAACACATGAAATCGATTTCAATAGTTTTTAGAAAATAAGACTTTTTTCTCCAAGTACTACATAATCAAAAAACAATTAAAAATGAAAATGTCAAAATTACATCCCCCGCCATATTCGCCATGTTGGTTTGAGTTGCAACTCTAACTGCAAATAATATTTTGTAACTGCAAACAAAGCTAAATAAGTGAAATTATGCAGTAAAAAACGTTTTTATATTGATTTTGCCTGTTAATGATATTGTGTACAATACATGGCCGGAGGTCCATACATTTTTGCAACATCTCCTTTATCCAACTTAGTTTAACCTTTTTTATGTAACGAAGGTGGCAAACAAGCATGCAGTTCACATTGATGTTATGTGATGACTGCAGCCTATAGACGCATACACAAAGACCAGGGGTCAAAATGCAGATTCGTTGCCACCCCTGACACCTTAGTGATGTCTCGTGATAGTTACGGAGCCATACCATAAAACCACGATAGTGCTGAACACTAGTTGGCGGCAGATGGATTAGGTAATGCGGTGGTGCCTACGCCCTCGAGCTCTTACACTGAAACTCTACCACTAGTAAATTTTACCTATTGCTAATCAAATCCATTTCTCATTTCAGTGTTCTTCGGTTATAAGTTATACAAATCAATAGTAGACAAAGAAAAGAAGCGGGAAGAGAAAAAGAAAATAAAACAGATGAAAAAGAAGAAATGATTCGACCAGAGTTCGGTAATGGCAGCTAAAATTAAAAATGGAGGTCTCAAGAATTTATTAACAGATAATATGAAATTATATGTCTTTTAGAAAAGTGATAATATTATTTTAAATGTGAAAATGTATTAGATATATTTTTTAAATGTGTAAAGCGCGTTTTATATGATCCAACTTGCTGTACGTCATGCTCATCAAGCATAATACAACCATAGAGCAACACGGGCCACCGGTCGCGGCGGACCGGAGGGGAGTAGCCATAGCGTTTATTACCGATGCAAAACAGTCTGTCATTTTTTGCGGGGGGAAATGCGTGCGACACACACGCACACTACAAAAATTGTCTATTACTACGAAACTTACACCTTGACTTTAACAAAATACAGAAACAATTTCACGCACACATTAAAACATCTAGGCGACAGGTATAGGCCCATTTGGGCTTGTACTTTGACAGAGGGGAAAGCCTGTATAAGGGTACTCCCCTCCGGTGTTGCTCTATGGTTACAACTATTACCCCTTAAGATTTATTTCTGCATACTTTTACACGTTGTAGGTGTATATTTGATTCAAATAAATGAGTTTCAAAATTTCAGAGGCATAACACCTAATGCCTCAGGAGTGGCAGCGCATTTGCATTTTGACCTCTGGTCATTGTGTGGGTGTCTATAGGCTGCAGTCATCACTTAACATCAATGTGAACTGCACGCTTGTTTGCCACTTTCATGACATAAAAAAAAAAAAAAACAACTAGTTACGTCTTTATCACTGTAAATAACGATAATCATTGATTTATTTCGTTATCAAATATTTAAGTTCTACTATCTGGTATAAAATTTATCATTGAACGAAATACTTGTTTTAGCTCTATGTGAAACTATTTAATCAAATCTGTGAATCTTAATTTCAATTATTACATTCACATTACCGATTAATGATTTAACTGGTGGTAGAGCTCCAGTGACGCAGCTCGCGGGCGTAGGCACCACCGCATTACCTAATATACTTGCCGCTAAATGGTAGTGTTCAGCACTGTCGTGTTCCGGTCAGGTGGTAATGTACGGCCCCGTGATTTCCGGCACAGAGCCTCCACCTCAGGCCTCAGGAGTGGTAACGCATCCGCATTTTACCGACAAACGTTTCAGAACTCTTCATTACAAAACCAACGTTTCGCAACGATTTGTTTCACATCTCAACTTTCCACAAATACATCACTGCATTAATAATTCACTTTGCAAACAAATTATTTCAAAACTATTCATTTCCTATCTTACCACTTCATAAATAATTTAGTTGAAAAAAATATTCTCAAATTTTACACCATAAGTTAGAAGTGGGGTGCGTTCGGTATTCGGTATTTTTTTTTTGCTGACAGTATTAATTATTTTATACGTTTACGTAATCAAATGTTTACGAAATAATTAGTATACGAATCGTGGAGTTGCGAAATGATATATTTGTGGAATTAGTAATGTACAAAACGTTGGTTCGGCAATGCAGATTTACGTAACGTTTTTCGGTGAAATGAGTAAACCTACTAATTACTATGAAAGTTTGTAGATTTGTGTGGTACTCACTGATCTAAATCCAACAAGGGTGATTTTTTTATTGTTATCTGTTTGTGATGATATTTTATAAGCATCTATAAAAATAATCATTAATAAAACAAAGTAAAATATAATATCACTTTTCAATGCACAATTGTAAATCAATTGCATTAATTTTCAATGTTTAAAATTCAATGTAAATCAAAAAAATGTATTTTTTTTTACTAAATTCTCGTCCTCCATTTTATGATTTATGCCAACAATATACTTATGAAATTTTGAATTAATGCACGATTTAACGAACTGAAAGTGTGGTTCAAGAGATGGTAAGCGGTTTTTGGGCTCTAAATATACTAAAACTTAGCATATAATGGATGCGTTTAGCAAAATATATGTATTACAAAGAAATTTATCTAATCAGCATTCTTACTGAGTTTTCTTCCGAAACACAAAATGAGTGATAGTAAGCAAAAGACCCCATAATGCTAACTACTACTATCAAAAGTACCTAGTTTTTTAAAGATCTTAATTCTGCTAAACTCACCCAACGCTATATCACTCATGAAAATGTGTGTGGAAAAATGTTTTACATTTAAAATAAAGCTTCTACAAAAGCTGCTAATGTTTTTTTTGTGTGAAAGTTAAATACAACTAAAAGTTTGTTTCGTATTGTGTATGTTGATTTTATTTTGTATTAATTTCTCAACTGTTTTATACAATAATGTTACCAGCTCTTGGACTCAAACGACTGAATTAGAAATTATAAGTATTTACACGGTTTGTTTTGTTTTAATTTCAGCTGTGTGGAAGATCGTTTTTAAAAATACAAATCCTACTTTTACTGTTGTATATATTGAGTTATCTATATATTTTAAATAACTAATAAAAAATATTCAATGAGAAAATGCATTAACAATAAATTCTTGAAGTACTATGTTCGGGATGTCTATTGTTCATTCAAATACGGCCTAAAATGCCATTTTTTGTGATATTGTCACCACAAAAATTCGTCAAATGTACATAGGTAACATTGAAAATGTATAATATAATCAAAAACTTTGATTTGAGTAGTTAAGCTGTGAGTTTGTCTACTTAACTATAATATTCGTATAATAAATACAAAACATAAATACATAAATACAATATATAAGTCAATACAGTGAAACTTCCATCCACCTTTGAAATATCTAATATATAAAATTCTCGTGTCACACTTGTATGTATCTTCACGCCAGGTCCCTAACGGGTTAGGCAGAGAGTGTATAGCGCCAGATATTCGGGTCCAGACACAGTTTTTATACCTCTAACCCCTAGTTTGCACTAAAAACATTAAACATGATGATGTTTCGCAACTCGTCGCATAAAGTATGTATTGCGATGAATGTCTTGTTGGTGCTAGCGTTCGCACTGCTGTCAAACCTATCATTTTAACATGTTTTTATGTGAATGTTTCATCAATGCAAACTCACGGTAAGGCGATACGATGTTCGTCGGGGCAGCTAGTCTAAACTAATATTATAAAGAGGAAAAAATATTTTTGTTTTTTTGTTTGTTTGTAATGAATAGGCTCAATAACTACTGGACCGATTTTAAAAATTCTTTCACTATTCGAAAGCTACATTATCCACGGGTAACATAGGCTATATTTTATTTTGGTTAAAAATAGAGTTCTGTAAGATATTTGGGTTTTTCAGACACAAGGTGTAAAAAATCAACCAGTAAAGTTACTTATTTTGCGTACGCTGCCTAAACTATAAAATATATCGAAGAATATCTTCACTATTCGAAAGCTACATTATCCACGGGTAACATAGGCTTTATTATATTTTGGAAAAAATAGGGTTCCGTAAGATATTTTGGTTTTTCAGACACAAGGTGTAAAAAATCAACCAGAAAAGTTACTTATTTTGCGTACGCTGCCTAAACTATAAAAGATATCGAGGAAGACTTTAGGCTATATCTATGTATAATCATCACCCTATGAAGAATAGGAGAGGGTAGGCAACATTGCACCGCGCGAAGCCGGGGCGGGCCGCTGGTATTCTATAACAAAATAACCTGTACATATGTATACAGTAAACTGTTAATGTGAATATTAGTGAGTCAATCGAGGATATTAATTTTAAGTTTATGAATTAAATAAAGTATCGCAGTCAATCTTTCCTATAGATAAAATAATTCCTTATCCAGCTTTTAGCAGATGTGTATGACAAGACAAAACGTCGCAGCCACTCCCGGATTGTCCTTTTTAGCGATTCAAAAAAATGTTACAACCTGAGACACTGTTCATAAAGATAATAAATCTATGGTTCTTATCATCTTTCGCAGATGTAAAGACAATACAAGTGCAGTCTGTAGTTATTTCTAAAATTTCACTCAGAAAAGGAACATTATATTGTGATAACTCTCTTTTTTTTAATGTTATGGGGCATCGCTATTACGCATATTGTCAGTGTCGATTAAAACGATATTTCGTATTCGTAATATTTTTTATTTTTTTTGTTTTTATGGCATCGCTATTACGCATATTGCCAGTGTCAAGTAAAACGATATTTCGTATTTAATTAAGCAGCGTAAAAGTGTAACTCACTTGACTGACATATTACCTACACTTGACAACCCATATACTTAACACTTACATATTATACTTGATGACTATATTAAACTAGTCATCAAGTATAATATGCAAGTATTAAGTATATAAGTTATCAAGTATAATATGTCAGTCAAGTGCGTTTCACTCAAGTTATTCGAGTAAAGCGATGGCTACTTTACCAAAACATTTACAATGAAGTTTTGGAGGCAACCTGAAAGGCCGTGTTTTCGCACTGTTATTCTATTTCACTATACACGGGCACTGTAATAAACTCATATCAAACAAAATGCCACCAACTTTATTCAATATAACTTAAAAATACACCAAGAAAATTAAATAAAATAAGAGCACCATACGCCTCTTTCAAGGTTCCCGCCAAAACTCGTATTCGTAATAAGCAACGTAAAAGTCAGAGTCAGTCAGTCAATTTATAAGTCCATCAGTCAGCGTCACAGCCAGCAAATCGAGTAAAGCGATGGCTACTTTACCGGAACATTTACAATGAAGTTTTGGAGGCAACCCGAAAGGATGTGTTTTCGCACTGTTATTCTATGACACTATACACGGGCACTGTATTAAGCCTTTATCAAACAAAATGCCAACTCAAAATACACCAAGAAAATAAAATAAGGGCACCAAACGCCTCTTTCAAGGTTTCCCGCCAAAACTCCGACAACTCTCTAGAATGGTAAATCCTAAAAGGTAATTTATAGTTTACTTTTTCTATGTTGGTCGTTTCACTGTTTTGACCCTCATTTTATTACAGTAATCAGCAATAAATATTGCACATCGAGCCTACAAAAGAGACGATTGGCTGGTTTCGACTTCGTAAAGCGTTATCTCTGCAAGCACTGATAGACCGGAATATTGGTCAAAACATGATCAAACTGGTCGACAAACGTCACACAAGGTGCGAAAGAGATAACGCTCTATAGACCCGAAATAAGCCGATGTCTCCTAAAGTCGATATGCAATTCTTGCTAGATAATGTATAATGTATGATGTACATGTATATGCCAAATATAATTTATTTTTCGTCAATTTTATTGCCAGATACATTCCGTATTAAGTGAGTGTTATATTTGTGTTAAATATATGTTTTTATTATATTGTTGTGTTTTATTTATCGAAGGCTCCATTCACAGTACAAATACAACTATGAACAGTATGGAAACTACGTACTAAACGTTCGAAACGGCACACTCACACAAACATGCGCACCGACGAGGCTCCTAAGCGGTTCTCGCGGTGCTGCAGTAGCGAGTCACTCGCTATTCGAGCGTCGGTGCGCATGTTTGTGTGAGTATGCCGTTTCGAACGTTTTGTACGTAGTTTCCATACTGTTCATATTTGTACTGTGCTCCTTTCGTCTGTATTAATATTAAAGAGGAAACATTTGTATGTTTGTAACGTTTTCAGTCAAAAACTACTAGACTAATTTTCAAAACTTCTCTCATCATCAAAAAGCCGCATCTTCACTGAGTGACAGGCTATATTCTTTATTATATTAATTGCCACAAGCCACTAGTTTTTAATATAGGTCACATTTTAAGATCTCAACTTAATTTACATCTTTTGATGAATAGAGTCAATATTTTCAATACAGATATTTGGATTCTGTATTCGCGTGTATTTTTTTGTAGATTTAGAGTGAAAAAAAAAACAAATTTCAGCAAAAAAAGTATATTAAAATTATCTTACATACATTACATATTTACAAATAAGTCAGATCATATGCTGTGCTTTTAATCGTCAATATAATACTGGCAGACTACTACAACTAAAAACACTATATTATTTAAAGCCGTCTCCAGCGTTTATATTGACTCACACACAAGACAAAAGTCAAAAAGTTCAAAACAACAATTCGATAGTACGACTCCCAAGTCGGAAGGAATTTTACACGTTCAATACTGGATGGGGTTTATTCTCAGTAGTTCAATCGTCGAACTAGTAAGAATTTTTTTTCTCAATCGGCTGCAAACGAGAGCTGCTGGCTGTTAAAGACAAAATAATTTAATAAAAAAAACATGCGGCGAAATTTTGATAGGTAACCTAGTGGATAAATATTCTTCAGATTATAAATATGCGTAAAAATTGAGTATGCAGCATATCTGCATGAACGAAATGATTCTGCAGTGGGATCCTAACCTAACTAGAAGGAGAGGGCTTAACTTTGATAAAGCTGTGTCAGTAATAAAGACAAAAGATATTTTAAATGTAAATTTAAGATGTGTTATGTACATTAATTGATTTCACTATTCTATAATTTTGTCGGAACAACTAAAGACCTATATTATTCTACAATCATATATATTTACAAACAAATTTTTCTTTGGAATGCTTATATACTACAAATACCTACATCACATTCTTGTCACGAAAAATGGAATATAAATACAATTATTAATAAGACATCGCTTTGGAATCGAATCTACAACACCAAGAAATATTGCAGCTCCGAGCTTACGCAAGAGACAATCTTTGACAAAAGGTTTGACTAAAAGGAGATGTTGCGAGCTCGGCTCTGGTTCGTACACGTCCTCAAAAAATGGGTAAATTAAAGAAGAATCCGAAAAAAAATACATATAATTTATTCAAGAATATATTTTAGAGATACAACCGCATTTAATTCAAACGATTTTATCATTTTCAACTATATTACACATGGCGGCGATACAGCCGACACTTTGGGATCAATCGATTTCGATAGTATTTAGAAAATAATACTTTTTTCTCCAAGTACTATATAATCAAAATACAATTTAAAAAATCAAAATGTTAAAATGACATCGCCCGCCATATTCGCCACGTTGGTTTTGAGTTGCAATTCTAACTGCAAACAAAGCTAAATAAGTGAAAATATGCAGTAAAAAACGTTTTTATATTGATTTTGCCTGTTCAATGATATTGTGTACAATACATGGCCGGAGGTCCATACATTGTTGCAACATCTCCTTTGACAAACCTATTCCCGCTCCAATACTTTGCCCCGCTCTGCCGCTGAGTTAACACCACAGTTTAAAATCTAATATTGAGTTTTTCACAATAACACATGCAAGTGAAATTGCAAATAATTTACTTAGTACAAGTTTTAGTAATATCCGTCTACAAATTATCTCTTGATCTTCTTATTTAAATCAAAGTCATCAATGGTAATTGTTTTTGAAAACTGTTCCGACTAAGTTGACAAAATTCACAGGGCTTCACCGACATCAATGTCAAAAGGCCATAACTCATCCACGTCCGGCAAGTCCATGTGTCATTCATACTGCAGGTCTTCTGGCAAACACTCCACCAAGTCCAGCCTTTCTTCTTCCATCGGCTCTTCCATGTTCTCTTCGGCTTCTGAGCTCGATGAACGATTTGAACCGCTCTCCGAGTCGTCTTTCTGTAAATTACATGCAGGTGAATCATGGGACTTGTTAAAGGACAATAAATAGAATGGTCCATGGGGTGGTTTTTTTTTTCTCATACATGCATCATGCCATAGACAATAATAATCTTTACAGGCAAAGTACGTTATCATAGTTAATTATAAATAATATGTTGTCATTTATGTTTTCTTTTTGCTTTCTCTATTATTTATTGTCTTGTTGATAAGAAGAATAAGTTTATTTTTTTTTAAACACACATTGCGAGTGTATAAAAAAAATAAACTTATTCTTCTTCTTCTTCAGAATGTTAACAATTTCTTTATTGTTTTTCCAAAAAGTATTGGATAAATAAATACAATTGAGAGATTAAAGTAAAAACAGAAAAAAAAAATTGACTTGGGGCAGGAATTGAACTTGTGACCTCAGTCCAGCCCGGTCCAGTCGACTTCGTAGAGCGTTATCTCTGTTGCACACTGCCTACCTAAGCACTGACAGTCCGGTATTGGTAAAAACTTGATCAAAATGGTCGACATACGTCAAATAGGTACGGTGCGAAAGAGATAACGCTCTACAGACCCGCTATAAGCCGAAGACTTATAGCGGGAAGGCTCGATGTGCAATTTTTTTTTTTTTTTTGTATATAATGTAAGTGGTAAACAAGCATGCAGTTCACATTGATGTTAAGTGATGACTGCAGCCTATAGACACCCACACAAAGACCAAGGTCAAAATCCAGATGCGTTACCACTCCTGAGGCCTAAGGTCTTATGCCTCTGTGCCGGAAATTACAGGGCCGTATATTACCACCTGACCGGAACACGATAGTGTTGAACACTACCATTTAGCGGCAAGTATATTCGGTAATGCGGTGGTGCCTACGCCCGCGAGCTCCGTCACTGGAGCTCTACCACCAGTGAAATATTTATTGTTAAGCACTGTACCTTGATAGCGAATGTAGTGTAGTGCGGTGGGCGCGAGTGATATCGACACAGGGGAGCCCCCAAAGGGAGACGCGCGAAAGGCTCTCGACACGGCACGCCGCCGCGTGTATCGCCGCACTTTGAGAATAGCACCTGGAAACATAGAACAAAAGCATAATAATATAACTGGTACCCAGGTTTTCACTTTTTTTTTTTTCTTTTTTATGTAATAAAAGTGGCAAACAAGCATGCAGTTCACATTCATGTTAAGTGAAGACTGCAGCCTATAGACACCCACACAATGACCAGAGGTCAAAATGCAGATGCGCTGCCACTCCTGAGGCATTAGGTGTTATGCCTCTGTGCCGGAAATTACAGGGCCGTACATTACCACTTTTTTGCCACTTCCATTACATAAAAAAAACACAAACAATGGAATCAAGATAAAGGCTGCAGTCTTATTCGTACTTTTTTTTACAAAAGAAACATCTTTTAAGAAGTCTCTTTTTCTTTCCGGAAGCTTTAAAAAGGCGAAATTGCTACCTGATATGGATCATTTAGAATATGCTTCAAACAATGCTTGGCGGCCGGTAGAGCGGCGGTGGGGCAACGCACACCTCCCTCCACGAAGTTGCAGCGATTTTGGATCGGCATGGGACGGTGGGTTATTTCGTTCACCTGCAATCACAGAGTACTATAAAATACTGAAATAGAGTAGTATTGTTGCAATAGTAAGTCTATCGATAGTATTGTGAACTATCGTGACCTCGAAAAAATAGTCGATAGCGCGATAGTCCTATCGAAAATCGATACTATGCAGCATGTCGATATTTTCGATAGTACTATCGCGCTATCGACTATTTTTCGAGGTCAACTATCGATAGCGCAACTAACAAAAGTTTAGCAACACTAAAATAGAGACCAATTTTCAATTTCAAAGAAAGCAACAGTTCACTTACGCCGTCTGGCGACTTGTTTTGGAACTACAACCTAAGGTCAATGACACGTGCGTAGCTTCACTGCTATTCCATCATAAAAAGTATTTTGGGCCGCTTTCTTTATATCTATCTGTGACGTGAATTCCATACATCTCAATTCGATTGTAATATAAAAATAACCGTTTTTTGATAAATGTATATATACACGGTAAATATACCAAAACTTTTTTTTTTACAATTTTTGTCTGTGTGTCTGTCTGTTTGTTCCCGCTGATCTGAGGGACTGAGGGACTGGAAGCTGGACCTATTTTGACGGGACTTTCACTGGCAGATAGCTGATCTAATAATGAGTAACTTAGGCTACTTTTATCCATACATCTATACATACATACAAACCTACATGGGATGATTTGATGCGTTGCCACAGGTAACGCGAAAAGCGACCTACACGCGAGCGGAGCCGCGGGCAACAGCTAGTATGAGAATAAAGTATCTTTAAACCTAACTTTTACGATCCCGTTAGTCCAGCGTTGTGAGATGACCGTTTGACTCCAAGGGTCGCGGGTTCAATCCCCGCACCGGGACAAATGTTTATATGGCCTACAGATATTGGTTTCGTGTTTGTGTATGTGTTGTACATGTACAACGGCACCCACGACACAGGTTTATACCTACTGTGGGGCTGTGAGTGTAAGCGTATTTTATTTTATTTATTAACTTAACATCTTATTTTTAAAAGAGCCGACTGAGTTTTTTTGGGCTTGTTTTTCTCAGATCATATTGGCCTTTGGAACTCAGCCGGTGAATGACAAAGAATGACTCTTTTTCTTTTCTTTTTACTCTTTGTTATCAGTTTGTAAAGGGGAAATGAGACATTCTACTGATATACTTTTACATTAGTTTAATAAATTTAGTTTTATCTTTATGATATGCTTGACTATACATATATATTTTTATCTTGTTTGACATGTATATCAATTGCTATTCACTTTAATTTATTTTGTTTGTTTTTGACGTGTCATAAGAGGTGCCTGTTACCCTAAGTGAATAAATGAGTTTCTGATCCGTCCTACTAATATGAAATCTTTGCTTAATTTAGTAACTTCACCTTTTGTATATAGATTAGCTAAATGAATACGTGTAAATAATATTAGAATTTAAACTACTTTTTTTTTTGTTTAGAATATTAATAACTCTTTACTTTGTCTATACTATCATCTAACTATAGTGATTGTGTTTGATTTTGTTCTAAGTATCATCAGAGGACATAACTTCATTCATCACCAGACAATCTTCTAGTCCACCGATCAATTTAATTAATTTATTTCTTTTTTATTTGTATTTAATTGTGCGTCTCGAATTACTGGATTCTGGTAGAATTACCCTTAGTCTTGGGTAGTAGGCATTAATTATAATAAAGAAGAAGAGTTTCTGATTCTGATATAACTTAACTTTATAACTCACCTTGGCCCGTTTGCGGTGCAGCTTCCGTGCCAGCACGGCGTCGGCGGCGTGCCGGCGGCGGTACCCGGCGTAGGCCTTCAGCTTCCGCAGCTGGCGCCGCTCCCGCACCGTCAGCGGCCCGCCGCGGGCTTGCGCGTTGATGCTGCCTGTACAATTACATAATAAAAAAAAATATATATATATATATATATTTTTTTTTTATGTAATGGAAGTGGTAAACAAGCATGCAGTTCACATTGATGTTAAGTGATGACTGCAGCCTATAGACACCCACACAAAGACCAAGGTCAAAATGCAGATGCGTTACCACTCCTGAGGCCTAAGGTCTTATGCCTCTGTGCCGGAAATTACAGGGCCGTACATTACCACCTGACCGGAACACGATAGTGTTGAACACTACCATTTAGCGGCAAGTATATTAGGTAATGCGGTGGTGCCTACGCCCGCGAGCTCCGTCACTGGAGCTCTACCACCAGGAGAATATATATATATATATATATATATATATAATACGCTTACACTCACAGCCCCACAGTAGGTATAAACCTGTGTCGTGGGTGCCGTTGTACACATAGAACACATACACAAACACCCAGACCCGAAACAAATATCTGTAGGCCATACAAATATTTGTCCCGGTGCGGGGATCGAACCCGCAACCCTTCGAATTAAACGATGGTTTCACACCGCTGAACCAACCGGGTCGTCATAATGTACTCGTTATTAATATTTATAGCTTTATTTCCATACTATGAAAGAATTGTATACAGGGTTATTTGTAACGAGCGCATAATTCTAAGAGGAAGGCTTCGGCTCATCAAAACTGTTAATTTTTTTGTACAACTTACTGGTGGTAGAGTTCCAGTGACGGAGCTCGCGGGCATAGACACCACCGCATTACCTAATATACTTGCCGCTAAATGGTAGTGTTCAGCACTACCGTGTTCCGGTCAGGTGGTAATGTACGGCCCTGTAATTTCCGGCACAGAGGCATAACACCTTAGGCCTCAGGAGTGGTAACGCATCTGCATTTTGACCTTGGTCTTTGTGTGGGTGTCTATAGGCTGCATGCTTGCTGCGTGCTATCTCTGTTGCACTCTGCCTACGCAAGCACTGACAGTCCGGTATTGGTCAAAACTCGATCAAAATGGTCGACAAATGTCAAATAGGCACGATGAGAAAGAGATAACGCTCTACAGACCCGAAGTCTCCTTCCTAGGCTCGATGTGCAATATTTATTGTTGAGCACTGTATGTTACAGTGACTAATGATGATAGTTGTCGTATAAATATAATCGAGGATGGATTTAGATGGTTTAGAATTATAATTGAACCCGAAAGATGGCGTTATGAGCAGTTTCCAGACTATAACTGGATGACCCGGTTAGTCCAGTGGTGTGAGATGACCGTTTGATACGAAGGGTCGCGGGTTCGATCCCTCCACCGGGACAAATATTTGTATGGCCTACAGATATTTGTATCGGGTCCGGGTGTTTGTGTAAGCGTATTTTATTTTTTTATAACTCCGGTTCACACGTTGGCCCAAAATTATTTTCAAAATCATTATTTAAACATTGGGACCAAAATTATTTTCTAAATCCTAGGCCGTGTAGCGTTGGCACCAACGTTCGGGCCGACGTGTGGAGCCGGCCAAAAGAATGACAAAGAATGAAATAAATAAATAAAAAATACATAAAATACGCTTAAACTCACAGCCCACAGTAGGTATAAACCTGTGTCGTGGGTGCCGTTGTACACATACAACACATGCACAAACACCCGAAACAAATATCTGCAGGCCATACAAATATTTGTCCCGGTGCGGGAATCGAACCCGCGACCCTTCGAATCAAACGGTCATCCCACACTGCTGGACTAACCGGGTCGTCAAAAATTACTCTTTTTCTTTTCTCTTTACTCTTTGTTATCAATTTGTAAAAGGGGAAGTGAGACATTCTACTGATATACTTACCTACATATTTAGTTTTATCTTAGAGATATTCTTGTAATATGCATATATTTTAGCTTGTACATTGACATGTATATCAATTGTTATTCACTTTAATTTATTCTGTTTGTTTTTGACGTGTCATAAGAGGTGCCTGTCACCCTAAATGAATAAATGAATTTCTGATTCTGAATACTCACAGTAATGTTCCTTCTCCTGCTTGACGGAGCGCACATAGTTGAGGCGCGCGGTGTGGAGCAGGGATCGAAGCCGCGACATCTGGCGGCGGTAGGCGGCCTGCAGGTTGCGGAGCGCCGTCTGCCCTTCGCTCACCGCCTCCTCCGCCGTGTACACACCTGCACGCCTGTCGGTAAATTAAAAAAGCGACCAAAAGCGAGTTAGACCTACGCACGAACGGTTCCATACCATAGAGCAACACGGAGGGGAGTAGCCTAAGCGTGTATTACCGATGCAAAACTGTCCGTCATTTTTTGCGAGGGGAAATACGCGTGACACACACACACTACAAAAATAGTCTATTACTACGAAACTCGCAATAAACAACTTCACGCACACATTTAAACATCTAGGCGTTAGGCATAGGCACACTTGTGCTTGTACTTTGACAGAGGGCTGCTATATGAAGCCTGCATATGGTTACTCCCGTCCGGTCCGCCGCGGCCGGAAACCCGTATTGCTCTATGTTCCATACCATTATCTATAAGAGCACGGCAAAAAAATCGTGTGTATAGAAATATTTATTTTATTTTGATGATATATTTTTAAAGTGGATATTTTACCAAATATTTTGTGAATATTTCAACGACATACGTTATTAATATCCAGCAAAAAAACGTTTGTTGTATAGGAGTCCCCACCGCTTTTTGTCGCAACTCTTCTGACTAGGTCAGAATTGTTTTTTAATTTTTTTTGTTAATAGATGGCGCTGTTGCTACCATAAAGCAATGCAATAGATGTGAAGGAAAGATTTGACAAATCGGGCAGGGCTTCAGTAGCTCAATTGGAAGAGCGGCTGGACTAGATTCCCAGTAGGTCGAAATAATCTACCATTATCGCTTGTTTATCACCTACGAAAACGAGAATATCAATCAGATTATCAATACTACTTTCTTTTAAAGGAGCTTCAGATCGACATGAAAATTTGACAGCAATGACAATGTCAGCAGCAATATAGATAGGCGGTAGCACCCCTGAGCGTTAGCGGATGCGATGATGCGGTATATTAAGAAGTTCCACGACCATGTTCCGCTCTAGTCGCGGAACTTCAAACAATGATGGTAATTCCGCTCCCCAAGTCGGTAGCGAATAACGCGCAGGTCTGAATAGGGCCTTGTGAATGGAGCTTCGCCAAGGCGGACACAATGTTCTATTACAGTTATAATAATATGTATAATAATAGTTTATACCTAGAATATGCTCGGTCTGAAAAATGTAGCAGACTTAAATGTCCTAAACTTGACTTGATGTGTAGGAGCTCTTGGTAGCTACTACACTAAATGGTAATTGTATGTATGTATGTATGTATCTTCACGCCAGGTCCCTAACGGGGTAGGCAGAGAGTGTAGAGCGCCAGATATCCCGGTTCAGACAAACCTCTCGTGCCTCGTCTACCTTCATCATTCTCTTCATACATGCACGCCGATTCCTAAGACTTTTGACCCCACCATCAGACAGAACTCGACCTATTTGGTCATGGTAGGTCAGTCTTGGTCTTCCTGGGCCTCTGCAACCATCCACATTCGCATTGTATATCTGTTTAGTCATTCGCTCATTCGACATTCTTTCTATATACCCGAACCATCGGAGCATGCCTTTTTTCATTTGTACACCAATACTATCATTAACACAAAGTCTCTTTCTTACATCTTCATTACGAACGCGATCGGTGAGTGATACACCGCAGATCTTGCGCAAAGATCTCATCTCGACCGCGTTCAACTTACTTTCATGCTCTTTCCTGCATACCCAGCTCTCGCTTCCATATAAAAGCGTTGGAGTAAGTACAGCATTATGTACGGCTAGTCGCGCCCGCTGGCTGAGATGTTTAGATTCTAGCAGCTTACCCAACTCTCCGTTCACGCAATTCCCAGCAAGCACTCTTCCACTTATATGGTAATTGATTTGAATAATAGACTTGTTTGAGTTATACAATTGGACTATAATAATTGGACTTGATTAATGGATATGAATAATGCTTGTTTAATGATTTGCTTGTTTGAGAGCTCGCGCGAAGCTCTTGGTAGCAATACGCGAACTGTCTTGTATTACGAAATATATAAAGAATGTCAATTAAACGATATATTATAAAATACCGCGCGCCGGGTAAAAATGCTTGATGTGCATAATGATACGGTTGCACCGTACATAATGTAAGACAGACTTCTGTTCGAATCTTGAATAAACCTGATGATGTGATTCCTTTTAATTAGATATTCTTAACATCCTATATCTACCCTAGTACGTTACAAAAATTGATTGTATTTACCACAGAGGAAGGGATTCGCAAGGAGCATCCTCAGTGTCGGAAGGCGAGCAATCCCTGCAATCGCCTTCGGGGCCCACGGTGACGCTATCGCAATCGCTATCGCTAGCGCTCGCGCATTCCATTATAGCCGTCGACGTCGCCGCATTCACTGCGGTGCCGTCTATTTGTTCTGAAATGTTGAATACACTTATTTAATTTGTTTAAAATTGGCACGAGACGAAGAGTTGACAGCCGTAGGCACACCCTGGACACACGGCTAAAATTCCATACGAACGTTTATTCCGGTTACCTATTGCACAGACATCAATCAGTACACGCGCTCACATAAATGTAGCACGTAGGGTTATGACCTGAAATAATCGTGAAATAAGTCGTCGCACTAGCTTTTAACTAAAATTAGACCGCTCGCTCGCCCGCTCGCAATTTCACTGTTGAAGATTATTCAACTGCCTCTCGAGAGGGGGGGGGGGGGGATCGAGAGAGACGTCGAAGTGTCCATTCTATATGTTTTCACTTTCGCACCGTACCTATTTGACGTTTGTCGACTATTATTTGATCAAGATTTGACCAATACCGGACTGTCAGTGCTTACGTAGGCAGTGTGTAACAGAGATAACGCTCGACGATGTCGGAACGAGCCGAGCGTCTCTTTCGCAGGCTCGATGTGCAATATTAATTGTTGAGTACTGTATATTACTTATTCTCTGGTACTGAAATATTGCTAGAAATAGGAAAACACCCAATAGAACCAGAGATAAAGGATATCTCCGATAGGCGCCTGTAATAAGGAAGTCCAGTACAAAACGACTGTGTTGGTTGAAGGTTTGATTTACTCTCATAAGAACTTAATTATGATTACATACAATGAGAGTGTGTGCATATGTGACGCAACACACACTACAACCCGATCCGGCAATCGAACCAAGGTCCCCAGCGCAGTGGCATTTCCCTCATATCCTGTTATTTTATATAGTTGTTTTTATATTATTTCGCAATAACACATGCCAGTGAAATATAGTATTTTTTAAAGAAAAATGAAAAGAAAAATTTAACTTCGGGCGAGACTCGAACTGGCGGCCACTGGGAATCTAGACCAGCCGCTCTTCCAACTGAGCTACCGAAGTCCTGAAGTCAAAATTTTCTTTCCATTTTTCTTTTATAGCAATATTACATCAGACGCAATTGCAGCATGACGTATGTCATTAATATAATGTTCATTAATATTTATGTCTCACATAAATATTAATGAACATTATTGGGGAGTTTTGGCGGGAACCTTGAAAGAGGCGTATGGTGCTCTTATTTTATTTCATTTTCTTGGTGTATTTTTAAGTAATATTGAATAAATGGTTGGTGGCATTTTGTTTGATATAGGTTTATTACAGTGCCCGTGTATAGTGAAATAGAATAACAGTGCGAAAACACGACTTTTCAGGTTGCCTCCAAAACTTCATTGTAAATGTTCTGGTAAAGTAGCCATCGCTTTACTCGAATAACTTGACTGTGACTCACTTGACTGACATATTATACTTCATAACTTATTTATTTGATACTTACATATTATACTTGATGACTATAATAAACTAACTTTTACACTGCTTAAATAAATACGAAATATCGTTTTACTTGACACTGGCAATATGCGTAATAGCGATGCCATAATACCAAAAAAAAAAAACATTATTGGGACAAAACTTACTGTAGATGCACGCCATCTATTGGGACGTTTAAACAACATACACTTGCCCTTACATTGATAGGAATACCGTCGCTTTTGTACTAAGTTTTTACACCCTGTAACAGAGCATCGGAGCCGTGCAGACGTCTTTTATTTTGTGTGTTGGCCCCGACGCTGACAACGGTGTCTGTCGATGTTTGACACGGCACGCTCAGGTGTAAATAAACGGTCTCTGCCCCAAAACGTGTCTGACGCGCTCAACGTCTGTAGATATAAACGTATCTTTAGTCCTCCACTGCCCCAGCGTAGTTTTAGTTGCCTACTACCACTAGGCTACTGAGGTATAGAAGTTTTAACTCCAAATACTCACTGAAAGGGTCGACGGCATGCGGCGTCACTTGGTCCGGTTCGGCGGGCTCGCTCACCACCGACACCGACGACGCACACGACGTGGTCCGAACCCTCTCCGGCCTGGAGACAATAAGCTAATATTTACTACACATCATTTGAGGAGCAGGCGAACAAAACCGGATTTGTCCAATTAACGATTTTTTACAGGAGTTTTAACAGGGCATAAAAGAATCATGGCAAGTTTCATACATTGATTTGTACAAAAAAAGTTAGAAAAAGGTACAAGGTAAAACGGATTAGAATTATTATCTAGGGAACCTAAAGAACATTTTCTGGTATTTAAAATATTTTTAAATCACCGGAATAAAAATCGTCTTACCTAACAACAGTAGAAGCACTCCATACTAAAGTTCAATTTTGAACTTTTTATTCCAGAGAGTTAAAAATAAAAAATATTTTAAGTATCAGGAAATGTTGTTTAGGTTCACTGGATAATATTTGCTGATTTACCGTGTACCTTTTTTTCATTATTCCTGTACAAATCTTGCCATGATCCTTTGCATGAAATGAATATAATTTAGTCAGGACAAGTCCGTTTCTGCATGAAAAGGCAAAGGAGATGTTCCGAAATGTATGGAGCTTGGGCCCGCACCTTGTACACTATATTGAGAGAAGAAGCATAAAATATTCAATCATTTTCAGCTATTCAAATTGTTTATCATACATTCAATTAATTGCTGTAAGAATATTTTAAAAACAAGAATGCCATAGTACCAATATGGTGACATATTGTTGTCATACATATAATAAATAAAATAAATATTTTCGACTAACAAAAAACGATTCAACTTATTTTTTTACTATTTTTCCATGATTCTACATATTTTTTTCTTATACAAGGTGCGGGCCCAACGTGGAACTTGTCCTTCACATTTTTATTTTGAATATGAAAGAGCCGGAATTGATTGAAAATCTTTTGATAATACAATTAATACATAGATGTTTACTTTCAGAGGCATACAAAAAAGTTTTTTTTTTTAATATGCGGTCTAGTCTGGTTTTGATCGCCTACTCCTTAATTGTATTCTGAAGCCGATAGCCGCGCGGCTGGTGTAGATCGCGAGCGATCTACTCCGTTGTGCGATACCGGCGCGGTCCGTTGTGTGATAGCTGACCGCTAGCGGCAAAATAAAAATGCGCGTTTTCGTGCTTCGGAGGGCACGTTGAGCCGTCGGCCCCGGTTGCTATCGATAGATAGCAGTCGTTAAACCTAGTCGGAGGCCTATGGGCGGTTTGAAAATATCCGACAGCGGGTTGGCCACTAACCTGTATCACCACCAACCCGCATTGGAGCAGCCTCCCCCCAAAAAACTCCCCCCAAAGACTCGTGCCCAGCAGTGGGACGTACAAGGGTTGTCATAATTTTTTTTTTTTTTATGTAATAGAAGTGGCAAACAAGCATGCAGTTCACATTGATGTTAAGTGATGACTGCAGCCTATAGACACCCACACAGAGACCAAGGTCAAAATGCAGATGCGTTACCACTCCTGAGGCCTAAGGTGTTATGCCTCTGTGCCGGAAATTACAGGGCCGTACATTACCACCTGAACGGAACACGATAGTGCTGAACACTACCATTTAGCGGCAAGTATATTAGGTAATGCGGTGGTGACTACGCCCGCGAGCTCCGTCACTGGAGCTCTACCACCAGTAATTATATTATTTATTATTACACTACGCATGCGCGCTAATGCTACCTATCTTATTTTCCCACGTTAAATCTTATGAATTAAGTCAATGTCAAGTGTCTCAATGTCAAGTCAATGTCAAGTCTCTTTTTCGTTTCATCAACTTTCAAATCACAACAATGCAAAAAGTTTTCACTTGAAAATTGAATGATCGTCGTATAATCGTATCCACTCTATATTATATACTAGCTGTTGCCCGCGGCTTCGCCCGCGTGTATGTCGTTTTATAACTATCTAAGTAGCCTATGTTCTTTCTCTAAGTCAGCTCTATATCTGTACCAAATTTCATTAAAATCGGTCGTTTGGATGTGAAAAGGTAACAGACAGAAAGACAGACAGAGTTACTTTCGCATTTATAATATTACGAGGCAGGGAAGTAGGGATAATACAAAACGTACTCACTTGACGTAATGTTGCAGCTGATTGAGCAACGTCTCTGTAGTGGTGACGGGCGGGGGAGGCGCCGCACTGCGTTGACGAGCGTACAACGAGGCTCGTGCATGCTCGAAACATTGTCTGCAATACAAAATATTCATTATCATATCAGTCAAACAGGCATCACTATGGTTAAAAGGCACCAAAGTCAGTATCATGTAATGCACCTTATACGGGTGGTAGAGTTCTAGTGACGGAGCTCGCGGGCGTAGGCAACACCGCATTACCTAATATACTTGTCGCTAAATGGTATTGTTCAGCACTATCATGTTCCGGTCAGGTGGTAATGTACGGCCCTGTAATTTCCGGCATAATACCTCAAGAGTGGTAACGCATATTGACCTTGGTCTTTGTGTGGGTGTCTATAGGCTGCAGTCATCACTTAACATCAATGTGTCATAAAAAAAATACTTTTTGAAATAAAGTTTGAAAGTTTTGTTGGGCGAAAGATTAAAAATGGTTAAGCAATGAACCCTACTTACCCAAGGTCTCTCGCATCCCTCGATTCAGCGGGCGCCGGCTGAACGCACCGCTGCCCGTTGCTGAACACATGCGAGCACTGCTTGTAAGGCGCGTTCGGATCGTTCAATATGTGACGGCCGCAGTAAGCGTAGCCGGACAACACGGACAGGGGACACTCGTATGCCCGGTTCGCGCATGTCCGAGAACGGGACACTATCTCCTTCTGTAACTGTAATAGGAATCATTATTTTTTTTGTAGTGAAGATGGCAAACAAGCATGCAAATTCAGACGCTTATATTTTATTTCAAATTGGTCTACAAGGACACTTTTGCAGTGTCAGTTTACTAGCTACCTATAGCGAATGACTCACAATAATTACTTATGCAGTTCACATTGGTGTTAAGTGATGACTGCAGCCTATAGACACTTACACAAAGCCCAGAGGTCAAATTGCAGATGCGTTTCCATCCCTGAGACCTTGTTCTTGTCTATATAATATCATTGTCTCGTTGGCACAGTGGTCGCAATCGCGATGGTGAAGCCTGAGGTCCTGGGTTCGATCCCCAGGTCGGGAAATTCTATTATTGGGTTTTTTCTGTAAGGAACTCTATTATTGGGTTTTAATTCTATTATTGGGTTTTTTAACTGCCTCAGTAGCGTAGTGGTAGCAGGCCACTACTATTACGCTGGAGGTCCTGGGTTCGATTCCCGGGTCGGGGACTATCAGAGATAACGGTTTAAAATCCTTTATCTCTGCTTCTATTGGGATTTTTCCATTTTCTGGAAGTTTCCCAGTACCCCGGAGTTTAGTAATGTGCCCGGAGATGGCAACAGGTTCGCCACCTGTTACATGGGCCAAAACGTAACCGGCGAGTCGTGGGTGTTTGCATGTATGATTGAATGCATGCATTTATCTCTGCCTACCCCTTCAGGGATTACAGGCGTGAAGTTACATTCTGTAAGGAAATTCCCAGTAGTAGCCCGGAGTCTGGTCGTGCCTCGAAGAGGACGTAAAGCCGTTGGTTCTGTGCCCGATCTCTCTCCGGTCGTGTCGGATTGCCGTCCCACCGGGCTATGAGAGTGAGGGAATAGAGAGTGCACATGTGTTTGCGTATACACTTGTACACTATAATATCTCCCGCGCAGTTGGCTAGTCTCCGTTGAGATTGGCCGCCATAACCGAAATTCGGTCTGGAGGACATTATGTATTATTAATATTATTGTAACTCTAACATCTAATTGGGGTGATTGAGAGTGTGCGTTATTCCCGTAACACATTGTCTTGCTAGATTAATATAAGAATAAATTAAATTAAAACAAAAATTAATTAAATTAAAAATTAATTAAATTAAAAAATGTATTTGCCCAAAATGTAATTTAAAAAAATACCTGAGCTCTCAACCTTTCTTCCTCCTGTTTCTTCACAATGTTAGGATCAGGGGGCCGGATGGATTTGACGTTGGTGATCTTTATCGAGGAGCCAGCTGATCTTCCACCTCTGCTGAGCATCCTGACCTTGGGCAGGTGAATCACTTTCTGCGGCTGAGACATGGTTGGCGAGTTAACTGGAATTGAAACGGCATTGAGTTAAGGACCGTTCATAAAAATTAAAAAGGCATGCTCCGATGGTTCGGGCCTATAGAAAGAATGTCAAGAGCGAATGACTTAAAACAGATATACAATACGAATGCGATATATACTATAGATACCGTTTATAAAACACGTTCGCAATCAGGGGGAAGGGAGGGGGGGGGGGTTGTGTGTGTGTGTGTCAAATGTAACGGTAGATGTTAAGATAGGAAAAAGCGGGACAAAACGTCATGAAGTGGGCAGGGATGGGAGTCGAAAATACGGTAATTTTACGAGACGTAATTATTTATGAACCTGCTCTTTTGTATGATGAAATTGGTATGAGTAAGTATTTTACTCATTAAATAAAAAAAAGAATATACAAATGGCCACCAACACCCTAAAAATACCCCTAAAGATATCAAACCGTTAAAAGTACCATATTTCCTTAATTCACCCTAATTTAGCAACCCTGGAATTAGACATTAACCTAATTTCTTTCACGTAGCATCGAGGTAGCGTCACCTCTTCGGAGTTGCCAAACTTAAATAATAGATGGCGCTAAAGCAAACCAAATGGATCTCGAACTACCTACTATAAATTTTATGGCAATTATATGCAATATATTAAAAAATGTTGCTTGTCGTAAAAATTTAAAACATATCGACATATCAATACTATTCATCTTATTTTTCTCATTATTTTGTATTAAAGAGTAAGATGATGATATACTCTCATATACTAAACATTAATTATAAAATAATGTTCAGCACGCCAAAGTCTAACGACTTATTGATAAAATATCGATAATGTAACCAATGACGATATTTTTCATTTGACTGAGGTATCATTTCCTCCAAAAAAATATCGATACCAAAAGATATCGATTTTTTTTATTTGCGACATATTTATTAATAATACTAGGCATGGGCAAATGGGAAAAAGATATCGATATAATTTATCGTATCGAATTTTTCAAATACATCGATTACATCTTCAAAAAATATTGATATTTTGATATATCGATATGCCCAAACCTAGTTAATAATAAGTCATTATTTAATTAATACAGATTAGTAGGTATTTAAGCGATTCTCAATAAATTAAACAAAATGTTAACATTTAAGTATTATGTAATTTGTTTTCAAGATTTTTTTACTCACACTCCGAAATTCGAATATTATGGGATTGTAATTGACGCACATTTTCAATTTTTATCGGAAACATCACTAATTATTAACAGACTCGTTAATTAAACAATTAGGTAATTCAACAAAAACGCAAGTTAGATATAACCCAAATTACGCCATAAAATAAAAGAAAATATTTTTAACTGTCGTTTTTCTCGGTCACGGTCTAGTTTCGCGGAAAACCACGTCGAACGTAGTAGAAAAGTCCATACTCATCGTCATAATTCTATCTTATTAATTTTAACTTATAAACAAGGCAAAAATATTAAAAAACAAGCACACCGTATTTTCTACAAAATTAATTAGCTAATTTAGGAACAATTAACAATAGTTTAATTGATAAATCAGTCATATTCCAGGTAAGAAATAAAGCAGTGTATTGTAAACAGTGGTGGGTCGGCCATTTGCACCGTGTGACAGAGTCCTTAGGTCCGTAATTTTGAAATGTTTTTATTTCCCTTTAAAAGTTAATTACATCGTTTGAAAATATATACAATCGATAGAGCAACATTTGCACTTCAAGATAATACAAAGTGATTAAGTGAAACATACCTGTGTTTATTGCAGATCAACATTCTGTCACCGGAGACCTCGCTGTGATACCACCAAATTTTACAATGGCGGCCGTTTGATTACACTCTAACATTATTTTTACTGTGACGACTTTTTTTACTTTCACAATCCCATCATTAGTTGTAGTTAAAAAACTTTATTTTAATTTAGTTGTGGTTTAGTGTAAAATTTCGCCATTATAACCTCGAGATGTTATTTAATTCGCCGTAAAGTCATTCAAATGATAACGTGGTCTATTTCCGCTAGCCGCTGTCATAGCGCCATCCCTTTCCCACTCACGCACTTAGACGGGGCGCAGCTCTCCGTCGTGCTTTTTCGTGGGCAGTCCAAACCCGTTCAATGGCTGGTGGACAGGAGAAATGGTATTTTACAAAAGAGCAACTACAGAATTCACCAAGCAGAAGATGCGGTTTAGATGCAGATAAAGAGCTGGCGTATCGTCAGCAGGCCGCCAATCTCATACAGGATATGGGCCAGCGGCTACAAGTGTATCCTTTTCATTATACGTTCGTGTTGTTTTTGTCGAGTCATGTGGTTAAAACGTGTGTAAATCGGTAAAAATCAGTGTTTTTATTAGTGAAAAAAGGCTTAGGTGGCTCTGAAATATGTGATTTCATTGTGTAAAATGTGAAAAGTGTTCGAATTGGTGCGAGAAATTATGACGAAACATCGTTCGAGAGTACGGCGTCGTATCGCCACTTTCGCTTGCCAAGCTCGGGGTTTCCCGCGAGTGGGATGATTTCTAGAGGTAAGAGAGCATTTATTTGGCGGGGACAATGGTTAAAATTGTTGTTTTAAGGTTTACTAAGGTTATGTTCGCATGTGGCGTATTTTTTGGGTCACTGGCCTGACAGGTGCTAAAGCGCATGACTTGATCGATTCATCTCGCTAAAATTAACAGCGGCCAGTACGAATCACGTCAAACGTCTGTATCATACTTCCTGGAACGTGATAATTCTCGTTGTTTAT
Organism: Macrosoma leucophasiata; assembly: GCA_036365455.1. Taxonomy (NCBI): domain Eukaryota; kingdom Metazoa; phylum Arthropoda; class Insecta; order Lepidoptera; family Hedylidae; genus Macrosoma; species Macrosoma leucophasiata. Next base: position 6,694,864 of record JAWQUS010000015.1, read on the forward strand.
ATTTCGTGCTATCTACATGCGTACTACGGCAGATTACTTTCATAAGAATATCATGCGTCATATGTTTGGTCGCTTTGTTTAGTTATATATAAGGTTGGGGAAAAAGTTTCTTCGCATTTTTAAAGATAATTCAAAACAGTTTTTAATATAGTTTATTTAAATTTAACTAAAGTATGTATGTACCATTTTGTTCGATAACCTTTTGCCATCTTGTAGGTAGGGACATGATCCCATTGCTATAAAAATTTTGGGACTTCTCATCAAAATACCGCGACAAGTGGATTTGGCAGTCCTCTCGTGATGTTAACCTAACATTGCATAAAGAATTCAGAAGAGACCGAAACAGGTGGAAATCTGAAGGTGCAAGGTCAGGACTATAAGGCGGATACATTAACACCTCCCAGCCAAACTTTTAATTTTTGCTGAGTGGCTATAGATGTGTGAGGTCTAGCGTTATCATGATGAAACACTACACCCCTTCTGTTGAGCAATTCCGGCCGCTTTCTCTCAACTTCTTGCTTTAATCTCATCAGTTGTTTGCAGTAGAGTTCAGAATCGATAGTCCTGCCTGGTGGTAATAGCTCATAATGAATAATGCCCTTCCAATCCCACCACACACACAACATCACCTTATTGCGAGTTAACCCGGGTTTTGTTACAGTCTGTGAAGCCTGACTGGCCTTTGACCACAACCTTTTTTGCACGTTCTTGTCGTACATGAACCACTTTTCATCACCAGTTATCAGCTTCTTCAAAAATGATTCGGTATCATTACGTCGTAATAAAGAATCACAAATGAGGTTCATTAGGTTTCTTTCAGTGAGCTCGTGAGGTACCCAAATATGGAGCTTTTTTTTGTACCCAGCTTTTTCAAATGCGCCAAAACTGTTTTGTGATCAATTCTCAGTTCTTCAGCTACGTCGTAACTACTGATATGTCGATCTTGCTCCACTTTTTCAAAAATGGCATCCATTTTATCCGTAATAGGGCAACCAGAGCGAGGTGCATCTTTGACATCAAAATTTCCGGATTGAAAACGCTTAAACCAAATTTGTGCTACTCTGACAGACACTGCACTAGGTCCATAAACATCGCAATTTTTTTTCGCGGCTTACATTGCATTTTTACCTTTTTTGTAGTAAAATTTTAAAATGTATCAAATTTCTTCATTAGATTCACTCATCTTGACAGTACGAAAAACAAATGAAAATCACACATTTGCCTAATTTGAATTTGGAATTATGTTCTTAAAAATTTTAACTTTCAATGATACCATAACCAGCCAGATACAAATACTACAGCCAAAGAGATTTTATTACAAGTTCATACATACTATAATGCGAAAAGACTTTTTCCCCAACCTATTATGAATGTTCACTGAAAAACAAAGAATCTTCAAACAAACATACAGTTCACCTTGATGTTTAGTGATAACTCCAGCCTATAGACTCTTACAAAAAGAGCAGAGGTCAAAATGCACATGTGCTGCCACCCCTGAGACCTTATTTGTTATGTACCTATTATTTTTTTGTATATTTGTATACAGGGCCATACATTACTATCTAAATGGAACACGATAGTGCTGAACACTACCATGTGGTGGCAGGTGATTAGGTTATACCCATTGTATTACCTAATCATGTGGACATAGAAATTAAAAAATATTTTTATTTTTAATATTTTTGTTTTTTGTCCTCAAAAACTGTGCATTTCCGTCATGTGAGACGTCTTTGCAAGACACTACTTATTTACGAGTGCTATCTATATAAAAAAAAAGTGAACTTCCAAATCGACGTCAGCTAAAGGAAAGTTACCCATACCCTTCTTTTGTACCACATTTCAACTTAATCGGCTCAGTACTATCAGCAAAAATTGGCTGTTACATGCAGACAAACAAACAGATGCAATGACAAAAAAATATGACATTGCATCTGTTTGTTTGTCCATCTGTTACAGCCAATTTTTGCTGACAGTACTGAGCCGATTAGAGTTCTGCTTTTTTTTTTACTTTTGAGTCTGTACCTCAAAAGTAAAAAAAAAACAGACTTCTTACTTAGAAAAAAGGTTAAAAAAAGTAAAGGTTTTTTTAAACAGTAATTTTCATTCGCCACATTATTATTCTCTCATCACTTCAGCCAAAAACATTCACTTCTGGACTAAACCTTCCCCAAAGACATGCAAAACAATGTTGAGAGTCATCAAGGGAGAATGTCACTGGTGGTAGAGCTCCAGTGACAGAGCTTGCCGGCATATGCTCCACCGCATTACCTAATATACTTGCTGCTAAATGGTAGTGTTCAGCACTATTGTGTACCGGTCAGGTGGTAATGTACAGCCCTGTAATTTCCGGCACAGGCATAACACCTTAGGCTTCAGAAGGAGGTTACCCTAATTTTTATTTTTTTCATGTTTTTATTCCACTGCTTTGTCAGGTGATTAAGGTGTATTCCTGTGCCAAATTTCAAGTCTACAGTACCAATCGTTTTTGCTCTAAACCGAGGACGGACAGACAGACAGAAGACAGACGGACATGGCGAAACTATAAGGGTTCCTTGTTTACTACGGAACTCTAAAAACACGTTAATTCATAACATATACCTATAAATGAATAACAATTCAGTTATCCAAAACTTACAAAGATCATTTCATTATTGTGACTAAAGTGCTTAACGGGCATAACACCTTAGGCCTCAGGAGTGGTAACGCATCTGCATTTTAACCTTGGTCTTTGTGTGGGTGTCTATAGGCTGCAGTCATCATTTAACATCAATGGAATAGAATATCAATGCAAACTGCAAGCTTGTTTGCCACTTCTGTTTCATTTTAAAAAAAGGCCATAATCGCCATGCTTAGCAAGAAGCAGATTGGCGATTGCAGTGATAATTTTATTGTGAAATGCTGCTCTCCATCTCACGTGGTTATAATTCCTATCGCCCTTTTCAAATGGTTTGACCGCCTTTGTTGGGTTGACTGACTGCACTAGTGGAAGAATTACTAGTTAGAAGTTAAAAACGTAACTTCACGCCTGTAATCCCTGTAAGGCCTACCCCTTAAGAGGTAAATGCATGCATTTAAGCATACATGCAAACACCCACGACTCGCCGGTTACGTTTTGGCCCATGTAACAGGTGGCGAACCTGTTGCCATCTCCCGGCACATTACCAAACTCCGAGGTACTGGGAAACTTCCAGAAAATGGAAAATTAAACTGTAATATGATATCATCTTGAGTTCGGAGAGTACTGATTCACGAAACACAGTGAATTCTGTTTTGTTTTCTTTTTTTTGTTCGGGAATCTATGGAGTCAATATTAAAAACAATGTATGTTTTTTTTTGTCAATAAATACTTTCATTCGTTCATTAGTTGTAAAGGCCCGGTGCCTTTATTCTTGAATTTTGATTAAATAAAACTATAAATTGTTATCATACAACTTTTATCTTAGTTAAAAGATAATGTTCTAAATATGTGAGATGTCTGAAGATACTTTATCATCTTTAAGATAATCTAGATTTAATAGGTGATAATGTTTTATTTAATGATGAAGTCATAAAACGTGCTTGCAAGTAACATTTAAGTGATGACTGCAGCCTATAGACACAAACACAATGACCAGAGGTCATAATGCAGATGCGCTGCCACTCCTGAGGCATTCGGTGTTATGCCTCGGTGCCGGAAATTACAGGGCCGTACATTACCACCTGACCGGAACACGATAGTGCTGAACACTTCCATTTATCGGCAACTACATTAGGTAATGCGGTGGTGCCTACGCCCGCGAGCTCCGTCATTGGAGCTCTACCACCAGTAAAAATTAACCCATTCACTGTCCCAACTGAAACACAATAACATGAATAATGCACTTGCTCACATGTGATTTAATGGACTGGAAACCGGTTATAATATAAAAAATAAATAGTAGTGGAACTGCATGAAAGTCTGTGCAGTAGTCTGCATTTATTGTGAACAGACAGACGCGAAGGGAACTAATACATTGCATAAACGTCATGTTGTTGTCGACCCCCTGTTCCCTCTGTCACTTTTTGTCACGCTCAGCGAGACCCCCTCCCTCCTTGATAGTGATATAGTTTTTTTTATACACTAACCCCCTTATTCATAAATGTACATAAGATACGTTTTAGCTATAGAATGCTTTGTCTTTGTTAGTTGCATTGTCAAATGTGCAGGGTAGAAAAGGACAAACGAGACATTAGCAACACTTTAGCTAAAATACGTTTATGAATAAGGGGGTAAAAACATAAAAATCGGTCAAGCCATATCAGAGTAGATCGATAACAATAATAACAAACACTGACACGATAATTTTTGTTTATTAAATAAAAGAGGTTGAATAGAATATAAAAGATGGCGCCAATCACCTATGCAGGACGTAACGGTACTTACTGTTAGGTCAATAAGTACACACACAGGTCATGCTTGACATTGATGTCCCACACTCGTGTACATGACTCATACATAACTGTTGTGTTCGCAAATGTTTTGTTATGTTAATTTTTTATGTTACGTAAATACGTGATGTAGGTATGATACCTACCTATTAGGTTTTTTTTTTATGTAATGAAGATGGCAATTAAGCATGCAGTTCACATTGATGTTAAGTGATGACTGCAGCCTATAGACATCTACACAAAAACCAGAGGTCAAAATGCCGATGCGTTGCCATCCCTCAGAGCTTAGTTGTTATGTGTCTGTGATAAAGTGATAAGTTATGACAGGCTTTGTTTGTATTGACTTAAAAAAGCGAGTCGCACTCTTGTTGACCGAGTTCTGTACATACTGATTTTCCTAATATTAGGTTATCTATACTTCTATCAACATAAATCTAAGACTTCAATAAAAGCCATAGAGCAACACCGGAGGGGAGTAGCCATATGCAGACTTTCCCCTCTGTCAAAGTACAAGCCCAAATGGGCCTATACCGGTCGCCTAGATGTTTAAATGTGTGCGTGAAATTGTTTCTGTACTTTGTTAAAGTCAAGGTGTGAGTTTCGTAGTAATAGACGATTTTTGTAGTGTGCGTGTGTGTCGCACGCATTTCCCCGCGTCCGGAAAAAAATGACGGACTATTTTGCATCGGTAATACACGCTATGGCTACTCCCCTCCAGTCCGCCGCGACCGGTGGACCGCGTTGCTCTATGATAAAAGCAATTCAGTCAGGCGGTTGAGTCCCTCCGTCGGTGGTGCCTCAACCTTCGGACCCTGTCACTGATGCTCTACCGTAAATCAGTAAAAAATATCTACATTTATAGTTTCTAGATATACCTACCTACCTACAAAAACGCCAACGGAATTCAAAAAGAGAAAGTCTACTTGATCTTTTGCAATTGCCTCACACTCACACGGTATTATCCTTTCACATTTCGAAGTCTTTTTTTTTCGTGTTTCGTTCATGGGCAAAGGCATTACTGTAAACATTTTCATATCTCGGTGTTTGTGATTGTACTTATCCGCCTACTCTTTTTTTAAATGGATTTTCGTATATCTCGAGACGCCACTATAAAGTAGTTTTTTTGGGGAATTGGCGAGAGCAAAGGGCTCTCAGCCTAAACAAATTTACACAATTAGTTGTTTTTATATTATTTCGCATTAACACATGCTTGTGAAATATATTTTATTTTTAAAGAAAAATGGAAAGAAAAATTTGACTTCAGGCGAGACTCGAACTCGCGGCCTACTGGGAATCTAGTCCAGCCGCTCTTCCTATTGAGCTACTGAAGTCCTGCCCGATTTGTCAATTCTTTCCTTCACATCTATTGCATTGCTTTATGGTAGCAGCAGCGCCATCTATTAACAACTATGCTAGTTAGTCATCTTCAATAGGAAGAGCGGCTGGACTAGATTCCCAGTAGGCCGCGAGTTCGAGTCTCGCCTGAAGTCAAATTTTTCTTTCCATTTTTCTTTAATAATAAAATATTTTACACAATTAGTTACCCAAGGGAAACCCCTGCGGGTCCGATTCTCTGCTTAGGGTGTCGGGGCGGTAGGTATAACTTTCTAGACATGTTTGGTTATTTATTATCATAGAGCAACACGGGCATTAAATCTATACTTTCTAGGTTAATACTTTTACTTTAATATTGTAAAGCTGAAGAGTTTGTTTGAACTATTGGTCCGATTTGAAAAATTCTCTCAGTGTTAGATAGCCCGTTTATCGAGGAGGGCTTTAGGCTGTAACATCACGCTAAGATGAATAGGAGAGGGTAGGTAACATTGCAACCGCGCGAAGCCTAATATGGCGGTAGAGCTACGCCCCCGTAGCAGAGACAAATGAAAAAAATGTCGAGAAATAACAAATAACGTAATAAATGGAAATAATTTAAAAAAATGCACAAGGAAAACGATTATTCGCATTCTAGGAATTCCCTCCAGTTAATCAACTACATACCTACCACATTTTGAATGTAAACAAGCCAGCATATGTGAACGATGACTCATGTGTTTTGAAACTCAATAACATTGTTGTTTTCTATGTTTTTTTTTTACTAGCTTGCCAGTCTTGCGATATCAGAAAGAAAATTTATGAATGCGATCATTTTTTATTTATTTTATGTAACGGAAGTGACAAACAAGCATGCAGTTCACATTGGTGTTAAGTGATGACTGCAGCCTATAGACACTCGCACAAAGTCCAAGGTCAAAATGCAAATGCGTTGCCACTCCTGAGGCCTAAGGTGTTATGCCTCTGTGCCAGAAATTACATGGCCGTACATTACAAACTTGACCGGAACACGACAGTGCTCAACACTATCATTTAACAGCAAGTAGGTATATAAAGTTATGCGGCGGTAACTACGCCTGCGAGCTCCATCACTGGAGCTCTGCCACCAGTAACATATTTAATTACATGAATGAATATAAATGATAATATAACATTATTGGTATTGTACCCCGCACCTTTTAAATAAATGCTCTCAAACTGAAAAACTAGTAAGCAGATAAAGATTTTTGATTGCACATAAAAAAAAATATGTTGGTTTGCTGTCATTTATTTATACAAGTAACTTGCTTTTTTTTATGTAATTGAAGTGGCAAACAAGCATGCAGTTCACATTGATGTTAAGTGATGACTGCAGCCTATAGACACCCACACAAAGACCAAGGTCAAAATGTAAATGCGTTACCACTCCTGAGGCCTAAGGTGTTATGACTCTGTGCTGGAAATTACAGGGCCGTACATTACCACCTGACCGGAACACGATAGTGCTGAACACTACCATTTAGCGGCAAGTAAATCAGGTAATGCGGTGGTGCCTACGCCCGCGAGCTCCGTCACTGGAGCTCTACCACCTGTTGCCCGCAGCTTCGCCCGCGTGGAAGTCGTTTTATAATCCTGAATTAAACGAATGCAAAACCGTGGAAATCGGTTCGTGCGTTCTGGAGTTATGGCGTCAGGAAGGAGAACCCGACTTATTTTTATATTATAGATACCTAATTCTTAGCCGATAGTTTCGGTTACGATTACGGATATATTTTGTTACGGATATCCGATAGTATCGGTTACGGAGCTCCCTAACATCCCTGGAAATTACATTGGAAGTGATATGCGTAAAAGTAAGAGGTTTTTCCCGACCATTCTTTTGTTGAGGCTCCCTTGACCATAAATAATGTTTTGGCAGGTTTTTTCTCAGCAATGTGGGCTTTGGAACTCTGCCAGTGAATGACAAAGAATGTCCCATATTTTTTTTATTTAGTCTTATCTTGCCGTTTGTAAAAGAGAGTATGGAACATTTTGTTGATACCTATTTTTATTATTAAGTATTTTTGGACCATTATTTATTTTATTTTTGTTTACTTTGACATATTTATCTATGTATCAGTTGGTATTCGCTTTAATTTTTAATTTGGTAATTTGACCTATCACAAGTAATTTCTATTATTTCCAAGTGATTAAATAAATTATTGAGTTTTGAGTTTATTTACATACCCATTTATTTTGTATTGAAAAAGTAAGGATGGGAAATAACAATTATGGGGATATTGTAATTATCATTGTATTATTTTCTCAAAAAAAAAATAATCTCCTACTCTGACTTTTATTTGGGGGCGTATTCTCTTAACAACATGCCTCCTTGTGAGGCGCACCCCTCTGCTTGGGAACTCCTGCTCTAAATAAGCAAAAAAAATTAATTAGCAATGTGTCAAATATGTTGTATTCACATTCTCGCCCTGCCAGCTGTTTCCTTAACACACCACCCACAGTTCACAACTATGCATCAACACGGCGATTGTGTATATGCACCGGTTCTACGCGTTCCACTCGTTCACACAGTTCCATCGGAACGCCATCGCTGCTGCAGCGCTGTTCCTCGCCGCAAAGGTAATGTTATTCTTTTTTTTTTTTTACGTCATGAAGTGGCAAACAAGCAAACAGTTCTCAATGATGGCAACCAAAGATTGTAATGTAAGGGGATTTTTAATTAAAGACTCCGCTGTTTGTCTCTCTTTCACCAGGCTATATCTCATGAACTATGATAGCTAGAAAGTTGAAATTTTCACAGATGACGTATTTTGTTGTCGCTATATCAACAATTAGTAATAAATATACCTACATATAACATAAAAAATTATTCTCCCAAACAATAAACATGTTTTTTGTTTGCTCCTTCATATAAATAATATACACAGATTATTATTATAGTACATATTAACCTAAAATATGTAGTTAAATTAAAAAAAATTAAAGAATAATTTGACTTCAGGCGAGACTCAAACTCGCGGCCACTGGGAATCAAATTTGTCTTTCTCCATTTTTCTTTAAAAAAAAATATTTCACAGGCATGTGTTAATGCGAAATAGTATAAAACAATAAATTAAAATTAATTAAATATTTAAGGGACTCCCATACTGCAAATGTTATATTTTTTTCCGTTCGCACTTGGCCGGTTTTCGTAATACCCAAAACATTTTTCAGAATGCCCGTTCATTATGAAAAATTCCTCGCGCATTTTTTACTATACATCGTAATCATTTAATAACGATTACAGGTGGAGGAGCAGCCGAGGAAACTAGAGTATGTGATAAAGGTCGCCCACGTTTGCGTCCACAGAGGTGAGGGGGTGAGCGCCCTCACCTCGGAACAGTATCAAGAACAGGTATGAGGTGATAGTTGTCTGGATAATTTAAGTGGCATTCATTATGCCTGTTTTATTCTCTCTCACAAAACTCGTAATTACATAGTTCACAATGGCCAGAATTTATTGTTACAACGTCGACTTGGGGGTGACAAATGGGAAAAATTCCCAGCTGTCCCCCCGGGAACAGTGGTAGGATGACGAATTGGAAGTATTACATAATATTGAAAGAAACATGGCAAGATTTTAACGCAAAAAAAGATACAAGGCAAATGTCATTCAACACTTCGAAATAGTATTTTGAGAAACAAAAGAAAAGATTTTCGGATGTTTAAAATATTTTTATTTCTGCTGAATAAAAAGCTAAGTTTAGCGTGGAGGACTACTAGGCTTGGTAGGAAAAACCATTTTGATTCTGGTGATGTATTTTAAATACAACTAGAAATAGTTCTTTAGGTTCTCTAAAGAATATTTCAAAGCTATTATTACACCTGTTGTAATTTTTTCGGTACAAAACAATGTACGGAAATGACCATGATTTGATGAGAATGATTTTCAAAGATAAAAAAGTAGAACATCAATTTAATCTTTGAAAATCATCTATGAATGATAAAAAAGTAGAATATCAATTTGTTCTTATATTGAATCATTTATAGACACTAGTACCGGTTTACAGGGTGTATATTTATTTCCTTCCAGGCCCAGGACCTGGTATTCAACGAGAACGTACTTCTCCAAACGTTAGGGTTCGATGTGGCCATCGACCACCCGCACACGCACGTCGTAAGGACCTGTCACCTTGTCAAAGGTGAGGCGGACGTTGCGTGGCACGTGGCTCGCGCGTCCGCGTATTTTGTCGTCACGTGACGAGTCGCGACGGGGACGGGACGATGTCGTTTGATAACGACCAAGACGCGACGTGACGCTGCTGTACTGTAACATCGTCGAATTTTGATTGGCATGTTTCTTAGGTAGCGTTGCGTCGTCGTCTCGTTACGTTGTGTTACGAAAGTATAAAACATATGCTCGACGTTATAAGTCATACGTCAGTGGCTCTACTTTCTTTTTATTTAATCTTGTCTAATGTTTATGATTTGTTTTTTAACCCTTAGGAACCATACAGACTGGTGGCACTTTGCTGACGGCGATACCACCGAAAGCCGCCGACAAGTGGCGGTAAAATATCGCTCGTCTATATGTAGACTTTCGTCAGAACTAAATTGCTTTTTTTAATGGATCGATCAAGCCCTAATGTATGAAATTCGAAATCTAGCATGATGTTTTATAATCCCAACGTCACGGCACCGTCGCGATATTCAGTTGGGTGTTATTCTGAAAAAAACCCTTCGGCTACTGCCGGCGTCTTTATCCTGAACAAATAAATCCTTGAAAATAACACAGATCTGAAGATGTTATTTTAAAATAAGAAAGAAGTTTAAAATTAATTGACTTCTTTTATTTACTTAATTGATTTTTTAATTTTTATGTTGAGATTGGTGTATATTTTAAAGATTTATTTGTTGATCATAATGACGCGGGTAGTGGACGGAAGCATTTTTTTTTAATATCACTTTGTGGCTATGGCATTAGGAACGCTCGCGGACGTGCGGGCTTTTACGTATCGTTTGCGGTTGGAGTCGGTTTTTATTTATAACGGTTGTTGCTGAGAAGGTTGTGCTTTATCAATCTGTTGAGAAATATAGTTTTTTATGCAGACTGTTATTGTATGTATAGGTATTTTGAGCTTTGCTATCATACATTTTTTACCTACTAAACTTTATATCGTGTTTCATGCCTTGCACTGCCTTGAAATTTCAATAACACTTTTATTGTGTCACACTGTCCGGATGTATGTTAACTATACAATTCCCTCATTCGTTCATACATACAATAACAATCGCACAGCCATCTCTAGGCTGGAGCGCCTTCTGCGCTCGCCGATTGCCCGGTGAAGTAGACTAGTGCCGTCTCGAGACAGGCCGCCTACATAAAGCCAGACCTAAAAAAAAATAAAATAATAAGCACAGCCATCTTGAACCGTGCCGGCCGACCGCATGTACGATAGAAATATGTACAAAATATGGGTCAAGACTCGCGCTTTTTGACAACGAAATAAGGTATGTTATTAATTATTTTTTTATCTGTGTGCGTGTAACCCATGTTTCTTTTTATTCTTCATTAACTCATTCGCTCTTTTATAACATGAAAGTGGTAAAAAAGTTTGCAGTTGACATTGATGGTAAAATAATACTGTGGCTTAAAGATATCTACATTGGTGGATCATTGGTAACATTTTTACTCTCTAATTCTCTCTACGCCCGCTCCGGCCGATACGTAAACAGCAACCGAATAAATTCCCATTTGTCACCCTAGGTCACAGTAATAGAGGGAACAAATGGGAATAATTCCGTTATCAGTCATATAAGCGAATATAAAGTGATTTCCAAATAATAAACGATACAAAGTGACAACTAAGTTGATAGTTGATTATAATCAAACTACAACGATTAAAAATGATTTAATTAAGAGCTCAAATCCGTGGTGCCACTTTTGAACTGTGCTTCGCTTAAATAGCTTAGAGTATTTTGTTTTCCCAGTTATTCAATTATTCATTTTATTTTTATATATTTACTTAGACATATTATTCAATGTATCAATAAAATTGTTTTTTTTTTTTGTAATTAAATTGGCAAACAAGCATGCAGTTCACATTGATGTTAAGTGATGACTGCAGCCTATAGACACCCACACAAAGACAACAAGAAAAATAGGTGTTATGCCTCTGTGCCGGAAATTACAGGGCCAATCAAAACATTAAAAAGAATGCATTCTTCCTCAGCGCCCAAGGATCTTGCGCAGACGTCGTATTTCATGGCGTCCAACAGTCTACATCTGACCACCATGTGCCTACAGTATCGGCCGACGGTGGTCGCGTGTTTTTGTATACACTTGGCATCTAAGTGGAGTAATTGGGCGGTAAGTGATTATTTTGATTATTAGTAAACTTGTGTTCATGTTGTTTAAATTTTAACAGGCACAGTCCTAGTCAAGGATTTGAGAGAGACTCTCCCCCTCACTCCTCTATACCCTTCTCAAAGCTGGTCATCAATTGCGCGATAAGGAATTCGACGGTTGCCAGCAAAGATGGAAAGGGGAGGGAACGACAAAAAAAAGTTTTACAACTAACTTCAGACTGTTGCTTTTATACAAGGTGTCACCGGAAGGTCCAACAATATTGAAAGGTGTTCATCTATATCAAGTTTCAAATCACTTTACGTAAACAATATGAATGAAATCACAACTTTTTTTTATACAAAGTATACAAAGTTTTAAAATTAATTATTTGTTATTTAATTTGACAACCCTAACAAGTCGTCAATGAAAACGCTCAGCATTACACACACAAATACCGTGCGTAGTGACGGTGGGGCGAACGGTACGCGTGTGTGCGTATGAAATGCAGCATCTCAGTAATTTATACCTACGCATATACACGTAGCGTTCGCCTTCGACTGATACGCTGTCAGCTGTTGTTATTAGGGGTTTTTTTTTTTACTAATGTACTTCGTCGCAAGGCGACCACATCGTCCCGTAAACACCACACATATCAGACACAAAAAAAAAGATATATGATTTATGTTATTAGGGTTGAAACGCATAAAATTATAATCAAAGTTATATATAAAGAAAAGACCTTGGGGTATGTAGTCAACATCAGTATAAGCATGGACTGTTGAAATATTGTTGGACCTTTCCGTTACACCTCGTAACTGTTCGAGCGACTCACCGCCGAGTTTCTACCGACAACCATTTTTTTTTTACTTTTATTCAACGCGGCGGAATTTATAGTCTTTCAACCGGTGTCGAGATTTGGCTGTTCGACGCTCGTGGAAAAAAATCTGTAAGCAAACTCGTCGTTATTCTGGATGTTTCGGATTTTATTTAAAGGAGACGTTCCAAAATGTATGGAGCTTGGGCCCGCACCATGTACACTACATTGAGAGATGAAGCATAAAATACTAAATCATTTTCAGCTATACAAATCGTTAATTAAATCTTCAATTAATTGTCGTAAGTATATTTCGAAAACAAGAATGTCATAGTAGCGATATGGCAACATATTCCTGTCATACAAAAATTACGTAAAATAAATATTTCCGACAAAAAACGATTCAAATTATTTTTTGAGAATTTTGCCATGATTCTGCGTATTTTTCTCTAACTTTTGATATAGTGTACAAGGTGCGGGCCCAACGTGGAACTTCTCCTTTAATCTAGGCATTACTAAGGTCTAAACCAGAGGTTCCCAAACTATTTTTTCTTATGGACCATCTTCCTTTCCATTTTTTTCTGGTTTCCCTGCTACATTTATATAGCATTCCCATATTTTCAATTTTTATTCACGCCTACGTAGACCCCCATCGAGTCTCCCATGGACCCCAAGTGGTCCACCTGGGCCACTTTGGGTACCACTGGTCTAAAGCTAGGCTCGCACCGCAGATACCGCAGTCCAACGAGGGGCGCCACTGGTTCTCTTACGTCGACCGCAGCGTCACCTCGGAGCTGCTCGAGCGACTCACCGCCGAGTTCCTACACATATTTGACAAATGCCCGTCCAGATTAAAGAGGAAGATGATGACTATGTCTAATACGAGTGAGTGGTTATGTTGATAAGATAAAGATTTATTTTTTTTAATGTAATAAAGTAAAGTGGCAAACAAGCATGCAGTTCACATTGATGTTAAGTGGTGACTACAGCCTATAGACACCCACACAATGACCAGAGGTCAAAATGCAGATGCGCTGCCACTCCTGAGGCATTAGGTGTTATGCCTCTGTGCCGGAAATAACAGGGCCGTACATTACCACCTGACCGGAACACGATAGTGATGAACACTACCATTTGGTGCCTACGCCCGCGAGCTCCGTCACTGGAGCTCTACCACCAGTAAACAGTTCGCAAAAGGCGATCTTATCAAACAGTGATCTCTTACAGACAAACTTAGGGTTTAGGAAACATTGAAAAAATGGATAACAATAGGTTCTGGTAAAGTAGCCATCGCTTTACTCGAATTACTGACTGTGACTGACTGACCGACTGACAAATTGACTGACTGACTCTGACTTTTACGCTGCTTAATACGAATATGAAATATCGTTTTACTTGACACTGGCAATATGCGTAATAGCGATGCTATGATAATAAAAAAAAAAAACTTAGTAGTGATATAACATTATTATATTGTGGCCCCGGCAGGCGGCAGTTCCCCGCACTCGGCGGCGGCGCACGCGTCGGGCTCGTCGGTCAACTCGCCCTTCGACAAGAAACACCCGCCACCCAACTGCGACGAGTTCGACAAATCGTTTGACAAAGGTAAATTTACTAATAAGTTTTAACCGAACGTACCTTAAGGCAAATAGTTATAAGTAGATTAGAATACGTATGTAAGTTAAATAGATTAAAATTCTTATAAATTAAGACAAGGAAGTGTAGTTGTAAAATAGAAAAACATTGAAAAAGTCTCTTATTACGTTAGAGGTAAATGGATTAAAAAATTAAAAAATTTAAAAAAAATCGAACGTTCCAAAATGTATGGAGCTTGGGCCCTTGTACACTATATTGAGAGAAGAAGCACAAAATACTAAATCATTTTCACCAATACAATTAGTTTATTATACCTTCCATTAAGTGTATGTATCTTCACGCCAGGTCCCTAACGGGGTAGGCAGAGTGTAGAGCGCCAGATATCCCGGTTCTGACAAACCTCTCGTGCCTCGTCTACCTTCATCATTCTCTTCATACATGCACGCCGATTCCTAAGACTTTTGACCCCAACATCAGACAGAACTCGACCTATTTGGTCATGGTAGGTCAGCCTTGGTCTTCCTGGGCCTCTGCAACCATCCACATTCGCATTGTATATCTGTTTAGTCATTCGCTCATTCGACATTCTTTCTATATGCCCGAACCATCGGAGCATGCCTTTTTTCATTTTTACACCGATACTATCATTCACACAAAGTCTCTTTCTTACATCTTCATTACGAACGCGATCGGTGAGTGATACACCGCAGATCTTGCGCAAAGATCTCATCTCGACCGCGTTCAACTTACTTTAATTAAGTGTCGTAAGTATATTTCAAAAAAAAGAATATCTAGTTGCAATATGGTGACATATTGTTATAGAAAGATTACGTAAAATAAATATTTCCTACAAAAAACAACGATTCAAATTAATTTTGAGTATTTTACCATGATTGTACGTATTCTCTTTCTTTTGATAGGTGGAAACGTGGAACTTTCCTTTAGTGATAGGTGGTATTTAACCAATTAAATGTACAAAAAAACATTCACATATGGTGTGAAACCTTCAAAATTTTTCATAAGAGACACTGTATGTATATATAATGCTCGGAACAATACTAGTTCCGAGGTATAATGCTTCCTATCTCATTTTCTCCCACGTTAAATCCTATGAATTTATGTGTCTGTCTCTTTTTACTGTCGCTTTTTCGTTTCATCGTTAATCAAACCACAACTTAAGAAGTTTTCACTTGAAAATTGATTTAGAAAAATTAGGTAACTGGATTTAATTTTATAATTTTACCGTTTTATTTTATAAATCCATGTCAAAAAAAAAATCTACTGAGATGTTTTTATTAAAAATTAGGCAATGTAAAGGAACTTAAGAAAGCCCTCATCAAGATAATAAAACTTTGGAACGCGCTTCCCGTGGCTATCAGAAAATCAACCTGTAAATTATCTTTCAAACGCAAAGTACGTCAACATTTTTTTAATTCGCTCTCTTAGAAGATTCCCATGTCTATCATTCATTGTGTTAATTTTCAAGTTGTATCTTTAATATTTATTTATATAAACTTGTATTTATACTATATATTTACATCTATGTACCTTATAATAATATATTTACATTATATGTAGTATATTAGGTTGGGGAAAAAGTTTCTTCGCATTTTTTAAGATAATTTAAAACATTTTTTAATATAGTTTATTTAAATTTAACTAAAGTATGTATGTACCATTTTGTTCGATAACCTTTTGCCATCTTGTAGGTAGGGACATGATCCCATTGCTATAAAAATTTTGGGACTTCTCATCAAAATACCGCGACAAGTGGATTTGGCAGTCCTCTCGTGATGTTAACCTAACATTGCATAAAGAATTCTGAAGAGACCGAAACAGGTGGAAATCTGAAGGTGCAAGGTCAGGACTATACGGCGGATGCATTAACACCTCCCAGCCAAACTCTCTTAATTTTTGCTGAGTGGCTATAGATGTGTGAGGTCTAGCGTTATCATGATGAAACACCACACCCCTTCTGTTGATCAATGCCGGCCGCTTTCTCTCAACTTCTTACTTTAATCTCATCAGTTGTTCGCAGTAGAGTTCAGAATCGATAGTCCTGCCTGGTGGTAAATAGTTCATAATGAATAATGCCCTTCCAATCCCACCACACACACAACATCACCTTATTGCGAATTAACCCGGGTTTCGCCACAGTCTGTGAAGCCTGACCGGCCTTTGACGGCACGACCTTTTTCGTACGTTCTTGTCGTACGTGATCCACTTTTCATCACCAGTTATCAGCTTCTTCAAAAATGATTCGGTTTCATTACGTCGTAATAAAGAATCACAAATGAGTACACGGTTCATTAGGTTTCTTTCAGTGAGCTCGTGAGGTACCCAAATATGGAGCTTTTTTTTGTACCCAGCTTTTTTCAAATGCGCCAAAACTGTTTTGTGATCAATTCTCAGTTCTTCAGCTACGTCGTAACTACTGATATGTCGATCTTGCTCCACTTTTTCAAAAATGGCATCCATTTTATCCGTAATAGGGCGACCAGAGCGAGGTGCATCTTTGACATCAAAATTTCCGGATTGAAAACGCTTAAACCAAATTTGTGCTACTCTCACAGACACTGCACTAGGTCCTTAAACATCGCAAATTTTTTTCGCGGCTTGCGTTGCATTTTTACCTTTTTTGTAGTAAAATTTTAAAATGTATCGAATTTCTTCATTAGATTCACTCATCTTGACAGTACGAAAAACAAATGAAAATCACACATTTGCCTAATTTGAATTTGGAATTATGTTCTTTAAAATTTTAACTTTCAATGATACCAAAACCAGCCAGATACAAATACTACAGCCAAAGAGATTTTATTACAAGTTCATACATAATATAATGCGAAAAGACTTTTTCCCCAACCTATTATATGTGTACATATATATATCTGTATAATATATATTATTATATTATTTATTTATGTACTTATCTATGATATTATATATGTTATATTTACAATCATCTAAATCTATTTCATTTATTTTATTGTCATTTTCAAATTTTTACCAGTGCTGCACCTACATCGTTGATTTCTACACAACCCAACGGTTGACTGGTAGAAAACGCCTAGTGGCGTTAAGTCCGCCATATGTATCTTTTTATGTGCATAAAAGTATTAATAAATAAATAAAATAAATAATCTAAATCTGAGAATTAAGTCTTTCTCACACACTTTAATGACTTATCAAATCAAAACAGTTGAGCTTTTTGTAAAAATATTTATAAAAACATCACAGAAATCAAGTTTATATAGCAAACCCACGCGTAAGTCTTCAATAATGCTGTTTCAATTAATTTCCGAATCTTTCTATGTACAATACAATCTCCTATCTTTCTACAATACAATCTCCTTTAACAGAATACGAGCGCGAAAGGCGAAGACAACAACAAGGACCCGGCGGTTACGTACCCGCAACCACCGCACCGCCCGCGCCTCAACCACAGAAAATTGACTACAACCTCTACAGAGAAAAGAGGGAGAGGGAAGAACGGGAGAGACGGGAGGAGAGAGACAGGCAGAGACAAGCCGCTATACAGGCCAGACCCGGCGTCCCACCGAACACGAGGCCGGGGGCCCAACCCCATCATCAAAGGCCCAGCCAACACCACAAACCCCACACGTGGCCGCACCACAAACCGCCCCACCACAAACCCCCCCACAGACCCCAAGTCCAACCCGGACCTTCGAACCCCCACCCTCAACCACCCGCCCAACCCCAAGCCCAACCCCCGCAACCCCAACCGGCTCCCCAACCCCCCGAAGTTCCGAGAACGAGACCGCCGTCCCTATTCTCACCCGAGAACGCCACGACCCCGGCGGTCGCAGCCGCGGCACCCCGAAGACCCCAACCCCCACCGAGACCCCGACCTGAACCGCGCCAAACCCAAACCCAACCCCAACCCCAACCTCTACCTCCCCCTATTCCCCCCGAACAAAAACCTCCCAGTCCGAAAAAACGAACCGATCCCTCAGCCGCGATACGCGAAATGCAACCACCCGCCATTCTATCCCCATTTTCATCCCCCGTGGCCAAAGAACCGCCTAAACCTAAGCAGCGGCTACCCTCAAACTCTGAACAAGAATTGGTCCCCGTAGTCAAAAAACTAGATGAAACGCCCGGATACGAAAACGTCATAAGAGACTCGCAAAGAGGCAACGCGATCCGAGCTAGACCGCCTGAACAACGTAAACCGGAACCCAGAGCCCTTAACGGCATAGAAACAGACCCGACTCTAGTCTCCAACCTCCTAAAAGAATCATTAGCCAAACCGGCGCCTATAACAGTGCCTACAGAAAGAAAGTCTCCCGTAGAAATAAAAAAGGAACCACCACCCGAACCCGTCGAAACACCGGCGAATCATATTCAAACTCAATCAAATCAGCCTCAAACACACCCCGACCCGCCTCCCGCGCCCCAAGTGGAAAACACCGAACACAAGCACAAGAAAGAGAAGAAGAAGAAGGACAAACACAAATACAGGGACAAGTCGAAAGAGGAGCGCAAAAAGCATAAAAAAGATAAAGAGAAGGAGAAAAAGAAAGACCCCAGTCCCGCGCCACCAATTGAAACCGATGGCGCGTTAAGAATAACGATACCTAGAGAGAAACTATCGTCATCGCCCGGTTTAAAAATCAAGATACCAAAGGAACGGCTGGCGGCCCCCCCACCGCCGCCTTCCGGTTTGAAAATCAAGATCTCCAAGGAGATCCTCGAGACGTCGCGCAAGAGGACCGCGCCCCCCGACCCCGGCCCCCCCCACAAGGTGCCGCGCCAGAACGGGGCCCCCCACAAGGTAGGTAACTGGAATGTCCCGCCGCCTTTTAGACCCCCCTTGCCGTATTATATGGTGCAGCCACCTCCCCCGTTGTACTACGGCATGATGGACGGATTCTTTTACGGTGCTATGTACCCCCCGCATCAGGGTCACCCGCCCCATCAGGGCCATCCGCCCCATCAGGGTCACCCGCCCCATCAGGGTCACCAGCCTCATAAGGGGCATCAAGGTCATCAGCCTCATCAGGGTCATCAAGGTCATCATCAGCAATCACAACCGCCGCTGCCGAATATGCCGCCGCCGCCCGTACCACCGCCGCCACCAGAATGATAATGCGATAATATATGAACTATATGTATTTTGATAGAGAATTTTTAACGTGGTTTACATATATAAAAAATCAATAATTGGCAATAGTTGAATGGTATTATACTCATTATTAGAAGTCATTTTTGCACTGGGGTTAACCCAGATTGCGAAATTAAGTGTTTTTGTGGTAAAGGATCATTGCAGATTTAAAAAGAAAATTTTAAAAAAAAACATTGTGCAGCGTGGTCTCACGTGTGGTAGAAGTCTAACCCTATAATGGTTCCCATCTCATTTTCTCCCACTTTAAATCTTAAGAATTGATATGTCTGTCTCTTTTTACTGTCGATTTTTCGTTTCATCAACTTTCAAATAACAACGATGATAAGAAAGTTTCAAGATACATCTACAGGTCTTTTTAAGGAACAGTTGATTCATACTAAACTTCTTTTTTTTTTTACTTTTTACACGGGCGATAATAAAAATTAATGATGGCCCCGTAATAGCTATCAGAGACCATAACAACTAAGGTCTCAGGGGTGGCCACGCATCTCTACATTTACACCTCTGATCTTTGTGTGGTCTATAGGCTGCAGTCATCTCTTAACATCAATGTGAACTGCATGATTGCTTGCCACCTGCATCATTACATTAAAAAAAAACTAGGAAATGTTATTTACCGTTGCACTAGGTAATAAAACAAAAGTGTTTTACCTTGTACCTATTTTTTTTTTTTTCATTTTTTTTGGTAGAAATAAATGTATGGAAATTACCATGATGGTTTAGGGTTGCCCACATAGCAAAAGTTGTTCATAATGATCCATTAAAACATTGATAACAATTTAAAAATAAAAATCACGATTTGTTTTAAAAACAATCTTCGCGTATAGTTTTTTTTTAATTGGTGGTAATTGTTAAGCAACAATTTTTATTTTTTATATATATATATATATATATATATATATATATATATATAGTTTGTTTAGACTTGTATGATAAAAAAATATCTCATGAAACTTGTATGGCTGCTTGTATGGAGGTTTAGAGAATATGTTTCAATTTAATTGCTAACACTATTTTGTGTTTGACGTATTTTTGACAAGTTGACAATTATCAACTTAAAAAAAAATAAAACAAAAAGACTGTAAATATTAAAATTACTTTATAAAAGTACACAAAACAATAAAGTTTGAAAATTGCTAATAAAGCAAGCATTTTTAATTATACACTATTTACACACAATGTATATTTATTAATATCACACTTTTTTAACTGTTAAAACTTTAACGAATTAGACTGAATAATCACAATATATTTCGTATAAAAAAACTTATAATTTGATATTTATTTATAAAACTTTTTAATATACAAAACAAATTTCACTTATTATCGCATTGTCATCGAAAAAAATACATTTTTAAATGTTTATATTTTAAAAATTATCCAGATGTATTTAAAAGCACACTATATTGAATTGTGAGATAATATATTATGAACTGCTATTACAGTACAAGCAAAATTTAGATGCCACTGAGTAAAGTTGCCTACGTAAACTTTGCCAAAGTCTCTTACCTTGCAACCACACAGTGGTGAAAAAAAAACGAATATCAATGTAAAGGGTTAATTTAAATAAGCACATCACCTCTGCCTCGGTAGCCTAGTGGTAGCAGGCCACTACTACTACGCTGAGGTCCTGGGGTCGATTCCCGGGTAGGGTGTTATCAGAGATAATGGTGTAAAGTCCTTTATCTCTGGTTCTATTGGGATTTTTCAATTTTCTGGAAATTTCCCACTACCTCGAAGTTTGGTAATGTGCCCGGAGATGTCAACAGGCTCGCCACCTGTTACATGGGCCAAAACGTAACCAGCGAATCGTGGGTGTTTGCATGTATGATTGAATGCATGCATTTACCTCTGCATACCCCTTCGAGGATTACAGGCGTGAAGATACGTTACATCACCTCTTTCAGGCAGGAAATTACAGTGCCATACCTTACCACCTGACCGGAACACGATAGTACAGAACACTACAATTTAGGGGCAAGTAGATTAGGTAATGCGGTGGTGCCCAGGCCCGCGAGCTCCGTCACTCTACCACCAGTAAAACTGGCGCAAAATTCACGCATTCAACTTTATACACTGGCATTAAATTTTGCGTGTATTGTACCGTCTAATTTGTCAATCTGTTGGGTATAACGATAATACAGTTTGTGCAAATTATTTAACAGATAGTAAAGGGGTAGATATTTTATGTTACATGTCAAAATTAATTTCAAAAATGTACTGAGTAACCAACATTTACTTTTTGCCCAATCCAAAGATATTAGATGAATTAGATTGCAAATACGCACCGGCCGCTGAGCGTTCGTTTAGACTAGTGGACGGTCAGGTGACCGTTGCCGCTCACGCGTCAAGCATCATCCATTCATTGTGATTTCGCCCGCCGAGCGCAAACTTAGTGAGAAAAAACCGTTAGAAATGCCAAATTGTTCAGTGTTTTGGTGTAAAAACCGAACAGTAAAGCAAATTAAACCACTCAATAGCATTACTTATCACCGGTAAGTCTTAATTTTGTTATTTTAAATATATCGTGTCAAAACAGGGAGTAATGCCAGCTTACTCATTTACACGGAAAACAACGGACATCTAGATTTTGTACGAAAGTACGAACTGATAATACGCCAGTTTTGTGATGTATTGTGGCGCGACCAAAAATTACCAAATTCACTAATCAGGTGAAGTCAGGTGTGTTGACCTCGCGTCTAATTGGTGTATATTTTAGCGGCAAGATAAGCTCCTCCCACTTACAATGGTTAAGCGGCTTTCATAGAAAAGCGTGTGTATTGTCTTTATTTTTTTTTTATCTATTCATATAATATCTTTGGCCCAATCATTCTCGTATTTCTTTGTACTACCTTTAACGTTTTTAGTAAATGTTTATAAATGTCTCATCAATTCACCGAACAATTTTTCCTTAATTATTGTAGTAAAAATAAAACGTATCTACCCATAAAATATTATCATTGATAATTGAATAAAGGGCGAGTTTCATAGACTGCAATACTACTTTACTTTGACTTAAGAGTCGAATTTTCCACGCTTTTATTTTACTTATTCTATAATACATGTTTTTGTAAATAAGTGCTTCCCAATGTAAAGTATAGTATCCAGCAAGAATTATTTCACATCAACCTTAAGAAGGTGACATCGCTTGTTTCGGATCTGTAGAGCGTTATCTCTTTCGCACTTTACCTATGTGACAGTTATTTTGATCAAGTTTTGACCAATACCGCACTGTCAGTGCTCACGTAGGCAGTGTGCAACAGAGATAACGCTCTATGAAGTTGAATTGTCGATCGTCGCTTTTGTAGGCTCGATGTGCAATATTTATGGGTACTGTTAACAGATTCGACACTTCATCAACACAATTAATTATGAAAGTTAGACTTTTATGCAGGATAAAGTAATTAAGGTTAGCTTCACACTGCAGAATCATTTCGTTCATCCAGATAATATATGCGTAAAAATTAGGTTTGCTGCATATCTGGATGAACGAAATGATTCTGCAGTGGGAGTTTAACTTAGTAGTGCTGTCTGTGAATCTCACCCTAAGCCTGAGTTTCACCAAGATGTTTGTCAAAGTTAAAGTTATTGTAAGATTTCACATTTTTCTCTAACTTAAAGAAATCTAACTATTTTTACGGTTACGGATTTATCTCGCGTATATTAAACTAAAATGATTTTTAAAATCAACCTGACGTTTCGGTCGCTTTTCAGCTTCCGTGGTCCCGGGCAGACTGCGACCGAAACGTCGGGTTGATTTTTAAAATCTTTTTAGTTTAATATACGCGAGATAAATCCGTAAAAATAGTTTTATTTCAATGAGTGTAGCTCGCGAAAACCTAAGAACATATCATGTTAAAGAAATCTGTTAAAGTTAGAGAAGGATGTGAAATCTTACGATAATTTTAACAAATGTCGTGATGCAACCCAGGCTTAATGTCATTCTTGGTTTTTATAATTGAAAGAGATCTAATACTGCTGTCAACGTCAATTGTTTCCCACTTTTATATCATTTTAAGAACTAGGTATGTATATAATTTATTTTACTATTTTTTGACGTGACAACGTCTTAAATTAGGTTGCGGCTCGGAGTCACTCATGAAAAAGTGTAACGCCCGGTAACGTAACGATGAGTCACCGAACGAGAGAGAGGCCAGCCGGACCGGCGAATGCCTTTCTACCGAGAAAAAGACGTTGTCACGTAAAATCTTCGCCCGTAAAACCGACTTTACAGGCAACCAGTTTTTTTTGTTTCTTGATTGACCTATGATAGCAGTATTTTTATTTCTTCTTTCAATTATTTTTACACATGTTGAATAGAAACTAGAATGTATATGCTTTTCATTCTAAATTTATACACTTTAAAATATATTTACAGAAACAAAAAATACATAAAATGTTAAATTACTAAGTAATATTTTCATAAATTTATTTATTATTATGTACCTTAATAAATTGCCAAAATCTTATATGCCACATCACAAGTGTATATATTTTAGTTATGATTAATTTATTTTGTAATAATATCTAAAATTACAAATTGCTTAAATTAAAAGCAAAATGCATATTATACACAGTGAAATACAAAATCTCAGAATTTATATAAAGTTCGGTGCATTTTGCCATATGATGAACTGAATTGTTTTTTCATTGAACTGGTATGTAGGTTTACATTCGAATTCAATATAAAATATTGGATTTAATTATTTACTATTTCCAAATCGTTTTACTTTTAAATTTATTTATTGTTACTCTGCCTATTTATTTAGGTACTTTCCATTCTTCTATTTCTTCCTTTTATTTAAAAAATATATAAATTTTCATTGTTTTTGTCCGTGACTTCGTCCACGTGAAATTCGTAATATATAATCTTTTATCTCCTATGTTTCACCCTTAGGAAAATGAACATTCAAGAAATCTGAAATGTGGGTTAAATTATTTATAATTAAAAACGATTATGCAGTTTCAAGAAATCTGTGAGTCTTTCGTTATGTACGTCGTAAGAATAATCTCTTATGAAAAATTTCAGCCTTGATACAAGGTTTTAGACTGGGCGTAGAATTGATAGTCTGTGAGCCTGAATTGTTAATTAGATTATTTTTCTTTTTTATTTATTAACTAGCTGACCTGGCGAACTTCGTATTGCCTCAGAATGAAATAATGTGTCAAAGGTTTGATAGATACGGACTATTTGTGTGGGACAATAAAATTGTGGTTTTTATTGTTTTCCTTCAATTTCTTGATATTTTCTTACCTTTTAAACCTAACCTGGACTTCCAAAAATCATTCAGTTTTAGCGAGACTAACGAACAACAATAGATTTTTTTAATATTTATTATTAAAAAAAAAATTTTTCTTCAAACTGTCTTCCCTTTTCTAATTATTTTTACATGTTTTTGGTGCTTATATAAACAAAAATACAGATATCTAGAAACAATTCAGTTTTCCCTAACAATGTACTTTATTATAAATGAAAAAGAAGTATTGTAAATAATACTGTTTATTTACAAATTATGATATGTATTATGTGGTGTATAAATGTTGCTTACTCGTTATTAAAATCTTAATGTTGATTAAATTTTATTAAAATGTGCGTCTATTAGCTCATTATTTTCTCCAAATGCGGCATGAAAATATTAAAAAAAAAACTGTAACACGCATTATTAAAATTTTTCATACACGTTTTGAGCTATTGTACGCACATCTTAGTATATGCGGTGACAAATTAAAGTGTTTGTATGGTCTTGGTCGGAAAAGATACCGATGTAGTTCGCTAGTTACATTCTAGACTGTTTTAGATATGCTGTGGGCCTCATAGCATGACAGTTCCAATCATATTTAATTAATTACTTATTTAAAAATATAAAAAAGACACATATTCTTATGTATTACCTTCAGATCAGGAAGATCTGAAAAACATCACAAAATATACAATATATTTTCTCTTATATAATATATTGTATTTAAATTCAATTATTAGTAAATAACTTACATAAATGATACAGTTCAGTATCATTTATGTATATATCATATACGTGAACTCTTATCAGACATTTATCAAACTTCTAAATTAAAAGAGTAAAGGGAAAAGTAAAACGAAAATCAAAAACAGTAGTTGTTTTGAATAATAATTAAAGTACAGTATACGGAATGTATCTCACTGTTGTTAGAGCCCCTATGATGGAGCTCGATGCCGTGCATTACCTATTTAGTACCAAGTAGATTACTTTCCACTAAATTGTAGTGTTCAGCACTTAGGAGTGGCAACGCATCTACATAATCTTATGCAGGTGTTTAAATTAAAAGCTATTTTATTAACTTACTTTCAATGTTAACTGTAGTCTTATTAGCCACTTCCATGACTACAAAATGTATATTGCAGGTATAACATTAAAACTTTTTTTTTTTTTTAATTTTTGCATATTATTCGGATATGTTATTTATTGAGTCTTATTATATAATTGGAACTGCTTTCCTAATGTGTCCCATTGTTTGTCTATAAATTTCTAATGTACAAATTATACATATATTATACAATGTTTGATGTAAAATATATTTACTCTATTGTTAATTGCTTGCCGTGAATTAACTATTCGTGGTGTATTTTATGATACGTATTTACATGTATCAATTGTAAGGAGCGTACTCAATTTTTTGTTGATATTCTTTTCTTAACCAAATATTTTATTCCATGTGCAAAAGTTGCAATAATTAATATAATTTCATACATTAAATAGTAATACGGCTATATAGATCCCTTACTTTTGTTCATCAACTTGTTCAAATATGTGTGTTTGTAAAAGAGCGGCATCTATAATTATTTTACAATAATATGTAGTATTTTTAATAAGATTACAATTAAATACGCAGGGGTGCGTTTATATGTAAATAAAGATATTTATAGAATATTTACAATTTGATATCAGTATATTTGCTAAATATTTTTGCGTCCTATTCTATTGTTATATTTATAGTGTTTTATTTTGTATTTATTTATATAGTATATTAAATGTTAGTGACTAAAAATTATATGTAAGTGAATTATTTTTTATATGAATTATTGGTAAAAGTCACTGAATCAATCGGTAATATATAATTATTAATTGTAGGCTATTGGAAACGGTACAATATAACCGATTGCTTTGTTTGTCTTATCAGTTCTCTCCTTATAGCATAATTTTAAATAAAATGCATTATCTAAATATAAATTATATTGATTTAGTGAGTTTTATCCATGTTGCATAATCGAGCACTACGGATTATTGTTATAAAATTCTACTATGAATTACACATCAATCTATATCCGATTTAAGCGGTGAAACATGTAAAGTGCCTAGTGCGAGTTACACGAATAATATGAACTGTTTATATATAGACGTGCGGATGACTTGGTCATCGCGTTCATTGAAATGACAATAAACGCACCGTTACAAGAATCGTGGCAATTTTTTTTACATTGATTTGTACAAAAATACTTAGATAGCACCAAGGTGAAACAGACGTGGAATTTTATCTTGAAAACCTCTAGAATATGTGTTCAACTCTTACCATCATTCTTTTATTGCTAATTATTGTCCATTCAACTTGAAGTTTACTTAACGCTTCGTTCGTAATAGTTTGAAAAACTTCCACTAGGCACACAGATCTCGAGTATTGTCAAGAAAATCGTTATCTTGAGTTCGATGTATTAATTATATAGTGCATTGTGTATTGCATCATAGGAAACTATACTGGGAAGCATTCTGTCGATATCATGTTATATTTGTTTTCATTACTTAGTATACTCTGCCATGACATTCCATTCTTTATGTCCAATTTTAGTGTTAAATATTAACCTAAAATGATAAGAAAAATAATATTTATATTTTGCCTCGTCCAATTTAAAGAGGTTACATATATTTTACATTTATTATTTAGTCAAAGAGAACTTTTAAATTACAAGTGATTTTTAAATAGAACACTTTACCATATCAGCTTTAATTTTGTTTTTTTTTTCTTTTTTTTGTTTATTTTTTAGTTCATATACCATATAGTTCTAATTCAAATTGTTATTTCAATATTTATAGGCGTGTATACAAGAATGCTTGCTCAAAAAATAGGAAAATATATTTAAAAAAAGTGTACAGGGTGTTTTATATAGTGTTCCTTCGTTTTTCGAGCGTTAGCTCAAAGCCAATTTTAAGTATTACAAATGATTCATACGTGTAGATTTTTCATATCACTATGATATTTTAAATAATAGGAAATTGTAGTAATTATAATACATTGCTTATTGCATACCTTTCAAGTTTGTAAACAAAGATATCGTAATTTTTAGGACCTGTAACGCTGTCCTATAATAAATATAAAAAGCTTATTAACAAAAAAAAAAGAAATGCAAAAGGATTTTTTTAAACTTCATAGTGATGTGAAAGTTACTGTACGTTATTGAACTATGTTATGTAAATAAATATTTTATTGTAAGGAAATAAATAAAAAAAAACGAATAATTTAAACAGTGGTGCCATTGATGTTACCATTATTGACGTAGAACATATAAAAAAAAAAACTTTAATATGTTAGTTATTTTTTGACAGATTTTCTCAGAAAATGTACTTAAGTTATCCTTTGTTATTACATATTTAATTATGTCGTTATAAATGTAGTTTATATTTTCCTTTTTAAATTATATTAAAAAAAAGAGATTATGCGTAACGAATTTCATAGTTATTATTTAGTGTTTACTGTAAATATCACGTTATTTTTAAGTTAATGTTTCTTTTTTTAAGTCCAATTGTGGAATCACAATTTTTTTTTTTCAAAATTAAAACATCACATTGTGGCAGAATATGAATTTCATTTGATTTAATTACATTTCTCCTGTTTTTTTTTCTTCTACATGTAATATATTTTGCCTTTACTGTTTTGCAATTTTACAATCTGGAATTTGTGACCGTTAATATTGTTTTTTATATGTGAGTTAACTAAACTTATTGACCACGACTAAAACGTGGTCAGTGAGGAACCACGATTTAATACTCACATAACGGTCATTACATGTTCACTGGTGTATGCATGTGTGAGTTGCTTAACACTTGTTTTTTTTTTACCACACAGTTGTATTTTTGGAGATTTTGTTTAATACTATTATTTGGCTGTTATATTTTATCTGTGTTTTTAATATGTAACAGTTAAATGATAGCTTGCGCGCAGCTGTGTATATCGTTACTTATGGGGCTCAAAATGCTATTACAAACTTATTTCAAAAGACAACTATTAAAGAAGGTACTGTACTGTATAAAAATATTACCATGCGTTCTATCCAAGTCTACAAGTTATACATATTAACGTTTAACAAAGCAAATGTATGGGAAAAATTCTTGTCGTTCAACAGATCGATGACGACCCATACAATTGCTTTCGTTTGCTATAGCGTTAAGGAATTTAGCTGGTCAACTTGGCTGGGAAGGCAGGTCTTATTGCTATTCAAAAACGAATCTAAACTAATCCTTGGTCTCGTTTCATCATTAGTGCTGTTGTATAAGCAAATGAGACGGAATATAAAACAGTTGAGGTACTTGAATTGAATAAGACGTGCATAGTCCGTGCTCTGATTTCATTTCATTCTGACAGTACGGCAATTAAGGTCCAATTCATAAGTTATAACTAAGTGATTCAGTTGTTCTTTTTTTATATGTTTGGAATGGCAGCCGTTGGGTTGCAAACTTCACTCCATAACCGCTGGGTCTCTGCTTGGTTTACAAACCTCTGGTGGCGGGAAACGCTACAGTTCGGATCGATTTATTTTAAAATTAACAAAATAGTTTGCGATTTTGAATCGTGAATAACAGTTTTATCACAAACACTTTGATCGACAAGTCAATCCGAACTTATTAACCTGGCACTTATAAGCGAATTTTATTTAGAATCCAATTAAAAATATCTCGTAATTTTTGTAAGTAAAAATCTTGAAATAATTTTGACTTTATACGATGTCTGATATTTCACTCTTTGGCTTCTAAAATTCAAACAAAACTGGTAATTCTTACAAAACTAGTAGTACTTGACAAAGTGAGCCATAGCTTTATCTTATTTCATAAATTTTCTAAATAATATGCCCATTTACTGTCCCATATCAGAAAGAAAATTTAATTCCTGGGAATAAGTTAATTTTTTTTTTTAATGGTTCTAAGTTGTTGAGAGTACTTAAGTCACTGACGCTTATAAGTGGTTGGTTAAGCCTTGTGCAGTCTGCCAGCGATTACGCGCTACCGTCACTTTGCCGACTGCATACGTCTGTTCGATGTTCTCTCAAGAATTGGTCAGCGTAGAAAAAAAAATATTGAGTTTTGATAGTTATCGTACTTGGGTCAGCGTCACTAGTCTAGAGAGGGTAAATTCGCTAGCCGATGATCAATTCGCTAGCAGTACATTGCTGTTTTCCTACAATGATAGTATTTGGCACGTTACGTCAAAACAGCAATGTACTACAAAGTGGCTATTGAATTCATGTCAACCAAGGTATATAATACGCCTGGGGGAGTGGTTGAAATATACTTGACGTATGTCAGTCAAAATTACTGTAATTTGGATATTATTTTAATTTGAAGACATTATGAGGGGCAGCTCTTAGGTTCCATTTTAAAAGAACATATTCAAATTTGTTAATTAGTAAGAAGTGGAACTTGTGGAATTTTATATTTAAACCGTTAATAATGCGTAGAAATTAATTGAAAAACATATGTCAAAATTAAATTGAAAGGGGTGCAATATTCTGTTGTAGCTATCAAAACTCAAATACTTACATAACTTTTTCTAATCGGAATAGCTGTATATTTGACATCTATTTAACTTCAGTAGATTTTAAAGGGGCATTGCCAAAAAAAAATATTCTAAATTCCTTGTAAGTCTAGGCTGACCATTCAAAATTCCGGCAACATTGTCGTAAGCTTTGGTTTCCATAATATCGGCGTAATAGCAATGAATAATGCCCGTGTGTCGGTGTTTTTCCATCAACCGCTATAAGGGCAATCCCCTCTCATCCAAAGGCGTTGTTGATTGTTATGGTGAATTTTCAAAACTATTGCGTTAGCATTTTAAAAGACTGAAAGCATTGTATAATTTACGAATGTCTTAAGTGTGTACTTAAAAGGGTAATTTCACCAGTAAGAACAACTTTTACTTTATTAGGGAATCCTGAAATCGATAAATAAAATTCAGCTGCTTTAAACGTTTTGTATGGAGACGCTGGGTTTTAAGACGATTCCGTGATGACCTAATATATAGAATAGTAAAAGTTGTTGGAAATGTTGAATGCAATGACCGTTTAATGTTTTTATCTTTTTAAAAAGTACTCGGTATATCGTTTTGAAAGAATCACCTTTCTCAAACAATGACGCAATAAAGTTTTGATTCGCCCGAATTCGGAAACTTAAGCTTAGGGCGAAATTCATAGACTGCATTCAGAGAATGAAAGTTCAATTAATTTACTCACAGACTTGTCAGACTTGCATTACTTCAAATTAGTATTAACAGCTGGACTTATATTCAAAGTCGAAGCGGTCTGTGAATCTCGCTCTTAAGACTCTGTATCGCTATCGGAATGCACTACGCTGTGGTAAGTGGTATCATAATTGTATGAAAGCTGGCCCAAAACAGATCTTCCTGGGCCTTTTCATACGATTACATCTCTGGCATTAGGGGAATACTTGCTTACTTGAATTATTGTCACACTAAGTAAATTCGGTGACACTAAAATTCTGTTCGACATGACAAATCGCCACGATATATTGTTTTTGCGAGTATTCTCCTTCCACACTGCAGCGTAGTGTTTCGAATGAGAGATCGAGGCTTAAGGGTGAGATTCAAAGACTTCAGACCGGATTCTGAATGAAAGTCCAACTCTTAATAGCAATTTTAAGTAAGACTGAAAACATTGAAAGTTGGACTTTCGTAAGTCTGGGCAGTCTGTGAATCTCGAGGCTTAAAGAGACGGTAGCGCACCGGCCATGGTCCTTCGGGCCGGAACCCCATTAGGAACGACGACACACGGCTGCGCGCTAAAGTCGCACCTATTCGCAGGTCGAGAATACACTTGGGAACGGGCACGCGGGCAAGTGACGTGGACGTCGAAGCGTCACGTGTGTCGGCGTTCCTGTACAACGAACGGACCTCACTAGTGTAGTGTAATGGTCGGGCGATGTTGCTTTGGCGTTACCCTACCGGCCATGACAAACGGGTCCTTAATGACACAGATTAAACTGTGTCTAAATAAAGTTTGCTTTGATGAAACTATTGAGACTTAATTCACATTGGAATGTTTGTTGTGTCCGGTAGATAAATGCTCTATAGGCGATATCAACGGTACGGCGCCGCAATGATTAAAGCGCCCTTAACATGTGTTAGATATTTCGTTGCCGCGCCGTATTGAGTTTGCCCTAAAGGTTTCGCCGGCGGTGAACACTTGATCTTTTTGTATAAAAGATTATTTTAGGGTCTTAGCTTCGTGATAGTTATTATCTTTTTGAAAAGATAATTTTGAAGTTGCTATTGTAATACGCCTGTAAAAGGTCGTATTTTTACTTTTTAAGTCTCGTAAGCGATAAGATTTCTTATGTTAAATATGTGGATGACACTTTGGTTTACATTGCTGTAATAGTAAAATTGATTTCGTTCAAATTTTCACCGCCCAAAGCAATCAATACATTTGTTTTTTCGATTGACTTTAAGAAGGTCGAATGTACGAGTTCGCCTTCCCCTTAGTATTATTTTTAGTTAATGTGTTCTTATTTTTTTACTAAGAAGCGAATCGAATTTGACCAGAAATATATGATCAACCATACAATAGTCCATAGTTCGTTTAAAACAAAAGGTACATATATTTGTGGTCAGTTTTTGCATTTAATTCGTGGTGAAACCGTAACAAAATTGTAAATATGGGACGAAACTTGAGACTAATGTGTAAATAAATAAAAAAATAAACTGTATATTATAGTTATTAATTAGTGTTACGCCTTCGTTTCAGCAAGGTAAAATGTACCCGCTTTGATTATTGTGGGCGACTAAAAATATATGTAAAAAGTTATGTGACTAAAAAATAAATGAAAAACACTATTTAGCTTTTCTTTGTTCCTTATGTTTGTCGCGAGTTTTGGTATATCGAATAGTATATTGTTATAGGATAATGGTCAGGTACCAATTGTTGAATGTTTTTAAGCTAGCTTTTTGCGCTATGCTCTAGGTTAGTTAGTGGATAGTTAAATGACTAATTGTATATCAGAGATTAACCCCTTTTTTCCCCTTAAAGCTTTGATTTCCAACCCTAATATAATAAAATTGACGGAAAGTCATAGAACGGACTATTTAAAATATGGAAATATGGCGTATAATTTGGGCTATAAACTGTTTTTCTTATTAGGAAACCCGATTCTAACTCGTTTGTCACTGCTTCGAGTAGCAAGTGACTCGGTACTGCAGCACCGCGAGAACCACTTAGAGGCCTCGTCGATGCGCATGTTTGTGTGAGTGTGCCGTTTCAACGTTTTGTACGTAGGTTCCATACTGTTCATATTTGTACTGTGATTGAAGCGTTACGTGCGATACCTCCGCGAGCGCTGCGACCTAGAGGACTTGTTTCACTCGACCGCCGCACACTAGCGATCTCCTTACGCACACCTAGTAAACTCCCATCGTGCGTCAAAGCTGACTAGCACACTTTTTGTTTCGTTTTTTTTTTATGTCAAAGGATTGACAGACAAGCAGACGGACCTGAAGTACTCTTTTGACGCCAGTTTTGAAGAACCCCATGTTGTAGCGCCGGGGTAACACCTCGGAGGGAAGTGCGTTCCACAATTTCCACGTTCTTTGCAGGAATTAACGCGCGAATCGGACCTTTGAGCACTTCCAAGTATCCAATCTATGTCGTATTTCGAGTATGACGGTGTGTCTTCTGTAGATAAATTAAGTTTCACCCATTTAAGCGTCGTTTTACTAGGAAATCAAAGCTTAAATCTCAAGTGAAAAGGGTGTCAGGCATAGAGCAACGCGGCCCGCCGGTCGCGGCGGACTGGATGGGAGTAGCCATAGCGTGTTTAACCGATGCAAAACAGTCTGTCATTTTTTGCGGGGGGAAATGCGTGCGACACTCACGCACACTACAAAAATCGTCTATTACTACGAAAGTCACACCTTGACTTTAACAAAACACAGAAACAATTTCGCGCACACATTTAAACATCTATGCGACAGGTATAGGACCATTTAGTCTTGTACTTTGACTGAGGGGAAAGCCTGCATATGGCTACTCCCCGCCGGTGTTGCTCTATGGTGTCGAGCAACGATGTGTATTTAACTATTAAAAAAAAAGAAATTCTTCATCTATGTAAATAACGCTTCTGATAAATGAACAATATTTATCAATTTTTTTAGTTGGCCTACAATTTAAAATTTGTGTTCTTTTTTTAAATTCGCGTATGAGAGATGGTATTGGCTTACCTACTTAAAGGCGTTTGACATGATAAGTCGTCAACATTTGACGACTAAAGGCGTCCATAGTATGTATCATACTGACAGAGTCCTTTTTCACTGGAGAAATCCGATTATGTTGTCAAAACGTATTTTGAGTGTATTTTTGTATTTGTAAATGATGAAAAAATTGTATAAAAAAAAATTATAAAATATTAAATGAAATTAATTATTTCCTATATAAATTAAGCTTTATATCGTAGTTCTTGTATTCGTATTTAGTCGTTTAACTCTCCATTGTGTAAATTAATAAACCATAGTATGGTCACCGTCTGAAAGGTCATATGATGTTCAATCATTAAAGAAAATCTGTAAATATTATTCAACTTTTTTGTTTCGTCAACATTATTTTATTTGGTGGAAAATATTAGTTTCAATTTTTTTACGTTATTTGTCTGAATAATTCAGAGTTCTTCAAAATGTTATGATTCTAGAAGACAAATGGACGATCATCTAAAACTCTCCAATTCTTCTATCTTACGATAAATATTATAAAAACTTTTTTATTTTAAGTAGGTAGTAGGTACTTAATACGAATATCAAAATATTTAGGTTTGTTTTAAAATTCTATTTTTTTTTATTCAATCGGTATTTAGAAGTGTTAACTTGGTATATTTTTTTTATTTCTCCATATTTTTAAATCTACTCAAAATTAAGTTGCCAATGTGGCAAAATTGCTTGATTTGACGCCGGTGATGGCATGAAGTCCTTGTACCTAATAAGTACAATGCTTCAATGTTGAACGTAACGATGTATACATGTACTATAAGTTAGTGTGCGTGCCTGACGGAGAGGCCAATCGTGCGCCCGTTCTCGTATGCTCACACGGATTACACATGTAAATGTACGTTTTACCACTAGCAAGCGTCAACCTCTCGTACATTGGAAATACTAGCAACTCGTCCTGAGTGCCTAGTGCGAGATTTTATTTACTCTTATGCGAATTCGATCGCGTAAGACTAAACGCAAATTTGTATGGAATTGAAGAAGCGTCATCTAGCGGTGAACAGAGGACGCTCATTCAATTCCATACAAATCTGCGTTTACTCTTACACGATCGAATTCGCGTAAGAGTAAATAAAATCTCGCACTAGGCACTCGGATATTGTAAAATGAGTGATTGCATCATATGATTTCTAAGACTGGCCGTATTATAACTAATCCGAAAGTACAGTCAGCGGTGTTAATATGCGACATTTTGATTTTTGACAAATATTTTTTTAAATGTGAGAATATACTTGATTATTCTCTATTTTCACGACGTCCCTGGGAAAGTGATAATAATATTTTTTTTCGCTTTTATTTTGTCTATTTATTTAATCATCCTCAAAGCAATTGAATTTATTAGACTTTTTTTTGAGAGGTTCGCCAGCAGAGCAAATCACCAATGGACCTTTGGTCAACAGAATTTTTAGACGTGTTATAAATTGAACGCCGGCTGCACGCACATAAAATTGTCACGTTCCGCCAGAGCCGAGCGTGCACGCGAGAGCGCGGAACAAGCTATAGAGACTCATGATCGGCCTAAGCGTTCGACTTCGTGAGGCATGTTTCCTTATGACGTTATCACGTGAAATTATCGTCCGTTAAACGACTTTAGAGACCACTAGTGTTTTTTTTTAACAGAAATTTAACTGTTAGGTTAGAATTGTGATAGTGTGATCACAATTCGCACGAGCCGAGCGCGCGAAGCGAACGTGCCGCCTCAGGCTGTCGAGTGCTTTTTATGCCCCGCCCACTGTGGGTCGATTTTTTTTTGTTTTGTTACACTTCTTTATTTTATTTAAAAAGGTTTCCTTTGGTGTACGGAACTTACTAGATATGGCTTTGTTTTTTATTTGCGATATGAGGTGACCTCAAATAGTTTCTATTTTCTACCATAATAGGTCGGCATATTAAGTTCGCTGGCTGTACGAAAACTTACCGAAATAGCCTTATAATGATACCTATCGCTTAGACTTACCGAATAGGGCTGCGCTCGGATGGTCAGAAATAAGACAAAATTAAAATTACCGATTTATTGAGATTGCAAAGTTTATGTACAATTGAAGTGTATTTGATTTTAAAATACTAAAGTCTACCCCCTTATTCATAAACGTATTTTAGCTAAAGTGTTGCTAATCTCTCCTTTGTCTTTTTCTATCCTGCACATTTGACAATGCAACTGACAAAGACAATAAGACAAAGCATTCTATAGCTAAAACGTATCTAATGTACGTTTATGAATAAGGGGGTTATTAGGGTGAGATTCACAGAGCGCACTAAAACATTACTTTCAGCGAAGTACGCTTAGAACTCATACTTTATACAAGTCAAAACTCTTACCTTACTGAGAGTTCTAAGAAAATATCGATATTTTGCGTGACGTAATTTCTGAATGGATCTTTATAATTCCATCACATTTTCTTTTTCATAGCGCTATAAGAATACCCTAATGCGTTTACATGCCATTCTGATAAGTATTACAATTTCTAATATTTGTCTTCTTGATCATATCTGAGCACAGTCGAAACATATTCAAATTTAATGAGAATTTATGCAATTTATGTCTAAAATCATTGTAAATAAGCAATAATTATAGTAAGACAGCTTAGTCAAATACCTAGCCTTAAAGCCACAGACTGATCGTTTTTTTTTATTTTGAAAGCAAATTGTTAACGGAGATCATTGCTTGTGATTTAAAAAGAAATGTTCTAAATGCAGTTTCAATTATTTATCAAAAAAAGTACCGGAAATTATTTAGTCCCTTTTATTCAGGGCTCTAGCAGTATCAACTATGGAGTAGGGGATGATAGGAATTAAGTTTTTTTCTGGGAAGGAACTCGATCTAGGCTGTGGACGCGTAACACCAACAGTGTGTACCATAGAGCAACGCGGCCCACCGGTCGCGGCGGACCGGAGGGGAGTAGCCATAGCGTGTATTACCGATGCAAAACAGTCTGTCATTTTTTTGCGGGGGCAAATGCGTGCGACACACGCACACTACAAAAATCGTCTATTACTACGAAACTCACACCTTGACTTTAACAAAATACAGAAACAATTTCACGCACACATTTACAACATCTAGGCGACAGGTATAGGCCCATTTGGTCTTGTACTTTGACAGAGGGGAAAGCCTGCATATGGCTACTCCCCTCCAGTGTTGCTCTGTGGTGTGGACACATCAATTTGCAATTCAATGAATTATCAACTGTGTAGTTCAACAAATAAATGCCTTCAATTTAAAATTTTCAATCTACAGCATTTTAAGAACAGAGACAACTCACTTGGTCGAGTATTCATTGAAAAATGATTCAAAAGGAAGCGTATTTAAAGATGTCCTTAACGAAAAAGGGTAATTAACTTGTAGTAAGACAATTTTTAATTCATTATGAAACTTCTTTCACTGTTTAATTTAATTTTTCTATTTTGTAGGATAAAAATAACTAGGTACATTGAAATGAATTTCAATTTTATCTTCTAATAAATCTACATCTTTTTTTAATTAAGAATTTATTTTCAAAATTTAAATCATAAAGCAATATTATCTGTGACTGTGTCTGTTTTCTAATAAAATTTCTTATTCTAGGACGCCGTATGATCTGTGTTGATATCAACTTGAGCACTCTTCAGTACATTGCCGTTCAGACATAACGCGCGATGATTACTATCCTTTTAAAAACAGTAATGCATAGTGTTCAACAAAGGAGATCCGCCACTTTATATGGGGCATTGGTACATAATTGTACATCAATAAAACTTTTCGTCCTCAGACATTAGTACATAATAATATACTACTATTTAAAACATATTTCACTTCGTTGAAGCGTGGGGCTCATGAGATATACCAATTTAAAAATTGTAAGAATGAAGTCGTTTTTCCGCCATATTTTTTTTTATATTGCCATGGGGCAACCCCGTGCCATATTGTTTAAACAATTGAAAGGAATTGTTATTTTTCAACCGGACAATTTTTTTTTTATATTCTTTATTGAAATACGAATAAAAAAAGTCCTATGACTTTTCACTCTATAAATAATTATGATTCCAAAAAATGTTCAGATACCGTTTTATATTATTATTAATATACTTAAAGGTAAGCGGCGCATACTTGTGAGCGCGTGAAATGAACAATTATAAAACAGGTATAAATAATAAAAAATTTAAGAGTCTCTATTAAGAATATTATTAACTATTGTATAAAGAATTAAAAAAAAAAATTGTATTTTAATTTCTTTTTTATATATTTTTCATGGGTCAAAAGTACCCAAATTTGAGATTTTTCGAACCTTTAAAAATTCATATCTCTAAAATTATTAACTTTATCGTGAAAAGTCATAGGACTTTTTTTATTTGTATTTCAATAAAAAATATAAAAAAAAATTGTCCGGTTGAAAAATAACAATTCCTTGCAATTGTTTAAACAATTTCAGTTTAAACAATATGGCACGGGGTTGCCCCATGGCAACATGCATTTATATCATCAGTAGGACAATTTAAAGAGAATCGCATAAAAAAAATTGAGGTGGAATAGTTTTCGGTACTCATGCGCCGATTCCTCCTGGACTATTAGTGTAATATACGATCCTAAATGCAAACAAATCGAAGATAATAACAAAATAATTGCGAATTAGCGTTTCACATTTCGCAGAATTTCACAACTTTATTTAATGTGTGAAATGCTAATACAGCATTAGCATGCTATCAATTAATGCGCATGCTAATTAATCCATGACTACTAACAGGTACGTATACAATGTGTAACAGAGATAACTCTCTACGAAGTCGAAACTAGGCGATTGTCTTTTTCCTAAACTCGATTTCTCGGCGACTAGGTACTTACCTACTGTAGGTTGCTTGGATATCATAAGTTAAAAAATTAACTTATACCTACTGACTTACTGACGCACTATCTGATTCCCACACACCAACGAGAGAGATTATGACTATAATAAAAAAAATGGCACAGTCAACCTTGACCAAAAAAAAATCGTAATAGTGCGGCTTGCAAAGATAACTTTTATCTACTTAAGTATTATTTAAGATTGTTAATTTTTTCATATAAAATATCTTTTTACTCATATATTTCATCTTTTCATAGTCCACTAAGATGATGTGTGTAAGTAAAGAGTTTGGGTCTCTTCGAACTTATTCGCTATGGTGCGGTGAACTGAGTATTTTATGAGAAGTTCCTACTTTTTTTCTAAATATTAATAGAACCTATATTTTTGCATTTCAAATTCGTGTCTATTTATTTGGGAAATGCTGGGGGTTACGGAAAGTAAGATCAGACGAAAGTGGTATTTTTTGGGGTAACTGAATACACCCAAGTTTGTGATTTTATTTCATTTACGGTTTTCTTTACGGATTAAAGCCGGCCTGTTCTGCAACAAGTTGATATGCAATTTGCAATAGATTGCTGTTTTCCTAAATATTGGTGATTATCACGTTACATATATACAGCAATGTACTGCATAGTGCCTATCAAACAAATATCAATTGAGATAAATAATCGGCCGACTGGTGTGCTAAATCTTGTATAGAATCAAATATGATGCGTTGTTATTTCATTTTCTGTTTGCTTAAATATAAAATCTCTTTTTATTCATATATTTCATCTTTTCAGAGTCCATTAAGATGATGTGTGTAGTTAAAAAGTCGGATGATTTTTTTATTGATTATAATGTTTTTTTCTCGCATTTAATCTAAAATGATTTCGAAAATCAATGGAGGTAGCAGTAGTACATATCATTTTTGAAACTGCTGTCAGACAAATGGCAACTTACTCTGCCCAGGACCACGGAAGCTGTTAACGACAGAACCGTCGGTTTGATTTTAAAAAATATTTTATTTTAAAATAGTTTTATTTAAATGAATGTAGCTCGCGAAAACCTAAGAACACGTCATGTTATTCATTGTTGATTGATGAACGAGAACGCAAACATATGGGGTGTTTTGGTTACCCCAGTAGAAGTGTATTTTAGGGGTCTATTTAGTAAGCTATAATATCTTGGCTGTGATGTTTGAAAAATCAAACTTGGATCAGAGGGAATTCTTTCGAAGAGACCTTTAACGTTTTCACGTGACGATTCTTATGATGCATTGACGACTAGATGCGTAAACTAAGTGAATAAAAAAAATATGTAAAAACAAAAAAAAACTGTTAAAAATATGTAAGAGTGACTGTTGAACAAAGTGTGTTAAGTAGATGAGTAGGTGGAGTCTTCGGAGCTACCTCCGTTTTTTGTCAGTTAAATCTTTTTAATTTTTTAAAAATAAAACGACGATTCTGTAAAGCTGCTAACAGATTGCTTTATACACCTAATCGCATATTCTTGTGTCCCTCCACAACACGCAGTTATGCTAATTTTTTCTAGGCTGTGATTGCCTTCTGCCTTCGCCAATTACTCGGTGAAATAGACTAGTGCCGTCTAGAAGAGTATTAAAAAAATTGTTTGGCGGTCCGCCTCCAGATGCTTGTATTACATATCTTCACGGTAAGGCAGGCAGGGGTAGGCAGAGAACAGAGGAAGCCCAATATCTGTCCTTACTCTCAAGAGCCTCTTGTCTATAGCAGAGAATATGTAATAATACTACGTATAGACACTGCGACGTCCCGCCCGATTTCCCCGCCTCACCCAACCTCCTCCCCTCTTGTAACGTCGCCCACGTTTGGTATTCTCTACGTACTACGCACACAGGTGCACGTGTAAATACGCGTTACTGATTGATGTCTGTGTAATAGAGACCAAATTAGGCGTTTGTATGGAATTTTGGCGGAGTGTCCGCGGTGTGTCTATAGGTACGTGTTCACATGCTTAATTTGGTATTCAATATATAGCGTACAGTATTTCTTCGCCTATAGTTTGGAGCGAAGAAGTTTGTATACTGAAACTTAGCCAAAAATCGAATGATATGGGTAAAGTATTCGACAAGAAGCACAACGACCTAAGGAAGAACGGGATTTTGGCTAATTTCGGATCTGTAGAGCCTTACCTCCTTCGCACCATATATTATGTGACGTTTGTCAACCATTTTGATCAAGCTTTGACCAATACGACTACCAGTGGTTGTGCTTATGTAGGTAGTGTGCAGCAGAGATAACGCTCTACGAAGTCGAAACTAGCCGATTGTCTCTTTCGTAGGCTCGATGAGCAATATTTCTTACTGGGTAGGTACGTAGGGTACGTATAGTCGTTTGTTGATCTAGATCAGAGGTTCCCAAACTATTTTTTCGTGACCCCTTTCAATTTTATTCTGGTTGCGGTGGACCCCTCCTTGCTACATTTTTATCACATTCTCATATTTACAATTTGTATTCACCGCTCGTAGACCCTCCGAGTCTAGATCGAGTCTCCCATGGACCCCAAGGGATCCACCTACTTTGGGAATCACTGCTCTAGATCGAGCATAACAATTTGCGTTCCGTTCTTTGTCCAGAATCTCAGCAGCTTTATGGGATTTCTTTTGGAAATACTAATAAACTAATATATATAGTACATACTATGAGTTAATATGATTTATCGTTATAAAGGAGATAAGTTTTATTTTTTTACATTTAGTATTCGAAGGATTTAACTGAGACACACGACGTGGTAGTAGTGATTTTTTGGAGATTCACCAAGTGTACATATAAATGTCTGTGCTGTAATCGGACATTGTAACGTGGGCGCTTTATATCAAGAAATTGTAACTGGAAACCGCCGCAAAATAGCAATAAATTCAATTTGAACTAATATCACATTTTATTTCTCAAGCTCATTTACATTACACCGTTGCCAGCATAGAGCAACACGGGCTTCCGAGAGGAGCCATATGCTGGCTTTGTCAAAGTACAAGCACAAGTGTGCCTGTCCGCCGCGCCGCGGCCGGTGGCCCGTGTTGCTCTATGGTTGCCAGAATGAACCTACAGTATCGAACAAGCAATATTGCACCTTAGGAAGAAAATTTCAGGTCTGTAGAGCGACCAATACCGCAGTGTACAGCGGAGATAACGCTCTATGAAGTCAAAACTAGCCGTTTGTCTCTGTCGAATGTTCGATGTACAGTATATCTTGATGCATTGCATGCTGTAACATCTTACTTTTGAAGCTCTAGTGTTACTTCCAAGTTGCAGAACTCAAAATATTATCGTCACTATTCAGCTGAAAGAAAGTTTTTTGAGTTTGACGACCCGGTTAGTCCAGCGGTGTGAGACAACCGTTTGATTCGAAAGGTCGCGGGTTCGATCCACGCACGGGGACTTTTTGTATGACATAAAGATATTTCTTCCGGGTCTGGTTTTTGTGTACAACGGCACCCACGACACAGGCTTATACCTAGTGTGGGGCTGGCTGTTAGTGTAAGCGTAAGTCAACTGCTGGGTGCCCCAAAGATTTTCCTTCAACACAAACGGTCCTGGGTCGCCCTCATTTACTAATTGTTTGCAACCTTCACCAGGTCGTCGGTCCTGAAAGACTGAAGCTGAAGTTACTTTAGCGTAACTTCGAAGACTTATTAAAAGTAGGAAGTTAAATATTTTCCAGCAAAAAATAAAAACGCATACAAAAACGTTTTCATTAAATTCAATTAGCCACTACTGCTACGCTGTGGTCCTGGGTTCGATTCCCGGGTAGGATTAGAGATAACGGTGTAAAATCCTTTGTCTCTGGTTCTATTGGGA
This sequence comes from Macrosoma leucophasiata, assembly GCA_036365455.1. NCBI lineage: Eukaryota > Metazoa > Arthropoda > Insecta > Lepidoptera > Hedylidae > Macrosoma > Macrosoma leucophasiata. The sequence goes on from JAWQUS010000015.1 coordinate 6,737,615, forward strand.
TTTTTCCATTTTCTGGAAGTTTCCCAGTACCTCGAAGTTTGGTGTGTGTATGTGCCCGGAGATGTCAATAGGCTTGCCACCTGTCACATGGGCCAAAACGTAACCGGCGAATCGTGGGTGTTTGCATGTATGATTAAATGCATGCATTTAACTCTGCCTACCCCTTCGGGTATTACAGGCGTGAAGTTACGTACGTATTAAATGCACCAGTTTGATTACTATCGCTTAAAAGTCCGCTGAACACGGGACTAAACATAACTGGCGAAAAGTGCAAGAAAACTTCAATTTTGGTAAATACAGGCGCGTGGCGTGTGTTATTATTCTCTGAACCGACTAAAACAGGCCAATAATATGTGAACATACTTATATCTTACAATGATACACTGCACCTACTGAACTGAGGCCTCTGCGGTCCTAACCCCCGGTAGGTAGTTTGAATCCTGTTCTATATAACACAATTTTAAACAACAGAGTTCTAGGTGCCTTAGCTCGTTATTTTTTGTTTTTGACGCGGGTAACCCTTCATGGGCACCCGCCGTAAATGTGCGGCTAGTTTATTTGGATGACAACTAATTCGGTCTTTGTATGATGTCGCCAAGTATTTAATTTCATCTTTGACTGTTCTTATTCCAAGTTCGCAGTGTAACCGTTGATTTGTTATGTACCAGGGAGCATAAGTAATAATCCTGCGTATTTTTGATTGGAATCTTTGTAATATTTCTATATTTGAATTTGAGGCAGTACCCCAGAGCTGTATTCCATAAGTCCAAATAGGTTTTAAGATACACTTGTACAGTACAAGTTTGTTTTCAAGTGAAAGTGGTGATTTTTTCTTAAGTAGCCAATACATTTTTCTTAACTGGAGTCCTAGGGCTTTTCGTTTCGTAAATATGTGTTTCTTCCAGGTAAGTCGCCGATCCAAGTAAAGTCCAAGGTATTTGGCTTAAATTTTATGATTACGGCAAGTTCTCCCCTAATGATGCACAAAACTGTTGTGGGCGTCTTTGGGGAAGGCTTTATCCCGCAGTGGAAGTCTTTCAGCTGGAGTGATGAAATAGGTACCAGTGATTTCTTTACAAGATTCTAAGGCCTGATTCTTGTAACACAAAGTCGTTGAATCGGTGCGCTGTCCTGCTCTAACATAGGCCACGTGCATTTGTTCTAGCAAAGTAAAACAGCGAATCGATTCTTTTTCGATTCAACGACTTCGTGTTACGAGAATGAGGCCGCAGCCCACACTAGAGCCATGGTGTTATGGTAAAAAACATTTACCATGGATGGATCCACTTGAAACTGATAAGTCTTGGGCAGCAAACCACAGCTGAAAGTCAATAAATAAAACAAAACAAGTGAAACAGAATCTTCGCTTTATTCAGCAATTTCCGGTTGAAAAAAAAATCAACAAAACTACACTGAAATTCTGAACATGACTATTTTTACAAACAATTTACAGCGCTTTATTTTTCTTTTAATAATAACGGCGGGTAGCTTGAATACGTCCCATGGCTTGTACCCGAGCGAAGCACGCCATCTGGCGTCTCACAAACAACTAAATTACAAAAAAAAATATTTACACAAAATAAACTACGCACGAACGCTTGCAAAGGTAGCCCGAGAGAGGAAAGCTAAGGAAAAAAATACATCGCGTTTCGTCTGGGATGCATTCAAGTCACCTGCGCCCGCCTAAACTAAGATGAAAACTTATGAGGTACACGTCATCCTATCCACTTTACTAAGCGTATGTTACCGGCCCCAAAAATGAGGCCAATTTTTTTTTACATTTTTTTCCCAAATTTGCAGCCTTTTGTACAGTATATGATACTTACTAATTATATATGTATATTATAGACATAGTTAAAACCGTTACATTTTTTTTGGGCGCGATCCGTTTTTTCTTAGCAACCCATTCGACCGAATGGGGCGATACGAAAAAACGTCCGCTGTTTTTTAAATCACCATGAATCAACAGGACATTTGCGTAAACACGACTCGATATAAGTTTCGCATAGCTAGATTTAAACCCCAATGTTTTTAGTTATATTAAATTACATAATCACGATATTTAATACATAGTAATTATATATTATAATTTTTTTTTGCTTTTTTTTGCAAATATCTAACAAGAATCAATTTGAACGGACAAAATTCGACAATTCCGAGAAAGAAACTACACTTTAACAATCGTTAATTCGTAGTCGTGGCTAGAGGTTAATTTCTTATATATACATTTTTTTCGTAACTATCTACATGTCGCACCTATAAAAAAAACAAAGAAATATCTCAAAATTTACGAAATTTTATCATCATATTTTTAAAAGATAAAATCTCAAAATTAATTTTGAATCATTTATTTGTTTTTATTAAGGCGCGATGTGTCTACGTGAAATCTAAATTTTATATAGTGGACACATCCCTAGAAACCTACTTTAACATACCAATAACTATTTTAATAACATTTATAAGTTTTTGGTGCCGTTTTTTGATAGCTTTTTTTCGTTTTTTACAAAGCGTGGACCACGGAAACGGAGATAACGAAACGGTATCAGCAAAATCGAAACGGTTTTAGTCTAAAGGGTACGCAATTCAAAAATAGTTTCGAAAAATACACATACATCTGTATTCTCACTTAATTGTCATTATCAACAAAGTTGCGATTTTCAGTCGATCTAATTTAATAATTATTGAGTTAATTGTAGTTTCTTCGTCAGTTCAAGAGGCTTTACAAATTTACACTGCGGGAAAGGAAGTTTTTTTCACAGAAAGCGTGAGGACATTTTTACTTTTTTTTTCAACACGTGAATCGTCGACATTTTGACTTTGGCAACATTTTTTTTTTTAAACAAATTGCGTAAATCAGAGCTACTTCATGTTACAACACTGACCTATAACGTGGTATGTTAATTAAAAATTGCAGAAACAATAAGTAGTCAACCTTTATTCTCTACGATGTTTTTCTTCACGTAAAACAATTTTGATACTAGTTATATTCCATACTTTTTATTTCGTTCAAAAAGCTGACAACGATCTAGCATTTTATGAAGCGGAATTTATGCTACCTAATTTCAAAACGAAAAATAGTGCAAAATAATAATATGATCCCTCAGGCCACGAGAAAAATATGACAATTGATTTTTTATTGTTCTCGGACCCAATCGGGTCCATTGCGGCTTGAGGCATTAATATAATTAAAAATAATAACAAAAAGATATTCGGTTAAAATTTGTTCTATCTTATTCTTAAAAAGATTTTTTAGAAAAATCTTTCATTTTCAAAAATAATTTAGGTAGTTAACGCAAAAATAAAAACAAGAACAATATTGTCAATTGATCTGAATTTTCCCCTAAAATTGCCCCGAAAGGAAATCACTGTCAAAAATTATAGCTCGTTTCAAAATTGAGGTATGTGAAAAAAATTACACGCAATATATAATGAGTTATAATAAAAATCCCCGTCGACAATTACATCTAGTTGGTAACATAAGCTAACGAAACAATAATACACATTCCAGCCTTATCAAAAAAAAGTTAGCGACGAGAATTTTCAACAGCTTAGCAAACCAGATTATACAGTATCCAACAATAAATATTGCATCGACCATATGAAGGAGACTCCCGACTTATTTCGAGTCTTTAGACCGTTATCTCTTTCGCACCTTCCCTATGAGACGTTTGTCGCGACCATTTTGATCAAGTTTTGACCAATACCGGACTATCATTGCTTACGTAGGCAGTGTGTAGAAGAGATAACGCACTACGTAGTCGAAACTAGCCGATTGTCTCTTTCGTAGGCAAGGGACATGCCACAACCAGAATTTAGACTATAAAGGCTATTTATTACACGACACGGTATTCAGGGTCCGGCAGAAAGGGTGGGCGTGGCCTCGCGCCGGGTTGCCGCTTATTACACTATCCGGTCGCCCTAATTAGGGTCCTAACTCCCTAAATGTTAATACACTACCCTAACCCTTGCTATCGTACCCTGAATACCGTGACGTGTGTAGTAAGTGCTTATGAATAACAACGTTTTCACAAACAAAATATCGCCAAAGTCAAAATTAGTCGGACATCTTTAAAAAATATATACATTCACATATAAATTACATGTACACTGAAGTGTTTGGACTACGACAGATTGAGAAATTGAAAAATTATTTCATTGTAATTGCCATTAAAGACATACACATATTACATTTATAATCAGACTATATTATATATTAAACGGGATTTCGTTCCCTCTTAATATTAATGAGGGAGCATTTTTTAACGGGTAGTTTTATAGCCCATGGCGTGATTAAGGGTAGAAGGGATGCAACTACCCTCGGGGGGACCACATAAGTGGTATTTAAATAATTCGATATACTAACTAAGGGTCTATCAGCCACGCATTCACTGCATTACGATAAATTATATTAATGGAATCTTTCAATGACGAAAATGATTACGAAATTAGTTTAACGTCACATAATTACGAAAATTAATATAGATAGCAATAGTACACGAAAACTATGGTCGTTTGCAATAAATTTACCAAAGAATCAAATTTCAAAAATTGATAATTTTTAATATTAAATAAGTATTTTGATAAAATATTCCAACCAATATGAATTTTCATAATGCAGTTTGTTAATTATAACCCCTTATGCATTACGAAGCGATTTAAAGCTGTTAAATCAGAAAATGTTTTTTCAGATAGGTATAAAATATACATATTTTTTTAAATGATATTAATTGAATGATATTGCATATATAAAAAGTTTGATGATATATCGCTATTTTAAAAGCAATCCTTTGCCAAAATAATAAACAACGAATTTGTTTTAACAATAATAAGATTTTTTGATATTAAACATAAACTAAATGGACCGCTCTAAAATCTAAGTAAAAGTTGGCTTAGATTGCTAATTGTTAACTATATTACAAACTGTACTGTGTAATGGGTTAACCAGTAACGATTTTGCGTGCCCAAAATTACCCGTCTCCTTTATGACGTCATTTGACAATTTTCAAATGGTGCAACTCATTTTTTTATTTAACCGGTTGTTTAACAAAGGAGAGGTTGCAAAAATGTATGGACCTCCGGCCATGTATTGTACACAATATCATTAACAGGCAAAATCAATATAAAAACGGTTTTACTGCATATTTTCACTTATTTAGCTTTGTTTGCAGTTACAAAAATTATTTGCAGTTAGAATTGCAACTCAAAACCAACATGGCGAATATGGCCGACGATGTCATTTTGACAAATTTCACTAATAATCGATAATAATCGATTTCCAATTTAAAAAAATTCATCGGAACTTCTTTAAATTAATAGATTCGATACATCGTTTTTTTGTTAATATGTGATGCACTAGTAAGATACAGATAGCATTACTTTTGTTTTATCTACATAGGTACTATCCCAAGCGTAGGCTGTATTTGGTTATTGTTCTGTGGGCTGTATCGCCGCCATGTTGAAAATGGTTGAAAATGATAAAATCGTTTGAATTAAATGTGGTTGTAACTGTAAAATATATTCTTGAATAAATTAATTGTATTATTTTCGGATTCTTCTTTAATTTACCCATTTTTTGCGGTAATGTACGAACTAGAGCCGAGCTCGCAACATCTCCTTTGTTAAAGTGAAATAATGCAACCCAGCCTAAAAATCGCTTCGCACGCAAACGAGAAAAAAAAACTTGTTACTACTTACATTTAAAAATAGATTATGAAACATGTTTCAAACTTCGAACTCGCTTTGAATACACTGGTCCGGCCAGTTAATTGTTGTTTTTTTTTTTTAATTAAGTAAAGAGAATAATGTACACATAAAAACTATATAATACAAGTTACGCTTTATATTACAAATAACATACAGTTTATATTTAAATATACACACGGCGACGTGTATTGCCGTCGCAAAATAATTATTTTTTATTTTAATATTTTTTTAATTTTCGTGAAAAATAAAGGTACCTACTAGAGAATGTTTCGCTAAAAAAAACCTGATAAACCGCGCCGACCGTTGCGAACATATTTAAATTAATGAGTTCAAGGCTGTGAAGAGTTTAAAATTAATGAGAGGACGTCATTTAAAAAGAAATATATGTTTTATATTATAACTGGGATAAGATGTAATGAAATTATTTCAATATGCCATTTAATGAACTATAGACCCAATATGCTCTTTCATCAAACTTTACTTTGATAATATCAATATTATACTTTAATATAAAGCTTTCATATGATAGATATTTGTTCTTACATAGAAATTATAATATCAGAAACATCCAAAGCCAATAAGATATGCAAATTAATCTAATTTTATATGCTTTTTTATCAAACTCTACCGTGTTGAAATATTGTCCATATTATACTTTTACATTGAAGTTTTAATTGATAGACATAATGCCTGAGCTCTTTCAAAAAAGGTATTAAGGATTTAATGTCAATATGCTTTTTTATCTCATTTTATCTAAGGCATATAGCTAATATGCTTCTCCATCAAACTTTCATTAAAATGTATTTATTGATTTAGTATTTAAGTTACTAACATTTTAATATGTGAATCTAATGGTCATTTTAACAGCACTAGGTAAATAATGTAACTATTCAACCAATTTAACAAACCTATTTCAAGATAATAAGAAAGATATAATGGCATTTTCCAGTGAAATTATTTTAGTACATATCGCTTAAACATGGCTTAGAATACAATTTCTTATCTATAATTTAGATGATAAATTTAAAAAAAAAAAAATATAGCTGTTAGTTAATAGTTTGCCTAAAACTAAAGCATATAAAAATTAATAAAATAAAATATTACACATCCGCACCGGAACCGTATCCGTGTCGGAAATACAAAACTACGAAAATTTATATATATAGATAAATATCACGACTATCAGAGGGGCGAAATATAAATACAAAAACACCACAACGGCCAGCGCAGAGGTTCGTATTAACTATGTCACAGCCACTTAAAAATTATAACGAAGCTTTGTTTATACTAACACCTTAATTCTTCCTTTATATGACGATCGGCCGTAGCCGCAAAATACAAGGTGTAACGGGAAAGGTCCAACAATATTTCAACAGTCCATGCCTATACTGATGTTGACTTCATCCCCCGAGTTCTTTTTCTCCTGAGAATGTAAAATCATCAGTTATTACGAGTCAAACTTTGATTCAAATTTTATGCGTTTCAACCCTGATAACAACAGCGTATCAGTTGTAGGCGAACGCTACGCATATCTGCGTAGGTATGAATTGCTGAGATGCTGCATTTCATACGCACACACGCGTACCGTCCCGCCTCATTGTCACCACGCACGGTATTTGTGTGTGAAATGCTCAGCGTTTTCATTGACGACTTGTTAGGGTTGTCAAATAATATAACAAATAATTAATTTAAAAATATTTGCATGAAAAAAATTTAGAATTACATTCTTATTTTTTACGTAAAGTGACTTGATATAGATGAACACCTTTCAATATTGTTGGACCTATCGGTGACACCTTGTTCATCAAAGTTTAGCCTAAAGTTTGGACTATGCCAGTAATTTTCATACAGATAAACCATCACAGAGACATAACTATGATCTCTGGGGTCGTCATCTGCATTTTCACCTCTGGTTTTTGTGTTGATGTCTATAGGATGCAGTCATCACTTAACATGGATGTGAACTGCTTGTATGCCACCCTCGTTACATAAAAAAAATTGAACATAAACAAATTATTATACATGAAGTCGATGTGATGGTTTTTATTCCGCAGCAAAATTATTTTGTCCTGGCAGAACAATCCATGATGTAATAACTTACAGTTTTTATTCACAGATTATTAATCACTGAGGCATAACAACTTCAGGGGTGGCAACGCATCGGGCGGTAGTAAGTGCAAAAACGCAAGATGGGCAGCAGCGCTTTGCTATAAAACTATCGCCACTGCGATCGCCAATCCGCATGCCAAGCGTGGCGATTGTGTCATATGGATATGACATAATCGCCACGCTACTGACATAGTCCAAACCGAGCCTTATAGTATGCGGAGGTGGGTATTTTCAAAGTGTTTAAAAAGCAAAAATATTATATCAACGGCCGGATTGAACCGCGTACGGGTTAATTAGGCGCACATTAATAGACACATCTCAGTCTTTGAGACGATCTTAAGATTACGTGTATCCATACTAAACAGAATCTTAGGTTGCACCAAAATATGTGTTCAACTCATAGAGCAACGCGGTCCACCGGTCGCGGTGGACCGGAGGGGAGTAGCCATAGCGTGTATTACCGATGCAAAACAGTCTGTAATTTTTTGCGGGGGGAAATGCGTGCGACACACACAACAAAAATCGTCTATTACTACGAAACTCACACCTTGACTTTAACAAAATACAGAAACAATTTCACGCACACATTTAAACATCTAGGCGACAGGTATAGGCCCATTTGGGCTTGTACTTTGACAGAGGGGAAAGCCTGCATATGGCTACTCCCCTCCGGTGTTGCTCTATGGTTTAACTTGTACATCCTTCTCTAACTTTTACACATTTGCTGAAGTAAAACCCCTTCTATACGGTCCGAACCAACCACCGACCATCATGTCATTGGTCGGGTCAACCAATGTTTGTATTTGTTCTACACGGTCGGGCAGTTGAGTCAACTTGGCAGTTGTTTCATTCAAAGCGAAAGGCTGATTCGCACATATCCGTGCCGTCACAGTTCTGCCACTTCACTGATGTGTGTGAATCAGACTTAATGTCAGTCGCGTTGACAGCGTTCCAGACGGTCGGAGCCGACCACGGACGCAGCTTGTTGGGAGGGATGCGCTCACGACCAAGGCCGACTTCAGCCAAAATTGGTCGGGTCATTCGGGTCGATTTCTACACTGTACATTTTTACATAAACCCGACCGAGGACACGACGGTCGCCTGTTGGATCTGACCGTGTAGGAGGGGTTTTAGAGAAGAATGTACAATTTAACATTAACTTCAATTAACATTTTAGTGCAACTGGACCTTAATGTCATATTCTGCGACTAAGATCTGTATTAAATAAGGGCCAAATGACTGAATACTCAGACGTCACTTAGTTTAAAGCTATATCTGTCGTTTCCACGTGTTTAATAGAGACAAAAGACACGTGAAATTTTAGTATTTGGCCATTGGTGTCGTTTCCTTGTCAAACATCATTGTACACATCCGAGCATGTTTATTATGAAAAATTACAGATTATCAATCGTATAAGTCTAGATACTGTATAGTTCACGAGTTGAGTGCAGTCACAACTGAACCAATGGCTATCTACTGAAGTGGCTGCATTCAACTCGACTGTGTACTATAAATACAGTGCTCAACAATAAATATTGCACATCGAGCCTAGGAAGGAGACTTCAGCTTATTTCGGGTCTGTAGAGCGGGATCTCTTTCGCACCATAACTATTTGACGTTTGTAGACCATTTCGATCAAGTTTTGACCAATACCGGACTGTCAGTGTTTACGTATGCAGCAGAGGTAAAGCACTACAAACTCGAATTTAACCGATTGTCTGTTTCCTTAGCTCAATGAGCAATATTTCTTGATGTACAGTGGTCAACAATAATATTGCACATCGAGCCTAGGAAGGAAACTTCGGCTTATTTCGGTTCTGTAGAGCGGTATCTCTTTCGCACCATAACTATTTGACGTTTGTCGACCATTTTGATCAAGTTTTGACCAATACCGAACTGTCAGTGCTTACGTAGGCAGTGTGCAACAGAGATAACCCTCTACGAAGTCGACGATCGTCTTGTACGCAGGCTCGATGTGCAATTGTTGAGTACTGTACTTGTATTGTCATTTAAAATCCAATTAAACTTATTTGAAATAAGTATTATCTAACTGATTAATCACGAATTCAGAGGAGAAATACGTGATTTCAAGTGTAAATGTAATGGGCGAGTGGTGAATGTTCGATAACCCATATCTGTATTATTCTGTATTCATAATAAGCAATTATTCATATTTTCTAGACATAGCTATAAATTTCTTTTCCTATTCTGTTTTCAATACAAATCCTTTGTTAACAGATAAATATAGAATGTCCTGTCAGTTATAGTTTAAGGCCAGTTACATAACAATGCAAATTTACTTTAATACACGAGTTTTTCATTAAATATAAATATAATATAAATCATGTTGCAATAAGTAAAGATGGAGACAACACTCTGAAAATCAATTAAAGCAAGGTAACAATTGTAAGCCGTCAGTGTAGTCCCACCTCTCTTACCTATATATACCACAGAAAAAGAGATCCTACCACAGATGTTGTAGGTATATTATGACCAAGTATCCACGTGCCATGTGGATACTTGGTCATAATATACCTACATTTGACGCGCAACATGTTGCTCATCATGTTGGACGGCAACAAGGAAATATTGTTGCAACGTTGTCTACCCACGCGCACGAAAACCACAAGCAACGCGTTATGTTGCGCGCCAGATTGCAACACTGCACGTTGTTGTGCAACATTATGTGGGCTTTGGAACTCTGCCAGTGAATGACAAAGAATGTCCCATATTTTTTTTGTTTAGCCTTATCTTGCCGTTTGTGAAAGAGGGTATGGAACATTCTGTTGATACCTATTTTTATAATTAATTATTTTTGGACCATTATTTATTTTATTTTTGTTAAGTTTGACATATGAATCAACGTATCAGTTGTTATTCACTTTAATTTCATATTTGTAATTTGACCTATCACAAGAAAATTCTATTATTTCCAAGTGATTAAATGAATTATTGAATTTGAATTTGATTGCAACACTGTGCGTTGTTGTGCAACAATGCCAAACTTGTTGAGCATCACGTGTTGCGCGTCAATTGTCGCCTAACTAACTCGGCTTCAAGCTGTTGTTTGTAGTGCTGGCTCCACCTTTACTCAAATTATATTAAAAGGTAAGTAACTAATATTGCATCATCACCTCGAAAAAGGACTCGAGACACTTGTGTCCAGCAGTGGGATGTATAATGGGTTGCCATTATTATTATTTATCATAACTAATATTGATCGTTCAGTTTTATTTAGAAAGCCATTGCAATGGCTCCATCTATAAAATGAACACAGCAAAGTAAATACAAACTATTAAGCAAAATTAATTACAACATATATGATATTTGCTACATTAGAAAAATAGAACAGAATTAAAAATTTGCATCGCAAACATAACTGGCAATTAAACGGAGCACTTTCTGCTGGGCCCACCTCTGAGTCTCAACACGGTAATAAAGGTATGATTGAAACAAGGCAATATGTAGTTTACATTCAAATACAACACAATCAATACCCAACTCTAAAAAAACTAAAATAACTAATAAGTTACTCTTCCTTTCTGTAATTTATTTAATTTTTTAAAAATAAGTTTGCTTATTTGTGCTGATTTATATGCTCAATTTTGTCATGCAATAACATATCTAGCCAGTTACTAGCAACTAGCTGTTGCCCGCGGCTTCGCCCGCGTGTTTATCGTTTTATAAATAATTAAGACAAAAAGTAGCCTATGTTCTTTCTCAAATCAGCTCTATCTCTGTACCAAATTTCATTAAAATCGGTTCAGTCGTTTGGACGTGAAAAGGTAACAGACAGATAGTCATATAGAGTTACTTTGGCATTTACAATATTAGTATGGTAACTACCAGCTTTTAAGGTAATCTACCCAAATTTGATAATTGGAGAGGTATAAAAGTAGAATTAAAATGACTTGGGAAATCCTAATCTATCATGGACACACTATTCATTACAGTTGCTTTGTTCAATCATATCATTAGGGCTTGTCCATAAAATACGTCACGGTAAAGCCTTTTCTGACCCCCTGACAATAGGGGGGTATTGTCACGATGTGTCACACTATATGTGATCATCTAAACATATTGTGTAACAAAAACTAAGCCCCCTCCTAAATATGACAGTTTTAAAATCAGAAATTGTCTAACACTGGTCTTCTACTAGTGGTAGAGCTCCAGTGACGGAGCTCGCGGGCGTAGGCACCACCGCATTACCTAATATACTTGCCGCTTAATGGTAGTGTTCAGCACTATCGTGTCCCAGTCAGGTTGTAATGTACGGCTCTGTAATTTCCGGCACAGACGCATAACACCTTAGGCCTCAGGAGTGGTAACACATTTTGCTGCATTTTGACTTTGGTCTTAGTGTTAGTGTCTATAGGCTGCAGTCATCACTTAACATCAATGTGAAAGGCATGCTTGTTAACCACTTCCATTCCATAAAAAAAACCATAATATTAATTTCAAATATTTAAATTAACTGCGAACGTCACGATGCCATGGACTCCGTGTCCCCCCATCCTTTCCTCCCTGTCACATTTTGTCATGCTCAGCGAGACCCTACCCCCCCCTGTATATGAACGTATTTTATGGTTGTCCCCTTAGCTATAGTGTCATGAGTCAATTTAGATGGGCTCCATATTCAACTATTGCTCCGTTTACTTCGACTTGGGCTAAAAAACTAATACAGGCAATACGTCTTCAGCCGACTGTTCCATATCCTCTTCCTCCTCGGTCTTCTCCGGCTCAACTTCAACCGGATCCGGTATTTTATCATTGACGAGTGTGACACGTAGATAGTTTATCGTGTTCTGTTGCTCCTGACAGTCGTCTGCTAGGGCTCGGTTGAAAGCGAGCGCTAATATATCGTTTGATTTGTTTTCTTTAGGTTTATCATCCGACGTACTTGAGTTTTGATTGTTAGACGAATTAGATTTCTCTTCAGACGTTTCGGAGTCGTTCCGACCGTCGCATTCACTGATTTTGCCACTAACACTTTTTCGAGCCGCGATAACACTGTTTACTTTTGGATTGTTGTCACTTTCACTGGTCACTTTAGCACTGATCGCGTCGCCGAGCCGTCCGTCTTTGCCGCTGACGTCCGCGGTCGGTTGTCACGTGACCTCCATGGGCAGGGTGTCGGTGGGGCGGCGCCGCACGCCGTTCTCTTCGCCGTCTTCGAGCGGCGCCTCCGAGGATATTGACGCTGACGACGTCGGCACGGGCGCTGTTGACGCTTCTACGATTTCGCTGAAATGAAGTTATGGAAATTTATTAGTTAATCCATCACCAAATCCATAGTCAAATTAAATAGGAAGCACATCTGGCGCCGCGGCTGGTGTAGAGCGCAAGCGATCTACTCGGTTGTACGATACGGGCGCGGTCGGGTTTGTGATGGGTGACCAACAAAACAAAACAAAAATTTAAATGCGCGTTTCCGTGCTTCGGAGATCACTATGGTAACCGTAACCCGGTTGCTATCGATAGATAACAGTAGTTTAACCTTGTCAGAAGCCTTATGAGTGGTTTGAAAACATCCGACAGTAGGTTGGGTACTAACCTGTATCTCCACCAACCTGCATTGGAGCAGCGTGGTGGAGTAAGCTCCAGGCCTCTCCCCAAAGGGGAGAGACTCCTGGCCAGCAGTGAGACTTATCAAGGATTGCCCGCGGTTCCGCCCGCGTGTAAGTCGGTTTTCGTGTGGCAACTCATCAAATCATCCCATGGCATCCCACAGGAACATTTTTCGGGATAAAAACTATACTATGTGTTAATCCATGTTACCCTCTATGTGTGTGCCAAATTTCATGAAAATCGGTTCATCAGTTTTTGCGTGAAGAAGTAACAAACAATCATGGACATATTTATACAAAGTTCTTCGGGGCAGCTAGTGATAATATTTAAGACAATACTCACGCGACAGGCGTCGGCCTGGGCTGAGCGATCAGCCTACCCTGTCTCGCCTTCAGCTGCGCCGTGGTTATAGCTATCGCCTGCACGTTCGCCGATAACGCCTGGCCCCCCGGCCCCGATATCGCTATCTTCTGCCCCTTGGGCAACTGAACATTCTTCTGCAGCAAATTCGCCACTACCGAGCTGGGAATAGAGGCGGTTTTCGTCGGCGCTATGGTTATAGACGTCGACGGTTCGGATGACGTCCTTGCGAGCGGCGCCGCGACTTGGACCGTTCGATTCTTCAATTGGATCTGGTGTCGGACGTGAGGCGCCCGTACCGCCGGTAGGGCCGCCCGCACTATCTGTCTCCCGTCGAGGCTGACGCTGACCCTGTGCCTAGGCGCGGCCGCCACGTTGCCCTTCAAGGTCCCGTCGAACACCACCTGCCTCTTCTTGGCATCGTTGATATCTAGGCGGGTGACGGATGTTTTGACCGGAGGCGGTTGTCTGAGGACGTTCACCAGGTGCGGTCCTTTGCCTAGTTGACCGCCTTTGATCTCGAAGAATTGGGCGACGGAGCCGGGGGCGGCCTTGAGGAGGGCCGCTTGGGGTTTGTTGGAGTCTCCGAGGGCCGCTAGGGAGACGACGGCGGGCAGTTGGGCGAGGGAACGGTTCTGGGCCAGGAGTTGGGCTCGCTGGGAGTGTGTTAGCGGGTGAGCGTGGAGAACTTTTAACCGGTTCGGCGCTACGTGGTGGACCTGGAATTCAAAAATGGGGTATGAATTTGAAATCTTTTACTGCCTAAAATAGGACTTGCATTCACAGAGTTCTGTGCAATTATTTACGAATTTTACAATACACCGTGCACGGTTGGGTCATTTATTTACAAATGAGTACAAAATTTCATTACAATTGGTGCAATATTCTTATACAGACAGACAAACGGACAAATCCACAAGTGATCTTATAAAAGGAGTACTTCCCAACGTCTCACGTGAGACGTTGGAACTGAGTAAAAATAAAATTTGAATTGCAACTGACCACGAATCCACTCCAATATTTTAGAGATAATTATGTGACGTCAACATCGCCCGTCTATGAGGCGGGCAAATCGGGCTGGACAGCGGCCGGTGCGTATTGGCAATCTAATTCATCTAATATCTTTGGTAGTATTATGACGTATTCTCTGACTGTAAGTAGAGCTACATTACCTGAGGCGCGACAACGACGGAGGGGTGATGGTGCAACTGAAGCGGTTTATGCGCCAAAGAGGCTGGCGCCAGCTGCACTAGTGGCGCGCCCACTCTCCGCCCGCCGCTCACGTTGGCCACGTTAGCCACGCTAGCCACGGTGGCCACGCTAGCCACGTTGGCGACGCTGGCGATGTTGGCGACGTTGGTCGCGTTGCCCACTTTGCCGGTGCCGGCGGTCACTACGCTGGCTACGCTCGATACTGTCGGCGAACCTATGGGATTGTTATTTTTCTTATTAATTTCACTGTAAGTCGGTTACGGTAGAATTATCCGATAATTTTACAAAAACGGATATTAAAATATGCTTACACTCACAGCCCCACACTAGGGATAAACCTGTGTCGTGGGTGCCATTTTACACATGCACAAACACCCAGAACCGAAAAAAAATATCTGTAGGCCATCATATATTTATTCCGGGATCGAACCCATGAGCCTCGGATAAAACTTTAATCCACCGCTGGACCAACTGGCTCGTCGATATTAATCGTGTACGAAGATCCGAGCTAATTGTAATACAAAAAAAAATGTCCTGAATGGAAATGTTTTCTTTTTTGCTAAAGAATTTTTCACTTGAAAAATAGACAATATCAAGGACTCACCAATGTCTCGAAGCGCGTGCGCAGCGTGCTTGTGCCTCTGGTGCAGAGGCACGGCGACGGCGGCGAAGGGCCCGTTGGCCAGCAGCCCCGCGCCGCCCGCAGACACACCCCCCACACCCACACCCCCCGCACCCGCACCCGCGCTCACCCCCACCGCCTGACCGCCCAGCCGCACCTATAGGACACACAGATAAACACTATATTACCTCGATCTTAACATACATTTCATTATCATCATTTATTTGTAGAGTTATGGTATAGGAACTCGAGGGCGTAGGCACCACCGCACTACCTAATCTATCTGCCGCCAAATGGTAGTGTTCAGAACTGCAACACGTGTTCCGGTTAGATGGCCCCGTATTAACCATCACAGAGATATAACACCTCATGTCTCAGGGGTGACGACGCATCTGCATTTTGACCTCTGATTTTTATAGGCTCCAGTTATTTATGTAAGCTGCATGCTTCATTGCCACCTTTGTAACATCAAAAATGTATAAGTGACGCCGTAATTTCCAGCGAATAGGCTTAACAAATTAAGCTTCAAAAGTGGCATCGCATTTCCAGTTTTTATGTCGACGTTTATAGACTACTGTAGGTATTCAGGTACAATACCATTTTTTTACGCTTACACTCACAGTCCCACACTAGGTATAAACCTGTGTGGTGGGGACCTTTGTACACACACAACACATACACAACCATCCAGACCCGAAACAAATACTTGTAGGCCATACTAAAATTTGTCCCGGTGCGGGGATCGAACCCGCGACCCTTCGAATCAAACGGTGGTCTCACACCGCTGGACTAACCGGTTCGTCAAAATTATGGATGGAACCAGTCATTAATGTCATTAGTGCAGCAAATAAGGCGTACCTTCAAGCTATCAGATACGGCGACGGTGACGATTTGAGGTTGCGGCGTCTCCGACGTCACGATGGTGACGTCACCGCTGCGTCGGTGGCCCGTCGAGGTGATGATGTGCTTCTTGAGGGGCGAATGTTTCGTCTGAACAGTCTTCAATTGAACGCCGTGACCGAGTTGCACTTCTTCCACCGTCTCTTTCTCCTCCTTCCGTTTCTTCTCCACTTTGATCGGTGGTAACTGTAATCGATAATTTACAAATTATAAGTCAAATTACATATCTCTTCTTTTATTTTCATTGTTATATTTATGTATATGATGAACTGAAACATGGTCCCTCACTATGGGCCGAGAATATGTAATAATATTACGTATAGAATGAACACTTCGATCGCCTGAATTCCCCTCTCGCAGCCCGCACCTCCCCTTGAGTACCGCCACATGTCGGCAGTACCAGTCCTCGTGCACTGAGGTTGCGAGCGGGCAACTGTGTGTGTGCGTGTAAAAAAACACGTCCATATTGATGTCTGTGTAGAAGCTAACCAGAATTAGCGTTTGAGTAGAATTTTAGCCGAGTGTCCGCTGTGTGCTATGTATCTCATAACAAGGGTGAAAGTCACGCAGAGAGCAATGGAGAAAGTCATTACTTAACATCCATGTTAAGTTTCCCTGCGAGATAGAATGAGGAGATACGCGTGATCAAAGTAACTGCGCTAACGAAGTTTTTTTATGAGTTGCCTATATAGGCAGTTTTCTAGCGTTGATTATAAGACCACAGCGTACTAAACATCATCTGGTTGGAAAATACAACCCCTATGAATGATCGAAGCATTAATTTGATGATATGTTCGCGGTATTTCGCGAGCTACACTCATTGAAATAAAACTATTTTTACGGATTTATCTCGCGTATATTAAACTAAAATGATTTTTAAAATCAACCCGACGTTTCGGTCGCTTTTCAGCTTCCGTGGTCCCGGGCAGACTGAGGTGACATTTGTCTGACAGAAACGTCGGTTTGTTTTTAAAAATCATTTTAGTTTAATATACGCGAGATAAATCCGTAAAAATAGTTTTATTGCATTAATTTGAGTTGATAATATCAATCACATGTATCTAATCATAGGAAAGGAGTACTTCATTTATTTATATGCTGTTCATCCGGTATGCCAACCAACTCGCGATTAGTGCTCTCGGGAGCGACTGGAGTTTACTAAAATTACATCTAAGCAAACTAAAATAACATACAATATCTAAGTCGCGCTAACGAAGTTTTTTTCTGAGTTGCCTATATAAATAGCGTGCTAAACACCATGATCTAGTTGAAATATACTCCCTTATGAACGAGTGAAGCTTTCGTTTCAATTGTCGATACAAGTAGACAGTGTTTCATAATATCAATACATCTATCTAATTACAGCAAAGAAGTATTTTTAAGCTGTTCATCACGTACACCGACTTTCGTGATCCTTGGGGCGACTAAAGACTACTAAAATTATTTGGACGGTATGGGCAAAGTATTCGGCAGTAACTCACATCATTAACCTCTTCAACGATAACCCTGGAAGCGGGCACGGGCGCTGGCTTCTCCTTGATAACCTTGCTCTCCTTCACTGCCTTCATCTCCTTGGTCACAACTGGTTCAACCGGGGCCGGCGGTCGCGGCGCGTCTATATATATCGGTTGGCGGTCCGAGCGCAAACTAACGGCCGTGTAACCGAAGGTACCACGAGTCTTCTAACTACATACTACTCCATATCTACCAGCTTACTAAGTTGTCACTCAATGAAGACACTTGAAAGTTTCTCGAGGGAGATCAACTGAATAGTATCTAAATCGCGCTAACGAAGTTTTTTGTGAGTTGCCTATATAAATAGACAGCTTCCTAGCGTTAATTGTTAAACCGCAGCGTGCTAAGTGCTAAACAATAATTGGAAATTTAAAAAATACCTCCTTACGAATGAATGAAGCTGACGTTCGACTTGGATTAGTGCTCCTTGCAGCGACTGGGGACTACTAAAATTATATGGACGGTATGAGCAAAGAATTAAGCAGTAACTCACATCATTAACCTCTTCAACGATGACCCTGGAAGCGGGCACGGGCGCCGGCTTCTCCTTGACATCCTTGCTCTCCTTCACCGCCTTCATCTCCTTGGGCGCAACCGGTTCCACCGGGGCCGGCGGTCGCGGCGCGTCTATATATATCGGTTGGCGGTCCGAGCGCACACTAACGGCCGTGCAGCCGAAGGAGACGGCGGCGGCGGCGGAGACGCGCGACCGCGTCCGGCCAGAGCCGGCGCGCCCCTCCGAGCTCTGGCCTTGCGATAAAAAAGAATCCTTCTCGTCGTTCAGTACGTCCAGCAAGTCCGGTATCTTCTTGTCGTCTTCTGTCAACGCTGGAAAATTCAATTCGACATTAATCTTATTGGCACTAACATACATATGCTTGAGTATAAAAGTTCCTAAATAATAAAAAGAAAAGGAAATCGACATTAAGATTCGGTTGCACCAAAATATTTGCTAAAGAAACCCACCTCCCCCTTCCCCTCCCCTAGTCCGCCACAGAGCCGGTGCAATAAATAAGAGGGATAGGTTAGGTTAGATCACCTATTATAATTATCAGTAATATTAGATGCGATCTTCGGATGTAACGGTGCCAGGACAAACCCAAAAAGGGTTTTTTGGTATACATACTTTTATTCATATGTTGTTATGTAACAAATCTTAATAAATAAACAAAATAAATAATGAAATTTTTACTGGTGGTAGAGCTTTAGTGACGGAGCTCGTGGGCGTAGGCCACCGCATTACCTAATTTATTTGCCGCTAAATGGTAGTGTTCAGCACTATCGTGTTCCGGTCAGATGGTAATGTACGGCCCTGTGAATTCCGGCACAGAGGCATAACACCTTAGACCTCAGGAGTGGTAACGCATCTGCATTTTCACCATACAATACAATACAATATCTTTATTAGTAACACCAAGTTACAAGTCTTTTTAGTAGGTACAATATATTAACAATATATTGATTAAATTTAATATTCGATATTACCTATATTTAAATAGCAATAAAATTTATTTAATTAGTTAAATTATCATACAATTTCATTGAAAGCGTAAATTATAAAAATATAAAATAGGAATAATATCAGTAAATTGACCATGATCTTTATGTGGGTACCTTCATGTCCATAGGATGCAGTCATCACTTAACATCAATGTGAACTGCATGCTTGTTTGCCACTACCATGACATAAAAAAAACACCTATTATAATTATCAGTAATATTAAATGCGAGCTTCGGATGTAACAGTGCCAGCACAAACCCAATAAGGGTTTTTCGGTATCCATATACTTTTAGTCGTATGTTGTTATGTAACAAACCTTTTTTTTATGTAATGAAAGTGGCATACAAGCATGCAGTTCACATTGATGTTAAGTGATGATTGCAGCCTATAGACAGACACCCACACATAGACCAAGGTCAAAGTGCAGATGCGTTACCACTCCTGAGGCCTAAGGTGTGACGCCTCTGTGCCGGAAATTACAGGGCCGTACATTACCAGCTGACCGGAGCACGATAGTGCTGAACACTACCATTTAGCGGCAAGTATATTAGTTAATGCGGTGGTGCCTACGCCCGCGAGCTCCGTCACTGGAGCTCTACCGCCAGTAAAAATCATTTTAGCTATTTTATTTACTTATTTAAATAAAATGAATAATCAGTACCTTTGAGGTCGGTGTCCGACAGTATACTCTCGACTTGCGCCTCAGTTAGACCGGTGAAGTTTTCCGTTAACAAATCCTCTCCGCTGATATCCAAACTGCTGCCGCTGTTGTCTACATCCGGATTGACGTCGTATAAGTCCGCTAACGTGAATTCCGTGGTGGTGAACGTGTCTAGGACGCCCGAGGGCGGGTCTAGACGGAGTTCGACGGTTATGGGCGTGTCTAGTGCGAGTGGGAACTGGTCGTCGGGTGGTGTGTCGTGTGGCGGTGAAGGCGGCGGCGTTTTCGGTCGGAAGTGTAGCCTGGAATGTGGAGGTATTGCTACTTTTTATAAAAGGAATAGATGTCTTTATAATCACTTAATTTATTTGTTTTATTTAGGTTCATTAATGTTTCACCTACAAATCTTCACTTCAAAAGCAACGTTTTGTTCACTATTAATTCCACAAAAATATATAATTCCGCAAATGTATAATTTCGCAACTCAACGATTCGTATACTAATTATTTCGTAAACATTTGATTTAAATACGTAAATGTATACAATAATAATTAATACAGTCAGCATAAAAAAAAAACCTAACACTGAACAACTAAATTATTTATGAAGTGATGAGTTATGAAATGAATAGTTTTGTAATAATCTGTTTACCAATTGAATTATTTATGTAGAGATGTAGTTGTGGAAAGTTGATATGTGAAACGTTGGTTTTGTAATGAACAGATTGTTGGTAAAATGAATGGGTACCGTTTATTTAATACTTAATTGCCACAATAAATAACATACTGACAAATGGCGAATTTAACGCTAAATGGCAACAACGCATTGTCTAATCTACTTGGCACTAAACCCAACCGCTACGTTATCACGTTAGCGCGCAAAAATTTGGCTGACTACGACTTGTACCTATGACGAAGTGTATTTTGGAAGCCACATTGGAAGAAATATCGCAATGTCTCGGAAAAAATACGAATGCTGCTAGATAACGCAAAAATATACGAATGCTGCTAAAACAACAAGGACAGCAAGTAGATACACTGATTGAAATCACGCAAAAAAATTAATGAATGCTGATAAATCAAGCAAAAAATACCAAATTCTGCTAAGATCCTCGAAAGAAATTCAGATAAGAGTAATGGCAACATTTAAAAAAGGATATCAACGCTCACCATTCTTTATTAACCTCGTTGATGAAATCCTCAAACTCCCGTTCAACGGGCCGCAGACTCTCATCTGAATCGTAACTGCTATCGCTGCAACCGCTCCACGACCGCTTCCTTATAACCCTAGCCAGATTCTCGCGCACCGCACTGTCTATAGTCCTAATACTATCACTTTTCACATCACTTTTCACTTCACCCATCACATCGTCTAACACTTTGTCCTCGGGTTCCTGTTTCAGTTCCGGTTTGAGGTCCGGTTCGGGTTTGAGGGCTTCCGGTTGGAGCCAGAGCTCCGGGTTCTTGGCAAGGTGTTTTCTGAACGCGTGCCTCCAAGGGTACTTGCCACCGCCGTGGTAGTCGTATGAGATCTCCTTGGGTGTCCGGTGTGGTTTTGTCTCTAGGTCCACCTGATGAAGAAATTTAATAGTTTAGTTCTTAATATTTTAGATCTTTTTTTCTCCAGGAATCCGTCAGGACGTCGCGAATTTCGTCAGTACTAGGAATGATTTTGCGTTTGCTGACTACTATTTTTATGGGTCTGCCGTCTGATTTAGGCGAGCAGTTTTCAAATAAAAATAAATTTCATTTGAACAAGGGACTTTTTTCTATAACTGTCTTCCTTGTTTTGCTGATTTTTTTTATGTAATGGTAGTGGCAAACAAGCATGCGGTTTACATTGATGTTAAGTGATGAACGCAGCCTATAGACACTCACAAAAAGATCAAGGTCAAAATGCAAATGCGTTACCACTCCTAAGGCCTAAGATGTAATGTCCCCGTGCCGGAAATTACAGGGCCGTACATTACCACCTGACCGGAACACGATAGTGCTGAACACTACCATTTAGCGGCAAGTATCTACCACACTACCATTTAGCGGTAATACGGTGGTGCCTACGCCCGCGAGCTCCGTCACTGTAGCTCTACCACCAGTGAAGTTCTATAACTATCTTCCTCGTTTTGCTGATTATTTATGCACACGTCTGCGATCGAATTTTCCGTTCGGCCGAGGGGGAAAGCCGAATATTCGTCATTCGGTTATTCGGCCAAATCGTTATTCATGGCAACTCTAATGCCGGCACTACAAGTCAACAGATGCATCTGCAGACGTCATCTGCGTACGCGTCCGCCGACGTTAAATACCTACCACATACGCTCAAATCACCTACACATCGGCGGACGCATAGAGGAGGTGATTTGGTCTCTGTCGTCATCTGTCCACGTGTAGTGCCGGCATTATATTTTAGTTTTAATTTTAAGTTCATTTTCTCATGTAAATAAGTAATAATTTCTAAATTAGTTAAGGTACTTACTTAAAATAATGTTGTGGAAGAGCGGAACTTTCTATCACAAGTATTATTATGCTCAAAAGAAAGTTCCAACAAACAAGCATGCAGTTCACATTGATGTTAAGTGATGACTGCAGCCTATAGACACCCACACAAAGACCACGATCAAAATGCAGATGCGTTACCACTCCTGAGGCCTAAGGTGTTATGCCTCTGTGCCGGAAATTACAGGGCCGTACATTACCACCTGACCGGAACACGATAGTGCTGAACACTACCATTTAGCGGCAAGTATATTAGGTAATGCGGTGGTGCCTACGCCCGCGAGCTCCGTCACTGGAGCTCTACCACCAGTAAAACTGTTAAAACTTTGTACCACCATGTTACAGAAAATAAAGTTTTTTTTTTTATTATACAGGATGTCCCAGAACTCAACGTCAAGCCGAACGGGGTGACAGGATTGATTGTACCATCATGAGAAAAATCAGAAAAAAAAAATCTATCCCATGACGTTTGAAAATAATGGGCATTTAAGGAAAACCTAGAAATTTGGTCAAAATGTAACCATTTTTCGGTTATTGTGGTTATTTTTTATTATTTTTAACTTTGGAACAGTAACCTTAAATAACATCTTGAGAATCATAGTCTAAAATAATGACACAACTACCCCAAGTTTCCTAGAATTTGGACTATTTGTTAAACTATGACTTTAAAATTTTCAAACTTTGTCGACTTTGAAACACCCTCCTTTAAAAAAAATGTACTAGAGCGCCTCGGCAAGTGCCATTAAAAGTTGGCGCGTTTAATCAGGATTGTAAACTGGTACAATACTTGTTAGCTTCATACTTAAAAAAAAACGAGTAAAAAAATAAAAACCTCAAGTAACCCGATTTTTGCTAACCTAACTTAAACGTAACTTCACGCCTGTAATCCCCGAAGGGGTAGGCAGAGGTAAATGCATGCATTCAATCATACATGCAAACACCCACGACTCGCCGGTTACGTTTTGGCCCATGTAACAGGTGGCGAACCTGTTGCCATCTCCGGGCACATTACCAAACTCCCCCGGAGTACTGGGAAACTTCCAGAAAATGGAAAAAATCCCAATAGAAGCAGAGATAAAGGATTTTAAACCGTTATCTCTGATAGTCCCCGACCCGGGAATCGAACCCAGGACCTCCAGCGTAATAGTAGTGGCCTGCTACCACTACGCTACTGAGGCAGTTGGCTAACCTAACTTACTCAGTTAAAATGTTTTTTATTCGCACACGCCCTCGGTGAGAGACGGATAGCGGACATAGTGGCAAACGTGTCCACTATCCATCTATCTCATTGATCCGTCTCGACGTCGAGTTCTAAATATTACCTCCTCCCGCAGGCGAGAGTCCCGCTGCGAGTTGTGGTGCGCGGGCGGCAGGCGCGGCCACAGCGCGTCGAGCGGGGTGGGCAGCCGGTCGAGCGCCACGCGGCCGCCGCGCGTCACGCGCCGCCGGCACATGCCTATGCACCGCGTGTACGGCGTGTTCAGCGATGTCAGCGTGAACCTGGAAACGACAAATATATAATATATATATTTTTTTATGTTCAAAACGTAACCGGCGAATCGTGGGTGTTTGCATGTATGCTTGAATGCATGCATTTACCTCTGCCTACCCCTTCGGGGATTACAGGCTTGAAGTTACGTTTATTTTTAATGTAATTGAACTGGCAAACAGGCATGCGGTTCACGTTGATTTTAGGTGATGACTGCAGCCTATATACCCACATAAAGACCGAGGTCAAAATGCAGATGCGTTACCACTCCTCCAAGCCTAAGATGCCTCTGTGCCGGAAATTACACCTGACCGGAACACGACAGTGCTGAACACTACCATTTAGGGGCAAATATATTAGGTAATGCGGTGGTGCCTACGCCCGAAAATTCCGTCACTGGAGCTCTACCACCATATATTTATTTCAATTCATTCATTTACACTCATATTCACAAACAATACTATGAAGTCTCACAGGGTTGGCAAACACATTTAAACCTATTCATAGACTTGAATGATTTTTCATCATTGAAGGAATTGAAAAATTTTGTGATTATTATGTTTTAACTAAGTAGTTTAAATTCTAATTTTTAATTTACTATTAATATATGTTTTTGCTTTTACTATTTGTAATGGTTATTCACTCTAGGTATTTTATGATTTCTTGACGTTTTGAAAGTATCTGTAAAGATCTATTCGAAATAAAAATATTTATTATTTTTATTTCTTACACTTGAGTGGGATCCACCACTATGCGTTCATTGTGACCGACGCACGACTAAAGTAGCAGAGAGCTATTTTAAAGAACGCATAGTGTTTGCGTTTGGAGAAAGTGTGGTTATGTGAGAAATTAATATAAAAGACAATAACTGAAAAAGGTCACGGATTATAGTAGTGAAAAAGAGTACGATAATTATATCAATGATGAAATAAATTAAGAAAGATTTCAATAATGAGAACAAAAAAATATATTTGCGGTTTTCAAAATCTTTTGGAATATTATAACAAAGAAGAGTTTAGGACGCGCTATCGATTCACGAAAGATGTTATTTATTATAACCTTACCTACTTGTATCAGAAGTCAGTTAACAAATTACTATCTTCTAGTAGAAGAAAATTCTTCCGCTTGTGGGCGGTGGGGTCGTCACGTCCCGACACCAGAGTATAATAACAAACGACGATGACTATTCATTATTTTGTAACAATCTATACATAATATATAATAAAACAGTAAAATCCGCGTGTCTGTACATTGTATATATTTACAAAAAACCAATTGGGGGCGATGTTAAAATAGTAAAAGAACACTTTTCAATGATTTTTAATTTTTTTGTCTGTCTGTTTGTCCCTTTGTCCAGGCTAATCTCCGAAAATACTGGACGGATTCGAATGAAACTTTTTGTGGTGTTTAGATACTAAGCCCGGCCAACATTTAGGCTACTTTTTACTGCGGGAAAATCACTCATTTCCACGGGAATCTCTACATTTAATTTCATTTTCCTATACAAATAGTCCGTATCTATCAAACCTTTGACACATTACTTCATTGTGAGGCAATACGAAGTTTGCCGGGTCAGCTAGTAAAGAATAAATAAATAAAAAAAATCCAACTGACCTATGCCTCTCATCCAGTTCATGTTCGAAGACACCTTCGGTGGTGGGGTTGTCAGGGTCCACTGGGTCACCACACAGCGTCGAGGTAGGCTGAAACAATCAAACGTTGAAAAAATAAAAATTGAATATTAACTTGATTTGAATATTAACTACTTTACTAGCCTAGTAGAGTCCACTACTACTCGGCTTGGGTCTTGGGATCGATTCCCGAGTCAGGCGCTATCAGAGATAACGGTGTAAGAATAAGAATATATTTATATATATGGGAAAGCTGGTAGGAATTGAGGCAAATTGTAACTTTATCACCCTTTTATTTAATTTTACATGTACAACATAAATCATAACATCCTATCTCTTTATTACATTTCTTTTTCTTGACTTTTATTCAATTGACATCTCTTTAAATCTGTAATCATAAATCTATGTAACCGGTTCTAAACTACCTACAACTTAACTCCTTACTTACCTTACTTACTTATATTAATTTAAGTAATGGAAGTGGCAAACAATGAAAAACTCACCATCTCATAATAACACCCCGGCTTGCGTCGGAAGGAGAAGGGCCCGTCGTCGGGCGGAGTCGCCGTCTCGCCGCGCCCGCCTTCCTCCTCCGACGACGTGCACACACCCGAATCTGCAACATCGCATGACATACACACATAAGATTTCATTGAACTTGTTTTTTTGAGAGATTTGAGTTGTCTTGACGACCCGGTTAGTCCAGCGGTGTGAGATGACCGTTTGATTCGAAGAGTCGCGGCACAGTAAACGGCACACATACACAAATATGCGCATCGACGCTCGAGTAGCGTGCGTCTCACTAAGTGCAGCACCGCGAGAACCGCTTAGGGGCCTCGTCGATGCGCATGTTTGTGTGAGTGTGCCGTTTCAACGTTTTGTACGTAGTTTCCACACTGTCCATATTTTTACTGTGGTCGCGGGTTCGATCCCCGCACCGGGACAAATTTATTAATATGGTCTACAGATATTCGTTTCGGGTGTTTGTGTATATGTGTCGTATGTGTACAACGGCACCCACGACACAGGTTTATATCTACTGTGGGGCTGTGAATGTAAGCGTATTTTATTTATTTACCTTTTGTTTAGTCTTATCTTGCCGTTTGTAAAAGAGAGTATGGAACATTCAGTTGATACCTATTTTAATTGTTAAGTATTTTTGGACCAATATTTATTTTATTTTATTTTTGTTTATTTTGACATATGAATCAACGTATCAGTTGTTATTCGCTTAATTTTATATTTGCAATTTGACCTTTCACAAGCAAATTCTATTATTTCCAAGTGATTAAATAAATTTTAGAGTTTGAGTTAATACTACCCGCCCCGGCTTCGCACGGGCAGCATTTATTGTACTGTGGGGACGCGCCCGACTTCTTTGCCAGAAACCGTGATATCTCGGTAAATTTAAATACGATATTGATAAATTATAGATATAAAGCTTCCTAATAAAACCCTCTTTCTAACATTTCAAACAGGAACAAAATCCGTTCACAACTTTCTGAGATTAGTACATACATACAGACAGAGCAAATAGGGGGACTTTACTTTGTAATATGTAGTGATACACGTCTTTTATCTTACTTCAATTTGTTGGTTTAGTTATACTTCTAATACATTATTATTATCAGGATGTATTTTTTTTTGTTTATAATGGCATCGCTATTACGCATATTGCCCGTGTCAAGTAAAACGATATGTCGTGTTCGTAATAAGCAGCGTAAAAGCAGTAAAAGTCAGAGTCAGTCAGACAATTATCAGTCAGTCAGTCAGAGTCCCAGTCAGTAATTCGAGTAAAGCGATGGCTACTTTACCAGAACATTTACAATGAAGTTTTGGAGCCAACTTGAAAAGACGTGTTTTCGCACTGTTATTCTATTTCACTATACACAGGCACAGTAATAAGCCTATATCAAACAAAATGCCACCTACTTTATTTAATATAACTCAAAAATGCACCGAGAAAATGAAATAAACTAAGAGCACCACACGCCTCCTTCAAGGTTCCCGCCAAAACTCCCAGGATGCATTTCAGTGGAAGTTTGACCATTAGAACTAGTGACGTGCCGGATCGCTAAAAATGTATATCCGCGGTTACAAATACGGATATTTGGTGTAAAGGTCCGGATACGGATCTTAAACTTCTTACTCGGTAATCGGTATCTCATTGTGTCTATTATCTGTATCATACTCAGTCAATATAATAGGTTGGGGAAAAAGTCTTTTCGCATTATAGTATGTATGAACTTGTAATAAAATCTCTTTGGCTGTAGTATTTGTATCTGGCTGGTTTTGGTATCATTGAAAGTTAAAATTTTAAAGAACATTATTCCAAATTCAAATTAGGCAAATGTGTGATTTTCATTTGTTTTTCGTACTGTCAAGATGAGTGAATCTAATGAAGAAATTCGATACATTTTAAAATTTTACTACAAAAAAGGTAAAAATGCAACGCAAGCAGCGAAAAAAAATTGTGATGTTTATGGACCTAGTGCAGTGTCTGTGAGAGTAGCACAAATTTGGTTTAAGCGTTTTCAATCCGGAAATTTTGATGTCAAAGATGCACCTTGCTCTGGTCGCCCTATTACGGATAAAATGGATGCCATTTTTGAAAAATTGGAGCAAGATCGACATATCAGTAGTTACGACGTAGCTGAAGAACTGAGAATTGATCACAAAACAGTTTTGGAGCATTTGAAAAAAGCTGGGTACAAAAAAAAACTCGATATTTGGGTACCTCACGAGCTCACTGAAAGAAACCTAATGAACCGTGTACTCATTTGTGATTCTTTATTACGACGTAATGAAACCGAATAATTTTTGAAGAAGCTGATAACTGGTGATGAAAAGTGGATCACGTACGACAAGAACGTGCGAAAAAGGTCGTGGTCAAAGGCCGGTCAGACTTCACAGACTGTGGCAAAACCCGGGTTGACTCGCAATAAGGTGATGTTGTGTGTGTGGTGGGATTGGAAGGGCATTATTCATTATGAGCTATTACCACCAGGCAGGACTATCGATTCTGAACTCTACTGCGAAGAACAACTGATGAGATTAAAGCAAGAAGTTGAGAGAAAGCGGCCGGAATCGATCAACAGAAGGGGTGTGGTGTTTCATCATGATAACGCTAGACCTCACACATCTATAGCCACTCAGCAAAAATTAAGAGAGTTTGGCTGGGAGGTGTTAATGCATCCGCCGTATAGTCCTGACCTTGCACCTTCAGATTTCCACCTGTTTCGGTCTCTTCAGAATTCTTTATGCAATGTTAGGTTAACATCACGAGAGGACTGCCAAATCCACTTGTCGCGGTATTTTGATGTGAAGTCCCAAAATTTTTATAGCAATGGGATCATGTCCCTACCTACAAGATGGCAAAAGGTTATCGAACAAAATGGTACATACATACTTTAGTTAAATTTAAATAAACTATATTAAAAAATGTTTTGAATTATCTTAAAAAATGCGAAGAAACTTTTTCCCCAACCTAATATTAATTATATAAATAGTATTTTTAAATATTACGTAGATTTATGTTTTGACTATCACATTATCAAAAATGATCTTTAAACTTGTGATAGTAAAACGCAGTGGCACTAATCTTCTGCAAAAAGAATTTAATGTATGTTTTGAAAATTAATAAAGCAAAAGATCCGCATAAGATCCGTCGTAAAAAGTGACGGAAACGGACCTTTATTTTTCCACGGATATCCCCGGATCGATATCCAGCACATCACTAATTAGAACCACCAGTGGACAAGTAGTAGGCACTACTAGTTTAGCAACAACGATCTGTTTTTTTAAATAATAATAATAATCGCTCATTATCCCCACCGTTGGGGACATGTAAAGTTGTGTACAAACTCACCTATAAATCCACGCGCGTTACGCTTATATTCTAAATGACATTTCAGTCAATATTTGTTTATTTCACCATTTTACCCCACCGTTTGGGGACCAATAGTTCGGGGCAAACTCTTAACCGAGGTGTTGGGGCGTGTTCACACTCACCTCAAAGGCAATGCGCTGAAACAACCGCATAACGTCTGTGTTTTGGGTGTTATTTTAGTAGACATTCGGCCATTCATTCATTTTGGCAATTATTTTAAATGTCGTTTAACTAGATATTCTGTCGTAACCCCACCGTTGAGGGCAATTTGGGGCAAAATATTTGTTACAATATACCGGTTCGTAATCTTAAGGCGTGTACACACTCACCTCTAAGCCCCTGCGCGGAGCCGGCCGCGTGGTGCCTGTGTTTCCGTCTCTTGTACGGTCGCTTCTCACGCTGCAATACAACCGGGTTTTAATCGACTTTTGTACGATATAAAAATCAGCTTGGGGCTTTTGTTTAAAATTTAATGCTGATATTTTTTACGATCGATACAAAAAAAAAATAAAAATAAATTCTGTACACGCCATCAGAGGATTTTAAAGTACTAATAATAGTTATTGTTATGGACTCCTTGAGATAACCAACATTAATACATATTTTATAAAGTTATTCCATAAATTATAACATGTCCAAATAAAATGGAGCATTTTAGTTTAACAAGTTTTATAAATCTCTATTTGAATATAGTTAGTAATACTTTAAAGAAAATAATATAATAAACAAAACCACGGAGCATCATATTTTTTAATATCAATGATTGGATTATCGGAAGAAGTCCATTGCCTTTCATAAAAAAAAAACTTATAACTATGCCAACTATTCCTGTATCAATTAATGTAACACAGCAATAGAGTGTATTTACTTAAAACATAATTATTAAGTATGTCAGTAGTATACATTCCCACAAAGGAATATTGCATATTGACTTTTGGAAAGAGATTTCGGCTCTGTAGAGCGTTCTCTCTTTCGCACAATATTGTATATCGACTTTTGGAAAGAGATTTCGGCTCTGTAGAGCATTATCTCTTTCGCACACTACCTATGTGACGTTCGTCGACCATTTTGATCCAATTTCTATTCACTCTAGGCAGTTTAAAAAAAAAATGACGTTGTAAAAGTACTCTCCAGGCGCATTATTATATGAATTAAATGAATAAACTGTACAATAGTGTTTGTTTCATAATAAAATAATTTGTTTGATTATTTATTAAACACAGTACAGTGTCCATCATGATTTTTTTAAAGATTTCACTTTTTTTAAATTTATATTAGATTTTAATTGCACACATGTTTCCTTACATAACCGGCACTCTAACAAAGTTAAAGTAAGATGGATGCAACCCAACCTTGGTGTATATTAAGGTGGGTACAGACTAAATAACAAAAAATGTTATAAAACATAGTTGAATAACATGTTTTATAAATAATGTAGACGATATGTGTTACAAGAACATGTTATATAGCATATTGTGCGTATAATATGTATAAAAACAAGTTATATAGCATGTGCGTATAATATGTATCGTATTGCCTTGCTATATAACACTTAGATTACAATGTTATTTATATATTATTAAATCTTGACTGTTATTTGAAGCTTATAAGTTTGAGATAGGCAACACTTGTTTCCCGCCTACTTCTCTCTCTCCCTCTATTGTTATATATCTATCTCGCTCGCACATCCCTTCCACCCCCACCAGCAAGGCCACTCGAGCTCGAAGGCTCGGAGCTGCGACTTCGTCATTGGCGTCTAGTTTCCCGCCTGAACAACAGTATAGAACTTAAAACAGTGATTTACAGTGCCGTGTGTTTTTAAAAAGTGTTTTGTTCACCGGTATCACGTGAGTTACTTATTTTGTTCAATATTCAAACGATTTTTATCGTTCGTTTAAATAGTTTTAATTTTTTCTCTCCTCTAGTAAAACTACCCACATTTTACTTGTTTTTATATTTTTTGCGTTGCGGTTTCGAATGAATCTCTAAGAATTCTATTGAATATTGCAGTTACGATTAATATCTGACAATATTTCAATTGCGCTTTTTAATCCTAGGTTGAATCCAGTTTTCTGGGTAAAACGTACAATCCTGTTATTGGATGAGAAACGTAAACTGGCAAATTGCAATAATCTTTTTATTAACCTCAGAGGCCAGTGCAGAGTGGCCTCTCGTACCGTTATTGCTAATTGGATTTAAGTCTATTTTAACAAAAGCTGGCATAAACACCTCGCCAGGAAGTCTGCGTTCTGCAGTTGCTTCAAAATGTTACGCTAACAATTGTCCCTTAGATGAGATTTTGGCGTGAGGGAATTGGCGATCGTGCAATACCTTTACGCGTTTTTATAGACGTGAATTGATACCAATATCTGAAAGTAATGGCAGCATCAGCCACTTATTTAATCCGGTGTGATAATTTAATTATGTAATTTGTTTCTTCAATATTGGGTATAATTTTGCAGTATGTTTGTGTTTAATAATCATTATACACACATTAGTGTGTATATATTCTTGTTTTAGTATTATGTGTATAGTTCAAGTCAAGTTTAAAATTCAATTTCTGCGACTCAATATCACGATCGTCATCGCTATAAAGAATACCTTTATGGCGATGACGATCGTGATATTGAGTCGCAGAATTTGAATTTTAAACTTGAATTTGAAATTGGAACAAAGTTAAAGAAACCCGCAGTTCCTAAAGTTCCCGAAAACACCTTGAAGCTCTTGCAGGACATTCAGTATTTCGATAAAAGTGAATGGTCTGAGGTGCGTTACGCAGATTTCCAAAAACAATACATCCACACTCCCGTCTTCACTGCTTTGGAGGCCAACGAGGAGATTAAAGCCTATGATACTCTTCGACATCTGGCTCACGCAGACAAAGCATATGCTGCTTTAACCTTCTGTGTGTTATTCTAAAATATCGTCTTATTTGTTACAACTGATATGCAGCCATATTTGCTATAAAAATGATCCTTTAAACCCCACGGGCTCCATATTGGCTAAGTTTTTAGCAGACTTGCATATCATTCATAAATTATCTTATAATACAATTTTGCTTTACAAATCTGTTGTAGCAACCTTGTGTAACGATGAGGTCGGACAATACAGTTCACACGTATTGGTGAAACACATTTTAAAATCGATATCCCTAAAGAAGCCGATAGTAGCCACCAATTTGGGATATAGATATACTTGTATCCTTTTTGGAAAATAGGATTATTGATGATCCTTTTGCTGTGTGTAGCCACACGGCCACTTTGTTACTATTATGTTCAGGTAGACGAGTACACGATCTAACTCTGTTAGCAGTTGATGCTGACCATTTCCAAGAACACGTTGATAGTATCGTTTTGTGGCCAGTTTTTGGTTCGAAAACCAACATTGCGAATTATAGACAGTCTGGCTGAAAATTACTCTCTAATGATAATTAAAAAAAAAAAGAATTTAAAATATACTACACTCTTATTTTTATCATTATTCTCTAATGGTTATACATTATGAGTACCAATATACGTATTGCCTGATCACATATATTATTTTATTTTCACTAAAATATTTCTATCCATTTCGATCAGAATAGTCAGGTTTTCGATCATTTAATATAATAATTTTATTATTATTTTCTTTACATCCCTTCTTAATTATTTTAACAATTTCCCAAATTAGATTCATACACTAGGATATAGTTGATTATACCTACTATATAGTACTTTTACAAGTACATAATAATAACATACATTAGGTATACAGCAAAACCGTCTTCACATTGGCGTCCCCCACCAGGCGATAACAAACACGTCTCAAACTTATAAGCTTCAAATAACGGTCAAGATTTAATAATAGCGTTTTACCTTACAATAAAACGCTTATTAAATACTTACCTTATATGAAATTTACATTCAATGGCTGCCTGGTGTTTTCGACTCAATGTCGAAGGCGCAGCTCCGAGCCTTCGAGCTCGGGTGGCCCTGCTGGTGGGGGTGGAAGGGATGTGCGAGCGAGATAGATATATAACAATAGAGGGAGAGAGAGAGAAGTAGGCGGGAAACAAGTGTTGCCTATCTCAAACTTATAAGCTTCAAATAAGGGAAGTATTTAATAAGCGTTTTATTGTAAGGTAAAACGCTATTATTATGTACGGTCTTGTTATACGTTTCATTGTGATACAACAATGATAGACGATGTGGACGTGTTATATAACAGAAGTTATAAAACATGTTACTCAACCCTTTCCCGGGCAGTATACGAGACATAATAAATTTTTTATCGTGATAACGCCTGTAGACGTTTACTGCTCTTGAAAGTGTTAATCTGTACGCACCCTAATAAACAAATGTACAGTACAAACCTGTCGAGGTTGGTCGACGGGTGTGAGTGGCGCGCGGGGTGGGTAGGCGTGTTGCACCGCGTACGTCTCACGACGGAAGCATGTCGCCGACGACAGGCCCGCACTAGACGCCGACGTGAACTGCGCCCTGCAAGTGACGTAACTTCGTAACTTCGCGCCTGTATTCCCCGAAGGGGTTGGCAGAGGTAAATGCATGCATTCAATCAGACGTACAATACATTTTTTACTGGTGGTAGAGCGTCAGTGACGGAGCTCGCGAGCGTAGGCACCACCGTATTACCTTATTTACTTGCCGCTAAATGATAGTGTTCAGCGCTATCGTGTTCCGGTCAGGTGGTAATGTACGGCCCTGTAATTTCCGGCACAGAGGCATAACACCTTAGGCCTCAGGAGTGATAACGCATAGGCTGCAGTCATTACTTAACATCAATGTGAACTGCATGCTTGTTTGCCACTTCCATTACACAAAAAAAAACATGCGTACACTCACGATTCGCCGGTTACGTTTCGGCCCATGTAACAGGTGGCGAGCCTATTGACACCTCTGGGCAGATTACCAAACTTCGAGGTACTGGGAAATTTCCAGAAAATAGAAAGATCCCAATAGAACCAGAGATAAAGGATTTTACACCGTTATCTCTAATCTCCCCCGACCCGGGAATCGAACTCGGGACCCCAGCGCAGTAGTCAAGTGACGAATGACGAATATCGGTAACATTAAACCAACTTCACGCCTGTGATCCGTGAAGGGATAGTTCCATATCTTACGGACTCTAACACAAAGTCATTTACGTAAACAAGTGATTCCACATCTTAACTACTTTCCTACCAAATCTCATGTTTGTCGTCAAGACCATTTCGATATTGCGCGATAGGTGACTTTTGCGTCTTTAATAAGACAGACATGATGTGAAATCCTCCTGTTTTCATACTTTTATAATTACTAACGTAGATTTAAGCATTTTGTAATAAGTACAAACAAGTGAGCCTCAGTTGCCTTATATAAATAAATAAATTATTATTATTATATTATTTTCGCTTTTGTACTACCTATATACAGATATATCTATATAGGCAGAGGCTTGGGTGGCGGATCGAGCAGGTGATTAGCGAAATCCTCAACAGCGCTGTATATCTACATTTATAATATACGCAACAGATATGAAAACTTCGTAAGTGCGATTCAGCTTAGCGCTTACACTCGTAGTTTTCTCGGCGCTACAACAGATGGCGCTATGTACAATGAAGCTTTAACAGACAGCACTACTCACCTAGGTGGAGGATCGGGCAGATGGTTAGCGAAGTCCCCAACAGCGTACCGCCTCTCGGCCAACAACGCCGTGAGCCGCACTAGGTCCCGTTTGGCTCGCTCCCGTCTCGCCACCAGTTCTAATAGTGTCAGGGCGCGAACCAAGTCCCGTCGGAGTTTCAGCATTTTCTCGTACGAGCTCTCGTCGTTTTTCCTGGGGAAATACAAAATTAATCGTTTACTATAAATCGCGACGGGCTTTTGCGACATCAGATTCAAATTCAAATCATTTATTTCAAATTGGTCTACAAGGACTCTTTTGCATTGTCGGGTTATAAGCTACCTAGAGAAAAATACTTATAATAATAATCCAATAGGTATAAATAAATACCAATTTAATAATAATATTTAACCGATACGTGAATCATCAAATTTCAATTCCTTCATAGAAGAAAATGAAGAATCTGTTCGTCATAATCATAGTCATTCACTTAGCAGACACATGTCTGTTGCTGTAGTAACAATTATTTAGCATTTACTCGGACAGATGATCAGTTAAATACAAATACAAAACACTTCGCCATGCCTAACGGGGTAGGCAGAGAGTATAAAGCGCCAGATATCCCGGTCCTGACACACCTCCCGTGCCTCATCTACCTTCATCATTCTCTTCATACATGCACGCCGTTCCCTAAGACTTTTGACCCCACCATCAGGCAGAACTCTACCTATTCTGAACCTCTTCCAGAAAGTGACACAATTACTTACGTACATGTACAAAAAAAAATAAAAATAAAGAAAAAAAAATTTTAAAACGGTAATAATCTATACAAATAAGTAAAATTGGTGTGTCTGTTTGTAATATTAAAATAACAGCATTTTTACTAAATGCATAAGTATGCATACACGGTACATATACCAAAACAACATTTTTTACAATTTTTGTCTGTCTGTCTGTCTGTCTGTCTGTTTGGCGGGGCTAATCTTGGGAACGGCTGGACCGATTTTGACGGGACTTTCACTGGCAAATAGCTGATGTGACAAGGAGCTACTTAAGCTACTTTTATTTCCATACATACATCCATACATACATACATACCTACATACACATAAGTAGATTGGAGTGTATCCGACTTTGACGGGACTTCCACGGGTAGGTAGCTGATGTAATAAGGAGTAACTTAGGCTACTTTTATCACCATACATCCATACATACATACATACCTACATACAAATAAGTAGAATTGGAGTGTATCCAACTTTGACGGGACTTCCACGGGTAGGTAGCTGATGTAATAAGGAGTAACTTAGGCTACTTTTATCACCATACAGCCATACATACATACATACCTACATACAAATAAGTAGAATTGGAGTGTATCCGACTTAGACGGGACTTCCACGGGTAGGTAACTGATGTAATAAGGAGTAACTTGGCTACTTTTATCTCCATACAACCATACATACATACATACCTACATACAAATAAGTAGAATTGGAGTGTATCCGACTTTGACGGGACTTCCACGGGTAGGTAGCTGGTGTAATAAGGAGTAACTTAGGCCACTTTTATACTAGCTGCGCCCACGACTTCGTCTGAGTAGATACTGAACAATCATATTTTTTTCTCACGTGGACGAAGTCGCGGGCACAGCTAGTTTATATATAAATACGCTTGCTCTCACAGCCCCACACTAGGTATTAACATGTGTCGTGGGTGCCGTTATACACACAGAACACATGCACAAACACCCAGACTCAAAGCAAATATCTGTAGGCCATACAAATATTTGTCCCGGTGCGGAGATCGAACCGGCGACCCTTCGAAACAAACAGTCGGTTTCGAGTCGGTTTGAAGCGTAACGAAACATAGCAACATACATACATCAGTGGCGGGGGTATTAAGGGGGGGGATTGCAGCAGGGCCGGTCCGCCATAGGTCTCCGGCTCTGGGGGCCGCCAAATATCGAGGGGAGGGAGGACAACATGTGCATGGGGGCGAGGGCCCCCTCGTGACAATTTTATTTGCTCGTGCGTCGGGCTAATAGGCCACCAAATGCCACCTCGGGCCCCTGACGACCTTAGTCCGCCACCGACATACATATACCAACTGACCTGTTCTTCCTGGTCTGCATCTTCTCCGTGCGCCGCCTGAACGCCAAGTACGGGTTGTTCGACGACTGGCCCGGCCGGCTCTCCGTTTTCACGGACAACACCAGCGGATGTTGCTGTTGACAACGTATCTATATATATAAAAGGGAAATATCACTCACACATCACGAAATTATCAAAAACCACAAGTGCTATGAGGTTTGCAAAGGAGACGTTCCAAGTTGGGCCCGCACCTTGTACAGTATATAAAAAGGTAGAGGAAAATTCGTAGAATCGTGGAAAACGTTTTTCGTTTTTTTGTCGGCAATATTAATTTTATGCAATTCTTGTATGGCAACAATATGTCATCATATTGCTACTATGACATTTTTATAAGTACATACGACAATTAATTGAAGGTATAATAAACGATTTGAATAGCTGAAAATGATTTAGTATATTATGCTTCTTTTCTCTATATACTGTACAAGGTGCGGGCCCAAGCTCCATTCATTTTGGAACATCTCCTTTGCATGGGAGTTGTTTCACTACTAAGCCGGGATACATAGAGCAACACGGGCCACTGCGGACTGGAGGGGAGTAGCCGTAGCGTTTATTACCGATGCAAAACAGTCCGTCATTTTTTGCGGGGGGAAATGCGTGCGACACACACACACTACTAAAATCGTTTATTTCAACTAAACTCACAGCTTGACTTTAACAAAATACAGAAACAATTTCACGCACACATTTAAACATATAGGCGACAGGTATATGCCCATTTGGGCTTGTACTTTGACAGAGGGTAAAGCCTGCATATGGTTACTCCCCTCCGGTGTTGCTCTATGCCGGGATATTTCGAAATTCGTAATTAATGTAGGTTGCACTAGTGCGAAGCCGGGGCGGGCGGCTAGTTCTTATTAATTACCACCTTTCTATACATCAATATGGGAGGACCTCACACGACAAGGTTTCCTCTAAATCTGGTCAAAAAAACCAAAATTTTACAGTAATTGCAAGTATTTCGTTAACGAATTTTGGGAATATTTCGAATAGTGGGTAATACATATTGGGTAATATATTGGAGAAAGCGCGTATGGCTACGGCATTTGTGTAGATCGGAAGAGATTTACTCGGTTAAACGATACGGGCGCGGTCGGGTGTGTGATGATGGGTGACCGCTAGTGGCAAATGTTAAATGCGCATTTCCGTACTTCGGAGGGCACGTTAATCCGTCGGTCCTGGTTGCTATCGATAGTATCGATAGATAACAGTCGTTAAACCTTGTCGGAGGTCTTATGGGCGGTTTGAAAACATCCAGCACCGGGTTGGCCACTAACCCTTATCTCCACTGTCCCGCATTGGAGCAGCGTGGTGGAGTAAGCTCCAGGCCTCCTCCCAAGAACAGGAGAGACTCGTGTCCAACAGTGGGACGTATCAAGGGTTGCCATTATTAATAAATATTTAATAAGATAATGGATAATAATTGCGCGGGATTCTTTCCTCTTTCTCTCCCTCCGTTCATGGGACCGGAGTTCAAATTTTACTTAGTCCATAACCTGAACTTGTGCAAGAGAAAAATGTGAGCCAATAGTAGCGTGGTCCACGCGCGGAAGGCGTCTTGCTTACTTGTCTTGCGTTGACTTTGCATTGCCAACGCGCCATTCCCATGTGGCCCGCGCACCGTCCGCGAGTGGTTACAAGTAAAATCGCGTCGTTTACCCGTTAATAGTCCCGCAAAACTGCCTCGGTAGCCTAGTGGTAGCAGGCCACTACTACTACGCTGAGGTCCTGGGTTCGATTCCCGGGTAGGGGGTTATCAGAGATAATGGTGAAAAAGCCTTTATCTCTGGTTCTATTGGGATTTTTCCATTTTCTGGAAATTTCCCAGTACCTCAAAGTTTGGTAATGTGCCCGGAAATGTCAACAGGCTCGCCACCTGTTACATGGGCCAAAACGTAACCGGCGAATCGTGGGTGTTTGCATGTATGCTTGAATGCATGCATTTTACCTCTGCCTACCCCTTCGGGGATTACAGGCGTGAAGTTACGTTACGTGAAGTTACGTTTACCCGTGAACCACCCGCCGACGACGAGTGGACGTCGTAAAACTAACAACAACACTTACGGTGTTGAGTCGCTTGTTGAGCCAGTAGTCGTACACGGCGATCACGAGGTCGTCGTGCCTCTCCAGCAGGAGTTTCGCCTCGTTCAGCGTCACCACCGTCTGCCCCGAACTCTTTTCCAGCTTGTCCATCATCTGTTCGAACTTTAGCTCTGGAATTTGAAGAAAATATATTCGTTAGTAGTATAAGTAATTTTTTTTTTACTTCTTGTCAAAAAAAAAACAAACCCAGTTTTTTTATGTTATGGAAGTGGCAAACAAGCATGCAGTTCACATTGATGTTAAGTGATGACTGCAGCCTATAGTTAGGCGGCCAACCGTCCCGGATTCTGCGGGACCGTCCCGTAATGCTGGATGTAATCCCGCTTTGCAAGGACTAATAAAATAGTCCCGCAAAACGTTGCATGCGTCCCGCATGTCCCGCATTCGATGCATTGACGTACCTACCTACCATGGCTATTTTTTTTCAAGCTATTTCACAACTACACAAACACACACACACATAAAACATACACTCTACACTACACCCACACACGCATGCAAACAACAGCGGTTTGCGTGTGTGTGTATGTGATCGCTTTGTTCCATTTGTACTAAGTTTGTAAGTTTTGTGTTTTTATGTAATTTTGGTACGTATACTGACCAAAACTTCATACTTCGCATTCACCCTATCTATCCACATATATATATATCTACAAAAAGCCACGCATGGTATTTTCAGAAAGTTGGCCGCCTTAGCCTATAGTCACCCACAAAAAGACCAAGATCAAAATGCAGATGCGTTACCACTTCTGAGGCCTAAGATGTTATGCCTCTGTGCCGTATATAACCACCTGACCGGAACACGATAGTGCTGAACACTTCCATTTATCGGCAAGTATATTAGGGAATGCGGTGGTACCACCAGTAAAAAGTGTGATGTGATTATTCTGAATTATTTACACACAAGCATTATGTGTATGAGTCAACGAAAATTTACAGACAAAAGACATGTAATTGACCTAATTACTCCAGCCTAATACGGGATAATAAGGCGCGTGCACGACGCCAAGGTAATTTATTATAATTGCTTCGTTAGTCATATTCAAACTTACACAGCACAGGGCGGGGGACACTTGTATTTATTTGATTTCGGAAGAAACGTTCTAACTTGCAAGTGGACAATTACCATATATGCGCTCGTAATTAGTAAGCTTCCGAGACTAGGGTTGCCATCTGCTAAAACAAAAACGCCTGGCTCTCTGGACATCATATCATCAAAAGTCAAATATACCTTCTTTTAGTGAAAATAGGTGCGTGTTTATATAATGCCCGTCAAGAAAAACGCGAGAAAATCGATGCAACAATTTGTTTTAAAGGCGCTACGTTATGAATGCAAACTAAAAACGTACTGGACCAGCGATCGCAGATCACCTGTGAGTTCAGGATGCCTCTGCTGTTTGAGCCACCACTTGTGCTTCTAATCGTGCTCCTATTGTAGTGCTGCAATAAGCAACCCTATCAAAACGCACGCCAGTGTGAGGCTCAGCTGTGAGTTCGAGTTGCCTCTGTTATTTGAGCCACATCTCATCACCCGCCGTAGCGCTGCAATAAGCAATCCTAAGGTAATGAGTTCAGGATGTCTCTGCTGATTGAACCACATCTTGTCCTGCGAACTCTCGTGCTCCTATCGTAGCACTGCAATAAGCATTTCTAACAAAACGTACCAGCGATCAAGGCTCACCTGTGAGTTCAGGATGCCTCTGCTGTTTGAGCCACCTCTCGTCCTCCGAGTCGATGTCATATTCCGGCGCCTCCTGCTCCTCCCATAGTGCTGCAACAAAGCAAAAAGTTTTTATTAGAACATGTGTTTACATAATATCGTATTGGTTTACTTCCTACCATAAAAAAACAAACAGGTATGATATTTCATATGTATGTAGTCTTGGTACAGTGGCGGACAAGGGGGGGAAGGGTTGGTCCGCCATGGGCCTAAGGTTCTGGGGGCCTCCAAATGTCGACTGGTCGCTTGACCAGTGTTGCTGTCAAGCCGCGCGAATTTTGAATCATGAAAGTTTTATTTATGTGATTCACCAAAGAATCATGGCAAGTTTCATACTTTGATTTGTACAAAAAACTTAGAAAAAGGTACAAGGTAAGACGGATTAGAATTATTATCTAGGGAACCTAAAGAACATTTTCTGGTATTTAAAATATTTTTAAATCACCGTAATAAAAATCGTCTTTCCTAACAACAGTAGAAGCACTACATACTGAAGTTCAATTTTAAACTTTTTGTTCCGGAGAGTTAAAAATATTTTAAGTATCATTCAATGTTGTTTAGGTTCACTGGATAGTATTTCCATGCTGCTTCACCGTGTACCTTTTTTTATTTTTTCTGTACAAATCTTGCCATGATCTTTTTAGACATTTTTAGAGCTTACGGAGGGAAATGGCTTTTTTTTTTGCTCGTGCGTTTTTCCGAACTTGTATACATATTTGAACCAAGTGGTTGAATGGAAGAGATTCTTAGAGGGCTCGCAGGACGCTGGGCCAAAGTGTTTTTTTTTTGCTCGTGCGTTTAAACGTTACCTAGACTACATTGCCAGTCCGATACTGGGCTTTCAAATACCAAATGCCGCCCCAGACCTCTGAAACTTCTTTAAATTGATCGATACGATACATCGTTTTTTTAATAATATGTAAGGCACTAGTAAGATACAGATAGCATTAGTTTTGTTTTATATACATAGATACCATCCCAAGCGTCGGCTGTATCGCCGCCATGTTGAATATTATTGAAAATGATAAAATCGTTTTAATTAAATGTGGTTGTAACTATATATTCTTGAATAAATTAATTGTATTTTTTTCGGATTCTTCTTTAATTTACCGATTTTTTGAGGACGTGTACGAACCAGAGCTGAGCTCGCAACATCCCCTTTCCAATATGCTCGCAACATCTCCTTTCCAATATAAAACTCTAATGCATAATTGAGTACCACTGCACGAACGAAATTGGCTGGCTTGGAGATTAACCCCATAAAATCATCTCCCACGGAAATTAACATCGTAGTCACAGAGCAACACGGGCCACCGGCCGCGGCGGACCGGAGAGGAGTGGCCATAGCCATATGCAGACTTTCCAAGACCTTTGTCAAAGTACAAGCACAAGTGTTCCTATGCCTGTGGCCGAGATGTTAAAATGTGTGCGTGAAAATGTTCATGTATTTTGTTAAAGACAATGTATGTATCTTAATTGTTACCTAACGGGGTAGGCAGAGAGTGTAGAGCGCCAGATATCCCGGTTCTGACAAACCTCTCGTGCTTCGTCTACTTTCATCATTTCTTTTTATTTTGTTTGTCAGACTTTGCTAATCAAGAGCCTTGTGTTACAGATGTTATATGCGAAAGCTCCTAAATGGTGTATAGCTTTAACTATTATATTTGTATGCAGTTATATTTTCACTGTCTGCTTTCCAAAAATAATAAAATAAAATAAAATCATTCTCTTCATACATGCACGCCGATTCCTAAGACTTTTGATCTCACCATCAGACAGAACTCGATCTATTTGGTAGGTCAGTCTTGGTCTTCCTGGGCCTCTGCAACCATCCACATTCGCGTTGTATATCTGTCATAGTCATTCGCTCATTCGACATTCTTTCTATATGCCCGAATCATCGGAGCATGCCTTTTTTCATTTTTACACCGATACTATCATTCACACTAAGCCTCTTTCTTACATCTTCATTACGAACGCGATCGGTGAGTGATACACCGCAGATCTTGCGCAAAGATCTCATCTCGACCGCGTTCAACTTACTTTCATGCTTTTTCCTGCATACCCAACTCTCGCTTCCATATAAAAGCGTTGGAGTAAGTACAGCATTATGTACGGCTAGTCGCGCCCGCTGGCTGAGATGTTTAGATTCTAGCAGCTTACCCAACGCTCCATTCACGCAATTCCCAGCAAGCACTCTTCTTTCTTTGTCAGTGGTGTACCTACCATCCTTGCTAAAAGCACATCCAAGATATAGAATTTCATCCACCTGTTCTAACACTGCATCATCTACTACTACCCTTGCATTTGTTCTCTGCTCATCTCTTTCAAATACTAATAGTTTAGTTTTATCCACATTCAATTGTAAGCCTTTCTCCATACAATCCTCTTTCATGATTGTGACTAGTGCTTGTAGCCCAGATGGTGTAGAGCTAACAATTACCGCATCATCTGCGTAAAGCAGACAGTTCACCACTAAGTCACCCATACGCACTTCCACATCCATCAACTTTACCCTCTGGAGGCATTTGTCCAGATATATGATAAACAGCCTAGACGAAAGCACGCAACCCTGTCTGACACCGATGTTAACATCAAACCAGGGTGACATGTTACCATCTACCCGCACACATGCTTGACAGCCCACATACGTGGACTGTATTGCACGGAGCAGACTGCCATCAATACCATACTCTGGCAAAATGTCCCACAGCTCCTTTCTTAATACCCTATCAAACGCTTTCTCCAAATCCACAAAACCGCAGAAAACCTTCTGGCTCACAGCCAGATGCTTCTCTACGATGTTGCGGAGGGAGAAAACTTGATCCATACATCCTCTTCCAGTTCTGAAACCACCTTGTGCATCCCACAACAACCCGACAACAGTGTGAGATTTGTAGTAATAGACGATTTTTGTAGTGTGTGTGTGTGTGTGTGTGTGTGTGTGTGTGTGTGTGTGTATCAGACGTATTTTCCCCCGCAAAAAATCACAGTC
The DNA here is from genome assembly GCA_036365455.1 of Macrosoma leucophasiata. Lineage (NCBI taxonomy): Eukaryota > Metazoa > Arthropoda > Insecta > Lepidoptera > Hedylidae > Macrosoma > Macrosoma leucophasiata. Next base: position 6,781,842 of record JAWQUS010000015.1, read on the forward strand.
TTGTTTTGCATCGGTAATAAACGCTATGGTTACTCCCCTTCGGTCCGCCGCGGCCGGTGGTCCGTGTTGCTCTATGATCGTAGTCGACTAACCTATAAATAGTATACCGCGGCCGTTAAACATTTTCAAGGGCTATAAAATGTTATAAACTTTTATGGGATACTAGCGACCCATCCCGACTTCACGGCCATTACAATAATAATAATGAATATTATATTTAATTTGTTTTTTTTAAATAACTTAAGTTTGTAAAAAAAAAGGTACAGATCAATGAATGAGATTATTAAAAATATGTCACCAGAAACAGGAATGGCGCACTAATTTTTAAACAAAGCTATTAGGTAGTCAAAATTACAATTTTAAGTATTTTGAAAAGTGGTGGGAGTTTGTACAGAGTGCCTATGAAAAATTTATTGCTTGTACGATTAATTAAAATATTATAAATTGTCTTTTGCGTAAACATTTCATGAATATCATATATAAATAAAACCATCTCCACTTGACAACAATGTACATATTTAAAATACCTATTTAAAAGTCACAGTTGCCATTGATTGCTTAGCCTTATTAGCAACGCTTCATTGACACCTTATGAAAAACTAGCTTTTTTTTAATGTAATGGAAGTGGCAAACAAGTATGCAGTTCACATTGATGTTAAGTGATGACTGCAGCCTATAGACACCCTCACGAAGATCAAGGTCAAAATGCAGATGCGTTACCACTCCTGAGGCCTAAGATGCCTCTGTGCCGGAAATTACAGGGCCGTAGATAACCACCTGACCGGAACACGATAGTGCTGAACACTACCATTTAGCGGCAAGTAAATTAGGTAACGCGGTGGTGCCGTGACTCCGTGCTCCAGTGACGGAGCTCTACCAACCAAGCTGTTTATAAATAACTAAGTAGCCTATGTTCTCAAAATCAGCTCTGTCTCTGTACCAAATCCAGTCGTTTGGACGTGAAAAGGTAACAGACAAGAGTTACTTTCGCATTTATAATATTAGTAGGGATGAATATCTACTTCTGAAAATACTGAAAAAAAATGATTTTGATCATCTACATTATTCATGTAGTAATCTCGCAGCGGGATCCCGTACTACAACTACTGCGACATTTTCCACCTAACCTATAAAATCGGCTTCTTCGTAGCGTCTTGTAACTTCACGGGCGCTTTTTCGCGAAGCATAATTTATGTTTGTTTACTACATATACGAAATTAAAATCTAGAATCTTGTCTAGACACACTGCCGTGCGCCTTTATATCTATACATCTAAAATTCTAAACTAATATTATAAAGAGGTAATATTTTTTTGTTTGTTTGTTAGTTTGTAATGAATAGGCTCAATAACTACTGGACCGATTTATTATTATTTAAAAAATCTTTCACTATTCGAAAGCTACATTATCCACGGGTAACATGGGCTATATTTTATTTTGGCTAAAATAGGGTTCCGTAAGATATTTGGGTTTTTCAGACACAAGGTGTAAAAAATAAAATCAGAAAAGTTACTTATTTTGCGTACGCTACCTAAACTATAAAAGATATCGAGGAAGACTTTAGGCTATATCTATGTATAATCATCACGCTAAGACGAATAGGAGAGGGTAGGCAATATTGCACCGCGCGAAGCCGGGGCGGGCCGCTAGTAATATTATAAAGCTGAAGAGTTTATTTGTTTGCTTGAGCACGCTAATCTCAGGAACTACCAGTAGATCCGATTTGAAAAATTATTTCAGTGTTAGATAGTCCATTTATCGAGGAAGGCTTTAGGCTATATAACATCACGCTAAAATGAATTGGAGAGGGTAGGTAACATTGCAACCGCGCGAAGCCGGGGTGGGCCGCTAGTTGTTTAATATAAAGTTAGATCACGCACAGTCTCGCTAAGCCGGATATAGCCGTTATAAATAATAAATCAATTTGAACTATAAAGGAAAGGAGATGTTGCGAGCTCGGCTCTGGTTCGTACACGTCCTCAAAAATTGGGTAAATTAAAGAAGAATCCGAAAAAAATGCAATTAATTTATTCAAGAATATATTTTAGAGCTACAACCACATTTAATTCAAACGATGTTATCATTTTCAACTATGTTAAACATGGCGGCGATACAGCCGACATTTGGGATCAATCGATTTCGATAGTATTTAAAAAATATTACTTTTTTCTCCAAGTACTATATAATCAAAATACAATTTAAAAAATGAAAATGTCAAAATGACATCGCCCGCCATATTCGCCATGTTGGTTTTGAGTTGCAATTCTAACTGCAAATAATGTTTTGTAACTGCAAAGAAAGCTAAATAAGTGAAAATATGCAGTAAAAAACGTTTTTATATTGATTTTGCCTGTTTAATGATATTGTGTACAATACATGGCCGGAAGTCCATACATTTTTGCAACATCTCCTTTGAACAGCGGCCATATTTTTAGCTGAAACAGAAACTATTCTATCCTACACCCGCAGAATAGAGGATAAATTAACAAGATAACAAGACCCCGAGAGGACAAGCATTAGGCAATTTTTTTTTTTTTAATTTCTACGTAATAAACTTGCGAATAACTTTGATCTTATCTTAAATTCTAATTTTAATTTACTATTATTATATGTTTTTGCTCTTACTATATTTAATGGTTATTCACTCTTGGTATTTTATGATTTCTTCACGTTTTGAAAGTATCTGTAAAGATCTATTCGAAATAAAAACATTTTCTATTCTATTCTATAATAATAATAATAAAGGCAACCCTTTATACGTCCCACTGCTGGGCACGAGTCTCTCCCCTTTTTGGGGGCCTGGAGCTTACTCCACCACGCTGCTCCAATGCAGATTGGTGAAGATATAGCTAGATGCATAGAATTATAACGCTGATGGAATAAAAGCTATATTTGAATGATTTTGGTTGACAGAAACAAATCCACGAGGGAAGCCGAAGTGAGTCGCTAGTTAATTCATATGTGAAATTCGAACCGTAGTCACAAAAGTTCAATAGTACACTTTAAGCAATGGTAATAAGAGCCATATTTAAATTATTTTATTCGACCGGAGAGTTCACGTAACTGTACATTGCATTTCAGAGAAAACATTCGCGAGTGATTGAATACAGATTAAATATTTCCAATTGCGATGTGTCCGACGCGATATCTATATCATCGAACATTTATCGTAGATTTCTATTTCAATTAACCTGTTTCAATGCGCACTCAATATTCTGATATTAATGAAACATTTGAAACACACTTTCAAATGTTACGTAACTTCACGCCTGTAATCCCCGAAGGGGTAGGCAGAGGTAAATGCATACATTCAAATACCCACGGTTTGCCGGTTACGTTTTGGCCCATGTAACAGGTGGCGAGCCTGTCGACATCTCCGCGCACATTACCAAACTTCGAGGCACTTTCTAGAAATTGGAAAAATCTCAAGAGAACGAGGGATAAAGGACTTAACATTATCACTGATAGCTTCCTACCCGGGAACCGAACCCAGAACCCCAGCGTAGCAGTAGTGGCCTGCTACCACTAGGCTAGTGAGGCAGTTGAATAATATCAAATGTTAATAAGTATAATATTCGCTAAATCGAGATATAATTACAATCTGGGTACATATATGTAAATAAAAATTGAATCACTAAATGTGTTGCTAAGCGCGAAACTCGAGAACGGCTGGACCGATTTGGCTGATTTCGTTTTTGTTGATGAAGTCCGAGAAAGGTTTTTAAATACTTAGAAAATATGAGTTAAATACTAAAAACGATAATTTTATTTTATCATACAAACCACTCACTCTATCGACAAGACATGACACCTTAGGTCTCAGGGGTGGCAATGCATCTTCATTTTGATCTCTGGTCTTTGTGCGGGTGTCTATAGGCTGCAGCCATCACTTAACATCAATGTGAACTGCATGCTTGTTAGCCACCTTACTTACGAATGAGTGATTCGAGTCCCAGCAACTGTATACTATACTTGTAATTGTGCCGATAATTTTGTCACTTTAATACAATATTTTTCGTTGTCACTCGAGTTACTCTAATAAGAGTGAACTGGGAACGCATCACTACTTTATATCCATACTAGCGGCTCGCCCCGGGTTCGCACGGGTACTATGAATGAAATAGAGCCTATGTCGCTCAGTGAAGATGTAGCTTTCTAATGGTGAAAGAATCTCCGAAATCGGCCTCGTAGTTTTTGTTTGAAAACGTTACAAACTTACAAAAAAACAATGTTTCTTTATAATATTAAGTACTTATAGGTAGATAAAATCATGAGACTCCACCATGCAGCATAGGTAATTAATATGACCACACTCTATATGAACTATAGAACAGCATAGTATAGTACAATAACATGTGTTGGATGAATCAATGCGCCGGCGACGGCCGCGATGGTGGCTCGTTTGATCGAAGGCCGATCAGCTGACCGCTCGCTACACATGACGCTACGACTACGGACCAGTCTGCAGATATATCGTCTGACCAAATAATGCGCGTATACGAACGACGATAAAAATCTGTACAAATTGGTTCATAGTTGAATGTCCGAAGATGAAAAGCAGAAAGCATAAAAGCAATGTACGGCATTCCATCCTCTCTGCCAACTCAATTAGGTCCGTAGGTTCCAAGTAGCGTTATAGTGTTCCCGTTAGATGGTAATATATGGCCCCGTTGTAACTATCACAGAGACATAATAACTCTGGGGTGTCAACGCATCTGCATTTTGGGCTCTGGTTTTTGTGTAATGTCTATTGGCTGCAGTCGTCACTTAGCATCCATGTGACCTGCACGATTGTTTGCCAACTTCATTACACAAAAAAAAAACAATAAATACTTTAACACATACATTTGAGAACTACCTGTTAATTTTGTACCTACTTGACGATTCACATCTTTGAATTCGTTTAGTTTTTTTATTTTATTTATTTATCAAAATCACCATTATCATTTGTTTTTCATATCTCACGACTGCAGGAATAATGGTTTATTGCTTTCTCTCCTCTTTCTTTATTAAATTTTCAAATTATCTCAAGATAGATCCGATCGAACTTAACAACATGTGTAGCCGTTACGAGTCTGGGACCGACAATTGGAAAATGTTTGTGAGAACTAAGTGTACGCTGAGAGGTTTATATTTCAAACGGTGAGTAATTCTACCGTAACAGTCAACCGATTGGATTACGTAATGGTATGGTAGTATTTATTGCAAAAAAGTTATAGTAATAAGTTGTTAAACTGCCTCGGTAGCCTAGTGGTAGCAGGCCACTACTACCACGCTGAGGTCCTGGGTTCGATTCCCGGGTAGAGGGTTATCAGAGATAATGGTTTAAAGTCCTTTATCTTTGGTTCCATTGGGATTTTTCCGTTTTCTGATAATTTCCCAGTACTTCGAAGTTTGGTAATGTGCCCGGAGATGTCAACACGCTCGCCACCTGTTACATGGGCCAAAACGTAACCGGCGATCGTGGGTGTTTGCATGTATGCTTGAATGCATGCATTTACCTCTGCCTACCCCTTCGGGGATTGCAGGCGTGAAGTTACGTACGTACGTAAGATATTTGTTAAGGTAATTGTAAGATTTCACACCCTACTGTATCTAAAAGAAATCTGTTAAAGTTAGAGAAGTATGTAACCCACTAGTTTGCACTAAAAACATTAAACATGATGATGTTTCGCAACTCGTCGCATAAAGTATGTATTGCGATGAATGTCTTGTTGGTGCTAGCGTTCGCACTGCTGTCAAACCTATCATTTTAACATGTTTTTATGTGAATGTTTCATCAATGCAAACTCACGGTAAAATTAACAAAGATCTTGGTGCAACCCGGACTTAGTGTAATAGATGGTCTCTAGCAAGTACCTACCACCCGACCTTTGAGTTTTAGGTCAGAAAAAGTTTTAAGCTATTGCATAGCTTCTATCGCGGGCCTTGAGCGCGGGGACCGAATTCAGAAATTCCGTAACGCAAAAAACCGGACGCTCCGGATTACAAATTTTAAACTCATTTAAAGAAAGTCATGTATAATTTCGCCGTCCGACCTCGTAGGTAGCGTGGCCGAGCGGTCTAGGCGCTGGTTTAAGGCACCAGTCTCTTCGGAGGCGTGGGTTCGAATCCCACCGCTGCCAAGATTGTTTTTGTTCATTTTTTTTTATTGTTTGTTTTTCCATTCAATATTTAAAAATTCCCCGAGTGCCACACGTCTTTTTTTCTTTTTAAATCAATTCCAATGACACGTGCCATACGTGTAATTTCGACGACCCGGTTAGTCTAGCGGTGTGAGATGACCGTTTGATTCGAAAGGTCGCGGGTTCGATCCCCGCACCGGAACAAACATTTGTATGGCCTACAGATATTTGTTTCGGGTCTTTGTGTATGTGTTGTGTATGTGTTGTATGTGTACAACGGCACCCACGTCACAGGTTTATACCTACTGTGGGGCTGTGAGTGTAAGCGTATTTTTATCTTTTTATAATTAATGTGATTGCAAATCATATATATACACATATAATATTTTATACTAGCTTCGCCCACGACTTCGTCCGGGTAGATACTGAACAATCATAAATTCTCACACGTACGAAGTCGCGGGGACAGCTAGCAAATAAATTAAACTTCGATAACAGATTAACAACCTCGTTGACTCAACGACTAACGAGAAACCAATTCAGTGCAATGTTGAAATCAAATTTCACTGCGATCTTTCATCAAAGAGAACCTACAGACGGCTCAATTAAATTTTATACGTAGTTGCTTCTTTAGCCCTTTCATAAAATTCTCTCTTTGATCAACATTTTCTGTAAATTAATATCATGTTTCGATCATTGGTAGGTACTTTATTTTTTAAGTATTTTTTTTGTCATGATGCGACAAACAATCATACAGTTCCCATTTACGGTAAGTTATCTACTGTAGCGGCTACAATATAACTTACCGTCGAATATGTTCTTACCCCCTTATTCATAAACGTAGCTATAGAATGCTTTGTCTTTGTCAGTTGCATTGTCAAAAGTGCAGGATAGAAAAAGACAAAGGAGAGATTAGCAACACTTTTAGCAAAAAAAAAACATCTTTTCTTTATTTTACGCAGAAGTGACAGCCCTAGGAAACCGCAGGCAACATAGTTTTCCTGTAACAAGTTGAGGTTAACACAATATATATTTCACGGTCTTCCGCATCTGACGTGCTACTGGTCACTGGCTTTTATAAAACATTACCAGTATTAGTACTATTAGTATAAGTTCATTGTTAGAATCGCTTTGCATTGTTATAATGGGGATGTTGAATAGACCAGGTATGAAGTCAATACCTTTTATGATTTCATATGAAAGCAATTTGCAAATGGGAAATAAAGACTATGAAAATTAGAAATGAATCGTATGAGTAAGAAGCTACATTTAAATGTACTACTTTTAAATCCCAACGCAGTACAATTCTAAAATTAATAACGTTAACGTAAAACATTTATTACAAGCAAAATAAATATACAGCAATGAACTACTTCGATAAATCAAAAAAGTCCTTCGAGCCGGATTCGCACATTAAGGCCGAGATTCACAGACCGCACTACGACTTTACTTTCGAGCAAAGTACGCTTCGAACTGTCAAAACCCATAAATTTCTGACAGTTCTAAGCATACTTTGCTCAAAGTAAAGTCGTAGTGCGGTCTGTGAATCTCACCATAAGAGTGCTTAATAGATGGAAAATAAAATACGCTTACACTCAAAGCCCCACATTTGGTATAATATAAGCCTGTGTCGTGGGTGCTGTTGTATGGGTACACAAATACCCAGACCCGCAACTAATATATGTAAGCCGGCTACACAAATATCAAGCGCTTGTTGCACATCGCCGAACCAACTGTGTCGACATTTATATAAAAGGCGATTTTAATACACATACATCTGTGGATGGTTGCTTAGGAATCGGCGTGCATGTATGAAGAGAATGATGAAGGTAGACGAGGCAAGAGAGGTATGTCAGGACCGGGATATCTGGCGCTCTACACTCTCTGCCTGCCCCGTTAGGGACCTGGCGTATAGATACATACATCTATCAATTGTTTTAATTTAAAATACAATCTACTTAATCCTAAACCTCGGCGTAAAACCTTCATGAATACTAGTTTACATATACGCCAATGGCCTACTTCGATAAATCTAAAAACTGGTCCTTCGGGCCGGTGCCGCGGCACATAAAGGGTGCTTTACGATAATAACGCTTGAAATAATAAACCTGAATGCTTCTCGGAATAACACGTAATATCTTCCTATTTTGCTTCTTTATTTGATGATAGCATCATAAGCTGGGACCCGAATGTTAACTTTTAAAACTATAGAAGTATCGTCGGCGAATAAAACTGTTTTGGGATCATTATAAGGCATCATGTGGAGTAAATCATTTACGTAAACTAAAAACAGAAACGGACCTAATATTGAACCTTGTGGGACACCCATTCGTACTACTTGGTTCCCGATTTTCAAGATACGATTTAACTAGTTTAAGGGCTCTCAATGTTGTGTTGACCTTTTTCCTCTGTGTCACGAACTTGTACTTTATTATCTACATGGACCACAATAGGGCTGTACCATTTAGCGGCCGCTTATTAACATTATTTTAGTCCGGTTGTGCTACAACTGGGAATTCGCGATTGAAAGGTTTATTGTGCATATCCTTCAATCTCTTTCCAACTTTTACCAGTGCACGAAAACTTAATGAGGATAAGCCTAAACTCGTAATCAAACAAAATTAAAACTCAAAGTACCGTCACGTAAGCCTCAAATTGAAAACCCCGCATTGAGCATTAATATTACAAAATTACCCCCATTCTAGAAACATAATCGAATCGACCCCGCACATCCTTCCACGGCATTCACTCTCTCAACCCCAAACGAGGGGGTGACGTTAATTGAATTTAAAAACAACCCTTTCGCCGTGCTTACTCGTAATGTTCAGGTGCTGTTGTTGTTTTTATTTAAGAGTAACGACCCGTCTCGACCGTTTTAGGGATGAACAATGATTGCCTTTTTTAGTAGATACTAGTTTCTGCCCGCTACTTCGTTTACAGTTTGCGCAAAACTTATAATAATGGCCTCCAGACCGAATTTCGGCCACGACAGCCAATCTCAACGGAGACTAGCCAACTGCGCGGGCGATATTATAGTCCACAAGTATATGCGCAAACACAGGTGCACTCTCTATTCCCTCACTCTCATAGCCCGATGGGACGGCAATCCGACATGACCGGGGAGAGATCGGGCGCAGGACCCACGGCTTTTACGTGCTCTCCGAGGCACGGATTCCGACTCCGGGCTACTACTAGGATTTTCACTACTAACTAACTACACGGACGCATTTAGGTTATGCGTGTTTCCGTGCGTGCGTTTTGTACGTGAGAAGCGTATATATAATAATGAAATAAAATGTATCGTATATATTAATCCAGATCATTAACTTTTTTATGAGACATAAAGTATCTTTAACCGGAACTACCTGTCTAAAATCTCATCAAAGTCTATTCAAACGTTTTGTAACAATCTTTCATACGGACACCGTACGATAGATACCCTAAAAAAACAATCAATCAGGATTTCTTTCGCATTCAATAATTTCGCTGCGCTGCGCATACGCCCCTAAAGCAAACAATGACCTTTAATCAGTGACGTCATCGCGTCATTTGTCAAATGCTCGATCGTTTCCGATGAATCACAGCCGGTGTCGGCCGGCGATGGCATTTAGTATTGTTATGCTGATGAGCATTGCAATTTGTGTATAAAGCCCTATTTACATTTATTCAAATTATGAGTGCTTGCTGGGAATTGCGTGAATGCTAGAGTCAAAACATCTAAGCCAGTGGGCTTGACTAGCCATACATCTACGTACATCATTTGGGCCGCCGCCCGCCAGGCGCTATCACCTCACCTGGTCGGAGGATCCTCCCTTTTCGTCGGAGAAACGTTTCCACCGGTTCCTCCATAGATTCAAAGGGTCGCGAGTTCGATCCCCGCACCGGGACAAATATTTGTATGACCTACAGATATTTGTTTCGGGTCTGGGTGTTTGTGTATTGTGTATGTGTTGTATGTGTACAACGGCACCCAAGGCACAGGTTTATACCTGCTGCGAGGCTGTGAGTGTAAACGTATTAAAAAAAAAAGATGCAGCATTCATTGCACAAGTGCGAAGCCGGAACGAGCTGCTAGTCTTTCATATTTTGATTATACAATTAAAGGCAAAATGTTCTGCCGCAGGGAAACAACCACTAAAATTCCACCATGTACCTATAACACTATTAATTTATTATATTCCGCAGTGTATTGGGCGATAAAAGGAGACAGATGGAAGTCGACATATGGAGCCTTAAAATATTCCTTTATTGTACGTAAAAGCTATACTTATATCGCATTTCGCTTCGAGTGCTTTCTTTATGCGAATGAAAAAAAAATCCAGCCGAGTGCGTACAAACCTATAGGTAAGAAGTCTAAAAAACGGTTTCCGCAATTTTTCCTTTATCTGTGCTATATCTAAGATATTGCTTCGTACCAAATTTCAAGATTCTCAGTTCACGAAAAGTACCCTATCTACAACTACTAAAGTAGTAAGTAGTTGTAGATAGGTTTTGATTTCTTTGCAAGTTTCGAAAATTTGAGGAAATTTGCGACATAAATCGTATTTTATGATTAGAAGTTTGATACTTTCAGAGCTCCAAGGAACAGAAACCTGAGTATTTGATATGAATTTCAGCTTAATACCTGCACGCGTTCCTGAGAAATAGGGTCTTGACAGACGGACAACAAAATAATCCTATATGGGTTCCGTTTTACCGATTGCAATAAATGATTCTATTCTATTTACCTTTCAAGGTACGGAAGCCTAAAAAATCGCCACGCGCGCAGTACAGTTTCATATCTAGTTTTAGGTGATATTACCCGAAAACACAACAACTTCACGCAGCTTTCCCGTGGCCAAGGGGACGGGGTGCACGAAATCGCGACGACGGTCCCGTTTAGGCTCCTTTCATTCTGCGTGCCACACGCGACCGGCGACACGCAGTACAAAAACGCTACCGGCAAGCACGCGGCACAATGAAAGCCACTATGGAGCTTCATACAAATTGCACGGGTCGCGCGCGTACGCGACCGGCGACACGCTGCAGAATAAAAGTAGTCTTAGAACGGGTCGTATGGTCACGTCACATCGCGGACACTCCGCCAAAATTCCATACACAAACGCTTAATTTGGTCTCTATTACACAGACATCAATCAGTGACGTGTATTTACAAGTGCACCAGTGTGCGTAGCACGTACAAAACACCAACCGTCGCCCATAAGAGGGGAGGAGGTTGGGTGATGCGGGGAAATCGGGCGAGACGTCGAAGTGTCCGTTCTGTACGTAGTATTATTACATATTCTCTGGTCACGTTATGGATAGACAGCGACAGCGTGTATAACGCCGGATCCACACGTTGGCCCCAACGTTGGCTGCTGACACGCGCCGGCCAATCACCAACGCGCATCACTCGCACCAACGTTGGCACCCATAGAGCAACACGGGCCACCGGCCGCGGCGGACTGGAGGGGAGTAGCCATAGCGTTTATTACCGATGCAAAACAGTCTGTCATTTTTTGCGGTGTTAATGCGTGCGACACACACGCACACTACAAAAATCGTCTATTACTACGAAACTCACACCTTGACTTTAACAAAATACAGAAACAATTTCACGCACACATTTAAACATCTAGGCGACCGGTATAGGCCCATTTGGGCTTGTACTTTGACAGAGGGGAAAGCCTGCATATGGCTACTCCCTTCCGGTGTTGCTCTATGTTGGCACCAATCCTATTTTCAAGATCCACACGTTGGACGTGTAGGGTTGGCGCCAACGTTCGCCCCAACGAGTGGAGCCGGCCTTACACTCGTGCATATGGATGGCATCATAACAGAGTGAGTCATCGGCCGCGCAGTCGTGCCGGCAGACACAACGGGACCGGTGTTATCGAATTTCCAATCACTTTACGGACGCTAACTAACTTACGAGTATATTCCGATGAATTGTTAGTTTGTATGCAATTTGCTGGCGTCTGGACGTGACGGCAGCGTGACAAGCGGAGGAATTTTCTGAAACTGGAAGATAATTCTTCCACTAGCGCAACAGTCAACCGAACAATGGCGCTCAAACGTTCCAATGGGGACAATGGGGTGGTACTCAGGTGATAGAAGTCCAATAACGCTAAATGGGCAGATTTATCGCAGGACGCTTTTTTAAAATAGATTTATTAGATATTTTTTAGATACGTATCTTAACACTATTGTAAATGTGAAACTACGGATTTTGTTTGTTTGTTAGCTTAATAACGCTAACGCTAAAACGTTTGGATGGATTTCAGTCAAACGTTGTATACAGGTAGTATATATGGCTGTAACACATACCTACGGAACCTCTGAACGGAATAAAAAGTATCCTTTTTATTCCGTTCAGAGGTTCCTCAGGGTATTATTAAATAGATTTACATTTAAATAATTTTACTAAACGTAACTTCACGTCTGTAATTCCCGAAGGGGTAGGCAGAGGTAAATGCATACATTCAAGCATACATGCAACCACCCCTGATTCGCCGGTTACGTTTTTAGCCCATGTAACACATTATCAAACTTCGAGGTTTATGGTGGTTATGTTTTTTGCTGTTGCGTGTATCCGAACGTAGACTCAAAGACAGATGACAGTTGATGTCATGATTGACGTTAATTATTAACAATTTGAGAACAGCAGGAAAAACACGTAAGTGCCATTTTACGATATATTTTTTCAATTCAAATCCGAAAATCACGCGGGCCAATCCGGGGGAAACAGTTAGTATTTACATGTGGTTTAAGAACTTTTATTTTCTCAAAAGAATTACATCAATTCACTTACTGAGAAAAAACTTCTAACATGTAAAACAAAAAAACATGATGAGTATACAATTATTAACATTTCTATCGGTTACAAACAAATATTATTTTGATTTCGGGTACATTTAAAATAAAACAATAACAATTGTCGACAGTTTTGCGTACTTGATCGAGCAACCACAGATATAAAGTATTTACATAAAAAGTTCACCCGTCCCAACTTGTGTAACATTGACAGTGATGTAATCTGATCTTTTAGAATATGATCTATTACAGCCATAGAGCAACACGGGCCACCGGCCACGGCGGACCGGATGGGAGTAGATATAATGCAGGATTTTTCCTCTGCCAAAAGTACAAGCACAAGTGTTCCTATGCCTGTCGCCGAGATGTTTAAATGTGTGCGTGAAATTGTTTACGTATTTTGTTAAAGTCAAGGTGTGAGTTAGAAATGGATTAATTAGCATTCGCATCAATTGATAGCATGCTAATGTCTGCGAAATAAGAAACGCTTATTCGCAATTATTTTGTTATTATTTTCGATTTTTTTGCATTTAGTATTAGTATCGTACTTTGTGTGAATGCCTGAGATTTTAGAATAATAATTAACGTGACACCCTTCAACTTTAATTTAATTTCCAAATTATCAGAAATCATAACTTCAACGCTTCAACGCTACTGGGTAAGGTAATGCGGTAGTGCCCTGTGACCTTGTGATCCACAGTATTTACCACAAGTACACAGGTATACACGGCACAATGACTCGACAATTATAATTAGAAAGTACAACCTTCTAAACTCTAAACCATTCAGATGTCATTAGACACTTAGCAATGACAAAATATTTAAATTAGATGACCTCACCTATCGCTTAAGTCATGCCATGACGAAACCGAAATGACCCATTACGAAATTTCGTATATTTTCGTAACTAAACTACAGGATATAGAAGTAGGTAGTTGGAATCCAATGGTATGATCATCGACGAATAGGAGATCCACGTCGGAGAAAACAAAATAGGTTTGGAACCAGGTGCTCTTATGCCTCTGCGCCGAAAATTACAGGGCCGTAAATGGCCCGTGGCAAATTAAAATGCGCGTTTCCGTGCTTCGGAGGGCACGCTAAACCGTCGGTCCCGGTAGCTATCGATAGATAGCAGTCGTTAAACCTTGTCGGCGGTTTGAAAACATCCGACAGCGGGTTGCCCACTAACCCGTATCTAACTCCGTGGCCGCGTTCGAGCATCGTGGTGGAGTAAGCTCCAGGCCTCCCTCCAAAAAGGGGAGAGACTCGTGCCCAGCAGTGGGACGTATAATGGGTTGCCATTATTATTAAATGGTCCGTGTTGCTGTTGACCTTACTACAGCGATGACGTCACACGCCATTACCAGACGACAGAGTGTGGGTTTGGCGTTAATTTCTTTAGTTCTAAATTTGGTTTAAAATATTTACAAATCATTAATGCAATATTTATTGCGTACACTTTTTAAAAATGTGGTAACTTTAGAGTGACCTTGTCCTTGATGCTGGTGACCTTACGAAGTGACGATGACGTCACACGCCATTACGAAATGACAGTGTGGGTTGGTAGATGTTAACTTGTCCAGTTCTAAATTTAGTTTTCACAATATTTGAACGTCATTTGGTAATACATACCAACTATTACCTACGTTGATTATTAATTTTAAACTTTCTGCAAAATTAACGCACAAGAGGCGGACTAATGCTAGACAGCATTCTCTACCAGACAACCTCAGGGTTGTGTAGAAAACGTAGATTGGTAGTGCATTGAAAAATGCGTAGGATACGGTAAGTTAAAAGTCTTTATATAAAAACGTATTACATGAATAAAATTGTTTATTTAATTGCGAATATTTTTAACTAGATCATTTCATGTCACTGGTGGTGGGTGCATAAGTAGCATTGGCAATAATTTGAATATACAACTTGAAATGAAGAATTCCAGGTCAGTGACCTTGCGAAGTGTATAAGTACACATGGTATTAGTTAAAAGTGACTTGGAAAGTAGACCATTTTTACGAAAACATGTGTATAACACGGTTGATTAAAAGAAACACACGTCTCAATTGTACGTACAGCTTGGGTACCTTG
This sequence comes from Macrosoma leucophasiata, assembly GCA_036365455.1. Taxonomy (NCBI): domain Eukaryota; kingdom Metazoa; phylum Arthropoda; class Insecta; order Lepidoptera; family Hedylidae; genus Macrosoma; species Macrosoma leucophasiata. Next base: position 6,796,846 of record JAWQUS010000015.1, read on the forward strand.
TAATCGAGCGGGCAGCATCTCTCATACAACTCGAGGTCAATGACCTTGCACCAAGACAGTCTGTATTATGAGATCCATACTTGATTAACTATTAAAGTATATCACGAAGTAACTAATTTAACACGAATAATAAAAAACAGAAGACGAAGCGTAGGCAGGCCCCCCACGAGGTAGCCTGACGATTTGATGAAGGTCGCGGGCAATCGCTGGATGAGGACGGCCCAGGACCGTACGTTATGCCAATCTTTGGGGGAAGCCTTTGTCCACCAGTGGACGTCTTTTGGCTGAAATGATGAATAAAAAACATGAAACTACTTAACGCTCGCAGATCGGCCAGTGGAGAAGACTAATGCCGACTCGTGACAAGTCGCCTATATGTACGTACAATAAAAAAATTGAGGTTTACTTACGTAGGAAGATCTATGCGCTGCTTAGGTATCTTAAGTAGCACGCGAACTACGCGAAGGAGTATTTTCCATTAGGTCGAGGTCAATGACCTCACATAATTTCGGCAGGTATTATGAACCAAATATGTTTTATTATAATACATAATATTGTATAATGATACAACAATATTGTATTATGATTTGTAAATAAATCAATATAAAAACACGATTAATATCAAAACATCTACACTCACGTTGCATATGTATGTGCTGCTTGGGCATTTTGTAGTCGGGCGGGTAGCATCTCTCGTAGAACTCGAGGTCGGTGACCTCGCACACCTCAGGGGTAGGTATAATGAGACCCGAGCCTGATATTGCCCTCTGGAGGTGGTGTTCCTGTTGGCAATGACAAACAACAAATTAGTCTTTTAGTCGCAAACACGTCCGGATTTGGTACGGCCGAACCAAATCTGGACGTGTGTAGTGGAGTCCGGGGGACATAATTATTATTAATCAAATCCGATGCGGTCCGCTCGCGCGGATTTGGTAGGCGAATTCGGCCCTCCGGACCGAATCCGGTCGTGTGTAGCGAGAGCGGATTTGGACGGCGGATTCGGCCCGCCGGACTGAATCCGGTTGTGTATTACAACTATTCGAGTATTAATATATATTTTATTTTTAAAACCGAACTGTTATGCCTCTGCGCTAAAATAACAAAAACGTACATCTAGAGAAATAAATCACCAAAAAAAGGTCAAATAAAAAGCAATAAGATGACGTCACCGCGATAGCTTTACGGCATCCGTGACGTCAATGTTTATCATGAAACACCGCCCGGTGATAAGATAGGAAACGCACATATTATTATAACTGCAGTAAAATGATCCATTGTAATTCACGAGTTGTATAGTTTCAGTGTTGGCGCCTGAGGGCGTAAGCACCACCACATAATCTAATCTAGGGATGTAATGTAATCGTGATCTAAACCGTGATCTAAACTATCGGATATCCGATACATTTTTCTATCCGTTACCGTAGCCGAATTCTAAATAAAAGTTTCGGATAAAGGAGATGTTGCAAAAATGTATGGACCTCCGGCCATGTATTGTACACAATATCATTAAACAGGCAAAATCAACATAAACATGTTTTTTACTGCATATTTTCACTTATTTCGCTTTGTTTGCAGTTACAAAACATTATTTGCAGTTAGAATTGCAACTCAAAACTCACATGGCGAATATGGCGGGCGATGTCATTTTGACATTTTAATTTTTTAAATTGTATTTTGATTAGGGATGTATGGGGGCCATTATATCTAAGTGCCCCCAAACTGTCAACCTCACCTGCCCGTGGTGCATCCTGCTGATTAACGAACGAGGCTCTGACGACCGAACGATGGCGGTATACCCATCCCATCTGCCAGGCTTCAAATTAGGCCGGTGACGGGCAGCAGCGTCACCAGTGCAAGGGGGCCTGGCCCTGCGCTCGCCAACACGTCCTTGCCCAGCGTGGCGAGTATGGGCAACACTTCCCATGCCAATACACCCAAAGAAACGGCCCTCAGTTCCCGGTGGCCCTGCTATTCCCGACCATCGTGGTGACGATCGTGGTTACGGCGGGGCAGAGGGTGCGAAGAATCTCCGGGAGGGATCCGGTCGCCACACATACCAACGACTACATTTGGCTACTTATAATGCTCGTTCATTGAAGGAAGACGTCTATCTCGCTGAGCTCGAGTCGGAGTTAGGACACGTAAATTGGCACATCCTAGGGTTATCAGAAGTCCGAAGACAGGGAGAGGACACGATAACCCTGGAGTCGGGCCACCTACTCTACTATCGAGAGGGCGATAAGACGTCACAAGGCGGGGTTGGCATATTGGTTAACAAAGCTCTCTCTAACAACGTGATGGAAGTCAGCAGTGTGTCCACTCGGGTAGCATACCTCATATTCAGACTCACTAGGAGATATTCTCTGAAAGTGATACAGGTTTATGCTCCCACGTCGACACACTCTGACGATGAGGTCGAGGCCGTCTATGACGATATAACAAGAGCCTTACACAGCACCACCAAGACCCACTTCACTGTTGTTATGGGGGACTTCAATGCCAAAGTGGGAGTACAAGAACGCGGAGAATCGGTTATTGGATCACACGGTATTGCTAGCAGAAATCCGAGGGGCCAAATGCTAGTTAACTTCCTCGAATCTCAGAGGCTCTTTCTGATGAATTCTTTCTTCCAGAAAAAGCCTCAGAGGAAGTGGACATGGCGAAGCCCGGACGGCGTGACAAAAAATGAGATCGACTTTATCATGACGAATAGCAGGTTTATATTCAAAGATGTCTCAGTGATTAACAGGTTTAATACCGGAAGTGATCACCGACTTGTACGAGGGACTTTGAATATAAATTTCCGACTTGAGAGAAATCGCCTGATAAAGTCTACGCTCCGACCGTCACAGCGCCATATCGGTGCTAGATCAGATGAGTTCCAGCTGGAACTCCAAAACCGATTCAAACTGCTGGAAACCACGGAGGACGTTGACCAATGTGCCAATCAGTTCACGAATGTTATGCGGGAGGTGGGAGAGGCTTTTTGCCAACGAAGACAGAGGAGCAAATCATTCAAGTTCTCGGCTGAAACAATGGATCTGATGAGACAGAGACGGGAGATATCTGCGGATTCGCCAAATTTCAGCCTTCTCAATAAGCGGGTAAAGAAACAAATACGATTCGACCTCCGCAAAAGCAATCTTCGAGCAATCGAAGATGCTATAGAGCGAAATAGAGGATCGCGAGTATTTGCTAAGCAATTGGGAAGGAGTCATTTGGCGAAGCTGACGACATCTGATGGTCGAGTAATTAAGTCGAAACCAGATCTACTCTTAGAAGCCGAGACTTTCTATGAAAGACTATACTCCTCTCATGCACCCAAACCCACCAATGAAGACGCGGATGACAAACGTGCCAAATTAACCCGTCACTTCACGGATGAGCTACCGGACATCGAGATTGCCGAAATTGGGATGGCTCTTGAGCAACTCAAAAACAACAAGGCACCTGGGGAAGACGGTATTACCACGGAACTCTTAAGATCTGGGGGACGTATTGTCCTGGAGCAGCTTCGAAAGTTATTTAATACCGTCTTAAACAAAGGTACAACGCCGGAGGCATGGTCTAGAAGTGTGGTCATTTTGTTCTTTAAAAAAGGTGATAGAACGCGCCTCAAGAACTACAGACCGATAGCACTTCTGAGCCATGTCTATAAACTGTTCTCAAGAGTCATCACAAATCGACTTGCCCGAAGATTTGACGATTTTCAACCTCCTGAACAGGCCGGGTTTCGAAAAGGTTACAGTACCGTAGATCACATCCACACGCTACGACAGGTCATACAGAAGACCGAAGAATATAATCGTCCTCTGTGTCTCGCGTTTGTGGACTACGAAAAAGCCTTCGACTCCATCGAAACCTGGGCTGTTCTCAATTCTCTGCAGCGATGTCAAGTCGATTGGCGGTATGTCGAGGTGCTGAAATGTTTATATAGAGCCGCTTCGATGACTGTCCAAATCCAGAACGTCCAGACAAGACCAATCCCTCTAAAGCGAGGAGTAAGACAGGGAGATGCAATCTCTCCAAAACTATTTACTAACGCTTTAGAGGACGTCTTCAAAACACTGGACTGGAGTGGACAGGGTATCAATATCAACGGCGAATACATTTCACACCTTCGATTTGCTGACGATATAGTTATAATGGCCGAATCGCTGCATGAGTTATCAGAGATGCTGCAAAGCCTAAGCGTTTCTTCCAGACGGGTGGGCCTGGGAATGAACTTGGATAAGACTAAGGTCATGCTCAATTCATTCGTAGACCCACGGCCTATAATCGTCGAAGATGTTAGCATCGAAGTTGTTCAGGAATACATCTACCTAGGCCAGACTATACAACTGGGTAGGAACAACTTCGACAAAGAGGCTGACAGAAGAATACGATTGGGCTGGGCAGCATACGGAAAACTTCGTCAAATCTTCGATTCGCCACTGCCTCAATGCCTAAAATCTCGGGTATTCGACCAGTGCGTCCTTCCGGTAATAACGTACGGGGCGGAGACATGGACTCTTACGAAAGGCCTCGTCCACAAATTCCAAGTGGCTCAGCGAGCTATGGAACGGGCTATGCTCGGTGTATCTCTGAAAGATAGAATCCGAAACGAGGAAATCCGAAGGAGAACCAGAGTGACCGACATAGCTCAAAGAATTGCTAGGCTGAAGTGGCAGTGGGCGGGGCATATTTGTCGTAGAGCCGACGGCCGCTGGGGCAGACGTGTGTTAGAGTGGAGACCCCGTACAAAACGCCCGGTGGGACGGCCCCCTGCCAGATGGACTGACGACCTAAAGAGGTTGGCAGGAAGCGGATGGGTCCGAAAAGCCGAAGATCGAGTGTGGTGGCGAAAATTGGGAAAGGCCTATGTCCAGCAGTGGACGATCGATGGCTGATGATGATGATGATGATTTTGATTATAGAGTACTTGGAGAAAAAAGGAACATTTTCTAAATACTATCAAAATCGATTGATCTCAAGTGTCGGCTGTATCGCCGCCATGTTTAACATAGTTGAAAATGATAAAATCGTTTGAATGAAATGTGTTGTGTTGTGTAACTCTAAAATTTAATCTTGAATAAATTAATTGCATTTTTTTCGGATTCTTCTTTAATTTACCTATTTTTTGAGGACGTGTACGATCCAGAGCCGAGCTCGCAACATCTCCTTTGGATATCGACGCAGTCTAAATTAGACGATACATCATTTTTTTTTACTAAATTAAATACCTATCCGCTCTTGTGATTTAACATTTTGTTTAATTTACTTTTTTTTTTTAATAACGCCCTTGTCTAATAGCGGACTTACAGGGGTCTTCTTTATGCAGTTGTGTAAAGGAGAATGATACTGTTCCATACATTTCTGGGCCCAGTGTTAACACTGTACAAATTATATCTTTTTCAAATGACTATAAAATAAATAATTTGAAATTAGGACAACAAAACATTTTTTTAATTGCTAGTAATTGAAGTAAACGTAAACGTAACGTAACTTCACGCCTGTAATCCCCGAAGGGGTAGGTAAATGCATGCATTCAAGCATACATGCAAACACCCACGATTCGCCGGTTACGTTTTGGCCCATGTAACAGGTGGCGAGCCTGTTGACATCTCCGGGCATATTACCAAACTTTGAGGTACTGGGAAATTTCCAGAAAATTGAAAAATCCCAATAGAACCAGAGATAAAGGCTTTTTCACCATTATCTCTGATAACCCCCTACCCGGGAATCGAACCCAGGACCTCAGCGTAGTAGTAGTAGCCTGCTACCACTAGGCTACCGAGGCAGTTAATCCGAGCAGTAATTGAAGTATATATATGTTTAAGTAAAGTTTGGGTTAGATTGCTAATTGTTAACTATATTACAAAATGTACTGTGTAATGGGTTAGCCAGTAACGATTTTGCGGGCCCAAAATCTCGTCTCGTCTCTTTTATTTAAGCCGATAGCCCTTTAGGTTCGCCAATTGCCCTGTGAAGCAGGCTAGTACCGTCTCGTCTATTATTTTTATTTAGTTATCTATATCTGCCTAAACTATAAAAGATATCGAGGAAGAATTTAAGCTATATCAATGTATAATCATCACGCTAAGACGAATAGGAGAGGGTAGGCAACATTGCACCGCGCGAAGCCGGGGCGGGTCGCTAGTATATCATAGAGTCACAACTTTCAGATTTGGCACGTAAATTAATCTATTCTTAGTTTTAATTAAATATAAAAAAAGTAAAAAAAACACATGCAAAAACAAATAACCCGAGCCTGTAGTGAACAAAAAAATTTCCCACCGCGCACCATTGCGAGGAGCGTTGATCCGAGATCAAACGGGCCCATCCCACTGTGTGCCCGGGTCGGACCCAGCGAGGGTAGTCATAGTGAGGGACTAGTGACAGAGAATATGTAATAAAACTACGTAGGAAGCGCGCATGGCCCCGCGGCTGGTGTAGATCGGAAGCGATCTGCTCGGTTAAGCACTACGGGCGCGGGCAAGTAGTGTGATGGGTGACCGCTAGTGGCAAATTAAATTCGCGTTTCCGTGCTTCGGAGGGCACGTTAAGCCGTCGGTCTCGGTTGCTATCGATAGATAGCAGTCGTTAAACCTCGTCGGAGGCCTTATGGGCGGTTTGAAAACATCCGACAGCGGGTTGGCCACTAACCCACCCACCTCCACCAATCCGCATTAGAGCAGCGTGGTGGAGTAAGCTCCAGGCCTCCCCCCAAAAAAAGGGGAGAGACTCGTGCCCAGCAGTGGAACGTATAATGGGTTGCCATTATTACTACGTATAGAATGGACACTTCGACGTCCCGCCCGATCTGCCGGCATCACTCAACCCCTTCCGCTCTTATGGGCGACGGTTGGGATTTTGTACGTGCTACGCACACACGTCACTTATTGATGTCTGTGTAATAGACCAAATTAAGCGTTTGTATGGAATTTTGGCGGAGTGTCCGCGGTGTGCTAGTGGTGTATTATTTAAGGGTCGAGATTTAAACAGATACACTTGTTAAAGGCCTCTAACTGGATGTAAGCGATCGGCGCCGCGGCGAGGTTAGCGACCCGATATGAATATTTTGGAGCGTGGCGGAAAAAGGAAACTATGAAAACGTCCTTTTTTCGGTTATAGCTTAACTGCCTCAGTAGCCTAGTGGTAGCAGGCCACTTCTACTACGCTAGAGGTCTTGGCTTCGATTCCCAGATCGGGGCCTATCAGACATAATGGTTTAAAATCCTTTATCTCTGGTTCTATTGAGATTTCCCATTTTCTGGAAGTTTCCCAGTACCTCGGAGTTTGGTAATATGCCCGGAGATGGCAACAGGCTCGGCACCTGTTACATGGGTCAAAAACGTAACCATCGAATCGTGGTTGTTTGCATGTATGCTTGAATGCATGCATTTGCCTCTGCCTACCCCTTCTGGGATTACAGGCGTGAAGTTACGTTACGTTGTAGGTATATCAGTTTTGTCAGGCGCAAGTTTCTGCGACGCGGCGTCGCATCCCAGTTTTGTGTAAGCGCCCTTAGTAATATCGATTTTCAATCACAATAATGTACTTTGCGATTATATGAGAGCAGCAGAATTGAAAAATAGAACGATTGTACAATAAACAGAAGAAAGAAAACCTACAATAAATTTATTTGAGCGATGAATTATGCGACAGTATAAAACAGATTTTTAATGAAACACAGAAATTCGAAGCATCTCAAACGAACTATAGCATTTATATGCTATGCCATAATAATGTAAAAAAAAAATTATACTAATTAAGTAGGTAATTACAGATTTCTGATAACGACGTTATCACAATTTATCTCAAATACTGATTACGTCAACGCGTAGTATAAAAAGTATCAAAAGTATCATAATAATTATGTACTTAATTACTGCCGTGGTAAGCTCTGCTCGTAAGACCAAATCGCCAGTTACGTTTCGTCATATGTTAAAAGGCGGCGCGCCTATTATTGGCATCTACGAACACATTACTTTACTCCGTGAATGACACTGGGAAACATACGAAAAATTGGTAAAACCCAATAACACTTACCACCCCGACACAGGGAACGAACCAAGGACCCCAGCGTAGTCGTCGTAACGACCTGCTACCACTACAAATTTTGTGGACTCGCATATTAAACAATAAAAAATGACACATAATTTCAAGAGATTTTCTATGTTTTATTGATATTAACAATAAAACAAGTTTAGATAAACAATAGGAAGTGTATAGTGCCGCAAGGGGTTAAGCAGTTCTATGGGTTATGGTGCCGAAAGTTACCACGTGATTAAAGATTGGGATAAAACAGCGCTGTTTTACGTTAAAACACTCAATTTCGAAAAAAGAGGGAATACGAGAAGGTGGGTAGGAGGATGGACTCTTCCCTCCCCAACTCCCATCTACCAAAAACGCGTAGTGGTATAAATAGTCGCTAGTAATTCTTAAACAAAAGTTCGGTCCTGACGCATCGCCGGCCGTTGCCGCAGCACTGTTTTAAAAGCGTGTTTTTTTAAACCATAATTTTAAAGTCTTACCCTCTTATTCATTAACGTATTTTAGCTAAAGTGTTGCTAATCTCTCCTTTGTCTTTTTCTATCCTGCACATTTGACAATGCAACTGACAAAGACAAAGCATTCTATAGCTAAAACGTATCTAATGTACGTTTATGAATAAGGGAATAAGGTTTTCATTTAAAATTGTATTTCAATAAAACACGCAAATTTCTGAATAAAACAACTATATATCGATATACAATATAATACGGACATGTAGCTGCCCGACACTACTCCAAACACCGGGCCACGAACGTCCAAAGCGGGATTTGTGTCGTGTACAACGAAATTGAAACAATCAGAATGGTAAAATATATTTACATAGGTATTTAACTGTGTAACACGTATGAGAACCCCTTCGTTTGTATTTTTTTCATCGACATTTCCAATAAAAAGTTGCGTTGCTTTTAAATGTTTTTCCTGTATTTATCACGAGCAATGGATCGGTTCAAATTGTAAATACATACGTGGAAGTAATATACGCTCGATGCCGAGTCGTATATAGAATAAGATGAAAAGAATGGGTGGAAATAGTATAGATATGAAAACCACTGTAGCTACTTTGACAAAGATGAATTGAAGAAAAATTTTAAGTAATAAAAGTGGCAAACAAGCACGCAGTTCACAGTAATGTTAAGTGATGACTGCAGCCTTTAGACAATTAGACACTTACACAAAGACCAAGGTCAAAATGCAGATGCGTTACCATTACCAATCCTGAGGCCTATTTAGCGGCAAATTATTAGATTATTATGCAGCAGCGTCCCTCTGCGATCGCCAATCCGCCTGCCAAGCGTGGCGATAAGGCCATATTCCTTTAATGACGTACAATGTTGTGGCGTCTTTGGAGAAGGCTTTGTCCAGCAGTGGACGTCCATCGGCTGGAGTGATGAGTGATGATACATTTCTCCTACCTTTTACCTACCCCATGAACAAATTGGCGTGAAGATACAATAATTGTTGAACATCCTTTATACGAAAGTGCTGATAGTAATAAATTCCAATCCACCTCACATAACTCACCCTGTATCTAGGGTCCTATAACACGAGGTATATCTTGCGAAGTGGCCATTCTTTCCAAACAGATTTGCCGCTACACGAATTGAGATTAAAGGCTTTTTACTGTAGATAGCTTACTCTGTAGACACGTAGATAGCTTTCTCTGTAGATTTGGTTGAGACGAATTAAGTGTTATCAGGTCGTTAAAAAGGCTTTTATATCATTACTAGCTGACTCAGCAAACTTTGTTTTGCCTCAGAATGAAATAATGTCAAAGGTTTGATAGAAACCCAATATTTCTATGAATAAATGAAATTGTGGTGTTTACTATTTCCCTTCAATTTCTTCGTATTTTTTTACCTTTTAAACCTTCCCTGGACTTCCAAAGATCATTCAAAAGCAAAATTAGCCAAATCGGTCCAGCCGTTCTCGAGTTTTAGCGAGACTGACGAACAGTAATTGATTTTTATATATATAGATGTATTTGTCACGCAAAAGAAAATAGTGCAAACCTAACCTAACACTCCATATTATGTTTTATTTGATGAAACACTTGATCGACAACGAATCACGATAATATGGTCATCTATAGTAGAGTTAAAGAAAGTTACCATTTTTATTCTCTGGTTCTATTGGGATTTTTCCATTTTCTGGAAATTTCCCAGTACCTCAAAGTTTGGTAATGTGCCCGGAGATGTCAACAGGCTCGCCACCTGTTACATGGGCCAAAACGTAACCGGCGCCTACCCCTTCGGGGATTACAGGCGTGAAGTTACGTACCATTTTTCGCCAGTGACTATAATAGACTAAGCAGTATAAGAAAAAAGGGATAACTTCGATCCAAGCCAAACATAACCCCGACTATCTCAACCCGTCAAAACATCCTTTAAAATGAGATCTCAGTCGATTTCGCGTAACTAAATACACTGGTTTACTCTTTCCGAGAAACCTGTGTTGTTGTTGACTAAGTCAATAAAGAACATTCATTTATTGTTTTTGTATCTTATGAAAGAAGCAAACAAGTAGTAGGTAATTATATTACTATCTAATACCTTTAAACGAGCAATTCTTGTATATATATATAGAAGCAAGATCTCGGAAACGGCTCCAACGATTTTCTTGTAACTTACAGATTAGGGGTTTTTCGGGTCAAGAAATCGATTTATTTAGGTTCCAGGTCCAAGAAAAGCTCGGTTATAGGTTAATAATAAATTTTCTTCATAACCGACGACTAACGCCATCTATTGATGAATAGAAGAACCATTAGTCTACTAACGTTAGTCGTATATGCAATTCATACTAAATATAATTTTCAAAAATCGCTACGGAGCGAAGCTCGGTCCACCAGGTACTATTGTATTACTCGCAATAACATATTATGTATTATGCGAATAAATCAAAGACTTTCAGGAAAAAAAAAACCGAATTTCGATTATTACCTACTGTTTCTTAATTACAAGTCGTTTCTGGAGTCGGTGGCCGGATATGAAGCTTCGGTAGCTTATAGTAGTAACACACGTCCGGATTTGGTACGAAGCGGACCGCGGATTCGGTGCGCACCGAACCAAATCTAGTCGCGTGTAGAGGAGTCCGGCGGACATGATTACAATAATTATCAATCAAGTACGATGCGGTCCGCTCGCGCGGATTTAGTCGTCGGGTTCGGTCCGCCGTACCGAATCCGGACGTGTGATACTACTTACTACTTACTATAAGTGGTTACGCGGCTGTGCTTTATCTGGCGGTTGTAGGTTCGGAGTCCGCCCGAAGTCAATTTCCCCATTCATTGTTCTTTTTGCCACTATCGACTCTTATCTAAACCAATTTTGTCTCTAAAATGCCAGAAATACTTTTCCTAACTAGAAGATACCTATTCGTTGAACACTAGATCAGGAAAGGGTTAACGCCTTCGAGCTTCGCCATCATTACAAATCTCATATTTGGACAGAAAGTTTGAGGGAAAAATAAAGGGAGAACTTTAATCCAATTGTTAGCCAAACATAGCCCCGACTATCTCAACCCGTCAAAACATCCTTTCAAAATGGGACTGCGAACAAAATACACATTTGTTTTGTTTCTTTATTCGGAGAGATCTGCTATCTTTGTTATTGTCTACCAATTCAATGAGAAAACAACTGTTTGTTTACTTTAAATGTGATCCTTCAAGACATAGGTATAAACATTTAAGGGTTCTTTCTTAGAAGAAAGAAACCTTAAATGTTTCTTCTTTTCTTTACCAGTGCCAGTGACGGTGCTAGCGGGCGTAGGCACCACCGCATTATCTCATATACGTGCCGCTAAATGGTAGTGTTCAGCACTATCGTGTTCCGGTCAGGTGGTAATGTACGGCCCTGTAGTTTCCGGCACAGAGGCATAACACCTTAGGCCTCAGAAATGGTAACGCATCTGCATTTTGACCTCTGGTCTTTGTGTGGGGGTCTATAGGCTGCAGTCATCCCTTAACATCAAAAAAAGCCTATAGACACCCACACAAAGACTAGAGATCAAAATGAAAATGCGTTTGCCACCTCTGAGAATTTAGTGGGTCTGGACCTTAGTAGATTTTACCTTTTATACTACCATCTCACCGAACACGATAGTACTGAACACTACCATTTGGCGGCAGATAGATTAGGGTAACTTTATAATTATTTATAAATTCTACTTCATTATTTATCTGGAAAAAAATTAGTCTTGAAAAAGATAACCACCCATAATATTTACCAGTTAATTGGCAAACATTTTTAATTAGAACGCCATATTCTCGTAAAGATCTCTTCAAATCGTAGAGCAACACGGGCCACCGGCCGCGGCGGACCGGAGGAGAGTAGCCATAGCGTTTATTACCGATGCAAAACAGTCTCTTATTTTTTGCGAGGGGAAATACGTGTGACACACACCCTACAAAAATCGTTTATTACTACGAAACTCATATCTTGGCTTTGACAAAATACATTTAAACATTTTCAAGCACACATTTAAACATTTTCACGCACACATTTAAACATCTAGGCGACAGACAAGCACACTATACTTGTGCTTGTACTTCGAAAGAGTTTCCACTCTTTCAAAGTACAAGCACAAATTTAGTGTGAGTGGAAAGCCTGCATATGGCTACTCCCCTCCGGCCGATGGCCCGTGTTGTTCTTTGCTTCAAATTAATATTTAGAAGCGCCTTGACGGGAATTTACTTGCTCGTGAGCGAGTGGCAATTACTGTCTTTATTAATAAATATTTATCCTAGAAAAAGCTTAAGCTACACTAATGAAGATATTTTTGTTCGTTTCCTTGAACTTGCTAATGGAATCAGTCTGATTATTTGTTTATTTTTGCGTATCGTAGGTACGCAGCAAAATATATTGTACATCGACCTCAGGCAAGACTCTTCGGATCATTTCGGCTCTGTAGAGCGTTATCTCTTTCGCACACAACCTATGTGACGTTTGTAGACAATTTTAATCAAGTTTTGACCAATACCGGACTATCAGTGCTTACGGAGGCAGTGCGCAGCAGAGATAACGCTACGCACTGCCTCCTGCGCTCTACGAAGTCGAAACCAGCCGATTGTCTCTTTCGTAAGCTCGATGTGCATTACTACTTAGCGGGTACTGTATTCAGCCTACAATGACGTCACCGCGAATTATGAAATTTAAATACATAACGAAAACACCGAGTTGCTAAGAAATGCGCTAATCAGCCGAAAATAAATTATAACATACTTAACTCGTCGAATTTCATTCGTTGGAAAATTTTAAATACTTTAAACACTGGGGTGATTGAACTTTCACCAAACTTTGTACTTTGCACAAAACTGAATTAGCAAAATACATGTAATAATAATAATAATAATCTGGCAACCCTCCGTTTGAACACTGACATAATTCTTTGATCCGAAAATTTACACAAATAAAATATAAAAATCATACGAACATCCCAACCCGCAATCAAAACCACAATAAAAAGGAACAGCGAAAAGGTTCACACCAAAATTAAAGGTATTTATTCCATAAAAACCGACAACAAATACAATGATATTTTCGTATAAAATGACAAGAAAGAAATGTCACAGAAGTCACAATATTAGCAATAAACATCGACTTATACAACAATAAAATGGCAATATAATGAAGAATTATGATCACAAGAGCGAAAGCCAGACGTGAAGCACACCCATCAGCACCGGGCTCGTCGCTGAGCCCCGCCTCGCAACCGCCGGCCGCCGCCTCCTCCGCGAGTGCAGCGACGTCGACCACCGCAGTTGCGCCGAGCTCCAGCGACGAGTACCACTCCCCGCCGTCGACACCAACACCTGCGCGTCGGCGTGGAAGACCCCGGCTACCGGCCGGCTTGGGACCTCGAGGCCAACCGGCTCCGAGCAGGGTCCCCGCTGTCGGTAGTAACGTGCAGCGCATGAAATGGACGCAACCAATAAATGAAAACGTGATGCGCGCATTCTTTGGGGCTACAGAGGGAGGAACTAACCTCACTGCGTACCGCAGTCGTATGCTCTCTCTGTTCCAGGTTCTTGAGCCAACAGTCTGTGTTTCGAGCCAACGTCTATCGGATCAGGTGCGTGTCATTCAGCGTGGCCACATGCTCGATGACACTGTGCTTGATCGGCTACGCTCCGAGGCGGCGAGTGACCGCTCTGTCCCCACCCCGCCGCCGCGTGTGGTACAGTCGCAGCATGTTAGTGTCGTGAATGTGTCACAATGTGCCGGCGGGGAGGAGATAGACGAGGTCACCACTACCGTAAGTAACCAATACATTGAGCAACTGAGAGGCGCTTTGGAACATGCTCTTCTTGAGTATCGGTCGACCTTGGCCGAATGTAGACCGCGGTTGCCCCGGCTGCCAATGCATAGACGTAATGTAGCGCTGGTGGGTGCTCTGGACACAATATTACCGGAGTACATAGATGATAGTAAAGACCTTAGCGATACCCACTCAATCCTGTACTGTGCGGCGGTCGCGGCGTGTCGCGTAGCTCGTGTCAAATTAGCAAATATTGACACAGCTACACGACCGAGACCTGCCGTACCAGCCTGGCAGTGCCGGATTGAGCGCCGTATCGCCGAAACCAGAGCACTCATTGGCAAGTTATTCTGCTTCAGGATGGGCAACACACGCCCAAGAGTGATGCGTTTTGTGAGGCGAGCGTTCTCAGGGACTGGGGTCAGCCCACAACACTACCTAGATCGCATCACAGAACGCATTGACTTCCTGAAACAGAAAGTCTATGCATGGGCAAGCCGAATTAGGCGTTATAAAGAACGTGTGGACCGATACATGCAGAACAGGATGTTCCAAAGTGACCAAAGGTGGGTTTACAGAACGTGGGAGCAGCCTGGTCCCGGATTAGCTGGCGGGAGCCGACCGGATGATGATACCATGATTGCATTTTGGCGCAGCATCTGGTCGGAACCTATCAGACACTCTGAGGATGGCTGGATACTGGGCATTGAAGGAGCGTGCGAGCCAATTCCAGAAATGGAGAATGTTTTAATATCAGAGGATGACGTGGCCAGTGCAGTTCGCCCGCTGCCGAACTGGAAATCTCCGGGACCGGACGGACTGCACAACTTCTGGCTTAAATGGCTGCGAAGCTCGCACTCTCGTGTGGCTGCCCAGTTCCAGTCATCCCTGGACTCGGGCACGCTGCCACAGTTCTTAACAACTGGCGTGACCCACCTGCTCCACAAATCAGGTAGCACCGCGGAACCCAAGAACTATAGACCGATCACATGTCTTCCAACCGTCTATAAACTCCTTACGTCCATTCTGAGAGTGAAAATTACTAAGCATATAGAAGACCACTCCATCTTGTCTAACTCTCAGAATGGATGTAGGGGCGGGTCCCGTGGTGCTAAGGAGCTACTGCTATTTGACATGGCCATTAGCCAGCAGGTTCGTCGTAACCGAAAGAGTCTCTCGACTTGCTGGATAGATTATAAGAAGGCCTATGATTCCGTACCGCATACATGGCTGATGAGGGTGATGGAATTGTATAAAATCAACACAACCCTACGCACCTTCCTCATGTCATGTATGTCGCAATGGAGCACGGTGCTTCGCTATCCAGGATCTCGGCAGCCCCTGGCGGTTGGCGAACCTGTAAGAATTGCTAGAGGTATATTCCAGGGCGACAGTCTGAGCCCTTTATGGTTTTGCCTAGCCCTGAACCCTCTGAGTACGCTACTGGAGGCTTCAGGACTCGGCTACCGGTTGCGAAGAGGTGGTCGGGTGATATCTCACCTGCTTTACATGGATGATCTGAAATTATTCGGTTCTAATAATTCGCAACTGATGGAATTATTGAAGGTGACTGAAAACTTTAGTAACTCTATCAGGATGGAATTTGGAATTGAAAAATGTGCGGTTATGCATGTAACTCGAGGAGAGATAATGGAATCCGAGAGAGTACAACTCACGGATTCCATTCAACTTCGATCGCTCTCCGCAACCGAAACCTACAAGTACTTGGGTATGTCAGAGGCCTTAGGTATATGCAAGGCTGACATGAAACAATCGTTGCGAGTACGATTCTTTGGCCGCCTGAAAAAAGTCCTTAAAAGTTTCCTGTCAGGCGGTAATAGGGTTCGTGCTTTCGTTTTTTTTTTTTTGGGTCATGCCAGTCTTGATGTACTCCTTTGGCATACTCAAGTGGACTCAGACCGACCTGGATGCCCTAGACAGGGGGGTCCGCTCTCTGCTGACATCATACCGGATGCACCACCCACGCTCATCGGTGATGAGATTGTACATCCCACGGAAGTGTGGGGGCCGAGGCTTTCTTAGTGCTAAAACCCTCCACAACCGTGAGGTGTGCAATCTCAGAGAATACTTTCGGGCCACCGATAGGGGTATGCACCGGGATATGGTAGCAGTTGACAGTGGACTCACACCTCTCTCACTGGCTAAAGAGAACTGGCGCAAACCTGTGGTGCTGACGACCAGTGACCGCGTGAGTGTATGGCAGGGCAAGGAGCTGCATGGACGATTTTACCGGGCTCTTCGTGGGCCCGATGTAGATTTTCTTGCGTCTGTAGCCTGATATAGTGGTGATAGATCGCTTGGAACGCCGCGCAATTATAGTCGATGTCACCATCCCTCATGATGAGAATCTCGTGAAAGCGGAAAAAGACAAACAAATTAAGTATCTCGACTTGTCTCACGAGATTGTCGCCATGTGGGATGTGGACTCGGCTGTAATTGTACCGATAGTCGTCACGGTAAACGGACTCATGGCGAAGAGCCTCGACCACCACCTTAAGAGGCTCTCGCTGGGAAGTTGGATCAAAGGCTTGGTGCAGAAAGCGGTTCTTCTCGACACGGCACGTATTGTGAGGAGGTTCCTCTCTCTGAGCCCCTAACCGCCGACAGCTTGGACCCTGCTCCCGCTACCGGCGGTAACCATTTTGTATTTTTTTATATATACGTTGTTTTTTTTTCCTTTATATACATGTATATGTAAAAAAATATATAATGAGATTATGAATAAATGAGTGAAATAATAATAATAATAATACTCTTTATTGTACACTCAACAGAATCACAAAACAGAAATAATACATGGACAGTAAATACAACGGGCGGCCTTATCGCTGCCAGCGATTTCTTCCAGGCAACCATAATTTAACAGAAATGCGCTTAGGAAGAAGTAGGGGTGTACAAATTAAAGCTAAGAAAATAAAAAATAATAATAAGTACATGCTAAAATTAAACAGTGTGTGACATGACAATGATAGAATAGCGACGAAGGGAAAAATACATAATAAGAAAAATAAATACAGTGACAACAGTTGAGGCAAAATTAATCAAAAGATAGATAGTGGTCCCTGACCAGGGACTTAAATGATGTTAAAGTTTGGGCACTCCTTATTAATAATGGTAGTGCATTCCACAAATTAACTGCTTGGACTGTAAATGACTTTTTATAATAATCACTAGAATGGGTAGGGATTTCAAGCATATAATTATATGAAGAGCGTAAGGTATAAGAGTTAATAAGATGCAGAAATTTAAAACGATCTTTTAAATAAGAAGGAGTTTGACCATTGAATAAAATACCAAAGAGAAGAGATAACACATGAGCATTCCGGCGAAGAGAGATTGGGAGCCATTTGAGCTGTTTTCGATATTCAGAGACATGGTCGTATTTGCGCAAGCCAAATACGAATCTTATGCATAAATTCTGGAGACGCTCTAATTTATTCAGTTGCTCTTTTGTTAGATCAAGATAACAGGTGTCGGCGTAGTCGAGAATGGGAAATAACAGAGAGTGTACAAGCGTAATTTTAGTGGACACAGGTAGAAAATTTCGCAATCTTTTCAAAGAATGTACAGCCGAAAACATTTTTTTACTGATAATATTTATTTGTGGCACCCAAGATAAGTACCTATCAAAAATAATACCCAAATTTTTCACAGTTTCACTGAAGGGAATGACATGCCCATTAAATTTTACACACGGCAAGGTGTCCCAGTTGATCTTAGTTAATAACCTTGAACTCCCAATTACTATTAGTTGACTCTTAATAGGATTTATTTGAAGCCCATAAGAAAGACTCCATCGTAGAATAGAAGAAAGATCATCATTTAAAGAGATTAAAGCGTTTGGAAGATCATCCAGGGAGACATGACGATATATTTGTAGATCATCTGCATACAAGTGGTAGAGAGAAGATATACGCGGAGTTATTAAATTAATGAAGATAGCAAAGAGTAAAGGAGACAACACGCCACCTTGTGGAACGCCAGCAACAGTTGTACACCAAGTTGAGAAAGTGTCCCGAACCTGTATACGTTGCCGACGACCAAACAAGTAACTATGAAACCAGTCAACTGCATTCGGAGATATGTTAAGAGAACGTAGAGTAGCAATTAGAATCTCAAAATCTACAGTGTTGAAAGCGTTGCTAAAATCAAGCAAGGTTAATACTGTAAGTTGCCTATTATCCATAGCGAGCCTTATGTCATCTGTAATTTTAATAAGTGCAGTAGTCGTACTATGACCGGGACGGAAACCTGATTGGAGAGGATTAAGGATAGCGTGTTTTTCAAGATATGAACTAAGTTGAGTATGGATAAGACGTTCTAGGACTTTCGAGAGTAATGGAAGAATGGAGATAGGACGATAGTCAGAACAGGATATAGGATTGGATTTTTTAGGCAATGGAATAATATAAGCATCTTTCCATGCAGTAGGAAAGGAACAAGAGGATATTGAAAGGTTCATAATTGAGGTTATGACAGGACATAGGAAATCAAGGAGAGGAATGATCATCTTACGACTAATGCAATCACATCCAACAGCATCAGAATCGATATCTAATAAGTTCTTCTTAACATCACGATCATACACTTGACTTAAAGAAAACATTGGATAATTAGGAGTGGGAAAAGAAGAAAGTTCAGCTAATGCACTAGCTTTTAATGAACCATCATAGGTAGAAACAGATGAGAAGAAACTATTAAGTAGGTTTAGATCTAAATTATGGGGTAAGGATTCTGAATTAACTTTCCCAACTCCTAAAGTTTTGAGAAACCTCCATGCCTTAGATGGGTCTGCATTATGGAGTGTGGAATTAATATAGCGTCGTTGTGCATCTCTACACAACTTGTTACAGCGATTACGTAAGAACTTGTATTTGTCGCGGTTAATGTCCGAAGGGTTGACTTTAAATTTGGCCTTAGCAGCATTACGCTT
This sequence comes from Macrosoma leucophasiata, assembly GCA_036365455.1. Classification (NCBI taxonomy): domain Eukaryota; kingdom Metazoa; phylum Arthropoda; class Insecta; order Lepidoptera; family Hedylidae; genus Macrosoma; species Macrosoma leucophasiata. Next base: position 6,816,089 of record JAWQUS010000015.1, read on the forward strand.
AGCCATTACTGCTTTTATGTCGTCAGTGAGCCAAGGAGCTGGTAGATGTTTTACTTTTACTGGCCTGATAGGTGCATGAATGTCAAAAAGCTCGATTAGCAAAGAATTAAATATTGCGACCTGTTCATTCACTTCAGTGGCATTTGTAACTACGGACCAATCTATTTTACACGCATCTTCAAGAAGTTTATTCAAATCAATACCACGAAAATTACGTTGTAGAAGCACCTTACGTTTGGCTTTAGGTGGACGGATTTTGTATGACACAAATAAAAGGTCGTGATATGAGAAGGCTTCAGCAGGGCACTGACCAAATTTCGCCACATGATCAGTTGCAGAGACTATAATTAAATCCAAGAGAGATGGAGAACAATTGGGGAAATAGTGTGTGGCAGAAAGTGGGAGAAGATGCAAATCGGTAGCATCAACTATAGATTTTAAACGTATAGACCTTGTGTCATTCTTTAAAAGACATGTGTTAAAATCACCCATTATAACAGTATGATTATATGATGGAGTGATGTCCTCTAAAAGACTTTCAAAGAGTGAAAAATAGTCAATTGTTAATGAAGGACTGTAGAAGACACCAAGCAGCAATTTAGTGTGACCGAAGATAATTTCTATAAATAAGTGTTCCGCACCAGTATTATTTATATTGGGTGATTTATGAACAATAGAGAAGGGTATATGGGAACGAAGATAAATGGCCACTCCACCTCCACCGCGGTCTGCACGATCGTTGCGTATAAGATGAAAGCCTGGAATAGCATAGGAAGTAGAGGGAAGACATGGCTTGAGCCAGGATTCTGAAACTAGAATTGCGTGAAGGTGGGAACCTGTTAATGATGCTAACATGTACCAACAATAAATATTGCAAAGACATACCAACTATAGTACTGGTTTTTTAAATATACATGCGTCAAAGTATTTTTTTATGTAATGAAAGTGGCAACAAGTATGCAGTTCACATTGATGTTAAGTGATGACTGCAGCCTATAGACACCCACACAAAGACCAAAGTCAACCAAGGTCAAAATGCAGATGCGATTAGCGATGGGCGACTCGAGCAAAATTGCCCGCCCGATTCGGGCCTGTCCTCAAAACCGATAATCCGAGTTCGCTTTGCGCTGAAACGGGCTGAACCGCGACTATACATCATGACGCTATCAAGCTGCTATCAGTCACGCGTCACGCAGACGTAGTCGCCGCCACAGAATAATTTACAATATTGGCACTTAATTTCGCGGGCCGCGCGGCCCGCGCTTACCGAGTTACCGTACGTACGGGTTGTGCGAATGAGAAAGGTAAATTGTTTAATTAGGTAATAGAACGAGAGAGAAGATATACGGGTTGACGGTTGACGGGTTACGTTTTAAAGCATGTAAATGAGAAAGGCAAATTATTTCAGTATGTGATAGAATGAGACAAAGTCAGGCAGCAAATGAATGTATTTATTTATTCAATTATTGCATACGGTTTGACGGATTGCGGTCTGCTGCCCGTCTGCCCGCCATGGCCGCCACTCGACTTTAAGATGGAAAAATGTCTCAATCACAAGAAACATTTTTTTTTGGAACACTTAACCTCAGAAGTCAAAATTAAGAATTCGTCACGTCATACATTAGGGCTTACACAATAGAAGAGTAGGTAGAGGTACATACCTAATAAGTATTTGATGATAAATTTAGAATTAAGCTTATACCTACTGTACATATTACTATTTTAGTTATATTTAATACAGTATTACCTTAATTTTGAATTTATCATTTCAGTGCAAAGAATCAAAATAACTACTTGCGAAAACTAATTAGCAAAAAAGTAATAGGTATCTTATTCGGTTTAGTAAGTACCTACAAGAAATAATCTTTTAAATTACTTGCCGCTATCACTACAATATCATAAATTTCCTACCTGTTTATAAATAAATTTGTTATGAACCGACCAAGTGCGTGTCGGACTACGTGCAATACAGGATTCCGTTTTTAAGTTGATCGACGACTACCTACTTATTATTCATAGATACCCGTCTACTTTTTTGTGATGGTTTTCCTTTTCAAGTCATTATATTATTAGATAACTATTACCGTAAATTTTTTCGCATGTCCAAATACAATACCAGCATTTAGCAGCCATAGGGAGAGGAGGGCCGCAGCTTCATAGGCAGGTAGTTCACAAGCGGATTTTTTAAAAAAGAAATGGTTTTCCTAATCGATCAATATTTTTCAAAGATCTATTCAATTAAATCTTACACTATGGACATGGGATCAATGGGATGCGAGAGGGTAAAAAATTAGGTACACTTTACGTGGAGGAGCGTTTAGGTTACCAAGTAGGTAGCTACCCGGAAGGTGCCTAAATTTTTTTCAGTATATTATTTTGTCGGTGTAAATAGTATGTAAAATAGAAATTTGGAAATATAACGGCCACTTAGATAATCACTAATTAGATATAATATATCTACTTCTAATCACATACATTTCTAATCTATACCTACTTCATCATGGACGAAAACTAAAATAATTATATGTATAATAATTATTAATATTGGCACATTACAGCTTTTTTTTATTTAATGGAAGTGACAAACAAGATTGCAGTTCACATTGATGTTAAGTGATGACTGCAGTCATAGACACCCACACAAAGATCAAGATCAAAATGCAGATATGCGTTACCACTCCTGAGGCCTAAGGTGTTATGCCTCTGTACCGGAAATTACAGGGCCGTACATTACCACCTGACCGGAACACGATAGTGCTGAACACTATAATTTAGCTGCAAGTATATTAGGTAATGCGGTGGTGCCTACGTTCGCGAGCTCCGTCACTGGAGCTCTACCACCAGTGTAAAGCTTTCTAGTACTAAAAGCTTCTGAGCTATGCTGCGGACAGACGGACAGATAAGGCGAAACTATAAGTATTCCTACATTCCTAGTAGGCTACGGAACCCTAAAATGATGTTTTAAATACCTAGGTTAATGACAAGGTAAACATGCTTAGGTTATATTAAATACCAATATATATTACCAATGCTCTAGTGGTCATTATTGCGCGCCATGTAAATAAATTTGTAAATGAATGCAATCATCGAAAACGCATGCGCGCTAAAAGAGACCAGTGCGCATGCGCGCTAATGACGCGAAGCGCAGTGCGCATGCGCGCGCGTGCCTGACGCCTAGTCTTAAGTGTTTTGGCATTTGACCACGTAAATATGTTTTCTCGTGAATCTGCCAATATTCCATATAAAGTTCCTAGTAAAATCCCCATCACTTTACCGGATCCCTCTCATCATATTTCATAATAATATGGAACCATATAATCATCTTCATCTTCCTAATGGGTATTCAATAAGAAATTATGAATGTGAAAATAAACGAAGATTGGCTGCAAAGGACTTAAGTCCATGGCCATAAAACAAATAATTAAAAAAAAAAAAAACTAGTGTTGAGTGAGTCTGACGCATTACGAATGAGTTTGTAAGAGTAGGCTTTTTTTATAACAGACTGAGTCAATAGGTACTTACTTCATTCCGCTTCAAATGACGCGAGGTTGTCCAGGCAACGAAGTGACTTATAGTTTCGTGGTACATTTAAAGCAATATTACGGAATTTGTTGCGAGACAGAATTTGTACTTACCGTCGCTTACATAGTGTGACTGACTTACATTTTGTTAGTGATGGGAGAAATTCTGTCACGCGATACATATGAAGTACATATTATTATGATACATATACTTAACAAAGTATGATGAGGACTTCGGTAGCTCAGTGGTAAAGCGTTTGACGTTCACAGGATCGATCCCTGACTGAATTCAAATATTTCTTTTCTGTTTTTGTACGATATTATTATTTTAATAATACGAAATAAAAACATTTCTAAAGTTATTAAGGCCGATAGATACCTATGCCTTCTTTTTAAAGACGCGGTGTTCAAGCTGTTATATTCTCTCTTTTTCTTACACAACGCCAAAGAGCAAGTGGTAACATGTTATATTGGACTGGTCTGTTGTGGTTTGCGGGTGGTAATTTCTATCACGATATTAAGCTGTTGATAAGTATTTTCATGTGTGTATTTATAATAATATATGCATATGCCATGGACGTTCACATTATCTGTATATATTCTATTTTAATTCCCATTTGTATTATATCTAAGGATTTTGACTAAATGAGCAACACTCTGGGTTTGTTGGGTAGCAGAGTTCTTCTCAGTAGTGCCTGCACTTGGAACTCTGCTAAGTGAATGACTATGTTTATGACGAATTGATTTTTCTTTTTCTTCTATGAAGGAATTGAAAGATTTCATATATAAATCGGTTAAATTTAAATTTTATTTAATTTGTATATTGTATATTTTTATATTGTAAACGGGACTTAATCGCGTACTATTTTAAGTGTCGAGGTAAATACTTCGATTAAAATAGTACGCGATTAAGTCCCGTTTACAATATAAAAATATGAATACAAATCGTGAAAGTTTAAAACAATTAATTGTATATTTTAATTTGATTATTATTACTACCTATTGAATAATAATAATTATTGTTTTTATTTTAGTATTTTTTTTTGACGACCAGCTTAGTCCTGCGGTGTGAGATGACCGTTTGAATCGAAGGGTCACGGGTTCGATCCCCGCACCGGAACAAATTTTGTATGGCCTACAGATATTTGTTTCGGGTTTGGGTGTGTGTGTATGTGTTGTATGTGTACAACGGCACTCATGACACAGGTTTATACCTACTGTGGGGCTGTGAGTATAAGCGGCTTCTATTTTTTACTTTTTTTATTATAATTCATTCGCTAGCTTGTAAACTGACAATACAAAAGTGTCCTTGGAGACCAATTTGAAATAAAATATTTGAGTTTGATTTTAAGTACCTACTTAATAAAAATATGAATTTGACGCAATGTCAATGCCTCGTAGAATGTCTATTTTCATTGTTATTGTACATGCTTATTTTCCACCAATAACGGTGGCAAACAGGAACGTCAGGTATTCACGTGAATGTTAAGTGATGTCTGCAGCCTATAAACATCTACAAAACAGAGGTCAAAATGCAGCTGGGTTGCCACCCCTGAGACCTTAGTTGTTATATCTCTTTGATAGCTATTATGGGACCATACATTGTCATCGAAACAAAACACCATGGTGCTGAATACTATAATATAGCGGCAAATAGATCAAACAAGTAATGCGGTAGTGCCTATGTCCTCGATCTTCTACACTGCAATGGAACTATACCACCAGTAATAGTGTACGGGACTACTATCATACCCATAATATTATATTGCTTTCCCGTTCACTTCCGCCACTTTTTCGCTTGGTATTTGATCGGTGATTCACGAGATGGTCCTATGGTCCCGCTAATGTTTGAATTCCAAACTGTTCAAAAATAAGCATTTGAAACGGTAATCACGTTCCAATGATTTGGAACACCTAAATTTTTCGAATCAGTGAATCGGTACATTAAAGAGTTGCACACGGCTACTCGGTCGGCAAATCACTAATCACTAGCTCGGGCCCCGGATTTCGTGGAATTGGATTGTACAAAAAAGCGCGCGCTTTGCATTAGGTGACACGAAATTCACAAAATTCATTTTAACATTTTAACATTATAGTTAGTAATTTCATTACGTATAAAAATGGTTGGCAGTAAAAGAAGTATAGTTTGGGAGTTTTATACAAAAAATAGTGACGGTTTAAGAGTGAGCTGCAAATTATGTTCGGCAAATTACAAATACAGTGGAAACACCACAACTTTAATAACTCATTTAAAAAAGAAACATATTGTAGCGTACAGTGAAGCAACTTACCCAAGAGAAACGACTACTGTGATTTCCACCCCGGCATTATATATTGATGGAAGCAATATTATGTCATCATCCCAAGGACCAAATACATTAAGCCAAATAAATGAACCGGCACTAAAAAGACCGCGACAAATGCGATTGACTACACCTACTAGGATCAATAAAAAAAAAGTTGACGAAGCGTTGATGGAAATGATAACATTAGACATGCAACCGCTACAAATTGTTGAAAATGAAGGCTTCAAGAAGTACACAAATTCTTTAAATCCTGATTATGAACTACCATCCCGTAAAAAAATTTCTCTACTATTGGAGGATAAATATACAATTTGCACTGCCGAACTAAAAGAAAAATTAAAAACTGTAGATGATATTGCATTAACGACCGACATATGGAGCTCTGACAGCCAGAAGAGCTTCATCAGTGTAACTGCCCATTACATTACAGATGCCAAATTACATTCCATTAATATTTCCACCAAAGAACTTTCAGAACACCATACATCCCTAAACATTGCGAATGCTCTCAGAAATATTTTGACTGAATGGCAGATCTTGGACAAAGTGGTAAGCATCGTCACGGATAACGCCTCGTCTATGAAAAAGGCTGTGAGTGATTATCTAAACAAAAGAAATCATTTTTGCGTTGCCCATACACTGAATCTTGCTGTAAAAGATTGTATCACTAAAGACGTCGAAAATAGTCTAACTAATCATTTAAAAAATGATGACGTGTTGAGAGTTATTTCGAAAAGCCGTGCTTTAGTAAGTCATTTCAGACATAGTATAAAATCCGCAAACACCTTGAGAGATATGCAAAATCAAATGAATTTGGAAATAATAAAACTTAAACAAGATGTGCCGACAAGGTGGAACTCTACATTTTATATGTTTGAGAGGTTAGTACGAGTTAAAGTTCCACTATCGGCAACCTTACCTTTACTCGATTGTCCACCACCAAACTTGGATTCAGCGGAGTGGTTGATTCTTCAAGACTGCGTTGATATTTTACGAACTATTGAAAAAATTTCCACTACATTGTCTGGAGAATTGTACCCTACTTTGTCGATTATTATTCCGTTAGTAAGAGGACTTCAATCTGCAATAATGAAAAAATCACCATGTACGGAAGCAGGCAGACACTTACAGGGTTCTCTATTAGAAGTAACTGACAAAAGATTAGGTATATATGAAAATAATAGAACGGCAGCCAAGGCTACAATTCTCGACCCCCGTTTTAAAAAAAAAGCTTTTGGTGTCGAATTAGCTGCTGAAAATGCTGTCAAATACGTTATGGAAGAGTTAGCTCAGTATCAACTCCCTCCGTCGGAGATACAAGAAGAACCTGCCGCATCTACTTCAGTATTACAGACACCAACCAGTGATGACGAGCTGTGGGAGGCATTTGACAGAAGAGTAAGCGAAAGCTTTACACGACAAACGCCATTATCTTCTGCCTCGATTGTTCTTAAACAATATTTGGATATGCCATATATTGATAGGAAACAAGATCCTCTTCAATTTTGGGAGCAACGGAAACATATACTTCCTACTTTATATAGAATGGCATCCAAATATCTATGCATACCTGCTACGTCCGTTCCGTCAGAACGACTTTTTTCGAAGGCGGGATTGCTTGCCAACGAGAGAAGAAACAGGCTTTTACCCAAAAAAATAGAGCAAATATTATTCCTCAATTCATTTTGTACCGATAAAAAAAGATTTTGAAGTACATACGTACATACTTTATTCTATTTCTATTTTTTCGTTATATATTTTGTTGCTAAATTATTTAAAAAAGGATAAAACCCGTACATTATTAAAAAGATTAATCAGTCAATGAATAATTACCCGTAACATAGATAGGTACCTATACTAAAATGAAAGAAATTTTATTCTTATATGCTATATTATTTATACATGATTAAGTCGATTTCGTTGAATTAATTATCTGTGATATTCAAAAGTTTCACATTTGATAAGAATTGTATTTAATCTTTATGTATATAATCTAAACACTACAGAAAAAATAAAATTGGAGTATCTGTTTGTAATATGAAAATACCTAACCCTTTTTATTAAGCGCATATAAAAATACAGCGATACATATTATGTAATAGCAAAACAACTATTTCGTCTGTCTGTCTGCTTGTTTGTTTGTGCCGGCTAATCTCGGGAACGGTTGGACTGATTTTGACGGGATTTTACTAGCATATATTAGCTCAGATAGCTTATGTTATAAGGAATAACTTAACTTAAGCTACTTTTTTATTTATGAATTATATAATTCTAACTGCGCCCACGACACATCCGCGTAGGTACTGAACAATAATTTTGTTCAATTCTACGTGAATGAAGTCGGGTGCCCAGCTGGTTATGAAAATAAATAATAACATGCCCACATACTATTTTTGTTATCTTAATATATATAAATCTCGTGTCACAATGTTTGTCCTCAATGGACTCCTAAACCACTTAACCGATTATAATAAAATTCGCACACCATGTGCAGTTCGATCCAACTTGAGAGATAGGATAGTTTAAATCTCAAATTATAGTCGCAATTTTAATTTATTGCTAATTATTTGTCTGTTATTATTTGACAGTCACAATTATCTGTTAACTCCAAATGATTCTAACAGATGTCGATACCTTTCGACTGGGTTGAGTAAGTAATCAATAGATGGCGCTGCTATGGTAAATCTACAAACGTGTCATATAAGCTACATTTTAACAGCATAATTACCACGTGTTGTTGACGCTATAAAATTAATTTAATTTATTTTGTAGTGAACGAAATACCGTATAATTCAATTATTTCCACTTTTTAAATTTTTGGTCTGAGCATAGCCGGCCACGTCTATATATATGTATAAAAATGCAACCCGTTTTCCTTGGTCACAGCATCACGCGTGAATGGCTTCACCGATCTGGCTAATTTTGGTTTTGAATGATTTTTGGAAGTCTAGGGAAGGTTTAAAAGGTAAGAAAATATGAAGAAATTGAAGGGAAACAGTGAAAACCCCAAATTTTATTTTTCCATACAAATAGTCCGTATCTATCAAACCTTTGACACCTTATTTCATTCTGAGGCAATACGAAGTTTGCCGGGTCAGCTAGTAAAAATATAATAATTTAAGTAATTATAGTTGTATGTAAAAAAAAATATTTTTTGACTGCTTAACTGTGGTCTGTCATTTAGACGTAAATGGAATAACACGGAGAACGGTACAGGAAAACCGGCGGGCTCGGGTTCAAATCTCAGCAGCCGAAAATTGTTATGTTTTTATTTTAGATATTGTTTTTTGTATATTTTTGTTTTTTATTATTCGTCTACTTAGTCAATTTATTCCTATAAATCTTAGTACCTAATAACAAATTTGGCTTCCTTCATAAGTTTTTGTAAGGAATGTTTTTTACAAAGATAAGTAGGTACTTAATGTAGTGTTACTAATTTATTTTTATAATAAAGAACTTCGTTCCTATCCGGTGTCCCACGACACCACACGGTTTTCAATCATAAATGACGGTATTCACAGTGATGATGAGTATAAAATTATATACATGTGTGTATTTGTATATGCATATGCCATGGATGTTCATATTATCTGTATTGTATTCTATTTTAATTCAATTTGTATTTGATCTCAGGATTTTTAACGAAGCAACACACTGAGCTTGATCGGCAGGGGATTCTTCTCAGTATTACTTGCACTTGCTTGCAAACTCTGTTAAGTGAATGACAATGTTTATGACTAATAGATTTTTGTTTTCTTCCATGTAGGCATTGAAAGATTCGATGATTTATTTGTTAAATTTCATTTATAAATTGGTTATTATTAATAACACCTATGAATTTATAAGTCGTTCATTATAGGTAGCTTGTAATCTGTTAACTGTGTAACAAGTTACAACTGTGTAACATGTTGTAACCTGTTAATTTGAAATAAATATTTGAAGTTGAATTTAAAGATAATTTGGTGGTGGTAGAGGACCAGTGTAGGAGCTCGAGGGCTCAGGCAACACTACATTACCTAATCTATCGCCAAATGGTAGTGTTCAGCACTATCGTGTTCTGGTTATATGGTAATATATGGCATCGTAATAACTATATATATATATATCACCACCTAGCCGTTTTCGACTACAGTGACTTACTAACTATAACAGACACATAACAACTAATGTGTTAGGGGTGGTAACGCATCTGCATTTCAACCTCTGGTATTTATTTAAGTGTCTATGGACTGCAGTCATTACTTATCATTAATTACATAAATGTGTATAAAAATAATTCAGTTATAACAAGCCTTATCTTATAAGTGTCTACTGTTTTATGTTTTCCTTGATTAATGGATGCTTTCATTATACCTAAATACCTATTATTTTTATTCATTATTAAAAGTAATAAATATTTTATTTAGTTGGGAAGTAATTATTTCTTTCTTATTCGCAATTTCCAATCCTAATTTCTTAGTATCCGGATAACTCAAGTTGATTTGATTTCTTTCTGGATTTGTTGGAAAAGTTCGCCTGCTTGTCGATCGCATCCAGTTTGAGGTACTTTTTCTAAATTTCGCCTAAATGGTATTAACGCTAATTAATGTTATCTTTTTCCGTATAACACGTGTACATAGTTAGTTCTGTAGGCACATATATATACATTATACCAGACTGCACGTGTACCTATGCGAAAGTAGGTATTCAAAGTATTCATGTGTATGTCATAATGAAAAATGGTTGCTTATGAAATTGTTTAATAATAAGTAATAATAATGGCAACCCATTATACGTCCCACTGCTGGGCACGAGTCTCTCCTTTTTTTGGGGGTAGGCCTGGAGGAGGCCTTACTCCACCGCGCTGCTCCAATGCGGACTGATGGAGGTGGGTGGGTTAGTGACCAACCCGCTGTCGGATGTTTTCAAACCGCCCATAAGGCCTCCGACAAAAGGTTTAACGATTGCTATCCATCGAAAGCAACCGCGACCGGCGATGGCTTAACGTGCCCTCCGAAGCACGGAAACGCGCATTTAATTTGCCACTAGCGGTCACCCATCACACTACCCGACCGCGCCCGTAGTGCTTAACCGAGTAGATCGCTTACGATCTACACCAGCCGCTGGGCCATGCGCGCTTCAATGAAATTGTTTAATAACGTGTAAGCTAAGTTAAAAAAAGACGGCGTGCGGAGCGGCTTCTTGCAATGTAAGTAGGTAATTAATATCTCATACTTTTCATTATATCTTAGCACGGGTCAACCCGAATTGCAACCCGGGCAAACATTTATACCAATCCGGGTTGCCCGGATTGAGAAAATTGCGACCCGTCCCATCGCTAGATGCGATACCATTCCTGAGGCCTAAGGTGTCAAATTCAAATGTGTCAGCCATTCTGGAGTATGCGTAACATGTTTATATGCGAATAAGGTAACATCAGCCTAGTAATTACAGGCCGGTTATTATACAAAAAAAAAATTACTGGTGGTAGAGCTCCAGTGACGGAGCTCGCGGGCGTAGGCACCACCGCATTACCTAATATACTTGCCGCTAAATGGTAGTGTTCAGCACTATCGTGTTCCGGTCAGGTGGTAATGTACGGCCCTGTAATTTCCGGCACAGAGGCATAACACCTTAGGCCTCAGGAGTGGCAACGCATCTGCATTTTGACCTTGGTCTTTGTGTGGGTGTCTATAGGCTGCAGTCATCACTTAACATCAATGTGAACTGCATGCTTGATTGCCACTTCCATTACATAAAAAAAAACCACCTAACCGGAACACGATAGTGTTGTGACGACCCCTAACTACGACAGACATTACAAACAAGATCTCAGGGGTGGCAACGCATCTGCATTTTGAACTATGGTTTTTGGGTAGATGTCTATAGGCTGCAGTTATCACTACATAAAAATAAAAATAACACGCCTACACTTACAGCCTTACAGTATTTATAAATCTACAAACACCCAGACCCGATACAAATATACGGCCCAAATATCTGTAGGCCGTATATTTGTCCCGGTGCGGGGATCGAACCCGCGACCCTCCAAATCAAACGGTCATCTCACACCGCTGGACTAACCGGGTCGTCAATTCATCCATTTTTTTTTTTTTTTTTACATGTAATGGAAGTGGCAAACAAGCATGCAGTTCACATTGATGTTAAGTGATGACTGCAGCCTATAGACATCCACACAGAGACCAAGATCAAAATGCAAATGCGTTACCACTCCTGAGGCCTAAGGTGTTATGCCTCTGTGCCGGAAATTACAGGGCCGTACATTACCACCTGACCGGAACACGATAGTGCTGAACACTACCATTTAGCGGCAAGTATATTAGGTAATGCGGTGGTGCCTACGCCCGCGAGCTCCGTCACTGGAGCTCTACCACCAGTATGCCTGTAATGTCTCTGTGATAGTTATTACGGTGTCTTACATTACCATCTAACAGGAACACGACAGTACTGAACACTACCATTTGGCTGCAGATAGCTTAGAGAATGCGGTGGTGGCCTCGATTCCCTACACTGGAGATTTACCACCAGTAACTATGTACTTTTTTTTTTTTTTTTTTTTTAATGTAATTAAAGTGGCAAACAAGCGTGCAGTTCACATTGATGTTAAGTGATGACTGCAGCCTATAGACACCCACACAATGACCAGAGGTCAAAATGCAGATGCGCTGCCACTACTGAGGCATTAGGTGATATGCCTCCGTGCCTGAAATTACAGGGCCGTACATTACCACCTGACCGGAACACGATAGTGCTGAACACTACCATTTAGCGGGAAGTATATTAGGTAATGCGGTGGTGCCTACGCCCGCGAGCTCCGTCACTGGAACTCTACCACCAGTAAAAAGTACTTATAGTACTTACAGTAATACCCTCATTATGAACTGATTATACAACAATTCTTACTTATCGTGTGAATTCTTATAAGATTTTCTTATACTGATAATATTATTCACGTGTAACAAGTCAACTTCGGAGCAGACATCAACGTTTCGTTTGAAATTCTCCAAAGTACATAAAAAGTTTCAAGAGATGCAAAGATTTATGATTTGACAAATTCAACATGGCGGTCGCGACATTTCGAAGACGATGCTCGTGTTGGTTTGTATCTAGACGCGGTAGCGTGTCAAGCCAAGTCCAAGCTCACAGAACTGGCGATCAGCACCGTGTATTAAGTAAGTAAGTAAGTAAGTATTTATTTGCATAAAATGTAGGTAACAATTGTTGGATGGAATTGATTATACTGGTAACCTAGTACATTTTGTCACAATGCGACGTGCAAATATTATTAAAATAATATCTAATAAACAATGTCAATGTTAATAAACGAAATTAATTACAATAAAATATTACACGAACCAGCTAGAACCACTTTTGACCGCGGGACGCTGCTGCTCAGCCCGCGTAGACGAGTATGTGCCTATTTACTACCGGCATATAGGAATGGTTTAGGGTCATAGCTCACTGCAGCCACCTGCCACTGCCTATTATGTGTCAGCCATTTTGGAGTATGCGTAACATGTTTTTATGCGAATAAGGTAACATCAGCTTAGTTATTATAGGCCGGTTACTATTCGATTCGTTAGCCGAATCTTATATATATATATACACTATAGACTAAGTAGTTACGGACGTACCTACTTATAAAACATATCTAAATGAAATATATATTTAGCGTCGGATACTTGCAGACGTTAAAGTGGTCCTACATTATGGGATCAGTTTCTGGACCTCAAAAGCGTTAAAACGAGACCGTATAGATAGATACTAATCTACAAATCCGGATTTGGTACGGAGCGGACAGCGGGTTGTCAAAGGTTTGATATATTATTTTTATATAGGATTATATAGGAATGGTTTAGGGTCATAGCTCACTGCAGCCACCTTCCACCCGACCAGAACCGCCTCGTTTTACGGCGCCCACTCGTTGTCGACGGGTGGTCCACAGGTGAACGAAGCGATTTTACTCGTGAACCACACTTGATGTCTATTTTTGATGGATTTGAATTTTGATGCTGCCATCTTTTAGTGCCTATAACAAACCTATGAAGAATGTAATAATTAATTTAAAATACGACAATTTTAAAATATTTTATATCAGGAAGTTAATTTCTAAATGTTGCTATAACTAACATTAAAAAAAAATGTAGCTGTTAATTTTTGATAAGCACGTTTTAATTTTAAGAATGAATATTGATTTGTCCTTAATGTGTCTAGCATTAGTGACTTTACCTTAATTTGAACCTAGTATTTATATGCAAAGGTGAACCCCGACTTACACCGATATCGGTTTTTTTTATTTTTATTTTATGGAAGTTGCAAACAAGCATGCAGCTCACATTGATGTTAAGTGATGACTGCAGCCTATAGACACCCACACAAAGGCCAAGGTCAAAGTGCAGATGCGTTACCACTCCTGAGTGTTACGTGTTACGCCTCTGTGCCGGCAATTACAGGGCCGTACATTACCACCTGACCGGATCACGATAGTGCTGAACACTACCATTTAGCGGCAAGTATATAAGGTAATGCGGTGGTGCCTACGCCCGCGAGCTCCGTCACTGGAGCTCTACCACCAGTAAAAATGTAACCTATGTAACGTATCGCGTGAGTACTGTATTTATATGAAGAAATTCAAAGATTTGATTAAATAAATTCAAAATGGCCGCCGCTACGCTCCAAAGGCGGGCGCGCAAGAACGACGGACCGTGGGGAAATGATTGATGCGGTTTGTGGTCGCCAGTGAAACACTAGCCTTATATCTTTTTATTTGAAAGAGAAACCTTATAGATAACCAGCTGCTGCTAGCGGCTTCGCCCGCGTGGATGTCGTTTTATAATCCTGAATTTTCTTTGCTATAAACCTCACGGAGCCCGAGACCATTCCAACGAATGCAAAACCGTGGAAAATTACTAAATACGTATGAAACTGCCTCAGTTATCCAGTGGTAGCATGTTTACTATATTTTAACATTATCGGTATATATACGTAATATATATTATGTAAAAAATATTCATTGTAAACATTTATTTTTATGTATGGTATAATAAGAATATATGTATAATTATCGTAAATATGCTATATTATTTGTCCTGACAAAATATGTAAGTATATATTGTTAACCATTATTAATTTAATTTGTTTAATTATTAATTTTATTAATTTAATTTGTTTGATCTGCTTGACATCCGTGAAACACCAGGGTCCCAGATGAAAATCAGCGTCAAGTCGATTGATGTGATCGACTTGACATGAAGCTGATCTGGGCTCCCATTTGGACCAGCCGTGAGACTTAATCTCTTTTTTTTTCTTTTTTAATTGTTATTGTTTTTGCTTTTTGTTTAATTGTACCTGTGTACCAATCGCCTGGCAATTTGTATCGTCATGTCTCTGTGCTGTCCAAATAAATGTTTTCTTTTCTTTTCTTTTTCTTTCTTTTCTTTATTGCACACCAAAAGAAAATTCACAAAAAAATGCATATCAAACACATGAAGCGATTTCTTCCAGGCAACCCAAAAAATAATAGGACATATTTAAGATTTAAAAAAAAGGTAGGGTGTGCGTTATTAACTTAAAAATATTAGTACTAGGATGAAAAGACATGAAAAACGACAGTAAACAAAGCAAGAAGGATACAAGTACATAATATTAAGGTAGAGAACATACTCGTAAATAGTAAGTAAGACTTAACCTGATGTTTAAATGCTTCAATAGTCTTAGCTTGTCTAATTGCAGAGGGCAATGCGTTCCAAACGCGTACAGATTCAACTGAGAAGGATTTGGTGTAGAACTGACTGACTGGAGTGAACGGAGTTAACCTTAATTACATTGAAAAAAAAAACACACTTAATAACAACGAATCCAACTGTCGAACAAAGCTTGTGATTTTTTCCCATCGGAGCGTAAAAATCGGCCCATCTGTTCCAAGACGGTCGGTCAGCGGGCGATTGGGGAGAAAACGGCGTCCGGCCCATTAGCGGTTCCGGTCGACTGCCTCTATTGCCCATCCGAGGGCCAAACCCGGACGAATGTAAAGAAAATTGGTTAATAAAAATTAAGAACACACGAGAGGTTACAAAAGGTCGCATGATCTCTGGTTATTATATACCTATAGCTACTGTCTGTATCGATATGAAGTGCTGTTAATCATAGGTACGAGTACATATACAAAGTAAAGGAGATGTTGCGAGCTCGGCTCTGGTTCGTACACGTCCTCAAAAAATGGGTAAATTAAAGAAGAATCCGAAAAAAAACAATTAATTTAGTCAAGAACATATTTTAGAGTTACAACCACATTTAATTCAAACGATTTTATCATTTTTTACCATGTTCAACATAGCGGCGATACAGCCGACGCTTGGGATAGTACCTATGTACCTATATAAAACAAAACTAATGCTATAATATAATATAAAATCTTACTAGTGCATCTCATATTATCAAAAAAACGATGTATCGAATGCATCAATGATCGAATCGATTAATTTAAAGAAGTTCCGATGAATTTCTTTGAACTGGAAATCGATTAGTATTAACTTCTTAATATTAACACATGAGATGGATTTCGATAGTATTTAGAAAATATTACTTTTTTTCTTCAAGTACTATTTAATCAAAAAACAATTTAGAAAAATGAAAATGTCAAAATGACATTGCCCGCCATTTTCGCCATGTTGGTTTTGAGTTGCAATTCTAACTGCAAATCATGTTTTGTAACTGCAAACAATGCTTAATAAGTGAAAATATGCAGTAAAAAACGTTTTAATATTTATTTTGTCTGTTAATGATATTGTGTACAATACATGGCCGGAGGTCCGTACATTTTTGCAACATCTCCTTCCATTGATTCAGAGACTCAGTCGAACTCACACAATCCACTACAGAAGCGAAAGATTTTCATGGTACTGAGTTAATCAAATTATGTTATTCTGTGCTTAATTGATAACTTTAACTAACTTTCGAGCCTGAGGAAAATATCCAAAAACTAGGTAGTTTAACACACTTTTTCCTATACAAAGAGAGAAATCGTATTATACGTAACCTCACGCCTGTAATCCTTGAAGGGACAGGCAGAGGTAATTACATTAGGCCCATGTAACACGTGGCGAGCCTGTTGACATCTCCGGGCTCATTACCAAACTCCGAGGAATTGGGGAAACCTCCAGAATATGGAAAAATCGCAATAGAACCTATAAAGGATTTTACATCAAAAGCTATTACACGACACGGTATTCAGGCTCCGGCAGAAAGGGTGGGCGTGGCCTCGCGCCGGGTTGCCGCTTATTAAACTACACGGTCGCAGTACAAATACACGGGCCGCTCCGGTCGCCCTAATTAGGGCCGTAACTCCCTAAATGTTATTACACTACTCTGACCCCTGCTATCGTACCCTGAATACCGTGCCATGTAATAAGTCCTATCGTTATCTCTGATAGCCCGCGACCCTAGAATGCCCCTAGCGTTGTAGTAGGGCCCTGCTACCACTAGGCTACTGAGGCAGTTTCATAAGATCATATGAATATCCATATTCGATTGAAGTTCACTCCCTGATATTGGTGACGAAAATGATAACCAACATTCCATCAAAAGTGTCCGAATTCATGAATCTATATATACATAAAAATCAATTGCTGTTCGTTAGTCTCGCTAAAACTCGAGTACGGCTAGACAGATTGCTAATTTTGGTTTTGAATGATTTGGGAAGTCCAGGGAAGGTTTAAAAGGTAAGAAAATATGAAGAAATTGAAGATGAATAATAGTTAAAAACACAATTACATTTCCCCATTCAAATAGTCCGTATATAGGTTGGGGAAAAAGTCTTTTCGCATAATAGTATGTATGAACTTGTAATAAAATCTCTTTGGCTGTAGTATTTGTATCTGGCTGGTTTTGGTATCATTGAAAGTTAAAATTTTAAAGAACATAATTCCAAATTCAAATTAGGCAAATGTGTGATTTTCATTTGTTTTTCGTACTGTCAAGATGAGTGAATCTAGTGAAGAAATTCGATACATTTTAAAATTTTACTACATTTTACATTTTAAAATTTTACTTTTAAGATAAAAATGCAACGCAATCCGCGAAAAAAATTTGCTACTTTTATAGACCTAGTGCAGTGTCTGTGAGAGTACCACAAATTTGGTCTAAGCGTTTTCAATCCGGAAATTTTGATGTCAAAGATGCACCTCGCTCTGGTCGCCCTATTAAAATGGATGCCATTTTTGAAAAAGTGGAGCAAGATCGACTTACCAGTAGTTACGACGTAGCTGAAGAACTGAGAATTGATCACGAATTGAAAAAAGCTGGGTACAAAAAAAGCTCGATATTTGGGTACCTCACGAGCTCACTGAAAGAAACCTAATGAACCGTGTACTCATTTGTGATTCTTTATTACGACGTAATGAAACCGAATCATTTTTGAAGAAGCTGATAACTGGTTATGAAAAGTGGATCACGTACGACAAGAACGTGCGAAAAAGGTCGTGGTCAAAGGCCGGTCAGGCTTCACAGACTGGCGAAACCCGGGTTAACTCGCAATAAGGTGATGTTGTGTGTGTGGTGGGATTGGAAGGGCATTATTCATTATGAGCTATTACCACCAGGCAGGACTATCGATTCTGAACTCTACTGCGAACAACTGATGAGATTAAAGCAAGAAGTTGAGAAAAAGCGGCCGGAATTGATCAACAGAAGGGGTGTGGTGTTTCATCATGATAACGCTAGACCTCACACATCTATAGCCACTCAGCAAAAATTAAGAGAGTTTGGATGGGAGGTGTTAATGCATCCGCCGTATAGTCCTGACCTTGCACCTTCAGATTTCCACCTGTTTCGGTCTCTTCAGAATTCTTTATGCAATGTTAGGTTAACATCACGAGAGGACTGCCAAATCCACTTGTCGCGGTATTTTGATGAGAAGTCCCAAAATTTTTATAGCAATGGGATCATGTCCCTACCTACAAGATGGCAAAAGGTTATCGAACAAAATGGTACATACATACTTTAGTTAAATTTAAATAAACTTTATTAAAAAATGTTTTGAATTATCTTAAAAAATGCGAAGGAACTTTTTCCCCAACCTTATATTAAACAAACCTTTGACACATTATTTCATTGTGAAGCAATACGAAGTTTGCGGGTCAGCTAGTCTATTAATAAATAAACAAAAATCAAAATTGACGAATCACAGGCAATTATACACGTATTAAATACAAAATAACGGAAGCATCGAGGCATTCAAATTTGGAATTCGGATATTAATCATTGACTACACCGTGTCGTGTCCTCCCCCGTCCCTCATATGCCAGGGTTGTCTCAAATTCACGTTTTAAATAAGCTGTTTTTTTTTTTTATGTTATGGAAGTGGCAAACAAGCTTGCAGTTCACATTGATGTTAAGTGATGACTGCAGCCTATAGACACCCACATAAAGACCGAGGTCAAAATGCAGATGCGTTACCACTCCTGAGGCCTAAGGTGTTATGCCTCTGTGCCGGAAATTACAGAGCCGTACATTACCACCTGACCGGAACACGATAGTGCTGAACACTACCATTTAGCGGCAAGTATATTAGGTAATGCGGTGGTGCCTACGCCCGCGAGCTCCGTCACTGGTGCTCTACCACCTGTTTTCGATTTTGTTGTTGTTACCTGTCGATGAATAGAGCAACACGGGCCACCGACCGCGCAGGACCGGAGGGGAGTAGCCAAGCGTTTATTACCGATGCAAAACAGTCTTATCAATTTTTTGCGGGGGAAATTTGTGTGACTCACGCACAGAACAAAAATCGTCTATTACTACGAAACTCACATCTTGACTTAACAAAGTACATAAACAATTTCACGTGCACATTTTGACATCTCGGCCCACTTGGGCTTGTTCTTTAACAGAGGGGAAAGCCTGCATATGGCTACTCCCCTCCGGTCCGCCGCGGTCGATATAATGGACATGGTCATATTCAGTGTGTGAGTAGACGGAGTGCAGAAGCGTCATATATTTCTACACGCGTCTGGTGCCTCTTCTACATTAAATTTCTTGAGTCTTTGAGTCTTGACCCCATTTTCGGACAGTACTCTTTCAAGCTATTTGGTAAGGTGCCATCAACTGTGTGTTATCACTGTTGGTAGAGCTCCAGTGACGGAGCTCGCGGGCGTAGGCACCACCGCATTACCTAATTTACTTGCCGCTAAATGGTAGTGTTCAGCACTATCGTGTTCCGGTCAGGTGGTAATGTACGGCTCTGTAATTTCCGGCACAGAGGCATAATACCTTAGGCCTCAGGGGTGGTAACGCATCCGCATTTTGGCCTTGGTCTTCATGTGGGTGTCTATAGGCTGCAGTCATCACTTAACATCAATGTGAACTGCATGCTTGTTTGCCAGTTCCATGACATAAAAAAAAAAAAAAATCTAAGACAGATCTGCAAATCACGTTGATGCCTTATTTATCTATAAATCTATACTAATATTATAAAGCTGAAGAGTTTGTTTGTTTGTTTATTTGCTTGAACGCGGTAATCTCAGGAACTACTGGTCCGATTTGAATAATTCTTTCAATGTTAGATAGCCCATTTATCGAGGAAGGCTTAAGGTTATAACATCACGCTAAGATGAATAGGAGAGGGTAAGTAACATTGCAACCGTGCGAAGTCGGGGCGGGCCGCTAGGGTAGAGATAAATTCTAATTTGTAAAGTTTTTGGATCACCGGAAACTTCTTCGACGGTACGGTTGGTTTGTGTAGTTTATAATTTGCAATATTCGCTTATCATTGATGTTAAAACGTGTGTGTACACGTAAATGAGTTGTTTCACGTGTTAATAATAGTTAATATCTATATTGTCTATAGATTGCATGCAGTATACACTTACCATGAATGGGAGATGCATGCTTGTGTACCAATTTTATTAAATCAAAAAACGTTTTTATTTTCTTTCAATAACATGTGACAGCCCTAGCCTCCCTCCCCCTTTACAGGACAGGGGAAGTCTGAAAAATGCTGCCCATTACCATCGGCTCTTGCATCGAGTAGGGGATGGGGCTTTTTTATGTTTTCAAAAGTTATAATGATTCGAGTTTTACATTCCGGCTCAACGGAACCCAAAGCTATTAATAGGCACAGAAGTGTGCTTTTTTAGGGTTGTCTTGTTTACAAACAAATAAACATTTTCAAAAAGCACTTGAGTTGACAAGTATTTATAAATTAGTATAATCCAGTGTTAGCTACCATTTTGTATACAAAGGTTTTTTTAGAGTATATTTTTCTTTAGCTTTCCTTATTCGGGGCATCTTTGCAGGGGCAGTTAGAGAAGTTTATTTCGTATAATTGTGTTTTTATGTCATTTATTTATGTAATGGAAGTGGTAAACAAGCATGCAGTTCACATTGATGTTAAGTGATGACTGCAGCCTATAGACACCCCACACAAAGACCAAGGTCAAAATGCAGAAACGTTACCACTCCTGAGGCCTAAGGTGTTATGCCTCTGTGCCGGAAATTACAGGGCCGTACATTACCACCTGACCGGAAAACGATAGTGCTGAACACTACCATTTAGCGGCAAGTATATTAGGTAATGCGGTGGTGCCTACGCCCGCGAGCCCCGTCACTGGAGCTCTACCACCAGTAATAATTTATGTTTGTGAGGGTAAAGAACTTCGGCCTCAGGGGGTGGCAATTGGCAACTCATCTGTAATTAGACCTATCTGGTTACAGTGTCTAATTAGCAGTCACTTTCATCCATGGGAACTCCATTCATTTTTTATAAACATAACAAATAGAGAATAAGAAATTAATAAATTGGCTTTTTTTGTAAATTTTATTTTTCGCAATAACACATGCGAGTGAATTTAGAAATTAAATTTAAAAAAAGACGTGTGGCACTCGGGGACTGCCGCGGTAAAGCTATTGCATTTACATAATTATCTAAAATTATGCAAATAAAAGAAAAATAATAGAAAAATGAAACAATAATTTTCTATTAATATTTACCACTTTTTAAATATTGAATGGAAAAACAAACAATAAAAAAATGAACAAAAACAATCTTGGCAGCGGTGGGATTCGAACCCACGCCTCCGAAGAAGCTGGTGCCTTAAACCAGCGCCTAGACCGCTCGGCCACGCTACCCACGAGGTCGGACGGCGAAATTATACATGACTTTCTATAAATGAGTTTAAAATTTGTAATCCGGAGCGTCCGGTTTTTTCGTTACGGAATTTCTGAATTCGGTCCCCGCCCTCAAGGCCCGCGATAGAAGCTATTCAATAGCTTAATATGATTTTATATTAAGGGTAATAGAGTCATCTAAACGATATTGTATAAGCAGCAGTCTATCACATCGGTTGTATAGCTATTAATGAGTAATCAAAAAGCGCGAAGTTTATATTTACTTGTTTAAATATAAACTTCGCGCTTTTTCACCTTTATTTTCATACATTGTAACAAATTGGTAGTCCAGCATTTGCCTAGTTGAGAAAATCGGAAAAGATGATAAATGATTTCGTTAATATAATTAAAATTTACAAATCAATTTCAGTTCTGTACAGGTTACCGTTTCAGTTTAACTGAGGTCAATGTCCGCAATAAAAAAAAAA
Source organism: Macrosoma leucophasiata (assembly GCA_036365455.1). NCBI lineage: Eukaryota > Metazoa > Arthropoda > Insecta > Lepidoptera > Hedylidae > Macrosoma > Macrosoma leucophasiata. Next base: position 6,838,505 of record JAWQUS010000015.1, read on the forward strand.
ATGTTATTGAGTTTCCTGGTAAAACGGTGATACCATTGCTCACTCTATCGAGAAATTAATTTCGGCTTTTTCATCCACACTTATTTGTTGCTTTGTCGTTTCTTTTAATATATAAACGAACTTTTGTAACTGTACAACTGCCTCAGTCAGTATCTAGCGGAAGCAGGTCACCACCTTTGCCGCTAAATAGTAGTGTTCGGCACTATCGTGGCCGGTCAGGTACATTTATAAAAAAAAAATGTAAATAAAAGAAAATGTACGGCCCTGTAATTTCCGACACAGAGGCATATAGGCCGCAGTCATCACTTAACATAAATTTGAACTGCAGGCTTGTTTGCCATTTCCATTACATAAAAAAACAACGTAACTAGAAACAAGTGAATGCCCAGCACAACATATCGATATGCTGTTATTGAGTGCAACACTATTCCTCTATAATAGAGAGCCACCAGACCAATTACGAACGGTCTAATTATATTTGGGATATTTCGTTTGAGGAAACATTCGCTTATATTTTTACTCCCCATTCTTATTGTGAGAAGGGTAAACAAACAATTAATCAATCAAACGTGGTCCGTTTAATATATGATAACGGTGGCAAAAGTGGTGGTGGGGTCAAAAGTCTTAGGAATCGGCGTGCATGTATAAAGAGAATGATGAAGGTAGATGACGCACGAGAGGTATGTCAGGACTGGGATATCTGGCGCTCTACACTCTCTGCCTACTCCGTTAGGGACCTGGCGTGAAGATACATACATACGGTGGCAAACAAGAACGCAGTTCACATTAGAGTTCTTCTTTATGTAGTTTTGTTGTTCTGTAAACTACAGTAATTTGTCCATAGACAAAAACTACAGGTCAATATGCAAATGCGTTGTCAGTCCTGACCTAAGTTGTTATGTCTCTGTGATAGTTATTACGGGGCCACACATTACCATCAAATCGTAACACGATAGTGCTAAACACTACCATTAGGCGGCAGATGGATTAAGCAATGCGATGGTGCCTACGCCCACGAGTCCCTGCACTGGCACTCTACCACCAGTATTTGGTATCTATGTAAGTAGGTATTATTACCTTTTTTTTATTAGGTATTATTACCATTATATACTTTTTTTTTAAAACAAAAATATAAAAAAAAATACTGCAATAGAAAGTGTCTCTTATTCTCTATTTTAGAAATAGAAATAGAAAATATTTTTATTTCGAATAGATCTTTACAGATACTTTCAAAACGTCAATAAATCATAAACTACCTAGAGCGAATAACCATTACATATAGTAAAAGCAAAATCATATATTAATAGTAAATTAAAAATTAGAATTTAAACTACTTAGTTAAAACATAATAATCACAAAATTTTTCAATTCCTTCAATGATGAAAAATCATTGAAGTCTATGAATAGGTTTAAATGTGTTTGCCAACCCTGTGAGACTTCATAGTTAACTTAGTTATAATATTACTATATTTTATGCTATGCTGCACAACTGATCGATACGTCACAATTAAGAACAGCACTAGTCAAAGACCCACCAGGCTACACTAATTACAAACGGACCCATTCAACCCTCGGTGTGCCCAAAACAGAGTTAAATTCCCCCTTTCCGTCCCTTAGATCAACGGTACAAGAGTTTTTAATGATATTGAGTCATATTTTATACCAGAAAAGTGACAAATGTTAATGGCATGAAATTTGTATTGACGGTAAGAGGTGGCAACGCATCTGCAAACAGATCTTCGGTTTCTGTGTAGATGTCTATAGGTCACCATCGCTACATAAAAAAACATACAAATAATGTAAGAAAAAACGTTTTCGCAGGTTTTCGCGAGCTTTAAAGATTGTAGAAATTAAATTAGCGGTTTTTCTCGCGTATACAACAATATACATACCTATATTGGGGTATAAGAACAAGTTTGGGAGTGTTGTATAAGCGAGAAAATCCGCAAAGGATCATGGCAAGATTTGTACAGAAAAAATGAAAAAAAAGGTACACGGTAAAACAGCATGGAAATATTATCCAGTGAACCTAAACAACATTTCCTGATGCTTAAAATATTTTTAACTCTCCGGAATAAAAAGTTTGAAATTGAACTTTAGTATGGAGTGCTTCTACTGTTGTTAGGAAACACGATTTTAATTCCGGTGATAAATATTTTAAATACCAGAAAATGTTCTTTAGGTTCCCTAGATAATATTTCTAATCCGTTTTACCTTGTACCTTTTTCTAACTGTTTTTGTACAAATCAATGTATGAAACTTGCCATGATTCTTTAATTTCTACAATGTAAGAAATATTGTGTTTTACGCTTCATGTTGCGTAAAACACAACATTTAGGTACGAACGTGAAAAGAAAATTAATGATGAAAAATTAACTAACCGAATGTTCGCTTAAATCACACGACAGAGGAAAAATACATTACGCCTAAATTATTCCTAGTTATCAGAAACAAAACCGCACCTCCGATGAGGTATTACTAACGTGACCATACGCCTTGTATTGGTCGGGACATTCCCGTTTTCGTGCACCCCGCTCTGAAGACTAGTTAATAGTCAGTGATATGTTAATAATTATCTATTTTATTTTATGAACACATCATAGATATACTATTTATTTATTTAATTTTTATGCACACGAATAATAGGCACATTAGGCAGACTTAATGCAACCAGGGCATTATAAACCAGTCAACCTTCGGGTTGTGTTGAAAAAGGATGAATAGGTGCTGAGAGGTTACAATATATCCATATTAAGTACGTAGAGAATAAATACATGTTGTATATAATAAAATAAATGAGTAGAAAAATAAACTGAATTCATAAATACATATGTAATATATATGTAAATATATAACAATAATATATTATATATTATATATATATTATTGTTGTGGGATGCACAGGGTGGTTTCAGAACTGGAAGAGGATGTATGGATCAAGTTTTCTCCCTCCGCAACATCGTAGAGAAGCATCTTGCTGTGAGCCAGAAGGTTTTCTGCGGTTTTGTGGATTTGGAGAAGGCGTTTGATAGGGTATTACGAAAGGAGCTGTGGGACATTTTGCCAGAGTATGGTATTGATGGCAGTCTGCTCCGTGCAATACAGTCCACGTATGTGGGCTGTCAAGCATGTGTGCGGGTAGATGGTAACATGTCACCCTGGTTTGATGTTAACATCGGTGTCAAACAGGGTTGCGTGCTTTCGTCTAGGCTGTTTATTATATATCTGGACAAATGCCTCCAGAGGGTGAAGTTGATGGATGTGGGAGTGCGTATGGGTGACTTAGTGGTGAACTGTCTGCTTTACGCAGATGATGCGGTAATTGTTAGCTCTACACCATCTGGGCTACAAGCACTAGTCACAGTCATGAAAGAGGATTGTATGGAGAAAGGCTTACAATTGAATGTGGATAAAACTAAAGTATTAGTATTTGAAAGAGATGAACAGAGAACAAATGCAAGGGTAGTAGTAGATGATGCAGTGTTAGAACAGGTAGATGAAATTGTATATCTTGGATGTGCTTTTAGCAAGGATGGTAGGTACACCACTGACATAGAAAGAAGAGTGCTTGCTGGGAATTGCGTGAATGGAGCGTTGGGTAAGCTGCTAGAATCGAAACATCTCAGCCAGCGGGCTAGACTAGCCGTACATAATGCTGTACTTACTCCAACGCTTTTATATGGAAGCGAGAGCTGGGTATGCAGGAAAGAGCATGAAAGTAAGTTGAACGCGGTCGAGATGAGATCTTTGCGCAAGATCTGCGGTGTATCACTCACCGATCGCGTTCGTAATGAAGATGTAAGAAAGAGACTTTGTGTGAATGATAGTATCGGTGTAAAAATGAAAAAAGGCATGCTCCGATGGTTCGGGCATATAGAAAGAATGTCGAATGAGCGAATGACTAAACAGATATACAATGCGAATGTGGATGGTTGCAGAGGCCCAGGAAGACCAAGGCTGACCTACCATGACCAAATAGGTCGAGTTCTGTCTGATGGTGGGGTCAAAAGTCTTAGGAATCGGCGTGCATGTATGAAGAGAATGATGAAGGTAGACGAGGCACGAGAGGTTTGTCAGAACCGGGATGTCTGGCGCTCTACACTCTCTGCCTACCCCGTTAGGGACCTGGCGTGAAGATACATATACATATATATTATAAAAGATATGCCCTGTAATTTCCGGCACAGAGGCATAAGACCTTAGGCCTCAGGAGTGGTAACGCATCTGCATTTTGACCTTGGTCTTTGTGTGGGTGTCTATAGGCTGCAGTCATCACTTAACATCAATGTGAACTGCATGCTTGTTTACCACTTCCATTACATAAAAAAAAAAAAAAAAAGATATTATTTAATTAAGAGGTACACACACTTGTGGCTGACTGAAATCCGTACAGCACTGGGTCCCAAACGAAAACCAGCGTCGATTATAAGATAATATCTTATAGTCGACATGAACCTGATCTGGGCACCCTTTTAGACTAGCCATGACATTATGTTCCACCCTTGTTTTTTTTACTGTATTTATAGGTATATATGTGTTATTTGTTAATTGTTTTCCATTTATTTTAGTATTTATTTTGTTTGTTTATGTCTCCGTTCTGTATGTCTGAACAAATTGTTTCTTCTTTTCCCAGAAGACATTTTTTTTTATTTTTATTTTACACCACCCAACACAAAGGGCTTTGTTTATCTCGTTTGACATAATTTTAAAAGCCACTTTGTAGTACATTTCTGTGTGTGACGTAAGTGACGTAACGTGATAATAATTATGATATTAGATAAACAGCGATATATTGCACATAGGCTTTCATTTGATGGCCACGGAGTTACAGAATATGCCTGACCGGTGCCTCGAGGACTACTTTTCAGAAAACCTCTTTCTCCCCATTCCAATTATCAAAAGTCCCATTTTGATAGCAAAAATGTTGTCACTCTAGGTATCGCCAACAAACAAGCGTCCCTTGCTAATTTATATTGCATACGTTTGACGCCTAATTTGGTGTTTCCATAATTTATGGCGGCCGCTCGGCAATTTATAATATTGTTGTACAAATACTGACAATGTCGCAGTTCAACTGGTGGTAGAGCTCCAGTGGCAGAGGGATCAGGGCGTGCAGTAACGATTTTGTTTATACGGACTTGTTAGATTAATATCTCTAACTAGCTGACCCGGCAAACTACGCATTGCCTCAGAATGAAATAATGTGTCAAAGGTTTGATAGATACGGACTATTTGTATGGTAAAATGAAATTGTGGTTTTTACTATTTGCCTCACCTCCACGAACATTTCAAGAGCAGCAGGCCTACTCTTGATTCCAATTTCGTGAAATCGCTTTTGGATTATCCAATAATTACGACATTTCTTACTCTTGAATACGATACTAGCGCCACATTGTTTTAATATTGAGTGATTCTTGAGTGAACTAATTGGGATTGTGTAAATCCGTTGTCTGGACAAAAATGCTACTCTTGACGCGATTTTGACAGCTCAATATTGTTTGATTATTGTGTTTGATATTGGTTTGCTATTGCCTTCCACCCAATAAAGAAAGTGTATCTTTTTTGGGATTGTGTTACAAGAGTTTTATACAAAAATCATTAAAATGGCCCGATTAGCTCTTATGTATGGTGAATTGAGAGAAGCACATAAACGAGAGCTAAGGGAACGCCGTAATGAACGTCGATTGATGCGTTATATGGATAGAGCATTTGCTGTGAGTGAAGACGAGTTTATGGCTCATTATAGAGTTTCAAGAGAAATATTTGACGGTCTCTTTGAAGATTTGAAAAACATAATCCCACAACCGAGACGAAAAAGTGATGTATCTCTCAAACACAAGGTAAGCTCATGATTATAGCAGTGCACAAACTTATAAGTTTTCCGTGGTTCCACTGTTCCCAGTGTCTGTCTAGTCTTGTGCATTGAGGCCTTACACGACGGGCTTCGCCGGGTACACTTTAAAAATTAAAGGCCGCCAAGAGTCACTGCACCTTACCCTGATAAATGTTTCAAACTAAATTTTATGTGCTAAGTATATAAACAATGAAACATTTTAAACAATTACCCTATGTGTTGTTACAGATTTTAGTAACTTTGTCTTTTTATGCCACTGGGAGTTACCAAAGGCTTGTGGGAAGGGCATATGGTACAGTCATGTCCCAACAATCAGTCTCACGAGCAATAAGAGAGATAACAGAGGCATTAAATAACCCTGTTATATGTAATAAATGGATTAAGTTTCCTCGGACAATCCAAGAGAGGAATGCAATTAAAAGAAGGTATTTTTTACTACTTATTTTTAAAACTAGTAAAGTAAGAAACAAAAATATTTATTTTCTTGGTTCCACATAACACACACATATTATATTTATGGAGAAAAAAAAGTACTTAGTGATAAAAATTTACAATCAATAATAATCTATGTACCTAAGTAATCTAAGTTTCCAAATAAAGTGCACGCTAAATAGTAACAACATTATTTTTTTCAGATTCTTTGATAAATTTGGTATCCCGGGTGTTTTAGGCTGTATTGATGGCACTCATGTAGCCATTATAAGACCTAAAGAGAATGAAGAAAGATTCTATAATAGAAAGCATTTTCATTCCAGAAATGTGTTAATTGTAAGTTTTTCCTATTGTTCAGGTTTAAGTTCATTTATTAACAAAAGTCACTTTTCTTATGTATTTTCTTGTTTTCAGATTTGTGATGCTGATCTTAACATATTGTCTGTGGACTCCTCCTTCGGTGGAGCTTCACATGACAGTTTTATATGGAATCAGCATCCTGTTAAAAATCATATGATAGCCTTAAACAATAATGGAGAGGATGTCTATTTACTTGGTAAGAAATTTCACTGAATAAATTGTAGGTATAAGCCATAACAAATACATTTGTATGAGTAAATCATGTTTTTATATTATTTTTAGGTGACTCTGGTTATGCACAGAGAGAATATTTGATGACACCTATTGTAGATGCCCCTGTAGGCTCACCGGATGAGTACTACACCAAAGTGCACTGCTCTGCACGAAATACTGTAGAGCGAGCTATAGGTGTTTTGAAGAATAGATGGCGGTGTTTGCTAAAACATAGAGTATTGCATTATCACCCAGATGTAGCTGCAAAGATTATTAATGCTTGCTGTGTATTGCATAACATGTGCAATAGTAGATTGCCCAATGAAGAGTTAGAGGTAGAGAGTGACTCGACAGAAATAGGGCTGGAAAATGTGCCAGAGTCAGATAGAGCAGCACCTGCTGAATTAAGCAGAGGTCTCAACAGGAGGTCCACTCTAGTCCAACAATTATGGGCAAGCAGGAGATAATTTTTTTAAGTGATTGTGGCAAACTAGCAGTTAAAATAGATGCTGTCTTTACGCATTGTACAAGATGCAGACATATTGTCATCCCTGTGGCCTAAGTTGTTATGCTTTGGTGATAGTAAAGATAGGGCTTCCATACATTATAATCTAACTGGAACACAATAGCACTAAACACTATCATTTGATAGCAGATATAGATAGCCTGCCTACAACCGCCAACTCCGATATCTGGAACTTTACAACAAGGGCAAAATTGAACTCAACATTGGGCATTTTGCTATAATTATATTTTTTAAAATAAATTTTTGGATAATTACTCGCATTCAATTTACATATTTGTACATTGATAAAAGTAATTTTATTATTAGGATTTATTGTGATAAAATATAGTTATTTAAAATTTTATTGTAACTATTATTTAGTTATAATGTTAAAAAGAATTTGAATTTGAATAAACTGTCTTAAAGTAATTTTTGCTGCAAGTAAATTGTGATAGTTAACTATGTAATTTGTATAAAACTCCACGACTTGTAATTTCAAACAGGTTTTGTACTATAGGCTTAAGATATAAAATTCGAGCATAATATACATTTGTTATACACATATTTGATTAGTTATGTCATGCAATTATTGGGTTTTAGTAGGTAATGTCAGTAAAACTTTATGGATAAGATACACTTTGTAGGTCAGTTGTACCTGTGTGTCCTTATTATTTAGCAGTAATAAGTCTTTAGTAAGATTAAGATATATGTCTATTATGCCATGTAGAATTTTTGACAATCCTCCATTTTCCTCTCTTAGTTATTTAACAGTACACTGTATTGTACCACAATTCTAGGAGAAGCAATTTAGGCTGATCCCCACTTATAATATAATAAATGCGAAAGTAACTCTGTCTGTCTGTCTGTTACCTTTTCACGTCCAAACGACTGAACCGATTTTAATGAAATTTGGTACAGAGATAGAGTTGACTTTGAGAAAGAACATAGGCTAATTTTTAAACGACATCGAATGTTAAATTTTTCACTTAAAAATTCCTTCTTTGCTGTATTAATATTTTAAAGAGAAAACATTTGTGTGGTTGTATATTTGTAATGATTAAACTCAAAAACTAGATACTGAACCAAATATTTTACAAGTTCTTGAAAAAAAGGTTACAAATCCAATAGAATGGTATAAGTAGAACATTACTATGTGATGTTACTGAATATGGATTCTTCACCTTTCGAAATTGTATATATTGTCTTTAGTTGTATTATTTACAAGTGATATTAGGAATATTTAGTATTATACAACATTTAAGTTAGTCTATTTAATGTCTTAATTAGATTGACAGTCATCAAAGGCGTAGTAGCATTTAGAATATTATTATTTATGTCATACATCAATATTCAATACTTAAATAGTGAATGTTTGTAGTCCTTTTGTATCATGATAAATAAGTATAATTTAATTGTATTATCACTTGGAACAAAATATAAATATCTATCTCTAAGTCATAAGGAACTAAAACATATTTTTAACTGGTGACAAGTACCGGCTGCTTATATCTTCAGAGAATACAAGGTAATATATAAAGTAATAAAGGTGAAACAAATAAAGGTCATAAAATCACAAATCTGTAACAATGAGACGAGAATTGAGAAAATAATTTGACTTTATGATAACAATAAAACTATGTTTAAAAAATAAAATGTTTATATTTGTTATTAAAATATTTACACTTTAATGAGATCTTTAATTTTAACAATATCTATGACAACAAAGTACTTCCTATAACAGAAAAAAAAAATATCTTATTTTTATGAAATAAATTGCTAGCTGCAAGACATGAGAAAAAAATTAAATTACATTTTGGACTTATTCTTAATTGGTTAGTTATAGCTATAAAGAAATTCACATAATTGAACTCGAGACTCAAAAATTTATTTAATCACTTGGAAATAATAGAATTGGCTTGTGATACGTTGATCAATATGTCAATTTAAACAAATATAAAATAAATAATGGTTAAAAAAAAATAGGTATCAACAGAATGTTCCATACTCTCTTTTACAAACGGCAAGCTAAGACTCAATAAAAGGATATGGGGCATTTTTTGTCATTCACTGGCAGAGTTCCAAAGCCCACATTACTGAGAAAAAAACCTGCCAAAACAAAACTCAGAAGGGTCTTTTCAAAATATGTTCACTTACAATTATATTCACAATATGATAATTATAACTATGTTTTACAATATCTAGTACAATGCACATTCATTTCACACAATTATTGTTTAAAGTCTTGTGGAGCTAGATCAGCATTCGTCCAGGCATCTCTATCCTTTATTTAGATAGTAAACGAGTCTATAGTATGCATTTTTACATAGTGTGCGTTTAAAACACGACTTGAATTTATTATCTATAAGTTCAAGAATGTTGGACGGAATTTTGTTATAAAACTGTATACAACATGTTAAGAAACATTATGTGTTTTCGATATGTGAAAACTTGGAAAAGCCAATATTTATTTTTATTTCTGGTATTATAAGTATGTATGTCATTAATTTTCAAAAATAGGTACATGTTTTCCCTATCAATCAGAATCAGAAACTCATGTAGGGTGACAGGCACCTCTTATGACAGGTCAAAAACAAAATAAATTAAAGTGATTAACAATTGATATACAAGTCAAACAAGATAAAAATATATATGTATAATATTAACATAATTAATAATATTAACATTACTACAACAGGCATTATGATAACTCCTTTGAAACAAGTTGCATCATAGGTAAAGTTGCACATTAACATTTCACAATATTTTAAGATAATAGCACCGTAGATTCTAAATTTTAACAGTTAACGAAAAAAGAAATTATTATTATAGGTATATTGTTTTCATTTAGGTACACAAGTAAGTGTTACATTATTTGCCAAGAAAATCACAAACTCACATTAACTTAAATAATTTTGCAGATGTCTAGGGGCTGGAGTTATCACTTGAAACAAACATAAACTGTAAGATATAAGTTTGCTAATACAGGCAATTTAAGAGATATGTATGGGCAGTTATAATTTAGCATAAACCAGTGAGCTTATAAATAACTTATAATATCATTGGCATGAAAAAACAAGCTATATTCATGTAGAAAAATAATGATCATTTATTTATGGTAAAGCTTCAGTGGAGCAGCTGCAGCCTAGGCATTTAAACCTGTCTTTTGTAGATATCTATAGACACCAATACTGAGCTACCAGCAGCAAATACATCTGTCACCAAATGGTAGTGTTCAGCACTATTGTGCTCTGGTTAGGTGGTAATTTATGGCTCCCTAATAACTATCACAGAGGCAAACCAGGATGGCCTCATGGGGTGGCCACATCTTTTTGTCTAGATGTCTAAAAGCTTCAGTATTCACTTACCGTCAATGTAAAATGTGAACACATTTGTTAAATCATTGATGTGGCCGGTTTATCTGCTCTAATGCTGCGGCAATGCGGTTCATTGCTGTAGCTATATCTTGTAAAGCTGCAGTAGCTCCCTGCAGTCCGTTGGCGACATTGACGAACGCCTCCGCCGTTTTGAGTTCGGCGTCGACACGGTTTCTTTCAATTTCAGCAAGCCGGTCCATCGCAGCATCTACATGCCGAGCCGGCCTGTTGCGTCGTCGGCGATTGCTAGCTCCGCTCCGCTCGCTGCTTGCCTGCAATTGTGCGGCTGGAGGTGTGGACTGAGTTGCACCAGCTGCAAATTTTAATGTAAAAGAAAAATCAAGTCAATTTTTATTACAACAACAGAAAATGTGAAGAGAAGTAAATAAGTATAAAAACTAACATGAAGTTGGTGCTTCCAGGTGCTCAATTAGTATGACAGGAGAATTAACATCAAGAACTGGTTCTGGTTCCTCTATGATCCGGGATCCTGTTTCCTCCACTGCACCAACCCTATCAATATTTAAATTCTGAAAAAAAAAGGGAATAATTTATAATTTTCTATAATTATATATAATAAATTCAATAAATAAATTCATATTTGTAAAATAATTACCGGATTTGGGAATGGATTTATTGCTAAACCCGAGTCCCCTGAGGCAAACTCTAGTCCACCCATTATTGCCACCAGTCTTTTATCAAGAGGTGACAAATGGGGCAATCCGTGGTCCACACCTCCACCCGTGCGCCTAGCGGAAGCATTTAACAATGCACTCTGTTTTTTCAGAGCACATTTCTTCTCTGCCCAGTACTAAAAATCATGCAATAAGTATACATGCTGTTACATTAGTAAGCAAACATGCCTTTATATTAAGACAAACATCAATAATTTTGCTCCAATAGAAAAAAGTTCTCTAATAATGAAGTAAGTAGGTACAATTCCTTTTTCATTTTCAGCTCAGTAACTGCATGCCTGTATTCCCCAGTGGGGTAAGCAGAGAAATACATCCATGCAAATACACACAATAAAATTCACAGGTAGCAAGCCTATTGACATTAATTGGGAAAATTAAGTAGGTCCATGGACGAAACTGGAATATTTTATACCCAGGGATCGAACCCGGGGACGTAGGCATATCGGTGGTGATATTAATAGTTATTATGTAACTTTCAATAAGCATGTAAGGTGTTTATAGTCAAAGCTCACAGATTCATATCAATACAGCAGTGTTGAACATAAAATACTTTATTATGAAATAATTAATCATCACTCACCTTAGCCCATCCTTGTGCTGTCTTATTGGCACCACCTAGAGCATTGATAGATGATGCCAATGTCTCCCATTTTCTACGACTTTCTACTTTAGCATGAGCCGTCCGCAGCAAGCCCTTCGCAATTCCTGGATTTTGTTCCAGGAATTCCACCAAGTGCTCAACTTGGCTGTAGCTGGGACGACTGCCAGCCATATTAACTTATTCAATCTTTGTATCAATACGAATAATATAAAAAAAACACAACTTGGAAAAGTTGGAAACTTTTAAGATTCGATGTAATTTGAAACTTTAATAGATTCGCGGCACTAATATGACACATACTTGTCATTGTGAAGTATGACTTTGACATTTGCCCACTTTTTTTTTTCATTTTTTGTAGTTAAGGACAACACATACAATTGAAAACGTGAAATAATTTGTTAGTATATTAAATATTTGCCTATATTTCGTTCAAATTGAAAGCAATACTTTTTAAAATTATGAAATTACTATCAAATTCGGTTAATATTGATGTTTAAACCCTAAAAGATTCATTTTGTTCGTAATACCGATTTATCGTTTAATCAATGTCATAAAGTCCAACACTAGAACGAAGTGTAGCGTCCTTGTAACGACGCAATTATTGGCCAATGTCAAATCCAATTCCAATGTCACGGAGATTATTTTCAAGAGTACCAAATCACGTGACTTCTATTATTGGATTGGGATCGGATTGGAATCGGATTCGTATTGCCATTGATTTGAAGAGTAGACCTGCAGGATAAGATAAATCCGTTCAGCCGTTCTCGAGTTTTAGCGAGACTAACGAACAGCAATTGATTTTTATATATATAGATAAAAAGTCTAACACCACACCGTGACTGAATATTATTAAAAAAAACAAAAGAAAGATTAAACACAAACAAACAATCAACATCACACTAATGTTATAGAGGTAAAGGAACTTTCGAACGCTGTCTAACGGTATGAGGTATCTGCGAATGCTTTTATAAAAAAATGTTTTAAAACCAAAGGTAGAGCTCCGGTGCAGGAGCTCGAGGGCATAGGTATCATCGTTTTACCTAATCTACTTGCTAACTGCCTCAGTAGCCTAGTGGTAGCAGGCCACTACTACTAAGTTGGAGTGCTGGGTTCGATTCCCGGTTCGGAGGCTATCAGAGATAACGGTTTAAAATCCTTTATCTCTGGTACTATTGGGATTTTTCCATTTTCTGGAAATTTCCCAGTACCTCGAGGTTTGCGAATGTGCCCGGAAATGTCAACAGGCTCGCCACCTGCTACATGGGCCAAAACGTAAACGGCGAATCATGGGTGTTTGCATGTATGCTTGAATGCATGCTTTTACCTCTGCCTACCCCTTCAGGGACAACAGGCATGAAATTACATTTTTAAAGAGAGACCCTTCAGCGGATGGCGCGGTGCAGTAAAAGTAAGCACGTATTATCAAATTGCCTAAGCGATTTGGGATAATATACTCGTTAGCGATAAGATCCTCTCAAAGATAAGACCACGCCGCCAACATACTGATAACGCATAACGCAAACGTCGAGAAAAACCTTGGCTATATTTAAAGTACGGGCGATTCGGCGCCATGGAATCCTTAATTTTGGCAGTTGCGCAATCGAGGTCGACGACCGGTCGGCGGCGGTGTGAGAATGTTGTGGACATGGTACAACCGGTCTTTAATTTTGATGGTTCAACTTCAAAGGACGCGAGTGATAGCTGAAGAGATGAACGAATGATGTCGTCGTATGAACGTCTATCCACATTTTTCTGATGTCGCTATTTCTTAAATAAACGATTGAAGGATAAGACTGTTGCATTTGCTAGATGAGTCGATTTATGAAGGGCTTGATATGTTCTTCGGAATCTGAAAAGCGGCCATAACGTCGGATTGATATTAAAAATCATTTTGGTTTAATATACGCGAGATAAATCCGTAAAAATAGTTTTATTTCAATTACGTATAGCTTGTTACAAACATTAGCAGCTAATGACGACAGTACATACACAAAATGTAAGTATTGTGGTAATTAATTACTAAATCACTTCACATAAAAAAGGGAGATTGTACATACGTAAAAAAAACAAAGTTTCAGACATGGATTAGAGAGCAAGCTGATGAACTGGTAAACGCTGGAACAAAAAATAGTTTCGATCTGAAAGTGGAGAAGGGCGAAGGGGCCAAAACACATTAGTATCCCGACTAATATCAAACCGGTTGGGGTTTGATATTAGTAGAGATACTAATGTGTTAAATATCTAAATAATCTTCAAAATTAATATTTTCTGGATCAACATTTCTAATTAAGAAAAAAAGAAACAAAAACATATTTATTTGGTCAATACTTAATAAGAAACACATTTTTGCCATCTCCGGGCACATTACCAAACTACGAGGTACTGGGAAACTTCCAGAAAATGGAAAAATCCCAATAGAATTAATAATTATTAATAACAATCCCAATTAATACAAAACAAAACTAAATTAAAAAAATGTCCAAAAGGGTCTCCATCTCACTCTCACTCAGCATTGTACCGGATTAATAACCCGGCGCTGGAAACGACAACACTTAATTTGGCCATACAAATTGATTCCGTTGAAAATTCGTTTGACTGCAATCGACAATCAAATTTGTTCACAAATAAAACTTAACTTAAACGTAATAAGTGCATCTACTACCTTCGCACTGCAAAATGTTTAGCGTGGGTGTTATAGACGCAGGGCCAACGAAGACGAATGGGTTCATTCAATCAAATCGGTACTACGGCAATGTCCATACTAAGCTACCGTAACTCGATACACAAGGGCGTACCAATCTGGAGGTCTACTATTGTGTTTTACAAAATTTCAATGTTCTAGAAGGTTTTATATGATTTTTTTTATGTAATAATAGTGGCAAACAAGCATGCATTTCACATTGATGTTATGTGATGACTGCAGCCTATATACACCCACACAGAGACCGAGGTCAAAATGCAGATGCGTTACCACTCCTGAGGCCTAAGGTGTTATGCCTCTGTGCCGGAAATTACAAGGCCGTACATTACCACCTGACCGGAACACGATAGTGCTGAACAC
The DNA here is from genome assembly GCA_036365455.1 of Macrosoma leucophasiata. Taxonomy (NCBI): domain Eukaryota; kingdom Metazoa; phylum Arthropoda; class Insecta; order Lepidoptera; family Hedylidae; genus Macrosoma; species Macrosoma leucophasiata. Next base: position 6,853,600 of record JAWQUS010000015.1, read on the forward strand.
TACCATTTAGTGGCAAGTATATTAGGTAATGCGGTGGTGCCTACGCCCGCGAGCTCCGTCACTGGAGCTCTACCACCAGTAAGTAAATATAAATCCATGTGCAAGTATGAAACGAACACTGAAGCTTTGCAAAGGGGCGGTTGGCGCTTCTTGCCTTCCCTCTCTGTTTATCTCCGAGAACTTTGCATCAATCTATTTTAAAAACTATTAATTTAAAAAAGTCAAAGAACAAATGCTGGGATTGATGTAGAGAGGCTGCCTGCAGGGGGTGATGCGCTAATTTAAATTAACCCTGTGTATAAAAATCAATTGCTGTTCGTTAGTCACGCTAAAACTCGAGAACGGTTGAACCGATTTGGTTATTTTTGGTTTTGAATTATTTTTGGAGACCCAGGGAAGGTTTACAGTAGTTTTTTTACTTACCTAATAGTATGTACCTTCACGCTTAACGGGGTAGGCAGACACCGTGAAAGGCCATATAGTAAGAGGTAGTCTTACTATATTTTGTAGTTACTAATCTTACAAAAAAGTTGACGTTACAATTATAACAAATGCACAATTTTCGTCTTTTTTTTACAATTTGCAAGGTTAGCATAATTAGGTCACAGTAATGTTTACGACAATTATTATTGTTAACGGCATTTATCACTTGCCATTTCAAAATTATATAGTGACTAGCGGCCCGCCCCGGCTTCGCCCGCGCTGCTCTGCTCCCATTAGTCATAGCGTAATGTAAGCTATCCTATCTCTCAAGTTGGATCGAACTGCACATGGTGTGCGAATTTTATTATAATCGGTTAAGTGGTTTAGGAGTCCATTGAGGACAAACATTGTGACACGAGATTTATATATATTAAGACTAGCTGTCCCGGCAAACTTCGTATCGCCCTAGAAAATTAAAAAAAAATGTCCAAAAATGTTATGAAAAATAGATGTTGGCCGATTCTCAGACCTACTGAATATGCATGCAAAATTTGGTTAAAATCGGTCCAGCCGTTTCGGAGGAGTTCAAGTTCGAACACCGTGACACGAGAATTTTATATATTAGATTAAGATTAAGATAGACCCCCAAACGTGATTCCCCTCCCCGTAAACAAGGCACGCAGTGACATTTGAGTGAGCTTTTGATATGCATATCATACAATTACATGGGATAATGTATGTCTAAATTGTCTAATGTCTCATCATCATCATCATCACGCTCACGACTGGACAAAAGTCTTTCCATAAAGGGATTGCCCTATGCTATTATCGCCACCATTACCATGCGAATTGGCGATCACCGCCTGCCAAGGGTGGCGATAATGGCATATTCTACTCTATTGACGCTCAAAACTGTTGTGATCTCTGGAGAAGGCTTGGTCCAGCAGGAACGTCTATCGGCTGGAGTGATGATATTAAATTTTGCCTGGTCGTAATCGCGATGGTGAAGCCTTAGGTCCCGGGTTCCATCCCCAGGTCGGGAAAATCTGACATTGGGTTTTTCTGAGAGGAAATTCCCAGTAGTAGCCCGGAGTCTGGTCGTGCCTCGGAGACCACGTAAAGCCGTTAGTCTTGCGCCCGTTCTCTCTCCGGGCGTATCGGATTGCCGTCCCATCGGGCTATGAGAGTAAAGAAATAGAGAGTGCACCTGTGTTTGCGCATACACTTGTGCACTATATTATCTCCCGCGCAGTTGGCTAGTCTCTGTTGAGATTGGCCGACATGACCGAAATTCGGTCTGGAGGACATAATTATGATTAAATTTAACTGATCTTTTTTAAATCAACCAGACGTACCAGTCGTTATTCAGCTTAAATGGTCCCGGGTACGGTCGTTATTCAGCTTAAATGGTCCCGGGTAGACTTATTTCCATTAGTGTAGCGCGCGAAAACCAAAGAACACATCAAGTTTTTAGCTGCTCATATAGTTTATAATCTTTAATTTATTACGCAGTCTGTGGGTTGACGCTCATGTACACTTTTTAGGGTTCCGTACCTTAAAAGGAAAAAAGGAACCCTTATAGGATCACTCGTGCGTCTGTCTGTCTGTCTATCCGTCTGTCACAGCCAATTTGCTCCGAAACTACTCGACCGATTGAGTTGAAATTTGATGCATATATGTAAATTGGTGACCCAAAGATGAACACGTCAAGTAAAATAAAAAATTAATTATTTAAAAAAATTTAAACAGGGGGGACACTTTTGGGTGTAAATCAGAAAATTAAAAAAAAATCGTAAACTGTGTCGTGTGACATATCAAATAAAAGAGGTTGTTGTCAGCATCTCAGATATGTTTTTTTTATAATTTGTGCATAAACAAATTTAAAGTTATTTAAGAAAAACGACGAAAATTGACCATTCCCTATCTCCGAAACTACTTAACTTAAAATTTTGAAAAAAATGTGGAAAATAGTTATTTGCCTATAGATTACTGGAAAACCTATAAGAAGTTTGAGTATTCACATTAAATCGAAAATTCTTAATAATATAACCCCCCCTGCCGGTACCACCGTAACCGCTATGTCCCTGCATTTAAAATCTGTAATATTTTCGAAAATATTTATTTAAATTACGGAACCCTCACCACGCGAGTCGAACTCGCTGTTGTCCGGTTTTTTGAGGAGGGACCACCTATGATGATGATAATAATAATTATACCTACTTTAGCGGCAAGTATATTAATGCTGCTGAACACTACCTTTTGGTAGTGTTCAGCTGGCTGCTAACCGAGATTAAAGGTATTCTATGTTTGTTTTTTTAATGTAATGGAAGTGGCAAACAAGCATGCAGTTCACATTGATGTTAAGTGATGACTGCAGCCTATAGATACCCACACAAAGACCGAGGTCAAAATGCAGACGCGTTACTACTCCTGAGGCCTAAGGTGTTATGCCTCTGTGCCGGAAATTACAGGGCCGTACATCAACACCTGACCGGAACACGATAGTGCTGAACACTACCATTTAGCGGCAAGTATATTAGGTAATGCGGTGGTTCCTACGCCCGCGAGCTTCGTCACTGGAGCTCTAAACTAACGTAAATGTTAGGACCGCTTTAAAAAATCAAGTTTCGATTATGACATCGCTGAGTATTAAACATGTTGTTGATACTTTTTAAGCATATAAGTAAACGAAACTAAATAATAAAAAAACGAAAGTAACTAGCATAGTTGGTAATAGATGGCGCTGCTGCTACCATAAAGCAATGCAATAGATGTGAAGGAAAGATTTGACAAATCGGGCAGGGCTTCAGTAGCTCAATTGGAAGAGCGGCTGGACTAGATTCCCAGTAGGTCGCGAGTTCGAGTCTCGCCTGAAGTCAATTTTTTCTTTCCATTTTTCTTTAAAAATAAAACGAAACTTATTTAATTTCCCTTTAACCCGAAACGAAAGATTCTCATCTGAGGATTCTCGGAACGGCAAAGTCGCATTTTTATTAATTCCTTCAAACTTTCCATGAACCATAATGTAATATGAAATAGTCTGTCATTAGGTAAGCCAAGAGAAAAAAAATGACAAGATTAAAATTATTTAAATTACATTTCATTTTCAGTTTAATCTATACATATTATAAAACAAAGTCCCCCGCCCCGTCTGTCTGTCAGGTTCAGAAGTATAATAATGGCATGACAACCCTTGATACGTCCCACTGCTGGGCACGAGTCCCTTCTTGAGAGGAAGCCTGGAGCTTACTCCACCACGCTGCTCCAATGCGGGTTGGTGGAGATAAGGGTTAGTGGCCAACCCATTGTCGGATGTTTTCAAACCGCCCAGGCCTCCGACAAGGTTTATTAATTGCTTCGATCTATCGATAGCAACCGTGACCGACGGCTTAACCTGCCCTCCGAAGCACGGAAACGCGCTTTTTAATTTGCCACTAGCTGTCACCCATCACACACCCGACCGCGGCTGTATCGCTTAACCGAGTAGTAGCTTCCGTCCGATCTACACCAGCCGCGGGACCATGCGCGCTTCAGAAGTATAAAAGTAACTCAATAATTGAATACAATAAGGGCCCATTCATAACTACCCTCGTCCAATGTTGACAACATAATAAAACCAATTTCGACCCAGGGGTACAGTTATTGAGGAAAAGTTACGTAGTTCTCTCCATCCTTGTGAGTAATATTAAAGACTACACAATCTATAGGTAGGTATATACAAATATATGTAAAGAAATACTATGGGGCAGAAAATTCACGAGTTTGGTTTATAGTTTTTAACTTTTTAGTTGTCTAGTTTTAAAGAAGAAACGAATGCAGAATGTCAGAGGCAGATTCAAATACGAGTGGATTGACAATTGCATTTTCAATGAAAATTATATTATAATAATATTTTATGTTTTAAAACTGAAAGAATAAACTTTAATTGTCGTTTCTTTTTTTCAGGTTTGGGTTTATATTGTTTAATATTATCTAGATAAGATAGTCTTTGTACAAAAAAACTTACAATAAATCTTCTTTTCAGCAACACATGGTTTATTTCTTTCATTGAGTAAAATAGACTTATATATATAAAAATCAATTGCTGTTCGTTAGTCTCGCTAAAACTCGAGAACGGCTGGACCGATTTGGCTAATTTCGGCTAATTTAGTTTTGAATGATTTTCGGAAGTCCAGGGAAGGTTTAAAAGGTAAGATTATACCTATGAAGGTATTGAAGGGAAATAGTAAAAACCACAACTTCATTTTCCCATACAAATAGTCCGTAGGTATCTATCAAACTTTTGACACATTATTTCACTCTGAGGCAATACGAAGTTTGCTGGGTCAGCTAGTCATATCTTAATATATATAAATCTCGTGTCACAATGTTTGTCCTCAATGGACTCCTAAACCACTTAACCGATTATAATAAAATTCGCACACCATGTGCAGTTCGATCCAACTTGAGAGATAGGATAGCTTACATCACGCTATGACTAATAGGAGCAGAGCAGCGCGGGCGAAGCCGGGGCGGGCCGCTAGTACATATATAAAATTCTCGTGTCATAGTGGTTCTAACAATACTCCTCCAAAACGGCTAGACTGATCATTATGAAATAATGTGTGTGTATTTGGTAGGTAGGAGAAATTGTATATTGTAATATTAGTAGGTATAGATATCAATTCCTTATTAATCTCACCGTAATCAACGTACAAATAGAACTGATCAATCAAAACATAAACCCGACATTAATCAGAGTTTAAGCCGGACGTTAACTAGAGAGAAACTGGAGATTACAGAGCAATTAATAACTCGTTGAACACAGGGGTGGTTTGGTCGCCTAGCAACATCTAGTTACGATCCGTGAAGTACTTAATAAGTAGTCTTAAATAGATATTGGAAATACAATTTCCGAAGATTATCAAAATTATCTTAAGAACATATCCAGCTACCTAGTCTTCCTTTGTATAAACATGAAAGCAATAAAGACTTTGAACTTTGAACCTGTATTGTAGATATGTATCTATAAACAGTGATAAAAGAATCATGATCATAATTACTTCAACCGATAGACGTCCATTGCTGGACTAAGGCCTTTTCCCAAAGACACAACAGGGTCATACGAATTGGCGATCGCAGTAGCGGAAGTTTCATTGCGGGACGCTGCTGCCCATCGCGCGTTATTGCATTTACTGCCGCCTATTGTTCGGTTGACTGACTGCCCAAGCGGAAGAATTCTCCTCCACAAGTGGGCGTTGGAGTCGTCACGTGAACGAAAAAATTAGTAGGAACGGAGATATTCTCAAAAACACATTATTTGGGCGCCTTTTTTCAATATGGCGGAGCGAGCGACAAAGATACGAGGTGGCAAAGTGAAAATTCGAAAAAAGCACTACAAAATCTATAAGATCACCAATTTTCAACACTCCCGAAATATTTTCTAGATAAAACTACCAAACGACTGGACTAATACGGCTGTAGTAAATATAACAACGCGACATGGACCGCAGCAATGCTCAGCATAACTCTTGGACCAAGAAGCATGACCAAATGACGACTGTTAGGTGGTAGAGCTCCAGTGATCCGGAGCTCACGGGCGTAGGCACCACCGCATTATCTAATATACTTGCCGCTAAATGGTAGTGTTCAGCACTATCGTGTTCCGCTCAGGTGGTAATGTACGGCCCTGTAATTTCCGGCACAGAGGCATAACACCTTAGGCCTCAGGAGTGGTAAAAGAAGTATTAATTCATTCATTTCATTCATACAAATATTTGTCCCGCTACGGGGATCGAACCCGTGAGCCTCGGTTAAAACGATCGTCACCCAACGCTGGACCAAATGACTCGTCTTCTATTATATAAAAATAAGTCGGGTTTTACTTCCTGACGCTATAACTCCAGAACGCACGAACCGATTTCCACGGTTTTGCATTCGTTGGAAAGGTCTCGGGCTCCGTGAAGTTTATAGCAAAGAAAATTCAGGAAAAAATATTTATAAAACGACATCCACGTGGGCGAAGCCGCGAGCATCAGATAGTCAACTATAAAAATGTATTGTAATAATATTTATTGATTTAAACTTTCTGCACAAACAAAGTACATGAGGCGTACTTAATGCTAGAAAGCATTCTCTACCAGTCAACCTAAGGGTAGTGTGGAAAACGAAGAATGGTAGTGCATTTGGAAAATCGTCAAGAATAGATAAAAAGCCATAATAGTCATTTTGAAAGTAATTTACAGAGCAATGGGAGTAATATTATGGAGTATACAGGATAACACATACTTAATTTTTAATTTTAATTTTTCGAGTTCGATTCACAATTTCGCGAGACTGTTTGGAACTTTTTGAGACTGATCCCGATGACTTTTTGTCTAGATTTGTTACCATGGATGAAAGCTGGGTTCACCACCATATTCCTGAATCAAAGCAACAATCCAAACAGTGGAAAAGATCTGACTCACCTACACCGAAAAAGGCTAAAATCGTTTTGTCGACTAACAAAGTCATGGCTTCTGTTTTTTGGGATGCGAAGGGCATTATTTTTGTAGATTATTTACCGAAAGGTCAAACTATTAATTCTAGTTATTATTGTAACCTTTTACGAAGACTACGAGAAGAAATAAAAGAAAAAAGGCCGGGAATGTTGCGTAAGAAAGTTTTGTTCCATCAAGACAATGCACGTGGTCACACTTCGGTTGAAACAATGTCTGTAATCCATGATTGTGGCTACGAATTGCTGCCTCACCCACCTTATTCGCCGGATTTAGCCCCCTCAGATTATCATTTATTTCCAAATTTAAAAAACATTTGGGTGGCTCGAAATTTTCGACCAAAGATGAGGTGATAGTCGCAGTAAACGAGTATTTCGCCGACCTTCCGGAATCTTTTTTTTTCGAGGGGATTAACAAGTTGCAGTTCAGGTGGAAGAAGTGTGTTGAGCTAGATGGAGACTATGTCGAAAAATAAAAATAAAATTAGACCCACTTTTCTTTCATTTTCTTGGTCGGGCTTAGAATTTTTGGATCCACCCTCGTATTATGGTGCGTAGGACTCAGTGGAAGTAGAGAAAGGTTAGATGAATCCAGGATCGATCTCAGTCTGGAGGACCTATTATTATTCTTTAGCAAATCAGTGTTGAAATCCCCCATGACTACGAGATGTCTGCAGTCCAACGTAACTGAATCCAATACAGATTCAAGAACAGTGAAATAATTTATTGTGGGCGGACAATAAACGACTCCAAGAACAGCTTTTACCCCGCGGACAGAAGTTTCAATAAAAATATATTCAGGATCACTATTATAAGTAGCTGGAGAAGATAAGAGGATATATTGGAAACATTTACAATCCCTATAGACTCCCAATAAGTATTTGTTACGCGCCGGAGCTCTGCGCATACAAAACACGCGCGAGGTTCGACGCTCGTGACGTAATTGGATTCAATTCCATTGAGTTATGTAAACGCACAGTGTAGCTATAACAGTGCGACCGGTTCTTTTGGCTGGTTGTATGTGTTTTTTAGTTTTGTATAAATGTATTAAGAAGTCGCGATGTTGAATATTAGTAATTATGAAATTTAATGTGAAATGCTGCTAGTCTAAGAAATAAAAAAGTAACGATTATTACTCGGTGTAGTACGCAAAAACAGATGAACGGATTAAGATACGTAACTTCACGCATGTTATCCCCGAAGGGGTAGGCAGACGTAAATGTAGCCATTCAAGCATACATGCAAACACCCACGACTCGCCGGTTACGTTTTGGCCCAAAGAACAGGTGGCGAACCTGTTGCCATCTCCAGGCACATTACCAAACTCCCGAGGTACTGGGAAACTGCCAGAAAATGGAAAAATCTCAATAGAACCAGAGATAAAAGATTTTAAACCGTTATCTCTGATAGTCCCCGACCCGGGAATCGAACCTAGGACCCCCAGCGTAGTAGTGGCCTGCTACCACTACGCTACTGAGGCAGTTGGCGGATTAAGATATCCCCGCAATAACTATCAAAGACATAACAACCAAGATCTCATGAGTTTGCTACGTATCTGCATTATGACCTCTGATCTTGGTGTCTATAAGCTGCGCAGTCATCACTTACTTAACATCAATGTGAATTGCATGTTTGACTGCAACCTATGTTACATAAAAAGGTTGGCACGTAGATTGTTCGTAAACTGGATTACCAAACATTACTATTTTCAGACGAAGTCGCCGCCGGAACTAACATCATCGAGTAAAAACCGAAGGTCAAAATGTAAACACATTGCCTTCCATGAAGATGTATAAGTAATTTTGCTTATGTGGTAGTTATTATGAGGCTATACAAGTAAATCTAATAGGGGCATTTGTCCACTACATTTTTACATTACGCGTCTGATAAAGAGCGCGCGAGGTTCGACGCTCGTGACGTAATTGGATTCAATTCCAGTGAATTATGTAAACGCACAGTATAGTTGTAACAGTGCGACTGCGACCGGTTATTTTGTCTTGTTCAATTGTGTATTGTAGTTCTGAACGAAAGTATTATGAAATCGCGACGTTGAAAACTAGTTATGATGAATTGAGATGACGCTAGTATAAAAATTTTGCTTTACTTTTGGACAGTTATAGACAAGTTTTAGTGACGGAGAAGATAATTGGTCAAATTTGAACTCGTTAGAAAACATTCATACAAAAAAAATAAAAATCAGGTGAAAAACAATCGTTACTTATCATTTCGCTACTCTGTGACGCTGACGCCTCGCGTCATAGGAGCCGGTGAATATTTTCACAAAGTGCCAACACACGTTAATTATATCTTATAAACGTCCACACCACACCCCCATGTTTGTCGTGTCGACGAATTAACTTTCGTGTATTAAACGGCGAGTGCAGTAAAAAGAGACGTTGTTAAAAACAAGCTTGTATTTCCTCATAGCAAGAGGTAAATATGTAGGTATGTGTATAACAGATGTAATGAATATACGCATTCGAGAGTATTTACACAGTACAAATATGAACAGTGTGGAAACTACGTACAAAACGTTGAAACGTCACACTCACACAAACATGCGATATCGACGAGGCCTCTAAGCGGTTCTCGCGGTGCTGCAGTATTGAGTCACTCGCTACATCGAGCGTCGATGCGCATATTTGTGTTAGTGTGCCGTTTCGAATGTTTTATACTTAGTTTCCATACTGTTCATATTTGTACTGTGGTATTTAGTTCATTTAATTTGGAAATAAATTGCGCTGGTATCATAATCCTGCGCCATGGGTGCCGTTGTATACAGTGTGTACTACACACACAACACATTTACAAAAACCCCGATTCGAAACAAATATCGGTAGGTCATACAAATCGTCCTCGAAGCCTACACCGCGCCACACTCTGTTAGGGACCTGGCGTACAAAACCCGAGCACAAAGCATCAAAGCATATTATAAACACTAAGGGCGAGATAGATTCACAGACCGCACTACGACTTTACTTTGAGCAAAGTATGCTTAGAACTGTCAGAAATGTATGGGTTTTGACAGTTCGAAGCGTATTTTGCTCGAAAGTAAAGTCGTAGTGCGGTCTGTGAATCTCACCATAAGCCTGGGTTGCACCACGATATTTGCTAACGTTAAAGTTATTGCAACATTTCACATCCGTCTCTAACTTGAAGAAATCTGCCGTCACAGAGCCTGGCCTGGGTTACACCACGATAATTGACAGACAGACTTTAACAGATTTCTTTAAGTTAGAGAAGGATGTAAAATGTTACAAGAACTTATATAACTTTAACAAATATCATGGTGCAACCCAGGCTAAAAGCCTGAAAGGAGTGGGTTCTGTGACGGCTGATTCAATTAGGCAATCTGCAGACATAATCAGCGCTCCCACGCCCTCGCGACGCTTTACGCCAGCGATTAGGGAATTTGACGTTATGGGTTTAATCTAAAACCTGCCAGCCACAGAGTATCTGGCAGCGAGGCAACGTATCTTAGGCTCGATCTTTGGAATGATAACACATCTGTATAGACTTTTCTCTATCTTAAAAGTTTTCAACTGCATTATTCACTTACCATCAAACTGTTTGCCACTTTTATGAAAGAAAAAAAAAATATGATGCCATTAGGTTGACAGACAAGCAGCCGGGCCACCTTATAGAAAATGGTCACGGTCGCCCAAGAACATTTACAACACCAGGGCAGTTGTCAACGTGCGTCAACTCTCAAGGACTCTATTGCAATTTTTTTAAGAACCCCATATCGTTACACCGAGCATGGGCGTAGCCACGGTGGGGCAGAGTGGAGCGCTTGCCCCACCCTGGCTCTGATCTGTAAGGTACCTAATCAAATCTACAAAAACTTAATCATCTAGGTACTAACTCCAATACTTTATATCCGTAAGAAAGTTTACACTCGACAGTCGTCAGACGAATTATACATGTCACGTAAACAGATACAGGGTGCTATGCAGTGGCGGATTTACAAATTTGCCGCCGTAGGCTATTATTTTTGCCGCCCTTATATTTTAATATCGTAGTTTACAATCATATCAATTAGGCATATTTTTCTATCAATAAAATTTCAACTTTAAGTTTTATGCTTCATTATCCTGAAGTCGATGCAAGCAACTTTTTTTCTATGGTAAGTATCATTGGGAACTATGATCTGAGCCTTGATAATTTTAACAGTAATTTTGTAAATAGAAATAAAAAAATTGTTAACTAATTCTGCCGCCCCTTAAAATTTGCCGCCCTAGGCTCCAGCCTACTCAGCCTGCTGGTAAATCCACCACTGGTGCTATGGGGTGTGGTTGTAACCTTTTCGCACGAAAAAAATCACTGAAGTAAGACCGCGGGTATAGTTTGCTAGTTACATATTATTTCAGACTGCTGCCCAACCCTGAGCTGGCTACGCCCGTGAGCCACCGAGGGAACTCCTCAGAGGGAATAAACCTCCTATGTATTTAGCGACGAGTAGATTACTGTGCGGTCTTTCACAACTACTGAGTTCTACAGTTTGTTTTGATGTAGTGATTGTGGCCAATAAGCGTGCAGTTCACATGAAAGGTAAGTCGACTGCAACCTAGAACCCGAGTTGAACATTTTTTTAAATTTTTGTCTGTCTGTCTGTCTGTTTGGCGGGCTTTATCTTGGAAACGGCTGGACCGATTTTGACGGGACTTTCATTGGGAGATAGCTGATGTAATAAGGAGTAGCTTAGGCTACTTTTATAATAGCTGCGCCCACCCACGACTTCGTCCAGGTATATACTGAACAATCATAAATTCACACGCGGGCGAAGTCGCGGGCACAGCTAGTTAACAATAAACATCAACACGAGATTTATTATTTCAATACATTTCATAGTTCAAAACCGAATGTAATCCCGAAATAGCATTATCTGGTTATGAAACGACAAAATTGAACCGATGTTGCAAAATGTTGGCAACGCGCGTGTGTGGGTGAGTGGGTGGACGAGTATACATTTTGTAAAGGATAATTGGTTACGCATAATTAATAACGCATCTTATATAAATGCTTGAAATCCAATGATCGAAAGGTGGAGTATTTTTATCCAACCTTTGATAAAACTGTTTTTTTTTTAATGTTTCCAGTGGCAAACAAGCATGCAGTTTACGTTGATGTTAAGTGATGACTGCAGCCTATAGACACGAAGACCAAAATCAAAATGCAGATGCGTTACCACTCCTGAGGCCTAAGGTGTTATGCCTCTGTGCCGGAAATTACAGGGCCGTACATTAAAACTTGACCGGAAAACGATAGTGGTGAACACTACCATTTAGCGGTAAGTTCAGTGCGGTGGTGGCGGTGGTGCCTACGCCCGCGAGCTTCGCCACTGGAGCTCTACTACCAGTGACAATTCTTCCGCTAGTGCAGTCAGTCGACCGAACAATGATGATCAAAACCATTCCAATGGGGCGCTAGTAAATGTAATAACACAAGATGGCCAGGCGGGCAGTAGCGTTCTGCGATAGAACTGCCGCCACTGCGATCGCCAATCCGCATGCCAAGCGTGGCGATTATGGCATACCATACCCCGGCAGTGTGGACGTTTTTTCGACTGAAGTGATACAAAATGATGACCTACTATAAAGGTAATGTTTGATATGTTCACTGGTGGTAGAGCCCCAGTCACAGAGCTCGCGGGCGTAGGCGTCACCGTATTACCTAATATACCTGCCGCTAAATGGTAGTGTTCAGCACTATCGTGTTCCGGTCAAGTGGTAATGTACGGCCCTGTAATTTCCGGCACAGAGGCATAACACCTTAGGCCTCAGGAGTGGTAACGCATCTGCATTTTGACCTTGGTCTGTGTGTGGTGTCTATAGGCTGCAATCATCACTTAACATCAATGTGAGATGCATGCTTGTTTGCCACTTCCATCACATTAAAAAAATGAATCTTCACGCCAGGTCCCTTACGGGGTAGGCAGAGACTGTGGATCACGCTCTACGAAGTCGAAACTAGCCTATTGTCTTTTTCGTTACGAATATTACTGTACTTTTTTTTTTTAGGTCGGGCTTTGTGTAGGCGGCCTGTCTCGAGACGGCACTAGTCTACTTCACCGGGCAATCGGCGAGCGCAGAAGTCGCTCCAGCCTAAACAGCACTGTACTTGTTATTTAAATATGTATGGGGAAAATGTAAACATTTTTTACCTAAACAAATTAGCTTATCATGAGGAAAATTTCACGAATATGAAAACAACTTTTTTGAACAACACTGTATGAGTCATTTGGATTTTACGACCGTGTTTGTGCGGGAATTATACGAGTATGACAACCAACCCAGCTCTTTATTTTATTAATCTCTTTACCAATTCTGGCGTTTCTACTAGTAGGTGTAGAAATTCCTCTATTATTTGGCCTGAGACACTTAAGTTTTGCCAAAAACCGATAAAGCTACAGTTATATATGCCATTTTTTTTTAATCATGCAAACGTTCTCCTGATGACCTTTCTTTTGGAAGTTATTGCGCGTAAGTACATACATTATGCTGATTAATTTTTATTTAGGTACTAGCTGTACGCTGCCTGCGTTGACGCCACTGATTAAAAAATGACAGTGGCGCCATCTGTCGAATTTGCCAACTCAGAAACCATTGCTAAAGAAAATCACATGATCAAATGCGTAGTTTACGTTTTTAGTTTAGTTTAGAAGATAAATTAGGTATGGCAAGCTGAGAAAGCGATAAATCTGAAAATCGATTCGCACTACTGACTCGATCCAGCGAATCAATACTCTACCCAAGAAAATAGATATTCGATTTTTTTTGTTTCAATAACAATAATATAAAGTGATATTATATCCGATATTAACTCAATCACAGTGAAAAAAAATATATGAATAACCTTAACGTCTCTGTTTTCCGTGATTGATTTTGTAGCGACTAAGTGCAAGTCCAAGTTTTTTTTTTTTCAAAACTTTGGAGTCAGAAGATGTTCAATTTTCGTCTATTTTCTTTAATAACTTCAAAACTATTGACCGACTGAGTTGAAAGGCACACAAGACATAATATAAAACAGTGATCCAATCTGAAGAAGAGGAAATCATTTGAGACAGACGGACAAACAGAGAGACACACGAGTGATCTTATAATTATACAAAATATCTTGTCATTAATTAAGTACTTCACTTATACACTTTATATTAGTGCAGTCTGTCAACTCTTGTTGTTTTATCTGTGTCACTGTGTTGCTATATAGTCTATCTATATGTACAAAATCAAAAATCAATTTCTGTTTATTAGTCTCGCTAAAACTCGAGAACGGCTAGACCGGTGTGGTTAATTTTAGTTTTGAATTATTTCTAGAAGCCCAGACAAGGTTTAAAACGTAAGAAAATATGAAGAAATTGAAGGGAAATAGTAAAAACCACAATTTCATATTCCCATACAAATTGTCCGTTCTATCAAACCTTTGACACATTATTTCATTCTGAGGCAATACGAAGGTTGTTTTTATATTATTTCGCATTAACACATGCTTGTGAAATATATTTCTTTTACCCTTAACAATTATTAAGGGTAAAAGCGATTTCTTTACGATATTCAATAAACTGAAAATTCTATTATATCGGTTGCCTAACTAGCATAGTTGGTAATAGATGGCGCTGCTGCTACCATAAAGCAATGCAATAGATGTGAAGGAAAGATTTGACTAATCGGGCAGGGCTTCAGTAGCTCAATTGGAAGAGCGGCTGGACTAGATTCCCAGTAGGTCGCGAGTTCCGAGTCTCGCCTGAAGTCAAATTTTTCTTTCCATTTTTCTTTAAAAAAAAAAAAAATAAAATACGAAGGTTGCCGGGTCAGCTAGTGCTGGAAATAACCTTCTGCAACTACCGTTCTCAAAATCAAGTCGTTTCATTTTAAGTGTTCAGGCAAAAACAAGCGGTCTGAAACTCGTGTCCTTTTGGAGACACCACAGGGTATTTTAGGCTCAGATTTAGACATTGCTACACACTTTGAAGATTACTTTGCTAATATTCCATTCAAAATTACGGCACCTTTAAATTCTTCTACTGGAATATCGATTGACATTCTTAAAAGGAACGTAGAGCCTTGTTAACGGATGTCGACACTGCGAGACTCGTTTATTTCAGCTACTTTCACAGTGTCATGTCCTACGGTATTTTGCAGCTGAAATTGATTCAATATTTATATTACAAAAGAGAGCTATTAGAGCGATATATAACTTAAATAGTCGTGACTCCTTGAAATAATTATTCAAGCAAATAAATATAATGACGGTCCCTTGCCAATATATTTATGAAAATATATTGTATGCTAGGAAAAACTTGCACTTATTTAAGAAAATTAATGACATACATACTTATAATACCAGAAATAAAAATAAATTAGTATTTCCAAGTTTTCGCCTATCGAAAACACATAAATGTTTCTTAACATGTTGTATACAGTTTTATAACAAAATTCCGTCCAACATTCTTGAACTTACAGATAATAAATTCAAGTCATGTATTAAACGCACACTATGTAAAAATGCGTACTATAGACTCGATGACTATCTAAAGGATAGAGATGCCTGGACAAATGCTGGTCTAGCTCCACAAGACTAAACAATAATTTTATGAAATGAATGTGCATTGTACTTGATATTGTAAAACATAGTTAAGTGTCATATTGTGAAAATAGTTTTAAGGAACATATTTTGAAAAGACCCCCCTACTGAGTTTTGTTTTAGCAGGTTTTTTCTCAGTAATGTGGGCTTTGGATCTCTGCCAGTGAATGACAAAGAATGTCCCATATTTTTTGGTTTAGTCTTATCTTGTCGTTTGTAAAAGAAAGTATGGAATATTCTGTTGATACCTATTTTTATCATTAAGTATTTTAAGTATTTATTTTATTTTGTTTACTTTGACATATTAATCAACGTATCAGTTGTTATTCGCTTTAATTTTATATTTGTAATTTGACCTATCACAAGCAAATTCTATTATTTCCAAGTGATTAAATGAATTTTTGAGTTTGAGTTTGTTCCGTTTTTCCTTTCGAGGTACGTCCGCCTAAATAAATTGAATAAATGTATTAACAGCGTACATTCAAAACGTTCAAACTTTAATACAACAGAGATGCGTCATGCTTTATAATGGCCGCACAATCGTGTTTTTATCAATGAACGCGTGTATCAGATGAGTGCGTTTGTAATTGATAAATGATAATTGCAATTACCGCTCACTTTAGATAAAAACACAGTTAAGACTCGTAAAATGCGACTTGTTTGTCACTATTACATCATGATTTCAGTAGAAAGACGTCTATACTGCTGGACGAAAGCTTATTTATACAAATAAACTAGCTGTTTCCCGCGGCTTCGCCCGCGTGGATCGTTTTATAATCCTGAATTTTCTTTGCTATAAACTCACGGAGCCCGAGACCTTTCCAACGAATGCAAAACCGTGGAAATCGGTTGGTGCGTTCTGGAGTTATAGCGTCAGGAAGGAAAACCCGACTTATTTTTATATTATAGACTAGCTGTGCCCGCAACTTTGTTTGCGTGGAATAGTGGCTTTGGGACATTAGGCAGCGCTTTTGGATATACATTTTGGTTAATTTTGGATCATAAACACTTTTGGGTAGCTAAAGAAATCTATTTTGCAGTAATGCTTCTCTGTACACGATATTAGACGTATGACCATCGGGGATAAAAGCACATAGGCTGCTAGGATTGCGAAAAATTGCTAATTATGTGTTTAAACGCGCATACATCCTATGCTGAACCGTATTTTCGAAAATGCCATTTTAAACTTCTATGCATAATATTTTTTTATAGAAAATTATTATAAACTTTTGTAAATTTTCAGTCAATTTTTAAACATAAAAGATAGATCTATGCATAATATAAGCACCCCGTAAGAGCCGGCAGAAGAGAAAAATTTAATATTAACGTTGTGCATTTTTACCCACTAATGCCACCACCACCACCGCCACCAACGCCATCAACGCCATCACCATCACCAAACACTACGCCACCAATGCCACCACTGATACAAACGTCACCAAAACCACCACCACCATTACAACCAATGCCACCAACGCCCCCAAAACTACCAACAACATCACCAACGCCACCAATGCCTCCACCGCCAGTAAAACCACCGCCAGCACCACTAACGCCACCAACACCACCACCAGAATCACAAACAACACCTATGCCACCAACGCCACCAACACCACCACCACCACTACAAACACCACCAATGTCACCAACACCACTAATGCCACCACCACCACCACCATCGCCATCATCATAATCACATCCGAAAGACGTCCATCCGTCTCCGCTGGACAAAGCCTTTCCCGAAGATGCTCCTAAAAGTGTTGTGCGTCATAAGGAAAGAATACGCCATAATTGCCACGCTTGGCATGCTGAATGGTGATCATAGCGGAGATTGTTTAATGCCGGGACGCTGCTATGCGGTATGCTTAATGTTACTAACAGAGAAAAACCGGCCAAGTGCGAGTCGAACTCGTGCACGAAAGGGTTCCGTACAAAAAATGCCATAAAAATTTCGTCTGTTGGAAGGTAATATACAACATAAGACCTAAAAATTCTGTGAAAATTTTAAGTGTATACTTGATACCGTTTTTGATTTCGAGCAAAAAATATATGAAAAAAAAAACACGTTTATTGTACCTTTAAATTTTCATTTTCTTATTTTTAGTATTCAATTTTGTCGCTATAGCGGTAACAGAAATACATAATTTGTGAAAATTTTAGCTTTCTAGCTATCACTGTTAATGAGATACAGCCTGGGGACAGACAGACGGATGGACGGACAGACAGGCAGACAGCGGAGGATGAGTAATAGGGTCCGTTTTTACCTTTTAGATACGGAACCCTAGAAAAGATAGATTCAGAATAGTTTAAAAATATTCGATATGATTCTTTAAATTGTCGTAACTTTTTTATTTCTGAACCGATTGACATGAAACAAACACTAAATGTTAAGTGAAACTATACCACAATATATTATAAAAAATAAAAATCGGATAAGCCATTTTTGAAATTAGCGTGCACAAACACACATTTTTTCGGGATAAAAAGTACCCAGTGTTGTGCGCCAAAGGTTAATGTATAAATATACCAAGTTTCATCGTAAACGGACCGGTAGATTTTGTGTGATGCTTGAACAAACAGACAGACAAAAAAAATCTAATCACATATTTGTGTTCGTTGTATCGATCTAGTAACATCCCCTGGTATTTATTTTTTCAATATTTTTAATGTACAGAATTTGAACTTCTACAGTTTTATTATAAGTATAGATAAAATTGGAGTATCTGTTTGTTATATAAAAATAACCGTTTTTTAATAAATGCATATGTTTGTACACACGGTATTCAAACCACATTTGGTATATATACCAAAACATTTTTTTACAATTTTTGTCTGTCTGTTTGTTCCTGCTAATCTCAGGAACGGCTGAACCGATTTCGACAGGACTTTCACTGGCAGATAGCTTATGTAATAAGGAGTAACTTTGGCTACTTTTATACTAGCTGCACCCACGACTTCGTCCTGGTTGATACTGAACAATCATAAATTCTCACGCGGACGATGTCGCGGGCACATCTAGTCTACACTAAAACCAGAGGCCAAAATGCAGATGCGTTGCCACCCTTGAGACCTAAGTTGTTACGTCTCTGTGATAGATACCTATATATAATAATATAATGGAATACGGTAGTACCATTTAGCGGAAATTAGGTAATGCGGTGGTGTCTACGCCCGCGAGCTCCGTCACCAGAGCTCTACCACCAGTAAAATGTACCAATTGTACGGTCCCGTACATAGCACATGAAAATCGCGCCATCAGCAATATTGTCAATCATGCATTTTTACGTTAGTTCGCAAACAGCTATCATTCAACAAACATCGCGTACTCATTATTAGCATATCTTTTATAGCATTTAATATAACAAACAATATACAATCTTTACTTGACTATCGAATCTTTGATTTATCTATCATAACATTTCAGGTGTATAGTCCCGGACTGTACACCAATGTATCGAATTTGCCATACTTCTTTCAGTGTGTTACGTATTTGAGTATATGTTACGGCTAATAGCCGGCTACACTACACTAGTACGGCTACACTACACTAGTACGGCTACACTCAGTTCTATCCGACTAAAACTAGGTGTGGACCATGGCCGCTCCCGATTTAGCCAGGTTAGGTCGAAAGGTGCGGAGCATCACTACATCTAAAGAAGGCGCACCGTTCGATGTTAGGTATTTTTTTGTTGCGGATAGTACAATTATTACAGACATTGAACCGACTACACTTATGGTGAGATTCACAGACCGCACTACGACTTTACTTTGAGCAAAGTATGCTTAGAACTGTCAGAAATGTATGGGTTTTGGACAGTTCGAAGCGAACTTTGCTCGAAAGTAAAGTCGTAGTGCGGTCTGTGAATCTCGCCCTTAGTAACAAGCGTTAATAAGTTTGTGTTGCACTTAGCGCCCTAACACAATAGCGGATAGCCGCGGGCGCAGATAGCCGCGCGGCTTACCGATTTTACGATTTAATATGCCACCGCCTGTTACGTAAAGTGCGTACAATAACGTTAAAATACTAAAAAGCGGCTAGCCCGCGACTTTTTTTTTTTTTTTTTTTATGTAATTGAAGTGGCAAACAAGCATGCAGTTCACATTGATGTTAAGTGTATAGACACCCACACAAAGACCAAGGTCAAAATGCAAATGCGTTACCACTCCTGAGGCCTAAGGTATTATGCCTCTGTGCCGGAAATTACAGGGCCGTACATTACCACCTGACCGGAACACGATAGTGCTGAACACTACCATTTAGCGGCAAGTAGGTATATTAGGTATTATGGTGGTGCCTACGCCCGCGAACTCCGTCACTGGAGCTCTACCACCAGTAAAAAACTGTAACGTCTAGTAACTGCTAGTGCGTAAGGGCACTTAGATTTAACCAACGGTTACCGGCCACCTAGTTTTGGCCGGATAGAACTGAGTGTAGCCGTACTTATATTACGTATTAGCCGCAACATACCTATATATATATTTTTACCTATATATATTTGTCGACCCGGTTAGTCCAGCGGTGTGAGATGACCGTTTGATTCGAAGGGTCGCGGGTTCGATCCCCGCACCGGGACAAATATTTGTATGGCCTACAGATATTTGTTTCGGGTCTGGGTGTTTGTGTATGTGTTGTATGTGTACAACGGCACCCACGACACAGGTTTATACCTACTGTGGGGCTGTGAGTGTGAGCGTATTTTTATATTTTATATATACATACATGCATTTATTATCACTTAGCTCGTATAACCGGATCAGGTTTAGAGTTTATGCGCTAGTGAAATCCAAATGGTTTCACGTCTAAAATCTTTATTACATATAAAGTCAGACGCACACAATAATTGGCCCGCTTCCAGGGCCGTTATGGACATATTAAAGGATACAAGTCGCGGGTCCGTTCCGATCGTTACATTTCGGGACAGTATTATATTTTTGGAATATTATATCGGTAGCCGTACATAATGCTGTACTTACTCCAACGCTTTTATATGGAAGCGAGAGCTGGGTATGCAGGAGCATGAAAGTAAGTTGAACGCGGTCGAGATGAGATCTTTGCGCAAGATCTGCGGTGTATCACTCACCGATCGCGTTCGTAATGAAGATGTAAGAAAGAGACTTTGTGTGAATGATAGTATCGGTGTAAAAATGAAAAAAGGCAGGAGCGGTTCGGGCATATAGAAAGAATGTCGAATGAGCGAATGACTAAACAGATATACAATGCGAATGTGGATGGTTGCAGAGGCCCAGGAAGACCAAGGCTGACCTACCATGACCAAATAGGTCGAGTTCTGTCTGATGGTGGGGTCAAAAGTCTTAGGAATCGGCGTGCATGTATGAAGAGAATGATGAAGGTAGACGAGGCACGAGAGGTTTGTCAGAACCGGGATGTCTGGCGCTCTACACTCTCTGCCTGCCCCGTTAGGGACCTGGCGTGAAGATACATATATCGGATGCAAAATCCACTTACTACACTTACTAGTTATTGCTAAATAAAGTTTGGCACTAACAATAATTCTCTAAATTTTCCGTGCTTCGGATGGCACGTTAAGCCGTCGGTCCCGGTTGCTATCGATGGATAGCAGTCGTTAAACCTTGTTGGAGGCCTTATGGGTGGTTTGAAAACATCCGACAGTGGGTTGGCCACTAACCCACCCACCTCCACCAATCCGCATTGGAGCAGCGTGGTGGAGTAAGCTCCAGGCCTCCCCCCAAAAAGGGGAGAGACTCGTGCCCAGCAGTGGGACGTATAATGGGTTGCCATTATTATTATTTATTATACTAACAATAATTGGTAACCAAATTAAGCGATTGTATGGAATTTTGGCGGTTTGACGTCGGTTTCACGTTTAAAAGCCTTATTATTTTACGGCCCTTTGATTTCCGGCACAGAGGCATAACACCTTAGGCCTCAGGAGTGGCAACGCATCTGCATTTTGACCTCTGGTCATTGTGAACCCACACAATAGGCTGCAGTCGTCACTTAACATCAATATAAAAAATACGCTTACACGCTTACACTCACAGCCCCACAGTAGGTATAAACCTGTGTCGTGGGTGCCGTTGTACACATACAACACATACACAAACACCCAGACCCGAAACAAATATCTGTAGGCCATACAAATCTTTGTTCCGGAGCGGGGATCGAACCCGCGACCCTTCGAATCAAACGGTGGTTTCGCACCGCCGGACTAACCGGGTCGTCATATGATCTGCATGCTTGTTTGCCAATTTTATTGCATAAAAGGTTGGTTTCACGTTTAGCCTGGGTTGCACCACAATACTTGTTAAAAGATATTGTAACATTTCACATCCTTCTCTAACCTAAAGAAATCTGTTAAAGTAAGAGAAGGATGTGAAATATAACAATAACTTTAACAAATATCGTGGTGCAACCCAGGCTAAAAGCCTTATTTACAGACTAGCTGTGCCCACGACTTCGTCCGCGTAGATACTTAACAATTTACGTAACTTCACGCCTGTAATCCCCGAAGGGGTAGGCAGAGGTAAATGCATGCATTGAAGCATACATGCAAACACCCACGATTCGCCGGTTACGTTTTGACCCATGTAACAGGTGGCGAGCCTGTTGCCATCTCCGGGCACATTACCAAACTCCGAGGTACTGGGAAACTTCCAGAAAATGGAAAAATCCCAATAAAACCAGAGATAATGGATTTTAAACCGTTATTTCTGATAGTCCCCGACCCGGGAATCGAACCCAGGACCTCCAGCGTAGTAGTAGTGGCCTGCTACCACTAGGCTACTGGGGCAGTTGACAATTTATATTTTTGAATTCTATTCGAAGTTAAATACGTTTATGAAAACCACTTTCAACTCTGTTTAAAAGTTCTGTGCTACAGAACTTAATGAACGTGCATAAAGTAAATTTTCAATTGACCATAACTTCATTTTCCCATAACCGGTTTTGACGCAATAAAGCTTTAACAACGCTCCTAATTATACATATGTAATCCACCTGTGACATCGCGTTCAAATCCGTTGAATACTTTCGAACTTACAACGTACCAGACAGACGCAGAGCTGACAGAGACGAAAATTCAAAAAGTTTTTTGTTTTAGATACCAAAAGTAATTTTTGCGTTAATCCTGCATGCTTTGCGAGTTAACCCGGGTTGCGCCACAGTCTGTGAAGCCTGACCAGCCTTTGACCACGACCTTTTTCGCACTTTCTTGTCGTACGTGATCCACTTTTCATCACCAGTTATCAGCTTCTTCAAAAATGATTCGGTTTCATTACGTCGTAATAAAGAATCACAAATGAGTACACGGTTCATTAGGTTTCTTTCAGTGAGCTCGTGAGGTACCCAAATATCGAGCTTTTTTTTGTACCCAGCTTTTTTCAAATGCGCCAAAACTGTTTTGTGATCAATTCTCAGTTCTTCAGTTACGTCGTAACTACTGATATGTCGATCTTGCTCCACTTTTTCAAAAATGGCATCCATTTTATCCGTAATAGGGCGACCAGATCGAGGTGCATCTTTGACATCAAAATTTCCGGATTGAAAACGCTTAAACCAAATTTGTGCTACTCTCACAGACACTGCACTAGGTCCATAAACATCGCAAATTTTTTTCGCGGCTTGCGTTGCATTTTTACCTTTTTTGTAGTAAAATTTTAAAATGTATCGAATTTCTTCGTTAGATTCACTCATCTTGACAGTACGAAAAACAAATGAAAATCACACATTTGCCTAATTTGAATTTGGAATTATGTTCTTTAAAATTTTAACTTTCAATGGTACCAAAACCAGCCAGATACAAATACTACAGCCAAAGTGATTTTATTACAAGTTCATACATACTATAATGCGAAAAGACTTTTTCCCCAACCTATTATACAAACCCCTTTATTCATAAACGTACATTAGATACGTTTTAGATATAGAATGCTTTGTCTTTGTCAGTTGCATTGTCAAATGTGCATGATAGAAAAAGACAAAGGAGAGATTAGCAACACTATAGCTAAAATACGTTTATGAATAAGGGGGTTATATTATAAAGCTGAAGTGTTTGTTTGTTTGATTGAACGCGCTAATCTCAGGAACTTCTGATCCGATTTGAAAAGTTCTTACAGTGTAAGATAGCCCATTTATCGGGGAAGGCTATAGCCTACATATCATCACACTATGACTAATAGGAGCGGAGAAGCGCGGGCGAAGCCGGGGCGGGCCGCTAGTATGTATTGATAAAGCCAGACGAACACAATAATTGGCCGGCTTCCAGAGCCGTTATGGGCATATTAAAAGATATAAGTCGCGGGTACGTTCCGGTCGTTTCGTTTTCAAGACAGTATTATAGTTATTGGAATATCGGATTCAATATCTACTTACAATTATTGCCGACAAAGTCTGAATTGAAACCGCTTACTCAGAGTAACTGCTACGGTGTTTGTTTTTTTTTTTAATTGGACGTATGTCGTTTTATAGCTCATCCCAAGACAGTAGGCATTTTCGGCATACCAAATAAGCCAAACCAACGTAAACCCAATACAACCTTTTCTCTAACCCATCTTTCTATATTAGCAGACGCCGCAGAAAAATCTACGTGTCGCTGGAATCACGACCTTGTGGGTGGAGGTTAGGGTCGAAAGTAGTATTACAAGAGGTGACCTTGCGGTTATCAACCGAATGTTCATGCTCATTTTGTTTAGCCGGAGTATTTTGATAAGGAAATATCTCCACTTTGGTATGCGTCAGTGGGCTGATTACCGTTGGGTGGAAAAAGGTTTCAATCACGAACTTCAAACAGGAAACCCCTATAGGTACTACGCGTAGCTTCACACACACGTTTTCTACCGCCCTTTTTTATGTAATGGAAGTGGCAAACAAGCATGCAGTTCACATTGATATTAAGTGATAACTGCAGCCTATAGACACTTACAAAATGACCGAAGTCAAAATGCAGATGCGTTACCACTCCTGAGGCCTAAGGTGTTATGCCTCTGTGCCGGAATATGAAAATATCCACTATTATTATAAGCCACTTGTTTTTTAAATGAAAAAAGGCATGCTCCGACGGTTCGGGCATATAGAAGAATGTCGAATGAGCGAATGACGAAACAGATATACAATGCGAATGTTGATGGTTGCAGAGGCCCAGGAAGACCAAGACTGACCAAATAGATCGAGTTCTGTTTGATGGTGGGGTCAAGTCTAAGGAATCGGCGTGCATGTATGTAGAGAATTATGAATGTAGATAAGGCACCGGAGGTGTATCAGGACCGGGATATCTGGAGCTCCACATTCTCTGCCTAGGCGGCCTGGCGTTGAAATACATACATACACATATGTTTTTTATAGGTGGTAAGAAAAGTTATGTTCACTAGGTATATAACCGACTGTATAAAACCTTAGTCAGAATCAAGGTACTATTAATGCGTAGTTTTTAGCGTCATACTCTAAGAACAATAACAATACCTTCACGCATTGTAAAATGTAAAAACAACCGTCATCGAACACAAATTCTAGAAGGATAAGTTTAATTAAGTTTCACAATGTTACATCATTCTTATTTGAATTTGTAAAATCATGCTAAGTTCGTTTGAGAGTAGACAAACCGCAAATCGTAAAATATCTATGTTCGGAAACTTGCCTTGGTCCTTTAGTATTTATTACTCTGATATATGCATGCCATTAGATAAGAATGTAAATAAACAATTCTGTTGTTCCACTAATCTACTGACTAATTTAATTTTTTTTAGTTACATTGCCCGTTAGATATAGTTAGTTTGTGTTAACAAATTGTATAACGATAACGTCAATATAAACACAAATTAAAAAAAAAACAAATGAAATCAACAAATAACTGTTCTGTTATTCAACTCATCTAAGTCAAAAATAAGTCGAAGGGTGGCTGATCACGCGCCACACCACCTGCCGCGTGATTAGCCACCCTTTTGACTTCTAAAGCTGTCGCATTTTCGTTATTTCTTTGGCAATTTTTATACATAATAACTATATAAAGTTTCAAGCTAAACATTCAGAATTAATTTAAGTACTGTTGTTTTTTTTATGAAATGTAGGAAAAATCCTTGCACTTTTTTATGTAATAAAAGTGTCACATTAATGTTAAGTGTTGACTGCAGCCTATAGATATCCACACTAAGACCAAGGTCAAAATGCAGATGCGTTACCATTCCTGGGGCCTAAGGTGTTATGCCTCTGTGCCGGAAATTATAGGGTCGTACATTACCACCTGACCGGAACACGATAGTGCTGAACACTACCATTTAGCGGCAAGTATATTAGGTAATGCGGTGGTGCCTTCGCCCGCGAGCTCCGTCACTGGAACTCTAACACCACTTTAAAATAGATATATATATATAAGTATTCGCCCATTCGAAATTCGATCATAATCACAATCACTGTTTTTAAGAAAATGTGGCTTATTTTGAGCCTTTAGTAGCATTAGGACATAATTTACCTAATTTGGTAACTAATTTGTACCTAAAATAGGAGTAGTAACGTTCTGTTATCAAACTAATCTATGCGCCACGCCGCCCGCCACGTGACCGGCTAGCCGCTGACTCATTGCAACCACGTTGTAGTCAGCTGTAGCCGTCTGTGAATGCGTTATCGTATTTCGAAATAACCTAACGATAGCTTGTTGTTTTCGTGGATTTTTTTTTCAATAATTTTGCTGTTTGTTTGTATGTCGCATTGGGACATTATTTATAGGTAACTAATTTGTACCTAAAATGCGAGTAGTAACCGTTCTGCTATCCAACTAATCTATGCGCCACGCCGCCCGCCACGTGACCGGCTAGCCGCTGACTCATTGCAACCACGTTGTAGTCAGCTGTAGCCGTCTGTGAATGCGTTATCGTATTTCGAAATAACCTAACGATAGCTTGTTGTTTTCGTGGATTTTTTTTTCAATAATTTTGCTGTTTGTTTGTATGTCGCATTGGGACATTATTTATAGGTAACTAATTTGTACCTAAAATGCGAGTAGTAACCGTTCTGCTATCCAACTAATCTATGCGCCACGCCGCCCGCCACGTGACCGGCTAGCCGCTGACTCATTGCAACCACGTTGTAGTCAGCTGTAGCCGTCTGTGAATGCGTTATCGTATTTATAACTTAAATAGTCGTGACTCCTTGAAAGAATTATTCAAGCAAATAAATATAATGACGGTCCCTTGCCAATATATTTATGAAAATATATTGTATGCTAGGAAAAACTTGCACTTATTTAAGAAAATTAATGATATACATACTTATAATACCAGAAATAAAAATAAATTAGTATTTCCAAGTTTTCGCCTATCGAAAACACATAAATGTTTCTTAACATGTTGTATACAGTTTTATAACAAAATTCCGTCCAACATTCTTGAACTTACAGATAATAAATTTAAGTCATGTATTAAACGCACACTATGTAAAAATGCGTACTATAGACTCGATGACTATCTAAAGGATAGAGATGCCTGGACAAATGCTGGTCTAGCTCCACAAGACTAAACAATAATTTTGTGAAATGAATGTGCATTGTACTTGACATTGTAAAACATAGTTATAAGTTTCATATTGTGAAAATAGTTTTAAGGAACATATTTTGAAAAGACCCTACTGAGTTTTGTTTTGGCAGGTTTTTTCTCAGTAATGTGGGCTTTGGAACTCTGCCAGTGAATGACAAGGAATGTCCCATATTTTTTTGTTTAGTCTTATCTTGCCGTTTGTAAAAGAGAGTATGGAACATTCTGTTGATACCTATTTTTATTATTAAGTATTTTTGGACTATTATTAATTTATTTACTTTGACATATTAATCAACGTATCAGTTGTTATTCGCTTTAATTTTATATTTGTAATTTGACCTATCACAAGCAAATTCTATTATTTCCAAGTGATTAAATGAATTTTTGAGTTTTGAGTTTGAGTTATTTCGAAATAACCTAACGATAGCTTGTTGTTTTCGTGGATTTTTTTTTCAATAATTTTGCTGTTTGTTTGTATGTCGCATTGGGACATTATTTATAGGTAACTAATTTGTACCTAAAATGCGAGTAGTAACCGTTCTGCTATCCAACTAATCTATGCGCCACGCCGCCCGCCACGTGACCGGCTAGCCGCTGACTCATTGCAACCACGTTGTAGTCAGCTGTAGCAGTCTGTGATTGCGTTATCGTATTTCGAAATAACCTAGCGATAGCATGTTGTTTTCGTGGATTCTTTTCTCAATAATTTTGCTGATTGTTTGTATGTCGCATTGGGACATTATTTATAGGTAACTAATTTGTACCTAAAATGCGAGTAGTAACCGTTCTGCTATCCAACTAATCTATGCGCCACGCCACCCGCCACGTGACCGGCTAGCCGCTGACTCATTGCAACCACGTTGTAGTCAGCTGTAGCCCCGTCTGTGAATGCGTTATCGTATTTCGAAATAACCTAGCGATAGCATGTTGTTTTCGTGGATTTCTTTTCTCAATAATTTTGCTGATTGTTTGTATGTCGCATGTAATTAGGGGCCGTTCACAAAATCCTGAATATTAGAAATGCTGTCTGTCTGTCTGTTCTGTTAGCTTTTCACGTCCAAACGACTGACCAATTTTAATTTTGGTACAGAGATAGAGCTGACTTTGAGAAAGAACATAGGCTACTTAGTACTATGTGCCCGGACATGTCCAGAGGCTCGCCACCTGTTACGTAGACCAAAAACGCGAATCGTGGATGTTTGCATGTACGCTTCAATGCATGCGTTTATCTCTGCCCATCCCTTTGGGGATAGCAGGCGTGAAGTTACGAATATAGACCAGTCCAGTTACAGAAAGTTTAAGAAGAAACAACTAATCAAACTTATTATTGATTACCAAGTCAATTTTATTCATGGAACAAGACATCATAATGAGAAAGGAACCATATTTATTCGATATTTATGAAAATTTCGTTGAGTTCGGTAAGTAAATAATATTTTTCAGTAAGAATGGAAGTCCTCTTCCATGAAGTATCTTAGATAATATTATAGTACGAATACTCAGACGTCATTTAAAGTAAAGGTTTGATTCCGAACTCCGCTGCACGCAGCAGAGCTGCGGCGACATCCGCCGCGCTGATTCCGAGCAAGGCAGCAGGGTTGCAACTGCATTGCTGCCGCGACTTTGTCGCGTAGCTCGGAATATAATCTCATATAAACTTATAGAGAATATAGAGACCAGTTAGCGTGCAGCAGAATTCGAAATCAATCCTTAAACCTCAAATAACAGCTATGTCTGTCGTTTGCACGTGTTTCATAGAGACAATATACTTGATAGGTACTCTATCACAATATTTCAGACTATTTTTTTTTTTAATCTTTGTAGATAATTTATTTTTAATGTTACGAAATTGGCACACCATTTCACATGCATGTTAAGTGATGACTGCAGCCTATAGACATCAACATCAAACCGGAACCAGAGATCAAAATGCAGATGCGTTGCCACCCCTGAGATCTAAGTCGTTATGTCTGTGTGATACCTAGTTACTATTCTTCTAAGAACGTATCCGGAACCGCAGGCTGTAAGTAAATTAAATGTATTTTGAAATAACACGTAGTCAAAATTTTATTTTATAAAACCATTATTTACATGCTCGTTAGAGCTTAAACATCAGCAACAGAACCTAAGTGGTCTTGATTTATCTTACAATTAACCGTAAAAGAATGCGCAAGTCATTTTGGTCCGTATCCCCTTGTTTTAGGACCGAAATCAGCTCGACTTGCCAAACAATACATAAGCCTGAGCTATGTGAAATTTAACGACCGTACATTATAAACACGAGGGATTTAAAATATTTTCAGAATGATTAAGATCAAGAGCATAAATCTGATGTAAGGTTTCGCCGTTAGGCGGCCATTTTTATGGAACGGTGGGGAAGAAAACTAAGTGTTTCATACCCAAAGGCCCTTTGATACCTACAGCAGAGAATATGTAATACTACATATAGAATGGACACTTCGACGTCCCGTCCGATTTCCCCGCCTCACCCAATCTCCTCCCCTCTTATGGGCGACGTTTGGTATTCTCTACGTGCTACGCACACAGGTGCACGTGTAAACACACGTCACTGATTGATGCCTGTGTAATAGAGACATTTGGTCTCTAAAGCGTTTGAATAGAATTTTGGCAGGGTCCGCGGTGTCCCTACAGGCTGTATTCAGCAGTATTTTAAATCATTGAACTGCATGCAATTAATTATTATGGCTAACACCATCATAATTAATTACATTAAACAAAAAAAAAACAATACAAAATGTAAGTTTCGCGAGAAAAAAAAATTACACCCCTTCTTTGTGTACGGAACACTTTTTTTTACACCAAATTTTTTTTTTCAAATTTTTATTCTACCACTATTTTGGAATAACAAAATTTTATATGTTTTTATTTTAAAGAAAAATAGAAATAAAAATTTGATTTCAGGTGCACCCGCGTAGTCGGAGCGGGCTAGTGTACCTATAAATATACCAACTAGCTGAGTTAGAAAAGAAAGTCAATAAAGAATAATTTATTAGGAACAGTTATATTTTTACGCAACATTATTATTTTCACTTCTAAGAACAACAAAATCAACAACAACAAACAAAGTGAGATGGATATCAAATAAATAACAAAGTTATTTCCTTATTTCGGGTAAAAATACCAATAATCTAGGTATTTTCCTTGTTTTGACGAAATCGCATGATCTTTCGTAGGGGGTTTCGTGAGCCCAGCGAACCGTATTTGGAGTTTCGTACCTCGGTGGGCGACCTTTTTTTTTGTATGGACTTATGTTACTGACTTATGTTTTTTACTGGTGGTAGGGTTCCAGTGTAGAAGCTCCACCACCGCATTACCTAATTTATCTGCCGATAAATGGTAGTGTTCAGCACTATCGTGTTCCGGTTAGATGGTAATGTATGGCCCCGTAATAACTATCACAGGGACACAATATCTAAGGTCTCAGGGGCGGCAACGCATCTGCATTGTGACCTCGTCTCTTTCTGTGGGTGTCTATAGGCTGCAGTTATCACTTAACATCAATGTGAACTGCATGCTTATTTATCACCATTGAAACATTTAAAAAATGTAGGCGGCGCGTCGTCGCGGGACTGCTCTAGTCTACTTCACCAATCGATCGATCATTAATCGACAATCGACGAGCGCAGAGGGTGCTCTCTCATAACCAAAAAGCTATTTTCTACCAGTAATATTATGTGCCCATAATTTTATTATAATCCCGAAAGGGTAGGCAGAGGTAAATGCATGCATTCAAGAATAACACCCACGAAACGCCGGTTACGTTTTGACCCATGTAACAGGTGGCGAGCTTGTTGACATCTCTGGGCACATTACCAAAATCTGAGGCACTGGGTAGTTGCCAGGATAAAGAAAAACCCCGCTAGAATCAGAGATAAAGAATTTTAGGAAGTTATCTCTGAAAGTCCCCGAGTCGGGAATCAAACCCAGGATCCCAGCATAGTAGTAGTAGCCTGCTACCACTAAACTACTGCGGCAGTAAATCACATCACATAACATATTTTCTGTAAACGTAGTATGAATAGGACTTTTTTTTTCAATTCAGGAGAAAATGCGTTACGCATACCCACCCTTGGGGAGAGGGGTGGGTTATGTGGGACTCCGGACCAAGAGAAAGACGTCCGTCTACCCACTAAAAACCCCTGGGTGTTCCGACTCGTCCGCACTAAATGGCGGGAACGCTTTAGCACACATCCGCGATTCCGCCGGTGTATGAATATTACTTACTGTACCTACCATAAAATATGGCTTATTCCCATAACTTCGATTAATTAGCTCGATCGTCGAACTAGTGAGAATATTTTTTCTCATCTGTTCTACCGTCGTACAAGTGGGTTTTTTTTTTCTCATTTGTTCGACCGTCGAACTAATGAAGGGACGTGGTGAGGACCATGGACGCTCCCGACTTACCCAGGTTAGGTCGAAGGGGGTCGTGTTCGGTGTTAGTTTTTTTTTGCTGATATTAAAAACTACAATTCTCAGTAGGTCGGCGGTCGAACTAATGAGAAAAAAAAATCTTACTAGTTCGACGATCGAACTACTGAGAATAAACCTAAAATATAATTGCATATGTACCCACCCTTGCCTATCAATACAGTTTGCGTTGCACAACAGCCTGTCCAGGTTTAATGTTAATAGACTAGGCTATATATACACTGTCTGCATCCCCTTGTCTGGTTCACCCTTCAACGGGGCGTTTCAAACTAATTAATAGGCTTTCAGCTATTTTATGATGGAGTTATTGAATAACTCTATTTCATGAGCGATGATTACTGGAAATGCGTATTACGGGTGATTGCCGGAGCAATTTTGCCATGATTTCAATGTGAAATATCAGCTCAACGTAGCTAACACAGATTTTTTTTTCTCTTCCCTAATACCTATTGTAGATCGCGCAAATCTAATAGGTTAGGACCTGCAGAATCATTTCGTTCTTCCAGATATGCTGCAAACCCATTTTTTACGCATATTTATAATCTATAGAATATATGTCCACTAGGTTTGCCTACCAAAAAATGGCCGCCAGTATTTTTATATTTTAACTTAAAATGTTCAATTCTTACGAAACACGAAAAAGGTGTTAGAACAGGTTGATGAAATTGTATATCTTGGATGTGCTTTTAGCAAGGATGGTAGGTACACCACTGACATAGAAAGAAGAGTGCTTGCTGGGAATTGCGTGAATGGAGCGTTGGGTAAGCTGCTAGAATCTAAACATCTCAGCCAGCGGGCTCGACTAGCCGTACATAATGCTGTACTTACTCCAACGCTTTTATATGGAAGCGAGAGCTGGGTATGCAGGAAAGAGCATGAAAGTAAGTTGAACGCGGTCGAGATGAGATCTTTGCGCAAGATCTGCGGTGTATCACTCACCGATCGCGTTCGTAATGAAGATGTAAGAAAGAGACTTTGTGTGAATGATAGTATCGGTGTAAAAATGAAAAAAGGCATGCTCCGATGGTTCGGGCATATAGAAAGAATGTCGAATGAGCGAATGACTAAACAGATATACAATGCGAATGTGGATGGTTGCAGAGGCCCAGGAAGACCAAGGCTGACCTACCATGACCAAATAGGTCGAGTTCTGTCTGATGGTGGGGTCAAAAGTCTTAGGAATCGGCGTGCATGTATGAAGAGAATGATGAAGGTAGACGAGGCACGAGAGGTTTGTCAGAACCGGGATGTCTGGCGCTCTACACTCTCTGCCTACCCCGTTAGGGACCTGGCGTGAAGATACAACAACAACAACAACGAAAAAGGTAACTCTTTATATAACCTTTTACTCTCCTCTTTGTAAAAACCTCTTTATATAAACTTTGTATAAATAATATCAACATAAAATTATTCAATTATAATTGAAACAAAAACACGTCCTTAGATTAAGCAACTAAAATTTAAGAACTTCTTTCTTTAAATAAAAATTAACAGAAAATTATGTTTTTTTAACAAAAATCTATAATGAGATTATCTTTTTTTTTTGTTTTTTATGTTATGGAAGTGGCAAACAAGCATGCAGTTCACATTGATGTTAAGTGATGACTGCAGCCTATAGACACCCACACAAAGACCAAGGTCAAAATGCAGATGCGTTACCACTCCTGAGGCCTAAGGTGCTATGCCTCTGTGCCGGAAATTACAGGGCCGTACATTACCACCTGACCGGAACACGATAGTGCTGAACACTACCATTTAGCGGCAAGTATATTAGGTAATGCGGTGCCCCCTATGTTTAGCGTTCGTGGACCATGAGAAGGCCTTCGATTCGGTCAAGATTTGGGCTGTACTACAGTTAATCCAGAGGTACTTGTACGAAAACGCCATTATGTCAATTCGTCTTCAGGATCAGAACTCGAAAGCTGTCCAACTGCAGCGAGGTGTGAGACAGGAAGATGTTATATCTTCTAAACTGTTCACCACTGCAATGGAAGATGTCTTCAAGCTTCCGTGAACCGGAAGACGAAGCGTAGGCAGGGCCCCTACGAGAAAGGACCGACGACCTGGTGAAGGTTGTGGGAAATCGCTGGATGAGGGCGGCCCAGCACAGTTCGTTGTGGCAATCTTTGGGGGAGGCCTTTGTCTAGCAGTGGATGTCGTTCGGCTGCAATGATGAAATACTAAATAATCATAAAAGTTTCGAAGGATCCGCAAAAATTAGCTGGGATGATTTATTGAGGACGATCTAAGTCCACATGCAATTAAAATAAATAAAAACTAGAGTAACAAAATACAGTAGGATAATAATTGATGACTGTGTCATAAACAACAGTCAGTACCTACACATTTCAGCTGAAGAAAAACTCTAATTCGATATATGTTTATCTTCCCTGGGCAGTGAATCTCTACTCTGACACCTTAGGAGGCAGGGGAGAGAAGACAGGGGAGATACTTATTTGACAAAATATCGCTCTAAACATCAAAGTTTTTGTAATATGTTATTAATAAAGAAGGATACGATTCTATTCATGTAATATAGTAATCATATGAAGATATTACAGTATTCAGACTTGCAATAGCGAATAAAATATTACCAGTGGAAAGAAAATACTCACGGACTCACGACTGCTTTTACAGAGTAGCGTCACTACAGTGGCGAAAAAATGGTAGCGTGCTTACGCATCGACGGCTTGCTGTTAACTTCACGGGTAAAGCTCTGTGTTCTAGATCACAATTTACGCGCCAGAGTCTTATTTCGACAGTTTTTAACGAATACAAAACACCAAGGGAAGCGATTCTAAATACGAGGGACAAATTTAAACAATATACTTTTTATAAAAAAATAAACTGTTAGGTATCGTTTTTCCTTAGATTACATTAATTTAGTTTATCTAGTTTCTAAATTAAACGTCATCAAATGGTTGCAAGCTAGTTAAAATGGCTGACTGGCTAACGACATGGGGTAAGGGACAGACCAGGGGAGATACATTTTTCATGTTTCAGTCGCTATTGTGACTAAATTAAATACATTTCACTGGTGAATTTTAGTGACCTTATAGAAGGTAGTAAGTTTTAAGATTTCACA
Source organism: Macrosoma leucophasiata (assembly GCA_036365455.1). Taxonomy (NCBI): domain Eukaryota; kingdom Metazoa; phylum Arthropoda; class Insecta; order Lepidoptera; family Hedylidae; genus Macrosoma; species Macrosoma leucophasiata. The sequence goes on from JAWQUS010000015.1 coordinate 6,888,123, forward strand.
GCTTTATTTCAAATTAATAAAGAATATTTTTAATAAATTTCATCATTGCCATTGAAAATACCTCTTAACTTAGAATCACCCATATATCAAATTAAAGCTATTTTTTTTCTCATTGTTATGGTATACGGGAGCCGCAAATAAGAGTTGCTGGCTGTTAAAGATAAAATAATTTAATTAATAACACTTGCGGCCAAATTTTGATAGGCAACCTAGTGGATATATATTCTCTATATTATAAAGTTGCGTAAAAATTAGGTGTGCAGCATATCTGGATAAACTAAATGATTCTGCAATGGGATCTTAAGATCTTTTACTGGTGGTAGAGCTCCAGTGACGGAGCTCGCGGGCGTAGGCACCACCGCATTACCTAATATACTTGCCGCTAAATGGTAGTGTTCAGCACTATCGTGTTCCGGTCAGGTGGTAATGTACGGCCCTGTAATTTCAGGCACAGAGGCCATAACACCTTAGGCCTCAGGAGTGGCAGCGCATCTGCATTTTGACCTCTGGTCATTGTGTGGGTGTCTATAGGCTGCAGTCATCACTTAACATCAATGTGAACTGCATACTTGTTTGCCACTTTTATTACATAAAAAAAAAAAAAAACTATAAGAACATATCTAGTTCACTTACCGTCAATATGAACTGTATACCTACTTGTTTGCGTCAATCATAACATAAAAAGGAGCGACGCCGGGTGCAAACGAAAGTGTTGATACCGTGGATAAATATTTGTTCAATATCAGTCGGATAGTACCTACCGTATTTTGCAGGCCGTGGCGTTCGTTTTTCATCGGGCGGAAAATTCTCGCGAATATTCCATTCCCTTTGAATTCGTTCTTATAAAGAAAACCATGACATGCATTGGTTAATCCCTGTAGGAAAAAACCCAACAGTATTCGATAGATATATTGTGAAAAGTATTCAGAAATGAATGGTTGAGCTCCAGTGAATAAGCACGAGAGAATAGACTCGACGATCGAGCAATGGCTGCCACATGCGTCATACTCGTGAACGGGTGCTGATTGTGGGGACTGGTGTGTTGTCATTTGCGGGTCTTATTTTCTATCACGATTTACCACAGTGTCTGAAGAAGAAGGTCTTTGACCAGTGTGTGTTGCCAGTGATGACATACGGAACAGAAACGTGGTCGCTCACTATGGGCCTCATAAGAAGGCTCAAGGTCACTCAGAGAGCGAGGGAGAGGGCTATGTTCGGAGTTACTCTGCGAGATCGAATCAGAAATGAGGAGATCCGCATGAGGACCAAAGTAACCGACATAGCCCATCGAATAGCGAAACTCAAGTGGCAGTGTGCAGGGCACATAGCTCGCAGAACTGACGGCCGTTGGGGCAGAAGAGTTCTAGAGTGGCGACCGCGTACCGGAAGACGAAGCGTAGGCAGGCCCCCCACGAGGTGGACCGACGACCTGGTGAAGGTCGCGGGCAATCGTTGGATGAGGGCGGCCCAGGACCGTTCGTTGTGGCATTCTTTGCGGGAGGCCTTTGTCCAGCAGTGGACGTCTTTTGGCTGAAACGGTGATGATGATTTATATACCATGGACGTTCACATTATCTTTATTCTATTTAATAATATTTGTATTAAATCTAAGGTTTTGACAAAAGAGCAACACGCTGAATTTGTTGGGTAGTGGAGTTCTTTTCAGTAGTGCCTGCACTTGGAACTCTGCTAAGAATGACTATGATTATGACGAACAGATTCTTCATTTTCTTCTATGAAGGAATTGAAAAAATTGATGATTCACGTATCGGTTAAATATTATTATTAAATTGGTATTTATTTATACCTATTGGATTATTATTATAAGTCATTTTCTCTAGGTAGCTTATAATCCGACAATGCAAAAGTGTCCTTGTAGACCAATTTGAAATAAATGGGAGGGAGTGATAGGTCAAGTAACTATACCAAAGTATGGATATCAACTTACAAGGCAACTAGTATACTTAGCAGTGTCAACATACATTTGACACACAAAACCATTCAACATACACAGCATCATATTACAAATAACTAATTAGTCACCTGGGAGACAATTTGTAGAGTGAGGTCAATGATCAGTATCTGTACAATTATTGTACTTCATTGTAAAATTTCACTTGGGGTCCTAAGTTTGATTACCGGGTCAGGGGCTACCAGAGATAAGGGTGTAAAATCTTTTATCTCTGGTTCTATTGGGATCTTTCCATTTTCTGAAAGTTTCCCAGTACCTTGGAGATTGGTAATGTGCCCGGAGATGTCTACAGGCACCCGACCTACTACTTTACCTGTTATGTATGCTTGAAAGCATGCATTTATCTTTGCCTACCCCTTCGGAGATTATAGGCGTGAAGTTACATTATTGTAAGATTTGACAACCCGTTTAGTCCAGCGGTGTGCGATAATAATTTGATATGAATGGTCACAGGTTATGTCCCTGCACGGGGACAAATATTTGTATGTCGTACAGATATTTGTTTCGGGTCCTGGGTGTTTGAACAATGGTAACCATGACACAGGTTTATAATCTGTGTATACCTAAGAAAAACTCTAGAAAGAAAGAAAAACTCTTTATTGATGCAGTCAAGAGACGCACATACGAGACAAAAGAAATATTTGAGAAAATAACAAAAAATAATGTGTAAGTAGAAACTTACGTACAGATTTACATATTTAAATAACCACCCTCAACAACTGTTATATACCTGTGGGGCTGTGATTGTAAGCATATTTATTTGTTTAATCAAACTGACGATGGTGATTTGGTTCCAGTGTTGGAGATTGAGGGAATAGGCACAAATGCATTAACAAATCTTTCTGCCGCCAATTGGAAGTGTTCAGACTCTTCAGCACTTATGTGATCCAATCAGATGGTAATGTATGACTCCATAGTAACTACCGCAAATGTAAAAATATTGTACACTAGCTGACCCGGCAAACTTTGTATTGACTCAGAATAAACATATGACATGTGTCAAAGGTTTGATAGATACGGACTATTTGTATGGGAAAATGAAATGGTGGTTTTTACTATTTCCCTTCAATTTCTTCATATTTTCTTACCTTTTAAACATTCGCTGGACTTCCAAAAATCATTCAAAATCAATATTAGCCAAATCGGTAAAACCATTCACAAGTGATGCCGTGACCAAGGAAAACATTTAGCATTTTTATATATATAGATGTGGGGGGGAAATATTGTACATGTTAAACATCCTACTTAATTAACAGGAATAAAAACAATAGTTTATTAAAAATCAAATATTTCAAATAAATAAATAAAAGTAGTAGGAAAATCTTAGTAAATGAAGAATGTTTCTTTCTTTTCTTTTCAACCAACTTCGAAAAAAGGAGGGGGTTATCAATTAGTCAGAATCATCAGCCGGGTCAGCTAGTTTATTATAAAGGTCATCCGAGAACACACTACAAGTCTAGTCTTAGTTCGTTTTTGTTGTTGTAGATATCTCATGATGGCTTAAACTGTCACAATATCATAGACATGGGAGATCGCCAGCGGCATGTGAACAATTGAAATGAATTGCAAAAGGTATTTTTTATCTCACAAGCTGACGGGCAAAACTAGCCAAAGGCACAAAAAATATAATTGTACATTTCACTAAATACAAATAATTCTATTGCTTCAATATTTCATTTTTCACTTTATTCAGGTTTTACTTGAATATAATGTAGTATAATCCACACAAACAAAAATGTATATTATTTAATAGCGTATGTGCACAATGTATACTTATATTTGATAACCCAAACACATATCCATCCATTTGACCTGTTATTTGATACTTCTAATTTGATAAAATGAACTTTTTTAAGAAGAAACTTGCGGATATTGTATATGGTTAAATATTATTGCCATAGAAGTGATAAAACTGATAAACAATATTTTATAGCTACACATTAAGCACGTCATACAAAATAATACTGCAACTATTCTAATACAAGACAAAACTGTAGATATACAATATTTTTATAAGAAAAATCTATAGATGATTCTCTGTACTGTAAATTTATTGTGTGTGAGTCTCATTATTGTAAATATTTATTAGTTTTAATTATATTCAAGTATAAATGGTTAAATTGTCACATCGGTCAGAGAGGTTTGTTTGTAAACAAATAACACATGATACAAACGCCGGTATCGCTATTTTTCAACACAGAAACGTAATTCGACAATAAAACTATCCGCTCGCCAAAAATCAACCCCGTACGAAGCGAATTCGCTGAGAAAATCGCATTTGTTACACCCCTAGTCTACGAAACCGTGATTTTATCATCGACATGGGAAAATAACGCGCCAAATTTGACAAGTACTTATAAACACATGGGCATCACTTAGACTAGAGAGAAGACAAGATTTTAGCCGGAAAACAGTAAAGCGTCGATGAAATATTGCTACAGAATAGAATACACATAGTAATTTCGTGAAAAATTCATTTTCCACAAAAATCGAACGCCTCTAGCGGCGACAGGATGAAGCACAACGTAATGGCCGCCGCACTGTGGTTATGATGACTTAACATCTAAATGCGCAAAATACTCACACTTTCCTCCTCTTTTTCCATACCAGAGGGCATTTGAGGTACCGCACGATTTATCGCCGAGTAGTCCGGAAGATCCGGAAGCTCCTCGGCGAGATATATCGGCATTGGCTTCGATGCATCCAGGGCCCTCGCCCTAAACGAGAGCTTCGACATCTTGTTGACAGAACAAAACACGCTAGCGTCGACACACAAATGCACTAATATAACACTTTATAGCTCCTCCAGGAGGTCCCAAAGGACCTTAAACTGCACTTTGCACACTCTAGTTCGTTCCCATGGTTAATTTTTGCACGCACTCAGTCACAATTAATGAAAAACAATAACGAAACTTTACATATTAGGCGTACTTTACAGAAAGCCATCATGGCGGCTTTCCGTTTGGCGGACGACCATGACCAACTTCCACCTAGCGCGACGTGCGCGGGAAGGAAACACGCGGGGACTATTCCGATATTTTCTATTCTTTTTACTAATTTCATCACAGTATATCATTGACTAGCACTATTTCGTAAATAAATAATTATGAAATTATTAAATAATTGAAATATAGCTTAGTTGTAGACATAATTTAAATTTACACAATATTAAAAATACTGAAATGACGTCGAACATTGGTTGTCACACCATAGACAATATATTTTACTCATAATAACGTTTCGAATAACACAGATATCTGTTAAAGACCAAATGTAAATAACAAAATATTGTTTTATTTTTTAATTCAATTATATTGTAAGACATATTATTCGTTTGCAAATTAATAGCATAAATTTTACTTCAAGAAAATTGGGATTTTGTCTAAAAGCGGCTAAATAAAACGTATTATTATTACGAACAATGTCTTTGGTTATTTTTGATAAGATCGGGTCACATTAAACAAATATTGAAATACATAAATTGGTGCTGCACTGTCTTAATGTAAAAATTGAGTTCTAAAATATCAATTTAATAATTGAACAATTGTTTTATTTAATATTTTTATATAAGTCACACGAAGGCTCTTTCATAAATGTATGTACAGCACATGTACACGCACCTTAAGTGCTTAGGGTTGCCATCTACTAAATGATGAAAAAAGTAGAAAATATCAAAGAGTACCAAAATACGACGTGAAAATATGTTGAGTATATCTAGCATAAACCATGAAGCTGAGGATTAAAGGCAACACAACACTTCAAGCAACTGCTTGAGTCAATATCTACCTAAAATATAAACCTACTAGCGTTCCGCCCCGGCTTCGCACGGGTACAATTACGATTAGTCGTGAGGCTACCTATAGGTATCAAAGATTTTTTGCTGTTTTCGCAATATTTTTTACTTGTGGTAGAGTTTCAGTGACGGAGCTCGCGGGCGTAGGCACCACCACATTACCTAATACACTTGCCGCTAAATGGTGGTGTTCAGCAATATCGTGTTCCGGTCAGGTGGTAATGTACGGCCGTGCACAGAGGCATAACACCTTAGGCCTCAGGAGTGGTAACGCATCTGCATTTTGACCTTGGTCTTTGTGTGGGTGTCTATAGGCTGCAGTCTAACATCAATATGAACTACATGCTTGTTTATCACTTCCATTACATAAATAAAAACCCTAAAACGGTCGTTAAACACCGCTGTTACGTCAGACCTGTATTACCCGAGGGGATAGGTAAAGGTAAATTCATCCGAGCATACATACAAACACCCAAGATTCTTTAAGTTTTGTCCTGTGTAATAACTGGTGAACCTATTGACTTCTCAACTCCAGGTACATTTAAAGTTTCCGGGGTGCAGTGAACACGTTCCCTCGTTCGGGCGTTCACGTTAGCCGCTGAGATTGCCCGCCGAACAAGCTAATTTGAACCTTATTTATGAAGAAAACGTGTGGCACTCGGGGACTGCGGCGGTAAAGCTATTGCATTTACATAATTATCTAAAATTATGCAAATAAAAGAATAAAAAAAATAGAAAAATGAAACAATAATTTTTTATTAATATTTACCACTTTTTAAATATTGAATGGAAAAACAAACAATAAAAAAAAAATAACAAAAACAATCTTTCTTGGCAGCGGTGGGATTCGAACCCACGCCTCCGAAGAGACTGGTGCCTTAAACCAGCGCCTAGACCGCTCGGCCACGCTACCCACGAGGTCGGACGGCGAAATTATACATGACTTTCTTTAAATGAGTTTAAAATTTGTAATCCGGGGCGTCCGGTTTTTTCGTTACGGAATTTCTGAATTCGGTCCCCGCGCTCAAGGCGCGCGATAGAAGCTAAAAAAATGAACAAAAACAATCGCAACATCTGTGCGCCTCACGTGTGTCAGTGGCATCATGAGAAATGTGGCGACGTGTCACGGAGTGCCGCGACACGTCGCGGGGTGAGATATTTCGATCGTAATGAAATAATGTTATGGATAAAATCATAGCAATAATTTTCCACAGGTACAATAATTGAGCGTCGGCCCTTAGTCACACCGCGGACACTCCGCCAGAATTCCATACAAACGCTAATTTGGTCTCTATTACACAGACATCAATCAGTGACCTGATGATTTACACGTGCACCTGTGTGCGTAGCACGTAGAGAATACCAAACGTCGCCCATAAGAGGGGAGGAGGTTGAGTGAGGCGGGGAAATCGGACAGGTCGTCGAAGTGTCCATTCAATACGTAGTATTATTACATATTCTCTTCCTTAGTACAGATTTTTGCTATTTCATTATCAATACTCACTTTACAACACTCCAGTGTAAATGTAATAATGATGTAAATATGCATCTGCAGAGGGCTGTGTAATTGGTTGTCACCAAAAGGCTTACAATAAAAAAAAACAACAATTAATTTTGTCATGACTTTTATTATAATTATATTTTACAGCAGATTATCTATTAGTACAGGACAAAGTATGCGAACTCGGAAATAAAATGCATTGAATAAAATACAAACAAAGATAATACATAATATATTTAAATATTTTAGACGTGCAGACTAGATTTCTCGATCAGTTTAATTTGTTATCCTGAAAAATTTGTAGGTGGCGTGTTGACTATAGACATAAAATCCTAAGTATTGCCACACGAGAAAATAAAATCATGTATCTTACAAAATCAATTGTGGTACTTCATTCTATTATTTAATTTTCTGAGTTTTACTATATTGAATAAATAGCTCAAACACGTTAAGTATAGTTATAAATGCATAGCTTTAATTGATTGGTTTAAAAATCATCATAATCTCATTAGTCAGTGCTATTGGTCGATAGGTTTCATTCATTGAAGTTTGAATAAATATAATATTATGTATTTGCAAAATAAAATATAGTTTATTTCTTTTTTAAAATTAATTTTTTAAAGTTGGTGTCCTTTAAAACATAACGAGGGATAAAAATAACCAGACATCAGTGAAATCTATGTTATTATTCTCTAAATGTGCCCAGCTATGTGTAAAATAAAAATTCACAAATGCTTAAGTTCAAAAACAAAAATTTATTCATGTCTAATAATATTAATATTTTAGTAAGTAATACGGTTTAATTTGTGTATAGATAATAAATATTGTGACTTATGTTAGTAAATTCGCTTAACTTTAGGAAAAAGGCGTTCAATAACTATCGGTATATTGCATTTCGTTCCAATAAGTTCATTCAATATGATTCAAGGATGAATGAACAAAACTCCATTGCCACAAACGTAAAAAAATACACGTGTCTATGGTTATATTAACAAAAAGCTTGTAAAAAGTAGATCACACTTCGAATTTCATTTTTAAACAATAGTCGAATGTTAACATCTTAACTGCGGTAGTGCTTCTCTTTCTTAAGTAGAAAAAAATAGAAGACAGCATTATTATTAAATTAAGAGAGGCCCAACCACATCGAGTTAAAGAGTACATGTGCAGAGGAAAGAACGAATCACGACTGGTGTTTATAACGCGTCGCGCGATGGGCCAATCATTGCATCGCTATACCTCCGTACCCCGCGCCTCACTTCATACCACCAGAGACCCAGTAATTCAATTCTGCGCATATGATGGTCATAGCTCAAGATTAAATTTGGCTCAAACCCGTTCAAAGTATTACCTACATTTATTAGCTTCATGATATCAACGTGTATATTAGAAATAACATTTACAAAATACAGGCAATAACGCAACAATACATTAAAAACATACAAATCCGGTACAAAAAATTTCAACAACCTCCAACATTATCACCTTAGGGGATGTCCATTAACCACGCGAGGCATGGGCGTCGCCAGAGGGGGGACGGCAGGTGACACCTGCCCCCTCTCTCCCCCCCCTAGAGACAAAAAACATCACATTTTACAGCAAAGACTGATATGTGCCATAAATATGGCTACCAAGATTGGCTACAGTAATCTACCCTTCCATATAACCCCCCTTTAAATCGTTGGCTGGTGACGGCCTAGACATGAGGTATTTAGGGGGGAAGGGGGCCGAGCCGAATCTATTCTAATCTTACTTTAGGGAGAAGGGTAAAAATATTTTTTTTACGACCGAAATAATGCCAAAAAGTTGTGTTAAATTATTGAAACTTATTCCAGCATCCATAAAACGGCCAAATCAAACCTACTTTTGGAGAAGTAACATCGTTTTAAATAAAAATATTGGGCAATATTTTTGAGATTTCAAAGCATACAAACATAAAAAAAAACATAATATTCGGCGATACTATTTATATTATTTTATTATTGGATAAAACCAAATCCCACTAGGGGGAGGGGTTGGAAAGTCACTTAAAACATCTCCCATAGCTAAGGACGCCCCCTTATATATTATTATATTACTCGATAATCTCCCACTAAACGATTCATATCTAACACTATGACTAACTTAACACAAATACATTACCTAATGCTATTATAACAATTTTTTCATATATTTCCGTGAATATAGTCGTGTTTGAATAATTTCCCTTGTCAGTTGCAATCAAAACTTTTGACCGATCAAAACTTCGGAGGGTCTTGAAAAAATAATTTTGTTAGAAAATCAAATTTTACTCAATTACGGCAAATACAATTGCAAATTGGCCATTTTTAGGGTGACAGAACTGTCTTGTCTGTCTGTCTGTCACCAGGCTGTATCTCAAACTATTTCCGTTGCCGCTATAACAACAAATACTAATCTCCTTATTCATAAACGTACATTAGATACGTTTTAGTAATACAATGCTTTGTCTTTGTCAATTGCATTGTCAAATGTACAGGATAGAAAAAGACAAAATAGAGATTAGCAACACTTCAGCTAAAATACGTTTATGAATAAGGGGGTAAAAAGCTAGCTACTGTACTACTAAAGTGTTAAGACTCTGTGTCAGAAATTACTTGATTGTGAAAAAAATGCCGCTGAACACTATAATTTAGCGGCAAGAAAGTAATGAGGGTTAGGTTAAGTGTTACAAATATACATATAGTGTAGTTTTAACTAATATTTTTGTATGCAGTTATATTAACACTGTCTGCCTTCCGAAAATAATAAAATATTTATTTCTTTTTTCAGACAGAACTAATTTTGACTATGATATTATTTGTTAACCACAATTTACTTTGCTGAACTTTCAACCGGTCAAGTGCTTTGATCGCAACAAATTTCATATTCATAATAACTTTAAACATGCAAATTTAATTATTCGCTACAATATAACAACTAAAATGACTGATTTTTACGAATATTTTTCTTTATTTATGAATTTTAGTTGGTACTGTAGTCAATTTAAAGTTAGAATGAGATATATTTCATTTCGATGATATAAGTCCGTTATTTAATCCATGTATTACACCATTCGTCCGCCAATTTATCAAAATTCAAAATGCAATTTTAAAATAATATTGAGCAGATTTTAATTAGTAATTAATATATATTAAAGGAGATGTTGCGAGCTTGGCTCTGGTTCGTACATGTCCTCAAAAAATGGGTAAATTAAAGAAGAATCCAAAAAAAAATACAATTAATTTATTCAAGAATATATTTTAGAGTTACAACCACATTTAATTCAAACGATTTTATCATTTTCAACTATGTTAAACATGGCGGCGATACAGCCGACACTTGGGATCAATCGATTTTGATAGTATTTAGAAAATATTACTTTTTTCTCCAAGTTCTATAATCAAAATACAATTTAAGAAATGAAAATGTCAAAATGACATCGCCCGGCATATTCGCCATGTTAGTCTTGAGTTGCAATTCTAACTGCAAATTATGTTTTGTAACTGCAAACAAAGCTAAATAAGTGAAAATATGCAGTAAAAAAACGTTTTTATATTGATTTTGCCTGTTTAATGATATTGTGTACAATACATGGCCGGTGGTCCATACATTTTTGCAACATCTCCTTTATTATGATTTATGATTTTATATTAAAAAAGGGGGTATCATTTAAATTATGATAATAACAGTTACACAAACAAAAATATACAATTACATGATTTAAAATGCCAAATAATATTACACCTACAAAAATGTAAATAACAATACAATAGAAGTGCCATGATCGCGTGAACTTGTTCCCCAATAGGTGTCGTTTTGACAGTATTCGACACCAATTCCTGATATCATGTCATGCACAAAATGTCGGTAAGCGAAACGTAATACAATGTATTTTGAACCTTCACGAACGCATTTACGGTTCAATTTATCTTAATAGTATTTTGATTCGTTGACACAATATAGTGTTAACTTGAGTATGTGGTTATTATTCGTGTATGTAATAGTGAACATACATATATAACCGGCGAAATGCTTTTCCCACCGTTTTTTAGAAAAATGCCATTTCTATTGCATTGTTTTTTTTATTTCTGTAGTTATATCGGTGCAAAACTCTTTTTTTTTTATTTGAACTGACAATCGATTCATGATTCCATTGCCATAAGATTACAAAAAAACACAACTGTCTGTGGTAATGTCACAAATGACAAACAATATTTAATTTTACCATAATTTCATTAAATAAATATATTTAAGGCTGTATTTTTAATTAAACTAATGATAAATGGACAATTTGTTACTTTAATAATAGTTACAGGATGGAAAAATGATCCGAATTCATGATACAATTTTATCAACTCCATTCTTATATGTATCAGAAAAATAAATAAAGCTTTTGAAAAATACATTAAGCAATTGAATCAGAAATTTAAAAAAACATGAGTTTATATAAAAAAAATATGGAAAATCTATTGCAGTTGTCAAGCCATAATTAAAAAAAAATTTCTCATTTTTTTTTTGTTTTAATAAAATGCTTGAGACTTAAAACTTGCTTGAGTTTATATGAAATAAAAAAGGTGCCAGCCTCATCTATGTGAACAAATAATTTTGCCGATTATAAATATGACGTTGCTAATATGGAAAAAAAAAATATTTTAATTAAATTCAATATACTGTCTTTATCATATAGCATCATTGTTACAATCCAGTGTTAAGAACTAAGAATAAATAACTGGGAAGAAATAAATGTAACTCCCGAACGACCATGGAGAATAGATGAAGGGGCACGGTCCCTGTATTGAAATGAAATAGGGGGGCTGTGATTTTTTTGACACATCTAGCTCGCTTCCTTTTTGGGGGCTATAATAATGTCAAGAAGTGTGATTACGCCAAAAAAAAAAATGGTTCGTAATGAGACATATACTGGTGGTAGAGCTCCAGTGACGGAGCTCACGGGCGTAGACACCACCGCATTACCTAATATACTTGCCGCTAAATGGTAGTGTTCAGCACTATAGTGTTCCGGTCAACGGCCTGTAATTCCCGGCGCAGAGGCATAACACCTTAGGCCTCAGGAATGATAACGCATCTGTATTTTGACCTTGAGCTTTGCGTGGGTGTCTATAGGCTGCAGTCATCACTTAACATCAATGTGAACTGCAAGCAAGATTGCCACTTCCATTACATAAAAAAAAATAGACACACCCGGGGCGGGGCATAATGGGACACACCGCAGCGCGTCAGGCTATTGGAAGTCTCCTTGCCACTCGGCGAAATGACCTTGTAGAGACCAATCGAATGCCAGCATTGTCTACGTTGAAAGTGTAAGAGAATTGTATGAGAGTTACATTTTAGTTTTAGTGAAACTTTTTACAACTAATTATATTTCTTCCCAATAATTTATTCATATTTAGAAGCCAATATCTAATTTACACCTAGCGAATTTATATGTAGGCAGTTATTTATATGAGTATTAGTACATTTTTTGTTTAAAAAAATACCGCACCATTCAATCATTCACAGTACCCAGTAAGAAATATCACATCGAGCCTACGAAAGAGACAATCGGCTAGTTTCGACTTCGTAGAGCGTTATCCCTGCTTCACACTGCCTACGTAAGCACTGATAGTCCGGTATTTGTCAAAACTTGATCAAAATGGTCGACAAATGTCACATAGTCCATAAATTACGCGTGTTGTATATTTTATTTTCTGTTTCCGCAGGGGGGAGCCCTGGTGAGATGTCGTGAGATTTTATTCAACTCCCTCCCCAATCCCGCAATCCCACGTGATATTTTTCAAAATGTAAGTATGTAAACGCGTTGGATTTTTATTGAAAAAGAAAAACAAAATGCTTCGTACTTTTATTTACAACTAGTTAGGACGAGTAATTAATATTGCTGATAACTATAAAGTCTAATAAAGATTAAACAATAGAATACTAAAATCGTAACTATTGGGTATAAGTATATTTTTTTGTTAAAATCAGAAAAAAAAAATTGAGTGATATTTGCCGAGACTCCCTCTCTCCCCAACGTAAGATTAGATGAGATTTGTCTCGACCCCCTTCCCCTCCTTATACATTTCACGTGATTTATGGACACCCCCTAAGGTGCAAAAGAGAAACGCTCTACAGACCCGAAATAAGCCGAAGTCTCCTTCTTAAGGTCGATGTGCATAATTTCTTGTTGAATACTATATTCTTATGACGAACTTTATTATTTTTAAATTTTAAAATAGAAGTGTTTATAGAAAAATGGCGCGATGTTTTTTTTAAAAATCTAGACTGGACAAAGACTTCAACTTCAAATGTCAATGTTCAAGGTGCTAAATGCCTGAAATATAAATACGCAAATTAACAAAAAATAATATCGTACGAAATAATTTTTTAACCTGACAAAAGATTAGTCTTTTAAAAAAATCTGTCAAATCTACGCATTTTTTTGTACTTTCTTTTATATTTTCATCAAAAATATGATGCGATTCACAAATGTTTATTGAAGCTACTAAAGTCGAAGCAATGATAATTAAATTGTATGCGAGTTACATTTCTACACGTAAAAATAATTTATTCGTAGAGACAATGAAAAAAAACATGCGTCACAAGCCGAACGCTTGGGCCGTTCGAGCCTCTCTATCGCTTTAGCCGCGCTCTCGTTTCCACAATCAGCTTAGGCGGAACGTGACACTTTTTCGTACGTACAGCCGGCGTTCATAAATTTATAAGACGTTACCAAATCAAAAAAAAAAGCGTAGATTTGACATTTTTTAAAACAGATTCACATAGTAATTTACATATGAAATTAAAAGTCTGTCCAAATCTTAATATAATGATATATGTTGTTAGAATCAGCTCTGATGCTCGTCGCAATCGCCTTGAGACGCGAGGGGCGACGGTTTCGTGCTTTTTCCGACGTAGATCTCCACCTGAAATTGTTTTTATGTCATAAAGTGGCAAACAAGCTTGCAGTTCACATCGATGTTAAGTGATGACTGCAGCCCTTAGACACCCACCCAAAACCAGAGGTGATAATGCAGATGCGTTACCAGTCCTGAGGCCTAAGGTGTTATGCCTCTGTGCCCGAGATTGGGGTATTCCGGGCCGTACATTACCACCTGACCGGAACACGATAGTGCTGAACACTACCATTTAGCGGCAAGTATATTAGGTAATGCGGTGGTACCTACGCCCGCGAGCTCCGTCACTGGAGCTCTACCACCAGTAAAAAAAGAACCTAGCAAAAACCTGCGAAAACGTTAAAAGTAGTAAACTTCACGCCTGTAATCCCCGAAGGGTTAGGCAGTGGTAAATGAATGCATTCAAGCATACATGCAAACACCCACGATTCGCCGGTTACGTTTTGGCCCATGTAACAGGTGGCGAGCCTGTTGACATCTCCGGGCACATTACCAAACATCGAGGTACTGGGAAAATTCCAGAAAATGGAAAAATCCCAATAGAACCAGCGATAAAGCACTTTACACCATTATCTCTGATAACCCCCACCAACCCTAACCCAGGAATCGAACCCAGGAGCTCAGCGTACTAGTAGTGGCCTACTACCACTAGGCTACCGAGGCAAGTAGAACTATAAAATGTAGGCTCTTACCTGACTACCCTCAATTCCCATTTCGTTAGCATCGGCGGCGACGGGGGACGCTTTGGCCGCCAACTGACGTTCACGGGCTACTCGCCTATAAAAAATATTAAACTCTTTTAATTAAAAAAAAAACAAACTAGTCATTCACACGTGGTAAATGGTAAGTGTAGTGGTAAAATTCATGCCTCTTAAAAAATAAAGAGAAAATAAAATTAAAGACACACTGCATAATTTCTATCTCATCTCCCCCCACCTTAATACATATTATAAATTTATGTCTCTCACTTTTTACTGTCGCATTTTCTTTTCATCGTCTTTCAAAACACTACGATGCTAAGTTTTCACTGCCATAAGAGACACTGTATAATGTTTCCTATCTCATTTCCCCCACGTTAAATCTAATGAATTTGTGTATCTCACTTTTTACTGTCGCATTTTCGTTTCATCGACATCAAAACACAACGATGCTAAAGTTTTCACTTTCATAAGAGACACTGTATAATGCTTCCTATCTAATTTAATTTTCTCCCACATTAAATCTTATGAATTTGTGTCTCCCACTTTTTACTGTCGAATTTCCGTTTCAACGACTTTCAAAACACAACGATGCTAAAGTTTTCACTTTCATAAGAGACACTGTATAATGCTTCCTATCTAATTTAATTTTTTCCCACATTAAATCTTATGAATTTGTGTCTCCCACTTTTTACTGTCGAATTTCCGTTTCAACGACTTTCAAAACACAACGATGCCATAGTTTTCACTTTCATAAGAAGCACTGTAAAATGTTTCCTTTATCATTTCCCCCACGTTAAATCTAATGAATTTGTGTCTCTCACTTTTTACTGTCGCATTTTCGTTTCATCGACATCAAAACACAACGATGCTAAAGTTTTCACTTTCATAAGAGACACTGTATAATGCTTCCTTTATAATTTCCCCCACCTTAATAATAAATAATAATAATGGCAACCCATTATACGTCCCACAGCTGGGCACGAGTCTCTCCCCTTTTTGGAGGGAGGCCTGGAGCTTACTCCACCACGCTGCTCGAATGCAGATTGGTGGAGGTTGGTGGGTTAGTGGCTAACCCGCTGTCGGATGTTTTCAAACCCTATAAGGCCTCCGACAAGGTTAAGGTAACGACTGCTATCTATCGATAGCAACCGGGACCGACGGCTTTAGCACGGAAACGCGCATTTGATTTGCGACTAGCGGTCACCCATCACACTACCCGACCGCGCCGTAGTGGCTTAACCGAGTAGATCGCTTATGATCTACACCAGCCGCCGGCGATTTAGCCGCACGTTAAATCTTATGAATTTATGTATTAACTTTTTACTGTCGCATTTTCGTTTCATCGTCTTTCAAAACACAACGATACTAAAGTTTTCACTTTCATAAGAGACACTGTATAATGCTTCCTATCTCATTTCCCCCCACGTTATTCTTATGAATTTGTGTCTCTCACTTTTTACTGTCGCATTTTCGTTTCATCGACATCAAAACACAACCATGCTAAAGTTTTCACTTTCATAAGAGACACTGTATAATGCTTCTTATCGTATTTTCTCCCACGTTAAACCTTATTTTTTTTATGTAATGGGAACTTACGAATTGTGTCTCTTTAGTGTCGCTTTTTCGTTTCATCGACATCCAAATCGCAAAGATGCAAAAAGTTTTCACCAAAACACAATATCAACGCACCTGCGATGCTCTAACATGGCTTTCCTGTCGGCCTCACGTTTCTCGGCGGCGAGGCGAGCCTTCTCATTCTGGACTTGCGGAGTCACACGCGCCTTCACCCGCGCCGGAGACGCCGTAGGTACCGGCTTCGATACCGGCGACGCTACCTGGAATGTTAAAAGAGTCGATATATATTCATTAACTTATTTACAAACATAATATAATAATAATGACAACATAACTAGAAAACTAGCATTGTTTGGCAATAGATGGCGCTACTGCCACCATAAGGCAATGCAATAAATGTGAAGGAAAGATTTGACAACTCGGGTGTGGACTTCGGTAGCACAGTTGGAAGAGAGCTGCTCTTTGGGGACTAGATTCCCAGTGGCCGCGAGTTCGAGTCTCGCCTGAAGTAAAATTTTTCTTTCCATTTTTCTTTAAAAAACCCATTTTATGTCCCACTGCTGGGCACGAGTGTCTCTCCTTTTTAGGGGGAGGCCTGGAGCTTACTCCACCACGCTACTCCAGTGTGGGTTGGTGGAGATACGGGTTAGCGGCCAACCCGTTGTCGGACGGCCGTTTTAAGGCCTCCAACAAGGTTTAATGACTGCCATCTATCGATCGCAACCGGAACCGACGGCTTAACGTGCCCTCCGAAGCACAGGAACGCGCATTTTTAATTTGCCACTAGCGGTCACCCATCACACACCCGACCGCGCCCCGTATCGCTTAACCGAGTAGATCGTTTCCGATCTACACCAGCCGCTGGTTTAGAAGCGCGCATGGTGCATCTAAACGGTTAACGCACAATTTTTTTTTTTGCGTAAAAATTAGGTTTGCAGCATATTTGGACGATCGAAATAATTCTGCAGTGGGATCCTAACATATAAAAGACCTGGCGATCCTGGCATGAAGATACATAAATACATACACTGATTTTGTTGGCTGTTACTGTTTTGAGTTATTCGTCATCTCGCACGACAAAAATTCGCACGATCGGGCGACTTGGAGGCTTTTGAATTTACCTACTATTTCTGTCGTAAACTCGCACGCTCATATAAGGTACAGACAGGTAAATAAATTTTAAATTAGATTGACATTGCTACTGCTACTGACTAACTACTGTTGTTTTATTATATCTAAAACAGATTTATACATAAGAATTAAAAAAAAAATCGTTCATACACTATATTGACAATTATTGTATGCTATAAGAAATTGTTATAGTAACAAGCCAAATTCTTTTGTGATATTGTGGATTCTATTTCATATTTTTGATTGAAATGTAGGTACATACTAATATTATGATATACCTAATAATATTTTGTTTTATTTTAAACACCAACCACAAAATATTAAACATTTTTAAAAAGGATTTATGTAGTTGACTGTACACAGTTACCTCACAATTTTATGGTCGGGCGAGTTGACGACAGAAATAATATTTAAATTCAAAAGGTGCCAAGTCGCCCGATCGTGCGAGATGACGAATAACCCTACTGTTTATATTCCCTATTTTCATCTACGTATAACTCACCTCTTGCCAATTATTGGCTTTGAGGGTGGCAATCTGTTCGTACAGTGCGTCGACGTTGCGGACCTGTAGGCACACCATGTCCCAGAAGCCCTGGAGGTCCTGCAGTGTGGTGGGGAAGGGTTCATCTAGCCGTTCGTTTATATTGTTGTAGCAGAGGCCTGTGGATGTTGAGTAAAGTTGGTTTTATAATTTTTAATTTATTCACTAGCTGTGCCCGCGACGTCGTCGTGAGAATTTATGATTCGATGTCGTGGGCGTAGCTAGTTTAAAAGTAGCCTTAGTTACTCCTTATTACATAAGCTATCTGCCAGTGAAAGTGCCGACAAAATCGGTAAAGTCGTTCCCGATATTAGCGGGGCTAAGCAGACAGACAGATAAACAAAAAATTTAAAAATGTTGTTTTGGTCTATGTACCGTGTATACATACATATGCATTTAGTAAAAAGCGGTTATTTTTATATTACAAACATACACTCCAATTTTATTTATTTGTATAGATTAAGGGTGACTAGCACCACTTATGACAAGTCAAAAACAAACATAATAAATTAAAGTCCACTACGAATACGATTGATATACATGTCAAATTACTAATTAGAAAAATTATAATAGAGAATATCACGAAGAAAACTATTTTTTTTTCATGTAATGGAAGTGGCAAGCAAGCATACAGTTCACATTGATGTTAAGTGATGACTGCAGACTATAGACACCCACACAAAGACCAAGGTCAAAGTGCAGATGCGTAACCATTCCTGAGGCCTAAGATGTTAAGCCTCTGTGCCGGAAATTACAGGGCCACCTGGCCCACATTACCACCTGACCGGAACACTATAGTGTGACTATAGTGCTGAACACTACCATTTAGGGGCAAGTAAATTATGTAATGCGGTGGTGCTTACGCCCGCGTCACTGGAGCTGTACCACCAGTAAAAACCAACAACATTAAAAAACCTAACCCCCTTATTCATAAACGTACATTAGATACGTTTTAGCTATAGAATGCTTTGTCTTTATCAGTTGCATTGTCAAATGTGCAGGATAGAAAGATACAAAGGAGAGATTAGCAACACTTTCGCTAAAATACGTTTATGAATAAGAGGGTAAGAATATACCTTCAAATTGTTGCATCTTTTGCGTAGCCAGCAGTCGAGCCTTGCCGGCCGCGGAACGTAGAAAGCCGAGCACTTCTTCACTTATGTTCTCTTCGTTCTGTAATTAAGAAGCGAGACTATGTTAATAATGAAAGACTCAAATAATCTTACAATAATAATGGCAGCCCTTGATACGTCCCACTGCTGGGCATGAGTCTCTCCCCTTCTTGGGAGGAGGCCTGGAGATTACTCCACCACGTTGCTCCAATGCGGGTTGGTGGAGATACGAGTCAGTGGCCAACCTGCAGTCGGATATTTTTCAAACCACCCATAAGGTTTTAGGCGGAAGGCATAAGCACGGAAACGCCCATTATATTTTTGCCACTCGGTCACCCATCACACACCCGACCGCGCCCGTATCGCTTAACCGAGTAGATCACTTCCGATCTAAACCAGCCGCGGGGCGATGCTCGCTTTAAAATAATAATCTTACTTGGCAACGCATCTGCATTTTGTGTAGATGTCTATAGGCTACAGTCATCACTAAACATCAATGTGAACTGCATGCTTGTTTGCCACCTTACTATCATAAACAAAAATCTAAAAGACTAGACAAAAGTCAATACCTGTAAACTCTCCAACTCCTTTTCAGCTCCGGCAGCCATCGCGATCAGTCTCTCCGTCTCTTTCTTCTCCAAATCCAGGAAATAGTGTCCATCCTTCACCACATCCCCATTTACTTTCCCATTAACCCCATTCACAGGTTCAACGTTCAACTGTATCACAGTAACACCATTAGTTATATCCTCAGTCTTTTCATTTGGAATGTCTTTCTGGGGAGACAGGTCTTTCAAACTCTTCTTTGGAGATAGTATCGGCAGTTGCGCCCTGAACTCAGGCCGTAAGTGCCTTAATACTGGCAACACTGAATCTTCTACTGGACTAGTGCAAACGTTTTCAGAGTCAAGCCTGTCGTTGGACTTTTTTGGCGACGGGAACCTCTCGCTGGGACAGTTCAAGGACTTCTCGCTCAGAATTTTGAAGTCGTCCTCGTCGCTCTGACTCTTCAATTTATGCCGTTTCTGGTTGAAGAATCCTTGAGCTAATGCTCCTGGCCCGTAAAGCCTTTCTACTCTCTGCTGTATAAAACTCTTCATTGGACTTGTGAGTTTTTCACCGTTTTCTTTAGTTATTTCCACACGCTTTGACACGCCATTGGATGAGATTGTGTATGATTCCGAACTAAATCTGGACTCCTTGCCATTACTCGTTACAGTTTGCCTAAAATTCGTTTCTGAGTAGCTAGATTTGAATATTTCTTTCGCGTTATCAACCTCATCCTTCTGATGTAGCATGGACGATGCGAAGTTTTTGCTTTCCGTTGATATGTAAGGGCGACTTGTGGTCGTCATGCTTGGGCCTAAGAAGTCGTTCTTCAACTGTTTGTTCTCAGCTGCCATGAAGGAGTGAGGTGACGATAGATATGGGTCTGTGTGCGCCTTGGAAGGCGCTTTCGGGGTCAAATCTGTTCGAGTATCATTAGGACCGAAAGTCGGTACCAACAGCTTATTTGCGCTGACTGGGACTGGCACGAGAAGGGAGTTATTTTCGCTTTTGTACTGGTATGTATGTGTGATCGGTCTTATGGGTGACGCTTCTCTGCTTTTGTTTATGTCTTGACGGAGTTTTGAGTCGTATGTAGTAAGGTTTGTATAGCCGTTGACAGAGCAAGCTAGATTTAAGTAGCTGGGTTTCTTTTGGGGTATTTCGTCGCGCTTTTTTTGATGCCCCCTTGATCTGTGACTGGACGAGTCTATGTGTATTTTGGGGGGTGGTTTGAGCAGGTTTTCGGATTTGCGCGGTGTGGGGGTAGTATCCTCGGGTGTTCTGATGGGGGTGACCACTGGGGTCTGGATGAGGGGCTGGTTCGCTCGCTCCTGGATCCGGGAGGTGAATTCCCGGATTCTGCTAGTTGTTGACGACGGCGTAAGTAGATTTAGACTTCCCGATGTGGTATCTGAAAGGAGAAACGAAGTGGTTGGTAATTGTGGGATATTTTGATATTGTTTTAAAACATTCAACAGTCATGCTCATTCATACAAACAATATCTAAAAAAAAACAGGTTTTGGGGGTTTCATATGTTATTTAGGTATTTTAGCACTGAGTTTAATAGTTCTTCTCTTTTTTGTTTTGTAAAAGTTTGTATAATTGGGGAACCGACGGGGAACAAAAGTTGGGCATGCCTTAACCAAAACCAAGATATTCTGTTCAATGGATTGAACTCCGATATTTAAAAACCGGTTATATTCTAGACTAGCGTACGAGATATTTTGCACCACCGTGCAATATTTAACATTACTTTACCAATTAGACCTTTATTTACATTACCTAGAGCTACTTCTTATATAAGAGTTCGCATCTTTATTTATTTTAGGACGGTATTAATAGACAGAATTTAGTCCTTGAGACGATCTTCATCACTCCAGCAGAAAAACATCCACAGCTGGACAAAGCCTGCCCCAAAGACGCTTATAACAGTGGTTAGGGGAAAATATTCCATAATCGCCACGCTTGGCAGGCGGATTGGCGATTGCAGTGGCGGTAGAGCTTGTCTAAGCTGAAATGACGCGCCCACTACTTAATTAGTTGCTTTCGATGTGTGAGAATAATGACACTTATTTGTATAGGTATTACGTCCATATTTGAAATTTGCTCGTGTGCGTTAATGCGATAGTGGGGCGCGTCATTTCAGCTTAGACGAGCTCTTAGTTTTATTTCGAGTTTATTTTTAGTTTTATTTTTTATGTTAGTGCCGCGACGTTGTCGCGTGGCTCGGAATGTATGTATGTATGTATCTTCACGCCAGGTCCCTAACGGGGTAGGCAGAGAGTGTGGAGCGCCAGATATTCCGGTCCTGACACACCTCCCGTGCCTCATCTACCTTCATCGTTCTCTTCATACACGCACGCCGATTCCTAAGACAATTAATGCTCGGAATGTAATATCATATAAACTTATAGAGAATATATGGAGACCATTAGTGCAGCGGCGGCACTGCTGCGCGCAGCGGAGTTCGGAATCGTACCTTTAAGATTAACCTTTAGTTAAAAGTTCAAATATTGTGGAAATAGACAATAACTCAATATACGACTGTAATTAATAGCTAGTCGTAAATCTGCAAGTGGGTCAAAGTCAAATGAATATGGACAAATATTACACATGGAGTCCGTAATGTGTTTATACAAGATGATTACTAAATAGAGGCACACGTTTGTAAAGCTGTGACCACATTAGTTTCAATAACGGCGAGACGATAAAATACGACCCTATTAAATGATATAAAACTAGTTTTCGGATTTATCCCGCGTATATTACGAGTAAACTAAAATGACTAACTAGTTAGACTAACTAACTAGAAAAACTACTTTTATTACAATGAGTGTAGCTCGCGAAATCCTAAGAACATACGACCCAATTAATGTTTTGTTTTATTTAAATTCTTCGCGAGTACTTAGTAGTAGAGCTCCAGTGACGGAACTTGCGGTCCTAGGCCCACCGCATTACATAATCTACTTGCCGCTTAATGGTAGTATATAAAATAGGTTTTTTAATCTATAATTTCAAATTCCTAATACAATAGACGCCACGTTGTGAGGATATACACGTCATACAGTTTGTAAACAAACCGATGTCAACGTGATATGTTCTTAGGTTTTAGCGAGCTACACTCATTGAAATAAAACTATTTTTACGGATTTATCTCGCGTATATTTTTTTTTTTTTTTTTTTTTTTTTTATGTCTTTAAGTTGACAGACAAGCAGACGGGCCACCTGATGGTAAGTGGTCACCGTCGCCTATGGACATTTGCAACACCAGGGGAGTTGCCAACGCGCTGCCAGCCCTGGAGGACTCTTTTGACGCCATTTTTGAAGAACCCCATATTGTAGCACCGAGGGAACACCTCAGAGGGAAGTTCGTTCCACAATTTACACGTCCTGGGCAGAAACGAACGAGAAAACCGCACCGTTGAGCACTGCCAGGTGTCCAGTCGGTGAGGGTGAAACTTCTCTCTTCGGCGGGTAGTACGGTGTAGAAAAAGAGACGGTGGCACCATGTCGAACAGTTCGACAGAGCACTCACCATTGTAGAGACGGTATAACACGCACAGACTACCAATATCTCTGCGCAGGCTCAGAATTGTAATTTCCGGCAGAGAGGCATAACACCTTAGGCCTCAAGAGTGGTAACGCATCTGCATTTTGATCTTGGTCTTTGTGTAAATGTCTATAGGCTGCAGTCATCACTTAACATCAATGTGAACTGCATGCTTGTTTGCCACTTCCATTAAATAAAAAAATAAAAAATTACATTGTGGACACAGCTTTATGAATATAGAAAAAATGCAAAATCATGCAAGCGTTGCGGCAAGGTTTTGTAGTAGTCAAAATTATATCCTTAACATTTGCATTAACTACACAATATTATGTTTTAGTTTATTTAATACTTTGACATATCAGTTAATCAACATTCAGTTGTTATTTGTTATTTGCTTGCATTTTATATTTGTAATTAAACCTATCACAAGCAAATTCTATTATTTTCTAGTGCTTAATGATCAAATAAATTTTTGAGTTTGAGTTTGATGTAGAGAAAAGATATTGTCTAAGAATTTCATTGAAATTATGGATTCGTTGCACCAAAATATCTGTTAAATGAAAGTTTTTGTAAAAATTTTCATTTATCTCCTTAAAGTTAGTTAGGTAAGGATGTTCCAAGATTTATATTCTAAAAAAAAAAAAACCAATCTAATATATAGCAATTAGTTGAAGAATTGAAAAAAATCTAAAAATAATTACTTACATGAAAACAATAAGTAATAATCACACATTCTAATTGCATAACGTGAGAACAATTGTAATTTAGACGAAGAAAACAAAATCAAACAGTCCACGTTGTAATAGATAACTATATCTAATCTGATTTGTGACGCAATGTGAAATTAGTTATCTTTTTTTTTATGCAAGGACGGTGGCAAACAATCATCCAGCTCACATTGATGTTAAGTGATAATTGCAGTCCATAGACATCTACATAAAAACCAGGCTTTAATTTAAAGTAATCATAACAACACTTGTGTTTTGTCTAACTAACAAATAAATTGTGATTGTCTTTTGTCTTTTGTTCTAGGTGATAAGGAACGCTGAATAAATATATAAAACTTTGAAATTCATAAAACCGGGCATCTATCAATTAACCGTTGTTTAGAGTTCTACTTGTGTGCCTCTCAAATCACCAGATTCTGGCAGAATTACCCTTAAGTCGGTAATTGCCACTGAATAATAAAAGAAGAAGAAGAAAAACCAGAGGTTAAAATACAGATGGGTTGCCTCCCCTGAGACCTAGTTATGGCTCTGTGATAATAATTAAGAAGAAGGGGTAGGCAGAGGTAAATGCATGCATTCAAGCATACGTGCAAACACTCATGATTCGCTGGTTATGTTTTGGGCCATGTAACAGGTGAAAACATCAACATACAAGACTCTAGATTCATGAACTTTATGAACTATTCAACAAAAATTAGAGAAATCTCTAAAAACATAAATTACAATATATTCGGCTTGTGTGAAACAAGAAGATTTGGCAAAAAAAATAGAAGAACATCCAGCTGGAGGAGGCCTTAGCCCCAAGGCACGATGATACAAGGGACATCTTAAAAAAACACGCTGTACTTTCAAACGTACATATACATATAAAAACAATGTAACTTGTATAATCAATAAAAGGCTATTTTATAACAGATGTTTCTCTACAGATAGAATACAGAACAGATATTTCTCTACATCATCATACAGGTGGCGAGCCTGTTCACATCTCCGGGCACATTACCAATCTTCGAGATACTGAGAAATTTCCAAAAAATTAAAAATCTTAATAGAGTTAGAGGAATTTACACCATTATTCAAGCCAAAGAATCGAACCCAGGACCTCAGCATAATAGTAGTAACCTGCTACCACAAGGCTACTGAGGTAGTTATATTTTTATAAGCTTGAGATAGATTTTACTGGTAGTAGAGCTCCAGTGTAGGAGCTTGAGAGCGTAGGCACCACCACATTACCTAATCTATCTGCCACCAAATGGTAGCCTTCAGCACTATCGTGTTCCGGTTAGACGGTAGTGACCCCGTAATAACTATCACACAGATATAACAACTTAGGTCTCAGGGGTGGCAACGCATCTGCATTTTGACCTCTCGTTTTTGTGTAGATGACTATAGGCTGCAGTAATTACTTAATATCAACGTGAGCTGCATGCTTATTTGCACCTTAACTTACATAAAAAAGATTATAATAATTTGTCTTATACCTCCAGACACGAGAAAAATATGACAATTGAAATACAAATCATGTCTCGCCGCCGGTGGCCGTATGGTCCTTGAAGGATTAATGAAGGACAGCAATATGAAATGTTTAGTGTGTTGGATAAAAAATAAATCATGAGTCATTATTATTCCATACCCACATGCAGTTAATTATTATTCAAAGAGGGTATGTATGAGATTTCCAATAAATATAATTACTACTTTCTCTAACATTGTGACTAAAGTGCACAATCTTATTTATGAGGTATTATTTTATCAAAAATGTCAGGTTCAAGGTAAATCATTATAAAAGAGTAAAGATTTAAAATACAGATATCTAAATGTTGACTTTTGTAGTTATAATTGATAGTTTTTTGTAGGCAGAATATTTTTGTACCACTCACAGCAAAAGATGATGCAAAGAAAAGTTTAATAAAAAAAATATGATTTTAAAATAAGCTACAAAGACATTGTTCGAAGCATGAATAACACGTTTAAAACTACTCACCGGCAACAAATAACACGTAACACAAAATAAACGGGAACAACACGGAATAAAATAAATCACAAATTATTTTCTAACTTTTCAATAAAATACAAGAACGAATAATTTTTTACGAAGATGACATAAAATCACAAATGTCAAGTATTGTCAAGCACTTTTTTATCCTAACGTCACCGGCCACCGCCGGTCGGATAAACCGTTCCGTTTCACGGTCGCTGCTTTTGTATCTACATTAATTCATTCAACATCGTAAGTACAAGCCTTTTCTAGTATTTATGTTTGAACAAAATAACAGGTTATTACGTGGTGTCTCCACGCGTATCCGACAATAATCGAACTAGTTGAAGTGTGTAGGCAGAAACGAGGTCGATATATCGGCCAATATGCGTGTACGACTTCTTTTGTTTACGAGGTTATTTACAAGTTGCATTTTGCATGATGTGCGATCTCAATATTCTCAATACGACCTAGATAAAAATATCTGATCTACTAATTGCTTTATCAATGTATTATACCTTTAATTACTATAAGTAATTCCACCACATGCAAATAATCCATAGGCAACTTGATCTTATTTGAAATCTACCCAATATTTTCTATAATATGAATAAATCAAGCATGTATAAGATGTATGTTAGTTTTCATTTATTCACCAACGAATACTGTACATTATTAGCACTACATTTATATCATATAAAATACAAACAAAGTAAAAATACTCACATTTACCACTACACAGAACCCGATAGCTTAATGCACGGTTTAAGAAAGACTGATTCATTTCACCGCATCACGCGTTGTAGCATTTTTATCGTATTCATCACGTAAATTGTACTATAAATAAATAAAGATCTCATTTGCTCACTGAGAAAACTATGAAACATCGGGAATTCAGAAGTCGTTTACTTTGAAGTTAAACAGAAGATTGTGAAATGGAACGCAATTGCGACGTGTGGCCGCGTTGATGTTGTTTTGGGTTCAAACTGTTGAAAATTTTAAGATTTTCAATATTTCGTATGAATGTTGAAATATCGACTACTTATATCACAATAGGCACATTTATAAAAGTAAATTAAACGTTTTGAGAAAAAAATAAGGAAAGTACTGTTTTTATAGATCTACATTGGTCACGAAGGTATAGGCACTAGCGTTTTATCTATCAACCTATATCTATAAAGTATCTACCGATAAATCGTTTTTTTGTAACACGCTGTACGATTAATTATATAGTGCAATATATAAATAACATTATAAAAATAGCATCAAGTCATCTACTACGTAAAAAACTTAGAGGTAAATGCATGCATTCAAGCATACACGCAAACACCCACGATTCGCCGGTTACGTTTTTGGCCCATGTAACAGGTGGCAAGCCTGTTGCCATCTTCGGGCACATTACCAAACTCCGAGGTACTGGGAAACTTCCGGAAATTGGAAAAATCCCAATAGAACCAGAGATAAAGGATTTTAAACCGTTATCTCTGATAGCCCTCCACCCGGGAATCGAACCCAGGACCCCAGCGTAGTAGTAGTAGTCTGCTACCACTAGGCTACGGATGCAGTCTACTACGTGCATTTTCCATATACACAATGCACCTACAAAATATATCAAATATATGAGTCTACTCGTGACCACGGCCATTGCATTACGGCCGAAACGTCGAGTGTCGAGGTAAATACTTCGATTAAAATAGTACGCGATTAAGTCCCGATTACAAT
This sequence comes from Macrosoma leucophasiata, assembly GCA_036365455.1. Taxonomy (NCBI): domain Eukaryota; kingdom Metazoa; phylum Arthropoda; class Insecta; order Lepidoptera; family Hedylidae; genus Macrosoma; species Macrosoma leucophasiata. The sequence continues at coordinate 6,915,888 of JAWQUS010000015.1, forward strand.
ATGAAAATATGAATACAAATTGTGAAAGTTTAAAACAATTAAAATATATCAACTACAGAAAAAAAAATGTGAAGAGACTTGTCTATTTCTTGGTGTCCATGGATTATAAACATTCAAAATTCTATTAATTAATTATCATTATAATATTTTTTTTTTATTATGAATATTAATTCAGGTTTTTTAATATAGTATTATATTTAAAAATATATATTTAAGTATATAGCATATTTTTATTTTTTTAATATAGTATTATGTATTTTTAAGATGTATCTCATATTTAAATATAATATTATCAACGGTGGCAAGTGGCAATAGAAGATGTGTTGCTCGAAAAATCAGCTTTATGTTGAATTGGTACAGGGACCATATTGTTACAACCACGTCAATAATTTTAAAGTTATTGTATTACTCTATTTTCTCAAACTTCAGAGCACGTCATCGAGATGCACCGGTCCTTCCCGCTCCTCTATAGATCAAAAAAATATCTCAGTGCTTGGAATGAAACAGCTCAATGCTAGATTATCGGCAGACGACGTGAACTTGGAACCTATTTCATTAGGTATAGCATAGTCTGAAAACATTGTTCTGCTATACAATAAATGTTAAAGCCAAAACTGTACAATTTTATTTTAAATCAATCGAGTCGAATCCTTGTTGTAACTCTAATCATGATAAATCATGATTGAAAAACCGAGCATTAGATAGTCTTTGAGTTTATTGCGAACAGACAGACAGACAGACAACAAGTTTTATGATATGTATAGATTTTCTAGACTGAAAATTAGGCACTGCTAACCCACGATATCATCATATTCTACATTAAAAAGTATTTGTATACTCTTTGATTAAAAATACTACCAAATGTCACGTCATATTGGAACTTCGATTAGTATGTATGTATGTATGTATCTTCACGCCAGGTCCCTAACGGGGTAGGCAGAGAGTGTAGAGCGCCAGATAACCCGGTTCTGACAAACCTCTCGTGCCTCGTCTACATTCATCATTCTCTTCATACATGCACGCCGATTCCTAAGACTTTTGATCCCACCATCAGACAGAACTCGACCTATTTGGTCATGGTAGGTCAGTCTTGGTCTGACTAACTAACTTCGATTAGTAATCGCATATATTACGGGAAAATATATTAAATAACTAGCGGCCCGTACCGGCTTCGCACGGTTGCAATTTAGGTACTTACATAATATTACGACTATGAATTGAGATTTAAACTATCCTATCTCTCAATTTGGATCGAACTGCACATGGTGTGCGAATTTTATTATAATCGGTTAAGTGGTTTAGGAGTCCATTGAGGACAAACATTGTGACACGAGATTTATATATATTAAGATGTAATATTCATATTTTGCCGTCTTAAACCATCTCGAAGAGGACGACATGATTAATTTCTCGTATTCGATCTCGTCTCGTTTCAAGAACTACCTCGGAGTGCCCCGGACGGATCCGACGATCTGACCGAAGCTTTATGGTCGTTTATTTTCAGTTTTTTTTTTCGCCAGTTTTTGCTCTTGCTGTAGCCAACGCGGCTTAAGGCAAGGAACTTCTTGATAAAAGTAGGCTCCCTAAACTAAATGTAAAACAAGGCTATTTTTACCACATTTTTACGATGCATAATGATTAATTTTGTTATAACATTGACAGACAAGCAAACGGGCTACCTCTTGGAAAGTGGTCACCGTTGCCTATTATTTTTTTTACTGGTGGTAGAGTCCCAGGAGCTCGAGGGCGTAAGCACCACCGCATTACCTAAACTATCTGCAGCCAAATGGTAGTTTTCAGCACTATCGTGTTCCAGTTAAATAATATAATAATAATAATATAATGTAATGTTCCATACATTACATATAACCTTACCCTTATAACTATAATCGAGACAAAAACTAAGATTTCAGAGGTGGCAATGCATCTATATACGTATTTTTACCTCTGGTCTTTATGTGGGTGTCTATATCTAAGCTGCAGTCATCACTTAACATCAATGTGAGCTGCATGATCGTTTGCCACCTTCATTACATTAAAGAAAATATGATACAACATTTCACTATGCAATTGTTGCGCATGCGCATGCCAGATTCATTCAAAGCATAAAAATTTGAATAAAAGCTAATTTTAAATTTAGAGAGTAGAACATTGTAAGCGTAAGTGATGACCATTAGGCTGATGAACAAATTATGCAAAGTTTTTTGGATAACAGACTAAAATAAATTTAACTTTTAAATTAACCATTAGCTTTATCGGAACATGTTTAAGAACTGTGGATTGCGTAAGTATTGATAAAAAACGAAAGCTTTTGGGTGTAGTACAAAACACAACACCTCATGTTCTTTAATTATATTTGAATTAAATACTTGATTAAAAAAACATGTGCGCAATTAACACGTGACAGAAGTGAAACGTTCAAAATTTTTTATAAAATACACTGTATAATGCGACCTTTCTCATTTTCTCCCACGTTAAATCTTATAAATTAATGTGTCTGTCTCTTTCTACTGTCGCTTTTTCGTTTCATCGACTTTCAAAACGATTCTAAAGAATTCACTTCAAAAACTGTTTATATTGTTCATCTACGTTAATAGAAGTGTTATTTCCATGATTTTATTGAATCTATGACTAGTTAAATTTTATATTATGAGCAACAGAGATAACCCTCTACAAAGTCGAAACTAATCGATTGCTTTCTTTTTCGTCGATTGTTATTTTTATTTAAAAAAAACTAGCTGCCCCGACGAACTTGTCTAAGAGACATAAAAAACTAACCCCCTTATTCATAAACGTATTTTAGCTAAAGTGTTGCTTGCTAATCTCTCCTTTGTCTTTTTCTGTCCTGCACATTTGACAATGCAACTGAAAAAGACAAAGCATTCTATAGTTAAAACGTATCTAATGTACGTTTATGAATAATGGGGTAAATGTACAATAAACCGAAAAAAAAATTTTGTGGAGAATCTAACCATTTAGGGAAATAAAAATAGGCTACAACCGATTCTCATACCTACCAAATATACACACAAAATTTCATAATGATCGGTCCAGCCGTTTCTGAGGAGTATTGTTATAAACACTGTGACACGAGAATTTTATACATTAAGAATTTTTTTACGAGCGATTATAATGGCTTAAATGCGGGCGAAGCCTCGGGTAAAAGCTAGTAATATAATATAAATAACGTAACTACGTTCCAGTTATAATGTACCTATATCGTACAACTAATTCACAAAATGATAAAAACATAATGCAAATGATCGAAGCATCACTCCACGTAGAATGGAAATAAAGAAAACACGTCATAGAAAACAATGAAAAATACATTTTATTATAATAATATGAATATAAATATGATACTTATAATAAAAATGATAATTGTGTTTATTTTAAGAACTACTATAAATATACTTATTACTAACTTTAAAAATTTAAAATAAACACAACAAATGTGTATGAAATTAAAAAGAAAAAGAAACGTCAAATACAGACAATACACGAAGTACAGATCATGCCACAAACACATACAGCCTATTTACCTGAAAAATCAGTACTAGCGTCCACATCGAGAGAGCAGCTACCGATGGAGTCGACAGATTTATCCATTACTTTAACAGTCAAATTCTTTGAGCAATTCTTCAAATCGGACTCCTTAACCTCTATTTCATATGCACCAATACTGTCTAAATCATCCCTGCCAACATTAGATTTAGGTGATACAGTTGAACTTGGTAGTTTTATATCGGTGTCATCGGTGTTAATAGTCAAAATGGAATCAGGATTTAAAGTTCCCGGATTTTTATCGAGAATCAAGGTGCTTTGACTTGTGAAATTGCTTCTTATTGGTTCTATATATTCAACGTCATCGTCGTATGCAAATAAATGATTGGAATGCCCGCTAGTGCCTTGTAAGTCGGTGGCGTCGGCGGGAATCGCGTCGATAACCGTTTGCGTTTTGTTTAAGCTTTTATAGTAATGACTCTCTAATTTCTCCAATTGACGCCTCGTGTCCGAATGTTTTTTCCTCACGGAATCTATTATGACCGGCAAATTTAGAAGATCCGGTGTTTTTTCTCTGCAATTCACATCGCGTCTAAATAGTGGAGAATCATCGCTTTCTAGTTCAAAACGTTTGTATTTTGACGAACAGTAATCGTCTATTGATGACGTGTCTGATTTTTTATCGAAGAAAGTATCGAGGGAGAAGAATGATTTTCGTTTCTTTTTGGGTTGGCTGGTTTTCTCAAAATTTTGTGGTATGAACGGATCATTGGATTTGTACTGAATAATATTGCTTGTATTGACAAGGGATTTCGGTCTTGTTTCCTGAGGGAGGCTTAATGGGACCCGGTTTGTTTCTATTTTACGCGAATCCAAACTCAGGGTCTTCCTGAATCTTTCGTTCAGGTTTGATAAAAGAAAATGCTTTCTTTCAGTTGATTTTGGTGTGACGTTGTAAGAATTCTGTTTGCTGCTTGAAGGTTGGGAATCTGGAATGTGTTCTGTGTATTTGAATTCGATTTCGTTCTCCGAGTAGTCTTTATGGTCGTTCCCGTATGGTTCTGAGGGGCAGAGGGAAGATTGTCGATGCTCTGGTCTATGGAAAGAGAAGGAGCCTCTGTTGGAAGACGATTTGTTTCTGTCACAAATGCAATTGCCGACGCAGCTTAGTCTGATGCAGGGGTCGTCTGGTTCAACAGAGACTTCATGACTTTTTGGAATGTAGGTATCTGGTTTGTGTTTATGAACTAGGAGATCTTGTCGGATTTTCTCCAGTCTCTCGTCTCCATTTAATCCTCTGGTGTATTTGGATTTTGGCGGACGGAAGAATCTTATGGAGCCGGATGAGTTGGGATCAGATCTTCGACGGACGAACGAGGGGGAGTCAGAGATTTTGTTCACTCCGAGTAGAAGAACTGGCGATTTCTTGTCTTCTTCATCGGGGAGGTCGCTGCAAATAAAGAGTTATGGATCAGCTTATGCTTTAAACTAAATAAAAAACAAATATTTTAGACCAAATCGATGTGTCGATTTTTACACTTTATAATTATTTGCTTTAGTTTTAAAATGAGTTTAATATTATCAATAACAAACAAAAGAAACAAATAATAAAAAGCATGCATGCAAGAAAACGAAAAAAATAAGCGTTAGAAAAAAAAGAAACAATACTCACACAAAAAAAAAAGGGAAGACCACACTAGTAAACACAAGGTTAGAAAGGTTTTTTGTGAAAAAAAACAGATGAAAGGAAATCGAACTTAAATAAATACATTAATTTAGAAAACAAAATGATTTAAATGAAGATGAACGACCGATAAATTAGAATCAATGCTTATAATTTGAAATCTGTATTCATATATCGAAATTTTGCGATTCAAAGTAGGTAAAGATAGACCAATAAGTAACTGCCTCAGTAGCGTAGTGGTAGCAGGCCACTACTATTACGCTGGAGGTCCTGGGTTCGATTCCCGGGTCGGGGACTATCAGAGATAACGGTTTAAAATCCTTTATCTCTGCTTCTATTGGGATTTTTCCATTTTCTGGAAGTTTCCCAGTACCCCGGAGTTTGGTAATGTGCCCGGAGATGGCAACAGGTTCGCCACCTGTTACATGGGCTAAAACGTAACCGGCGAATCGTGGGTGTTTGCATGTATGCTTGAATGCATGCATTTACCTCTGCCTACCCCTTCGGGGATTACAGGCGTGAAGTTACGTTACGTTACAATAAGTAACTTTAAAAAACATGTAATGTAATAACTGAAAATACTTCATCATGTTAATTTACTATCTAAGTATAGGTATTTTACCGGGTTTCATAATAAATTATTTATTGCATTTTGAACTGACTAATTTCTTTTTTTTTGGAACATAAAATTTTGGGGTCATGGGCGACCCTGTATTCATACCCCCTTTTTTTTTTGTTAATTATGGCATTGCTATTACGAATATTGCCAGTCTCAAGTAAAACGATATTTCGTATTTATTTAAGCAGCGTAAAAGTTAGTATAATATAGGTCAGTCAATTATTTATTAAGTATGTCAGTCAAGTGAGTTACAGTAAAGTTATTCGAGTAAAGCGATGACTACTTTACCAGAACATTTACAATGAAGTTTTGGAGGCAACCTAAAAGGTCGTGTTTTCGCACTGTTATTCTATTTCATTATACACGGGCACTGTAATAAACCTATATCAAACAAAATGCCATTAACTTTATTCAATATAACTTAAAAATACACCAAGAAAATGAAATAAAATAAGTTCCCGCCAAAACTCCCTCATACCCCCTTATTCATAAACGTATTTTAGCTAAAGTGTTGCTAATCTCTCCTTTGTCTTTTTCTATCCTGCACATTTGACAATGCAACTGACAAAGACAAAGCATTCTATAGCTAAAACGTATGTAATGTACGTTTATGAATAAGGGGGTAAGACTTCACTTGGTTTTCACTTTAATGAAATAAAATAAAACTGAAAAAAAAAAAACTGAACGAAGTAAAAAATCTTCGTCAGTTCAATTACCACGAAGTCTTGAGTTGTTTTCACGACTTTGCGTGTACATGTAAATTGAGAAACGTGCGAGATGCTCCTCATTTTAATTAACAAAATAAAACTGTTGTGTTACTAACATTTTTGTTTTATAAAAATAGAAATACTCATTTACAGTAAGTAGTATCCGAAACAATTGTACGCAGGAACTTGCGATGCGAATTCTGATTCTGATTCTGTGGTAAACTGACAGCCAAACACTCAAACGTCACTTAATTCTAAGTGGGACTTAAAAGTCTTCTGTCTCTATAAAACACGTTCAAACGATAGAGATATCGCACAAATGTGCGAAACGATTTTAACCAACCCTCAAATTGAGTGACGTTTGAGTATTCGGCCATGAATCGCATAGCAGCAATACACATCGCAAGTTTCTGCGATGCGACGTCGCATCGCATCACATCGCAGTTATTAATTAGTTAATTATTTATTAGGCACTTATTTATATTATCCTGCAATATCTGACCTTTGAGAAGCGCGCACGGCCCCGCGGCTGGTGTAGATCGGAAGCGATCTACTCGGTTAAGCGATACGGGCGCGGTCGGGTGTGTGCTGGGTGGCAAATTATAATGCGCTTTTCCGTGCTTCGAATGGCAGGTTAAGCCGTCGGTCACGTCGGCCCTTGTCGGAGGCCTTATGGGCGGTTTGAAAACAACCGACAGCGGATTGGCCACTAACCCTTATCTCCACCAACTCGCATTGGAGTAGCTTGGTGGAGTAAGCTCCAGGCCTCCTCCCAAGAAGGGGAAAGACTCGTACCCAGCAGTGGAATGTATCAAGGGTTGCCATTATTATGTTAGCAGTTTCAAGTTCATCAAGTAATTTATTGTTTGAATTTTATTATAGAAGTGTAGATTTCTACCATATTGGTAGCAGTGATATAGTTAACACTAGCTGTTACCCGCAACTTCGCCCGTTCGATGTCGGTAAAAAGTAGCCTATATTTTTTCTCAAAGTAAACTCTATCTCTGTACCAAATTTCATTAAAATCGGTTCAGTCGTTTGGACGTGAAAAGGTTAAAGACAGACAGAGTTACTTTCGCATTTATAATATTAGTAGGGATTGTACCCGTACGAAGTCGGAGCGAGCCGCTAGTTCAGAAAGACATAGGGACATGTAATTCGAATAAACGTCGGAAAAAAATCGCGCCTTACACAACTTGGTACGGCCTACTTTATCTCTTCCTTTAATATATTATTGCGCAGTCCGAATGCATTTTTGCCCTTTTATCGACGTACAACACGCTATCATATTGATTCCATTTGGATTAGCTTCATTTAAAATGTTGATTCCGGTTTTCTAGCTATAAACGTCGTATTTTTATGTAGTTGTGAGATTAATTAAAAGGTTCTTCAAGAAACATGTTTTTTATGGATGTCAACCCTCTAAGGATGTAGATAATTATGCAATTTTATTATGCATTCCATGTCGATGGATTTTTTTAATGTAATGGAAGTGGCAAACAATCATGCAGTTCACATTGATGTAAAGTGATGACTGCAGTCTATAGACACCCACACAAAGACCAAGGTCAAAATGCAGATGCGTTACCACTACTGAGGCCTAAGGTGTTATGCCTCTGTGCCGGAAATTACAGGGCCGTACATTACCACCTGACCGGAACACGATAGTGCTGAACACTACCATTTAGCGGCAAGTATATCAGGAAATCGGTGGTGCCTATGCCCGCGAGCTCCGTGACTGGAGATCTACCACCGTTAAACGATGGATGGAAGTTAATAATCGTACCTACCAGCGGCGGCTTAACCTATAGTGCAGGGTGCGCAATGCACACGGACGCCGCGGCGCTCCCTGAGACAGCTATGAGCATCGTCTTGGACCATCATGGTCAGGCCAGAGAATATGTAATAATACTACGTATAGAATGGACACTTCGACGTCCCGCCCGATTTCTCCGTATCACTCAACCTCCTCCCCTCTTATATGGGCAATGGTTGGTATTTTCTACGTGCTACGCACACAGGTGCGCGTGTAAATACACGTCACTGATTGATGTCTGTGTAATAGAGATCAAATTAAGCGTTTGTATGGAATTTTGGCGGAGTGTCCGCGGTGTGGTCAGGCCTAGGGGGCGCTAGGGTTTCATTGGACACGGGCGCTACACGAGCTAGAGCCCCCCCTAGTACCTACTCACTGAGTATGTATCTTTATGATGATACCTACACATTACTTATTACTAAACTAGGTTATTAACTTTTTTTTCTAGCTTATTTTAATTTTTTTTTTGTTTTGTTTTTTTGTTTCTTTTCATTATGTGTAATTGTTATTATTTTTTTTAAACAATGTTATGTTGTGGCTTGGGCACTGCGCCGAATAAATGTTTTTCCTTCTTTCTTTCTATTAAGTTACTCAGTGCCATTGAGACATTCAGATTTTTTTAATATCTGGTAGTAAACTTTAGAAATTAAAGAAAAAAACGGAAAGAAAAATTCGTCCCAAAAGTCCAGCGGCTGGACTGTTTATCCTGAGGTCGCAGGTTCGATGCCTGCCCGAAGTCAAATTTTCTTTCCGTTTTTTTCTTTGATTTCTAAAGTTCACTGGCATGTGTTATTGCGAAAAATAAATAGTACAATCTGGTAGTAATTCATATATTAATATGTTTGTTGCGAATTAATAATAGTTGCTTAGTCAATAAACTACATTATGTTACCAATAACTGTGGGACGGCGCTTAATAAGGAATAAATAATAATATGTTAAATCAATATGATGTTTAGGTTAGTTATTAGTGTAGCCAAGTACCAAGTCCCGATTACCGCGGGACGGTATGTAATAATGTAATAATCAAAGTGTAATGTTGATATTATATTGTTAATTTTAAGCTTGTTTAAATTATGGAAAATTGTAAAAATATGCCTAAGAGATATTTTTAAAAGAGCCGACTGAGTTTTTTCCGGCAAGTTTTTCTCAGATCATATTGGCCTTTGGAACTTTGCCGGTGAATGACAAAGAATGACTCTTTTTCTTTTCTTTTTACTCTTTGTTATCAGTTTGTAAAGGGGAAAAGAGACATTCTACTGATATACTTTTACATAAGTTTATTACATTTAGTTTTATCTTAGTGATATTCTTGACTTTACATATATTTTTTACCTTGTTTGACATGTATATCAATTGTTATTCGCTTTAATTTATTTTGTTTGTTTTTGACGTGTCATAAGAGGTGCCTGTCACCCTAAATGAATAGATGAGTTTCTGATTCTGATTCTGATTCTGACGGTCCAATTTTCAGGGCTCAGGGGACTCGTCCCGATTAGCACCTGAGCGGGATGAGTGTTACCAGTATCTACGACATATCAAATTTTAAGAATGCACAAACTTTTGGTGGTTGCAGAGGCCCAGGAAGACCAAGGCTGACCTACCATGACCAAATAGGTCGAGTTCTGTCTGATGGTGGGGTCAAAAGTCTTAGGAATCGGCGTGCATGTATGAAGAGAATGATGAAGGTAGACGAGGCACGAGAGGTTTGTCAGAACCGGGATGTCTGGCGCTCTACACTCTCTGCCTACCCCGTTAGGGACCTGGCGTGAAGATACACACACACAAACTTTTAATTTCTGTTTGGCTATTTTGGTAACAAAATATGTTGTAATACGCATAACTATTACAATAATATGCATCTCCAGCAATATTATTCAAATTATACCATCTCGGAAACCAGTTATTCGAGTCTCGCCAGTCTGAGGATGAATGAAAATGAAATAAACTCTGCACATACTAATAGAAAACCTTCGGGAATATAAGTGCAGGCCAGTATAAATATCTTTGATATTATAGAGATCAAATTGCAACATCATAGTGCGCCTATGTGTGTCGCGCAGCTCGCGATTTTTGTTGATTTTATTGAATAAAGTCATAGATTTATTATCTACTAGCGGCCCGCCCCGGCTTCGCGCGGTGCAATGTTGCCTACGCTCTCCTATTCGTCTTAGCGTGATGATTATACATAGATATAGCCTAAAGTCTTCCTCGATATCTTTTATAGTTTAGGCAGCGTACGCAAAATAAGTAACTTTTCTGGTTGATATTTTACACCTTGTGGCTGAAAAACCCAAATATCTTACGGAACCCTATTTTTTCCAAAATAAAATATAGCCTATGTTACCCGTGGATAATGTAGCTTTTGAATAGTGAAGATATTCTTCGATATCTTTTATAGTTTAGGCAGCGTAACCAAAATAAGTAACTTTTCTGGTTGATTTTTTACACCTTGTGTCTGAAAAACCCAAATATCTTACGGAACCCTACTTTTTCTAAAATAAAATATAGCCCATGTTACCCGTGGATAATGTAGCTTTCGAATAGTGAAAGAATTTTTAAAATCGGTCCAGTAGATATTGAGCCTATTCAATACAAACAATCAAACAAACAGAAAATATTACCTCTTTATAATTAGACTAACAAATCTATGAATAAAGTGGTGTTTTGTATATTTGAAACATAGTAAGAAATAAACTATTTTGACATACTAAGAAAGTGCCAGTGGACATTTACTTACAAATAATTTTATTAGAAGTTTAAATTAGCATAAAATTCCTTGTTAGTCTTTTAGGCTAGATTGTAATTTTAATAAGGTTCAAAAAAGGACCTTACGTTATTAAAAAAATATATAGAGATCAACGTCATGGGAGTACCATCCCGTAACAAATGTTCAATCCCGGTATTTGTATGACTGAACATTTTAAATTTTACTGGTGACTCCAGTGAAGGAGCTCGCGGGCGTAGGCGCCACCGCATTACCTAATATACTTGCCGCTAAATGGTAGTGTTCAGCACTATCGTGTTTCGGTTAGGTGGTAATGCACGGCCCTGTAATTTCCGGCACAGAGGCATAACACCTTAGGACTCAGGAGTGGTAACGCATCTGTATTTTGACCTTGGTCTTTGTGTGGGTGTCTATGGGCTGCAATCACTTAACATCAATGTGAACTGCATGCTTGTTCACCACTTCCATTACAATAAAAAAAAAACAGTGCGAAAACACGTTCTTTTGGGTTGCCTCCAAAACTTCATTGTAAATATTCTGGTAAAGTAGCCATCGCTTTACGCGAATTACTGTGACTCTGACTGACGGACTGATAAATTGATTGACCGACTCTGACTTTTACGCTCCTTATTATGAATACGAAATATCGTTTTACTTGACACTGGCAAAATGCGTAATAGCAATGCCATATCATAAAAAAAACTAATTCTTTCTACCTTCTTGGAATCCTGAAAATTGGTTCAGAGTAAAGCACGAAGTTTATACATTAATGAAATGAAGACACACTACAAAAACTATGGGCAATAAAACGATCGGTAATGACATGGTCCGTTAGAGACCGCTAGTTGGGTGCGGGAGTCGATGAAACTAGGTATCGATTTATATTATCGATATATTTTTGATTTCAATCCTGAATTTTTATGCCAGGAAATGGGAAATAAGCAATCAGATCACATTGTTTTTATTTATGTTATGAAAGCGGAATACAAGCATGCAGTTCAAATTTATGTTAAGTGATGACTGCAGCCTTTAGACACCCACATAAAGACCAGAGGTCAAAATGTAGATGCGTTACCACTTCTGAAGCCTAAGGTCTTATGCCTCTGTGCCGGAAATTACAGGGCCGTACATTACCACCTGACCGGAACACGATAGTGTTGAACACTATCATTAAGCGGCAAGTATATTAGGTAATGCAGTGGTGCACCTACGCCCGCGAGCGCCGTCAATGGAGCTCTACCAGTAAAAAGGCATGTGAATACTGTAGCGTATAGACTTCTACATACAAATTAAAGATGTCAAAGCATTGCCGCTCTTGAAGCCTAAGTTAATACGCCTCTGTGACGGAAATTACTTATCAAATCTTGTAACATTGATGTCAATTAATAATATAATAATGGCAACCCAATATTCGCGCCCGTAGTGCTTAACCGAGCAGATCGCTTCCGATCTACACCAGCCGCTGGGCCATGCGCGCTTCAATTAATAAAGTCTAAATTATATCGACGTGTCGCAGTTCTAAAACCTGCCCAAAATTATTACCTTTCTTTAAATTTTACCAGCGAGGTTTAGTGAACAAAAAAAAACATTAAGCCTGGGTTTGTTAAAGTTATTGTAAAATTTCACATCCTTCTCTAACTTAAGGAAATCTGTTCAGGTTAGAGCAGGATGTGAAATGACTGACTAACAAATAGCGTGGTGCAACCCAGGCTAAATGATTTATCCTGGTTATTTATCGCCGAATAGGAACTACATCTTCAAAAACTTGATGTTTGAATATAAACTCATCGGATTTACTTGGAGCTTGAAATTCAGCGTCATCTATTAAATTAATTAGTTGCAGTTTGACACGACAAAGTCGACAGTTTTATCGATATTTGTATAGAGCATCACTATACCCCATTCGGTAACAGATAGCTCGATCACACGCATTAGTGGATTAGGGACAGAACACGCCCGAGACGAACCGGTCCTTTAGTTATTATTTACAACGTAGGAATTCTATTGGGCGTACAGGGATCGCCCTATCTGGTTTATATGACACGATTAAGGTATGTTGATGTTCGATGCGGCTTACAGAAACAAATGCAGTGTGGGTTGGGAATCTGGGGTCGTTATTCTTTTTTTCTCGAAATAGAGGGGCTATTTCGATCTTTAATGAAACAAACAAATGATTTAAGGAGGGGTTGACAGTAGCATTAAAATTAAATTTATACAATTTACTAGCAACTTGTAATTCAGCGCTTGTAAATTATTAAAACACAAAAATATTACAGTTTTTTTCGGAAATCACACACACCCAGAGAGAAAAAATCACGAATCAACCCGTTATCCAATGGCTTAGCCAGCATTTCACACACTAAAATTATACGAGTATCGATAAATCTTATCGATATTTGTGCAGAACATCACTACACCCCGTTCGGTGGTACAAATAGCTCGATCGCACGCAATAGTGGATTAGGGACACAACACTCCCGTGACGAACCGGGCTTTAACTTATTATTTACGATGTAAATGGGCGTATAGGGATTGCCCTGTCTGGGCAAACGATATACTCGTATAATTACTTGATAACATAGGAATGTGATACTCTAGCGGGGTCGGACTGAGCTGGAAGAGCCCGGGTGGATCGGTTCCTCACACGCTTGGGGCCAATTGGACCAACTCTGATTGAGTTGAAACTATAATGACGAGGTGAGAAAAAATCTGAGACTTTGTGCAAGCAAGTTGTATTGTTCAAAAACAACGTCAGACAGACAAATAATGAAACTACAAAGTTAACAACACAAATAAAGTTGATATAAATTCTTCTTTCTTTCATTTTGACTGGCGACTACCAACTTATTTAGGTTAATTCTGCGAACGTCTGGTGATTACGTCCCTTTATAACTGCCTCGGTAGCCTAGTGGTAGCAGGCCACTACTACTACGCTGAGGTCTTGGGTTCGATTCCCGGGTCCTGGGTTATCAAAGATAATGGTGTAAAGTCCTTTATCTCTGGTTCTATTGGGATTTTTCCATTTTCTGGAAATTTCCCAGTACCTCGAAGTTTGGTAATGTGCCCGGAGATGTCAACAGGCTCGCCACCTGTTACATGGGCCAAAACGTAACCGGCGAATCGTGGGTGTTTGCATGTATGCTTGAATGCATGCATTTACCTCTGCTTACCCCTTCGGGGATCACAGGCGTGAAGTTACGTCTGGTGATTGACAATCACAACGACATGTTGTTAGTGAAACGAAGCACAGTATTGTATTTTAACGATTAGACGACCCGGTTGGTCCAGCGGTGTGAGTTGACCGTTTGATTCGAAGGGTAGCTGGTTCGATCCCCGTACCGGGACAAATATTTGTATGGCCTACAGATATTTGTTTCGGGTCTGGTTGTTTGTGTATGTGTTGTTTGTATATAACGGCATCCACGACACAGGTTTATACCTACTGTGGGGCTGTGAGTGTAAGCGTATTATTATTATTTCACTCATTTATTCATAATCTCACTATATATTTTTTTATATATACATTTATATAAAGGAATAAAAAAAACAACGTATATATAAAAAAATACAAAATGGTATTATTATTATGTCTCTCGTCAGCACGGGATCCAATTTGAACCCCGGACCTTTGTCAGGCTTGCGCGGGGACATGGGAGGTCCAACACGTAGAGGCCCTTTCGAGAATTTTGATCTACTTTGTAATGGGTTATATTCGGCGGGACCTCTCTCTGGCTGCATCAATAGTAAATACAGACACAGACAGACCCCGCAGAATATAATGGGACTATTGTAATGATAAGTGATTCGCCAAACTTTGGGCTATGTGGGTGAACTGGGGGGACTAGCTGGCTGGGCCTATGGAGTGAGATCCGGCACCTGCCTATATTCGACATCTCACATTATCGAATCCTACTTTAGGCAGGTGGTGACTCGCCTCTCCTTGGTGGGCCCCCCAAACAGCCAACCCGATGGTCGACGGGGGGCAACACTGTTGAGAGAGGCTGGGGGTGTCGAGAGGTGTGGCCCCGGTTTCACCATCACGAGCGAGTAATCTCGAGCTCGGAGCGGGCTTCCCCGCTATTATGCCTTTAGACACTTCCACCCCCGAGTGTATGGCTCTTCCAGAAATTTAGACAACAGCCTATTATCTAAATTTCTGCAAATGCCATACCTCTAGCGCCCCACTCTGACCGGCCAATGAAGGCAAGCCAGAGGTGAGAGACCTGATGCTCTGTCCGGCCGTACCTCTGTGTGGCGGACGAGGCGGAGCCCAGTTCTCTCGGAGGAACTCGAGATGATGGTAGGGGGTGGTGTCGCTACTCACCAACAGCTCGCCACAAGCTGCTCTGCCCCCTTATTATTATTATTATTAATTAGATGTATAAATATGTACAACAAAATAACAATTTTATTTTATTCATATGAATATATTTACATAAAATGTACACAAAAGGGGAATTGACCAGTGTTAGTAGGAAATTACTAACACTGGTCAATTTTACTGGTGGTAGAGCTCCAGTGACGGAGCTCGCGGGCGTAGGCACCACCGCATTACCTAATATACTTGCCGTTAAATGGTAGTGTTCAGCACTATCGTGTTTCGGTCAGGTGGTAATGTACGGCTCTGTAATTTCCGGCACAGAGGCATAACACCTTATGCCTCAGGAGTGGCAGCGCATTTGCATTTTGACCTCTGGTCATTGTGTGGGTGTCTATAGGCTGCAGTCATCACTTAACATCAATGTAAACTGCACGCTTGTTTGCCATTTTTATTAAATAAAAAAAAAAATCCAAGTTAAGTTGGACGAGGGACTTTTGAAGGGAGTATAAGGATTTATTATTTAAAGGACAATTAAAAAAGATGTGGTCAGGAGTGCCGTCATGTAAACCGAAATACTGGAGAACAAAATGACCCAAATGACCCAGCCGTAACCGTCAGACAATCGAAGTAGATTTTTTATCCAATTTTCTGAACTTGTTTCTAACCTTGGTTCTAGGTTTACGGGAAATATTTGGCTGGATTTGAGCATAAGGTTTGGCTTTGTATTGCTTACTCTGATTCCACTCATCTTGCCAGTTCTTTTCCAATTGAGAGCTTGCCGATGCCATAAGGTCATGTACAAATATGTATTTCTGAGAATTGCAACCACTGTCTATAGCCAATATAATAAAATACATTTATTACCATTTAAAGCAGCAGCTTGCCAAATATGAAACCAGAACAAAGATGGCGATAGCCTCTTATAGAAAGGGCGTGTAAAGTGTTTCTCACGTTAAAAACTGTGTCAGTTTGCAAGATATTCGGAATTTATAATGAAAACTAGCGGATACAGTGGTTATTGTGCTGAATTGTGCTATCAACGTTGCACTAAGGAGTATTTAGCCCTAAAACCTGGCCATAAGTCGAAAATGCAAAATATGCTTAAACGAGATACAGTTATCCTTTTCTAAAAGATATATAACCGGGTTATATAATCCTCCTATTTTTCGAGCGTTTGCCTATCACTGCAAGGTGCTCAGGGAGTCGGAACTCAGTCGTTCGTCTAGCGAGGTGTTTTCTCGAGACGTTAATTTCTGCTCCAGGTTACATTAGTGTTTTCTAAAATTTGGTGTGAATATTGTGAAATATTACAAATGGATACTGTAATAGAAGGTATGTACTTTAATTATTTCTAAGTACTATTAAAATTGTGAAAGAGTACATATTAAAAAAAAATTGAAACAAACACTTCAAAAAACGTTTTTTTTTTTCGTATAAAATTTTAATTAAAAGTGTTTTTGTTTACTTTCCGTTTCCCTCCGATTAACTAAATAATATTTTAAAATTAGTTTGAGATCTCTTTAAGAGAATAGTAAAAGAAATAGTTCCACCATTTTGTTTATTAGCCCTTAGAACAAAGTCCTATATTTTTTTGGGTATTTTTCGATGTATAAGATATAAAACATTTTTGTTTTAGATACGCCTGAAATGTTCAAAATTATGACTAAAATGCAATTGTATGACACAATGCAAGAATGTCCAGATAAGAAAATGGACCAAAAATGATTGTTTTTGGAGAAAGAAATAATGTATGTATGTATGTATGTATCTTCACGCCAGGTCCCTAACGGGGTAGGCAGAGAGTGTAGAGCGCCAGATATCCCGGTTCAGACAAACCTCTCGTGCCTCGTCTACCTTCATCATTATCTTCATACATGCACGCCGATTCCTAAGACTTTTGACCCCACCATCAGACAGAACTCGACCTATTTGGTCATGGTAGGGCAGCCTTGGTCTTCCTGGGCCTCTGCAACCATCCACATTCGCATTGTATATCTGTTTAGTCATTCGCTCATTCGACATTCTTTCTATATGCCCGAACCATCGGAGCATGCCTTTTTTGAAATAATAACTACAACAAAGCACCTATTAAGTCAGACAAATAAAGCAACAATTAAGTCATTTTAAGAGCGATTTGATGACAAAATGGGTTGCCGCTAACTGCATAGATGAGTTTTGGCGGGAACCTTGAAAGAGGCGTATGGTGCTCTTATTTTATTTCATTTTCTTGGTGTATTTTTAAGTAATATTGAATAAAGTTGGTGGCATTTTGTTTGATATAGGTTTATTACAGTGCCCGTGTATAGTGAAATAGAATAACAGTGCGAAAACACGACTTTTCAGGTTGCCTCCAAAACTTCATTGTAAATGTTCTGGTAAGGTAGCCATCGCTTTACTCGAATAACTTGATTGTAACTCAATTGACTGACATATTATACTTGATAACTTGTATACTTGATACTTATATATTATACTTGATGACTATAATAAACTAACTTTAAACTGCTTAAATAAATACAAAATATCGTTTTACTTGACGACCCGGTTAGTCCAGCGGTGTGAGATGACCGTTTGATTCGAAGGGTCGCGGGTTCGATCCCCGCACCGGGACAAATATTTGTATGGCCTACAGATATTTGTTTCGGGTCTGGGTGTTTGTGTATGTGTTGTATGTGTACAACGGCACCCACGACACAGGTTTATACCTACTGTGGGGCTGTGAGTGTAAGCGTATTTTATTTATTTTATTTTTTACTTGACACTGGCAATATGCGTAATAGCGATGCCATAATACAAAAAAAAAAAAACTGCATAGATGATTGTTTTCTAAAAAAATGAAAAGTGGCTTGATAAAACAATAAAATTTGCCATTTGGAACAGCAATTAATCGGGTCGACCCACAATAAAAATCGGGGAATCGAGTGATAGACAGAATCCAAGCGAAGAAAAACAAAAGATTTAAGAGATAGTGTACCTGCCGATAAACTTAACTAAATTTAAAATATATACGGAAGAAACTGCCAAACTATACGTGCAATTATATGAAACCTTGAAATTAATGATACCTGATGAGCAAGATTCATCAGCAGCGAGGGTGAAGAAGATAACAATAATGACCCAGATTCAGATGATAAAGTTTTATTTGTAAAATTGTATATTTTTGTTGTATTTATTTATTCACTTTAACTTTTTTTTTTGTATTTTTCACATTTTATTTTTTTTACACAAAATATGTTAGTTGTGAATAGTAATAGGTTCTGTTTATTTTTTTTCAACGTTACAATTAATTAGTAAATGAAAAATTGATTAAATAATTTTGGCTAGATTTTTGGTATAAATACTCCTATGTGCGTTGTAGGGAAATCGATTCTTTAAAAAAAGACCGATTTTTGAATCGATTCGAGAGTCATTTTCAAAAAGTTGTCCCGTCAAGAAACTGACAGGTAATTGTATCGTCAAGAAATGTCAAGAAAAATAGTGGGTTTATGCATGATGAACTTCTGTAATATTTACAGCCAAGCAAAGACAATTAGTGTGAACATTTTAACCCATTCAATGCCTTGCCTGCCGAATGTCCAATTTTTTTTCTAACTCATGCCGAGCCTGCCGTTTTGGGTTTGGATTTTAAACTGAAAATGTTCTGTTCAATGCTTAAATTGGGCTCAAACAATATGCATAAATATTTAAGGTTCCAAAAAAAGCGGATACACAATCAGTTTGGATTGTGTAGCCGCTTGTTTTGGATATCTGTATTATATTATACCTCTGTATTAGATATACTTATTGAAATACAGTATTCAGATTCTTCTTTTGAGAGTGATGATAGGTAGGTATACAGCGTTCACTAAATATTTGCACCAAACAATGTGCTATCTAGTTAAACATGCATGTGCACTGTTTAGCATCCTCATTACTCGTAAAATGTGACAGCATGTTTTGTTTTTCAAAACAAGATAAGCTATATCCACAACCAATAAATTTTTTAACCTATACTAAATGAGTTATTGGCAACAGCCAACTAAGCCAATAGTATAAAAATTAACTCAATTTATTTCTGGGCAAGAACTGATCTACATCAATGGTATAAAATCCAAAGACCTAATAGTTTCAACATATTGCATGAAGCCATCCAAATCAGGTAACAATTTGATGATGTCATGAAATTGTCTCATTCTTGATATCACGAAAGAACCTCAATCTTTAAATTATTACTAAATTGTCATACTTATTCATGTGACAAACATTGGATAATGTGCTTTAAAGTTATTGAAAGCAATAATTAATATTGAATGAGAACAGTACAAACTATACATATCAAAATTATGTCAAGAAAGTGTCTAACTTTTTACACTTGCAGACAATCCGAATTAGTTTTTCTCAATAACAACGAATTAAAAATAGCAGGTAAGATTGGATTTTGTCTATAGGGTTACGACTGGGATGCCCTATTTAAATTAAACAAAAGTGTGGTATTACCCTTCCAGATAGAAAATTTTCGCCACGAAAGTTTTTCCACGAAATTTTAAAAAAACTGGGGACAATCATGTAAATAAATTTCTAAGAATCAATTAATGTATTTTACTTTTAAAACTGCAGTAGATTAGCAAAAAGTGTTATTATTTATTAGAAAAATACTAACCATATCGTTATTTATATTGTAGATCAAAAAATACAGCGTATCAAACTGTGAAAGGTACGATGCGGACATTCATATTTTGTATGAACACAATTTATTGACGTATTTATAAACGTATATTTAACAAACTTATTAAGTATTTAGTTTTATAGTTTCATATATATAACGATATTTAACATGTAAAGATCTATTTTTATTGGTAAAAACTCGAAATAATTTATTTTTTGTAATTTTTTTCACAGTTTAACCATACGGACATATTTTTTTCATACAAGTGGACAACTTTTCGAAAATCACTCTCGAATAGAGTTGTTATTAATCGATTCAAGAGTAAGTCGACGTGTGAAAAATCGATAACTTATACAATTATTCGATCTATTTAATACAAATACCAATTTCTTTAATACAAATAAAGAAAATAAAATAAGAACACTAAAATAAGATACTTGTGGTAGAGCTCCAATGTCGGAGCTCACGGGTGTTGGCACCACCGCATTACCTAATATACTTGCCGCTAAATGGTAGTGTTCAACACTATCGTGTTCCGGTCAGGTGGTAATGCACGGCCCTGCAATTTCCGGCACAGAGACATAACATCTTAGGCCTCAGGAGTGGTAAGGCATCTGCATTGTGACCTTGGTCTTTGTGTGGGTGTCTGTAGGCTGCAGTCATCACTTAACATCACCAACTTTATTTAATATAACTCAAAAATACACCAAGAAAATGAAATAAAATAAGAGCACCACACGCATCTTTCAAGGTTCCCGCCAAAACTCCACCTAAAACTTTTAAGCGTAATATTATAAAAACCGGGTATTTATCAGGTTTTTATTTTTAAACACACAAAATAATTTGTCACCATGCTTATCTTTTTAAGTCCTAAACGCACTGTACTTTTTTTATTTCAAATATATTTATCCTCTTGTTTTGATTAAATACAGGTAGGTATTTAAAAAAACATAATAAAATAAAAAAAATCACGTCAAAATATCTGATATTTTGAAAAAAAAATTCAGCTGAATCCCTTTTTTCTAATAGTATAAAAATAATTAACTCTAACAAGTGATCATAATTGACGATAAAATATTGGTTAATAACAAGATTGAAATGTAAAAGGGGATTTTATTTAAAAACACATTTTTTAAATTATTTTAGTTAAATACTCTTTGGCATGGACCTGTTTAGTTTTTTTTTTAAAGATGTTAAGAAGGATCTACCGTTCACAGTGTAAATCATAGATTTATAATACGAAGTAGATAATAAATCTATGGTGTGTAAATGAAATTGTAAAAGCACGTGTGTAATGTGTATTCACCCTAAACGTTAAAATCGATTACGACGCGCGGAAGTTTACGCAATGAACAATCGATTGTTCATATCGTGTATCTTAATCGATTACAGCTTAGTTAATTGACTATTTTTTTTTAATTCTATCCATTAATCTTTATGCGGGTCTATCACGATATACGCTTTCGTAATTTTGAATAGCGTGATATCTAAATGGTAGATTTATTTTTGATTGGGCTGCGAGTGGCAACACATCTTTTATTAACAGTCTATTGAGTCCCCATCACTTTCCTGGAGCCATCTCATCATATTCCACATGGAAGCATCCAATAATCGTCATCTTCCATGTGGATATTATCATAAGAAATGAAGATAAAAAAAAATTACTGAAGATTGGCTGTTAAGGACGTGAATCCGGGACCGTAAAACAATTATTAAAAAAAAAAAAACGGTTTTGGAGTTATGGCGGGTACGCGGAAAAGAGCTATGTCCGTGATATTATTTTCAAAATTTCTGTATAGTCGTGTTATTATGCGTAAAAATGGTGGGATTTTTACCATAAAGCATTAGATAACGTTCACGGGTATGAAGTGAAAAGTGATTTTTCATGTTGCCTCCAAAACTGCGTAAAAACTCCTAGTAAAGTCCCATCACTTACTGGAGCCATCTCATCATATTCCACATGGAAGCATTCAATCATCTTTATCTTCCATATGGTTATTCATTAGTACACAAAATGAAGAATATAAAAACTACTGAAGATGGCTGTTAAGAACTTGAATCCATTACCGTAAAACGATTTTTTTTTTATTAAAAACTAGCTGTTGCCCGCGGCTTCGCCCGCGTGGATGTCGTTTTATAATCCTGAATTTTCCTATAAACCTCACGGAGCCCGAGATCTTTCCAACGAATGCAAAACCGTGTTAATCGGTTCCTGCGTTCTGGAGTTATAGCGTCAGGAAGGAAAACCCGACTTATTTTTATATTATAGATTACAGTTATTTTTTGTAATTAAGCAGAACCTCTAATTCACTAATACGAAATACGTTAAAACGAATGCAAGCCACATAATAAAAATCCGATATTAAAAAAAAAATACATATTTATTTGACAATCAACTTAAATTTCGAGAAAATGAAAAGATATAGGTAGTAGTATGTGAAATCTAGAAATTGAAGTCCATTCCAGTTAAATTAAGTCAAATTTTTATTTCTATTTTCTGTTATTCGTGATCGCGTGGATTCGGTGCTAAGCTTTTCGTGATTGTGTGCATTCGTTTTCAAGTGATTCGTATTATAGTGAATTAGAGGTGGTGTTATTCGGGGTCGCGTTCATTCGGTGCTAAGTTTTTCGTGGTACCGTGTATTCGTTGTCACGTGATTCGTGTTAGTGAAGTTACGGAGACGTGATATTCGGTGTTACACTTTTCGAAGTCCCGTATCGCACCCAACAGCAGGGGAGTTGCCAACGCGCTGCCAGCCCTGAAGGACTCTTTTGACGCCATTTTTGAAGAACCCCGTATTGAAGCACCGTGGGAACACCTCAGAGGGAAGTTCGTTCCACTATTTACACGTTTTGGGCAGAAACGAACGAATAAACTGGTGGTAGAGCTCCAGTGACGGAGCTCGCGGGCGTAAGCACTACCGCATAACTTAATATACTTGCCGCTAAATGGTAGTGTTCAGCACTATCATGTTGCGGTCAGGTGGTAATGTAGGGCCCTGTAATTTCCGACGCAGAGGCATAACACCTCAGAAATCAGGAGTGGTAACGCATCTGCATTTTGACTTCTGGTCTTTCTGTAGGTGTCTATAGGCTGCAGTCATCACTTAATATCAATGTGAACTGCACGCTTAAATATTTGCCACTTACATTACAAAAAAAAAATTAGCGAAGCCCATTTTTGAGCGTCATTTTTCTTTCCCTTCGAATGGGGCTTCAGTAGCTTAGTAGTAAAGCTGGACTGGTTATCCTGAGAACGCAGGTTCGATCTCTACCCGAAACCAATTTTTTCTTTCCATTTTTCTTTCATTTCTAAATGCATTCTTGCTTGCCACTTTGATTACTTACCCCCTTATCATAAACGTATTTTAGCTAAAGTAATCTCTCCTTTGTGTCTTTCTATCCTGCACATTTGACAATGCAACTGATAAAGACAAAGCATTCTATAGCTAAAACGTATCTAATGTACGTTTATGAATAAGGGGGTTAGTTTATAAAAGTGGACCCTTAGTTTATTCAGCTTCTATTTGCAGATTTTGGAGTAGTAATTGTTAACTAATGGAATCCTATCATCGCAAAAACTGCATAAGGTTTTGAAGTAAATACGTCTACAATATACGTCATAACCAAATGAACACTCCGTGCGAAAACGGCCTTTAATTTTCGTATACATAGAGTTGAGATTGGCTCAACTACAGTGCCATTACCCAATAAACACTGAGTGCGATAACCGCCTTTAATTTTACGGTACTAGAGTTGAGAATTGAGTCAACTGCAGTTTAATTCAAGTTCATCGACTCTCAAAACGCTACAGTTACTGTCTATATCGTAATACACGTAATTTAACAACCGTTGTGTGATTACCGAAATAGCTTTATTCTGTAAGACAAAACTCACTTTATCAATGTGAGAAATGGTCTATCTGTCTTTTCTGGGTGATTTTGGCTGCTGCTGCTACCCATCCTGACCATAGAGCAACATGGGCAGAGAAAATATAATAATACTACGTATAGAATGGACACTTCGACGTCCCGCCCGATTACGCCTCCTCACCCAACCTCCTAATATATTTACGCATATACGTAGACCCCATCGAGTCTCCCATAGACCTCAGGGGGTCTATATGGACCACTTTGGGAATCACTGCACTAGAGTGACACTCTTAACGAATTCAAAATGGAACAAAGCGATCACATACACACACACACGCAAATAATTTCCCATTGAATTCACACAGTACGGTTTGATGCTCCGCTGTTGTTTGCATGCGTGTATAAGTGTAGTGTAGTGTATGTTTTATGTATGTGTGTGACTGTATGGTTATGTAGATGTAGTAGCTTGAAAAAAAAATAGGCATGGTACGTCAATGCATCGAATGCGGGACATATCCAACGTTTTACGGGACTATATTATTAATTCTTACAAAGCGGGATTACACTACGGGACGGTCCCGCAGAATCCGGCACGGTTGGCCGCCTTAGCAGTGGACATCATTCCGCTGATAGGTGATGATTTTGCAAATATCCTCTAATAAAACTCGCACGATACATAAAAATTACTTACAACGTACACGCGATCCAGTCATATTAGCAATATTGATTGACATGAACCCAAGCGCAATTTAAAATGGCCGAAACGCTAATTCAATTACGCGCGTTTTCAACAATTGCCCGACGATTTAACCAATTGATGGTGTTGGCGTGATAAAGGTTAAATATTCTGTTTTAAAGATTATGGATGATAATCTTGTAATGGTGGTAGAGTTCCAGTGTAAGGGCTCGAGGGAGGAAGCACCACCGCATTACCTAACCCAGCGTTTCTCAAAGTGTGCTCCGCGGAGCCCTGGGGCTCTGTAAAGCCTTTGTAAGGGCTCCGCGAGAATACTAGATATAATGAGAAAAAATACACTTCTATCCATCGGTGTTCTGATTCAGAGTTTTTTTATGCATTCGATTACGAACCCGATATAAGACTTAAACTCTCTTCGATCAAACCTAATATCAACTAATTGATGAAAAATAAGAAACAGTTTCATACATACCATTAGATTTTTTTTCTTTTAATAAACTACTAGCGATAAAAGTTACAAAACTACGTTGTCTGTCAGTTACTCATTAACGTAACAGTTTTATATTGATTATAATAGGTACCTTTACACATTAATTGTAAGATGATAACTTATTATTTAATAATTTATCATCTTTAATAATAATAATTAAAGATTTTTTCTTTTATTTTGTGGTTCCGTCAAATAATTCGCTTTTCAAAAGGGTTTCACCATCAAAAAAGTTTGAGAAGCGCTGACCTAACCTATCCGCCGCAAAAAGCGTATCTACTTTTCCCAAAGTAAAGTCGCAGTTCGGTCTGTGAATCTCACCCTTGGGAATCGACGTACATGCATGTATGAAGAGAATGATGAATGTAGAACAAAACACGGGAAGTGTGTCAGGACCGGGTCATCTGGCGCTCCACTCTCTCTACCTACCCTGTAAGGGACTGGGTGTGAAGATACATACATAAGACTTTCACTGGTGGTAGAGCTCCAGTGACGGAGCTCGCCAGCGTTGGCACCACCGCATTACCTAATATACTTGCCGCTAAATGGTAGTATTCAGCACTATCGTGTTCCGGTCAGGTGGTAATGTACGGCCCTATAACCGGAGTAACTGGTAACCCATCAGCATTTTGACCTTGGTCTTAATGTGGGTGTCTATAGGCTGCAGTCATCACTTTACATCAATGTGAACTGCGTGCTTGTTTGCCACTTCCATCAAATAAAAAAAAAACAAATAAATTCTTTATTTACACATCACAGGTGGGAAATGGAAAGTTAAGACGTTACTGAAGTGTAATAAGACTCGATCATATCATGATAACTTTCTACGTATTCTGTTTCAATCTTGGATTTACTTTCAATGCGATCTGATGGAACCAGTAAGCTTTAGACGCTGGATGATTTTATGTTTATCTGATCCGGCAAACGTTCTGAATTCTACACAAAATATAATTTAAAAAAATCAGGCGGGTACAAGCTTCGGTGTGTGCCTGTGAGCAACGCGTTTGAATTATTATTTTTATGCCCGCTATTTCTTGCAACAGCTTCTTACACCCATATTCTAAGACGTTACTCACACTCAGCTTAAGATACTTTAAAGGACGCCTCAAAATCCATATTCTTAGTTGTGTTTTGACAGTAACTCATGTGTACGGATTATCATATAGATAATTTACAAAGACCTTAAAATCCATTTTTATAGAAATACTAGCGGCCCGCCCCGGCTCCGCCCGCGCTGCTCTGCTCCTATTAGTCATAGCGTAATGTAAGCTATCCTATCTCTCAAGTTGTATCGAATTGCACATGGTGTGCGAATTTTATTATAATCGGTTAAGTGGTTTAGGAGTCCATTGAGGACAAACATTGTGACACGAGATTTATATATATTAGGATATAGTATTTAATTATATTTCCAGACAGTTCCGACACGAAAAACTTATTGAGCGCAAGAATCTGGCGGAAATGTAAATACTCCTCGAAACCTCAAGGTAGGTCGTGCGGTACCTTGGGGTTTGACAATTGCTTTCTTACCTCAAACGGAGGCAGAATGTCGAGTTGACGTTATCAGTTAAATAATTACAATGAAGAGTAAGGTTGAGTTATGGTCGAGATTACGACTTAGAATATGGGTGTGAGTCTACTTTAATTTTTTTTTTTATGTATTAAAAGTGGCAAACTAGCGTGCAGTTTACATTGATGTTAAGTGATGACTGCAGCCTATAGACACCCACACAATGACCAGAGGTCAAAATGCAAATGCGCTGCCACTCCTGAGGCATTAGGTGTTATACCTCTGTGCCGGAAATTACAGAGCCGTACATTACCACCTGACCGAAACATGATAGTGCTGAACACTACCATTTAACGGCAAGTATATTAGGTAATGCGGTGGTGCCTACGCCCGCGAGCTCCATCACTGGAGATCTACCACCAGTAAAAATTTTATAGTCTACTAGGTATAACAAAATAATGTGGTTGGTTCCTGGTAATGCTAATAACATGTTTGATTAAAAAAAAACGCAAAATTGTCCAGAGGCCCTACTCTTACCGACCGCAACTCATTCGAGTGGGAGAAATTTTCTAATTTTCCAATTTCAACTCAATCGGTCGAGTAGTTTCGGAGCAAATTGGCTGTGACAGACGGACAAACAGACAGCCAGACAGAAGCACGAGTGATCCTATAAGGGTTCCTTTTTTTCCTTTTAAGGTACGGAACCCTAAAAAGCGCTAAATTACAAGACACATGCAACATTTCAGTCATGCAATCGTCACCCATTCACTACAGTTATGCAAGTCGTGTTGTACGTTACGTAATATTTTTTTACAGTTATTTACATACACGACGATTTGTATGGACTGAAGTGATTCAACATTCCGCTCTCTTTATTTTTAAGCTTTATTATTTGTGCCTACATTACATAATTAATTATGTACCCCTGGGTAGGGTTGAAAAATGGCTAAAAACGCCTCTCGTAATAATCTATCCCCAAAAGCCTCCCGATCTATCTTTTACTGGTACTAGAGCTCCAGTGACGGAGCTCGCGGGCGTAGGCACCACCGTCACCACCGTATTACCTAATGAACTTGCCGCTAAATGGTAGTGTTCAGCGCTATCGTGTTCCGGTCAGGTGGTAATGTACGGCCCTGTAATTTCCAGCACAGACGCATAATACTTTAGGCCTCAGGAGTGGTAACGCATCTGCATTTTGACCTTAGTCTTTGTGTGGGTGTCTATAGGCTGCAGTCATCACTTACCATCAATATGAACTGCATGCTTGTTTGCCACTTCCATTACATAAAAAAAACGTGAAATAGGGGGGAGAGGGTCGAGCTAAATCTCAAGACATCTCACTAGGGGTAGGGTTGAAAAATGGCTACAAACGCCTCACGTCGATTATCGACGCCTCCAAATCTTCCGTAATTTTAAGGTAAGAAATGAAAAACTGAACACAACAATGAAACGGCGTCCTTGTTCCCAGCGCGGTGAAGTGAAAAGAAAGCGAACGCGAGAACAAGTCTCGTTTGTATGTCTATCGTATTGTTTACCGTCATTATTGGATGTATGAGTAATGTTTGGTGTGTGTGATGGGTGCAGTAGTTAATGGACTCTGTAGACCATGAACCTTTTGTTTATATACATTTTTACCGACTATAGATCTCCAGTAAAGGACCTCACGGGTGCAAGTAGAAGGGATCATTTCAAGTTTTGTACAGAAAATATGAAAAAAAAGGTACACGGTAAAACAGCATGGAAATATTAACCAGTGAACCTAAACAACATTTCCTGATACTTAAAATATTTTAACTCTCCGGAATAACAATTTTGAATTTTAACTTTAGTATGGAGTCCTTCTTCTGTTGTTAGGAAAGACGATTTTAATTCCGGTGATTTTAAAATGTTTTAAATACCAGATAGTGTTCTTTAGGTTCCCGAGATAATATTTTTATCCGTTTTACCTTGTACCTTTTTCTAACGTTTTTTTTTACAAATCAATGTATGAAACTTGCCATGATTCTTTATTTATTCACTAGCTGCCCCGACGAACATCGTGTCGCCTTATATGTACCTATAATAATAATAATGGCAACCCATTATACGTTGGGGGGAGGCCTGGAGCTTACTCCACCACGCTGCTCCAATGCGGATTTGTGGAGGTGGATGGGTTAGTGGCCAACCCGCTGTCGGATGTTTTCAAACCGCCTCCGACAAGGTTTAACGACTTCTACCTATCGATAGCAACCGGGACCGACGGTTTAACGTGCCCTCCGAAGTACGGAAACGCGCATTTTAATTTGGGAACCGGAGCAGTGTTTATAGTCTACCCGGATCTCCCCCCTTTCTGCACTCGGCATCGAGATGGATTTAGAGCAGAGGTTCCCAAACAATTTTTTCTTGTAGACCCCTTTCAATTTTTTTCTGGTTTCCGTGGACCCTCCTTGCTACATTTATATCACATTCCCATCGAGTCCCATGGACCCCAGGGGGTCTATATGGACCACTTTGGGATTCACTGTTTTAGAGAGTCCAAGTCCTTCATATCCCGACTCTTCCCCCAAAGAGTCGGTTGAATTCAATGGCATTTCCACCTCGTAAAAAAAGGTGTCTAGGTATAGGCTGCAGTCATCACTTAACATCCATGTGATGCATGCTTGTCTGACCCCTTCATCATATAAATAATAATGTATGTGAGGTCCATTTGCCATCGGATAACACATCGGAAGGTCAAACAAAAACAGCTTTATGTTCAACGTGAAATCGTTAGCTTCTTACTTCTTAGTATACGTTGATAACTTTAACTTGACACTGCGACTTGTTTCCAGGAAAATACTTTACAAGATAAGAAGGAATTTGTGTTTTATGGGATTTGAAATAGAGATCGCTTGGTGGTCGGAATTTGAAGTCGGAAACTCATGATTATTGTTTTTATCTACCTCAGTAGTATAGTCACGGTCAGTGGCGTAGCTAGGCTGGAGTCATCACTAAACATCCATGTGAACTGCATGCCTGTTTGCCACATTCATAGAGTAACACGGGCCACCGGCCGCGGCGGACCGGAGGGGAGTAGCCATAGCGTGTATTACCGATGCAAAACAGGCTGTAATTTTTTGCGGGGGGAAATGCGTGCGACACACACGCACACTAAAAAAATCGTCTATTACTACGAAACTCACACCTTCACTTAAACAAAATACAGAAACAATTTCACGCACACATTTAAACATCTAGACGACTATCTAGGCTTCAGTAGCTCAATTGGAAGAGCGGCTGGACTAGATTCCCAGTAGGTCGCGAGTTCGAGCCTCGCCTGAAGTCAAATTTTTCTTTCCATTTTTCTTTAAAAATAAAATATATTTCACAAGCATGTGTTAATGCGAAATAATATTAAAAACAATTATTAAGGGTAAAAGCGACTTCTTTACGATATTCAATAAACTGAAAAGTCTATTACATCGGTTGCCTAACTAGCATAGTTGGTAATAGATGGCGCTGTTGCTACCATAAAGCAATGCAATAGATGTGAAGGAAAGATTTGACAAATCGGGCAGGGCTTCAGTAGCTCAATTGGAAGAGCGGCTGGACTAGATTCCCAGTAGGTCGCGAGTTCGAGCCTCGCCTGAAGTCAAAATTTTTCTTTCCATTTTTCTTTAAAAATAAAATATCTAGACGACAGGTATAGGCCCATTTAGGCTTGTACTTTGACAGAGGGGAAAGCCTGCATATGGCTACTCCCCTCCGGTGTCGCTCTATGGCCACATTAATCACATAAAAAAACTACATACAACTCGTATCACGCGGCTTTGTTTATAAACTTACTTCCTTGACTAGCTTCTGTCTGTCTGTTCACAGGTTATTTTGGATTACGACGATGTAGTTAGGTTTTATGATTTGTTTACGTTCTGTTTCGGACAGTGTCGATTGGTATTTCTTATCTGGTTCATGTCCTAAGTTAAAAGAAGGTTTGTAGATAAAATTGTTTTTTTTTTATGTCAAAGTATTGACAGACAAGCAGATGGGCCACCTGATGGAAGGTGGTTACCGTCGCCTATAAACATTTGCAACACCAGGGGAGTTTGGCAACTCCCCTGGTGTTGCAAATGTTTATAGGCGACTGCCGCTGCGCGCTGCCAGCCCTGAAGGACTCTTTTGGCGCCAGTTTTGAAGAATCCCATATTGTAGCGCCGGGGGAAGTTCGTTCCAAAATTTGCACGTTCTGGGCAGGAATGAACGCGCGAATCGGACCGTTGAGTATTTCCAAACATCCAATCTGTGCGTTTGGAACTTCTCTCTTCGGCGGGTGGTGCGATGTAGGAATGTAGACACCAGATCGAACAGTTCATCAGAGCACTCACCATTGTAAAGACTGTAGAAAATGCACAGACATCCGATGTCTCTGCGCGCGATTTATTCTGTATTATTTTTTACTACTCATTTTTTTACTACTACATTGCTTAGACAGTGAGTGCTTGTAATTTAATATGAACTTTATAAAATAGCAATAAAGCACAAATTGAGTCTACATTTTAGTTAGAAAACGTATGTATGGGAAAAAAGAAATGGGCTGTTTATAGGGTTTTCTCGGCCAATATTCGAATTTTCTCACCTTTTAAACCTTCCCTAGACCTCCACGAACATTTCAAGACCCAAGATAAGATAAATCCGTTCAGCCCTTCTCAGGTTTTAGCGAGACTAACGCATAGCAATTGATTTTTATCTAAACTATCTAAAGTAATAATATTATAAAGAGGTAATATTTTTTTGTTTGTTTGTTTGTATTGAATAGGCTCAATATCTACTGGACCGATTTTAAAAATTCTTTTACTATTCGAAAGCTACATTATCCACGGGTAACATAGGCTATATTTTATTTTTGAAAAAATAGGGTACCGTAAGATATTTGGGTTTTTCAGACACAAGGTGTAAAAAATCAACCAGAAAAGTTACTTATTTTGCGTACGCTGCCTAAACTATAAAAGATATTGAGGAATATCTTCACTATTCGAAAGCTACATTATCCACGGGTAACATAGGCTATATTTTATTTTTGAAAAAATAGGGTACCGTAAGATATTTGGGTTTTTCAGACACAAGGTGTAAAAAATCAACCAGAAAAGTTACTTATTTTGCGTACGCTGCCTAAACTATAAAAGATATTGAGGAATATCTTCACTATTCGAAAGCCACATTATCCACGGGTAACATAGGCTATATTTTATTTTGGAAAAAATAGGGTTCCGTAAGATATTTGGGTTTTTCAGACACAAGGTGTAAAAAATCAACCAGAAAAGTTACTCATTTTGCGTACGCTGCCTAAACTATAGAAGATATCGAGGAAGACTTTAGGCTATATCTATAAACATCACGCTAAGACGAATAGGAGAGGGTAGGTAACATTACACCCGCGCGAAGCATAGGCGGGCCGCTAGTGTTGCATATAGAAACATTAAGCCCACAAGGGAGGATAAGCCATAATCATCATTGTCATGCAGATTGGCGATCGCAGTAGGGGTAGTTTTATCGCTGGACGCTGATACTTATCTTGCGTCATTGCACTTACTTTTTTTTATGTAATGGAAGTGGCAAACAAGCATGCAGTTCACATTGATGTTAAGTGAGGACTGCACACCAGACACCCACACAAAGACCAAGGTCAAAATGCAGATGCGTTACCACTCCTGAGTCCTAAGGTGTTATGCCCGTGTGCCGGAAATTAAAGGGTCGTACATTACCACCTGACCGGAATACGATAGTGCTGAACACTACCATTTAGCGGCAAGTATATTAGGTGATGCGGTGGTTCCTACGCCCACGAGCTCCGTCACTGGAGCTCTACCACCAGTAAAAATATTACCGCAACGGTTTGATCGCCATTGTTAGGTCGACTAACTGCGCTAGTGGGAGAACTCTCTTCCAGAAGAAAATTTAGTGAGCGGTGGGTCGTCACTACCCGACGCAAAATAACAGTCATCATAATAAGCATAAAAACCAACAACGGATGTCTATAGGTTGTTTTTTTTTAATTTTTAGTTTCTACCCGGGAGAAAGATAATTCTTTAATTCGTTAATTCTTCCAGTGTTTAGAGAGGCACAGTATTAAAGCTGTTAATACTGTCCGCTTGTACCACCGGTCAAAATTATTTTGGAAATTATGATGGAACAAGCGGATGACAGGTATATACGAAACTTTCATCTTCTTATAATAACGATTGAGCGTTAATTATCTACAAAAAATAAATGACGACCACAAACGTTACAGATGAGTATGAACAAAACACAATGCTAATCTTAACTTAAAGCTAGATACTAATATTATTTACACGGATACATTATAGGAAGTTATTATAGATAAAAAACTACTTAACTATCATAACGGATACATTCACAAAAGTTAATTTAAATTAGAATAACGGTGTATAGAAAATGAAACTAAAGTAGCCGACTTCATAATGCTGATTCAAAGAGTGTAATATATCCTGCATAGTAATCAGCCCACTAACAAATTCTTCGTATGTGTATTTCTAACTCAATTACGTAAAAATAGTAAAATAGATTACTTTTGCGGCGCTGTGCACATTTTGTGATAGGAAAAAAAATTTAAACTCGCGTCTGGATACGTAACCTGATCTAAAATTCGTAAGACGGAGGGAGAGTAGCGTTTTTTATTATTATTTTTCGTCACGTCGACTTTAGAGATATAGTTATACAATAAATAAATTACACATTCCGGTAATCAAAATATACAAAACTAGAGGAAAGATGTAAATAACTAATAAAACCTAATTTGTCTTATTTATTGAGACACTTAAGTTCTATTGATATTTTGATTTAATCTTGAATCCTTTGACGATTGAGTTATAAAGCAAAATTGTATCAATCTGCAATCTCACAATCAGCATTCTCCAATACCAATGATTCACCAAACAAATATTTAAATAAAAATCGACCTTAACCTTGTGCGAATAAAATTCTAATCCATTATATTAGAAATCGACCCACTTTTTTCTAAGCTTAGTCATTGAGACTCACGACCATAATGTTTAGTTAAAAAACTCGCTCTTACCAAACTAAAACATATGTTTTGAATAAACAATAAACATACTCACACATTTCATTCGTATTTCAAATCTTGATACTGAACATAATTTCAATTGTATACAAAAAATACTGAAAAAATTAATACACTTGACATTGATTTAACTAATACAATCGCTTGATTTGCATTATCACAACACGAGTTCAACGGACACAGCACAAACACAAATAAAACTGTACCATCGATAATAAAAAGTAGCGGCCCGAAAACGGTTCCTTGCGGTGCAACCAAACAATTTCACTTGGTGTTGTAGACGCACGCGCACGTCCTTCTACCGTGGGCGGTATAACAGTATGACGTGGTGCCGGCCCGATTGAAATCAACTATCAAAGTACATTCTCACGAGCGCTTTTACAGAATATCACAAGATGTACCTAATCCAATGCTTGTCCCGAATCCGTGAATTGCTTTCGCTGCGTTCTTTCTACGGCAATGGACTGTATCAATGGGGAATTTTAGAGGGGAATGTTTGTTATTTTGTAGAGGTAAAGAGAGGGGACGCATTG
The DNA here is from genome assembly GCA_036365455.1 of Macrosoma leucophasiata. Taxonomy (NCBI): domain Eukaryota; kingdom Metazoa; phylum Arthropoda; class Insecta; order Lepidoptera; family Hedylidae; genus Macrosoma; species Macrosoma leucophasiata. Next base: position 6,950,064 of record JAWQUS010000015.1, read on the forward strand.
ACTATTCCATGGTTTATGTTCACACACGGCACGTGCTATAGTTGTGTTGATTATTTCACACCAGATGTTTCTTTTGTAAGGTGTTTTTCTGTTGTGGCGGGTCTTAACAGCGCATTGGATGAATTGAAAGACAACTTTCGGTGCTCTTTTCATGTTTGTTTATACTTTTACAGATTCAAATCGATCTTCGAAGTCCTAATTGTGGAGGAAAATGTAGATTTATATAAGTATAGCATAATTTGATTTGACAACATTTAAAAGTCAAGGTAAATAGTCAATAATAAAATGCGAATTAGATTTCATAAGGAATTTAACTGGTAAATATGTTAATTTTCATATAAATATTACAATTTTTTATTCCCATCATTACCACTTATGGTGTGTCAGGATATCTGGCGCTTCACACTCTTTGCCAATCTCGTGAGGGACTTGTCGTGAAGATACATTCATACTTTGTGGTGCCCTACAGAGTCCATAATGATACCTTTCATAATGTAACACCACCTACCGTTGTACAATATGGAGTGTTAGCAGGACCATTTGTGAGCGAACGCGGGGGAATAGCTGACGAGTCAAAAAAAACCACAGCGAGTTTCCCCCGCGTACCAGCATCCCTACAAGTATCCCGGCCCCGACGTTTCGGGGGTAGACAGGCCCGGGGAGTGAGGAAGCCTCGATCCCCAAACCATCCCCTCCTCTGTTGCGCATCACGCGCGGAGGGAGGGATGATGATTAGTTAGCAATATGGAGTTCAATAAAGTATTGAGTATTGAATATACTATTCATTTATTTATAAAATCTGTATCGTTAATATATCTTAAATATAAGTATCAGAAATCTAAATAAACTTACCTATTCAATTATCTATTGTACATTGTTTTATAATTGATTGCCTTGATATTCAATATTCTTAAAAATAATAGATTTTCAAGTAACACGTTTCATTTTTAACCGAGTTCAAAAAACGAGAAGGTTCTCTATTCGGTCGGTACATACATAATATATATATATATATATATTATGTATGTACGCGAATTTCGCCGAGATTACTGGACCGATTTACGTAATTCTTTTTTTGTTTGATGCGGAATAGTTTCGAATTGGTCCCATAAAAAAATGATTCAGATAGGCCCCTCAGTTTTTATTTTATGAGCATTTTTTTACTTACTTTCACCTCAGACCAAAGGAATAAGAATAGACGGCGAGTTGTCATACAGTGCGTTGAATCCACTGACGTCCTAGATAGCCCTAATGCGCATGACAACAAGTGACAATGACACATTTACTCATCGACGACACAACACAGCTTATTAACTCCTTCATGGATAAAATGTTTTCATTGATTTCGTATAGTCGTGTAATAATTTTGTATCAACACACTTAAACAATTTAAATTAGGTATCTAATTGTCACGAAGCTCAAAGAGTCAGATTTTACAAATTTAACTTAAGTGAACATTAATCTAATTGGCAATGCAGCAATAAACTAAAAAGTATTAAATAAATATAACTACGTTAAGAAAAACCGACTTCAAAACTGAAGAGTAAAAAATAATAAAGATTTAATTGTAATTATATCCTACCTTTTATTTATGTGCTATTTACTAATAGGTTTGAAGTCGGTGCCAAGCCAAAATCACTAAAGTAGGCATTTCATTGTATTAAAACGTAACTTCACGCCTGTAATCCCTGAAGGGGTAGGCAGAGGTAAATGCGGTAAATGCATGAATTCAAGCATACATGCAAACACCCACGATTCGCCGGTTACGTTCTGTTCAGTGTATTAATTTGCTCGTATTCATATTTAAGTGATTAAAATACAATTATTTGTTTAAGGCTTGGCGCCGACTTCAAACCTATTAGTAAATAGCACATATAAATAATAGGTAGGATATAATTACAATTAAATCTTTATTATTCTTTACTTTTCAGTTTTGAAGTCGGTTTTTCTTAACGTAGTTATATTTATTTTCTCTACATACGTGATATATCAAATGTTATATATACTCAGATGGCATAACATTATATTGTTCTATTGTATATATACAGTGGTTAAGGTAATAATAGACAATATATAAAATTTCACCATTGCGTATTTTGTTAATTTATCACGTACAAGGTACTTGCTTTATTTGCATGAAATAGAATTACAGTATCCATCACGAAATATTGCATTTGCACATCGAGCTTAAGAAAGAGACAATCGGCTTGTTTCGAATTCGTAGAGCGTTATCTCTGCTGCACACTGCCTACGTAAGCCCTTAATAGTCCTGTATTGTCACAAACGTCAGATAGGTTGTGTGTGAAAGAGAAAACCAGTTGCCAAACCTGAAGGAGGCTTTTGAAGCCATTTTTGAAGATCTTCGAACGGACTTATTGGACTTATTACACGGTATGGAATTCAGGGTACGATAGCAAGGGTCAGGGTAGTCTAATAACATTATGGGAGTTAGGGCCCTAATTAGACCGGAGCGGCCCGGCACACTCACCGTTTTGAACGTTTTATACGTTGTTTCCATACTGTTCATATTTGTACTATGTGTAGTTAGGGCGTTAGGCTGACAGACATGCGCATCGACGCTCGAGTAGCGAGTGACTCGGAGCTACAGCACCACAAGAACCGCTTAGCGGCGTCGTTGATGCGCACGTTTGTTTGACGTTTTGTAGGTACGTAGTTTCCATACTGTTCATATTTGTACTGTTACTGAGTTAGGGCCCAGTCGACTGGATAGTGTAATAAGCGGCAACCCGGCGCGAGGCCACGCCCACCCTTTCTGCCGGACCCTGAATACTGTGCCGTGTAATAGCCTTTCATAATTATTCCAACTAGGTGACTTGTCAACTAATGTAAAAAGATATACTGGTGGTAGAGCTTCAGTGACGGAGCTCGCGGGCGTAGGCACCACCGCATTACCTAATATACTTGCCGCTAAATGGTAGTGTTCAGCACTATCGTGTTCCGGTCAGGTGGTAATGTACGGCCCTGTAATTTCCGGCACAGAGGCATAACACCTTAGGCCTCAGGAGTGGTAACGCATCTGCATTTTGACCTTGGTCTTCATGTGGGTGTCTATAGGCTGCAGTCATCACTTAACATCAATGTGAACTGCATGCTTGTTTGCCAAGCCCATTACATTAAAAAAAAAAGAAAAAAGTATGTAAAACTATGGTACGAACATTGCTCTATTGTATTAAATGTTATTTTTAATTTTAGTGTTGCTAGTTATGGAATTTATTCTTTTTATTTTCAAAACATTCTAGCGATTGCTATGGTGATATAACACAGACTCGCAGACGGATAGGAGACATTAATATAAATGAAACAATGCCTGACGAGCTAATAATTGACTATTGTGATATATCCGGCCATTCACGGCACAATTAATAGAGGCTTGGTTTGCTACATATTGTTTAATTTGTAGAATTATGACGTCATTTTTAATGACAAAAGTAGGGTTATGACTTCGGTCCGTTATGATTTAAACCAGAGGTTCCCAAACTATTTTTTCTTGTAGACCCGTTTTAATTTTTTCCTTATATCACATACCCATATTTCCGAATTTTATTCACGCCTACGTAGACCCCCATCGAGTCCCATGGACCCCAGGGGGTCTATATGGACCACTTAGGGAATCACTGATTTAAACGAATATTATCTTTTAACACACTAAGACAAACAGACAGAGATCAAAGTGCAGATGCGTTGCCACCCCTGAGACCTTAGTTGTTATGTCTCTGTGATAGTTATTACGGGGCCATACATTACCATCTAACCGGAACACGATAGTGTTAAACACTACCATTTGACGGCAGATAGGTTATGCGGTGGTGCCTACGCCCTCGAGCTTCGAATTGGAGCTCGATCACCTGTAAAACCCTACCATCAGATAGTTGAATCAATCAAATGTATAGCCCCGTAATAACTATCACAGAGACTGAAAAGGCTATTACACTACATGGTATTCAGGGTCCGGCAGAAAGGGTGGGCGTGGCCTCGCGCCGGGTTGCCGCTTATTACACTATCCAGTCGCAGTAAAAATACACTGGCCGCTCCGGTCGCCCTAATTAGGGCCCTAACTCCCTAAATGTTATTAAACTACTCTGACCCTTGCTATCGTACCCTGAATACCGTGCCATGTAAAAAGTCCTAAAACAACTGAAGTGTTAAGGGTGGCAACGCATCTGCATTGTGACTTCTGGTTTTTGTGTAGATGTCTATAAGCTGTCATCACTTAACATCCATGTGAGCTGCATGATTGTTTGCCACCTCCACTACATAAAAAAAAAAAGATGCGCTAACATTATTTAGACAAAGAGCTATTTATTACCATACAAATATTTGTACCGGTGCGGGGTTCGAACCCGCGACCTTTCGAATCTAACGGTCATCTCACACCGCTGTACTAACCGGTCTAGATATCTACAATAAGAAAGAAAGAAAGAAAGAAAAATATTTATTTTTTTGGCACACACACAACAACAATAATAAAAATTAAAAACAAGTAAAAATACTATTATATATTTGGTTGTGGGAAGCCAAAAAAAACGGCACCCACCTCAGCTGATTGCTGCAACAGTGGCTGCAGCGCTGATATTCTGGTGGGTAATGAAATAACGTACTGTTGTGTCATTTCATGTACTTCAGCGATTACGGTGCCATATATTACCATCTAACCGGAACACGAAAATATCGGCTACCATTAAAAGGCATGCAGATAAGATAGTGTAACTAATTATGCCTATCGCGCCGCAAGTTCCCTTTCTGGGCACGAAAATTCTTGACTCATAATGATTGATTGTTTTATTTTATTGGTTTACCCTTATGTGCACATATAAGAGTGAAATATAAAAAAAAAATAGAACGAAAAATTTGACTTTAAGCGGGACTGGAACCACTGTAGAGTTGCCAGATCCAGGTCGATCATTTCCTGGACATTTCAAAGGCCACGAACGGATGCGCGAGGAAAAAAAACGACGGTGTCACTGCGTTACCTCTATTTTCTTCCATAAAATACAAGTTAAAAAGGACGCGCAAGCAAAAGAAAAGCAAACTTTTCCGTTGCAACCGCTAAAACGCTAAAAATCTCTTTTCCAGGACAGCAAAGTAAACTTCCTGGACACGGGACAATCCAGGCAATCCCGACCATCTGGCAACCCTACAAAACTGGGATCTCTAGTCCAGTCGCTCTCCCAACGAAACTACCGAAGTCCACACCAGACTAGTATTTTTTCCTGCACATTTATTGCATTGCCGTGTGGTGGCCACTGGTGGCATTAGCGACATCTATGGCTAACAATGCTAGTAAGGCAACCGACACAACAAACTTTTCAGTTTATTAAATATCGTAAAGAGGACGCTATACCCTGCAGTGCAATTTACAAGTCTTCTATCTTCTTATATATATATATATATATATATATATATATATAAATCAATTGCTGTTCGTTTTTTTAAATCTTTATTTAAAGAGCTTGGTCGCCGTTGCGACTACGTCGCTCTGTTATGAATACAATTTTAACATTAAATATTATCGAAAATTATAACCTAATTACTAATTATAGGTCGGGCTTCCACACCGATTTTATATAAATCAATCATACCTAATGGAATCAGAGAAAACATCACTCAACATTATATTCAAACCACCGGTAGATTGCAACAATTTATTAATGCTGAACAAAGACCTTCTCATACTCTCATTTCGGACACATTCCATTAAAATATGGTAAACATCCACAGTACCGCAGATGTTACAATGGGGTGACGGTACTTTACCCATTAAATAGGCGAACTTGTTCAATGGGATGTGTCCGGAACGAAGACGTAACGCAATGACAATATCATTTCTATTCAATGTAGTGTTTTGAATCCAGGGTTTCTTAAAAGGTTCAACTTGTATGGTCTTATACCAGATGCCTTTCTCTTTCGATCTTTGATCAAAGTATTCCTGCCAAAATTCGTAACATTTTTCTTTCTTCAAGGACAGACAGTCCGTATAAAATGGTTCTACTAATATTTCCACACCTTCCACTGTAGCTTCTTTGGCTAGTCGATCAACCATAGTATTACCTTCTATACCAGCATGCGACGGCACCCATTGCAGTACTACTATTTTTGAATGACAGTTAAAAAAAATATTAAATCTCAAATTTTGTAAGCTACGGGAGTACATACATCTAACATTAGATTTCGAGAACGGCTGGACCGATTTGGCTAGTTTTGTAAGTCCAGGGGAGGTTTAAAGATATATATATATATATGAAGAAATTGCAGGGAAATAATAAAAACCACAATTTAATTTTCACTAGTCCGTATCTATCAAACCTTTGACACATTATTTCATTCTGAGGCAAAACTAAGTTTGCCGGGTCAGCTAGTACTCAATAATTAATATTGCACATCGAGCCTATGAAAAAGACAATCGGATAGTTTTGACCAATGAGCTTATAAATCATTATTGGTTTTGACATCGTAGAGCGTTATCTATGCTGCACACTGCCGACGTAAGCACTGATAATCCGATATTGATCAAAACCCAGTCAAAACTTGATCAAAATGGTCGGCAGACGTCACATAGGTAAGCTGCGAAAGAGATAACGCTCGACTGACCCGAAATAAGCCGAAGTCTCCTTCCTAAGGTCGATGTTTTTTACTGGTGTTTTTTACCGCATTACCTTATATACTTGCCGCTAAATGGTAGTGTTCAGCACTATTGTGTTCCGGTCAGGTGGTAATATATGGCCCTGTAATTTTCGGCACAGAAGCATAACACCTTAGGACGCAGGAGTGGTAACACATCTGCATTTTGGCCTTGGTCTTCATGTCGGTGTCTATAGGCTGCAGTAATCACTTAACATCATGCTTGGTTGCCACTTCCATTACATAAAAAAAAATGTGCAACATTTCCTGTTGTGGATAGTGTATATCTCTGTGTGCACTAGATTTAAAATTATAGCACAGAATGTTGCCATATTCGCTAACATTAAAATAAGTAATATCCCAATTTTGGAAGCAAGCCTTATAAGATATCGTGCCAAAGACATTTTAATATTTTTAATGTTAAAATACGTCAAGTCTAAATTTAAGTTCCAAAAAGTGCCAGGGTTGACCTTAATTAGGTACTGTGTTGGAACTATATGTGAGTGTACACGTACATGACACATTATAAAAAACATTGACCAAGTGCGAGTCGGACTCTTCCGTACAATTCACTTCTTTGTTATCATTTTCTAAAAGAGGAAAATTAAATGAAACATTCTACTGATATTTACATAAGTGTATATAATAATATATTTATTCTCAGTGACATTTTTTATTTTTGATTCTCAATATTTACAATTACCTTTAAACCGTCATGTGTCTATTGTTATTCAGACTAACCGTCATGTGTCTATTGTTATTCAGACTAACCGTCATGTGTCTATTGTTATTCAGACTAACCGTCATGTGTCTATTGTTATTCAGACTAACCGTCATGTGTCTATTGTTATTCAGGCTAGTTTAGTTTAAGATAGTTAATATTATTAATTCTTGACATATTGTAAGTGATGCTTGAAATCCTAAATGATAAACAAACATTTTGACGTTGACTTTTGAGGTCCTTTATGGTTAAGGAACTGTTTTCAGTACTTTTTTAAAACTCTTATATCCTATAATTGCCCTTATCGCCAACACAAGCACAAGTTGAGCTATGCGTGGTCGAATAATATGAAATGAATTGTCATGTTTTACTGCATTCTTTCTATAGAATGCAGTAAAACATGACAATAGAAAGAATGTCGAATGAGCGAATGACTAAACAGATATACAATGCGAATGTGGATGGTTGCAGAGGCCCAGGAAGACCAAGACTGACCTACCATGACCAAATAGGTCGAGTTCTGTTTGATGGTGGGGTCAAAAGTCTTAGGAATTGGCGTGAATGTATGAAGAGAATGATGAAGGTAGACGAAGCACGAGAGGTTTGTCAGGACCGGGATATCTGGCGCTCTACACTCTCTGCCTACCCCGTTAGGGACCTGGCGTGAAGATACATACATGTTTTACTGCAGCTCAAGAGGTTAAAAGCGAGGCAGTATTTCAATTCGGGCAATTTATCGGTCGGTATTTCAATTATAAGGCCCAACCACGGCCCCATCTGGTATATAGCCCTCATTTGTGCTCTCTAGCTTGATTTCCTACAAAGATGCGCCGTTCGTATCGTTAACGATCCAGGAGTTACTGACAGGCTCGAACATCTGAGCTTGCGCAGGGGCATTGGGAGTCTGTGGGTTTTATACCGTCCCTACAATGGTGAGTGCTTTGCTGAACTATTTGGAGAAGCTGCAGAACGTGTAAATTGTGGATCGAACTTCCCTCCGAGGTATTGCCTCGGTGCTACAATATGGGGTTCTTGAAAAATGGCTTGAAAAGAGTCCTTCAGGGCTGGCAGCGCGTCGGCAACGCGCCTGATGTTGCAAATGTTCATAGGCGACGGTGACCACTTTCCATCAGGTGGCCCGTTTGATTGTCTGTCAACCTTTGACCATTAAAAAACGTTGCCTGCTAAGCCTAAGTCACCTTACACAACTGCCTTAGTTGTTGGTACAGCCCACAATTGTTATGTCAATTTTAAACGTGGCCGAGTTAAAGAATGATGTCAAATATTACTCTTTGCACATAATCTCGTGTGGGATGTTAGAACTGGCATTTCGTAACTTGGTAATGGGTCATGTGACACCCACTGCCAACTCGACGGTCAGTGGTAGACAGCCTTATATTTTTTGGTTTGACATTTCTAGACTGCTCTAGTAGCCTAGTGGAAGCGGGTTACTATTACGATGGGGTTTTGGGTTCGATACCCATTTCAGGGGCTATCAGAGATAACGGTGTAAAATCCTTTATCACTGGTTCTATAAGAATTTTTCCATGTTCTGGAAGTTTCCCAGTACGCTGGAGTTTGGTAATGTGCTCGGAGATGTACACAGGCTGTCAAAACTTTGGATTGAAGAACAAAATCGCCTCGAACGCACTTGTCTGCTATAGAGTTCATAGACATTTGTTTTTTAAGGCCTACGTACGAAATGAACCAAAATATGACTAATAGAAAGGCAATTAATATACTTCTCAGATGGTAATTGAAAACGGGTTATATTCTTATTATAGTGGCAACACTTGACTTATTTGGATAATGCGGGGGTGGTCTACGATTAAGAGCTTTTGTCTTTTTATAGTTCAATAACTTTTTGGGATTAGTTCAGCTATAAACGAAGGATATTTTGCATCTCTACTTTAATAATATGAAAAACAGTTTAGGTTTCAAAAGTGACGACACATATACCTACCTGTTTTAGAGCTCCAATGAACGTACATAATTTTGTTATTTCTCAAACTATTTAGACAGCGTCTTCGATCGAAAGGTCCCGAGCGGCCTATTTTTTTTTATGTAATGAAATTGGCAAACAAGCATGCAGTTCACATGATGTTAAGTGATGACTGCAGCCTATAGACATCCACACAAAGACCAGAGGTCAAAATGCAGATGCGTTACCACTTCTGAGGCCTAAGGTATTATCGTAACAACATTTATAAAAAACTTTAACAAATAATGAAAATCCGTCCAGTAGTCTTTGAGTTCGCATCAACCAGACAGACAGATGCCGCGGAAGACTTTATTTTATGTGTATGTAGATGTAAACTGTAGGCTTTTTTATCACTTTTATTACCTATTTTATAAAAAGGAACAGATAAATGATAATAATACAGGCAACATTGCAAGTTTTCACCAGCTTTCCAGTCCAGTTTGACAATCGATGCATGTAATGGCGGATTGCGCGGAAAATCATGGGAAACTAGTGGATATTAAAAGGAAATTAGCTTATTATACGATATGTGGAGCGTGGCGTCGTAAGGTCATTTTTAATGGGATGTATGAATTCTACGAATAATAATGTAAAAATGTAAGTAAGCCCAAAAATGGTTTTACTTAATGTAGTGGACCGTGGGCGAGGCTTAAATATGGTCCACCGCAGCGCGTCAGGCTATTGGGCGTTTCCTTGCCGCTCAGCGAAATGACCTTGTCGCGACCAATCGTATGCCAGCATTGTCTATGTTGATAGTGTTTTGTTATGATTGCGGTTAGTTTGTTTGCGTAAATGGAACCAATATCGAAGCAATGGTTTTTTTTTTATCTAATGGAAGTGGCAAACAATCATGCAGTTCACATTGATGTTAAGTGATGACTGCAGTCTATAGACACCCACGCAATGACCAAGGTCAAAATGCAGATGCGTTACCACTCCTGAGGCTAAAGGTGTTATGCCCCTGTGCCGGAAATTACAGGGCCGTGCATTACCACCTGACCGGAACACGACAGTGCTGAACATTACCAATTAGCTGCAAGTTTAATAGGTAATGCGGTGGAGCCTATTGTGTGATATTTGATTAAGTTATTGTAACCTTTCACATCCTGCTCTTCATAAACCTATGTCATACAAAATGCCTTCAACTTTATTTAATTTAACTCAAAAATACCTTACACCAAAAAATATAAATAAAATAAGAGCACCATTCACCATACGCCTCTTTCAATGTTCCCGGTAAAACTCTCTGTAATAGCATTTTTTTTTTTTTTTTTTTTGTTATTTTGGAATCGCTATTACGCATATTGCCAGTGTCAAGTAAAACGATATTTCGTATTTATTTAAGCAGCGTAAAAGTAAGTATAATATGTAAGTATCAAGTATATAAGTTATCAAGTATAATTTGTCAGTTAAGTGAGTTACAATCAAGTTATTCGAGTAAAGCGATGGCTACTTTACCAGAACATTTACAATGAAGTTTTGGAGGCAACCTGAAAGTTCGTGTTTTCGCACTGTTATTCTATTTCACTATACACGGGCACTGTAATAAACCGATATCAAACAAAATGCCACCAACTTTATTCAATATAACTTAAAAATACACCAAGAAAATGAAATAAAATAAGAGCACCACACGCCTCTTTCAAGGTTCCCGCCAAAACTCCTGTAATAGCATTGCTGAAAAAATCAATCAAACAATTTTCGGCGTTCGGGATTTAAATTCAATTTTGTAACACGAAATACATCATAGATAATAAAATATGTTACAAGTGTAATCAATGCTTTAGACGCGGTAACAGAATCGAATCTGTACGATTGATGAATGTTGTGCAGACAGTATCGATTGGTTACAGTTGAAATATCTCGTATCGTTATTATTTATATCGATTTCGTATCGACACAAAGAAGAGTGCTTGCTGGGAATTGCGTGAATGGAGCGTTGGGTAAGCTACTAGAATCTAAACATCTCAGCCAGCGGGCTCGACTAGCCGTACATAATGCTGTACTTACTCCAACGCTTTTATATGGAAGCGAGAGCTGGGTATGCAGGAAAGAGCATGAAAGTAAGTTGAACGCGGTCGAGATGAGATCTTTGCGCAAGATCTGCGGTGTATCACTCACCGATCGCGTTCGTAATGAAGATGTAAGAAAGAGACTTTGTGTGAATGATAGTATCGGTGTAAAAATGAAAAAAGGCATGCTCCGATGGTTCGGGCATATAGAAAGAATGTCGAATGAGCGAATGACTAAACAGATATACAATGCGAATGTGGATGGTTGCAGAGGCCCAGGAAGACCAAGGCTGACCTACCATGACCAAATAGGTCGAGTTCTGTCTGATGGTGGGGTCAAAAGTCTTAGGAATCGGCGTGCATGTATGAAGAGAATGATGAAGGTAGACGAGGCACGAGAGGTTTGTCTGAACCGGGATATCTGGCGCTCTACACTCTCTGCCTACCCCGTTAGGGACCTGGCGTGAAGATACATACATACATACATACAAAATAGTTTACATTTATTTTAGAAAGAAAGATTGTTTCTTCAGAATTTTATTTACTTTAAATAATCAATAAAGGAGGTTCTGCGTAGGGACCTCCGCATTACCTAATCTATCTGTCGCGAACTGGTAGTGTTCAGCACTATCGTGTTCCGGTTAGATGGTAATGTTTGGCCCCGTAATAACTAGCAAACAGACTTGACAAATTGGGTCTCAGGAGTGGCAGCGCAGCGGCATTTTGATTTCTGTTTTTGTATGGATATCTATAGGCTTCAGTCATCACTTCACATCCAAATTAGGCTGCATATTTGTATGCCACCTTCGTTACATAAAAAAAAAATTACTAGCTGACCCGGCAAACATTCGTATTGCCTCAGAATGAAATAATGCGTCAAAGGTTTGATAGATACGGACTATTAGTATGGGAAAATAAAATTGTGGTTTTTACTATTTTCCTTCAACTTCTTCATATTTTCTTACCTTTAAACCTTCTCTGGACTTCCAAAAATCATTCAAAACCAAAATTAGCCAAATCGGTCCAGCCGTTCTCGAGTTTTAGCGAGACTAACGAACAGCAATGGATTTTTATCCATTAATGTATATATAGATATCGATACGTTTTACATCGATATAAAGATGCATTATAGCAAATGTTTAGCTTTAAAGTATCACCTAAAATATAATGTTCGTTACTATACTATAGATACTGCAATAAGTATGTCAATAAACTGAAAAGTCTATTATATCGGTTGCCTAACTAGCATAGTTGGTAATAGATGGCGCTGCTGCTACCATAAAGCAATGCAATAAATGTGAAGGAAAGATTTGACAAATCGGGCAGGACTTCAGTAGCTCAATTGGAAGAGCGGCTGGACTAGATTCCCAGTAGGCCGCGAGTTCGAGTCTCGTCTGAAGTCAATTGTTTCTTTCCATTTTTCTTTAATTAAAATATATTTCACAAGCACGTGTTAATGCGAAATAATATAAAAAACAATTATTAAGGGTAAAAGCGACTTCTTTACGATATTCAATAAACTGCAAAGTCTATTATATCGGTTGCCTAACTAGCATAGTTGGTAATAGATGGCGCTGCTGCTACCATAAAGCAATGCAATAGATGTGAAGGAAAGATTTGACAAATCGGGCAGGGCTTCAGTAGCTCAATTGGAAGAGCGGCTGGACTAGATTCCCAGTAGGTCGCGAGTTCGAGCCTCGCCTGAAGTCAAATTTTTCTTTCCATTTTTCTTTAAAAATAAAATATATTTCACAAGCATGTGTTAATGCGAAATAATATAAAACAATTAATAAGTATGTATTTTTTCTTTTGTTTAATTTACAAGATGTCAAAAAAGACTGTCTCAGTAGTGTAGTGGTAGCAGGCCACTACTACTACGCTGGGGGTCCTGGGTTCAATTCCCGGGTCGGGGACTATCAGAGATAACGGTTTAAAAATCCTTTATGTCTGGTTCTATTAGGATTTTTCCATTTTCTGGAAGTTTCCCAGTACCTCGGAGTTTGGTAATGTGTCCGGAGATGGCAACAGGTTCGCCACCTGTTACATGGGCCAAAACGTAACCGGCGAGTCGTGGGTATTTGCATGTATGCTTGAATGCATGCATTTACCTCTGCCTACCCCTTCGGGAATTACAGGCGTGAAGTTACGTTTTCAAAAAAGACTTTCATACAAACCTTTCGTTTTTTTTTCGTAACATACCTAAAGACATAAATTCCAAAATGTTAATGATGTGAAGACTCACAATTAATTACAGTAATGCAAAAACACACATGCGTTATACGTTAATAAAAACACATAAATTGTTGTTAGTTTAGTTCCATCAAGTCTTTTTACCTTCTTATCCATCGAAAGAATCTATTTCCTTTCTTCCCATTCGGTTTCTTCTTTTTTCCCATTTTTTCTTTTCAAACTCATATAACACTTCCGTTTGTAACTTAAATATTGTCTATGGTCACTTAACACTATTTATTATCTGTTTATACAACTTCACAATTCTTAATTTAAATATGCATAAAAGTTTTTCTTTTTTATTTGTAAGTCGCAGAACTGGCCAGCACGGGACTCTATGTTTGGGCTCTTTCAAAAAATGAAGATAGAAAAAATAAAATAGCGCCAAAATAGGTGCCCAAAATATCTAGAGAAGAAAATTGGATAACGCAACTCAATAAGCAGTGGAGTTAATTTGTCAATCAAAATCTATTAGCACAAACTATGAAAACAATAAAAATTTAACCATTTATTTGGGGCAACGCCTTCACAGTATTCAAAAGAGGTTTTATAGGAAAAACAGTTTATAAAAGAACAGAATTCAGTTTATAACGTTCAGAAATGCGCAATGGGGAGCGCACGCGCCGAGACTGGCGCGTAGCCACGTTCAAATTTAGAAGCTGAAAAAAAAAACACTGGCTGGATGCAGTGCGAGAAATGCAGTATGTTTATTTTATTTTGGTGATCACGATAAAGATAGAAATATTAGAGGCAATTTATTTATGACAACAAAAATACCGAAACATATATAACACGTATAAATAAAGCTCAGATGTCAAGTAAAAGAGCAAAATGTATTAGAAGATTATTCTAAATTAAATAAAATTACGAAATAAGATTTTATATTTGGCATTCTAAATTGACGATCTTTGCCTTTCCCAAGACATAAGATATCGCTTACATTAATTTTAATTTTTCAACCTTATTTATAATCTTATATCTCTTTAATGATGACAGATGTCATGTATAACAAGAAATGGATCAGAGAAAATGTTTCTACATTAAAAAAAAATACTAGTGCTCATCCGAAAATGTGAAAATCACTGATTATTCAAAAAGTTGAAGGCAAAATAAGCTCACGTGCTTTGTGATACGGCATAACTAATTAAAAATAATATATAAGATCGATTGCAGCCAGACCAAGACAAAATGATTTTGGTGCGGGATTACAACCACTATTATTTCACTATGTTTCTAAGGCTCTAAGCATAGACGATCGTTGCCTCTCAGAATTTAAGACACGCTTTCATTCATTTAAAAATTTCAAAACTTTACCATAAAAAAATAAATAAACTTTACCTGATTTATTTTTAATTGCCTAAATAAAAAAAAAGTGGTAGAAGTGAAACATTAAACTCATAGGTGAAACATTTCACTCATAGGTGAAACATTCAAAAATGTTTTTATGAGACACTGCATCGTTCATAATGCTTCCCTATCTCATTTTCTCCCACGTTAAATCTTATCAATTTATATGTCTGTCTCTTATTACTGTCGCTTTTTCGTTTCATCGACTCTCAAATCACAACTATGCTAAAGTGTTCATTTCAAATGTGGTTCTCATCACGTTGAAAAAATGTTGGTAGCAAAAAAAACGTAAAAGGGTGGTAGACAGACGAAATAAATTTAGAATAAAACTGAGTCACGATGATCTATATCGGTTGAAGTCAGCGCGTTGAAGAGGCATTCTTCATACCACTTTATAGTCAAGCTTTGTATCTATATTTGAATCAGAGCTTTGTACATTGATGACGCTTTAAAATTGTAGTAAGTAGCCCGCCCCAGCTTCACACGGCTGCAGTGAATGTAATAATAATATAGCCTGTCTCTCAGTGAATATGCAGCTTTGTTAAGGTAAAAGAATTTTTTAAATCGGTGTCGTAGAAAAATTAAACCAAATCACAACTAACAAACAGCCGATTCCGTTTGTATTTTTTTTTATTTTTTATTTATAATGGCATTGCTATTGAGCATATTGCCTGTGTCAAGTAAAACGATATTTCGTATTCGCATAAAAGCAGCGTTAAAGTGAGAATCAGTGAGTCAGCTAATTATTTATTATGTCAGTCAAGTGAGTCACAGTCAGTTATTCGAGTAAAGCGAAGGCTACTTTACCAAAACGTTTACAATGAAGTTTTGGAGGCAACCTGAAAGGTCGTGTTTTCGCACTGTTATTCTATTTCACTATACACGGGCACTGTAATATACCTGTATCAAACAAAATGCCACCAACTTTATTCAATATAACTTAAAAATACACCAAGAAAATGAAATAAAATAAGAGCACTATACCACTAATTTACCAGAACATTTACAATGAAGTTTTGGCAATCTGAAAGGTCGTGTTTTCGCACTGTTATTCTATTTCACTATACATGGGCACTAAAAAAAAATTAAAGGCGAAAATGAAATTAAATAAGAGCACCATACGCCTCTTTCAATGTTTCCGCCAAAACTCTCTGTTACTATGTTAAAGTGTAGTAACTTGACTTCTGAAAACTGGAACCGTGGTACCAAGGAGATTGTCCTGTCTAGTACTTTAGTACATATAGATAAATGATGTAATACTATATTATAATCATAATCTAAAAAAAATATCGGAACACCATAGTACTCACTAATATTTGCAACTATACCACCTGTAAAATTTAAGAAAGTACAACCACAAGATAGAACTGCAGAGAGCTCCGTTCCACGTCACAAGCACACTAAAGCGTGCAGTCGAAAACAAACAATAGTTACATCATAGGCCTATGACGCAACGTTGAAAATCGCCTGGCACCCGGCCAGTCACCTGAATACGACAGAGATAAGAACGAGGAAATACAAAAATATAGCCAAGATGCGTCATATATGGGTCGGCATTATGATCTAAACGGGTTCTCAAACTTTTCAAAAATTGAATACATGTTAAAGTGGGTAATAAGGTCGTCCATAAAATACGTCACGCTAAAATAAGCCATTTTTGTCCCCCTCTCCCCCTATTGTCACGCTGTGTCACACTATATGTGGCCCCCTAAAATATTAAGTCACAAAAACAAAACTAAGATCCCTGAATATGTCACTTTTTAAAAATGTATTATAGTTCAACAACTGCAAACGAGAGTTTTGGCGGGAACCTTGAAAGAGGCGTATGGTGCTTTTATTTAATTTCATTTTCGCCTTTAATTTTTTTTAATGCCCATGTATAGTGAAATAAAATAACAGTGCGAAAACACGACCTTTCAGATTGCCTCCAAAACTTCATTGTAAATGTTCTGGTAAATTAGCCATCGCTTTACTCGAATAACTGACTGTAACTCACTTGACTGACATACTTAATAAATAATTGACTGACTATATTATCAGAGAATATGTAATAATACTACGTATAATCGAATATGTATAATATGAATAATAGTATGGTAAATATAGTATCGATACTATCGAAGCTATCGATACTATCGAAGCTATCGATACTATCGAAGCTATCGATAGTATTGATAGTATTTATAACAATACTACCGATACTATTGATCTTTGGCAATAGTATTGCTTATTTTTAACAATCGACAACAAGGGTCGATAGTTTCGATAGTCCTATCAATAGTGTGACTGTTTTTTCGAGGTCATGATAGATCACAATACTATCGATAGATTATAACTATTGCAACAACACTAGTACAGTATCCAACAAGAAATATTGCACATCGACCTTAGGAATGAGACTTCGGCTTATTTCGGTCTGTAAAGCGTTCTCTTTCGCATCTTACTTATGTGACGTTTGTCAACCGTTTTGATCAAGTTTTGACCAATACTGGACTATCAGTGCTTACGTCGGCAGTGTGCTGCGTGCTGAGATAACGCTCTACTAAGTCGAAACTAGCTGATTGTCTCTTTCGTAGGTTCGATGTGGAATATTCGTTGCTGGACTGTAATTCTTATTATAAAAGGGGGAAATTCAATGCTGACAAACTTTGATCTTAAAATCGATCGATGATCGATCTCCGACGTAGCAAAGTTCTGAAAGAACTGTAAATCAAAACCGCATTATTTTTCAATGTTTTCGGAATGAGAGAGCCACCAAAATAACTTTATATCTTTACTGGTTACTTGAAATCGTAAGTATATTTCTGTATACGAATATAAATTAAAGAAAGCGCAAATAAATCTTCCATGTTACATATCTATTGAAAACGTATTCCCATTTATGAAAAAAAAGAAAACAAAACAATGCATTTGTCAATCGTGAGTGCACGTCATTATTGGAAACTGTCACTTTTCACCATAGACAACGTTCCCGCGTTTTTAAACAATGACAATTAAAATGACGTCATTGCCGGTACACTGTATCAATGAAAGAAATTGATTCTCTCATTTGGGACAATAGAAATTTATCGCGTACATACCTGGATACTAGCCAAGTATACCTGTAAAGTTATTTTAGTGATGTACAGGTTTTTGGCAAGCATTTAAATCGTTTTAGTGCCTAGTGTGCCTGCACGCGAATTAGGAAGAAAAAAGATAACCAATTTGGAAATAGTTTACCACCAGAAAGTTTTAGTTTGAACTATGGGAGGATCCCTAAATTCTTTTGTCTTTTTTAATTCCGGTTTTTGTCATTAGACGAGACCCTAAAAACTAACGTAAGTATGTACTTAAAATTTTATTTTTCGGGATGGCACTGCGCATTTATCTTAAACCATTAATATCTCTCCTCTATTAGTTTTTCCGCGATGGACTTCTAAACTACTTTTAACCGATTTTAATCAAACTTTGTACACCTGTGCAGTTTGATCCAACTTGAAAGCCGCGGCGGTCCGTTAGTCAAATATAAGTATATCAGAGCAGATTGTTTGAAGTCCAAACAAAAATACCCCAAAATTCGTTAATACTTTGTTTTGACATCCGTCCAAATCCCTACGTGAAAACTTTCGCTGAAGAAAGCGAAAATGACATGATATTGATGACATATCCGCTTCCTGTCACCTCAAGAAAAAATAAACAACTCTTTTGAGCTTTTGACACTGGCACAAAATAAAAACGAAAATTGGGACAGACACGAAGCTCCAGATAATGGCTAAACATTAAACAACAGTTTGAATAAGATACCCACGAAATATCTCTTTATCTTGGACTTTTCTTTATAAGATAGTGCTTTTTACTAATTTTAATCTTAATTGGAAAGAAAGGGTTGCACCACGACCATATTACCATAGACTAGAGAATAATATCACAGTATAACAATAATCATGATCGTAAAATTGGGATTATGTTAATGAAATATTATTGCTTCAAATGGGGAAACGAAGTGTCAAATGAGTGTCAACAACAGTTATGAGAACAATATCGTATTCGTTGAACTTCTCTATCTTCTAATTTTACCCTAATTAGAAAGAGAGGGTCGCACCACGACCTTCTTGCTTCAAATAGGAATACTGTCAACTCTTATCTACACAACACTGGCACAAAAAAAAAGAAAACAAAAAGATTTTTTTTATTTATGGGCAATGGTATTTAGAAAACAAAATGGCACCGTTAGATTATCGAGCACGCGTAACGAGTCCTGTACGTCAGTTTATATCACGCAAACCGCGGCAACTGGCCGAAAAGATGGATTCTCATTAAAATAAGCTTTCGGGATCACACTCACGACGTTAATAATAGTACACGATAATACAGTACACACGAAATCCGCAGAGAAAGCTTTAATCTTTTCATTTGATGTTGGTTTGTGGGAAATGTTTTGATGTACATTATTTTCTTGTTAACGTTCTTTTGTTGTTCAATTAATTGGATTTAGTTACAGGTATTTTGCGCTCATTTTACGTAGCTACATAACGAACAAAGTACCGGTAGCACATTGGTAGTATTCTACAAAATATAAGTGATTGTAAATTAATGATGCGCTCACTTTAGGCAGAGAATATGTAATAATACTACGTATAGTATGGACACTTCGACGTCCCGCCCGATTTCCCGCATCACCCAACCTCCTCCCCTCTTATAGGCGACGGTTGGTATTTTCTTCGTGCTACGCACACAGGTGCACGTGTAAATACAAACCAAAATAATAGAGACCAAAATAAGCGTTTGTATGGAATTTTGACGGAGTGTCCGCGGTGTGCTTTAGGGTTACAGATTCAATTAGTCCAACTTGTGATACTAATTAAATAGAAAAAAAAAAGACAGGAGCTGAGCTGTTATTATCACCACAATACGGGGATATCTGCGGGGATATCCTAGGCCCTAGCCCCCTACTATCCTGCCCCCGAGACGTTCGGGAGCTTGGTCAGATCTTATCGGTTGGGTACGAACACGCGGGGAAACTCACTGAGGCATGCTATTTCCTCTTTTTTTGAGCTTTAATGTCCTAGCAGGCATTGTAGGGCGATCTCCTCTGTCAAAAGTACCAGAACACAGTTCATACCCATTGTATAAATCTACATTGTCGTGCGGATAACTGTTTACATTAAATAAATGCATGCGAACCGACGCGCAACGTGGTCGAAGGATTGTTTTGCGTACGCGCTACCCACGCAAAGCGCATGGCGTCTCCTTTTATTTTAATACACTCGTCCGAGACGTAGCAAGTAATAATCATCTTTTTGGCCGAAAGGTGTCCACTATTGGACAAAAGCCTTCTCCAAAGATTGCCTCAAACGAACGGTCCAGGGGACCGTCCGCCTATCCCCAATGCTTTCGTTTATGACATCATCTTGTCAATTTCGTACCGCCTAACTAATTCCTGGAAGTTTTTCGTCCGCAGGTATGTTTGATGGACGAGCGTGACGCGCCTGTCAAGCACTTGATGTCAAGCAGGGAACTGAGGTCAGATGCCTGCAGGCATCTTCGAAGCGTCTACGCATCGCTGCCGTAAACTGCCAATCTAGTAACATATAATATCATTGTTCTATAACCACGAATATTTATCAGCCTAACCAGTATCATAAAAGGATCATCACTCCAGCCGAAACACGTCCACTGCTGCACAGAGCCTTCCCCAAAAACGCCCACAACAGTATTGTGACGACAGAATATAGGTATCATAATTTCCACGCTTGGCAGACGGATTGGCGATCATGACGCTGCTGCCCATCCCGCATTGTTTTTTAACTACCGCCCTATTGGACTGGCTGACAAATCATCATCCCTCCCTCAGCACGTGAAGCGTAACAGAGGGGGGGATGGTTCGGGGGTCGAGGATTGCCTCATTCCCGGGCCTATCTACTCCCGAAGCATGGGGGGGGCGTGGTCGTTAACGGGATGCTGGCACGCAGTGAAAACTAACTGAGGGAGGCCATATACATTTTTTTTAGGTGTAACCGCCATTGTTTGGTTAACTGACTGCGGAAGAATTCTCTTCCACTAGATGGGGTCGTTACGTCCCGGGGCCGAAATCAAATAAATCACATAAAAGGATAAATGATATAAAACATCTACAGAGGATATTTTGTTTATACCCATTTCGGTGACAGTGTAGCGAACATACGAAGTCCTTGGTCCCATTCTATTGTATTGTCATCATATGCAGATATTTTAAAATGGCGACACTGAGGCTATTGCATCGCGTAATCTGTTTGCTTATGGTTCGTTATTTTTATGAATCTTAATATGATGTTGTTTTGTATAATTATTATAAATAATAATATAATTATCAGCGACTCCGTCTGCGTGGTTTTGTTTTTGACACAAAAAAGGAGTAATTTATTTATTTATTAATCAATAATTTATATCCTTAGAAAACTTTCGCGTATATCTTTTTATATAGCTTTAAGTACAATTTTCACCTCATTAATGAAAATTGAAATGGCATGATCTTATAAGCTCTGATTGATTGAACATTAAACAATGAAGTCAACTGATAAAATGGAATACAGATAAGGCTTTAAGTTTTAAGTGCCAAGGAAGAGCAAAACTGATTTACCTTAACTACTACCTCTGGTAAGCAATTGGCACATCTCTTCCGTCCCGTTCACAGAGACAACCGTTTTCAAATTCGAAGTTTCACGTACTTTCAAAATTCAACTTTTAAATCACTGTTCCAAATTTTAAATTAGTTTAGGGATGCGCCATTAAAATTGAAGCTGTATCCGCAAACTGAATTAGGTCACTCACTTGATCAATCCGGAAGAAAATTAATTCGTGACACTATTTAAAATTTTCAAAGAGATTTCATCCACACACATCACAGACATCTATGATACCAAATAGATGCAGTTATGCTGCCTTGGATCTAAGCCAACATTAGAGGTTCGACGACCGATCTTTTTGCAGACAACTTGTCTCCTATAAATGTAATTTGATGGCGAGTATAAAATCGGATTTTGTATGTGGTGGTATTTGATGTCCATAAATATTCGGTTATTTTCATAACTGGATAATTTTATATTTCAATTGCAACTTGTTCTGGCTTCGCACGGGTGCCACGAAATATAGTCAATGAAGATGCAGCTTTCTAATGGTGAAATTATTTTTGAAATCGATCCAGTAGTTTTTGTGTGCAACGTTACAGACATACATACATACATACAAAAACACAAGTATTTTCTCATTTTATTATTAGTGTAGAAGTATAGATAATGGTTCAATAATCATTTGTGACTGTCATGTAAACACTTTAGGTACCGTAAAATGCCACGCAATTTGAAGTTTTATCAAAAGAATTCCTGCACCGAGTTGAAAATGTCATATGTTTGTTTTGTCGAACTCACAATATTCAAGACCTATCAATACTCGAGTCAATAAATTCAATATCATACCCCAATTTATTAAATCTCTAAAACCAAAACCACATGAAATATGACGCCTGGGCATAACCATAACATGACACTGACATCAAATGTCAAACAAATATATTTTTAATTAAACAGTAGGTTATATTATTTACTACCAAGTTGAATTAAATTAATTACGTCAATGACTAATAAGAAGTTGATTGATTAAAATCAGGTATTTCTTTTGTTTTCAACAATAGAAATTGAACTGTGATTTGGTACAATTACGTTTTTTTAATGCTGAGAAGAAGGTGGAGAAGTACCTTTATGTGTTCACCAATTTAAAAAAGTTTGAGAAAAAAAAAACAAAAAAAATTGAACTGGATAGAATATTTTCAAATTTTTATTTTGGCTCACAAATTTTATTTTTACTGGAAAATATGTAACTGTTTATTGTGTCCTAATAAACTCATGCACTGGCCAGTTAAAAAAACACAAATTCGAAAATCAAACGCACGATTCGCGCGCACCGTTTCGCGCCTCTCTGTCACTGTCAAAACTTATAGCGGGAAATAAATGATGGCGGGCATGGCGGCCGACTGAAAAAGGTATTGCGACAAATAGTTATACTATTAGAATTCTATATGAGTGTCCTTATCGAATATGATAGAGCTGAGTGGAATTTACGAACGACTTCTGAATGAGGTCAATGGATAAATAATTGATGGATGCCGGATTTGTCTGCTACATGCATTTAATAACTTGACTGTAGGTAAGTATAATCTATGGATTTCTTATTCATATAGGTTGTACAGTAGGCGTGGGAGAAACGTCTCACCTTTGTGATTGGAACATTAGCAATGCTAAAATGCTAATTTAGCATCTGAAACATTAAACTGTTTCGAATCTTTGTATGTATCATTTCGAACATTTGGAACATTGCGTCAAAGATCTACTGTGGCGAAAGTCCAAAACAAACAACTCGGCTCTCGCTCTCTCGCTTCGCTAGCTGATTCAGATTCAAATGTTTCAAATGTCAAGTGTCTCGGTTGCGGTCATGCGGTCACACTCAATCACTTAAGCGACATGAATGCGCTAAACAGAGAGCAATAATGTTCGAGTTCCAAATGTTCTAAATGATGCATTTGAAATATTATTGGTGTTCCAATCTTTCGGAACATCCAAATGTTTCGGAACAGTGAATCAGAACAGTAAAGAGTTGACAAACGAGGGAAACTTTTCATTTATTTTAAATTCCTACACATAACGGAATTTTGAACGAATCATTTAGGAAAGTAAGCAAATATTAAAGTAAATACTGAGATACGTAAACATATAGAAGGAAAAAGTCTAAATATAAGTAGTATGTAACAAATCAAATTATAATTTAATATTATTTGTTAATATATATTAATATAAAATGTTATATATATCAATAGAGTTATAAAATGATAAACAAGATAAGGATGAAGGAAATGGAACTTGGAGGGCTATAAGAGATTTATAAAATTTGGAATGATCATAAGAAGGACAGGAGAAAAAGAGGTGGTTCGCATCACCAATTTCAGCTCCGCATTCACAATTGGGTTCCTGAACTATATTAAGTCTATGAAGATGATGAGGAGTTGCGGTATGATTCAATCTCATTCTAGTGATAATACTCTAACATCTTCTATCAAAATTCATTGAAAAGAACCAGGGCCTACGGGGGATGTTTGGTTGAATAGCACGATAAAATTTGCCTGTCTTTTGAACTGCTTCGTTTTGAGTTCCGTTATGTGTAGGAATTTTAAATGCTTTCAATTTGTTTGTTGCTAACACGTTGGAATTTAAAAATGAGTTTGCATCCTCATAGTTAGAAAAAGATAGTGCAATTCTATTCCTGCCCAGACGCTTAACACTTCCATTTAAAATATTCTTGAAATTTTTTTTTTTTAGGAAAATTGCCAAAACTTATAGGGTGCAGAGTGGAGCCATCATTGGGGAAAGATTGAATTTTTTGGACATGCAGTGTAAAAGGAGAGGCATCAGTAGAGTTATACAATCGCCGTCCAGGTTGAGAGATATCACTAGCAGTGTTGTTAGGTGTATTTGATTTCATATTATTATTATCTGTATGAACAGAGGAATCCAATAATTGTGAGTGAGAAGGTTGATCATTGATGTTAGTTGGTTCAGAAGAGATATCCTCCTCCAAGCATCGACAGCCAATGTCTGATTGGCCACCTAAATGTTTTCTTTTTTTTTGTTACAATTTTTACATATCCGTTGCAATCGACTTCTTTTTCTAGAAGAATGTGAAATGGAGCTATCGGTGTCGATGCTCGACTCGTTATCGCATTCTATAGTCACATAATTTGAAGCATCGGGAACAGAACCTCCGGGATCCGGAGGTTCATTAATGATTGCCTAAATTATGTAATACTATTAAACAAAATATTAAAAAAACTTACCAAATAAGGATATACAAGATTCTAATTATCTACAATGAATATATACAAGTTTAAAATAGAAAATATGTACAGAATCTACTCCTCTAAATGATAACAATTAATTAAATAAAATTTAAGTCCAAAAAATACGCCCGCTCTTTTTCAAGTTTCCCGCCGTTTTTAAAGTAAATAGTTCCACACGTTTATTGTACAGTGCCCATCAATCATTATTGCACATCGAGCTTATGAAAGTGACAATCGGCTAGATTCGGCTTCATAAAGCGTTATCTCTGCTGCACACTGCCTACGTAAGCATCCGTAGTCCGGTATTGGTCAAAGCTTGATCAAAATAGTCGACAAACGTCAAATAGATAAGGTGCGAAAGAGGTACCGCTCTACAGATCCGAAATAAGCCGACGTCTCTTCCTATGGTCGATGTGCATTATTTCTCGTTGGATACTGGAAATAAGTTTTATCAAGAGTGATGACTGGAACTTGACGGGAACCTTGAAAGAGGCGTACCACATATGTCTCTTTCAAGGTCCCCAAGGCTCTCTCTTATTTTATTTTCTTGGTGCATTTTTAAGTTAGGTAGGTAGTAGGTAAGTAGATATATTCAATAAAGTTGATGGCATTTTCTTTGATAAGTATAGGTTTATTACAGTTCCCGTGTGTACCTAGGGAAAAAAAATAACAGTGCGAAAACACGACCTTTTAGGTTGCCTCCAAAACTTAATGGTAGGCAGTGACCTAGCTAGTATGGGTGGCACCCGGGGCGGATGAACAAAAAAAAAAGAATTAGGTACTCGTCATTCTTTTATTCTCCATTCTTATTCCTGATCTTATTTCTCCATTCTCCATCGTTGTGCCCCCTATTTGAGCAAATTCTCTGTCTCTGGCTCCCCTTGGTATTATAAATGCAAAAGTGAGTTTTGTATTGCGCTTTCACGTTTAAAGAGCTGAAAGTTTGGTTAATTAAAAAGGGGGTGTCACCCCCAAACGGGTGGCACCCAGTGGGGGCCGCCCCCGCCGTCCACTTATAGCTACGCCACTGATTGTAGGTAAATGTTCTAGTAAAGTGTAAAGTAGCCAACGCTGCACTCGAATTACTGAGGGTGAGATTCACAGACTGCACTACGACTTTACTTTCGAGCAAAGTACGCTTCGAACTGTCAAATCCCATACTGTACTGACAGTTCTAAGCATACTTTGCTCAAAGTAAATTCGTAGTGCGGTCTGTGAATCTCACCATAAGAGTGACTCATTCGACTGACAATAAATAATTGAATGACTGACTGATTCTGACTTTAACAGACTGTTAACGTTGATAATATTGTAAATGTTTACCAGAGTCAGGAGCGGCTTGACCTATCCTGTAGGGTGTGCAATACAAACGGGCGCGGCCGTCTAAAAGCTAAAAGCATCGTCTTGGACACTCTTGGACCATCATGGTCAGGCCTAGGGGGGCGCCAGGGTTTTTATTGCACACGGGCGCTACACAAGCTAGAGCCGCCCCTGACCAAAGTTGACAGGTTCCGTTATCATCTGACAAATTATTTTGAGGTTAATTATAAGTGTTATATCTTTGACGTGTTATATCATGACGTCATTTAATAATGTAAAGTTGGTAATCGGAGTTGGTAATGTGCCCGGAGATGGCAACAGGTTCGCCACCTGTTACATGGGCCAAATAGGTACGTAACCGGCGAGTCGTGGGTGTTTGCATGTATGCTTGAATGCATGCATTTACCTCTGCCTAACCCCTTCGGGGATTACAGGCGTGAAGTTACGTTTTTTTTTACGTTATTTAATAATGTTCAAATGGTGCAACTTATTTTTGTACTTAACCGGTAGGTAGGTACTTAAAGTTAAACGTTTTTAAAGTAAGTTGACACAATCTAGCCTTAGGGTTTTAAAACCCTATTGCAAAAATTAAAACATAAAAAGCCAGACACAGCTCTTTCTGAAGATACAGATAATTTTGAACACACACAGGCGAATTTTGGTAGGTATTAACTTAAGAAATACCTATGTAAACTCTTATAACAAAGAAAACAGCCAAACATAATCCTGCATATCCAATCAATCGTTAGCACGAATCATTTAGCACTTGATGCTATTACAGACGCGATGAGACACCAAATGAATAATTTCCTGAGTACGACGCGTCCAATATTTTAGACACCTACCGTCCTTTTGAGAAGCATATGTTTGTGTCGGCGACGACCACGGACAAAGGTGATCAATGAATGTGTTTGTGTAACAAAGACCAAAAGTGTAAGTGTACGTCAAAGTAGTCTTCGCGTAACGTTTGTAGAAAGTAAATAACGTGTATAGATGTATAGCTATGTATAGACGTTCTCCTCGTACGATAGTTTTGGATACGATTTTAATTCTTTGCCTTATATCAACTTTAAATAATGTTAGTCATGTGAGAATTTATTATAGGAAGTCATTTTACATAATTAAACCTCGATAATGTAAAGGATATAGGCAGGAAACTTAATTTTCTTATTATTTTATGTTTTATCATTTTCTTATTTTACGAATGTTTTAGGTTCCTTTTTTAGATGTCACGTTTATTTGTGTATTGTTTTCGGATAGAGTAATGTTTGTTCTTTGTTTTTATGTACTTTTTATAATAATTAGTCATAGCATATAAAAGTTATTAAGAAATGTTTAAAGAAATACGCGGAAAATTGTTACATTTTTTATATTTACTTACGAATAACTTTTTAGTTCCTTTACGAATGTTAATAAAACTTATGTACAATAATAGAGAAAACTGTAACGATTGTAAATATGTATAACACATGTATGTAACTATGAGAATTTTAAAAATAAAGAAAGAAAACCAGGTCAGCCATAACAAAAAATAAGCACAAATTCGGGCAAAATACGACCGAAAAATGAGGCTCTCTTTACGGTATTGTTCGAATGATAGGGCTCAGGGCAAATTCGAAAGTATGACATGGTCTCCAGCAAGTGAAAACAAGTGAAAATAAGTGAAGTAACAAGAAGAAATAGGAAGAAAAGTGAACCTGGAAGACTGGAAGACCCCAGTGATTCTACGATAGAATTAGGTCGTCGGGGTAGGGTTACCAAGGCTTGGCTGGCCTGCTTTTCGGTCATATCACATGTAACCGATTGTTTCTTTACTGAAACACCCCTTCCCTGCACCTCCACCCCTCTCACTGGCGGCGCAGATCCAGACCGGCGTATACTGCCATCGGTGTCAACACTACGAGCGGGCATCCGGCGCCGGACGGACAATAGGTCCGCCCGTACATTCAAACGCCCGCACATTACGGTCGTGGTGGTTCGCAGGTGCAGTACGTACGTCACTGCATCATAGCTCCACCAAAAGAGCGCCCCACGACATCTGCTGGTCCTTCGAGCCGGATCTTCGTGTTGAACACCAGACCTACGAACTACTGCCGCCGCCATGCCAGTCACCAGGAGCCACCGAGGAAATTCACCAGCGGACCGGCCGGCTGCACCCCGCGCCACAGAAGAGACTCCAGAGACTACGGAATCTTCAGGAACAACGGAATCTTCAGGAACAACGGGATCTTCGAGCACCAACACAGAAGGCACACTCACCACATCATACGAATCAAGAGTGACGTCGGGAACGGAAACCAAAGAAGACTCTGTGGTGGCTGCTCCTGCCGCTTCTGCTGCTCCTGCTGCCCCTATTGCACCTACTACGACGGCAACGGGAAATAAGACGCGTTCTACGAAGACAACAAGGCGTCGAGAATTGGAAGCCAAAATGGAATTGGCGCGTCGTCAATTGGAAGAAGCAAAGGCAGCTGCGGCACTAGCCCAGAGTCAATGGGAGCTGGTCCAGATTGAGAACGAAGATTCCGAAATCGAACAAGAAAAAGATTGGGAGTCGAACGTCCAGACGTGGGTGCAGTCGACGGTGGACAGGGTGTCCGGGAAGGGGTATCAAGGAGATGTGCCCGGGGAGGGGCACCGGCAGGAACCGTCCGGGAAGGGGCGGGCCAGCCAACCTCCGACGACCACCGCCGCCGCAGCCGCCGTCAAGCCAGAAGACCAAGCGGAATCATTAAGAAATGGAAATAAGGAACTTGCGGAGGCCATCGTTAAAGCAATAAGTGTTGCGCCACGACATGTATCAGCATCGCAACCTAACTACGTACATGAATTACCCGGCTTCGACGGAAGAAGCGATGAATGGATCGCCTTCAGGACGGTTTATGAAGACACCGCACCGCTATTTACGGAAGCACAGAATATGGCGCGGCTGCGGCGGTCTATTAAGGGCACAGCAAGAGAGGCAATTAAGAGCCTGTTATATTCGGAGTGCCCACCTGAAGAAGTACTAGAAGCCCTTCGTCGAAGATTCGGAAGACCAGAAGCCCTGATCCTGATGGAATTAGAAAAAGTCAAGAGTCTATCCAGGATCCATGAAAACGCACGTGACATCTGCGTGTTCGCCAGCCAAGTGAACAACACCGTCGCGACTATACGGGGGCTAAGAAAACCTCAGTACCTGCACTCACCAGAGATGGTACGAATCATCGTGAGCAAGATGCCAGCAGTACTGCAATATCGGTGGTACGACTTCGCCGCCGATGCAACGGATCAAGATCCAGACCTGGTGCAATTAATGAAGTTCCTCAACAGGGAAGCAGACCGATGTGGACCGTACGCGACACAAGAAATTATGCATCAATCGCGTCAGCCTCCACGACGTCAATTTGCACACGCCGCTTCGGAACAAACAGAAGAAAAGAAGACCTGTCCACATTGCCAGAACGATCATCACCTACTCGAATGTCGCAAGTTTCTACAGCTGCCAATGAAGGAACGATGGGACGCCGCTGTCAAGTCAAGATTGTGTTTCAAATGTCTCCAAGGACGACATCGTAAAGAAACATGCAGACGTCCTCCATGCAAGGTGTGCAAGCGATGGCATCACTTCGTGCTTCATGAAGACCGCGGGGATATCCCGAAGCCCGAAGAGAAAAAAGAAATTGCGAACAACGTCATGTTATCAGTGAACACGGCAAGGACAGCCAAGGCGTACTTGAAGATGGCTCCCGTTGAACTGTATGGACCAAGAGGAACTACCCAAGTCTTGGCGTTGCTGGATGAGGGATCAACCGTCACGCTGCTCGATGCCACGGTTGCAAGGCAGATTGGCCTCAAGGGACCCGTGGAAGCACTCACTCTGGAAACGGTGGGAGGAAAGACCATCACCAAAGGAGATTCCATGAAAGTTAGCGTGAAGATAAAAGGATTGCATCAGACAAAGAAAAGAAGTATTTCTGGGGCACGAACCATAGACAACATTAACCTGACGCCTCAGAAACTAGACAAGAAAAGAATAGAAGAATGCGCTCATCTCAAGTCAATGACGGACCAGTTATATTATGAAGGAGAGTCACCCAAGCTATTGATCGGACAAGACAATTGGGAGCTCATCGTGTCCAGAGCCACACGCAAAGGGAAAAGAGGTCAACCCGTAGCATCATTGACCTACCTCGGGTGGGTGCTACACGGGTCCGATGGAACGAGACCAGTGAACTTCGTAACCTGCGCGCACGTATCTTCAAAGGAGGAAGAATTAGAGAAGATCGTCAAAGAACACTTCGCCGTGGAATCATTAGGGATCCAGCCACGCCGACCGACGACAGATATGGAAGAAAAGGCTCTGGCAATTTTAGAAGAAACCACAAGAAAACTGGACGATGGGCGCTTCGAGACCGGCTTGCTCTGGAAGAACAAAGAAGGAACCATGCCAGATAACTACAGACAAGCCGAGAACAGATTGAAGAACATCGAAAGGAAATTGGACGGGAACGCGGCATTGAAGCAGGAATACGAAGCACAAGTGAAGAATCTTCTCGACAGCGGCTATGCCGAAGAAGTACAACACGAATCCGCATCGAAGAAGAAATGGTACCTGCCCCATTTCGCCGTGACACACCCCACCAAGAAGAAGATAAGGCTGGTCTTTGATGCTGCTGCCAAGTGCCAAGGGAAAAGCCTCAACGACGAGTTGCTGCCGGGACCAGATCTGTTGCAGTCGCTATTTGGAGTACTTCTGCGGTTCCGCCAGAAACCAATCGCTGTGGTAGCAGATATCAAGGAGATGTTTCTGCAGGTGAAAATGCGGGAAGAAGATCGAGACAGCCTTCGATTTCTATGGAGGGGAGACCAGCGAAGTGGAACGCCGAAGGAGTATAGAATGACATCGGTCATCTTCGGCGCCGCCTGTTCCCCGAGTGCTGCTATCTTCGTGAAGAACAAGAATGCGACTGAACATCAAGAAAAATATCCCGAAGCAGCACGAGCCATCGAACGTAATCATTACATGGATGATTACCTACACAGCTTCGGGACAAGTCAAGAAGCGGTCGAGATAGCCAGCCAAGTGAGCCTGATCCACAAGAAAGCCGGGTTCGAGCTGAGGGGCTGGGCTTCTAACGATGAAGAAGTTTTGAAGACGCTCACCCCAGAAGAAAACAGCAAAGAAGTAGAGTTGGGGACTAAAGAAGAGAAGACATTGGGTTTGAGATGGTTCACCAAAGGCGACGAGATCGGGTTCAGAACGTGTCTTCGCAATGTACATGAAGAGGTGGTCGAACAGAAGAGAGTGCCAACCAAACGAGAAGTCACCAGCGCCGTGATGTCAACATTCGATCCATTGGGGCTAGCATCGCCGGTGCTCATCCAAGGCAAGAAACTCATTCAGAGTATATGGAGGAGCGGAGTCGGATGGGACGACAACATCACAGAAGGAGACAACAAGATTTGGTCAGACTACCTAGACAGCCTGCAGCTACTAAAGGATCTTCGGGTACCAAGGTGCGTCACGCAGTCCAACACCGAGGGGGAGCTTCACGTTTTCGTCGACGCAAGTGAAGAAGCCTACGCCTGCGCGATCTACCTAAGGCAACGCGACGAAGACTGCGGACATCGAGTGACACTTTTAGCGGGCAAAGCTAGAGTCACTCCCCTGAAACCGGTGTCCATTCCAAGGCTGGAGCTGCAAGCTGCGCTACTGGGATCCAGAATGGCGCGGTCGATTGAAGAGGAGCTGGGCATCATGGTCGCCAAGAAAGTCTATTGGAGCGACTCCAGCACAGTCCTAGCATGGATCAAATCAGACCCTAGGACCTTCAAGCCGTTCGTAGCACATCGTTTGGCGGAAATCGAAGACACAACGAAACCTCAAGAATGGCGCTGGGTACCTACGGCTCAGAACCCAGCTGACGACGCGACGAGAAACGTACCCAGAGACTTCGGGAGCGACCATAGATGGTTCCACGGACCTGCGTTCCTGGCACTAGAAGAGGAGGATTGGCCGAAGCCGCGCACCATCAAGACAGAACCCACCGGCGAAGAAAAGGAGAAGCCGATTGTGGGAACCACGAAGACCGTCGACAAACACCCGACACCGGACCCAGTCAGGTTCTCCTCCTGGACCCGGTTGGTGAGGACAACTGCAAGAGTGCTTCAGTTCGTCGACCTGTGCCGAAAGAAGAAGCTGCCAGTGAACGTATCCCGCAAGTCTGAGCGTCAAGATCCTACCTGGAAAAGTAACAAGAAAAAAGCCAAGGTAGCCATGAAGCCCGTGAACAAGAAGACCCAAGAAAGAAGATTGATTCCCCTTGAACCCGACCAAATGAAGACTGCTGAGAAGATTTTATTACGAAGAAGCCAAGAAGAGAGCTTCCATGAAGAAGTACGCTGCGTCGAGAAGATGAAACCATTCGAGAGGAACAGCAAACTGAAGAAACTGGATGTCGTCATAGAAGATGGATTACTACGACTCCGAGGAAGAATCGACGCAGCGAGACATGTCCGGCAAGACAAGAGACCTGTGGTGCTAGACAGCAAGCACTACATCACCAGATTGCTCATCGCACACTACCACGAAGAGTTCAACCATGGCAACCACGCGACGGTGATCAACGAGTTGAGGCAGCGCTACTGGATCCTGGGGCTACGATCTGCAGTGAGATCGACGGTTCATCGGTGTCAGTGGTGCAAAGTATACCGCGGCACGCCACAGCTTCAGCCGATGGGGAATCTCCCGCTGGAGCGACTACGACATGGAGAACCACCATTCACATGCACCGCCGTAGACTACTTCGGGCCTATGATCGTCACGGTAGGCCGACGTCATGAAAAGAGATGGGGCGCCCTGTTCACGTGCCTCACAACTAGAGCCGTTCACGTCGAGCTAGCAGCGTCTCTGTCAACGGACTCCATGATTCTGGCGCTGCGACGGATGACTGCGAGACGGGGAATGCCAAGGACGATCTTCAGCGACAACGGTACGAACTTCGTGGGGGCCAACAAAGAACTTCAAGAAGCCTTCGCCAGCCTCAACAAAGATGACCTCATCACCGCTGCAGAACGTATGAGCATCAAGTGGAAGTTCATACCACCTGGAGCTCCGAACATGGGGGGAGCATGGGAACGCCTGGTCCGGTCCATCAAAACGGCCCTGGCGGTGACCCTCAAGGAAAGACACCCCAGAGAAGAGGTTCTACATACACTGCTGCTGGAGGCGGAGCATCTGGTGAACTCGAGACCGCTTATAGAAGCCGATGAAGACACTGAAGAAGGTGCCCTCACTCCCAACCACTTCCTAATTGGGAGATCCTGCGGCACCCGACTGGGAACTTTCACCGACGACGACCTCACCGACCGGCGTGCATGGAGAGTAGCTCAGCGACTGACCGACCACTTCTGGAGCAGATGGGTGAAAGAGTACCTTCCAACTCTGATCCCGAGAAGAATCGACGCGAGGGCTGCTACGAGAGACCTGCAGTGTGGAGACACAGTCCTCATAGTGGACTCCACGCTGCCACGAGGAACCTGGCCGAGAGGCGAGGTGGTCCGAACCTACCCAGGACCCGACGGGCGCACTCGAGTACTAGAAGTGCGCACTACCGGGGGCGTGCTGAAGCGCCCCAGCTCCAAGCTGGTGCTACTGGTGCCAGCGCAGCGCGACAAGGAGCGGACAACCGTCGAGATCGACGGCAGAGCATCGACCAGCGAGCCAGACTGCGGGGAGGCAGCCATCGCACCGAGTCGAGAGCACCGAGTCGCCGGGCCAGGAGTTGGTGCTTCGCACGAGGGGGAGGATGTCGGCGACGACCACGGACAAAGGTGATCAATGAATGTGTTTGTGTAACAAAGACCAAAAGTGTAAGTGTACGTCAAAGTAGTCTTCGCGTAACGTTTGTAGAAAGTAAATAACGTGTATAGATGTATAGCTATGTATAGACGTTCTCCTCGTACGATAGTTTTGGATACGATTTTAATTCTTTGCCTTATATCAACTTTAAATAATGTTAGTCATGTGAGAATTTATTATAGGAAGTCATTTTACATAATTAAACCTCGATAATGTAAAGGATATAGGCAGGAAACTTAATTTTCTTATTATTTTATGTTTTATCATTTTCTTATTTTACGAATGTTTTAGGTTCCTTTTTTAGATGTCACGTTTATTTGTGTATTGTTTTCGGATAGAGTAATGTTTGTTCTTTGTTTTTATGTACTTTTTATAATAATTAGTCATAGCATATAAAAGTTATTAAGAAATGTTTAAAGAAATACGCGGAAAATTGTTACATTTTTTATATTTACTTACGAATAACTTTTTAGTTCCTTTACGAATGTTAATAAAACTTATGTACAATAATAGAGAAAACTGTAACGATTGTAAATATGTATAACACATGTATGTAACTATGAGAATTTTAAAAATAAAGAAAGAAAACCAGGTCAGCCATAACAAAAAATAAGCACAAATTCGGGCAAAATACGACCGAAAAATGAGGCTCTCTTTACGGTATTGTTCGAATGATAGGGCTCAGGGCAAATTCGAAAGTATGACATGGTCTCCAGCAAGTGAAAACAAGTGAAAATAAGTGAAGTAACAAGAAGAAATAGGAAGAAAAGTGAACCTGGAAGACTGGAAGACCCCAGTGATTCTACGATAGAATTAGGTCGTCGGGGTAGGGTTACCAAGGCTTGGCTGGCCTGCTTTTCGGTCATATCACATGTAACCGATTGTTTCTTTACTGAAACACCCCTTCCCTGCACCTCCACCCCTCTCACTGGCGGCGCAGATCCAGACCGGCGTATACTGCCATCGGTGTCAACACTACGAGCGGGCATCCGGCGCCGGACGGACAATAGGTCCGCCCGTACATTCAAACGCCCGCACATTACGGTCGTGGTGGTTCGCAGGTGCAGTACGTACGTCACTGCATCATAGCTCCACCAAAAGAGCGCCCCACGACAGTTTGCGTGTCAACTTTTTCTGGCTATTAAGTTCCACGCACTTGCACGGGTAATTGTAAACAGTAGACTAAACTAGTGCCCATCGCGTCGCACTAGTGACAACCGTCTCTCTCTCGCTGTGCAGCAATCTCTCAGGCGCGGGCCCGTCCCCCTGATTGATAGCTCGCTGCGTCGTTTTCGCTTCCTCCGCTTACCGCGTTGAGCCCCCTCAGTGCCGGTGCTGCAACGGTCCCGGTACCGAGCAGGAGTGTTCCGCGGTCTGTGCAGTGATCTCGGCAGTGTGCGACAAGGACGCAGATAGTGTGTAAGCGAAGTGTTGCTGTGCCACCTTTGTTAGTGCAAAATAATTTTGCACGGGAAAAGTGGTGACAGTACACAGGACTTCATTTTAAACTTTTATATATTTCACCCCTAGACATTTTAATGCCGGGTAACTAACTACCTAAATGGACAACAAAAACGATGCGTCGCGACCCCGCCCGCGCCGGGAATCTAGAATTCCCGCGCGGCAGGTAGTCGCACGCAACATCATGACTCAGGAGTGGACGCCTGTGGGACCCGACCTGGCCCCCCCCGCGACCCCCACATCCCCACCCACCGCCGAACAATCCGCCACCCCAAGAGCGCCGGTGGTGTCACCCATCGCCCGCCCCCGCTCCAGGGAACGAAACTACCCGCCGAGTGAGACAGCTGACGCAGCGGCACTCTTTGTGCCCAGCCTGGCAACTGAGTTTGCTACGGCTGAAAATGCAAAGAGGCGCCGCAGCGCGGCCGAATCCTCGGCGTCCTCAGTATCCGCGCAGAGCGACAAGCGCCTGCGTCACTCCACACCCACTTCATCAGAGGACGAGTTCGAGGAGGTAGAGGACGAGCAAAGCCGCACCCCACCTAGGTCGCAGGTTTCCCCCCCCGCTTCCCCCAGCCCGTCAACAAGCTACGCAGCGATCGAGTCGCCACATAGACCAACCGAGATGGAGGTGGAGTCGCAGGCAACGGCCTCCTCCACCCCCCTCCCCATCGTTGACCAGCCAGGACCCAGTACCAGGACCTCCTCACCACCAAACTACGCGGCAGCAGCGGCTGCCCCCCCATCCCCTAGACCCGAATCAGTCAAACCGCCCACAGAGCCCAAATCAGCCTACCCACCAATAGTGGTCGAACGGCTGCCAAATTGGCCACGCCACTTAGCACTTATAAGTGGTAAACTTGGGTTCCCCCCCAACGCGCGCACGTTCAAGACAGGCGTGCGCTTCATTCCAACTACTGCAGACGAGTACAGAGCCGTCCAAGCGTATTTAGTCGCAGCATCAGCCAAGGACAAAACTATCGAATGGTTTTCTTACGCACCGGAGACAGAGCGACCCACCAAGGTGTGTCTGAGGGGCCTGCCGCGGGACACGCCCATCGAGGACGTTCTCGAGGCCCTCCAGAAGAAGGGCTTCGATGCACAAGCAGGCAAGCACATCGAGGCCAAAAAAGGGCGCACCGGGCGATCCATTTTCATACAGCTGGGTCACATGACCCACCAAGAGCTTAACCGCCTATTCTCAATTGACTGCCTCCTATTTATGAGGGGCGTGTCAATCCAGGCCTGGAGGGGACGAGTGGGACCGGCACAGTGCCATAGGTGCCAGGACTTTGGCCACTCGTCCCACAACTGCCACCGACCCATGCGGTGCGTGCGATGCGCGGGCGACCACCTAGTCGCCGATTGCATCGTGCCGAGGGACCAGCCGCACTGTGCGAATTGCGCCGGGCCACACGCATCGTGCTATAGGCAGTGCCCGGCATTCTTGCGGGAGATTCGCCGCAAGAATGAAAGGAACCCCCCTCCCCTACCACCAATCGCACCCCCACCCTCCATTCAACACTTACCCGCCGTACCCTTTGACCAAGCCCACCAACCATCTCAGCCCACCCCCCGGGCACCCATAGTGCCGGGGCACTACTACTACGCACCGCTGCCGGCCGCGCCCAGTGACGAAAGGCAGCGGCCGGCGGCACCACCCACGGAGATAGGACGGTCGGTCCAGACTGCCCTGCCCACCTCCCTTGCGCCGCCATCCAACCTAAACCCACCAAAGCGAAGAAAGCCCCGAGGAGGAAGAAAGCGCCGTGCGCAGCGCGCCCGTGACCCCGGGCCACCGGGAGAGCAGGGTGCCTACACAATGGCCCCCCCAGCCCCTTCCCCGGCCTGGCCCTACGCCGATACTGCGGCCATAAAACCGCCCCCCATCCCCGCGCCAGAAAGAGAGCAGGCCATCTCACTCGACTGGCCGCCGGCACCCCACTCCGCGTTACCGTATCCCAGGCGAGACCCGCGCTTGCTATATAATAGCGAGCGCGGCATGCCCGGCTGGCCAGTCGCGCCACGGACGTCGGCCGAAGAGGACGTGCATCGGTCGTCATCGAGTGCAACCCCAGTGCCCTCCGCCCCTCCCCTCGCCGTCTTAGCCCCATCAAACGCTGGCAGGTCGAACGCTGGCGTCACAAACGCCGACGTTCCAACCGCTGGCGTCCCAACCGCTGGCGTCTCAACCGCTGGCGTCTCAACCGCCGGCGTTCCAACCGCCGGCGTCTCAACCGCCGGCGCCCTCGCTGTCGCGGCAGCTGCCGCCCCCACCGTTGCCGCCGCAGCCGCCACCGCCACCGCCGCATCATCAACATCAGCGCTCACCAAGCGCCCGGCCGCACAAACTACAATCAACCCACGAAGCACGCACCATAGCCTCCGCCCCACATGGAGGGGTGACAATGGTGGGTGGTCCTCCGCCGCGACGTCCAGACCCGCGCACTCACACCCGCATGCCGGGTACGCGGCTGCGTCCGGCAGTGTTTCTGCAACTCATGCCAATTACAATGTTAGAGGTGATCCGTCGGTATCCCTGCTAGTTAACATTTTCATCTCCACTCTAACAGAGGTACTGACGGAGTACACAGCCGGGCGGGACATAATTCCCGCCCTGATCCGAGGGTTGTCAGAATTGACACGGATCAAGAACTGGCCTGCCAGTCTATAGACAAAAAAAAATCTCTATGGCCTATAGACATAACCAACTCCGGATCCTTTACTGGAACCCGGGTGGCATTTCCGGTCACATTCGCGAGCTCAGGACTCTCGTCCAGGAACAGGACATTCATATTGTTCTCCTGGGCGAGACGAAGCTTCGTCCGGGCCGGGACCTCAAGGTGGCCAACTACTACGCCTATAGACATGACGAAGTGGCGCCTAGCGGCCAGCCCTATCGGGGTACGGCTGCATTAGTGCGCCGCGACGTCGTCCACGACGAGCTGGCCACTGTCCCGTTCGCATCCATGCGCACCAAGGGGGTGCGTGTGAGCGCGGAGGGGACCGAGATCCTGGTCCATGCCGCTTACAGACCACCGGGGGAGGCCTTAGACCCCAGTGACGTCCGGTCTGCCCTCGGGGAGGGGCCTGCCATAATAGCTGGTGACCTAAACGCAAAACACCCCAGTTGGGGGTCTCGGGTCATCACTCCGCCCGGCAGGCGCCTCTACGAGGACAGTCAACGGGAAGGGTACGAGGTAATAGGGCCGGACTCCCCGACCCACGTACCTACAAACCCCAACCTTGCACCGGACGTACTGGACATCGTTATCACCAAGTGCGTGCCTTGGCCTGTACATGTGGAGGTGCTGTACGACTTAGACACGCAGCACCTCCCCATATTGATCGCGCTTGGCCTGACGTCAGACTTCACGGTACCGCGCCCGCCACGTCGCCGAACGGACTGGGGCGCATTCGAGCGTACAATGAGCGAGGCAGGGCCCGTGGGTATCATCACCAACCCTGAAGAGGTGGAGGCAGCCGTCCACCTCATCACCAGCAACATCCAAACCGCCGTAGAGGCGGCCACTACCACCAAACCAGCACCAACAAACCGCAGGGATGCCCTGCCCGCCTCGCTCCAATCCAAAATACGCCGAAAGCGCACCCTCCGCCAACTGTGGGCGCGGACCCGGTGCCCATCAGTCAAGCGCGATCTTAATAAAATAACTGAGGAGGTGCATGAAGCCGTGGGTGCGCATCGCGAGGCCGCCTGGGATGATACCATAGACCGGGCGGCTGAAGACGACACAACGCTATACGCACTCACCAAAGCCCTCACTCACGACTCGGCCCCTATTTACCCGCTCCTAGACGAAGCGGGAAATAGGCAGTACAGGCCGCACGATAGGGCCGAGATCCTGGCCACGCACTTGGAAGGAGTTTTCACTCCCAACCCACCCTCCCCCGACGCTGCTGTCGCCGAGCATTACGATGCATGCGAGGGCCGTGTAAGGGAATTATTGTCGGCCCCTACTCCGCCCTTACCTGGGGACGACTTTATCTCCCCTTCTGAGGTGCGTAGAGTCGTCAACCGCCTTTCCACACGGAAGGCGGCGGGGCCGGACGGTATCCCATGCGCGGCCATCCGCCATCTGCCGTGGAAGAGCCTGGTGACCCTTACCAGACTCTTCAACGGCATACTCCGGACCGGACATTTCCCCCAAGAGTGGAAACTGGGGAAAATTATTGTCCTCCCCAAACCGGGCAAGGACCGCCGACATCCCTCAAGCTACCGCCCAATAACACTACTCTCACACATAGCCAAGTTGTTCGAGCGTCTATGGCTGCGGAGGCTGAGACCGTTCCTCCCATGCAGGGAGGAGCAATTTGGCTTTCGCGCCGGACACTCGACAACACAGCAGCTGACGAGAGTAGTGCACCACCTGACTAGCGAGGCCAACAGGGGGCGGTACTCGGTCGCTGTCTTTCTCGACATAGAGAAGGCATTCGACCGAGTATGGCACACGGGCCTGTTGGCCAAGCTAGCGACCCACCTTCCACCCGGGCACTACAGGGTGGTAGCCAACTTTTTGAGGGACAGGCGGTTCTACGTCTCGGTGGAGGGCACTGATTCAAGTCAGCACCCCATCCGGGCCGGAGTACCCCAGGGCAGCTGTGTATCGCCAGCGCTCTACGCGGCATACACAGACGACATCCCCACTCTCCGCGAACATCTGCGTGAGGGTGACAGGGATGTCATGCTAGCCCTGTTTGCCGACGACAGCGCGTATATATCATCGTCGTCCCGCCTAGACCAAGCCTTAAAAAAAATGCAGCGTCTGCTGGACCTGCTGCCGGAGTGGTTGGACGCATGGCGGATGGCCGTGAACGTCGAAAAGACGGTCGCGATCGCCATGCGGGTCCGCCGAACGTTGCCACCGCTCCGGCTGCGAGGCCAGGATATAGAGTGGCAACCAACGATCAAGTATCTCGGGTGCAACATTGATCGTGCATTGCACATGGTGCCGACCGTGAACCATATGGTTACACGAGCGGCAGCCGCTCGATCGTTGTTGCACCCAGTGCTGCGGTCGAGGTTGCCTTTGCGGGTAAAAACCCGCATCTACAAGACCTATATCCGCTCGAGGTTGACGTACGCGGCCCCGGCGTGGTACGCTTTGTGCTCCGCCGAGCAGCGACGCCGACTTCAGGTGCAGCAGAACCGGACCCTGAGGCTCATAACGGGCGCGGGGAGGTATGTCAAAAACGAGGTCATCGCCCGCGACCTGAGGGTCGAATCGGTGGAGGAGTTTGTGGTCCGGCTGGCGCGTAATATGTACGATCGCGCAGACAACGGACCTCACGAACACCTCCGCGGATTCGCCCCTCTACATTGTCGACCACCTGACAGCTACGCATTGCCTCGTGAGATACTTCCCCCCCCATCGCCCGGGTCAAGGCGGGCCGACACGACCCCAAGCGGCATCGACGCAGCTCCAGCACCTGTGCCGCGTGTGAGAATTCTGCCACCCATTGATCACCGCCACTCTGACAACCCATCCACACAAACGGGCCCCGTCATTGCGGGGCCCGACCTCACCTCTTCAAGGGCGGGTTCGAACCCCACCCTTACGGCCGAGAATCTAAGATTACTGGCCGAGGCGGGTTCAAGCCCTGCCCTCTGAGTTGCGGAAGCGCTGCGGGGCGGGCCGCAATGCCCGGCTAAGGCCGGACGTTGCGAGGAGCCGCCCCCTATGTCAACCCTACACCACGTCAACCATCATTCGTCCCAATGTTAAGCTGTGCACGCGAGGATAGCCGGGGAGAGAAAAGATTATGCCTCAGGCTAAAAAGCTCACAAAAAAAATACATATAAATAATAAAAAAAAAACCAACAAAAAAAAAAAAAATAATAATAATAATAATAAAAAAAAAAAATAAATAAATAAAAATAAAAAAAAAAAAAAAATAAAAATAAAATAAAAATAAACCCCCCGGTGAGTCTTAGCGTGCACGGCCCCCCCCCCCAATTAAGTGAAAATAGACTCACGCCCTCGCTTAGTCGAGGGCAGGCCCGCCCGGGCAGGAGGGAAATACCTCGAGGCCCGCTCCGCCGCTGCGCGCTCGCGCGCGCAGCAGCGACGACATTAGTTAGGTTAGGTTAGGTTAAAGTATGACATGGTCTCCAGCAAGTGAAAACAAGTGAAAATAAGTGAAGTAACAAGAAGAAATAGGAAGAAAAGTGAACCTGGAAGACTGGAAGACCCCAGTGATTCTACGATAGAATTAGGTCGTCGGGGTAGGGTTACCAAGGCTTGGCTGGCCTGCTTTTCGGTCATATCACATGTAACCGATTGTTTCTTTACTGAAACACCCCTTCCCTGCACCTCCACCCCTCTCACTGGCGGCGCAGATCCAGACCGGCGTATACTGCCATCGGTGTCAACACTACGAGCGGGCATCCGGCGCCGGACGGACAATAGGTCCGCCCGTACATTCAAACGCCCGCACATTACGGTCGTGGTGGTTCGCAGGTGCAGTACGTACGTCACTGCATCATAGCTCCACCAAAAGAGCGCCCCACGACAGTTTGCGTGTCAACTTTTTCTGGCTATTAAGTTCCACGCACTTGCACGGGTAATTGGTTATAAAAGAAAACATTTTTTATGTGAAAGAAACTGCTACAATTCACATTGAATGAATACTATAATAGCCTCTATAGCAGTGGTTCTTAACCTTCTAGTCCTGGTGGAGCATTTGACAAAATTTCAGTTATGCC
Organism: Macrosoma leucophasiata; assembly: GCA_036365455.1. Lineage (NCBI taxonomy): Eukaryota > Metazoa > Arthropoda > Insecta > Lepidoptera > Hedylidae > Macrosoma > Macrosoma leucophasiata. Next base: position 6,992,185 of record JAWQUS010000015.1, read on the forward strand.
ATGAACCACCCAGTCAATTTATTGATAAAGATAGTGCTGACTACCACTTCGCGGCAGATGGGTAAGGTAATGAGGTTCCTCCCCCCTCTCCGCGAGGGTTTCCGCCTGTCGTGGCTGAGTACCCGGTGGTTGTCCTCACACTGGTGAAGCCAAGAGGAACCCAGAGAGGGCGGCGTTTGGGCCGCCGCTCGATAGGGACGTGGTGGGGCCGTGGGGGGGCGGACGAGGGAACCAAAATTTCTTCGACGCTCCCCCAGGGCCGAACTGTGTGCCCCTAGACCCCTCCAGCCGGGCGTCTTGGGACGCCTGGTGTTGTGAGTGGTCGGGGCGGGGACCTTCGGGCGACGGACTAGGGGAGGTGCGTCACCCGAATGGAGAGGTCCCGGGCTGGCTGGCGTGCAGGTGTTCCGCACGCCACTGGTAGTGGTTGGAGCCGAAAGGCTTCGAGGACGGCTCGACATCGAGCGGCCGCCGGTGGGGTCGCGGATGTGTGCGATAGCGTTCCCGTGACCCCGCCACTGATGGCGGACGAGTCGGAACACCCAGGGGTTTTAGTGGGTAGACGGATGTCCTTTCCCGGAGTCCCACATAACCCACCCCTCCGCTTACGCTTACCCACCCTTGGGGACAAGGGTGGGTAAGCGTAACGCATTTTCCCTTGTTAAAAAAAAAGGGTATGAGGTTCCTACGCTCTCGAGGTCCTACATGGAACTCTACCACCACTATCTATGTAGAGGTCAAAATGCAGTTGCGTTGCCACCCCTAAGACCTTAGTTGTTATGTCTCTGTGATAGTTACTACAGAGCTATACATTACCATCTAGAGATCAGAGCCTCGCCTGAAGTCAAATTTTTCTTTCCATTTTTCTTTAAAAATAAAATATATTTCACAAGCATGTGTTAATGCGAAATAATATAAAACAATTACCATCTAACCCAGTGATTCCCAAAGTGGTCTATATCGACCCCTGAGGGTCTATGACAACGTGGAAGGGGTCTGCGTCAGCGAAAAAACAATTGGAGGTCCATGAAATGAAAATGGGGGTCCACGACAATGGATCTCAACACATACACTGATAGTACCAATTTACTTACATCATACCAGTGATTCCCAAAGTGGCCCATGGGAGACTCAATGGGGGTCTACGTAGGCGTGAATAAAAATTGGAAATATGGGAATGTGATATAAATGTAGCAAGGACGGGGGTCCACAGAAACAAGAAAAAATTGTAAAGGGTCTATAACAAAAAATAAATTGGTAACCTCTGATCTAACCGGAACACGACAGTTGTGCCTACGCCCTCGGGTAGGCACAACTAACTAACACTGGATCTCTACCAAAAATAAATTCAAAAAAGTATTCGCGAAAGACTAAGAGATAAAATAACTACCTACATACACCACCTATTATGTTTGTCGAAAGAAACTTTTAAATGTGAACAACTAGTTACAAAATTGGAAAGAAATACCTACCTATGTACCTTTTGTAAGCCGCCACCCGTCTATTCGCCCACTATCTGTTTTTACATAGAATTCTTCATATTCATGCATATCTACTAATATGTTACGGTCATGTTACATACCGTAACATATACCATAAAAAAAAGAAATAATCCTCTATTTCTTCCGTATATGACTACGACTATAGTAGGACTAAGTAGGATAAGTAATAGCAATGAAAGCAATGTACAGCGAAACTGAAGCGGGGGCAATCATTCCCAGTTGCCTCCGGTGGCAACTGGGAAAATTTTGTCCCATTTGTCTCCGGTGGCAATCGCCGCGGGGGCAACTGGGAATAATTCGTAAAAAGCAACTATAAAGTAATATCTTTGGTAAAAAGATTTGATATAAATAATATAATTTACGCCTTCCTTAAATAGACAAGATATTTTTTCTATTTCAACCAGTAGTCCCCTTTTTGGCGTGGAAGCTATCTTGGACACCCGCCACCCGTGAGGAGAACATTATGTTCATTGCATTCAAATCGAGTACTTAACTACTCACACTGGTAGTGATAAATTATCATTAACTGTTGATGGAAACTCTTTAGATAAAATAGCAGAATATAAAAAACGCACTTAAAAAAAACATTAGCGATAAAAGTTTATCTAGCGCGTTCATTACCAACTAGCTTAGTAAACAGATAATCATAGTTGCAATAGATGCATTCCACAGATAACATACATAGTGACGACCCGGTTAGTCCAGCGGTGTGAGACGACCGTTTGATTCGAAGGGTCGCGGGTTCGATCCCCGCAAATATTTGTATGGCCTACAGATATTTGTTTCGGGTTGTTGGTGTATGTGTTGTGTGTAGAATGCCGCCCACGACACAGGTTTATTCCTACCTATTGTGGGGCTGTGAGTGTAAGCGTATTTTTTTTTAATAGTTTAATTCAGTGGTTCTCAAAGTGTGCCCTGCGCGGCCCCTGGAAGCCCCTTTTTAATATGTAACAAAGGTGGCAAACAAGCATGCAGTTTGCGTGGATTTTAAGTGATGACTGCAACCTATAAGACCAGGGGTCAAAATGCAGATGCGGTGCCACCCTCACACTTTAGTTGTTTTGTCTCTGGGGCAGTTATTACGGGATCATATAGGTATTACCATCTAATCAGAACACGATAGTGCTGTATACTACTATAAAAATATATTTCACAAGCATGTGTTAATGCGAAATAATATAAAACAATGTATACTACCATTTAGCGGCAGATACATTAATATTGTGTATGAATAACAGGCACCTACTTACGTTTTTGGTAGCATACAACTAATCACTTGATGGATGGGTTCATGAGTAAATGATAATGATAATGAAGCCATTTATTCCAAATCTTTTAAATACATAACAAATTACAAATTGTGTGATTGTTGGGATTAAATTTGGTCCCCTGACAGGTGGAGCAAGCTAGAGGAAGGCCTACAAGCCTCCTCTAGCTTGCTCCACCTGTCACGGTTCTGTGCGTATTGCAGCCATTTCTGCCCTGTCACCCCAGCTATGTCGTCCAACCATCTCTTGTATGGACGACCAACCCTTCATTTCAATGTAGGGTCTTTCCTTTGGAAAGGTCCATGAGTTATAAATTTAAAAAAATATGTATTCAAATTACGACGTTGGAAGACGTTGAATTACGAACATGGAAGTTAATTTGCTTAATGCTGGTTGTAATGTTTTTTTATTTGTGTAACTGATTCTAGTCTCAATGGACCAGAAAGGAGGAGGTGTTTGAGGAAGGTACAATTACATTTTCAAGCGCTTAAATCCACCATGCCACCAGAAAAATAAGACAATTGATTTCTTATTGTTCTCGGTCCCGATCGGAGCCATTGCTGCTTCAGGGATTATAGTGCTGCATGATGTTCCATGTTTCAGTTGTTTTTATTTAATACAGCTTAGGGTAAGACAGTGAATAATTGCAGCCCTGTAGCGGCTTATAAGTTAACTTTACAAAATGCAACACTTTAATATGGAATAGCTTCATTATTATATTCACCATTATATTATTGCTTCACCAGTATATATTTAACGACCCAGTTAGTCCAGTGGTGTGAGACAACCGTTTGATTTGAAGGGTTGCAGGTTTGATCCCAGCATTGGGCTAAATATTTTTATGGCCTACCAATATTTGTTTCAAATATGGGTGTTGGTGTATGTGTTGCGTGTGTACAATGGCACCCACGACACAGGTTTATATCTAATGTGGGGCTGTGATTGTAAGCACATTTATTTATTATTTATTATACATAAATACCTTAATGTTTTATTTAAATTATACACAGGTTTTTATAATGATTATACATGTAGGTACCTACAATATGTACAGACCTAGTCCAGAGATTCTCTAGTTCACCTCTTTGTATTTTTTATACTTGACTGATGTTTCACAGATCAGGAGACCAATATTGGCGGAGACATGATTGGAATCAATTGTCATATTTTTCTCTCAACTTGACAGATAACTTTTATCAAAGTATAAAAATAAAAACATTTGAGGGTAGTTAATATAATTAGGAACTTAATTTCTTTGTATTTTATTTGTAGATCAAATTTAATACCTATGTACCTACAATAAATTAATGGTTACCTGCATGAGAATATTACAATTAATGAAATACCTGTATTTATTTACGTACATCAAGGAAAAGATTTGAAAACAATAAACAATACTGATTGTTCTTTAATCAAATCTTTGACAGACAGCTGCTTTGAAAAAATGTTTTTTATTTTTTTATTGACACAGGACTTAAAGGCAAACGAAATGAATTGTAAATAGTATTCTGCCATACTATTGGAGTGAAACAATAAAAGGAAAAAACATGTAAACTGATGAATATCGTTCAAATAATTAAAAAACAATGCACTCACCTGCCGCTAAGCTCCGGACGTAAATTAATTAACTACGTAGAGTTCCGTCCGACACGAATCATTACACTTACACAAATCATAAGAAATTTCAGTTTACATCCAAAAAGTTTTATATCATCACATTCAAGGAATCACAGTCTAACAGAACAATAATAAACAAATGCATAGCGCACAAAACAACTCTTTTAGCAGAGAGTACACGATTGATTGATTTGTTTTCGCTGATCGGGTAACATTCGGCCGCGTGTCATGATTTTGTATTCTGGCAACCTAGGAATTAGTGTTGGGTAGGACAGGCTTTCAGAATGAGTTTGTAAGAGGAGCCTCTTTTTTGTACTGAGCCAGTACTTTGTCCCACTTCAAATTACGTGAGGCGATGACGTAACGCGAGGCCGCCGACGCGGCGAGGCGGAGAAGTGATTTGACGCGTCGCGGTACATTTGAAGTAACATGACAAAATTTGTCGCGAGACAAAATTTGTACTGGCTCGTACAAAGTGTGTCTGACGCACATTTTGTAAGGGACAGGACAAATTTTGTCATGCGATACATTTAAAGATTTTGAAGTGACAGAATGGATTTGTTTGTACCTACTAAACATAGTGTTAATAAGATGAATATCATTGCCATTCGGATTTTCGTAGCGAGCGCACGTGTGGACTCTGTGAGAATGGAGGACGACACGACAAACGCCAATATGCAAATGGCCGAGTGTGTTAGTGATACTGAGGAAGAATCGACAGTTGTAGACCGTACCCAGTTAGTGGATATGGAGTTGGCGGCTACTAATGGTGCAAGGAAGAGGAAAGTAAGAGAAGTTAGGGAAGACAACTCTTCTGAGGACGGATGGATGACGGTATCCCGGGGCAGAAAGGCTGGGAGAAGCGTAGAAGAGAAAGGAGAAGAAGAAGATAAGGAGGTACAAGTGTGCGTCACTAGTCCGAACGTTTTGCCGAAACAATTTGCTCTAGCGAGGCTGTTTCAGGAGCACGACATCAAGGACATCATTAAAATAAAATATTCAAGCAACACTAAAATGATTGTTACTTTTGAGTCAGTGGCTAGCGCTGACAAATTTGTTGAGACAAAGGCGTTTTCTGATATGGAGTGGAGATGTTATAAAACCTCTGAAGTGGGTTTCTCGTACGGAGTCATCAGAAATATTGAGATGAATCTCTCCGAGGAAGAAATGATGCAGCAGCTTTCTTCCCCATTGCAAATTGTGTCAGCAAAAAGACTTAGCAAGCGTGACAAAGAAGGGACTGGCAGTACCTGGATACTGAGTGAATCAATTAGACTGGGCTTTAAAGGGTCATATGTGCCAGCTTTCGTTTACATACACAAACTGCGTATTAAGGTAAATCCTTACATTTTCCAGGTGACGCAATGTGGACGTTGTTGGAAGTTTGGGCATTCATCCAAATTCTGCCCAAGCATAAAGATAGTGTGTCCGAAATGCACAAAAAAGCATGAAAATTGCGAAGCGGGTACATTTACATGCGTCAACTGCCGTGGCCCCCACATGGCGATGCATAAAAATTGCCCTGTATACAAGAAGGAAAGACGAATCAGAGAGCTTATGTCTGAATTCAATGTAACATACCGGAAAGCGCTGACTATGTATGTGCCACCGACACCTGTTGCAGAACGATTAGTCAGACGGGCCGTTTCTGTAGATGTTAATATTCCGGAATCAATGGCGATTGATGAGCCTAGCTCCAAGTCATATGCCAGCGTATCATATGCTGACAAAGTGAAAAGCGTGAAGGATAAGAACATTACCACGCCAGAGGTAGATCAGAGGCAGCAACAACTAGAAGAAGGAAGATACAATCAAATAGCGCAGACAGTTGATCAGGGACTGGAAACGGATAAAGAAGTAACTCTTGAAGGAGGGAAAGGGAAAAAGAAAAAAACAGAAAAAAAAGAAACAGCATTCTCAAACTGGCGTATTTGAGTGGGACAGGGAGCCTTCAGAAGTGTCAGAAGATTTGCCCGACAAGAATGTTAAAGAAAATAGAGATGGACAAGAAGGACAGTATAATTCATTTATGGTTTTATTAAGAAAGCTTAAGAATATTTTATTAGGAGTAGAATCATTAGATAAGAAAATAGAATTATCGCTTAAGGTATGTTTTGATTGGGTGATAACGAAGGTAGTAAGTAGCATCACGGCCAGATCCTTTCTGAATTCCAACCTTAATTATGGGTAGTCACAACCTAAATTATTCCGTAAATCTAATTCAGTGGAACTGTCAAAGTTTAGTCCCTAAAGCTGTTGCATTGGAAGCGTTACTGTCACATGAAAAAATTCACTTCGCCGTATTAAGTGAAACCTGGCTAGAGCCTGAGAATAATTTCCATTTAAGTAGTTATAACTGCTATAGATTAGATAGAGACGATGGTTACGGCGGGGTGGCCATTCTTACACATAAGTCCGTGGATGCGATTCAGTGCTCGTCTCGAAGTTTAAATTCGGGCATCGAACTGATTCACATTAAAGTCCAAAATTGTCGGCATATTGAGAATATAGTATCTATTTATTGCCCGTCGACTGTTCGTACTTCTCAGAATGACTGGGATTACATATTTTCCTTGTGTAGTAACAAAACCCTAATCTTAGGTGATTTTAATGGTCACCATAACAACTGGTCGTACAAAACCGATAGTAGGGGACACCAACTTATTGAGGCGATATTAAACACGAATTATACATACTTGAATAACGGTAGTCCTACCAGAGTTAGAATGGTTAATGATGCTCTGCAGCAGTCCACGCCTGATATCTCATTCGTTTCCTCGGATGTAGCTATAAATTTCGACTGGACAGTTACGAACGAGTCGCTTGGCAGTGACCATTTAATTATTAAAATATCTTGTAGTCAAAGTTTTTATAAGCCCGCCATACGCAAAAGAAATTTCAAAAAAAGCGATTGGAAAGCCTATGTTGTTTCAATAGAAAATTCTCTTTCCAACTTTACGATTTCTAATAATCTTCAAGAATTCTATGACACTTTTTTACAAATTATTGAAAATGCAGCTAACGCCCATATACCTTACACTAAGATTCCACAAAATATAAGTAACAATTTTAAACCTAAACCTTATTGGAATACAGAAGTATCGAAGGCAGTTGCACAACGTAGGCTTGCTTTGACCAATTTAAGACGATGTCCATCTCCACGTAATTTAATTAAACTTAAAAATCTAATAGCTAATGCCCAACGACAAATTCGGCAGGCTAGATGTAAAACTTTTCAAGGCTTTTGTTCTTCTGTATCTGAAACTACCTCAGCGTCCGAAATGTGGCATAAGATGAGTTGGATTAAGGGGCGTTACATACCGAGACAATGTATTGACAAGGAAAGTGCGGAAAGGTTATTAAATGACCTGTGCCCCGACTTTGTAAGCCCGCCACATCCAGCATGTTCGTCTACCAATATTAAGATGGATGCAGATATCACTATGTCGGAATTACAAAATTCCAGCAAAAAGAATGATACAGCTACCGGTAGCGATGAGGTATCCTACTCAATGATTAATCATCTCCCAATAAGTGGTAAGAAGGTACTATTATCTTTCTATAATAAATGTTTCAGTACCGGCTTTTTACCTATCCAATGGCGTCAGGTTAAGATTGTCCCTATACCTAAACATAATGCATCGCCGGCTGCTTGGCGGCCGATTTCGCTTATATCTTGTTTGTGTAAAATCCTTCATAGTATTTTAAACAAAAGGCTTGAATGGTACTTTGAAAAGCAACAGCTATTCCCTCAAGTTATGGTCGGTTTTCGTAAAGCACGCTCGTGTTTAGATAATCTTGTTTGCTTGACGTCACATATTCAATTAGGTTTTGCAAAGGACTTAGTGACGGTAGGTTGTTTTATTGATATCACAAATGCATACAATAACGTGGATGTCGCGTGTCTAATTAATGTGCTCGAGGAACTTCAAGTCGGGTCCAAAATGAGTAGGTATCTATGGTCATACTTAAGTTTAAGAATGCTACAAATATCAACCGACAATAGGGTGTTGATGCGGTGGACGGGGCGGGGCTTAGGGCAAGGTGACCCGTTATCCCCTCTCCTATTTAATTTAGCATCAGTAAACATCTGCAAAAGTGTACGCAATGTCGAAATTTCTCAATATGCTGATGATTTTGTGATATATGTCTCCAAAAAACAGTCTTTTGACGCGATAAGTGAGATACAATCTGCGTATATATTGATAACTAATTTACTTAATAGAATAGGTCTAGACATCTCACCTACAAAGAGTAAAATTTGTATCTTTAAAAAAGGGGGTTACCGAAATTTATTAGATTCTACTGTTACTATTAATAATAACGCACTACCAATTTGCTTACAAGTTAAATATTTAGGTTTGTGGCTGGACAGCGCTCTGAAATGGGGTAAACACATAAACGAAACAGTAGAAAAAACGAATAAGTTTATGAAATTACTAAAAGTATTAGCTGGTTCCGGTTGGGGAGTACATCCGAAACACATAAGGAGGTTATATATATCTATTATTCGGTCGAGAATAGATTATGCTAGTTTTTTGTTCGACAATAGCTATCAAATCAATTTGACAAAACTCGATAGGGTGCAAAACCAAGCAATGCGTATTATCGGGGGTTTCATACGTAGCACCCCGATTCACATAATGGAAAGCGAGTTGTGCTTGCCCCCTCTTGCTATTAGAAGAAGGTATCTTGCTGGGAAATTTTGGTTGAAGTCTAAATCACTAAAAAATAATTTGTGTTCGAGATATGTAAATGAATTGACAGAACATAGCAACAGTACATACTGGGTGCGTAGAAAGTTACCTATTCTCTCAACCATTCAGTCGATGCTAGGTTCAGCTGCTATTCACGCGAGTGATCAACTAGAGATGTTCTCGTTACATACATGGGTAAGTAGCATTGATTTAGCGGAGGTAATCAAGACTGAGATTCCGGCAATAGACCGCGCCAAACGAACTTATAATAACTTGTTATTGCTTAAAATTGTAACTAATTATATAAATATTAATTTTTGCGGCTTTTATGAAATTTATACCGATGGATCCAAGGAGGGCGAGGGTGGGGGCGGCGCTGCATTCCTTGACCCCGTTCTCAGAAGTAATTCAAAACTTAGAATTGATTCCAATATCTCTATCATGCATGTCGAGCTGGTGGCTATTGCGGAAGCCCTCGCATACATCGATTCAATAGATTGTGACAAATTTGTTATCTTCAGCGATTCAAAGAGTGCGTTGCAACATATAGCTCGCTGCACCTCCCCCGTGCGAGGCGCACCGATAGCTTACACGATATTGGAATCAATTTTAAAATTGCAATCTAAGAATAAAACAGTTGTACTTCAATGGATCCCTTCGCACATACAGCTGAGTGGTAACGATGAAGTTGACTTGGTAGCAAAACAAGCGTGCACGGATGGAGACCCCATATCAATTGAGCCATTGTATTCGGACTATGTACATTCCCTAAATTGTCAGTGTAGGGACCTTTGGCAAGAACATTTTGATAAAAGATCTGTAGAAAAGGGTATTTGGTATCGGACCATACAACCGTTAATTACTTCATTTCCATGGTTTGACCAATGTGTGTTCAACCGGAAATTATTAGTTACTGCTTTCAGGTTGCGATCTGGGCACGTTCCAACAAACAAATTCGCTTATCTAATGAAAAAGACACCTTCACCAAATTGTGACGTTTGTGGGACTTTGGAAGATGCCCAACATTTGTTGCTGGAATGTGCACGGAATGCAAACGAAAGGAAGACTGCTTTTCGTTCGCCCAATCATAATATTGGAATATGTAATAGTATTTTGGTATACCCTAAATCTGACAAAGCGCTAGTTCTATTTGATCTCACAATCAGATGTTTATCATCTAGGAATTGAATATGTATAAATTGTTTTCTTTTTGTCTGTAAACCTTTTGTGTTTCCGATTGGGCGATGGATCGCTAAGCGACAAAGCCCTTTACGTTGTGTGGAAGAGAAAATAAAAAAAAAAAAAAAAAGATGAATATCGAGAGATAATTTTAATGATTGTTTAATGATTAAGTCATTTTTGATAAAATTAAATAATGTAATAAACTTTATTATTATAATGAAGTGCACTGGCTAAACGCCCGCGGTATTTTTGCGATAGTGGAACGACAATTTCAGCGGTCGTGGTCATGATCGTTGGGGTCGTTTGGTCGAACGTACCCTATGTGGTAGTACATCCTTTGTCCTAGTCACACACGTAACATGACAAAATTTGTCGCGAGACAAAATTTGTACTGGCTCTTACAAAGTGTGTCTGACGCACATTTTGTAAGGGACAGGACAAATTTTGTCATACGATACATTTAAAGATTTTGAAGTGACAGAATGGATTTGTTTGTACTTACTAAACATAGTGTTAATAAGATGAATATCGAGAGATATTTTTAATGATTGTTTAATGATTAAGTAATTTTCGATAAAATTAAATAATGTCAATAAACTTTTTTGCGATAGTGGAACGACAATTTCAGCGGTCGTGGTTGCGATCGTTGGGATCGTTTGGTCGAACGTACCCTATGTTGTAGTACATCCTTTGTCCTAGTTACACACGTCTAACTTGACTTAAGAGTACAAAAGAGCAAAGATTACCGCGACATTTTAATACGCGGCGCTTATTGGTCTGTTTTGAGTAGTAGCCTCATTGTCCTCACCTCAGACCAATCACGTTACACGTTTGTCTTAGTCACACACGTGACACACTACGTAAGAGTACAAGAGCAAAGAGTAACGCGTCTTAATATTTGAAGCAGTACAAATTATATTTTTGTCGCGTCCTTACAATGTTAGGTTTTGTCCGGGACAAATGTAAGGCCTCTTGTAAGTCCTACTCAACACTACTAGGAATGCGAAAGGAATTCGATACATATGTACAATGTTGTAACTTCTTTTTATTTTCTATTTCCCTGTTTCTATCTAGACATGACTACCTATAGTAAAATTCTATTTAGTTTATTATTTTAAAAGCTATCAGTTTTTGAAATGCAACATAAACCGTACTTACTGCTAGTGGGTTTGGAATGTATAGTGATCTGTGTTGGAAACTTGAATGAATATGAATTATCTGTGTCACAGGGCAATGCGGGTAATTTAAACATCGAATTTTGGTATCTGCCTGCGTTTTGCGTTTAATTTACGTGATTCGTGGTTTTAGTGAGAATCCATGGTTTATTTATCACGTTTATATTTTTACCGTGAAGACAGGAGAGACCGCCGGCGGGTAATGAACAATTGAAATCAATAATAATTGTCATATTTTGCTCGCGAGCCGACAATAGATTTTCCGAAAGTTTGTTTATTTAGTGTAAGCAGCTTAAATATCGTTAATATCGTTTTGGTTTTATAATTTCACTCATTTATTCATTGTACATATTAATTTTTTTTTACTTATATAAGTAACTTATTAAAAAAAAATAACAAAGCACAAATATATATAAAAAAATAAAAAATTTGGTGCCACCGGCAGCGGAAACAGGGTCCAAGCCGTCGATGGTTAGGCACACAGAGACAGGAACCTCCTCACTATACGTGCCGTGCCGAGGAGTACCGCCTTCTGCATCAGATCCTTGACCCAACTTCCTAGCTGGAGCATCTTGAGGTGTTGGTCGAAGCTCTTTGCTATAAGTGCGTTGACCGTTACGACTTGGTTTTATTATTATTGAATTTGTTTGAAATGAGTAACGAAAACCGTAGAAGTTTTTAAGTAAAGTTGTGATTTGAAAGAAGATGAAACGAAAAAGCAACAGACACATTTATTCATAATATTAAACATGTTAGAAAATGAGATAGGAAGCATTATACAATGTTTCTTACGTAAATTGAAGGTTTTACTTCTACCACGTCTCTATCTGCTACTTGTGCTAGTTAGACAATAGTTAGACGCGAAAGAAGTACTTGTAAATAAAAATAAAAGATCAAAATTGACATTTCATCTTTTTATTATTTGGTATCATGTCACTACATACATGAGAAAGAAGTTTTCATTCCAATATCTTCTAAGAAGATTTATCCATTTGTTGCAGTCCCTTGGAGTAGATAAGCATGGACTACCACTTAAAGAGGTTTTCCATCACTATGATAATTTCAGCCTTAAAGGCGTTTACTGGATACATATTATTATGTCCATAGAGCAACGCGGGCCACTAGCCGCCGCGGCGGACCGGAGGAGAGTAGCCATAGCGTTTATTACCCATGCAAAACAGTCTGTAATTTTTTGCGGGGGGGAAATGCCTGTGACACACACACTACAAAAATCGCCTATTACTACGAAACTCACACCTTGGCTTTAACAAAATACATAAACAATTTCACGCACACATTTAAACTTCTAGGTGACAGGCCCAATCGGGCTTGTACTTTGACAGAAGGGAAAGCTGCTTATGGCTACTACCCTCCGGTTCGCCGCGGCCGGTGGCCCGCATTGCTCTATGTTTAAGTCTCCTCAAAGTATATTATTATGCACAGGAAACGGTTGGTCGCGGCCCGCCCTTATCTAGCGAAGGCCGGCGACGTCACCCAACTCGTATCAGGGGGCCGATCGCCTAACTCTAATACTTTCGTTTAGGACTTTATCTTGTCAACTTCGTACCACCTATTAAGACATTTTGCTCTTAAGTATATACCTGCGGACAAAAACACTTCCAGGAAAAAGTTATGCGGTACGAAACTGACAAAGTTTTAAACGAAAGCTAAATGCAGGGGCGGATTTCCCTATAGGCCGAGTAGGCCCGGGCCTAGGGCGGCAAAAACAGGTTTTTTTTAAGTAGTTGCCTACGTGCATACCTGTAAAATCTCAAAAATGTGTCCATATAGCATCTCGCGAATAAATTTACATGTATGGCAATTACGATTATTAGAAGAATTAATTATATAGCTTTTTTTTTTTTTTTTTTTTTTTTTTTTAGTTTATCTATTTTTTTACGCTTTACAGCACGGTTGCCCGCGTGGACGTCGTTTTATTAATATTTTTTCCTGAATTTTCTTTGCTATAAACCTCACGGAGCCCGAGACCTTTCCAACGAATGCAAAACCGTGGAAATCGGTTCTTGCGTTCTGGAGTCATAGCATCAGGAAGGAAAACCCGACTTATTTTTATATTATAGAGATATAGATGCTCATCTATATACTTTTTAAATAAAAATCAATTGCTGTTCGATAGTCTCGCTAAAACTCGAGAACGGGACTAATTTGGCAAATTTTGGTTTTCATGATTTTTGGAAGTCCAGGAAAGGTTTAAAAGGTAAGAAAATATGAAGAAATTGAAGGGAAAAAGTAAAAACCACAATTTCATTTTCCCATACAAATAGTCCGTATCTATCAAACCTTTTGACACATTATTTCATTCTGAGGCAATACGAAGTTTGCCGGCTCAGCTAGTGAAATAATAAAATCCTTTTTTTTTTAATCTTAAAGCTACTTCAGTTCTCATGAGGACTCGCAAGTCAAAGTAAAGTCGTAGCGCGTTTTGTGAATCGAAGATACTTTGAACAAGAAACATTGCACATCGAGCCTACGAAAGAGACAATCGGCTAGTTTCGACTTCGTAGAGCGTTATCTCTACTGCACACTACCTACGTAAGCTCCGATAGTACGGTATTTTTCAAAACTTGATCAAAATGGTCGATAAACATGACATAGGCAAGGTGCGAAAGAGATAACGCTCTTCAGACCCGAAACAAGCCGAAGTCTCCTTCCTTAGGTCGATGAGCAATATTTCTTGTTGGGATACTGTACAAATTGTTAAGCAAGGAGAAAATAAAACAAATATTTTAATTAAATTAGTATTTATCTATTCTATAATATTGCGTTTCCATAAAACTACTGTATAGAGATCGTACCTATATACGAAAAGTCAGTTACATGATATTTATATAAATTAAATAAATCACATCATTTATAAATAACACTTGCATTAAATTTTTTTCGTACAACTATTGTGTACGTATGAAAGCCAGGAATCAAAGATATTAAAGGAAGTTAGATTGACAATACACGCGCTTTTCTATTAAAACTGCTTCAACCACTGTAAGTGGGTGGTGTTTATCTTGAATTCTGTCATGTGAAAACTTAAAAACATTGTGATGATTGTGAAAAGTGTTTCAATATTGTAAAGGCAGTAAGTATGTAAGTAAATGAGATCACGGTAAAAAAAGTTTTTTTTTTTGTTATTATGGCATCGCTATTACGCATATTGCCAGTGTCAAGTGAAACGATATTTCGTATTTATTTAAGCAGCGTCAAAGTTAGTATAATATCAAGTATAATATGTAAGTATCAAGTATATAAGTTATCAAGTATAATATGTCAGTCAAGTGAGTTACAGTCAAGTTATTCGAGTAAAGCGATGGCTACTTTACTTACCAGAACATTTACAATGAAGTTTTGGCGGCAACCTGAACGGTCGTGTTTTCGCACTGTTATTCTATGTCACTATACACGGGCACTGTAATAAACCTATATCAAACAAAATGCCACCAACTTCATTCAATATTACTTAAAAATACACCAAGAAAATGAAATAAAATAAGAGCACCATACGCCTCTTTCAAGGTTTCCGCCAAAACTCCCAAAAGTGTATTTGGAAATGATTATAAAACAAAAACAGCAATATTCAAATAGTATTTAATCTCTGGTATAAAATACAACTCGCTCGGCCATTTTTGTTTCAAGAATTTGATTTTACCGCAATAAATGTTTCGTTATTATGCCAAAACATTAAAATACCTATTTGAAAATGATAATAAAGAAAAACATTTGGAAGATGTTAAGAACCATCGCTAGAAAAGCCTGTCTTACAATGACTTAAGGATTTTTTTTTAGGAATACATAATATGCAAGTGATCATTTTATTTTGTACTATAATATTTAAAAAAAACTAGCTAATGCTAAAATCCGCACTACTGCCCGCGCCTTAAGCATCTCAAAATATATTAATATTAAAATCAACTGCAAGAAAAAAGTGTGTGGTGTCGGCTTATCTAAGTTTTTCTTTACTCTCAATCACTGTAAACGCGGGCTCAGTCTGGTCAGTCTAATAAATAAAAACCACCTATTAAACATTGAGGTTAGTTTAAAGAGAAGACATAAGGAACAAACAGCCGGTTCCGTTTTTAAATTGATTTGACAGATATTTATGCGAGACGTTTCCACGTCATCTGTCGTTTCTAGGGGAAAGTGTGGTAAATTGACTTCTGAAAACTGTAACCGAGCTACCAAGGGGACTGTCTAGTATTTTAGTACATTAAAGTCAATGCTATTAAACGATATGTCATGTGAATTTTTGTGGTAGGTATTATACCATTTAATATCGAAATACAGTCAAACCTGGTAAGTGAGCGGGGGCGGCTTAACCTATAGCAGAGAATATGTAATAATACTACGTATAGAATGGACACTTCGACGCCCCGCACGATTACCCCGCCTCACCCAACCTTCTCCCCTCTTATGAGTGACGTTTGGTATTCTCTACGTGCTACGCACACAGGAGCACGTGTAAATACACGTCACTGGTTGATTTCTGTGTAATAGAGACGAAATTAAGCGTTTGTATGGAATTTTGGCGGAGTGTGCAATGCACACGGACGCCGCCGTCTCGGGGGGCGCCGCGGCGCTCCCTGAGCCAGCTAAGAGCATCGTCTTGGACCATCCTGGTACAACAATGATATGACAGAAGCGGCCAGCCAGCGCGGTGGTAACAATTATCAAACGCTGGAGCTCCAGTGACGGAGCTCGCGGGCGTAGGCACCACCGCATTACTATTATATAGTAGGTACCGATAGTTGCCGCTAAATGGTAGTGTTCAGCACTATCGTGTTCCGGTCAGGTGGTAATGTACAGCCCTGTAATTTCCGGCACAGAGGCACACGTTAGGCCTCAGGAGTGGTAACGCATTTGCATTTTGACCTTGGTCTTTATGTAAGTTTCTATAGGCTGCAGTTATCACTTAACATCAATGTGAACTGAAAGCTTGTTTGCCACTTCCATTACATAAAAAAAACGCGATTGCTCTATGGGCGGCTTCTTTTTCGATTATTTTGTTTCACTCGAAATAAACCTTATTTCACGTACTGAATGTTTAGAAGCGGCCAGACAGCGCGGCGGCGGTGACAAACGCGAGCGGCTCCTTTTTCGACCATTTTGTTCAACTTAAAATCAAGCTTATTCCACTTAATTAAAGTTTATACTCGCGTAAGGCGAATTCTTTACGAAGGGACACGTGTGCCTGTGTACTATCCTGTTTTATCATATTACATATTTACTACATTCGTACTAGCTGTGACTTGTTATTGCTGCGTACCTACTAATACTAATAAGAGAAAAACGCTCCCTGCATTGGCGAGAAACTCGGGTTAGTGAGAACCCTCTACAAGCGAGAATGAGATTGTGCTCCCTTGAACTCTCGCTTATCCAGATTTGACTGTATATTGAAAAAAAAATTAAACCTTAGATGAAATTAACTAAAAATGTGATAAGACTTAAAGAAAGAAGAAGACTTAAAATTAGTGCTTTCGTTTACACACGTGAAAGAATAAAAAATATAAAATAAAAAAAAACAACGTAATTACATTCATCAATAAATACTTTTTCTTCGCATATTCTTCGTATATAAAAGTAAAATCTAAGCTAAGACTTAAACAAATTTGACACAAAACAAATATTTATTTAGAAAATATTTATAAATAAAAAATAGTGACGTTGAAAGTTTTCAAAAATACAAAAAATATTTATTAAAACAAAAATTAAAAATACAATGAATTTAAATAGTGACCATTTTTATTTGGCTTAGAAAAAAGATGCATGTACTATTAAAAGGACTTTCCGCTTGACCATATGGGCAACTTATGCCGTAAAATACCAGTAAAATTTGCGAACGTATTTTAAAAACAGTCCCAAACATCATTTAGGGAATGTAATACAATAGTTTCAAATATCCTAAAAGGCCCCAAACGTTATTGTGGCCTCACGATATCATACAACGCGATGTGACCTCGTCAAGCCGTGTTCGCGGGGACCGAAAGGTTCCCAGTCCGCTAGGAGCCCAGTCCGGGCCTCAGCAGGCCACTAGGTCCCGCGCCCGCGCCCCTCCCTCGCTGGCCCAGTGCAGGGTGCCGCAGCTTGAAGCTAGAAGCCAGACGTAAGGTGTGAAGAACTGTTCCGGATGCTCCTCTTCCACGTACCTGAACTTCAAATCTGGGAATTTCTGTGGAAAGAATGCGAGTATTGCAATATAACTTCACGCCTGTTATGCCCGAAGTACGGCCCCGTAATAATTTATCATAGAGACTAACTCAGTGTGAGATTCACAGACCGCACTACGAGTTTACTTTGAGCAAAGTATGCTTAGAACTGTCAGTACAGTATGGGATTTGACAGCTCGAAGCGTACTTTGCTTGAAAGTAAAGTCGTAGTGCGGTCTGTGAATCTCGCTCTTATGGCGAGATTCAAAGACCGCACTACGACTTTACTTTGAGCAAAGTATGCTTAGAACTGTCAGTATAGTATGGGATTTGACAGCTCGAAGCGTACTTTACTTTGAGCAAAGTATGCTTAGAACTGTCAGTATAGTATGGGATTTGACAGCTCGAAGCGTACTTTACTTTGAGCAAAGTATGCTTAGAACTGTCAGTATAGTATGGGATTTGACAGCTCGAAGCGTACTTTGCTTGAAAGTAAAGTCGTAGTGCGGTCTGTGAATCTCACCATTAGAGTTGTCAGTAAAGTATGAGTTTTGACAGTTCTAAGCGTACTTTGCTGGAAGTAAAGTCAAACAAGCATGCAGTTCACATTGACGTTAAGTCATGACTGCAGGCTATAGACACCTACACAAAGACCAGAGGTCAGAATTAGTCTTTGAGTTTATCGCGAACAGACAGACAGACGCGGCGACGGATTTTGTTTTTATGTATAGATGTAAAATATCACTTGGTGTACCTTAAGTCTATCACTGGACCACTGTTCAGCGCCCTTCTTTATACACTGCAATACTTCTGTGACACCCAAATCACCGCCCGCACCCTCCTGCACCCTCTGTAGACGCGTCGAGAAGTACCCTATTACCTGATGGAATAATACACTATATCAATCACTGGTATACATAGAGCAACACGGGCCACCAGCCGCGGCGGGCCGGAGGGGAGTAGCCATAGCGCTTATTACCGACGCAAAACAGTCTGTCATTTTTTGCGGGGGGAACTACGTGTGATACACACACACACTCACACACACTACAAAAATCGTCTATTACTACGAAACTGACACCTTGACTTTAACCAAATATATAAACAATCTCACGCACACATTTAAACATCTGGGCGACAAGCGTAGGACCATTTGGGCTTGTACTTTGACAGAGGGGAAAGCCTGCATATGGTTACTAAACTCCGGTCCGCCGCGGCCGGTGGCCCGGCTCTATGCTGGTATAATAGGTTGGGGAAAAAGTCTTTTCGCATTATAGTATGTATGAACTTGTAATAAAATATCTTTGGCTGTAGTATTTGTATCTGGCTGGTTTTGGTATCATTGAAAGTTAAAATTTTAAAGAACATAATTCCAAATTCAAATTAGGCAAATGTGTGATTTTCATTTGTTTTTCGTACTGTCAAGATGAGTGAATCTAATGAAGAAATTCGATATATTTTAAAATTTTACTACAAAAAAGGTAAAAATGCGATGTTTATGGACCTAGTGCAGTGTCTGTGAGAGTAGCACAAATTTGATTTAAGCGTTTTCAATCCGGAAATTTTGATGTCAAAGATGCACCTCGCTCTGGTCGCCCTATTACGGATAAAATGGATGCCATTTTTGAAAAAGTGGAGCAAGATCGACATATCAGTAGTTACGACGTAGTTGAAGAACTGAGAATTGATCACAAAACAGTTTTGGCGCATTTGAAAAAAGCTGGGTACAAAAAAAAGCTCGATATTTGAGTACTTCACGAGCTCACTGAAAGAAACCTAATGAACCGTGTACTCATTTGTGATTCTTCATTACGACGTTATGAAACCGAATCATTTTTGAAGAAGCTGATAACTGGTGATGAAAAGTGGATCACGTACGACAAGAACGTGCGAAAAAGGTCGTGGTCAAAGGCCGGTCAGGCTTCACAGACTGTGGCGAAACCCGGGTTAACTCGCAATAAGGTGATGTTGTGTGTGTGGTGATTGGAAGGGCATTATTCATTATGAGCTATTACCACCAGGCAGGACTATCGATTCTGAACTCTACTGCGAACAACTGATGAGATTAAAGCAAGAAGTTGAGAGAAAGCGGCCGGAATTGATCAACAGAAGGGATGTGGTGTTTCATCATGATAACGCTAGACCTCACACATCTATAGCCACTCAGCAAAAATTAAGAGAGATTGGCTGGGAGGTGTTAATGCATCCGCCGTATAGTCCTGACCTTGCACCTTCAAATTTCCACCTGTTTCGGTCTCTTCAGAATTCTTTATGCAATGTTAGGTAAACATCACGACAGGACTGCCAAATCCACTTGTCGCGGTATTTTGATGAGAAGTCCCAAAATTTTTATATCAATGGGATCATGTCCCTACCTACAAGATGGCAAAACGTTATCGAACAAAATGGTACATACATACTTTAGTTAAATTTAAATAAACTATATTAAAAAATGTTTTGAATTATCTTAAAAAATGCGAAGAAACTTTTTCCCCAACCAATATTATCATATCATATACTGGGGTTAGCAGGTCAGGTAACTGTTTTGGTTAGATTTACTACATATTTATATTGATCGTAAGTAATAATGTAACACGCCCTCAAACCCACCAATTTGAAAATAGAGTTATAATCATAATATATGAACTGAAATTACTAGTTTAAGTTTTAAATATTTTTTATTTAATAAATAAGTTGGCCACAATTTGTACGAACAGTATGGACAATACGGACATCCTACGCACGCAACCTACTCACACACGCACACTGTCAAGACTGGTACCTAATGAATATTGCTCAGAGCTATAAGTGTAATTGTAGTGAAGATTAATCGCTCTCGAAGACGATCAGAAAAAAAAAAGTGATATTTGCCGAGACCCCCTCTCTCCAACGTAAGAATGGAAGAGATTTGACTCGATCCCCTGCTCCTCCTTAAACGCAATTTATGGACGCCCCCTAAGTAACTCACCATCTCGATATTCTGCGCGATATGATGATGCGGGTGGCCCTGGAACAGGTGTCTCTTGTGTAGCAAAGCGTACACCAGGTTCAGGTTGGCGCTCAGCTGGTGTGTGAGACAGGAGTTGATTATCTCCAGTATCATTCGGATCACCTCGTCCAGCACCGATATGTGCTCCATCTGTGAGAAAAATATGGTAGATTTAGGTTCGGTTTTCACTGGTGGTAGAGCTCCAGTGACGGAGCTCGCGGGCGCAGGCACCACCGCATTACCTAATACACTTGCCGCTAAATGGTAGTGTTCAGCGCTATCGTGTTCCGGTCAGGTGGTAATGTACGATCCTGTAATTTCCGGCACAGAGGCATAACACTTAATGCATCAGGAGTGGCAGCGCATCTGCATTTATGGTTAAGGTTACATATTATTATTCATATATGTAAAAAAATAACGATATTTGAGGTAACGTTCATCTTCTATAAAAAGAGTGAATTTGTAAAATACTTACAACTTCTTCAGTCTTTTCCTCTGCGTGATGTGGTAATTCTAAAGTATTAATGTCTCCACCTGTGAATAGTGAAAATAGCATTTAAAAAAATCAAATATAATAGGCAATCGGACAGCTATCGAAAACAAATGTAAACTATGATTGGAATGAATGTTTGTAAAATAATACGATGACTCATTAAATATTTTCGTGAAATATTAATGATTTTTAAATTGCAAGATTAAATGTAATATTTTTAATATTTTTTATCTGTGATCCATGTTGAACGAAACATCAATCACAGGACGTGACGTCATATGTTTGTACAACATATATCTAACACAAGTGATACTTTGACTTATTGGCTCTTTTTTGGATATTTTCTACGTTATTTACACGAAAAACAAGTTATACCAAATTCAACAAAATTAATTTGCACTGGGTTAGTCGTATGGAATTATATGTTACACTTTGATTGCTAACAGTTGACGTCACATTGTTCAGTGTCATTCGGCACCGTTTACGCGGCATTTTTGAAATTATAAAACTTATATGTAGTTTTTGGTACTTAAACATGTTTAAATAATAAAATTAATATTTTTTATAGTTTATATAGATTAAAGCGCGCATGGCCCAGCGGCTGGTGTAGATCGTAAGCGATCTGCTCGGTTAAGGACTACGGGCGCGGTCGGGTAGTGTGATGGGTGACCGCTAGTGGCAAATAAAATGCGCGTTTCCGTGCTTCGGAGGGCACGTTTAGCCGTCGGTCCCGGTTGCTATCGATAGATAGCAGTCGTTAAACCTTGTCGGAGGCCTTATGGACGGTTTGAAAACATCCGACAGCGGGTTGGCCACTAACCCGTATCTCCACCAATCCGCATTGGAGCAGCGTGGTGGAGTAAGCTCCAGGCCTCCCCCCAAAAAGGGGAGAGACTCGTACCCAGCAGTGGGACGTATAATGGGTTGCCATTATTATTATTATAAAGAATAATTTTAGACACATTCTGAAAAGTTGTCCGTTTCCTTATTGCCTCAGTAGCCTAGTGGTAAGCAGGATATAAGAAATATTTATTATTTCCGAGTGATTTAATTCATTTTCAATTATGAATCATGTTAAAAAAGATAAATACCTTCAATTTCGCTGCAAAGCCGTGCTCTTCTTTTTGTTAACGTCTCAAATAACGATATTAACCTCTGGGCAACGTACGGGTGTAGGTTTCTAAATTCACCTATAATAAAAAAAAAGGTTATTATTATTCAGGCAATAATTATATCGATATAGGCTATATAGAGCGAGAGAGAACGAAAGAGAAAGAGAGAGAAAGTGAGAGAGTGGGGGCTTAAATTCAATTCTAAGGCTCCTTTAACATAAACAACTTACAGCTCATATTAGCGATGGCGGCCAAACAGTTAGTGTGCAGATACTTATCCCTGACGCGCGCCATATTGTATTGGAGCGCGCGAACTATCACCAACACTATGAGGCCGCCCAAAGATATCTCCGATATGGACCGCTCCGTGTACCATGTAAGTTGCGGTGTTTTTAACATCTGCAATAATATAAATAAATATGATTAGATTTTCTATACAAGTATCCTTCCTACAACCGGTCAACCGGCGTCAAATTTCAGATCAAGATGGCACTCGAATGATTAATTTCAAAGACAATATTTATGCACTTTCATATAATTTTCGAAATTAGAGTAAAAAATAAAACAACAGGTAACGCCGAACTCCGCTGGCAGAAGTGAAAACTGGAATATTAACGTGCATTTTTGACCACCACCACTACCATCATCACAATGACAGCTATACAGACAGTCATTGGATCCCCAAAAAGCAGCGGACGACGCAATTCAGGTCACGTGTCCGTCTTACGCATTTTCGATCAGAATCACGTGATCTGACGCGAGTTTAATATTTCTTACCCATTACAAAATAATATATAATAATAATAATAATAACCGTCCCTCATGATGGGAATCTCGTGAAGGCCGAGAAAGACAAGGAACTTAAATATCTTGATCTGGGTCACGAGATTGTCGCCATGTGGGACGTAGATTCGGCCATCATTGTGCCGATAGTCGTTACGGTCAACGGACTTATAGCAAAGAGCCTCGACCAACACCTCAAGAGGCTCAAGCTAGGAAGTTGGGTCAAGGGTCTGATGCAGAAGGCGGTACTCCTCGGCACGGCACGTATAGTGAGGAGGTTCCTGTCTCTGTGACCCTAATCATCGACGGCTTGGACCCTATTCCCGCTGCCGGTGGCACACTATTTTTTATTTTTTTATATATATTTGTGCTTTGTTAATATTATCTTTTTTTATATTTAATTAAGTTACTTATATATGTAAAAAAATAATTAATATGGATTATTAATAAATGAGTGATATAATAATAATAAATGTTTATTCATTAACTCTTACAATCTAGGTTACAGAGATGAAGCTAAGGCTAAGAGCTAATCAAGTTGGGCTACACTTGTGGACCCCTGACTCTCAAACTAGAATAATCTGTGATATGAGAGTCAGTGTTCCTCCGCGTTTACAAGCAATATTGCGACGCCTTGAACTCAATGATTAAAAGCTAATTTTGTTTAACAAGTTAAAATAAAAGAATAATAATAATAAAAATGCAAGGCGGCACTAAAAAAGTTCATTTTAAAATACTATTCAA
The DNA here is from genome assembly GCA_036365455.1 of Macrosoma leucophasiata. Taxonomy (NCBI): domain Eukaryota; kingdom Metazoa; phylum Arthropoda; class Insecta; order Lepidoptera; family Hedylidae; genus Macrosoma; species Macrosoma leucophasiata. Next base: position 7,015,902 of record JAWQUS010000015.1, read on the forward strand.
CATTCATATTGAGACGCAGCCCAATGAAAAGACACAAACACAAACACACACACACACACACACACACACACACACACACACACAGTGCACACACGCTTTATGAGTAGCTAACACTCAGGACAAATCCCCAGAAAGCCGATGTTTTCTGGGTGTTCTCAAATATTAAGATTCATTAAATAAAATCATAATTATAAAATAGAACTTCCTCTTTTTAGAAGTCGGTTAAAATATACTCACAATAGAATGTATGTTCTTAATAAGCAGATCATCTTCGGTCAGTATGAGCAGAACTATCAGGGACATGTATATGTGATGTGAATTGCTATCCGGTGCGTGGTACAACACTTGCAGAATTGGCACTATCTGAAAAACAATTATATTATGAAGAGCGGGTCCATTTCAACCACATTAAAAACCGGCCAAGTGTGAGTTGGACTCGAGCACGAAGGGTTCCGTACCATCCCTACTAATATTATGCGAAAATAACTCTGTCTGTCTGCCTGTTACCTTTTTACGTCCAAACGACTGAACCGATTTTAATGAAATTCGGTACAGAGATAGAGCTTACTTTGAGAAAGAACATAGGCTACTACTCGACATCGACGCGGGCGAAGCCGCGGGCAACAGCTAGTTATCTATAAAAAACTTCAAAAAATCCCATTTGATGTATCGAAGCACACTTCAACATTTATTTCATTTCAAAATTGTGGGTAATATGAAGTATCTATATCCATCTATACTTTTTTTTTTTTATAAAAATCCTCCGTTTTCGTGCGGCAATAGCTTTAATTTTTATTGTGCCTATGGCAGAACGATGTTTGCCGGTTAAGTTTACTCACACCGACAGCGGGTTTGACTGAAGGGGTGACTTTATGTTTTAATTTTCAAATTTTCAATAAGGCAATGACATTAAAATTTATTGAATTGCAGAACGACGTCTGCCGAGTCAGCTAGTATGTTAAAAATGTTAAAATACGAACCAAATTCTCAATATTAGGTACGTTGCTGACATATCGTTTGTAGGACTTGCAGGAGTGTAGCATGAGGTACAGCAACAGCGTGGAGTGTTCGCAACCGGCCGTCGCGCACAACGCTTTGTGCAACTGTAACAAATTACAAAAAGTACGTATCTTCACGCCAAATTTGTTAAAGGGTAGGCAGTGAGGCGCTTACACTCACAGCCGGGTGTAAAGGAGACGGGCGGATTGATTTTTAAAAAACATTTTTGTTTAATGCATTTTTACTGGTGGTAGAGCTCCAGTGACGGAGCTCGCGGGCGTAGGCACCACCGCATTACCTAATATACTTGCCGCTAAATGGTAGTGTTCAGCACTATCGTGTTCCGGTCAGGTGGTAATGTACGGCCCTGTAATTTCAGGCACAGAGGCCATAACACCTTAGGCCTCAGGAGTGGCAGCGCATCTGCATTTTGACCTATGGTCATTGTGTGGGTGTCTATAGGCTGCAGTCATCACTTAACATCAATGTGAACTGCATGCTTGTTTGCCACTTTCAGTACATAAAAAAAAAAAAATGCACGCGAGATAAATCCTTAAAAATAGGTTGACTAAGGCCAGTATGTATGGCCTCGTAATAACTATCAGACATAATAACTTAAGAAGCGCGCATGACCCCGCGGCTGGTGTAGATCGTAAGCGATCTACTCGGTTAAGCAATATGGACGCGGTCGGGTGTGTGATGGCGTTTCCGTGCTTCGGAGGGCATGTCGGTCCCGGTTGCTATCGATAGATAGCAGTCGTAAAACCTTGTCGGAGGCCTTATGGGCTGTTTGAAAATATCCGACATCGGGTTGGCCACTAACCTGTATTTCCACCAATCTGCATTGGAGCAGCGTGGTGGCGTAAGCTCCAGGCCGCCCCCTAAAATGGGGAGAGACTCGTGCCCAGCAGTGGGACGTATAATGGGTTGCCATTATTATTTATTATTATGAAGATGTCTAAAGGCTACAGTATAAACACCAATTTTCATAACATGAAAAAACATAATAATCTTGTTTTGTTAAAGCATACATCGTTAAAGTGTGTAACGTGTATCAGCAAATTTTTAACAAAGTCGTCGATTGTCTGTAGACATTAAAATCTGTAATTATTAGGATGAAAGATAGTATATAAATAATAGAATAAGTATGTACCTACCTATGAATATTTTTTTTTTTAAATTAGTATAGTTATTATATGTATGTATGTATGTATCTTCACGCCAGGTCCCTAACGGGGTAGGCAGAGAGTGTAGAGCGCCAGACATCCCGGTTCTGACAAACCTCTCGTGCCTCGTCTACCTTCATCATTCTCTTCATACATGCACGCCGATTCCTAAGACTTTTGACACCACCATCAGACAGAACTCGACCTATTTGGTCATGGTAGGTCAGCCTTGGTCTTCCTGGGCCTCTGCAACCATCCACATTCGCATTGTATATCTGTTTAGTCATTCGCTCATTCGACATTCTTTCTATATGCCCGAACCATCGGAGCATGCCTTTTTTCATTTTTACACCGATACTATCATTCACACAAAGTCTCTTTCTTACATCTTCATTACGAACGCGATCGGTAAGTGATACACCGCAGATCTTGCGCAAAGATCTCATCTCGACCGCGTTCAACTTACTTTCATGCTCTTTCCTGCATACCCAGTTCTCGCTTCCATATAAAAGCGTTGGAGTAAGTACAGCATTATGTACGGCTAGTCGAGCCCGCTGTTATTATATGTATAGGTATAATTTTAAGTTATACGACAGACGCTTTGCTGACGTAATTTTAGGTCCTATATGTCACAAAATCGGCCCCAATGGAAGACCAGCGCCGCTCGTAAGATCGGTTTTATGCTGAATTGGGGACCTTTTTGTAACAACCTTGATTTTGTGTTCTTTGTTTTAGGTTTTTTTTTTATATGTTATTGTTGTTGTTACAAATAAAGTTTTTCTATTCTATTCTAATAATATAACAATATCTTACCGCCGCCATATCGATCCGCGGTGGCGTTATTTGTGTGCCACCATTGGTGTCCTTTTGTGGTGTCGTCGAGGTCGTGTCTGTAATAAAATTAATACATATTTAAACCTAAAACAGCCAGTTTCATTGATCAGTTGTATGGGTTATTTTATTTTTAAAGAAAAATGGAAAGAAAACTTTGACTTCAGGCGAGATGTGAAGGAAAGATTTGACAAATCGGGCAGGACTTCAGTAGCTCAATTGGAAGAGCGGCTGGACTAGATTCCCAGTAGGCCGCGAGTTCGAGTCTCGCCTGAAGTCAAATTTTAAAAATAAAATATATTTCACAAGCATGTGTTAATGCGAAATAATATAAAAAATACAATTGTATGGATTATTTCCTGCTTAGATAGCAGTTTCGATGGTTCTATATATTTACATTATTTTTGGTAGAGCTCTAAGTGTAGGAACGCAAGGGCGTAGGCACTACCGCATTACCTAATTTATCTGCCCCTAAATGGTAGTGTTCAGTACTATTTTATTTTTAAAGAAATATGGAAAGAAAAATTTGACTTCAGGCGAGACTCGAACTCGCGACCTACTGGGAATCTAGTCCAGCCGCTCTTCCAATTGAGCGACTGAAGTCCTGCCCGATTTGTCAAAACTTTCCTTCACATCTATTGCATTGCTTTATGGTAGCAGCAGCGCCATCTATTACCAACTATGCTAGTTAGGAAACCGATATAATAGACTTTTCAGTTTATTGAATATCGTAAAGAAGGCGCTTTTACCCTTAATGATTGTTTTATATTATTTCGCATTAACACATGCTTGTGAAATATATTTTTATTTTTAAAGAAAAATGGAAAGAAAAAATTGACTTCAGGCGAGACTCGAACTCGCGACCTACTGGGAATCTAGTCCAGCCGCTCTTCCAATTGAGCTACTGAAGTCCTGCCCGATTTGTCAATTTTTCTTTAAAAATATAATATATTTCACAAGCATGTGTTAATGCGAAATAATATAAAACAGTGTTCAGTACTTTTGTGTTCCAGTTAGATGGTAATGTATGGCTCCATAATAACTATCACAGAGACAAAATAACTAAGATCTCAAGGGTGGCAACGCGTCTGCATTATAACCTCTGGTCTTTGTGTGGGTGTCCATAGGCTGCAGTCCTCACTTAACATCAATGTGAACTACATGCTCGTTTGCCACATTCATGACATAAAAAAATATATATACAGGGGGGCTATTGTAATGATTGGGAGACACGCTGGGAAGGGGGGAGGGGGGTTTACTTAACTACGTTTAGGGGTCACTTTAATCTCTCGATGAAAATTAATCTACTGTTGTGTAAGGACATTATGTTATGTGCAGTTCCTGAATCATTTTCAATATTTTAGAAGGCAATTTTCCCTGTTTGACAGGTCGTGTACTATATTTAGGGGTCACATTAAATTACTTAATGGCAACAAAAGGGTCTTTTAACTGTATAGGAGGTCCTGTATAGGGGGCCACCATCAGTGTCTTAAGAAGGAACATTAAATTGGTCCGCAACTCATGTTTCGGGTCCACTTCACTATTTGATAGTATTGTAAGTTTATACTGTGTGTCTATCTAGTGTTGAGGTGTGAGGGAAACATCATGGAAAGGGAGTTGCTGTTAAACATATTTTAATGACTGATCAGAATGCCAGTCACAACGAGACTGGCTTCGTCTTGATACATCACAACAGGTATTATACGGTATAGTTAAGTGCCGTTTACACTACACTCACGATTACATTATGTTTACACTGTCCGTTACAATACGGGACTTCGCACATCGGTGGCACGAGATTCGGAGTAGATTGGAGAGAGAAGTGAAGGAGAGACGGAGGACTTGAAGAGAGAAGAGAGAAGAAAGAAGAAAGAAGAAAAGACTGCGAAGACCAGCAGCACAAACACAGGACGACCGGAAGCAGGAGCCGAAGGCGTGGCTGTGGCGTCATGCCCCAGAAAGGGGAGAGCGACACTAGGGACGCAGGTAAACACCGAGAGTGAAGAACTTGTAGGGAGTCAAGATCACATGCGCGCGCGACATAAGCGAGGAGCGGTTCGTGCGCGCATCTCCCGAGATTCGGCCCATATAACCGGGAAGGTTGGTGGGGCCATGGGAAGTTTGGTGGGTTGGTGGGTTATGTCCGTTACAGTATTCACTTAGAGGGGTCATATAAGCGTCGGGGATAACTTTAAGAAAGGTCACTGCAGTACTTACCAGCAGTATCTGCTTGCAACAAGGCACGGCGGTACAAATTACGCGCAATGCAATGGTTAGCAAGCGCCAGTAGTAGCAAGCAGGCTTGATTGGCAAGTGGGTGCTCTATTCGTAGTCGATCGGCGGCCTCGCGACGGTCGATGGGCGGTTGTGTGAGGAGCGAGCGACGGGTCGTTGTGAATGTTAACATGTTCCAGAGTCCAGCTGTGGGAAGAACGATTATTATACTATTTCTAAACGTTTTTTTTGTCGTTTTATTTCTGGTAAATTTACTGGTGGTAGAGCTCCAGTGACGGAGCTCGCGGGCGTAGGCACCACCGCATTACCTAATATACTTGCCGCTAAATGGTAGTGTTCATCACTATCGTGTTCCGGTCAGGTGGTAATGTACGGCCCTGTAATTTCCGGCACAGAGGCATAACACCTAATGTCTCAAGAGTGGCAGCGCATCTGCACTTTGACCTCTGGTCATTGTGTGGTTGTCTATAGGCTGCAGTCATCACTTAACATCAATATGAACTGCATGCTTGTTTGCCACTTTTATTACATAAAAAAAAAACAAAAAAAACATTGGATAGTTGCGCTACAGAAATATAACTTCTTACGTGCGTGCGAAAGTACAGACACAGTTTTTTTTATTCATCATTTTAAAATGTGCAATTCACACGTGGTAGAATTTTTTTAAAGGTTTCACACCTTTAAAAAAATTCATAACAGACACTGTATAATTCTTCCTATCTCATTTTATCCCACATTAAATCCTATGCATTTATGTGCCTGTCTGTTTTTACTGTCGCTTTTTCGTTTCATCGACTCTCAATTTACAAAAATACAGATACACGATTACTTACAAGCAATATTGATTAACACACTGCCACCCGGGTTGGTCCCGAACTGAGGGGGCGCCGCCTCCATCGACGATAGATTCACCAACAGCGTCTTCACCAGTAGAGGCGCGTGCATACTATAACGTCCTTGGAAGAGTGTCCTGTGAAAAAAACGTAACTTGAACGTAACTTCACGTCTGTAATCCCCGAAGGGGTAGGCAGTGGTAAATGCATGCATTCAATCATACATACAAACACCCACGATTTGCCGGTTACGTTTTGGCCCATTTAACAGGTGGCGAGCCTATTGATATCTCCGACATAACTAAACTTCGAGGTATCTACTGGGAAACTTCCAGAAAATGTAAAAATCCCAATAGAACCAGGGATAAGAGATTTTAAACCGTTATCTCTAATATCCCCCGACCCGGGAATCGAACCTGGGACCCCAGCGTAGTAGTAGTGGCCTGCTAGGCTATTGAGGCATTTATATTTATCGAAATTTTAATGTAAAGTGTACCTTGGTCAATAAAGTTCGATGTAGAGAGACACACCGTGGGCGTGGCATAAATGGGTGACGCTGCAGCGCGTTAGGCTATTGGACGTTTCGTAGCCGATCGGTGGAATGACCTTGTCGCGATCAATCGAATGCCAGCATTGTCATTTTTTATGTTATAAAAGTGGCAAACAAGTATGCAGTTCACATTGATGTTAAGTAATGACTGCAACCTATAGACACCTACACAATGACCAGAGGTCAAAATGCAGATGCGTTGCCACTCCTGAGACCTTAGGTGTTATGCCTATGCGCCGGAAATTACAGGGTCGTAGATTACCATCTGACCGGAACACGATATTTTAATTTTCATTTACCTTTTCAAAAATATAGGGGTTGATGACGTGCAGGGTTGATCCTTGTCAAGCGATTGTTTTTGTACTTACCGTGTTATTTATTTATTTTATTTATTTATTTATCCATTTATTTCATTCAACAAAATTGATTATAGTTAAACAACAGGCCCATATAAATATATACCTTATAAACTAACATACATATTAATATACATTATACATACATACATTTTACTGGTGGTAGAGCTCCAGTGACGGAGCTCGCGGGCGTAGGCACCACCGCATTACCTAATATACTTGCCGCTAAATGGTAGTGTTCAGCACTATCGTGTTCCGGTCAGGTGGTAATGTACGGCCCTGTAATTTCAGGCACAGAGGCATATCACCTAATGCCTCAGGAGTGGCAGCGCATCTGCATTTTGAACTCTGGTCATTGTGTGGGTGTCTATAGGCTGCAGTCATAACTTTACATCAATGTGAACTGCATGCTTGTTTGCCACTTTTATTAGATAAAAAAAAAAAAAAAAAAACTTATAGCTATATTAGTACACTTCACTTGCACTGTGTCATTGTGCGTTCGAGTGGCACTTTTCCCCTGGAAGCGACGGAACACCACATCTTGCGGCGGACACACCAGTCACAGCACTCTGCGCCGGCGACAATACCGCCGACGCGAAACTTGCAGGCGATGCATCGAGGGGGCCAGCACCTCGCACGGTGTTGATGTTATTAGACACCGTCGGTGACCTCGAAACCGTCACAGTATTTGATTGCGCAAATCAGCGACGGTAACATAGGAGGCGTCGAATTTATATTGCATCTCTGCTAAGCTCGCCTTCAGAGAAACTATGTCTCTCAAGAGGCAAGTCACATCTACGTGGTCGAAAGTTACCGGAGGCAACTTATTCAGGTCCTTCGCCACAAATGTCGGAACTTCATATGGATCCACCTCCTTCAGCAGGGTTCTTCCCTACAAAAAAATTTAGCCTTACAAGCCCACCGTTACTCGGAGGGTTCACTAGCTCTTGGACCATAATGGGACAGCAGCGGCGCATAAGATCGGTTAATAATTTAAACTCACCTAAATATGAGAGAAGTCTCTACCAAACTCGACTGCCCGTGCACACCGGCAAACATGTACACTGACATAAGTACAAGCAGTGTGTTTATACATTCCAGGTGCAAGTAGTATGTGTTGTCTCTGAAAAACAATAGATGAAGCTAGTTAACATTGTTTTTATTTTATTGGATTTTTCGCAATAACATATCTTAGCCAAAAGATGTCTACTGCTGGACCAAAGCCTACCTATAAGAGGGATACGCCACAATCGCCACGCTTGGCATGCGGTATGGTGATAGTGTGTGTGTGTGTGTGTGTGTGTGTGTGTGTGTGTGTGTGTGTGTGTGTGTGTGTGTGTGTGTGTCTCTCTCTCTCTCTGCATGTGTGTGTGTTTGCGTGTGAGAAATAAGTAATATGTTTCGTAATTGTGTGTACTTGAGAATATTATATAACATGTTTAAGGAGACAGCTGCGTGTCTGACGAATATATTTCCTGTGTTTGTGAGTGTGTGTATGATTGTGAGTGGCAGTTATGAGTGTGTATGTGTGTGTTTGAGATATGCTGTGCCCGTGTACGTATATGTATTGTGTATATGCTGCGGGTATATGTGATTGTTTTTTGTGTGTGTAGTATTTCCAATGTCTTTGGAATCGGCGTGCATGTATGAAGAGAATTATGAATGCAGAAGAAGCGCGGGAGGTCAGGACCGGGATATCTGGCGATCCACACTCTGCTTACCTCGTGAGGCTCCCGGCGTGAAGATATATCATATTTCCACTCGACTCTCGCCAATCACCAAGTTAAGGAGATAGCTTTGTGTGTGCGCATGTGCTATTTGTGTGTGTAAGTGATTATATGTTGTGGGTGCCACAGAATACTCACGTAATAGGAACATCGATGATAATCCCGATGAGCGCGTCAATAAGCATTTCCACTCGACTCTCGCCGTTCACCGTTTTAGGAGATGGCTGCGTGTCTGATGGACTTATATCAGGCGATGGCGGCGTCTGTTCCGGTGTGTTGGGCTGCGAACGAAATATGATTTGATTTTACTGGTGGTAGAAATAGAAATGGAATAGAATAGAAAATATTTATAACAGATACTTTCAAAACGTCAAGAAATCATAAAATACCTAGAGTGAATAACCATTACTTAAAGTAAAAGCAAAATCATATATTGATAGTAAATTAAAAATTAGAATTTAAACTACTTAGTTAAAACATAATAATCACAAAAATTTTCAATTCCTTCAATGATGATAAATGAAGAAAAAGAAAAACTTATTCGTCATGATCAAAGCTAGAGCACTCAGCAGTTCCAAGTGCAGTCTCTACTGAGAAGAACTCCGCTACCCAACAAACTCAGTAGAGTTCCAGTGTACGAGCTCGATCTGCCGCCTAATGGTATAACAACTTTTAAACCAAATACCACGCGAACATTCATTCACTTAATTCGATTTACTAATATGAGGCACGAATCACAATGAGTTTTCAGTTACCACAGGGGTGTGCATTTGCACCTATATTTAATATATTTTTTCTTCTCCAAGTTACTATACTGAATGGTGTATGAACTCTGTCCAGAACGTTTTGTACGCGCCTTGCCTGGGTATCTAGATGTGTGCCCACTTTATACTCTAGAATCATCTCTACAAGATACTTGGTGAACTTGTATGTTTTGTGTATTTTAGAATTGACCCTCCTATAGATCTGGCCGTTGCTTACGGGGTGTCTATTAAGACTATTTTAGACCAAAATTTTACCTAACTTATCCGCCTTTGGCTGAAAACTTTCTGTGCTCACCAATTATCCCGTAAAGTAGACAGTGGAAGTCTCAAAACAAACCGCTTATACGTGTCCAATTAAAGAAAAGACTTAGGGTTTCCACAGGGATGTATATTTGGACCTATATTCAAAAACTTCTTCCGTTATGCTCACCTGACACACCTGGATGTGTGTGCACACTTCATACTTAGGCACCATCTCCACAAGATACTTGGTGATACTGTGTTTTGTTTATTTTAGAAATGACCCACCCATGGCTCTAGCCGCTGCTGCAGGGGTGTCTATTAAGACTATTTTAGACCAAAATTTAACCTATTTAGTTAAGGCAGAGAACCTCTTTGTGCTCACCGATTGCCCCATGAAATATATACACGCTTACACACGTCCAATTAAAGAATAAACTTAGGGTTGCCACAGGGACGTATATTTGGACCTACATTCAAAAACTTCATCAGTTATCCTCGATAAAGTCGGGGAGTTCTCCGCTAATCTTCAAATATAATAATCAATAAAATATAGCTTTTATTACCACATCATAAGATGCTCCTGTGGTCAAGCAGCAGCTCCTTGATAGTACCTGTAGAGTTTTACACTAACCGGTGTGAGGTCTCTTTCCAGAACGTTCTGTGCGCGCCTCGCCTGCACATCCAGGTGTGTGCACACTTCATACTCCGGAACCATCTCCACAAGATACTTGGTGACCGCTCGGATGACCACCACGGCGTTGTAAGTCTGCCATGCCAGCATCGCACTGGGTGGGATAAATTTATAGTATTAAGCGTAAAATCGCGCATGGCCCCGCGGCTGGTGTAGATCGGAAGCGATCTACTCGGTTAAGCGATACGAGCGTGGTCGGGTGTGTGATGGGTGACCGCTAGTGGCAAATTAAAATACGCGTTTCCGTGCTTCGGAGGGCACGTTAAGCCGTCGGTCCCGGTTGCTATCGATAGATAGCAATCGTTAAACCTTGTCGGAGGCCTTATGAGCAGTTTGAAAACATCCGACAGCGGGTTGGCCACTTTGGAGGAGAGTGGTGGAGTAAGCTCCAGGCCACCTCCCAAGAAGGGGAGAGACTCGTGTTCAGCAGTGGGACGTATCAAGGGTTGCCATTATTATCATAAGGGTAAAATCATATCATCATGTAATATAAAAATAACCGCTTTTTTTTAAATTGTTTTATATTATTTCGCATTAACACATGCTTGTGAAATATATTTTATTTAAAGAAAAATGGAAAGAAAAATTTGACTTCAGACGAGACTCGAACTCGCGGCCTACTGGGAATCTAGTCCAGCCGCTCTTCCAATTGAGCTACTGAAGTCCAGCCCGATTTGTCAAATCTTTCCTTCACATTTATTGCATTGCTTTATGGTAGCAGCAGCGCCATCTATTGCCAAATATTGGCGCTGCTGCTACCATAAAGCAATGCAATAAATGTGAAGGAAAGATTTGGCAAATCGGGCAGGACTTCAGTAACCGCTTTTTACTAAATGCATATACAGTGGACCCCCGATAATCCGGCCCCTGTCTAATCTGGCGCCCCCTGTAATCCGACATGACTTTGAATATGTATTTGACAATCTTCGCTAATGTAGATCACGCAGGTTTGAACATGTTACAACTCGTACGCGCCACCGCTATTGTGTGATAGTGTGTAATTTTCCGGATTACAAGGTACCCTTTTGTAAAAAAATCCGGACTATAGGGGGTCTTAGGCAGTACTCTATAATCCGACAAATTCGATAGTCCGACACTGCCCTGCATAATGTTTGTCGGATTACCGGAGGTCCACTGTATATGTATACACGATACATATGCTAAAACAACATTTTTTTACTATTTTTGTCTGTCTGTCTGTCTGTTTGTTCCCGCTAATCTTGGGAACGGCTGGACCGATTTTGACGGGACTTTCACTGGCACATAGCTTATGTAATAAGGAGTAACTAAGGCTTTTATACTAACTTTTATACAAGCTACGCCCACGACTTCATCCGGGTATACTGAATATACTGAACAATCATAAATTCTCACACGGACGAAGTCGCGGGCACAGCTAGTAGATAATAAAAATGATATGAAATATAAAAGAAACGTAACTTCACGCCTGTAATCCCCGAAGGGGTAGGCAGAGGTAAATGCATGCATTCAAGCATACATGCAAACACACCCACGATTCGCCGGTTACGTTTTGGCCCATGTAACAGGTGGCGAGCCTGTTGATATAAAAGAAAACATGCATAAAGTAAAGATATGACTCACTTGTCACTGTTAGGCGCCGCCAGTAGCTCGGTGGCGCGCGTAATGAACACTTGCACCAGGGACCCAAGGTTGCCGGTTTGAGGATTGTTCTGCAGAAACTTCTGGAGAAGAGCCTCGGCGCTTGAATCGAACATCAGTTGTTCTTCTCTGAAAGTTAAAATACTATATTTAGTTGTATTTATTGAAATAAAACTATTTTTACGGATTTATCTCGCGTATATTAAACTAAAATGATTTTTAAAATCAACCCGACGTTTCGGTCGCTTTTCAGCTTCCGTGGTCCCGGGCAGACTGAGGTGACATTTGTCTGACAGAAGTTTGAAAAAGTTATATGTAGCTACCTCCATCGATTTCGTAAACGCCTTGCGTAGCGTTCAGGATTAACACAATAATTACTTATGGTATCTTGAGGTCTTGCAGACTGCTGCGGCTGGGATTTAATCTTGCCAAGTATGGGATCCCATGATGTTGATAATCGCCATCCATCTTCTCTAATGAAATTTGGGTGTTTTTTAATTTCAATAGCCTCGCGTACCATTCGTGGAATGGGTTTGTGTTCTCTAGCGAGTATTTGAATTTTATCAAACCGGATGTAATGGTTCGGCTTATCCGCTATGTGTTCACAGACTGCAGACCTCCCTGTTCTTCGGTTTTTGACATCAGCAATGTGCTCTTCAACGCGGGTGGATACAGCTCTCTTCGTTTGACCAATATATGAGAGTCCACAATCACAATCTAATTTATAAATGCCAGAATTTTGTAATGGAATAGTACTTTTAATGGGTTTTAAATACTGATGAATCTTTTTAGTTGTATTTATTTATTTATTCTTCTATGCACCGAGAACATTAGACGGATTAAGTCCGCCACTCTAGGCATTCTCCAAAAGTCAACCTTTAGGATGTGGGACAGGATTGTGTTGTTTGTTGTCATGAACTTACAATATACAGATAATAAATTCAAGTCATGTATTAAACGCACACTACGTATAGGTCGCGCCAGGTAAAAAGAACGCTGGCGGTCAAGCTGCGCGTCATGTGTTTTTATTTCATTTTATGTTATTCTATGTAATATAGTTTTCAATCTGCCTACCAATACACGAAACCGCAAGCGAAAGCTAGATCAAAAATAAACCAATAGGGTTAGTACTTTCGTGCGCGAGTGTACCGATGCGCGAATACATCCCTTCTACTTTCTTCCAGCGTTCTTTTTACGTGGCGCGACCTATAAAAATGCGTACTATAGACTCGATGACTATCTAAAGTAGTGATTCCCAAAGTGGTCTATATCGACCCCTGGGGGTCTATGACAAACTGAAAGGGGTCGGCATCAGCGAAAACAAAATTTGGGGGTCCATGAAATGAAAATAGGGGTCCACGATAATGGATTTCAACACATAATCTGATAGTACCAATTTACTTACATCATACCAGTGATCCCCAAAGTGGTCCATGGGGGTCTACGTAGGCGTAAATAAAAATGGGAAATACGGGAATGTGATATAAATGTAGCAAGGACGGGGGTCCACAGAAACCAGAAAAAATTGTAAAGGGTCTACAAGAAAAAATAGTTTGGGAACCTCTGATCTAAAGGATAGAGATGCCTGGACAAATGCTAGTCTAGCTCCACAAGACTAAACAATAATTTTGTGAAATGAATGTGCATTGTACTTGATATTGTAAAACATAGTTATACAGTGTCATATTGTGAAAATAGTTTTAAGGAACATATTTTGAAAAGACCCTACTGAGTTTTGTTTTGGCAGGTTTTTTCTCAGTAATGTGGGCTTTGGAACTCTGCCAGTGAATGACAAAGAATGTCCCATATTTTTTTGTTTAGTCTTATCTTGCCGTTTGTAAAAGAAAGTATAGAACATTCTGTTGATACCTATTTTTATCATTAAGTATTTTTGGACTATTATTCATTTATTTTGTTTACTTTGACATATTAATCAACGTATCAGTTGTTATTCGCTTTAATTTTATATTTGTAGTTTGACCTATCACAAACAAATTCTATTATATCCAAGTGAATAAATGAATTTTTGAGTTTGAGTTTTGAGTTTGAGTTTGTGTGGACAGGGTGCGATTTAACCTTATAAAAGGACAATATATATTACAATGTAAATCACACATATCACACTTAATATTAAAGATGTGAAAGTTTCTTTGTTTGGATGTTTGTCCGTCAATCACGCCGAAACTACAGAACGGATTTTAATGAAACTCTGTTACACAGTTAGGGTATTAGCTGACTTAGATTATATGATACTTTTTATCCCGAAAAAATGTTACTGTGGGATGCCATGGGATGATTTGATGAGTTTCCACAGGTTACGCGAACTACACGCGGGCAACAGCTAGTTAAACAATAAATACGGAACAAAAATTAAAAAATATATATATATATTAAAACTATATTTAGTTTTATTACATTAACCCGGCTCACCAAGCCGGTCTATCCACTTCCAGAAGATGGCACGACGAGAGTTGTCTCTCCATGGTCGAACTTCCTCCGGGAGCGGCCGGGATCCTTGAGCTCGCAGCTCCGAGCCGCGCTCATAAACCGCCGCCAGCACTGCGGCCTCGAGGTCCCATGGCGGGCTACCAGCCAGTACACATGCCGCATCACAGGATATGGTGCGGTATCCTCGTATTACTCTGACCGCCATGTCCCGATGCGGTCTCCGCAAAAGCGTCTTGTTTTAGCCGGTTAGAGCATCCACCCATATAGGGGCACCATACAGAGCCATATTAAAACTATATTTAGTTTTATTATAGTTCAACTAGTACTTACGCGGTGGTCGGTAAAGTGATATTAAAAGCTAATAGTTGATTCCAAAACGGATCGTTTGGACAGATGACGTCACTGGAGCAGAAACGGGCCAACAGCTCATTGGAGGATATGTCCGAGTACCGACTTATCGCGACGCCCATGTTCACCTGTAACAAATAAAATTGTAAATCATTGCAAATACGATGCAAATCTTCATTTCAAAACCAGCGTTTTGTACACTATTAATTGCACATATATATTATATAATTCCGCAAATGTATAATTTCGCAACTCAACCGCATCACCTAATACACTTGCCGCTAAATGGTAGTGTTCAGCACTATCGTGTCCCGGTCAGGTGGTAATGTACGGCCCTGCAATTTCCGGCATCTGCATTTTGACAGTGGAAGGAACCAGGCCACGCGGCAAATCACCAATGCGATGGACGGACCAAGTCAAAGCAGCAGTGGAAGGTCAACTGCACGAGTGTTCGAGAAAGGCAACAGTAAGGGACCAGTGGCGACGCATAGTTAAGCAAGTCAAAACATCGTAATGAGCACGACCACTCTGACAAGAGTGTTACGACTAAGAAGAAGAAGAGCATATTTTATTTTTAAAGAAAAATGGAAAGAAAAATTCGACTTCAGGCGAGACTCGAACTCGCGACCTACTGGGAATCTAGTCCAGCCGCTCTTCCAATTGAGCTACTGAAGCCCTGCCCGATTTGTCAAATCTTTCCTTCACATCTATTGCATTGCTTTATGGTAGCAGCAGCGCCATCTATTACCAACTATGCTAGGCAACCGATATAATAGACTTTTCAGTTTATTGAATATCGTAAAGAAGTCGCTTTTACCCTTAATAATTGTTTTTATATTATTTCGCATTAACACATGCTTGTGAAATATATTTTATTTATTTTATTAAATTTCACAAGCATGTGTTAATGCGAAATAATATAAAAACAAGAAGAAGAGCATGTTGACCTTAGTCTTTGTGTGGGTGTCTATAGGCTGCAGTAATCACTTTACATCAATGTGATCTGCACGATTGTTTGCCACTTCCATTACATAAAAAAAAACTGGTCCTATTGATGTAACAGTCCTCTACTCTAAATTGCTCGTGGCCGAACACGCACTTGGCCGGTTTATTATTGGACGAACTAATTTCGAGGCAGCCTTTTGTCAACTTCATCCTGCAAGTCGGCGGAGATGGCTCTCGGCCTAAATATTTTAGAGAGACCCCTGGGCGACAAAACCGTAAGGGTGTTGCGGTAGAGGATAAGACATGACAGCCCTGTAATATGCGACACAGAGGACATTACAGCTTATTCCCCAAGAGTGATCTTTAAGGTAAGCGACCACTTGTCGGTATCGTACGCATCGGACGGATCGTAGTATTCTTTGTAAAGAAACTCATATAAGTGCGTACACCTGTCCGCATCGGACATCGCCAATGCCGACACCGTTGCGATGCGTGCCGATGACGTCATACGGAATGCCGATCAGTGGACGCACCCCGCGCGTTCGCTCTGCATCGTGGGCCATTTGCATTTTGGCGTTTGTCGTGTAGTCCTCCATTCTTGTGACATTTATGACGACCCGGTTAGTCCAGCGGTGCGAAACCACCGTTTGATTCGAAGGGTCGCGGGTTCGATCCCCGCACCGGAACAAATATTTGTATGGCCTACTGACATTTGTTTCGGGTCTGGGTGTTTGTGTCTGTGTTGCATGTGTACAACGGCACCCACGACACAGGTTTATACTTACTGTGGGGCTGTGAGTATTAGCGTATTTTATTATTTTATACACAGAGTCTACACGTGCCCTCACTACGAAAATCCGAATTGGCATCGTCAATCCGTATGCTGGTACTGACCGTCGATAATCCGTACGCTAACAATACGTACTGTGAAAAATTTATCCGTTTGATGCGATGCGTCCGATGCGTGCGATACCGACAAGTGGACGCTTACCTTTATTGAACTCTCTTGTTTTTATCTAGATGTTTACCGGCTACATTATTCACTTACCATTAATGTGAACTAACAAATTAATACACTTACATTCACAGCCCGATACTAGGTATAGTGTTACATGGCCGTTCATTACCACCTGACCGGAACACGATAGTGCTGAACACTACCATTTAGCGGCAATTATATTAGGTAATGCGGTGGTGCCTACGCCCGCGAGCTCTACCACCAGTAGTTCTATTTAATTTTAAATATAGTTAAAAATATGATGCAAACATATCCCATTTCATTTTTTAATGGCCTTGTATGTAGGGACGAGTTTGTAGTGAGCATAGAGTTATACCTCTATGGTAGTGAGTTAATAATTTGATAATTATGTTAAATTTACATTAACAGATAAATTATAGTCATTTACACATACTCGTAGATAAGGGAATGGTTACTTGCTGCCATTCAATAACAAAATGGAATTATATTGGTAGAGTAATAAAAAATAATAAAGGCAACCCATTATACGTCCCACTGCTGGGCACGAGTCTCTCCCCTTTTTGGGGTGAGGCCTGGAGCTTACTCCACCACGCTGCTCCAATGCGGATTGGTGGAGATACGGGTTAGTGGCCAACCTGCTGTCGGGATGTTTTCAAACCGCCCAAAAGACCTCCGACAAGCTTTAACGACTGCTATCTATCGATAGCAACCCGGACCGACGCCTTAACGTGCCCTCCGAAGCACGGAAACGCGCATTTTAATTTTCCACTAGCGGTCACCCGTCACACATCTAACCGCGCCCGTAATGCTTAACCGAGTAGATCGCTTATGATCTTCACCAGCCGCGGGGCCATGCGCGCTTCTACATTGCATATTGGTATAGTTACAATTTAACTAAATAATGCTTTAACACGTTAACAGTGCAGATATCAATTAGAAAATTACCCCTAACGTGCAAATATGTTTTGCAGAAATTTGTTAAGATAAGCATAGGTGTAATGACATATAAAATACGAAAAAGAAAAAATAGAATGCCCCTTGTAATTTCTTTAAGTATTATTCAGGTGGGCCACATCTGCCTACGCCCGTCCGCTCGCGGGCGTAGGCACCACCGCATTACCTAAAAATGTACTTGCCGCTAAATGGTAGCGTTTAGCACTATCGTGTTCCGGTCAGGTGGTAACGTACGGTCCTGTAATTTCCTGCACAGAGGCATAACACTATAGGCCTCAGAAGTGGTAACGCATCTGCATTTTGACCTCTGATCTTTGTGTAAGTGTCTATAGGCTGCAGTCATCACTGAACATCAATGTGAACTGCATGCTTGTTTGCCACTTTCATTACATTAAAAAAAAAACATTGTTTTTTTTTTTTTTTTTTATAAGTATAATCAAATATAATAAGTATATCCTTGAAATATTAGGTTTTTATGGCTGTACAATGAGTGAACACAGAATGAGCAATACGCCTTTGATAAGAATGTGATGGGTAATAGATATCTGGGTCATTCTAAGTTAAGAGGTATTTTCAATGGCAATGATAAAATTTATCAAAAATATACTTTATTAATTTGAAATAAAGCTGTGAGATTTTAAAACTTACTACCTTCTATAAGGTCACTTAAATTCAACAGTGAAATGTATTTAATTTAGTCACAATAGCGACTGAAACATGAAAAATGTATCTCCCCCTGGTCTGTCCCTTACCCCATGTCATTAGCCAGCCAGCCATTTTAACTAGCTTGCAACCATTTAATTAAATTAATGACGCCTAATTTAGAAACTAGATAAACTAAATTAATATAATCTTTGGGCTTGAACTTTGACAGAGGGGAAAGCCTGCATATGGCTACTCCCCTCGTGTCCGCCGCGGCCGCGCCGGTGGCCCGTGTTGCTCTATGGTATACAAAATAATACAAAAGAGACATAGCCTTTAAAACAAATGTTACAATTTTTTCTTAAATGTTACAATTTTTTCTTAAATGTTACAATTTTTTCTTAAATGTTACAATTTTTTACCGGTGGTAGATAGTTTTTTCAAGTTTTTACCAGTGTAGGAGCTTGAAGGTGTAGACACAACTGCATTACCTAATTTATCTGTCACTAAATGGTAGTGTTCAGCACTATTGTGTTCTGGTAAGATGGTAATGTATGACCCTATTATAGGGTCATACATTACCATCACAACTACCACAGAGACATAATAACTACGGTCTCAGGGATGACTCTACATCTGCATTTAAACCTCTAGTCTGTGTGTGAGTGGTCTCTAGATAAATAGATAAATAAAATAAATAAGCCTTTTATTCTGTATCTTTAAATGTTACAAAGTAACAAGTTACATGTATGTTGAGTTTCTTTTAACAAGTTTATGAACAGTGTTATTTGTTAATTCCTAATCTTATACTATGTTTGTAGTAGTGTTAGTAAGATACAGTCCCATTTTGGGTGTAAGCCTTCTCCATCCTTTTCCACATCTCCCGGTTTTTGGCCAAGCTAAACCAAGTGGGTGGTCTATAAACTGCAGTTATCACTTAACATCAATGTGAACTGAAAGCTTGTTTGCCACCTTCATTACATTAAAAATAACCACCATACGGTGTTGGGCACCTATCGATGCAGCCATAGTCTACTTCACAGAGATATCTGCGAACGTAAATGGGTTTCAGCCTAAACGATAGAAGCAACGCGAATACATGAATTAAAACAAATTATGAATTAAATTATTTGACATTTTTTTGAAGGCAACAAAGAAGATTGCACTTGATATGGATCATTAGTGAATAATGTATACATTTTCGCAAAAACCAGAGGTCAAAATGCAGATACGTTGCGACCCTCGGAGCCTACTTTCTTTTAGCCGAAATTATAGTCATGCATTACCTTATAACCGGCACACACGATAAGGCAACGCTTCTAATATCACATAATAATGCGGTATAAACACCAAAATAGTTTAATATGAAATGCTCAAATGATGTGCTCATAGGAACAATTATTGCTATTATATTGTATTTATTACTAGATGAACTACTTTACCTGTTTGTTGGCTGGTGATTGATGATATAAATCACCTAATTTTAGGTAAAATTAATACGTTTTTTCACTAAATTGTTTCTTGCGCCACGAAACCATATTAGAATTGGTAAATGTCGATTTGTCAATTGTCAAATAATGTCATTTGTCACTGTCAAATCCTGACAAAAACTGGGTCTGTTTAGAAAAATCTTACAATAGTTTGTAATCCAATTTGTATTCTCGTTGAATTTTCAGCCTACACTACATGCCCGACATACAAGTGTAGCAAAACAAGCGATGCCATAAAATAAAAAAAAAAATCTTCTTTCGTTCGCTGTCATTTGTTTATATTTTGCATTTTGCAGAATTTGCAGTATTTTGTTTGTAATTTTGTATTCGTATATCATCCTGTTTCCTGTTTTGTTTAGATTCTTTACATTTAATTTTGTCGTTTAGGTTTTCGGCCAATCTGCCTGTCAGTAATTGGGATTGTCTACTTACTTGTGATTTAGGTGATTTAGCAGTTGGCAGCAGAGTTCCATGGTTAATTAAACTAAAACCATCAACCATGCCACCCGATTCCTATAAGATTGAGGTGATCCACCTACTAAATCCCCATTTAATGTGGGTGGAAGTAATAGAATCTTCAGATAAAAATGACATGGTTCTCGAACAAATCGGTGTTTACGGTCTACTGCCGTTGGAAACCACGATAGACCTTGAAAATGAAGACGTTATGTCAGTTAAATGTGACCAATGGGCGCCAGCGGCACTCGCAGTGATAAAAAAGTATTTATGCGAAGCGGAAGAAATTTGGTTCAGCCCTATATATATAGATAGAAGGTATGTTATTTTACATTTTACTATAGATTTACTGATGGTCTTTACGCTCAGTAAATTGGGTAAGGCGGTGGTGCTTTGTCACTTTATGTTTGTAGGTTGACAGACAAGCAAACAGGCCACCTGATGGAATGTGGTAACCGTCGCATATGAACATTTGCAACTCCATGGGAGTTGCCAATGTGCGGCCAGCCCTGACGGACTCTTTTGACGACATTTTCCATGAACCCATATTGTAGCACTGGCGGAACACCTTGGTGGGAACTTTGTTTCACAATTTACATGTTCTGGGCAGAAACATCTGTAAACTGCACTGTTTAGCACAGTCAAGTGTCTAGTCAGAGAGGGTGGAACTTCTCTCTTCAACAGGTATGGTGTGCGAAATGAGCTTGCTCTGAGCTCTTTCAAGCTTTGGCTGTACTTAATGTTTACAAGTTAATACATTCATATGGTACAGAATAACTCTTCACAGTCAGAGACTTGTTTTCTTACACTCTGCATAAGAATATCTTATTTTACACTTCAGATCAACAATATTTGATGACAACATTCACAAATATGGTGATATAATAATAAAAACAGTGACTGGTAAAGTTAGGAAACTTACAAAGATATTGAAGAGGTCTGGGTTTGCTGTAGAGAATGTTCCAGACTTCCACCAGCAGCTCAGCTTGGGTAACATAAAAACGAAACTAAGTAACTCACAAACAAAAGATGTTCTTAAGCAACTCGAGAAATATTACTTGAAGAAGGAAGCCCGAAAGAAGAAATTTGAGAATTCTATAAAAAAACAGACAACTGTATTTCAAACGTCAAATGAATTCGAGTCTTTGCTCACTGAGATGAATGTGGAAAAACATAACCAATATGAGAATGTTATTAATAATAAAATGAGAGACTTTGAAATGTGTAAAGATGTCCAAGAAGAATCTCTCGGTAGAGGTGTAAGTAGAAAAGAAACTCCAGTCTTAACTTCAAATATAGTAAGAAAGAAGTTGCAATTGAGCAAAATTAAAGACGTAACCAGAGATGATCCCCTGCAAGTTTTGAATGCTACAAAAATGTTTTTAGCCGCAAATGCAGTAGCAAAAGATAGTCATTCAGATAGTACGCAACCTAAACAAGACCAGGGTATGAACATGGATTTAAGACGTAAGATGAAAGATTTAAATGAAGACTCAGAAAAAATGTATAAACCTGTTCATGAGAATGATGAAGTAAACAAGCATTCAGTTTACATTGATGGTAAGTGATGTGTGTGAAGTGTAACTTAAAAAACTTGTGACATGTATGACAAATGTATTAATAAAATAGGTACAATGTTCAAATGTAGAGCCCTTTCAGATTAGCGATTTTTCGGAAATTGCTGGGTTCGATTGAGTACGTTGTGAGCCAAATTTGACATTGATTGATTTGACACAGATTGTAAATGACGAAAGCCATTACCGACGGTACCGAATACCAACCGCGAGTTCGCCGCGTACTCGCAGTGCGCGTTATCCTTTATTCCCATCGGCCCCCTCTGAAGCCGGCACCGGGGTGGCTGTTGATACTAATAGTAGTTTTACTTCAATTTTCATTGGTATCTAACGTCCGATGCGAAATGCGAATAAACCATTGTAGTATAACTACAAAGGGGGCAGATGAAACGAACGACCACCGGGGTGGTAAACGCCACCTATTAGTGCCAACGACCACCCCGGTGCCGGGCTCAGAGGGGGCCGATGGGAATAAAGGCGCGTTATCGCCGCGGCGATATTGTTCCGTGCACGCCGCGAGCCGCCGTGTGCTCGTTTCGATCTCGCTCCGACGAAAAATTGCCAAATAAAATCACTCCTGTGCCCTTAAATGAAACATTTTGGGAATTTTTTTTTATGTATCGGAAGTGGCAAACAAGCATGCAATTCACATTGATGTTAAGTGATGACTGCAGCCTATAGACACCCACATGAAGACCAAGGCCAAAATGCAGATGCGTTACCACCCCTGAGGCCTAAGGTATTATGCCTCTGTGCCGGAAATTACAGGGCCGTACATTACCACCTGACCGGAACACGATAGTGCTGAACACTACAATTTAGCGGCAAGTAAATTGGGTAATGCGGTGGTGCCTACGCCCGCGAGCTCCGTCACTGGAGCTCTACCACCAGTAAAAAAGTAAAAATGTGGTACTGCCACATTACCTATCTGCTGCCACATGGTAGTGTTCAGTTCTTTCATGTTCCAGTAAGATGGTGATGTATGGCCTCGAAATAACTATAACAGAGACATAACAACTGTGGTCTTAAGGGTGTCAACTCTTCTCCATTTTGACCTCTGGTCTTTGTGTAGATGTCTAGGCTGCAGTCATAACTAAACATCAGGGGCGGCTTAACCTATAGTGCAGGGTGTGCAATGATCACGGGCGCCTCCGTCTCAGGGGGCTCCGCTCCGCTAATGCATGTCCTCACACCCAAGCATGTGCAAACACCTACGATTCGGCGGCTATGTTTTGTCCTATGTACCAGGTGGCAAGCCTATTGACATCTCGGGGCATATTCGCAAACTCCGAGGTGAGCACTGGAAAAAAAAGTAGCTTTCTCCCCGGGGATTGAATCCAGTACCCCAGCGTATCAGTCTGCTACCACTAGACTACTAAGACAGTTGAAGAAGTTAAATCTAAAAAAAAATTATACATATATATGATACACCACATATTTGGTGCAAAGTCTCATCTCGACTGTATTTAATTTAATCTCCCATCATATTGTGTATTTATGCTAATAAGAATATTAGACATGACTGATCGTATTATAAGCCAACCTCTCTTACAATGTTTTATATATTTTTTAGGTATCCGAAGACCAATAAAAGGCCAGCATTGTAACGAAAACAATATCAAATATGAAAAAGAGAAACTGCCAAGCAACAAAGAGTTTAACCGAAATGTAGACATGCATCAGAAAAATAAATTTACTAAACGTGAGTTCTTTCAACTATTTGAATAACAACATTGGTATATTTATGTGAACACAATGTAGTAACAAATATCTCTTGCAGATAAAAAATTGAAAATTAAAGATATTGACATTGGAAACGAACGACGTGTGGCGTTTGGTCCTCCTGGCATAGATAAGACAAAAATACCCCTAAAAATTGTACCTATTAATGAGAAGGTAAGGGAATCAGCAAAAATAGTCCCTGATGGAGATATAGACATAGACTGCATAAATAAATATCATGATGGTGAAATAGATTCGGATGTAGAGCTTAACATTTCCAATCATACATTAAAATTTAAACCTGAGAATGATTCAGAAGATAATGTTACTGTAAATAAGCAAATTAATGAACACCAAAAAGGTATTGAAAACATAAGAGAAGCGCCTGCAGCAAAAACTAAAAATGCATATAAAGAACAAGCGAAAGTGAGCCACAAAAACGACAGTTCTAGCGAACAGAGTACAACATCAAGCACTTTGCAGAAAAAACTAAGAATGTACAAAGATAAATTTAACAGCTCTCTCACATCTGAATCAGATACAAATAAAGATTCGTCTTGCAACACTGATACACACAAAGCAGAGTCGACAGATGATGAAAGCATTGCCGAAGTATTAGAAAAGTTACAAATTGATAAACCCAAGGAACAAGTCACAAAAATCATTGATAAGAAAGAAGAGTTCATAACGTACAAGAACAATGTCAATCCGTTTAAAAATATAGATCCTAGTGTATCCGTGTTTGTTGAAAAACTTGTCACACCAGTTCTTATGGTGCATACGAAAATGAATAATCGTATCCAACCGAATTTCAATATGAGAGATTTCAATTTCAACACCCACATTCATATTGTGCTTAGAAACATGAACGTAAAACAGCCAATGGCGTTACAGACCATTTCTTGGTTTACTGTATTAAGAGGGTATAGCCTTTTCATGGTCAGTCCAGCATTAAGTGGTAAAACATTGGGCTATTTACCTGCTGTGTGCCGCTTAGTTACCGATTTTAACTTTGAAATGAACAGTGTAGGTCCAACATGTATTATAATTTGTGCTACTGCTAAATCTGCGTCTGATGTTGCGAGAGATGCCAAAATGTTTTTGGGGATAGATGAGAAACTGGTTTCTTGCTATACGGGTGTGAATGAGCAGGACATAATTACGTCATTGCTTAATGGTTGTGACTTATTAATATGCACACCGAGTTGTTTAACTCGTTTGTTGCAAGTCACAGATTTTGGCGTGGACTTGACTCGCCTCTCCACTATAGTTTTCGATGATTGTGAGCGTCTTTTAGATGTTTATATTAACGACGTTAAATTCTTTATGTACAACGTGAAAGAGATGATGAAAAATCGGTCATGTAAAGAACATACAGTACAATACATTTTTGCTTCGAGAACCTGGTGCGACTATATGGAGTCGATTGCGAGGAAAGCTCCTAATTCTGTCATATGTATTGGCGCTTTCCAAGAATGTGTGTTGTATTCCAAAGCGTGTACATCTGTTAGATTTGTAAAGAAAGAGAATAAAGTGCAATCGGTGTTTGATTTTCTAGGCAAAATAGACGGATCAAAGAAAACTGTGATAGTATGCAGGTCGGATGACGAAGTTGACTTACTTCAAAAGGCTCTTAGCAATAAACCCGTTTTTGCATCTGACCACAAGATGACGGTTCAGGGTTTATACAATTTAAACAGCTCCTGGGCCGAATATGATGCGCCTTTAGCTGGTCCTATTCTAATTTGCTGCGATAGCAATTTGACTCATTTAAATATTACCGATGCTCATTATTTATTGCATTTCTCTCTGCCACAATTATATTCTATGTTCTGTAGAAGGTTCTCAGTGTTAAACGACAACTATGCGTCAATTTTCAATTCGAACAGTGAATCCGTGAAAATTAACATTTTATTGGAGGAAGATAATGTGGAACAATTGCCCAAAATCATGAATTTTATTAAACGTTGCACTAATAACACACCTGAATTTCTGGATGATATCTGCAAAAAGATATTAGTAGAGAAAGACATAGTAAAAGCTAGTCATTTTGTGCCAACCTGTGACAATTTACTAGCTTTGGGACACTGTCCCGATTTCTATAATTGCCAACAGCGTCATACTATTCAAAAAGTCGATCAACCAGAGGATTATTTGCCCAAAAATGGTATTATTACCTTTAAGGTTCTGCATTACCACACAGCAGCGTTATATTCCGCTAGATTACTATCGCATATCCAAAATGGAGAGGCGAAGAAATATCCAGAAACGTACAGTAAACTGTCTTTAAAAATGGGATTGTACTATAGCAAGGAAGCAAACAAAATACCTCACGGTATTCCCAAAGAGGGAGACGTTTGTGCCGTTTCGACAAAACCGAGTCTATTCGCGCGGTGTCAAGTTATCAAAATTTTGAATAAATATTCGAATGGCAAACCTAATTATCTGCTTATCCGTTTATTGGATGAAGAGATTCTAGAGCGAACGCGGGATATATATCTCTATCATTTGCCAGAAGAACTTAAAAATATACAGACACACATTGTTCAAGTTAGGCTCGCCAATATTCAACCTAAAGATAAAGATATCGTGTTCTCAAACATAGCTAAACACGAATTGAAAAAGATAACTGACTCGGACGATGATTTGTATTTAAGAGGCAAAGTCGTTATGACTGTTGGGAATTGTATATATGTTAACACGTTAGAAGCTTGTGTGGATCTTAGGTCGCTGAGCGAAACCGTTGTAAAACATAATTTCTTACAAATCTTACAAGGCACGTATGCCCTACAGAATCCTGATCATTTGCCTAAATTGCTAGCACTTTGTGAACAAAGTGGTATAAAAGTCAATATATGTGAGTTTATGGAAGAAAAGAAAGAGGTGAAAAAGATTCCTCCGACGCCGACTTGGGCCCATTTGGAAAGCGAAAAACTTTCTTTAGTATTCTTTGCGTTTGCATTCACACCCGATAAATTCTTCATACGTGCCGCAAAATTTGAGAGTTGCATGACAATTTTACTGAAGGACATAAAGAAGTATGTTGAAACAAACCCAAAACCATTGGCAGAAGTGACTGAGGGTGCTATCGTTTTGGCAAAATTCCCGGACGATGCGACATACGAGCGCGCTAGAATCGATAAAATCGAAACGAACAAAGTAAGATGTTTTTTCGTCGATCAAGGCGATTGGAGGGACGTTTCAGCTGCAGATTTGACAGATATACCCGAACAATTCATTACGCAGTTGCCATTCCAAGCAATAGAATGTCGTTTGATTGGCGTACAAAGACCTGGTGAAGACTGGACAGATTTCAGCATCAACTGGTTTTCTGATCAATGTTTCGAAAGTAATGCTGTAGATTTGAAACAATTGTATGTAAAGTTCTTCACTAAAGAAAAAGCGGAGTCCACTGATGGACATAAATATGGGGTGGCATTGATAGATACTACAGGGGAAAAAGATATTATAATCAATCGATCGATGATTGATCTCAATTTAGCTCTAGAAAATGAAAACGAAGTACAATATCTTAATGATTTGAATCTTGATAAGATGGTTGGGGATGGTAGTGAGTCGATAGATGATGATTGGGAGAAAGTATCCAAAAAATCTTCGAATTATGTTGAAGAGAATCCAGACAATATATTCCTCCGACAGCCAATAAGATCAGTGCCGTTGGTTGAGTCAGACTTCGATTCCGACGACTCGGAGAAGTTCGATTTCAATATGACAAATGATTTCGTTAGTTTATTTAAACCAACGAACGCAACGGAAACGCAACCTTATATGCCTGCCATAAAAGATAAAGAATCAAATGAGCAGACAGAAATGAAGGAAGAAGCAGGTTCAGTAAAATCAAACGATTTCGTTGAATTACCGAAATTGGAACGAATTTCTGATAAAGAATCAAATGAGCAGACAGAAATGAAGGAAGAAGAAAGTTCAGTAAAATCAAACGATTTCGTTGAATTACCTAAATTGGAACGAATTTCTGATCCACAAAGTTCTTTGCCAAAATGTTTGATACTCTCACCAACTAAAAATATGATGAATCAATTGGACTCCGATGATTTTTCGTCACCAGAATCACAAGATACCGACAGTGTTACAACTCCAATCAAGATTTCTAATGTTCCTAATAGAAAACCAAAGTTATGTTGGCGCCAAGACAAGATATCTGTTACAATTAAAATACAGATAGTTGTGGATAGTTACGATTTAGCAATTCAAGATAGATTAATAACTTTTAAAGCTATGATTGAAGATATAAGCTATGATTTTGAAATAGAATTGTATGGTGTTGTTGATAGCAACCGTTGTTCGCATTCAAATAAGGGACAGTATATCTTAGTAAAATTATATAAAGTTATGGAAAAGAACTGGTTGACGTTAACTCGAGATGGAGGCATTAAAAAGTGGATTGTTTACGATTTAGATTCTATAGATACAGAATCTGATGATGATGAAGTATATAACAGTGATGGTTTAAATAATATAGTGACTAATGTAAGTGATAGTGAGAGTGATGAAGATGGGTTTGATGATATCACTATGGGATATAATAAATAATTAAGATTTGTAACTTCACTTTGTACCAAAGAGAGAACTGATAATGTGAAGCTATCATTAGTATTGTCTTTTAAAGTTTTTAACGTATTTTATAGATTGCTAGTTAAAACATATATTATTATATTTTGAAAATCCATACATTTCTTTAGATAATTTTATTGGTTGTTGATCGTGTATGGAGTAACATTATTTTATGATGTTCAAATTTAATACCATGATCGATCCGAGATGATATTCGGGATATGTAAGGATAGAATTTAATTAAGGTTAATGTATTTGTTTCGAATAATTGTTTTATTAATTATTAAGCCACTTTGCAGTACATTGCTGTTTACCTAAAATGATGGCATTTATCACGTAACGTTAAAAAAGCAAAATACCGAAAACGGCTGTCGAAATAATGTCAACCGAGTTACAACGCTTTCTGGACCCGAAAATCTAAAAAATCAAAGTTTCTTTTATCAATCCAATCAATTCCAACGTGTCCGTGATGGATTAAAAGAAGTGTTTCTATGAAATCTCCCTTTTTCCTGTTCCTCTTTTTTTTTGTGTGGAACACCTGTATTATATTATTGTGGAAATTATATTTGCTGATATATGTCGCGTGTAATCACCACCAACACTTCCTCTATTACCACAACTCGTGACCCACGGTAGTTGGAAAGCGACCGAAACGTCGAGTTTTTGGAAAATTGGTGGTATTGGCACGCGAGAGAAATCAACAAATATAATTGCCACAATGTGCAAAGCTGACGAAAACCTATGAAAATATAACCTGTATACCAAGTTATTTTATGTACTTTCTTTACATCTTCGCGGTTGGATTTTTTCCCTAGCAGCTAATTTTGGAAGAGATCGCTCTTCAAGCGATAAGGCCGCCCTTTGTTTCACAATTTACTTAAGTTTCTTTTTATGTATCCTTGTGTCTTTGGTGTGCAATAAAGAGTATTTATTATTATTATTAATTTTCTAGAGCTGTTGTCTGTAAGCCATACAAATATATACAATACAACCCTACCTTGTTTGAAGAGGTTGGCTTCTTAAATCAGAGTATATTGTTCCAGAGCCACCATCCACAACCTTTTTGTCACCACTCCACCAATCTTCATAAATAAAAAACAAAAATCTTCTCAGCCTTAAGGTTGACTGGTAGAGAATACTTGGTATTTAGTCCGCCATATGTATGTTGTCCTAAGATTGGCCGACTCGTTATCTTGTGTTTTTTTTATGTCATTAGAATGACAGACAAGCAGACGGGCCATCGGATGGAAAGTGGTCACCGTAGTATGCTGGGCAGTTGCCAACGCGTTGCTATCCCTGAAGGACTCTTTTGAAGAACCCCATATTTTAGCACCGAAGGATCATCTCAGAGGGAAGTTCGTTCCAAAATCTACACTTTATAGACAGAAACGATCTCGGAAACCGCACCGTTGAGCACTGTCAGGTGTTTAGGTGGTGAGGACGGAACTTCTCTCTTCGGCGGGTAGTGCGGTGTAGGCAATGAGACAGTGGCACTAAATTGAATAGTTCAACAGAGCACTGACCAGTGTACAGACGGTATAAAATGCATAGACTACCAATGTCTCTGCGCAGGCTCAGATGATCCAATCTATGAGTAAGTCCTGGATCGTTAACGATGCGAATGGTGCGTAGTGCGAGTCAAGTGGACCAAGCTGGTATTTAGGGGCTCGCCCACAAATAAGAGCAATATTGCAGATGCGGCCGCACTTTGGTCTTATAAAACTGTAGTAGCTGCCCCGTTGTGAAATACTCGCTTTGTTAAGTATTCCTAGTACCGATACTCTTACCAATGGCGAGCAGACTGCCTTGGAACTGTGGTGCTACAATGAATGGGCCTTTTTTTTAGCGGTGAACGCGCAGACTGTTTGTCTTCGAGGGGTTGAACTGCACTAAATTGAGTCTACCCCAATCCGAGACCCGCTTCAGAGAGTGCTCGACTTCAGACCCAAGTCTAGTCCTGCTTTCCTGGATAAGCGTCCGAGAGGTATATGCACGGCTAGTGGAGTGTACATCTCCCGTATTGACGTCCGCATAGCAATAAAAATTGGAGCTTTGCTCCAACATTCCATTGATATGCAGAAGAAAGTGGGAGATAGCACAGAGCCTTGCAGACCACCAGCGTTAATAGATAGTTCGTCTGAGCGCTAACCGTCTAACTAGGAGCAGTATAAAACGCGAAGGCAGAAAGTTGGCTGTCCAGTTGCATAACCTCTCGGGAAGACCGTAAGATGGAAGATTCGCGAGAAGTGCTACTCCGCCAGGCCCAGTCAAAGGCCTTAGCAATATCTAGACTTACAGCCAATGCTTCCCCACTCTTGTCCAAGGCGTAAGACCAATGGCGCGTGAGATATACTAGAAGATCAGCAGATCTGCCGTAACGGAAGCCATATTGGCCGATCGCTCATCAGCTGGTGATCCTCTAGGTGCAACAGCAGTCAGTGTGTTCAGTCTTCAATCTTCATCTTCCCTTTAGTGTCTTTAAGTCTTTACTTGATGTGCTTCGTACAGTTTGCAAAATCACAATATTATCTCATGTTTTTGGTGACTGATTTTTACACATAGCATCGTACAAACACCCACTTGAGGAACTATATATTATTCAGTCCACCCATACGCTTTAACACCGCTCGGCAATATCCTGAAACTAAATAGCTTCCGTCCTTCCTCGTGATTGCGAGTCTTCTCTTTAAGCGCTCTAAGCCACTACAGATCGGCTGTGAACATATTATAGGTTAGGATCCCACTACACAATCATTTCGTTCATCCAGATATGCTACAAACCTAATTTTTACGCATATTTATAATCTAGACAATATATATCCACTAGGTTGCCTATCAAAAAATGGCCGCAAGTAAAACACAGCAGAACGAAATGATTCTGCAATAGGATCCTAACATATCAGTTCGCGGTGGATTGGTAAGTCTTAGTCAATAAGGTCTTCTGATCTTGTAATATCTGTTCTTAGAAGAGCACTACGTATAAAATCGAGCAATGTTCAACGGATGCAGCGTTAATAGTCACTATGTAGACACATATCTTCTTCTTCTTTGTCGTATTATTCATTACTGAAGGTCGTGCCCGTTTTGGTAAGTACCTATAGGTGTAGCAGCTGACGAGTTACTTCCAGGCCGCTATATCTTCAGCTTTTGTGAGAGCTGCAGTCACCGGCAGTCCAGTAATCTCTTTTATGGTGTCAGACCATCGGCTAGGTGATCGGCCTCTTTCCGTCGTCCTTGTGTCTTTTTCCGTCTACTTTACCCACCACAACCAGTTTATCGAAGTTTTCTGGTTGTCTTCGAACTAGAGTGAGAATGCACTGATAAGAGATTGTCGAGAGCCTAGTTCTGATTTTTAGCTGGTCGAGGATAGATTTGTTTGTTCTTTTTGCTGTCCACGCCACGGTATGCCCCACATCTTCCTCCAACACCACATTTCCAATGCATCGATCTTCTTTCTATCCACAGCCTGGGTCAGACACATAAACGATACAATATGAATATGCCAACTTTCGGGTCGTTTTGAAATCCCCAAGCGGACACGTCAGACATCGCGTAAGAATGACTTATCTCCCAAGTCCACCCATCCTTGGAAGAGCCGCAAATAACAATCGCGATATACAACCAGCTCCACAGTTTCTAGCTTTGAAAGGCTAGGAAGTTATCGAGCCATAGGTTCTATAGCTGATAGATTTATTTATTCAACTGTAATTTAGTTCATAATGTTTAGTGAAACTTTGTATTTATATCCTTGAGCAAACTAGTTACATGGAAAAGAAAGTTGTACTTGAATCCGCCTAATTCATTTCATTCATTTTCATTTTATTCGAACCTACCGCAATAAGTGAGATTGGTTTTTGCTTCCATTTTATTTCGTAAGCCGTGCAATCATTCCGTTTCTGAGTTTGAGAAATGTACTCGTAGTTTATAGAGAGAGTACAAGCCTAAGCTGGGCTCGCAATATTTTAGTCTGTCATAAAAATTTCCTCAATTTTTCTCAATTTTCCATTTTTTTCAGTTGTTGGGATTTTTCTTTCATTGGCAGAATAGTAGCTGTAAATAAACTTGTTTTGTTAATGTAAGCTACTGTTACATTAACAAAACAAGTTTATGTCGAACTAGGAAATGCATATGACGTGAATCTCGTGAAGGGTGAGAAGGGTAAAGAATTTAATAAATTGATTTAGCTCATAAGATTGAAAGAAAACCGCCTTCGCTTATATATTTTACAGTATTTACAAATTAAATTAGATTTGTAGTGCTATGGTATCAATGTCATATAAATAATAATTCTATTCTCATTTCTGTTCATTCTCTGTCTCATTCTGTTTATGTTTTTCAAAACAGCTCATACAACATTGATCAAAATTATGACTGCATGATTTTGTATACATCCAAGAAATAAATGTATGTCGAAGGCCAAAAGTATTGTTTTTGAAACATATTTTTGAGTTGTTAAACACTACGCCATGTATGTGTATCAGAAAGTAGGTGTACCACATCGACTATGGAACCAAAAAGTAGGTGTACCACATCGACTATGGTAGAAGAAGGAAGGCTGATTGGTCTGGTGTACCATTATCAGTACTTAAGTGGCGATATTCGCTGTAGGTTATGATTATATAAAAAAATAAAACATTTGCGAATCCGCCTTTTATGTGATATCCGTAGTGGATTGTACAGTTACATGTTCGTTTTCTTTAGACTGTGATTGTACTATGGAGGAACTGGCCACTTGACGACACGGGCACCTTATGCGGTGGTAATAAAAGCTATATTTGATTAATTTAGTATAAGCGAGAGTTCTCTGACTATACAATAATAATAATAATAATAAATACACTTTATTGCACACCAAAAGAAAATTCACAAAAAAAATATACATATCAAACACATATGTTACAATGGGCGGCCTTATCGACGACCCGGTTAGTCCAGCGGTGTGAGATGACCGTTTGATTCGAAGGGTCGCGGGTTCGATCCCCGCACCGGGACAAATATTTGTATGGCCTACAGATATTTGTTTCGGGTCTGGGTGTTTGTGTATGTGTTGTTGGTGTACAACGGCACCCACGACACAGGTTTATACCTACTGTGGGGCTGTGAGTGTAAGCGTATTTTTTTTTTTTTTTTTTTTTTTTTTTATCGCTAAAATAGCTATTTCTTCCAGGCAACCCTAAAGATAACAGGACATATTTAACATAAAAACAGGTAGGGTGTGCGTTATTAACTTAAAACTATTAGTCCTAGGACAGACATGAAAAACGACAAAGCAAGAAGGATACAAGTACACAATACTAAGGTAGAGAACATAAATAGAAAGACTTAACCTGATGTTTAAATGCTACAATAGTCTGAGCTTGTCTAATTGCAGAGGGCAATGCGTTCCATAAGCGTACAGATTCAACTGAGAAGGATTTGGTGTAGAACTGACTGGAGTGAATGGGAGTGCTCAAACGCAAAACCATTGAGGATCGAAGGGAACGGGAATGAGAGAGAGAGAGGAAAAAACAAAACTATCTTTTAAATATTTGGGACTGTTAGGATTAAATAGCACGCAGTATAAAAGAGAAAGTATACGTACATTCCGGCGATGTTGAATGGAGAACTACTTGAGCTTATTGCGATATTCGGACACATGATCATATTTGCGAAGACCAAATATGAATCTTATGAAAACATTTTGAAGGCGCTCAAGTTTATGTAGTTGCTCTTGGGTCAAATTGAGATAGCAGACGTCAGCATAATCAAGTATCGGAAAAAGTAAGGATTGTGCAAGCGCAATTTTAGTAGGATCAAACGTTACTCCCTGGTTCTTAACCTGTACAATGTACTCCAGCAGCCAATAGCGGTTGCAGCAAGACAAGAAGGGGAAAAGAGGTCATAGTTCTATAATAGGGACTCGTACTAGTCTCTTTAAAAAAAAATAATGCAGGTAGTTATACAATTTACGAAATTATTTTTAAGAAGATATATTAATGGTACATTTGTGATTTGGGGAAAAGGAACCATATTATTGTCTTACTCTGGTCCCATTTTTGTCCCCTTCGGAAAGTACCAAGTCCTAAAAATTGATGTTTAATATGTTTATTATAATTCTTAGATTAAGTTATAAGCATAGATTTAAGTTTAATTAATATATTTGTTGTAATCATGGAGTTAGGCAACAAATTATTATGAATACAAAAGTTCATGAACGAGAAATCTCATGTATTATAATATTTATCTTCGAATAACGATTGGTCTGCGCTTTGCTTTATCTAGAAACTGCTAGCATTCTACAAATATGTGGCAAGCAATACCAAAATGGACACAATTAGTTTTATTTATTTTTTATCCGGATCCTTGCAAAAATAACCAACTTGGATATGAAAACGTAATTGCTTCCTTTTGGTAGTTCGTAATGTTTGTCTAAAAAAAGACCCATCAGAATATCAGCTTTGTAGCACTTTGCTACAACAAAAAGCTGAGATGGGTGCTGTTTTTCTTGATTTCACATAACTATTCCTTTAATTTTAGTTACTCTCCTTTTTGTCTGTGTGGTATGAAGAAAAAAAGATATTTTTCTTTTCGATAAAACGTATAATTTCCTAGATACTAAACATATTAGCTCTACTATTTATAGGTAATAATGCGGGTTTATTAGAAAAGTGTTAGTTAATTTAAATGGAACGGTTTTTACTCATAGAAAACGATGTGTTATGATTGCGAATTAGAAAATTACTTTACATTTCCAAGTCGCCGATTTTATTTTGATACTGTACAAAAAAGGAATTTTTCTATTTTTTCAAAGCGGTATCTAGTAGTGAAGCAGAGACTAATCCCAATGTGTACTTATTTCTACATTTTCCTAACTCGGATTGTATGCAGAGTGCTCCGCCGAACTGTTTGATTTGGTGCTGCTATCACTTAACATTTGCACACGATAAGGGTAGTCTCAAATCTGTTGGGGAATTGATAAAAGGCAATATATCTACCTAAAAGTATTTCAAATGACACTATAATATGTAATATGTAAAATAATATGTTATCAACATAACCCAAAGGTTGACTGGTTGATTATGCCTTATAGTAGTCATAAATATCTCTTGATCTCTTTGTATGTAATAAACTTTTGATAAATAATGCCAATGAAGATCACCAATCACTTTATGCTTGAGACAAATTGTCAATCAGAACCGGATTTAGGGGGAGGGAGAGATAAGTTCCATCTTCCCTCACAAATCAGCCAAGCCCAATCAAGATCCCAAAATATAATTGGATGGACAAGCGTTCTCCGACAGTTCTGTCCCCTTTGGGTTGATCACCAATAGCATTTGGCACTTGTTTTTATATTATTTCCTTCGCAATAATACACGTCAGTGAAATATTTTTTTAAGAAAAATGGAAAGAAAAAATTGATTTCAGGCTACTGCTGCCACCATAAGGCAATGCAATAAATGTGAAGAAAAGATTTGACAATCGGGTGTGGACTTCGGTAGCTCTGTTGGGAGAGCGGCTGGACTTCCCAGTGGTCGCGGGTTCAAGCCCCGCCTGAAGTAAGTTTTTCTTGCCATTTTTATTTAAAAAATTTCACTGGCGTGTGTAAAAATAATATACTTGCCGTATTGTGCCCGGCGTGACAGGTGGCGGTCCACATCGCAGTTTTGGCCTCTTATCTGGCGCTCCACTCCTCACTCGTAATTTTTCGCTTTTGAGAGATTCGCCGACAGAACGATTCACCCATGGATGTTTCGTCAAGAGAATTTACCTATTTTAATTTGAGTGTTGCAAATGTTAATATGTGATTTTGTTTTTATATTTTTTTATATTATGTTTAAAAATGCCATGTGGTGCTACATACGTTTTGTGATGGTAGTGGAATACCTTTTTTAGTTTGAATAAAAATTGATTATTATATTTTTGTTGTTTTATTACGAGATTTTGCCAGCAAACTATTTAGGTAGTCGTAGTAGGTTTGGCCCAGGTGCGGGGTATTTTTATATATTTTAAATAGTATGTTCTTAGGTTTTCGCGAGCTGTACTCATTGAAATAAAACTAGTTTTCGGATTTATCTCGCGTATATTAAACTAAAACGACGATTACCACCTCAGTCTGCCCGAGACCACGGAAGCTGAAAAGCGATAGTGTGATGGGTGACCGCTAGTGGCAAATTAAATGCGCGTTTCCGTGCTTCGGAAGGCACGTTAAGCCGTCGGTCCCGGTTGCTATCGAAGGATAGCAGTCATTAAACACTGTCGGAGGCCTTATGGGCGGTTTGAAAACATCCGACAGTGGGTTGGCCACTAACCCACCCACCTCCACCAATCCGCATTGGAGCAGCGTGGTGGAGTAAGCTCCATGCCTCCCAAAAAGGGGAGAGACTCGTGCCCAGCAGTGGGACGTATAATGGGTTGCCATTATTATTATTATTTCACTAATTTATTCATACTCTCACTATATATTTTTTTTACATATACATGTATATAAAGGGAAAACAAAAACAACGTATATATAAAAAAATGCAAAATGGTTGCCGCCGGTAACGGGAGCAGGGTCCAAGCTGTCGGCGGTTAGGGGCTGAGAGAGAGGAACCTCCTCACAATACGTGCCCTGTCGAGAAAAACCGCTTTCTGCATTAAGCCCTTGATCCAACTTCCCAGCGAGAGCCTCTTAAGGTAGTGGTCGAGGCTCTTCGCCA
This sequence comes from Macrosoma leucophasiata, assembly GCA_036365455.1. Taxonomy (NCBI): domain Eukaryota; kingdom Metazoa; phylum Arthropoda; class Insecta; order Lepidoptera; family Hedylidae; genus Macrosoma; species Macrosoma leucophasiata. The sequence goes on from JAWQUS010000015.1 coordinate 7,052,746, forward strand.
TGAGTCCGTTTACCGTGACGACTATCGGTACAATTACAGCCGAGTCCACATTATTATTATTATTATTATTCAAACAATTAGAAAACTTACTGGTGGTAGAGTTCTAGTTTGGAAGCTCGAGGGTCTAGGCACCACCGCATTACCTAATCTATCTGCCGCCAAATGGTAGTGTTCAGCACTATTGTGTTTCGGTTAGATGGTAACGCCCATAGATTTTCTAACGAAGTAGATAATAAATCTATGGTAACGAGTAACGAACCGGGGGTGGCAACGCATCTGCATTTTGACCTCTGGTCTTTGTACCTGCACAAGTGATGACTGCAGCCTATAGACACCCCTATAGGCTGCAGTCATCGCTTAACATCAATGTGAGCTGCATACTTGTTTGCCACCTACACGAAATAAAAAAACCCGGGAATCGAACCCAGGACCCCAGCGTAGGAGTAGCGGCTTACTTCCACTAGGCTACTTATTAGGTACATTTTATTGAAATTTTCATACGAAATAATGATTTTTTCGATATTGGTATTATATCAATATTTTGAAAATAAATAAAACATTCTAATACAATTCATACATTTATTTGTGTCCACAATTTTAAATACAACGTGTACGTTGTATTAAAAATTGTGGGTTAAATACACGAATAAATTAGGTTACATACATACTTAAATTTCTAATTATTAACAACAACGAATAATATTAATATTACAAAACAATTTACTTTCTATATTTAGTATGAATGAAATATGATTAATTAATACTTATTTATATAATAAACAGCATATTTTATAAAGAAAGTAACATTTTGTTATGCCTTCTTGCAAGTAATTATTACAAATTAGCTGTTGGCCGCGGCTCCGCCCGCGTGAAGGTCGCTTTCGCGTAACCTGTGGAAACTCATCAAATCATCCTATGGCATCCCACAGGAACACTTTTTCGGGATAAAAATCCCACAATCTAAGTCAGCTAATACCCTACCTCATCAACAAATTTCAACAAAATCCGTTCAGTAGTTTCGGCGTGATTGACGTACAAACATCCAAATATTTACACAAAGAAACTATCACTTGTATAAAATTAGTGTGATACACAGCAAGCAATGCTTTTGTATTGAGTTGACATTTCGTAGACTTTAAATAAACTTCAACTATATTTTAAAAATAATCACTATCAACGCACGTTAGTACTTTAGTACCTAATTATTATATAATACAATTAGTACCTAACTATCAAAATATTAAATTATTTTTAATAACAAAAAAAAACGTGTGTGAACAGTGCTCAACAATAAATATTGCACATCGAGCCTAGGAAGGAGACTTCGACTTATTTCGGGTCTGTAGAGCGTTATCTCTTTCGCATCGTACCTATTTGACGTTTGTCGACCATTTTGATGAAGTTTTGACCAATACCGGACTGTCAGTGCTTACGTAGGCAGTGTGCAACAGAGATAACGCTCTACGAAGTCGAAACGAGCAGATCGTTTCTTTCATAGGCTCGATGTGCATTATTTCTTGATGAGCACTAACTTCAGACTGTTGTTTTTATCTGTCGGTGTGCGCGCGCATCGTAAAAAATCACTCATATGTTTTTCCAATCGCGGCAAAAGAAGCACAACTTCAATTAAACATAAATAGTATAAAGCGATATGGAATTATTAGGAATATCAATAGCTCAAGAAAATTTAAATAAAATGCGTGGAATAATATAACATATTAGGTTGGAGAAAAAGTTTCTTCGCATTTTTTAAGATAATTCAAAACATTTTTTAATTTATTTAATTTAAATTTAACTAAAGTATGTATGTACCATTTTGTTCGATAACCTTTTGCCATCTTGTAGGTAGGGACATGATCCCATTGCTATAAAAAATTTGGGACTTCTCATCAAAATACTGCGACAAATTTTATCTGTAATAGGGCGACCAGAGCGAGGTGCATCTTTGACAGCAAAATTTCCGGATTGAAAACGCTTAAACCAAATGTGTGCTACTCTCACAGACACTGCACTAGGTCCATAAACATCGCAAATCTTTTTGCATTTTTACCTTTTTTGTAGAAAAAATTTAAAATGTATCGAATTTCTTCATTAGATTCACTCATCTTGACAGTACGGAAAACAAATAAAAATCACACATTTGCCTAATTTGAATTTGGAATTATGTTCTTTAAAATTTTAACTTTCAATGATACCAAAACCAACCAGATACAAATACTACAGCCAAAGAGATTTTATTACAAGTTCATACATACTATAATGCGAAAAGACTTTTTCCCCAACCTATTATACCAACAAATAATACTGTTAAACATTAAGAACTAAGTAACATTAATTATTAAAATACAGAAACACAATAAAACTAATTTCAATGTAGGTAGGTATACATTTCTAGAAAACAAGACAAGCATTTCAGTTTTCCGTGCCATCATGAAAGGACAACTTCCATTTGGGCCCGCGCCTTGTACAGTATATCAAAAGATAGAGAAAAATACGTAGATTCATGGAAAACTACTCAAAAAAATAATTTAAATCGTTTTTTGTGGCAAATATTTTTTGTTTTATGTAATTTTTGTATGACAACAATATTGCTACTATGACATTCTTGCTTTTGAAATATACTTACGACAATTAATTGAAGGTAACACTAATAAATGATTTGAATAGCTGAAAATCATTTAGTATTCTATGCTTCTTCTCTCAATATAGCGCACATGGTGCAGGCCCAGAAGGGAAAGGAAATAACTCTTCTATGGTACGCGAGAGTGTGGCTCCTTGGGGGAGGAGAGGGGGTGGGGGGTTAACTTCTTCGAGGAGAGGAGCATATCTTCTATGGAGGGTGGGAGAAAGACTTTTATGGGAAGAGAAAGTACACTCCCATGAGGGGGAGAAATAACTCCCTTAGTGAGGGGGTTGAGGGGTTAGGATTACACGTTGAATCTAGTCTCGCTGCCGTCTGCCAGCATGAGTGTGACGGTCCTGCAGTTGGTCCACACGAGGCGCGCCAGCCGCGCGGGGTTCAGACGGGACACGTCCGCCATGGGGGCCGTGCTGTAGCACTTCACGCAGCGCGTCTGAGCTGCCCCTAGGCCGAACATACCTGAGGGTAGGAAGTTAATGTATTCTTCATGAATTTCTGTAATCCTTTCTTATGAGGGTAGAGCTGGTGTCCTGAAATACAGGCTTTGCTTAGTTTAGGAACCAGTCTCCCACAATTTACTTTAATAATCACTCACGACTTTTTATGTTTTTAGTATGTTAAACTGTGTAGTTATTAAGGTTATAGTGGTGATAAAAAAAAAAAAAATAAAAAAATAATAATAATAAAAAAAATTGATTAAAGTACTTGGATTATAACTATATACATTAAAAAACTAGGTACTGCCTGCAACTTCAACTACAATTGTCGCTTAAGGGTATAGTTTCATCTCCTTTCGGGATTCCACTTTATACCGCGTCACGATTGTCAGAAGTCGCGTATGAGGCTAAGAAGCGTCCCTCCGGACCGAAGTAGCGCACCGTGACACGTCCGTTATGTTTTAAAGAAAAATGGAAAGAAAAATTTAACTTCAGGCGAGACTCAAACTCGCGGCCACCGGGAATCTAGTTAAATTTTTCTTTCCATTTTTCTTTAAAATATATTTGACAAGCATGTGTTAATGCAAAATAATAAAAAAAAACAATTATTAAAGGGTAAAAGCGACTTCTTTACGATATTTCCTATACTGCAAAGTTTATTATATCGATTGCCTAACTAGTATAGTGTGGCAATAGATGGCGCTACTGCCACCATAAGGCAATGCAATAAATGTGAAAGAAAGATTTGACAAATCGGGCAGGACTTCGGTAGCTAAATTGGAAGAGCGGCTGGATTAGATCCCTAGTGGCCGCGAGTTCGAGTCTCGCCTGAAGTTAAATTTTTCTTTCCATTTTTCTTTAAAATATATTTCACAAGCATGTGTTAATGCGAAATAATATAAAAACGTCCGTTAAGTGTTGCCAAAGACTGGCAACTACCGACGTGGAGCTCGTAGAAAGTTCATTGGTGGAATACTATAGCGTAGAGATCACCGCATAAGCTAATCTATGTATGTATGTATCTTCACGCCAGGTCCCTAACGGGGTAGGCAGAGAGTGTAGAGCGCCAGATATCCCGGTCCTGACATACCTCTCGTGCCTAGTCTACCTTCATCGTTATCTTCATACATGTACGCCGATTCCTAATTCCACCATCAGACAGAACTCGACCTATTTGGTCATGGTAGGTCAGTCTTGGTCTTCCTGGGCCTCTGCCAACTAATCTATGCCATTAAATGGTCGACGGTCACGTCACGATATAAAAACAACTTAGGTCATAGGCAATGCAAAAACACATACTAAATCTACATACCTGCAGTGCTTTGCCAAAAAGACAGACGATTGTCGGACGTGGCGTAAGAGGCTAAGTAGCGTCCGTCCGGACTGAAGGAGCACGCCGTGACCGGCCCGTTGTGGGCTGCCAGTGACTGGCAACGGCCGGCGCGGAGCTCGTACATCGCCAGTTGGCCGGTGTGGCTGCCAACTGCAAGGAAAATAAAGGTTTTCCATTAACAACTTTAGGAATAAAAACTAATGACACACTTAATGTAAGACTCTAATGGCCGAATATTCAAACGTCACCTAAGCGACCCTCAATTAGAAGCTATCTCTGTCATTTGCGCCTGTTTAATAGAGACAAATGACTTTTTTAGTCCCATATACAGTGCTCGTCAAGAAATAATGCACATCGAGCCTATGAAAGTGACAAACGTCAAATAGGTAAGGTGCGAAAGAGATAACGCTCTACAGATCCGAAATAAGCCGACGTCTCTTCCTGAGGTCGATGTGCATTATTTCTAGTTGGATACTGTGCATTTATGTGACGTTTCAATACTTGGCTGTAAGAGTCTCCTGATCTAATAAAACGTTTCCGCGCTTCGGAGGGCACGTTAAGCCGTCGGTCCCGGTTGCTATCGATAGATAGCAGTCGTTAAACCATGTCGGAGGCCTTATGGGCGGTTTGACAACATCCGACAACGGGTTGGCCACTAACCCGTATCTCCACCAAACCGCATTGAAGCAGCGTGGTGGAGTAAGTACAAGACTCTCCCCTCAAAAAAGGGGAGGCAGAGGTAAATACATACATTCATGCATACATGCAAACACCATGGTTTTGGCCCATGTAACAGGTGGCGAGCCTGTCGCCATCTCCGGGCACATTACCAAACTCCGAGGTACTGGCAAACTTCCAGAAAATGGAAAAATCCCAATAGAACCGGAGATAAAGGATTCTAAACCGTTATCTCTGATAGTCCCCGACCCGGGAATCGAACCCAGGACCTCCAGCGTAGTAGTTGTGGCCTACTACCACTACTAGGCTACTGAGGCAGAGTTGCCATTATTTATATATGTATATATATATTTTACTGGTGGTAGAACTCCAGTGACGGAGCTCGCGGGCGTAGGCACCACCGCATTACCTAATATACTTGCCGCTAAATGGTAGTGTTCAGCACTATCGTGTTCCGGTCAGGTGGTAATGTACGGTATTGTAATTTCTGGCACAGAGGCATAACACTTTAAGCCTCAGGAGTGGTAACGCATCTGCATTTTGACCTTGGTCTTTGCGTGGGAGTCTATAGGCTGCAGTCATCACTTAACATCAATGTGTAAACTTGTTTGCCACTTCCATAACATAAAAAAAAAAATATTATTACGGCGGAGAGACTGTGAATAGGTTAATCTTGAGACATTGAAATAAAAAAAAAATAAAAAAAAAAAAAAAACGCTTACACTCACAGCCCCACAGTAGGTATAAACCTGTGTCGTGGGTGCCGTTGTACACATACACAAATACCCAGACCCGAAAAAAAAATCTGTAGGCCATACAAACATTTGTCCCGGTGCGGGGATCGAACCCGCGACCCTTCGAATCAAACGGTCATTTCACACCGCTGAAGTAAGCGGGCCGTCAAAAAAAATAGACGAATTATTTGCAACAGACCTGCAATACGTCTAGTAGCGGGGCAATGCGACACTTGGTTGTATCGGCATATGGCCGGGAACACTTCGTTGAGGCCCTTGCTCTTCAAATGGGACTGGTCCACGCAGTGCAGTATTATATCCATCACCTGAAATGTAATGAAATCAATTATTATTAAGCTATTGCATAGCTTCTATCGCGGGCCTTGAGCGCGGGGACCGAATTCAGAAATTCCGTAACGTAAAAACCTCACGCTCCCCACTCCGACGGGCACGGAGGTGTGGCTTGAAGGCCGTGCATTGTCTAACGTCGTTTCTTTTCGGCAGTCTTCGACACGGTGTTTATGTGCGTGCAACTAGACGTATTGTACGACTCTACGAAGCTCGCACGAATCGAGACGAGCTGCTCCGAAATCGGACGAATACATAAGCAGCTGTTTATATGTATTGTAAAATAATAAAAATATTTCAAACAATATTAACTTTTTTATTTAATAAAAGAAAAAAAAATGTTTTCTTATCGGTCACCACGCTCAAAAAGTGTAACTTGAATTAATATCAAAGAAAAAAAGAAATACTGCATAAATAAATAATTATAATTGCATAAGTTGATACAAAATGCTATGCAATAGCTTTACCGCGGCAGTCCCCGAGTCCCACACGTCGATTTTTTTTTATGTAATGGAAGTGGCAAACAAGCATGCAGTTCACATTGATGTTAAGTGATGACTGCAGCCTATAGACACCTACACGAAGACCAAGGTCAAAATGCACATGCGTTACCACTCCTGACGCCTAAGGTGTTATGCCTCTGTGCCGGAAATTACAGAGCCGTACACTACCACCTGAACGGAACATGATTGTGCTGAACACCACCATTTAGCGGCAAGTAATTAGGTAATGCGGTGGTGCCTACGCCCGCGAGCTCCGTCACTGAAGCTCTACCACCAGTAAAAGAGGTCTAGTAGTAGTGGAGTAGGAGATCTCTTTTTATGTCGGTAGAGCTTCAGTGACGAAGCTCGCGGGCGTCGGCACCACCGCATTACCTAATATACTTGCCGCTAAATGGTAGTGTTCAGCACTATCGTGTTCCGGTCAGGTGGTAATGTACATCTATGTAATTCCCTACACAGAGGCATAACACCTTAGGCCTCAGGAGTGGTAACGCATCTCCAATTTGACCTTGGTCTTTGTGTGTTTACAGTCTGCAGTTATCACTTAACATCAATGTAAACTGTATGCTTGTTTGCCGATTCCACTACATAAAAAAATTGCCAATTTTTGTATGAACCAGCAGCGAAGACTTATGTAATATATGTATCTTCACGCCAGGTCCCTAACGGGGTAAGCAGAGAGTGTAGAGCGCCAGATATCCCGGTTCTGACATACATCTCGTGCCTCGTCTACCTTCATCATTCTCTTCATACAAGCACGCCGATTCCTAAGACTTGACTCCACCATCAGACAGAACTCCTATTTGGTCTTGGTAGTTCAGTCTTGGTCAACCATCCACATTCGCATTGTATATCTGTTTAGTCATTCGCTCATTCGACATTCTTTCTATACGCCCGAAACATCGGAGCATGCCTTTTTTCATTTTCACACCGATACCATCATTCACACAAAGCCTCTCTCTTACATCTTCATTACGAACGCGATGGGTGAGTGATTCACCGCAGATCTTGCGCAAAGATCTCATCTCGACAGCGTTTAACTTACTTTCACGCTCTCGACTCACCTCCTGCTCTTGAGCGAAGACTTGACATTTGATTTTGTTCACTTACCTCAGTGATTCCCAAAGTGGTCCATATAGACCCCCCGGGGTCCACGGGAGACTCGATGGGGTCTACGTATATGCGTAAATAGAAATGGGATATATGGGAAAGTGATATAAATGTTAACAAGGTGGTCGACCGAAACCTGAAAAAAATTGAAAGGAAAACAAGAAAAATAGTTTGGGAACCTCCGACTTACCTCAACAAGCAACTCGGCCAGCTCTATATGCATCCTCTCGATGAGCAGCTCGATGCCGCGCAGCACCTCGGCGCGGCCCCGCTGCAGCGCGACGGCGGCGGGCGGGGGCGGAGCGCCCGCGGTTCCCTTACCTCGACAAGCAACTCAGCCAGCTCTATATGCATCCTCTCGATGAGCAGCTCGATGCCGCGCAGCACCTCGGCGCGGCCCCGCTGCAGCGCGACGGCGGCGGGCGGGGGCGGAGCGCCCGCGGGCGCCGCCGCGCACCGCGCCACCTCGCGCGCCATTGTCGTGATGAACGCCGCCGGTCTGCAGTAATTTTTTTTATGCGATGAAACTGGTAAACGAGCATGCAGCTCACATGGATGTTAAGTGATGACTGCAGCCTATAGACACCTACACAAAGACCAAGGTCAAAATGCAGAGTTTTAGTGAGCACTATTACAGAGACAGAACAGGTAACGTCTCAGGGATAGCAACGCATCTGCATTTTGGCCTCTAGTTTTTATGTAGATGTATAGAGGTTGCTTAACATCAATGTGAAGAGCATGCTTGTTTGCCATCATTGTTCACAGCCCCACACTAGGTATAAACCTGTGTCGTGGGTGCCATTGCACAAATATGACACGTGACACATACACAAACACCCAGACCCGATTATCTATGGACTTAGGTCACTACTACAAACCCGGCTCGAAGGACCAAAAAATATAATGCAGAGGCCCTACTAATTTTATAAATGCGAAAGTTTGTGGAGTATGGATGGATGAATGGATGGATATTTGTTGCTCTTTCACGAAACAACTTTGATTTGAATGGAACTTTACAGAATTTGTAATGATCAAAAATAACGCAAACAAAGTCGCGGGCAAAAAGTAGTAACAAATAACAATAATATGGATAAAAGAACTAACCTGGCAGTGGCAATAAGGGTGAGTGCGTGGCGGGCGGTGCGGCAGGAGTCAGCCTGAGGGGTAAGCGGCAGCCCGTACGTCATCGAGGGCACCAGCTTGTCGGCGTCTGAGCACATCTCCAGTAGACCTGCGGCACACCCGAACACTCGGTTAAAATTCCATACAAACGCTTATTCTGGTTACCTATTACCACACCGCGGACACTCCGCCAAAATTCCATACAAACGCTTAATTTGGTTTCTATCCATCAGTGACGTGTATTTACACGCGCACCTGTGTGCGTAGCCCGTACAAAATACGAACCGCCGCCCATAAGAGAGGAAGGGGTTGTGTATGTGTGCAAATCGGGCGGGACGTCGAAGTGTCCATTCTATACGTAGTAATAGGTTGGGGAAAAAGTCTTTTCGCATTATAGTATGTATGAACTTGTAATAAAATCTCTTTGGCTGTAGTATTTGTATCTGGCTGGTTTTGGTATCATTGAAAGTTAAAATTTCAAAGAACATAATTCCAAATTAAAATTAGGCAAATGTGTGATTTTCATTTGTTTTTCGTACTGTCAAGATGAGTGAATGAAGAAATTCGATACATTTTAAAATTTTACTACAAAAAAGGAAAAAATGCAACGCAAGCCGCGAAAAAAATTTGCGATGTTTATGGACCTAGTGCAGTGTCTGTGAGAGTAGCACAAATTTGGTTTAAGCGTTTTCAATCCGGAAATTTTGATGTCAAAGATGCACCTCGCTCTGGTATTACGGATAAAATGGATGACATTTTTGAAAAAGAGGAGCAAGATCGACATATCAGTAGTTAAGACGTAGCTGAAGAACTGAGAATTGATCACAAAACAGTTTTGGCGCATTTAAAAAAAGCTGGGTACAAAAAAAAGCTCGATATTTGGGTACCTCACGAGCTCACTGAAAGAAACCTAATGAACCGTGTACTCATTTGCGATTCTTTATTACGACGTAATGAAACCGAATCATTTTTGAAGAAGCTATTTACTGGTGATGAAAAGCGGATCACGTACGACAAGAACGTGCGAAAAAAGTCGTGGTCAAAGGCGGGGCAGGCTTCACAGACTGTGGCGAAACCCGGGTTAACTCGCAATAAGGTGATGTTGTGTGTGTGGTGGGATTGGAAGGGCATTATTCATTATGAGCTATTACCACCAGGCAGGACTATCGATTCTGAACTCTACTGCGAACAACTGATGAGATTAAAGCAAAAAGTTGAGAGAAAGCGGCCGGAATTGATCAACAGAAGGGGTGTGGTGTTTCATCATGATAACGCTAGACCTCACACATCTATACATAGCCACTCAGCAAAAATTAAGAGAGTTTGGCTGGGAGTGTTAATGCATCCGCCGTATAGTCCTGACCTTGCACCTTCAGATATCCACCTGTTTCGGGCTGTTCAGAATTCTTTATGCAATGTTAGGTTAATATCACGAGATGACTGCCAAATCCACTTGTCGCGGTATTTTGATGAGAAGTCCCAACATTTTTATAGCAATGGGATCATGTCCCTACCTACAAGACGGCAAAAGGTTATCGAACAAAATGGTACATACATACTTCAGTTAAATTTAAATAAACTATATTAAAAAATGTTTTGAACTATCTTAAAAAATGCGAAAAAACTTTTTTCCCCAACCTAATATTATTACATATTCTCTGCTATTACACAGACTCACTGTTGAAGTTTATCCAACTGGCTCTTAAGGGGGAGGGGATGGGTGAAGAGGGGAAATTAGACGGGACGGCAAAGTATCCATTGTATAAAAGAAAATGCCAAATATCTATTTGTTAAAAATTCATTTGGGAAATGAAACTAGTGCGATAAGTTTTTTGGGAAGTAAAATTTGACCAACGTAATTTCAGTTCATGGGGTGTTTTAGGGTGTGCGTTATTCACGCTACACGTATGAGTAGCGTTCAATTTGGGTAACTCACCCAGCAGCACGTGGCTGACGTCGAGGTAGGGCTCCCAGACGGCGAAGCCCCGGCCGAGCGGGTCGACCGACAGTGAACATGATGAAGTACCACCATAGAGCAACACGGGCCAGAGGGGAGTAGTCGTATACAGGCTTTCCCCTCTGTCAAAGAACAAGACCAAATGGTCCTTTGCCTGTCGCCCAAATATTTAAATGTGTGCGTGAAATTGTTTATGTATTTTGTTAAAGTCAAGGTGTGAGTTTCGTAGTGATAGACTATTTTTGTAGTGTGAGTGTGTGTCACACGTATTTCCCCCCGCTAAAAATGTCAGACTGTTTTACATCGGTAATAAACGCTATGGCTATGCCCCTTCGGTCCGCCGCGACCGGTGGGCCGAGTTGCTCTATGAGCACCACTCACCCAGCAGCACGTGGCTGACGTCGAGGTAGGGCTCCCAGACGGCGAAGCCCCGGCCCAGCAGGTCGACGGCGGCGCGGCGGAGCGGCGTGTGGGGCGGCAGGCGCGCGCTGCCGGCCGCCAGCAGCAGGTGCGTGAGGGCCAGCGCCGTCAGCCGCGCCAGGTTGGTTGACGCGCTGAGGCTGAACCCTGGACACATAGGAATTGGGCGATTTTATATAATCACTCTAAACCTAGGTTGCACTAAGATATTTGTTAAAGATATTGTAACATTTCACATCCTTCTCCAACTTTAACAGATTTCTTTAATTGTACTATTTATTTTTCGTAATAACACATGCGAGTGAACTTTAGAAATTGAAGAAAAAACGAAAATTGATTTGATCTCGGGCAGGAATCGAACCTGCGACCTCAGAATAACCATTCCAGCCGCTTCACCACTAAGCTACCGAAGTTCAGTAGCTTAGGTAGCTTAGGACAGAGGGACAGGAGGTAGGATAACCAGTCCAGCCAGTACCGAACTTCGGTAGCTTAGTGGTAAAGCGGCTGGACTGGACAGTCAAATTTTTCTTTCCGTTTTTTCTTTAATTTCTAGATTTCTTTCAGTTGGAGATGGATGTGAAATGTTACAATAACTTTAACTTAGGAGTTTTGACGGGAACCTTGAAAGAGGCGTATGGTGCTCTTATTTTATTTCATTTTCTTGGTGTATTTTTAAGTTATATTGAATAAAATTGGTGGCATTTTGTTTGATATAGGTTTATTACAGTGCCCGTGTACAGTGAAATAGAATAACAGTGCGAAAACACGACCTTTCAGGTTGCCTCCAAAACTTCATTGTAAATGTTCTGGTAAAGTAGCCATCGCTTTACTCGAATAACTTGATTGTAACTGACATATTATACTTGATAACTTATAAACTTGATACTTACATATTATACTTGATGACTATGTTATACTAACTTTTACGCTGCTTAAATAAATATGAAATATCGTTTTACTTGACACTGGCAATATGCGTAATAGCGATGCCATATAACAAAAAAAAAAAACTTTAACTTAAGCAAAGATCGTGGTGCAACCCAGGCATAAGTGTACGCCTGTTTCCAGCTTACATACAAAACTATGTTACTCTGTCGACAGAGCGGCAACGTCGCGCTCGCATCGCTGCATGCAGACGTCATGGCGCCTGCCGTACAGCGTGTCATAGGCCGGCTCCCTACATCACTCGATGTGATGTATGGAGCCAGCGTATGACACGCTCCCACAATTTTTCACAAAAACAAAACGCACATGTTTATTTATGTGAAAAAAAAGGGGGCGAACGGCTGCGAAATTTGTTAAAATTATAGAAAAATATCCATGTTTGTACAACAATAATCTTGCCATACTTCTAGGTATAGAAAGAGTGTAATAAACACTTTCATCTATGTATATCATAAGTATCATAAGATAAGCCGTTGACAGAAAACCTAATTGACCTAGCAGACAGCGAGGTGATAGCGCCTGGCCACCTGGCGTACCGCGAACCCAACGGTAAACGTAGTTGTATATAGGGCAATACTTGCGAAAACTTCGTATGTGCGATGCAACTCGGTCGAACGCCATCTACCGTACTAGACAAGTACTTCGTCTTTCTTCTTCTTATGTAATGGACGCAATGCTGCCTAGTAAACGTCACAGTGGAATCGCATATCTTGAGGCTTTGTTCGAGAAATCACGGGGCAATAAATTAAAATGTGACGGCAACACATTATCACTGAACACTATAATTTATCGGAAGATAGATAGATTTAAATACGTTTTTGAATCTCCTCACGGGGGCCGTTCAAGTATTACGTAAGCAGCTTTATTAAAATTCTTTACCCCCCCATCCCCCTTGACAGCAAAAGTAAGCAAAGCTCTTACCCCCTTCAATTAATGTATTGTTTTTTTATCGTTTCATTTTTTTAATATGATTTTTCATAAGTGAATTTTTGGGTATTTTTTACGTAACCCCCAGCGCGCGGTAGTTCCTCTACTCAGTTCTAAAGCGAGTGCCTAAACGTATGCATAATTTGCGGGAATTCCCGAAAAAGCGATTCGTTTTCCAGCAAAGACAATGTGAGGGTTGCCATTCGTGTAAAAAAGTAAATAACTACCGATGACGTAATCATCATCTAGACTCCCCTACCCCCCATGTTATACAAAATAAGCAGAGCACAGACCCCCCCCGCTCCCCCATAGTATTCACGTAACAATTGAACGGCCCCACGTACCTTCAACAATAGAACTCTTTCGGCTATCACCATCCTTTCGACGTTTGTTGCCCGCTGCGCCTGTTGACGAAAATATTTGTTTTAATGAACATAGTAATGAACGCAACTCATTTTGGAAATCATATTTGAGAATTTTGTCGCGTAGACAACACGAAAAGCTGCGAAAACTTGGTAAAACGAACATAAAACTCTTTCGGGATGTCAGACAGATAACACACATCAGACAGTGCCGGATTAGCCATATAGCAGGAGTAGCAAATGCTACGGGCCCCGCGCCATTGGGGGCCCCGAGCCTGTGCCCAAAAAAAAAATGTAATACACCTTAGCTATTCTCAAAGGGAGCGTTGACCACTAATTATATAGGTACCTATATTATTTTGTTGCAAGTTGGCAATACCACAATACTTCCAAGGGGGAATCCCCTAAATTTGTTTTCGATTCCTTTTCGTAAATGTTGTTTTATTTACATCCTAAATTTCAGTAGGCAATGTAACTCTAGGGCCCCATGGTCACATTTGCTACGGGCCCCGCACCGGCTTTATCCGGCACTGACATCAGAAACTACTGTAGTAGGTAATGTTACCTACGCCGCTTCTGACGAGCGACGAGGACGGTGTGTCCTATTTACGCCCCGCCCACAGTGTGTCTAATTACTTGGAACCGTTTTTACATTATAAGTCGTAGTATACCATAGTTTCACTGGTGGTAGAGCTCTAGTGACGGAGTTCGCGGGCGTAGGCACCACCGCATTACCTAATATACTTGCCGCTAAATAGTAGTGTTCAGCACTATCCTGTTCCGGTCAGGTGGTTATGTACCTGTATGGCCCTGTAATTTCCGGCACAGAGGCATAACACCTTAAGCCTCAGGAGTGGTAACGCATCTGCATTTCGACGTTGGTCTCTATGTGGGTGTCTATATGCTGCAGTCATCACTTAACATCAATGTGAACTGCATGCTTGTTTACCACTTCCAACAAAAAAAATACATTTTACGAAGTCGGATATAAATTTTTACTAACTATATACCTTCGCTAGTAATATCCTGTCCAAACTCGGCGCCTATCACTCCCAGTAGTACAACGGCTGTGGTCTGTTTGCGCTTGAGTTCGGCAAGAGAAGACGGCTTTCTTACTATCTCTTCCTCTTCTTCTTCGAACTCTTCTTCTTGCTGGAAGTGAGATGTTTTTCTTCACAAAATGTGACTTTACAATTTTAAAGTTAAACGTATTGTTAATTATTTATCGCCATTTAAAAATCTAATAAAATTAGAGAGTTCTTAGCAATTTCAAAGTTTTTTAACAAGTATGTATCTTCACGCCAGGTCCCTAACGGGGTAGGCAGAGAGTGTAGAGCGCCAGATATCCCGGTTCAGACAAACCTCTCGTGCCTCGTCTACCTTCATCATTCTCTTCATACATGCACGCCGATTCCTAAGACTTTTGACCCCACCATCAGACAGAACTCGACCTATTTGGTCATGGTAGGTCAGCCTTGGTCTTCCTGGGCCTCTGCAACCATCCACATTCGCATGCAACAAGTGTTACTTTATTATAAGTCAAAGTATTGACAGACAAGCAAACGGACCACCTGATGGAAAGTAACTATCGCCTAAGAGACATTTGCAACACCAGGGAACTAGCCAATGCGCTGCCAACCCTGAAGGATTCTTTCGACACCAGTTTTAAAGAATCTTATATTTTCCATTTAAAGAAAAATGGAAAGAAATATTTGACTTCAGGCGAGACTCGAACTCGCGACCTACTGGGAATCTAGTCCAGCCGCTCTTCCAATTGAGCTACTGAAGCCCTGCCCTATTTGTCAAATCTTTCCTTCACATCTATTACATTGCTTTATGGTAGCAGCAGCGCCATCTATTACCAACTATGCTAGTTAGGCAAAGTCAAATTTTTCTTTCCATTTTTCTTTAAAAATAAAAATATATTTCACAAGCATGTGTTAATGCGAAATAACATAAAAACAAGTGTTACTTTATTTTATGTCAAAGTATTGACAGACAAGCAAACGGACCACCTGATGGAAAGTAACCATCGCCTATGAACATTTGCAACACCAGGGAACTAGCCAATGCGCTGCCAGCCCTGAAGGATTCTTTCGACACCAGTTTTAAAGAATCTTATATTTTTTATTTAAAGAAAAACGGAAAGAAAAATTTGACTTCAGGCGAGACTTGAACTCGCGGCCTACTGGGAATCTAGTCCAGCCGCTCTTCCAATTGAGCTACTGAAGTCCTGCCCGAGTTGTCGAATCTTTCCTTCACATCACATTTATTGCATTGCTTTATGGTAGCAGCAGCGCCATCTATTGCCAACTACGCTAGTTAGGCAACCGATATAATAGACTTTGCAGTTTATTGAATATCGTAAAGAAGTCGCTTTTACCCTTAATCTTATATTGTAGCGCCGGAGGAACCCCGCATAGGGAAGTTGGTAAAATGCATCTTTACGCCAAGTCCCTCACGTGGTAGGCAGAGTGTGTGTTGGTGATATCATTACTCGAACAGACCTTCTCAACGGGTTCCTTGGTGACGGCCTGGGGGTTGATGCTCTCGGTGTGCGTGTACAGTGGCAGGTACTGCGCCCAGTTGTCCACCAGCGCTTTGCGCCCTTTTGGTCCCATCCTGTGTAGACAGAGGAAAAAAAAAGCGTTGTACAAAAAAATATACTGATTTCAAAACCAAACAATCGCAACACCTTAGCCTTTTAATATAATAGGGTTTTTGGCGAGAACGCGGAAACGAGTTGTGTCGCTGCGTGATATTATTTTCGAAATTTGTCGCGTTTTTATGTGTAAAAATGGTGGAATTTTTATCATAAAGCATTTGATAACGTTCACGAGTGTAAGAAAGCGATATTATGAAGTGAAAAGTGATTTTTCGTATTGCCTCCAAAACTTCGTAAAAACTCCTAGTATAGTCCCCATCGCTTTACTGGAGCCATCTCATCATATTCCTCATGGAAGCATTTAATCATCGTCATCTTCCATTTGGATAATCATTAATTAAAAGAAATGTCATATTCAATATGTATACGACTGAAAGACTCTGTATCTATGTTCATGCATAAATTATTTAGTTTTTCTTTTTCTTCATTTATCATCATTGAAGGAATTGAAAAATTTTGTGATTATTATGTTTTAACCAAGTAGTTTAAATCTAATTTTTAATTTACTATTAATATATGATTTTGCTTTTAATTTAGGTTATGGTTATTCACTCTAGGTATTTTATGATTTATTGACGTTTTGAAAGTATCTGTAAAGATCTATTCGAAATAAAAATATTTTCTATTTCTATTAAAAAAAAAAAAAATAATATAATAGCTTACCTGGCAAGTTCAGCAAGCAATAGAGCCTGTGACGCGTCCCTCACCTCCAGACAGTGGTGCTGCCAACGTCGGGCCAGCATCTCCACTTGGGGACGCTTGAACGATTTTGCTCCTGAAATAATAAGTCGCATACAGATATAGCGAATTGAGGCGCGCATGGCCCAGCGGTTGGTGTAGATCGTAAGCGATCTACTCGGTTAAGCACTACGGGCGCGGTCGGGTAGTGTGATGGGTGACCGCTAGTGGCAAATTAAATGCGCGTTTCCGCGCTTCGGAGGGCACGTTAAGCCGTCGGTCCCGGTTGCTATCGATGGATAGCAGTCGTTAAACCTAGTCGGAGGCCTTATGGGCGGTTTGAAAACATCCGACAGCGGGTTGGCCACATACCCATCCACGTGGTAGGAGTAAGCTCCAGGCCTCCCCCCAAAAAGGGGAGAGACTGGTGTCCAGCAGTGGGGCGTATAATGGGTTCCCATTATTTTTATTTATACAAATATAGGCGCATACAAATAGAAGCGCGCATAGCGCCGCGGCTGTAGATCGATGTCGATGTCGATCTACTTGGTTAAACGCTTTTTGCATTTTGACACCTGGGATTTGTGTAGGTTTCTATAGACTGGAGTAATAACTTAACATCTATGTGAGCTGCATGCTTGTTTGCCACTTACGTTACATAAAACAAAAAAAAAATACTGGTGGTAGAGCTCCAGTGACGGAGCTTGCTGGCGCAGGCCACCGCATTACTTAATATACTTGCCGCTAAATGGTAGTGTTCAGCACTATCGTGTTCCGGTCAGGTGGTAATGTACCGCTTTGTAATATCCGGCACAGAGGCATAACACCTTAGACCTCAGGAGTGGTAACGCATCTGCATTTTGACCTTGGTCATTGTGTGGGTGTCTATAGGCTGCAATCATCACTTAACATCAATGTGAGCTGCAAGCTTGTTTACCACTGCCATGACATAAAAAAAAAGTTACAAATGAACCACATACCAGCAGCAACCACCTTGTCAGGCAGCAGCACACAGTGTAACGTGGCGAGCAGAGACCAACCCTGCTTGATATGAGCCTGCTGCGCCGCCAGCTGTTCCTCACGCTCCTCGTCGCCCGCCCACGACGACGAGCTCCGGGTTGACGGTCTAATGACATGGTAAATAAACAAATCAAACGAGAAATTTTTGAAAATAATAGGATAAAATATACTTCTGGAAGACAAAGATTCTTCATGCCAATAGTGACCATCTATTTCGTTCTAATCAATTGATAAGCCCCCAATGATATTGAAGCAACAACGCACAGTGTTGCGTGGTGAGCAGAGACCAGTCCTGCTTAATGTGCGCCTGCTACGCCCCCAGCTGTTCCTCACGCTCTTCGTCTGGGTTGAGGGTTTGATGACATGGAAATCATGAGCATACGAGGACAACATGATGCAATAACGTAGCAGCGTCCCGCTATTGAACTACCGCTGCTGCAATCGGCAATCCATCTGCCAAGCGTGGGTCCGACAATCGTTCTTCTACGACCGATTTGGCATTGGACTGTTCGTCGACAGGACGATTCATTTGTTTCCGTTTTCCCAGAAAGCATTAAAGTTATAGTAGCCACTCTTGAAGCCTATGTCTGCATAGTAGTTAACACACGACCGGATACGGTCCCAGAAAACCCGCGCGAGCGGACCGCATCGGATCAAATCCGCTGTCGATGATAAATAAAAATAGAATAGTGTTAAAAAAGAAAAGAAAAGCATTATGCGATATAATAAAAATTAGATTATAGAATAAGGCTAGCAGTAATATCCATCCTAGAATAAATAAAACTACAGATATACTCGAACAAAGTCTCTAATTACGTTAGAGGTAAATAGTACAACCTCATAAAAAAAAGAAAACAAAATCCGCTGTCGCTACAAACGGCCAGATTTGGTTCAGAGCGTACCGAATCCGCTGTCCGCTACCTACCAAATCCGGACGACTACTAGGCCGTCGGCTCCCAGGTCTTAAGATGAGCAGTCGTAGCCTGCATTCACTATATTGCTAAGACGGTTGCAAATAGTTCAAAGTACAGAAATATATACCTGTGCAACTTCCTCGCGACCTCCTGCTCTGGCACGAAGCTGGCGTTACTCATCGACATCAGTGTGTTCGCTAGAGCCACGATGGACAGCAGATGGTTCGTCGTTAGTGTGGTGCTCAGCTCCCAATGGAGTTTCGACGTGAATAGCCTGCAATTGGACATCAGACAATGCCTGAAATCACCGTTTCAGATAGAAAATATTAATGGAACCATAAAAATCGGAGAGCGACTGGCCTAATAGCTTTAAAAATATTTCAAAAGTTGCTTATTGTTAGAAAATGGAATGCGTAAAAATAAACAAAATCTTAGATAATAAAGAAGTGATAACTTCGTAACTTATCCATATTTCCCGCAGGCAGAAGTAAATGCATGCGCCATGCACACATGTATCTAACACCCAAGACTCACCTAGCCCCAAAGATATCCACAACGAACGGTCCTGGGCCGCCCTCATTCAGCGATTGCCCAGCTCAATTTTCACCAGATCGTCGGTGCGGTGTGGGGGGGCCGCTTACGGTTCTTCTTTCGGTACCCGTTCGCCATTCGAGAGATTTTTTAATAATATCGACAAACCTGGTAAGCTTCTCCTGCCTCAGCAGTTCCGGTGGAAGGTCCGAGGTGAGGAGCACTGGGTCATCGGGAGCTGACGCGCAGGCTTCCGCCCATCCTCCGAGCCAGGTCGGCAGCTGCACTGCCATGTGGCCGTGGCGGGAGACCACGCCGAAGCATACTGGCACCTGCGTAGGGAAAAATAACAATTCTATCATTGCTTTGATTGACTTGGGTGTTTTTGTTTTACAGATATGACTGTCTACTACTCACTACTCATTATCGCCTTACCATAGGGTATATTAAGTCATTCGCCATAGAAGCCACTATGCAGAACAAACCTACCTTGACGTAACGTGATGATAACGAAAATTTTAGAAAAACACCGATGTACTGCAAATTTATCATCAAATTGACGT
The DNA here is from genome assembly GCA_036365455.1 of Macrosoma leucophasiata. Lineage (NCBI taxonomy): Eukaryota > Metazoa > Arthropoda > Insecta > Lepidoptera > Hedylidae > Macrosoma > Macrosoma leucophasiata. The sequence continues at coordinate 7,072,634 of JAWQUS010000015.1, forward strand.
CAATTGAGTTACATAATGAGCCATCTGATTGGATGGTCTTTCCCTTTGTGTCAGCAAAATGTGGAATTCCTTTCCAGCACATAGTATCTGAAGTCGAACAAAAGTTGAGCAATTTACCATTGACCGTAGCAGTTCTCGATTACATTCACAGACATAGGCTTCAATAGTGGCAACCGAACAGCATAGAGACTGTTTTCATGTAAATGCCCAAATACCAGCTTGGTCCACTTGACTCCCTACAAAGACACTCCGTTCGACTGCGCAGCGACATTGGGAGTCTGTGCGTTTTATACCGACTCTGCAATGAGTGCTCCGCTGAACTATTCGATATGGTGTCACCGTCACATTTTCTACACCGCACCACCCGCCGAAGACAGAAGTTCCACCTTCACTGACTGGACACCTGGCAGTGCTCAACGGTGAGGTTGTCGCGGTCGTTTTTGCTCAGAACTACTTCGCTCTGAGATGTACCCTCGATGCTACAATATGGGGTTCTTCAAAAATGGCGTCAAAAGAGTACTTCAGGGCTGGCAGCGCGTTGGCAACTCCCCTGGTGTTGCAAATGTTCATAGCCGACGGTGACCACTTTCCACCCGTTTGCTTGTCTGTCAACTTATAAACATAAAACTGTATGTTTTCATAACGTAAAAAGTGTTCCTTACCATTGGTCGGAGAAGTCCAAGTTTAGACTCGCAGACTCTGTCCAGGTCGGGGTCCAAACCCCACGCGTGGAGTAGAGAGATGAGGATCTGAGCGATCTCCATCGTGTGCGGCGGCTCTGCCAGAGACATGTCCCGTGGGCGCTGCCTTTTGGTCTGGTTTTGGTCATCTGTAACAAAAGATATGATTAATTGGGGCACACTAAAATTTTCATCGCCATGGCGCCTCTGGCGTCAGGACATGATGACTCCACCGCCCACCACATTTACATTCTCTTCCGCTGGAACAGAATTCTTCCACTAATGCAGTCATTCAACCGAACAGTGGCGGTCAAACCATTCCAAAGGGGCGGTAGTAAGACTAGTAAGTGCAATACCAAGATGGGCAGCAGCGTCTTGCGATAAAACTACCGCCACTGCGATCTCCAATCCGCATGCTTAGCGTGGCGATTTTGGCATATCCCCTCTATGAGGGGAGGCTTTGGACCAGCAGTAGACATCTTCCAGATGATATGATGATGATGATAGCGTCTCTACCATCTCGACACCTTCTTAAACTGTGGCTATACCTTGAGAGATGACAACTGTCGCTCATCTGTCTAGACACCGCTCACATAAACGGGAGCAGAAGACGCGGAGAGGGTCAGATGCCCTGGTATCTGCAACGTCTGACCACGACAAACTTTCATAGTAAAGGCCATTTAATTTAACCGTAGAAAAGACTTTACAAAGGTTGGGTAAACATGGCTATTACCAACACGAGCTTTTATGAGCGTTGTCTCGTTTCGGTCCATATACGTTGCCATGTAAACAAATGAAACAAACTTTTGGCAGTTCTAAATTGAATCTATGTAAATAAGACATCATGGTACTGGATCGTCACGGTCATGTCATGGTGTTGAATTGAAAAAAATTTGATGACTTTCTGATCGTTGACACTCGCGAGTCCAAGACCAATCGATTGATGAAAATCTACCCACGCGTTCGGGTTCTAGAGGGCCACAAAAGAACAAACATACATATAAGCTGTTGAACACTAACACTAACCTTCCACCGCGTACCGCAGTCAGGGTAAAGAAGCGCGTTGGTATACCAAAAGGCAATTCTCCAATATGTACACCTTCAAGAGACCTCGTAGATCTTTGAACGCGTTAGCAAAGCATGCGCTTATGTGTACACGGTAATGATTTACTATTATGAAGCCATGGTCGCAGTTCTTTCAAATCAACGCATTAAAAATTACAAAATGATTATGATTAGATGTAATCTACGCATATATTAATTGTCGTATGCCATTTTTTCTCAACATTAAAACTCAGCCTCATTCTCAAAGAAACAAACAGTATTAACAGTATAATAAACCTATTATACGAGTAGTGACATTGCGTGCGTGATTCCCATTCATTCATTTTATATCCATTTATTTTAATGGTGGAACAGCTCCAGCGACGGAGCTCGCGGGCATAGGCTCCATCGTATTACTTAATCTAATTGCGGCTAAATAGAAGTGTAATAGTAGTGTTCAGGGCTATCGTGTACCGGGCAGAAAGACTCTGATAGAAGGACTAGAAGGAGAAAATCATAGAGCAACACGGGCGGTGGCCCGTGTTGCTCTATGATTTTCTCCTTCTAGTCCGGTAGTCCGGTAGTCCTTCTAGTACGGCCGGTGGGCCGTGGCGGGTCGGAGGGGACTAGCCATAGGTAGGCTTTCCTCTCTTTCATGGTACAAGCACAGGTGTGCCTGTGCCTGTCGCCTAGATGTTTAAATGTGTGCGTGAAATTGTTTATCTGTTTGTTAAAGCCAAGGTGTGAGTTTCGTAGTAATAGACGAGTTTTGTAGTGTGTGTGTGTGTGTGTCACACGTATTTCCCCACGCAAAAAATTACAGACTATTTTGCATCAGTAATAAACGCTATGGCTACTCCCCTCCAGTTCGCCGCGGCCGGTGGCCCGTGTTGCTCTATGGAGAAAATGATCAACAGAAGAAATGAAGGAGTTGATGTACTACTTTACGCAAACACCACACAAAGAAGGAGAAAGAGATAAAAAGTAGGGCAAAGGATATCTTTTTCTTGCGGGACGATATATTTATTGGGTCCCACCGAGTAGTTTTTATTGATGTAATGAAAGTAATAATCAAATTTCAATATTCAAATTAAATAGAATTGAAATTTAACCGATTTTATACATCTCTTCTTTCAATTCCTTCAGAGAAGAAAAAGAAAAATTAATTCGTCATTATTATTATGTATTAGTATGTTTATTATTGATAAGGTAAAAACAGTATGATATTGTTTTTATACAATTATAATAATAAAGTTAGCAATTTAACTTACAGCATTGTACATGTAGGCGTATCTTAAGGCCTTAAAATCAGACATAAATATAGTAGAACGATAAGTACGACTGACAACTCTAGACGTGGCATCGATTTAGAACATGAAATAGGTTACTTTTCAGAATACACGGTTGGGCGTTTCGACAGTACACGCAGCGTTACTGTTACTGCATGTTTGAAGAGTTGTTTTCTTTATTATAAGAATTTGTCAAATAATTATAAAAGGCTTGATAACACTTTAGAATACGTTCAATAGTTTGTGAAAATAAAATCAGAAAACATAAAAAACACGTGTCTAACTAATAACTTTAAATAAATTATAACAGGGAGATACTATATCAAATCTACTGGTGGTAGAGTTCTAGTGTAGCAGGTCGAGGGCGTAGACCACCGCATTACCTAATATAGCGTAACTTCACGCCTGTAATCCCCGAAGGGGTAGGCAGAGGTAAATGCATGCATTCAAGCATACATGCAAACACCCACGACTCGCCGGTTACGTTTTTGGCCCATGTCACAGGTGGCGAACCTGTTGCCATCTCCGGGCACATTACCAAACTCCGAGGTATTGGGAAACTTCCAGAAAATTGAAAAATCCCAATAGAACCAGATATAAAGGATTTTAAACCGTTATCTCTGATAGTCCCCGACCCGGGAATCGAACCCAGGACCTCCAGCGTGATTGTAGTGGCCTGCTACCACTACGCCACTGAGGCAGTTAAATACCTAATACCCTAACCTACAGTTACCTAATATACTTGCCGCTAAATGGTAGTGTTCAGCACTATCGTGTTCCGGTCAGATGGTAATGTACGGCCCTGTAATTTCCGGCACAGAGGCATAACACCTTAGGCCTCAGGAGTGGTAACGCATCTGCATTTTGACCTTGGTCTTCGTGTAAGTGTTTATAGGTGGTTATCACTTAACACCAATGTGAACCGCAAGATTGTTTGCCACTTCCATTACATAAAAAAAATATAATTTATTTATTTCTAATTTAAACGTCTACAATCCTGCATCATACACATGGCAATTTACAAAGTAAAAAAAATATAATCAAGAATATCACAAGGTAATGTAGATAAGTCTATCAGTAGAATGTCTCATTTCCTCTATTTCTAACTGATAACAGTTGCAGTGCAGCTTCGTTGCCACTCCTCTTGGGTAACGAAGCTGCATGTTTACTCCTGGTTTTTGTGTAGATATCTACAGGCTGCAGTATACATTCACCATTTAAAATGAAATACATGTTTTTTCCCACTGCCATCACATAAAAGAAAAGACAGCAGTTCAGACGGGGACGTTTCGAATAAGAACCGTGTGTTTTGTGCAAGCCTCCTTTGTTTCACAACCTGTGATTTAATGTCAGGTGGCCACAGTAGTGTCGACATTTCCTCCATGGCCATAAGATTAACTTGTCTACATATAATGCAGTTGGAACAAAATGTGGAGTAAATAGACCAGGGGTGCGATGTTAAGTTATGACTGCAGCCTATAGACGTCTACACAAAAACCAGAGGTCAAAGTGCAGATGCGTTGCCACCCCTGACACCTAAGTTATTATGTCTCTGTGATATTTATTACTGGGCCATACATTACCATCAAACAGGAACACGATAGTCCTGAACAGTACCATTTGGCGGCAGATAGAGGTAATACGGTGATGCCTACGCCCGCGAGCTCCGTCACTAGAGTTCTCCCACCGGTATACTTAGACTGTGCAGTATGCAGCTTACATCAATCCAAATTAACGTAACGTAAACGTAACTTCACGCTTGTAATCCCCGAAGGGATAGGCAGAGGTTAATGTATGCATTCAAGCATATATGCAAACACCCACTATTCGCCGGTTACGTTTTGGCCCATGTAACAGGTGGCGAGCCTGTCATCTCCGGGCACATCACCAAACTTCGAGGTACTGGGAAATTTCCAGAAAATGGAAAAATCCCAATAGAACCAGAGATAAAGGACTTTACACCATTATCTCTGATAACCCTAATCAGAAATCGAATCCAGGACCTCAGCGTAGTATTAGTGGCCTGCTGCCACTAGGCTACCGAAGCAGTTCAAATTAAGGTTAAACTGATCTAATAATGAAGTCAGTTAGTACCTATTGCTAATTTTAACCGACTTTAAATCATTTTCTACATTCTTTCTACACACCTCTCACGACAAAATACAAAATAAATGCAACCATTCGCAGTAATTCGCACGGACGTTCATCTTGTTGTTGCTATAAATGGTTTCCTCCAACATTAATCACAACTCACTTGAAGGAAATTGCACCACTATAGATTATTTTCGGAAAGCAAATATATATTTACGATATCTTGCTTAGGAACATATTTGTGTCGTTGCAATCATGCAACCCATGCACAATGAAGGCCAATAACATTTTTGCTGCCAAAATACTCGTATCGTCATCAAACTGTGAGCTATATCTAGGGTTACCACCTCTTAGCTGTCGAAATCCGGGAGAAAAAAAAAACCTTGAATATAATATTCTTTTATGTTATTTTGAATTCATTACAACATATAAATAATTGTATTTAACCAAAATACGACACAAGTGCATAGATTGCTGTTAGATACACAAATAAGCGAACGAATGAAACTTATAACAAACAATTTAGGAACGAAAATAAGTGAGACAAAGACGACGCAATCTCTCACGCACGTGGCTCAGAAAGAGACAATAAAATAAACTAGGTACCTACATGCACGCAAATCATTTTTTACGAAACTAGCTAGCTACCCACTGGCGAGTAGTGGCGAGAATGCTGCCGAGAATTTACGCCGCTCTTATTTATTTCCACATCGCGTGTCATTACTTTTGAACAACTTGTTATTCCGGGAGAATTTAGTATATGTTAAATTCCTTCCGGGAGATGGGAGATTTTAATTTTCAGAGCTCGAATCCGGGAGACTCCCGGAATTCCGGGAGAGGTGGCAACCCTAGCCATACCTGCTTTGGAAAAAAACACATTAGAACTTTCTCCCCCCAAAAGATACTTCAGAAAAACAACCGGTGAATGACAAAGAATGACTCTTTTTCATTTCTTTTTACTCTTTGTTAAAAGTTTGTAAAGGGGAAATGAGACATTCTACTGATATACTTTTTACATTTGTATATTATATTTAGTTTTATCTAAATGATATTCTTGACTATACATATATTTTTATCTTGTTTGACATGTATATCAATTGTTATTCACTTTAATTTAATTTGTTTGTTTTTGACGTGTCATAAGAGGTGCCTGTCACCCTAAATGAATAAATGAGTTTCTGATTCTGATTCTGATTCAATACAATAGCAATTTTCTCCCGACCCGAATATCCAATCTAGTACAGTATCCAACGAGAAATATGCCCTGCCCACTAATTCAAGAGTCAGTGGGCAGGGTACATAGCTCGATGAACCGACAGCCGTTGGGGCCCATAGAGTTCTTGAGTGGCAACCTCGTACCCGAAGACGAGGCGTATTCAGATCTCCCACGAGGCGGACCGAGGACCTGGTGAAGGTCGCTGACAATTGCTGGATTAGAGCGGCCCAGGAACGTTGGTTATGGCAATCACAAGAGTCTCCCAAGAGCGTCTGGGGTATAGGAACACCGCGGACACTCCGCCAAAATTCCATACAAACGCTTAATTTGGTCTCTATTACACAGACATCAATCAGTGACCTGATGATTTACACGTGTACCTGTGTGCGTAGCACGTAGAGAATACCAATCGTCGCCCATAAGAGGAGGTTGGGTGAGGCGGGGAAATCGGGCGGGACGTCGAAGTGTCCATTCTATACGTAATATTATTACATATTCTCCGGTATAGGGGAGGACAGATTGGCTCTAGAGGGGCCATGTAGGTACCTATGTTTATGGCGCATATCAGTCTTTGCTGTAAATTGTGCTGCACTTTGTCTCTAGGGGGGGGGGGGACAGCTGCCCCCTTATGCCACCCCCTGGCGACGCTCATGAAAGTGGGACAGGCTTTTATCTAACAGTAAACGTCTTCCTGCTGACAAAATTTGTGAAAGTAATATTGTTTTTAAATAAAATTGCATTAAATCTGATAATTCAGATTTTGATGCTTTTCAGATTAAAATGTGACAATTTTATTTAAAAAATATGACCACAGAACAAGGCTGACAAGTTATTCGCCGTGACCAGCGAAATGACACTGCGTCACCGGATCTTAGGGCGGCGCCTATAGTGACGTTCTGGATAGGGTGTCGATATCGATATTCCAATCGAAGTATGCTAAGAAATTTAAAAAACGACGACCAACGACGCCGAACCAGCCGCTTTACCACTTCGGTAGCTTAGTGGTAAAGCGGCTGGACTGATTATCCTGAGGTCGCAGGTTCGATTCCTGCCCGGAGTTAAATTTTTCTTTCCGTTGTTTCTTCAATTTCTAAAGTTCACTCGCATGTGTTATTGCGAAAAATAAATAGTACAATCAGAAGTATGTTTATTTCTCAATCTAATTAATAGTGGTAGCAGGCAACTACTACTACGCTGAGGTCCTGGGTTCGATTCCCGGGTAGGGGGTTATCAGAGATAATGGTGTTAAGTCCTTTATCTCGGGTTCTATTGGGATTTTTCCATTTTCTAGAAATTTCCCAGTACCTCGAAGTTTCGTAATGTGCGAGAGACAGGCTCGCCACCTGTTACATGGGCCAAAACGTAACCGGCAAATCGTAAGTGTTTGCATGTACGCTTGAATGCATGTATTTACATATGCCTACCCCTGCGGGGAGTACAGGGGTGAAGTTACGTTTCTAATTAAGTTCGAGATCTTTAAAGAATCAAAGCAAATGCCATTCATTGGGACGTACAAAATTATTTAAAAAAAGGTAACGTTAAGTGATGAAAATTATCTTTAGAACCTGGGGGCCAACCGCCTTACTCTGGTGCTTTTTTATGTCATGGAAATGATAAACAAGTATGCAGTTCACATTTATGTTAAGCGATGACTGCAGCCTATAGACACCCACACAAAGACCAAGGTCAAAATGCAAATGCGTTACCATTCCTGAGGCCTAAGGTGCGGCCTCTGTGCCGGAAATTACAGGGCTATATATTACCACGTGACTGGAACACTATAGTGCTGAACACTACCATTTAGTGGCAAGTATATAAGGTAATGCGGTGGTGCCTATACCCGCGAGCTCGGTCACTGGATCTCTGCGACCAGTAAGAATTGCTATATAACATTATCTTGTCAATTTCGTACCGCCTATTTAAACATTTTGTTCTAAAGTAAGTATCTGCGGACGAAAACACTTCCATGCAAAGGTTAGGCGGTACGAAACTGACAAGATGAGTTAGGCGGTCGGACCCAAGTAGAACATTAACCGGTAGTTTAAAAATTTTTGGGTGTTGTAAAAATTACAATTAAAAATAACAACAACGTTAACCACAAAAACAAGAAAACAACTTTACAAATATTTATTTTAAAGAAAAATGGAAAGAAAAATTTTGACTTCAGGCGAGACTCGAACTTGCGGCCTACTGGGAATCTAGTCCAGCCGCTCTTACAATTGAGCTACTGAAGTCCTGCCCGTGAAGTATTTCACAAGCATGTGTTAATGCGAAATAATATAAAAAACAATTATTAAGGGTAAAAGCGACTTCTTTACGATATTCAATAAACTGCAAAGTCTATTATATCGGTTGCCTAACTAGCATAGTTGGCAATAGATGGCGCTGCTGCTACCATAAAGCAATGCAATAAATGTGAAGGAAAGATTTGACAAATCGGGCAGGACTTCAGTGGCTCAATTGGAAGAGCGGCTGGACTAGATTCCCAGTAGGCCGCGAGTTCGAGTCTCGCCTGAAGTCAAATTTTTCTTTCCATTTTTCTTTAAAATAAAATATATTTCACAAGCATGCGTTAATGCGAAATAATATAAAAAACAATTATTAAGGGTAAAAGCGACTTCTTTACGATATTCAATAAACTGCAAAGTCTATTATATCGGTTGCCTAACTAGCATAGTTGGCAATAGATGGCGCTGCTGCTACCATAAAGCAATGCAATAAATATGAAGGAAAAATTTGACAAATCGGGCAGGACTTCAGTAGCTCAATTGGAAGAGCAGCTGGACTAGATTCCCAGTAGGCCGCGAGTTCAAGTCTCGCCTGAAGTCAAATTTTTCTTTCCATTTTTCCTTAAAATAAAATATATTTCACAAGCATCTGTTAATGCGAAATAATATAAAAAAACAACTTTACAAATACCTACAACCATCAATTACGTTTTAACATGGCGCCAATGTGTAGTATCGAAAATTCGAGGCGCATAAATTGAATAAACAATTAACATAACTCGAAGTGTAGCAACCATAGAGCAAAACGGGCCACCGGCCGCGGCGGACCGGAGGGGAGTAGCCATAGCGTTTATTACCGATGCAAAACAGTCTGTCATGTTTTGCGGGGGGAAATACGTGTGACACACACACCATAACAAAAATCGTCTATTACTACGAAACTCACACCTTGACTTTAACTTAATACATAAACAATATCACGCACACATTTAAACATCTAGGCGACAGGCATAGGGACACTAAACTTGTGCTTGAACTTTAACCACACCGCGGACACGCCGCCTAAATTCCATACAAACGCTTAATTTGGTCTCTATTACACAGACATCAATCAGTGACACGTATTTACACGTGCACCTGTGTGCGTAGCACGAAGAAAATACCAAACGTCTCCCATAAGAGGGGAGGAGGTTGGGTGAGGCGGGGAAATCGGACGGGACGTCGAAGTGTCCATTCTATACGTATTACACATTCTCTGACTTTGACAGAGGGGAAAGCCTGCATATGGCTACTCCCTTCCGGGGGACGACCGCCTATCAACATTGCTGTCGTCATTTATTTATTTATTTATTTATACACTTTATTGTACACCAGAAAACTAAAAAAAATATACAAACAAGAAAAGAAATAAAAGTACAAAAGGCGGTCTTATCGCAAAAGGTGCGATCCAGACAACCTTTTAGTCAGGAACATAAAGTAAAGAAATTATTTATTTGCCGGCAGGGTGGGTGTACTGAGCAATAATAAAGATTTAAAACATAATAATACTATTATATGAATATTTAATTACGAAACGAGGAGAAATATCATAAATATTTATACATTATGAAAGAGCAAAGCATGACCAAAAGATAAAGATAATAAGTTTTAGAAAAAGAGTCATTGTCATTGCTGTCACATTCACATGTCGATTTGTAGCTCCTTTAAAAGTAACAGTGATAATCTGATTGTTATTCTTGTGTCTTCTTGTGAGAAACAAGCGACAATGGTAAGTTTTTTCGATTATTGTTTTTTTTTTTTGTTATTATGGCATCGCTATTACGCATATTGCCAGTGTCAAGTAAAACGATATTTCGTATTTATTTAAGCAGCGTCAAAGTTAGTATAATATCAAGTATAATATGTAAGTATCAAGTATATAAGTTATCTCAGTCAAGTGAGTTACAGTCAAGTTAAGTCGAGTAAAGCGATGGCTACTTTACCAGAACATTTACAATGAAGTTTTGGAGGCAACCTGAAAGGTCGTGTTTTCGCACTGTTATTCTATTTCACTATACACGGGCACTGTAATAAGCCTATATCAAACAAAATGCCACCAACTTTATTCAATATAACTTTAAAATACACCAAGAAAATGAAATAAAATAAGAGCACCGTACGCCTCTTTCAAGGTTCCCGCCAAAACCTCTCGATTATTGTTATTTAGTAAAAGTCAAAATCGACATGAAAATTTGCCAACAATGAGAACGACGCACCCCCGGCCCGCCGCGGCTTGTGGCCCGTGGTGCTCTATGATAATAACCAATACATTTTCCTTATGTAAAGAACTATATTATATAATAGTATCCTTATCTATCTACATTCCAGCCTTGACAGCAACCTTGCTAAATTGTATTAGAAGTAAAATGTTGCTCATTAATATTAATTTGTTTAATACGGGTGGAGTAATTTAAAAATATTACGCTTTTTTAATATATTGAAACTTTTTCTCTTAAAAATTTATTTGTGTAATTGAATTTTAGCCCCAACAGTAAAGGTGTCAGAACGTCGGGTGGTCAGTGTACCGAACAATGGCGGTCAAACCATTCCAAATGTGGTGGTATGAATGTATAAATGAATGAATGAATGAATTAATGAATGAATGAATTAATTAATGAAATGACTTTATTGAAGCAGTTCTGACACATGTCCATAAAAAAAAAGAAAAACAACAAAATATAAATAGACAATAACACGCACAAAAACAGAAATACCATTACTTAGTCCAGAAACAAAAAAAAAAACATAGTGCGTTGCGTATCTCGGTACCAACCGTGTATAATCTTACATATAATAAAACAGTAAAATCCGCGTGTCTGTACATTGTATATATTTACGAAAAACCAATTGAGGGCGATGTTAAAATAGTATTAGAACACTTTTCAATATGTTTTAAAGTTTTGTCTGTCTGTTTGTCCCTTTGTCCAGGCTAATCTCCGAAGATACTGTACGGATTCGAATGAAACTCTTTGCGGTGTATAGATACTAAACCTGGCCAACATTTAGGCTACTTTTTACTGCGGGAAAATCACTCATTCCCACGGGAATCTCTACATTTAATTTCATTTTCCTATACAAATAGTCCGAATCTATCAAACCTTTGACACATTATTTCACTCTGAGGCAATACGAAGTTTGCCGGATCAGCTAGTTACATAATAAATTAAATACATTGTAATAAGTACCACTACTATTACGCTGGAGGTCCTGGGTTCGATTCCCGGGTCGGGGACTATCAGAGATAACGGTTTAAAATCCTTTATCTCTGCTTCTATTGGGATTTTTCCATTTTCTGGAAGTTTCCCAGTACCTCGGAGTTTGGTAATGTGCCCGGAGATGGCAACAGGTTCGCCACCTGTTACATGGGCCAAAACGTAACCGGCGAGTCGTGGGTGTTTGCATGTGTGATTGAATGCATGCATTTGCCTCTGCCTACCCCTTCGGGGATTACAGGCGTGAAGTTTCGTAATAAGTAGTTTGCTTGAACGCGCTAACATTAGGAACTACTGGGCCGATTTAAAAAATGATTTCAGTGTTAGATAGCCCATTGAGGAATCGGAAGGCTTTAGGCTATAACATCACGTTTAGATAAACAGAATAGGGTAGGTTATTTAGCAACCGCACGAAGCCGGGGCGGGTCGCTAGTCGACTACATTTTTGTCTATAATATTAATTGTCCACGTATCTCAACTCCTGTGTACCTTAAGTTTAATGTAAGTTCATTATACTTACAGCATTATTCTATTCTTTCGCGAAATTTTCGATTGCACTACCACATTGAGTTTTCTACACTACCTTAAGGTTGACTGGTAGAGAATGCTACCTAGCATTAAGTCCGCCTCATGAACTTTTATTGTGCTTGGAAGATTAAATAAATAAATAAATTGTTGTTTTTTAAATTACTCGTCACGATAAATAATTTTCAATCGATAACATAAACGCGAACATCCCTCGAGCCCTGCGAGGCCTTGTACCTTAGGAAAGTTGCAGCTCTAGATCGGACCACGTAAATATGTCATGACTATGTATTTGCGCGAATCTGACTCACTGATCGATCTAGTTTGAACAGGAAACAGGCTGAGTAATTATTTTAATCCGATTGCCACTACATACAAAACATTAACCCCCTTATTCATAAACGTACATTCCATTCGTTTTAGCAATAGAATACTTTGTCTTTGTCAGTTGCATTCACAAATGTACAGGATAGAAAAAGACAAAGGAGAGATTAGCAACACTTTAGCTAAAATACGTTTATGAATAAGGGGGTAAATTTGTACAATCCATGGCATATGTATTAACATTAATATACAGAATACTCTGAGTTTTTTACTGGTGGTAGAGCTCAAGTGACGGAGCTCGCGGGCGTAGGTACCACCGCATTACCGCGGTGGTGCCTATAATATTAATATAATATAACATTAATATACTTGCCGCTAAATGGTAGTGTTCAACACTATCGTATTCCGGGCAGGTAGTAATGTACGGCCCTGTAATTTCCGGCACAGAGGCATAACACCTTGGGCCTCAGGAGTGGTAACGCATCTGCATTTTGAGCTTGGTCTTTGTGTGGGAGTCTATAGGCTGCAGTCTTCATTTATCGCCAATGTGAACGGCATGCTTGTTTGCCACATCCATCACTTAAAGCGAAAGAAAAAAAAAGTATCGGGATCGGGACGGAGTTAAGGATCCAGGACTTACTGACAGGCTCGAACATCTGAGTCTGCGCAGAGACATTTGGAGTCTGTGCGTGTTGTACCGTCTCTACAATGGTGAGTGCTATGCTGAACTGTTTCACATGGTGCCACCGTCTCTTTTTCTACACCGTACTACCCGCCCAAGAGAGAAGTTCCACTCTCACCGACTGAACACCTGACAGTGCTCAACGGTGCGGTTTTCACGTTCGTTCCTGTCCAGAACGTGTAAATTGTGGAACGAACTTCCCTCTGACGTATTCCTAGGTGCTACCATATGGGGTTTTTCAATAATGGCGTCAAAAGAGTCTTCAGGGCTGGCAGCGCGTTGGCAATTCCCCTGGTGTTGCAAATGTTCATAGGCGACGGTGACCACTTTCCATCAGGTGGCCCGTTTGGTTGTCTGTCAAGTTTAAGCCATAAAAAAAAACGTGGCGAATGAAATTTGCTACTGCGGTTCTAAAACAAATAGTTAACGCATGCCACATCATAAAAATAACATTTGGTAACAAACAGCTCGGTGGGTCAAAGTACGCTGTAATCATTAAAATCCATATTGGGCGGGAGATAGGATCAGACGCCATATTTGGTTGTGTTACAGTAAGATAAATCAGCTAAAAAAAAACGGCTGTGATTTGAATTAAGAATATGAATTACGAAATTGCAGTAGCGAGATAGGCTGGTATTTTTAACTGACATCAAAATGCGAATGTGGATGGTTGCACAGGCCCAGGAAGACCAAGACAGACCTACCTTGACCAAATAGGTCGAGAACTGTTTGAGAGTGGGGTCAAGAGTCAAGAGTCTTAGGAATCTGCGTGCATGTTTTATTTTTTTATGTAATTAAAGTGGCAATCAAGCATGCAGTTCACATTGATGTTAAGTGATGGCTGCATCCTATAGACACCCACGCAAAGACCAAGTTCGCAATGCAGATGCGTTACCAATCCTGAGGGTTACCAATCCTGAGGCCTAAGGTGTTATGCCTCTGTGCCGAAAATTACAGGGCCGGACCGGAACACGATAGTGCTGAACACTACCATTTAGTGGCAAGTATATTAGGTAATGCGGTGGTGCCTACACCAGCGAGCTCCGTCACTGGAGCTCTACCATCAGTAAAGATACCTTTATATCATGTAAATTGACAAGCCAGTTGGTCCAGCGGTGTGTGACGACCGTGTGAACTGAGGCTCACGGGTTCGATTCCCGTACCGGACCAACTTAGGCCACTCGCATTGGTTAAAGCAAACTCCGGAGCGAATCAATTGCAACCCAATTACAATTAAGACAAGTTAATAATGGCAACCCATTATACGTCCCACTGCTGGGCACGAGTCTCTCCCCTTTTTGGGGGCAGGCCTGGAGGTTACTCCACCACGCTGCTCCAATGCGGATTGGTGGAAGTGGGTGGGTTAGTGGCCAACCCACTGTCGGATGTTTTCAAACCGCCCATAAGGCCTCCGACAAGGTTAAACGACTGCTATCCATCGATAGCAACCGGGACCGTCGGCTTAACGTGCCCTCCGAAGCACGGAAACGCGCATTTAATTTGCCACTAGCGGTCACCTATCACACTACCCGACCGCGCCAGTAGAGCTTAACTGAGCAGATCGCTTACGAGATCGCTTACGATCTACACCAGCCGCTGGGCCATGCGCGCTTCATTAAGACAAGTTACGTTAGCATAATTAGGCCTCTTATTTGCCACCTTCAAGAAATATCTTAAATAACATGGATTGGTATTTTTCTCAATCGTTTACCGGATCTTCGATCTGGTTTTTTAGTATATTTTAAAGAAAACTATCCATTGATGAATTATTTTCCAAATGCCATCCATGAGATCACCTTTGTTTGTTTGAAACTAGCGACCCGCCTCTGCTTCGCACGTGCACTATTTATTTTTATACAACATGTAACGGGAATAATGTACACTATCTAACACCTCGATTAGAAAATCGAGTTATAATCATAATACATAAACTGAAATTACATGTTTAAGTATGTGGGAGGGTAAAAGGGAGGATCCTCCGACCAGGCGAGGTGGTAGCGCCTGGCGGGCCGCGGGCCCAACGATTGACGTTGGGAAGTTGTATATATGGCAACTCTTGAGAAAACTTCGCATAAGCGATGTAATTCGAATGCACGCCATCTATCGTACTAGATAAGTACTGTGAGGTTTTCATATGTGTTCCACTAGTTGGCACCTTAATGTAGTGGACGCTACAAGTATTTAATATTTTTTATTTAAGAACCAAGTTGTCCTTAATTTGTACGAACAGTATGCACACCCTATGCATACTTACCCTACCTCTACTTACGCACATAAAACACAAACCAACACACACACGTACACTGTCGCAATGTGATGTAGCGTAACCTGCGTACTGTCGGCGCTTCAACCGCAGCACCGACGGTGTCTGAGGGGACTGCGGGGGCAGCGGAGAGAAAACTAGTCGTACTAAACTAGGTGGTAGGGTACCACCTATACTAAAATCTTTTCTACACACCACTTGCCGATAGCTCACCGACCTTAAAACATTAAAATTGTAAAATTAATTAAAGTGAACTATTGTGTTAGTCGCCTTCTTTTATTCTATCCAATCTCTTATGTTCAATACCGAACATAAAGTGGCGACCGTGAAAAATACGAATACACCTCTACTTTATATCGGACACGAAACCGATACCGCGTGGCAGAGCCGTCGGGTCAAATATCAAGCAAGATAGCAAGCCTTTTCGCAATCAAGCCAGACGAAGAAAGAAGTGCTAGAATCTACTAGATTGCTTCAAACAAACCCGTGCGGCAGCTCAAGTTCAAGATACGGTCAAGACAGCCCAAGAAAATCACTTTGCAGCCAGCGCGAGCTCGCCCAGCTGATCTCCAGCCAAGTCTACGCACCACAGCAGCGGTTTGCCAGCCAAAAGTGAGCCCGTTCCATTATTCTCTATCATTCCCATCCTTCAATTACTATTTTATTTGTGCGAACAGAGAGAGTCGTTAATTACCTACCCACTATAATAGTGCAATGGTTAACGAATTTATCGTTTTTATTCAGCATCCATCAATATTGTAGTGTTAATTTAAATAATTAGCCTTTATTCTATATTATTTATTGATTTCCGAGTGAATAAGAACAAAAACAGCCTATTTTGTTGAATATTGCCTACTCGCACAATTTAATTACCCACATACCTACCTCAATATTATAGTGTGCTCTTTCATCAATACAAAGCTCAGGTTTTAATGTCGTCTATCCATTCGTATTAATTTACGCCTACTTTACGACTTAAAAGTCTGAACTGCAATAAAGCACAAAAAACAAAGCAATAAAGTGCAAATAGTTATACCTATAAAGAATAGCTAAACCTATTCAAAGCGCAGCTGACACAGCTGTACCTATTTATCGTACATAGTTACACTTATTGTGGCCGTTTACGCTATTCACTTCGTATTCACTTTGATATTTGTTTAAGCAAACGCACTCACTGGTTTTAAATAATAATTACATAGACTATCAATCTTAACAGGTTTATTGCCTGTCATTCCCTACAATATATTTCCGCAAATACCTATAATTGATCAAAAATCACTATCATCCTTGAATTTAAAAAAAAATCCTATCTGCAATTAGGTATACAATCACTTAAATTATCAATTCCAGTTGTACTGCGGCCTTCGCTCTCGCACTAGCGTCGCATCCAGTATCGGCGCATGCACTGCTGTCGTGCACTTAATCCTGCTGCAAGTGGCTGAGCGCCTGCGTCACCGCAACCATCAGCTGATCCATACCGGTTTCCGTAACAGCCGGCAAAGCGAGGAGCGTACCGTAAACTACCTATTTGTTATCGTTTACTTAGTTTATTAATTAGTCGTGCGTTCACATCGGTATCATGGAACTTAACTACAAGTCTTTAAATTTAAAACGTGCTTCCATTAAGGGACGCGTTACTAAATTTATCAACCCATTAGATGAATTTCAAGTTCAAAGGCTTTCTTTTACCGAGGTTAACGTGTTGACACAAAAGGTAGTTAGGATTGAGGCGTTGTTTGTCGAGTTCGACAGCGTGCAGAATCAGATTGAAGCGATGGATGAGAAAAATTTAAGCCTTGAATTAGATACCAGGGAAGCTATTGAACAAACTTTCCACCAATCAATCGCCAGGGCTAGGGAGATAATAACACAAAATAGCTCGACAAAGAAGTCCTCACTGGAGCACAGCAGCAGTTTCACCACCGTGGACGAGGAAAACCATGAAATAATTGGGTTTCGTTTGCCAGTTATTAAAATAAGTAATTTTGATGGTACGTTCTATAAGTGGTTAGAGTTCCGCGATACTTTTAGTTCATTGATACATAACAATTCTAAAATTAAAAACATACATAAATTTCATTATTTAAATTCGTACCTGGAGGGTGAAGCGGCTCGTGTGATCAGTAATCTTGAAGTTACTGATGATAATTATCCCGAAGCATGGAATATTCTGTGTGAGCGTTATAATAATGTCCGTCAGTTAATTAACAACCATCTTAAATCTTTATTCAGTATTGAACCTTTGCGTGAGTCTGATAAATCTCTCAGATTTCTTGTAGACCACATAACAAAAAACCTACGTGCGTTATGCATTTTAAAACAACCTACTGACCATTGGGATACCATAATTATATATATGTTTGCAGCAAAATTGGACAGCAATACACGAGTTAAATGGGAGGAATACATTCACACTAATATTAGTGATTCGGAGATGCCGACCCTACATAATTTCTTGTCGTTTGTGAGAGGTCGCGCTGACGTTCTAGAGTCTGTTTATCGCAGTAAACTGGACACAAATAATAATAAAACAGTAGCGAACCAATTTCATGGCATAAAGAAAAATACTACGTCTCATACAAAATCATTTATTGGCACAAACGTAAATGAACAGGCATCTCAAAGCTATAAAAAATGCATTTTTTGCCATTGTGATTCTCATCGTATTTATGATTGTCCCCAATTTAAAATGAAAGCTATTGAGGACAGGCAAGACTTTGTGAACAAGTTAAAACTATGTGTAAATTGTTTGCGTCAAGGTCATAATAACCGTACATGTAGACTTCCAGGGACCTGTAAAATTTGTAGGAAACGTCACAATACTTGTCTACATAGATCTATAGAATCAGACACAAACATTGCAAATTCTCAATCCGTTTCGATGTCAGCTGTCTCGGCTTCTGAGACATTGCTATGTACAGCCTTAGTGGATGTAGTTAATTTTATTACTGGTCAATCAATAACCGCCAAAGCATTATTAGACAATGGCAGTCAATCGTCATTTATAACTGAGGCACTTAAAGAAAAACTAAATTTGACCTCATTGAGGTCGGATGCTAAAAATGTCGTTGGTATAGGTAATACAGTTTTTAAGCTTAAGGCTGAGCGTTGTAATATTAAAATTAAATCAAAGGTTAGTTCTTTTAGCGTTGTTACATCATGTTTAGTATTACCACAAATTACAGGCAAAATTCCTAAAGTAATGTTGAACGTTTCTCATCTAAACTTAAAATCATTTGAGCTTGCTGACCCCAGCTTTTATGAGCCATCTGAAATAGAACTGCTTATCGGTGCTGACTTATTTTGGGATATAATTGGAACCAATCAGCACTCTTTAGGTAAAGGCAGTCCTATCCTACATGATTCAAAATTAGGTTGGCTCATCGCAGGTCCTATGCACTATAACACTCAATGCAAAAATATTGTTGGTGATGTCAAATGTAATTTAATTAATATTAATAACGATGAAAATTGTTTAACAGAAATGCACAATGATTTAAAACGTTTTTGGGAGCTGGAAAGCTTGCCTCAAAAACGCCTAATTACAGATCAAGAGAAAGCTTGCGAACTTCATTTTTTACAGCACACAACTCGGACTGAGGATGGACGTTTTTGTGTCAAGCTACCGCTTCTCGATAATCCAGATTGCCTAGGTGAATCATTTTTTATGGCAAAAAGTAGATTTTTCAATCTGGAACGAAGATTTCGCAAGCAACCTGACCTTAAGTCAGCCTATGTAGAATTTATTAATGAGTACCATAATCTAGGTCACCTCTCCACATCAGAGGAAGACCATCCTGAGAATGCCTACTTTGTTCCGCATCATCCAGTCATACGCGAAGACAGTGAGTCCACTCGCCTTCGTGTCGTGTTTGACGCATCAGCTCGCACTACATCTGGTCTGTCTGTAAATGACATTCAAATGATAGGGCCTACAGTTCAAGACTCTCTATTCAATATCCTCATACGATTTCGACAACACCGTTATGTCCTATCGGCAGATATTGAAAAGATGTACCGGCAGGTTATAATAGACGAGTCTGATCGAAATTTACAGCTGATTTGTTGGCGTGATGCGGAAGATAAGCCATTACAGACACTCAGGCTAAAAACGGTAACTTATGGTTATGCCAGCGCCAGTTATCTGGCTACAAGATGTCTGTGGCAACTTGGCGAAGAATGTGATGATGATGAGATTAAAACCATCATACAAAACGATGTGTACGTTGATGATTTACTCACTTCAAATGATTCTGAAGATCAGATGATTTCAATTCAACAATCCATATCCAATTGTCTTCAACAAGCTGGCTTTAACCTACGTAAATATCGTTCAAATTCACCTACTATACTTACCTCTGATGTCATACGATCCAGTAGTAAACTGACCCTCAGTCAGTCAACCAATACTTTAGGATTGGACTGGAATCCTACTACAGATAAACTTCATTTTCCTATACAAGTAGACCAATCGACTCTAATTACAAAACGGAGCATATTGTCTGCATCTTTTAAGATTTTCGATCCCCTGGGGCTCCTATCCTTGTGCACTATTGTTCCCAAGATTTTAATCCAGACCTTATGGTTTCTAAAGCTGGACTGGGATGAGCCTGCACCTGCAAATATTGTTAAGGCATGGAAAACCTTCACTGAAGGTCTCAAATGCATCTCCACATTGTCAGTGCCTAGGTGGGTATCGATCGAAGACCCAGTATCAGTCGAAATACATTGTTTTTGCGACGCATCACAAAGTGCCTACGGTACGTGCTTGTATCTTCGGTCTATAGATAAGGAAGGGAAAGTACATGTTCATCTACTTTGTGCTAAGTCACGCGTTGCCCCAGCTTCAAAACCAACTACAATCCCACGTCTCGAGCTCTCAGGAGCTTTACTCGCGGCTGAGTTAGGCTCTTCGGTTTCACAAGCTTTGCGACGTAAAATATCTCGACATGTATATTGGACAGACTCTAGTATAGTACTAAGTTGGTTACGTATCGGTTCCTCAAATTTAAAAACTTTTGTGGCTAATAGGGTAGCCACAATTCGAGAATTGACTGATTCTGATGCCTGGCATCATGTCCCTACCGATTGCAACCCAGCTGATCTAGTATCACGTGGGATAAACCCTCGAGAGGTGGCTGCAAATAAATTATGGTGGCATGGACCTAAATTCCTAACATTATCAGAATCAAATTGGCCTGATAATCTGTCAAATAGTAAATTAGAATCTAAGAACTTACCTGAAGTTAAATCAAACGTTACTTTTATCAAGGATTCGGTACCACTGTTTGACTTAAATAAATATTCTAAATTAAAAACATTACAACACATATACAGCTATATTTTTAGATTCTTTCATAACTGTAAGAACCCTACCAATAAATATACAGGTGTTTTAACAGTTGCAGAACTTAATAAAGCCCTAAATTATTTAGTGTATATATCTCAGCAGGAATCATTTCACAAGGAATATGATTTGTTATTGAACGGAAAATCATTGAATTCTAAATCACATATTTTAGCACTAAATCCATTTTTGCATGAAGGGATTATAAGAGTAGGTGGCCGAATACAAGAATCAGAATACAGTTATGATGTAAAGCATCCAATGTTATTAAGTTCGAAACATGTTCTTACACAACTTCTATTTCGACAAGAGCACCAACGCCTTTTGCACGCAGGTCCACAAGCTTTATTAGCATCAATAAGAACTCGTTTTTGGCCTATCGGTGGCAGAAACTTGGCTAGACGTATCGCACGAGATTGTAATGTGTGTAGACGTTTTAAAGGTCAAGTAATGAAAAATATAATGGGAAATTTACCGGCAGAGAGATTGAAGCCTGATTTACCATTTTTGACTGTAGGTACTGATTTTGCTGGACCATTTTTAATTGCGGATCGCAAGGGTCGGGGTTGTAAAATAACTAAATGTTATTTATGCATTTTTATTTGCTTTGTGTACAAGTGCATCCATTTAGAGGCCGTTAGCGAACTTTCTAAAGATGCCTTTGTTTTAACTTTGAAACGGTTTATTTCCCGTAGAGGCCTACCAAAACAAATATTCTGCGACAATGGTGGCAATTTTGTTGCAGCTTCCAAAGAAATTAAAAAATTTTTTGAAGCTAACTCTAACGAAATCATGGATTTTGCCGCTGGCGAGGGCGTCGAATTTCGTTTCTCTCCAGCATACGCGCCTCACTTTAATGGCTTGATGGAGGCCGGTGTAAAGTCAGCTAAATTCCATTTAGCTAGGATTTTGGGGAATGCGCACCTAACTTATGAGGAATTATCTTCTCTGTTCGCACAAATTGAATGTATCCTCAATAGTCGCCCTCTATGCCCCCTAAGTTCCTCATCCTCTGACTTTTATCCTTTGACCCCGGGCCACTTTATAATTGGTAGACCGCTCCAGTCATTGCCATCTCCGTGTCTACAAGCCGTTAATTTTAATCGTCTCGACAGGTTCGAGAGGCTTGAGCAGATGAGGCAACATTTTTGGCATCGATGGAGCCATGAATACATCACGGAACTTCAATGCAGAACCAAGTGGCGTACACGATCCGGAGAAACCCTACAGATCGACGACTTAGTAATATTGAGAGAAGATCAATCTCCACCACTCTGCTGGCGACTCGGGCGCATCAAGAGATTGTTTCCAGGGCGCGATGGTATAACGCGTGTCGCAGACGTAGATACCGCAAGAGGGACTGTGCGACGCGCACTCAACAGGATATGTCTGCTGCCTAAGCCTGATCAGCAAATATAACTGTGGGTAGGTGCAAATTACAAGCCACATATGCTCAGATAAATATTTGCTATTTATTAATTAATTATCAGTTTTTATATATTAAATTCTGCAGCATTAAGTTAAAAAAGTTAAGTGTTCACATATACTGTGTGGTTTTAATGTTTTATATGTCCTAAATTAAATAAATTGCACTTACTTGCCGGCAACCTTAACTTCATAAAATCTATCACAGTAAGCACTACAAATTACTCCAAACAACACTCTACACTAGGAAGTTTTCAATGATGGCCTCTTACTCTGATTTGGCTGAACTGCAACGGACCGCTATGGAATCTCTGAACCTGAGGATGACTCAATTTGAGTCCCACTTGAAGTCTGCATCTGGCTGTAGTGATCTTAACACACTGAATAAGGACTATCAAGAATTTAAACAGCATGTCTGGTCTGTATTTTCAAGTCTTCAGAAACAGCTGACAGAAATAACCCGGAGTGTGGATGCAATCGAGATGCGTCATAGGCGAAAATTTCTTCTGCTGGGTGGAGTTGCAGAAAATGATGGTGAAAATGCCGCTGCTACAGTTATCTCCATTCTGCATACAAAGCTTGGACTCAATGATTTGGATCCCAGCTCTTTATTAGTGTGTCACCGACTGGGTAGTTTTAGTGAAGGCCGTACAAGGCCACTACTGCTCAGATTATCTACCCCAACTGTAAGAGCTAATATTTGGCAGAAGAAAGCAAAACTTAAAGGTACTTCTTTTGTGTTGTCCGAGTACTTGACGCGTCACCGACAAACTGTCTTCTCTATGGCTCGGAAACTTTTTGGTTTGCCAAATGTCTGGACACTAGACGGCAACATTAACGTCAAATTGCCGGATGGTCAACGTCGTCGTGTGTTTGGCTGCGAGGAAATCTTAGCACTGGCATCTGAACATGGAAGGATTCCGGAGGCTACTGCGGGAACTGTCGTCGCTAAGTCAGCTGGCTCGCAGTCGAGTTCGGAGGTCCCTGTTGTATCCAGGTCTAAAAGAGTACAGAAAGCGAAGTAACTGTTGTGCTGTGTGTGATCCATTTGTTTTTTCCTCCTTTATATTTTTGCATGTAATTTTTACGCTTACAGTACTGTGCCTACCTATTGTTTTCATGTTTGTGACGGGTACACAATTAATTTTTATTTCAAAATCTCTCGGTAGTTAAATGTTACCTAATTTACTGTTACCGTCAATTGTATACTTAGTTTTGTTGTGATTACGATTGTTTTGTTAAAATTGTCTAAATATGTCAGATTGTCATGTGTCAAATATGTCAGTATGTCGATGGGTGTGTTCCGATATAATCTATACACATTAGTCGGTGTTGTATTAAGAGAATTTCGTTGCGATATAATATAGACTATCAATATTTTAATGACATGTTTCGTATAGGTAGTTTGAGACGCCACATTAGACTTAATTTGACGTGTTTTAAGCACTAATCACTACAGCTGATTTTAATTAATTGGGTACGGTTTCGGAGTGTACTGAATGGACGTCATATTTTACAGTGCCCGTGAATATTTCGGAACACACCCAATGTTGTTATTTTTTTTTTTTTGCTGAATATGTTTAAATTTACGCAGTACTTTAGGCTATGTGAAATGTTAAAATTTAATTTTACGAATTTTGTGATTTTAATATTATAATGTTATTGTAAATTTTCATGCACATTACTGTAAGCCAATACTTTTTAATTTTTTATCATTAATTCACAGTTGACCGGCAGGTTAAGGAAACTTATTTTTTTTTTAAATAAGGAAACGATATAAGTATATATATATATATATATATATATATTTTAGATTATATTATATTCCATATATATATTATATAGTATTTGTTATTCTTATATCATTATGTCTGATGATGACGATAGCTTTTACTCGGCCAACGATGGCTCATCTATTTCTTTTTCTTCGCTTGATGATACTTTTTCACTTAGTGACAAACTAAATGCGGAGATGCAGAGGTTCCCAAACAATTTACATGTCTGTCATATAAATGCGCAAAGCATTCCGCAACATTACTCTGAACTCCTGAATATTTTCTCAAACAATCCTACTCATGCTATTCTTGTTTCAGAGAGTTGGCTCAAGCCCGAACTTCCATCCACCTCTTTCAGTCTCCCAGATTTCACTCTCATTCGCAACGATCGCACGGGAAAAAGAGCCGGGGGTGTTGCAATTTACCTTCGGAGCAACATACCCCATAAAATCCTTACTTCTTCACCATCGTTATATAGTGGAAGTCCTGAATTTCTGTTTATTGAAATTTTAGTCAAAGGGGTGAAAGCAGTTCTAGGGGTTGTCTACTGCCCGCCGTCTATTGATTATTTTTCCACTTTGGAACCCGTTCTAGAAACACTTTCTTCTGAGAACAAGCATCTCATCGTGATGGGCGACTTTAACACTGACATGTCAAGAGATAATACTAGGTCGCGTAACCTGGTCTCGATCCTCGAGTCATCAAATCTATCATTGCTTCGACTCAATCCCACGCATCAGAATTTAAACTTTGATGACTCCTGGCTCGACCTAATTTGTACCACTTCCGATGCTTTAACTTTAAATCACGGACAATTTGCTGCTCCGGGCCTATCTAGACACGATTTAATTTACATAACTTATAAAATTCGAACTCCTAAACCACGTCCAACTATTACATATTCTAGAAATTTCGCAGATATGGATTTTGAAAAACTTAAATTAGATGCCATTAGAATTGATTGGTCTAAGATTGAGTTGGCACCTTCTGTTAATGAAAAAGTAACTTTATTGAATGAATATTTATTATCTCTATTTGATTCTCATGCACCTCTTAAAGCACGCCGGGTTAAACGCCCGCCAGCGCCTTGGATAACCAGTGGTGTCCGTATGGCAATGCGGCGCCGTGACAAGGCGTTTCGTGTCTATAGAAGGGATCGTAGCGATGTAAATTGGTGTAGCTATAAACATGCTAGGAATCGCTGCAACCAGATGGTAAGGGCTGCAAAGCGCCGTTATATCTTTGAAAATGTCTTACACTCTTCTCCGGCAGACGTATGGAAGTTTATCAAATCACTTGGCTATTCTCGGCCTCATCTCAATCTATCTACGCTTAATTTTTCACTCAATGACCTTAATCTACAATTTTCTAGAACTACACAGTTAGATTTCATCACTAAATCTGAAACTCTTCGGTATTTAACTTCCTTGCCATACCTTACAAGTGATAAATTCAGCTTCGCTCCAGTCACCAGTGATGAGGTTCACAAATTCATTTGTTCAATTAAATCTAAGGCAGTGGGTTGTGATGGAGTCAGTAGAACTATGGTATTTCACATTATTGATTAT
Source organism: Macrosoma leucophasiata (assembly GCA_036365455.1). Classification (NCBI taxonomy): domain Eukaryota; kingdom Metazoa; phylum Arthropoda; class Insecta; order Lepidoptera; family Hedylidae; genus Macrosoma; species Macrosoma leucophasiata. The sequence continues at coordinate 7,098,342 of JAWQUS010000015.1, forward strand.
ATTTTACCAGTTCTTACACATATTATTAACTTTTCCCTTGAGACTGGTGAATTTCCTTTAGTTTGGCGCAAAGCATTTATTATCCCTCTACCGAAAATTTCTAATCCTAATCTGGTTAGTCATTTTCGACCGATTTCAATTCTCCCGTTTCTTTCAAAAACTATAGAAGCCATAGTTCATAAGCAATTATCTCTATTTGTTTTCCAAAATAATTTTATGTCTGAGTTCCAATCTGGTTTTCGCCCTGGCCACAGCACATCCACTGCCCTCCTCAAGGTTATTGATGATATTAGATCTGGTATGGAGCATGGTCAACTCACCATACTAGTACTAGTTGATTTCTCGAATGCTTTTAATACGGTTGATCATGACTTACTACTTGCAATCCTATCACGCATAGGAACTTCATCCCTGGTGCTGGAATGGTTCTCGTCTTATCTTCGTGGACGTCAGCAGGCGGTACGCAACAGCCAGGAACTATCTGATTGGTACAGTCTTGCCACTGGTGTTCCACAAGGCGGAATTCTCTCTCCTCTTCTTTTTGCTATATTCATTAATGCTCTAACTACACATCTTCATGGCTCTTACCATCTGTATGCAGATGATTTGCAGATCTATGCTCAAGCTGACTTTTCTAATGTAAACCAGGCCATCGATGTAGTTAATAACGATTTGTATGCAATTTCCGAATGGTCTCGTGAGTTTGGCATACCAGTAAACATAAGCAAGTGCCAAGCTATTGTTATTGGTAGCAGTTATTTTATTAACAAATTGGATTTCAATAATCTAACGCCATTATTATACGAAAGCACTGTAATTCCTTTCTCGGATTATGTCAAAAATTTAGGATTATTTGTAGATTCCTGTCTTAGTTGGAAGAAACAAGTCACTTCCATCACTCAAAATACTATTGCCTCGCTGCGTTCCCTCTATAGACTCAAAAACTTTTTACCCTCTCGTACCAAAACTGTTCTTGTGCAATCTCTTGTCGTCCCTATCATTGATTATGCAGATGTTTGTTGCTCAGACATGTCCCAACAACTTCTGAACAAACTGGATCGTTTACTGAATAATTGTATTCGTTTTATTTATGGCCTTCGTAAATTTGATCACATCTCTTCTTATCGTTCCAAGCTCAACTGGCTCCCCATCCATCAGAGAAGACACTTAAGGATTCTCTGTTTACTTTTCTCCATCATTAACGATCCTTGTTATCCGTGTTATCTTAAAAACAAGTTTAATTATTTGGGCAACTCTCATGATCACTACCTTCGTTCATCAGAAAATCTGATCCTTGAAATATCTTCTCACCGCACTGGTTTTATGTCTGACTCCTTCGCTATTTCTGCTATTAAACTCTGGAACATGCTACCCCTTGACATTCGACAATCTGCCAGCAAGTTTATCTTCAAGCGGAGAACTAAAGATTTTCTTTTAAGGTCACTTAATGTATGATTTAGGTTTCACACAATCGTCATCGTTATTATAATATTTATTTATATATTGTAATATATATTTTTTATTCATATATATGTGTAGTTTTATGTAAAATATGTATCTATATTATGTATTCAATTTATTTATTGATTGTTTAGTTAGTTTAGTTTTTCAATACTTAAATAGTGAATTATTATATTTATATTATGTTGCACCCCTACAAGTTATTTCACACAACCCCAAGGTTGACTGTAAGAGAATGCCTAGAGGCATTAAGTCCGCCGTATGTACGATATGCATAAAAGTGTAAATAAATAAATAAAAAATAAATAAATAAATAACTCGAAAGCACCCCAGCTTTCCAGGGCCGGGAATATGTCGGCGCTTCAACCGCAGCACCGACGGTGTCTGAGGGGACTGCGGGGGCAGCGGAGAGAAAACTAGTCGTACTAAACTAGGTGGTAGGGTACCACCTATACTAAAATCTTTTCTACACACCACTTGCCGATAGCTCACCGACCTTAAAACATTAAAATTGTAACATTAATTAAAGTGAACTATTGTGTTAGTCGCCTTCTTTTATTCTATCCAATCTCTTATGTTCAATACCGAACACGTACCCCTATTTAACACTAGCTATGTATACCTATTTATGTATATTTCGACCTTGGTCTTTGTGTGGGTGTCTATAGGCTGCAGTCATCACTTGACATCGATGTGAACTGCATGCTTGTTTGCGACTACCATTACATAAAAAAAACCTAGGCTTGACGGGTCAAGCTACGTCAGTGAAGCTCTACCACATCACTGCGGCGTTGCTTAACCCTAACAACATGCAGTTTTGATAAATGCCTCCTCGCCTGGCGAGCTTTCTGTCCCTAATTATAATTATGAAATCAATTAAAAACCATTGTACAGTTATTCTAACGTAGGGATGGTGGTACTGATATCGATAAATGTATCGATCATAATTGAAGAGGTGACGAAATTGATATAACGATAATTTCGATTGGTAATATCGATATTCGATATTGTAATCTTTATTATATCTATATGTATAAAATTCAATTGCTGTTCGTTAGTCTCGCTAAAACTCGAGAACGGCTTTACTGATTTGGCTTATTTTGGTTTTGAATGATTTTTGGAAGTCCAGAGAAGGTTTAAAAGGTAAGAAAATATGAAGAAATTGAAGGGGAATAGTAAAAAAAGCACATTTTCTTTTTTCCCATACAAATAGTCCGTACATATCAAACCTTCGACACATTACTTCATTGTGAGGCAAAACTTTTTGCCGGGTCAGCTAGTATTAATTAAAAAAGGAAATGGTTATATACTACACTTTATTGTAGAAATTAAACATGCGGATTTTCTCGCGTATACAACACTCCCAAACTTCTTACACCCGACGTTTCGGTCGCTTTCCAGCTACCGTGGTCACGGGCAGACTGACACGCTAGCTGGAAAGCGACCGAAACGTCGGGTGTAAGAAGTTTGGGAGTGTTGTATACGCGAGAAAATCCGCAAGTTTAATTTCTACAATGTACGAAGCTCGCGAAAACCTACGAAAACGTTACTACACTTTAATCTATGTTTTTTTTTAGTAGATGTCTTTAGGCTGCAGGCTTCACTTAACCTGGGTTGCATCAAGATATTTGTTAAAGTTAAAGTTATTGTAACATATCATATCTCTCTCTAAACAACAACTTTTTACTGGTGGTAGAGCTCCAGTGACGGAGCTCGCGGGCGTAGGCACCACCGCATTACCTAATATACTTGCCGCTAAATGGTAGTGTTCAGCACTATCGTGTTCCGGTCAGGTGGTAATGTACGGCCCTGTAATTTCCGGCACAGAGGCATAACACCTAATGCCTCAGGAGTGGCAGCGCATTTGCATTTTGACCTCTGGTCATTGTGTGGGTTTCTATAGGCTGCAGTCATCACTTAACATCAATGTGAAATGCACGCTTGTTTGCCACTTTTATTACATAAAAAAAAAAAAAAAAACAAGGATGTGAAATGTTACATTAACTTTAACTTTAACAAAATATATTGGTGCAGCCCAGGCTTAGTATCCATTTGAACAGCATGCCTTTTCATTTTACTGGTGGTAGAGCTCCAGTGACGGAGCTCGCGGGCGTAGGCACCACCGCATTACCTAATATACTTGCCGCTAAATGGTAGTGTTCAGCAATATCGTGTTCCGGTCAGGTGGTATATACGGCCCTGTAATTTCCGGCACAGAGGCATAACACCTTAGGCCTCAGGAGTGGTAACGCATCTGCATTTTGATCTTGGTCTCTGTGTTGATGTCTATAGGCTGCAGTCATCACTTAACATCAATGTGAACTGCATGCTTGTTTGCCACTTCCATTACACAAAAAAAAAAATCCTTGTTTGCATCTCTCGTTCCATAAAAAAAATGGAATAGACGTTTATTTAAAACAACGTAACATTATTAAACTAGTTTCAATATTAATACACAAAATTATTTAACATTGCATAATACATACATTGTACTAATCAGACTCAAACTTAGCGTTGTGCTGGTTATCTGACAAGCGCTGGTGTTCGATTGTTTTCAACTCACTTGTACTATGCACCTGTACCAATACCAGAGAATATTTTTTTTTTTTTTTTTTGTTTTTTTAAAGGGTTCATTTATAAGTTTTAACTAAATAATTAATAATAATTACGCTTACACTCACAGCCCCACACTAGGTATAAACCTGTATCGTGGGTGCCGTTGTACACACACAACACATACACAAACACCCAGACCCGAAACAAATATCTGTAGGTCATACAAATATTTGTCCCGGTGCGGGGATCGAACCCGCGACCCTTCGAATCAAACGGTGGTTTTGCACCGCTGGACTAACCGGGTCGTCAAAATCGTTAATAATCTTATACTAAGCACTATGTCAAATGTCCATGTTACACCCACTCCTGTTATGGTCGAGGGTACTACACTCGAAGTTGTTGACGATTATGTATACCTGGGACAAACGGTCCAGTTAGGTCGGTCCAACTTCGAGAAAGAGGTCAATCGCCGAATCCAACTCGGTGGGGCAGCGTTCGGGAAGCTACGGTTCATCTTCTCGTCCGACTTACCGCAGTGTCTCAAGAAAAAGGTCTTTGATCAGTGTGTGTTGCCAGTGATGACTTATGGGACAGAAACGTGGTCGCTCACTATGGGCCTCATAAGAAGGCTCAAGGTCACTCAGAGAGCAATGGAGAGAGCTATGCTTGCTATGCTTGCTCCCACAAGATGGACCGACGACCTGGTGAAGGTCGCGGGCAATCGCTGGATGAGGGCGGCCCAGGACCGTTCGTTGTGGCATTCTTTGGGGGAGGCCTTTGTTCAGCAGTGGACGTATTTTGGCTGAAATGATGATGATGATGATGAAGCACTTGTCGAGTTGTTCACGCGGAAGGTGTACCAAGCACTAAGCAACAAGCAACTAAGCCCGTGTAAAGGCATTATACGGCCAGATACAATCTTAATTGCCAAAAAGAAAAATTAAATTATAGCATTTTAATTTATTACGTAATTATTTGTATCGTAAAATGAAATGGAACGAAGTTCCGCGAGCGGGAAAGATTCTATACGAGTTGGCAAAATGAAAATTCCAAAAGTGCATGTCTAAAACTACAAAATTCACAATTTTCTTAACTTCCGGGAAACTTTCCAGGTAAAACTATCAAATGACTGGACCATATCGACATTTTAGCTTCGAAATTATCGATACACATTGTTCTAGTCGCACGCAACACTCGCAACCCTATTTTGACCGCCCGAGATTACCCAACAGAGCCAACGCGGGGGGGGGCCGTCACAAAATATATAATTTCATATGAACAAGGCTAGAGTTAGTGGTCAACAATTACATAGTCATTATCTCTGATCGGATCTCATGTCGGCATTGACGGGTTGACCTTTCCAATCTTTTGCATTAGGTACAGATAAGTTGAGAGTCTTGAGAGGTATGAAAAATATTGCCAATGCATTGATATAAGACCATACGTCATCATACAACGTCGATACCAGTGGTAGAACTCCAGTGACGGAGCTCGCGGGCTTAGGCACCAACGCATTACCTTATACGAGTATACTTGCCGCTAAATGGTAGTGTTCAGCACTATCGTGTTCCGATCAGGTGGTCATATACGGCCCTGTAATTTCCGGCACAAATCATAACACCTTAGACCTCAGGAGTGGTAACGCATTTTGATCTTGCTATTGTGTGGGTGCCTATAGGCTGCAGTCATCACTTAACATCAATGTGAATTGCATGCTTACTTGCCACTTCCATATCATAAAAAAAACAAAAAGTCACTTAGAATCGGCGTGGGTGGATAAAGAGACTGATTTTTTTTCATTTCAGTTGACAGACAATCAAACAGGCCACCTGAAAGAGGTCACCGTCGCCTATGAATATTTGCAACACCAGGGGAGTTGCCAACGCGCTGCCAGCCCTGAAGGACTCATTTACAGCCATTTTTGAAGAACCCCATATAGTAGCACCGAGGTAACACCTCAGAGAGAAGTTCGTTCCACAATTTACACGTTTTGGGCAGAAGCGAATGTGAACACCGCACCGGTGAGCACTGCCAGGTGTCCAGTCGGTGAGGGTGGAACTTCTCTCTTCGGTACGGTATAGGAAAAGAGACGGTGGCACCATGTCGAACACTTCAGCAGAGCATTCACCATTGTAGAGACGGTATTAAAAGCACAAACTCCCAATGTCTCTGCGCTGGCTCAGATGTTCCTGTCAATAAGTCCTGGATCGTTAACAATACGAACGGCGCGTCTTTGTAGATAGTCAAGTAGACCAAGCTGATATTTGGGGGATTTAGTAAATTAAGCTTATGAGATTTTGTAGAATGGTTTCGCCATTGTTTGGTTGACTGTCTGCACTTGAAGAAGAATTATCTTCAAATAATTCACTAGTGGTAGAGCTCCAGTGACGGAGCTCGCGGGCGTAGTCACCACCGCATTACCTAATATATCTACTTGCCGCTAAATGGTAGTGTTCTGCACTATCGTCTGCTATCGTGTTCCAGGTGGTAATGTACGGTCCTGTAATTTCCGGCACAGAGGTATAACACCTTAGGCCTTAGGAGTGGTAACGCATCTGTATTTTGACCTTGGTCTTTGTGTGAGTGTCTATAGGCTGCAGTCACTTAAAATCAATGTGAATTGCATGCTTCTTTGCCACTTCCATTACATTAAAAAAAAATAGAAGAATTCTTCTGTTAGTGGGCGGTGGGGTCGTCACGTCCCGACGCACGTCTCATAACAACTTAGATCTGGGGGGTGGCAACGCATCAGCATTTTGACCTCTAGTTTTTGTACAGATGTCTAAAGCCTACAGTATTTACGTGAACATGCTTGTTTGCTACATTATGTAAAAAAATACACATTCCAAATAATTTACTGTATCATATGCCAATTATAAAATATATGACATTTCGATCAACTTTCCTGCAATACAAGTCCGGGTAAACCGGACCGGTGACGTCACATGAAAATCCTTATTACATAGGCCGTAGCGTCTAAATTGCAATAGAAAGAGTAATTGCGTGGTAGTTAAAAAAAAAGGTGTCCCCGTAAGGTCGAGTTACGGAGTTATATCACCGGGTCCGGTCGGCCGTGATTGGCAGGAATGCGGGGTGAAAGGTAAAGGCACAGTGTTAGGCGGTAGCGGGAGCGGATTAATAACAAAAATGTTACATTTATATTGCGGGTTGGCCACTTACCCGTATCTCCACCAATCCGCATTGGAGCAGTGTGGTGGAGTAAGCTCCAGGCCTCCCCCCAAAAAGGGAGAGACTCGCCCAGCAGTGGGACGTATAATGAGTTGCTATTATTGTTATTATTTGCCAAGGACGGAGGCATAATGGCGGTCATTCTATTTCTTATTTGATCGCCACGGAGAATTATTAAAGCGTTATTATGTTCCGCTAGATAGTACAGCCTCTTAATTAGGGACAGCGCCTAAGGAATTATATTTTACTATATTTTATTATTATTTTACTATTTGTTTACCATTAATGATGAAAGTCGGTCATGCGGTCAACTGGCATGAAATGAATATGCAATTCATAAAAAAATCAGGGGTCTCAATGCGAATACGCTGCTACTCATATGTTACCGTAAATTATAGCAGAAACATATAGTAAAAAGTGTATTTTATTCATATTTTATGGAAGAATCATTAAATATTCAAAACAGAGACTTTCGACACCCAATAATTCTAAAATACAAATGATTGATTGCGAAATTTTCTATCAAATACTAACCAATAAAAATGTGCTTGCCGCTACCGCTTCAGCCTATTACCATATCTGCTACCAACTCACATGCAAGTGAACGGCTTCGCCGTGACGCAGACAACTCTTATCGTTGTAATGTACCTAATTATTGTCTGTCTGTACACCTACACGTTGTCACGAGGAAAGGGCGTTGCCGTGTCCTTTGTATTTAATAAAAAGAGCATAGAAAAATACGTCATATTCCTGGGATTTTTTCTGAATTTATTACTAACGTAAGTAATTGCCTCAGTAGCCACTACTACTACGCTGGGGGCCTGGGTTCGATTCCCGGGTCAGGGCCTATCATAGATAACGGTGTGAAATCCTTTATCTCTGGTTCCATTAGGATTCTACATTTAGTTTCTACATAGAGTTTAGAAGTCCATGTGAACTGTATGATTGCCACGTTCGATACATAAAAAAACAGAGGCAAAACAACTTATGCCTTAGAGTTGGCAACGCATCTGCATTTTAACGATCGGTTTTTAGTTAAAGGCTAATGTTAAACAGGAAATGTTGGTATACACGTACCATCCATGTCACCACCATTACATTAAAAAACGCTTCCGCTCCCGCCTCCGCTTCCACCTTAACCCCAATCTTATACAAGTGAATGGTGTAAAATTCATGGAAACAACTAAAACGTGTAGTACGCCGGTTAGACAGACATTTCACGTGGTATTAGTCATTGATTTATTTAGTATTGGCATTGCAAACATTCATGATTGTCATGCTAATGTTATAAAGACATAGGACCCTAAGGCCCTAACTCACTAGGACGCCATGGCGACATCGCAAGCATGCAGTTCACATCGACGTTAAGTGATGACTGCAGCCTATAGACACCCACACAAAGACCAAGGTCAAGATGCAGATGCGTTACCACTCCTGAGGCCTAAGGTGTTATGCCTCTGTGCCGGAAATTACAAGGCCGTACATTACCACCTGACCGGAACACGATAGTGCTGAACACTACCATTTAGCGGCAAGTATATTAGGTAAAGCGGTGGTGCATACGCCCGCGAGCTCCGTCACTGGAGCTCTAATACCAGTAAGAAGCTTGTTTGCCACCTTCATTATATAAAAAAAAAACATTGTAAACGAAGGAGCGTATCAAATTCGCTTATTACATACGTGTCGCAAGTCCGTTAACGAGTAAATAATATACAATAGCTTGCGAAGTGCGCTGTGAACCGCGCACTTTATTACCCTTACACGCCACACGACACACGACACTAGGGATTGCAATCCCGCAAAATGGGATCCCGCACTCCTTGTCAATCTGGTGGATCCCGCACCTTCAAAACGCGGAGCCGCGGATCCCGCAAATTCAAATTAGCTGCTAAAACGTATGTGAAGTTTCGCGAGAAAGTACTAATTCGTTGTAAATCTCACCATTAATAAGATTATAATATAATATATGATAACCTTACCTGTTTTTAGATGTAAGGATAAAATTAAACAAAACTTGATGCCAAACACTTAAAAATTAAGGTCTTATAAAACTGATTTGTTTACTAATTACTCGTAGTTACTTATAATTTAATTAATATTTTTTTCAGAAAACAAATACTTTTGTTGCAATAATATGTGAGACATATTTTATTAATAACACTCTATTTTTATAAAAAAACCTGCAGTTTCAATAGATTTTATAACAAAATTTCTAAAACCAGGGATTCCGCGGGATACGCGCAGGATTGGTCAATCCCGCATATCAATCACGCGGGGAGTCCAAGAAGCGATTTTATTAATGTAAAAGAAAGAAACAAAGAAAGAACTTTTTTTTTTAAACAATGTTACACGCACGAGAGCTAATTATTCAGTGATATCAATACATATAATAGATAGTAAGTATCGAGTGTCTGTACATTAAATATTTCTCCAAAAACAGATAGGGGGAGGGGGGGGGGGGTTTAGAATCTTTTGTCTGTCTGTCTGGTACGTTATAACTTCGTGCTTCATCTTCATTCATCATTCTCTTCATACATGCACGCTAATTCCTTACACTTTTGATTCCACCATCAGACATGCTTGGATGCATGCATTTACCTTTGCCTACACCTTCGGGGACAACAGACGTGCAGTTACGTACGTAAATTCAACGCGGACGAAGTCGCGGGTACAGCTAGTTACATCCTAAATCTAGGCTCTAATATGAGATCTGTAATGCTATCAACTTTCTAACGAGATTTCACGATTCGCTTGAGTGACACTTTAAAAAAAAACCAACGAGATAAGAATGGATAATTAATTTAATATATAACCGGTATAATTTCGCAATGTTCAGCTGATATTTTTTTAAGTTATCTATACTTACTATTTTTAGTGATCCGTATCTTAAAAACTTTCTTAACTGCCTCGGTAGCCTTGTGGTAGCAGGCCAATACTACTACGCTGAGGTCCTGGGTTAAATCTCTGGGTAGGGGATTATCAGAGATAATGGTGTAAAGTCCTTTATCTCTGGTTCTATTGGGATTTTTCTATTTTCTGGTGCCCAGTACCTCGAAGTTTGGTAATGTGGCCGGAGATGACGACAGGCTCGCCACCTGTTACATGGGCCAAAACGTAACCGGCGAATCGTGGGTGTCTGCCTACCCCTTCGGGTATTACAAGCGTGTAGTTACTCATCTTAAAAGAAAAAAGCGCAACCTCTTTAAAATCTTTTATGGCCCCATAAACCTATCACAGGGCCAAAACAACTAAGGTCTCAGGGGTGGCAACGCATCTGCATTTTGTGCTCTGGTCTTTGTGTGGGTGTCTATAGGCTGCAGCAGTTAAGTGAACATCAATGTGCGCTGCATGCTTGTTTGCCACCTTCCTTGCATAAAAAAGACAGAGGGAGAGACAGAAGAGTGATTCCGTTTTCACGAAAAAAAACACACATTTGTGGTAACGTCTGTACACTCATTACAATTTCGCATAGAGCAACGCGGCCCACCGGTCGCGGCGGACCGGAGGGGAGTAGCCATAGCGTGTATTACCGATGCAAAACAGTCTGTAAATTTTTGCGGGGGAAAATGCGTGCGACACGCACGCATACTACAAAAGTCGTCTATTACTACGAAACTCGCACCTTGACTTTAACAAAATACAGAAACAATTTCACACACACATTTAACCATCTAGGCGACAGGTATAGGCCCATTTGGGCTTGTACTTTGACAGAGGGGAAAGCCTGCATATGGCTACTCCCCTCAGGTGTTGCTCTATGCAATTTCGTTATCCATTTAATAACCATACATTAAGGCGACGCCTTGAAGATTTTGGTTGCAAGGATACCGATTTTTCTCAACAATAACCAAAGCGAACAAAATGAAATTTACTGTCAAGATTCATCATGTCTTTGACTATATTTTGTCCATAGCAAAACACGATTGGTTAATCTTTATAACACAAAATAATTAAGCGAAAATACCTCGAAAAAATCAGGGATTCCTATTTTACCGACATTGGGGACCGATTTGAGTGTCCAAAATTTGTACATATATTAATCGAAACTAACACTACAATCTGTACATAGGTTTTGTCCAATATATATGTAGTTTTAAAGTTAAATAAATAAAACCGTTTTGTCGTTTACGCCATTTCTGTTTACGCAAGTTTTCTACGAAATTTCGCTCCCGCTGTGCCCGCGCAGTCTGGCGCACTCCACTGCCAACTGTTGTCAGGGACGGTTCAGTGTAAAATTGTGCCTATCGTACAACCGCGAGTGTTTTAAACCAATATTTGAAAATGGGGAAAAAGAAAGCTTAGTAGGTACCTATAAGTTAAAGAAGGAATCGTAAGATTGAACTTTGCAGAGAAATGATTATGGGAAAGGCAAGGTTTAGAAAATAAATAAAAACAGTAGTACTACTTCGGTAGCTTAGTGGTACGATAAATGAAGTAGTGCTACCGAAGTGCGGCTGGACTGGTTATCTTGAGGTCGCAGGTTTGATTCCTATCCGAAGTCAAATTTTTCTTTCCCATTTTTCTTTATTTTCTAAAGTTCACTCGCATGTGTAATTGAGAAATATAAAAAATATTACAAGGTAAGGTATGTTCATGTCAATATACCTATTAATATTTTTTTTATAGTCAGAAGAGAGTGTGGTTTAGTAGTACCTAGTACCTGTGTAGGCAACACGACGAGTCACCGAATCTAAATAATAAAATAATTAGCTGCGATGCCGCTCGATATGCTACTATCGATAAACTATCGATAGTCTATCGATAGTGTAGCAATAGGTTTATCGATAGTATCGAAACAAATTATAATATTTATATTATACTATCGAAAGCATAAAATATATACCATCGATAGTATCGATAGTATTGCAGATCATCAATAGTATTCCATATTTTATACTACCGATACTATCGATTGTTCGGCATCGCTAGTATCGAGCATAGGACATGCCGCTACATCAACAAAGTTGTCAAAAAGTCAAGGAGGCTGATTATTATCGTTCAATTTCTTTAATTTTTTTAACTACATTTTAGGAAAAGACCATAGTTGAAACAAAAAACTGTAGAGTCGCCTTCTTATTTAGAGAAATTGGAGAGGTGAGTTTACTACATTCATTAGTAAGTTTTTTTAACTACTAAGAAAACTATGCATACCCGCATTACCTAATCTACTTGCCGCTAAATGGTAATATACAGCGCTATCGTGTTCCGGTCAGGTTGTAAATGTTGTAATGTACGGCCCTGTAATTAACGGCACAGAGGCATAACACCTTATACATTATATATATATAACACACAGAAGTGGTAACGCACCTGCATTTTGACCTCTGGTCTTTGTGTGAGTGTCTAGGCTGCAGCTATCACTTAATATCAATGTGAACTGTATGCGTGTTTGCTACATTAATAACATAAAAAAGGGGACAAATTAGTATTAGTCATTTTTATTTATCTTATAAATATAATTACATATTTTTATTTCTTTATATATATTATATAAATCAATTACGTTATGCACATTTTTTTTTAAGTTTTAGCGTCTTATTTACTTATTTATGCTATTATGTGCGTCCTAATAATGAGCATAACTCTGATATCACAGTTAGTATTTGTAAGTAATTATTTTATTTTGTTATATTAAAGAGATACAATATACTTTATGATTATAAGATTTATATGCAAGAAATTAAACAAGTATTTATTTAGTTGCGTAAAAGTGTACCGACTAAATGTAATTAAAAATAATTATTTGTTTCAGAATCGAAAGAATACTGTAATATAATCTGACTCTCTATGCTATTCTATGTTCTTGTCCGACACCGGTCAGTGACCCGTAGCGCTACGCTCTGTACAGCGACGAGCGAGGCGGGGTGTATGGCGTGGGGCTTGGCGGGGCGTAGTGGGCAAATTACAGATTTTTAGTTTAGCGCGGCGTCACCTTAAACGTACAGTCGCACGCAAAAGGTTAGCTTACCACGACCGCTACCAACATTTTACTTACTCATACACACAGAGAAATAGCTTCATGCATACACACATGAATCATCGCTGAGCAAGTGATACCGCGCAAGTTATTTATAAAATTAAACTTTTTTTTCCTTTTATGTAAGCGGGAATAAACCTAACGAAGGTGGCAAACGAGCATGCAGTTCACATGGATGTTAAGTGATGACTGCAGCCTATAGATATCTACATCCCTCTGAGGTGTTGCCTAGGTGCTAAAATATGGGGTTCTTCAAAAATGGCGTCAAAAGAGTCCTCCAGGGCTGGCAGCGCGTTGGCAACTCCCCTGGTGTTGCAAATGTTCATAGGCGACGGTGACCACTTTCCATCAGGTGGCCCGTTTGCTTGTCAGACATAAAAAAATAACTATATATAATATACTAATGTAAATTAATATGTAGAATGTCTCATTTCCCCTTTTACAAACTGACAACAAAGAGTAAAGAGAAAATAAAATAAAACTTCGAGGAAAATAGGAAACTTCGAGGTGCTGGGAAATTTATACTATTATATCATTAAATAAATATCTGATACCTACCCGGGAATCGAACCCAGGACCCCGGCGTAGTAGTAGTGGCCTGCTACCCCTAGGCTACTGAAGCAATTAAATGTACTGTCTATTTTACCAAAAACAATGAGCTAAAAAATACTTGCGCGGTGTTGTTCATCAAACCAAGAAATGTAAGGCGAATTTTACATTAGGGTTGTCATTCGACCGGGTTTCCCCGCATTTATCCTACTTCAAAGGTCGTCCAGTAACAGCGCGTAAGAAATTTCCTCTGTGCGAATAAAACCCGATCACATTTTGTATCGGGGGAAATCTGACTTAAATAAAAAGATTTGACCAAAAAAGCTTTCCCCCTACACAAACAATGATTGGGTTTTTTTTTAATGTAATGGAAGTGGAAAAGCAAGCAAAAAGCATGCAGTTCATTATAATATGATATAACTATATAATAGTCATCACCTAACATCAATAAAACCCTTCACATTGATGTTAGGTGATCACTGCAGCCTATAGACATCCACACAAAAACCCTGTGTTAACCCTGTGCCAAAAATTACAGGACTCCAGTGACGGAGCTCGCGGGCGTACGCACCACCTCATTACCTAATATACTTGCCGCTAAATGGTAGTGTTGAGCACTATCGTGTTCCAGTCAGGTGGTAATGTACGGCCCTGTAATTTCCGGCACAGAGGCATTGCTCGGTGTAGTAGCCTAGGCCGTCTCAAGATATGCCGCCTACGTCCGTGTCAAAAAAAAACATTATTAAACAAAATCGACAACCCTATATTCTTGGAAACACCGTGACGAATGTATAAGATATTGTTAAATAAATCTAAGCTTTAATCACGAACCAACATGGGAACTCTTTATATTCTACAGCCTGAGAATATTTGATCGTGATACAAGGGATTCGATAGTTTACAATATTATGTAGAGCTCTACATTTTGATTTTGTAGCCCGAAGCCTATACAGCTGTGATTCCCAAAGTGGTTCATAGTGACCCCCTGGGGTCCATGGGACACGATGGGGGTCTACGTAGGCGTGATCAAAATTAGGAAATATGGGAATGTGATATAAATGTAGCAAGGAGGGGTCTCCAAGAAAAAATAGTTTGGGAACCTCTGCTATACAGAATCTGTATAGGCTTCGGAGCACGTGTCTTTTTGCTGCGGCGGTTATCTGTCACCCAGTATCGAGGAGCTGGATCGAATTTGATGAGGAGCACCAAATTCAATAATCATCAAGCATCATCAGCCAACAGGAGCAAGCATCCACCACACCAGCACACCGCCAAAATGTCATACAAACGCTTAATTTGGTCTCTATTACACAGACATCAATCAGTGACGTGTATTTACACGTGCACCTGTGTGCGTAGCACGTAGAAAATACCAATCGTCGCCCGCAAGAGAGGAAGGAGGTTGGGTGAGGCGGGAAAATCGGGCGGGACGTCGAAGTGTCCATTTAGTGCTAGAGAGCTAGAGTTAGTGCTGAACAGTTCCAAAGGACGTATGGTCAAGATAGTCAACACTTATCATTCATGTGAGCTGAATGGTCGTTTACCACTTAAGTTACATAAATTTCGTTCCGAGTCGGGAGCGCGTTAGCAACTGCATTAGTGCTATAAATGTCTATAGGCGACGGTGACAACTTTCTCTCTTTCCATCAGGTAGCTTGTCTGTGAGCCTTACTGACAGGCTCGAACATCTGAGCCTGCGCCGAGACATTGGAAGTTTTTGCGTTTTATACCGTCTCTACAATGGCGAGTGCTCTGTTGAACTGTTCGACATGGTGCCACCGTCTCTTTTTCTACACCGTACTACCCGCCGAAGAGAGAAGTTCCACCCTCACCGATTGGACACCTGGCAATGTTCAACGGTGCGGTTCTCACGTTCGTTTTTGCCCAGAACGTGTAAATTGTGCAATGAGCTTCCCTCTGAGGTGTTCTCTCGGTGCTACAATATGGGGTTCTTCAAAAATGGCATCAAAAGAGTCCTTCAGGGCTGGCAGCGCGTTGGCGACGCCCCTTGTGTTGCAAATGTTCATAGGCGACGGTGACTACTTTCCATCAGGTGGCCCGTCTGCTTGTCTGTCAATCCTTTGACATAAAAAAAAACATAAAAAGGACGAAATCGATCGAGCCACTGGTGTAGTCTGGGTAGGACCAATTGATAGCTAAATGGAAACTAGCAAGCCATCATATCTTTAATCGTGCGCTAACTTCGTGCTGGCTCATGAACAAGGTTGCCATTGTAGGTTAAGGTGAAACAATTAGTTGCGGATAGTTAAACGTGTGAACGCAAATATTTTTGTTGCCGAGGAAATTTTTTCTCACGCTACTCTCTTTTTAGGGTTCCTTACCTCGGGCCCTGCAGTTTCGGGCCTATAGAATAGGACTGAGGTATCCTCTGCCTGTCGTAAGAGGCGACTGCAAGGAGATATGAGCCGCGAGCGGCAAGAGTGGGGGCTCTGGTCGCTCAGCACTCGCGGCTCCGTGAGGACGGTGACCGAGGTAGCCGCAGGTCATCGTGGCAAGTGACGAGGGGGGGGCCCACAAAGCCCCTGTGGACGAGCCTTGGATGGAGGCGAAGTGCGAGGGCGGAACCGGAGCGGTGTTAAAAGTGTACTCGGATCCCCCCCTTTTTGCACTGAAGTCGGCACCGAGGTGGTTTTAGAGGGTCCAAGTCCCTCATATCCCGACTCTTCCCCCAAAGAGTCGGTTGAATGCAAAGGCATTTCCATTCAACCGAGTCTTTGGGAAAAAAAGGGTTCCTTACCTCAAAAGATAAAAAAAATAGAATTAGGAAATGCGGTGGTGCCTACGCCATCGTCCCTACACTGGGCCTCTACCAACAGTAAAATATAATGCCTATTATAATACAATGCCTTGTTGATATTTACTATTAAAAAAATCTCATACTGTTTGCTCATTTGCAAAGATGCAATATTGCATGAGATCATATTATTATAAGAACAATAACTTTGCAAAGAATGTGTCAACTAAAAAAAACAAATATTATAAGTTACCTAATTCCGTGCGAACCGCGCGTGATGTAGACAAACAAACAGCTATAACCCGGTTTACTGTAACTGACCCGAGTGAGTTCATTGTTGTTGGTAGAAGCGAATATCGACTTTTTGTCAGATTAAAATAAGGTAGACTTTTGCAGGTGGATGTGTGTAATTTGAAATGGTAGTTGCACGGTTTCGGTTGGGCCATTGTCGTGGATGATTTGGTATTTTAAAGTTCAATTAGTATATTCTTCAGTAATAGACTTATGAATTTTTATTTAGCGCGAGGCCCAGCGGCTGGTGTAAATCGCAAGCGATCTATTCCATTGTGCGATACGGGCGTGGTCTGTGGGGCGTGTCTTGACCACTAGTGGCAAATTAAAATGCGCGTTTCCGTGCTTCGGAGGGCACGTTAAGCCGTCAAATATTAGATTTGGCGGCTTAACTTACAGATAGATTAGGTAATGCGGTTGTTCAGCACTATCGTGTTCCGGTTACATGGTAATGTATGGCTCCGTAATAATTATCAGAAAGACATAACAACTAAGTTCTCAGGGGTGGCAATACATCTGCATTTTGAGTAGATGTTTATAGGTTTTACTCATCACTTAACATCCATGTGAACTGCCCACTAGTTGGCAACCTTCATTACATAAAAAAGAAGTTAGTGTTTTTCGTTTAATATAACTATTAGTATATATTAAGATAGGGCTAAAGGGCAAAGGCACCACCACATTACCAACTCTGCCTTCCGTCAAATGCTAGTGTTTAGCACGATGTTTTGGTTATATGTGGCCTCCACATTTCCATCACACGAGCAAAAGAACTCAGGCATCAGGACAGTACGTGTAACCTTTAAAGTTCTGCTTTTCAATCCGCTATCGCCACAAGCGACGGTCTCATGGCCGAGTCGTAAACATTTAGACACAATACATCAATATGATGCAAGCTTTGTTGAGATGATCGATTACGACTATGCAGACGAACATTTATAACAGTACTTCTAAACATGGTATCATTTAACTAAGCAGTATAATTTGAGTTTGATTTAATTACAATATGTGAAAAGCAAACAAGACAACCGACATGCCGACCACATACTTAGGTCCGGCGCCCATTGGCGGCGTACCACGGCACGGCGTGGCAAAGGATTTTATTTCGTGGGCAAACGATTTTAAGTCAAGTGTTTTAAGATGTGGCGTGCATGTATAAGGAGAATGATGAATGTCGAAGAAGCACGGGAGGTGTGTCAGGACCGGGATATCTAGCGCTCTACACTCTCTGCCTACCTCATAAGGGACTAGGCGTAAATATTTTTTTTTTATTGAATGGAAGTGGTAAGCTACCATGCATTTCAGTTTCACATTGATGTTAAGTGATGACTGCAGCCTATAGACACCCACACAAAGACCAAGGTCAAAATACAGATTCGTTACCACTGAGGCATAAGGTGTTATGCCTCTGTACCGGAAATAACAGGGCCGTACATTACCACCTGACCGGAACACGATAGTACTGAACACTACCATTTAGCGGCAAGTATATAAGGTAATGCGGTGGTGCCTTAGCCCGCGAGCTCTGTCACTGGAGCTCTACCACCAGTTCTGCTACTGGCAGAGAATTGAACCACTAGCCCAGTCAGTCAACCGAAAAATGGCGATCAAACTATTCCAATGTAAGTGGTAAGTTCAATAGTGCAAGATTTACAGCAGCGTCTTTCGTTAACTACCGCAACTGCGATCGCCAATCCGCTTGCCAAGCGTGGCGATTATGGCATATCCCCCCTTATGGGGAGGCTCTGGTCCAGCAGTGGGCATCTTTCGGCTGAAACGACGACGTATTGTATAACAGGTACAACTTGTGTATAGAAAGAAAAAAAAGAGAAAGAAAGAAAGAAAAAGATATTTTTTTGGCTTACACATTGAATAACTACTTCATATACTACAAAACCTATCTTATTATCTTTAAATACAAAAAACAATTACTGTTCGTTAGTCTAGCTAAAACTAGGGAAGGGCTGGACCGAATTGGCTAATTTTGGTTTTGAATCATTTTTGAAACTCCAGGGAAGGTTTAAAAGGTATGAGAATATGAAGAAATTGAAGGGAAATAGTAAACACCACAATTTCATTTTCCCATACAAATAGTCCGTATCTATCAAACCTTTGACACTTTATTACATTCTGAGGCAATACGAAGTTTGCCGGGTCAGCTAGTAAAAGATGCTGTAGCATGAACAACAGCGCTGGTATTCTGATAGGGCTGTGAATTCGTGACATTACGAACTCCAAGCTATCCGTTACGCCTACATAAGTCTTCTTCTTCCGTGCCGTTATGTCCCATTTCTCTTGGGGTCGGCCCTCCTAATCTTATTTCGCCACTCAGGGCGTAATTGTGTCATTTCGGGTTCAAGTCCCCTCGTCCTCATATCTTTTTTTATGATCCCCATCCATCCATTGGTGGGCGTCCTCGACCTTTACTTGGTTCTGCAATTTCTAGAACCTCTCTGGTCATATGGTTAGGCACTCTTCGCATAATGTGACCGTACCAGCGTAAGCGATTTTCCGGCAGCTTATCCACAATGTTGGCGACTTTAAAAGTACCTCTTATGTAGTTGTTTCTGACCTTATCCTTTAGGGTGACTCCCCCCGACCAACGTAACTTTACGCCTGTAATCCCCGAAAGGGTAGGCAGAGGTAAATGCATGCATTCAAGCATAGTACATGCTGTTTGCATGTATTATGCTTGAATGCCCACGATTCGCCGGAAACGTTTTTGGCCCATGTCACAGGTGGCGAGCCTGTTGCCATCTCCGGGCACATTACCAAACTCCGAGGTACTGGTAACTTCCAGAAAATGGAAAAATCCCAATAGGACCAGAGATAAAGGATAAACCGTTATCTCTGATACCCCCGACCTGGGAATCGAACCCCTGAGCCTCTAGCGTAGTAGTAGTGGCCTGCTACCACTAGGCTACAGAGGCAGTTATTCGCCGTCTATTGAAATCTAAATAAATAAATTGTATTGGTCTGTGTCAAGTGTATAATCTATATATTATGTATATAGCATGCTAGCTTGCTTATTAGCTAAAACAAAAGCAAATTCCCACACGTATTCACCATTGTGCAATGCTGTTCAAGTGAGGCCTTGTATGATTCACACATTACAACGGCGTAACTCCTTTATCATTGCTATGGTGTAATATGGCTAAATGTTTTTGGACAGAACGCTGTTAAAGGTGGTAGAGCTCAAGTGGCTGAGCGACACACCAACTTTAAATCTACGGCATGAAAGAAAAATCACGAAAACAGGATCAGAACTGTTATCGGTGGAATTGCTGTACATACATACATACGTATCTTCACGCCTGTAAACCCTGAAGGGGTAGACAGAGGTAAATGCATGTATTCAAGCATACATGCAAACACGATTCGCCGGTTACGTTTTGGCCCATGTACATACATACATACATACATGTATCTATCTTCACGCCAAGTCCGTTACGGGGTAGGCAGTGAGTGTGGTGCGCCAGCCGCCCGTGGTTGTACATACATGAAATTTTAAAAAAAGCTTATCATCCTATTTCATAACTTTCTCCCTTTTAAGTCGGTTCAAACATAGCGCCTTTTCCTTCATTATATTTCGACTTGGATGCTGCCGAATTTTTGTAAAATCTTAATTTATCTCACGCAAATTTTTGACAGCGTATGTTTGGAGGGACTTACATAAGAACGTAGATTCAATAAGGCACTATATTTTACTGGTGGTAGAGTTTCAGTGTAGGAGCGTAGGAGATTGTGTAGGAGAGGAGAGAGGAGTTAAAGCTTATTTCCAAGTGATTAAATAAATTTTTGAGTTTGAGCTTGAGGGCGTAGGCATCACCGCATTATCTAATCTGTCTGCCGCCAAGTGGTAGTGTTCAGCACTATCGTGTATGGATCATATGATAATGTATGGCCCCGTAATAACTATCACAGCGACATAACAACTAAGGTCTCAGGCAACGCATTTACTGGTGGTAGAGCTCCAGTGACGGAGCTCGCGGGCGTAGGCAACACCGCATTACCTAATATACTTGCCGTTAAATGGTAGTGTTCAGCACTATCATGTTCCGGTTAGGTGGTAATGTACGGCCCTGTAGTTCCCGGAGACATAACACCTTAAGCCTCAGGAGTGGTAACGCATCTGCATTTTGACCTCTGGTTTATCTGTGGGTGTCTGTAGGCTGCAGTAATCACTTAACATCAATGTGAGCTGCAAGCTTGTTTGCCACTTGCATAATATAAAAAAACTGCATTTTTACCTCTGGTTTTTGTGAGGGCGTCTATAGGCTGCAGTCATCACGTAACATCAATGTGAACTGCGTGCTTGTTTGCCACGTTCATTACATTAAAAAAAAAACCATTTGACAACACAAATCAAGCATTTTTATAATCTTTTCACACAGAACACATTCAGAGCAATGTCATTTAGTATTATTTATTGCAATAATAATGCCATGACATTTCTTAATTATCACCAGTTCACCTATGAGAGTCATGTTCTATAAAAAAAAAATATAAGTAACGTAAATATTTGGTCTACAGTCCAAGATAAGTGACCTATTTAATTATTCCAAAAACGTAAAAAATACGTAACTTCACGCCTGTCATCCCCGAAGAGGTAGGCAGAGGTAAATGCATGTATTCAATCACACATGGAAACACCCACGTTTCGCCGGTTACGTTTTGGCCCATGTAACAGGTGGCGAGCCTGTTGATTAGTATTGAAATCTCCGGGTGGCGAGCCTGTTGACATCTCCGGGTGCATTACCAAACTTTGAGGTACTGGGTAACTGCCAGAAAATGGAAAAATCCCAATAGAACCAGAGATAAAGGATTTTACACCGTTATCTTTAATATGCCCCTACCCGGGAATCGAACCCGGGACCCCAGCGTAGTAGTAGTGGCCTGCTACCACTAGGCTACTGAGGCAGTTAATTATTTATTGTGTCATTAATAATTTTTACACTTACCATAAGGGAATCAACGGGAAAAAGAGTCGAATTATTGAAAGTCGATATAGATTTAGGCCTAAGGTGTTTTGCCGCTAAATCTAAATGATAGTTGTTTTATATTATTTCGCATTAACACATGCTTGTGAAATATATTTTTATTTTTAAAGAAAAATGGAAAGAAAAACTTCAGGCGAGACTCGAACTCGCGACCTACTGGGAATCTAGTCCAGCCGCTCTTCCAATTGAGCTACTGAAGCCCTGCCCGATTTGTCAAATTTTTCCTTCACATCTATTGCATTGCTTTATGGTAGCAGCAGCGCCATCTATTACCAACTGAGCGGCTGGACTAGATTCCCAGTAGGTCGCGAGTTCGAGTCTCGCCTGAAGTCAATTTTTTCTTTCCATTTTTCTCTAAATGATAGTGTTCAGCACTATCGTGTTCCAATCAGGTGGTAAAGTAACGGCTGTAATTTCTGGCATAGAGGCACAACACCTTAGGCCTAAATCTATATCGACTTTCAATAATTCGACTCTTTTTTCCCGTTGATTCCCTCATGGTACACATCTGCTTTTTGACCTTGGTCTTTGTGTGTTGTCTATAGGCAGTTCACATTGATGTTAAGTGATGACTGCAGTCTATTGACACTCACACAAAGACCAAGGTCAAAATGCAGATGCGTTACCATTCCTGAGGCCTAAGGTGTTATGCCTCCGGAAATTACAGGGCCGTACATTACCACTTGACAGGAACACGATAGTGCTGAACACTACCATTTAGCGGCAAGTATATTAGGTAATGCGGTGGTGCCTACGCCCGCGAGCTCCGTCACTGGAGCTCTACCACCAGTGAAATATACTATATACGTGGGATATACCACAATCGCCACGCTTGGCATGCGGATTGGCGATCGCTGACGGCTTATCGCAGGACGCTGCTGCCCATCTTGAGTTACTGAACTTACTATCGCCCCATAGGAATGGTTTGACAATCATTTTCGGTTGACCAACTGCACTAGTGGTATAATTGTCTTCCAGTAGAAGAAAAGTTATTCGGCTAGTGGGCGGTGGGGTCGCCACGTCCCGACACAATAAGTACATAAATTATTGTAAAAAAACAATAGACAAAAAATTGTTTACGTTTTTTGTTTTATGTGAGATGAAATAAGCTTTAAAATTGATTTTATGTGTATGAATTATATAAATATACAATATATTGTATAATTACTAACTAAACATAACCTAAAATTAATTATAATAATATGTATGCCATTAATCTACCGTTTTTTTTTGTTTAAACAACAGGAAGACATTACAATCTTCTTTAATAATATATTAGATAATAAACCAGCCAAATCGTGATCTTATCAAATGTTTCCTTTTTAAAATACGGAAAAATAATTAACGCAAAGTGGAAGATCGCGTCATATACACACGCCTTTATTATTATTGTAATTATTCCATGATAATTAATTCTATAGAGTAAACTTCTATTATGCTTACGTTAAACGATATACGTGTTAGGAATATCATTTATGGAAGACAATCCTTTCATTTGGGACTACGAAGATAAAAAACGGTAAACTGATTGCCGAGTGCACCCATTGCCATGTCCAAATTTAAAAAGTCACCGGCACTGACAGTCCGCCCGCGGCCAATTCGAAATTCGACCGCGTACCTGTCAAAATTGCCGCGCTTCCTGCACCCTTCCCGCCCTTGAGAGCGACCACTTACTTTTTTTTCAAGCGGCGTTCCGTTTCACACCACGCTCGGCGCGAGTATAAAAACCGTCGGCAACGAAATGAGAGCAATCAGTAGCCTTCGAGCAGTCTACCACAGAAGTGCACGATGAGATTTCTGGTTAGTTGAATACGCTAGAACGGAAACGTGTCGAGTGGATTAGTGTTGTGCCGTAACATTAGTGATGTGTCTGGATTACTCGGTGGATTATAAAAGTGTTGTTTTAATTGCAGATTGTCGCCGCCGCCGTCCTCGCCTGCGCCGCAGCCGCACCCTCGGGTGCCCTGCTGGCCGCACCCTACGCCGCCCATGGCTTCGGCTACGGTGTAGGCGCGCCCTTGGCCGTCGGTCACGCCGCGCCTCTGGCCGTGGCGCACGCCGCGCCCCTGGCCGTGGCCCACGCCGCTCAAGTAGTCGCCGCCGCCCCCACCATCTCCCCCGGTGACATCCAGGGTGCCGCCATCGACGCCCATGTTGAGGCTTCCGACCACGCCCGCGCTGCCGTCGACGCCGCCCGCGAATACCACGACCAGGCCTCCGAAATCCAAGGTCAGGCTATCAACGCCGCCGAGGACCATTCGTGGCAAGCCGTTGACGCCGTGAAGACCGTTGAGGCTCAACTCGACGGTGCCGCCGCCGGTGCCGCGCCCGTGATCGCTAAGCAGCTGGCTGGACACGTGGCTCCCGTGGCCGCTTACGCCGCCGCCCCTGCCTACGCCGCCGCTCCTGCCTACGCCGCCGCACCTGGCTACGTCGCCGCCGCTCACGCCGCTCCCTTGGTCGCCGGATACGCCGGTAGCCGCTCCGTCGCCACCCAGTCCATCACCCAGACCCACCCTGCTCCCGTAGTCCACGCCCCCGTCGCATATGCGGGATACGCCGGTTACGGCGCGCACGCTTACGGCGCGCACGGACTCGCGCACGCATGGTAAACTGTGATAAAACTCTAGCCAAAAAAGTCTAATACTCAAATTGTTTGGATTGTAATTTAAATGTAAAAAAAAAATGTACAGCAAAACAGAGGCGAGGATGTGTGAATAAATGAAATAGTAATATAATCTGTTTCTCATTACCACCAAATTGAGACATCAAAATCCATAAAACGCCAGTAATCGCTATGTACAACGAGCATTGACCAGTTCTTTGTTAAAAAAAAAACAAATGTCAGTGTCCATAAATGGCGCGAACGAAATGGGTCGATAATTGCGACTATACAGCCGACCTTAAATAGCGAGACAAACTATAATTTATTTATAGATCAACTCCGTCTGTACATACGAATTAAGCACAGTACAGAAGCGGAAGTTTAAATATAAGAACCTTGAAACTTGAATATCACCTATCGATAAATAAATAAAAGAAATAGACGTCGGAATTGGAGCGGACAGCATAAAAAACAGTGTGGTCATTATTAAAATTTATTCGTATTAAGCAGTAAGGAAGTATACCTTTGCCATTTCATATAGTTTTTTTATTGGTTCAATATGACAAAGGAACTCAATTAAAATGCCAAGAGTAATGAATGTAAGTGACATTTAGGAAAACAGATAACAATTAATAAATAAAAAAAACACGCCATACTTTTTTTACACGAAGCGTAAACAAGAGCTTAATTTATTTTATTACGTTTATTTATTTGGTTTTTAAATGGGTGTATTTGCATGAATAAATATCATTTCCTCGATTAATCCCGATACTGGATGTGGCAAATGAAAATAATATGTAATATATAGGTAGGTACTAATATTACAAAGAGGTAAAGTTTCTAACTTGGATTGTTTGTTTTAGGGGCTAATCTTCGGAAATACTGAACCGATCATGAAAATTCTTTCACAATAAGAAATCTTTACTATTCAGGAAAGCTATAAGCTATTATGATAGTAGTAGCGTAGGTAACAATGAACGCATGCGAAGCGGGAGCGGCCCGCAGCCCGCTCGAAGTATATATACGCGACTTTAAAGATGAATTTTTAGACAATTTACTAAATAGTTGTCAGTCCAAAAGAACTTACTTTGATGAAATTGGTACTTAATCATGTCAAGTCGAAATATTATGCTAAAAATGTTTTCAAAATAAATTATAAATGGACATCTATATGCATAAACATAATATCAACTATTATTTGAATTGGTCTATGAGAATGAAGCAAAGCAAATGGCAAAGTTTAAACAAAGTAGGTGGGATGTAGGTTGGTTGCAGGACCAGTGCCCTGTACGCAGGGTTGTCAAGATATTTAAAAAATTTAAAATATTTATAAATTAATTAAAATAATACAAATCAATAAACTTTTGTAATGTTGAATTGCTGGCTTAGCGATAACAGACCACTATTCAAAGGTCCTAAGTCCTAAGTCCTATTTAAAGGTCCTAAGTACGATGGGTCGGAAAGTAAGTAATATTGTTTTTTTTTTTCATTAAAATATAGAAATTTGACTGATGAATAGAGTTATTCTCATCATCTCGCACGATGAAAATTCGCACGATCGGGCGACTTGGCACCTTTTGAATTTACCTAATATTTCTGTCGTCAACTCGCACGCTCATACAAAGTACAGCCAAACAGTGTAAGTGACAGGGCCTTTTGTAAAGTGAATTTTACATTTTATGAATCAGCACTCAGTTGATAAGAAATGTGCCAAATGGCCAAGTACGTGGCGGACTCGGACGACGGGTTTCGTATATATAAGAAATTTGGCTAAACATTTTTACTGGTCGAAACGAGCCGATCGTCACTATCGCAGGCTCGACGTGCAATATTAATTGTTGAACTGCACTTATTATTATATTTCCCTGTAATTTATTTAAATATATAATAAAAAAAAAAATAAAAAA
Organism: Macrosoma leucophasiata; assembly: GCA_036365455.1. Taxonomy (NCBI): domain Eukaryota; kingdom Metazoa; phylum Arthropoda; class Insecta; order Lepidoptera; family Hedylidae; genus Macrosoma; species Macrosoma leucophasiata. Next base: position 7,124,632 of record JAWQUS010000015.1, read on the forward strand.
AAATACGCTTACACTCACAGCCCCACAGTAGGTATAAACCTGTGTCGTGGGTGCCGTTGTACACATACAACACATACACAAACACCCAGACCCGAAACAAATATCTGTAGGCCATACAAATATTTGTCCCGGTGCGGGGATCGAACCCGCGACCCTTCGAATCAAACGGTCATCTCACACCGCTGGACTAACCGGGTCGTTAAAGTAAATTATATAGGATTATGTGGTGATACGATAAGGATTGCGCCTTTTTCTTTTGGGGTACGGAACCCTAAAAACCACTGGTCCGTGACTATATTTAAAGGTACGCGTATATATCCTGGCGCTTAAAACCTTTTGATAGGAATGATAAATGAGGTACCAATTCTTTTTATATATAAAAACTAGCTGTTGCACGCGGCTTCACCCGCGTGAATGTGGTTATATAAATATTTTTTTCTGAATTTTCTTTGCTTTAAACCTCACGGAGCCCGAGACCTTTTCAACGAATGCAAAACCGTGGAAATCGGTTGGTGCATTCTGAAGTTATAGCGTCAGGAAGAAAAACCCGACTTATTTTTATATTATAGATCTACTGGTGGTAGAGCTCCAGTGACGGACCTCGCGGGCGAAGGCACCACCGCATTACCTACTATACTTGCCGCTAAATGGTAGTGTTCAGCACTATCGTGTTCCGGTCAGGTGGTAATGATCGGCTCTGTAATTTTCTGCACAGAGGCAAAACACTTTAGGCCTCAGGAGTGGTAACGCATCTGCATTTGACCTTGGTCTTCATGTGGGTGTTTAAAGGCTGCAGTCATCACTTAACATCAATGTGAACTGCGTGCATGTTTTCCATTACATTACATAAAAAAAACTTGAATCAAATCTCTTGACAACCCTTAAGGTACGACCTACATAATACAAGCAGTTCGACCTTTAAGCGAACATATCTTAAGAGTACAATTAGTTACAATCGCAAGTCTGTGTACAAACTGCATAGAGCAATGTGATGTCCGTGATTTTTCAAGGCCTATTTTATAGCTGGTAGAGTTTTAGTAATCTGTAAAAATCTTAGTAAAAATAACTGCCCCAGTAGCCTCGTGGTAGCAGGCCACTACTACTACGCTGGAGGTCCTGTGTTCGATTCCGGTTATCTCTGGTTCTATTGGGAATTTTTCATTTTCTGGAAGTTTCCCAGTACCTCGGATTTTGGTAATGTGCCCGGAGATGGCAACAGGCTCGCCACCTGTTACATGGGTCAAAACGTAACCGGCGAATCGTGGGTGGTTGCATGTATGCTTGAATGCATGCATTTACCTCTGCCTACCCCTTCGGGGATAACAGGCGTGACGTAACGTTTTTTTTTCTACCAGCGTTTTCAAAATTGAGTCGGGTCGTCACGACCCTACCGCCTATTAGTATAGAAGATATTTTAGTTATTTTAAGCATTTCACGCGCATTATTATAACATACTATCTGCCCCGACGAACTTCGTATCACCTTAGAGGTACAAAAAAATTATATGTCCAAGAAATCTAAAAAACAAATTGTTGAGAATCATCCTTTTTACTAGTGGTAGAGCTCCAACGACGGAGCTCGCGGGCGTATGCACTACTGCATTACCTAATATACGTAACTTCACGCCTGTAATCCCCGAAGGGGTAGGCAGAGGTAAATGCATGCATTCAAGCATACATGCAAACACCCACGATTCGCCGGTTACGTTTATCGTGTTCCGGTCAGGGGTGCTACCGCCTATCTGTATTGCTGCTGACATTGTCATTGCTGTCAAATTTTGAAATCGATTTTTACTTGAACTAAATAACAATCATCAGAATCAGAATCAGAATCAGAAACTCATTTATTCATTTAGGGTGACAGGCACCTCTTATGACACGTCAAAAACAAACAAATCGTCATCGAAATAATCTACCATTATCGCTTGTTTATCTCCTACGAAAACGAGAACATCAATCAGATTATTAATACTACTTTTAGAAAAGCTACAAATCGACATGAAAATTTGACAGAAATGACAATGTCAGCAGCAATACAGATAGGCGGTAGCACCTCAGGTGGTAATGTACGGCCCTGTAATTTCCGGTACAGAGGGATAACACCGTAGGCCTCAGGAGTGGTAACGCATCTGCGTGTTGACCTTGGTCTTTGTGTGGATGTCTATAGGTTACAGTCATCACTTAACATCAATGTGAACTGTATACCTGCTTGCTTGCCAATTCCATTACATTAAAAATCCCAGACCCGAGATACGAACTCAGGACGAAGGAAGCAGAACCTCCCACTAGATAACCGATTCAATTACAGAAAAAAATAAAATCCTTCATTATTTTTTTTATGCTATGGAAGTGGCAAGCAAGTCTGCAGTTCACATTGATGTTCAGTGATGACTGCAGCCTATAGACAGACACCCACATGAAGACCAAGGTCAAAATGCAGATGCGTTACCACCCCTGAGGCCTGAGGTGTTATGCCTCTGTACCGGAAATTACAGGGCAGTTACAGGCAGGGCAGGGCAACATTGTTAACTCTATCCAAATATCTATTTCTAACAATATTTCTAATTCGATAAAAGTGTCTCCATCTAGCGGTCGCAGTGTGAACTAACTCGAGCGCTAGCTCTCTAACAAACTAGAAGCTGTAGGCGAATAAAATTGTGGAGATCAAATGCATGTGATTATGGTCTACGCACACAAATCATTTAATTTTTTTTATTGACGCGTTGAATTCTTTTTACCGTCAGCATGCAGTATACTGAAATGTACTGGTGGTAAAGCTCCAGTGTCGGAGCTCGCGGGCGTAGGCACCACCGCATCACCTAACATACTTACCGCTAAATGGCAGTGTTCAGCACTATCGTGTTCCGGTCAGGTGGTAATGTACGACCCTGTAATTCCCGGTACAAAGGCATAACACCATAGGCCTCAGGAGTGGTAGCGCATCTGCATCTTGACCTTGGTCTTCGTGTGGGTGTCTATAGGCTGCAGTCATCACTTAACATCAATGTGAACTGCAAGCTCGTTTGCCACTTCCATTACATACATAAAATAAAAAAAAATAGGATTTTTTAAAATGTTTTATAGAGATGTGTACCTTTAAAGGAAAAAAAAAACGAATATAAGAAGAATGGGATCAATCGTAGTCTGCCTGCAATCGTAGTCCTAGTATGGCAGTCTGTCACAGCCAATTTATTTCGAAACTGGGCCGACCAAGTTGAAATATATTGTATATATAATATATAATTATTGTTTATACATGTATATAAATCAATGAACCAAACATGTACTAGTGTAACGTGAATGTATATTATTATGCAGTTTAAATAAATGTTAAGTGATGAATGCAGATGCGTTGCCATCCCTAAGACCCAACCCCCTTATTCATAAACGTACATTAGATACGTTTTAGCTATAGCATGCTGTCTTTGTCGGTTGCATTGTCAAATGTACAGGATAGAAAAAGACAAAGGAGAGATTAGCACCACTTTAGCTAAAATACGTTTATGAATTGACATAAAAACTTAAGTCGCTGAGGTCCTGGGTTCGATTCCCGGGTAGGGGGATTTCAGAGATAATGGTGTACAGTCCTTTATCTCTGGTTCTATTGGGATTTTTCCATTTTCTGCAAATTTCCCAGTACCTCGAAGTTTGGAAATGTGCCCGGAGATGTCAACAGGCTCGCCACCTGTTACATGGGCCAAAACGTAACCGGCGAATCGTGGGTCTTTGCATGTATGCTTCAATGCATGCATTTACCTCTGCCTACCCCTTCGGGGATTACAGGCGTGAAGTTACGTTACATATGTCTCTGTGATGGTTATTACGAGGCCATATACGAATAACTTGGTAGACTGATTTCCAATTACTAAATCCAAAAACAAAATACAAGAAAGTACACAAGTAGAATGTTTTTAAGCCATTAATCTATTTTTATAATTTCTTCACTCGAATGCGGAAGTGTTTACGCATCGTTCGCTTTCCGAATAGGTCGCCGGTCGGCGCCCCACACTGAGGTCAAGATCAATGGAGAGCGAGTGTTGGGAGCGGCGCACATTGAGATTCGAGTCATTATTTTTTTTTTAATTAAATACGAAAATTTATAAAAAAAAATTGCATTAGAATTATATAAAATTGATTTATATCTATATTTTTTATTACTGATATTTTAAAGGTAGGCATTTTTTTTAATTTTGTAACTTATTTCAAACTTATAGGTGTAAAACATATTAGGTGACATGGGCTTATGCAAACAAAAAATCATGTCGTCTATTTATTAATTACCTGCTTTAATTATCTACATAATTTCTTCTCATGGACGGATGCTGAAATTTTAGGTCATCAAAAAAATACAAAAAAGAACAGAAGAAAAAAAAAATTTTTTTTTGCGGATAAAATATTTGCTTATTATTTTTTCTGTGTATAAAATATTTGCTTATTTGCCTTTCCTGACAAATTTTATAAAATTTATCCTATTTATTTATTTTTTATTTTTAAATTGTAATAAACCCGACCTTCCGTTTTACGGTACCCGAACGTGATGGTACTAATCAGTGTGTTGTTAGATTTTTCTGATACACTGATTGAAATAAATCATTTTTCGGATTGATCTCGCGTGTATCATAAACTAAAATGATTTATGATGATCGATAATGGTTCTATTGTTTTTATTCATATTTCAACACTTAACTATTTGAACATCAAAGTAAGTCTAGATATAAAACATGACGTAATTTCACGTCTGTAATCGCCAAAAGGGTACGCAAATTTAAATGCATGCATTCAAGCGTACCTGCAAACACCCACGATTCGCCGGTTACGATTTGGCCCATGTGGCAAACCTATTGACATCTCCGAGCACATTATCAAACTCCGAGATACTGAGCAACTTCCAGAAAATGGAAAAAAACCTCTTTAGAACCAGTGATAAAGGATTTTTACACAGTTATCCCTGATAGTCGACCCAGAATCAAACCCAGGACCCCAGAGTAGTAGTAGTGGCTTGCTACCACTAGTCTACTGTGACATTTAAATTAAAATAATAAAATACTATGTGCGTCGGGCCTAAATGATCTTACCGCAGGCGTTTTTATCTTTACGAAAGATCGTTCCACCATAAAAGGAAATGTGGTCCGAAATAGCATTGTGCGGTACATGACTTAAGTATTAAAATTGTATGTAGGTATACTAAAGGTAGCCATGACTTAAATTTCGGGAAATTATCTTTTAGTTGATTCGCTACACTATTTATTTAATTCTTTATTCTTAAACATTGTTCTTACATACATACATAAGCATAAACATTTTACTAGTCTCTATGGAATTGGTGATTTGTAAAAAAAGTTACTTATATATATCTTAAAATTAAAAATATAACAAATTGAGATATTTGGGCAATTAATACCAATTGAATAATAATAATAATTATAAGTCATTCAATATATGTAGCATGTAAGCCGACAATACAAAAGTCTACAAGGTGTAGATCAATCTATACAAATAAATAAAATTGCAGTGTTGTATAATTAAAATAACCACTTTTTACTAAATGCATACGTATGTATACACGGTATATATACCAAAACAACATTTTTTACAATTTTTGTCTGTCTGTCTGTTTGGCGGGGCTAATCTTGGAAACGGCTGGACCGATTTTGACGGGACTTTCACTGGCAGATAGCTAATGTCATAAGGAGTAACTTAGGCTACTTTTATACTAGCTGCGCAGACGACTTCGTCCGGGTAGATACTGAACAACCATAAACTCTCACGCGGGCGAAGTCGCGGGAACAGCTAGTTTAAAATAAATATTTGAGTTCGAGCATGGATGAAAGTATTTTTTCATCCATGGTTCGAGTTTGTTATCTATGATAATAAAGGTAACGTAGAAAATAAAATGATTGTACCCTGTCAACGCGAGTCCGACTCACACTTGGCTAACTTTTTTCGCATAATGATCTTTTTTTTATTTAATGAAGGTACAAACAAGCGTTCACTTCACATTGATTTTAAGTGATAACTGCAGCCTATAGACATAGACATCTGCACAAAAACCAGAGGTCAAAATGCAGATGCGTTGCCACCCCTGAGACCTTAGTTGTTATGGCTCTGTGGTAGTAATTACGGGGCCGTACATTACCATCTAACTGGTACGCGATAGTGCTGAACCATTTGTAAAGGGGAAAAGAGACATTCTACTGATATACTTTTTACATTAGTTTATGACATTTAGTTTTATCTTAGTGATATTCTTGACTTTACATATATTTTTTATCTTGTTTGACATGTATATCAATTGTTATTCGCTTTAATTTATTTTGTTTGTTTTTGACGTGTCATAAGAGGTGCCTGTCACCCTAAATGAATAAATGAGTTTCCGATTCTGATTCTGATTCATTTAGCGGCAGATACATGAGGTAATTTTTTTTTTTATGTTATAAAAGTGGCAAACAAGCGTGCAGTTCACATTGATGTTAAGTGATGACTGCAGCCTATAGACACCCACACAATGACCAGAGGTCAAAATGTAAATGCGCTGCCACTCCTGAGGCATTAGGTGTTATGCCTCTGTGCCGGAAATTACAGAGCCGTACATTACCACCTGACCGGAACACGATAGTGCTGAACACTACCATTTAGCGGCAAGTATATTAGGTAATGCGGTGGTGCCTACGCCCGCAAGCTCAATCACTGGAACTCTACCACCAGTAAATCTATACTTATACTAATTATACTAATCTATACTAATATTATAAAGCTGAAGAGTTTGTTTGTTTGTTTGAACGCGCTAATCTCAGAAACTACGAGTACTGGTCCGATTTGAAAAGTTTTTTCAGTGTTAGATAGCCCATTTATCGAGGAAGGCTATAGGCTATACGAGTATATCATCACGCTATGACTAATAGGAACGGAGCAGCGCGGGCGAAGCCGGGGCGGGCCGCTAGTTTTATAATAGTGATATAATTTATCATTTTGTTTTATGTTATGGCAGTGGCAAACAAGCATGCAGTTCACCTTGATTTTAGGTGATAACTGCAGCCTATAGACACCCTCACAAAGACCAAGGTCAAAATGCAGATGCGTTACTACTCTGCGTTACTACTCCTGAGACTTAAGGTGTTATGCCTCTGTGCCGGAAATTACAGGTCCGTACATTACCACCTGACCGGAACACGATAGTGCTGAACACTGCCATTTAGCAACAAGTAAATAAAAAAAAAATGAAATGACCACACTCCTATCCTAGATTTTTTTGCTAAGAAAAGATCTGCTAATCACTCTAAAAGCATTTTGAAACTTCAACATGATTTTTTTTTTATTGAATTGAAATAATCCTACCTTAAGGTCTTGGTACAAAAATGCACGAAATGCGCAGCGTGCGCACCTTCGTTCGATCCTGTACTAAAACTTGAAGCGCGGATGCTACATATTTTTAAGTACGCCCGAGGCATCCTTAAGATGTCTACAGATGAGACGATGTCGCACGTTTCAATTAATTAAAAATACGCTTACACTCACAGCCCCACAGTAAGCATAAACCTGTGTCGTGGGTGCCGTTGTACACACACAACACATACACAAACACCCAGACCTGAAACAAATATCTGTAGGTCATATAAATATTTGTCCCGGTGCGGGGATCGAACCCGCGACCCTTCGAATCAAACGGTCATCTCACACTGCTGGACTAACCGTGACGGAGCTCGCGGGCGTAGGCATCACCGAATTACATAATATATTTGCCGATAAATGGTAGTGTTTAGCACTATCGTGTTCCGGTCAGGTGGTAATGTACGGCCCTGTAATTTCCGGCACAGAGGCATAACACCTTAGGCCTCAGGAGTGGTAACGCATCTGCATTTCGACCTTGGTCTTTGTGTAAGTGTCTATAGGCTGCAGTCATCACTTAACATCAATGTGAACTGCATGATTGTTTGCCACTTCCAGTACATAAAAAAAAAATCGACGTGTGGCAATCGGGGACTGCCGCGGTAAGGTATTGCATAGCATTTTGTATCAACTTATGCAATTATAATTATTTATTTATTTTATTTATGCAATATTTCTTTTTTTCTTTGATATTAATTCAAGTTACACTTTTTGAGCGTGGTGACCGATAAGAAAACATTTTTTTTTCTTTTATTAAACAAAAAAGTTAATATTGTTTGAAATATTTTTATTATTTTACAATACATATAAACAGCTGCTTATGTATTCGTCCGATTTCGGAGCAGCTCGTCTCGATTCGTGCGAGCTTCGTAGAACAACTAGAACTAGATGGTTCTTCGCAGCCACGGAAAGGGTCGAGGTTATACCTCCTTCCCCTGGCATTCTGCCCTTGCTTATCAAGGGCGTGATCACGTTTAGGGGTGGGTGTCGTGCGTGCTAGGAATCACCGGGGTGTTTTTTTTTTTTTTTAATTTTTTTTTTGTTTTTGTATGTTTTTATTAATTTCTTTATGAGAGCTTTTTAGCCATTTTGGCATATTCTTTTCCAAAATGGCTAAAAAGCTCTGGTACAATACGTCTAGTTGCACGCACACAAACCGTGTCGAAGACTGCCGAAAAGAAACGACGTTAGACAATGCACGGCCTTCAAGCCACACCTCCGTGCCCGTCGGAGTGGGGAGCGTGAGGTTTTTTCGTTACGGAATTTCTGGATTCGGTCCCCGCGCTCACGGCCCTCGATAGAAGCTATGCAATAGCTTAACTCTCACAGAGACATAACAACTTAGGTCTCAGGGGTGGCAAAGCAATTACTTAGACTAGCTGTGCCTGCTACTACATTTGACCTCTGGATTTTATGTTGATCTGTATAGGCTGTAGTCATCACCTAACATCAATGTGAGCTGCAAGCTTGATGGCCACCTTTATTATATAAAAACAAATTGTACAGTGCTTTCTCCCCACCAGTTTCATGCACCAAAACGTAACCGGCGAATCGTGGGTGTTTGCATGTATGCATTTACCTCTGCCTACCTCTTCAGGGATTACAGGCGTGAAGTTACGTTGTACAGTGTTCAACAATTAATAATGCAGCTTATGAAAGAGAAAATCGGCTAGTTTCGGCTTCGTAGAGTGTTGTCTCTGCCGCACACTACCGATTTGATGAATAATGGCTACCCTTGATTCGTCCCACTGCTGGGCACGAGTCTCTCCTCTTTTTGGGAGGAGCCCTTGAGCTTACTCCACCACGCTGCTCCAATGCGGGTTGGTGGAGATTAGGGTTAGTGGCCAACCCGTTGTCGGATGTTTTTCAAACCGCCTATAAGGCCTCCGACAAGGTTTAACGACTGCTATCTATCGATAGCAACCGGGACCGACGGCTCAACGTGCCCTCCGAAGCACGAAAAATTTGATGTTTGTCAGTCGTTAATTTATTGCGCCAGGATACGGTCGTGTCCATGCTCATATATATATCGAGAGCTGTTGAAACCCCAAAATGTATTATTTTATTTTATACTAGCGGCCCGTCCAGGCCATGTATGCTAATAAAGTATGTGTTGGAGACGGTATGATTGCAAAATAAAGTGCGTATATATTATTTTAAACCAGCTGTGCCCGCGACTTCGCCCGCGAGAGTATTTATGAGTATTTATGATGATGACGGACGAATTAGTGGGCGCAGCTAATATAGCTATCTGCCAGTGAAAGTCCCGTCAAAATCGGTTTAGCCGTTCCCAAGATTAGCCCCGCCAAACAGACAGACAGACAAAAATGTAAAAAAAAAATGTTTTGGTATATGTACCGTGTATACATACATATACATTTACTGGTGGTAGAGCTCCAGTGACGGAGCTCGCGGGCGTAGGCACCACCGCATTACCTAATATACTTGCCGCTAAATGGTAGTGTTCAACACTATCGTGTTCCGGTCAGGTGGTAATGTACGGTCCTGTAATTTCCGGCACAGAGGCATAAGACCTTAGGCCTCAGGAGTGGTAACGCATCTGCATTTTGACCTTGGTCTTTGTGTGGGTGTCTATAGGCTGCAGTCATCACTTAACATCAATGTGAACTGCATGCTTGTTTACCACTTCCATTACATTAAAAAAAAAAAATGTGGTATGTATGTATGTACAGATTATTCCATTACACTACCAAATTACATACCTACTTGCAACACGGGCCACCGGCCGAACGGAGGGCTATAAGCGTTTATTACCGATGCAAGACAGTCTGTAACTTGTTGCAGGGGGAAATTTGTGTGATACACACTCTCACAACAAAAATCGTGTATGACTAAGAAACTCACACCTTGATTTTAACAAAATTCATAAACAATTTCACGCACACATTTAAACACCTCGACGACAGGCATAGGTCCACTTGTGCTTGTACTTTGACTCAGGGGAAAGCCTGCATATGGCTACCCCCGTCCATCCGCCGCGACCGGTGGCCCGTGTTGCTCTATGTTCGCAATAAAATATACATAAAAGGTCAAAGCACAGTTAATAAATTCAATAAAAGTGTGAAAACCCAACAAATATGCAATAATAATTTAATAAAACTCGCTCGAATTTCGCAGTAATTTGCGTGGAATGCGGAAATTTAATACAAACACTTTTTTGCTGGCGCGTGCTTTTTTTACTGGAACCGGCTTAGCTACAATCGCGTCAGTCATGTCAGTCGTGTCAGATATTCTGAGTATGTATTCGAAGAACTTTTAGTTAAGTGGACTCAACTCGGGACAGGAAATTTAAATCAATACATATAGACAATAAAAATCGAGTGTACATGTAATATTATTCCAAAAAACTGATAGGGGGGAGGGGGGGGATTAAAAAAGAGTAACAAAAACAAGGCTCGCCACCTGTTACATGGGCCAAAACGTAACCGGCGAATTGTGAGTGTTTGCATGTATGATTGAATGCATGTATTTACCTCTGCCTACTCCTTCGGGGATTACAGGCGTGAAGTTACGTTTTTTTAACAGAAACAAAAAATAAACAATTTTTGGAATTTTTGTCTGTCTGTTTGTTTGTCTGTTTGTCTGTCTGGTACGTTATCACTTCGAAATTACTCAACGAATTTGAACGCGGTTTTCACAGGTGGATAACATATCGTATAGTTAGGACCGTTGTCAAAACTATAAGTGTGAAAATTTACTTTAAGTGCTGTTTCAAATCTTTTAAACAGAGTTGAATGCGGTTTACATAAAATAATTTTATTAAGTCTAGCTATGCTTGCTTCTACAGTAGTAACTTACCATCCTCACGAACTGCATGCTTGTTTGCTACCATAATTAATTACATAAAAAAATAACAATTTAGCGATTTTTCAACGAATTTTTAAATCGAGATACTAAAGAACTGCCTCAGTAGCGTAGTGGTAGCAGGCCACTACTATTTCGCTGGAGGTCCTGGGTTCGATTCCCGGGTCGGGGACTATCAGAGATAACGGTTTAAAATCCTTTATCTCTGCTTCTATTGGGATTTTTCCATTTTCTGGAAGTTTCCCAGTACCCCGGAGTTTGGTAATGTGCCCGGAGATGGCAACAGGTTCGCCACCTGTTACATGGGCCAAAACGTAACCGGCGAGTCGTGGGTGTTTGCATGTATGATTGAATACATGCATTTACCTCTGCCTACCTCTTCGGGGATTACAGGCGTGAAGTTACGTTTTACTGAAGAAAAACTCAGCGACGACATATCTCGTCTGGAATACCCCTATACAATCTCGTTGACATTTTAGCAAAACTATAGCAATCTTAAAAAAAAAGTGGCTGACATTCAAGCGATTTACCGACGGTAAGTAACGAACATTGCCCATTTACATATTTATCTTTGCTATAATAATGAAATATAGTTTGTCCGTCTTTACGGCCTTGTATTGAGCCAGACGCGCTGTATTTTTCACGACGTACATTAATAATATGATGTTGTTTGTACGTATGTTTATTTACGATTTTTTTTAATGTTTAACAAGTACATATTTTACGTTGATGGTAAGGGAATAAATTTTAATACTATAAGCCAACATCAACATCAAAACGAAGGATTTTTTAAATATAATAATAATAAGTAGGATTCGATAATGTGAGATGTTGAATATAGGCAGGTGCCGGATCTCACTCCATAAGCCCAGCCAGCTAGTCCCCCCAGTTCACCCACATAGCCCAAAGTTTGGCGAATCATTCATCATTACAATAGTCCCATTATATTCTGCGGGGTCTGTCTGTGTCTGTATTAACTATTTATGCAGCCAGAAAGAGATCCCGCCGAATATAACCCATTACAAGGTAGATCAAAATTCTCGAAAGGGCCTCTACGTGTTGGACCCCCCATGTCCCCGCGCATGCCAGACAAAGGTCCGGGGTTCAAATTGGACCCCGTGCTGACGAGAGACATAATATGATTATGGCAACTCTGTATATGTCCGACTGCTGGGCACGAGTCTCTCCCCTACTTGGAGGGAGGCCTGGAGCTTACTCCACCACGCTGCTCCAATGCGGGTTGGTGGAGATACGGGTTAGTGGCCAACCTGCTGTCGGATGTTTTCAAGCGCAAAAGGCCTCCGATAAGGTTTAACGACTGCTATCTATCGATAGCTAACGGGACCGACGGCTTAACGTGCCCTCCGAATCACGGAAACGCGCATTTTAATATGCCACAAGCGGTCACATCACTCACCCGATCGGGCCCGTATCGCTTAACCAAGTAGATCGCTTCCGATCTACACCTAATGCTTTTTTACTGGTGGTAGAGTTCCAGTGACGGAGCTCGCGGGCGTAGGCACCACCGCATTACCCTAATATACTTGCCGCTAAATGGTAGTGTTCAGAACTATCGTGATCCGGTCAGGTGGTAATGTACGGCTCTGTAATTTCCGGCACAGAGGCATAACACCTAATGCCTCAGGAGTGGCAGCGCACTTGCATTTTGACCTCTGGTCATTGTGTGGGTGTCTATAGGCTGCAGTCAGCACTTAACATCAATGTGAACTGCACGCTTGTTTGCCACTTTCATAACATTAAAAAAAAAAAAAAAAACCAGCCGCGGGGCCATGGGCGTAAAAATAATTCATCCGTCGTAATTGTGGTAGGTATATCTTTGAAGTAGGCCTTTGTCTAGCTGTGAACGTCTTTTGGCTGAAATGGTGATGATGAATCCGTTGTAATAACTATCACAGATACCTATATCAACTAAGGTCTCAGGGGTGGTAACGCATCTGCATTTTAACCTCTGGTTTTTGTGTAGATGTCCATAGACTGCAGTCATCACTTAACATCCACTGTTGGTAGAGCTCGCGGGCGTAGGCACCACCGCATTAACTAATATAGTTGCCGCTAAATGGTCGTGTTCGTGTCAGGTAATGTACGGCCCTGTAATTTCCGGCACAGAGGCATAGCACCAGGAGTGGATACGCATCTGCATTTTGACCTTTGTGAACTGCATGCTTGTTTGCCACTTCCATTAAATAAAAATAAAAAATGTTGCATTCCGAACACTTTTGTAACACAAAAAAAAGTTTTTTTTTTTTTTATGTAACCGAAGTGGCAAACAAGCATGCAGATCACATTGATGTTAAGTGATAACTGCAGCCTATAGACACCCACACAAAGACCAAGGTCAAAATGCAGATGCGTTACCACTCCTGAGGCCTAAGGTATTACGCCTCTGTGCCGGAAATTACAGGGCCGTACATTACCACCTGACCGGAACACGATAGTGCTGAACACTACCATTTAGCGGCAAGTATATTAGGTAATGCGGTGGTGCCTACGCCCGCGAGCTTCGTCACTGGAGCTCTACCACCAGTAGAGTCATACGAGTATCAATGTAGATGCGTAGCCACTTTTGGATCGGTTAGATGGTGGGTATGGTTCCGTGATTTCTCCCACAAAGGATAAATTTAGACATCTACTACGGAAGATGGCGGGCTGAATCGCGCATACGAAGTGTTCTTAATTATTGCCCCGGGTAAATACAGATGTGAACATTATATTTAGATAATTAAGCTATATTAATTCAACAAGATTATTTTTTTTCATTAAAATCGTAAGCGTTCAGACTAATGTTACTTGTTTACCACTCGAATGGGTTGTACTAATAAAGACTACATTCATACATTATTCGAATATTTATTACAAGTAATTCAAGATCGTTAAGTACATTTTACAATTTTATTTGTCGAAAATGTTGTAAGCGTACTTATATTGAACGAAAATCGTACAATATGTTTGTGTGTAAAAATTTTTTTTAAAGGTTTTCACGTTCCAATGCCACCTTTATTTTATTTATGTAATGGAAGTGGCAAACAAGCATGCAGTTCACATTGATGTTAAGCGATGACTACAGCCTATAGACACCCACACGAAGACCAAGGTCAAAATTCAGATGCGTTACCACTCCTGAGGCCTAAGGTGTTATGCCTCTGCGCCGGAAATTACAGGGCCGTAGACTACTGAGGGAGTTATTTATTTTAATTGGACGTACGTAGACGGCTCGTCGCGATACCACTATGTCCTCATTCCCTAGAGGAGTTCAAAGGGCTTAAATATTTAAGCAACTACCTAAAGTAGACCCTTTTGGGCCAAAAAGGAGAATTTTTACTCTATGCTCGAGGACGTAGGCCGTTTATTACCGCATCACTGTATCTATCTGCCACTAAATGGTAGTGTTCAGCATAATCGTGTTTCGATTAGATGATAATGTATGGACCAGTAGTAAAAACTATCACAGAGACACAATAACTTAGGTCAGGCATTTAGACCTCTGATTTTATTTAGATATCTATAGGCTGCAGTCATTACATAACATCAATGTGAGATGCAAGGTTGTGCGATGATGCCACTTTCCTAAATTAAAAAAAGGTTGGAAGACCAAGACTAGACCTACCATGACCAAATAGGTCGAGTTCTGTCTGACGGTGGGGTCAAAAGTCTAAGGAATCGGCATGTGTGTATAAAGAGAATGATGAAGGTAGATGAGGCACGGGAGGTGTGTCAGGACCGGGATGTCTGGTGCTCACTCTCTCTGCCAACTCCGTTAGGGACCTGGCGTGAAGATACATACAAACAAAAAAATTTTCTTTAATTAAAAAGCAGTACGTATAAACAATGTAAGTTAAAAGCAAAGTTAACTTGAATGCGAACAATAAATGTCACCTGTCTTTCAACATGTTTAAAGATTCGAGAATTATAAAACGAAAGAAAAAACTTCAAAAAGGATTTTAGACACGAAGTGCCTAAATAAAAACAAAAACTCGACAAGGACAGCACACGACGAAACAAAACATTCGCAATGCATCTAATTAATACCTAAACAAAAACCTTATCAAGACTCTGTACCACCAACAATATAAAAAAGTAAAAAAAAAGCGAGCAGCGGTCAAAGACATGTCTCGAGTCGGCGCCTAAATAATGACGCAATTATAGGCTTGGGTGAAGCTATCGATGTTGCATCAGAAAATAATCGATAGGTACAAATAGTCGATATTTTCATTTTCCATACGTCGATTTTCGATTGCTCGAGAGAAGCCAGTCAGGAGTATCTCATTTAATCGGGGTCAGTTAAATTCAATATGTCTCAGTCAGATATTAATGTCAGAGTATTAAATTCGGCCGGCGTCGGGAGGTGACGACCCTACGTCTAGTGGAAAAAATATTTTCCAGTAGAAGATTTTTTTTCTAGTGTCAGTCAATCGAACAATGGCGGTCAAACCATTCTAATGGGATGGTAGTAAGTACAACAACACAAGCAGTCTTGCGAAAAAATCACCACTACTGCGATTGCCAATTCACGTACCAAGCGTGGCGATTATGACATATTCCCCTTATGGAGAGGCTTTAGTCCAGCTGTGGATATCTTGGGCTGATACGATGATGATCAAATTCGACGTTTTTTAAATAAAAGCAAACCTAAGTATGACGATGCATAATTAAAACAAGCACAAGATTTGATTGTAGTCGGTGATCTGATCGTAGCACGTACACGATACTTTATGGGTACCTACTCATCCTGAATTTATTTTGTGATCGGAAAATGAATAAATAAAGCAAATATGTGCCAATGATTTTATGGACAAAATATCGATATTTTTACTAAACAACTGTATCGATATTAAAAAAAATTGATACTAAATTAAATTTCATTTGCCCATCCCCAACCTCGAAAATTACACGGCATCTAGTTTCATCTGTCAAAAAGCGCGCGCTTCCTGCATTCTTCCCGCCCTCGGGCTTGTTTTTTTTTATGACGTCGACCATCCAGTATTCAGCCAGTTCAGTATTGTTGACGGATTATAAAAACAGATCGGTACCAGATGAGAGCAATCAGTAGCTATCGAGACGATCTTGCACGATGAGAGTTCTGGTCAGTCTAGATTTCTTTGTTTAAAAGTGTGATTATAATAACGTGAACAGTGTTATAAAAATTATAATAAATTGTGACAAATTATATGAAAATAAATAAGTGAAAATTTTGAAAATTGCGTATGAAAATGGATACATTGAGTGTTAATACAAAATCTTTAACGTATAAGTGATTTAAATATAATTTCGTCCTACATTTTCTCATAGACAATAACCACAGATTACAAAACGTTAGACATAGTTAAAAAGATTTAATCTGAAGGTCGCCTAATTAAACAAATACATTATAGAATTGCTAAAAACTAAGATTAAAGACTTGTGAAGTAATTTGAATATGTATTCTAAGTTTATTCGATAAAACAATTAATTACCTTGACGCGCATAGTTGCATAAAATTTGCAAAACTCTCGATTTGTACATATTATAATGTAATTATGTTTTAAATATATATTTTGACTACTAAATAATTTACAAAGATAATTACTGATAATGACATAATTCTTCCTAATATATATAAATCTCGTGTCACAATGTTTGTCCTCAATGGACTCCTAAACCACTTAACCGATTATAATAAAATTCGCACACCATGTGCAGTTCGATCCAACTTGAGAGATAGGATAGCTTACATTACGCTATGAGTAATAGGAGCAGAGCAGCGCGGGCGAAGCCGGGGCGGGCCGCTAGTTTTTTATATATTTTTAAATAACAATCAGTGCTCCACTTAGTCTTTAATATTAGCTGACAAAGGAGACGTTCCAAAATGTGTGTTCAGCACTGTGTTCAGCACTATCGTGTTCCGGTCAGGTGATAATGTGCGGCCCTGTAATTTCCGGCACAGAGGCATAACACCTAATGTCTCAGGAGTGGCAGTGAATCTGCATTTTGACCTCTGGTCATTGTGTGGGTGTCTTTAGGCTGCAGTCATCACCTAACATCAATGTGAACTGCATGCTTGTTTGCCACTTTTATTACATATAAAAATTGCAAATATTTCGCAACACTGTCAAAATTTGCACATTATTTCAATTAATTGGCATATTTATTAATAAATAGTGCAATTAATTAAAGTATTTAGAAATAATTGGCGTTTTGTAAGTACATATTAAGTCGTATAAGTCAAATATTTTTTTATTTATTGTATGGAAATATTTTAAATGCAATTGGTTTATTAACCAAGACGTCGAGATGTGATTGCCCCACCACTCACTAATGGAAGTGAATTTTTCCCTTAGCGCAGTCAACCGAACGATGGCGGTCAAACCATCCGAATAGGTCGGTAGTAGGTGCAATAATGCGGGATGGGCAGTAGCGTCCCGCAATAAAACAACTGCCAATGTGATCGCCAATCCGTATGTCAAACGTGCCGATTATGATATTTTCTATACTAAATGACGCACAACCCTGGTGTGGGAAACGTAGGGGAAGGCTTTTGTTCAGCAGTGGACATATTTCGGCTGAAGTAATGATGAGTGAAAAAAGAAGAAAAACATTTAATTAGTGGTATTACATAAAAAATAACAAAATGTCAATAGAAAAAAGAAAAGAAAAAAAAAACATTTATTTTCACATAAGTACTTATTAAAGGGTTAAAAAAGTACCTTGTTAGGGGCAAACAAAAACAAAATCTCACGGCTGAGTGATGACATAATAGTGTCCCTAATAAATTGTCAAGTTTTAATCAACTTTCCTTTCCAGATTCTGTCCGCCGTCCTGGCCTGTGCCGCCGCCGCTCCATCGGGTCTCCTCCCCCTCCCGATCGCAGGCTACTCGGCTGTATACCCCGGCGCGTACCCCTACGCTGCAATCACCCCCGTCATCGCTCCCGCCATCCCAACCATATCCCCAGGGGACGTCCAAGCCGCCGCAATCGATGCTCAAGTACAGATCAACGACCACGCTCGCGCCCTCAACGACCAAGCCAGAGAACTCACCGAGCAGGCAATTGAAAACCAGAACGAAGGTATCGTCGAAGCCAACGATCTAGTCAAGGAACGATCTGAACAAGCCTTCTGGGACACTGAGGACAAGAAATGGCAAGCGCTGAACGCCGAGCAGATCGCTCAAGCCCAACTCGAAGGCGCTGTCGCCAGCAATGACTACACCAGCACCTACGTTGCGGGTGCCGTGCCTGTAGCCAAAGCCGCCGAGGAGCCGGCTAAAGAAGAAAAGATGGCCGAGAAACCAGCCGAAGAGAAACCAGCGGAAGTAAAAGCCGCGGCGCCCGAACCCGAGAAAATGGAAGCCGAGAAAGAGGCCGAGAAATCCGACTCCACCGCCGTGGAATCTGCTGACGTGAAGTCCGCTCCCGTTGAGGTTAAGGCTGATGTTAAGCCAGAAGCTGTAGCTATTGCCACACCCCTCCCTGTTTACACCGCCCCTGTCCTCCGCAGCTACGTCCAGCCGTGGAACTCTGTGTATGTGCAGCCCGTCCAGCCTGTGCCGGCCCTGAGATCCTACGCCAGTATCCAACAGGTCCAGGGTCCCCTGTACGCCCCTACCGTCTTCAAAGCCCAGTGGTAGACTGAGTTGATATTAAACAGTGATGAGACGCTTTTATGTCTTTTATTTAACCTGACAAAATTAATAATAAGGGGAAAAAAGTGAGTAAATTGAGTCACTTTTTTATGTAATGGCAGTGGCAAACAAGTATGCAGTTCACATTGATGTTCATTGATGACTGCAGCCTATAGACACTTACACCAAGGTCAAAATGCTGAGATTACCGATAGCGGGACCTTTTCGCTCCCCAAAAGTTTTCCTGGGTCACCGGGACGGCCTGCATAAAAAAGGGACTGTTCTGTTCAAAACGTGACGTATGGTCACGTTAGGTATAGGTAATATTACTGGCGACATATGTGTGTATGGATGAATGAACAAATAAAATATCTAAATCGACATTCAGGGTAGGATATATTGATGTTAAAGTACTACCACGATACGCTAGGTGGCGCTATATGGCTAAGCAAATCTAGTCCATGTAAATATTTAGTTCTGTTCAATGCTATCGATTGCTATCCATCCACAATTGAAGGAAAATATACACTGTGGGTGTTATTTTAAATTATTTATGTATATATAAAATGTATATTAAAGAAGCTATTTGTTTTTTTTTGTTATTGGCAGTTTTCCAGTACCCCGGAGTTTAGTAATATGCCGGGAGATGTCAACAGGCTCGCCAACTGTTACATGGGCCAAAACGTAACCGGCGAATCGAGGGTGTTTGCATGTATGATTGAATGCATCCATTTATCTCTGCCTACCCCTTTGGGGATTACAAGCGCGAAATAACGTTACGTTTTTGTTTATTTATCTGCATCCAAGGGCGTACGCCAGGCGTTACGACACGATGATACAGAGGGGTGCACCTTGGCTCGAGGGGGAGCATTTTGATTCCCGTACTTATGACACGTATCAGTCTTTGTTGTACATTACGACATTGTAATGGTGGTAGATCTCCAGTGACGGAGCTCTCGGGCGTAGGCACCACCGCATTACCTAATATACTTGCCGTTAAATGGTAGTGTTCGGCACTATCGTGTTCCGGTCAGCTGGTAATGTACGGCCCTGTAATTTTCGGCACAGAGGCATTACATCTTAGGCCTCAGGAGTGGTAACTCATCTGCATTTTGACCTTGGTCTTTTTGTGGGTGTCTATAGGCTGCAGTCATCACTTAACATCAATGTGAACTGCATGCTTGTTAACCACTACCATGACATTAAAAAAATATCTGTAGGACGGACACAGTTAGATATTTCGAAAATTGGAAGGAAATTAAAATATTTAACTAAAATCGAATTATAGTCCTAATATATGTACAATGCTAAATATTTCAAATATATTTACATAAATAATTGATACAGTTCAAATATTTGTTTATTTACTCTTTTTATGCACGAAGATGGTGTACATAAAGGCGGACTTAATGCCACTAGGCATTATCTCCCAGTCAACCTTTGGGTTATGAAGAGAGCGACGATGTAGGTGCAAAACGGGTCTAAATTTAGAAATTATGAGTGGAAAATGATTTGATCAAATAATTATATTAATAAATATAGTATATAAATAGATATATAATAAAAATATCATGACGATTCGATATTATTGTCAAAATTTAGTTATATTTACATATTTTCTTCTCTCATAATTGTTCTGTAATTGATATGATTGTAGAGTACGATATCAAAATTTAGGGGCGGCAAAAATTGCATAGCCTACAGGCGGCGAATTTGTAAATCCGCCACTGCGTAAGAGTAAATAAAATCTCGCACTAGTCACTCAGTTCACATGGATATTAAATGAAGACTGCCACCTATAGTAATCTACACAAAATCGAAGGGCAAAATGTAGATGCGTTGCCACCCCTGAGACCTTAGCTATATCTCTGTGATAGTTATTATGAACCATACATTGTTTGTAACTTTCTTGATATATAAAATACTAGTTGTTGCCCGCGACTTCGCCCGCGTGGATGTCGTTTTATGAATAACTAAGCCTATGTTCTTTCTCAAAGTCAGCTCTGTCTCTGTACCAAATTTCATAAAAATCGGTTCAGTCGTTTCAACGTCGTTTAAAGGTAATAGACAGACAGACAGATAGACAGAGACAGAGTTACTTTCACATTTATAATGTTATAGTAGGGATATCAATGTTAACTAGTTTAACAAGGCAATATATCAATATCTCTCCAGACACGAGAAAAATATGACAATTGAAATTCAATTGAGTCTCGCCGCCGATGGCCGTACGATCCTTGAAGGATTAATTGAGCTAACATTTAACATACGTAATGGCGGACATCTTTTATTTATGAACCGAACAGCATTGGTTGTAGTTCGAACATCGCATGATAGATGGCGTTGTAAGGTTAATAGTACTATTATTATCGCGAGCAACAATGAAAAACACATGTTTAAAGAAAAAACCGGTCAAGTGCATGTCGGGCCACGCGCAGTGTAGGATTCCGTAGTTACAGAGTAAGAGATGTAATAAAAAAAAATGTTCTATGGAGTCATTCGAAATTTTCGAGTTAAATACATTTGATCGATTATTACTCGCAAACATATAAAGCCAACTTAAGTGTGATAGTTTTCCTTGTAATTTCGTTATATATAGCTACTATTGTCGTAACGTTTGAATTTTCTTACTACAACCGTTTAGTTGGTAGAGGGGGGGGGGGGGGGGGGCACTTGACTCTCGAAAATTGGCAGTTAACTAAACCGAAAAATGATATTAGCCCATCCCTAACATTTTTGGAAGACCTGTCCAACGATAGCTTACACTACACAAAATCGAAAAATAAAAAAACATGCGCGCGTTGCATGTAGGACGAGGTTTTTTTTTCATGTTTTTATTTTTTGTCGGCGTAATTAAAAAAGTAAAGTAAAGTCCCTAGTACCTATAGTTTTTGCGCTAAACTGCGGACGGACAGACCGATATGACGAAACCATAAGGGATCTTTGTTTACTACGGAACCCTAAAAATGGAAAGAAAAAATTGACTTCGGGCAGGAATCGAACCTGCGACCTCAGGATAACCAGTCCAGCCGCTTTACTACGAAGCTACCAAAGTCCGACACCGATGCGTCAAATTTTTCCATTCCTTTTAGATTTTTTAACCGATTTAGAGTCGGTGAACCACATCCATTGATATATCGACTAATTAATAGGTATACAAACAATCGTATATTGTTTAAATTGCAAAGTGCAATTGCTATCATCTCCGTTAATAATAAAATTCAATCGCATGTGTCATTGCGAAAAATAAAATATTACATTGTAGAAAATTAAATTTGTGGATTTTCTTGCATTTAGAGGTAGAGCTCCTTGCAGGTAGAGCTCCAGTGACGGAGCTCGCGGGCGTAGGCACCACCGCATTACCTAATATACTTGCCGCTAAATGGTAGTTCAACACTATCGTGTTCCGGTCAGGTGGTAATGTACGGCCCTGTAATTTCCGGCACAGAGGCATAACACCTTAGGCCTCAGGAGTGGTAACGCATCTGCATTTTGACCTTTGTCTTTGCGTAAGTGTATATAGGCTGCAGTCATCACTCAACATCAATGTGAACTACATGCTTGTTTATCACATCCATTACATAAAAAACAATAAAGATTTGGAAGTGTTGTATACGCGAGAAATTCCACAAATTTAATTTTCTACAATGCATGAAGCTCGCGAAAACATTATTTTCAAGTGAACAGCGACATCTTAACGATATCGTATAACAGAGTGCCTAGTGCGAGATTTCCGATCGCGATTTTCGATCGCGAAGGAGCGTCATCGATTCACCGCTAGATGACGCTCCTTCAATTCCATACAAATCTGCGTTCACTCTTACGCGAATTCGATCGCGTAAGAGTAAATAAAATCTCGCACTAGGCACTCTGCACTATTTATTTTTCGCAATAACACATGCGATTGAACTTTAGAAATTAAAGAAAAAACGGAAAGAAAAATTTGACCTCGGGCAGGAATCGAACCTGCGACCTCAGGATAACCAGTCCAGCTGCCAGATATCGTATAAACTGCACTTTGGTAAAGTGCCCGGAGATGTCAACAGGCTCGCCACCTGTTAAAAATCATCTAATATAACGTACATAGTGTGAGCGCACAAAAAAGAAAAAAAAAATTGCCATAGCACCAGCGCCGGGTTTATTAATCCGGCACAATGCTGATTTGGGGACCCTTTAGGACAATTTTTGACGTGACAACGTCTTAAATTAGGTCGCGGCTCGGAGTCACTCATGAAAAAGTGTAACGCCCGGTAACGTAACGATGAGTCACCGAACGAGAGAGAGGCCCGCCGGACCGACGAATGCCTTTCTACCGAGAAAAAGACGTTGTCACGTAAAATCTTCGCCCGTAAAACCGACTTTACAGGCAACCAGTTTTAATTAATTTTTAATTAAGTTTTGTTTTTGTGTATTTGATGACATTTAGTGTTTATTATTTTTTGTATTTGGTAACTGTTAATATAGTAATTCTAAATTCTAACCCCCTTATTCATAAACGTACTTTAGATACGATTTAGCCATAGAATGCTTTGTCTTTGTCAGTTGCATTGTGAAATGTGCAGGATAGAAAAAGACAAAGAAGAGATTAGCAACACTTTGAGTTGAAATTTGATGAATATATGTAAATTGGTGACCCAAAGATGAACACGTCAAGTAAAATAATAAATTTTAAACAAGGGGGCCACTTTCGGGGGGTATATCAGAAAAAAAAAAAATCGTTATTTGTGTCGTGTGACATTTCAAATCTCCCCCTACCTCCGAAACTACTGAACTTAACATTTTGAAAAAAATGCGGATAATAGTTCTTTGCCTATAGATTACTGGAAAACCTATAAGAAGTTTGAGTATTCAAATGAAATCGAAAATTCTTAATAACCGCTATGTCCCTGCATTTTAAATCTGTAATATTTTCGAAAATATTTATTTAAATTACGGAACCCTCACCACGCGTTTTTATTTCTGTTACGTTTTCTTTTATGTACCTAATGTCCTAATAAATATATTTTCTTTCTTTCTTCTTTCTTTCCATTTAATATATCACTCCAAAGGCCACATTTCTACAGTGAAATGAATCACATTCGCTCACATTCTGTACACGCAACCGGGTGATCGGGCCGCGTTAGGCAAACACCCGTGATGTGCATCACCTATTACAATTGCCCAAACTTACGCATCAGAGTAACAGAGTAGATTTCTGGTGGTAGAGCTCCAGTGACGGAGCTCGCGGGCGTAGGCACCACCGCATTACCTAATATACTTGCCGCTAAATGGTAGTGTTCATCACTATCGTGTTCCGGTCAGGTGGTAATGTACGGCCCTGTAATTTCCGGCACAGAGGCTTAACACCTTAGGCCTCAGGAGTGGCAACGCATCTGCATTTTGACCTTTGGTCATTGTGTGAGTGTATATAATTGGCTGCAGTCATAACTTAACAGCAATGTGAACTGCATGCTAAAAAAAAACAAAGTGCCTGAGTAGTGTAGTGGTAGTAGGCCACTATTACTACGCTGGGTTCCTGGGTTCGATGCCCGGCGGGGGCTATCAGAAATAACGTTATGAAAGCTATAGCTACAGCTAGCAGATATAATTTCTAGTTCGATTGGGATTTTTCCATTTTCTTAAAGTTTTCCAGTACCCGAGGTACTTAACATACTAGGTATAAATAAGACGCAACAATTATGGTCGCAAAACTATGGCTGCCAGATCTTAAATATGGAAGTAACTTTTGTCATCAGAAATCAAGATAACGTGCACGGCTGATCCTTGCCAAAGAGGTGGTTATCGTACTTAGAATCAGAATCAGAAACTCATTTATTCATTTAGGGTGACAGGCACCTCTTTAGACACGTCAAAAACAAACAAAATAAATTAAAGCGAATAACAATTGATATACATGTCAAACAAGATAAAAAACATATGTAAAGTCAAGAATATCACTAAGATAAAACTAAATGTAATAAACTAATGTAAAAGTATATCAGTAGAATGTCTCTTTTCCCCTTTACATATTATGACTCATCCCTACAAAAATTCTAGGCTTACAGGCGTTCCGATACTCGAAGGGTTCACTAGCTCTTGGACCATAATGACTTATTCCTAGCCTCCATCCAATTTTTATGAATTGGTGGAAAACAAAGAAGTATGTAAATGCGCACCCGTTGATGTCTTTTATGTGTAAGTCATACAAAAGACCTTCAACGCATGCACTTCATCGTGAAGCCATAACACTCGACAGCCTATTCCAGTGATTCCCAAAGTGGTCCAGATAGTGGTTTACGTAAGCGTGAATACAAAATTGGGAATATGGGAATGTGATATAAATGTAGCAGAATTGAAAGGAAAAGATCGTTTGGGAACCTTTGAATTTTAATAAAATAACACATTGGCACACGCCCAATAAATCAGCTCAATCTATTGAGGTTTTATGTGACTAAAATTGTTATAAGTAGAGGTTTTGTGTGAATAAATTGTTATTGAGTATAGACGGCTCAATAGATGGCGCTGACTTACTTCAGAATTCTTTAGAATTAACTATAAGCAAGTATGATTACATATTCTCTGCTATAAGTCTAATAAAGGTCCGGATAATTGTAATTTCCACAGGTTACATGAAAAGTGACCTACACGCGGGTGGAGCCGCGGGAAACAGCTAGTGGATTAATAAGTTCAGTATCGGCTGAAAAAGTGAAAACTATGCTTTTGGATTCGTTTCGTAATCACGCAGCGACAATCTCGGTAGATTCTTATATAGTATTTTTTATTATAATAACGTCACGCATGTAATCCCCGAAGGGGTAGGCAGAGGTAAATGCATGCATTCAAGCATACATGCAAATCCCAACGATTCGCCGGTTACGTTTTTGGCCCATGTAACAGGTGGCGAGCCTGTTGACATCTCCGGGCACATTACAAAACTTCGAGGTACTGGGAAATTTCCAGAAAATGGAAAAATCCCAATTAAACCAGAAATAAAGGACTTTACACCATTATCTCTGATAACCCCCTACCCGGGAATTGAACCCAGGACCTCAGCGTAGTAGTAGTGACCTGCTACCAGTAGGCTTCCGAGGCAGCTCTATCTATCGATACCAACCGGGACCGATGGCTTAACGTGCCCTCCGAAGCACGGAAACACGCATTTAATTTGCCACTAGTGGTCACCCATCACACTACCCGACCAAGCCCGTATCGCTTAACCAAGTAGATCGCTTCCGATCTACACCAGCCGCGGGCCGTGCGCGTTTTATTTTTTTTATTATTCTTAAATAAATAAAAATAATAGTTGACGTCCACTATCAGCAGGTTAAGGGTAATTGTACGAAATTCTTTCCACTCCACGACAGGACTATAGACCATTCATATCACATAAGACTCAATGAAAATATTACTTACTAAACTTACAGAAACAGGAATCTTGTTGAGTTTTCTATATTCTCGTTCTTACCTGAAAAGAACATATATTTTTTATTATTACATACATATATTAATTACACTCTTTACATAGTGTAATTGCAGTCATTATTGACAACATTTATTATTATTGACAAAAAGATATTTGACCTTTTTTAATCATTCAAGAAAGAATGAATTCAAGAATAATTAAAATATTAATAATAATTTGACTAAGAATAAATATAGTTTTATTCCTATTATACATTTAATTTTATTTGTGCCAGTACATGCTACATAGATCTATTGAATAAAAGAATTGGATGATACCAATTTTTTACAATTTATTTTTTTATTTTATTATTATCAGTTTTACTTTCAATTCACTGCCAGAGTTCCAAAAGGTTAAAAAATCTAAATTCGCTCTTATTTAAAAATATAACATTCTTTCACACTTTAGCAAGACAAACAAACAAACATTTTTTTTATAATAGAAAATACATAAAACATAACAAGGGCATTGTCTAATTAGCAATCATAATTGTTGTTATACCATCTACGTAGGTAGCAGGTTCGATGCCGAGGTCAGGACTAGCATATAACATTGTAAAGAATATAAATTATAAGTAATACAAAAGATATAGATTGTTATGAAATAATGACTAGATTAAATACATAGTTGAGGGATTTTTTTATGTAATGGAAGAGGCAAACAAGTATGTAGTTCACATTGATGTTAAGCAGTGACGGAGCTAATGAACGGTAGTGGTAATGTACGGCCCAGTGATTTCCGGCACAGAGGCATAACACCTTAGGCCTCAGGAGTGGTAACGCATCTGCATTTTGACCTTGGTCTTTTTGTGAGTGTCTATAGGCTGCAGTCATCACTTAACATCAATGTGAAGTGCATGCTTGTTTGCCACTTCCATAACATAAAAAAAACTCGCAGTTCTTCGGAGTTTGTACCCGGAGATACCCGGCGTAACCGGCGAATCGTGGGTGTTTGCATGGATTTACCTCTGCCTACCCCTTCGGGGATCACTGGCGTGAAGATACGTTTTCTAAGTAATCTATAGCTGTGGCAAATTTCACAGACCAATTATTTTAAAAATGGAAAGAAAGTTTTTCCTTTACATCTATACAAATAAATAAAATTGGAGTGTCTGTTTGTAATATTAAAATAACCGCTTTTTACTAAATGCATATGTATGTATACATGGTACATATACCAAAACAACATTTTTTACCATTTTTGTCTGTCTGTCTGTTTGGCGGGGCTAATCTCGGGAACGGCTTAACGGATTTCGACGGGACTTTCACTGGCAAATAGCATATGCAATAAGGAGTACTTTTATACTAGCTGCGCCCACGACTTCGTCCGGGTAGATACTGAACAATCATAAATTCTCGCGCGGTCGAAGTCGCGGGCACAGCTTGTAAATTTGCTATAAATATAATGATGTGGAAAATATCTCGGACAACCGCTTAGGGTAAACACGGGTTTGAAGATATATTTTAAAACACACCTCTCATAAATTGACTACGAATCAATACTGACATATACAACTTATCCCTTCACCCAGTTTAAATTTAACAAGAACATAATATTGCCTTACTTGTTTTAAAATATCACTTCAGCTCGACATATACAGCTTTTTATCAAAAACCGGTAACCAAGTATGAAGCAATAACTTTTTTTCAACTCTTACAGAGTGCTTTTATAAAATGTCATTGTCACAAATACATTTGTACGGCAAATTAGAATTGTTCGTAGAATACATTGAATTCAAATTTAATCAAGACGGTTATAGAAAATTTAAGACTGAAAATTAAATGTCAGAAAAGACCTAGACCTATCATGACCAAATAGGTGGAGTAGGTACGTTTCATTCCAGAATGTCAAATTCCCAAAATGTCAAGCGGTTTCATATTTTCAAGTTCCCAAAATCACAAATTCCCAAAATGTCATGTTCCCAAAATGTCAAGTTCACAAAATGTGTAGTTCCCAAATTTTGACTTTAAAATAATTATTCTTGTTGACATGATATTACGTATGATCTATTTTTTTGTTTTGTAAATGTTCCAATATATTTTTTTCCGTGTTTGACTAGCCAAAATGAAATGTTATTATTATCCAAATATAATTTGATCAATGTGTAAATGGAATCGTAATGGTTATAATGTAGTAATTGATAAAATATATTCTGTTCTGTTATTTGCATGCCAATGAAGTGGTGAAATATGAAAGGACATTATTTTATTATACTGAAGATCTCATGTACTATATTTCTAGCAAATAAATAAATTCATTCATTCATTCATTCATTCATTCCAAAATGTCAAGTTCCCCAAATTTCAAGTTCCCGAAATCTCTGAGGGTGGGGAATGATGAATGTAGAATGAACACCATTTTGATCAAGTTTTGACCAATACCGGACTATCAGTGCTTACGTAGGCAGTGTGCAGCAGAGATGATGCTCTACGAAATCGAAACTAGCCGATTGTCTCTTTTGTAGGCTCGGTTACTTGTCAACCTTATCTGACACGCAATTAGCTTTGTCTCGTTTCTTCATACGCGTGGTCACATAAGACAAATGAAACAACATTTTGCCAGTACCGAAACTGAATCGCAATAAGTCGTCATGGCACAGGCCCTGTAACTTCACGCCTATAATCTCCGAAGGGGTAGGCAAGGGTAAATGCATGCATTCAAGCGTACATGCAAACACCCGCGATTCGCCGGTTGCGTTTTGGCCCATGTAACAGGTGGCGAGCCTGTTGACATCTCCGGCCACATTTCCAAACTTCGAGGTACTAGGAAATTTCCAGCAAATGGAAAAATCCCAATAGAACCAGAGAGGATTTTAAACCGTTATCTCTAATAATCTTCCCTTACCCGAGAATCGAACCCAGGACCGACAAGTCAGCGTAGTAGTAGTAGCCTGTTACCACTAGGCCACCGAGGCAGTTACGGGCCCTGTCTTTATCAAAAACCGGTAATAAAGTATGTAAGTATGACTTATTAGAAAATTCATACAAAGCACTTTTGTAAAATGTCATTGTCGCATATTAATTTGCAACACAAATTAGAACTGGGCGTCGGTTATTCAATTTACATTCAACAATGTAACATTTTAAGTTAACTTGACGGCTGTGCTTAATAATGGCAACCCTTGATACGTCCCACTGCTGGGCACGAGTCTCGCCCCTATTTGGGAGGAGGCCTGGAGCTTACTCCACCACGTTGCTCCAATGCGGGTTGGTGGAGATAAGGGTTAGTGGCCAACCCGCTGTCGGATGTTTTCAAACCACCTATAAGGTCTCCGACAAGGTTTAACGACTGCTATCTATCGATAGCAACTGGGACCAACGGCTTAACGTGCCCTCCGAAACACGAAAACGCGCATTTTAATTTGCCACTAGCGGTCACCCATCCCTCACCCGACCGCCTGTATCGCTTAACTGTGTAGATAACTACCTATCTACACCAGCCGCTGGGCTATGCTCGCTTCCTGTTAACTTGCTGTTTTACTTGCAGGGTACTGCAAGGAAATACAGGCGTTTTTACTAGTGGTAGAGTTCTAGTGTAAGAGCTCGAGGATAGGTACCACCGCATTATGCAAGCATGCAGTTCACATTGATGCTAAGTGATGACTGCAGTCTATACATATTTAAACAAAGACCAGAGGCCGAAATGGACATGCGTTGCCATCCCATATATTACCATCTAACCGGTATACATTTAGCGGCAGATAGAATAGGTAATGCGGTGGTGACTACCCCCTAGACACATCGCGGACTAGGCGTGGGAGAAACGTCTCACCTTTGTGATTGGAACATTAGCATCTGAAACACTAAACTGTTCCGAATCTTTATATGCGTCATTTCGAACATTTGGAACATTGCGTCAAAGATCTACTGTGGCGAAAATTCGAAACAAACTACAAACAAATGCTAAATATAAAACGCTCTTAAATTATTTGTTTTACAAACGCCATAGTCGTTATTATTACGTACATAAGGCACTGTATAGGCGCAACGGAATAAGTAACAAAATATCATCTCATTTGGTATCCCACTTTAACTTGCTTAATATTGTTATCTCGCTCTCTCGCTTCGCTAGCTGATTCAGATTCAAATGTTTCAAATGTCAAGTGTCTCGGTTGCAGTCATGCGGTCACACTCAATTACTCAAGCGACATGAACGCGCTAAACAGAGAACAATAATGTTTGAGTTCCAAATGTTCTAAATGATGCATTTGAAATATTATTATTGGTGTTCCAATCTTTTGGAACATCGAAATGTTTCGGAACAGTGAATCAGAACAGTAAAGAGTTACACACGTCTACCGCGGACACCCCGCCAAAATTCCATACAAACGCTTAATTTGGTCTCTATTACACAGACATCAATCACTGACGTGTATTTACACGTGCACCTGTGTAACCAACCGTCGCCCATAAGAGGGGAGGAGGTGGCTGATGCGGGGAAGTCGGGCGGGACGTCGAAGTGTCCACTTTATACGTAGTATTATTACATATTCTCTGCCCTTGACCTCCTATTGGCAGTCTACCACCAGTTGAAAAAGATTGATGGTAGATTGAAGAAGTGAGAAAGTCTCAACAGTGTTGAATCACATGTATCGATGTCGCGTCAACGTTAAAGGTCACCAGTAATGTTAAGTTGGCATACCGAAGCAGTGCGTTTAATTAAGTAGCATTGATAACAGTAGGGTTGAACATGCATTCAAATATACCTATGCGGTGGTCATAAAAGCTATCTAAGGCATCGCAATGTAGGATTATGTTTTATAGGTATGACGGGGATGGAGAATATAATCGTACTGACCTGACTAAACCAATGATTATAGAAACTCCTTAGCCAAATTATTAAACATACCCAGTGGTTTGATGGACAAGTGTCATCTATGACACTTGCCAGTTAAATGGTAATGTATGGAGCCGGAATAACTACCACAGAGACAATAACTAAGTTCTTACGCAACGCATCTACACTCTGTCCTCTGATTTTGGTGTAGAGTGTTTGGTGTTTGTCTGCAGTCATCACTTAACATACATGTGTGCTGCATGCTTGTTCGCCACCTTCGTTACACAAAAAAAACTTACACAGTTGAATTTACTGGTGGTAGAGCTCCAGTGACGGAGCTCGCGGGCGTAGGCCCCACCGCATTACCTAATATACTTGCCGCTAAATGGTAGTGTTCAACACTATCGTGTACCGGCCAGATGGTAACGTACGTCCCTGTAATTTCCGACACAGAGGCATAACACCTTAGACCTCAGGAGTGGTAACGCATCTGCATTTTGACCTTAGTCTCTGTGTCTACGGGCTGCAGTCATCACTTAACATCAATGTGAACTGCATGCTTGTTTGCCACTTACATTACATTAAAAAAAATCACTGACATCCCTAGAGCGGCCAACAAACACGGCAGTCCCGAAGGTCACCCACAAATCAGCTGATGAAATACTGTAGCACCATTACTCGGGAGTGAGCGGGGCGTTTACCTTATTTCGACTAACTACAATGTTATGCAATAGGTACGTACCCTAGGATGAATAAACAATTTTTTTTTTTTTATGTTTTTTTTTATGTAATGATAGTGGCAAACAAGCATGCAGTTCACATTGACGTTAAGTGATGACTGGAGCCTATAGACACCAACACAAAGACTTAGGTCAAAATGCAGATGCGTTACCACTCCTGACGCCTAAGGTGTTTTGCCTCTGTGATGGAAATTACAGGGCCGTACATTAAAAAAACAGGCCAAGTGCGTGTTGGACTTGCGCACGAAGAGTTTCGTATCATAATCTATAGAAAACGACAACATATAATTTACTAGGACTAGAGATTCCAGTGGTCGTGGGTTCAAGTCCCGTCGAAATCCATTTTATAGGTGCTTTCCAAAAAAGAAACAGTGAAGATTTTAAAAATAACGTTCTTTAAATTAAAATGTCACATCTAAATCATTGGCAACCCTGGGCGACCAACAAACAGAGGGGGGGCAGGGGAGGGGACCTGAAGGTAACCCGCAAATCAGCATGATGAAATATTTATAATTTAATTTTAATTATTTTATTTTACCAGCATTGCTCGAGAGTGAGCGGAGCGTTTACCTTATTTCGACTAACTAGACTTTTATGCAATAGGTATCCTAGGCTGTATCGAAGACTTATATAGAAGGTCACATATAACAACAATAATTTGCCAAGTGCGGAGAGAACCCGAAAAGTCGTATCGAAAAATGTACCGCGAACAGACAGGCAGACAAATCTGGCAGGAGAATTTGTTTTATTGACATGACAACGTCTTAAATTAGGTTGCGGCTCGGAGTCACTCATGAAAAAGTGTAACGCCCGGTAACGTAACGATGAGTCACCGAACGAGAGGGAGGCCTGCCGGACCGGCGAATGCCTTTCTACCGAGAAAAAGACGTTGTCACGTAAAATCTTCGCCCGTAAAACCGACTTTACAGGCAACCAGTTTTTTATAAGTATAGATGTAGATTAAAGGAATACCTTATAAGAAGCTTTTTTATGTAATGATAGTGGCAAACAAGCGTGCAGTTCACATTGACGTTAAGTGATGACTGCAGCCTATAGACACCCATACAAAGACCAAGGTCAAAGTGCAGATGCGTTACCACTCCTGAGCCCTATGGTGTTACGCATCTGTGCCGGAAATTACAGGGCCGTACATTACCACCTAACCGGAACACGATAGTGCTGAACACTATCTTTTAGCGGCAAGTATATTAGGTAATGCGGTAGTGCCTACGCCCGCAAGCTCCGTCACTGGAGCTCTACCACCAGTAACAACAGCTTAAAATAGTATAGAAATCTAGCTGTCCCGACGAACTTCTTATCGCCTTATAGAAATGGGGGTTGCTGGTGGAAATGTGAAAATTAAGGATAAGTATACGTATTTCTTAATGTTAAATTTTAGAAAAATAAGATTTTCGTATGAAGCGCGCATGGCCCAGCGGCTGGTGTAGATCGTAAGCGATCTGCTCGGTTAAGCACTACGGGCGCGGTCGGGTAGTGTGATGGGTGACCGCTAGTGGCAAATTAAATGCGCGTTTCCGTGCTTCGGAGGGCACGTTAAGCCGTCGGTCCCGGTTGCTATCGATAGATAGCAGTCGTTAAACCTTGTCGGAGGCCTTATGGGCGGTTTGAAAACATCCGACAGCGGGTTGGCCACTAACCCACCCACCTCCACCAATCCGCATTGGAGCAGCGTGGTGGAGTAAGCTCCAGGCCTCCCCCCAAAAAGGGGAGAGACTCGTGCCCAGCAGTGGGACGTATAATGGGTTGCCATTATTATTATTATTATAAGATTTTCGTAGGTTTTCGCGTGTTTCATACATTGCAGAAATTAAACTTGCGTAGTTTCTCGCGTATACAACACTCCCAAACTTCTTCTTACACCCGACGTTTCGGTCGCTTTCCAGCTACCGTGGTATTTTTATTATTAAATCCGCTAGTTTAATTCGTAAATTATATGCGGATTTAATGATTCGTTTATTAAATCCGCAAGTTTAATTTCTACAAAAGAAAAATAAGTATTTAAAAAAATCTGTCACAGAATAAAAAATAAAGTGATTTCTCTTACCATTTTGGGTTAAAAAAATATTCTACAACCGATTCTCATACCTTACAAGTACACACAAAATTTCAAGATCATCAGTCCAGCCGTTTCGGACATAGAGCGGGCCCACCACACGGGCCACCGGCTGAGGCCATAGAACAACGCGGTCCACCGGTCGTGGCGGACTGGAGGGGAGTTACCATAGCGTGTATTACTGATGCAAAATAGTCTGTCATTTTTTGCGGGGGGAAATGCGTGCGACACACCCGCACACTACAAAAATCGTCTATTACTACGAAACTCACACCTTGACTTTAACAAAATACAGAAACAATTTCACGCACACATTTAAACATCTAGGCGACAGGCGTAAGATCATTTGGTCTTGTACTTTGATAGAGGGGAAAGCCTGCATATGGCTATTCCTCTCCAGTGTTGCTCTATGGCTGCGGCGGACCGGAGGGGAGTAGCCATAGCGTTTATTACCGATGCAAAATAGTCTGTCATTTTTTGCGAGGGGAAATACGTGTGACACACAGTCACAGTAGTGTGTGTCACACACTACAAAAATCGTCTATTACTACGAAACTTACACCTTGACCAATTTCACGCACACATTTAAACAGCTAGCGACAGGCATAGGAACACTTGTGCTTGTATTTTTTTTTTAATACGCTTACCCTCACAGCCCCACAGTAGGTATAAACCTGTGTCGTGGGTGCCGTTGTACACATACAACACATACACAAACACTCAGACCCGAAACAAATATCTGTAGGCCATACAAATATTTGTCCCGGTGCGGGGATCGAACCCGCGACCCTTCGAATCAAACGGTCATCTCACACCGCTGGACTAATCGGGTCGTCAACCTTAACACAGGGGAAAGCCTGCATATGGCTACATCCCTCCGGTGTTGCTCTATGGTTTATGGTGACACGAGAATTTTATATATTTATGCAGAGATTAAATGTCTCAACTGTGCGGAGCTGTAGAAGCGCGCATGGCCCGGCGGCTGGTGTAGATCGTAAGCGATCCACTCGATTAAGCATTACGGGCGCGGTCGGGAAGTGTGATGGGTGACGGCTAGTGGCAAATTAAATGCGCGTTTCCGTACTTCGGAGCGCACGTTAAGCCGTCGGTCCCGGTTGCTATCGATAGATAGCAGTCGTTAAACCTTGTCGGAGGCCTTATGGGCGGTTTGAAAACATCCGACAGCGGGTTGGCCACTGACCCACCCACCTCCACCAATCCGCATTGGAGCAGCGTGGTGGAGTAAGCTCCAGGCCTCCCCCCAAAAAAAGGGGAGAGACTCGTGCCCAGAAGTGGGACGTAATAGGTTGGGGAAAAAGTCTTTTCGCATTATATTATTTCGCGATATTTGGGTACCTCACGAGCTCACTGAAAGAAACCCAATGAACCGTGTACTCATTTGTGATTCTTTATTACGACGTAATGAAACCGAATCATTTTTTAAGAAGCTGATAACTGGTGATGAAAGATGGATCACGTACGACAAGAACGTGCGAAAAAGGTCGTGGTCAAAGGCCGGTCAGGCTTCACAGACTGTGGCGAAACCCGGGTTAACTCGCAATAAGGTGATGTTGTGTGTGTGGTGGGATTGGAAGGGCATTATTCATTATGAGCTATTACCACCAGGCAGGACTATCGATTCTGAACTCTACTGCGAACAACTGATGAGATTAAAGCAAGAAGTTGAGAGAAAGCGGCCGGAATTGATCAACAGAAGGGGTGTGGTGTTTCATCATGATAATGCTAGACCTCACACATCTATAGCCACTCAGCAAAAATTAAGAGAGTTTGGCTGGGAGGTGTTAATGCATCCGCCGTATAGTCCTGACCTTGCACCTTCAGATTTCCACCTGTTTCGGTATCTTCAGAATTCTTTATGCAATGTTAGGTTAACATCACGAGAGGACTGCCAAATCCACTTGTCGCGGTATTTGATGAAAAGTCCCAAAATTTTTATAGCAATGGGATCATGTCCCTACCTACAAGATGGCAAAAGGTTATCAAACAAAATGGTACATACATACTTTAGTTAAATTTAAATAAACTGTATTAAAAAATGTTTTGAATTATCTTAAAAAATGCGAAGAAACTTTTTCCCCAACCTAATATACAAAATCAATTGCTATAATAGCGAGACTAAGCGAACGCTCGCTAAAACTCGAGAACGGCTGGACCGATTTGGCTAATTTTGTTTTGAATGATTTTTGAAAGTTTACTGAAGGTTTAAAAGGTAAGAAAATATGAAGAAATTGAAGCTGAATAGTAAAAAACACAATTTAATTTTCCCATACAAACAGTCCGTATCTATCAAACCTTTGACACATTATTTCATTGTGAGGCAATACAAAGTTTGCCGGGTCAGCTAATATTTAATAAATATTTTAATGAATTAGTGGAATAGTCCTCGTTTTAAAGCCGTACTGTGCATTACGATCCAGTTAGTCCAGCGGTGTGAGATGACCGTTTGATTCGAAGGGTCGCGGGTTCAAACGCACCGGCGCAAACATTTGTATGACTTATTGTTTTGGGTTTGTATACGTGTTGTGTGTGTAAAATGGTACCACCCACGATACCGGTTTATACCTAGTGTGTGTGTAGGTGTGTAAGAGTCTAAAAAAAACCCTGACCCTTGCTATCTTGCCCTCAATATCGTGCCGTGTAATAAGCCCATTAATTAGGGACACCCTACGACTTTTTGCGTCTCTAACGTAATGAAGATGTAAGAAAGAGACTTTGTGTGAATGATAGTATCGGTGTACAAATGAAAAAAGGCATGCTCCGATGGTTCGGGCATATAGAAAGAATGTCGAATGAGCGAATGACTAAACAGATATACAATGCGAATGTGGATGGTTGCAGAGGCCCAGGAAGACCAAGGCTGACCTACCATGACCAAATAGGTCGAGTTCTGTCTGATGGTGGGGTCAAAAGTCTTAGGAATCGGCGTGCATGTATGAAGAGAATGATGAAGGTAGACGAGGCACGAGAGGTTTGTCTGAACCGGGATATCTGGCGCTCTACACTCTCTGCCTACCCCGTTTGGGACCTGGCGTGAAGATACAAAAAAAAAAAAAACATGATACACCTACATCATAAAAGCACAAAGAACGCATGTACAATTAATACTTTGAACTTAATTGGTTCGAGCGACATTATATGTATGAAATACATCATATTAAGAAAACGGACTTTTATAGCCATCGTGGTTTTTTAATTGATTCAACTTTTTGCTCAAAATCCCTTTCACGAAACTGATACGTATTTAATTGCAGAGTATATTAAACCAGGCGTTGCCCGCGCCTTCGGTCGCATGTTCACTTTTTTTTTTATGTAATGGAAGTTGTAAACAAACAAAAATGCAGATGCGTTGCCACTCCTGAGGCATAAGGTGTTATGCCTCTGTGCCGGAAATGACAGGGCCGTACATTACCACCTGACTTTTAGCGGCAAGTATATTAGGAAATGCGATGGTGCCTACGCCCGCGAGCTCCGTCACTGAAGCTCTGCCACCAGTAAAAAACTCTTGTTCTTGTTTCCATACCTATGCGAATTGGGCCAGTGTAACTGTCATCGGTAAGTGGTAACCGGCATAACGACTACGCGGGGTGTGTTAGAGTCGGGGCGGGGAGCGGACGCAGCGCGGATCCTGGCCAGAGAATATGTAATAATACTACGTATAGAATGGACACTTCGACGTCCCGCCCGATTTGACCGCATCACTCAACCCCTTCCCCTCTTATGGGCGACGGTTAGTATTTTGTACGTGCTACGCACAAAGGTGCGCGTGTAAATACACGTCACTGATTATTGTCTGTGTAATAGAAACTAAATTAAGCGTTTGTATGGAATTTTGGCGGAGAGTCCGCGGTGTGACCTGGCGCTGAGTTCACAGGGTCACAGAATAAAAAAGGTACAGAAGTCAATCTTGGTTTAATCCAAAAAAAAACCAATCAATTACTGGTGGTAGAGCTCCAGTGACGGAGCTCGCGGGCGTAGGCACCACCGCATTACCAAATATACTTGCCGCTAAATGGTAGTGTTCAGCACTATCGTGTTCCGGTCAGGTGGTAATGTACGGCCCTGTAATTTCCGGCACAGAGGCGTAACACCTTAAGCCTCAGGAGTGGTAACGCATCTGCACTTTGACCATGGTCTTTGTGTGGGTGTCTATAGGCTGCAGTCATCACTTAACATCAATGTGAACTGCAAGCTTGTTTACCCACATCGGGATTATGTTTACTATTTAAAATTTATTGTTATCATGTAAGTGATGTAATGTCTTTTTGAGAATTAAAGATCTTTGAACCGAATCTTATGTACGTACATCACTTTTCATGCCTACGCTAGGCGGTCGCGCTAGGGTTGTTAACTTATGAACTTATGAACAACCTCTCGAACCTAATCCTACAATATGAAAACAAAACAATAAAAATACTATTACAATACAAAAAGCTTACACAACAAATACAAAATTTTACATTTAACAATTTTCACGAGGACATAGGACAAAATAAATTGGGTAAATAGGGTTACCCTATTACCCTATTTACCCAATTTACTTTGTTCTATACGTTTTAAACCTAAACCTACCAAATGATATTAAAGACAACACAATATCTACAAAAAACCAAAAAATCATGTTTTCAACTTACGTAATATTTGTTCACGAGAATTTTCCTTAGAAAATGGCAGTCGCGCACGTATTCAACTGAATCCGACCGAGATACCGTGTCGGTGGTCGGTGTCTATGTGTGCGTTGCTCGAGCGCTTTGTACGTAAAATGACTTCTGTACCTTTTTATTCTGTGGCCGTCTATCGTGATTAATAGATTAAGTAAGTAGGAAATAATGAAAATGTATCAAATGGTTCAAGTCACGATACATTAAACTGTTGTGTAGCAGGTCACTAGTTACGTTGAGGGTACGGGATCGACCCCCAGAGTCAGGTGGTACGTACTGGTAGATTAGGTAATGCGGTGGTGTTTACTCTACCACCAGTTAAGTTATTCAAATTCAAATGTTTATTGCAAGTCACATAATAGTCCCAAAAGTACTAAAAGACCAAACCCGTGCGAGCGGATCGCGTTGGACCAAATCCGGTGTCGCTACACACGACCGGATTCGGTCCGTGCAAGCGGACCGCATCGGACCAAATCCGCTGTCGCTACACACGGCCAGATTTGGTTCGGAGCGTACCGAATCCGCTGCCTGCTCCGTACCAAATCCGGACGTGTGTTACGACTATTAATCCCGATATTCATATGACATAATTTACAGATGGCCCCATAACTGTCAATTTTGGGCTTACAAAAATATGTTCCACGTCACGCGACAGTGTAAAATGGCTCCGCGATCGACGAGCCAAATGCCACGCGTTGTGACAGTTTTTTTTTTCCAACTCGAACAAAAATGCTTCCTGCTCCGCCCAGCAGATCAACACTTTTGTAGCCATCGGTATGGTGTGTAGACATCATGATTTGTAGACACGGCCATTGTGTTTTATTCGATGTAAGCTTTTATATGGTACAATCACAGTCTATACTGTGGTACAATACTGAAAAATCGGGCACGTGCAACGTGCTTGCGTGCAAACTTTTCCATGCTACTGCCACCCCAAGGCAATGCAGTAAATTTGAAGGAAGTATAAGACAATCAGGCGTGGACTTCGGTAGCTCAATTGGAAGAGCGGCTGGACTAGATTCCCAGTGGTCGCGGGATCAAGCCCCTAGTCAATTCTTTCTATTCATTTTTCTATAAAAATCGAGAATATGTAGGACGAAAGACGCCGACGAGAATCGTTGCCATTACACAAAGTGCACAGCGGGCCTAGTAGGAAGCCCTCCTGCTCGAGCATAATCTGCCCTCGTGTTAACAAGGACGTGTGTTGAGAGTTCGGTTCATCGTCGTGTGCGCAAAGACTCACCGGGAGCAGGAGTGATTCTCTACTTTTTTTTAATTATTCACCAAGGGGAGGAGTGTTTGTCTATTTTTTTTTTAATTATTATTTTAAATAAGGACAAGATGCGATTATGTCTAACTGTAATATTTGAATGTCAGATAACAGTAGTGACATGTAAGTCTGTAGGTCAAAACGCTTAAATTATGATAAAATGACCGTTTATAAATTCGTTCTTAGCATTACCGATTGGTTAGGCTGAGGCCTAATTTGTTATGCCTGTAACAGATGTCCACTGGTGTTGCTAATGTTCATAGGCGACGATAACCCGTTTGCTTGTCTACCTACTTATTGACATAAAAAAAATACATTTTACTCAACGAGATTAATATATAGAGAAGAGACCGGGAACAAACAGCCCTTTTTTAAATCGATTTGACAGATATTTACTTGAGAAATTTCCATGTCATCTGTCATGTTGACATCTGACATGACATCTTGAAACTGGAACCGTGCTACGATGGGGTCTAGTACTTTCGTACATACAGATAAACCATTTTATTAAAATTAATTATTTTAATTCGTTAATCAATCTCTTGAGTAAACAGTTATTAAACTAAACTATGTTAACAACTTCCTAAAATTCACGCTTTGATTGGTAAATAAAAACAAGGAAAGCATTTATTCTGCCTAAATTTAAATTATTATTACCATTACAAGAGCTACCTTGAATTCCAATTGTTAAAATTATGAAAAAAATATATTTTGAAATAGATAAGACAATTATAACGAAACACATGCAATTAACGCTGGGAATTTAATAAAATAGAACTTTCAATTTCGAAGGTAATCATAAAAAAACTAGCAATAATCTTAGGCTGACAAGGAAAGGATCATACATTACGGAAATGAAAAGAAAAAAATATTCCAAATTTAACACGTTGACATTTCCAAGCACCGGATCGCCTCTGTACGTTCTATGTGACGACGGCAAACAAGTACTTTATAGTATCAATGATTACTGGGCACTTTCAATATTAACTTGGCATAGTGTATGGAACCTCGACCGTATAAAAGACCTAGCGCCCGACAGGACAGCATTCAGTAGCTATCGAGCAGTCTGACAAAGAAGTGCACGATGAGATTTCTGGTAATACATTTATCTTATCAAATTATTTAATTAATATTTCTTTAAAACGGGATTCATCCCTCCAAAGAAGAAAATTGACATTGCCCTGTTTTGGGAGTAAAAATTAAAAAAGAAACTTGTGTTATCTGTGCAACGTTTGAATTTGGAAGAATCCCATTTGCAGATTTTGGTGACAATCAAGAAGTTTGTAGATAAAAATGGAGACCACACCAACAACAGTTTGAGTCAAATACTTGCAATCTTTTCTATACTCGCCGTGATTGAACCTCTCTTTGAAGATGCCATCTTCTAAGCTAATTCTTCTTTGAATGAAATAGAGGGTCGGACCACAGCGATAGAAACAGCAATATTCGTGTGGTCTCCATTTTTAGATGCTTACAAACTTCATTGTGACAATTGAATATTTGGCAAATCGTGTCATAAGCTTGACACATTCCGCAATAATGTATAAAAAAATATATTACTTTGTCATTTTAAAAAGCTCAATTGTTCTATTGTCACTAATAATTATTTTAATTAATTATTTCTTGTGCATATTAAAAATGAAATAGATATAAAAGATATCATATTTATCATTTTTTATCTGTGCATTTTTTTAGGGTAGTAACATTGTACGCTTGTATTTTAAACATTTTTCAACTGCGAATCAAAGCGCAATTAACGCAGTGCGTTAATCTATTCATTTAGCAACCATCGCAAGTATGTGGTTTCTCTAGGCCGAATACCAACTGTCAAAACGGATATGTCAAAAGCCTTGTATTGTTCGCGAATGTTTATGAATCAATTATCCATATGTAATATATTGTTCATTTATTGAAATAGTAAAGTTTTTATACAGTACTCAAGAATTAATATTGCACATCGAGCCTGCGAAAGAGACGATCGGCTCGTTTAGACTTCGTAGAGCGTCATCTCTGTTGCACACTGCCTTCTTAAGCACTGACAGTCCGATATTGGTCAAAACTTGATCAAAATGGTCGACAAACGACAAATAGGTATGGTGCGAAAGAGATAACGCTCTACAAACCCGATATAAGCCGAAGTCTTCTTCCTAGGCTCGATGTGCAATATTTATTGTTGAGCACTGTAGACAATATTTACTAGACATAGATAAAGTTCACTTATAAGATATATATTTACTACTTCATATAAAACTTCACCAATGGCATAATGGTAAATTCTTCGCCACGACGGAAACAAAAAAAAAACGGTTTTGACACCTCAAAGTTTTTTTTTAAATAAGTACAAAATAAGTCTCTTCGAGAACGACTCAAAACATACAAAAACACGTACCTAGTTACAAAACGGCGCCTCCAAACATTTAAAAGGAAATGTAACTTTCAAAAACCAATACTTGTATTGCCAAAAATTACTTCAATTACTTACATATTCACTGCCAACAACTAACATTACGTTACTGTATGGGAAATGTCTCAATTTCGTAATAAATGTCAACACGCGTGCGACTATTATAGAAGAGCTAAAAATACAATATTGCACCAATTTGCACTCAAAAAACGATCTTATTACTATACAAATAAAGACGTCGGCAGACTCATTGTAAAGCATTAAGCCGAGTCTACAGTCTGGTTGTTACTGTACTTGGTATATTTTGCATGCGTACCACGCGTCACTGGTCAAGGCCGAATCATTGCACTATTTAAGTGTAGACGCGACTTGCATTTCAAAGTTTTAATGACACCTATATAAATCAATTGATCTCTACATATAAAGTCGAGCTTCTTAGTAGATAATTGTTAATTATCAATTGTTTAAATATTCAAGGTCTAGGCCAAACGATCAATAAAAGAATAAAGGTCGATGCAATGACGTATGATTTAATAATCTACATAATAAATGCAAATGAGTAACATTCATGCAGTTATCATATTTAAAAAGTAACAGATTAGATAGAAGATAATTTTCAAATGTGAACAAATCACATTTTGAAAAAAAAAGATAATTTAAATTTTGAAATCGTTTATCGAGAACCCGAGAAAATTTATGTAAACACTGAGAAACCTAAAAAAATCTCACAGTAAAATAAATCGATTACACGCGGAACGCAGAACCGTACGCAACAACAATTTCCAATGCAATCATACACAAATTAACATGTACCCAAAAATAATTTCGTAAAGAGTTTCCGAACGTGTTGAGGCGCGAAAATCGTTAAGGTAATTCCCGCCAATTATAACGGCGCTTCTTCTTTTACAATTATGTAAAAAGGTCACGCGACAAACAGCCTAGTTAAATTTAATTGTAAACAATTAGTCAAATAAGGGTGACACGTTGCAATACAAATGAATATTTAATACTTTTGAATTAGAATTGCAAATAGGCTTGATTGAAACTTTTAATTTGATACTTTTACAATTGCAAATAACTATGCATTAGTACAATTACATATTTAACACTTACGTGAAATGAAGAATGCAAATAATATCTATGTTCGATATTTGAGTATGCGGTCGACTAAGCACCAGAAATTCGGGAAGGAAACTTACGTAAAAACAAAATGTCGGTCGGTTAGTTTTATTAATATGTTAATATATTCTCCGTATTAAAGGAAACGCCGCGCTTTCAAGATAAAAAGGATCTAAATACTGCAAGGCCTCCAATAGTATGCAGAGTGAACTATTTTAATTACCGATCATAAAAACTATGACAGGAACTCCGCATATACAACAGCCTTTTTCTTCTCATGTAATTAAAAGTAACAAATGTTTTTTTTTTCCACCGTGACAAGGAAAAAATGTGAACAGCCTCACAGTTTTTTGTCATTACAATCGCAAGGTCGGCTAATTTGATTTGACACACCATACACTAGCGCGTTTGGAAAATTAATACATTATTAGACACCAATACAAGGTCATTTAAACTCAGTAATCCATTCGAGTTATACATATAACATTACTGCTTTTTTTTTAAGGCAAGGGTGAAATGGAAACACATTAGTTTCCATTTCACTTGTCAAGATGATCATTACATTAATTGAATGTCATGCATGAAGCTATAAATTAACAGATATTACACTTTGGACAACAGTTTATTATGTGTCTTTATTTTTCTTTATTTAGATAAATAGGTTAGTATCACAAAGACGATAGTCAAGAATTCGAAGTGTATACTCTACTTCAAACTACTTTCATTCAACATCAATTAATAATAATAATGGCAACCCATTATACGTCCCACTGGTGGGCACGAGTCTACCCCCTTTTTTTTTGGGGGGGGGAGTCATGCATCATCAATTGCATTATACTAATTTATCTCCTTTCAGATTGCTTTCGTCGCCCTCATCGGCTATGCCTCGGCATCAGCCCTCCTCGCCCCGGTAGTGTACGGCGCTAACGCCGGTGACGTGCAGGCCGCCGCCATCGACGCCACCGTCGCCGCCCAGGACCACACCCGCGCCGCCGTCGAAGGCCAGGCCCGTGCCGCCGAGGCCGCCATCCAATACAACACCGAGGCAGTCCGTCAGGTCGCTGAAACCAACCGTGACATCCACGAGAACGCTTACTGGAACGGTGTTGCCGCCTCCCAGAACATCGTTGCCGCCGCTCAGTCCCAAGCCGCTGCCATCAACGGCGCTGCCGCCGCTGTCCGTGCCGCTCATGTGGCCGCTCCTCTGGCCTACTCCGCCCCCTTGGCCTACGGCGCGTACCCCGTCGGCTACGCCGGTTACGCCGGTTACCATGGCTGGTAAATCCAACAACCGCAACCGGCAACGTTGTAATGCTATTCCGTCAAACGCTCTAACATTACAACGATGCTAAAACATCCACG
Source organism: Macrosoma leucophasiata (assembly GCA_036365455.1). Taxonomy (NCBI): domain Eukaryota; kingdom Metazoa; phylum Arthropoda; class Insecta; order Lepidoptera; family Hedylidae; genus Macrosoma; species Macrosoma leucophasiata. Next base: position 7,169,324 of record JAWQUS010000015.1, read on the forward strand.
GCTCACGATACGGGTGCGTTCAGAAGCCACGTTCCGATAATTCGATTGTTCGCGGATGTAATTCCACATCGAATCCCATCCTCGAACTATTGGATTTGATTGGTCGAGGTTTCTGGCTTTATGCCGGTTGGCATTCCCCGTTCCAAGACTCAAAGGAACCGATTGCTCAATGGATTCTACAAAGGTCTCATAGTAACTCTCTTTGTACATAAGCGAATCTCATGCCATCACTGCCAAAGTGTAAATAAAAACACGTTTATACAAAACCATTCTTTCTTCGCAATGTCACCTATCCTTCTAAGACAAAGCTAATGTGATATCAAATATACAAAGGCGATGGAATTTAAGTGCATTTTATTATACCTTACTCCCTTTAACGGTAAACATTACTAACATTAATTTAAGAAGCCTTATATATTCTACCGTTTCTATTACATCAGTAATTATCAACACATTCTATGTCATGATCAGCGCTATAGTAATTAATTACTTTGAAAAATCAAATTAATGAGTTTAACTTATAATTGAATTCAACCAACTCAAATCACTTTAAATCACTGACCTTAAAGTATTTTACTTATTATTTTTCATTGATTAATACATCTGTAAATTTTGGTGGATATACATATTGGTAGTTTCAAAAGTATTCACACATATCTGGTAGTTAAAAACACTAACATTTATATCATAAAAATCGCAACACTACAATCTAAGAACAACTTTATCATCCCAAATATAAAGATGTCTAGTACCTATAAATATATAAAAAGAATAAATGTTGACCAAGAATGCCACCTTGAGAAAGCCTGTATGAATAAAGTTGAGATATATTCTAAATTACTGGTAACTACAGGCCTTACTTAGTGCTTATAATACCGCTTATCAACCAGTCAAAACAACATTCCATTGTGATAGTTTATCTAAGTGTCTGACTACTTTCAGCAATGCAAGGTTTGGTCAAAGGGAAATCATTGTTTATACACTTTTGTATTAAGGTGGTTTATTGTATATTTTGTATGGACGTAAAAAAATATTGTTTTATATTGAATTCACATTACCCTAACAAACACTAACGGAATTTCTTCCGTTTTCAAACATCAGAGTTGATCGCAAAATATCCAATGAAAACTGATATTAACCACAGTAATCTATCAAAATAACACCATTAGGAACACCCCACGCTGACTTGTAGCAATTTATCACTTACAACTGTTCGCCATGCTCCATATTTATAGCAAATGAACAGCGTGGATAAACAACAACCGCTTTGATCAATAAAGCCATTTTTCCTCACAAAGACATTTTTACATTACCTACCTACTGCCCCAGAAGGGTAAGGATAAAGTTTAGTTTTGAGCATTTTCTTTGCTCGTGCTTTTATTCAATTTTCATACAAATATGGTGTTGTGTTGCCATCGACAGATAGCAGTCGTTAAGCCTTGTCGAAGGCCTTATGGTCGGTTGGTGGACTCGTGCCCAACAGTGCGACGTATCAAGAGTTGCCATTATTATTATGTTGAACTAAAACTAGTACTACAGTACTCAACAATTGAAATTGCAAATCGAGCCTGCGAAAGAGACGATCGGCTCGTTTCGACTTCGTAGAGCGTTATCTCTTTCGCACCGTAGCCGAAGTCTCCTTCCTAGGCTCGATGTGCAATATTTATTGTTGAGCACTGTCCGTTATTTTTCCCCGTGTCTAACTAATGTTGACGACCCGGTTGGTCCAGCGGTTTGATTCGAAGGGTCGCAGGTTCGATCCCCGCACCGGGACAAATGTTTGTTTGGCCTACAGATACTTGATTCGGGTTTGGGTGTTTGTGTATGTGTTGTATGTGTACAACGGCATCCACGACACAGGTTTATTAATACCTAAAGTGGAAAAAAGTATTTTGTAACGTCTGCTGTATAGCCTTACCCCCTTATTCATAAACGTATTTTAAGCTAAAGTGTTGCTAATCCCTACTTTGTCTTTTTCTATCCTGCACATTTGACAACGCAACTGACAAAGACAAAGCATTCTAAAGCTAAAACGTATAATGTACGTTAATGAATAAGGGGGTTATTGTTTTAAAATATGAATAAAGGGAATGTTAGTATACTTATAGCAGAAACAGTAAGATATAATCAAATGGTTCAGTTTATTATCTCAAAGACGATGTTGCAAAATGTTCAGGGCGTAGGCCTGTTTGTGCAACACAACATAAAACTATGTTAAACTAGTTTCGGTAGGTAAGTAATTTTATATCGTCTATGTATGTATGTATCTTCACGCCAGGTCCCTACGGGTAGTAGTCCCTAGGTAAGTACGTCCAAAATGACATGTACGGACAAAACGACACATTAGTGATATTTAAAAAACTACGTGGTATATAGTATAGGGGCGGGGGGGTCTTTGCTCTGCTTATTTTGGATGACATAGGGGGTAGGGGAGTCTAGATGTTGATTACGTCATCGGTAGTTATTTACTTATTACATCAGTAAAATCTTTTCTCTATCCTAAATCTATTTTCTTATTTTTAAAATTATAAATATAACATTATAATTAAAATATTAAAAAAAACAATACATACATTGAAAAATGTTTACGTAAGCATGGGGGGAGGGGGTAAGAGCTATGCTTACTTTTGCTGACAAGGGGGATGGGGGGGTAAAGAATTGTAATAAATCTGCTTACGTAATACTTGAACGGCCCCATATATAGTATACGTGGTATACTCGATTGGCTAACTTTTGACAGTTTGTCAAAAGTTAGCCAATCGAGAAGCACTTACACCGGAAATACACCATTGGACTTTTAAGAGCCGTTTAAAATACGAAACAGACGCCATGTTGACATTTGTGTTTCGAGGTTGGAAAGAAATTTGTTAGTGGTCATTTGTTTTTTGTTTTTCGGTAAGTTTTCTTTTGTTATTTTACCGTCCTATAATTTGATATTTCGAAGCGTTTTGTGTTTGAGGTGATCGCGTAGAATTTTAAAACATTATTGTCACTGCAACAAGATTATTCTTCGAATCGTAATATTTTTAAGGCTATGTACAAAATGACATACAAACAATATGGTCAAGACGACATAATGTGTCATTTTGTCCGTAGAGAAGGTGTTAAGATTTATTTTTAAGTAAATCTTTTTAATTTATAGAATGACAATGTACCCCGAAATTATAAGAGGATAAGTAATCGGCAATCATGGAGTCAAGAAGCGATGAAAAAAGCAATTGAAGCTGTTAAAGAGAAAAAATGGGTTGGCTTCTGGCTTCTAAGACCTTCAAAGTGCCACAACCTACACTAAGGTGGCATGCCTTGGAACAAAATAAAACAGTTGCACTCGCAGCAAAAAGTTAAGGCCGATTTCAGCTAACATTTCCTTTTGAAATTGAGAGTCAATTGGTTGAGCACATCAAGCTTTCTATTTATTTATATTATTACCGGAGGTAGAGCTCCAGCGACGGAGCTCGCGGGCGTAGGTACCACCGCATTATCTAATATACTTTCCGCTACATGGTAGTGTTCAGCACTATCGTGTTCCGGTCAGGTGGTACCTAATGTACGACCCTGAAATTTCCGGCACAGAGGCGTAACACCTTAGGCCTCAGGAGTAGTAACGCATCTGCACTTTGACCTTGGTCTTTGTGTGTGTGTCTATAGGCTGCAGTCATCACTTAACATCAATGTGAACTGCATGCTTGTTTGCCACTTTCATTATTCTCTAGGTTAGTTTAAAAAAAAATGACGATGTAAAAGTGCTCTCCAGGTGCCTAATTATATGAAATAAATGAATAAACTGAATAAAAATGAATAAACTGAATTACATAAAAAAAGCTACTTGAAACTCGCATGTTTGGATTAACGCATACAATGGTCCAAGAATTCACTTTTCGAAGATGATTGTGCCCGTATTTACTGCAAAGATTTCTACTCACGTTCAAAGCCTGGTGAGGGGTGGTTAAGGTGCAGGCGGTGCAGTCGTTGGGTTCACGCAGCCTGTGCTGATATGCCGAAGCGTACCAAAAAATTGTTTTTGTACGCTTATTGTTTGCAATTTATTTTTATTGTTATCTCTTATTTTATCATTTTCGTTATGTTGATGGCTGTGTATGTCATTTAGTCCATACGACTCGTGTCGTTTTGTCCATCAGGTATGGACAAAACGGATTTTTCTTGATCTTCATTTATAGCCGGGGATACACATGCCTGTAACTTGCACACTAGCATACCAGCACCTCGCATGTGCCAGCTACGTATGTGTGTTCACTAACTGGCATGCCTGTAACTGGAAGCTAGCTAGTTGCTAGTAGCTGGCACAAAATTTGATTTTCTTGTATGCCAGTTAAAGGAGGGGACGCGGGGGGCTAGCCTGGCGCGTGTGAACAGACGCGACAGCTACGGGCATGCCAGTAGCGCTCTCGTTGTGGCCGTAGGCGAACGTTTTTTGTTTTGTTTTCGAAGGTCGAGTTTTTTGTTGTTGTCTTTTGTTGGTTTTTGTATTCAACATGGCACGATGGGGAGATGATAGAACTATACAGTTCATTCTACAAATATACAAATGTACAGAGAATACGAATGTCTTTGGAAGCAAACTAGCTCGCTTTACAAAAACAAAATAGCACGTGCCAATGCCTACAGTAAGCAAAATACAAGAAGAATTAACACACACAACACGATTTTGTTTAATTAACTTCGATTCATGCTAAGCGCGGGTACAAAATTCTCAGACGAACTGTCCTGTGTATACGCGGTGGTAATACTGGCATGCCAGGGCACAGTATGCATGCCAGGGCACAGTATGTATGCCAGTACTTGTTACAGTTACTTGTAAATGTATCCGCAGTGAGCCAGTTACTCGTACATGCCAGTAACTTTTATGCCAGCTACTTTTCCGATTTACGGGCATGTGTATCCCCGGCTTAATACTAAATATTTTTGTAAGTGTTGATTTGTCTGACAAAATCTATATGATTCCTGTTAACCAATTAATATCAGCAAAGTTCTAAGAAAAAAATATATTCCTATTATAAATAATATTAGAGTTATTGATGATTAATAAAACGGTATGTCATTTTGGACGTACTTCCCCTACGCACTATACATAACAGGCGGTTGCATAATACATTGTAAAATCGGTTAGCCGCGGGAGCGGGTAGCAGCGCGGCTAACCGCTTTTACAGTTTAATATGTACGCACTATACATAACAAGCGGTTGCATATTACATTATAAAATCGGTTAGCCGCGGGAGCGGGTAGCAGCGCGGCTAGCCGCTTTTACAGTTGAATATGTACGCACTATACATAACAGGCGGTTGCATATTACATTGTAAAATCGGTTAGCCGCGGGAGCGGGTAGCTGCGCGGCTAGCCGCTTTTACAGTTTAATATGTACGCACTATACATAACAGGCGGTTGCATATTACATTGTAAAATCGGTTAGCCGCGGGAGCGGGTAGCAGCGCGGCTAGCCGCTTTTACAATTTAATATGTACGCACTATACATAACAGGCGGTTGCATATTACATTGTAAAATCAGTTAGCCGCGGGAGCGGGTAGCAGCGCGGCTAGCCGCTTTTACAGTTTAATATGTACGCACTATACATAACAGGCGGTTGCATATTACATTGTCAAATTGGTTAGCCGCGGAAGCGGGTAGCCGCTAGTGCGTTAGGGCGCTACGACGTGACTTCAGTACGTTGTCATGTATGACATGTGCCCAGCCTAAATAAATTTAACACCTCTGTGGGTCCGATCCTCAACTTAGGGCATACAGCAACACGGGCCACCGGCCGCCGCGGCGGATCGACGGGGAGTAGCCATAGCGTCTATTACTGATGCAAAACAGACTGTCATGTTTTGCGGGGGAAATGCGTGTGACACACACACACACACTTTACAAAAATTGACTATTACAACAAAACTCACACCTTGACTTTAACAAAATGCATAAACAATTTCACGCACACATTTAAACATCTAGGCGACAGGCATAGGCCCACTTGGGCTTGTACTGCGAAAGCCGTTTTTTATGTAATGAAGGTGACAAACAAGCATGCAGTTCAGTGATGGCTGCAGCCTACAGACACCCACACAAAGACCAGAGATCAAAATGCACATGCATTCCCCGGAGACCTTAGATCTTGTCTCTGTAGTGGTTATTCCGTTTTTGAAACATCCATATTTAAAAAACGGGTGAAGTATAATAATTACTATGTAGGTACGCTCAATTGCTTTAATTTCCAATTGAATTAAGCACACGCCGGAAAATCAACAAATCCGAATAATTGGTCCGTTAATTTAACATTGTTTGTAATTAATTTTGAATATAAAAAGGGATAAAAAAACTTTTTTTGTATCCCATTCTATTTGGGTGACAAAAAAACGGTTGCAGTAAATTATACAAAATGAAGAGTTTTTTGTTATGTCTTGCTTTATGTGGTAAGCATTTTTTTTATGTAATGAAAGTGGTAAACAAGCACACATTGTTGTTAAGTGATGACTGCAGCCTATAGACACCCACACAAAGACCAAGGTCAAAATGGAGATGCACTACCACTCCGGAGGCCTAAGGTGTTATGCCTCTGTGTCGGAAATTACAGGGCCGTACGTTACCACCTGACCGGTACACGATAGTGTTGAACACTACCATCTATTCTGCCTTAATCATATCAACTTCTTCTTTTTAATACAAAAACTCTTATTACGTTGTTTGTCCGCCATGGACTCCTAAACTACTAAATCGATTTTAATCAAATTTTGCACACCGTGTGCAGTTTAATTTAACTTGAAAGATAGAAAAGCTAACATCTCAATTTATACTTGCAATAACGTTTTCGTAGGTTTTCGCGAGCTTCGTACATTGCAGAAATTAAACTTGCGGATTTTCTCGCGTATACAACACTCCCAAACTATCAAAAGAAAATCGTCCTATCCCACGGATGGTCAGGGAGGCTATTGAGATTAAAAAGCATCCAAATTTCAATACAGAGGATGGTTGGCGTTTGTCGACGAATTGGGATCCAATTATATCCAAATTGAAACCCAAACTAGTAAATCTGCAAAACCACGAGATACGGTTAGTAATTTTTGCGTGAATCCGGACCGTTATGCCAGACGCCTCAGAAACAGGTGGCGCTAGCATTACATGGCAACATAGTTTTCAGTAATTTCTCGATAGATGGTAGTAGTAGTTTACATCGCACTAGGGTTGTGTTCCGTCTCAGCTATATAAGACCAGGCTGAACATCGTCGAATTAGTCAGCCCGTGACCTCGGTAACTGAAAAGCGACCGAAATGTCAGGTGTAAGAAGTTTGGGAGTGTTGCATACGCGAGAAAATCTGCAATTTTATTTTCTACAATATACTTTCAATATTATGTTAGTACTTCAAGTGAACCCGTGCGAAGCCGGTGCGGGCCACTAGTTTTATTCTACAAAAACATGTTGTATTTTTTTTTTGTTTTCAGCGGTTGTTATTGCGTACCCAAATCCAAAGTATGGTAAGTGACTATTATTGTTGAGTAAGCTCTAGGCCTGCCCCCAAAAAGGGGAGAGACTCGTGCCCAGCAATGGGACGTTGCAAGGGTTGCCGTTATCTTATATATATAAAAACCAATTGCTGTTCGTTATTCTCACTATAGGATTTGGCTAATTTTGATTTTGAATGATTTTTGAAAGTCCAGGTAAGGTTTAAAAGGTATGAAAATATGAAGAAATTGAAGGGAAATAGTTGAAATAAAAATTAAAGTTAAAAACCACAATTTCAATTTTCCATACAAATAGTCCGTATCTATCAAACCTTTGACACATCATTTCATTGTGAGGCAATACGAAGTTTGCCGAGTCAGCTAGTTATTATTATAATTGACATTTCTTTCAATTTTTAAGCTTAAGTGTGGGGCTGTGAGTGTAAGTCACGGAGATGCGTGCGTAAAGTAAGGGGTTTGAGTAACACTAATAAAAAACTACTTTCAGTTTCATTGGCAAACACCCCTCGGATTGACGAGTTTCAACTGGCAATGCAAAATTTACTATCGATGCCTATCAAATTGGACCCCAGACTGAGGGAGAAATTATCATCGAGTAATATGTTTTACTATTTTTACTAGTTTATAGTCTCTCTATAGTTTATAGTATCTCTAGGTAGCTTATAACCCGACAATGCGAAAGTGTCCTTGTAGACCAATTTGAAATAAATGATTTGACGTTTTCGTAGGTTTTCGCGAGCTTCATACATTGTAGAAATTAAACTTACGGATTTTCTCGCGTATACAACACTCCCAAACTTCTTCATACACCCTAAATAAGCACGCATACTGGAATCAGGTTGTTGTCCCTGCACCTTTTTAAGAAGGTTGTGTTCGACAACAACCCTGATTCCAGTATGCGTGCTTATTTAGGGTGTATGAAGAAGTTTGGGAGTGTTGTATACGCGAGAAAATCCGTAAGTTTAATTTCTACAATGTATGAAGCTCGCGAAAACCTACGAAAACGTTATTTCCAAGCGTACGGAGCGTTAACAGCTAAGAATATTCGAATGTTGGAATGCCTGAAGAACAAGCGCTCACGGTTGTTGTCGAACACAACCTTCTTAAAAAGGTGCAGGGACAACAACCTGATTCCAGTATGCGTGCTTATTTAGGATAAATGATTTGAATTTTTTTTTTTAATAGTCACGACCCCACTGGCCATTAGCGGAAGATTTTTTTCTTCCATTGGTAGATAATTCTTCCACAAGTGCAATCACTCAATCGAATGATAGCGGTCAAAACTATCCATGGGTGCAATAATCCAAGACAAGACAGACATTAGCTAGTAAAATTGGTAGAGCTCCAGTGACGGAGCTCGCGGGCGTAGGCACCACCGCATTACCTAATATACGATACTTGCCGCTAAATGGTAGTGTTCAGCACTATCGTGTTCCGGTCAGGTGGTAATGTACGGCTCTGTAATTTCCGGCACAGGGGCATAAGACCTTAGGTCTCAGGAGTGGTAACGCATCTGCGTTTTGACCTTGGTCGTTGTGTCTACAGGCTGCATTAATCACTTAACATCAATGTGAACTGAATGCTTATTTGCCACTTTCATCGCGATGGGGTCGTCACGACCCGAAGCCTCGTCTTCTAGCCAGTATACTTTCTTCAAAATATTGTTTTAAATTTATTGTTTAAAATTTCGTTTTCAGAAAGCAAATTACTCCTGGACTACCATGTACCTCCGCCGAATAATGCCCAAAAATTATCAAACAGGATTCCCCCGAAGGAATTGGCATTGGGTTATTTTAATAACGTATTATCACTGTCGTAAGTATTGTAATCATAGCGGCAAACAAGCATGCAGTTCACATTGATGTTAAGTGATGACTGCAGCCTATAAACACCCACACAATGACCAGAGGTCAAAATGCGGATGCGTTGCCACTCCTGAGGCCTAAGGTGTTATGCCTCTGTGCCAGATATTACAGGGCCGCAAATTACCACCTGACCGGAACACGATACCACGGACCATTAAGCGGCAAGGAAAATAGTTAATGATTTTGAAGCAACGAATTTTACGGAACAGATATTTCTTAATTATAAAAATGTGCGTAGCGTCCACTACATTAAAGCGCCAACTGGTGGAACACATACGAAACCCCAGAGTTCTTGTCTAGTACGGTAGATGGCGTGTCAATCGAATTACATCGCACATACGAAGTTCTCTCAAAAATAAAATATTAGAATTAAAAATACTTGCGGCCTATTTGTGATAGGCAACCTAGTGGATACATATTCTCTACATTATATATATTTTCTTATGTTCAACATGGTAAATATAATAAAAGAATTTATAGATTTTATGTAGGTTTATCATATGCGTAAAACATTCTAAAAATGAGGTTTGCAGCATATCTGGACAATGAACAAAATGATTCTGTAGTGAGATCCTAACTAAACTAGACATGTGATAAATTAGATAAATGTGTCACTGAAATTAAAAGATATATAATTATAATATGTGTCTTTTCATGTCGTTGAAGTATATCCTTCATTAAGTTCACTAGTCCAGTTGAACTAGACTGGACTATTGAACTTAAGAAAGATAATCTTGTGTGTTTATCGTTTTCTTTCTTCACCATTCTGTAGTTCATCGTATCCTAGCAATTCAGTAGTTCACTGAATCTTCTTTTCGCAAGCTTGGTTGGACGAGTTGTGAATTCGTGAGTCGTGATTGACACGAATATGTATGAAATAGATATTTCATTAATATAATGATAAGTAGTTAGTAAATTACTTCATGTGGCTCCGTAGCTCAGAGTCATTTATTTCAAATCAGATGTAAGATAGATTAAGTTCGATTGGATATATCCGACGCATGTCTACACACAACACATCCCGACAAAGTAGTGAGTGTGAACCGGACTAAGATTTCAATCGGAACTGCTCGTCTAGGTTAATGGTCTGTGGTTGGCGTTGGTGCTTCGGATTTGTTCGGTCGTTGTTCGGTCCACAGACCAATAACCAAGAACTGAACTACTGAACTAAAGAAGTAATTGAATTGTTACTGGACTAGAGATAGATAGCCGAGCCCAACTGAAGTAGTCCAATTGAAGGATTCATTCATGAACTACACATGTCTAACTCTAACCTATAAGATGTTATTTGGAGTTGTGGCGGGAACCTTGAAAGATGCGTGTATGCATAAGAGCACCTATTTTATTTCATATTCTTGGTGTATTTTTGAGTTATATTAAATAAAGTTGGTGGCATTTTGTTTGGTGTAAGCTTATTACAGTGCTCGTGTATAGTGAAATAGAATAACAGTGCGAAAACACGTTTTTTCAGGTTGCCTCCAAAACGTTCTTACGAAATGTTCTGGTAAAGTAGCCATCGCTTTACTAGAATTACTGACTGACAGACTGATAAATTGACTGACGACTCTAACTTTTACGTTGCTTAATACGAATACGAAATATCGTTTAACTTGACACTGGCAATATGAAAAATAAGCAATGACAAAAAAAAAAAAAAAGATTTTAGTCCCTAGGACAGTTACGAGGTTATCCCACACTTTGACTATCCTGCACTTGGCAGCAACAATTTTTTTTTAACAATTCTATTTATTCCCTTTTCAGTTTACCGTCCAGCATTAACAAGAAACGTAACCAACATTTGGCAATAATCCCATATCAATAATACCTACCATACAATCCGATACGATTGATCATAGTGAGGCAAATCCGGAGTGGATGAAAGCGATTTTTTAATTTCCGAAAAATAATTTGTTTGGACAAATATACACAATGTTTTATTATAACGTTACGTGACCACAAGTGTTTCACATAAAATTAAAATGTAATGGTTTTTTAAACTAATATTATAAAGAGGTAATATTTTTTTGTTTCTTTGTTTGTTTGTATTGAATAGGCTCAATATCTACTGGACCGATTTTAAAAATTCTTTCACTATTCGAAAGCTACATTATCCACGGGTAATATAGGCTATATTTTATTTTGGAAAAAATAGGGTTCCTAGGGTTAGGGATTTAAAATATATTTCACAAGCATGTGTTAATGCGAACGTGCTTGTGAAATATATTTAAAATATGTTTCACAAGCATGTGTTAATGCGAACGTGCTTGTGAAATATATTTAAAATATATTTCACAAGCATGTGTTAATGCGAAATAATATAAAACAATTCCGTAAGATATTTGGGTTTTTCAGACACAAGGTGTAAAAAATCAATTAGAAAAGTTACTCATTTTGCGTACGCTGCCTAAACTATAGAAGATATCGAGGAAGGCTTTAGGCTATATCTATAATTATCACGCTAAGACGAATAGGAGATGGTAGGTACCATTGCACCCGCGCGAAGCAGGGGCGGGCCGCTAGTATTATGATAAAAATTTAGAGTATTCATCAAGAAATATTGTAAATACCTATTTGAAAGAGCGTTTTCTTTTTCTTGGCTCTTCACATACCTTGTCTCTTCGTTCTTTTTTTTATGTAATAGAAGTGGCAAACAAGCATTCAGTTCACATTGATGTAAAGTGATGACTGTAGCCTATAGACACCTACACGATGACCAAGGTCAAAATGCAGATCCGTTATCACTCCTGATGCTTAAGGTGTTATACCTCTGTGCCGGAAATTACAAGGCCGTATATTACCACCTGACCGGAACACGATAGTGCTGAACACTACCATTTAGCGGCAAGTAAATTAAGTAATGCCGTGGTGCCTACGCCCGCGAGCTTCGTCACTGGAGCTCTACCACCAGTAATCCAATAATCTCCTTATTTTACTGAAAGAAAGTTGGCCGCCTTAAAATAAGAGCACCATACGCCTCTTTCAAGGTTCCCGCCAAAATTCCCACGAAACATTTGTTAGCGAGAACTGGCAGCAACTAGTCATCATGACGTCACACACAATCGTTTACTTATTGATTTATATAATATAAGAATAAGTTGAATATTCTTCATAATAATTATATTAAAAACGTAACTTCACGCCTGTAATCCCCGAAGGGGAGGCAGAGGTAAATGCATGCATTCAATCATACATGCAAATACCCACGACTCGCCGGTTACGTTTTGGCCCATGTAACAGGTGGCGAACCTGTTGCCATCTCCAGGCACATTACCAAACTCCGGGGTACTGGGAAACTTCCAGAAAATGGAAAAATCCTAATACAAGCAGAGATAAAGGATTTTAAACCGTTATCACTGATAGTCCCCGACCCGGGAATCGAACCCAGAACCTCCAGCATAATAGTAGTGGAATAATTATATTATTTAATATTCTATTTATTTAATATAATAATTATATTAAATAAATAGAATATTAGTTAAATTAGATCAAACCTAATATGATTATTACAATTAATATAGTTGGTGATTTGATATATTCGAAATAATATATAAGACGGTAGGAATGATTTTTGACACACAAAACTAATATTATTGCACGAGACTGTAACGCTGCCAAAATTATAAAAGATTACTAGTGAAAGTGCGATTATTATTCCATAAAATCCTGCTCGACGTTAATACTTTTTTTTTTAATAATTTATTCATGACCATAGATACAGAGTCTTTCAGTCGTATACATATTGAATTTCACATTTCTTTAAATTAATGAATATCCATATGGAAGATGTCGATGATTAAATGCTTCCATGAGGAATATGATGAGATGATTTTTACTGGTGGTAGAGCTCCAGTGACGGAGCTCGCGGGCGTAGGCACCACCGCATTACCTAATATACTTGCCGCTAAATGGTAGTATTCAGCACTATCGTGTTCCGGTCAGGTGGTAATGTACGGCTCTGTAATTTCCGGCACAGAGGCATAACACCTTAGGCCTCAGGAGTGGCAACGCATCTGCATTTTGACCTTGGTCTTTGTGTGGGTGTCTATAGGCTGTAGTCATCACTTAACATCAATGTGAACTGCATGCTTGTTTGCCACTTCCATAACATAAAAAAAAAAAAAAAAAAAAAATGATGGGATGGCTCCAGTAAAGCGATGGGGACTTTACTAGGAGTATTTACGAAGTTTTGGAGGCAATACGACGACGTTAATACATTATTCAGGGGTTGTGTCATCTACAAAGACCAACTCGGCCCACCGTCTGGCGGCGGACCGCAGGGGAGTAGTCATAGCGTTTATTACCGACAGGCATAGGACCATTTGGTCTTGTACTTTGACAGAGGGAGCTCCAGTGACGGAGCTCGCGGACGTAGGCACCACCGCATTACCTGATATACTTGCCGCTAAATGGTATATGCTAGTTTGCCACTTTTATTACGAAAAAAAAAAACTAATGTGGCACTCTGGGACTGCCGCGGTAAAGAAAAAAAAAGAAATACTGCATAAATAAAATAAATAAATAACAAATTTGTTGATACAAAATGCGCAATAGGCATTTTGTATCAACTTATGCAATTATAATTATTTATTTATTTTATTTATGCAGTATTTCTTTTTTTCTTTGATATTAATTATACGTCTAGTTGCACGCACACAAACACCGTGTCGAAGACTGCCGAAAAGAAACGACGTTAGACAATGCACGGCCTTCAAGACACACCTCCGTGCCCGTCGGAGTGGAGAGCGTGAGGTTTTTTTTCGTTACGGAATTTCTGGATTCGGTCCCCGCGCTCAAGGCCCTCGATAGAAGCTATGCAATAGCTAAAAAAAAAACTCATATCGATGGTAAGTGATGACTGCAGCCTATAGACGTCGACACAAAAAGCAGCGGTCAAAATGCTACGTCGCCATCCCTAAGATTTAAGTTGTTATGTCTCTGAGAATTCTTTTTTGTTGTATTTTTTATTATTAGGAGAAGGTTCTTACGGAAAAAAATATTGAGAAAATCTCTCAGAAATATTGAAAAATATACATTTAATTTTGCATATTTGCAAAAACGCGCGTAACGAGGTATAATAGCAAGGCCAGGGAATTATGGATTCATTTTTATATTATTTCATATTATAGATTCCAGTTCAAATTTAATAGGTACTCATACCTAAGATAGGTCAGCTATACAAAATAAAGTAGTGCATAATTGCTACGCTAAGGCGGTACGAAGTTCGCCGGATCAGTTGGTAGGTATACAATGTATACACAAAAGTAATGCAGTAGCTCGGCTTGTGGTGGGAGTAAAGAAAGCAAAACTTTTTTTTAATTCATCTTTGTAATTTTTTATTACTTCTTGTACTTAATTATACCTTGTAATTAAAAAGAAAAGTATTTTTCTCCAACACCGTTCGATTAATTTCACATTCAATTTACCTAAGTTCAAAACATTTATACGCAAATTTCAATTAACGTGTCATGTTAATTGCAAATATTACCTTATACCTAAAATAGAACTAATTAGAACTAATACACTAGCTGGACGAGGGTACAAGTGAGGAAATCAAAATTAAATAATATTTTCATCAAATCATTTTTCACTTACCTACCAATATTGGTTCGGGCACTATGAAAGGACTATGGATATATTCATTGATACTTGGTGAGACCTATAAGCATATATTTTTTTATGTAATAAAAGTAGCAAACAAACATGCAGTTCTTTGTATTCTATTTCAATCAATCAATCAAATCATTTATTTGTTCAGTAAGGTACTTTCACTTTACACGGGCACTTACTTTTTTTTGTCTATATCTATAATCTCTTATATAAAAATAAGTCGGGTTTTTCCTTCCTGACGCTATAACTCCAGAACGCACGAACCGATTTCCACGGTTTTGCATTCGTTGGAAAGGTCTCGGGCTCCGTGAGGTTTATAACAAAGAAAATTCAGGAAAAATTTCAACACGCGCGTTGCCGCGGGCAACAGCTAGTCTTTTTTTTGTATGTAATAAAAGTGGCAAACAAGCATGCAGTTCACATTGATGTTAAGTGATGACTGCAGCCTATAGACACCCACACAATGACCAGAGGTCAAAATGCAGATGCGCTGCCACTCCTGAGGCCTAAGGTGTTATGGCCTCTGTGCCTGAAATTACAGGGCCGTACATTACCACCTGACCGGAACACGATAGTGCTGAACACTACCATTTAGCGGCAAGTATATAAGGTAATGCGGTGGTGCCTACGCCCGCGAGCTCCGTCACTGGAACTCTACCACCAGTAATAGTCTATCTATATAATGGTTGGGGAAAAAGTCTTTTCACATTATAGTATGTATGAACTTGTAATAAAATCTGTTTGGCTGTAGTATTTGTATCTGGCTGGTTTTGGTATCATTGAAAGTTAAAATTTTAAAGAACATAATTCCAAATTCAAATTAGGCAAATGTGTGATTTTCATTTGTTTTTCGTACTGTCAAGATGAGTGAATCTAATGAAGAAATTCGATACATTTTAAAATCTTACTACAAAAAAGGTAAAAATGCTACGCAAGCAGCGAAAAAAATTTCGATGTTTATGGACCTAGTGCAGTGTCTGTGAGAGTAGCACAAATTTGGTTTAAGCGTTTTCAATCCGAAAATTTTGCTGTCAAAGATGCACCTCGCTCTGGTCTGGTCTGGCCCTATTACGGATAAAATGGATGCCATTTTTGAAAAAGTGGAGCAAGATCGACATTTCATTAGTTACCACGTAGCTGAAGAACTGAGAATTGATCACAAAACAGTTTTGGCGCATTTGAAAAAAGCTGGGTACAAAAAAAAACTCGATATTTGGGTACCTCACGAGCTCACTGAAAGAAACCTAATGAACCGTGTACTCATTTGTGATTCTTTATTACGACGTAATGAAACCGAATCATTTTTGAAGAAGCTGATAACTGGTGATGAAAAGTGGATCACGTACGACAAGAACGTGCGAAAAAGGTCGTGGTCAAAGGCCGGTCAGGCTTCACAGACTGTGGCGAAACCCGGGTTAACTCGCAATAAGGTGATGTTGTGTGTGTGGTGGGATTGGAAGGGCATTATTCATTATGAGCTATTACCACCAGGCAGGACTATCAATTCTGAACTCTACTGCGAACAACTGATGAGATTAAAGCAAGAAGTTGAGAGAAAGCGGCCGGAATTGATCAACAGAAGGGGTGTGGTGTTTCATCATGATAACGCTAGACCTCACACATCTATAGCCACTCAGCAAAAATTAAGAGAGTTTGGCTGGGAGGTGTTAATGCATCCGCCGTATAGTCCTGACCTTGCACCTTCAGATTTCCACCTGTTTCGGTCTCTTCAGAATTCTTTATGCAATGTTAGGTTAACATCACGAGAGGACTGCCAAATCCACTTGTCGCGGTATTTTGATGAGAAGTCCCTACCTACAAGATGCCAAAAGGTTATCGAACAAAATGGTACATACATACTTTAGTTAAATTTAAATAAACTATATTAAAAAATGTTTTGAATAATCTCAAAAAATGCGAAGAAACTTTTTCCCCAACCTAATATATATAGACATAAAAATCAATTGCTGTTTGTTAGTCTCCCTAAAACTCGAGAACGACTGGACAGCTTTGGCTAATTTTGGTTTTGAATGATTTTTGGAAGTCTAGGGTAGGTTTAAAAGGTAAGCAAATATGAAGAAATTGAAGGAGAATAGTAAAAAACACAATTTAATTTTCCCATACAAATAGTCCGTATCTATCAAACCTTTGACACATTATTTAATTCAGAGGCAATACGAAGTTTGCCGGGTCAGCTAGTTTAATATAACTCATAAATACACCAACAAAAGGAAATAAAATAAGATAATAATATATAATAGTAATAGATACAATAAAGAAAAATAAGATAAGATAGAGAAGGCGTATGGTGTATACGCCTCTTTCAAGGTTCCCGCCAAATCTCCTTCTAGCATAATGTTAATAACTATTTATGTTTTAACTTTCTTTTCTTTCAGTTCTTGTTGTTCTTAAAACTACTGCAAAGGAGTCAAGTATGTTTTTATTACTGTTTTTTTTTAATGTAATGAATGTGGCAAACAAGCATTCAGTTCATATTGAGGTTTAGTCACAGTACAAATATGAACAGTATGGAAACTAAAGTGTGCCGCTCCGAAGGTTTTGTACGTAGTTTCTATACTGTTCATATTTGTACTGTGGTTTAATGATGACTGCAGCCTATAGACACCCATACTAAGACCAGAGGTCAAATATATAATAATATATATATAAATAATATACGAATATTCTATACTAATACAGAGATGGAGATAGATGACATCTCGGCGCACTTGTATGCGCTCGTATAAGTATATTTATATATCTATATATTTATAAATTTTTGTACGTTTTATTTTATATTATGTAATATTTTATGTAATTTGTTGGTATTCAAGTACGCATTCTTTTTTTTTTTGTTTTTGTTTAGTTTAACCTGTTTTATCTACTTATATAATAAATATAATATAATAATATGTAACATTTATTTGCACTTATGTATCGGTTTATTCCTAGTAAGTATTTATTATATTGATATAGACTTTTAGGACTGATATCCGTGTCCCACCGAGTAGTTTCCAGTTGAAAACCAGCGTCAGGCTCCGGCTTGATATTATGCTGAACTGGGAGCTATTTGGTGCAGCCGTGAGATCTTGTTTTTTTTTCTACTGTTACAAGGTACCTATTTTTTTTTGACGTGACAACGTCTTAAATTAGGTTGCGGCTCGGAGTCACTCATGAAAAAGTGTAACGCCCGGTAACGTAACGATGAGTCACCGAACGAGAGAGAGGCCTGCCGGACCGGCGAATGCCTTTCTACCGAGAAAAAGACGTTGTCACGTAAAATCTTCGCCCGTAAAACCGACTTTACAGGCAACCAGTTTTTTTTTATATTAACAGTGTTCTTTCTTTTTTTTGTGTTATAATGGCAATGCTTTCATAAATGTTGTTTTTTTTTTGTCGTACCAACCTACTTGTATTTTAAATGTTTAATTTTTTTTTTCTATTGTTTTTCTATGCAGTATTTGATCGGCTGTGCCAATAAATGTTTTTTCTTCTTTTCTTCTTGTTCTTCTACTAAGCTTGTAGTTTTCGTGAAAATGGACTAAACTGGTGTCTGTTAGGTCGAGACAAAAGGTTTCTCAAATTAGGACACTTTTCGGTTGAAGTAGGGCACTCGAAGAAGAAATAAATCCACGTGATATCTCCATATATCCCCCTTGTGATGTTTTTCGAATCACCCCCTCCCCCTTTCGAGCCTCACGTGATTAATAGACGACGTGATTAAGGTGACAAACAAGCATGCAGTTCTCATGGTTGTTAAGTGATGACTGAAGCCAATACCACACCGCGGAAACTCCGCCAAAATTCCATACAAACGCTTAATTCGGTCTCTATTACACAGACATCAATCAGTGACGTGTATTTACACGTGTACTTGTGTGCGTGGCACGTAGAGAATACCAAACGTCGCCCATAAGAGGGGAGGAGGTTGGGTGAGGCGAGAAAATCGGACGGGACGTCGAAGTATCCATTCTATACGTAGTATTATTACATATTCTCTGCTTGTACAAATCTACCGGTAAACAATACTAACATATTTCCTTAATATATTTCCGTACTAATACAATATTTTTTGTGTTAATATCAGCCGATGAAGAGCCAAAGAAGTTACGG
Organism: Macrosoma leucophasiata; assembly: GCA_036365455.1. NCBI lineage: Eukaryota > Metazoa > Arthropoda > Insecta > Lepidoptera > Hedylidae > Macrosoma > Macrosoma leucophasiata. The sequence goes on from JAWQUS010000015.1 coordinate 7,188,383, forward strand.
TTATTCAGCATGTTCAAACTATTCAAACGACCCAAAAAAGAAACAAGAATAACAACAGAAAAAGCAAATATACGAACGCCTACAAAACCAAGACCAGGACGGTCCTCGAGGCCTACGAAACCAAGACCAGGACGACCCTCAAGGCCTGCGAAACCAACAGAACCAACAGAACCCTCAAATAGACCTACAAGACCAGGCCGATCGACTACTACGAAACGATGGCATTGGATCTGGGACATAAGTTCAAGTTCAGAATCAAGTTCAAGCTCAGATTCAAATCCAGGTTCAATGATATGGATCTCTAACAGGAATCCAGATAATAAAATACGAGTGAATTTGTGCGTCGTTCGCAAACCAATCGAATAGGTGAGATTAGTATAAAGGTGCGTACAAATTAACCGCGGCAAACCATCGAACTATGGCGCGCGCGGTGGCCACGCACTATACAACGTGTAACAGGATTAAATGTACAACCCGAAACCAATTTGTTCAGAATCGATTTCAGTTTATTTTGATATAGGTAATATTTTGTCCCAAAATTAATTACAACTAAGGAAATGATGGTCACCCGTTTAGTGAACAGTCAACAATAAACGAAAATGCGGCTAACGTCTATCCAAAATAAAATGCTAGTCTCAACAAGTTTATTAGAACTCGTTTGACTTGCTTTTTATAGTAAATAAAATAGTGGAAATTTATCTTATTTCTAGCAAGTGTTAAATAAGGGTACGCAAGTTACGATCTACATCACATTGCAACAGTGTAGGTTCGTAGGCGTTATGTGCGGCCGTAGGTGGAGGTAGAGTAAATATGCATAGGGTGAGCATACTGTTCGTACAAATTGAGGACAATTTATTTCCTAAATAAAAAATATTGAATACATAAACATGTAATTTCAGTTCATTTATTATGATTATAACTCGATTTCCTAATCAGGATGTTAGAGAGGGTATATTATTCCCGTTACATGTTGTATAGACGGGGTTGCCGCTCTCGAAAGTGCCGCGCGGCGAACCGTTCGCGGTCGGTTTTTTTTTAATCCTTAATTTCTAGAGACTTTGAGTCGCTGTGCAACTATGTCAGCCCCGTTTCATCTAATAATGTTGCCCGTTCAAACATTTAAATTAATACATTTGTAAAGCGTTTTAGCAACTTCAATCAGTAAGTCAGCTAAGATGCTTTGAATTATTCCAACATTCCTGATGTCTAGACATAGAGCAATTCGGTCCACCGTGCCGGTCACGGTGGACCGACCGGAGGGGAGTAGCCATAGCGTTTATTACCGATGCAAAACACTCTGTCATTTTTTGCGGATTGAAATACGTGTGACACACACTCACACTACAAAAAATCGTCTATTACAACGAAACTCACACCTTGACTTTAACAAAATACATAAACAATTTCACGCATACATTTGAATATCTGAGCGACAGACATAGGTCCTGTACTTTGACAGAGGGGAAAAATATTTGCGGTCAAATTTTAATAGGCAACCTAGTGGATATATATTCTCTGGATTATAAATATGCGTAAAAATGAGGTTTACAGCATATCTGGACGAAGAAATGATTCTGCAGTGGGACCCTACCCTATAATAATGTAAACGTCTTTTGTGTGCATCTTTATTATGAAGGCTTTTCTTCAGCTTTTATTTTTGGCCCAGGAAGACCAAGACAGACCTACCATGACCAAATAGGTCAAGTTCTGTCTGATGGTGCGGTCAAAAGTCTTAGGAATCGGCGTGCATGTATGAAGAGAATGATGAAGGTAGACGAGGCACGAGAGGTATGTCAGGACCGGGATATCTGGCGCTCTACCTCTCTGCCTACCCCGTTAGGGACCTGGCGTGAAGATACATACATACATACTTATATTTTTTATATTGTTACAGATACGTTCTAAATTAAGGAAAAAACGAAATCATTTTTAGAAATGAAAATAATGTCTCGACCTTTTGAATTTATTAAACGAAAATTAAAACATAACTTAGAATTATTTTTATTTGAATCCTTCAACATCTTAATTACGAACGCGACCGTTGAGCGACACACATATCTTGCTCTGATATCGATCGCGTTTGGTTTATTTTCATGCACTTGCTACCATATTTTTTCAATTTTAGTTCCAACTTATGTAGGCGGCCTGTCTCAAGACGGCACTAGTCTACTTCACCGGGCAATGGGCGAGCGCAGAAGGCGCTCCAGCCTAAGCAAAAAAGTTAGCGCTACTGCCTAAGGGTGACCCATGCAGGTCCGTGCCTCGGCTTAGGACGTTGCGGAGAGACATATGAGACATATGCGATTATGGGCGGTGCAACTTTCGCTCTACTCCCGGAATGCCATCGGCCTCGCGGGGCCGGGGATAGGGTCGGGATTAGGGGCGGGCGCGGCGCGGAACTCGTCGGCGCGTTGTATTGGCAGTTGATGTGGAGTGTTGTAAATGTGATTGCATAGCGGTGATGGCCGACGTGGTCTCATCGTCCGGGTCTTGTAGGACGTTCCTTGGACGTGTCCTCTTGGCGCGATCAAAAGGAGTGTGAATCGCGGATTGCTACCATATGATTGGGTTGGAGTAAAACTATAGCATTATCTATCGCTAGTCGAGCCCGCTGGCTTAGATTAATTTGATTTTAGTAGCTGATCCAACGCTCCACTAACGCAATTCCCAGCAAGCACCCTTCTCTCTATGTCAGCACATTAGATACGTTTTCGCTATAAAATGCTTTGTCTTTGTCAGTTGCATTTTCAAATGTGCAGGGTAGTAAAAGACAAAAGAGAGATTAGCAACACTTTAGCTAAAATACGTTTATGAATAAGGGGGTAATAAAAATCTTAACATTTAAACGCGACGACCCGGTTAGTCCAACGTTATGAGACGACCGTTTGATTGGAAGGATCGCGGGTTCGATCCCCGTATCGGGACTAATATTTGTATGGCCTACAGATATTTGTTTCGTATCTGGGTGTTTGTGTTTGTGTCTGTACAACGGTACCCACGACACAGGTTTACCTAGTGTGGGCTGTGGGTGTAATACTAGTAACATACCACTGGATTCGGTCCGGCGGACCGAATACGACGACCAAACCTCCCGCGAACGGACCCAATGGGACTTGAATAATAATAATTCTGACCGCCGGACCACATTACGAATATGAACAGTATGGAAACTACGTAAAAAACGTTCGAAACGACACACATACACAAACATGAGCATCGACGGTCGAATAGCGTGCGTCTTACTACTGCAGCACCGCGAGAACTGCTTAGGAGCCTCGTCGATGCGCATGTTTGTGTGATATGCCGATTTTGTACGTAGTTTCCAGACTGTTCATGTTTGTACTGTGGCCGGACTCCTCTACACACGGCCAGATTTGATTCGAATCCGCTGTCCGCTCCATACCAAATCCGTCCAATGTGTTACGATTAAAAGCGTATTTTTTTTTATTTGTTCCAAGCGTCGCCGCATCAGTGGAACGCTAAAAAGTAATTAAAAAATAAATGTCATTCTTTCTGACCGTTTAATTCACCTACAATCTGAATTAAAAACCCTTAATAGGCAATTTTTAAAAATCGTGTTCTTTTAATTGAAAAATTAACCTAATATATTACATAGAACGAACTATAATTACAATAGGTACTGTATATAAGGGTTTAAGCAAATAGGATTTTAATCAAAACTTTTTTTATTTTGGTTGGGCCACTATGAAAGGACTTTGGATATATCTAGTGATACTAGGTGAGACCTTAATTGACGTTTTCATAACGTTTTCGTAGGTTTTCGCGAGCTTCGTACATTGTAGAAATTAAACTTGCGGATTTTCTCGCGTATACAACACTCCCAAACTTGATGAATGACGTTTTCATATGTGATGAAGTTCACATAGATATTTTTTTAATTGTATATTTTTTAAAGGGATTTTGTTACACGACATGTCAACCCCATCTTACCCAATGTTAATGGCCTTATTAGACTGCACGGTATTCAGGATACGATAGGGTCAGGGTAATGTAATAACATTTAGGCAGTTAGGGCCCTAATTAGGGCGACCGGAGCGGCCCGGTCAGCCTAACTCCCTAACTACAGAATATGAACAGTATGGAAACTACGTACAAAACATTCAAAACGGCACACTCACATAAAGATGCGCATCGACGTTCGAGTAGCGAGTGACTGAGCTGCAGCACCGCGAGAACCGCTTAGGAGACTTGTTGATGCGTATGTTTGTGTGATTGCGCCGTTTTGGAGGTAGTTTCTATACTGTTCATATTTGTACTGTGACTGAGTTAGGACCGGATAGTGTAATAAGCGAAATGTTTAAACTATTAGTACTAGAGACTTGAAATTTGGCACAAGTATACATCTTAATCACGCCGACAAAATGGTAGAATAAAAACTTGAAAAAAAAATATTTAGGGTAACCTACTTGTAACGCGCGTATTTTTTTTTTATTTTTGTTTTTCCTATAGGGAGTATCGTTGGATGGGTCTTTCAAAAATATTATGGGTGTGCGAACATCATTTTTCGATGTAGTTAACGGTTCGTGACTTATTAAGCTTTAAAGTGCAAATTTTCGTTAGACTCAAGTGTCCCCCCCCCCCCAGACAGACTAAACGGTTGTTGTTTGAAATTCAAACGCGACGACGATAGTAGCTACATATAACGAAATTAACAGGAAAACTATCACACTTAAGTTGGCCTTGCAAGTTTGCGAGTTATAGTCGACCAAATGTATTTCACTCGAAAATTTCGAACAAATCCATTGAAAGTATTTATTTTTTTCATTACATCTCTCACTCTGTAACTACGGAACCCTACACTGCGCGTGGCCCGACATGCACTTGACCGGTTTTTTTATTTATTTCAGCGTCTGTTGTTGCTAGTACTACTGCATGGTCGGGTATGTTTATAATTAATGTTATGAATTATATGCGATCAGAAGAACTGCCTTAGTAGTCTTGTGGTAGCTGGAGACTACTTCTACGCTGGATTCGGTTCCCGGGTCAGGAGCTATCACAGATATTACGTATCTTCTTCACGCCTGTCCCCGATCCCCGAAGGGGTAGGCAGAGGTAAATGCATGCATTCAATCATACATGCAAACACCCACGATTCGCCGGTTACGTTTTGGCCCATGTAACAGGTGGCGAGCCTGTTGACATCTCTGGGCATATTACCAAACTTCGAGGTATTGGGAAATTTCCAGAAAATGGAAAAATCCCAATAGAACCAGAGATGAAGGACTTTACACCATTATCTCTGATAACCCCCTACCCGGGAATCGAACCCAGGACCTCAGCGTAGTAGTAGTGGCCTGCTACCACTAGGCTACCGAGGCAGTTATAAAGGACATCACACATACATAAATCTGTGATATAACGGTGTGATATCCTTTATCTTTTCTTTTTATGTTACAAAGGTGGCAAACTAGCGTGCTGTTTACATTGAAGGTGAAGGTAATGTACGGCCCTGTAATTTCCGGCACAGAGGCATAATACCTTAGGCCTCAGGAGTGGCAACGCATCTACCGAAATCTCTGCTTTCATGCTGATGTACAGTGCTCAACAATAAATATTGATTTGCACATCGAGCCTAGGAAGGAGACTTCGGCTCATTTCGGGTCTGTAGAGCGTTATCTCTTTCGCACCGTACCTATTTGACGTCTGTCGACCATTTTGATCAAGTTATGACCAATACCAGAGGATATGGAATAATACTACGTATAGAATGGACACTTCGACGTCCCACCCGATTTCCCCGTCTCACCCAACCTCCTCCCCTCTTATGGGCGACGTTTGGTATTCTCTACGTGCTACGCACACAGGTGCACGTGTAAATACACGTCACTGATTGATGTCTGTGTAATAGATACCAAATTAAGCGTTTGTATGGAATTTTGGCGGAGTGTTCGCGATGAAAATACCAGACTGTCAGTGCTTACGTAGGCAGTGTGTAACCGAGATTACGCTCTACGAAGTCCAAACGAGCCGATCGCGTTTCCGTGCTTCGGAGGGCACGTTAAGCCGTTGGTCCTGGTTGTTATTGATGGATAGCAGTCGTTAAACCTTGTCGGAGGCCTTATGGGCGGTTTGAAATCATCCGACAGCGGGTTGGCCACTAACCCACTCACCTCCACCAATCCGCATTGGAGCAGCGTGTGTCCGCGGTGTGCCAATACCAGACTGTCAGTGCTTACGTAGGCAGTGTGTAAGGAAACCTAAACCTATTTAATACGAAAGTAGCACACTTTTGCAATAGGTGCTTCGGAGGGCACGTTAAGCCGTCGGTCCTGGTTGGTATTGATGGATAGCAGTCGTTAAACCTTGTCGGAGGCCTTATGGTTTGAAATCATCCGACAGCGGGTTGGCCACTAACCCACTCACCTCCACCAATCCGCATTGGAGCAGCGTGTGTCCGCGGTGTGCCAATACCAGACTGTCAGTGCTTACGTAGGCAGTGTGTAAGGAAACCTAAACCTATTTAATACGAAAGTAGCACACTTTTGCAATAGGTGCTTCGGAGGGCACGTTAAGCCGTCGGTCCTGGTTGGTATTGATGGATAGCAGTCGTTAAACCTTGTCGGAGGCCTTATGGTTTGAAATCATCCGACAGCGGGTTGGCCACTAACCCACTCACCTCCACCAATCCGCATTGGAGCAGCGTGTGTCCGCGGTGTGCCAATACCAGACTGTCAGTGCTTACGTAGGCAGTGTGTAACCGAGATTACGCTCTACGAAGTCCAAACGAGCCGATCGTCTCTTTCGCAGGCTCGATGTGCAATATTAATTATTGAGTACTGTATACAGGCTACAGTATTACTTACCATCAATGTGAACTGTACACTTGTTTGCCACTTCATGAAATACAAAAAGAGAAGCTGAGAAATAACAGGAAACCTAAACCTATTTAATACGAAAGTAGCACCCTTTTGCAATAGTTAGAAGTCAGCCCTCCAATTACGAGACGACCTCTAAGGGCGAGATTCACACTTTTTTTTTGTTACGGTAGTGGCAAACAAGCATGCAGTTCACATTGATGTTTAGTGATGACTGCAGCCTATAGACACCCACACAAAGACCGAAGTCAAAATGCAGATGCGTTACCACTCCTGAGGTCTAAGGTGTTATGCCTCTGTGCCGGAAATTACAGGGCCGTACATTACCACCTGACCGGAACACGATAGTGCTGAACACTACCATTTAGCGGCAAGTATATAAGGTAATGCGGTGGTGCCTAAGCCCGCGAGCTCCGTCACTGGAGCTCCACCACCTAACAAAATACTGAAATTGAAACTGAAACTCCTTTATTTGTTACAGACTACATACATGACAAAGGTACATTTTAAATTTACACTTATAACACAGACTTTATAAAAAATAAAGTAAAAAAAAAAATAAGCAAAAATTTTCGTGCTCTATAGGCACAGTACAAATATGAACAATATGGAAACTACGTACAAAACGTTCGAAACGGCACACTCACACAAACATGCGCATCGACGAGGCCCCTAAGCGGTTTCCATACTGTTCATATTTGTACTGTGCAATAGGGTCACTTTTAAATTCTTGTAGCTCGTAGGATTCAACAAGATATATTTTGACAAATAATATGTTAGGTTGTATATGCAAGTATCGAAGCGCGCATGGCCCAGCGGCTGGTGTTGATCGTAAGCGATCTACTCGGTTAAGCACTACGGGCGCGGTCTGGTAGTGTAATGGGTGACCGCTAGTGGCAAATTAAATGCGCGTTTCCGTGCTTCGGAGGGCACGTTAAGCCGTCGGTCCTGGTTGTTATCGATGGATAGCAGTCGTTAAACCTTGTCGGAGGCCTTATGGGCGGTTTGAAATCATCCGACAGCGGGTTGGCCACTAACCCACTCACCTCCACCAATCCGCATTGGAGCAGCGTGGTGGAGTAAGCTCCAGGCTTCCCCCAAAGAGGAGAGAGACTCGTGCCCAGCAGTGGGACGTATAATGGGTTGCCATTATTATTATATGCAAGTAGAGCGCCAGAGCCAAACTTTCTGTTGGTTAAACGTTCACTCAGAGGCGGCTCTAGCTCGTGTAGCGCCACTAGCGGCCGTGTGCAATGAAACCCTGGCACTCCCTAGGCCTGACCCCCTCCCCCCTCCCCCCGCGGCTATAACTATACACTACTTTGCCGTCGTAACAAGAAAGTTTTTTGATATTCCAACAAGCTATTTTATAAGCAGGTATAGCTTACACACAAAAGAGCAACACGCCACAATGCAAATATGAACAGTGTGGAAACTACGTACAAAACCTTGAAATGTCACACTCACACAAACATGCGCATCGACGAGGCCTCTAAGTAGTTTTCGCGGTGCTGGAGTACTGAGTGACTCGCTACATCGAGCGTCGATGCGCATGTTTGTCTTAGTGTGCCATTTCGAACGTTTTGTATGTTGTTTCCATACTGTTCATATTTGCACTATGAACACGCTGAGTTTGTTGGGTAGCGGAGTTCTTCTCAGTAGTGCCTGCACTTGGAACTCTGCTAAGTGAATGACTATGATTATGACGAGCAGATTTTTCATTTTAATCTATGAAGGAATTGAAAAATTTGATGATTCACGTATCCGTCAAATATTATTATTAAATTGGTATTTATTAATACATATTGGATTATTATTATAAGTCATTCTCTCTAGGTAGCTTATAACTCGACTATGCAAAAGAGTCCTTGTTGACCAATTTTTAGGTTGAAAAATTTTATGGTATAAGTTACGGCCTTTCTGTGTTTGATAATTGCCGCCATCGCGCTGGCTGGCCGCTTCTGTCTTAACATTGTTGTACCATGATGGTCCAAGACGATACTTTTAGCCGTCTCGTGCGTGAAAAGTCGGTCGGATGATAAGTTAATGATTTAAAGGGGAAAAGAGACATTCTACTGATATACTTTTACATTAGTTTATTACATTTAGTTTTATCTTAGTGATATTCTTGACTTTACATATATTTTTTATCTTGATTGACATGTATATCAATTGTTATTCGCTTTAATTTATTTTGTTTGTTTTTGACGTGTCATAAGAGGTGCCTGTCACCCTAAATGAATAAATGAGTTTCTGATTCTGATTCTGATTCTGAAAGATAATTTTGACTAACGATTCATGAGTAATCGAATGTTGGTAAACAATTTCAGAAATGATTGTACTACCTACGAGCTCTCTGTTCAGCAAATGGAAGCTATCGGGTGACGTACGCATTTATTATTGTTTTAATTCTTACTGGTGGTAGAGCTCCAGTGACGGAGCTCGCGGGCGTAGGCACCACCGCATTACCTAATATACATGCTGCTTAATGGTAGTGTTCTGCACTATCGTGTTCCGGTCAGGTCGTATGTACACCTTAGGCCTCAGGAGTGGTAACGCATCTGCATTTTGACCTTGGTCTTTGTGTGGGTGTCTATAGGCTGCAGTCATAACTTAACATCAATGTGAACTGCATGCTGGTTTGCCACTTTTATTACATTAAAAAATCCTTATTTAAAGCTACTATTGCCGTAACGTTTGAATTTCTAACAACAACCGGTAGAAGGGGGGGACACTTGGCTTTAACTAAAATTAACACTTTAAAGCTTAATAAGTCACGAACCGTTAGCTAAATCGAAAGTGACATTTGCACATCCCTAACATTTTTGAAGGACCTATCCAACAATACACCACACTATATGGAAAACGAAAAAAGAAATATTTGCGCGTTACATGTAGGCGAAACTATATATGTTTACTACGGAACCCTAAAAAAGTCATCACTCAAAAATGGCGTCAAAAGAGTCCTTCAGGGCTGGCAGCGCGTTGGCAACTCCCCTGGTGTTGTTGGCTCAACACCAAATGTTCATAGGCGACGGTGACCACTTTCCATCAGGTGGCCCGTTTGCTTGTCTGTCAATCTTCAGATATAAAAAAAAAAAAAAAAAACTCATTTTCAGGCGTGGCTCATCGACGTCTCCGACATGTTTTACCTTTTTCTCTAGGTAGATTAAAAGAATTGTAACTGCCTCAGTAGCCTAATGGTAACAGGCCACTACTACTACGCTGGAGGTCCTGGGTTCGATTCCCGGGTCGAGGGCTATCAGAGATAACGGTTTAAAATCCTTTATCTCTGGTTCTATTGGGATTTTTACATTTTCTGGAAGTTTCCCAGTACCTCGGAGCTTGGTAATGTGCCCGGAGATGGCAACAGGCTCGCCACCTGATGGGTCATAAACGTAACCGGCGAATCATGGGTGTTTGCATGTATGCTTTGATGTATGCATTTTACCTCTGCCTACCCTGTCGGGGATTACAGGCGTGAAGTAACGTAGATCAAAAGAGCGGATAGCGCATTAATTTATAAAACGTTGTTATTTTTATTACCACAGATGAACAACCAAAGAAACTGAGCGTATTCCAGATGAGGCCTTTCAGAGGAAAGCCTGCAAGACCAAAGCCTTCAAAACCAAAGCCTTCAAAACCAAAGCCTTCAAAAACAACGCCTTCACAATCAACAAAACCTACAAACTCCCCTCCAAGTGTAAACCTGGACCTAGACGCTAGTGTCAACGTCTATGTCCAACCAGATAAAAATTCAGGAGAAAATGAAAAATTGACCGACATATCGAATAAAGTGCGTGTAAATTTGTGCGTCGTTCGCAAACCAATCGAATAGGTAAGGTAAGACTAGTCATACAAGGTATCTTAACTTTTATAAAGTGAAAACTTCTTCATTCATATTTTTTTTACGTTTTTAATTTGTTAATATAATAGACACGCCATATCTATACAAATAAATAAAATTGGAGTGTCTGTTTGTAATATAAAAATAATCGCTTTTTACTAAATGCAAATTTATGTATACACGGTACACATACCAAAACAACATTTTTTACAATTTTTGTCTGTCTCTCTGTCTGTCTGTTTGGCGGGGCTAATCTTGGGCACGGCTGGACCGATTTTGACGGGAATTTCACTGGCAGACAGCTGATGTAATAAGGAGTATTGAAAGAAATATTGAAAAGATATTTAAGAATAAATATTTAAGATATTAAAGAATATTGAAAATAATTATTAGGTATGTAGGTGCCCGCTCACAATCTCAGTGCACGAGGCTGCTCAAGGGGAGGCGCGATCTGCAAGAGGGTATATCATGCGGGATGTCGAAATATCCATTCTATACGTAGTATCATTACATATTCTCTGCTCATATGTAAAAGTTACGACCTTTTCTTATTAAATAAAAATATATCGTTACAGATTCATCTAAAATGGAAGAGAAAATTAAATCATTTAAAGAGAGGGAAATTCAATGAAACTTTTAAAATATATGTAAACGAAAATAAAAATGATTAACAATTATTTCGTATTAATTTAAACTCTATTTATAGTCATGTTACCTATATTTCCGAATCCTTTTTTTTCTATCTCTATTTATTAAAAGGAACTTTTAACAATATGTTACGCCAGTTAACCGAATCTTTTCATCTCTGCCAATCCTTTTGGCAGAATACTAATGTTCAGTTAGATAATTCTGATAATCCCAAGTAGGTTTCATCTTAATTTGAAGAATGCACTAGGAAGAATAGTAATATCTGAGATGATTACTTCAATGTGTGTGTGTTCAATGGTGGAAAACGATCATGCAGCTCACAAAGATGTTAAGTGATGACTGCATCCTATAGACATCTCCACAAAAATCATAGGCCAAAATGCAGATGCGATGCATCCCCTGAGCCCTAATTTCTAATATAAATATTAATAATAATGGCAACCCTCGATACGTCCCACTGATGGGCACGAGTCTCTCCCCTTCTTTCGAGGAGGCCTGAAGCTTACTCCACCACGCGGTTCCAATGCGGGTTGGTGCAGATAAGGGTTAGTGGCTAACCCGCTGTCGGACGTTTTTCAAACCGCCTACCCGTACGCCTACGCATACCCACCTTGGAGAGAGGGGTGGGTTATGTGGGACTCCGAGAAAAGATATCCGTCTGATGATGGCAACCTATTATACGTCTCACTGCTGGGCACGAGTCTCTGCCCCTTTTGGGGGGAGGCCAGGAGCTTACTCCACCACGCTGCTCCAATGCAGATTGGTGGGTGGGTTAGTGGCCAACGCGCTGTCTGATGTTTTCAAACCGCCCATAAGGCCTCCGACAAGGTTTAACGACTGCCATCCATCGATAGCAACCGGGACCGACGGCTTAACGTGCCCTCCGAAGCACGGAAACGCGCATTTAATTTGCCACTAGCGGTCACGCATCACACTACCCGACCGCGCCCGTAGCGCTTAACCGAGTAGAACGCTGATGATCTACACCAGCCGCTGGGCCATGCGCGCTTCGATATCCGTCTACCCTCTAAAACCCCCGGGTGTTTCGACTCGTCCGCCATTGGTGGCGGGGTCACAGGAACGCTATCGCACACATCCGCGACCCCACTGCTGTCCGTTGCCGAGCCCTTCTCAGAGTGTTTCGGCTTCAATCAACACTAGTGGCGTTCGGAACACCTGCACGCCAGCCATCCCGGGACCTCTCCATTCGGACAACGGTCATCCCCTAGTCCGGCGCCCGAAGGTCCCTGCCCCGACCACTAACAACGCCAGGCGTCCAAAGATGCCCGGGTGGAAGAGTCCAGGGCATTGACATCTGACGGCGGGACCACCGTTAGGCGGCTGTGCTCATTGAAGGAAGCATGGAAACGCGCAATTTGATTTGCCACTAGCGGCCACCCATCGCACACCCGACCGCGCCCGTTTCGCTTAACCACAGTATAGATACATCTATTTACTGTGTTTTAACCGAGTAGATCGCTGCCGTTCTACACCAGCCGCGGGGCCTTGCGCGCTGATTTGTTATAAATGAGTTGGTGACCTTTTTGCATGTTAATCATTACTAATTATATTTTCACGGCAATTCAAACATGTACTCTGTCGAATGAGCGAATGATTAAACAGATATACAATGCGAATGTGGATGGTTGCAGAGGCCCAGGAAGACCAAGACTGACCTACCATGACCAAATAGGTCGAGTTCTGTCTGATGGTGGGGTCAAAAGTCTTAGGAATCGGCGTGTATGTATGAAGAGAATGATGAAGGTAGACGAGGCACGAGAGGTTTGTCAGAACCGGGATATCTGGCGCTCTACACTCTCTGCCTACCCCGTTAGGGACCGGGCGTGAAGATACATACATACATACATACTCTGCGCTATTGGCCGCCCCTACATATTTACGTTCCACCCCGATATCTTTCTACGCTCAAAACGTACATTTATCATTTACATATCAAATTAAAGCTATTTTTTCCATCATTATGATTTTTTTTATGTAATAAAAGTGGCAAACAAGCATGGAATTCACACTGATGTTAAGTGATGACTGCAGCCTATAGACACCCACACAATGACCAGAGGCAATCAAATTGCAGATGCGCTGCCACTCCTGAGGCATTAGGTGTTATGCCTCTGTGCCGGAAATTACAGGACCGTACATTACCACCTGACCAGAACACGATAGTGCTGAACACTACCATTTAGCGGCACGTATATTAGGTAATGCGGTGGTGCCTACGCCCGCGAGCTCCGTCACTGGAGCTCTACCACCAGTGAAATTGGTTATGATTTACGGGAGCCAAATTAAATCGCCGCAAATAAGGGTTGCTTGCTGTTAAAGATAAAATTATTTAACTCAAAATACTAGCCATAAAATAGGCCATATTTTGATAGGCAACCTAGTAGATATACATATTCTCTAGATCATAAACATACGTAAAAATTAGATTTGCAGCATAGGTACCTGAATGAACTAAATAATTGTGCAGTGGGATCCTAACTCCTAACCTAATAATTTTTCTTTCTTCTTTCTTTCTTCCTTTCAAAGGTATGATAAACATAATTTCATGCAATTTGTGGATAAAGGAGATGTTGCAAATATGTATGGACCTCCGGCCATGTATTGTACACGATATCATTAAACAGGCAAAATCAATATAATAACGTTTTTTACTGCATATTATCACTTATTTAGCTTTGTTTGCAGTTACAAAACATTCTTTGCAGTTAGAATTGCAACTCAAAACCAACATGGCAAATATGGCGGGCGATGTCATTTTGACATTTTCATTTTTTAAATTGTATTTTGATCTTAAAGTACTTGGAGAAAAAAGTAACATTTTCTAAATACTGTCGAAATCGATTGATCCCAAGCGTCGGCTGTATCGCCGCTATGTTGAACATAGTTGAAAATGATAAAATCGTTTGAATTAAATGTGGTCGTAACTCTAAAATATATTCTTGAATAAATTAATTGTATTTTTTTCGGATTCTTCTTTAATTTACCCATTTTTTGAGGTCGTGTACGAACCAGAGCCGAGCTCGCAACATCTCCTTTGAAGTTGAATATATCAATTATCACCATACAACTACGGCAATCACATAAACAAAGAACTGGAATTTTTGACACTCGATGAACAATGTATACTTAATTGCTTTCAATCATGTAAACATTAACATTTTTTAATTGCTTCAGCAAATACTAGGTATATTGTCCTGAGTTAAAATACTCATTATAACGGAAATTCTGAAAAATTTTCAACAAAAGCAAATAGTTCACCATGAAAGGTTTTTGGATATACATATTTGTCATAGGTAAGAACTACTAATAAATACCATAATATATGTAAAGTTTGCAAGTATTAATGTAGATAAGTATTCAATAGGCAACAATTAACGCACCGATTAAAATTAAAAATTAAAAAAGTCGTCGCTCAGTCAGAGAATATGTAATAATACTGCGTATAGAATGGATACTTCGACGTCCCGCCCGATTTCCCCGCCTCACCCAACCTCCTTCCCTTTTATGGGCGACGTTTGATATGCTCTACGTGCTACGCACACAGTAGTGATGTAACGAATATTCGCATTCGCATTCGCGAATATTCACATATTTCTTGACAATCGCATTCGCAAAATTTATGTGAATATTTTGCGAATACGAGTACGTACGTCCGAAAAAATAAATAAGATGTCAATAATAAAAAGGTAACAAAGAAATAATAGTGTTTCTTATAATATTTTTACAAAATCACACAGACAGTTATCTGACGTTTAAAGCTAATCTACAAGGGATAGATTTCTGATAACTTTTTTCTGTTTCGCCATCAAATTCTCTGATAATTTTTTATTTCGAAGTTATAGCGTAACAGACAGTTTTTTGGAACAAATATTTACTGTACCTACAGTCGATTTTTACTGTCTTATAATGTGTATTGATAAGTTCCTAAAAGATTATCAGGGACTTTATCAGTTAGTGGTGAAACAGGCTCTAAGCCTTCTAATTCACATTGACTTACAAATATTATATAATCATTGATTTTTATTACATTAATAATTAGAAGTAATCAGACTTCACTTTAATACTTGATATTGGTTTGGTAATGTAAATATTCAAATTTTCATTAGAATTTACGAAACAACGCAACTTCACGCCTGTAATCCCCGAAGGGGTAGGCAGAAGTAAATGCATGCATTCAAGCATACATGCAAACACCCACGATTCGCCGGTTACGTTTTGGTCCATGTAACAGGTGGCGAGCCTGTTGACATCTCCGGGCACATTACCAAACTTCGAGGTACTGGGAAATTTTCAGAAAATGGAAAAATCGCAATAGAACCATAGATAAAGGACTTTACACCATTATCTATGATAACCCCCTACCCGGGCATCGAACCCAGGACCTCAGCGTAGTAGTAGTGGCCTGCTACCACTAGGCTACCGAGGCTAAGTAAAATAGATACGAAATCATAATTAGTTCGTGTAAATACGACATCTCAGAGTAATTTGATCTTTATACATTTGACTTTATTTCTAGGAAAAAAAAGAAAGATTTGGACGAATTGAGAACCTCCTTTTTTTTTGAAGTCGGTTAAAAACAGGCCTAATGTGTTGTTTTTAACCGACGAAAAAAACAGAGGTTCTCAAGTCGACGTGTATATTTTTTTATGCATAACTTTTTACTATGTATGACCATGTATAACTTTTTACTGAGGGAGTTAGCAATAGGTAGTCAGAGTTTAATATTTTTTTTTTTGTAATTTGTTTTAATAAAAATTTTTTTTTTTTTACTTTCAGCTATGGGTGTTGCCAACGCCGAAGAGTACGAACCGCCGTCAAGTATGATTATTTTCATTATGAAACTGTCAAGATACGAGAAACGGCCGGCGGCGTCTAAAACACAGACCCCCTTATTCATAAACGTATATTAGATACGTTTTAGCTATAGATGCTTTGTCTTTGTCAGTTACATTGTCAAATGTGCAGGATAGAAAAGGACAAAGGAGAGATTAGCAACACTTTAGCTAAAATACGTGTATGAATAAGGGGGAGAGTCAGATAACACGGACAGACCGACGGACGTACATGGCCAAAAGGATTCTTCGTAAGCTAAGGCACTCTAAAAATGGACATTCACGTGATAGGAATTATTGGGCTACTTTTTTTATGTAATGGAAGAGGCAAACAACATTCAGTTCACATTGATGATAAGTGATGACTGCAGCCTATAGACACCAAATATACCAAACAAAGACGTCAAAATGCTGATGCGTTACCACTTCTGAGGCCTAAAGTGCAGGAAATTACAGGGCCGTACATTAACACCTGACCGAAACACGATAGTGCTGAACACTACCATTGAGCGGCAAGTATATAAGGTAATGCGGTGGTGCCTACGCCCACGAGCTCCATCACTGGAGCTCTACCACCAGTAAATATCTATCCATCATAAATAATAATAACCAGCAGGTATTCGTCTAAACCACACCGCGGACACTCCGCCGAAATTCCATACAAACGCTTAATTTGGTCTCTATTACACAGTCATCAATCAGTGACGTGTATTTACACGTGCACCTGTGTGCGTAGCACGTAAAAAATACCAACCGTCGCCCATAAGAGGGGAGGAGGTTGGGTGATGTTGGGAAATCGGGCGGGACGTCGAAGTGTCCATCTATACGTAGTATTATTACATATTCTCTGCCTAAACTAAGCCGAAATCATACTCATTTTCAGGCGAAGAAGTAGCAGCAACACGACGCCTCCTGATGCCATTCTGGCGATCGCTCTTCACAGGCTTTAAGAGAGTGTTCTGGAAACCACGCTACACACCAAAGATAACCCCAAAACCACCGCCACCACCGACTAAAAAACCAATCACTAAGAAACCAACCACTCGGAAACCAACCACTCGGAAACCAACTACTCTAAAACCAGATACTCCGAAGGACTTCGAGATTTATATTATAGAGGTTCCACAAAACCCAGAAATTCCAAATACGACTGCACAACCTGTAAATACTGTAATTGATAATGACGAAAATGAAAGTGGCTCCAATGAAATACAAAACGAGTTTTTGAATTGGCGACAAAAACAAGTACTTAGGAACATATTGAGCGAATTAATTGCTTAGCAAACTGTTGGCAGCTTAAAATAAAAGTTAACATTTACTATAAACAATCTTTATTATCAACATTATCGTACCCAAAAACCAATTTACTGGTGGTAGAGCTCCAATGACGGAGCTCCCGGGCGTAGGCTACCGCATTACCTAATATACTTGCCGCTAAATGGTATTGTTCAGCACTATCGTGTTCCGGTCAAGTTGTAATGTACGGCCCTGTAATTTCCGGTACAGAGGCATAACACCATAGGTCTCAGGAGTGGTAACGCATCTGCATTTTGACCTTAGTCTTTGTGTGGGTGTCTATAGGCTGCAATCAAAACTTAACACCAATGTGAACAGCATGCTTGTTTGCCACTTCCATGAAATAAAAAAAAATTGCCGTGTTTGATAAATATTGATAGGTATTGAATTTTTTTTTTTTTTTTAATGAACAATATCTCATATCGTCATTACTTCTTGTTATTAAAACAATATATTGAGTATTCTTCGAATGATTCTGCGAATGAATTTGATGAAGGGACCAACGATCGGCAGAGAACTGAAAAATAAATAAAACTTTTATACTGTCATACTGTCTCACCCTACACAATTTGTTCCATAACATCATGGTAAATTAACTGTCAGAGACTGCCTAGTGCCATTAAGTGCATATGAACCTGCGATGTGCATTAAAGTGTAAATAAATTCATCTACACAAAGTGTAAAAAAAACAGCTAATACCCCTTTAGGGAACGTTAAGCCGCCGGCGGCTAGACACAATTATTAATAATGATAATGGCAACCCATTATACGTCCCACTGCTGGGCACGAGTGTCTCCCCATTTTTGGGGGGAGGCTTGGAGCTTACTCCACCACGCTGCTTCAATGCGGGTTGGTAGAGATACGGGTTAGTGACCAACCCACTGTCGGATGTTTTCGAACCGCCCATAAAGCCTCCGACAAGGTTTAACGACTGCTGTCTATCGAAAGCAACCGGGACCGACGGCTTAACGTGCCCTCCGAAACACGGAAACGCGCATTTTAATTTGCCACTAGCGGTCACCCATCACACACCCGACCGCGCCCGTAATGCTTAACCGAGTAGTTTGCTTACGATCTGCACCAGCCGGGGTAAAAATTTTGTACATATGCATGTAATTTCATGCCAAGTCCCTCACGGAGTAGACAGAGAGTGAGGAGCACCAGAAATGCGGGTCTTGACACACCTCCCACGCTTCTTCTACAGTCATCATTCTCTTCAAACATGCACGCCGATTCCAAACACTTTTAATCCCACTTTCAGTGATTTTACCCTTAATAAAATTTCTGTACCGGGCTTTATAACTGAAAACGTTCCTAAAGGAGTAAACTCCAAAAACTGAAGAATAAAAGCTTCTCTGAAAACTTACAGTTTCTTGTTTTTAGATTCTTTGAACCTACTTCGAGACGACACACGCATAGCGTTAGACACGTCTGCTGGCGGGCATTCTTTTTCGTCATACTCGTTATAACTCAAGCTGTCTCCCACCGCTCTACCAGGGCTCAATTTCATAGTTAACAACTCTTTTCTCTCCTGAACGAAAGACGGCGAAGTTTGGTATGCTGCAACGGCTAAATTAAAAAAAAATACGCTTACACTCACAGCTCCACATTTGGTATTATATAAACCTGTGTCGTAGATGCCGTTGTACACATACAACACATACGCAAACACCCAGACCAGAAACAAATATCTGTCGGCCATACAAATATTTGTTCCGGTGCGGGGATCGAACCCGTGACCCTACGAATCAAACGGTGGTTTCGCACCACTAGACTAACAGAGTCGTCAAGATGAAAAAATAAAGGAATTTTTAGTTCTTCCCATAAGTCCGGTTTTATGGCCAATTCCTTCACTGTTTCGGCAATAAAACTCTAGAATTCGGTGCCCGTGGACATTAGAAGCGTCCAGTAAATTCACATGATGATGAATGAGCGTTACTTTTTTTTTCCAATTGTTATGATTCATCATTGATTACTTAGTTGTTAAAATTATGAAGACATATAATTATATATATATAAATATATATTTATTTATATTGTATTTATACATGTTAGCAAATATATTATAACATTTATTATATTAGTATGTACCTATTTTATATACATATATATTACATATTTATTTATATTAAGTTTAAATTTGTTATGACTTTTAAATTTGTGTATCGATTAATATTTCTCTTGCTTTCGTAATGCGCCACCAATTTAATTTTTCTACATAACCTGAAGGTTGACTGGTATAGAATGCTTTCTAGCATTAAGTCCGCCTCATGTACGCTCAATGTGCACGAAAGTTTAAATAAATAAATAAATAATTCCCAACACGTGTTTATTTATTCACTTCCATTTATTTCATCAGTCCAGCTGAAAGGCGTCTACAGCTGAACCACAGGCTGGAAAAAGACTTCCACAAAGACCCCCACAACATTGTTTAACTTTTGCGTAATTAGGGGAGAATATGCCATAATCATCACGCTTTGCAATCACGGAGCCATACAATGCCATCTAACTGGAACACGATAGTGCTGAACACTAGCATTTGGCGGCAGATAGATTAGCTAATTATATCATCATCAGCATCATCATTTCAGCCGAGCTAATAATAACAAGCCTGACATAATAGCGGGGAAGCCCGCTCCGAGCTCGAGATTACTCGCTCGTGATGGTGAAACCGGTGCTAAGCCTCTCGACACCCCCAGCCACTCACGCCAGTGTTATCCCCCATCGACCATCGGGTTGGCTGTTTGGGGGGGGCACCAAGGAGAGGCGAGTCACCTGCCTAAAATAGGATTCGATAATGTGAGATGTCGAATATAGGCAGGTGCCAGTTCAACTTCATAGGCCCAGCCAGCTAGTCCCCCTCAGTTCACCCACATAGTCCAAAGTTTGGCGAGTCATTTATCATTACGTCCCATGTATTCTGCGGGGTCTGTCTGTGTCTGTATTAACTATTGATGCAGTCAGAGAGAGGTCCCGCCGAATATAACCTATTACAAAGTAGATCAAAATTCTCAAAAGGGCCTCTACGTGTTGGACCCCCCATGTCCCCGCGCAAGCCTGACAAAGGTCCGGGGTTCAAATTGGACTCCGTGTTGACGAGAGACAGGCCTGACATAGTGCTGATAGATCGAACGGAGCGCCGTGCAATGATCGTCGACGTCACCATCGCCCATGACGAGAATCTCGTGAAAGCTGAAAAGGATAAGTGTGGCATGCGAGATTGTCAGCATGTGGCATGTGGATTCGGCGATCATTGTACCGATAGTCGTCTCGGTGAACGGCCTTATCGCCAAGAGCCACGACCAACACTTTACGAGGCTCACGTTGGGCGGCTGGGTCAAGGGCCTGATGCAGAAGGTAGTGCTACTTGACACGTCACGAATAGTAAGGAGATTCCTCTTTCTGCGTCCTTAACCACCTTAGGGAGCTTGGACCCCATTCCCGCTGCCGGCGGGTAGCTATTTATTTATGATACTTATTGTATGTAAAAAAATATTGAATATGTTAGCTTATAACATGTTTTGGCAAACTCAATGGGTCCCCATTGAGTTTTATATATAACAAATATGCTTACCATGAACGATGAGTATGAACCATAGACTTCTCATTGTATAATCTCGATAGCTTTTTCGTCTATCATAAAATAATATCTGCGTAGCTATTTTATATTCTTAAATTTAATCATTACACCGTCACGCCCTAATCGACAGCCATATTAAGCGCATGTACAATTTTATTTACCTAATGAGTTATTGTGGGTATTTAATAGCCTGTGTTATTGTTAGGTACAGTATCCAACAAGAAATAATGTACATCGATCTCAGGAAGAGACGTCGGCAGTTCACATTGATGTTAAGTGATGACTGCAGCCTATAGACACTCACACAATGACCAGAGGTCAAAATGCAGATGCGCTGCCACTCCTGAGGCATTAGATGTTATGCCTCTGTGCCGGAAATTACAGGGCCGTACATCGTGTTCCGGTCAGGTACCGGAACACGATAGTGCTGAACATTACCATTTAGCGGCAGTAAATTAGGTAATGCGGTGGTGCCTACGCCCGCGAGCTCCGTCACTGGAGCTCTACCACCAGTAAAAAATCTGTAGAGCGTTGTCACTTTCGCACCTTACCTATTTGACGTTTGTCGACCATTTTGATCAAGTTTTGACCAATACCGGACTACGGCTGCTTATGTAGGCTGTGTGCAGCAGAGATAACGCTAGTGTGCGGCCGAGTGAAACTCGTCCGCTCGGTCACAACTAGGGTTGCCACCTTTTTTTTTACAATTGAAGTACATTGGTTATTATAGTTAAGAAAAAAAAGTACATTGAATCAAAATAAAGTATTTTTTATTTCTCTGTATTTTTATTTTTTATAATATATTTTTTATTGCTTTCTGCAATTTGTAGTAAATTCGTGTCCCGACTAAACGATTGCACAGCATCTTTACAATCGATAATTTTTGTTTAACGAAAAAATACTTAGGATTAAACTTTTCATATTCACAAACAAATCAAATCATGCGAAATAAAGTATAGTCACAACGCTCGCGGGGGAATTGCGCGTAACTCCTGAACTTTCGTGGTAGTGTGTAAACACACTATGCCGAAGCTACGCGAGGGAAGTTCGGCACTATTACGCCTGCAATGATAATAATAATACACTTTATTGCACACCAAAGAAGTTAACAATGACATAAAATTATAGAAAAAGCAAATGGCGGCCTTATTGCTACACAGCAATTTCTTCCAGGCAACCAGAATTTGAGGACAATGATAACTAAATTTATAACATAGGGGCGTACAATTACTAAAAACTAAAATACATTTATAAGAAAACACAAGAACACAAAAATAGGTAGGTACATGAAAAAGAAGGAAGGTGGTAGGCATAGGTATTATGAAAGCTAAAGTGACAGATAGTAATCCTTTACTTGTTTTTTAAAAGTTTGGACAGTCTGAACTTGCCTCACAGATAAGGGGAGTGCATTCCAGAGACGAACCGCTGACACAGTAAAAGAATTAGCTAGAAAATTAGAAGAATGAGAAGGAGTTTTTAATTTTAAGTTAAGCGAAGAACGGAGAAACATGTTATTGGAAAGATGTAAGAATTCGAAGCGTTCTTTGAGGTAAATAGGAGTTTGTGGATTGAATAGAATATTGAAAAGAAGCGACAAAACGTGAGTATTCCGGCGAAGATGGATTGGGAGCCATTTGAGCTGTTTGCGGAAGTCAGAAATATGGTCATACTTGCGTAGTCCAAATATGAACCTAATGCATAAATTTTGAAGACGCTCTAATTTATGTAATTGCTCCTGTGTTAGATTCAAATAGCAGATATCGGCATAGTCAAGGATGGGAAAAAGTAATGAATGTACAAGCTCAATTTTCGTGGAAACGGGCAGAAAATTATGCAACCTTCTTAGTGAATGGACCGCAGCAAACATCTTTCTGCTCACCTGGCTAATCTGCGGAGCCCATGACAAACATCTATCCATTGTGATTCCCAAATTCCTTACTGTATCCACAAAAGGAATGATATGGCCATCAAATACTATATCAGGTAATATCTCCCAGTCAATCTTATTTATTAGCCTAGAGCTACCGAATAATATTAGCTGTGTTTTAGACGGATTAATTTTGAGTCCAAACGAATTACTCCACTTCAAAATACTTAAGAGGTCTTCATTAAAATTGACGAATGCTGTTGGTAGATCATCGAGAGAAGTTTGTACATAAATTTGCAAGTCGTCTGCATACAAGTGGTAGAGAGAAGATATGCGGTGAACTATAGAGTTAATGAAAATAGCAAAGAGCAAAGGAGACAACACGCCACCTTGTGGGACACCGGCATAAGTTGCACACCAAGTGGAGAAGCGGTCACCAGTATGTAATCGTTGCCGGCGCCCACACAAGTAACTGCGAAACCAGTCAATTGTATTCGGAGATATGTTATGAGAACGGAGGACAGCTAACAATATATCAAAATCTACACAGTTAAAAGCATTGCTGAAGTCCAACAACGCTAACAAAGTGAATTGTTGCCTGTCCATCCCACACCGGATATCGTCCGTGATTTTTGCCAAGGCAGTAGCCGTGCTATGACCAGGACGGAAACCAGATTGAAAAGGATTCAGGATTGCATGCTTAGTAAGAAATGAATTTAATTGCTTATGAATAAGTCGCTCTAGAAGCTTGGATAAAAGTGGCAGGATAGAGATAGGGCGGAAATCGGAAAAAGAGACAGAATTCGTTTTCTTCGGCACAGGTATGATGTAAGCATCCTTCCAAGCAGTAGGAAAGGAATTGGAAACAATGGAAAGGTTCATAATTGAAGTGATTACAGGAGTGAGGAGTTCAAGAAGAGGAATGATCATATTACGACTAATGCAATCGCTACCGACAGCGTTAGAATCAATATCAAGAATGTTCTTCATAACATCACGATCACACACTTGACTTAATGAAAAAGCTGGATAGTTAGGAGTGGGAAGCCAGGAAAGTTCAGATAAAGTATTGATTTTAATTAAATCATCGCAAGGAGACGCAGAAGAAAAAAACTGTATCAACAGGTCAAGATCGAGGTTACTAGGAAGAGAATTAGTAGTATTTTTCCCAACTCCCAGAGTTTTGAGAAATTTCCAAGCCGTAGCAGGATCTACATTAAGGACAGAAGAATGTATGTGGCGTCGTTGTGCATCTCTACATAACTTGTTGCAGCGATTTCGTAGACGCTTGTATTTATTATGATTATTATTCGTTGGAAAAATTTTATATCTAGCTTTAGCTTTATTTCTCTTTGTCATTGCGTTTTTGATTTCGTCAGTGAGCCAGGGAGCAGGAAGATGCTTAACTTTAACCGGACGAATAGGAGCGTGTATGTCAAACAATTGAATCAGTAAGGAGTTAAAAATTGCAACTTGCTCATTGATATCAGTCGCCTCTGAAACAACAGTCCAATCGATTTTACGTGCATCCTCACAAAGTTTATGTGCATCAATCCCACGAAAATTTCGCTGCAGAAGAACACGAGATTTAGTTTTAGGGGGACGTATTTTATAAGATACATATATAAGATCGTGATAAGAAAAAGCATTAGCAGAACATTGACCAAATTTTGTAACATAGCTTGGATCGGAAATAATAATAAGGTCAAGAAGTGATGGAGAACAGTTAGGGAAAAAGTGAGTAGCAGAAAGAGGAAGGAGGTGAAGATTAACAGAATTAATTAATGAAGTGAGGCGAGCGGATCTCGTGTCCTTTTTGAGGAGACAAGTATTAAAGTCACCCATAATAACAATATGACTATAAGATGTTGTAATATTTTCCAAAATTATTTCAAATTGAGCGAAATAGTCAATAGTTAGAGAGGGACTGTAGAAAACGCCAAGAAGAAGTTTAGTTTGACCAAATAGAATTTCAATGAAAAGGTGTTCGGCACCAGCGTTAGCGTCGGGCGATTTGTGAACAATTGAAAAAGGAATATGGGAACGAAGATAAATTGCCACACCACCTCCACCTCGATCAATGCGATCATTACGTATAAGATGGAAACCAGGCAAGGCATAAGAAGTAGAAGGAAGGCATGGTTTTAACCAAGATTCAGACACAAGTATTGCGTGGAGGTGGGTATCTGTAAAAGAAGCCAACATATCGGGATAATGTGCTGGAATACTCTGAGCGTTAATGTGTACAATATTAAAATTTTTCAATACGTCCGAAAAAGTAGAATCAAGAGAAGAAGAGAGGCAAGGCAAGCTGTGAAAACTATCATCACTATCTGAAGAGGAGGAAGCGGAAAGAAAATCACAAAAGGAATTACTTTTAGAAACAGAAGACATAGGTTCTTGTAAAAAAAAAAAAACAATTAAAATAATAATAACAACTAAAAAATTACAAAAAAATAAACAAAAATACAAAAATACAATCTTCACCTGATGGCAAAACCAAACAGAGTAAAATTATAAATAAATATTTAAATATGGTAAGCCGGTATATAAAGTTTTGTACAATATTTAATTCATTACATTTAAGTTTGTGCTTTACTTACATTAAATTTTATTGTTGAGATAAAAAGCATTCAATAGACACTATATTATGCACATACATTATTTTAAAATCAGATTACACCATGTAACATCCTACAACTTTATTAAGACGTATCGTGTAAATCCGGCTTAAATAGCATAGACAATTTAGTCAAAGACTAAAGAGTATTTGTCAAATACAAAACATAAGACAGTTGTCAGACAGAAGTCAAAATATTTTAGGAAAAGTAAAAAAAATTGGTTTACAAAGTGGGTAAAAAAGAAAAATAGTATTCTAAAGTCTAGAGACAAAACAAAATAATAGGTACCTAATTAAACTCTAACTATTTCTTAGCTGCATTCCTTTTGACGCGAGAAACAATTGGCTGTGATGCAGTGTGATATTTGAATAACTGACGACACTAAGTCGAAATTACGCTGCGTTATAGCGTACAGCGTAACTTCGGTAGGGCGTACGACCGAAGTTTGGTTCGATTGCTGAATTCACACACTATGCCGACATACAGCACACAGAACTGAAATTCAGCCGCGTAAGTTCGGCACTTATAGTGTGTCATATCAGCCGAATACGTCGGAACGTAAAATCAATCAGCCGTCGAATTTCCGTCGCGTAGCTTCGGCATAGTGTGTTTATACCATAGAGCAACACCGGAGGGGAGTAGCCATATGCAGGCTTTCACCTCTGTCAACGTACAAGCCCAAATGGACCTATACCTGTCGACTAGATGTTTAAATGTGTGCGTGAAATTGTTTGTGTATTTTGTTAAAGTCAAGGTGTGAGTTTCGTAGTAATAGACGATTTTTGTAGTGTGCGTGTGTGTCGCACGCATTTCCCCCCGCAAAAAATGACAGACTGTTTTGCATCGGTAATAAACGCTATGGCTACTCCCCTCCAGTCTACCGCGACCGGTGGCCCGTGTTGTTCTATGGTTTACACACTACACTTGATTTTACTCCTCATAAATTTCCATACGGGGCATTATAACTTAAATCGTTTGTTAAGAAGTAAACTCCAAAAATGGGGTTAGTCTTGTACGTCATATAACACGACGAAAAATTACCTACACACAATTAGCACACCGTCTATAATTACTTTGATTGCCTTCAACGCTGCTATTAAATTGACAAAATTAAAACACGATAAATTAACTACAATTAAGCATGACGGTGAAATAATTGAATCGCCCGTATATAAATCAGTTAAATAAAATGGTATCGATATAGAAGAAATCTATTGTCTGAAAGTCCCTTATAAGAAGGCAAAGAAACCAAATTACTGCAGATACAAATCATAATATAAACAAACCTCGATTTCAATAAAGAAAACATTTCGCAATGAGACATTTATTGATATATTTTCTTCTGATTGGTAAGCTTTTTGCACTTTATTCAATGAGAAAATGTCCATAAAATCTGTACACCCCATAATAACAATAACAGAGGCATATCAACTTAGGTTTCAGGGGTGGTCTAACGCCCTAAAGTCCCTACCCCGACCACTCACTACGCCAGGCGTCTCAGATCGCCATCGTCCCAGCTCGGGACCCTTTTTTTATTAGGGGAAAATGCGTTACGCATACCCACCTTTGGGGAGAGGGGTGGGTTATGTGGGAATCCGGGAAAGATATCCGTCTACCCACTAAAAACCCCTGGGTGTTCCGACTCATCCGCCATCAGTGGCTGGGTCACGGGAACGCTGTCGCACACATCCGCGACCATACCAGCGGCTGCTCGTTGCCGAGCCCTCCTCGGAGCCTTTCGGCTCCAACCAACACTAGTGGCGTGCGGCAGACCTGCACGCCAGCCAGCCCGGGACATCCCCTAGTCCGAAGTTCACATTTCAATGCCATACTGTGAGTTGAGTTGAGTCGGCATTGAGTCGATGTAATGTGCGAAGACCATTATACCTACTGTGGGGCTGTTTTATATTTTTATTTTCTTTGCAGCATCATTCGCGATTACAATGAATTATGCTAAAAAGCGTTCTCCGTTACGTGACGCAAATATGGAATATAAGGTACCTTTCATGATATTAACAGACAGAAACGACAAACAAACTCTTGCGTTCGTGGAAAAAGATTATCGGTAAGAGATTATTATGTTCATCAAGTGTAAACTGCTTTAGCTGCTCCTTGCAATTATTGTGATGGGCAAAAATTTAAACTCGCGATCATGATCGATTATGCGTAAGACGGACATGGGACCAGCATTGCATCCGCCTACTTTTTGTGGACCCAACGACAGCTGTCATGGTGGTGGTGGTGGTGTTAGTGGTGTTGGTGGTGTTGGTGGTGTTGGTGGTGTTGGTGGTGTTGGTGGTGTTGGTGGTGTTGGTGGTGTTGGTGGTGTTGGTGGTGCTGCTGGTGTTGGTGGTGTTGGTAGTGGTGGTGCTGGTGTAACGAAACAAAAAATGCACTACGTTAAAACATTCAAGTTTTCACCTCTGCCGGCACACCCAGACAGTGCAACCCATTGTTAACCGACTTTAAAAAGGAGGAGGTTCTCAATTCGCCTGTCGTTTTTTTTTTGGTGTGTATGTCACGCGATTTCTCCGGCGTTTATGGCCGAATTTGCAAAATATTTTTTTTATTTGTGATTGATTTTACTGGTGGTTGAGAGTTCCAGGGTCGGATATCGATGGAGTAGGCACCACCGTATTATCTAATCTACTACTAATTGGCGGCAGAACCTAATCTATCTGCCTAATAACTATCACAGACTCATACATAGTTAGCAACTTAGATTGCAGGGGTGTCAATGCATATCAATTTTGATTTTTTTATGTAATGTAAGTGGCAAACAAGCATACAGTTCACATTGATGTTAAGTGACGACTGTAGCCTATAGACACCCACACAAAGACCAAGGTCAAAATGCAGATGCGTTAACACTCCTGAGGCCTGTTATGGAAGTTACTGGAATACGTCTGAAGGTTCGCTTTCGAACCAGATTAAACGATAAACTAACACAGATTCATTTTTCAGAGTATTTACGTAAGTGGTACACAAACATCACCGTCGCCGAAAGGAATTAGGGTGCTTACACAAAACTGTGATACGACGCCGCTTCGCTGGAACTTGCGGTGATGCGATTTCGTCCGACACGTTGAAAGTATGGTCACCTGAATGGCATCGCAGAAATTCGCAGTAGTGTTCTCGACCGTACGATAATTATCGTAAAAATACGATAGTTTCATGCCTACGTACGATGTACTATAGCATACTACTGTCGTACGCAGATTGTACGATAATTTCCAGTGATGCAAAATCTGCTAATTATAATACTGATACAATGAAAATTTGCGTATTTTGCTCTCGCAAATAGAATCTATTGAGTAATTCAAAAATGGAGAAATAAGATACAATAGTATTCAAATATTTTTTTTTCGCCTATCTACGCTTCTGTATTACTGCAATTTGGTCTGTCGATGGTTCTAATCTGACAGATACGATCATTTTGATCGATGTACGATAATTTTACGACCCTGGTACGATAACGGCTGGGCTTTAGTCTGAGAACACAGATTCGCATCGCAAGTTCCTGCGATGCATCGCATCGCAGATTTGTGTGGGCGCCCTTAGATTGACTTTTTTTGTTCAATAAAAAACTGGAAATTATTTGAATGCATTAAATTTAATAAATAATGTTTACTTAATGTGCTTCATTTGTTAAGAATTATGTCCCCCATATAAGCCAGTAAATAACAATTAGGTACAGTGCTCAACAATAAATATTGCACATCGAGCCTAAGAAGGAGACTTCGGCTTATTTCGGGTCTGTAGAGCGTTATCTCTTTCGCACAGCACCTATTTGACGTTTGTCGACAATTTTGATCAAGTTTTGACCAATACCGGACTGTCACGTAGACAGTGTGGAACAGAGATCACGTTCACCGAAGTCGAAACGAGCCGATCATCTCTTTCGCAGGCTCGATGTGCAATATTAATTGTTGAGTACTGTATATTTGAAGCGCGCATGGCCCAGCGGCAGGTGTAGATCGTAAGCGATCTACTCGGTTAAGCACTTCGGGCGCGGTCGGGTAGTGTGATGGGTCACCGCTAGTGG
Organism: Macrosoma leucophasiata; assembly: GCA_036365455.1. Lineage (NCBI taxonomy): Eukaryota > Metazoa > Arthropoda > Insecta > Lepidoptera > Hedylidae > Macrosoma > Macrosoma leucophasiata. The sequence continues at coordinate 7,217,976 of JAWQUS010000015.1, forward strand.
CAAATAAAATGCGCGTTTCCGTGCTTCGGATGGCACGTTAAGCCGTCGGTCCCGGTTGCTATCGATAAATAGCAGTCGTTAAACCTTGTCGGAGGCCTTATGGGCGGTTTGAAAACATCCGACAGCGGAATGGCCACTAACCCAACCTCCACTAATCCGCATTGGAGCAGCGTGGTGGAGTAACCTCCAGGCCTCCCCCCAAAAAGGGGAGAGACTCGTGCCCAGCAGTGAGACGTATAATGGGTTGCCATCATTATTATTATTTATTATTATGGCCCAGCGGCAGGTGTACCATCGGAAGCGATCTACTCGGTTAAGCGATACGGGCACGGTCGGGTGTGTGATGAGTGACCGCTAGTGGCAAATTAAAATGCGCGTTTCCGTGCTTCGGAGGGCACGTTAAGCCGTCGGTTCCGGTTGCTATCGATAGATAGCAGTCGTTAAAAAAACCTTGTCGGAGGCCTTATAGGCGGTTTAAAAACATACGACAGCGGGTTGGCCTCTGACCCGTATCTCCGCCAACCCGCATTAGAGCAGTGTGGTGGAGTAAGCTCCAGGCCTCGCCCCAAAAAGGGGAGAGACTCGTGAACAGCAGTGGGACGTATAATGGGTTGCCATTATTATTATTACTGTATATTTTACTATGACGATGTGACGACCTCATCGCTTACTAGCAGCAGAAATCCCTTCTTGGAGAGGAATTTTTCCGCTTGTGCAGTCAGTCCACCGAACAATGGCGGTCAAACCATGGCGGCACAAGTCCGTGGAATGGGCGGCAGCGTCCCGCGTAAAATAGCCACCACTGCGATCGCCAACCCGCATGCCAAGCGTGGCGATTATGCCATTCCCCCCATTAAGACACACAAACCGAAAAAACGGGCCCTAGTCTCTCTAGGCAGCTCCGGCGGCTCCGCTATTTCTGACCATAGTGGTACCGGTCATGGTAACGGCGGGGCAGGGGTGCGAAGAATCACGGGAAGATGCCAGGGTACCACAAACAACGATAATTGGCCCTGGCAACATACAACATTCGGGCACTGAGGACCGACGAGAAGGTGGCGGAACTAGAGGCAGAATTGAGCGGGTTACGATGGCACATTATAGGGTTATCTGAGGTCCGAAGACAGGGGGAAGACTCGATAACCCTCAAGTCTGGTATCCTGCTCTATTTCCGGGAGGGCGAACAACTATCCCAGGGTGGTGTCGGGTTTGACGTCCACAAATCTCTCGTGAACAACGTTGTCAAGATCGTTGATAAGTATATGAACAAATGATTGTACAAATAAATAATTGTTCTTTTTTTCTATAAATTTTTACGTCATCTTGTGATAAATGGAAATTTACGTGCGCAATTTATAGCAGTCCAAAGTACATTAAAGGCATGTTCAATTTCATGTGTTAATTAACAATGCTACGTAACTTATTATACGCTTTTCGCCCCAAAATATGAATTTCACGAATGACTAAACAGATATACAACGCGAATGTAGATGGTTGCAGAGGCCCAGGAAGGCCAAGACTGACCTACCATGACCAAGAGGTCGAGTTCTGTCTGATGGTGCGGTCAAAAGTCTTAGGAATCGGCCTGCATGTATGAAGAGAATGATGAAGGTAGATGAGGCACGAGAGGTGTGTCAGGACCGGGATATCTGGCGCTCTACACTCTCTACCTACCCCGTAAGGGACCTGGCGTGAAGATACATACATACGAATTAACACAATTCATATAAGTATCTACTAATGAAGCTTCCACTACATCAGGCGCCACTTAGTGCAACACTGATGAAACACAAAGTACTTATCTAGTACGGAAGATGGCGTATGACAGAGTCGCATCGCACTAACGAAATTTTCGCAAGAGTTGCCAAATACACACAACTTCCCAATGTTAATCGATGGGCCGCGGCCCATCAGGCGCTATCAGCTCACCTGGTCGGAGAATCTTCCCTTTTCGTAGGTAGAACATTTCCATCCGTTCCATCACACAATTTTTTTCTGTCTGGCTAAAGCAAAATAAGCTTATAGAGATAAATATTTAAATGTGTATGTCGTGTGGAGTAGTCTGAGTATACTTGCGCAGTCTGAGTATAAAAACATTAAAAATAAACCATAAGTGCTCAATGGATGTCCTCAAAAGGCTCAAAAGAGTCTAGCGGTTTAAATATTTCAGTCATTTTGTAACCTCGGAACTAAAAGACGACTTAGACTGACCACACTACCCATCTGATGCCTGTCTGTTTGTCTGTCATCCTATTAAATTGAAAAAAATACCAAAAAGGTTATACAAAAAAAAAAACATTTAAAAGAATATTTTTCGATATCAGGGCGTCAGAAAGGGAGGAGAATTCTTCCGCTCAACGTATGAATTCTTCTCCAAAAGAGCAGCCTGTCAAGCGAACAATGGCGGTCGGACCATTTCCATAGTTCCAATTGGTGGCGGTAAATATAATAACGCGGGATGGTAGCATCATCCCACGATAAAAGTGCCGCCAATGCGATCACCAATCTGCATGCCAGGCGTGGCAATTAAGACATATTCTCCCTTAATGACGCACAACAGTGTTCTGAGCATCTTTGAGGAAAGCTATTGCCAGTAGTCTTTCGGCTGAAGTAATGATGATGAAAACTGTCTGAGGTGTCACATATGGACACCCGATTGGAACGAAGTTCCTCTTCAACTTCTAATGAATCACTTTCACAATCTACTGCTTATTATTCAAAATAACTAAAACTACATACACACGAACACAACAAAACAATGAACGCATACACAGCAGGCGCGCGCGTCGCGCGACTTGTCAATGTCGAGAGAGAGATAGAGAAAGAGAGAACGAATAAGTGGAATCCTATACTCGGCCTGCCCCCTAGGCGTCAAAAAAATCAGGCATTACCTGCATGGCATAAAGTTTAAGATTGTAACGGATTGCCAAGCATTCCAGAAGACACTTAAGAAAAAAGATTTGTGTACGAGGGTTGCGAGATGGGCATTGCTTCTGCGAGAGTTTGACTTCGTGGTTGAACATCGTCCTGGTACAAAAATGAAACACACAGATGCATTGAGCCGAAACCCATATGTAGCAGTAGTAACTCTGCATTATGAAATCAGACGATCACAACAATTAGATGATGGACTTAAAGTAATATTTGAAATTTTACAGGAGAGAACCTACGGTGATTATTGTGTTGATAGTGGATTGCTATACAAAGGAATGGAAAAGCATTTGGTAATCCGTAAGTCAATGGAAAATGAAATTATAAAATATCGGTCTAATGACCGAGACTAAGAAGCAGTATAACCATATTCTCACGATTGTAGACGCATTTGCAAAGTTTTTTTTCCCACTAAAAGTACCACGAGTAAAGAAACTATTGAAAAGTTGAAAATTCATCAACAACACTTTGGAAACCCAACCAGATTTATAAGTGATCGTGGAACGGCTTACACAAGCAATGAATTTCAAGAGTATTGCAAAGAAGAAAGCATACAACACCTCAAAATTACGACTGGAATACCTAGAGGAAATGGGCAAGTGGAAAGGGTTCATCGCACCATAATCTCGGTACTGACAAAATAGTTTATAGAAAACCCTGTCCTGTGGTACAGGCATGTAAGTAGATTACAGCGTTCTCTAAATAGTTAATTAACTATTAAATTCAACATGTTTGAATAATGAAGTTATGAAGCAGGACGGTGTTATAATTGGAATTTACCCTTTATAAATTGGTTGCAGTAATTTAAAACAAGAAACACAAACTGTATAGCGCCATGAACTTCTTTTGGATCTACATTTTCCTGTTTGGTAAGCATTATCTATATTCTATGTAACTAGCTGATACACGCGACTTTATTCGCATTTTTTATTACTACTCCGCTCCTATTAGTCTAAGCTAGTCTAGCTCTTAGTAGCGTTATAATATATAGCCTATAGCCTTTCTCGATAAATGGGTTATCTCACACTGAAATATTTTTTCAAATCAGACCAGTAGTTACTACAGAAACCTAAACAAACAAACATGACATGACACCTTAACAGTACCACACCGCGGACACTCCGCCCAAATTCCATACAAACGCTTAATTTGGTTTCTATTACACAGCCATCAATCAGTGACGTGTATACGCGCACCTGTGTGCGTATCACGTACTAAATACCAACCGTCGCCCATAAGAGGGGAAGGGGTTGAGTGATGCGATCAAATCGGGCGGAACATCGAAGTGCCCATTCTATACGTAGTATTATTACATATTCTCTGACTGTTCGGTAAATAATTATATAATTTTGTAGTAAAATGTATTTTTTTAAGAATTCTGTTCTCGTCAGTACCTACTGAAGTGTTTCACTAAATAAAAAATCAATTGGGTGCGTCGTGGCCGGGAGCGCAGTGGAATAACAAATTTATCGTATCTGGTGCGTACTGGCCGGGGACCTAATGAACTAACCCTAATTTCCTACTTATGGGTGGAAATACAAAAGTAGGGCAAATTTTATAGATATTTTGTTTCCAGGAGTTTTTATGTTCAATGACTACGTATTCGGGTATTTAAGATGGGTAATGTAATAAATGTACTATCTTAAATCAGGCCAGTCACTTTATTAAGTAATTTCTAAATTATTTAGGATTTTGTGAATTTTGCTTCCAGAGGACTGACGAGGGCAACAGAGTACTGACAAATACACAGTTTTATCAGAATAATCAGTAATTTATTAATCATTTTGAATTTTTCGTAGAATATACTTATAGCACAATATTAAATCCTTATTAGTAAGTATAAAAAATCACTTTAAATCTATCGGCGTGCATGTATGAAGAGAATGATGAAGGTAGACGAGGCACGAGAGGTTTGTCAGAACCGGGATATCTGGCGCTCTACACTCTCTGCCTACCCCGTTAGGAACCTGGCGTGAAGATACATACATACATACATATTTTAAATCTATTAATACTGACGGAACTTTCTAAGTCTTAAAGTCAGACTTTTAGTTTTTTAAACCGAAATAATACTTAGCACTATCACATTGAAGTAGTTTTACTTAACAACATACATTTTCATAAAAATCAACAAATAACAGTAACATAAAATTATTACGTTAAATTAATAAAAATGAGATCCATTTATGTTCTCAACAAAAATAGTCTTCTAAGTAATTTCTCACGACAACTCACTTCTCAAAAACATCGATAATAAATAATAATAATGGCAGCCCATTATACGTCCCACTGCTGGTCACGAGTCTCTCCCCTTTTTGGGGGGAGGCCTGGAGCTTACTCCACCACGCAGCTCCAATGCGGATTGGTGGAGGTGGGTGGGTTAGTGGCCAACCCGCTGTCGGATGTTTTCAAACCGCCCATAAGGCCTCCGACAAGGTTTAACGACTGCTATCTATCGATAGCAACCGGGACCGACGGCTTAACATGCCCTCCGAAGCACGGAAATGCTTATGATCTACAACAGCCGCCGGGCCATGCGCGCTTCAAAAAAAACATCAAAATCTTCCTTAAATTGGTGAAATACTCTGTTTTCTTTTGTAATGAGATCTGGTACAGGTAACTTATGTATTATTTGCTCAATTGGTACATCTGCAATATCCTTTTCATCCAATTTAAATAGAGTTCCTTTCTGGTGGCAAACTTTAAGGAAAGTCACTCTCAGTTCGCCGTCATCATCGTCAAAATAGGAGCAGATAGCCGCATAGCGATATTCTTCATTCCTTATCATATATTTAGTCAAAATATAATCGCCGCTGCTGTAGCTACCTCGATCTATTTCGCAAATGTCTTGCGTAGCGTTCAGGATTAACACAAAAGTTACAAATTGTATCTTAAGGTCTTACAGACTGTTGCGGTTGGGCTTTAATTCTACTGAGTATTGGATCCCATGTTGGTGACAATCGTCAACCATCTTTTCTATTGAAATTTGGATGTTTTTATCACAATAGCCTCGCGAACCATTCTTGGTATTCTTGGAATGCTTTGAAAACTTCGGGTTCGACTTTAAATAATCATCATCCGAAAACTAGTTTTATTTCAATGAGTGTAGCTCGCGAAAACCTAAGAAAATACTATGTTGTTGTAAGCCGCTAACTGTTGGTATTGATAGATTGCAATTCAACTCAGGGTGGTTAATATTGCCTTTCGTGTAAGTGGACAGTGTGATATAGTCATCTTTGGAGTCTGTGAACACCGTGAAAGTATTTAAGCGTGTACCTTGTGCAACTGGTAACTTTGTCTGATATAGAATAAATCTAAGCTTGAAATGATCACATTCATTTGGGCTGCAGAAACAACTTAGTGTTTTCATGGTAAGATTGTTAGGATGGTAAGCTTGAAAGCCTTGCCTTGCTTTGAAGCCTTGAAAGCAACTATTTCAGACGAGTTCTCTTTAATGAAGATGCTCATCTGCTCAATTTCACAGCCTTCAATCACATTCACTTTTATACCTGGACATCTCTTACGAATCACAGTTGCAAAATCTTTTAAATTCGTTATATCAGCCTACCTCCTGTAGCAATGACTTGATCCCTTCTACTTTTTTTTTAAATACCTTTGTTTTTTGATGTATTTATCTAATTTAATAGGGTCGCTTTTTATCTTTGCCAAGCGAGCCTTTTCAGCCTCTCGTTTGTTTTGTAATATCTCTTCCTTAGATAATTTGTGGTTTTTCGTAGGAGGCGGCATGATGTTTCAACTGAAATAAGTAAAATATATTCTTAAGCGTGGTAATAATTAATTCAAATAAGCTCAAAAATAAAAACTGTCAGAACTCTGGAAAATACACCAGTCCGCTGGCGCAGTATAGGCCAATGGACTGACGACAAAGCACTGACGGATAAGATAGAAATTTAAAATTATAACCTGAAGCCATGCTTCTTTACGTATTTTTGGATATCAAGAAGAAATATTAATACAAATAACAATTAACTAAATATAAATAGAAATAAACTGCCGTATAACAAGTTAATACCAACTCACCACAGTACTGAGATTTTGACCGGACCCAACACGTGTACACGAGGCAACAGCGACTCTAGCACTCGCATCGTAATGGCGACCGTCAACCACCGTGGTGTGTAGCTAACTTCACTACTAACCTTGAAATATAGAGGGCGTTCGGTCTTGAGTCCGTGATATTTACCGAGAATTTCAAATTTTAAAAACGCACAACGGACTGATTACTGACTTTGAACTCAAAGTTTACTTTTTATTTTTAAAATAATGGCAAGAATATTACCTTTGAAAACTATGGCATATACTGTAAAGTACATTGTAAATTTCGATTAAATAGTAAGTTTTTTAGTTTAGATTGCGCAGTTTTGGGTTTGCGTCACGCCAGAAGACTGAAGTTTTGAGCATCTATAGTGATGTTTTAGATACTTGTATTTGAAATAAATACCTGATATTGGTTGACCAAAATAAAGAACATTTCATTATTTTAAACCCAAATAAAATTTCGACAAAATATAGAGAAAATTTCTATTTATGGACTGGCGACAGAGAGTTACCCAATTTTTGTATATTCACCCTTATAATTTTTCAGCTGCCGCGACAATGTCTGCTACAGCTCAACGTACTGCCGATTTTGGACCCTGGGTTTTTAACGCAAATCAAAGGGACCAGAACTTCCAGACATATCCGAGGAAAAAGGCCATACAGCGTAAGTTACTAATATAGACATCTCCATGTACTGGCAAATGCGTCGAGACGAGACGAACCTTGCGTCCAGTCCGCAGTCTGTCAACCGAACTACGACGGTCAAACCATTCCAATAAGGAGGTAGTAAATATAATGTAATAAAACCGCCATTGCTATTGCTAACCCGCATGCATTAAGTTGCAATTCCGTGGGTCGCGAACGATCGGGGCCGCGCGCGGCCTAAGACGTCATCGGTCGCGCGCGACTATAGATGCAGTATGAAAATGTATGGAACCGCTTCCGTGGCTCGCGACAGACGCGCGCGGGCAACGACTGTCGCGAGCCGCGCGCGGCCGTTCGTATATTGACATCAGAAACATCATGGATTTCATGGCGGAAACATAACGAACCTCTATGGTGAAACCATTTTACCACAGGCTCGTTACACAACACATAATATATTTGACATTTTGACAGACAACACCGACTTATCTCGAAATTAGAAAGACATAGGTTAAGATCCCACTGCAGAATCATTTCGTTCACCCAAATATGCTGCAAACCTAATTTTATGCAACTTTATAATCTAGAGAATATATATCCACTAGGTTGCCTATCAAAAAAATGGCCGCAAGTATTAATTAAATATGGGTCGATTCGTCCCGCGGACCGAAACGCCCCAAAACCCCCATATACAAACTTTCCCCTCTGTCAAACTACAAAACCAAATGGTCCTGTGCCTATCGCTAAGATAATAATGGTGTGCGTGAAATTGTTTATGTATTTTGCTAAAGTCAAAGTGTGAGTTTCATAGTTATAGACGATTTTGGTTTGGCACACGTATTTCCCCCCGCAAAAAATTACAGACTGTTTTGCATCAGTAATAAACGCTATTGCTACTCCCCTCCAGTCCGCGGCGACACATCGCCCATCGTCGGCACTTATCAGTTTAAGGTTATTATTAACTAGCTGACTGAGCAAACGTTCTGCCATACAATAAACATCACAATATTGATTTATTATCGAAAATTAGCGTCAGGCGTTATGGAACTACGCGAATTGGACACCATTTTGGCGCAGCCGTGTGACACATATTATCTATTTACCTACCTACTAACTTTAACTTAACTTTCTGTTGTTACTATGAAATCGGCTTCGTTTATAACGTTGTTTTAATGTTTCTTTTTTTCAGATGGTAAACTCATGTTCATCTAATTGTTTTATATTATTTCGCATTAACACATGCTTGTGAAATATATTTTTATTTTTAAAGAAATGAAAGAAAAATTTGACTTCAGGCGAGGCTCGAACTCGCGATTCGAAAATTCGACAAATCGGGCAGGGCTTCAGTAGCTCAATTGGAAGAGCGGCTGGACTAGATTCCCAGTAGGTCGCGAGTTCATGTTCATCTAGTTTTTTATTCCGCCTAACTTTACATAGAAAAGGACGATAGCCTAGAAATCTGGATGAAGGAACCTGGACCTAATCGTCTTACATTAAACTGCAAATTGGTATAACATGTTCACAGTTGTACCAGACAACTAAGGGAGACACTTAAAATTATACAGGACAACCACATTTAGAAGATATGTTTTTTTCATACAAGACATTTATGAAAAGTTACACTCATTCGCATGTGTGAGATTCAAAGTTCAGCCAACACAGAGCAATCAATAGCGATATTTAAGATGCAGTGGACAGGAAACAGAGCACGAAGAACCTACGGCTGTGATAGTAGAAGGGTTTTCGAGGAACGATGGCGTGCCGGAAGACGAAGCGGACTTACGAGCTGGTGAAGGTCGCGGTCAATGGAGACCCGAGACCGGTCGTTGTAAGGCTTTTGTCTAACTGTGGACGACTTTCGGATGAAATTATGATTATACAACGTGTAAAATAATGAAGAAATAATATTTAAGGGTGTTGATACACATTATGATGTCCGTCCGGCTGTCTGTCACCATTATTCTCTCTTCTATCTGTATTTCATAAACCGCGATGGCTAGAAAGCTGACGTTTTCACAAATTATGAAAAAAGAATAAAGAAAAAATTAAAAATTAAAAAGGGTCCCCATACAATAAACGTGTTTTCTTCGTATTTTTGCTCAATATCAAAAAACTGTAGCAGGTAGACGTTTAAAATATTCACAGAATATTAAATTGTACATTACCTTTGAAAATGAATACAATAAAAATACAATACAACAAACGTAATTTTAAGCAATTTTTTACTCAATGTTAATAAAGAGGTAGAAACTTGAATTTTTTTTTTATATTGTCCCACTGCTAGGCAAGGCCCTCCTATTTTCTTCCACCTATCGCTTTTGCAACTTTGACCCAATTGGGTTGAAAGCGATCGATATCGTCTCGCCAGCGTTTTCGAGGTCTGCCTCGGTAGCGCCGAGTATCCGGAGTCCAATATGTTGCCATTTTTGCAAATTTTTCGCAAAGCATTCTGCAAACATGACCCGCCAACTCCCACTTCAACTTCGCTGCTTTTAGGCCTCTATCCACGATACCCGTTTTTCGCGAATGATAGTGTTACGTATTTCCTTCGCTCGCTTCACACCCAGGATGCTGCGTTCCATCGCTCGTTGGCAAACTTTGGGTTTTGTTTTCTGAGCATGAGCACACCGCGGACACTCCGCCAAAATTCCATACAAACGCTTAATTTGGTCTCTATTACACAGACATCAATCAGTGACGTGTATTTGTGTGCGTAGCACGTAGAAAATGCCAACCGTCGCCTATAAGAGGGGAAGTGGTTGGGTGATGCGGGGAAATCGGGCGGGACGTCGAAGTGTCCATTCTATACGTAGTATAATTACATATTCTCTGGCATCAGTTAAAGACCAGGTTTGAGCACCGTAGGTTAGGACTGGCAAAATACACATGTCGACGAGTTTCCGCTTTAGGGATAGCTGAAGGTCTTTCTTCATAAGGTGCTTCATGGACCAGAAACTATTCCAGGCGTTGTTAACTCTCCGGTCAACTTCTTTATCTTGCCTTCGAAGGAAACGAACTGGCCCATATACACATACTCATCGACATAGTGTATTTCCTGTCCGTCCACCTCGACCTTACGTTTTATGATGTTGGTCATCAATTTGGTTTTGGACTGGTTCATTTCTAGCCCGATCTCGGCGCTTGCTGCGCTCAGGTCTTGAAGGAGTTCTTTGAGTTCCGCAGCGCTATTAGTAAACAAAACATTGTCGTCAGCAAAGTGAAGACTAGTAAGGTTTTTGCCTACGACATTTACCCCTTTGTTCAGCCATGGTGTATTAAGGTTGTTGAATATTTCCTGCATAGTACTAGTAAATAGTTTGGGAGAGAGCGGATTTCCCTGCTTTACACCCTTTTTAATCATGAATTTTGACCCTGAAGATTATAATTGTATGTTGGCGTAACTGTTGTTGCATATTAATTTAATGAGGAGCATTGTTTGGCAATAGATGTCGCTACTGCCACCATAATAATGCAATGCAATATAATATGTGAAGGAAAGATTTGACAAAATCGGGCAGGACTTCGGTAGCTCAATTGAAAGAGCGGCTGGACTAGATTCCCAGTGGCGGCGAGTTCGAGTCTCGCCTGAAGTCAAATTTTTCTTTCCATTTTTCTTTAAAATAAAATATATTTCACAAGCATGTGTTAATGCGAAATAATATGAAAACAATTATTAAGGGTAAAAGCGACTTCTTTACGATATTTAATAAACTGCAAAGTTTATTATATCGATTGCCCAACTAGGAAACTAGCATTGTTTGGCAATAGATGTCGCTTTTACTATGTTGTTTTCCACCTCTTAGCCACTAGAAACCCTACTCCGTGATGTGCCTTTGTTTCGCCTATGTGGAAAAACATATAATCTTCACTTCCTGACGTCAGTTCCCCAAATCTTCTATTCCCACTATATCCCATTTGATATCATGCATGATCTGATCCTGCAAAGCATTTTCTAGTTCTACAAGTCTGTCGTCATTTATTATTGTGAAAACATTGTAAGTCATAACATTAAGCGTAGCGGTGTCCTTCAAAACAGTAGCCAAGTTTGTATGACGGTTTTGAGAGACCACCCGGAGATTCATCTGACCCCTGACTCTGGTGGGTCCCACTCGCGGTGGGCCGATACACGTCAATGTCAGCACCACCACTGAAGTCGCCGGGCACTTGGGATATGGTTATAGGTGTACTCGTCATAAAAAGGGGGGTTTAGACCATAGTCCGCCACGCTGGTCCAGTGCGAGTAGGTCGGTTTGCCGGCACCTCGTTTGTCTATCAGCAGAGTGCACCACGAGCAGGTGAGGTTGACTTGAGTCTGCGAGATGATAGGTCGACTCTATACACTCCACATATATAAAAGTAATTTTCTTTTATACATGATGGTATGGAACGTCCAATATTTCAAATGAGCAATAATTGTTTAAAGTGGTCGCACTGAACACTGTTAATTAAGTATGAAATTCAACATGTTTGAATAATGAAGTTATGAAGCAGGACGGTGTTATAATTGGAATTTACCCTATATAAATTGGTTGCAGTAATTTTAAAACAAGAAACACCAAATGTTTCATAGCGCTATGAACTTCTTTTGGGTCTACATTTTCCTGTTTGGTAAGCATTATCTATCTAACTAGCTGATATCCGCGACTTCATTCGCATTGTTTACATTATTACCTGTGTAGAACATTTGCCCCCTTTTCACTAAAAAGCTGATTTTTCTTAAGTAGCTGAATTTCGACAAGACGCCCATTTTTTTTTCCTTGCAACAATTTTGGTAAATGGTAGCTAAAAGGGGGAGTAGGGATGAAAGATGATGAATTAACGAATCAAAAAAAAATACTAACAGGATATTTCTTTGTTTATTCTCAAGATAATTATTAAAATAATACGAAAAAGTATTTTTCCTCCAAAATTAAAACGTAACTTTACGCCTGTAATCCCCGAAGGGGTAGGCAGAGGCAAATGCGTGCATTCAATCATACATGCAAACACCCAAAATTAAAGGTTTCATCAAGGGAGTCCCGCTTCTCTCTATACATATCATACTTGCCGCTAAATGGTAGTGTTCAGCACTATAGTGATCCCGTCAGGTGGTAATGTACGGCCCTGTATTTTCCGGCACAGAGGCATAACACCTTAAGCCTCAGGAGTGGTAACGCATCTGCATTTTGACCTCTGGTCATTGTGTGGGTGTCTATAGGCTGCAGTCATCACTTAACATCAATGTGAACTGCATGCTTGTTTACCACTTTTATTACATAAAAAAAAAACAGGGATTTTAGTATTATTACAATACGTGCATCGTAGCCGGGAGCGTAGTGGAATAACACGTTTATCGTATCTGGTGCGTACCGGCCGGGTGCCAACTGGAACGGGGGCCTACTGAACTAACCCTAATTTCCTCCTTATAATTTTTCAGCTGCCGCGACAATGTCTGCTACGGCTCAACGTACTGCCGATTTTGGACCCTGGGTTTTACCCATAAATAAAAAAGGCCAAAACTTCCAGACATATCCGAGGAAAAAGGCCATTGGGCGTAAGTTACTAATATAGACAATACAATACAATAATTGTAGACATCTCCATGTACTGGCAAATTCGTCGAGACGTGACTAACCCTTCGTCCAGTCCGCAGTCTGTCAACCGAACTACGACGGTCAAACCATTCCAATAAGGCAGTAGTAAATATAATAATAGGTTGGGGAAAAAGTCTTTTCGCATTATTGGTCTTCGAAAGTATGACCATATTTCTCACTTTCGTTCCAAGCTTAAATGGCTCTCCATTCGTCAGAGACGATCCGTTCGGATTCTCTGCCAACTTTTTGCAATCATTAACGATCCATGTTCTCCCGATTATCTTAGGCATAAATTTAAATTTCTGGGTGATTCTCACAATCTGAACCTTCGCTCACTTGAAAACCTTACTCTTGATATCCCGCTTCACCGCACTGGTTTTATGTCCAACTCCTTTGCTGTTACAGCTATAAAACTCTGGAATAGGCTGCCCGTGGATATAAGAAGAGCTCGGAGTAAAATTTCGTTTAAATCTAAGGTTCGCCATCATTTTCTAAAATCTGCTTTGTAATTCATGGTCATCATATAATTTTAACACCAATTTGTATACATGTACATATACGATATATTTATATATATAATTTATATTTTAGTATATCGATTTAGTTCTATGTATTTTAAGTAATATTAAGAAGTAATAATATATTATATATACCTACTATATATATACTTACCTTACGTATTTATGTTTCTCATATTTGCCTGTGCTAAATTTATCCATCTTTCCCGTTCTAAGTTGTTTCGAGTTATTTAATATCCTTGCACCTTTTCGTTGACTTTCTGTTCTACCTCTGGTTGACTGGGAGATAATGCCTAGGGGCATTAAGTCCGCCATATGTACTTCTCATGTGCATTAAAGTATAAATAAATAAATAAATAAATAGTATGTATGAACTTGTAATAAAATCTCTTTGGCTGTAGTATTTGTATCTGGCTGGTTTTGGTATCATTGAAAGTCAAAAATTTAAAGAACATAATTCCAAATGCAAATTAGGCAAATGTGTGATTTTCATTTGTTTTTCGTACTGTCAAGATGAGTGAATCTAATGAAGAAATTCGATACATTTTAAAATTTTACTACAAAAAGGTAAAAATGCAACGCAAGCCGCGAAAAAAATTTGCGATGTTTATGGACCTAGTGCAGTGTCTGTGAGAGTAGCACAAATTTGGTTAAGGCGTTTTCAATCCGGAAATTTTGATGTCTAAGATGCATCTCGCTCTGGTCGCCCTAATACGGATAAAATGGATGCCATTTTTGAAAAAGTGGAGCAAGATCGACATATCAGTAGTTACGACGTAGCTGAAGAACTGAGAATAGATCATCAACAAAACAGTTTTGGCGCATTTGAAAAAAGCGAGTTGTTGAGTTGAGTGAGTACGTTGAGTTTATTTTTTGTACCTAGTACAAAAAATAAACTCGATATTTGGGTACCTCACGAGCTCACTGAAAGAAACCCAATGAACCGTGTACTCATTTGTGATTCTTTATTACGACGTAATGAAACCGAATCATTTTTTAAGAAGCTGATAACTGGTGATGAAAGATGGATCACGTACGACAAGAACGTGCGAAAAAGGTCGTGGTCAAAGGCCGGTCAGGCTTCACAGACTGTGGCGAAACCCGGGTTAACTCGCAATAAGGTGATGTTGTGTATTTGGTGGGATTGGAAGGGCATCATTCATTATGAGCTATTACCACCAGGCAGGACTATCGATTCTGAACTCTACTGCGAACAACTGATGAGATTAAAGCAAGAATGTGAGAGAAAGCGGCCAGAATTGATCAACAGAAGGGGTGTGGTGTTTCATCATGATAACGCTAGACCTCACACAATCAGCCACTCAGCAAAAATTAAGAGAGTTTGGCTGGGAGGTGTTAATGCATCCGCCGTATAGTCCTGACCTTGCACCTTCAGATTTCCACCTGTTTCGGTCTCATGAATGTTAGGTTAACATCACGAGAGGACTGCCAAATCCACTTGTCGCGGTATTTTGATGAGAAGTCCCAAACTTTTTATAGCAATGGGATCATGTCCCTACCTACAAGATGGCAAAAGGTTATCGAACAAAATGGTACATACCTACTTTAGTTAAATTTAAATAAACTATATTAAAAAATGTTTTGAATTATCTTAAAAAATGCGAAGAAACTTTTTTCCCAACCTAATATAATAACGTCGGATGGGCAGCCGCAATAAAACTACCGCCATTGCTATTGCTAACACGCATGCTTTAAGGTGCAATTCCGTGGGTCGCCACCGACCGCGGCCGCGCGCGGCCTAAGGATTCAACGGTCGCGCGCGACTATAGATGCAGTATGAAAATGTATGGAACCGCTTCCATGGCTCGTTACAGACGCGCGCGGCCTACAACTATCGCGAGTCGCGCGCGGCCGTTCGTATATTGTCATCAGTAACGTCATGGATTTCATAGCGCCAAGTGGCGCAAAATATAACGAACCTCTATGGTGAAACCATTTTACCACTGGCTCGTTACACAGCACATATAATATACTCGACATTTTGACAGACAACACCGACTAATATCGAAATTTTCAAGACAAAGGTTAAGATCCCACTGCAGAATCATTTCGTTCACCCAGATAAGCTGCAAACCTAATTTTTACGCAACTTTATAATCTAGATAATATATATCCACTAGGTTGCCTAGAAAAAAATGGCCGCAAGTATTAATAAAATATGGGGTGATTCGTCCAGCGGACCGAATAGACCCATTCAGAAGGCATTGTTAGGCGTTTCGGTCCGATACGCCCCAAACCCCCAAATGCAGGCTATCCCCTCTAACTACAAGACCACATGGTCCTATGCCTATCGCCAAGATATTTAAACGTGTGCGTGAAATTGTTTACGTATTTTGTTAAAGTCAAGGTGTGAGTTTCATAGTTACAGACGATTTTTGTAGTGTGACTGTTAGGCACACGTATTTCCCCCCGCAAAAAATGACAGACTGTTTTGCATCGGTAATAAACGCTATTGCTACTCCGCGGCGACCAGTAGGCCGAGTTGCTCCTTATTTAGAGTGGATATTATGGCACATCCCCCATCGTCGGTCACTCATCAGTTTAAGGTTATTATTAACTAGCTGACTGGGCAAACGTTCTGCCATACAATAAACATCACAATATTGATTTATTATCGAAAATTAGCGTCAGGCGTAATGGAACTACGCGAATCGGACATCATTTTGGCGCAGCCGTGTGACACATATATTATTATCTATTTACGTACCTACTTACTCGTTTTTGTTGTTACTGTGAAATCAGCTTCGTTTATAACGTTGATTTTTTTTTTCAGATAGTAAAATCATATTCATCTAGTTTTTTATTCCGCCTAACTTTACATAGTAAACGACGATAGCCTAGAAATCTGGTATGAAGGAACCTGGACCTAATCGTCATACATTCAACATGGTCATGCATATTGAAGACCACATTTTTATACAAGATATTTATGAAAAGTTAAACATACTCAATCGCTTGTGTGAGAATCAAAGTACGGCAGATAGAGCCCAAACAATAGTGGTACTGAAGTTGCAATGGACAGGAAACAGAGCACGAAAACCTATAGCTGTTAGAGTAGAAGGGTTTTCGAGGAACGATCGCGTGCTGGAAGACGAAGCGGACTTACGAGCTGGTGAAGGTCGCGGTCAATGGAGACCCAGGACCAGTCGTTGTAAGGCTTTTGTCCAACTGAGGACGACTTTCGGCTGAAATTATAATTATACGCCGTGTAAAAAAATGAAGAAATAATATTTAAGGGTGTTGATATACATTAATATGTCCGTCCGGCTGTCTGTCACCAGGCTATAATTCATAAACTGCGATAGCTAGAAAGCTGACATTTTCACAAATTATGAATGTCCGTTGCCGCTATACAAATACAAAAAATTATAAAGGGTCCCGATACAACACAAACGTATTTTCGCACACAGGTAGACGCTTAAAATATTCACAGAACAGTAAATTGTACATTATCTTTAAAAATGAATACAATAAAAATACAATACAACAAACGTTAAGCAATTTTTTTATTAGATGTTAATAAAGAGGTAGAAACTTGTTTTTTTTTTATAGCTTTAATTGTCCCACAGCTGGGCAAAGTCCCCTCCCCCTATTTTCTTTCACCTATCGCTTTTGCAACTGCGAGCCAATTGGGTTCAAAGCGATCGATATCGTCTCGCCAGCATTTTCGAGGTCTGCCTCGGTAGCGCCGAGTATCTGGGGTCCAATATGTTGCTATTGTTGCCCATTTTTCGGAAGACATTCTGCAAACATGACCCGCCCACTCCCACTTCAACTTCGCTGCTTTTAGGCCTACATCCACGATACCCGGTTTTTCGCGAATGATAGTGCTACGTATTTTCTCCGCTCGCTTCACACCCAGGATGCTGCGTTCCATCGCTCGTTGGCAAACTTTGAGTTTTGCTTTCTGAGCATCAGTTAAAGACCAGGTTTGAGTACCGTAGGTTAGGACTAGCAAAATACACATGTCCACGAGATTCCGCCTTACGTTTTTGCCTCCGATATTTACCCCTTTGTTCAGCCATGGTGTATTAAGGTTGTTGAATATTTCAATCAATCAATCAATCAATCAATCAATCAAAACTTTGTGAATTCTGTACACTATATTCTGGTATTGCAAACTAGCATTATTTATATATTTATCTATATATAAATTTTGGAATTGGTTTGATAGCTGTAAATCAAATGCATCTCTATCATTTACCATATTTTGTTTATTACGTTTCTTATGATTATTTATGAATATTTTGGCACGGTGAATTTCAAGAATTTCAAAGTTTAAATTGAATTTTTGCTCGAATGGGTCTATGATCTGAGCTGAATTTAATGTTCTTTAGCACGGTTGTGTCTTTAATAATATGTTTATAGGATGTTAAAATGTAATCTATTTTGTTTTTTATGTTGCTATCAGGTGAAATCTATGTCCAGCGTCTATGGGATTTCTTCTTGTAGAAACTGTTGCTCAAAAACATACTGTGTCTTAAACAGAATTGCAGAAGACGTGTGCCACTGTATTGTCCATGTTCCTTTGCATCATCATAAGCCTTATCGAGTGTAAGATAAAAATCTTCTACGTCTTGGTTGGATTGTGCTGAAGTAGGTGCGTAGACTTGGATAAATGTCAAAACTTTACGACGTATAATTTGAAGTTTCAGCACAGCAACTCGTTCAGAATAACTGATAAATTCTACAATTTTTTTTTGTAATGGAAGTGGGAAACAAGCTTGCAGTTCACATTGATGTTAAGTGATGGTTTAGACCATAGTCCACCGCGCTGGTCCAGTGCGAGTAGGCGGACGGTTTGCCGGAACCTCATTTGTCTATCAGCAGAGTGCACCACGAGCAGGTGAGGTTGACTTGAGTCAGCGAGATGATAGGTCGACTCCATACACTCCACATTTATAAAAGTAATTTTCTTTTATACATGATGGTAATTGTCCGGTTTTTATTTCATTCTTTATAATATTTCAAATGAGCAATAATTGTTTAATGTGGTCTCACTGAACACTGTTAATTAACTATGAAATTTAATATGTTTGAATAATGAAGTTGTGAAGCAGGACGGTGTTATAATTGGAATTTACCCTATATAAATTGGTTGCAATAATTTTAAAACAAGAAACACCAACTGTTTCATAGCGCTATGAACTTTTTTTGGGTTTACATTTTCCTGTTTGGTAAGCATTATCTATCTAACTAGCTGATATCCGCGACTTCATTCGCATTTTTATCATTATTACCTGTGTACCTTTTTAGTAAAAATGGGGAAAAATGTTCTATTTTTCCCCATTTTTACTAAAAAGCTGATTTTTCTTAAGTAGCTGCAATTCGACTAGAAGCCCATTTTTTTCCTTAAAATAATTTTGGTAAATGGTAGCTACAAGGGGGATAAGGGATGAAAGATGTTGAATTAACGAATCAAAAAAAAATACTAACAGGATATTTCTTTGTTTATTCTCAAGATAATTATTAAAATAATACGAAAAAGTATTTTTCCTCCAAAATGAAAACGTAACTTCACGCCTGTAATCCCCGAAGGGGTAGGCAGAGGTAAATGCATGCATTCAATCATTTATAATACACCCAAAATTAAAGGTTTCGTCAAGCTTCTCTCTAAACATATTATACTTGCCGCTAAATGGTAGTGTTCAGCACTGTCGTGTTCCCGTCAGGTGGTAATGTACGGCCCTGTATTTTACGGCACAGATGCATAACACCTCAGGCCTCAGGAGTGGTAACGCATCTGCATTTTGACCTCTGGTCATTGTGTGGGTGTCTATAGGCTGTAGTCATCACTTAACATCAATGTGAAGTGCATGCTTGTTTGCCACTTTTATTACATAAAAAAACCAGGGATTATAGTATTATTACAATACGTGCGTCGTGACCGGGAGCGTAGTGGAATAACAAATTTATCGTATCTGATGGTTACTGGCCGTGTGCCACCTGGAACAGGGGCCTAATGAACTAAACTGAAGTGTTTTAGGCTTATTAAAGAGCAATAGGGATAATTGATACGGCACTGTAACTTTCACAAACCACGTTTATTCGAAGACTGGCTGACGTAACAAGTGTCTCAAGTACCCCCCAATAATGGTATATACAAATATATCACACCCTAATTACCTCCTTATAATTTTTCAGCTGCCGCGACAATGTCTGCTACGGCTCAACGTTCTGCCGATTTCGGACCCTGGGTTTTTAATGCAAATAAAAAGGGCCAAAACTTCCCGACATATCCGAGGAAAAAGGCCATAGGGCGTAAGTTACTAATAAAGACAATACAATACAATAATTGTAGACATCTCCATGTACTGGAAAATTCGTCGAGACGTGACGAACCCTTCGTCCAGTCCGCAGTCTGTCAACCGAACTACGGCAGTCAAACCATTCCAATAAGGCAGTAGTAAATATAATTAACGTCGGATGGGCAGCCGCAATAAAACTACCGCCATTGCTATTGCTAACACGCATGCTTTAAGGTGCAATTCCGTGGGTCACGATCGATCGGGGCCGCGCGCGGCCTAAGACGTAATGCATGGCTAAACTATGGTGTTATTTTGTGGCGAAATAGCACCGAAGCACAAAACAAAAGAAACTTATTCGTATTCTTATAAAAATTAAAGAAACAGAAAGCTGTCGACCCCATTTTCAAGACCGCAAAATACTCACTCTACCTTCTATATATATTTTCGAAATTTGTAAATTTGTTCAAAATAATTCAACCTTTTTTAAATACCGACGAGAATTTCAAAGCAATTATTCAATGCGTAATAAAAACAAACTGATGTTACCAAATTCCAGGCTCACTTTACATACATCCAGTCCGTATGTTATGGCCATTAAAACGTTTAATAAATTACCAGAATCCTTAAAATGCGAAACGAAAAACAAAATTTTCCTTAAGAATTTAAAAAACATACTTGTAAAATAATGTTATTATAATATACAAGAATATTTTAACGATAAATTATAAAAATCTTTATAAAATAGTACTAAACCAATTTTCTATTTACCAATTTAAAAAAATAATTTTGCTATGAAGAACCTCTCCTCTCCTATTATTATATAATTTTGCTGTGCCCAAATGGGTCTGTAATGTGATACTAATACTATTATTGTCCAACGACACTACCATTGCAGAATGCTAATAAATTATTGAATTAAATTGAATTAATGACGTCATCGGTCGCGCGCGACTATAGATGCAGTATGAAAATGTATGGAACCGATTCCGTGACTCGCGAGAGACGCGCGCGGCCAACGACTGTCGCGAGCACAGATCACTTTAAACTAGTAGCCGCGCGCGGCCGTTCGCTTATTGACATCAGAAACATCATGGATTTAATAATGGAAACCTAACGAACCTCTATGGTGAAACCATTTTACCACTGGCTCGTTACACAGCACATAATATATTTGACATTTTGACAGACAACACCGACTAATCTCGATATTTTCAAGACATAGGTTAAGATTCCAGTGCAGAATCATTTCGTTCACCCAGATATGCCGCAAACCTAATTTTTACGCAACTTTATAATCTAGAGAATATATATCCACTAGGTTGCCTATCAAAACATGGCCGACATGGCAAAACATTAATACTTGCGGCCATTTTTTGATTCGTCCAGCGAACCAAATAGACCCATTCAGAAGGCATTGGTAGGCGTTTCGGTCCGATACGCCCCAAAACCCCCATATGCAGGCTTTCCCCTCTGTCAAACTACAAGACCAAATGGTACTATGCCTGTCGCCCAGATATTTAAATGTGTGCGTGAAATTGTTTATGCATTTTGTTAAAGTAAAGGTGTGAATTTCATAGTTATAGACGATTTTTGTAGTGTGAGTGTTTGGCACACGTATTTCCCCCCGCAAAAAATGACAGACTGTTTTGCATCGGTAATAAACGCTATTGCTACTCCCCTCCGGTCCGCGGCGACCAGTAGGCCGAGTTGCTCCTTAATAAGAGTGGATATTATGGCACATCCCCCATCGTTGGTCACTTATCAGTTTAAGGTTATTATTAACTAGCTGACTGGGCAAACGTTCTGCCATACAATGAACATCATATTATTGATTTATTATCGAAAATTAGCGTCAAGCGTAATGGAACTACGCGAATTGGACACCATTTTGGCGCAGCTGTGTGACACATATATTATTATCTATTTACCTTGCTAATTACTCGTTTTTGTTGTTACTGTGAAATCAGCTTCGTTTATAACGTTGTTTTAATGTTTTTTTTTTTCAGATGATAAAATCATATTCATCTAGTTTTTTATTCCGCCAACTTTACATAGAACAGGACGATAGCCTAGAAATCTGGTATGAAGGATCCTGGACCTAATCGTCATACATTAAACATCGTCATGCATATTGGTATAACATGTTCACAGTTATACAAGACAACTTACGGTAACACTTAAAATTATACAAGCCAACCTCATTTACAAAACGAGATTTTTCATACAAGATATTTATGAAAAGTTAATTCACATGCGAATGACATACTCATTCGCATGTGTGAGAG
This sequence comes from Macrosoma leucophasiata, assembly GCA_036365455.1. NCBI lineage: Eukaryota > Metazoa > Arthropoda > Insecta > Lepidoptera > Hedylidae > Macrosoma > Macrosoma leucophasiata. The sequence continues at coordinate 7,240,256 of JAWQUS010000015.1, forward strand.
TCAAAGTGCAACCAATAGCGGTACTGAAGTTGCAATGGATAGGAAACAGATCAAGAAAAACCTATGGCTGTTAGAGTAGAAGGGTTTCCAAGGAACGATTGCGTGCTGGAAGACGAAGCGGACTTACGAGCTGGTGAAGGTCGCCGTCAATGGAGACCCAGGACCGGTCGTTATAAGGCTTTTGTCCAACTATAAACGACTTTCTGCGGTTGAAATTATGACTATACAACGTGTAAAATAATGAAGAAATAATCTTAAGGGGTACATTGTTTCCATAGTGTTATGCAGCATAGTCCTAATTAGGCAATTGATAAAGTTATAGTTTAGGCTAAAATCGAAGTCAAAATTTTGCTCAAAAGTTTTAAGTAACAACCCTGTTTTGATGTCACTGCTTCTCTACTTCTCGCCGCGCTGCCGCGACCCCGCCCGTATGTCTTCGTGCAAATCTCTTTGTTTAGGGTTGTACATTTTTTTCTCATTTAAATGTGTAATTGTATGAAAAATAAATATAGAGCTGTTGATGTCGATAGTTTGTCACTTGATTGTGTATACAATGTATATCATCACCCTTAGATATGATGTCTTCAAAATTTTACACTATTGTATATATCATACGGTCAATCATATAGTGACAGTTTGATTATTTTGTAGCCGAAAATCCTTAGCTCAGCATTGTTCAAGGTAATTTGGTATATATTGTTTCCACAACAATGATAATCTCAATCAGATCATAAAAGTGTGTGCTGTCTTTTCGAAAACTCTCTATCACATTCAAAATCCCACACGGAACGTTTATTCCATTTCAATAAAAATGATTCTATTCTTTTATATATTTCACTTTCATATAAATGTGGAATCTATATTAATCCAGTCTGTTTTTCCTTCTCATTCACAACACATATTACTTTGATATTTCATTAAAAACATAATAAATATTACCATTCCAAATGACTATTGTTTTATTTTACACACAACAGGTGTCAATTTATCAATCCCACCAAAAACATAATCATGTAAAATGTTGCCACGACGAGACCATGTCGCTCGCAACGTCAACATGCCAAAAAGAGGTTCCAGGTATACCATACACAAATTGCATTGATGTGTGAGGCGGGGAAATCGGGGGGGGACGTCGAAGTGTCCATTCTATACGTAGTATTTTTAAAAAGAAAGAAAAATAATTATTTTTTGGCACACACAACAAAAACAATAATAAAAAAAAATTAAAAGAAGTAAAAGAATTTTCTATAATTTGTCTCTTTCAATCTAGGTTGTCTGGCAAAGATCGCTTTAAGCGATAAGACCGCATATTGTGCTTTTTACTTAAGTGCTATTGTTTCTGTATTTTCTTTTTGTAATGTGTACAATAAAGAGTGAAATAAATAAATAAGAATTGTTACATATTTGGTTGTGGGAAGCCAAAAAACGGCATCCACCTCAACTGATTGCTGCAACAGTGGCTGCAGCGCTGATATTCTGGTGGGTCCTAGTAGAATCACGAACCTCAAATCGCCAGGCAATGCTTGTACGACGAGAAAAAAAAATTGCCAAAAAAACTACATTTATTTATTACATATTAGACATAAATGTTTTTCAATTGAACTGACTTTATTAATTGTTAAATGTTATTAATTCATCTTTTTTGCTATCGCATTGGGGAAACCTGTAATGGTAGATTTACGAGTAAGTTCGACGAATAAATAAATAAGTAAAAATATTCTGTGGTACACTACCCATAAAGAAATATTGCACATTGAGTTTATGAAAGAGTAAGTTCGACGAATAAATAAATAAGTAAAAATATTCTGTGGTACACTACCCATAAAGAAATATTGCACATTGAGTTTATGAAAGAGTCAACCGGCTAGTTTCGACTGCGTAGAGCGCAATATCTGTTGCACACAGCCTACCTAAGTAATGATGGTGCGCTGATGGTCAAAAGGAGATGTTGCGAGCTCGGCTCTAGATCGTACACATCCTCGAAAAATGGGTAAATTAAAGAAGAATCCGAAAAAAATGCAATTTATTTATTCAAGTATATATTTTAGAGTTACAACCACATTTAATTCAAACGATTTTATCATTTTCAACCATATTCAACATGGCGGCGACACAGCCGACGCTTCTTTAAATTGGATATCGATTAGTTTAAGTTCTTAGTATTAACACATGAACTCGATTTCGATAGTATTCAGAAAATATTACTTTTTTCTCCAAGTTCTATATAATTAAAAAAATTAAAATGTCAAAATGACATCGCCCGCCATATTCGCCATGTTGGTTTTGAGTTGCGATTCTAACTGCAAATAATATTTTGTAACTGCAAACAAAGCTTAATAAGTGAAAATATGCAGTAAAAAACGTTTTTGTATTGATTTTGCCTGTTAATGATATTGTGTACAATACATGGCCGGAGGTCCATACATTTTTGCAACATCTCCTTTAATTATTTAATTAAAAGGCCGACAACTGTCATACAGGTAGTGTGCGAATGAGATAACGCTCTACAGAGCCGAAATCTCCTAAAATTTGACCATGTAATTGAGCGCACAGAGGCATAACACCTTAGGCTTCAGGAGTGATAACGCATCTGCATTTTGACCTTGGTCTTTGTGTGGGTGTCTATAGGCTGCAGTCATCACTAACATCAATGTAAGCTGCATGCTTAAAATACTAAAAATTAACAATAAACGTGTGTTCTTCGTATTTTTTCTCAATATCAAAATAACGGTACCAGGTAGACGTTTGAAGTATTAACAGAATATTAAATTTTACATGTATGTATGTATCACTTCACGCCAGGTCCCTAACGGGGTAGGCAGAGAGTGTAGAGCGCCAGATATCCCGGTCCTGACATACCTCTCGTGCCTCGTCTACCTAAATTTTACATTACCTTTGAAAATAACTACAATAAAAATGCAATATATAATGGCAACCCATTATACGTCCCACTGCTGGGCACGAGTCTCTCCCTTTTTTTGGGGGGAGGCCTGGAGGTTACTCCACCACGCTGCTCCAATGCGGATTGGTGGAGATACGGGTTAGTGGCCAACCCAATGTCGGATGTTTTCAAACCGCCCGTAAGGCCTCCGACAAGGTTTAACGACTGCTATCTATCGATAGCAACCGAAGCACGGAAACGCGCATTTTATTTGCCACTAGCGGTCACCCATCACACTACCCGACCGCGCCCGCAGTGCTTAACCGAGTAGATCGCTTACGATCTACACCAGCCGCTGGGCCATGCGCGCTTCCTACACCAGCCGCTGAGCCATGCGCGCTTCGTGAAAAATGCAATACAACAAACATAATTATAAGCTATTTTTTACTCGATGTTAATAAAGCGGTAGAAACTTGAACATATATATATATATACTAGCAGCCCGCACCGGCTTCGCACGGGTGCAATTTAGGTAGTAACAAAATATTGGTATCATAAATTACGATAAAAACTACCTTATCTCTCAAGTTGGATCGAACTGCACATGGTGTGCGAATTTTATTATAATCGGTTAAGTGGTTTAGGAGTCCATTGAGGACAAACATTGTGACACGAGATTTATATATATTAAGATTAAGATATATGTTCAAAAAAATAAATCAAATACATAATAAACAAATCAAGTTATAAAAACTTAATTTTCGTTTAAAGATAATGGTACGGAACCCTTCGTGTGCGAGTCCGTCTCGCAATGGTCCGGGTTTTTTTACATTCTTCATAATATTTCAAATGAGCAATAATTGTTTAGGGAATTGGGTTTTTGACGGGTACCTTGAAAGAGGCGTGTGGTGCTCATAGAGCAACACCGGAGGGGAGTAGCCACATGCAGGCTTTCCCCTCTGTCAAAGTACAAGCCCAAATGGGCCTATACCTGTCGCCTAGATGTTTAAATGTGTGCGTGAAATTGTTTCTGTATTTTGTTAAAGTCAAGGTGTGAGTTTCGTAGTAAAAGACGATTTTTGTGGTGTGCGTGTGTGTCGCACGTATTTCCCCACGCAAAAAATTTACAGACAGATTTTTTGTTTTGCATCGGTAATACACGCTATGGCTACTCCCCTCCGGTCCGCCGCGACCGGTGGGCCGCGTTGCTCTATGGTGGTGCTCTTATTTTAATTCATTTTCTTGGTGTATTTTTGAGTTATATAAAATAATGTTGGTGGCGTTTTGTTTGATATAGGCTTATTACAGTGCCCGTGAGTAGTGAAGTAGAATAATAGAGCGAAAACACGTCCTTTCGGGTTGCCTGGAAAACTTCATTGTAAATGTTCGGATAAAGTAGCCATCGCTTTACTCGAATTACTGACTGTAGTGACTGTGACTGACTGACGGACTGATAAATTGACTGACTGACTCTGACTTTTACGCTGCTTATTAAGAATACGAAATATCGTTTTACTTGACTCTGGCAATATGCGTAGAAACGATGCCATAAAAAAAAATGTTTAAATTGGTCTCACTGAACACTGTTAATTAACTATGAAATTTAATATGTTTGAATAATGAAGTTATGAAGCAGGACGGTGTTATAATTGGAATTTACCCTTTATAAATTGGTTGCAGTAATTTTAAAACAAGAAACACATACTGTATAGCGCTATGAACTTCTTTTGGATCTACATTTTCCTGTTTGGTAAGCATTATCTTAATATACAATATACAATACAACGTGTAACAGGATTAAATGTCAAACCCAAGACTAGTTGGTTCAGAATCGATAACCGAATCGATTTCCGGTATTTTTAATATAGGTATTTGTCCCATAATTAATTACAATTCAGGAAATGATGGTCACCCACCTCAAAGTTTGGTAATTTGGCCGGAGATATCAACAGGCTTGCCACCTGTTACATGCGGCAAAACGTAACCGGTGAAACGTGGGTGTTAGCATGTATGCTTGAATGCATGCATTTACCTCTGCCTACCCCTTCGGGGATTACAAGCGTAAAGTTACGTTTTTTATGGACACCCATTTGGAGAACAGTCAATACAAACGATAATGACACTAACATCGATTCAAAATAAAATGCTTGTCTCAACAATCTAAATAAAACTCGGCAAACTTTGTATTGCCTCACAATGAAATAATGTGTCAAAGGTTTGATACAAAACGGACTATTCTTATGGGAAAGTGAAATTGTGGTTTTTACTATTTCCCTTCAATTTCTTCATATTTTCTTACCTTTTAAACCTTCCCCGGACTTCCAAAAATCATTCAAAACCAAAATAAGCCAAATCGGACCAGCCGTTCTCAAGTTTTAGCGAGATTAACGAACAGCAATTGATTTTACGAACAGCAATTGATTTTTACATATATAGACTAGCGGCCCGCCCCGGCTTCGCGCGGTGCAATGTTGCCTACCCTCTTCTATTCGTCCTAGCGTGATGATTATACATAGATATAGTCTAAAGTCTTCCTCGATATCTTTTATAGTTTAGGCAGCGTACGCAAAATAAGTAGTGTCAGAAAAACCCAAATATCTTACGGAACACTATTTTTTCCAAAATAAAATATAGTCTATGTTACCCGTGGATAATATAGCTTTCGAATAGTGAAAGAATTTTTAAATTCGATCCAGTAGTTATTGAGCCTATTCATTACAAACAAACAAACAAAAAAATATTACCTATTTATAATATTAGGTTAGAAAGATAGATAGTCATAAGCCTGTTTACCACCAGTAAACAGGCTTTTGTTGTAATTGCTTCTTTATAATTTTAGCTACCGCGACAATGTCTGCTAACGCTCAAAGAACTGCCGGTATTCGCCCCTGGGATCTTTACTCAAAGAAAAGAGACCAAAACTTTCAATCATACTATCCAAAGAAAAAGAGCCGTGGTAAGTTACTAGTATAATAATGGCAACCCTTGATACGTCCCACTGCTGGGCACGAGTCTCTCTACTTCTTGAGAGGAGGCCTGGAGCTTACTCCACCACGCTGCTCCAATGCGGGTGCGTGGAGATGGGGGTTAGTGGCCAGCCCGCTGTCGGAAAAATAAAAAATAAAATACGCTTACACTCACAGCCCCACAGTAGGTATAAACCTGTGTCGTGGGTGCCGTTGTACACATACAACACATACACAAACACCCAGACCCAAAACAAATATCTGTAGGCCATACAAATATTTGTCCCGGTGAGGGTTCGAACCCGCGACCCTTCGAATCAAACGGTCATCTCACACTAACCGGGTCGTCAAATGTTTCGGGTCGGGATGTTTTCAAACTGCCGATAAGGCCTCCGACAAGGTCTAATGACTGCTATCTATCGATAGCAACCGGGACCGACAGCACACCGCGGGCACTCCGCCAAAATTCCATACAAATGCTTAATTTGGTCTCTATTACACAGCCATCAATCAGTGACGCGTATTTACACACGTGCACCTGTGTGCGTAGTACGTAGAAAATACCAACCGTCGCCCATAAGAGGGGAGGAGTTTGGGTGATGCGGGGAAATCGGGCGGGACGTTGAAGTGTCCATTCTATACGTAGTATTATTACATATTCTCTGCCGACGGCTTAACGTGCCCTCCGAAACACGGTAAAGTTACAGTCTAAAGCAGTAGTTCCCAAACTATTTTTCTTGTAGACCCCTTTCAATTTTTTTCAAGTAGGGATTTTGAAAATCAACTGTGATGTTGTTTTTATTTTTTTCAGGTCCTGGGATATATATCCTCTACATCTAGCTTCTTATACCACCTCAGTTATAGTAGGGGAGCCCATGAGGGGATTTTGGGATTTGCTAAAGCGCGGCAGATTAATATACAGGGGAATACCTTGTACCCTATTAAGTACTCCCACCGAATATGAGCCTTCTATATGTGGTCGTCCGTCAAGGATAAAGGATCAGATTAGTAAAAAAAAATTAATCATCAAAAATTTTCGAGCGCGTCAGATTAAGATAAGGTGAGGTAGTTACGTGCTAAAACGTGTATATTTCACTAATCTGACGATTTGAGAGTGACTTAATGAAGGGGGAGGGCTACAAAGTTGTAAAAAAAAAACATCACCTGGACATTCTCGAGCGTAGCTAATTTTTTTTTATTTTGAAGGGAATAATTCAAAGATTACGACGATATATATAATCTGACAATTTTCACAAGCCGAAGTAACAAAAATTCATCGATAAAGTTTAATGCGTGCAGGTACGTGATGTCTATATTCCCCTCTCCGCGTTTCTATTCCTATCTCACTCTTTCTCTATCTGTTATTCTCTCACTCCGTTTCCACTCTGGTTTCGGTTGCCATGACGCCATGACAGCTGATCACACAGACTACTTCGTGGCAAGGCATTGTATACAACGTATTTTCAACGTTTTTGCGTGTTTTGATTTTTATATAAGTTATATCAATTAAAATTTATCAATATTAACTATGAGTGATGTTAATGTAAAGTGTATATTTTGTGGTGAAACTACTCTGCAAAAAACAATAAAATTTACATTAAAAACATTACAAAAATGTATAAATATTTTAGAGTATCGTAGGAGCAAACAGGTTTTCCGAAAATCTCGAATAACATATGACAATCTTGATCTTTCACTAGAATCTTCATTAAATGAAATATATCACGCACAGTGCTATAAATTATTTACAGCAATAAAAATACCAGATACGCAATCTGAGGATGAAATTGAGCCAGAGGAGGAAGAAGATTCTACCGATGAAGATGATGATTAAAAAAAATACTTTAAAAAATGTAATTTTTTATAATTATTTTCTTATAAATACAAGTATTCTACTTAAAAAAACATATACTTTCTCATCTGCATGCTATTTCCTCGAGCTTTCCAATTAATTAAGTTCAATGTTTTAAAAAAATAAAAAATAAAATTATAATCGTCAGATTAGGCGAATCCCTCGAGATAATTGTCAGATTATGAGACAGCATGTCTAGGGCATAATGATGAACCATATATATCTTAATCTGACGCGCTTGAGTATTTCAAAATGACGAATTTTTTTTGCACACTCTAATAATGGCCGTGACTTTGCGTCACATCCAAATCGTCAGATTATTACATAAAAGCATTTTTTTAGGTTCACTTAACATCCCCTTCGAAAATCTGACGCGCTCGTTAAAATTTTTTTTTTTTCCATTTTCAACCCCTACGTACGACCACCTCCATCATGGAAACAATCAGATTAACATATGTACATTTTTAAAAATACGTAGGACATGGATAATATAATTATCTGACACGCTCGAGTACGTCCATGGAACTGTTTTTTTTTACATTTTTGAAAATCTATAGCCGCTCCCCCCACCGATGAAACGGTATGTATTATACGAAATTTTATTCTTCTCATCATCTAAGCTTCGCAACCCAATAGGTCTCTATGACGCTCGAGGAAATCCCGATTTAGCATCGTGGGCTCCCCTACTATTACATAGAAAAGGGCTACAGCCTAGAAACCTGGTATGAACTCAAGGCATCTGGACCTAATCGTCATAAAAAAATTGCATAAACACAACAAGACACATTTGGCATTGTTATTTTAATTAATAAATTACGTTACTCCATTGTGTATGTATAATAAATAATGTTTTTAAATATTTTTTTTTTTAATAATTTATTTATTTAATTTTTAAAATAATTATTTAGTTCTTATTTTTAAAATATTTTTTAATTATATTTATTGTTTTATATTATTTCGCATTAACACATGCTTGTGAAATATATTTTTATTTTTAAAGAAAAATGGAAAGAAAAATTTGACTTCAGGCGAGGCTCGAACTCGCGACGATTAAGGGTAAAAGCGACTTCTGTACGATATTCAATAAACTGAAAAGTCTATTATATCGGTTGCCTAACTAGCATAGTTGGTAATAGATGGCGCTACTGCTACCATAAAGCAATGCAATAGATGTGAAGGAAAGATTTGACAAATCGGGCAGGGCTTCAGTAGCTCAATTGGAAGAGCGGCTGGACTAGATTCCCAGTAGGTCGCGAGTTCGAGCCTCGCCTGAAGTCAAATTTTTCTTTCCATTTTTCTTTAAAAATAAAAATTATATTTATATTTTTTATTTTAACTAACTTGCCGCTAAGTGGTAGTGTTCAGCACTGTCGTGTTCCGGTCAGGTGGTAATGTACGGCCCTGTAATTTCTGGCACAGGGGCATAACACCTTAGGCCTCAGGAGTGGTAACGCATCTGCATTTCGACTTTATATTTCATGTGTCTATAGGCTGCAGTCATCACTTAACATCAATGTGAACTGCATGCCTGTTTGCCACTTCCATAAAATAAAAAAAAGGTTAATGATGCAAATTATTGATATATTTCGACAGCTTAATAATAATCAGTAATATTAGATGCGAGCTTCGGATGTTACGGTGCCAGGACAAACCCAATAAGGGTATTTTGGTATCCATATACTTTTATTCATATGTTGTTATGTAACAAATATTAATAAACAAAAATAAAATAAATTGGTAGAACACGTTCAGAGTTGCACAAGATAAATAGAGGAAAGAGAAATAGCGATGGTAATTAATGTTATTTCTCGTCAATTTCATACTGCATGTGAGTATTTAGCATGCTAATAAAAAAAAAATAAAATAAAATACGCTTTCACTCACAGCCCCACAGTAGGTATAAACCGCTGTCGTGGGTGCCGTTGCATACATACAACACATACACAAACACCCAGACCCGAAACAAATATCTGTAGGCCATACAAATATTTGTTCCGGTGCGGGGATCGAACCAGCGAACCTTCGAATCAAACGGTGGTTTCGCACCGCTGGACTAACCGGGTCGTCAAAATTGCTATGCTATTTGCTAATATAGTAATAATTGATACCTAATGAAGTATATGATTTCGGTGAATATGCAACTTAATGAATGTTAAAGGGTACCACATTTATTATTATTCAAAAATCTCACGTATTCATTCAATATACGATCCTAAATCCAAACAAATCGAAGATAATAATCATTGCGAATAAGCGTTTCAAATTTCGCAGAATTTCACAACTTCATTTAATTTTGTTTTTTTTTTGTGGAGCGCGCATGGCCCAGCGGCTGGTGTAGATCGTAAGCGATACACTCGGTTAAGCACTACGGGCACGGTCGGGTAGTGTGATGGGTGACCGCTAGTGGCAAATTAAATGCGCGTTTCCGTGCTTCGGAGGGCACGTTAAGCCGTCGGTCCCGGTTGCTATCGATGGATAGCAGTCGCTAAACCTTGTCGGAGGCCTTATGGGCGGTTTGAAAACATCCGACAGCGGGTTGGCCACAAACTCACCCACCTCCACCAATCCGCAATGGAGCAGCGTGGTGGAGTAAGCTCCAGGCCTCCCCCCGAAAAGGGGAGAGACTCGTGCCCAGCAGTGGGACGCATAATGGGTTGCCATTATTATTTAATTTTGTGAAATGCTAATACAGCTTTAGCATGCTATCAATTGATGCGAATGCTAATTAATCCATTACTAAGGGGAAACACTGAAAAATATACAGGACAACCTCATTTAGAAGACGAGATTTTTCATACAAGATATTTATGAAAATACATACTCATTCGCATGTGTGATAATCAAAGTACAGCGCCGACAGAGCCCAACCAATAGCGATAGGTACTTAAGTTGCAGTGGACAGGAAACAGAGCACGAAGAACCGAAACAGAGCACGAAGAACCTATGTCTGTTGGAGCAGAAGGGTTTTCGAGGGACGAACTCCGGGAAAGGTCTACGCACCAAAAACCCCAGAGTGTTCCGACTCATCCGCCATCAGTGGCGGGGTCACGGGAACGCCATCGCACACATCCGCGACCCCACCGGCGGCTGCTCGTTGCCGAGCTCTTCTCTGAACCTTTCGGCTCCGACCAACACTAGTGGCGTGCGGAACACCTGTACGCCAGCTTGCCCGGGACCTTTCCATTCGGGCGAAGGATATCCCCTAGTCCGACACCCGAAGGTCCCTGCCCCGACCACTCACAACACCAGTCATCCTAAGACGACGTGGAGGGTTCTAGGGGCACACAGTTCGGCCCCGGGGAGGCGGGAATATAAGGGTCGAGCTGACTCTCAACCGCCCCTTCGCGGCCCCACCACGTATTAATTACGAATTATGATTATTGCTCGATTTTCTATTTGGGGTGATTAAGGGTGCGCGTTATTCCCGTTACACTTTGTATATAATCCAGTTTGTTATTCCTTCTCATTCATAACACAAATTATTACTCTGATATTTCATTAAATAATAAATATTATCATTCAAGTGACTGTTGTTTTATTTTCAATCAATCAAATCAGAGCCAACTTTACTCGGATTGGTAAATATCTCTCCTATTAAAAGAGCCGAGAAATGGTTCCAAGTATACCATACAAAAACTGTCCACGAATAAACTCGTCGATCAACACCGAGTTTATGAAAGAGAGAGAGAAGTGTTGGTAGAGCTCCAGTGAAGGAGCTGAACTGCACTGAACTGCATGATAGTTTTCCACATCGATAACATTTAAAAAAATGGCGCTTTACACTTTCTGCCTACCCCGTAAGGGACTTGGCGTGAAGATACATACATAAAACGTTACTTCACGCCTGTAATCCCTGAAGGGGTAGGCAGAGGTAAATGTATGCATTCAAGCATACATGCAAACACCCACGATTCGCCGGTTACGTTTATGGCCCATTTAATAGGCGGCGAGCCTGTTGACATCTCCTGGTGGCACATTACCAAACTTCGAGATGCCGGGAAATTTCCACAAAATGGAAAAATCCCAATACAACCAGAGATAAAGGTCTTTACACCATTATCTCTGATAACCTGTAAAGGGGAAAAGAGACATTCTACTGATATACTTTTACATTAGTTTATTACATTTAGTTTTATCTTAATGATATTCTTGACTTTACATATATTTTTTATCTTGTTTGACATGTATATCAATTGTTATTCGCTTTAATTTATTTTGTTTGTTTTTGACGTGTCATAAGAGGTGCCTGTCACCCTAAATGAATAAATGAGTTTCTGATTCTGATTCTGAACCTCCTACCCGGGAATCGAACCCAGGACCTGAGCGTAGAAGTAGTGGCCCGCTACCACTAGGCTACGACGCAGATACATACATAAATGCATGATTTATAAACCCTCTTCAGCCCAAATGCAAAACTGGTCTGAGGTGTGTTTTTACAATCATGCATTCACTACTGGTGGTAGAGCTCCAGTGACGGAGCTCGCGGGCGTAGACACCACCGCATTACCTAATATACTTGCCGCTAAATGGTAGTGTTCAGCACTATCGTGTTCCGGTCAGGTGGTAATGTGCGGCCCAGTAATTTTCGGCACAGAGGCATAACACCTTAGGCCTCAGGAGTGGTAACGCATCTGCATTTTGACCTTGGTCTTTCTGTGGGTGTCTATAGGCTGCAGTCATCACTTAACATCAATGTGAACTGCAAGCTTGTTTGCCACCACGATTAAATTTAAAAAAATCACATATCTACAAATCTCTGGTAGAACCCGACCCGGGATTCGAACCCAAGACCGTAGCAGCAGTGGTCTGTTACCACAAGACTACAGAGGCAATCGTTTATTTTTTACGTTTCACTCTCTCCCCCAGGTTAGGTATGCGTTACGCCTTTTCCACTGTTTAAAAAAAAATACGGTGGTGCCTGAGCCCCCGAGCTCCGACGCTGGGACTCTACCACCAGCAAAAAAAAAATGATTGGACTTAGCATCGTTAATCAACATGTGAAATTAAACATGCCTACATCATAGTTAAATTTTTAATACACCGTCCTACTTAATTGCATTGCAATTAATTATAAAAGTGAAACAAATTAAATTTCTCTGGACATTATAAATTGGACCGTAATTCTTCGTTTTTCATAAGATCACGAAGAATTAGTACTCGCCATATATATACGTAAGCGCGATGAGAATTCTATGGATTTGTTCATTCCTTTTGGGTAAACACTATTTTTTTATACTTACACTAGCGGGCCGCCCCTGCTTCGCGCGGGTGCAATGTTACCTACCCTCTCCTATTCGTCTTAGCATGATGATTATAGATATAACCTTAAGCCTTCCTCGATATCTTCTATAGTTTAGGCAGCGTACGCAAAATGAGTAACTTTTCTAATTGATTTTTTACACCTTGTGTCTGAAAAACCCAAATATCTTACGGAACCCTATTTTTCCAAAACAAAATAAAGCCTATGTTACCCGTGGATAATGTAGCTTTCGAATAGTGAAATAAACTATAAAATATATTCCTCGATATCTTTTATAGTTTAGGCAGCGTACGCAAAATAAGTAACTTTTCTGGTTGATTTTTTACACCTTGTGTCTGAAAAACCCAAATATCTTACGGAACCCTATTTTTCCAAAACAAAATAAAGCCTATGTTACCCGTGGATAATGTAGCTTTCGAATAGTGAAATAAACTATAAAATATATTCCTCGATATCTTTTATAGTTTAGGCAGCGTACGCAAAATAAGTAACTTTTCTGGTTGATTTTTTACACCTTGTGTCTGAAAAACCCAAATATCTTACGGAACCCTATTTTTTCCAAATTAAAAAATAGCCTATGTTACCCGTGGATAATGTAGCTTTCGAATAGTGAAATAAACTATTAAATATATTCCTCGATATCTTTTATAGTTTAGGCAGCGTACGCAAAATAAGTAACTTTTCTGGTTGATTTTTTACACCTTGTGTCTGAAAAACCCAAATATCTTACGGAACCCTATTTTTTCCAAATTAAAATATAGCCTATGTTACCCGCGGATAATGTAGCTTTCGAATAGTCAAAGATTATTTTAAATCGGTCCAGTAGTTATTGAGCCTATTCATTACAAACAAACAAACAAAAAATATTACCTCTTTATAATATTATTAGTTTAGATACCTTCGAATTTTGTACTCAGTTTCTTACTGAACCGATTTAAAAACTTGGAAATGAATGCGGAATTAGAGAGTGGTAGAGTACCAGCGTAGGAACTCGAGGGCGTAGCAGAGAATATGTAATAATACTACGTAAAGAATGGACACTTCGACGTCCCGCCCGATTTCCCCGCATCACCCAACCTCCTCCCCTCTTATGGGCGACGGTTGGTATTTTGTACGTGCTACGCACACAGGTGCGCGTGTAAATACACGTCACTGATTGATGTCTGTGTAATAGAAACCAAATTAAGCGTTTGCATGGAATTTTGGCAGAGTGTCCGCGGTGTGTGCGTAGGCACCAACGCATTACCTAATCTATCTGCCGCCAAATGGTAGTGTACAGCACTACCGTGTTCCGCTAGGATGGTAATTTATGTCCCCGTAATAACTAATCACAGAAGTTTTATTATATTAGCGCATAGGTTACCTTCTGGCCACTATTCCCTCTGGCCCTCGAATCAATTCGGATTTTTTATGAGGAAAGTAGCTTTTCTTTTAATTTTATATTATGGAAGTGGCAAACAAGCATGCAGTTCACATTGGTGTTAAGTGATGACTGCAGCCTATAGACACCCACACAAAGACCAAGGTCAAAATGCAGATGCGTAACCACTCCTGAGGCCTAAGGTGGTATGTCAATGAATACGTGTATATTGTAGATTAGGATATGATAGGGCATGTCAGCCCCATCATATCATACATCCTGACTGACTCCAGTAAACAAAAGCCTCTAAACAGATTTATAAAAAAAAATATATCACATAGACACAATAACTAAGGTCTCAGGGGTGGCAACGCAGATGCATTTTAATCTCTGGTTTTTGTCTAAAGACAAGTTTTTGTGATCATCACTTTAACATCCATGTAAACTGCATGGTTGTTTACCCTTAGTAAAATAAAAAAAAAATATCCACACTGAGTGCCACCCCTGCCAGATACGCCACTAGCAATGATCGAACTCAAGCCATTTACAGCCTGAGTCTATGACGTCTTCAGGTTCCCACTCAATTTAGAAACCTCAAACTGATTTTTTTAAGTAGGGGTTCAAGCTTTTCGTCAGCAGAATTATTACAATTACTAACACCCTCTCGTTAGCAAAACTAAGCAAAGCTCTTACCCCACTCCTCCATGAGGATAGAGGACGCTATATAAATTCGTGTAAAAAAACTTTACTGCGCCATTCCCAAAAAAATGTTTCTTTTCAAACAGACAATGTTAGGATTGCCATGTGTAAAAAACTAAATAACTACTGATGACGTAATCACCATCTAGACCCCCCCATACAAATATAAGCAATGCAAAGACCCCCCGCCCCCCTATAGTGCTTACGTAAAACTTGAACAGCCCCTAACTGTAATTTAAGAGATTAGCGAGTTCAAACCTTAGAGCAACACGGATAGGATCAGACGTCGGTGGCCCGCGTTACTCTGTGGTTTCCCTCTTTTTTTTACTAAAGGAATTTGTCGCAAGGCGACCACATCGTCCCGTAAACACCACACATATTAGACACAAAAAAGATATATATGATAACATAACAAAAATATCGTTGACTGCCTCAGTAGCGTAGTGGTAGCAGGCCACTACGATTGCGCTGGAGGTCCTGGGTTCCATTCCCAAGTCGGGGACTATCGAAGATAACGGTCTAAAATCTTTTATCTCTGCATCTGTTGGGATTTTTCCATTTTCTGGAAGTTTCCCAGTACCCCGGAGTTTGGTAATGTGCCCGGAGATGGCAACAGGTTCGCCACCTATTACATGGGCCAAAACGTAACCGGCGAGTCGTGGGTGTTTGCATGTATGATTGAATGCATGCATTCACCTCTGCCTACCCCTTCGGGGATTACAGGCGTTAAGTTACGAAAAAATAACAAAAATACTTACTAAATTCTAACTTATGAATTAATTTTATTTTAAACCTAAATCGGCCAATTTAAACAATATTCTGGCCTCCTACGACGTCGGGGACGCAAGAATACTGTTGAAATAGCCAACTTGTCCGACTCTAGGTCCGAGGTTCACAACCCTAAACCTCTCGTTTCGGACACATTCCACCAAAATATGTGTTACATCCTCAACTACTCCGCAATCGTCGCAATTAGGTGAAGAGACTTTGTTCATTAAAAAAGCAAAATTCTTTGATGGAATGTATCCTGAGCGTAGTCTAAGAGCTATTTTCAATTCTTCACGCTTGAATACTCTGTGGTTAAGAGATAAAAGTTGTACCACAGTCTAAAGAAAACGAACGTGGTTGTACCATAAACTAATCTTTCTTTCCTTTGCAGCTATCACAATAATGTCTTCCACAGCAAGGACTATTGAAAGAAAGCTTACCGATACTGCAAAAGGCAAAAGTGGCTATTATCCTTTCGCAGTGTTATTGGGCATCAACATGTTCGGGAACTACAATAATAATAATTTGTAATATTTTTTTAATAACGCTTACGAGTTAACTTTTCTATTTCTGTGTCATGAAATTACTTAACGAACATACAGTTCAATTTTTTGCTAACTGCATGGGTCTGGTAATAAGGCTCAAGGTCATGCAGAGAGCAATGGAGAGAGCTACCAGAGAATATGTAATAATACTACGTATAGAATGGACACTTCGACGTCCCGCCCGATTTGCTCGCATCACTCAACCCCTTCCCCTCTCATGGGCGACGGTTGGTATTTTGTACGTGCTACGCACACAGGTGCGCGTGTAAATACACGTCACTGATTGATGGCCGTGTATTAGAAACCAAATTAAGCGTTTGCATGGAATTGTGGCGGCGTGTCCGCGGTGTAAAGCTTCATAATAAGTAGAGTATCCAGCATTAAATATTGTATATCGACCTTAGGAAACACCAGATCGAGTCTATCGTCATTTTGGCTTTGTAGAGCGTTATCACTGCCGCACAATGCCACACAATGCCTACGTAAAGAAAAAAGAAAAGAAAAATATTTATTGGCGCAGCCGATCAGGTACTGCATAAAAAACAATAGGAAAAAAAATCACATTTAAAATATAAGTAGGTAGGTACGAACAAAAGAAAAAAAATGCATTTATTAACAATATAACACAAAAAAGAAAGAAATCTATAAAAAAGTACCTTGTTAGAGTAGAAAAAAAAAACAAGATCTCACGGCTGCACCAAATAGTTCCCAGTTCAGCATAATGTCAAGCCGGAGCCCGACGCTGGTTTTCAACTGGAAACTACTCGGTGGGACACGGATATCAGTCCTAAAATTCGATATTAATATAATAAATACTTACAAGGAATAAACCTATACATATGTGCAAATAAATTTTATATAAGTAGATAAAACAGGTTAAATTAAACAAAACAAAAAAAATATATATATACGTACTTGAATACCAACAAATCACATAAAATATTACATAATATAAAATAAACGTACAAAAATGTTTAACTATATAGGTATGCATATATAAATATACTTATACGAGCGCATACAAGTGTGCCGAGATGTCATCTATCTCCATCTCTGTTTGGTAGGTACCTATATCTGTTTACCACACGACCTCCCCCGACTTCTTCCGAGTGCTGCCGACGGCGACGCTCAGCAGCCGTTTCCCAATCGACTTTACAGAACGAAAGCTGGGCACTAATTATTAAATATTAGATCGCGTGGTGAACTGTGCTGTGGTCAACCGATGCGTAAACGTAAAAGAATAAAAAAAAAGAGAAAGTACCCAAGCGAGCAAAAGTATATCCATTGCCAACAATTCACCCAATACCAACACGAAACAATTAATGGCCTGTTCAATGTATTCAACAATTAAATACGTGACGTCATATTATGAAGCACTGATAATCTAGTATTGATCAAAACTTGGTCAAACAGTTATTATTAGTAGACCGAATAGTGAATCTGAAACCATTCTCGAAACCCATAGATCAACGCGGGCCACCGGCCTCTGCGGCGGACCGGAGGGGAGTAGCCATATCGTTTATTACCGATGCAAAACAGTGCAAATTTTTTTGCGGGGGGAAATTCGTGTGACCCACACACTCACTATAAAAATCGTCTATTACTACGAAACTCATATCTTGACTATAACAATATACATAAACAATTTCACGCAAACATTCAAAATTCTAGACGACAGGCCCACTTAGGGATTGTACTTTGACAGAGGGAAAAGCCGACGTATGGTTACACCCCGTCCGGTCCGCCGCGGCTAGTGGCCCGTGTTTCTCTATGTCGAAACCATATCAAATGTCACCAAAATCGGGGCAGCCGTCTAATTAAAATTAGCTTATAAAGACGTTAAATAATTATCAGAAATTTCAATAACAGATGCTGTGGCACTGGTGACTGGTCTCCGCTGTACCGGAAAAAAGGTTACCACCTGACCGGAATACGATAGCGATAAACACTACCATTTAGCGGCAAGTATATTATGTAATGCGGTGGTGCTTTAACCTACGAACTCCGTCACAAGTAAAAAAAACTGTTATTTAAATGTATTTTATTTTATGCTTAACACACCTAGTATTTTAAGCTTTCGCTAACAAAATAATGTTTTTGAAAACTTTTATTTTCACTTTCAGCTATATTAAATCTAAAATTTAAATGTGAAAGAGCAACATGAAATACTACGAATAAAATTGAATTCAAATCAAATCCTTTTATTTGCGAGTAATGTTGGTGACCAAAAGATTCCCAAGACGAGCGTTTAAATTGTGTCGTCCGATTGAATCACGGAATAGATAAATAAGGATGAAAAGGCCTTTGCTTCAATTTAGTATTAGAACTAGTGTCGCCGCTTTTCTCCCACCATGCAATTTCTTACACAAATGTAACACAATCTCGACATTCACCCACACATTAATCCTCAGGGCAGCTATTCGTTTGCGTATGTTTGCATACTAAGTTGTAACGCCCGTAGACAATAAACACTCGCACACACACAACAATATACTCACTAATATTTTAAAGAAAAATGGAAAGAAAAATTTGACTTCAGGCGAGACACGAACTCGCGGCGAACTGGGAATCTAGTCCAGCCGCTCTTCCAACTGAGCTACCGAAGTCCTGCCCGACTTGTTAAATTTTTCCCTTCACATTTATTGCATTGCCTTATGGTGGCAGCAGCGCCATCTCTTGCCATACTATACTAGTTAGGCAACCGATATAATAAACTTTGCAGTTTTAGCTAGCTATTCGTTTTTTTAATGGAAGTGGCAAACAAGCATGCAGTTCACATTGATGTTAAGTGATGACTGCAGCCAATAGATACCCACAAAAAGACCAAGGTCGAAATGCAGATGCGTTATCACTCCTGAGGCCTAAGGTGTTATGCCTCTGTGCCGGAAATTACAGGGCCGTATATTACCACCTGACCGGAACACGATGGTGCTGAACACCACCATTTAGCGGCAAGTATATTAAGTAATGCGGTGGTGCCTACGCCCGCAAGCTCCGTCACTGGAGCTCTACCACCAGTAAAATAAAACGTTGTAAATTGTTACAAGGATGTTTAATCACAAAGCAGCAGATGGCTGCATCTAAAAGGTCTCGAAGTTTCAAACGACGAGTTGTGAAGCATTGATGGATAATATATTTTTGGTGCAAGCTGGGGGTAATACAACGTGTAACAGGATTGAATGTACAACCCCAAACTAATTCGTTCAGAATCGATAACCGAATCGATTTCAGACATTTTTGATATAGGTAATATTTTTTCCCAAAGTTAATTCAAATTAAGGAAATTATGGTCACCCATTTGGTGAACAGTCAATACAAACGAAAATGAGACTAACGTCTATCCAAAATAAAATGCTAGTCTCAACAAGTTTATTAGCACTCGTTGAGAAGTGCATTTTATTATTTAATAAATAATAATTTAAAAAATTAAATAGAGGAAATTAAATAAGGGTACGCAAGTTACGCTACATCACTTTTTTTCGGTTTGTGTTTTATGTGTGGCCGTAGGTAGAGGTAGGGTAAGTATGCATAGGGTGTGCATACTGTTCGTACAAATTGAGGACAACTTATTTCTTAAATAAAAAATATTAAATATATTACATAAACCTGTAATTTCAGTTCATGTATTAAAACTCGATTTTCTAATCGAGCTGTTAGATAGTGTGTGTTATTCCCGTTACATGTTGTAGTAATTGAATCACACGACACAATAATTTATATACGCTCGTCTTGTAAATCTGTTTGTCATCAACATAAAATAAAAGGATTTGATTTAAATTAAATTTTATTCGTAGTATTGCCCGTTGCTCTTTCACATTCAAATTCTATTTTGAATAAAGCTGAAAATGAACATACAAAGTTTTCAAAAACATTGTTTTGTTAGTGAAACGTTAAAATTCTATGTATTAAGCAAATATCAAAATAAAGCACACTAAAATAATAAATATGAACTTAAAATATGACAATAGTTTTTTTAAACTGATGGTAGAGATCTTGTGACGGAGTTCTTGGGTTTAAGCACCAGCGCATTACCCAATCTGCTTGCTGCTAAATGGTAGTGTTTAGCGCTATCGTATTTCGGTCAGATGGCAATCAATGTTCGGCCTCGTGTTCCGGTACACGAGGTCTGTTCGTTAGGTACTTTCATGACACAGAAATAGAAAAATTATATATTCTGAAACATATCTCCGACAAAGTTTCTCTATCGAATGATTTGCCGACGGACTGTTTCGTTCAGTAAAGTTGTTCAACGACAAAACCTTTCAACTACGAACGATTCGCCGACGAAACGATTCTTTCGGCGGCGAATCGTTCGTATGTGAATTGATAGGTTGGGGAAAAAGTCTTTTCGCATTATAGTATGTATGAACTTGTAATAAAATCTCTTTGGCTGTAGTATTTGTATATGGCTGGTTTTGGTATCATTGAAAGTTAAAATTTTAAAGAACATAATTCCAAATTCAAATTAGGCAAATGTGTGATTTTCATTTGTTTTTCGTACTGTCAAGATGAGTGAATCTAATGAAGAAATTCGATACATTTTAAAATGTTACTTTTAAATTATACAAAAAAGGTAAAAATGGAACGCAAGCAGCGAAAAAAATTTGCGATGTTTATGGACCTAGTGCAGTGACTGTGAGAGTAGCACAAATTTGGTTTAAGCGTTTTCAATCCGGAAATTTTGATGTCAAAGATGCACCTGCTCTGCTCTAGTCGCCCTATTACGGATAAAATGGATGCCAGTTTTGAAAAAGTGGAGCAAGATAGACATATCAGTAGTTACGACGTAGCTGAAGAACTGAGAATTGATCACAAAACAGTTTTGGCGCATTTAATAAAAGCTGGGTACAAAAAAAAGCTCGATATTTGGGTACCTCACGAGCTCACTGAAAGAAACCTAATGAACCGTGTACTCATTTGTGATTCTTTATTACGACGCAATGAAACCGAATCATTTTTGAAGAAGCTGATAACTGGTGATGAAAAGTGCATCACGTACGACAAGAACGGGCGAAAAAGGTCGTGGTCAAAGGCCGGTCAGGCTTCACAGACTGTGGCGAAACCCGGGTTAACTCGCAATAAGGTGATGTTGTGTGAGTGGTGGGATTGGAAGGGCATTATTCATTATGAGCTATTACCACCAGGCAGGACTATCGATTCTGAACTCTACTGCGAACAACTGATGAGATTAAAGCAAGAAGTTGAGAGAAAGCGGCCGGAATTGATCAACAGAAGGGGTGTGGTGTTTCATCATGATAACGCTAGACCTCACACATCTATAGCCACTCAGCAAAAATTAAGAGAGTTTGGCCGGGAGGTGTTAATGCATCCGCCGTATAGTCCTGACCTTGCACCTTCAGATTTCCACCTGTTTCGGTCTCTTCAGAATTCTTTATGCAATGTTAGTTTAACATCACGAGAGGACTGACAAATCCACTTGTCGCGGTATTTTGATGAGAAGTCCTAAAAATTTTATAGCAATGGGATCATGTCCCTACCTACAAGATGGCAAAAGGTAATCGAACAAAATGGTACATACATACTTTAGTTAAATTTAAATAAACTATATTAAAAAATGTTTTGAATTATCTTAAAAAATGCGAAGAAACTTTTTCCCCAACCATATATGTAAGAAAAAAAAAATTTACTAAGCGTTCATAAAAAAATATTACAAATTATTATATTTGAAGTTCCCAAAAATGCCCATATCGCCTAATAACACTGCGAAAGGATAATAGGCACTTTTAACTTCTGCAGTATCGGTAACCCTTCCTTCAGTACTCCTTGCTGTGGAAGACATTATTGTGGTGGCTGCAAAAGAAAGAAGGATTAGTCTAAGGCACAACTTTTCTGTCTAAACCAGAGGTTCCCAAACTATTTTTACTTGTAGACCCCTTTCAATTTTTTTCTGGTTTCGATGGACCCCCTTGCTCACATTTATATCACTTTCCCATATATCCCATTTTTATTTACGCATATACGTAGACCCCAGGGGGTCTATATTGACCACTTTGGGAATCACTGAGACCCCAGGGGGTCTATATGGACCACTTTGGGAATCACTGGTCTAAACCATAGAGCAACGCGGGCCACCGACGCCTGGGTGCCGTCCACCTATCGACATTGCTGCCATCATTGTCACTGCTGTCAAATTTTCATAACGATTTGTAGCTCCAGATATTAAAGAAAAAACTGAATGAAAAATTTGACTTCGGGCAGGAATCGAACCTGCGACCTCAGGATAACCAGTCGCAGTCTCTTTTTTTTTTTTTTTTTTTTATTGTACCCGAATTGGCAAACAAGCATGCAGGTCACATTGATGTTAAGTGATGACTGCAGCCTATAGACACCCACACAATGACCAGAGGTCAAAATGCAGATGCGCTGCCACTCCTGAGGCATTAGGTGTTATGCCTCTGTGAACTGTGTCTTTAGCACTATGCTACTGAAGTCCCACGCCGATGCGTCAAATTTTGCTTTCCGTTTTCGATTTTTAACCGATTTAGGGTCGGTGAAGGATAACTAATGAATAGCTATACAACCGATATGATAGACTTTGCAGTTTATACAATATCGCTTAGATGCATGTAAGCATGTGTTAATGCGAAATAATATAAAAACAATTATTAAGGGTAAAAGCGACTTCTTTACGATATTCAATAAACTGAAAAGTCTATTATATCGGTTGCCTAACTAGCATGGTTGGCAATAGATGGCGCTACTGCTACCATAAAGCAAGGCAATAAATGTGAAGGAAAGATTTGACAAATCGGGCAGGACTTCAGTAGCTCAATTGGAAGAGCGGCTGGACTAGATTCCCAGTAGGCCGCGAGTTCGAGTCTCGTCTGAAGTCAAATTTTTCTTTAAAATAAGAGTTGCTGGCTGTGAAAGACAAAATAATTTAATAAAAAATACTTGCGCCCAATTGATAGGCAACCTAGTGGATATATTCTCTAGATTATAAATATGCGTAAAAAATTAATTTGCAGCATATCTGGATGAACGAAATGATTCTGCAGTGGGATCCTAACCTATGAGTTCGATCCCTGGTAGTGGCGTTGCTAGCAGGGGTGGCACCCGGTGTGATTATTTTTTTTATATGACAAACAAACTGTTCACGTGGATGTTAAGTGATGACTGCTTATAGACTTATAGCTTATAGACAAAAAATAGAGTTCAAAATGGAGAAGCGTCAAAAGCGAAAAGTAGTTATTGTGTCTCTGTGATAGTTATTACGGGGCCATACATTACCATCTAACCGGAACACATTAGTGCTGAACACTACCATTTAGCGGCAGATAGATTAGGTATGGATAATTAGGTATATAGGATGTGAATTATATCTTTTGTCAAAGGAGATGTTGCGAGGTCGGCTCTGGTTGTCATGTCCTCAAAAAATGGGTAAATTAAAGAAGAATCCGAAAAAAATACAATTAATTTATTCAAAAATATTTTTTAGAGTTACAACCACATTTAATTCAAACAATTTTATCATTTTCAACCATATTCAACATGGCGGCGATACAGCCGACGCTTGGGATAGTACCTATGTAGATAAAACAAAACTAATGCTATCTGTATCTTACTAGTGCATCCATTGATATACAAGTTTTTTGTATATCAATGAGTGCATCACATTATATAAAAAAAAACAATGTATCGAATCGATCAATTTAAAGAAGAACCGATGTTTTTTTTAAATTGGATATCGATTAGTATAAATTAACACATAAAATCGATTTTGATAGTATTTAGAAAATATTTCTTTTTTCTCCAAGTACTATTATAATAAAAAAACAATTGAAAAATGAAAATGTCAAAATGACATCGCCAGCCATATTCGCCATGTTGGTTTTGAGTTGTAATTCTAAGTGCAAATAATGTTTTGAAACTGCAAACAAAGCTAAATAAGTGCAAATATGGAGTAAAAAAGTTTTTATATTGATTTTGCCTGTTAATGATATTGTGTACAATACATGGCCGGAGGTCCATACATTTTTGCAACATCTCCTTTATGTTTCTTATACTTAAGTTTGAAACGATCTGATAAATATGTTTTTTTAGCGTAAACTTTAGTATCGCACTTAGCCGCGGTTTTATCCCGATTTCAAATAGATGTGGGGAAAGAACTGTTTTTTTTTGCTTATCTATAATTCAGCAAACTATTCCTAGTTTTTAAATCGAATCAGTAGAGTTTTGGCGGGAAGCTTGAAAGATGCATGTGGTGCTCTTATTTTATTTCATTTTCTTGGTGTATTTTTAAGATATATTGAATAAAATTGATGGCATTTTGTTTGATACAGGTTTATTACAGTTCCCGTGAATAGTGAAATAGAATAACAGTGCGAAAACACGACCTTTCAGGTTGCCTCCAAAACTTCTGGTAAAGTCAGCCATCGCTTTACTCGAATAACTTGACTGTAACTCACTTGACTGACATACTTAATAGGTAATTGACTGACTATATTATAGTAACTTTTATGCTGCTTAAATAAATACGAAATATCGTTTTACTTGACACCGGCAATATGCGTTATAGCGATGAGTAACAAACTCAAAACAAAATTAGTAAGTATGTAAGTATAAAAAATAGTGTTTACCCAAAAGGAATGAACAAATCCATAGAATTCTCATCGCGCTTATGTTTATATATGGCGAGTACTAATTCTTCGTAACTTTGTAAAAAAACGAATAATTACGGTCCAATTTATAAGAGTCCAGAGAAATTTCATTTGTTTCACCGTTCTGATTAATTGCAATGCAATTAATTAGGACGGTGTAGTGAAAATATAACAATTATGTAGGCATGTTTAATTTCACGTATTAATTAACGAAGCCTGGTCCAATTATTTTTTTTACTGTTGCTATAGTTCCGGCTTCGGAGCTCGAGGGCACAGGCACCACCGTATTACCCCTTTTTTTTAATTAGTGTAAAATGTGTGATTTATGACCCGCGGCCAAATTTTGATAGGCAACCTAGTAGATATATTTAATTATTCTCTATTATATATATCTATTATAAATATTCGTGAAAATTAGGTTTGTAGCATATCTGGAGGAACGAAATGATTCTGCGGTGGGATCCTAACCTATTAGGGAGAAGGGTGGGTTATTATGAGGGACTCCGGAGAGAGAAAGACATCCAACTACCCACTAAAAACCCTTGGGTGTTCCGACTCGTCCGCCATAATTGGTCCGCGACTCAGTTGGCGGACGTCCGCAACTATGCCCAACTTACCACCGTATTACCCAATCTATTTATAATTATATATTATAATTATAGTATTCAGCACATAGAGCAACACGGGCCACCGGCCGCGACGGACCGGAGGGAAGTAGCCATAGCGATCATTACCGATGCAAAACAGTCTGTAATTTTTTGCGGGAGGAAATACGTGTCATGCACACATTATACAAATCGTCTATTACTACGAAACCCACACCTTATAATAATAATAATAATGGCAACCCATTATACGTCCCACTGCTGGGCACGAGTCTCTCCCCTTTTTGGGGGGAGGCCTGGAGCTTACTCCACCACGCTGCTCCAATGCGGATTGGTGGAGGTGTTGGGGGTTAGTGGCCAACCCGCTGTCGGATGTTTGCAAACTGCCCATAAGACCTCCGACAAGGTTTAACGACTGCTATCTATCGATAGCAACCGGGACCGACGGCTTAGCGTGCCCTCCGAAGCACGGAAACGCGCATCTCACTACCCGACCGCGCCCGAAGTGCTTAACCGAGTAGATCGCCTATGATCTACACCAGCCGCCGGGCCATGCGCGCTTCCTTCACACCTTGACTTGCACGAAATAAAAAAAACAATTTCACGCACACATTTAAACATCTCGGCGTCAGGTATAGGAACATTTGTGTTTGTACCTTTACGGAGAGGAAAGCCTGCATATGGCTAATCCCCACCGGTCCGCCGCAACCGGCCCGTGTTGCTCTATCAACACTATCGTATTCCGGTTAGATTAGATGGTAATGTATAGCCCCTTAATAACTATCACGTAGACCAGTGGTTCTCAAACTTTTTAAATGACGGAACCCTTTTGGGAATCAAAATACTTGATGGAAGCCTTTTATTTTTTATTTTTTTTTTATTTCATTAAGTTGATAGACAAGCAGACGGGCCACCGGATGGTAAGTGGTCACCGTCGCCTATGGACATTTGCAACACCAGGGGAGTTGCCAACGCGCTGCCAGCCCTGAAGGACTCTTTGACGCCATTTTTGAAGAACCCCATATTGTAGCACCGAGGGAACACCTCAGAGGGAAGTTCGTTCCACAATTTACACGGTCTGGGCAGAAACGAATGAGAAAACCGCACCGTTGAGCACTGCCAGGTGTCCAGTCGGTGAGGGTGAAACTTCTCTCTTCGGCGGGTAGTACGGTGTAGAAAAAGAGATGGTGGCACCATGTCGAACAGTTCGACAGAGCACTCACCATTGTAGAGACGGTATAAAACGCACAGACTACCAATATCTCTGCGCAGGCTCAGATGTTCGAGCCTGTCTGTAAGTCCCGGATCATTAACAATACGAACGGCGCGTTTTTGTAGGGAGTCAAGTGGACCAAGCTGGTACTTGGGGGCTCCCGCCCACAAATGAGAGCAGTATTCCAGATGGGGCCGCACTTGTGCCTTATAAAGCTGAAGTAACTGCCCCGATGTGAAATACTGCCTCCCTTTGTTAAGCACCCCCAACTTTTTGGATGCCAACTTGGTCTTACACTCAATGTGACTCCCAAATTGCACTTCGATCGATATGTCAACGCCCAGGATACCGATACTCTTACCAATGGCAAGCGGAGTGCCCTGGAACTGTGGTGCTACAATGAATGGGGTTTTTTTTAATAAACCCTACAATAACCCGACAATAAAACAATTGTTTTTATAAGTGTATTTTTTATTTTTTATTAATCAGCATAATAAAAGTACAATGTAACAGTTGCTTATTATTATTTACTTCACCACTTGGCAAGGACAATAATAGAAAACATTAAAAAAGAAAAAATCTAACTAGTGGGAGGTATGAAACTGTTTTTTATTTTTCATCAATTGGTTGATATCAGGTTTGACGGAAGAAAGTTGGAGTCTCATATCAGCTTCGGCGTCCAGTCTATTGCGATATTTTGTTTTCGTGGCTGCGTAGGTAGAGAATCCTGTTTCGCACAAATATGTAGTTGGGAACGGGAGAAGAATATCCAGAGCCGTTTGGCCAAGCATTGCATATACATCTTGAATTCTGCACCAATAATCATTGAGAGGCGTCGTATTGAACAGTGACTCAATACTTGTGTCTGATGACATTTCTAAAAGAGATTCATGTATCTCGTTTGACATGTTTTCAGGCTTTTCCAAGTTGGGTAAAAACAGATTATGAATCCATGAATTCACTTTAATTTTTGTATTGTGTTCTTCGGGAAAATACTTTTCAAAAGATGCGCGCATCGAACTGAGATATCTGACCAATTCAAAATACAAATAAATAAATAAATAACGTTCATAGCGTTTTGTGGGGCCGCGGAGCGACCAGAGAGAGGTGTTTTGATTTTTTTTTCTAAATTCTTGCGGAACCCCGACAGAGGAATCACGGAGTTCCGCGGAACCGCGGAACACACTTAGAGTATAGCTGACGTAGACAATGACACCTCAGGTCTCAGGAGTGGCAACGCATCTGCATTTTGACCTCTGATTTTTATGAAGATGTCTTTAAGCTGCTGTCATCACTTAACATCAATTTCAGCAAGCTTCTTTGCCACCTTGCTTACATAAAAAAAAACTTAGCATTGTTAATCAACACGTGAAATTAAACATGCCTTCGTGGATGTAGCGTAATTACGAGGGACGGTGAAACAACCTATGTAAAATACTCTAGACTACTATAAAATGAACACGCATCTTAGCATTCTTCACAAGTTCGTGGAAAAAAAAATATTTGTACACCAGACATAGACTTACACAATCGCGATGAGAATTCTATGGATTTGCTCATTCCTTTTTGGTAAACACTTTTTTATTTTACTATACTAGCTGTGCCCGCGCCTTCGTTTGAGTGGCAATTTATGATTGTTCAGTATCTACCCGGACGAAGTCGTGGGCGCAGCTAGTATGAAAGTAGCCTAAGTTACTCCTTATAACATAAGCTATCTGCCAGTGAAAGTCACGTCAAAATCGGTCCAGCTGTTTCCGAGATTTACGGGGACAAACGGGGCGTCTTTTGATAGGCAATACAAGCAAGACGTGATTGTTTATGTATGAAATTTGATAAAAACAATGTTTCATTCGGTAAACGGATAGGCGAAGGTCGACCTAGATTCGGATCTTAGACCATCAAGTTTACATTCTAGTGCCAGACCCATGACGTCTTTTATAAGTCACTAGCTGTAAACTGCGCGCGTTGGTACGCCACCAACTAAAAAATTACAGTGGCGCCATCTGCCGAATTTGCCAACTCAGAAACCTTCGTGGGCTCATGCACAACAATCAGAAGAAGAAGAAGAAGAAGCAAGGACATTTATTTGCAACAATGTTATACGAGGGATAATAATAATATCTAGGTCTAGTATTTTACATTGCATCGTTACAAATTGGTCCTAACTCAGCACGTGCTGGTTGAAGAACCAGCGCTGGTCTTCCGTTAAGACCTTTAAGTTTCATCATAGACTTTACTGGTGGTAGAGCTCCAGTGACGGAGCTCGCGGGCGTAGGCACCACCGCATTACCTAATTTACTTGCCGCTAAATGGTAGTGTTCAGCACTATCGTGTTTCGGTCAGGTGGTAATGTACGGCTCTGTAATTTCCGGCACAGAGGCATAATACCTTAGGCCTCAAGGGTGGTAACGCATCTGCATTTTGGCCTTGGTCTTCATGTGGGTGTCTATAGGCTGCAGTCATCACTTAACATCAATGTGAACTGCATGCTTGTTTGCCACTTCCATTACATAAAATAAAAAAATAAAAAATAGACGGCTATACATATATAATTTAGAAACAAAATATTTAACAAAACAAAAAAATAACATCACATGATCAAGTGCGTAGTTTACGATTCTATAACGGCCATACAGACAAACATACATTTTTATATACAAAAAAATAAGTGATACTATCAACAGACAATCAACACGGACTGAAATTTCATATAAAAAAAAACAATTATTGACGTGGGCATCCAATTTAAATAGGAATGCAACAAGGACACAATTAAGGAACCTAAAGTTAAGTGCCATACATAGCAGGCAGAGGTAAATGCATGCATTCAAGCATACATGCCAAACACCCACGATACACCGGTTACGTTTTGGCCCATGTAACAGGTGGCGCGCCTGTTGACATCTCCGGGCACATTATCAAACTTCGAGGTACTGGGTCACTTCCAGAAATTGGAAAAATCCCAAAAGAACCAGATATAAAAATATTTTACCCCCGAGCCGGGAATCGAACCCAGGAGCCCAGCGTAGTAGTAATGGCCTGCTACCACTTGGCTACTGAGGGAATGATAAATAATACTAATTCCTTTGTATTCCTTTGCAGCTATCACAATCATGGCTTTACCGATAGGCAGTGGCGGTGGAAGATCTCTTGATAGCAAAGTCACCCATTACCCTTTCTCACAATTATTAACAGATATCAATTTTTACGGAAAAGTGGAAAATTGCAATTTGTAAATTTTATTTCTTTATAATTTTAGGAAGCGCGCATGGCCCCGTGGCTGGTTGAGATCGCAAGCGATCTACTCAGTTGTGAGATACGAGCGCGGTCGCGCAAAGAGTGAACGTTGATGGAAAATTTAAAAGCTCGTTTCCGTGCTTCGTAGGGCACGTTAAGCCCTCGGTCCCGGCTGCTATCAATCATAGAGCAACACCGGAGGGGAGTAGCCATATGCAGGCTTTCCCCTATATCAAAGTAGAAGCCCAAATGGGCTTATACATGTCGCCTAGATGTTTAAATGTGTCCGTGACATTGTTTCTGTATTTTGTTAAAATCAAGGTGTGAGTTTCGTAGTAATAGACGATTTTTGTAGTGTGCGTGTCGCATGCATTTCCCCCCGCAAAAAATGACAGACTGTTTAGCATCGGTAATACAAGCTATGCCTACTCCCCTCCGGTCCGCCGCGACCGGTTGGACCGCATTGATCTATGCTATCGACAGATAGCAGTCGTTAAATCTTGTCGGAGGCCTTATGGACGGTTTGAAAACATCCGACAGCGGGTTGGCCACTAACCCGTATCTCCACCAACCCGCGTTGGAGCAACGTGGTGGAGTAAGCTCCAGGCCTCTCCCCAAAGAAGGGAAAGTCTGGTGCCTAACAGTGGGACCTATCAAGGGTTGCCATTATTTTAATTTCAACTAGTGATGTGAAGGATATCCGTATCCGGATCCGCGAATAAACGTGAAAAAAAAACGAACCTTCACGCCCGAAATCCCCGAAGGGGTCGTCAGAGGTAAATGCATATATCATATATATCCGCGTATATCCATGAAGAAATAATAAATGCAGATCTAACGCCACTGCGATTACCAATCCGCCTATCAAGCGTGGCGATTTTGGCATATTCTCCTCTAA
Organism: Macrosoma leucophasiata; assembly: GCA_036365455.1. Lineage (NCBI taxonomy): Eukaryota > Metazoa > Arthropoda > Insecta > Lepidoptera > Hedylidae > Macrosoma > Macrosoma leucophasiata. The sequence goes on from JAWQUS010000015.1 coordinate 7,271,161, forward strand.
TGACGCACAACACTGTTGTAGGTCTCATGGGGTGGCAACTAGGGAATGCAATCCCGATCTCGCGGGATCCCGATCTCACGAGATCCCGTGTAATTTTTCGGGATCAATCCCGAAGCATGACGTCTCAAAGCGCTTCGCCAGTCTCTCGTCAGCTTCCACTTTATTTCTCTCACGCTTTTCATTATCTAAAATCTTGGTGTCATTCTTGAGCTGACAGTAAATTTATCTTTTCTATTTAATTATTTAGTAGGTATGTTAGTTAGTAGTTAGTAATATAAAAAGATAAAGGTTTTCTTTCAAATATTATTTTGTTTTAACCTCGCTATCACAAATATGCAGTTTTCATCGTGATTTAAAGTGATTTTTTTTTAACTAGACAAAATCCCTAAAATTTTGGGATCCCGCGAGATTGAAATTTTTAATCCCGAAGGATCTTGAATCAACAATCTCGAGTCGGGATTGCATTCCCTAGTGGCAACGTATCTGCATTTTGACCTCTGATTTTTATGTAGATGTCTATAGGCTGCAGTCATCACTTAACATCAATGTGAGCTGCATGCTTGTTTGCTACCTTCCTTCCATAATATGTTTTAAAACGTTTTTGTTTCTCTTCTTATTTCATTCCTTATAAGATTTGAAGTTATTAGTTTGTCTTGAGTCTGTAATAAGCATGTCTCGCGACTGCACTAATAAATTATTTTTTTTTTTCTTTCTTAATTTTTATCTTAAATAAAAAAAAAATTTTTTTTTACATAATTTTTATTACATAAAAAAAATTTTTTACGTACATTTTTTTTCTTACATATTTTTTTTTTTTAGTTACACATCTGACGGTGACCGAATCAGATTTCACCACAGATCTTGTAGACATAGACGCCACCGTCGCAAACGTCGTCGACATAGGCATCATCGACATAGGGGTTATTGGTAAAGAAAGAGAGTTTGAAAATTGTATAAACTAATCGATAAATTAAAATTAAAATCTTTTATTCTATGTTGTGATTCAAAGCGATCAAAGCGCGCATGACCCCGCGGCTGGTGTAGATCGTAAGCGATCTACTCGGTTAAGCGATACGGGCGCGGTCGGGTGTGTTATGGGTGACTGCTAGTGGCAAATTAAAATGCGCATTTCCGTGCTTCGGAGGGCACGTTAAGACGTCGGTCCCGGTTGCTATCGATAGATAGCAGTCGTTAAAACTAGTCGAAGGACCTTATGGGCGGTTGAAAACATCTGACAGCAGGTTTTTTTTTTTGTAACGGAACCCTTCCATGCAGCAAACAAGCATGCAGTTTACATTGATGTTAAGTGATGACAGCAGCCTATAGACACCCATCCAAAGACCAAGGTCAAAATGCAGATGCGTTACCACTTCCGAGGCCAAAGGTGTTATTATTATTATTTTTATTTGCGAACAACAAGGCCCAAATATGTTAGTAAACATACAAAATAACTTAATACTAATGTTAGTAACACAACGAAACAACAAAAACGAAGGTGAATATTGGGGGCAATCAATAAAGAATATGTGTTCTTAATTGATCACCCTCCACACAAGTGTCTTCAGGATGGGAGAGCACCAATTCTCTGCCACCGTGCGCACTATGCTATTATTGCTATCCCGTATTCTGCGTAATAATGATGCTGTTTTCTTACGTAAGATGGCCGTAAAGCCATCTGTACGGGCCTGTGCAAACATATCGAAGGCACTGCAGTATCGGGGTAGCCCTAGTAGCATTCTAAAGATGTTATTGTACTGGATACGCAGAACATTAACATACACAGTTGACATGCACAGTTGACCCATAGATTCCCCGTGTAAAAACTTTGACAGTACGCCTTAAAAAGGGTTATTTTAACCTGGTTATTTTAACGCTACAGCGGTGAAATCTACGCGTCAACATATTTCCTCGGACCGCCAACGCTCTGCGCTCCCTTTCAATGTGTCCGAGATATTTAAATTGATTTACTCGTTTCATTTTGTCGCTTTTAGAGTAATTTCGGGTACTACTTCAGGACTTTTCCCGGCAGCCTCAAAAACCATGTATACACTTTTACGAGCATTATAGATAAGACCATGTGAGGCCGCGTAAGACTCACATACTTTTAACATATTACGGATACCGGCAACTGTTGGACTCAACAGCACCATGTCATCTGCGTAGCTGATATTGTTTACATTAACTCCGTTTATCTGGCATCCGACGCGCATGCTACTAAGATCAACAATCAAATCATTTGCATAAAGGTTAAATAGCTTCGAAGATGTTATCCCGCCTTGTCTTACACCACATTGCAACCTGTATGGCTCCGAGAGTGCGTTCGACCACTTTACATAATTAACTTGGCTTGAATACCAATACTCAAGAATATTAGTAACATCCGTCGGCACATGCGTGTCTCGCATCTTCTTCCAGAGTCTATCATAAGAGACAAGGTCAAATGCCCTGGAGGGATCTAGGAAACAAGCATATACCGGCGTCCTCCTGTCTGTATAATATTGGACAGTATGCTTGACGCTTAAGATGTCAGTTTCAGTTGACGACCCGGAAAGGAAACCAAACTGTGCGTCGTGCAACCTAAGATGTTTGCTCAAGTAAGTATCAAGCATACGGTCCAAGATTTTTTCAGTTGTAGTCGCGAGTGAGATAGGACGATAATTTCCCCTGTCTGAGATATCACCAGTCCTGCATTTGACGATTGGCACTACTAAAGTTTACATTAAGTTAGATGGTAGGTATGAATGTCTGACGCACAATGTGAATAGTAGCGACAAAAGTCTCGGCAGGTGGGCACCGGCAAATTTAAAATGCTCTATACTGAGCCCGTCATGTCCAGGAGACTTACTGGCTCATGACCTTGAAATAGAAATAGAAAATATTTTTATTTCGAATAGATCTTTACAGATACTTTCAAAACGTCAATAAATCATAAACTACCTAGAGCGAATAACCATTACATATAGTAAAAGCAAAATCATATATTAATAATAAATTAAAAATTAAAATTTAAACTATTTGGTTAAAACACAATAATCATAAAATTTTTCAATTCCTTCAATGATAATAAATGAAGAAAAAGAAAAACTTATTCGTCAAGATCAATGTTATTCACTTAGCAGAGTTCCAAGTACAGTCACTTATGAGAAGAACTCCGCTACCCAACAAACTTGATGACGTTATCCACATCTTTTGCCGAGAAATGTAATAACGGTTCATCTCCTGGACAGCCAGAAGTGGTCTCGGTGTTTGATTGAGCGGGACCCAGCGGCGACAGTATTTTAAAGTGTTCCATGAACATATTTGCGATCTCAGAAGGATCGTTTTTGTCCCCCACGCTCAGCGGAAGGCCCGGCCTAAGACCTAACTTACCAGTTGACTTCCAAAATTTACCAAAGTTATTAGATTGCGGAACAAATTCCGCAATCCGATCCATTTTTATCTGATCTTGGAGAGTCTGGCACCACCACAGTCGACTTTTAAAAATTTTACGCGCCTCATACATCTCATTATAAATAACTCCTGAGGTTTGTCGTCTGTGCAGTATCCATACATCAAATTTAAGCCTGGCCTCCCGGTGTGCGCCTTGCACATGCTTGTTCCAACCAAAAACTCTCCTACCCCGCCTCGCAACTACACTGTCTACCTCTTTTGAGTCTGTTGCGGCCTCACATCAATTTTACGCAGCTTATGGTGACACAGCTCGCGATACTGATCAATTTGTAATTGATTTCTTCCCCCCCAGATTACGCTATTACGCGGCTCACTATGTGTCTGTATTTTTGGCCTAACAATATTTAAATCACATTCAATATATATGGGGAGGTGATCTGACATATACACATCTTCCATAGTGTCTACCTTAATGATAGTATTGTAGGCAGATTGAGAGACCACACAATGGTCAAGCCATCTTTTACAATCATGTGCTTCACTTACAAATGTGTATTTGTCAGAATCAACGTCTAAAAATTCAATATCTGCACATACCCAGGATTGATCAGTGCAAAAGTGTATTAATTCGTTGTAAAACAGTTCATGGGGATGCGCATTAAAGTCCCCCAATATAAAAATACACTCAACATCATTGCTCGCTTCAATTGCACTAATCTCACCCAGGACTTCTGTGAAAACAGGCAAGTTATCCGGTACGTCTACTGGCATATACACAGAAACAACAATAAAAGAACGCCTCCCCAAAGTAACTTTAATAGCCGCGAGACGGGAATTTGTACAATCTAAGATTGTTACTGTGTCCGTGTGTTATGCCTCTGTGCCGGAAATTACAGTGCCGTACGTGACCGGAACACGATAGTGCTGAACACTACCATTTAGCGGCAAGTATATTAGGTAACGCGGTGGTGCCTACGCCCGTGAGCTCCGTCACTGGAGCTCTAACACCAGTTCATTGTAATGTAGCAATTGCTTCGATGTGTAGCGATGGCCGGAGCCACGGAATAGAAAAATAACGATGGAATGGTAATGTGGGTGTGGCAAGCGTACCGCAACTATACGTGAACACACACAGTTCGGCCGAACCATTCGTTCGCCGCTCGTAGTGTCGTGTAGACTGCTTCGAACGACGCATCTCTTGGTAAACTACCATGTAGTGCCAATTTTAACATGTAATATGAAATGTTAGACCTCACGTATAAAGCGAGGAGATATATATTTTCATCGGTAAGTCACAAATAACATTTATAGTTATAATACTTCTAAAAAACATATAAATATACAAAGGAATATGAATATTCGAACTTAAACTGCATTATTTAAACGCTACTGCTAGCGAATACATTGCTCGTTAAGCACTCGCTCAAATAACGCTATTACTGTCTCCGCTTGCAATGCACAGCATGTAATGCGTCGGCTACACTTCGACTAGTTTATTGGTGAGTATATTGTTGTGTTCGTGCGAGTGTTTATTGCCTACGGGCGTTACATCTTAGTATGCGTATGCAAACTTACGCAAACTAATAGCTGTCCTGAGGATTAGTGTTTGTGTGATTGTCGAGATGGTGTTACATTTGTGTAAGAAATTGCATGGTGGGAGAAAAGCGGCGTCACTGGTTCTAAATACTAAATTGAAGCAAAGGCCTTTCCATCCTTATTTATCTATTCCGTGGCCGGAGCGACGGGCGTGTCGTGAACGAGTCGTAATTGCTTCGATGTCGTTGTGGTACGTTGCACGGGTCGGAGAGTCCTACCCACTCTCCTCGCTACCTTTCGGTACATAGAGTTGAACGCGGAATATAATAATAATATTTGTGGTCTAAATAACTTAAAAAAAAACATGACTTCAACAAACCTTCAAAAACGTATCAAATATTTATTGATTGTTTTTAGTGTTTCTTGTTGTAGCGGCAACAGATATACATCATTTGTAAAACTGTCTAGCTTCCTCCTGAGGTGTTCCGGTGTTACAATATGGCTAAACAAACACCTTAGGCCTCAGAAGTGGTAACGCATCTGCATTTTGACCTCTGGTCTTTGTGTGGGTTTCTATATGGCTGCAGTCATCACTTAACATCAATGTGAACTTCATCCTTGTTTGCGACTATCATTACATAAAAAAAATACGACTCGTTCACGACCCGCCCGCCGCTCCGCTCGCCGCTAAGACCAGTATCGTGACCAGGCAATTAGACATATTAAAAAATATCTTTGTAACCTTTAGTTCCAAATCAAATATCTCATTACACGGGCATAAACGATTGAAATCTATAAAATCTTACACGTCTGCTTAATTGGATCGATAAACTGTAAAATCCAATTAACAATGTCTAATATAAAACGGGTTAAATTGTTCAAAGCTCATATTCGACGAACTATTGTATCAATTCAAAATGAAAAGATTTTTGGTAATACTACTATTTATCGGTAAGTGATCCATTGAAATATTATAAACTAGCTGTGCCCGCGACTTCGCCCGCGTGAGAATTTATGATTGTTCAGTATCTACCCGAACGAAGTTGTGGGCGCAACTAGTATAAAAGTAGCCCAAGTTACTCCTTATTACATCAGCTATCTGCCAGTGAAAGTCCCGTCAAAATCGGTACAGCCGTTCCCAAGATTAGCCCCGCCAAACAGACAGACAGACAAAAATTGTAAAAAATGTTTTTTTGGTATATGTACCGTACCGTGTATACATATGCATTTAGTAAAAAGCGGTTATTTTTATATTACAAATAGACACTCCAATTTTATTTGTTTGTATAGATCTAGGTCACCGATTCCTAAAGTGGTCTAGGTGGATCCCCTGCGGTCCATGGGAGACACGATCGGAGTCTACGTAGGCGTGAATAAAAATTGGAAATATGGAAATGTGATTTAAATGTAAGCAAATCCACTGAAACCAGAAAAAAAATTGAAAGGGGTCTTAAAGAAAAAATCGTTTGGGAACCTCTGATCTAGAATCTAGGGGATAATTTCGAAAATATCTACGTCGTCTATTTAGAGCAGCCCCTGTCAACATTTTTTGCGTTATTAGTCGAAGGGTTTATAGAGGGTGTTGACTTAGCGTACACAGCGTTCTTAGTCGAAGGGTTTATGCTCGTTGTTGTCTTAGGGTACACTGCGTTCTTAGTCGGTTTATGGTGGGTGTTGACTTAGCGTACACTGCGTTCTTAGTCGAAGAGTTTATGGTGGGTGTTGACTTAGCGTACACTGAGTTCTTAGTCGAAGAGTTTATGGTGGGTGTTGACTTAGCGTACACTGAGTTCTTAGTCGAAGGGTTTATGCTCGTTGTTGACTTAGGGTACACTGCGTTCTTAGTCGGTTTATGGTAAGTGTTGACTTAGGGTACACTGCATTCTTAGTCGAAGGGTTTATGGTAGGTGTTGACTTAGCGTACACTGCGTTCTTAGTCGAAGAGTTTATGGTGGGTGTTGACTTAGCGTACACTGAGTTCTTAGTCGAAGGGTTTATGCTCGTTGTTGACTTAGGGTACACTGCGTTCTTAGTCGGTTTATGGTAAGTGTTGACTTAGGGTACACTGCATTTTTAGTCGAAGGGTTTATGGTGGGTGTTGACTTAGCGTACACTGAGTTCTTAGTCGAAGGGTTTATGGTGGGTGGTGACTTAGCGTACACTGCGTTCTTAGTTAAAGGGTTTATGGTGGGTGTTGATTATTCATATAGCGGATATATATATATATATATATGCGGCAAGTAGACTAGGTAATTCGGTCGTACGTAGGACCTGCGCCCCAAGCTCTTCACAGGCGCTCTACCTAGAGTAATAAAAAAAACGCTTACACTCACACCTCCACATTAGGTATGAAATAAACCTGTGCCGTGGAAGCCGTTGTACACATACAACACATACACAAATACCCAAACCCGAAATAAATATCTGTAGGCCATACAAATATATGTCCCGGTGCGGGGATCGAACCCGCGACCCTTCGAATCAAACGGTGGTTTCACACCGCTGGACATACCGGGTCGTCAAAGTAATATAATCCTCACTGCCTCAGTAGTGTAGTGGTAGCAGGCCACTACTATTACGCTGGAAGTCCTGGGTTCGATTCCCGGGTCGGGGACTATCAGAGATAACGGTTTAAAATCCTTTATATCTGCTTCTATTGGGATTTTTCCATTTTCTGGAAGTTTCCCAGTACCCCGGAGTTTGGTAATGTGCCCGGAGATGGCTCTGGTAATGTGCAGGTTCGCCACCTGTTACATGGGCCAAAACGTAACCGGCGAGTCGTGGGTGTTTGCATGTATGATTTAATGCATGCATTTACCTCTGCCTACCCCTTCGGGGATTACAGGCGTGAAGTTACGTTATATAGTATAATCCTCCTCCATCTATCCAGCCTCCATCGCTTTGGGCGCAGCACAATATGCAGAAGACCAAGGGGAAGTAATATGTGACCCCAACGGTGTGTGGGTCGACGTAAACACACCGATGGAGAAGCTGAACCAAAAAATAATACCAAATTGTGAGTTGATAAGCCTATTTAGCTACTATGTTTTACTTTTAACTGCTTTGTAATATACTGATGGTAGAGCTTCAGTGACGGAAGTCGCGGGCGTAGGCACCACCGCATTACCTAATATACTTGCCGCTAAATGGTAGTGCTCAGCACTATCGTGTTCCGGTCAGGTGATAATGTAATTTTCGGCACATAGGCCTCAGGAGTAGTAACGCATCTGCGTTTTGACATTGGTCTTCATGTGTCTATAGGCTGCAGTCATTACTTAACATTAGTGTGAACTGCAAGCTTGTTTGCAACTTCCATTACATAAAAAAATACTTTTTAACTACTCTTTTTTTCTATTAATGTTGTATGGACGCACGACTGTTTATCTGACAGAAGGGGAGGGACGCTTGTGTCTACCTACCTAAAATCGCCACTATTTCTATTTCATAAAATTGATAGGCAAACTGACGGGCCACCTGATGGAAAATGGTCACTGTCGCCTATGATTGACATTTGCAACACCAAAGGAATTGCTAACGCATTGCCAGCCCTAGAGGACTCTTTTGGACGCCTTTTTTGAAGAACACCATATCGTGAGAGAACACCTCAGAAGGAAGTTCGTTCCACGATTTACACGTTCTGGGCAGAAATGAAACAAAATGCTTAGTAGTTATTATAACTCTGTGACAGTTATTAAGGAGCCCTACACTACCAGATCTATAGGAAAATATTCCATAATTATCTTTTTTTTTCAGGGTATATTCGTTGAAACAACATGACTTATATACAACATTATTCTTAATACAAGTATTTGTTTAAAAAAACTAAGTGTATTTTTATTTCTATACCTAAGTAAATGTAACTTAACGCCTGTAATACGCGAAGTGGTAAAGAGGAATGAATGCCACGATGCAATTTTGGTGTTTTTTAGGGTTCCGTACCTTAAAAGGAAAAAAGGAACCCCTATAGGATCACTCGTGCGTCTGTCTGTCCGTCTGTCACAGCCAATTAGCTCCGAAACTACTCGACCAATTGAGTTGAAATTTGATGAATATATGTAAATTGGTGACTCAATGATGAACACGTCAAGTAAAATAATACATTTTAAACAGGGAGGTCACTTTAGGGGGTAAATTAGAAAATTAAAAAAAAAAGATATATTTTTTTACAATTTTTGCAGAAACAAATTTGAAGTTATTTAAGAAAAACGAGGAAAATCGACCATTCTTATATTCTAGGCCCTCTATCTCCGAAACTACTGAACTTAAAATTTTGAAAAAAATATGGAAAATAGTTCTTTGCCTATAGATTACTGGAAAACCTATAAGAAGTTTGAGTGTTCAAATTAAATCGAAAATTCTTAATAATATAACCTCCCATGCCGGTACCACCGTAACCGCTATGTCCCTGCATCTTTTTAAATCTGTAATATTTTCGAAAATATTTATTTAAATTACGGAACCCTCACCACGCGAGTCGAACTCGCACTTATCCGGTTTTTTATGTAAGTAATAGAAGTGGTAAACAAGCATGCAGTTCACATTTATGTTAAGTGATGACTGCAGCCTATAGACACCCACACAAAGACCAAGGTCAACATGAAGATGCGTTACCACTCCTGAGGCCTAAGGTGTTATGCCTCTGTGCCGGAAATTACAGGGCCGTACAATACCACCTGACCGGAACGCGATAGTGCCGAACACTACCATTTAGCGGCAAGTATATTAGGTAATGCGGTGGTGCCTACGCCCGCGAGCTCCGTCATTGGAGCTCTACCACCAGTAAATGGTGTTTATTTATTTTATTGGCATCAAAATTATTTTTCTTGTTTCTTTTTATGCAATGAAGGTGGCAAACATGCACGACAACTTTGCTAAAGATCATCACATGATCAAATGAGTAGTTTACGATTCCATAAAGGACATACAGACAAACATTCATTTTTATATATAAAGATTTTTAATCAATATCAAATCTTTCTATTAGGTCTGTAATAAATTCTTCAACACGCGGTATGTAACCTTCAATCAATCTGGAAAAAAGTATAAGATTTTTTTATTTAACGTTAATAGCAAACAAGTACTAAAGCAGAGAATATGTATGTATCTTCACGCCAGGTCCCTAACGGGGTAGGCAGAGAGTGTAGAGCGCCAGATATCCCGGTCCTGACATACCTCTCGTGCCTCGTCTACCTTCATCATTCTCTTCATACATGCACGCCGATTCCTTCGACTTTTGACCGCACCATCAGACAGAACTCGACCTATTTGGTCACGATAGGTCAGTCTTGGTTCGATTTCACCCCCTCAGTTGGCTGACTCGTATACTGAGGTTTTTTTATGTAATGGAAGTAGCAAACAAGCTTGCAATTCACATTGATGTTAAGTGATGACTGCAGCATATAGACACCTACACAAAGACCAAGGTCAAAATGCAGATGCGTTACTACTCCTGAGGCCTAAGGTGTTATGCCTCTGTGCCGGAAATTACACGGCCGTACATTACCACCTGACCGGAACACGATAGCGCTGAACACTACCATTTAGCGGCAAGTATATTAGGTAATGCGGTAGTGCCTACGCCCGCGAGCTCCGTCACTGTAGCTCTTCCACCAGTAAAAACGTTAAGCTGCTGATGAGTTGCATGTGTGTGTTAATTTCAATTATTACCTTTTCAATTTATCAATTCGTATCGGCTTCATTTTGCCATTTTCTCTGTAGTATATTTTACCGGTCAGTTCACTGAGAAGACCATCAGGGTTTTGAAAAGATGGAAATATTATGGTTACAGCTGTAATAAAATAAAGGTGGAATAGATAATAAATGAAACTGCCTCGGTAGCCTAGTGGTAGCAGGCCACTACTACTACGCTGAGGTCCTGGGTTCGATTCCCGGGTAGGGGGTTATCAGAGATGATGGTGTAAAGTCCATTATCACTGGTTCTATTGGGATTTTTCCATTTTCTGGAAATTTCCCAGTACCTTGAAGTTTGGTAATGTGCCCGGAGATGTCAACAGGCTCGCCACCTGTTACATGGGCCAAAACGTAACCGGCGAATCGTGGGTGTTTGCATGTATGCTTGAATGCATGCATTTACCTCTGCCTACCCCTTCGGGGATTACAGGCGTGAAGTTACGTTAGATAATAAATTAATTAATCCTAGAGAAGGTGGTATGTGGTGGTAGATGTACCTATACAAGGTGATTCACCATGACACGTCGACCGGGTTAGTCCATCGGTGTGAGATGACCGTTTGATTCGAAGGGTCGCGGATTCGGTCCCCGCACCGGGACAAATAATTCTATGGCCTACAGATATTTGTTTCGGGTCTGGGTGTTTGTGTATGTTTTGTATGTGTACAACGACACCCACAACACAGGTTTATATCTACTGTTAAGCTGTGAGTGTTAGCGTATTTTTTTTACCTTCCAAAGAATCAAGACAACCTGCTACCAATAGGCTACTGAGGCAATTATAAAAACCGGACAAGTGCGAGTTCGACTCGCGTGGTGAGGGTTCCGTAATTTAAATAAATATTTTCGAAAATATTACAGATTTAAAATGCAGGGACATAGCGGTTACGGTGGTACCGGCAGGGGGGGTTACATTATTAAGAATTTTCGATTTAAATTGAATACTCAAACTTCTTATAGGTTTTCCAGTAATCTATAGGCAAAGAACTATTTACCACATTTTTTTCAAAATTTTAAGTTTAGTAGTTTCGGAGATAGGGGGAGGGAATGGTCAATTTTCGTCGTTTTTCTTAAATAACGTCAAATTTGTTTATGCAAAAATTATAAAAAAAATATATCTGAGATGCTGACAACAACTTCTTTCATTTGATATGTCACATGACACAGTCTACGTTTTTTTTTAATGTTATGATTTACCCCCCGAAAGTGGCCCCCCTGTTTAAAATTTATTATTTTACTTGACGTGCTCATCTTTGGGTCACCAATTTACATATATTCATCAAATTTCAACTCAATCGGTCGAGTAGTTTCGGAGCAAATTGGCTGTGACAGACGGACAGACAGACAAACAGACAGACAGACAGACAGACGCACGAGTGATCCTACAAGGGTTCCTTTTTTCCTTTTAAGGTACGGAACCCTAAAAAATTAACAAAAGCATTCCTTACCCATTACAAAAAGATATGTCCAGAAAAATCTCATAATGAATCGATAGTATTCGTTTATTACACTAAAGATTTTCCAATTTCAACAAAGTCCTATATCTCAGCAATTTATATTGACTAATTGATTGGGAAATTTCACGGTTAAACTTGGAACCAATTGTTATGTGTGTTAAGTTTAATTAATGATTTGTTAATGCATGAAATTGATTGTTTACGGTACGAGAATATTTTTTTTTCATCTAGCGACATAACTCACTGGTGGTAAAGCTCCAGTGGCAGAGTTCAAGGCCTAAGGACGAGATTCACCGCACCAGCGCTATTTCAGTGTTAGAAGTTTCAAATATTGCGTGGGTGTTCTTTTTAGGTAGTGTTGATAACCTATCGATAGTTGACCTCGAAAAATAGTTGATAGCGCGATAGTACTATCGAAACTATCGACCCTTCACGATACTATCGATAGTATCGATAGTTAAGAACAAGCATTTGGTATTGGCCTTTGGAACTTTGCCGGTGAATGACAAAGAATGACTCTTTTTCTTTTCTTTTTACTCTTTGTTATAAGTTTGTAAAGGGGAAAAGAGACATTCTACTGATATACTTTTTACATTAGTTTATGACATTTAGTTTTATCTTAGTGATATTCTTGACTTTACATATATTTTTTATCTTGTTTGACATGTATATCAATTGTTATTCGCTTTAGTTTATTTTGTTTGTTTTTGACGTATCATAAGAGGTGCCTGTCACCCTAAATGAATAAATGAGTTTCTGATTCTGATTCTGATTCTGATTCTATTGCCAAAGATCAATAGTATCGATAGTATTGTTATAAACACTATCGATACTATCAATACTATTGACACGCATACTATCGATACTATTGATCTTTGGCAATAGTATTGCTTATTTTTAACTATCGATACCATCGATAGTATCGATAGTATTGCAGCATGTCGATATTTTCGATAGTCCCATCGATAGTGACTGTTTTTTCGAGGTCACGATAAATCACAACACTATCGATAGACTATTACTATTGCAACAACACTATTTTTAGGACGTAGGTGTTCCCAACGTTTAACGTTTACTGGTGGTAGAGCTCCAGTGACGGAGCTCGCGGGCGCGGGCTCGCGGGCACCACCGCATTACCATACTTGCCGCTAAATGGTAGTGTTCAGCACTATCGTGTTCCGGTCATGTGGTAATGTACGGCCCTGTCATTGCCGGCACAGAGGCATAACACCTTAGGCCTCAGGAGTGGTAACGCATCTGCATTTTGACCTTGGTCTTATAAGACCAAGTGATGACTGCAGCCTATAGGCTGCAGTCATCACTTAACATCAATGTGAACTGCATGCTTGCTTTCCACCTTCATTAGGTACATAAAAAATGATAAACAATAAAATTGATAATAGGAGCATCTTTTTCTCTGACAGCCCCATTGGGATCGAACTTGGGACCCCGGCAGTAGTGGCTTACTTCCAATAGACTATTAAGACAGCCGGAGCCGGTAGATTTCATAATCGGTAATAAGAATAATAATAATCGATCGATCGATGGGATCGATCTGTCATCACTGACAGGACTATTGTCGCCAATAAGTCTGATATAGTGGTGATAGATCGCTTGGAGCGCCGCGCAATTATAGTTGATGTCACCATCCCCCATGACGAGAATCTCGTGAAAGCGGAAAAGGAAAAACAAATTAAGTAAAGGTCGCGCCAGGTAAAAAGAACGCTGGCGGTCAAGCTGCGCAGTAGACGATTTATCGATCTATTTGGTGGTATGAGGTGCGGCGTTTTCAATCTGCCTACCAATACACGAAACCGCAAGCGAAAGCTAGATCAAGAATAAACCAATAGGGCTAGTACTTTCGTGCGCGAGTGTACCGATGCGCGAACACATCCCTTCTACTTTCTTCCAGCGTTCTTTTTACGTGGCGCGACCTATACCTCGATTTGTCTCACGAGATTGTCGCCATGTGGCATGTTGACTCAGCTGTAATTGTACCGATAGTCGTCACGGTAAACGGACTTATAGCGAAGAGCTTCGACCACCACCTAAGGAGCCTTGGTGCAGAAAGCGGTACTCCTCGACACGGCACGTATTGTGAGGAGGTTCCTCCCTCTGAGACCCTAACCACCGACAGCTTGGACCCTGCTCTCGCTACCGGTGGCAACCTTTTTATATTTTTTCATATATATGTTTTTTGTTTTATTTTTAATGTATACGTAAAAAAGTATAAAATGAGAATTTTAATAAATGAGTGGAATAATAATAATAATGGCAACCCATTATACGTCCCACTGCTGGGCACGAGTCTCTCCCCTTTTTTGGGGAGAGACCTGAAGCTTACTCCACCACGCTGCTCCAATGCGGATTGGTGGAGGTGGGTGGGTTAGTGGCCAACCCGCTGTCGGATGTTTCAAACCGCCCATAAGGCCTCCGACAAGGTTTAACGACTGCTATCTATCGATAGCAACCGGGACCGACGGCTTAACGTGCCCTCCGAAGCACGGAAACGCGCATTTAATTTGCTGCAAATCGGTAAAAGTTAACGAAATACTATCTAACAAAATGGTTTACACAACAATCCCTTACATCTATCATAGTTGTACTATAAATAACAAATCTGACTGGACAAAGAATGATCCAGAAATATCTATAGCGTGAGATTGATTGGCCTAGCGTACAGGATTCAAGTCATTATGTCTTGTAAGACAAAGGTTATATTGGAGTGAAAGTTATGGATAGATATTTACTAGACCGGACTGCCTTGATGAGGGCGTAGTTTAGCTGACACACGGGAGCTGTTTGTGACGATCTTGCTCGATGAAAGTTTTTGTTTTATGTCATACTAGCTGTGTCCTCCCGTGCGTTCCTGAGAATAGCCCCAACAAACGACAACGACATACAGACAGACAAAACTTGTAAAAAATGTTGTTTTGTTATATGTACCGTGCATACATATGCATTTAGTAAAAAGCATATGGATACACATAAAAGATTATTTTTATATTACAGATGTATAGATTTACTTTCATGACATAAAGCATAAGCTTCCAGCTCGCAGTCATGGCAAGTGAATACTAAAAGAATCATTGCACGCTCCATTGACTGGTACAGACAAAAATAAAAAAGGTATAAGTTGAAATAGCTTTGAAATGTTATCTTGAGCCCCTTAAAAACATATGCTAGTGTTTGTATTTATGCTTGGAGGATAAAGATTTGTCTTCGGCAGTTGCATTATCATCCGCATAAAGACAAAATAGTGATCAGGAACATTTTCTCTAAAATATGTTTATGTGTAATTAAATTGTATTTTAATACGGATGTTATGCATTAGCATGTAATGTATAACGCTTAAATACGAAAGTGGTAGTTTTCATAACCTTTTGACAGCAGAAACATTAATGTTATGTGGTATTATATTTTTAAAGAAAAATGGAAAGAAAAATAATATATTTCAATTTATATAACAATATATTTCACAAGCATGTGTTAATGCGAAATAATATAAAACAATTATTAAGGGTAAAAGCGACTTCTTTACGATATTCAATAAACTGAAAAGTCTATTATATCGGTTGGTTATTATCGGTAGATGGCGCTGCTGCTACCATAAAGCAATGCAATAGATGTGAAGGAAAGATTTGACAAATCGGGCAGGGCTTCAGTAGCTCAATTGGAAGAGCGGCTGGACTAGATTCCCAGTAGGTCGCGAGTTCGAGCCTCGCTCGATATATTTCACAAGCATGTGTTAATGCGAAATAATATAAAACAATGTGGTATTAGCTCGCCCACAACAACTAAATACCATTAAGTAATCTCATTACGAGTGTAAATTTTAATATACCTAGGTACGTCTTATTAATTCGTAAATTAATAAGACGTACCTAGGTATACAGATACAGACGTATACAAACACGGCGCATTTTTGCGTCGGTTGTGTGTTAAAATAGGAAGCCCCGCGCTGGGCGACGGGGCGCGGTGGGTGATTCGCCTTAGGTTACTTCATTTATTTTTGAATACACATGGAACATGTGTTCATATGGCGGACTTTCCCAGAGAACCACTGGGGAGTGAAGAGAGTAGTACAAAAAAGCAGAAATTTCTGTACCAAAACCAATTAACACGAGATCTAAGTCCCGGGAAACAGCTTATAATATATATCTTGATAGAAAACATCCATTAATTTTATCCCTTTACAACGAAATGCGTTACATTTTACAAACGATTGATAGAAATGAATATACTTCGAACCGAACATGCTCGTCATTTTCAACGTCCGTGTGTATATCACGTATCAATTGAACAAATTATTTATGAATGTAGATCGCCTTGAGCGCGAAATATATGAATAATACACCCAACTTATAATTACTTGTTATTGTAACCAGATAAAATGAAAACGGCACGGCGTAATGACTCTACGTGTATTTAAGTATGTCTTACTTCCGCAAATATGTCTAGGTTTACCGTGAATACGAGGTTTCGCTTGTGTGTGGACTACTATATTGGATGATTTGTGATACACGTTATGATTAACTTTTACTAAACTCTTACTTTGGTAGAGCTCCAGTGACAGAGCTCGCGGGCGTAGACACCACCGCATTACCTAATATACTTGCCGCTAAATGGTAGTGTTCAGCACTATCGTGTTCCGGTCAGGTGGTAATGTACGGCCCTGTAATTTCCGGCACAGAGGCATAACACCTTAGGCCTCAGGAGTGGTAAAGCATCTGCATTTTGACCTCGGTCTTTGTGTGGGTCTTTGCTCGGTCTTTGTGTGGGTGTCTATAGGCTGCAGTCATCACTTAACATCAATGTGAACTGCATGCTTGTTTGCCACTTCCATTACATAAAAAAAAACTATTGGGCTAACTGCAGGCTGCAGGGCAGGCTATGGGACGTGACGAACTCACCGCCCACTATACACAGATCAGTGGCGTAGCTAACATGGGTGGCACCCGGAGCGGTTAGGCAAAAAAAAAAATACTCCCCATTTTTTTGTATCTTATTTCTCTATTCTCCACCGTTATGCCCCCCTATTTGAACAAATTCCCTGTCTCTGGCGCCCCCTAGTATTAAATGCGAAAGTGAGTTTTGTGTTGAGCTTTCACGTCTAGACAGCTCAAATTTTGTTTAAAGAGAGGGTGTCACAACCAAACGGGTGGCACCCTCCACCGCCCCCCTATAGCTACGCCACTGCAACAGATTAATCGTTAAAATGCATTAAGTTTGTGACTAATCGATAAATGTTGATATTACTGATCTAACGAACTACTAAATTATCGATAATTCCATCAACTCGATACAATTATGGATGTTTAAATATTTTTTTTTTATGTTATAAAAGTGGCAAACAAGCGTGCAGTTCACATTGATGTTAAGTGATGACTGCATCCTATAGACACCCACACAATGACCAGAGGTCAAAATGCAAATGCGCTGCCACTCCTGAGGCATTAGGTGTTATGCCTCTGTGCCGGAAATTACAGAGCCGTACATTACCACCTGACCGGAACACGATAGTGCTGAACACGATAGTGCTGAACACTACCATTTAACGGCAAGTATATTAGGTAATGCGGTGGTGCCTACGCCCGCGAGCTCCGTCACTGGAGCTCTACCACCAGTATAATTCGGGGTTACATGTTTACTAGTAGAGAAAATCATTGGGCAGAAAAGGAGTTGAAGTAAAGTATTTGATGAATCTTTGTGAGTTCTTATCATCACAGAATATTTTCTAGATATATGAAAATTTAAATCAAATATCAGTTAAAATAAAACACAACATAATACACTTACCTTTCGATGCACTCCTCCGCTGAACTCTTGCTTTTCTCGATTTTAAGTCACATTCAACATCATACTTTAATATTGTACCATGGTCTACATTTCGATTTCGCTGTCATAATATTGAAAAAATAATAAATCTCAATTGAACGCAGAATCATATTCAAAGATAAATAAAACACAATATTTTTTTTAATGTAATAAAAGTGGCAAACAAGCATGCAGTTCACATTGATGTAAAGTGATGACTGCAGCCTATAGACACCTACACAATGACCAGAGGTCAAAATGCAGATGCGTTACCACTCCTGAGGCTTATGGTGTTATGCTTCTGTGCCGGAAGTTACAGGGCCGTACATTACCACCTGACCGGAACACGATAGTGCTGAACACTACCGTTTAGCGGCAAGTATATTAGGTAATGCGGTGGTACCTACGCCCGCGAGCTCCGTCACTGGAGCTCTACCACCAGTAATTTTAAAAACAATAATTATAGAATATCGATAAATATTGATATTACTGATCTAAACTTACGATATTATCGAATATCGGTTTATCACCTCGATAGAATTTCAAGACGTATTAAAAAATACGGACGGTAATAATTATTATTTTCAATAGATGGCGCAACGAGTAAAATATAACTCACTCTCCCAGAGTGCGACCTGTGGTTCTTTTTAATTAAAGATATCTTTTATTTTTAAAGAAAAATGGAAAGAAAAATTTGACTTCAGGCGAGACCTTTTTCTTTCCATTTTTCTTTAAAAATAAAATATATTTCACAAGCATGTGTTAATGCGAAATAATATAAAAAGAATTATTAAAGATATCTGTTACACTTTTTCCCAATAAATTATTCGCAGAACATTCGCACTACATCACTTACCTTTATTCTCCATGTGCGACTTCAACTGCTCTGCTTTGGCCTGCAACTTGGTCTGCATTGTTTCGGCTCCCTCCTTCATTTTAGCGAGGATACCTAGATGAGACACAAAAATAAATTAAATAGATATTTAGAGCAGAATCCAAAAAATATATATATTTATTGTCAATCATGTTTTAACTGGCGACTGGTGAACCAGGTGGTGATGTACGGCTCTGTAATTTCCGGCACAGAGACATAACACCTTAGGCCTCAGAAGTGGCAACACATCTGCATTTTGACCTTGGTCTTTGTGTGGGTGTTTATATGCTGCAGTCATCACTTAACATCAATGTGAACTGCATGCTTGTTTGCCACTTCCATTCCATAAAAAAGTGGTGGTAGATTTCCAGTGAGCTCGAGGGCGTAGGCACCACCGAAGTACCTAATTTTTTTGCCGCTAAATGGTAATGTTCAACACTATCGTTTTCCGGTTAGATGGTAATGTATGGCCCCGTAATTACTATCACAGGCACATAACAACTAAGGTCTCAGAGGTGGCGATGCATCTGCACTTTGACATCTAGTCTTTGTGTAGGTATAGGTTAGTCATCACTTAACATCAATGTAAACTGCATGCTTGTTTGCCAAAAAAAAATATTATCTAAGAAATTTGGAAAAATAAATGTCACATATAAATAAAATGGGGTCTTGTGCTGCACAAATTTTGGTGGAAACGTATCTTTATAATAATATGTAGGTATCAAAATCTCGAATCACTCATGGTTTGTAAACAAGTGCTGCACAGTACGGCACACAATTTTGATGCATTAAATGCACTATTTCGGAGGAATCATACCCTTATTTTAATAAAAAAAACTCGTACCATTAAATGCTTGAAAAAAATGTGCTGCACAGATCGGCATAGTATTTTGGTGGCATTGTATCGTTAAATGTATATTATGTATAAAATATGTATTAATGTATATTACACTTCTCCAAAACAGTTGGACCTAAATTTTAGATTCTTTTTTGTATATCTATATACATAAAAAAAATAAAAATCAATTGCTGTGCGTTATGGTGAGATTCACAGACCGCACTACGACTTTACTTTGAGCAAAGTATGCTTAGAACTGTCAGTTTAGTATGGGTTTTGACAGTTCAAAGGCGTACTTTGCTCAAAGTAAAGTCGTAGTGCGGTCTGTGAATCTCACCCTTAGTCTCGCTAAAGTTCGAGAACGGCTGAACGGATTTATCTTGTCTTGAAATGTTCGTGGAGGTCTAGAAAAGGTTTAAAAGGTGAGAAAAATTCGAATAATTACCGGGAAACCCCTAAAAACAGCCCTTTTCTTTTTCCCATACAAACGTTTTCTAACTTAAACGTAGAGTAAATTTGAACTTTATAGCTATTATATAAAGTTCATATTAAATTACAAGCACTCACTGTTGTCTAAGCAATGTAGGTGTGTTCCTAACGTCAAACCGGGGTGACGGTTCAGTTCAGGAGAATTTTTTGACCCCGACTTTAAAATAGGTAGGAATAAAAAACTGCCAAATTATTTTTTTTTGACAGTGCGAAGTCTGTCGTGTCCGCTAGTATTTTATAGATACTCATACAAATTCAAACGATTATGTCGTAAAGTATATAGCAAACCGGTTAGATGATACCAAGTTCGTCGAAAACATAAATTGTAACACAAAAAACAATATACCAACCATGTTTGTCCTTTTCTTTCAATATACGTTCCATATCACCGGCCTTGTCTTTCACGCGTCCAAAGAAATCTATCCAATAGAGGTAAGCGTGCGAAAAAAGTTTTTTGTCATAAAAGTTGCAAGTAAGCCTTACCCCCGAAGGTGTAGGCAGAGTTAAATACGTGCATGGAAGCGCGCTTGGCCCAGCGGCTGGTGAAGATCGTAAGCGATCTACTCGGTTAAGCACTACAGGCGCGATCGGGTAGTGTGATGGGTGACCGCTAGTGGCAAATTAAATGCGCGTTTCAGTGCTTCGGAGGGCACGTTAAGCCGACGGTCCCGGTTGATATCGATGGATAGCAGTCGTTAAAACTTGTCGGAGGCCTTATGGGCGGTTTGAAAACATCCGACAGCGGGTTGGCCACTAACCCACCTCCACCAATCCGCATTGGAGCAGCGTGGTGGAGTAAGCTCCAGGCCTCCCCCCAAAAAGGGAAAAAACACACACGATTCGCCGGTTACGTTTTGGCCCATGTAACAGGTGGCGAGCCTGCTGACATCTCCTTGAGCCTGATTTACCGGAAAAAATCCAGAAAATGGAAAACTCTTAATGGAATTAGAGATAATTTTAACACTTTTATCTCTGATAGCCCGACTCGGGAATTGAACCCAGAACCCCTATGTAGTATTAGTCGCCTGCTTACACTAGACTACCTACCTACTGAGGTAGTTAGGTAAATAGAGATTCCATGAAAGAAATAATATATTTGTAATTTTTTACGCAATAACAAATGCGTGTGAATTTTAGAAATTAATGGAAGAATAAATTCATTGACCCCGTTTATAATCAAAAAAGGGAAAATTTTGACGCTCGGATGCGGGGCTTAGGTAGCTTAGTGGTAAAGCGACTGGACTCCTGAGGGCGCTGGTTCGATTCCTGCCCCAAGTCAATTTTCCTTTCCATTCTTTCTTTATTTTCTAAAAATATAGTTACCGGAGATCTTCTTGGTTGCATCGGGACTTGCGGACTGGGTGAGGGCAGCTACCTTCATGTATTCACTGGTTATAAGGCCGGCCGCCTGCGATCAAATATACGGAGTAAAAATATAAACAAATATTTAGGAAACTTTAAAGAAAAAACACAGAAGGGCATTGAGCGTGGCTAGTGTAGATCGTAAGCAATCTACTCGGTTAAGCGATACTGGCGCGGTCGGGTGTGTGACAGGGGACCGCTAGTGACAAATTAAAATGCGCGTTTCCGTGTTTCGGCAGGCACGTTAAGCCGTCGGTCCCGGTTGCTATCGCTTCGCAGGCTCAATGTGCAATATTAATCGTTAAGGCTCGATTGGTTTATTTTAGCTATTTTCACAGTATTATGTCCTATGGAATTTTGCTATGGGGACATGCCGCCGATGTCAACACCATTTTTGTTTTACAGAAAAGAGCTGTGCGTGCTATCTACGGGCTAAGTCCGCGAGTGTCTCTCAGAGATAAATTTAAGGAAATAAACATATTGACTGTAGCTTCGCAATACATTTACGAAAATGTATGTACGTAAAAATATTAGCGAATTTCCTAGTAGAGCTAATGATTATATAAATACAAGGAACAAACACAAGTTTTCTGTGCATACAACACGACTGCATAGGGTGAGTAATTCTTTTAGAGGTCAATGTATACGCTTCTTTAACAAAATACCTGAAGATGTTCAAAGTCTTTCGATTAATAAATTTAAGAGAATTATCAAAAAACGCTTATACATGTGCAACTATTATAAAACATGTGATTATCTTAATGACACTACACCATGGGATTGAAGCGATCGCTCCCAGGCTATTTCGAAAACCTGTACTTTGGATTTACAGACTGTATTAGATTTAAGTTTAAATTCAAAAGAGCTGTACTGAGTTTCTTCAGTGGCGGAGTTCTTCTCAGTATTGACTGCCCTTGGAATTCTGCCAAGTGAATAACCGCTAATACGACGACCAAATTCTTTCTTTCTCAGTTTCTTTTGAAATAGGGAAATGGAGGAATTTGTAAATAATTGATGCTTTCCATATTATACAAAAT
Organism: Macrosoma leucophasiata; assembly: GCA_036365455.1. Taxonomy (NCBI): domain Eukaryota; kingdom Metazoa; phylum Arthropoda; class Insecta; order Lepidoptera; family Hedylidae; genus Macrosoma; species Macrosoma leucophasiata. The sequence continues at coordinate 7,293,651 of JAWQUS010000015.1, forward strand.
TATTCAGTTTCTATTTAAATTATTATGTGTTTTTTTATTATTATTAGTGGTTATTCACTCTAGGTTAGTTTAAAAAAAAATTACGATGTAAAAGTGCTCTCCAGGAGCCTAATTACATGAAATAAATTGAGAATTGAGAACTGTATATTTTTACCTCGCGTCACGCGAGTGAACGTCGTAATGTTCAGTCACTTTCTATGATCCGTTTTGAGTTTCATAAGTCGCAACGTATTGAATCTATTCCATCTGCAGCCAAATGGTAGTGTTCAGCACTACCGTGTTCCTGTTAGATGGAATAGATTAATAATAACTATCACAGAGACATAAGCAGTAGCGTAGTGGTAGCAGGCCACTACTATTACGCAGGAGGTCCTGGGTTCGATTCCCGGGTCGGGTCTATCAGAGATAACGGTTAAAAATCCTTTATCTCTGCTTCTATTGGGATTTTTCCATTTTCTGGAAGTTTCCCAGTACCCCGGAGTATGGTAATGTGCCCGAAGATGGCAACAGGTTCGCCACCTGTTACATGGGCCAAAACGTAACCGGCGAGTCGTGGGTGTTTGCATGTATGATTGAATGCATGCATTTACCTCTGCCTACCCCTTCGGGGATTACAGGCGTGAAGTTACGTAGTTACAGAGACATAACAACTTAAGTCTCAGGGGTGGTAACGCAAAGGCATTTTGACCTCTGATTTTTATCTTAATGTCTATAGGCTGCTGTTATCGCTCAACTACCTTCATGTTTGCCACTATTTTTACAAACAAAAAAAAAGTATGATATATAATCTCCTTCTTTGGAGACGATTCAAAAACATACCTCCAGGCTGGCAGGGCTCATAGCAGAGTATTCTTCGCTCAGCAACTCAACGATCAGACCCTCGATATCGAAGAATAGGATATGACTCTCTGGGTCTGAGAACAATTAAAATCACTAAGGGGGTGTCTATGAAATATATGAGGCGATTTTACCGAATTTTTAACCCTTCTTTTCCTCCTGGTGAGATATCGTGAGTACTCGTGAGATTTGGCTCATCATATTTTTTTTTTAGTAATGGAAGTGGCATACAAGCATGCAGTTCACATTGATGTTAAGTGATTACTGCAGCCTATAGACACCCACACAAAGACCAAGGTCAAGATGCAGATGCGTTACCACTCCTGAGGCCTAAGGTGTTATGCCTCTGTGCCGGAAATTACAGGGCCGTACATTACTATTAAATGGTAGTGTTCAGCACTATCGTGTTCCGTTAAGATGGTAATGTACGGCCCTGTAATTTCCGGCACAGAGGCATAACACCTTAGCCCTCAGGAGTGGTAACGCATGTGCACTTAACATCAATGTGAGCTGCATGCTTGTTTGCCACTTCAACAACATAAAAAAAACGTGTGTAGCAAAATGTGCTGCACAGTACGGTGCGCTATTTTGGTGCCATCGTAACTTTATACATAGGTATAAAAATCCGTATCACCAAATGTTTGTATCAAAATGTGCTGCACAGTGCGGTGCGCTATTTAGTTCGTTAGGAATCGTACCTTTATAAGCATAAAAACTTCACATCACTATATGTTACTAGCACTCGGCGCTACAATATGGGGTTCTTCAAAAATGGCGTCAAAAGAGTCCTCCAGGGCTGGCAGCGCGTTGGCGACTCCCCTGGTGTTGCAAATGTCCATAGGCGACGGTGACCACTTACCATCAGGTGGCCCGTCTGCTGTTGTTGTTTTTCTGCAAACTTGTTTGCCACCTTCGTCATAGAAAAATAAAAACCAATTGCTGTTCGTTAGTCCCGCTTAAACTCGAGAACGGCTAGACCGATTTGGCTAATTTTGGTTTTGAATGATTTTTGGAAGCCCAGGGAAGGTTTCAAAGGTAAGAAAATATGAAGAGATTAAAGGGAAATAGTAAAAACCACAATTTCATTTTACCATACAAATAGTACGTATCAATCAAACCTTTGACACAATATTTCGTTCTCAGGCAATACGAAGTTTGCCGGGTCAGCTAGTATAAAAATAGACATTGGTAGAAGTTACCGGTAGGATTAGACCGGAAGCCCTGCACCGTGAGGGGCGCCCGGCGGGCCCTGGCCGGCTCGGCGAGGGGCCCGGCGCCAGGGCCGCCCGACCCGCTCTGCAGGGCCGCGAGGCCTCGTTGGGTGGCCGCACGCATCGCCGTTAGATTACGGTGGCGAAGTCCCCTAGAGACAAATAATAGGAGGTAAGAAACATTGGCCTGGGTTGCATCACGATATTTGTTTAAGTTTTTTTTTATATAACGGTAGTGGCAAACATGCATGCAGTTCACATTGATGTTAAGTGATGACTGCAACCTATAGACACCCACACAAAGACCAAGGTCAAAATACAGATGCGTTACCACTCCTGAGGCATTGGGTGTTATGCCTCTGTACCGGAAATTACGGGGCCGTACATCACCACCTGACCGGAACACGATAGTGCTGAACACTACCATTTAGCGGCAAGTATATTAGGTAATGCGGTGGTGCCTACGCCCGCGAGCTCCGTCACTGGAGCTCTACTACCAGAACTTAAAGTTAGTGCAACCCAGGCTTAGGTTCGTTTGCACCAAAATATTTATTGGAGTTATTGTAAAATTGTACATCCTTCTCTAATATTAACAAGTTTGTTTAAGTTAGAGAAGGACGTAAAATTTTAACTGCTACTATTCTTAATATCGAGGAGAAAATCACGTTGGTTGTATGTATGTAACTACTGTACGTATATATCCCCTTTTTAATAATCATTTTGTTGCAGCGGCAACAGAATGACATACATCGTGTGTGAAAATTTCAACTGTCTAGCTAACACGGTTCAAGAGATATAAGCCTGGTAATAGAATCAGAGAATCAGAATCAGAAACTCATTTATTCATTTAGGGTGACAGACACCTCTCATAATACGTCAAAAACAAACAAAATGAATTAAAGTAAATAACAATTGATATACATGTTAAACAAGATAAAAAGTATATGTATAGTCAAGAATATCACTAAGATAAAACTAAATGTAATATACAAATGTAAAAAGTATATTAGTAGAATGTCTCATTTCCCCTTTACAAACTGATAACAAAGAGTAAAATAGATAACCTTAACTGGTGGTAGAGCTCCAGTGACGGAGCTCGCGGGCGTAGGCACCACCGCACTACCTAATATACTTGCCGCTAAATGGTAGTGTTCAACACTATCGTGTTCCGGTCAGGTGGTAATGTACGGCCCTGTAATTTCCGGCACAGAGGCATAAGACCTTAGGCCTTAGGAGTGGTAACTCATCTGCATTTTGACCTTGGTCTTTGTGTGGGTGTCTATAGGCTGCAGTCATCACTTAACATCAATGTGAACTGCATGCTTGTTTACCACTTCCATTACATAAAAAAAAAAAAGAGATACACGGGCGGATAGACGGACATAACCCACCAACCTTCCCATGGCCCCACCAACCATCCCGGTTATATGGGCCGAATCTCGGGAGATGCGCGCACGAACCGCTCCTCGCTTATGTCGCGCGCGCATTTGATCTAGACTCCCTACAAGTTCTTCACTCTCGGTGTTTACCTGCGTCCCTAGTGTCGCTCTCCCCTTTCTGGGGCATGACGCCACAGCCACGCCTTCGGCTCCTGCTTCCGGTCGTCCTGTGTTTGTGCTGCTGGTCTTCGCAGTCTTTTCTTCTTTCTTCTCTCTTCTCTCTTCAAGTCCTTCGTCTCTCCTTCTCGGATAGACGGACAGCGGAATAGGGTTCCATTTTCACCCTTTGGATACGGAACGTTGGCTAGTAAATAAGCTTACCTGAAGAAATGCACGGCGGGATTAGCCAAGCCCTGAAGGTCGCTTGAACCAGCTGCGAGAGAACCGCCCAGGTCGTCGGCTACCGTCTCGTCACAAGCGGCCAATACTTCTTCGGCTATCATACCTATTACAGGAATATCATCGTCAGCATAGTTCTAAATATAATATATAAATATCATATCGTGAAATTGAACATAGTTGTATGTATGTATGTATGTATCTTCACGCCAGGTCCTTAACGGGGTAGGCAGAGAGTGTAGAGCGCCAGATATCCCGGTTCAGACAAACCTCTCGTGCCTCGTCTACCTTCATCATTCTCTTCATACATGCACGCCGATTCCTAAGACTTTTGACCCCACCATCAGACAGAACTCGACCTATTTGGTCATGGTAGGTCAGCCTTGGTCTTCCTGGGCCTCTGCAACCATCCACATTCGCATTGTATATCTGTTTAGGCATTCGCTCATTCGACATTCTTTCTATATGCCCGAACCATCGGAGCATGCCTTTTTTCATTTTTACACCGATACTATCATTCACACATAGTTGTAAGTGAACATATTTTGAAAGACCCTACTGTGGCTGATAACTGCCTCGGTAGCCTAGTGGTAGCAGGCCACTACTACTACGCCGAGGTCCTGGGTTCGTTTCCCGGGTAGGGGGATATCAGAGATAATGGTGTAAAGTCCTTTATCTATGGTTCTTTTGGAATTTTTCCATTTTCTGTAAGTTTGGTAATGTGCCCGGAGATGTCCACGGGCTCGCAACCTGTTACATGGGCCAAAACGTTACCGGCGAATTATTTGCGGCGTGGGTGTTTGCATGTATGCTTGAATGCATGCATTTACCTCTGCCTACCCCTTCGGGGATTACAGGCGTGAAGTTACGTTACGTTACTCTACTGAGTTTTGTTTTGGCAGGTTTTTTTCTCAGTAATGTGGGCTTTGGAACTCTGCCAGTTAATGACAAAGAATGTCCCATATTCTTTTGTTTAGTCTTATCTTGCCGTTTATAAAAGAGAGTATGAAACATTCTGTTGATACCTATTTTAATTATTAAGTATTTTTGTACCATTATTTATTTTATTTTTGCTTACTTGGACATATTAATCAACGTATCAGTTGTTAATCGCTTTAATTTTATACTTTTAAGTTGACCAAGCAAATTCTATTATTTTATTTCCAAGCGATTAAATAAATTTTTGAGTTTGAGCATCATCAACGCTCCAGCCGAAAGAAGTCCACTGCTGGATATAGCCTTCCCCAGATAAGCCCACGACAGTGTTGTGCGTCATTAGAGAAGAATATGCCATAATCGCCACGCTTGGCATGCGGATTGGAGATCGCAGTGGCGGTAGTTTTATCGCGGGACGCTACTGCCCGATATGGCTCTGAAATAGCTATCACAGAGACATAACAACTTAGATCTCAGGGTAGTTTTGACGACCCGGTTGATCCAGCGGTGCGAGATGACCGTTTGATTCGAAGGGTCGCCGCGGGTTCGATCCCCGCACCGGGACAAATATTTGTATGCCCTACAGATTTGTTTCGGGTCTGGGTGTTTGTGCATGTGTTGTTGGTATACAACGGCACAGATTTATACCTACTGCGGGGCTGTGACCACACCCGGAATACCATAGAAACGCTTAATTTGGTCTCTATTACACAGACATCAATCAGTGACGTGTATTTACACGTGCACCTGTGTGCGTAGCACGTAGCGAATACCAAACGTCGCCCAATAGAGGGGAAGGAGGTTGGGTGAGGCGGGGAAATCGGACGGAATGTCGAAGTGTCCATTCTATACGTAGTATTATTTCATATTCTCGGCTGTGAGTGTAAGTGTATTTTTTCTTGTGTAGATGTCTATAGGATGCAGTCATCACTTAACATCTAACATCTATCTGGATGCTTGTTTGCACCTTTATTATATAATAAAAGATATGTGGTAAAATCGTGTGTATTATAATATTAGAAATGAAAAAACTCCGTTAGCGCGATTCAGCGCGACGTATCCGATTGGCTGTTGTAACTCACCATGCAGCACCCTATCCAGGTGTCCGGTCTCCATCTGCCACACGTACACGGTGCCGTCGCTACAACCGACCACCATGAAGTCGTCCGCCGGCCGCCATTTTATACTGACCACCGGGAATAAATGGCGCGATGCTAGTGTCACGCATTTGCGTTCGGATAAACCTGTAAGAGAAATTAAAGAATTAAATGCATCATTAAAAAAAAAACATATTTTAATGTACTGGAAGTGGCAAACAAGCATGCAGTTCAGATTGATATTAAGTGATGACTGCAGCCTGTAGACACTTACACAAAGACCAAGGTTAAAATGCAGAGGCGTTATCACTCCTGAGGCCTAAGGTGTTATGCCTCGGTGCCAGAAATTACAGGGCCATGCATTACCACCTGACCGGAACACGATAGTTCTGAACACTACCATTTAGCGCCAAGTATATTAGATAATGCGGTGGTGCCTTCGCCCGCGAGCTCCGTCACTGGAGCTCTACCACCAGTGAATCATCATCTAGAAAGCGTATGAAATTATAGTAAGTCAGAAAACGTGGTAACAGAGTTACAATGTAGGGAATCGAGGGCATAGGCACCACCAGGTTACCTATTAGCGGCAGATAGGGCACAAAATGGTAGGGTTCAATAATATCGTGTTCCGGTTAGATTAGGTAAGGTTAAAAAAAATGTATGGCCCCGTAAGTTAATTACGTAACTTCGCAACTTCACGCCTGTAATCCCCGAAGGGGTGGGCAGAGGTAAATGCATGCATTCAAGCACACATGCAAAAAACACCCACGATTCGCCGGCTACGTTTTTGGCCCATGTAACTGGTGGCGAGCCTGTGGAGTAATGTGCCATCTCCAGGCACATTACCAAGCTCCGAGGTACCGGGAAACTTCCAGAAATTGAAAAATCCCAATAGAACCAGAGGTAAAGGATTTTAAACCGTTATCTCTGATAGCCCCCGACCCGGGAATCGAACCCAGGACACCCAGCGTAGTAGTAGTGGCCTGCTACCACTAGGTTACTGAGGCAGTCGATTACATACGATAAATTCCCTTTTTTGTCGCGACAACTAACGCGACAGGACATCTCACTAGTCCAGACATCGCAATAGGACGAATTCACATTATCGCGATAAGAAAGTAAAACTACCGCAAGCATAAATATCACACTGTTTTCAACACAATATGAGTGAAAAAATCACAATAGTAGTAAATAGTAAATAGTGGATCACTCAGAGGGGCCCAGATAAAAACCAGCATCAAGTTTTTTTTTTTTTCTCCTTTGTATAATTAAACAAGAGGAGTAAGTAATGTTGTGGATGACTTGACAGAAGTCCTCGCTACGGTTTACGGGCGACTTGAGTCAATATCAAGATGAAAGGTGTGTATAGAGTGGGTTAGATATGTATTTTGAGTTAAGTTATTATGTGATGATATCTCATGTATTGTTGAACTGCTTTAAGGTGTTGACAATGTGTTTAGTGAACTGATTGAATGTGTCAGAGTCGTCAAGCGATAAGTAGAGTAGTCAAGTAGATAACATCTACTTGGCATAAGCTGATCTGGGTGCCCATTCGGATCGACCCTGAGACATGCTCGACGTCACACCTATCTGTCTGTTGTTCCAAATTGTTCCAAACTGATGTCTATTTTTGTTTGTTATTTGTTACATGTTATTCTTATTTAGTGTCTCCGTAATTGTTTTATATTATTTCGCATTAACACATGCTTGTGATATATATTTTATTTTAAAGAAAAATGGAAAGAAAAATTTGACTTCAGGCGAGACTCGAACTCGCGGCCTACTGGGAATCTAGTCCAGCCGCTCTTCCAGTTGAGCTACTGAAATCCTGCCCGATTTGTCAAATCACATTTATTGCATTGCTGGACTAGATTCCCAGTAGGCCACGAGTTCGAGTCTCGCCTGAAGTCAAATTTTTCTTTCCATTTTTCTTTAAAATAAAATAGTGTCTCCGTGCTATCCGAATAAATGTATTCTATTCTATATTCTATTCTAAATTAAACATGAAAACTCACTCAATAAAGTGACGCTGTGATCTGAAGCCACTGAGCATATACATTTCTGGATTCTAGCCTGAAACAAAATTGGAAATTAAGAAAACAATAATGTAATACAGAATAACCTTTATACTTTTTTTCCCCCTTTGTAATGGCATCGCTATTACGCATATTGCCAGTATCAAGTAAAACGATATTTCATATTCGTAATACACAGCGTTAAAGTTCAGAGTCAATCAGTCAATTACCAGATTTAACAGTCAGTCAATCAGAGACACAGCCAGGAATTCGAATAGTGATGGCTACTGTACCAGAATATTTACAATGAAGTTTTTGAGGCAGCCTGAAAGGCCGTGTTTTCGCACTGTTATTCTATTTCACTATACACGGGCACTGTTATAAACCTGTATCAAACAAAATGCCACCAACTTTATTTAATATAACTCAAAAATGCACCAACAAAATGAAATAAAATAAGAGCACCACACCTCTCTCTTTCAAGGTTCCCGCCAAAAATATCTTTATACTTATTCGTAGCCGGTTAGCTGGTTGCCCCGACCCGGGAATGAAAACCAGTTTCGCAAAATACAAAAAACCCCGGTTGTTGTGATGTGATGCCTCTTCTCAAGCTTTGTTCAATGCATGCGCGCACAAACACATGCGTCCTGCACCATTTTCTCTCACGTTAAATTTAATGAATTTATGTCTCTTTTTACTGTCGATTTTTCGTTTCCTTCGGCCTGCAAAAAAATTCAAATATCCGTCAATATACAGATACTTACTGGTGGTAGAGCTCCAGTGACGGAGCTCACGGGCGTAGGCACCACCGCATTACCAAACATACTTGCCGCTAAATGGTAGTGTTCAGCACTGTCGTGTTCCGGTCAGGTGGTAATGTACGGCCCTGTAATTTCCGGCACAGAATAATTTAGGCCTCAGGAGTGGTAACGCATCTGCATTATGACCTTGGTCTCTGTGTGGGTGCCTATAGGCTGTAATCGTCACTTAACCTCAATGTGAACGGCATGCTTGATTGCGACTTCCATCACATAAAAAAGAACTCACGCTACAATTGTGCGGCGGCACAATCAGCTGCGTAATCTCGCCGGCGTGTACGCAGAACCTGTGTAGTAATGCGCCACTGAACAGGTCCCATACACACACCGCGAAGTCTATACCGCCCGACACCAGGTGCGATCTGTCGTATCTGGTGAAGAATGGAAAATATGCCTTAATGTCGAGAAATATTAATAATGGCAACATTACCGGGCACGAGTCTCTCCTCTTTGTGGGTGTAGCGTCCACTACATTAAGGCGCCAACTAGTGGAACACATATGAAAACCTCACAGTACTTTTCTAGTACGGTAGATGGCGTGCATTCGAATTACATCGCACATGCGAAGATTTCTCAAGAGTTGGCATATATACAACTTCCTAACCTCAATCGTTGGGCCGCGGCCCGCCAGGCGCTACCACCTCGCCTGGTCGGAGGATCCTCCCTTTTCGTCCGAGGAACGGGAGCTTACTCTACCACGCTGCTCCAATGCGGATTGATGGAGATAAGAGTAAGTGGACAACCCGCTGTCGGATGATTTTGAAACCGCCCATAAAGCCTCCGACAAGGTTTAACGACTGCTATGTATCGATAGCAACCGGAACCGATGGCTTTATGCCCGACCGCGCCCGTATCGCTTAACCGAGTAGACGGCTTACGTTCTACACCAGCCGCGGGGCCATGCGCGTAGAGAAATAGAGTCATAAATTTTATAGTCACACTGAGCGATATCCATTTAAGGATGACACCCAACATTCTATATCATTTCAGCCAAAAAGACGTCTACAGCTGGACAAAGTCCTCTCCCAAAGATTGCCACAACGCACGGTCCTGGGCCGCCCTCATCCAGCGATTTCCCGCAATATTTTGGTACAACCTAACTGCGAATCAGTCAGGTAGTGGTGATCATGAACAAGAGAATCACAATCAGAAATCTATTTATTCATTCAGGATGAAAAGCCACTTATGATATGTCAAACACAAATAAAAAGAAATAAATGAATAACAATTGATATACATGTCAAATCACAAATGTTATAACGGAGAATATCACTAAGATAAAACAAAATATCAATATAACTTATCCATACTTATAATAAATCTGTAGAAGTGTAAATTCTGTACATTAAAAATATTGAAAAAATAAATACCAGGGGATTAGATCGATACCGAACACAAATATGTGATTAGAAAATTTTTTGTCTGTCTGTCTGTCTGTTTGTTCAAGCATCACATAAAAACTACCGGTCCAATTACAATGAAATCAGTATGATTGATGATGACATCAGTATGATTATACTTTAACCTTTGGCGCACAACACTGGGTACTTTTTATCCCGGAAAAATGTCTGTTTGTCTGTGTGTTTGTGCACGCTAATATCAGAAACGGCTTATTCGATTTGCGGTTTTGACTAATATATTGTGGTAAGTTTCACTTAACATTTAGTGTTTGTTTCATGTGAATCGGTTCAGAAATAAAAAAGTTATGTCAATTTAAAGAATCGTTTAAAGTATCGAATATTTTTCAGGTATTCTGTATCATAATTCTATATTTTAGGGAGTTTCGTACCTAATGGGTAACAACCCACTGAAGTTACGTTAAATTTAAATTAATCCAATAAATAAATATATACAAGTGACTTACCTCGGGTGCACATGATGTGGGTAGAGCAAGCAGTTAACTCGACCATTGTGACCGAGTAGCAGCTGATGGGGTGGCCAATCTGTAAAAAAAGATAAATATATATCAAATAATTTTTGCGCAAGATCTACGGTGTATCACTCACCGATCGCGTTCGTAATGAAGATGTAAGAAAGAGGCTTTGTGTGAATGATAGTATCGGTGTAAAAATGAAAAAAGGCATGCTCCGATGGTTCGGGCATATAGAAAGAATGTCGAATGAGCGAATGCCTAAACAGATATACAATGCGAATGTGGATTGTTGCAGAGGCCCAGGAAGACCAAGACTGACCTACCATGACCAAATAGGTCGAGTTGTGTCTGATGGTGGGGTCAAAAGTTTTAGGAATCGGCGTGCATGTATGAGGAGAATGAAGAAGGTAGACGAGGCACGAGAGGTTTGACAGGACCAGGATATCTGGCGCTCTACACTCTCTGCCTGCCCCGTTAGAGACCTGGCGTGAAGATGCATAAATATTTTTTTTTTTAGTGTTAACTTATTTTGCATTTTTGCAATATTAAGATAAATAGGTAACTAAATACTGAGCAATAGTCATAATTTTTTCAAAATATTTTTGGTTGAAATGAAAGAAAACTAAAGTGGTAGAGCTCCAGTGACGGAGCTCGCGGGCGTAGGCACCACCGCATCACCTAATACACTTTTCGCTAAATGGTAGTGTTCAGCACTATCGTGTTCCGGTCAGGTGGTAATATACGTAGATCAGGTAATGTCTTGGTGCCTACGCCCTGAAGCTCCTACACTGGAACGCTACCACCAATAACTTACCATCTAATTGCTGGTGACCACCGTGCAAAAGCTGCAACTGGACAGTGTGCGTGGCGTTCACAATCACTATAGAGCCATCTTCACGACCCACCACCAATCGGTTGGCCGCTAGCAAGTATATTGATGCTGTTAGCTTGATTTCTGAAAAAAAAGTAAAAATGTCATTTTATGTCAAAGGATTGACAGATAAGCAGACAGGCCACCTGATGGAAAGTAGTCACCGTCGCCTATGAACATTTGCAACACCAGGGGAGTCGCCAACGCTGCAAGCCCTGAAGGACTCTTTTGACGCAAGTTTTGAAGAACACCATATTGTAGCACCGAGGGAACAACTCAGAGAGAAGTTCCTTCCACAATTTACACGTTTTGGCCAAAAACGAACGTGCGCACCGTCGAGCACTGCCAGGTGTCCAGTAGGTGAGGGTGGAACTTCTGTCTTCGGCGGGTAGTACGGTTTAAGAAAAGAGACGTATTTCCGAAAAAAAATACCACTATACACGGGCACTGTAATAAGCCTATATCAAACAAAATGCCACCAACTTTATTTAATACTAGCTGTGCCCGCAACTTCGTTCGCGTGGAATAGTGGCTTTGGGCAACATGTTGGGATATAACTTTTGGTTAATTTTGGATCATACAAAAACAACACGCTGGGCGTCGAGATGCTGGACGTCGGGACGCTGGGCGTCGGGACGCTTGGCGTCGGGACGTTTGGCGTCGGGACGTTGGGCGTCGGAACGCTTGACGTCGGGACGCTGGGCGTCGGGACGCTTGGTGTCGGGACGTTGAGAGTCGGAACGCTTGACGTCGGGACGCTGCGCGTCGGGACGCTTGACGTTGGAACGCTGGGCGTCGAGACACTCGACGTCGAGACGCTGGACTTCAGAACGCTGGGCGTCGGGACGCCGGGCGTCGGGACGCTGGGCGTCGGGACGCTGGGCGTCAGTAATCCGGGCGTCGGGACGCCGGGCGTCGGGACGCTGGGCGTCGGGACGCTGGGCGTCGGGACGCTGGGCGTCGGGACGCTGGGCGTCGGTAATCTGGGCGTCGGGACGCTCGGCGTTGGGACGCTGGGCGTCGAGACCGTCGACGTCGGGACGCTGGGCGTCTGGACGCTGGGCGTCTGGACGCTGGGCGTCGAGACCGTCGACGTCGGGACGCTGGGCGTCGGGACGCTGGGCGTCGGGACGCTGTTCGTCGGGACGCTGGGCGTCAGGACGCTGGGCGTCGAGATCGTCGACGTCGGGACGCTGGGCGTCGGGACGTATTTTTATATATTAACTGCCTCAGTAGCGTAGTGGTAGCAGGCCACTACTATTACGCTGGAGGTCCTGGGTTCGATTCCCGGGTCGGGGATATTAGAGATAACGGTTTAAAAGCCTTATGTCTGCTTCTATTGGGATTTTTCCATTTTCTGGAAGTTTCCCAGTACCCCGGAGTTTGGTAATGTGCCCGGAGATGGCAACAGGTTCGCCACCTGTTACATGGGCCAAAAATTAACCGGTGAGTCGTGGGTGTTTACATGTATGCTTCGGGATGCTGGGCGTCGAGATCGTCGACGTCGGGACGCTGGGCGTCGGGACGCTGGGCGTCGGGACGCTGGGCGTCGGGACGCTGGGCGTCGGGACGCTGGGCGTCAGGACGCTGGGCGTCGAGATCGTCGACGTCGGGACGCTGGGCGTCGGGACGCTGGGCGTCGGGGCGTATTTTTATATATTAACTGCCTCAGTAGCGTAGTGGTAGCAGGCCACTACTATTACGCTGGAGGTCCTGGGTTCGATTCCCGGGTCGGGTATATTAGAGATAACGGTTTAAAAGCCTTATGTCTGCTTCTTTTGGGATTTTTCCATTTTCTGGAAGTTTCCCAGTACCCCGGAGTTTGGTAATGTGCCCGGAGATGGCAACAGGTTCGCCACTTCGGAGATTCAGAGATTACAGGGGTGAAGTTACGTATATATATTACCTGGCTCATCAGGATGTGTAAATTGGTCGAGTATGCCCACGGGGCTGGGGTTCATTTCAGCCCACGCCATGTCCAAACTTGTCATCACGATCGGCGCGTGCGCTGCGGACAAACAATTCATTCGATATGATAAAACAGACTTTTATGTTATTAAGTGAGAAACAAACATATTGTTACAGTACTCAACAATTAATATTGCACATCGAGCCTACGAAAGAGACGATCGGCTCGTTTCGACTTCGTAGAGGGTTATCTCTGCTGCACACTGCCTACGTAAGCAGTGACAGTCCGGTATTGGTCAAAACTTGATCAAAATGGTCGACAAACGTCAAATAGGTACGGTGCGAAAGAGATAACGCTCTACAGAACCGAAATAAGCCGAAGTCTCCTTCCTAAGCTCGATGTGCAATATTTATTGTTGAGCACTGTATATGTAGTAAGTATTTTTACTAGTGGTAGAGCTCCAGTGACGGAGCTCGCAGGCGTAGGCACCACCGCATTATAGAAATTAAATTTGCGGATTTCCTCGCGTATACAATACAACACTCCTAAACTTCTTCTTATACCAAGAATAAGAAGTTTGGAAGTGTTGTATACGCGAGAAAATCCGCAAATTTAATTTCTACAAGCTCGCGAAAACCTGCGAAAACGTTACCACCGCATAACCTAATATACTTGCCGCTAAATGGTAGTGTTCAGCACTATCGTGTTCCGGTCAGGTGGTAATGTACGGCCCTGTAATTTCCGGCACAGGGGCATAATACCTTAGGCCTCAGAAGTGGTAACGCATCTGAATTTTGACCTTGGTCTTTGTGTATGTGTCTATAGGCTGCAGTCATCACTTAACATCGATGTGAGCTGCACGCTTGTTTGCCACTTCCATAATATAAAAAAAAATTGCGGCAAGTATATTAGGTAATGCGGTGGTACCATAGAGCAACATCGGAGGGGAGTAGCCATATGCAGGCTTTCCCCTTTGTCACAGTACAAGACCAAATGGGCCTATACCTGTCGCCTAGATGTTTAAATGTGTTCGTGAAATTGTTTCTGTATTTTGTTCAAGTCAAGGTGTGAGTCATAGATGATTTTTGTAGAGTGCGTGTGTGTCGCACGCATTTCCCCCCGCAAAAAAATGACAGACTGTTTTGCATCGGTAATAAATGCTATGGCTACTCCCCTCCAGTCCGCCGCGACCGGTGGCCCGTGTTGCTCTATGGATGGTGGATGCCCGCGAGTATGCTCCGTCACTGGAGCTCTACCGCCAGTTTTAATGACATGCTCAAAAACAGGACCACGAAATGGCAGTGCTCACAATTAAGTTGTCCAGGTATCGGAGTGGCAGCATCGTCGACGTTCCACAGCGAGACAACTCCTGCTGAGTCGCCTCTCAGCAGCAAGCGACGCTGTTTGCCGCCCACTGAGGTAAGCACGAAACGCATCGCTGGTGGGCAGGAGAGGAGCTGTGGATTGAATTAAAAAAAAAAAACGGTCAAGTGCGTGTCGGGCCACGCGCAGTGTAGGGTACACTGCGCGTGGCCCGACACGCACTTGACCGGTTTTTTTTTTTTTAATTTGGTTTGAATAGTTTGAAAAAAAAAATTTTCTATTAAGTTCGAAATTTTTGAGTAAAATACACTGTCGACTATTACTCGCAATATTGTAAAGCCAACTTAAGTGTGATCGTTTTCACTTTAATTTCGTTATATGTAGCTACTATTGCCGTAACGTTAGAATTTTTAACAGTAACCGTTTAGTTGGTAGAAGCGAGGGGACACTTGACTCTAACAAAAAATTTGGCAATTTAAAGCTTAATAAGTCACGAACAGTTAACCAAATCGAAAAATGATATTAGCACATCCCTAACATTTTTGAAAGACCTATCCAACGATATCTCACAATATATAGAAAACGAAAAAAAAAAATATTATCCGCGCGTTACATGCAGGGAAGGTATTTTTATTCGGGCGTTTACCCGTGGGCCCGTTGGGTTGACCCATTACCGGGTCCACGTAATTTCCGTAAGGTCCGGTATTTTTTTTTTTTTATTTCATATTATGGCATCGCTATTACGCATATTGCCAGTGTCAAGTAAAACGATATCTCGTATTCGTATTAAGCAGCGTAAAAGTCAGAGTCAGTCAGTCAATTTATCAGTCCATCAGTCAGTCAGTCACTAATTCGAGTAAAACGATGGCTACTTTACCAGAACCATTTACAATGAAGTTTTGGAGGCAACCCGAAAGGACGCGCTTGCGCACTATTATTCTATTTCACTATACACGGGCACTGTAATAAGCCTATATCAAACAAAATGCCACCAACGTTATTTAATATAGCTCAAAAATACACCAAGAAAATGAAATAAAATAAGAGCACCACACGAGTTTTTCAAGGTTCCCGCCAAAACTCCACGGGTAATTTTAATTACCCGTGGTCCCATGGTATTAGGGATTTTACTCTGTACTTCTGACTATATCGATACAAAATTAAAACCATGAGTTGAATACAATGATCTACCACTTTGTCGGCGTGATTAGCTTCCTTGCATTTTGACCTTGGTCTTTGTGTGGGTGTCTGCAGTCATCACTTAACATCAATGTGAACTGCATGCTTGCTTGCCACTTCCCTTATGCCACACTCCTGAGGTATTATGCCTCTGTGCCGGAAATTGCGGCGCCGTAAATCTTGGTTTGCCTTCCTGACGCTATAACTCCAGAACGCACCAACCGATTTCCACGGTTTTGCATTCGTTGGAAAGGTCTCGGGCTCCGTGAGGTTTATGGCAAAGAAAATTCAGGAAAAAAATTCAAGAGAAAAATACGTGGTGTTTGAAAACAATTTATTATTTCTTAGAACATAGGCTACTTTTTTAACGACATCCACGCGGGCGAAGCCGCGGGCAACAGCTAGTGTTTATTATTTTTTATCATACTTGCCTTATTATCAGGGTGGGCCAATATGTTAAAGAGAACTGGACTATCATGTTCGACGGTTGGTCCGTGGAATCCTTTGTGATCCGGTACAGAGCTGCACACACATAATCATATTAAAACACGCAAACAAGAAAAAATATATATTATAGTTGGTTAACATATATAAGCCGTTTCAGATTAGTAAATTATTAAAATTTTACAATATAATATGGAATAAAAAATATAATATAGCCACGATAGGTTGATCTGTATCACTCAGAAGAAAATGAACTCTAATGCTAAGCACTAAGACTCAACTCATAAAAGGTACCAGAGAGAGTAGAAGTCAGTAGTGCTACCTCAGTTCTTGGTTTTTAAATATCAGTACTATTTTATCCACAACAGAACTACAATGTAGTGATGTGCCGAATATCCGTATCCGTGTCCGTATCCACACTTTTACGGCGGACCTTATACGGATTTTTTGGCTTATTAATTTTAAAAACATAAGTGTAATTCGTTTGTCACAAATGTATGTTGTAGTTTTAATAAAATAATGAAATATCTAATATATAAAATTCTCGTGTCCCAGTGTTTGTAACAATACTCCTCTGAAACGGGTGAACCGATCATTATAAAATTTTGTGCGTATATTTGGTATGTATGAATCTGTTGTAGTCTATTTTTTCCTATCCCTAAATGTTAAGGTTGATTCTAAACAAACTATTTTAAATAACTTTTAAGAGGATAACTTTTCAATTTACAAATATAAGAGTAATTAACCGAATAAATATATATATTTTTATTAACATTGCAGACATGCAAATTCCCATAAAAATATAGCTGTCTGTCTATGTTAGCACTCATATAAATTACTTGCATTATACAGATATGCAGAAACTAAATAAATTCGTCGTACATCAATTTGCTAACATTGCAAATGCTAAAATATATAAATATTTATTATGTTAAACCGTCGGTCCCAGTTGCTATCGATGGATAGCAGTCGTTAAACCTTGTCGGAGGCCTTATGGACGGTTTGAAAACATCCGACAGCGGGTTGGCCACTAACCCGTATCTCCACCAATCCGCATTGGAGCAGCGTGGTGGAGTAAGCTCCAGGCCTCCCCCCAAAAAGGGGAGAGACTCGTGCCCAGCAGTGGGACATATAATGGGTTGCCATTATTATTATTATTACATGTAATATATTTCATCATTTGGTACATAATAAATCAAATGTGTATTACTTGGAATTTGAAAACATAAATGATGACAATGGGGTGCGAGATGCAAATAAATAAAAACACTTTATTTTATTTATAAAGCAACAGAAAAACATAAAGTAGACACTGACATGTTATTATCTATAATACAAGGCTGTCAATAGATGTTCGTCAAGATATACTTTTATACGCGAGAAAAAAAATATGTCCCTTGAATGCTATGTATTTCTTTAAACTGGGTACAGACATGCTAATAAACATTGTTTATAATGTTAAAAAAGGTATGTAATACACTTTTTTTTTAAATACTGTAGTCTACCACACTGGGTTATCGGCGAGCGCAAATACTAGTATATAATGGTAATTCAATGAAAGGTTTCTAATTAAAATTAGTTAGTTTTAATTGTAAACGAGACTTGGTGTTTATTACAACGACCAAGAATATATAAAAAACTTGTTTCATTTATGAAATTACGACTTTACTATATTTACTCTTGGGAATCGTATCGAGCCCTTTAAATTAACAAAATAGAGACCAAAAATATACAAAATGTCACGAATTCGTCCATCGAATATGAAAGAATGAACGAAATGCCATCATTATTTTTCCGTCTATACATTGAACATTGATAGTTCTCTCTCTTTCTCTATTTTACTACTACACTATATTTAATACTAAAACATACGTTTTAAGTAAAAACTATAATTTTATACAACTAAATGATCTACTGAAGTTGTTTTTCAAAAAATAACTTACTATCAACATAGTAAAACACTATAAACCTATAGTAAATTTTTACGGTTCAAAATAAAATCTATACCAGATCTTCAGGTCATAAGATGCGCTACAAAACGAAATAGGTACCAAAATTAACCTTCAACAATTTATATCGACACAAAACAAAAAGTCCTTCGTAAAGGACAAATTATAATGTTAGCTACAAAAACGAAAATTAAACAATATTAATATGAAACTTCTGACCTAATCGCCCGTCCGCGTAGTTTGCTATAAAAGAAATGAAGATTAAATAGAAAACATTTGCCTTGACTAATTAAACCAATAAGTATGTCGGCAACAGTATTCCTTAAATTGTTTCTGTCACTTTCATTGTTCATTGGAAAGAGATAGAAATAAAGTTATGAAATTAAAACTCTGAAAGGGTTGTGGTCGTGACATGGTACGCTTTTATTAGATAATTAAGCCTGGTTTGCACGAAGATATTTCGCTTCTTTACAAGAATAATGTGACATTTCATCTAAATCGTTCTTTATGAAATGCAACATTATTCTCACAAAAATAACGTGACATTTCATCTAAATCGTTCTATATGAAATGTCACATTATTCTTGTAAAGAGGCGATTTGTTAAAATTAAAGTTATTGTAACATTTCACATCCTTCTTACTTAAAGATATCCGTTAAAGTTAGAGGAGGATGTGATATGTTACAGTAACCTTAACTTTAACAATTGTCCTGATGCAACCTAGACATAGAATTTTTTTAATATAAAAAAGTGTCAAAAGTCCAGTATTCTTCGATCTAAATAAAGTCATTTTTAACTAATTTCAAGTGAGCCACGGAAAAAGTACCAAGTAAATGCAACTGTTAAAAGCGTTAATATGTTTAGACTTTCAATTTACTCGTAGTTTCGTTCATTGTTTTTCTATCTCTTTCAATATAGAAATGTATGACAGTGACAGCGTTAAAAACTATCAAGCAAAACTGTTGAACCTATTGAAACAACATAAATACTCCAGGCTAAATTTGTGACGCATATTATTTTGAATATTACGTCTTTATTTCCGTTTTATACGTTAATCTTTTACATTCTAACAAAACAGCTCAGTGCTCTGATGATTATCTAATGACAAATAATACAAACATGTGTCCATATTACGTGTTATGTCAAATGTAGTAGAGTCAAGGCTCATTTTATTATTATCTACAGACATTGAATGTGTCAGATCAAAATATTCTCCAATATGCATTAGCGTATTTATCATCATTGATATATTGTTAAAATAACAATAATATATCCTAGAATTAGTAAATTTATATTAAAATTATGAAATCATTTAATTATTCCTGAAACTAAAGTTATTGTTCCGATTGCTCCTGTTAGGGGTCAGGGTCTATAATCTACTAAATGATAAGGATGATTGTGGTTTATTGAAATGTTAATCGTTCTTAAATATATCTAGTTTTTTTAGAAAAAAAAATAATTTTAAATTTAATTTATATTAAAAAATAATTTAAAAAAAAAATAATTTATTAAATTTTATATTTTAAAAATCATCATAATCTTACAGAAGGTATAAAATTTATTATACCCCTATTAATAAATAAACTTCGTCTATGAAAACGCTCATAATTAATATTAGCTAAACAAAATATTCCAGAAGAACATAATCCATGACCAATTATTAATAAATAAGATCCAATATATCCTCAATAATTCATTGTTATAATACCACCAATTACTATTCTTAGACTAGTTTTTTATACATGAAAACGTATGTAAGTATAACTAAGTATACTATGTAAGTATTCCCCTAAGCGGTGGAAGGATGCAAACGTAAGCATTCAATAAGACGTGCAGACACCCATGATGATGCCAATCACGTTGTATTCCATTTAATAGCTAGTAATCCTATAGGAATCTCCGGTCAATTCACACCAAACTCAGGAATGACACTGGGAAACTTCCGAAAATTATTCACGGACCCGGAAATCGAACCAAGAATAGCATATCAATGGTAGTCTTCTACCACTAGACCACAAAGCCAGTTGTAATAAGATTGTTTCTATTAACAGATAAATTACATTGCAAAATATCTTTACAAGACCATCTAATAAATGAATTATAACAAAAATAAAGTCTATTCCAAACATGGCGTGTACGATACGAACTTCTGGCACGTCAGATAAATGTAATTAATGAATCATGTAGGTTTCTTGACACACATTCAATGTCTGCAAATATAAAACGGCATGAGTCGACAGTTACCTTCAAACCAACCAAGTTAATCAAGTAAATAACATGCATAGCAACTTTGAATCTACACATCATACATGTCCCATCGGCCATAGATAATAAACTAGCGCCTCCCCCCCCCCCGCCCCCTCTAGATCATCAGTCTGCGAACCACCCACTTCCTCACCTCCATCAAACAAGAACCTCTTGTGATATTAATGATATTCGGGTTCTACAACTTTGTTGAACTTTCGAGTTAAGCCGGCTGTATCATCACCTTTTAATTGTAAAATAAATTCATTAAAACAACTAACAGCTGCTTAAACAGTTGTATATCCAAGCTTCGAGTAGGAGACACATCATTTAATAGACATCCAGTTACGATAGGATATTCTATATACCAAACACAATTTGTTCTATAAAAAGGCCAAAAGGATGTCTCTCAAATAGGCTTGCGTGGGGAGATGGGTCCAACACGTAGAGACCCTTTCGAGAATTTTGATCTACTTTATAATTTAGGGTATAGGGGTAGGTATGGGGTTGTATTCGGTGGGACTTCTCTCTGACTGTCTCAATAGTTAAATCAGACACAGACAGGCCTCGCAGAACACATGGGACTATTGTAATGAGAAATGAATTGCCAAACTTTGGGCTATGTGGGTGAACTAGAGGGACTAGCTGGCTGGGCCTATGGAGTGAGATCCGGCACCTGTCTATATTTATTATTAGGTAGCTAATCGTTTAATTTGTGATGACAGCGATCTATATTTCCGGATATTTCCATCAAATTAATTTGCGGCAACTATTGGCCGAATACCCAAACGTCACTCAATTTTAAGCAACGCTCAAATGTGCGCTATCTCTATCATTTGAACGTGTTTTATAAAGATAGAAGACTTTTAAGTCCCACTAAGATTTAAGTGACGTATGAGTATTTGGCCGTATATCACACTGATCTCACTAATATAACATTTAGAAGTACCCCAATTATGTAACGAAAAAATTAACCTAAATTAACGAAACAAATCAACAAAATTCATACTTACTTGGCGGGCAATCTATACATATATCCCTTGCCCTCGGTAGACCATACGAGCACCCTATCGGGGGCTAGGAAGTCCCCGGACATCCATCTTTCGCCAGAAGGTGCTTGGATTGAGCAGAGTACAGAAAAATCACCTGTAATAATAAATATGTGTACATTTTTTTACGTAATGGAAGTGGCAAACAAGCATGCAGTTCACATTGATGTTAAGTTATGACTGCAGCCTATAAACATCCACACAAAGACCAAGGTCAAAATGAGGATGCGTTACCACTCCTGAGGCCTAAGGTGTTACGCCTCTGTGCCGGAAATTACAGGGCCGTACATTACCACCTGACCGGAACACGATAGTGCTGAACATTACCATTTAGCGGCAAGTATATTAGGTAATGCGGTGGTGCCTACGCCCGCGAGCTCCGTCACTGGAGCTCTACCACCAGTAAGAGAGTACATATTTTATGTTAAAATTTTCATTCATTCATTATTTGAATAGGGATTTGACTAATATTTTTTTATTGTGATTTCAAAAATATAATAATAATGGCAACCCATTATACGTCCCACTGCTGGGCACGAGTCTCTCCCCTTTTTAGGGGGAGGCCTGGAGCTTACTCCACCACGCTGCTCCAATGCGGATTGGTGGAGTTGGGTGGGTTAGTGGCCAACCCGCTGTCGGATGTTTTCAAACCACCCATAAGGCCTCCGACAAGGTTTAACGACTGCTATCTATCGATAGCAACCGGGACCAACGGCTTAACGTGCCCTCCGAAGCACGGAAACGCGCATTTAATTTGCCACTAGCGGTCACCCATCACACTACCCGACCGCGCCCGTAGTGCTTAACCGAGCAGATCGCTTCCGATCTACACCAGCCGCGGGGCCATGCGCGCTTCAAAAATATAATAAATGTTATTAAATATCGT
Organism: Macrosoma leucophasiata; assembly: GCA_036365455.1. Classification (NCBI taxonomy): domain Eukaryota; kingdom Metazoa; phylum Arthropoda; class Insecta; order Lepidoptera; family Hedylidae; genus Macrosoma; species Macrosoma leucophasiata. Next base: position 7,316,070 of record JAWQUS010000015.1, read on the forward strand.
CACTGGAACCACTAGTCTATAACTAATATTGTTTTTGAGATATCACCATTCGAAAGTCGCAAGTTAAGAAGTCCTCTGTATTGAAATTATGATGATTTATTTATATTTTGTTACTTTTTTCTCTTTAACATACCTGCGTCATATATCTGACAGTACTTAGCACACACGACCAACACAGTGCGTTGGTTGTACGCGCAACACATGAGCGACAGTGCGTTCAAACAACGAATCTGTTTCGATTCGTTCTCGTATATCGGCTCCGACTGTTTGTTCTCGTGGCCGAGTAGTGACCACACCTGGAACATAGGAAGATAACTAATGTGCGTTTTGAATCCCGGGGTTTCCGGTTTGAATCCCGGTGTTGCGGGATTGAATCCCGGTGTTGCGGGATTGAATCCCTGTGTTGCGGGATTGATTCCCGTTGTTGCGGGATTGATTCCCGTTGTTGCGGGATTGATTCCCGGTGTTGCGGGGTTGAATCTCGGTGTTGCGGGATTGAATCCCAGGGTATTGGTATAGAATCCCGGGGTATTAGGATTGAATCTCGGAGTTGAGTGCTTCAGTCAATACTGCTCGATCTTGAGGATAAGTGCTATAGAGAATTTTGCCAAACCTCAAAGTTGGATTTAGTGCCCAAAAATGTGAAAGGGCTCACCGCCTATTACATGGGTCAAAAAGTACCTAGCAGGCGAAGCGTGGGTATGTTTGAATGCATTAATTTACCTCTGTCAACCCCATCGTGGAATACAGGCGTGAAGTTAATTAATCCTTGAGTTTTAGGGTCGAATCTCGTAATTCTTGGCTAAAATCCAATGAACGGAACGCGGATTTTCGATATTCAATTCCGGTTATCCGTTTTATGGCTAAAACATATTGCAATATAAGTTACTTAAGATTTTTTACCTTAACGGTTCCAGTGATTGAAATCGCCAGTACCACATCGTCTTTCCTCGAAGACGGACGTAAAACCTGTTGAATAAGAAAAAACTATGAATGATATATATTAAATTAGGATAGTTTTGAGCAACTAAATTCGTGCCTCTGGTCTTTTCGCACTAATAGTAGCATCTTCCTTTCTTAGTCGAACTATATATTATAATATATCCATGTAAAATTTCATCGCAGTCGGGGAGTTTCTTTTTTTGTAAATACGTAACAGACAGACAGAACTACTTATTGGTGATGGTGGTTGTTCTGATGGTGACGATGAACTATGTTGTATACTCACATGCAATGCAGATATCCAATCCGGATTCATTTTGGAACTCAAACAGAAAAGTATTTCCAGTGAGAATGGGTCCATGATCAGAATTTCGGCGTAGTATCCATTGCAAAACAGACGCAGATCCTCACTATTGCACATGTGATAGGCCTGGGTGGTAAAATAATATTTGAAAAAATATGAGAAACATTTTCATTATACAATGTGTAACAGACAGGTCCAACAGTATTTCAACAGTCAATGCCTATACTGATGTTGACTTCATCCCCCAAGGTCTTTTTCGCTTTCGCCAAGCTCTACAAAGTCGACGAAACGAAAAAGCGACAGTAAAAAGAGACAGATACATTCATTTAAGATTTAACGTGGGAGAGAATAAGATAGGAAGCTTTATACAGTATCACTTATGAACAAGGTAAACGAGGCACGAGAGGTATGTCAGCACCGGGAGGTATCTCGCGCTCTACACTCTGCCTACCCCGTTAGGGACCTGGCGTGAAGATACATACAAACTTATGAACATTATTCAGTTTTCACTTCTACCACGTGTTAATTGCACACATGCTTTTTTTGGCACAAGCCAAGTCTTGGCCAACTCTTGCAGAAGATTTTGCCAAGAAAAATAAACTTACCTGAATATAAGTGTGCACTTGTGTTAGCTTAACACTCTCTCGGCACTTGCCATCAACAAGGTCCCAGGTACACATCTCTCCGGCTTCCGATGAGCTCACTATGAAGTTGTTATCCTGGAAACAGTAGATACAGTGAGATTATTTTTTTCAATTTGTTTTTTTTATCACATACTAGCTTATTTTATTTAAAGAAAAATGGAAAGAAAAATTTGACTTCAGGCGAGACTCGAACTCGCGGCCTACTGGGAATCTAGTCCAGCCGCTCTTCCAATTGAGCTACTGAAGTCCTGCCCGATTTGTCAAATCTTTCCTTCACATTTATTGCCTTGCTTTATGGTAGCAGTAGCGCCATCTAGTCGAGTTCGAGTCTCGCCTGAAGTCAAATTTTTCTTTACATTTTTCTTTAAATAAAATATATTTCACAAGCATGTGTTAATGCGAAAGAATATAAAAACATACTAGCTTTCTTAGCAAACTTCGTATTACCTCACAATAAAATAAATGTGTCAAAGGTTTGATAATATATACGGACTATTTGTATGGGAAAATGAAATTGTGGTTTTTACTATATCCCTTCAATTTTTTCATATTTTCTTATCTTTAAACCTTCCCTGGACTGCCAAAATCATTGAAAACCAAAATTTGTCAAATCGGTCCAGCCATTCTTGAGTTTTAGCGAGACTAACAAACAGCAATTGATGATTTATATATATATATTTTATTCGCATTCGGCTATTCAGCCATAAGCAGATTTTCGAAGTAGATTTTGTGGATATTTATTTGTAGATAGAATTTTAAATCTTTATATTATATCTTTATTTTATATCCTTATTTTATATTTTATAAAAAATATATATGATTTTGACACACATAGGAATAGATCATAAATTTACAATAAATTTCACACAAAAAAACAATGATTTAAATGAGTTTTGCATGATTCTACATTTTTTTCCATCTTTTGATATAGTGTACAAGATGCGGGCTCAACGAGGACCTTGTCATTTAAAGTTCATATTGATGGTAAGGGAATATAACAGCGAGTCAATGCATATTATGTATTAGAGGTAATAGCTTAAAGCCAAGATTTTTTGACTTTGGAGGGTGATCCTCAAGATACAGGTTGACCTAGTATGGGAATCATTGATTAAGGTACATCAAAATATGTTCACAACCAGGGGGAAAGTAGTACGTCACGCAAATATCAGTATTTACATTACATGTTTCATTTCAAACTTATAGTTTAAAATATGTTACAGTTTAATCTTATAGTTTCAAATATGTTACATTTAAAACTTATAATTTAATATATGTTACATTTTAAACGATTATGTAATGTATGGAAATAAAGATATCTTATATAATATTTGACTCTTCCTGTAGAATTTTCCAAATAAAAGGAGCGTTTATAGCATTTGTGCCGTGCGTGTATAAGAACAATTCTTATACACGCACGGCACATGAGATCGGTAGGCGAAGAGAGTGTTGCCAACTTAGGAACTGCCTAATGAACAAAAAAAACTAATTAGATTGCGATCCATTTCTAACACTTCCCACAAAGGATAGGGCACCAGATAAAAATAATCTGAGTCGAAAGTCACATGACAGTCCAGTAACAAGCATATTACAAATCAAACTGTTATTTCCAGCACAGAAACATAATACCTTAGGCCTCAGAAGTGGTAACACATCTGTATTTTGACCTCCGGTCTTTGTGTAGGTATCTATAGGCTGCAGTCATCACTTAACATCAATGTGAACTGCATGCCTGTTTGCCACTTTCATTATATACTTAAAAAAATAATATTTTTAAGATAACTTAAAATTAATTTTCCTTACTCATATACCAAATTTACACACTCCCAATATAACAATCTACAAACCTGTATAATAGAAGCTCTGGATAAACAGGTAACCGGAGCTGTATGGCCAACAAGAAGGCACCTCGGAGTCATCTTCAGTGTCTCAGAGTTTACTTGCCAAATGCATATCTGACCATCATAGCAACCAGTTACCAGGGTCTTCTGATCCCTGGATAGATACACAGATGACACGCAGTGCGTCGGAGCGTGTTTACCCCATAAAACCACGGGAACTATAAGATTTGTGCCAGGCATTTTTACTGTAAAAAAAAGTTTATTTTCCATATGTTATCGTGTCGTACTGTATTTCTGCGTTAGACTAATTAAATAACCTGCTGATTATCCTCTAATACACCATGAAAAGTGTTTTGTTTGCATAACAAAACGATAAGAAATTACATATAATGTGTACCTACTTCAAGCAAGGACAAATCAATTGAGACTCACCTATTTGGTGTGGTCAAATGATGTAATACTGCAGCTGAGCGCAGGTCAATGGGATCCCATTGAAATGGGTGTTCAGGAATGTGTTTTTTGCGACTTTCTTCCTATTTTGCACCAAGTGATATGAAGATAACATTAATCAATATTTTTAGATAGTGACAGATGACAGTGACGTGTGACGTGATAACTGCTGACAGAAAAACATGTGGCGGTTGGCTGCATTGTTATTTAAGATACGGTGTCGTCAGTCGTAACACGGGCTCAAGAACTTAAAAACGTTTTTAGATTCTGAATAAAATACCACATAGGTTTTATTTTTTACTTTTTTATAGCGTTATATCAAAAAACATTTTTATGAAAAGTGTCATTTTTCGGAATTGTGCAGAAAGCAATATCGGAAGATATTGGAATAACACTGTTTTAATTTTACAATGGATAAGAAAACAACTTCTAACACCAAAGTACGGACAAAAATGAACTCTAAAGAAGATAAATTAGTGGATTTAGCTGCGAAAATTGAAGAAACAGATGAAATGAAACTAAAAATGTTGGCAGCTCTCGAGAAACCAGAACCAGATGATGTGTTATATCCCCCGGAATTGAATTACCATTTAATTGAACAGCTAAAGGTTTTTTTTTATTTAATACCTCTGCCTTGTGACAGCACTAAATGTCTCCGAGATATTATTATCTTTATAATTGTATAAATACTACCTGTCCCAACGAACTTCGAATCGTCTTATCTTATACTTACTGCACTTATCACACACAAAAAACATAAAAATTGGTCAAGCCGTTTCGGTGGAGTTTGGTTATAAACACTGTGAGCCGTAATGTTGTTTATTAGATGTATGTATGTGTATCTTCACGCCAGGTCCCTAACGGGGTAGGCAGAGAGTGTAGAGCGCCAGATATCCCGGTCCTGACATACCTCTCGTGCCTCGTCTACCTTCATTATTTTATTCTTTTATTAGATTCTAAAAGATATCCATTTATATAAAAAGTAAACATTCATTAGCCATTGTTATTCTAGGTAATGACGTGTGAAAACAACCAATTAAGGAAAATTGTATTTACAAAAGATGAGGAAATCAAAGAGCTGAACAAAACCATTACCGACCTGAATCAACGCATTCGTGATATCATATCTGGTACCGGTCCGGCTATATCATCAAAATCTGCGGGAATAATAAGTGCTAAAATAACAGAATTATGTAAACAGAACCGACATCTGGTAGCAGAATTAGAAGGGTACAAAACTAAGAACTCTGTGCTTGAAAGGAAAATAATGCAGCTTGATTTGATCAACAAGGAAAATGAAAAGCTAGAGGCATGCTTATGTAAAGAAGAGACGAATGATGCCAGTTCAGATGAATTAAAAGAACTCAACAATAAATTATCTATAGTGAACAAAAAATTATACGATAGTAAAAATAGAAACTTGGAACTGAAGAATGATATTCTAATGGCAACGAAGATACTTCAGCAAGAACTGGGTGACAAATTCACGAGTATAAAGGATTTGCAGAACGATTTGGCCGGTTGGAAAGGAAGAGCTCAGCAGATAGTTTTATTACAAGCGAGAATAAATGAATTGGAAGAGAAATTGAATGGCAAACACAAAGATTTGATTGAAGCAAAAAGAAAAGATCAGGGTCAGGCAAGTAAATTATAATAGGACGATTATAAGACAAAATCATTATATTTTAATTGATTCCAGATCAAAAATCTATTGTTTCATATTTCAGATAATTAGAGAAATTGAGATGAAAAGGAAAAAGGAAATGGAACTGGCTATGAAAGAATTAGAGGCGCTCAGAGATGAAAACCAAGAACTGAAGAAAAAGATAGATGGAGCAAAATGCAGAATAAGAAATTTGGAATGTGATTCTACAACTATCAGACAAAAGATGCAAACATTTGTTGAAAAAAGTAGTCATGATGACTTGTTGATTACTGAACAAAGAGTAAGATATGTGTAATACGTAACATACAATACATTTCACTTTGTAACATAGTATTTGATAGTATTCTCATTCATTGTAAGTAATTCACATTTTTCTTCTCCTTTATTCGAAATATTTTAAACTGATCTCGACTTTCAACATTGTAATATTAGTATGTATGTGTGTTACATATTACGTTGTCGTTAATGCAATTACACCATTTAATCGATGTAAATGTCGTTGTCTTAAATATCTATAGTTGCATATAATTTATTTCCAGAAACAAATCAAGACGTTAGAATCGTATTATCAAGATATTCTGAAAGAAAATACGTCAAAAATGAATAAAATGAACGGTGAAATCGGAGAGTACCAAAAGCTTATAAAAAATACTGAAGCTAAAATAGATGCACTGAGAGAACAGGCTTCTGAAAAATCTGCTAAAATTGAAGAATTAAGAGCTCAGCTTTTAAGATATGAGGAATGTTCACTTCAGAGCGTATTTTTTACACCGATGAAAACAGCTACTGATAATGAAATAAAGAAACTATCCGATTTAATCGTAACCTTAAATGGAAGGCTTGACACTGAAAGACACAAATGGGAGGAGCTGGAGACCACGCATAGAATACTGAAGGAGAAAAAGCGCAGACTTGAAAAACGTGTAGTGTTTCTCGAGGAAGAAATTAAAATTCTGAAAGATTCAAGACGAGGTTCAAAAATGTCTAGAACATTTTTTCCTCAAGTTGATGGACATGCGATGGGTTCAGCATCTGTGTCAAAAAAGCAATCATCTACCATACCACTAGTTGATAAATCAAGTGAATTATCGTCTGATACTCCACCTGGTGATAGTGATGCTCTTGATAAAGAAGACCTGAAATATAAACTGGAGTTAGCTGAAGAAAAATTGAAAATAATGGGAGACAGGCTAAAAATGATTGAGGAAGAAAAACACGATGATTACGATCATCTCACAAATATGATACAAACGTCCAAGCAATTATTTAACGAAGCGTTAGCAGTTTTACAAAGAGATAAATGTCAATGTTTAGCGTAGAAGTTTTTTTTTTCAATTATATATTAATAAAGAAGTTTTTTGTTATGTTTGGTGTTAACTCACATATTACTGTTTTCGATGATAAGAGAAAAAGATACATATGAATATACAGGAAAAAATATATGTATACCTACTTATGAAACAAATCAAGGTTACCAATAAATCCTAGTGAGATTAAAACCAGCTGTCTGTGCATGCATAGGTCGAGCGAAAACGTAAGAATATGTTTAATTCACGTAATACCATCGTAATACACACACCCTTAATCATAAATTTAATGTAGATAGAATAAAATACGTTTATGATCTGTATTGTATCTATTCTTTGTTTTAATTATTTAACGTAAAAATCATTGAGCTGATATTTCCAAGGTCAATGGTTAAAATAAACAAAATTATACTATTTCTTAAACGATAACAGAATTGACAGATGAACATTATCTTTTTTTTTATATTTGTTTTACGGCCACGGTTTCAAGTCCTTAACAGCCAATCTGCAGTAATTTTTATGATGAACTAGCTGTTGCCCGCGGCTTCGCCCGCGTGGATGTCGTTTTATAAATATTTTTCCTGAATTTTTTTGCTATAAACCTCACGGAGCCTGAGACCTTTCCAACGAATGCAAAACCGTGGAAATCGGTTCGTCCGTTCTGGAATTATAGCGTCAGGAAGGAAAACCCGACTTATTTTTATATTATAGATATCCATATGGAAGATGACGATGATTGTATGCTTCCATGTGGAATATGATGAGATGGCTCCAGTAAAGTGATGGGGACTTTACTAGGAGATTTTACGAAGTTTTGGAGGCAACATGAAAAATTACTTTTCACTACATAATATCATATATTTCCTACACCCGTGAACTGAACATAATCTAATGAATATTTATTGCTATGGTCATTAATTTATTAAAAAATATATATTACAATGGCAAATATGGCAACACCAGAACGCCGCCATTTGTCATTTTTTTGGCATGCGCGTTCGAGTAAGCAACGAAATACGTGCTCGTGAGTGTTTTCGTGAAGTGTACAAACTTTGTTTTGGAAAAAGTGAAAACTTGTGTTTGTGGCACAAAAGTGCTTATATTTCTTTTGAGTGTTTGTGTGTACAAAATATTCATCATGAATAAAACTTGTGCGCGATGCGAAAAAACAGTTTATCCCACTGAGGAATTGAAATGTTTGGACAAGGTAATTTTCACTCGCATACCATTTCAAATGTATCATTCAGACATTCGTGTCTTTATTTCTTGCAGCATTTTTCACTATGATGTGTTTAATTTAGTGCATTACCACCTATAATTTTAACTAATGATAATGGATTTATTTTGTTCAGCCGGTCAATTTAGACGGCCGGACGGGTGACTCATTTAGATTATAAAAATTAACGCTGATATCACTGTGCTCAATTTAATAATCTTTGTTCGCCCGCTCTTTATTAGGCAATATGTGTGACCTTGTATCACATAACTTTAATATCGATCGTGTAAACTCGATTGACACTGGCCTTATGTGGTTAGGCCTTTGCAATTATCCTGAAAATATGTTAGGCTGTACACATCGATTCCTTTTCCAATTTAAAATTTAAACTGTTGAGAAAAAGTGTTTGTGATTCAAAATTAAATTTTTTGGTATCTCTTTATCAGAAGCTAAGTAAATATAGTTTAGTTATCTAATCAGTGATAAGAAAGGAATTATATCAAGTGTTATTAGATCACAGTACTGCAGTCTGAGGACTAGATTTCATTTTAATAGATTGCAAAAAAAGATTTTTTTAATTATGACAGTGGCAAACTGCAGCATAGACATGTATATAAAAACAAGATGTCTTAATTTTTTAGATTTATTGTTACTCCCTAAGTTTCAGAGACTGGAGGTACAAAATGAAACAACATTGAAATATTATTTTACCCCATCTAATACATGAGAAAAATATGTAAATCATTTTATTAATCATAGCTTAACGAAATTATCAGTAATTTAAAAAATAACAATGAACTGTGAACGTCAGAGTCCAAAAGTGGACTTCTTCTTCTTCATACTATGGTTTCTACCTCGGTTTGGGTAATCCTGTCAAATTCTGGTGATTAAGGAGGCACTAGACGTATGAGTTATGACCGGTGACGTCTGATGTGTCAAATTCTTCCTTCACATTTTATTGCATTGCTTTATGGCAGCAGTAAAAGTGGACTTACTGCTGTGCAAATGTGAAGGAAGAATTTGACACATCAGACGTGGACTTAGGTAGTTCAGTTGGAAGAGCGGCTGGACTAAATTCCCAGTGGTCACGAGTTCGAGTCTTGCCTGAAGTCAAAAAATTTTTCATGTATAAATACTTACTGACTAATTTTATGAATGGTTGTCACATTTGTTGTCAAGCTTATAATAGGCTGTCGAATGATGACGGACACACAAGTACCTCCCGAGATGTGGAGATGGCTGGGGAAGAGGTGTACAGGTATGTCATTGCCGTTAAAACCTATCCCCAGCTGCCTAACAGTTGTGGTGCTGTCTGATAGGAACAGGGCCGCAGAGATTCGGCTCTCGGCTAGATGCCAAAAAAAACATACATACAAAAGAAAACAAAAAGGCTATAAAAAAAAGGATATGGCCTTCCTCCGTGAGTTTCCCTGCATACCATTATCCCCTTCCATAGAACATGCCCCTGACACCAACTCTGCAGGGGCAGATAAGCCCGGCGTAGGCACCATCGCATTACCTAATAAACTTGCCGCTAAATGGTAGTGTTCAGCACTATCGTGGTCCGGTCAGGTGGTAATGTACGGCCCTGTAATTTCCGGCACAGAGGCATAACACCTTAGGCCTCAGGAGTGGTAACGCATCTGCATTTTGACCTCGGTCTTTGTGTGGGTATAGGCTGCAGTCATCACTTGACATCAATGTGAACTGCATGCTTGTTTGCAACTCCCGTAACATAAAAAAAAAATCGCTTGAGGTTTGAGCTCCTTCGACGCTCACGCTCCCTCGAGGACGAACTATGTGCAATACATAGAAAAAAAAAACTGACGTAATTTATGTACGCTGATTTCTTAACGTTCATCCAATCGATGAATAATGAGATGGGAGCCGGCGTAGTAACGGCTCCGTGACGAAAGTGTCTACGCCCTCTAGTGGCGAATTCTTCCGTTAGTGCAGTCAGTCAACCGAACAATGGCGGTCAATCCATGATAGGTGACATTAAATACAATAACGTGGGATGGGCAGCAGCGTCCCGCGATAAAACTGCTCCTTCGATCGCTAAAGGTACGATTCCGAACTCGGCAGCACGCAGCAGTGCTGCCGCAGCCCTACTGGTCTCCATATATTATGAGTTTATACCTATGAGATAACATTCCGAGCTGCACGACACTGTCGCGGAAGCAATCCAATAGAAAATAGAGAAATATGGTGCTGAGGCAGCACTGCTGCCAAACGTGGTTATGACATTCCCCCCCTTTTGATGCATAGCATTTTTGTAGCTTTGTAGCCATCTTTGGGAAGGCTCTTGTCCAACGAATTTGGCTTAAGTAATGTTGCTGACCTATGGTACCTCAGACTCACTCACTTAGGAGAACACTATCGCCCTAACCCCTAAAACCCTTCTCCCATCACAATATCCTTTCGCATTAGTTCGATCGTCGAACTAGTGAGATTTTTTTTCTCATCTGTTCTACAGTCGAACTAGTGAGAATTTTTTTTCTCATTCGTTTGACATAACATTGTGCATCAGCGGTATTCTTGGGATAAAACTGGTGGTGGGTTGGGGTAAAACCTTTACTGTCAGCAAAAAAAACCTAACACCGAACGGCTACGACCTAACCTGGCTAAGGGTTAGTGGCCAAACCGTTATCGGATGTTTTCGAAACGCCCATAGGGCCTCCGACAAGGTTTTAACGACTGCTATCTATAGATAGCAACCGGGACCGACGGTTTAACGTGCCCTCCGAAGCACGGAAACGCGCATTTTAATTTTCCACTAGCGGTCACCCATCACACACCCGACCGCGCCCATCGCTTAACCGAGTAGATCGCTTCCGATCTACACCAACCGCGGGGCCATGCGCGCTTTCTAATGAGGATAAACTCGCAATATAGGTCTATACCTACATCTACATCATACCTACATCATACGGCACACAGGCTTCGTAGGTATAATAGAGGTATTCGAATTTCGCAATAACTTGATGTAACAGGTGGTTTATACCAGTTTGACCGGTACAACATATGGTATGAGCCTAATATGGTCATTTGTGCCCCAATTTTGCACCATAATCGTTGTTGTTTTCACACGTTATTATATTTTTTTAAGCACCGCGCTCTGTTTTATCTCTATATTTGAAACCGGCTAAGTGTGTGTCGGGAAACGCCCAAGGTCGAATTTCTCTGTACATTTGATAGGTTCATCAACTATTAATTTGATAGGTTCATCAACTATTACGGCTGCCACTGCGAATTCGCATAGCATCGCAGTTTTGTGAGGCCACCCTTACTCATAAACTTGTAGTTAACTTAGCAGGGTTAGTTTTTCTTTAATATCTTCACGCCGGGTCCCTCACAGCTTAGGCAGAGAGTGTTGAGCGCCTGATATCCTGGTACTGACATACCTTTTCCTTTGACATGTGTATGTCAAAGGAAAAGTCCTTTGACATACACAATACACTACTGCCATGCATTTTCATTTTAACCGGTGCGGTGTCCGAAAAATCATACTAAAATATTTACAATTAAGTTCAAACTAAAAAATATTATAACGCCGGTTTTTTCATACTAAAATACAAATAATACGCAAAAAAAGAATTAAAAAATAAGTAAACAATCTATTTAAAATTAATATACATAAAAATAAAATATTCGTTACTGCGAAAACTCAAAAAAAGAAATAATTAAAAAATAAAAGGTGTGATTCCGGCCAGGATCGAACTGGCGGCCTTCTGCGTGTAAAGCAGATGTGATAACCACTACACCACGGAACCGGTTAACTTTAATGGCGAAAACTCAGATCACTTTCTCCAATATCCCTTTTGGTGTCTGTTTTTATTAAAATTAAAAAAAAAAGAACTAGTTAGTCTACAAAAAATATTGCGCATCGAGCCTACGAAAGAGACAATCGGATAGTTTCGACTTCGCAGAGCGTTATCTCTGTTGCACACTGCCTACGTTAGCACTGGTAGTGCGGTTTTGGTCAAAACTTGATCAAAATGGTCGACAAATGTCAAATAGGTAGGTAGGTATACAGGAAAGGCGTGAAAGAGATAACGCACTACAGACGCGAAATAAGCCGATGTCTCCTTCCCCAGGTCGATGTGCAATATTACTTGTTCGATACTGTAACCACATTCAAACTTGACTTGCTTTAAGCAGTTTTTTTTTAAAGTGCTTTTATTTTCGGAAATTCGCGTTTCAGTATGACGAAAAATGTACATATAAAAATCTGTCAAAGATTTTTTTAAAATGCAAACAAGCATGCAGTTCACATTGATGTTAAGTGATGACTGCAGCCTTTAGACACTTACACAATGACCAGAGGTCAAATGCAGATGCGTTGCCACTCCTGAGGCCTAAGGTGTTATGCCTCTGTGCCAGAAATTACAGGGCCGTACATTACCACCTGACCGGAACACGATAGTGCTGGACACTACCATTTAGCACCAGGTATTTTAGGTAAGGTGGTGCCTACGCGAGCTCCGTCACTGGAGCTCTACCACCAGTAACATATGGTCTGGTGATCCGCACTACTTATTCTACCTACCCCTGATTGTTATGTGAGATTCGTAGGTCTTTCACTAATTGTTGGCTTGTTATTTCCGTTTTAATGAAGTTGTATGATGCTCTCATCAATTACGCCATGCTGGAATTTGCGTGTTTGCCGAGTGACATTCGTGTTACGTCATTGTTAGGAACAGTACTCAACAATTAATATTGCACATCGAGCCTGCGAAAGAAACGATCGGCTCGTTTCGACTTCGTAGAGCGTTGTCTCTGTTGCACACTGCCTACGTAAGCACTGACAGTCCGGTATTGCTCAAAACTTGATCAAAATGGTCGACAAACGTCAAATAGGTACGGTGCGAATGAGATAACGCTCTACACACCCGAAATAAGCCGAAGCCTCCTTCCTAGGCTCTCTGTGCAATATTTATTGTTGACCACTGTACCTATATTGTTATATTTTCATGACATACATAGAGGGCGTACATTAATTGCGTGAAATGTTAAGCGGGGAGGGGGGTTGAACCGAATTTGCACCACCGCATTTAGTTCCTAATCTACTTACGGCAAAATGTTAGCGTTATCGCGTGTCAGATGGTGATGTATGGCTATGCAATTTCCGACACATAGGCACAACTAGGCCTCCAGACTCCAGAGTGGTAAATATACATATAAAATGTGTTTTTTGGTACATTCATTGCTTTAAAAAACACTTAAATCTTTTGAGTTCTTGAGCTATAAGAATTCTGAGTAGGTACTTACTTAACTAGATATTGTCTGCAAAATTTTGTTGGAAAGAAAATGTGGAAAGAATGGATGAATCCAGAGCAACAAAACATTTCCTGACTGGTAAACCGGTTGGCCAAAGAAGCCGCAGCAGGCCTAAACTCAGATGGCTAGACGGAGTAGAACAGGATGTGTTCTGTATATGTGTTATTTCTAAACCTGTTAACCATAGTGAACTACTACTGAACCACTGGAAATAAAAATTAATTCATGAAAAAACTTGTAACAACTGAACAAATTTCGATAGCGCGATTGAGCTCATCATCCCTAATTACCAGTTTTAACTTATCTCACTAGATGGCGCTGTTCTTTATACATATATAGTGGTGCGTAGTCACAGTTCATATCTTCAGTCAAAAGAAAAATAATAAATAATCTGTTCGTTGCATGTCATGGTAGCGTGCGATGAGTAAGTTATAATGTATTTACGCAATTATCGACTGGGAAAATAGTATTCAGAGTGTTTGGCATTGACTCCATTAAAATACCTTTCTTGTAAGACATTAAGTGATCAATTTTACAAAGATATTAACTGTCCGGGCAAACTATCGCCTTAGCGGTATAAAATACAATTTACGACCATTGCTCAGACTTACTGAATACGTACAAAAAAATATATATATATTGAAATTAAAGAAAAAATGGGAAGTTAAAAGGAGATCAGCCAAAATGGTACATAGATTGTACATGAACAAATACTTTACATAAAATTTGTGCGCATAGAGCTGTAAATTTTTCAGTATAATATTATACTGAAAACCACCGGAAAAGTATCTAAAACAATTTTTGAATAAAATCTATACTTTTGATATTTATGATGGCGTAGAAAGGAACGTAAAGAAATGTAATGGCGTAGAATATAATTATTGTATCAGAAAGTATCGATTAATCATATTTAAAAAAATCGGTTACATAATAAATAGAAAAAAATAAGTGATAGTACACGTTAGATTTCATTTTAATTTGCCAACAACCAGATGAGGATTTACTGAAATACGTTTTAAAATCAACACAAAAGACCAAGTGACCCGATCAATGGATCGATATTCTTAAACATCGATATTTTGTGACAGCCGCCTATGTTGACACATCCTTTTTTGACGCTTTGATATGTCACCTCATGTCTGTCACGTCATTGATAATTGACGTCACGTCATTCACTTGGCGTTCTGTGACTTCTCTGTGTTTTGACTACTGGCTTGTTTATGTGCTTGTTGAAACGAATTTCGAGTGCTTTTGCGATTTGGAATACGTAGGTAGTGCTAGAGGTTTCTGTTCAAGTCAGTTGATCGTGTTCGTTAGTTTTTCTGTAAACAATTTATTTTAATCTGCAAAAGCAGACTGGAGTTTGCCAAAAAAAGTGCT
This sequence comes from Macrosoma leucophasiata, assembly GCA_036365455.1. NCBI lineage: Eukaryota > Metazoa > Arthropoda > Insecta > Lepidoptera > Hedylidae > Macrosoma > Macrosoma leucophasiata. Next base: position 7,331,097 of record JAWQUS010000015.1, read on the forward strand.
CGGTGTTCAGTGAAAAGCATTCATAGATAGGTATTTGTGGATTTAAGCGTGATTATTTAGTGTACAAATCACTTTCTTAGCGATAATAGCAGTCTACGAACCGTCAATTTTAAATTAGCGCCTATTAGTACGAAAATAAAAAAAAATATGGCGGAAAAACGACTTCATTCTTACAATTTTTGAATTGGTATATCTCATGAGCCCCACGCTTCAACGAATTGAAATATGTTTTAAATAGTAGTATATGTACTAATGTCTGAGGACGAAAAGTTTTATTGATGTACAATTATGTACCAATGCCCCATACTAAGTGGCGGATCTCCTTTATTTCTAGTGGTAAAGCGACTGGAGTGGTTATCCTGAGGTCGTAGGTTCAATTCCTGCCCGAAGTAAAATTTTCTTTCCATTTCCCTTTAATTTCTAAAATCGAAGCGCGCATGGCCCCGCGGCTTTTGTAGATCGTAAGCGATCTACTCGGTTAAGTGTAACGGGCGCGGTCGGGAGTGTGATGGGTGACCGCTAGTGGCAAATTAAAATGCGCGCTTCCGTGCTTCGGAGGGCACGTTAAGCCGTCGGTCCCGGTTGCTATCGATAGATAGCAGTCGTTAAAACCTTGTCGTAGGCATTACGGGCTGTTTGAAAACACCCGACAGCGGGTTGACCACTAACCCGTTTCTCCACATTCTCTACCAACCCGATTTGTAGCAGCGTGGTGGAGTAAGCTCCAGGCCTCCCCCCAAAAAGGAGAGACTTGTGCCCAGCAGTGGGACGTTTAATGGGTTGCCATTATTATTATTATATTCTAAAATCTAAATGTAATTTTTTAGTAGCTAGTTACGGTTAAACCATTCCAATAGGACGGTAGTAAATATAACAATGCGGGTTGGGCAGCAGCGTCGCGAGATAAAACTACCGTCACTTACTCATGACACTGTTGTGGGCGTTTTTGGTGAAGGCTTTGTCCAGCTGATGATGACTGTACGTAGCCTCATAGCGTCCCTAAACCACAACGCGGACACTCCGCCAAAATTCCATACAAACGCTTAATTTGGTCTCTATTACACAGACATCAATCAGTGACGTGTAAACGTAGAGAATACCAAACGTCACCCATAAAAGGAGAGGTGGTTGGGTGATGCGGGGAAACCGGGCGGGACGTCGAAGAGTCCATTCTATACGTAGTATTATTACATATTCTCTGCCTAAACTAAACTATGAGTACAATAAACTATACTTGCGCTACAGCAATAATTTGACCTCTATAATTGTATGCGAGCTCATATTGTGCAATGGTGAAAGTAGACTTCGCACTATCACAAACTGAGATTCAATTGAACCGTACTGTATATACGGAACCAAAACATCTATATGTCTAAACAAATAAATAGAAGTGTCTGTTTGTAATGTAAAAATAACCGCTTTTTACTAATTGCATATTTATAGGTATGGTACACGGTACATATATACCAAAACAACATTTTTACAACTTTTGTCTGCCTGTCTTATCTGTCTGTCTGTCTGTTTGTCCCTGCTAATCTCGGGAACGGCTGAACAGATTTTGACGGGACTTTCACTGGCAGATAGCTTATGTAATATGGAGTAACTTAGGCTACTTTTATACTTGCTGCGCCCACGACTTCGTCCGGGTAGGTACTGAACAATCATAAATACTCACGCGCATAAATAGTCACCTTCCTAAAGTCTATGTGCAATATTTCTTATTGGATACTGGTATATTTGTATGTATGTCTGCATTCACGTATCTTCATGCCAATTCCCTTGCGGAGTAGTCGGATAATGTGGATGTATGTAGAATGTATGTGTGCATGCATGTGTATGTATGTGTGTATGCATGCGTTCATACATACAAACATTCATCCTCTCACATGGATTTTCACGCCAAATCCTTTACGGGGTGTCCAGAGAGTGTGGAGCAGCATAAATATACCCACGGAATAAATAAATAAGGATGGAAAGGCCTTTGCTTCAATTTGGTATTAGAACCGCTTTTCTCCCACCATGCAGTTTCTTACACAAATGTAACACCATCTCGACAATCACCCACACATTAATCTCAGAGCAGCTGCTCTGAGATTAATGTGTGGGTGATTCGTTTGCGTAAGTTTGCATACTAAGATGTAACGCCCGTAGACAATACACACTCGCACGCACACAACAATATACTCACCAATAAACTAGTCGAAGTGTAGCGAACGCATTATATGCTGTACATTGCCAGCGGAGACAGTAATAGCGTTAATTGAGCGAGTGCTTAACGAGCAATGTATTCGATAGCAGTAACGTTTAAATAATGCAGTTTAAGTTCGAAATTCATATTCCTTTGCATATTTATGTTTTTTACAAGTATTATAACAATAAATGTTATTTGTGACTTACCGATCAAAAGATATACCTCCTCGCTTTATACTTGAGGTCTGACATTTCATATTACATGTTAAAATTGGCACTACATGGTATTTTACCAAGAGATGCGTCGTTCGAAGCAGTGTACACGACACTACGAGCGGCGAACGAATGGTTCTGCCGAACTGGGTGTGTACACGCATAGTTGTCGCGCGCTTGCCACGCTCACATTACCATTCCATCTTTATTTATCTATTCCGTGAATATACCTATTGAATAATCGGCCGTAACATTATTGACGAGTGAAAACATCTACACTACACTACGAAAAATAGAACATTTAATAAGTCTAATCGAGACGGAATGGGACCCCACCGCTCACCGCCTTTTTTAGATATAAGTACATAAGTAAAAAAACTTATTTTTTTGCAATTTTTTTATTTATTTCCGGATTACCAACACAAGGTACAGTGTGTGCATCTAAAAATTATACACTGCATAAATATGAACTTTATCTAATCTTTTTAAGGAACCTTTCGTGCGCAAATCCGACTCTCGGCTTTTTTTTCTTTTAAGCTACGGAACGCCAATTAACAACAATACGTCGCTAAAAACACACGTCTCTTGGGATTTTAACCATAAAACAATAGAACTGGTGCTAATCACAGTCACATACATTTATAGGAACAAACAATTATTATGCATTACTCGCTGAAAGAAGAGAAGCGCGCATGGCCCAGCGGCTGGTGTAGATCGTAAGCGATCTACTTGGTTAAGCACTACGGGCGCGGTCGGGTAGTGTGATGGGTGACCGCTAGTGGCAAATTAAATGCGTGTTTCCGTGCTTCGGAGGGCACGTTAAGCCGTCGGCCCCGGTTGCTATCGATGGATAGCAGTCGTTAAACCTTGTCGGAGGCCTTATGGGCGGTTTGAAAAACATTCGACAGCGGGTTGGCCACTAACCCACCCATCTCCACCAATCCGCATTGGAGCAGCGTGGTGGAGTAAGCTCCAGGCCTCCCCCGAAAAAGGGGAGAGACTCGTGCCCAGCAGTGAGACGTAGAATAGGTTGCCATTATTATTCGCTGAAAATAAAAATATAACGGTCTACAGATCCGATATAAGCCGAAATCTCCTTCCTAAGATCGATGTGCAATCTCTCAATTCTTGTTGGATACTGTACGTCCACATTTCGAACGCTTGTTTTTATGTTACGAAGGTGGCATACATGCATGCAGTTCACATGAATGTTAAGTGATGACTGCATTGACTGCAACCTCTACACAAAAACCAGAGATCAAAATGTAGATGCGTTGCCACCCCTGAAACCTTGTTTTGTCTCTGTGATCATTATTACGGGGCCATACATCTAACCGGAAATAGAGAATATCTATACTTATCTGTACTTCTATACTAATATTATAAAGCTGAAGAGTTTGTTTGTTTGAACGCGCTAATCTCAGGAACTACTAGTTCGATTTGAAAAATTCTTTCAGTGCTAGATAGACCATTTATCGAGGAAGGCTTTAGGTTAACATCACGCTAAGACGAATAGGAGAGGGTAACATTGCCCCCGCGCGAAGCCGAGGCGGTCTGCTAGTGTAATAATATGCCGGAACACGATGGTGCTTATCACTACTATTTGGCAGATAGATTAGGTAATGCAATGGTGCCTACGAGCTCCTACACTGGAAGACTACCACCAGTACGAAATCATCAGTGGCCGCCAAAACATCTTGTAGTGGCCGCAGTGTTTTTCTTAACTCTTTGCAGTGTTTTTCTTAACTCTTTCAGGGTCAGTGGCTACCTACACTAACCACATATTTAAGATATTTTTTCTTACGATTCCTGTTGTCTAGCGAAATCATTACAAACTATCTTGTAAATACACTATCAGCTTGACTCATTTTTAGTTGATGGTAGTTCCGGAAATTTTTTGAAGGTTATTTGTTTTGAGTTTCAAAAGTTGCTAACTGTGATTTTTTTACGTGCATAGAAAAGAAAATAATAAAAAAGGTGAGTGAGTTATTTTTTATTACCATGATTGTTTTATTTAATGCGTATAGGTATACTTTACATGGATTATATATATATAATACAGGTAATTTTGTGTTTTCGAAGTGATATATAGGTGGTTAGCGTCACTAACCACCATGCAGATAAAGTATTTCATTTCTTTGCATAGATGTGACAGGTTTTTAGTAGAATGCCTCGTATTTTGGCCGAAAACTTTTTAGAAAACATACCGGCTGATGACGAAAGTCAATGGCAGTGTAGTGTCTGGTCAAGAAGCTCATGATGAACAATTATCACCACCTACTACGTTGATGGGTGACCTCATTGATGAAGATTTGCAAAATTACGGTTCTGATGAAGTGGATAGTAGACCCTTGTCGCATCTTTGTTCAACGCTGCCTTCAGTACTCATTACTTCTGAAGCAGAAGCAAGCAGTGTTATCAATCAACATACTGTAGTGGTTCTGAAGTGAAAAAAAACTTCTCACTACTATCGCCAGGTGAGTTTACAGAGGATGTGGGATACCATCACATATAGTGGCACTAGAAAATCTTATTCGTAGAAGGAGTTTCGTCATTCTGTCTATCAATGCTTGTTGGCGCCTGAGTATCTCAAACGGCGTGGGAAACCCTTTGTCGATGGTCCGCGCAATTCTGCAGTTTCTTCTCCAGGACCCGCCGCCGTAAAACGACACAAACCCACAGCTCCTGAAGAGATCCGACTAGAGAGCAACTGCCATCAGCCAGAACACACCACATCGAGAAGATACGCCAATTGCAGTACAAGTACCTAGTACTCAAGTACGCACTGTTTGGGAATGTAAAATTTGTAAACTCTCATTATGTATGGGCAAACGAAAAACTTGCTTCCAAGATTTTCATAAAAAATAACCGCCTCTAATTTCTTAGATTTTTGTAATTTTCATATAATAATGGCAATCCATTATACGTCCCACTGCTGGGGACGAGTCTCTCCCCCTTTTGGGGGGAGGCCAGGAGCTTACTCCACCACGCTGCTCCAATGCGGATTGGTGGAGATACGGGTTAGTGGCCAACCCGCTGCCGGATGTTTTCAAACCGCCCATAAGGCCTCCGATCAGGCTTAGCGACTGCTATCTATCGATAGCAACCGGGACCGGCGGCTTACCGTGCCTTCCGAAGTATGGAAACGCGCACTTTAATTTGCCACTAGCGGTCACCCATCACATCCCCGACCGCGCTCGTAACGCTTAACCGAGTATATTGCTTATGATCTACACAAGCCGCGGGGCCATGCGCGCGTAATTTTCGTAAATAAGTAAGACCATTTTTGTAGCCAGATTCTGATCTTATTACAATAAAATTGTTTGAATTTTCCAAGCGATTATTTATTCTACTGCGGCGGTGGTTAGCGTAGCTAACCATGTAATTCCTAAAAAACCATCAGGAAAATGTTTTTTTCAAAATCAATATTACTATATTTATTACATATACAAATGTGTGGAAAAATAATAAAACCTGTATTGTACTTAATATAAAAGTGCCCCATCAATTCTGACGGTAAACAAGCTACAAGTGCGCGAGCGCATCCGCGGGTGTTCATTATTTTCGTTAAAAAACAATTCGGCGTCAGGGCTAAAATGGAGTTTTGGCGGGAATCTTGAAAGAGGCGTGGTGCTCTTATTTTATTTCATTTTCTTGGTGTATTTTTGAGTTGTTGGCATTTTGGTGGCATTTTGTTTGATATAGGCTTATTACAGTGCCTGTGTACAGTGAAATAGAATAACAGTGCGAAAACACGTCCTTTCGGGTTGCCTCCAAAACTTCATTGTAAATGTTCTGGTTAAGTAGCCATCGCTTTACTCGAATTATTGACTGACTGACGGACTGATAAATAGTCTGACTGACTCTGACTTTTACGCTGCTTATTACGAATACGAAATATCGTTTTACTTGACACTGGCAATATGCGTAATAGCGATGCCATAATATTAAATAAAAAAAATTCAGAGTCAACTAACAAAATTAAACGCAAACTGACAGTAAAAATGAAGAATGTGAAAACTTGAAAACCCGACAGAAAGATAATTGCCTATGAAATGGACTATGTTAATGATTGCTAATGAGCCGCGAAAGTGTATCGCTATTGTTATTGTTTGTTTGAGTTAAACTTCGCGCTTATATTTCGTTGATAGGTGTAGGCAGAGATATCAGTGGAACCCTCTTTTTTATGTAATGGAAGTGGCAAACAAGCAAGCAGTTCACATTGATGTTAAGTGATGACTGCAGCCTTGAGATAATTACACAAATACCAAGGTCAAAATGCAGATGCGTCACCACTCCTGAGGCCTAAGGTGTTATGCCTCTGTGCCGGAAATTACAGGGCCGTACATTACCACCTGACCGGAACACGATAGTGCTGAACACTACCATTTAGCGGCAAGTATATAAGGTAATGCGGTGATGCCTACGCCCCCGAGCTCCGTCACTGGAGCTCTACCACCAGTAAAAATATGAAGTTAGATTGACAATACGCCGCTGAGCGTTCGTTTAGACTCGCGGATGGTCAGGTGACCGTTCCCGCTGACGCGGCAAGAATCATCCATTCATTGTGCCTTCACCCGCCGAGCGCAAACTAAGTGAGAAAAAACCGTAAAAAATGTATGCCCCTCTTAAAATCGTTGAAGCAGTTTTCATAGAAAAGCGTGTGTATTGTCAATCTAAGTTCATCTAATATTTTTGATCTATACATTAAAATCACCCTTGTACCACCAGCAGCTTGTACCTTATACTTCACGGGTACACATAAGATTTGCGCAAACTGTATTTCATTTATTTATTTATTTAACAAACTTAAATCTATCCTTACAGGTGGCTACCCAATGCGATAGACAAGCAATAGATATTATTTTAAAGATTAAAATACATTCAGAATTAAAATAGATTAAAATACATTAAATAATTTCAAAATACATTAAAAAATTAAATTACATTCATCCTTATTAAATTTAAATAATTACAAAATGCAAAGAATAATCCAATAACATATTGATATAATTCCAATTTATTCAATTAAGTATGATTGCTAATTGTATTGCATAACTTATAACTAATGACACCTAAAGCTACCTTCGTAAATTCACTCAGAGAACAAGTGAATATATCTATATCTCTAGCAATGAGATTCATAGTGCGAAGACTCCGCGTCAGAGGTGCCTCTTGTAGCAGATTTGTCCGACAACGTGGTATGGCCAACAATGCTGGCATACTACTTCTCCATATGTATTTATCTGGTACATATATATTTATTTCACCAAGTAAGTTGGTATTATATACTTTGCCTCTCAATAATTTAAAGATATATAAAACTAGAGCAAATTCCCATCTTACTATCAGTTTATTATACCCGACCATCCCTAGAACAAATAAAGTTGGATATGTGAGTTGATAGGCAGGATATACACCATATAGTCTAAAATATAAGTATCTCACAAATTTATTTTGAAGCCTTTCCAACATTGTGATGTATTTTTGCTCATGTGGAGACCATATAACTGCACAGTACTCCAATTGACTTCGGACTAATGCCTTATACAAAGATTCGATTGCTTTGATGTTCGCAAAAGTGCGAACTGTTCTCATTACAAATCCTAGAGTCCGAAAAGCTTTCTTACAAATTTTTGTGATATGGCTAGCAAACTTTAGATCTGATTATAGGTGGACCCCCAGGTCTTTTACTTCGTTGACCCTAACTAACTCAGTCCCACTGACCTTGTATTTGTATTGGATTGGAGTGCGTGCCCGAGTGAAACTTATAGTGACACACTTAGAGGTGTTAAATTGAAGGGAATTTTCCCTACTCCAATCCGCTACTCTGTTAATGTCCTCTTGCAACTTCTCACAGTCCCGTATACTTTTTATAGCAAGAGTCAATTTGAGGTCATCGGCAAACAAAAGACATTGTGCGTATTTAACTATTTTGGGTCATTTATCATTAAAATAAAAGACAAAGGCCCAAGATTGGACCCTTACTCCAGACCACGTAAAATATGGTTCCGATCTGCGTCCTGCGTATTCTACGTACTGCTGTCTATCTCGCATATAACTACCAAAAAAATTGAGAAGATGAGGAGTGAATCCGACACTGGCAAATTTGGCAAGCATTTTCATAATTAAATTTGACAGTCACTAATTCAAAATAGCACGCTTGGAATTAATCGCAAAAAGAATGTGAAACTACACAAACATTAATTGCGTATGAAACGCACGATGCTAATGATACCGCTAATGAGCCGTGAAAGTGTATCAGAATTGTTCAATATTGGTTTTAGAGTTACTGACGAAACTAGAGTGCGTTTAGATGGGCTGTGAGTGTTGCCAGGTCCGATTTGTTTTAAATCGGGACAGTAGGTAAAATAAATCGGGACCCAAACTTCCCTCTGAGGTGTGCCCTAGGTGCTACAATATGGGGTTCTTCAAAAATGGCGTCAAAAGAGTCCTTCAGGGCTGGCAGCGCGTTGGCAACTCCCCTGGTGTTGCAAATGTTCAAAGGCAACGATGACCACTTTCCAACAGATAGCCCGTCTGCTTGTCTGTCAACCTAATGACATAAAAAAACCTGGAGAAAAAATGGGGACAGTAAAAAGCAAGCCAATTAATTAATTTATTGATTTATCAAAATCCTCGGGATCTAAAGATGATTGATCTTTAGACAGGCTTTTGTCTAGTAGTGTATGATAATTGATTTATTGGGACATTTAACGTCCCGATCAGGTGCTAATCGGGACGTCCCGTGCATATCGGGACACCTGGCAGCACTAGCTGTGAGCCTTTAGCGCTCGCCGATTGCCCGGTGAAGTAGACTTTACAGCCCGAAACAAAATGCCACTGAAGTTGACGGGACCCATCTCGAAGGCAATCGGAAGACGAACCGTGGGGATGTTAAAGATGTGGACCTACGCCCTGGTGAAGCAGTCGTTGAAGGATAGCTGTCCAGAACTGTTCGTTGTGGCAATCTTTGAGGGAAGTTTTTGACCAGATGTGGACGCCTTTCGGCTGAAATGATGATGAAATTTAGAGGGAGATAAATCCGTGTTATAGATATAACGTTCTATAGACCCGATATAAGCCGAAATCTCCTTCCTAAGGTCAATGTGGAGGGAGGGAGGGAAGGAGATAGGGAGAGATACAGAGGAGGGGGGAGGGAGAGAGAGATAGAGAACGAATAAGTCGAATCCTGTACTAGGCCCGTCCCCTCTCCGAGGGCTACGCACTATAGCAGAAGTGTCGTGAGGAATTTTCGTGACGCTCGCCTAGTCCCCTTAGCCAGCATACCGCGCGATTAGAAACTTCGTTCCAAAAAATATATATGTGCGGGTCGACATATCAACGTATTCACACCTGGTGTAATTAGAGTCTAACCCCCTTATTCATGAACGTATTTTAGCTAAAGTGTTGCAAATCTCTGCTTTGTCTTTATCTATCTTGCACATTTGAAAATGCAACTGACAAAGACAAAGCATTCTGTAGCTAAAACGTATCTAATGTACGTTTATTAATAAGGGGGTTAGAATATTGTTATATAGACAAAATCATCAATGCATTCGTCATTTTATACGTAACAACAAAGTATTCTAACAGTGCTGTACAAATGTAAGTACGACAACAGATGGTACAGTGATCTAGAAAGCAGCGGGGCATAACTGCATTGACCCCTTTGGGGGTCCCGACCACCGTGTTTGATTAGGAGTTAACTGGCGTTTAAACTGCTTGATAAAAAATTACGAAAGTGAGGGATCACAAAAAACTTTATGATTACAAATTATATGAATTACACAATTTTTTTTATGTAACGAACGTGGCAAACAAGCTTGCATCTAACATGGATGTTAAATGATGACTACAGTCAAAATGTGGACGCGTTGCCACCCCTGAGATCTTTTTTTTTATTGAATTAGTCTTTCCTAATACAATCTAATACATAGAATTCGCCAAACTTAAAAAAAGTTTGATGGCGAGTATCTAAGTTGTTATGTATGTCCCTGTGATAGTTATTACGGGGCCATACAAAGTTTTTAACGATCCGCTTTGTAAAGATATGGGCATATAGTTTCGACGTCGTACAGCAACCAGAACGGGCGACGCGTGGGGGGAAATGTGATAAAGAAACAGATATGTACTTACTGTACATAAATTATTGTCCTTTCTCTCTCTTTCTCTCTCAGAATCAGTAGCATTAAAAAAGCGTTACCGCGACTCCGCCAAATACAGGCGCTGTGAAGGAACACCGCGGGGTTTTAGTGAGTACAAGTCTCATACTACCCGCTGTCGGTTCCCCTAGGCGGCGCGGGGGCCCATTAAGGGTTACCCTCGAAAAAAAAGTATAGCTAAAAAAACAGTTTACTAATCATTTTGACTGTAAATATCACGTAACAGTTAATCTTGGATTTACAGTTTTGTAGCACCGAGCCCAACCGTTACCGTTTAGTTTCGCCCGTGGTTTATCTAGCAGATGACCCGGCGTTAAATTACCGATAACACTACGCTTGAAATAGCTAATATTATATGCAATGAAGTGAATTTTATGTTTTTTATATGTCTGAAGGTTGACAGACAAGCAAACGACCCACCTGATGGAAAGTGGTCACCGTCGCCTATGAACATTTGCAACACCAGGGGAGTTGTCAACGCGCTGCCAGCCCTGAAGGACTCTTTTGACGACATTTTTGAAGAACCCCATATTGTAGCACATAAAAAAAAAAAAAGAAAAGAAAAGAAAACATTTATTTGGACAGCACAGAGACATGACGATACAAATTGCCAGACGATTGGGGTACAATTAAACAAAAAGCAAAAAGCAAAAACAATAACAATTAAAAAAGAAAAAAAAAAGAGATTAAGTCTCACGGCTGGTCCAAATGGGAGCCCAGATCAGCTTCATGTCAAGTCGATCACATCAATCGACTTGACGCTGATTTTCATCTGGGACCCTGGTGTTTCACGGATGTCAAGCAGATCAAACAAATTAAATTAATAAAATTAATAATTAAACAAATTAAATAATAATGGTTAACAATATATACTTACACATTTTGTCAGGACAAATAATATAGCATATTTACGATAATTATACATATATTCTTATTATACCATACATAAAAATAAATGTTTACAATGAATATTTTTACATAATATACTTATATTACGTATATATACCGATAATCTTAAAATATAGTAAACATATTATTATACATATCATAACGTACCGAGTATAATAATAATAAATATTAAATTCATGACGACATAGCGTGGTGCGTCGGTACAATGATAAGAGTGGGAGGCTCGATAAAACGACAAGTGACGTCATAGTCGAGTACGTCGATAAAGTGGCTACAGCTGAGCAGGAGGCCCGATAACGGTGATCGATAGATCACATGTAAATTCCGAATTTTCCTTTTGTAGCACGGAATCCTAATAAGCAACATTAGTACACATATCTTATACTAGCTGACCCGGCAAACTTCGTATTGCCTCACAATGAAATAATGTGTCAAAGGTTTGACAGATACGGACTATTTGTATAGGAAAATGAAATTAAATGTAGAGATTCCCGTGGGAATGAGTGATTTTCCCGCAATAAAAAGTAGCCTAAATGTTGGCCAGGCTTAGTATCTATACACCACAAAATGTTTCATTTGAATCCGTCCAGTATCTTCGGAGATTAGGCTGGACAAAGGGACAAACAGACAGACGAAAAATTTAAAAATCATTGAAAAGTATTCTAATTTTATTTTAACATCGCCCCTAATTGGTTTTTCGTAAATATATACAGACACGCGGATTTTACTGTTTTATTATATGTATAGATATATATATATATCTCCGTTAGTCCAGCGATGTGGACGACCGTTTGATTAGAAGGCTCGCGGGTTCGATCCCAGCACCGGGACAAATATTTGTATGGCCTACAGATATTATTTCGGGTCTGGGTATTTGTGTAGTGTGTGCACATACCTATGTGTTGTGTGTGTACAACAACCCATGTACGACATAGGTTTATGGGTTGTGAGTTTCAGCGTATTTTATTTATTTACTAGTTGACTCGACAAACTTCGTATTGCCTTAGAATGAAATAATGTGTCAAAGGTTTGATAGATACGGACTATTTGTATGGTAAAATGAAATTGTGGTTTTTACTATTTCCCTTCAATGTATTCATATCTTCTTACCTTTTAAACCTTCCCTGGACTTCCAAAAATCATTCAAAACCAAAATTAGCCAAATCGGTAGAGCCGTTCTCGAGTTTTAGCGAGACTAACGAACAGCAATTGATTTTTATATATATTTCAGATAAGATATAGATTTACGTTTATCTTTGCAGGTTTGGCACAAGGGATGTTTCAAATGCCAAGAGTGCGGGATGACCCTGAACATGCGGACATACAAGGGATATGGAAAGTTGCCGTATTGCGAAGCGTAAGTATTGAACTGTACTCGCTACGTCTCACCGCGGACACTCCGCCAAAATTCCATACAAACGCTTAATTTGGTCCCTGTTACACAGACATCGATCAGTGACGTGTATTTACACGTGCACCTGTGTGCGAAGCACGTAGAGAATGCCAAACGTCGCCCATAAGAGGGGAGGAGGTTGGGTGAGGCGGGGCAATCAAGTGGGACATCGAAGTGTCCATTCTATACGTAGTATTATTACATATTCTTTGGCTCCGTATTGTGATGTCATATTGTGATATAGGATGAGTGATGACCAGCGTCGGGACTTGGCGACCCACCGCTCACTAGCGGAAGAATTCTCTTCCAGTCATAGAGCATCACGGGCCACCGGCCGCGGCGGACCAGAGGGGAGTAGCCGTATGCAGGCTTGCCCGTTTTTTTTTATATAATTGAAGTGGTAAACAAGTGCAATGAAATGCAGTTCACATTGATGTTAAGTGAAGACTGCAGCCTATAGACAGCCACTGAAAGACCAAGATCAAAATGCAGATGTGCTACCATCCTCAGGCCTAAGGTGTTATGCCTCTGTGCCGGAAATTACAGGGCCATACATTACCACCTGACCGGAACACGATAGTGCTGAACACTACCATTTAGCGACAAGTTATTAGGTAATGCGGTGGTGCCTACGCCCGCGAGCTCCGTCACTAGAGCTCTACCACCAGTACATCTCTGTCAAAGTACAAGCACAAGTGATCCTATGCCTGTCGCCGAGATGTTTAATTGTGTGTTATGTTTTTTTTTTTTTATGTCTGAAGATTGACAGACAAGCAAACGGGCCACCTGATGGAAAGTGGTCACCGTCGCCTATGAACATTTGCAACACCAGGGGAGTTGCCAACGCGCTGCCAGCCCTGAAGGACTCTTTTGACGCCATGTATTTTGTTAAAGTCGAGGTGTGAGTTTCGTAGTAATAGACTATTTTTGTAGTGTGTTTGTGTGTGTCTCGCGTATTTCCCCGCGCAAAAATGACAGACTGTTTTGCATCGGTAATAAACGTTATGGCTTCTCCCCTCCGGTCCGCCGCAGCCGGTGGCCCGTATTGCTCTATGATCACAAAGCATATAGGTACACTATTTTACGACTTGAACACAATGCATAGATACCTCACATATAATTATATGTGACTTAACATAATGATATAGTTACTTTACTATGTGCTTAATTGGATATAGTGAATGATTGCGCATGCTTATTTCATCGGATCGCTTACTCACTGTATTTACCGCATGAATGGCTCCACGGTTTTGTATGACTCAAGTATGAATGTATGTTTCTTCAGTTGGTCATTTTTGTTATGTACCAAAAGTGACAAACGAGCATGCAGTTCACACTGATGTTAAGTGATGACTGCAGCCTATAGACACCCACACAAAGACCAGAGGTCAAAATGCAGATGCGTTACCACTCATGAGGTTTAAGGTGTTGTGCCTCTGCCGGAAATTACACGGCCGTATATTACCACCTGACCGGAACACGATAGTGCTGAACACTACCTACCATTTAGTGGCAAGTATATTAGAAAATGCGGTGATGCCTACGCCCGCAATCTCCTTCACTAGAGCTCTACCACCAGTAAGACTGATGGTAGAGTTGTCAGTAAAGGAGCTGGTGGGCTAAGACACCACCGCATTACCTTATCTTTCTACCGCCAAATGGTAGTGTTCAGCACTATCGTGTTCCGGTTAGATGGTAATGTATGGCCCCGTAATAACTAACAATGATACGTTACAACTTAGGCCTCAGGAGTGGTAACGCATCTGCATTTTGACCTTGGTCTTTGTGTGGGTGTCTATAGGCTGCAGTCATCACTTTACATCAATGTGAACAGCATGTTTGTTATCCTGTCTAGGTTCAAAACGTGTGAATTTTGGATAGGAGCTCTGTTTGAGCTCATTTCACACTCTCATCCAGTTTATTTCTTCGTCTGTATGATGTAATGTATGATTTGTATGACTCTTGAGCCCATACGTGGCCCATAGCAATAATGAAGCATAACAGAGCAGTACAATAAAAACGAAAGTGGCCGGCGTAAATATTACACAAGCATCCGTTATCTATTGTCCTTCCACTCACGTTCTGTGTGTTATTGCGCGTGCGCAGCAATGTCGGTATGTTGGAACAAATCCGGGAGTTTTTTTATGAACTAGCCGACCAGGCAAACTTCGTTTTGCCTCAGAATTAAATGATGTGTCAAAGGTTTAATAGGTACAGACAGACAATTTCTTTGGGAAAATGAAATTGTACTATTTCACTTATAATAAAGGCAACTCTTTATACGTCCCACTGCTGTGCATGAGTCTCTTCTCTTTTTAGGGGAAGAGGGGAAGGCCTGGAGCTTACTCCACCACGCTGCTCCAATGCGGGTTGGTGGAGTTACGGGTAAGTGGCTAATCCGTTGTCGGATGTTTTCAAACCGCCCATAAGGCCTCCGACAAGGTTTAACGATCTGCTATGCTATCTATCGATAGCAACCGGGACCGATGGCTTAACGTGCCCTCCGAGGCACGGAAACGCGCATTTTAATTTGCCACTAGTGGTCTCCCATCACCCACCCGACCGCGCCCGTATTCGCTTAACCGAGTAGATCGCTTCCAATCTACACCAGCCGGGGGTCATGCGCGTTTTATGAACGGTCCCTTAGTTTTTTAATGTAACTAAGATGGCAAACAAGCGTGCAGTTCACATGGATGTTAAGTGATGACTGCAGCATAGACATCTTCACAAAAACCAGAGATCAATATTTGTCAATAATTGTTGATACATGTGTGATAATTGTCGATAGGTAATTGTTTAATGAACAATTGTAAAACTTGATAAATAGTTTTTCAATAAGCCTTTTCGAGATCATTGTTTTAATCAATTTTAATTCTTATTTTAATTTAGTATTAATTTGTTAATTAATAATCTATTTTACGAAACAAGTGTCATATTGAATTATTATTTATTTTTTATAATTCGAATAATTCAGGTATGACACTGTGTCATTATGTGTTATTAATTAATGTTTATTACCATTTTTATACTCAACTAGCTGTTGCCCGCGGCTTCGCCCGCGCGGATGTCGTTTCATAATCTTGAATTTTCTTAAACTTCTAACTCTTTTTTATAAACCTCACGGAGTCCGAGACCTTTCCAACGAATGCAAAACCGTGGCAATCGGTTCGTGCGTTCTGGAGTTATAGCGTCAAGAAGGAAAACCCGACATATTTTTATATAGTAGATGTCTTTTTTTTTAAACTTCAACTCCGATGAATTTTTCACATTTGTTTATTTTTCTTTACAGGTGTAAACATCAATGTTTACACCTGTAACTCACTGTAACTGAAGTATCATTTAGCATGAATTGTTTTTTTTTTATGTTTGTCTTATTAATGTGTACCAGTGATCGCCTTTTTTTTTTCTTTTTTTTTATGTTATCAAGTGGCAAACAAGTATGCAGTTCACATTGATGTTAAGTGATGACTGCAGCCTATAGACACCCACACAAAGACCAAGGTCAAAATGCAGATGCGTTACCACTTACAGGGCCGTACATTACCACCTGACCGGAACACGGTAGTGCTGAACACTACCATTTAGCGGCAAGTATATTAGGTAATGCGGCGGTACCTACGCCCGCGAGCTCCGTCACTGCAGCTCTACCACCACTAGCCTTGTAGGTATGACAAATAAATAAATAAGTTGTCAGGTCAAAATGCAGATGCGTTGCCACCCCTGAGACCTTCGTTGTTACGTCTCTTACGGGGCCAACCTAAATTATAACCTAAAAACCCACTTCCCTATTATACAATTTCGGTCACAAGCCTCACAATGACATAACGCAGCCCATGTTCTCTGTTTACAGTATGCACCGTGCATAGTAATTGGACGGTGACGTATTCTCGGCTTTGATGGCAATAATATCGGCTTGCCTCGGCCAAGCACTGGCGCTTTATTACCATTTTTTTATGTAATGAAAGTGGCAAACAAGCATGCAGCTCACATTGATGTTAAGTGATGACTGCAGTCTATAAACACCCACACAAAGACCGAAGTCAAAATGCAGAAGCGTTATCACTCCTGAGGCCTACGGTGTTATGCCTCTGTGCCGGAAATTACAGGGCCGTACATGGAAAATACATCGTATGGAAAATATAGCATACATATTCGATCTCGCAGAGAAACGCAGAGCATAGCCCTCTCCATTGCTCTCAAAAGCGGTTATTTCCCTTAAACCGGCCCAGCTGTATGTATCTGCTTCATACATACCATCAACACCATAAACACACTCTAAGGGCGAGATTCACAGACCGCACTACGACTTTACTTGTAGACATAGAAAAAGCTTTCGACCGTGTGTGGCACGTTGGCCTCCTCCACAAGATAGCAGCCAAAATGCAACCCGGCATCTTTAGGGTGGTAGCTGACTTTCTCCAAGACCGGCGGTTCTACGTCACGGTGGAGGGCTGCGATTCTGTCCAGCATCCAATCCGTGCCGGAGTACCACAAGGCAGCTGTCTGTCGCCGTGCCTTTATGCGGCGTACACAGACGACGTTCCCACTCTGCGTGACCATCTGCGCGAGGGGAAGAGGGACGTCATGCTGTCCTTGTTTGCCGACGACAGCGCCTTTATAGCGACATCGGCTCGGTTGCATATAGCAATCGCAAAAATGCAACACCTGCTGGACCTGCTGCCGGAGTGGCTGGACAGGTGGCGGATGGCCATCAACGTAGACAAGACGGCCGCTTTCGTAACACGAGTCCGCCGCTTACCGCAGCCGCTTCGACTGCGAGGCCAGGACATAGCCTGGCGGTCTACGGTGAAGTATCTGGGGTGTAGTATCGACCGCGCGCTCCGCATGGTGCCCACTGTGAATCACGTGGTGCAACAGGCGGCGGCCGCGCGCTCTATGCTGCGTCCCGTTCTTCAATCGAGACTGCCACTCCGGACCAAAATCCGGCTATACAAGACCTATGTTCGTTCGAGGCTGACGTACGCTGCGCCTGCATGGTATGCACTATGCTCCGCGACGCAGCGGCGCCGGCTTCAGGTTCAGCAGAACGTGTCTCCGGCTGATCACAGGAGCGGGGAGGTACGTGCGCAACTACGTCATCGCCCGGGATCTAGGGGTTGAGTCCGTGGAGAAGTTCGTGGTCCGTCTTGCGCGTCGAATGTTCGACCGCGCGAGCATCTCCGCGGAATCGCCCCTCTCCATAGCCGCCCGAGGGTCGTCCGTTGCCGCGCGAAATTTTCCCTCCTGCATCGCCGGGGGCGCGTCGAGCCGATGTCGCTCACCCCATCCCTCCTAAGGCCCCGATTCCCCGGATCACAGTGAAGGCCGCCCAGACATACACCTACACTGACACACACCACTGCGGACAGGCCCCAACCACCCGCAGATTATTGGGAGGGTTCGAGCCCCGCCCACCGACCGGGTTCAACCCCCGGCCGAGAACCTGAGACGTCGCCCGGGACCGCGGCTGCGCCGTCAGGCTTAGGCCAAGGTGACGACGTGGTCGTGTGGCCCCTTACCATCGCCAACATCAACATATTCAACCGTTTGTAAGCGGCGCGGGGGAATAGCTGAGGGAAAAAAAAAGAATATCATAAAACAAAGAAAAGAGTTAAAAAGCTCAAAAAAAAATGCAAAAAAAAAGACCAACAAACCAAAATGGTTGGCTTCGCGCCCGGATGGAGGGATGATGAATAAACAGTCAGTCAGAGCAAAGTACGCTTCGAACTGTCAAAACCCATACATTTCTGACAGTTCTAAGCATACTTTGCTCGAAAGTCCAAAGTTTTTTACTGGTGGTAGAGCATCAGTGACGGAGCTCGCGGGCGTAGGCACCACCGCATTACCTAATATACTTGCCGCTAAATGGTAGTGTTCAGCACTATCGTGTTCCGGTCAGGTGGTAATGTACGGTCCTGTAATTTCCGGCACAGAGGCATAACACCTTAGGCCTCAGGAGTGGTAACGCATCCGCATTTTGACCCTTGTCTTTGTGTGGGTGTCTATAGGCTGCAGTCATCACTTAACATCAATGTGAACTGCAGGCTTGTTTACCACTTCCATTACATAAAAAAAAAAAAAAAGTAAAGTCGTAGTGCGGTCTGTGAATCTCACCATTAGAGATCGAATTATTTATTTTAATGTAACGCAGATGTCATACATGCATGCAGTTCACATGGATGTTAAGTGATGACTGCTTTTAGACATCTACACAAAAGCCAGAGGTCAAAGCCCGCTCTATGCTAAAAACTAGAGATGCGCCGAATATTCGGTTGGTATTCGGTATTCGGCATATTCGGCATCATTTCCACTATTCGTATTCGGCCGAATTATTCGGTTTTGGTACCGAATATTTCTATTTTATTGGCTACACGACACGGTATATACATAACTGCAAGATAAAAATTCTATTCCTATAAAGAGTGTGTTCAATAAAGCTAATAAAATAAAACCATTAAATTACAAATCAACATTTATTTCGAAACCTCAAATCAACATATTTTTAACCTGTAGCCCTGTAGTTAGGTTACATGCAGTCAACATTTTATTTTAATCAGCATTTCTTTTTCAACTTTTATATATAAACATAGATTAAAATCAAGCTATCCCGAGCCATCCCAGTCTACTCTCAGTACTACCACAAAATAAAATAATTGTTTATTATGTCGTACTTGGTATTTTATTTTGTGGTACTGAAGCGCGCAGCGCTGGTGTGGATCACAATCGCTGCTCGGTTAAGCAATACGGGTGCGGTCGGGTGTGTGATGGGTGACCGCCAGTGGTAAGTTAAAATGCGCGTTTCCGTGCTTCGGAGGGCACGTCAAGCCGTCGGTCCCGGTTGCTATCGATAGATAACAGTCGTTAAACCTTGTCGTAGACCTTATGGGCGGTTTGAAAATATCCGACAGCAGGTTGGCTACTAATTCCCGCATTGGAGCAGCGTGGTGGAGTAAGCTCCAGGCCTCCCTTCAAGAAGGGGAGAAACTCGTGCCCAGCAGTGGGACGTGTCAAGAGTTGCCATTATTATTATTTATGGTACTACCTTCTCCACCGAACGCATCATAAACGCGCCTTACCACCGCCGCATGGCTCGGCTCCGAGGCATACTCGGCCGAGGCACCGCGCGCCCTGATGCACGTCCTCACTGACTGTCACTGACCAAGTATTTCGCTCACGAGGCTGCCTCGCCCGAGCATGCGTCTGGTGTAGACGCGGCTATTTAGTAAGCAGACATGTTAGAACCGCGTTTACGCGGCAAAACAATGAAATTGTAAACCGAATAATTCGGCCGAATATTCGGTTCGGTATAGGTTAAACCGATTAATATTCGGTATTCGGTTATTCGGTGAAACCATTATTCGGCATCTCTACTAAAAACCCACTTCCCTATTATACAGTTTTGGTCACAAACGTCACAATGACATAACGCAGCGTAAACCTCATGTTTTCTATTTAATCACCTGTCATTTTCGGCCTTCAAGAGTTTATTGTTATTGTATTTTATACGTGAAAGACAGGGTATCACAATAAGGCCATGAGCACACAAGTAAAAGTGTAATGAATCGTTTACACGGGGCTTTCCAATTTAGTCGCGTGGATAATCAACATTTATTTTCACCAATCTTCTAGGTAAGCGATGATGTTTAAGTTTTTTATCTGGCGTCTTTAATTCTTCTGCAGTGGGTTAGAGGCAATCCAAGAATCTTAACTTTTTCTTTATTGTGTCTTGTGTTCATAGCTCAAGATATGTAAAATATTTGAGCTATGAACACAAAACACGATAATCTTTAGTACCTATCTTTTTCCGTCGAGTCGGACTAAATTTTTAACTTATCGGATGATTTCCTTAAAGATGTAGGTATAGATCATCAGAACTATCACGACCGTTAATGAAACAAAAAACAGAAAAAGATGCTCTAATAGAGGTCACGGCTTGCCTGTGAGAAATTTCATCCATTGTATGTTTTTTGCTTGATTGTGTAATTAATATCGAATTACTAGTTAAATGTGGATCACCACGGTACGATAAAACTTAAATTTAAAATGTATTTATTCGGAATGCGAAAGGTAATTCTATTTATTACAAATTAAAAAAATGTAACGGACTCGATTCGGTATCAAAAAAAAACGTAACGGGAAGTAAGTACATAAGTCTTAAACATTTTAACTAACAATTAAATATCATAAACATACGTAGGTTCACATTTCATGAAAGTGTCTTACAAAATATTCAAAAAACTTTGCATGTGCGATTCAGCGCGGTCATACGCCATCTTCCGTACTAGATAAGTACTTATGTTTCCTCGGTGTCTTACTAGTGCCGCCATTGCTATAATAAGAGTATACCCTGCAGCATTCCAAGTTTGACCGTAAGAATCAAATTTCCTACAAGAACCCCTTCCGCCCCTTTATTTCCAAAACAACTGCTCTCAAAAATATTAAAAATAATATGCGTGTGCACCTAAATCCGACTCGCTCTTAGTCGATTTTACATGAAAAGAAATATCCTACATCGTGTACGTATTGCAGACATTTTTCATTCGTCGCCGCCTTAACTAAACAAGAGTATATTAATGGAACCCAATTTATTAATGTAGGTAATAAATAGCATTTAGTTTATTGACGTGACCCGTGACATCTAGAACGGAATAATTACTAGTATTGCGGTCAAGGAACAGATTATAAAGCGGTTTATGTATAATTAATATGATTTAATAAGAGCGCTACTAATGAAGTCAATGATTTTGGTTCTCAATATATTGGGGATAGAACTCCACTAACGGAGACAGAGGCACGTCCCGGATACTCGGCTAACATTCCATACAAACTCTTATTCTGGTTACCTATTACACACACATAAATCAGTGACGTGTTATAACATGCGCACACAGAAATGTAGCACGTCGGTACGTTATAACTTAAAAAAATCGTGAAATAAGTCGTTGCACTGGCTACGGGACCAAATTAACTAAAAATAGACCGCTCGCTCGCCCGCTCGCAACCTCACTATTGAATTTTATCCAACTGGCTCTCAAGGTGATGGGTGAAGAGGGGAAATCAGGCGGAACGTCAAAGTGTCCATTCTATACGTAGTATTATTACATATTCTCTGCCTGAGAGGTCCCGAGGAGCACCACCGCACCATCGTATCTATCTGCTGCTACGGGGTCATCCATTAATCACTTGAGGCTCGAAAGGGGAAGGTGGATCTGGAAATAATCGCGAAATATCACACGGGTGAGGGGGGAATGTACGGAGATATTACGTAATATCACCGTAATCTAAAACCTCACCAAGTATCACCAAGGGGGAGGCGAGGGCGACCCCTCCCCTCTCCCTGATACTTGTGACGAGTAAATATTGGCGCGTTCAAACAATCAAAAAAATTTTCAACATTAAGAGTACCATTCCTTATGATTTATAGAATAAAGAATCCTTCTCTGACTATCTGAATTTCAAATTTCCAGGCACGTGCCAAAAGCGAAGCATACCACAATGGCGGAGACACCAGAGCTGAAGCGGATAGCGGAGAATACGAAATTACAGAGCAACGTCAAATACCACGCTGACTTCGAGAAGAGCAAGGGGAAGTTCACACAGGTATGACTTCTGCTGAAGCGCGCATGGCCCCGCGGCTGGTGTAGATCGCAAACGATCTACTCAGTTGTGATGGAGGATGGGTGACCGCTAGTGGCAGTAGATAGCAGTCGTTAAACCTTGTTGGAGGCCTTATGGGCGGTTTGAAAACATCCGACAGCGGGTTGGCCACTAACCTGTATCTCCACCAACCCGCAGCGTAGTGGAGTAAGCTCCAGGCCTCCACCAAAAAAGGGAGAGACTCGTGCCCAGCCGTGAGACATATCAAGGGTTGCCATTATTATTATGACTTCTGCTCATACTGACATTTTCTAGTGGCGCGATATGAAACAATCTTTTTGAAATGAAAATTTATTTAGCATTGTTTTGTTTTCAAAGTAGATTTGAAAATTTGTCACACCTACTTGTTTTTAACTATCAACCCCAAAAACAACCCCTTAGAGGTCGAATTACGTACAATTCCGTCTTAGTGAGCACCTATATTCTAAATAGAATCCCCATGTAAAATTTAAAATTAAAACATTTTAAAAATCTTTTTTTTTTTTGCAGATTAATCTTATTACGTACAATTCAAAAACTATAATTCCAGGTAGCAGACGATCCAGAAACACTGAGAATCAAAGCAAACACAAAGATAATAAGCAACGTAGCATACCACGGCGAACTGGAGAAGAAAGCGCAAATGGAGCGACAGAGACAGATGAACGAGAACGGCGAACTTGTCGGTGAGTGACATTTGTACATTATATAGTACTTATTAAGTGCATTTGTACTTTATAAAGAACAATATCAGAATTTTGATTGGAGACGATGTGAAGGTAAATATCACGGTGGTGTGGTTGTGTGTGTGATGTCAACGTCCTATGTGTAGCAAATGGTGCTTGTTCTTAATGTAGCATATTATTTGTATGATTTTTATATCATAAAAGTAGTGATCATGCAAACACAGCGTGAATCCTGGTTTCCTTCTTTAATGGCAAACCAATTCTTTTTGTTTTTCGCAATAACACATGCGAGTAAATTTACAAAAAAAAATTGTTAGAAAAATTTAATCTCGCCCGAAGTAATTTTTTTTTAAATTTTCAAACTAAAATATCTTTGTTTGAAATATTGTAATATTTTTTTTTACGTCAGAATTAGCACCACTTGCTGATAATTTGGCGTAAGGAAAGGTGTAAGCAGCACAGAGAACACAATATACTTAATTGTTTAATTGGGAATATTACCATAATAGTAAATTTTCTATGATTTAATCATATTAAATATGGCATACATGGCATGGTATGTTGTTTTAACTATTATTCTTGTATGCAGTTATATTTTCACTGTCTGCTTTCCGAAAATAATGAAATAAATAAATACCTACGTTCGTTGTAAATGTCACATGTCAAATGTAATGTGTGTTGGGATTGATGTAAAGAGGCTGCCTGCAAGATGTTGCGCTTATTTAAATTTATCTACCCCTTCGGAGATTACAGGCGTGAATTTACGTTGTTTTTTTTATACTTTTCCGTGTATATACTGTGAATTTCACTGTGTTCCTCGCTGCTAACATCTTTATTATGGCTAGAACTTTTCCACATCAATTGTAATGCACTATTTTGGAACATAACTGTACCCTGTCATTTGCACATTTGGTGTCATCAAATCATACTTTGATTATTTTACGTTGCCAGTCCATCATTAATTTGTTTATATAGATATAACTTAGTCATATGACTACCGCCAATACGTATTGAGTTAATGCAGAGGTTCACAAACTATTTTTTCTTGTAGACCCTTTACAATTATTTCTGGTTTCTGTGGACCTCCGTCCTTGCTACATTTATATCACATTCCCATTATTTATTCACGCCTATGGACCACTTTGGGAATCACTGGTATGATGTAAATAAATTGGTACTATCAGTGTATGTGTTGAGTCCCATTTTCATTTCATGGACCGCCAAATTTTTCTTTCGCTGACGCAGACCCGTTTTAGGTTGTCATAGGGGTCGATATAGACCACTTTGGGAATCACTGAGTCAATCATTTTCATTTCATGGACCCCCAAATTTTTTTTTCGCTGACGCAGACCCCCTTTTAGTTTGTCATAGGGGTCGATATAGACCACTTTGGGAATCACTGAGTTAATGGATCAAAGCAACAAACACACATTTCATGATGATAGTGAAATACCACGGGAATGTGTGTCATCAGTAGATTTAACATAGTATGGTTAGGATCCCACTGCAGAATCATTTCGTTCATCCAGATATGCTGCAAACCACCACCTAAAATTTTTTACGCATATTTTTAATCTAGAGAATATATATCCACTAGGTTGCCTATCAAAGAATGGCCGCAAATATTTTTTTTTTTTGGGAAAGAATTTTTTTATCTTGTCTTTTCAATAAGATATCGTCCACCTCTCGGCAATATGTGTAAAGACTCTGAAAAATCACGTCTGCCGTTGCGCACTTGGCCGCCCCTACGTATTTTCGTTCCGCCCCGCCAACTTTTTACGTCCATGACGTACATGTATTATTTATATATAAAATTAAAGCTATTTTTTTCTTATTATTATGGTATACAAATTAAATCAGCCGCAAATAAAAGTTGCTGGCTGTTAAAGATAAAATAATTAAATAAAAAAAACTTACGGTCAAAAGAATCATGGCAAGTTTCAAACATTGATTTGTACAAAAAAGTTAGAAAAAGGTACATGGTAAAACGGATTAGAAATATTATTTAGGGAACCTAAAGAACATTTTCTGGTATTTAAAATATTTTTAAATCACCGGAATAAAAATCGTCTTTCCTAACAACAGTAGAAGCACTCCATACTAAAGTTCAATTTCAAACTTTTTATTCCGGAGAGTTAAAAATATTTAAAGTATCAGGAAATGTTGTTTAGGTTCACTGGATAATATTTCCATGCTGTTTTACCGTGTACCTTTTTTCTTTTTTTCTGTACAAATCTTGCCATGATCCTTTCATAGGCAACCAAGTGGATATATTTTCTCTAGATTATAAAGTTGCGTAAAAATTAGGTTTGCAGCATATTTGGATGAACGAAATGATTCTGCAGTGGGATCTTAAACTATAGTATGTTGTTTTAGATGTCAAAGAATAGCCGCAAGTATTTTTTATATATATTTTTGGGTAAAATTCAAATGGCTTCGTAAAAAATCACTCTCATCATTGTTTCCAATCGCACCAAAAGAGTTGTAACTTCAAAAAAGTGTCTAAAGAATCATGGCAAGTTTCATACATTGATTTGTACAAAAAAAGTTAGATAAAGGTACAAGGTAAAACGGATTAGAAATATTATCTAGGGAATCTAAAGAACATTTTCTGGTATTTAAAATATTTTTAAATCACCGGAATAAAAATCGTCTTTCCTGACAACAGTAGAAGCACTCCATACTAAAGTTCAATTTCAAACTTTTTATTCCGGAGTGTTAAAAATTTAAGTATCAGGAAATGTTGTTTAGGTTCACTAAATAATATTTCTATGCTGATTTACCGTGTACCTTTTTTTCATTTTTTCTGTACAAATCTTGCCATGATCCTTTCAGTAACTCATTCGTTTTATTTCACCACATAATCACGTCACAAATAGTAACCTCACGTGAAGCTGTTTACGCCATAACAAATACCGATTCATAAATAGAATTGCCGGTTTGCAGCGAAAACAATTGAATCATACGGTTGTTGTATGGACTGGCAAACGATAACGCATAATTCGTTCGTATGTGGTACTAGATGCTCGAGATGAAGTTGGAAGATTTCGATTTTTTTTTTTTATTGGGGTCTAACATTTTTAGAATCACAATCGTCTACTTTTGTAATGTTAGGTTATGTTATGTCTAACTAGAAAGCTAAAAGGCAAAAGAACATAATTCTTTTTTTTTATGTAATGGACGTGGCAAACAAGCACGCAATTCACATTGATGTTAAGTGATGACTGCAGCCTGCAGCTGCAGCCTGCACCTATATGAAGACCAAGGTCAAAATGCAGATGCGTTACCACTTCTGAGGCCTAAGGTAACACCTTAGGCCTCAACCGCCTCTGTGCCGGAAATGGGCCGTACATTAACCTGACCGGAACACGATAGTGCTGAACACTACCATTTAGCGACAAGTAAATTAGGCAATGCGGTGGTGCCTAGGCCCGCGAGCTCCGTCACTGGAGCTCTGCCACCAGTAATTCCTCCTTGTATACTTATATACCGTGTATACTTACATATGCATTTAGTAAGAAGCGGTTATTTTTATATTACAAACAGACGCTCCAATTTTATTTATTTGTGTATAGATTTCCACAAGGATCACTTTAGGCCCCCATTTTTAATTTTATTTTAAAAACAGAAATCAAATGTTTCCCAACGTTTTTTGCGAGCATCTGGCAGCACATGTCACAATAGCCTGAGGTTTGTGGGTCGTCCATTCAATTTTGACAATCATTGTTATCACTCCGTGGGATCCTCACACAGTATGGTAACTGGCAATTGATGAAATGTATTCGCTGATTTTATCCAACAATTTAGAAACATCTATACGTTATACAAGTTGGAATGATTTAAATTTCGTTTCGTAGGGTATCAAACTGTCTCAGAGTATAAATGGATATGCATCAATAATTTTGCACGTGTTTTTGTTCCATGCTAACCACGGAACTATCTCAAAACGACTAAAGATATTTTTTTTTTTCGTATGGGACCGTTTGTAAACTACGTTCAAATAAATGGATATGCATTAATAATTTTGCACGTGTTTTTGTTCCATGCTAACCACGGAACTATCTCAAAACGACTAAAGATATTTTTTTTTTTCGTATGGGACCGTTTGTAAACTACGTTCAAATAAATGGATATGCATTAATAATTTTGCACGTGTTTTTGTTCCATGCTAACCACGGAACTATCTCAAAACGACTAAAGATATTTTTTTTTTCGTATGGGACCGTTTGTAAACTACGTTCAAATAAATGGATATGCATTAATAATTTTGCACGTGTTTTTGTTCCATGCTAACCACGGAACTATCTCAAAACGACGAAAGATATTTTGTTTTTTCGTATGGGACCGTTTGTAAACTACGTTCAAATAAATGGATATGCATTAATAATTTTGCAGGTGTTTTTGTTCCATGCTAAACACGGAACTATCTCAAAACGACTGTACAGATATTTTTTTTTGTATGGGACCGTTTATAAACTGCGTTCGAGGGGGGCGAGGGGTTTCGCTAAGCGTGACAAAATGTGATATAGGGGGACGGGGGTCTGCGGCAATGTGACATTCGTAGTTCATTATAATATTTTAATAAACACTTCGTTCGACTATTTTTCACTAAAAAAAGTTTATCATGTTCAGGGAAAGGGATCTTGGTTTTTTTGACGTAATATTTTTAGGGAGTGGGAGTCGCAGATAGTGTGACACAGCGTGACATTAGGCGGAAGGGGTCAGAAAAATATTAAGCGTGACGGTTTTTATGAACGGTCCCTATGGATTTGAGTGGGTCCCTAGTTGGTTTAGTTTCTCAACTGAATTGGGTGGGCTAAGATAGTTTCAATATGCAGAAAATGCATGTATAAAATAACGGTTAGCTAAAAAAACGTAACTTCACGCCTGAAATCCCCGAAGGGGTAGGCAGAGGTAAATGCATGCATTCAAGCATACATGCAAACACACACGATTCGCCGGTTACGTTTTGGGCCATGTAACAGGTGGCGAGCCTGTTGACATCTCCGGGCACATTACCAAACCTCGAAGGTACTGGAAAATTACCAGATAATGGAAAAATCCCAATTTAACCAGAGATAAAGGGACTTTACACCATTATCTAACCCCCTACCCGGGAATCGAGTCCAGGATCTCAGCGTAGTAGTAGTGGCCTGCTACCACTAGGCTACCGAGGCAGTTAGACGGTTAACTACATTATGTAAAACCGACATCTTCTGATTACATAGCTTGATGATACGTAATCATATTGTCATCATATGAATCCACGTCATTCCAGTAAATTTCTGGGTTGATTTCTCATATAGTCAACCCAGTTACTGGTAATAATATAAATTAGATATGACGCACTTTATTTCTACTCTTCCTCATTCAAAAAGGAAAATGTTTCATTAAACTGTTTCCTTAAAATTATCCCACATGGTTTGACACATCTCTGAGCCGTGTGTAAGTTTTCACTATCACAATAAATAATTTCATCTTTGGAAACAATAATTTAAGCTTTTTCATTTGAACTCCTTTTTTTATGTAACGAAAGAAGGCTGATTGGTCTGTGAATGAAAAGACTCCTTTTTTTCTTTTTTTTTGTATTGAAAGTGGCAATTAAGCATGCAGTTCACATTGACGTTAAGTGGTGACTGCAGCCTGTAGACACTTACACAAAGACCAGAGGTCAAAATGCAGATGCGTTACCACTTCTGAGGCCTAAGGTATTGTGCTTCTGTGCCGGAGATTACAGTGCCGTACATTACCACCTGACCGGAACACGATAGTGCTGAACACTACCATTTAGCGGCAAGTATATTAGGTAATGCGGTGGTGCCGACGCCCGCGAGCTCCGTCACTGGAGCTCTACCACCAGTAAGCTCTACTACCACTCCTGTCTCAATTTAAGCAATATTCGGTGGCATCATCTCCCTGAATACATAAGCTGTAGTTGATTACAATACTTTTATAGGTTTTCAATTGTCTCTTCTCAATTTAAATATTTCTGAAGTTATCCCCTGCCATTCATATCACTTTGTGTTCTTAATAGATTGGATGGACCCTTTTTAGGGTGCCGTAGTAAACAAGGAACCCTTATAGTTTCGCCATGTCCGTCTGTCTGTCTGTCCGTCCGCGGTTTAGAGCAAAAACTTTTGGTACTAGAGACTTAAAACCTTAATCACGCAAACAAAGTGGTAGAATAAAACCATGAAAAATAAAATTATTTAGGGTATCTCCCCTAGATGTAAAGCGCGGATATTTTTTTTTAATTTTTCGTTTTTTATATAGCGTTGTGTGTAGGATATCGTAGGATAGGTCTTTCAAAAATGTTACGGGTGTTCTAATATCATTTTTCGATTTAGTTAACTTTTCGTGACTTATTAAGCTTTAAAGTGCCAATGTCCCCTTCCCCCCTAATTAGAAATTCAAACGTTACGGCAACAGTAGCTTCATAATAACGGAATTAAAAGGAAAACTATCACACTTAAGTTGGCTTTACTAGTTTTCGAGTAATAGTCGACCAAATATAATACACGTAATTTTTTAATAACTCCATAGAATTTTTTTTTTTTCATTACATCAATCAAACCTAAAAACTACGGAACCCTACAGTGCGCGTGGCCCGACACGCACTTGACTGGTTTTAATAGATTTAATCGTATTACTGAATTTCGATAAGTAATGTCGCTTTTTCTTCATTTATTATCATTGAAGGAATTGAAAAATTTTATGATTATTATGTTTTAACCAAATAGTTTAAATTTCAATTTTTAATTTACTATTAATATATGATTTTGCTTTTACTATATGTAATGGTTATTCGCTCTAGGTAGCTTATGATTTATTGACGTTTTGAAAGTATCTGTAAAGATCTATTCGAAATAAAAATATTTTCTATTTCTATTTCTATAGTTTTAGCAAATACTACTGATTCATTTCAAACTTTAGAAAAGACGATTCAAATATCTAATTGCCAAATTAGCGTTACTGTGTGAGGCCCCGTTCGATCCCATTTCCCAATTCACCTGAATCAAATGGAAGTGCACTTTCACTCACACTTCACGGCTCACTTCATCTTGGTTTTTGTTTTTATTGGCTACGTGGTAAAATTGAGAAATTATTCGATGTATGTTATTATTTTACAGTTGACAAGTTTTTCGCCTGTAACGATTTCGTGATCTGTTGAAAATTGCTTAAGAAATATTAAATTGATTATCTTTTTCTTTACAAACTAACCCCCTTATTGATTAACGTACATTAGATACGTATTAGCTATAGAATGCTTTGTCTTTGTCAGTTGCGTTGTCAAATGTGCAGGATAGAAAAAGACAAAGAAGAGATTAGCAACACTTTAGCTATTTTAGCTAAAGTGTTGCTTTTTTACCCCCTTATTCATAAAACGTTTATGAATAAGGGGGTAAATTTTTATCGAACAATAAAGTAAAAGCTGGGCATAGCGTAATAACTATTTATCTGAATTTTATGTTATCTGAAATGAATGCTAGTGTTTACATAATTTAGTTTGAATGAGTATCACATTTGCAATATTTGAAGGTCTTGATAAGATAATACGGAGTTAAAGCTTAGTTATAATTGCTTAAATTATGGCTATAGAAGTGTGAAAAAGACAAGGAACTGTTATCGAATGTTATTTATTCACTGTCAATTTAAAGATTTTTTTTTAATATGTAATAAAAATGGCAAACAAGCATGCAGTTCACATTGATGTTAAGTGGTGACTGCAGCCTGTAGACACTTACACAAAGACCAGAGGTCAAAATGCAGATGCGTTACCACTTCTGAGGCTTAAGGTATTGTGCTTCTGTGCCGGAGATTACAGTGCCGTATATTAATTACCACCTGACCGGAAACCGATAGTGCTGAACACTACCATTTAGAGGCAAGTATATTAGGTAATGCGGTGGTGCCTACGCCCGCGAGCTCCGTCACTGGAGCTCTACCACCAGTTAAAGATACAAGTACTCAACAATAAATATTGCACATCGAGCCCACGAAATAGGCAATCGGCTAGTTTCGACTTCGTAGAGCGTTATCTCTGCTGCACAGTGTCTACGAAAGCACCGATAGTCCGGTATTAGTCAAAAATTGATCAAAATGGTCGACAAACGTCACGTAAGTTGCGTGCGAAAGAGATAACGCTCTACAGATCCGATATAACCCGAAGTATCTTTCCTGAAGTCGATGTGCAATATTTCTTGTTGGATGCTGAATTGCTTGAATAATAATATTTTATTTGTATATGTCATTTATTTATTAAAAATAAATGAATCAATAAAATAAATTAAAATATGTTCTAAAGGTTTGATATAGAATAGGTTAAATGATATGCAAACACGTAACATTATATTTTTGAGTAATATTTGTTAGAATGAAAATGACGTAGTACGTAATGTATTTACAACAGGACAAAATGACACAAAATTAAATCAGTATAATAACAATAATGGTAGACAATAAATATTTTTTTTTTTTAAGTTTATTCATGACCATAGATACAGAGTCTTTCAGTCGTATACATATTGAATTTCACATTTCTTTAAATTAATGAATATCCATATGGAAGATGACGATGATTAAATGCTTCCATGAGGAATATGATGAGATGATGGGATGGCTCCAGTAAAGCGATGGGGACTTTACTAGGAGTTTTTACGAAGTTTTGGAGGCAATACGAAAAATCACTTTTCACTTCATAATATCACTTTCTTACACTCGTGAACATTATCTAATGCTTTATGATAAAAATCCCACCATTTTTACACATAAAAACGCGACTATACACAAATTTCAAAAATAATATCACGCAGCGACACAGCTCTTTTCCGCGTTCCTGACAAAACCCCGATAATTAATAACAGAAATGAATGTGACCATATAATACATTGATACTACAAAAATTAATCCTTATGTATGAATATATTTTCTTACTCATTGTACTATATATTTTTCGCAATAACACATACAAGTGAACTTAAGAAATGAAAGAAAAAACCACCACTACCACTAAGCTACCGAAGTCCCTTCGGACTTCGGTAGATTATCAAAAAGCATTATTATTAATCATATTATGAAAACAATTCAATACATTGATAAAAGAAAAACACATTACTAGAGTAGTAGTGTAGTAAAAGAACTTTATATGTTTGTATGAGATTAAATAAAGATCTTTTAACCTACATTACAGTTCTATATTCACTAGGTATTAATTAAATTTATTTTTATGAGTTTTTGAGATAGATTATTACTTGTCTGCAGCATCAGATATGACATGTCTGATGCTGTTGTTATAACAGTAGCTTCACATTTACCCGCAGATGACTGTTTATTTACGTACAAACAAAACTTGTCACGGTTAAAATGATTTCCCAATCTAATTCTACCACGTAGCTATCTGTCCCTAACGCAATCCCATCCGCTAATTTTGTGTTGTGAATCACCCCAGAGGTGGGAAACGACAACTACACACAGCAGATTGAGACCTACGCCACGGAAATGCTGCCGCCGCCGAATCTACCGCCCAAGAGTCACTATCAAACCCCACAACAGACCCGCCAGCCTCAGCAGTACCCTGAATACCAACCCCCAAGACCCCAAGAGGAATATTACCCGAAATATGACGATTACAACCAATATCAGTACCAGCAGGGTTACCAGCAGAAGATCGGTAGGATCCAGGACTATGATCCACTGAGTGACGGCCCTAGGGCGCCACCAAATACACAGCGGGCTTCGGCGACGCTAATCTACAACAGCACGAGTGATGGCAAACGAGGTTTGTAATAGATCTGCTGGTAGCGTTTGATACCTTGCAACGATTTATTTCTAAAAGAAAAATGTGTTTTGTTATTTTAATATTATTTTGTCTTGTCTATTTATTTGCTTTCCTAACTAAAGTAGCGCGTTAAGGTAGATCTTTCATTATGAGTACATTTAAAATGAATGCGTGACAACGGATTCCGCAAGGTTGCATTTTAGGCCCCGTCTTATTTTTATACTTTAATATCTCGCATGAAAATTTTATAACATACATTAACAATTATATTTATTCTAATACTTATGATTATTGGTACGTTAACATTTAATATGATCATTCAGTAGTGTCAATTAAATATAATATTGTCCTTACATTTGATTTTATTTTATTATAGAAATAAGATTTCAATTAACATATAAGTATTTAGTTGGAATAGCATGCATTTAAAAGTTATATTAATAGGTTTGTAATATGGGCACTTACCGCACTAGTTTGTAGTATTGTTAGATATCGGGTAATCGAAGTATTGCAGCAATGTATAGTATACACGTTCAACCTGCATGTAATATTATGTACCTAATTGTTTATTTTATTATGTTTCATAGCATTAAGCAAACATACTTAATCATTAATTTAATTTTTCTAATCGATTATGTGTCAAAATATTTATGGAGCTTAAATAATGTTTGCATTGAATTGTTAATGTTATAAAGGACATAGACGAGATATAAAGGTCGAAGGGTCCATTGCCTATGTTAAAAAAAAATGCAATCAAAAATGTGCAATCAAAATGTTTACAGCATGAAACTCCGTTAGCTACCCCTTTTCTTAAACAATAATTAAAAGATTTGAGGAACTCCTCGTTTTCTGGAAATAATGTAAATAACAAATCAATGTTGCAAGTTGTAATTAAAATCAACGAAATTCCTTGTAAAAGTTTTTTTTTGTTTTTAACATGTTTTGCTGATAACAGTACCTTAAATAATAACCTCTTTTTTATTTATTTTAACTACGACATTTTTTGTAGATTTAATTTAATTTTTATTACTAGGCAATCTCGGTCCATGTCCTTTGTGTGTCTAATATCAATTAAATTTCACATTCATTTCGGTTTCCATGCTAAACATTCGACTTTTATCTCTAAATCTTATTAATTTGAATACACAAACTTGTGTATTTAAATTAATAGTCAGTTTGACTTTACATACTCTAAGTCAAAGGTTGTCTGTTTTCGTCTAAATCTATGGTCACTTTTCATTCACTATGAACCAGACATTTAGCTAGGTATCAATATATACCCAGACAGTCTTTAAGAAAAGGAAAAGACACATTGAATACTCGTAATCTTATGATTTTATAATATTATCAATATCAGTGTACTTAATAGATTCCCTATTGGCGGCCTTATTGCCAAGTCTCTACCAGACAACCTACTGAAGGAAAAGCAGCTCATTATCAACTCTCATGACTTAACCAAAATATTAGCAGGTGGTCAAGCGGTCCAGCAACAGAGCCGCCAGATCGGGCGGGTGACAGACCTCGACCCGCTCGCGAACGAGCCACCGCGTCACGCCAACTCCGCTAACCACCATAGCCAGGTTAATCAGGTGAGTGACACAGACACAATCCTACACTGACATACACGCCCAGCTTGACAGGCCCCACCCACCAGAACATTACTGGGAGGGTTCGAGCCCCAACCGACTGGGATCATGCACCGGTCGAGGACCGGAGTTGTCGTCCGGGACCGCGGCCGCACCGCCCGGCTTAGGCCAAGGTGATGGCACGGATGTGTGGCCTCTGACCATAGAATATGTAAATAAATTCAACCAATTGTAAGCGGCACGCGGGGGAATAACTGAGAGGGTGAAAAAAAATATGCCCATAAAAAAAAACATTTAAAAATGTAAAAAAAATCATAAAAACAAGGGCTAAAAAGCACCATAAAAAAAAGAATAGCCCGCCTCAGCGAGTTTCCCTGCGTGCCACAATCCCCCCAATTCGACCACGTCCCTGACGCCTCGGGGGCAGATAGGCCCGGGGTAGTAGGAGGGTTGCACCTCTACCCCCGAACCATCCCTTTCCTCTGTTACGCTTCACGTGCGGAGGGAGGGATGATGATTATTAGTAGTAGTAGTCAGGTGAGTGAATGAGATTTACCACCCGTGCAATGATAAAT
Source organism: Macrosoma leucophasiata (assembly GCA_036365455.1). Classification (NCBI taxonomy): domain Eukaryota; kingdom Metazoa; phylum Arthropoda; class Insecta; order Lepidoptera; family Hedylidae; genus Macrosoma; species Macrosoma leucophasiata. Next base: position 7,366,228 of record JAWQUS010000015.1, read on the forward strand.
GACGGTGGCAAACAAACATGCAGTTTATGATAATGATATTTATTTCATCCCACAAATTTGTTACATAAAGGTTGATAAACGTAACTTCACGCCTGTAATCCCCGAAGGGGTAGGCAGAGGTAAATGCATGCATTCAAGCATCTATCCAAACACCCACAACTCGCCAGTTACGTTTTGGTAACAGGTGGTTTCGGGCACATTGCCAAACTCCGAGGTACCTGTACCGGTACTGGGAAACTTCCAGAAAATGGAAAAATCCCAATAGAACCAACTAAAAGATTTTTTTTAACCGTTATCTCTGATAGTCCCCGACCCGGGAATCGAACCCGTGACCCCCAGCGTAGTAGTAGCTGCCAGCTACCACTACGCTACTGAGGCAGTTAAATAAGGTTGATACATTACACATACTGGATATACAGTTCACGAGTAAGTAAATAGTGCAGCCTATAGACATCTACGCAAAAACCGAAGGACGAAGTGCAGATGCGTTGCCCCTAAGGCCTAAGGCGCTACGTCTCTGTTATTACGGGGCCATACATTACCATCTAACCGGAACACGATAGTGCTGAACACTACCATTTTGCGGCAGATATTAATAAATCAATATATTAGGTAATGCGGTGGTGCCTACGCCATCGCGATCCGATACTGTAACATACATGGTTTTTGTGTATATTGCTATAGGCTGAGTCATCATTTAATATCTATATCAACTGCATTCTTGTTTGCCACCTCCCTAACATTAAAAGAAAATTAACAACCCTCTGAGATCTTCCCTCAACGCTACAGTTTGGGATTCTTCAAAACTGTCGTCAAAAGAGTCCTTTTTTTAAAAAATGTAATGATAGTGGCAAACATGCCTGCAGTTCACATTGATGGTAAGCGATGACTGCAGCTTATAGACACTAACACAAAGACCAAAGGTCAAAAGACCTAAGGTATGCCTCTGTGCCGTAATTACAGGGCCGTACATTACCACCTGACCGGAACACGATAGTGCTGAACACTACCATTTAGCGGCAAGTATATTAGGTAATTTGGTGGTGCCTACGCCCGCTCCGTCACTGGGGCTCTACCACCAGTAAACGGCAGGGGCGGAAAAAACCCTCCGTAAGCTCTACAAATCTTTCACGATTCCCAGCGACCAGTCGATCTTTGGAAACCCGCAGAACCGCAGGACCATTTTTCGCGAACTTTTTTTTTCGCTCCATCTTCATTATACTTTTATAAATGTGCAACTGGTTAAGTGACTATAAAATCTTTCGTGCGTAATACCAACTCGCACATGACCCATTTTTACCAATAAACCTAGATATGTGTTTTAAATTACAGAGAGTATACATCGCGATGTATGACTACGAAGCGAACGACAGTGATGAAGTAAGTGTACAGTAAAAAACATTATACGCGAGATACATAGAGCAACACCGGAGGGGAGTAGCCATATGCAGGCTTTCCCCTCTGTCAAAGTACAAGCACAAATGGGCCTGTACCTATCGCCTAGATCAGTGATTCCCAAAGTGGTCCATATAGACCCCCTGGGGTCTATGGGAGACTCTATGGGGTCTACGTATTTGCGTAAATAAAAATGGGATATATGGGTAAGTGATATAAATGTTGGCAAGGGGGTCCACCGAAACCAGAAAAAAATTTAAAGGAGTCTACAAGAAAAATAGTTTGGGAACCTCTGGCCTAGATGTTTAAATGTGCGCGTGAAATTGTTTCTGTATTTTGTTAAAGTCAAGGTGTTGTGATTTGTTGGTACAGGACTGTCAAGTTAGTTGAAGTCAGTTGGCAATAAACAATCAAATAGAATACACGCGTTTAATTTCGTTCCGTGGTAATCATTCAAAAGTCATCCTTAACGAATACAACATATGGTCGAAAATCGAGCCGGATCAGTGAACTACATAAGACATTACGTGTGACAGTGAAAGGGTCGGGCGGCCGGCCGGAGAACAATAGATTTTTTATCTTAGCGTATTAATTCATTTTCCGAGAAATCTATTCAAGTTTTTTTGTGCTACAAATACGAGTTAATAACTAGTGCAATACCTATTTCGTGACAAACATTCAATTCATTACATAATTTGTACATCATTTGCATTGCATTATAACTAAACAATGGCTGCCACCGCGGAACAATTAATAAGTTTATTAGGAGATACGGCTAATTTATTGAAAAAAACACAAATTAATCTCAAGAAATGTCCCAAGCCGCGATTAACGAAAGGTTATTTAACAACGCGCTTGCAATGTATAGACGATTATTGGAAGTCGTTTACGTCAACTCATCAAGAATTAGTGAAGGGAACGAGTTCAGCACAACGCACGGACATGGCGTACTTTGTTAATGACGAGTACAGTACATATGAAGAATTATACATCTTCATTAAATCGGACATACAGGATATGCTTTTACAAATGGAGTCGTCGTCGTGTTCTATGAATGCTGCGAATAAAAGTGACGGTGACAGTACTATGTCGTCGGATGGATTTTCGCAAGTTAGACTTCCTAGAATACAGTTACCTACCTACAGAGGAAGTTACGAAGAGTGGCCTACGTTCAAAGATCTTTTTGTGAGCTTAGTACATAACAATTCGTCACTATCAAATGTACAGAAGCTACATTATTTAAAAACAAGCATTGCAGGTGAGGCTGAGGTACTTTTAAGACACATCCAGATAACCGAAGCCAACTATGCCCAGGCGTGGGAAACATTGCAACAGCGGTACGGTAACAAGAGGATTATTGTAAGTACGATTTTAAAAAGATTATTCTCCTTAAAGAAGTTTAATGTTCAGTCTGCTAATCATATTAAATTGTTACTTGACACTACTACAGAGTGCCTTAACACCTTAGAAAACCTAGACGTTAAAACTGAAAACTGGGACCCAATCATTATATTTTTGCTCACACAGAAACTAGACCAAGAGTCACACAAAGAATGGGAGAATTATTCTCATACATTAAACACAAATAAGTTACCTTCATGGAGTGATTTGAAAACATTTCTGGAATTAAAATTTCGTACACTTGAACTCATTACACCGTCAGCTGTTTGTAACACACTACCTGAGAAGGGACGTGAGAAGAATTTCCGTGAACGTACTTACCATATTGCATCTCCTTATGTGAAAACATGTTTATTATGTAACGATAACCGTACGTTGTGCCATTGTAAACAATTTACAACAATGTCAGTCAGTGAGAGAAATGATTATGTTAGAAACAAAAACTTGTGTTATAATTGTTTGTTCACAGGCCATTCCGTTAAGTCATGTCGATTGCCAATGTCTTGTCGAATTTGTCACAAGCGCCATCATAGTCTGCTACATGAAACTAAACCAGAGGAAGCTGGGGCTCACACGAGTGTCGAAGATATACAACCACAGATTCCTAATTATGCTCATGTAGAAGATTGTGAGTTTCAAGTAAATACAATGATGGCGTCACATGTCGGTACAAAAGCAACACAAGATTACGCACTGTTAGCTACTGCAAGGGTGAAAATACAAAGTGAAGAAGGACACACAATGATCTTACGGGCCTTGGTTGATCAAGGATCACAAGCTACTTTTATTAGCGAACGAGCTACTCAATTTCTGAAATTAAAAAAGAAACATATTAGAGGTACCATCACAGGAGTAGGATCTACAAATACAGACATTGATAGCGTTGTACAACTGCAAATCTTATCAAAATACGATCCAGAGTTTTGTTTGTCTACAGAAGCATATGTCATCTCCAAACAATTAACAACAAAACTACCTACTAAAACTTTAAGTACTATGGAGTGGCCACACTTAAAAGATATTCAACTGGCCGATGAATCTTATAACAAGTCAGCACCTATAGATCTGTTGCTCGGAGTGAAAGAATTTTCTGCAATCTTACAACCTGGCATTATAAAGGGACCTCCGGGCACTCCATGCGCACAACAAACTGCATTGGGGTGGATTTTATTTGGAAAAATAGAAGAGAAACAATCAAGCACATCTACTATACTTGTAATGCACCATCAGATTAATATTGACAATATGTTAAAAAATATGTGGGAACTAGATAATGATAACGAAAGAAAGTTAACCAAAGAAGAAAGGATATGCGAAGAGATATATGAAAGGACACACTCAAGAAATAAAGATGGACGATACGTAGTACACTTACCATTTAAAACCGAAAAACAAGCAACACTAGATGGAAATAGCAAAGATATAGCATTAGGAAGATTTTTACAATTAGAAAGAAGATTTCAAAGAAACGAAACATTAAAAAAAGACTATACAAAAGTAATTAACGAATATTTAAACCTAAATCATGCAGAAGAAGTTCCTGAAAATGAATATAACAATAAATCAGTTTACTTAAGTCACCACGCCGTTATTAAACATGACAGCGAAAGTACTCCTACCCGCGTCGTATTTGATGCTTCTTGCAAAGATAGAAATGGTAATTCACTAAACGATGAGCTACTCGTTGGACCAGTCCTTCAAGAAGATCTGCGAAGTATCATAATGCGAAGTAGAATGCATGCCATATGCATTGCAGCAGACCTAAAAAAGATGTACAGGATGGTATTGGTAACACCACCACATACTGATTACCAACGCATTTTGTGGAGAAGAGACCCATCTGAAAACATAAAAGAATACCGTCTACTTACTGTGACTTTTGGGACTGCCTCTGCACCTTATCTGGCTATAAAGAGTTTATTAAAATTAGCAGAAGACGAAGCAACTAATTATCCGTTAATATCCAAAATGATAAAAGAAGATTTTTACGTAGATGACTTGATTACTGGGTTTGATGACGTGGAAGAAGCAATAGAAGCAAGCGAAAAGTTAAAAGAGATACTGAAACGAGGGGGTTTTGAATTACAAAAGTGGTCGTCTAATAATTTAGATTTTTTGAAGACAGTAGAACCAGAAGATAGATCAACAAGAGTACAGTTAAACATAACAATTGATGGAACAATAAAAGCATTGGGAATTCTTTGGAATTTAGCAAATGATCAATTTAACTATAATTTGAACTTACCTCCCATATCCGAGACGATTACGAAGAGATCTGTGCTATCCGATTTGCAAAGATTATTTGACCCGCTTGGATGGATTGCACCATGTGTGATAACAGCAAAGATTTTCATGCAGAAACTATGGTTGCAAAGGGTTGATTGGGATGAAGAACTTGGAGATAATCTGAAAGAGGAGTGGATTAGAATTAGACAAGACTATGAAAACGCTAAAGAAATTCAGATTAATAGATGGATAGGGAGTAATAGCATGATAAACAATTCTATTGAGTTGCACGGATTCTGCGATGCCTCAGAGCGAGCCTATGCTGCCGTAGTCTATTGTAGAGTTACACATGAAGATGAAAACATAACAACGAACTTACTTGCAGCACGAACACGTGTAGCTCCCGTCAAGTGTGTATCCCTTCCCCGTCTAGAATTATGTGGAGCTGTCCTGGTTTCTAAACTTTTAAAACAAGTTGCACAAGCAATGAGAATAAACGCAACAAAAATATTTGCATGGACCGATTCCACTATCGTTTTGTCGTGGCTTAATGGAGACCCGCTGCGATGGAAACAATTTGTTGCTAATCGGGTCGTCGAAATTTTAGACAATGTAAGTAAAGAACATTGGTACCACGTTGCTTCTGAAGAGAATCCAGCAGATATTGCTTCACGAGGTGCATTTCTGTATGAATTAAAAATATTTAAATTATGGTGGGAGGGACCACAGTGGTTAAAAGACACTACAGTAAATTACAAACTACCATTCGAGATTACTACAGATTTAGAAATGAAAGGGATACAAGTGAACCTGAAAGTAGAAGAAGAAGAAATTGTAAAATTCGAAAATTATAATAATATTAATGAACTTTTAACTGTCATAGTATTTTGCACAAGAATGTTACGTTATAAAAAACAACCTAATCAAGTAGATATGAAAATCACAACCGAAGAATTAAGTGAAGCTTTAAAGAAATGTTTGAAAATATCACAGAAAGATTTCAAGCAAGAAATAGATGATGTAAAAAAATCTAACAATATTTCAAAGGGTAGTAAATTAAAACAACTAAACCCGTACCTCGATGGTGATGGCATCCTCAGGGTGGGCGGAAGACTGCGTAATTCGAGTTTACCCGAACATACTAAACATCCTATAATACTTGGAAACAAAAATTATTTGACTTACCTTATCGTCGCTGATGCTCATAAGAAGACCATTCACGGAGGCTCCCAATTAACGTTGACGTACCTGAAAACAAACTATTGGATTATACATGCAAAAAACTTAGTTAAATCATACATACATAAATGTACTATATGCGCTAGACAAAGGGCAATTACGAAAACACAATTGATGGGAGACTTACCTCAAGTTCGAGTAACACCTGCACGTCCGTTCTTGTATTCTGGTGTAGACTTTGCAGGTCCTTTAACTGTTTTATTATCTCGAGGACGGGGAGCTAGACAGAGCAAAGCATATATTGCAGTATTTATTTGCATGGCTACCAAAGCCATTCACTTGGAACTGGTCGGAGATCTCACTTCAGCTTCATTCATCGGTGCATTTCGTCGATTTGTGGCGCGCCGAGGCAAGTGTGCACACATCTGGAGTGACCAAGGCCGAAATTTTGTCGGCGCTAATAGAGAGCTAGCAAATGCATTTGAAGAGGCAAAGTTAGAACTTCCTGGCGATCTTGAAGAACTCCTAGCATTCGAGGGCACTCAATGGCACTTTATCCCGGCATACAGCCCTCATTTCGGTGGCTTATGGGAAGCCGGTGTCAAATCCACAAAATACCACTTGCGAAGAATACTCACCGCGAATCTGACATTCGAAGAGCTAATAACGACACTCTGTGACATAGAAGCGTGCCTAAATTCTAGGCCTTTGAGTCCACTTGATACGAACGATCCCGAGGCATTGGAACCCCTTACCCCAGGACATTTTTTAATAGGAGAGGCACCAATCAACATTCCTTCTCCGGACCTTAGAGACATAACTATGAATCGACTTGATCGTTGGCAATTTACACAAAGACTGGTTAGGGATTTTTGGCACAGGTGGCAATCAGAATATTTACACAAACTGCAAACACGATCTAAATGGCTACAACGCAAAGGAGAATTTAATGTTGGAGATATTGTCATATTGAAAGATGAACAACTCCCACCAGGAAAATGGCCACTCGCCAGAGTGATAACTAAACATCCCGGAGAAGATGGTGCTACGAGAGTGTATAGTGTTCGGTATCGTGGTGAAATTGTGAAACGTTCATTAGGCAAACTATGTAATTTCCCTATAAACGATGACAATTAACTTAATTTATTACTTAAAATTTGTTGTGATTGCAAACACTATCTGTTAAAGTACTACCGTCCTTTGGTGGGCGGCATGTTGTGATTTGTTGGTACAGGACTGTCAAGTTAGTTGAAGTCAGTTGGCAATAAACAATCAAATAGAATACACGCGTTTAATTTCGTTCCGTGGTAATCATTCAAAAGTCATCCTTAACGAATACAACACAAGGTGTGAGTTTCGTAGTTATAGACGATTTTTGTAGTGTGCGTGTGTGTCGGACGCATTTTCCCCCGCAAAAAAATGACAGACTGTTTTGCATCGGTAATACACGCTATGGCTACTCCCCTCCGGTCCGCCGCGACCGGTGGCCCGCGTTGCTCTATGGCGAGATATATCCGTGTAAATAGATTTTATTTCAATGAGTGTAGCCCGCGAAAACCGACATCGAGTATTGGACAACCCGGTTAGTCCAGCGGTGTGAGATGACCGACCGTTTGATTCGTAGGGTCGCGGGTTCGATCCCCGCACCGGGACAAAGATTTGTATTGCCTACAGATATTTGTTTCGGGTCTGGGTGTTTCTGTATGTGTTGTATGTGTGCAACGGTAGCCACGACACTGATTTATACCTACTGTGGGGCTATGAGTGTAAGCGTATTTTATTTATTTATTATTTTTTTAGTATACATTTGTATAATTATGAAATCCTCTATTAACATGATATCTAATTATCGTAATAGAGCGTCATGGTCTTTGACCAAGCTCTTTAAATGGAGAATAACATGATATCGTTCAATATTGTAGATAACGACTAATACTAATAACTACTAATATTACCAATAGATAATAGATGTCTATAGGCTGCAGTCATCATTTAGCATCAATGTGATGTGATCTGTATGCTTGTTTGTTTTTATTTAATAAAAATCACGGATCAAAAAATATATTTTTTAAATTGAATTATAAGTTATAATTCACTTTACAGACTTTCGCTAAAGAAGATTTACGTAACTTCACGCCTGTAATCCCCTAAGGGGTAGGCAGAGGCATGCATTCAATCATACATGCAAACAACACCCACGATTCGCCGATTACGTTTTGGCCCATGTAACAGGTGGCGAGCCTATTGACATCGCCGGGCACATTAATTACCAAACTTCGAGGTACTGGGAAACTACCGAAAAATGGAAAAAGCCCAATAACCAGCGATAAAGGATTTCACATCGTTATCTCTGATATGCCCCGACCCGAGAATCGAACCCCAGCGTAGTAGTAGGGGCCCGCTACCACTGGGCTACTGAGGCAGTTATATTACGAAGATTTGAGACTGAGTTTTTTCCGGCAAGTTTTTCTCAGATCATATTGGCCTTTGGAACTTTGCCGGTGAATGACAAAGATGACTCCTTTTCTTTTCTTTTTACTCTTTGTTATCAGTTTGTAAAGGGGAAAAGAGACATTCTACTGATATACTTTTACATTAGTTTATTACATTTAGTTTTATCTTAGTGATATTCTTGACTTTACATATATTTTTTATCTCGTTTGACATGTATATCAATTTTTATTCGCTTTAATATATTTTGTTTGTTTTTGACGTGTCATAAGAGGTGCCCGTCACCCTAAATGAATAAATGAGTTTCTGATTCTGATTCTGATTTAACTTTAAATAAATATATGCTTACGTAAAATTATCACAACCAGGTATCGTTCCGCGAGGGCGACTACATATCGAACGTGACGTCCATCGACGAGGGCTGGATGACGGGGCAGGTGTTGCGCACGGGCCGCAGCGGCATGCTGCCCGCCAACTACGTGGAGCTGGCGCCCGCGCCGCCGCACCACTACGCCAACTGAACCACCCTCCACCGATTCGCCAACTCGGCAGTAAACGGTTGGGAAGAAACGTATTGTCTCGTAAACGATAGTGTTCATTGATCTATTTCGGACGCTTCGTTGTGATTATTACAAAAAATCACACAAAAATAAATACGGAGTGAAATAATAATAAATAGTTCGTTTCAGACGCATCCTTATGTTTATTATGAAAATGCACAGAAATTAAATAATTATTACATAAAAATGTCAAAAGTCAAATAGGCCATACGGCTGTAGATTGTCACCTACGTTTATTTAAAGTTGTAAATAAGTTTTAAAAGTGGTACGCACCACAACTGTCCTACTGTACCACTTTTAAAATTTGTACTAGACTGATTAATTATTGATCCTTTTGACTATTAAAATTGTACAAAAGTGTCATTACTCATACGACTTTTTAAAGGTACACTTTATTCAATATTTTTGACCAAAAAAATCAATGACTTCGGTATTATATATCAAGCGCTATAAAGTTTGCATTTAAAAATTTAATTTGGACGTTGAGTTTTACAATAGGTCGCGCTAGGTAAAAAGAACGCTGGCGGTCAAGCTGCGCAGTAGACGATTTATCGATCTATTTGGTGGTATGAGGTGCGGCGTTTTCAATCTGCCTACCAATACACGAAACCGCAAGCGAAAGCTAGATCAAAAATAAACCAATAGGGCTAGTACTTTCGTGCGCGAGTGTACCGATGCGCGAACACATCCCTTCTACTTTCTTCCAGCGTTCTTTTTACGTGGCGCGACCTATACTACCTATTTTTTTTCTTTCATACAAACCTTCTCCGGACATTTATAAATACAACACCAATAGAATTAGCGAAATCGGTTCAGCTTTTCTCGAGTTTTACTCTTAGCAACACGTTGAAGGATTCATTTTTATTAATATGTTTGAATAGATAAGTTTCTTCCCAATGATTTACTTGTAGCATTGACTATAGTTTGTTAAAATAAATCAATTTATATTGTAATCTGTTATTTGGATCAACCAGTTGGTTATGGATTTTGATGTTAGCTAACTTTGGGGCCGTTCAAGTATTACGTGAGCACTATTGGGGGTGTCTTTGCTCTGCTTATTTTGGATGACATGGGGGGTAGGCGTAGTCTAGATCAGAGGTTCCCAAACTATTTTTTCTTGTAGACCCCTTTCAATTTTTTTCTGGCTTCCGTGGACCCTTGCTACATTTATATCACATTCCCATATTTTCAAATTTTATTCACGCCTACGTAGACAACCATCGTGTCTCACATGGGCCACTTTGGGACTCACTGGTATGATGTAAGTAAATTGGTACAGTGTGTGTGTTGAGATCCACTAACGTGAACCCCCATTTTCATTTCATGGACTCCCAAATTTTTTTTTCGCTGACGTAGATCTCTTTCAGGTTGTCATAGACCCCCAGGATAAATAGACCACTTTGGGAATCACTGGTCTAGATGATGATTACGTCACCGGTAGTTATTTACTTATTACATCTGTAAAATCTAATCTCTATCCTAAATCTATTTTCTTATTTTTAAAATTAAAATTATAACATTATAATATATATAATGTATTGTTTTTTTTAATATTATAAATATTAAAAAAAACAATACATTAATTGAAAAATGTTTACGTAAGCATGGGGGGAGGGGGTACGAGCTTAGCTTACTTTTGCTGACTAGGGGGATGGGGGGGGTAAAGAATTGTAATAAATCTGCTTACGTAATACTTGAACGGCCCCTTTTAGGTATTTAGAAATTGTATTATTTTTATTTCTCGCTGTAACACATGCGAGTGAATTTAGAAATTACAGAAAAAATGGAAAGAAAAATTTGACTTCAGACAGGAATTGAACCTGCGACCTCAGGATAACCAGCCGCATTTACCACTAAGCTACCTGGGCGATTTTTCTTTCCCTTTCTGATTTTAACCGATTAAGGGTCCGTGAACGACATCCATTGATAACTAATGCTACTAAACACTAAATAATAGCTATACATATTTGAATGAAATTTGTTACTGGTGGTAGAGCTCCAGTGACGGAGTTCGCGGGCGTAGGCACCACCGCATTACCTATTACACTTGCCGCTAAATGGTAATGTTCAGCACTATCGTGTTCCGGTCAGGTGGTAATGTACGGCCCTGTTATTTCCGGCACAGAGGCATAACACCTTAGGCCTCAGGAGTGGTAACGCATCTGCATTTTGAACTTGGTCTTTGTGTGGGTGTCTATAGGCTGCAGTCATCACTTAACATCAATGTGAACTGCATGCTTGTTTATCACTTCCATTACATAAAAAAAAGAGCTGGAATGAACAATTATTAATTTAGGTATCGAACGGGAATCTAACCAAAGCTAGCTTAGTGGTAAAGCGACTGAACTGGATCCTGAGGTCGCAAGTTCGATTCATGCCCGAAATCGATTTTTTTCTTAAATTTCTAAATGCACTGATATGTTAATGCGAAAAATTCTGAAAATATGACAGTAAATTTAACCTACCAGTTGATTCAAAGATATTTAGTAAACTGTAAGTAATTTTATTACTAATTGATTTTTAAATAGTTGCGAACTCTAATTGCAATATTTTAAATAACAGTGACCAACAAGAAATAATGCACATCGACCTCAGGAAGAGACGTCGGCTTATTTCGTATCTGTAGAGCGTTATCTCTTTCGCACCTTACCTATTTGACGTTTGTCGACCATTTTGATCAAGTTTTGACCAATACTGGACTACGGATGCTTATGTGCTTACGTAGGCAGTGTGCAGCAGAGATAACGCTCTATAAAGCTGAAACTAGCCGATTGTCACTTTCATAGGCACGAAGTGCATTATTTCTTGATGAGCACTGTATATATTGTTTTTCTTTGTATTCAATTCAAACCAACTGGTTACTTGTTTATCATTGCTTTAAAAAACGAATTGTATTTTATACATTATACAATGTAAAAAACTGCTCGACAATAATGGCGTAATGATATATTTACTTAAGATATATATATTTTCATATACAGTATTTTTAAAAGTTTTTTTGGATGTTGAGGAAGTCGATATCTTTGATTTAAAATTGTAAGGTTTGATCAATCTACTTTACATTATAAGAAAAATAAAAGAAAACCGCTATGTGAAATAAACTGAGGTTGTAGACTTTTAGTAGTGATACCGCTCGATAGGCTACTATCGATAGACTATCGATAGTATTGACTATCAACGTTCAATAGTATCGATACTATTGCAGATCATCAATAGTATTACCATATTTTATACTATCGAAACTATCTATAGTAATCGAAATAATCGAAACTATCTATAGTAATGATACTATCGATAGTTCTATCGATATCCTATCTTATTCTCGAGGTCAACTATCGATAGTTTGGCATTGCTAACTGACAGTTTTAAATTGTAGACTATACTTTGAGCTTAACAGATTATAAAGGATTACCTTTGCATTTTATGGTGTTCATTCCAATACAATATTTAAATAACACACTACTTAATTAAACGTACTGGGAATGTGTAAAAAACAAAAAAAAAATAAAATGAAAAAAAAATCGTGTATTTTTGGTACGTTCCCTGATATGTAAAAATAAAGAATTTTATTTTTTTAAACTTATTTTAAAACACATTGCCACTTTTATTCTACATTATTTATGCCCTGTAAGGGATAGCTAGAAAATGTATAACTTTTAATATTGTAACATTTTAAACATGAGATTATCTGTAGTTGCAACACTTGTAAAATGTTGCCATAAGCAAGCAAGTGTTCCCGCTTAGAAAACACTTTTTAACTAATGTCACAGCGTTTGAACCTGTACAGACAGGTATGCCTTGTAAATAATATTAAATAATTTAAGTATTTCATGGCAACTGCCATAATTTTTATATATATATATCTATTTTAGAAATAATAATGATCGATCAAAAGTTATATTGAGAGCATTTTAATGCACAACGCATAATAATTTTATCTAACTTTAAATACTTGAAAATGTTAAAAAAATCACATTCCGTTTTCAATCAATCAAGTGTTGTTAATACATTGAATATATTTGTCAAGTACAGACCCACCAAGATATATTGCACATCAACTTAAGGAAATAGATTTCAGCTCTGTAGAGCGTTATCTCTTTCGCACACTACCTGTATCGAGAATGAGCAAAAAGCGATAGAATCAGAATCGGCTGTGAATTTGAGAGATGTTGGGGTTTGTAATGGGATCCTATGTAGACCTATCTCTAAATTAGCCATAAAAATATATTATCTTGTTCTAAAGTTACTAAACATTAGCAACTATATTTTTGTGTAACTAATGAGGCTGACATAATCGCTCAACGATCAAAGCCTCTTCCAAAAATAAAGAGAGAAAAAAACTACCTATGTGACGTTTGTCGATTAACTAGTTTGTGGAGTAAGTGGGTGGAGAAGTGTTCCTTCAACGAAAAGTGAGGATCCTCCGACCAGGCGAAGTGATAGTGCCTGGCGGACACAGCGGTTGACGTCGGGAAGTTGTATATATGCCAACTCTTGAGAAATCTTCTCATGTGCGATGTAATTCGATTGCACGCCATCTATCGTACTAGACAAGTACTGTGAGGTTTCATCTGTGTTCCACTAGTTGGCGCCTTAATGTAATGGACGCTACAAGTTCAAATTTTGACCAATTGTCCAACGGAGATAACGCTCTACGAACTCTAAACTAGCTAATTGTCTCTTTCCTAAGCTTAATGTCACAGTACAGATATGAACAGTATGGAAACTACGTACAAAACGTTGAAACGGCACACTCACACAAACATGCGCAGCGACGAGGCCCGAGCGGTTCTCGCGGTGCTGCAGTAGCGAGTCGCTCGCTACTCGAGCGTCTTTTCGAACGTTTTCGAAGTTTCCATACTGTTCATATTTGTACTGTGTGAATGTGCAATATTAGTTGCTGGGTATTGTAGCCTTTATTAATTAATATTGCTTTTATTTTGTTAGTTGCACGGTTAATTTAGCTGTCTATTTATTCCTTTTGTTATTCGATCATAAATATGTGAGATCCATATTTTGGATCAGTGTAAGATTGTCTGCTAAATTATTATTAATACTAAATAGTATGAAAATACCTATAAATTTTTAAATGTTCATATACTATAAAAAAATATAGCTTTGAATTGGAGGCTGTCCATAAAATACGTCACGCTAAAATAAGCCTTTTCTGACCCCCTCCTCCCCTATTGTCACACTTATCTGTGACCCCCCTAAAAATATTACGTCACAGAAACTAAGACTCCCTTGAATATGACAATTTTCCATTTAATCTGAAACAGTAACGAAATATTAATTTAAAATATTTTAATAAATAAAATTAATTTATTTCAGGTTATTACACCCATATTAATTAAAAAATGTTTAAATTTAAGATTTGCAGGCTAAATTATATTTGGCAAAGTATGTGAAACAATAAAACCCAAAATAATAATGATAAAACATTAGAAACATTTCAAAACTCAGAATAATTATAAAATACATTAATGAACTGCGAACGTCACGTTACCGTGGACCCCCTGTCCCCTCTGTCACATTTTGTGACGCTCAGCGAGACCCCTCCCTCTCCTTGCGAAGGTATTTTATTTATGGACCTTGTTTAGATTCCTTTTAGAATCTCATATATTTTTGATCGAATTATTAATTAAAACACATATACCATCGTCCGTTAGCGGAAATAATAAAATCTAAATCCGCTAGAGGGCGGTATTGTTGTCTTAAGTTTTGTTTTTATTGTAAGTGAAGTGTCTGGTGTTCATCACAATGGAATTATTACGGCGTATGGTGCGAGCACTGATCACTTTGTATAATTCGGGAAAGTAAATTATGAAAACTTATAATTTTGATAGTGTACGTATATAGGCATTTCATTTAGAATTTCTTTACAGAAAAAAGTAATTTTGATATTTTAAAATGTATTTAAGATTTTACTACTTAATGCAGCGTGAAATGTTTGCTATACAGTTCACGCCCGGACTTACGCAATAAGTAAGTGAGTAAGTAAGTAACTCGTTATTGTACACCAAATAAACATAAATAAGAAATAACTGATAGGTGAGAGTGGTGGGCAAGCAATAGCAGTGTAAGTTGAATTCGCGTAAGTCGAGGTTCACCTTTGCATATAAATACTAGGTTCAAATTACCCATATTCTTCCTCGACGACCCGCTTAGTCCAGCGGTGCGAAACCACCGTTTGATTCGAAGGGTCGCGGGTTCGATCCCCGCACAGGAACAAATATTTGTATGGCCTACAGATATATGTTTCAGGTCTGGGTGTTTGTGTATGTGTTGTGTGTGTACAACGGCATCTACGACACAGGTTTATAAAATACCTTATGTGGAGCTGTGAGTGTAAGCGTATTTCTAAAATATATATTTATTCTGATTTTTTTGGATGACATTATAGGTAACCTAAATTTGACATAAACTAGAACTTTCAAATGTGAATCCAAACCTTAGTGGTGTCAAACCAGTTTCAGAAGTAGTATTGTCTTTGAATCAAAGCAAGATGGTTTTTGGAAATTAAAAAATGTGCTTGTACCATACCCGATCAATATGGGTTCAACGATTGGGAACAGTATTATAAGGTGGTCCAATATTACAGTGCCTTTGTAATATTATATTTTATAAAATCTAAGTTGTATATGTACCTTGTTTTTTATTTTAGCCTGAATCACTCTTAATTACTTTGTAATGTTTTTACAAGGATGCAGTTCACATAGCTGTTAAGTGATGAATGAAGTCTATAGACATGTACACAAAAACCAGAGGTCAAAATGCAGATGCGTTACCACCCCTGAGATCTAAGTTGTTATGTCTATGTGATATTTACTGTTGTAACTGGGGCCAAAATAGTTTCGACACAAGCATAGTGAAGCAAATAGGTTAGCACAGTAATTTTTCTATTACTGCCCGGTATGAAAGGAAAAGAAAAACACAAAAGGCATAAACGAACACAATATCTTGTTTGACATTATAGCTCTTGGTAAGTAATAATACTCATTGAATTAAAACTATTTTTACGGATTTATCTCGCGTATATTAAACTAAAATGATTTTTAAAATCAACCCGACGTTTCGGTCGCTTTTCAGCTTCCGTGGTCCCGGGCAGACTGAAAAGCGGAACCTGGACCACGGAAGCTGAAAAGCGAACGAAACGTCGGGTTGATTTTAAAAATCACACATCACTGATTGATGTCTGTGTAATAGAAACCAAATTAAGCGTTTGTATGGAATTCTGGCGGAGTGTCCGCCGTGTGAGGACACGGCTGGGGAAGAGAAGGTATGTCGTTGGCCCTGCATCCTATCCCTAGCCGCCTAACAGTGGTCCCCCCCCGTCTAGTTGGGACGTGTTAAGGTCGCATGGGGGGCGGTTGAGGGTCGAACTGCTTCGACGCTCCCGTTCCCTCAAGGCCGATAGAGGATCGAGGATATTTGATGTCAAAATGCATGCATAGGTAGTGTCTTATCCTGACAATTCATCGTAGGTATTATATATTTTAATTGATATTTTATTAAAGTTTATTCCTAGTAATGTTTATTTTTATTATTATATTATGATACTCATTTATTATAATTCACATTTTATATTTTTTTACATATACATTAAAAAATAAAAACAAAACATATATTTAAAAAAATATAAAAAGGTTGCCACCGGTAGCGGAACAGGGTCCAAGCTGTCGGTGGTTAGGGGCTCAGAGAGGAACCTCCTCACAATACGATTATATTTATTGTTGTACTATGTATGCCATAACGGATACGGATCTATCTTATTCTTTGAATATCCGTTTAAGGACAAAGGGAAGTAATTGAAACAATATTGTAATTCTATTTATATACATTTATTGACTACACAAATATAATATATGTATACGGACAAATAGCATGCACTATTCATGACTAAAGTATAAAATCTTAAAAAATAGTTTTATTTAATACTATATAATCCAACGCGCTTGGAATTTAGGCACTGAAAAGGCACCTGTTGGTTTAGGCACATGAAGACACAAATGTCTCGTTATTAGGCACTTCAAGACACAAAGTGGCATTTACTTACAACTACATATATCAATGTATTTGGTAACAGAAATTATTATATACTAATATTCTCTATAGAACGTAAGTAATAAATGTTCTTTTTCCACAATACAACTGAATTTGATAAAATAGAGATATTAATGCTATTTTCTTTCCGCACACGTCATTGAAATATCGATAAAAATGAACATTTAAAATAATTGTGACAAATTAATATAACTTATTATTTTAAAAATAAATCTAATACCGCCTTTGGCGTGTCTACCTTATAGTTATTATAACAATACAAAAGGAAAATAACAAACGTAACATCGAGCTGCCAAAAACGAAAACAACAGAACGGTATTCTATACCGATATATTTTAACACTAATAAAGCATAATTCGATCTTCTTTCCAACTTTTTCATTTATTCATATACAAACTTAAACATGTCAATTTTAAGGACGATCGTTAAAATATTATCTTGAAGATAAACTCGTATCATTTATATAATATCTTAAGAACAGAATATTATAATTGACACAGTTCATGATTATCATTATCAAACTAAGACGTATATTATAAATAAATAAATAAAATTCCTTACAATATCGTGTATTTGGCATATTATAAGGAATACTAAGGAATAGGCAAAACCACTATTGGGTGAACCAGGCGCATGGCGACTTATAGCAAGTTTCCGATCATCCAAAAACATTGAAAATTAGACTTTAATATCACATAAATAAGGCACCGACATGACCGTATATTTCTCCGACGGTAAATTTGGTAAATAAATCTCTTAGGTTTGAGTAAATATTTAATATAATTCAGCTGCACAATGAAAGTAGATAAGTCACTCATATAGGTAAAAAAAAAATGTACGCACGTAATAAATTACACTTCTTTAGCGTAACAATCCAATATGACAAAAATAAAACAAAACGACAAAAAAATTGCAACAACTTCAGACTGTTGCTTTTATCTGTTTAGCAACTAACTTCAGCCTGTCCCTTTTATCTGTCGATGTGCACGCGCATCGTAAAAATTCACTCTCGTCATTTTACCAATCGCGCCAAAAGAACTATATGTTCAAAAATAAATCTACAAATAACATTATGACAAAACTATATCATACAATTATATTATATTTAAGAACCATATAGTCGCCGGCACGTAAAGTGGCAAGGTTTCGGCGTAGTGGGGGCTACTTCGCGCATTGTGTACTTAATGGAAAAAATAAAGTGGTTACTTTTATTTTTATTATTGAGTTATTTCAATCATTTATTTTTTAAGAAGTTAAAGAAGGGAGGGGAGGCATTCATGAAGTTCTAGTAAAGATCTAACGACTCTTGCCAAGTTACGTGCCGCAAACTGTTCCCGGCACTATACGAACAACTAAAAAAAGGACCCTCTATTTTCCGATCTACAATATAATAATAATGGCAACCAATTATACGTCCCACTGCTGGGCACGAGTCTCTCCCCTTTTTGGGGGGAGGCCTGGAGCTTACTCCACCACGCTGCTCCGATGTGGATTGGTGGAGGTGGGTGGGTTAGTGGCCAACCCGCTGTCGGATGTTTACAAACCGCCCATAAGGCCTCCGACAAGGTCCTCCGAAGCACGGAAACGCGCATTTAATTTGCCACCAGCGGTCACCCATCACACTACCCGACCGCGCCCGTAGTGCTTAACCGAGTAGATCGCTTATGATCTACACCAGCCGCCGGGTCATGCGCGCTTCATCTACAATATACATAGCAATTATTGCACATATTCATATATATACCTTTCCATAACAATCCGACTGCGGTAGACCCTACATACCGAGGCAAGTAGTCATGATATTTATTAGAAAAAATACTGTTGATATATGCTGTGATATTTTAAACTGTGAAAAATAGACAGTAAAAAGGAGATGTTGCAAAATTGTATGGACCTCCGGCCATGTATTGTACACAATATCATCTACAGGCAAAATCAATTTAAAAACGTTTTTTTACTGCATATTTTCACACAAAACATAATTTGCAGTTAGAATTGCAACTCAAAACCAACATGGCGAATATGGCGGGCGATGTCATTTTGACATTTTCATGACATTTGGAGAAAAAAGCAATATTTTCTAAATACTATCGAAATCGATTATTTTTCTTTTATCTACATAGGTACTATCCCAAGCGTCGGCTGTATCGCCGCCATGTTGAACATGGTTGAAAATGATAAATTCGTTTGAATTAAATGTGGTTGTAACGCTAAAATATATTCTTGAATAAATTAATTGTATTTTTTTCGGATTCTTCTTTGATTTACCCATTTTGAGGACATGTACGAACCAGAGTCAATCTCGCAACATCTCCTTTTATACCAATAGTTTCAAATAATAAATTGTTAAACTTTATTCAAGTATTTATTATTTTTAGGATTATATTTGTTGATTTATTTAGTTTTAACCGTAAATATATTATATTTTTCATTCATACAGACTTAATGTCACCCGTCGAAAAAATACAACCACATACATTTAAAGTAAAACAATAGTAATAAATCTATACAACTAAACGTGTATCTATATTTCCTAAAATTAAATAAACTTAGACATCACGGAGAGCTTTAAATGTAAAGACATGTCAACTGTCAATCTACACTAATGTTGCAAAGACAGATTGAATTTCATGTCTGTTTGTTACATTTGTATTTACTTCAATATTTTAAAATCAGTCACGATTACTCAAACATAACTCAAAAAAGTAATTGTTTTTGAGTTACGTTTTTTTACTCTGTATTGATATCCTAAAAAAAAACATTTATACTTCAAAAAACGTGATGTAACCTCACACCTGTATTCCCGGAAGGGGTAGGCAGAGATGAATGCACCCACGATGTTACGTTTGGCTCATGTAACAAACAGCTGACGAGACTATTTACATCTCCAGACATTACTTTCCATGGGTGTCAACCCTGATAGCACCAGTTGTAAACGGTTATATGCTTTAATCTCTGAATTCCAGGTATTGATCCCAGGACCCAAGTGTAGTATAGGCCTACTACCTACCTACGGACTACCAGTAGACTATTAAGACAATTAAACTTATCAATTTAAAAAAAACCCCTAAGTCACCAGTTTAAAAACTGCATGTTATTTTCGAAAGTAATTCTTTACTAATATTATAACGATGTAAAGTTTGTGACTTAGTTTGTTTCTAGGGACTTATCTTCGGAAATACTAAACCGGCCATAAAAATTCTTTCACAATCAAAAAGCTACACTATTCAGGAGAGATATATTTTATTATGATAGTAGTAATGTAGGTAAAATTGCACCCGTGCGAATCCGGGGCGGGTTGCTAGTCAATATATCTACATATACAGGGTTATTTGTAACCAGCGCATAATTCTTAAAGGGAGGCTTTGGCTCATCAAGACTAACACTTTTATTTATTTATTTAAGCTTTAATGCACAATGTAAGCACATAAGGCGGACTTAATGCCGTAAGGCATTCTCTACCAGTCGACCTTAGGGTAGTGAGACAAGATGATGAGAGTGCAAATAAAAAAACCTTGGAGAGAAAGTATTTAAAATAGAAAGATAACTACCTTAAATTAGATGTAATAATTATATTTATATAATATAAATAAAATACTATATTATCATGTAACAATAATAATAAATAATGTATAATAAATTTTAATAAATCTGTGCATATATAAATATATATATAATAAATAAATATAAATATATAATACCATAACTAACAATAAAATTAAAACAAAACGCAAATAAGTATGAGACGATGAAGAGCCAACATTAAGAAAATGATTGCAGAAAGTAACGACATACTTTCCGCTTAAATGATAATTTGGAGGGAGATCTACGAATGTCAAGGGGCAGCGTGTTCCAGAGTTTAATTGCATTCAAAGCAAAAGAATTTGAAATAAAACCAGAGCGGTGAGACGGTATTTGAAGCGTAAGATTTTCCGATGAACGGAGGGAAAGGTTATGAGAGGCGCCCAGGAAATTAAATTTAGATTTGAGATAATTAGGGGAACAAGGGTCGTTAATAACAGAGAATAGTACACAGAGCGTCCGTAAGGACCTTCTCTGGCGGATTGGAAGCCATTTGAGCTTGGAACGGTAAAGGGAGATGTGGTCGAATTTACGTAGGCCAAATATGAAACGTATACAGTTGTTAAGTAGACGATCCAATTTATTGAGATTTTCCTGGGTAATATCTGAGAAACAAACATCTGCATAATCAATAATGGGTATGACAAGAGATTGTACAAGGAGAATTTTCGTGCAGGATGGTAAGAAGTTCTTAAATCTATAAAGGGACCGCAATGAGGCAATAGCATTCTGACTGATTTTACTAACTTGTTTTTTCCATTTTAAGTTGGAATCTATGTAGAGCCCTAAATCCTTAACATGGTTGACAAATGGAATAACTGAATTGTCAAATAAAATTGGAGGCAAATGACCAGTGTCGAGAATGTTAGTAAAATAAGTACTTCCAATTATAATAGCTTGGCACTTAGCAGGGTTTACAGAAATTCCAAACCTTAGTGACCACTCGTATACAGATTGTAGGTCCCTATTGATTTTAGCAATGGCAAACTTTTGTCATACAACTTTTTCTAATTCAATATTTTTTTACCATACAAAAAATAATAAACAGAATTTGCAGTTCTAATACTTCTTAACTTCACGTTACGTAAACAGCTGACGTCTGTACCTATGTAAAAATATACCTATGAAACGTAGTGCTAACAATTGATAGAAGTCCCATTTGAAACGATTTTATTTCTTATCATGTGATGTACTGCGTTTTGGCAAAAGTCATAGAACAAAAGTTGTTAGTCTTAACCTACCTAACTCACCTTTGACGATTTATGCGTTAGATATATTTAACCCTAAAAAAACATGCAGAAATTGAAGGGAAATAGTAAAAAATCACAGTTTCATTTTCCAATACAAATAGTCCGTATATGAAACCTTTGACACATTATTTCATTCTTAGCCAATACGAAGTTTGCCGGGTCAGCTAGTCTACACAAATAAATAAAAGTGATTAGCAGTTGACAGCTTAAAAATTAACAACATTATGTACTTTAACACTAAAAACATAATTCCCATATGTGGCCCCATTTCTGGATATATAAAAATAATTATGTATTAAATTATACTTAATACTTTTGCTAAAAAGGTAGAATGACAGTGAGTTGGTCATTAATTAGTCATGTTTTTTTTTATGTTACATAGGTGGCAAATCAGCCCGTAGTTCACATTGATATTAAGTGAAGACTGCAGCCTATAACACCAAAAAAAAGACCAGAGGTCAAAATGAAGGTGCGTTGCCTGAGACCTTAATTTGTCTCTTGTCATCTTTGGAAGCCACTGACTGTCCAAAGTCAGAGTACTCAGTATTATGTGATGTAATCGATCCTGTCTAGCCGAGACACACCAAGTCATCGATGAGCAGTCTATATCCCATCTTCTTTACATTTCCAGAAGCCACCGACTGTCGTAGAGTAAGTGTACACTCAGTCGACAGGATTGCGCGTAATGCAATGTGATCAATCCTCTCCAGCCAGTGACACACCAATTCATCGATGAGCAGTCCATTCCAACATCTTCATCTCATCTCCGGAAGCCACCATCTGCCCAGAGTCAGTGTACACTCAATTGATAGGACTGCTCTGTAATACAGTTTGTCATTCAATGTCATCAATCCTATCCAGCCAGTAAGTGACACACCAATTCATCGATGAGCAGTCCATCCCAACATCTTCATCTCATCTCCGGAAGCCACCAACTGCCTAGAGTCAGTGTACACTCAGTTGATAGGACTGCTCTATAACACAGTTTGTCATTCAATGTCATCAATCCTGTCCAGCCAGTAAGTGACACACCAATTCAACGATAAGCAGTTTACCCCAACATCTTCATCTCATCTCTGGAAGCCACCAACTGCCCAGTCAGTGTACACTCAGTTGATAGGACTGTTCTGTAATACAGTGTGTCAATCAATGTCATCAATTCTGTCCAGCCAGTAAGTGACACACCAATTCATCGATGAGCAGTCCATCCCAACATCTTCATCTCATCTCCGGAAGCCACCAACTGCCCAGAGTCATTGTACACTCAGTTGATAAGACTACTCTGCAATACAGTGTGTCATCAATTCTGTCTAGCCAGTACATACTAAGTCATCGATGAGCAATTTATTCCGTTTTCATCTCATGTCCGGAAGCCACCGACTGTCCGGAGTCGGTGTACACTCAGTTGATAGGACTGCTCTGTAATACAGTGTGTAATCAATTCTGTCTAGCCAGTACACACCAAGTCATCGATGAGCAATCTAGTCCGTCATCATCTCATGTCCGGAAGCCACCGACTGTCCGGAGTCGGTGTACTCAGTTTGTAGGACTGAGCAGTAGGGCGGTGTCGTCGATCCTGTCGAGCCGGTAGGTGGAGTTGTCCGGCAAGTGGCGCACCAGGTCGTCCGTGAGACGGACGCGGGCCCCGTTCGGCCCGGCTACCAGGACCGTTTCGTATTCCTGCAAAGATATATATTGGTTGAGCGATAGCATATTTGCTATGACTGCCTCTAACGATCTAAAATTACCTATTGTAATATTTTATTTTTCGCAATAACATATGCGAATGAACGTTAGAAACTAAAGAATGAATGGAAAGAAAATTTTACTTCAAGCAGGAATTGAATCTGCGACCTCAGGATAACCAGTCCAGCTGCTTTACCATTAAGCTACCGAGTCCAACACCGGTATGTCAAATTTTTTCTTCCCTTTTTTGATTTTTAATCGAGTTAGGGTTTGTGAAAGGTAATTAATAGCTATACAACCACATCGGTTGTATAGCTACTAATTAGTTATCAATGGATGTCGTTCACCGACCCATGATTCCTCCATGCCACTTCCATTACATAAAAAAAAATTAACTTCTACGCTGCATGAATACGAAATATCGTTTAACTCGACACTGGAAAAATGCGTAACAGCAATGCCATAAAAAATACTAAAAAAAAAAGAAAAGGTTCAGTTCAAAAGTGTAACCTTGTCTGGGGTTGGAGTTTTGGCGGGAACCTTGAAAGATGCGTGTGGTGCTCTTT
Source organism: Macrosoma leucophasiata (assembly GCA_036365455.1). Taxonomy (NCBI): domain Eukaryota; kingdom Metazoa; phylum Arthropoda; class Insecta; order Lepidoptera; family Hedylidae; genus Macrosoma; species Macrosoma leucophasiata. The sequence goes on from JAWQUS010000015.1 coordinate 7,390,588, forward strand.
TTTTTTTTTTTTTGTTATTATGGCATTGCTGTTACGCATATTGCCAGTGTCAAGTAAAACGATATTTCATATTTATATAAGCAGCGTAAAAGTTAGTAAAATATAGTCATCAAGTATAATATGTAAGTATCAAGCATATAAGTTATCAAGTATAATATGTCAGTCAAGTGAGTTACAATCAAGTTATTCGAGTAAAGCGATGGCTACTTTATCAGAACATTTACAATGTAGTTTTGGAGACAACCTGAAAGGTCGTATTTTCGCACTGTTATTCTATTTCACTATACACGGGCACTGTAATAAACCTATATCAAACAAAATGCCACCAATTTTATTCAATATAACTTAAAAATACACCAAGAAAGTGAAATAAAATAAGAGCACTATACGCCTCTTTCAAGGTTACCGCCAAAACTCCGTGTGGTGCTCTTATTTTATTTCATTTATTAAAAAAAAAAAATGCATATCAAGCGATGCCATAAAGTAAAAAAAAAAATAACAAACACCTTGTCTGGGTGCGGATGCAGCAGAGCCCGCAGCTGCAGTACGAGGTCGCGCGCGCGGCACGCCTGCAGGTACAGCGCGCTGTACACCGCCGCCCCGCCGCCCCCGGCACCACCGCCACCACCACCCCCCCCGGCACCGCCGCCACCACCACCACCGGCACCCCCGCCCGCGCACACGTACACCGTCAGCCGGGGCTCGATGCGTCTGCGGGAGAACATTAGAAATAGATGAAACCTTTATAGACATTGGCAACTTTAAGAGATATAAACTTGACGTTTGACATTGTCTGTCAATTCAGTGAAAAATATTATTCTAATGGTTAAAACATAAAATAAAACTAGAAATGTTTTTTGATTTCGTTCAATTTAATAATTGATTATTTTTGTAAAGAAAGCATGGACATTTAATTGTTGATTCTCTTTTCTTTTTAGGTTAATAAGTTATTTCATTCGGTTGATATTTTGTTATAAAAGCTATGTAATTTTATTTTAATGAATAAATCTCTTTTTTTTTTTTTAGACGAATCACATAGTTGTTTTATGCTTCAAGAAAGATCACTAATATTATATAGAAATTATTTTTATTTCGAATATATCTTTACAGATACTTTCAAAACGTCAAGAAATCATAAAATACCTAGAGTGAACAACCATTACATATAGTAAAAGCAAAAACATATATTTATAGTATATTAAAATTTAAACTACTTGGTTTATTACAAAATTTTTCAATTCCTTCAATGATGATAAATGAAAAAAAAAAAAGAAAAACTTATTCATCAAGATAACTAATAGTTACAGTTCAGTTTTTACTGGTGGTAGAGCTCCAGTGACGGAGCTCGCGGGCGTCGGCACCACTGCATTACCTAATATACTTGCCGCTAAATGGTAGTGTTCAGCACTGTCGTGTTCCGGTCAGGTGGTAATGTACGGCCATGTAATTATCGGCACAGAGGCATAATACCTTAGGCCTCAGGAGTGACAACGCATCTGCATTTCGACCTTGGTCTTTGTGTGGGTGTCTATAGGCTGCAGTCATCATTTAACATCAATGTAAACTGCATGCTTGTCTACCACTTCCATTTCATAAAAAAAAAAATTTTCCTCAGTGTTCCACTAGCGCTGGCGCCTTATGTAGTGAACACTACAATTAGTTTATTAAAAAAAAGTACTCACTTTGCATGCAGGGCATTGAACAGACGTATGCCGTCGGCGAGCCCGCATATCTGGATGATGTCGTCACGCGACAGTCTGTCAACAAACATATAAACCGTTTTAATATTTATACCAAGACACAATAACATAATATCTCGATTTTTGTTCGTGATGAAGTGGCAAACAAGTATTAGGTTGGGGAAAAAGTTAATTCGCATTTTTTTAAGATAATTCAAAACATTTTTTTAATATAGTTTATTTAATATTAACTAAAGTATGTATGTACCATTTTGTTCGATAACCTTTTGCCATCTTGTAGGTAGGGACATGATCCCATTGCTATAAAGATTTTGGGACTTCTCATCAAAATACCGCGACAAGTGGATTTGGCAGTCCTCTCGTGCTGTTAACCTAACATTGCATAAAGAATTCTGAAGAGACCGAAACAGGTGGAAATCTGAAGGTACAAGGTCAGGACTATACAGCGGATGCATTAACACCTCCCAGCCAAACTCTCTTAATTTTTGCTGAGTGGCTATAGATGTGTGAGGTCTAGCGTTATCATGATGAAACACCACACCCCTTCTGTTGATCAATTCCGGCCGCTTTCTCTCAACTTCTTGCTTTAATCTCATCAGTTGTTCGCAGAAGAGTTCAAAATCGATAGTCCTGCCTGGTGGTAATAGCTCATAATGAATAATGCCCTTCCAATCCCACCACACACACAACATCACCTTATTGCGAGTTAACCCGGGTTTCGCCACAGTCTGTGAAGCCTGACCGGCCTTTGACCACGACTTTTTTCGCACGTTCTTGTAGTACGTGATCCACTTTTCATCACCAGTTATCAGCTTCTTCAAAAATGATTCGGTTTCATTACGTCGTAATAAAGAATCACAAATGAGTACACGGTTCATTAGGTTTCTTTCAGTGAGCTCGTGAGGTACCCAAATATCGAGCTTTTTTTTTGTACCCAGCTTTTTTCAAATGCGCCAAAACTGTTTTGTGATCAATTCTCAGTTCTTCAGCTACGTCGTAACTACTGATATGTCGATCTTGCTCCACTTCTTCAAAAATGGCATCCATTTATCCGTAATAGGGCGACAGAGCGAGGTGCATCTTTGACAGCAAAATTTCCGGATTGAAAACGCTTAAGGTCCATAAACATCGCAAATTTTTTTCGCTGCTTGCGTTGCATTTTTACCTTTTTTGTACTAAGATTTTAAAATGTATCGAATTTCTTCATTAGATTCACTCATCTTGACATTACGAAAAACAAATGAAAATTACACATTTGCCTAATTTGAATTTGGAATTATGTTCTTTAAAATTTTAACTTTCAATGATACCAAAACCAGTTAGATACAAATACTACAGCCAAAGAGATTTTATTACAAGTTCATACATACTATAATGCGAAAAGACTTTTTCCCCAACCTATTATATAGTTCACTTGAATGAAGCGCGCATGGCGCAAGCGATCTTATGGCGCGGACGGGTGTGTTATAAGTTTTTTTTTATGTAATAAAAGTGGCAAACAAGCATGCAGTTCACATTGATGTTAAGTGATGACTGCAGCCTATAGACACCCACACAATGACCTGAGGTCAAAATGCAGATGCGCTGCCACTCCTGAGGCATTAGGTGTTATGCCTCTGTGCCGGAAATTACAGGGCCGTACATTACCACCTGACCGGAACACGATAGTGCTGAACACTACCATTTAGCGGCAAGTATATTAGGTAATGCGGTGGTGCCTACGCCCGCGAGCTCCGTCACTGGAGCTCTATCACCAGTTAAAAAGTCTACTGGGTGACTAGTGGCAAATTAAAATGTGCGTTTCCGTGCTTCGAAGGGCACGTTAAGCCGTCGGTTCCGATTGCTATCGAGAGACAGCAGTCGTTAAACCTCGTCGGAGGCCTTATGGGCGGTTCGAAAACATCCAACAGCGGGTTGGCCACTCTTATCTCCACCAACCCGCATTGGAGCAGCGTGGTGGAATAAGCTCCAGGCCTCCCCTAAGAATGAGAGAGACTCGTGCCCAGCAGTGGGACGTATCAAGGGTTGCCATTATTATAATGGTTGGAAAATACTTACTATACTATTACTATAAAGAGGTAAGTTTGTAATTTTGTATTGTGTGCGATGCATTTGCCTCTGCCTACCCCTTCGGGGATTAACGACGTGAAGTTACGTCTTCTCTATAATTATTAATTCGGTTGTGTGTAGGTGTAGGGTCGCCAGGTCGCCAAGCCGCAACCGGTTCGAATAACGGGACAGTCCAGCCAGGCCAGACATCCACGACAGCAGCGCTGGGCCTCTCTCGGCGCTCGCTCGTTTGCAAAATGTAAAAGCCTAACAAAAGCTGGACAACCTTTATTTTGACCAGACAAGCAATCAAAAAGCCTAACTATGTCCGGTTTTATCCGGACGTCTGTAAACCCTAATAGGGATGATGACTAGTTTTTTTAATTGTCTTTTAAACGTCTATTCAATAGCTAATAATTTTAAAGATATAACGATTCAAATCGTTGCGAGTTGTGAAACGACTCAAAACGGCTCGTATTAAATGACGGTCTATTCTAGACCTGAGTCGATCACTCCTTCTTCGGGATTCAGGTCGATCGCGACCCATTGACAAGGTGATCGAGTCTAAGTGACTCGATCGTTTGGGTCATTTGGGTCGCGACTCGATTTCGCTCAAACGTATACGGTAGCTCATGGTTCTCGTGATTCGATGGACCCATCTGATAAGGATGCGAGACTTGAGACCGCGATCCACACATTATGTCCCTGGCTATTTTTCATTTTAACAACACCTAATGGATTATAAGTAAAGTATTTCATCAACTATTATAAATTTTACAATTAGATTACACGGTGTGTGGGGAGCATGATTGATAAAACTATAAACAAACTGAAGTGTACTTTATGCGTAATGTAATAGAGTTCACGAGAAACAAAGTACCCAATGACCCAAAGGATCCAAATGATCGACTTTTTTTGTACGTCACGACCCGATCACTTGTGTTTGGATCGTGATTCAATCAAAGTGATTCTATCGCTCGCGATCGACTCAGGTCTAGTCTATTCTGACGTCACGTTAGAGTTAAAACCGAGAGTTTTGGTGGAGTGAGTTGTTTGGTGAAATCAAAACATTTTAAAATATTCTCGTCAAACCTGCGTTTTTATATAACACTAGCGGCCCGCCCCGGCTCCGCCCGCGCTGCTCTGCTCCTATTAGTCATAGCGTAATGTAAGCTATCCTATCTCTCAAGTTGGATCGAACTGCACATGGTGTGCGAATTTTATTATAATCGGTTAAGTGGTTTAGGAGTCCATTGAGGACAAACATTGTGACACGAGATTTATATATATTAAGATTACTTATTAAAATTTGTTGGATAACGGACAAAGAATGTAAATGTGATTTTTTTTTATTTGAAACTTAACTTTTTGGTCGTGAATTTTCGTCACTTTTAAGTTCTTCTCGATTCAACTCGAATTTTCATAATTTTTGTATCGAATTGGGATCCAATTATATCCAAATTGAAATCCCAAGCTAGTAAATCTGCAAAACCACGAGATACGGTTAGTAATTTTTGCGTGAATCCGGACCGTTATGCCAGACGCCTCAGAAACAGGTGGCGCTAGCATGACATGGCAACATAGTTTTCAGTAATTTCTCGATAAATGGCGCCACTAGTAGTTTACATCGCACTAGGGTTGTGTTCCGTCTCAGCTATATAAGACCAGGCTGAACATCGTCGAATTAGTCTGCCCGTGACCACGGTAGCTGGAAAGCGACCGAAACGTCGGGTGTAAGAAGTTTGGGAGTGTTGTTTACGCGAGAAAATCCGCAAGTTTAAATTCTAAAATTTTTGTATCTTTATATTTCATTTGCAAGTCGCCTTTATGTGATATGATACAAAGTAGTGAATTCATACCTGAGTAGATCGGAGCCGGAGAAGTTGCCGAAGGTGGCTGCGTGTTGCGTGAAGCGGTGTCGCGCCAACCACGCCTGCGTCTCCGAGGCAGACGCCTCCGCCGACAGACCGTAGTTCTGGTGAAGGATAGAGACTAATTAAAAGACCAAAGTTTTGGCGGGAACCTTGAAAAATGCGTGCGGTGCCCTTATTTAATTTCATTTTCTTGGTGTATTTTTGAGTTATATTAAATAAAGTTGGTGGCATTTTGTTTGATATAGGCTTATTACAGTGCTCGTGTATAGTGAAATATAATAACAGTGCGAAGACACGTTTTTTCTGGTTGCCTTGTAAATGTTCTGGTAAAGTTGCCATCGCTTTACTCGAATTACTGTGACTCTGACTGACGGACTGATAAATTGACTGACTGACTCTGACTTTTACGTTGTATAATTCGAATACGAAATATCGTATTACTCGACACTGGCAATATGCATAACAAGCGATGCCATAAAATTAAATTTTAAAAAAGACCAATCTACTGTTTGTCCGGTTAACCCGCAATGTAGGGTTTCATTTGTAACTAAAACTCCTAAAATGTATTTTATCACTTGGAAATAATAGAATTTGTTTGTGATAGGTCAAATTACAAATACAAAATTTAAGCGATTATCAACTGATACGTTGATTATTATTGTCAAAGTAAACAAAAATAAAATAAATTATGGTCCAAAAATACTTAAAAATTCAAATAGGTATCGACAGAATGTTCCATACTCTCTTTTACAAACGGTAAGATAAGTAAGACTAAACAAAAGAATATGGGACATTCTTTTTTCATTCACTGGCTGAGTTCCAAAGCCCACATTACTGAGAAAAAAAAAACTTTCATTTTGTAAGTACGTTTCGTGAGTTAATAGTGATAGTTTATTCAATTTCATATAATTAGGCTATATAAAAATATTATAAATATTATTATAGTAGTCTTTAATTTTCTATAATAAAATTAGATGATACTTATACCAGTATTTTTTTATAAATAAAAAAAACAGATTCCTTACAGGTACGAAAAAATACACGTGATATAGGGGGGAGGGGTAGGAGGGTAGTCTTAAACCTCACCACGTATCACCGAGGTGGAGGTGGGGTCAAAAATGCCAAAAAAACATCACGTGATTAATGGATGGCCCCTTGTCAGGTTATAAGCTACCTAGAGAGAATGACTTATAATAATAATCCAACAGTTATTAATAAATACCAATTTAATAATAATATTTAACCGATACGTGAATCATCAAATTTTTCAATTCCTTCATAGAAGAAAAAGAAAAATCAGAAAAGTCATAATAATAGTCATTCACTTAGCAGAGTTCCAAGTGCACGCAATACTAAGAAGAACTCCGCAACCCAACAAACTCAGCGTGTTGCTCTTTTGTCAAAACCTTACATTTAATACAAATATTATGATATAGAACGATTATTACGACGATAGATTTGACGACCCGGTTAGTCCAGCGGTGCGAAACCACCGTTCGATCCCCGCAACGGAACAGATATTTGTATGGCCTACAGATATTTGTTTCGGGTCTGGGTGTTTGTGTATGTGTTGTATGTGTACAACGGCACCCACGACACAGGTTTATACCTACTGTGGGGCTGTGAGTGTAAGCGTATTTAATTTATTTAGAATAAAATGTTCGTTCATCTTATTGATTTTCCCATTACCTTGTCAGGGTCCTCGGTGGGCTGCGGCAAGTCGGGCAGGATGGAGCCGGGCGAGTGACACGGCGTGTTCACCTTCACGTCCCCTCCACTGCACACAGACAAAAATATAAAATATACGTTTTATTTTAATGTAATGGAAGTGGCAAACTAGCATCAGTTCACATTGATGTTAAGTGATGACTGCAGCCTTTAGACACCCACAAAAATACCAAGGTCAAAATGCAGATGCGTTACCACTCCTGAGGCCTAAGGTGTTATGCCTCTGTGCCGGAAATTACGAGGCCGTACATTACCTTCTGACCGGAACACGACAGTGCTGAACACTACCATTTAGCGGCAAGTATATTACGTAAAAAAAAAAAATATGTAATGCGGTGGTACCTACGTCCGCGAGCTCCATCACTGGAGCTCTTCCACCAGTCAGATCCCTATAGGCTACAATTGTCACTCAACATCCATGTAAACAGATATTTTTTTTTTTGCCACTAATTACTTATTCCTACATAAAAGTAATTTAAAATTACTTACTCTTGACAATAAAGTGGTTTCATCTGGTTGGTTGAAGCAAGAATTGCTGAAAAAAATACAATCATATAAATTTTTTATTCATGTGATATACTTTTATAGGCAAATAATATTTTTTATATGTGAAAAAAAAATCACCAAGTTATTCAATAATTATTAATTAATAGATTATGTATAGCAGCAGACTTTTTATATTGATTATTCATCTAATCATTTTTTTTCTAATTAAATGAGTTCATTTGATTAGAAAATAATCATTTTAATTATAATAATAATTCAAGCAAAATTGTTAAATAAAATATTGTTTGATGCAATGGATTGAATCAAGAAATTCCTGTATTTCTTTAGGCTCGGATTCAGTTTAAATCAAGAAATTTTATCGTAATACAAAATTAACAGTTAATAAAAAAAAAGAACACAGGCTACTTAGTTATTTATAAAACGACATCCACGCGGGCGAAGCGGCGGGCAACAGCTAGTTAATAATAAGTCCAAAACTCGCCATAAATGGAACAAGAGTATGGGGAATATGGAGAAGAACTTACCAGGTTGTGATATAACCGGCTTGTTGACACCTATGGGGCTAACAGACTTTGGTGCAGTACTGAAACAATCAAGAAAACTATTGTACAATTGGTGGAAATCGGCTATTACTATTCTTGCTCCCCCCCCCCCCTTCCGGTCCGCCCCCTACTAGTACACTTTTGATTATTTGTTTATGTAATGAACGTGGCAAGCTTTGGTTGAAAGTTCCACATGGTAAATATAATAAGCTAGCAAGGGTATTGTTATTCTTATTGAATGGGCAAATTACAAAGTGCCCAGCTGTCTGCCACTTGCATTTTTTTTAATTGAAAGTGATAAGTATATTTTTTAAGGTTTTGTAGATAAATAAATAGCTTATCCTTATTAAATTTTATATTGCATATAAATCTTGAGAATATTGTGATATAATTAGCTTTTAGGATATGTTTCAATTGTATTTAAATATTATTAGAGCTTCAAATGTAAAGGTCCCAGGACAAACCCATCACCGAAGGGTTTGCAGCATTTTTGTAGCTACATAAAATTTTTTTTGTAACTTTTCTTAATAAATAAATACCTAATTAAAAATACATTTTCTTGTAGGCAAAATTTACAATATTCACTATCTCAGGTATGAGATAGTGAATATTGTAATTTTTTTTAACCAACCAAGGAATTATATGCTTGACCACATGGACTTTATACAGAGGTAACAAAAGCTATATTTGATGTATTGGATAAGCTGACAGTTCCGATTGTACAAGCAGGCGAAAGTGTCTATACCTTATTAATAATACAGGTTATGTAGGTAGTTGGTTAAAATATTACCTGCCTCATTAGTCTAGTGATGGCAGGCCACAATACTACGTATAGAATGGACACTTCGACGTCCCGCCCGATTTGCACATATACACAACCCCTTCCTCTCTAATGGGCGACGGTTGGTATTTTGTACCTGCTACGCACACAGGTGCGCGTGTAAATACACGTCACTGATGGATAGAAACCAAATTAAGCGTTTGTATGGAATTTTGGCGGAGTGTCCGCGGTGTGCCACTACTACGGTGGGGTTCGATTCCCAGGTTGGAACCTATCAGAGATAACGGTGTAAAATTCTATATCTCTGGCTCTATTGGGATTTTTCAACTTACTGAAAGTTTCCTAGCACCTCAAAATTTGGTTATGTGCCCGGAGATTTCAGAACAGACTAACCTGTTACATGGGTCAAAAAATAACTGGTGGATGTTTACATGCATGCTTGAATGCATGCATGTACATCTGCCTACCCCTTCAGAAATTAAAGGCGTGAAGTAACGTTTTTTTTTTACTTTTAGCTAGTAGGTACTATACATAAGGGCTTATGGAATCACCTCACTCATGTTTAAAAATACTTAATAACAATTAAATACAATGTAACCAACAGCTATTAACTTATTTAAGTGCCCACTCCATAGATACACAGTGATAAACAGAAGTGGCTCCTTTCATGGTTCAATTTGTTACCCACATGGTACAATTTTTTTTTAATATAATGAAAGTGGCAAACAAGCATGCAGGCCTTACATTGATGTTAAGTGATGACTGCAGCCTATACACCCACACAAAGACCAGAGATCAAAATGCAGATGCATTACCACTTCTGAGGCCTAAGGTGTTATGCTGTGCCGGAAATTACAGGGCCTTTTTGAAATAAAGAAAAAAATTGTTCATTTAATATGTTATGTGGTTATTCACTATAGGTGGTATAAAAATAATTTCAACAATGTAAAATTAAGCTCCAATTAAATAAGCCAAATAATTATTGAATATTAAACTAATAAAAAATAAAAAAAATAATTTGGTAGCATTGTAACTTTTGTAATTCCAGCAATGGACAATGGAATGAACTTTTTATGTGTAAAAATTCAGTGTAGACATGCATGCATACTAAAAGTTCTTACGAATTGTACCTATAATGAATCTGAAAATAGTCTTTTTTTTAAAGCAAACTTTTTTGTTCACGAAATTTTTGTAACTTTAAAGTTCTTCTATCTCATATGATTTAATACAATTTTTACATGTTTTTGACGATATCTCAATTGGAGCAAGCAGGTTAGATTATCTAGGCGACAACATTCTCAATGTATGATTATTGTACTACACTAACCCTCTTATTCATAAACATACATTAGATACGTTTTAGCTATAGAATGCTTTGTCTTTGTCAGTTGCATTGTCAAATGTGCAAGATAGAAAAAGACAAAGGAGAGATTAGCAACACTCTAGCTAAAATATGTTTATGAATAAGGGGGCTATTGTTTATTGATACACAAAACATAAATTTTTCAATATTTATTCAAAAGAAGAGTGGAAAATTTTGATAAGTAGTGAATGTCCTTTATTTAATCTGAAACTTCATGATAAATGTTAATCTGAAGGTCTTGCAAATATGAAACCTATACTGTAGAGCAAACATCTGTGAAGTTATAATGTATTTAACTGTTCTTTAATATGTTTATTTAATAAAAATGTTATCAGTTCACTGTTATGCATTATGAAAAGGTACCTAAATATTTATCTTTTTTTGTGGAAGGTGGCAAACAAGTGTGCTTACTGCAGCCTAGACATCTACACAAAACCCGGGGGCCGACCGCCTAACTGAAATGCTTTTATTTAGGACATTATCGTGTCTGTTTCATACTGCCTATTAAAACATTTTGCTCAAGTTATGTGGATGAAAACACTTCCAGGAAAAAAATTGGTGGTACGAAACAAATAAGATGTTGTCATAATCGAAAGCAAAACTCTCATTTCTGAACCTTGCCGAACTTCGCTTTCGCGATGAGTTAGGCGGTCAGCCCCCAGATATAAACTCTATATTTTAAATAAATTATTTAAAAAATCAATTGAATTTTGGTAAATTTAATTATGAATCTGTGATGCCACTGCTACAACGCCGGGGTCCTGGATTTGATTCCTGGGTAGGGGGCTATCAGAGATAATGGTGTAGTCCTTTATCTCTGGTACTATTGGGCTTTTTCCATTTTCTGGAAGTTTCCCAGTACCTCGGAGTTTGGTAATGTGCCCGAAGATGGCAACAGGCTCACCATCTGTTACATTAGCCAAAAACGAAACCGGCGAATCATGGATGTTGTGATACTACTAACAGGGGTCTCCCTGTTTCTTCAGTTGTATATTTTATGATTTTAAACTACTAACAGGGGTCTCACTTCAGTTGCATATTTTTAATTCGGGTCCATTTGCACTTGCTGATTGCCTGGTGAAGTAAACTTGTGCCATAACATCAGTAACTTTCAAACTCCCCACTGGTATAAAATATGTACAAGACTCAAGACCCCAAAGACATTCGTGTATAGTGACTATGTATGTATTTTGATTCCATTTTTATTTTAATATTGTAAAGTGGTTGCAAACATTCAGATATGTTTTTTTTTTATTGACTTTTAAATATTTTTTTTGCTTCTCTAACGCACTGGGCAAATGGAAGATTTAAGTTCGATAAATAAATAAAATTCTGTCTAAATTATGTTGAACGACAGGCTTAATAAATTCATGAAAAAAAAAATATTTACGTCGTACGACGCCTGACGTGGACGTTAGCCGCCTGGAGACGCCTCGCGAGCTCCTTATACGTGTCTGTGTCTGCCTCAATCTCCACTTCGGCTTTCAGCAGGGCAAACTTCATGCGCCACCCGCGCGCCTCCACCCCATGCACCAAACGAGCTCTCAGGACCACCCCACGACCGAGGTGGCGCGCACTCAGCCTCTGCTCGAGCACGAGCATAATTCTCGTCAGCTATAGTCTTGTCTTGTCAAATTGAAAAAGATAAACGCTCCGGAACCGACGCGGTAAGCCAATCCGTCGCACACCATAGCGGGATCACGGGCCACTTCGACAACCATTGAGCACCACTGCACTTCACGTATCACAACAATATCTCGCACTCTAATTTCACTTGTCCAACATTATTTTTGTTGAATACTGCAGTAATCGCGCACGACGCGGTCGCTTTCACAATGATAAACACGGGATGATACCGGTTCAGAGACGAAAATTCAGATTTGCGAGATTCCCGATTGAGCAATGAAAAATATGCGTAGCAAACGAATGACGGAAAGAAAACGACTGGCTAGAATGGCAGCTGATTGGCCGACGGCGCGGCGAGCTCGGTGATTGGATCGAATCCAGATCGTGCCGGTTTACGGAGGCCGCGGGCGGATCGCGTTGATGCATCGCGCGACGTCATGACGAAATAGTGAGGTGACACGTTTCACACTACTGCCACAATGTTATCGATTTAAATTACCGTTTTTAGGGTTCCGGCCGTCTGCAGCTATGCTAGTAAACTATTCGATTTGAATAGAAGGATTACACATTTAGCATTAGCTATGCAGAGAAAGTCACAATAAAATCTTGAAAAATATTTTTTAGGGTGGAATATAAGAATATTCCTTACACGTAAAGTGGAGCAGTATTTTTTTTCTTCACGCACCCGATTGTGTAAGATGTTAATGGATAGGTAATAAAAAATATTCTGAGTTTGAGAGAACCCTTTCTCAATTAAGGATACAGTTTATAAAATTAAGCTTTAAGTGCAAAATGTTGTTAGACTCAAGTGTCCTCCTTCTCTATCAGCCAAACAGTATTCCCAATGTATGCAAAAACTCATGGTGATAAGATATACGCCGAATTCAAAAGGAAAACTGTCACAGAATAGTAGACTCTACAAGTTTACAAGTAGAAGTCGATCTAGGTACTTATTCAATTTAATTGAACTGAACCCTACATTCCGCGCGGCGCGATACGCACTTGCTCGGTGTTTTTATGAATGTTAAAGTATAAAACGTTTATATATAGCGATATGGTTAGAACACGTGAGTGAATAGGATATTTTTAGTTTCATGCGCTCGTCCTGTTTAAGATCGACTGTTAGCCGGATATAATAATGGTTAGATGCAGTTTCGGCCAATTGTGGGTTACATTGTAGTTAATTCGAGCGGTCCGGTTTGTACTGTTGACGCTGCCTGTTGTTAGTTTACCGCTCGTTTGAACAACATTGTCAACATCCGTTCACAACACTACGATTATGTTTATGCCTGACCTCCGACAACATTACAAGCGCAGATTCGTTGTCACGAATCTGCGCTAGTAATGTTGTCTACGAAATCTTCGAGCAAAACATAAACAACAAGTTACGTAGGTACTTATAGTATCAATATTATATCAAATACTTCAACACACATCACACTTAATCAGGATTATATTTAAACATTACGTAGGTATTTATCAATAAAGAATTTATTTATACATACATATAGGTATATTTTAGGTGCTATTTATAACAGCAAATCAAAGTTGCATAACTTAATTTCTAGTATCTTACCAAATCATATCACTTAAAATAGACCCAGCTGGTACTCAAACTGGTAATGAAAATAAAAAATCAGCCAGCTATGAGGTATTGTTATGTGTATGGAGAAGACAACCAGCCGGTTCCACTTTTAAATTGATTTGACAGATATTTACGTAAGACGTTTCCATGTCAACTGTCATGTTACTTTGTGAAAGTGTGATAAATTGACTCTTGGAAACTATAAATGTGCTACCAAGGTGGACCTTGTTTTGCTGTAAAAAGCACTCAACAGGAGTTTAGTACTTTAGTAGGTCAATATTGCTATTGAACTACATGTACTAAATCAACTACCTGCTAACTACTTATGCTAAAAATCTAGTCCACGTAAGAAAGACAGGGAAGGGAACATCGACCGTCAACCGTCACTATCAGAATTTTATTTTATTAAACAAATGACCATTCGGCAAGAGAATGTTGAAGGTAGACGAGGCACGAGAGGTATGTCAGGACCGGGATATCTGGCGCTCTACACTCTCTGCCTACTCGGTTAGGGACCTGGCGTGAAGATACATACATACCATTTGGCAATAGCTACCCTCTGATTAAAGACAAAAAGGTCTTATCACCTATTTAGTCTAAGTAGCAAGCTATTGGAAGTCATTTATACTAGGTAGGTATAACTCAAAAAAAAAAACTAAAAGACATAGGCGTTTCTAATGTTGTGGCCCAAAGGTAGGTATTTCGAAATAGGTAAATGCTACAGATGTTTTCAAACAGACGCATTATTTAATAATATTTAATGGTTATATTAGATATCGATGCCTAGAAGTACATATAAAGTCATGTATCTATCGAACTGGAACGTGACTGACTGTCTATACCAGTGATTCCCAAAGTGGTCTATATCGACCCCTGGGGGTCTATGACAACGTGAAAAAAGTCTGCGAGAACGAAAAAAAAAATTGAGGGTCCATGAAATTAAAATGGGGGTCCACGATAATGGATCTCAACACATACACTGATAGTACCAATTTACTTACATCATACCAGTGATTCCCAAAGTTTTCCATGGGAGACTCGATGGGGGTCTACGTAGGCGTGAATAAAAATTGGAAATATGGGCATGTGATATAAATGTAGCAAGGACGGAGGTCCACAGAAACCAGAAAAAATTGTAAAGGGTCTACAAGAAAAAATAGTTTGGGAACCACTGGTCTATACAAAAGCTAGGTACTAGAGCTTTAGTATTTGAACCGTTATACACATATGTCTATAATTACTCTCAACCGAAAACAGATCATTCACTTCATTGGCGTGAAGATACATACATAATACTCTCAACCCGTTTTGGATATTGGCCTCTTGTCGATAGCGTTTCAAACAATTAAGCTCAATAATCCCGAACAATTATCATGTTTAAGTCAATAGAACTGCAATTCACAATATCCGCGCAATTAATGGCGAATCGTGTCAGCACGTTAACAACCTCGGCCAGTTGGGGTGAGCCAACTCCACGGTTTGGTTTCAGCTGGTTCGCGCCACCTTCGCTTGAATTGCTTAACATAATTTATTATCTTTAAACATATGCAAATAGTCAAATGTTTTATTGCTAAATTGATAATTAAGTACATCGTATAAGGTCACCAATCATTAAATCAATCAAACACGATGTTGGCAGATAGACCTTCTGGCCATATAGGTACCTACCAATTTTAAACACGCAAAATCTACGTAGGTAGTGACTTTAACGAGTTATCTAATCCGATGAAAATCAGCGCCTGATATTTTTTTATGTAATGAAAGTGGCAAAGAAGCATGCAATTTACATTGATGTTAAATGATGACTGCAGCCTATACACACAAAAACCAGAGTTCAAAATGCAGATGCGTTACCACTCCTGAGGCCTAAGGAGTTATGCCTATGTGCCACCAGTAAGAGTATTCCAAATATTTCAATTCAATTCTATTTCAGTCATTTAATCGTTTTTCATCAATAAGTATTTAACCTTCGGAAGTTAACAATTGCTACCTAGCTACAAAAAATGCCACAAAGCAAACGCAGAGCAAATTGATAATGATCCTGATCTATTCACAAAGTAAAGATATTTACGAAATCGTGCGCACAGATCTGAACGGTCTACTTTATTAGTTCTTACCGAAAACTGGCAAATATTTAGACAGGTGAAGGTGGGCTAGACAGTTATAACAAAGTTACGGTTGCTTTATCAAACAAACTGTAACGGAGCGCCGCGCAATGGGGCCATCGAACCTCTTTACCTTGCGGCCGACTTAAATAGAAATATAAATGCTACATGTATAAAACCTGATCTTACGCTAATCTCATTGCGATCGACAAGCCATTTGGTAAGCAACGAAATAGGTATAACACTGCAACAATAACAGGCCTCAGGTCTTGTCTCTATAAAACACGAGAAGCACAAAAAGTACTGCATAAAAGTACACTCGAAAAGCACAACCCTCTTTCTGGCAGAATCTGGTAAAGTCCAATAAGGGTCCAAGTAGGTCTATAACCTACTTTTTAACGTGTCAAAAAAGAAAGAGATGATGCAAATACACAACTATGCGAGGTCAATATTATAAAATAAATGACTTGACTATCTACTAACATCAAAAGTAAAAAAGCTTAAGCAGGAACAAAATTATTTAAAACAAGATAAAAGTGGAATTGAACACTAATACGCGACCAAACAAAAACCAATTCGAACAGGTTCATCTAGTTTCAAATATCCAACCGGGCTAAATATAGCGCAGCGCAATTTGTGCGAAAAGGAGGCGGAATTGCTAACGGACGGTGGATTTGTGCATCACATGATTCGAGGATAGAACTATTAGGTTGGGGAAAAAGTTTCTTCGCATTTTTTAAGATAATTCAAAACATTTTTTAATATAGTTTATTTAAATTTAACTAAAGTACGTATGTACCATTTTGTTCGATAACCTTTTGCCATCTTGTAGGTAGGGACATGATCCCATTGCTGTAAAAATTTTGGGACTTCTCATCAAAATACCGCGACAAGTGGATTTGGCAGTCCTCTCGTGATGTTAACCTAACATTGTATAAAGAATTCTGAAGAGACCGAAACAGGTGGAAATCTGAAGGTGCAAGGTCAGGACTATACGGCGGATGCATTAACACCTCCCAGCCAAACTCTCTTAATTTTTGCTGAGTGGCTATAGATGTGTGAGGTCTAGCGTTATCATGATGAAACACCCCACCCCTTCTGTTGATCAATTCCGGCCGCTTTCTCTCAACTTTTTGCTTTAATCACATCAGTTGTTCGCAGTAGAGTTCAGAATCGATAGTCCTGCCTGGTGGTAATAGCTCATAATGAATAATGCCCTTCCAATCCCACCACACACACAACATCACCTTATTGCGAGTTAACCCGGGTTTCGCCACAGTCTGTGAAGCCTGACCGGCCTTTGACCACGACCTTTTTCGCACGTTCTTGTCGTACGTGATCCACTTTTCATCACCAGTTATCAGCTTCTTCAAAAATGATTCGGTTTCATTACGTCGTAATAAAGTATCACAAATGAGTACACGGTTCATTAGGCTTCTTACAGTGAGCTCGTGAGGTACAAAAATATCGAGCTTTTTTTTGTACCCAGCTTTTTTCAAATGCGCCAAAACTGTTTTGTCATCAATTCTCAGTTCTTCAGCTAATCGTTTAATGAGATCAAGGCATTTTAGGCAATCTAAAATCATTGGTAGACATTACCAAAATATATTTATACACAGATGTGGACAAAGGCTAGCCACAATGAATGGTCCTGGGTCACCCTAATCCAGCGATCGGTCGTCGGTCCATTTCTACGCTTCGTCTTCCGATACGCGGTCGCCATTCAAGAATTCTTCTGCCCCCACGGCCGTCAGTTCTTCGAGCTATGTACCCTGGCTACTGCCTACTGCCAGATGAGTATCGCTATTCGATGTCGGTAACTTTGGTTCTCATGCGGATCTTCTCATTTCTGATTCGATCGGTGCTACTGTTGTTCAAATATTGATTAGGGAAATATTTATGATTGATGTTGAAGAACTGGAAAACTCTGTATCAGTCAAGGAAAAGGCTGTAAAAATATATTTGGAAAAATCTTGGAACAACATAGTAATATGTTCTTAGATTTTCGCGAGCTACACTCATTGAAATAAAACTATTTTTACGGATTTATCTCGCGTATATTAAACTAAAATTATTTTTAAAATCAACCCGACGTTTCGGTCGCTTTTCAGCTTCCTTGGTCCCGGGCAGGCTGAGGTGACATTTGTCTGACAGAAGTTTGAAAAAATTATATGTAGCTACCTCCATCGATTTCGTAAACGCCTTTCGTAGCGTTCAGGGTTAACACAATAATTACTTATAGTATCTTGAGGTCTTGCAGACTGACAGTCTTGCAGACGCGAGATAAATCCGTAAAAATAGTTTTATTTCAATGAACATAGTAATACAAAAGCATTGCAAGGTCTTAGGAATTGGCGTGCATGTATGAAGAGAATGTCAGGACCAGGATATCTGGTGCTCCACACTCTCTGCCTACCCCATTAGGGACCTGGCGTGAAGATACATATACATATACAAAAGCAGTAGGTGCAGATCAAAGCAAACGTAATATTAGACTACCTAATCAGGAGTGATCGGCAAATAAGTGAAACCTGTCCGAATTGCCGTCGCGCCAGTATCCACCGACTCGTGACTTTCGTTATCGATCTTCAATGTTAAACAGTTTCACTGCTCATGATATATTAATAGACCAACAATCAGTCGCGTCGCGCACATACACAGTTTGACTCTCGTAGCAAAGAAGACGTTCCAAAAATGTATGGAGCTTGGGCCTGCATCTTGTACGCTATATTGAGAGAAGCATAAAATACTAAATCAATTTCAGCTATTGAAATCGTTTATTATACCTTCAATTAAACTGTCGTAAGTATATTATTATTTAAAAAAAAATAATGTCATAGTAGCAATATGGTGACATATTGTTGTCATACAAAACTTACATAAAATAAATATTTCCGACAAAAAAAAAATCAAACGATTCAAATTATTTTTTGAGTATTTTTCCATGATTCTACGTATCTTTCTCTATCTATACTTCGTATTATAAAGCTGAAGAGTTTGTTTGTTTGTTTGTTTGTTTGCTTGAACGCGCTAATCTCAGGAACTACGGGTTTATTTGGAAAATTCTTTCAGTGTGAGATAACCCATTTATCGAGAAAAGTTTTAGGCTATATTATTATAACATCACGCTAAGACGAATAGGAGAGGGTAGATAACATTACAACCGCACGAAGCCGGGGCGGGCCGCTAGTCTTTAGATATAGTGTACAAGACGTGAGCCCAACATGAAACTGCGTTATACCACTCATTATCTCATAGGGTGAGATTCACAGACCGCGCTACGACTTTGAGCAAAGTACGCTTACCCATGGCTACTATTCTACTCCTAGCGATTGTTGTGATGTCACACATACCTAACCTTTAACCATTTAATAAAATTAAATGTAGTTCTTATATGTATACGAAAAGTGTTTTAGAAATTTGTCTCGTAGTAGGTACCTACCAGTTCCAAACATAAGCGTGATCTATCGACGAAATGAACAGAAGCAAAGTACTTCTCAACAATGAAGAAGCTGAAAAATGTTCGTTTTGTTTTGAAATTGTGATATGGTTACGAAAATAATGGTAACGAAAGGATTAAGGAATTACTGGTACCTATTATTATTATTCATCAATCCCCGAATAATAGTTTTCGGGAAGATAGTAATCCTCTCTAGTAATAAAAAAATATGTTTTACATAAGTTCATTTCTATCATAATAACAACTGCCACAGTAGTCTAGTAGTAGCAGGCCTCTACACTGGGGTCCTGGGTTCTATTCCCGGGGCGGAGGCTATCAGAGATAACGGTTTAAAAGCCTTTAACTCCGGTTCTATTGAGATTTTTCCATTTTGTGGAGGCTTCCCAGTACCTCGATGTTTGTTAATGTGCCCGGAGATGTCAACAGGCTCGTCACTTGTTACAGTCATGGGCCAAAACCTAACCGCCAAATCGTGGGTGTTTGCAAATGTTTTATGTAAGTTCAATACCATTTAATCCTTTAATATGAAGTAATCTATTATTAGCAGATAACTGTTTATAAAAGAAAATATTACTGTGCACTCAATATTAAAAAGTGGATGAAAGTAAAATAGGGTACTATAAATAGACTCATGTCACCGAACGCTGTGCCACAAGTGAATAACAAGGGCCGCAATTGAGCAATAATATGTTAATTAAGCTTGAAGGGCCCCAATGAATTGGTCAAAGGCTTTGGATGTAATGCAACTCGCACGTTCTATTTTTAAAACGAATAGTGATGTACACTGTACGATTATCGATTTATTTGAAAACCGATGTTAATTTTTATACTAAAAAAATAATGGGATGGAATATGAATGTATATTCACGCAAGTTCCCTTTTAGGGTAGACGGGACTGGCGGCAAATATTCCATAAAACTCCGGGGTACTGGGAAACTTCCGGAAAATGGAAAAATCCCAATAGAAGCAGAGATAAAGAATTTTAAACCGTTATCTCTAATATCCCCCGACCCGGGAATCGAACTCAGGACCTCCAGCGTAATAGTAGTGGCCTGCTACCACTACGCTACTGAGGCAGTTCAGAGGCATCTCAATAAGGACTTTACACCGATATCTCTAATATCTCACGATCCGGTAATCGAACCCAGGATCCCAGCGTAGTAGTTGTGGCCTGCTACCACTAGGCTAATATACTTGCCGCTAAATGGTAGTGTTCAGCACTATCGTGTTCCGGTCAGGTGGTAATGTACGGCCCTGTAATTTCCGGCAGAGGCATAACACCTTAGGCCTCAGGAGTGACAGCGCATCTGCATTTTGACCTCTGGTCATTGTGTAAGTGTCTATAGGCTGCAGTCATCACTTAACATCAATGTGAACTGCATGCTTGATTGCCACTTTCAATACATAAAAAAAACTAGGCTACTGACGCAGTGCTTTGAGAAATTTTATAAAATGCTGAAATTCAATCTTACAGATCTTCCATCTTAGAATTTTCAATCTACCGTCTAGAAAGATATAAACTAAAAATACCATTGGTCTTAGTGCGGTCTACGAACCTCGCCCTTAATCGTAGGCCATCAATCTGAAGGACACAATACACATACATTGCAGTTTTCTTAAAATTATCGAAATATTTTATTTTTTTATTATTTTTTTTATTTAATTACGTTATGTCAAATCATCAAGATACTGCAAAGTGGTTATTGTAATGATACATAATACGATCTTCAGATTAAAACTGCACGTAAGCAACTTTTACCCGGGATCAAAAATAGACCATTCTAATATATTTTCCTCATCATGAAAATTAAAGTGTCAATCATCCAATTGTGTTCTCAGTTGCAGCGGTATTCGAGTTTAATATAAAATGCACGTTGCAATTGTTAGTGACACGCTAGGGTCGCACAGGTCACGGATGGGACATGCGGGTCGCGGATTGAACTAGCCGGTATGTGGAATGCTCGGGCTACGATAAATGTACTTCGACTGACGCTTCTACGTTTTCTAAGCATGTAAATATTTTTCGGAACACAGAATTTTGTGGTTTTTAGTCAAAATTACCAAAAATGATGAAAATAAAATAGCCATGGGTAAAGTTCTAGGTGTGAAACACCAAAGTCAATAGTAAATTCTACTATGATATCTGTAGCGTCCACTACATTAAGGCGCCAACTAGTGGAATACAATGAAACCTCACAGTACTTGTCTAGTACGGTAGATGGCGTGCATTCGAATTACATCGCACATGCGAAGATTTCTCAAGAGTTGGCATATATACAACTTCCCAACGTCAATCGTTGGGCCGCGGCCCGCCAGGCGCTACCACCTCGCCTGGTCGGAGGATCCTCCCTTTTCGCCGGAAGAACACTTTCACCCGTTCCTCCACTAAATAATAAAATATAATAATAATAATAACTCCTTTAATAAAATCAAAGGCAGTCAAATGTAACAAATCAGTAGGAATGTGGAGTTTGTACTCTGCAACAGCAAAAACACTATCGTTCCTAAATGTATATTTTCTGTTATATCTATAAATTAGGCCCAGCAGTTTGAGTATAATACCTTAGACCACATGAGTGGCAATAACATAAAATAAAAATAAAATACGCTTACACTCACAGCCCCACAGCAGGTATAAACTTGTGTCGTGGGTGCCGTTGTACACATACAACACATACACAAACACCCAGACCAGAAACAAATATCTGTAGGCAATGCATCTACATTGAAACTTCCAGTCTCATGTAGATGTTTATAGGCTATACTGTATTACTTACCATCAATGTAAACTGTATGCTTGTTTATGCCACTACATAACAAAAAAAAAAAAATAACGGAAGGCTATAGAGACATAATTTTTGTCGCATCACGACACACTTCGACACATTAATAACCTGCCTTTAATAATGGCTACCCATTATACGTCCCACTGCTAGGCACGAGCCTCTTCCCTTTTTGGGGGGAGGCCTGGAGCTTACTCCACCACAGTGCTTGTCGGAGGCCTTATGGGTATAAGGCCTCCGACAAGGTTTAACGACTGCTATTTATCGTAAGCGACCAAGACCGACGGCTTAACGTGCCCTCCGAAGCACGGAAACGCGCATTTTGATTTGCCACTAGCGGCCATCCATCACACACCTGACCGCGCCCGTAATGCTTAACCCAGTAGATCGCTTATGATTTACACCATACGCTCTTCAAGTCTGCCTTTAATGTATTCAAAATGACCATTCTCAGCCACCAAACTTCGACAATTACAAAACATTTAAAGAGTTACCGCGGTCAATTGGTATAATTCGTGGCACTATTTTAGCGTGTGATCACAAGTCGTGATTGTATTACGTGTAGTATATATCCATAAATTACATGCATTCACGTGATGAATGGAGATATACTGTAATATAATGAACGTTGAGTGTGATTGGCAGTATTAAGTACATATAGGTATTTTCAAAGCGATTCAGTAGATTCACTCGCTTAAACAATAGGTTTACAGATATATCTGAACAAAATATATTGTATGTCAATTTTTTGTAGTGTAATGAAGGTGGCTAACAAGCATGCAGTTCTCTTTGATGTAAAATCATGACAGCAGCCTATATACCCGCACAAAAACCAGAATTCAAAATGCAGATGCGTTGCCATACCCGAGACCTTAGTTGTGTTGTTTGTATGCAAACAAAATTACCATCTATACGGAACACGATAGTGCTGAACACTACCGTTAGACGGCAGATAGATTACTGTCCTACTTTATTCTATATTGTCTTGAAGTAATTTCTTTTAGCGATACGACTGTGTGCTCGTTCTACTTTATTATTTTAATTTTGTTATTTGTGTGTCAAGTACGAGTTTTTCTATGCATTCGAATATATAATAATTGACAAAACTTTTGTGGTAGTTAACGATAGAGGTACTTTGTAGTGAGAGCTAAAAATAAGCTAGTTACAAAGGACACGTTCCACGTTGGGCCCGCGCCTTGTATGTCACCATATCAAAAGATAGAGAAAAATACGTAGAATCGTTGAAAAATATCTACTCAAAAATATAATATGAAACGTTTTTTTGTTGGAAATATTTATTTTATGTAATTTTTTTATGACAACATTTTTTTTTTTTAATGTAATTGAAGTGGCAAACAAGCATGCAGTTCACATTGATGTTAAGTGATGTCTGCAGCCTATAGACATCCACACAAAGACCGAGGTCAAAATCCAGATGCGTTACCACTCCTGAGGCCTAAGGTGTTTGTTATGCCTCTGTGCCGGAAATTACAAGGCCATACATTACCACCTGACCGGAACACGATAGTGCTGAACACTACCATTTAGCGGCAAGTTTATTAGGTAATGCGGTGGTGCCTACGCCCGCGAGCTCCATCACTGGAGCTCTACCACCAGTAAAGAATATGTCACCATATTGCCAATATGACTTTCTTGTTTTTGAAATATACTAACGACAATTAATTGAAGGTATAATAAACGATTTGAATAGCTGAAAATGATTAAGTTTTTAATGCTTCTTCTCTTAATGTAGCGTACAAGGTGCAGGCCCAAGCTTCATACATTTAGGAGCTTTACAGTTGAAATGAGATACGATGAAAGTCATATCGATTAATGCGATGGTAAAGTCATTAAAACAATTTTGTGATTCTCGCGGTCTGTGCTGTGGTCAGAGAATATGTAACAATACTACGTATAGAATGGACACTTCGACGTCCTGCCCGATTTCCCCGCCTCACCCAACCACCCCTCCTCTTATGGGCAACGTTTGGTGTTCTCTACGTGCTACGCACACAGGTGCACGTGTAAATATACGCCACTGATTGATGTCTGTGTAACAGAGACCAAATTAAGCGTTTGTATGGAATTTTGGCGGAGCGTCCGCGGTATGCTTTGGTAATAGTATTCAGACTACTAGATTCAAAGTTTTTGATTCTTTTTTAAATACTGTTTTCCATCTTGTTAAGGCACATCTTTGTAAAAAATACGATATAAGTTTAACGGTATATTATTGTTACATATCTCGTTGTCAGTGCCGGATAAAACCGGTGCGGGGCCCGTAGCAAATGTGACGATGGGGCCCTAGAGTTACTAACATTGCCTACTGAAATTTAGGACGTAAATAAAACAGAACATTTACGAAAAAGAATCGAAAACCATATTAGGAGATTCCTTCTGTAAGTATTGTGGTATTGCCAACTTGCAACATAATAATATACCTATATAATTACAGTGTGGCCAACGCTCACTTTGAGAATAGCTAAGATGTAATACATTTTTTACATATTTGTGGTTTTTTTTGGGCACACACGCGGGGCCCTCCAAGGCGCGGGGCCCGTAGCATTTGCTGCCTCCTGCTATATGACTAATCCGGCACTGCTCGTTGTCTGTTACACATCCATATCATAAAATATAATAAAAGAGACGCACTTACCTTGAACGCAAAGAAAAAAAAACAAAAGAACCTTTAGAAAAATCTTAAAAAAAGGGATATTTTATTACATCTTATCGTCATATGCATTCAAATATATCGATAAAAATTTATCCCATAAGTATCGATAATTTGTCCTAATTCGATATGAGAATCACTTTACATAGTTTACATCTCTAGCGTACTTTGGAAAAGAGCGCTCTCTGTCGGTAAGTAGAGCAGGGAGTTTTGGCGGGAACCTTGAAAGAGGCGTGTGGTGCTCATAATTTATTTCATTTTCTTGGTGTATGTATGAGTTAAATTAAATAAAGTTGGTGGCATTTTGTTTGATATAGGTTTATAACAGTGCCCGTGTATAGTGAAATGGAATAACAGTGCCAAAACACGGCTTTTCAGGTTGCCGCCAAAACTTCATTGTAAAATGTTCTGGTAAAGTAGCCATCGCTTTACTCGAATTACTGACTGTGACTCTGACTGACTTTGACTGATAATTAACTGACTGAATGATTCTAACTTTAACGCTGCTTTTATACGAATACGAAATATTGTTTTACTTGACACTGGCAATATGCGTAATAGCGATGCCATAACATTAAAAAAAAAGTTGAGTAGCGGATTTTTGGCGGGAACCTTGAAAGAGGCGTGTGGTGCTCTTATTTTACTTCATTTTCTTGGTGTATTTTGGAGTTATATTTAATAAAGTTTATGGCATTTTGTTTGATATAGGTTTATTACTGTGCCCGTGTATAGTAAAATAGAATAACAGTGCGAACACATGGTTTTTCAGGTCATTGCCTTCAAAACTTTATTATAAATGGTCTGGTAAAGTAGTCATCGCTTTTCTCGAATTACTGACTGTGACTCTGACTGACTGATAATTGACCGACTGACTCTTACTTTTACGCTGCTTATGACGAATACGAAATATCGTTTCACTTGACACTGGCAATATTCGTAATAGCAATGCCATTATTTAAAAACAAAAACATATTAAATAAAAACTATATTTTACTGGTGGTAGAGCTCCAGTGACGGAGCTCGTGGGGCACCACCGCATTACCTAATATACTTGCCGCTAAATGGTAGTGTTCAGCACTATCGTGTTCCGGTCAGGTGGTAATGTACGGCCCTGTAATTACCGGTACAGACGCATAACACCTTAGGCCTCAGGAGTGGTAACGCATCTGCATTTTGACCATGGTCTTTGTGCAAGTGTCTATAGGCTGCAGTCATCACTTAACATCAATGTGAACTGCAAGCTTGTTTACCACTTCCATTACATAAAAAAAATAACGCCATCTTTG
Source organism: Macrosoma leucophasiata (assembly GCA_036365455.1). Taxonomy (NCBI): domain Eukaryota; kingdom Metazoa; phylum Arthropoda; class Insecta; order Lepidoptera; family Hedylidae; genus Macrosoma; species Macrosoma leucophasiata. The sequence goes on from JAWQUS010000015.1 coordinate 7,416,645, forward strand.
AGTTCAACTTTGCACTATTTAGACATACTGCGTCGATTGATTTCATTTTTGAATATCAACTCAAAAAAACATTTTTTTTTAAATCAGTCATATTCTGATGTTCAAAGTACTTACCACAACTCAGGCGAGTATGGTGGCGAAGTGGTGACCAGAGACGGTGGTGGCAGCAACGCGTCGTTTGACAACTGTTGACAATAGAATTGATATTTAGACCGTAACTTCAGACCATTCAGACTATATATGTAGTAGCAGAGAATATGTAATAATACTACGTATAGAATGGACACTTCGACGTCCCGTCCGATTTCCCCGCATCACCCAACCTCTTCCCCTCTTATGGGCGACGGTTGGTATTTTCTACGTGCCACGCACACAGGTGCACGTGTAAATACACGTCACTGATTAATCTCTGTGTAATAGAGACCAAATTAAGCGGTTGTATGGAATTTTGGCGGAGTGTCCGCGGTGTCATACTAGCAAGAAAATAAATCAGCCATAATGCTGGGACATGCAGGACGCATCCAACGTTTTGCGGGACTATTTTATTAATTCTTAGATAAGATAAGTCATTTATTAGCTAGAATACAATTACATTTTTAGAATCTTAATACTATTTTAATGTCAGAACATGTATTCAATCCGCAAATGCTTGTATTATACATTATTGATTTTACAAGATAATTATTATTACATTATTTAAATTGATTGAGGCCATACAGAGTTGAATAACATTAAAATTATAGATATAGTCTACTTAGATTAAGGTAATTGAAAACTTACATAATATATTGGATTAATTAGAATTATTATAACAACATATTTTATATTCGTTTATGTCATATATACAATTGTCAAGAAGCCATTTATGTAAGGTTCGTTTGAACTTATTACCCTCAAGTTTTTTCATGAATGCAGGAAGGGTATTATAAACAGATATACACATATAATATGCGTTTCTTTTATAGATGTCTTTATGGCAAGGAGGATGATAAGGTAGATCAGCATAAAAGCCCCTCTTTTGTCGAGAACAAACGTCGGTGTATTTTTTAAAGAAATATGGATGCTTCTTAACAAATATGTATAACTCTTTAATGTACATAGACGATAAAGGTAGGATGTTAAAGGATTTGAAAAGAGGCCGACAGCTTACAAAGCGGGATTACATCCAGCATTGAAAGAAACATTTATTTTGACACACAGCGAGACACATAAAACGTAGGTAACAAAGAAAAGACAACACAATATCGAAAATTAATATTAGGTCGGGGAAAAAGTTTCTTCGCATTTTTTAAGATAATTCAAAACATTTTTTAATATAGTTTATTTAAATTTAACTAATTAATGTATGTACCAATTTGTTCGATAACCTTTTGTCATCTTGTAGGTATTGACATGATCCCATTGCTATAAAAATTTTGGGACTTTTCATCAAAATACCGCGACAAGTGGATTTGGCAGTCCTCTCGCGATGTTAACCTAACATTGCATAAAGAATTCTGAAGAGACCGAAACAGGTGGAAATCTGAAGGTGCAAGGTCTGGACTATTAACACCTCCCAGCCAAACTCTCTCAACTTTTGCTGAGTGGCTATAGATGTGTGAGGTCTAGCGTTATCATGATGAAAGACCCCACTCCTTCTGTTGATCAATTCCGGCCGCTTTCTCTCAACTTCTTGCTTTAATCTCATCAGTTGTTCGCAGTAGAGTTCAGAATCGATAGTCCTGCCTGGTGGTAATAGCTCATAATGAATAATGCCCTTCCAATCCCACCACACACACAACATCACCTTATTGCGAGTTAACCCGGGTTTCGCCACAGTCTGTGAAGCCTGACCGGCCTTTGACCACGACCTTTTTCGCACGTTCTTGTCGTACGTGATCCACTTTTCATCACCAGTTATCAGCTTCTTCAAAAATGATTCGGTTTCATTACGTCGTAATAAAGAATCACAAATGAGTACACGGTTCATTAGGTTTCTTTCAGTGAGCTCGTGAGGTACCCAAATATCGAGCTTTTTTTTGTACCTAGCTTTTTTCAAATGCGCCAAAACTGTTTTGTGATCAATTCTCAGTTCTTCAGCTACGTCGTAACTACTGATACGTCGATCTTGCTCCACTTTTTCAAAAATGGCATCCATTTTATCCGTAATAGGGCGACCAGAGCGAGGTGCATCTTTGACATCAAAATTTCCGGATTGAAAACGCTTAAACCAAATTTGTGCTACTCTCACAGACACTGCACTAGGTCCATAAACATCGCAAATTTTTTTCGCGGCTTGCGTTGCATTTTTACCTTTTTTGTAGTAAAATTTTAAAATGTATCGAATTTATTCATTAGATTCACTCATCTTGACAGGACGAAAAACAAATGAAAATCACACATTAGCCTAATTTTAATTTGGAATTACTTTCTTTAAAATTTTAACTTTCAATGATACCAAAACCAGCCAGATACAAATACTACAGCCAAAGAGATTTTATTACAAGTTCATACATACTAAAAGACTTTTTCCCCAACCTATTACATATACACGTAATATGTGTCTCACGGCTGCCAAAAAGGTGTCCTGTTCAGCAAATGTCAGGTACCTTCATATACAAGGTACGACGCTGACGCTGGTTTTCAACGGGACCCTTAGAGTGAGCGAACCACGGATGTCAAATTTATACATGGTACATACATACGGATATAATACAGATAAGCAATTAAAATAACATACTTAATGAAACGATAAATTTAATACATACTAGCAGATACAAACAATAATAAATAGATTAATACCAAAGTTTATACTGGTGGTAGAGCTCCAGTGACGGAGCTCGCGGGCGTAGGCACCACCGCATTACCTAATATACTTGCCGCTAAATGGTAGTGCTCAGCATTATCGTGTTCCGGTCAGGTGGTAATGTACGGCCCTGTAATTTCCGGCACAGAGGCATAACACCTTAGGCCTCAGGAGTGGCAACGCATCTGCATTTTGACCTTGGTCTTTGTGTCGGTGTTTATAGGCTGCAGTCATCACTTAACATCAATGTGAACTGCATGCTTGTTTGCCACTTCCATAACATAAAAAAAAAAAAAAAAATTAAATATATGTAGATATAAAACATCATAATAATATCGTAATGATAATAAGCAATAGGGAATATTCATGAATTTCTTTTTTCGTCTTTAATTAATCATTTACTTATATATATCGTAGAAAAATTATAAATAGGCCTGAAAATATTAGGGGCCGTTCAAGTATTACGTCAGCACTATGGGGGGGTGGGGGAGTCTTTGCTCTGCTTATTTTGGATGACATGGGAGGTAGGGGATTCTAGATGATGATTACGTCATCGGTAGTTATTTACTTATTACATCAGTAAAATCTAATCACTATGCCAAATCTATTTTCTTATTTTTAAAATTATAAATATAACATTATATTATTAAAAAAAAACAATACATTAATTGAAAAATGTTTACGTAAGCATGGGGGGAGGGGGTAAGAGCTTTGCTTACTTTTGCTGACAAGGGGGATGGGGGGTAAAGAATTGTAATAAATCTGCTTACGTAATACTTGAACGGCCCCTTATAGTTATTTTACAAAGTGAAATTTAAAACATTGAGTAAATTTGAGCTCTTCAAACGCCGTCATTTTGACGACAATAGTTGTAAGATGGCTTTTTGCTTCTTCCATGATTTGTAGAGCAATTGTGACGTCACAACACACGTAGAGTGGTTTTTTACTCTAAACTTTTGTTTTACTTCATACGTATTTTCAATTTTAATTGCTCTACAAATCATGGAAGAAGCAAAAAGCCATCTTACAACTATTGTATAGTACCTAAGTGCAAAAATAGTATTAGAAAAACACCAGACAAAGTGTTATTTCGTCTCGACCAATGGCGGCGCGTTTTGGATGTTTGAATTTCGTTTCCTTATTAACCGACTTCCAAAAAAAGGAGGAGGTTCTCAATTCGTCCGGATCTTTTTTTTGCACTATTTACATAATATTTAATGGCATTAATAATTAAATTTTTGAGACAATTTTAAAGGAGATGTTGCAAAAATGTATGGACCTCCAGCCATGTATTGTAAACAATATCATTAACAGGCAAAATTAATATAAAAACGTTTTTTACTGCATATTTTCACATATTAAGCTTTGTTTGCAGTTACAAAACATTATTTTTAGTTAGAATTGCAAACCAAAACCAACATGGCGAATTAGGTGGGCGACGTCATTATGACATTTTCATTTTTTAATTTGTTTTTTTTTTTTATTATAATAATATATTTAATAATTATGATAATTTAATTATAGTACTTGGAGAAAAAAGTAATATTTTCTAAATACTATCAAAATGGATTTCATGTGTTAATACTATATTAATCGATTCCCAATTAAAAAAAAAATCATCGGAACTTCTTTAAGTTGATCGATTTATTTTTTTGATAATATGTGATGCACTAGTAAGATACAGATAGTATTGGTTTTGTTTTATCTACTTAAGTACTATCCCAATCGTCGGCTGTATCGCCGCCATGTTGAACATCGTTGAAAACGATAAAATCGTTTGAATTAAATGTGGTTGTAACTCTTAAAATATATTCTTGATTAAATTAATTGTATTTTTTTCCGCTTATGCTTTAATTTACCCATTTTTGAGGACATGTACGACGAACCAGAGCCGAGCTCGCAACATCTCCTTTATGCATATTCCCTATTGTGTGGTGGCGCGTCGATCGCCGGGAGCCGGGAGTGGTGCGTTGCGTGCATTGCTCCGTGTCGTTGGTGAGCACCGAGCAGTACTCACAGTGGTAAGGACGGTGGCCTCGCAGCTGGGCTGGAACTTGTCGAGGTCGGCGCGCGGCCGCCGCATCACCTTCTCGCGGTCCTGCTTGTGCTTCCGATCCGCGCCTTTCAGCTTGAACACCTGCAAACGAAATTTTTATTTATACTCTTATCTATAGAACATCCGAAACTCGACCTTCACCGCGCTGATAATAATAACGTAACTTCACGCCTGTAACACCCGAAGGGGTAGGCAGAGGTAAATGTATGCATTCAAGCATACATGCAAACACCCACGATTCGCCGGTTACGTTTTTGGCCCATGTAACAGGTGGCGAGCCTGTTGACATCTCCGGGCACGTTACCAAACTTAGAGGTACTGGGAAATTTCCAGAAAATCCCAATATGACCAGAGATAAAAGATTTTACACCATTATCTCTGATAACCCCCTACCCGGGAATCGAACCCAGGATTTGGACGGGACTTTCACTGGCAGATAGCTTATGTAATAAGGAGTACTTTGGCTACTTTCTACTACCTGCGCCCACGACTTCGTCTGGGTAGGTACTGAACAATCATAAATTCTCATGGGAACGAAGTCGCGGGCACAGCTAGTAAAAGTATGGATGTTCGTTTATTTATTCAAGTTTATTGCTCAATCACACCAAAGCGGAACGGATTTCAATGAAATTATCATTGAACTTTAAAACCCGTTCAGAGGTTCCCTAGAAATTTTTAAGTACACGCGGACTAGTCTCGTATAAAAACAACCCACCTTGATCTGGCAAGCGGCGGCGTGTAGACGAGTATGATCGTCGCTAGCAAAGTAAGTCTCCACCTGGATACGGAAGGGGACACCTTTCTCACCGCCGTGCTTCTTGGCTGTAAACTCCGTTGATATGCAGTTCACCTGGGAAGAGATATTTATAATTGTTTTATATTATTTCGCATTAACACATGCTTGTGAAATATATTTTATTTTTAAAGAAAAATGGAAAGAAAAATTTGACTTCAGGCGAGACTCAAACTCGCGACCTACTGGGAATCTAGTCCAGCCGCTCTTCCAATTGAGCTACTGAAGCCCTGCCCGATTCGGTCGGGTTCAGTCGAATACGTGCGCGACTGACATTTTGTAAGGAAAATTCACGCCTCCAAATATTACGTAAAAAGGCTATTACACGACACGGTATTCAGGGTCCGGCAGAAAGGGTGGGCGCGGCCTCGCGCCGGTTTGCCGATCATTACACTATCCGGTCGACAGCGCCCTAACTCAATTACAGTACAAATACACGGGCCGCTCCGGTCGCCCTAATTAGGGCTCTAACTTCTTAATGTTATTAAACTACCCTGACCCGTGCTATCGTACCCTGAATACCGTGCCGTGTAATAAGTCCTTAAGTTGAAAACATGATTTTTTGTTTGTGTAGATATTTAGTTTATTTATTTATTTCATATAATTAGGCTCCTGGAGAGCACTTTTACATCGTCTTTTTTTTAAAACTCGCCTTGAGTGAATAACCACTAATAATAATCAAAAACACATAATAAATTAAATAGAAACTAAACAATTTTGTATAATATGGAAAGCATCAATTATCAGATATTGTGTTGTCTTTAATCTCATTTGGTAAGTTTACGTCTAAAAAGTATAGGACAAAATTAATTGGGTAAGTCGGGTAATCCGTTTAGAAGTTATCCAGGAATTTTCCATTGTGGAAAATGTGAAATGTAAAATTTTGTGTTTTGTTTTTGTTATGTAAGCTTTTTGTATTGTTATAGTAATTCTATTATTTTGTTTTGATATTGTAGGATAAGGTTCGAGTGCCACTACCACGGTAGTTTTTGTGCATAAGCCAATGTTAACAACCCTAGCGCGACCGCCGGGCGTAGGCATGAAAAGTGAAGTATATACATGAGATTGACTTCTGTACCTTTTTATTCTGTGCCCATAGTTAGCGATGAAAATATGCAGTTTAAAACGTTTTTAAATTGATTTTTCCTGTTTAATGATATTGTGTACAATACATGGCTGGAGGTTCATACATTTTCGCAACATCTCCTTTAGGATGTAAAAAAAACAGAACATTTACGAAAAGGAATCGAAAACAATATTAGGGGATTATATAAATAGAATAGAAAAACTTTATTTGTAACAGCAACATGAACACTAAAACAAAGAACACAAAATCAAGGTTGTTACAAAAAGGTCCCCAATTCAGCATAAAGCCGGTCTTACGAGCGGCGCTGGTCTTCCATTGGGGCCGATTTTGTGACATAAATTAACCTAAATTACGCCAGCAAAACGTCTGTCATCTACAACAGACAATTTTTTTAAATTGGCTGATACGCGGTACACCTTATAACGATGTATGCTTTAAATAATTTATTCGTAATTGACGTACATATCTACGAAAGGAGATGTTGCGAGCTCGGCTCTAGTTCGTGCACGTCCTCAAAAAATGCGTTAATTAAAGAAGAATCCGAAAACAATACAATTAATTTATTCAAGTATATATTTTAGAGTTACTACCACATTAAATTCAAACGATTTTATCATTTTCAACCATATTCCACTTGGCGGCGATACAGTCGACGCTTCTTTAAATTGGAAATCGATTAGTTTAAGTTCTCAGTATTAACACATGAAATCGATTTCGATAGTATTTAGAAAATATTACTTTTTTCTCCAAGTACTTTAAATACAAAAAACAATTTAAAAAATTAAAATGTCAAAATGACGTCGCCCGCCATATTCGCCATGGTGGTTTGAGTTGCAATTCTAACTGCAAATAATATTTTGTAACTGCAAACAAAGCTAAAAAAGTTAAAATATGCAGTAAAAAACGTTTTTATATTGATTTTGCCTGTTTAATGATATTGTGTACAATACATGGCCGGAGGTCCATACATTTTTGCAACATCTCCTTTAATATAGTAATATTATAACAAAAATCAAAGATAACTAAATAAAAATAATAGGCGTTGTTAGAAATAGTGTACCGTTGTAATTAGTGTGGCCAACGCTCACTTTGAGAATAGCTGACTTGTAGGTATTAATAAATAATAAAATTAATAAATACGCTTAATAATTGTTTTATATTATTTCGCATTAACACATGCTTGTGAAATATATTTTATTTTAAAGTAAAACCCAGTAGGCCGCGAGTTCGAGTCTCGCCTGAAGTCAAATTTTTCTTTCCATTTTACTTTAAAATAAAATATATTTCACAAGCATGTGTTAATGCGAAATGATATAAAACAATTATTAAGGGTAAAAGCGACTTCTTTACGATATTCAATAAACTGCAAAGTCTATTATATCGGTTGCCTAACTAGCATAGTTGGCAATAGATGGCGCTGCTGCTACCATAAAGCAATGCAATAAATGTGAAGGAAAGATTTGACAAATCGGGCAGGACTTCAGTAGCTCAATTGGAAGAGCGGCTGGACTAGATTCCCAGAAGGCCGCGAGTTCGAGTCTCGCCTGAAGTCAAATTTTTCTTTCCATTTCACTTTAAAATAAAATAAATACGCTGACACTCACAGCCCCACATTAGGTATAAACCTGTGTCGTGGGTGCCGTTGCACACATACAACACATACACAAAACACCCATATTACATATTTGTGTTTTTTTTTGGGCACAGACGCAGTGCCCGTAGCATTTGCTGCCGCCTGCTATATGGCTAATCCGGCACTGACTTATACAATACCACAATTCAACTAACCTTGATATAAACGCCGACGTCTTTGGTGGGATCCCACAGCACGTGCAAAGCGTTGAGATTGGCCGGCTGTTCCACACGGATGACGCCGTACGATAGCGGTACGTCCACCTGAGGACAAACGGAGAGAAATAACATTTATTTGCAACAATGTTACACGAGGGAAAATGATTCTACGTTACTTCACGCCTGTAATCCCCGAAGGGGTAGGCAGAGGTAAATGCACGATTCGCCGGTTACGTTTTGGCCCATGTGGCAAGCCTGTTGCCATCTCCGGGCACATTACCAAACTCCGAGGTACTGGGAAACTTCCAGAAAATGAAAAATAGAACCAGAGATAAAGGATTTTAAACCGTTATCTCTGATAGCCCTCGACCCGGGAATCGAACCCAGGACCTCCAGCGTAGTAGTAGTGGCCTGCTACCATTAGGCTACTGAGGCAGTTTAATATATATAATGATTCTGGGTCTAGTATTTTACATTACATCGTTACAAATTGGTCCTAACTCAGCATGTGCTGGTTGAAGAACAACCAGCGCTGGTCTTCCGTTAGGACCTTTAAGTTTAGTCATAGACGGCTATACATATATAAATTAGTAACAATATTTAACAAAACAAACAAACACAAAAGAAAGTTTCATAAATATTAAAGAAAAAGATTGAAATGTGACAGCAATGATTGACAGCTTCAAAAACACAAATGTCATATCATTTTATGACTATAACCCGATTTTCTAATCGAGGTGTTCGATAGTGTGCATTGTTCCCATTACATGTTGTATGTAAAGATGTAACGTCATGTAAGTTCTTCTTCTTCTTCTTTGACAATTGGCTTCCACCAACTTCAAGGTATATTCGGCTAAAATCTGGTGCTTGAAGAAGCACAGTAGTTTAAGGATGTGCGGTGTTAAAAAAGAAATGCCGTAAACAAACGAATGCCAAAACGTCATCGACATTGAAGCCATTATTACATTGTTTACTATACTATAGTGACGTCATTTGTCATATTTGCTAATTTTCTTACCTAAAACTGATTAAGCGTACAGAAAAAAAAAAGTACTAAACATATTATCTGCTTTGAAAATGACCACTTGTAATGAAATTAACGTTAACACTTGAAAAGAAACTTATCAACATAAGAATATAATTATATCAAATTGTTTTGATCTCCGGTCTTTGTGTAAGTGTCTATAGGCTGCAGTCATCACTTAATAACAATGTTAACTGCGTGGTCGTTTGCCACCTAAATAACATTAAAAAATTAACCCCCTTATTCATAAACGTACATTAGATACGTTTTAGCTATAGAATGCTTTGTCTTTGTCAGTTGCATTGTCAGATATGCAGGGTAGGAAGGGACAAAGGAGAGATTAGCAACACTTTAGCTAAAATACGTTTATAAATAAGGGGGTAAGACTTTTAGCGGTTTGGCTAGGCAAACTGTTCCCCACTCACCTCGACAATACGTTCGCCCGGCCTCTCGGCGTGCCACTGGGCGATCTGCTCCCTCTCCATGTACTGAAGCCGACGCTCGTGGAAGCATATCTTTATCACGCTCTGTTAACAACAAAACATCATTTGAAAGAAAGAAAGAAAACATTTATTTGGACAGCACAGAGACAAGTTCCACGTTGGGCCCGCACCTTGTACTATATCAAAAGATAGAGAAAAATACGTAGAATCATGGAAAAATACTCAAAAAATAATTTGAATCGTCGTCAAATGGGAGCCCAGATCAGCTTCATGTGAAGTCGATAACATCAATCGACTTGACGCTGATTTTCATCTGGGACTCTTCTCAGTCTGGCGTTCCACACTGTCTTCCAAACCCGTTATAGGCTAGGATCCCACTGCAGAATCATTTCGTTCATCCAGATATGCTGCAAACCTAATTTTTACGTATACATATTTATAATCTAGACAATATATGTTCACTAGGTTGCCCATCAAAATTTGGCCGCAAGTAGTCACCGCGCCGGAAATTACAGGGCCGTACATTACCACCTGACCGGATTACGATAGTGCTGAACACTATCATTTAGCAAGTATATTAGGTAATACGGTGGTGCCTACGCCCGCGAGCTCCTTCACTGGATCTTTACCACCAGCAAAAACTTATTTCACGATTGTTTAAGGTCATATACCTTATATACAACGTGTAACAGGATTAAATGAACAACCCGAAACTAGTTTTTTCAATGTCGTTGACTGAATCGAATTTAGGCATTATTAATATTGGTTATGTTTTATCCCAAAATTAATAAGAATTAAGAAAATTATGGTCACCCATTTGGTGAACATAACCCACCAACCTTCCCATGGCCCCACCAACCTTTCCGGTTATATGGGCCGAATCTCGGGAGATGCGCGCACGAACCGCTCCTCGCTTTTGTCGCGCGCGCATGTGATCTTGACTCCCTACAAGTTCTTTACCTTCTGTGTTTGCATGCGTCCCTATGAGCCACTCTCCCCTTTCTGGGGCATGACTTCACAATAACGCCTTCGGATCCGTCCTCCGGTCGCTCTGTGTTCGGTGTTTTCTTCCTCTGTCTTCGTCCATTGTCTCCGCTTCTGTCCTCCGTCTTATCCTTCCACCAGTTCTAATCTGCTCCGCAACTTGTGCCACCCATGCGCGAAGTCCCGTAGCCGCCTGAAGTTCGCCTCCGACGCCACGAGATCGCGGTAGTATATCGGTCCCACCTCGAGCGGCCTCACGCCGTTCAGTAGGCCGTCCCTAAGCTCGCTATAGAGGGAGCACTCCCACAGGACATGGTGTACGTCCTCTACTTCTGCGTCACCGCAGTAGCAGGACCCCACGTTTGACAACTTCATGCGGAAGAGTCTCCCCCTGAAACAGCCGTGACTTGTAAGGATCTGCGAGACTTGGTAGTCCGGTTCGACCCAGGTTGCCTTGAGTCTTTCCGACACGTCCGGGAAGAATCGATAAAGCTCCCTCCCCTTGTCCGATGTGTCCCAACGCGACTGCCATTCGGCCAGAGCGGACTCAGATGTTCTGAGTTTGACACTCTGAAGCTCCTCTTTGGTAAGCGCGGACTCACGCGCCCCACCTAGTCTGCCAGCACGTCCCACCTCAAGGTCGGCCGGGAGGACCCCGGCGAGAACCGGCAAGGCGTCGGTGCTTGTCGAGCGATACGCTTTGGTCAGAAGAACCATCGCGGGTCTCTGGGTGCGCAGAAGCGCACTCCGCACAACGTGAAGGGACGCTCGCTCAAACCAGCATGCCGCAGCATACGTCACCGTGGCGATGTAAGTGCCTTGGTACAGGACCCGGAGAGCCCTGTACCGTATCCCCCATGAGCACGCCGATACTCTCGACATCTTTCCGAAGCAATTTGCCGCCCTCTCCCCTATCGACGCCGCATGCTGCGCGAACGAGAGGCTTGAATCGATCACCACTCCTAATACCGTGGTCGACCCCACGCTTTTGATAGAGTCACCGCCGAACCTGATGGTGGGTGGTCTCTGGAATTTTCCCCTTATTGTCATCGTTGACGACTTGGAAGGAGAGAATCCCATTTGGTGAACAGTGAAAACAAACGAAAATGACACTAACGTGTATCCATAATAAACATAATGTCAACAAGTTCATTAGTTACATTGCGACCCTATGTGCGGCCATAGGTAGTGTGCGTAGGGTGTTCGTACAAACAACAAAGGGATACTGTTCGTACAAATTGAGGACAACTTATTTGTTAAATAAAATGTATTTAATACATAAATATGTAATTTCAGTCCATGTATCACGATTATAACTCGATTTTCTAATCGAGGTGTTTGAGTGTGTGCATTATTCCTGTTACGTGTTGTATATACCCACCCTACCTATATACCCTACGTGCTACATTTGTTTGCGCGCGTGTAAAACCACGTCACTGATTGATGACTGTGTAATAGATAACCAGAATAAGCGTTTGCATGGCATTAAAGCCGAGTGTCCGGGCTGTGGTTAGGGTTGCCACCTCTCCCGGAATTCCTGGAGTCTCCCGGATTCGAGCTCTGAAAATTAAAATCTCCCGTCTCCCGGAAGGAATTTAAAATATATAAAATTCTCCCGGAATAACAAGTTGTTCAAAAGTAATGACACGCGATGTCGAAATGGCTAAGAGCGGCGTATTTTCTCGGCAGCATTCTTGCAGCCTTCTCGCCACTGATGCCACTACTCGCCAGTGGGTAGCTAGCTAGTTTCGTATAAAATGATTTGCGTGCGTGTAGGTACCTACTTTATTTTATTGTCTCTCTCTGAGCCACGTGCGTGAGAGATTGCGCCATCTTTGTCTCACTCATTTTCGTTCCTCATTCGTTTGTTATAAGTTTCATTCGTTCGCTTATTAGTCTGTATCTAACAGCAATCCATGCACTTGTGTCGTATTTTGATTAAATACAATTATTTCTATGTTGTTATAAATTCAAAATAAAATAAAAAGTTATTATATCAAATGTTTTTATTTCTCCCGGATTTAGACAGCTAAGAGGTGGTAACCCTAGCTGTGGTATATGTGCAAAACGGAAAAATGGCCATAGAGGAGCAATAAAATACGGTACCTTGAGTATTTTCCCTTTGTAGTGTGACAGGTCACCGAGCTTCTTCAGTTTGATTTCATAAGGCTGCCCCTGGTTAAGGTACGTCAGGGTTTCCTCGTTTTGCTTCGTGGCGATAGAAGTCGCCGCCGCTAGCACGTATTGGAATCTGTGGGTTAGATATCTATACAAATAAATAAAATTGGAGTGTCTGTTTGTAATAATAGGTTGGGGAAAAAGTCTTTTCGCATTATAGTATGTATGAACTTGTAATAAAATCTCTTTGGCTGTAGTATTTGTATCTGGCTGGTTTTGGTATCATTGAAAGTTAAAATTTTAAAGAACATAATTCCAAATTCAAATTAGGCAAATGTGTGATTTTCATTTGTTTTTCGTCCTGTCAAGATGAGTGAATCTAATGAAGAAATTCGATACATTTAAAAATTTTACTACAAAAAAGGGAAAAATGCAACGCAAGCCGCGAAAAAAAAATGCGATGTTTATGGACCTAGTGCAGTGTCTGTGAGAGTAGCACAAATTTGGTTTAAGCGTTTTCAATCCAGAAACTTTGATGTCAAAGATGCACCTCGCTCTGGTCGCCCTATTACGGATAAAATGGATGCCATTTTTGAAAAAGTGGAGCAAGATCGACATATCAGTAGTTACGACGTAGCTGAAGAATTGAGAATAGATCACAAAACAGTTTTGGCGCATTTGAAAAAAGCTGGGTACAAAAAAAAGCTCGATATTTGGGTACCTCACGAGCTTACTGAAAGAAACCTAATGAACCGTGTACTCATTTGTGATTCTTTATTACGACGTAATGAAACCGAATCATTTTTGAAGAAGCTGATAACTGGTGATAAAAAGTGGATCACGTACGACAAGAACGTGCGAAAAAGGTCGTGGTCAAAGGCCGGTCAGGCTTCACAGACTGTGGCGAAACCCGGGTTAACTCGCAATAAGGTGATGTTGTGTGTGTGGTGGGATTGGAAGGGCATTATTCATTATGAGCTATTACCACCAGGCAGGACTATCGATTCTGAACTCTACTGCGAACAACTGATGAGATTAAAGCAAGAAGTTGAGAGAAAGCGGCCGGAATTGATCAACAGAAGGGGTGTGGTGTTTCATCATGATAACGCTAGACCTCACACATCTATAGAAACTCAGCAAAAATTAAGAGAGTTTGGCTGGGAGGTGTTAATGCATCCGCCGTATAGTCCTGATCTTGCACCTTCAGATTTCCACCTGTTTCGGTCTCTTCAGAATTCTTTATGCAATGTTAGGTTAACATCGCGAGAGGACTGCCAAATCCACTTGTCGCGGTATTTTGATGAGAAGTCCCAAAATGTTTATAGCAATGGGATCATGTCCCTACCTACATGATGGCAAAAGGTTATCGAACAAAATAGTACATACATACTTTAGTTAAATTTAAATAAACTATATTAAAAAATGTTTTGAATTATCTTAAAAAATGCGAAGAAACTTTTTCCCCAACCAATATAAAACTAACCGCTTTTTACTAAATGCATATAAAAAAAAAATGTTTTGGTATATGTACCGTGTATACATAATACACGGTACATATACCAAAACATTTTTTTTTACAATTTTTGACTGTCTGTTTGGCGGAGCTAATCTTGGCAACGGCTGGACTGATTCTGACGGGACTTTCACTGACAGGTAGCAATAAGGAGTAACTTAGGCTATTTTTATACTAGCTGCGCCCACGACTTCATCCGGGTAGATACAAAACAATCATAAATTCTAACGCAGGCGAAGTCGCGGGCACAGCTAGTCTATAATGAACACGGTTCTATGTCGAGTTAACCATAAATCCATCTCGTTCTCAACAAAATTATACCTATAGCAAAGGACAAGTTACAAGTTGGGCCCACGCTTTGTACACTATATCCAAAGATAGAGAAAAATACATAGAATCATGGAAAATACTCAAAAAACAATTTTAATCATTGTTTTTTGTTGTCGGAAACATTAAATATTTTCAAAAACAAAAAATATCATAGTAGCAATATGGCGAAATATTCAACGTATTTTATTAAAAAAAATTTTGTCACCAAAAAAAAAAAAAATACTTGCAGCCATATTTTTTTTTGCTCGCGCGTTAGAAAATCTTAAAAAAGGGCCCTTTTCAAAAGGCAAGTTGTCATGCCGCCGTTTATATTAAAATAGATAGGAACAAAAAACTGCCAAATTACAAATCTTTTTGACAGGACGAAGTCTGTCGGGTCCGCTAATAGGGATGATGACTAGGTATGAATCAACTACTTTGTATCATATCACATAAAAGCGACTTGCAAATGAGATATAATGATACAAAAATTATGACAATTCGAGTTGAATCGTATGAGATAGAAGAACTTAAAAGTGTCGAAAATTCGTGAACATAAAAGTTAAGTTTAAATTAAAAATAATTTCACTTTAACATTCTATAAACGATATCCAACAAATTTTAATAAGAATGTTTTTACAAAAACGCAGTATTGACGAAGATATTTTAAAATGTTTTGATTTCACCATCCAATTCACAAGTTTTAACTCTAACGTGACGTCAGAATAGAGTATCATTTTGTATGAGCCGTTCTGAGTCGTTTCACAACTCGCAACGTTTTGCATCGGTATATCTTTAAAATTATTAGCTATTGAGTAGACGTTTCAAAGACAATATTTATTTATTTTTCCTATACTTTTTGAAATGACAATTAAAAAAAAATAGTCATCATCCCTATTGTACATAAATAAAGTATTTTATTTTAAAGAAAAATGGAAAGAAAAATTTGACTTCAGGCGAGACTCGAACTCGCGGCCTACTGGGAATCTAGTCCAGCCGCTCCTCCAATTGAGCTACTGAAGTCCTGCCCGATTTGTCAAATCTTTCCTTCACATCTATTGCATTGCTTTATGGTAGCAGCAGCGCCATCTATTGCCAACTATGCTAGTTAGGCAACTGATATAATAGACTTTGCAGTTTATTGAATATCGTAAAGAAGTCGCTTTTACCCTTAATAATTGTTTTATATTATTTCGCATTAACACATGCTCGTGAAATATATTTTATTTTAAAGAAAAATGGAAAGAAAAATTTGACTTCCGGCGAGACTCGAACTCGTGGCCTACTATAATATATTTCACAAGCATGTGTTAATGCGAAATAATATAAAACAATAAATAAAGTAAAATTCGCGATATTACCTTGTATCATCCTTGAAGCTTGGCTCTGATCGCAGCGGCGAGTGGAGGAAACCATCCAAAGAGCTCACCGGCGAACACATCAGAAGACCACTCGCTGTTAACAAAATATACGTGCGTCATGGACATGTTCTTACTGGTGGTAGAGCTCGAGTGACGGAGCTCACGGGCGTAGGCACCACCGCATTACCTAATATACTTGCCGCTAAATGGTAATGTTCAGCACTATCGTGTTCCGGTCAGGTGGTAATGTATGGTCCTGTAATTTCCGGCACAGAGGCATAACACCTTAGGCCTCAGAAGTGGTAACGAATCTGCATTTTGACCTCTGGTATTTGTGTAGGTTTCTATAGGCTGCAGTCATCATTTAACATCAATGTGAACTGCACGCTTGTTTGCCACTCCCATTACATAAAAAAAAAAATTATGTAATTTGACGACTCGACGAAGATGTAATGGATGAACGCCGGCTACATGCACGAAAAAGTGTCACGTTCCGCCGGAGCCGCGGGAGCAAGCGAGAGCGCAAAACCTAGGAAATCTCTTAATTGTACGGAACCCTACGAACCCGGATCGGACTCGCACCGAGCCGGTTTTTTTTTGTTCTAGCAATCGTTTGAACATTTATAATCTATATGCTCACTTCCCTCTAAAATGGTCGAGGAGGGCAATGGCTGTCACATGCGTCATACTCGTGATCGGGAGCTGTTGGTGGGGACTGGTCTGTTCTGGTTTGCAGGGGCTACATCACATTTAGTAGATAGCAGTTTATTTGCACATATGCTATGGACGTTGACATTATTTGATTTTTCACGATAATCTGTACTAGATTTAAGCTCTCATTTAAAAGAGCTCTTACTGAGTTTGTTGGGTAGTGGAGTTCTTCTCAGTAGTGACTGCACTTGGAACTCTGCTAAGTGAATAACATTGATCTTGACGAATAAGTTTTTCTTTTTCTTCATTTATTATCATTGAAGGAATTGAAAAATTTTATGATTATTATGTTTTAACCAAATAGTTTAAATTTTAATTTTTAATTTACTATTAATATATGATTTTGCTTTTACTATATGTAATGGTTATTCGCTCTAGGTAGTTTATGATTTATTGACCTTTTGAAAGTATCTGTAAAGATCTATTCGAAATAAAAATATTTTCTATTTCTATTTCTATAAATATAAATGTACAGTAAAATAGGATATAAATGTACAATAATACAGGAGCGCGCTATATCGGTGTAATTAGTGAGTTCGTTACGTAACTAACGACGTTAAGTGCAAGCCGAGTTCAGTTTTATCTAGAACTACCTACATCAGCTCATAATTGTTCACAAATATAATTGTTACTTTACGTTCTATGGTGTGATGTGATGTGACTTGTAATTGTAATAGGATAATTTTAAATAGCCCAACAAAACGTTTATACTATACAACTGTTTCTCATGTAAGTGATTGTAAATCTTTATGAGGAAATAAATGTCTTTAAACCTTAAACCTTAAAATCTAGAAATCTTTGACCCACTAATAACTATGATAACCTGAAACTCAAGTTGTCATGTCTGTGTAGACATGACAACTTGAGTTTCAGGGTTGGCGACGCATCTGCATTTTGACCTATGGTTTTTCTGTAGGTATCTCTAGACAGCACTTAACATCTAAGTGAGCAACATGCGTGTTTGACACCTTTGCTACATTGAGAAAAAGCTCTAGTCAACTCACTTTTGTTCTCCTGACCGTTGGGTGAGTGGTAACCGTTCATCGGCATGATGGCCGGCTGCATCGGCTGACACTGCATGCTCTCAGGGCTACTCGCTGCAATACAAAATAAAAAAACCGGTCAAGTGCATGTCGGGCCACGCGCAGTGCAGGGTTCCGTAGTTTTTAGGTTTGATTAATGTAATGAAAATTATAAATAAATATTTTCTATGGAGTTGTTAAAAAATTTCGATTATAGCATTTGGTCAATTACTCGCAAACTTATAAACCCAATTTAGGTGTGATAGTTTTCCTTTTAATTTGGTTATATGTAGCTACTATTGCCGTTACGTTTGAATTTCTAACAACAGCCGTTTAGTTGGTAGTGGGGGGGGGGGGACACTTGACTCTAACGAAAATTGGCATTTTAAAGCTTAATAAGTCACGAGCAGTTACCTAAATCCAAAAATGATGTTTAGAGACCCCTAACATTTTTGAAAGACCTATCCAACAATATGCCACACTATATAGATAACGAAAAATAAAAAAATATCCGCGCGTTACATGTAGGGGGGGGTACCCTAAATAAGTTTATTTATCATGTTTTTATTCTACCACTTTGTCGGCGTAATGAAGGTGTATACTTGTGCCAAATTTCAAGTCTCTAATACCAATAGCTATTGCGCTAAACCGCGGACGGACAGACAGACAGACAGACAGACGGACATGGCGAAATAAGGGTTCCTTGTTTACTACGGAACTCTAAAAAAAACTGTCTGAGGTGTCACATGTGGGCAGTGCCGGATGAAGCCGGTGCGGGGCCCGTGGCAAATGTGACCATGGGGCCCTAGAATTACATTGCCTACTGAAATTTAGGATGTAAATAAAACAGAACATTTACGAAAAGGAATGGAAAACAATATTAGGGGATTCCCCCTGTAAGTATTGTGGTATTGCCCACTTGCAACATAATAATATACCTATATTACTAGCTGTTGCCCGCGGCTTCGCCCGCGTTGAATTTTTCTGAATTTTCTTTGCTATAAACCTCACGGAGCCCGTGACCTTTCCAACGAATGCAAAACCGTGGAAATCGGTTCGTGCGTTCTGGAGTTATAGCGTCAGGAAGGAAAACCCTGACTTATTTTTATATAATAGACTAGCTGTTGCCCGCGGCTTCGCCCGTGTGGATGTCGTTTTATAAATATTTTTTCCTGAATTTTCTTTGCTATAAACTTCATGGAGCCCGAGACCTTTCCAATGAATGCAAAACTGTGGAAATCGGTTCATGCGTTCTGGAGTTATAGCGTCAGGAAGGAAAACCCGACTTATTTTTATATTATAGACTAGCTGTTGCCCACGGCTTCGCCCGCGTGGATGTCGTTTTATAAATATTTTTCCTAATTTTTTTTTCTGCTATAAACCTCTCGGAGCCCGAGACCTTTCCAACGAATGCAAAACCGTGGAAATCGGTTGGTGCGTTCTGGAGTTATAGCGTCAGGAAGGAAAACCCGACTTATTTTTATAATATAGATTACAGTGTGGCCAACGCTCACTTTGAGAATAGCTTAGGTGTATTAAATATTTTACATAATATATTTATGTTTTTTTTACGTACAGGCGCGGGGCCCGTAGCATTTGCTGCCTCCTGCTATGTGGCCAATTCGAAACTGCATGTGGGACACCCGATTGGAACGAAGTTCCTCTTCAACTTCTACAGAATCCCTTTACAATCCATTGTTAATTTTGAAAACATTTTAAATAACTAAAACTACATACACACGAATACGACAAAACAATGTACGCATACACAGCAGAAGCGCGGGTCGCGTGGCTTGTTGCTGTCGAGAGAGAGAGAACGAATAAGTCGAATCCTATACTCGGCCTGCCCCCTCTCGGAGCGCTACGCATTATAGCAACAGTGTCGTGAGGATTTTTCGTGACGCTCGCCTAGCCCTCTTAGCCAGCGTACCGCGCGATAAGGAACTCCATTCCAAAAACGTTAAAAAAAAAACATGTCGCTTCCCGACAAGAAAAGTGTCATAAAACAAAAAAAGTTGTTTCGAGAAAATGTCATTTTAATAGTTTTTTCGTTCATTTAAAAGTCAATAATTTAGAAACAATAGTTGTTTGTTTAATCAAGTTTAATGTAATACATAGGTTTTTTTTTCTTTTTTTTTTTTTTTTTAGGTCGGTCTTTCTGTAGGCGGCCTGTCTCGAGACGGCACTAGTCTACTTCACCGGGCAATCGGCGAGCGCTGAAGGCGCTCCAGCCTAATAACTACATAGGTGGAAGAATTTTTCAGTATCAAAAAATGTAAATGTACAAAAACATATGAATTGCACTGCATATTTTTTTCTCCCTACTCATTTGTATTTTACGAGATCAATTAGAAGTATGAAGCGCGCATGGCCGCGCGGCTGGTGGATCGCAAGCGATCTACTCGGTTAAGCGATACGGGCGCGGGTGTGTGATGGGAGAACGCTAGTGGCAAATTAAAATGCGCGTTACCGTGCTTCGGAGGGCACGTTAGGCCGTCGGTCCCGGTTACTATCGATAGATAGTAGTCGTTAAACCTTGTCAGAAGCCTTATGTTTGAAAACATCCGATAGCGGGATGACCACAAACCAGTTTCTCCACCAACCCGCATTGCAGCAGCGTAGTGGAGTAAGCTCTAGCCCTCCACTCAAGAAGGGAAGAGACTCGTGCCCAGCAGCGGAACGTATCAAGGATTGCCATTATTAATATTACGTAACTTCACGCCTGTAATCCCCGAAGGGTTAGGAAAAGGTAAATGCATGCAATCAATCATACATGCAAACACCCATGATTCGCCAGTTACGTTTCGGCTCATGTAACAGGTGGCGAGCCTATTGACATCTCCGGGCACATTACCAAACTTCGAGGTTATGGGAAACTTCCAGAAAATGGAAAAATCCCTTTAGAACTAGTGATAAAGGATTTTAAACCGTTATCTCTGATAGCCCTCGACCCGGGAATCGAACCCAGGACCACCAGCGTAGTAGTGGTGGCCTGCTACCACTAGGCTACTGAGGCAGTTAATATTACCTACTGATAAGTATTGTTGTTTTCGATATAACTCACAATGTGTATTCATGATAGTGGTATTGTGCGACGGTGACTGTTGGCAGCCCTCGTCCATAGCGTCGCGGTTGCTGTCTACCACCATGCTGGTTATCTGTAACCAAAATTCATATTATATGCGAGACTAGCTCTGCCCGCGACCTCGTCCGCGTGAGAATTTACGATTGTTCAGTATCTACCCGGGCGAAGTCGTGGGCGCAGCTAGTATAAAAGTAGCTTAAGTTACTCCCTATTACATAAGCTATCTGCCCGTGATAGTCCCGACGAAATCGGTACAGATTAGCGGGAACAAACAGACAGACCGATAGACCGACAGACAGACAGACAAAAATTGTAAAACATGTTGTTTTGGTATAATATATATGAACCGTGTATATATACATATGCATTTAGTAAAAAGCGGTTCTTTTATATTACAAACAGACACTCCAATTTTATTTATTTGTATAGATGTATAGATTGAACACATTACTCAATTTTCAGCAAACCACACTCCCTCACCAACTACAGTATAAAGCAAGAAATATTGCGCATCGAGCCTACGAAAGAGACAATCGGCTAGTTTCGACTTCGTGGTTCGTTATCTCTGCTGCACACTGCCTATGTAAGCACTGATTTTTCCGCTTCACCCAACCTCCTCCCCTCTTAAGGGCGACATTTGGTATTCTCTACGTGTTACACACACAGGTGCACGTGTTAATACACGTCACTAATCGATGTCTGTGTAATAGAGACCAAATCAAGCGTTTGTATGGAATTTTGGCGGAGTGTCCGCAGTGTGACGACAGTGCCGAACACTACCATTTGGCGGAAGATAGATAAGGTAATACTTTTCTCCCGATCCATTACAACCTAAATCTATAACTGGAAGATTATGTCAATTTTAGTTGACATCAGCTTCCATTATAGGAACTAGAAACTAGGTTGCTTTTAACCAGTATACCAACCTGTCGATCATCGCGTCGCGGCGGCCAGGCGCGTCTCGGCGGCGACAGCACGGCGCCGGTAGGCGACGGCGCTTCCTGCTTGAACACGGCCAGAGACGGCAACGACAGCAATGCCTCGCTGTGAATTAACGACATGTCTTATATAGAAACTAATAATACAGAATGCATTGTTGGTCAGGAGGTTTAGAAAGTGATATTCTTAGGAATTTACTGGTGGTAGAGCTCCAGTGACGGAGCTCGCGGGCGTAGGCACCACCGCATTACCTAATATACTTGCCGCTATATGGTAGTGTTCAGCACCATCGTGTTCCGGTCAGGTGGTAATGTAATTTCCGGCACAGAGGCATCACACCTTAGACCTCAGGAGTGGTAAAGCATCTGCATTTTGACCTCGGTCTTTGTGTGGGTGTCTATAGGCTGCAGTCATCGCTTAACATCAATGTGAACTGCATGCTTGTTTGGAACTTCCCATAAAAAGAAAAAAAAAATGTTTTATATTATTTCGCATTAACACATGCTTGTGAAATATATTTTATTTTTAAAGAAAAATCAGGGGGGCAGGGCTTCAGTAGCTCAATTGGAAGAGCGGCTGGACTAGATTCCCAGTAGGTCGCGAGTTCGAGTCTCGCCTGAAGTCAAATTTTTCTTTCCATTTTTCTTTAAAAATAAAAGAAAAAAAAAACTTAGTTGAAGTACAGCAGCAGATTGTATCAAGGGTTAGATACACCCGTATGGCCACAGCTCACGCTTCAAAGTGTGTAGCGCGAGTTGTGTGTTTGAAGAATCAGGATATGAGGGACTTGGACCCTTTAAAACCATCTGGATTCCGAAGACTGCATGCAGAGTTGGGACCTTCTCAAGACTTGGGTTTTTGTTAAGACCCAACTGTATGGACAGTTCCCAAAAACTCGTTGTTGCATTCGACCACACCTACGCAATCAGTCAGGTATTCAAAGCGATTTTGAAGTTCCAGTTGAAAGCTTGCGGGGTTTTGGATTTGGGCAGGTGCTGGTCGGAGCATTGACTTCATCAGCCGAGATCTCTCCAGCTTGACATTAATATTCAGTGTGTCTGCTACCATTCGTTGATCAATCTCGGTTTTACAGAATTGATGACAGAGACATCACTGAATATATGTAGCTTCGTGGACATAATGAAGTTTGTCTCTTTTTTTGACACATCTTCAGAATTGATCCAGGTCCACTTCCAACAGGCCCGCTTCTTGAAGCAAAAAGTTCTCTATATGGAGGCTCACCTTCTCCACGAAGTCAGCCAGTGCCTGGCCACTGGTGTTTCGTCGTCCATTACCAATTGGGTGGGCGGATGCGTTGGCACCCCTGACGCCTAACTCAGGCATTTGTGCCTCTGTGATAGTAATTATAATCTAATCGGGACAAGATAGCCCCATTTGGAGCAGATAGATTAGGTAATGAAGTAGTGTCTATGTCTTCAAGCTCGAGTTGTTTCATTTAGTTAATAGTGAAACATTGTTAGGCTCTAGACTAACTCATACAAAAAAAAAAGACAAATAATACTTACTTCATAGAAAGCTCGCCGGGCAAATCCAAGTCCAGGTCGTTGACCTGCCAGCCGGGCGACATGTGCGACGACGACGAACTGGTGCCGCTGCCGCCCATCTCGCCCAGGCTCGCTGGAATAGGAATTTAAAATTATAACAACCAATAGCAGATGGCGCGCTGAATCGCGCTAGGGGAGTTTCCATATGAGTTGAGCAATTTGCGTATGCATATGTCTTAGCCATATCGTAGAATTGGTCACATCATGAAATATGCCATTTCATGATATGGTCGCATCTCATGAAAATTGTCACTGGCCATTGGTCACATCATGATGTTCCTTGTTCAGGACCAATGATAAGGGGCGTGGTAATGTTGTCTTAGCCTATTCGTCTAAGACAATATTTCATTCCTCTTTCATTTGGTTCCCTTTTTCTCATTTGGGCTTTAAGCTATTTTATTTTTATTTTCCAAATGCTTGCCAATTGATTTCACCAACAACAACAGTTTAATAACAGATGAACTTTGACCAATCCTCAGACTACTAAGGAAAAGAAATTCATATATATACCGAAGCGCGCATGGCCCGGCGGCTGGTGTAGATCGTAAACGATCTACTCGGTTAAGCACTACGGGCGCGGTCGGGTAGTGTGATGGGTGACCGCTAGTAGCAAATTAAATGCGCGTTTCCGTGCTTCGGAGGGCACGTTAAGCCGTCGGTTCCGGTTGCTATCGAAAGATAGCAATCGTTAAACCTTGTCGGAGACCTTATGGGCGGTTTGAAAACATCCGACAGCGGGTTGGCCACTTACCCCAACACCTCCACCAATCCGCATTTGAGCAGCGTGGTGGAGTAAGGCCAGGCCTCCCCCCAAAAACTCGTGGAGGAGAGAGACTCGTGCCCAGCAGTGGGACGTATAATGGGTTGCCACTATATATACCTATGTAATTTTTAATCGCAAATAAATATGATCCCTTAGCAACAAAGTATAATACAGATCATTTCAACACAGTATGAACCAGTTTACAAGAAGCATCCTTATCAATTACACTTTGCCCTGTCTCTCAAGTGCTACTAGTTACAACTGGACGGGTCAACAAGTGGTAGGGCAAATTGAGCCCTGTTATAAACGGGTTGCGTTGGTTTTAGCTCGTATTTGTGCGAGTGTGTTGACAGAGTTAGGTCAACCGGTGGCAAAGCAAACTGAGCTCAGTTACAAAGAGATTTGGTTTGTTTTAGCGTGTATTTGTGCGGGTGAATTGACACAGTTAATGATGTATCATTTTATTGTTTTGTCGCACACGCATCGGAGTTTGCAGTTATTGTTTGTGATGAAATAATTCTTAAGAAAACTAATTATATTTCACTATAGTAAAGTAAATGAGAGGAACAGATTTTAGTAAATAGGGCCGTTCAAGTATTACGTGAGCACTATGGAGGGGTGGGGGGGGGGTCTTTGCTCTGCTTATTTTGGATGACATGGGGGGTAGAGGAGTCTAGATGATGATTACGTCATCGGTAGTTATTTACTTTTTTACACGAATGGCAACCCTCACATTGCCTTTGCTTGAAAACGAAACGCTTTTTCGGGGATTCCCGCAAATAATGCATACGTTTAGGCACTCGCTTTAGAACCGAGTAGAGGAACTACCGCGCGCTGGGGGTTACGTAAAAAATACCCAAAAATTTACTTATAAAAAATCATATAAAACAAAACAATACATTAAGTGAAAAATGTTTACGTAAGCATGGGGGGAGGGGGTAAGAGCTTTGCTTACTTTTGCTGACAAGGGGGATGGGGGGGGGGTTTAAGAATTGTAATAAAACTGCTTTCGTAATACTTGTACGGCCCCATATTGAATGCAACATTTTTTAGGGTACGATAGTGGCAATCAAGCAGACATGTGACTATATAATAATTTGATGTCTCAATTTGGATGTTCTGTAACTCCTGCGGCGTAATATATTTTGCCCTGTGCCAAAAAAATCCAAAGCTATAAACGTTACTTGTATTCGTTGAAAGAGTAGGCAGATGTACGGCCGCACAAAACGCTATGAACGTTATTTATTTATTAAGCTATTGCATAGCTTCTATCGCGGGCCTTGAGCGCTGGGACTGAATTCAGAAATTCCGTAACGAATAAACCGGACGCTCCGGATTACAAATTTTAAACTCATTTAAAGAAAGTCATGTATAATTTCGCCGTCCGACCTCGTGGGTAGCGTGGCCGAGCGGTCTAGGCGCTGGTTTAAGGCACCAGTCTCTTCGGAGGCGTGGGTTCAAATCCCACCGCTGCCAAGATTGTTTTTGTTCATTTTTTTTATTGTTTGTTTTTCATTCAATATTTAAAAAGTGGTTAATATTAATAGAAAATTATTGTTTCATTTTTCTATTTTTTTTTCTTTTATTTGCATTTTATTTTGTTTTGCATAATTTATGATAATTATTTAAATGCAATAGTTTTACCGCGGCAGTCCCCGAGTGCCACGTCTTTTTTTTATATGTATTTGTAGAATCGTGTGTTACAATAGCTGGTACAATATCTCATAAGTTTGGTATCAACAATTTTTTACTTGTATTTGAACTTAGAGCCGAGTTACAAATGTTTCTTTCAGCAGATACTTCTTTTAATTTGAAGGACCGTTTGTATGATAAAACTTGGTTATTCCGATTGTCTTTTATGGCGGATATCTTTTAAAAACTTAACGAATTGAATTTATCGTTGCAAGATAAACAGACAACAGTGTTTCAGGCCTATAATAAAATAACTGCTTCTAAAAGAAAATTACATTTTTGGATCATTTGCATTGGTAAGAAAAAAATAGAAAGCTTTACATTACTCCGTGAGCTTGTTAGCGAAAACGACTCTAGCGAAACGCGAAAATGTTTGAAGAATTGGTCCAATATCTCAGTTCGATGCACGCATCTTTTGAAAAGTATTTTTCCGAATCTTTTGAAAAGTAATTTCCCATTACAAAAATTAAAGTAAATTCATGGATTCATAATCCTTTTTTACCCAACTTGGAAAAGCCTGAAAACATGTCAAACGAGATATATGAATCTTTTAGAAATGTCATCAGACACAAGTATGGAGTCACTGTTCAAAACGACGCCTCTCAATGATTTTTGGTGCAGAATCCAAGATGAATATGCGATGCTTGGCCAAATGGCTCTGAATATTCTTCTTCCGTTCCCAACTACATATTTGTGCGAAACAGGATTCTCTACCTACGCAGACATGAAAACAAAATATCGCAATAGACTGGACGCCGAAACTGATATGAGACTCCAAGTTTCTTCCGTCAAACCTGATATCAACCAATTGATGAAAAATAAAAAACAGTTTCATACCTCCCACTAGTTAGATTTTTTCTTTTTTAATGTTTTCTATTATCGTCCTTGCCAAGTGGTGAAGTAAATAATAATAAGTAACTGTTACATTGTACTTTTATTATGCTGATTAATAGAAAATACACTTATAAAAACAATTGTTTTATTGGGTTCCATCAAGTATTTTGATTCCCAAAACGGTTCCATCATTTAAAAAGTTTGAGAACCACTGATCTAGAGTATTCTAGAGAATAGCAATGGCCGCAACGTTGGAGCGAGCGTTGCGCGTTGGTGGCCGGCGCGTGTCATCAGCCAACGTTGAGGCCAAAGTGTAAAACCGGCGTTAAAAGAACTGGACGATTTCGTTCCTAATACTTTTTTAACATAGGGGCCGTCCAAAAAATGTTCGCCAACAAGGGGGGGGGTCTCACTGAGCGTGACAAAATGTGACAGAGGGGGACGGGAGGACCACAACAACGTGATGTTCGCAGTTTATTTATATATAAGGTTGGGGAAAAAGTTTCTTCGCATTTTTTAAGATAATTCAAAACATTTTTTAATAAAGTTTATTTAAATTTAACTAAAGTATGTATGTACCATTTTGTTCGATAACGACATGATCCCATTGCTATAAAAAATTTGGGACTTCTCATCAAAATACCGCGACAAGTGGATTTGGCAGTCCTCTCGTGATGTTAACCTAACATTGCATAAAGAATTCTGAAGAGCCCGAAACAGGTGGAAATCTGAAGGTGCAAGGTCAGGACTATACGGCGGATGCATTAACACCTCCCAGCCAAACTCTCTTAATTTTTGCTGAGTGGCTATAGATGTGTGAGGTCTAGCGTTATCATGATGAAACACCACACCCCTTCTGTTGATCAATTCCGGCCGCTTTCTCTCAACTTCTTGCTTTAATCTCATCAGTTGTTCGCAGTAGAGTTCAGAATCGATAGTCCTGCCTGGTGGTAATAGCTCATAATAAATAATACCCTTCCAATCCCACCACACACACAATATCACCTTATTGCGAGTTAACCCGGGTTTCGCCACATTCTGTGAAGCCTGACCGGCCTTTGACCACGACCATTTTCGCACGTTCTTGTCGTACGTGATCCACTTTTCATCACCAGTTATCAGCTTCTTCAAAAATGATTCGGTTTCATAACGTCGTAATAAAGAATCACGTATCACGTCATCATTTTATCCGTAATATAATAATCTGGGCGACCAGAGCGAGGTGCATCTTTGACATCAAAATTTCCGGATTGAAAACGCTTAAACCAAATTTGTGCTACTCTCACAGACACTGCACTAGGTCCATAAACATCGCAAATTTTTTTCGCGGCTTGCGTTGCATTTTTACCTTTTTTGTAGTAAAATTTTAAAATGTATCAAATTTATTCATTAGATTCACTCATCTTGACAGTACGAAAAACAAATAAAAATCACACATTTGCCTTATTTGAATTTGGAATTATGCTCTTTAAAATTTTAACTTTCAATGATACCAAAACCAGCCAGATACAAATACTACAGCCAAAGAGATTTTATTACAAGTTCATACATACTATAATGCGAAAAGACTTTTTCCCCAACCTATTATTTTAAATTACTTAATGTAGTTCGTTAGACTATTGCGGATCTTAAAAATGTAATATTCAGGGGCGTCTTGGTTATTGGGACATACATTTTTTAGGGGGTCACATATAGTGTGGGAGGGGCTCAGAAAAGGCTTACTTTAGCGAGACGTTTTTTATGGACGTCCATAATAGTATGGATTTTTACTACAAATTGATCTATAATTTTACACAATTTACATTTTTAGAACCCGGGCTAAATCATAAAAGTTTGGGACACCCCACCCATCCCTTATTCCAACATACCGTAAGGATTGTACGCGATGCTAGCGAACGCATGCGCACCGAACTCCGCAAGTCTCCTCCCCTCCCGCGCCTCTCTCGCCGCGAACTGCAGCACCGCAGCCGCCGATATCCGATCCGACTGTTGCGCACTGTCTTCCACCATCTTTACGATAGACGGCGCTTTACAACAAAGGTGATAATCGATAGATGGCGCTGATTTGCATTTCGGTTATTCTTCAGGCATTTGGTTTGTATCGATGATTAGGGTAGTACAAGATTTCATTAGGTCTTCTTTTTAGTATTTATACTAATAGATACAAAAGGAAAGAACTTTCTTTTTTACTATGTAATATCACCCATGATTCAGTGGCTTCTTGTTTTATTATAGCTTTCAATAGCTTGACCAGGAGCATCTTTTTTAATTCTTCTGTTCATGTGTTGTAATTTCAGTATTTTCGCTGTCTATGAATTAGTGAATTTCCAATATACATATGAGAAGTGCACTGTCTATTTTTGAGACGGTTTTTCTCCATTAGCTAAAATCTTTAGTACATTTCCTTTTTTTTACTGTACTTTTCAGACAGACGATACATTTGAATTTTCTTGCAAAGTACGCTCATATTTTCTTGTCGTCAATATTTGGTATTTAAAAAATGCAGGATTTATATGCTTACGAACTCTCTGAAGATTCAGAGAAGAATAAGTCACTGTCAGAAGGCACTACTCCGTTTCTTCATACACGTGCATGGTATCTTCAACATAGTCCTACACATATGCAAAGGTTTGAGTCTGTATAGTGACGTCATCGTTTTCACTAAAACGCACACACACAAAAGTATTTTTACTAATACTTCATAAACTACTTACTAACCATTCCATTTCGGCACTTTATCTTCTATGTTTGCTGTAGTAAAATTTAGCTTTGTTTAAGTATGCATTTATTTTATAATTATTTGCGTATATTAGCAAAATCTTTAGACATTATTGACGTGTGCACGCTTGTACAGTTAAGAGTCGAATGAGACATATATGATGAAAAATAAAGATTATGTAATTTTTTAAAGCTCTATTGATATGACTGATTATAAAAAAAGAAAAATGAAAAAAAGCGATGTTTTACGAATTCTTGAGACCTTATTCATTACGTTTATTACGTTCCATGTGTCCATAATTGGAAAATCAAAATTTTAACATTCTGAAATACAATTTAAGAACAATAATATTGGGTTACCAGATGAGAAAAGTAAAAAATATACTAACGTTTATAAAAACAGAACGGCGCATTATTCCATGGGGTGTAGCATAAACGGTCAACCTGGGACACCCTGCGTATTAATGTCATATTAACACTTTTCACTTTTAAAGAAAACTATTTCAATCGTGTCGAATTATTGTGAAGGGTATAAGCTTATCGATAAAGAGTGATATCTGCCATACAAATACTGATCTGATTCCATCCCCAGGAGGGGATGGAATCAGATCAGTACGATCAGATGGGGAGGACCCCATAGATATTAATTAGGCTATCGACGTCCTTGCAAAAAGGCGAAACCTTTTTTTTTGAAATGGACTCATATTGGCGGCACGTCTCGAGACGGCACTAGTCTACTTCACCCGGCAATTTACGACCCCAGAGGCCCCAGCTTAAATAAAAGTTGAGCGTTTTGGAGGAACACAGAAGACATAACTTTCGCCCTAGTCATCGGTTGGTGATAACCGGAAACGACCACGCGCACGCAGGTCTCCTAGGGTCCGACGCAAGTCCGTCGCCCAAATGGAGAGGTCCCGGGCTGGCTGGCATGCAGGTGTTCCGCACGAAAATCCACAAGTAGTGGTTGGAACCGAATGCTCTAAGGAGGGCTCGGCAACGAGCAGCCGCCGGTGGGATCGCGGATGTGTGCGACAGCGTGACCCCGCCATTTGTGGCAGACGAGTCTGAACGGAACACCCCGGGGTTTTTAGTGGGTAGACGGATGTCCTTTCCCGGAGTCCCACATAACCCACCCTTCTCCCCAAGGGTGGGTATGCGTAACGCATTTCCCATGGTA
The DNA here is from genome assembly GCA_036365455.1 of Macrosoma leucophasiata. NCBI lineage: Eukaryota > Metazoa > Arthropoda > Insecta > Lepidoptera > Hedylidae > Macrosoma > Macrosoma leucophasiata. The sequence goes on from JAWQUS010000015.1 coordinate 7,447,415, forward strand.
TAAAAAAAAATTGGGAGGAAGGACACGCAAAACGCGACTGCGCGATTATTGGGTAAAAAAACACTACCAATAACCTTAAATATTACAACACTTTCAACACCGGCAACACTGTATGTTACGTCAAAGTTACGCGGCCACAACACAATCGACTCCGAAACGCAAAGGCCGAGATTCCCGTTCAGAACTCAACTCAATACCCTTCACAACAATCGAACGCAAACGTAAAATCCTCACATTATCACAGTATACCGAGTGTCGCTCGCGAATATCAGCGTATCAATAACGCTTTGGGTATATGTCCGTCTTTTTTATCTTTAAACTTGTCGAATTGTTTTCTTCGCTCGTATCTATATTTATTCGGTTGTCTGCTGATTCCCGTAATCAGTAGACGGTCGAATAAACATTGTCACATTCGCATGCGCTGAGTGCAAATAATTTAATTCGGGGATTATAACGAAGTGACCTTGGCAGTTTCAAAGAGGCCGTACGTAAAATACGTTCGCCTACTTAGGGGAGGCGAGGTCTCGCTGAGCGTGACAAAATGTTACAGCGGAAGGAAAAGGGGGAAAGGGGTCCACGGCAACGTGACTTTCGCAGTTCAATAATGTTATTTAAATTAATATTTAATTCAACAAAAAATATGTCATATTCAGGGAGGGGTGGACTTATTTTTTGTGACATAACATTTTTAGGGGGGTCACAGACACTGTGACACAACGTGACAATAGGGGAAGGAGGAGGAGGAGTTCTTTATTAATTTTAGCGCATAGAGCAAAACCGGAGGGGAGTAGCCATATGCAGGCTTCCTCTCTGTCAAAGTACAAGCCTAAATGGGCCTGTACCTGTCGCCTAGATGTTTAAACGTGTGCGTGAAATTGTTTCTGTATTTTGTTAAAGTCAAGGTGTGAGTTTCGTAGTAATAAACGATTTTTGTAGTGTGCGTGTGTGTCGCACGCATTTCCCGCCGCAAAAAATGACAGACTGTTTTGCATCGGTAATACACGCTATGGCTACTCCCCTCCGGTCCGCCGCGACCGGTGGGCCGCGATGCTCTATGATTAATGTATTTTATTATTTATGAATGGCCCCAATGGACCAGGGGTGGATTTGTACAGAAAAAAATAAAATAAGGTACACGGTAAAACAGTTTCGAAATATTTATCTAACTAAGTGAACCTAAAGGACATTTCCACGTATTTAGATTATTTCTATCCCTCTATAGTAGGAGAGATACTGAACCCTCCGAGTAACGTTGGCCCTGTAAGGCTAGAAAATTTTGTAGGGATGAATCATAACATGCTTAGTACAAAAACCATTGCCTGGCAAGGATCAACCCGTCACGTCATCTAGATTTCTGATGAGAAAAGTAACTTCCATATTTTAGATCTGGCTCGATTGCGACCATTTATGTTGCGTCTTAAAGTTTAATTTTTGTGGATTCGGATATTTAAAGAAAATCACGATTTGTTTCCTGCAAATGAGCAATTCAATGGTATAACAATAGCAGGCTAATTGATGTACAATTAACATTACATGATACGCTCGATACATCATTTATTGAATTCGTCCTAAATTCAATCGTAATGGAAACACACTTCCGTTGTCATGGAAAAACCACTACAAATATAAATAAGACGCAACAATTATGGTCGCAAAACGATGGGTGACAGATCTAAAATATGGAAGTAACTTTTCTCGTCAGAAATCCAGATGACGTGACGAGTTGATACTCGCCAGGCGATGGTTTTTGTACTTAGCATGTTATGACTCATCCCTACAAAAAATTCTAGGCTTACAGGCGTTCCGATACTCGAAGGGTTCACCAGCTCTTGGACCACTAGCGGCCAGAGGATTGATCTCAGTTCGGGCCACGGACTTCTCCCAGTTCGTCGTACATCCCCTTAACCATCCTATGTAATTTATGATTGACCCAAGCGCGATAGAAGACCGATTCCTCAATTTCAACTGCAAGCTATTATGCCATTTCCATAACGCAAAAAATCTCTCTTATCATCTTTGGTATGCAGAGACCGAGACCGAGATAACGGGGTAGGCAGAGAGTGTAGAGCCCCAGACATCCCGGTCCTGACATATCTCTCGTACCCCATCTACCTTCATCATTCTCTTCTTACATGCACGCCGATTCCCAAGACTTTTGACCCCACCATCAGACAGAACTCGACCTATTTGGTCATGGTAGGTCAGTCTTGGTCTTTCTGGGCCTCTGCAACCATCCACATTCGCATTGTATATCTGTTTAGTCATTCGCTCATTCGACATTCTTCGAATATGCCCGAACCATCGGAGCATGCCTTTTTTCATTTTTACACCGATACTATAATTATATATATACTACCTTCATCATTCTCTTCAAACATGCACGCCGATTCCTAAGACTTTTGACCACACCATCAGACAGAATTCGACCTATTTGGTCATGATAGGTCAGTCAGAACTCGACATATTTTTTGTATAGATTGTCTTCCTGGGCCTCTGCAGCCATCCACATTAGCATGGTATATCTGTTTAGTCATTCGCTCATTCGACATACACTTCATCATCTTTAGTGCTTTCATAATACTCGAATTGTATGCCTTCTTTGACGACCCGGTTAGTCAGGCGGTGCGAAACCACCGTTTGATTCGAAGGGTCGCGGGTTCGATCCCCGCACCGGAACAAATATTTGTATGGCCTACAGATATTTGTTTCGGGTCTGGGTGTTTGTGTATGTGTTGTATGTGTACAACGGCACCCACGACACAGGTTTAACCTACTGTGGGGCTGTGAGTGTAAGCGTATTTATGCAAGAAAAAATTATACCGCGGCTGGATATTGAATTCGATATAATATAAACTCCAAGATGTAAGAACGTGCCAGACCGATAAACTACGTCACAAATGTGATAATATTTCGTGACGGCGATCACGAGCGAGATGGACTTCGGTAACGATAATGTCAATTGTGTGTATGACATTGTGTATGATACTGCAATACCTCGTAATTGATAACTTATCATATTTCTTCTAGCCGTTTTCGGCTGTGGTCACCGAGTGTGATATTTCATTTTATAAAATTATGAGAGGGCATCGAGCAACACGGACCACCGGCCGCGTCTGACCGGAGTAGAGTTCAGTAGAGTAGCCATTAGAGCTGCGTGATAAATAACTTCACTGTGAAAAAATCACCGTGATCTGAAGTCGTAAGTGACCGCTGTGACTTGTCTTGTATATCAATTGTTATTCGCTTTAATTTATTTTGTTTGTTTTTGACGTGTCATAAGAGGTGCCTGTCACCCTAAATGAATAAATGAGTTTCTGATTCTGATTCTGTCGCGAAATAACGTCGTTCCAAGGAACGCTATTGTTCCATCAACGTTCCTGTAAGTCTCGTTCCCAGTCACGGCAGTCAATCGCATCACAAGAAAGAAACGAAATGAACGCTACCTACGCCTACCAAATTGAATGCGGCTTGAGTGTGAGGGAGATGCTTTCAGTTAGTCGGAATAATCTCAATCATAGAGTTAACTATTCATAGAAACGTAACGTGTATTATGGAAATTATTATGAAAATAAAATGATATTACTTTTAAACATACTTAATTCGTTAATTTCGTACTTGTGCCAGAGAATATGTAATAGTACTGCTTGTGCTTTATGGGCTATGAGCCAAAATAAAGCAATAAATTAAGAAATTGTTTTTTTTTTAATAGTATGAGAATATTAAAATAACTTAAGTAATTTAAATATAGAACTTTAGTCAATAGCAGCTTGTAACGATTGTCACATGAACCATGATATTTAGATTTGCCTTAACTGTGACGTGATTGACGTGACAAAATCACGGTGATTTTTGATGACATGATTTTTTAGGAACTGTAACAACGGTCACTGCGATTCCAAAGTAACGCATTTGCCCACGTCTAGTAGGCATATGCAGGCTTTCCCCTCTTTTTTATGTAATGGAAGTGGTAAACAAGCATAACTACAGTTCACATTGATGTTAAGTGATTACTGCAGCCTATAGACACCCACACAAAGACCAAGATCAAAATGCAGACGCGTTATCACTCCTGAGGCCTAAGGTGTTATGCCTCTGTGCCGGATATTACAGGGCCGTACATTACCACCTGACCGGAACACGGTAGTGCTGAGCACTGCCATTTAGCGACAAGTATATTAGGTAATGCGGTGCCTACGTCCGCGAGCTCCGTCACTGGAGCTCCACCACCAGTAATATACCCTCTCTCAAAGTACAAGCACAAGTGTGCCTGTCGCCGAATTTTTTAAATGTGTGCGTGAAATTGTTTATGTATTTTGTTAAAGTCAAGGTGTGAGTTTCGTAGTAACAGACGATTTTTGTAGTGTGTGTGTCATATGTATTTCCCGCCGCAAAAACTGACTGACTGTTTTGCATCAGTAATAAACGCTACTCCCCTCCGGTCCGCCGCGGTCGGTGGCCCGTGTTGCTTTATGGTGGGCGGTGATTGGTTATACGTTTGGTCCACATGTCGGGATAGTAGGACAGTATGGCAGTGTTCGTTTTGATTACCAACTGTAATGTAATATTGTGTCTAATTAGGATAGATCAGTGTGTAAAACAATAGGCAACAAGATACGTACTAACCACTAACCACTTCATTATTTTAAAAATATACCGAATTCATGAACCTAGGTGGTAGTGCTCCAGTGACGGAGCTCTCGGGCGTAGGCACCATCGCATTATCTAATATACTTGCCGCTAAATGGTAGTGTTCAGCACTATCGTGTTCCGGTCAGGTGGTAATGTACGGCCCTGTAATTTCCGACACAGAGGCATAACACCTTAGGCCTCAGGAGTGATAACGCGTCTGCATTTTGATCTTGGTCTTTGTGTGGGTGTCTATAGGCTGCAGTCATCACTTAACATCAATGTGAACTGCATGCTTGTTTGCCGGTTCCATTACATAAAAAAAAACTTCATTGTCTTTAAAAATATACCAAATTCATTAATCTTGATTTTTTTGCAAATTTATAGAGTACTTATACTGTTGCTAGAGTTTCAGTATATGGACTCGTGGGTGTAGGCACAACCACATTACCTTATCCACTTGCCGCTAAATGGTAGTGTTCAGCACTATCGTGTTCCGGTCAGGTGGAATTCTTAGACCCTGTAATTTCTGGCATAATACTTAAGACCTTAGGAGTGGCGACGCATCTACATTGAAATCTCCAGTCTCATGTAGATGTTAATAGACTACAGTACTTACCTACAGTACCTATTACTTTTTTTTTTTAATATTATGGCATCGCTATTACATCTAATTGCCAGTGTCAAGTAAAAAGATGTTTCGTAGTCAGTCAGTCAATTTATCAGTCCGTCAGTCAGTCACAGTCAGAAGGTAACTTTATTTAATATAACTCAAAAATATACCCCGAAAATGAAATAAAATAAAAGCACCACACGCATCTTTCAAGGTTCCCGCCAAAACTACCTGTTACTTACCATCAATGTAAACTGTATGTTTGTTTACCAGTTCAAAACATAAAAAAAATATCGACAACCCTAATTTAATTGCCCAATCAAACTAGCTTATTACATAAACGTCAATCTGGGTGACGTTCACCGTTCAACCCGATAACAGTTTATGAATTATAAATTAATGAAATAAAAATTAACAAAATAAGATGTTTTGACGAAATGTTACATTATCTCAATTGATAAACACTACCTTACATAGGGTTGCCAGGTCGCTAAACCTCATAGCCGGACAGACCATCAAGCTTAGCCGGACATATGAGTAAAAAAACCGAACCGAAACCGAAGCATTTGGCTATGCTCGGCGCTCGCTCGTTTAAATGTAAAAAGCCTAACAATAGCCCAACGTCCGTTCAATGCATGTCCGGCTTTATCCGGACGCCTGGCAACCCTATCTATACATCAACATATTTTTTTAAGTCCATTGCAAACAAGCAAACAGTTAGCATTTATATGAATACTGTAGCCATAGAGCAACACGGGCCACCGGCCGCAGCGGACCGGAGAGGAGTAGCCATATGCAGGCTTTCCCCTCTGTCAAAGTAAAAGCACACCGCGGACACTCCGGCAAAATTCCATACAAACGCTTATTTTGGACTCTATTACACAGACATCAATCAGTGACGTGTATTTTCACGTGCACCTGTATGTGTAGCACGTAGAGAATACCAAACGTCGCCCATAAGAGGGGAAGGGGTTTAGTGATGCGGGGAAATCGCGCGGGACATCGCAGTGTCCATTCTATACGTAGTATTATTATATATTCTCTGCCAATACAGTACTATCAGTGCTTACGTTGCCAGTGTGCAGCAGAGATAACGCTCTAGGAAACTAGCCGATTGTCTCTTTCGTAGGCTCGATGTGCAATCATAGAGCAACAAGGGCCACCGGCTTTCCCCTCTGTCAATGTACAAAACCAAATGGTCCTATGCCTATCGTCCAGATATTTAAATGTGTGCGTGAAATTGTTTATGTATTTTGTTGAAGTCAAGGTGTGAGTTTCGTAGTAATAGTGTCGGAGTGTCCGCGGTGTGGTATTGGTCAAAACTTGATCAAAATGGTCGACAAACGTCACATAGGTCAGCTGCGAAAGAGATAACGCTCTACAGACCCGAAATAAGCCGAAGTCTCCTTTCTAAGTGCATTACATTTTCTTGTTGGATATTGTACAATGATACGTAGGTAATATAAAATAAAACAAGTCTGCGTCAATATTTAGACAGACTTTCCTGGAAACACTTTTACTGTGCTGCAATGATCCAAACGAGTGATTTAAACAAATACATCCTGAGATAGTGTTATCAAGGGGTTTTTCGTTCTGTCAATAGAGACGATATGTCTGTGCAATGCGCAAGGTGGCGCAAGGCCTTGTTATTATAGGTTGAATTGATTAATTTAGCAAGTAGTATTATATTTATTTATATATTTTTACTGGTGGTAGAGCTCCAGTGACAGAGCTCGCGGGCGTAGGCACCACCGCATTACCTAATATACTTGGCATACTTGCCGCTAAATGGTAGTGTTCAGCACTATCGTGTTCCGGTCAGGTGGTAATGTACGGCTCTGTAATTTCCGGCACAGAGGCATAACACCTTAGGCCTCAGGAGTGGTAACGCATCTGCATTTTGACCTTGGTCTTTGTGTGGGTGTCTATAGGCTGCAGTCATCACTTAACATCAATGTGAACTGCATGCTTGTTTACGACTTGCAATACATAAATAAAAAAAAAATATAGGTTGAATTGGTTAATTTAGCAAGTAGCATAATATTATAGCGTGCTATTTTTTAATATCTAATAGCATATACTGTGGAGGAACGGGTGGAATTGTTCCTCCGGCGAAAAGGGAAAATCTTCCGACCAGGTGAGGTGGCAGCGCCTGGCGGGCCGCGGCCCAACGATTGACGTTGGGAAGTTGTATATATGCCAACTCTTGAGAAATCTTCGCATGTGCGATGTAATTCGAATGCACGCCATCTATCGTACTAGACAAGTACTGTGAGGTTTCATTGTATTCCACTAGTTGGCGTCTTAATATAGTGGACGCTACACCTACTATGTAAAAAGGCACTACAACGCTATTACGCAATACGAGTGCATTTCGGTCGCGGGCCGCTAGAAATAGCAACGCTTCTGGTGCTAATATTTAGTATTAGTTATAACACGAAACGGTATTCAGGCTCTGGCAGAAAGGGTAGGCGTGTCCTCGCACCGGGTAGCCGCTTATTACACTATCCGGTCGACAGGGCCCTAACACAGTCACAGTACAAATATGAACAGTATGGAAACTCCGTACAAAACGTCGAAACGAGGCCCCGAAGCGGTTCTCGCGGTGCTGCAGCTCCGAGTCACTCGCTACTCGAGCGTAGCATATTTGTGTGAGTGTGCCGTTTTAAACGTTTATTGTACGTAGTTTATATACTCTTCATATTTGTTGTACTGTGTGTAGTTAGGGCGTTAGGCCGCCCTTATTAGGGACCCTAACTCCCTAAATGTGAATACCTTACCCTGACCCTTGTTATGGGACCCTGAATATCGTGTCGTGTAATACGGCCATAAGCGCTATAGCATTTTAAAAGCCGGTCGGTCGAAAGTCAGCTAGAACGAAAGTTGTTGCACCAATCGCATATATGTATATTTCTTTATGTTACAAAGATGGCAAACAAGCATGCAGTTCATATTGATGTTAAGTGCTAAGCAGCCTATAAACACCCACAGAAAACCAGAGGTCAAAATGCAGATGCGTTACCACCCCTGAGACCTTAGATGTTGTATCTCTGTGATAGTTATTACGGGGCCATACATTTAATTTTTAACAATTATTTCATAAATTTAAATTTACTTCTCAAGAAAGTTCCGTTTTCTCTTTTCGAGGTAGGGAACCCTAAAAACTAGGTCTGACCTAACGGATTCCCAGACATACAGTCTCTATTGACACAACGCAAATCCCCAGACAGTGGTATTTGATTACATACACACATAACTTACAAATCTTACTACAATCATGACTGCATAGTGAAAACATTACCAAGAAAACCTCAGCAAATATTAACGCAGACAAAAATTATATTAATCTTAATTATATCGTACAAACAATTTTATTAAGCGTTGGATTTTTTTGGGCTCTGTATTTCTAAAAGGAAAACGTATTTTTTAATGTAATGGAAGTGGCAAACAAGCATGCAGTTCACATTGATGTTAAGTGATGACTGCAGCCTGTAGACACTGACACAATGACCAGAGGTCAAAATGCAGATGCGTTGCCACTCTTGAGGCCTAATGTTATGCCTCTGTGCCGGAAATTACAGGGCCGTACATTACCACCTGATCGGAACACGATAGTGCTGAACACTACCATTTAGCGGCAAGTATAATAGGTAATGCGGTGGTGCCTACGCCTGCGAGCTCCGTCGCTGGAGCTCTACCCCCCGTAATCTCTACAATTTTTTAAACATTTTGAAATGATAACTTCTTTAGCATCGTTGTGATTTGATAGTCTATGAAACGAAAACGCGACAGTAAAAAGAGATAGACACATACATTCATCACATTTAACGTAGGAGAAAATGAGATAAGAAACATTATACAGCGTCTTTTATGAAAATTTTCGGATGTTTCATTTCTACCACGTGTGAATTGTAGTCATGTTTTTTTTAAGGTTATCTTATGTGCCTACCTGTGTTTCATAGAGACTCAAATACGGGCCCGTAACGTAAGTGAATAAAATTAAATAATTCTTAAAAAAGAACACTTGTTCTTAAAAAATTCTTAAAAAAAGGAAAGAACATTGGTCAAATCGTACCTGATTGCGAACAGATAAGCCATGTATAAGTAAAAAACCAGAATATTTTTATTAATACTAAAAGTTATACATTTTTCTTGTAAAGAGCCAGAAAAAAAAGATATTCATTTATTTCTAATTGTACGATAATTTTTAGAAGACATCTTGTTCGGATGTTCAGAACGTACCGTTAACGTTTCATTTTTATACGATATGACTGTACTTGAAATATTTATGAATATTCTATCCGTTGGTAGTCGTTCATTATATGTAATATGATTATTTGCACATTCAAATGTATTTAAATAATTATTTTGCACTGTTACTATTTACTTTTGGGGTCATTTTAATAAAAGTAATTATGACAATCTTAATATATATAAATCTCGTGTCACAATGTTTGTCCTCAATGGACTCCTAAACCACTTAACCGATTATAATAAAATTCGCACACCATGTGCAGTTCGATCCAACTTGAGAGATAGGATAGCTTACATTACGCTATGACTAATAGGAGCAGAGCAGCGCGGGCGAAGCCGGGGCGGGCCGCTAGTGTGTTTATATATTTCACTAATAGCGTATGATGGAACGATGACCTGCCGCAGTATTTTTTTTTTATAATTGTTTTACGGCTACGGATTCAAGTCCTTAACAGCCAATCTTCAGTAATTTTTATCTTCCTTTCTTATGATAATAAATATCCATATGGAAGATTGCGATGATTGGATGCTTCCATGTGGAATATGATGAGATGGCTCCAGTAAAGTGATGGGGACTTTACTAGGAGATTTTACGAACATATGGAGGCAACAAATTAGTTTCTTGTGATATTATTAGATCTTGGCTCTAAGGATATATTTTTTTAATGGAAATAAGTTTGGGTAATAAAAACAAACACAAATCAGTTTAATTTGATTCTGTACTCTGGAAAGTCCAGTCTCTATGGAGATTTAGCCATTCTTCTTTGTAGAAGAGAATTAAAAAAAACTTAAAGATTTGTGACATAGGTATCTCTAATTATAAGGTCTCATTATGAGGATTTAGAACAGTTTTGTTAATAAGTCGTATCATTAAAATTTATGCAACTTGTGATTTTTCAGTATAAGATCAAGCGCTTTTGAAGTTAGTTAAAAAAATAAGTGAATATTGACCATCCCGCCAGTTTATCTCAAAGATAACTCGAATTATTAAATTAAAAACGAAAGAAAAAACTGAAGGAGTCTTTAACTTATAGATTACAGGAAAACCTATCAGACGTCTATGTTATTAAAGGTAACGAAAAAAAAAATTACGTACGGATCCCCGAGAACGCGAGCCCGAATCGCACTTGGCCGTTTTTTTTAAATAATTAGTCGTTATTGTAAATATAAATACATTTCTCATGTCAACCTTGTCTCTCGTTTGCACAGCGATTTGTTATATTAGCACAAATGAGAGCTCATAAAAAGAGATAGTAGAATGGAAGTGAACCAAGTTTTATTGCAGTATCGTATTTGTTCAGATTAAACAGTCTGTGAGATTTATCTGACGCGTGACATATAACACCACGAGAGTTCTAGTACAAGTACAAGAAGTACTTTTGTGGATAAAAGATGATTCTAAAAATTTACTATTTTTTTATATTAGTTTATAGCTTTCCGCGATAAATGGACTATGGAACGAAAGATTTTAGTCCCTGATTTTTTAGACTGCCTCGGTAGCCTAGTGGTAGCAGGCCACTACTACTACGCTGGAGGTCCTGGGTTCGATGCTTGGGTCGGGATCTATCAGAGATAAGGGTTTAAAAATCCTTTATCTCTGGTTCTTTTGGGATTTTCCCATTTTCTGGAAATTTCCCAGTACCTCGAAGTTTGGTAATGTGCCCGGAGATGTCAACAGGCTCGCCACCTCTTACATGGGCCAAAACGTAACCGGCGAATAGTGGGTGTTTGTATGTATGCTTGAATGCATGCATTTACCTCTTCCTACCCCTTCGGGGATTAAAGGCGTGAAGTAATTTTTTTTCTTAAATTCAAAAATACAATATCAGAATAATATTTACTTTAAGATCTACATGTCACATGACATGTCTTCGATATTTAGTCTATGACAACACACAACAGGGCGTGTGCCTTACGTAGGTGTTACCGTGACGTGTTTGCAAATATAATTTAGTACGAGTAAGTTAATTGCGGTTATTTTTATCAATCCGCAATGCAAATCTACTATTCTATGACTGAGGCTACAGTGGGCAGCGACTTATGATGCGACTGGAAGAGCGAATCAAAATGTACTAAATGTAAGTACATAAAGTTGTGATTCAGTGAAGCCGCATACAGGAGCATTCATTAAGTTGTTTTATTCGCTCATGTGTCGCAGTTCGCGTCGCGGCTTATTGTAGCCTCAGCCTAACAACTGATAGTGAAGTTCTGAGTCTCATCTAAAAAACCGGTCAAGTGCGTGTCGTGCCACGCGCAGTGTAGGGTTCCGTAGTTTTTAGGTTCGAATAATGTAATAAAACATAAATAAATATTTTCTATGGAGTAGTTCGAAATTTTCGAGTAAAATACATTTGGTCGACTATTACTCGCAAACTAGTAAAGCCAACTTAAGTGTGATAATTTTCCTTTTAATTTCGTTATATGTAGCCACTATTGCCGTAACGTTTGAATTTCTAAAAATAACCGTTTAGTTGGTAAAGGGGGGGGACACTTGACTCTAACGAAAATTGACACTTTAAAGCTTAATAAATCACGAACAGTTAACTAAATCTAAAAATGATTTTGCACACCCCTAACATTTTATCATAGAGCAACTCGGTCTACGGCCATAGAGTTTATTACCGATGCAAAACAGTCTGTCATTTTTAGCGGGGGGAAATACGTGTGACATATACTCACACTACAAAAATCGTCTTTCTTAAACAATTTCACGCACACATTTAAATATCTGGGCGACAGGCATAGGACCATTTGGTGTTGTACTTTGACAGAGGAGAAATATGCATATGGCTCCCCTCCGGTCCGCCGCGGCCGGTGGCCCGTGTTGCTCTATGGGGGCTATACATATTGACATCTAATCGTAATCAGTGTTGCTAATAACCTCACTTCTATATGCCAAACGCCGAGTATGTCTTTATTAAGTCTATTGCCTCGGTAACTGCCTCGGTAGCCTAGTGGTAGCAGGCCACTACTACTACGCTGAGGTCCTGGGTTCGATTCCCGGGTAGGGGGTTATCAGAGATAATGGTGAAAAAGCCTTTATCTCTGGTTCTATTGGGATTTTTCCATTTTCTGGAAATTTCCCAGTACCTCGAAGTTTGGTAATGTGCCCGGAGATGTCAACAGGCTCGCCACCTGTTACATGGGCCAAAACGTAACCGGCGAATCGTGGGTGGTTTGCATGTATGCTTGAATGCATGCATTTACCTCTGCCTACCCCTTCGGGGATTACAGGCGTGAAGTTACGTATTAAGTCTATTGAAACTTTATAAAAAGTTGCTTAAAGTAAATTGAAAAATATAACAATTAAATACCAATGCAAAAGCAATGCAATAAATGTGAAGGAAAGATTTGACAAATCTAGCAGGACTTCAGTAGCTCAATTGGAAGAGCGGCTGGAATAGATTCCCAGTAGGCCGCGAGTTCGAGTCTCGCCTGAAGTCAAATTTTTCTTTAAAAAAATTAAATACCGTTATCTAAGTTATCTGTCCGATTTGTTAGTAATATAATGAAATGTCATGATTACTAACAAATCGTACATAATATTGTCTACAAGAATCGGTTTGATCCGGTTATCAAGATATGTTCCGCGAATTCTTTTATCAACTTAACAATATGATGCAAGCGGCGGTCTAGATGTTATGTTGGCGTAAATATTTTGATTGGAGGTCAAAGGTATAGGTGACTTGTTGCTGGGAGGGTTGCCCGATTACGGTAGCTTTAGCGTAATAATACTATCTGACTGACTTTGACTGATTCTGTCTTTTACCCTGATCATTACGAATACGAAATATCGTTTTTCTTGACTCTGGCAATATGCGTAAAAGCAATGCCATAATGTTAAATAAAAATAATTTTTAAAAAATAGCACCACACGCCTTTTTTAACGTTCCCGCCATTTTTTTTTTTGTTGTTATGGCATCGCTTTTTTTTATGTAATGGAAGTGGTAAACAAGCATGCAGTTCACGTTGATGTTAAGTGATGACTGCAGCCTATAGACACCCACACAAAGACTAAGGTCAAAAAGCAGATGCGTTACCACTCCTGAGGCCTAAGGTGTTACGCCTCTGTGCCGGAAATTACAGGGTTACTCTGTTACCGTACATTACCACCTGACCGGAACACGATAGTGCGGAACACGATAGTGCTGAGCACTACCATTTAGCGGCAAGTATATTAGGTAATGCGGTGGTGCCTACGCCAGCGAGCTCCGTCACTGGAGCTCTACCACCAGTAAAATCGCTATTACGCATTATGTCAGTGTCAAGTAAAACGATATTTCGTATTTAATTAAGCAGCGTCAAAGTTAGTATAATATCAAGTATAAAATGTAAGTATCAAATATATAAGTTATCAAGTATAATATGTCAGTCAAGTGAGTTACAGTCAAGTTATTCGAGTAAAGCGATGGCTCCTTTACCAGAACATTTACAATGAAGTTTTGGAGGCAACCTGAAAGGTCGTTTTCGCACTGTTATTCTATTTCACTATACACGGGCACTGTAATAAACCTATATCAAACAAAATGCCACCAACTTTATTTAATATAACTTAAAAATACACCAAGAAAATGAAATAAAATAAGAGCACCATACGCCTCTTTCAAGGTTCCCGCCATAACCTCTTGGTAGCGTTACTTGTCAAAGTCACCACTGTGCCACTTTTTTTTTCTTTTCTGGCAAAGGGTCGGATGTAGACCATAATGCCATTGGTCGAGTTTTCTGGTACCACTTTTTATGATTGATTACCCAATTACTTCATTTATTCGTAGATTTATAGATAGTAAATGTAAATATGATAAACAGATTATATAATGCGATGCTATTATATGCTCGTTTGGTTGTTAAACAATAAAATTATCAAATGTTCAACGTTATTAACGTAATGAACATTAAACCACTGATTATTGATTTAGAATCAAATACATAAGTAAAAAAAAAGTAACTTCACGCTTCTAATCCCCGAAGGGGTGGTAGGCAGAGGTAAATGCATGCATTCAATCATACATGCAAACACCCACGATTCGCCGGTTACGTTTTGGCCCATGTAACAGACATCTCCGGGCATATTACCAAACTTCGAGGTTCTTTTTTCGAGCTCCTACCTACACTGGAACTCTACCACTAGTACCTAGATTCACTTACAATCAGTGTTAACTGTATGGTTATTAGCCCATCTTTTTTTTTGTTTTTATGTAAGGGGTCGTCCAATAATCACGTGAGGCAAAGGGGGAGGGGGGTTCAGGAATAATGACAAAACATCACAAGGGGGAGGGGGGAGCATATGGAGATATCACGTATATTTATTTCTTCTTTGTGTGCCCAATTTCAACCGAAAATTGGAGCGTGATTTAGGCAGCAATTAGAGAAATTTTCGTCACGACAATCAGTAATTTTCACGCCAAATAGGTAAATGCTTAGTATATTAAATTTGCGTGATTTTTTTAATCACGATGCCTTATTTTCAGCTAAATTTAAAAATAGGTACCTAAAATATTTACCTACTTCGGTGGCCTAGTGGTAGCAGACCACTACTACTTCGCTGAGGTCCTGGGTTCGATTCCCGGGTAGGGGGTTAGCAGAGATAATGGTGTAAGGTCCTTTAACGCTCGCGCTGGTTCTATTGGAAATTTTCATTTTCTGGAAATTTCCCAGTACCTCGAAGTTTGGTAATGTGCCCGGAGATGTCACAGGACAGGCTCGCCACCTGTTACATGGGCCAAAAACGTAACCGGCGAATTGTGCGTGTTTGAATGTATGCTTGAATGCATGCATTTAATTAAACCTCTGCCTACCCCTTCGGGGATAACACGCGTGAAGCTGCGTCCATTTTTACCTACCTAAATACCTATTTTAATCCAAAAAATACACGTGATGTTAGTTGGGGTGGGGAGGATTAATCTGAAACCTCACCACGTATCACCAAGGGGGAGGAGTGGGGTGAAAGTGACGCTTAAAAAACATCAAGTGATTAATGGACAACCTCTAATGAGGATGGCAAACAAGGATGCAGTTCACATTGATGTTAAGTGATGACTGCAGACACTATAGACACCCACACAAAGACCAGAGGTCAGCTCCTGAGGCCTAATGTGTACAAATACATAAAATTAGAGTGTCTGTTTGTAACATAAAAATAGCTGATGTAATAAGGAGTAACTAAGGCTACTTTTATACTAGCTGCGCCCACGACTTCGTCCGGGTAGATACTGAACAATCATAAATACTCATGCGGGCGAAGCCGCGGGCACAGCTAGTATATCATAAAAAACAAATATAAATAACTGTTTTTGCGTTGACTACGATCAAAAAGCGGCAGATAGATGTAATGCAGCGATACCTCCCTCGAGTTCAAACAGTAAAAACTATACAAATAATAAATAATACTTAGTTGCCACGTTAATATCTGAGTAAGAACGCGTAAAACAATCAAATCATAATCGTAAAAGCGCGTAAACACATCAGTAATGCAAATAATACAAAAGTAAAGCAAGATAAAAGCGAAAAAATTGTCACAAAATCAGCAAACGTTTAGGTGTGCTAATGGTAGAAACATGATCCTATGTTAGTTTGAAATATACGAATGAAATTTAATTTCATTATATTCGTGCGCATTACGTCAATTTTTAGTGAAGATCACAATATTCATGTCAAATTCTGACAAAATTCCCCTCTTTTGATAAACAAAACATTGGTCAGAATATTGAAGCCGATTGTATTCTGACAAACATCCTACCGAGCTTCTGTCAGTCTTGTTATTCCAGATAGTAGTAAAACAAAAGAAACTATTTATAAATATCGTCACTACACTACATCACTGATACCACAGTATGTCACAGATAACACGGGTCACAAATATTGAGTCGTCTCGCTACAGAAGCGAGCTGCTTGTTACTGGTTTTGTATGAAAGTTTATAATATGTTCATTATCAGTGTAGTCACAGATGGAATTTGATGGATACGTTTATGGCTTATCGGAGCGAGTCTCTGGGAGACATAGCTGTAGTACGATAGTATATTTTTGATTCTTAAACGTACTTTTATCATACAATGCTTGCACGCATTATTTTATTACAAAAAATCTTTGATTATTTAAATTAATAACATACACTTTTGCCATGAAAACATCTTATTATAAATCGATGAACGCCTACTGAACGCACGCAAAAGCGTGCAACCGAGAGCGCGGAACAAGTGATCTCTCTAGTAGTAGAAAAGTAGTATTCAAAGCAAGAGCTACAGAGAGAACACAGAGGTTATTTAAGATCTGAGCCGTGGAAGTGGTAACGCAACTTTGTTTTTTTTGCAGATGTCTAAAGACTGCCTGTATTCACTAACTACCAACGTGAACTGCATGCTTGTTTGCCACTGATATTATATAATAAAAAACTTTTTGCCAATATTCTAATTACTGATTTTATGAAAATAGGTAACAAATGTAGTATTCAACCGTTTGTCTCATCTGACAATCAAGCAGCAAGCTACTCTTTGACACGAAATCGTCACGTTTGCTCGATTTGTATCTACACAGCAGTTTAGCGTGATAATTGTTTAGATATTTGAACGCGTTTACTAATTGTATGGACATTTAATCATATTCTAATGGATGTATTTTTGGATATGATTGAGATGGGCGTAACTTAGGTTTTTTTATATGTTTGTTTTATTTTATTAGTTTTTTCCCAATAACACATCTGAGTGAAATATATTTAAAGAAAAATGGAAAGAAGAGCAGGGCTTGAACCCGCGTGCGATCTCTAGTCCAGCCGTTATTCCATCTGAGCAACCTAAGTCACACCGCGGATTTTTGTATGTGTTTCTACATCATCACTATTCACTATTACTACATATTATATATGATTTGACACATCGGGCAGGACTTCGGTAGCTCAGTTGGAAGAGCGGCTGGACTAGATTCCCAGTGGCCGCGAGTTCGAGTCTCGCCTGAAGTCAAATGATTCTTTCCATTTTTCTTAAAAAATGTACTATAACTCTACAAAAAATAAAAGATGGGTGGGAGAGCTCCAGTTACAAAAGCCGTATTACCTATCCAAATCCAGGAGGGTAACCAATCTCGACGGAGACTAGCGAAATTCGCACCCAGAAGATATTATAGTGCACAAGTATATGCGCAAACACAACTGCACTCCCTATACCCTCACTCTCATAACTCGATGGGATGGCAATCCGACACGAGCAGAGAGAGAACGGGCGTAGGACCGACGGCTTTACGTGCTCACCCAAGCATGAGTACCAGAGTATCCATATGAGTATGAGTATCCGGGCTGCTACTGGGAATTTCCTCATATTCCATAGTAAATGGAGAGAAATATCGAAAGAAAAATCGGATCATTTCAATTTCGCATTAATGCACGCATGCTCTGTCTACGCCAGTGATTCCCAAAGTGGTCCATATAGACCCCCTGGGGTCCATGGGAGACATCGATGGGGTCTACGTATATGCGTAAATAAAAATGGGATGTATGGGCAAGTGATATAAATGTTAGCAAGGGGGTCAACCGAAACCAGAAAAAAATTGAAAGGGGTATGTATGCATGTATCTTCACGCCAGGTCCCTAACGGGGTAGGCAGAGAGTGTAGAGGGGTCTACAAGAAAAATAGTTTGGGAACCTCTGGTCTACGCCTTCAAATCAAGCGTAAAGATATCATATATAACTTTACAGCACTTTTTTGCATATTTCTTCATTGGAATAAAAAAAAAGGTGATAAATTTATGCGCAAGCGTTTCTAACTAAGAAACGCCTGCGCATAAATTTAGAGCAAATATGACTTGTGTCTTCAACGACCATGAGAAATAAAGGAGATATATTTATTTGATTTTTTTTTGGTGATTAAAGTACACAAATTAGTACCAGAGCTCCAGTGCTAAGTAGTACGGCATCGGCCTAGTTTATAAATGGTAGGTATGTATAAGATAAGCATCGTTTAGTACCGTAACCCTGGCCCTTCTCTTCCATTCTTAATCTATGCTTAACAAAATTCAAAAATAAAAATCATAATAGCCTAAAGGACTTATTACACGGCACGGTATTCAGGGTACAATAGCAAGGGTCAGGGTAGTGTGCTAACATTTAGGGAATTAGGGCCTTAATTAGGGCGACCGGAGCGGCCCGTGTATTTGTACTGCAACCGGATAGTGTAATAAGCAGCAACTCGGCGCGAGGCCACACCCACCCTTTTTGCCAGACCCTGAATACCGTGTCGTGTAATAGCCTTTTAACTAAGGTCGGAGACGTGATATTCGGTGTTACACTTTTAGAAGTCCCGTATCGTACCCTCGTCGAAGAGACTGGCGGTTTAAGTTTTTAAGATTATGTCTATTCTCAATCAAACGTTTCGTGTTATAAAATAAATTGGCCAGCGCCTGTACGTAAATTTAGAGTTAATTTGCGGCGCGCGAACGTGAACGCATCCACACTCGCAATTTTCCGCAGTAGCGTACAAGACATGGGGGGTAAGGGGAGAACGGTTAACAACATCTCAACCGGCCCAAATATCAACCTCTCCTGCTCGCGCTGGTGGTTCGTTATGAATAGCTAGCGGCGGCGGTCTCGCGGCCGCCGTGGTGCTCCCTGCTGGATAACAGACGAGGCTCTGGCGACCGAGCAATGGCGGGATAACCATACATCTCACGAGGAAACTGATGGGAAGAGGCCTCAGGAACCTTGGGAGACTAAATATCCCCTAAAAGTACTGATGCAGAAGGCAACGGGAAACCACTGCATTATTTTCCCAAGAAAATCATCATGGATAAGCACGAGGAAGGAAATAGAGTTCTGTCATGCGACCCGGCTAACACCCGGCGCCACCTACCCGGGCGAGGTGGTGTGAAATATGCTACCGGCCATACAAGCGCTAAGTATCAGGCGCCATATGGAAATTATGCTACTGATGCACACGTCGCGACCAACGCTGGAATGACATCAAGACATCCTCACCATATTGGGACGTGGAATGTACGCGGACTAAATATGCATGGGAAACTAAAAATCGTTGAAGATGAGATGCAAAGGAAGAACATAAACATCCTGGGGCTCAGTGAGACCCACTTTAGGAGTTCAGGGCACTTCACCTCGGACTCTGGAAACAAGATCTATTTCCCTGGTCCAGAGGATCAAAGTAGAAATAGAGTGGCATTTGTTGTCCCACGGGAGATGGACAAATTTGTCATAGAATACAGACCAATCAACGACAGAGTTATCACAATAAAGTTGAATGCAATACCATGCAAACTGAACATCATCCAAGTATATGCCCCAACATCAACTAACTCCACTGAAGAAGATATTGAGGAGTTTTATGGAATCCTGGCACAAACCATAAAACAAATACCTAAACGAGAGATCACGATGGTAATCGGAGATTTGAACGCAAAGATTGGTTCAACAGAAAACGATGCAAGCTTAGGCCATCTGATAGGAAGGTTTGGTATAGGCAACCGAAATGAAAGAGGCGAGAGACTCCTGCAATTCTGTAGTGAAGAGCACCTCACAGTCATGAACACCTGTTTCGAAAACCACATTCGCCGTCTCTACACTTGGATATCTCCAGGAGACAGATGTAGAAATCAGATCGATTACATTATGATCCAAAGACGCTGGAGATCCTCGATTCCTTGATTCTAAATGCGGTTACATTTCCTGGAGCTGATTGTGGAACCGACCACCAACTTCTTATGGGAACATTAAGGATCAAACTGAAGAGGCTACACAGATCAACACAGCAAAAACCTCTAACAAGGGTAGACATGACAGGGTTCAAATGTGACATAGAACGAAACCTACTAAATATCTCGGCAAATAACGACAGCCCATCGGATTCGATTACATGGACAACATTAAAAGAAGTCATAGCACAGACAGCTTCACAAAATGCTCTACCATGTACATCAATGAAAGATTTCATAACACCGGAAACTGCAAAAATCATTCTTGAACGTAGAGAACTCAAAGAAAATGGTCTCGGGACACCAGAAGACCGAGAACGTTACACCCTTATGAGCACAGAGGTACAAAGACGATGTCGACAGGACAGGAACGCTGAGATTAATCGTATATGCGAAGATCTCGAAAAACACGCCGAGAAAAACGAGACCAAAGACTTGTACCGCAAACTGAAAGATCTCACAAAGACGCGAAGTCCGAAAACTCGTATTATTGAGGATGATGCTGGAAACCTTCTCTACGAATCCCAACTCATTTTAGATCGCTGGAAGAGATACTGCGCTGAACTTTATGATACTGGCGACAGCATCCGGCCTGGTGTGCAGTGGGACCGAAATGAGAACGAGCCTGACATTCTGATGACGGAAGTGGAGCAGGCAATCAAAGCCCTGAAATGCGACAAGGCTCCCGGCGAAGATGGCATACCCGCAGAATTGCTAAAGAATGTTGGCACCAAAGGCATTGTTCTTATAACAACCATATGCAACTCAATATGGAGATCTGGCTCCTGGCCTGACGACTGGACAGAATCTGTTTTCGTTCCACTACATAAGAAGGGATCCACTAACAAATGCAGCAACTACAGGACTATTGCTCTCAACTCCCATGCAAGTAAGATACTCCTACACATTATTAATAAACAACTTAAATACTACCTTGACCGCCAAATTCCAGAAGTACAGGCCGGATTTGCAAAAGGGAAAGGCACGCGGGAGCAGATCCTGAACATCCGACAAATTATTGAGAAGAGCCGAGAATTTAACACGCCGGTTGTGTTGTGTTTCATCGACTACGCTAAAGCGTTCGATTGCGTGCAATGGGAACTATTATGGAATGTGCTAATAGAGATGGGAGCGCCCAAACACCTAGTGGGTCTTATCAGCAACTTCTATGCAGCAAACCGCTCTTATGTCAAACTCGACACGGAATGCTCAAACATGTTCGAAACAAAGAAGGGAGTACGGCAGGGCTGCATACTATCACCTGTGTTGTTCAACATCTACGGAGAATACATTATTCGCAAGTCCCTTGAAAATTGGGAAGGCGGGTTTGCAATAGGAGGAAAACGAATATCTAACCTCAGATACGCCGATAATACAACTCTTCTGGCAACATCTATAGATGAAATGCAAATACTTCTGCAAAAAATCGAATTTGAAAGTATGGCCATGGGTCTCGCTATCAACAGAAATAAAACAAAACTGATGATAGTAGACAGAGCTGGCAAACTTTCAAATGTGAGTAACATTCCAAATGTAGAAGTGGTCGAACAATTCAACTACCTAGGATCTCTTATTTGCAATGATGGAAGTTGCGCCCCAGAAATCAAGGTAGGATGGCCATTGCAAAAGACGCCATGTCTCGACTGGGAAATATATGGAAAAATCGAGGCGTCACAAACAACACCAAGATGCGCCTCGTAAAATCACTGATTTTCCCAATATTTCTCTGCGGGGTGGAAACATGGACCATTTTGTCACGAGAAAGATGCAGAATAGATTCATTTGAGATGTGGTGTTAGCGAAGAATGTTGCGCATACCGTGGACAGCTAGGCGAACCAATTAGTCAATTTTATCGCGACTTCACGTCGCGGACCGCCTCTCCACTTTGTGCCTTCGCCGGATCACGAGCTATTTTGGACATATAGCTAGACGCGGGGAAAATAGCTTGGAGAGGCTGATTGTTGTGGGCAATGTGAAGGGGAAAAGGGCAAGAGGCCGATCTCCAACCATAGGAGTACAAGACATCGAAGACCGTTCAGAAATTACGTTCGCAACCAGGGGATGGGGGGGAGGGGTGTACATGTTAAGAAGATAGGAAAAAGAGGCAAAAAGCGTGACGAAGGGTGAGGAGGGGGGGGGGGTTTATGGATGGCCCCTAGTAGGGCAATCACGTCGTCGTCCATCATAGCCGTGAGCAAGACTGTAAAGCTTTGCGAGTGTGGAGGGACACAGTTCACGCACAGATCATGGCGTGAATTCATGGCGCGAAGTCACACTCGAGTGTAGAGCCGGCTTTACACTTGATTTTACTCCTCATTAAATTGCCGTAACGGGCCATATAACTGATATCGATTCAGATTCGATTAAGGAGCATAGAGCAACACCGGAGGGGAGTAGCCATATGCAGGCTTTCCCCTCTGTCAAAGAACAAGCCTAAATGGGCCTATAAATGTCGCCTAGATGTTAAAATGTGTGCGTAAAATTGTTTCTGTATTTTGTTAAAGTCAAGGTGTAAGTTTCGTAGTAATAGACGATTTTTGTAGTGTGCGTGTGTGTCGCACGCATTTCCCCCGCTTAAAATGACAGACTATTTTCCTTTTTTAATAAACGCTATGGCTACTCCTCTCCAGTCCGCCGCGGCCGGTGGCCCGTGTTGCTCTATGTTGAGGAGTAAACTCCAAAAAAACAATAAAAACAACTCACCCATAATCTTCTTAGGCGGCACCTTCCTCTGTTCCTTTTCCTCGTCCTCCCGCCTCATCATCTTCCCCTCCCACTTCCGTTTCCTCCCCTCCCTCTCGTCCAAGTACATCCCCAACTCGCCGTTCACCAATGTCAACCTCACTGACGACTCCCAAGAGTAATCGCGCCCCTCGTGCATGCTCAACCCAATATTGTCCTTAAACTCCATTACACCGCCATAACGAAATAATCCCTTTATGGTCCACCTCAAACACTACACTTAGAACAGCACGAAGAACGAGTTATACAGTTTCTTGATGCCCGTAGTTTCTCGCTGACGATGTCTCTGGAGGAGTTCGTTCTCGATTTTCAATAGCATGTTTGTATTGGACCGAGTTATGTGGTACTGGATGTGGAGGCAGGGGAATGTCTTCTTGGTAAAACGGTTGCCGATAAGGTATGATCGGGTGAGAATGGTCTCCATGGGCACTGTTGGGGTGACGCGGTGCGATGCCTCGACGTTGAGGCGGTACTACGGCTCCTGGAATGATATGATTGGGGTGTTATATTTAGATTTTTTTTTATGTAAGGAACGTGAAAAAAAAGAGTTGAGTTGGGTAACTTTACTTCCCCGTAGTACAACCAGTTGAACATGAATATATAATTAGGTATTATGGGCCACACATTACCATCTAATTGGAACACAATACTACTGTACACTACCATCTGGCGGGAGGTAAATTAGGTAATGCAGTGGTGTGGTGCCTACGCTCTCGAATCTCGGAGACTTCAGCTCTTCCACTATCTCCCTCTCACCTGAACTCTTATCTCAAAGGAGATGTTGCGAGCTCGGCTCTGGTTCGTACATGTCCTCAAAAAATGGGTAAATTAAATAAGAATCCGAAAAAAATACAATTAATTTATTCAAGAATAACTTTAAGATTTACAACCACATTTAATTCAAACGATTTTATCATTTTCAACCATGTTCAACGTGGCGGCGATACAGCCGACGCTTGGGATAGTACCTATGTACGTAGATAAAACAAAACTAATGCTATCTGTATCTTACTAGTGCATCACATATTATCTATGAATCGATTAATTTAAAGAAGTTCCGATTTTTTTTTTTAAATTGGAAATTGATTAGTATAGTATTAACACATAAAATCGATTTCAATAGTATTTAGAAAATATTACTTTTTTCTCCAAGTACTATAGTAATATAATCAAAAACACAATTTTAAAAATTCAAATGTCAATATGACATCGCCCGCCATATTCGCCATGTTGGTTTTGAGTTGCAATTCTAACTGCAAATAATGTTTTGTAACTGCAAACAAAGCTAAATAAGTGAAAATATGCAGTAAAAAAACCTTTTTATTTTGATTTTGCCTGTTAATAATATTGTGTAAAATACATGGCCGGAGGTCCATACATTTTTGCAACATCTCCTTTAGGAACGGCAGCCTACCGGATCCCATTAGCGCCAGAAAATGGGTTACGCGGTGGTGAAATTTAGGCAATAACACGGGACTTAAAAATTATAATACTTGGAGATGAAAACTAAAGACAAAATATGAAAAGTACAAAATAGGTACGAAAGATGGAGTAAAATACCTACATTCTTTTGTATTTACGCGCTCAAGTCTCTTATTGATTAAATATAACGGGTGGCTTGAAGACTAGTTTTGACAGATAATTTTTATAAATAAAAATGAATCGGCAAATTTTTTGTACGTTGATAACTAGCAAACGACTGCACCAAATTGGAAAAAAAATCCTTTAATGTTTTTGTTATTCTCAGGAGAAGTATGAAAGAAAGAAGGAAAAGTACTACAAAAAATAAAAGCTTATTTTAAAATCTCCGATGGCGGTACGGAGTTCGCCGAGCCAGCTAGTTTTTACATAAAAAAAATTTCCTTCATTTTCGACATCGATTTATTTCATAAGGCTTATGAAATAAATCGATATTATATATTAAATATATATATACATATATATATATATATATATATTATATAAGTTTTATTGTAATAAAATGGAAATCTTCTTTTTTTCCTCTTTCCAAAGCAAATAAGGCTATGAAAAAAAACCTACAATAAGGTGCCATTTCCTTGAATCCAAATCAAATTTCACCATCAAACTCCCTTAAAAAAAGGAAAATAAATAGTGACTCACCATTAAACTTTTTAAAATAAAACAATAAGGAATGAAAATCACAGATCCTCGATCAACTTATCCCAGTTGGTGTGATATCTTAAAACTGTTGATGCAATAGTCACGGTTGAACAGTTCGGTAACATGAGATACAACGACGGATATGGGATGACCATAGAGTAGATGACAGATGCGACATAAAAGCTACAAAGGTGTTTATTTAGGTCATGTATCTCTGAAGCAAGCAAAGATTTAGAAAAAAATATTGGTTGCTTGGTGAGTTTGAAGGTGTAGATAACAAACAACAACATCACTCTTTTTTCTACACCATAAATAATTAATGTAATATGTATTAAATAGTAACAGTAGAAATGGTGGTCTTAACGTTAATCAGTGATTTTTTCGACACCACCATGTAAGAATGTAAGAGGAAATTGAGATAAGTAGAGTGGAGTGTACAAATTACATGGAGAATTAAACTAAAAACAAATATAAAAACATGTATGTCACTACGCATATTATCAATAATAATATAGTAAAAAGAGCAGGATTATTCAATCTATCGTTATTATAGAGATTACTCATTCTACCGGTAGCCAAGTTTACGTCGCATCGTAATGGACGGCCTCCGCACAAGATGGGTGGACGATATTTAAACAGTTGCAGGTAACACATGGACTAGAACTGCCAGGTAAAGAAATTCGTGGAAGTTGTTGAAAGAGGCCGTATGGATTCAGCAATCAACATAATAAAAATACATGAAAAACTTCAATTGTAAGTGTTGATTGTGACCAAAATAAAGGACATAAAGGCTAATATTATTAACACGCTGATTAATGACAACTAAACAACAGACATTGATAAGGACTTGAACTTGAGATTTCTGCATAAAAAGACTTAAGCTGATTTATCCAACTATCGTTCTCATTATCTCATTTAAGATCCGTGAAAAGCATGCTTGTTTGCCCCTTGCTATCTCCAATGTCATAAATCAAAATTTACACTTTCGTTCACAAGGATCAATTTTAAGGCAGATTAAAATTTTCTATAGGCACAAAACTTCGCTAATGAACGGGTGTCACATCTACACTGACTTAATCTCTTACAAAATTAAATTATGTACTTAGTTTTAGTAAAGTAGGTAACTGCGGCCCACTTATTTAATTTAGACGAAACATTTACACTCACTGCACCTAATTGTCTCAGAGAGACGAAAAACAAAAACGTTATATTTATTAATTCCACTACTACAACTCTGGGATCCGGGGTTCGATTCGATAAATCGAATTCTGGACCTCAATTTAAGAATATTCACTTAATTATTTTGATTCCAATGTGCAAAAATTCATGATGCTTCTTTTAATGAAATAGTCATAGTTCAGTACGAATAACTTTTTCCCATGTACTTTAAAGAGAAAACAGTCCAAAAAGAATAATTAGTAAAAAATTGATTTTTAAAACACGTTTTCAAAAAAGTTAAAAAATGTATATACCTATCCTATATCACCAATTTCACGCTTCTACAAACATTGTACGAAAATTACCTTCATCACACAAAAATGTACCAACAAACCACTCCTCACCTTATCGAGTCCAGGCCAACACAGTATCACCCGACAAACACCGCCCAATCGCACAGGACATCACCACAACAAGGCCATATTGGCTAAATACCGAAAAAAACTACACTTCAATCTTCTATAATTATTTAGTACATCGCAATTAGACTTCGTAAGCTTCAACTACACGAGAGGTCCCTTGCTAAATTGAGAGCTGTAAGGTGGTAAATTGTCGTCCTCAATTTATGGATATTTGCTTAATTGCAACGTGCAAAAATGCATGTTTTTTTTTGTTAATAAATAGTCACAGAATAACTTTCTTCCTTGTACTTTAGAGATAACGGTCCGAAAAGCAAGTTTTGCAAAAAATATTAAATACGTTATTCGAAAATTAAAAAAAAAAAAATTACAAATTTCACGCTTTTACAAACTTTAGTACACCAAAATTGCTTTGATCAGTCCAAAAATGACCCAACAAACCACTCCTCACCTTATCGAGTCCAGGCCAACACAGTATCACCCGACAAACACCGCCCAATCGCACAGGACATCACCACGACAAGGCCATATTGGCGAAATACCGAAAAAACTACACTTCCATCTCCTATCATCATTTAGTACATCGCAATTAGACTTCGGTAGCTTCAACTACGCAAGAGGTCCCTTGTTAAATTGAGAGCTGTAAGGCGGTCAAACGAAGACTATTGTCGTTAATACGCTGGCCAATGGGGGACTTGTATTTGGTCGGGAATTGGTCCACTTGTCGTCGCAGGGTCACATGGACGGGTCACAATGAGGCGGTTGGGTACCGTAGGTTCGGTGAATGGTTCTGTATTAATCAGACAATTTGCAAAGTTTTGAAAATCTGATAAATATCTATACAAATAAATAAAATTGGAGTGTCTGTTTGTAATATAAAAATTACCGCTTTTTACTAGATGCTTATATATTAGGTTGGGGAAAAAGTTTCTTCGCATTTTTTAAGATAATTCAAAACATTTTTTAATTTAGTTTATTTAAATTTAACTAAAGTATGTATGTACCATTTTGTTCGATAACCTTTTGCCATCTTGTAGGTAGGGACATGATCCCATTGCTATAAAAATTTTGGGACTTCTCATCAAAATACCGCGACAAGTGGATTTGGCAGTCCTCTCGTGATGTTAACCTAACATTGATATTAGGTAAAGGTATTGCATAAAGAATTCTGAAGAGACCGAAACAGGTGGAAATCTGAAGGTGCAAGGTCAGGACTATACGGCGGATGCATTAACACCTCCCAGCCAAACTCTCTTAATTTTTGCTGAGTGGCTATAGATGTGTGAGGTCTAGCGTTATCATGATGAAACACCACACTCCTTCTGTTGATCAATTCCGGCCGCTTTCTCTCAACTTCTTGCTTTAATCTCATCAGTTGTTCGCAGTAGAGTTCAGAATCGATAGTCCTGCCTGGTGGTAATAGCTCATAATGAATAATGCCCTTCCAATCCCACCACACACACAACATTACCTTATTGCGAGTTAACCCGGGTTTCGCCACAGTCTGTGAAGCCTGACCGGCCTTTGACCACGACCTTTTTGCACGTTCTTGTCGTACGTGATCCACTTTTCATCACCAGTTATCAGCTTCTTCAAAAATGTTTCGGTTTCATTACGTCGTAATAAAGAATCACAAATGAGTACACGGTTCATTAGGTTTCTTTCAGTGAGCTCGTGAGGTACCCAAAAATCGAGTTTTTTTTTGTACCCAGCTTTTTTCAAATGCGCCAAAACTGTTTTGTGATCAATTCTCAGTTTTTCAGCTACGTCGTAACTACTGATATGTCGATCTTGCTCCACTTTTTCAAAAATGGCATCCATTCATCCGTAATAGGGCGACCAGAGTGAGGTGCATCTTTGACATCAAAATTTCCGGATTGAAAACGCTTAAACCAAATTTGTGCTACTCTCACAGACACTACACTAGGTCCATAAACATCGCAAATTTTTTTCGCGGCTTGCGTTGCATTTTTACCTTTTTTGTAGTAAAATTTTAAAATGTATCGAATTTCTTCATTAGATTCACTCATCTTGACAGTACGAAAAACAAATGAAAATCACACATTTGCCTAATTTGAATTTGGAATTATGTTCTTCTTGTTAAATTTTAACTTTCAATGATACCAAAACCAGCCAGATAGATTTTATTACAAGTTCATACATACCATAATGCGAAAAGACTTTTTCCCCAACCTATTATGTAAACACGGTACATATGCCAAAACAATTTTTTTTACAAATTTTGTCTGTCTGTCTGTCTGTTTGTTGGGACTAATCTCGGGAACGATTGGACCGATTTCGACGGGACTTTCACTGGTAGATAGCTTATGAAATAAGGAGTAACTTAGACTTTTTAACTAGCTGCGCCCACGACTTCGTCCGGGTAGATACTGAGCAATCATAAATTCTTACGCGCACGAAGTCGCGGGCACAGCTAGTTTCCAAATATAAGTTTTTGCTTAGTGCTATCTGCTCTTATAATTTGGCCTGGAGATGCAAAAACTTAAATATTCTTGCTCTAACTTTAAGATTTACCTGAAGTTAAAACTGTGCTCAAACGGATATTGTCCAAGATATTAAATTTAGACAGGTTTATAGTGCTTCTTTTAAATTCACCGCCATCTACATTAAGTACATGCGTCTTAAATGCGTCCATGAAGTTTATTACAAGTCGCTACGAAGATGGTGATGGAATAGAAGGGATACGCAGGTCAATGTGGCAAAAGTTCGCTTTCATCAGGCCAACATTGAAACCCGCTTTTCTAAGAGACTGGTGCACGCAACTTCGCTCAGTAGCATTTAAGACGCGTACTATACACGCCGATTCATCAGAATACCTCCATATTTTAACTCATGTCGATTTCTCTCGACTTCGTACCAACATTACCTGAATGCAAACAAATTCGAAGCCTTTCTCAAGCTATCATGATTTCGAGCAAAACTTGATCATGTTATTCCTAGTTTGAATTTGTACTTGTTCCACCAGTGTAACCACGAGAAAGACTATTCCTTATACACCATAGAAGATTCGGCATTCTCCATTAACACAAAGACTGTCTTGCTTACACAAACTTCTATTTAACAATGTATTCTTCTGTCTAACGACGACGATTGCAGAACTTATAACAACCCTATAATCGAACTTGGTGTGTGCTCTTTGGTGACAGGTGCGAAGACCACCAGCGTATTTTTCAGCAGCGACCGAGTCATCATCATCATTTCACCCGAAAGACGTCCACCGCTGGACCAAAGTAACTCCCAAAGATTACCACAACGAACGCTGCTGAGCCGCCCTCACCCAGCGAATGCTTGCAATCTTCACCAGGGGTGCGAATGCCTATCGACATTGCTATTGTCGTTGTCATTGCTGTCAAATTTTCATGTCGATTTTTGACAGCAATGACATGAAAATTTGACAGCAATGACAACGACAATAGCAATGTCAATAGGCGGTCGCACCCCAGGACCTCGGTCCACCTCGTGGGAGGCTGCCTACGGTTCGTCTGATAATAGACGGAATGAGTATGAGAAGTAAATCCATCTACTACGATCTGGAAGACCAGGTCAGGCTTATCAAACAAACCCTACGTGCGCGAGTCCGAATCGTACTTGGCGGATTTAATTCACCATCATCCTGATAAAGAAAAAAGGTTTATTCTTGGAACGTCCAAAACTCAAACTTACACGCTATTTTTCCACGAGCTCTTTAATTAAAGACAATCAAACTGTACACGCGTGTACTGGCCTTTTTAATTGATATTTATTGAAGGCGATTAAAACGTGTTTGCTCACAACTTAGTTGCGATTTTTTATGGAGTCTTTCAATACCCTGGGAGAATCTAAGGTATTTTTTGCCTGTTTCATTTAATGTCATACGTATATTTTACATCATGTTTTGGCAGCTTGTCTGCCATCCTGGCAGACAAGCTGCGGGCCACCTGATGGATAGTGGTCACCGTTGCCTATGATCATTATCAACACCAGGGGAGTTGCCAACGCGCTGCCAGCCCTGAACGACTCTTTTTGAAGAAGCCCATATTGTAGCACCGAGGTGCTTGTTTGACATGGTGTCAAACAAGCACCTCGGTGCTACAATATCACGTCACACAAAAAAGGGAAAGGTTATTAATGAAATAACCATAAATGTAGGACCACTCGTCGTCTCTTTATCTAACAACTAGCGACCTACCCCGGCTTCGCGCGGCTGCAATGTTACCTAGCCTCTCTTATTAATCAACGTGATGTTATATAGCTTAAAGCTCCTTCCTCGATAAATGGGCTATCTAACACTGAAATAATTTTTCAAATCGGACCAATACCTAGTTCCTGAGATTAGCGCGTACAAGCCAACAAACAAACAAATTCTTCAGCTTTATAATATTAAAATAAATAAAAAGTAAAGTAGAGAAATTAATATTATGAGGCTTTAAAAAAGTTTTTTTACAACTTTCACAGATACGGTTTATTATTTGGTATTTAAGAAAATTGGAGCCAAATCTACGACCAAAAACAAAAAAAAAAGAAAAAACTTTTTAGATTTCGAGATGTTTGCGTGTCGCTTTTATATAATTCACATAAAACGGCTACAGAGAGATCATTCACATAAACAATTCAATGATCAGACTTAACATCTAGTATACAGTACTAACAGTACAGACGATGACAAAAGTGATATAGAATTAAATTATCTACTACATTCCCCAAATATCCCTTCAAGCTATTAAAACCAACATCAGACTACAGCTCTCATAGGGTGAGATTCACAGAGCGCACTACGACTTTACTTTAAGCAAAGTACACTAATAGTGAGATTCACAGACCGCACTACGACTTTAATTTGAACAAAGTATGCTTAGAACTGTCAGAAATGTATGAGTTTTGACAGTTCGAAGCGTACTTTGCTCGAAAGTAAAGTCGTAGTGCGGTCTGTGAATCTCGCCCTTAGCCTGGGTTGCACCACAACTTTTGTTAAAGATAAAGTTATTGTTACGTTGCACATCCTTCTCTGACTAAAAGAAATCTTTTAAAGTTAGAGAAGGATGTGAAATGTTACAATAACTCTTACAAATATCTTGGTGCAACCCAGCACAAGTGTGAGATTCACAAACCGCACTACGACCTTACTTCCAGCAAAGTACGCTTAGAACTGTCGAAACTCATACTTTACTGACATATATATATATATATATTTTAGTAGAGGAGCTCTCTTCTAAAATGTTGATACCCTTTTGTCATCGACAGTACTACATCTGAGACGACTCCAATTTGTTTCACAATTAAAATGGCAGAACTTTATTGTATGCAATTATTTTATATTGGTGTTGATTATGAATGAACAAGGCGACGTAGAGTATACCTCTTAAGTAGTGAAAAGCTACAAATAATAAAGCAGTGGCAGTATCTATAGGGGTGACACCCGATTGGGGGTGACACCCCCTCTTTAAATAACCGAATTTGAGCTGTTTAGACGTGAAAGCGCAACACAAAACTCACTTTCGAGTTTATAATACCAGGGGGCGCCAGAGACAAAGATTTTTCTCAAATAGGGGGGCGCAACGGTGGAGAATGGAAAAATAAGATACGAAACCGGTCAAGTGCGTGTCGGGCCACGCGCAGTGTAGGGTTCCGTAGTTTTTAGGTTTGATTAATGTAACGGAAATAATAATAAATATTTTCTATGGAGTTTTACACGCAAACTAGTAAAGCCAACTTAAGTGTGATAGTTTTCCTTTTTATATTGCCGCAACGTTTGAATTTCTAACAACAACCGTTTAGTTGGCAGGGGGAGAGGACACTTGACTCTATCGAAAATTGGCACTTTGAAGCTGAAGCTTAATAAGTCACGAACAGTTAACTTAATCGAAAAATAATGACGAGACATGCATAATATTTTTAAAGGACCTGTCCCACGATACCCCACACTATATGGAAATCGAAAACAAAAAAATATCCGTGCGTTACATGTAGGGGAGGTTACCCTAAATATTTGTTTTCATGTTTTTGTTCTACCACTTTTTCGGCGTGATTACTATTAGTTTTTGTGCTAGACCGCGGACGGACAGACAGACAGACAGACAGACAGACGGACATGGCGAAACTATAAGGGTTCCTTGTTTACAACGGAACCCTAAAAAATGGAGATTACTTACTTTTTTTGGCTCATCAGCCCGGGTGCCACCCACGTTAGCTACGCCACTGTAATAATGTACTGTAGAGGTCGCGTACTGTGTGAGGGTGTAGTCAAAAGTCTTAGGAATCGGCGTGCGGGTTTTTTTTAATGTAATTAAAGTGGCAAACAAGCATGCGGTTCACATTGATGTTAAGTGATGACTGCAGCCTATAGACACCCACACAAAGACCAAGGTCAAAATGCAGATGCGTTACCACTCCTGAGGCCTATGGTGTTATGCCTCTGTGCTGGAAATTACAGGGCCGTACATTACTACCTGACCGGAACACGATAGTGCTGAACACTAGCCTACCCCGTAAGGGACTTGGCGCAAAGATACATAATATATTATTAAAATCTTACCATCAAAACACAGCAGTCAATGTCAGAACATCGCTCCCGTAAACGTACGAATGGCGACTCCAATTCTTCCCATCAACGTAATCGAGGATGGGGTTAATAATGTATGTTTATCTCTGTCACACCACACCAGTTCGGACTCGCTCTGTCTTATTCACGCTGGATGCGAGCAGCACAGGCCATCCGTTGAATATCTGTAAAAGAATTGATATGTTTTTAATTTGATGATAACGGATGTTTCTATAAAACTTTCAAAATTATTGATCTTGGTGAAAGATGATATTTTATGTTTGATCCGATATTTTTTCTTGATATTTTTTTTTATTCACAGCTAGGTATAAACCTGTGTCGTGGGTGCCGTTGTATACAAACAACACATACACAAACACCCAGACCCGAAACAAATATCTGTAGGTCAAATATTTGTCCCGGTGCGGGGATCGAACCCTTCAAATCAAACGGTCAACTCACACCGCTGGACCGTCGAATAATAACTGTTATGTACTATACTAATGTAACGGTGCTACATCATGGGATTCTTCAAAAATGGCGTCAAAAGAGTCCTTCAGAGTAGTGTTGCTAAACTATCGATATTTGACCTCGAAAAACAGTCGATAGCGCGTTAGTTCTATCGAAACTATCGACCCTTCACGATACTATCGATACTATTGACGCGCATACTATCGATAGTATCGATAGAATTGCAGCATGTCGATATTTTCGATAGTCCTATCGATAGTGTGCCTGTTTTTCCAGGTCACGATAGATACACACAATACTATCGTTAGACTATTACTATTGCAACAACTCTACTTCAGAGATGGCAGCCAGTTGGCAATTCCCCTGGTGTCGCAAATGTTCATAGTAGAGGGTGACCACTTTACATCAGGTAGCCCGTCTGCTTGTCTGTCAAGCTAAACACAATTAAAAAAAACTTATATTATAAAGAGGAAACATTTGTGTCTATGTTTGTAACGTTTTCACAAAAAAAACTAATTACGTAACGTAACTTCACGTCTGTAATCCCCGAAGGGATAGGCAGAGGTAAATGCATGCATTCAAGCATACATGCAATGCGAACACCCACGATTCGCTGGTTAGGTTTTTTTGGCACATGTAACTGGTGGCGAGCCTGTTGACATCTCCGGGCACATTACCAAACTTTGAGGTACTGTGAAATTTCCAGAAAATAGAAAAATCCCAATAGAACCAGAGATAAAAGACTTTACACTATTATCTCTGATAACCTCCTACCCGGGAATCGAACCCAGGACCTCAGTGTAGTAGCGGTGGCCTGCTACCACTAGGCTACCGAGGCAGATAAGTATGTAAGGGTAGTGGCAAACAAGCATGCAGTTCACATTGATGTTAAGTGATGACTGCAGCCTATAGACACCCACACAAAGATGCGAAAAAATGCAGATGCGTTACCACTTCTGAGGCCTAAGATTTTATGCCCCTGTGCCGGAAAATTACAGGGCCGTTCATTACCACCTGACCGGAACACGACAGTGCTGAACACTACCATTTAGCGGCAAGTATATTAGGTAATGCGGTGGTGCCTACGCCCGCGAACTCCGTCACTGGAGTTCTACCACCAGTGAAGATCTAGATTTCTAAACAACAATCATCTTACGCCGGCTCTAGGCACAAACAAAGCCCTAGTCTTTAGAATCGTGTTACTTAACATGTGACGGGAAGACACCATTTTAACAATCCCGCCAATTTACTGTATGCCACCGTAATTTATGTCTTTTTACGATGTAATAAGACATATTTGACGTTGTGTAACCAGTTATAGTGCGTTCGAATCGGTTTTGTTGATGGAAACTGGTTATTGTTGGATTGAAAATGGTATGGGGGAAAATAAATATGTATTTATTTATAATGGCCTGGCAACCCTGAAATTATTTACCGGTATTGACAATATTTGTCAAAATAGTACAACACTAAACTGACAGTCAATACATTCTTGCTGTTTGTGTCAATTTCATGACATTAGACGATAATTCTATTTTATTCTATTTTATTTGGATATGTTATTATTATTGTGAACTTTATTGATTCCAATTTTTAATTAATATAAGTATAAATGTGTTGGTAAATAAATATTAAAAAAATATATTCATAAATGAATTTGGTCAAGAATGAAACTGAGTAGGAAAGTACCTTTATTCTAGCTCTTTTAAGATACTTTTCAATAATCACAGAAGTACATAAGTACAGTACCTATACTAAAAGATAATTCAAATTATATTCCTCATGAACATGACTCGAAAAAAAATGTATTAACATAAATATAAGATGTAATCTCTATAAAATTACGATAAGAAAAAAGCCTGAACAGCCAGAACGTGTATGTATAGTTCGCACAGATTAATGAACAGTAATAAATAGGCTGCAAAACTTTTAAGACATGATCACCGAATTAAAAAAAATAAATCTTTTTTTTTCTAATTTGCCAATGGCATTTACCATCTTCAATCATTCTAATTCTGCCTTCTAATTAAATGAAGTGGTAAAGTAAAAGAATAAGAATAAATTTATTACTTATCATGACATTATTGATACATTCATATCTTTTTTAATTACCATGGCGCTTATAACTATTGTTGACAATTATTTTACAATTTGTTAAAATTATTATTCAACGTTTGATTTAAATTTTTAACCCAAGACAAAGGCAAAACAGAATTAAACTGTAAATTACAAATACAGATAACAAAAACTCACCGAAATTTGTTAAAATTATTATTCAGCGTTTGATTTAAATTTTTAACCCAAGACAAAGGCAAAACAGAATTAAACTGCAAATTACAAATACAGATAACAAAAACTCACCGAAAAGCGTCGTACGTGCGAACTAATCTCGACACACTCATTTTGAATTTCGAAAACTTTATTTTTGACAATGACGTTATATATTTTTTTAAATGCACCAGGCAATGACTGACCTGCGTCACAAATCCGGCAAGTCTGGGTTGTGATAAACAGCTAAATTGTTGTGTGAGGGGGAGACTTACAATTGGTGCATTACAATGACTGCTGATGTGGTTCGATCTAGTTTTCGGACATTACTTTAGCTAATTCATTAAGCAATAATTGAACGCCGGCCAGGCTATTCTTTAAAAAAAAAAATTAAGGTCGAAGGGCGTATTGCAGGAAATGTTAATACAAAGTACCTATTTAAAGGGATAATATTATTTAAAAAATGTTTTATTAGCCGGTTTCTTCACATATTACAAAAAAGAGGTTCCTTAAAATTGTAGGTTTAACAGTAATAATAATACTTAATTTTTAACAAAATTTTCATAGAGTTAGTTATGAATAGGTAGGTTTGAAAATTTTTTTGAAAAATTTTACAGTTAATGAGAAAAATATCGGTACCCACGCCTACACCCACAGCCCCACACTAGGTATAAGGATTTGTAATCTTTGATGAAGAAGATAACAAATAAAAAAGAAAGAATCACCAAATTGTGAAGTGTGCAACCAAATTGAAGACGTGCAGCATTTGCTGATGGATTGTGTACGGAACAGAAATGAGAGAATGTTGCTAGTGCAGAAACTAAATTTAAATTTCAAGAATGTTGGCCTTCTTATTGAGATTTCCAGGAAATTTTAGCTAATCCAAAGGCAGACATCGCAAAAGAATTAGGTATGTTAGTTAATTCCTCGCCAGTAACATTTTTCCTTTCGATTTCCTTATTTTATTATCAGTAATGGTTTAAGTGCGCATGGCCCAGCGGCTGGTGTAGATCGTAAGCGATCTGCTCGGTTAAGCACTACGGGCGCGCTCGGGTAGTGTGATGGGTGACCGCTAGTCGCAAATTAAATGCGCGTTTCCGTGCTTCGGAGGGCACGTTAAGCCGTCGGTCCCGGTTAAACCTTGTCGGAGGCCTTATGGGCGGTTTGAAAACATCCGACAGTGGGTTGGCCACTAACCCACCTCCGCCAATCCGCATTGGAGCAGCGTGGTGGAGTAAGCTCCAGGCCTCCCCCCAAAAAAAAGGGGAGACTCGTGCCCAGCAGTGGGACGTATAATGGGTTGCCATTATTATTATATTATTATTAATGGTTTAAGTTAAGGTACGATGGAGTTGACATGTCGTGGGATGAATCCCTTAAAAAAAATTAATTAAAAAAAAATATATAACAAATAATTATTAATAAAATGTAGGTATGTAGGCATCTATGTATCTTCACGACAAGTCCCTTACGGGGTAGGCAGAAAGTCGGGAGCGCCATATATCCCGGTCCTGACACACCAATAAAAACATTAATAAAATTATGTCACATAAGTACACATAATTAATTAATAACCTATATCGCGAGAAGCGAGCGCGTAGAAAGGATGTTGTGCGACCGAACTGAGAAAAAATGTGCGACACAGGGCGGCCACACAAAACTGCGATGCGACGCGACGCTGCATCGCAGGCGAAAAAAAAAAAACAAATTAAAAAAAGAAAAAAAAAATGTGTGTTTATGACCTCCCTGAGCGAGTTTCCCCGCGTACCACAATCCCCATTTAGGACCACGCCCCCAACGCTTTGGGGGGCAGATAGGCCCGGGGTACGAGGATTCGCCTCAATCCCCGAACCCTTCTCCTCTTTGGCGCTTCGCGTGGAGGGAGGGCTGATGGAGATTAGTTAGCAGGCGATGCATTCGTGCTAGCTCGCAGATATTGTGTGATGTACTTAATCATTTGAATTGCTGTTTTTTTTTTAATTTATTTTATTTTACGTTATTTGGTATTTCCTAAAACACATACAAAATTTCTTAAATACTTATACGAGTAAGTACTTTAATAAAAGCCAAACAGCAAAATTAAAAGAAAAAAAACAAGAAAATCTTATTTCAAAAATTCTTCTGTCAGTGTTTTTTTTTATTTAATTTTATGGCATCGCTTGTTATGCATATTGCCAGTGTCAAGTAAAACGATATGTATTCGTATTGTGCAACGTAAGAGTCAGTCAGTCAGCCAATTTATCAGTCCGTCAGTCACAGGTGAGTCAGAGACACAGTAATTCAAGTAAAGCGATGGCTACTTTACCAGAACATTTACAATTAAGTTTTGGAGGCAACCAGAAAAAACGTATTTTCGCACTGTTATTCTATTTCACTATACATGAGCACTGTAATAAGCCTATATCAAACAAAATGCCAGCAACTTTATTTAATATAACTCAAAAATACACCAAGAAAATGAAATAAAATGAGAGCACCACACGCATCTTTCAAGGTTCCCGCCAAAACTTTCTGTCAGTGTTTGTAACAAGCACTCCTCCGAAACGGCTTGACCGATTATCATGAAATTTTGTGTGTGAATTTGGTAGGTACGAGAATCGGTTGTAATCAATTTTTTATAGCCCTAAATGTTGGAGGTGATTCTCAGCAATCTTTTTTTTTTTTGACACACTACTACGCTGGTGTCCTCGATTCGATTCCCGGGTAGGAGGATATCAAAGATAACGGTATGAAATCCTTCAATTCCAGTTCTTTTGAGGTTTTTCCATTTTCTTGAAGTTTCCCAGTACCACACCGCGGACACTCCGCCAAAATTCCATACAAACACTTAATTTGGTCTCTATTACAAAGACACCAATCAGTGACGTGTATTTACACATGCACCTGTGTGCGTAGCACGTAGAGAATACCAAACGTCTCCCATAAGAGGGGAGGAGGTTGGGTGAGGCGAGGAAATCGGGCGGGACGTCGAAGTGTACATTCTATACGTAATATTATAACATAATTAATTCTCTGCCAGTACCTCGGAATTTGGTAATGTGCCCGGAGATGTAACAGGCTCGCCACCTGTTACATGGACCAAAAACGTAACCGGCGAATCGAAAGTATGGGGCCGTTCAAGTATTACGTCAGCACTATAGGGGGGTGGGGGGTCTTTGCTCTGCTTATTTTGGATGACATGGGGGGTAGGGGAGTCTAGATGATGATTACGTCATCGGTAGTTATTTACTTATTACATCAGTAAAATCTAATCTGTATGCTAAATCTATTTTCATATTTTTAAAATTATAATCATAACATTATTAATATTAAAAAAGAACAAATACATTAATTGAAAAATGTTTACGTAAGCATGGGGGGAGGGGGTAAGAGCTTTGCTTACTTTTGCTGAAATATCCGCGTGTTACTAGTAGGGAGGGAGGTTACCCTAAAAAATTTGATTTTCACGTTTTTATTCTACCACTTTGTCGGCGTAATTAAGGTGTATACTTGTGCCAAATTTCAAGTCACTAGTACTAATAGTTTTTGCGCTAAACTGCGGACGGACAGACAGACAGACAGACAGACAGACAAACAGACGGACATGGCGAAAAAAATTATAATTAGAACAATACATTAATTGAAAAATGTTTACGTAAGCATGGAGGGAGGGGGTAAGAGCTTTGCTTACTTTTGCTGACAAGGGGGATGGGGGGGGTAAAGAATTTTTATAAATCTGCTTACGTAATACTTGAACGGCCCCTATTAACATATGTATGCATGCATTTATGTGCCTACCCTTCGGGGATTACAGGCTTCAATTTACCTAAGGGGTCGTCCATTAATCACGTGAGGCTCGAAAGGGGGAGCGGAGGATCTAAAAAAAAACGAAACATCACAAGGGGAGGGGGGAGAATATGGAGATAACACGTGTACCTATTTCTTCTTTGAGTGCCCAATTTTAACCGAAAATTGGTGCGTGATTTAGGCAACAATTAGATAAATTTCCGTCTCGACAATCAGTCATTTTCACGCCAAATACATGCATACTATATTACACTTGCGTGATTTTTATTCCTGATGTCTTATTTTCAGCTAAATTTACAAAATTGGTACCTACCTATTTTATTTCCAAAAATACACGTGATGTTATGCGGGAGTGGGGGGGGGGTAAATCTGAAACCTCACCACGTATCACCAAGAGGGTGGAGGGGGGGTCAAAGTGACGCTTAAAACATCACGTGATTAATGCACGACCCCTAATGGGTATGTAATCAATGCGTTGGCCATACTCTTGAACAGTAGGTATAGTGGAAATAATGCACGAAAATGTCCAATATACATCGAACGAACTATAGGTACCTACCTACCTAACGAGATGAGATCACTAGATGACAAGTGTGATAACAATGCGCGATCTATCACGTATATGGTGGTGAGAAACGTTACGGCAAACTAAAACATCATAGCTACATTTATTTTTGAATGACCGAATATGTAGGTACCTAGTCACAAACTTAAGACTGCCTCGGTTACTTAAACTACCTCGGTAGCCTAGTGGTAGCAGGCCACTACTATAACGCTGAGGTCTTGAGTTCGATGCCCGGGTAGGGGGTTATCAGAGATAATGGTGCAAAGTCCTATATCTCAAGGTTCAATTGGG
Source organism: Macrosoma leucophasiata (assembly GCA_036365455.1). Classification (NCBI taxonomy): domain Eukaryota; kingdom Metazoa; phylum Arthropoda; class Insecta; order Lepidoptera; family Hedylidae; genus Macrosoma; species Macrosoma leucophasiata. The sequence continues at coordinate 7,487,955 of JAWQUS010000015.1, forward strand.
TTTTTTTCCATTTTCTGGAAATGTCCCAGTATCTCGTAGTTTGGTAATGTTACAAATGGGCCAAAACTTAGCCGGCGAATCATGGGTGTTTGCATGTATGCTTAAATGCATGCATTTACCTATTCCCTTCGGGGATTACAGGCGTGAAGTTATGTTTAGTTACAAACCTATATAATGTGTAAATCGGTTAAAATAAAAAAGGAGAAGGAAAAAATTGACTCCTGGGTGTGGCTTCGGTAGCTTAGTAGGGAAGTGGCTGGACTGGTTATCCTGAGGTGGCTGGTTCGATTCCTATCCGAAGTAAATTCTTTCTCTACATTTTTTCCATAATTTCTAAAATTCACTCGCATGTGCTAATGTGAAAAAAAAAAGGTGTTATAATAATAATGGCAATCCATTATACGTCTCACTGCTGGGCACGAATCTCTCCCCTTTTTGGGAGGAGGCCTGGAGCTTACTTTATCACGCTGCTCCAATGCGGGTTGGTGGAGATACGGGTCAGTGGCCAACCCGCTGTCGGATATTTTCAGATTCAGTTTCCATAAGGCATCCAACAAGATTTAACGACTGCTATCAATCGATAGCAACCAGGACCGACGGCTTAACGTGCATACCGAAGCACGGACACGCGCATTTTAATTTGCCACTAGCGGTCACCCATCACACACCCGACCGCGCCACCGCGCTCGTATTGCTCTGCTCTATTATGCCTCTGTGCCGGAAATTACAGAGCCGTACATTACCACCTGACCGGAACACGATAGTGCTGAAAACTAACATTTAGCGGCAAGTATATTAGGTAGTACGGTGGTGCCTACGCCCGCGAGCTCCGTCACTGGAGCTCTACCACCAGTAATATATCATACAGTATTCAATAAGCAATATTGCACATTTGCACATCGACCTTAGGAAGGACTTCGGTTTATTTCGGGTCTGTAGAGCGTCATCTCTTTCGCACCTTACTTTATAACGTTTGTCGACCATCTTGATCAAGTTTTGACTATTTAACAATGGTCAGTGACCGGACTATCAGTGCTTACATAGGCAGTGTGGAGAAGAGATAACGCTCTACAAAGTCGAAACTATCCGATTGTCTCTTTCGAAGGCTCGATGTGCAATATTTCATGCTGGATATTGTAATTTCTTCACAGAAAAAACACTATAACAGCTGTTCCTAACCTAGGGCAGAGAATATGTAATAATACTACGTATAGAATGGACACTTCGACGTCCCGCCCGATTTCCCCGCCTCACCCAACCTCCTCCCCTCTTATGGGCGACGGTTGGTATTCTCTACGCGCTACCCACACAGGTGCACGTCACTGATTGATGTCTGTGTAATAGAGACCAAATTAAGCGTTTGTATGGAATTTTGGCGGAGTGTCCGCGGTGTGCCTAGGGATCAAACCCGTGACCTCAGGCTTCAGCATCACGATCACAACCACTATACCAACGAGGCAGTACATAGAACATATTTCTACAATTAAAGGAATAATCTCACTTAAAAAAACCGGTCAAGTGCATGTCGGGCCACGCGCAGTGTAGGGTTCCGTAATTACAGAGTAAGAGATGTAATGAAAAAAAAAATAATTTCAATGGACTTGTTCGACATTTTCGAGTAAAATACATTTGGTCGACTATAACTCGCAAACTTGCAAGGCCAACATTAATGTGATAGTTTTCCTTTTAATTTTGTTATATGTAGCTACTATCGCCGTAACGTTTGAATTTCTAACAACAACCGTTTATTCTGTAGGGGGGGGGACACATGAGTCTAACGAAAATTTGCACTTTAAAACTTAATAAGTCACGAACAGTTAACTAAATCTAAAAATGATGTTCGCACACCCATAACATTTTTAAAAGACCTATCCAACAATACCCCACACTATATGAAAATCGAAAATAAAAAAAAAATCCGCCTGTTACTAGTAGGGGAGGTTACCCTAAAAATTTTGATTTTCACGTTTTTATTCTATTACTTTGTCGGCGTAATTAAGGTGTATACTTGTGCCAAATTTCAAGTCTCTAGTAAGTTTTTGCGCTAAACCGCGGACAGATAGACAGACAGACAGACGGACATGGCGAAACTATAAGGCTTCCTTGTTTACTACGGAACCCTAAAAACATATCGCGTAATACTAGAAATATAATGTAGCATAGAATTTAGTTTACTTTATATTTATAATCTTTAAAAATTCAATACATAATAACGAAGATAGACACGCTTAACAGTTAATCTAATAATTATTGTTCATTTCTTTTACATAATATACGGCCATATTAATATTACACGACTCAGGGTCCGGGTTGAACTGTGACTGAGTAAGGGCCCTGTCGACCGGATAGTGTAATAAGCGGCAACCCGGTGCGAGGCCACGCCCACCCTTTCTGCCGGACTCTGAATACTGTGTCGTGTAATAAGGCCAATAGCCATGGTTTTGTAATCTTCGCGCGTGTGTAGGTACATAGTACTAAGTGAAATAAGGATCTTGTGTGAATTTAGGGACATCAAAAAAAAAAAAAAGTTTACAAGTGTGCAATTTTCAGTGAAACCGTCAAAAAGTAACGCAGTTAATGTGAGTCATCTTTTCATAACACAAAAGAAATGTATACGCGCTATTTTTAATGAACCACCCTGGGGTTCATGCAGACCATACTTCAGAAAGCATAGACTATTGACCTTACCATGTATCTATATTTTGGAAACTTGCAAAGGAGATGGTTCAAAGTTCTATGGGACTTGGGCCACTACTTGTGCATATAAGGGTAACAGGGAAATGAACCCATTAAACTAATACGAACATTCTTTTTTGAAAATTATTTGTATATTTTTTGCACAAGATTTATTTAAAAAATGCTTGACGTTTCTAAAACACTGAATTGTCAATGTCAGGTGACATGACAATTAGGGATATCAATCTGAGGTTTATTAATCGGAATATCGATTTTTCGCGGCAAGAATCGATTATTTTAATCGATCCGTAGTACAAGATCACGTCAGTAAATCGATAATTCACCCTAGAGAATCGAGGTTTGATCTTTTTGTTTCAATAACAACCATACAAACCATAGACCAACACGGGCCACCGGCCGCGGCGTACTGGAGGGGAGTAGCCATAGCGTTTATTACCGATGCAAAACAGTCTGTCCTTTTTTTGCGGGGGGAAATGCGTGCGACACACACGCACACTACAAAAATCGTCTATTACTACGAAACTCACACCTTGACTTTAACAATATACAGAAACAATTTCACGCAAACATTTAAACACATAGGCGAAAGGTATAGGCCCATTTGGCTTGTACTTTGACAGATGGGAAAGCCTGCATATGCCTACTCCCCTCTGGTGTTGCTCTATGATACAAACAGTACAATGTAGATATAAATTAACACAAATACAGTGAAAAATTACATACCTACTACAACTTCGTGTTACACAATACATATAGATATTATGATATATTATATGCAACGAAGGTGAAAGACCAGCATGCAGTTCACATGGATGTAAGTGATGAATGCAGCCTACACCCATCTACAAAAATACCAAGAGGTCAAAATATAAAAACAGATCGATTAATCGGACATCGATTTTTCCCTCGCTGATCTGACCGTGGATCGATTTATGACACTTCGATTCGTATCGATTCAAAAATTGATCAGAAAGCATCGCGACATCTCTAATGACAAGATCGATGCCGTTTTTCGTTCTGAAATAATCGCATTTTACAGTATTTTTGTTTTTGTTGAGCATTTAGCTCAGTTTAAATATTTTTTACTTAAAAGCTGTAGGTACATTTACTGTAGTACTCTGCTCTGTAAACGTCAACGTATCCCTTTATTATTTAACCATTTATATGTTCATGAGTACCGTGCCGTTTGATTCGATTTTTGAACGAACGTATACATTGTCATTCAAGACGCCGCCATGTCGTTGTAGTATATCAATTATATGGCAATATTTCAAAACTATTTTATTTTCGTACAAAGCGATCTAGACAAAAAATTACAAATTATTATTTTTCCTGAAATCAAGATATTTTTCTCCTTTTTTTGGTACATGCACAAGCTATATCCCAAATTGAAACATCTCCTTTGTGAAAACTCATATGCAATTATTTACTAAATTTAGCGAACATTATAAATATGGTTCAAGGCATTTTGACAGACTAGTTGTACCAAAATATGTTAAATCTAAGTTACAATCTCGCAACTCAAAAGCCATTAAAATTTATAACAAGTTACCTAAATCCTTAAAAGAAGTGAATGGAAACACTTTTCACTGTAAACTGTGTAACATATTGACTGAACAATGTTTTTATTCCCTGGACGAATACTTAAATTATAAATTTTGACTTTAAATTAATTATTCTTGTTGACATGATATTACGTATGATCTATTTTTTTTGTTTTGTAAATGTTCCAATATAATTTTTTCTGTTTGACTAGCCAAAATGAAATGTTATTATTATCCAAATATAATTTGATCAATGTGTAAATGGAATTGTAATGATTATAATGTAGTAATTGATAAAATATATTGTTCTGTTATTTGCATGCCAATGAAGTGGTGAAATATGAAAGGACATTATTTTATTATACTGAAGATCTCATGTACAATATTTCTAGCAAATAAATACATTCATTCAATAAATTCATTCATTCATTCATTCAAAAATTCAAGCTTTGTACTAAGCATACGCACACAAACACAGATTTTTTTAATTTAAACATAACTTCACGCCTGTAATCCCCGAAGGGGTAAGCCGAGGTAAATGCATGCATTCAAGCATACATGCAAACACCCATGATTCGCCGGTTAAGTTTTTGGCCCATGTTACCTGTTGACATCTCCCGGCACATTACCAAACTTCGAGGACGTGGGAAATATCCAGATAATGGAAAAATCCCAATAGAACCAGAGATAAAGGACTTTACACCATTATCTCTGATACCCGGGACCTCAGCGTAGTAGTAGTGGCCTGCTACCACTAGTCTACCGAGGCAGTTCAAATCACGATCATGACAAAATTTTTACTTCAGTCTGTTAACGATTGACAGCGTTAGAAGTGAATAACAATAAAAAACATACATACAGCGTAACACAGAACCTCTTTTTGAAGTCGGTCAAATTAATCACACATTTAATACCTTCACTTCACTCCATGTTTCCCCATTATCCTATCCAATGACCGCTCTGAGTATAACAATCGTTGTATGGCTTCAATACATTAAATTCAAGGTCAAATAGTTTAATGCAATTTAGTTGAAGCATTCAAGCATTTACCATACATATTGACTGATACTAATCAATTTGTATGAAAAGAATTCCACTCCTCTTAGGTAGGTATAAGGATTGACTAGTGACCGCCCGCGGGTTTGCATGCGGCAATCTATCATCTCCATACTAAAGGATAATGGTTAAGATTTGTAAAAGAAAAATCGAGAGCTCCAGTGCCGGAGTTCGCGGATGTAGGCACATTACCTGATATACTTGCCGCTAAATGGTAGTGTTCAGCACTATCGTGTTCCGGTTAGGTGGTCGGTAATGTGGCTCTCTAATTTCCGGCACAGAGGCATAATTTCGTAGGCCTCAGGAATGGTAACGCATCTACATTGAAATCGTTTTCATGTATGTTGATAAGTTACAGACGTTACAGTAGTTATTAAGTACTTACCATCAATGTGAACTGTATGTTATAATGCCACTTTCATGACAGTAAAAAAAGTGCGTGTCTGGCCGCGCACAATGTACGGTTCCGTTTTCAGTATTTTTTTTCAGTTGGTCGATTGTTTCTCCTAAACTTGTTCAGCCTACTTAGCTGTTATAGATTTTCCTTTATGTAATGAAGGTAGCTAACAAGCAGGCAGTTCACATTGATGTTAAGCGCTGACAGCAGCCTGTAGACACCCACACAATCAAAATGCAGATGTGTTGCCACCCCTAAGACCTTAGTCACACCGCGGACACTCCGCCTAAATTCCATACCAACGCTTAATTTGGTCTCTATTACACAGACATCAATCAGTGACGTGTATTTACACGTGCACACAGGCGTAGCACGTACAAAATACCAACCGTCGCCCATAAGAGGGAAGGAGGTTGGGTGATGCGGGAAAATCAGGCGGGAAGTCGAAGTGTCCATTCTATACGTAGTATTATTACATTTTCTCTGCCTTAGTTGATATGTATCTGTGATAAGTTATTTAATGTGTGGTACTCTACCTCCAGTAGTCCGTGTACCAGAAGCAGAGAGTAGAGACGTCCAAAAACCACCATTTAGTTGGCAGGGGGAAGAGACTTGACTATTAACAAAAGGACAAGTACCACCCGCAGCTTGTACACTATATATCAAAAGACTAGCGGACCGCCCCAGCTTTGCGCGGGTGCAACGTTAGCTACCCTCTCCTATTCGTCTTAGCGTGATGTTATATATAATTCCTCGATAAATGGGCTATCTAACACTGAAAGAATTTCTCAAATCGGACCGTTCCTGAGATTAGCGCGTTCAAACTCTTCTGCTTTATAATATTAAGTATAGATAGAGAAAAATACGTAGAATCATGGAAAAATCAGTTTATGAAATATCTTAAAGACGCTTTTACCCTTTACAATTTTATATTTTTTTGCAACTTTTTTTTATTTATTTATTATAAACAATCTTACAATTTTGGGGTGTTACATGCAAAGACACACATAAAACCATTATAAGTAGTAAGTAGATACATTCTCATGGAATTGAAAAAAATTTGAAAAAAGAAAAATGGAAAGAAAAAATTGACTTCAGGCGAGACTCGAACTCGCGGCCTACTGGGAATCTAGTCCAGCCGCAGAAAAATTTGACTTCAGGCGAGGCTCGAACTCGCGGCCTACTGGGAATGAGCGAAAAAAAGCGGCTGGACTAGATTCGCGAGTTCGAGTCTCGCCTGAAGTCAAATTTTTCTTTAAATAAAATTTAACTAAGTTGTTTAAATTCTAATTTTTAATTTACTATTAATATATGATTTTGCTTTTACTATAATTTTTCGCAATAACACATGCTAGTGAATAATAAAATGTGATGGAAGACTTTGACAAATCGGGTGTGAACTTCAGTAGCTTAGCTGGAGGAGCGGCTGGACTAGATTCCCAGTGGTCGCGAGTTCAAGTCTCGCCTAAAGTCAAATTTTTCTTTCCATTTTTCTTTAAAAAAAATTTTTTTCTCTGCCTACCCCGTTAGGGACCTGGCGTGAAGATACATACATATATTTTTCTTTAAAAAATTATTTCACAAGCTTGTGTTATTGCGAAAAATAATATAAAATTATAAAGGGTAAAAGCGACTTTTTACGATATTTAAGAAACTGCAAAGTTTACTGTATCGGTTGTGTATAGAATATCATTGTTGGCAATAGATGTCGCTACTGCCGCCATGAAGCAATGCATTAAAATGTGATGGAAGAATTTCAACAACAAAATCAGACGTGGACTTCAGTGGCTCATTTGTAAGAGCGGCTGGAGTAGATTTCCAGTGGTCGCGAGTTCGAGTCTCGCCGGAAATCAATTTTTTTTTTCCAATTATCTCTAGTAAATTATATTTCACTAGCATGTTTTATTGCGAAAAATAATATTAAACTATGTAGTATTAATACAAATTCCCTGGGGTAGAACTTCAGTGGGCGTAAATAAAAAAAAAATTCTTTTAATTTTTTGTAATTCTAAATCTGTAAATGAAACATCAAACACACACATACATAAAATTATATTTAATCATCTTATAGTCAAAAATAATCATAAAAAGCCAGTAAATACTTCAAAATGATGATTCAACGAAGCCACAGTCTGCAATTTAGTTTTAGATTGAAGCGCTCCATCATACACATTATCTATACAGAAAAACACTCTCTTTGCTCTGGCATGAACCAAAGCCATAGCACACATAAAACACGGTTCTCTCAACATATAAATATCCAGGCCTGTACACAAATACGAACTGTCTTCCTTTTTAACGTCCTCTGAAGAATCCGTAGCTCCATATTTAACAATAGGCATTTTCCATTTGAACTTGTCTTTTAAATACACCAATAGTCTCTCATCTATACCACTTAATTTTCTGTCCTCACCAAGCTCCGTGGTAATCCATGCCCCACCGTTTTGAGTTTTAGCCACATTATCAATAATGAGCATCGCTGAGTGTTGTAAAGGATGCTCTCTCCGATTGTCAAACGATACAGCAACAACAGACTGCCTATCAGGTTGTACAGCTATTGTAACGTTGATATCTTTAAAAATATCATCAGAATTCAATTTTGTTATGTCTTCAGATAAATACCATCTTGCCACTTCAAAAACTATTACCATAAAATGCCGATGCATTTTCAATTTATCATTCGAAAAAAATATATTTCTATCAAGTTTCTCCAAATACTCGTTGGGATGAAAATTGCATGACCAAAGCTTGCTCATTTCTCTATGTTGCCTCTGTAACTTTGGAGCCAGTAATGGAACTTCTATCTCTTTAAAATATTCGAAAACGTCTTTTAATTCGGCCACAAAACACTCAATGTACTCTTGGATGGAGGATACTGTGCTCAAAAAGTGAGAGGGACATAGAATAATATCTCTCTTTCTTGCTCTTTTTAGATGCTGCAAATCCTTAAGGGGTATCCTTTCATTTAATAGTGCTATTGCTTTGGATATGTATTTGACATCTTTAACATGACCCACAAAAACTTTTACCAGGAGTATAGGCTGGTACAGATCATCACTCAGTACTGCATTCAAGTGGCTGTCTGATGACTTTATTGTTTCAATACATTTGTCTATGGTGCTCGTTATGATATTATCTCTGTCTATGATTTTCTGTTTTTTCACTGGTGGTTCTGTTTCTGCCATATTTTCCATGTTGATGTTTTCTGCTCTTCGTACTTGCTGAAAATAGAGAATAATACCACTATTTCATCACACACTGAATTTCGATTTTGAAAACACGGTTAAAATATTAATAATGTAAATATTTAATTAGTTTTGTAAAAAAAATTTTTTTTTTTTAATTTTTTAGTGAACTGTTTATGTTATTACAGACTTATGCAATTACGTAATATTGTATTTACTCTTTATAACGGAAGCAAATGCATATTATTGTTTTAAACTGATAAATAAATTATGTTATCTTGAAAACCCAGACACACTTAAGATAATATTCCTTTTACGCTGGTACAAAAGTTATTATAAGTATGTACTTATAATAACTTTTGAAAATATTATTATTGCGTTATGTACGTGTAGGATTATGTTATACTACACGTACATAACACATATTTTTTTTTTTTTATGTCATGGAAATGGTAAACAAGCGTGCAGTTCACATTGATGTTAAGTGATGACTGCAGCCTATAGACACCCACACAAAGACAAAGGTCAAATGCGGATGCGTTACCACTCCTGAGGCCTAAGGTGTTATGCCCCTGTGCCGGAAATTACAGGGCCGTACATTACCACCTGACCGGAACACGATAGTGCTGAACACAACCATTTAGCGGCAAGTATATTAGGTAATGCGGTGGTGCCTACGCCCGCGAGCTCCGTCACTGAAGCTCTACCACCATAATTACTAATGTTAATATTTGATGTTTTATTTTACTCAGTACTATTCAATTCTCTACTTGTTATTTTAAGTGTTATAATAAATTACACAATTATACATTTACACTAAATGTGAGTTTTCTAAATAGAAGTAAGCAGTTCTTTAAGTATCTGAATAAATAAAAATAAATAAAATAAATATCTTGTAACAAATAACAAAGCCTGTTCATGTTTTAATTTTTTCCTAGCCTAACTACCAAATTCTGGAGGAGATTCAAACCTTTCAATTTATTGTATGTATCTTCTGGTATGCCGACACTGACTATAATCTTCAACTTTGTAAGAGGATAATTACAAATATATTGAAATAATACATACGAAACAAAAATGTACATGACACATAATCAAATTTAACAATTTATTGGCAATTAATTAGCTTGAAAAGTATCTATTAAATAGACAGTATGCCCAAAATCTAAATTCATTAATTCACAGCCTTTCATTATAATAACTACGATAGTTTGAAAACATAGACACTAGAATATCTTCATTCTTTTAACTTACTATTTCTAAAAAGATATTATCTTGGTGAAGATCTAATTGATCCTGAGGTGGGTGAAGCGAAGATGAAGATGATTACTAAGGTTGTGGGTTTAATCCCCGCACCAGGACAAACATGTGTATGACCTACAGATATTTGTTTCAGGTTCGGGTGTATGTGTTCTAGTGTGGGGTGGTAAGTGTACTTATTTATCATGAAGTCCTAGCTTTTCAATACACCGTTTTTTATTTACCAAGTCAAATTTAAGAAGTTAGCGACAGAGAGTTCTTTTCCAAAGTTAAATTTTTAAAAGATATATTTATTTATTTTTACATGTGCTCAAGAAAATTGTTACATGAGGCGGACTTAAAGGTATTCTCTGCCAGTCAAGCTTTGGGTTGTAAAGAAAACATATTAGGTGCAGAGCACAGAGCAAATATCTAATGTAGACATAAGAATAGTAAAATAGGATGGTATATTATTACGTACAGTTGCACAAAGGTCTCCCATATGATCGACGAGTACTGATAAGCGCTAGTTATAATTTATTATGTAGAACAATTTCATCGCATTGTTGACATTCAGATAAATGATCTGCGTAACTAGGTAATTAGAGTTAAGAGAGAAAGAAAATTACGTGTTAAGGTATCGCCGTAAACCACCAATATCATTACCGATTCGTTACGCTGATAAATATGCGTGAAAATAAGTTTTATAGAAAAGTTACCTGGTTACGAACTTCGTAAATATCCAATTATTTTCAACAGAGTTCCACCTTCAGAAGGATGTAATCACAAAAGCTTAGTCCATTTCAAATATTTCAGCACCAAATACAGTAATTATTCACGTAAATATTAAATAAAAATTAATTTGCCACACACGTAAATTGCAAGAGCAGCCATTAGACACAATATGTTTTAAATTACAAAACGTGGTCGAATTAAAATATTTAATTGACATTTGCTGACATAATTTGATTAATAATATTAGATTGTTATTGGTTTAAAACTTTCTAGGAACGTATGATAAGAATATAAACCAATAGGATTCAAGCAAATGTTACACGGATGCGTAATATAAAACGTACTGAACTGATAACATTATACGTTTCGTTCTACAAAGAAAATCTTTTGTAGACTCACAGAGACTCGTGAAAACCTTTCGTAGGTCGCGTCGACTTGTGGAATTATTCAAGTTACCTACGCCGAACATGTTCCTTGTCTATCTATTTATATAATTAATATTACAAATAGGTACATCAATACAGCTTTATTTTTACAGAAATATATTTTTCTATTCAATCATTACATCATTTCGTTTGAAATAAATATTTATCACGCTTTCGATGTTCTCAAATGTTTTAATAAAACTTAGATACTTGAGAATATTATTTTATAGAAAGTTTATCTATCTAACATTTAAATTATTCAGATAGTAACCAAGTGGGTAAGAGAGAGGAGGTAAAACAACTCACTCCTGTTATCAAAACAAACAACTTTAATCGTGTTAGTTTACCAAAGTAGGTATCATTGGTTCTATTAGCATTTTACCACACTATCCCTTTTCCCTTATGCAATTAGGAAACTACTCTTATACAGATAGTGTTGTCTTCTTTTTAATACACAGGGATGACCATTCATCTACAATTCTTGTGTCTGTCTTAGTGCATGAGGTAAACAAGTATGAAATAATCATCTATGTGAGCTGCATTCTTATTTAGCGCATGCATCTATGTATAAAGAAAAGAGTAAATTTAATTAAAATATTTATTCAGTTCATAAGTAGGTATTGTCAAATCGCAGTATCTATAGTTTAGTACATACATTGTTTAAACGTGAAGTTGGTCCTTCGAGCCGGATATAAGTATATGGTTCATAGAAGCAGACTTGATTGTATACATTAATCATTCCAATTAGAAATAAAATACTTTTTTTAGATTTATTATTGTTTAACTATGCTTAATAATCACGACGTACACAATATGGGTCATTTATCACGTCTTATTTATCTAATTTCATTTGTTTTCCAGAGTTTGGTACCATGCTTGACAGGTTTCTGAAGCGATTTCACACAGGGCAGAAAGTGCCCTTCCCGTAGATTCGTATTCTGAAAATAAATGCCAGTTAGTATATGTAATTATGATAATAATATACTCTATCTCTCAAAGATATAAATAAACGCTCTTTAGATACGTTTTAACTTTCATGTGTTTTGTCTTTGTCAGTTGCATAGTCAAGCAAGAGCTAGACTTAAGTTAAAAAAGAGACGTTCATGAATAAGGGGATTTTTGTATACGTAAATATTTTTTATGACCGGAACACGATAGTGTTGAATAAGTACTATAATTTAGCGGCAAGTAGATTAGGTAATGCGGTGGTGCCTACACCACCAATACAATGTTAGGAAATGTGCAAAAATGATTTTGGAACCCTTGACAAAATGCTGATGTTGGTGAATTTAACTTACCAATATTATTTCTCTTTCCAAAAATAGATCCATTGAAAGGTGGTTTCCTGTAGTTGGGCTCACTCTGTACGAAGCAGAAGATGGCAACGAAGAATAGCACGATGGTAATGGCACGCATGTTTTCTGTTTTAGAAATTGAAATTTTAGTATCAATGTAGTCACATCAAGTATCTTACGAAGCAGAGAGTTTGGAGCTCCTGATATCTCGGTTCTGTCACACCTGAATGTGTAGTGTTCTATACAGTGTATTTATGAAGAGAATGATGAATAGAAAAAAAATGCGCGGGAGATGTGTCAAGACCGGGATATCTGGCGCTCCACATTCTCTGCTTATCCCGTTAGGGTCTTGGCGTTAAGATACATATAATATATTGGCAAGCTTTGTAGCAATAGTTATACCTCAATAAAATCTTCTTGTTGATAATGTTTTTCACCTACTGCTTGTTTTGAAAGATACTGTACTGTTGTTTGTATCATAGTGATGACCAGCCGCTGTATTGTCTATCAGTTGCCAACTTGTTCTATGGTTGTCATTTTGTAACTAGATATTCAGCATATTCAGTACATTGCTGCATTGACGTAATATGATTATTACCCAACATCTACACTAACAGCAATGTACTGATCTAATGACAAAGTCAATCAAACAGTTGTCTGTAGTTGTCTGTGCTGCTACCTTTGGAAATTTCCTGGGTCCTAATATTGCTGATGGATCAAAGACATTCAAAAGACATTCAAATGAAAAGGAAAATTACTTAGAAATGTACACAAAACAACACTCAAATACTTGCCAGACCTCATTAACAGATCATTGTATACTGGTGAAAAATTAGCGCGGAGACGATCTAACTACCAAGGTAACCGGTACCACCTCCGAGTAATGAATCTGCTTAAGTATATCGTTTTTAGAAGAATCACGAAGGTTTTTTTGAGCTCCATGTTCTTCGAGATTTGAGTTTTTGCGTAGTGATGTCAAAAGAGACACTGTTGGATAAAATCCTTCCTCAAAGTTGGTTACAACCATATCACAACAGTGTTTTGCGTCATTTGGGTAGAATATACCATAATTAACTGCCTCAGTAAGATAGTGGTAGCAGGCCACTATTACTACGCTGGGGTCCTAGGGGTTCGATTCCCGGGTCGGGGGCTATCAGAGATAACGGTTTAAAATCCTATGTCTCTGGTTCTATTGGGGTTTTTCCATTTTCTGGCAGTTTCCCAGTACCTCGGAGTTTGGTAATGTGTCCAGAGATGGCAACAGACTCGCCACCTGTTACATGGACCAAAAACGTAACCGAAGAATCGTAAGTGTGTTTGCATGTATGCTTGAATGCATACATTTACCTCTGCCCACCCCTACAGGCGTGAAGTTACGTATACCATAATCGCGGCGCTTGGCATGCGGTTTGGCAATCGCAGTGGCGGTAATTTTATCGGGACACTGCTGTCCATTTCGCGTATTTACTACCGTCCTATTGGAATAAATTGACCGCCATTGTTCGGTTGACTGTCTGCTCTTATAGGAATTCCTGGCTGCACTATCGGAATCTCCTCCACTAGTGGGTAGCCATCACGTGCCGACGCCTTCCAGACTTCCAACATTCGAATGTTGGCATAGGTTAGAAATTTTGCGAACGCTATTCGACTTTGAATTCTATTGGCGTACTGACCTGGACACCACCAGCCACCAACGCCAATTATTATTCATGAATATCTGTTTTATATCTGTTTTGATATAACAATCAAACTGCTGAGCTGATGGTGATGAAATTTTAAACGGAGATAATTCAAAACTTGAGAAAGAAGATAATAGACGAGAGGTAAATATTTGGCAGACTACAATCAAACCCCTGGTTGACCCCGGGTGAACTGAGTAGGTAGCAGTGCCGGATTTAAGCATAGGCAACATAGGCAGTTGACTATGGGCCGCCAGCAGAAGGGGGCCGCCACAACACCACAAAACAAAACAAATGAAATAGATAAGGGCTCAGTAGAAACAAAATAATACATACATACTGTGTTTTGTTACAAATTGTGAGACAAAAACTTTTTTTTTTTCAGGGAAATAGTCTTTGACAATATTACCAATACAGTTAACCACAAACGATTTGAGGGCCTCCACCACATGCTCTACCTACGGGCCACCAAAGTCCTACACACATAACTAACTTTATACAAAATAGACACTTGGATGCATAGGTTTGGTTTTAGGTGAAATTGAAAGGTTCGTAATTTAAAAACACCCAAATAGATGAAATGTGTGACCTAAAAGTTAAGGTGTACCTGGATTTGTTTGAAGTTGTGAGGCCTGAGTACTCTGCTAAAGTCAGCAATGAACTGATGCAAGGATCTACATTTTACGGCATTTTATACTAAACGTGAAATGACAGCGTGATTCGATTTATTAAGTAACCCAAGACAATCTGTTGTTATAATTGCGTTAAGTCAGAAATTGGGGATAGCCTTATAATATTAGTTTGAACTATCTTTCGCATCGATCGTAAGATTGTAGATATTATGTACATATTACATTATTGTTGTATAAGAGGTAACTCTACTGCGTTTTAAGACGTATCTTGGTAAATATTTACAACTCTTGCTAAGGCAATTATATGTATATATGCTCCGCCCAGCACCTGCCCAAATCCAAAACCCCGAGAGCTTTCAACTCGAGCTACAAAATCGCTTCGAATGCCTGAGAGAGTGCGTAGATGTGGACGATTAACAGGTTAGTGGAAACTGTCCGTACGGCGGGCTCTAAGTTTTTCAAGACCCGCCCTACGAATAAAACCAAAAAGATCTCCAGCTCAACTCTCAAGCTCATGGAGGAGAGGCGCGGTATGGTTCTGAAGTCCTCTGAAGATGCTTTAGTGTACAGGCGGCTCAACAGACAGATCTCGAAGTCATTGACTCGCGACCTTCGGCACTTTAATACTGATAGTATTAAAGCAGCCATAGAGCGGCACAAGGGCTCTAAAGTGTTCGCCAAAGATCTGTCCTTAGGGCAAAGCCGTCTCACTAAGCTGAAGACAGAGGACAACAGAATCGTATCGTCGAAACCTGAGCTTGCAGAAGAGATCGAACGGTTTTACGGACAGTTATACACGACAGCACGACCACCTGTTAACAGTCCGGCAGCAGATCCTAGAGCCGGACTGACCCGACACTACACCGAAGATATCCCGGACGTCAGTCTAGACGAGATTAGCACGGCTCTCAAACAGCTCAAAAACAACAGGGCGCCGGGTGATGACGGAATCACTGCTGAACTCCTGAAAGCGGGCGGAAGGCCAGTATTAGAAGCTCTTCAGTTGATGTTCAATTCCGTCATATCCGAGGGAAAAACGCCACAGGCGTGGCACAGAAGTGTGGTGGTACTGTTCTTTAAGAAAGGCGACAATACCCTTCTTAAAAATTATAGGCCCATCGCACTTCTAAGTCACGTCTATAAGCTGTTTTCGAGAGTGGTTACGAACCGTCTATCTCGCAGACTCGACGACTTCCAGCCTCCCGAACAAGCCGGGTTCCGTAAAGGTTTTAGCACCATAGACCACATACACACGCTGCGGCAGGTTATACAGAAGACAGAAGAGTATAACCAGCCCCTCTCGCAGAACTGACGGCCGTTGGGGCAGAAGAGTTCTAGAGTGGCGACCGCGTACCGGAAGACGAAGCGTAGGCAGGCCCCCCACGAGGTGGACCGACGACCTGGTGAAGGTCGCGGGCAATCGTTGGATGAGGGCGGCCCAGGACCGTTCGTTGTGGCATTCTTTGGGGGAGGCCTTTGTCCAGCAGTGGACGTCTTTTGGCTGAAATGATGATGAATTTCTATGACGATTCGTCGAGCCATTTGTTCCAGCGGTGTGTGATGACCGTTTTAACTGAGGCTCACGGGTTTGATTCCCGTACCGGGACAAATATTTGTATAATAATAATAGGTTGGGGAAAAAGTCTTTTCGCATTATAGTATGTATGAACTTGTAATAAAATCTCTTTGGCTGTAGTATTTGTATCTAGCTGGTTTTGGTATCATTGAAAGTTAAAATTTTAAAGAACATAATTCCAATTCAAATTAGGCAAATGTGTGATTTTCATTTGTTTTTCGTACTGTCAAGATGAGTGAATCTAATGAACAAATTCGATACATTTTAAAATTTTACTACAAAAAAGGTATAAATGCAACGCAAGCCGCGAAAAAAAATTGCGATGTTTATGGACCTAGTGCAGTGTCTGTGAGAGTAGCACAAATTTGGTTTAAGCGTTTTTAATCCGGAAATTTTGATGTCAAAGATGCACCTCGCTCTGGTCGCCCTATTACGGATAAAATGGATGCCATTTTTGAAAAAGTGGAGCAAGATCGACATATCAGTAGTTACGACGTAGCTGAAGAACTGAGAACTGATCACAAAACAGTTTTGGCGCATTTGAAAAAAGCTGGGTACAAAAAAAGCTCGATATTTGGGTGTGGCTCACGAGCTCACAGAAAGAAACCTAATGAACCGTGTACTCATTTGTGATTCTTTATTACGACGTAATGAAACCGAATCATTTTTGAAGAAGCTGATAACTGGTGATGAAAAGTGGATCACGTACGACAAGAACGTGCGAAAAAGGTCGTGGTCAAAGGCCGGTCAGGCTTCACAGACTGTGGCGAAACCCGGGTTAACTCGCAATAAGGTGATGTTGTGTGTGTGATGGGATTGGAAGGGCATTATTTATTATGAGCTATTTCCACCAGGCAGGGCTATCGATTCTGAACTCTACTGCGAACAACTGATGAGATTAAAGCACGAAGTTGAGAGAAAGCGGCCGGAATTGATCAACAGAAGGGGTGTGGTGTTTCATCATGATAACGCTAGACCTCACACATCTATAGCCGCTCAGCAAAAATTAAGAGAGTTTGGCTGGGAGGTGTTAATGCATCCGCCGTATAGTCCTGACCTTGCATCTTCAGATTTCCACCTATTTCGGTCTCTTCAGAATTCTTTATTCAATGTTAACATCACGAGAGGAGTGCCAAATCCACTTGTCGCGGTATTTTGATGAGAAGTCCCAAAATTTTTATAGCAATGGGATCATGTCCCTACCTATAAGATGGCAAAAGGTTATCGAACAAAATGGTACATACTTTAGTTAAATTTAAATAAACTATATTAAAAAATGTTTTGAATTATCTTAAAAAATGCGAAGAAACTTTTTCCCCAACCTTATATAATAATACCACAAATACACCACGCTGCTCCAATGCGGGTTGGTGGAGATACGGGTTAGTGGCCAACCCTCTGTCGGATGTTTACAAACCGCCCATAAGGCCTCTGACAAGGTTTAACGACTGCTATCTATAGCAACCGCGACAAACGGCTTAATGTGCCCTCCGAAGAACGGAAACGCGCATTTTAATTTGCCACTAGCGGTCACCCATCATACACCCAACTGCGCCCGTAATGCTTAACCGAGTAGATCGCTTACGATCTACACCAGCCGCGGGGCCATGCGCGCTTCTTCGCAATATTTGTGTGGCCCACAGATATTTGTTTCAGATTAGAGTGAATGTTTTGTTTGTATATAACGGCACCCACGACACTGGTTTATTCCAGCGTGGGGCTCTGAGTGTAAGCGTTTTTTCTATGAAATAAGATTAAAATAGGCATTAGTGGCTTTATTTAAATTTTAGGGACTTAAATAACCCAATTCAGAGCAGGCTTTATCCTAGATACATTTAAGGTGCTTAAATCTCTAATGCCTCTGTATGGTTTTGTAAAGTTTTGTGGTGACAGAAAGTAATTATTAACGTAAGTATTACAAGCTGCATGCTACAAAGTTTACGAGTTGAAAGAGGTTTGACGTTACAGTGGGTATCTATTTTATTCAGAATTATACTAAATATATTCAAAATAGTAAGTGTTCGCATTCTGAATAAACACTTTTTCAGTTGATGGATTTGGTCCTATCCAACTTCAAAGCTCTTCATTGGATTGAGCTAGATTTTCTTCCTTCGAGACTATTTTCATTACATCGACACCAAAAAAAAAACTATTTATGTCACATAGTGAACATAATCGGTGACAACATGTGACAATTTACAAACTTGTAAAGAGATTGCGACGAATTGACAACCTCTTCTTTTCTGGAAAAAAAACATGGTCCTTCGACCAAATTCGTCACGGATTTTCAATGATGAGGACCGGGTTATAGTAGTTTAAAATTATTAAAACACGAAAGTTTGAGAAAATCTATGTACGGATATTTATTTATTTTCCCATTGAACGGATATGAATGAAACTTGAGAATAACCTAAAATCTAAGCGGTGGAAGCCGCATGAGGAGTCTTGGGCAAAATAAAACATAATTATATGTAGGTACTTACGCTCTAATTGAACAGAGCCCATGTTTATTCTTCCATCAACCGTACATCGTATTATCCAGTAAACCTATGCACTAATAAAGTTTTAATCCCTTGGGGTGTCTACCCTATCACAGCCAATATGCGGTCACCATCCAATAATCCAATAATTGAGTGGACGTTAAGGGATCGTGGCCATGTTGCTTTTGTGTGGTATAAATAGGCGGGAAAACTTTACTTCAGCATCAGTTGACAGTTCATGTCCTCCAGTGCTACCAGCGAAAAAAAAAAAACCTTTCATTTTACGAAGGTAGGTGTACAATATTAGATTTAAATAAATCAATGTGTTAAAATATTGATATGTCATATCATTAGATATTTTATTACTTTCAAAAAATTCACTTTATCTTTTTTTCTTTTTCCAGATGATGTCCATGATCCGCTTCACCATGCTTGCTGTCGTCCTGGCTGTTTTGCTGTGTTTTATTGACCTGACTGAAGCTAATTACAAGAACGCTCCCATGAACGGCATAATGTTTGGCAAAAGGGGACCTACTGGTAAGTTTGACACACTCAAATTATTCTTGCTACAATGTATTAGGTCCGTTTGACTGTTGCTTTATATGTTTCTTAAAAATATCAAGGTTTACTCCCCACTACTGCCCCGAAATCGCCACTGATTTTAGGGTCGTGTGTAGGCTGTTTTAGGCAGTTGCGCTAACTTTTATTTAGGCGGAGAGCACCCTCTGCTCTCGCGGATTGCCTGGTGAAGTAGACTAATGCCGTCTTGAGACGTGTCGCCTATATGCGTCAATAAAAACAATAATTGGATTTTTTCACTCTTTTACAGAATACGATTCCAGAGGCAAGGCATTCAGCGCCCTTTGTGAGATTGCTACTGAAGCCTGTCAGACTTGGTTCCCGTCTCAAGAAAATAAGTAATCATCCAAAAATATGATTGAATGCTGATATTGTTATGACTTCGATAGATGACATTAGAGTAGTATAGCATATCAGTATAGGTTTAATGTATTGCTTTTGGAAAGTATGGAAGTACATAAAACATGATTAAATTAATTAAGTAAGTACTATAAAGTTATACTCAATGTAACTTAGGATAATTTCATCTCTTTTAAACTTTGTATTTAATCGTAATATCTGCAGTTTATGTTAAAGGCTGGAAATAACATTTGAGTTAAATATAATTATTTACCTATTTATTAATAAATTGATTGAGATCATCCTTTATTTTTTGATTTTCATTTATATCCTCATGAAGGGGAAAACTTATAAGATTACATATTTTGATGAGCAAAAAGAAGGTCATTGGCTCATAAAATATATTGAACCTAATAAGAATGGGGAGTATTTCCTTTTGTTTTTTTGCTTATCAAGCCGAAAACTCGGGTAGGGGCACCAGGCCGTAAATTGCTTGCGCCATCAAGAATCCATAATCCAGCACTGCGTGTTCTTTTATAATGTATATATCTAAAAATTTAAAATTTCCACCCATCCAAACTTATCTGGTAAGGATCGCTTTCAGCGTTAGGTACTGTTCAATACGTAGGTACAATATCATTCTACAAACCATCATAATACTTATGAGTTTAGGAATGAGACAATCGCCTAGTTTCGGCTTCGTAGAGCGTTATCTCTGCTGCTTAATGCCTTTGTGAGCACTTCTAATCCGGTATTGGTCAAAACTTCATCTGGTTGAAAACTTGAGTCTTGACTTAAAAATGGTCGACAAACGTCTCATAGGTTGTGTGCAAAAGAGGTAACACACTACAAAGCCGAAATTATCGAAAGTCTTTTTCCTATGTTCGATTTGCAATTTATCTTGCTGCGTACTGTTCATACCTAATATATTCATTAGATAGGTAGCTAATTTAAATAAAACTTGAACAGTAATCATAGGTACAATTAAGTGCATTATGAAAACATAACCCTCTTTCTTGTACAGTTGAGTACAATACAAAAAAATATGGGGTAACATACATAAAAAATAATATCCAGATGAATTGAAAACATCCTCCTTTTTTCGAAGTCGGTTAAAAACGAAATGAAGTCCTTTTAATCTGGAACTAAAATACTTATGCGTAGAACGGAACGTAGCTTTGACCTACATTTGGAATAAATATACCTAGCAACACCCGTGGGAATTTTATGATAAAGATTACTTTCATTGTATTGTTTGAATGTGCTATGATTTTTTTGCTCTGTTACATATTTATAGGCCATTAGAGACTCGCGGAAATCTATTTTCCCGCAGAAGAGAAAATCTAGCTTCATTAAACCCATTGTTTTGATCAGTTGATAGTACTATTGGGCACTTGACACATGTCAATAAAATTGTGACGTTTCGCAATTTGCATCAGAGAAATAGCAATTTCGAATCTACCTTGTTTCTAAAATGTATTTACAAAGCTCTGAACTCGTGGTGAAATAAAAATTATAGTTAATATTGTGTATTACATGTTTAATCTCTTGAAAAACCAACAACATGACTACGAAGGAGCTTTACACGAAGGTAACACTCACTTTGCAGTATTTATTTTGATTGTTTTTTTAATTCTTTTTTTTACAATAAGGTTTTGGATTTAACACCATAAAGTTTTCCTATAGTCCAATTTATTTAAAAAAATTGAGATGCGATCATGTTATTATTCAGCCAAAAGTGATAGTAAAAAGATTCCACTCTCACTATCTTTAGCTAATGAAGGCAGCTTATTCATGAATAATTTATTGAACTGTTATATTATTTTATGCAATTGTGAGCATTACAAGCTTTCATTAAGAGCATATAACAATGTTTATCTTATAAGGAGTTGTGCTAGTTGTAATCATGTTTAATTAATTGGTTGAAAGATTAATTTGCCACTCAATTAGCGAGTCAAATTGTCTTCTATCTAAAGTCTGTTTTTTTTCGGTACGGACTAAATTGACATAAGCTGTGTGGCTAGGTTTTTGGGAATCATTAATAGTGATGTGCCACTACCGTAACTTTACGTAATTTACAATCTAGTAGCGTTTTTCAGTAATAATTTTTATTTTATTTTATTCAAGAGAACAAACAGTCTTATTTGCTTACAAACAATCTTAATAAAATTACATCGGACCATTTATAAGTTCCGTATTTAGTCATCTAAGGAATTGCATATTGTTTCATAACAGTAACAAAAACAGAAAACAAAAAAACAATATCAACAACAACAAATCATTGTTTTATATTATTTTGCATTAACACATGCTTGTGAAATATATTTTTGAAGAAAAATGGAAAGAAATATTTGACTTGAGTGGCTGGACTAGATTCCCAGTGGCCGCGAGTTCAAGTCTCGCCTGAAGTCAAATTTTTCTTTATTAAAAACAACAAATCAATAATAAAAGGAAATTTTGTGCAACTTAGTACGTTTACTGCTCCTAGCCTTTTAATTTACATTATATTTTACACTGCGCTAGTAAAGAAAAAATGCTAAAGACGACTTATTGCATGTCAAACCAGTGCCTAAAGAGAACCCTCTAACATTTTGAGGTTTATATAAAAATTAGGGGAGGTTTTTGATGAACGCGTACTAATACGCGTTCATCAAAAACCTGTCTAATCATGTTCTAAGCTTACTAAATAGATACTTCAAATTTTTCTGTCACTAATGATGCATCTCAATTGAGGAATCCATTAGTTATGTCATGACATGACCTCTATTTTGAACCTGTTTTTATATTTTCTTAGCAAGATAAAGTATATCTTATGCTGTGGTATCAATTTTTTTTTTAATAATTGAATGAGCTGTGTGGTTTGAAGGACCATTGCCATTTTATTAAAAAAAAAAAAATGATTTGAAACCTGTCTTTGGACAATAAAAAAAATTCTATAATATGTTCTTTTTTTTATTGTAATTTTTTTTATTTATAATATTTTTTTACTGGTGGTAGAGCTCCAGTGACGGAACTCGCGGGCGTAGGCACCACCGCATTACCTAATATACTTGCCGCTAAATGGTAGTGTTCAGCACTATCGTGTTCCAGTCAGGTGGTAATTTACGGCCCTGTAATTTCCGGCACAGAGGCCTAATACCTTAGGCCTCAGGAGTGGTACCGCATCTGCATTTTGACCTCGGTCTTTATGTAGGTGTCTATAGGCTGCAGTCATCACTTAACATCAATGTGAACTGCATGCTTGTTTGCCACTTCCATATAAAAAATAAATATAAAAACCAAATATTTTATAAACTTAGTAGGTATGATCTCTATTGTACTTGCCGTGGATGCCTCCCATTTAATGATATTCCTGTCTTAATTTTACAAAGAAAGGGTCACACTGTAACTAAGGTACACACTTACATATATAATTTTTACTGGTGGTAGAGCTCCAGTGACGGAGCTCGCGGGCGTAGGCACCACCGCATTACCTGATTTACTTGCCGCTAAATGTTAGTGTTCAGCACTATCGTGTTCCGGTCAGGTGGTAATGAACGGCCCTGTAATTTCCGGCACAGAGGCATAACACCTTAGGCCTCAGGAGTGGTAACGCATTTGCATTTTGACCTTGGTCTTTGTGTGGGTGTCTATAGGCTGCAGTCATCACTTAACATCAATGTGAACTGTATGCTTGTTTGCCACTCCAAAAAAAAAAAAAAAAAAAAAAACATCACAAATAAAAAGTTGTGTTGTAGGATATTGCTTTGAATAGGTAAGTATTTGATTAAATATTAGTCACAGCAATTAAATTAAAAAAAAAAATTGAGGTACATTAGTCAAAAGAGTCATTACTTAATATTCTTAAGTAATGACTCTTTTGACTAATGACAATATAAGGATTATCTAGGTTCCAGATTTTTTTCCCATTCTGTCCCCAGGAACAAAATTCAAAATGTTTTTTTGCTTGTAATACCTATCTTCATGAAATTTGAGTAGAGCAATACAGCCTTAAATTTATCAAAGTTACATTTATTTAAAATTGAATCATGACAATATATATCATATTATGACACATATATTTTCATTTCAGTGACACATTTATAGCACGCCTAATGTCCTCAAAGCCAATGTATTCATAATTCACTAATACTAAAGGTAATGCTTTATTAACACCTATGTCTTACGAAGTTGAATGTTTTATCAAGGCCAATGCCTTACAAAGACCAATGCCTTACCTAGGCCAATACCTCATGAAATCGATAACGCCAATGCCTTATTAACGCCATGCCTTAACAAAGGCCAATATTTCACCAAGGCCAATGACTCAATAAGGCCAATTAATCACTTTTGAGAAATAAAATAAAGGCATGAAGTAATGTTCATACGTTTTCAGGATACCCGAATCTGGGTGGACCATCCAGTGAAGGTGTGGGAGAGCGCTACGGTGACCAGCGACTATCGCTCTGGTGTGCTCATCGTGAAGCTCGACCAGTCTGGGGAGATACGGCAGATTAAGGTAATTCTTACCCTATTTTTATTTATTTTTCCGTGCTTCGGAGGGCACGTTAAGCTGTCGGTCCCGGTTGCTATCGATAGATAGCAGTCTTTAAACCTTGTCGGAGGCCTTAACGGCGGTTTGAAAACATCCGACAGCGGGTTGGCCACTAACCCACCCACCTCCACCAATACGCATTGGAGCAGCGTGGTGGAGTAAGCTCCAGGCCTCCCCCCAAAAAAGGGGAGAGATTCGTGCCCAGCAGTGGGACGTATAATAGGTTGCCATTATTATTATTATTTATTATTATCCTATTTAATTTATTTCATCATTGTCATCAAGACGACCAGTACTGGACAAAGTCTTTTCCAAAAACACTCACAACAGTGTTGTGCGTCATTAGCGGAGAATATGCCATAATTGCCACCCTTGGCAGGAGTATTGGCGATCGCAGTCGCGGTTTAATCGCGGACGTTGCTCACCATCCCGCTTGGTTCTACTACCACCATATTGGAATGGTTTGAGCGCCATTGTCCGGTTGATTGACTGCACTGGTGGCAGAATTCTCCTTCACTAGAGGGCGATGGGGTCGTCACGACCCGACACCTTCAATTTATTAATTTATTAAAAAAGAAAGTAACTTCACGCCTGTTATCATTAATTTATTTACTTTCCTTATACGTGTGAAGTTCGCTCTATTAACTTAATAGACGCGTCCACAAATTCCGTCAGGCAGCATGAAAAATATGGCAATTGATCTCTTACCCTACGTTATCTTACGTCTAATAAAGTTCTACACAACTGTTTGTATATTTTTGAAATGATGACTTGTATACTGATTCGAATTAAAATGTTACAATCGTACATAATAATATGAATTCCGTTCGATCGCTATCGATCACCGTTATCGGGCCTCCTGCTCAGCTGTAGCCACTTTATCGACGTACTCGACTATGACGTCACTTGTCGTTTTATCGAGCCTCCCACTCTTATCATTGTACCGACGCACCACGCTATGTCGTCATGAATTTAATATTTATTATTATTATACTCGGTACGTTATGATATGTATAATAATATGTTTACTATATTTTAACATTATCGGTATATATACGTAATATAAGTATATTATGTAAAAGATATTCATTGTAAACATTTATTTTTATGTATGGTATAATAAGAATATATGTATAATTATCGTAAATATGCTATATTATTTGTCCTGATAAAATATGTAAGTATATATTGTTAACCATTGTTATTTAATTTGTTTAAATATTAATTTTATTAATTTGTTTGATCTGCTTGACATCCGTGAAACACCAGGGTCCCAGATGAAAATCAGCGTCAAGTCGATTGATGTGATCGACTTGACATGAAGCTGATCTGGGCTCCCATTTGGACCAGCCGTGAGACTTAATCTCTTTGTTTTTCTTTTTTAATTGTTATTGTTTTTGCTTTTTTTTGTTTAATTGTACCTGTGTATCAATCGTCTGGCAATATGTATCGTCATGTCTCTGTGCTGTCCAAATAAATGTTTTCTTTTCTTTTTTTCTTTTTTTTACCCCCTTATTCATAAACGTACATTAGATACGTTTTAGCTATAGAATGCTTTGTCTTTGTCAGTTGCATTGTCAAATGTGCCGGATAGAAAAAGACAAAGGAGAGATTAGCAACACTTGAGCTAAAATACGTTTATGAATAAGGGGGTTATTGTTCTTGAACCTTATAGGGTCCATGTGATGCTTCAGGGAGTCAGGAGAATGTATACGTTTGACAATAAACGTAACTTTAACAAATATTTTGGTGCAACCTAAGCCACACCGCGGACACTCCGCCAAAATTCCATACAAACGCTTAATTTTGTCTCAATCACACAGACATCAATCAGTGACGTGTATTTACACGTGCACCTGTGTGCGTAGCACGTAGAGAATACCAAACGTCGCCCATAAGAGGGGAGAAGGTTGGGTGAGGAGGGGAAATCTTAGTATTATTACATATTCTCTGCATACAAAAAAAGCGCTAAACATCTTATCAGATTAATATTGTACGAAACTAAAAAGCAACCTTATTACCATCAGATTACAGATGAGAAACGCATGCCGCCGCTAAGGAATCCCTCGCTCCTGATTGGCCAGAACGATCTCACGTCTCTATCTTACCTACACGAGCCTGCTGTTCTTCATAATTTGAGAGTCAGGTGAGCTATTATTGTTATATAAACTCTGGAGACCGTTTTTTGTTTATTTAATTGCCTTTAACTGCCTCGGTAGCCTAGTGGTAGCAGGCCACTACTACTACGCTGAGGTCCTGGGTTCGATTCCCGGGTAGGGGGTTATCAGAGATAATGGTGAAAAAGCCTTTATCTCTGGTTCTATTGGGATTTTTCCATTTTCTGGAAATTTCCCAGTACCTCAAAGTTTGGTAATGTGCCCGGAGATGTCAACAGGCTCGCCACCTGTTACATGGGCCAAAACGTAACCGGCGAATCGTGGGTGTTTGCATGTATGCTTGAATGCATGCATTTACCTCTGCCTACCCCTTCGGGGATTACAGGCGTGAAGTTACGTTAATTGCCTACAAGTATCCATGCAGTAGGAACCATGCTACCAAGAGGAATGTCCTGTCTAGTACTTTAGTAGATACATATAGGTCAATGGTTGTTCACACCGAAGATGACAAACGCCAATTTTTAAGGGTTCCGTAGTGAACAAGAAACCCTTATAGTTTCGCCATGTCCGTCTGTCTGTCTGTCTGTCTATCCGTCCACGGTTTAGCGCAAAAACTATTGGTACTTGAGACTTGAAATTTGGCACAAGTATACACCTTAATGAAACGCGCATGGCCCGGCGGCTGGTGTAGAGTAGATCGTAAGCGATCTACTCGGTTAAGTACTACGGGTGCGGTCGGGTAGTGTGATGGGTGACTGCTAGTGGCAAATGAAATGCGCGTTTCCGTGCTTCGGAGGGCACGTTAAGCCGTCGGTCCCGGTTGCTATCGATTGACAGCTGTCGTTAAACCTTGTCGGAGGCCTTATGGGCGGTTTGAAATCATCCGACAGCGGGTTGGCCACTAACCCACCCACCTCCACCAATCCGCATTGGAGCAGCGTGGTGGAGTAAGCTTCAGGCCTCCCCCCAGAAAGGGGAGAGACTCGTGCCCAGCAGTGGGACGTATAATGGGTTGCCATTATTATTATTTTATTATACACTTTAATCACGCCGACATTTCATAAATACTCGAATCGCACATATTCCCGTTACACGTTGTATATATATATTTTATAGTGGTAGATTTTTTTTTTTTATGTAATGGAAGTGGCAAACAAGCATGCAGTTCACATTGATGTTAAGTGATGACTGCAGCCTATAGACACCCACACAATGACCAAGGTCAAAATGCAGATGCGTTACCACTCCTGAGGCCTAAGGTGTTATGCCTCTGTACCGGAAATATCAGGGCCGTACATTACCACCTGACCGGAACAAGATAGTGCCGAACACTACCATTTAGCGGCAAGTATATTAGGTAATGCGGTGGTACCTACGCCCGCGAGCTCCGTCACTGGAGCTCTACCACCAGTAAGAATAAAAACATTATTTTGGGTACCTCCCCTACATGACGCGCGGATATTTTTTTATTTTTCGTTTTCTATGTTTACAGTGTAAGATATCGTTGGATAGATCTTTCAAAAATGTTACTGATGGATGTTACGTCATTATTCGATTTAGTTAACTGTTTGTGACTTATTAAGCATTAAAGTGCCAATTTTCGTTCGAGTCAAGTGTCCCCCCCTCTACCTACTCGTACTACACGGTTGTTGTTTTTTTTTTTTTTTGTTATTATGGCATCGCTATTACGCATATTGCCAGTGTCAAGTAAAACGATATTTCATATTTATTTAAGCAGCGTAATAGTTAGTATAATATAGTCATCAAGTATAATATGTAAGTATCAAGTATATAAGTTATCAAGTATAATATGTCAGTCAAGTGAGTTACAAACAAGCTATTCGAGTAAAGCGATGGCTACTTTACCAAAACATTTACAATGAAGTTTTGGAGGCAACCTGAAAGGTCGTGTTTTCGCACTGTTATTCTATTTCACTATACACGGGCACTGTAATAAACCTATATCAAACAAAATGCCACCAATTTTATTCAATATAACTTAAAAATACACCAAGAAAATGAAATAAATTAAGAGCACCATACGCCTCTTTCAAGGTTCCCGCCAAAACTCCACGGTTGTTGTTAGAAATGTAAATGTTACGGCAATGTTCGCATACCCGACATTTTTTATACCCGGGTATCGGGTATTATTTTTGCGTATACCCGGATATACCCGGGTATTTACAATTTTGAGTGTGTGTAGTATGTCAATAAGTCTCCTTAACTTAAAGTATAACCAATCACACAGTTAAACAGTTCGAGTGGAAATACCGTGTTGTGCGTGCACCAAATTCGGAAATTTTAGAATAGAATAGAATATTCTTTATTGTACACCAATAATTTTAAAAAAAATAAAATTAGATGCATAGCAAATAGGCAATACAACCAGGCGGTCTTATCGCTTAAAGCGATCTCTTCCAGACTACCTGTAGGTGGAAGGAGACTTTTGATTTGGTTAAGACGGTAGGGGTGTACAGGTTAAATAAATAATACGTACAGTAAGTAAATTAATAAAAAACAAAGTATAAAACATATATAGATAAACAACATTGGATAGATAATAATACAGCAATATTATAGGTAATTAAGAGCAATACTAATTTTTAGTATTGCTCTTAATTACATGTATGAAGAGAATGATGAAGGTAGACGAGGCACGAGAGGTTTGTCAGAACCGGGATGTCTGGCGCTCTACACTCTCTGCCTACCCCGTTAGGGACCTGGCGTGAAGATACATACATACATACATACTAATTTTTAGCTAGGTAGTACTCATTGAGCTGTTTTTTGAAAGACTCAAGAGTCTGAGCTTGACGAATTTTTAACGGCAAGGTATTCCACAATCGTAGCCGTAACTGTGAAAGAATCGCAAATAAAGGAAGAGGAGTGTAGAGGTATTTGAAGAAGAAAATTTTCTGTAGATCGGAGAATAATTAGAATTTTAGTAGAAGGTAGAAAGAAAATTGTTATCCGCGGTCTTTCCGGAACAAGCCTTAAACTTTGTTCTGATTCAGGTTGAGAAACGATGTCAATGGCACTTCTTTTTCGCACATTAAGTTCTGTTTTTCGATCTTTATTTTATGTACGATAGGTACTTTATTTCATTGTTTTAATAAAACGCTTGTTGATAATAAATAAGCGTTAATATTTTTGGGCCTAAATATGCACACTGTACTGATTCCTTATTCTGTATTTCTTAAATATAATTGTTTTATATTATTTCGCATTAACACATGCTTGTGAAATATATTTTATTTAAAGAAAAATGGAAAGAAAAATTTGTCTCGCCTGAAGTCAAATTTTTCTCTCCATTTTTCTTTATATAAAATATTTCTTAAATATATTTTCACACGCCAGATACAGATCAAAAAGTAAACCATCGTTTAGTAAAGCAGATGGATAGCAGCGATCTGCAATAAATCTACCGCCACTGCGATCGCCAATCCGAATGCCAAGGGTGGCGATTATGGCATATCCTCCTTTATCGGGTGGCTTTTGAAATGAAACGATGATGATGATACTTGTATTACTTCCCACTTAATTACACTTAAAAAAATGTATGAACGACCTTCGTATCACTTCAGGATGTATGTACTTGTATGTGTTATCTGAGCTAGCGTCATCGCTAATGAAGTATTGAGTCATACACAAAAATATATGCGAATAATTGTATGTGTTTTAACGTATTGTATCTTCTCACGACGACCCTGTTAAACCAGCGGTGAAAACCGCTTTGGGGATCACGGGTTCGATCCCCGCACTGGGCCACATATTATATATATATTTTTTATTAAATGAAGGTGGCAAACAAGCATGTAGTACTGAAAGCAAGTAATGGTCTCTTAAACCATATTATAGTATACTAGCGGCCCGCCCCGGCTTCGCGCGGTCTGCAATGTTACCGACCCTCTCCTATTCATCTTAGCGTGATGTTATATAGACTAAAGCCTTCCTCGATAAATGGGCTATCACTAAAAGAATTTTTCAAATCGGACCAGTTGTTCTTGAGATTAGCGCGTTTAAACAAACAAACAAACAAACTCTTCAGCTTTATAATATTAGTATAGATAATACGTATAAGTAACTAGCGGCCCGCCCCGGCTTCGCGCGGTTGCAATGTTACCTACCCTCTCCTATTCATCCTACCGTGATGTTATACGAGTAGCCTAAAGTCTTTCTCGATAACTGGGTTATCTTATCTATGAACTGCCAACAGAATTGAGAAATGAAATAAATAATAAGAACATTAAATATAAATTGAAACATTTTTTTATAAATAAACTAGCGGCCCGCCCCGGCTTCGCCCGCGCTGCTCTGCTCCTATTAGTCATAGCGTAATGTAAGCTATCCTATCTCTCAAGTTGGATCGAACTGCACATGGTGTGCGAATTTTATTATAATCGGTTAAGTGGTTTAGGAGTCCATTGAGGACAAACATTGTGACACGAGATTTATATATATTAAGATTAACAACAACAACGTAAGTAATAATACACGAATTATAAAAAAAAAAAAATTACACTCACATTATGTACTTTTATCAAACAACATGCTGTATACACACAAGTCAGGTGGGTCGGTGCAGCGCTCAGGTTCGACGGAGTGCTCGCGCTCGCCACTATATTACCTACTTACCTACATGATTGTAATACGCATGCCTAGTCTAAATTAATTTGATTTTGTAGGTAGGTAATTAATGTTATAAATAATATGTTGATGACACTGACGCGCGGTAAAACTCGCACGAGTTTATGTTGCGTCTTACTGTTATTGTATTCACCTAATTATTGTATGTTTTTAAATAAATAAAAAAAAAAAAAAAAAAAACAACGGAATTATTTTTCAAATCGGACCAGTAGTTCCTGAGATCAGCGCGTTCAAGCAAACAAACAAATAAATAAACAGACAAACTCTTCATCTTTACAATATTAGTATAGATAAGTATAAGTATATAGTATATTAGCACTTACTTCTAATGAATTAATTAATAGTTCACATGGATGTTTAGTGATAAAAAATTGCGTGCTTGAAAATAAATTAAATTCATTCAAATGCGTAGTTCATACCGATGATGGGACTCGCTTGATGTTTTTTTAGGGTTCCGTACCTAAAAGGTAAATAGGGACCCTATTACTAAGCCTCCGCTATCTGTCTGTTTGTCTGATTGAAGCTGAAATTTTCACATATTATGTATTTTTGTTGTATATAATACTACTAAAAGCAAAACCTAAAAATAAAAAAAACACTAAAATGTTAAGGGGTCCCCATGCAATAAACGTGTTGTTTTTTTCGTATTTTTGCTCACTATTAAAATAGTTTAAAATTAAAATTTACACAGAATATTTTGTTGTATATTACCTTTTAAAATAAATAATAAAATAAAAATAAAGTGAATATTCAAAGGGGGCTTCCATTCAACAAACGTAATTTTTAAACAATTTTTACTCTTTGATAATATAAAGGTAGAAACTTGAATATAACAAACGTGATTTTCTTTTATAGACGATGGTATGGAAGCCGTCGTGCTCGAGTCCGACTCGCACATGACCGCTTTCTTAAATACTTTATGTGCATCAATGACTTTGACATTAAATATATTGTTTGCCAGAACGACGTTTTCCGGGTCAGCTAGTGTATATTAAAAAAAAAAAAACAATAAACGCGCGATGTTTTATTAGTCGTTTAATTTACAGGTCAGATTACAAAAAGTCTGTGGTAATATTTAAGGTTACATAGAAAATCTTTGAA
Organism: Macrosoma leucophasiata; assembly: GCA_036365455.1. Classification (NCBI taxonomy): domain Eukaryota; kingdom Metazoa; phylum Arthropoda; class Insecta; order Lepidoptera; family Hedylidae; genus Macrosoma; species Macrosoma leucophasiata. The sequence continues at coordinate 7,520,212 of JAWQUS010000015.1, forward strand.
TTGTGCAGAACCTTCTACATTTGAGTCCGACTCGCACTTGACCGGTTTTTTTTTGTTTATCGCGTTCAGACTGACAGACACGGCGATGGACTCTCATAATATGTATAAATCTAAAAATATATACATAAAATAACCATATTAACAATTATGATACAAGATATTTGGGTGTGTAAGATAAGTGCTTAGAATAATAATGTAACGATAGATAGCTGTGCCCACGGCGGAATTGTAGTTTAGGCTTTTTAGAGATCCGTAGCCTACAAAGGACCCTTATATGTATAAAAGAGTTTATTTACCCTTTATATTATTTATTTTGTTAAGTACTATAAAACTAAATAATTAAATATGAATAAATTATAATTAGAATACAAAAGAAAATCAAAACATTTTTTTTGACGTGACAACGTCTTAAATTAGGTTGCGGCTCGGAGTCTCTCATGAAAAAGTGTAACGCCCGGTAACGTAACGATGAGTCACCGAACGAGAGAGAGGCCTGCCGGACCGGCGAATGCCTTTCTACCGAGAAAAAGACGTTGTCACGTAAAATCTTCGCCCTTAAAACCGACTTTACAGGGAAGTTTTTTTAAATGAGTACATATATAAAAAAAAAAACTAATCAAACAAACCACCCCTGGACGTTCCCGGAGCAAAGGAGCCCAAAATACTGGCAGCGTTTGATAGATACTGGCAAATTTTGTTTTGTTTTTCTTTTGTATTCTAATTTTAATTTGTTAAGTACTTAAATTTTTTTTTTTTTTTTTTACATTATCACACATATTTGGCCCCCTACCACTACGTAACTGCCTCAGCAGCGTAGTGGTAGCAGGCCACTACTACTGCGCTGGGGAGTCCTGGGATCGATTCCCGGGTCGGGAACTATCAGAGATAACGGTTTTAAAATCCTTTATCTCTGGTTCTATTGGGATTTTTCCATTTTCTGGCAATTTCCCAGTACCTCGAAGATTGGTAATGTGCCCGGTGATGTCAACAGGCTCGCCACCTGTTACATGGGCCAGAAACGTAACCGGCGAATCGTGGGTGTTTGCTTCTATGCTTGAATGCATGCATTTACCTCTGCCTATCTCTTCGGGGATTACAGGCGTGAAGTTGAGTTACGTTAGTTTATTAACCCTCTATATTATTTCTTTTATTAAGTACTTAAATTTTAAATATTTATTTTAATTTTTTTTTGACATAACACATCTTTACATTAAAAAATCTGTTACATTAATGTGTGAGACAGTATAGAGATATCTTAAAAAAGGTTTGTATATAATTATTTATGCAAATGAAATTGTTTGTTCAATGTTATAAAACAAAAAAACTTGTTTGTTTTTTTTTTTAATACTACAGTAAATAAGATAATCTGGTTCTTGTGTTAATATCCGTCATTTGATATCGAAAGGTTAAACGTTTAAATTGTTGGTATAGTCCTATTAATCTAGATATAGATTTTACTGGTGTAATTTACCATTTAGCGGCAAGTATATTAGGTAATGCGGTGGTGCCTACGCCCGCGAGCTCCGTCCCTAGATCTCTACCACCAGTATGGGGCCGTTCAAGTATTACGTAAGCACTATGGAGGGGGCGGGGGAGTCTTTGCTCTGCTTATTTAGGATGACATGGGGGGTCGGGGAGTCTAGATGATGATTATCATCGGTAGTTATTTACTTATTACATTAGTAAAATCTAATCTCTATCCTAAATCTTATTTTAGAAGTAAGAAAATTCTTACTTCTAAAATTATAATTATAACATTATAATATAAAAAAAACAATACATTAATTGAAAAATATTTACGTAAGCATGGGGGGAGGGGGTAAGAGCTTTGCTTACTTTTGCTGACAAGGGGGATGGGGGGGGGGTAAAGAATTGTAATAAATCTGCTTACGTAATACTTGAACGGAAAAATCTGTTTTTCTATAGAAAAACAGAAATGATAATTTCGACCATCAACGACCTTAGTACGCGGAAACGCCATCAATTGCCGTGTCCCCATCAAATCGATCGCCATCGCCATAGGTCGACTGGTTTGCATTAATTATAATATTATACGTTAACTAGACTATGTTACGACATGATTACGAAATTATCTTGTTTATTTACATACCTACGTCCGCGCGCCATTTTAGTCAGAAGTCATATATACGCAAATGTATTTAGGACTGTTTGATACTAGTTTTCTTTATATTTTAATGTACTGGTAGTAGAAGTCTAGTACCAGAGCTCGCGGGCGTAGGCACCACTTTACTTTATCTGCCGCCAAATGGTAGTGTACAGCACTACTTTGTTTGGCACCTTAGGCCTCAGGAGTGGTAACGCATTTGCATTTTGACCATTGTCTTCGTGTGGGTCTATAGGCTGCAGTCATCACTAAACATCATGAAAACATCATTTGAATTGCATGCTTGTTTGCCACTTCCATTTCTTTGCCACTCCTCCTTCGGGGATTACAAGCGTGAAGTTACGTTTTTCACTGACGGTAGAGCTCCAGTGACGAAGCTCACGGGCGCAGGCACCACCGCATAATCTAATATACTTGCCGCTAAATGGTAGTGTCAGCACTAGCAAAAATTAAAAAAAAAAATCAAATTGGTCTACAATGACACTTTTGCATTGTCGGGTTATAAGCTACCTAGAGAGAATGACTTATAATAATAATCCAATAGGTATTAATACATACAAATTTAATAATAATATTTAACCGATACGTGAATCATTAAATTGTTCAATTCATGCATAGAAGAAAAAGAAAAATCTGTTCGTTATAATCATAGTCGATTCACCTATCAGAGGTCCAAGTGCAGGCACTACTGAGAAGAACTCCGCTACCCAACAAACTCAGGGTGTTGCTCTTTTGTCAAAACATTAGATTTAATACAAATATTATTAAATAGAATAAAGATAATGTGAACATCCATGGCATATAAATATTTGCATATAAACACATACGCAAATACCCATCAACAGCTTAATATCGTGATAGAAAATAACACCCGCAAATCATAACAGACCAGTCCCCACAATCAGCACCCGAATCGTGTTCCGGTCAGGTGGTAATGTACGGCCTTGTAATTTCCGGCACCTAGGCATAACATGTTAGGCCTCAGGAGTGGCAACGCATCTGCATTTTGACCTCTAGTCATTGTGTGAGTGTCTATAGGCTGCAGTCATCACTTAAAATCAATGTGAACTGCATGCTTGTTTGCCACTTTTATTACATAAAAAAAAACACATTGATTATTACATTTAACAACCTTGTGGAGCTAGACCAGAATTTAGCCAAGCATAACTTTTCCGCTACATGAGTGATTGTTCTTCTAATTATCTGTTGGTAGCATACCCTATTTATGCTCTGCCCCAAGGCAATTCTCTCGGCGTAGATTGACTTTCAATGAAAACAGCTGTGTAAATACTCGACTATAAGGGTGCTTTTCCACCAGACATGTGCTATACAGCTCTGTTGCGAAGATGTGAAATCTACGCCACACCGCGGACACTCCGCCAAAATTCCATACAAACGCTTAATTTGGTCTCTAATACACAGACATCAATTAGTGACGTCTATTCACACGTGCACCTGTGCATAGCACACGTACAAAATACCAACCGTCGCCCATAAGAGAGGAGGAGGTTGGGTGAGGCGGGGAAATCGGGCGGGACGTCGAAGTGTCCATTCTATAGTAGTATTATTACATATTCTCTGTCTACGCTTCGAAAATATATGACAGATTCCACCAATACTTAAGCCATGTAGCTGTACGAGAAAGATGCGCTTTGAACGTGCGTCACCGCAAAGTGTATAGGGATGCAAACGATACATCGATGTTTTAGAAACATCGAGGTATCGTTCATAAACATCGATGTTTTTGTCTATGTTTTTGTTCATATTCGGCATAAACATCGACATCGTTGATCGTTATCTTTTCAGTCGGCTCACTTTTCACTCGTAACGTTGATAACACGTCGTTTTGTGCGCATACTTCGATTTGCTGTTTGATTCCATACGTATAAATTGCTTTGGGTTTAATTTATTTTTTAAATCGGGAGATACATTTTCGAGTAGCTCTTCCTCGGTAGCTACTGCATGACAAAATTCGTTGGTGAAAATGATTTTGCCGTCCGGATCTGTTTCCAGCCTGCCTCAAAGGCGACACGAACTTGTAAAGCCTACTTAGGTGTGAGTTTTTTTCAGCTTCGGTATATTAACCTAACACCCTCCTACACGGTAGATGAGGCACGAGAGGTGTGTCAGGACCGGGATATCTGGCGCTCCACTATCTCTGCCTACCCCTGACGTGAAGATACATACATACATACCCATACATACCATACACTAATATTATAAATGTGAAAGTTTCTTTGTTTGGATGTTTGTCCGTCAATCACGCCGAAACTACTGAACGTAGCATTCGGTAATCTCACGATTCCTACTTTATCCTAGGGAATAAAGACTATCATTACCAATTACCAACGAATCATAAGGTAAAAACAAAACATCGACAAAACATCGATGTATCGTTCTTATGAGCGATGTTTTTTTAACATCGATGTTTTTGTTTGAACATCGATGTTTTTAAACATCGATGTTCAAACATGGCGTCAAAGGAGTCCTTCAGGGCTGGCAGCGCGTTGGCGACTCCCCTGGTGTTGCAAATGTTCATAGGCGACGGTGACCACTTTCCATCAGGTGGCCCGTCTGCTTGTCTGTCAACCTTATTTGTAGTATTGTTATGACTTTTAATTTTTATGTCCATAAATTCTTTCTTTCGTATTGCGCCACCAATTTTCGTTTTCCACACAACCTTATGGTTGACTGGTACAGAATGCTTCCTAGAATTAAGTCCGCCTCATGTACGCTCAATGTGCACGAAAGTTTAAATAAATAAATTAAAACCGGTTCAGTCGTTTAGACGTAAAAAGGTAACAGACAGATAGACAGACAGACATAGTTACTGTCTGTCTGTCTCTCCCCTTTTTGGGGGAGGCCTGGTGGTTACTTTACCACGCTGCTCCAACTCGGGTTGGTGGCGATACGGGTAAGTGGCTAACCTGCTGTCGGATGTTTTCAAACTGCCCATAAGGCCTTCGGCTAGGTTTGACGACTGCTATCTATCGATAGCAACCGCGACCGACGGCTTAACGTGCCCTCCGAAGCACAGAAACCCGCATTTTAATTCTGCCACTAGCGGTCATCCATCGCACGACCGCGCCCGTATCGCACAACCGAGTAGATCGCTTGCGATCTACACCAGCCGCGGGGCCACGCGCGCTTCTACTGATACTGAATAATTATAATTATATAACTATACTAAATAATTGCTTCAGTAGCCTAGTGGCAGCAGGGCACTACGCTGGGGTCCTGGATTCGACTCTCGGGTTGGGGGCTATCGGGAGATAACGGTGTTAAATGCTTTATCACTGGTTCTATTGGAATTTTTCCATTTTCTGGAGGTGTCCCAGTGGTGGTGTCTACGCCCGCGAGCCCAGTCACTAGAGCTCTACCACCTGTTAAAGGACCACCAGTTTATCTCAATGTAGTCATACATACGTGAAGTTAAATTTGTTATTTCCTTCAGGTTCTGCGATCGCAACGCCATCTACACCTACTGCGGTATTGTACTGGTGGCTATCAACCCTTACTATGAACTGCCTATCTATGGTAAGTGTGATATGTTCTTAGGTTTTCGCGAGCTACACTCATTGAAATAAAACTATTTTTACGGATTTATCTCGCGTATATATCATTTTAGTTTAATATACGCGAGATAAATCCGTAAAAATAGTTTTATTTCTATGGTAAGTGTGTCATTTTTTTTTATGTATTGGAAGTTGTAAACAAGCTTGCAGCTCACATTGATGTTAAGTGATGACTGCACCCTATAGACACCCACACAAAGACCAAGGTAAAAATGCACATGCGTTATAGGTCGCGCCACGTAAAACGAACGCTGGAAGAAAGTATAAGGGATGTGTTCGCGCATCGGTACACTCGCGCACGAAAGTACTAGCCCTATTGGTTTATTTTTGATCTAGCTTTCGCTTGCGGTTTCGTGTATTGGTAGGCAGATTGAAAACTATATTACATAGAATAACATAAAATGAAATAAAAACACACGACGCGCAGCTTGACCGCCAGCGTTCTTTTTACCTGGCGCGACCTATACCACTCCTTAGGCCTAAGGTGTTATGCCTCTGTGCCGGAAATTACAGGGCCGTACATTACCATCTGGCCGGAACACGATAGTGCTGAACACTACCATTTAGCGGCAAGTATATTAGGTAATGCGGTGGTGCCTACGCCCGCGAGCGCCGTCACAGGAGCTCTACCACTACCAATTTACCAAATACATAAGTTTTATTCGAAAGTTGACATGAATTTTTTAATGAAACGAAGGTGGCAAATGAGTTTGCAGTTTATGTGGATTTTAAGTGATGACTGCAGCCGTTAGACTGCTACATAACAACCAGAGGTCAAAATGCAGATGTGTTGCCATCCCTGAGACCTTAGTTGTTGTGTCTATGATAGTTACTACGGGGTAATACATTACCATCTAACCGGAGCACAATAGTGCTAAACACTACGACCGCGTGGGCTCAAGCAACCAACTCACAAAAAAAAACTGAAATTTACCAAAAAAAAAAAATTTAAAATTAAGTACTTATATTAAAGAATGTCGAATGAGCGAATGACTAAACAGATATACAATGCGAATGTGGATGGTTGCAGAGGCCCAGGAAGACCAAGGCTGACCTACCATGACCAAATAGGTCGAGTTCTGTCTGATGGTGGGGTCAAAAGTCTTAGGAATCGGCGTGCATGTATGAAGAGAATGATGAAGGTAGACGAGGCACGAGAGGTTTGTCAGAACCGGGATGTCTGGCGCTCTACACTCTCTGCCTACCCCGTTAGGGACCTGGCGTGAAGATACATACATACATACATACTTATATTAAAACAAGTACAACACAATCGCGAACTGCCTTTATGCAATGCATGTCCCTGATGGATTGATATGTAGAATGGGTGGTAATTTTCCTCCGACGAAAAGAGAGGTTCCTCCGACCAGGCGAGGTGATAGCGACTGGCGGGCCGTGGCCCAATGATTCACGTTGGGAAGTTGTATATGTTGCGAAACTCGTTCGAACACTTCGTATGCGCGATTCAGCGCGATCATACGCTATCTACCGTACCAGACAAGTACTTGTGTTTCCTCAGTATTAAACCAGGTGGCGACTCATGTAGAAGACGCTACATAATACAAAGTATATCGGGCTCGGTTATGGCTTTGGATATGGTTTTCAAGTCAGTTAAGGTCTGTTGCAGTACCGCCTACGGCCGCGAAATATCGCATTGCGTATTTCGCCGACACTGTTTTATAGGCACCCGACTCTCCCGACTGTAAAAAAATGTGTTTAATTGATACGACCTTTTAAAACGTACCAAATCACCTGTTATTAAACGTCTCTTTACTGGTGGTAGGCGCGGGCGTAGGCACCACCGCATTACCTAATATACTTGCCGCTAAATGGTAGTGTTCAGAACTATCGTGTTCCGGTCAGGTGTAATGTACGGCCCTGTAATTATCGGCACAGAGGCATAACACCTTAGGCCTCAGGAGTAACGCATCTGCATTTTGACCTTGGTCTTTTTGTGGGTGTCTATAGGCTGCAGTCATCACTTAACATCAATGTGTTGGCAACATCACGAAAATGACCGTTGTTGGCAGAGGGCGCCACTGAATCCATTGCAAAACTTTATGAAGAGTTGCACATTGATTGATGGTAGATGGCGCTATCCAGTCGGTATCGTGGTGGGAGCGTTATCAGCTAGTATAAAAGCGGGTGTAAGCGAGCGCCCGGGACTCTTTTTAGTTGATCCGCGATAAAAGTGATTATTGCGGAATTACGTGATTAGTGATATTGTGGTATTGTGTTAATTTGTGTTCTTTATGTAAATGTAAATTCAGTGATCGTTGTGATTCAAAAATGAAAAGTGTGTTTCAAAGTGAATAATTATATTAATTTCCAAATCTAATATTCGTTGTTATTTCTAGTATTCGCTAACATCAGAAGTGACATGTGCTCAATCTTATAATGGGTAATAAACGCAGAAAAAATCGACGCAGTAGCTCGACGGACGTTTCAAGTAGTGAAAGCACCAGGACACCATCACCGCGCCCATCAAAGCGCAGAAAGAAAAACGACCGCCGGTTGTCAAAGGATAAGGTATCGCGAGGAAACGATACCGGTACCGTGAGTCATTCCAATTCAGCCACCTTAAACAACTTCATACCAGAATTTGACCCGTTAGTTGATAATATTAATGCATGGCTTAATATTATACAATCTTATGCTGAGACGTTTTCGTGGTCCGACGAAATTATCCGTTATCAGGCGTTAAATAAATTACGTGGTTCCGCTAAAATATGGTACGATTCGTTTTTAAAAACCGATAACACATGGCCATCATGGAAATGGGTGACTTGGCATGATAAATTGTCAAGTAGTTTTAAAATCCAACGGAATATGTTCGAATTACTTAAGAATATAATTGAGAGAAAACCGTTAGAAAATCAATCTTTATATGAGTTTTACTTCGATCAAAAATGTATGATTGATCGTTTAAAATTGAATTTTTCTGATCAGGACATAATTTCGATTATTGTAGGTAATATTGGAGACACCAATATAGAAGTAAATAATTTCAGATCTTGTGATCAACTTGCTAGCTTTTTACACAGTCGTAATTATAAATCAAAAAAGCCGTTGACTGGCGTTCGCGAGTTACAACAGAAACATCAACCTCTTGCTACTTCCAGTAGCAACACATGCCAGAATAATACTTTACCAAGTTTAAGTGGTCCAACTCGGAACGTTCAGTCGTATTCGAATACAAGTAATCCTGAAGATATGTCGCAAATAATCAGAAATAAAAGGATTATTAAATGTTACAGTTGTGGTGGTAACCATAAAAGAAATCAATGTGATCAAAATAAGTGTAATTTTTGTGGTAGGAAGGGACATGTAGAATCCATTTGTTTTCATAAAAAGAATATTAAGCATGAAGAAAGACCTTCGACATCAGAAATAAAACTATTGTCCTCTTCAAACTCTCGAGATAAATTTGTAAAGAAAATTATAATAGACTAGCGGCCCGCCCCGGCTTCGCCCGCGCTGCTCTGCTCCTATTAGTCATAGCGTAATGTAAGCTATCCTATCTCTCAAGTTGGATCGAACTGCACATGGTGTGCGAATTTTATTATAATCGGTTAAGTGGTTTAGGAGTCCATTGAGGACAAACATTGTGACACGAGATTTATATATATTAAGATAATGTTTTGACTCATGATGCATTTATAGACACTGGGAGCAGTTGTTCCCTTATTTCAGAATCATTAGTCAAAAAACACAATTTACCACGATTTGCTCTACCTGCACCCGTAAGTTTACAAGGTTTTTCTAAAAAACAAATAAAACGTGTTAATCAATGTATTAAAGTATCTTTGGAGATAGATTCAGTAACAGTAAAAAAAGTTGAGTTTTACATAATTGACGAACTGATTGGTTGCGACATTTTGATAGGAAGGAATATGACTGAGCGGCCTGATTTGGTTTACTCTCGTGTTGGTCAACTTCTTACATTTGATTATGCTGCCAAATTGACCGACTTTTGTAATAAAATATCTGAGGTAGAATTTGATGCAGATTCCCATCACGCTGAACTTATTAGTCTTTTAACATAGCACAACTTGGGAAGGTAAATGATTACGAAATGGTAATAAATGTGAGTGATACCCGCCCTATAGAATGTAGACCATTTAGATCATCTCACACTGACAGGCAGATAATTAGAGATATAGTTGAGGAGCTCCTTAATAATAACATAATACGGAACAGTAGCTCGCCTTACGCAAGCCCAGCTCTCCTCGTCAATAAAAAAAATGGTGAGAAAAGATTATGTATAGATTACCGTTTATTAAATAAAAAAACAATTAAGGACAAATATCCGATTCCACGGATTGAAGACCTCGTAGACAGGCTTAATGGGCATCGATGTTTTACGAGTTTAGATCTAAAAAGTGGGTACTACCAGATTTCAATGAGTGAAAATCAAAATTCCATAGAAAAAACAGCTTTTATTACAGAAGATGGTCATTTTGAGTTTTTAAGGATGCCGTTTGGGTTGGTAAATGCACCATCATGCTTTCAGAAGATTATGAATAAAGTGTTGGGTAATTTAAGGTTTGGCAATGTAATAATATATCTTGATGACGTATATTTAGTAACCCAAACGGTAGACGAGAACTTAAAACTCCTCGAAGAAGTTTTGAAAATATTTCGAAAAGCTGGCCTCACTCTTAATTTAAAAAAGTGCCATTTTTTTAAAACCGAAATAGAGTTTCTTGGATATAAAATCAAACCCGATATGGTGATGCCTAATGAGTCCAAGTTAGAAGCCGTAAAAGATTTTCCCACACCCAGGTCTGTACATCAACTTCGGCAATTCCTAGGATTAATAAGTTATTTTCGTAAATTCATAAAAAATTGTGCAATGCTGTCTGCTCCATTAACTAAATTATTGAAAAAAGATAGTACTTGGAAATGGGAAAACATCCATGACCAAACTTTTGTCACATTGAAAGAACAATTAACTACTGATAGCGTACTAACGATTTTTGATCCTACCAAAGAAAGTGTATTGTATACTGACGCAAGTAGAGAAGGGATTGCTGGTATACTTATGCAAGTGACAAATGAAGGTGAAAAACCGGTTCACTATTACAGTAGGCAAACTACGAACGATGAGAAAAGATATCATTCCTTCGAGTTGGAACTTTTGGCTATTGTCTCTTCATTACAAAAATTTAGATTGTATTTATTAGGCACTCAGTTCAAAATTGTAACTGACTGTAGTGCGGTACGGCATGCATTATCAAAAAAAGAAATTATCCCGCGTATCGCGCGTTGGGTACTATCAACTCAAGAGTTCTCATTTGAAATAGTACATAGAGAAGGCTCGCGTATGCAACACGTAGATGCTTTGAGTCGTAATCCCATACAAATCGGTAATCAAACTGAGTTAGAGTTAGTTATGTCTATTACAGAAGCAGATTGGCTATTATCGGTTCAATTACAAGATAATGATTTAACAAAAATTAAAGATATATTAGAGTCTGGTGATGCAGATAATAATAAAGACATATTTGATAAATACGAACTCTTAGGAAATAAGGTCTACAGAAGAACTACCCAAGGTCGCCGTTGGGTAGTTCCAAAGAAATGTATTTGGCAAGTTATAAAAAGTAACCATGACGATTTGGGTCATTTTTCTGTAGACAAAACCGTTGAGCGTATTCAGTACAGTTATTGGTTTCCCCGATTAAGATACAAAGTAAAAAAGTATATAAAAAACTGTTTAAATTGTATTTACTACAAAAACAAGGCGGGCCGCAAAGAAGGAGAATTATATTCATTACCTAAGTATGCCCAACCTTTTCACACTTTACACATGGACCATTTAGGTCCATTTGTTGAAACTGAACGTAAAAATAAGTATTTATTAGTAATCGTTGATGCCTTTACGAAATTTGTTTTTGTGTTCGCGGTTCAATCAACGAGATCTTCCGAAATAATAGCGGAATTAGATAACTTGACAAAAACTTTTGGAAATCCGAGACGGTTAATAACAGACGCAGGTAGCGGATTTACATCTAAAGAATTTGTTACTTACTGCAACACCAAAAACATTCGCTTACATATAGCTGCTACAGGCATGCCTCGTTCAAATGGTCAAGCCGAAAGGTTTAATAAAACAATCCTTGAGGCCATGAGGACTTTAGGTGCAAATACCACGGAAGACGGTTGGGATATGCACGTTAAAGTATTACAACAAGGCCTGAATAGCACAGTACATAAAACTACGAAAGCTGTGCCAAGTGAAGTTTTCTTTGGTTATCGTTTGCGAACGGATAGCGATATTTTAGCGCCGGAACCTGATAACGCCGAGGTGCTCGATTTGTCGGATCTACGTAGAAGCGTAGATTCTAATATTAAGGCCAATGCTGAAAAACAAAAGGAAAGATTTGATGGGTCTCGGATCAAAGCTAAAGTGTACAAGGAAGACGATCTGGTATTAATAAAAATTCAGAGCAAAACCAATGACGGTCAAAGCAAAAAGTTGATGCCAACGTACAAAGGGCCTTTTCAAGTAAAGAAAGTCATTGGTAACGATAGATATGAAGTTGCAGACCTAAGAGGAGCTGAAAGAAGCAACAAAAAAATATACAGGAGTAGCAGCAGCTGAAAATATGAAACCATGGATCCGAATCGATGATTGGACCCCTGATCTATAATTGCTCACTGTGTAAGTAATACACCGTGTTGGCAAAGGCATCTACCATTTAACTTAGTTATCTCGTAATCAGTTGTGCGATTGGCGAGCCCAGACAAACGTACTTTGCTCAAATATTGCAATTCTTATTTTTATGATTTAGTTAAGGAATAAATTTGGTACGCCTAAGTGAGTCGAAATGCTCTTTAAGTGCAAATTATTCCTAGAAAACATATATATTCACTGAAATAATGATAAAGGTCCTTAAGTGATGCGAAATGCTCTTTAAGGGATTGCAAAGAAAATTTCAGAGAACATGTATCTATTAAACATGATTTAAAGTGCAAATTATTCCTGGAAAACATATTCACTGAAGTAATAACGAAGGTCCTTAAGTGACGCGAAAAGCTCTTTAGAGGATTGAAACTGAGATTTCAGAGAATATGTATCTATTAGTTTAACGAAATATTAAGGAGCAATATTCGAGAAAAGCATCCAGTATGATAACAGTAAGAGAGTAATCAATTAATGATATAATTTTATTCTAGTTTTGTCCGGACTCGTGGGGTGTCAGAGGCTGACACCGTGCAGAATGGCCGTGTTGGCAACATCACGAAAATGACCGTTGTTGGCAGAGGGCGCCACTGAATCCATTGCAAAACTTTATGAAGAGTTGCACATTGATTGATGGTAGATGGCGCTATCCAGTCGGTATCGTGGTGGGAGCGTTATCAGCTAGTATAAAAGCGGGTGTAAGCGAGCGCCCGGGACTCTTTTTAGTTGATCCGCGATAAAAGTGATTATTGCGGAATTACGTGATTAGTGATATTGTGGTATTGTGTTAATTTGTGTTCTTTATGTAAATGTAAATTCAGTGATCGTTGTGATTCAAAAATGAAAAGTGTGTTTCAAAGTGAATAATTATATTAATTTCCAAATCTAATATTCGTTGTTATTTCTAGTATTCGCTAACAAATGTGAACTGCATGCTTATTTACTACTTCCATAACATAAAAAAAAACAGTTATTGACAATGTGGGTATTTTTTTTCCCAGGCGATGAAACAATCATGGCGTATCGGGGTCAGGCGATGGGAGACCTGGACCCTCACATATTTGCGGTCTCCGAGGAGGCCTACACCAAGCTGGAGGGCGAGAGGAGGGACCAGAGCATTATAGGTGAGTTTTATAAATACCCTAGCTGACTCGACAAACGTCGTTCTGCCTTACAATGAATGGTAAAGCCATTGCCGCACAAACACAAAAAAAAAAAACATGTGTGCAATTCACACGCGGTAGAATTGAAACCTTCATCAAGGAGTTTTATCGGGAACCTTGAAAGAGGCGTGTGGTGCTCTTATGCTTTTTACTCAATGCTTTTTACTAATTACATACACTGTACAAATACCAAAACAACATTTTTTATAATTTGTGTCTGTCTGTTTGTCCGTCTGCCTGTCCGTCTGTCTGTCTGTGTGTCTGTTTGTTCCGGCTAATCTCGACAACAGCTGGACCGATTTTGACGGGACTTTCACTGACAGATAGCTTATGTAATAAGGAGTAACTTAGGCTACTTTTATCTAGCTGCGCCCACGGCTTTGTCCGCGGAGGTACTGAACAATCATGAATGACCATGCGGGTGAAGTCGCTAAGCTAAGTAATCCGGTGGTGCCTACACCAGCGACCTCCGTCACTAGAGCTCTACCACCAGTAAAGAGACGTTTAATAAGAGATAATTTGGTAAGTTTTAAAAGGTCGTATCAATAAAAATTTAAAACTCTTTTTTTTCTTTTCACAGTTAGCGGAGAGTCAGGCGCGGGTAAAACGGTGTCGGCGAAGTACGCCATGCGATATTTCGCGGCCGTAGGCGGTAACGCAAGCGAAACGCAAGTCGAGAGGAAAGTCCTGGCTTCCAGTCCGATAATGGAGGTGAGATTGTAATACATAGTTTTATTAAAGTCATAAACAAACATCTATACAAATAAATAAAATTGGTGTGTCTGTTTGTAATATTGAAACTGGACCGATTTTGATGGGACTTTCACTGGCAGATAGCTGATGTGATAAGAAGTAACTTAGGCTACTTTTATCTCCATACATCCATACATACATACATACTAACATACAAATAAGTAGAATTGGAGTGTATCCGACTTTGACGAGACTTCCACGGGTAGGTAGCTAATGTAATAAGGAGTAACTTAGACTACTTTTATCACCATACATACATACATACATACGTACATACAAATAAGTAGAAGTATGTATGGATGTATGACCTACATACAAATAAGTAGAATTGGAGTGTATCCTACTTTGACCGGACTTCCACGGGAAGGTAACTGATGTAATAAGGAGTAACCACAGATCACCCCCAATAGATACCGCATTAGTGAATATTTGTTCGGAGCCGTGTTCACCGTTTTTGAGGTACGCGGGTGTAGCGGGGAGACGTAACTAAAGCGCTGTGATTGGCTGTTTGAATTGGAGACTTGGATACGCCCACTCATTGAGCTGGGAAGTCGATATTTTTGTCGATATTTCTGATCGATATTTTTTCCACATTTATTTGCTTTTTTAAAGATAATTCAGCAGAACTTGGAAAATACAGTTGTCAGTAATTGGAAATAATATAATCATAATTTCAGAAATAGGTAAATTAAGACAGTATATCATTTGCGTAGGTAAATAAAAAAGCATAAAAGTAATTATTTTACGTTATACAGATTTCAAGCGTTTGGAATTCTATACAAACGCTTAAAATCTGGTTACCTATTACATAGACATAGACATTCCGTACAATTATTATAATTTAAGAGATGCTTTAAAGTGGCCTATTTAAATTATATTTTAATAAATAATCAAAATCCGCTGTGCTGTACATGCGCGATGGCCTGACAAACATTTAAAGTTACTTATACTTTTAAGCTATATACTTTTACCCGATTTTAAGCGTTTGTATGGAATTCTGCACAAACGCTTAAAATCTGCTTACCTCTTACATAGTATACATAGACATCAATGAGTGACGTGTATTTCCACACGCACTTATCAACATTCAATTGTTTATTTAGCCAAAAAAAGAAGATTTAAAAAATAAGAAGTTTGTGATATAGCTTACTTAACGAGCTCAAGATCACTCTCGAGCACCTCCGCATTATATAATTTACCTGGAGCTAAGTGATAGTGGTAATGTATGGTAGTAGAGCCAGAGAATATGTAATAATAATACGTATAGAATGGACACTTCGACATCCCGCCCGATTTCCCCGCCTCACCCAACCTCCCTCCTCTTTTGGCAAAGGAATGGTATTCTACAGCGAGGTTCCGTTCAATGTTAGGGTTCCTTGAGGTGTTAATTACGAAAATGGTATCTCCTTTCAAGTCAAAGATGGCGGACATAATTATTTTTAGAAAATATGATATGGATTTCTATTTCACGGTTTCCTGAGGTGCATTTTTCTAATCCAAGATGCCGGACAGATTTTTTTATAAATATGATATGGGTGTCAATTGAGAGGTTTCTTGGGGTCCTGATTACTAATATGGCATCCCTTTTTCAGATCCAAGATGGTGGACAGTTTTTTTCTTTCAAAATATTAAATGGATATAAATTTCGAGGTTTCTTGGAGTGCTGATTACGAAAATGGCATCTGTTTTCAGATACAAAATGGCGGAAGGACTTTTTTTTTTCAAAATGTGATATGGGTATCGGAAGCCATTTTTGTAATTATTACCCCCAAGAAACCTCGAAATTGATACCCATATCACATTTTCAAGAAAAAATATGTCCGCCATTTTTGATCTAAAAACGGATGCCATTTTCGTTATCAGCACCCCGAAAAACCTCGAAGGATATGAAAAAATATGACATTTTCGCAATCAGTACCCCCTAGAAACCGCGAAATTAACACCATGTCACAATGTACAAAAATAATTAAGTCCACCATCTTCGATTTGAAAGGAGATACCATTCAGAATCAGAATCTGAAATTAATTTATTCATTTACGGTGACAAGCACCGCTTATGTCAAGTCAAAAACGAACAAAATAAATTAATAAAAAACAATTATTGATCTGCACGTCTAATTAAAAAAAATAAAAAAATATATATATACATACATATATTTTTTATTGTAATATTTATATATATATATATATAAACATATATTCGTAATTATGACCTCCAGGAACCCTGACATTGATACGCACATTGCTTACATATTATTATCGCTTACAATAAATGTAAATTGGTAAATGCGGTGGTGCTCGCTCGTTCTGGAGCTCTATCACTGGAGCTCTACCACTGTATATTACCATCTACCCGGAACAGGATAACGGTTTACATTAGAGAACACCGATAACCACTTACTGGCAGGGCAAATAGGTAACATGTAGGTGTTCACGCTCGTTCATCAAGTTTTCGAGCTCGTTCATTGGAGCTCTATCACCGCACATTACCACCGAGCACAATACCGGTGGACCCTACCACTTCGCGGTTGGTAGGTAAATTGAATAAAGTACTTAAAATATTTAATTTTCAAATTATCCTAAAATACACCGCTCACGACCTTAAGTTTATCACCCAACGGACTTAGAGCTCAGAGGGGTGAGGGCAAAACAGATAGGACGTCGAAGTGTCCATTCTAAACGTAGTATTATTACACATTTTCTGATAATATCGATACCGACTAACGTATATGCGGTACAACACTATCGATCGACTTTCATATCTTAGAAAGGGACAAATAATGTAAATAACGTAATGAGTGAGCAGGACTTTGCGAAAATAATATACATGTGCATAATCCAGTTTAATTGATCTCTGATAATACGTGTTTTATATGAATTATTTACTTACCGGTGAACTATCATACCATCTTTTTTAATATTTGATGTTCTTGACGTATTCAGATATGATTTTAGTGCGCAGGAAGCCATTTCCTAGATATTTTCGGTAGAAAATGAATTATTTCACACGTACGAACGGGTCGGAGGCTTGGTCGGTAATGGCGTCATTGGCGTCGCGATTTCGAGCATTGAAAATAAGCTAGCAAATTAGCTAGCAACGTGTTGTGCGCGTCGGTTGCCCTGTATGCGGTATCTATTGGGGGTGATCTGTGGGAGTAACTTAAACTTAGGCTACTTTTATCTCCATACATACATACATACATACATACATACCTACATACAAATAAATACAATTTGAGTGTCTCCGATTTTGACGGGACTTTCACAGGCAGATAGCTGATGTGATATGGAGTAATTTGGGTAACTTTTATCTCCATACAACCATACATATACATACATACTGACATAAAAATAAATATAATTTGAGTGTCTCCGATTTTGACGGGAATTTCACTGGCAGAAGCTACTTTTATACTAGCTGCGCCCACGACTTCGTCCGGGTAGATACTGAACAAAATATTTCACAAGCATGCTTGTGAAAAAAATATTTCACAAGCATGTGTTAATGCGAAATGATATAAAACAATTATTAAGGGTAAAAGCGACTTCTTTACGATATTCAATAAACTGCAAAGTCTATTATATCGGTTGCCTAACTTTCGGTTGGCAATAGATGGCGCTACTGCTACCATAAAGCAATGCAATAAATGTGAAGGAAAGATTTGACAAATCAGGCAGGCCTTCAGTAGCTCAATTGAAAGAGCGGCTGGACTAGATTCCCAGTAGGCCGCGAGTTCGAGTCTCGCCTGAAGTCAATTTTTTCTTTCCATTTTTCTTTAAAAAAAAATATTTCACAGGCATGTGTTAATTCGAAATGATATAAAACAGATACTGAACAATCATATTTTTTCTCACTTGGACGAAGTCGCGACATAGCTAGTAATAATAATAATATTGGCAACCCTTTTTAACCAAACATTTGACAATAACCATAACTTTAAACAAATACTTCAATTTACTATCTCAGTAGCCTAGTGGTAGCAGGCCACTACTACAGGGCTTTTAGTGGCAGTCCCTTAATCCCTTTTGTCCCTTTTTTTTCAGCAAGTCCCTTAAAGCCCCCTTTTTTAAGAAATTGGTCCCTAAGTCCCTTTTTCTGGCACTAAACTTCAAGTCAACTGCCAAAATATTAAAAGTGGTCTTTGAAATTTTCTCTTTATGAAAGGAAGTTAAAGAACTGAGTAGGTAATGTGCTTTTTACTTCTTGCAATATCCATCTATTTTCCTACAGTGTTGAAACTTATTGATACGTCGTCAATTTTTCGGGATCAACGCAAATCAAAGATCGCATACTTAATAATACTTTTGTGCCATATTTTACATCGTTTTAATTGTGTTGACAATATGTGAATTTAATGTGTATACATGTTGAAATACTCCCCTTCTAGCCCATCAAGAAATGATTGTTTTGAATAAAAAAAACCGGTCAAGTGCGTGTCGGGCCCCGCACAGTGTAGGGTTCCCTAGTTTTTAAGTTTCAAGTAAAATACAGCCAATTTAAGTGTGATAGTTTTCCTTTTACTTATTTCGTTATATGTAGCTACTATTGCCGTAATATTTTTATTTCTAACAACAACCGTTTAGTTGGTAAAAAAAGGCCGGGGACACTTGACTCTAACGAAAATTGGCACTTAAGTCTCGAACAGTGAATCAGTGAACTAAATCGAAAAATGATATTTGCACATCTCTAAAATTTTTGAACTTTTTTACTATATCCCATACTACATAGAAAACAAAAAATGTTTTTCCGCGCGTTACACATAAATTCTTTTTTTTTTTTTTCAAGTTTCTAATCTACCACTTTGTCGGCGTAATTAAGGTGATGTATACTTGTGTCAAACTTTAACTCTCTAGTACCAATAGTTAATGCGCTAAATCACGGACGGTCGGACAGACAGACTGACAGACGGACATATAAAATAATAATAAAAAATAAAATAAAATGTCTTTATTGCATGAATGTAGTACAGAAATGATAACATGGTGACATAAGTACAGTGCAATTACATTCTACCGTCAAGGTGTACAATGTCAGTTGCCTAGCCTGCAAATTATATTTTACAATATTAAAAACAGTCATCACAATACAGATCATTGAATTAGTGGTAAAACAATAATTATATGTATGTATATTTTTTACTGGTGGTAGAGCTCTAGTGACAGAGCTCGCGGGCGTAGGCACCACCGCATTACCTAATATACTTGCCGCTAAATGGTAGTGTTCAGCACTATTGTGTTCCGGTCAAGTGGTAATGCAAGGCCCTGTAATTTCCGGCACAGAGGCATAACACCTTAGGCCTCAGGAGTGGTAACGCATCTGCATTTTGACCTTGGTCTTGTGTGGGTGTCTATAGGCTGCAGTCATCACTTAACATCAATGTGAAACAAGTGGCATGATTCTATAATTTTTGAAGAGAGGTTTGCAGCTATCCATAAAATGAGCACCGGAGCTCTTATACATTTCTTTTAGTACAATAAATGCTCTATGAATATCTACTGAGTTTCCCCATAGTAATAGGCCATACGAAAGGACTGAGGATACATAGCCATGATAAGCACTTAGAGCTGCTTCACTGGATACAGTTAATCGCAGTGTTTTTATGGCAAAGACGAATCTATCAAGTTTGTCACAGACATACTCCACAGTGATTTCCAGTTACAGTGTTTATCAAGTCTTATTCCTAGGAACATTGTATTGTCGGCTTCCTCAATTTTTACATTATTTGCGATTATATTAAGGTTTATTTCTTTTTTCCTGTGAGTCTGAAATTGGATGAATTTAGTTTTGTTTATATTGGGGGATACATAGCGAAACTATAGGGGTTCCTTCTTAACTACGGAACCCTAAAAACAGATTGTTTTAGGCTCCATTTTGGTCCCTTTTTGTCCCTTTTTTTGGAAAAATTCAGTCCCTTTTCCCTTTTTTGTAAGAGCGACTCTGCTAAAAACCCTGCTACTACTACGCTGGGCTCCTGGTTACGATTCCCGGGTAGGAGGCTATCAGAGGATAATGGTATAAAGGAGATGTTGCGAGCTCGGCCCTGGTTCGTACATGTCCTCAAAAAATGGGTAAATTAAAGAGGAATCCTAAAAAAATACAGTTAATTTATTCAAGAATATATTTTAGAGTTACAACCACATTTAATTCAAACGATTTTATCATTTTCAACTATGTTAAACATGGCGGCGATACAGCCGACACTTGGGATCAATTGATTTTGATAGTATTTAGAAAATATTACTTTTTTCTCCAAGTTCTACAATCAAAATACAATTTAAAAAATGAAAATGTCAAAATGACATCGCCCGCCCGCATATTCGCCATGTTAGTTTTGAGTTGCAATTCTAACTGCAAATTATGTTTTGTAACTGCAAACAAAGCTAAATAAGTGAAAATATGCAGTAAAAAAACGTTTTTACATTGATTTTACCTGTTTAATGATATTGTGTACAATACATGGCCGGAGGTCCATACATTTTTGCAACATCTCCTTTCTGTAGGTATCTCTGGTTCTATTGGCTTTTTTCCATTTTCTGGCAATTACCCAGTAGGTACTGGGAAGTTTGGTAACGTGCCCGGAGATGTCAACAGGCTCGCCACCTGTTACATGGGCGAAAACGTAACCGGCGAATCGTGGGTGTTTGCATGTATGCTTTAATGCATGCATTTGCCTCTGCCTACTTCTTCCGGGATTACAGGCGTGTTACGTTACTTTTTTTTAACAAATTGAAATAAAACTAGATTTTGGATTTATCTGAAAATGAAATGATTATTTAAAATCGAACCCGACGTTCCGGTCGCTTTTCAGCTTCCATGGTCTCGGGCAGACTGAGGTGGTATTTGTCTGACAGCAGTTTGAAAAATGATTATGTGCAGCTACCTCGCATCTTTTTAACAAATATTTTGGTTCAACTTAACCTCACGAATTCTCTTTTGTTTACAGGCAATAGGCAACGCGAAGACCACGCGTAACGATAACTCGTCGCGTTTTGGCAAATTTATTGAGATCCACTTCGACAATCAGTACCGGATATCTGGGGCCAGCATGCGGACTTACCTGCTCGAGAAATCCCGCGTGGTGTACCAGAGCGCGGGGGAGAGGAACTATCATATATTCTACCAGTTATGTGCCGCTGCTATGATGATGCCACAATTGAAACTAGGTAAAGTTGTTAAGGGTAAAAGCTACATATTTACGATATTTAATAAACGGCAAAGTTTATTATATCGATTGCCTAACTAGCATTGTGAGGCAATAGATGGCGCTACTGCCACCATAAGGCAATGCAATAAATGTGAAGGAAAGATTTGACAAATCGGGCAGGACTTCGGTAGCTCAGTTGGAAGAGCGGCTGGACTAGATTCCCAGTGACCGCGAGTTCGAGTCACGCCTGAAGACAAATTTTTCTTTCCATTTTTCTTTAAAAATATATTTCACAAGCATGTGTTAATGCGAAATAATATAATAAAAAAACAATTAGGTAACGTTGACCTATATGTACCTTATAAAGTACTAGATAGAGTACATTCCCCTTGGTAGCATGGTCCCAGTTTTTTACATACAATTAAGTACAATTTCCCATAGTAACATGACAGCTGAGTTATGGAACCTTGAAGGAGGCGTTTGGTGCTCTTAGTTTATTTCATTTTCTCGGTGTATTTTTGAGTGATCTATACTAATATTATAAAGCTGAAGAGTTTTCTTTGTTAGTTTATTTGTTTGAACGCGCTAATCTCAGGAACTACTAATCCGAATTGAAAAGTTTTTTCAGTGTTAGTAGTCTCCAAAACTTCATTGTAAATGTTTTGTTAAAGTAGCCATCGCTTTACTCGAATTACTGACTGTGACTCTGACTGACTGCTAGTTGACTGACTGATTCTGACTTTTATATATGTCTACAATAATATTATAAAGAGGAAAACTTTGTTTGTTTGGTTGTATCGTATAAACTCAAAAACTACTGGATCGATTTTAAAAATTCTATCACCATTCAAAAGCTACATTATCCACGAGTAACATAGGCTATATTTTATTTTGAAAAAAAATTGTGTTCCGTAAGAAATTTGGCTTTTCGGACACAAGGTGTAAAAATCAACCAGAAAAGTTACTTATTTTGCGTGCACTGCCTAAACTATAAAAGATTATCGAAGAAGGCTTTAGGCTATATATATAGCATCACGCTAAGACGAATAGGGACGAATAGAGGGTAGGTGATATTGCACCCGCCCGAAGCCAGGGCGGCCCGCTAGTACCTTATAAAGTACTAACGTAACGTAACTTCACGCCTGTAATCCCGGAAGGGGTAGGCAGAGGTAAATGCATGCATTCAATCATACATGCAAACACCCACGACTCGCCGGTTACGTTTTTGGCCCATGTAACAGGTGGCGAACCTGTTGCCATCTCCGGGCACATTACCAAACTCCGGAGTACTGGGAAACTTCCAGAAAATGGAAAAATAAAGGAATAAGAAACGATAAAGGATTTTAAACCGTTATCTCTGTTAGTCCCCGACCCGGGAATCGAACCCAGGACCTCCAGCGTAATAGTAGTGGCCTGCTACCACTACGCTACTGAGGCAGTTATAAAGTACTAGATAGAGGATATTCCCCTTGGTAGCATGGTTCCAGTTTTTTACTTCCCATAGTAATATGACAGCTGAGTTATGGAACCTTGAAGGAGGCGTTTGGTGCTCTTAGTTTATTTCATTTACTCGGTGTATTTTTGAGTTATCTATACTAATATTATAAAGCTGAAGAGTTTGTTTGTTTGTTTGAACGTGCTAATCTCAGGAACTACTAATCCGAATTGAAAAGTTTTTTCAGTGTTAGTAGTCTCCAAAACTTCATTGTAAATGTTCTGGTCAAGTAGCCATCGCTTTGCTCGAATTACTGACTGACTGACTCTGAATTTTACTGCTTTTACTCTGCTTATTACGAATACGAAATATCTTTTTACTTGACACTGACAATAGCGGTGGCATTATATACATTAAAAAAAAGTTATCGCTAAACATTTGTCGGATCACCGCGGGACCATTATACAAACATTGTTTCTTTTTCACAGACCATCAAGATTCATTCCAGTACCTGAACCAAGGTGGCAGCCCTAACATTGACGGAGTGAACGATTTGAAAGCTTTCGACGAAACAAGGAATGCACTTACAACATTAGGTAACACGATCGGGGGAGGGAGGGGGGGGGGGTGTTTCTCTTGTAAAACGTTACGATGCGTTACAGGGGCAGGAGGGTGATTCGAACAATGTGTTACGTAACATTGTATTTTTTTTTTAATTAAATCAAATATGGAATTAAAAAGTTTTGAGAGGGAGGAGGAGTAACGTTACGGCACAACGTTGCGGGTGAAGGGTGTAAAAAATCTTAAAGAATTTCGTTAGATTATACTTTTTTAAATTTATTTGAAGGGCTTTGTCGCTGAGCGACCACATCGCCCTATTGAGACAAAACAACATATAAAAAAATATACACATTAATCCAAACCTAATACAAGTAAATTATATAATAACTCGGCTCTCTCTGATGTTGGTTCTGCCAACCAACTATTACTAAGGCCGATATCCATAGCTCGTTTAGAACTTAAATGTAGCCTTCAGTAGGTCGCGTTACGGACACACTCCCAAAGAACATGTTGTACATCTTCTATAGTATCGACGCAATCGACGCAATTTGGGGATGAAACTTTTCTCATTAAAAATACATACTTGTTCGATGGAATGTGTCCAGCTCGCAACCTTAAAGCGGTTACTAAGGTTTTTTATTTATTTATTTATTTACTCTTTTTATGCACGAAGATGGTGTACATAAAGGCGGACTTAATGCCACTAGGCATTATCTCCCAGTCAACCTTTGGGTTATGAAGAGAGCGACGATGTAGGTGCAAAACGGGTCCAAATTTAGAAATTATTGGTGGAAAATGATTTGATCAAATAATTATATTAATAAATATAGTATATAAATAGATATATAATAAAAATTACATATATACAGCAACTATACATATGGTATATATAATATAGATTTTATATATATATATATATATATATATATATATATATATATATATACAAACACATACAAATATTAAATAATATAAATTGCTTATAAGCCTAACTAACACTGACTGTAATGCTTAGATAAACCCCTTTTTTCTGTTTAGTTCGAACCGATCGATCTACGGATGTTGTGAAATAGATAATACTTATATTTTTATTTGTTTTACGGACATGTATACTACATGGATATTATTGGATGTATAATATATTAAGTACTTTACATCCAATGAATATAAAATAAAATTTATAAATTAAAAAAGTCAAAATTGATAAAAAAAGTTGAATATGGGCGGAATCGGAATCTGTGATCTCTGAATAACTAGATCAGTCGCTTTGATCCCGCATTCTAGCGTTTGTGTGTCCTTTTTTATTACAACCAAACAAGATATAAATGTTTTTTTTAAAGAAACCAAATATGTACCTCTTAATATATATATAGCCAAGTGAGTAACCTTTATTATGACGACCAAATTCATTCTTTCTCAGTTTCTTTTGAAATGGGTAAATGGAGGAATTTGTAAATAATTGATTCTTTCCATATTATACAAAATTCTTCCATTTTTTCCATTACCATTTTTCTTTAAATAAAATATATATTTCACAAGCATGTGTTAAAGCGAAATAATATAAAACAAAAATTCTTAATTTATCATGTGTTTTTAATAATTATTAGTGGTTATTCTAGGTTAGTTTAAAAAAAAAATATGATGTAAAAGTGCTCTCCAGGAGCCTAATTACCTATATGAAATAAATGAATAAACTGAATATCTTTTAATAACATATCGCAGGTGTAACGGAGACAGAGCAACAGAACATGTTTACTGTTCTGGCGACGATATTACATCTGGGCAACATCGAGTTCACGAGCGATCCGGACTCCACGGAGGCCGAGAGCAACATGGAGGGAGCTTATCTTGATGTGAGTTGGTATTTCAATAAGCGGACTCGTGCATTCCCCAAACTGTCCTGTAGATCCAAAATTGCCTCTGAGAGCCACGTCACCCCCAGAGCTAAACCATACCGCGGACACTCCGCCAAAATTCCATACAAACGCTTAATTTGGTCTCTATTACACATCATTCAGTGACGTGTATTTACACGTGCACCTGTGTGCGTAGCACGTAGAGAATACCAAACGTAGATACCGCCCATAAGAGGGGAGGAGGTTGGGTGAGGCGAGGAAATCGTGCGGGACGTCGAAGTGTCCATTCTATAATTAGTATTATTATAATTTTCTTGGTGTATTTTGGAGTTGTATTAAATGAAGTTGGTTGGATTTTGTTTGATATAGGCTTATTACAGTGCCCGTGTATAGTAAAATAGAATAACAGTGCGAAAACACGTCCTTTCGTTTTGCCTTCAAAACTTCATTGTAAATGTTCTGGTAAAGTAGCCATCGCTTTACTCGAGTTACTGACTGTGACGCTGACTGACAGACGGGCTGATGAATTGACTGACTGACTCTGACTTTTACGCTGCTTATTACAAATACGAAATATCGTGTTACTTGACACTGGAAATTTAATAGCCATGCCATAACAAAAAAAAATATGATATGTTCTAAGGTTTTCGCGAGCTACACTCATTGAAATAAAACTATTTTTACGGATTTATCTCGCGTATATTAAACTAAAATGATTTTTAAAATTAACCGGACGTTTCGGTCGCTTTTCAGCTTCCGTGGTCCCGGGCAGACTGAGGTGACATTTATCTGACAGAAGTTTGAAAAAATTATATGTAGCTACCTCCATCGATTTCGTAAACGCCTTGCGTAGCGTTCAGGATTAACACAATAATTACTTATGGTATCTTGAGTTCTTGCAGACTGCTGCGGCTGGGATTTAATCTTGCTAAGTATGGGATCCCATGATGTTGATAATCGCCATCCATCTTCTCTATTTGAAAAAAAAATAGTTATAAAATTTTACGATTACCTTGTTCACTCGGGCCTGGTAACCTCCACGATTGTGGAATGAGCTACCAGCTCTCACTATGAAGGGAAGCAGTTTTCTTTTATCTCCATCGAAGGCTCTGCAGAAGACATAAAAATATGATATTTCGCCATAGAGAAAACAACAGAGAAAACAGCCGATTCCATTTTTAAGGGAGATGTTGCGAGCTCGGCTCTAGATCGTACACATCCTCAAAAAATGGGTAATGTGCGGTCACTGCAAGTTGTGACTTCGCACTTGTTATAAATGTGTCAGTATGTCAGATTATGTCAAATGCAATAAAACGAGTCCGATCGGTGCAAATGTTGTATTCGAACTGTCTCTTATTCCTAAGACAATGTCACTTAATGCTAAGTTTGCAAAAATGTGCGAGTGGTAGCTCGTACAATGCCACTATTTATGAACTCACATCCAAGTTTTTTTTTTTTTTTTTTTTTTTTTTCGCTATACTGCTCTTCGTAATTGTCATCAGTACCTTCTAAAACATTATCGATTTGCAAATGCAAGCTATCAATATTAATCCAACGTGTTTGAAGGTTACGTAATTTGTCTTCGATCTCCCATTTGTCACTAAGAATGTCAATATTACAATTATGTACCATTCGTTGCAAAGCACGGAAATTAGTTTTCTGCTGACGTATAAGTTCTAAAATATTTTGGTTCGGCTGCACTCCACGATCTTGTCTACTACTAGATGTTTCAGTACTAGGATGACTCGAAATCATCTCCCTTGTCATGTCATAAAAATCTTTTAACTGCTGATACATATTTTTAGTAAAATATTCGTGAGATCGGTCAGGGTAAGTTTGTAATTGATCATGATTAAAGGTAAAATCGTTAAATAATTGATCGAGACGTTCTAATCTCTTACTAATATAATCCGGAGATTTTCTAACTGCCGAATCCTTCTTAAAATTTATGTTTATCTGCTCAATTGCTCTAATAATTTCTTTTTGTCGCAAAATGATCGCCTCCATTGTCAGAGTTAAATTAAAACGATCTTACTTGAGAACTGATGATACTCCAAACCTGACGCTGCAATGCCGAGAGATCCCTTGTAGATAGAGATCCCAGTAGTTTCAGGTAAATTTCCTCGGAAACCTTCCCGTATGTCAATTAAAATGCACTTGTATTGATTGTAATGTCACAAAAACACTGGTTTAAAAGTGTCAATTAATGCAAAAATAATGTCAATTATGCAAATATAAAATGTCAATTAAGAAATTGCGCAAAAAAATTATGTATGTCAGTTTTGCAAATGTTCACTCAAAACGTAAAAAAAAATCAAAAATGATGTCACTATGCTTTGAGAGTTTGTCAGTTTTTACGCAGAATTTTAAATTGGTATCTGATACCTTGCAAACTGTCAAAATATATTAGTTGCACTACAAAAAACACCACGTACCACTTCAAAAATGCACAAACTATGTCACTGCAATCCAATGTCACTGCACTCGCGAGCCCGAAACTTAGTCGCGTGAGGTCCAAAACCTCTTTATGCACCAAAAACGAGCCGCGAGGGGTTCAAGGTTTACTCGAAGGACCAAAAACATGTGCGGTCACTGCAAGTTGTGACTTCGCACTTGTTATAAATGTGTCAGTATGTCAGATTATGTCAAATGCAATAAAACGAGTCCGATCGGTGCAAATGTTGTATTCGAACTGTCTCTTATTCCTAAGACAATGTCACTTAATGCTAAGTTTGCAAAAATGTGCGAGTGGTAGCTCGTACAGGTAAAGTAAAGAAGAATCCGAAAAAAATGCAATTTATTTATTCAAGTATATATTTTAGAGTTACTACCACATTTAATTCAAACGTTTTTATCATTTTCAACCATATTCAACATGGCGGCGACACAGCCGACGCTTCTTTAAATTGGATATCGATTAGTAGTAAGTTCTTAGTATTAACACATTAAATCGATTTCGATAGTATTCAGAAAATATTACTTTTTTCTCCAAGTTTTATGTAATTTAAAAAATTAAAATGTCAAAATGACATCGCCCGCCATATTCGCCATGTTGGTTTGAGTTGCAATTCTAACTCCAAATAATATTTTGTAACTGCAAACAAAGCTTAATAAGTGAAAATATGCAGTAAAAAACGTTTTTGTATTGATTTTGCCTGTTAAAGATATTGTGTACAATACATGGCCGGAGGTCCATACATTTTTGCAACATCTCCTTTATTATAATACTGGCAACCCATTATATGTACCACTGCTCGGCACGAGTCTCTCCGCTTTTTCGGAGGAGGCCTAGAGCTTACTCCTCCACGCTGCTCCAATGCGGGTTGGTAGAGATAGTGGCCAACCCGCTGTCGGATGTTTTCAAACCGCCCATAAGGCCTCCGACAAGGTTTAACGACTGCTGTCTATCGATAGCAACCGGGACTGACGGCTTAACGTGCCCTCCGAAGCACGGAAACACGCATTCTGGCTAAACTATCTTCTCCCAAGCCAAAACTGCTCTTATCCAGAGACAAATCACGTCACCCCTAAATTTTCTCATTTATTACAGGCAGATGACAAACATCTAGCAATAGTATGCTCCCTACTCGGCATATCCAAACCAGAACTATCGCGATGGCTGACCCACCGTCGTATAGCTTCGGCGCACGAGGTCATCGTCTCCAGAATGGACATCCAGAGAGCGGCGTTCGCGAGAGACGCGTTAGCTAAGAAGATGTATGGAGAGATGTTTGCCTGGTTGGTCCAAGCTATCAATCGAGCATTGGATACGGGGCATACGAAGAAACATTTTATTGGTGAGTTAAACTTGTATGTATGTATCATCAGGCCAGGGGTGCGACCGCCTATCGACATTGCTATTGTCAATGTCATTGCTGTCAAATTTTCATGTCGATTTGTAGCTCCTTTAAAAGCAGTAGTAATAATCTGATTGTTTTTCTTGCTTTCGTAGGTAGAGCTCCAGTGACGGAGATCGCGGGCGTAGGCACCACCGCATTACCTAATATACTTGCCGCTAAATGGTAGTGTTCAGCACTATCGTGTTCCGGTCAGGTGGTAATGTACGGCCCTGTAATTTCCGGCACAGAGGCATAACACCTTAGGCCTCAGGAGTGGTAACGCATCTGCTTTTTGACCTTAGTCTTTGTGTGGGTGTCTATAGGCTGCAGTCATCACTTAACATCAACGTGAACTGCATGCTTGATTACCACTTCCATTGCATAAAAAAAAAAAATGGTGGATTATTTCGTTTATTGTTATTTAGTTAAAGCAAAAATCGACATGAAAGTTTGACAGCAATGGCAACGACAATAGCAATGTCGATAGGCGGTCGCACCCCAGGTCTCTAACGTGATAGGCAGAGTGTGTGGCCAGATATCCCGGTCCTGACACACCTCTCGTGCCTCATCTGCCTTCATCATTCTCTTCATACATGCACGCTGATTTCTAATACTTTTGTTCGTAACTTCACGCCTGTATTGCCCTGAATGTGGTAGGCAGAGGTAATTTGCTTTTTAAGTGAAGGACCTTCCTTCAGGCAGTGTGTGCTATGGTCCCGTTATAACTATCACAGAGACATCACAACTTAGGTCTCAGGGGTGGCAACGCATCTGCATTTTGACCTCTAGTTTTTTTTTGTAGATGTCTTTATGCTGCAGTCATCACTTAACATCAATGAGAGCTGCAAGCTAGTTTGCCCACATAACAAAATAAAATAAACTTCACGCCTGTAATTCCCAAAGATGTAGGAAGAGGTAATTTTTGAAGTTATAATTTTGACGCGATTGAGGGTGATTTAATACGACGCGCGCGCACACCGATAGATAAAAGTGACAGTCTGATGTTTGTTGCTAAACAGATAAAAGCAACAGTCGAAGTTGGTTGTTATTTTGTATTTTTTAACCGACTTAGAAAAAAGGAGGAGGTTCTCAATTCGTCCGGATCTTTTTTTTTATGTAATGGAAGTGGCAAACAGGCATGCATTTCACATTGCTGTTAAGTGATGACTGCAGCCTCAAAATGCAGATGCGTTACCACTCCTGAGACCTAAGGTGTTATGCCTCTGTGCCGGAAATTACAGGGCCGTACATTACCACCTGACCGGAACACGATAGTGCTGCACACTACCATTTAGCGGCAAGGATATTAGATAATGCGGTGGTGCCTACGCCCGGGAGCTCCGTCACTGGAGCTCTACCACTCAGTTGTCTCATTTCTGATATATTGGTATGTTACGCTAAAAAATTATAACTTCTAATGTGCGGACATAAGTACTGTTTTTTTTTGTCTACATGTTCGTTTTTTTGCTTTCTCCCAGGTGTTCTGGATATCTATGGGTTCGAGACGTTCGAGATCAACTCGTTCGAGCAGTTCTGCATCAACTACGCCAACGAGAAACTGCAGCAGCAGTTCAACTCGCACGTATTCAAATTGGAACAAGACGAATATATTAAGGTAAGAAACTAGTGCGAATGCAAATGGTTGTAGAGGCCTAGGAAGACCAAGACTGACCTACCATGACCATAGAGCAACGCGGCCCACTGGTCGCGGCGGACCGGAGGGGAGTAGCCATAGCGTGTATTACCGATGCAAAATAGTCTGTCATTTATTGCGGGGGGAAATGCGTGCGACACACACGCACACTACAAAAATCGTCTATTACTACGAAACTCACACCTTGACTTTAACAAAATACACAAACAATTTCACGCACACATTTAAACATCTAGGCGACAGGCGTAAGATCATTTGGTCTTGTACTTTGACAGAAGGGAAAGCCTGCATATGGCTACTCCCCTCCGGTGTTGCTCTATGACCATGACCGAATAGGTCGAGTACTGTCTGATGGTGGGGTCAAGTTTTAGGAATCGGCGTGCATGTATGAAGAGAATGATGAAGGTAGATGAGGCACGGGAGGTGTGTCAGGGCCGGGATATCTGGCGCTCCACACTCTCTGCGTACCTCGTTAGGGTCCTGGCGTGAAGATACTATCTGCGATAACGGAAAATGAATAGGATTGTCTTACATTACCACACTCCGGACACTCGGCTAAAATTCCATATTCAGTTTCTTAATTTATTTCATACTAGCTGACCCGGCAAACTTCGTATTGCCTCAGAATGAAAATATGACATGTGTCAAAGGTTTGATAGATACGGACTATTTGTATGGGAAAATGAAATGGGGGTTTTTACTATTTCCCTTCAATTTCTTCATATTTTCTTACCTTTTAAACATTCCCTGGACTTCCAAAAATCATTCAAAATCAATATTAGCCAAATCGGTCCAGCCATTCACGCGTGATGCCGTGACCAAGGAAAACGGGTTGCATTTTTATATAATGATGATTTTATATGAACGGTGTACTCATTTGTGATTCTTTATTACGACGTAATGAAACCGAATCATTTTTGAAGAAACTGATAACTGGTGATGAAAGGTGGATCACGTACTACAAGAACGTGCGAAAAAGGTCGTGGTCAAAGGCCGGTCAGACTTCACAGACTGTGGCGAAACCCGGGTTAACTCGCAATAAGGTGATGTTGTGTGTGTGGTGGGATTGGAAGGGCATTATTCATTATGAGCTATTACCACCAGGCAGGACTATCGATTCTGAACTCTACAACTGATGAGATTAAAGCAAGAAGTTGAGAGAAAGCGGCCGGAATTGATCAACAGAAGGGGTGTGGTGTTTCATCGTGATAACGCTAGACCTCACACATCTATAGCCACTCAGCCAAAAAATTAAGAGAGTTTGGCTGGGAGGTGTTAATGCATCCGCCGTATAGTCCTGACCTTGCACCTTCAGATTTCCATCTGTTTCGGTCTCTTCAGAATTCTTTATGCAATGTTAGGTTAACATCACGAGAGAACTGCCAAATCCACTTGTCGCGGTATTTTGATGAGAAGTCCCAAAATTTTTATAGCAATGGGATCATGTCCTTATCTACAAGATGGCAAAAGGTTATCGAACAAAATGGTACATATATACTTTAGTTAAATTTAAATAAACTATATTAAAAAATGTTTTGAATTATCTTAAAAAATGCGAAGAATCTTTTTCCCCAACCTAATATATAGATAATTAGGCTCCTGGAGAGCACTTTTACATCGTCTACATAAACTAACCTAGAGTGAATAACCACTAATAATAATCAAAAACACATAATAAATTAAATAGAAACTATTTTTTTTTGTATAATATGGGTAAGCATCAATTATTTACAAATTCCTCCATACAAACGCTTATTCTGGTTATCTATTACACAGACATCAATCAGTACACGCGCACACAGATATGTAGCACGTAGGGTTATGAACTTAAACAATCGTGAAATTAGTCGTCGAACTGACTACGTGACGAAATTAACTAAAAATAGACCTCTCTACCTCGCTCGCAACCTCACTGTTGAAGTTTATTCAACTGCCTCTCGAGGGGGGGTGATGGGCGAGGCGGGGATATCGGGCGAGACGTCGAAGTGTCCATTCTATACGTAGTTGTGTGTTATTACATATTCTCTGACACTGCAAATTTTAAAAAGTTTCCAGGTGCCAGCGGATCCCCATTATCTAACACCACCCCCCCATAATAAAGATGACAGACAGAAGAATAAAATTGAAAAAATGATTTTATTAATGTGATGGGTGTGCTTGTTTTTTGTCACAAGTGGAGTCAATTTTAGGAGTAATTTAGGACAATTTTAACTTTAATTCTGACTCAGCTTCAAGTCGATTTATAGTTAGCCTTGTCGCGAACCCCTGCCGTCGAATGGTGAAGCCCACTTTGCGAAACCCTGTCATAAGTCTTAAAAAATGGATTATAATATAGAATCCATGAAATATCATTCCTTATATGTACCACAGGAGGAGATATCTTGGCAGATGATAGACTTCTACGACAATCAGCCATGCATAGACCTGATCGAGGACAAACTGGGTATACTGGCACTCCTGGACGAAGAGTGCCGCGTGCCCCAGGGCTCGGATCTTGGCTTCGTCGCCAAGTTGCATTCCAAATGCGCCAAGTATCCGCATTTCTTGAAGCCGCGGTTTGGCAATGCAGGTTAGAAAGTATAATTTAAATGACAAGTTCTATGTTGGGCCCGCGCCTTGTACACTATATCAAAAGATAGAGAAAAATACGTAGAATCATGGCAAAATAGTCAAAAAATAAATTTAATCGTTGCTTATTTGTCGGAAATATTTATTTTATGTAATTTTTGTATGACAACAATATGTCTATATTGCTACCATGACATTATTGTTTTTGAAATTTAATTGAAGGTAAAAAATATTTATTAAACGATTTGAATACCTGAAAATGATTTAGTATTTTATGCTTCTTCTCT
This sequence comes from Macrosoma leucophasiata, assembly GCA_036365455.1. Lineage (NCBI taxonomy): Eukaryota > Metazoa > Arthropoda > Insecta > Lepidoptera > Hedylidae > Macrosoma > Macrosoma leucophasiata. The sequence continues at coordinate 7,553,861 of JAWQUS010000015.1, forward strand.
CAATATATAGCACAAGGTGCTGGCCCGTCTGGAATGTCTCCTTTTAAGCAAGTGTCATCGTAAATAACATGAACAAATACTTATTAAGTGTAACCAGTGTAAGTTGTTCTCAATTTGTCTAACGAGCGTCTAACGAGCGTCCAAAAAGCGAGACTAACGAACAGCAATTGATTTTTATATTTAAATAGATACTATAACTTCACATACACAATTACAAAACTGAAACGGCTTAATCATGGCTTAGACCGGGCTTAAGAAAAATTACATGCATTGAAATAAAACTAATTTTCGGATTTTTTCAGTAATTTCAGTAATTTCCAGCTTAGAGGCATAACAGCTTAGGCCTCAGGAGTGGTAACGCATCTGCATTTGACCTTGGTCTTTGTGTGGGTGTCTATAGGCTGCAGTCATCGCTTAACATCAATGTGAACTGCATGCTTGTTTGCCAATTCCATTACAAAAAAAATAATAATAACTTCTGAAACTTTTTTCAGCATTCATAATAAAGCATTTCGCTGACGACGTAGAATACGAATCCGGTGGTTTCCTAGAGAAGAACAGAGACACGGTCTCAGAAGAACAGTTGGAGTGCATTAAATGTGCCACCAGCTGTCGTCTCATCCACGCCATGTTCGCGGCCGATAGACAAGTAGACCAAACTGCGACGTTGCCGCCACCTTCCAGAAGACGCACTACGCCTTCTATGCCCGTTTCTAGTCTCACGGTAAGTTGGTCTACTGAGTAGACCGTACTTTTACGCTTCACATGCGAGTCAGGTTAGTTATTGTGTCTTCTACGCCTATTTTAAATATAAAAATATGTTGGTCTACTAATTACATCTTAAAAGACCATCTTACAGTTCCGTCTACTGTAATTTTATTAAGTACTAGCGGCCCGCCCCGGCTTGGCGCGGATGCAATGTTACCTACCCTCACCTAATTCATCTTACCATGATACCTTCCTCAATAAATGGACTATCTAACATTGAAATTTTTCTAATCGATCTAGTAGTGCCTGAGATAAGCGCGTTTAAACAAACAAACTCTACAGCTTTATAATATTAGTATAGATTCTTAATGTATAATAAAATAATATGGACCTTTTTTCTATTTTGCTCCGTGTTTATTCCGAATGTCACCAAATCAAATGTCTGTTTAACCAAACTGCCCCCTTAGCCAAGTTTACAAGTGAAAATCGTAAACGCCTTAAAAAATGAACCAAACGTATGGAAATTTCTTGTCGTCGACAATGTCGTGACATTTCAGTGATGATCCATACACATGTTTCGTTTTCTATAGCGATATTGACTGTAGCTAGTCAATTCGGCTAGAGGGGCTGGATGGTCTCAGTATTTAATATATAATAAATTGGTTCCCTCTTGCATAAGTAGGCGCCAATGTCCCCAAATCAATGGAATAATCGACGCTGTAGTGTATTCTAGGACTTTGCGTTTCTATTGCCTACTCAATATGTCTACGTAGATACCTATTTATTTTTTCAAATTATTCTTCTGATTTATATCTTACTCGGTCTACTGAGTAGACCAAGTAGACCGAGTAGACCACAATACTAACCCTTCGTTCTCCCTTCCAGCAACCGCCCCGACGAACGTCCGGTCAGAAACAGACAGTGGGCGCTCAGTTCCGCGCCTCGTTGTCAGCCCTGATGTCAACACTATCGGCCACGACCCCGCATTACGTGCGCTGTATTAAACCCAACGACACGAAGCAACCGTTTCAATTCGACGCAGCAAGAGCTGTTAATCAACTTAGGTGAGACGTTTTACAAATAGAGGTTTGTTCTTAGGTTCAATTCAATTCTTTATTTGCCAACTAAGTTTATACAAAGATCTTAAATTATTTTTTACAGTACTTAGTTACCTTTTCCAGTTGCTGCAAATTCTTATTCTAATATTAATTATTATTATTATATAACATTCATCAAACATTTTAATTTTATTTTTTAATTATTCATTTTAAAGAGTAAAACTAACGTTAGCTCCTCATAATTGTCTTATACATATAATAAAAACATAATAGGTTGGGGAAAAAGTCTTTTCGCATTATAGTATGTATGAACTTGTAATAAAATCTCTTTGGCTGTATTATTTGTATCTGGCTGGTTTTGGTATCATTGAAAGTTAACATTTTAAAGAACATAATTCCAAATTCAAATTCGGCAAATGTGTGATTTTCATTTATCTTTCGTACTGTCAAGGTGAGTGAATCTAATGAAGAAATTCGATACATTTTAAAATTTTACTACAAAAAAGGTAAAAATGGAACGCAAGCCGCGAAAAAAATTTGCCATGTTTATGGACCTAGTGCAGTGTCTGTGAGAGTAGCACAAATTTGGTTTAAGCGTTTTCAATCCGGAAATTTTGATGTCAAAGATGCACCTCGCTCTGGTCGCCCTATTACGGATAAAATGAATGCCATTTTTGAAAAAGTGGAGCAAGATCGACGTATCAGTAGTTACGACGTAGCTGAAGAACTGAGAATTGATCACAAAACAGTTTTGGCGCATTTGAAAAAAGCTGGGTACAAAAAAAAGCTCGATATTTGGGTACCTCACGAGCTCACTGAAAGAAACCTAATGAACCGTGTACTCATTTGTGATTCTTTATTACGACGTAATGAAACCGAATCATTTTTGAAGAAGCTGATAACTGGTGATGAAAAGTGGATCACGTAAGACAAGAACGTGCGAAAAAGGTCGTGGTCAAAGGCCGGTCAGGCTTCACAGACTGTGGCGAAACCCGGGTTAACTCGCAATAAGGTGATGTTGTGTGTGTGGTGGGATTGGAAGGGCATTATTCATTATGAGCTATTTCCACCAGGCAGGACTATCGATTCTGAACTCTACTGCGAACAACTGATGAGATTAAAGCAAGAAGTTGAGAGAAAGCGGCCGGAATTGATCAACAGAAGGGGTGTGGTGTTTCATCATGATAACGCTAGACCTCACACATCTATAGCCACTCAGCAAAAATTAAGAGAGTTTGGCTGGGAGATGTTAATGCATCCGCCGTATAGTCCTGACCTTGCACCTTCAGATTTCCACCTGTTTCGGTCTCTTCAGAATTCTTTATGCAATGTTAGGTTAACATCACGAGAGGACTGCCAAATCCACTTGTCGCGGTATTTTGATGAGAAGTCCCAAAATTTTTATTGCAATGGGATCATGTCCCTACCTACAAGATGGCAAAAGGTTATCGAACAAAATGGTACATACATACTTTAGTTAAATTGACATAAACTATATTAAAAAATGTTTTGAATTATCTTAAAAAATGCGAAGAAACTTTTTCCCCAAACACAGTGTGCGCGCCGACCATCATATTGAAAAATAAATTAATCGATGTAATTTAATTTGTTTATTTATTCACTCTGAGCATTTAAAAAGTTGTCTAATCATTTACAATTTTTATTATTAATTTTTATTTATTTATTTATTTTTATTTCTTAGGTTATTAGACTTTAAATGTAAAAATATTTATTTTATGTTATCTTATTATTCATTTTTGTGGTACACATAGTTATAAAATTTTTTTAATTAACTTTTGGCTACAGGTTCTTTAAAGTATTCTTCAACGGAATAAAAACACTTCGATATTAAATAATTCTTCAATCGTTTCTGAAAAGTAAGCAATTTCGTTTCCTGTGTAATTTCTACTGGTAGCTTATTAAATATTTTTATTGCCATGCGATACGGACTTTTACTAAGCATATTTATTCTAGAGGCAGGCAAATATAATCTACCTTTTCCACGCGTATTGATATTATGTATCTCTTCTACTTTTGTAAAATCTTTTATATTTTTAAAGGCAAATTTGCAGGTTTCCTAAATGTAAATCGACGGGAGTATTAAAAGTTGATATTTTTGTAAATAAGGTTTACAGCTAGTTCGATTATCGATTTGAGCTATGATTCTAACGCATTTCTTTTGTAATACAAATAATTCATTAATATTGTCACTATTTCCCCATAACATCACACCGTATGTCAGTCGTGAATACGCGTATGCGTAATATGCGGACATAGCAGTACTTATATTAGTGGTACATTTTAATTGAAAAAGCGCGTATAATAATTTGGATAGTTTAGACTTTATGTACTGTATATGTGATTTCCAGTTTATATTTGAATCGATATGTATTCCTAGTAAATTCGCTGTGTCTACAGTTTCTAAAGGTATGTTTTGAAAATTGATGTTTAAAGAATGAGAAGAGGTTTTATAAGATTTAAATTGTATTATTTTCGTTTTGCTATTATTTATTTCAAGATTGGTTTTCGCGAGGGACACTCAATGAAATAAAACTAGGTTTCGGATTTATCTCGCGTATATTAAACTAAAATGATAACGTGATAATGTCACGGATGCTGAAAAGCGACCGAAACGTCGGGTTCGATTTTAAATAATAATTTTAGTTTAATATACGCGAGATAAACTCGAAATCTAGTTTTATTTCAAATAGAGGTTTTACAAACAGGTTTTTACAGGTGGTTGAGTTGCATGGCAGGAGCTCGAGAGCGTAGACACCTCCGCATTACCTAATCTATCTGCCGCTAAATGGTAGTGTTCAGTACTATCGTGTTCTGGTTAGATGGTAATGTGTGGCCCCGTTATTACTATTACAGAGACAAAGATCTGCGGTGTATCACTCACCGATCGCGTTCGTAATGAAGATGTAAGAAAGAGACTTTGTGTGAATGTATAGTATCGGTGTAAAAATGAAAAAAGGCATGCTCCGATGGTTCGGGCATATAGAAAGAATGTCGAATGAGCGAATGACTAAACAGATATACAATGCGAATGTGGATGGTTGCAGAGGCCCAGGAAGACCAAGGCTGACCTACCATGACCAAATAGGTCGAGTTCTGTCTGATGGTGGGGTCAAAAGTCTTAGGAATCGGCGTGCATGTATGAAGAGAATGATGAAGGTAGACGAGGCACGAGAGGTTTGTCAGAACCGGGATGTCTGGCGCTCTACACTCTCTGCCTACCCCGTTAGGGACCTGGCGTGAAGATACATACATACATACAGAGACAAAACAGCTAACACAAAAAAAATACAATTTTTTTTTTTTATTATTTACTTTTTTTTTTTACATTATTATGCAAACGTTGTGTGAACAACGGCACCTACGATACAGGTTTATACCAAGTGTGGGGTTGTGAGTTTAAGCGTAAGCATTAAGACCTGCGCAGACGAGGTACTGTCCCCGAGGTACTTTTTTTGTCCATCAATACAGATCTCAGTGCCTCAGTAGCGTAGTGGTAGCAGGCCACTACTACTACGCTGGCGGTCTTGGGTTCGATTCCCGGTTCGGGGACTATCAGAGATAACGGTTTAAAATCCTTTATCTCTGGTTCTATTGGGATTTTTCCATTTTCTGGAAGTTTCCCAGTACCTCGGAGTTTGGTAATGTGCCCGGAGATGGCAACAGGTTCGCCACCTGTTATGGGCCGGGTAAACGGCGAGTCGTGGGTGTTTGCATGTATGCTTGAATGCATGCCTTTACTTCTGCCTACCCCTTCGGGGATTACAGGCGTGAAGTTACGTTTAATACAGATCTCTTATAAACTGTATGGAATAACGCACACAAAGGAATTAAAGTACCCCGAAAAGTCTTTGAGAATTTCTGTCCACTAGGGACAAAAGTCTTTCGTCTGCGCAGGCCTTTATGAACCAATATAATATTTGGTTGCAGAGCGTGTGGAGTGTTGGAGACCATCAGGATATCAGCCGCCGGTTTTCCCTCCAGATGGCTGTATCAGGACTTCTTTAGCAGGTAGGTTTTATCTGGAAATCAATACATATAATAAGGCAGTAAAAATCAAGTGTCTGTACATTCAAAATTTTCCAAAAAAAAACTGATAGGGCGTGATTAAGAGGAGTAACAGAAACAAAAAAAAACATTTTTTGGAATTTTTGTGTCTGTCTGGTATGTTATAACTTCAAAAAATCATTTTTTGGAATTTTTGTGTCTGTCTGTCTGGTATGTTATAACGAATCTACTTAACGGATTTGAACGCGGTTTTCTTAGATAAATTACTCGAAAATGTATCTATTTATTTTCATTACATTATTCAAACTTAAAAACTACGGAACCCTACATTGTGCGTGGCCCGACACGCACTTGACCGGTTTTTTAATATTGTTGTACCTTTCTGGCTGCACATTGTATATATTTTATTTACTTGTAGATATCGGCTGCTCTGTCAAAATAAAGATATCGACCGAAGCGACATCAAAGCGACGTGTTCCCGTATACTTGTCAAACATTTGAAAGATCCCGACAAATACCAGTTCGGAGCTACGAAAATATTCTTCAGGGCTGGACAGGTATGTACAGTATCCAACGAGAAATAATGCACATCGACCTCAGGAAGAGACGTCGGCTTATTTCGGATCTGGTGTGCGACCGCCTATCGATATTGCTATTGTCGTTGTTATTGCTGTCAAATTGTCATGTCGATTTTTACTTTAACTAAATAACATTATTTTAAAGTAAATGGAAAGAAAAATTTGACTTCAGGCGAGACTCGAACTCGCGGCCTACTGGGAATCTAGTCCAGCCGCTCTTCCAACTGAGCTACCGAAATCCTGCCCGATTTGTCAAATCTTTCCTTCACATTTATTGCATTGCTTTATGGTGGCAGCAGCGCCATCTATTGCCACACTATGCTAGTTAGGCAACCGATACAATAAGCTTTGCAGTTTATTAAATATCGTAAGGAAGTCGCTTTTACCCTTAATAAGCGGCCGCGAATTCGAGTCTCGCCTGAAGTCAAATTTTTCTTTCCATTTTCTTTAAAATATATTTTACAAGTATATGTTATGCGGAATAATATAAAACAATTAAATAACATTAATCGAAATAATCTACCATTGTCGCTTGTTTCTCACCTACGAAAGCAAGAAAACAATCAGATTATCACTACTGCTGCATATGCATTTAGTAAAAAGCTGTTATTTTAATATTACAAACAGACACTCCAATTTTATTTATTTGTATAGATAACTCCAAAATACACCAAGAAAACGAAATAAAATAAGAGCACCACACGTCTTTCAAGATGCCCGCCAAAACTCCTTATTTTGAGTTATTTCCGTTGCACGTATATAATAATTTGACCATCAGGTGGCGTACCTAGAGAAAGTACGCGCAGACATCCAGCGTCTATACTGCGTGCGCGTACAGAGTTGCGTGCGCCGGTTCCTGGCGCGTCGCCGCTACCTGCGGGTGCAGCGCGCAGTGCGCGGGATACAGGCGCACGCCCGAGGACATCTGGCTAGACGGTATGTTTACAGAAAAAAAAAATCCTTATTATAGTATTTTTTAAAAGTGAAAACTACTGCGTTGTTGTGCACTTTTTGTGATGAGTAAAAGAAGTTAAATTCGCGCCAGGGCTCGTAACCTGATTGAAAATTCGTAAGGCAGTAAAAATGTTAAACTCGCGTCAGGAGACGTGACCTGATCAAAAATTGGTAAGACTGTAAAAAATGTTAAAATCACGTCGAAACACGTAATCTGATCGAATATTCGTAAGACGGTGAAAAATGTTAAACTCGCATCAGGACAAGTGACCTGATCGAATATTCGTAAGATGGTTGGAGAGGGGGTCGGCGCGGCGTAGGAAAGTTAGTATCTCCTGGGCAGACGGTAGGTCTATACTGCGTGCGCGTACAGAGTTGCATGCGGCGGTTCCTGGCGCGTCGCCGCTACCTGCGGGTACAGGCGGGATACAGGCACACGCCCGAGGACATCTAGCTAGACTAGATGTCCTCGGTACGTCATAAAAAAAAGTTTTGTGCGTGTGTGAAAACTTCTTAAGCAGTGTTGTGTGTTTGTGATGGATACCGTCTTATGAATTTTCGATCAGGTTACGTGTCGTGACGCGGATTTAACGTGTAAAATATAAACTGATCGAAAATTCGTAGGACAGTGAAAATTTAAAACTCGCGTTAGGGCACGTAACCTGATCGAAAATTCGTAAGACTGTAAAAAAAGTTAAAATCGCGTCGAAACACGTTACCTGATCGAATATTCGTAAGACGGTTAAAAATGTTAAACTCGCGTCAGGACACGTGACCTGATCGAATATTCGTAAGACGGTGGGAGAGTGGGCCGCGGCGTAGGAGAGGTAGTATCCCCCTCTCTTTTTACCGCGCGGCGAATACATGCCTGCGCATGCTGTTTCGTTTAGGCGACCTATAATTATAATATTTCTAAAATGTCTATTCTCCAACAGCAAAGCGCAAGAAATACGCCGACGTCGTGCAGCCACTAAGATACAGAAGCATGTTCGCGGTTGGCTCGCTCGACGCCGATACCACAAACTGAGGACACTTGCCATACACCTGCAAGCTTACGCGAGAGGCTTACTCGCTAGGCGGCTCTATAAGGACAAGTTGCGGGTTAAAGCGGTAAATAAAGCATCTTCTTGCATTTATTTTCATAATTATAGCAATAAATACAAAGAAAATTTCGACTTGAATCTATTTTTGGATATCTACAAATTTCCACGATGAATAGTTGCAAGGGTTACTAGTGCACAACCTAACCTAATATACTTGCTGCTAAATGCTGCCATTTAGCGGCAAATTCATTAGGTAATGCGTTCAGCACTATCGTGTTCCGGTCAGGTGGTAATGTATGGCCTTGTAATTTCCAGCACAGCTTCATGCTTGTAATCCCCGAAGGGGTTAGGCAGAGGTAGATGCATGCATTCAAGCTACATGCAAACACCCACGATTCGCCGGTTACGTTTTGGCCCAAGTAACATGGCGAGCTTGTTGACATCTCCGGGCACATTACCAAACTCCTAGGTACTTTGAAACTTCCAGAAAATGTTAAAGTCCCAAAAGAACCAGAGCTAAAGAATTTCACACCGTTATCTCTGGTAGCCCTCGGCATCGAACTCAGGACCCCAGCGTAGTAGTAATGGCCTGCTACCACTAGGCTACTGAGGCAGTTGTATATGCGCTTATTTATAACTAGCTGACCCGGCAAACCTTTGACACATTATTTCATTGTGACGTAATACGAATTGCGTCACAATGAAATATTCTGTCAAAGGTTTGATAGATACGGACCATTTGTATAGGAAAATGAAATTAAATGTAGAGATTCCCGTGACAATCAGTGATTTTCCCGCAGTAAAAAGTAACCTAAATTTTGTCCAGGCTTAGTATCTATACACCAGAAAAAGTTTCATTCGAATCCGTCCAGTATCTTCGGAGATTAGCCTGGACAATAGGACAAACAGACAGACAAAAAAATTAAAAATCATTGTAGTGTTCTAATACTATTTTAACATCGCCCCCAATTGTTTTTTCGTAAATATATACAATGTACAGACACGCGGATTTTACTGTTTTATTATATGTATAGATTTAAAACCTTTGGCCCACAGACTATCACCGTACAACGCTACTGCCGCGGGTATCTCGCTAGGAAACGCGTGAAGAAGATGAGACGACAGATCATCATCGCTCAAGCTTCTGTAAGTATATATATATATGTCATAGAGCAACACGGGCCACCGGCCGCGGCGGACCGGAGGGGAGTAGCCATACCGTTTATTACCGATGCATAACAGTCTGTCGTTTTTTGCGGGGGGAAATGCGTGCGACACACATTTTTGACGTGTCATAAGAGGTGCCTGTCACCCTAAATTAATAAATGAGTTCTTGATTCAGATTCCTTCACATCTAAATCAGATATTATTAACTCCCTGTCTCTACTAACAGATTCGAAGATTCCTCGCGCGTCGCCTCTACAAACGCCTTCGTATTGAGGCTCGAAGCTTGGACCACGTGAAGACCCTGAACAAGGGTCTGGAGAACAAGATCATCAGCCTCCAGCAGCGGCTCGGAGACGCCCTGGAGAAGGCTAAGAGATTGGAACCGCTCCAACACCAGATTGTGGAATACAGGTGAGGTCTGATTATTTTTTAGGGATTTTAGTGGCCAGGAGGCCTTACAGTTTACTGTGTACGAGGGTCTGGAGAAGAGCATCAGCCCCTAGCAGCAGATCGGAGACGCCCTGGAGAAAGCTAAGAGATTGGAACCGCTCCAACACCAGATCGTGGAATACAGGTGAGTCCTGTTAATGTAGAAATCTCTACATTTTTGGGTTCTATAGTGACCAGGAGGCCTTGTAGTTTATACTCTGGCTCGGGGATTCCCTAGAGAAGGTTGAGGGTTTGGAACCGCTCCAAAACCAGATCGTGGAATACAGGCGAGTTCTGTTAATGTAGAAATCTCTACATTTTTGGGTTCTATAGTGACCAGGAGGCCTTGTAGTTTATACTCTGGCTCGGGGATTCCCTAGAGGAGGCTGAGGGTTTGGAACCGCTCCAAAACCAGATCGTGGAATACAGGCGAGTTCTGTTAATGTAGAAATCTCTACATTTTTGGGTTCTATAGTGACCAGGAGGCCTTGTAGTTTATACTCTGGCTCGGGGATTCCCTAGAGAAGGCTGAGGGTTTGGAACCGCTCCAAAACCAGATCGTGGAATACAGGCGAGTTCTGATTCGGTAAACATCTACTTTTTTGTGTTCTATTATGACCAGGAGGATTCCCTGGAGAAGGCTGAGAGGTTGGAACCGCTCCAACACCAGATCGTAGAATAAAGGCGAGTTCTGGTTTGGTAAACATCTATTTTTGTGGGTTCTATAGCGACCAGGAGGCCTTGTAGTTTATACTTTGTACTAGGGTCTAGATAATAAGATCATAAGCCTAATATATCTGCCGCTAAATTGTAGTGTTCAGCACTATCGTGTTCCGGTTAGATGTTAATGTATGGCCCCGTAATAACTATCACAGAGGAAAAAGATTTTAGCCCTCAGCGGTGTCAACGCATCTGCACTTTGACCTCAGGTTATTGTGTAGATGTCTATAGGCAGTCGTCACTTAACATCCATGTGAACTGCGTGCTTGCTTGCTAACTCCATCACATAAAAAAGTCTAATAATGGTATAGCAACAATACAATGTAAGCATATAGCGGCGACCCCTGACCTTCCCCTCGCAGACAGTCGCCTTTAGTATCTTTGACGGAATAAACGTGATTTATGTTTTTTTATGTAATGGAAGTTTTAACAAGCGTGCATTTCACATTGATGTAAAGTGATGACTGCAGCCTATAGACACCCACACAAAGACCAAGGTCAAAATGTGCGTGCAAATGATGCGTTACCACTCCTGAGGCCTAAGGTGTTATGCCTCTGTGCCGAAAATTACAGGGCCGGACATTACCACCTGACCGGAACACGATTGTGCTGAACACTACCATTTAGCGGCAAGTATATTAAGTAATGCGGTGGTGCCTAGGCCCGCGAGCTCCGTCACTGGAGTTCTACCACCAGTAAAAAAAAAATCGTGATTACTGCGTCTTAGGGCTGATAACAGGACTAAATACACACGCACACACTACACAACTGACCGCCCGCACAATGGTGTCAGAATTTTTTTAACAATTTAAACATATTTTTCACTTTTGAGTTTGTTGGGTAGCGGAGTTCTTCTCAGTAGTGCCTGCACTTGGAACTCTGCTAAGTGAATGACTATGATTATGTCGAACAGATTTCTCTTTTTCTTCTATGAAGGAATTGAAAAATTTGATGATTTCCATATCGGTTAAATATTATTATTAAATTGGTATTTATGAATACCTATTGGATTATTATTAAAAGTCATTCTCTCTGGGTAGCTTATAACCCGACAATGCAAAAGTGTCCTTGTAGACCAATTTCAAATAAATGATTTGAATTATTTTTTTCAAAACAGATCAAAATTAGAACACCTGAAGGCGGTAGAAAACGAAGCCAAATCCCTCAAAGATAGTATCGACGGCAAAGACGTCATCATTATCGCGTTGCGCGCGCAGCTAGTGAGCGAGCAGGACAGCAACAGGCGGCTGGTGGAGGAGAAGAAGGAGATAGAGAACCGATACAAGAAAGAGAGGCAAGATTGGGAGGCGGAGAGCGAGAAACTGGCTAAAGAACTCAGAAGTAATAAGGAGCATTACGATATAGCTATTGAAGGTAAGTCGAATAAATATCTTTTTCCGGAGTTTGTATGAAAGAAAAAAAATAGATAGTTGCGCGAAAAATAAGAAAGGATAAGTTCCACGTTGGGGCCGCTCCTTGTATACTATATCAAAAGATAGAGAAAAATACGTAGAATAATGGAAAAATTCTCAAAAATAAATATTGGAATTGTTGTTTTCTTGTCGGAAATATTTATTTTATGTATTTTTCTTTATGTAATGAAAGTGGCAAATAAGCATGCAGTTCATTGAAATAGATATTTGAATTTTGAATACATTATAATAATTATGATACACTATATACAGTAGCCAACCAAAAATAATCCTCATCTACCTCAGGAAGAGACGTTGGCTTATTTCGGACCTGTAGAGTGTTATCTCTTTCCCACCTTACCTATTTGACGTTTGTCGAAAAAATCAAACATAAGGTAGTGTATAATATTTAATTTAATTAATTTTATGGTAATATTTTTAAAATTATTTTAATGTATTTCTTATGCATACTTTGTATAAATATTAGTCCTTCCGTCCGCCCAATTGTGATTAAACTGGGAGATAATGCCTAGTGGCATTAAGTCCGCCTTTATGTACCATCTTCGTGCATAAAAATAATAAATTAATTTTATTTTTTTCAAACTGCTGTCATACAATTACTTACTCAGTCTGCCCGAGACCACGGAAGCTGAAAAGCAACCGTCGGGTTCGATTTTAAGTAATCATTTTAGTTTAATATACGCGAGATAAATCCGAAAACTAGTTTTATTTCAATGAGTGCAGCTCGCGAAAACCTAAGAACATATTATAATAATAAATAAATAAATTTATTAAAATAGGTGAAAAGTTTCATTCACGTATTAATATAATGTTTTTTCTTTATTATTTTATTTTTATTACATATGTATGTATGTATGTATCTTCACGCCAGGTCCCTAACGGGGTAGGCAGAGAGTGTAGAGCGCCAGATATCCCGGTTCTGACAAACCTCTCGTGCCTCGTCTACCTTCATCATTCTCTTCATACATGCACGCCGATTTCTAAGACTTTTGATCCCACCATCAGACAGAACTCGACCTATTTGGTCATGGTAGGTCAGTCTTGGTCTTCCTGGGCCTCTGCAACCATCCACATTCGCATTGTATATCTGTTTAGTCATTCGCTCATTCGACATTCTTTCTATATGCCCGAACCATCGGAGCATGCCTTTTTTCATTTTTACACCGATACTATCATTCACACAAAGTCTCTTTCTTACATCTTCATTACGAACGCGATCGGTGAGTGATACACGCAAATCTTGCGCAATGATCTCATCTCGACCGCGTTCAACTTACTTTCATGCTCTTTCCTGCATACCCAGCTCTCGCTTCCATATAAAAGCGTTGGAGTAAGTACAGCATTATGTACGGCTAGTCGAGCCCGCTGGCTGAGATGTTTCGATTCTAGCAGCTTACCCAACGCTCCATTCACGCAATTCCCAGCAAGCACTCTTCTTTATTACATATTTAGCTACAAATTCCGTAATGTCACTTAGTCATGCTACATCCATAATTAATATGTACGTATCAGCGATGTTAGGTCCACTTAAACCCGATTAGATAAGCTCACCTGTTGTTTCAAAGATTAGTTGTAATGTATAGGGCATTAGCATGTTATCTAAAGCGGACTTTACACCTGTGCGTGGTTTCGGCAATATTTTATTGCGCAATGTTGCTCATATTACTTTGGCTGAAACAATTGCTCTTATCAAGAGCGTGTCGCGGAGTTTTCGCACCGTTTGTTGATTTATACTTTTGTTTTAAATGATTGTGTAACCATTTTATTAAAACACTATTCTTGTTATTTACTTACCATTTTTTGATCGTCAAATCGAATCTTTAAGTTTGAGTTTATTATTTTATACCACCAAAAAGTAGAGATGCAAACAATAAAGCCATACAGATATTTTGAAAAAAAAAATCGACTTGTAATACTCGGGGACTGCCGCGGTAAAGCTATTGCATAGCATTTTGTATCAACTTATGCAATTATAATTATTTATTTATTTTATTTATGCAGTATTTCTACACTTTTTGAGCGTGGTGACCGATAAGAAAACATTTTTTTTTCTTTTATTAAATACTAGCTCTCCCGGCAAATTTCGTATTGCCTCACAAAGAAATAATGTGTCCAAGGTTTAAAATAAAATACGCTTACACTCGCAGGAGCGTAAGCGTATTTTATAATGAAATGCAGGATATATCTCTTCGCTCTCCTCTCCTCTCAGATATAGCCTAAAGTCTTCGTCGATATCTTTATTAGTTTAGGCAGCGTACGCAAAATAAGTAACTATTCTGGTTGATTTTTTACACCTTGTGTCTGAAAAACCCAAATATCTTACGGAACCCTATTTTTTCCAAAATAAAATATAGCCTATGTTACCCGTGAATAATGTAGCTTTCGACTAGTGAAAGAATTTTTAAAATCGGTCCAGTAGTTTCTCTTTATGATATTAGTTTAGAAAAAAAGTTAATATTGTTTGAAATATTTTTATTTTTTTACAATACATATAGCGTGAGGTTTTTTCGTTACGGAATTTCTAAATTCGGTCCCCGCGCTCAAGGCCAAATTACCAAGGTGTAAATTACTATTTTATTATTATTTATTATTATTATTTATATGATTATTTTCAAATATTAAATCAAAGTAAGGGGAAAATTTTACAATGTATTTGGGACACAAAAAGATAGCTGGAGCGCCTTCTGCGCTCGCCGATTGCCCGGTGAAGTAGACTAGTGTCGTCTCGAGACGTGCCGCCTACCTAAGTCCGTTCTAAAAAAAGAAAGAAAAGATAAGTTTCCACCATGTGCAAAACAATATTTTTTCCGTAAGATTAAAATAAAAAACCAAATCCTAAATGGTTAAAATGTTAGATAATATTATACAACGTGTAACAGGAATAAAGCGCAACCTCCAACACCTCAATTAGAAAATCGAGGTATAAACAAAATACGTGAACTGAATTGACATGTTAGTGTATTAAAAAAAATATATTTAAGAAATAAGTTGTACGTAATTTGTGCGAACGTAATGCAATGCCGGCCGCCATTCAACACTCGTGAATGAAATATTTAAAACAATTATGTTCAGTAAATAAATTATGATGCTAACTTTCCATCACACTTTGCAATTTTGTAATTAAACTATTTAATTAAGTACTACAAAGATAGGCAGTAAATGAATAACTAATAATACAACAACATTAAACCAAAGACGGCGTGTTTAAAACATGTGAATCTTATTAATAGTTTACCAAAGTTTGTTTAACTTACAGTTATGTTCACCACGTTTTCGATACACTTTAGAGCTCGTTTGCGTTATTGTTCTTCAAGTTTATTTAGTAGGTACGTCAATGCCACGTTTCACTGTGCCAAATGTGGCCACTACTTTGTCTTTAAGGTCCTCACACTTGTAAATTCGTTAAAATAAGCCAATTATATCACATGGCCCCACAGAAAAAGTCAAGAGGGGTCAAGTCAGCTGAGCTAGGTAGGAGGCCACTGAACTGTCCGCCACGTTCGAATACCGAAAAGACATCGAGCGCACTATGACCGACACGACCGGCGAATTGTTTGTTTACTAACTTAGTTTGCCACGCGCGGCACGCGCCTCGCGGCGCGGCGTCTATCTCTCTCTCCCGTCGGAGAGAGTGAGACGCAACTATCACGTAGACCCTACCACGTCCAGTAAAGCGGTGTAGTCGTCAAAGCCATGCTTTTGGCCTTGGGTAGGTAATTTGTAATCAAATATTGTTTGTGTGCTTCTGTATTGTCATTTTGTGCGTTTCTGTGTGTGTGAAGATAGCTCGTAGAAACCGGACTAGTGTTTGAGAAGAACTTTATATCGCTAAGAACAAGACTCATTTTTCTTAATTTTATTTGATAAATACTCGAATCGTAACTTTTTCTGATAGACTTCAGTCTCATTTTCATTTGTATTGACTGTTCACCAAATGAGTGACTATAATTTACTCAATTGTAATTAATTTTGGAATAAAATATTGCCTATATTAAAAATACCTGTTATCGATTTGGTTATTGATTCTGAACAAACTAGTTTCGGCTTGTACATTCAATCCTGTTACGTGTTGTATATCTCATTTATTTTGCTAATTACGAGGGGTTTGCTAATAATGAAAATAGTCTTAATGGCTTTGAGAAAACGATGTTTCAGCAACTTTTTTTGCTTGATTTGGATTTTGCGCAACAATGTTGATTAGTATATTGATAGTTAACAACGCCGATGCTTGTTAATCAATCTTCGTGTCGCTTTTACTGTCGTGATTATCGAAGTGCTGCCAAATTTTTGTACTGTGTTGGGTCAAATAAGTGTTTGTGTATACGTTTTTTTACAGGAGGTTGAAAATAGCCTAAACGGCTTCGGGAAAACGATGTTACGATTGTGTTCAACTTTATTTGTTTGACTCGGATATTGCGCAACAATGTTGATCAACATTATTGATCATTATTGATTGTTAACAGCACCGAGCGTCATTAATCAATTCTCGGGTTGCTTTTACTGTCCTGATTATCGAATGTTCGTTAATGTATTTATCCAATCACGCGTCATTTTTTAACAGTGTGCGGAAGTGTTGTCAAAGTTTTGTACTGTGTTGGGTCGAATAAGTGTTTGTGTATACGTATTTCACAGGAAACACGAATGGCTTCCAGAAAACGATGTTTCGGCAACTTCATTTGCTTGACTCGAATATTGCGCAACATTATTGATCAACATATTGATAGTTAACAATGCCGTGCGTTGTTAATCAATTCTCGTGTTGCTTTTACTGGTCTGATTATCGAATGTTCGTTACCCAATCACGCGTCATTTTTTAACAGTGTGCGGAAGTGCCGTTAATGTTTTGTACTGTGTTGGGTCGAATAAGTGTTTGTGTATATGTATTTAACGACACGCTAACTTAAAGTTTACATCTATGTAAACTTTGAGTTTCAGAAGAGGAATATAATAAATATTTCACAATACATAAGCGGGTCAAGCTTAGCATAGGTCAAGTTCTGTCTGATGGTGCGGTCAAAAGTCTTAGGAATCGGCGTGCATGTATGAAGAGAACGATGAAGGTAGACGAGGCACGAGAGGTATGACAAGACCGGGATTTCTGGCGTTCTACACTCTCTGCCTACCCCGTTAGGGACCTGGCGTGAAGATACGTACATACATAAGCGGGATAAAACGTATAATATAAACACGTGTAGTAACGTTGATTTATGGATAACTAATTAAAGTGAAAATATAAAGTTGTTTTGTGCCTTGTTGTATTGATGGCGTAATTCGATGCCTTATAAAATAAATGATAGTGAAAGATATATAATTCATACCTTCCTAGTCGGCTTTTGGAAAATTAGTGATTTTTTACGTAATTGAAGTGGCAAACAAGCATGCAGTCCACACTGATGTTAAATGATGACTGCAGCCTATAGACATCCACACAAAGACCAAGGTTCGAATGCAGATGCGCTACCGCTCCTGAGGTCTAAGGTGTTATGCCTCTGTGCCGGAAAAAACATTACCACCCGAATCACGATAGTGCTGAATACTACCATTTAGCGGCAAATATATTAGGTAATGCGGTGATACCTTTACCCGCGAGCTCCGTCACTGGAGCTCTACCACCGTATATGATTATGAAATAATAGAAAGTGAAATCATATTCCTAAATTCAGTTATTAACGCTGGTCAGTGGAATTGTTTATAAATAATTGTTTTATATTATTTTGGATTAACACATGCTTGTGAAATATATTTTATTTAAAGAAAAATGGAAAGAAAAATTTGACTTCAGGCGAGACTCGAACTCGCGGCCTACTGGGAATCTAGTCCAGCCGCTCTTCCAATTGATTCTTCGAATAGGACTTCAGTAGCTCAATTGGAAGAGCGGCTGGACTAGATTCCCAGTAGGCCGCGAGTTCGAGTCTCGCCTGAAGTCAAATTTGTCTTTCCATTTTTCTTTAAATAAAATGTTTATAAATAGTAACGATTGTGTTTGAATTAAGGGTTCCAATACCGGTATACCTTTTATTGGATTTTATTTTTGTGAAATTTTGCTATTATAAATGGGTTGTAAGTTAGTAGAATATATTTGCAGACTCAATTCTGACTAAGTAAATTAACCATTTTAACACCGTCGCTTCTATTAGCACAACACATAAGATAGTCTTATCTGTTAACCCAATTATATTTCTATCCGCTAGAGCAGTGTTTCCCAAACACTGTTCTGCCATGGCCCGATAATTTTCACACTGTCCCTTCGTGACCCACTAAGGGCGGATTTCACCGTTTGCTCTGAGAAGTTAGTTTAATAAAACGCGGTTTAGCTTAAAATTTGTATCCAATTTCAACCTTAATAGGTCTTTAAAATTAAAAGAGCAAGGTGTAGATTTAAGGAATTTAGGTGAAATCCAAAGCATCTTAGCTGACCCTTTGAGTGATATTGTAAAATGCTTTGCAATGGTATATGTAGTATTATAAATTCTTGACTAGGCGACATTAATTAGCAACCACGGGGCTGGCATAATCGAACGACGACTCAAAGTCCCTAATAAATAATAGACACAAAAAAAACCTTAATACGAACAATTTTCGTCGGTGACGATGTCAAAATAGTGTTATTGAACTTATTTAAGAACGTAAAACGCGTTTTAATACGACAGAGAAATTGGCACTTAGGTAATACTTTTAAACCCAAGCTGGTTCCATTAGTTAAGAAAATACACGTTTACCTATGAATAGTTAATAGGTTTTATTAGTATTACATATTTTGGTGTCGCTTATTTAGTCACTAAATTTTAGTACAAAGTATGGAGTTGCTGCTTTTTTTTAATCCAAGTTTATAGAAAGTTACGAAAGTTTTATATTTATTTTTAACCTGTTAAGACACGAGAAAAATATGACAATTGATGTCAATTGTGTCTCCGCCAATATTGGCCTCCTGATCCATGAGAGAGATAATGTTGCGACCCGGTATTTTATTTAGATGACCCGGTACCGGGTCGAGTCCCGGCAAATGGGAAACGCTGCTAGATGTAAGTGATAAAATAAGATTCATCTAAACACACGGACGTTAACATTTCGTAATATTAGTAAAGAGAAACTCGTGAATAATCTTTATCTGTGCCAATGATTGAAGATATTAAACATTATTGAAACTGAAGAGATATAAACTGTAATTATGGCAAATATACAAAGAGAGTATAAATAAGTGTATAAAAAGCTATACATTTAAGTACAGCAATGGCACCAACACAGGATGAAATCGAAATAGCGAATGAGGCCTATGAAGCGAATGTCATCAAGGACAAACAGGAACAAGTCCCCATTTGGTCACAGGAATTCGAGAATCGAGCTAAATTTTGGAAAGGTCTGTTGGTAATTGTTAACCCACAAGATTTATTTGTTTTATATTATTTCGCATTAACACATGCTTGTGAAATATATATAATATATATAATATATTCAGTAGCTCAATTGGAAGAGCGGCTGGACTAGATTCCCAGTAGGTCGCGAGTTCGAGTCTCGCCTGAAGTCAAATTTTTCTTTCCATTTTTCTTTAAAATAAAATATATTTCACAAGCATGTGTTAATGCGAAATAATATAAAACAATTATTCAGGGTAAAAGCGACTTCTTTACGATATTCAATAAACTGCAAAGTCTATTATATCGGTTGCCTAACTAGCATAGTTGGCAATAGATGGCGCTACTGCTACCATAAAGCAATGCAATAAATGTGAAGGAAAGATTTGACAAATCGGGCAGGACTTCAGTAGCTCAATTGGAAGAGCGGCTGGACTAGATTCCCAGTAGGTCGCGAGTTCGAGTCTCGCCTGAAGTCAAATTTTTCTTTCCATTTTTCTTTAAAATAAAATATATTCCACAAGATTTAGCCTGGGTTGCACCAAGTTATTTGTTAAAGTTAAAGTTTTTTTTTATGATATGGAAGTGGCAAACAAGCATGCAGTTCACATTAATATTGTCATAAAAGTCCACCCTTTTTCTTTTTTATATATGTATATTTTTTGCAGTGGTTATAATTTAGGCAGTGTTTTTTCTTCTTTTTTTTTACTGTGTATTGCTGTAAATTGAGAACTGTCTGCGGGAGGGGCCTGGCGAGCTGTAGCACAGGTTTCATTTAGAAACCTATTGCAGGCACCAGCCCCTCACAAAAATAGGATCGAAGTGCACAAGTACTGTATTAGCAATAAGTACCTATAAGCCTAAAATTTGTGAAGGAAAATTAAACGGTTTTTTACTTTACTTTACTTTTACTTTATTGATGTTAAGTGATGACTGCAGCCTATAAACACCCACGCAAAGACCAGAGGTCAAATGCAGATGCGCTGCCACTCCTGAGGCATTAGGTGTTATGCATCTGTGCCGGAAATTACAGGGCCGTACATTACCACCTGACCGGAACACGATAGTACCACTCTACCATTTAGCGGCAAGTATATTAGGTAATGCGGTGGTGCCTACGCCCGCGAGCTCCGTCACTGGAGCTCTACCACCAGTGAAAATTAAATCGATTAAAGTTAGAGAGAGATGTGAAATGTTCCAATAACTTTTACTTTAACAAGTAATTTTGGTGCAACTTAGGCTTAATAAAAACTAAGAAAGAAATAAGTATAGAATCCAGCAAGAAGTATTGCACGTCGAGCCCGCGAAATAAGACAATCGGCTAGTTTCGACTTCATAGGGCGTTATATCTACTGCACACTGCCTCCTACGTAAGCACTGATTGTCCAGTTTTTTTTTTTTATGTAACGGAAGTGGCAAACAAGCATGCAGTTCACATTGATGTTAAGTGATGACTGCAGCCTATAGACACCCACATGAAGACCAAGGCCAAAATGCAGATGCGTTGCCACCCCTGAGGCCTAAGGTGTTATGCCTCTGTGCCGGAAATTACAGGGCCGTACATTACCACCTGACCGGAACACGATAGTGCTGAACACTACCATTTAGCGGCAAGTATGATAGGTAATGCGGTGGTGCCTACGCCCGCGAGCTCCGTCACTGGAGCTCTACCACCAGTAAAAAAGTATTGTTTTCAATACTTTTTTTTTTTCTGGAAAAAATGCATGAAATTAGGTTATTTTATGTCAATGTATTGATAGATATAGCTGAGTAGACACAAGATAGGATTGAAACGTCCTCTTCGTCTGAAACCGATTTAATGCATACATGCTTAAAAGCTATCTCTAAACAAAATAAGAAAATAGTTACGGATTAAATATGCTTTCCCCCCTTTTTTAAATCTCTTGTCATTCTTCTTAATTCCCAGAACGTGACAAACAGCATGAAGCAGAGAAGAAAGCTCTATGCCTGGAGTTGGAATCGGAGAGGCAGAGTCGACAGAAGTTGCTGTCTTCGCAGTATGAAATGCAGGAGAGAATCGACTCTTTGCAACGGTAAGTGTATAACCATCATCATCGTCATAGCGCCATCTAATGGAACATTAAAGAACCACAAAGTACTTGTCTAGTACGGAAGATGGCGTATGATCGAGTTGCATCGCACATACGAAGTTTTCGCAAGAGTTGCTATAAACAACTTCTCAACGTTAAATGTTGGGCCTCGGCTTCGCCTCGCCTGTTCAGAGGAACTTCCCTTTTCGTTGGAGGAATATTTCCACCCGTTCCTCCACAATCATCACCATCATTTCAGCTGAAAGATGTCCACAGCTGCAAAAAGGCCTCCTAAGATTGTCACAACGAACGGTCCTGGGCGGCCCTCATCCAGGGATTGCCCGCGACCTTCACCAGGTCGCTGGTCCACCTCGTGGGCCTGCCTGCGCGCCACAAGAACGTCTTTCACCAGTGTGCGTTACCAGTGATGACATACGGAACTGTAACGTGGTCTAAAACTTTTGATGTAGCTCAACTAGACTAATGTTCACTGGTGGTAGAGCTCCAATGATGAAGCTCGCTAGCGTAGGCACCACCGCATTACCTAATATACGACTACTTGCCGCTAAATGGTAGTGTTCAGCACTATCGTGTTCCGGTCAGGTTATGTACGGCCCCGTAATTTCCGGCACAGAGGCATAACACCTTTGGCCTCAGGAGTGGTAACGCATCTGCATTTTGACCTCGGTCTTTGTGTGGGTGTCTATAGGCTGCAGTCATCACTCAACATCAATGTGAACTGCATGCTTGTTTACCACTTCCATTACATTATCCACAAAAAGCTAGTAGGAGCAGGTACTGTACCATGTAGGTACTATAATGAAAAATATGTTATTATCTTTTTTTTTTTTATTATTATGGCATCGCTATTACGCATATTGCCAGTGTCAAGTAAAACGATATTTCGTATTTATTTAAGCAGCGTCAAATTTAGTATAATATCAAGTATATTAAGTAAGTATCAAGTATATAAGTTATCAAGTATAATATGTCAGTCAAGTGAGTTACAGTCAAGTAATTCGAGTAAAGCGATGGCTACTTTACCAAAACATTTACAATGAAGTTTTGGAGGCAACCTGAAAGGTCGTTTTCGCACTGTTATTCTATTTCGCTATACACGGGCACTGTAATAAACCTATATCAAACAAAATGCCACCAACTTTATTCAATATAACTTAAAAATACACCAAGAAAATGAAATAAAATAAGAGCACCATACGCCTCTTTCAAGGTTCCCGCCAAAACTCTGTTATTATCTTGTAACACTATTTAAATGTCTTACCGTGAGTTTGCATTGATGAAACATTCACATAAAAACATGTTAAAATGATAGGTTTGACAGCAGTGCGAACGCTAGCACCAACAAGACATTCATCGCAATACATACTTTATGCGACGAGTTGCGTAACATCATCGTGTTTAATGTTCTTAGTGCAAACTAGGGGTTATACAACAGTAGGCAATAGTATTCATTCGTGAATTGTATGCTTGTTTGCGACTTCATGACAAAAGAGACTGATGAGAATTGATTTCTTACTCTGTTTAACAGTGCGCCGCCGCAAAAGGAACACAGGAGGTCATTGTCTGACGCCAGTAATAATTCGCAACAGGAGACTACTGTCGAAGATGTACGTATTCACTGTCTTTATGGGGAAATGAGACATTCTACTGATATACTTTTTTCATTAGTACATTATAATATTTAGTTTTATCTTAGTGATATTCTTGACTATACATATATTTTTTATCTTGTTTGACATGTATATCAATTGTTGTTCACATTAATTTATTTTGTTTGTTTTTGACGTGTCATAAGAGGTGCCTGTCACCCTAAATGAATAAATGAGTTTCTGATTCTTTTGAAGTTCGACTTCTTTTGGCGAGATTGGAATAAATTATGAAAGTGAAATCTTTACGATGCGCGCGACTGATAAAAACAACAGTCTGAAGTTAGTTTCTAAACAGATAAAAGCAACATTCTGAAGTTAGTTGCTAAATAGATAAAAGCAACATTCTGAACTTGGTTGCTAAACAGATAAAAACAACAGTCTGAAGTTAGTTTCTAAACAGATAAAAGCAACATTCTGAACTTAATATGTTCTTAGGTTTTCGCGAGCTACACTCATTGAAATAAAACTATTTTTACGGATTTATCTCGCGTATATTAAACTAAAATGATTTTTAAAATCAACCCGACGTTTCGGTCGCTTTTCAGCTTCCGTGGTCCCGGGCAGTCTGCCCGGGACCACGGAAGCTGAAAAGCGAATCTTGATCTGAAGTTAGTTGCTAAACAGATAAAAACAACATTCTGAACTTAGTTGCTAAACAGATAAAAGCAACAGTCTGATCTGAAGTTAGTTGCTAAACAGATAAAAACAACAGTCTGAAGTTAGTTTCTAAACAGATAAAAGCAACATTCTGAAGTTAGTTGCTAAACAGATAAAAGCAACAGTCTGAAGTTAGTTGCTAAATAGTTAAAAGCAACAGTCTGAAGTTAGTTGCTAAACTTTTCTTTTCGTTTTGTTTTATAAACCACCAACTGAAAAATGACTGCCTCGGTAGCCTAGTGGTAGCAGGCCACTACTACTACGCTGAGGTCCTGGGTTCGATTCCCCGGTTATCAGAGATAATGGTGTAAAGTCCTTTATCTCTGGTTCTACTGGGATTTTTCCATTTTCTGGAAATTTCCCAGTACCTCGAAGTTTGGTAACATGCCCGGAGATGTCAACAGGCTCGCCACCTGTTACATGGGCCAAAAACGTAACCGGCGAATCGTGGGTGTTTGCATGTATGCTTGAATGCATTTACCTCTGCCTACCCTATCGGAGATTACAGGCGTGAAGTTACGAAAAAAAAAGTACAGTGGCGCCATCTGTCGAATTTGCCAACTCGTAAACCTTAGTGGGCTCATGCATAACAACTATGCTGCCTGTATACTCGTACTAATAATAATGACCTTCTTTAGGACTACGGGTACGGTTCGGTGCGCTCCGTGGAGACGTCCCGGCCGGCCTTGGAAGCGGTAAATTGGTCCGCGGGCACGCACAATGGACCTATGCCGGTAAGTGCTTGACCAATATCAATACACACGCGGGGACAACGGGAAGAAATTTATAGATTTTTTACTGGTGGTAGAGCTCCAGTGACGGAGCTCGCGGGCGTAGGCACCACCGCATTACCTGATTTACTTGCCACTAAATGGTAGTGTTCAGCACTATCGTGTTCCGGTCAGGTGGTAATGTACGGCCCTGTAATTTCCGGCACAGAGGCATAACACCTTAGGCCTCAGGAGTGGTAACGCATTTGCATTTTGACCTTGGTCTTTGTGTGGGTGTCTATAGGCTGCAGTCATCACTTAACATCAATGTGAACTGCATGCTTGTTAGCCACTTCAATTACATAAAAAAAAAAAAAAAGATGTCCCCGTCACTGGGACACGGCGCGCGGGGACAACGGGAATAAAGTCATTTCATAGGTCATCCTGAGGTCGCAGGTTTGATTCCTGCCCGGAGTCGATCTTTTCTTTCCATTTTTTCTATAATTTCTAAATATAACTTCGTTTCGCCTAAAGGGCGACGACCTATTCTTAGGCCCCAGCCTAAGAATAGGATTGCACCAAGATATTTAAAATTATTCAAATTATTGTAACATTTCACATCGTACTCTAACTTTTTTTTTTTTGGTTCGGGGATTGTGCCGAAGCTTCGTACCCTGGGCCTATCTGCCCCCGAAGCGTCGGGGGCGTGGTCCTAAATGAGGATTGTGGTACGCGGGGAAACTCGCTAGGAGAAGTCATATATAGGTCGCGCCACGTAAAAAGAACGCTGGAAGAAAGTAGAAGGGATGTGTTCGCGCATCGGTACACTCGCGCACGAAAGTACTAGCCCTATTGGTTTATTTTTGATCTAGCTTTCGCTTGCGGTTTCGTGTATTGGTAGGCAGATTGAAAACGCCGCACCTCATACCACCAAATAGATCGATAAATCGTCTACTGCGCAGCTTGACCGCCAGCGTTCTTTTTACCTGGCGCGACCTATACATACATTTTGGTAAATTATTTTTTTAACTGATTGTCTAACAGATCGCCGACGCGGGCCTGGTGCTCCGTATGCAGAACAGGCTGTCGGTGTTGCAGAGTGAACTGTCCCGCACCGCCAAACGGGCTGCTGACCTTGAGGAGCGCCTCATGAGTGAGTACGCTCCTTAATACAACGTCACATTGGGGGGTTTGGCGGGAACCTTGAGAGAGACGTGTGGTGCTCTTATTTTGTTTCGTTTTCTTGGTGTACTTTTGAGTTATATTAAATAAAGTTGGTGGCATTTTGTTTGATATAGGTTTATTACAGTGCCCGTGTATAGTGAAATAGAATAACAGTGCGAAAGCACGGCCTTTTCAGGTTGCCTCCAAAACTTCATTGTAAATTTTCTGGTGAAGTAGTCATCGCTTTACTCGAATTACTGAATTCAAATTATTATTTCATTTCATTGCAACTTTAACGCTGCTTTTTTTTTATGTAATAAAAGTGGCAAACAAGCATGCAGTTCACGTTCATGTTAAGTGAAGACTGCAGCCTATAGACACCCACACAATGACCAGAGGTCAAAATGCAGATGCGCTGCCACTCCTGAGGCATTAGGTGTTATGTCTCTGTGCCGGAAATTACAGGGCCGTACATTACCACCTGACCGGAACACGATAGTGCTGAACACTACCATTTAGCGGCAAGTATATTAGGTAATGCGGTGGTGCCTACGCCCGCGAGCTCCGTCACTGGAGCTCTACCACCAGTAAAAACGAACGAACGAACGTTTTATACGAATACGAGATATCGTTTTACTTGACACTGGCAATATGCGTAATAGCGATGCCATTGTAAATGAAAAAAAAAACTACGTCACCGCGCGGACACTCCGCCAAAATGCCATACAAACGCTTAATTCGGTCTCTTTTACACAGACATCAATCAGTGACGTGTATTTACACGTGCACCTGTGTGCGTAGCGCGTAGAGAATACCAAACGTCGCCCATAAGAGGGGAGGAGATTGGGTGAGGCGGGGAAATCCATCCATTTCCATTCTATACGTAGTATTATTACATATTCTATTCTATATAATTTTACTGGTGGTAGAACTCCAGTGACGGAGCTCGCGGGCGTAGGCACCACCGCATTACCTAATACACTTGCCGCTAAATGGTAGTGTTCGCTTTGCACGCACATTTTGACCTTGGTCTTTGTGTGGGTCTCTATAGGTTGCAGTCATCATTTAACATCAATGTGAACTGCATGCTTGTTTGCTACTTCCATTACATAAAAAAATAATTAATAAATATATTAGTATAAAATAATTATAACCGACGCAAAACAGTCTGTAATTTTTTGCGAAACTCATACATTGACTTGAACAAAATACGTAAACAATTTCACGCACACATTTAAACATCTAGGCGACAGGCATAGGAACACTTGTGCTTGTACTATAACAGAGGGGAAAGCCTGCATATGGCTACTCCCCTCCGGTCCGCCGCGGCCGGTGGCCCGTGTTGATTCTATGCCTGTTAACATTTTTTTATTTAATTTCCTCACAGACCGTCTCTCCTCTCCGCCTACCAACCCCAACATAGACCGCTTCAAAGTAGAAGAGTTGGAGATTGAGAACAAGAAGTTAAGGGAACACCTCGATAGACTGCGAGCCGCCGGTGATAGTATACTGGTGTCTAAGGAAGTCATTGGTAAGTGCACATTCAAATTACGACTTTCAGATGAGTATATTGAGGTTTAGTTTACAATGACAATAGGCATGACTTAGTATTATTCGAATGAAGCTTTTACAAAGTTGGAGAGCCGCCGATGACAGTACACTGGTGTCTAAGGAAGTCATTGGTAACGACACATTCAAATTACGACTTTCAGATGAGCATATTTAAGTTTAGTTTACAATGACACAGGCATGACTTGGTTTTATTCGAATGAAACTTTTACAAAGTTGGAGAACACTTGTAAGAAAGTCACTGAAAGATCAAATTCAAATTCTATGGCTAGATTATTGCGGTAACGAGATAATTCGTCCTATCGCGATAAGTCTGGATAAGCAAGTCGTCCTGTCGCAATAATTGGCGCGACAAAATTTCACATTCTCAATAATTTGGTTAAAAAGTATACAAGATTTTTCCTTCAAATATAATGACAAGCTGCCCAAACGAACTTCATATCGCCTTAGATGTAAAAAAAAATTAAATGTCTAAAAAATCGAGACAAAAAATATTGAGAATCATCCCGTCATAGGGGTGATTCTCTATATTTTTTAGGGGTATGAAAAATAGATGTTGGCCAATTCAGACCTACCCAATAGGCACATAAAATTTCATGAGAATCGGTCCAGCTGTTTCGGAGGAGTATGGTTACACTGTGACAGGAGAATTTTATACATATAATAGGTTGGGGAAAAAGTCTTTTCGCATTATAGTATGTATGAACTTGTAATAAAATCTCTTTGGCTGTAGTATTTGTATCTGGCTGGTTTTGGTATCATTGAAAGTTAAAATTTTAAAGAACATAATTCCAAATTCAAATTAGGCAAATGTGTGATTTTCATTTGTTTTTCGTACTGTCAAGATGAGTGAATCTAATGAAGAAATTCGATACATTTTAAAATTTTACTACAAAAAAGGTAAAAATGCAACTCAAGCCGCGAAAAAAATTTGAGATGTTTATGGACCTAGTGCAGTGTCTGTGAGAGTAGCACAAATTTGGTTAAAGCGTTTTCAATCCGGAAATTTTGATGTCAAAGATGCACCTCACTCTGGTCGCCCTATTACGGATAAAATGGATGCCATTTTTGAAAAAGTGGAGCAAGATCGACATATCAGTAGTTACGACGTAGCTGAAGAACTGAGAATTGATCACAAAACAGTTTTGGCGCATTTGAAAAAAGCTGGGTACAAAAAAAGCTCGATATTTGGGTACCTCACGAGCTCACTGAAAGAAACCTAATGAACCGTGTACTCATTTCTGATTCTTTATTACGACGTAATGAAACCGAATCATTTTTGAAGAAGCTGATAACTGGTGATGAAAAGTGGATCACGTACGACAAGAACGTGCGAAAATGGTCGTGGTCAAAGGCCGGTCAGGCTTCACAGACTGGCGAAACCCGGGTTAACTCGCAATAAGGTGATGTTGTGTGTGTGGTGGGATTGGAAGGGCATTATTCAATATTACCACCAGGCAGGACTATCGATTCTGAACTCTATTGCGAACAACTGATGAGATTAAAGCAAGAAGTTGAGAAAGCGGCCGGAATTGATCAACAGAAGGGGTGTGGTGTTTCATCATGATAACGCTAGACCTCACACATCTATAGCCACTCAGCAAAAATTAAGAGAGTTTGGCTGGGAGGTGTTAATGCATCCGCCGTATAGTCCTGACCTTGCACCTTCAGATTTCCACCTGATTCGGTCTCTTCAGAATTCTTCATGCAATGTTAGTTTAACATCACGAGAGTACTGCCAAATCCACTTCTCGCGGTATTTTGATGAGAAATCCCAAAATTTTTATAGCAATGGGATCATGTCCCTACCTACAAGATGGCAAAAGGTTATCGAACAAAATGGTACATACATACTTTAGTTAAATTTAAATAAACTTTATTAAAAAATGTTTTGAATTATCTTAAAAAATGCGAAGAAACTTTTTCCCCAACCATATATAGAGAGCTCTAACTGGTGGTAGAGCTCCAGTGATGGAGCTCGCGGGCGTAGGCACCACCGCATTACCTAATATACTTGCCGCTAAATGGCAGTGTTCAGCACTATCGTGTTCCGGTCAGGTGGTTATGTACGGCCCTGTAATTTCCGGCACAGAGGCATAACACCTTAGGCCTCAGGAGTGGTAACGCATCTGCATTTTGACCTCGGTCTTTGCGTGGGTGTCTATAGGCTGCAGTCATCACTTAACATCAATGTGAACTGCATGCTTGTTTGCCACTTCCAATACATAAAAAAAAATGTTTCTTTACAGAACAAATGGGTATCATGCAGCAAGAGTTGGACCGGAGACGCGATGAATGTGTCCAACTGAAGAGTGTTCTCACGAACCAGGTACGTTTGTGTACTAGTTTCTAATCGCGACTTCCGACTGCATGTAATTTTTTTTAAACCCAGGTCAAAGACAAGATTAATCCGTTTCGTGTCGTACATTAGCAAATCCGGCGATCGACGCGCCACCGCACAATTGCGTTATAATTCTTTGATTCCATATTATTATTATGATATTTAATAAGATGTTTTTTATCTACTTATATTTTGTTTACTTTGGTATTAATCTATTTATTATTGTTTGTACCTACTAGTATGTATTACATTTATCGTTTTATTAAGTATGTTATTTTAATGGCTTATTATCTGTTTTATATCCGTATGTATGTACCTTGTATAAGTATTAGTACAATTATCCTTTATTATAAATTTGACATCCGTGGTTCACTCACTAAGGGTCCTGTTGAAAACCAGCGTCAGGTACCTTTTATATGAAGGTACCTGACATTTGCTGAACAGGACACCTTTTTGGCAGCCGTGAGACACATATTACGTGTATAGGTATGTATTAATTTTTAGAAAATGTGTTGTCTTTTCTCTGTTACCTGTTACGTTTTATGTCTGTTTTATGTGTCTCGCTGTGTGTCAAATAAATGTTTCTTATCTTATCTTATCAAATACTTTAAAGCTTTTGTAAAATAGGCGATCAAAAAGCCGGATAATGGCATCGTAAGTACTCGTATAATGTTAAGTTGATGGATGTGGGAGTGTGTATGGGTGACTTAGTGGTAAACTGTCTGCTTTACGCAGATGATGCGGTAGTTGTTAGCTCTTCAACATCTGGGCTACAAGCACTAGTCACAGTCATGAAAGAGGATTGTATGGAGAAAGGCTTACAATTGAATGTGGATAAAACTAAAGTATTAGTATTTGAAAGAGATGAGCAGAGAACAAATGCAAGGGTAGTAGTAGATGATGCAGTGTTAGAACAGGTGGATGAAATTGTATATCTTAGATGTGCTTTTAGCAAGGATGGTAGGTAGGTACACCACTGACATAGAAAGAAGAGTGCTTGCTGGGAATTGCGTGAATGGAGCGTTGGGTAAGCTGCTAGAATCTAAACATCTCAGCCAGCGGGCTCGACTAGCCGTACATAATGCTGTACTTACTCCAACGCTTTTATATGGAAGCGAGAGCTGGGTATGCAGGAAAGAGCATGAAAGTAAGTTGAACGCGGTCGAGATGAGATCATTGCGCAAGATCTGCGGTGTATCACTCACCGATCGCGTTCGTAATGAAGATGTAAGAAAGAGGCTTTGTGTGAATGATAGTATCGGTGTAAAAATGAATAAAGGCATGCTCCGATGCTTCGGGCATATAGAAAGAATGTCGAATGAGCGAATGACTAAACAGATATACAATGCGAATGTGGATGGTTGCAGAGGCCCAGGAAGACCAAGACTGACCTACCATGACCAAATAGGTCGAGTTCTGTCCGATGGTGGGATCAAAAGTCTTAGGAATTGGCGTGCATGTATGAAGAGAATGATGAATGTAGACGAGGCACGAGAGGTTTGTCAGAACCGGGTTATCTGGCGCTCTACACTCTCTGCCTACCCCGTTAGGGACCTGGCGTGAAGATACATATAATTATTATGGATTTAGGAGGTTGGAGCAAGGAGTGTATTGTGTATGTCATCCAACAGTCAGATTTACTATAAAGGAGAAGTTCCACGTTGGGCCCGCACCTTGTACACTATATCAAAAGTTAGAGAAAAATATGCAGATTTTTTTTTTATAAAAGTGGCAATCAAGCATACAGTTCACATTGATGTTAAGTGATGACTGCAGCCTATAGACACCCACAAAATGACCAGAGGTCAAAATGCATATGCGTTGCCACTCCTGAGGCCTAAGGTGTGGCAACGCCTCTGTGCTGGAAATTACATTGCCGTACATTACCACCTGACCGGAACACGATAGTGCTGAACACTACCATTTAGCGGCAAGTGCTTTAGGTAATGCGGTGGTGCCTACGCCCGCGAGCTCGATCACTGGAACTCTACCACCAGTAAAGAGAAAAATCATGGAAAAATACTCAAAAAATAATTATTTGGTAATTTTTTTTTTTTCACTCATGCAGTATTTCTTTTTTCTTTGATATTAATTCAAGTTACACTTTTTGAGCGTGGTGACCGATAAGAAAACAATTTTTTTTTCTTTTATTAAATAATAAAGTTAATATTTTTTGAAATATTTTTATTATTTTACAATACATTTAAACAGCTACATTTTATTACAACATTCGTCCGATTTCGGAGCAGCTCGTCTCGATTCGTGCGAGCTTCGTAGAGTCGTACAATACGTCGTGTTGCACGCACACAAACACCGTGTCGAAGACTGCCGAAAAGAAACGATGTTAGACAATGCACGGCCTTCAAGCCACACCTCCGTGCCCGTCGGAGTAGGGAGCGTGAGGTTTTTTCGTTACGGAATTTCTGAATTCGGTCCCCGCGCTCAAGGCCCGCGATAGAAGCTATGCAATAGCTTAATAAATATTTCCGATAAAAAAAAAAAAACGATTCAATTTATTTTTTGACAATTTTTTCATGATTCTACGTATTTTTCTCTATATTTTCATATAGTGTACTAGGTGCGGGCCGAACGTGAAACTTGTCTTTTGTCCAAAGTAAATAAATGTAATGTTTGGACGGGTCGCCACTCTGTTTGGCTTGTCCGTTTTATCTGACGTCGTCATCTCGTATCGCGTTTGATTATTGATAAAGTATTACGTGTTGGGGGTCCGTCGGCACTTTTATACAACACTAGCCGGCCCGCCCCGGCTACGCACGGGTGCAATGTTACTAACTGTCCAGACTTACTGTTCAGATTGAGAGTCTGAAAAAACGGTTTTCAGGTTTTGCGCACTTAACACTACACCCTATATAACAAAAGCTGGAGCCACCCCAATTATAATCACCAGGAATCGCCATTGCTGTCAACCTTTGACATAAAAAAAATATAAAAGAAGTGGCTGCAATACTTATATACCATCAATGAGAACTGCATCCTTGTTAGCAATTACGATAATATAAAAAATATTACAGTACAGATCCATAGTGTGATGCCGTCTCGCACTTGACCGGTTTCTTATTTGACCGCAATGTTGTCTACGCGTTATATTTAGTTTGCAACTAGAAATATATGATAAAATATTGAATAGATGTCCGTGTTGGGTTTTTATTCTAATTTTATGTAAAAACGAAGTGAATATTAGTCGTTTTGTGTAATGTTTTTGTCTAATGATTTGACAATAACAAAGATTTTGTTTATGGATCTACCAGCTATGCAAAGTGTTTTGTGTACGCCACAACAGGTGGGTTTTCTTTGTCTTTACTAATATTAAAAAAACCGGTCAAGTGCGTGTCGGGCCACGCGCAGTGTAGGGTTCCGTAGTTACAGAGTAAGAGATGTAACGATATTAATATTTTCAATGGACTTGTTCGAAAATTTCGAGTAAAATACATTTGGTCGACTAAAACTCGCAAACTTGCAGGGCCAACTTTAGTGTGATAGTTTTCCTTTTAATTTCGTTATATGTAGCTACTATCGCCGTAACGTTTGAATTTCTAACAACAACCGTTAAGTCTGTAGGGGGGGGGGGACACTTGAGTCTAACGAAAATATGCACTTTAAAGCTTAATAAGTCACGAACAGTTTACTAAATCGAAAAATGATGTCCTCACACACATTTTTTGCGCTAAACCGCGGACGGACAGACAGACAGACAGACAGACAGACGGACATGGCGAAACTATAAGGGTTCCTTGTTTACTACGGAACCCTATAAAAGAGGCAACATTTGTGTTTTTTTATGTATGTTTGTAACGTTTTCACGTTTTAATGCTTTGCAATGATATATGTAATATTATAAATTCTTTATTAGGTGACATTAATTAGCAACCACGGGGCTGGCATAGTCGCACAACGACTCGAAAGTCTAATATATTATAGACAAAAAAAAGAAAACACGTTTTTACACATGCTGTTCGTGTTGGTAATACACATCTGCAGAAAATGTGGCGATCTTGAAAAAACATATCCACTGAACACAAAAAAAAACTTATGAAAACATTTCGATTATGAGACAATCTAAGGTTTTACTAATTCACAGATATTATTATTGCTAATTCAGTTCATTAATAATTTATCATCAAATGATGTTCTAATAAAATTAAACTAATTATTATTCTTCGAAATAATAAAACGTAATGGAAATAAATTTAACTCACTGTAAAAAAACCCTGGTTCCAAGCGCTGAAGAATGAGTAATAGAAATAAATGTAAAACCCATTCAGCTTTTTTACATTTACCAGCGTTTCATTTAAAATTACTACAATAATCGTTTACAAACTAAATATTTCGCATGCAACATTCTCAAATAAAAGCAAAGTGCGAATCGGCCTCGCACACTATGGCGCATCCATTGTACTGTAATATTCTTATGTTATCGTAATGACTAACGAGGATGCAGTTCACATTGATGGTAAGTAAATACCGTAGCCTATAGACATCTACATTAAATGTAGAGATCTCACATGAGATACTCGTATTATGTTGGCCTTAGGATCGGTTATGAGATCATTTTATTCTGTATCTATATTATTCGCTGCCGATTACTTTGAACCATAATATTCGCCACAGTAAAAGATGTTAGACCTTAGCAACAGTACAGAACGTGTTGAGACTTTTTTGGAATTGAAACATTGTAAGGAATAAGTAAAACAACGATTCATTTTCTAGCACAAATAGTGTGTTAAAACCTGTTAAATCTTTGATACATTATTTTATTTTACTGTAGTACGAAGTTCGTTTGTAAGAAACTAGAATAGTTATCGTAATTTAAATTAATAAAATGTGATTGAAATAAATGTAACTGTAACAGAAACCCTGGTTCCAAGCGTTGAAGAGTGTCGTGAGTAATCAAAATAAATGTAAAAAGTCATTCAGCTTTTTTTTACATAATCGTCGTTTTCATTGACTATGTTTTTTTTTTATTTGAGCTGTACGCTGTTTTAAAATTAACTTACACATTATTGTTCACTAAATGTTTATTATTATTAGACCTTATATTTCTTTTCAAATGTAACTTTTATTAATATGATGTTAAATTTCTTTTGCATGTCAAAACTTTTTAAATTTTGTTTTTTTTTTACGCATTCCGTTTGCTGTCACGCATGGTATATTTTTGTTTTGTTTTCTACTCAATTTTATTTCAAAGAGTTGTTTCCATTGAAAAAATTTACTACTTTCTTTCAATTTGCCGAATTTGATCTAATTAATTAAATATAAACCGAATTTTGTTGCTGTATGAGAATAATATGTAACAAACGAGTTATTGGTTATTATGCGAGAAATTGTTTTTTTTTTCTTTTTATTAAAATAGTTCAATATTACAATGAAACAACTCTTTGTAAAGGATCAGCTAAGGCGTCATTTACTTTGGTATTTTTTTAAGTAATGAAAGTGGCAAACAAGCATGCAGTTCCCACCCAGAGCAGAGGTCAAAATGCAGATGCGTTACCACTCCTGAGGCCTAAGGTGTTATGTCTCTGTGCCGGAAATTACAGAGCCGTACATTACCACCTGACCGGAACACGATAGTGCTGAACACTACCATTTAGCGGCAAGTATGTTAGGTAATGCGTTGGTGCCTACGCCCGCGAGCTCCGTCACTGGAGCTCAGCTCTACCACCAGTAAAATGTGTGTAAATGTGATGTAGATTATACTTGTATACAATTCAATTTGCCTTTTCGGGACTTTTAAAACATTCAAATATAAAAAAAAAGTATCGCCTAGGATACTTATGGCTCTTAATTGAATAGTATGTAAACCGTTGTCAGTCTAATTTCACCTCTATGCCCAACAGACGGTGAATCTAAAGTCGCTCGCAACATCCAACTACGGATCCGACGTGGACATCATCAATGAAGACGGAGAACTTGCGAGCGCTTATGAAGCGCAGAAAGGAATCAACAGGTGAGTCTGTTTCCGACCGATGATTACAGTGAAAGTTGCACCGCCCCTAATCGCATATGTCTTATGTGTGTCCGAGGATCGGATTCTCAAGAGTCCCTCTTTTGTGTGTGTGTGTTGTGGCAATTTAATTAGGCTAAAAAGCGCGCATGACCCCGCGGTTGGTGTAGATCGTAAGCGATCTACTCGGTTAAGCATTACGGGCGCGGTCGGGTGTGTGATGGATGACCGCTAGTGGCAAACTAAAATGCGCGTTTCCGTGCTTCGGAGGGCACGTTAAACTGTCGGTCCCTATCGATAGATAGCAGTCGTTAAACCTTGTCGGAGGCCTTATGGGTTTGAAAACATCCGACAGCGGGTTGGCCACTAACTCGTAACTCCACCAATCCGCATTGGAGCAGCGTGGTGGAGAAAGCTCCAGGCCTCCCTCCCCCTAAAAAGGGGAGAGACTCGTGCCCAGCAGTGGGACGTATAATGGGTTGCCATTATTATTATTATAATTAGGCTAAGAGCCCTTTCCGTTCGCCAATTGCCCTGTGCCTACATTTATGTCCATTTAAAAATAAAATGTGAGGCTGTTAACAAGTTTTGATAATAAATTATCCTGGTACATGTTACTTTCCCCGTGTATCCCCCAAAGAAGGCAGAGGTAATAAAAATAATAATAACAGGCATAGCAACAATTTCAAGTCACCCTTTATTGGGCAACTCTTTAGAAAACTTCATAAGCGCGACACAGTCCGTCATTCGTCATTGGTCGTACTGGTTGAGGTGTTTGCGGTTTCTACTCATACTTTCCCGATTAGTGGATCGGGAAAGTATGAGTAGAAACCGCATGGTGGATGGTTTCTCATATAATGCTACAAACAACTGTGAACTTTGCAGGCAACTACAGGAAGAACTGCTGGCGGAAAAGAAATTCTACTCCGAGCACATCACCAAAGCGAAAGCAGAGATTGAGAAACTTCGAGAGGAGAATGAGAAATATCAAAAGTGAGTCGATGTATTTTTATGTCTTAAAAATGGCAAAACAATCGTACACTTCATGTTGATGGTAATAGAATATTGTAGCTTACAAATATCTGAAGCTGATACTAAAAGGTCTTAACGATATTTTTTTTTATGTGATGGTACTGGTAGACAAGCATGCATTTCGCATGGATGTTAAGTGACGACCGCATCCTATAGACATCTACACAATGACAAGAGGTCAAAGTGCAGATGCTTTGCCACCCATGAGGACTAAGATCTTTTGCCTCTGTGAGTTATAACGCGGCCATACATTTACATCTAACCGGAACACGATAGTGCTGAACACTGCCATTTGGCGGTAGATAGACTAGGTAATGCGGTGGTGTCTACGCCCTCGAGCTCCCACACTGAAGCTCTACCACCAATAAAATTAAATTATGTGTGTCCACCTCTGGACTAAAGAATTTGTGACAGATATTAGTGGTAAATTACCGGAATACGGTAGAGCTGAAAATTACCAATACCAATAAATTTGTAACCCAAAGGATACTAAATAAAAAATTTTTTTTTTGTATTTTAGGTATACATTTCCATGAATTTAAAATGTGTAATATACCTTAATCTGCTGTTTTGTTACTTATTTTTTTCTTATTGCATTCTATTATTTTTTTATTTTTAAACAGCGGATTTAAATTTAATTTTGGAACATATTATTACGTTTCTTTTATTCCAGTGTCGAGGCATTTTCCCATTGGAGATTACCAAAATTAAGAAGATTGTGGGTAGATATTAATAAAGGACAATCGACAACTGTGCTGTACTCAGATAATGTTTGTTATAAGTTGACGCATTCGATTTTAAATGTGATACCGATTTAATTTGATATTTAAGGTGACATCGGTTTAATCTTGATTTAACTGACTGTTCTATTTATTTAATAAATGATTATTTTTAGGCACTTCATTTATTGTTTTAGTAGCTTTACAGGGTTAACTTTTATCCTAGGTCAAGTCATAACGACTTGTACTTGATAGCGTTTTTTGCTCTATCATTGCTAATCAATGACACTTTAAAGGAGCACATTTACTTGATGGTTATGCCTCTTTTTCGAGTCACTTTTCTGTATAACCATGGCTTTTATAAAGTCACTTGTCTGCGTTACCATGGCTCTTTTTAGAGGCGTTTATCTGTGTAACCTTGCCTCTTTTGAGAGTCGCTTACCTATGTAACCTTGCCTCATTTGAGAGTCGCTTATCTGTGTAACCATGACTCTGTTCAGAGTCACTCATCTACTCTGCATCTGCATCAATGCTCTTTTTGGAGCTACATATCGTTGTAATGAAGGCTCTTTTCGGAGCTACTCATCTTTATAATTTTCAAGTCTTTTAGAAACCACTTACCTGAGACACCAAATGTTTATACGGAACCATTTATCTGTAAAGCTCTTTTGGGAGCCACTTATTAGTATAACTAAGACTCTTTTGAAAACCACTTTGTAACATATCTGTGTAACCATGGCTCTTTTCAAAGATTATGTATCAGTGTAACCAACGCTCTCTACAGCGCAACACCTATGTAACTAACATTCCTTACGTCACGGAATCTGTGTAACCAAGGCTCTTTTCAGAGCCGCTTAGGTATCTGTGAAACCAACGCTCTTTACAGACAATATCTGTGTAACCAAGGCTCTTAGCAGAGCCGCTTAGTTATCTGTGAAACCAACGCTCTTTACAGAGCAATATCTGTGTAACCAACGCTAGTTTCATCGCGGTATCTGTGTAACCAAGGCTCTTTACAGATCAATATCTGTGAAACCAACACTTTGCAGTGCAACATCTGTGTAACCAATACTCTTTACTGAGCAATATCTGTGTAACCAACGCGCAACTCTCTTTTCATCGCGTAATCTGTGTAACCAACGCTCTTTGCAGATCAACATCTGTGTAACCAACGCTATTTACAGAGCAACATCTGTGTAACCAACGCTCTTTATCGAGCAATATCTGTGAAACCAGGGCTCTTTATAAAGAAATATCTGTGTAAGCAACGCTATTTACAGAGCAATATCTGTGTAACAAAGGCTCTTTTCAGAGCCGTTAATTTGTGTAACCAATGCTCTTTACAGAACAATATCTGTGTAACCAACGCTCTTTACACAGAAATATCTGAGTAACCAACACTCTTCACCGAGCAATATCTGTGTAACAAAGACTCTTTTCAGAACCGTTAATCTGTGTAACCAATTCTCTTTACAGAACAATATCTGTGTAACAAAGGCTCTTTTCAGAGGCGTTTATCTGTGTAATCAACACTCTTTACAGAGCAATATCTGTGTAACCAACGCTCTTTACAGAGCAATATCTGTGTAACCAACACTCTTTACAGAGCAATATCTGTGTAACCAACGATATTTACAGAGCAATATCTGTGTAACCAACACTCTTTACAGAGCAATATCTGTGTAACCAACGCTCTTTACAGAGTAATATCTGTGTAACCAACGCTCTTAACAGAACACTGTCTGTGTAACCAACGCTCTTAACAGAGCAATATCTGTGTAACCAGCGTTCTTTACAGAGCAATATCTGTGTAACCAATGCTCTGTAAGAGGAATATCTGTGTAACCAACGCTCTTTACACAGAAATATCTGAGTAACCAACACTCTTCACCGAGCAATATCTGTGTAACAAAGACTCTTTTCAGAACCGTTAATCTGTGTAACCAATTCTCTTTACAGAACAATATCTGTGTAACAAAGGCTCTTTTCAGAGGCGTTTATCTGTGTAATCAACACTCTTTACAGAGCAATATCTGTGTAACCAACGCTCTTTACAGAGCAATATCTGTGTAACCAACACTCTTTACAGAGCAATATCTGTGTAACCAACGATATTTACAGAGCAATATCTGTGTAACCAACACTCTTTACAGAGCAATATCTGTGTAACCAACGCTCTTTACAGAGTAATATCTGTGTAACCAACGCTCTTAACAGAACACTGTCTGTGTAACCAACGCTCTTAACAGAGCAATATCTGTGTAACCAGCGTTCTTTACAGAGCAATATCTGTGTAACCAATGCTCTGTAAGAGGAATATCTGTGTAACCAACGTTCTTTTCAGAGCAATATCTGTGTAGCAAAGGCTCTTTTCAGAGCCGTTTATCTGTGTAACCAACGCTCTTTGCAGATCAATATCTGTGTAACCAACGGTCTTTACAAAGCCATATCTGTGTAACCAATGATCTTTATAGAGCAATATCTGTGTAACCAGCGTTCTTTTCAGAGCAATATCTGTGTAACCAACGCTCTTTACAGAGCAATAACTGTGTAACCAACGCTCTTTACTGAGCAATATCTGTGTAACCAACGCTCTTTACAGAGTAATATCTGTGTAAACAACGCTCTTAACAGAACACTGTCTGTGTAACCAACGCTCTTTACAGAGCAATATCTGTGTAACCAACGCACTTAACAGAACACTGTCTGTGTAACCAACGCTCTTTTCAGAGCAATATCTGTGTAACCAACGGTCTTTACAAAGTAATATCTGGGTAACCAACGCTCTTAACAGAACACTGTCTGTGTAACCAACACTTTTTACATAGCAATATCTGTGTTATCAACGCTTTTTGCATCGCGGAATTTGGGTAACCCTCTACAGCGCTACATCAATGTACCCATGGTTCGTCTTAGAGCACCATTTGAGTGACCAAGGCTCTTTTCTCAGCAATATCAATGTAACAAAGGCTCTTTTCAGAGTTGCTTATCTGTGTAACCAACACTCTTAACAGAGCAATATCTGTGTAACCAACCCTCTTAACAGAGCAATATCTTTGTAGCCTTCCTTTCAGCGCTACATCAATGTAACCAAGGTTCGTCGCCCAGCATCATTTGAGTAACCAAGTCACTTTTCAAAGGAATATCTGAGTAAGTAACGGCCAAATACTCAAACGTCACTTTAATCTTAGTGGGACTTAAAAGCCTTCTGTCTTTATAAAACACGTTCAAACGATAGCTTAAAATTGAGTGACGTTTGCGTATTCGGCCATAAGGCACTTTTAGAGCCACATCTATGTAACCAACTCTTTTTTCCAGCAATATCTGTGTAACCAAGGCTCTTTTTAGAGTCGCACCATCAAAACCAAGAGCAACATCCCATCCGCCAGAAATTTATGTGAAGATGTTCATATGTAAATATGTTTTGATTTTAGACTGCTGAGTACGGACTTGAGCGCGGAACCGAAGAACAAGAGTCAAGAGTTCGCCCAGAACGAAATAATACGACTTGCGGCTGAAGGTTTGGCTGTGCAGGTCAGAAAAATGTTGAACTTATGGATTTTGTTTGTGTTTTTTTTCGGTGCTACAATATGGGGTTCTTCAAAACTGGCGTCAAAAGAGTCCTTCAGGGCTGGCAGCGCGTTGGCGACTCCCCTGGTGTTGCAAATGTTCATAGGCGACGGTGACCACTTACCATCAGGTGGCCCGTCTGCTTGTCTGTCAACTTAATGACATAAAAAAAATGTAATGGAAGTGGTAAACAAGTATGCAGTTCACATTGATGTTAAGTGATGACTGTACTGCCTATAGACACTTACACAAAGACCAAGGTCAAAATGCAGATGCGTTACCACTCCTGAGGCCTAAGGTGTTATGCCTCTGTGCCGGAAATGACAGGGCCGTACATAACCACCTGACCGGAACACGATAGTGCTGAACATTACCATTTAGGGGCAAGTATATTAGGTAATGCAGTGGTGCCTACGCCCGCAAGCTCCGTCACTAGAGCTCTACCACCGTAAAAATATTTGATATTAGGCATCATCATCATCAACACTCCAGACGAAAGATGTCCACTTCTGGACAAAGCCTTCCCCAAAAACGTCCACAACAGTGTTGTGCGTCATTAGGAGAGTAAGAAAAATGGGAAGGAAAAAATTGACTTCGGGCAGGAATCGAACCTGCGACCTCAGGATAACCAGTCCAGCCGCCTTACCACTAAGCTACCATTAGAATAACATAAAGGCATTTGATATGATTTAAAAAACACGCAGAAGAAGTCGCGTGCAAAACTATTGTCATGGCCTAAGGTGCTATGCCTCTGTGCAGGATATTACAGTTCCGTCTTCATCATAATCACCTTGTATATTCCTAACTCTTTATTCACAGGAGCGCGTAGACAAATTATCAGAGAGTTGCCGGCGGTATAAGAACCAGATAAGACTGCTGGTGGCCAGGCTGAAGGAGGCCGGCGTGGTTGACGTTCAGGATATATTGGAGGGGAATGGTAAGTGGTCCTTTTAGAATTCAGTTCTGGAGCGCGGCTTGTGGTAGTTAATAATGGCAACCCATTATACGCCCCACTGCTGGGCACGAGTCTTTCCCCTTTTTTTGGGGAGAGGCCTGGAGCTTACTCCACCACGCTGCTCCAAAGCGGATTGGTGGAGGTGGGTGGGTTAGTAGCCAACCCGCTGTCGGATGTTTTCAAACCGTCCATAAGGCCTCCGACAAGGTTTAACGACTGCTATCCATCGATAGCAACCGGGACCGACGGCTTAACGTGCCCTCCGGAGCACGGAAACGCGCATTTAATTTGCCACTAGCGATCACCCATCACACTACCCGAGCGCGCCCGTAGTGCTTAACCGAGTAGATCACTTACGATTTACACCAGCCGCTGGGCCATGCGCGCTTCTAAGATCTGTGGTAGTTAACTGGCAGAAAAAATAGAGGGTTAACGGAAAAATTTAACGGAGAAACGTATTACCATGTTCGTAACGTAACTTCATGCCTGTAATCCCCGATGCGGTAGGCAGAGGTAAATATATGCATTCAAGCATACATGCAAACACCCATGATACGCCGGTTAGGTTTTTAGCCCACGTAACAGGTGGCGAGCCTGTTGACATCTCCGGGCACATTACCAAACTTCGAGGTACTGGGGAATTTCCAGATAATGGAAAA
Source organism: Macrosoma leucophasiata (assembly GCA_036365455.1). Lineage (NCBI taxonomy): Eukaryota > Metazoa > Arthropoda > Insecta > Lepidoptera > Hedylidae > Macrosoma > Macrosoma leucophasiata. The sequence continues at coordinate 7,596,388 of JAWQUS010000015.1, forward strand.
AACCGGCGAGTCGTGGGTGTTTGCATGTATGATTAAATGCATGCATTTACCTCTGCCTACCCCTTCGGGGATTACAGGCGTGAAGTTACGTTTTTTTATCTTGTTTGACATGTATATCAATTGTTATTCACTTTAATTTATTTTGTTTGTTTTTGACGTGTCATAAGAGGTGCCCGTCACCCTAAATGAATAAATGAGTTTCTGATTCTGATTCTAAATTCTTATTCCAGACACTATAGTGTCTCAGAACACGTCGACGGCGTTGGACCTGGCGCCCGTGATGAGGAAGAAGGAGCGGGAGTACCTCGGCATGTTCGAGTACAAGGTGCAGGATGAGCCGATCATCATCAAGAAGTTGGTAACAGGTGCGTAATTTTTTTATGTAATGGAAGTGGGAAACAAGCATGCAGTTCACATTGATGTTAAGTGATCACTGCAGCCTAGAGACACTTACACAAACACCAAAGCCTAAATGCAGATGCGTTACCACTCTTTTTTTATTTAATGGAAGTGACAAACAAGCTTTCATTTCACATTTATGTTAGGTGATGACTGCAGCCTATAGACACCCACACAAAGACCAAGGTCAAAATGCAGATGCGTTACCATTCCTACCGTTACTTCTCTGTGCCGGAAATTACAGGGCCGTACATTACCACCTGACCGGAACACGATAGTGCTGAACACTACCATTTAGCGGCAACTATGTTAGGTAATGCGGTGGTGCATACGCCCGCGAGCTCCGTCACTAAAGCTCTACCATCAGTTTGCCGGTAGACCCATATTTCTCCTAAAATTGTTTGGCCGAAAATCAAAATCCGGAATTTCTTAATTCACTCGCATGTGATATTATGAAATAATAAAAATATTCCATATTAGCTGCCCCGACGAACTTCGTATCACCTTAGCAAAATATATTTAAAAAAAATGTCTAAAAATGTTATGAAAAATAGATGAATATAAAATAAATAATTTTAAATGCCTTAGTAGCGTAGTGGTAGCAGGCCACTACTATTACGCTGGAGGTCCTGGGTTCGATTCCCGGGTCGGGGACTATCAGAGATAACGGTTTAAAATCCTTTATCTCTGCTTCTATTGGGATTTTTCCATTTTCTGGAAGTTTCCCAGTACCCCGGAGTTTGGTAATGTGCCCGGAGATGGCAACAGGTTCGCCACCTGTTACATGGGCCAAAACGTAACTGGCGAGTCGTGGGTGTTTGTATGTATGATTGAATGCATGCATTTACCTCTGCCTACCCCTTCGGGGATTACAGGCGTGAAGTTACGTAATTTTAAATTCGGGCACTTTTTGAATTGCCAGTAATTGAAGTATATATGATCAAGTAAAAGGTGGTTAAGATGAAAAAAGGCATGCTCCGATGGTTCGGGCATATAGAAAGAATGTCGAATGAGCGAATGACTAAACAGATATACAATGCGAATGTGGATGGTTGCAGAGGCCCAGGAAGACCAAGACTACCATGACCAAATATGTCGAGTTCTGTCTGATGGTGGGGTCAAAAGTCTTCGGAAGGAATCGGCGTGCATGTATGAAGAGAATGATGAAGGTAGACGAGGCACGAGAGGTTTGTCAGAACCGGGATATCTGGCGCAAATTGTTAACTATATTACAAAATGTACTCCGTAATAGATTAATGATTTTGCAGGCCCAAATTACCCCTTTATTTACATTTTTTTTTCTCCAGACTTAAAACCAAGGATCGCCATAACCCTCCTGCCCGGTCTGCCGGCCTACATCCTGTTTATGATGTTGCGTCACACCGACCACGTCGATGACGAGCCCAAGATGCATCAGCTCATGAAGGCTGTGAGGACAGCTGTGAAGAAAACCTTGAAGCGACGTGGCGATAGCGTGGAATATAGCGCTCTGTGGCTGTCTAATATGTTGAGGTGAGTCTGAGTCTGATAAAATGGCGTTTTGGCTTAATGTGCTCAATATTTGAATATTGAGCGAATTAATTGTATCATTCAAATAATTTATTGCATCACATGTGGTTTTAGGATGTTACAAATAGTAATAGTTATCGCCTTTGAAGTTTTACAATATGCCGCCTTCACCCCTAAAAACGCAAATTAATTAAGGTTGTCACGTTTTTGGTTTTTATTTAATGTAATTGTAACGTGTCCGTTTACGTACGTTACGAACATAGGCATGTATATGAAAATCATAAAAATTTTACGCGTGTAATCCCCGAAGGGGTAGGCATACATGCAAACAAAATCGATGCGCCGGTCACGTTTTGGCCCATGTAACAGGCGGCGAGCCCTTAAATGTCTTTGCCTTTGGCGGCGTCGTGTGGCGGGTTGCTCACTTCCCTCTAAAATGGTCGAGGAGGGCAATGGCTGTCACATGCGTCATACTCGTGAACGGGTGCTGTTGGTGGGGACTGGTCTGTTCTGGTTTGCAGGGGCTACATCACATTTAGTAGATAGCAGTTTATTTGTATCTATGCTATGGACGTTGACATTATTTGATTTTTCACGATAATCTATCTGTACTAGATTTAAGCTCTCATTTAAAAGAGCTCTTCTTACTGAGTTTGTTGGGTAGCGGAGTTCTTCTCAGTAGTGACTGCACTTGGAACTCTGCTAAGTGAATAACATTGATCTTGACGAATAAGTTTTTCTTTTTCTTCATTTATTATCATTGAAGGAATTGAAAAATTTTATGATTATTATGTTTTAACCAAATAGTTTAAATTTTAATTTTTAATTTACTATTAATATATGATTTTGCTTTTGCTATATGTAATGGTTATTCGCTCTAGGTAGTTTATGATTTATTGACGTTTTGAAAGTATCTGTAAAGATCTATTCGAAATAAAAATATTTTCTATTTCTATTTCTATTGACATCTCCGGGCACATCACCAAATTTCTTACAATTGTAATGTACCTACCGATCCTAATATTCATCCATACGTTTTTACCTCCAATATAATCCGAATTCCAAAAACTTAGTAATAAAAATTTTAAATCTCGCAGCCCTTATCGCTCAGTACCAAGTAGTTGACATATTTTGTATGGGCTACTAGGTACCGCCCCCTCCGTCCCTCCCGTCGCACGCCCCGCGCTATTGCTCTGACGTTACACGTTCGTTGGAGGACTGTAGGTAATTAACACGTAAGTTTTCTTTAGACTGTGGTAATATGGTGTACAGCACGTGCACCCTGTAAGGGCATAGCAAAAATAAATATTAAAATCTAATTATAATCTGAATAAATATGCTCATATTAATTGTTTTATATCATTTCGCATTAACACATGCTTGTGAAATATATTTTTATTTAAAGAAAAATGGAAAGAAAAATTTGACTTCAGGCGAGACTTGAACTCGCGGCCTACTGGGAATCTAGTTCAGCCGCTCTTCCAATTGAGCTACTGAAGGACTTCAGTCTGAAGTCAAATTTTTCTTTCCATTTTTCTTTAAATAAAAATATGCTCATATTATTATTTATATAATTGTTTATGAATAATTTATAATGTACTTAATATTACCAATATTATTTTTATAAATCTAAGTGTAAATCACCATCATCACCATCAACACCATCTGGGCTACAAGCACTAGTCACAGTCATGAAAGAGGATTGTATGGAGAAAGGCTTACAATTGAATGTGGATAAAACTAAAGTATTAGTATTTGAAAGAGATGAACAGAGAACACATGCAAGGGTAGTAGTAGATGATGCAGTGTTAGAACAGGTTGATGAAATTGTATATCTTGGATGTGCTTTTAGCAAGGATGGTAGGTACACCACTGACATAGAAAGAAGAGTGCTTGCTGGGAATTGCGTGAATGGAGCGTTGGGTAAGCTGCTAGAATCTAAACATCTCAGCCAGCGGGCTCGACTAGCCGTACATAATGCTGTACTTACTCCAACGCTTTTATATGGAAGCGAGAGCTGGGTATGCAGGAAAGAGCATGAAAGTAAGTTGAACGCGGTCGAGATGAGATCTTTGCGCAAGATCTGCGGTGTATCACTCACCGATCGCGTTCGTAATGAAGATGTAAGAAAGAGACTTTGTGTGAATGATAGTATCGGTGTAAAAATGAAAAAAGGCATGCTCCGATGGTTCGGGCATATAGAAAGAATGTCGAATGAGAGAATGACTAAACAGATATACAATGCGAATGTGGATGGTTGCAGAGGCCCAGGAAGACCAAGGCTGACCTACCATGACCAAATAGGTCGAGTTCTGTCTGATGGTGGGGTCAAAAGTCTTAGGAATCGGCGTGCATGTATGAAGATAATGATGAAGGTAGACGAGGCACGAGAGGTTTGTCAGAACCGGGATGTCTGGCGCTCTACACTCTCTGCCTACCCCGTTAGGGACCTGGCGTGAAGATACATACATAAGTGTAAATATAATTTTAATCTATATAATTCCAATCATTCATAATATATTCTATTGCACTTTGGTATAATATTCATTTACTTTGTAGAAGCATTTGTTATTGAGAAAACCAGTGAAAGTTATTACAAATTTGTCACAATTATCAACTTCTTTAATATACTTGGGGAGAGCGTTATATAGTCTTATTGACATACGAGTAGAATATGGTCCACTTTGATGTATTGCTAAATTACTAGAAATTAAAGAAAAAAACGCAAAGAAAAATTTTACTTTAGGCAGGAATCGAACCTGCGACCTCAGGATAACTAGTCCAGCCGCTTTTTATTATCCTGAGATTAATAAAAAGCGGCTGGTTATCCTGAGGTCGCAGGTTCGATTCCTGCCCGAAGTCAAATTTTTCTTACCGTTTTTTTTCTTTAATTTCTAAAGTTCACTCGCATGTGTACACTTTCAATGTACACATGCGAATGTACGCATGTGTCACTTTTAATGTACGGCCCTGTAATTTCCGGCACAGAGGCATAACACCTTAGGCCTCAGGAGTGGTGACGCATCTGCATTTTAATCTTGGTCTTTGTGTGGGTGTCTATAGGCTGCAGTCATCACTTAACATCAATGTGAACTGAAGCTTGTTTGCCACGTCCATTACATAAAAAAAAATGTGTTATTGCGAAAAATAAGTATTCCAAATAGCTAAATTACTGTTTGGTAACAATAACTTATTTCTTTTCCTTATTATAGAGTAGACATCGGGGACAAACAGTCGGTTCCGTTTTATAGTTGATTTGACAGACGTATGTATGGCTTTTTCGCGTTAGCTGTCATGTTAGCATGGGAAAGTGTAGGTAGATAAAATTGGAACCATTTTACCAAGGGGAATGTCCTGTCTAGTACTTAAGTACATATAGGTTTGCGCTTTCATGTCTAAACAGTAAATCTGGGTTACTTAAAGAGAGGGTGTCACCCCCAAATGGGTGGCACCCGGTGCGGATCGCCCCCACCGCCTCCCGCCAGCCACGCTACACCGCGGACACTCCGCCAAAATTCCATACAAACGCTTAATTTGGTTTCAATTACACAGACATCAATCAGTGACGTGTATTTACACGCGCACCTGTGTGCGTAGTACGAAGAGAATACCAATCGTCTCCCACAGCAGGAGTGGAGGTTGGGTGAGGCGGGGCAATCGGACGGGACGTCGAAGTGTCCATTCTATACGTAGTATAATAATAATAATGGCAACCCATTATACGTCCCACTGCTGGGCACGAGTCTCTCCCCTTTTTTTTGGGGGGAGGCCTGGAGCTTACTCCACCACGCTGCTCCAATGCGGATTGGTGGAGGTGGGTGGGTTAGTGGCCAACCCGCTGTCGGATGTTTTCAAACCGCCCATTAGGCCTCCGACAAGGTTTAACGACTGCTATCTATCGATAGCAACCGGGACCGACGGCTTAACGTGCCCTCCGAAGCACGGAAACGCGCATTTAATTTGCCACTAGCGGTCACCCATCAGACTACCCGACCGCGCCCGTAGTGCTTAACCGAGCAGATCGCTTACGATCTACACCAGCCTCTGGGCCATGCGCGCTTCATACGTAGTATTATTACATATTCTCTGGCTACGCCACTGACTAACTAATATTTACATAACATTTCAGGCTCCTGAACAACTTGCGCCAGTACAGCGGCGACGCGGTATACCAGGCGGGCAACACGCCGCGCCAGAACCAACAGAGTCTGCGCATATTCGACTTGTCCGAGTACCGACAAGTGCTCAGCGATATCGCTATTTGGATATATCAGGGTGAGTTCCGCTTCTTTTTTTTTTTAAGTTTATTCATGACAATAGATACAGAGTCTTTCAGTCGTATACATATTGAATTTCACATTTCTTTAAATTAATGAATATCCATATGGAAGGTGACGATGATTAAATGCTTCCATGAGGAATATGATGAGATGATGGGGTGGCTCCAGTAAAGCGATGGGGACTTTACAAGGAGTGTTTACGAGGTTTTGGAGGCAATACGAAAAATCACTTTTCACTTCATGATAGCACTTTCTTACACTCGTGAACATTATCGAATGCTTTATGATAGAAATCCCACCATTTTTACACATAAAAACGCGACTATACACAAATTTCGAAAATAATATCACGCAGCGACACAGCTCTTTTCCGCGTTCCCGGCAAAACCTCGAGTTCCGCTTCAAATATACAGTGTGTCCAATAAATAAATAAAAAATATAAAATAAGCTTACACTCACAGCCCCACACTAGGTATTAACCTGTGTCGTGGATGCCGTTGTACACATACAACACATACACAAACACGCAGACCCGAAACAAATATCTGTTAGGCCATGCAAGTATTTGTCACGGTGCGGGGATCGAACCCGCGACCCTTCGAATCAAATGGTCGTCTCACACCATTGGACTAACGGGATTTGTCAAATATATATATATATATATATATATATATATACAACGTGTAACAGGATTGAATGTACAACCCGAAACCAGTTAGTTCAGAATCGATACCCGAATCGATTTCAGACATTTTTGATATGGGTGATATTTAGTCCCCAAAATTAATGACAAGGGCAATTATGGTCACCCATTTGGCGAACAGTCAATACAAACGAAAAAGAGACTAACGTCTATCCAAAATAGAATGCTAGTCTCAACAAGTTTATTAGAATTCGTTGAGACGTGCTTATTATTAAAAATAACAATTTAAAAAATAAAATGGTGAAAAATAAATATTACTAGCGAGTGTTAAATAAGGGTACGCAATGAACTACATCGTACATCACTTACTTTTTTCGGTTCGTGTTTTATTTGAAGCCGTAGGTAGAGGTAGGGTAAGTATGCATAGAGTGTGCATACACATTACACATTACAAATTAAGGACAACTTATTTCTGAAAAAAAATACATAATACACATGTAATTTCAGTTCGTGTATTATGATTATAACTCGATTTTCTAATCGAGGTGTTAGATAGTGTGCATTAATCCCGTTACATTATATATATATTCCACTTGAAATATACAGTTAAATATAGTGTGGCCAATAGACGTCGCTATTGCCACCCCAAGCGAATCGGTATTGCCACCCCAAGCGAATCGCTATTGCCACCCCAAGCGAATCGCTGTTGCCACCCCAAGCGAATCGCTATTGCCACCCCAAGCGAATCGCTATTGCCACCCCAAGCGAATCGCTATTGCCACCCCAAGCGAATCGCTATTGCCATTTCATTACATTGTAATAAAATGTGAAGAAAAATTATTCATTGTGTGTAAGTAAGTACACAAAGCAGTTATACTTCTTCAGCGTAACCATCCAATAAATCAGAATTATAACAAAACGAACTTAAACGTAACTTCACGCCTGTAATCCCCGAAGGGGTAGGCAGAGGTAAACGCATGCATTCAAGCATACATGCAAACATCCACGATTCGTCGATTACGTTTTGGCCCTTGGTTGAATTGTCAATAACATTAACTTTAACGTAATATTTTTTAATGGTGGTAGAGCTCCAGTGACGGAGCTCGCGGGCGTAGACACCACCGCATTACCTTATATAGTTGCCGATAAATGGTAATGTTCAGCACTATCGTGTTCCGGTTAGGTGGTAATGTACGGGCTGTAAATTCCGGCATTTCCTTTAATTTTCTATTCTACATCAATGTGAACTGCATGCAATTTGCCACTCCAGTACATAAAAAAAAAATTGGTCCAAACGAATCTAAGTAAAGAATTATTGGATATATTTTTGGTTTTTTAATAAGAAATATAAATATTTACCCCCTTATTCAGACACGTACATTAGATACGTTTTAGCTATAGAATGCTTTGTCTTTGTCACCTGCATTGTGAAATGTGCAGGATAGAAAAAGACAAAGGCGAGATTAGCACTTTAGCTAAAATACGTTTAAGAGGGTCATTCTATAAATAAATATTTAAAAAGTTATAATTTAAGAATTTTTAAGTTTAATATGATTTATGCCTAATTCATCTACTTACGGTTTGACTTTTTATTTTACCATTTTATCTGCAGGCCTGATCAACCTCCTGGAGCGTCAGCTGGAGCGGCTCATCGTGCCCGCCATCCTGGAGTACGAGGAGATCAGCGGCCTCTCGGGCCCGGCGCGGGCCACCCCCCCCTCGCCCCCCAGCGCGGGCCCCGCGCGCCTCAAGCAGGAGCTGGCGGCCGCACACGACCACCTCCGGACGCACGCCGTCGAGCCGCCGCTCAGGGTCGTCATATTTAAACAGGTAGCTTTCTGAAATGTGGCCTGTTGTATAATAGTACATTTTTTTTACAATTAGACAGAAGGAAAACCCAGAAACAGGTATCACAAAACTTTTTCTTTATAGTTTCGCCATGTCCGTCTGTCTGTCTGTCTGTCCGTCCGCGGTTTAGCGCAAAAATTATTAGTACTAGAAACTTGAAATTTGGCACAAGTATACACCTTAATTACGCCGAAAAAGTGGTAGAAAAAAAATGTGAAAAAAAATTATTTTAGGGTAACCGACTGCCTACTAGTAACGCGCGGATATTTTTTTTATTTTCGATTTTCATATAGTGTGGGGTATCGTTGGATAGGTCTTTTAAAAATATTATGGGTGTGGAAACATTGATTTTCGATTTAGTTAACTGTTCGTGACTTATTAAGCTTTAAAGTGCAAATTTTCGTTAGACTCAAGTGTCCCCCCCCCCTACAGACTAAACGGTTGTTGTTAGAAATTCAAACGTTACGGCGATAGTAGCTACATGTAACGAAATTAAAAGGAAAACTATCACACCTAAGTTGGTCGTGCAAGTTTGCGAGTAATAGTCGACCAAATAAAATAAATAAATAAATAAAAATTGTTTATTTATAAAATAGATCACAACATACATGAAATTTCTTAACTATATAAAATAAGGGATGGTTTGTATTCGTACCTGAACTAGGTTGAACCTGTGTTTCAGGCGTCCAAATGTATTTAACTAGAAAATTTCGAACAACTCCATAGAAAATATATATTTTTTTTTTCATTACATCTCTTACTCTGTAACTACGGAACCCTACAATGCGCGTGGTCCGACACGCACTTGACCGGTTTGTCTATCATCATTGTCTATCATCTCATTCCCCGGGCCTATCTGCCCCCGAAACGTCGGGGGCGTGATCATTATAGGGATGCTGGTACACGGGAAACTGGCTGTGGGTTTTTTTTGTTTTTTTTTTACTCCATCAACTATTCCCCCGCGTACCGCTTACAATTGGTCCTGTTCTAAATTAAATAAAAATAGGTTCCCTATTGTGAGGGGCCAAACGTCCGCGCCATCACTCTGGCCTAAGCCGGGCGGCGCAGCCGCGGACCCGGACGACAATTCTGTTCCACGACCGGGGGTTGATGGTTGGGGCTCGAACCCTCCCAGTACGATGCGGGTGGGTGGGGCTTGTCAACAGTGTTGTGTGTGTCTGTGTGAATGTTTGTATGGGCGGCCTTTACCGTGATCCGGGGGATCGGGGCCTCCGGGGGGATGGGGTGGGCGACATCGGCTCGACGCGCCCCCGGTGATGTAGGGGGGAGAATCTCGCGCGGCAACAGACGACCCTCGGGCGGACGACTGTGGAGAGGGGCGAATCCGCGGAGATGCTCGTGGGGTCCATTGTCTGCGCGGTCACGGTCAAGACGGACCACGAACTCCTCCACGGATTCAACCCCTAGGTCCCGGGCGATGACGTCGTTACGCACGTACCTACCCGCGCCTGTGATCAGCCGTAGAAACACGTTCTGCTGCACCTGAAGACGACGTCGCTGCGTCGCGGAGCATAAGGCATACCATGCAGGCGCAGCGTACGTCAGCCTCGAGCGGACATAGGTCTTGTATAACCGGATTTTGGTCCGGAGTGGCAGTCTCGATTGCAACACCGGGCGCAGCATCGAGCGCGCAGTTGCCGCCTGTTGCACAACGTGATTCACCGTGGGCACCATGCGGAGCGCGCGGTCGATGCTACACCCTAGGTATTTCACTGTAGACTGCCAGGCTATGTCCTGGCCTCGCAGTCGAAGCGGCAGTGGGTATTGGCGGACTCGTGTTACGATAGCGGCCGTCTTGTCTACGTTGACGGCCATCCGCCATTTGTCCAGCCACTCCGGCAGCAGGTCCAGCAGGTGTTGCATTTTAGCGATTGCTTTATGCAACCGAGCAGATGTCGCTATGTAGGCGCTGTCGTCGGCAAACAAGGACAGCATGACGTCCCTCTCTGGGAGCGTCGTCTGTGTACGCCGCGTAAAGGCAAGGCGACAGACAGCTGCCTTGTGGTACTCCGGCACGGATTGGATGCTGGGCAGAATCACAGCCCTCCACCGTAACGTAGAATCGCCGATCTTGGAGAAAGTCAGCTACCACCCTATAGATGCCAGCTGGTAATTTGGTGATCGATAGCGACTGGGGCCGACGGCTTAACGTGGCCTCCGAAGCACGGAAACGCGCATTATAATTTTGCCACTAGGAGCCGCTTATGGTCGTCATATTTAAACAGGTAACTTTTTTTATTACGCATACACTCAACCGCACTCTAGGTATAAACCTGGGTCGTGGGTGCCGTTGTACACACACAACACATACAGACATCCGGACATCCAGACCCGAAACAAATATCTGTAGGCCATACGAATATTTGTCCCGGTGCGGGAATCGAACCTGCGATCCATCGAATCAAACGGTCGTTTCACACCGATGGACTAGCCGGGTCGTCTAATAAAAAATACAAAAAAAAATTCATAGAAATCGATTTAATCGTCTAAGATAGTTCGTAACTACAATGTACTCTTGAATTGAAGTCTTATTCGTTCGTATCTTAATCGTTATTAAGAATTGAGTCTAACATACTCAATAGGGAATCGGACAACTTTTGAGGATGTGTCTAAAATTATTCTTTATACGTTTATTGAACCATTTTTTTTTTTAATGTAATTAAAGTGGCAAACTAGCGTGCAGTTCACATTGATGTTAAGTGATGACTGCAGCCTATAGACACCCACACAATGACCAGAGGTCAAAATGTAGATGCGCTGCCACTCCTGAGGCATTAGGTGTTATGCCTCTGCGCCGGAAATTACAGGGCCGTACATGTTAAAGTACCAGAAACTACACATACATTTTATAATTTCAAAATTGCCGCGTAAACGGTGCCGATGACTCTGAACAATGTGACGTCAACTGTTTGCAATCAAAGTGAATCACACAAGTGCAAATTAATTTTGTTGAATTTCGTATACCTTATTTTTCGTGTAAATAACATAGAAAATATCCAAAAAAAGAGCCAATAAATCAAAGTATCACTTGTGTTAAATATTTGTTGTACAAACATATGACGTCATGTCCTGTGATTGATGTTTCGTTCAACATGGAGCACAGATAAAAAATATTAAAATTATTACATTTTATTTTGCAATTAAAAAATATAAATCATTAATATTTCACGAAAATATTTAATGAGTCATCGTATTATTTCACAAACATTCATTCTAATCATAGTTTACATTTATTTTCGATAGCTGTCCGATTGCCTATTGAACTAGTTTCAATCTTAAGTATCTTAACAATTGAATCTTTCTTCGCAGTTATTCTACTACATCTGCGCGTACAGCTTGAACCAGCTGCTCCTCCGCAAGGACCTGTGCTGCTGGGCCAAGGGGCTCCAGATCCGGTACAACATCTCGCACCTCGAGACCTGGATCAAGGAGCATCTCGCTGAGTATGGACAGAAGAGCGTACGTATCACCATCACTTCGACCGAATTATGAATATACGTTATAAGAAGTCTGTTTTGAAAGGAGATTTTGTGAGCTCGGCTCTGTTTCGTACACGTCCTCAATAAATGGGTAAATTAAAGAAGCCGAAAAAAATACAATTAATTTATTCAAGAATATATTTTAGAGCAACCACATATAATTCAAACGATTTTATCATTTTCAACCATGTTCAACATGGCGGGGATACAGCCGACGCTTGGGATAGTACCTATGTAGATAAAACAAAACTAATGCTATCTGTATCTCACTAGTGCATCATATCACATGAAATCGATTTCGATAATATTTAGATAATATTACTTTTTTTCTCCAAGTACTATATAATCAAAAAAACAATTTGAAAAATGAAAATGTCAAAATGACATCGCCCGCCATATTCGCCATGTTGGTTTTGATTTGCAATTCTAACTGCAAATAATGTTTTGTAACTGCAAACAAAGCTAAATAAGTGAAAATATGCAGTAAAAATCGTTTTTATGTTGATTTTGCCTGTTTAATGTTATTGTGTACAATACATGGCCGGAGGTCCATACATTTTTGCAACATCTCCTTTAAGTTCTAAAACCAAAACGCCTGTTTAATTGTAATAGCAACAAATGTATATTAGAAATTAAAGAAATACGGAAATAAAAAATTGACTTCAGGCAGGAATCGAACCTACGATCTCAGGATAACCAATCCAGCAGCTTTAACATTAAGCCTGGGTTGCACCAAGATATTTGTTAAAGTTATTTTAACATTTCACATCCTTCTCTAATTTAAAGAAATATTTCAGATTCATTTTCACTATTTTATTTCTTAAATTATTATCTATACATACAATAAAACAGTAAAATCCGCGTGTCTGTACATTGTATATGTTTACGAAAAACCAATTGGCGGCGATGTTAAAATAGTATTAGAACACTTTTCAATGAATTTTAATTTTTTTGTCTGTCTGTTTGTCCCTTTGTCCAGGCTTATCTCCGAAGATACTGGACGGATTCGAATGAATCTTTTTGTGCTGTATAGAAACATTAGAAACTAAGCCTGGCCAACATTTAGGCTACGTTACTGAGTTACTGCGGGAAAATCACTCATTCCCACGGGAATCTCTACATTTAATTTCATTTTCCTATACAAATAGTCCGTATCTATCAAACCTTTTTTTTTTTTTTTTTTTTTTCCTTTATTATAGTATAAATTAACAAAGTTTTAATATAATATCACTTAATGCTAGCATTGAAAAAACCAATAAGGTTTGTTAGTATGCTAACCTAATTTATGTCGGTAGGCAGGTAAAAAACTGTACATACAATAATTTAGTTGAAAACATTATTTGACACATTATTTCATTCTGAAGCAATACAAAGTTTGCCGGGTCCGCTAGTTTATAATAAAATGCACGTCTCAACGAGCCCTTATGAACTTTTTGAGACTAGCATTTTATTTTGGATAGACCTTAGTCTCATTTTCGTTTGTTTTGACTGTGCACAAAACGGATGACCATACATTGCTTATTATTATTTTTTTTTAATGTTATGTAAGTGGCAAAAATGCATGCAGCTCACATCGATGTTAAGTGATGACTGCAGCCTTGTGTGGATAGACACCCACACAAAGACCAAGGTCAAAATGCAGATGCGTTACCACTCCTGAGGCCTAAGGTGTTATGCCAATTCAATCAATTCCAATTAATAATGGAATAAAATATTACCTATATAAAAATCGATTCAGTTATCGATTCCGAACAAACTAGTTTCGGGTTGTTCAGTTAATCCTGTTACACGCTGTTTAAAATTTAAAACACTTGATATTACAGGTGGAAGAGACCCTATCGGTGTTGCGTCCCATCACGCAAGCCGTGCAGCTGCTGCAGGCGCGCAAGTCCATGGCCGACGTCATCTCCACCGTCGACATGTGCCAGGACCTCTCGGCCATGCAAGTCTGCAAGGTAAGTCTAGACGTCTAGAATCAGAATCAGAAACTCATTTATTCATTTAGGGTCATAGGCACCTCTTATGACACGTCAAAAACAAACAAAATAAATTAAAGTGAACAACGATTGATATACATGTCAAACAAGATAAAAAATATACGTAAAGTCAAGAATATCACTAAGATAAAACTAAATATAATATGTTAATGTAAAAAGTATATCAGTAGAATGTATCATTTCCCCTTTACAAACTGATAACAAAGAGTAAAAAGAAAAGAAAAAGAGTCTTTCTTTGTCATTCACCGGCAGAGTTCTAGACGTCTGTAGATGACGGTGGATTTGCTGCCACATAAATCGAGATAAAGCCTTTTAACACCATTAAATGAGGGCTACTATCCCAGCTACTTCTGCCCTGATGCTGCAGGGCGGCGTTTGGGGGCTGGGATGGAGGAAGTGGGCATCGTGGATTCATGCATGCTCATGGCGTTGGCATCAAAGTCCTGCTAGGACTTCTGTTTTTATTGTGATCAGTTGGCGCTACTGGCGAGTGGAGTCCTGGAGTATAGATATAAAGGGTTAAATATTTATATACAACTTGGTAGACGAGGCACGAGAGGTTTGTCAGAACCGGGATGTCTGGCGCTCTACACTCTCTGCCTACCCCGTTAGGGACCTGGCGTGAAGATACATACATACATACATATACAACATGTAACGGGAATAATGCACACTCTTAAACATCTCGATTAGAAAATCGAGTTATTATCATAATACATGAACTGAAATTACATGTTTCAGTATTTAATATTTTTTATTTAAGAAACAAGTTGTCCTCAATTTGTACGAACAGTGTGCACACCCTATGCATACTTACCCTACCTCTACTTACGACCACACATAAAACACAAACCAACTCACACACATACACTGTCTCAATGTGATGTAGCGTAACCTGCGTACCCCTATTTAACACCCGCTAGTAATAAGATTCATTTTCACTATTTTATTTCTTAAATTATTATTAATAATAAAATGCACGTCTCAACGAGTTCTAATAAGCTTGTTGAAACTAGCATTTTATTTTGTATAGACGTTAGTCTCATTTTCGTTTGTATTGACTGTTCACCAAATGGACCATAATTTCCACAACTGTAATTAATTTTGGGACAAAATGTTACCTATATCAAAAATGCCTATAATTGATTCGGTTATCGATTCTGAACAAACTAGTTTCGGGTTGTTTTTTTTTTTAATCTTATGGAAGTGGCAAACAAGCATGCAGTTCACATTGATGTTAAGTGATGACTGCAGCCTATAGACACCCACACAAAGACCAAGGTCAAAATGCAGATGCGTTACCACTCCTGAGGCCTAACGTGATATGCCTCTGTGCCGGTAATTACAGGGCCGTACATTACCACCTGACCGGAACACGATAGTGCTGAACACTACCATTTAGCGGCAAGTATATAAGGTAATGCGGTGGTGCCTACGCCCGCGAGCTCCGTCCGTAAATTGTGCATTCAATCCTGTTACACGTTGTATAAAAAACGTAACTTTTAGCCTGTGATTTCTCGAAGGGGTAGAAAGCAAACAAGCATACCTGCAAGCACCCTCGATTCGCCGGTTACGTTTTGCCCCATGTAACAGGTGGCGAGCCTGTTGACATCTCCGAGCACATTACCAAACTCCGAGGTACTGGGAAACTTCTAGAAAATGGGAAAATCCCAATAGAACCAGAGATAAAAAAAATCACACCATTATCGTACCGTTGAAAACCAGCGTCGAGCTTCGGCTAGGCAGAATGCTGAACTGGAATCCATTTGGTGCAGCCGTGAGACATGGCCAAATGTATTTTTTTTTAATATATAATTACTATGTATTTAGGTATTAGGTATATTATACACGGTTGGTATCGAGATACGCATTGTTTTTTTTTTTATTATTTTTATTTATTTCATTATGTAGGTTTTTTTGGTTTTTGTATTAAGTGATTGTATTTCTGTTTTTGTGCTTATGATTGTCTATTTATATTTTAATTGGCTATGTATTTTTTGATTCGTTCTCGTGTACCAACTCATTTTCGTTTTGTATATATTATATTGTTTTTAATTATTTTTTTTGGGCATGTCTTAGGACTGCTTCAATAAAGTTATTTCATTCATTCATTCATTCATTCATTTATCGCCGATAGTCTCCGACTTGCATTTAAACTATATGTTTTGACAATAACCCACATTTTAAACAAATCATAAAAGGGTCGTCCTTTTATTTCAGATATTGAACATGTATACTCCCGCGGAAGACTACGAGGTGAAGGTAACGCGTGAGTTCATTCACGAAATACAGAAGTTGATGCAGGAACGGACTGGACCGCAAGCCCACAGTCAACCGGTGAGCATCATGAACGTAACATTTTTTTTATGCAATAGAAGTGGCAAACAAACATGCAGTTGCCATTTTTAATTATTGTAGCACCGAGGGAACACCTCAGAGAGAAGTTCGTTCCACAATTTACACGTTCTGATTAAAATGGACCACGAAAACCGCATCGTTGACCACTGCCAGGTGTCCAGTCGGTGAAGGTGGTACTTCTCTTCGGCGTATAGTACAGTCAGAGAATATGTAATAATACTACGTATAGAATGGACACTTCGACGTCTCGACCGATTTCCGCGCATTACTCAACCACCTCCCCTCTTATGGGCGACGGGTGGTATTTAGTACGTGCTACGCACACAGGTGCACGTGTAAATACACGCCACTGATTGATGTCTGTGTAATAGAAACCAAATTAAGCGTTTGTATGGAATTTTGGCGGAGCGTCCGCGGTGTGGTACAGTGTAGGAAATGAGACGGTGGCAACATTTCGAACCACGGCAATTCGGCAGACCACTCACTCACCATTGTAGAGGCGGTATATAACACAGAGACTAACCCCCTTATTCATAAACGTACATTAAATACGTTTTAGCTATAGAATGCTTTGTCTTTGTCAGTTGCATTGTCAAATGTGCAGGGTAGAAAAAGACAAATGAGAGATTAGCAACAGCAACACTTTAGCTAAAATACGTTTATGAATAAGAGGCACAACACCTTAGGCCTCAGGAGTGGTAACGCATTTGCATTTTGACCTTGGTCTTTGTGTGCGTGTCTATAGGCTGCAGTCATCACTTAACATCAATGTAAATTGCATGCTTGTTTGCCACTTCAATTACATAAAAAAAAAGAGGGCTTGTCTGGCAGGCTCAGATGCTCGGGCCTGACAGTATTCGGCAGCTTTTTATTAATTTACAATATTTCTCTTCCAGCAAAACCTTCTAATGGACTCGAAGTTGATATTCGCTGTGCAGTTTCACTACAGTCCATCCGCCATCCGCCTTGAAGATATTGAGGTGCCCGAAGTACTGGAATTGGATGGTCTGCTTACCAAGATCTAAGTTCGGCGCGAAGGTTATTGCATTTGTGCGTATAATATTAATTTATGTAGTTGACAATCAGACATTCCATTTAGTTTATTTTTTGTATAAAATAGAAAAGCGTATTTTATTGTTTTTTCCCGTCCTAGATTGAACCCGCGACCATCGGATTAAGCGGTCGACTGCTAGAGCCAGTGAATCGTTAAGATTTAAGATTGAAAATTCGTATATAATAAATAAACTAAAATACGTTTACACTCACAGCCCCACAGTAGGTATAAACCTGTGTCGTGGGTGTCGTTGTACACATACAAAACAAACACCCAGACCCGAAACAAATATCTGTAGGCCATACAAATATTTGTCCCGGTGCGGGATTGAACCCGCGACCCTCCGAATAGTCATCTCACACCGCTAGACTACCCGGGTCGTCACTTGGAAATCACGTAATTTTTTTTTTTGCCAAACTACAAAATCTTTTTTTTTTGTTAAAAAATACAGTTGCTTTGAAAGCCTCCGCCTGGTTTTAAAGTTTGTTAAAAAGCAGGCAAGTCTGGTGTAGGTCAGGTGAGATGTGTTATTGAAAAATTATGAATATTTAATCTGCACTTTTAACAACTATTGTGATGTCTATGACTAGGTTTCTATACTATTATGATTATAATGTAGAGGTGTAAAAAACATTTTTTTTTTCAATCAGCCCATGACATTTCAATTTTATTAATCTATATCTATACTTCAAAATTATTTGAAATTTCGTTTTCTTTCTTTTTTTTTTCTTATCTGTTTTCCTTTTTTTTTTTGACATTGTCACCTCTATATTAAAATTGTAGATACTAATATAGACAATACAAGATAATTTAATAGAATTTGTAATGTGTTACGTTCATTATATTGAATTGTTAAATAATAATATACATGTAAGATATAATTGTACTTTTTTTATATAATTGTTTTTCCGAAATTTTATTGTTTATTATTTTTATGTCAATGACGTTTTAATAAATAGACACGCCCATACGCAAATATTGCAAAAAGTGTAAAGGAGATGTTGCGAGATCGGCTCTGTTTCGTACACGTCCTCAAAAAATGGGTAAATTAAAGAAGAATCCGAAAAAATACAATTAATTTAATCAAGAATATATTTTAGAGTTACAACCACATTTAATTCAAACGATTTTATCATTTTCAACCATGTTCAACATGGCGGCGATACAGCCGACGCTTCTTTAAATTGGAAATCGTTAAATTTAATTTCTTAGTATTAACACATGAAATCGATTTCGAAAGTATTTAGAAACAAAAACAAAAAAAAATAAAATGACAAAATGACATCGCCCGCCATATTCGCCATGTTGGTTTGAGTTGCAATTCTAACTGCAAATAATATTTTGTAACTGCAAACAAAGCTAAATAAGTGAAACTATGCAGTAAAAAAACGTTTTTATATTGATTTTGCCTGTTTAATGATATTGTGTACAATACATGGCCGGAGGTCCATACATTTTTGCAACATCTCCTTTATATAACACTCGGCGGTGGCCAGCCAGTTCCTTTGCTTGACATGTTACGTGTCTAGATATGATACAGTCGCCCTAGAAAGGGAAAGATATATGCCAAGTCTGTTTGTTAAAAATAGATGAATGTATTTTTCGATGTGCTGCCTGGCCCTATAAGCGCGTGATTTATAAGATGTCATTGGTTTGTGTACTTAAGTTCTTAATGTCGACTTGTTAATGATATTTAGCTGTTTGATAGAAAATTACATTTAGAATAAAGAAAACTATATGAATTATGATATAATATGTACATTACACAAATATAATTTATTGTAATATTAAATCAACTATGAAAATCTTGCCATTTATGCTACTCAGTTGTCAAATGCGTTCTCATATTAGGTGCCTTTTTCCTGTCGAGTGTATTTGCATCCGCATGCGGGTGTGCCGAGCATGCTAACTAATCTTCATCATCCCTCCCTCCGCGCGAAACGCAAAAGAGGGGTATGGTTCGGGGATTGAGGCGAATCCTCGTACCCTGGGCCTATCTGCCCCCGAAGCGTCGGGGGCGTGGTACGACGTGGGGACTGTGGTACGCGAGGAAACTCGCTGAGGGAGGTCATATACACACATTTAAAAAAAAAAATTTAGTTTTTTAGTTTGTTTTTTTTTCGTGTCACGGATTCCGTCGTTTCATACAATCTTTTCCTTTGACGCGTGGCACCCGTGTGCGGGGTGTGGAGCATGGCTTTTTTATGTCCAATCTGTATACGACTGTATCTGTTAGCGGCACGCACCAAATTACAACGGTGCGGATTTTTTGTTCTGCGTGTGGTTCGCAGACGTGTTTACCCGCTTGACAGGAAAAGGGCCCTAAGACTAGCCTAGACAATAAAATTTAAGTCTAAGAATGAATCATTCCAGAATAAATAGTTACCAAATAAAATTTAAATATTACGGTATTTTAACTTCTTTATTCAAATACTTGTATTTGATTGCAATTATACAGACAATATCTGATACTGATCGGTATAACCCTAGCTCTAATCTAGGGTTGGCCCGTCGATACGTACATTTAAATTATGACAAATATCACTTTCTTACCGCTTTCGTTTACTGATTACATATTACTATAAATACTCAATTGAATACAAAAAACATTCCATTTTAGGCTTTAAAAGTACAGTATGCCAAAAGAAATATTGCGCATCGATCTTAGGAAGGAGACTTCGGCTTATTTCGGGTCTGTAGAGCGTCTCTTTCACACCTTACCGACGTGACGTTAGTCTACTATTTTGATCAAGTTTTGACCAATACCGGACTATCAGTGCTTACGTAGTGTGCAGCAGAGATAACGCTCTACCGAGTCGAAACTGGCCGATTGTGTCTTTCGTAGACTCGTTGTGGAATATTTCTTGCTGGGTACTATACATATCGTGCTGGCTTATCGATTGTTTTTATAAAAAAAGTTAAGATGATTTACTGATTTGCTACAAGTCAGCATATTCAGGCATTACTATCATGACCTCAGATTCTTTTGAATAATCTACAATTATGATTTTAATATACACAGATAAAGTATAAAAATAAGTTTGATAAAATAGCGGGTATAATATTTCTCTCATATCTTTTTTGTCTTGGAACGAAAAAGTATATCTTAATACAGTTTGATTTACTTTTTTTATGTGATGGGAAGTGGTAAACAAGCATGCAGTTCACATTGATGTTAAGTGATGACTGTAGCCTATAGACACCCACACAAAGACCAAGGTCAAAATGCAGATGCGTTACCACTCCTGAGGCCTAAGGTGTTATGCCTCTGTGGCGGAAATTACAGGTCTGTACATTACCACCTGACCGGAACACGATGGTGCTGAACACTACCATTTAGCGGCAAGTATATTAGGTAATGCGGTGCCCGCGAGCTCCGTCACTGGAGCTCTACCACCAGTACTTATTAACTTTACTTTATTACATTACCAAACACAAAACTCCCATTGAATTAAAACTAGTTTTCGGATTTATCTCGCGTATATTAAACTAAAATGATTATTTAATTTGAAAATCAACCCGACGTGTTGGTCGCTTTTCAGCTTCCGTGGTCTTGGGCAGACTGAGGTGACCTTTATCTGACAGCAAAATTCCCGTTTAACAACGAGGAATTAATATTATGCATTTCTTTTATATTTTTTTTTATAATTACTCGATCTTATTCCTATGTTCCTAATTATATAGATTGCCATATAATGTACTGAAAAAAATGTTGGTGCCATTCCGTTATTTTTACAAATACCAGAACCAATAAAAAAATCAGATATCAATAATATAGTGTACTCATTGAAAAGCGTAATAATACAAGGTTATTTTTAAACTGGCTAAACTTTTTTCTTTAATTGTTATCATTATTATGAAAAACTTTTACTTTGGTAAATCTTTGGAAAAGGAACTGCTTCGCAGTACACTGAACTGACCTCACATCTTTCAGTGCTCGCACTGCCCGCAATGTATTTTTTTTTTAATTTTCTTAATTTCATCTGTCAATGAGTCTGTTTATAATTGAACCTACATATATCTGCCAGAAAAGTGTATGTAATGTTCGACTTTTAGCTCAAAAGGTCCTGCCTAATTGAGCGCCAAGTTCGAGTTTTTTATTTATGAATATGGCAGCCCTATTACGACTTGTTTCACGGATTCAGGGCTGGCTTCATGCTTAAATAATTTCATAATGATGTCTTATTGCCAATTGGTTTAAAAATAATAATTGTATTATTAAACATTTTCAAATGGATAGATACTTTAAAAATATATATATAAGGTCTTAACCGTGTAAAAATATCCAGCTTCTTCACATACTATAAATTAATATACTCTGCTAAAATTATAAGGTGTACCAAATAGTGAATAAAATAGTGGTCCATTTTAGTAATTTTATACTGTCACCATATACACGGTGTTGTGGAAAGGTCCAACAATATTTCACCAGTCGATGATTGCACTGATGTGGATTTCAGCCCCTCAAGGTCTTTACTCCTCAGAATGGCAATATGGCAAATCACTATACTCAGAATTTTAATTCGATTCCTGATTTGACATTTTCAGTGTTGCAACGTAATGATAACTGCTAAATAGTGACGTTGCGAAATTAATCGATACGAAAATGAAATATTTCCGAATCAATTCAATTCGTTTAAAAATAATATTATCTAAACAACTACTATTTTAGCGCAGTAATTTCGTTTTTCACGTACTTGTAGACGTTGCGGATCATTATTTTTCCAGTAACCATCAAGGCTTTTCGTTTTTTTTTTTTCGTTGGGGACAATGTCTTTACGTCTTTTTGTGATGTACTTGGCTGAGGATTCATTTTGGTAGCAAACCGAAACAAATAAATACACTGAAAGTTAAAGAAAACTAGCTATCTAGCTCTTTAATAATAAGTTTTGTTTTTAATATAATTGACACAAAACATTAACTTTTAATAAAATATTGCAATGGTTACTAATTAATAAAGAATTATTGTGAATAATAATGTATTATTTTTTTTTTTCAATAAAATCGATCTATAATTCTTAAAACTGGCACACCAATATTATAATTACATAAACATAAAATCTCGATTTTTTATCGATTGTTGGGTACATCACTATTAGGTTAAAGGTGGTATCATTATTTTACTAAGTGACAGTAGCTAATGTCAAATCGGGAATCGAATAAAAAGTCCGATAGATATTTGCGAGCCAAACTAAGGTTTAAATTTTATGCGTTTCAACCTTTACAACCCTGCACTTTTATTCCTTTCTTAATATGTGTTTGTGTGATGGTAAGGCGAAGGATACGCGTGTGTGCGTATGAAACGATGTTCGTTGATTGCTTTGTTAGGGTTGTCAAATAAAATAAATAAATAAATTTTAAACTTCGTATGATCAAAAGTTATCATTGTATAGATATTGTTTACGGTGATTCCAAACTTGTTACAGATGAAGACCTTTTAGTATTGCTGAAGCTTCCTACGACACGCTTATATATAAAAATAGCTTGCTATTATAGAAAAATATACAAGTTTGAGATACGAACGCATATAATATTTTCTAGTCTATACTCACACATATGTAGTATATATTTTTTCATTAATTTAGACATCGAAAAATACATGCACTTATTGTCATATCAGCATTAGTTAATATTGTGTATTAGAAATCGTCAATAATTTAGTAATATTTTTAGTAAGAAAAAATATTTCAAGTTTTAAAAAGTAAAAAAAAATTATTTAGTTTTTTCCTTGTTTTAGTAAAAAAAAAATTTTTTTCTACTTCTCTGCGTGATCTAAACTGAATGAATCGCAGTTTATAATTTAAACTTCCATTTTTTATATCCTTTTCTTTTCTAGTTGTCTTTTGACCTTACTGAAGCCCCAAATTTAGAAAAGAACAATATTTTGTTCACGTATTTAAAACCCGTTAAATGTATGTTTTGCAAATTTTTCTTCCGACTTAAATCAATATAACATAATGATAGGTTAATATTATTTTACGTAATTTATATTTTTTTTATTGTCAACGAAATAAGTTAGTTATTTTTTATATAGACTGTAATTTTTTGGTCATTGTACTTAAAATTTTATTTATATTTATTTTGTATATTGAAATAATTAAGGTTAAATGTATAGAGCAAATAAATAGACGAATAATTTTATTATATTGTAATGTTTACACTTATAATTTAGTTGCCATTGAAATAAAATAAATATGTATAAACTGTCACGAGAAATCTTGTGGAAATTATCAATACGTTTGCATTTTTTCGCAGCAATGTTACCATAGTATAAAATTATATTAATATTTGTTATAATCTAGTGTTGCCAGCGCTGTAAAAAATAGACGTTAAAAAGTTATTATTCATGCATATGCATTGTATTAAGTTTATGCCAAACGAAAAACACTAAATAGTTTTACACAAAATATTAACAATAGCGAGAAGACGCAATTTTCAATAAAAAATATGTATGAACTTATATAAAATTCAGATTAATATTAGTTATTATCAAGCAAAAAATATTGGCTTAAATATTAAGTGGTAAGTCAAAAAGCTTATGTTATTGTACTACTTGGTGGATTTATAAAATGAAACTCTCCAAAGAGTCCTTCTAAATCAAAGCAATGTGTACTCTTCACTAGTGCACTCTTTGGTATTATTAAAATACACCGAAAATCATATTTTTCATTTGCATTAATACTGTATTACCCTACTATACTATTTGCTTATTGTTTTTAGAGAAAACTCCACCAAGTTGTTTGTCTTATAAAGACCTGTTGCTCGATCATTAATTTTTTGCTATAAAATTAACTATTATAAAAATATTGTGTTGGTGTTGTAGTTAAGCTGTGTTACCGTGAAGCGAAATTAATTATCATCAGCATCAAAATTAAATATGTCTAATGTGGCACTTATTGGCAACTTTGAGACATATAAGTCTTTATAACTCTGTTGAGTCATTTTTATGTCAAATATTGAGCTCAATTATGGCTATCATGTTATCGAATGACTATGTTCATATGTAAACATTTATTTATACTCAGTAGTTGATGGTACTAAAGTATATAGAAAAATATATATGTATGTTTGAATGTTTATAAATTCTATCAATAAGGTGCTGTGTTATAATCGTGAATTATATTCATGTTAGAAAATTATTACGTGTGGATTTATTGTACCACAGAATGTCTAGTTAAATATGAAAAAAAATTATGAAGAATTATTTTTTTATTGTAATTATGTATTATTTTGAAAAATAATTATTTCATTACAGACATATTTAGTTTTTTTTATGTCAGTGGCAAACAACACAACTGCTTTGAGCAAGATTTAATTTTGAAGCCCTTTTGAAGTTTGTAGAGGAATCTCTATAAAGATACATTATATTATTATACTAGATATCTAATATTGAAGGAATATTATTTTTAATTTAACGAGACAGCTGTTGATAACTGTATATCTAGTAAATAATTGGTCAATTTAATGTATTAAAAACTATGTTAATCTTGAAGTATGGGCTGTAGACCATAAAGTGACAACAGTAAAAAAACAGTTGATTTCTAATGTTGTTAAATCTTGTATTAAAAAGATACCTATTTCGAAGTTTCAAACTTGGATTGGAATCATTAACTTGGATAACCTTCCAATATTATTTTTTGAAGTTATTATTTAATTCATAAAACGTGTAATATTGTTTTTTTATTTATGACAACGCCATCTATTGGAATGTATAAAATCTAGCAAAAACACGAGGCCGTCAATCTAAAAGTTATCACTATTAATCTAACTTATATAGTTCCAATCGACATCGTTGTTAATTCAATTTGTAAGTTGAAGGTTTTTTGTTTGGTCTGATTTTCTATATATTTTTAAGCTATTGCATAGCTTCTATCGAGGGCCTTGAGCGCGGTGACCGAATTCAGAAATTCCGTTACGAAAAAACCTCACGCTATATGTATTGTAAAATAGTAAAAATATTTCAAACAATATTAACTGTTTTCTAAACTAATATTATAAAGAGGTAATAGATTTTTGTTTGTTTGTTTGTTTGTATTGAATAGGCTCAATAACTACTGGACCGATTTAAAAAATTCTTTCACTATTCGAAAGCTACATTATCCACGGGTAACATAGGCTATATTTTATTTTGGAGAAAATAGGGTTCCGTAAGATATTTGGATTTTTCAGACACAAGGTGTAAAAAATCAACCAGAAAAGTTACTTATTTTGCGTACGCTGCCTAAACTATAAAAGATATCGAGGAGACTTTAGGCTATATCTGAGAGGAGAGGAGAGGAGAGGAGAGCAAAGAGATATATCCTGCATTTCATTATAAAATACGCTTACGCTCCTGCGAGTGTAAGCGTATTTTATTTTAAACCTTGGACACATTATTTCTTTGTGAGGCAATACGAAGTTTGCCGGGACAGCTAGTATTTAATAAAAGAAAATAAATGGTTTTCTTATCGGTCGCTACGCTCAAAAAGTGTAACTTGAATTAATATCAAAGAAAAAAAGAAATACTGCATAAATAAAATAAATAAATAATTATAATTGCATAAGTTGATACAAAATGCTATGCAATAGCTTTACCGCGGCAGTGCGGAGTGCCACACGTCGATTTTTTGTTTTATTTCCTAAACAATTTTTAGGCTTTTATTATGTGTGTCAGCAATTTAGTATTTTTTGTACTGTTGTCAGATTAAGGGTGGGCAATTTTCAAAATTTAGAATTTTGAGTTTTATTGGCAGAGTACTTATGGATATTTCCCTTTAAAAACAATACTTTCTTTTGATAGTCTTATAAAGTCGGTATTACATTAGTTTATAAAGAATATCGGAATTATAATTCCACCGCTTTGTGTGTCTTATAAAGGCATAATATACTAAATTTGTATTGGGTCAACTTGATGATAATCTTAAATTATTTGTTATATAATTAACTATTATTAAATATAATGTGTTGGTGTTGTAGTTAAGATGTGTTACCGTGAAGCGAAATTAATTATTTATAGCTAAAAGTTAAACAACAATAGTGTTGCTATCAAACAATAATTCCACTATTTTTTTTTAAGTACAAGGAAGGTTGATTTTTTTTTATATTCTCATCTTATATTATTTGAAATATTCCATCTTTGAATGACTGTAATAATTAATAATATTCGTATAATATGTTTCGTTTCATGTGAAACTAGCAATAATAAATGCATATCGTATTCATTTATTCCATTGTTGATATTTTAAAATTAAAAATCTGTTGTAATTTTTATTGTTACTTTGATTAACAACTTCTATTTTAATTTTTGTTGAATTAAAAATATACTACTTATCTAAAATAATATCGAACATAGTTATCAGTCAAATTGAAACTCTATGTGTATATAAAAAGTCATATGACTGTGAAAAAAAACAACTATAATTTCCAAAGAGAAATATTGCACATCGACCTTAGGAAGAAGATTACAGCTTAAACTCAAACTCAACAAATTTATTTAATCAAAATATAAAATTAAAGCGAATAACCACTGATAAAAAAAAACAAAAAATAAACAAAAATAAAATAAATAATGGTCCAAAAATACCTAACAATAAAAATAGGTATCAACAGAATGTTCCATACTCTCTTTTACAAACGGCAAGATAAGACTAAATAAAAAAAGAATATGGTGCATTCTTTGTCATTCACTGGCAGAGTTCCAAAGCCTTTACTGAGAAAAAACCGAAATATTTATATAACGAAATAAGTTATTTTAAAATAACTTATTTGTGTAGAGATCTCTTTCGCACCTTACCCATGTGTCGTTTGTCGACCATTGATCAAGTTTTGACCAATACCGGACTATCAGTGCTTACGTAGGCATTGTGCAGCAGAGATAACGCTCTACGAAGTCGAAACTAGCCGATTGTCTCTTTCGTAGGCTCGATGTGCAATATTTATGCTGGATAGCTGGGTACTGTAAATATTTTATGTTGATACTTACATTTGGGTAGCTATTGTTCAACAACTATCGTTTTTAAATCTATCAAGTTTCATCCAAACCATTTATTCATTAAAAAATCTTTGTATATGATACGTCGTTTGCTTTAAACAGTTTAAACAAAAGAAATATCTCCCGAATGCTAATTGTTTAATTTGATTTCCAATTATCATAGTACTTTTGTTAATATACTGATTAAATAACTATGTCGCCAGTTAATTGGGATTGCAATTACTTATAAATGATTTCGGTGTTTTACTTTGTCTATATTGTTTAAAAGTTGAAATGAAAATTAGATTTAATACGTTAACATTTTGTTTTAGACGCGAAAATTCTGAACTATGTAGACTTGCTAAAAGAAGGTTCTACTTTTTGGCAAGTATAAACTACAAATATTCAATTTCAATAATTTACAAATTGAATAATTAAAAATTTCGAAAATCGGAAAATTCAAGAATTGAAAAAATTTTTAAATTGAAAATTTCAAGAATAAAAATTTCAAAAATAAAAAAAAATAAAATTGAAAATTTCAAAATTTCGAAAATTGAAAATTTGTAACTGAATTTTTTTGATTGACTTACTACGACATAAACTTCATTTGTCTATTCTCGAACTCCTCCATTGTGGCTCTACCACAGTTACTTTCTATTAAGTATTTACCAGAATGTTACTTTTCTTACATTTATAAAAAAGTACTTAATGTTTTGTATAATTATAATAAGATACATAGATTCATTGATTGGGCTCCGAATCCGCTAGATAGTAGATACTACTGTTCTGTCAATAATGATGTTGGATACCTATTAAAATTTGATGTAGGTAGATGCAATTTAACATTTGAAATAACTGAAAAATGTGACAGTCGACAGGCGTAACTGTCACTCATCACTCTTAAGTATCTTGCATCACGCTTGGTCGTATGGCGTTCATCTGTGCGAGTGTGACACAAGATATTTATACGGGAGTGACAGAGACGGGTATAAACAGGTCAATGCACTAAATTCTCTCCACTTCGCGACCTAGTAGAAAGAGAGCATACCAGTCAATAAATGTATGGATATAAGTAAAAAAATACATTATATATTGTGTGCTGTGAACGTTACATTCCGTATAGTAGCTGTTATTTAATATACAATATTAGTTTTCGTTGAAAAATGCAGAAAGAATAAATAATGTTAGTATGAGTTTTATTTTATTCCTCGCTTTATCTTCCTTCTCCGTTTGCGGATGATATTGTAGTCATGGTTGAGATCCTGGAAGACCTTTGCACAATGTTCAATGGCCTCAGTAGGTCTCGCAACGAGTGGGCCTTCAAATTAACGTGGACAAGACGTAGATCATGTCAATTGTCCATGTTACACACGCTTCTGTTATGGTCGAGGGTACTTCTCTAGTATGTGTGTATTAATCTATGAGGGTACTATATTGGAAGAAGTTGAAGAGCCTCATAAGATGGTTCGAGGTCACGCAGAGAGCAATGGAGTGACCTATGCTTGTAGTTTCCCTGCGAGATCGAATCAGAAATGAGGAGATCCGCATGAATAGCGAAACTCGTGTGCTTTTGGGCAAGGCACAGCTAGAAGAACTGATAGCCGTTGGGGCAGAAGAGTTCTCGAATGGTGACTGCTTACCGGAAGACGAAGCGTAGACAGGCCGTCTAATATGTGGACTGACGACCTGGTGAAGGTTACGGGCAATTGCTGGATGCGGGCGACCCAGGACCGTTAGTTGTGGCAATCTTTGGGGACGCTTTAGTCCACTAGTGGACGTCTTTAGGCTGAAATTATATAAGTCGTTACAGTGCCATCTATCGGATCAATTGAGTCCAAACCAGGAACCAATGGCACGCGCGACATAATATCATAATGGCAACCCATTATACGTCCCACTGCTGGGCACGAGTCTCCCCTTTTTGAGGGGAGGCCTGGAGCTTACTCCACCACGCTGCTCCAATGCGGGTTGGTGGAGATACGGGTTATTGGCCAACCCGCGTTCCGATGTTTTAAAACCGCCCATAAGGCCTACGACAAGATTTAACGACTGCTATCTATCGATAGCAACCGGGACCGACGGCTAAACGTGCCCTCCGAAGCACGGAAACGCGCATTTTTTGGTGCGCAAAATGGTTAACAAACGTAACATAGGTAAAGTGCGAAAGAGAAAGCTCTATAGACCCGAAATAAGCCGAGGTCTCCTTTCTGAGTTCGATGTGCAATATTTGCTGTTGGATGCTTTACTTAGTGTGCCTGTGGCTTAGAGTGTAAGCAACAAAATATTTTTTTTATTGATCGTACTGTGGCACAAAAATTCCAAGAAGCCCTGTAGCCTGTGCTAGCATAGCGTACCTATATTTTTAATTCATCAGAAAAAGATCATTAAAAGGAAATGAATTCAAAATTGGGCCCATAATTATTGAGTACGACACTTATGTCAATTACAGATAAAAACAAAGTGTTGCCTAATTATAGTAAACCAATTTGACGAATCTCAATTTTCCACGGTCGAAGTGAACAAACCGGTTTTATTTATTCCGAGAATATCACAAATATTAAGTAGGTTCGAAATAAAGACACGCAGTTACCTTTTTATATAAGGAAGCTAGCAAACAAGCGTGCAGCTCACATTGATGTTAAGTGATGACTGCAGCTTAAAGACATCTGCATAAAAACCAGAGGTCAAAATATAGATGCGTTGCCACTCCTGAGACCTAAGGTGTCTTTGTCTAAATGGCTTGGCACACTTAACTACGACGATGTAGAAGATATCTTGGCAAGAATTCAGTAAGTAGTAGAATTTACACACACGCACAGACACACTCACACGCACACTCGCACGCACGTACACACACACACACGTACATGTGCGACGTAGATTAAACACACAATCATGCAAACACTTCTTAATTAATCATATTTAATTTTTAAGGTATTAGTTTAAGTTACTCTAAATTTAGCTAAAACTTTACGATACAATGTAAATCGCTTGCATTAATCCGGTGGAAGAGCGAGACATTCCCAACTCAAGTGTCTTGTGACAACTTACTGGGAAGTCTCGGTGTTAAAATCTGTATTTGATTTATTTAAATAAAAGGTATATATTTTTTAAGGTGTTATGTCTATGTGATAGTTCTTACCTTACAGGGCCATACATTACCATCTAACTGGAACACGATAGTGCCGAACACTCATTTAGATATACGCGGCAGATAGGTAATGCGTTTGTGCCTACGCCCTCGAGCTCATGCGCTTGGAACTCTACCACCAGTAGAGGTACGAAATAAAGAAAAATAGTTTCTCATAAAACAACCTTTACTAATGGTAGAGTTCCAGTAATTGGAATCTTTTGTGTTCAACCCCAAGATCCTATATACTATCATCCATGGTCCCTTTAAATATATCTGAGATGTATTTAATGGTATCCTTAATGTACAGTACCTTATAATCTGTTGGTTTGAGGTTTGTCTGAACCGGGATGTCTGGCGCTCTACACTCTCTGCCTACCCCGTTAGGGACCTGGCGTGAAGATACATACATACATACCTTATAATCTCCTGGTGTATGATAAGCCACCCCGAGAATCTTCATACGCTTACCAGCAAGGCCACATTAGCATAAGAGATGTTCCATTGTCTCCTCGTGCTCACAACAAACGTGAATCTTCACCCAGGTGCATCCGCTGTAGGTGCTGCCTCGTGCCGAAATGGCTTGTTAAAACTTCCACAATCATTTGTAAACTATGTCTATTTAAGCATAGGTTGTTCTTATTGTAGATCGTGTCGACCCCTAGAAACCTTTTCGAATGCACCTGTTCCTGGACGTTCGTCCATTCCTTCATGTGCGGCATACGCCCTTAGGGCAGTATATGTGGTGCTTGCTGAAATTCGCACGAATGGCTCCAGGACCTACTAGTTTGGTACCTATTGGAACCAAGTCTAGCTAGTTCATCGGCCCTTTCATTGCCCCTGATACCTTCATGCCCCGGCACCCATACTAGCCTATCTTTGTTGTGCTTACCTAGTTTATAAAGTTCTATCAATTAATATGGGCCTCAGTCTCTAGTTCAGTAAACTACCATTCATGAACACATTTTATAAATGTAATGCATGAAGTGCCTATTAAAACCTATGATATGCAGCTACTTTATAAGGCAAGGTAACTAAATGATTTCAATTGTTGTTTTTTATTGTTTGGACGTGTCTAAAACACATGAAGTTGTAGATAAATAAATATAATAGATGAGTAGTTTGTCTTCGTGGTGTCACGTTTTCTTAGGCCTCGTCTATAGTAGGTACCTTAGTCAATTCAGAAAAAAGGAGGGCTCCTCTGCGTAGGCAGTGTGCAGCAGAGATAACGCTCTATAAAGCCGAAACTAGCCGATTGTCACTTTCATAGGCTCGATGTGCATAATTTCTTGATGAGCACTGTACATAACTTTGGCTCTTGAACCCTCTTTCACCTCTTTGGCCTCCCCTAGGGCGTTTTATTTAGATGGTAACTGGTGGTAGAGCTCCGGCTTAGGCACCAGCGCATTACCTAATGTACTTACCGCTAAATTTTATCCGCCGCAGCCTCGGCTTAGATGACCAGTAGTACAGTGTTACTTATCAGTGTTAAAAAACCTCACTAAATACACATAAATATACAATAATTTACACCCCTTTTTATCGCCCGCCCGCTAGCTACCACGCGCTTTCTTTTTGGTTCTACCAGGAATAAAAATATTAAATTCTTTATCTCTGACTCCTTTGTGGTTTTTTCATTTTCTGTAAGTTTTCCAGTCCCTCGGAGTTAGTAATGTGCCCGGAGATATCAACGAGCTCGCCACCTGTTACTTGGGCCAAAAGGTAACCTGCGAATCATGGGTGTTTGCATGTCATTGTATGCTTGAATGCATGCATTTACCTCTGCCTTCCCCTCCGAATATTACAGGTGTTAGGTTATATTACGATATGTGACTCAAACTGACCAATCGTAGGTGTTTTCATGAATACAATGCATACATATCTCTCTCTACCTCTGCTTACCCTTCCTAGGAATGCAGGCGTGAAACTTACAATCATACATTCATTCAGATAATGACGTACCTAGTTAATTATACGACACGAATGAACAGAACAGGTGAATTAAAAATCAGTGCCGCGTAAAACCTCCTTATGATAGGCTGTGCCGCCATATTTGAAAGGTGTTTTATCGTACCGGTTTTTGTATTGCAAAGATCTTTTATCGTATCACGCGCAATATATATTTTTTTATAATGCCCGATAAATATTGGATTTCATAATGCAGGTAAGTTGTTTTAGCTCTTGTAAGATAATATTATTATTGTTATCACGTAAAAGTATATTTTTCCGCGTGTTTTCCTTGAGACTCTTGTTAAAAGTGGGCTGTGTTAAAATTTTAATCCGGGTCAGAGCCTTAAACGAATTTGAATATAGAAAGTGAATAGGACGATTTGAAATCCCTCTTCCTTATATGTTTGTGGCTATTCCACGTGCTGTCATTATAATTATCATATAAGTAATGGGTTTATTGTCATCGTCACTATGTCGCCGGGGCGGCCCCGCCGCTCACAAGCGGAAGAATTTTCTTCTATTGGAAGAGAATTCTTCCACTAGTAGTGCCGTCAGTCTACCGAGCAATGGCGGTCAAACCGTGGCGGTAGTAGAACGCGGGATGCGCAGCAGCATCCCGTGACGAAATTGTCGCTACTGCGAGGGCCAACCCGTATTCCAAGCGCGGCGAAAATGGCATTTACATCCATTAAATCCACAACTTAACACAACGGCTCCTAGTCCTGATGGCTCTGCTATTGACTCTGGTGGTACCGGTCATGGTAACATGGAGGGTGCTAAGTTGCTAAGAATCACAGGAAAAAAGGCACTATGTCAGTCTACCTTCAGGATCTGAACTCGAAACCTATGCAATGGCAGCGTGTGATACAGGGAGATGTCATATCTCCGACACTGCTCACTGTTGTATTGCAAGATGTCTTCAAGCTTTTGGATTGGAACGGACTCGGCATCAATATTAACGGCGAGGAAATCGTCCAACTCCGATTTGCGAATGATATTGTAGTCTTGGCTGAGACCCTGAAAGACCTTGGAACAATGCTCAAGGGCCTAAATAGGGCTATAAAATGAATATGGACAAGATGAAGATCATGTCAAGAGTCCATGTTTCACCCACCCCTGTTATGGTCGATGCACACTCGAAGTTGTTGACGATTTTGTTTACCTGGTACAAATGGTCCAGTTAGGTCGGTCAATCTTCGAAAAAGAGGTCAATCGCCTAATCCAACTCGGTTGAGCAGCGCTCGGGAAGCTACGATACATCTTCTCGTCCAATTTACCGCAGTGTCAGAAAGAAGAAGGTCTTTGACCAGTGTGTGTTGCCAGTTACGGGGCCATAACATGAACATGATAGTACTGAACACTGCCATTTAGCGGCTTAAAGAGGTAATGCGGTGGTGCCTACGGCCGCGAGCTTTGTCACTAGAGCTCTACCACCAGTAAAAACCTGTTCCTTCAATACGATATTTGAACAGCAACTAGATAATAATATTTATCAGCCACTTAATCTCACGTGTATGCAATTGTTAATTTGTATAGGTACTCAAAGATTAGATTTATAATTATAGTTTTTTTTTATGTCAGTATAGCTGGATAAGACTAAGACTGAAGCGCACATGGCCCCGTGGCTGGTGTGGATCGGAAGCGATCTACTCGGTTAAGCGACACGGGCGCGGTCGGGTGTGTGATGGGTGACCGCTAGTGGCAAATTAAAATGCGTGTTTCCGTGCTTCGGAGGGCACGATAAGCCGTCGGTCCCGGTTGCTTCGATAGATAGAAGTCGTTAAATCTTGTGGGAGGCCTTATGGGCGGCTTGAAAACATCCGACAACGGGTTGGCCACTTACCCTTATCTCCACCAATCCGCATTGGAGCAGCGTGGTGGCGTAAGCTCCAGGCCTCCTCCCAAGAAGGGGAGAGACTCGTGCCCAGCAGTGGGACGTATCAAGGGTTGCCATTATTTATAGCTGGATAATACCGTGGTCACATGTTCACGAAGTACTTAAAAGATATACCTATTAAATGTGCGTGAAAGGACTTTACACCACACTATTCATTTAAAAGTGCCTGTTAGTTACCCTGTTAAATGGTGTCAGTAGTCAAGTGGTAGCAGCCCACTGTTACTAAGCTGGGATTCGATGCCCGGGTCGGGGGCTATCAGATCATCATCACTCCCGCCGAACATAGAGCAACACGGGCCACCGGCCGCGGCGGACCGGAGGGGAGTAGCCATATGCAAGCTTTCCCCCTCTATCAAAGGACAAGCCCAAGTGGGCTTATGCCTGTCGCCTAGATGTTTAAATGTGTGCGTGAAATTGTTTATGTATTTTATTAAAGTCAAGGTTTTTTTTTTATGTAGTGGAAGTGGTAAACAAGCTTGCAGTTCACATTGATGTTAAGTGATGACTGCAGCCTATAGATACCCACACAAAGACCAAGGTCAAAATGCAGATGCGTTACCATCCCTGAGGCCTAAGGTGTTATGCCTCTGTGCCGGAAATTACAGGGCCGTACATTACCACCTGACCGGAACATGATAGTGCTGAACACTACCATTTAGCGGCAAGTATATTAGGCAATGCGATGGTGCCTGCGCCCGCGAGCTCCGTCACTGGAGCTCTACAACCAGAAATGTTATCCATATCATAATATCTAATCATGTAAAACACAATGTGTCATTACAAAATTATTTGATAAAAGCGAATTAAAGGTCGTTTAATTTATTACTACATCAAATAGGTAATAATAAACAACTGTAGGTACTACCTGGGATCACATAGGTATCTTCGCCGATGGTAATAAAAGCTATAATTGATTGATTTTGGATCAGCGGAGAGTTCTCTGACATTACCTAAAGCAATTTGCAAATGAATAATCTTATCGTACTCTGTTGGTAACGAATAAGATAGAAAGAGTGATATTTTCGAAGGATCTATTAGCAAATA
This sequence comes from Macrosoma leucophasiata, assembly GCA_036365455.1. Taxonomy (NCBI): domain Eukaryota; kingdom Metazoa; phylum Arthropoda; class Insecta; order Lepidoptera; family Hedylidae; genus Macrosoma; species Macrosoma leucophasiata. The sequence continues at coordinate 7,631,946 of JAWQUS010000015.1, forward strand.
GGTATAGCTGTTTTTTTAGGGTTCCCTTTCTTACTTAGAATGCATTTAGTGTGAGACTGCCGCACTCAACTCACTACGACTTTACTTTGAGCGAAGTGGGTTCGCTTAAAACTCATAGGTACTGTCACAGCACAAATCTGAACAGTATGGAAACTACGTACAAAACGTTCGAAACAGCACACTTACACAAACATGCGCATCGATGCTCGATGTGGGGAGTGACTCAGTACTGCAGCACCGCGAGAACCGCTTAGAGGCCTCGTCGATGCGCATGTTTGTGTGAGTGTGACGTTTCAACGTTTTGTACGTAGTTTCCACACTGTTCATATTTGTACTGTGGTATTGTACTGACAGTTCTAAACATACAGTTACATACATTCCAACAAGGAATATTGCACATTGACCTCAGTGAGGACACTTTGTCTTATTTCGGGCACATTTCGGGTCTGTAGAGCGTCATCTTTTTCGCACCTTGCCTACCTAGGCAAGGTGCGAAAAAGATGACGCTACAAACGTCATATACCTATATGACGTTTGTCCACCATTTTGATCAATTTTTGACCAATAACAGACTATCAGTGCTTAACGAAGTCGAAACAAGCCGATCGTCTCTTTCATAGGCTCGATGTGCAATATTTCTTGATGAGCACTGTACTTACTACTACACTGTACTTACTTACTGGTGGTAGAGCTCCAGTGACGGAGCTCGCGGGCGTAGGCACCACCGCATTACCTAATATACTTGCCGCTAAATGGTAGTGTTCAGCACTATCGTGTTCCGGTCAGGTGGTAACGTCCCTGTAATTGTACGTCCCTTTAATTTCCGACACAGAGGCATGGCATAACACCTTAGGCCTCAGGAGTGGTAACGCATCTGCATTTTGACCTTGGTCTTTGTGTGGGTGTCTATAGGCTGCAGTCATCACTTAACATCAATGTGAACAGCATGCTTGTTTACCACTTCCAAAACATAAAAAAAAAACTTTGTTGAAGCGCGCATGGCCCCGCGGCTGGTGTAGAGCGAAAGCGGGGGTGTCTACTCGGGAATGTGATGGGTGACCGCTAGTGGCAAATTAAAATGCGCGTTTCCGTGCTTCGGAGGGCACGTTAAGTAGTCGGTCCCGGTTGCTATCAATAGATAGCAGGCGTTAAACCTTATCGGAGGCCTACAGTTGAAAGTCTCGCGCGCGAAGCGCGGGGCGCGTATGCAGCACCGGGGCTGGCACCCTCTGCTGCGGCTTCTTCTGGCCTGCCATGCAGATGCCTTGCGGCCAGGGTTGCCAATGCTATTACTTCATATTCCCCAAAAACCTTAGTGAAGTTCTAAGTTAATTTCGTTAAAATACAACTAGCAAACAAAAAAAAACGCCTTCAGTCCTGCGTGAATTATATATGTGTCGTCCATTTCAATGAATTAAAAAAAGAACGCGCTAGCAAAAAACATGACTTTTGCCCTGCGAGACCTTTCAACTTACGGCCGAATAGTCAAAATTCTCGCATTTTCCCCACTTTATGCCAATCTCCAATAATTACCCACTCAACTTGAAATTCCCCGCAATTTGGGGAATTCCCCACAAATTAGCAACCCTGCTTGTGGCTTCCGGTCTAGACACATTCCCTAAATTACCACCAGCCTCGACTGATACGGAAGTGAGATTCTCTGGGGATCGAACCCAACACCTCATCGTAACACTACCACTACACTATCGCGTTACAAAAACAGTAAGGTCATTGCAGTGTCACTGTAATAGTTAAGCGACTCGTGACTTCATGGGCTATAGAAAATGTTTTTATTTATCTTATAATTAATCATTTGTGTATAAAGATTGTCGAGGTTAGTACAGCAATGTCAAAATTATATTACAAGACTAAAGGTGAACGCGCATTTTATCCGAACGAAACGCGTACGAAACGAATTTTAGAATTCTGTTTATAAAATCATATGGAACGTCGCACTCTTGCCCGTGTCGAATTTAAGAGATTGGGATGCTTCGACCCTTTTCGACTTCGATTCCAGAAATTTAGAAATATTTTTATAACTGCATCAGTAGCCTAGTGGTAGCAGGTTATTACTACTACGCTGGGGTCCTCGGTTCGATTCCCGGGTCGGGGATATTTGAGATAACGGTGTAAAATCCTTTATCTCTGGTTCTATTGGGATTTTTCCATTTTCTGGAAAGGAGATGTTGCGAGCTCGGCTCTGGTACGTACAGTACCTGAAAAAATGGGTAAATTAAAGAAGAATCCGAAAAAAATACAATTAATTTATTCAAGAATATATTTTAGAGTTACAACCACCAACCAAATAAGTGAATATATGCAGTAAAAAACGTTTTTATATTGATTTTGCCTGTTAATGATATTGTGTACAATACATGGTCGGAGGTCCATACATTTTTGCAACATCTCCTTTCCGAGTACCTCGTCGTAGTTTCCAAGTTTGGTAATGTGCTCGGAGATGTCAATAGGCTCGCCACCTGTTTTACATGAGCCAAAAAAAACGTAACCGGCGAATCGTGGGTGTTTGCGTGTATGATTGAATGCATGCATTTACCTCTGCCTACCCCTTCGGGGATTACAGGCGTGAAGTTACGTTGGAAATATTTTAATACCAGAAAATCTTTTTTATATTGACTAGATAATACATATTTCAAAGTTGTTTCACCATGAACATTTTTTTTCTGTACAAATTTTGCCCCGATTCTTGAAATAATCATGCGGTCCAGAATCTTCGAAAAAATTAGGCTGCGAGTGCTGCACAGAACAGATAGATAGACTACGCACGATCTAATAAGGATCCTGTCATTTCCTTTGAAAGCACGGAACCCAAATAAGGGTCCATAAACACAATGAGCTTTTAATTTTTAATTTACTGTGTCTGCATTATAAGTGAAAGGATTATACTTAGATGGATAAGACAGATATCTATTTACAATTTATGAAATTTCGAAATATAAACGCAAAGCCGCGGGCAACACCTAGTGCTACGTAATTGACAAAACACGAAGTGTAAATATAATTATCTTAGTGAATTACAATCTTATCAACAAAATTACTCAGTATGTGTTTTGTGGGCTGTGTGTTAAGGTGTTCTCGTGTTTTGTTTTAAACTAATATAAAAAATTAACAGGTATTTTTATGATTTCATTGTAGGGTTTGGTTTTTATAAAATGTTTTAGAAATTAATTTACTTAATTATCAAAAATATCTCAATACATTTAGGCAAAGGTTTTGGGTTTTAGAAATAAATGTAATTATCGGATGATTAGGTTGTTTTTTAATACACCTAAGAATACTTACGTGGTGTACAGCAGGTATGTTTTACTCGTATTTAAGAAATGGTTTTAGTTATACTAAAAGTTGATAGAGATATTTTTGATATTATTAACTCGTTCACTGTCCCGTAAGCACAAGACAACAGTGAAAACAAAGCAAATGGACACATATGGGACAGGGAAAGGATTAAGTACCTTTTTAACGTAAAACACCAATGTGCTTGGGTTAGTGAAACTGCTGGTAAAAAAAAAAATAGAGATTGAGTTCTAATCCAGATAATCGTAACACTAAAAAAATAAATTAATATTTTTATTAAAAATATTTAAAATAAATTAAAAAACCCTAGACGTAAAAGAGGTCATCGAAAAAGTACAAAATTAAAATGTGTTTGCTTGCCCTTCGAGGTCTATTTTTCTCTGCCATAATCAATCGCGATTGGCAATCGATTAAGAAAAAGAATGCGGGATTTTGATGCTATCTTACTGCTGACACTCATGGGTATGGGTGCTATGGATTTCGTCTGTCCAACGCGATGCTCTTTGTACCGCGAGGTGGCCCACACCGCCCACCGCCTCTGTATTCACTTACCATTGCTGCATTATAGCTTGTCACCGTCAGCTACTTTAAAAAACACTCTCAAATTATTAAAAGAATTGTCTTTCTTATTTATTTGGAACCTTTGTCTTTTTATTCAATTTAAAATATTTGTTCAGTACCTATTTGTTCACATTGTCCAATGCATAACAAAATATGTACGAACATGTACGAGGCAAACACTGTTTATGGTTAATAATAATTATTGTATAGGTACGTTAACAAGCCTCAGTAGCTAGGGTTGCCACCTCTCCCGGAATGCCGGGAGTCTCCCGGATTTTATTTGTTTGAGAGGGAGAAGTTAACATCTCTTCGAGATCAAGCAGCCCGAAATATGAACACAAATGGCGCATTCTACCGCGCGATTTGAGGGCCTTCACCTCCACCACATTCTCTGCCTGTGAGCCGCCAAAGTCTAAGACCGGCACTGACGCTGCACATCCCATTGTTATTTTTGGCTACGAAACATAATTATCGCCGACAAACGTTTCTCTATCGAATGAGTCGCCGACAGAATGTTTCGTTTATCAGTTGTTCATCAACAAAACCTTTCAACTACGAACGATTTGCTGACAAAACGATTCTTTCATGGATTAATTCAACTACAGAACTTTACATTGAACGAGATTGGGAGGGCGACCCCGTCTAATGGCCTTATTATATGACACGGTATTCAGGGTCTGGCAGAAAGGGTGGGCGTGGTCTCGCACCGGGTTGCCGCTTATTACACTATCCGGTCAACAGGGCCCTAACTCAGTCACAGTACAAATATGAACAGTTACACAGTACAAGTATGGAAACTACGTACGTAACGTTGAAACGGCACAATCACACAAACATGCGCATCAACGAGGCCCCTAAGTGGTTCTCGCGGTGCTGTAGCTCCGAGTCGCTCGCTACTCGGGCGTCGATGCGCATGTTTGTGTGAGTGTGCCGTTTTGAACGTTTTGTACGTAGTTTCCATACTGTTCATATTTGTACTGTGTGTATTTAGGGCGTTAGGCTGACCGGGCCGCTCCGGTCGCCCTAATTAGGGACCCTAACTCCCAAAATGTAATTACACTACTCTGACCCTTGAACCTGTAGCTAGGTTTGGTCGAAGCATGCAGTGGGCGAGCATTGTTAGGTTCTGTCGTAAACACAAAAATAATACTAAACAACCTGTAGTTTTGGAACACCATAACATGCCTACTAAAATGTCATTATGTAAATGTTGAATCGGGTTATCTTATCGAGTGGGATTGACCCACCGCGTGAAAGTCTTAAATACACAGACACGCCTTTTCATAGGTCATAGGAAGTGTGATAATAAGATTATTTTTTTACTGGTGGTAGAGGTCCAGTGACGGAGCTCGCGGGCGTAGGCACCACCGCATTACCTAATATACTTGCCGCTAAATGGTAGCGTTCAGCACTATCGTGTTCCGGTCAGGTGGTAATGTACGGCCCTGTAATTTCCGCCACAGAGGCATAACACCTTAGGCCTCAGGAGTGGTAACGCATCTGCATCTTGACCTTGGTCTTTGTGTGGGTGTCTATAGGCTGCAGTCAACACTTAACATCAATGTGAACTGCATGCTTGATTGCCACTTCCATTACAGAAAAAAAAAAAAAAAATTTACTTCCTTTGTCAGCCGAATTATTTGTATGTATCTTCACGCCAGGTTCCTAACGGGGTAGGCAGGGTGTGAAGCGCCAAAAATCCCGGTCCTAACACACCTCCCGTGCCTCATCTACATTCCGGTTAGTCCAGCGGTGTGAGATGACCGTTTGATTCGAAGGGTCGCGGGTTCGATCCCACACCGAGACAAAAAAATTTATGGCCTACAAATACAGATATTTGTTTCGGGTCTGGTTGTTTGTGTATGTGTTGTATGTGTACAACGGCACCCACGACACAGGTCTATACCTACTGTGGGGCTGTGAGTGTAAGCGTATTGTATTTTTTTTTGTATAATTCTCTTCATACATGCGCGCTTTGTATATCTATTTTGACATTGGCTCATTCGACATTCTTTCTATATGCCCGAACCATCGGAGCGTGCCTTTATAGGGTTCCGTAGTAAAATGGAACCCTTATAGTTTCGCCAAGTCCGTCTGTCTGTCTGTCTGTCTGTCTGTCCGTCCGTCCGCGGTAACTATTGATACTTGAGACTTGAAATTTGGCACAATTATACACCTTAATCAGGCCGACAAAGTGGTAGAATAAAAACATGAAAAAAAAATATTTAGGGTAACCTCCCTGTAACGCGCGGATATATTTTTTTTTTTTTTTAGTATTTCCATTTCCATATAGTATGGGGTATCGTTAGATAGGTCTTTCAAAAATATTATGGATGTCCGAAAATTATTTTTCGATTTAGTTAACTGTTCGTGAATTTTTTTTCAAATCATAAGGAAGATAAATAATTAGGTGCGTAATTATATATACTAGTGATCGCCCAATGGTCGAAATTCGACCGCTATACATATGCATAACATATAACTAAGTTTGAATGGGGTCGACATGGCCCAACATCACTTAACATGCAACCATCAAATGGTGGTGTAGCATCTACTACATAAGGCGCCAACTTGTGGAGCAAGGAGGAAACACAAGTACTTGCGTAGTGCGGAAGATGGCGTATGACTGCGCTGAATCGCACATACGAAATTTTTTCAAGTGTTACGTTTATTAAGTTGTATATAAACAACTTTCGAACGTTAATCTTCGGGCCACGGCTCGCCAGGTGCTATTACATCACCTAGTGGGAGGATCCTCCTATTTCGTTAAGGAAAAATGACACCCGTTGTTCTACAAATTAAAATATGGAACTTAAACTGAAATGTCTTTAAATCCTTATTTATCTTTTAAATGGTTTTTGTATTTGAAATACATTTTTAAATATCAAACAGTTATTAAGTGTGTTAAAGATTATTTAAATGTCTTTAATAATATTAACCTTGTGCTTAATTTTGTTTCAGATAAAATGCCGCACGACTTATCGAGTAGTATTAAATTCCTTCTAGTTACAATTTAAGCCAGAAGAGGTCAGGGTTGTCTATGGAAGTATTATAGATCTCATGTCATAGATCAAAATGGAACTGAATTCATTAAACGAGAGGGAGAAAGAAGTAGTAAGCTTATTGCATTTATTTTATTTAAACTTTTTAGGCTGGATTGAATCATCTTAAGAGGGCAGTCTGCGAGCGTGGGGATTTATGAGTGAGGAGCGTCTGAGTTATTTTTTTGGTGTTGCTTAGTGTAGCGGATTTCATAATATTTCGAAAACCGTAAGGCCTTATTCTCGCATTTTCAGGGATGGCCCCCTTAGCTTTAACAAAATTTGTTGAAGTAACGGCAGTGGGGGACTAAATGAGGGAGGGTTCTTATTATTATCTTCTTATCAGGTTCCGCCATTGGTCTCCGGTTCTGGAGGCCTACATTTAAGAGATTTTTAGAGGCTCGTGTTTTTTTTTGCTCGCGCATTCTTCTTGATCTTTAACTTTAACGATTTTACTGGTGGTAGAGTTCTAGTGACGGAGCTTGCGGGCGTAGGCACCACCGCATTACCCTAATATACTTGCCGCTAAATGGTAGTGTTCAGCACTATCGTGTTCGGGTCAGGTGGCAACCCTGTAATTTCCGGCACAGGGGCATAACACCTTAGGCCTCAGGAGTGGTAACACATCTGCATTTTGACCTTGGTCTTTGTGTGGCTATAGGCTGTAACATCAATGTAAACTGCATGCTTGTTTACTACTGGAATAAAAAAAAATATCATGGTGCAATCCAGCATGAGTATTTCTTTTTTATCTATTAGGTAAAAACAAAAGAAAGTCCATAAATACTTGAACAGCATGCTTGTTTGCCACTTTCATAACATAAAAAAATACAACAGACAACGTATCATTTCTGCCATTCACGTAGATAGGCTTTTGAAATGTCTAGCACATAGATATGACAATAAACATAGTGACTTAATGTTTATAGTAGCTTATTCATCACGAGATATGTTCCGAATACCATTAAAAATAACAAATAACAATGCGAACATTGAATAAACACAGAGACAGTATCGTTGCATGCTTATTTTGTTTGAAACTACAATAGAACGTGTCGTACTGACATATCTAATAGAAATTATCTCATAGAGAAGTTAGGTGCTTTATTTTTAAAGAAAAATGGAAAGAAAAATTTGACTTCAGGCGAGGCTCGAACTCGCGACCTACTGGGAATCTAGTCCAGCCGCTCTTCCAATTGAGCTACTGAAGCCCTGCCCGATTTGTCAAATCTTTCCTTCACATCTATTGCATTGCTTTATGGTAGCAATAGCGCCATCTATTACCAACTATGCTAGTTAGGCAACCGATATAATAGACTTTTCAGTTTATTGAATATCGTAAAGAAGTCGCTTTTACCCTTAATAATTGTTTGATATTATTTCGCATTAACACATGCTTGTGAAATATATTTTATTTTTAAAGAAAAATGGAAAGAAAAATTTGACTTCAGGCGAGGCTCGAACTCGCGACCTACTGGGAATCTAGTCCAGCCGCTCTTCCAATTGAGCTACTGAAGCCCTGCCCGATTTGTCAAATCTTTCCTTCACATCTATTGCATTGCTTTATGGTAGCAAAAGCGCCATCTATTACCAACTATGCTAGTTAGGCAACCGATATAATAGACTTTTCAGTTTATTGAATATCGTAAAGAAGTCGCTTTTACCCTTAATAATTGTTTGATATTATTTCGCGTTAACACATGCTTGTGAAATATATTTTATTTTTAAAGAAAAATGGAAAGAAAAATTTGACTTCAGGCGAGGCTCGAACTCGCGACCTACTGGGAATCTAGTCCAGCCGCTCTTCCAATTGAGCTACTGAAGCCCTGCCCGATTTGTCAAATCTTTCCTTCACATCTATTGCATTGCTTTATGGTAGCAATAGCGCCATCTATTACCAACTATGCTAGTTAGGCAACCGATATAAGGGGCCATCCATAAATTACGTCACACGTAAATGGGGAGGGAGGGTATCACCGAAATGTGACAATGTGTGACAAGGGGCAGGAGGGGTCGAAAGTTTTGTGACGTCACATGTTAAAATTTAAAATACTGAAACGTGAAATCTAGATGTGAATAAAAAACTCTAAAAATCTACGAACTTGATCTATATTTATCAATAATTCACTATATTTATTGATTCTAGTGAGACTCAACTTCACAAGAATTTTGAATGGTAAGGGTTTAAATAGGTTTAAGTCGTCTGCGAGTGCTTGCTCGCTTTTCTACCGTTCCGCGCGTCGGTTGTTAGCGAGACCTGCGACAAGAACGAGGCTAAGTTTGCTCCATTATTACTACAATTGTCATTAAATCTCCGAGCATCATCCCATTTGAAACAAGTTCCATACGACAGTAATTGCCCTAGTGTCGAGTCATACATTTTTAAAAGATCGTGTAGCGTATGTGGTTTATATTTTTCATCATATAAAGCCTCTAATCAACACAAACAATCACATAAAAAACAAGAGATGTTACCTATAACAAAAATTCGTCCTCAAAGAATTGCAGCTAGACGTGCCCGAGAAATTCTCTGTTTAATGAATGATGACGATGCTTTATGGATGGAAGAAAATGATGTCGACATAAAGGATGTTCCTGATGTTCAAATTAAGAACGAAAATGAAGTGCCTGATTTACCAGTAATTGCTGATATAAAAGAGTGGATCCAAAGCCCATGGACACTAGATAATTAAGTTTTTTATATATATAATTAACGTAATTAGTCGTTTATTGTTTTTTAACTAGTCGTTGTTTTTTCAGTTATCTGAAATATTGGAATTTATGTTGATTTTATAAGATTATTTAATAAAAATAAGCAAAAAATGGAAAAAGCTGTTTTCTCTCGATTATTTTTGAGTACATGAATAAATTTTAAAAATATGTGACGTCACATCAGGAGGGGGGGCTTATAAAAATGTGACAACCTGTGACAAGGACGGGGGGAGGGGTCCAAAAGTCCCGAAATTCGTGTGACGTAATTTATGGATGGCCCCTAATAGACTTTTCAGTTTATTGAATATCGTAAAGAAGTCGCTTTTACCCTTAATAATTGTTTGATATTATTTCGCATTAACACATGCTTGTGAAATATATTTTATTTTTAAAGAAAAATGGAAAGAAAAATTTGACTTCAGGCGAGGCTCGAACTCGCGACCTACTGGGAATCTAGTCCAGCCGCTCTTCCAATTGAGCTACTGAAGCCCTGCCCGATTTGTCAAATCTTTCCTTCACATCTATTGCATTGCTTTATGGTAGCAATAGCGCCATCTATTACCAACTATGCTAGTTAGGCAACCGATATAATAGACTTTTCAGTTTATTGAATATCGTAAAGAAGTCGCTTTTACCCTTAATAATTGTTTGATATTATTTCGCATTAACACATGCTTGTGAAATATATTTTATTTTTAAAGAAAAATGGAAAGAAGGTCGCGAGTTCGAGCCTCGCCTGAAGTCAAATTTTTCTTTCCATTTTTCTTTAAAAATAAAATATATTAGCATAGTTGGTAATAGATGGCGCTATTGCTACCATAAAGCAATGCAATAGATGTGAAGGAAAGATTTGACAAATCGGGCAGGGCTTCAGTAGCTCAATTGGAAGAGCGGCTGGACTAGATTCCCAGTAGGTCGCGAGTTCGAGCCTCGCCTGAAGTCAAATTTTTCTTTCCATTTTTCTTTAAAAATAAAATATATTTCACAAGCATGTGTTAATGCGAAATAATATCAAACAATTAAGTTAGGTGCTGTCTAAAAATAAAAATTCTGCAATGACAACTAACATCGATACCTCCTCTCATTCTACGGCAGCGGACTTATTTTATACATATAGGTATGTAATTATAGAAAAGTGTTATCAACCATAAAAAATGGCACCTGAAAAAATTTATAATTCACGATGTAATTTTTTCCATAATGCTACGAATTGTCAAGGAAAAAGGAGATGAGGCTTTTTCTTACACGACACGGTCTCGCGCCGGGTTGCCGCTTATTACACTATCCGGTCGACAGGGCCCAAACTCAGTCACAGTACAAATATGAACAGGATGTAAACTACGTACAAAACGTCGAAACGGCGCAATCACAGAAACAGGCGCATCAACGAGGCCCCTAAGCGGTTCTCGCGGTGCTGCAGTGCCGAGTACGCTACTCGAGCGTCGATGCGCATGTTTATTCAGAAGCGCGCATGGCCCCGCGGCTGGTGTAGATCATACGCGATCTACTCGGTTAAGCACTACGGGCGCGGTCGGGTAGTGTGATGGGTGACCGCTAGTGGCAAATTAAATGCGCGTTGCCGTGCTTCGGAGGGCACGTTAAGCCGTCGGTCCCGGTTGCTATCGATAGATAGCAGTCGCTAAACCTTCTTGGAGGCCTTATGGGCGGTTTGGAAATATTCGACAACGGGTTGGCTACTAACCCACCCACCTCCACCAATCCGCATTGGAGCAGCGTGGTGGAGTAAGCTCCAGGCCTCCCCCCAGAAAAGGGGAGAGACTCGTGCCCAGCAGTGGGAGGTATAATGTGTTGCCATTATTATTATTATTCTTCAGTTGACTGACTGTACTTAAGAACAAATCACCTTCCTCCTGTGCCAGTACAGCATAGTCAGTGGCTATCAAGTTGATATCATCTGAGTTACTTTACCAACGGGTATAGTTGAAAAGTGAAATTTTACGAAGTAACTAGTCGAGGGACCAGGACCAGGGGAGTAGGACAAACGACTCCTGACTTCTTACTTCGTAAAATTTCATGTGTATGTATCTTCACGCCAAGTCCCTTACGGGGTAGGTAGAGAGTGTAAAGCGCCAGATATGCCAGTCCTGAGACACCTTCCGTGCTTTTTCTACATTCATCATTCTCTTCATACATGCACGTTGATTCCTAAGACTTTTGACCTCACCCTCGGACAGTACTTGACCTATTTGGTCATGGTAAGTCAGTCTCACCATGACCAAATTTCAGTCTATGTCTTCCTGGGTCTCTGCAACCGATTTAAACAGATAAACATTCGCATTGTGTATCTGTTTAGTCATTACCCCATTCGACATGCCCAAACCATCGGAACATTACTGGTGGTAGAGCTCCAGTGACGGAGCTCGCGGGCTTAGGCACCACCGCATTACCTTATATACTTGCCGCTAAATGGTAGTGTTCAACACTATCGTGTTCCGGTCAGGTGGTAATGAACGGCCCTGTAATTTCCGGCACAGAGGCATAACACCTTAGGCCTCAGGAGTGGTAACGCATTTGCATTTTGACCTTGGTCTTTGCGTGGGTGTCTATAGGCTGCAGTCATCACTTAACATCAATGTGAACTGTAAGCTTGTTTGCCACTTCAATTACATAAAAAAAAAAAAAAAAAAACATGCCGTTTCTCGTTTTTACACCGATACTCTGATTCACACAAAGCCTCTTTCAAGTTTCAAGTGTTCTTTTTTCAGGAACCCAATGGAACTACAGTAGAGATCGACGATGTGGATAAGAAAAATGGCTTCAATAATGGAACGGTGAGTTTTCTGATCATATTGAATAATGTACACTAGTAGTTTACATCGCATTAGGGTCAGATGTCAGAGCTATATAAGACCAGGCTGAACATCGTCGAATCAGTCTGCCTGTGACCACGGTAGCTGGAAACATAGTAAAAGAAAGAGAAGATTCCTCCTATTCGGGAGTAGTATACGCGAGAATATCCGCAAATATAATTACTACTACCATTTATGAGCTCGCCAAAACGTTTTATTGAAAAATTTTATTCAAAAAGAAAGGAAGTACGATAGCGCAACAAATATTTTACCAAATAAATGACAGTTCTTTAGAACTGCAATTCGTGCAAAATTTTCTTTTTTTATCATTCCAAAATATCAGAAATTCACAACGTTAATATTCAAGTTTTCACTTCACCGGCACTCTCGCAGTGGCAACCCGTTGTTTCTTTTTTAATTGCTCAATCAAATCGAGTCAGTAGATCGAGAAATAAAAAATAAGTTCTATACTATTTACAGGTATCCAACAACAAATATTGCAGATCGACTTTAGTAAAGAGACTTCGGCTTAATTCGGATCTGTAGAGCGTTAAAAACTCTACAGATCCAAATTAAACTTTCTTTATTCTTTAATAGCTGTTGCTGGATGTCGTTTTATAAATAACTAAGGAGCCTATGTTCTTTCTCAAAATCAGCCCTATCTCTATAACAAATTTCATTTAAATCGGTTCAGTCGTTTGGACGTGAAAAGGTAACAGACAGACAGACAGAGTTACTTTTGCATTTATGATATTAGTAGGGATTCCTTTCGCACCTTACCTAAACGACATTAGTCAACAATTTTGATTAAGTTTTGACTAATACCGTTCTATCAGTGCTTACGTAGACATTGTGCAGCAGAGTTAACGCTCTACGAAGTCGAAACAAGCCGATTGTCTCCTTAATAGGCGCGATGTGCATTTTTTTTCTTTTTTTTATGTAATGGAAGTGGCAAACAAGCATGCAGTTCACATTGATGTTAAGTGATGACTGCAGCATATAGACACCCACACAAAAACCAAGGTAAAAATTTAGATGCGTTACCGCTCCTGATGCCTAAGGTGTTACTCCTCTGTGCCGGAAATTACAAGGCCGTACATTACCACCTGACCGGAACACGATAGTGCTGAACACTACCATTTAGCGGCAAGTATATTAGGTAATGCGGTGGTGCCTACGCCCGCGAGCTCCGTCACTGGAGCTCTATCACCAGTGGAGTGCAATATTTCTTGATGGATACTGTATATCTAATGAGTGAAGCTTTTTCCTCTATTTCAATCGAATGTTTCCAGATAATCCACGAGCCTCTCGATTACGAGCCTTCAGGATGGCTAGAGGTTACTATGAGCAAGGTGGGAGGCTCCACGGAAGACTTCCTCAAGAAGAACAGCTCAGCCATGGGGACTATCTTGGTGTTTTTGCTGAACGGCCTCGTTCTGGGATTCTTCTTTGGCTGCTTCTATTATTGGATGACATACAGTAAGTTAGGACATCCCCTCTTAAGAGTCTCTTCATCACCATCATATCAACTTTTTACTGGTGGTAGAGCGCCAGTGACGGAGCCCGCGAGCGCAGGCACCACCGCATTATTTAATATACTTGCCGCTAAATGGTAGTGTTCAGTACTATCATGTTCAATGTACGGCCCTGTAATTCCCGGCACAGAGGCATAACACCTTAGGCCTCAGGAGTGGTAACCCATCTGTATTTTGACCTCTGGTCTTTGTGTAAGTGTCTATAGTATGCAGTCAACACTTAACACCAATGTGATCTGCATGCTGGTTTGCCACTTTCATGTTTGTTTGTAACAAAATATTTAAATACGTGTTCTTTTTTTTCAGGTACAGACCCACTAGAACTTTGTCACGGATTCGGAAGTCTGATAGCGTTTTTGACAATAGTATATTTCTTTGTCATATACTTCTACGTGGTGAAGAAGTACTTCGGCAATTGGTTCGAGAAGAACGTATGGACCAGAGTGCAAGGATTTTGTGGATTCTTCTGGAAGCATGGGTAAGTAACTCACGATTTAACTGCCTCAGTAGCCTATTGGCAGCAGGCCACTACTACTACGCTGGGGTCCTGGGTTCGATTTCCGGGTCGGGTATATCAGAGACAACGGTGTAAAAAATCTCTCTTTTTTATGTAATGGATTTGGCAAACAAGGATGCAGTTCACAATGTGAACTGCATGCTTGTTTGCCAAAAAAATGTTAAGTGATGACTGCAGCCTATTGACACCCACACGAAGACCAAGGTGAAAATGCAGATGCGTTATCACTCCTGAGGCCTAAGGTGTTATGCCTCTGTGCCGGAAATTACAGGGTCGTAATAATGCAACTATTGCGACTTTTTGCGATTTTCTTTTGAAGTTTCCCATAACCTCGGAGTTTGGTAATGTGCCCGGAGATGTCAACAGGCTCGCCACCTGTTACATGGGTCAAAAACGTAACCGGCGAATCGTGGCTGTTGGCCTATCCCTTCGAGGATTACAGTCACTAACTAAACTTAACACTAAAATTAACTCACGGGTAGATTTACATGTGTGTGCTTCAGCCGAAAGACGTAGACTGATGGACAATAGCCTTGCCCCAAAGATACCCAAACAGGGTTTAATAATATTAAGCCATAACCCCCAAGCTTAGCATGCGGATAGGCGATCACAAGTGGCGGTAGCTTAATAGTCGTGACTTTTTTTTACGAGGTGCTAATGCCATTGCATTCAACCGACTTTTTGGGGGAAGAGCCGGGATATGAGGGACTTGGACCCTCTAAAAAAACCACCTCGGTTCCGACTTCAGTGCAGAAAGGGGAGGGATCCGGATACACTATAAACACTGCTCCGGTTCCCCCCTCGCACTTCGCCTTCATCCAAGGCTCGTCCACCGGGGCCTTGTGACCCCCCTCCCCCCCATCGTCACTTGCCACGATGACCTGTAATCGTGGTGACTGCTGTCCATCCAGCATTATTGCATTTGAATGCTTAATAGCTTCGCTCCGTTTTTCCGTTTTTGCTCTTGGACTCCTGAGTAAGTAAAAATCAAACACTGATTCCAGTAAATTTCTGTAAACTGCCATTGTTCGGTTCACTGTACTAGTGGAAGATTTCTCCTCCACATGCGGATGGTGGGTGGTCACGTCCACATTTGTTTTAAGTTACTTGGTACTAATAACCATATTTTTCATTTCAGATGGTTCAGATGGTGTTTCTGCTTAGGTCTTCCGGTGGTCATTGTATTCTTATTGTATTGGGATTCCAGAGATACCCCTGAAAGACTGATTTCTCTAATTGGGCTCACTGTTATTCTACTGCTTGGTAAGTTTCATACCAGGTGCTTATTCTTAAGTTTTTATACGATTGCCTTCATTAGTGGTAACAGACCACAATGTCAGAACATAAAAGGCTATTACACGGCACGGTATTCCGGGTCCGGCAGAAAGGGTGGGCGTGGCCTCGCGCCGGGTTGCCGCTTATTACACTATCCTGTCGCAGTACAAATACACGGCCCGCTCCGGTCGCCCTAATTAGGGCCCTAACTTAAATGTTATAACATTACCCTGACCCTTGCTATCGTACCCTGAATACCGTGCCGTGTGATAAGTCCTATACTCTTTAGGCCAATTTTAGGGTTTCGTTGCCAGCAAGGACACCTTTCGCTTACATTATCAGATTTCAGAAGTTTAAAAGTGCTCCTACCCTATTGACAATTCATCCCCAAATGTATCTTATCCGCGGATGAAATGTCACTCGTTAAAAACAGTAGGGGTCGACTCATCCGAAGTTTTGTTGTTATTCGGAGCAGTCGCCACCTAGGTAAATTACTAGTGGTCCTTTCATCCTAAATTGAGCAACACCTATATTATACCTATCCAAGATGGCGGCTGCATGAAGTTGTCAACTTTTTCGTCACGGGTGTCGTTTTCATGGTTCTTGAGGGTGTTGAATTCGATAGTGGTGTCAAAATGTAAATCCAAGATGGCGGCTGCATTAAGTTGTCAACTTTTTCGTCACGGGTGTCGTTTTCATGGTTCTTGAGGGTGTTGAATTCGATAGTGGTGTCAAAATGTAAATCCAAGATGGCGGCTGCATGAAGTTGTCAATTTTTTCGTCATGGGTATCGTTTTCATGGTTCTTGAGGGTGTTGAATTCGATAGTGGTGTCAAAATGTAAACCCAAGATGGCGGCTGCATGAAGTTGTCAGGGTGTCGTTTTCATTGTTCATGAGGGTGCTGAATTCGATAGTGGCGTAAAAATGTAAATCCAAGATGGCGGCTGCATGAAGTTGTCAACTTTTTCGTCATGGGTGTCGTTTTCATGGTTCTTGAGAGTGCTGAATTCGATAGTGGTGTAAAAATGTAAATCCAATATGGCAGCTGCATGAAGTTGTGGGCTTAACTTGTTGCAGATATTTGAGGCAAAACGAGGCAAATTTTTGGAAAGTTTGGGAGACAGAGATGTAGAAAAACGTGCTCGGTACTTAAGACTTACCGCACCCAGAAAAAGAATCGAGCATACACTTTGAAAATTTGAGTGTTGTCCAAAATGTATACCGACGGGAGTAAGACACCGGATGGCATTGGAGCATGACCACATTGACCGCATACACCTACTACAGAAAGGAGAAGGAAATAAGGACCAAGAAGCTCAATAAGCTAAAAATAGCTAAAAATTTTGGGACTTCTCATCAAAATACCGCGACAAGTGAGTTTGGCAGTCCTCTCGTGATGTTAACCTAACATTGCATAAAGAATTCTGAAGAGACCGAAACAGGTGGAAATCTGTAATCTCATCAGTTGTTCGCAGTAGAGTTCAGAATCGATAGTCCTGCCTGGTGGTAAAAGCTCATAATGAATAATGCCCTTCCAATCCCACCACACACACAACATCACCTTATTGCGAGTTAACCCGGGTTTCGCCACAGTCTGTGAAGCCTGACCGGCCTTTGACCACGACCTTTTTCGCACGTTCTTGTCGTACGTGATCCACTTTTCATCACCAGTTCATCATCAGCTTCTTCAAAAATGATTCGGTTTCATCACATCGTAATAAAGAATCACATATGAGTACACGGTTCGTTAGGTTTCTTTCAGTGAGCTCGTGAGGTACCCAAATATCGAGCTTTTTTTTGTACCCAGCTTTTTTCAAATGCGCCAAAACTGTTTTGTGATCAATTCTCAGTTCTTCAGCTACGTCGTAACTACTGATATGTCGATCTTGCTCCACTTTTTCAAAAATGGCATCCATTTTATCCGTAATAGGGCGACCAGAGCAAGGTGCATCTTTAACATCAAAATTTCCGGATTGAAAACGCTTAAAACAAATTTGTGCTACTCTCACAGACACTGCACTAGGTCCATAAACATCGCAAATTTTTTTCGCGGCTTGCGTTGCATTTTTACCTTTTTTGTAGTATAATTTTAAAATGTATCGAATTTCTTCATTAGATTCACTCATCCTGACAGTACGAAAAACAAATGAAAATCACACATTTGCCTAATTTGAATTTGGAATTATGTTCTTTAAAATTTTAACTTTCAATGATACCAAAACCAGCCAGATACAAATACTACAGCCAAAGAGATTTTATTACAAGTTCATACATATGCGAAAAGACTTTTTCCCCAACCTATTATTTCACATCCTTCTCTAGCTTTAAAGAAATCTGTTATATTTAGAGAAGGATGTGGAATGTTACTATAACTTAAACTTTAACAATTATCTTGGTGCAACCCAGGCTATAAAGGGAAGATGTAGGTAATGAGGATCACTTAAGCGAGAATGAAAATAAAAGCAAGCCAGCAAGCAAGCAAGCCAGTCACTGGTCACGCACGAGAATGACGTAATGCTAGCGTATAGGTATTAGCATCGCTTAGTCGCATTCGGTTCTTGTTATTTTGAGGTGATCACCATTGCCAACTGACTTCCATTGTCTACATCTCCCCTATCTGTTTTACTTTAAGTAATAGATAGATATTCATTCTAGGTAAATTTTGATTTGATTTCTAATGACCTTCCGAAAAAAATTGTAAAATCTTAATCGAAATAAAAAAATTTTCTTTTTTTTAATTCTCTTTCTTTCATATAGTTTCACTATGTCCGTCCGTCCGTCTATCCACAGCTTGGCTCTAAACTACTCTAAAGTCAAAAGTTGTAATTTGACTTGAATAAATATGCTGGCAAAGTGGTACAATAAATAAACATTTTTTTAGGTTAGTTCCTAAACACCTGAATGGAGTATGCAATTTTTTATCTCACGTACCCCATCGAATGGGGTATCGTCGGATAGGTCTTTCGACCGCTTCGTTGGCCCAGTGTTCGCAATCGCGATAGTGAAGCCTGAGGTCCCGGGTTCGATTCCCGGGTCGGGAAAATGTGTTTGTTAGATTTTTTTCTGTGTGGAAATTCCTAGTAGTGGATCGGAGTCTGGTACCGGTGCCTCGGAGGGCACGTAAAAGCCGTCGGTCCTGCGCCCGATCTCTCTCCAGTCGTGTCGGATTGCCGTCCCATTGGGCTATGATTGTGACGGAATAGAGAGTGCACCTCTATGTTTGCGCATCATTGATGTTGCGCATACACTTGTGCACAATAATATCATCCGCGCAGTTGGCTAATCTCCGTTGAGATTGGTCGCCGTGGCCGAAATTCGGTCTGTAGGACATTATCTTATATATATAAAAATCAATTGCTGTTCGTTAGTCTCGCTTAAACTCGAGAACGGCTGGACCGATTCGGCTGATTTTGGTTTTGAATGATTTTTGGAAATCCAGGGAAGGTTTAAAAGGTTAAAAAATATGAAAAAATTGAAGGCAGATAGTAGAAACCACAATACGAAGTTTGCCGGGTCAGCTAGTTTTATTTATAAAAATATTATGAGTAGGGGGAAAACCGCGGGTTTTTTGAGGTTTGAACTTAATAATGAAGGGGTGAAATTACGTTATTTTTGTCACTTACCAGGTTTTCTATTCTCCGCGCATCCCGGACGAGTGAACTGGCGCTCTGTGGGCGTTGGTCTGCTCATCCAGTTCATATTCGGTGTCATCTTCATCAGATGGGACACGGGGAGGATGGCTCTCCAATGCTTCTCTGATAAGGTGGGTACAGTACCCAGGAAGACTTTTTACTGGTGGTAGAGCTCCAGTGACGAAGCTTGTGGGCGTAGGCTGTAGTGCATTACCTAATATATAATAATAATGGCAACCCATTATACGTCCCACTGCTGGGCACGAGTCTCTCCCCTTTTTTGGGGGGAGGCCTGGAGCTTAGTGGCCGCCAACCTGCTGTCGGATGTTTTCAAACCGCCCATAGGGCCTCCGACAAGGTTTAACGACTGCTTTCTATTGAGCAACCGGGACCGACGGCTTAACGTGCCTTCCGAACCACGGAAACGCGCATTTAATTTGCCACTAGCGGTCACCCATCCACACTACCCGACCGTGCCAGGTATGTACGGCCCTGTAATTACCGGTACAAAGGCATAAAACCTTAGGCCTTAGGAGTGGTAACGCATCTGCATTTTGACCTTGGTCTTTGTAGACCAAATCCAAGACCAAGATAGGCTGCAGTCATCACTTAACGTCAATGTGAACTGAAAACTTGTTTGCCACTTCCATTACATAAAAAAACATATATATATATATATATAGGGTTATTTGTAACCTGCGCATAATTCTTGAAGGGAAGCTTCGGCTCATCAAGACTAACACTTTTGTTGTACAACTTTTTCTTATTCAATATTTTTTTTACCATACAAAAAGTAATGAATAGAATTTGCAGTTCTAATACTTCTTAACTTCACGTTACGTAAACGTCTGTACCTATGTAAAAATATACCTATGAAACGTCGTGCTAACAATTGATAGAAGTCCCATTTGAAACGATTTTATGTGTTATCGTGTGATGTACTGCGTTTTGGCAAAAGTCATAGAACAAAAGTTGTTAGTCTTAACGTACCTAACTCACCTTTGACGATTTATGCATTAGATAATATCGCCGGTTAAAAACCAGATGAACGATGAAAAATTGACAAAATTGTAGATACGTTCATCTGGTTTTTAACCGCCGATATATTTAACCCTGTATACCTTAAATTTTCTTTTACTCACGCATGAATGGTTTGTTTCAAGGTGGCAACGTTCCTGTCATACGGTGTTGAGGGCGCTGGATTTGTTTTTGGAAACTTCCTCGTCTACCAGGAGGCTGTATTCGCTTTCAGTGTGAGTATTACTTGTTTTAACTGCCTTACTCTTTACCTTACTTTATCTCCCCTATATGTAACGATCGGATATTTTTTTCATTTTTCGTTTTTTATACAACATATAGTGTGGGATATCGTTGGATAGGTCTTTTAAAAATGTTAGGGATGTGCAAATATCATTTTTCGATTAAGTTAACTGTTCGTGACTTATTAAGCTATAAAGTGCCAATTTTCGTTAGAGTCAAGAGTTGTTGTTAGAAATTCAAACGTTCCGGCAATAGTAGCTACATATAGCGAAATTAAAAGGAAAACTATCACACTAAAGTTGGCTCTACTGCCTAGTAGTAGCAGGCCACTACTACTACGCTGGAGGTCCTGGGTTCGATTCCCGGGTCGGGAGCTATCAGAGATAACGGTTTAAAATCCTTTATCTCTGGTTCTATTGGGATTTTTCCATTTTCTGGAAGTTTCCCAGTACATCGGCGTTTGGTAATGTGCCCGGAGATGGCAACAGGCTCGCCACCTGTTACATGGGTCAAAAACGTAATCGTGGGTGTTTGCATGTATGTTTGAATGCATGCATTTACCTCTGCCTACCCCTTCGGGGATTAGAGGTGTGAAGTTACGTTTATTAGTTGTACTAGATCTCAAGACACTTGTTTACGCCGATCTCCATTTGCACGCCATTTAACAAAATGTGACAAAGTACCAACTTTGTCGACCCGATTGGTCTAGCGGTGTGAGATGACCGTTTGATTCGATACCCGCATCGGGACCAACATTTGTATAATAATAAATAATAATGGCAACCCATTATACGTCCCACTGCTGGGCACGAGTCTCTCCCCTTGTTAGGAGGAGGCCTGGAGCTTACTCCACCACGCTGCTCCAATGCAGATTGGTGGAGGTGGATGGGTTAGTGGCCAACCCGTTGTCGGATGTTTTCAAACCGCCCCATAAGGCTTCCGAAAAGGTTTTAACGACTGCTATCTATCGATAGCAACCGGGACCGACGGCTTTACGTACCCTCTGAAGTACGGAAACGCGCATTTAATTTGCCACTAGCGGTCACCCATCACACTACCTGACCGCGCCCGTATTGCTTAACCCAGTAGATCGCTTACGATCTACAACATTTGTATGGCCTGGTTTATTACTTAATTTTCTTATTTTACCTATTACAGACGTTGCCAGTAATCTTCTTCTTCAGTATGCTGGTGGAAGTGCTATTCTTCTGGGGCGCGCTGCAGTGGTTCTGCCTCAAACTGGGACATCTGCTGAGGGTTGCCACTGCCACTACCGTGTGCGAGAGTGTCATCGCTGTTGGCAACGTTTTTCTTGGGATGGTACGTTTCCTTCTTGTGACTTTTTGGGGACTAAGTTTTTTTTTAATTTATTAATGTCTGAAGGTAGACAGTCAAGCAAACGGGCCATCTGATGGAAAGTGGTCACCGTAGCGCGTCGCCTATGAGCATTTGCAACACCAGGGGAGTTGCCAACGCGCTGCCAGGACTCTTTTGACGCTATTTTTGAAGAACCCCATATTGCAGCACCAAAGGTAAACCTCAGAGGGAAATTCGTTCCACAATTTACACGTTCTGGGCAGGAAAGAACGTGAAATCCGCACCATTGAGCACTGCCAGGTGTCCAGTTGGTGAGGGTGGAACTTTTCTCTTCGGCGGGAGCACGGTGCAGGAAAAGAGACGGTGGCACAATGTTGAACAGTTCAGCAGAGCACTCACCATTGTAGAGACGGTACAACACGCACAGACTCCCAATATCTCTGCGCAGGCTCAGATGTTCGACCCTATCAATCAATTATAATGGCATCGCTCTATTACGCATATTGCCCGTGTGGACAAAGTTTCTGGATGCGTCCGACAAGTATGCACAGTCCCACAATTAACTAATTACCTACAAAGACGACCCCTTAACCGTTCTATCAATGATACACGCCTTCTATTCCAGACGGAGTCTATCCTGCTGATAAAGCCGTACATATATGTTCTGACGCCTTCCGAGCTGCACGTCATCATGTCTTCGGGCTTCGCCACCGTCTCAGGCAAGTTTTTTTTTAATAACGATGGTGGCAAACAAACTTGCAGCTCACACAGGGTGATAACTGCAGTCTATAAACATCAACACAAAATAATGAATATTTTATCATTTTTTTAATGTACATAATTTTCTATTTGCACATTATCGCGTTTGGTGCTCCTGTAATATTAATGGTGTTTTTGATAAATAAATAAATAACGTTTTCTTAATTAACCGAATGAATTATGTTTTCTTCGCTAGATGGCGTTGGTTTTTATTTAGATACATTTTTCTTACCGGTCGGAGGTACACGGCATTTTATACATTTTTAAGGTTTCTTTACAGGCACAATACTAGCCGCCTACATAGGTTTCGGCGCTGAACCAGCTCACCTGGTGACGGCAAGCGTCATGTCCGCGATAGCCGCCATTTGCTTTTCCAAGCTCGTCATACTCTCACTCATTCACATAATATTGAGTAGTATTAGACTTCCTTACATAGGTATTCCTAGATAAGAACGTTACTATGGCAACGAATTTTAAGAACAAATAAACATTACTTCTCTCTCGCCCTCATTTGACTCAACACTTTTTGTCATTCTCTAGGTCTAGGTGTTCATTGCTTGAATTCTTTCGTTTCGGCGGGTGTTTGTCATAAATTGGCTTTTAAACCGACTTCAAAAAAAGGAAGAGGTTCTCAATTCGTCCGGATCTTGGACCTTTGACAGTGGACAGTCTTTCTTTATTTCTTTGCTTCATCAATTTCCAGTAATATTTTTAAAAATAGTGTTGCCGGTCGATAGTCGACTATCGATAGTCTATCCATGTTACGTAGGAGTCCAAATCTGAAAGCAGTAATATAAATATACCTAGTACCTGTAGGTAGGTACCTGCCTAACGATACCATTAACACTAGATGGCGTTGTTCTCTTATTTAGATACATTTTCCTAGCTATTCGGGGAAATACATGGCGTATTATAAATAAGGTTTCTTTACAGGTACAATATTAGCCGCCTACATAGGTTTCGGAGCTGAACCAGCTCACCTGGTGACGGCGAGCGTCATGTCGGCGCCTGCCGCCATTTGCTATTCGAAGCTCGTTATGCCTGAAACCAAGCGTTCTCTCACCACTGTAGACAATATCAAGCCTATTGAAAGGTATGCAAACGTGCCTCGGCGAGCACGTTTTTTTTATTATTATTTATAGACAGAACGTTTGACGACTATCGCACCTGATGGAAAGTGAAGATGTGGCCGAAGATGAAGCAGGCTTGTCTAAAGGTTCACTCACCTATTCACTGTGGACTTGAAAATTCCTAGGTTATAGTTCTTCGGAAACAAAGAAGCCGGCAGGCTGTTCCATTCCTTGGCTGTTCGCATTATAAACGTTGAGCCGAAACGCTTGGTTCGAATTTTAGGAACATCTACTGTGTACGTATGATATGCCGCCGTTCGCCTTGTTGTCATGTTGTAAAATGGTGAAGAGGGTATTAGGTTGTGTAGTAAAGTCGTCGGTCCTGCTCCCGATCTCTTTCCGGTCGTGACGGATTACCGTCCCGTCAGGCTATGAGAGTGAGGGACTCTATTCCCTCACTCTCATAGCCCGATGGGACTAAAGCCTTCCTCGATAAATGGGCTATCTAACACTGAAATATATATTTTTTTTAATCTCAATTTATTTGGAGGCTTTTGTCCACTGGAGGATTCTTCTGAGGACTTCTTTTGTTAACTGTATCAGCCCCATCATAACCTCTCTACAATATATTACACTTATTCATTGAGAAAGACACTTATTTATGTAGAAAGACACTTATTGTTTGTTTGTTTATTTAATTTAATTTATTTTGTTTGTTTTTGACGTGTCATAAGAGGTGCCTGTCACCCTAAATGAATTAATGAGTTTCTGATTCTGATTCTGAATGATATAATACTTAATAATGATTTTGCTGCATCACTGAACGGTTGTCCTAATAAAGTTGTTATTGCTCCTATTTCATACTTGTTGATTTTGTATATTTGCATAAATAATTCTCTTTCTCTAACAAGTTTTACAAATTCTACGAGTATATGATGGACATCATCCCTCGTACCACAAACATCACAGTTGGGAGAAGCTACTTTCCTCATTAAAAGCCGTATTATATATTCGAGGGATAAGGGCCAGAACGTAGCCTATGTGCTAATATAATAAAACTTCTGTGAACATTTCTCTGCATAAACCAGGGGATTTGAGGAGGCTGATGTTAACAGGCTGAAATAATTTTTCAATTCGGGTCAGTAGTTCCTGAAATTAGCGCGTTCAAGCAAACAAACAAACAAACACTTCAGCTTTATAATATTAAGTATATATGTATATACTGGTGGTAGAGCTCCAGTGACGGAGCTCGCGGGCGTAGGCACCACCGCATTACCTGATTTACTTGCCGCTAAATGGTAGTGTTCAGCACTATCGTGTTCCGGTCAGGTGGTAATGTACGGCCCTGTAATTTCCGGCACAGAGGCATAATACCTTAGGCCTCAGGAGTGGTAACGCATTTGCATTTTGACCTTGGTCTTTGTGTGGGTGTCTATAGGCTGCAGTCATCACTTAACATCAATGTGAACTGCATGCTTGTTTGCCACTTCAATTACATATAAAAAAAAAAAAATAAAATATGTATATTAATAATTACCCAGGCAAGACCAATCAGCGCTATCAGCAGCCACCCGCGGCGCTACCAATGGCATAGCGCTAATCCTCAACATCATAGCCAACTTGGTGGCTTTTGTGGCGTTTGTGGCGTTCATCAATGGCGTGCTGGGCTACTGTGGAGGGTTGCTGGGCAACCCTGATCTCAATCTGGAATTCATCATGGGGAAGGTGTTTATACCTCTGTGCTGGATTATGGGTGAGTTTGACATTTGTTTCCATTGTGGAAACTTGCAAAGGAGATGTTGCGAGCTCGGCTCTGGTTAGTACACGTCCTCAAAAAATGGGTAAATTAAAGAAGAATCCGAAAAAAATACAATTAATTTAACGTTTTCGTAGGTTTTCGCGAGCTTCATACATTGTAGAAATTAAACTTGCGGATTTTCTCGCGTATACAACACTCCCAAACTTCTTCATAAACCCGACGTTTCGGTCGCTTTCCAGAACTTAATTTCTACAATACAATTAATTTATTATTTAAGAATATATTTTAGAGTTACAACCACATTTCATTCAAACGATTTTATCATTTTCAACCATGTTCAACATGGCGGCGATACAGCCGACGCTTGGTATAGTATGATACTTATGTAAGTAAAAAAAATAAGTAAGTAAGTAATATAAGTAATTATAAGAATGATTTTTTAAAAATCGATTAGTATAATATTAACACATGAAATCAATTTCGATTGTTTTAAGAAAATATCACCTTTTTCTCCAAGTACCATATACCTAATCAAAAAAACAATTTAAATTCTATGGATAACACAATTTAATAAAATTAATTAAAATGTCAAAATGACATCGCCCGCCATATTCGCCATATTGGTTTTGAGTTGCAATTCTAACTGCAAATAATGTTTTGTAACTGCAAACAAAGCTGAATAAGTGAAAATATGCAGTAAAAAACGTTTTTATTTTTATTTTATTTTTTTTTTTTTTTTTATGTAATAAAAGTGGCAAACAAGCATGCAGTTCACATTGATGTTAAGTGATGACTGCAGCCTATAGACACCCACACAATGACCAGAGGTCAAAATGCAGATGCGCTGCCACTCCTGAGGCCTAAGGTGTTATGGCCTCTGTGCCTGAAATTACAGGGCCGTACATTACCACCTGACCGGAACACGATAGTGCTGAACACTACCATTTAGCGGCAAGTATATTAGGTAATGCGGTGGTGCCTACGCCCGCGAGCTCCGTCACTGGAGCTCTACCACCAGTTTTATATTGATTTTGCCCGTTAATGATATTGTGTGCAATACATGGCCGGAGGTCCATACATTTTTGCAAATCTCCTTTATTTATTTATTTATTTAACTTCAATGCACACGAATAATAGGCACATAAGGCGGACTTAATGCAACCAGGGCATTATCAAACCAGTCAACCTTCGGGTTGTAATGAAAAAGGAAGAATAGGTGCTGAGAAGTTACAATATATCCATATTAAGTACGTAGAGAATAAATACATAATATAAATAATAAAATAAATGAATAGAAAATAAACTGAATTCATAGATATGTAATATATAAGTATGTATATAACTATAAGAATATATATACATATATATAAAAATATAAAAATTTATAAATATAAAAAATACATAGATACCTACTTTATGTGCCTAGGGCGATTTTTTTTATGTAAAAAAATGTAAATGAAAATTTTATTCGGCGCTGAGCCAGGACACAGGTACAGTATGGTTACAATAAAACAAAAAAAAAAAACAAGATTTAATAAAAAATAGAAACAAAGTAAGTAGGTAAATAATTTAGTATGTTCTCAGGTTTTCGCGAGCTGCACTCATTGAAATAAAACTAGTTTTAGTTACTTATTTTAGTTTAATATACGCGAGATAAATCTGAAAACTAGTTTTATTTCAAAGGTATATAATTAACTAAAGTATGTATGTATGTATGTATGTCCCGGTTCAGACAAACCTCTCGTGCCTCGTCTACCTTCATCATTCTCTTCATACATGCACGCCGATTCCTAAGACTTTTGACCCCACCATCAGACAGAACTCGACCTATTTGGTCATGGTAGGTCAGCCTTGGTCTTCCTGGGCCTCTGCAACCATCCACATTCGCATTGTATATCTGTTTAGTCATTCGCTCATTCGACATTCTTTCTATATGCCCGAACCATTAACTAAAGTTGTAATTATATCTTAATTAACTACCTATATTAAATTTAAAATAATGTGTAGTGTAGTGAAAGTGACAAACAAGCATGCAGTTCACATGGATGTTATGTGATGATTGCAGCCTATAGACATATACACAAAAAACAGAGGTCAAAATGCAGATGTGTTGTAATGACATGTCACCCCTGAGACCTTAGTTGTTATGACTTTTTGAAGGTTATTACGGGGCTATACAATTTATTATAGGTATACTAGCTGTGCTCGCGACTTCGTCCGCGTGAGAATTTATGACTGTTCAATGTCTATCCGGACGAGGTCGTGGGCGCAGCTAGTATGAAAGTTACTCCTTAAGTAATAAGACCTTAAGCTATCTGTCAGTGAAAGTCCCGTCAAAATCGGTCCAACCGTTCCCAAGTTTAGCCCCAACAAGCAGATAGGCAGACAGACAAAAATTGTAAAAAAAAATGTTTGGGTATATTTAGTAAAAAGCGTATATTTATATATAATATATGTATATTTTATATCAAAAACAGACAGAAAACTGCTGTTAGAGCTCCAGTGACGGAGCTCGCGGGCGTAGGCACCACCGCATTACGTAATATTCTTGCCGCTAAATGGTCTACCACCAGTAAAGTTTGAATATTCACATTTTTTTCAAAAATTACTTATCTAATCAGGATGAAGTTTTCATTAGTAGTATTGTTAATGCTGTCATTTTTATCAGGTGTACCATGGGAAGAGTGCGAGATGGTGGGGTCTCTCATTGGCCTAAAGACTGTTGTGAACGAGTTCGTGGCATACCAACGGATGGGTGAACTGAAAAAAGCTGGACTTTTATCGGTGAGGTTTTGAAGTTTTACTTTTGAAAAAAAAAAGAGATAGTATAATCACAGTAGATAGGTATAACTGCCTCGGTAGCCTAGTGGTAGCAGGCCACTACTACTACGCTGAGGTCCTGGGTTCGATTCCCGGGTAGGGGGTTATCAGAGATAATGTTGTAAAGTCCTTTATCTCTGGTTCTAGTGGGATTTTTCCATTTTCTGGAAATTTTCCAGTACCTCGAAGTTTGGTAATGTGCCCGGAGATGGCAACAGGTTCGCCACCTGTTACATGGGCCAAAACGTAACCGGCATGACGTGGGTGTTTGCATGTATGCTTGAATGCATGCATTTACCTCTGCCTACCTCTTCGGGGATCACAGGCGTGAAGTTACGATATTATTATGATATTATAATCCGACCGCTATAATATCCTATTTCTACGCTTTTGCTACCGGATACAAGATTTTAACCAGCTGATCAAATTTTATTTGTAGCAGCCAGTCTACAAAAAATAGGTATACGAAGTCTATGGTTTTATCGTCGATGACTCAGGCACACCGCGGACACTCCGCCAAAATTCCATACAAACTATTACACAGACATTAATCAGTGACGTGTATTTACACGTGCACCTGTGTCCGTAGCACGTAGAGAATACCAAACGTCGCCCATAAGAGGGGAGGAGGTTGGGTGATGCGGGGAAATCGGGCGGTGCGTCGAAGTGTCCATTCTATACGTAGTATTATAACATATATTCTCTGATTACTCAGGTCTTATAATAGGTAACCTGTGTTGCTGCAATGGTAACAGTTTATCGATAGTATTGTGATCTATCGTGACCTCGAAAAAACATTCTCACTCTCGAAAAAACTACCGAACGTAACTAACGAACCAGCTGATGTAAAGATAATATCAGCCGGTTTTCAAAAATAATCTTGTGTACAAGTACATACAGTCCACTCTTAATTCTGCTGTTGTAAGCTATGGTTTTATTCTTATGTTTTTTTCGGATAAATTCGATAGCATGATGTAAAACTATTCAGCGCCATCTGTAAATTGTCTACGTCTATCTGCTGCCAAAGTGAAATGGTAGCTGGTGTTCAGCACTTAAGGCGCGGGCCCACCGCAACGCACGGAGAGGCTGCGCCCTGCGCACGTGTATTAAGCTATTAAGCTTCGGTTTATATGAAACTAGCTGTTGCCCGCGGCTTCGCTCGCGTGGATGTCGTTTTATAAATAATTTAAATCTCGTGGAAATGTCCTAATCAAGTTTCCCGTCGCCTACTTATATGTAAAGTACTAAATTATGTTTATAACTTTAAAATCTCTATTTTATTTTAACCCCTTATATTTGAAAGTTTAGTTGTGCATTTGACAAAATACTGAAGCACGTATTTTTTTATTCCTAACAGAAAGACTGGTACATCACTTTTCAAGTCTCTAACTTAGAAACTGTGGGGTTCTCGTATTTAAGATGTATAATATTTGTATTATACGATGTACACATATAACATAATACAATACATACTTACACTTATACATATAAAATAATTTATTTATTATACAAACAAAAATACACACATTATTTTTATATATAAATATACATTTTATACATTACATAAATACAGTACAGGGAAACATATTAAATTTAACATACATAAAATAATCCAACAATAAAATAAATAATTAATTCCATCGCCTGATGTCGTCGAGTATAAATGTCCTTTTTCACGACGAGAACAATAGATTGCATCAGGCGATGTAACATGGTCGGGCGGCCAATCGCGGCTCGCCTCGTGCTTGATATACTCCCGCGCAGCGACCGCGTGGCTGCGTGCCTTTCCACGACCGGCACGACCAGTGTGATTTTGTTGTCCGCGCCGAGTGCATGTTGCTTTGCCTCCCGTTTTACACTACGCGCTTCTCCGATCAGTACGCTTGAGAATTCAGTGTAGCCTTGCAAAAACTTTCAGTGTTTTCTTTGCTTATCGTTAACTGTGCTTTGCCTAAATAAACTGAACTATCATTCCTCTTGTGCTTTCGGACTTATGCTATCTCTGTGCTTGTGAACTTTCATATTCTACTGTACTTCTCTTCTGTTCTCCTTCTAATAAACATGGTAGTGTGTGTATATAGTGTTTCTGTTACCTTCACCTGCTATACCTGGATCTGGTAAAGTACCTACAGACTTTCTTACAACACAACCCTACACCCCACTTATACCATAACTGGTGACCCCGAAGAACACGAACTATAAATATGAGTGACAGTAGTGGTGATTCGGCTCGTACCGTGAATTCCAAAAGCGGAAAGAACGTGACCACCAGACGGTGCGTACCAAAGATGCCGACTTACACGGAACGACACGAGCACGATACGACTTCCGGCTCTCCGATACTGAACATAAAGGTGCCACGATTTTCACCTGAGGACCCGGAAATATGGTTTGCGTTACTGGAGGCGCAATTTCAATGCCTGAATATTTCGGATGATTTTACCAAATTTTCAAGTGTCGTTAATAATTTGGATATTCACCATGCTAAGACGGTGAAGGACATAATATTGAATCCACCACCTAGTAATAGATACGGCAAAATTAAATCAGAGCTGATTAAAAGACTCTCCGCATCACATGAGCTTAAGGTAAAACAACTGCTTACTCACGAAGAACTGGGAGATAGAAAGCCTTCGCATTTCTTGCGACATCTTCAAGATCAGGCTGGATCTTCGGCCCCTGAAGATTTCATCAAGTCTATCTGGACAAATCGGTTGCCTACTAGCATCCAAACCGTACTGGCGTCTCAGCCTACCCACTCCTTAGAGCAGCTGGCTGACCTCGCAGACCGTATCCAGGAGCTGACTTCGCCTTACACCCCAGCCGTCGCAGCCGCGTCTTCGTCATCTTCTGTTCCGAACGACCGCTCTGAGATTACCGAATTGAAGCAGATGGTGCATCAGCTGACTTTGAAGCTGGATGAGCACACGCGTTCATCTTGCTGTGCTGTCAATCGCCCTAGCCGCCCCAGCAGGCGGCATCAGCGATCTTCTTCACGCCAAAGAACGCGATCACTCTCCAGCTACAGAAAACACCCGCTGTGCTGGTACCATTGGAAGTTCGGAGACAGAGCTACAGCCTGCAGCAAGCCCTGTGATTACAAGCTGGCGGAAAACTTCACGGGCCGTCGCTAGTGGCGACAAACGACAGCCCTGCCTCTTCTGGTCGCCTCTTCATCAAAGACCGCAACTCGAATACCCAGTTTCTCATTGATACTGGCAGTGACCTGTGCGTTTACCCTCGAGCTGCGCTACGTGAACGTCGACCTAAGGCTAGCTACCAACTCTGTGCCGCGAACGGAACCATCATAGACACTTACGGTTTTGTAGAACTTAATTTAAATTTTGGCCTAAGACGTAATTTTCAGTGGAGATTTGTAGTTGCTAACGTAACTAAAGCTATTATTGGCGTAGATTTTCTAAGTTTTTTTGGCCTTATTGTAGACTGTAGAAATCAACGCTTAATTGATAATACAACCTCACTGTTTTCTCAAGCTTCTGTGCCTAATATCGATGTTTCTTCCATCAAGGTTTCCACAGGTGACACGAGATACCATCGCATTCTGGACCAGTTTCCTGACATAACACGCCCCTCAGGTACACCAATTTCACCACAACATAACACCGTTCATCACATTAAAACAACTCCTGGTCCTCCTGTTTCCTGCAATCCTCGTAGGCTTGCGCCCGATAAATTTAAAATTGCTCAACAGGAATTCCAGTTGATGCTGAACAGCGGTGTTGCTCGACCTTCGGAGAGTCCATGGGCCTCTCCGCTACATTTGGTGCCCAAAAAGGATACCGGCTGGAGACCCTGCGGCGACTATAGGATGTTGAACGCACGTACCGTCCCAGACCGTTACCCTATTAAACACATACAGGACTTTACGCATAGTATTTCTGGCTGTTGTGTTTTTAGCAAAATTGATTTAGAGAAGGCGTATCATCAGATTCCCGTTTTCCAGGATGACGTCATGAAAACAGCCATCACCACCCCGTTTGGCCTGTATGAGTTCCCATTCATGACCTTTGGTTTAAGGAACGCAGGTCAAACGTTTCAAAGGTTCGTTGATGAGTTGACTAGAGGTTTAGATTTTTGCTACGCATATCTAGACGACTTTTTAGTGTTTTCGCGCAGCGCAGCAGAGCACGAGATTCATCTCCAGCAACTCTTTACCCGGATGAAAGACTACGGTATCTTAATCAACACCTCAAAGTGTGTTTTCGGTGTTAGTCAGGTTAGTTTCTTAGGATTTGAAATTTCCGAAGCTGGTACAAAGCCTCTTGATTCAAAGGTGCAAGCAATAAAAGAGTTTCCACCCCCAAAAACTGTGCGTCAGCTTAGACGTTTCTTGGGGATGTTGAATTTTTATCGACGGTTCATACCTCAGGCCGCCAAAGTCCAAGCTCCTCTCAACGCCTTACTCACAGGTTCTGTGAAAGCATCTCATCCTGTAGATTTATCAGGTGATGCACTTTCTGCTTTCGAGCAATGTAAGGAGAGCTTGTCAAATGCTGCTTTACTTGCCCACCCAGATTGTGAAGCTCAACTTGCTCTGGTAACAGATGCATCGGATTGGGCAATGGGTGCAGTTTTGCAGCAACTTAAGGATGACGTATGGCAGCCCCTCGCTTTCTTTTCGAGGAATTTGAGCCCGTCTCAGAAAAAATATTCTCCCTATGATCGAGAATTACTCGCCATTTATGAAAGCATCAAGCATTTTCGTTATATGCTAGAGGCGAGACATTTTGTAGTGTATACGGACCATAAGCCGATTAGTTTTGCTTTCAAAAATAGAAAAGATAACTGTTCGCCTCGTCAATACCGTTATTTTGATTTTATTTCGCAGTTTACCTCAGATATACGACATATTGCAGGTAAAGATAACGTGGTTGCCGACACACTATCTCGTATCGAGGAATTACAGGTGCAGTCCATCAATTTCGATCTACTCAGTGCGTCCCAGTCCACTGATGACGAGTTGGCTCAACTTTTAGGTAGCGAATCATCACTCCGTTTTGAAAAGTTGAGAGTTCCTAATACCGATGTCGAACTATATTGTGATGTCAGCATCGCACCACCGAGACCTTTTGTTCCTCTGGCCTTACGTAAGTCAATCTTCGACAGTCTTCATAATTTTAGCCACCCAGGTGCCAACGCGACGGCCAAACTAGTTGCCGAGCGTTTTGTATGGCCTGGTGTGCGCAAAGACTGTCGAGAGTGGTCAAGAAAATGTCTAGCCTGCCAACGCGCCAAGGTACATCGCCACGTGTCTTCCCCTTTGGGCACGTTCGACTTACCTCGCGCTAGGTTCGCGTTTATTCACGTAGACATAATAGGCCCTCTTCCATCATCACATGGCTACAAGTACTGCCTAACGGTTGTGGATCGTTTCACTAGATGGCCGGAAGTTACACCAATGTTTGATATGACGGCGGAGTCCGTTGGGAAAGCCCTGATATCGTGGATATCCAGATTTGGATGTCCAACAGATGTCGTTACTGACCGCGGACGACAATTTGAATCCACGCTCTTCCAATACCTTGGAAGAACGATTGGATTCAAGCATCGTCGTACAACCGCCTATCATCCTGCGTGTAATGGTCTGGTGGAACGATTCCACCGTCAATTGAAGGCAGCTATTATGTGCCATGCTAATGCGGATTGGGTTGACACCTTGCCACTTGTACTTCTTGGTATAAGAAGTTCGTTTAAGGTAGACTTGCAAGCGTCGTCAGCTGATTTGGTATACGGGGAACCATTGCGTCTGCCTGGAGAATTTTTTCAAGCATCGCCACCCGATTCTACCGATATATCGGAATTCACCACGCGTTTGCATCAATTTGCTGCAAAGTTGCAAGCAGTGCCTGCTAGTAGGCATACTAAAACCAAAATTTTCATTTATAAGGACTTAGCCAAATCATCTCATGTTTTTCTTAGGGATGACTCTGTACGAGGTGCTTTAAAACCTCCATACTCTGGCCCGTATAAAGTCCTCGAGAAAGGAGATAAGACTTTTAGTATTTTGGTTAAGGAGAAAAGCGTCAGAGTATCAATAGACAGATTAAAACCAGCCTATTTACTCGTAGACCCATCTCCCATTCCCAGTATCATTGATATCCCCAATCCCACTCCTATCTCTACTCCAACTTATAGCTCCACTCCTACTCCTACTCCTCTTTTACCAACCTCTATTACTGTTCCTAATACACAGAACTTAAATCAGGAACGTATTAAAAAGACTAGATCAGGGCGAAGAGTACATTTTCCTGATTACTATCGACCGTAGTAACGGTCTAGGGGGGGAGTGATGTGGGGTTCTCGTATTTAAGATGTATAATATTTGTATTATACGATGTACACATATAACATAATACAATACATACTTACACTTATACATATAAAATAATTTATTTATTATACAAACAAAAATACACACATTATTTTTATATATAAATATACATTTTATACATTACATAAATACAGTACAGGGAAACATATTAAATTTAACATACATAAAATAATCCAACAATAAAATAAATAATTAATTCCATCGCCTGATGTCGTCGAGTATAAATGTCCTTTTTCACGACGAGAACAATAGATTGCATCAGGCGATGTAACATGGTCGGGCGGCCAATCGCGGCTCGCCTCGTGCTTGATATACTCCCGCGCAGCGACCGCGTGGCTGCGTGCCTTTCCACGACCGGCACGACCAGTGTGATTTTGTTGTCCGCGCCGAGTGCATGTTGCTTTGCCTCCCGTTTTACACTACGCGCTTCTCCGATCAGTACGCTTGAGAATTCAGTGTAGCCTTGCAAAAACTTTCAGTGTTTTCTTTGCTTATCGTTAACTGTGCTTTGCCTAAATAAACTGAACTATCATTCCTCTTGTGCTTTCGGACTTATGCTATCTCTGTGCTTGTGAACTTTCATATTCTACTGTACTTCTCTTCTGTTCTCCTTCTAATAAACATGGTAGTGTGTGTATATAGTGTTTCTGTTACCTTCACCTGCTATACCTGGATCTGGTAAAGTACCTACAGACTTTCTTACAACACAACCCTACACCCCACTTATACCATAAAACTACCAAAAATCCCATACAAATGTTAACCTCAATTCCATATAAACAAAACCTTTATACCTATTTTCATATAGTCCTTTATATTTATCTCTAAAAAAATCCTTTCTTATATGTCATGAAAGGAACCATTGTACCAAATTTCAAGTCTCTACAGAACACAGGAACAGTAGTTTCATTCACATAACATTTTCGTATACTAAACTAAACAAATACAAAACCAAAGCAAATAAATAATCAATGTAGACTCAACCATCCAATTCAGAACATACGTAGCGCGGCCGCTGCCTCGAACGAATGAATTTTTGAGTTCAAACTCAAAAATTCATTCGTTTGAGTTTTGAGTTTAAAAACTTGTGGCCCCATCCATCAAAGGCCGTGGGTAACACTGCTTGTTATCTTTTCCGAAGAGTATTAATATTTGTTTTATTTATAGATATTGATTTTTTTTGTAACAAAGAGCCGGTTTACTAATATTCCACCTGGAAATTCCGGTGAGTCCCATACCAATTTCCATTACCCATTTTTAGGGACTTGGGGGAAGATTTAAAAAAAAAAATTGATGCAAGTAATTTTTGTATATAACAAAAGAGCCTGTAAACCTATTTTCAGCCATTAAATATTGACAAAATACTTGTACAAACTATCACCTCCTCTCTTAGAGGGTTGGAGGCAGATTTCCAAAAAAAGTTTATATGTATTTTAAGAACTTTAACGTTGTTTTCTTTAGTAACAAAGAGTCAGCATTCCAATTTTTGGCTTAAGTCCAATACAAAATTTACCCCGATATAAGGTGATGGAAGCAGATGTTCAGAAAAAAAAATCTACGAATTTTTTTGTTAGGTGCAAAGAGTCTGCATACCGAGATTTATCTTTCTACCTTTAAAATTGTGGAATGCTTCATACAAATTTCCACCCCCTATTTTAGGGGAGGGGGGGATATAAGGGGACAAAAAGTAGCCTATGTTCTTTCTCAAAGTCAACTCTATATCTGTACCAAATTTCACTCGTTTGGACGTGAAAAGGTAACAGACAGACAGACAGACAGAGTTACTTTCGCATTTATAATATTAACAACAACAATTTTCATTTTGGATAGACGTTAGTCTCATTTTAGTTTGTATTGACTGTGCACCAAATGGGTGACCATCATTTACTTAATTCTAATTAATTTTGGGATAAAATATTACCCATATTAAAAATGCATAAAATCGATTCAGTTATCGATTCTGAACAAACTAGTTTCGGACTTTTAATCCTGTTACGCGTTGTATAGATATACATTTACAATGTTCTATTTCAGCCTCGCGCGGAGCTGATAGCAACATATTCTCTATGTGGCTTCACGAACCCAGCGTCTGCGGGGATCATGATCGGAGCAATCGCTGCTATGGCCCCCAATCAGCGAGAGACGCTGTCTGGTGTAAGTACATATTATCATAGTAATAGAAGCGCGCATGGCCCAGCGGCTGGTGTAGATCGTAAGCGATCTGCTCGGTTAAGCACTACGGGCGCGGTCGGGTAGTGTGATGGGTGACCGCTAGTGGCAAATTAAATGCGCGTTTCCGTGCTTCGGAGGGCACGTTAAGCCGTCGGTCCCGGTTGCTATCGATGGATAGCAGTCGTTAAACCTTGTCGGAGGCCTTATGGGCGGTTTGAAAAACATCCGACAGTGGGTTGGCCACTAACCCACCTCCACCAATCCGCATTGGAGCAGCGTGGTGGAGTAAGCTCCAGGCCTCCCCCCAAAAAAGGGGAGAGACTCGTGCCCAGCAGTGGGACGTATAATGGGTTACCATTATTAATAGGCATTTGTCGTTCGCGATTGCACGAATCATAGCCGGGTCTTCAAATGTGCGCCATCCATTGGTTCGTCTCGTTGAAAATGACCCATTCGTTCGAGCATCACAGATAGCGGCGATCCGTGTGATTGTAAAGAGAGACCGCAATTGACCACATCAAAGGAGCTTCAGACGCTCGCTTGCGCGCACTCGGTACGGTCGTATTAACATAAGTAGGTTAGAATTGGATCGCCTGCCGCGCGCGGCAGACAAATTTTATTTCTACGCTGTCTACGGCAAGCCAATGTGGCTTGCGCGACAATGATTGTCAACTGTTACTCTGGTCGAACTATGTCTCGCGCGGCTGCCGCGCGTAGTTTATACGCAGCTTTACATTCTTATAGATTACATACTTTTTTCGTAGCATATTAGCAAATTCGTACAACACGTAGCGCGTAGCGACGTAGCTCTTAGCTCTCGTAGCTACAAGAGCTATGAGATTTATTTTCTAACCAAAATAGTATTATTATCTTAGTCACACCGCGGACATTCCGCCAAAATTCCATACAAACGCTTATTTTGGTTCCCTATTACACAGACATCAATCAGTGACGTGTAGTCACATGTGTACGCACACAGCGTAGCACATAGGGTTATGAGGTTATGACTTTAGGCCTCGGACCGACATTAAAGAAATCAAATAATACTATTTACTTACTTACGTAGATATTCTTTGCCCCGGTTTACACTATGCACCCCGTCAGGCCACGAGAAAAATATGACAGTTGATTTCTAATTTTATTGTTCTTGGCCGATATCGGCCAACTGCAGCTCAACAGTAAGGAAATTTCTATTTACCAGTTTCACCCAGTTTACTGGTGCATTTTAAAAACATAAAAACATAAACACTACTTTAACAAATAGCACAAGTATTGGAAAATAACACTCACTACCCACTCATTTGAAGTGATTTGTCGACGTACCTACGTCGACAAATCACTTCAATTCAATATACAGAAACACTTTTTTTACTAATGCAATGCAATCACATAGCGTAAACGTAAGAAATTATAATATTAAAAAAGTTTTTATTTAAATAAAAAGTTTTGTAATTGTGAACATAATTATTTTAACTTGGGTATTTTTTCGGGAAACTGAAAAATGATCTTTTTTTGTCACGACTTGTTGACATACAGCTATACACTGCACTATAAAGCAGCATCTTAAGTTAATAAATAAAATATTCGATTAGAAATTAATCAAAACTAGGCCGCTCGCAACCTCGCTGTAGAAAACCAACCGTCGCCCATAAGAGGGGAAGAGATTGGGTGAAGCGCGGAAAATGGGCGGGACGTCGAAGTGTCCATTCTATACGTAGTATTATTACATATTCTCTGCCTTAGTGGAAGAATCCTTGGTGGAAATCCCATTGCATTCAACCGACTCTTTGGGGGAAGAAATATAGGAATCAGGGTACACCATAAACACTGTTCCAGTTCCCCCTCGCACTTCGCCCTCACCCTCAGTCTCGTCTACGGGAGCTTTGTGAGCCCCCCTTCGTCACTTGCCACGATGACCTGCGGCTACCACGGTCACAGTCCTCACGGAGCCGCGAGTCCTGAGCGACCAGAGCCCCCACTCTTGCCAACCATCGCTCATTTCCCCTTACCTAGGCGCGCCTCTTACGGCAGACAGAGGATACCTCAGATCTATTCTATAGGCCCGGAACTGCAGGGTCCAACTTAGTCGGACCAATCAGAATAAATTATTATGGTTGAGATAGGTTCCGTAAACTGCCTCAGTAGCCTAGTGGTAGCAGGCCGCTGGGTCCTGGATTTTTTTCTTTCTTTCTATTTGACACCGTTTTCTTATGTAACGTAGGTAACAAAGAAGCATGCTGTCCACGTGGATGTCAAGTGATGACTGTAGCCTATAGACACAGAAAAACTAGAGGTCAAAATGCAGATGCGTTGCTACCCCTTAATCCTAAGTTGTTATGTCTGTGATAGTTATTACGGGCCCATATATTACCATCTAACCGGAACACGATAGTGCTGAACATTACCGTTTGGCGGCAGATAGATTAAGTAATGCGGTCGTGCCTACGCCCTTGAGCTCCTATACTGGGACTCTACCACCAGAAATACGTATTTACTCTTTAGGGTTCCGTACCTCAGAATGAAGAAAAGAACACGTGTGCAATCCACACGCGGTAGAAGTGAAACCTTCAAAAATTTTCACGAGAGACACTGATTAATGCTACCTATCTCATTTTCTCTCACGTTCAATCTAAACTCCCTTATTCATAAACGTACGTGAGATACGTTTTAGCTATAGAATGCTTTGTCTTTGTCAGTTGCATTGTCAAATGTGCATGATAGAAAAAAACAAAGGAGAGATTAGCAACACTTTAGCTAAAATACGTTTATGAATAAGGGCGTATGAGATGGTTTTAGTGGAAATGATGCCGAATACCGAATACGAACCGAATATTCGGCGCATCTCTAGTAATAAGCAACGTAAAAGTCAGAGTTAGTCAGACAAATTATCAGTCAGAACCGTCAGTCAGAGTCACCGTAATTCAAGTAAAGCGATGGCTACTATACCAGAACATTTACAATTAAGTTTTGGAGGGAACCCGAAAGAACGTGTTTTCGCTCTGTTATTCTATCTCACTATACACGAGCACTGTAATAAATCTATAGCAAACAAAATGCCACCAACTTTATTTAATACAACTCAAAAATACACCAATAAAATGAAATAAAATAAGAGCAACACACGCATCTTTTAAGCTTCCGGCCAAAACTCCTGTCTCTTTTAACTGTCGCTTTTTTTTTTAAACCTCAACTCTTAGAACACACAGATTAAGAAAATAATCCGTTACAGATGGCAGTGCGAGCGTTCTTCGCGGGCTGCGGAATATGTTTCATGACAGCTTGCATAGCAGGTAAGTGTTTTTTTTATGTGGGGAAACCCTCATGATGGGTGGCACCCATCATGTCCTCCAAGGTTTGAGCCCTTTGGCTCCAACCAGCAATAGTGGGATGCGGAACACGAGCACGCCAGCCATCTTGGGACCTTTCTCCATTCGGGTGACGGACATCCCCAAGTCCCTGCTCAGACTACTTACAACGCCAGGCGTCCCAATACGCCCGGGTTCGGGCTCATAGTTCAGCCTTGAATGAGCGGGAGCGTCGAAGGAGTTCGACCCTCCGTTCCCCCCCTACCTCGGCCCCACCACATCACCATTTCATAGCGGGATTACCGTTAGACAGCTGGGGATACGACCGTACACCTCTTCACAGCAGAGAGGCTAGGCTAGCTCAACTCAAATATTTTATTTCAAACTATCTGACCCGGAAAACTTTGTATTGTCTCAGAATGAAATAATATGTCAAAGGTTTGATAGATACGGACTATTTGTATGGGAAAATGAAATTGTGGTTTTTACTATTTCCCTTCAATTTCTTGATGTTTTCTTACCTTTTAATAAACCTTCTCTGGACTTCCAAAAATCGTTCAATACCAAAATTATCCCAATCGGTCCAGCCGTTCTCAAGTTTTAGCGAGACTAACGAACAGCAATTGATTTGTATATCTATAAGATTTGTCTACAAGGACACTTTTGCATTGTCAGTTTACAAGCTACCTATAGCGAATACTGAAAATAAGAATTATTTTTCAATAGGTATTTTATACATCAAATCTTTCAATTCCTTCATAGAAGAAAAAGAAAAAACAATTCGTCATAAACATAGTCATTCACTTAGCAGAGTCCCAAGTGCAGGCACTACTGAGAA
This sequence comes from Macrosoma leucophasiata, assembly GCA_036365455.1. Classification (NCBI taxonomy): domain Eukaryota; kingdom Metazoa; phylum Arthropoda; class Insecta; order Lepidoptera; family Hedylidae; genus Macrosoma; species Macrosoma leucophasiata. The sequence continues at coordinate 7,672,994 of JAWQUS010000015.1, forward strand.
GAACTCCACTACCCAACTGCCCCGCTGGCAGGCATAGCTATTGACCTATATATAATGAAACCGAATCATTTTTGAAGAAGCTGATAACTGGTGATGAAAAGTGGATCACGTACGACAAGAACGTGCGAAAAAGGTCGTGGTCAAAGGCCGGTCAGGCTTCAGCGACAGACTGTGGCGAAACCCGGGTTAACTCGCAATAAGGTGATGTTGTGTGTGTGGTGGGATTGGAAGGGCATTATTCATTATGAGCTATTACCACCAGGCAGGACTATCGATTCTGAACTCTACTGCGAATAACTGATGAGATTAAAGCAAGAAGTTGAGAGAAAGCGGCCGGAATTGATCAACAGAAGGGGTGTGGTGTTTCATCATGATAACGCTAAACCTCACACATTTATAGCCACTCAGCAAAAATTAAGAGAGTTTGGCTGGGAGGTGTTAATGCATCCGCCGTATAGTCCTGACCTTGCACCTTCAGATTTCCACCTGTTTCGGTCTCTTCAGAATTCTTTATGCAATGTTAGGTTAACATCACGAGAGGACTGCCAAATTCACTTGTCGCGGTATTTTGATGAGAAGTCCCAAAATTTTATAGCAATGGGATCATGTCCCTACCTACAAGATGGCAAAAGATTATCGAACAAAATGGTACATACATACTTTAGTTAAATTTAAATAAACTATATTAAAAAATGTTTTTAATTATCTTAAAAAATGCGAAGAAACTTTTACCCCAACCTAATATGTACTAAAGTACGAGACAGGATATTCCCCTTGGTAGCATGGTTCCAGTTTTTGGTATTCAATTAACTACACTTTCCCATAGAAACATGTCAGCTGACGTGAAAACGGGACCGGTTGTCCTCAGTGTCTACTCTGTATATTGAATTATTGACCTCATTGGACACAGCCATGCTCTTGGCTTCGCCGGTGTGTGGGAACAACCACTGGCAGCTGATCCCATCCGCCACGACAAGGCGGAAACCCTCGGAGGGGCAGGTTCCCTATTTAGGGCCCTAATTCCCTAAATGTTATTACACTACCCTGCTGTCGTACTCTGAATACCGTGCCGTGTAATAAGTAAACTACTTAACCGATTTTAATCAAACTTTACAACCGTGTGCACCTTGATCCATCTTAAAAGATAGGATAGTTTACATCTCAATTAATAGTCCTAATATTGTGTTATTACTTCAATTGCACCCGTGCGAAGGCGGGCGGGCCGCTAGTACTTTAACTGGTGGTAGAGCTCCAGTGACGGAGCTCGCGGGCGTAGGCACCACCGCATTACCTAATATACTTGCCGTTAAATGGTAGTGTTCAGCACTATCGTGTTCCGGTCAGGTGGTAATGTACGGCCCTGTAATTTCCGGCGCAGAGGCATAACACCTAATTCCTCAGGAGTGGCAGCGCATCTGCATTTTGACCTCTGATCATTGTGTGGGTGTCTATAGGCTGCAGTCATCACTTAACATCAATGTAAACTGCATGCTTGTTTGCCACTTTTATTACATAAAAGAAAAACTATTATAAAAATCCTTTTTTTTTTCAGCGCTCCTGATGCCAGAACATTCTTTCGGTTCATAGTGATATATTTTTAATTTATTTATAGATTATATTGGACTCGAACATAAAGATGATACTGTAAATAAATATGGCAACTTATTTGATAAAAAGAGTGTGTTTTAGAATAATTTTTGACGTAAGTTAACAAAAAATATTGCACTGATTTTAGAAAGGAGACTTCCGCTTATTTCTGGACTGTAGAGCGTTATCTCTTTCGCACTTAACCTGTGACGTTTGTCCACCATTTTGATCAAGTTTTGACCAATACCGGACTATCAGTGCTTAAATTAAATTAAATGAATGGCTACTTGACAAATGTTTTTATAATATCAAGAATTTATGACACAAATGTTATTTGTATCAATCAAGTATCAATCTAATCAATTCTAATTATCCTATCATTATTAATTGCACAGTTTAGATTCATATTGACTTCTTATGGCTAAATAGGATTGTGACTATTTGTATTTTCCGTTATTGTATACCCTATATAATGCAAATAAATGATTTTTTTTTTTTTTTTTAAATTTTACGTAGGCAGTGTGCAGCAGAGATAACGCTCTACGAAGTCGAAACCAGCCGATTGTCTCTTTCGTAGGCACGATGAGCAATATTGCTTGCTGGGTACTGTACAAAGTATACGTAATGTTAATGATACAGGGAATTGTTACTTATTTAATATATTTTTACATTTATTTTTAAAGAGATAATTATTTTAATGTTAATGACAATGACTTAATTTTATAATACTATTTAATATGTAAATAAATTATATCATAGTGTTTGTGTTAAATTATTGTTTACTTCAACCCTTGAAACCAGTGCTGCCAATGAGTTTATAGCATAGAGCAAGACTGGCAACCGGCCGCGGTAGACCGGAGACACTCCGCCAAAATTCGCTCAATTTGGTTTCTATTACACAGACATAAATCAGTGACGTGTATTTACACGCGCACCTGTATGCATAGCACGTCCAAAAAAACCAACCGTCGCCCATAAGAGGGGAGGAGGTTGGGTGATGCGGGGAAATCGGGCGGGACGTCGAAGTGTCCATTCTATATGTAGTTTTATTACATATTCTCTGCCGGAGGGGAGTAGCCATATGCAGGCTTACCCCTCTGTCAAAGTACAAGCACAAGTGTGCCTACACCTGTTTCCTAAATTGATTATGTAGGTATTTTGTTAAAGTCAAGGTGTGAGTTGTCCGGTCCGCCGGTGGCCCGTGTTGCTTTATGGGTCATAGCAATGCTGTAGAACTATTAAGATCTTATAAAAAGCCGGCCGATTTACAAATTAAGAGTTCGAGTAAAGCTTATGCATAGTTTACACGGCCTTAGTACTTGGCAGACAACTACTTGCTCCAAAATCTTCCATTCTACTAATCCAATCTCTTACCCAAAGCCGTCTTCGTTTTTTCTTTTTAATTCATTCTCTGATTAATTTAGCTACACATTCAACTGTTAATAACAACACGATTTTGTTTAATTCACTTCGATCTATGCTTGGCGCGGGTACAAAATTCTCTGACGAACTGTCCTGTGTATACGCGGTGGTAATACTGGCATGCCAGGGCACAGTATGCATGCCAGTACTTGTTACAGTTACTTGTAAATGTATCCGCAGTGAGCCAGTTACTCGTACATGCCAGTAACTTTTATGCCAGCTACTTTTCCGATTTACGGAAATCGGAAAAGTAGCTGGCATTTGAATGTGTAGCTAAATTAATCAGAGAATGAATTAAAAAGAAAAAACGAAGACGGGTTTGGGTAAGAGATTGGATTAGTAGAATGGAAGATTTTGGAGCAAGTAGTTGTCTGCTTAAAGAAATGCGTCAAGAAGATCATGATGGTTACAAAAATCATTTGAGAATGCTCCCTAAGGTCACAACGAGAGCGCTACTGGCATGCCCGTAGCTGTCACGTCTGTTCACACGCGCCAGGCTAGCAGCCCCCCGCGTCCTCTCCTTCAACTGGCATACAAGAAAATCAAATTTTGTGCCAGCTACTTGCAACTAGCTAGCTTCCAGTTACAGGCATGCCAGTTAGTGAATACACATGACTGTAGCTGGCACATGCGAGGTGCTGGTATGCTAGTGTGCAAGTTACGGGCATGTGTATCCCCGGCTTTACACATTCCGTGTGAACAGAGTGCCAAGTGCGAGTTTTATGCGAATTCGATCGCGTAAGAGTAAACGCAGAATTGTAGGGAATTGAAGGAGCGTCATCTAGCGGTGAATAGATGACGCTCCTTCAATTCCATCGAAAATCGTGATCGGAAATCTCGCACTAGGCACTCTGGTCGACAAGTAGGTACTTAGTATTATGTCCACTAGGACCCACCAGAATATCAGCGCTGCAGCCACTGTTACAGCAATCAGCTGAGGTGGTTGCCGTTTTTTTTGGCCACAACCAAATATGTAACATTTTTTTTTACTTGTTTTTAAATATTTTTTTAATTATTGTTGTTGTGTGTGTAAAACATTTTTCTTCTTCTATTAGTACAGGTGCACAGTACAAGTGAGTTGAAAGCGATCCTACTTACTAATCGACAAGCAGCTTCCCTCCACCACAGCACTTGTTGCTTATCGATCAATCCTACTTACTAATCGACAAGCAGCTTCCCTCCACCACAGCACACGTTTCGACTTGTCACTAGGCAAAGTCGAAACGGCAAGAGCGTTGAATTGCCGGTGCAACTTTTTGTAATAAATAATTGAACTGATCGGTTGAGATTCTCCTATTCCAATGCATGTTCGGTTGCTAGCTCCTTCAACAGTTGAATCAAACAGCTACTATTCTCTCTGCGTAGCAACCACTGCCTTGACCACAAACATATTTAATTAACTTCTTTTTCAAGTTCCGTTATGTTATAATATTTGTCAAAATATTTTTTTTTTATGTCTGGAGGTGTCAACCTTCACAACAAGACAAGCAAACAGGCCACCTGATGGAAAGTGGTCACCGTCGCCTATGAACATTATCAACACCAGGTGTGTTGCCAACGCGCTGCCAGCCTTGGAGGACTCTTTTGACGCCATTTTTGAAGAACCCCATATTGTAGCACCTAGGGAACACCTCAGAGGGAAGTTCGTTCCACAATTTGCACGTTCTGGGCACAAAACGAACGTGAAAACCGCACCGTTGAACACTGCCAGGTCAGTCGGTGAGGGTGGAACTTCTCTCTTCGGCGGGTAGTACGGTGTAGGAAAAGAGACGGTGGCACCATGCCAAACAGTTCAGTAGAACACCCACCATTGTAGAGACGATACAACATGCACAGACTCCCAATGTCTCTGGTCAGGCTCAGATGTTCGAGCCTGTCAGTAAGTCCTGGATCGTTAACAATACGAACGGCGCATTTTTGTATGGAGTCAATTAAACCAAGCTGGTATTTGGGGGCTCCCCGCCCACAAATGAGAGCAGTATTCCAGATGGGATAACGTTTGAATAGTGCTTAATAAGACCTCTTTCATAGTTTCGTGCTGTCAACATGAAGGCAACTATATAAGTCTCAGACAGAAGTATAAAATCAAATACTGGTTTGAAATAAAACAACAAAAAAACCCAAAAGAACTTGCCATTGCTCAAGGCTTGAAGATTTTCTAAAATGTCACTACACTACGCAAAATGTAGGGAAAATAAGTTATACAAAAACACGTTTTTGTATCAGTTATGATACAGCTAAATTTGGTATTATACGCTAGTGTTTTAGGATTTTTATTCACTAAAATTATATGTTATATGATGCACACGAAAAATTTGTCGAGTATACCCGAAAATGATAGTGACGATGACAAATGGATTCCCAAAAAGAAACACGAGGTTTTGAAAGCTAAATACAAATGTTTGAAGAAACTTTTCCAAATATATGATGCTAGTATCATTGGAGTTTTGCCGGAAACCTATTTGGAAGGTAAGTGGTTTCTCTTTATTTTCCAATTTTTTGTATGGATACTAAATGATAATGTTGTTTTTAACAATTTTCTTACAATATCTCAAAAAGGTGAACTTTTAAAAGCTCCAGAAACGGAGCTCGCGGGCGTAGTCACCAACGCATTACCTAATATACTTGCCGCTAAATGGTAGTGTTCAGCACTATCGTGTTCCGGTCAGGTCGTAATGTATGGCCTTGTAATTTCCGACACAGAGGCATAACACCTTAGGCCTCAGGCACACCGCGGACACTCCGCCAAAATTCCATTCAAACGCTTAATTTGGTTTCGATGACGTGGTGATTGACGTGTGTATTTACACGGGCACCTGTGTAGCGTAGCACGTACAATATACCAACCGTCGCCCATAAGAGAGGAAGGGGTTGTTTAAGTGTGCAAATCGGGCGGGATGTCGAAGTGTCCATTCTATACGTAGTATTATTACATATTCTCTGCCTCAGGACTGGCAACGCATTGGCATTTTGACCTTGGTCTTGATGTGGGTAGGCTGCAGTCATCACTTAACATCAATGTGAACTGCATGCTTGTTTTCCACTTCCATTACATAAAAAAGCAGAGAGTGTAGAGTGCCAGATATCCCGGTCCTGACATACCTCTCGTCCCTCATCAGTCAGATGTGGACTTCGGTAACTGAGTTAGAAGAGTGGCTGGACCAGAAATCCCAGTGGTTGTGGGTTCAAATCCCGCCGAAAGTAAAATTCTTCTTTTTTTTCTTAAAATTATTCTTATTAAGTACGCTGCAATATTCACACACGTAGGTATCTACTAAAAATGCTGAGTGAAAAACTAAACTTAGCATCATTTTTATCACAGAACCAGTAAACCACAGGAGAAAACGATCGAAACGTAGCAAAGTCGACGCATACGCCGAAACCAACGCGGAATCCATCGCCATTCTAACCGAAACGAAGCATACGCTGTCCGAAACGACGCATACAGTCAACGAAATCGCAAAATCTATCAACGATAAATACACGCAAGATTCAAAAGAGAACGTAACTTGTAATGAGGTACAATGTGAATGCAATAGGTCCATTCATGATATACCGTATTACATTGTCAATGAGAAGCGTAAACCGACGCGATTACAAAGTTTCGTGCAAAGGATCTTTGGTATAAAGCGGGATAGAAACCAGAGGAATTACGCCGTGCCCGGCCATGTTTATGCTGCTAGCGATAATAATATATCAAATCGGTATGAGAAACGACGAAGACGGGGGATAAGGTAACGTTTATGTCATTCATAACGTATTAAAAGTGCGAGTCGGATTCGCGTTCACAGGGATCCATGATTTTTTATATGTAATCTTATATATTATATAAATACCGCGGTATTTTTATAGATTTCCTGTAATCTATGAGTAAAAAACTATGTTCTGTATTTTTTTTTAATTTTAGGCCTAATCGTTTTGGAATTAGGGGATATATGGAAAATTTTCGTCTAATTTCTTGAATAACTTCCCAAACTTTTAAAATAAAATTATTAAATAAAAATCTTTTTTTTTTCTATTTCTCCAATTAAATTTTTAAAAATGTCTTTTAGCTTATTTTTGTTACATTTTTATGTTTGAGTCACTGATTTACCTACATGACGTATGTACCAAATTCCACCTCCATCGGTCCAGTACTTTCGGAGAAAACTCGCTGTATGAGACGGACAGACAAACGCACGAGTGATCTTACAACGGTTCCGTTTTTTCTTATGAGGTATGAAACCTTAAAAACCATACGTATCTTACAAACGTCCGAAATATTCCGAACTAATCAACTAATGCGTAGGCCCTCGAATTTTATAACGATAGCACTTTACAGATTCCGTAGAATCCGAAGGACCAAGAAGGTGCACTCCGAGATAACTCTGCGTGATGTCAACAGTCCCGTGATACTGTCCTACGTGCAGTCTGTTCAGAGGCACTGTCTGATGGACACCACTCCGCGGCAGTGTCCTATATTGGGGTGCCGGATGATGTTCTACGGTAAATGAATTATATGTAAAATCATACTCTACGAAATTCCGACCTTCACACTGCCGCCACCATTCTCGGCCTCGACCCTAGCAAGACCCGCGTGTTGTTATTCCTGATAAGAGTGATAGTTGCACCGCAAAACCGCAAATGTCTTAAGCACTAAGCCAAGAATCGGACTCACACGAATCTCCTTTACACAATTGTGTTTTATGTAGACTCAGAACCCTTTGCGCTTATCGATGCCCGGTGAACTAGTGCCGTCTCAAGACAATCCGCCGATTTTTGTGGTCAGATGTTACACCAGAAATGACATGTGATTGTTCCATATTCCTCGTGCCTTTGATACGTTAGATTATAACCAATAACTAGCGGAATTAGAGAAAAGTTTTTTTTTTTTTTTTATGTAATAAAAGTGGCAAACAAGCATGCAGTTCACATTGATGTTAAGTGATGACTACAGCCTATAGACACCCACAGAATGACCAGAGGTCAAAATGCAGATGCGCTGCCACTCCTGAGGCCTAAGGTGTTATGGCTTCTGTGCCTGAAATTACAGGGCCGTACATTACCACCTGACCGGAACACGATAGTGCTGAACACTACCATTTAGCGGCAAGTATATTGTTTTTATGGAACGCAAGTTTTAATAGTACAGAAGTTATGTGCACAATGGGTAGTTTAAGGTTAAAGGTGATATCGCATAGTGAATCGCTAATTAGCACACAGTTTGGAATTGCCCAAGGATCGGTAGCCGGACCACTTCACCTTCTAACGTATGGGAATTATTAAAGTACAACTTCTGTACCACTTTCCATATGAGACTTGTGTAATATTTTCTGATAAATAAATACCTAAGGGGCAGTCCATTTACACGTAATATGTTTAGCTTCATTTTGATCCCTGAGTTTGAGGTTTTAGATATACCCCTCCACCCTAGATCACGTATAATTTTTGGAAAAGAAGATGTTTCTTTTTTTTTTTAATTTAGCACAATATATTGGGCAACGGGAAAAAATCACACAAATACAATAAATACTATACTAAGCTTGTATTTGGCGCGAAAATTGACTAAACTAGCGACGGTCGAGAGTCGAGACGAAGGTTTCTCAAATTGGCATTTTTCGGTTGAATTAGGGGCTTGAAGAAGAAATAAATACACGTAATATTTGTTTATGTTATGTTTCGTGATTTTTTTCCGAATCCCCCTCCCCCCCCTTCCGAACCTCATTAATGGACGACCCCTAAGCTTATTCTCTATTTTGCAGGCATCATCAACTACAACGACCACCTAAACCTCTGTCACTTCCCCGAACGCAAACACATCTGCCATTACTGTCACGAGGGTTTCACCAACGAGCAAGACAAATACCACCACGAGAACGAACACATTGGCATCACAAAAATATCCCCACACGTAGTATCTACTCCGTCTACAACGGGATACTCCAACAAAATAGCCAGCAATACTCAAACTGACCCAGAACCTAATTTGGGTGTACCTGAAGAGAAACTTAAGAAGATCGTCTCGTTTTTCGATAAAATGGCTGACGTTGATCCTAAGAAATCTGATCCGGAAATAAAAACTATTCATCGTTGCTCCAAAACTGATACCACATCTGAAAGCAGTTCAGAGAAGAGGTCCAGTTGTGTGAATTTGAGCAGCCGCAAGTGTATGTCGGAGGATTCTGGTGTAACTTCGAAGTTTCAGAGAACTAATACTTGTAACTTCTGCGGCGAGCATTTTGATTATAGGTGAGTTATGAGTAGTTGGGTATCGAGGCGTGATGTCGCTGCTATTAGGAGATTTTTCCGCAGGCACAGTCAGTCAACCGAGCTTTTACCCGCGCCTTTGCTCGCATTTTTTATCTTTCGTAATTTTTTTTTTTTATAATTTGACATTTAGCCTTAAGTTACTTTTAAAATCTCCAAGTTGTACAAAGTTTCATAATGCTAAAAGTTAAAGTAACTTATGATAAAGTTAAAGTAGGTTTTGTGTGAAAGTGTAACAAATTTATATTCGGATTTATTATTTCGGAGGTAAGTCCAGCGGTAAGACGACCGTCTGATTCGAAGGGTTACGGGTTCGATCCCCGCACCGAGGGTTCGATCCCCGCACCGGGACGAAATATATTTGTATGCCCTACAGATATTTGTTTCGGGTCTGAGTGTTTGTGTATGTGTTCTGTGTGTATAACGGCATCCACGACACTGGTTTATACTTATACCTAGTGTGGGGCTGTGAGTGTACCTAAGCGTATTTTTTATTGTAGGGATCAGTAGGCATGAATAAAATATTAAAACCTTTACAGACGTCAATTATGCTTACACATGGACTTAGAACACCGAATGCACAGCAAATACTCGAAGTTCCACAGCTGTGTCGGCATTCTTAACCACCCCGACACCACTTCGCAGTCCAAAACCTCGCACACATCAGCAGAGAGCTTATCCTATGAACCGTCTACCAATATAGTTTATTATACGTCTTTGGAGTCCTTGAAAAAACCGTCAGTGGTCAATAAGTTTGTGAATAAAGTTCGTAATGGGTTCTCGTATAAATGGGAGCCCGGGTCCGTCGTTCGTGTGTGATGTGTAGTGGCATGTTTTGTAATAAAAGATGGAGAAAGTTTGATGCGGTTTTATTTTGCTTATCTATTAGTAGTACACTTTTTCCCTAGGTGTCCTCACTACGAACCTTTTTTTTACACGGAGAAACCTTCATGGGCACTTGCTGCCTAGGACGTACTCACTAAAACCGCGCGGTGTTACGACTCGTCCGCCATCAGTGGCGGGTTCACGGGAGCACTTACTCACACATCCGCGACCCCACCGGCGGCTGCTCGTTGCCGAGCCCTCCTCAGAGCCTTTCGGCGCTAACCACCACTAGTGGCGTGCGGAACACCTGTACGCCAGCCAGTCCGGGGTCTCTTCATTCGGGCGACAGACATCCCTTATTCCGACGCTCGAAGATCCCTGCTCAGACCACTCACAACACCTGGCGTCCCAAGACCGGGCAGAGACGTGGTGAGATCGGGCGTATCACCATGTCTCTGCCCGGACCACTCACATCACGAAGCATCCCATATCGGCTGGAGAGGTTCACCGGTGGACTTGCACGGTTGAATAGCATTTATGAATTGCCTTTCAGAATAGAAGGGTTTTTTAAAAAAAAAACCGGACAAGTGCGAGTTCGACTCGCGTGGTGAGTTTTCCGTAATTTAAATAAATATTTTCGAAAATATTACAGATCTATAATGCAGGGAAATAGCGGTTACGGTAGTACCGGCAGGGGGGGTTATATTATTAAGAATTTTCGATTTAATTTGAATACTCAAACTTCTTATAGATTTTCCAGTAATCTATAGGCAAAGAACTATTTTCCACATTTTTTTCAAAATTTTAAGGACAGTAGTTTCGGAGATGGTTAGGGGGTGGAAATGGTCAATTTTCGTCGTTTTTCTTAAATAACTTCATATAAAAATATATCTGAGATGCTGACACTTAACAACCTCTTTCATTTGATATATCACACGACACAGTTTACGATTTTTTTTTTAATTTTCTAAGTTACCCTCGAACGTGGCTCCCCTGTTTAAAATTTATTATTTTACTTGACGTGTTCATCTTTGGCATGAACAACGAACAATTTACATATATTCATCAAATTTCAACTCAATCGGTCGAGCAGTTACGGAGCAAATTGGCTGTGACAGACGGACAGACAGACAGACGCACGAGTGATCCTATAAGGGTTCCTTTTTTCCTTTTAAGGTACGGAACCCTAAAAACGGCTTATAAACGGCAAGGATAAGCGATTCCAAGCCCAACTCCTCCTTATTTGTTCCTCTGACTCTTATACTGACTTTGACGACCCGGTTAGTCCAGTGGTGCGACACGACCGATTGATTGATTCGAAGGATCGCGTATTCGATCCGCGCACCGACAAATATTTGTATGGCCTACAGATACGGTTCTGAGTGTTTGTGTATGTGTTGTACAACGGCACCCACCACATAGGTTTATACATATTATCATGAAAAATCAAATAATGTGAAGTCCATAGAATAGGTGCAATTACACTACTATCTATTAAATGAGATGTAGCTCCTGCAAACCAGAACAGGCCAGTCCAAACCAACAGCACCCGTTCACGAGTATGACGCATGTGACAGCCATTGCCCTCGGCAAAGGCAAAGACATTTTAAGACAAGTTACCTGAGCCATCTTATGGAAAGACCTATCTGCCAAGGTTGGTGAAATTTGCTTTTACGAGCCCTTTCCAGCGTTAGGCGATTGGCATACATTCCCTATATTCCTTCATAATTCTATGAAATCACATTATACATTTTGTACATAATTCATACCACAGTTTTATTATCTACTTTATAAATCTATGATTCATACAGTCCAATTCGAAGGCGAAGAGTCAGCGCCGATCATAGATTTATTATCTACTTATGTCGCCGATTTTGTATGGTCAAAAAACCGCACAAAAATTATGTTAAAAGTTACGATTCATAAAACCGGTATCGTACAACACTAATACGAGAAAGCTGGTATCAGAGTTTTGGCGGGAACGCGGAAAAGAGCTGTGTCGCTGCGTGATATTATTTTCGAAGTTTGTGTATAGTCGCGTTTATATGTGTAAAAATGGTGGAATTTTTATCATAAAACATTCGATAATATTCACGGGTGTAGGAAAGTGATATTATGAAGTGAAAAGTGATTTTTCATGTTGCCTCCAAAACTTCATCAAATCTCCTAGTAAAGTCCCCATCACTTTACTGGAGCCATCTCATCATATTCCACGTGGAAGCATCCAATCATCGTCATCTTCCATATGGATATTCATTGTTATATCATAAGAAATGAAGATAATAATTACTGAAGATTGTCTGATAAGGACATGAATCCGTGGCCGTAAAATAATTAATAAAAAAAAAGCATGTATCATTATTTTGGAAATTGACCAAGAAGCTTCAAGTTTTTACCTTCAAGCTTCTTGAAATTGACATTTGCATGTGTCAATTTGTAAGAAGCGAAAAAAAACACGAGTGTAGCGAGATTTGAGAGATACAATTTTTCTGTTAATTGTTTTCATTTCAAATGTTTGGAAACAAATTATTTACTCACCGGTTTTTGTTGAGGCATTGACTAACAATTAAGCAAACAATGAATAATTAAAATTTAAGTAAAAAACTTGTGTCTATACCCGGACTTTTAATTCGATTCCCAATTTGACATTAGCTACTGTCACTTCGTAAAATAATGATACCACATTTAACATAATAGTGATGGACCCAACAATCGATAAAAAATCGCGATTTTATGTTTATGTAATTATAATAATGGTGTGGCAGTTTTAAGATTTATTGAACGTTTTATTAAAAAAAAAAAACATTATTATTTACAATAATTATTTATTTATTAGTAACCGTTGCAATATTATATTATAAGTTAGTGATTTAAAAAAACAAAAGTTATAATAAAAGAACCTAGAGCCTAGTTTTTTTTACTTTAAGTGTATTTATTTGTTTCGTTTTGCCATCAAAATGAATCCTTAGCCAAGTTCATCACAAAAAGACGTAAACACATTGTCCTCAACGAAAAAAAAACGTTTACGAAAAGTTTTGACGGTTACTGAATAAGTAATGATCCGCAACGCCTATAAGTACGTAAAAAACGAAACTACTGCGCTAAAATAGTAGTTGTTTAGATAATACTATAAACGAACTGAATCGATTCGGAAATATTTCGTTTTCGTATCGACTAATTTCGCAACGTCACTATTTAGCATTTGTCATTGACACAGAAAATGTCAAACCAGGAATCGAATTAAAATTCCGGGTATAAATCATGATGGAAAATACGCCGGTAAGTAATTTGGTTAAAATACGAAAGTGGCCTATAATTGTGTTTTTATAAATCAAATAAATCTTAAAGTCGTTCGAGTCACTTACTACCAACTATTTATTTACAGAGATGTAAAAAACCGATGACAAAAGATGAAATCGCATTTTTTGTGGATTTGATCCAAAAAAATCCTAACATAACAAGCAAGGAAACGAACGCTGCTACTAATAAACTGAAGGAAGACGCGTGGAATTCTTTGACAGCTGCGTATAATGCGAAGTGGTGGCCTTATCCTAGGCACAAAGAACAGTTGAAATTGAAATGGGACAATATGAAAAAGGCGGCTAGAAAAAGGGCCAAGGAAAAACGAACTAATAGTCTAAAGGTAAGCACTACTGGTGGTAGAGCTCAAGTGACGGAGATCGCAGGCGTAGGCACCACCGCATTACCTAATATACTTACCGCTAAATGGTCGTATTCAGCACTATCGTGTTCCGGTCAGGTGGTAATGTACGGTCCTGTAATTTCAGGCACAGAGGCACAACACCTCAGGCCTCAGGAGTGGTAATGCATCTGCATTTTGACCTCGGACTTTGTGTGGGTGTCTATAGGCTGCAGTCATCACTTAACATCAATGTGAACTGCATGCTTGTTTGCCACTTCCATAACTTAAAAAAGCACATAGGCTATGTTCCTTAATCCATAGCAGCCACTGCAAGAGTTGATGTCAGTACAGTGTACTGCGAAGCCGTTTCATTTTATTTGACAGCACTGTTTACTATTGTTCACTGTTTAGAACAGAATGCTGGCTGGTATGTTGAATGCATGCACAATAGGGAATCGGACAACTTTTGAAAATATGTCTAAAATTATTCTTTACATGTTTATTTAACCATAAAAATATTAATTTTATTATTTAAACATGTTATAGTACCAGAAACTACACACACATTATATAATTTCAAAAATGCCGCGTTAACGGTGCTGAATGACTCTGAACAATGTGATGTCAACTGTTTTCAATCAAAGTGAATCTTTTAATTCCATGCAATTAACCAAGTGGAAATTAATTTTGTTGAATTTCGTATAACTTATTTTTGGTGTAAATAACGTAGCAAATATCCAAAAAGAGAGCCAATAAATCAAAGTATCACTTGTGTTCAATATTTGTTGTACAAACATACGACGTCATGTCCTGTGATTGATGTTTCGTTCGACATGGAGCACAGATAAAAAATATTAAAATTATTAGATTATATTTTGTAATTTAAAAATATAAATCATTAATATTTCACAGAAATATTTAATGAGTCTTCGTATTATTTCACAAACATTCATTCTAATCATAGTTTACATTTATTTTCGATAGCTATCCGATTGCCTATTATGCATTTCTTAAGTTCCTTTTCACCACAGAGTACTATAATACATACTGAAATAGAGACCAATTTTCGATATCAAAGAAGGCAACAGCTCACTTACGCCGTCTGGCGAATTTGGTGTTTCGTTTTGGAACTACAACCTAAGGTCAATAGCTCGTGCGTTGCTATTCACTGCTATTCCATTATAAAAACAGTATTTTGGGCCGCATTAGCAGATTGCAGTATTCACTGAGTGCATTTGTCATTTTAAATCATTTTTACTGGTGGTAGAGCTCCAGTGACAAAGCTCGCGGGCGTAGGCACCACCGCATTACCTAATATACTTGCGGCTAAATGGTAGTGTTCAGCACTATCGTGTTCCGGTCAGATGTTAATGTAGGGCCCTGTAATTTCCGGCACAAAGGCATCACATCTTAGGCCTCAGGAGTGGTAACGCATCTGCATTTTGATCTTGGTCTTTATGTAAGTGTCTATAGGCTGCAGTCATCACTAAGCATCAATGTGAACTGCATGCTTGTTTGCCACTTCCATAACATAAAAAAAATAAATTGTATTGTTTTTATGTTTAAGATTGGCAACGGAAGACTAAATTATATCACACCCGATGAAGTGTTGGATAAAGTCATAGCTCTTATGAGTTCTAGATATGGATCCGAAGTTGCTGGTGGCGATGGAGTAGGTGGTGTGATTTTTCCTGGCAAGACCATGGGAGATTTGTATATTTTTTTGCTTTAATCAACAAAATGTACTTTGATTCAGTAAACCTTTGTTAAAAGATGCCAGGTAGAGGTGCTTTATTGGCATAATTGCATTTATTAAAAATAGCTGTTGCCCGCGGCTTCGCTCGCGTAGATGTCGTTTTATATGAATAAGTAGCCTATGTATTGTAATTTTACTGGTGGTAGAGCTCCAGTAACGGAGCTCGCGGGCGTAGGCACCACCGCATTACCTGATTTACTTGCCGCTAAATGGTAGTGTTCAGCACTATCGTGTTCCGGTCAGGTGGTAATGTACGGCCCTGTAATTTCCGGCACAGAGGCATAACACCTTAGGCCTCAGGAGTGGTAACGCATTTGCATTTTGACCTTGGTCTTTGTGTGGGTGTCTATAGGCTGCAGTCATCACTTAACATCAATGTGAACTGTATGCTTGTTTGCCACTTCAATTACATAAAAAAAAAAAAATGTTCTTTCTCAAAGTCAGCCCTATCTCTGTACCAAATTCCATTAAAATCGGTTCAGTCGTTTGGACATGAAAAGGTAACAGACAGACAGAGTTACTTTCGCATTTATAGTAATAGTAGGGAATTAGGGATTAGTTCATTAAAATGTACGGCCCTGTAACTGCCGACACAGAGGCATAACACCTTAGGCCTCACGAGTCGTAACGCATCTGCATTTTGACCTTGGTCTTTCTGAGAAAAGACTTGAGCCATAATTTTGTTTTTTTTTTTTATTTTCGTCACGCTAAGTCTCTTACGATATAGGCAGAGTCCCGATACACCTCCCGTGCGTCTACAACATAGAGCAACGCGGTCCACCAGTCGCGGTGGATCGGAGGGGAGTACACATAGCGTTTATTACCGATGCAAAACAGTCTGTCATGTCATTTTTTGCAGGGGGAAATGTGTAACACACTAACACTACAAAAATCGTCTATTACTATGAAACTCACACGTTGACTTTAACAAAATACATGAACTATTTCACGCACACATTTCAAATATCTGGGCGACAGACATAGGACCATTTGGTCTTGTACTTTGACAGAGGGGAAAGCCTGCATAAGGCTACTTCCCTCCGGTCCGCCGCGGCCGGAGTTGTTCTATGTTCTACATTCACCTTCCACATGTAAGCGGCACGCGGGAGAATAACTTAGGGGGAGAAAAGAATATGCTCGCAAAAAAAAAAATTTTAAAAAAGGCTAAAACCCCCAAAGAAAAGTTTTTATATGGCCTCCCTCAGTGAGTTTCCCCGCGTGCCACAATCTTCCATTTAGGCAGATAGCCCCGGGGTACGAGGATTCGCCTTTATTCAAATATATATTTTGCAAAAATATTAAATAAATCTTCCATGATCTTGCCAGTACTCCTAAATTATAGAATTTGAATTGTAGAAGAGCGAGTTGTTAATGTGATGGTATAGAATTTCAGGAGCAGGTTAATTCTGACAATGATTCTGCTGAAACACCCTGTGATGTTATATTAACCGGTACCAGTGGAGGAGGTTGGTATTTGGATGATTATAATTGATTTGAGTCATTAATGAAGGCGTCGGGACGTTACGACCCCATCGCCCTCAAATAGACGAAAATTCCAATAGGGTGGTAGTAAATATAATAACGCGGGATGGGCAGTAGCGTTCCGCGAAAAAACTGCCATTATAGCGATCGCCAATCCGCTTGCCAAGCGTGGCGATTTAAGGCATATTTCCCCCTTACCTTCGGTGGCGTCGTGTAACGGGTTGATTGTCCAAAAAAAAAAGGTATTGCATATACATAATTATCTAAAATTATGCAAAACAAAATAAAATGCAAATAAAAGAAAAAAAAATAGAAAAATGAAACAATAATTTTCTATTAATATTTACTACTTTTTAAATATTGGAAAACAAACAATAAAAAAAATGAACAAAAACTATCTCGGCAGCGGTGGGATTCGAACCCACGCCTCCGAAGAGACTGGTGCCTTAAACCAGCGCCTAGACCGCTCGGCCACGCTACCCACGAGGTCGGACGGCGAAATTATACATGACTTTCTTTAAATGAGTTTAAAATTTGTAATCCGGAGCGTCCGGTTTTTTACGTTACGGAATTTCTGAATTCGGTCCCCGCGCTCAAGGCCCGCGATAGAAGCTATGCAATAGCTTAAAAAAATATGCAACATGCGTCATACTGGCGAACGAGTGCTGATGATGGGGACTGGTCTGGATTGGTTTGTTCATTTTAGTGGGTAGTAGTGGATTTGTATTCATACATATCTATATGCTGTGGATGTTCTCATTTTCTGATTTTGATGACTGTCTTTATTAGATTTAAGCTCTCATTTAAAAGAGCTGCTACCGAGTCTATGCGGTAGCGGAGTTTTACTACCGCCCTATTATAACCCCATTGTTCGGTTAACTTAAATAAAAAAAATGGTAACAAATTTTAAACACAATAATTTTTCATTGCAGTCAAGAAAAGAAGATTGGACGTAACTTGTTCCGAAGACATGGCGAATTGCAATGGGGGATCCAATCATTCACTTGCGATGCCTACTATGATGAAGTTCCTTCAAAACAAAAGTGATTATTATAATTATTATTATTATACAACATGTAACGGGACAATGCACACTCTCTTACACCCCGATTAGAAAATCAGGTTACAATCATAATACATGAACTAAAATTACATGTTTATATATTTAATATTTTTTATTAAAAAAATAAGTTGTCCTCAATTTGTACGAACAGTATGCACACCCTATGCATACTTACCCTACCTCTACCTACGGCCGTACATAAAACACGAACCTACTCACAAAGGCACACTGTTGCAATAGAATAGAATAGAATAGAATCATTTATTGCAGGCAACTAGGGCCCATATCATACTATAAACATATACAAAGTTAAAATTAAAATTATATTAATACTATACATTATAAATAAATCTTATACACTAACACCGAATCACTGGTTTATTTCTGAGGCGTACGTCTTGCCTCCCAAAATTTTCGGACCACTACGCCTTCGGGCCAGAAGTCAGGACTGAGAAACATCTGCAGATGTTTGGCAGGTACACGTAACTTAAAAGATTTGAATCCCATGGGTCGGTTTGACTTCAAGACTTCAATCTCTCCCTGTATTTGTCCCTCAGTTTGTTGACATCTGATGATCTCCGTCATGTATGATTGAACGTCGCTGGTGGAAGTTCAGACGAGAAACATACACAAAAGCGTAAGTTTCGGCAGCCTTCAGCTGTGATGCCGGCGATCCGGTACCTTTCAGGTTACGGTTTGGACGAGGGCAACGTTTTCTATTCTCCACCAGGGTGAACCCGTCCTCGTCGATCATCGCTGTAGCAGGTAGAACAGCAAGCGTTCTCTTTGGCTTTTTACTAACGACAGCTTTCTGGGCTGCGCTAGCAGCTTGTACGTATGACATCTTCTGGGGCCGACATGGTCCAGGCTGAACCGAAGATGCCGGCGCAGGAGCACGCGACGCAGCTAGATCATGGTCATTGACCCGGCGGTCATTGCTCCTCGTTGTTGTTTTATTAGTTGCATTACTCTCATCAAAATTGCTGACAGGAGAGGTGTCGGTTTGCTCGGTGCCGCCTCGCCGCACGGCCACGTTGCGTAAACTCTGCGGCGAAATTGCAGGCGCAGCATTTGACCGCAATCCCGATACCTCCGATCTCAAATCTATACAAGCCAATTCCGAGGCATCCAATCTTACTTGAAGAGTTTTCACTTCATTCTGCAGCAGAACAGTGTCTTTAAGCAGCCGCGTGACGTCAACGTGATCGAACGTCACCGGCGGCAGCTTATTCAAATCTCGTGCTGCGAACGTAGGGACATCATCCGGATCGGTTGATTTAAAAATCCGGAAAATGTCCTGTATATCTTTCCTCTCGTGGCCATCCCTCTGCCTTTATGACCTTGATGGTGATCAAGGAATTGTCAACGAGTACTTTCTTAGCCGCTATGACCTCAGCCTCAGTGTAGCGTGACACGCAGATTTGCTCCAGGCTGAGCTCATCCATAACTTCAAGCTTGTTTTGGACGAAAGCAAGAAACTCGTTCACTACAACAGTGTCCGAGCGCTTAGGAAGCGCCATGACTACGTTACGTAATAATCACTATTAAGTAATTACACTGATTTGACATTGAAACAGCCACTGTAAAACGACCGTCCCAAATCACATCGCGAATGCAACTCAATGTGATGTAGCGTAATCTGCGTACCCTTATTTGACATCGCTAGTATTAAGATTAATTTCCACTATTTCACGAAGATGTAGATAAAAGCATGCATTATTATGAATTAACCCAGTTTTGTTACGACTATTTTCAGGAAAGAAAAATCCGCAGTTAGACCATGGACGTAGCAGGTGTTACTCAGCAATAGCCAAATACTATGAGAAGAAGGCTGAGAAAGTAGACGTGGAAATTAAATTACTAAAGCTAGAACTAGCTGATAAAGAAAGAAACTATGTTGTGAATAATCTCTAAAAATCTTTGGCAAAGAAAATACTTGGGATATAAGATGATAAATAGAGACCAGAAACAAACAGCCGGTTCCGTTTTTAAATTGATTTGACAAGATATTTATGCGAGACGTGTTTACGTCAGCTGTCATACTATGGTAAATTGCATGCAAAGAACTGGAACCGTGCTGCCAAGTGTCCTGCATTGTACTTTAGTACATACAGGTCAATGTTGGGTTATTCATTTTGAAAAAGGTGTACGTTTTTTTTGATGTAGCAACACCATGAAAATTGCAAACGTAAATAAAGGACTAGTGCTGTTAACATCAGTTTTATTGAAGGGCGTACCTCAGAGGGAAGATCGTTAAATACTTCCAAGTGTGCATGCAAATG
This sequence comes from Macrosoma leucophasiata, assembly GCA_036365455.1. NCBI lineage: Eukaryota > Metazoa > Arthropoda > Insecta > Lepidoptera > Hedylidae > Macrosoma > Macrosoma leucophasiata. The sequence goes on from JAWQUS010000015.1 coordinate 7,693,300, forward strand.
GAATGACACTGTGATGTAAATAAATAAAATACGCTTACACATATACATATATACATTCACAGCCCCACAGAAGGTATAAATCTGTGCCGTGGGTGCCGTTGTACACACACAACACATACACAAACACCCAGACCCGAAACAAATATTTGTAGGTCATACAAAGATTTGTCCCGGTGAGGGGGATCGAACCCGCGACCCTTCGAATCAAACGGTCATCTCACACCGCTGGACTAACCGGGTCGTCAATGTACAAAAAGAATCAGTGGAAGGTCAAAGAATCAGGTCAAACAGTTCAGTACAGTGAAGAAAGAGCATAGAGCAACACGGACCACGGCCGCATATGCAGCCTTCCCCTCTGTCCAAGTACAAGCCCAAGTGGGCCGAGAAGGCCGATTTGTTTAAATGTGTGCGTGAAATTGTTTGTCTTTTGTTAAAGTTAAGTGTAATAGATTTGTGTAGTGTGTCACACGCATTACCTCCCGCAAAAATGACAGACTGTTTTGCATCGGTAATAAACGCTATGGCTACTGCTAGGGTTTTCGCATACCCGACATTTTTTAATACCCGGGTATAGGGTATTATTTTTGCATATACCCGGGTACCCGGGTATTTACAATGAATACAGAAAAGGCTTCAGTAGCTCAATTGGAAGAGCGGCTGGACTAGATTCCCAGTAGGTCGCGAGTTCGAGCCTCGCCTGAAGTCAAATTTTTCTTTCCATTTTTCTTTAAAAATAAAATACAGAAAAAGATGCATTTTTTTTATAATTATGTTCTATATTACGAAATAGTGTGTGTAGTATGTCAATAGTCTCCTTAACTTAAAGGAAAATCAATCACACAGTTAAACAGTTTGAGTGGAAATACCGTCTTGTGCAACTAAGCGTGCAACAAATTCGGAAATTTTAGTAGAAGGTAGAAAAAAATTGTTATCCGCGGTCTTTTTGGAACTAGGTTTAAACTTGGTTCTGATTCAGGTTGAGAAAACGATGTCAATGGCACTTCTTTTTCGGACGTAAAGTTCTGTTTTTCGATCTTTATTTTATGTAGGTACTTTATCTAAATGTTTTAATAAAACGTTTGTTGAAGAACCTATAACAGATAATATTTTGGACATATTGCACACTGTACTGATTCCTTATTTTGCATTTTTTAAATATATTTCCACACTCCAGATACAGATCTATCCATTTTGCCAACGAAAAGTAAACCATTGTTTAGTAAAATTTCTGAAAATTTCAAGATTCATTTTTTTCTTTTTTTTTAATAACATTTAATTCAAATACTAAGCGTTCACTGAACAATATTAATATGGTCAACAAAAACAACCAGCATTTTGTACACTTATATGAAAATAATAGAAATTAGTGTATTTCAATACTTATGAAAATAAAAAATAAAAACCTAACTTCATGCCTGTAATCCCCGAAGGGGCAAAGGTAAATGCTTGCATTCAAGCATACATGCAAACACCCGCGACTCGCCGGTTACGTTTTAGCCCATGTAACAGGTAGCGAATCTGTTGCTATCTCCGAGCACATTACTGGGAAACTTCCAGAAAATGGAAAAATCCCAATAGAACTAGAGATAAAGGATTTTAAACCGTTTCCGACCCGGGAATTGAACCCAGGACCACGCTGTGGCCTGCTACCACTACGCTTCTGAGGCAGTTTGAAAATAAAACTTTCTTATCAAACTCCAACGAAACAAAAACAAAACACAGCGACGTAAACAAGAACGTAATACATGACCAAATCTTACCTCACAGTTACTGCATTATTCTAAAAAACTACGCCTTAGGCAGGTATTATTATTTAGACCTTACTTTATAGTAATTTGCCGAGCACTTTGATGAATTCCCGAATTAAAGTGGGTGCCCGGGTACCCGGGTTTGGCAGTGAAAAATACCCGGTTACAAAAAAGTTCAATTACCCGGGTAGAAAACCCTAGCTACTGCCCTCCGGTTCGCCGCGGCCGGTTGCCCGCGTTGTTCTATGTGAAAGAGAGAAAAGAAACATGCTCAAACGTCTTTTGTGCAGGCTGAGATTTTCCAGTCGTGATAACTAATTTGAGGACGGCACTTTTGGAAAATCAAATATTTGACGGAGCCTTAAAATGAAACTTTGTTTTTTAACGTAATGGAAGTGGCAAACAAGCATGTAGTTCACATTGATGTTAAGTGATGACTGCAGCCTAGACACCCACGCCACACCGCGGACACTCCGCCAAAATTCCATACAAACGCTTAATTTGTTTCTATTACACAGACATCAATCAGTGACGTGATTTACACGCGCACCTGTGTGCGTAGCACGTACAAAATACCAACCGTCGCCCATAAGAGGGGAAGGATTTGAGTGACGCGTGCAAATCGGGCGGAACGTCGTAGAACTGGTGGTAGAGCTCCAGTGACGGAGCTCGCGGGCGTAGGCACCACCGCATTACCTAATAAACTTGCCGCTAAATGGTAGTGTTCAGCACTATCGTGTTCCGGTCAGGTGGTAATGTATGGCCTTGTAATTTCCGGCACAGAGGCATAACACCTTAGGCCTCAGGAGTGGTAACGCATCTGGATTTTGACCTCGGTCTTTGTGTGGGTGTCTATAGGCTGCAGACATCACTTAACATCAATGTGAACTGCATGCTTGTTTGCCACTTCAATTACATTAAAAAAAAAGTGTCCATTCTATACGTAGTATTATTACATATTACATATTCTCTGCCGACGCTAAGACCATGGTCGAAATGCAGATACGTTACCACGCCGGAGGCTTAAGGTGTTATGCCTCTGTGCCGGAAAATACAGAGCCGTACTCTACCACCTGACCGGAACACGATAGTGCTGAACACTACCATTTAGCAGCAGTGACAATGGCTACAGCAATGTCGATAGGCGGACAGAGGGATGATGACTAGGTATGAATCAACTACTTTGTACCATATCACATAAAAGCGACTTACAAATGAGATATAATGATACAAAAATTATGAAAATTCGAGTTGAATAGTATGAGATAGAAGAAAAAAAGTTGTCTTAAAAGTGTCGAAAATTCGTGAACATAAAATTTAAGTTTAAATTAAAAATAATTTCACTTTTACATTCTATAAACGATATCCAACAAATTTTAATAAGAATTTATTTTACAAAAACGCAGTATTGACGAAGATATTTTAAAATGTTTTGACTACACCATCCAATTCACAAGTTTTAACTCTAACGTGACGTCAGAATAGAGTATAATTTTGTATGAGCCGTTTTGAGTCGTTTCACAAATCGGCAACGTTTTGCATCGGTATATCTTTAAAATTATTAGCTATTGAGTAGACGTTTCAAAGACAATATTTATTGATTTATCCTATACTTTTTGAAATTACAATTAAAAAAAAAACTAGTCATCATCCCTATTAGTAATTTTCATCTAGCTTGTAACAATATACTTGCCGCTAAATGGTAGTGTTCAACACTATCGTGTTCCGGTCAGGTGGTAACGTACGGCCCTGTAATTTCCGGCACAGAGGCATAAGACCTTAGGCCTCAGGAGTGGTAACGCATCTGCATTTTGACCTTGGTCTTTGTGTGGGTGTCTATAGGCTGCAGTCATCACTTAACATCAATGTGAACTGCATGCTTGTTTACCACTTCCATTACATAAAAAAAAAAAAAACAAGGTGAAAAGTACATGTTAAAATAAAACAAAGATCGCTTCAATCATTTACACAACTATTGTAGGGTCACGCATATAATAAAACATAATAATATTTCAAAACATAATTATTGTGGATAATGTTAATATTACAACAATATAAAAACTGAGTTCGATACAATAAAATCAAATTATAAATGACAATGATTCTCAAACATAAACATGGACTTAGAGTAACAAATTTTAAAGTATTTTTTACAGAAGAAATAAAATCGTTCATATGCATTATGTATATTTTAAAAATTAAATATGTATATTAGTTTGCTGTCCATCCAATGATAATGACATCGTCATTATAGTCATAAAAAGTAATTTATAATGAGAAAAGGAATATCTACATCATTCAAACCCATCAAGAAAACTTGTGAGTTTCCATTGATATTTCTCCCCGTTTAAACTTAAATTCTGCCGAAAATTGGGGAAAAATAGACCAACGTTTTAACGAAAATAACCTTTATTCCGGCACTGCTGTACTGGTAACTTTTTTAAAACTCCAGTGTCTCGTCAACAATTATTTACCTTCAAAAATAAACAATTGAATTATATTTTTGATGAGTTTAATAGTACCTACTAACGCCCGAAGATCACTTCAAATCGCGTCGTAAATTCAACAAACTAATATACAAACATAATAAATAGTTTGGAAGAGCTCATAATTCGTGACTGCAACAAAACACAACACCAGCCGCACGCGATGTAATAGGTATAATCATACAAATTAACAGTAAGCCGGGGTATGCAAGGATTGGCGGGGCATGTTAAAAACAGCCTGTAGGCAGATTATACAGGTTGTTTTAGCCCAAATCCATACACGTACTATGGGAGCAAACTCTGAAATCGTGAAAATAAGTTCCTTCACACAACATGTACAGAAATCTAGAATATTACAACAAGCATATTACATCAAGAAATAATGCACGTCGAGCCTATGAAAGTGACAAACGGCTAGTTTCGGCTTTATAGAGCGTAATCTCTGCTGCACACTGCCTACGTAAGCATCCGCAGTCCGGTATTGGTCAAAACTTGATCAAAATGGTCGATAAACGTCAAATAGGTAAGGTAAGAAAGAGATAACGCTCTACAGATCCGAAATAACCCGACTTCTTTTCCTGAGGTCGATGCTTGTTGGTGTTTTTATTTTATTCTCGATTTATTGACGTCAAAGTAAACTTTGTTCGTATTTGTGAGTACAGTGAGTACTTCGTCATAAAGAAGCAAGTTGAAAGCGCCAGTCATTCATTCGCTGACAGTTTGAATATAGTCGTATGAGTATAGAATGATTGTACTAGAAGTGATAAGAATAAATATCACTGCGTCTCCCAAAATGCCTCTTCCCGCATATACCTCGGCTTTCTATCAAGTTGTGTTAAAATATTATATACAAGGTTCCACTAAATCTTATTTGAGACGCTACATGTGGATAAAACATCCACGTAGATCGGCCTCTGGTACAAGAACCACAATTAATGACATTTATTTTTGCTTACAAAAAATGTATACAATGCTTGCAAAATTAAAATAGATCTTTCGTATATATTCGTTATACTTCTGTTCAAAAAGAAACGCAAAATCATAACCACATAACACTAGGGCTAAAGCAATCAACAGCTCTTTAGTTTATTTCACAAAACAATCTTATTTCTAAGTTCTCTTTCAAATAAGACGTTATTTAATATGTCGCGCTGTTAAGGTGTAATTCCGCGGGTAAATATCTAACGACTATAGATGCAGTATGAAAATGTATGGAACCGCTTCCGTGGCTCGCGACAGACGCGCGCGGCCGATGACGTCATCGGTCGCGCGCGGCCGTGTTGTTAGGATCCACGGTACCTTCAAATTAGGAATGAAATATGTCACTACGTAGCATGGCCACTTTATTTAGTACAGTGCTCAACAATAAATATTGCACATCGAGCCTAGGAAGGAGACGTCGGCTTATTTCGGGTCTGTAGGGCGTTATTTCTTTCGCACCGTACCTATTTGACGCGTGTCGACCATTTTGATCAAGTTTCGACCAATACCGGACTGTGAGTGCTTACGTAGGCAGTGTGCAACAGAGATAACGTTCTACCAAGTCGAAACGAGCCGATCGTATATTTCACAGGCTCGATGTGCAATATTAATTGTTGAGTACTGTACACGCATTTAAAATTGACATCAATGATTTTTTTTTATTTGTTTTACACACAATCTTGTAAATTAGGATGTCGCATACAAAGACACACATAAAATCATTATAGGTTTATCTGTGGTCAACCTTCCTTAAAAGGTTATTACACGACACGGTATTCAGGGTCCGATAGCAAGGGTCAGGGTAATGTAATAACATTTAGGGAGTAAGGGTCCCTAATTAGGGCGACCGGAGCGTCCCGGTCAGCCTAACGCCCTAACTACACACAGTACAAATATGAACAGTATGGAAACCACGCACAAAACGTTCAAAACGGCACTCCCACACGCTCGAGTAGCGAGTGACTCGGAGTTGCAGCACCGCGAGAACAGCTTAGGGGCCTCATTGATGCGCATGTTTGTGTGATTGTGCCGTTTCAACGTTTTGTACGTAGTTTCCATACTGTTCATATTTGTATTGTGACTGAGATAGGGCCCTGTCGACCGGATAGTGTAATAACCGGCAACCCGGTCCGAGGCCACGCCCACCCTGTCTGCCGGACCCTGAATACCGTGGCGTGTAATAAGGCTGTTATAATGATAACAATCTCATTAGTTGTTCAAAATCAACATGTGAATTACATAGTTCATTCAAAAGAACAACCAGACACCAAACGTTTCATTCGAAAGAGCCTTTAGTAGTTTCTAGAAAGTTTAATTTCTTACGGGTGCGGCCATAATTCCAATACTAAAAAGTTTATTCGTATAGGCGGAAACAAAATTATCATAACGATTTATCATCTTTATATCCATTCAAAATAGATAAGGGTTTAATGCCTTGAAAAAATATATTCCAATGCTTTCTCTATAACAAACAGTGGGACGGTAGCTTTAAAACTTTCGGGACTTTCGATTTTTTTTAATAAATAATTATGAGAGCCTCTTTTCCAACTTTATAGTCTGTATTGTTTTTTTTTTAATAATAAAATTCATTTATTGTCTCTCACAAAAAAAGGTTGATAGGGTTACATACAATAAACACAATTAGAGCTATTTGCTTTGATTCACCTCATTTTTTGTGAGACTGGTGCCTGTAATAGGTATATAGCCTGTGTTACAAGTCACCAGGACCCCCTACTACCGATTAGGTAATATGTCATCACTGGCTTAAAATAAATAAAAATACATCACTGGAATTACCTTTGCATACCACTCAAATATAAACACAATTCAATAAGATCTATTTAAAATTTAACGAATTATTAATTTTAAGGATAACGATTAAACTGCCTCAGCGGCCTAGTGGTAACATGCCACTACTACTACGCTGTAGGACCTGGGTTCGTTTCCCAGGTCGAGGGCTATCAGAGATAACGGTTTAAAATCCTTTATCTCTGGTTCTATTGGGTTTTTCCATTTTCTGGAAGTTTCCCAGTACTTCGCAGTTTGGTAATGTGCACGGAGATGACAACAGGCTCACCACCTATTACATGGGCCAAAACGTAACCGGCGAATCGTGGCTGTTTGCGGTCATTGCCCGTGGTACACCTATTATGAATTGGGTGTAGCAGGGGTAATCACATCTTTCCGTTGTCCATCTAAGTTCACCTAGATGTTCCAAGGGAAATATATTTTTCCGTGGTCCACCTGTAGCAGTGTTAGTGTAGAATGTTCTTTTCCATTGTTAATAAAATGTTTTGTCGGGTTCTTTTCAGTCTCAAATCGTACTTCAACTTTTTGGAACTAAAGGGAATCATGTTGTCTAAAGAAATGAGTGTAATGCACAGCGTAATACGATTATATATTTTTGGAATCGAAACATGTGGTTTAGGTTATGTTAGAACGGTAAGCACACAACGCATGTACTAAAAACATAATCTAAAATTAAAAATTAAAAAAAAACCGCCTTCAAAAAAAAAAAAATTGAATACACAAAAAACACAAAATACGAAAAATAAACTCAATTAGATAATTTCATTTTAAGGGGAAAAAACACGTTACCTAATTATTATAATAAGACAATTATTGAAATATGGGCTACGTACGTACAGCTTACCTACAAGGTGACAATGGGACCATCCTTACAAAAATATATATATATTTAAATTGATACCTACAGGCGTTTTTGAATGATCGCGGTTTATAATAACATTGTTTAAACAAACGTGCAACTATTATAATTAGTAAAAAGGGGGTATTTCAATTACGAAGGTACCATATAATATAGTTTTCATCATCAGTTCCACTTTATCAAATTATGCTTTCCGAAAGCAAAGACACGGAACATTATTATTTTAAAAAATACCGACTACCTTTCAAGTGTGCTATGAAATTTGAAGAGTGCTCTCGACTTTTCCAGGATCCCATCATCACATATTAACATTGTTACAATGGGACCTGTGAGGTATATCCTTTCAAACAAAAAAAAATATCCAAATCGGTAAAGGCGTTTTCAAATTCAGTTAAAAAAAAATTGATAAATTTCTCCTTTTTTCGAAGTCGGTTAAAAACCTAAAAGAAATTAAATTTGAAAAAATCCGACGAATTGATAAATTTCTCCTTTTTTCAAAGGCGGTTAATAATCAAAAAGAAATTAAATTTAAAAAAATCCGACGAATTGATAAATTTCTCCTTTTTTCGAAGTCAGTTAAAAATCAAAAAGAAATTAAATTTGAACGTTCATCTGTATGAATTAGTCCTTTCTTCACAATTGAAAATTGTTAGGTGGACCACGGGCAATACATTCCGCTGAACCATCTAGCAGGTGGACCACCGGAAGTAAAATTTTACCCCTGGTTCACCCAGGTGGACTAAATAGGTGTACCACGGGCAATGACCGGCTGTTTGCATGTATGCTTGAATGCATGCATTTACTTCAGCCTACCTTTTCGCGAATTATAGGCGTGAAGTTACGATTACACAGACGAGACAGGGAGCATGTTACAATGTCGCTCAGACGTTAACTAACAACTACCACGCTTACCTACTCGCGTATTTATTTTGCACACTTGCAATTAACTTTTCAAACACATTTGTTTTGCGTGACACGTACGCTCAAAAATTTTAAAGCTAAAAACAATTTCTGTTACGCAATAACAATAAACAAGGTAGGCAGTTAATTCAATTTAATTTACTAAAACACATTCTAAATTTTTAATTTGTAACCGGCAAATCGTGGGTGTTTGCATGTAATGCATGCATCTACCTCTGTCTACCCCTTCGGGGATTACAGGCGTGAAGTTACGTACATTTTTAAAACTACCGTCCCACCGATCCCTAACCATCTTAATCTCATCACAATAACCGTAAAACACATCCAAAATATCTCCATCTCTTACTTCCACCCGAGTCTTACTCTTAGCGTTTGAAATGATAAACATTTCGCCTCTTTACAAGAATAATGTGACATTTCATCTAAATCGTTCTTTATGAAATGCAACATTATTCTTACAAGAATAACGTGTAATTTCATCTAAATCGTTCTATATGAAATGTCACATTATTCTTGTAAAGAAGCGATTTTATTTATCAAATGGCCAAACATTGTCAAGGTATCAAATGGGGTAAAAATAACATTTCATACGTGCTTTAACTGCATAAACTAAGGATTCATGATGTCCCAAGCAATCTACGCAGGGATGCGTAGATTGCTTGCAATCCAAGTTTTCAGCTCAATTTTTTTTTATCGTCTTACGGCTTCCGATTTAAGTCCTTAACCGCCAATCTTTAGTAGTTTTTGTATTCTTCATTTCTAATACTAATGCATATCCATATGGAAGATTGAATGCTTCCACGTGGAATATGATGAGATGGCTCCAGTAAAGTGATGGGGACTTTACTAGGAGGTTTCACGAAGTTTTGGAGGCAACACGAAAAATCACTTTTCACTTCATAATATCACTTTCATATACCCGTGAACGTTATCGAATGCTTTATGATAAAAATCCCACCATTTTTACACATAAAAACGCGACTGTATACAAATTTTGAAAATAATATTACGCAGCGACACGGCTCTTTTCCGCGTTCCCGACAAAACTTGCAGAACAAAAACATTAAAGTACCCTCGTTTTCTTTTTTTTTTGTACAAAACTTCAATTTTTCCAAAAGAGTAGATCAATTATGAAACATTGTATAAAATGATATTTTCACCAAAGATCCGTCGACGTAGTTTAGACCATTTCAAGTTTTTTGTCTACACTCGTGTTTTTAACACATCAGTACACTTGTAACCACCATTAAGCCTATCAAACCATTTTAAACCCTCTTACAAATCGCTGAATCCTAAATAATACTATTTCAAAAGAAAAATAAAAGACAAGCAGCTACAGCACGCAAGATATATTGCACATCGACATTAGGAGAGAGACTTCGGATAATTTCGGCTATGTAGAGCGTTATCTCTTTCGTACACACCTTTCTGACGTTTGGCGACCATTTTGATCAAGTTTTGACCAATAACGGACTATTAGCACACCGCGGATACTCCGCCAAAATTACATACGCTTATTTTGGTCTCTATTACATAAACATCAATGAGTGACGTGTATTTACACGTGAACCTGTGTGCGTAGCACGTAGAGAATACCAAACGTCGCCCATAAGAGGGGAGGAGTTTGGGTGAGGCGGGGAAATCGAGTCGGGCGGGCCGATTGTCGCTTTCCTAAGCTCGATGTGCAATTTTTCTTGATGACCACTGTGTATGGAAAGGAATATGTAAACGTGGTCGAAAATCAATCATTTTCTCATATATAAAGTTCCGATTATTAAAAATAGATGGCGTTCATTTCGAACTAAGTATTGCTTTGTTACGGTGCAAAATATAATATACATTTATAATACATTTATGTTCGTAAACATACAAGTTAGTGTCAAATTATTATCTAAAGCTAGATAAATCGAAATTTCTTGTACAATAAATACGGAGGGTTTACTTTGAAATTGTTACAGGCAACATTGAATTGTTATGAAAAATAACCAAAATATTTGGTTTTAAGATTAGATTTCGTTTAACTGGCTAGTTAGAATGTCCTTCATATTATAGCCTTATAACTCGTGTAGCCAAGTAGAAAGTCGTATCGCCGTACATTGACGTTAGAAATAATAAGATTCGATGCACCAAAACATTTGTTAAAGTTGAAGGATGTTAAATTTTACATCCTTCTCTAATTATAACAAAGGAGATGTTGCAAAAATGTATGGACCTCCAGCCATGTATCGTACACAATATCATTAAACAGGCAAAATCAATATAAAAACGTTTTTTACTGCATTTTTCTTTTTTAGCTTTGCAGTTACGAAACATTATTTGCAGTTAGAATTGCAACTCAAAACCGACATGGCGAATATGGCGGATGTCATTTTGACATATTCATTTTAAATTGTTTTTTGATTATATAATACTTGGAGCAAAAAAAGTAATATTTTCTAAATACTATCGAAATTGATTGATCCCAAGCGTCGGCTGTATCGCCGCCATGTTCAACTTAGTTGAAAATGATAAAATCGTTTGAATTAAATATGGTTGTAACTCTAAAATATATTCTTGAAAAAAATCAATTGTATTTTTTTCGAATTCTTCTTTAATTATTTTATTTTAAAATGGGTAACATTTTTTGAGGACGTGTACGAACCAGAGCCGAGCTCGCAACATCTCCTTTGCGAAAGTTGGAGAAGAATGTAAAATTTTACAAAAACATTAACAATTTTTTTGGTACGACCTAGGATAATATTTTTGTCAGTTACCACCGCATCAATAATAAAGCGAACATAAATATACAATCATCTGGACAAACAAATTACGGATAGCTCTCCTTCACTCGCGCATTTTGTATATTTTTTGTCTCATACCATCGTGGTAACAATTTCCTATGCACGTTACTATGAAGGCTATCCCTTTCACACACGCGCTTTATCTATTCTTAATCCCTCCAAACACGAGAAAATATGACAATTGAAATTCAATTGTCTGGGCGCCGGTGGCCTTACGATCCTTGAAAGATTAATGTCATACCGTTGTGGTAACAATTTTGCATGCGCGTTACTACCAATAAGATATGCCTTTCATTCACGCGCTTTGTACATCTCATCGTATCTCATACCGTGGTGGTAACAATTTTGCATGCGCATTACTACGAATAAGATATGCCTTTCATTCACGCGCTTTGTACATCTCATCGTATCTCATACCGTGGTGGTAACAACTTTGCATGCGCGTCACAATGCATAGGCTATCCCTTTCACACACGCGCTGTATCTATTTTTAATGTCATACCGTGGTGGTAACAATTTTGCATGCGCATTACTACGAATAAGATATGCCTTTCATTCACGCGCTTTGTACATCTCATCGTATCTCATACCGTGGTGGCAACAATTTTGCATGCGCATTACTACGAATAAGATATGCCTTTCATTCACGCGCTTTGTACATCTCATCGTATCTCATACCGTGATGGTAACAATTTTGCGTGCGCGTTACTACCAATAAGATATGCCTTTCATTCACGCGCTTTGTACATCTCATCGCATTTCATACCGTGGTGGTAACAATTTTGCATGCGCGTTACTACCAATAAGATATGCCTTTCATTCACGCGCTTTGTACATCTCATTGCTCATACATTGGTAACAAGTTAATATGCGCTGTTGTATGTATAAGCTATTCTTTTCACTCACGCGCTTTTTAAATATTTGCGTTAGTGTACGTAATTCTTTCTTCTTCGCGACCACACTTTGACATGCGTATATAAATCTTTTGACTTGGAATCCGTTGATTTTGATACGTTTTTTGGCATATTATTGGTGCATATTGAAATTGTAATCAATATTTATCATCAATAAAGTTACTTTAGCAATTCCAAGGCGAACCCTCACTACAGATATCTCAGTTTTTGAAAGGCCGGTCGAATCAACTCACAATTTGGTCAAACCAGACGAAAAAAAATTACCAGCTGTTAGATTTATTGTAACATTTCACATCCTTCTCTAACTAAAAGAAATCTGTTAAAGTTAGAGAAGGACGTGAAATGTTACAGTAATCAAATATCGTGGAGAAACTCAGGCTTAATCTGACGCTGAGCAACTAAAAATTTGCAAAAGAAGATGTTGCAAAAATGTATGGACCTCCGGCCATGTATTGTACACAATATCATCAACAGACAAAATCAATATAAAAACGTTTTTTGACTGCATAGTTTCACTTATTTAGCTTTGTTTGCAGTTACAAAATATTATTTGCAGTTAGAATTGCAACTCAAACCAACATGGCGAATATGGCGGGCGATGTCATTTTGTCATTTTCATTTTTTTTGTTTTTGTTTCTAAACACTTTCGAAATCGATTTCATGTGTTAATACTAAGAACTTAAATATAACGATTTCCAATTTAAAGAAGCGTCGGCTGTATCGCCGCCATGTTGAATATGGTTGAAAATGATAAAATCGTTTGAATTAAATGTGATAGTAACTCTTAAATATATTCTTGAATAAATTAATTGTATTTTTTTCGGATTCTTCTTTCATTTACCCATTTTTTGAGGATGTGTACGAACTATAGCCGACTTCGCAACATCTCCTTTCTCTTGGGCTTCCCTACCGCATTATAGAGCAAGACCAAAAAGCGCTTCGTTTCACTTTAGGTTCAGAAAGCTAATCGCAATAAGACATGATACCGATTTTGACAGACCATTCATAAACATGAGAGTCACACACAAAAAGTGTTTACAATTAACGAAAAACTATTTACAAAACATCCATACCGGACTAAATTACAAAATTAGTTTTTTTTTTGGAACTTACCCACAAAACTAGTCATATTTTTCTGTAATTATTCCACTGGCTAGGATAAAAGATATCCCTTTTGCTCATCCTAGCTAGTAGAGACAAACCTTAATACATAATAACATTTTTCAGACACATTTTAAACCGGGTCGTTACGCAATAATATTTTAGATAAAAATACACTTTTTTCGCAAACTTGAAGGTAGAAGAACATCGAGCCATCAGTGAATTGACATGACAATTGACATCTTGCTGACACATCCAGTCTACCCGCAACCATGGCTCGTGCAACCGAGCCGTAACGTCCGAATAAAAGGTAAAAGAAAGTATATATTTCTATAGAAAATAGTATCGTACAACGAGTCGTAATGACCCGCTTTAAAATGTGTGTGCTGAATGTGAAACGCGAGTGTTTTTAAAGTTATATAAACATTTTGCTCAAATTATGCCGTGTTTTTTTTTTTAAGATTCGTCCATTGTCATATGACATATAAAACATAACTTTGGGCCGACCGCCTAACTCTAATGCTTTCGTTTATGACGTAATATTGTCAGTTTCGTACAGCCTAAAATATTTTGCTTGTTGAGGAACGGGTGGAAGCGTTCCTCCGGCGAAAAGGGAGAATCCTCCAACCAGGCGAGGTGGTAGCGCCTGGCGGGCCGCGGCCCAACGATTGACGTTGGGAAGTTGTATATATGCCAACTCTTGAGAAATCTTCGTATGTGCGATGTAATTCGCATGCACGCCATCTATCGTACTAGACAAGTACTGTGTGGAGTGGACGCTACATGCTCTTAACTAAATACCTGCGAACGAAAACACTTCTAGAAAAAAGTTAAGCGGTACGAAACTGACAAAATGATGTCATAATCGAAATCTAAACGAGGATTAGTTAGGCGGTAGGCCCCTGGTGAATTTTATCCCAGAGATTAACACGACGAAGCTATATTTAGTAAATTTCATTTGACTCTTAATCAACTGGATAATATATAGTTACTTCGATTTTTCACAGAGATCAATATTTTTATCTCTTGGATAATATTTATCACGAATCGATGAGACCCACTCTTAATTGTCTAGTGACTGTATTTAAGACAGGTGCTTTTAAAACGGTGTTTTACAACATTTTTTGCATTGTACAGCCCCTCAGAAACGCCCTAAATAATATACCGACGATTTTTCCCGTACATTCGTGTATTATTGTTTATAAATACACAAGTGTATTTATTGTTTATAAATACAAATAAAATACTTTTTACAAAAAACTACTGACCAACCAACCAATTGAAAACCAACACTTAAAAGTGAGATAACAAAATACAGAATGACATGTAATACTTAGATGTCGCGCCATATTTCTTTAGATGGTGTAATTAGTGGCAACACTTACGCGTTGGATGTTTTGAAGTTGGCATATTTATATATTTTTGGAGCTCTTGGAAAAATCGATTGAAAAAAAATGATGATAGTGAATTTTTACGAAGTTGTCTGAAGTTGGTTGCTAAACAGATAAAAACCACAGTCTGAAGTTAGTTGCTAAACGTTTTTTGTCGTAAAAAAGTATAACGTGCGTTCAATATAATTAATATGCTCATAAAATATAATTTAAAAAAAAAAACATAAAATCTTACAAAGATCACTTGTAAAACACCGTTTAAAAATATATATATCATTTCATTGTACATACATTGTTTAAATGCAAATCATGGCAACAGGTTTAAATGGAACATAATACACGCGTTTTAGACGTATTATAATTATTTGGTATACATTAAGCGAGTGATAGCATCATAGTTATTTTGTAAATTATTAAAAAAAAAAATACATTTTGTAAATTAACAAAAATATCATTATTATTAAAAATAAACTTCGGTGATATTTCAATACCGTGTAAATAACAATTGTTTTAAGATTTGGAGGTTTTAATTTTAAACACGAGTGTTTTTGAGTATTTTGTTACTGGTGGTAGAGCTCCAGTGACGGAGCTCGCGGGCGTAGGCACCACCGCATTACCTAATATACTTGCCGCTAAATGGTAGTGTTCAGCACTGTCGTGTTCCGGTCAGGAGTGGCAGCGCATCTGCATTTTGACCTCTGATCATTGTGTGGATGTCTATAGGCTGCAGTCATCACTTTAACATCAATGTGAACTGCACGCTTGTTTGCCAATTTTGTTACATAAAAAAAAAAAAATTACTTAAATATTGACTCCATAGTATATTGTACTATGGAGTCTTTTTGTCAATAAATACATTTTTATTTTATATTTTTTTTATTTTAGACAGAGGGCGCTCTCAGCCTAAATAGAAGTTAACGCAACTACCTAAGGGAGACCCCTGTGGGTCCGAAACTCGCATAAGAGCGTTGCGGAGGGCCACATAAGACATATGCGATTAAGTCTTCATGCAACTTTCTCTAGTCATCGGTTCGTGAATGTACCTCGCAATAAGTTGAAATGTATCGCAATTTTATTCCCATCACTTTTTTTATTGCTATTAAAATTAAGGCATTTATTCCTCTATCATAAAGGTGCATTTTTTTTATTCGTTATAAATTATTTATACAAATTGCTACTCACACGGTTTTGATGTAAGGTTCACGATCTGTAAGTGTATTATTTATGCTTCTATTTCATAAACGCGCCTATATTCTAAACCCCTTCTACACAAACATCACCACAATCAACGGTTTAAGAAATACGCAATATTTATTAAATAAATGACAAAAATAAACACTTTAAACACCGTAAAGGTGCTTCAATTATAAAAAATATAAACTCAAACAACTTTTTGTATCCAAAGTTTGAATTCAAATTCAGCATTTCTTTAAAAAATAAACTGATTCAGGTTATACCTTGGGCGATTATCTCAAAGATTGACCAGCATTCTTCATTTTACCACCTAGATTCCTGTAGTCAAAGAGGGGGGGATTTATTAAAAGCTTTTTACAGTCATGTAAAATTTCAAGTGGTTAGTATAATGCCACCCCCTTTAAGGTACGATTCCGAACTGGGCAGCACGCAGCAATACTGTCGCTGCAGTGCTGCCGCAGCACCATATTTCTCTATTTTCCATAGCATTGATGCCGCGACAGTGTCGCATAGCTCGGAATATAATCAAAACTAATATTATAAAGAGGTAATATTTTTTTGTTCGTTTGTTTGTAATGAATAGGCTCAATAACTACTGGACCGATTTTAAAAATTCTTTCACTATTCGAAAGCTACATTATCCACGGGTAACATAGGCTATATTTTATTTTGGAAAAAATAGGGTTCCGTAAGATATTTGGGTTTTTCAGACACAAGGTGTAAAAAATCAACCAGAAAAGTTACTTATTTTGCGTACGCTGCCTTAACTATAAAAGATATCGCGGAAGACCTTAGGCTATATCTATGTATAATCATCACGCTAAGACGAATAGGAGAGGGTAGGCAACATTGCACCGCGCGAAGCCGGGGCGGGCCGCTATTGTTTATATTTACGAAAAACCAATTGGGGGCGATGTTAAAATAGTATTGAGAACACTTTTCAATGATTTTTAATTTTTTTGTCTGTCTGTTTGTCCCTTTGTCCAGTCCACTGGACGGATTCGAATGAAACTTTTCGTGGTGTATAGATACTAAGCCTGGCCAACATTTAGGCTATATTTTACTGCGGGAAAATCCCCATTCCCACGGGAATCTCTACATTTAATTTCATTTTCCTATACAATATCAAACCATTGACACATTATTTCATTGTGAGGCAATACGAAGTTTGCCGGGTCAGCTAGTCTCATATAAACTCGTAGATAATAATATATGAGACCAGTAGTGCAGCGGCAGTACTGCTGCGTGCTGCCGTGTTCGGAATCGTATCTTTATAATCAAATAGGCCTCGTCATGTAAAAATACGCTACATTGAAGTAGAAATTTGTTGTATATACCTCCAGACTGTGTTTTCTGTCACGACGGCCAATCTCAACGGAAACTAGCCAATTGCGCGGGAGATATTATATTGCACAATTGTATGCGCAAACACAGGTGCACACTCTTTTCACTCACTCTCATAGCCCGATGGGTATGAGAGTGAGGGAACAGAGAGAGATATGGGCAATCCGACACGACCGGCGACAAGTAGGTCGAGCTGACTTTGAGAAAGAACTTTAGCTACTTTTCGACATCCAAGCGGGCAAAGCCGCGGGCAACAGCTAGTAGCGTATATTTACATACCGTGATCTGAATAACACGTCAGTTTATGAATATTTTAAGTGAGGAACTTTAAAAAAATGCGTGTTGCATACAGACCGAGGTATCCACATGTTGAGCTATACTTAAATATACTATTTATAGTTTATCGTGTATCCTTAATTTCTTCAGTGACTTGGATCTGAAAAAGAAAAATAATATATTGAATCATCATCATCACTGAAAGACTGTCCACTGCTGGACAAAGCTTTCCTCAAAGACGACCCACCACTGTCGTGTGGGAGTTTTGGCGGGAACTTTGAAAGCTTCGTATGGTGCTCTTATTTCATTTTCTTGGTGTATTTTTAAGTTATCTATACAAATAAAAGTTGGAGTGTCTGTTTGTAATATAAAAATAACCGTTTTTTACTAAATGCATATGTATGTATACACGGTACATATACCAAAACAACATTTTTTACAATTTTTGTCTGTCTGTCTGTCTGTTTGTCGGGGCTAATCTTGGGAACGGCTGGACCGATTTTGACGGGATTTTACTGGCAGATAGCTGATGTAATAAGGAGTAACTTGAGCCAAGATGCCACCAACTTTATTCAATACTAGCAGCGCCCACGACTTCGTCCGGGTAGATACTGAACAATGATACATTCTCACGCGGGCGAAGTCGCGAGCACAGCTAGTATTGAATAAAGTTGGTGGCATCTTGTTTGATATAGGTTTAATACAGTGCCCGTGTATAGTGAAATAGAAAAACAGTGCGAAAACACGGCCTATCAGGTTGCCTCCAAACCTTGATTATAAATGTTCTGGTAAAGTAGCCATCGCTTTACTCGAATAACTGACTGTAACTCACTTGACTGACATACTTGATAAATAATTGACTGTTACGCTGCTTAAATAATATGCTTAATAAATACAGAGCCCCGGTGTACCGACCTAGGACATGGAGGAGCAGGGCAGCGGCGGGGAGCCCTACAGGGGTGCGGGTGGCAGGGCCCCGGCGTACCGACCTAGGACATGGAGGAGCAGGGCAGCGGCGGGGAGCCCTACAGTGGTGCGGGTGGCAGGGCCCCGGCGTACCGACCTAGGACATGGAGGAGCAGGGCAGCGGCGGGGAGCCCTACAGGGGTGCGGGTGGCAGGGCCCCGGCGTACCGACCTAGGACATGGAGGAGCAGGGCAGCGGCGGGGAGCCCTACAGGGGTGCGGGTGGCAGGGCCCCGGCGTACCGACCTAGGACATGGAGGAGCAGGGCAGCGGCGGGGAGCCCTACAGGGGTGCGGGTGGCAGGGCCCCGGCGTACCGACCTAGGACATGGAGGAGCAGGGCAGCGGCGGGGAGCCCTACAGTGGTGCGGGTGGCAGGGCCCCGGCGTACCGACCTAGGACATGGAGGAGCAGGGCAGCGGCGGGGAGCCCTACAGGGGTGCGGGTGGCAGGGCCCCGGCGTACCGACCTAGGACATGGAGGAGCAGGGCAGCGGCGGGGAGCCCTACAGTGGTGCGGGTGGCAGGGCCCCGGCGTACCGACCTAGGACATGGAGGAGCAGGGCAGCGGCGGGGAGCCCTACAGGGGTGCGGGTGGCAGGGCCCCGGCGTACCGACCTAGGACATGGAGGAGCAGGGCAGCGGCGGGGAGCCCTACAGGGGTGCGGGTGGCAGGGCCCCGGCGTACCGACCTAGGACATGGAGGAGCAGGGCAGCGGCGGGGAGCCCTACAGGGGTGCGGGTGGCAGGGCCCCGGCGTACCGACCTAGGACATGGAGGAGCAGGGCAGCGGCGGGGAGCCCTACAGGGGTGCGGGTGGCAGGGCCCCGGCGTACCGACCTAGGACATGGAGGAGCAGGGCAGCGGCGGGGAGCCCTACAGGGGTGCGGGTGGCAGGGCCCCGGCGTACCGACCTAGGACATGGAGGAGCAGGGCAGCGGCGGGGAGCCCATCTGAGTGAGCACGCGGTCGAGCCACTGCAGCGGCCCGTTCAGGTGCAGCTCGATCCAGCACGGCGTCGACGTCACCGTCTGCCGCCTGACAAAACAAAGGTGTATCGTCAGTTTTTTTATTTTATTTAGTTATTTATTTCAGGCAACAATTGAACACTAAAATTAAAACAAAAGACCCATACAAATATATACCCTAAAAGTAACATACATAGCTATTAAAACTAACACTAATTGTCACGTGATGACGGCGATGTGCTACGCGGTTTGTCAGCAGGAAGTTGTGCTCGGAATTTCCGAAATAATACTCCCTGCGGCCAGAACTCCTCCTTTGTATAAGTCGGCAGGTCAGTTTTTGAAGAACGAACTTCCCTCTGAGGTGTTCCCTAGGTGCTACAATATGGGGTTCTTCAAAAATGGCGTCAAATGAGTCCTCTAGGGCTGGCAGCGCGTTGGCAACTCCCCTGGTGTTGCAAATGTTCATATGCTTATACTGGTGGTAGAACTCCAGTGACGGAGTTCGCGGGCGTAGGCACCATCGCATTACCTATCATACTTGTGTCTGTCTGTCTGTCCGTCTGTTTGTTGGGGCTAATTTCGGGAACGGCTGGACCGATATTGACGGGACTTTCACTGGCAGATAGCTTGTGTAATAAAGAGTTACTTAGGCTACTTTTTTACTAGCTGCGTCCACGACTTCGTCCGGGTAGATAGTAAATAGTAAGTAAGTAAATATTCTTGTATTTCTATTGTACACCAGTAATGTTCAATAAAAACAAACATAGAAAACAAAAGAGAAAGTACAATCAGGCGGTCTTATCGCTAACAGCGATCTCTTCCAGACAAACTGTCGGTGAAAACAGCAATGTTAAGTTACAGAGTAATGTTAAGTCGGAATATCATATCATGAATAATCGTAAATAGATCTTCACGATACAGGCTTGCCTAGTGTGAAAATCATTACATAACTATTATGGCAAATATGCTTCCAGCGCTTGGCTCATATTGACGTTACATGTTTTATTTTACTAAAGATAGTATTTATTTATAATTATTAGATGAGTAGGATTTTCCTGGTGGTAGAGCTCCAGTGACGGAGCTCGCGGGCGTAGGCACCACCGCATTACCTAATATACTTGCCGTTAAATGGTAGTGTTCAGCACTATCGTGTTCCGGTCAGGTGGTAATGTACGGCTCTGTAATTTCCGGCACAGAGGCATAACACCTAATGCCTCAGGAGTGGCAGCGCATTTGCATTTTGACCTCTGGTCATTGTGTGGGTGTCTATAGGCTGCAGTCATCACTTAACATCAATGTGAACTGCACGCCTGTTTGCCACTTTTATAACATAAAAAAATATTACAATCATACAAGTTCTTATATTTAAATAATAGGAATAATAATATGCTCTAAAAAAATCAAAATAGACACTTATAATTAAAACATCACCATAAAACCTGATAACAAGCATACAATTCACATTGATTATAATTTTTTTTTTATTTTAACTAAACTGTTAAGTAACCTTACTTTTTGTGTCACTGGCTGCAAATAATTGATTTTTTTTTTATTTTTAGAGGCAGGGTGTAAATCAAAGTAAGGATAAACATTATAAACGAGTCGCGGGCACAGCTAGTAAATAAATAAAATGAATATGAATAGGAGCGGCCAACCTGTACTCGGCGCCCCAGCCCTTGACGAAGCTCATGCGTATGGTGCACATGCGCGTGAGCTGGAACACGGCCTCGAAGCCCTGCGACACCGACTGGGACAGCAGCGCCGCGAACTCCTGGTTGTTGAAGATCTTCAGGTTGCAGCCTGGGGGTGTTGAATTTAGTTAATTGCAAATAATATATTGTTTAGTACTTGCACTTGTATTTAAAGTCTATGTATAGAACTTGAAAACTATACGTTGGGTTTTCATAAGCAATGCCAATCCTATTACCAACCACCACCGCGGCGCGAATTCAAAACACGCGCCATCGAGCTCCGTGTCGTGCCTAAACCAAGGAGTTCGTTGCACCTTCATACGTTGAGGCGACACTAGCGCCACGCAGCTAGCGGCGTCGAGAGAAAACACTTACTTACCTAAAAAATTGCCACCAATTCGAGATGCATTTTTTGTGAATTTTCATTTTATTAAGTAAAAGCCTAAAACCAATGACTCTTGAAGTGTCTGTGTAAAAAGGGAGTTTAATTAATGAAATTTATTGAATCATATAACTGAAAAGGTGGTCTTCCAGAACTTTTTGGTGAGTTGCATTGCGTCTTTCAATACAGTAATTATAGTCCTAAACTGGACACTATATTATCGTCTATTGTCACTAGAATATGTAATGTCTGTCACTGTCACGTACTGTCACTTAATTAATTATCTTCTTCATGTATCTTGCTCGGTCGTATCATTTAAACATCTTAATTACTTTTCTGAAAATATTCTCATATTCCCCATGATGGAATATGAGAATATTTTCACGATAATCATATTGTAAATAACGGCATGAGAGAGTATCGGTGTAAAACTGAAAAAATGGCATGCTCCGATGGTTCGGGAATATGGAAAGAATGTCGAATGAACAAATCAGTATTATTGCAATAGTAATAGTCTATCGATAGTATTGTAATCTATCGTGACCTCGAAAAAACAGTCACACTATCGATAGGATAATTTTAATATACTTGCCGCTAAATGGTTCAGCACTATCGTGATCCGGTCAGGTGGTAATGTACAGCCTTGTAATTTCCGGCACAGAGGCTTAACAACAAAGGCCTCCGAAGTGGCAACGCATCTGCATTTTGATCTCCGGTCTTTGTGTAAGTGTCTCTAGCCTGCAGTCATCACTTAACATCAATGTGAACTGCATGCTTGTTTGCCACTTTCATTACTAAAAAGAGGACTATCGAAACTATCGAAACTATCGACCCTTGACGTATCGATACTATCGATAGTATTGCCCTATCGATAGATGACATTTTACGATACCATTGCTTGCTCTTAAAAGGTAATATGCCATGGTGATTGTTGACGACTGACTGGTCACATTTCTTTGCATTCCTTTGTAAATATTCATGCTTTTGTTTGAAAACAAAGGAGGAATAAAACTAAACCTGGGATGGAAACAAAAATGGCAAAAATCATCACCTAAATTCCAATATAGTATTGCAGTATGTCGATATTTTCGATAGGACTATCGCGCTATCGACTGTTTTTCGAGGTCAACTATCGATAGTTTAGCAGCACTATAACGAATGACTAAACAGATATACAATGGAGGATGGTTTCAGAGGCCCAGGCAGACCAAGACTGAACCTACCTTGACCAAATAGGTCGTGTATTGTCTGTGGATGGGGTCAAAAGTCTTAAAAAACGGCGTGCATGTATAAAGAGAATGATGAAGGTAGAAGAAGCACGGGAGGTATGTCAGGACCGGGATATCTGGCGCTACACTCTCTGCCTACCCCGGGACCTGGACCTGACGTAAAGATACATATTGTACATCATCATGTTAGGTCATAGAGCAACACGGGCCACCGGCCACGGCGGACCGGAGGGTAGTAACCATTTTTTCCAAATTTCCTCTCTGTCAAAGTACAAGCACAAGTGTGCATATGCCTGTCGTCGAGATTTTTAATTGTGTGCGTGGAATTGTTTGTGTATTTTGTTAAAGTCGAGGTGTGAGTTTCGTAGTAATAAGACGATTTTGTAGTGTGTCACACAAATTTCAGCTCACCGGGCGGTATCTTGCAGACGGTGGCGGGGTGCCAGCCGTAGCGCTGGTTGCAGTTGGGGCTCTGCACGAAGGTCGGCAGTGGGTCGGGCGGTAAGGTAGGGGGGACAGAGGGACACAGGGACACAGGGGGGCAGGAGGCGCTCACCGGGCGGTATCTTGCAGACGGTGGCGGGGTGCCACCCGTAGCGCTGGTTGCAGTTGGGGCTCTGCACGAAGGTCGGCAGTGGGTCGGACGGTAAGGTAGGGGGGACAGAGGGACACAGGGACACAGGGGGGCAGGGGGCGCTCACCGGGCGGTATCTTGCAGACGGTGGCGGGGTGCCAGCCGTAGCGCTGGTTGCAGTTGGGGCTCTGCACGAAGATCGACGAGTCGCTCAGGCACTCCGCGAACACCTCGCCTGTTGACAACTTACATTGTTAACATGTCTTACATGTGGTAAAGGGACGGAATTCGAGGGCGTAGGTAGGTACCACTGCATTACCGGACGTAACTTCACACTTGTAATCCTCGAAAAAGTAGGCAAAGGTAAATGCACGAAGAGTCCGCTACCCTTCGAATCAAACGATCGTCTCACACAACTGTACTAACCGGGTCAGCAAATAAAAAGTTCAAACACACTCACCCCCAATATAATAAAGACGCACACCCTTGCCAATGTGGCGGCGCGTCTGTTCCACAACCTCGTTGCGGTTCACGTTCGACAACAGCCCCAGACAGAACCTGCAAAAAAAAAGCTATGGATCAAACATTCGACAGCGACTATCATGCTGTTTATGGAGTTTAAGAATTAAGGAGTATCATCTTTGTGTATAAAAAAGTGTCCGTCTAACAGAGAATAAGTGTGCTTCGCTCTACTATAGCATATGATTAATTTTAATAATATTTAAATTTTATATGTTCAATTATTTTTTTTTTTATTTCAATTAATATTTTACTATGTGGCACTGAGCAAACATTTAAGGTTTCATTTTTTAAACATAGATTATTTTGGTAATGAACAATCAGAATGCATTTTATATATATATATATATATATACAATGAAGCGCGCATGGCCCAGCGGCTGGTGTAGATCGTAAGCGATCTGCTCGGTTAAGCACTACGGGCGCGGTCGGGTAGTGTGATGGGTGACCGCTAGTGGCAAATTAAATGCGCGTTTCCGTGCTTCGGAGGGCACGTTAAGCCGTCGGTCCCGGTTGCTATCGATGGATAGCAGTCGTTAAACCTTGTCGGAGGCCTAATGGGCGGTTTGAAAACATCCGACAGTGGGTTGGCCACTAACCCACCCACCTCCACCAATCCGCATTGGAGCAGCGTGGTGGAGTAAGCTCCAGGCCTCCCCCCAAAAAGGGGAGAGACTCGTGCCCAGCAGTGGGACGTATAATGGGTTGCCATTATTATTATTATTATATATATACAACATGTAACGGGAATAATGCACACTCTGTAACACCCCGATTAGAAAATCGAGTTATAATCATAATAAATGAAATGAAATCACATGTTTATGTATTTAAAATTTTTTACTTAAGAAATAAGTTGTCCTTAATTTGTACGAACGGTATGCACACCCTATTTCTGTTCTCTAAATGGGTGACCATAATGTCCTTAATGGTAATTAATTTTGGGACAAAATATTACCTACATCAAAATTGCCTGAAATCGATTCGGTTATCGATTCTAAACAAACTACTATCGGGTTGTACATTCAATCCTGTAACACGTATATATATAAATATTTTTTATTTGTGTTAAAGACAATGTTTGTTATGTCTCTGTAATAAGATTTTTTTTTTATAAGAACTAAAAAAAAAAGTTATTACGGGGCCATACACCAACCTATTACACAGACACATAGAAATGTAGCACATAGGGTTATCACCTAAAACAATCGTGAAATAAGTCGTCGCACTGACTACGCGACTAAATTCAACTAAAAATAGACCGCTCGCAACCTCACTGCTGAAGTTTATTCAACTACCTCTCGAGAGGGGGAGGGGTTGATGGGTGAGGCTTGACCTATTACCACACCGAGGACACTCCGTCAAAATTCCATACAAACGCTTAATTTGGTCTCTATTACACAGACATCAATCAGTGACGTGTATTTACCGCGTTTGTGTGCGTAGAACGTAGGTAATACCAAACGTCGCCCATATGAGGTGAGGAGGTTGGGTGAGGCGGGGAAATAGGGCGGGACGTCGAAGTGTCCATTCTATAAGTAGAAATATTCTCTGACAAAGGTAAGAACTACGCACCTCTCGCTGTTACTGGGGTCGGTGAAGCCGTCCACAGTGATGGAGGGTTGCGAGGCGTGGAAGGTCTCCCCGACGCGCGTGTTGAGCTCGTAGTAGGAGATGCTGCACCAGAAGGCCGGCTCGTGGTACAGCACCGGCGCCGCCTCGCTCTGCAGGCCCGGCGGGGACGGCGTGAGGCGGGTGAGGTCTGCGGACAAGGCTTTCTGTTACACACGGTCACTATCACACTGTATAATATTACTAGCGGCCCGCCCCGGCTTCGCGCGGTTGCAATGTCACCTACCCTCTCCTATTCATCTTACCGTGATGTTATATAGAACCTAACCTAAAACCTTCCCCAATAAATGGGCTATCTTCCACTTTTTTTTTTTTAATCGGACCAGTAGTTCCTGAGATTAGCGCGTTCAAGTAAACAAACAAACAAAACTATTCAGCTTTAAAATATTAGTATAGATAAATGTGAAATTTTCTTTGTTCGGATTAGCTGACGTAGATTATAGGTTAATTTTTATCCTGTTAAAATATTACTGTGGGATGCCATGGGATTTGATGAGTTTCCATGAGGTTACGCGAAAAGCGAACACACGCGGGCGGAGCCGCAGGCAACAGCGAGCATTGTATATGCATTGTATATTGTATATATATAGTTGATACGTAACTTCACGCCTGTAATCGCCGAAGGAGTAGGCAGAGGTAAATGCATGCATTCAAGCATACATGCAAACACCCACGATTCGCCGGTTACATTTTGGCCCATGTAACAAATGGCGAGTCTGTTGACATCTCCGGGCATAATAACCTACTGCGATATTTCCAGAAAATGGAAAAATCCCAATAGAACCAATGATAAAAGGATTTGACACCGTTCTCTCTGATGGTCTCCGATTCGGGCATCGAACCAAGGACCCCGTATAGCAGTAGTGGATAAGACAATAGTTTGTTTTTTTTTTTTGTAATAAAAGTGGCAAACAAGCATGCAGTTCACATTGATGTTAAGTGATGACTCCAGCCTATAGACATTCACACAAAAACCAGAGTCAAAATGCAGATGCGTTGCCACTCCTGAGGCCTAAGGTGTTATGCCTCTGTGCCGGAAATTACAGGGCCGTACATTACCACCTGACTGGCAAGTAGGTATATTAGGTAATGCGGTGGTGCTTATGCCCGCGAGCTCCGTCACTGGAGTAACAGATTATAAAATATATAATACTAGCGGCCCGTACCGGCTTCGCACGGTTGCAATTTAGGTACTTACATAATATTACGACTATGAATTGAGATTTAAACTATCCTATCTCTCAAGTTGGATCGAACTGCACATGGTGTGCGAATTTTATTATAATCGGTTAAGTAGTTTAGGAGTCCATTGAGGACAAACATTGTGACACGAGATTTATATATATTAAGATTATCTTCACTAGTGGTAGAGTTCCTAGTGTAAGAGCTAGAGGGCATAGGCACCATCGCATCACCTAACCTCATCATCATCATTTCAGTCAAAAACGTCCACTGTTGATCAAAATCACACCGCGGACACTCCGCCAAAATTCCATACAAACGCTAAATTTGGTTTCTATTACACAGACGTAAATCAGTCACGTGTATTTATACGTGCACCTGTGTGCGTAGCACGTAGAGAATACCAAACGTCCCGAGTAAGAGGGGAGGAGGACAGGTGATGCGGGGAAATCGGGCGCGACGTCGAAGTGTCCATTCTATACGTATTGTTATTAGATAATCTCTGACAAAGGTCAGTGTCAATCAAAGCGCAGTCACTCAAAACATTCCAATGGGGCAATAGTCAGTGCAATATCGCGAGATGGGTAGCAGCGTCCTGCTATTAAAAGCTAGAGTAATACAAAGACGAAAATTGTCAACAAACTCACTCAAGTTGTCGTTATGGTCCATGGGGTCGCCGTCCTCGCTCATGTACCCGGGGGGCGGAGTCTCCACCGTGGACGCGCTCCTGGGGTAACATACGATAATACATTAGGGAGCCTTCAAGTACTTACTGGTAGTAGAGAACCAGTGACGGAGCTCGCGTAACTTCACGCCTGTAATCCCCGAAAGGGTAGGCAGAGGTAAATGCATGCATTCAATCATACATGCAAACACCCACGACTCGCCGGTTACGTTTTTGGCCCATGTAACAGGTGGCGAACCTGTTGCCATCTCCGGGCACATTACCAAACTCCGGGGTACTGGGAAACTTGCAGAAAATGGAAAAATCCCAATAGAAGTAGAGATAAAGGATTTTAAACCGTTATCTCTGATAGTCCCCGACCCGGGAATCGAACCCAGGACCTCCAGCGTAATAGTAGTGGCCTGCTACCACTACGCTACTGAGGCAGTTTACACCTTCTATAACAATAATAATAATTGCAACCCATTATACGTCCCACTGCTGGGCACGAGTCTCTCCCCTTTTTTGGTGGAGCTTACTCCACCACGCTGCTCCAATGCGGATTGGTGGAGATACGGGTTAGTGGCCAACCCGCCGTCGGATATTTTCAAACTGCTTATAAGGCCTCCGACAAGATTTAACGATTTCTATCTATCGATAGCAACCTGAGCCCTCAGGAGTGGCAACGCATCTACATTTTGACCTTGGTCTTTGTGTGGATATCTATAGGCTGCAGTCATCAATTAACATCAATGTGAACTGCATGCTTGTTTGCCACTTCCATTACATTAAAAAAAAACCACAACCCGGACACTCGGCTAAAATTCCATACAAACACTTATTCTGGTTACCTATTACACAGACATCAATCAGTACACGCGCACACAGTAATGTAGCACATAGGGTTATGACTTGGACAATTCTGAAATAAGTCGTCGCACTGACTACATGACGAAATTAACTAAACATAGACTGTTTGATATTATTTCGCATTAACACATGCTTGTGAAATATATTTTATTTTTAAAGAAAAATGGAAAGAAAAATTTGACTTCAGGCGAGGCTCGAACTCGCGACCTACTGCGAATCTAGTCCAGCCGCTCTTCCAATTGAGCTACTGAAGCCCTGCCCGATTTGTCAAATCTTTCCTTCACATCTATTGCATTGCTTTATGGTAGCAGTAGCGCCATCTATTTCCAACTATGCTAGTTAGGCAACCGATATAATAGACTTTTCAGTTTATTGAATATCGTAAAGAAGTCGCTTTTACCCTTAATAATTGTTTGATATTATTTCGCATTAACACATGCTTGTGAAATATATTTTATTTTTAAAGAAAAATGGAGAGAAAAATTTGACTTCAGGCGAGGCTCGAACTCGCGACCTACTGGGAATCTAGTCCAGCCGCTCTTCCAATTGAGCTACTGAAGCCCTGCCCGATTTGTCAAATCTTTCCTTCACATCTATTGCATTGCTTTGGAAGAGCGGCTGGACTAGATTCCCAGTAGGTCGCGAGTTCGAGCCTCGCCTGAAGTCAAATTTTTCTTTCCATTTTTCTTTAAAAATAAAATATATTTCACAAGCATGTGTTAATGCGAAATAATATCAAACAATTATTAAGGGTAAAAGCGACTTCTTTACGATATTCAATAAACTGAAAAGTCTATTATATCGGTTGCCTAACTAGCATAGTTGGTAATAGATGGCGCTACTGCTACCATAAAGCAATGCAATAGATGTGAAGGAAAGATTTGACAAATCGGGCAGGGCTTCAGTAGCTCAATTGGAAGAGCGGCTGGACTAGATTCCCAGTAGGTCGCGAGTTCGAGCCTCGCCTGAAGTCAAATTTTTCTTTCCATTTTTCTTTAAAAATAAAATAAACATAGACTGCTCGTTCGCCAGCTCGCAACCTCACTGTTGAAGTTTATTCAACTGCCTCTCGAGGGGGGTGATGGGTGAGGCGGGGAAATCGGGCGGGACGTCGAAGGGTCCATTCTTAGTATAATATGGATAATATTAATATATTCTCTGGTATAGGTAAACTCACAGGTGCACTGTGGTATTCCCCGGGACCTGCTGGGCCAACGTGGCCTCGAGGTACAGCGCGCTGTGCGCCGCGCCCGCCACGCCCACGCCGCTCTGCATCACTCTGCAACGAAATAATTATTAGATTAACAGCCGTACTCACAAGACATGGGGAAGTAGCATAAGTGGTTAGCTTTACTGGTGGTAGAGCTCCAGTGACGGAGCTCGCGGGCGTAGGCACCACCGCATTACCTAATATACTTGCCGCTAAATGGTAGTGTTCAGCACTATCGTGTTCCGGTCAGGTGGTAATGTACGGCCCTGTAATTTCCGGCACAGAGGCATAACACCTAATGCCTCAGGAGTGGCAGCGCATCTGCATTTTGACCTCTGGTCATTGTGTGGGTGTCTATAGGCTGCAGTCTTCACTTAACATGAATGTGAACTGCATGCTTGTTTGCCACTTTTATTACATAAAAATAAAAACAAAAAAAAAGTGCAATACTCACGCGTCGGTGTGGTCGTGGTGATGCTGGTAGTCGTATGGCGGCGGCGCGCGGACCTCGCCCTCCGCGCACCGCGGCACCAGGATCGGCGGCAGCGCTGGAAATATTGCTTACATCTGTTTCTGTTTTTTTTTTTAGTTACATTGGCATCGAAGGAAACTTTTTTTTTTTTTATGTAATCGAATTGGCAAACAAGCATGCAGTTCACATTGATGTTAAGTGATGACTGCAGCCTATAGATACCCACACAAAGACCACGATCAAAATGCAGATGCGTTACCACTCCTGAGGCCTAAGGTGTTATGCCTCTGTGCCGGAAATTACAGGGCCGTACATTATCACCTAACCAGAACACGATAGTGCTGAATACTACCATTTAGCGGCAAGTATATTAGGTAATGCGGTGGTGCCTACGCCCGCGAGCTCCGTCACTGGAGCTCTACCACCAGTAAAAAAAAAGTTAAATGCAAAACGGAAAATAGAAATAATTAACGGGTATATTGCACGTGAACCGTGCGGAAAAGACAAAGGCACAGACACTAGCGCAACAGACCACATACAAATATAAATTATAAATTGATTATCTGTGTGGGTGTGTTTAGCATTCTTCCAACAGGCATCGCTGTTACGCATATTGTAAATGTCAAGTAAAACGACAATTCGAATTTGAGCAGCGTAAAAATCAGAATCAGTCAGTCAGTCAATTATTTATTATGTCAGTCAAGTGAGTCACAGTCAGTCATTCGAGTAAAGCGATGGCTACTTTACCAGAACATTTACAATGAAGTTTTGTAGGCAACCTGAAAGGACGTGTTTTCGCACTTTTATTCTATTTCACTATACACGGGCACTGTAATAAACCTATAAAAAAAAAAACTAAATGCCGCCAACTTTTAATCATCATAATCATAAGACACTGTATAAATGTATAATGCTTCCAATCTCATTTTTCCCTCTCTCACGTTGAATCTTATGAATTTATGTGTCTCTTTTTACTGTCGCTTTTTCGTTTCGTCGACTTTCAAATCACATCGATGCTAAAGAAGTTTTAATTTCGAAAAGTATTTTTGTACAGATTGGAGAACATAAAACGAACAACCCACCAGGCGAGTCGATTTTGTTGTAGTGGTACGGGTTGATGCACACCTCGTCCTTCTTCAACTGGTACGCGTACTCGCAATGATCCACGGACTTCAATTCATGCTGGCTCTGGAAATAAGTACAATGGGGCTGTTCAGAAAAATTCTAATATAAGAACTCATTACTTCGCAAGATCTTACAAAAATAAAATCTCTTCCACTAAATAGAAAGAAATGTTTATTTGTAACAATGTTACATGAAAAGAACAGGAAAAAAATGACATTAGGTAAGAAACATTTGTTACAAATTGGCCCTAACTCAGCATGTGCTGGTTGAGGGACAACCAGTGGTGGATTTACCAGCAGGCTGAGTAGGCTGGAGCCTAGGGCGGCAAATTTTAAGGGGCGGCAGAATTAGTTCATAATTTTTTTATTTCTATTTAAAAAAATTGAGTTAAAATTATCAAGGCTCAGATCATAGTTTCCAATGATTCTAACCATAGAAAAAAGTTACTAACATCAACTTCAGGATAATGAAGCATAAAACATAAAGTTGAAATTTTATTGATAGGAAATATATAATTGTAAACTACGATCTCAAAATATAGGGGCGGCAAAAATAATAGCCTACCGGCGGCAAAGGAGATGTTGCAAAAATGTATGGACCTCCGGCCATGTATTGTACACAATATCATTAAACAGGCAAAATCAACATAAACACGTTTTTTACTGCATATTTTCACTTATTTCGCTTTGTTTGCAGTTACAAAACATTATTTGCAGTTAGAATTGCAACTCAAAACCAACATGGCGAATATGGCGGGCGATGTCATTTTGTTTTTTTTTTTTTTTAATATAATAAAAGTGGCAAACAAGCATGCAGTTCACATTGATGTTAAGTGATGACTGCAGCCTATAGACACCCACACAATGACCAGAGGTCAAAATGCAGATGCGCTGCCACTCTTGAGGCATTAGGTGATATGCCTCTGTGCCTGAAATTACAGGGCCAGGCAGGCAGATTATATAGTACTTGGAGAAAAAAGGACTATTTTCTAAATACTATCAAAATCGATTGATCCCAAGTGTCGGCTGTATCGCCGCCATGTTTAACATAGTTGAAAATGATAAAATCGTTTGAATGAAATGTGGTTGTAACACTAAAATATATTCTTGAATAAATTAATTGTAATTTTTTCGGATTCTTCTTTAATTTACCTATTTTTTGAGGACGTGTACGATCCAGAGCCGAGCTCGCAACATCTCCTTTGTAAGTCCGCCACTGGGGACAACCACCACTGGTCTTCCGTTAGGGCCATTTTGCTTCCTCATAAACGGCTATACATCTAAGTACAGTAGAAGCTCTTTATTCGCGCTTCCTTCATTCGCGTTTTCACTATTCGCGGATGAAAAATTCTTTATTCGCGGATTGAATCGGTACATAATATATATGTCCCTAAATAAAAAGCATTCGGTATCCGTTGTCAACGCGTCAAGCGATAAATAAAATAGACCTTATTACAACTGCGCCTAGATTCTAGAGCTCCAGTGACGGAGCTCGCGGGCGTAGGCACCACTGCATTACCTAATATACTTGCCGCTAAATGGTAGTGTTCAGCAGTATCATGTTCCGGTCAGATGGTAATGTACGGCCCTGTAATTTCCGGCACAGAGGCATAACACCTTAGGCCTCAGGAGTGGTAACATCTGCATTTTGGCCTTGGTCTTCATGTGGGTGTCTATAGGCTGCAGTCATCACTTAACATCAATGTGAACTGCATGCTTGTTTGCCACTTACATTACATAAAAAAAAAACTGTTTTCAAAAGCTAACGGCGTTGTTTGTTTCGATCGACTGTTCATTTAAGGTAAAATCGCCTTCGCCGCGGTCGGTGTTTTTAAGTATGTAAACAAACAGAAAATTTAGATAAAACGAACTTGTTACTCAAAACCTAAAGTATATTATTGAATGTTGCCACAATTGGACCATTGCCTAAACCTGAACATATTATGTAACTTATCAAAAAAACTGTTTTTATGCGTTTGCTTTTTTTTATTTTGTCGGAACGTACCCCCTATAATTCTATATAAATAACCATTCCATATTCACGATTTCTGTATTCGCGGCATATTTACGGAACGTATACCCCGCGAATACGGAACTTCTACTGTAATAATAAAAAATAAATGTAATGTGGGTGGTGACGTCCTTACATCTCGACGTCTCAACCGCTGCTTACCCCTTTAATGAAATGAAGGCGTGACGTTAACTCACCTGCAGCTGCGGCCACCGCCACAGCCGGCAGTAAACGACATGCGGCAACCCCTTCCGGTACTGTCCGTTTATGACGTTGTCATTCGGTTTCACCCTGGAACCAAACAATTATTGTTGAAAAATTCGTACTAGAGCCGCAAGGCGACACAATATCAAAACCGGCCAACTGCAATTTGGACTCGTGAGCATCGGGTTCCTTACAATCGATAAATTTGCTGCATGGAAGACACTAAGTAGAGCTCCAGTGACGGAGCTCGCGGGCGTAGGCACCACCGCATTAATTCAAATTCAAATGTTTATTGCAAGTCACATAAAATAATTACAAATTTACCTAATACACTTTTTAATTACCTAATATACTTGTCGCTAAATGGTAGTGTTCAGAACAATCGTGTTCCGATTAGGTGGTAATGTACGGCCCTGTTATTACCGGCACAGAGGCATAACACCTTAAGCCTAGGTAGTGGTAACGCATCTGCATTTTGACCTCTGGTTTATCTGTGGGTGTCTATAGACTGCAGTCATCACTTAACATCAATGTGAGCTGCATGCTTGTTTTCCACTTGCATAACATAAAAAAAAGTTTGCTGTTAGCTTATGGCATAGGATAGGGATATTATAATAATGGCAACCCTTGACATGTCCCACTGCTGGGCACGAGTCTCTCCCCTTCTTGGGAGGAGGCCGGGAGCTTAATCCAACACGCTGCTCCAATGCGGGTTGGTGGAGATAAGGGTTAGTGGACAACCCGTTGTCGGATGTTTTCAAACCACCCGTAAGGCCCCAAACAAGGTTTAACGACTGCAACCGGAACCGACGGCTTAACGCGCCCTCCGAAGCACGGAAACGCGCATTTAAATTTGCCACTAGCGGTCACCCATCATATACCCAACCGCGCCCGTATCGCTTAACCGAGTAGATCGCTTCCGATGTACACCAGCCGCAGGGTTAATTATTATTACACCATTTATGTGTTCTCACAAATAGGTAAGTAAGTAATATCTGTTTTATAATTCGCTCATTCGACATTCTTTCTATATTCCCGAACAAAGAGCAACACCGGAGGGTATACCCATATGCAGGCTTTCCCCTCTGTCAAATTACAAGCCCAAATGGGCCTATACC
The DNA here is from genome assembly GCA_036365455.1 of Macrosoma leucophasiata. Taxonomy (NCBI): domain Eukaryota; kingdom Metazoa; phylum Arthropoda; class Insecta; order Lepidoptera; family Hedylidae; genus Macrosoma; species Macrosoma leucophasiata. Next base: position 7,727,917 of record JAWQUS010000015.1, read on the forward strand.
TGTCGCCTAGATGTTTAAATGTGTGCGTGAAATTGTTTCTGTATTCTGTTAAAGTCAAGGTGTGAGTTTCGTAGTAATAGACGATTTTTGAAGTGTGCGTGTATGTCACACGCATTTCCCCCCGCAAAAAATGACAGATTGTTTTGCATCGGTAGTACACGCTATGGCTACTCCCCTCCGGTCCGCCGCGATCGGTGGGCCGCGTTGCTCTATGTTCCCGAATCATCCGCCTTGCCAGCATGCTTTTTTTCATATTCACACCGATACTCTCATTCAAACCAAGCCTCTTTCTTACATCTTCATTACGAACGCGATCGGTGAGCGATACACCGCAGATCTTCGGTATTTAACATCTATCTATACAAATAAATAAAATTGGAGTGCCTGTTTGTAATATTAAAATAACCGCTTTTTACTAAATGCATATGTATGTATACACGGTACATATATTATACCAAAACAACCTTTTTTACAATTTTTTCTTTCTTCGGTCTTTCTAATCTTGGGAACGGCTGGACCGATTTTGACGGGACTTTCACTGGCAGATAGCTGATGTAATAAGGAGTAACTTAGGTTATTTTTATACTAGCTGCGCCCACGCCTTCGTCCGCGTAGATACTGAACAATCATAAATTCTACGCGGACCAAGTCGCGGGCACAGTTAGTATTAAATAAACATCTGCGGTATTATAAGATAATAGGTACATACATGTTCAAAAGTTTCTTTTGATTCCGGTTCCAAAAATCCTTGCCCATCTTCAATCAGCACACAATATGCAATATTTTATGCAAGTTTTGTTTTCCATATTTAACTCTTTTATACTCCAATAAGATAAGATAACACTGATAAAAATTTGTTTTGTCTGGCTTCAAAGATATGCAACACTAGTTAGTGTGAGACGCTTTGCTTGGATAGATGTAGTATTTGTAATATTTTTATTTTTTTAAATTTACTTTTGGTAGGGATTGAACCTGCGACCGCAGGATAATCAGTCCACTTAGCCACTAAGCTACTGGAGCCTTGTAGGAGGATGTTAAATTTTGCTTTTCATTATTTCTCTAATTTCTAGATCTTCTAGATCTAGATTTATATATATATATATATATATATATATATATATATAAATCTAGATCTTTAAATATTGGTAAAAAAATTGGCAAAAATAACAAGCATTGTCTCATGCAAGTCATATACATAATTATAAAATTAAAAAAAAATAATAGAATATGGATTAAAATTACATCTGAAACACCTATTCACCTACATCTCTAACATCCACTATGTAATTTTAGTTTTCTATCCTTTTCTTTTTATTATTTTCTCATTATATGTAAGTACCTATGTGTGTTGTGTGGTCTTAGAAAAATAAATGTTTTTCCATTCTTTCTTTCAATAACTAAAAACCGTGAAAAAAAAAACAAAACTCTGTTGTTTGTAGTTAAATACGAAAATAAGCGACAGTCGGGAAGATTGTAATTTTCGCTTATTTTCTTTATCTCCAAAATTACTGGATGAAAAATTTTTGTAAAATTTTTCTTTACCTATAGATTACAGGCAAGCCTTATAAGAAGTCTGGTATTTCAGGTAGTGTACGATACCTCTCAATTGTACGGAACCCTGTGAACGCGAGTCCGACTCGCACTTGGCCATTCTTTTATGTCATCATGTGTCCATGCTAGTTTGCTGCAACCATGAATGAAAAAAAAATATTCTAAATTATAATATTTGTACGATCAGACAAACAAATAAAGTTGTTTGATAGTAAATGTTTAGATTTCGTGTAAGTTTGATTACAATTGACAAACCGCATCAGTAGTGTAGTAGCAGCAGGCCACTACTGCTATGTCAAGATCTTGGATTACATCCAATGGTAAAACGTTAACGAATTTTTTTTTTTTTACTTTTTTTTTTGTTTTTTTAGTGATATCAATATGATAGCCTAAAGGATCAAGGTAAGGTTAGGACAGAAAAAATGTAAAAACGCATACTGGTGTTTTCCGGTTGCCTAGATAATATTTCTAAGCTGTTTTATCTTGTACCTTTTTAAAATTTTATCTGTATAAATAATTATATTATTACAAGCTGACCCGGCAACTTCGTATTGCCTCACAATGAAATAATGTGTCAAAGGTTTGATAGATACGGACTATTTGTATGGGAAAATGAAATTCTGGTGTTTACTTTTTCTTTCCAATTTTTTCATATTTTCTTACCTTTTAAAATTTAAACCTTCCCTGTACTTCCAAAAATCATTCAAAACTAAAATTAGCCATATCGGTCCAGCCGTTCTCGAGTTTTAGCGAGACTAACGAACAGCAATTGATTTTTATATATATAGGTATAGATGGAACTTGCTATGATTCTTTCGAAGCTGTTACACCTTTTACGTTTTTTTTTTGTACAAATTTGATATGGTCTTTTGAGCAAAACAATGTAAGGTGTTGCAACTGGCATTGTATCAGTAGTTCTAAAATTGAGCCCTGTAGATCAATGGTTTCCTTGAACAACTCCATAGCCTAAGATAGTGCAAGACCATGAAGCAAGAAAAAAAGTGAAATAAAATTTTACAAAAAATGCGTGTCACATAATACATAAACAATTTTACGCACACATTTAAACATCTAGGTGACAGGCATAGTCCCAATAGGTCTTGTACTTTGACAGAGGGGAAAAGCCTGCATATGGCTACTCCCCTCCGGTGTAGCTCTATGTCACTTAACATCAATGTGGGCAGCATGCTTGTTTGCCACCTTCCTTATATAAAAAAAATTTAAAAAAAAACTTCTCTCAACATTTTATTCTGCAGAGTTAAAATTATTTTAAATACCAGGAAATGTTCTTTAATTTCACTATATAATATGAATTAGTTAAAGGCTGCTTTACCATGAGGTACATTTAACATTTTTTCTGTAAAGATCTCGGCATGCTCCCTTAAGAATTATTGAATCATGAAAACTAAACCACTATCATGACAATTAATTATAATGATAGTATTCTATACTTACATAGAATACAATCATTATAATAATTCTTCGAAACAAAGGTAAAACTAAATAAATACAAATTACATACATATGTATAAACTAACCTTGATTTATTTTTATTTTGCACAACACTAATTCACAATCAAAAAGGTTATAAAAAAACAACTTAACTGCGACAAACGACAAATCCTTTCAATGACAAGCACTGGCACAAAAGACGCACGATCAATTAATTTAGGAATAAACACAAAACACCTTTCAAATCAGTTCGATATTTAATTTTTATGGTTTTTCACACAATCCAATAGGAATCTAATGAGTAATTAAAACACATGAATTACAGTACTTCAAACAACTTGTTACACGAGAATGTCCTATATAATCTTTAAACCACTTTTATGCATTCATACAACACCATTACACTTGTTTTATATGGTAAAAATAGCAATTAAAAAAATGCGAGGTCCAAATTTGATCCGCCATATTGACAAAAAGCGCTACGATTGTTTTGACGGCAATTTGACCTTCCTTTTGGGATTTTGCGTCCTGTCTGCTATTATATAACCAAAATGCGGTGGTCGTTGTACAGCGCGAGGTCATTGAGCCCGGGAAGCCACGCTATTTGGTTGGGTTATAGGCGTGTTCGGTTTTTTGTGTTGGGGTTTTATGAATCATATATTTTTATAGTTAGGTAATAATTCGGCTGTTGTTTTTTATAATATGGTTAGATATTTTTACGCAGTAATATTGTCGACGGTGATGGATGAATATGGAAAAGTATGAAATAAATACTTGTTAACTTCGAAAAAAGGAGGAAGTTATCAATTCGTCCGAATCTTTTTTTTTTTATGTATTTTCCCCGATAATTCTAAAACGCCTGTACCGATTTCGATAATTTTGGTTTCGTTTTTTTAGGAACCATGCTTTAGAAGATGAATGCACCTATAATTTACGTTTCTTCTTTGAATTTATTTTATTTATTTAAACTTTTTTCCACTTATAAAATGGCGTACTTCATTCTATAAAACATTCTCAACCAGCCCAGGGATTGTGTGGAATTTTCAAATAAAAATAATGTTCATAATTTTAAAAATTATGAATTTATTTATGTATTAGGTTGGGGAAAAGGTTTCTTCGCATTTGTTGAGATAATTTCTAAACATTTTTTAATATAGTTTATTTAAATTTAACTAAAGTATGTATGTACCATTTTGTTCGATAACCTTTTGCCATCTTGTAGGTAGGGACATCTTGTAGATAGATCCCATTGCTATAAAAATTTTGGGACTTCTCATCAAAATACCGCGACAAGTGGATTTGGCAGTCCTCTCGTGGTGTTAACCTAACATTGCATAAAGAATTCTGAAGAGACCGAAACAGGTGGAAATCTGAAGGTGCAAGGTCAGGACTATACGGCGGATGCATTAACACCTCCCAGCCAAACTCTCTTAATTTTTGCTGAGTGGCTATAGATGTGTGAGGTCTAGCGTTATCATGATGAAACACCACACCCCTTCTGTTGATCAATTCCGGCCGCTTTCTCTCAACTTCTTGCTTTAATCTCATCAGTTGTTCGCAGTAGAGTTCAGAATCGATAGTCCTGCCTGGTGGTAATAGCTCATAATGAATAATGCCCTTCCAATCCCACCACACACACAACATCACCTTATTGCGAGTTAACGCGGGTTTCGCCACAGTCAAGCCTGACCGGCCTTTGACCACGACCTTTTTCGCACGTTCTTGTCGTACGTGATCCACTTTTCATCACCAGTTATCAGCTTCTTCAAAAATGATTCGGTTTCATTACGTCGTAATAAAGAATCACAAATGAGTACACTGTTCATTAGGTTTCTTTCAGTGAGCTCGTGAAGTACCCAAATATCGAGCTTTTTTTGTACCCAGCTTTTTTCAAATGCGCCAAAACTGTTTTGTGATCAATTCTCAGTTCTTCAGCTACGTCGTAACTACTGATATGTCGATCTTGCTCCACTTTTTCAAAAATGGCATCCATTTTATCCGTAATAGGGCGACCAGAGCGAGGTGCATCTTTGACATCAAAATTTCCGGATTGAAAACGCTTAAACCAAATTTGTGCTACTCTCACAGACACTGCACTAGGTCCATTAACATCGCAAATTTTTTTCGCGGCTTGCGTTGCATTTTTACCTTTTTTGTAGTAAAATTATAAAATGTATCGAATTTCTTCATTAGATTCACTCATCTTGACAGTACGAAAAACAAATGAAAATCACACATTTGCGTAGTTTGAATTTGGAATTATGTTCTTTAAAATTTTAACTTTCAATGATACCAAAACCAGCCAGATACAAATACTACAGCTAAAGAGATTTTATTACAAGTTCATACATACTATAATGCGAAAAGACTTTTTCCCCAACCTATTATGTATGTATGTATATACACGCCAAGTCGCTTTCGAGGGAAGCAGAGAGCGTGAAGCGCCAGATATCCCGGTCCTGACACACCTCCCGCGCTCCTTCTAGATTAATATATGTATCTTCACGCCAGGTCCCTAACGGGGTAGGCAGAGAGTGTAGAGCGCCAGATATCCCGGTTCTGACAAACCTCTCGTGCCTCGTCTACCTTCATCATTCTCTTCATACATGCACGCCGATTCCTAAGACTTTTGATCCCACTATCAGACAGAACTCGACCTATTTGGTCATGGTAGGTCAGTCTTGGTCTTCCTGGGCCTCTGCAACTATCCACATTCGCATTGTATATCTGTTTAGTCATTCGCCCATTCTACATTAATCATTCTCTTTATATACATCCACTCCAATTCCTAAAATATTTGATTATTTATTTAGGTATACTATAATTATTTATAACAAAGGTGCAAATATACCGGACCCGGTTAGTCCAGCGGTGTGAGATGACCATTTGATTCGAACGGTCGCTTGTTCGATCCCTGCACCGGGACATATATTTGTATGGCCTACAGATACTTGTTTCGTCTCTGAGTGTTTGTGTATGTGTACAACGGCACCCACAAAAAGTGCAAAATTATTAGAGAAAAGATTGAATAAAATAAATATATAAAAAAATAACACTCACAGCCCCACACTCACACTTAGTATAAACCTGTAGGTTTGTGGGGCTGTGAGTGTAAGCATAATAATTTTGCATTTACTAGATTTAATTTCATTAATTGAATAAAGTTCTTACCAGCTTTATTTTATTTAATCATTTGTAAAATACTGATTCTTAACAGATATCCTAATTATCATTCTGTATTAAGATGTAATTGGTTGTCCTTTGTTAAAGGTGAAAAAGAGGATGCTGTTTTTTGTATTAATAAAGTATGCAAATAAACATAAAGTTTGTATTTATGATCAGTGAATGTCAGCCTTTAAGCATCTTTATAAATATTGAGTATTCAAAATAGTGCATTGCTACTCTCTTGGGCTAAAGTGGTTTTGTCAAAATGGAATTTTGGTAATAATGAGCATTTTCTATTTAAAACACACACCTTGACTTAAACAAAAATCATAAATAATTTCACGCACACATTTAAACATCTGGGCGACAGGCATAAGACCATTTGGTCTTGTACTTTGACAGAAGGGAAAGCCTGCATATGGCTACTCGCCTCAGGACTGCTGCGGCCGGTTTATTTTTAAAATTCCTAATTGAATTTAATACTAAATATCCGTTTCACCTTTACTTTATGTAACATTTCTTCACTGCAGGGAATTTTTTTGGAATGACTTTTCAAAACAGTCATCCAAAAGAACCACCGTATACGTTATTCCTACGCCTTTCCACTCAAAACATTGAAGCTATGTTAAGCTGCTATAGATTTTCAATTTTGTTAACTATCAATAATTTATCATGAACATGAGATTTTTGAGAAGGATTTCTTTATCATCCTTCACTTTAAATAACCAAATTCAGGAAGAATCACCTAAACTGCAGAAATAAAACATGCTCTGATAAATCTATTGAAAAAAGTTTAATAAAAAAATAATAACGTAACGTAACTTCGCACCAGTAATCCCCGAAGGGGTAGCAGAGATAAATGCAAGCATTCAATAATACGTTTTTTTTTAAATAATGATCATGCAATGCTCTCTACTTAAACATACCATTTTGTGTAGATTTTTAATGTTAATGCTTCTTTCTTCTCACCAAAATTGGTTTAGTATTGAAATTATAAAAAACATTTTACAGTGATATTGTTTTTTTTTTGTTAATGGACTATCTGAATTGTCATAAAAGTTATTTATTACCTGTAAAGCCAGGATAAAGTCTGCCTGGCTCGCTCGTATTTCGTAATGAATAAACCGGCCAATTATAATTTTTATATCTAAATTTTATTGGAAAGATAAATAGAAAGAAACACAACAGGCAAAAATAATTTTCAATGCTTTACTTGCATACATAAAAACATCTGATAGAAATTGCTTGCAAATAAATAAGTTTATAATGTATAAAAATTAGGCCGTTTCAGTGGAGTTTGGTTAGAAACACTGATAAGAGCATCTCATATAATAGTTGATAAATTAACCGCCAAAATACCATACCATTAGGTTTTATTTATTATTATTAATTAATGTGTTAATCATACAACAGTACCCCTATAGTAAGATTCCGAACTTGCCCCCATAATAAAAATAAACATATTTTAATGAACACAATAAACACTCAAGAATAAACTATATAAAACGATATACTAACTAAATCTGAAGGCTAATTACTGAAATTAAAACAATAAACTATCCGAAACGTCATTCGAAGTAACGTTATCAAAAAAAAAACTAAATCAATACCTGGGAATGGTGACACATTTGGTCAAGCTGTTTTGGTTGGATAGTGCCTTCTCCAATTCCTCGATCGCACCAGTCTTCTTCAATTTCTTCACTAAACTTTTCACAGCTTTTTCAGACCACTTATCTTCGGCCGCCGAAGTCCCTTCAGGACCCTTTTTCCACCCCAACAATCGTTTAACCACGGGCGGCGTTAGCGGAAACATCCCGCGCAATTCACAAAATAAGTCATTCAAACTTGGTAGCTTGATATCGAATTAGATTAAACACAATATTATTAAAATTGCTTTTATCCATTCAAATCGGCCATTATTGGGAAATGAGATGAATGACATTTCGGTTCCCTTGTCAAATGTCAATCAACAAATGAGACATGAGATAGCGAAATTGTATCTCTTTCTTACATTAAGATCCTTGTACACAGTCTGATCTGAATCCGGATCCGGATCACTTTTGATTCGGCGTTGCGCGGTGCGTATGAAACTGAAGCCGACTGAATGTAAAGAAATCATCCCTCTGAGATCAATTCTTTCCGTTTTTTCTCGCGTTTAATTATTTCAGCGGTCAGAATCTGTCATATAAAAAAATAAAACTGTTCTAACTAGAAAGATCTTTAAAACTTGAAAAAAAAAAATGAAATGAAATCATGAGTGAATGTGTAATAAGCTAGCGAGCTGTATTCATATCCAAATCAACATTATTTGGTATTTTTAAACAAAAAAACATAAAATTAAAAAAAACTTTCGATATAGGTATTAGCATTATAAAAGAATTTGAAATAACATAGAAACGTGTAGAATAACATGTAACCATGTAACACCTATTAATCATTATTGCGTTATCTGTGCAATGGGATTATATTTTATCTGTTTTCCTTTTCCTGCCGTCAATGTCAACAGTAGGATCAAAAATTTTTTGTTTTGAAATTTGAAATAATTGACGCATAATTCAAAAAATTCATTTGTTATTTGCCAATATGCCAGCTTTTCTATGAAAAACGATGAAAAATTGGATGGAAAAGTAACAAGGATTCTTGTAAGTATAATTTTCAATGAGTTTATTTCAACAGTAGACTGAACTATATTTTAATTTCACTGGATCTGTCTATCTTAGTAACTGGCTGGTGATAATATAATAAGTTTTTTCTGGGCCAAAAGCAGTCAAAAAGACATGGCTGGAAATCAAATATTACGATAAATAGTTTTCTTTCTGCTTTATAACTACTTGCGTCGAACTTTAATACTTTTAAAAACATAACAATTGGTATAATACTTACCTTTAAATCACTCTTTTTGACCCAATTTTTAATAATAGTTAGGTATTGTTCCTATATAAGTAGATCATTATCATTTATCCATACTAATATTATATACCTACGTTTTAATAATATATTATAACTAGGTAAACTAAATATGTGAGAGTAACTCTGTATGTCTATCTACCAAGTTATAATAGATATGAATGTACTTAATTTCACGCCTGTAATCCCCGAAGGGGTAGGCAGAGATAAGTGCATGCATTTATACATGCAAACACCCACAATTCGCCAGTTACATTTTGACCCATGTAACAGGTGGTGAGCCTGTTGCCATCGCCGGGCACATTACCAAACGCCGAGATACAGGGAAACTTCCAGAAAATGGAAAAGTTCTAATAGAACCAAAGATAAATGATGATTTTAAACCATTATCTGTGATAGCCCCCGACCCCGGAATCGAACCCAGGACCGCCAGTGTAATAGTAGTTAATAGATAGGAACACTTGATATCAAAAACTATTATTACAAACCAGAAATCCTCATTATGTAAAATTAAAATAAGTATTTAGAAAGTGCCTATTTAGTGGTAGATAAGCTACTTGTTGCTGATGGTGATAGTGCTGGTGGCAGAGCTCAAAGGCATAAACACCATAGCCTACCATGTTTTTTACCTAATCTATCTGTGGCTAAGTGGTAGTGTTCAGCACTCATGTACAATGTGTTATTCTGTGTCTCAGAGGTGGGACTCAAGCTTAGTCCACTGATTTGAGAGATGTCTGTAGGCTGCAATATTCACTTACCATACATGTTAACTGCAGGCTTGTTTCATTACATAAAAAACGAAGAACTGTTTTCTAAGCCCCTTAATCATAAACATATTTTAGCTAAAGTGTTGCTTATCTCTCCTTTGTCTTTTTCTATCCTGCACATTTGACAATGCAACTTACAAAGACAAAGCATTCTATAGCTTAAATGTATCTAATGTACGTTTATGAATATGGGGTTAAATCTTTACCCAAATTTTAGGTTAATAAATTCGGGAGATAATTTTTTTTTTGTTTTTATTTATAAAAAGATATCTTCTTTGAAATTCTCACAATAAGTTCTGTGTCACATATTAACATTTTTTGTATGTTATGAAGGTAGCCGCTTCAGTTGCACACAAAATATGTTAACTACGCATACCAGTGTTGTTGCAATAGTAATAGTCTATCGATAGTATTGTAAACTATCGTGACCTCGAAAAAATAGTCGATAGCGAGACAGTACTATCGAAAATATCGCCATGCTGCAATACTATTGATACTATTGACCTTATTGACTATTGTTTATAGCAATACTATCGATACTATCGATACTATTGATCTTTGGCAATAGTATTGCTTATTTTTAACTATCGATACTATCGTTAGTATCGATAGTATTGCAGCATGGCGATATTTTCGATAGTACTATCGCGCTATCGACTATTTTTCGAGGTCAACTATCGACAGCGCAACTATCGATAGTTTAGCAACACTGAGGCATACGCGATTGGGCACTTTTTTTTTTTTTTTTTTTTGTTCTGGCATCGATATTACGCATATTGCCAGTGTCAAGTAAAACGATATTTCATATTTATTTAAGCAGCGTAAAAGTTAGTATAATATAGTCATCAAGTATAATATGTAAGTATTAAGTATATAAGTTATCAAGTATAATATGTCAGTCAAGTGAGTTACAATCAAGTTATTCGAGTAAAGCGATGGCTACTTTACCAGAACATTTACAATGAAGTTTTGGAGGCAACCTGAAAGGTCGTGTTTTCGCACTGTTATTCTATTTCACTTTTCACGGGCACTGTAATAAACTTATATCAAACAAAATGCCACCAACTTTATTCAATATAACTTAAAAATACACCAAGAAAATGAAATAAAATAAGAGCACCATACGCCTCTTTCAAGGTTCCCGCCAAAACTCCGATTCGGCACTTACACATAGTCTTATATTTCGTTCCTGTGTATGGCACCAGATGGCGTTATTAACAGTTTTATTAGTACAATTAAAGAGTGACGAACGAAAATGAATTGAGAGATGTATGTAATAAGATACCTTTTTGTTTACAGCTGTAATGATGGAACTAGGGCCTCCTCCGTTAATCCTGTGCATGGAGAACGCAAGTAGTGAAGAAGTCAAGTTACAAGTCGAAAGTCACGACAACTTTCGTTCGTTCCTTGAGAAGGCGAAGTGAGTAGCTGTTTGCTTATTTCTTTACTTAAGTTTTTAACATAAAACTAGAGGGTAGGCAGAGATATATGCATGTAGTTACTTTTTGTCTTGTTGTGCACAATAACTATGCTTAAAAAGAGGTAGATGGTGATCCTATTCACTCTTACAATGGGCCAACAAAAAATAATGTTGTCCCATGATACAAACCCCCCTATTCATAAACGTATTTTAGCTAAAGTGTTGCTAATCTCTCCTTTGTCTTTGACAATGCAACTGACAAAGACAAAGCATTCTATAGCTAAAACGTATCTAATGTACGTTTATGAATAAGGGGGAAAATGTTTACCGCCCTGCGCCAATATGTATAGAGCATATGTTAATTTTTTGTTGTTTTAAATAGTTAAAGTTGTCCATAATGATAAGTAAAATGAATAATGAAAATCTTATTTGCAGATCAAACATTTTCCTTTCTATTTCATTATATTATTATCAGTAATGGTTTAAGTTTGTATTGGTTACGATGGGGTTGACATGTCGTGGGACAAAACCCCTTTTAAAAAATAGAATAATAAAAAATAACAAAAACTAGGTTTCGGTATTGATATAAATTCAATAACGGGCAACCAACCAGTATCATTACACGACAATATTTACGACTATCTAATAAATGCCGAAGAGAACCTTCTCGAATCGATAGACATTGATCCAATATTGGAGCCAGTGCCCAACGACGAACTGTACGTCTTAGTGCGAGATTCACAGACCGCACTACGACTTTACTTTGAGCAAAGTATGCTTAGAAATGTATGGTTTTTCACAGTTCGAAGCGTACTTTGCTCGAAAGTAAAGTCGTTGTGCGGTCTGTGAATCTCGCCCTTAGACTGGCACTCAAATTCGCAAATAAACCTAGGCAGAGATATATGCATGTAGAAACGTTTAGTTTTGTATAGTTAGTCGAAGGCACAGAATAACTACTCACAACGTGGATGGCAAGCCTACACACTCGTACAATAGGCCATCCAAAAATTAAGATGCTCCCATACAAAATGTTCACCGCCCCGCTGCAGTATGTATGGAGCATTTGTTTTTTTTTACAATTTCAATGGTCTCATAGTATTTTTTTTCCATTATGATAAGTCAAATGACCCCTTAAAATAAGGAGTGTCTATCAATTTGTATATCTTATTTGCAGAACACAACTAGGTTTCGATATTGATATAAATTCCATAACGGGCAACCAACCAGTATCATTAGACGACAATATTTACGACTATCTAATAAACGCCGAAGAGAACCTTCCCGAATCGATAGACTTTGATCCAATATTGGAGCCAGTGCCCAACGACGAACTGTACGTCTTAGTGCGAGATTCACAGACCGCACTACGACTTTACTTTGAGCAAAGTATGCTTAGAACTGTCAGAAATGTATGGTTTTTCACAGTTCGAAGCGGACTTTGCTCGAAAGTAAAGTCGCTGTGAATCTCGCCCTTAGACTGGCACTCAAATTCGCAAATAAACCTAGGCAGAGATATATGCATGTAGAAACGTTTAGTTTTGTATAGTTAGTCGAAGGCAAAGAATAACTACTCACAACGTGGATGGCGAGCCTACACACTCGTACAATAGGCCATCCAAAAATTAAGATGCTGCCATACAAAATGTTCACCGCCTCGCTGCTGTATGTATGGAGCATTTGTTTTTTTTTACAATTTCAATGGTCTCATAGTATTTTTTTTCCATTATGATAAGTCAAATGACCCCTTAAAATAAGGAGTGTCTATCAATTTGTATATCTTATTTGCAGAACACAACTAGGTTTCGATATTGATATAAATTCCATAACGGGCAACCAACCAGTATCATTAGACGACAATATTTACGACTATCTAATAAACGCCGAAGAGAACCTTCCCGAATCGATAGACTTTGATCCAATATTGGAGCCAGTGCCCAACGACGAACTGTACGTCTTAGACGATGGCACTCAAATACGAGCATCGCAAATACATTTTGACAACGAAGACCCACCTGTTGACTTAACAGCGGAAGATATACCGTTCGTCAAATACGCTGATTGCTCTGATGACGACACTATAGTTGAGAGTACGAAAAATATAAATATAGTCGAGTCACCAGTAGCTCGATGGTCTAATAATGCGAGTCCCAGCTTCATAAATAGCCTTCCTTTTAAAGTAGTCAATATTAATGTCTCCAATTTCGAAGCTCAGATTTCTAAATACTTGGAATCTAGACGTATTACACAACTGTCTGAAAGCAAACTGCTTACAGATAAAAAAGTTGATGAAAGCAAAAGAAATCTTATTAGAGAAGAAGTTCTTACTCTATTCACTGATTCACCAGTTACGTCATTGCCTTACGATAAAGGTAGTGAGAGACGAAAGAATGTTAGAAAGACTGATCCTTCGAGACAAGGACATAAATATAACAAATCGTACGTTAAAGAGAAGGATAGCTGCTTCATTTGCGGCAATTTCGTCGATTGCAATATAGAAAGGCTCTATTTGTTTGATAATGAAGATCAGAAGCTCCATAGATGTTCTCCGCAGAAGAAATATTCTGCGCAATTGAAGATTATCTGCGAAAGATGTTTGGCAGAACATTTTACAGCTTGCAGAAATAAAAGTCCAACTGAAATGTTGAATTGTAATGAATATTTGGTAATAAGAAACAATCAACAGTACATTTTCCGAAAGACAAGTGAATTCACATGTTATAGTACTACTAGTGATGATAAATCAGAGTTTGTTAACGTTGAAATAGGGCCTGATGGTGAAATTATCACGAAACCGGTTGATACCAGATCTGATGACGTCGTTCTGGTTAAAGACGAAAGGAAATGTGAGAAAGAGAGGGAACATGATGACGATATCGTTGATTTGGAAGAAGCTGACGACGAGGTTAAAGAGTTTTTAGGGAAATATGAATGTGATGGTAATGATTTGAAGGAACTTAAATGCAGGTAAGAAATGAATATGCTACCATAAAGCAATGCAATAGATGTGAAGGAAAGATTTGACAAATCGGGCAGGGCTTCAGTTGCTCAATTGGAAGAGCGGCTGGACTAGATTCCCAGTAGGTCGCGAGTTCGAGCCTCGCCTGAAGTCAAATTTTTCTTTCCATTTTTCTTTAAAAATAAAATTTATTTCACAAGTATGTGTTAATGCGAAATAATATAAAAACAATTATTAAGGGTAAAAGCGACTTCTTTACGATATTCAATAAACTGAAAAGTCTATTATGTCGGTTGCCTAACTAGCATAGTTGGTAATAGATGGCGCTGCTGCTACCATAAAGCAATGCAATAGATGTGAAGGAAAGATTTGACAAATCGGGCAGGGCTTCAGTAGCTCAATTGGAAGAGCGGCTGGACTAGATTCCCAGTAGGTCGCGAGTTCGAGCCTCGCCTGAAGTCAAATTTTTCTTTCCATTTTTCTTTTAAAATAAAATTTATTTCACAAGCATGTGTTAATGCGAAATAAAGCAATGCAATAGATGTGAAGGAAAGATTTGACAAATCGGGCAGGGCTTCAGTAGCTCAATTGGAAGAGCGGCTGGACTAGATTCCCAGTAGGTCGCGAGTTCGAGCCTCGCCTGAAGTCAAATTTTTCTTTCCATTTTTCTTTAAAAATAAGAAATGAATATATTTTATACTAGCTGTGCCCGCGACTTCGTTCGCGTAGAATTTAACAAAATTGTTTTTCTTCATATACGCGGACGACGTCGTTGGCATAGGTAGTAAAATATAATTTATAAATAAAAGTAGCCTAAGTTGCTCCTTATTACATAAGCTATCTGTCAGTGAAAGGCCCGTCAAAATCGGTCCAGCCGTTCCCGAGAATAGCCGGAACAAACAGATAGACAGATAAAAATTTCCCCATGGGCATCTATGGGTACGTGTTGCTCTATGCTCACAAGTATTGTGAGCATAAAGCAACACGGGCCACCGGCCGCGGCGCACCGGAGGGGGGTAGCCATAGCGTTTATTACTTAATTTTTCAGATTCTGTGAGCGGATCTTTGCTAATTTGGATGAGGTGATGGAGCATGGTGAGGAACATAAGCATGAGCTAGAGGATGGAACCGTACTGCCGTGCCCGCTTTGTAATTATGGTGAATATTTATATCCTTTTTTCACTATTTTTTGCCTAATGATGGTGGCAAACAAACGTACCGGTTCACATTTTTTTTACGTAATGAAAGTAGCAAACAAGCGTGCAGTTCACATTGATGTTAATTGACTGCCTAGCCTATAGACACCCACACAAACACCAGAGGTCAAAATGCAGAGGCCTAAGGTGTTATGCCTGTGTGCCGGAAATTACAGGGCCGTACATTATCACCTGACCGGAACACGATAGTGCTGAACAATACCATTTAGCGGTAAGTATATTAAGTAAGCGCGCATGGCCCGGCGGCTGGTGTAGATCGTAAGCGATCTAGTCGGTTAAGCACTACGGGCGCGGTCGGGTGGTGTGATGGGTGACCGCTAGTAATAAAATTAAATGCGCGTGCTTCGGAGGGCACGTTAAGCCGTCGGTCCCGGTTGCTATCGATAGATAGAAATCGTTAAACCTTATCGGAGGCCTTATGGGCCCCCCAAGGGTTTCCGCCTTGTCGTGGCGGAGGGGCTCAGTACCCGGTGGTTGTCCCCACACCGACGAAGCCACGTGGTGGGGCCGCGGGGGGGGGGGGGCCCGGTTGAAGGTCAGTTCATCCCTGTCACTCCCGCTCCCCCGGGGCCGGACAGAGTGCCCCTGGACTCCTCCAACCGGGCGTCTTGGGCGCTCTCAGCCTAAATAAAGTTAGGACAACTGCCTAAGGCAGCCTTGGGTCCTTGGGTCCGAACCTCGGTTTAGGCGTTGTTGAGGGACACAAAAGACATATGCGATTAGGGACGGTGCAACTTTCACTCTAGTTTTCGGTCGAGTACTGAGGCAGTTATAATAATAATGGCAACCTATTAAATAATGGCAGTCTCTTCCCCTTTTGGGGAAAAGCCTGGAGCTTACTCCACCACGGTAATCCAATGCAGGTTGGTGGAGACACGGGTTAGTGACCAACCCGCTGTCGGATATTTTTCAAACCGCCCATAAGGCCTCTGACAAGGCTTGACGTCTGCTATCTAGCGATAGCAACCGGGACCGACGGCTTAATGTGCCGCGCGAAGTACGGAAACGCGCATTTTTAATTTACCACTAGCGGCCACCCATCACACACCCGACCACGCCCGGGCCATGCGCGCTGAGACAGTTAACTTTATCTAATCAGAATCAGAATCAGAATTCATTTATTGTGGAATAAGGGTACATTAAAGTTGTTAGTTAAGATACATTGATCATGCCGAATTCCTGCTACAGATGGGCGTACAATATTTATTTATTAAGTTAAGTTATAAAAATTCATTATAATAATAGGATTTAACTGTCAATTTTATCATCTAAAAATTCATGCAACGTGTAATAACTCTTGTCTAAAAGTAAATTATGAAGCTTCTTTTGAAATATTTCGATATTTGTAATAGATCGAAATGTCTTTGGAAATTTATTGTAGATGTCATGAGCGCTACCAAAGATACTTTGCTTATGCAAGTGAGTCTTACAAGGTACAGCGCACAACATGCCATTTCTACGAGCGCTACTGGAAGTTTCAAACATATGAAAATTGTTTTTTATAAATAGTTTTTACTGGTGGTAGAGAGCTCCAGTGACGGAGCTCGCGGGCGTAGGCACCACCGCATTACCTAATATACTTGCCGTTAAATGGTAGTGTTCAGCACTATCGTGTTCCGGTCAGGTGGTAATGTACGGCTCTGTTATTTCTGGCACAGAGGCATAATACCTAATGCCTCAGGAGTGGCAGCGCATTTACATTTTGACCTCTGGTCATTGTGTGGGTGTCTATAGGCTGCAGTCATCACTTAACATCAATGTGAACTGCACGCTTGTTTGCCACTTTTATAACATAAAAAAAAAAAATCCACATTCGAGAATGTACAGGCATGGTAACGTTAAAATTTTAAGTTTTTTAAAATGTGATATTGCAAATTGATCGCAAGCACCGCTTTTGTGCTTTGAAAGCAGATTCTCGGTTAATAGAGTTGCCCCAAAAAATTACACCACATCGAAGAGTCGAGGAGACACAACCGTGATATGCAGTAAGTAAAGCTTTCTCAAAACTGCCTCAGTAGCGTAGTGGTAGCAGGCCACTACTACTACGCTGGGGGTCCTGGGTTCGATTCCCGGGTCGGGGGCTATCAGAGATAACGGTTTAAAATCCTTTATCTCTGGTTCTATTGGGATTTTTCCATTTTCTGAAAATTTCCCAGTACCTCGGAGTTTGGTAATGTGCCCGGAGATGGCAACAGGTTCGCCATCTGTAACATGGGCCAAAACGTAACCGGCGAATCGTGGGTGTTTGCATGTATGCTTGAATGCATGCATTTACCTCTGCCTACCCCTTCGGGGATTACAGGCGTGAAGTTACGTTAAAGCTTTCTGATCGACCACCCTTCTAAGCATAAGGATGGCGTAACAAGTTAACTTAATTTTTTGCAAATATAGTCTACATGGGATTTCCACTTCATGTCCTGATCGAAATATAGTCCTAAAAATTTGGTGATGTCTGTTTCATAGATGGTATAGGTCGCGCCAGGTAAAAAGAACGCTGGCGGTCAAGCTGCGCAGTAGACGATTTATCGATCTATTTGATGGTATGAGGTGCGGCGTTTTCAATCTGCCTACCAATACACGAAACCGCAAGCGAAAGCTAGATCAAAAATAAACCAATAGGGCTAGTACTTTCGTGCGCGAGTGTACCGATGCGCGAACACATCCCTTCTACTTTCTTCCAGCGTTCTTTTTACGTGGCTCGACCTATACTGTCTTCGTAATTGATATTAATATTTGGACTGTCACGTTTTCTTTGCCTAAATGTCATTATTTTTGTTTTATTTAAATTTAATTGTAGGTTGTTCAATTTAAACCAGTCAACCAAAGATGGCAGTGTGGAAATTATGTCACTTTTTAGGTCAAATAGATTTTTATTTGTAAATAAAATAGTCGTATCATCTGCAAACATCGTAATATGACTATCTACCTACTACGACACCAAAATAGACTAATGCTCCCTACCTCCCGTCTAGCCAGCCATTCGTCAAGTCCTTTTGTTATGAGCATAAAAATATATAATAAATTACCAACACCGTTAAAAAACGAAACAAACTACAACACATTCATTAAAAATATCAAACAATTACTCATCGATAAATGTTACTATAATATTCAGGATTATTTGAGCGACACCTTCAAATGATATTTTTTAATCTAAATAAATGATAATATTTAACTTTCCCCTTATTACATAAGCTTCCCCTCTTATGTTGCTATACCCTAACAGGGTGTCATTGTACAATACCACCTATGTACCCATATGACATAACGCAATAAATAATTTGAATTTGAATCAATTACTAATCTAATACTAATAATCCTTATAATTAATTTAATTACAGGTTATGCTAATCTGAAATGGTTGAAGGGACATCTTAGAGCTGCGCACAATAGAACAAAGGATACAAATAAGATTTCAAAGGAAAGCGATGATGGTAAGTATTGTTCAACATGATTGTTATCTAAATGATAAATCTATATAAATAAAGGCACTTATCACAAAATCGTAAGATATGCATTTTTTTTTAATTTAATATAAGTGGCAAACAAGCATGCAGTTCACATTGATGTTAGGTGATGACTTCAGCCTATAGACACTAAGACCAAGGTCAAAATGCAGATGCGTTGCAACTCCTGAGGCCTAAGGTGTTATGCCTCTGTGCCGGCAATTACAGAGCCGTACGCTTTTAAGCTTTTACCACCTGACCGGAACACGATAGTGCTGAACACTACCATTTAGCGGCAAGTATATTAGGTAATGCGGTGGTGCCTACGCCCGCGAGCTCCGCCACTGGAGCTCTACCACCAGTAAAATAGGATACATGTGTTTTATTTTAAAGAAAATGGAAAGAAAAATTGGACTTCAGGCGAGACTCGAACTCGCGGCCTACTGGGAATCTAGTCCAGCCGCTCTTCCAATTGAGCTACTGAAGTCCTGCCCGATTTGTCAAATCTTTCCTTCACATTTATTGCATTGCTTTATGGTAGCAGCAGCGCCATCTATTGCCGAACTATGCTAGTTAGGCAACCGATATAATAGACTTTGCAGTTTATTGAATATCGTAAAGAAGTCGCTTTAAAATAAAATATATTTCACAAGCATGTGTTAATGCGAAATAATATAAAACAAGGATACATGTGCTATAGGAGTTCCATTTTTTGCATGGTGAGATTCAAAATGGTTTTTTTGTTGACAGTTATAATACCGCCACATATACCGTCGTCGCCGGTTGCAAGAAGAACGCGTAGTTGTATCAAAAGAAATGACGATAGCAAAGGTAAAGCCATGAAAACTTTATTGCACCGTTCCTAATCGCATATGTGCAATATTGGAAATCACCTGGTGATTATACACTGGTATACACGTACTAATTAATGGTAACAAATCTATTCTATTTATAGACACAAGTCGAAAAACGGACGAAACAGAAGATGCGATAAAAGAATTGAAAACTGATGAATTGCCGGTGGGTTTCGAGTTTAGTGGCAATAAAATTAGATGTATTTTCATCATTCTTGTATTTTGTGATTTTAAAATGGAAAGAAAACACTGACTTATCGCAGGATCCAGCCGAACAGGATAGTTCTTTGATCACTTTACCAACTAGGCTATATGGCCATAAACCTTAGGTTAGGTATTTTAGGTTATAAACCTTAGTTAGGTTTAAATTTTAATACTTAAAGGTGCATACAAGGTAACCTGCGAATCATGGGACATATAAATACAAAGTGCTCAGTACCTCTATTCTCGTCCAAAATAAGTACTTATTAAAAATAGGTTCTTAATTTTGTGACCTAATTGTCCCAAAAATTTCCAAAATTATAGATATCTTTAACGCGCGTGATAAGTTTATTACCTACAAAAACTTGTCTTTATTTACTCCGCTACGGTCACCTGGGAAAAAAAGTCACGTAACGTGACGTGACATAAAGGGTTTCTGTTATTTATAAGTATTTTTGTAATGTACCTTTTTATACGTGTCAATCTAGAAGTCATGGTTTGGAAGGTTTAATTACTTGTTGTTTTATATTATTTCGCATTAACACATGCTTGTGAAATATATTTTATTTTTAAAGAAAAATGGAAAGAAAAATTTGACTTCAGGCGAGACTCGAACTCGCGGCCTACTGGGAATCTAGTCCAGCCGCTCTTCCAATTGAGCTACTGAAGTCCTGCCCGATTTGTCAAATCTTTCCTTCACATCTATTGCATTGCTTTATGGTAGCAGCAGCGCCATCTATTGCCAACTATACTAGTTAGGCAGGACGGGCAGGACTTCAGTAGCTCAATTGGAAGAGCGGCTGGACTAGATTCCCAGTAGGCCGCGAGTTCGAGTCTCGCCTGAAGTCAATTTTTTCTTTCCATTTTTCTTTAAAAATAAAATTTAATTACTTGGTTTTGTTTTCTTTTCATCACCACCTATAGTATTCACATTATCAAAGAGCTATAGAATACGCTCCAGTAGATGTAGAATACATTTGGTATTAACTCGTTTATTTCTCCGCCCCTAATCGCATATTTCATACCGCAACCAAGCAACGCCCATAGTCAAGGATGTGATCCACAGGGGTCTCCTTTAGGCAGTTACATAAATTTATTGGGGCCGAGAGCCCTTTGCGCTTATCGATTACCTGGTGACGTAGACTGGAGCCGTCTCGAGACGAGCTCACTTGATCGCTTAAATACAGTTCGTGCAAATTTAAATGCGTCCCTGATGTTAGTTTTAAGAAGGCGAATTTATGGTTCAAAATGAATACGCGAGGCGATAAAATGTGGCAGTAGTTCGCTTTCATTGTAACTTGCTTTTTTCTCGTCTATGTATTCGTCATGAGTTTTTACTGGTGGTAGAGCTAAAGTGATGGAGCTCGCGGGCGTAGGCACCACCGCATTACCTAATATACTTGCCGCTAAATGGTAGTGTTCAGCACTATCGTGTTCCGGTCAGGTAGTAATGTATGGCCTAGTAATTTCCGGCACAGAGGCATAACACCTTAGGCCTCAGGAGTGGTAACGCATCTGCATTTTGACCTCGGTCTTTGTGTGGGTGTCTTTAGGCTGCAGTCATCACTTAACATCAATGTGAACTGCATGCTTGTTTTGCCACTTTCATTACATAAAAAAAAGAGACTGGAGAAAAAGTTTATGCAGATAACTTCACGCAGTGGCATTTGAGTTTTGCGCTGTAATAACTATCACAGAGACATAACACCTAAGGTCTCAGGGGTGGCAACGCATCTGCATTTCGACCTCTGATTTTTGTGTATAGGCTGCAGTCATCACTTAACATCAATGTGAGCATCAAGCTTGTTTGCCACCGTTCTTATTGAAAAAAAAAATCTGTGTACGTCTAATAAAAATAAATATTTAATCAGGAGTATACAATAAAGACAGAAGTTAAGCAAGAGTGTTTGGACAGCGACGACGAAGGCATCTGGATACTGCAGGCCGATGACAATGAGGCCACGGAACAGCTGCACAAATTGTTTCACAATAAAAAGGTGAAGTCATTCACATACATCAGAGAAGCCACACACGCTCGCACGCTATCACGCACGCACGCACGCACGCACGCAGGCACGCAGGCACGCACGCACGCACGCACGCACGCACGCACGCACGCACGCACGCACGCACTCACGCACTCATGCACGCACGCTCGCATGCACCTACGCACTCATGCACTCACGCACGCATGCTTTCACGCACTCATGCACGCACGCATGCATAAACTCAAGCACTCATGCACGCACGCACGCATGAACTCACGCACTAATGCACGCCAGCACTTATGTACGCACGCACGTACTCACGCACTCATGCACGCATGCAAGACTGCAATCACGCACTCATGCACGCACGCACGCATACACTCACGCACTCATGCACTTATGCATGCACGCATGCACTCACGCACTCATGCACGCACGCACGCATGCACGCACGCACGCACGCACGCACGCACGCACGCACGCACGCACGCACGCACGCACGCACGCAGGCACGCACGCACGCACTCACGCACTCACGCACTCATGCACGCACGCACGCATGCACCTACGCACTCATGCACTCACGCACGCATGCTCTCACGCACTCATGCCCGCACGCACGCATAAACTCAAGCACTCATGCACGCACGCACGCATGCACTCACGCACTAATGCACGCAAGCACTTATGTACGCACGCACGCACTCACGCACTCATGCACGCATGCAAGCCTGCAATCACGCACTCATGCACGCACGCACGTATGCACTCACACATTCATGCACGCACGCACGCCTGCACTCACGCTCTTATGCACGCACGCACGCATGCACTCACGCACACATGCACGCACGCACGCATTCACTCATGCACGTACGCACGCATGCACTCACGCACTCATGCACGCACGCACGCCTGCACTCACGCACCTATGCACGCACGCACGCCTGCACTCACGCACTCACTCAAACACACGAACACACCAATAATAGTCACACAGTCTGGTTTTTGTATAAGCTGAAGTCATCACTTAAAGTAAAGAAATAACTTAACATATTACTAGGATTTTCACTATTTAATTTTATACTTTCTGCACAGGATGACAAAAACGTGTTCGAGAAGACGCGAAAATGTCCACATTGCAGGTAAAATGTTACTATTTTAGCGTTCCGTCGCATATTCGGCACACCCGCGAACACTCTGCTAAATTCCATATAAACGACGCTTATTCTGATTACACACAGACATCAATCAGGACGTGTTTTTACACGCACGCACGCACGCAAGCAAGCAAGTACGCACGCACGCACGCACGCTCGCTCGCACGCACGCACGCACGCACGCACGCACGCACGCACGCGCACACACACACACACACGCGCCCGCGCGCACACAGTTGCCCGCTTCCAACTTCAATGTACGAGGCTGCCGGCATGTGGCGTGGTACTCAGAGGGAGGTGTAGGCAACTGGGCAGGAAGAGGGGAAATCGGGTGGGACGTCAAAGTGTTCAGTCTATACGTAGTATTATTACATATTCTCTGTATGTGGGTTCTTTTGTCCAGCTGTGGACGTCTCCTTTGATTGTAATGATGAATGATTTTATGTTTCAAACGTTTCAGCGTAGAGTATACGGATTATGAGACGCACAAGTGCAAACGCCGCGGTAGAAAGCGGAAAACTAAAGAATACATCGTGCCTACTAAAGCTGACGTCGATAAGGTAAGATAAAAAAATATGTGGAATTTACATACTTAGAAAGGAGACGTCGGCTTTTTTCGGGTCTGTATAGCGTTATCTTTTTCGCACCTTACCTATATGACGCTTTTTTGACCATTGTGATCAAGTTTTTTTTTATGTCGTGATAGTGGCAAACAAGCGTGCAGTTCGCGTTGATGTTAAGTGACGACTGCAGCCTATAGACACTTACACTAAGACCAGAGGTCAAAATACAGATCCGTTACCACTTCTGAGGCCCGAGGTGTTATGCCTCTGCCGGAAATTACAGGGCCGTACATTACCACCTGACCGGAACACGATAGTGCTGAACACTACCATTTAGCGGCAAGTATATTAGGTAATGGTGGGGTCAAAAGTCTTAGGAATCGGCGTGCATGTATGAAGAGAATGATGAAGGTAGACGAGGCACGAGAGGTTTGTCAGAACCGGGATGTCTGGCGCTCTACACTCTCTGCCTACCCCGTTAGGGACTTGGCGTGAAGATACATACATACATATTAGGTAATGCGGTGGTGCCTACGCCAAGCTCAGTCACTGGAGCTCTACCACCAGTAAAAGTTTTGACCAATACCGGACTATCAGTGCTTACGTAGGCAGTGTGCAGCAGAGATAACGCTCTACGAAGTCTAAACTAGTCGATTGTCACTTTCATAGGCTCGATGGGCAATATTTCTTGATGACCACCGTATAAAATTGTATATTAATCTTTCAAGGATCGTAAGGCCACCGGCGCCCAGACACAATTGAATTTCAATTGTCATATTTTTCTCGTGTCTGGAGGGATTAATAATAATAATTTGTCTCACGAGATTGTCGCCATGTGGCATGTTGACTCAGATGTAATTGTACCGATAGACATCACGGTAAACGGACTTATAGCGAAGAGCTTCGACCACCACCTAAAGAGGCTCTCGCTTGGAAGTTGGATCAAGGGCTTGGTGCAGACGCGTCCGTAGTGCTTAACAGAGTAGATCGCTTACGATCTACACAGTGCCGGATTAGCTATATAGCAGGAGTAGCAAATGCTACGGGCCCCGCGCCATTGGGGGCCCCGAGCCTGTGCCCAAAAAAAAAACACAAATATGTAATACACCTTAGCTATTCTCAAAGGGAGCGTTGACCACTAATTATATAAGAATCTATATTATTATGTTGCAAGTTGGCAATACCACAATACTTACAGGGGGAATCCCCTAAATTTGTTTTCGATTCCTTTTCGTAAATGTTGTTTTATTTACATCCTAAATTTCAGTAGGCAATGTAACTCTAGGGCCCCATGGTCACATTTGCTACGGGCCCCGCACCGGCTTTATCCGGCACTGGATCTACACCAGCCGCCGGCCATGCGCGCTTCAATTTTTGTATATTATTATGAAATTATTTGACAGAGAGGTGGAGAATGCGGCGTGGAAGATGACAATGGCTTATTAGTAGAGGTGAAGTATATCATTATCTATCAGGGGTGCGACCGCCTATCGACATTCCTACTTCATTATGTTTGCTGTCAAATTTTCATGTCGATTTGTAGCTCCTTTAAACGATTTACTGACTGTGACTCTGACTGACTGACTTATAATTGACCGACTCACTCTTACTTTTACGCTGCTTGCGAATACATTCTTCAACATTCTTCAACGTACCACTCATATGAATAAATAAATAAAACACGCTTACATTCACAGCCCCACAGTAGGTATAAACCTGTGTCGTGGGTGCCGTTGTACACATACAACACATACACAAACACCCAGACCCGAAACAAATATCTGTAGACCATACAAATATTTGTCCCGGTGCGGGATCGAACCCGCGACCCTTCGAATCAAACGGTCATCTCACACCGCTGGACTAACCGGGTCGTCAAGAATACGAAATATCATTTTACTTGACACTGGCAATATGCGTAAAAGCGATGCTATTATACTAAAAAAAAAACAGTAATGATATTCTGATTGTTTTTCTTGCTTTCGTAGGTGAGAAACAAACGATAATGATAGATTGTTTCGATTATTGTTATTTGGTTAAAGAAAACTGACATGAAAATTTGACAGCAATGACAACGACAATAGCAATGTCGATAGGCGGTAGCACCCCACATTATCACCTGACCGGAACACGATAGTGCTGAACACTACCATTGACGATGACGACTAATGTATATCAGTAGAGTGTCTCGTAGAACAAACTGCCTCAGTAGCCTAGTGGTAACAGGCCACTACTACTACGCTGGGGTCCTGGATTCGATTCCCGGGTAGGGGGCTATCAGAGATAATGGTGTAAAGTCCTTTATCTCTGGCTTTATTGGTATTTTTTCGTATTTTTGATATTTCCCAGTACCACGAAGTTTGGTAATGTGCCCGGAGATGTCGACAATCTCGCCACCTGCACGCAAGCAACACAAGTGTTAACATCAAGAAAAGTGCTCCCTCTCTCCAAAGTGAAACTTCTAGTGTTTTGGAAATATCCGCTGGCCGCCAAATAATGTTGTACATTATTAGGCATCGGTTCATTCAGTGTAAATAAAATTAATGGCAAGTTGAAGACGTAAAAGCACGTGTGTATCATTTATACGCCCTGTCCTCAACAGTGCGTGTATATGGCCAAAACGTAACCGGCGAATCGTGGAGGTTTTGCATGTATGCTTGAATGAAAGAAAGAAAATAAAATATTATCCTGACAACACTTAACATACACACATATAACAGGGAGTTTTGGCGGGAACGCGGAAAAGATCTGTGTCGCTGCGAGATATTATTTTCGAAATTTGTGTATAGTCGCGTTTTTATGTGTAAAAATGGTGGGATTTTTATCATAAAGCATTCGATAATGTTCACGAGTGTAAGAAAGTGATATTATGAAGTGAAAAGTAATTTTTCGTATTGCCTCCAAAACTTCGTAAAAACTTCAGTAAAGTCCCCATCGCTTTACTGGAGCCACCCCATCATCTCATCATATTCCTCATGGAAGCATTTAATCATCGTCATCTTCCATATGGATATTCATTAATTTAAAGAAATGTGAAATTCAATATGTATACGACTGAAAGACTTTGTATCTATGGTCATGACAAATTATTAAAAAAAAAAAAAACACAACAAGAAAATAAAAAAATAATGATTAAGAGGAGACTACTAACCTACACAACTTACTTAAACAAAGGGGTCGTCCATTAATCCCGTGATGTTTTTCATCAGTTTTTTTTTATCTTTTAATTGGCAGCAGTTGGGCATCCGTAGTGTCACAGTATAAGGCGCCAACATAACACCAGCGCCGGGTTCATTAATCCGGCACAATGCTGAGTTGCGGACCCTTTAGGACAATTTTTAAAATTTAGGTTTTGTTAATTTTTTTTCTGTTTTGTTTTCTTTTATGTATCTTTTTGTACTAATAAATACATTTTCTTTCTTTCTTTCTCTTTCTTATCAAGTGTAAAAAAATGCATGCATACCCCTTCGGGGATTACAGGCGTGAAGTTGCGTTGTCTCGTAGAAATTCTTTTATTTCAATGAGCGTAGATCGCTATCTGAAGTACACACAACACCGTTGAAAATATGATTTTGCAGAGAACCCGCAGGAAAAAGACCCGCAAGACATCGGACTGTCAGAAAGTCACCTGTCACGGGTGTAACGAGTCTTTCACCTCCAAAGTACGCCTCAAGTTTCATATGTAAGTATGATTTAGTTTAAAATATATATATATATTTGCACTTATACAACGTGTAACAGGATTGAATGTACAACCCGAAACTAGTTTATTCAGAATCGATAACCGAATCGATTTTAGGCATTTTTGATATGGGTACCATTTTGTCCCAAAATTAATTACAATTAGGGAAATTATGGTCACCCATTTAGTGAACAGTCAATACAAACGAAAATGAGACTAAAATCTATCCAATATAAAATGCTAGTGTCAACAAATTTATTAGAACTCGTTGAGACGTGCATTTTATTATCAATAATAATTTAAGAAATAAAATAGTGAAAATGAATCTTATTACTAGCGAGTGTTAAATAGGGGTACGCAGGTTACGCTACATCAAATTGAGACAGTGTATGTGTGTGAGTTGGTTTGTGTTTTATTTGCGGTCGTAAGTAAAGGTAGGGTAAGTATGCATAGGGTGTGCATACTGTTCGTACAAATTGAGAACAACATGTTTCTTAAAAAAAAAAATATTAAATACTTAAACATGCTATTTAACATATAACTCAATTTTCTAATCGAGATGTTTAAGAGTGTGTATTATTTACGTTACATGTTGTATAGGTTTTATAGTAAGTATTTATTATATCGACTTTTAGGACTGATATCCGTGTCCCACCGAGTAGTGTCCAGTTGAAAACCAGCGTCGGGCTTCGGCTTGACATAATGCTGAACTGGGAACTATTTGGTGCAGCCAGCAGATCTTGTTTCTTATTTTCTATTCTAACTAGGTACTTTTTAAATAGGTATAAGATATTTTTTGTCAACCCTTTTTTAAAAGTATTTTTAGTTTTTTAGTGTAACGTATGTACTTGTATTGTAAATATTTTTCTTTCTCAATGCAGTACCTGATATTGGTATGGGGGCTGCACCAATAAATGTTCTTTTTTCTTCTATTTAATTAGTTTCAGGAGTACATAATACCCCGACTTACGCTACAAAAATTAAACAAATAAATAATGGTCAATTAAAATTGGTATAAAATATTTACTTACTTCTACATCGAAGCCTCTACTTTTTATATTGATATTTATAGCCACATAAGCAAATAGGTCGAGAGCTGTCTGATGGTGGGGTCAAAAGTCTTAGGAATCGGCGTGCATGTGTCAATAGAATGATGAAGGTAGATGAGGCACGGGAGGTATGTCAGGACCGGAATATCTGGCGCTCCACACTCTCTGCCTACCCCGTTAGGGACCTGGCGTGAAGATACATACATAAGCAAATAATCGCTCAGTAGCCTAGTGGTAGCAGGTCACTACTACTACGCTGGGGTTCTGGGTTCGATTCCCGGTTCGGAATCTATCAGAGATAATGGTCTAAAATCCTATATCTCTGGTTCTATTGAGTATCTCCCATTTTCTGGAAATTTTCCCAGTACCTCGAAGTTTGGTAATGTGCCCGCAGATGTCAAGAGGCTCGCCACCTGTTACAAGGCCCAAAACGTAACCGGCGAATTGTGGGTGTTTGCATGTATGCTTGTATGTATGTATCTATCTTCACGCTAGATCCTTACCGGGGTAGGCAGAGAGTATGGACCGCCAGATATCCCGAACCTGACATACCTCCCGTGCCTCATCTACATTCATCATTCTCTTCATACATGCACGCCGATTCCTAAGACTTTTGATCCCACCATCAGACAGAACTCGACCCATTTGGTCATGGTAGGTCAGTCTTAGTCTTCCTGGGCCTCTGCAACCATCCACATTCGCATTGTATATCTGTTTAGTCATTCGCTCGTTCGACATTCTTTCTATATGCTCGAACCATCGGAGCCTCTTTCTTACATCTTCATTACGAACGCGATCGGTGAGTGATATATAATTTTCGTGTATAATGTTTTATCTCTTTTTGCAGGCAATTTCACGAATCAACGAACCTGAAGACGTCATCAGGCGAGTATACATGCGTGGAGTGTGATGACGCGCAATTTGCGACGGAGACGGAACTGTTCGACCACGTGCACTTCCAACACGACAAACACCAGCGTTGGCAGTGCCCTGTCGAGGATTGTGGGAAGACGTTCTTCTTGAGGTTAGTCACTGTTAATATCTTCACAATTTTGTAATTAAACAAGGTGCAGCCGGAAAGTTCCAACAATATTGAAAGGTGTTCATCTATAACAAGTTTCAAATCATTAAATGTAAACAATAATAATGAATTCACAACTTTTTTTTTCATTCAAAGGGTAAAAAATAATTATTTGACAACCCTAACAAGTTTTCAATGAAATCGCTCAGCATTTCACACACACATACCGTGCATGGTGAATGACGGTGAGGCGGACGGTACGCGCGTCTGCGTATGAAATGCAGCATCTCAGCAATTTTTACCTACGCACACACGCGTAGCGTTTGCCTTCGACTGATATATGCTGTCAGCTGTTGTTTTCAGGGTTGAAACGCATATAATTTGAATCAAAGTTTGACTCGTAATCTATATATATAAAAATCAATTGCTGTTCGTTAGTCTCGCTTAAACTCGAGAACGGCTGGACCGATTTGGCTAATTTTGCTTTTGAATGATTTTTGAAAGTCCAGGAAAGGCTTAAAAGTTAAGAAAATAATAAGAAATTTCACTAATTTTACGAACTGGGGCGTGACGCGATATAGATATTGGGTAAAAACACTTTTTACCTTTATTTAAAGTGTTTTTACCCAATATCTATATCGCGTCACGACCCGGTTCGTAAAATTAGTGAAATGAGTGTTAAACGTGAGTGTTTTAAAAGTTATAATAAGAAATTGAAGGGAAATAGTAAAAACCACAATTTCATTTACCCATACAAGTAGTCCGTATCTATCAAACCTTTGACACATTATTTCATTGTGAATTTCATTGGGAATACAAAGTTTGCCGGGTCAGCTAGTAACTGATGATTTTACATTCTCAGAAGAAAAAGACCTTGGGGGATGAATTCTACAATATTTCAACAGACCATGCCTATACTGAATAGGCATGGTCTGTTGAAATATTGCCCGGCCCCGCAAGGCCGATGACATTCCGGCTATCGCCAACCGAATGGAGTAGAGCGAAAGTTGCACCGCCCATAATCGCATATGTCTCATATGTCTCTCCGCAACATCCTATGTCGAGGCACGGACCCGCATGGGTCACCCTTAGGCAGTTGCGCTAGCTTTTTGTTTAGGCCGGAGCGCCTTCTGCGCTCGCCGATTGCCCGATGAAGTAGACTAGTGCCGTCTCGAGACAGGCCGCTTACAGAAAGCCCGATCTAAAAAAAAAAGATGCTATACCTCGTATATTATCAGATCGAAAGCCTCATATATATATATATTTTTAACATAAAGTGATTGTATTAATAAATACAACTTTATACCTATATGTTTGTCCATCAGAGCAACGCTAACAAAACACAGTCGCACGCACACAGACACGCGGCGGTATGTGTGTGTGACGTGCGGGAAGAGGTTCTTAGACAAGCAGACGTTGGACGAACATGGAGTCACACATTTACAGGTCAGTTGGTTATAAAATATACCTTTTTTTTTCTTTTTCTAAGACTGTGTTGTGATACAAGTTGAACTAGCGTTTTTACACGCTTCTATTGGCGACCGGCTTCTGATTCTTACGGGTATAACCTAGATACCGAATGCAGCGCCATCTGCCGGCCTGATTTGTGAATCTAAACCATCCAGGGCGCCACCCAAACGCATACAAAAAAAAAAACATTTATATCGGTCCAGCCGTTTAGGAGTTCAGTGACATACACACGTACAGTAGAATTATATAGGTATACTCACTGCCCCGACGAACATCGCATCGCCTAAGAAATATTTTTAAAAAAATAAAGGAATTGAAAAAAACAAAAGGTATTACAGGAGGTACGAAAAATAGATGTTGGCCGTTTCTCAGACCTACCCAATAGGTACACAAATAATAATAAATAATAATGGCAACCCTTGATGCGTCCCACTGCTGGGCACGAGTCTCTCCCCTTCTAGAGACAGGAGGGCTTTCAGGACAGGCATAAAAAAAATCATTAGAATCGGTCCAGCCGTTTCGGAGGAGTGTGGTAACTAACATTAGGTATGACACGAGAATTTTATATATATTAGGTATATACTCGTATAGATAAGATTTGTTAAAACTAAAGGTCTCCACACATTAACAGTCCGCCAGCAAATATTAGCCTGTCAGATAATCGTAGAAGATCACACACTGACGAAATCGTACCAAGAACTGGGCCCTTAAGTTGGAATTAATGAATGCTTTAAATCGAATGTCAACAAACTAGTTCTTACTAGACAGAATGCACAACAAGAAAAATAATAATATCTGTCAATTTCTTTTTTTTCTTTCCATAATGCTTTCTATCTCATTTCTTCCACGTTAAACCTTATTAATTTATGTGTCTGTCTCTTTTTCGCTTCGTCGATTTTCGAATCACAACCATGAATCAGAATCAGAATCAGAAACTCATTTATTCATTTAGGATGACAGGCACCTCTTATGACACGTCAAAAACAAACAAAATAAATTAAAGTGAATAAATAAATAAATACACATGTCAAACAAGATAAAAAATATATGTACTTAAGATAAAACTATGTGTAATAAACTAATGTAAAAAGTATATCAGTAGAATTTTTATTTATTTATTTATTTACTCTTTTTATGCACGAAGATGGTGTACATAAAGGCGGACTTAATGCCACTAGGCATTATCTCCCAGTCAACCCTAAGAATGTCTTATTTCCCCTTTACAAACTGATAACAAAGAGTAAAAAGAAAAGAAAAAGAGTCATTCTTTGTCATTCACCGCCATGCTAGTGTTCACTTCAAAAATCTTTCCAGATTAAACCCTACCAATGCCATATCTGTCTGAAGCAACTCACCCGTCGCTCGCGGCTCAGGATGCACCTTCGGGCTCACGAAGAGGAACTGGCTCCCACTCTGGTGATGGTGTGTCGGCTCTGTATGAGGGCTTTTAGAGACCACCAGGAGGCACAAGTTTGTATGATAATACCATGTTTGAAGTCATTTTACTCATCGTTATAAACAATCCACAATTTGTTGAATAACAAGTTTTTTTTCCTAAAGATTCTAGTGTCATGTCGGAGGTCGATGGCGTAGGCAGTACCGCCAGAGAATATGTAATAATACTACGTATAGAATGGACACTTCGACGTCCCGCCCGATTTCCCCGCCTCACCCCCCCCCTCCCCTCGAGAGGTAGTTGAATAAAATTGAGGTTGAAAACAGTGAGGTTGCGAGCGGGCGAGCGAGCGGTCTTTTTTATGTAATGTAAGTGGCAAACAAGCATGTAGTTCACATTGATGTTAAGTGATGACTGCAGCCTATAGACACCCACAGAAAGACCAGAGGTCAAAATGCAGATGCGTTGCCACCCCTGAGACTTAAGATGTTGTGTATCTGTGATAGTTATTACGGGGCCATACTTTACCATCTAATCGAAACACGGTAGTACTGAACACTACCATTTAGCGACAGATAAATTAGGTAATGCGGTGGTGCCTACGCCCTCGAGCTCCTACACTGGGACTCTACCACCAGTAAAAACAGGTATAACAACTTAGGCCTCAGGGGTGGCAACGGACTGCATTTCGACTTCTGGGTTTTACCTTGTCTATCTACCGCAAAATGGTATGTTCAATATTCAACAATATCGTGTATCAGTTAGATGACTATCACAGTAACAACTAAGACCTCAGGGCAACACAGCTGCATTTTGACCTCTGGTTTTTGTTTAAATGTCTATAGGCTGCAGTCTTTTTACGGGTGGTAGAGCTCTCGTGACGGAGCTCGCGGGCGGAAGCACCACCGCATTACGTAATATACTTGCCGCTAAATGGTAGTGTTCAGCACTATCGTGTTCCGGTCAGGTGGTTATGTACGGCCCTGTAATTTCCGGCACAGAGGCATAACACCTTAGGCCTCAGGAGTGGTAACGCATCTGCATTTTGACCTCGGTCTTTGTGTGCGTGTCTATAGGCTGCAGTCATCGCTTAACATCAATGTGAACTGCACGCTTGTTTGACACTTCCATTACATAATGAAAAAATGTCTATAGGTTGCAGTATTCACTTACCATTAATGTGAGCCGCATGCTTATTAACCACCATGACTACCTTACATCCACATTTGCAGGATCACGCAACGAAGTCAGAATGTGCGGCGGAAGAAGATGCGTGCGATGAGCCGACGGTGACGGAACATCTGTCGCCCACAAGTGGGCTGGTCACTCGCGCTGTGCGGATAGACGGTGAGTGTTCAGGGGTCTCATTCTATTAACGTATTGGCGTTGGGACGCGATGACCCCACCGCCCACTAGCGTAAGAATGTTCTTTTATTGTTAGAGTTTTTATTTTAATAATATGTTTTACGGCTATGGATTCAAGGCTTTTACAGCCAATCTATATCTATACAAATAAATAAAATTGGAGTGTCTGTTTATAATATTAAAATAACCGTGTTTTACTAAATGTATTTGTATGTACTGTGTGTACACATACAACACATACAAAATTTGTATACACGGTACATATATCAAAACAACACATTTTACCATTTTTGTCTGTCTGTCTATCTGTTTGTTCCCGCTAATCTCGGGAATGGCTTAACCGATTTTGATGGGATTTTCACTGGCAGATAGCTGATGTAATAAGGAGTAACTTAGGCTACTTTTATATTAGCTGCGCCCACGACTTCGTCTGGGTAGATACTGAACGATCATGAATTCTCACGCGGACGAAGTCGCGGGCACAGCTAGTCTTCAGTAATTTTTAAATTCTTCATGTATTTCGCGTTTGTGTGTTTTTTTTTCCTGTAATGAAAGTGGCAAATAAGCATGCAGTTGAAATTGATTTTAAGTGATGACTGCAGCCTATAGACACCCACACAAAGACCAGAGGTCAAAATGCAGATGCGTTGCCACCCCTGAGACCTTAGATGTTGTGTCTCTGTGATAGTTGTTACGGGGCCATACATTACCATCTAACCGGAACACGGTAGTGCTGAACACTACTATTTAGCGGCAGATTTTTAACTGGTGGTAGAGCTCCAGTGACGGAGCTCGCGGGCGTAGGCACCACCGCACTACTAAATATACTTGCCGCTAAATGGTAGTGTTCAGCACTATCGTGTTCCGGTCAGGTGGCAATGTACGGCCCTGTAATTTGCCGGCACAGAGGCATAACACCTTAGGCCTCAGGAGTGGCAACGCATCTGCATTTTGACCTCTGTTCATTGTGTAAGTGCAGTCATCACTTAACATCAATGTTTGCGACTTTAATAACATAAAAACAAAAAGATAAATTAGGTAATGCGGTGGTGCCTACGCCCTCGAGCTCCCACAGTGGAACTCTACCACCAGTGTAACATAATTTGTCAACAGAAACGCCATGTAAGATAGAACGGGAAGTGAGCGAAGAGGAAAGTGCAACACTACTGCAAACATTGTGTGACAAAGCTCGCCTCTACATACGTGTTGTGCGGATCGAAAAGGCTTTTCGTTGCGAGTACTGCGAGGAGTGAGTTCTGCTTTTGTATGTGTCATAGAGCAACACGGGCCACCGGCGGACCGGAGGGGAGTAGCCATAGCGTGTATTACCGATGCAAAACAGTCTGTCATTTTTTGCGGGGGGAAATGCGTGCGACACACGCACACTACACAACTCATCTATTACTACGAGAGTCACACCTTGACTTTAACCAAATACAGAAACAATTTCACGCACACATTTAAACATCTAGGCGACAGGTAAAGGCCCATTTGGGCTTGAATTTTGACAGAGGGGAAAGCCTGCATATGGCTACTCCCCACCAGTGTTGCTGTATGGTATGTGTGTATCTTCATGCCAAGTCCCTTGCGGAGTAGGCAGAGAGCGTGTGAAATATACCGGTCCTTAAAAACAAGTGAACCCTAAAAGGACATACAATATATAATTCATCAAATATACCTATTTTAATGAGGAAATTGTTAAAAATTAATTATTTTCCTTTTACGTTATACAATTGTTCCGGTCTTTTTAAATTTATTTTGTATTTTTAATTAGATCTTATTAAATATTATTCACTTTAAGTAGTTTTAAAAAATTACGATGTAAAACTGCTCTCCAGGAGCCTAATGTAATATATTAAACTAGCTGAGCCGGCAAACTTCGTATTGCCTCACAAGGAAATAATGTGTCAAAAGGGTGATAGATACGGACTATTTTTATGGAAAAATAAATTGTGGTTTTTACTATTTTCCTTCAATTTCTTCATATTTTCTTTCTTTTAAACCTTTCCCGGGCTTCCAAAAATAATACAAAACCAAAATTAGCCAAAACTGTACAGTCGTTCTTAAGTTTTAGCGAGACTAACGATCAGCAATTGATTTTATAAATATATAGATAAAAATATTTTACTATTTTTAAAAATGTAAGTTACAAAACTTACTAGTTTACTTTTGTGTTTGCTTGGGGTCACTTATTCGAGTACATATTTGTACCAAACTCACTACTTTCTGAGCAAATTGGCGGTGACAGATGGACAGACAGACCTTTTTCCTTTTATACGGAACCCTAAAAATATTAACGTGTGCCATCATAACTGGTAGGGTAGCTCAGCGGCACGCCTGAAGGGCAGCGGACTGTATGTTTTAGATCAATGAAAGCTTTGTCTTGTCTCTCGCGAGGGCATGCGGTTGCGGAAGATGTAGGTGATCTAGCAGGGAGGAACTCGCGCACTTACCTCGTTGGCATAACTCCAGGCGTTCCCGGGCAAAACGGAGCCTTCCGGGGCAAATGCACACCACACAGACACTCGCGGTGGGTTAGGTGTTAATTTTTATCAGGCGTACAACAGTCACCACACTACATACTTGGGATAGCGAGAATGCGAGGACTTCGAACAACGTATGTCCGTTGATATCGTAAATTTGGCTTCGACTCGCGTTCTCGCGGTTTGCGAGGCGGTAAGCGATAGTGCACGAAAGGGAAAAGGGTAGGTAATAATGGGTATTGCGGGTGCGACGAGACAAAGTATAATTACAAGCGATTTTTGCCGAAAGTGGCGCCACCAATAACATTAGCCTATCCTTTGGAACAGTAGTTAGGTTTTTGACGTGACAACGTCTTAAATTAGGTTGCGGCTCGGAGTCACTCATGAAAAAGTGTAACGCCCGGTAACGTAACGATGCGTCACCGAACGAGAGAGAGGCCTGCCGGACCGGCGAATGCCTTTCTACCGAGAAAAAGACGTTGTCACGTAAAATCTTCGCCCGTAAAACCGACTTTACAGGCAACCAGTTTTTTTTTTATGTAATGGAAGTGGCAAACAAGCATACAGTTCACATTGATGTGAGTGACGACTACAGCCTATAGACACCGACATAATTACCAGAGGTCAAAATGCATATGCGTTGCCACTCCTGAGGCCTAAGGTGTTATGCCTGTGTGCTGGGAATTACAGGGCCGTAGTTACGTATTTTATTCATTCTCTATATCTTTCAGTGTATTCTACTTGGAGCACGCTTTGAACTCGCATCGCCTGATACACAAAGGCGTGAAGAACCCGTTCACTTGTCACATCTGTAAAGTCAGCTTTGCCACTTACTCCAGGTTAGTTCAGGCAGAGAATAATAATATGTAATAATACTACTTATAGAATGGTCACTTCGACGTCCCGCCCGATTTCCCCGCCTCACCCATCACCCCCCCCCCCCCCCTCGAGAGGCAGTTGAATAAACTTCAACAGTGAGGTTGCGAGCGGCCGAGCGTGCGGCTATTTTTAGTTAATTTCTTCACGTAGTCAGTGCGACGACTTATTTCACGATTGTTTTAGGTGATAACCCTACGTGCTACATTTCTGTGTGGGCGTGTACTGATTCATGTCTGTGTAATTGGTAACCAGAATAAGCGTTTGTATGGAATTTAAGCCGAGTGTCCGGGGTCCTTGTAGCAGATATCATATTGTAATATTTTATTTATCGCAATGACACATGCAACTGAACAATAGAAAGTTAAGAAAAATTGGACTCCTGAGGTCGCAGGTTCAATGCCTGCCCGAAGTCAAATTATTCTTTACATTCTTTAATTTCTAGATATCATATTATCTGCTACAAGCGAGTGATTAATTGACAGTTTATTTCATGCATTTTGCGGCTCTGGATTAGGTCCTTGCAAGTCTTTCTCTTTTCATGTTACAATTCTTATTTCTTATAACTTTAAATGAAAACCCATGTGGAAGATGGAGATGATGAGATGGTTCCATCTAAGTGTAAGTTGTAATTTCCGGCACAGAGCCATATGTAATGGAAGTGGCAAACAAGCATGCAGTTCACATTGATATTAAGCCTGGGTTGCACCAAGATATTTGTTAAAGTTAAAGTTACTGTAATATTTCACATTCTTCTCTAACTTTAACAGATTTCTTTAAGTTAGAAAATGATGTGAAATGTTACAATTGATGACTGCAACCTACAGACACCCATACAAAGACCAAGGTCAAAATGCAGATGCGTTACCACTCCTGAGGCCTAAGGTGCCTCTGTGCCGGAAATTACAGGGCCGTACATCACCACCTGACCGGAACACGATAGTGCTGAACACTACCATTTAGCGGCAAGTATATTAGGTAATGCGGTGGTGCCTACGCCCGCGAACTCCGTCACTGGAGCTCTACCAGTATATTAGGTAATGCGGTGGTGCCTACGCCCGCGAGCTCCGTCACTGGAACTCCACCACCAGTTAAGTTTGTAGGCCATACAAATATAACCATCGGCCTGGTCGTCACACATCGCGACTGACTGGATTCTCGTTATTTTATTTTTTTTCATTCATTTATTTCGAGTCACTAGAGCCCATATCAAATACAATAAACACATAAAATATAAAAATACAATCATATACTAATACTATACATATTATCTAAAACTAATCACCGATCACACACACTGTTATCGAGGCATACGTTTCGCCTCCCAAAATCTTCGGAAAACTACGCCTTCGGGCCAGAAGTCAGGACTGAAGAACATCTGCACATGTTTGGCAGGTGCACGCAACTTGAAGGAGGAGAAACCTGTGGGTCGGCTTGACTTCAAGGCTTCGATTTCCCCTTGTATTTGTCCCTCAGTACGTAGATCTCTGACGATCTTCTCCGTCTTATATTATATATTACGATTGAACGTCGGTGATGGTCGTTTTCTCGTTAAGACGTGAAAGATACACGAAGGCGTAAGGTTCGGCAGCTTTGAGTTGGGAAGCTGCTGATCCGGTAACTCGAAGGTTTCTATTTCGACGAGGACGACGTTTCCGATTCTCAACCAGGGTGAATCCGTCTTCATCGACCACTTTTTGCCCTGGTGCAGCAGCAACCGTTGCCTTAGGCTTCTTGGTATCAATAGCTTTCCGGGATCGGCTTGCGGCTTGTACATAAGACATCGCCTGCTGGCGCACTGGTCCAGGCTTCACAGGAGGTGCCAGCAAAGGCGGCGCAGGAGCACGTGATTTATGTGGACCGAGGTCATTTTGCGCGCGGTCATTACTCCTCGTTATTGTATTGTTGTCAGTCGCATCGAAACTGCTGATAGGTGAGGTATCAGGTTGTCACGTTACGTAGACTCGGCGGCGATAATGCAAGCGCAGCGTTTTCTTTACGCAAATCTGTTACCTCTATTTTTAGGTCCCTGCATGCTATTTCCGAGGCAATCTTCCCCGAATGTCTATAACTTCTTTCTGCAGCAGCACGATGTCTTTCAGCAGCCGCGTGACGTCAACATGATCGAACGTCACAGGTGGCAGCTTATTCAGATCTCGCGCTGCAAAAGTAGGCATATCGTCCGGATCAGTACATTTGAAAATCCGGATAATGACCTGTAGGTCCTTTTTTCCATGCCCATCTCTCTGTCTCGTTATGATTTTGATAGTTATAACAGAATAGTCGACGAGCACTCTTTTTGCCTCTAGGATCTCAGCCTCCGTATAACTAGATGTACAGATTTGCTCTAGACTGAACTCATCCATAACATCCAGTTTATTCTGAACGAAAGCGAGAAACTCGTAAGTAAGTAAGTAAGTAAGTATTTATTTGCATAAAATGTAGGTAACAATTGTTGGATGGAATTGATTATACTGGTAACCTAGTACATTTTGTCACAATGCGACGTGCAAATATTATTAAAATAATATCTAATAAACAATGTCAATCTTAATAAACGAAATTAATTACAATAAAATTAACGCAATTCATCAATTAAATAGTTAACTATAAAATATGAATAGTAAAATACCCAAATAGTGACATAATAATTGATATTCTAATTGTATGGTCAAATTTAAAATAATCAAAATTACGAATACAAAATGTCAGAAAAATGTGATGCATTACACACAGTCAAGATTTTTTTTTCATGTCAATACATTCTGATACAGAATAGAAGCACTTTTCGATTAACCATAATTTTACTCTTCTAACAAATATTCTAAAAGGTAAAGCTTTCATGTCTCGTTCACAATAACGGTGTCGGAACGCTTAGGTAGCGCCATGTTAACGTGACGAAATAATCACATTTCTGGTCATTGAAACAGCCGCTGTAATACGACCGTTCCAAATCATACCGCAAATGCAACTGATATGGGACCGTTCAAGTATTACGTAAGCAGATTTATTACAATTCTTTACCCTCCCATCCCCCTTGTCAGCAAAAGTAAGCAAAGCTCTTACCCCCTCCCCCCATGATTACGTAAACATTTTTCAATTAATGTATTGTTTCTTTTTTATATAATAATTATAATGTTATAATTATTATTTTAGAAATAAGAAAATAGATTTAGGATAGATATTAGATTTTACTGATGTAATAAGTAAATAACTACCGATGACGTAATCATCATCTAGACTCCCCTACCCCCCATGTCATCCAAAATAAGCAGAGCAAAGACCCCCCCGCCCCCCCATAGCGCTTACGTAATACTTGAAAGATACTTGAACGGCCCCTATAGTATAGTTATATTATGTTACTAGTATAGTTATGATATGTTCTTAGGTTTTCGCGAGCTACACTCATTGAAATAAAACTATTTTTTACGGATTTATCTCGCGTATATTAAACTAAAATGATTTTTAAAATCAACCCGACGTTTCGGTCGCTTTTCAGCTTCCGCGGTCCCGGGCAGACTGAGGTGACATTTGTCTGACAGAAGTTTGAAAAAATTATATGTAGCTACCTCCATAATTTAGTACTTGCTTGGCGGAGGATGATGTTGCTCTTTTTTATGTCTTTTTTGGAGCAATGCGCACACATACTGGTATCAGGTTGTTGTCTCTGCATCTCTTCAAAAACGTCAGGCCCGCCAACAACCGTGAGCGCCTGTTCTTCAGTTTCTCCAACCGCCGGTTGATTTTAAAAATCATTTTAGTTTAATAACGCGAGATAAATCCGTAAAAAATAGTTTTATTTCAATTAGTATAGTTATATTATGTATTTTAACAATATTTTTTTTACAAGTTTGTTATACAGATAATCTGCCTCAGTAGCCTTGTGGTAGTAGGCCACAACTACTACGCTGGAGGTCCTGGGTTCGATTCCCGGGTCGAGGGCTATCAGAGATAACGGTTTAAAATCCTTTATCTCTGGTTCTACTGAGATTTTTCCATTTTCTGGAAGTTTCCCAGTACCTCGGAGTTTGGTGATGCGCCCGGACATGGCAACAGGCTCGCCACTTGTTACATGGGCCAAAAAAGTAACCGGCGAATCGTGGGTGTTTGCATGTATGATTGCATTCACCTCTGCCTACCCCTTCGGGGACTACAGGCGTGAAGTTAAGTTTTTGTTATACAGATGTACCACCCATAAAACGACGCATGGCTTTTACAAGAGATCCGTGAGCGAGAAAAAATCTGAAGAGAAAGCCGGGCCGTCCGCTACTGGCATACTTGGTTATGGTGGCTTTCCTGTTGTCAAACACTTTCTTTGCGAGGTAAGAAAATCCCTACTTATATTTATATTTATTATTTATCCCTACTTCCCTACTAATATTATAAATGCGAAAGTAACTCTGTCTATCTGTCTGTCTGTTACCTTTTCACGTCCAAACGACTGAACCGATTTTAATGAAATTTGGTACAGAGATAGAGCTAACTTTGAGAAAGAACATAGGCTACTTAGTTTTTATAAAACTACATCAACGCGGGCGAAGCCGCGGGCAACAGCTAGTAATATTAAAATGCGAAAGTAACTCTGTCTGTCTGTCTGTCTGTTATCTTTTCACGTCCAAACGACTGAACCGATTTTAATGAAATTTGGTACAGAGATAGAGCTGACTTTGAGAAAGAACATAGGCTACTTAGTTATTTATAAAACGACATACACGCGGGCGAAGCCGCGGGCAACACCTAGTAATCTATACAACGTGTAACAGGATTAACTGTACAACCCGAAACTAGTTTGTACAGAACCGATAATCGAATCGATTTTAGGCATTTTTAATATAGGTAATATTTTTTCAAAATTAAATACAAGTACCTGGTTGACCGAGCTTCGCTCCGTAGACTAATGGTTCTTCAATTCATCAATAGATGGCGTTAGTCGTCGGTTGACCGAGCTTCGCTCCGTAGACTAATGGTTCTTCTATTCATCAATAGATGGCGTTAGTCGTCGGTTATGAAGAAAATATATTATTAACTTGGAACCGAGCGTTTCTTGGACCTGGAACCTAAATAAATCGATTTCTTGACCCGAAAAACCCCT
Source organism: Macrosoma leucophasiata (assembly GCA_036365455.1). NCBI lineage: Eukaryota > Metazoa > Arthropoda > Insecta > Lepidoptera > Hedylidae > Macrosoma > Macrosoma leucophasiata. The sequence goes on from JAWQUS010000015.1 coordinate 7,769,998, forward strand.
TATCTGTAAGTTGAAATAATGTGTCAAAGGTGATATATACGGACTATTTGTCTGTGAAAATGAAATTATGTTTTTTCTACTACTACTAACTATTCCTCTTTAATTTCTCATATTTTTTTACTTTTTAAACCTTCCCTGAGCCTTAAGAAATAATTCAAAACTAAAATTAACAAAATCGGTAGAGCCGTTCTCGAGTTTTAGCGAGACTAACGAACAGCAATTGATTATTTTATATATTATTATGTATTATATACATTGATATACAAAAAACCCAAGATGCACAGTCTCGAACAAACTTCGCACTCGAAACTGTCTTCAGTTGTACTTACGTAGTTATAGATAACTCATGACCTTTTTTTTTTTACAAAGTGAACCTTAGTTGTATATATTTAAGTTTTCTTTTCAAAACAATATGCAAAAAGTAAACAAATATTACGACCGAAATTCATGAGTGGCACAAGGAATTGAATGGAGTCAAATAAATTAATACTATATATAAATTATACTATAAATATTTTGTTTGATTTATTTTTATATCATAATACAGGTACATATTTTATTGAGTTTGTAAAATTTACGTTTACTTTTTTTAACTGTCTTATGCCCATATTACAATTTATATAGCTATGCAATATGAAATAATATTATTATGTTTTTAGTTTAATCATATATGTCAAAAAATATTCGGTATGTATTAAAATTAAATAAAAATGCAATAATAATAATTTTATTAATTAAATTAATTATTTTTTATTTTATTCAAATAATATCAAATCCATGACTTGTTAGTAATATTACAAAAAAAAATGGTCACTTAGTCTATGTCAATTATCAAATTATTAAAAACTGTAAATGTATGTAATACATAATAATATATTGTATTCATTTAAAAGTTAATTATTAAATAAATACTCTAAAAGAGAATGATTAAATTAGTAATAAAAAATTATGTATGATTTTAAAAAACGGCTGAATTCGACTCCATTGAAAAGTCAAGAACAGAGCCGTTTGTATTATACGACTAAAACAAAAAGAGCCTCTAATACGTTTCTATGACCGTAGACCGTATAACTATTGAAGTTTTCCGTATTATACTTAGATCGATGAGTGAAGTTTTAAACAAAATTAAATCAAAATCAATTCAAAATCGCTATATTTACTCATTTATATTACAAATGTAAATCAATAGTCTTTTAATTACCGAAAGTATGAGATCCATCCGTTTTCATCGGTATAGACGTATTATTTTTACAATTTTTAACGGAACACTTCGGCATTTTTGACTTACGAACTGCACTAAGACGTGATACTATTTGAAATGAGCGCTAAACTTTCATTTTAGCGCTATTTGCGAGCGAACGGTTTTGAGACGCTGAGTGTGCATCTTGAGTTTTTTGTATATCAATGATTATATACTACGTGTACAGGATTGCGGACGATCGTACCTACATTGGACGTATCTACAAGTCCACCGACGAATGAAACACGCCAACGAAAACTTCATGTACAAGTGCAATCAGTGTGAACTCACCTTTCCTAACAGGTATGTGTTAGTTGTGATTTTTAGGGTTATTTATTTATTTGTTTAATATCAATTTAGCACACAAAACAGATAACAATTTCATTTTACATTCCGGAATTTGTATAAAAGTAAAGATCTAAATTGTAATCTGTTTGGACTATTTGTATGGGAAAATAAAATTGTAGTTTTTACTATATCCCTGCAATTTTTTCATATTTTCTTACCTTTTAAACCTTCTCTGGACTTCCAAAAATCATCCAAAACGAAAATTAGCCAAATCGATCCACCCGTTCTCAAGTTTTAGCAAGACTAACGAACAGCAATTAATTTATATATATATATAGATTTCTATATATTTTGTCAGTTGGAGCGCCGCGTACCACAGGAAGAAGTTCCACGGCACAACTTGCACGGAAGATGGCGGAGCTACGAAAATAAGAAAGACGGATTACAGGTGAATTGAACATAACCGGTCAAGTTTTCAAAATGTGTGTGTGTGTGTGTGCGTGTGCGTGTACATGTGAGAGTGCGGTTGCGTGTGCATGAGCGAGTGAGTGTAAGTGTGCGTGTGCGTTTGCATGTTAGTGTGCGTATTAGTGTGTGAGAGTGTTTATGTGCGTGTACGAGTGTGAGTCACAGTGCGTGGGCGTTTGCTTGTACGTGTGACTTTGAGTGTAAGTATGAATGGGTGTGCGTGTGCGTTTGCATGTTAGTGTGCGTGTTAGCGTACGTGTGCGTTTGCGTATCAGTGTGCGAAGACGGGAGCGTGACCGAGTGCGTGAGCGTATGAATGTGCCTGTGCGCATGAGGGTGCGACTTTGTGTGCGTCTGAGAGTGCGAGTGCGTGTGCGTGTGTGTGTGTGTGTGCGTGTGTGTCTATGGAAACTTTATATTTAATTCTATAATTCCTTGTGTATAGGATTCCTTGTCGAGACTGTGAAGAGATATTACCCAACAAGACGGCGTTGTACAAGCACAGGAAGAAAGAACACAGCGATGGTATCCTTGATCCAGATGGTTAGTATTTTTTTTTTTTAATTATTGTAAAAAGTATTATATTTTCACTCCTGTAATACCCGAAGGGGTAGGCAGAGGTAAATGCATGTATCCGAAAATACATGTAAACACCCACGATTCGCCGGTTGCGTTTTGGCCCATGTAAACAGGTGGCGAGCCTGTCGACATCTCTGGACACATAACCAAACTCCGAAGTACTGGGAAACTTCCAAAAAAAATATCAGAGATAAAGCATTTTACATCGTATTATCTGATAGCCCCCGACCTGGGAATCGAACCCAGGATCCTAGCGTAGTAGAAGTGGCTACCATTAAGCTACAGAGGCAGTATGTTGGGGATTTTGCCAACTCTTCAATAAAAACTCCAAAATGTGATTAAAATACGTGTATTGTCTCCGATATGAGCAAAGGTGGAAGACACAATGAATCTGACTATGATTTTTATATAAAACCTTATGAAACAGTTCTAGCTAAAATGGTGCGAATAACGTTGCTAATTAATTCGAGCAGGCGCTATGCTCGAACATGCCCCCAGACGTTGGAAGCAGCAGGGGTGCTTTCAACTATACAGGATCTACAGGTAGTGGGCAAATCCGGTTAAATGCTCTTCTTATAGTGCCAGCTGAGGTTTTGATATCTACCACACGTACTATTCCATCTGAACCTGGATGAACGGCGACAACTCTTCCCAACCTCCATTTAAGGGGAGGTAAATGGTCTTCCTTCACGACGACCAAGGAGCCCACTTTAAGTGAATCGTGGCCAATATACCACTTCGTTCTCTGCTGTAGCTCAGACACAAACTCCTTACTCCAGCGAGTCCAAAAATGCTGTCGCAGCTGCTCAATCCGTTGGAAGCGTGACAGCGAATGAGTGGCATGATCATGAAAGTCTCTCTGCGGAAGTGACGTAAGCGGCCGGCCAACAAGAAAATGTCCCGGAGTCAACGGGGTGTTATCTGCTGGGTCGGAAGACAGCGGCGTTAGGGGACGTGAGTTCAAGATCGCCTCGATCTGGACTAACACAGTGTTAAGCTCTTCAAAAGTTAGGTTACAATTTCCCAACACTCGCCTAAGATGATATTTTGTCGACTTAACACCTGCTTCCCAGAGTCCACCAAAATGAGGAGTATACGCAGGGATAAAATGAAACTGAATCCCGTCAGTAGCCAATTGTTCAGCCAAAGAATTACTATTAGATTTAAGAAACTTTGAAAGTTCGTTACAGGCTCCAACGAAAGAGGTACCGTTGTCGGAGTAGATTCTATTGGGCTTTCCCCGTCGCGAGATAAATCTGTACAAAGCTAACATATACTTGTTGCTAGTTAAGTCACTCACCACCTCTAGGTGAACAGCCTTGGTTGTAAAACAAACAAATATTGCAATGTACACTTTTACCAGCCTACACCCGCGACCTTGCCTATTTGCAGCCATAATCGGACCGGCATAATCCACACCAGTGCAATCAAAAGGATAACCACCTGGTAGGAGGCGCTGCTGTGGTAAATTACCCATCAAAGGAGTGATCGTTCTACCCGACATGCGACAACAACGCACACAATTACGATAACAACTCTTAGCTAATCTTCGTCCACCAATAGGCCAGTAGGCATCTCTTATCGAAGCTAGCAAATGTTGAGGGCCTGCATGCATCAACTTCACATGTTCATATTCAAAAAGTAATTTTGTAAATTTATGAGTGGACTGTAAAATTATAGGATACTTTTTCTCAAATAAAAAGTTTGAATTTGCTAAGCGACCTCCCACACGCATAATTTTATTACTATCTAAAAACACATTAAATTTCTTAAGGGCGCTTTTATTAGGCAAATTCTGATTATTTATTAAAAGTTTATATTCAGAGAAAGATTCTCTTTGTACGATAACAATTATAAGGTTAAATGCATCTTGCAACTCTGATTGCGACAAAAAGGTACTAGTTGGTTGTACTTTCCTACATAATTTAATAAATCGTAAAACAGTTGCTATACTACGGATAAGCCTTGAATAACTGGAATATCTATTAAAATCAATCAATGCATCACATTGATCATTATTACTCACACGAGCACTCATAGAAATTTGCGATCGAATTTCAGGCAGTCTGTCTGATTCTAATTTTTTATGTCGAGAAGGCCAATGAGACTGATCTAGTTTTAAGAAATCAGGACCCCTCCACCACAAATCCAACGATTGTAGAACACTTATATCCACGCCACGAGATACAAGGTCTGCAGGGTTCATGTTGGTTGGGACGTGTCTCCAAGTACAGTGCCCCGCCTTATCCAAAACTTCAGCAACGCGATTGCGAACAAAGGGCTGAAGCTTGGAAGGCAACATCTGTAACCACCCTAAGACGACAGTGGAGTCAGTCCAACAATAAACACAACTAAACTTTAACCGCAGTGAACATGAAATTTTCTCGCACAAACGAGCTCCTACTACAGCACCACACAATTCCAGTCTTGGAATGGTGGTAGGCTTAATCGGTGCTACTCGACTCTTAGCGATCAACAATCTTACCATGTATTCACCCGTCTCAGTAGTACTGCGCACATATGCGCATGCACCATACGCATGCTCAGATGCGTCTGTGAATACATGAAGTTCTAATTCAGTATTATATGTATTACACAAAACGAGACGTGGAACACGGAAATTACTAATGAGTGGCAATCCATTTACAATAACATTCCAATTCAAATTAAGTGTGGAAGTTAATGGCTCATCCCATGAGAGTTTATCTAACCACATCTGTTGTAACAACATTTTCATAGTAATGACACAAGGTGATAAAAGTCCAAGGGGGTCATATATACGAGCGATAGCAGAAAGTATGTCACGCTTAGTAACAAAATCCTTAGAAGGTACCGTCGAACAAGAAAAACCTAATTCATCAGAGCTCGTGAACCAGTCAAGCCCTAACAGTTTGTTGGGTTCAGTAGACCCTATATCTAAATTTAATGCTGACTGAGAAGCTCCGCATGTCAATTCAGGTACGTTGGACCTCCATTTTCTAAGTGGCATGCAAGCTGATGCCAGTGCGTTGGTGACTTCTGTGCGAATAAACATAACTTCACTTATGTCATCACCACCAGTCAACAAATCATCGACATAGAAGTCGTGCTCAATAATTTCAGCAATTTTCTCTCTGTCACACATGGCCGAAGTATCTACAGAACAATGGGTAGTTTTGATATCATTATTTCGATAATCTATCCCTAATTGTTTTAGGCAACGTGTGGCAAGAAATGGTGCACTGGCTGTGCCATACGTGACAGTGTTCAATTTATATAATTTGACTGGATCACAAACATCATCACGCCATAGAATCTGCTGCAGGAACCTATCGGAGGGGTGTACATATATACATCTATACATCTTCGCAATATCAGCTGACAGAACAAATTTATGTTGGCGAAAACGGAGGAGTATAGATATCAAATCGTCCTGCACCGTAGGTCCTACCATCTGCATATCATTTAAAGACACACCTGAGGAAGTAGCACAACTCGCATTAAAAACTACACGCAGTCTTGTAGTAGTGCTACACTCGCGTAATACCCCGTGGTGCGGTATGAAATACCCATCTTTATTTTTTATTTCGGTCATATGTCCTAATGTCTCATACTCAGACATGAACTCACGATATAATTTACCGAAATCGGGCTTTGATTTAAGTTTTCGTTCCATAGAATATAAACATTTGGCAGCTCTTTGGAACGATTCACCCAAAACATAAGAACTTTTCTTTAAAGGAATACGTACACAAAAATGACCACTATCTAGACGTGTCGTATTTTTGATAAAATCCTCCTCACACAATTTTTCTTCCGGTAAATAAGAAAAAGATTGTGAGGCTAAATCTTCTATATTCCAAAATTTTACTAAATCGTTATGAATTTTAATCAAATCAACGTTATTAGAAGAATCAGTTAAAGTAAAATTGCATGAAAGATTGTTTGACGCGTATTTAGCGTTTTTATAGATAACAGGACCTGAAACAATCCATCCTAATAATGTTTCACATAGAACTGGCTTACCTATACCTAATTTAATTGTTTTCGAACCTACCAAGTCCCAAAAGAGATCAGCACCTATTAAGATGTCTACATCTGAAGGTTCGTAAAACGTAGGATCGGCTAAGCAAATATTATTGGGAATGTTCAAATGTGAAATGTCTACTTCACGACTGGGCACCGCACTCATTAATGAAGGCAAAACGAAACAATAAAACTGAGCGCTATAGCTATCGTTCAGTGACGTCATTTTTACATGACATATTTTGCCTACGTGAGAACTCACGTTATTGATGCCACAAACTGAACCATTCACCTCATTCGTATCTAAATTAAGCTGATTACATAGTTTCTCAGTCATAAAACATGATGTGCTACCGCTATCAAGCATGGCTCGCACGACGTGCTCACGATCATTTTGATCACATAACTTAATAAGAGCGGTAGACAATAGCACTCCCCGATGTTTACGCTCACCAATAGATGCACTAAGATCCGCCGATAAGGATAGATTATTAGCGCTTGCACTCTTCGAATGATACGCATCAGTGCACGCTGCAGCGTCAGCGGGTGACGACGTCAACACGGAACGGGATGAGTGTGATGACATTTTATTGACAACATTACCAGAATTCGTAGTACCTTTGTTCTCCGACCAGTGAATTAACGTGTTATGCCTACGTTTACATATCTTACACCCTGGCCTTTTGCATCGGTTAGCAAAGTGACCTGTACGAAAACAATTATAACATACTTTATAATTAGGTAATAACTTAATACGGGCGTCTATACTGAGTGCTAAGAATTGTGTGCAATTACTCAAAGTGTGATCAGCTTGACAATGCGGACATAACTTATTTACTTCACCGCTATAATTATCAGAATGTTGTGATGCAAATAAAGATTTTATTTTATTGGAACTCGAGTGAAACTTAACTGGATTAATATTATTTCGTGATGATTCTAATGTCTCAATGAAATCAGCGCGATTACGAATAAATTGCATAAACAACTCAAAAGTTATATAGCTGTTTGCATCTAATCGACTTTTGTGTTGCTCCCACTCACGGTAGGTATGCTGATCTAGTTTTCGAGTAACTATGTATATTAATAAAGTGTCCCAATACTTTACATGTTCACCTAGTGATTCTAAAGCACGTAAGTTTTTATTAAGCTGGTCAATCAAACCCTTTAATGCGACAGATGCCTCCTTAGTAATGGCATTTAGGTTAAATAGGGATGACACATGATTTTGTACTAACAACCTTTGATTGTCGAAACGATCACATATAAGGTTCCAAGCTATATCGTAATTACTGGCTGAGAACTCAATCGCATGGATAACAACCACAGCAGATCCTTCCAACGACGCACGCAAATAATGAAATTTATTTATTTTGTCAATTTCGTCATTGCAATGAATGAGACTAGTAAAAGTGTCACGAAACTCCAACCAATTGCTGTAATTACCATTAAACTTTGGTAGCTGTATAGTAGGTAACTTAACAGGCTTACGTTGACTAATACGGCTGCATTTTTCACTACTCATCGAAGTGTTATCATTGTTGTACTTACATAGCAAATCCTGAGACCTAGACAGTGCCTGATAGTACAATGATTCAAATTCAGCACGCTCAGAAAATTGAATCTTGACATCTTCGGCTAAACATTCCAATCGCAACTGTACCTCATCATACTGATCATATAAGGATTCCATTTTTCCCATTCGTAACTGTAATTCTTTAACCTCACAACTAGTTAAGTCTTTGTCACATGATGCATCAAGATAATTAATAAACGCAGTCAAGCGACCCTTGAAGCTTCCTCGTTTTTTAACTAGTTCCTTTTCTTCGGACATACTGGGAAATAGGTGTAGTCGACCTGGAATTTATATAATAACAAGCTTAGTTACAGTGTATAATAATTGTCTAGATATGTACCTACGGACAAAAGTAATCTTTTTAAAAACTAACAAACAATGTTGAATATTATTGTAAATAGTTATTGATCTCTGTAAATATGTAAATACAAATAAGTTTGAAACAATGTAACCTTTGGTATGATTTCAATTATTCAGTAGCAAAATACAACACATCAAACGTCGGGATTTAACGACAATACATCATTTTTTTTAATTTAATAAGCACATTATAATGGATTATTACGGTTTTATTCGCAAAAGTATAGTTTTAAATCAATCTAACACCAACTGAGAGTTAATATTACCTACCTATGCACTATGCAATAAATAACCCAATATACAATTTAAAATGTAGTAAAATAACTACTGTACCTAAATAATTATTAGAATACATATAATTGTAATAACAATGCGATTATTTTTACACTTTTAACACAATATGCACTGAGGTTAAAATTAACAAAAAATCAGATAAAATCGCACTAACCTTTTAAATATCCTTAAATACGGTTAAATACTACCTGATCGAGTGTTGGGTGATGATATCTTTACGAAATTAAACTTAACACCGTAAAATTGTAGAAATTTGTATATCCACGTTGCTGGCGAAGTAACCTCACGGCAATTCCAACAATTATTAATTTTCTGATTATTCTCCGCTTCCATAAAATCCGGCTCGGTACGGACCAAAATGTTGGGGACTTTGCCAACTCTTCAATAAAAATTCCAAAATGTGATGAAAATACGTGTATTGTCTCCGATATGAGCAAAGGTGGAAGACACAATGAATCTGACTATGATTTTTATATAAAACCTTATGAAACAGTTCTAGCTAAAATGGTGCGAATAACGTTGCTAATTAATTCGAGCAGGCGCTATGCTCGAACACAGTAATAATAACTCACTTCACTGGTGGTAGAGCTCCAGTGACGGAGCTCGTGGGCGTAGGCACCACCGCATTACCTAATATACTTGCCGCTAAATGGTAGTGTTCAGTACTATCGTGTTCCGGTCAGGTGGTAATGTACGGCTCTGTAATTTCCGGCACAGAGGTATAATAACACTTTAGGTCTCAGGAGTGGTAACGCAACTGCATTTGACCTTGGTCTTTGTGTTGTGTCCATAGGCTGCAGTCATCACTTAAAATCAATGTGAATTGCATTCTTGTTAACCCCTTCCATTACATTAAAAAATAATAATGGATGGCGATTATCAACATCATGGGATCCCATACTTAGCAAGATGAAATCCCAGCCGCAGCAGTCTGCAAGACCTCAAGATACCATAAGTAATTATTGTGTTAATCCTGAACGCTACGCAAGGCGTTTACGAAATCGATGGAGGTAGCTACATATAATTTTTTCAAACTTCTGTCAGACAAACGTCACCTCAGTCTGTCCGGGACCACGGAAGCTGAAAAGCGACCGAAACGTCGGGTTGATTTTAAAAATCATTTTAGTTTAATATACGCGAGATAAATCCGTAAAAATAGTTTTATTTCAATGAGTGTAGCTCGCGAAAACCTAAGAACATATCAAATAATAATGATTTCTTTTTTCCCTTCTGACCTACTGGCCTTCTTTCTTTCATACATGGACTGTTTACTGTTCAAACGTTTTTTTTCCCATTGCAACATTGGAAAGTATACTCGTGTTATATATCGTAACAGCTCCTATTATATAACTTTTTTTTTAGATATTCTGTCGCAAAACGAACGCACAGCTTGTTCCAAGTGTGGTCACAATTTTCAAGATTCTAGTGCCTTGCAGAAACACCTAACGTAAGTGAAAAATGTTATTAATTGTTTTTATATTATTTCGCATTAACACAAGCTTGTGAAATATATTTTATTTTAAAGAAAAATGGAAAGAAAAATTTGACTTCAGGCGAGACTCGAACTCGCGGCCTGCTGGGAATCTAGTCCAGCCGCTCTTCCAATTGAGCTACTGAAGTCCTGCCTGATTTGTCAAATCTTTCCTTCACATTTATTGCCTTGCTTTATGGTAGCAGTAGCGCCATCTATTGCCAACCATGCTAGAGCGGCTGGACTAGATTCCCAGTAGGCCGCGAGTTCGAGTCTCGCCTGAAGTCAAATTTTTCTTTCCATTTTTCTTTAAAATAAAAGAAAAATGTTATTGTTTATACAATGTTAACTTTATCGTTTTATACGTAACTGTACAAAGACACTGTTTAATAGCCGCCTATTGTACTGTACAATAGGCGGCCTTATCGCTATATGAGCAATTTCTAACACACAACCTTTGGGTAGAGGAATAGTGGTGTGATATATGAGATGTCATATAAATATAATGAAACAAAAACGATATTCAGACGACATCGACTGCCTCCGTAGCCTAGTAGTAGCAGGCCACTACTTCTACGCTGAGGTCCTGGGTTCGATTCCCGGCTAGGGGGTTATCAGAGATAATGGTGTAAAGTTCTTTATCTCTGCTTCTAGTGGGATTTTTCCATTTTTTGGAAATTTTCCAGTACCTTGAAGTTTGGTGTAATGTGTCCGGAGATGTCAACAGGCTCGCCACCAGTTACATGGGCCAAAAAACGTCACCGACGAATCGTGGGTGTTTGCATGTATGCTTAAATGCAAGCATTTACCTCTGCCTACCTTTCACATTGATGTTAAGTGATGACTGCAGCCTATAGACACTTACATAATGACCAGAGGTTAAAATGCAGATGCGTTGCCACTCCTGAGACCTAAGGTGTTATGCCTCTGTGTCGGAAATTACAGGGCCGTACATTACCACCTGACCGGAACACAATAGTGCTGAACACTACCATTTAGCGGCAAGTACATTAAGTAATTCGGTGGTGCCTACGCCCGCGAGCTCCGTCCCTGGAGCTCTACCACCAGTAGACTATATGCTTGTTTGTCATGACCTAAAAAACATATTCCATTGTTTTAATTTCTCCGTCCATGTATTCGTATATTTTTTTATCTACAGGGAAGTACACGGCCATGAAAGTGAGGGTCCACTCCAACGCTCGTATCTGTCGACGCGGCCAGTTAGCTTGCCACGGTTTGTATATCATACGGTATTATAGCTTTTTTTTTTATTTATTTATAATAAAAACAAGTGTTCATATAATTGGGTGTGGGAACTCTTCTTTTAAGTTGTAGTAACTTGTGTTAGAAGAATCCCCTCTCAGCTGCGGTGTTTCACAGTATTAAACAGGTAATAAACTTATAAAACTAAATTAAACTTATAAAACTAAATTTCGAAAGCACTTTGATCACATGGAGTACATGATTATAACTACTTGACACGAATCAATTTTATTATTACTAAATAATATTATTTTAAAAGAGACTACTTAGACAAAGGTCTGTAAAAGACGAAATGGACATTCTACTGATACATATTTAAATTATTTAAGTATATATAGTAAACTATTTACTTGGTATAATATACATTTATTTATTAACAGTGACATAGTTGATAATATTTAAATAATACAGCAGCCTATAGACACTGACACCAAGACCAGAGGTCAATATTTTTTTTTTTTTTTTCAGAAACAGTTATTCCATAAACCATTCGTTTTCCGTAAAGTAGGTAGTTACAATAGTTTCAACCCTAGGAATAACTATCTAGCTATCGTACACCAGCGCTGTAGTGCCAACTACAGCAATCAGCTGAGATGGGTACCATTTTTTTGGTCTCACACATACATCATGCCGGTAGTTGTGTTAAGTTGTTTATGTATCTTCCCAAAAAATATAGGAAATTACTGGCTACGCTGATAGCCTATAATATTAACAATGTTATATGTAATATAGCAAATGCTATTAGTAGTTTAGAGAGTAACATAAGTGTTATCAATAATTTTATGAATGACGTAGAGTGTAATAGCATCCAACCCTTGATGACATCTGCCAACACCAGGGACTCTGAGTATTCTCTGGCTCAGGGGGGAAATACAAACTGTACATCCTCGCTGACTGGTGTGGGCGGAGGCGTCTTGGGTTGCACTCTCAATTATTTAAACTAGATTTTAAGACAGAAGAAGTTATCAATATTGAACATACTAATAAACCGGTATCTTCTGGCATTTGCACTTTTAATAAAGTCAACAGTTTGGTAGTATTACACCAAAATATTCAAGGGTTGCATTCCAAGTTATTGGAATTAGAACTAGTTCTGGAGAAATTCCAGTATGACATTGTTTGTTTAACTGAACATTGGTTAAAAGAAAATCAAATCATGATTAATTATAAGAATTATTCTGTTGTTAGTTGTTACAATAGAAAAGTTATGCAACATGGTGGCACTTTAATTTTGATAAAAAACTCAATTAAATCCAGGGAACGTAAAGACATAGTTGAGTTATCGATTGAACATATTGTAGAAGTTTCTTGTGTTGAGCTGGATAAGCATATAATAGTGTGCGTTTATAGACCACCAAATTATCAGAATTTGAATGTGTTTGAGTCCACTATGGAAGATTTGTTAAAAAAACTATGTTCAGGTAGAAAGTCTGTAATTGTATGTGGTGATTTTAACATTAATATTTTAGAAAATAATTCAAACAGCAATAGGTTACTGAATCTATTTAAATCATTCAACTTACGCAATGTTTTTTTGGAACCCACCCGAGTGAGCCCAACCTCGGCAACTTGTATAGATAATATCTTTTGTGAATGTAAATATATATCTACAAATATTGTTAACTATTTGCCATCTGATCATAGCGGCCAGACAATTACTTTTGAAGTAGATAAACCTTCCAGCAAAATTGAAAAAACACATAGACCAGTAACATCTGTTAGATTGAATAACTTCAATAATATTTTAAAAGAAAAATTATATTTTCAAAATTTTGACATAAGTAGTGCAAATGATTTTTATGCACAATTTTTTGATACTATTAATACACATTTTAATAATATCTTTAAAATTAGAACAAGAACCGCAAAGTATAAATTTAGTTTTTGTGACTGGGCAACTGATGGCATTCGAAGAAGTAGGGAACGATTATTTGAACTTTATGGTCTTAAAACTTATATGCAAAATCCAAATTTAAACAAGTATGTCGCTACATATTCAAAAATTTTTAAAAGTGTATGTAAAAACGCAAAGTCAATTTATATAAGCAATAAAATTAAAAATGCAGACGATAAAATGAAGGTGACCTGGAAAATAATAAATAGTGAAACGGGCAAAAACAAGCGGTCTGAAAATCGTGTCCTTTTGGAGACACCACAGGGTATTTTAGGCTCAGATTTAGACATTGCTACACACTTTGAAGATTACTTTGCTAATATTCCATTCAAAATTACGCCACCTTTAAATTCTTCTACTGGAATATCGATTGACATTCTTAAAAGGAACGTAGAGCCTTGTCATATTAAATTAACTTTTAGTCATATTAGTTCACAAACAATCATATCCACATTTAATCAGCTCAAAAACAAAGCTACTGAAGATATTTATGGTATGTCTATTAAAGTGTGTAAATCGATTATTAGTACTGTAGCGCCTTATTTATCTTCAATTTTTAATTTATGTATTGAGCAGGGAATCTTTCCGGATTTGTTAAAACTGAGCAAAGTCGTACCATTATTTAAATCAGGGGATAGTAAAGACCCGAATAATTATAGGCCGGTATCTGTTCTTCCCGTTATTAGTAAAGTTTTCGAGAAAGTGATACTTAATCAATTGCTGCAGCACTTTAATAAAAATAAGATCTTACACCACCAACAATTTGGTTTCACAAAAGGTTGTAATACAGTTGATGCCGGTGTTGCTCCACTTAAACATATTTATGAAGCTTGGGAAGATTCGCAGGATGCTATAGGAATCTTTTGCGACCTTTCAAAAGCATTTGACTGCGTGGACCATAATACGTTAATGTGCAAACTTGAGCACTATGGCCTTGGATGTAAAGCCCTTCGACTTATTAAATCATATCTAGAAAACCGGGAACAGAAAATACAAGTTAACGGAGTAAAATCACCAGGCTCTAAAGTAGAAATGGGTGTACCACAGGGCTCGATATTAGGTCCATTTCTGTTTTTAGTATATATAAATGATTTGCTCCATTTGATGCCCATCAGTGAGCCTAAAACAATTTTATTTGCCGATGATACCTCGCTGGTCTTTAAAGTGAATAGAAAAGAACCAAATTATGATACTATTAATAAAGCCATACAAGAAGTACATAATTGGTTTACAGTAAATAATCTTGCATTAAATAGTAAAAAAACTAAATGTATTCGTTTTACTCTTCCAAATGTCAAAAGTAAAGAAGGGGAAATATTCTTCAACAATGATAAAACACAATTTGTTAGTGAAGCTGTCTTCTTGGGTATAACGCTTGATTCAAAATTGCAATGGGGTCCTCATATTAAACTGTTAGGAAAACGTCTAAGTTCTGCTGCTTATGCCGTCAGGAAGATTAGACAGTTAACGGATGTCGACACTGCGAGACTCGTTTATTTCAGCTACTTTCACAGTGTCATGTCCTACGGTATTTTGTTGTGGGGTCGGGCAGCTGAAATTGATTCAATATTTATATTACAAAAGAGAGCTATTAGAGCGATATATAACTTAAATAGTCGTGACTCCTTGAAAGAATTATTCAAGCAAATAAATATAATGACGGTCCCTTGCCAATATATTTATGAAAATATATTGTATGCTAGGAAAAACTTGCACTTATTTAAGAAAATTAATGATATACATACTTATAATACCAGAAATAAAAATAAATTAGTATTTCCAAGTTTTCGCCTATCGAAAACACATAAATGTTTCTTAACATGTTGTATACAGTTTTATAACAAAATTCCGTCCAACATTCTTGAACTTACAGATAATAAATTTAAGTCATGTATTAAACGCACACTATGTAAAAATGCGTACTATAGACTCGATGACTATCTAAAGGATAGAGATGCCTGGACAAATGCTGGTCTAGCTCCACAAGACTAAACAATAATTTTGTGAAATGAATGTGCATTGTACTTGATATTGTAAAACATAGTTATAAGTTAGTTAGAAAATAGTTTTAAGGAACATATTTTGAAAAGACCCTACTGAGTTTTGTTTTGGCAGGTTTTTTCTCAGTAATGTGGGCTTTGGAACTCTGCCAGTGAATGACAAAGAATGTCCCATATTTTTTTGTTTAGTCTTATCTTGCTGTTTGTAAAAGAGAGTATGGAACATTCTGTTGATACCTATTTTTATTATTAAGTATTTTGGACTATTATTAATTTATTTACTTTGACATATTAATCAACGTATCAGTTGTTATTCGCTTTAATTTTATATTTGTAATTTGACCTATCACAAGCAAATTCTATTATTTCCAAGTGATTAAATGAATTTTTGAGTTTGAGTTTGAGTTTGTTTTTATTATTGTTTTTTTTTTTTATTATTATCATTTGTTTATTTAGTGTGTGTGTGTGTGTCAAAAAATAAACTATTTCTTTCTTTCTTTCTATCGTAACTTCACGCCTGTATTCCCCTAGAGGTAATATTCCATGAAAAAAAAATATTTTGAAGTGAAGTCTTCTTTAGCATTTCAGCTACTTTCACAGTGTCATGTCCTACGGTATTTTGGCTGTGGGGACGGGCAGCTGAAATTGATTCCATATTTATATTACAAAAGAGAGCTATTAGAGCGATATATAACTTAAATAGTCGTGACTCTTTGAAAGAATTGTTCAAGCAAATAAATATAATGACGGTTCCTTGCCAATATATCTATGAAAATATATGTATATATGCTAGCAAAAACTTGCCCTTATTTAAGAAAATTAATGACATACATACTTATAATACCAGAAACAAATATAAATTGGCATTTCCAAGTTTTCGCCTATCGAAAACACATAAATGTTTCTTAACTTGTTGTATACAGTTTTATAACAAAATTCCGTCCAACATTCTTGAACTTACAGATAATAATTTGAAGTCATGTATTAAACGCACACTATGTAAAAATGCGTACTATAGACTCGATGACTATCTAAAGGATGGAGATGCCTGGACAAATGCTGGTCTAGCTCCACAAGACTTTCAACAATAATTTTGTGAAATCGTGAATTGTACTTGATATTGTAAAACATAGTTATAAGTGTCATATTGTGAAAATAGTCGTAAGGAACATATTTTGAAAAAAACCCTACTGAATTTTGTTTTGGCAGGTTTTTTCTCAGTAATGTCGGCTTTGGAACTCTGCCATTGAATGTCAAAGAATGTCCCATATTCTATTGTTTAGTCTTGTCTTGCCGTTCTTAAAAGAGATTATGAAACATTCTGTCCATATCTATTTTTATTATTAAGTATTTTTGGACCATTATTTCTTTTTTGTTTACTTTTACATATTAATCAACGTATCAGTTGTTATTCGCTTTAATTTTGTAATTTGACCTATCACAAGCAAATTCTATTATTTCCAAGTGATAAAATAACTGCCTCAGTAGCGTAGTGGTAGCAGGCCACTACTATTACGCTGGAGGTCCTGGGTTCGATTCCCGGGTCGGGGACTATCAGGGATAACGGTTTAAAATTCTTTATCTCTGCTTCTATTGGGGTTTTTCCATTTTCTGGAAGTTTCCCAGTACCCCGGAGTTTGTTTATGTGCCCTGAGACGGCAACAGGTTCGCCACCTGTTACATGGGCCAAAACGTAACCGGCGAGTCGTGGGTGTTTGCATGTATGATTGAATGCATGCATTTACCTCTGCCTACCCCTTCGGGGATTATAGGCGTGAAGTTACGTGAAATAAATTTTTGAGTTTGAGTTTGCATCGTTGTGATTTGATATGATTCTATTATTTTGTAGACATCGTCAAACGAACGCTGAGAGGCAAAAGAAACAACAGAGTACTCATATTGCAGTTATACAAGTAAGAATTTGTTTTTTTTTTTACTTCTTGAAATGGAAAATAAGCATTTCTTTAATGATATATAAGTGGCAAACAAGCATGCAGTTCACTGATGTTAATTTGATGACTGCAGCCTATAGACACCCACACCATGACCAGAGGTTGAAACGCAGATGCGGTCCCACTCCTGAGGCCTAAGGTGTTATGCCTCTGTGCCGGAAATTACAGGGCCGGACATTACCACCTGACCGGAACACGATAGTGCTGAATACTACCATTTATTAAGTAATACGATGGTGGCAATTATATTAGGTAATGCGATGGTGCCTACGCCCGCCAGCTCCGGCACTGGAGCTCTACCACCAGTAAAAAAGCATACATTAATGGTAAGATGTCGCTACACCCTTAATAATTGACGTCGTATCTTTATTTCTTCCCTTATAACACGTGCGAGTGAATTTAGAAATAAAAGTGCGAGTCGGACTCGCGCACGACGGGTTCCATACAAAAAAAAATGTCTAAAAATGACATTTATTGTAAGCGAGCCTCTTTTACTGTTTACTCTATTTTTATTCAATCTATCTATCTAATACCTTTAAACGAGCAATTCTTGTATATATATATATATATAGAAACGCTCGGTTCCAAGTTAATAATAAATTTTCTTCATAACCGACGACTAACGCCATCTTTTGATGAATAGAAGAACCATTAGTCTACTAACGTTAGTCGTATTTTTAGCAAAGAAGAAGTGTTTGATTTGAGGTTAGACCAAAAAAATCAATTGTCTTTATTCATATTTCTTCAGTATGCAATTCATACTAAATATAATTTTCAAAAATCGCTACGAAGCAAAGCTCGGTCAACCAGGTACTTATTTATTATGAGAAGTAATATACAAAAATAAAATTGTGCGAAAATTTTGAGTGTCTACCTGCTTCCGTTATTATTATTAGCAAAGTTGGGCAACAAACGAATGAATGACAAAGAATGACTCTTTTTCTTTTCTTTTTACTCTTTGTTATCAGTTTGTAAAGGGGAATAGAGACATTCTACTGATATACTTTTACATTAGTTTATTACATTTAGTTTTATCTTAGTGATATTCTTGACTTTACATATATTTCTTATCTTGTTTGACATGTATATCAATTGTTATTCGCTTTAATTTATTTTGTTTGTTTTTGACGTGTCATAAGAGGTGCCTGTCACCCTAAATGAATAAATGAGTTTCTGATTCTGATTCTGAAACACGTTTATTGTATGAACCCTCCCTAAATATTTTAATTTTTTATTTTTAGTATTTGTTGTTATGCGTCAGCGGAAATACATAATTTGTGAAAATTTCAGCTTTCTAGCTATCGCGGTTTATGAGATACAGCCTGGTAACTGATAGAAGGACGGTGAGACTTTTTAGGTACGGAACCGTAAAAATGGATAGAAAAATATGCCTCAGTAGCCTAGTGGTAGCAGGCCACTACTACTACGCTGAGGTCCTGGGTTCGATTCCCGGGTAGGGGTTATCAGAGATAATGGTGTAAAGTTCTTTATCTCGGCTTCTATTGGGATTTTTCCATTTTCTGGAAATGTCCCAATATCTCGAAGTTTGGTAATGTGCCCGAAGATGTCAACAGGCTCGCCACCTGTTACATGGACCAAAAACGTAACCGGCGAATCGTGGGTGTTTGCATGTATGCTTGAATTTATCTTTGCCTACCCCTTCGGGGATTAGAGTCGTGAAGTTACGTAAAATATTATTATAACGTTTATACTATTTGTTTTGCAGATCAAAGGCTTGAATCCGACCGAAGACGACGTAATGTCACGTCTAGTAGCGAGTAATATACCTCTAGATAAAATCATCGATATCACCATGATATCCTTTCCAAAGGTATGTTTCGGTACGTTTTTTTTTTCAAGTAATGGAAGTGGCAAACAAGCATGCAGTTCACATTGATGTTAAGTGACGACTGCAGCCTATAGACACCCACACGAAGACCAAGGTCAAGATGCAGACGCGTTACCACTCCTGAGGCCTACGGTGTTATGCCTCTGTGCCGGAAATTACAGGGTTGTACATTACCACCTGACCGGAACACGATAGTGCTGAACACTACCATTTAGCAGCAAGTATATTAGGTAATGCGGTGGTGCCTACGCCCGCGAGCTCCGTCACTGGCATGTATTATTTCAGCATTAACATTTCTGTAACGATATTTTCTTATATCAATAGCCTGCTGCCACTGAGGTATAGGTCGCGCCACGTAAAAAGAACGCTGGAAGAAAGTAGAAGGAATGTGTTCGCGCATCGGTACACTCGCGCACGAAAGTACTAGCCCTATTGGTTTATTTTTGATCTAGCTTTCGCTTGCGGTTTCGTGTATTGGTAGGCAGATTGAAAACGCCGCACCTCATACCACCAAATAGATCGATAAATCGTCTACTGCGCAGCTTGACCGCCAGCGGTCTTTTTACCTGGCGCGACCTATAGTTGTATTTAAAAATGTGTTTTGTATTTTCTAGGGGATGTCCAGTATAGTACCGAATTCAATGCGAGCTCTGGCGTTGTTGGGTGACATGCCCAAAACTGAATTCGCTTGGAGAAACGGGGATGTATCAGGTGAGCATCCTTCTGAAAATATTTAATGAAAAAAAAAACCGGTCAAGTGCGTGTCGGGCCACGCGCAATGTAGGGTTCCGTAGTTTTTAGGTGTAAATAATGTAATAGAAAAAATTAATAAATATTTTCTATGTAGTTGTTTAAAAATTTCGAGTATTACATTTGGTCGACTATCACTCTCAAATTAATAAAGCCAACTTATGTGTGATAGTTTTCCTTTTAATTTGGTTATATGTAGCTACTATTGCCGTAACGTTTGAATTTCCGTTTTTTCTTTAGTTTCCAAAGTTCAGTCGCATGTGTTATAGCGAAAAATAAATAGTACTTTTTGGTACAGACGGGAGACGCAGTTTATTAGGGTGTGTTATGGGTAGCTTTATGTCTCGTGTACCTATCTCTTGTGTGTCGTGTTTTTTTCCTTTTCTATGTTTTAATTTAATGCCTTTAACCCTTATTTAATTAATGTCTGTCTTTATGTACTGTGTCCCCAATCTGTGCCAGTAAATTCTTTTCTTATGGCGCCAGTAGCGACATCTATTGCCAACAATGTGCATTTTTTGTTGGATACTGCTTATTGGTTTTTTTTTTTTTTTTTTTATTCTCCATTTAAAGAGCTTGGTCAAAGACCATGACGCTCTATACGTTCACATGAATTACATTCTTCATTTAAAAAATAATAATTAAACAACATTAGCTCATTGACAATTGATATAATTGCAACAGTATTCTGGCGTCATCCGTAGTAGGATCTGCCAGGACACTGTTGCAATGCCCTATTTCTAATGAAGCCCTGCGATGAGCCTCACCTCGAACACATTCAACCAAAATATGGTATACGTCTTCCTGCTTATTGGTTATTATTACAATCGTGTATTCTGTCACACATTATATTCCAGATTCATTTCAACCCACGAGGAATACTGAGAGTATTTCTCAACCGGGAACGCAAGATCAGGGCGACCAAATGCAGCCCTT
Organism: Macrosoma leucophasiata; assembly: GCA_036365455.1. NCBI lineage: Eukaryota > Metazoa > Arthropoda > Insecta > Lepidoptera > Hedylidae > Macrosoma > Macrosoma leucophasiata. The sequence continues at coordinate 7,790,923 of JAWQUS010000015.1, forward strand.
TGCATCGAATACATTTCCGCCTACGATACATATTGAGGAGGTAAATAATATGAACCAAAGTCAATGTTTTTTTTTTATTTTATGTAAGTGACAAACAAGCATTCAGTTCACATTGATATTAAGTGATGACTGCAGCCTATAGACACACACAAAGACAAAGGTCAAAATGCAGATGCGACACCACTCCTGAGGCCGAAGGTGTTTTTTGTTTCGGCCTCTGTGCCGAAAATTACGGAGCCTTACATTACCACCTGAGCGGAACACGATAGTGCTGAACACTACCATTTAGCGGCAAGTATATTAGGTAATGCGGTGGTGCCTACGCCCGCGAGCTCCTTCACTGGAGCTCTACCACCAGTGGAAAAAAATATTTTCAATATGAATGATTGTATTGATTTGAGAATTAAATATATATTTTTTTTTAATAAATATGTTTATTGTACTAGAAATGTTTACTGTATCACATTCATTGTTGCTCTATCATCTGAAGTAGCATGAGCTGTATCTCAGATGATAGTTCCTTCCCTTAATATGTTAACAAACTAGCACAACAGAACAATAACAAAACTTATAAAACAACTTTAAAAAAAATACTTAAATAATTGTTTTTATAATTGTTTTTATATTTTAATGTACGGCCCTGTAATTTCCGGCACAGAGGCATAAGACCTTAGGCCTCAGGAGTGGTAACGCATCTGCATTTTGACCTTGGTCTTTGTGTGGGTGTCTATAGGCTGCAGTCATCACTTAACATCAATGTGAACTGCATGCTTGTTTACCACTGCCATTACATAAAAAAAAAAAAAAAAAAATTATTTCGCATTAACACATGCTTGTGAAATATATTTTATTATTTTTAAAGAAAAATGGCAAAAAAGTCTATTATATCGGTTGCCTAACTAGCATAGTTGGCAATAGATGGCGCTGCTGCTACCATAAAGCAAGGCACTAAATGTGAAGGAAAGATTTGACAAATCGGGCAGGACTAGTAGCTCAATTGGAAGAGCGGCTCAATTCAAATTTTTCTTTCCATTTTTCTTTAAAAATAATAAAATACTTAAATAATGATTAGATACTTATTTCTTACTTCGACGACCCGGTTAGTCCAGCGGTGTGAGATGACCGTTTGATTCGAAGGGTCGCGGGTTCGATCCCCGCACCGGGACAAATGTTTGTATGGCCTACAGATATTTGTTTCGGGTCTGAGTGTTTGTGCATGTGTTGTATGTGTACAACGGCACCCACGACACAGGTTTATACCTACTCTACAGCCCCACGGCTGTGAGTGTAAGCGTATTTTTATTGATATAGACTTTTAGGACTGATATCCGTGTCCCACCAACTAGTTTCCAGTTGAAAACCAGCGTCAGGCTCCGGCTTGACATTTTGCTGAACTGGGAACTATTTGGTGCAGCCGTGAGATCTTGTTTTATTTTTCTACTGTTACAAGGTACCTATTTCTTTTTATATTAACAGTGTTCTTTCTTTTTTTTTTTGTGTTTTAATGTCAATGATTTCATAAATGTTGTTTTTTTTTGTCGTACCAACCTACTTATATTTTAAATGTTTAATTTTTTTTCTATTGCTTTTTTATGCAGTACTTGATCGGCTGCGCCAATAAATGTTTTTTTTTCTTCTTCTTCTTTATTTTATTTTATTTATTTTTTATTCTCTGATTGTACAGATGCTGGTGAATGGAGGTTTGGTGATCGGCAAAGAGTTGACACAGTTGGACGACACGGTTCTGCTTGACGAAGTAGATAATAAATCTATAGTTCTACTACAGTAACACTGTCGAGTGATTGGACATCCACTTTTGATAACATTGCTTAACTAATTATCAGAATAATGAATTGCGCGTGGCCCCGCAGCTGGTGTTGTTCGGCAGCGATCTACTCGGTTAAGCGATACGGGCGCGGTCGGGTGTGTGATGGGTGACCGCTAGTGCATATTAAAATGCCCGTTTCCGTGCTTCGAAGGGCACGTCAAGCCGTCGGTCCCGGTCGCTATCGATAGATAGCAGTCTTTAAACCTTTTCGGATGCCTTATGGGCGGTTTGAAAATGTCCGACAGTGGGTTGGCCACTAACCCGTATCTCCACCAACCCGCATTGGATCAGCGTGGTGGAGTAAGCTCCAGGCCTCCTCTCGAAAAGGGGAGAGACTCGTGCCCGGCAGTGGGACGTATCGAAGGTTGCCATTATTAATCAGAAAAAAATGAGTTTTTTTTGTAATCCGTATACCGACTGTCCGTTTGTCTGTCTGCCTGTATGAGCCGCTTTCAGGTCAAAACTGCTAAACCGATTATAATAAAATCTGGAATTAAGATAGTGTGAGACAATGTGAAGAATATAGCGTACTTTTTTTTAAAAAAAATCGGCTGACTAATGGGTAAACATAGGGGAGAGTTTTAATGCAGTACTGTCTTCTATTGACAACGGAAATAGAAAAACGCGTTCAAGATTAACAGAGAAGCTATTAATTGTATCTTGAGGTCTTACAAATTGTTAGGTTGGGACTTAATTCTACTGAGTATTGAATCCGAAAACTAATTTTATATCTATTCGTAATTTTTGTCCATAGAGCAACACAGGCCACCGGCCGCGGCGGACCGGAGGGGAGTACCCATAGCCGTTTATTACCGATGCAAAACAGTCTGTTATTTTTTGCGGGGGGAAATACGTGTGACACACACATACAACATGTAAATCGTCTATTACTACGAAACTCACACCTTGACTTTAACAAAATGCATAAACAAATTCGCGCACAGATTTAATAAATTGGCGACAGGCATAGGCACACTTGTGCTAGTACTTTGACAGAGGGGAAATCCTGCATATGGCTACTCCCCTCCGGTCGGCCGCGGCCAGTGGCCCGTGTTGCTTCTATGTTTTTGTCACGAATGCCAAGCAGACGAAATCGCGGGCAAAACCTAGTCGATAAATAAACTAAACCGATTTTAAAATTAAATCAAAAGCTCTGACAGTATAAAACTATCTTTAATCTTCAATGTTATATAATTTAAAATGCTGATGTAAAATATTTAAATTACTTTTAAAAATTTGGGTGAAATAAAATAGTATGTAATATAATTCTTGACGATTTTCCAAATGCACTACCATTCTTTGTTTTCCCACACAACCCTTAGGTTGACTGGTCGAGAATGCTTTCTAGCATTAAGTCCGCCTCATGTACTTTGCTTGTGCAGAAAGTTTAAATAAATAATTTTTCTTTCATTTATTATTTGTTTTATGTTATCTAAATATACCTCTAGCACACCGCGGACACTCCGCCAAAATTCCATACAAACGCATAATTTGGTCTCTATTACACAGACATCAATCAGTGACGTGTATTTACACGTTGTTGTGTATTTAGACTAGTATTACAGCTGTGTGCGTAGCACGTAGAAAATACCAACCGTCGCCCATAAGAGGGAAGGTGGTTGGGTGAGGCGGGGAAATCGGGCGGGACGTCGAAGTGTCCATTCTATACGTAGTATTATTACTTACTAGATGCGCCCGCGACTTCGTCCAAGTGAGAAAAATTATGATTGTTCAGTATCTACCCGGACGAAGTCGTGAGCGCAGCTAGTATAAAAGTAGCCTAAGTTACTCCTTATTTGATATGTTCTTAGGTTTTCGCGAGCTACACTCATTGAAATAAAACTATTTCAATGAGTGTAGCTGTGTGCCGGGTTCAGTCTGCCCGGGACCACGGAAGCTGAAAAGCGACCGAAACGTCGGGTTGATTTAAAAAATCATTTTAGTTTAATATACGCGAGATAAATCCGTAAAAATAGTTTTATTACTCCTTATTACATCAGCTATCACCAGTGAAAGTCCCGTCAAAGGCGGATACACTCAAATTCTACTTATTTGTATGTAGGTATAAATGTATGTATGGATGTATGGAGATAAAAGTAGCCTAAGTTACTCCTTATTACATCAGCTATCTGCCAGTGAAAGTCCCGTAAAAATCGGTCCAGCCGTTCCCAAGATTATCCCCGCCAAAAAGACAGACGGACAAAAATTAAAAAAAATATTGTTTTGGTATATGTACCGTGTAAACATACATATGCATTTAGTAAAAAGCGGTTATTTTAATATTACAAACAGACACTCCAATTTTATTTATTTGTATAGATTCTCTGCCTCTAGGTACACATATTATCTCAATAAAAATTAACTGTTTCAGTATTCGAGTCGTAGTAGTGTTATAATAGTGGTAGTCCTGGGTTCAATCTCCGGGTCGGGAGCTATTTATACTAATATTATAAAGCTGAAGAGTTTTATTTGTTTGCTTGAACGCGCTTATCTCAGGAACTAAAGTCCGATTGGAAAAATTATTTTTCCAATATTCACTGTTAGGGACCTGGCGTGAAGATACATACATACATACATACACTGTTAGATAGCCCATTTATCGAGGAAGGTTTTAGGCTATAATTATATATATATATATATAATTATAGCCTAAAACCTTTTTTAATGTAATGAAATTGGCAAACAAGCATGCAGTTCACATTTATGTTAAGTGATGACTGCAGCCTTTAGACGCCCACAAAAAGACCAAGGTCAAAATGCTGATGCTTTACCACTCCTGAGGCCTAAGGTATTATGCCTCTGTGCCGAAAATTACTGGGCCGTACATTACCACCTGACTGGAACACAATAGTGCTGAACACTGCCATTTAGCGGCAAGTATGTAATGCGGTGGTGCCTACGCCCGCGAGCTCCGTCACTGGACCTCTACCACCCGTAAACCATATATACCCAGTACATCATCACGCTAAGATGAATAGGAGATGGTAGATAACATTGCACCCGTACCAAGCCGGGGCGAGCCGCTAGTTATTCTACTTACCTTGAGTCTAACCTGGGACTTTCTACTTTACCCGTAGGTACAACAGCTTATCGATTTCCGGATATATAACTAAATATCATCTGATACATTTAAATTATCATATAGGTATCGATGTACACAATTATTCACTTTGTATTATCTGTGCGTTTAATTTTGGCTTTGTGAATGCCGCGTGGTTATAGTTAAAATGCGCTGTAATAGGAAGTTACGGGGAATACCTAACTTTTAAATGGTTTTAGTGATATCTGAATTAATTAATAGGGCACATTCACATTAGGGCTCAGTACAGGTGGGTCAGTCGCTAAGTGAATGACTATGATTTTTCTAAGTGAATAACTTTGATTTTGCTAAGTGAATGACTATAATTTTGCTAAGTGAACGACTATGATTTTGCTAAGTGAATGACTATTATTTTGCTAAGTGAATGACTATGATTTTGCTAAGTGAATGACTATGATTTTGCTCAGTGAATGACTATGATTTTGCTCAGTGAATGACTATGATTTTGCTTAGTGAATGACTATGATTTTAGTAAGTGAATGACTATGATTTTGCTAAGTGAATGACTACGATTTTGCTAAGTGAATAACTATGATTATGACGAACAGATTTTTCTTTTTCTTGTGAAGGAATTGAAAAATTGATCATCATTTCATTTTGGTACATATCGGTTAAATTTTATTATTAAATTGGTATTCATTAAAACCTATTGGATTATTATTCTTAGTCATTCACTATAGGTAACTTATAACCTGACAATGCAACAGTGTCCTTGTAGACCAATTTGAAATAAATGATTTGATTTTTTTTTAATTTGTATATTTATTATATTACAAACGAGTCAGAAGGAGGAATTTGTTTCTACTCGCGACGTACTCCACGTATTCGCAAAGCACCCTCTTCATTTGAGGATTATGTCATATTTTCTGTTGATTATTATTATTAAAGAAAAAAATATTACGATAAAATAAAAAAAAACTTACAATCAGGAGAATCTCGCGAAATGACGTAGACGATGTTCTGTCCTTAGGCGGCAAGTTGTACAGTTTCACGGGCTGCATCAGTTTCCAGAATTCTCAGTGATAATTAATTAACATCTTAAGCACAATTATCCTCAACGGGCGCTACGCGGACTGCGCAAATAAATGGAATACGTATAGGTGTATTAAGTAGGTATATAGTATTACATATCTATATATTTATAGGTTACAGTTAGTGGTGGCAAATGGCAAATAGCTTAAATTTTTTTATGTAATGAAATTGGCAGACAAGCATGCAGTTCACATTGATGTTAAGTGATGACTGCAGCCTATAAACACCCACACAAAGACCAAGGTCAAAATGCAGATGCGTTATCAATTCTGAGACCCAAGGTGTTATGTCTCTGTGCCGGTAATTATAGGGCCGTATATTACTACCAGACCGGAACACGATAGTGCTGAACACTACATTTAGCGGCAAGTATATTAGGTAATGTGGTGGTTGCCTACGCCCGCGAGCTTAGTCACTGGAGCTCTACCACCAGTAATTTTTTTTAATCCTATCCCTGGTGGTAGAGTATTGGAGCTTGAGAAGACACCACCGCATTACCTACCTGTAATAACTAACATAGAGACATAACAACTAAGGTATCAAGCTATCAAGGGTGGCAACGCATCTGTATTTTAACCTCCAGTCTTTGTTCGGTTGCGTACTCGTATAGGCTGCAGTCATCACTTAATCAAAGTTGCAAATAAAAAAATCTTTTAAGTGTGCTATGAAAGGAGATTGACCAATTTTGTATGAAAGTTCGCTCTTCTTGCGTCTCGACGGGATTACGCGCAAAATATAGGTAATATCGTAAGTAATGCGTGCGCAAAAAAGAAAAAAGGTATCAATAGGAGTTTTTAAAAAAAACTGCATTACGAACTTTTGCTTATTTTGAGGTTAAATTTTGTGTGGTGTACCTGCCAGAGGTTACTAAAATAAGCGAAGACTATTTTAAAGTATTGTATAACATCTTAGCTGTTTTACTTACATTCAGTATTATAGTTTAGCCTAGGCATGGCATGGCGTAGTCATGATTCTTTTCCATGTAGTAATACCAGACAAACATTAAATACTTAGCAATTAATAAATAAATATCTGGTTTTCGTGTGGGTGTTATGCTATATATTCACTTACCATCAATGTAAACTGTTTTTCTATTTGCCGCTTCATGATAATAAAAAGTGAGACATTTATATGATGAATTTGATCTATGTCAAAACTAAGGTACCTACCTTCTGTACAAATTGTATCCACTCGATACACATCGCTGAACATACATAAAAAAAAACATATCCGGACGAATTGAGAACCTCCTCTTTTTTTTCGAAGTCTTCTCTTAGTTAATGATAACCAAGAAATAGCGCGAGTAATTCTTTTTTTTATGTCATGGGATTGACAGACAAGTAGATGGGACACCTGATGGAAAGTAGTCACCGTCGCCTATGAACATTTGCCAAACCAGGGGACTCGCCAACGCGCTGCCAGCCCTGAAGGACTCTATTGACGAGATTTTTGTAGAACCCCATAGTGTAGCACCGAGGGAACACCTCAGAGGGAAGTTCATTTCACAATTTACACGTTCTAGGCAAAAACGAACGTGAGAACCGCACCGTTGAACATTGCCGTGCCTATCGTGCGTAAAACGTGATGTAGGTAAATGTAATTTTATGTTTTTTTGATTTATTCTGTCACATGAGCTGAATAACCTAACACTATATAGATCTTCTTTTTGGGATGCCTCTCCGACTAGCTAAGGTTGGTGTCAATATGGCATATTTTTTACGGGGTTTCTGGCGAGGCAAACTCGACTGCACTATATTATATAATAAATAATTATTTCTTTGAAAGAAATAGGTACACGGGCAGATAATATGTCATACAGGGGTAGCACCCTGTATTTCTTTCAAAGAAATAATTCGAATTACCTTAAATAAAATACTTTCTCTATATTTTACTGACGACCTATCTAATACACATTTTTTTTTGAAACTGGATTTATGTTCTTTGTTCAGCATCTTGAACCGAAGAGTTTAAATAATATAAAAAAAATCAATGCTGTAAAAAAGCCGTCATAGACGGACTGCAAAACGTTATGTGGGTCTCACCACCCCACTCTTGTGTACGCTTTGGAGTTTGCCTGGCATTGGGTATGTAACGTAAGCGAACGAACCTACACTACGTGATCCATTATAAATCTTTTTTTTTTCTATGTAATAAAAGTGGCTAACAAGCATGCAGTTCACATTGATGTTAAAGTGATGACTGCAGCCTATAGACACACACAATGACCAGAGGTCAAAATGCAGATGCGCAGCCACTCCTGAGGCATTAGGTGTTATGCATCTGTGCCGGAAATTACAGGGCCGTACATTACCACCTGACCGAAACACGATAATGCTGAACACTACCATTTAGCGGCAAGTATATTAGGTAATGCGGTGGTGCCTACGCCCGCGAGCTCCGTCAATTAACTAAATAAAATACGCTTACACTCACAGCCCCACAGTAGGTATAAACCTGTGTCGTGGGTGCCGTTGTACACATACAACACATACTCAAACACCCAGACCCGAAACAAACATATTTGTCCCGGTGCGGGGCTCGAACTCACGACCCTTCGAATCAAACGGTGATCTCACACCGCTGGACTAGCACGGGCCGTCAATCCATTCACGTAAGTAAGGTCTTTAAAAATACCACGCTTGGTCACAGATCTCAGGTTTTCTTCCCGTAGTCAATAGGTAATCTCTAGAAAAATCCGACGCTGTTCCGCGCTATATTCAAATAGGTATTCCGCTTACAAGAAAATAATATGTAGAATAGAATAGTTTTTCTATTCTAATATGTAGTTCCTTTTACATTACAATATGTTTTGTTCTTTTTGATAATATTTTATATGCTAATTTATCATGCCGTCAAAATATATTTAAATTTGCAAATATAAATATTTCACCACCCTTCGAAATTACAACGCATAGAGCAACGCGGGCCACCCCAGTATTATAGTCTATGGGGCCACCGGCCGCGGCGGACTGGGAGTAGCCATAGTGTTTATTACGTTTATTACCGATGCAAAATAGTCTGTCATTTTTTGCGGGGGGCAATGCGTGCTACACACACGCACACTACAAAAATCGTCTATTACTACGAAACTCACACCTTGACTTTAACAAAATACAGAAACAATTTCACGCACACATTTAAACATCTAGGCGACAGGTATAGGCCCATTTGGGCTTGTACTTTGACAGAGGGGAAAGCCTGCATATGGCTACACCCCTCCGGTATTGCTCTATATTACTATGTGAAAACTCAAGGGGGAGGTCTTAGCTAATACTACAGGTGTTTACCTAGAGGCAGAGGCAGTTTAGGCAGAGAGGAAGAGGGAAAATAACGGGTCGCGTAACATGAATACGTTCCTTCATCCTAAAAAGACATAAAGGCAGAAATAACAAATAGTCATTCCTTAAAGAGATATGGTGACAAATTCTTCATTCCAAGCCAATGACCGGGACATTTATATAAAATAATTTTGACCAATTAGGTATATCTGTCCTTTACAAATTATCACAGATAAGGTATCAGATAATTTAAGCAAGCATTTATTACGGACACTGATTTCGTAGACTGTGGTTTGGCTGACGGTTATCAAAGGTATGTTTTGTTTTGCTAAAAAAATCCTGTGATTATACGGTAGTGTGGGCGAGTCCTAAGTCCTTGGTTTAGTTTTCGATTTAAGGTTTTGGGTTTATATAGGTAAGACTGATCATACTAAGTAAAGCCTGATAATGATTTATCAGAGAGTACATAAGTCGTTATTTCGAAATGTACCTAGGTGGTAATTAACTTATTAGGAGCTCAAGATTATAAGTGACTGACAATATGGGTTAATATGTGTGTTATTGTTTATGTAATGAAGGTGGCAAACGAGCATGCAGCTCACATGGATGTTAAGTGATGACTGCAGCCTATAGACATCTACACAAAAACTAGAGGTCAAATGTAGATGCGTTGCCACCGCTGAGACCTTAGTTGATATGTCTCAATGATAGTTATTACAGGACCACGTTTGTTTGTGTCTAGCTATCTTGTGTTTAAATAGAGGCGTGATGTTATGTTCTTGTTTAATTGTCATTGGTATTTGTGAATGTTTTGTTTCTTTTATTTTCAAAATTTGAATTTTCGAAAGGTGACTGATGGTCTGAATTTGTATGGAGCTTAGTTCAATACTTAGTCTTCTTCTTCTTGGGGTGCCTCTCTGACTAGCGAAGGTTGGCAGTCACTATGGCATATTGTACCCGGTTTAATACTACTTAGTAGTTGTAAAAAAAAACAATTAAATTTCCAATCATTTTTAACCACTAACTATACATCAAATCTACGACTTCCTGTTTATTTCAATAATGAATGAATGAATGAATGAATTTATTTGCTTGAAATATAGTACATGAGATCTTCAGTATAATACATTATTTTCCTTTCATATTTCACCACTTCACTGGCATGCAAATAAAAATAAATAATAAAACTTTAATTAAACCAAAGTTCAAGTTCAAGTCTTTTATTGCATATCCTGTGTACACAGGTGGTAAAAAAACAGAAGCTTTATTAGAAATGGGGAAATTGAGGAATTTGTAAAGGAGATGTTGCAAAAATGTATGGACCTCCGGCCATGTATTGTACACAATATCATTAAACAGGCAAAATCAATGTAAAAACGTTTTTTACTGCATATTTTCACTTATTTAGCTTTGTTTGCAGTTACAAAACATTATTTGCAGTTAGAATTGCAACACAAAACCAACGTGGCGAATATGGCAGGCGATGTCATTTTGACATAATTTCATTATTTAATTGTTTTTTGATTAGATAGTATGTACTTGGAGAAAAGTAGTCATGTTTTCTAAATACTATCGAAATCGATTTCATGTGTTAATACTAAGAACTTAATATTAATCGATTTCCAATGTAGAGATTCATCGGAACTTCTTTAAATTGATCGCATTAGTTAGATACAGTGGTAACGCCAGTTATAATAAAACCCAATTAAGGACTTATGCGACACCTACACCTATATCCTTACACCTATCTATACATCCCTCTGTTTCCGCACATGCACTGCAACACCGCCAGAGGGCGTGAGAAGAGCCCAGTCGTCTTCTAACCGCCGCACGCGCTGCTATGCGTTGCTGAAACCGCCCTGGGACATTGTGTCTTTGTGTACTAAATATTATTGAACATACCGCTAAATATTAACGTGAGCACGCTGTATTGTGCTCCTGTGCTCCGTATATCGCCCCGCTAATTGAACACGTGTGAAAGTGAGTTCCCGATTCTCGAAAGGGCCTCTACGTGTTGGACCCCCCATGTCCCCGCGCAAGCCTGACAAAGGTCCGGGGTTCAAATTGGACCCCGTGCTAACGAGAGACATAATAAAAAAAGTCAGGTGCGAAATAAGCTGAAGTCGAATTGCAATATTTCTTGTTTGATACTGTAAATTGCATGCGTGCTGAAAGCAATGTGGAATTTTGACGACCTGGTTAGTCCAGCGGTGTGAGATGACCGTTTGATTCGAAGGGTCCCGGGTTCGATCCCCGCACCGGGACAAATATTTGTATGACCTACAGATATTTGTTTCGGGTCTGGGTGTTTGTGTATGTGTTGTATGTGTACAACGACACCAGGTTTATACCTACTGTAGAGCAGTGAGTGGAAGCGTATTTAAAAAAAAATGTACAGCGAAATTGAAGCGGGGGCAATCACTTACCAGTCGCCGCCGGTGGCAACTGGGAATTTTTCCCATTTACCTCCGGTGGCAATCGCCGCGGGGGCAACTGGGAATATATCGTTTATTATTATTTAATTTAAGTGAGTCGTATCCAGTATCAATATTTGTGACGCACACTGTGCGCGCGGGCCGCACAGTTTCGCACATTGGTTTGGTAATTGCACCTTCATGAACGTTTCAATATTTTATCCCCATCTTTAAACAATAGGTATCTAGTTAGCAAACTATCTATCTATTGATTATAAAAGTATAAGCTATTTTTTTTATGAATAAGCGGCGCCTATAGATGACAGTTTATCGCAGTGTTGCCGTCAGGGGTTAGCTCACATTCCCACAAGCAAAGATAAAATTCCCCACATTCCCCACTAGTAATTTAAAAATCCCCATTCATTCCCCAATCTCTATAATAATAAAAAAAAAATTATTAAAGTGATTATAATTAAAATAAAAGAAAAGTAAAATAAATATTAAAGATATTCAAGTAATAGCAGTGTATAGTGTTACATTTTATAATTTAAAACCTGTAAGATTTAAAAAAAAAAAAATTTAACTTAAAAAATAAAATGCAGAATTTTGTTGAAGAAATTGATCCTGTAACGGACAAATTTGGTGACATGAAGATTATTAAAATAAATAACAAGAATTATTATGTATTTAAAAAAAAACAAGGTAATTGATAAGTATAAAATTGCTATTGTTATTGAAATTTAATCATGCTAAAAATAAATTTGTATTATATTTGTAATTCATAGAGAATATTTAATATTTAAGGATTTTAAGGTGACTTCATTTTCGTGCTTTGCCATTTAATGCCATTTGAAGACGAATTAGAAATTTCTAACGGGAACAATGAAGAGGAAATAGAAGGAGTCAAAAATGAAGATATTTTAATTACCGACGAAAGATTGGCGTGGCAAGATGAGCGGGAAGAATGATTATACTTGAATAAGGAAATAATTTTTTTTTATCGAATTTAATCTCATATATATTTAAAATGTTATAATTTAATTAATTTAACAAATTCTTTTAGAAATAATAATGAAACTCCCTCAATTCCCCACAATTCCCCAAAAATTTTATTCCCCATTTTATACCCGCAAAAGTATAAAATTCCCCACGTTTTGGGGAATTCCCCACGGATCGGCAACACTGGTTTATCGTCGCGTTCGCACGTCCCGATAAAGATTATTATCATAACAATTATTAATGTAGTACGTGCTAATCGTTCAAAGTCAATCTAGTGTTTTATCTTTCTTGGATCATTATCATAAAACATTAATGGGAGAAAGTTACGATTAATGGGAGAAAGATACGATCGTGGTTTTCTACGCTAAGGTTTTCTGTCCATGTTCATTTTATTCTTCAGAAAAAAATACTCTTATAATGTAAAAAATGTGGCAAACACGCATGCATTTCACATGGATGTTAAGTGATGACTACAGCTTATAGACATCTACACAATAACCAGAGGTCAAAATGTTTATGGTCGGTGAACCACACCCATTGCTAACTTTTTTTATACGCTTATACTCACGGCCCTACAGTAGGTCGGTATAAACCTGTGTCGTGGGTGCCGTTGTACACACACAACACTTAAACACAAACATCTAGACTCGAAACAAATATCTGTAGGCCATACAAATATTTGTCCCGGTGCGGGGATCGAACCCGCGACCCTTCGAATCAAACGGTCATCTCACACCGCTGCAATAACCGGTTCGTCAACTCTATAATATCATCTATACATCTATACATCTACACAAATAAATAAAATTGGAGTGTCTGTTTGTAATATTAAAATAACCGCTTTTTACTAAATGCATATGTACGTATACACTTATACCAAAACCACATTTTTTACAATTTTTGTCTGTCTGTCTGTCTGTTTGGCGGGGCTAATCTTGGGAACGGCTGGACCGATTTTGACGGGACTTTCACTGGCAGATAGCTGATGTGATAAGGAGTAACTTAGGCTACTTTTATCTCCATACATCCATACATACATACATACCTACATTGAAATAAGTAGAATTGGAGTGTATCCGACTTTGACGGGACTTCCACGGGTAGGTAGCTGATGTAATAAGGAGTAACTTAGGCTACTTTTATCTCCATACATCCATACATACATACATACCTACATACAAATAAGTAGAATTGGATTATATCCGACTTTGAAGGGACTTCCACGGGTAGGTAGCTGATGTAATAAGGAGTAACTTAGGCTACTTTTATACTAGCTGCGCCCACGACTTCGTCCGGGTATATACTGAACAAACATATTTTTCTCACGTGGACGAAGTCGCGGGCACAGCTCGTTCACAAATAAAAATGCAGGAAAGAGCATGAAAGTAAGTTAAACACGAGTTAAAGTTAAGGTCGAGATGAGATCTTTGCGCAAGATCTGCGGTGTATCACTCACCGATCGCGTTCGTAATGAAGATGTAAGAAAGAGACTTTGTGTGAATGATAGTATCGGTGTAAAAATGAAAATGATGGTTCGGGCATATATTTCTATAGAAAGAATGTCGAATGAGCGAATGACTAAACAGATATACAATGCGAATGTGGATGGTTGCAGAGGCCCAGGAAGACCAAGACTGACCTACCATGACCAAATAGGTCGAGTTCTGTCTGATGGTGGTGTCAAAAGTCTTAGGAATTGGCGTGCATGTATGAAGAGAATGATGAAGGTAGACGAGGCACGAGAGGTTTGTCAGGACCGGGATATCTGGCGCTCTACACTCTCTGCCTACCCCGTTAGGGACCTGGCGTGAAGATATATACAAATAAAAATCTAAGCTAAGTCTAAGTTACTCCTTATTACATGAGCTATCGGCCATCGAAGGTCTCGTCAAAATCGGTCCAGCCGTTCCCGAGAGTAGCCGGAACAAATAGATAGACCGATAGATAGAGAGACAGAGACAAAAATTGTAAACGGTTATACTCGTATTTATATTAAGTACAACAAACAGACACCCCAATTTAATTTCATTTTATAGATAGGTATATAGATTTTTATTACTTTCAGATAATGGGCATTTTTTCATGCATGAAATCGACTGATGAAGATGAGGACCATTCAAAACAAATAGACAGAGAAATTAAACAATGGATCAGATCCTATAATGATGTAAGTTGGTAATAGTAATGTACTTAATATAATACAATGCAAAGATAGGTTACAACAATAAAGATAAGAAATTATAGTTTGAAATAAAATACGCCTTTCAAGCTAATTAACCTAACTACAAAAAAAAATGAAACAGTACCAATCAAATGAAAGAATCATTCTTATTATTGTAGTACAAAAAGCGCGCCTCCCTTAAAGGCATATTTTTTAATTTTTTTTTCTAAGTATATTTTTTTTTTAACATCTAGTTATGGATTTTTTTATTAGATATTTTCGAATTATACTGCATTGTCATCGGTGCTTGAAATGCGTGCAAAGTTTCAAGTTGATCAGACTTAGAAACCGGTGAAAATTCGGCTCAAAGATTCCGTTACATACATACATACATAGATACAACCCAAGCGTATACAAGCGTGTTAAAAAATAAAAAAAATAAGCAAATATAACTCGACGATTGCCAGGTGAAGTAGATTATATAGGTGAAGAGACGTGCCGCCTCCAAAGTCCACTAATGATGCTTTGTTATGCCTCTCGTATGTACCTTCTTATTTCCGACAGTATATTTAAAAACCGATTAGTCCTAAAGTCCTTAATTAGTCCTTAATTGCTTATACCAGAGACCTTATTTTAGAACATAATTTAGGTATTCAAAAATATTTTTATTTTTTCAGGCGGTAAAACTCCTTCTACTCGGAACTGGTGAAAGCGGAAAAACTACGATTATAAAGCAGATGAAAATATTACACGTGCAAGGATTTTCGTTTAGGTAGTTATGGTAAACATTCATACATGACTGTGTTAGGCTCCTTTCATTCTGCAGCTTGTCGCCGGTCGCATACGCGCGCGACCGCTTCAATTTGTTCCATGCTCCATAGTGGCTTTCATTGTGCCGCGTGCTTGCCATGCCAGTAGCGTTTTTGTACTGCGTGTCGCCGGTCTCGCCACACGCGACCGGCGACACGCTGCAGAATGAAAGGAGCCTTAGGCTTCAATTCCCGCCTGGCATAGGTATATGTAAAAGGGCTTAGGCGTTGGCCATTATAGAGCAAGCAACACGGGCCACCAGCAGCCCGGCGGCCGATGGCTCGTGTTGTTCAGCACTATCGTGTTCCGGTCAGGTGGTAATGTAAAATATTGGCAATATTATATATGGCATATATATAATTATAATATTATATATGGCTACCCATTATACGTCCCACTGCTGGGCACGAGTCTCTCCCATTTTTGGAGGAGGCCTGGAGCTTACTCCACCACGCTGCTTCAATGCGGATTGGTGGAGGTGGGTTGGTTAGTGGCCAACCCGCTGTTGGATGTTTTCAAACCGCCCATAAGGCCTCCGACACGGTTTAACGACTGCTATCTTTCGACAGCAACCGGGACCGACGGCTTAAAGTGCCCTCCGAACCACGGAAACGCGCATTTAATTTGCCACTAGCGGTCACCCATCACACTACCCAACCGCGCCCGTAGTGCTTGACCGAGTAGATCGCCTATGATCTACACCAGCCGCTGGGCCATGCGCGCTTCATCTGGTGGTTTCGCTTGGTGGTAATGTACAGCCCTGCAATTCCCAGCACAGAGGCATAACACCTTAGGCCTCAGGTTTTAGGACCCTGGTCTTTTTGTTAGTGTCTATAAGCTGCAGTCATCACTTGTGACCAACTAAAAGATTGTTGTTAAAAATTCAAATGTTACGGCAATAGTAGCTATATATAACGAAATTAAGAGGAAAACTATCACACTTAAAGTTGGCTTGACAGGTTTGCGAGTAATAGTCGACCAAATGTATATTACTCGAAAATTTTGAGGAGTTTCATAGATTTTTTTTCCATTACATTACGCAAAGCTAAAAATTACGGCACCCTACAATGCGCATGGCCCGACACGCACTTGACCGCGATTTTATCTTTTTTTATGTAATGGAAGTGGTAAACAAGCATGCAGTTCACATTGATGTTAAGTTATGACTGCATCCTATAGACACCAACACACAGGCCAAGGTCAAAATGCAAATTCGTTACCACTCCTGAGGGCTAAGGTGTTATGCCTCTGTGCCGGAAATTACAGGGCCGTACATTACCATCTGACTGGAACCCTACCATTTAGCGGCAAGTATATTAAGTAATGCGGTGGTGCCTACGCTCGCGAGCTCCGTCACTGGAGCTCTACCACCAGTAAAAAGTTATCTGTAGAAAGAGATTCTCTTGCCACCCCCTGGTGACGCCCATGATGTTGGATAGTCTGTTGATCTGTTGTTTGTCTGTCACTCGGACGGAACGGGAAGACGTTTATTCAATTATTTTTATTCCAGTGAAAGATCGGAAAAAGTACACCACATCAGACACAACACACACGAAGCTATATACGACATAGTCCACAATATGTCTAAATTGAGTATTGGCTTACAGAACCCCAAAAATATAGCTTCACATAGATATATATTAAAATTGGGGCCGGATGGTCCGGAGGAGTACACAGAGGTACGTTACTGTGATCAGTTTTTTTTT
Source organism: Macrosoma leucophasiata (assembly GCA_036365455.1). Lineage (NCBI taxonomy): Eukaryota > Metazoa > Arthropoda > Insecta > Lepidoptera > Hedylidae > Macrosoma > Macrosoma leucophasiata. The sequence goes on from JAWQUS010000015.1 coordinate 7,808,251, forward strand.
TATTTTCAGTAGAGCGTCGATTATCCGAACTAATTGGGGGACGTGGGTGTTCGGAAAACCGGTATTTTCGGATAATCGAACTAATGTACATATATTGATTCAGCCATACAAATTTACGTACAGGTAAATGAAAACCATATTATTTACATTTATGAATATTTTTTATGACAAATAGGAAATAAAAGAAAAAAAAAAGGGAGGTCGCAGGTTCGATTCCTGCCCGAAGTCAAATTTTTCTTTCTGTTTTTTCTTTAATTTCTAAAGTTCACTCGCATACAATGTGTTATTGCCAAAAATGAATAGTACATATAGGAAGTAAACAAAAAAAGTGCAGACAATCTGGTAGTAAAACTAGTGTTTACGAAATACAATAAACGCTTAAAAAAATCTTGAATCTTCGTCTGCCGAAGCAAGCCTACCCGCTTACGAGCGGCTAGATCGCGTACTTTTTTGAGAACAGATTTGATACTGGTTGCTCTCGGCCTGTGTTTCAAACCAGCACAAGGCAATATCTAAATATCTAAAATAAGCAAGTAAACGCTTCAGAAGCACTAACTATGTTTTCAACTTCATTATCTGAACATACGAGTACAATAACAAGTGAACGAGTCGCGACAAATGGGCGATAACTGAAGCGCGGGCGGCATTGACCGGATTTGTGGTCGTTCGGTTAAGCGACGTTCGGATAATCGACGCTCCACTGTATTTATATTTTTTTGCACATTGTACCCTAAAGGCACTAGGCATTCTCTGATAGTCAAATATGGGGTTATGGGTTGATGCTCACTTCCCTCTAAAATGGTCGAGGAGGGCAATGGCTGTCACATGTGTCATACTCGTGAACGGGTGTTGTTGGTAGGGACCGGTCTGTTCTGGTTTGCAGGAGCTACATCACATTTAGTAGATAGCAGTTTATTTGCAATGGATGAATTATATGCTATGGACGTTCACATTATTTGATTTTTCACGATAACTTGTACTAGATTTAAGCTCTCATTTAAAAGAGCTCTTACTGAGTTTGTTGGGTAGCGGAGTTCTTCTCAGTAGTGACTGCACTTGGAACCCTGCTAAGTGAATAACTTTGATCTTGACGAATAAGTTTTTCTTTTTCTTCATTTATCATCATTGAAGGAATTGAAAAATTTTGTGATTATTATGTTTTAACTAAGTAGTTTAAATTCTAATTTTTAATTTACTATTAATATATGATTTTGCTTTACTTTATGTAATGGTTATTCACTCTAGGTATTTTATATTTCTTGACGTTTTGAAAGTATCTGTAAAGATCTATTCGAAATAAAAATATTTTCTATTTCTATTTCTATTGACGACCCGGTTAGTACAGCGGTGTGAGACGACCGTTTGATTCGAAGAGTTCAATCCCCGCATCGGGACAAATATTTGTATGGCCTACAGATATTTGTTTTGGGTGGTGTTTGTGTATTTGTTGTATGTGTACAACGGCACCCACGACACAGGTTTATACCTAGTGTGGGGTTGTGAGTGTAAGCGTATTTTTTTTTATTTTGTTATTTTTATATTTGATATACCTAATAGCAGCTTTTTACAAGAAATTGAGTCTGCTACACACTTGCAATAACAATATTGTTAATTATTATTGCAATGCAAAAATATGTATAATTCATATGATGAAGGTAGACGAGGCACGAGAGGTTTGTCAGAACCGGGATATCTGGCGCTCTACACTCTCTGCCTACCCCGTTAGGGACCTGGCGTGAAGATACATACATACATATGGTTGCTAACGTTTTCACAGGCTTACTCGAGCTTCATACATTGCAGAAATCATAAGTTGGGAATAGTGTGGGAATGGTATACACGAGAAAATCCGCAAATATGATTTCTACAACATATGGTTTGCTATAGCCAAGAGGGTTTCATGATTAGTACTTTAGTGCATATAGGATCTTATCAATAATATAATAAAGGCAACCCTTGATACGTCCTACTGCTGGGTACGAGTCTCTCCCCTTCTTGGGAAGAGGCCTGGAGCTTACTCCACCACGCTGCTCCAATGCGGGTTGGTGGAGATAAAGGTTAGTGGCCAACCCGTTGTCGGATGTTTTCAAACCCATAAGGCCTCCGACAAGGTTTAACGACTGCAATCTATCGATAGCAACCGGGACCGACGGCTTAACATGCCCTCCGAAGCACGGAAAACGCGCATTTTAATTTGCCACTAGCGGTCACCCATCACACGCCCGACCGCGCCCCCACCGGCTGCGGTACCATGCGCGCTTTGATCTTATCAATTCGAAGCTTTTTTTTTTTTCAGGAATATTTTGATCACGTGAGAGCGTTATGGCGCGACAGTGGTGTGCGGGAATGTTATAAAAGATCAAACGAATATCAACTCTTAGATAGTGCTGAATAGTAAGTTAGTTATTTATAATAGGTTGGGGAAAAAGTCTTTTCGCATTATAGTATGTATGAACTTGTAATAAAATCTCTTTGGCTGTAGTATTTGTATCTGGCTGGTTTTGGTATCATCGAAAGTTAAAATTTTAAAGAACTAAATTCCAAATTCAAATTAGGCAAATGTATGATTTTCATTTGTTTTTCGTACTGTCAAGATGAGTGAATCTAATGAAGAAATTCGATACATTTTAAAATTTTACTACAAAAAAGGTAAAAATGCAACGCAAGCAGCGAAAAAAATTTGCGATGTTTATGGACCTAGTGCAGTATCTGTGAGAGTAGCACAAATTTGGTTTTTTGCGTTTTCAATCCGGAAATTTTGATGTCAAAGATGCACCTCGCTCTGGTCGCCCTATTACGGATAAAATGGATGCCATTTTTGAAAAAGTGGAGCAAGATCGACATATCAGTAGTTACGACGTAGCTGAAGAACTGAGAATTGATCACAAAACAGTTTTGGCGCATTTGAAAAAAGCTGGGTACAAAAAAAAGCTCGATATTTGGGTACCTCACGAGCTCACTGAAAGAAACCTAATGAACCGTGTACTCATTTGTGATTCTTTATTACGACGTAATGAAACCAAATCATTTTTGAAGAAGCTGATAACTGGTGATGAAAAGTGGATCACGTACGACAAGAACGTGCGAAAAAGGTCGTGGTCAAAGACCGGTCAGGCTTCACAGACTGTGGTGAAACCCGGGTTAACTCGCAATAAGGTGATGTTGTGTGTGTGGTGGGATTGGAAGGGCATTATTCATTATGAGCTATTACCACCAGACAGGACTATCGATTCTGAACTCTACTGCGAACAACTGATGAGATTAAAGCAAGAAGTTGAGAGAAAGCGGCCGGAATTGATCAACAGAAGGGGTGTGGTGTTTCATCATGATAACGCTAGACCTCACACATCTATAGCCACTCAGCAAAAATTAAGAGTGTGGCTGGAAGGTGTTAATGCATCCGCCGTATAGTCCTGACCTTGCACCTTCAGATTTCCACCTATTTCGGTCTCTTCAGAATTCTTTATGCAATGTTAGGTTAACATCACGAGAGGACTGCCAAATCCACTTTTCGCGGTATTTTGATGAGAAGTCCCAAAATTGTTATAGCAATGGGATCATGTCCCTACCTACAAGATGGCAAAAGGTTATCGAACAAAATGGTACATACATACTTTAGTTAAATTGAAATAAACTATATTAAAAAATGTTTTGAATTATCTTAAAAAATGCGAAGAAACTTTTTCCCCAACCTAATAATTTTATTATCAGTGACGTAGCGTAAATTATCGGGGTATGAAAATTTGTTTGGAGGCCCTTTTTATAGGGTCAAGACTTTCTACACTTTTTAAAAAAAACTTGAACGCGCGATAAAAATTAAATAAAACGACGATTTACCTCCACAGCTGGACAAAGCCTCTCCAAAGACACCCACAATAGTGTTGTGCGTCATTTAAGGAGAATATGCCATAATCGCCACGCTTGGCGTTTGTACGTAGTTTCCATACTGTTCATATTTCTACTGTCTGTAGTTAGGGCGTTAGGCTGACCGGGCCGCTCCGGTCGCCCTAATTAGGGCCCTAACTCCCTAAATGTTTTACACTACCCTGACCCTTGCTATCGTACCCTGCATACCGTGCCGTGTAATAATACCACAAATTAAAACGTTGTTATAACTTTGCTCGCATAATTTGTACAAGAAACTACTTTGATAATTGTTTTTATACTATTTCGCATTAACACATGCTTGTGAAATATATTTTATTTTAAAGAAAAATGGAAAGAAAAATTTGACTTCAGGCGAGACTCGAACTCGCGGCCTACTGGGAATCTAGTCCAGCCGCTCTTCCAATTGAGCTACTGAAGTCCTGCCCGATTTGTCAAATCTTTCCTTCACATTTAGTGCCTTGCTTTATGGTAGCAGTAGCGCCATCTATTGCCAACCATGCTAGTTAGGCAACCGATACAATAGACTTTTCAGTTTATTGAATATCGTAAAGAAGTCGCTTTTACCCTTAATAATTGTTTTTATATTATTGTGAAGGAAAAATTTGACAAATCGGGCAGGACTTCAGTAGCTCAATTGGAAGAGCGGCTGGACTAGATTCCCAGTAGGCCGCGAGTTCGAGTCTCGCCTGAAGTCAAATTTTTCTTTCCATTTTTCTTTAAAATAAAACTACTTTGAATCTAGAGATTCTACTATTAAGTATGATAAGTGTTACTTGCATTATTAAGAATACGTCACCAATTAACAACATTAATATTTTCTTACAGCTTTTTAGATAGAATAGATCTGATAGAAAAAGAGGATTATTTACCTACCGACTCAGACATACTAAGATCTCGCAAGAAAACCACTTGCATACAGAAAATTGAGTTCAAAGTTAAGGTATGTACTACATTCATCTAAGAAACATCTATGAATAATATTTTTTGTATATTTATATCCCACTAGAGGCCCGCCAGCCTCGCGCGGCTGCAATGTTACCTACCCCCTCATATTCATCTTAGCGTGATGTTATATAGCCTATACCCTTCCTCGATAAATGGGCTATCAAACACTGAAACAATTTTTGGTATCGGACCAGTAGTTCCTGAGATTAGCGCGTTCAAGCAAACAAACTATTCAGCTTTATAATATTAGTATAGATTAGTATAAGTATATTATGGTAGAGCTCCAGTGACGGAGCTCGCGGGCGTAGGCACCACCGCATTACCATTGTTAATATACTTGCCGCTAAATGGTAGTGTTCAACACTATCGTGTTCCGGTCAGGTGGTAATGTACGGCCCTGTAATTTCCGGCACAGAGGCATAAGACCTTACGCCTCAGGAGTGGTAACGCATCTGCATTTTGACCTTGGTCTTTGTGTGGGTGTCTATAGGCTGCAGTCATCACTTAACATCAATGTGAACTGCATGCTTGTTTACCACTTCCATTACATAAAAAAAAAAAATAGATTTGCAAGTCACTTTCATATAAAAAGTAGTAACTCCATACCGAATCAAATTTCCCATTCACCAGATTCTGGCAGGATCTATAATCCTCCAAATACTAAACTTTATAATTTTCATTTTATAACGAGAAGAAAGAAGATGTACATTACACATTTCAAATTTTGTAAAAAAAAGACGGAGAGATCTCTCTCTCCCTCTTCTTTTCCCTCTGGAATGCGATTGATATAATGACTGTCATCATGATAGGTCTAGCTTTATTACAGGTACCAAAGTCAATGCACGGCGGCGTCCAAGAGTTCTGGATGTTTGACGTAGGGGGACAGAGGGGGGAACGGAAGAAATGGATACAAGTAAGTAGTTCATCATCATCATATCAACCGAATGATGTCCACTGCTGGACAAAGCCTCCCCCAAAGACGCCCACAACAATGTCGTTCGTCATCAAGGGAGAATATGCCATATTCGCCACGCTTGGCATGCGGATTGGCGATCGCAGTGGCGGTAGTTTTATCGCAGGACGCTGCAGCCCATTTTTTTATGTAATGGCAATGGCAAACAAGCATGCAGTTCACATTGATGTTAAGTGATGACTGCAGTCTATAGACACCCACACAAAGACCAAGGTCAAAATGCAGATGCCTTACCACTCCTGAGGCCTAAGGTGTTATGCCTCTGTGCCGGAAATTACAGGGCCGAACATTACCTGACCGGAACACAATAGTGCTGAACACTGCCATTTAGCGGCAAGTATATTAAGTAATGCGGTGGTGCCTACGCCCGTGAGCTCCGTCACCAACGCCAAGAGATTGTACATTGTACCAAGCATTAAAAAATACGGGTTGGCCACTAACCCGTATTTCCACCAACCCGCATTGGAGTGGCGTGGTGGAGTAAGCTCCAGGCCTTTCCCATAAAGGGGAGAGACTCGTGCCCAGCAGTGGGACGTATAATGGGTTTGCCATTATTATTATTGTTAAAAAATAACTCTCCTTCAAGGTATTTGAAGGTATCCACGCGATCTGGTTCGTGGTGGCGTGCAGCGACTACGACCAGACCCTCAGGGAGGACAATGCCACCAACCGCCTCCGGGAGGCACTCACCCTGTTTGAAGATGTCTGGCAAAGCAGGTACTTTTATTTTTCGCAATAATACATGCGACAAAATTCAGAAATTAATGACGACAAAATGAAGAGAAAAATTTTCGGTCAGAGATCGAACCTACTACCTCATTATTACCAATCCAGCTGCTTTAGCTAACTGTTTATAAGCAGTCAGTTTGCGGTAGGTGTCACAAAAATAATAGTCTGAAGTTGCAAAACTTTTTTTGAAATTGTACTTCTTTCGGCGCGATTGAAAAAAATGATGAGAATGAATTTTTACGATGCGCGCGCACACTGACAAATAAAAGTGACAGTCCGAAGTCAGTTGCTATTTTTTATATTTTTTGTCGTTTCGTTTTATTCCTGCATTAATGCATATTGCATTGTTACGCAAAGAATCAGATAAACCGATAAACGATAACTAAAGAAGTATAAATTCGATACAAAGTAATAAATAATACTAATTTTTTTTACTCGGTAACTGCCTCGGTAGCCTAGTGGTAGCAGGCCACTACTACTACGCTGAGGTCCTGGGTTCGATTCCCGGGTAGGGGGTTATCAGAGATAATGGTGAAAAAGCCTTTATCTCTGGTTCTATTGGGATTTTTCCATTTTCTGGAAATTTCCCAGTACCTCAAAGTTTGGTAATGTGCCCGGAGATGTCAACAGGCTCGCCACCTGTTACATGGGCCACAACGTAACCGGCGAATCGTGGGTGTTTGCATGTATGCTTGAATGCATGCATTTACCTCTGCCTACCCCTTCGGGGATTACAGGCGTGAAGTTACGTTTTTTTTTTGTATTGAAGGTGGCAAACAAGCATGCAGTTCACATTGATTTAAGTGATGACTGCAGCCTATAGATATTTACACAAAGACCAGTGGTCAAAATGCAGGTGCGTTGCCACTCCTGGGGCTTAAGTAGTTTTGCCTCTGTGATACAAATTACAGTAAATTCTCAATACTTACTCGTAGAGGTATGTCAGGACCGGGATATCTGGCGCTCTTCACTATCTGCCTACCCCGTCAGGGACCTGGCGTGAAGATACATACTTACTCTTACTTAATAATCATAATTTATTTACTTCTCTTTCATACACTAGATTTCTACTGGAAGCTGGACTCATAGTGTTCCTGAACAAGCAAGATATCCTTGAGAGCAAGGTGTGCCAAGGTCGCAGTATCGGACGGTATTTCCCGCAATACGATCGGTACGAGGCGCCGGGGGACGAGTATACTCGCACCAAACTGTTTATACGCAGTCAGTTTGCGGTAGGTGTGGATAATTTAGTATCGGGCATACTACAAACTAGTGTTGTTGCAATAGTAATAGTCTATCGATAGTATTGTGAACTATCGTGACCTCGAAAAAATAGTCGATAGCGCGATTGTACTATCGAAAATATCGCCATGCTGCAATACTATCGATAAGCAATACTATTGCCAAAGATCAATAGTATCGATAGTATCGATAGTTTCGATAGAATCGATACTATCGAAGCTATCGATAGTATCGATACTAATGACTTTATTGACTATTATTTATAACAATACTATCGATACTACTACACATGCTATCGATAGTATCGGTAGCATGTGTAGTACTATCGCGCTATCGACTATTTTTCGAGGTCAACTATCGATAGCGCAACTATCGATAGTTTAGCAACACTGCTACAAACACATGCCCGCTAAAAACACACACGTACATATATATAGACACAACACACATATATACATACACTTCTTACTGGTGGTAGGTTTCCAAGTGTAGGAGCTTCTCAGTAGTGACTGCACTTGGAATTCTGCTAAGTGAATAACTTTGATCTTGACGAGTAAGTTTTCCTTTTTCTTCATTTATCATAATTGAAGGAATTGAAAATTTTGTGATAATATACTAAGTTCTTTAAAATTCTAATTAGAATTGACTAATAATATATGTTTTTGCTTTTACTATAGGTAATGGTTATTCCCTCTAGGTAATTTATGATTTCTTGACGTTTTGAAAGTATCTGTAAAGATCTATCTAAACATACAAATAAATAAAATTGGAGTGTCTGTATGGAATATTAAAATAGCCGCTTTTACTAAATGCATATGTATGTATACACGGTACATATGCCAAAACAATATATTTTCAAATTTTTTTCTGTCTGTCTTTTTGGCGGGGATAATCTTGGGAACGGCTGGACCGATTTTGACGGGACTTTCACTGGCAGATAGCTGATGTGATAAGGAGTAACTGAGCCTACGTTTATACTAGCTGCGCCCACAACTTCGTCCGGGTAGATACTGAACAATCATATTTTTCCTCACGTGGACGAACTCGCGGGCACAGCTAGTTCGAAATATATATATATATATTTTTTTTTTTTATGTTATGGTAGTGGCAAACAAGCATGCAGTTCACATTGATTTTAAGTGATGACTGCAGCCTATAGACACCCACACAAAGACCAAGGTCAAAATGCAGATGCGTTGCCACTCCTGAGGCCTAAGGTGTTATGCCACTGTGCCGGAAATTACAGGGCCGTACATTACCACCTGACCGGAACACGATAGTGCTGAACACTACCATTTAGCGGCAAGTATATTAGGTAATGCGGTGGTGCATACGCTCGCGAGCTCCGTCACTGGAGCTCTACCACCAGTGAATTTTCTTTCTTTCTTTCGTTGAAGTCTTTCGAAGAAGCGTAGTACCATATTGACTACGCCACGTAGCTTCGTGCTACGAAACCGTAGCCCTAGCCCGTATCAATATTGGTTACCTATAATATTGATTGGTATAAAGCAGCGTTTCTCAACGTGTGAGCTTCGTGATCCCCAGGGGCCATTGAAGGGGGGTGGCGAGTTTATAAGAACTACGTATGTAAAAAAAAATTTACAGAATCAGGGCAAGTTCCACTTATTGATTTGTATAGAGCATTTGGTTTTTGAGATACGATTAGAGATATAAGACCCTGTACGGAAACTTTATGCTTATTCACTGTATTCATTTATTTCATACAAGCTGACCCGGCAAACTTCGTATTGCCTCAGAATGAAATAATGTGTCAAAGGTTTGATATATAGGTACCTACGACATATTTGTATGGGAAAATGAAATTGTGTCTTTTACTATTTCTCTTCAATTCCTTCATATTTTCTACCTTTTATACCTTCCCTGGACTTCCAAAAATCATTCAAAACCAAAATTAGCCAAATTGGTCGAGCCGATCTCGAGTTTTAGCGAGACTAACGAGCAGCAATTGATTTTTATATATATAGATAATTAGGCTCCTGGAGAGCACTTTTACATCGTCATTTTTTAAACTACCTAGAATGAATAACCACTAATACACATAATAAATTTAAAAGAAACGAAACAAATATGTTTGTATAATATGGAAAGAATCAATTGTTTACAATATCCTCCATTTCCCCATTTCGAAAGAAACTGAAATAAGAATTAATTTGGTCGTCTTTACAATTCATTGTAAAATCGGTATAGAAACTCGGCGTCTATGGTTTTTACTGGTGGTAGAGCTCCAGTGACGGAGCTCGCGGGCGTAGTCACCACCGCATTACCTAATAAACTTGCCGCTAAATGGTAGTGTTCAGCACTATCGTGTTCCGGTCAGGTGCTAATATACGGCCGGCACAGAGGCATAACACCTTAGACCTCAAAAGTGGCAGCGCATCTGCATTTGACCTCTGGTCATTGTGTAAGTGTCTTTATGCTGCAGTCATCACGTAACATCGATGTGAACTGCATCTTGTTTGCCACTCACATAACGAAACAAAAAAACCATCGCAGATCAATCGCGCTGGCTGGTTCCGATAAGCGCTGGTAGATCGGCGCCTACTACCAGCTTTCTTTCTATATACGGTTTAAGTGAATACATTTTAATAAATACACGTCTTTTGACGACCCGGTTAGTCCAGCGGTGTGAGATAACCGTTTGGTTCGAAGGGTCGCGGGTTCGATCCCCGCACCGGGACAAATATCTGTATGGCCTACAGATATTTGTTTCGGGTCTGGGTGTTTGTGTATGTGCTGTATGTGTACAACGGCACCCACGACACAGGTTTATACCTAGTGTGGGGCTGTGAGTGTAAGCGTATTTTATTATTTTCTATTCTGATTGCAGGATTTAACAACGCGCAAGCGCGAAAAACGGACTTACACCTCTTCGGCAGAACGTTTCGTGATTGTAGAAGCCCAGCGGACCCGCGAGTGCTATTTCCACTTCACCACCGCCACCGACACTGATAACGTGCGCACCGTCTTCCGTGACGTCCACCAGATGATATTGACGCACATACTCAACAATATAGGCGTCTATTGATTGAAAACTGCTTTACTTTTCTCGAAAAACCCATTTTTTTTAATCCAATTTTTTTCTTTAAAAATCCATTTTTTTTTTTTTAAAACTCTTTTTTTTATATATCCAATTTAAAAAAAAGATTGTTAAAAATTAAAAATAAAACAGGACACGTTCATTTCAAATATATTTTTTGTGTATCCGATACATATTGCACATTTCTATTTGTTATACTTATCTAGATTTATGTTATTAATAAGTTGTTTTAATAAAATAACACCTAATTTATAATTTTATTTATTTCTATTTGTAACATATTTAATGGAACAATAGAATATTTTGACATAAAATCTTTTTTTTTTATTGCGCATATCTATTTCTATCGTATCAATTCGGCGCCCGCGCAATGGTTTCTTCCACTTCATCGCCGACAATAAGCGCACCGTCTCACAAGACGTGCGTGACACCAAATGATATTGACGCATACTCAACAACATGTGTCTGTTGACTGGAGAGCGTGTTTTATCTCCCAATTGTTCTTAAAAAAAAATTCTATCAAAAAAATTAATTTTATTTGGTTAAGTACACAATTTATAAAATTTGGAGATGAAACAGGACACGTTAATTTTAATGAATTTTGTAGGTTTTTACATTTTAGAAAATGTAAAATATAAAAGCCGATACAAATTGTACATTTCTATATCTTTCTTTCAGTTTTTAAATAAAAAAACACTTAATTTATGGTTAATAGTACTAATAAAATACGCTTACAATCACAGCCCCACAGTAGGATTAAACCTGTGTCGTGGATGCCGTTGTACACATCCAATACATACACAAACACCCAGACCCGAAACAAATGCAAATATTTGTCCCGATACGGGGATCGAACTCGCGACACTTCGAATCAAACGGTCATCTCACATCGCTGGACCAACCGGGTCGTCAGGTTTTATACAAAATATACAAGATAATATTATAAAATAATACTTCTAAATAAAATTGCATATTACATAAATTCATACACATACACATCACATAAATTGTCTATGGTATCAGCGCGGCGCGGCATCCACGCACGTGTTACTTCCACTTTACCACCGCCACCGACACAATTTTGTTTTTTTTTTATTTACCATACATTTCGAAATCCATATCAACATCAAACATTTTAGATCGTCGTCAAGTACATTTCGTATGAAGCTGACAAGGTTTAGAAGTAGTTACTAATTGAACATACCAGTGCCCAGTTGACTTATTTTAAAAAATGATGAAAAACCGAGAGGTTTGTCAGGACCGGGCTATCTGGCGCTCTACACTCTCTGCCTACCCCGTTAGGGACCTGGCGTGAAGATACATTCATGAAAAACCTATTGATCGTCCTGGCAGAAACCAAAAATTTGGCCCTCAAAAGGGCCGTGTTATAATATAAATTAAATTTAAACTACAATCAATTAATATTTATTTAAATACATAATTTAACTCTCCGACACATTGTTTGCTGAATAACACACATGACGTCACGCTACTTGCTGGGAATGACTCTTATGGTACATAGAAATGGCTTTCATGGCTTCTATATTCGCATGTTTCGCCAGTTCACCCGGTATCAACAGTTTGATCGCAGATTGTATTTCTCGGCTTGTCAAAGTTGTCTTTTTTCCGTGCGCCACCAACCTCCCCGCTTCTACAGCAATCTTCTCTAACATATCTTCAACAAAATTGTCCATGATCAACATTGATTTTCGCGATATACCTATGTTTTTACCCTTTGTCACTATCTTGAGTAGTTTGTATAGATAGATTGAGAAACTCTGGTAACTCTTCTTCTTAGTTTTTTTTGTTTTTGATATAGGCTTGTCTAACGGCTTCTCCATGGATTTTAATGCCTTTTTCGGTACTTTGGGTGGTGCCATTTCTTGTTTTTTTATAGCAGGGTGTAAAGTTTTGTATGTGAGATGTTAGCCGATATAATTTTTGGTATTTTGCAACTAGTAGCGCAACGGGTATGTGGATATTATTACTGACCAATCAGGTGGCAGTAGATTACGTCACTGTATCATCAGCGACGATCATGTAATTAATTTAATGTGCCTAGCGCCTATGTCCTTAAGTAACATCACACCAAGTCTCTCATAGACTAGGCAGACAGCGTGAAGCGATAAATGTTTTTTTTTTCTATACTTTTTTGATTTTGACATCCGTGATCTGACAACCGTCAAATGTGGCTCCAATTGAAAATCAGCGTCAGGCGTTACGTCTGACTTCTATGCTGAATTGGCTATTATAATTACTTTTTTTTTATGTAATGGAAGTGGCAAACAGGCATGCAGTTCACATTGATGTTAAGTGATGACTGCAGCCTATAGACACCCACACAAAGACCAAGGTCAAGATGCAGATGTGTTACCATTCCTGAGGCCTAAGGTGTTATGCCTCTGTGCCGGAAATTACAGGGCCGTACATTACCACCTGACCGGAACACGATAGTGCTGAACACTACCATTTAGTGGCAAGTATATTAGGTAATGCGGTGGTGCCTACGCCCGCGAGCTCCGTCACTGGAGCTCTACCACCACTAAAAACTTACTTATTTACCTGCTTATTTGTTTTTGTTACTGTGTAGTTAGTTCTGTTTTTTGATATCGACTTCAACTTTATTGTATTCAGATTTACAATTTCATAGATGGGCGCGTTCAACATACATAACACCTAGGCCAGAAAAAGATGTATATCTGCAGGTCCAACAATTATTTTTGCCGGCGCGAAGACCGAACCTGCAACCCTCGGATTGCAGTCGTGACGCCGCTAGACCAACTATCTTGTTTTTTTGTCACAACTCGAATTACTGAAATAAAAACATTGTGATTCAAACATCACAATTGACTAGAAATGAAGTCAGAATAAGCACTAAGATTAAATATGTATTCTTCACGCCAAGTCTCTTATGTGGTAGGCAAAGAGTGTGGAGCGACAGATATTTCGTTCCTGACACACCTGTGCTTCTTTTACATTCATCATTCTTATCATACATGCACGCTGATTCCTTAAATATTTTTATATTTTGTCTTATAAACATACGAGTACATTGTTACACAAAGCTCCTCGATTTTGCCTTTATTGGTTTGATAACTTAACATTTTGCTAATTTTAAAATCAGCAAAATTTGAAACTTTTCTTTTAATGTGGACGTTTCTATTTTACCATGAGCTTGAATAACTGCCCATAACAAAAAAATGGAGGCTCGTGGTTATGTTGTATTATTTGTAATGTTAAGTGATCGAAAAATTTGCAACTACGTTTACATTTTTATCGCCGACAAATATAAGCAAATTGTAGGGTAGTCCTAAAAGAACATTATCTAGCAACCTATATAAGGCAGGATAACCAGTGTGCCATTGTCACTCGCTAGAAAACAAATAACAATGACAGGTCGCGGCAAAGGCGGGAAAGGTCTCGGTAAAGGCGGTGCCAAACGTCATCGCAAAGTGCTCCGAGACAATATTCAAGGCATCACAAAACCTGCTATCAGAAGATTAGCGCGACGAGGTGGCGTGAAGCGTATCTCTGGATTGATTTACGAAGAAACCCGTGGAGTCTTGAAGGTGTTTCTAGAAAATGTGATCCGTGATGCGGTAACATATACAGAACATGCGAAGAGGAAGACTGTGACAGCTATGGATGTTGTCTATGCTTTAAAGAGACAAGGTCGAACGTTGTACGGTTTTGGCGGGTGATCGCTTAGGTTAGGTTTTTGGTAATAAATGTTTTTTTTTTATAATTTAATTATTTTAATTTATTTCATGCTTTATGGCGACAAGGCCCTTTTCAGGGCCACAATATTTTGTTTCTGAGTTGACGTCAATTAAAAAACTTTGGTTAAGTTTACTTTTATAAATTATTCCATTATTAATCCTTCAAGGATCGTACGGCCACCGGCGGCGAGACACAATTGAATTTCAATTGTCATATTTTTCTCGTGTCTGGAGAGATTAAAAATTAAATTAATTAAAAATGGAAGTAGGTTAGGTACTTGGTACACCGTACACCGTAGTCCTTCCTTTTTCTGTTCTGTCGTAGACAGAGTCGAGTGTAAACCATTATGCTATTTTACACTACATTCCATAATTTAAGTATGTATGTAGGTTCACGCCAACTCTCTTACGGGGTAGACAGAGAGCGCCAAATAGCCCATCCCAGTTATATTATGCCATTAGTCACGTTAAGTGCAATTATAGAAACGTTACCTACTAAACAAACAGTCGGTACCTGTACGGTGCAGTCACAGGTAGTTAGTAGTAGGTAAAATGAAAGGAAAAAGAAAAATTATTTGTAATTAATGCTCAATAAAGGTTTAAATTACTTACGAGTGAACTGAGATAAAACTCAGTAGGTCTCTACGCTGAGTACCTACAACCAACCTTAGTAATGTAAAATAAACAATGCATATTTTATGCAAAGGTCAAAATGCAGATGCGTTACCACTCCTGAGGCCTTAGGTTATGCCTCTGTACCGGATATCACAGGGCCGTACATTACCACCTGACCGGAATACGATAGTGCGGAACACTACCATTAAGCGGCAAGTAGGTATATTAGGTAATGCGGTGGTGCCTGCGCTCGTCGAGCTCCGTCACTGGAGGTGTACTTACCACCAATAACAAGTTTTCTTAACACATTGTGAAAAAATTAACTGAGATAAACTGAAAAAAACTGAGATGGTCTTAGTGTGGGTGTCTATGCCTGCATTCGTCACTTAACATCAATGTGAACTGCAAACATTAAATAAACTGCATTTTGACCTCTGGTCGTTGTGTAAGTGTCTATAGACTGCTGTCATCACTTAACATCAATGTGAACTACATGCTTGTTGGCCACCTTCATTACATGTTAAAAATCTGAAAGACTAGCTTTTTCACTTTTTTATAGGCTGCAGTCATCACTTAACATTAATGTGAATGGTTGTTTTTACCTTCATTACATTGACAAAATAGGGAAACGTACCTAACATTTATCTCATTCTAATTCAAAATTCAAATTCAAAAATTCATTTAATCACTTGGAAATAATCGAATTTGCTTGTAATAAGTCATATAAAATTAAAGCGAATAACATTCTGCATTCTATTGATATTCCAATTTTCCACTCGCGCAACACGTATACTAAACACCAACCCTCATCAAGCATAAAAGACTGACTCAAAATTCAACTCGCTTCATAAAAATTTGATAAACTTACACAATTAAAACAATGTCATCGAAAATGACTAAGAAAACGAGATCATCCCGCGCCGGTATTCAGTTCTCTGTAGGAAGAATCCACAAGATATTAAAAAAAGGGAACTACGCAAGGAGAATCGGTGGCGGCGCCGCAGTATATTTAGCGGCGGCACTTGAGTATTTAGCGGCAGAAATACTAGAATTATCAGCTGAAGCGGCAGAGGAAAATAAGAAGAACAGATTGAAGCCACGTCACATACTATTTGCTATAAGGAATGATGAAGAACTGAATAGAATGCTGACGGGTGTCACCATTTCTGAAGGTGGGGTGTTACCGTCTATTCAGCCACAGTTGCTGCCAAAAAAAACAATGAAGCATGCTACATCGGATTGAAGACAACTTGACAAAGTCTTTCGGGACTGAATCGCTTCTGTGATTTTTGGAACATTTTAGTGTTATATAGTTCTATTTTAATAGTTTTTGTAATTATTGTATGATTTATGTAATAAATTTTATTTTATTCAATGGTGTTTTTTTTTTATAATATAATGGAAGTGGCAATCAAGCTTGCAGTTCACATTGATTTTGAGTGATGACTGCAGCCTATAGACAGTTACACAAAGATCAGAGGTCAAAATGTAGATGCGTTGCTACCCCTGAGACCTTAGATGTTGTGTCTCTATAGTTATTCCGGGGCCATACATTACCAATATCACCATCTAACCGAAACACGATAGTGCTGAACACTACCATTTAGCGGCAAGTATATTAGGTATTGCGGTGGTGCCTACGCCCGCGAGCTCCGTCACTGGCGTCTACCACCAGGTTTATTTGATGATACGTTAAGTTAAAACGTTTGTAACTAAGGTGGCAAATAAGCATGCAGTTCACATTGATGTTAAGTGATGACTGCAGCCTATAGATGATGATGATGATGATGTATCTTCACGCCAGGTCCCTAACGGGGTAGGCAGAGAGTGTAGAGCTCCAGATATCCCGGTTCTGGCAAACCTCTCGTGCCTCGTCTACCTTCATCATTCTCTTCATGCCTCTATAGATATCTATATAAAAACGAGAGGTCATGTGTTGCCACCACTGAGACCTTAGCTGTTATGTCTCTGTGATAGTTATTACGGGGCCATACATTACCACCTAACCGGAACACGATAGTGCTGAACACTACGATTTGGTGGCAGATAGATTAGGTAATTTAATGCGGTTGTGCATACGGCCGCGATTCGTCTTTGGAGCCTCCTTTTTTACCACCAGTGAAAAGATGGTGACTTCACTCCTGTAACCTCCGAAGGGGTAGGCAGAGGTGCAAACACCCACGATTCGCCGGTGACGTTTTAATTTAACAGGTGGCGAGACTTTTCACATATCTGGGCATATTACCAATCGCCTCCGCACGTACTGGGACACTTCCAGAAAAAAAAAACACCATAAGAACCAGATAAAAGGTTTTACACCGTTATCTCTGATAGCTTTCGATCCGGGCATCCAACCTAGGACCCCAGCGTAGTAGAAGCCTGCTACCACTAGGCTACTGAGGCAGTTGAGCAGTGAAAAGATGATGATGTAGTAATTCAATCAATCAATCAATCAATCTTCACGCCAAGCCCATTGCGGGGTGAATGTAAGAGGCTTGGCGTGAAGTTTATTTTTTTCGCTTACACTCACAGCCCCACAATTAGTATAAACCTGGGTCGTGGGTGCCGTTGTACACACACAACACATACACAAACACCCAGACCCGAAGCAAATATCTGTATGGCCTATACAAATAAGTAAGTAAGAAGTAGACCGCCAACAACGATGAATTTAGTTTCTACCAGTCCCCATCATATGGTAATTAAAATTTACAGCCATTCACCTGACACTTTGCAAGTAAATTTTATGTTATTACAATATAAATGAATATTTTAATGACAATTCAAATTAAATAGAGATTATATTAATAAGTATTAGAATTTATACTCGTACCTAACAAACTTAACATAGATTCCACTGACAATGATCCTACTAACAATTGCTAACCTCCTTGACATATGAAAACATTTAATGTTGTTTTTCCTTCTTATTTATGAATAAGGCAGCCAGTAATTATAAAACGTTTTTTTTTGTTAAGAAAAAAGAAGGCTATAATCCTACTACTATTATAAAGGCGAAAGTTTGTAAGTATGGATGTATGGATGTTTGTTACTCTTTCACGTAAAAACTACTGAATGGATTTGAATGAAACTTTACCACAATATAGCTTATACATCAGAATAACACATAGGCTATAGCTTATACATCAGAATAACACATAGGCTACAATTTTTGAGGTTTTTAATGTGAGGTCGCAGAAAAAACACATTTTTTGCGCTTACATTGCAAACGCTGACTGAATCCTACAAGATAGATCAAAACAATTTACTACAGTATTGTACAACTTAAAAAGGTCTACAAAAAAGTCCGTGATGGTATATGTTTATCTCTTAGGAATAACCCACAATAACCATTTTTTATCCTTTACTTTGTACGAGAAATAATGGCTTATTTACGAAGCGATTTTAAGCAATACAGTATTAATCTTTATCCAGTTAAGTATCTTAAATACATTGTGCATTTAATAAAGATCAATATGGCTTTTTACAGCATGTAAATTAAATAAATATTTTCGAAGATATCACAGATTTAAAATGCAGAGTCATAGCAATTTCGGCGATAAATACCGTTTCGGTGATAAATACCGGCAGCGGCGCCAGGCGAACGGGGCGTGGGGGGAGCGGGGTAGGTGCGGTGGGGAAGAAGTGGCTCATCGCTGAGTGCGCGACCCGAACGCGGGCAGACGCGTGAGGGCAGACGTCGTTGACGGTTGTGTCCGTTTTGCGAATTTTCAAGGCACTAGCGATTTGATAAAAACGTATGGTCGCCTACTTTAAGTAATATAGGCCTTATTACTAGACTAGACGGGACGAACCTGAAGTCCACGCGAACGAAGTCGCGGGCAAAAGCTAGTAATAATAATAAGGCAGCTAGTTGCCCCCCTATGTTTGCCATGCCCTTACAGGGCGTCACTTGTACTTTTGTATTTTATATAAGATCTGACAGACCTGTGATATGCAATAAAAATAAATAAATATTTGTACCGGTGTGGGGAACGAACCCGCTACAATTCGAATCAAACGGTCATCTCACACCGCTGGACTAACTGCGTCGTCAAAATTGAGTGATTGATTGATTAATTAACAGTTACTCAATAACTAACGGGAAATAGTTTCCTATTGTAATTAATTGACAGTCCTCCAGAAACTCATACATGCAGCCCTGAAAAGGGCTTTGTCAGATTCCAACCCCAAAAAATAAATACCTAAGTACACTAGCAAAAATTACGCTCGCTCGCCGCGCACGCGCCGCGCCAACTGAATATCTTTTGGCATAATCGTCACCCGTTTAGCGTGAATGGCGCACAAATTTGTATCTTCAAATAGTCCGACTAAATACGCTTCGCTCGCCTCTTGAAGCGCCATCACCGCTGAACTCTGGAATCTCAAGTCAGTCTTGAAATCCTGGGCTATCTCTCTCACTAATCGTTGGAACGGCAGTTTTCTTATTAATAACTCTGTGCTTTTCTGATAGCGTCTAATTTCCCGCAACGCTACAGTCCCAGGGCGGTACCTATGAGGTTTCTTGACGCCGCCGGTCGCTGGTGCGCTTTTTCTTGCCGCTTTTGTCGCCAATTGCTTCCTTGGCGCTTTCCCGCCTGTTGATTTTCGAGCTGTTTGCTTCGTTCGCGCCATTTTCCGGTTTTTTGAGGTTGGTTTTCGATGTAATCGCAGCCGAGGTGAGAATGGTTGTAGACGCTGCCTTATATAGCTAATTCTTATCCCCACTTTAGAAGTCTTTTGCAGTAATCATTTAAAAATACCCTCCTGTTAAAATGTTGGTAAAATGTGTTTTTTTATGTAATGGAAGTGGCAAACAAGCATGCAGTTCACATTGATGTTAAACAATGAGCAGCCTATACATACACAAAGACCAGAGGTCAAAATAATATGCGTTGCCTCTTCTGAGGCCTAAGGTGTTATGCCTCTGTGCCGGAATTTACCTACAGGGCAAAGTTACTGTAGGTAGTTCAGATGTCAATAACAGTAAATCAATAAACGTAAATGTAACATCACGTCTGCATTTGATGAAGGGGTAGGTAGAGGTTTATGAATACAGTCAAGCATACAAGCAAGCAAACACCTACAATTGGCCAGTTAGGTCAGTTTTGTGTAAAAAGTGGCGAACGTACCTATTGACATCACCGAGAACAATAAGAAAATGGAACAATTCTAATAAAATCCTGTAATTTCCGGCACAGAGGCATAATACCTAAGGCCTCAGAAGTAACGCATCTATATTGAAATCTCTGGTTTCATGTACCTACTTACCATCGATATTTAAAGAACTGTATTTTGTTTGCCTCTTCATGACACACATTCACTGCCAAGCACACGGATCCGTGTAATGAATAGATGGCCGTCGAACACGGATCCGTGTTTTTGCCCGAACAAATTTCAAAGATCTATTGTTCAGTCGGCTCTTGAAATACAGACACAGTTTATAGTTGGCCACTCGGGCAATCCATGAATACGTTAAATTGGTATCGGTTTTAAAATTTTAAAATCAGACGTTTGGTTAATTTTTTATTGATTTTATAACTACGACCACTTGAAACCTGATCCTTTTTATGTTCATGGATATGTTTATTAATATTTTTCTTAGAAAAGAGAAAGATGTATGTTTTTTCAATAAAAACAATAAGAGTCTATTAAAATAGCAACAATAGTTCCGATTTACACTTTTTTTTTTAAATAAACAAATACACAACTCCGTGTATCCGGCCACCGGCGCCGTGCTGCTCTGCTACACGGGCCCGTGTATTGATTTATTTTTGTTGTAAATATATTATATTATATTTTAAATTGATAAATGTTACTTTTAATGAGTTATTACATCTAAAATTTAACATTTCCGCTGGAAAAAAAAATACACAGATCCGTGTATCCGGCCACCGGCACTGTTGATGGCCGGCTACACGGATCCGTGTATTTATTTATTTTTGTTGTAAATATATTATATAATATTTTAAATTAATAAATATTATTATCAACTAGCTGTGCCCGCGACTTCGTCCACGTGAGAAAAAATATGATTGTTCAGTATCTACCCGGACGAAGTCGTGGGCGCAGCTAATATAAAAGTAGCCTAAGTTACTCCTTATTACATCAGCTATCTGCCAGTGAAAGTCCCGTCAAAATCGGAGACACTCAAATTCTATTTATTTGTGTGTAGGTATGTACGTATGTATGGTTGTATGGAGATAAAAGTAGCCTTAGTTACTCCTTGTTGCATATGCTATCTGCCAGTGAAAGTCCCGTCAATATCGGTCCAGCCGTTCCCGAGATTAACGGGAACAAACAGACAGACAGACAGACAGACAAAAATTGAAAAAAATGTTGTTTTGGTATATGCACCGTGTATATATACATATGCATTTAGTAAAAAGCGTTTTTTTTTATATTACAAACAGACACTCCAATTTTATTTATTTGTATAGATTTATTATGGAAGGATACAACATAAGACCCAAAAATTCTGTGAAAATTTTAAGCGTCTACTTACTGCCGTTATTGTCGTGCAAAAAATATACGAAAAAAAACACCTTTGTTGTATGCCCCCTCATTTTCATTTTCTTATTTTTAGTTATTAATTTTGTCTTTAGGGTGGTTACAGAAATACATGATTTGTGAAAATGTTAGTTTTTTAGCTATCACTGTTTATGAGATACAGCCTGGTGACAGACAGACCGACGGACAGACAGACAGACAGTCAGCGATGGATTAGTAATCCGTAGGGTCCGCTTTTACCTTTTAGTTCGAAACCCCCTGAAAGTGCTATCTTTCAGGGGGTTTCGAACTAAAAGGTGATACAGAATAGCTTAAAAATATTCGATACGATTCTTAAAATTGACATAACTTTTTTATTTCTGAACCGATTCACATGAAACAAACACTACACATTCAGTTAAACTTACCACAATATATTAGGGAACAGCAGATCAAATAAGCCGTTTCTGAATTTAGCGTGCACAAACACACAGACAAACAGACATTTTTCCGGGATAAAAAGTACCCAGTGTTGTGAGCCAAAGGTATAGTATAATCATACCAAGTTTCATTGTAATCGGACTGGTAGTTTTTATGTGATGCTTGAACAAACAGACAGACAGACAGACAAAAATTTTTCTAATCACATATTTGTGTTCGGTATCGATCTAGTAACATCCCCTGGTATTTATTTTTTCAATATTTTTAATGTACAGAATTTGAACTTCTACGGTTTTAATTGTTTTTATATTATTTCGCATTAACACATGCTTGTGAAATATATTTTAGTTTAAAGAAAAATGGAAAGAAAAATTTGACTTCAGGCGAGACCCGAACTCGCGGCCTACTGGGAATCTAGTCCAGCCGCTCTTCCAATTGAGCTACTGAAGTCCTGCCCGATTTGTCAAATCTTTCCTTCACATTTATTGCCTTGCTTTATGGTAGCAGTAGCGCCATCTATTACCAACTATGCTAGTTAGGCAGTTCTACAGTATTATTTTAAGTATAGATGAGTTATGACATCTAAAATTTAACATTTCCGCTGGAAAAAAAATCAGGCCACCCTGGGCTGGGCTATTAAAATAATTGGCGGTTAATAATGTGTTAAAATAGCTTTTACTCCCTTATCCGGGACCGAACTCAGGATCGTGTACGCTACGTTGGGATATCTGTAGCATGCTACTCACAGACCAATCTGCTGCTACTAGTAGCCGTTTCGCCTATGGACATCTAATGATAATAATCAGTAGTCAGTGGGTTACTGACATATGTAGATTGATTATAATTTATACAATTTGTCACCTTAAGCGCAAGATCTGCGGTGTATCACTCACCGATCGCGTTCGTAATGAAGATGTAAGAAAGAGACTTTGTGTGAATGATAGTATCGGTGTAAAAATGAAAAAAGGCATGCTCCGATGGTTCGGGCATATAGAAAGAATGTCGAATGAGCGAATGACTAAACAGATATACAATGCGAATGTGGATGGTTGCAGAGGCCCAGGAAGACCAAGGCTGACCTACCATGACCAAATAGGTCGAGTTCTGTCTGATGGTGGGGTCAAAAGTCTTAGGAATCGGCGTGCATGTATGAAGAGAATGATGAAGGTAGACGAGGCACGAGAGGTTTGTCTGAACCGGGATATCTGGCGCTCTACACTCTCTGCCTACCCCGTTAGGGACCTGGCGTGAAGATACATACATACAATTTGTCAACATTTACACTGTACTTTTGTACAATTACATACTTTAGTACGAAATTGACTATGGACATTTATCGAAAATGGACGTTTCGTCTATAATAATATAACATCCATTACATAAAAAAAAATACCTACTATCGATACTAAACTGTATTTTTGTTTGCATATTCATGACATAAAAAATAGCTTTTACTCCCTGATCCGCACCGAACTCAGGAAAACAAAAAACATACATCTCTCTCCCGTGACTAAACGAATGGCATTATCGACTTGTGCGCGACAGGCGAAGCTTCTCGATGGTTGACGGTAATGGCCTAGTACTTACGATCGCGCGAAAGTGCCTAGGTTCAGTTCATTCGCCACCGCTCCCGTTAACCGATGGCTCCCATTACCCTAGTCTCCCCTACTATACGGTTTCTGTACGTAGTGTTATTACTACATAATACAGAGAATATGTAATAATACTACGTACAGAATGCAGTTCCGGATAAATCCGGTGCGGGGCCCGTAGCAAATGTGACCATGGGGCCCTAGAGTTACATTGCCTACTGAAATTAAGGATGTAAATAAAACAACATTTACGAAAAGGAATCGAAAACAAATTCAATTTCGGCTCTGTAATTTCTGGCACAGAGGCATAACACCTAATGCCTCAGGAGTGGCAGCGCATTTGCATTTTGACCTCTGGTCATTGTGTGGGTGTCTATAGGCTGCAGTCATCACTTAACATCAATGTGAACTGCACGCTTGTTTGCCACTTTTATAAAAAAAAAAAAATAGGGAATTCCACCTGTAAGTATTGTGGTATTGCCAACTTGCAACATAATAATATAGGTACCTATATAATTAGTGGTCAACGCTCCCTTTGAGAATAGCTAAGGTGTATTACACATTTGTGTGTTTTTTTGGGCACAGGCACGGGGCCCCCAATGGCGCGGGGCCCGTAGCATTTGCTACTCCTGCTATATGGCTAATCCGGTACAGACAGAATGGACACTTCGACGTCCCGTCAAATTTCCTCGCATCACCCAACCTCCTTCCCTCCTATAGGCGACGGTTGGTATTTTCTGCGTGCTACGCACACAGGTGCACTTGTAAAAACACATTATTGATTGATGTCTGTGTAATAGAGACCAAATTAAGCGTTTGTATGGAATTTTGGCGGAGTGCCCGCGGTGTGGCTGGGGTATCTGTAGCCTGCTACTATTAAACTACTGCGCTAAAAAGGGGTTCCCACTTGATTTCGAAATACATATGTTTATTCAAAAAATGCCATGGTACCTACCTACTTCTAAACTTATATAGGCATGATGAGACTGAATTTTTACGATGCGCGCGCACTGAGCCACAGTCTAAAGTTAGTTGCTAAACTGTATTTGTCGTTTTATTTTATTTTTAGTAGGTAGGTATTGGATTGTTACGCTAATGAAGTAGGTTTCTTACGTACGTACTTATTTTTGTGAGGCAATGTTTTTAACATTTATTTTACGACACAACGACGCTTTTTATAAGTAGATATAACTATCACAGAAACATAACAACTAAGGTCTCAAGGTTGGCATCGCATCTGCATTGGACCTCTGGTATTTGTGTAGATCTCTTTAGATGTCTACTGGTCACTAAACATCCATGTGAACTGCATGCTTGTTTGCCACCTACGTTGCAATAAAGTCAAAGTTCGTAGGTTTTGGGCAGTATTTTGACAATTCTGAACACATGTCAAGGTCGGATAGAAATTATCGATTTGATACCAACACCGATTTATCAATACGTAATGGATGGGAAGAGCACGCGCATTCAGAGATCAACAACATTTGGTTCCTCCAGTTATAATAATTTCTTAAATAAAATATTTTTTTCTTTAATTCTAATATAAAATTTTAATTATTTGTAGATAATTACAAAGAGAGCTGATCGTAAGAATAATATAATTAAAGTAGTAGGTTACTACGAAATAAAATAATCCTAGTTTCCTTAAAAAACATAAAGATTGAAAAAGAGTGAATTACTAACAATCTTAGTACTATTTCCCTTACAATTTCTTTATATTATCTCACCTTTTAAACCTTCCTGCCAAAAATAATTCAATACTAAAATTAGTTAAATCGGTAAAGCCGTTCTCGAGTTTAACGAGACTAATGAACAGCAATTATTTTTTTATATACCTATATACATAAATAAATACACTTCATCTAGTATCTGCCACTAAATATAAATACTACTATTTTTCAGAATCGTCATAAAGTTTTGCGATTGTTTACTTCCCCCTACTTCCTTCTACTTTGTTTATTTAAATTAGACTTTATGAACCCTCTTTTTTAGCTCAAAGTTTCAGGCGATTGACCGGTTTTTTTATCTACCAGATAACAAGTGGTGAAACATGCCCTTAATATTACCGTCCTCACCAAGAAATATTGCACATCGTCTTTAGGTAAGAGATTTCGGCTAATGTCAGCTCAGTAGAGCGTTATTTCTTTCACACTACCTATAAACCTATATGAAGTTTGTCGACCATTTAGATAAATTTTGACCAATACCGCACTATCAGTACTTATTCAGGCAATGTGCGAATAGGGTTGCCAACTTTTTTTACCCGAAATATTTATTTATTTATTTATTTAATAGCTTTTTCACAATAGTACAGCACATTCATCAGAGTATATTGAGATCTTAAATATAATATTGTGACACCCCGTCAGGGCATTGCTATTTGTACAAAGAGGACAAAAATGCTTTGAATGCTTTTTTATTACATAATTAAATATAGATACTTTACAAATTATATTAATATGCTTTCATTTTACAAAACTTAGAACTCTAACTACATTAAGTTCTACCTAAAATAAATAATATTTAGTTTTTTTTTATGTAATAAAAGTGGCAAACAAGCATGCAGTTCACATTGATGTTAAGTGATGACTGCAGCCTATAGACACCCACACAATGACCAGAGGTCAAAATGCAGATGTGCTGCCACTCCTGAGGCCTAAGGTGTTATGGCCTCTGTGCCTGAAATTACAGGGCCGTACATTACCACCTGACCGGAACACAATAGTGCTGAACACTACCATTTAGCGGCAAGTATATTAGGTAATGCGGTGGTGCCTACGCCCGCGAGCTCCATCAGTGGAGCTCTACCACCAGTAAGTTAGTTAGTTTATATTCAGTTAAAAAAAACAGTATTTTATTTATTTAATGTTTAAAATACACATTTCTAGAGCTTTGGCACAACTTATTAATTTACTATACATTTGTGATCCTTTAAGGTTGCCTGGCAGAAATCGCTGCCTGAGCGATAAGGCCACCTACTGTGCCTATTTTACTGTCGTCTATTTATGTAAATTGTCTCTGTTTGGTGTACGATGAAATAAATAATTTATAGTGTTAAACATTTTGATGCTGAATTCAGTATTTTTGTATACTTTATTTTTGTTCAACGATAAAAAGTATAATGTAGACCTACTGTTTTTAACAGCATATATATAAAAGGCTAACACGTCACGGTTTTCAGGGTCCGGCAGAAAGGGTGGCCGTGGCCTCGCACCGGGTTGCCGCTTATTACACTATCCGGTCGCAGTACAAATACACGGGCCGCTCCGGTTGCCCTAATTAGGGCCCTAACTCCCTAAATGTTATAACACGGGTCATTCAGGGTACGAAAGCAAGGGTCAGGCCCTTGCTTTCGTACTGAATACCGTACCGTGTAATAAGTCCTAACTCTCTACAAAATCGAAACTAGTCGATAATCTCTATTCTGGGCTCGATGTACAATATAACTTTTAAAACACCCGCGTTTAACACTCAATTTACTAATTTTACGAACCAGGTCGTGACGCGATATAGATATAGACGGACAGACTGTCCGCGACCACGGTTTGTGCAACCGAGTCGAATCGTCGGAATAAAAGTGAAAAGGGTGTAAAGTGTTTTTACCCAATATCTATATCGCGTCACGACCCGGTTCGTAATATTATTAAATCGATGTACAATATTTCTTGATGTGTACTGTACAAATTGTTGCCAACCCCTGCCCGCAGCTGCCTCGCAGCTGGTCGAAGACCGTTATGAGCACGTGCCCTGCGCTTGCACTTCATGTTTACCGTGTTGTCTGTCCTTCTCTAACACACTGTTGGGATGTGCCGTCTCTCTATTTTGAATTTGGGTGAAAGTTTTTATAGGGGTGCAAGTATGGAGTCTACCGAATTACTTTAATTCGACTTCGTAATTTTCGTCATAGAAGCAAAACTTAGGCAGGAGTAAAACTTAAATGCCTCGGTAGCCTAGTGGTAGCAGGCCACTACTACTACGCTGGGGTCCCGGGTTCGATTCCCGGGTCCGGGATATTAGAGATAACGGTGTAAAGTCCTTTCTCTCTGGTTCTATTGGGATTTTTCCATTTTCCCAGTACCTCGAAGTTTGGTAATGTGCCCGGAGATGTCAATAAGCTCGCCACCTGTTACATGGGCCAAAACGTAACTGGCAAATGCTGGTGTTTGTATGTATGATTGAATACCTGCATTTGCTTCTGCCCATCCCTAGAGGCGTGAAGTTACGTTAATTATTTAATATTACCTACCTACTCAGTTCTACCGGACCGTGATAGTCAGGACTCGTAATAATAATTTTCACAGAGACAACAACTAAGGTCTTGATGTGTACGGATGACGCCAGAATACTGTTGCAACTATATCAATTGTCAATGAGCTAATGTTGTTTAATTATTTTTTTTTAAATGAAGAATGTAATTCATGTGAACGTATAGAGCGTCATGGTCTTTGACCAAGCTCTTTAAATGGAGAATAAAAAAAAAAAAAAAAAAACAACTAAGGTCTCAGGGGTGACAACATATCGGCATTTTGACCTCTGGTTTTTGTGTAGATGTCTAAAGGCTGCAGTCATCACTTGACAATCTTGACATCAATGTGAACTGCATGCTGGTTTGCCTTCGTTACATAATAAAACATGTGGAACAATCGTGTCACAATTTTTATTACGCGTAGAGAGTTATGTCTCGTGGTCCAGCGGAAGGGTTTTTAAAAAGAATAAAAACAACCGGTCAAGCCCGAGTATGGATTAAGACTAATTTATTTTTAGATACAATTCTTACATGCTAAGTTCCTTATCTCTAAACCTTATACTAAGACACCAACACTTCCTTGTAATTCGAACCGTTGGGGTTCGTTACGCCAACGTAACTCCTCCCCTCTTCAGAGAGAAGCGCGGTGAAGAATGCTGCTGCTGTGTCGGCAGCACGTCTGATGGCGCTGCTGCTGCTGCTGTTGCTTGGCGGCGTCTTAAGTACCATCTGACGCAAAGCCCGAAGCTAACTGAAGTGCTAGCTAGCAAGCTAGCTATGAATATGTATAGGGTTATGGATGACCAGATAGGCCGTGAAGAGATAGTTGGTAAGTAGATTGGTTCTTGGATCTCTTTTGTCTTTTGCAGGATCTCTTCCAGGTTATCCAGCGGGACTTCTTCTAATTTTATGTTTGTCGAGAAGTTGTTGGGGATAGTATAGCTCTTTGGTAGCGGGATGCTCTCCTCTATGTGCAGAAACCTTTTATGTGTTTTGAGGGTTCGCTCCGCTATTTTGACTGTACATCTGTTGTTGATGGTGACGACAGCTACACCACTGGTTCTTTGATACTGGACATCGTTTCCACAGGTTGACTTTACAACTTCTTCTCTTTTCAGAATAATAATCCAACTATTTTCTTTTATTTGTCTGATTATGTTGTTTTCGAAGTTCGCCTTTGCATAAGAGCAGTTATGCGGTTCTTCATGTTGCACTAGTTGCGCGATGCAGTCTTCTGACTTCTTCAGGGCCTGCCATTCTACGTGTCGGCATATAACTTCAGAATCTGTTACATGTATACATTGCTCGCGAGGATACGCAAACTCGTTATTTCCCAAGATGAGGTAAGGGCCTTTTGGAATGAGGAGTGTGTTGTTTTCATTTGGGATTCCATATAGGTGGAGCAGGGAATAAGGTTTGTTAGTAACTAACGGTATTTCTAATATAAAATTAAGAGATTCATTTGTGCTATAGGCTTTGACGGTAATTGACTTTATTAGACGATGCACGTTCTCAAATGTAGGTTTGTACGGAATTTGAAAATCTATCTCACTTTCTATGTTTTTTAGTTCTTCTAATAGGTGGGCTGAATCTACTATGCTTGGATGTAGTTGACCTAAGTTGGAAAACGTAATAGCGTTCTCTAGAGTAAGTAACCTGTCATACAGTTGCTGAAGGCATGTTTCAATCTGATTATAAATAGTTACTGCTTGAGTGTATAGCTTTAGATTCTATTTATTTCGCTTATTGCTACTAATGTTTCCTGCTTTTTTCTAATTTTATCTAACTTATCATTATGTTGACTCATAAAGTCTTTCATTAAACCTACTGCTTGATTGCTTTTTCTTTCACTAGCTACTGCGAATTTTTTAACCTCTTGATCTTGCAACGAATCAGTTTCAGACCCCTGCTATCGAATATTGTTTTGCATATTTTGCTAAAGTTGACGACTAATTCGTCATCATAGAAATAACAGTGAAATATTCTATCTGCAATTGTATGTTCCTTTGAAAATTTAATAATTTGGGGTTCGGTGTCGTTAATTGGTATAAAGACGTCTTTAATTGTGATTTTACCCTTAGACCTATCCTCTACTCAGTACTCATTTCCTAGAGTTCTCCTTATATGAAATTGTTTACGCTGTTTATCAATTGCGTCTTCGATCTCGGGAATTGTGAACAATTGTTCCGTATAGGGTACCTATAATTCTGTTTTATGGTGTTCGGCCTAGGTGGTGCAGCTTGTTTAGCTTTTGCTTCCTCCTGTTTTGCCGAAGTAATTACTTCCTCCAGCTCGACCACACCCTTGAACCTAATGCTTAAGGCTACAATTGGGTCAAGTTGGTCCAGAAAAACATCTATTGCCATTTTTTCGTACAATTGCTGTTTATCTGGGTCGATATTGATTAATGCGCACGATAACTCCCTAACTCTATCGCCAAACACTTCTATGCTTAATTTGTCTTTTGAGAGGTGCATCAATTCGCTGATTAATTGCACCTCCCCTCTAAATTCTCCAAACCTACTCCGTAATACTTTTTTAATTTCCTCCCACGATCTACACTGGTTGCGCTGTGAGAGTGCCTCAACAGCTTTTCCCGTTAATTTATTTTTTATCAGACATGCAATCGGCACTGTCTGACTGGTTTCTTCTACCAACTCTAATACGTTTTCCACACTATTGATATAAAATTCTAGCGTTTTTTTGTTGCCATCATAGGTGGGCAAAAGAATTGCTAATGTTTCATACGGCATCATAGTCTGCTCAATTTTCGTTTTGGAATTATTGAGAGCCATTTTACTATAGATACACACAAAATATTATACACAAATTGAAGGGATTAATACACAAATGTAAATTGGAACACTTGGAATAATCAAAGGAAATCTCGGGAGCAACAGAGTAAATGCTTACCCCACGAGCATTGCCGAGGTCAGGCGGTGAGTCTTTCTTTACTCTCTGGTTGCCGGGTGACTGAGCGGTGGCCTGCTGGGCTGCGTGGCTGCGGAGCTGCGTGGTGGCTGGCTGCGTAGCTGCTGGCTGCGGCTGGCTGGACCCGATGCTAGGTTGTTGTTGATTCGCGTCGCGGTTATCCCGAATTTATTCGCGAATTTAAACCGTTAATTCAGACACGAATCCTATACGACTGCGCCAGTTATGTCTCGTGGTCCAGCGGAAGGGTTTTTAAAAAGAATAAAAACAACCGGTCAAGCCCGAGTATGGATTAAGACTAATTTATTTTTAGATACAATTCTTACATGCTAAGTTCCTTATCTCTAAACCTTATACTAAGACACCAACACTTCCTTGTAATTCGAACCGTTGGGGTTCGTTACGCCAACGTAACTAGAGTAAAGAACTTTTTTATTTTTTAACTGGTAGTAGAGCACCGGTGACGCAGCTTGCGGGCGTAGGCACCACCACATTACCTAATATTCTTGTCGCTAAATGGTAGTGATCAGCACTATCGTGTTCCGGTCAGGTGGTAATGTACGGCCCTGTAATTTCCGGCACAGAAGCATAACACCTTAGGCCTCAGAAGTGGCAACGCATCTTCATTTTGAGCTCTGGTCTTTGTGTTAGTGTCTATAGGCTGCAGTCATCATTTAACATCAATGTGAACTGCATGCTTGTAAAACACTTCCATTACATTAAAAAAAACTGGTTGCCTGTAAAGTCGGTTTTACGGGCGAAGATTTTACGTGACAACGTCTTTTTCTCGGTAGAAAGGCATTCGCCGGTCCGGCAGGCCTCTCTTTCGTTCGGTGACTCATCGTTACGTTACCGGGCGTTACACTTTTTCATGAGTGACTTCGAGCCGCAACCTAATTTAAGACGTTGTCACGTCAAAAAAATACGCTCCTAAAATCATTTAGCATACACTCGAAAAACCTAACCCTTCTTCTGACGCAGTCGGGTAAAAAGTACCTAATCCACAAGTTGGAAAACACCAGCTGTATTTTTGCTTAATACGACAGGTGATCCGCACACGCGAGTGAAGTATAAAAAATGTCTACAGTTTCTTATGTGAGTGAGGCAAAGCACAAAATTAAATGTTATTTAGAAAATATTAAATATTTACTGGTGGTACTGGTGATAGAGCTCCAGTGACGGAGCAAGCGGGCGTAGGCACCACCGCATCACCTAATATACTTGCCGCTAAACGGTAGTGTTCAGCACTATCGTGTTCCAGTCAGGTGGTAATATACGGCCCTGTAATTTCTGGCACATAGGCATAACACCTTAAGCCTCAGGAGTGGTAACGCATCTGCATTTTGACGTTGGTCTTTGTGTAGGCGTCTATAGGCTGCAGACATCACTTTACATCAATGTGAACTGCATGCTTGTTTGCCACTTCCATTTCACAAAAAATGACGCCGCTGTCCATCTTGCGTTACTGCACTTACCACGTTACTATCGCCCCATTGAAATAGTTTGATCGCCATTGTTCGGTTGCTTGAACTAACGGAAAAAATCTTCCATTATTGGCGATGGAGTAATCACGTGCCGACGCGAGCTAACAAGAAAATAATGTACGTTTTTGGATCAGCTATTTTTGAATCATACACCGTAGTTATTAAACAAAAAATAATATACATTTGGCAACATAATATTAATGTACCTAACACTAAATTCTTACATTCCTCCGACACACCGGTCCCTTTCAATTATTGCGCAAAACGAGTCTGCTGTACTTGAACTCAGATTAAAAGCTAAATATAATCTTAAATGTATGTCGTTACAGTCGAAAATCAACCAAACAACTGTTTCCTTCGTTACACCTTTTTATAACGGGCCCAAGAAATAAATAAAGTGTACTAACATGTTAAAAAGAATTTTATTTCAATAGCGAGAAGGTTTAACATAAATTGCAACAGTTTTTCAACAAGAGCGCGTGCTAACAGGGGTGCGCGCGCGCCATTTCCGACCCCATCCTTTTTTTCGAATTTCGAATCCCCCTCAGTCAGTTGACGGGTAACCGTTGGACGATGATAACGTTTTGCAACTCTATTTATTTAATAATAATAGTTTAAAGTTAGTTATCTAAGAATTTGTGTTGTGTGTGAGTTTTTTAATTTGATAAGTTGTACCTAATGTTACTAAGTTAAGCTAACAAAATAGAAGCAAAGCATACATAATTATAGCTTAAAGCAACCTTATAAAGTGTCAACTGTAAAAATACGTACTAAATTCAGGTCTTGAGTCAACAAACAGATTTTTTAAAAAATGAACTTAACATTGTTCCAAGAAAACCACTGAACCCAAACGGTCATGGTAAATAACCACCCACAGGAACTATGCATTAAGAACTAGGGTGTAAAGCGATAAGAAAGATGGATTCACCAAAGATAGTCTACAAGTATTACTCCAACCCAGCGTTTTGCGCTCAAAGCGAGGTTTACTCCCAAAAATGCGTCACCAGAATGACACCGGATCGTCCAAGAATGCCGCCTTTGGGAGCGACGTCGCCTCGTAAATACGAAAACCGAATACACCGGACGGATATATCCGATAATCCTCTTCGAATGTCTCCAGCCGGCAGACGAGATGAACCGCCAGAACTCCCTCCCAAACCAGCAAAGTACCAGCAATTCCAAAGACAGTCGTCTCTAATGTGCAAACCGTCGCGCTCTATCGTTAGAAGTAGGACAAGGAGTGAGGACCTAGAAATGGCACAGTTCAGACAAAAACAGAGAAACAAATACGATAGGAATGCAGACAGTGACGATGGGTTAGAAGACAGCAGAATCAAACATAGATACGAAGTTATTATAGACATAGATGACGCAATTGATTACTCTCCAACGAAGAAAAGGATTATAGAAGCGGATGCGAGTGAAATTGAAGAATATAACGTTGACGGGCCAGACGATAACGAAATGAAGGAAATACCAACGGAAATAGTGAAAACTGTTAATGGGAAAACCCATAGATACGCCATAGTGCCTTCAGATGATGAGGAACCAAGGAAAATGAATGTGACGTTTACATCACCGATTATGTCTAAAAAGAATTTGATTGCAACGCAAAAACTGCACGAGTTACTATCGACGCCTAGGAAATTACATGCTAGCCAACCTTCTATTCACACGCCAAGATCTGAAAGGTTTACACCGGTGAAAATTGCATCAAGTACACCAACACACGTTACCCCTTCGAAGTCCTGTGCTAATTTAACTCTGTCCAGATCCAACACTTCGCCAATATCACCAAAAGCGCAACAGAAATTGAACTACGGATTGCCGGAGTTTGAGAAGCCTGATGTTTTTGTGACGAGCTATAGAGAGAAGAGTCGGGATAGGAGTTTTGATGTGGATAGGAGAGAAGATAGGAGTTATGAGAGGAGAGTGAGGGAGAGTCAGCGAAGGGATAAGAACACTGCTGTTATTACGCCTAGGTGAGTTTGAATTACCTAATCCATTGGCCTCTAAATGGTACCTAGTATCGTGTCTGTCGCTGCACACACAGCACTGTCGTGTTCCTGTCAGGTGGTAATGTACGGCCCTGTAATTTCTGGCTCAGAGGCAAAATCTCTTGTTTCATGTAGATGTTAATAGGCTACAGGATTACTTATCATCAATATGAACTGCATGGTTGTTTGCCACTTCCATTATATAAAAAAATGCATTTACCTATTACTTCGAGGATTAGAGGCGTCAAGTTACGATTAAAATTATACAGCATTACCTAGTATTTCTGAAGTCCATAGTTGTGAGTCACTAAGTGCGGGTCGGTCAAGAGCCGTGAGAAACTATTTTTTTGAAAAAAGGCATGCTCCGATGGTTCGGGCATATAGAAAGAATGTCGAATGAGCGAATGAC
The DNA here is from genome assembly GCA_036365455.1 of Macrosoma leucophasiata. NCBI lineage: Eukaryota > Metazoa > Arthropoda > Insecta > Lepidoptera > Hedylidae > Macrosoma > Macrosoma leucophasiata. The sequence continues at coordinate 7,843,009 of JAWQUS010000015.1, forward strand.
TAAACAGATATACAATGCGAATGTGGATGGTTGCAGAGGCCCAGGAAGACCAAGACTGACCTACCATGACCAAATAGGTCGAGTTCTGTCTGATGGTGGGGTCAAAAGTCTTAGGAATCGGCGTACATGTATGAAGAGAATGATGAAGGTAGACGAGGCACGAGAGGTTTGTCAGAACCGGGATATCTGGCGCTCTACACTCTCTGCCTACCCCGTTAGGGACCTGGCGTGAAGATACATACATACTATTTTTTTCAAGTGGGAATATAGAATATCAACTATCAACAGCAACGTATATTGAGTCGTTGAAATAGGTAAAATTATGAGAAAGGCGATTAATCTATAACGAATTAGTTATTATATAAATTAATATATTACTAACTAACTGTGCCCGCGACTTCGTTCAAGTGACAAAAAATATGATTGCTCAGTATCTATCCGGACGAAGTCGTGGGCGCAGCTAGTATAAAAGTAGCCTAAGTTACTCTTTATTGCATCAGCTTGTCAGTGAAAGTCCCGTCAAAATCGGAGACACTCAAATTCGATTTATTTGTATGTAGGTGTGTATGTATGTATGTATGGAGATAAAAGTAGCCTAAGTTACTCCTTATTACATCAGCTACCTACCCGTGGAAGTCCCGTCAAAGTCGGATACACTCCAATTCTACTTATTTGTATGTAGGTGTGTATGTATGTATGGAGATAAAAGTAGCCTAAGTTACTCCTTATCACGTCAGCTATCTGCTAGTGAAAGTCCCGTCAAAATCGGTAAAGCCGTTCCCAAGATAAGCCCCGCCAAACAGACAGACAGACAGACAAAAATTGTAAAATATGTTGTTTTGGTATATGTACCGTGTATACAAACATATGCATTTAGTAAAAAGTAGTTATTATAATATTAGAAACAAACACTCCAATTTTATTTATTTGTATAGATGTATTGATTTATTATTATACAACTTAACACCTAAAAATTCTGTGAAAATTTTAAGCGTCTACTTGCTACCGTTATTACTATCGAACAAAAAATATACGAAAATAAACACGTTTATTGTATGCCCCCTTGGACCTCTTAACATTTTCATTTTCTTACTTTTTGTAATTAATTTTTTCTTTGTAGCAGTATCAGAAATACATAATTTGTGAAAATATTAGCTTTCTAGGTATCACTATTTATGAGATACAGCCACCAGGCTGTATCTCATAGACAGACAGACGGGCGGACGGACAGACAGACAGACAGCGGAGGATTAGTAATGCGTAGTGTCCGTTTTTACCTTTTAGGAACGAAACCCCCTAAAACTTTCTTTTAGGGGGTTTACTAAGATACAGAATAGCTTAAAAATATTCGATGTGATTCTTTAAATTGACATCAACTTTTTTATTTCTGAACCGATTCACATGAAACAAACACTAAATGTTAAGTGAAACTTACCACAATATATAAGGGAAAACCGCAAATCGAATAAGCCGTTTCTGATATTAGCATGCACAAACACAAAGACAAACAGACATTTTTTCGGGATAAAAAGTACCCAGTGTGCCAAGGTTAAAGTTTAATCATACCAAGTTTCATTGATATCGGACCCGTAGTTTTTCTGTGATGCTTGAACAAACAGACAGACAGACAAACAGACAGACATACAAAATTTTTTCTAAACACATATTTGTGTTTGGTATCGATCTAGTTACATCCCCTGGTACTTATTTTTTCAATATTTTTAATGTACAGAATTTACACTTCTACAGTTTTATTGTAGGTATAAAGCAATCAAAGGGCAAGATCCACGTTTAGCCCGCGCCTTGTGCACTTTATCAAAAAAATAAAGAAAAATACGTAGAATCATGGAAAAATACTCAAATAATTAAATTTAAATCGTTGTTTTTTTGTCGGGATTTTTACATTTTCTGAAAGTTTCCCAGTACCTCGGAGCTTTGTTATGTGCCCGGAGATGTCAACAGGCTCGCCATCTGTTACTTGGTCCAAAACGTAAACAGCGATTTGTGGGTTTTTGCATTTACAAATGCTTGAATACATTAACATTCTGCCTACCTCTTAGGAGATTACAGGCGTAAAGTTACGCTGTTTCTTTTTTTTCCTGTACAAATCAATGCACCAATAAACTTTGTTATAATGGTTGCACTTTCAACCTATTTCTTCCAGGGTAGCAGCTCAATCGCCATCGGTCTACTCCGAGGACACCTACAAGTCTTTCACCAGCCTTAAGACCATGAATGCGGCTGCGGCGTCTCTTACCATCGCTGCCCTCATGCTGACACTGTGCGGAGGCCTTACCACTGGCCTTAGTTTTTATATGATGTATAGCGTAAGTATCTTTGTTGCGTCTTTTCTTTTAGGCGCCCGCTTCTGTACGGATTTTATTTTTAGGACGGACTTATGAAGACGCGTCTCAAGACGGCATTTAAGGCGTCTACTTCACCTGAAAAAGATTTCCAACAAATTATTTAAAAAATACGTTCATACATTACGTACAATGAACGTATTTTTTTATAATCATAAAATGTAGATATCCTACCAAAACTGTTCCTATGTATGAAAGAATCATGGCAAGTTTCATACATTGATTTGTCCAAAAAAAGTTAGAAAAAGGTAGAAGGTAAAACGGATTAGAAATATTATCTATAGGGAACCTAAATAACACTTTCTGGTATGTAAATTATTTTTAAATCACCGGAATAAAAATCGTCTTTCCTAACAACAGTAGAGGCACTCCATACTAAAGATCAATTTCAAACTTTTTATTCCGGAGAGTTTAAAAATATTTTAAGTATCAGGCAATGTTGTTTAGGTTCAGTGGATAATGTTACCATGCTGTTTTACAGTGTACCTTTTTTTCATTTTTTCTGTACAAATCTTGCCATGATCCTTTATGTACCAAGTTTTTAACACGTTCGTGTTTGGGTCACTGATTCTTACATACACGTTGTGTGTACCAAAAATACACTCATGTGCGCTCGGCTATAAAAGTGTCGCCAGCCGACGATACAGAGGAGGGCTATAGGGGAGGGCAGGTTGGCTCTAGGGAGAGCATTTTGATACCATACTTATGGCACATATTAGTCTTTGCTGTAAATTACCCAATTTTTTATCTCTAGAGAGGGGCAGCTGCCGTCCCCTGCCATCCCCTGGCGACGGCCATGCTCGGGTACCTACACTACCTATTGGAAATACCTACCTACACTACATATTTGGCTGTGCAAATGCTAGACCAGTGATTCCCAATGTGGTCCATATAGACCCACTGGGGTCCATGGGAATCGATGGGGGTCAACGTAGGCGTGAATAAAATTTGGAAATATGGGAATGTGATATAAATGTAGCAAGGACGTCCACGGAAACCAGAAAAAAATTGAAAGGGGTCTACAAGAATTTAAAAAGTTTGGGAACCTTTGTGCTCGACGAACAGACAGGCCATTTTTATTCTTTCGAGGCATGAAACCCTAAAAAGGACCGACGAACTAAATAAGGTATCTCTGGTTCTATTGGGATTTTTTTCCGTTTTCTGGAGGTTGCCCAGTACCTCAGAGTTTGGTAATGTGCCCGGAGATAGCAACAAGCGCGCCACCTGTTACATGGGCCAAAAACGTAACCGGCGAATCGTGGGTGTTTGCATGTATGCTTGAATGCATGCATAAATGCATGCCTCTGCCTATCCGTTCGAGGATCACCGGCGTGAAGTTAGTTTTTTTTTTTTAAACGTCTTGCCAGGTCGCCTTTGTATGCAGACCGCGCAGAATAGGTTTAGTTAATATGTAGGTAAGCTTAAATTAATTTAATAATTAGAATAAGCCGCACACTTTCACTGATGAAAAGAGGCATGCTCCGATGGTTCGGGCATATAGAAAGAATGTCGAATGAGCGAATGACTAAAGAGATATACAATGCGAATGTGGATGGTTGCAGAGGCCCAGGAAGACCAAGACTGACCTACCATGACCAAATAGGTCGAGTTCTGTCTGATGGTGGGTCAAAAGTCTTAGGAATCGGCGTGCATGTATGAAGAGAATGATGAAGGTAGACGAGGCACGAGAGGTTTGTCAGAACCGGGATATCTGGAGCTCTACACTCTCTGCCTACCCCGTTAGGGACCTGGCGTGAAGATACATACATACTTTCACTGATGCCATAAATTAATACTAACTAAGTTATTGTTTCCAACCTAATAGAGCACTACCAATAAATATCCTAAAATACGAGGATGACTCAGTTTAGGATTCAATGCGTACTTTTATAAAGATATAGGTCGCGCCAGGTAAAAAGAACGCTGACGGTCAAGCTGCGCAGTAGACTATTTATCGAACTATTTGGTAGTATGAGGTGCGGCGTTTTCAATCTGCCTACCAATACACGAAACCGCAAGCGAAAGCTAGATCAAAAATAAACCAATAGGGCTAGTACTTTCGTGCGCGAGTGTACCGATGCGCGAACACATCCCTTCTACTTTCTTCCAGCGTTCTTTTTACGTGGCACGACCTATACTAGCTGTTGCCCGCGGCTTCGCCCGCGTGGACGTCGTTCTATAAATAATTTAAATTTTACAATCCCATGGAAATATCCTAATCAAGTTTCACGTCGCGTACCTTTTTTTTTTTATGTGTCCACCTATATGTGGAGTACTTAATCACGTCTATAAATTCAAAAAGCTCTATTTAATTTTGTATGTATGTATGTATCTTCACGCCAGGTCCCTAACGGGGTAGGCAGAGAGTGTAGAGCGCCAGATATCCCGGTTCAGACAAACCTCTCGTGCCTCGTCTACCTTCATCATTCTCTTCATACATGCACGCCGATTCCTAAGACTTTTGACCCCACCATCAGACAGAATTCGACCTATTTGGTCATGGTAGGTCAGCCTTGGTCTTCCTGGGCCTCTGCAACCATCCACATTCGCATTGTATATCTGTTTAGTCATTCGCTCATTCGACATTCTTTCTATATGCCCGAACCATCGGAGCATGCCTTTTTTCATTTTTACACCGATACTATCATTCACACAAAGTCTCTTTCTTACATCTTCATTACGAACGCGATCGGTGAGTGATACACCGCAGATCTTGCGCAAAGATCTCATCTCGACCGCGTTCAACTTACTTTCATGCTCTTTCCTGCATACCCAGCTCTCGCTTCCATATAAAAGCGTTGGAGTAAGTACAGCATTATGTACGGCTAGTCGAGCCCGCTGGCTGAGATGTTTAGATTCTAGTAGCTTACCCAACGCTCCATTCACGCAATTCCCAGCAAGCACTCTTCTTTCTATGTCAGTGGTGTACCTACCATCCTTGCTAAAAGCACATCCAAGATATACAATTTCATCAACCTGTTCTAACGCTGCATCATCTACTACTACCCTTGCATTTGTTCTCTGTTCATCTCTTTCAAATACTAATATTTTAGTTTTATCCACATTCAATTGTAAGCCTTTCTCCATACAATCCTCTTTCATGACTGTGACTAGTGCTTGTAGCCCAGATGGTGTAGAGCTAACAATTACCGCATCGTCTGCGTAAAGCAGACAGTTCACCACTAAGTCACCCATACGCACTCCCACATCCATCAACTTCACCCTCTGGAGGCATTTGTCCAGATATATAATAAACAGCCTAGACGAAAGCACGCAACCCTGTTTGACACCGATGTTAACATCAAACCAGGGTGACATGTTACCATCTACCCGCACACATGCTTGACAGCCCACATACGTGGACTGTATTGCACGGAGCAGACTGCCATCAATACCATACTCTGGCAAAATGTCCCACAGCTCCTTTCGTAATACCCTATCAAACGCCTTCTCCAAATCCACAAAACCGCAGAAAACCTTCTGACTCACAGCCAGATGCTTCTCTACGATGTTGCGGAGGGAGAAAACTTGATCCATACATCCTCTTCCAGTTCTGAAACCACCCTGTGCATCCCACAACAACCCGTCGGACTTCTCTTTCATTCTTCTTTCTAAGACTTTCCCATACAATTTAGCTGCCAAACTGATCAAACTGATCGCTCGATAGCTGGTGCAGTCCATACGTGAACCCTTGCCTTTATACAAAGGCACGATGACCGCACACCGCCAATCCTTTGGGATTCTTCCGGACCTCCAGCAAAGGTTGCACAACACCCAGAAAGAATCCCAAAGGGCAGCACCACCATATTTGATCATTTCGGCAGAAACCTGATCAATACCCGCAGCCTTACCACATTTCAAACTTCGTATCGCCCTTACAATCTCATCTATTGTTATATCCTCACAAGCCGGCACCGTCAAGTCAGCAACTCCGGCGTCAGGGTTGTGAGCATAATCATACAATTCCCCATAATACTCGCTCCATCGTTTTAACACATCTTGCGTGTTCTCAAGAATGTCACCCAACTTAGATTTTATTCTATTCATTCCAGAAACTGGAGAAGAGCTTCTAGACTTTTTCACCTCCCTCCAATAGAGTTTGATGTTAGTCTCAAAGCTCTTCGCCAGTCTCTCATCAGCTTCCACTTTATCTCTCTCACGCTTTTCATTCACTAAAATCTTGGTGTCATTCTTGAGCCGACGGTAAATTTCTCTCTTCTCATCTCTCATACCACTATTCATTTGCAAAGATGCTACATAATCCAGCCATGCTTTCTTCTTTCTTTCAACGGAGTCTTGCACCTCCTTGTCCCACCACGCATCCCCTTTCAAGGATTTGCGTATCTTTGCATAACCACATACTTCTTTCGCAACTTCCACCATACTATCTTTCATAACTTGCCAACATTCATCCACGTCCAAGTCCGTAAGACAAACCTTGTCTAACTTTTCACGGACTTGACGTTCGTACACTCTCCTTGCACTAATGTCTTGTAACTTTTCACTCTTTATTCTTTCAAGTCCTCCGAAAGGCACACGGACACGCCAATGTCGCCATTTCTTGAACAGACCCCTAAACCGGCTTATTACCAAGTAGTGATCTGTGTCAAGAGTGGGACCTCTGTAGGCTCTAGTGTCCATCAGGCTCTTCCGAAGACGACTATCAACCATGATCAAATCAATCATACTTTTTTGTTCATTCCTCCTCCATGTGTACGTGTGAATGTCCTTATGACGGAATTCTGTGTTAGACACAAGGAGACTTCGTTCCAAGCATACGTCAAGTATCAGCTTACCAGCATCATTTACTCTTCTATCACCATATGGACCTAGAACGGCCTCGTATCCTGGCCGCCTGGTCCCGACCCATCCATTCAAATCACCACACAAAATTACCCTTTCATTAGCTTCAACCATATCGAGAACTTCCCTTGTAGATTCCCAAAACTTCTCCAGGTCTTGGGTCGTCGCTGAGCTAACCGGTGCATAAGCTGCTACCAAAAACACCCTAGTGACGCCCAATTTAATTCGGACCCAGATTAGTCTCGGGTTCACCAAACCATAATCTTTCACTCCAGTGACTAAACGAGAGGACAGAAGGACGCCCACACCCGCGCTGGCATGATCGCTCTGTTGCACACCTGCCCACAGAGCCATCGCGCCACCCGGGAGATCTTCGACCTCGCAGCCCTTTCGTTTAGTCTCTGTTACACACAAAACATCCAGGCGTCTCACACTCATTACGTTCGTCAACTCATTCATCTTCTCACAAATTCCACCTCTCACATTCCACGTGCCTATCTGGCACTCCCCACTCCTCGATCCGCCGTAACGGGCCCGGCGTGACAGGTGGCGGTCCCCATCGCCGCTTTGGCCGCTTTTCGTACCGACGGGGACGGGTCGGTACGCGTCGCCTCGGGGGGACGCCCTAACCCGCACTGCGGTACGCCTTCGTGCCAGAATTGCAGCCCCAAAGGACTGGCAGGGATCGCGACGTGCACGCTTCTGGCATGACCCCCAAACTAATTTTAACCCCTTATATTTGAAAGTTTAGGGGTGATTTTGACAAAATACTGATACACGTACCTATTTTTTTATTCCTAACAGAAACAGATCATTTTTACTATTCCTAATCATGAGCCTGTATACCATTTTTTATACTGTTTAGTTCAGGAAACTTTCCATAACGGTACGGCCCTGTAATTTCCGACACAGAGGTATAACACCTTAGGCCTTAGGAATGGTAACGCATATGCATTTTGACCTTGGTCTTTGTGTAAGTGTCTATAGGCTGCAGTCATCACTTAACATCAATGTGAATTGCATGCTTGTTTGCCGCTACATTTACATTTAAAAAAATATCCACTTCATTCTTCATTTTCCCCTTTTAGGACAGAATTTGTCCATTTCGTCTGCACAGATCATTTTTTATTGTAATCCAAAATGTTTATGCCTGTTGTCATATAGTCCTTTATATTTATCTCTAAAAATCCTTTCTTATACATCATGAAAGGAACCCTTGTACCAAATTATAAGTCTCTAGGAACCGTAGTTTAATTTTTTCAATTAAATTACAAAATCAAAAGCAAAGAATCAAGAAAATCAATGTAGAATCAACCGTTTAATTCAGAGCATAGGTAGCGCGGCCGCTGCCCCGACTTAAGTGCAGATCAAGAAGACAGCGTTAGCGCGTTTAAAAAAACTTGTGATCCCCATCTATCAAAGGAAATTGGTAACACTGCCTCTTATCTTTTGCCAAGAGTATCTATTAATATTTGTTTTTTTTTATAGATACTGCTTTATCTTTTTTTTTTGTACCAAAGAGCCTGTTCGCTAATATTCCACCTTGAAAATTGCGGTAAGTCCCATACCAATATTGATGCAACTATTTTTCGCACATAACATAAAAAGCCTGTAAACCAATTTTTAGGCAAATTAAAAAAAAAACAATTTTTCTGGTGGTAGAGCTCCAGTGAAGGAGCTCGTGGGCGTAGGTACCACCGAATTACCTAATATACTTGCCGCTAAATGGTAGTGTTCAGCACTATCGTGTTCCGGTCAGGTGGTAATGTACGGTCCTGTAATTTCCGGCACAGAGGCATAACACCTTAGGCCTCAGAAGTGGTAACGCATCTGCATTTTGACCTCTGGTCTTTGTGTGGGTGTCTATAGGGTGCAGTCATCACTTAATATCAATGTGAACTGCATGCTTTTTTGCCACTTTAAAGACATAAAAAACGGACAAATACCCGTACAAACTATCACCTCCTCCCTTAGAGGATTGGGACAGATTTCCAAAACAGAGTATATATTTTAAGAACTTTAACGTTGTTTTCTTTAGTAACAAAGAGTCTGGACACCAATTTTTGGCTAAAGTCCAATACAAAATTTACCTCTTCTGATAAAGGGATGGGTGCAATGTCCAAAAAAAAATATGTACGAAATTATTTGTTAGACTCAAAGAGTCCGCATACCAAGTTTCAACTTTCTACCTCGAAAATTGTGGAATGCTCCCTACAAATTGCCACCCCTTATGATAGAGGGTGGGGCAGATTTCCAAAAAAAATTATGTACGAAATTATTTGTTAGGCTCAAAGAGTCCGCATACCAAGTCTCAACTTTCTACCTCGAAAATTGTGGAATGCTCCCTTCAAATTGCCACCCCTATGAAAGGGGGTGAGGCAGATTTCCAAAAAGAATTAAATATCAAGTAAACGTTGTTTTTTTAGTATCAAAGAGGCCTCATACCAATTTTTGGCTTTCCATCTTAAACACTGCGGAAAGCCCAATACAAATTTCACACCCTCCTTTAAGGGGATGGTGGTAGATAAAATGTCTATAGAATCATTTCGGTCTGAAATCTGGCGTATTCGTAACCTGATATTTTTTTTCATTATAGATGGGAAGGCGATACTATTTGGACTTTGGCGTGCTATCTGGATTCACGTGCTTTCTTCTTGGTCTACTGGGCTTCAGGTCTAGAAGGAACCAGCTGTTACCCAACAGGAATTATATATCAGGTAATATTTTAGTCATTTAATGTTTGGTAATTTGTTAACAAGCTTTTACTGGAGCAGAGTTCCTGTGACGGACCTCGCGGGCGTCGGTACCACCGCATTACCTAATATACTTGCCGCTAAATGGTACTGTTCAGTACTATCGTGTTCCGGTCAGGTGGTAATGTACGGTCCTGTAATTTCCGGCACAGAGGCATAACACCTTAAATCTCATGAGTGGTGTGGTAACGCATCTGTATTTTGACCTCTGGTCCTTGTGTGGGTGTCTTTAAGCTGCAGTCGTCACTTAACACCAATGTGAACTGTATGCTTGTTTGCCACTTTTATTACATAAAATCACTCCTGAGGCCTAAGGTGTTATGCGTCTGTGCCGCAAATTACAGGGTCGTACATTACCACCTGACCGGAACACGATAGTGCTGAACACTACCATTTAGCGGCAAGTATATTAGGTAATGCGGTGGTGCTTACGCCCGCGAGCTCCGTCACTGGAGCTCTACCACCAGTAAAAATTAGAATTTAGAGTAAGGGCCCTAATTAGGGCAACCGGAGCGGCTCGTGTATTTGTACTGTGATTGAGATAGGGCGCTGTCGACCGGATAGTGTAATATGCGGCAACCCGGCGCGAGGCCACGCCCACCCTTTCTGCCGGACCCTGAATACCGTGTCGTGTAATAGCCTTTTTAGCTATAATCGCACCCCTGAGTTATTAACATAAACTGAATGGTTTTTTAATTCTTCCATTGTCTATGGACGTTTTGTTGGTCAATATAAATTAATAAAAGGTACAGGAGCCCGCATATTTATAGATTTATTTGCGGTTAGTCAATACGGGCAGTTGTTCGTGGGAAAATATTTCAGAGTTGCTTTCATAAATTAGCTGCGTTAGTAGTCTGTCCAAGGTACGATGGGGTCAGAATAAAAAAAATCATTTAGGATGACAAGCACCTTGTATGCAACGTCAATCTATACAAATAAATAAAATTGGAGTGTCTGTTTGAATATAAAAATAACCGCTTTTTACTAAATGCATATGTATGTATACACGGTATATGTACATATATACCAAAACACTTTTTTTTTCAATTTTTGTCTGTCTGTCTGTCTGTCTGCAGGGCTAATCTTAAGAACGGCTCTCCCGTTTTTGACGGGACTTTCACTGGCAGATAGCTGATGTAATAAGGAGTAACTTAGGCTTAGCTAGTATAAAATACTAGCTGCGCCCACGAGTTCGATTCGACTGATAATAAAGAATGTAGTGCTAGAGCTCCGAGTGGTAATCATCACCGCATTACCAGCGCTATCGTTTTCCGGTTGGTTTAATGTATGGCCCCGTAATAACTATCACAGAGACAGAACACCTAAGGGTCTCAAGCAACGCATCTGCATTTTGACCCCTGGTTTTTGTGTAGATGTCTATAGGCTGCAGTCATCACTCAACATCAATGTGAACTGCATGCTTATTTGCCACCTTTGCAACCTTAAAAATACTATTTTCTTGTTACAGGCTACATCGTCCTGTCGTCATTTTCGCTGCTCAGCGCATTCGGTCTCCTACTGTTATTATCTGTGCAACCAAAACCTGGGACCGCGCTAAATGATATAACATCTGGTGCTGTATGCAGCGTTAGTGTATTATGCTTGTGTCTGGCCTCAGTTGGGATACTGGCCTCTTACTGCTGTGCTAGGGACCCCCCTGATAATAGAGTTGGTACCGCTAGGTGGTATTGAAACTGGAGCGATTACTCTAATACGTAGAACAACACGGGCCACCGGCCGACCGGAGGGGAGTAGCCATAGCGTTTATTACCGATGCAAAACAGTCTGTCATTTTTTGCGGAGGTTTTGTGTGACACACGCGCTACAAAAATTGTCTATTACTACGAAACTCACACCTTAACTTTAACAACATTCATAAATAATTTTACGCTCACATTTAAACATCTCGGCGACAGGCATAGGATCACTCGTGCTTATAAATAAAATACGCTTATACTCATAACCCCACAGTAGGTATAAACCTGTGTTGTGGGTGCCGTTGTACACATACAACACATACACAAACAAATATCTGTAGGCCATACAAATATTTGTCCCGGAGAGGGGATCGAACCCGCGGCCCTACGAATCAAACGGTCATCTCATGTTCGTTTATTCCAGACTAACCGGGTCGTCAAATCAATCGCATACTTTGACAGAGAGGAAAGCCTACATTTGACGGCCCGGTTAGTCCAGCGGTGTGAGATGACGGTGTTTCGGGTCTGGGTGTTTGTGTATGTGTAGTATGTGTACAACGGCACCCACGACACAGGTTTATACCTACTGTAAGGCTGTAAGTGTAAGCGTATTTTATTTTATGGCTATTCCCCTTCGGTCCCCTACTGAATAAAGTTCGACGGGAGTCAGTCTATTCATGTATGCTATTGCTATAATTAATAATTAGTAATATATGTTAGCACATATAAAGTTATTTTTATGGGTTTATTCCCGCTGTCCCCGAGCTCCGTGTCCCCGTGAACGGGGACAACGGTACTTTATATGAATTATTCCCAGTTGCCCCCGCGGCGATTGCCTCCGGAGGCAAATGGGACAAAATTTTCCCAGTTGCCACCGGAGGCAACTGGGAATGTTGTTCTCTAACAGTTTTTAAGTAATAGCAGAGAATATGTAATAATACTACGTATAGAATGGACACTTCGACGTCCCGCCCGATTTGCTCGCATCACTCAACCCCTGCCCCTCTTATGGGGGACGGTTGGTATTTTGTACGTGCTACGCACACAGGTGCGCATGTAAATACACGTCACTGATTGATGTCTGTGTAATAGAAACCAAATTAAGCGTTTGTATGGAATTTTGGCGAAGTGTCCGCCGTGTGGTAATAGTATGACGTTAATATATTTCGTGAATGCGTTATGCATTATAGGTGATCTATGAACTATGTTAATTAAGTGGTTAGGTACAATACCTGTATTTATAATTGAAAAATATAAGCTGTGTTTTATATGATTGTTGGAGATTTGAATAAAAATTTATTATTTAAATGGACTATTTTGTTTTTTTTGTTTGTTATGAAGGTGGCAAAAAGGGTGGTTATCCGTGCAACCACTGGCATTACCCAACCCTCAAAAAGCATGCAGTTCACATTGATGTTGAGTCAGAGAATATTTAATAATACTACGTATAGAATGGACACTTCGACGTCCCGCCCGATTTCCCCGCATCACTAAACCCCTTCCCCTCTTATGGGCGACGGTTGGTATTTTCTACGTGCTACGCACACAGGTGCACGTCACTGATTGATGTCTGTGTAATAGAGACCAAATTAAGCGTTTGTATGGAATTTTGTCGGAGTGTCCGCGGTGTGGTTGAGTGATGACTGCAAGCTTATTAAACACCCACACAACGACCAGACGTCAAATTGCAGATACCTTCCCACCCCTGAGACCTTAAAGACCACTCTCCAATGCGCATTCTAAAAGTGGCGATTATAACATTACCTACTACAAAAACCTACTAGCTTTTGCCAGCGGATTCGCCCGCGTGGATGTCGTTTAAAAAGTAGCCTATGTTCTTTCTCAAAGTCAACTCTATCTCTGTACCAAATTTAATTAAAATCGGTTCAGTCGTTTGGAGTTGAAAATTTAAGGTAACAGACAGACATACAGAGAAAGTTACTTTCGCCTGTATAATATTAGTTGGGATATAGTAGGGATTGTCCACAAAATGACGCACAACTCTGTTGTGGGGAGCGAAAGTTACACCGTCCCTAATCGCATATGTCGTATGCAGTGTAGAACTGTAGAATCGAAACCGCAGTGGTTACGCAGTTGTTCAAATATATTTAGGCTGGGAGCCATTTGCCTTCGCCAATTGCTCGGTGAAGTAATTAGTGCTAGCAGCGGAATACCCTTATGCGGACAGTTGTAGAGAGGAGCGATTTGTCGGCGCGGTCAAACATCCGATGCCCCAGACTCGACGCTTTCAACCCCTAAATCTCAGGCGATGATATGGTTGCGAAGCTACCTAATAGTACCTACCTCCACGCTCTTATAATCAGCCGGAGACGCGTTATGCTTCATAATCTAATCGTTGCGGTCGTTAAGTGGATGGTATTCAAAAAGTGACATTTTTTTTTTTTTATTGGCAACCGCCAGTCGGCATAACTGCCAGCATCAAAAAGTGACATTAAAAATGTCAATTGTCATTCATGACAGTTAAATAGGGTGACCAAAATTAGCCGAATTGTGCTATTTTAGCAGAATTGAACTACTGAATTTATCCTCTGAGAATTTTCGTAAAATATACGAGGTGCTTCTTTTTTTCTCATCGAGGAGGTAAAATTATGAACTCTACTTGTTTATAGTAATTAGTTATATAATGGTCTACAAATTTAAAAATTTCCACCTAGGGAACTAGCGGTGGGACGGGTCGCAATTTTATCGACCCGGGCGACCCGAATTAATATAGACGCTAGCCCGGGTTGCATCTCGGGTTGAAATATAAATAAGAAGTACCTAGTATGAGAAATTACTTGCTTTGCAATGCCTTCATTGTTTGAGCTAAGTACACAGTAGTTCACATGTCAACAATGAACCCTCGTAACCATACCTATACAGAAAAGCTGAACGATACTCTGGTTTTGTAGAAATCTATAGGCTGCAATCATCACATGACATCCGTGTAAACTACATACATGTTTGCTTAGTTTGCCACCATCACTCCATTAAAAATAAATCAAAGCATGACATTGTAAGAGCGCGCTAAATTCGTATTGTGTTAATGTACTCACTTCAAATATTATAACGCGTTACCTCTTACTGGCTCTTACTCTATGACGTAGTGTGAGTGAAAGATAAATTATAGGTAGGTATACCAACTTCAACACCGCGTCCTTTTTTCTTATTGAATGTCCAATATCCATTAGGAAGATGACGATGATGAGATAGTTCCATAAGAAATAATTAATATGATAAGATAAGTCCAGTAAAGTGATGGGGATTTTACTAGAAACTTTTTATGGAGTTTTGAAAACAACACGACAAGACATATTTTACTACAATAAATCACTTTCGTACACTCTTATCCGTGGTCGAACGCTTTACGAAATAAAACATAAAACTAATAAAAGCCCGCCAAAACACCTAAGCAAAGTAAGACTAGAACGCTCACGCGCATGCGCGCTCCGTTTAAGGATGGCGATTTGATCAATGATCAATTAATACGCAGATCAATATTTCGGACCAAAAAATCGATTATTTAAATCGATCCACAGCGCAGAATCAGTGAAAATAATACAGGAAGCCAGATAATGACAGATACCTTAATTTTGGCTCATTTCTTATCCATGATTGAGTTCTTAGTATTACATTATACAAATCGAATATAAATTGATTAAATGGAAATATATAAATATAAATTTCAATAAAATAATAATCGATTCAAAGATCGATCTTTTTGAGAAAGAATTGCCATCCCTAGCTGCGCTCCGCGTCATTAGCACGCATGCGCACTGGACTCTATTAGCACGTATGCGCACTGGATTCTATTAGCGCGCATGCGCACTGGACTCTATTAGAGCGCATGCGCTTTCAAGGTTCCCGCCAAAAAACTCTAATTTAATTAACTTAGCTTAGATGGCACGCAATAATGACCAATAGAGCATTGATATACCTGAGGATGTTTGCCTTGATGTTAACTTATGGATAATTAAAAGCATTATTTTTAGGGTTTCGTAGTGAGATAATAAATTCAGAATTAAGGTAATACATGCTATTATATTATATTTATTACTAAAATAGTAATATATACAGTGTATGCTTAATTCTGAATTAATTAATCATTTCAAAATTGAAATACCTATTACTCTTCTACTTCGACATGCCATGTTAGCCATAATGTATGTGATGACGTGTATGATGATGTATAACAAATTCTTAATTTCAAGAAACATTTTTCTCATATACCTATCCATCCATCTTAACGTCGAGTAGCGGACAGACGAGCAAAGCGCATGCGCAACCCGTCAAACCGTATTCATTTTAAACATTCATTTGCTGCCCGACTTCTGTCTCATTCAATCACGTACTGAAATAATTTGCCTTTCTCATTTACACACTATATAACGCAACCCGTCACGCCGTCAACCCGTAAACCTTCTCTCTCGTTCTATTACCTAATAAAACAATTAACCTTTCTCTTTCGCACAACCCGTACATACGATACGGGTAGACATCTTGGTTATCGCGCGGCGAGTACGCGGCTTCGCGGCCCGAAAGCAAGGTACCTAATTGTTCTGCGGCGGCGACGACGAAAGCGTGACCCGCGCGTGAGACTGCTATCCTGATGGCGTCACGGGTCAACCCGTTACAGCGCAAAGAGAACCCGAATTTTCGGGTTGGCTGACATGCTCGGTTCGTGCGGGCAATTTAGCTCGAGTCGCCCATCGCTATAGGGAACTACTTACAGCAGAATCGGAAGGGCAGCAGAATTTAACAGAATTCTTTACAAATAAAAGCACGTAACCAAAATTTTTTTTATCACCAAACTATTTAAACTAATACTCTTTCTGATAAATTCTACTCAACTACATAATATACAGTATTCAGCAGAAATATTGCACACCGAACCTACGAATGAGATTATCGGGTATGTTCGACTTCGTAGAGCGTTATTTCTAGTGCACACTGCCTACGTAAGCCCTGATAGTCCAGCTGATATATTCTGATTCTGATTCAAAACTTGATCAAAATGGTCAACAAACCTCACATAGGTAAGATGCGAACGAGATAACGTTCTACAGACCGGAAATAAGCCGAAGTCTCCTGTAGGATTTTATTTGGATACCTACTGTAGGATTTTAGCATAATTTAACAGTTTATGCTTACAGCAGAATTATCAAAAACAAGCTGGTCACTCCGCAATCAAACGTCAATCAGCATCAGTAAGCGAGCAGACTTCTTTTCTTTCTGATTTTTTTGTTTTGAGTTTGAGATTGCATTGAATCGAACGAAATTGATAACATTGTTCTATATTGTTTTGATAACAGTTCATGATTGAGACAATGACATGTGTTCTTTAAAGTTACTGAATTAGTGATTTGTGTAGTGTACAGTTATGCATTTAGTTTTTAATTTTAAGTGATTTTTATGTAAGTAAGTCTTTGTTCCATTTTATTACGCCTACATTGCATTGCCTTGCATAGTATTATTTAGATTAAAAAGTTACAATAGTTGAATTGAATGATAAAGGATTTTTTCAGTCATTTGAACTGATGAACATGTTTTTCAAATGTCAGTCATAAACGGAATATATAAAATAATTTATCCTTTACAATATAGTAAATTAACTGCTCTAGAATTGATAAGTATTTAGTTTAAGAAGCTTTTAAAGAAAATGCTTAAATACAACTTTATTCTTTTGTCTGATATAGAACTTGCAAACTATTGTAAAACTTCTATGAAAAGTCAAATATTTTAACAAACAAGTCTTTTACATAACACACTGACCTAACAAAATAATACACATACTTTCTACATAAATTAGTGATAAATGACATTATTTTTGCAATAGAATTGTCAATCTCTTATGATGTTGGTGAACTTTAATTAAAACATTTGTATACATAAGGAAAATTAAATACCACAGTTCACATTACAGTTGATTACAGCTTTTAGATTATCTGTGACTGTAATAAACAATTGTAGCGCAGTGTGACCTAAACCCGTACTTTACACACTCTTTTCCAAGCTGCCTATTTCCGCATGGTGCATATAGTAGCCAACTAGCTTCACTGATGCATAAAATATTAAACAAATTTCATTTGAAGTTTGGAAATAAACAGCGAGCAAATGACAAGACATTGTGAGTGATGTATTTATCTTTACACCAGGTCCCTGTATCTTCACACCAGGTCCCTAATGGGGTAGGCAGAAAGTGTGGAGTGCTAGATATCTCGGTCCTGTCCTCATCTACCTTCATCATTCTCTCTCTCTTCATACATGCACGCCGATTCCTAAGACTCTTGACCCCACCATCAGAAAAAACTCAGCCTTAGTGATGTTGCCAGAAATGTCTTAAAACAATTACCAAAAAAGTACATTGTTAGGTTGGTGATTCTTCTAAAACCACATTGTGTTGTAGAATAAGAGACAATGGAATCGAAATGAAACATTGACCTACAGTTTGTTTCATGGAAATCATAATTTTCGGTTAGATGACAATACTTTGAATGCAACTTTTAAAATAATAAGATCCCCGAACCTTGCATGCTCCAGCCTTACTGCCCTCAGGTGCTTTCTTTATGTTATAAAAGTGGCAAACAAGCATGCAGTTTACATTGATGTTAAGTGATGACTGCAGCCTATAGACACCCACACGGTGACCAGAGGTCAAAATGCAAATGCATTGCCACTCCTGAGGCCTAAGGTGTTATGCCTTCAATTTTGGTTCCATTCACACTAACAAACAATCCGAACGAGAACGGCAGGACCGATTTAGCTAATTTTGGTTTTGAATAGTTTTTGTCAGGGAAGTCCAGGGAAGGTTTAAAAGGTAAGAAAATATGAAAAAATTGAAGGGAAATAGTAAAAACCACAATTTCATTTTTACATACAAATAGTCCGTATCTATCAAACCTTTGACACATTATTTAATTGTAAGCAATACGAAGTTTGCTTACAATTAAATAATGTGTTTAATTGATTAAGTTTTTAGTTAGTTAAAATATCATTAATTATGTTTACAGTTACAACAGCTATTAAGTATGTCTTAATATGTATTCATATAAACAATGTCTCTCGCACGCATTACTCAACTGCAATGCCTTAACAAGGTGCATGTATCTAACCGCTATTGCCATCATATTATCTTTACATGTTAGCATGAATTAAATAAATAAAATATCATTAATCATGTTTACAGTTCATTAAAATATCATTAACTATTTTTACAGTTCATTAAAAATATCATTAATTATCTTTAAAATAAAAATAATAATAAAATATCTTTTATGTAAGTAAATCTTAACAAATTTTAACACCAAGACTTCCCAGTAAGTTGTCACAAGACACTTGAGTTGGGAATGCCTCGCTCTTCCACCGTGATTACTGCAAGCGATTTACATTTTATCTTAACAAATCTTTACAGACCAATATGACCGACCGCCATATTAGAGAAACTGCGGAATCCCTTGTGGGAAGTGTCAGAAGCCCACCTAGAACAATGAGTAAGTTAATTATCTTTTATATATTTACATATATAAAAAGTTCTTTTTTGAGCATACTGTATGGCAGTGAATTGAAATGCGTAAACTTTACGACAGTCTTTTAGCTTGCGACGACTACACGCGAACGTTGACTTTGACATATTAATCAACTTATTAGTTATTATTCGCTGTAGTTGCTATCACAAGCAAATTCTATTATTTCCAAGTGATTAAATGATTTTTTGAGTTTGAGAAAGAGAGCCAATTTCAATGTTGGCTTGATGAAAGCGAACACACATTACACATTACACATTTTACACACACACATTATGTGGCAACCATTGCCCTCCTCAACCATTTTAATGGGAAGTGAGTTATCCGTCACACGACGCATAATTTCGAACCCTGCATCAGGCTGTGTGCAGAACCAGACCTAGACCCAGGCATCCACTCATGCTCAAACACACACGCATAATCACAAACAAACACACACACTCGCACAAACACACACGCACGCACGCGCGCACACACACACACACACACACACACACACACACACACAAACACGCACGCGTGTGTTATCCTCGACCATTTTGAAGGGAAGTCAGTAACCCGCCACACAACGCATAATTTAGAACCCTGCTAATTCCAACATTGTATTTTTCCAGCGCACTCCCAGTCCCTCAACCTGCTTATGGACGAACTGGCGGCGGGGTACAGGCCCCACGGGCGGATGTCCAGTGTCCGACGCTTCTTCTGCCTGTTCGTGACTTTCGATCTACTGTTCACTAGTCTTATGTGGCTCATTTGTGTCATGGTGAGTTTCAATTATAATATTTGCCACTCCACCCTTAATAAGGAAACTTATCCCAAAGATACATACTTGAAAAGAAATTAAAATATATTTATTTGGACGAACATAAAAAAAACTAAAAGAGAAAAAAAGAGATATTTTTTTTTGTTACACCATTTTTCATCTACAATCAGCTATTCCAGCCATAAACAGATTTTTTGGCTTAAATTATGTTGAAAAAAGGTATAAAACTAAATAAAACAGTAGCAAATACTTATTATGTTAATAAAAAAAAAATGATAACATCAAAAACAAAACTAAAATCTTCGCAAAAGGTCCCCAATTCAGCTTTGTGCCGGATTAATAACCAGGCGCTGGTATTACGTTGGGGCCTAGTAGTGTGACACTACTACTCCTTTTTTTTATGCAATGAAAGAAGCAAACAAGCTTGCAGTTCACATTGATGTTAAGTGATGACTGCAGCCTATAGACCACACAGTGACCAGAGGTCAAAATGCATATGCGCTGCCACTCCTGAGGCCTAAGGTGTTATGCCTCTGTGCCAAAATTACAGGGCCGTACATTACCACCTGACCGGAACACGATAATGCTGAACACTACCACTTATATTAGGTAATGCGATGGTTAGACATTTTTCCATTTTCTGTAGGTTTCTCAGTACCACGGAGTTTGGTAATGTGCCCAGAGATGTCAACAGGTGTTTGCATGTATCCTGGAATGCATGCATTTACCTCTGCCTACCCCTTCGGGGATTACAGGCGTGAAGTAACGTACGTAATTATCATTTCAGATGCGAGGTGAAACTCTACTGCAGATATTCGAGCGCGAGATAGCCCACTACGACATGAAGATATCCCTCTTCGACGTGGTGGTAGTCGCAATGATCAGATTCGTCGTACTGCTGCTGTTCTACGCTGCACTTTATATCAACAACTGGAGTGTTATAGCTGTGAGTTTTATATTCAGTTTATTAATTTATTTCATATAATTAAGCTCCTGGAGAGCACTTATACATCGTCATTTTTTTTTAAACTAACCTATTCATTTAACCACATTTATTTCTTGAAGTTATTCTTTCCCATACTAAAGTTCTTCTCGGTATTTATTACAGTCCATCTATCAACATTGATTATTTTTCTTCCTTTGAGTTAGTGCTTGAGGAGCTCTTGCCTCGGTACAACCATACTATTATTATGGGAGATTTTAATACATGCTTGTTAAAAAACGACAGCAGGTCCACTCGCTTTAAAACTATTGTCAATTCTTCTAACTTGCATGTTCTCCCTCTGTCTGCTACCCATTTTTTTCCGAATTGCACACCATCTCTTCTTGATCTGCTAATAGTCTCTTCTAGTGACCATGTTGGTAAATATGGTCAGTGTTCCGCCGATGCTTTTTCATATCATGACCTGTTATATATGTCGTATAAGATCCGTCCACCTAAAGCAAAGGCAAAAATTCTCCTGTTACGTAACTTTAGTGGTATGGACGTCGATAAACTTCGTGAGGATGCATCGAAAATTGACTGGTCGGTAATGGATAGCGTGAACAATGTCACTGAAAAAGTCAACCTGTTTAATTCTCTTATCACGCAGTTATTTGACGTACATGCCCCTATAAGATCGGTGCGAGTTCGACATCTTCCTGCTCCTTGGCTAACAGATGATATTAGAGCATTAATTCATCAAAAGAATAATGCAAAGAGAAAATTTAAATTAAATCCGAATAATATTAATCGCGACAAATATGTATTGGTTAGGAACCGTTGCAATAAGGTGTGTAGAGATGCGCAACGACGCCACATTCACAAATCTGTCTCTAATGGGGACCCAGCGAAGGTCTGGAGATTTCTTAAGTCGCTAGGAGTTGGGAAATTGAGTAACAATTCTTCTTTTCTTCTTTCTAATAATGTCGATCTAGATTTACTCAATGTGCATTTTTCTTCGTCTCCTTGTATTAGTAATACAATAAAAACCAATACTATAAATCTCCTTTCTAATTCTCCAACTCCTGATACTCCAATATTTTACTTCGATCAATTCTCTGCTCGTGATGTTAAGAGAAACATACTTGCCATAGACTCTGATGCTGTAGGCAGCGACAATATAAGTCGTAAGATGATCCTTCCACTGATTGACATCCTTACCCCTATCATCGCTTCCATCCTCAATTATTCCATTTCTAGCAGATCATTTCCAGCCTCATGGAAGGACGCACATATTATACCATTGCCTAAAAAATCTAATCCCAAAACCTTTTCAGATTACCGCCCTATTTCCATCTTACCATTCCTCTCAAAAATACTTGAACGCCTTGTCCATCAACAAATGAATTCCTTTCTGTCCAAGTATCATCTCTTAAATCCTTACCAATCTGGTTTTCGTCAGGGTCACAGCACAACTACGGTTCTTGTCAAAATAACTGAAGACATTGGGTGGGGTATGGAGAAACAAGAGCTGACTGTGCTCACCCTAATGGACTTTAGCAATGCGTTTACTACTGTAGATTTTGACATCTTATTAGCGATCCTTCTTTCTCTTAACATATCTCCGACAGTAATTGAATGGTTTCATAGTTACTTGTTTGGTCGCCGGCACCGTGTTAAAGCTGACGATACCTTCTCCAACTGGTGCAATGTCACTGCCGGTGTACCACAAGGTGGCGTGTTGTCTCCCTTCCTTTTTTCCATCTTTATCAATTCTATCACGCATAATTTATCTTCTCTCTACCACCTTTATGCTGACGATCTACAGATTTATTATCAATCTAACGTTAATGACTTACCTTTGGCCATCAAGGCTGTCAATGATGATCTCGTAACAATTTCCAAATGGTGTCAAGCTTTTGGCTTGCAGGTCAATCCTGGTAAAAGCCAGGCAATCATCATTGGCAGCTCTCGTTTTATTTCCAAAATTGATTATGCTAATTTACCACCCATACAGTTTGAAGGTGCTACTATTCATTATGCAAATGAAGTACGTAATTTGGGAATAATCCTTGACCGCACCATATCATGGGCTCCACAAATTAGCGAGGTAAGCAGGAAGATGTTTGCGGCTTTTGGTTCGTTAAGAAGACTGCAGTATTTCTTACCCTCTACCACTAAGGTTGCGCTAGCTAGATCTATTCTTTTCCCCATTTTAGATTACGCTGACATATGCTATCTTGACCTCACACAAGAGCAACTAAATAAACTTGAGCGCCTTCAAAATCTTTGTATCCGGTTTGTATTTGGTCTACGAAAATACGACCATGTTTCAGAATTTCGCGAACAACTCAAGTGGTTACCAATCCGCCTCCGCAGGAATGCACATATTCTTTCATTTCTTTACTGTCTACTATTTCATCCACAGGCCCCGCCTTATCTTAAAGAACGTTTTCATTGGCAAGGCCTAACCCATCCTCTCTACCTTCGCTCTTCCGTAAATCTTATTCTTAAAATTCCTTTACATAGTTCATCTTTTGTGTCAAACTCCTTTACTGTAGAAGCCACACGTCTATGGAATTCCTTACCCTTAAATATTCGACAAGCTCAAACTCTTGAGACGTTTAAAAATCGCCTAAAAAGTTTTTACTACACAAAAAATTAGAAGTTGTTGTCAAGTCGTGTAGATATGCACTCATATATAATGCTTTATTTATTTGGAATTATTATTATTTTATGTATTATTGTATATATTATTATGTTATTCTATATATTATTAAGTACCTGTATTTATTTAATTATAGTTGATATTTTATGATATATGGTATTGATATTGTTATGTGTCTATTTATGTGTAAATCTTTATTATTATTATTATGTATTTACTGTTCTATATTTCGATCTGTACCCCTAACCTACTCTTTTCATCTTTTCCTCTACCCAAAGGTTGTCTGGTAGAGATCGCTCATCTAGCGATAAGGCCGCCTCTTGTATACTTTGTAACTCTATTGTGTATTTCTTTGTATTCTTTACTGGTGTACAATAAAGTGTATTGTTGTTGTTGTTGTTGTAGAGTGAATAACCACTAACAATAATTACAAACACATAATAAATCAAATAGAAACTGAACAATTTTGTTGTGGAAAGCATCAATTATTTACAAATTCCTGAATTGCTCCATTTCAAAAGAAACTGAGAAAGAATTAATTTGGTCGTCATAATAAAGGTTATTCACTTGGCAGAATATTATACGAGTACATATATTATTCGCACTTGGCATTGTCAGGTATAGCTACAAATTTTACAAATTTTAGGGTTCCGTAGTAAACAAGGAACTTTTATAGTTTCGCCATGTCCGTCTGTCTGTCTGTCTGTCTGTCCGTCCTCGGCTTAGCGCAAAAACTATTGGTACTAGAGACTTGAAATTTGCCACAAATATACACCTTAATGACGCCAACGATGTGGAAGAATAAAAATAAGAAAAAAAAATCGTTTTCTGTATAGTGTGGAGTATCGTTGTACAGGTTTTTTAAAAATGTAACGGGTGCGCAAATATAATCTTTCGATTTAGTGAACAGTTTGTGACTTATTAAGCTTTAAAGTGCCAATTTTCGTTAGAGTCAAGTGTCCTCCCCCTACCGACTAAACTGTTATTGTTATAAATTCAAATGTTACGGCAGTACATATAACGAAATTAAAAGGAAAACTATCACACTAAAGCTCACTTTACAAGTTTACGAATAATAGTCGACCAAATGTAATAAACTCGAAAATTTTGAACAACTCCACAGAACATTTTTTTTTTCATTGCATTATTCAATTTTATAACCCTACAATGCGCGTGGCCCGACACGCGCTTGACCGGGTTTTTTTTTTGTATGCTCTCATGTTGGCGGCACGTCTCCAGGCGGAACGTCTCCAGGCGGAACTAGTCTACATCACCGGGCTATCAGCGATCTCAGAGGGCGATCTCAGCCTAAATAAAAGTTAGGGCAACTGCCTAAGGGTGACCCGTGTGGGTCCCAACCTCGGCTTAGGACGTTGGGGAAGGACACATAAGACATATGCGATTAGGAGCGGTTTTGGCATTGCCAGGTAGAGTTCCAAACATAGCCCAATATACAGGAAATTTTAATATACTTGCCGCTAAATGGTAGTGTTCAGCACTATCGTGTTCCGGTCAGGTGGTAATGTACGGCCCTGTAATTTCCGGCACAGAGGCATAACACCTTTGGCCTCAGGAATGGTAACGCATCTGCATCTTGACTTTGGTCTTTGTGTGGGTGTCTATAGGCTGCAGTCATCACTTAACATCAAAGTGAACTGCATGCTTGTTTGCCACTTCCGTTACATTAAAAAAAACTTCATACTATAAAGTAAAGTCCCCATATTATATTTTCTGTCTGTATGTATCTTTATCTATAGGTAAATCTCGGAAAGTTGTGAACAGATTTTAATCCTGTTTGAAATGTTGAAAAGAGGATTTTTTGAGGAAGATTTATATCTAATAGGTTGGGGAAAAAGTCTTTTCGCATTATAGTATGTATGAACTTGTAATAAAATCTCTTTGGCTGTAGTATTTGTATCTGGCTGGTTTTGGTATCATTGAAAGTTAAAATTTTAAAGAACATAATTCCAAATTCAAATTAGGCAAATGTGTGATTTTCATTTGTTTTTCGTACTGTCAAGATGAGTGAATCTAATGAAGAAATTCGATACATTTTAAAATTTTACTACAAAAAAGGTAAAAATGCAACGCAAAACGCGAAAAAAAATTGCGATATTTATGGACCTAGTGCACTATCTGTGAGAGTAGCACAAATTTGGTTTAAGCGTTTTCAATCCGGAAATTTTGATGTCAAAGATGCACCTTGCTCTGGTCCTATTACGGCCCTATTACGGATAAAATGGATGCCATTTTTGAAAAAGTGGAGCAAGATCGATGTATCAGTAGTTACGACGTAGCTGAAGAACTGAGAATTGATCACAAAACAGTTTTGGCGCATTTGAAAAAAGCTGGGTACAAAAAAAAGCTCGATATTTGGGTACCTCACGAGCTCACTGAAAGAAACCTAATGAACCGTGTACCTACTCATTTGTGATTCTTTATTACGACGTAATGAAACCGAATCATTTTTGAAGAACCTGATAACTGGTGATGAAAAGTGGATCACATACGACAACAACGTGCGAAAAAGGTCGTGGTCAAAGGCCGGTCAGGCTTCACAGACTGTGGCGAAACTCGGGTTAACTCGCAATAAGGTGATGTTGTGTGTGTGGTGGGATTGGAAGGGAATTATTCATTATGAGCTATTACCACCAGGCAGGACTATCGATGATAACAACTGATGAGATTAAAGCAAGAAGTTGAGAGAAAGCGGCCGGAATTGATCAACAGAAGGGGTGTGGTGTTTCATCATGATAACGCTAGACCTCACACATATATAGCCACTCAGCAAAAATTAAGAGAGTTTGGCTGGGAGGTGTTAATGCATCCGCCGTATAGTCCTGACGTTGCACCTTCAGATTTCCACCTGTTTCGGTCTCTTCAGAATTCTTTATGCAATGTTAGGTTAACATCACGAGAGGACTGCCAAATCCACTTGTCGCGGTATTTTGATGAGAAGTCCCAAAATGTTTATAGCAATGGGATCATGTCCCTACCAACAAGATGGCAAAAGGTTATCGAACAAAATGGCACATACATACTTTAGTTAAATTTAAATAAACTATATTAAAAAATGTTTTGAATTATCTTAAAAAATGCGAAGAAACTTTTTCCCCAACCTAATATACTAATATTATAAAGCTGAAGAGTTTGTTTGTTTATTTGCTTGAACGCACTTTCATTACATAAAAAAAAAAGGAAATACAGCTGAAGGCATCAATGAAGGCATGTTGCGATGGTTCGGGCATATAAAAAGAATATTGAATCAGTGAATGACCAAATAGTGTGATTAGGAAACGGCGTGCATGTATGAAGAGAAGATTTCTATATCAATACGTTAATTTTAGGATTAATTTATTGTATTTGAAACCTTCTTGTAAACGTTACTTCACGCCTGTAATCCCCGAAGGGGTATAGGTAAATGCATGCATTCAAGCATAAACGCAATCACCCACGATTCGCCGGTTACGTTTTGGCCCATGTAACCCTGTTGTCATCTCTGGGCACATTATCAAACTATGAGGACCTCAGCGTAGTAGTAGTGGCTTGCTACCACTAGGCCACCGAGGCAGTAGTAGGCAGTAACCATCTTGTAGAAATATGGATGCTTGATATTAAATTACTAAAAAGAATCAAGTAACATAAAACCTTTTTGCAAATATATGTATGTACGACAGATAATTTAACATAACCTTATTTCTTTAAATAGCTCTCAATTATTTTTTTATCGATAATAAGGTTTTCATAATCTGATAGAGTTTACCCTCACGAACACGGTGATACCCATAAGTCCATACTCGATTTTTGTCACTTGAAACTATAGAGCAACACGGACCACCGGCCGCGGTGGACTGGAGTGGAAGTAGCCATAGCGTTTATTACCGATGCAAAACAGTCTGTCATTTTTTGCGGGGGGAAATGCGTGCGACACACACGCACCCTACAAAAATCGTCTATTATTGCGAAAATCACACCTTGACTTTAACAAAATACAGAAACAATTTCACGCACACATTTAAACATCTACCCCCTTATTCATAAACGTACTTTATATACGTTTTAGCTATAGAATGCTTTGTCTTTGTCAGTTGCATTGTCAAATGTGCAGGATAGAAAAAGACAAAGGAGAGATTAGCAACACTTTAGCTAAAATACGTTTATGAATAAGGGGGCTAGGCTACAGGTATAGGCCCATTTTGGCTTGTACTTTGACAGAGGAGAAAGCCTGCATATGGCTACTCCCCTCCGGTGTTGCTCTATGCTTGAAACCATTATGTTTAACAGGGTCCAATTTGACAGAATATTTTAATATTTTTTTTTGTTACAGCTATCTACGGGTGGAACTTGTGCCTTGTTAATTGCTAAGGTCTTTGTATTTGATGTGAGTATATATCAATTTATTTATTTAATGCGCTCCGATGGTTCGAGTATACAACGTGTAACAGGATTGAATGTACAACCCGAGACTAGTTTGTTCAGAATCGATAACCGAATCAATTTTCGACATTTTGATATAGGTAATATTTTGTCCCAAAATTAATTAAAATTAAGATTATTATGGCATACACAAAATGGGCCGCAGCCAGAGAATATGTAATAATACTACGTATAGAATGGACACTTCGACGTCCCGCCCGATTTGCACACATACACAACCCCTTCCCCTCTTATGGACGGCGGTTGGTATTTTGTACGTGCTACGCACACAGGTGCGCGTGTAAGTACACGTCACTGATGGATAGAAACCAAATTAAGCGTTTGTATGGAATTTTGGCGGAGTGTCCGCGGTGTGCCGCAGCGTCTTGCGATGAAACTACCGCAACTGCGATCGCACCACGTTGGCCATCGCCGCTATGAACAATCATTTACAGAATCACACTGCACAAACCGCTAACAATACAACGCGCCGACGCGTTTCGCGCCGCGCCCGCCCCTGATCCCGACCCTATCCCCGGCCCCGCGAGGCCGATGACATTCCGGTTATCACCAACCGAATGGAGTAGTGCGAAAGTTGCACCGCCCATAATCGCATATGTCTCATATGTCTCAACGCCCTAAGCCGAGGCACGGACCCGCATGGGTCACCCTTAGGCAGTTGCGCTAACTTTTTTGCTAGGCTGGAGCGCCTTCTGCGCTCGCCGATTGCCCGGTGAAGTAGACTAGTGCCGTCTCGAGAAAGGCCGCCTACACAAAGCCCGACCTAAAAAAAAAAAAACTGCGATCGCCAATCCGAATGCCAAGCATGGCGATGTCCCCTCAGTAACACTCTGTGTGCATTTTGGGGATGAAAGTATTTGTCCAATGATGATTTTTTTTGTAAAAACGTACTTCACGTAAATGCATGCTTTCAATCATACATGCAAACACCCACGACTCGCCAGTTACGTTTTTGGCCCGTGTAACAGTTGGCGAGCCAGTTGACATCTCCGGGCACATTACCAAACTTCGAGGTACTGGGAAATTTCCAGAAAATGGAAAAATCTCAATAGAACCAGAGATAAAGGACTTTACACCATTATCTCTGATAACCCCCTACCCGCGAATCGAACCCAGGACCTCAGCGTAGTAGTAGTGGCCTGCTACCACTAGGCTACCGAGGCAGTTTTTTTTTATTTTTATTTTTGTAATATATTTTGTTTTATTTGAGTTCGATTCCCGCACCGGGACAAATGTTTGTATGTATGTATCTTCACGCCAGGTCCCTAACGGCGTAGGCAGAGAGTGTGGAACGCCAGATATTCCGGTCCTGACACACCTCCCGTGCCTCATCTACATCATTCTCTTCATACACGCACTCCGATTCCTAAGACTTTTGACGCCACCATCAGACAGAACTCGTCCTATTTGGTAGGTCAGTCTTGGTCTTCCTGGGCCTTTGCAATCATCCACATAAAACACCAAATTTTTGTATGGCCTACAGATATTTGTTTCGGGTCTGGATGTTTGTGTGTGTGTTGTGGGTGTACAACGGCACCCACGATACGATACCTGTGAGTGTAAGCGTATGTTTCTTTATTTTTTTTTTGTTCCCAACAGTGGCCGAACGCGCCTCAGCCAGTGTTCCAAGTGTTCCTAATACTAACGTCGTTCACGCTGGCGTGGGGGGAGGCCTGGTTCCTGGACTTCCGCGTGCTGCCCCAGGAGCTGCAGGCCAAGCAGATACAGGACGCTTTCGGTTAGTGGAATCTATACAAATAAATAAAATTGGAGTGTATGTTTGTAAGTAACTGCTTTTTACTATATGCATATGTATACACGGTAAATATACCAAAACAACATTTTTATCATTTTTGTCTGTCTGTCTGTTTGTACCCGCTAATCTCGGGAACGGCTTCACCGATTTTGACGGGACTATCACTGGTAGATGGCTTATGTAATAAGGAGTAACTTAGGCTAATTTCATACTAGCTGCGCCCACGACTTCTTCCGGGTAGATACTGAACAATCTTAAATTTTCAAGCTGACCAAGACGCGGGCATATCTAGTACTAGCGGCCCGCCCCGGCTTCGCCCGCGCTGCTCCGTTCCTATTAGTCATAGCGTGATGATATATAGCCTATAGCCTTCCTCGATAAATGGGCTATCTAACACTGAAGAAACTTTTCAAATCGGACCAGTAGTTCCTGAGATTAGCGCGTTCAAGCAAACAAACAAACAAACTCTTCAGCTTTATAATATTAGTATAGATATAAATCTTCCTCAAAAAATCCTCTTTTCAACATTTCAAACAGGATTAAAATCTGTTCACAACTTTCCGAGATTTACCTATAGATAAAGATACATACAGACAGATAATATAATATGGGGACTTTACTTTATAGTATGTATTGATAGTAATTAAGTTTTTTTTAATGTAATGGAAGTGGCAAACAAGCATGCAGTTCACATTGATGTTTAGTGATGACTGCAGCCTGTAGACACCCACACAAAGACCAAAGTCAGAATGCAAATGCGTTACCACTCCTGAGACCTAAGGTGTTATGTCTCTGTGTCGGAAATTACAAGGCCATACATTACCTGGCCGGAACACGATAGTGCTGAACACTACCATTTAACTGCCTCGGTAGCCTAGTGGTAGCAGGCCACTACTACTACGCTGAGGTCCTGGGTTCGATTCCCGGGTAGGGGGTTGTCAGAGATAATGGTGTAAAGTCCTTTATCTCTGGTTCTATTGGGATTTTTACATTTTATGGAAATTTTCCAGTACCTCGAAGTTTGGTAATGTGCCCGGAGATGTCAACAGGCTCGCCACCTGTTATATGGGCCAAAACGTAACCGGCGAATCATGGGTGCATGTATGCTTGAATGCATGCATTTACCTCTGCCTACCCCTTCGGGGATTACAGGCGTGAATTTACGTTTTACTACCATTTAGCGGTAAGTAGATTAAGTAATGCGGTGATGCCCACGCCCGCGAGCTCCGTCACTGGAGCTCTACCACGTCGACCAGTAGTGGTGTTATTGAACCCATCGTGTGCTAGTCCAATACACACTTGGTCAATTTTATTAGTGAGGATTTTAACCCGCTTTTTTAATTTAGCAGTTAACCGTGGTGTCTCGGAGCGAACCCCTCTTCTCAACCCCCGACCCCCGGGGCTCCAGTCGACGTACGGCGAGTCCACGGTCAACTGGTTCTCGCCCGTCGAGACCCCCGAGTCCAGCCCCAGGCCTAGGAGGCCTGGTGAACAGATCATACTTACCCAAGATCAGGTAGGGGGTAGATAAGTAACAGTAGGACTATATTGGATTACGTTCAATACAATATGAGCCTTATAAATATTTATTGATAAATATTACATAAATAAACTCTCAGATTTTTTTTTTATATTTTACTGGCTGTAGAACTCTGTCCGCGTGAGAATTTATGACTGTTTAGTATCTACCCGGACGAAGTCGTAGGCGCATCTAGTATAAAAGCCTAAGTTACTCCTTATGACATAAGCTATCTGCCAGTGAAAGTATCGTCGAAATCCGTCCAGCCGTTTCCGAGATTAGCCCCAACAATCAGACAGACAAAAATTTAAAAAAATGTTCATTTGGTATATGTACCGTGTACATATGCATTTAGTAAAAAGCGGGTATTTTTATATTACAAACAGACAGTCCAATTTTATTTATTTATTGTATAGATAATATATTATAAAAATAAATTTCTTGGTTGAATGGGCAACATTATGGTAATATTTTGTTGTATGTGTATGGCAACATCGTCGCCCTCTTCTTCTTGAGAGTTTTGGCGGGAACGCGGAAAAGAGCTGTGTCGCTTCGTGATATTATTTTGTGTATAGTCGCGTTTTTATGTGTAAAATGGTGGAATTTTTATCATAAAACATTCGATAACGTTCACGGGTGTAGGAAAGTGACATTTTGAAGTGAAAAGTGATTTTTCATGTTGCCTCCAACACTTCGTAAAATCTTCTAGTAAAGTCCCCATCACTTTACTGGAGCCATCTCATCATATTTCACATGGAAGCATCCAATCATCGTCATCTTCCATATTTTGAATATTAATTATCATAAGAAATGAGGAAAAAAAAATACTGAAGATTGGCTGTTAAGGACTTGAATCCGTGGCCGTAAAAGAATTAAAAAATTAAAAATACTTCTTGACCGTTTGACTGCCATGGGTCGGACGTGTTTTTGTAGCAAAGTTTTATTAAATAGTAAAATCTATATTTCCTAGATTCCCTTTGTTTTCATCAACAGCTTATACATATACCATAGATGTCACTGTAAAGTGCATTTAGTTGTATGTTTTATTATGTTACCCATAAGATCAATAATTGCATAATCATTTAGTGAAATTGTTAGGCGTTTTGCGTCGTATACGTTTAAGTATTTGGAAATTTAAAAAAGAAACAATATTATTTACAGCACAACGTGACCTAAACCCGCGATTTACGCATGCTGATCTGTGACTTAAGTTGTCTAATTGTTTTTATATTATTTCGCATTAACACATGCTTGTAAAAATATATTTTTAAAAAGTAAAATGGAAAGAAAAATTTGACTTCAGGCGAGACACGAACTCGCGGCCACTGGGAATCTAGTCCAGCCGCTCTTCCAACTGAGCTACCGAGGTTCTGCCCGATTTGTCAAATCTTTCCTTCACATTTATTGCGTTGCGTTATGGTGGCAGTAGCGACATCTATTGCCAAACAATGCTAGTTTGCTAGTTAGGCAATGGATACAATAAACTTTGCAATGTAATAAATATCGTTAAGAAGTCGCTTTAACCCTTAATAATTGTTTTTATATTATTTCGCATTAACACATGCTTGTGAAAATATATTTTTATAAAGAAAAATGGAAAGAAAAATTTGACTTCAGGCGAGACTTAAGTTGTCTGTTTCTGCACTTTGCGTAACTTGCATTTTATGAACGCTTTTCTGTGACGTTAGTATCGTATTTCTGAACGGTGCGTAAATTAATTGACTACATCACTTATGCATAAAAAATGAAAGAAATGTCTCATTAAATTAACAGTCATGTAGACAGATATAATTATGTGCTTAACTTTACAGCACGCATAGCCCCGCGGCTGGTGTAGATCATAGGCGATCTACTCGGTTAAGCATTACGGGCGCGGTCGGGTGTGTGATGGGTGACCGCTAATGGCAAATTAAAATGCACGTTTCCGTGTTTCGGAGGCCACGTTAAGCCGTCTGTCCCGGTTGCTATCTATAGATAACAGTCGTTAAACCTTGTCGGAGGCCTTGTGGGCGGTTTGAAACGTCCGACAGCGGGTTGGCCACTGTCCCGTATCTCCACCAATCCGCATTGGAGCAGCGTGGTGGAGTAAGCTCCAGGCCTCCCCCTAAAAAAGGGGAGAGATTCTTGACCAGCAGTGGCACGTTTAATGGGTTGCCATTATTTTTTATTTAACTTTACTACATACTGAAAGGTATTGGTCAAAACTTGATCAAAATGGTCGACAAACGGTCATATAGGTAAGGTGCAAAAGAGGTAACGCTCTACAGGCCCGAAATAAGCTGAAGTCATACCAAGTTTTGTAATTGTGAACATAATTTATTATTTTACCTTATTTTTTCCTTGGGGAAACTGAAAAATTATCTTTTTTTGTCACGACTTGTTGACATACAGCCATACACTGCACAATAAAGCACCATCTTAATGTTGATAAATAAAATTATCGATTACAAATTAAACAAAACTAGGTCGCTCGCAACCTCGCTGTAGAGTACCAACCGTCGCCCATAAGA
This sequence comes from Macrosoma leucophasiata, assembly GCA_036365455.1. Lineage (NCBI taxonomy): Eukaryota > Metazoa > Arthropoda > Insecta > Lepidoptera > Hedylidae > Macrosoma > Macrosoma leucophasiata. Next base: position 7,876,723 of record JAWQUS010000015.1, read on the forward strand.
GGGGAGGAGATTGGGTGAAGCAGGGACAATGGCCCGGCGTATTAGTACGTTGAAGTGGCAATGGGCAGGCCACATCGCTCGACGAACCGATAACCGATGGGTAGGAAAGGTTCTCGAGTGGCGACCACGTGTAGGAAGACGCAGTACAGGACGGCCCCCCACGAGATGGACCGACGACCTAATTAAGGTTGCGGGGAGCCGTTGGATGCAGACCGCCCAGAATAGGTCATTGTGGAAGTCCCTGGGGGAGGCCTATGTTCAGCAGTGGACGTCTATAGGCTGATGATGATGATGTGGGACAATGGGCGGGACGTCGAAGTGTCCATTCTATACGTAGTATTATTACATATTAAGTACTATTTAAATATTTGCGCGGTATGAGTTATGATACAACAGAAAATTTACTCGTAGTTTGTAAATGATTTAATTATAGTAGCTTAAGTTAGTTGTAAATGTAAAAAAACTGTCTTTACTTTTTGTTCTTTTAAACTGGTGGTAGAGCTACAGTGACGGAGCTCGCGGGCGTAGGCACCACCGCATTACCTAATATACTTGCCGTTAAATGGTAGTGTTCAGCACTATCGTGTTCCGGTCAGGTGGTAATGTACGGCTCTGTAATTTCCGGCACAGAGGCATAACACCTAATGCCTCAGGAGTGGCAGCGCATTTGCATTTTGACCTCTGATCATTGTGTGGGTGTCTATAGGCTGCAGTCATCACTTAACATCAATGTGAACTGCACGCTTGTTTGCCACTTTTATAACATAAAAAAAAAAACTATATATTTTTTGTATTATTTAGGTATTTTGATTGTTATTTGTAACTTCATATATATGTTGTAGCGCTATCCAGCCTGAAACACAGGCTTTTACCTAGTTCAGGCAACCCAAATATGAAAATTCGTTACATTTTAAGTAAATATTAAGATACTTTTGTAAATCTTTGTTATTAATTATTTTATTATCGTAGTGTAGTATATATATGTATTAATGTTAGTTTACTTAAATAAATATGAATAATATATACATATGTAGTCTATTTTTTTTCTGGCTATTTAATTTTTTTTATGAGGTTCAGGCATTTCCTGGCAGCTTGAAGTTCGTGATGCCACTAGGACCCACGAGAATATCAGCGCTGCAGTCTCTCTGCAGCAATCAGCTGAGGTGGGTGCCGTTTTTCTTGGCTTCCCACATCCAATATGTTACCTATTGTTTTACTTGTTTTTAACTATCTTTATTATTGGTTGGTGTTGTGTGTGTGTGCCATGAAAATAAATATTTTTTCTTCTTTTTTTTCTTTTTTTTTTCTTCTATTTTTCAAATAAACAATTTTTGTATTGTATATTCTCTGCCGTAGTCTCCTTCCTAAAATCGATGTTGCAATATTTCTTATTGGATACAGTACATCCTTCAGTATTACCTTCGACATTACCGAGTTTCACAATTAAACGTTGTTAATCCCGATCAATCGGATGATTGTCCGACAATTGACCCCAATTCGATCGCAGTCAAGTATTTTGACTGATAAAACTGACAAGTATATTTGTTTGGTCATAAGTTATCTTATCTTTATAACTAAACGGGCAATAGGGTATTACTGTTTTTTCGCAAACGACCATACATCAATTGCAACCGAAAAACAATACATTTGCTACCGCATAAACTATAAATATGCATGAATTATAGTTCTATACCTATCTAACTAGTACAAAGGTCAGAGTTGTGATATTGCTTGCAAGGAAAGTATAAAACGATATATACACTGATATACTTTTTACATTAGTTTATTATATTTAGTTTTATCTTAGTGATATTCTTGACTATACATATATTTTTATCTTGTTTGACATTTATATCAATTGTTATACACTTTAATTTATTTTGTTCGTTTTTGACGCGTTTAAGAGGTGCCTGTCAATCTAAATGAATAAATGAGTTTCTGATTCTGATTCTGATATAATATATTTAATATTTTGAACACATTTAATCCTTTTACTGGTGGTAGAGCTCCAGTGACGGAGATTGCGGGCGTAGGCACCGCCGCAGTACCTAATATACTTGCCGCTAAATGGTAGTGTTCAGCACTATCGTGTTTCGATCAGGTGTTAATGTACGGCCCTGTAATTTCTGGCACAGAGGCATAACACCTTAGGCCTCAGGAGTGGTTACGCATCTGCATTTTGATCTTGATCTTTGTGTGGGTGTTTATAGACTGCAGTCATCACTTAACATGAATGTGAACTGCATGGTTGGTTGTTTACCACATCCATTACCTACATAAAAAAAAACCATCGGTCAAAATGCACATGCGTGTCCAACCGCAAGCCTCATTGATAGTTAATACGAGCGCGATAGTTCTGCATATTGCAATTTGGTGGCTGAAAGGCTAGGTAACGTTATGGTGCCTACGCCCTCAAGTTCTCACGTTGGAACTCTACCACCAGTAAAAACCAAAACCAGTACTTTTTTTATGTAATGGAAATGGCAAACAAGCATGCAGTTTACATTGATGTTAAGTGATGACTACAGCCTATAGACACTTACACAAAGAACAAAGTCAAAATGCAGATGCGTTACCACTCCTGAGACCTAAGGTGTTATGCCTCTGTGTCGGAAGTTACAGGGCCGTACAATACCACCTGACCGGAACACGATAGTGCTGAACACTACCATTCAGCGGCAAGTATATTAGGTAATGCGGTGGTGCCTACACCCGCAAGCTACGTCACTGGAGCTCTACCACCAGTGAAAGAGCTCCAGTAAATAAGTAGTTATCCGTATACACGGACATATTATTTTATTTATCTTGTACATAACTAGAAATAACATGCATTTATTTTACAACAAGATGGTGTGTCATTCACAATGAACTCAAGTGTAACGTTGAGTCTCGGTATTATGTTAAAACAAGTCGCCAAATCAGTACGATTCCTGTCTCTGTGGACGGTACTCGTCACGTCACGTGTTTACTGTAATATTTGGTGGCATGCGTTTAAATGATAAAAGAATTTATCTAGGATAGTATAGATCGTAGATTTGTGCCGTTCGTATTGTTTTGTGGTAAAACAAATGTATAATTGTGCGATAAAGTGATTACAATTTTTTTGCAAAGAGTACACTCGCGAGTTCGGTTTGTTGAATTGTTGTTGAATTTCCAAACGTTTATATCAAATCAAAGGCTCTCCTATATTAAGGTTTGCTCGTGGTGTTTGTTTGTTAAAACAAATAAAATGTACAATCATACAAAAAAGTGATTAAAATCTTTTGCGATTTTGTTTAGATGATTTTTTCTCAAGCGTTTTGTAAGATCAAAGGCTGCGTTCACTTTCAGTATTGTGTCGTGGAGTATTTTTGAATTGAAACAAATGGTACATTGAGGCAAATAAGTTATTAAGTATCTAAAATTTCGTACATTCGCGTTAAAACTGTTGATTTGAATTTGCAAGCATTTTATAAAATATAAAAATCTAAGGTTTGTGTCGTATGTATGTATCTTCACGCCAGGTCCCTAACGGGGTAGGCAGAGAGTGTAGAGCGCCAGACATCCCAGTTCTGACAAACCTCTCGTGCCTCGTCTACCTTCATCATTCTCTTCATACATGCACGCCGATTCCTAAGACTTTTGACCCCACCATCAGACAGAACTAGACCTATATGGTCATGGTAGGTCAGCCTTGGTCTTCCTGGGCCTCTGCAACCATCCACATTCGCATTGTATATCTGTTTAGTCATTCGCTCATTCGACATTCTTTCTATATGCCCGAACCATCGGAGCATGCCTTTTTTCATTTTTACACCGATACTATCATTCACACAAAGTGTCTTTCTTACATCTTCATTACGAACGCGATCGGTGAGTGATATACCGCAGATCTTGCGCAAAGATCTCATCTCGACAAGTACAGCATTATGTACGGCTAATCGAGCCCGCTGGCTGAGATGTTTAGATTCTAGCAGCTTACCCAGTTTGTGTCGTGCTTACTAAAAAGAGAGTTAATTGAAATTAGTGTTGCTACACTATCGATAGTTGCGCTATCGGTAGTTGACCTCGAAAAATAGTCGATAGCGCGATAGTACTATCGAAAATATCGACATGCTGCAATACTATCGATAGTATCGATAGTCAAAAATAAGCAATACTATTGCCAAAGATCAATAGTATCGATAGTATTGTTATTACCACTATCGATACTATCGATAGCATGCATATCAATAGTATCGATACTATCGAAGCTATCGATAGTATCGATATTGTTTATAACAATACTATCGATACTATTGATCTTTGGCAATAGTATTGCTTATTTTTGACTATCGATACTATCGATAGTATTGCAGCATGTCGATATTTTCGATAGTACTACCGCGCTATCGACTATTTTTTCGAGGTCACGATAGTTCACAATACTATCGATAGACTATTACTATTGCAACAACACTAATTGTTATATACCTACTTTCAGTTGGTTGAATGTAGCTATTCGAATATTTTATTATTTAGCGCAATCGAAAGCGAAAATATTAAAAAAAAATATATTTTTAAGTATTTTTTTTAACTGTTTTCTGTTTTAATACCGCTTTAAATTATATTATGTATTCAAAGGTATTTTAGCAAATAGTCTTTGAAATATACAATAAATAAATAAATACGTCGATTTCTTATTATTATGAATGTATTTACAAGACTTCACTATGGCGTCATTACTGTTTTTTTAATCTGCCTCAAAACAAGTAAATTGTACAATTGTTTTATATTATTTCGCATTAACACATGCTTGTGAAATATATTTTTTTTTAAAGAAAAATGGAAAGAAAAACTAGCATAGTTGGCAATAGATGGCGCTGCTGCTACCATAAAGCAATTCAATAAATGTGAAGGAAAAATTTGACAAATCGGGCAGGACTTCAGTAGCTCAATTGGAAGAGCGGCTGGACTAGATTCCCAGTAGGCCGCGAGTTCGAGTCTCGCCTGAAGTCAAATTTTTCTTTCCAATCAAATAAATTGTACAATATATTTTCAATAAAAAAAAATAGTAATCGGTGAACATACATAAAAAAAAGAGTCGGACGAATTGAGAAACTCCTCCTTTTTTTGAAGTCGGTTTGAAAAAAAAGGCATATTATTATTCTCTCCAAAATGACGCACAACCCTGTTGTCGGCATCGTTGTGGGAAGGCTTTTGTCCAGCAGTGGACGTCTTTCGACTGAAGTGTTGATCAGTTTGATGTGATATTGTCATATCCACGTTTTTTTCTTTTATGTTAGGAAGGTGGCAAACAAGCCTGCAGCTCACATTTTTTTTATGTAATGGTAGTGTCAAACAAGCTTGCAGTTCACATTGATGTTAAGTGATGACTGCAGCCTATACACACCCACACAAAGACCAAGGTCAAAATGCAGATGCGTTACCAGCCTCTGTGCCGGAAATTACAGGGCCGTACATTACCACCTGACCGGAACACGATAGTGCTGAACACTACCATTTAGCGGCAAGTATATTAGATAATGCGGTGGTGCCTACTCCTGCGAGCTCCGCCACTGGAGCTCTACCACCAGTAACACTGATGTTATGTGATGACTGCAGCCTATAGATATCTACACAGAAGCCAGAGGTCAAAATGCAGATGCGTTGCCCTGAGACCTAAGTTGTTACGTCTCTGTGATAGTTATTACGGGGCCATACATTAACATCTAACCGGAACACGATAGTACTGAACACTACCATTTAGGAAATGCGGTGGTACTTCTACATACGCCCGCGAGCTCCGTCACCAGAGCCCTACCACGTTGTACCTGTATCAGTTTTCAACTTAATTGGATGGCAGTAAGTACCTACTTGAAAGTAGATTACTTTGCAGCGTAAGGTCATGCTTACAATCAAGTTAAAAGATTGCAAACTCAAACTCAAAAATTCATTTAATCACTTGGAAATAATAGAATTTGCTTGTGATAGGTCAAATTACAAATATAAAATTAAAGCGAATAACAACTGATACGTTGATTAATATGTCAAAGTAAATAAATTAATAATAGTCCAAAAATACTTAATAATAAAAATAGGTATCAACAGAATGTTCCATACTCTCTTTTACAAACGGCAAGATAAGACTAAACAAAAAAATATGGGACATTCTTTGTCATTCACTGGCAGAGTTCCAAAGCCCACATTACTGAGAAAAGTTAGTTATAATAAGAAAAGCGGCAGTAGGACAGCGCTTCCCAAAGTGTGTAACGTGGAACACGAAGGTTGCGTAGAAATGTCTCTATTCGATTTGTGATTATATTGAATTACAATTACTATAAATGCATTAATGCATCTGATGGTGGGGTCAAAAGTCTTAGCAATCGGCGTGCATGTATAACAGGGCTTTTAGTGGCAGTCCCTTAATCCCTTTTGTCCCTTTTTTTTCAGCAAGTCCCTTAAAGCCCCCTTTTTTAAGAAATTGGTCCCTAAGTCCCTTTTTCTGGCACTAAACTTCAAGTCAACTGCCAAAATATTAAAAGTGGTCTTTGAAATTTTCTCTTTATGAAAGGAAGTTAAAGAACTGAGTAGGTAATGTGCTTTTTACTTCTTGCAATATCCATCTTTTTTCCTACAGTGTTGAAACTTATTGATACGTCGTCAATTTTTCGGGATCAACGCAAATCAAAGATCGCATACTTAATAATACTTTTGTGCCATATTTTACATCGTTTTAATTGTGTTGACAATATGTGAATTTAATGTGTATACATGTTGAAATACTCCCCTTCTAGCCCATCAAGAAATGATTGTTTTGAATAAAAAAAACCGGTCAAGTGCGTGTCGGGCCCCGCACAGTGTAGGGTTCCCTAGTTTTTAAGTTTGAATAATGTAATGAAAAATAAAAATTTTCAAGTAAAATACAGCCAATTTAAGTGTGATAGTTTTCCTTTTACTAATTTCGTTATATGTAGCTACTATTGCCGTAATATTTTTATTTCTAACAACAACCGTTTAGTTGGTAAAAAAAGGCCGGGGACACTTGACTCTAACGAAAATTGGCACTTAAGTCTCGAACAGTGAATCAGTGAACTAAATCGAAAAATGATATTTGCACATCTCTAAAATTTTTGAACTTTTTTACTATATCCCATACTACATAGAAAACAAAAAATGTTTTTCCGCGCGTTACACATAAATTCTTTTTTTTTTTTTCAAGTTTCTATTCTACCACTTTGTCGGCGTAATTAAGGTGATGTATACTTGTGTCAAACTTTAACTCTCTAGTACCAATAGTTAATGCGCTAAATCACGGACGGTCGGACAGACAGACTGACAGACGGACATATAAAATAATAATAAAAAATAAAATAAAATGTCTTTATTGCATGAATGTAGTACAGAAATGATAACATGGTGACATAAGTACAGTGCAATTACATTCTACCGTCAAGGTGTACAATGTCAGTTGCCTAGCCTGCAAATTATATTTTACAATATTAAAAACAGTCATCACAATACAGATCATTGAATTAGTGGTAAAACAATAATTATATGTATGTATATTTTTTACTGGTGGTAGAGCTCTAGTGACAGAGCTCGCGGGCGTAGGCACCACCGCATTACCTAATATACTTGCCGCTAAATGGTAGTGTTCAGCACTATTGTGTTCCGGTCAAGTGGTAATGTAAGGCCCTGTAATTTCCGGCACAGAGGCATAACACCTTAGGCCTCAGGAGTGGTAACGCATCTGCATTTTGACCTTGGTCTTGTGTGGGTGTCTATAGGCTGCAGTCATCACTTAACATCAATGTGAACTGCATGCTTGTTTAGCACTTCGATTACATAAAAAAAAAATATATATAAATATAATGTTAGAGTCCATTTAAATTAAATAATTAAATTACAATTTATAAATTATTAATTTGTCAGATGAGTTTGTCAAATGTCATATTTTTGTATTCATTTATGTCATAAAAACAGTGTTCAAGTAACCAATTTTTAATCTTCCTTTTAAATACATTTAACGGCAAACTTTTAAATGCGTCAGGTAATTTATTGTATATTGTTATAGCGTGTACATATATATACATTTCTCTTGTACAGCTCTAAACGGCATATTGGAAGGTATATTTTATATTTACGAGTACTTCTTACTGAGACAGTTGTTCTGTTTGCTACTTGCGAGTGGCTATTAAAATGTTCTGGGTGCTGTTTAACAAATACACAAAGTTCTTTAATGTACATACAAACAAGTGGCATGATTCTATATTTTTTGAAGAGAGGTTTGCAGCTATCCATAAAATGAGCACCGGAGCTCTTATACATTTCTTTTAGTACAATAAATGCTCTATGAATATCTACTGAGTTTCCCCATAGTAATAGGCCATACGAAAGGACTGAGGATACATAGCCATGATAAGCACTTAGAGCTGCTTCACTGGATACAGTTAATCGCAGTGTTTTTATGGCAAAGACGAATCTATCAAGTTTGTCACAGACATACTCCACAGTGATTTCCAGTTACAGTGTTTATCAAGTCTTATTCCTAGGAACATTGTATTGTCGGCTTCCTCAATTTTTACATTATTTGCGATTATATTAAGGTTTATTTCTTTTTTCCTGTGAGTCTGAAATTGGATGAATTTAGTTTTGTTTATATTGGGGGATACATGGGGGATACATAGCGAAACTATAGGGGTTCCTTGTTAACTACGGAACCCTAAAAACAGATTGTTTTAGGCTCCATTTTGGTCCCTTTTTGTCCCTTTTTTTTGGAAAAATTCAGTCCCTTTTCCCTTTTTTGTAAGAGCGACTCTGCTAAAAACCCTGGTATAAAGAGAATGATGAAGGTAGACGAGGCCCGAGAGGTTTGTCGGGACCGGGATATCTGGCGCTCTGCCTACCCCGTTAGATACATAAATGCATAAGGTACTATGACACTTAGTATAAAATAACATTTGAAATATTTCATCATCAGTAATTTCCAAATTTAAGAAAAAAATGTTTTTAATCTTATATTATACTAAGTGTTTTTTTAACACCGAGTATAAAATAAGATTTTAAAAAATATTCTTATTTTTTTATAAACACCGAGTATAAAATAAGTTGTAAAAAAAATTTAAAAATTTGAAAATTACTGATGTTGAAATATTTCAAAAGTTTAGGTCCTTCAAAAAAAAAAATACTGGTGGTAGAGTTCCAGTGTAGGAGATCAAGAGCGTAGGCATTACCGCGTTACCTTATCTATCTGCCGCTAAATGGTAGCGTTCAGCACTATCGGGTTCCAGTCAGATGGTTATCTACGGCCCCGTAATAACTATCACAGAAACAAAACTAAGGTCTCAGGGGTGACAATGCATCTGCAATTTGACCTCTGGCTTTTGTGTAGATGTCTTTAGGCTGCAGTTATCACTTAATATCAATGTGAACTGCATTCTTGATTGCCACCTTCATTACATAAAATAAAACTATTAAAATATTTCGTGCGATTTATTTGTTTTTTTTTTGTGGGGGGGATTAAAAAAAAACACTTCTCACATTTGAACTGTATGCCAAAAAATATATTTTACGAGAGAGATAAAATTAAACTCGCTTTCGATTTATCGCTTTTCGAGGTCATTAACACACTTTTTTTTATTTCACAATATTATATTGTGTTGCAAAATCATGTATGAGTATGGCATTAAGATAAATATATTTATCTGATATTTCTTTTATCTCGATATATATTTATCGCGACTAATTAATTGGAATTTAATTCCAGGAACTAAGATCTTTTAATATCCGTTTATAAATAGCGACCAAGTGCGAGTCGGACTCGCTGAAGGGTTCCGTAGTAGGAAGTAATACATATTTTACTGAATGTCAAACTAATTTTACTATCAACTATTATTATTTTTAACTTCAAACTATTAGTTTATAATTGACAACATTTCAAAATTGACACGTCCCTAAAAGAAAAATACCGTTTCTTTATTTTTCTTTTCTGAGTTCAAATATATATTTTTTGTATTTGTTTTATTTCTTAATTTCTGTGAAAAAAAAATAAAACGGAAAAACATGTGATTACGTCACTTATATGGTGGAATGAAGTAGTTACCATTGCCTATCTTTAGATGAAAACATTATTGTTACATACTCTGTAACAAGATGTGTCAAATTGATACGGATACGTCAATGTTAAAGTATAAAACTAGGAAGTAGGGTTTTTTTTATTTTTTATTCGCAACCGCCAGTTGGCGGTTTTAAAGTTAGTAAGTTTTAAAGTTTTAAACATCGACTTAGCCCTCAGGCTATTGATATAATATTGATATTTTTTTCGATATGTCGATATTAAAAACTAATTAAAATATAGATTTATACATTTGATATATTTTTATATTTTGAGAAGCTACCCTGTGTTTTTTTTGCTCGATCATCTTTTTATAATTTTGTAGTTGGATCAAGGAAGAGATTAATCGTCGACACGCAGGGTCAAAGATGTTTTTAAAAAATGTAAAATAAAAAGATCAACAGCCCTACATTGAGTTTGACAAGCTGCAACGACAAGACAGTGACATCTACAATTTTTTTTAGGGTCACGGCACAAGGCATTGATTCTATTGCCATTCCACCGTATGTGTGACGTCATATGGCGTATACGTCTTTTTAGAATACACTAACTTTCAAAGTAGAAATTATGAATGAAAAGTACAAAATTTCGAAAAATGGTTAAACACGGGTGCTCTAGTTTTGGATTAACTTTTGAATAATGTCATAAAACATGTAGGTTAAAAATATGAAATGTTATCAATTATCAAAACTTTTTTATGTAGTGGCAAACAAGCATGCAGCTTACATTGATGTTAAGTGATTAGTGCAGCCTATAGACACCCACACATAGACCAGAGGTCAAGATGCAGATGCGTTACCACTCCTGATGCCTAAGGAGTTATTCCTCTACGCCGGATATTACAGGGCCCTACATTACCACCTGACCGGTAAACGATAGAAATAGAAAATAATTTTTATTTCGAATAGATCTTTACAGATACTTTCAAAACGTCAACAAATCATAAAATACCTAGAGTGAATAACCATTACATATAGTGAAAGCTAAAACATATATAAATAGTAAATTAAAAATTAGAATTTAAACTACTTAGTTAAAATAAAATAATAAAAAAAAATTCAATTCCTTCAATGATGATAAATGAAGAAAAAGAAAAACTTATTCGTGCTGAACACTATCATTTAGCGGCAAGTATATTAGGTAATGCGGTGGTGCATACGCTCGCGAGCTCCGCCACTGGAGCTCTACCACCAGTAAATATACCGGTTCCTATACACACCTTCCGCGCCTCTTTCAACTTTCATCAATCTTTTTTATACTGATTTCAGATTATGATTATGTCTGTTTCCATAGACTCTTGACCTCACCTTCGGACTGTATTACATCGTTCTGTCGTACAATAAGTTTTAAAACCATGGCCTTAAAATAAATCGATAAAAACAGGCGGTTACCATTTCTTGGCGTTACCTATTTTAAATTACTTAATTTATCTGCCGTTAAGTGGTAGTGTTCATCACTATCATGTGTCGGTTAGATGGTAATGTATGGCCCCGTAATAACTATCATAGAGACAGAACAACTAATGTATCAGGGGTGGCAACGCAGCTGCATTTTGACCTCTGGTCTTTATGTAGATGTCTATAGGCTGCAGTCGCCACTTAACATCCATGTGAACTGCATGCCTTGTTTGCCACTTTCGTAACATAAAAAATAAGAGATAAAAGCAACAGTCTGAAGTTAGTTGCTAAACAGATAAAAGCAATAGTCCGAAGTTAGTTGCTAAACAGATAAAAGCAACAGTCCGAAGTTAGTTGCTAAACAGATAAAAGCAACAGTCTGAAGTTAGTTGCTAACCTTTTTTTGTCATTTTGTTTTATTTCTGGTAAATTGGATTGTTACGCTAGAGAAGTGTAACTTTTTACGTACGCCTTAAGCACACATACCCGTTTTTTGTTGGCCGTGCCAATTTCGTCAGACATCTTAAAAAAAATTGCGTCCAATTAAAATGCCGCCTTTCACTTAAATCCTGATGTTTTATAAATAAAACCTGTTTTGTATTGAAATACATTTATTCCAACTGGTTTAGTGTTAAAAAGGTCAATGATCTGTACACTACTAGCATCAAAGGGCTGTTTCTTAAAAAGTTTGAGCAAAACTTTGAACTCGATTTTCTCCATTTATCTTGTTTGACATGTATATCAATTGTTATTCACTTTAATTTATTTTGCTTGTTTTTGACGTGTCATAAGAGGTGCCTGTCACCCTAAATGAATAAATGAGTTTCTGATTCTGATTCTCTGATTCCAAAACTATAAGCTTATCAATTGCCTAATTAGCACTACTAAGTCAAACACTACCGAAACAATAAACTCCTTAGTCCAAACAATAAACTCCTCGTTTGATTCGACGGGTCGCGGGTTCGATCCCTGCACCGAGACAAATATTTGTATGGCCTACAGATATTTGTTTCGGGTCTGGGTGTTTGTGTATGTGTTGTATGTGTATAACGGCACCCACGACACAGGTTTATACCTACTGTAAGGCTATGAGTGTAAGAGTATTAAATAAAAAACTTACCCGATCGTGTCAGGAGTCGGCACTTTTCGAATTTTCCTAATCTAACATTTTGTTTTATTTTTAAGTTCGTTTTTAAAAGGGATTTTTGGAGTTGACTGTACATAGTTACCTCACAATTTGATGGTCAGGCGAGTTGACGACAGAAATATAATTTAAAAGTGACAAATCGCCCGATTTGACTCGTTTTTGTCGGGCGAGATGACGAATAACTCGTTCATAAAATATGTTCGCATACAAGGGGGAGGGAAGGGTCTCGCTGAGCGTGACAAAATGAGACAGGGGGGAACGAGACCTCCAAGGAAACGTGGAGTTCGCAGTTCATTATACATTCATATTTCGTTCGACAATTTTTAATTACCAATAGGGGTAATAATCTACACTAATATTATAAAGAGGAAAACTTTGTTTGTTTGGTTGTATTGAATAGGCTCAAAAACTACTGGACCGATTTTAAAAATTCTTTCACTATTCGAAAGCTACATTATTCACGGGTAACATAGGCTATATTTTATTTTGGAATAAATAGTGTTCCGTGAGATATTTGGGTTTTTCGGACACAAGGTGTAAAAAATCAACCAGAAAAAGTTATTTATTTTGCGTACGCTGCCTAAACTATGAAAGACATCGAGGAAGGCTTTAGGCTATATCTATAATCATCACGCTAAGACGAATAGGAGAGGGTAGGTAACATTGCAGCCGCGCGAAGCCGGGGCGGGCCGCTAGTACACAATAACTAAGACCCCTTCTTAGTTTTTGTGACGTAATATTTTTAAGGGGGTTCACAGATACCGTAACTATCCGTTACTCAGCGTGACAATAAAGGGAAAAAACTTATTTTAGCGTGACGTATTTTATGAATGGACCCTTAAAATTTAATTCTGCTTTCTTTTACACCTTGTAGGTGTAAAAATTAACAACGGATCCCTAAAAAACTTGCACGTGCAAACGTGAAAAGATGTTTGACATTTTAATCTCGTTAACAACATGCGACTAGACGATAATTGGCAGATTTAAAATCGTTTTTATCTGCGATTCGATAATGTACTATCGAAGATATCCTGTCGGTCACGTCGGTGCCTTATTTGTGAGGTGGTGAAGTCCAATTTGCCGTGTTTTTTGGATGGCCGATAAGTTCTTCGTTTACATGTGTAACTTTTTAATCTGAATGATAATGTAGTTTGCCACTACGTGTAAGGAGAGGCGTATGATTGAATTTGTTCAATGTTATTAGTGACTCATTTAGTTGTAGCTTATGACGCTGTTTGTTGAATTGATTTATAAATTGAGAGCTTTGTAGCAGGAAAGAGCATGAAATATATTTTATTTTTAAAGAAAAATGGAAAGAAAAATTTGACTTCAGGCGAGACTCGAACTCGCGACCTACTGGGAATCTAGTCCAGCCGCTCTTCCAATTGAGCTACTGAAGCCCTGCCCGATTTGTCAAATCTTTCCTTCACATCTATTGCATTGCTTTATGGTAGCAGCAGCGCCATCTATTACCAACTATGCTAGTTAGTCTATTATATCGGTTGCCTAACTAGCATAGTTGGTAATAGATGGCGCTGCTGCTACCATTTGTGAAAGTGGCAAACAAGCATGCAGTTCACATTGATGTTAAGTGATGACTGCAGCCTATAGACACCCACACAAAGACCGAGGTCAAAATGCAGATGCGTTACCACTCCTGAGGCCTAAGGTGTTATGCTTCTATGCCGGAAATTATAAGGCCGTAAAAAGCAGTAGTGAATTGATAATCGTTTTTCTTGCTTTCGTAGGTGAGAAACAAGCGATAGTGGTAGATTATTTCGATTATTGTTATTTAGTTAAAGCAAAAATAGACATAATAATTTGAATGACAACGACAATAACAATGTCGATAGGCGGTCGCGCCCCTGGGGTGTATCGCGTTTGTAATGAAGGTGTAAGAAAGAGGCTTTGTGTTAATCAGAGACCCGAATCTAAACAGTTGTACAATGCGAATGTGGATGGTTGCTGAGGCCCAGGAAGACCAAGATTGGCCAACCTTGGTCAAGTACTGTTTGAGGGTGGGTTCAAAAGTCTAAAGGCGCGGGCCCACCTCAACGCACGGAGAGGCTACGCACTTGTAAGCTTCGCTTTATATGAAAATGTATGTGGTAATGTCCACTGCAACCCACCAAGGAGGAGGTGGGCCCGCGCCTTGATCCCCTTTATTCTTAAACGTATTTAGATATAGAATGCTTTGTCTTTGTCAGTTGCATTGTCAAATGTGCAGGATAGAAAAAGACAAAGGAGAGATTAGCAACGCTTTAGATAAAATACGTTTATGAATAAAGGGGTTATTAGAATTCGGCATGAATGGATAAAGCGAATGATGAATGTGGAAGAAGCACGGGAGATGTGTCAGGACCAGGATATCTGGCGCAGTGGCGGACTTAGGTCATCAGGGGCCCGGGGCGGCATTTTCATCGAAATTATGGGGCCCCACGCACAAATTGCTCCCCCCCCCTCACCCCGTATGATTGATACGGTAGATATATTTCTAAAATAAACATCAAGAAAAACGCGAAAGCAAAAAAAACTACGTTTCCCTCCGTAAGCTCTACAAATCTTCCCCTTAGTCCGCCACTGATCTGGCGCTCCACAGTCCCTGACTACCCCGTAAGGGTCTTGGCGTGATGATACATACATACAAATATTTTATCAATTTAAGAAAAAAAATACTTTGGGAAGGCTTTGAACCTGCGACTTGAGGATAACCAGTCTGAGTATTAGTATTTTTAGTTAAATTATTTTATCTTTAAAAGCCATTTACTTTTATTTGCGGCCGATTTAATTTGGCTCCCGTATGTCATAATAATGAGTCTACTTACGTCTAGACAGACGTAGACAGATAATAACATAATAATGAGTCTACTTACGCCATAACTTAAAGCCATTAACTTTTATTTGCGGCCGATTTAATTTGGCTCCCGTATGTCATAATAATGATTCTACTTACGTCTAGACAGACGTAGACAGATAATAACATAATAATGAGTCTACTTACGTCTAGACAGACGTAAGTAGACTCATTATTATGACATACGGGGGCCAAATTAAATCGGCTGCAAATAAAAGTTAATGGCTTATAAAGATAAAATAATTTAACTAAAAATACTTGCGGCCAAATTTTGATAGGCAACCTAGTGCATATATATTCTCTAGATTATGAATATGCGAAAAAATTAGGTTGGCAGCATATCTGGATGAACGAAATCATTCTTTAGTAGGATCCTTAACTACTAGTGCAGTGTCGAGACAAGCCGCCTACACCCCATTCAAAGTCCATTAACAAGAAGAGCTCATACCTTTGTTATCAGAATCAAAAGATAATATTAGGTTGGCAGCATATCTGGATGAACGAAATCATTCTTTAGTAGGATCCTTAACTACTAGTGCAGTGTCGAGACAAGCCGCCTACACCCCATTCAAAGTCCATTAACAAGAAGAGCTCATACCTTTGTTATCAGAATCAAAAGATAATATTAGGTTGGCAGCATATCTGGATGAACGAAATCATTCTTTAGTAGGATCCTTAACTACTAGTGCAGTGTCGAGACAAGCCGCCTACACCCCATTCAAAGTCCATTAACAAGAAGAGCTCATACCTTTGTTATCAGAATCAAAAGATAATAATGTTTCGAAATTGATATAATATTATTGGGATTAACATTTTAAGTCGATTAACCGATTATGTCCGATGACTCTTTGATTTGTTGTATGATCAGCACGTGTGTGTTACCTTGATGTTCCTTTGCATGCAGTATCGATATTTTCGAGTATTCTTTACTAGTGCGCTCGCGACCGCGTCCGCGTGTTAACGCATCTATCTGCATTTCGACCTATTACTTACCATAAATGTGATTTTTTTTTATTATTTCTTATTAGCTGTGCCCACAATCTCGTCCGCGTGCCTACTGAATACAATAATTTTGTTAAATTGTACGCGGGTATAGTCGCGGGTACAGTACAGCTAGTAGAAAATACATAAAAGGCTATCATACGACACGGTATTCAGGGTCCGGCAGAAAGGGTGAGCGTGGCCTCGCGCCAGGTTGCCGTTTATTACACTATCCGGTCGATAGCGCCCTAACTCAATCACAGTACAAATACACGGGCCGCTCCGGTCGCCCTAATAAGGGCCCTAACTCCCTAAATGTTATTACACTACCCTGACCCTTATATCGTACCCTGAATACCGTCCCGTGTAATAGGTCCAATAGGTAGGTGGAAAGCGACCAAAACGTCGGATAAGAAAGAGAAGTTGGGAGTAAATCGCGCGAGAAAATCCGTAAATATTATTTCTACAATGGGTACATCATCTTTATTTTACGTATTATTATAATGATACTACAATCAATGTGCTACTTTTGTTTCTGTAATGTTGTTCAGTCTGCGGCGAGCCTTACAATTACTTAAAGACGAAAATGTTATCATAGAATAACGTTTTAATTCAGTCATTGACTGAAAGTCCTTTTTATGATATGACGTACATAGTTTAATACTTTATTTATAAAGCTGTGCATAGGATTAATACAATCATAAGTTGGTCGCGTTCCGTTTCACTAAACAAAACAGAAATTAAATTAAATCACTTAAAAAAATATATATTTGGAAATATTCATTGTTTAAACGAGCTAATATCTGTAACATTTTGACAAAACGCAGAATATAGTAGTTATATAACAAATTACTTAAACATTAATCAAATTTTTATAGAACGTTAAATTTTTTAATGTTTTCTTTATCGTAAAACTAATATGTTTATACCGACCATTGACTATAAATAACCTTCGTGTTTAATAAGTAATATAAATACAAAATAACACCACGACGCAAAGCTATAACAGTTCCATTGCCATAAAAAAAGTAAAAAGAAAAAAAATGGCATCCACATCTCAATTGCCTTTGAACGAATCTGAAATGGAGAAACACATGACGGAGTTAGAAAATGTTGAAACCGAAGAGGAATTGGACAAGAAGTTGGGCTACATGTCGAAGATCGGCTTCTCTGTCAGCACATGGATGAAGATTTTGTTCAATAAAAACAGCGATGAGGAGTTCAAGGCTGAATGGTTGACTGTAAGTTTTTTTTTCGGATCTAATCATGATATCTATGGATGGACTTTTTTTTTAAATTTCGGCATTGCTCTTATGCATATTGCCAGTGTCAAGTAAAATGATATTTCGTATTCTTAGGCAGCGTAAAAGTCAGAAGTCAGAATCAGTCAGTCAATTTTTAGTTTATCAGTCAGTCAGTCTTTCAGAGTATTGTAACAGTCAGTAATTTGAGTAAAGCGATGGCTACTTTGCCAGAACATTACAATGAAGTTTTGGAGGCAACCTGAGAGGCCGTGTTTTCGCATTGTTATTCTATTTCACTATACACGGACACTGTAACCAACCTATATCATACAAAATGCCACCAACTTTATTTAATTTAACTCAAAAATGCACCAATAAAATGAAATAAACTAGAGCACCGCCCTTTAGATTCCCGCCAAAACCCATGGATGGACTTATTGAGTTGTTTGTGTAGGTATGTACTCTAGGTAACACATGTATCGTTTTTTTTTAAATTTGTTTTCAGTTATTAAACGTAACTTCACGCCTGTAATCCCCGAAGGGGTAGGCAGAGGTAAAGGCATGCATTCAAGCATACATGCAAACACCCACGATTCGCCGGTTACGTTTTGGCCCATTCAGTTATTATATAACGTTAATCAATTTAATTTTTGTGTTAAACATGATTATTTTGCAATTATTATCCTATTAAAAACAGTTAAAATAATTTATTTCTACATTTTGACTGAGCAACGGTTTTTTACAGTTTTTTTTACTTCTTGATTAATTTTGAAAAATTCTGAGAATAAATTATTTTGAAATATAACATTTAAAAAAATATCTTTTTTTTTTCTCAATTTTTTTTAGTTGAAAGGAAATGGAAGAACTCAGTTAACTTTTTCTTTACTACTTACAATTCTTTAGAAGAAGACGATTGTATTGAATAAAAACAAATTGTTTTGGTTCCTTTTTTCAATTCAGTCTGTTTTACCTTTTTTGTAAGGGCGACTGCTAAAACCCCTATATAAATGCTTTGTATTTGTCAATTTGTCAGTCGCATTGTCAATTGCCTAAGATAGAAAAGGACAAAAAAGAGATAAGCAACACTTCGTAAATATGTTTATGATTAAGGAGATAACAACAACATTCCTCTCTAAAGATAAGTATCAAGGCGGCCCAGAACCATTGGTTGTGGCAATCCTTGGGGACAACCTTTGTCCAGCTGTGGACGTTTTTTGACTGAAATTGTAGGTGATGGAAATAAAAACCCGATATTTATATTTATTATTAAAAGTGCGCGCGCCCCACAGGTTATAAGATTACCCGGGAAAGCGGCGTACAAGTGTCAGACGCAAGAGTTGCTACATTAAAAAAAAATACCAAAAGAGATTTAGAAGCAAATAAATTGGCAGGAATTAATTTCGTAGGTGCCGTCGGACGTTCTCCTATATGTTTAATAAAACAACATATTATACATTATGACATATAAGAAACAATACGGTTAATATTATGGATATTATAATATATTAAGAAAACACTTACCCCCTTATTCTTAAACGTATTTTAACTTAAGTGTTGCTAATCTCTCCTTTGTCTCTTTCTATCCTGCACATTTGACAATGCAACTGACAAAGACAAAGCATTCTATAGCTAAAACGTATCTAAAGTACGTTTATGAATAAGGGGGTTAAAATATATATTTTAATTAAGAAGTATAAAAGTATAGTACGTCGCCTAAATAAATGATGATGATGAATATACCTCTCATTGTCCACAGATAGACGAATATAAAAGCATGGCCGAGGAGAGCATGCAAAGCGCGTGGCACATACTCAACCTGTCCAACTGGCGGCTGGAGAAACGTGGCTCGGTTCGCGGCGACGTGGTCGAGTCCAAGAACACCGAGCAGTTCGGCAAAGTGTATAGATTTACGGTAAGTAATTGTTTTTATTTAAAGAAAAATGGAAAGAAAAATTTGACTTCAGGCGAGACTCGAACTCGCGGCCTACTACTTCTTTACGATATTCAATAAACTGAAAAGTCTATTATATCGGTTGCCTAACTAGCATGGTTGGCAATAGATGGCGCTACTGCTACCATAAAGCAAGGCAATAAATGTGAAGGAAAGATTTGACAAATCGGCCAGGACTTCAGCAGCTCAATTGGAAGAGCGGCTGGACTAGATTCCCAGTAGGCCGCGAGTTCGAGTCTCGCCTGAAGTCAAATTTTTCTATCCATTTTTCTTTAAATAAAACATATTTTTCACAAGCATGTGTTAATGCGGAATAATATAAAAACAAGTAATTGTTTTTATATTATTTCACAATAACACATGCTAGTGAAATATATATTTTTTATCCCAATCTCGGACCCAATCCGCAATGGACCCGATTAGGTCCGCGAACAATAAGTAATCAATTGTCATATTTTTCTGATGGCCTGAGGGATAGGGAGGGAAGAGAAAAAATGGAAAGTAAAATTTGACTTCAGGCGAGATTCGAACTCGCGGCCACTGGGAATCTAGTCCAGCCGTTCTTCCAACTGAGCTACCGAAGTCCACACCCGATTTGTCAAATCTTTTCCTTCACATTTATTACATTGCCTTGCTATTTTATTAACTAGCATTGTTGGCAATAGATGTCGCTACTGCCGCCATAAGGATTGACAAATCGGACAGAACTTCGGTACGTCAGTTTGAAGAGCGGCTGGATTAGATTGGACTTCGGTACCTCAGTTGGAAGAGCGGCTGGACTAGATTCACAGTGGCCGCAATGTTTTTTTTTTAAGTTGTACTTATTTTGACGCGATTGGAAAATATATGAGAGTGAATTTTGAAGATGCGCGCGCACACCGACAGATAAAAGCAACAGTCTGAAGTTAGTTGCAAAACTTTTTTGTCGCTTTCGTATGGTAGTGGCCTGCTCCCACTAGGCTAGCGAGGCAGTTAGATAATTATATTTGATGTATTTTTCCAGGGTATCGTAGACTGTCCGGCTAAGTTCCTATTTGAAGAGTTCAGGGACAACGTGACGAGATTGCCAGAGTGGAACCCGACAATATTGAAAAGCGAACTTATCAAGGTAGGGAAATGAACTTATAGATATAGTCACACCGCGGACACTCCGCCAAAATTCCATACAGACGCTTAATTTGGTCTCTATTACACAGATATAAATCAGTGACGTGTATTTACACGTGCATCTGTGTGCGTAGCACGTAGAAAATACCAACGTCGCCCATAAGAATCAGAATCAGAATCAGAAACTCATTTATTCATTTAGGGTGACAGGCACCTCTTATGACACGTCAAAAACAAACAAAATAAATTAAAGCGAATAACAATTGATATACATGTCAAACAAGATAAAAAATATATGTAAAGTCAAGAATATCATTAAGATAAAACTAAATGTAATAAACTAATGTAAAAGTATATCAGTAGAATGTCTCTTTTCCCCTTTGAAGAGAGGGGAAGAGGTCGGGTGGGGCGGGGAAATGGGGCGGGACGTCGAAGTGTCCATTATATACGTAGCAATTATTACATATTCTCTGCTTATAGGTATACCCCCTTATTCATAAACGTACAACACAGTGGCAACACTGATCACGGTCGCGAACGCATCGTTGTTACAACGCTCCGTATAGAAAAAAAACGTTTTTTTTTTTTAATGTAATGGAAGTGGCAAACAAGCATGCAGTTCACATTGATGTTAGGTGATGACTGCAGCCTATAGACACCCACATGAAGACCAAGGTCAAAATGCAGATGCGTTACCACTCCTGAGGCTTAAGGTGCTATGCCTCTGTGCCGGAAATTACAGGGCCGTACATTACCAGTTTACCACCTGACCGGAACACGATAGTGCTGAACACTACCTTTATTCCCTTTCCTTTTTTATTTAGCGGCAAGTAAATTAGGTAATGCGGTGGTGCCTACGCCCGCGAGTTCCGTCACTGGAGCTCTGCCACCAGTAAATATCTCTTGGCTGGAGTCATGATATTAATGATTTAGTAATTTGCATTTTCATTTCTTCCAGGAAATAGGTCCGGGAATAGACCTCTCCTATCAAGTGACAGCGGGCGGAGGCCGGGGTATCATTGCACCGCGGGACTTCATCAACCTCCGGCGCTGCGCCCCCCTGTCGCGGGACGGCCAAGTGACGGAGGCGGAGCCCTATTGTTACATTAGTTCCGGGGTCAGCGTCACTGTTCCCGGATACCCACCGTACAGGGATTTAGTCAGGTAAGAGGTTTAATCTGGAAGATCTTACTGGTGGTAGTGCTCCAGAGACGGAGCTCGCGGGCTTAGGCACCACCGCATTACTTAATATATTTGCCGCTAAATGGTAGTGTTCAGCACTATCGTGTTCCAGTCAGGTGGTTATGTACGGCCCTCTAATTTCCGGCACAGAGGCATAACACCTTAGGCCTCCACCGCATCTGCATTTTGACCTTCGTCTTTGTGTGGGTGTCTGTAGGCTGCAGTCATCACTTAACATCAGTGTGACCTGCATGCTTTTTTGCCACATCCATAAAATAAAAATGAGTTATTGTAACATTTCACATCCTTCTCTAACTTAAAGAAATCTGTTAAAGTTAGAGGAGGTTGTGAAATGTTACAGTAACTTTATCTTTAACAAATATCGTGGTGCAACCCTGGCTTATTGTGTGGCAGAACGATGTCTGCCGGGTCAGCTAATAAAATAGTAAAATGTATAGATACAACTATAGATTAACCCCCTTATTCATAAACGTACATTAGATACGTTTTAGCTGTAGAATGCTTTGTCTTTGTCAGTTGCATTGTCCAATGTGCAGGATAGAAAAAGACAAAGGAGAGATTAGCAACACTTTAGCTAAAATAAAAAAACGTAACTTCACGCCTGTAATCCCCGAAGGGGTAGGCAGAGGTAAATGCATGCATTCAAGCATACATGCAAACACCCACGATTCGCCGGTTACGTTTTGGCCCATGAAACAGGTGGCGAGCCTCTTGACATCTCCGGGCACATTACCAAACTTCGAGATACTGGGAAATTTCAATAAAACGGAAAAATCCCAATAGAAACTAGAGATAAAGGATTTTACACCATTATCTCTGATAACCCCCTACCCGGGAATGGAACCCATGACCTCAGCGTAGTAGTAGTGGCCTGCTACCACTAGGCTACCGAGGCAGTTAAAGCTAAAATACGTTTATGAATAAGGGGGTTAAATTAGTTAGTAAGGGTCGCGGGTTCGGTCCCCGCACCGGGACAAATATTTGTATGGCCTACAGATATTTGTTTCGGGTTTGGGTGATTGTATATGTGTTGTGTGTACAACGGCACCCACGACACAGGTTTATACCTACTGTGCGGCTGTGAGTGTAAGCGTATTTTATTTTATTTTTTTATTTTAGTAACCAAACTGAATAATGAGATAAGGATGTTATTGCGTGAGCGAAACTTGAAGATAATGCTCTGTCAGTGGCCTTAATTTGACCATATTAATCACTTGCAGATTTCGCCTATCGCGAGTTTTAATAAGTAAATATTTTTATGTAAGGCTTTAACCTTGAACGTTATACAGGGTGTCCTAGAAATCCCTACTAATATTATAAATGCGAAAGTAAATTTGTATGTCTGTCTGTCTCTCTGTCTGTCTGTCTGTCTGTCTGTCCTTCTGTCTGTCGTGTCTTTCTGTCTGTCTGTCTGTCTGTCTGTCTGTCTGTTACCTTTTCACGTCCAAACGACTGAACCGATTTAAATGAAATTTGGTACAGAGATAGAGCTGACTTTGAAAAAGAACATAGGCTTAGTTATTTAAAAAACGACATCCACGCGGGCGATGCCGCGGGCAACAGCTAGCAAATGATATACCGAAAACGGGTGATAGCCACTATGGCCTATCACCCGGCCAGTTATTAGAAAAATGTGAAAAAAAAATATTTGACATGTATTTTTAATATTATTAGGATTTTAAAAAATATCGGAGAAACTGACGTCTGTCTCGCTCACTCTAGACAAGATGACGTCACTCATTGTCGTCACATAGCAACTTAATACCAACATTTTTAATAATTAAACAGAGTTGACCTAAAACTCGGTTCCGTAAAAAAATTTTTTTCCTCAACAAAGAATTTTTTTTTCCTCAAAAATCTTATAATAATAAATACTTTCATATCTAATTTTAAATTCGTGCGGTCTACTTGGTAACATTGGTAAAGTAAAATTATGTTTCTTTTTTCTTTTGTTAATCTGTTTTCTGTCCTTTGTAACCTATGTTAAAATGTTTTATTGTATTATTTCTTGTGAATTGTTGGTTAACCGGTGGGTTTTGTTGTAAGACGAGATTATTAATTCTCCTCTTACGTAGAATTCTGTACTACCTTCTTTAGCTACCTTATTTTATAGCTAATATATCCATATTTTATTTATTTTATATAATAATATATTTATAGTATATATCAAGTATGTCTGATAAGTCTGATGACGAAATTTATTTTTCTGCTTGTGATTCTTCTACATCATATTATTATAATTCTCTAGATGATTCTTCTCAATCGAATGTCAATCTGAGTGAAGAATTACAGCGCTTTCATAATTGTTTCAATGTTTGTCACATTAATGCTCAGAGCATCCCACAACATCACTCGGAGCTTTTGAGCACTTTTTCTAATACATGTGCACATGCAATTCTAGTTTCTGAAAGTTGGCTCAAACCTGAACTCCCTTCTATTGCTTTTAGTTTACCAAACTTTATACTCATTCGCAATGATCGCATAGGTAAACGAGCCGGGGGTGTTGCTATAAACTTGCGTAGTAACATCCCTTACAAAATTCTGGAATCTTCTCCATCTACTTATAGTAGTAATCCTGAATACATCTTCATTGAAATTTCTGCCCTCGGGGTGAAAGCAGTTTTAGGAGTCGTTTATTGTCCGCTTGTGTTTATTATCTGAAATCAAATTTCAATATTTTGGGCAACTTCCATAATCTTAATCTTCGTTCTTCGGAATCTCTTGCTCTCCGTCTTCCTTCTCATAAGACCGGTTTTATGGCCAATTCCTTCACTGTTTCGGCAATAAAACTCTGGAATTCGCTGCCCGTGGACATTAGAAAAGCTTCCAGTAAATTCACATTTAAAAGAAAGCTCCGAGACCACTATCTTAAAATGCTTTAAGCGTTAAATTTTTTTTTTTTTTTCAATTTTTATGTTTCATCTTTGATTACTTAGTCGTTAAATTTATGAAGACATATACATACATGTTAACATATATATTATAATATCTATTATATTCGTTTGTATCTACCTATTTTATATATAATACATATACTTATATTTCATATTTATTTATATATGTTATGACTTTTAAATTGTTGTTTGGATTAATATTTCTCTTGCTTTCGTAATGCGCCACCAATTTCGTTTTTCTACACAACCTGAAGGTTGACCGGTATTGAATGCTTTCTAGCATTAAGTCCGCCTCATGTACGCTCAATGTGCGCGAAAGTTTAAATAAATAAATAAATAAGTATATCGTTGATTTCTGGGATACCCTGTATACATAACTCCTGTAATCCCCGAAGAGGTAGGCAGAAGTAAATGCATTCATTCATTTTGGACCATGTAACAGGTGGCGAGCCTATTCATAGTCGGGCACATTGCCAAACTTAACAACAAAAAATAAACGAAGTACTTAGAAATTTCCAGAAAATGGAAAGTCGCGGGCACTGTGAATTGTTTATGTATGTATGTATCTTCATGCCAGATCCCTAACGGGGTGGGCAGAGACTGTGGAGCGCCCGATATCCACATCTTGATGGTGGGGTCAAAAGTCATAGGAATCGGCGTGCATTTTTCACTGGTAGAGTACCAGTCTGGGAGTTCGAGGGCGTAGGCACCATCGCATTAAACTATCTGCCGCTAAATGGTAGTGTTCAGCACTATCGTGTTCTGGTTAAGTGGTAATATATGTCTCCGTATAACTGTATGGGAGGGGCCTGGTGACCTGTAGCACAGGATTCACTCAAAAACCTATTTCAGGCACTAGTCCCTCACAAAACTAGGATTTAAGTAAGCAATGTTAAGTGTACTAACAATAAGGACCTGCCTTATTTTGTGAAGGAAAAATAGAATTTGATTTGAACTATCACAGAGACATAACAGCTAAGATCTCAGAGGTGGCAACGCATCTGCATTTTGATCTCTGGTTTTTATGTAAGTATCTATAGGCTGCAGTCGTCACTTAACATCAATGTGAACTGCATGCTTGATTGCAACCTTTAATACATTAAAAAATGAAGAGAATGATTTTTTTATGTTATAAAAGTGGCAAACAAGCTTGCAGTTCACATTGATGTTAAATGATGACTGCAGCCTATAGACACCCACACAATGATCAGAGGTCAAAATGCAGATGCGTTGACCGGAACACGATAGTGCTGAACACTACTATTTAGCGGCAAGTATATTAGGTAATGCGATGGTGCCTACGCCCGCGAGCTTCGTCACTGGAGCTCTACCACCAGTGAAAATTGATGAATGTAGATGAGGCACGGGAGGTGAGTCAGGAGCTGGATATCTGGCTACTTGTGAAATAAATACAATCTGTCCTCAGGGGTCACAACAAAGTCGGGTGCTGGTGTCTGAAGCCCAAAACTTCGCAGACGGCCGGCGGGAAGATCGAACAGACCACGGTCTTCCAGTGGCTCATGTGCTGCGACCTTAAGGGTAAGTTATTGTTATTTTGTATGGCCTGCGATGGTGCAATACCGCGTAACTTACAGAGACAACCATAAAGTTGGGTGTTGGTGTCTGAAGCCCAAAACTTCGCAGACGGCCGGCGGGAAGATCGAACAGACCACGGTCTTCCAGTGGCTCATGTGCTGCGACCTTAAGGGTAAGTTATTGTTATTTTGTATGGCCTGCGATGGTGCAATACCGCGTAACTTACAGAGACAACCATAAAGTTGGGTGTTGGTGTCTGAAGCCCAAAACTTCGCAGACGGCCGGCGGGAAGATCGAACAGACCACGGTCTTCCAGTGGCTCATGTGCTGCGACCTTAAGGGTAAGTTATTGTTATTTTGTATGGCCTGCGATGGTGCAATACCGCGTAACTTACAGAGACAACCATAAAGTTGGGTGCTGGTGTCTGAAACCTAAAACTTCGCAGACGGCCGGCGGGAAGATAGAACAGTCCACGGTCTTCCAGTGGCTCATGTGTTGCGACGTTAAGGGTAAGTTATTATTTTTGTTGTATGGTCGGCGATGGTGCAATACTGCGTAACTTACAGAGGCAACAATAAAGTCGAGTGCTGGTGTCTGAAACCATGATTGAATAATGTAATACCGCGTAACTAGTCTCACATTGCCTCATGTGCTGCGGTGTTAAGGGTTAGTAATTGTTATTTATAAAGGTCGTGGACAGTGCAATACCCCGTAACTTACAGCACCAGAAACCGGTTTCAGACACCAGCACCCACCCTAGGTGCTGGTGTCTGAAACCGTGATTGTTTCCCCAACACATTAGGGAAATAATAAACACCGCGTAACTAGTTTCTTGAGGCTCGTGTGCTGCGATGTCAAGGGTAAGTCATTGTTATTTTGTATGGTCGGGGATAGTGCAGTACCGAGGAAATTATAGGGGTCCCAATAAAGTCGGATGCTGGTGTCCGAAGCCCAAAACTTCGCAGACTGCCGGCGGAAAGATAGAACAGACCACGGTCTTCCAGTGGCTCATGTGCTGCGACCTTAAGGGTAAGTAATTGTTATTTATTAAGGTCGGGGACAGTGCAATACTCCGTAACTTACAGCACCACAATTAGGGTGGGTGGTGGTGTCTGAAACTGTAATTGTTTCCCCACCACATTAGGGAAATAATAAACACCGCGTAACTAGTTTTCCTGAGGCTCGTGTACTGCGATGTCAAGGGTAATAAGTATTTGTTATTTTGTATGGTCGGCAACAGTGCAATACCGCGTAACTAACGGGCTACAACAAGCCAAGACATTAAAAGGTGTCATTAACATGTCATTGTTTTGGATGGTTTTTTACTTGTGGTACAGTTCCAGTGTAAGGACTCGAGGGCGTAGGCACCACCGCATTACTTAATATATCTGCCGCTAAATGGTAGTGTTCAGCACTATCGTGTTTCGGTTAGATGGTAATGTGTGGCCTCGTTTTAACTATAAGAGAAACTTAACAACTTAGGTCTCAGAGGTGGCAACGCATCCGCAATCTGCATCTTGACATCTGGTTTATGAGAAAAAATAAGTCAGCTTTGCGAGCTAAGTTAAATTAGCTTAGCTTTTGGTCTGCAACCCGCATCATCGACTGGTGACCCCTTAATCCCTTATATTTTAAATCATATTGCATTGTATTATTTAATTTTAATGCAATAATACATACGAGTGAATTTAGAAATTAAAGAAAAAATGGAAAGTAAACACAGTCTTCGGCAGAGAATATGTAATAATACTACTTATATACGTCCCGCCCGATTTCCCCGCCTCACCCAACCTCCTCCCCTCTTACGGGAGACGTTTGGTATTCTCTATGTGCTACGCACACAGGTGCACGTGTAAATACACGCCACTGATTGATGTCTGTGTAATAGAGACCAAATTAAGCGTTTGTATGGAATTTTGGCGGAGTGTCCGGTCGGCGTCCGGTTGGCGGTCAGAATCAAAATCAGATTCAGAAACTCATTTATTCATTTAGGGTGACAGGCACCTCTTTGACACGTCAAAAACCAAACAAAATAAATAAAGTGAATAACAATTGATATACATGTCAAACAAGATAAAAAATAATGTATAGTCAAGAATATCACTAAGATAAAACTAAATATAATATGCTAATGTAAAAAGTATATCAGTAGAATGTCTCATTTCCCCTTTACAAACTGATAACGATGAGTAAAAAGAAAAGAAAAAGAGTCGTTCTTTGTCATTCACCGGTCGGTGAACGACATCCATTCATTACTAATTATAAACGATTACATATTGCCTTTTTTAATAAATGTCTTTTGTTTTTCAGGTAAAATACCTCAATTCGTGCTCGACGCGGCATTTGCAACTGTGATGTTAGATTATATTGTTCACGTAAGGAAACACGCGGCCGAGGCCAAAGCTAAGGGCATATTCTGATTTGTGCTTTAATTTTAGATTATATGATTAGCCTTCGAATTTACTATTGCTAGATATCGCAGGCATTATGATAGGGTCTATATTGTGTACGCATAACTGTTTATTCATAATCTGAAATGCGTTTTTTGTCCTTATCATCATTTGTCCGAATAATGTCTTTCGAAAAGTGTTTGTCCAGTGACGGAGCTCGCGGGCGTAGGCACCACCGCATTACCTAATATACTTGCCGCTAAATGGTAGTGTTCAGCACTATCGTGTTCCGGTCAGGTGGTAATGTACGGCCCTGTAATATCCGGCACAGAGGCATAACACCCTGGGCCTCAGGAGTGGTAACGCATCTGCATTTTGACCTTGGTCTTTGTGTGAGTGTCTATAGGCTGCAGTCAACACTTAACATCAATGTGAACTGTATGCTTTTTTAACACTTCCATTACATTAAAAAAAAATTCAAACGACTGCACCGTGTTCAGTAAAAGTTAAAAGTCCTAAAGGAGAAGTTCTATGTTGGGCCTGCGCCTTGTACACTATATCAATCTATAGATTAAAAAAAAATGTAAAATCATGTTAATAATATTCAAAAATAATTTGAATCGTTGTTTTTTTGTCGGAAATATTTATTTTCTGAAATTTTTGTATGTCAATAATATGACACCAAATTGCTACTATGACATTCTTGTTTTTGAAATATACTTACGACAACTAATTTAAAAAAAAAAAAAAATACGCTTACTCACAGCCCCACAGTAGGTATAAACCTGCGTCGTGGGTGCCGTTGTACACATACAACACATACACAAACACCCAGACCCGAAACAAATATCTGTAGGCCTTACAAATATTTGTCCCGGTGCGGAAAACGAACCCGCGACCCTTCGAATCAAACTGTCATCTCACACCGCTGGACTAACCGGGTCGTCGTAATTGAAGGTGTAATAAACGATTTGAGTAGCTGAAAATGATTTAGTATTTTATGCTGCTTCTCTTAATATAGTGTACATGATGCATGTTTTTTGTTCCTGTCATGGCCAGATTTAAGGTAGAAGAAGCTTAGTTTAGTCAGTTTTTTTTATTTTTTATGTAATGGAAGTGGTAAACAAGCATGCAGTTCACATTGATGTTAAGTGATGACTGCAGCCTATAGACACTTACACAAAGACCAAGGTCAAAATGCAAATGCGTTACCACTCCTAAGGCCTTAAGGTGTTATGCCTCTGTGCCGGAAATTACAGGGCCGTACATTACCACCTGACCGGAACACGATAGTGCTGAACACTACCATTTAGCGGCAAGTATATTAGGTAATGCGGTGGTGCCTACGCCCGCGAGCTCCGTCACTGGAACTCTACCACCAGTAAAGTTGATTTATTTGTCATTTTATTATGAAATAGACCTTGTTTTATATCGAAAACTTTTAGTTTTTGCATGCATTTGTATATTAGTGGTAAGTTATCTATAGCACCCATAGAGCAACACGGGCCACCGGTCGCGGCGGACCGGAGGGGAGTAGCCATAGCGTTTATTACCGATGCAAAACAGTCTGTCATTTTTTTGCGGAGGTTTTGTGTGACACACACTCACACTTCAAAAATCGTCTATTACTACGAAACTCACACGTTGACTTTAACAAAATACATAAACAATTGCACGGTCAAATATCTGGGCGACAGGCATAGGACCATTTGGTCTTGTACTTTGACAGAGGGGAAAGCCTGCATAGGGCTACTCCCCTCCGGTCCGCCGCGGCCGGTGGTCCGTGTTGCTCTATGATAGCACCAATCCAAGTGTTTATTGATTGTCATTCCCATATTTATCAATAAACGTCAAATAGGTGGTAGAGCTCCAGTAACGGAGCTCCGGGGCGTGGGCGTCACAGCATCATCTACTCTATTTATCATTAAATGATAGTGTTCAGAACTATCGAGTTCCGGTCTGGTGGTAATAATGTACGGCCCTGTAAAAAACCCTTTTTTTTATGTAAAGGAAGTGGCAAACAAGGATGCAGTTCACATTGATGTTAAGTGATGACTGCAACCTATAGACACTTACACAAGGACCAAGGTCAAAATGCAGATGCGACCACTCCTCGAGGCTAAGGTGTTATGCCTCTGTGCCGGAAATTACCTGACCGGAACACGATAGTGCTGAACACTACTATTGAGCGGCAAGTATATTAGGTAATGCGGTGGTGCCTACGCCCGCGAGCTCCGTCACTGGAGCTCTACCACCAGTTACAACTGTGTACATGTAAGATGAGAGTGGTGAATGAAGAAGAGGCGGTAGGTTTGTAATTACAGACATTTTTGGTACGCTCTCTAACCCATCCGTTTATCCCCCTAAACCCCTTGGCCTGAACATACACATCGATGGTCTAGAAGACAAACATGCTAAGTACAAACCTACATTATTTTCGG
Source organism: Macrosoma leucophasiata (assembly GCA_036365455.1). Classification (NCBI taxonomy): domain Eukaryota; kingdom Metazoa; phylum Arthropoda; class Insecta; order Lepidoptera; family Hedylidae; genus Macrosoma; species Macrosoma leucophasiata. Next base: position 7,907,944 of record JAWQUS010000015.1, read on the forward strand.
GAGGACAGTTATTCTTAACTTAAACTTAAAACTGTACATAGAACTGTACTGTAGATTTCAAATATGTATATTTGCTATATACAATTTCTATGTACAGTTTTAAGTTTAAGTTAAGAAGAACTGTCCTCCCGAAAAGAATGTAGGTCTGTTCATAGCATGTTTGTCTTCTAGACCATCGACATATGTTTACACCCATATTCTAAGACGTTACTTGAACCATTGCTTGACTCACACTCAGCTTAATACTTTATGAGGACGCCTCGAAATCCATACTCTTGGAATTTTGACAGTAACTCATGTGTACGGATTATCATATAGATAATTTACAGTCTTGAAAATCCATTTTTATAGAAAAATATGGTATTTAATTATATTACCAGACAGTTCCGACACGAAAAACTTATTGAGCGCAAGAATATTGTGTAATTGTAAATACTCCTCGAAACTTCAAGGTCGTGAGTTACCTTGGAGTTTGACAGTTGCTCTCTTACCTCAAACGGAGGCAGAATGTTGAGTTGACGTTATTAGTTACAACTAAGAATACCAATTGTAATTGATTTTTGGATTGAATTGAAATTGTACGGCCCTGTAATTTCAGGCACAGAGGCCATAACACCTTAGGCCTCAGGAGTGGCAGCGCATCTGCATTTTGACCTCTGGTCATTGTGTGGGTGTCTATAGGCTGCAGTCATCACTTAACATCAATGTGAACTGCATGTTTGTTTGCCACTTTTATTACATAAAAAAAACAAAAAATTGCATTGAGTAAGGTTGAGTTAAGGTCGAGATTACGACTTAGAATATGGGTTTTATTGTCCCTTAAAAAACTCTCGACTTTAAATATTTTTTTTTTTTTTTTTTATACTATTTATCAAGTTACATGCATTTTGTTTTAGTCAATTTTGTAGTTTATATATATAGTACAGAGTATTTAAATAGTGTATTATTTTTAAGTGAAACCGTTTATTATTTCTTTTTATAGTTTAATCATTGTTATTTTTTTTATATTAAAATCCAACATCGACAAAAATTTGTTGTTATATTGTATAAATTATAATATTCTGTATTATAATTTATACAAAATAACATATTATCGCCTCCCGGCAAGAAAAGTGTCATAATACAAATAGCTGTTTTAGAGAAAATGTTACTAATGTCATTTTCGCGAAACAGCTTTTTTGTATAAAGAGACTTTTCTTGTCAGGAAGCGTTCCATTAATCTGTATAAATAATTTGTATTTTTTTCTTTAATTTACTTAAATAAATATCGCTCGTCGAACCAACGAAAGAGATAATCGGGTAGTTTCGATTTTGTAGAGCGTTATCTCTGCTGCACACTGCCTACGTAAGCACTGATAATGCGGTATTGGTCAAAACTTGATCAGTTTGGTCGACAAACGTCACATAAATAAGGTGCGAGGGAGATAACGCTCTACAGACCCGAAATAAGCCGAAATTTCGTGCCCAAGGTCGAATTGCAATATTTCCTGTTGTATATATATATACTGTCAGATGTATTTAACTATGAAATTCACTCACACATTGTATACAAAATCCGACAGTAAAGGCCAATAATTAATGTATGTTGTAAAATATATTACTATAATCTCTATGCATTTCATCATAATATTATTTAACATATTGTATTCCTACATATATCGTAGTTCAGGAAAGATTTATTCGTGTCTAAATATTGCTATTATTTGTTGTCTATCCCCCTTATTCATAAACGTACATTAGATACGTTTTAGCTATAGAATGCTTTGTCTTTGTCAGTTGCATTGTCCAATGTGCAGGATAGCAAAAGACAAAGGTGAGATTAGAAACACTTTAGCTAAAATACGTTTATGAATGAGGGGTAATGTGTTTAAATTTATTTTTTTAAATCACAATTAGAGACGCGGTAGATAATGAAATAAAGTAAAATTAATTGTTTGTTTTTTTTTTATATTCTATTGTTTTATAAAATGTTAATTATTTTTTATCTGTATTTTTTCCAATGCGAAAAATATTACCAGTGGCACCCGCATGTTAGATGTTATAAATTACCAAATGTTACGAATATTTTTAATAATTACCGGTAAATATTAACAGCATTTATTGGTAACCATAAGGGAGTGTTCAAGTATTTTTAACTGGTGGTAGAGCTCCAGTGGCGGAGTTTGCGGGCGTAGGCACCACCGCATTACCTAATATACTTGCCGCTAAATGGTAGTGTTCAGCACTATCGTGTTCCGGTCAGGTGGTAATGTACGGCCCTGTAATTTCCGGCACAGAGGCATAACACCTTAGGCCTCAGGAGTGGCAACGCATCTACATTTTGACACCTGGTCATTGCGTGGGTGTCTATAGGCTGAAGTCATCATTTAACATCAATTTGAACTACATTCTTGTTTGCCACCTAAATAAGCTGCAAGGTATCCCCCCCATATCTTAATCTGACGCTCTCGAGTGACAGCAAAAATTCCCTCTTGGGCTCCCCTACTATTGGATATGTTTACAAATTACAAACATGAAACACAAATAAAAAACAATGAAAAAAAAAGATCCGGACGAATTGAGAACCTCCTCCTTTTTTTTTGAAGTCGGCTAAAAAGCAACAGCTCTTCGGCAAATATTTCCACAAAATAATGATAAGCTAAATGTAAAATTGTATCATTTATAGTATCCAGCTAAAAATATTGCTCATCGAGCCTACGAAAGAGGCAATCGGCTAGTTTCGACTTCTTATTTGGCATTCTTAATGGCATCGCTTTACGCATATTTTCAGTGTCGAGTAAAAGGATATTTCGTATTCCTATAAAAGCAGCGTTAAAAATAGAATCAGTCAGTCAGTTAATTATTTATTAGAATCAGTCAGTCAAGTGAGTCACAGTCAGTAATTCGAGTAAAGCGATGGCTACTTTACCAGAACATTTATATAATGAAGTTTTGGAGGCAACCTGAAAGGCCGTGTTTTCGCACTGTTATTCTATTTCACTATACACGGGCACTGTAATAAGCCTATATCAAACAAAATACCACCAACTTTATTTAATGTAACTCAAAAATACACCAAGAAAACGAAATAACATATGAGCACCACACGCTTCTTTCGAGGTTCCCGCCAAAACTCCTAGTTTCGACTTATCTCTGCTGCACACTCCCTACGTAAGCACTTATAGTCCGGTATTGGTCAAAACTTGACCAAAATGGTCGACAAACGTCACATAGGTGAGGTGCGAAAGAGATAACGCTCTACAGACCCGAAGTCTCCTTCCTAAGGTCGATGTTGCAATATTTTTTATTGGATACTGTACTGTATATGTAATATATAAAGATATTAGCAAATATATTATGTAAGAATTATGCTTCGAAAATGTATAATATAATGTAATTATGTTTAAGTTAATCTTAAAGGGAGATTAAACTTTTTGTACCGATACTTTGTGGTTTTTTTTTCTTAATTAATAAATGTAACTTCACGCCTGTAATCCCCGAAGGGGTGGGCAGAGGTAAATGCATCCATTCAGGCATACATGCAAACACCCACGACTCGCCGGTTACGTGTTGGCCCATGTGACAGGTGGCGAACCTGTTGACATCTCCGGACACATTACCAAACGCCGAGGTACTGGGAAACTTCCAGAAAATGGAAAAATCTCAACAGAACCAGAGATAAAGGATTTTAAGCCGTTATCTCTGATAGCCCCCGACCCGGGAATCGAACCCAGGACCTCCAGCGTAATAGTAGTGGCCTGCTACCACTACGCTACTGAAGCAGTTCAAATACTGGTGGTAGAGCTCAAGTGACGGAGCTCGAGGGCGTAGGCACCACCGCATTACCTCATATACTTGCCGCTAAATGGTAGTGTTCAGCACTATCGTGTTCCGGTCATATGGTAATGTGCGGCCCTGTAATTTTCGGCACAGATGGATAACACCTTAGGCCTCAGGAGTGGTAACGCATAGCATTTTGGCCTTGGTCTTTGTGTGGTTGTCTATAGGCTGCAGTCATCACTTAACATCAATGTGAACTGCAAGCTTGTTTGCCACTTCCATCACAAAAAAAAAATCACCGCCGCCGCCACCAAAATGACAGCTGTCATTGCGCCCCCAAAACTACGCGGACGCATTAAGCTAGTTGCCACTATGTAAAATAATTAATAGTTTTTCTTGATCGTGATTGAATAATATTGTAACATTACGAAAATCAAGCTTAATGGTTAAAATATATAATAATAAATAATATTTTCATGCAAATATATGCAAAAGTTGATCTCGTGACACCAATCAAATGAGAACGCGTGTCGTCAAGTCGTCATATCTTCGTATGCATTGTATCGAGTAGGTAGTATCGACCTAACAATATTCCTTCATGGAGTTTCGGAAGAATTTTTTTTTTTTTACTCTTTATTAAAAGTTTAGAGAGGGTTTGGTCAACAATGACCATGCCACCCTCATTGTTACATTTTAAATTACTTAATCTCTACGACTTATAGCTATTTTAACCAATTTATAAAGCATTCTCGCCTCCTCTGATTGAGGATAGGCTAGAACACTGTTACACACTGTTTCGGAAGATGTGACAACATAATAGACGCCATGACACATGAGCGTTTTAGACGGAAATGAAAACGATTAACCCATCTAAGCGTTTCTTTTCTTCTATGGGTTAATCGTTTTTATAACTTATATATTACATATTTTATGTCTTTATAACTTATGTAGGTAATTTATTGATTTTGCACAGCACCTGTTTGGTAAAGGAGATGTTGCAAAAATGTATGGACCTCCGGCCATGTATTGTACACAATATCATTAACAGGCTAAATCAATTTAAAAACGTTTTTTTACTACATATTTTCACTTATTTAGCTTTGTTTGCAGTTACAAAATATTATTTGCAGTTAGAATTGCAACTCAAACCAACATGGCGAATATGGCGGGCGATGTCATTATGACATTTTCATTTTTTAAATTGTTTTTTGTACTTGGAGAAAAAAGTAATATTTTCTAAATACTATCGAAATCGATTGCATGTGTTAATACTAAGAACTTAAACTAATCGATTTCCAATTTAAAGAAGCGTCGGCTGTATCGCCGCCATGTTGAATATGGTTGAAAAATATAAAATCGTGTGAATTAAATGTAGTAACTCTAAAATATGTTCTTGAATAAATTAATTGTATGTTTTTCGGATTCTTCTTCAATTTACCCATTTTTTGAGGACGTGTACGAACTAGAGCCGAGCTCGCAACATCTCCTTTCAGAATAAAATTATAAAGAGAACCTATGTGTAAGTAAAATACTAACACACTTTCCGATTTTAAACAAAAAAAAACCGTCCAAGTGCGTGTCGGGACACCGTCCATTTGCTATGCCATCGTATTACCTAAGTAGGTATGTACTCGGATATCATACTACTGATACCTATGTAGTCACGTATTTCGATAGGTAGGTAGGTACCTATTTATGGATTGCATTCATACAATAAATCGGTTATTCGGTTAAGCACACATATACGAGTAAATACCTACACCTACCTACCTACTTATTGTTTTTTTATGTAATGGAAGTGGTAAACTAGCATGCAGTTCACATTGATGTTAAGTGATAGCTGCAGCCTATAGACAGCCACCACGCGTCACCACTCCTGAGGCTTCAGGTGTTATGCCTCTGTACCGGAAATTACAGGGCCATACATTACCACCTGACCGGAACACGATAGTGCTGAACACTACCATCGATATACGTACCTACCTATTTATTAATTATAAACATTTTTTTTTTGTAAGAAAGGTGATAGGGAGACAAGCATGCAACTCACATTGATGTTAAGTGATGACTGCAGCCTAAGACATCTACATAAAAACCAGAGCTCAAAATGCAGATGCGTTGCCATCCCTGAGACCTAAGGTGTCACGTCACGTCTCTGTGATAGTTATTACGGGGCCATACATTATAGGTCGCGCCAGGTAAAAAGAACGCTGGCGGTCAAGCTGCGCAGTAGACGATTTATCGATCTATTTCGTAGTATGAGGTGCGGCGTTTTCAATCTGCCTACCAATACACGAAAACGCAAGCGAAAGCTAGATCAAAAATAAACCAATAGGGCTAGTACTTTCGTGCGCGAGTGTACCGATGCGCGAACACATCCCTTCTACTTTCTTCCAGCGTTCTTTTTACGTGGCGCGACCTATACCATCTAACCGGAACACGATAGTGCTAAATGGTAGTGCCATTTATCTAGCGGTATATAATCAGGTAATGCGGTGGTGCCTACGTCCTCGAGCTCCTACACTTGGAGCTCTACCACCAGGTCTCGTCGGTGTATAACCACGTGACGTCTCAGTTGTATCTTTTTGTCAAATGTCATCATTCTAGATCAACGGAATGTAGCCTACATCTTATAGACTAGTAAGTGTAGACTATAGAGGGATAGGATATAGGTTTGTGTCCTTTACAATTAACATACCATCTAACGGGCAGAGGTTCCCAAACTATTTTTCTTGTAGACCCCTTTCAATTTTTTTCTGGTTTCGGTGGACCCCCTTGCTAACATTTATATCACTTTCCCATATATCCCATTTTGAGTTAGTGGTTAGTTTAGGGAGTTTAGTACCTAATAGGTAAAAACGGACCCTACGGGTAACTAATCCTCCGCTGTCTGTCTGTCTGTCCGTCCGTCCGTCTGTCTGTCACCAGGCTGTATCTCATAAATAGTGATATAGCTAGAAAGCTAACATTTTCACAAATTACGTATTTCTGTTACCGCTATAATGTAGACGCTTAAAATTTTCACAGAATTTTTAGGTCTTATGTTGTATTGTAGCTTCCATAATAAATCTATATACATACAAATAAATAAAATTGAAGTGTCTGTTTGTAATATTAAAATAACCGCTTTTTACTAAACGCATATGTATGTATACACGGTACATATACCAAAACAACATTTTTTACAATTTTTGTCTGTCTGTCTGTTTGGCGGGGCTAATCTTGGGAACGGCTTGACCGATTTTGACGGGACTTTCACTGGCAGATAGCTGATGTGATAAGGAGTAACTTAGGCTACTTTTATCTCCATACATCCATACATACCTACATACAAATAAGAAGAATTGGAGTGTTTTACACTTTGACGGGACTTTCACTGGCAGATAGCTGATGTGATAAGGAGTAACTTAGGCTACTTTTATCTCCATACAACCATACATACATACATACCTACATACAAATAAACAAAATTTGAGTGTCTCCGATTTTGACGGGACTTTCACTGGCAGATAGCTGATGTAATAAGTAGTAACTTACGCTACTTTAATACTAGCTGCGCCCACGACTTCGTCCGGGTAGATACTGAACAATCATACTTTTTCTCACGTAGACGAAGTCGCGGGCACAGCTAGTATTAAATAAAGTTGGTGGCATTTTGTTTGACATAGGCTTATTACATTGCTCGTGTATAGTGATATAGAATAACGGCGCGAAAACACGTTCTTTCGGGCTGCCTCCAAAACTTCATTGTAAATGTTGTGGTAAAGTAGCCATCGCTTTACTCGAATTACTGTGATTCATACTGACGGACTGATAAATTGACTGACTGACTCTGACTTTTACGTTGCTGAATACGAATACGAAATATCGTTTTACTTGACACTGGCAATATGCATAAGGGGCCCTTCAAGTATTACGTGAGCACTATGGGGGGGTGGGGGGGTCTTTGCTCTGCTTATTTTTAATGACATGGGGGGTAGGGGAGTCTAGATGATGATTACGTCATCGGTAGTTATTTACTATTTTACACGAATGGCAACCCTCACATTATCTTTGCTTGAAAACAAAACGCTTTTTCGGGAATTCCCGCAAATAATGCATACGCTTAGGCACTCGCTTTAGAACCTCTAAATCTATTTACTTAATTTTAAAATTATAATTATAATAATAAAAAGAAAACAATACATTTATTGAAAAATGTTTACGTAAGCATGGGGGAAGGGGGTAAGAGCTTAGCTTACTTTTGCTGACAAGGGGGATGGAGGGGTAAAGAATTGTAATAAATCTGCTTACGTAATACTTGAACGGCCCCTAACAAGCGACGCCAATAAATTAATTAAAAAAAAACACCTCTTTGGAATGGTTTGACCACCATTCAAAATTCAAAAATTCAAAATTCAAAATTTCGGTAAACTGACTGCACTAGTGGAATAATTATCTTCTAAAGGAATTGAGTTCTTCCGCTTGTCGGTCTCAAATCCCGATGCCGTCGATTTGTAGATCTATAAAATATATATGTATGTATCTTCACGCCAAGTCCCTTACGGGGTAGGCAGAGAGTGTAAAGAACTATTAAAAAAATTGCAAGAGGGCTGAGCAGGGGCGGCTTAACCTATAGTGTGTGGTGTGGTGTGCAATGCACACGGGCGGCGGCACTCTATATACCTACACGGTATTTTACCTCTGCCTACCAGTGTTGCTAAACTATCGATAGTTGCGCTATCGATAGTTGACCTCGAAAAATAGTCGATAGCGCGATAGTACTATCGAAAATATCGACATGCTGCAATACTATCGATAGTATCGATAGTCAAAAATAAGCAATACTATTGCCAAAGATCAATAGTATCGATATTATTGTTATAAACAATAGTCAATAAAGTCAATAGTATCGATAGTATCGATAGTATCGATAGTATTGCAGCATGTCGATATTTTCGATAGTACTATCGCGCTATCGACTATTTTTTCGAGGTCACGATAGTTCACAATACTATCGATAGACTATTACTATTGCAACAACAGTACTGCCTACGCCTTCGGTGATTGCAGGCGTGAAGTTACGATACGTAAGACTAGCGAGAACTGATACAGAAGCTGCCTCAGGTATTATAGGTACATTCATACCTACACATAACAAGAAACCGGTACATACCGGTACCGGATGACTGGCGGTGATGACATCAATTCAAAGGTATTTTGCACCAATACCTATTAAAGGTAGGTAGGTACGGTCTTAGGTAGCGTTGCCAGATCAAGACTTTAAAAAAAATATTAAGACATTCGACTATACTACATTTGTTGTAAGTACTGAAGCCCCCCTTTAATATTTACTTTATTTTTATTAAATTATATATTTTGAAAGCTAATATACAATTAAATATTCTGTGAAAATTTTGAAGGGTCTATCTGCTACTGTTATATTTAGCAAAAATACGGAAAAAACACGTTAATTGTATAGGGACCCCTCATACTTAAATTTTTTATTTTAGTAGTGTTTGCTGTTCTAACGGCAACGGAAATACATAATTTGTAAAAATTTCAGCGTTCTAGCTATCACAGCTTGTGAGATACAGCCTCGTGACAGACAGACAGATAGCGGAGGCTTAATAATAGGGTTTCGTTTTCACCTTTTAGGTAGAAAAAAATATTAACTTGTACTATTTATTTTGCACATGCAAGTGAACTTTAAAAAAAAAACAAACATAAAAAAGCTCGATATTTGGGTACCTCACGAGCTCACTGAAAGAAACCTAATGAACCGTGTACTCATTTGTGATTCTTTATTACGACGTCATGAAACCGAATCATTTTTGAAGAAGCTGATAACTGGTGATGAAAAGTGGATCACGTACGACAAGAACGTGCGAAAAAGGTCGTGGTCAAAGGCCGGTCAGGCTTCACAGACTGTGGCGAAACCCGGGTTAACTCGCAATAAGGTGATGTTGTGTGTGTGGTGGGATTGGAAGGGCATTATTCAATATGAGCTATTACCACCAGGCAGGACTATCGATTCTGAACTCTACTGCGAACAACTGATGAGATTAAAGCAAGAAGTTGAGAGAAAGCGGCCGGAATTGATCAACAGAAGGGGTGTGGTGTTTCATCATGATAACTCTAGACCTCACACATCTATAGCCACTCAGCAAAAATTAAGAGAGTTTGGCTGGGAGGTGTTAATGCATCCGCCGTATAGTCCTGACCTTGCACCTTCAGATTTCCACCTGTTTCGGTCTCTTCAGAATTATTTATGCAATGTTAGGTTAACATCACGAGAGGACTGCCAAATCCACTTGTCGCGGTATTTTGATGAGAAGTCCCAAAATTTTTATAGCAATGGGATCATTTCCCTACCTACAAGATGGCAAAAGGTTATCGAACAAAATGGTACATACATGCTTTAGATAAATTTAAATAAACTATATTAAAAAATGTTTTGAATTATCTTAAAAAATGCGAAGAAACTTTTTCCCCAACTAATAATAACGCGGGATGGGCAGCGCAGCCGCGTCGTACACGTGCAAGTAAATAATTATTTTATTTAATCCAATTTGACCCAAAAGAATATAATGTTTTAAACGAGTACAAACAGAGAGACCTAGGTAATTCTTTTACCAACGGAATACGAGTAAGTACCTAAATATTTAAGGCTATTTCGAAGTTAAGATTTGATGTAGCTGATAATTAGGTAGGTACTAGAATAGAATAGAATAGAATAGAAAATATTTTTATTTCGAATAGATCTTTACAGATACTTTCAAAACGTCAATAAATCATAAACTACCTAGAGCGAATAACCATTACATATAGTAAAGAAAAATCATATATTAATAGTAAATTAAAAATTAAAATTTAAACTGTTTGGTTAAAACATAATAATCATAAAATTTTTCAATTCCTTCAATGATAATAAATGAAGAAAAAGAAAAACTTATTCGTCAAGATCAATGTTATTCACTTAGCAGAGTTCCAAGTGCAGTCACTACTGAGAAGAACTCCGCTACCCAACAAACTCAGTAAGAGCTCTTTTAAATGAAAGCTTAAATCTAGTACAGATTATCGTGAAAAATCAAATAATGTCAACGTCCATAGCATAGATGCAAATAAACTGCTATCTACTAAATGTGATGTAGCCCCTGCAAACCAGAACAGACCAGTCCCCACCAACAGCACCCGTTCACGAGTATGACGCATGTGACAGCCATTAATTAAAGCAATGTCTACAATGTATGAAGAGAATGACGAATGTAGAAGAAGCTACAGCTAAGCTAAGCTGACTGGTGGTAGAGCTCCAGTGACGGAGCACACGGGCGTAAGCACCGCATTACCTAATATACTTGCCGCTAAATGGTAGTGTTCAGCACTATCGAAATTTCCGGCAAAGAGGCATAATACCTAAAGCATCTGTATTTTGGCCTCTAGTCTTTGTATCAGTCATCACTTAACATCAATGTGAACTGCATGCTTGTCTGCCACTATCATTACATAAAAAAAGCACGGGCGGTGTGTCAGGATATCTCGCGCTCCACACTCTCTACCTACCCCGAAAGGAACTTGACGTGAAGGTATTACATACTTAAACAATGTTCTGCGAAGTGGTTTCAAATGGATGGCTTCAGAATACCTCTGCAGTTTTGTAGCATCCCAGTAAATGGTTAATGGACGCACTCGCAGAGTATTTAAATCACGCAAATTATCCAACTACCCTCTTCAAACGTTATTTTTCATCCACCAAGCCAATATTGTCGCTACCGACTGCACCAACAACTACCTATATAAGACGTTGAAAACCCGATACAAGGTTTTGTCTATCAACATGTCGTCCGAAGGCTCAGACATTGAAATACAATCCGCTCTGCCTAAGAAAACAACGAAAAAAACGCCTAAAAGTCCATCTGAGGATATTCTATCAAAAAATCAAGATGGCAGAAAAGTAAGCACGAAGGAAATGATTCGTCAAGCACTTATCGATTTGAAAACCAGGAAGGGAACGTCGCTTTATGCTATAAAGAAGTACATCGAAACAAACTACGACATTAATGTGGAGAAAAGTAATTATTTAATCAAGAAATCTTTGAAAAGCAGCGTCGAATCGGGTTTGGTTGTGCAAACAAAAGGAATTGGCGCATCCGGATCATTTAAACTGGCCCCAGGGAAAGATAAAGTTGAAAAAAAGAAAATAAAAAAGAAAACCGATAAACCGAAGAAAAAAGAAAAACTGACCGAAACGGAAATAACGGAAAAAACTGCGAAGCCCAAAAAAGTGAAAGTTGTAGAAAAATTAGAAAAACCGAAGAAAAAAGTGGAAATCGCGAAGTCTTCGAAAACGCAGAAAAAAGATAAAAAAGTTGAAGGTGAAAAGGAATCGAAAATGAAAAAAGGGAAATCTGTCAAAATTGCCAAAGGCATCCAAACTCCCGCCAAAAAGAGGGCGGCCATTATGAAAAGAAAAAGTATCGGTTCTATAATAAAACCGCCTAAAATGAAGCCGAAAGCAAAGTGATAATGTTTGTATAAACAGACATTTTGTACAGTGATTAAAAATTTCAATAATTTTATACGTAAACGAACACTTGGTGATCTTAAAATAGTTAATTATTTTAAACTGTGATTGTACATACCTATATTAATTGAGAAATAAATATATAGTTAATCGGCTTTATGTTTTTTTTTTCTACTGCCTCAGTGGTATACCTACCTATTGGTAGCAAGCTAGCAAGTCACTCAGCTGTCACTCAGCAATCCCTGGGTTGAGAGGTAAGTACTATTGATTGTCACTTTTTTTTAATTCACCCTCGGTGTTTGGTAATGTGCCGAGGACGTCAATATACTCTCATATGGAACAAAACTGTACTGGCCAATTGTGGGTGTTGTTTACGTGTGTGTATGTAGGTTTTCATGCATTAGCCTATGCCTATCCCTTTGGGCAGGGTTTCTCAAAGTGGGGTACGACAAGATTTTCTATAAATCGACTTGAGGCCGAGTCAGGATTAAGGTTAAAGTTGTCCAAAATGACTCCTAAAATTGACTCCATTTATAACAAGAAACACCCATCACATAGTAAAAATATATTTCTTTTGGCACTATATTTGTTACCTTTTATTGAAATAAAAACACTATTTTCTTCAACAGTCAACTTTATTGTTTTCTTTGGGAAGGGGGAGGGGGGGGTAATTAGGGGTTCACTGTATAACCTGGATACTTTTCGAAAGGGGTACGTGGAGCCGAAAGTTTGAGAAACCCTGCCTTAGGGGAATAAAGGCATGAATTATCACTACATTTTGTTTGTATGTGTGTAATGAAGGTGGTAAACAAACAGTTGCCACCTCTGAGACCTCAGTCGTTATGTCTCTGTGGTTGTTATTTCGGGCCCATACATTACCATCTAACCGGAACACGATAGTGCTGAACACTACCATTTAGCGACAGATAGATTAGGTAATGCGGAGGTGCGCGTAGGCACGCTCTCGAGTATCTACCACGCGCGTTACTATATTTTCTACCAACCTTTGTTATGAAGTGGCAAACTAGTGTACAGGTTACATTGATGGAAAGCAATCGTATTTCGTATTAATTAATTAATATTATAAATACGAAAATTTGTATGTTTGTTTGTCACTCCTTCACGCAAATACTGCTGAACCGATTTTCATAAAATTTGGCACACAGATAGAGGGTAACTTGGATTAACACATAGGATAGTTTTTATCTGGAAAAAAATGTTCCTGTGGGATGCCATGGGATGATTTGATGAGTTTCCACAGGTTACGCGGACTTACACGCGGGTGGAGCCGCGGGTAACAGCTAGTCAAACATAAAAAATCATCATCCTTGAAAGATTTAAACATCTACACGACTCCAGGGATTTCAATGTAGATGCGTTGCCAACTCCTGGTGCCTAAAGTAGGTGCATACCTGAAATTACAGGGCCGTAAATTCCTGATCGGAACACGATAGTGCTGAACACTACCATTTCGCGGCAATTAGATTAGGTACTGCGGTGTTGCGTACGCCCCCGAGCTCCGTCACCTGAGCTCTACCACCAGAAGAAAGTATTGGCCTTTTGTGTGGGACACAACGTACGCTGACACCTAAGCGCCACCCCATCCTCCAAGCACAGCGTGATCCGCTGGCACTGCTGCTGCAGCTGCGCAAACCTTGCAACAGCGCAAATATAGTACCCTTCCAGGGGACTATATGTTTGTGACTATATGTTTGTGCGTCGAAACCCTTGGTCCATGGGGCCCCAGACGGCCCCAGTGCTCGGCTCTTATACAAAGAGATCTCGAAACGGCTGGTCGACACTTCCCGTGACCAGAAGGCTGGCCAATTTTAAGGTCAAAGGATCAGCATTGCCATCCAACGAGGCAACGCTGCCAGCCTTCTGGGTAGGTACCATAACACAGGCAGGCGGAATGCGGAATTTTTAGACGCATGTTGTTTTTAGTTTACATGTACCTAAGTAGGTACATAAAGTAAAAAAAAACTTAATAAAAGTAACTTTTATTTTACTATAAATAATAAAATTATAATAATATATTAACTATTAATTATATTTTAAGGTTAGTGTTTAAAATATTATTTTCTATCCGGAATTTGATTTACGTTGCACCATATTTTTCGTATTTAACCTAACCTAACTGTCTATACCAAAATCGTGTCATGAACCTTTTCGTGAATTTACCGCAAGCAAAGAATTTTAGATTAGAATAATTTTACCGGAAGTAAGTAGTTTTATTGAGCTAAATATCGTTTTTTATCTACGGTTGGTAAGTATGAGTAAAATAGGGATGCAAACGTTTTGATTAATTAAAATATCGATATTTACTATTGAAGCTATGACCTATTCAGTTACTTGATTGACATCAATTTGATGAGCACTATGCAATCCATTGCTGTTTTTCTAAAGGAATGGTAATTATCATATTACGTCAGCAATGTACTGGTAAAGCTCATGAAAGAATCATGACAATTTCCATACATAAAAAAATTAAAAAGTACGAGGTAGTTTTACCTTGTTTAGACAACCAAAAAACATTATTTGATAATCAAAACATTTTGACCTCATCGGAATAAAAATCGTCTTTCCTAAAAGGTAACAACACTAGTGGTAGAGTTCCAGAGTAGGAGCTCGAGGGCGTAGGCACTGCCGCATTACCGCATTATTATGGAATACATCGGAAAATGTTCCCTAAGTTCTCAAAATCATATTTCAAAGCGAGCTCTGCTATTCCCAGGTTTAATTCCCGGATCAGGTAATAGATAATGTTGTGTTCTTAGGCTTAAGACTAGGTATCTTAAAAGGAAAAATGAAGCCTTATATATGATAACTCGTGTGTCAGTTTGTCAATTTCAAACAGCCAATTTATTTCAAAACAGCGATGAATATTAGCGAGTGACCACTAAAACGTGCACATGTAACGTGGATCTACCTAATTTAAATTATTTGGTGTACCTACTAACTTTGATTTTCCAATATTTGCTCTAGTATTGTCACTTTTTCTTTTTCTTCTTTGTCTCAAAAAAAAAACAACGAAAAATATATCGCAGAGTAGGTAATACGAGTGACACTGAACTAAGGGTCAGATTCACAGACCGTACTATGGCTTTACTTTCAGCAAAGTATGATTAGTACCGGCAGATGAAACATAGACAGGCCCCCCATGGGGTAGACTGACGACCTGGTGAACGTCGCGGGCAATCTGAATTGCCTGAATGAGGGTGGCCCTGGACAAAAATCTCAGGAATCGGCGTATGAAGAGAATGATGAAAGTGGATGAGGCACGAGAGGTACGTCAGGACCGGGATATCTAGCGCTCTACACTCTCTGCCTAACCCGTTAGAGACCTGGCGTGAAGATACATCTACTTTGCTCAAAGCAAAGTCGTAGTGCGGTCTGCGAATCTCACCCTAAGTCTAGGCTTCAGTCTCTGCCTACCCCTTCGCTATTTTCTTCGACACTCAACAAGGATCTGGGTGTAGGATTAGACTTAAAGAAAGATACTTCTACGACTGACTTACCAAACCCAAATGGGTAACTTGATGTCTATTTTTCTCTAAAAGAATAGGTGAGCAGTAGGGACCTACTCAGCATTTAATGTTTCGTAAGAGCTATCTATAATAATCACCTCAGCCGAAAGACGTCAATTACTGGAAGAATGCCTTCCTTAAAGATGCCCACAATAGTGTTGTAGGTACGTCATTAGTGGCGAATGTGCCATAATTGCCGCACTTAGCGTGCGGATTGGCGATAATGGCTATCGTAGTGGTGGTAGTTCTATTGCGGAACGCTGCTACCCATCATGCGTTATTGTATTTATGTATTTATCTACAACCACCCCGTTGGAATGGTTCCGTGGACTGGTCGCTATTGTTCAGTGGACTTGGTTTAATTAATTGGACATTACTATTAAGACAATTTTTATTCATTTGAGACGGTCGTCTGCAAAGTGATCACACTAGGTAGATATCTATTAAAGGGTTCGTCACTAGACATTAATAGGGTGCTTTTCAAGACTCCAAGTATCTACCCAAATTTGCCTGCCTTGTCTCCCTCGATACAAGATTCGAACCCGAAACTTTAAATTAGCCAATTTTAGAATTTGCCAACACCGTAGGCTCTTTTGTTAATAAATCCTCTTTTGTTCAAGATCTCTTTGTCGCCAAAATAAGGATTTTCTATTTAAATTGTAGTCAATTTTAAAACAATGGCATTCTTTTATCTTAGGTACCTATAGGTAATTTTATTATTCTTTGCAGAAAATGCAATTCTTTGCAAAATATTCCGTTAGAAGGATCTATAGGTTATTTCATAGAAAATCTACTAAAGATTACACTGTTCCAACAATATGACAACTAAATGGACTCAGAAATATAAATAAGTACTGAATATCGTAAAGTAAGATAAGCCATACATTTGATGCATGAATTATTTATATAAACATCGGCCATTCTATGGCAATGACATCACAACCAGTAATGATGCCGCCGCCATTTTGCATTTTCAACTCTATTCCAATATTACAAAACACTATATTTCCTAAAAGTATAGAACAAAAGCGGTTTTACTCAACCTTCCTGTTTGACGTTGAAAAAATAAAACAACGTCTCTCTTTTTTCTCGTGTAAATATTTAATATGTTAAAAAGAGACGGATAGTTGGCTGTCGCTCACGACCCAGAAAGCAAGATATTAGGGTCATGGCACGTGTTTGAATTTCGAAACACGTCTCCGTCCAATGCGGTGCGTTTGTATTAACAGCAACATCATTGGTTAGGTTACACCGGTACCACGAACGCTGAGTTCTATAAAATCGATGAAGCAGTCTGAGTGATTTCTTCGAAGAATGAACGATACTGTCGCTAACCGTGTATCGTTTGAGGTTTCGGGGTAAAAGTGTCGTTTGGTGTGGAATGGTTCTGGTGTGTTATTCGTGCAACCATTCTGTAGTGAAAGATGTCCGGAGTGACCGTATTTAGGTCGTTTTGATTCGATTCCGTCAGTTTTTTTATCGTTCCGAACCGTTATCTGCGGGGATTTTTCGAAGGTAAGAATATTTTGTTGTATAGTTTGTTCATATGTTAGAATATTTGTTTCCATACTTGTTTTTGACTTGCGTATCATATGACAGTGTCAGTGTAAATTGCGCGTCACAAATAAGTTAGTGAATCGCGCATGACGTCACAGGACACGTTTGTTTTTGTTTTTATGAGTTTTTTTACCTTTTTATTCCTGTATTGATTTTAATGTAATTTTATTTATTTAACGTGTTTATTACAGCGAATGGTGTGTACCATGCATTTTTACTTCTAAATTGCTACGAGTAATACTAAATTATACTTTCCACGTCCATCTATTGTTGAAGCATAGGGACCAAAATGCAATAATAATTCTGCGTGCTTAGGACACCTTAATTGGAATCAGAGGCTATCTCTTTCTAACTAATACGCGGCTCTATGTATTTATCCCTCTCCCGCAGGAATGACTTATTTATAGAGACGGTTAGGGACGCTCCCCGGGGCACTCTATATTTGAATTAGGGTTGGGATATCGATTGATAAAATATCGATAATTTTAATTAATCTATATTTAAAATATAAATTGCAGTTAGTTTATTTCGTAATATCTATATATTTCTAGATATATTAACTAATTAACTTTCAAGATAATTACTTAGGCATGAACACGTCATAAGCGTGAATTAAATTGTGATAACGTTAAGATAATTACAAACTTTCGTCTTTTGTTTTCTTCACAATGCTCACCTAGTTAAATTTTAATGAACGTCATGCTAATTAAAAATATGCATATTACGTACATTAGTGTAAAAGTATAGGTAGGTATATAAAACAAAACGAGACGTGGTACATTTTTGCTACATTGTATTATATATATTTTTCTCATTAGTCATGGAAGTGGAAAACAAGCATACAGTTCACATTGATGTTAAGTGATGACTGCAGCCTATAGACAGTCACACGAAGTCGAAGGTCAAAATGCAGATGCGTTACCACTCCTGAGGCCTAAGGTGTTATGCCTCTGTGCCGGAAATTACAGGGCCGTAAATTACCACCTGACCGGAACACGATAGTGCTGCACTACCATTTAGCGGCAAGTAAATTAGGTAATGCGGTGGTGCCCACGCCCACGAGCTCCGTCACTGGAGCTCTACCATCAGTAAATACGTATTAAAATTATTTATCTTAAAGGTAATGTATTATTAATTGTAATTCAACTATCGGGGTAGCTTATTTAAAACAGCGGGTCATTAGTGGATTGAGGCATTGAGGCTCCAAATTCCGGAGACAGTATTTAAGTGAAATTAGGGTTATCCCGCAGGTGATATGTTCTCATTGGCAGTTTGGTATTTAATATATCCGAATGTCCGGTAAATATCAATAGGCTGGTCACCTATTTCAATCCCATAATATTATTGATGAATCGTATATTGTCACATAGCCATAGGTAAAGTATTTTTTGGTCGAATTGAGTAAAAGTATTCTATAACCGGTATTATGTATTTATTTTTGAACGAAATATTAAAAAAACATTTTTTTTTTCAATTCATTATCAGTTTTTTGGATGAATTAGACCCTCGCATATAATGAAGCTCATCAGAGTCATTATAAAACCTTACAAAAAATATTTGAATTAAAATAATTAATTAGCCGCCGAGCACAGATTCATTTAAATTTTATAAAACGTAGACAACCCATTTGATTTAAACGTTCGTTGAATCGTTTAACAAAAACGTTCAATGCTCAATGTATGCATATATGTATGTATATATACGAAAGAACATCGAACTATACATAACCGATAACTTACCCGATTTTAAATATTATATATACAATCTATACTAATATTATAAAGCTGAAGAGTTTGCTTGTTTACTTGTTTGTTTGTCCGATTTTAAAAATTATTTCAGTGTTAGATAGCCCATTTATCGAGGAAAGCTTTAAGCTATCTATATAACATCAAGCTAAGATGAATAGGAGAGGGTAGGTAACATTGCAACGCGCGAAGCCGAGGCGGGCCACTAGTTTAAAGATATACGCCTACCGAATAAATTAATATACATATTAAACATACACACACGTTGGTTACACTTGCTTCATAAATCCTGTTTCCTGTCGAAGTTTATGCTGATATATGCTATGCTTGAGTAAAAACTCAAGAGCAGTTTGAGTGTCTCCAAAATCTATATATAATGTTCATATTTGGTTTACGTAAACATTATCTTAATTCCGAATGTCCTATTCAACACATTCTCTCACTTTTCTATTGTAGACTGTTCTACCTCACCATCCTCTAATCTCAAGGACTGTTACCACTACCTTTACTTCTCTAAGCCTGGGTTGCACCACAATATTTGTTAAAGTTAAGGTTATTGTAACATTTTACGTCCTTTTCCAACTAAAATAATTCTGTTAAAGTTAGAGCAAGATGTGAAATGTTACAATAACTTTAACAAAAGTCGTGGTTCAACCCAGGCTCTCACTTCCTACGCTCCTCCAATAAGCTTCGTCTCAAGGCTTCCCATCTTCTTCCTGCTATTCTTACTCGTTTTACAATGCAGCTGTTCATTTATGGAATGGGTTACCCATTAATATAAACACATCTGTATGAGTACCATCTTTCTTAGTATCCATTTTTCTCGATATCTTTCATTTAATGTTATTATGGTTAGGTACACGGTTTCTATCGTATTTAAATGCGTATGTATTAATATAAATAAGATTTATTATATACATATTTTATAATGTATGTATCTTAATACGCCTATCTATGTATTTATTTAATCTTTGGTGTACAATAAAGAGTATATTATTATTATTAAACTCGATATCGATAAAAAACCATCGACATGTTTAGGTACATCTCTTTCACAAAAAATATGTCTGCCGTTCAAAAGGGGACTAATCCATTAAGATAACATTGTTTTTTCTGCAAGCTTATAATTAACCTTACCCTACACGTGCTAAGGTACATTTTTGTATAACTTTCTAGGATTATTTCTTGTAGTTGTAAATTGAACTCTATTTCAATGAAATAAAGTTCCCATAGAAATAATTAAACTTATAATAGGGTGACATATTTTGTGATGTTTTTTTGTTCTGAAGGGCGCGAGAACGAGATGGATGTGATATATTAGAGAGAGATAGCCATAGGGACACCTTTTATGGCTTGCTCTATAGAAAGAACTATTCATATTAATTTCAAACATGGCTGTGATAAAAACAACAGATCAATTTTTTGTTAATGTATTGACAATAGCAAACAAGCATGTAGTATACATTGTCGGCAAATTAATAATGTAGCCTGAATACATCTGTATAAAAACAGAGGTCAAAATACAAGTGCGTTCCCATCTCTTAGGCCTAAGTTGTTTTGCCTATGTGATTTATTTGGTACAAAGCCATGCATTACCATACAACTGGTACACCACAGACCTGAACAATACCATATTTAGGTAATATGGTGATGCCTAACCCCTCGATCTCTGCCACTGGAATTCTACCACTAATAATATTACACCATGTTTTTATTTTTCATAGTATTTAATTGTAATGATTTGTTCAACTACATAGTCATTAATCTACGTAGGTATACCTAAAATTAAAATTTTATCAATATAAAATATGTGCATGCGTGCATGCGACCGAGCGAGCGAGAGCGCACGCGTACTCACTCGCTTTTTGTGTGTGTTTGCTTATGTTCGTGCGTGCGTGAGTATGGATGTGGTTGTGTAGGAGAAAGCGCGCGCGTGTGTGTGAGAGTGTGTGTGCGTGTGTTCGTGTGTGTGTCACGCGCGCACGATGTATCAATAAATCGAAATTATGTTAAGGGCTGTTTAACACGTCGAATTTTTCTCTGATTTTGAATAATTATAACTAATATCATTGCTGCCATATACCTTGTCAAACAATGCTGCTTACTTAATGACATTTTTATCCATTAGGTTTTTTTATTAGCGATGTTTTAATTTCACTATACCACATCCCTATCTAGCATAACAATGCATCATTGCAAAGAAATAATTAAAACCAATAAAAAATATACAACCTTGAATTTTTTTTATATAATTATGCATAGAAATAGCAAACTGGATGAAATCTATAGCAATCTAATAGCCAACTTCTACATAGTCACCTAATAAAAGGCTGTGTCAAAAAAAACGAACCTCTTTTTTGGAGTCGGTTAATATTACCGTTCTTTTTAAATCAGAAGCTCTTCAGATCAGAAGCTATCAACTCTCTTCTCTAATACAGTTTAACAAAAATAAATCGATTATTCCGCAAAATAAATGCTTCCCACCAAAAGTTTGAATTCAATATTCTATGTTGTCTACATTGAAAGCAGACTGCCAACATCCAAATCATAATGTATCATAGACAAAGTGCGTTCAGAAATCCGTACTTTTAAAACGTAATATTAGGCCCCGTCTTGACTGATGTATTTATAAAAATATTTATTTTATCGCTACAATTCAAGAATCTAAGTAGTAAATCAAAGATTTTGTAATAATTTGTTTTAATTTTGTCTCAGATGCAGCAACAGCACCAGCAGCAAATATACCAGCAAGATCAAGCTGGGTAAGTTGTGTTAATAAAATAAATTTATTCTCTTCAAAACTTTTCAATTTAGGAACTTTATTATAACTAAGAACTTTTTAACCTAATATTGCTTTCGATATACCTTCGTATTTATCGATGTAGAGTTTCATTGTAGTAATATAAACTTGAAGGGACGTGACGACCCCGTGGCTCCTCTAGTGGAGAAGAACTATTTCACTAGTGCAGTCAGTCACCGAACAATGCCGGTCAAACCATTCCAATAGGGCAGTAGTAAATATAACAACGTGGAATGGATAGCAGCATCCCGCGAATAAACTATCGCCACTGCGATCGCCAATCCGCCTGTCAAGGGTGGTGACTTTTTTTTTTACATAATGGAAGTGGCAAACAAGCGTGCAGTTCACATTGATGTTAAGTGATGACTGCAGCCTATAGACACCCACACAAAGACCAAGATCAAAATGCCGATGCGTTACCACTCTTGAGGCCTAAGGTGTTATGCCTCTATGCCAGAAATAACAAGGCCGTACATTACCACATGACCGGAACACGATAGTGCTGAACACTACGACTTAGCGGCAAGTATATTAGGTAATGTGGTGGTGCCTACGCCAGCGAGCTCCGTCACTGGAGCTCTACCACCAGTAAACTATTGATTCTGGCATATTCTCCCCTCATAACATAATAGTTATGGATGTTTTTGGGGAAGGCTTTGTCCAGCAGTAAACGTTTTTTTGCTGTAGTGAATATATACAACAATAATAATAGTTATTTTTTTATTACATAATACAATACAATGTTACAGAAACCAGCAGGCTAATCAACAAATGCTGTTATGCCCAGTGCGATTAGTATACGAAACACAAATATTGGTGCAACCAGGTGAGTTTTAATTTTAATATAACGCTTTGGCGAATAACTTAGGCGTTAGTGTTATAGAAAACGAACAGATCAACCGTTATCTCGAGCATTATTGAAAATTTTGTGGAGACCCCAACTCATGCATTGAGATGCTTCGATACCTTAATGGTACAAAACGGCTGAGCTAATGATCCCCGCCTGAAGTCTTATTTCCTCGCCTAAACCTTTCTTTCCTTTATTTTCTTTGAAAGTAAAAGTTTATTGAAATATATTTACGTTAAAGCATTTTCTGAAATTTACATTTTCAGGTGACCAGATTCAACCGAACCAAACTATACTTATAAATCCTCATAACCCTCCACCATGGGCACAGAACAGACAAGTTCAGAATCAGGTTTTATATGTCCAACACATGCCAAACAACTTTGCACCCCAAACACAACAGATGGACCAGAACCAACTCTTCGTCCAAAATTACGGATTCCAGCAAATTATGCCACAAATGTTGGCCCAAGCGCAAGAACAAAGGCCTTTACAAATAACCAATATGCCAAATATAGTACAACAAATGCCACAACAAATTGGATCGAACATACAAAACGAACGGATGAATGTTCAAAATTATGCAATGCAACAAAACCAATATGTTATGCAGAATCAAATTCCCAATGTTACTAGGCAAATAGTTAGCACTGCTCCTAAACCAATCAATGAAATACCCAAGCCACCAGAAGCTCCAGTACAAAATATTTATCGACAAATCGTACCACAAACAGTGCAACAGGTGAACAGGCCACAGTTGCAACAATCCGTAACAATGATACCAGTACAAAATATGCCAACACAAAGATTTGGATCGATATATGATCCTAATCAAATACGACCACAGCAGCAGGTTCAGCAAAATATGGTACAACAATACTCCAATTTAATGTCGAACGTGCAAATGGATAGAAAACCTCCACCGGTCAATGTGAAAACTACTTCAACGGTTGTTTTAGATCCTAATAACTTCAATACCAAACCTCAATTTACTTATAGACCGATACAGCCGAGACCACAACAGTATAGACCTAGCTTACAAACTCCAAACGTTAGTCACATCCAATCAAACACTGGAAATATAATGTTAAGTAATCCTCATGGTATTAAAAATATATCATCACCCATAGACCCAGGTAACAAAATCATGCCACAAAATTATGTAAAAGATAATACTTATTTTAATAGGAAAAGAAAAAGTGAATCACCAGATGAAATACAAAAGAAAGTTAGTATACATCAAATAATTCCGACAACAAGCAACATGATAATAAAGCCCGTAATCCCACAGCAAATATCTTCAGCTGAGATTGGCGTAAATACTAGTCCTGTTCACAAACCAGATCGAAAAATTCCACCAAATACAATGGTTATAAATCCAATTAGTCAAAATGTTAAAATTAAAGAAGAATTAGCTAAACCTGTTCAAATAACACCAAAGATACAAATGGAAGCTCCAAAAATGGCCAAAACTGAAGAAAATGTCACGGAACAAGTTACTTTAGTTAGAAATACAGTTTTCACTCAAGCAAGAGGTCGACTACTGAACGATAAACAAAGTGTACAGACTACAACAAATCCAAATATAGTAGAAGTAAAGCAGGTAGAAGAAAACAAAAAAGAAGTGAAGAAGAAAGAAGAAAAGACTGAAATTGAAAAGGTAAAGGAAGAAGAGAAAGTTGAAATTAATATAACAAAAAGAGATCATGTCGAAGTTAAAACTGAAACTCTAGAGGTTAACCCAAAAGAAGAAGCTGTTGTTGTACCAGTTAAAGCAAACATGCTAGATAAGAAAGAAGAAAGTAACTTAAGTGTGTCAATAAACAATTTGAGAGCGAAAGAGACTTGCAATGAGTTGAAATTAAAAGAAGAAAGAGATTACGTTCTTACTCATGTACTAGATGGATATGTTATTCAAGAGTCAAATATTGCTTTTCCTGTAAGTATATCGTTGTATCTTGTTCTAAATGTAATTTTTAATATATCATAAATCCCTACTAATATTATAAATGCGAAAGTAACTCTGTCTGTCTGTCTGTTACCTTTTCACGTCCAAACGACTGAACCGATTTTAATGAAATTTGGTACATAGATAGAGCTGACTTTGAGAAAGAATATAGGCTACTTAGTTATTAATATATATTATTATTAATGTAATTTATTTATAAAACTACATCCACGTGGGCGAAGCCGCGACAGGAAGGAGCTATTTAATAATATTTTTGGAAAGAGGCGGCGGAAGCAGCTATTTAATCATATCTTTGGAATAACTGAGCTTAAGCCCGGTATGGCAACTTTATGAGGAGTGAAATCAAGTGTAACACGAATGTCGAGGCGTTACGCGCGATTCTCCCCGGAGCGCTGCGACCGACTCGTTTCGTTTTAGACGTGTTTCGCTCGGCGGTATACTAGCAATCTCCTTACGCACTCCTATAGAAAAAGTCTTTAAAAAAAAAAGAACTTAAACTATTATCCGTCGTGCGTCACAGATGACACATGTGTGTGTCATCTGTGACGCACGACGGATAATAGTTTAAGTTCTTTTTTTTTTAAAGACTTTTTCTATTATATAACGTCTTTTTATATAACGGTCAAGTTGAGTTAAAGCAAATGCTTTAAGTCTCTCATTTGCTCTCATTCTTTTTATCGAGTAGCTGCTTAGAATCAATACCACGCTTTTTGACAAAGCATGGTTTGCTACACTTGGGCAAAGCAAAAACTTTTCCAAGCTTATTTTTATTAATTTATTATTTTTCTCAAAACAACTCGTTATTGGTGATTATATTTATTATTATTACAAATAATATTTCTGTTTTACAGATAAGAAAACCTCTAAAAGAGAAAATTGTATACAACACCGAAGACCCACAAGCGAAAAAAGAAATCAAACAAGATGTCACAGATATCAAAGTAGAAAATGATTCGAAAAATAAAATCTTAGAAATTTCACAATTGCATATAAATGAAAATAAACCTATCGTTACAAAAGAAGATAAAGAAATTAAAGATGGTAAGTTGACAAATATTTGAAGCTTTTATGAAAAACTTTGTGTAGGTAGCAACTACAGAATATTATCACCAATCGCGCTCACACATACACACACACACAAACACATGCGGGCGCGTGCTCGCGCTCGCCGAGAAGCGGCGTTGTGTCGTCGATGCGAGCGCCCATACACACACTTAGCTTATTAAGCTTTTATTTTATTTAGGATTAAAAATACGTACGTGAACTTGAAAAATACATTGCTAAAAAATCTCTTATGGTACCCACTCATTTGGGAAGTAGCGAGACATTCCCAACAGAAGTATCACTGATAATTATTTTACTAGAAAGTCTCAACCACGATGTGTAAAATGAGATTATGTCAATAAAATTTTCAATATTGTTTTATAAGAGATTTCATTAATATATTTGGATTTTTTCAGATCAACCGTTTGGAAATTTAAAGCAGACGTTAGCGAAATCTTGGACAGTGAGTATCAAGTTTATTGTTACAATTATTTTTATAGTCGGTACTACGAGTATCTTTTATTTATTTAGATATAATGCTCAAGTGGCAAAAGCTGTCACACTTTTAATACACTTTGCTTTAAAGAATGTATGTTTTCGGCCCCCAGTTGTTGACAAACATATGAGGGACCCTATAGGGCTTCCGTTTTCCTGTACCCTAAAATTACGGATCACAACACAACACAACTTCATCGTAGTCGTAGTGGTTGCCTGCATGAATGCGTGTATGCTAGGGTTTTCAACCCGGGTATTAAAAAATGTCGGGTATGCGAAAACCCCAGTCCCCCCCTAGGGAAAGCGCATATGATACATTACATACATTCCCTTGATTATTTATTTTTCGGCGATCCAGTTTTTCTAACGGTATGGGTCGACCGTTTGATTCGAAGGGTCGCAGGTTCGATCTCCGCACCGGAACAAATATTGGTATGGCCTTTTGATAAGTGAGTGTAAGCGTATTTAATTTGATTTTTTTTCTAGGTGGACCAACTATCAGAATACTTATCAAAGTACGGCTGGCAAGAAACAATCTCTGTATTTCAAGAACATGAAATAGACGGGGAATCCCTGTTTTTGGTAACTAAGAACCAACTAGTGCAAATAGGAGTTAAAGAGGAACACGCTAATGTTATATGTGAATATGTAAAAAGCTAGCATTGTACGTAAAAACGTATGTAAAAAATAAAGAGTTAACATTAGGACTTGATCATATTAGTGTGATTCATACTACAGCTTCTGGGAAAATGGTTGTCATTATAAAAAAATATACTACTCTATGGTGTAAACATCTACTAAAAACATCCACAATAGACAAAGATCTTTCTTTTATTTGGTAGTATACTTATTTCAAATATTTTCGAATACATGTGGCTGGTTATTTTCGAAAGAGAATTATGAGGTGTCTTGTTTATAATAATTAGGAGTAAGTGCTTATAAGGCTGCAAAAGGAAACGTTTTATTTTGTATTTGGGATTGAATAAGTCTTCCGGCAATACTAGGTGTATTTAATTTGCAATATTAGTTACCTATTATAATTAATTATTAGTCTAAGTGATTTTAAATACATGACTTTTATATATTTTGAATTTTATTTAATTTTAACAATAATTAAACCCACTACCATTTATTCACATGAACTTATAAATAATTTGTAAAAACATAAATGTACATATGACATCACTAATTCCTTTTCGTATTTTTTCCCATAAAATTGACAACTTGAGCGAATGGCGCGAATTTTCCGCGCCGATTTCTTTTTTTATAACATGCCATGGCATCGTCGGATTCGGCCACTGAAGATTCCATATTTCTTGTTGCAACCTCTTCCGAAAAATCTGTTTCATTTTTCTCCGTATCCGATTGATTACCACCATATTGTCTGCTATACTGTGGTTGAGGTCGACCTAAACTTTGCTCACGTCTGAATTTCAATGATTCAGGAGACCCGAATTTCGTTTGAGGAGGTTGACATAAAAGTGCGTCGTAAAAGTATCGGTCAGCTCTGCCTTCGGTTTTTGGACGTGTTTTAGGTTCTTCATCGGAGCTTTCATTTGATGAGTGAATTTGTGGGGAGCCTGGAGATTTTTTCTGTGTTCTTGGACTGTAAATTGTAGTAATATTACTTGATTGGTTCAGAAAATACTTAGGCACTGGTAATATCATAATTTGGGACTTACCCTCGGTTTATCCCTCCAATTGTTGGTGGTACTCCAAGTCTCGGGGACTGCGGTCCGATTAAACCCGTAGGACTTGCTTCGTCTCCGATGCCCTAAACAGAACTATAATTAAAAATCAAGTAGGTGCTGTAACTTTTTAAAATAAAATAAAATAATTTATTTTGAGGATTGAAATCGAAGACATAATGCGCCAAGTAACTGAATTATTTTACAAAATACAAAACGGAAAATAAGATTACTCACCTTCCCTTCCATGTGGAAATAGCAATGTGTTACCCTTTCCACGTCAGCCCAAGCAACCAGATATCTCGCCATAGTCAGAGGGATCTTGGGCAGAAAGTTAGAATGAAACTTTCCCTGACAGTAGATTGTGATCACGTCGGTGTCTTTTATTTCAAATATTATTCGGAATACTGTACCTGTATAGAATAACAAATTACGATAACTGCGATATCCTAACTCCTTACTGGGTAGACAGAGAGCGTGGACCACCAAATATAACAGACCTTACGAAACTGTCAAACTTTAATTAAATTCATCACTGTCTTCATACGTTATAGATTAATAATAATTGTTGGGACGTTGATATTGATGGTTTTTGATCCCCGACAAACCTTTTAAAATACCCGTTCTTACGGTAAAAAAGTAGGCCAGTCTTAGTCTCCCATGATCTATCTATATATCTCTCTGTATCTTTATTCTATCCACACCATCAGTTTTTTAATTTCTTCATTCTATATTTTAATGTCCCCTTTGGATACTCTAGCTCTGACGCTGGTACAGCGCGATATATTTTTATTTCACGATAGCTTCAGCCTGGCATTTCCGGCACAAAGGCATATTTAACAGAGCTTACGCCTTAGGAATGGCATTGAAATCTTTATAGTGGTAGGACGAAGTGTAGTAACGACTCACATACCATTAAAAAACGTATCGAATTTTCTGTTTTTTTTAAAGATATCAATATTATTTACTTGCCACGTGGACTGTACACTTATTTGCCACTTGCCACAGAAAACGTACTAACCCGGCACAAACATGTTGTAATTAGTGTCGAGGTTGCCACTGCCTATCCACACGCCGTTACGACGCGACAGTGAGATGATATTGTCGCGATGGAAACGCACATCGAAGTGCAGGACCACGTCACGCGGTTCCTCGCCTTCTTGGGCGCACAGGTTCACCGACATCCTGTTTGTTATAATAATAATATAACCGATATTCATGACATCCCGTGACATTCAAAAAATATATTGACATAATGAGGTTCACTGCCATTATTATTTTGATGCCTTACTGGGTAATAAAGTTCCAGAGAGCATAAGATTCGAAGGTAAGAACGAACTGCTTGTTTGTTGTCCAACAGCATTACATAAAATAAAGTCGCTGAAAGTTCAATAGCCACACATAAATATATTATTTGAATCTAAAAAGGCACCTCTCACTGTCAGGATGGAGTACATGTCTATATGATGATTAGATTTCAATGCGAAACACGCTATTCGGTGGGTCAGACTCAGAGTAGCTGATGCGTCGCCAATCATTCGCAACTGACAACTTTTTCCTAACTATGACTATGACTCAACGAACCTCCTTCTCTCAGCGTCCTTGAGTTCTCATACAAAGTAGGTACATGAAGTATATGTTCGTGAACAAGTGTACTGTACCACAGTATAGATACAAACAGTATGGAAACTAAGCCCATTTTATAAAATATTTACCTACACTCCACTGAAGCAATAGGGATGTCACTATATTTTTTAAATAATGGTGTTATTATTTTAGCATTTACTGACCTTTAATAAATCGTATTGGGATGTTGACTATTTTTTTATTGGTTACCCTGTAATAGTATTGGATAAATAAATACTATGTGTCTTTGAAACATATAGTCAATAAGTACTTAAAAGTTGTTAAGATATAACGATTCAAAATGTTGCGAATAGCGAAATGACTCAAAACGGCTTATATAAAATTGCAGCACGTTATGACGTCACACCGCGGTACAACTATCAAGACGGGACTCAAGATAAACACCAGAAAGACCCAGGAAATGAGGTGCGGTGCGACGAGTTCTTTGCCGTTACTCATAGGCACAGAGGTTGTGGAATGTGTCCACAAATTCACTTACCTCGGGAGTGTTGTGTCGGAAGCTGGTGGGACTGAAGAGGACATCGCGTCAAGAATCGCCAAGGCGAGAGCGACCTTTGCACAGCTGCGTCCTGTATGGCAATCGCGTAAACTGACTCGGAGAGTTAAACTCAAGATTTTTCGATCCAACGTGAAAACTGTGTTGCTGTACGGATGCGAGACGTGGAAGGTCACAAAGGACATCTCGCGCCGACTTCAGGTCTTTGCGAACCGCTGCCTTCGACATATTCTCGGTGTTTACTGGCCCGAGAAAATCACAAATGAAAACCTGTGGGAGCGCTGCAATGAAGACCCGATCGCCCAGCAGATCAAACGCCGAAAATGGAACTGGATTGTCCACACGCTCCGAAGGGACCCTGACCACATACCGAGGCAAGCCCTAGACTGGAATCCCCAAGGAAAGCGCAAGCGTGGCCGTCCCAAACAGACCTGGCGGAGGTCTATCATCACAGAGGCGGGGAACATAGGAAGGACCTGGAGTGAAATAAAGCGCGAAGCTCAAGACCGACAGGGATGGCGACGCACTGTGGACGCCCTCTGCCCCAGCTAGGGGACATAGGATCTTAAGTCAAGTAAGTCAAGTCAAGGCTATGTACATAATCTTATGACGTTGGTTAATCCCAGCAAAAGTTACTATGTTAGTATGCACTCATTTATTCTTGTTCTTATTTAATATTTTTACATACATAAGTAGTTATAAAACAAACATACATATACCTATAAGAAATTAAAAAATAGTGCACCGCCGGCAGCGGGAACAGGGTCTAAGCTATCGGTGGTTAGGGTCACAGAGACAAGAACCTCCTCACTATACGTGCCGTGCCGAGGAGTACCGCCTTCTGTATTAAACCCATGATCCAACCTTGATCTTATTATTATTATAGTTTTAAGTACGAAAAACAGTTTAATATTGATATAACTTGTAGATCTTTGTTTTTAACCATTACATAAAAAATACTTTATTCTTCATAAATATTTTAACAAATTATAATTCCTATTGCTACTGTGAATTCGGTCTTAAAAATAACAAAACTGAGTGCTAATTACTTGGGTGATTTTTATAGTTTTTACGACAGTACAATCTTAATAAATAGCTGCCCCGACGAACTTCGTATCGCCTTAGAGGTATAAACAAATTAAATGTCCAACAAATCGAAAAAACAAAATTGGTGAGAATCACCCTTACCATTTAGAGAAATAAAAAAAGACTACAACCGATTCTCATACCTACCAACTATACACAAAATTTCATACTGATCGGTCTTGCCGCTGCGGAGGAGTATTGTTACAAACACTATCACACGAGATTTTTTAAAATATGTTAGTTAATATAACAATACATTATTCTTGCCTTTCAAAATCACCAGGAAGTTCAAAAAACAATACCTCCGGTTTTGATGATGCAGAGTTCAAACAGTCGTATACCACGCAATACGCTCGTGGCATCTTTAAAACACTCGTGGAAGCGAAAACAAATTGCAACGTGACCGCTCGTCTCGACGCGACACTCGCTACTGTAGCACTGCGAGAACCGCTTAGAGGCCTCGTAGATGTTTGTGTGAGTGTGCAGTTTCGAACTATTTGTTCGTAGTTACATTACTGTTTGTAACTATACTGTGGCTGTACTGTCCGCATACAAAAGTTTAGTACACGCTGGACGATGGAAATAGAAGCTTAAAGCGACACCAGCTTAGTTCGTGCACTTGCTAGAGTTTTAAACAAAATATGCTGCACAGTGCAGCACACTAATTTCTTTGCATCGCACTTGAATATTAATATTTTCAGTTATAAAAATTTCATAAATCGCCCCAAAAGTTAGTGAAAATATTTGACAGATATTGTTAGTTCAGTTGGAGCTTTTTTCAATCAACGTATTAGTAAATAAATTAAATTACTTCGAAAACTCGAACAAAGCTTACTTTCTGGCATTTTCTTTGATTCTTCCTCCGATTTCAATTCTATCACCAATTTTCAATATGCCCGGTATATTTGCGGTAAACACAGGCATTTTTGTTTAAAGTTATTATCATGGGCCCAAAATCTCATCAAATTAGGGCCAATAATGTTTTTTGTCATTTTGAACGGAAAATTTATTCATTACAACGATTTTTAAAGTTATTCAAATTTACTTCGGTAAAATGTTGTGGATAGTATTAATTGACATTCGTGCCATGCCATGATAGAAATTCATTATTCAATATAGGTGCCTGATAAAGGAGGTTTTATTTAAAACCAAAGG
Organism: Macrosoma leucophasiata; assembly: GCA_036365455.1. Taxonomy (NCBI): domain Eukaryota; kingdom Metazoa; phylum Arthropoda; class Insecta; order Lepidoptera; family Hedylidae; genus Macrosoma; species Macrosoma leucophasiata. The sequence goes on from JAWQUS010000015.1 coordinate 7,940,262, forward strand.
GGGCATTTATGTTTATGCTAAGACCATACCGTGGTTAACTTTCTCCAGTTTTAAACCGTAAGATTTTGTGAGTCAAGGAAGCTCACATGAGTTGCCGTACTTATGATTTAACCTATCGATGATTTAAATACCATATTGAACAGTTTCGTCTTTTAACGGTTAGTCGCTATCAGAAAAATGCGCAGTGTGGTCTTAGCCTTATAATAGTTGTATTAGTTGTAGCTATTTGAATAATTTTATTGTTACTGGCGTAAGTAGCCATAGATAATTTTTATTAGCAACACTGGCTACTTATGTCACTATCACTGATTTTAGAAATGTCACTGTCTGTCTATTTCATTTCGTATCAGCACCGTATTTAAGGTTAGGTTTAATGAGATAAAATTGAAATATTTGTTATTTTCACACGATTGCAATCTTTATCACCTCAACATTGCAAATATACAGTGTTCGGTGTGATTCAAAGCATCTACACGACGTAGGTAAGTGTACTTTATACTTATAAGTGTCTGATGAAATATTTCGCGAGTTGGTTTTCATAGCAAATAACTGCAATATATACTTCAAATATATATATTTTTTATTTATTTTTTAACTAAAAGCCATGTTTTGTAAATCACACGACTTCATAAAGAGGTATGTATATTTTTTTTAATTATTGCTGACAACAGTATGGTTTCTTCTTAATTTTGGTTTGGCCTATTTTAAACTAGGAAATGTGAATTATATTTGGCTTTTAGGTCAGTAGGGAAGCCCCAATGTTTTCCTTGTGTTATAATACCGTTTATTTCGATATTTTAGTGTTATTATGATTCTTAAACAGGAGATTTGAAGAGGAAATATTTAACTCTGCGCAGGAAATACATTTTTGTCTCATTATATACCTACAAACACAGTTCTTAGAAGAACTACCCTGTGACTTATTTTATTACCTGTGACCCTGCTACTTATTCCTTGTAAGTTCAACAATGATATTTATTAAAATAAATAAATACGCTTACACTTACAGCCCCACACTAGGTATAAACCTGTATTGTGGGTGCCGTTATAAACACACAACACATACACAAACACCCAGACCCGAAACAAATATCTGTAGATCATACAAATATTTGTCCCGGTGCGGGGATCGAACCCATGACCCTTCGAATCAAATGGTGGTTTCGCATCTCATCTCATCATCATATTTTCTTACCTTTTAAACCTTCCCTGGACTTCCAAAAATCATTCAAAACCAAAATTAGCCAAATCAATCTAGCCATTCTCGAGTTTTAGCAAGACTAACGAACAGCAATTGATTTTTATATAAATATAGATTACTCAATTGATTATATCGCTATGTCAATATCAATCTCAATCTCAATGTCAATCTTAATTATAATAAAGGCTTTTTTTATTACATTACCATCACACCATCATCATAGTTGGTGCTGAACACTACCATTCGGTTGCAAATAGATTAGTTAGTGCATTGGTTCCTACACACAAGAGCTCTAACACTGGAACTCTACCAAGAGTAAAAAGAATTAAACTGCACATTATAACATCACTGTTTACATCTTATGCAACTGCGTTGCGATTAAGATAACGGTTTATCTGATGACACCTTCATAAACTTTGACATTAAACACTGATATTTATAAAGAGAAAAAAAATGGCCTGAAGTATTTTTTTTTTATGTAAGGAAGATGGCAAATGAGCAAGCAGCTCACATTGATGTTAAACAATGACTGCAGCCTTTAGATATCTACATAAAAACCAGAGGTCAAAATGCAGATGCGTTGCCACCCCTGAGACCTAAAGTGTCATGTCTCTTTGAGAGTTATTACGGGGCCATACATTACCACGAACACTACCATTTAGTGGCAAATAGGTTAGGTAATGTGGTGGTGCCAAGGCCCTCAAGCACCTACACTTGTAAGTCTACCACCAGTAAAAAATATATTAACACAGAGTTTATTTTGTAAAAAAAAAGTGTTTTATAAAGACAACATACAATTTTTACAGATAATATAATTCGAAATGGTGGTGTCTGAAGAATCTCAACCGCCCATGGAAGGCGACGCGGCCAGCAAGAAGGCAGCCAAGAAAGCCGCTAAAGCTGCTGAAAAACAACAGAAAAAAGCTGAACACAAGGTTTGTCATCTCACCTCTGCTCTACCAGTCATTAAAATCCTATGGCCCCATACTTATTTAAACCAGGGTTTCCCTACCTTTTTATTTTGTTTAAGCTCCCCGGGCTGTAAATACAATTTTCATACATTTTAAATTAATTATGTAGATTTAATCATTTTACATTAAACGTTAAAATATAATGTTTAATTGTACAATTGGATTTTTCTTTCTTAAATGAAATTTAAGACGGTTCATAAAATATGTTCACATACAAGAGAGCGTTGTCTCGCTGAGCGTGACAAAATGTGACAGTGGGAAACAAAGGGGAGGGGGTAGCATGGCAATGTGACGTTTGCAGTTTATTAAAAATTCATATTTCGTAAGACTATTATCGTATGGACGACCAACCTTTCGTTTCCCTGTTGGTTGTCCATACAATAACCACCGTGACAGGTGGAGCGAGCTGGAGGAGGCCTACACACAACCGTTCGCTGAATGTTCCATACAGTACAGATTGCAATAAAGATATAAGTCTAAAAAAAAAAATATGAAGACTATTATTAATTAAAAAATATATGTATTCAGGGGGGGGATGGTCTTAGTTTTTGTTATGTTATATATTTTTTTATTACCTAATATACTTGCCGCTAAATGGTAGTGTTCAGCACTATCGTGTTCCGGTCAGGTGGTAATGTACGGCCCTGTTATTTCCGTCACAGAGACAAAACACCTTAGGCCTCAGGAGTGGTAACGCATCTGCATTTTGACCTTGGTCTTTGTGTTAGTGTCTTTAGGCTGCAGTCATCACTTAACATCAATGTGAACTGCATGCCTGTTTGTCACTTCCATTTCATAAAAAAGGGAGGTCACAGATAGTGTGACACAACGTGCGTGACAATAGGAGAAGAAGAGGTCAGAAAAGGCTTATTTTTGCGTGACGTATTTTATGAAGAGAATGATGAATGTCAAAAGCACCGGCTGTACGTCAGGACCGGGATATCTGGCGCTCCACACTCTCTGCCTACCCCGCGTGGGACCTGCCGTTAAGATACGTATATTATGGCCCCTTTCCAATTCTTTTCTACGAAACTTGGTGGTCCTAACGGAAGACCAGCGTTGAAGAACAACCAGCACATGCTGAGTTAGGACCAATTTGTATTAGTGTAGTTTTACTTATTTGTCACATATATTTCTCTTCTAACTTCCTTTGTTACATTGATACAAATAATTTTACTGGTGGTAGAGCTCCAGTGATGGAGCTCGCGGGCGTAGGCAACACCGCATTACCTGATTTACTTGCCGCTAAATGGTAGTGTTCAGCACTATCGTGTTCCTGTCAGGTGGTAATGTACGGCCCTGTAATTTCCGGCACAGAGGCATAACACCTTAAGCCTCAGGAGTGGTAACGCATTTGCATTTTGACCTTGGTCTTTGTGTGGGTGTCTATAGGCTGCAGTCATCACTCAACATCAATGTGAACTGCATGCTTGTTTGCCACTTCAATTACATAAAAAAAAAAAAAATGTTCTTTCTTCTTCGTCTTTCTTCCAAACCATTACAATTTCCAGGCAGCATCAGGCCAGCCTCAAAACGAGGCACCAGAGGTAGATACATCAGTTGGCATGTATGGAGTGCTGCAACTGATTCAGTCCACCGGAGAGAACATGGATCGTGTTTACACCGACGTCAAAGACTTGAACGTGGCCATGGACGGCCAGGATGTTTGGGTCAGAGGTTAGTATCTCCTATTAGAATGGGGATGATGACTAGTTTTTTTTTTATTGTAATTTCAAAAAGTACAGGAAAAATAAATAAATATTGTCTTTAAAACGACTATTCAACAGCTAATGATTTTAAAGATATAACAATTCATAACCTTGCGAGTTGTGAAACGACTCAAAGCGGCTCATCTAAGACGAAACTCTATTCTGACGTCACGTTACAGTTAAAACTTGTGAATTGTATGGTGAAATCAAAACATTTTAAAATATCTTCTTCAATAATGCGTTTTTGGAAAAACATCCTTATTAAAATTTGTTGGATATCGTATAAAGAATGTAAAAGTGGAATTATTTATATTTGAAACTTAACTTTTCTGTTCACTAATTTTCGTCACTTTTAAATTTTTATATCTCATAGTATTCAACTCGAATTTTCATAATTTTTGTATCGTCATTTCCCATTTGCAAGTCGCTTCCATGTGATATGATACAAAGTAGTGGATTCATACCTAGTCATCATCCCTATTTTAATTATACAATTATTACAATGTGTTACAACGTGTAACAGGATTAAATGTACCTGGAAATTGTTTTTTTTTTTTTTTTTTATGTAATAAAAGTGGCAAACAGGCATGCAGTTCACATTCATGTTAAGTGAAGACTGCAGCCTATAGACACCCACACAATGACCAGAGGTCAAAATGCAGATGCGCTGCCACTCCTGAGGCATTAGGTGTTATGCCTCTGTGCCGGAAATTACAGGGCCGTACATTACCACCTGACCGGAACACGATAGTGCTGAACACTACCATTTAGCGGCAAGTATATTAGGTAATGCGGTGGTGCCTACGCCCGCGAGCTCCGTCACTGGAGCTCTGCCACCAGTAAAGTGTTTGTTCAGAAATGATAACCGAATCAATTTCAGGCATTTATAATATACGAGTAGGTTATATTTTGTCCCGAAATTAATTACAATTAAGGAAATGATGGTCACCCATTTTGTGAACAGTCAATACAAACGAAAATGAGACTAACGTCTATACAAAATAAAATGCTCGGTCTGTCTGCTAAATGTCTCAACAAGTTCATTATCATTGAGGCATTTTTGGTGCATTTTATTATAAATTTTATAAGTCTGTTTTACTACATGAAAGAAATAAACCTTGTGTTGCTGAAAAGAAGTTTTATTGTTAGTTTTTTTATACAGAGACTATTTTATTTAGGTAATATAAAACAATATGAACTCAAACCTGAAAAGAAGAAACGACAATGAAAGTTTATTCTTTCACTTTTAAAACATAAAATAATATAATATTAAAATTTTCATTAATTATGCAATTGTCAATCAACTCGTATTTAAATCTGTCATCTGACATTCTGAATTCGTTTCTTCTTTAAAATCAGACAATTAAAAAGTTAAAAACTATAACCAAACTTCATGGTAAATAAACACACAGAGTGCGAAGAAAGAAATAGTATTTCTTTACATACATAATAATTTAAGAAATAAAATAGTGAAAATCAATCTTATTACTAGCGAGTTAAATAGGGGTCCGCAGGTTACGCTACATCACATTGCGACTGTGTGAGTAGGTTTTGTGTTTTATGAGCGGGCGTAGATAGAGGTAGGGTAAGTATGCATAGGGTGTGCATACTGTTGGTACAAATTGAGGACAACTTATTTATTAAATAAAAAATATTAAATGCGTAATAAACATGTGATTTTATTTCATGTGTTATGATTATTACTCGATTTTCTAATCGGGGTGTTTGAGAGTGTGTGTTATTCCCGTTACATCTATAATATAAAAATAAGTCGGGTTTTCCTTCCTGACGCTATAACTCCAGAAGGCACGAACCGATTTCCACGGTATTGCATTCGTTGGAAAGGTCTCGGGCTCCGTGAGGTTTGTAGCAAAGAAAATTGAGGAAGAAATATTTATGAAACGACATCCACGCGGGCGAAGCCGCGGGCAACAGCTAGTGCTGTATATATTAAAAACTAGCTGTACCCTGAGCGCATTGCTACGCCACCAACTAAAAAATGACAGTGGCGCCATCTGTCGAATTTGCCAACTCAGGAACCTTCGTGGGCTCATGCACAACAACTTTGCTAAAGATCATCACATGATCAAAAGCGTAGTTTACGATTCTATGAAGGACATACAGACAAACATTTTTATAAATAAGATGCCTGAAATCGAATCGGTTATCGATTCTGAACAAACTATTTTCAGGTTATGCGTTTATTACGTCAAACGTTGTAAAGAATCATGCCCCGGCTTCGCACGAGTGCACTATTACCTACTAGGTAACATTGCACCCGTGTGAAACCGGGGTAAAACGCTAGTGATAAATATTCTCATTACTCTTGGTAGAGCTCTAGTGACGGAGCTCGCGGGCGTAGGCACCACCGCATTACCTAATATACTTGCCGCTAAATGGTAGTGTTCAGCACTATCGTGTTCCGGTCAGGCGGTAATGTACGGCCCTGTAATTTCCGGCACAGAGGCATAACACCTTACGCCTCGGGAGTGGTAACGCATCTGCATTTTGACCTTGGTCTTTGTGTGGGTGTCTATAGGCTGCAGTCATCACTAAACATCAATGTGAACTGCATGCTTGTTTACCACTTCCAACACATAAAAAAAAACTTTTGACTTTCACTTTGTATGTCATCAGCTCGTCTTCAAACGTCGCGCGCCAAGGGCAAGCAGTGCTTCGCGGTCCTCCGGCAGAGCTCCAGCACGGTGCAGCTGCTGATCAGCGTCAGCGACGAGAGGCTGATCAGCAAGCAGATGGTCAAGTTCACTGGCAAGTGAGTCGGCTTTACCTTACTTTGGAAAGTACTTGTTTTATTAATTTACTAGCTGACACGGCAAATTTCTTTCTGCCATAAAATTAATGATTTAGCCTAATGACCTTAAAATATGCCAATGCGAATGTGGATGGTTGCAGAGGCCCAGGAAGACCAAGGCTGACCTACCATAACCAAATAGGTCGAGTTCTGTCTGATGGTGGGGTCAAAAGTCTTAGGAATCGGCGTGCATGTATGAAGAGAATGATGAAGGTAGACGAGGCACGATAGGTTTGTCTGAAGCGGGATATCTGGCGCTCTACACTCTCTGCCTACCCCGTTAGGGACCTGGCGTGAAGATACATACATACATACATACCTTAAAATAAATTTAAAAAATACAGTATGGTACCATCATTTTTTATACCATAGGATTGACAGACAAGCAGACGGTTCACCTGACGGTTCAATACGCTGAGTTTGTTGCGTAGCAGAGTTCTACTCAGTAGTACCTACACTTGGAACTCTCCTAAGTGAATGACTATGATTATGACGAACAGATTTTTCATTTTCTCCTATGATGGAATTGAAAAATTTGATGGTTCACGTATCAGTTAAATATTAATATTATTAGGTATTTATTAATACCTATTGGATTATTATTCTAACTCAGTCTCTCTAGGTAGCTTATAACCCGACAATGCAAAAGTGAAGTCCTTGTAGACCAATTTGAAATAAATGATTTGAATTTTGAATTTTAATAAAGAATATCGTAAAGAAGTCGCTTTTACCCTTAATAATTGTTTTATATTATTTCGCATTAACACAGCATAGTTGGCAATAGATGGCGCTGCTGCTACCATAAAGCAATGCAATAAATGTGAAGGAAAGATTTGACAAATCGGGCAGGACTTCAGTAGCTCAATTGGAAGAGCGGCTGGACTAGATTCCCAGTAGGCCGCGAGTTCGAGTCTCGTCTGAAGTCAATTTTTTCTTTCCATTTTTCTTTAAATAAAATATATTTCACAAGCATGTGTTAATGCGAAATAATATAAAAAACAATTGATATACATGTCAAACAAGATAAAAAAATCATAAAATACATATTTTATTTCTTAAATTATTATTTTACTGGTGGTAGAGCTCCAGTGACGGAGCTCGCGGGCGTAGGCACCACTGCATTACCTAATATACTTGCCGCTAAATGGTAGTGTTCAGCACTATCGTGTTCCGGTCAGGTGGTAATGTAAGGCCTTGTAATTTCCAGCACAGAGGCATAACACCTTAGGCCTCAGGAGTGGTAACGCATCTACATTTTGACCTTGGTCTTTGTGTGGGTGTCTATAGGCTGCAGTCATCACTTGACATCAATGAGAACTGCATGCTTGTTTGCCACTTCCATTACATAAAAAAAAAATTGAAATGTACGACTACACTTTAAACTAGCATTTTATTCTTGACCGACGACCCGGTTAGTCCTGCGGTGTGAGATGACCGTTTGATTCGAAAGGTGACCGGGAAAAATATGTGTATGGCCTACGGATATTTCGTTCGGGTCTGGGTGTTTGTGTATGTGTACAACGGCACCCACGACACAGGTTTATACCTACTGTGGGGCTGTGAGTGTAAGGGTATGTTATTTATAGACGTAAGTCTTATTTTCGCTTGTATTGATTGTTCACCAAATGGGTGACCATAATTTATTTAATTCTAATAAATGTTGGTATAAAATATTACTTAAATTAAAATTCCCTGAAATGGATTCGCTTATTGATTCTGAAGAATCTAATTCCAGGGTGTGGATTTATTCTATTGCACATTGTATATTTATGTTCCGTTTTTTTTTTTTTTTTTTTTTTATGTAATGGAAGTGGTAAACAAGCATGCAGTTCACATTGATGTTAAGTGTTGACTGCAGCCTATAGACACCCACACAAAGACCAAGGTCAAAATGCAGATGCGTTACCACTCCTGAGGCCTAAGGTCTTATGCCTCTGTGCCGGAAATTACAGCGCCGTACATTACCACCTGACCGGAACACGATAGTGTTGAACACTACCATTTAGCGGCAAGTATATTAGGTAATGCGGTGGTGCCTACGCCCGCGAGCTCCGTCACTGGAGCTCTACCACCAGTTTTACTTCAGCCAAGTAAATGGTCCCAAAATGGGATGAAGAAGCTCTTAAATTATCCTATAATGTAGTAAAAGGGTTTAAAACTATACTTCCTTGTCCGCAGCATAACAAAAGAGTCAATAATAGACGTCCAGGCGACGGTGGTGAAGACGGCAAGTCCGGTAGAATCGTGCTCAGTACGCGATGTAGAGCTGAGTGCGCGCCAAGTGTGGCTGGTGTCTGCAGCGAGGTCACAACTGCCTTTGTTGATAGAGGACGCTAGCAGACCTGAGAAAAGCGATGTAAGTTTCTTTTTATGTAGTGGAAGTGGCAAACAAGCATACAGTTCACATTGATGTTAAGTGATGATTGCTGCCTATAGACACCCACACAAAGACCAAGGTCAAAATGCAGATGCGTTACCACTCCTGAAGCCTAAGGTGTTATGCCTCTGTACCGGCAATTACAGGGCCGTACATTACCACCTGACCGGAACACGACCATTTAGCGGCAAGTTTGATAGATAATGCGGTGGTGCCTTCGCCCGTGACCTCCGTCACTGGAGCTCTTCCACTAGTAAAAAATAATATGTAACTAGCAAACTATATTCGCGGCAGAGAATATGTAATAATACTACATATAGAATGGACACTTCGACGTCCCGCCCGATTTCCCCGCTTCACCCAATCTCCTCCCCTCTTATGGGCAACGTTTGGTATTCTCTACGTGCTACGACGTCACTGAGTGATGTCTGTGTAATAGAGACCAGCGTTTGTATGGAATTTTGGCGGAGTGTCCGCGGTGTATTTTTTTTTTTTTTGTAATGGAAGTGGCAAACAAGCATGCAGTTCACATTGATGTTAAGTGATGACTGCAGCCTATAGACACCCACACAAAGACCAGAGGTCAAAATGTAGGAGAGCAAGTCAGATAAACTTCAACAGTGAGATTGCGAGCGGGCGAGCTGGTGGTCTATTTTTAGTTAATTTCGTCACGTAGTCAGTGCGACGACATATTTCACGATTGTTTTAGGTCTCTTATTCTCAACAAAGACCTGGTCTTTGTGTGAGTGTCTAAGCTGCAGTCATCACTTAACATCAATGTGAACTGTAGGCTTGTTTACCACTTTCATTACATAAAAAAACACTATGTAACTCCATTGACATTTGAAAGCTTTAAGCAAGCAATTAATTTATTTCAAATATTTTGTTTGTTTTTGACGTGTCATAGGAGGTGCCTGTCACCCTAAATGAATAAATGAGTTTCTGATTCTGATTCTGATTCACTCTCACCCCAGGACCCCGAGGCCCTCAAGATCCGGGTGAACCAAGACACGAGGCTCGACAACCGAATACTAGACCTTCGGACTCCCGCCAACCAGGCCATATTCCGGATTGAGGCGGCCGTCTGCAGGCTATTCAGAGATATACTAACTGCCAAAGGTATGTTTGTAGTGTTAAAATTATCGCGAAATTGATTTGCGACTAGGGTTGTCAGACGTTACAGGCACCCACCTAGCCCAAAGTTGGGCAAGTTATTTTTTCATTACAGTAGTCCCATGTATTCTGCGGGGTCTGTCTGTGTCTGTATTAACTATTGATGCAGTCAGAGAGAGGTCCCGCCGAATATAACCCATTACAAAGTAGATCAAATTCTCGAAAGGGCCTCTACGTGTTGGAACCCCATGTCCCTGCGCAAGCCTGACAAAGGTCCGGGGTTCCAATTGGACCCCGTGCTGACGAGAGGCATAAGAATTAAAACTAGTATCAAATAATCCCTACTAATATATCCCTACTCCCTACTTAATATTATAAATGCGAAAGTTACTCTGTCTGTCTGTCTGTCTGTCTGTCTGTTACCACGTACTGTACTGTACCGTATTATTTTCACGTCCAAACGACTGAACCGATTTTAATGAAATTTGGTACAGAGATAGAGTTGACTTTGAGAAACAACATAGGCAACTTTTTGTCTCCTTATATTCTCCCACCCCCTAAAATAGGGGGTGCATATTTATGCACCCCCTATTTTAGGGGGTGCATAAATATAAAACGACATCCACGCGGGCGAATCCGCGGGCAACAGCTAGTAATAAATAAAATATCAATCTCACTTCCCTCTAAAATGGTCGAGGAGGGCAATGGCTGTCACATGCGTCATACTCGTGAACGCGTGCTGTTGGTGGGGACTGGTCTGTTCTGGTTTGCAGGAGCTACATCACATTTAGTAGATAGCAGTTTATTTGCATCTATGCTATGGACGTTCACATTATTTGATTTTTCACGATAATTTGTACTAGATTTAAGCTCTCATTTAAAAGAGCTCTTACTGAGTTTGTTGGGTAGCGGAGTTCTTCTCAGTAGTGACTGCACTTGGAACTCTGCTAAGTGAATAACTTTGATCTTGACGAATAAGTTTTTCTTTTTCTTCATTTACCATCATTGAAGGAATTGAAAAATTTTGTGATTATTATGTTTTAACTAAGTAGTTTAAATTCTAATTTTTAATTTACTATTAATATATGGTTTTGCTTTACTTTATGTAATGGTTATTCACTCTAGGTATTTTATATTTCTTGACGTTTTGAAAGTATCTGTAAAGATCTATTCGAAATAAAAATATTTTCTATTTCTATATGATTTAATTACATTAGAAACATTGTTTCAGGATTGTGTTTTTGCAAATGTCAAATTATAAAATGATTTAGTATATATTATAATGGTTTAGTATTTTGTGCTTCTTCTCTCAATATAGTGTACAAGGTGCGGGCCGCATTATCTAATTTATTGTAGCCAGCCCTACTCTTTTTCTCTTTTTTTAAGGGCCACAAACCCGTTTCACTCATGGCGCGAACGCCGCAAAAATTTTTTATGTCTTAATGTGTTATAATATGTCTTAATCATCTATTGCCAACTATGCTAGTTAGGCAACTGATATAATAGACTTTGCAGTTTATTGAATATCGTAAAGAAGTCGCTTTTACCCTTAATAATTGTTTTATATTATTTCGCATTAACACAGCATAGTTGGCAATAGATGGCGCTGCTGCTACCATAAAGCAATGCAATAAATGTGAAGGAAAGATTTGACAAATCGGGCAGGACTTCAGTAGCTCAATTGGAAGAGCGGCTGGGCTAGATTCCCAGTAGGCCGCGAGTTCGAGTCTCGCCTGAAGTCAAATTTTTCTTTCCATTTTTCTTTAAATAAAATATAAAAAGTAATATTTTTACTTTCCTTCCCTTCAGGTTTTGTAGAAATCCACACGCCTAAGATAATATCGGCCGCCTCCGAGGGTGGTGCGAATGTCTTCACTGTCTCCTACTTCAAGTCAAGCGCCTATCTCGCTCAGAGTCCGCAACTGTATAAGCAGATGGCTATATCAGCTGATTTTGATAAGGTTAGTGGTAAGTTATTGATCAAAACGGGTCCTACTACTAATCTACATCATCCCTCCCTCCGCGCGAAACGCAAAAGAGGGGTCAAATTCGCCTCGAACCCCAAACCATCCTCGAATCGAATCCTCGTACCCCGGGTCTATCTGCCTCCGAAGCGTCGGGGGCGTGGTCCTAAATCCCCACAATCCCCATTTAGGCAAGAGGTAAGTCAAGTTCTTTATCAATCCTAGCGCGAGCTGATAGTGATACTCCCCATTCGGGGAGGAGCGGTAACATAATAAGGACAAATTAAAGTAAATAACTTGTAGGGAGATTCAGAAATGCATGGAAGCAGACGTTGTTGACCATGTTTAGCCCCGTATACCGAAAGGTAGGAAGGGGAATGGGAGGTTGTGGGATAATAATCCCCATTTAGGACCAAGCCCCCGACGCTTCGTTGAGTCATCGTCGAACAGCCATGGACGTAAGATCCGTACGTCACCCGATAGCCTCCAGTTCCACCAGAAAACCAGCGTCAGGCTCCGGACTGGCATATGCTGAACTGGAGGCTATAGTGTACAGCCATGAGACACACCGTAGGTGGGTTTTACGGCCCTGTAATTTCCGGCACAGAGGCATAACACCTTAGACATCAGGAGTGGCAACGCATCTGCATTTTGACCTCTGGTCATTGTGTGAGTGTCTATAGGCTGCAGTCATCACTTAACATTAATGTGAACTGCACGCCTATGCCTGTCGCCTAGATGTTTGCGTGAAATTGTTTATGTATTTTGTTTTAAGTCAAAGTTGTGCTTGTACTTTGACAGAGGGGAAAGCCTGCATATGGCTACTCCCCTCCGGTCCGCCGGCCGGTGGCCCGTGTTGCTCTATGTTTAAGCTTCTCTCAATATAGTGTACATACTATTTAGTTAAGTTTATGGATATTTTACACACCATTGTAATGGTAGAATGTGATAGTGCTATAATGTTATTACCTCACCATCTGTACCTACATGTACCCACTACATTCTGGTAAATAAATGATTATGATTATTATTAAGGTGCGGGCCCAAGCTCCATACATTTTGGAATAGTTCCTTTGTTTGCTATAATTTATTATCTATTTAGATGAAAATCAATTGGTGTTCGTTAGTCTCGCAAAAACTCGAGAACGGCTGGACCGATTTCGCTAATTTTGGTTTTGAATGATTTTTGAAAGTCCAGGGAAGGTTTGAAAGGTATAAATATAAAATATGAAGAAATTGAAGGGAAATAGTAAAAACCACAATTAATTTTTCCGTACAAATAGTCCGTATCTATCAAACCTTTGACACATTATTTCGTTGTGAGGCAATACGAAGTTTGCCGGGACAGCTGGTATAGGTCGCGCCACGTAAAAAGAACGCTGGAAGAAAGTAGAAGGGATGTGTTCGCGCATCGGTACACTCGCGCACGAAAGTACTAGCCCTATTGGTTTATTTTTGATCTAGCTTTCGCTTGCGGTTTCGTGTATTGGTAGGCAGATTGAAAACGCCGCACCTCATACCACCAAATAGATCGATAAATCGTCTACTGCGCAGCTTGACCGCCAGCGTTCTTTTTACCTGGCGCGACCTATATATAAATATTATTTGTCACCAGGTGTTCACAGTGGGCGCGGTGTTCCGCGCAGAGGATTCGAACACGCACCGCCACCTCACCGAGTTCGTGGGTCTGGACCTCGAGATGTCCTTCAAGAGCCACTACCACGAGGTCCTGTTCACCATCGCGAACACCCTCACCGATCTGTTCCGGGGACTCCAGGAACAGTAAGGATTTTTTACTGCTGGCAGAGTTCCAAGTGTAGGTGCTCGAGGGCGTAGGCACTAACGCATTTCTGCCGCTAAATGGTAGTGTTCGGCACTATCGTGTTCGGGTTAGATGGTAATGTATGGCCCCTTAATAACGGTCACAGAGACATGACAACTTAGATCTCAGGGATGTTAACGCATTATTAAGGGTAAAAGCGACTTCTTTACGATATTCAATAAACTGAAAAGTCTATTATATCGGTTGCCTAACTAGCATAGTTGGTAATAGATGGCGCTGTTGCTACCATAAAGCAATGCAATAGATGTGAAGGAAAGATTTGACAAATCGGGCAGGGCTTCAGTAGCTCAATTGGAAGAGCGGCTGGACTAGATTCCCAGAAGGTCACGAGTTCGAGTCTCGCCTGAAGTCAAATTTTTCTTTCCATTTTTCTTTAAAAACAAAATATGTTAACGCATTTTTGACTTCTGGTTTTTGTGTTGATGTCTATAGGCTGCAGTTATCACTTGACATCAATGTGAGCTGCAAGCTTGTTTGCCGCATTCACTACATAAAAAAAAGTAAGCTACGAACCGATTATGGTTACAAAAACTTCACTGGTGGTAGAGCTCCAGTGACGGAGCTCGCGGGCGTAGGCACCACCGCATTACCTAATAAACTTGCCGCTAAATGGTAGTGTTCAACACTATCGTGTTCCGGTTAGGTGGTAATGTACGGCCCTGTAATTTTCGCCACAGAGGCATAACACCTTAGGCCTCAGGAGTGGCAACGCATCTTCACTGAAATCTCGGGTTTCAAGTAGATGTATATAAACTGCAGTATTGTTTACCATCAGTGTGAACTGTATGCTTGTTTGCTACATCTAGACATAAAAAAGCAAAAGAATTGGGGGAGGATTTCCTTTTTTTTTCTCATCCGCCCCAGATGCCATCTATGTAAGCCAGCGATACCCAAAGTGGTTCAGGTGCACCCCCTGAGGTCCATGGAAAACTCAATGAATCAGAATCAGAAACTCATTTATTCATTTAGGGTGACAGACACCTCTTATGACGTGTCTTAGAATTTCTAATATCCCCTTTTACAAACTGATAACAAAAAAAAAAAAAAGAGTCATTCTTTATCATTCACCGACCATTAGGCGCGAATAAAAATTGGAAATATGGGAATGTGATATTAATGTAACATTGCGGGGGTCCACAGAAACCAGAAATGTAAAGGGGTCTACAAGAAAAAATAGTATGGGAACCTCTGATGTAAGCTAACGCCACTGATTATAGTTCTTTTTTTTTATGTTATAAAAGTGGCAAACAAGCGTGCAGTTCACATTGATGTTAAGTGATGACTGCAGCCTATAGACACCCACACAATGACCAGAGGTCAAAATGCAAATGCGCTGCCACTCCTGAGGCATTAGGTGTTACGCCTCTGTGCCGGAAATTACAGAGCCGTACATTACCACCTGACCGGAACACGATAGTGCTGAACACTACCATTTAACGGCAAGTATATTAGGTAATGCGGTGGTGCCTACGCCCGCGAGCTCCGTCACTGGAGCTCTACCACCAGTAAAAATTGTATTCTAAACCTACCTAATCTAACCTTTACCTTATTTACTTGCCGCTAAATGGTAGTGTTCAGCACCATTGTGTTCCGGTCAGGTGGTAATGTACGGCCCTGTAATTTCCGGCACAGAGGCATAACACCTTAGGCCTTAGGAGTGGTAACGCATCTGCATTTTGACCTTGGTCTTCGTGTGGGTGTCTATAGGCAGTCATCACTTAATAATTGTTTGATATTATTTCGCATTAACACATGCTTGTGAAATATATTTTATTTTTAAAGAAAAATGGAAAGAAAAGTTTGACTTCAGGCGAGACTCGAACTCGCGACCTACTGGGAATCTAGTCCAGCCGCTCTTCCAATTGAGCTACTGAAGTCCTGCCCGATTTGTCAAATCTTTCCTTCACATCTATTGCATTGCTTTATGGTAGCAGTAGCGCCATCTATTACCAACAGTCATCACTTAACATCAATGTGAACTGCATGCTTGTTTGCCACTTCCATTACAAAGAAAAAAAAAAACGCTCATAATACCAACAGGTGTGCAAAAGAGATAGCGACGGTGGGTCAGCAGTATCGCGTGGAGCCGTTCCAGTTCCTCGACCCGCCGCTCCGGCTGGAGTTCCCTCAGGCCATACACATGCTGAGGGAGGCTGGTGAGTATAATTAATAAAATACCCTTACACTCACAGCCCCACAGTAGGCATAAACCTGTGTCGTGGGTGCCGTTGTACAAATACAACACATACACAAACACCCAGACCCGAAACAAATATCTGTAGGCCATACAAACATTTGTCCCGGTGCGGGGATCGAACCCGCGACCCTTCGAATCAAACGGTCATCTCACACCGCTGGACTAACCGGGCCGTCGGAGTATAAATACAAGAGCCTGGTAGTACAGTCGTTTGGTGCTCAGAAAGGGGGTTACCTCGGTCAGAGAATATGTGATAATACTATGTATAGAATGCACACTTCGACGACCCGCCCGATTTCCCCGCCTCACCCATAAAGTCCTTTATATCTGGTTCTTTTGGGATTTTTTCCATTTTCTGGTAATTTCCCAGCACCTCGAGGTTTGGTAATGTGCCCGGCAATATGCACGTTTATATTTTTTTACTAGCTGTGCCCGCGACTCCGTTCGCGTGAGAGTTTATGATTGTTCAGTACTACCTGGACGAAGTCGAGGGCGCAGCTTGTATAAAAGTAGCCTAAGTTACTCCTTATTACATCAGCTACCTGGCAGTGAAAGGCCCTTCAAAATAGGTCCAGCCGTTCCCAAGATTAGTCGGAACAGACAGACAGACAGACAGATATTGTAAAAAAATAATGTTATGGTATATGTACCGTGTAATTTAGTAAAAAGCGGTTATTTTAATTGTTTTTATATTATTTCGCATTAACACATGCTTGTGAAATATATTTTATTTTTAAAGAAAAATGGAAAGAAAAATTTGACTTCAGGCGAGGCTCGAACTCAAAACTTTAATATAAAAACATTTATTAAGGGTAAAAGCGACTTCTTTACGATATTCAATAAACTGAAAAGTCTATTATATCGGTTGCCTAACTAGCATAGTTGGTAATAGATGGCGCTGCTGCTACCATAAAGCAATGCAATAGATGTGAAGGAAAGATTTGACAAATCGGGCAGGACTTCAGTAGCTCAATTGGAAGAGCGGTTATTTTAATATTACAAACAGACACTCCAATTTTATTTATTTGTATAGATATGTAACGGAAGCGGCAAACAAGCATGCATTTCACATTGATGTTAAGTGATGACTGCAGCCTATAGACACCCACACAAAGACGAGGAGACGAGGTCAAAATACAGATGCGTTACCACTTCTGAGACTTAAGGTATTATGCCTCTGTGCCGGAAATTACAGGGCGGTACATTAACACCTGACCGGAACACGATAGTGCTGAACACTACCATTTAGCGGCAAGTATATTGTGGTGCGGTCATAGTAATGCGGTGGTGCCAACGCCCGCGAGCTCCGTCACTGGAGCTCCACCACCAGTGAAAACCAGCAGATTAGTTGAAGTGTGCTGCCGATTATTTTATCCTTAACACATTTTTTTTTAACATTACAGGCGTGACGGTTGGTGAAGAAGATGACCTGTCGACGCCGGATGAGAAGCTTCTGGGCAGGCTGGTGAAGGCCAAGTACGACACCGACTTTTACATACTGGACAAGTATCCATTGGCCGTCAGACCGTTCTACACCATGCCCGATCCTAATAACCCGGTAATAATAATAAAAGCAACCCATTATACATTTTATTTTTAAAGAAAAATGGAAAGAAAAATTTGACTTCAGGCGAGACTCGAACTCGCGACCTACTGGGAATCTAGTCCAGCCGCTCTTCCAATTGAGCTACTGAAGCCCTGCCCGATTTGTCAAATCTTTCCTTCACATCTATTGCATTGCTTTATGGTAGCAGCAGCGCCATCTATTACCAACTATGCTAGTTAGGCAACCGATATAATAGACTTTTCAGTTTATTGAATATCGTAAAGAAGTCGCTTTTACCCTTAATAATTGTTTTATATTATTTCGCATTAACACATGCTTGTGAAATATATTTTTATTTTTAAAGAAAAATGGAAAGAAAAATTTGACTTCAAGCGAGGCTCGAACTCGCGACCTACTGGGAATCTAGTCCAGCCGCTCTTCCAATTGAGCTACTGAAGCCCTGCCCGATTTGTCAAATCTTTCCTTCACATCTATTGCATTGCTTTATGGTAGCAGCAGCGCCATCTATTACCAACTATGCTAGTTAGGCAACCGATATAATAGACTTTGCAGTTTATTGAATATCGTAAAGAAGTCGCTTTTACTCTTAATAATTGTTTTTATGTTATTTCGCATTAACACACTGGTAATAGATGGCGCTGCTGCTACCATAAAGCAATGCAGTAGATGTGAAGGAAAGATTTGACAAATCGGGCAGGGCTTCAGTAGCTCAATTGGAAGAGCGGCTGGACTAGATTCCCAGTAGGCCGCGAGTTCGAGTCTCGCCTGAAGTCAAATTTTTCTTTCCATTTTTCTTTAAAAATAAAATATATTTCACAAGCATGTGTTAATGCGAAATAACATAAAAACAACCCATTATACGTTCCATTGCTGGGCACGAGTCTCTCCCCTTTTTGGGGGGAGGCTTGGAGCTTACTCCACCACGCTGCTCCAATGTGGGTTGGTGGAGGTGGGTGGGTTAGTGGCCAACCTGCTGTCGGATGTTTTCAAACCGCCCATAAGGCTTCCGACAAGGTTTAACGACTGCTATCTGTCGATAGCAACCGGAATCGACTGCCCAACGTGCCCTCCGAAGCACGGAAACGCGCATTTGATTTGCCACTACCGCGTATTGCTTAACCAAGTTATTGCTTATGAACTACACTAGCCGCCGGGCCATGCGCGCTTCAAGCTCACGAGCTCTACCACCAGTAAATCTACCAAAGTGATGTATTATAATGTGTTGCCTGTCATATTGCAGAAAGTGTCCAACTCGTACGACATGTTCATGCGCGGCGAGGAGATCCTGAGCGGCGCGCAGAGGATACACGATCCAGACTTCCTCACCGAGCGAGCTAAACACCATGGCATCGGTATGTGCAATATCTATACATCTATACCAGAGGTTCCCAAACTATTTTTTCTTGTAGACCCCTTTCAATTCTTTTCTGGTTTCGGTAGACCTCCTTGCTACATGTATATCACATTCCCATATTTCCAATTTTTATTCACGCCTACGTAGACCCCCATCGCGTCTCCCAGTGATTCATGCCAGTCCCAGGGGGTCCATATAGACCACTTTGGGAATCACTGAATAGATAAATAAATAAAATTGGAGTGTCAGTTTGTAATATAAAAATAACCGCTTTTTACTAAATGCATATGTATGTATACACGGTACATGTACCAAAACTACATTTTTAACCATTTTGTCTGTCTGTCTGTCTGTTTGTTCCCGCTAATCTCGGGAACGGCTGGACCGATTTTGACGGGACTTTCACTGGCAGTCTTTTATACTAGCTGCGCCCGCGACTTCGACGACGTCCGGGTGGATACTGAACAATCATAAATTCTCACGCGGATGAAGTCGCGGGCACAGCTAGTGGACAATATAAACGATGTCACAAAGGTTCCATGGTGGGGTCAAAAGTCTTAGGAATCGGCGTGCATGTATGAAGAGAATGATGAAGGTAGACGAGGCACGAGAGGTTTGTCAGAACCGGGATGTCTGGCGCTCTACACTCTCTGCCTACCCCTTTAGGGACCTGGCGTGAAGATACATACATTCAAAGGTTCCAAAATGTATGGAGCTTGGTCCGCACCATGTGTATTTTGTATTTTGTATTTTTACAGATATCAGTAAGATCGCGGCGTACATAGAGTCCTTCCGATTGGGCTGTCCACCACATGCAGGTAATTTTTATTAAATCTTCCTTTAAAAATGCTATTTGCAATGAATATGCATCTACTATTACACTTTATTATGTAATATATTATGTGTGTGTATTATAGGTCGCTCGGCTGAATAAGACGACCATTCGGCTTCTTTGATTTCTCGTTATCTACGGAACCCTAAAAACGGATTGTTTTTGGTCCCTTTTTTTGGAAAAATTCAGTCTCTTTTCCCTCTTTTGTAAGAGCGACTCTGCTAAAAGCCCTGTTAACATCAATGTGAACTGCATGCTTGTTTGCCACTACCATTACATAAAAAAAATCTGTGGGTCCCCTAAAAATATAGCTTTACTAAAAAACTAAGACCCCTCCTCCTGAATATGACAATTTTATAAAATGATATATATAAAAAAATTAATTGTTGTTCGTTAGTCTCGCTAAAACTCGAGAACGGCTGGACCGATTTGGCTATTTTTGGTTTTGAATGATTTTCGGAAGTCCAAGGAGGGTTTAAAAGGTAACAAAACATGAAGAAATTGAAGGGAAAAAGTAAAAACCACAATTTTATTTTCCCATACAAATAGTCCGTATCTATTTTAGCCGTAGCGCTTTTAATACAAGTTATTCCATAACTTAGCAAAAGTTCTAGTTGCGACACACATGAAATTGATGAAATATGCATTAACGCTATCTTATGTACAACTGTGTTTACTGTATAATTGTAAACTGTAATAAGCAAATAAATACATTATTATTATATTATTAAACCTTTGACACATTATTTCATTCTGAGGCAATACGAAGTTTGCCGGGTCAGCTAGTACTTGAAATTTTTATCATTGCAGGTGGCGGTATAGGAATGGAACGCGTGGTAATGTTGTACCTGGGGCTAGATAACATACGGAAGACGTCGATGTTCCCGCGCGATCCCAAGCGGGTCACGCCGTAGACTTAGTTTTATATAAATTTATTATATCTACAATTTTTATATCTTTTGTTTTATTTCTGTCACTTCAGCCCATAGAGAAACACCGGAGGGGAGTAGCCATATGCAGGCTTTCCCCTCTGTCAAAGTACAAGCCCAAATGGCCTAAACCTGTCGCCTAGATGTTTAAATGTGTACGTGAAATTGTTTCTGTATTTTGTTAAAGTCAAGGTGTGAGTTTCGTGGTAATAGACGATTTTTGTAGTGTGCGTGTGTGTCGCACGCATTTCCCCCCGCAAAAAATGACAGACTGTTTTGCATCGGCAATACACGCTATGGTTACTCCCCTCCGGTCCGCCGCGACCGGTGGGCCGCGTTGCTCTATGCTTCAGCCCTTCTTCAGCTACTTTTAGGGTTTCGTATCTCAATAGGAAAAGACTGAATCCTTCTAGGAGGGTTTCTCAAAGCGGGGTACGCGAACCCCTAGGGGTTCTATAAATCGACTTGATGCCGAGTCAGAATTAAGGTTGGAAATAGTCCAAAATTGACTCCATTTGTGACAAGAAACAAGCACACCCATCAAATTAATAGTACTTAGCAAAATATATTTCTTTTGGTAATTTGTTACCTTTTATTGAAATAAAAACACTATTTTCTTGAACAGTAAATTTTAGTAGGGAGGTGTTAATTAGGTGAAGGGTTCGCTGTCACCTGGATACTTTTCAAAAGGGGTACGTGGAGCCGAAAGTTTGAGGAACCCTGCCTTATAAGATCACTTGTTTGTCTGGTTGTCCGTCTGTCACAGACGATGGATTTGGTAATGCCCCCGGAGATGTCATCAGGCTTGCCACCTATTACATGGATCAAAACGTGACCTGTGAATCGTGGGTGGTTATGTGACATGTATGCTTGAATGCATGCATTTACCTCTACCTACCCCTTCAGGGATTACAGGCGGGAAGTTATATTACGTCACGTATTGTAAAGTTCTATGAATGAATATTCAATAGTTCTATGAATTGAAGCGCGCAAAGCCCCGCGGCTGGTGTAGATCGGAAGCGATCTACTCGGTCAAGCGATAGGGGCGTGGTCGGGTGTGTGATGGGTGACCGCTAGTGTCAAATTAAAATGCGCGTGTCCGTGCTTCGGAGGGCACGTTAAGCCGTCGGCCCCGGTTGCTATCAATAGATAGCAGTCGTTAAACCTTGTCTGAGGCCTTATGGGCGGTTTGAAAACATCCGACAACGGGTTGGACACTAACCCTTATCTCCACCAACACGCATTGGAGCAGCGTGGTGGAGTAAACTTCAGGCCTCCCAAGAAGGGGAGAGACTCGTGCCCAGCAGTGGGACGTATCAAGGGTTGCCATTATTATGAATGAATAAGTAGGAAAGATGCGTGGGGATATAACACGGTAATTCGAATTGAGAGATTGTCAACAAAAATCGGCACAAAATAAATAGACCGTCAGGGCGCGGGACGATGTCACCGGGACGGGTAGCATTTCTGCTCTTGATTCCACTCTCGAGACAGTTCTCAATAATCTTCATGATTATAAAATTGCGGGTAATCTTATTGTATACATAAAAATCTATCGCTGTTCGTTAGTGTCGCTTAAACTCGAGAACGGCTGGACCGATTTTGCTAATGTTTGTTTTGAATAGGGTTGCTGAGGATTCCTCTTCCTCATAATGAGGAAGTTCCGCAATATTTTGGGATCCTCAAACGTTTCCGCATCCTCAAAAATTAAAATAAAAAAATCCTCTTCCGCTACCGCTTCCTCAATATTTAAGAGGAATTTATGAGGCATTTTGTTGCGCATGCACGTCGCGTATCGATGGCAACGCACATGCCGCAGCACGGTGCCAGGCCGAACAGGCGAGCGAGACCTTCCCACCCGCCACCGGCGCTGTTCCTTGATTGTTTGTTTTAATTTTATTGACATACATTATTTTGTTTATACGCGTACTCAACTTAAAAATTCGAAATATTCGGGGCTTTACAGAACTGTATCTTTACAATACCTATCTTCTCTTCCATCAAATGTACCAGCAAACGACTTTTTAGCAATGCGATATTGATATGATGAGCTATAAAACCGGTTGTTGGGGAAACAGCGTCCAAATATTTTTTTTACAAAAATTAACCTCCCTGTTTAAAATCAATTTCGATTAATAGTATTCAATTCTTTTATTTTGATTAATAACATTCGACTTAAATACCTAATTAACAAAGAAATAAAGACATTCTTATTTTCATTTCAATTCCTAAATGAAATTGTGTCATTCACATTTTGACTCATCTTTTTTTTTGGTGTGCGTGTGTTTTGTAGGTTGACAGACAAGCAGACGGGCCACTTGATGGAAAGTGGTCACCGTCGCCTATGAACATTTGCAACACCAGGGGAGTTGCCAACGCGCTGCCAGCCCTGAAGGACTCCTTTGACGCCATTTTTGAAGAGCCTCTTAATGTAGCACCTAGGGAACACCTCAGAGGGAAGTTCGTTCCACAATTTACACGTTCTGGGCAAGAACGAACGTGATAACCGCACCGTTGAGCACTGCCAGGTGTCCAGTCGGTGTGGGTGGAACTTCTCTCTTCGGCGGGTAGTACAAAATAGTGTAGGAAAATAGATGGTAGCACCATGTCAAACAGTTCAGCAGAGCACTCACCATTGTAGAGACGGTACAACATGCACATACTCCCAATGTCTCTGCGTAGGCTCAGATGTTCGAGCCTGTCAGTAAGTCCTGAATCGTTAACAATACGAACGGCGCGTTTTTGTAGGGAGTCAAGTGGATCAAGCTAGTATTTGGGGGCTCCCGCTCACAAATGAGTATGAGTAGTAGTAGCTGTCCCGAAGTGAAAGTGAATACTGCCTGGCTTTGTTAAGCACCCCTAGCTTTTTGGATGCCAACTTGGTCTTACACTCAATGTGACTCCCGAATTGCACTTCGTTCGATATGTCAACGCCCAGGATACAGATACTCTTACCAACGGCGATCGGAATGCCCTGGAACTGTGGTGCTACTATACATGGCGTTTTTTAGCGGTGAACGTGCAGACTTGTGTCCTCGAGGGGTTGAACTGCATTAAATTAAGTCGACCCCAATCCGTGACCCGCTCCAGAGAGTGCTCGATTTCAGACACAAGTCTAGTCCTTCTTTCCTCGATAAGTGTCCGAGAGGCATTTGCACGGCTAGTGTAGTGTGCATATCCCGTACTATCATCGGTATAGCAATGAAAATTGGAGTTTTGCTCCAACATTTCATTGATGTGCAGAAGAAAAAGCGTGGGAGATAGCACAGAGCCTTGCGGCACACCAGCGTTGATAGGTAGTCTGTCTGAGCGCTGACAGTCAACTAAGACTTGTATATAACACTCAGACAGAAAGCTGGCTGTCCAGTTCCAAAGCCTCTCGGGAAGACCGTAGGATGGAAGTTTCGCGAGAAGTGCCCTGTACCAGACCCGGTCAAAGGCCTTAGCAATGTCGTTGTGTAGATATGTCACTGAAGTCGTCCTTAACTGCTGGACCAATTTTGATGATTCTTTATCGTATGTGTTTTGAGGATGGTTTAGATTTTAGATTCATAGTAAAAATAATTAAAAGAGCATTTTGTAGTGGACCAACCACTACAAAATGCTCTTTTAATTTTTTTTTTGTATATATATACTTAGTTAAGTAGATAGAGACAGGACAGCGGATTTTAGGTTGGGTCCGCTAGTATTTATATCTTCGTATCATCCTCTTCTCATCTTTCTGTAGCGCCCGGCTGGTGTAGAACGCAAGCGATCTACTCGATTAAGCGGCAAATTAAAATGCACATTTTCGTGCTTCGGAGAGCAGGACGCCGACGGTCCCGGTTGCTATCGACAGAGAGCAGTCAGAGTCAGAGAGTCAGAGTTAAACCTTGTCGAAGGCTTTATGGGCGGTTTGAAAACATCCGACAGCGGATTGGCCACTAACTCTTGCAAGTAACTCCTCCAACCCGCATTGGAGCAGCGTGGTGGAGTAAGCTCCAGACCTCCCCTCAAGAAGGGGAGACTCGTGCCCGTTGCTATTATTATTATGTCATCTGCTTCCTCTTCCTCTTCCTCATAAAAATATCCTCTTCCTCATCCGCATCGTCTAAATTAGCGCATCACAATTCCTCTTCCTCATAATCACTTCCTCAACAACCCTAGTTTTGAACGATTTTTGGAAGGCCAGGGAAGGTTTTAAAGGTAAGAAAATATGAAGAAATTGAAGGGAAATAGTAAAAACCACGATTTTATTTTCCCTGACAAGTAGTCCGTATATATCTAACCTTTGACACATTATTTCATTCTGAGGCAATACGAAGTTTGCCGGGACAGCTAGTTAATAAAACAGTATAAAATGTACGAATAATCATTTATTTCAATACACTATTCCCGTCGGTACCACGTCGGTACCACGTCGCTGGCCACAGCGACTCACCAACCGACTCAGTATTACTGTCAATAATTGACATATGTTTTGGCGCCAATATTCACAAAATGGCGATTGCTTTACATAACAGTGGTCCAATCAAATTCACGCATCGTAAATTACAAAATGTATATACAACACCTTATCAATAAAGTTTTAATTTCAATCGGTAAATGTTAGAAATCATTTTCGTAGTGTTCATAACTTATTCAAAAACAAAAGAAGAATCTATGCAAATAGTCAAATTGATCTAAAATATACATTAATTCACCAATAACACTTTTTTCACATTTAACACCCAAAAAAGAATGACAAGTTATTTAGCAATAACTGTTATTACAATATCACATCGTATCGTTATATAACAGTAAAATCGAACCGTTATTTCAAACATGATTTGCGAACATAACTTTATTTTAATTAATAATTCTTAAACAAAACGCTTAGAAATAAACTTAACTATATTAATACACTTAAGATATAAAGGGTATTAAATAATAGGAAACTGTTTTATAATTAGAGGGCGCAACTGGGGCACAGTACAAATATGATCAGTATGGTAACTACGTACAAAACGTTCGAAATGGCACACTAACACAAACATGCGCATCGACGCACGATGTAGCGAGGGACTCAGTACTACAGCACCGCGAGAACCGCTTAGAGGCCTCGTCGATGCGCATGTTTGTGTGAGTGTGACGTTTCAAGGTTTTGTACATAGTTTCCACACTGTTCATACTTGCATTGTGACTGGGTGTGAGTTAAGTGCCCTAATTAAATTTCTGGTAATTATTATTATTAAGCATTCGGCTCAGAAGTAATTAAGCTAAGAAAATTAAATATATATAATATAAATATTCGAGATGTTTACTCGAATTTCATAAAACAAGTTTTTTTATCTGCCAAACAAAATACAATACTATGTGTTTAACTAAAACAATAAAGACTACAAGTGACGAGACAAAAATTATAATAGGAGCACCCAAATAAGTACCCATGAAGTTAAGTATTATTTATGTTAGTTACATTTACTGGTGGTAGAGCTCCTGTGACGGAGCTCGCGGGCGTAGGCACCACCGCATTACCTAATATACTTGCCGCTAAATGGTAGTGTTCTGCACTGCCGTGTTCCGATCAGGTGGTAATGTACGGCCCCGTTTTTATCGGCACTGAGGCATAACATCTTAGGCCTCAGGAGTGGTAACGTATCTGCATTTTGACTTTGGTCTTTGTGCGAGTGTCTATCGGCTGCAGTCATCACTTATCATCAATATGAACCCACACAAAGACCAGAGGTCAAAATGCAAATGCGTTACCACTTCTGAAGGCTTAAGGTGTTATGCCTCTATCCCGGAAATCGCAGGGCCGTAAAAAAAAATATATTCGAAATCACTTTGTTATTTGAGAGCGGTCCTCTTAATTGTTGAGGTAGTGATTTTTATGCCATATGGCAAACGATCATGCTATCTTTTTTTAGATTAGTGGTATTTTTTATGTAATGAAGGTGGCAAACAAGCATGCAGTTCACATTGATGTTAAGTGATGTGTTCAGCCCATAGACAACACAAAGTTAAGCACTTCATTTGTAGTATATATAACACATTTCAATAAGTACATCTCGAAAAAAATTAAACCTAGTTACAGTGAAATTTAACAAATGCATTTTGAATATTGATAAATAGTTTGCTATTATCATTATTCTGTAAGAAAATGTAATTTAAAAAAATACGTGTTATTTAAGAACAAGTTGCACATTAAGCTTAGGAAATAGACAATCGGCTAGTTTCTACTACGTAGTGCGTTATACACACGTCCGGATTTGGTACGGAGCGGACAGCGGATTCTGTACGCTCCGAATCTGACCGTGTGTGGAGGAGTCCGGCGGATATAATAATTATTAATCGAGTCCGATGCGGACCGCTCGCACGGATTTGGTCCGCGGATTAAATAAATAATAAATAAATAATCTTTATTTCTATATCAAAATGTTTTATGACACAAATAGGCTGGAGTCCCCTTTTAAGCATTGTAAAATGCCTGTGCCAGAGGGCTCCGCTCTTCTAATTTACAATTCTTTCGTACCAGTGATAGAATAAGTTCTATCGAAGAAATATCCGCTCCGTCACATAAGTGACTTATTTGTATGATGTTAAAGTCCAATTTACAATGTTTTGGATGACCAGAAACCCCTTCGACAGCACATAATCATTTTAAATTCACATAATATAACATTGTAAAGTTATATTCATAGTTAAGATTCGGTCTGGCGAAATCCGTTCGAGTGTTACTATTTACTACTATAAGCACTGTTATCGTCTTACTGGCTTTCAATAAGTTATAGACTATTTTGATGTTTCGTTAATGATTATTGGAACACATGTTTATAGGTATATGTATATGTGATATAAATTCTGTATTACCTACTATACATATACTAGTAAAACATATATTACCCTAATTAAGTTAGTGCTCTTGAAATGTGTTTACTTGCTGTACGTTTTAACAAACAAGTGTTACTTATCTTTTTGTGAGAACACATAAATGGTGTAATAATCATTAGTAATTACTTGCACCTATCTAGATTTAAGACTGTTTGTTCAAATAAAATAAATAAATAAATAAAATAAAATAGTTACTATAAGCATCGGTCAAAATTTTATCGAAATGATTTACAAACGGCACATAAGTGTGCGAAAGAGAACGCTCTACGGAGCCGAAAATAGCCGATGTCTCTTTCGTAAGTCGACGAGCAACAGTTCTTGCTGGGAACTGTACATTTATATATTATACAAATCACTTTTACATTATCAGACAAATGACACATTTGTATTCAAATTTTAAAACTAAGAAATTATCTTTCTTCGATCTCTAAATGAAATTAAGTTTTTTCCTTATCAAAGTATTTTTATTCAATGTCACATCCGTTACATATATTTGGCTTTGAAATGATACTGCGAAGTCAAACTTCAAAAATCAAAATTCGAGGTTATATATTCAAAAGAAAAAATGCAATTCTTTGAGTATACAACTAAGCAAGCTTAAGAAAATATATATTTATATATATACAGGGTTAATTGGAATCATAGAGCAACGCGGCCCACCGGTCGCGGCGGACCGGAGGGGAGTAGCCATAGCGTGTATTACCGATGCAAAACAGTCTGTCATTTTTTGCGGGGGGAAATGCGTGTGACATTCACGCACACTACAAAAATCGTGTATTACTACGAAACTCATACCTTTACTTTAACAAAATACAGAAGCAATTTCACGCACGCATTTAAACATCTAGGCGACAGGTATAGAGCCATTTGGGCTTGTACTTTGACAGAGGGAAAGCCTGCATATGGCTACTCCCCCCCGGTGTTGCTCTATGATTGAAATCAGCGCATCACCTCTTGTATTCAGCCTCTACATGCCACAGGTAAAATATAATTTTTGTATGGGAAAACTTAAATTTGAAGAAGTTGTAGAACCAATTTTAATGTTATTGGGTCTGAGGTAGAGAGGCTGCCTGCAAGAGGTGATGCCATAATTTAAGTCAACCCTGTATAAAATTATTGAGCGTTACCTAAGTACATCACAATTTCTTTTTAGTAAAACTAAACACAGACATATCTACGAGTATTAATAGTTAGCGAAAGAATTAAATTAATGTGAACGAGTTCGGAGATTTTTTACATAATGTGGCAATATAGAGTTGTGACAATTTGATAGATTTTCGTCTGTCAAAATAATTGACAGACAAAAATCTGTCAGCAAGAAATTGACAAATATGCTTTAAGGTGTCCATTAGACGATAGGTTTTCCTGTCAGTTTTACTACAGTCACAGCTGTGACTGACAGATAATCTACCATGTCAAGCCATGTAAAGCGGTGATTGATATTTGCATGAAGTAAAATTATAATTCTATACCGCAAACATCATTAATGACTGATGTAATTAAATGATCCTGATATGAGTTTGTAATGAACGCCTTAAATTTAGCCTCATAATATAAACTCATTTTGCAAATTTAATTTCCTCCGCTAACTATATTTGTGGAGAGAATAGAATTTAGAACTGAAACATACATTAGAAAATTGGTCTCATTCCTTGATGTTTATATGATTACACTGTTTTAAGACAAAGAGCAACACCGGAGGGGAGTAGCCATATGCAGGTCTTCCCCTCTGTCAAATTACCAAGTCAAAGCCAAATGGGCCTATGCCTGTCGCCTAGATGTTTAAATGTGAGCGTGAAATTGTTTATGTATTTTGTTAAAGTCAAGGTGTGAGTTTCGTAGTAATAGACGATTTTTGTAGTGTGTGTGTGTGTGTGTCACACTCATTTCCCCCCGCAAAAAAGACAGATTGTTTTGCATCGGTAATAAACGCTATGGCTACTCCCCTCCAGTCCACCGCGGCCAGTAGCCCGTGTTGCTCATGTTTTAAGAGGATAACTATTTTCAATGTATTCATCTCCCTCAGAATGTTAATACTGCCCCGATAACATTAAATGTATCATTGTTGATATTCTCTGTAATATTTGATTATAAATGCTAATATTCAAGTTGTAAAAAATCTAGTATTTGTGAAATAAGTAAGCTACCTACGAATAAGAAATTGGAAAGAAATGTAATCAGTCATAAGAATGTTTTTCACTGATGGTAGAGTTCTAGTTTGGAAGCTCGAGGGTCTAGGCACCAATGCATTACTTAATCTATCTGCCGCCAAATGGTAGTGTTCAGCACTATCGTGTTCAGGTTAGATGGTAATGTATGGCCCTGTAATAACTATCACAGAGACATAACAAACAAAGTCTCAGGGTGGGGAACACCTCTGCATTTTGACCTCTGGTCTGTGTGTGGGTGTCTATAGGCTGCAGTCATCAATTAACATCAATTTTAGTAGGCTTAACAAGTTTACAAGTAACACTCAACCAACTGAAAAAATGTAATGAAAACGGAACACCATATTGTGGGTCCCGACACACGCACTTGCCCACTTTTTTATCGTACTGTGTATGAGTCACTCTATCCAATCACTTATTCATAGAGTCTTAAAGCACAGTTCACATAACAATGACATATCAATATCGCAAAACATTCAAATAAAATCTAAGATTACATTCTATTCACCCCTTCGGCACCAGTGGACCCCAACCTTTTTTAAAACTTAAACGATAGAGATAGCACAACCTTTGAAAAGTAGTTATTTTTTAACATTTATTTTATAACTAGATGACCCGGCAAACTTCGTATTACCTCACAATGAAATAATGTGTCAAAGGTTTGATAGATACGGACTATTCGTATAATGAAATTAAATGTAGAGATTCCCGTGGGAATAAGTGATTTTCCCGCAGTAAAAAGTAGCCTAAATGCTGGCCAGGCTTAGTATCTATACACCACAAAAAGTTTCATTCGAATCCATCCAGTATCTTCGGAGATTAGCCTGGACAAAAAGACAAACAGACAGAAAAAAAATTTAAAAATCATTGAAAAGTGTTCTAATACTATTTTAACATCGCCCCCAATTGGTTTTTCGTAAATATATACAATGTACAGACACGCGGATTTTACTGTTTTATTATATGTATAGACTGTTTATGATAAAGACAATTTCTTACGAGGATATTCTTATGTTCCGGTGCGCAAAACATTTGTAAATGGAAAATTTTACACCCTTCTCTAACTTAAACAAATTTGTTAGTTACCCTATGTTGCACCAAGATTTTTGTTAAAGTTAACGTTATTGTAACATTTCACATCCTTTTCTAACTTAAAGAAATCTGTTAATGTTAGAGAAGGATGCGAAATGTTACAATAATGTTTTCACAAATATCTTGGTGCAACTCAGCCTTATTTTTTTTTTATGTAATGGGCGTGGCAAACAAGCATGCAGTTCACATTGATGTTAAGTGATGACTGCAGCCTATAGACACCCACATGAAGACCAAGGTCAAAATGCAGATGCGTTACCACTCCTGAGGCCTAAGGTGTTATGCCTCTGTGCCGGAAATTACAGGGCCGTACATTACCACCTGACCGGATCACGATAGTGCTGAACACTACCATTTAGCGGCAAGTATATTAGGTAATGCGGTGGTGCCTACGCCCGCGAGCTCCGTCACTGAAGCTCTACCACCAGTAAAATTACTTATTACTTATTAGAGAAGGATATAAAATCTTACATGAATAATAATCAAACCTAAGGCACAAGGACTTTTACGTATACTTGGAGTAGTTCGCGTTAAAATGTAATAAGATGCACCAATATTTGAATGATAAGCACCTGAGGTTTTATGTATGTGTCATTACAAACATTACTATTGTATCATACAGATATAATGTCAAGCACTGATCATGGGCATTTTAATTAATATATCTTGTTACTATTTTTTCATGAGCAACAGTTTAATTAGTGTGATTATGCTTTGTTGCAAATCAACTCAATCAAATTATATTTTTCGTGAAATAATGACCCAAATCAAAAATGTAACTGGAAATCAGTGTTTTTGTGACAATTCTATCCAAATCTCTACAAAATAAAATAAATTACAGGTGTAATTCCAAAATGTTCATATTACTAGCTTGTGAAACATGCACTTTTAGAACGCTGTGTTTTACACATATTTGAATAAATTTAGAGCTGGGTCATTCTTTTACTAAAACGGATTGTTTTTTTTTATTTTTTATTCTATTTTTTAAAGGGGTTTTGTATCACGACATGTCAACCCCATCGTACCCAATACAAACTTAAACCATTACTGATAATAATATAAGGAAATATAAAGAAAAATGTTAGTGGCGAGGAATTAACTTACATAATTCTTTTGCGATTTCTGCATTTGGATAAGCAAAAATTTCCTGAAGAAGGCCAACATTCATGAAATTTAAATTCAGTTCCTGCGCTAGCAACATTCTCTCATTTCTGTTCCGTAACTGATAGTTTGATTGAGTTGTCTTGAAATTGCCAAAAATTATAATTAAAATAACTTTCTCGGTGTCATTTTATAGATAGTTTAGTATGAAAAACATGTCCAGTAACCAAAGCAAGAACTATTTGTCATGACAGAGAAGCTGCGTTGTATCGTCGATGGCATGACAGTATTAGTTTATAGGAAAATAAAATGCATAAAAAGCTATATATTTTTAAAGGTTGAAGACCACTGGTGTGTATTTTAATATGAAATCTGACAGCTATTACGTAATTCTACTGTAATTAAATTTGAAAGTTTGTATACCTATTTGTTTGCTATCAGTAAATGATTCCAAAAATTACAACCAATTTATGTAGTCAAAAGTTTTGAGAAGCTTTTATTGGCTTGTTTGCTTATTTAATAATAATAATACAATGCAACCCATTACAAAGTAGATCAAAATTCTCGAAAGGGCCTCTACATGTTGGACCCGTGTCTCCGCGCAAGCCTAACAAAGGTCTGGAGTTCAAATTGGAGCCCGTGCTGACGAGAGAAGCCTCTAGAGCCCATATTAAATACAATAAACACATAAAATATAAAAATACAATGATATACTAAGATTATTTTGTTCAATCTGGCAACCGAATTGACATCTAATTAATTATTCTGCTTTAATTTTATAATTTTAGGATCTTTTGCATTGTAACTGCCTCCATAGCTTAGTAGTAAGCCACTACTGCATACTGGGGACCTGTGTTCGATTCTCGGTTCGGGGTTATCAGAGATAAGGATATATTATCCTTCTAGCTTCCAGTTGAAAATTAGCATTGGGCTTTGACCTGACTTATGCTGAATTGGAATCTATTTGGTGCGGCCGTGAGATATATAACTTAGGTATTACGTATATATATGCATACAGATTGATTGAATGCATGTTTTTACCACTGCCTACCGCTTCGGGGAATACAGGCGTTAAGTTACGTTTTTGTATTGTTCTGCGGTTTGATGTGAGAAAATTCAACCTGTACTATACTTGGTATAGTAGAAATATGGATTCTGAAGGAAGATCAAACAGATAAGCAGTTGTTTATGACTTCAATAACAAATAGTTTATTTTTAGTTCTTTTGAGAGACAATGGTCTAAATCAAAATGAAACATAAACCTACAGTGCACACCCTGTGCACTTTCAAAATACATGGAAGATATTGTTGAAAATATATCATTTTTAGTTTTGTATAAAACAAAAAAAGAAAATCTGAAATTCAATCGATAGAACAACATATTGTATATTATGAAGCACAAAAGTTGAAGATATTACCAGACTTTATTGATAGTATAATAGTATGATAGCTATGCAACTATGCAAATTATGTGTATTAATCAAAGACATTAAAAGAAATAGACTGATAATACACACATTTACTCAGAAATTTGTTACTAACTTTTTTTTAGTATCAAAAGATATACTGGTCATTTGTGTAACTGTTCAGTTTTGACTTTCTATAAACCATTTTTAACGGTTTATATCTTAATATTCGCTTGGCTTCTAAAAGTTGACGTGCATGGGTCACGTGACCGCTCGTTGGTCGTTTATTGTGCACATTGTCAATCTATTTCATCTAATGTCTTTGGTGAAAATATACAGCTGCTAGATACATAGCAAACCTTAACTTATGGTCAATATGACCTTATAAACTACGACCCCAAAATAAATTGAAGTTAGGAAACCTTTACCCACGGTCACTTTACACTATCACTTGGTTCACTTTTGCATAAAACACTTTTCACTTAGTTTAGGCGAATAAGTTTTTTAGGTCGTGCTCGTACATGGCAATGACGAGCATTATGCCAATGCCAGACGCCAGGCCCATCAGCTGGAGGATGCACTGGCAGAGCGTGCCCTCTTTACTGTGAGACGTGCTCAGTTCTGGCATCTGGAAAAGAGAGAAAGATGTTTTTTTTATGTTTATATGGAATGAATTAATTTTGTAATCGTTTTTGAAAGAAAAAAGTAAATCTTTTTTCGAAATTGGACGGTTTTATTTATAGTTACCCCGGCGATTGGGACGTGAGAATGTTTGCAATGTTTTTAAATGTCCGGAAACTTCTTTTTCTATGCAGCGAAGATGGCAAAACAAACATGCAGCTCACATAGATCTAAAGTGATTACTGCAGCTTATAATTTCCGGCACAGAGGCATATCACCTTAGGCCTCAGGCGTGGTAACGTATCTGCATTTTGACCTTTTTTTAAATAAAATATAAATTAAGATATTTTTTAAAAGATTTTTTTTACAAATATTTTTTTTTCAAAAAATTTAAATTCACATATAATTATAAGTTACCATGTCAACGAGCGCAATATACAGGAACATGCCGGCCGCGACGGCGAACAGCCAGCGCGTGGCGGAGGGCGCGTGGCCCGTGTTGCTGCAGGCCTATACCTTACCATGTCGACGAGCGCGATGTACAGGAACATGCCGGCCGCGACGGCGAACAGCCAGCGCGTGGCGGAGGGCGCGTGGCCCGTGTTGCTGCAGGCCTATACCTTACCATGTCGACGAGCGCGATGTACAGGAACATGCCGGCCGCGACGGCGAACAGCCAGCGCGTGGCGGAGGGCGCGTGGCCCGTGTTGCTGCAGGCCTATACCTTACCATGTCGACGAGCGCGATGTACAGGAACATGCCGGCCGCGACGGCGAACAGCCAGCGCGTGGCGGAGGGCGCGTGGCCCGTGTTGCTGCAGGCCTATACCTTACCATGTCGACGAGCGCGATGTACAGGAACATGCCGGCCGCGACGGCGAACAGCCAGCGCGTGGCGGAGGGCGCGGGGCCCGTGTTGCTGCAGGCCTATACCTTACCATGTCGACGAGCGCGATGTACAGGAACATGCCGGCCGCGACGGCGAACAGCCAGCGCGTGGCGGAGGGCGCGTGGCCCGCCAGCACGCCGCACACCATGCCGGCCAGGCACAGCGCCGAGGACAGCACGTTGTAGCACACGGCGCGCTTCACCGACATGCCCGCTTTAAGCAGGACTGCAAAATCACCTGAAAAAAAAATGTTAAACTCGCGTCAGAACACTTGATCCTGATCGAAAATGCGTAGAACGGAAACGAGTCCAGAATAAACCCAAAATTTGGTGGTCATGAATGCACAACGTTAATATTCAAGTTTAAAAATAATGTTTACACAAAATATTTTATTTTAATTAATACATAGCCAATCTATTCCTAATTAATTGTATTATACCACTACTACTGCGCTGGGAGTCCTGGGTTCGATTCCCGGGTCGGGAACTATCAGAGATAACGGTTAAAAATCCTTTATCTCTGGTTCTATTGGGATTTTTCCATTTTATGGAAGTTTCCCAGTACTTCGGAGTTTGGTAATGTACCCGGAGATGGCAACAGGTTCCCCACCTGTTTCATGGGCCAAAACGTAACCGGCGAATCGTGGGTGTGTGCATGTATGCTTGAATGCATGCATTTACCTCTGCCTACCCCTTCGGAGATTACAGGCGTGAAGTTACGTTTTTTTGTATTAATAACTTTGTTAAGACTGTCAAACGCTATTAAAACTTCAGATGAAAAGTTCCTTATTTGAATTAGAAACTCACCTAGTTCGTGCGGCAATTCGTGGCACAGCACAGCGATGGCGGTGGAAAAGCCACCAGCGATATTCGACGCAAACGCAGCACCTGTAAAGAAAACATTGCGCTAGTATTAAAAAAACACAGTATGTACGTACGTGAGAAGTTATGCTTCTTTAGCGTAACCATCCAATGCCTATCTATACCAGAAATAAAACAAAAAAGATTTAATATGTAACTTCAGACTGTTCCTTGTATCTGTTTAGCAAACAACTTCAGAATGTAGCTTTTATCTGTCGGTGTGCGCGCGCATCATTTTGTTCTAACCTACTATGGTAGACCTTTACTGGTGGTAGAGCTAAATGGTAGTGTTCATCACTATCGTGTTCCGTTCAGGTGGTAATGTACAGCCCTGTAATTTCCGGCACAGAGGCATAACACCGTAGGCCTCAGAAGTGGTAACGCATCTGTATTTTGACCTTGGTCATTGTGTAGGTGTCTATAGGCTGCAGTCATCGCTTAACATCAATGTGAACTGCATGCTTGTTTGCCACTTTTATTACATAGGTGAGTGTGTGTGTGTGTGTGTGTGTGTCACACAAATTCCCCCTTGCAAAAAATGACAGACTGTTTTGCATCGGTAATAAACGCTATGAGCTACTCCGGTCCGCCGGTTGCCCGTGTTGTTCTACGGTGTAAAGGATATAAGTGACTCACCTATCGCCATGCCATCGGTGAAGTTATGCAGACCGTCGCCCATGATCACCATCCACGCCACTGAGGACATGGATGACGGCGGTGCATGCACGTGTCCGTGCGCATGGGAGTGACCGTGGTGCGCACGTGAGTGCTCTCTGAGAAGAATAAATTATTGTGATGTTAATAAATTCGACAATTTTATTAGACTAGACCAGAGATTCCCAAAGTGGTCCATATGGACCCCCTGGGGTCCATGGGAAACTCGATGGGGTCTACGTATATGCGTAAATAAAAATGGGATATATGGGAAAGTGATATAAATGTTAGCAAGGGGGTCCACCGAAACCAGACAAAAAATTGAAAGGAGTCTACAAGAAAAATAGTTTGAGAATAAATGTCTTTAAACCTAACCTAAATAGTTTGGGAACCTCTGGACTAGACATTAGACTAATGCTCGTTTACACCATCGACTCCTAGCTTTAAAGAGTCCCTTAAGCAGCCTTCCTGAAGCAGCAAGTGAATCATTTGGGTCCACGAACAATAAGAAATCTATTGTAGCGAATTTCGTTTTTCACCCCATTTTCGGCATACATTAATCTTTATTTATTTGAGAATAAAATGCAGACTGTTTATTAACTACATATATGTATAACTAACTATCGATAAAATTTTTTTTTTCTTTATTAGACAATTTTTTACTGTTTGGTCTGAGACAAGAAAGACTTTGAATTTAACACATTTTAACATTTTAAGAATCATCATCAATACTCATTACCTACAAACTTGCCTCTAAATGGTAGTGTTCAGCACTATCGTGTTCCGGTTAGGTGGTAATTTACGGCCCTGTAATCTCCGGCACAGAGGCATAACACCTTAGGCCTCAGAAGTGGTAACGCATCTGCATTTTGACCTTGGTCTTTGTGTCGGTGTCTATAGGCTGCAGTCATCACTTAACATCAATGTGAACTGCAAGCTTGTTTGCCACTTCCATAACATTACAAAAAAAAATCACAAAATTTACTCACCTAAGTATAACTGTATAACTATCGCCATCCTTCAAATCTTTAGCGCCCTCTTCTTTATGTTTGATATTATTCATTTCCACCACAGCCGGCGTCTCGGACTTCAAAAGCCAGTCTTTCGCCGTCGGCTCGCCGTCTTTACCTTCTCTATTCAACACATTAGAAGACACAACACTGACTGAATTGTTCCTTTTAGCTTTAGGACTAGGCGGCAAACCATCTCTTAAATGATGATCATCGTGTGTATCTGTATCTATTTCATCATAGCAGTAAGGGTATTCTGAATACTTGTGTTTACATGTCTTCGTTGTTGGATCACCCTTTTCCTCTCTCTTGAAGATCTTGAGAAGGGAGTTTGATGTATTCGATACGGGCGCCTTTGAGCCGCCTGAGCAATTGCCAACAGTTTCATCTTTCAAAACCCGAACTCTTGAGGGCAGTTTATCGTCTTCCAGCTTCTGACGGCGTTTTCTCCATTCAACGACAACTGTTAAGCCTTTCTCCGTGAAATAAAAGAATACTACTCCAAGCATAGCCGCCAAACCCTTCCACATCCCATCGTCGTGAGACGTTGCTGGAACGCTTTCGTGGCCGTGATCGTGGTCGTGTTCTAATGGGCTCATAGCGTGAGGCATTAGATGCAACAACGCGTCGCCGCATAGCGTGCCAACGGCCAGAGCTACTAAGAACTGGAGTAGATGATTATAGTAAGTCTTATGCATTATAGGTATAACTGCTACTCCTAGTAGACCACAGGCACTGATCGCTGTGATACTTAGAGACGAGTATAACCAAACAGCGAACATATTTTTGGAATAAGCGTTTTCATGTTTTCTCTCTTTCGATTCTTTGGCTTTCACTTGTCTACTGGGCAAGTTTTCTATTAAACAGCCGTACCTTTCTATGGAGGTGTTGGCTAGTTTTTGGTACAGGAGTATGGGGCAGATAGCTTGAAGTGTGCTCTCTGTTATAAGTGGTGTGTGTTCCGTGTGTTCTCTAACTTCGGCGAGGGCGTGGTCGCCGTGATCATGCTCACCGTGGTCGTGATCACTGTGATCGTGCGGTTTTAACCTTGTGTTCACTGTTGTGATTAGTTCTGCGCTGCTTACGCACTGAAATATAATGTTTGTTAGAATTTAAGGATGATTGACGGATGGCAGTTAGTCTACCTGTGTTGCGTTACCAAAACTAGACCAGTGACTAAACAGAATAATTTTACTGTACAGAATAATAGTGAACTTTAGAAATTAAAGAAATAACGGAAAGAAAAATTATACTTCGGGCAGGAATCGAACCTGTGACATCAGGATAATCAGTCCAGCCGCTTTACCACTAAGCTACCGAAGTCCTACACCGATGCGTCAAATTTTTCTTTCCCTTTTTTATTTTTAACCGATTTAGCTTCGGTAGCTTAGTGGTAAAGCGGCTGGACTGGTTATTCTGAGGTCGCAGGTTCGATTCATGTCCGAAGTCAAATTTTTCTTTCCGTTTTTTTTTTTTTTAATTTCTAAACAATTTGTGCCGACAGTCATTTTGCATTTTTGTATATGCAGCTTAACTCTGACTAGTTCGAAATGAATTATAACGGTTATGCGTGAACGGAATAGGCAGAAATTAATGCCAATCATGCAATGCAGTTGGTCAATCGCAACTAGCCACAGTTTTGTCTCGTTACGGATTTTAAAATAATTCGATTTGGTTGATTCAATGAAGTCTAGTTAAAGTGTTTATAAAATTACTATATCATAACACATTTTACTGGTGACTGACTGACTCTCTTACAGCGGCTGCGAGCTAGCTAGAGAGAACAGGCGCCAGCGCAATACCTAATGGTACATAATAAATAATTATTGACATCAATCGTTCTCCTATCAAAACACCGAAGGAGCCATTCAAAATCTACTCAAATAGAAAAAGTCTAATATCCCTAGCTACCTCTGGAATTGGAATAGCTTAAGGCAAGCCAGGGAGTTTTGGCGGGAACCTTGAAAGATGCGTGTGGTGCTTTCATTTTATTTCATTTTCTTGGTGTATTTTTGAGTTACCTATAATAAATAAAGTTCTTGGCATTTTGTTTGATACATGCTTATTGCAGTGCTCGTGTATAGTGAAATAGAATAACAGTGCGAAAACACGTTCTTTCGGGTTGCCCCCAAAACTTCATTGTAAATGTTCTGGTAAAGTAGCCATCGCTTTACTCGAATTACTGTGACTGACTGACAGACTGATAAATTGACTGACTGACTCTGACTCTTACGTTGCTTATTACGAATACTGGCAATATGCACAACAAGCGATGCCACTAAATTAAAAAAAAGTCAAGCCAGTAACAGCACTAACATTAGTATAGAGTTTTGGCGGGAACCTTGAAAGAGGCGTATGGTGCTCTTATTTTATTTCATTTTATTGTGTATTGTTAAGTTATATTGAATAAAGTTGGTGGCATTTTGTTTGATATAGGTTTATTACAGTGCCCGTGTATAGTGAAATACAATAACAGTGCGAAAACACGACCTTTCAGGTTGCCTCCAAAACTTCATTGTAAATGTTCTGGTAAAGTAGCCATCGCTTTACTCGAATAACTTCACTGTAACTGTAACTCACTTGACTGACATATTATACTTGATACTTACATATTATACTTGAAGACTATATTATGCTAACTTTTACGCTGCTTAAATAAATACGAAATATCGTTTTACTTAACACTGGCAATATGCGTAATAGAAATGCCATAATAACAAAATAAAAAAACATTAGTATAGAGTTTTGGCGGGAACCTTGAAAGAGGCGTATGGTGCTCTTATTTTATTTCATTTTCTTGTGTATTGTTAAGTTATATTGAATAAAGTTGGTGGTATTGTGTTTGATATAAGTTTATTACAGTGCCCGTGTATAGTGAAATAGAATAACAGTGCGAAAACACGACCTTTCAGGTTGCCTCCAAAACTTCATTGTAAATGTTCTGGTAAAGTAGCCATCGCTTTACTCGAATAACTTGATTGTAACTCACTTGACTGACATATTATACTTGATAACTTATATACTTAATACTTACATATTATACTTGATGACTATATTATACTGACTTTGACGCTGCTTAAATAAATACGAAATATCGTTTTACTTGACACTGGCAATATGCGTTATAGCGATGCCATAACAAAAAAAAAAAAAAAAAAACATTAGTATAACTTACATTAATAACATCCTCCTTAGTCCGCCCATAAAGGTACTCTTTACTCTCAGTCTTCTGAACGCCACCCTCAACCATCTTATGAAGATCTAAACCCTCGAGCATACGATTGAAACCCTCTATATTCATCGTCATACTCTCAGAGTCGCCGTACAAACTGAAAATCTGCTCGACGTACGCCGTTGGATCCACTTTCCATACATCACGCCTCTGCCTTATCTTCTGCAACTTCTGGTTGTAGCGCAACCTCGACTCTATTCTCCGTTTCTCTAGGTCCAGTGTCGCGTGTTTGAGTTCTTTTATCGTCGGCTCGTAGGAGTCCACGTCGGTCTTGAGGTCGACATGTGAGCCGCATGTGTGTGCAGCACAGAGCATGCAAAACATGCAGACTGTCACCAGGTGGTGAGACATGTTGGCTTATAATTCTTTTTGGCTTATTGGCTGGTCATGTCGTTATCTGTGGGCAAAAGAGAAAATACGTTAGATATGCAGCAGTGGAAGTACATATACAGATTGGTTTAATTTAGAAATACCGAACGTATGAAGAATATTAACTGCCTCAGTAGCGTAGCGTAGTGGTAGCAGGCCACAACTACTACGCTGGGGGTCCTGGGTTCGATTCCCGGGTCGGGGACTATCAGAGATAACGGTATAAAATCCATCATCTCTGGTTCTATTGGGATTTTTCCATTTTCTGGAAGTTTCCCAGTACCTCGGAGATTGGTAATGTGCCCGGTGATGGCAACAGGTTCGCCACCTGTTACATGGGCCAAAACATAACCGGCGAGTCGTGGGTGTATGCATGTATGCTTGAATGCATGCATTTACCTCTGCCTACCCTTTCAGGGATTACAGGCGTGAAGTTACGTATAAAGAATATCGAAATTAACAACATCTATTAACAAAACGTCGAACTTTTAAATGAATAGTATATTTTAAAAGAATATCATTATTCGAAATTCAAACCATTCAAGGTTTGAATTTCAAATAATGATATTCTAAATGTAAGTATGATAGTATTATTTAGAAGAATATTTCATAAGTATCATTTTATAAATAAGTTATTAAAAAAAAGTTGTACAGTCACCAAAAAAAAAAAAACCAAACATTCCCAACCAACGAACTAGGTTTTTAAGTTGCTAGGTTTTTTTGCTGACAGTATCAGGGATGGCAAGTGTGGCAACGCATATGAATTTTGACCTCTGGTTTTTGTGTGATGTCAATAGGCTGCAGTCATCACTTAGCATCAATGTGAGCCAAATCTTGACGACAAAATCAGTTTTTTACATTTCAATGGGTCAAACAACTTCATTCAGTTTAATAATTTATTTCATACTAGCTGTTGCCCGCACCTACGCCCGCGTGGATTTCGTTTAAAAAGTATAAACAAGCCTAAAAGCCTATGTTCTTTCTCAAAGTCAACTCTATCTCTGTACCAAATTTCATTAAAATCGGTTCAGTCGTTTGGACGTGAAAAGGTAACAGACAGACAGACAGACAGTTACTTTCGCATTTATAATATTAGTAGGGATAGTAGGGATAATAAGGCACCTGGAGAACACTTTTACATCGTCATTTTTTTTAAACTAACCTAGAGTGAATAACCACTAATAATAATTTGTTTAGTCTTATCTTGCCGTATGTAAAAGAGAGTATGGAACATTCTGTTGATACCTATCTTTATTATTAAGTATTTTTGGACTATTATTAATTTATTTACTTAGACATATTAATCAACGTATCAGTTGTTATTCGCTTTAATTTTATATTTGTAATTTGACCTATCACAAGCAAATTCTATTATTTCCAAGTGATTAAATGAATTTTTGAGTTTGAGTTTAATCAAAAGCACATAATAAATTAAAAAGAAAACAAACAATTTTTTATATTAAGGCAAGCATCAATTATTTACAAATTTCTCCATTTCCCCATTTCAAAAGAAACTGAGAAAGAAATGTCATGGACATCCTAATAGTTTTGACCTGTCCTTGTATCAATTAACAGTTCGTCTGTTTATATAATCGATCATCGTAACCAATCTGCATTGTTCCGCTTGCTACCGTTATTT
Source organism: Macrosoma leucophasiata (assembly GCA_036365455.1). Classification (NCBI taxonomy): domain Eukaryota; kingdom Metazoa; phylum Arthropoda; class Insecta; order Lepidoptera; family Hedylidae; genus Macrosoma; species Macrosoma leucophasiata. The sequence goes on from JAWQUS010000015.1 coordinate 7,983,023, forward strand.
CATTACTCTGGTGTTTCAATTTATTTTTAAGTGTTATAACGGTCTTGTTAAGTGATTATTGTGCCTAATTAGTGGAAATAACTGTTTAGTGCTCGCAATGGAACTAAAGAGTTGGGAATGAGATTAAAAAAAATTGTGATACTTAATAGGTACGTTCCATTAATCGATCGCAATGAATTAATGAATTATTTATTTATTCGGGTAAATTACACCCACACAAGAAAATACATTAAAATTAATACAGAGGGAATGTCAGAAAATTAATACAAATAATTTGAGAATAACAACACCAAAAAAAAAAATTAAAATTATTATTAATTAAAATCTTTTTTTAATGGTGGTAGAGCTCCAGTGACGGAGCTCGCGGGCACCACCGCATTACCTAATATACTTGCCGCTAAATGGTAGTGTTCAGCACTATCGTGTTCCGGTCAGGTGGTAATGTACGGCCCAGTAATTTCCAGCACAGAGGCAAAAACCTTAGGCCTCAGGAGTGGTAACGCATCTGCATTTTGACCTAAGTCTTTGTGTGGGTGTCTGTAGGCTGTAGTCATCACTTTACATCAATGTGAACTGCAAGCTTGTTTGCCGCGTCCATTACATTAAAAAAAAAAAATCATCATGATTTAAATTTTCCTATAAGCTAAAATCGTAATAAAATGTTCAAATAAAAATATTCAAAATAGTAGGTAACATGATAAAAAAAAAATAATAAAAATTTGCAATGACCGCGACCACGACCGCTGAAATTACCGTTCTACTAACGTAAAAAGGCCACGGGCGCTGTAGGCGAGTCTTATAAGTGGAACTGTGTTCTCGCTAAATGGCGGCATAGTGAAATCGTTTCTTTATTCGAATTTTGTTGAAAGACCACTCCGACCCACCAATATTTTGTGAGCGATGCGGTCGCGGGCAGAGACGTCGTCAATGGCGTCGTGACCACGGGCTTTTGGTGGAACGATACAGCGGGCGTTCAGTGGAACGTGGCCAATAACTGTTTAGTGTTTGCAATGGAACTAAATGAGTTGAAAATGAGTATTTACTTCGTTTAAATAATAATATTATTCAATATAATATTCATAATAGTTCCCTTTTTTGTCTATGTAGACTTCGATTAGTAATAATAAATAATAATGGCAACCCTATACGTCCCACTGCTGGGCACGAGACTCTCCCATTTTTTGGGGGGAGGCCTGGAGCTTACTCCACCACGCTGCTCCAGTGCGGATAAGGGCTAGTAGCCAACCCGTTGTCGGATGTTTTCGAACCGCCTCTATGGCCCCCGATAAGGTTTAACGACAGCTATCTATCGATAGCAACCGGGACCGACGGCTTAACGTGCCCTCCGTAGCACGGAAACGTGCATTTTAATTTGCCACTAGCGGCCACCCATCACACACCTGACCGCGTCCGTATCGCTCAACCGAGTAGATCGCTTCCGATCTATACCAGACGCGGGGCCATGCGCGCTTTATTAAAAAAAAATTGTACAAAATATTTTATTCGATTAAGGTTTTTTAGTGTTAGTGAAGATTTCTATTTTGCAAGAACACTAATTAAACAAACTTTAACAAACAGATAAGTGTTGTGTGAATAAATTAATCATATCAGTATCATCTGGATTACATAGTGACTGGATTATAATTACAAACCATTTTAGACTAATTCGTTTGTCATTGACCTAGAACGTTTTATCTTTACTTGAAATACATTTTTGTCTTAATTCCGGAAACTGCTCTTCAGTAAACGTAACCTCACGCCTGTAATCCTCGAATGGGATAGGCAGAGGTAAATACGTGCATTCAAGCATACATGCAAACACCCACGATTCGCCCGTGACGTTTTGGCCCATGTCACAGGTGGCGAGTAATGGCGAGCCTGTTGACATCGCCGGGCACATTACTTCGGGTATCTACTGGGAAACTGCCAGAAAATTGACAAACCCCAATAATAAAGAATATAGAAATAAAGGATTTCAAATCATATCGTATCATAAAAATTTCACTCTCATTAGTTTTTCCAATCGCATACCAATTACCCTACAAGTAGCTAATTGTAAGTTTTTTTCAGTCTGATACAATTTTTTTTTTCGAAAAGAGCTTGTCAGTATCCTGGCAGGAAATTGAAATAAGCAATATTTCTTTTATTTGCTAGTTATTAATTAAATTCAAAAGGGCCAAATAAGCTGCGTTGTGTCTTCGATAGGCCAAATACTCGTATAAGTACGCTCGGCCGCAGAAAACGGCCAAGACAACCTCGTCCAATTGATTCGTCTCACTTTCAGGCACTTAATGAATTATGAACTGATATAAAATAAAACAACAACGGATATTTAAAAAAACGTAACTTCTCGCCTGTAATCCCCGAAGGGGTAGGCAGAAGTAAATACATGCATTCAAGCATACATGCAAACACCGACGACTCGCGGGTTACGTTTTGGCCCATGTAACAGGTGGCGAACATGTTGCCATCTCCGGCCACATTACCAAACGCCGAGGTACTGAGAAACTTCAAGACATTTAAAGATAGATTTTTTCAATTTTATACAATATTCTTTACTTTAATCGAATTTCGATGAGAATAATAAAAAAAAACTTCAGACCCAAACTTTTTAATTTTTTCGAAAAATTACTTGTCAGTCCCCAGACCGGAAATGTTGAAAAAATACTTGTCAGTCCCCAGACCAGAAATGTTGAAAAAATATTTTGATTATTTTTCCGCCATTGTTATTACAATAGGGTCAACGTAAAGGCTACAAGTGGGCTCGTCTACAGCACAAGACGACCTCGTCCAATTGATTTGTTCCGCCGTCAGACACCCAATGAATTGTTATAAATTATTTCGCATTAACACATGCTAGTGAAATAGATTTTATTTAAAGAAAAATGGAAAGAAAAAATTGACTTCAGGCGAGACTCAATGATGGCTGGCAATAGATGGCGCTGCTGCTACCATAAAGCAATGCAATAAATGTGAAGGAATGATTTGACAAATCGGGCAGGACTTCAGTAGCTCAATTGGAAGAGCGGCTGGACTAGATTCCCAGTAGGCCGCGAGTTCGAGTCTCGCCTGAAGTCAAATTTTTCTTTCCATTTACCCAATGAATTATTCACCGATAACTACCATTATTGTGTCATGTATTAAAAAAAATCTATACTAGACATAGAGCAACACCGGAGGGGAATAGCCATATGCAGGCTTTCCCCTCTGTCAATGTACAAGCCTAAATGGGCATATACCTGTCGCCTAGATGTTTAAATGTGTGCATGAAATTGTTTCTGTATTTTGTTAAAGTCACGGTGTGAGTTTCGTAGTAATAGACGATTTTTGTAGTGTGCGTATGTGTCGCACGCATTTCCCCCCGCAAAAAATGATAGAGTTTTTTGTATCGGTAACAAACGCTTTGGCTACTCCCCTCCAGTCCGCCGCGGCCGGTGGCCCGTGTTGCTCTATGATACTAGATAACTATCTATGTACTGTGTAGACATACATCTGCGTTAAGTAAAAAGCTGTAATTTTTATATTACAAACAGACACTTCAATTTTTTTTTATGTACCCTGTAATTTCTGGCACTGATGCATAATACCTCAGGCCTCAGGAATGGCAATATCTACACTGAAATCTCTGGTTTCAGGTAGATGTATAAAATATATGCTACAGTATTAGTTACCATAAATGTGAACTGTACGCTAGTTTGCCACTTGACATAAAAAAAAATAATTGTATAGATTTATAAATGTCAAGGGTGACATTTTTTGTACAAATAAAGAAAAAAAAAAAAGGAAGTTTGTACTATTTAAAGATAAGTACTATCTAACATTACAGAGCAATTGTAAACTACAAATAAATTACGTACAACGAGCGTTATCGCAACAAATTATGTAATTAGTGTAATAGCCATGCAGTAGGAGTGCATCAACAATGCGGCCATTGTGTGTAGTAGGATTCTAAATTCAACTCCAGAGCTGATAAGCGACTAAATAAGTAGACTACACCAACCGACGATTACAAACTGATGACTAGAGCGAAAGTTACATCGTCTCTAATCGCATATGTCTTATGTATTCTCCAGCAACGCCCAAAGCTAACTAACAGGGATATTTCTTAGGTAGTTGTGTAAATTGTGTAAAAATATTTAGGCTGCGAGGCTGCGAACTCTCTCATAGCCCGGTGGAGTAGACTGCGGCCGTGTCGAGATGAGCCACCTACGTGCGTCCAATGATAAAATTCCATTACTTCTATGTATATATACTTTCGGAGAAAATCGGTTGGAACAAATGAACCGAATCTCATCACTCAATCTCACTTTGGCAAATATCAAGTATCTTTTTTCCGAAACAAGAAACAGAAAAAAAACCGTGGTAGATATATGAAGTAAAATATACCCAGTTGTAGACCATTTTCTGAGCAGTATTAAATACTAGTCTTATACGTATAAACAATAATAAACATATCGGCAAAATATTTTTTTCTGTTAAGAATAAATTCAACGCATTTACGTTGGGTTATGGGGGAGGGGTTGAAATCTAACCAGAGAGAGATGGGTTGAAAATTCGTTAAAAACACCTTACGTAATTTATGGCTTCCCCGTGAGTCCGATACTCGGTTTAGGGCGTTGCAAGGGGACAGAGGACATATGCGGTTAGGGACAGTGTATTTTTTCGCTCTAGTCGTCGGTTGGTGGTAACCAGACCAGAATAACGATGCGCGCTAGGGTCGAGCTGGGGCCGGGCGGTCTTTGTGTGGCTGTCTTTTGGCGAGTAATTATCACTTAACATCAATTTGAACTGCATGTTTGTTCGTCATCATAATTACATTTTAAAAAATCCGGACTTGACGTTATCCCGATTATTACTCATTTTTCTGGATCCCAAGTAGTTAGTAGACCTTTCAAATAAACTATATTACGAACCGCTCCGACAACACATTAAGGTTTTTTCATATCTGTACACGAAATTATAAAAAAAAACGTAACTGCACGCCTGTAATCCCCCGGTTTTGTACGCGAGGGCGCCTTGGTCGGGTATTAATCAATGGGCAATTGGCACAGAGAACGGACGAAAATTTTATCATCAGTATTAATTCAAGTTCACTTTTTACGAGAAATTACAATGGAAGTAAAACAGCTCAGTCAAGGATACCAAAAACTAGTTTAGACCGAAATAAAACGGGGGAATGTTTTAAAAATAAAACCATGCATAAGTTTTCGCGCGCAAGTTCAAGGAAAATGGCGGAAGCGCGGGAAACATTTTTTGTGGGTGATGACCGCAATGCATTCAGCCTATTTATTTCGAATGTATGACAATTGGTTTGCAGTTGTTCCTAAGTTTGTAATCGCAAGTAGGTATATTTATGTATGCGCGAAAAGATTTTTTTATAACAAAGTAGGTTGATGTTATCTGTTGTACTCTGACCTCCAATACTATGAATAATTATATGTTACTATTTTTTCTAATGTAACGTAACTTCACACCTGTAATCCCCGAAGGGGTAGGCAGAGGTAAATGCATACATTCAAGCATCACACCCACAATTCGCCGGTTACTTTGTGGCTACATGTAACAGGTGGCGAGCCTGTTGATATCTCCAGGCACATGACCAAACTTCGAGGTACTGGGAAACTTCCAGAAAATGAAACAATCCCAATAGAACCACAGATAAAGGACACACCATTTTCTCTGATAGTCTCCGACTCGGGAATCGAACCCTAGTGTAGTAGTAGTGGCCTGCTACCACTAGGCTACTGAGGCAGTTCATGTTCTTATGTAACGAAGGTGGAATAACAAGCATGCAGTTCACATGGATGTTAAGTCACACCGCGGACACTGCGCCAAAATTCCATACAAACGCTTAATTTGGTTTCTACGAGTATTACACAGACATCATATACACGCGCACCTGTGTGCGTAGCACGTACAAAATACCAACCGTCGCCCATAAGAGGGGAGGAGGTTGGGTGATGCGAGCAAATCGGGCGGGACATTGAAGTGTCCATTCTATACGTAGTATTATTACATATTCTCTGGTTAAGTAAAGACTGCAGCCACTAGACATCTGCAAAAATCAGAGGTCACGGAGTTTTGAGCCCTCGTCGACCTTGACAATACTTTCTTACGTACCAAAATCGGGTTGCAAAATAACAAAACTGAAATAGATACACCGGTGACCTTAGCGACGCCCGTGCCGTTTCCACAAAAGTATTGTAGTCCGAGAGCCGACATTTGACATCTATCCCTTTCATTCAATTGATAGATCACTACAGTGCTCAACAATAAATATTGCACATCGAGCCTAGGAAGGAGACTTCGGCTTATTTCGGGTCTGTAGGGCGTTACCTTTTTTTTTTTGTAATGAAAGTGGCAAACAAGCATGCAGTTCACATTGATGTTAAGTGATGACTGCAGCCTATAGACACCCACACAAAGACCAAGGTCAAAATGCAGATGCGTTACCACTCCTGAGGCCTAAGGTGTCATGCCTCTGTACCGGTAATTACAGGGCCGTACATTACCACCTGACCGGAACACGATAGTGTTGAACATTACCATTTAGCGGCAAGTATATTAGGTAATGCGGTGGTGCCAACGCCCGCGAGCTCCGTCACTGGAGCTCTATCACCAGTAAAAATCTCATGCGCATCGTACCAATTTGACGTTTGTCAACCATTTTGAACAAGTTTTGACCAATACCGGACTGTCAGTGCTTACGTAGGCAGTGTGCAACAGAGATAACGCTCTACGAAGACGAAACGAGCCGATCGTCTCTTTCGCAGGCTCGATGTGCAATATTGTTTTTTTTTTTATTTAATGGAAGTGGCAATCAAGCATGCAGTTCACATTGATGTAAAGTGATGACTGCAGCCTATAGACACTTGCACAAAGACAGAGGTCAAAGGCCTTAGGTGTTATGCCTCTGTGCCGGAAATTACAGGGCCGTACATTACCACCTGACCGGAACAGGATAGTGCTGAACACTACCATTTAGCAGCAAATAAATTAGGTAATGCGGTGGTGCCTACGCCCGCGAGCTCCGTCACTGGAGCTCTACCATCTAAATTGTTGAGTACTGTACGACTTTTTTTTTATGTAAGGAAGGTGGCAAACAAGCATGCAGTTCACATTGATATTAAGTGATGACTGCAGCCTATAGATACCCGCACAAAGACATAATCCGAACACACAACTACTTATTCGTTTTTGTAATATTATCAAATATAGCATAATATATTTTTACTGGTGGTAGAGCTCCAGTGACGGAGCTCGCTGGCGTAGGCACCACCGCATTACCGAATATACTTGCCGCTAAATGGTAGTTTCAGCGCTATCGTGTTCCGGTCAGGTGGTAATGTATGGCGCTGTAATTTCCGGCACAAAGGCATAACACCTTAGGCCTCAGGAGTGGTAACGGATCTGCATTTGAACCTTGATTTTTATGTAGGTGTCTCAAGGCTGCAGTCATCACTTAACATCAATGTGAACTGCAAGCTTGTTTGCCACTTCCATTACATATAAAAAAAAAACTAATGTATCAAAATAAGGAACCAAACTAATCATAAAAGCCATAGAGCAACACGGGCCTCCGGCCGCGGCGGACCGGAAGGGAGTAGCCATACGCAAGCTTTCCCCTCTGTACAAGACCAAATGGTGCCTGTCGCCCAGATATTTAAATGTGTGCGTGAAATTGTTTATGTATTTTGATAAGACAAGGTGTGAGTTTCGTAGTAATAGACGATTTTTGTAGTGTGAGAATGTTTCACTCGTATTTCCCTCCGCAAAAAGTGTCAAGACTGTTTTGCATCGGTAATAAACGCTATAGCTGCACCCCTCCGGTCCGCCGCGACCGGCGGGCCGAGTTGCTCTATGATAAAAGCAAATATAATTAGAAGCATAGGGATGACATTTGTATGTATGTTGTTTTTAATGTGACGAATAAATACGTGTATTTTATATGGCATTTACTTTGCGGAAAATATGTTTAAGCATTATAATTCTGATATATAAATAAATATCAAGGTGTTTGCTTTATAAACATGTTAGTATTGTGTTTTATCTCACAGGTAGGTAAGCTATGCGAAGGTAATATCACCGTAATAGTTAGGTATTTTCGATCTTAACAAATCAGGCTTCTATTTATTAACTCATCTTAGGAGGTCCTGGGTTCGATTCCCGTGTCGGGGACTATCAGAGATAACGGTTTAAAATCCTTTATCTCTGCTTCTATTGGGATTTTTCCATTTTCTGGAAGTTTCCCAGTACCCCGGAGTTTGGTAATGTGCCCGGAGATGGCAACAGGTTCGCCACCTGTTACATGGGCCAAAACGTAACCGGCGAGTCGTGGGTGTTTGCATGTATGATTGAATGCATGCATTTACCTCTGCCTACCCCTTCGGGGATTACAGGCGTGAAGTTACGTTAACTCATCTTATAAATTCTAACAATATAATTATAGACTCATAATATATTATATTCGAACGGTGTTAAACAAGCGTACAGTCACACTGATGGTAAGAAAATACTGCAGCCTATAGAAATCTACACATAAACCGGAGGTTCAAAAAGTAAATGCGCTGCCGCCCTAAGTTGTTTTGCCTCTGTGATAGTTATTACGGGGTCATACATTATCCGGGTCACGATAGTGCTAAACATTACTACCCTACTGAGTTTTGTTTTGGCAGGTTTTTTCTCAGTAATGTGGGCTTTGAAACTCTGCCATTGAATGACAAAGAATGTCTCATATTATTTCGTTTAGTCTTATCTTTCCGTTTGTAAAAGAGAGTATGGAACATTCTGTTCATACCTATTCTAATTATTAAGTACTTTTGGACAGTTATTTATTTTATTTTTGTTTACTTTAACATATTAATCAGTGTATCAGTTGTTATTCGCTTTAATTTTATATTTGTAATTTGACCTATCACAAGCAAATTTCATTATTTCCAAGTGATTAAATAAATTTCGAGTTTGAGTTTTTTCTTTAGCTACAGATATATCTCGAGCTCCGACACTGTAACTCTCCTACCAGTAAGTAATAAATAAACAAAATAATATAAACAATAGTATTTGGCACCGTCTCTTGGACTAAGTTCCCTCGCGTGCCACTACACCCATTAAATTTCCACCACAATACACTGACATACAACGAAGTGTTATTTATGGGTGTCTTGATAAATTGAGGCAAATTGTTGTTTATTTGTTTCTTTTATTTGATCACGCAACGAAAATAAACAGCGGAACTTATCCTAAACCTATTTGTAGAATTCCATAACTGAAGGAAGAAATTAAAAAAAAAAACGAATAAAAAAAACTGAATAAACAAAACACACTCTAAAGCGAAAAATAAACTCAATTCGATAATTCCATTTTAAGAGAAAAAAACACGTAAGCTATTAATTATAATAGGACAATTACTTTAATATTGGCTATGTGCCTACCTACCAACTCAAAGGTTTGAAGGACAAACTGGTGGTAGAGCTTCAGTGACGGAGCTCGCGGGCGTAGGCACCACCGCATTACCTAATATACTTGCCGCTAAATGGTAGTGTTCAGCACTATCGTGTTCCGGTCAGGTGGTAATGTACGGCCCTGTAATTTCCGGCACAGAGGTATAACACCTTAGGCCTCAGGAGTGGTAACGCATCTGCATTTTGACCTTGGTCTTCATGTAGGTGTCTATAGGCTGCAGTCATCACTGAACATCAATGTGAACTGCATGCTTATTTGCCACGCCCATTACATAAAAAAAAAAACAAAAACAAAAAAAAATCCAAATCGGTACAGGCGTTTTAAAATTATCGATGAATATACATATAAAAAAGAATGCGACGAATTGATAAACTCTTCCTTTTTGCGAAGTCGGTTAAAAAAATTGCTCTTAACTTTTTTGTGTTAAACGAGACTAACAAGCATGCAGTTCATTTACATTGTTGTTAAGTGATGACTGCAGCCTATAGACGTCTACACAAAAACCAGATGTCAAAATGCAGAGATGCGTTGCCACCCTTGAGACCTTAGGTATTATGTCTCTGTGATAGTTATTACGGGGCCATATATTACCATCTAACCGGATCACGATAGTGCTGAGCATTACCATTTAGCGGCAGATAGATTAGGTAATGCGGTGGTGCCTACGCTCTCGAGACACTGGAACACTACCACCAAAAAAAACCCTACTGAATGTGGTAAGTAAACGTGTAGAGAATGACTACGGCCATAATCAAACTATGCAGCTCAGAAGTCAGAGCACTATACCACATCGCGGACACTCCGCCAAAATTCCATACAAACGCTTAATGTGGTTTCTATTACACAGACATCAATCAGTGACGTGTATTTACACACGCACCTGTGTGCGTAGCACGTACAAAATACCAACCGGTGCCCATACCGAGATAGAGGGGAAGGGGTCGAGTGATGCGAGCAAATCGGGCGGGAAGTCGAAGTGTCCATTCTATACGTAGTATTATTACATATTCTCTGACTATACTGAAGCGAGAGCATGTAGGTCACGAAGGTCTGAAAGCTATAAGGTAAGCCAAATTCAAGTATGTTTTTACTAGTAACACTATATTATAGATATGCCGGTCCGCCGCGGCGGCCGGTGGCCCGTGTTGCTCTATGTAGATATGGAACCATCCAATCATCGTCATCTTCCATATGGATATTCATTATCATAAGAAATGAAGAATATAAAAATTACTGAAGATTGGTTGTTAAAGGACTTGAATTCATGTCCGTAAAACGTATTACTTAAAAAAAAAAACAATATATAATTTTTTAATATTTTGGACCTTGGACTTACCCGAACATGTTCAGACTTTTTGCAAGCTATTTTAGGAATAGCAAACACAGGATGTTTTTGATTCGTATTTCGAAAAATATTTATATTGCCCAACGGAAGTCAAAAACCGTTATCGAAAATCATACAGTCCCTCACAGTACAGAAAAGGTCAAGAAACTTTCAAAGAGGGGTGACATGACAAGTATGATAAAAAAACTATAAAGATATTCTTTGATTCAGCTGAAAGTAATACGTCGGTGCATAGAGGTCAAAGGCCCTACCGTATCACCTGTAGTGATTCCCAACTATGTCACATAACGATCGGTTTAAGTATGAAAAAAATATTTTTGGAGTTAAGATGCAACATGATTTGTATGTAAGGAAAGTTGCAAGCAAGCATGCAGTTAACACTGATGTTAAGTGATGATTGCAGCTTAACGACCAGATTTCAAAATGCAGATGCGTTGGCGTTCTTGAGACCTAAGTTGTTGTCTGTGATAGTTGTTACGGGGCCATACATTACCATCTATCTGGAACACGATAGTGCTGAACTACCATTTGGCGGCGGATAGATTAGGTAGTAGGTAGTGCAGTGGTGCCTACGCCCTCAAATGGCAATTCTTGATCCGTCCCACTGTTGAGTACGAGTCTCTCGCCTTCTTGGGAGGAGACCTGGCTTACTCCACCACGCTGCTCCAATGCGGGTTGGTGGAGATTAGTGGCCACAACCCGCTGTTGAATGTTTTCAAACCGCATAAGGCCTGCGACAAGGTTTAACGAATGCTATCTATCGATAGCAACCAGGACCGACGGCTTAACGCGCCCAACGAAGCACGGAAACGCGGGTTTAAATTGCCACTAGCGGTCACCCATCACACACCCGACCGCGCCCGTATCGCTTGACCGAGTAGATCGCTTGCGATCTACACCAGCCGCGGGGCCATGCGTGCTCCCATTGATCTGTACCACCAGTAAAAAGCTTCCTATGAATTGAATGTAAATTTATGTGTCCAACTCTTTTTACTATCGCTTTAGGGAGTCAAGAACACATGCGCGCGCGATATAAGCGAGGACCGGTTCGTGCGCGCATCTGCCGAGATTTGGCCCATATAACCAGGATGGTTGGTGGGGCCATGGGAAGGTTCGTCGAAGGTCGCTTTTTCGTTTCATTATCTGTCAAATCACAACAATGCTAAAGTTTTCAGTTCAAAAGAGAACTTCACAGAATTTTACAACAGAAATATTTAAAAGCCTTGCAGAACCGAATCATTGTTTAAATCAACACAAAAGGAAACAGTACAGACAGGGTTAATAAAGGAAAGTGTCCGTACGTGCCCCGCCGTTGTACAGACCAACGCTGGCCGTTTTCCCTGTAACGATCATTTGGACGATCATTGTCGTCACGTACCACGCACTGATACAGCGAGACCTCGGAAACTCATTTGACCCGCACGAAAATGGATAAACCACACCTTGTGAGGTTCAAAATTTTGATCAGGGTCGCGAACGTCTATCGAAAGAGTTTTTGGGTGTGTTCAGAAAAATTAAAATCTTACGAAACTCGTTTGTCTCGTTAGCACAAATTTAGAAACGGCTTAATGACGTATTAGTATAGCCAGAACCATCGATTTCTCAACCTAGAACAGACTAACCATAACCCGATATAAAATTTGGGGGCTGTGTCATAAAAAAAGGCTTTAATTAAAAGTATTCAAGTCGATTTTCCAATGACCTTAAAAGAGTTCATGTTCACTAGTTCACTACTATTACTATTCGGTGCATGTAGCACAAACGTGGTAATCACCCAAAGCTCACACGTTTGAGTTTGAAATTATCACACAAATATATCAAGCCTCACAACGTCAATCAATAAAAAATAGCTAATCCGCACATAATCGCCTCAACAGGTTAGTGGCACAAACAAACAACATTTATCAGTTTCCTGTCGGCGCCTGCGCCTGCCGAAGAATCGGTAATCGGAAGTAAACAAATGAAAAAAAAAAACATGTACAATTTCGCAATGTTTGCAAAGCGATAAAGCGATCGTGACTCGCACACTTCAGAGTGTGCGACGAAAATAGGTTTCTTTTTTGGTTCCATCGCCTTTGAGGAGTTTTCTAAGACTCTGAGGGGTTAAGGTTCGATTTATTTAGATACAGTACGCGCAAAACGCATTTGCGTATATGAAGTTAGTCGCAGCGAAGAAGGTGTGGTTATGGTATAGAAGAGATACGCGAGGAGGAAAATGTGGCTGTAATTTGCTACGATCTACCTTTGAAACTCGCTTTCTGTCTCGTCGTGTGGTCATCGCCAGCAAAAAGGAAGGTAGGTATTACTGGTGGTAGAGGTCCAGTGACGGAGCTCGCGAGCGCAGGCACCACCGCATTACAGAATATACTTGCCGCTAAATGGTAATGTTCCGGTCAGGTGGTAATGTACGCAGAATGCAGAATGTGGGTGTCTATAGGCTGCAGTCATCACTTAACATCAATGTGAACTGCATGCCTGTTTGCCACAACTTTTACAAAAAAAAGACTGGCACAAAGTTTACGCAGGCAACATCACTCAATGGGATTCAAATTTTGCACGTACTGTACACCGGCACACCACTAGTCGTGATTGAAGCTCTTGTTGAGCAAGACAATTGTTATAATTCTCGCGGTACGAAAGTCCAAGAAAACTCTAAGACATAAACGAGGAGAAAAGCGGTCGAGTCGCAGTTCCTCCCCGGCTACCTGAATCCGCGTCAATTTTTAAATGTTTATTCGTTGCGGCGATGGCCAACGTGGTCCCATAGTCTGAGTCTTTTAGAACGTGCCTTGGACGTCTCCTTTTGGATCGATCAAAAGGGTTGAAGATAGCGCTGCGCTGGAGGGAGTAGCGGAAGTATGAGAAAGCTTTTCTCGCATCGAACGACACCGAGAAGGAACACCTTTTCCCTTTTTCTCCTCAAAAGATAAAACTTTTTTGTTTATTGGGCTTCTTCTCTTACGTAGAAATCCCTTTATGAGTCACCCGATCAAATCCGGGATCTTGGATCTAAAGAGACAGTAAATATTGACGAAATTGAAATCTATTGTGCAAGACTGGCTATTCCACTTTTCATCGCCATCGCCGTCACAGCGTAGGCTGTGTTCAAGGTTTTGCAAACAAGACCTGGCAGAATTCCAATTTCTCCTAGCCTCCATAGGCCAAGGTTTACAATTGTATCAAGAAATATAAGTCGTATACTAATTGCAGTAAGTAAAAATAAAGCCTCAATGACAATGAGAACTTGTCTTGGGAAAACACAGAGCTTCGTTACTGATAGTAAGGGAACCCAAAACGGGATTTTTGCAGTTACTCAAGCGTGTTGTATTAAAGATATGGGGGATAGCATGCACTCTGTTGGGTTGGTTATCGGTACCAAATTAGAGCGAGATATAAGAGAGAGCCCGTAGAACAGTCCCTAAAAAATTCATAACATCGCTACGATCTCACTTCTTCCGACTTCACTTCCGATTCGTCAAAATTTTGTTTGAGCACATTTAACACCTTTCCAGAATATAATGACCTTTTCGCAAAGAAAAAAAAGATACGCAAGAATGGTCAGATACACAGAAAGGATGTTGATTGAACCTGATCAAAACTCCCATCTAAAATTCTGACGCTTTGAATACAATGAAGCTTGTGGCGGATCCCTAAGGAGCCCTATCTTAGATTTGGTGGAAATACTCAACCGGGTACAAGGTATCTCCCATATCTTAATCTGACGCGCTCGAGAAACTGCAAAAATCCCCTCTTGGGCTCCCCTATGATAACAAAGGCAATCGATTCATTATTCGACGATAGCTATCAATTGATTTTAAGATTACTGCGTTTCCTTGTTACGCTAATTGGATAGTCTTTCAACGATTAGGTATACTCGATGTTTATCTATAGAAGACTTCCCTGGTAGATATTATCGCTTTACTAAATATCAGATTGGTAGAGCTGCAGTGACGGAGCTCGCGGGCGTAGGCACCACCGCATTACCTAATGTACTTGCCGCTAAATGATAGTGTTCAGCACTATCGTGTTCGGGACAGGTGGTAATGTACGGTCCTGTAATTTCAGGCACAGAAGCATAACACCTAAGGCCTCAGGAGTGGTGACGTATCTGCATTTTGACATTGGTCATTGTGTGCGTGTCTATAGGCTGCAGTCATCACTTAACAACAATGTGAACTGCATGCTTGTTTGTCACTTCCATAACATAAAAAAACAGACCTATATGGACTTGAGCGGTGGTATTTGTACCAGAATTAGGGTATGTCACCTGTCTCTATACTCTGATACTGATCAGGTTAACATAGATATCGCGATTTAGGAAATTACGCACTTCCTTGCTTGTAGTCATTCTTTGTAGTTCTGTCTCCCTAAACTAAAAACATCACATTCCTGCGTGCGTATGATGTACTAAGTCGCAGAGTCGCAAATTTTATTATTCTGTTTATAAACGTAAATCTGTTTCTCTGACGACAAGCAATTAGACAAGCTATAGTTATGCTTCATGTAGCAAGAATAGGTAGGTACTAGGTATATCAGTGTTATGTTTGAGTGAAACGAATCGAAAATCCTTCGTAATGACGGAACTGTCCTATTACGATTATCGTAAAGAATTGTTGACAATTTTGATTGACATTCATACATTCAAACTTGTCAGTTCTAGTTTAAGAACTTCTATGTCTATTGTATACTACGCATAAGGTTGTCAAGTGTCGAAAACAGTCTTGTATTTCTACGTACAATACTGTTTAAGAACGAAAATAAAAGTTAGCGTCCAAAACACATAAAAATAAAGTCTTACGCCCTCTTACGGACATAGGAACGTAATAAGTACAAACGATCACGAATTCTGAATCGCGCTTGTGAAGTTTTCCGGTAAGTTGCTTAAAAACCTATACGTAAACGTCTATTTGGTTGGCCACCAGGCGCTGCCCAAACTGTTCGGCAAACCGAATTGAGAACCTCCGAACCTGGAAGTCGGTTAAAAACCGAGTGTAAATGTGTAACTCTTGTCTATGTTATCGGAAACAGACACTCAAAAAACAAAATCCGCCCATCGATAAGCCACTTCAATTATCAATAGATAAACGGCCGTTATCTAACGACGAACGTCGTAGCACCGCCGCTAACGCCGTTACTGCTGATATGAAAAACAAGTGTTTATAATTTTACCAGGTTCTGATAATGGCATATATTTAGTGGAAATTGAATAGCCTCACACTGAGGGCGGAGTTCACCGACATTCAAGAACCGGGCAACGTAGGCAGGCATCCGTTTACCGAATACTTATTATAAGCAGATCGACTTTTACTCGATACTGCATAGACTGTGACAGTTTCTCTTTTTTGTATGTTATGAAAGTGGCAAACAAACATGCAGCTCACATTGATGTTAAGTGATGACTGCAGCCTATAGACACCCACAGATAAACCAGAGGTCAAAATGTCAGATTGATTGACAGATGCGTTACCACTCCTGAGGCCTCCTCGATAAATAGACTATCTAACACTGAAAGAATTTTTCAAATCGGACCAGTAGTTTCTGAGATTAGCGCGTTCAAGCAACAAAACAAACTATTCAGCTTTATAATTAGTATAGATATATTAGTATTTAGTACTAGCTGACCCGGCAAACTTCGTATTGCCTCACAATGAAATAATGTGTCAAAGGTTTGATTTATACGGACTATTTGTACGGGAATATGAAATTGTGGTTTTTACTATTTCCCTTCAATTTCTTCATATTTTCTTACCTTTTAAACCCTCCCTGGACTTTAAAAAATCATTCAAAACCAAAATTAACCAAATCGGTCCACCCGTTCTCGGGTTTTAGCGAGACTAACGAACAGCAATTGATTTTTATACATATTTAGTATAGATATACCTCCGTAATAATATAGGACTCATAAATACCACTGAAAATCAACTTTAGCACCAAACAATATGACATAAAAAAATCAAAATTCAAAGGAATCCCATTCTTATTTCTAATGAATTAAAGTAGTTAAATCAGTATGGAATTCATATCAGTCTCAGTTTAAAATCCAAAGCAATATAACCTCTATTACCAAGATGTAAGGTTGGACTGTGTTCAGGAAAATTGCGTCATAGTTTATTTTTGGGTCAGACTGAATCACTTGTAACGACTGACAACGGCTAACAAAACGTGATGTATTCGTTAGGTTAGACATTGAAATATAATAATGTATTGAGTTGAAAGTGGACTTTGGTGTTTTGGTGGCAAAACTAGCAAATCGATTTAGCCGATTCGTGGTTTGGTCAGAGAATATGTAATAATACTACGTATAGAACACTTCGACGTCCCGCCCGATTTCCCCGCCTCACCAAACCTCCTCCCCTCTTATGGGCGACGTTTGGTATTCTCGACGTGCTACGCACACAGGTGCACGTGTAAATACACGTCACTGATTGATGTCTGTGTAATAAGAGACCAAATTAAGCGTTTGTATGGAATTTTGGCGGAGTGTCCGTGGTGTGGTGTTGGTCGTGAAGTTTTTGTCGTACTATGCTGCATATTTGGGATTAGGGTTACCAGGCGTCCGGATAAAGACGAATATAGTTACGCGGGTTGCAGATCGAAAGCTAAGCTAACTTAGTTAAGCTCGCATAGCTGACGCACTTTTTCGTACTAGCTTGCATAGTTTGCAGTCTGTACAGAAGTACGAAAAACTAGCTAGGCGAGCTAAGCTAAAAAAAAACAACCAGTGTCCAGCCTTTTTACCCAAATGTTCGGCCAAACTTGCTGCTCTGCCCGGCTATAAGGTTTACCGACCTGGCAAGTGGCAACCCTATTTGGGATGATGTAAGGCCTACGAGATTAGAGTCAAAGCACACTATCAAATATTATAATTTTCCTCAAAATCATGATCAAATATATTAAATGTAAATTGTACGTTTTATAATTAATATATTATGTGTTTATTTTGTACATTATATTTTATGTACATTTATGGTATTCAAATATTAATAATATTCTTTTTTCTTCTAAATAATATTTTAGCAGCGCCATGAAATATGTTCAAACAATCAATACTTGACTGGTAGAGAGCGTTTTAAGCGTCAAGTCCGCCATTTTCACTATGTTTTAATTGTTGCAATAAATAATAGATAATTCCGCCAGTCACGTTAAGTTCCCCTTAATATAAGACAAGCCTTATACTCGAAGCATCTAATTGGCACATTTCCAAACGTCTGAAAACATTGGATCGGAAAAACCCAATCAGCTCTAAGCTTCTGAAAATATGTAGGAAGAATAAGAGAAGTTTATCGAAGCGCGCATGGCCCCGCGGCTGGTGTAGATCGGATGCGATCTACTCGGTTAAGCATTACGGGCGCGGTCGGGTTTCTGATGGGTGATCGCTAGTGGCAAATTAAAATGCGTTTCCGTGCTTCGGAGAGCACGTTAAACCGTCGGTCCCGGTTGCTTTCTATCGATTTACGTTAATCTTTGTCGGAGGCCTTATGGGCGGTTACAAAACATCCGACAGCGACTAACCTAACCTAACCCGTATCTCCACCAATCCGCATTGGAGCAGCGTGGTGGAGTAAGCTCCAGGCCTCACCCCAAAAAGGGGAGAGACTCGTGCCCAGCAGTGGGACTACTATAAGAGCTAGAGCTCCAGTGACGGAGCTTGCGGGCGTAGGCACCACCGCATTACCTAATGTACTTGCCACTAAATGGTAGTGTTCAGCACTATGGTGTTCCGGTCAGGTGGTAATGTACGGCCCTGTAATTTCCGGCACAGTGACATAACATCTTAGGCCTCAGGAGTGGTAACGCATCTGCATTTTGACCTTGGTCTTTGTGTAATGGAAGTGGCAAACAAGCATGCAGCTTACATTGATTTTAAGTGATTACTGCAGCCTATAGACACTTACACGAAGACCAAGGTCAAAATGCAGATGCGTTGGTAACGCAGCAACTCCCGAGGCCTAGGTTTTACGCCTCTGTGCCGGAAATTACAGGGCCGTACATAACCACCTGACCGGAACACGATAGTGCTGAACACTACCATTTAGCGGCAAGTAAATTTGGTAATGCGGTGGTGCCTACGTCCGCAACCTCCGTCACTGGAGCTCTCCCACCAGTGTTTTTTTTTATGTAATGAAGGTGGCAAACAAGCATGCAGCTCACATTGATGTTTAGTGATGACTGCAGCCTATAGACACCCACACAAAGACCCGAGGTCAAAATGCAGATGCGTTGCCACCCCTGAGACTTTAGTTGTTATGTCTCTGTGATACGTAGTTATTACAGGGCCATGGCTGGCTGTGATGCTCTATGAACACCACAGACGTAGTAATTAAGTATGTATGTATCTTCACGCCAGGTCCCTAACGGCGGTGGGCAGAGTGTGTGGAGCGCCAGATATTCCGGTCCTGACAAACCTCCTGTGCCTCATCTACCTTCATCATTCTCTTCATACACGAATAATGAAGTTATGAAGTATTCACCTGTATGAAGAGAATGATGAAGGTATTCAAATGTTGGCGGCATTTTAATTAACCATTGACGTGAATATGCGAATTACCAGCACTAATTAATTTCATACAACCTAACGTTAGACAGTTTTTCATCTATTTTCATCGTCGTCTTTCGAGTCATTAGTCGTAAATGTCAAGTCTTGGCAAAATAAATGAACCATCTACATAAGCTGGATGTAAAGCCTGGCGTCGACTATAGCTGAATCGAAAAAGTCGGGTCTTATTTATGTCTTACTAGCGACCCGCCCCGGCTTCGCACGGGTACAATGATTCGGGACGCGACGCGGCTAGCCCTTCTTTGAACTTATTAAAAAAAAATTAATAAGTTCTAAAAGCATTCGAATATCACTAACCTTTGTCCGCTAAGCTAAAACTCGTGAATAGATGCAGTTTCATACTAAATAAATTGAGTCAAATTTCTTTGATTCGACTCGACTCAGCTAGCCTAGTGGACGCTGACCATAACGTGTGATTGCCATTAATTGGCAGTATTGAATACGTCGTATTTTTTTATGTATTACGTAGTTCGGCGCTACTACGTCTCAGTCCTCGGTTAATTAATGATGAATGGTCCTGTTTACTATAGCTGACATTCACTGGCACAAGAGATTGCTACAGATCATCTTTAGGACCGATCATAGAGCAACACGGGCCACCGGCCGACCGGAGAGGAGTAGCCGTTTATTACCGATGCAAAACAGTCTGTCATTTTTTGCGAGGGGCAATTTGTGTGACACACACACACAGAACAAAAATCGTCTATTACTACGAAACTCACACCTTGTCTTTAACAAAATACAAACACAATTTCACGCACACATTTAAAAATCTCGGCACACTTGGGCTTGTACTTTGAGAGAGGGGAAAGCCTGCCTGCATATTCAGTTTATTCATTTATTTCATATAATTAGGCTCCTGGAGAGCACTTTTACATCGTCATTTTTTTTTTAACTAACCTAGAGTGAATAACCACTAATAATAATCAAAAACACATAATAAATTAAATAGACATTGAACAATTTTGTATAATATGGAAAGCATCAATTATTTACAAATTCCTCCATTTCCCCATTTCAAAAGAAACTGAGAAAGAATGAATTTGGTCGTCATAATAAAGGTTATTCACTTGGCAGAATTCCAAGGGCAGTCAATACTGAGAAGAATTCCGCCACTGAAGAAACTCAGTACAGCTCTTTTGAATATAAACTTAAATCTAATATGGCTACTCCCCTCCGATCCACCGCGGCCGATGGCCCGTATTGCTCTATGCGATATACAGATCGCTTTTCACTGAGATCTTCCGCTTTTTAGCACAGTCCGCGCGACACTTAGCCTGGGTTGCTTCAAGATATTTGTTAAAGTTATTGTTAATGTTACATTTCACATCCTTCTCTAACTATAACAGATTCGTTTAAGTTAGAGAAGGATGAGAAATGTTACAATTGTAGAAATTAGTATACAACACTCCCAAACTTCTTCATACACCCGACGTTTCGGTCGCTTTCCAGCTACCGTGGTCACGGGCTGACTAATTCGACGATGTTCAGCCTGGTCTTATATAGCTGAGACAGAACACAACCCTAGTGCGATGTAAACTACTAGTGGCGCCATCTATCGATAAATTACTGAAAACTACGTTGCCATGTCATGCTAGCGCCACCTACAATGTATGAAGCTCGCGAAAACCTACGAAAACGTTAAATGTTACAATAACAAATATCGTGGTGCAACCCAGGTTTAGTGAGATTCACAGACCGCAATACGACTTTACTTTGAACAAAGTATGCTTAGAACTGACAGTAAAGTATGAGTTTTGATAGCGTTCCAAAAAACGCACAAGAAGGACGATCCACAACGAATCAATATAACGATATCGCCCATTTAACTCGAGCATCAGAATCGCCAGAGTTCAGGGCCACAAGATATTTAACATTATACGGGTCAGACGGACAAAAAACTGTCTGTCCTTCTATCACACACCATTGAGCCGTTGAAGTGTTTGTAAAAAGGGGGAAGAGGGAAGAGGCCAAGGTAGGATCAGGTCAAAATAACTGATACTAATCGATAGAGCGCCCAAAATTACTCAATGAAACATTTCTGGAAAATAGCTATCGTTCAAAAAAGGACATCTACGCTTGTGTGCTCGCCTATATGAGTAAATTCTCTGCCCCTGGTGCTCCCCACTACGTGATGCCCTAAACAATTGCTAAATTTGCTATAATATAGGCTAAATCGGAACTGCCTACAGGGATCTCCTTTAGGCAGTTGCGTAATGTTATCTCAGTTTGGGAGCTATCTGCACTTGCCGACTGCTTGGAAATTAGTGACGTGTAGATTTTTTTTTTATGTAATGGAAGTGGCAAACAAGCATGCAGTTCACATTGATGTTAAGTGACGACTGCAGCCTATAGACACCCACACAAAGACCAAGGTCAAAATGCAAATGCGTTACCACTCCTGAGGGCTAAGGTGTTATGCCTCTGTGCCGGAAATTACAGGGCCGTACATTACCACCTGACCGGAACACAATAGTGCTGAGCACTACCATTTAGCGGCAAGAAAATCAGGTAATGCGGTGGTGCCTACGCCCGCGAGCTCCGTCACTGGAGCTCTACCACCAGTAGATGTGTCGTTTGCGATTGTACGAATCATAAGAACCGGCTCTTCAAATCTTTGCGATTCGTTTCGTTGAAAATGACCTGTTCGTTCGATGACCAGTCATCATAAGAAACGAATCGAGCATGAGCCGGTGCAATTTATCGAATGATCTGTACCGATCAACCTGGCCCGCTGATGCAAATTAACTGCTGAGCAGTTCATTTCATGGAACAGATCCATTTCATCGAACAAGATTTAGGGAATGCATTTTCAAATCTTTGAATGAACCAATCAATAAATTGAAAGTGGTCGAACGAAATAAAACGGTTCTTTGCAATCGAACGAAAGACACATTCTTAGTAAAGTACGGAGTCGAATCCAATTAAAAAAAAGAAGATTCGCTGCGAATCAATACACCGATATCGCCCACTAAATTCGAGAATAGCGAGAGTTCAGGGCCGCAAGGTATTTACATTGCATACCCAAGCGAAGTGATTATGGTCAGACGAACAAAAAACCGTCTGTCCTCCTAACTCAGACCATTGGGCCGATAAAGTGGTCGTAGATTTGATTTTAGGGTACAGCGGAACATGTTAAAAAACACCTTCTCTTTTTAATGTTATGTAAGTGGCAAACAAGTATGCAGTTGAGTGTTGACTGCAGCCTATAGACACCAACACAAAGACCAGAGGTCAAAATGCAGATGCGTTGCCACCCCTGAGACTTTATTAGGTGTTATCTCAGTGATAGTTATAACGGGACCATTCATTAGGTATGTAGGAGAATTTGTAAATATTCCGATTCTTAAGCATGTATTAAGTGATTTTTTTATGCTCTTAACGTGGCAAACTGAAGCGCAAACATGAAGCGCGCATGGTCCCGCGCCTGGTGTTGATCGTAAGCGATCTACTCGATAAGCGATACGGGCGCGATCGGCTATGTGACGGGTGACCGCTGGTGGCAAATTAAAACGCGCGTTTCCGTGCTTCGGAGGCCTTATGAGCGGTTTGAAAACATCCAACAGCGGGTTGGCCACTAATCCGTATCTCCACCAACCCGCATTGGAACAGAGTGGTGGAGTAAGGTCCAGGCCTCCCCCCAAAAAGAGGAGACACTCGTGCCCAGCAGTGGGACGTAACCACATTGTTTGCCACATTAATAATGGGTTGCCATTATTAATGAGGCAAACAAGCATGTATTTCACATGGATGGCAAATGATCTATAGACATCTACACAAAAACTGGAGATCAAAATGCGCATGCGTTGCCACCCCTGAGGCCAAATTGTTTCCTCCGTAAGAGAAATTACAGGGATGACCCTGTAATTTCTCATACATTCAACATTATCAACATTATCATACAACCCGAATATTAATGAACACTATTATTTGGTGGCAGATAGATTAGGTAATGTAGTAATGCGTACGCCCTCGAATTCTTGTACGATAATCTTGTATGAAATTGCTTTCATAAATGTTTTATTAGCAATGTAATAATGTAGGTGCCCTGAGGTGTGTTCACGCCTAGTTACTTTCCGGGGTTTGAAGAGAGCGTGGCTTGTGGCACCTAATTTTGAAACTTTTACTGGTGGTAGAGCTCCAGTGCCGGAACTCGCGGGCGTAGGCATCACCGCATTATAACATACTTGTCGCTAAATGGTAGTGTTCAACACTATCGTGTTCCGAGTAGGTGGTGATGTACGGCCCTGTAATTTCCGGCACAGAGTTACAATACCATAGACCACAGAAGTGGTAACGCATCTGTATTTTGACCTCTGATCTTCGTGTGGGTGTCTATAGGCTGCAGCCATCACTTAACATCAATGTGAACTATTGCACGCTTGTTAGTCACTTTCATTACATAACAAAAAAAATCACTGGTGGTAGAGTTCCAGTGGCTGAGCTTGATGATGTAGGCACCACCGCAATAACTAATCTACTTGCCTCTATACGTTAGTGCTCAGCTCTGTCGTATTCCGGTCAGTTGGCTCTGTTTCACCAATTTCCAACACAGAGAAATGTCACCTTAGGCCTCAGGAGTGGAAACATCTACATTGAAATTAGGGTTGTTGAGGAAGTGATTATGAGGAAGAGGAGGAGGAAGAGGAATTGTGATGCGCCAATTTAGAGGATGCGGATGAGGAAGAGGTTATTTTTATGAGGATGAGGATGAGGAAGAGGAAGAGGAAGAGGAAGCAGATGACATAATAATAATAGCAACTCTTGAAACGTCCCACTGCTGGGCACTGGGCACGAGTCTCTCCCCTTCTTGAGGGGAGGTCTGGAGCTTACTCCACCACGCTGCTCCAATGCGGGTTGGTGGAGTTACTCGCAAGAGTTAGTGGCCAACCTGCTGTCGGATGTTTTCAAACCGCCCATAAAGCCTCCGACAAGGTTTAACGACTGCTATCTGTCGATAGCAACCGGGACCGTCGGCGTCCTGCTCTCCGAAGCACGAAAATGCGCATTTTAATTTACCACTAGTGGTCACCCGTCACACACCCGACCGCACCCGTATCGCTTAATCGAGTAGATCGCTTGCGTTCTACACCAGCCGGGAGGCCTTGCGCACTACAGAAAGATGAGAAGAGGATGATACGAAGATATAAATACTAGCGGACCCAACCTAACCCTGGGCGTTGACATATCGAACGAAGTGCAATTCGGGAGTCACATTGAGTGTAAGACCAAGTTGGCATCCAAAAAGCTAGGGGTGCTTAACAAAGCCAGGCAGTATTCACTTTCACTTCGGGGCAGCTACTACTACTCATACTCATTTGTGGGCGGGAGCCCCCAAATACTAGCTTGGTCCACTTGACTCCCTACAAAAACGCGCCGTTCGTATTGTTAACGATTCAGGACTTACTGATAGGCTCGAACATCTGAGCCTACGCAGAGACATGGGGAGTATGTGCGTGTTGTACGTCTCTACAATGGTGAGTGCTCTGCTGAACTGTTTGACATGGTGCTACTATCTATTTTCCTACACCGTACTACCCGCCGAAGAGAGACGTTCCACCCACCAATCGTTCTTGCCCAGAACTTGTAAATTGTGGAACGAACTTCCCTCTGAGGTGTTCCCTGGGTGCTACATTAAGAGGTTTTTCAAAAATGGCGTCAAAGGAGTCCTTCAGGGCTGGCAGCGCGTTGGCAACTCCCTTGGTGTTGCAAATGTTCATAGGCGACGGTGACCACTTTCCATCAAGTGGCCCGTCTGCTTGTCTGTCAACCTACAGTCATAAAAAAAACACACGCACACCAAAAAAAAAAAGATGAGTGAATGACACAATTTCATTTAGGAATTGAAATGAAAATAAGAATGCAGTGTTTATTTCTTTGTTAATTAGGTATTTAAGTCGAATATTATTAATCAAAATAAAAGAATTGAATACTATTAATCGAAATTTATTTTAAACAGGGAGGTTAATTTTTATAAAAAAAATATTTGGACGCTGTTTCCCCAACAACCGGTTTTATTGCTCATCATATACCAATACAGCATTGCTAAAAAGTCGTTTGCTGGTACATTTGATGGAAGAGAAGATAGGTATTGTAAAGATACAGTTCTGTAAAGCCCCGAATATTTCGATTTTTTAAGTTGTGTACGCGTATAAACAAAATAATGTATGTCAATAAAATTAAAACAAACAATCAAGGAACAGCGCCGGTGGCGGGTGGGAAGGTCTCGCTCGCCTGTTCGGCCTGGCACCGTGCTGCGGCGTGTGCGTTGCCATCGATACGCGACGCGCATGCGCAACAAAATTCCTCATGAATTCCTCTTAAATTTTGAGGAGGCGGTAGCGGAAGATGATTTTTTTATTTTAATTTTTGAGGATGCGGAAACGGTTGAGGATCCCAAAATATTGCGGAACTTCCTCATTGTGAGGAAGAGGAAGAGGAATCCTCAGCAACCCTAATTGAAATGTCTGGTTGGATCAGTGTTGCCAATTTGTGGGGAATTCCCCAAATTGCAAGGAATTTCAAGCTGAGTGCGGTAATTATTGGGGATTGGCATTAAGTGGGGAAAATGCGGGGATTTTGACAACTTACCCGTGAGTTGTATTTTAGTAGTAGTTTTCGCAGGGTAAAAGTAGTTTTGTGTAGACTTCACCCAGGCAGAGCCAAAATAATTTTTTGTTCGGTCGCGCATTCTAGTTTGCACAATAAACTTCGAAATTTTAACATTTCTGAATGTCGGGAATTTGACTTAGGTTTTTGGGGAATATGAAGTGACTGCATTGGCAACCCTGGGTTTGATGTAAGGTCATACCATCAATGTATCGGATGTATCGGACCGTATGCTTGTTTGCTCATCAAGCAATATTGCACATCGAGCATACGAAAGTAACATCTGCTAGTATCGACTTCGTAGAGCGTTATCTCTATTGCCACTGCCTACGTAAGCACTGATAGTCCGGTATTGGTCAAAACTTGATCAAAATGGTTGACAAATGTCATATAGGTAAGGTGCAAAAGAGATAACGCTCTACAGACTGGAAATCGATTCGTGTCTCTATAGCGTTCTCAGTATGCAGCAGAGATAACTCTCTACGAAGTCGAAACTAGCCGATTGTCTCTTTCGTAGGCTCGATGTGCAATATTTATTGTTGAGTACTGTGAAACGGTGGCCAAACGTCACATAGGTAAGGTGCGAAAGAGATAACGGTATAGAGACCCGAAGGCGAAGTCGCCTTCCTAACGTCGATATGCATGCAATTTTTTTTGTTGGATACTGTATCATGCATGAAAATATAAAATCAATAAAACAAGGGTAGCGCAATATTACAGAACCAAACTTTGCAACCTCACACGCTTGACAGTTTTATTTATATCTCGACGATCGCAACTCTATTCAATAATAGATTCTACCACCTTTTACATAGGATTCAAATTACATTGAATCGACAAACACGAAGCTTTTCTCGGAGGAAGGTATCATGATTGAACGATAATGCATGATCTCTTTTTATTTCGTTGTTCCGCGAAAGAGGCATCGAACTTCATTTTGTTTGTTCCACTGTTTAATTTTATACTAGCGACAGCCCGCGGCATCGGTCAAATTGTAAAAAAAAAAACAGTAGGTATGAGTACTTATGTACGCACATAGAGCAACACCGGAGGGGAGTAGCCATATGCAGGCTCTCCCCTCTGTCAAATTACAAGCCCATATGGGCCTATACCTGTCGCCTAAATGTTTAAATGGGTGTGTGAAATTGTTTCTGTATTTTGTTAAAGTCAAGGTGTGAGTTTACTAGACGATTTTTGTAATGTGCTTATGTGTCGCACGCATTTGCCCTCGCAAAAAATGACAGACTGTTTTTCAGACACTTCAAAAATTGTCTATTACTACGAAACTCACACCTTGATTTTAACAAAATACATAAAATATGTAAACATCTAGGCGACAGGCGTAGGCACATTTGTACTTGTACTTTGATAGATGGAAAAGCCTGCATATGGCTACTCCCCGTCCCGTGTTGCTCTATGCGAATTTAACCTTTATGTACTTATGTACGATACCGAAGGCGTGAGGTTACGTACGTTTATGTCCGGCACCCAAAAAAAACCGGGGACCGAATTTTTAAAAGTCATTATCAAGTCTAAAATAGCAATATTGCTACATTGTCGACATTTGCTACACAAAACTCATCAGTGCACCATATTCGTCCAATTCCGACCAGCTGACCCAGTTGGGGCAATGGTTAGGCAACGATTGATCTCGGATAACGGATATGGTACTACCTTGACCAAATAGCTCGAGTACTATCTGAGGGTGGGGTCAAAAGTCTTAATAGGCGTGCATGTATGAAGATAATGTAGAAGAAGCATGGGAGGTGTCAGGACCGGGATATCTGGCGCTTTACACTCTCTGCCTACTCCGTTAGTGACTTGACGTGAAGATACATATAAGGTTGGGGAAAAATTTTCTTCGCTGTTTTTAAGATAATTCAAAACATTTTTTAATATAGTTTATTTAAATTTAACTAAAGTATGTATGTACCATTTTGTTCGATAACCTTTTGCCATCTTGTAGGTAAGGACATGATCCCATTGCAATAAAAATTTTGGGACTGCTCATCAAAATACCGCGACAAGTGGATTTGGCAGTCCTCTCGTGATGTTAACCTAACATTGCATAAAGAATTCTGAAGAGACCGAAACAGGTGGAAATCTGAAGGTGCAAGGTCAGGACTATACGGCGGATGCATTAACACCTCCCAGCCAAACTCTCTTAATTTTTGCTGAGTGGCTATAGATGTGTGAGGTCTAGCGTTATCATGATGAAACACCACACCCCTTCTGTTAATCAATTCCGGCCGCTTTCTCTCAACTTCTTGCTTTAATCTCATCGGTTGTTCGCAGTAGAGTTCAGAATCGGTAGTCCTGCCTGGTGGTAATAGCTCATAATGAATAATGCCCTTCCAATTCCACCACAAACACAACATCACCTTATTGCGAGTTAACCCGGGTTTCGCTATAGTCTGTGAAGCCTGACCGGCCTTTGACCACGACCTTTTTCGCACGTTCTTGTCGTACGTGATCCACTTTTCATCACCACTTATCAGCTTCTTCAAAAATGATTCGGTTTCATTACGTCGTAATAAAGAATCACAAATGAGTACACGGTTCAATAGGTTTCTTTCAGTGAGCTCGTGAGGTACCCATATCACAATATCGAGCTTTTTTTTGTACCCAGCTTTTTTCAAATGCGCCAAAACTGTTTTGTGATCAATTCTCAGTTCTTCAGCTACGTAACTACTGATATGTCGATCTTGCTCCACTTTTTCAAAAATGGCATCCATTTTATCCGTAATAGGGCGACCAGAGCGAGGTGCATCTTTGACATCAAAATTTCCGGATTGAAAACGCTTAAACCAAATTTGTGCTACTCTCACAGACACTGCACTAGGTCCATAAACATCGCAAATTTTTTTCGCGGCTTGCGATGCATTTTTACCTTTTTTGTAGTAAAATTTTAAAATGTATCGAATTTCTTCATTAGATTCACTCATCTTGACAGTACGAAAAACAAATGAAAATCACACATTTGCCTAATTTGAATTTGGAATTATGTTCTTTAAAATTTTAATTTTCAATGATACCAAAACCAGCCAGATACAAATACTACAGCCAAAGAGATTTTATTACAAGTTCATACATACTATAATGCGAAAAGACTTTTCCCCAACCTATTAAGTACACGTCCCATATTACAAAGAAAAAAAAAACAAAATTACATTCGCATTAACAAATCCAATATTAATAATCACTCACCCAAACAAAAAGAAAAACCAAATAAATCACTTACAAAAAAACACTACGAACAACACACTACGAACGAAATAACAAAAATACAAACTAGAGAAATAACTTCATTCTTTTTATTCGAGTTACAACAAACGCTGCGCGCACGCAGTGTACTCGACGCACGATAAGCGATAACGGCGTTACCGCGGAAATAACGACGTTACGCCACAGAGTGGGTTGCGCAGACGCGTCATGTGACACGTGGCCGTCAAAGAATCGGCGTTTGTGGCAATATGGATGATTAAGCCGAAATAAGATAAGATGAAAAGATTGAAGCGTGCATGGCCCCGCGGCTGGGGTAATTCGGAAGCGATCTACTCGGTTAAGCGTTACGGCCGCGGTCGGGTGTGTGATGGATGACTGCTAGTAGCAAATTAAAATGCGCGCGTTAAGCCGTCGGTCCCGGTTGCTATCAATAGATAGCAGTCGTTTAACCTTGTCGGAGGCCTTATGGACGGTTTGAAAACATCCGACAGCGGGTTGGCCACTGACCGTATCTTCACCAATCCGCATTGGAGCAGCGTGGTGGAAGCCCCAGGCCTCCCCCCAAAAAAAGGGAAGAGACTCGTGCCTAGCACTAACTCAAACTCAAATATCTTATTTCAAATTGGTCTACAAGGACTCTTTTGCATTGTCGGTTTACAAGTTTCCTTAAGTGAATGTATGTATGTATCTTCACGCCAGGTCCTAACGTACGTAGGTAGAGAGTGTAGAGCGCCAGATATCCCGGTCCTAACATACCTCTCGTTTTTATAATTATCAATTTATTGATAAAATTTAACCGAAAGGAAATTAGACGAAAAAGAATAACATAGTAACATAATAAACAATACTTACCTACAAAAGGTTACATACTCCTTTTGCATTATTTTTATGTATGTACCTATTGATATAAAACTATTGTTTCGAATATATCTCGCGTATATTTAAACAAAAATATATGTACATATTTAGCAATTACATAAAAAATTGACGACGGTTCAAATTTTTCTTTTATTGCTGAATTCTAACCCCCCTATTCATAAACGTATTTTAGCTAAAGTGTTGCTAATCTCTCCTTTGTCCTTTTCTGTCCTGCACATTTGACAATGCAACTGACTAAGACAAAGCATTCTATAGCTAAAACGTATCTAATGCACGTTTATGAATAAGGGGTTTTATATATTATTATTTTATTTATTTATTTATTTAAACTTTATTGCCACAGTATAATACATGATGACAAATGGCGAACTTAACGCTAAAAGCGCTCTTATTATTATGATCGTTGTCATTTATACATCGGAAGGTCGTTTCATCGTGTAATAGAGAATATTTTTTTCTTTGTAGGTTAAACCGTTCGTGTTTTTATTTCGTCATTCGTTTATAAAGTGACGTCAGAACCTGTACTGTTATTGACTAATAATAATTGTCTTACTTTAATATACTGGAATACTGGTTATTGAAAAACAAAGTCGCAATTTTAGAGGTAAACTGCTGGATAATGTAAATAAATTAAATCTCAATAATCAAGGTAACAAATCTCAGAAATAGTAAAAGCCACTTTCTTTTAGACAAATGTAATTTTTTTAAGAATACTCTTGGTTACCCTACATTATTAAATAAGTACAATAAGGCTATACGTGTAAAAATATTGTAGAACGTATTGCAATGACAATCTGTCTAATCCTTGAGCCGCAATACAAAACGGACTTTTTCTTACAAATGCCTAGCCGTAATGTAATACAGCTGTTTATGCAATCCGACTGCGACATATCAATGATCTGAAAGGCTAATCGGGACAATTACATGAACACACATGGTATGTTAGTCATGATAAGAAACACAAACAAATCTATTTAATTATTTACTTTGTTATAAACTTCTGTACTTATTTAATATTGATAATTTATTTCATTCATGATCATCGTTCCTTATGTATTGTACCTATTGTGCGTAAGGATGTTTAATTTTAAGAAGCAAATGAGATAAAATATCTTTATTTAAATTATTATATTTACACTTTATTTCAATAAGTTTTAGCTGATCATAGTGCAATAAAGTAACCCTTTATGTATGGTAATGTAATGTCACATAATTTATGACATACAAACAAAAAAACTTAGAAATCAGGATTGGCAAACTTCACATCAAAACTGTATTCCATTGCCACTAATGACGTTTGTATTTTTACAAACAAGCTGTCCCGGCAAACTTTGGTAGTGAGCGGTATAAAAAAAATCTTTTCGAGCTATTTTCAGACCAATACACAAAATAACATGAAAATCGGTCAAGCCGTTTGGAGGGCTTTGGTTACAAACATACCAACACTACATATATCAAATGGGTAGTAATACGATATTGCGCAAGTTTAAGAGTTCAGATTTGCATGTATACGTTGTGACGTGTTGCATATATTTCAAAGATAAAGGTTACACACGTTACTGAACCTTTGTGCAAGTGTATCTTAAGGCTATCATAAAAGCTGCCTGTTGTAGATAAACGGTTAAACTTATGTTCATAACTCTAGAAGGAATGTCTTGTCTCTCAGAGACACAACATATATGTTCAAATCAAGTGGCAGCTCTACACGACCTACTCTATGACGAACGCGGCTAAGGAAAAAAGACTATTACAAATCGAGGTTACAGTCCGCTTCGAAGGCCGTGAAACTCAATTTTATGTATATTGAAGTATTATACATTATTACATATACATTCTTAATTGCAAAAATCGATTAAAAATGTTACACATTGTTACTAACGTTGCTATGCTATGACAAATTAATTTGTTTTAGTTTATATGTGAACGATTGTTTTACACCGTATTATGTATTGCAACTTCATGCCTGTTATCCCTGAAGGGGTAGGCAGAGGTAATAATAATAATACACTTTATTGCACACCAAAAAAAGAAACAATTACATGAGAAAAAAAAACAGGAACACGTGATACAAAGGGCGGCCTTGTCGCTAGAAGAGCGATCTCTTCCAGGGAACCCAACAAACAAAGGAGAAGCTTGAAAACTAATACATTATGTTGCGCGATACTAGGTTAGTTGGTATCAATGATTACTGCAGAGAGATACTAATAAAAAAAAAAACAAATAAACAATTTAAATAACAACATGGAAGGATGGAATGTAAAACGCAAGGGAATTAGAGAAGAGAGGAAAGGAAATAGGCCTTGACTTTGTGTTTAAATGATTGAATATTTTGAACTATCCTGATAGTGGATTCCATAGACGTATATAGCTTCAACAGAAAAAGATTTGGAAAATAAGTCACTCGAATGAAAGGAAATATTCAATCGTTAATCTACGGAGGATCTAAGGGACCGTGAATGGTAAAGATGGGAAAAAACAAAACAATCTTTTAAATATTTTACACGGAGGACAAAAGAGAAAGAATACGCACATACATTATATACACATAATATACATTATAATGCGTGCATACAAGCATACATGCAAACATACTGTTGAAAAACATGTTAAAGTAATATATGAAATTAGATGTGACGAGAATAGTGAATTCAGTCGTCAAAATACGTTTTTGGAGCGGTTCTAGATTTCATGTCGGTGTCTATAGGCTGCTCAATACATACATACAAATAAATATATTAGAGCGTCTGTTTGTAATTTTAAAATAACTGTTTTTTATTCAATATTGTATGTATATAGGTATGTACATAAAAAATATGTAAAAAAAACCGGACAAGTGCTAGTTCGACTCGCGTGGTGATGGTTCCGTAGTTTAAATAAATATTTTCGAAAATATTACAGATTTAAAATGCAGGGACATAGCGGTTACGGTGGTACCGGCAGGGGGGCTATATTATTAAGAATTTTCGATTTAATTTGAATACTCAAACTTCTTATAGGTTTTCCAGTAATCTATAGGCAAAGAACTATTTTCCACATTTTTTTCAAAATTTTAAGTTCAGTAGTTTCGGAGATAGGAGGGGGGGGAATGGTCAATTTTCGTCGTTTTTCTTAAATAACTTCAAATTTGTTTATGCAAAAATTATTTAAAAAAATACATCTGAGATGCTGACAACAACTTCTTTCATTTGATATGTCACACGACACAGTTTACGATTTTTTTTTAAATTTTCTGATTCACCCGCCGAAAGTGGCCTCCCTGTTAAAAATTTATTATTTTACTTTAATCTCTAGAACGCCTGGATCGATAGCTGATTTAATGAGAAGTAACTTAAGACTTCTCACTTCTATTTTAGAATTAAAAAATCTTTAAAATCTACCAACTGAACAATAAATTCTTTGCTAAATTCTACGCAGACAAAGTCGCGGGCACAGTGTTGTGACAATAAATTTATTGACGGCGTTTGAATAATCAGTGTATTTATGGTAATATGCGATTAGAGCGAATTTGAAAATCAAACCTGATGACTTGTATTTAGTTCTGTTGGGATGATGATTATAATTGTATTGAATTGATAGTCTACCTTTTGTGTCTTAAAAGCCTATTTTCCGTGTCACTGATTCTGAGTTATAATACTAATATTTGCCGACCCGGTTAGCGAAGCGGTGTTGACCGCTTGATTCGAAGGGTCGCGGGTTCGATCCCCGCACCGGGACAAATGTTTGTATGGTCTACAGATATTTGTTTCGGGTCTGGATGTTTGTTTATGTGTTGTGTGTGTATAATCTGTTCAAATCGCTAATTACAGCCCGAGGACTAATACATAACCGGCCGTACGCACGCGCTCTGGTAACGCGCTAATTGGAGAAAAACACAAAAAAATACTAAATAAATAAAACAAACAAAAAGAGAAACGCGGGGTTCGCAGCCGGGGGGAATATGGACGTCATCACACCACGCACGGCACTCGCACACGGCCGCGGCACACCAAATCTCCAAATCATACCTATTTATTATATTTAATTGATGTCATATTTTATTTTTTATTTTTATTGAAATATATATTATACTATATATCTATAAATATATATTTTTGAATATTTTATCTAATAAATTTATGCTTATTATTTTATTATGTATGTACTTATTTTATATTAATATCTAAATTTAATGTCTTGTTTTAGTGTTTTTTTACTTCATCTTTTTTGTTTTTTTAATGTGTTTTTTTTTTTGTTTTATTTTATTTTATTGGCAGCAGTTGGGCATCCGTGGGTTCACACTATAAGGCCCCAACATAATACCAGCGCCGGGTTATTAATCCGGCACAATGCTGATTTGGGGACCCTTTTTTTAGCGGCAAGTACATAAGGTAATGTGGTGGTGCCTACGCCCGCGAGCTCCGTCACTGGAGCTCTACCACCAGTAAAAAGATACTATTTTTGTATTAACTCAAGCGGGTTAGATTAAGATATGGGTGATAGGTACCTTGCACCCTGTTGGGTGGGTATCTTCACCACCATACATTAGGTAATGCGATGGCAGAGAATATGTAATAATAAAATAATAGAATGGACACTTCGACGTCCCGCCCGATTTCCCCGCCTCACCCAAACTCCTCCCCTCTTATGGGCGACGTTTGGTATTCTCTACGTGCTACGCACACAGGTGCACGTGTAAATACATGTCACTGATTGATGTCTGTGTAATAGAGACCAAATAAAGCGTTTGTATGGAATTTTGGCGGAGTGTCCGCGGTGTGGCGATGGTTTCCGTACCCAAGAGTCCCAACACTGAAGTTCTACAATCATTAAAAATAAATGTACTTTTATATTTTATGACAATTTTCTCACAACATTTATACATATAAATAAAATTGGAGTGTCTGCTTGTAATATTAAAATAACCGCTTTTTACTAAATGCATATGTATGTATACACGGTACACACACCAAAACAATTTTTTTTACAATTTTTGTCTGTCTGTCTGTTTGCCGGGGTTAATCTTGGAAACGGCTGGACCGATTTTGACGGGACTTTCACTGGCAGATATCTGATGTGCTAAGGAGTAACTTAGGCTACTTTTATACAAGCTGCGCCCACGATTTCGTCCGGGTAGACACTTTTCTCACGTGGACGAAGTCGCGGGCACAGCTAGTCTATATATATAAAAATCAATTGCTGTTCGTTAGTCTCGCTAAAACTTGAGAACGCCTGTACAGCTTTAATTAATTTTGGTTTTAAATTATTTTTGGAAGTCCAGGGAAGGTTTAAAAAGTAAGAAAATATGAAGAAATTGAAGTGAAACAGTAAAAACCACAATTTTATTTTCCCATACAAATAGATCGTATCTATCAAACCTTTGACACATTATTTCATTCTGAGGCAATACGAAGTTTGCTTTGCCGGGTCAGCTAGTCTTTTATAAAAGTTACGGAACGCCAGAATAAAGGTGGCTTTAAAACTAATCTAAGCGTTTTAAATTTCAACACGCGGTACCCTAAAATAACAGAATAAATTCAATCGAATAGCATTTTCCTAAAACTTTTAACAATTGTAAAACGACACTGCTATTATGATCAATTTCAGATGGACACACGTAATGTGACACTGATCATTGTTTTTGTAGTGATTGACACTTTAATTGGTGACAAACAGACATACAATCCGTCGGATCAGCTTTTAAAGTCACTCACATTTTTAAACCAACCTTTTTGTTTTTTGAGTTCTGCCTCAGTAGCCTAGTGGTAGCAGGCCGATACTACGCTTGGGTCCTGTATTCGCCTCCCGGGGTCTATCAGAGATAACGGTGTAAAATCCTTTATATCTGGTTCTATAGAGATTTTTACACTGTCTGGACATTTCCCAGGACCTCGGGTTTGATAAATCTGTGGAGGAACGGGTGGGTGGATGTGTTCCTCCGACGGAAAGGGAGGATCCTCCGACCAGTCGATGTGTTAGCGCCTGGCGGGCCGCGGCCCAATGATTGACGTTGAGAAGTTACTCGTATATTATACATGGCAACTCTTGAAAATACTTCGTATGTGCGATGTAATCGATTGACACGCCATCTACCGTACTAGACAAGTACTGTGAGGTTTCGTCTGTGTTCCACTAGTTTGGCGCCTTAATGTAGTGGACGCTACAAATCAATCAATTATATGGGAGCTCCGCAGCCGGGAGGCCTTGTATACTTGATACGGCAGATACGGCGGGAGCTACGCCCCTGGCAGAGAATATGTTGTAATAAAACTACGTACAGAATGGACACTTCGACGTCCCGCCCGTTTTTCCCTCATCTACCCAACCACCTCCCCTCTTATGGGCAACGGTTGGTATTTTCTACGTGCTGTGCTACACACACAGGTGCACGTGTAAATACACGTCACTGATTGATGTCTGTGTAATGAAGACCAAATTAAGCGTTTGTATGGAATTTTG
Organism: Macrosoma leucophasiata; assembly: GCA_036365455.1. NCBI lineage: Eukaryota > Metazoa > Arthropoda > Insecta > Lepidoptera > Hedylidae > Macrosoma > Macrosoma leucophasiata. Next base: position 8,019,535 of record JAWQUS010000015.1, read on the forward strand.
GCGGAGTGTCCGTGGTGTGCTCCTGAGTCGAAATTTACTTGTTACTAGGGAAAGTAAGAGATATAATATGTATAATCAGCATGAAGCCAGTATAAATACCTTGACGAATCCATATTGTATTGTGTTGTAATAACTAAAGTACCGTAAGTAATTTGTTATTCATAAGTAACATAACATCACGCCCGTATCTTCCCAAAAGGGGGAAGGCAGACCACGCTTTTTCAAAGTCGTCAACATCGTCGAAGATTTGACGACTTTTCCTAATATACCTGCCACTAAGTGGTAGTGTTCAGCACTATGGTGTTCCAGTCAGGTGGTAATGTACGGCCCTGTAATTTGTAATTTCCGGCACAGAGGCATAACACCTTAGGCCTCAGGAGTAACGCATCTACAATTTGACCTTGGTCGTTGTATGGGTGTCTATAGGCTGCATTCATCACTTAACATCAATATTTATTCCGGGGCTATAAAACCATCTAAACACTATCGGGTTCCCGATAGTGCTAAACACTACAATTTGGCGGCAGATTAGATTACGTAATGCGGTGTTGCCTACGCGTCCGAACTAATAGATACACTGCAATTCTACCACCAGTGACACTGGTCACCCTGAATGTAACCCAAGCTAAACCAATCAGCAACCGCCACCATACACCATAATTTGTGTTAAAGCGCTGTCACATTTTTCAACATGACACTCGGGATATACAATACCGATATCCTGTATGAGACTTAATCACTCGACTCGATTTAGCTATGTTCTATACAGGATGTCCCAGAACTCAACGTCAAGCCGAAACCGGCTGATAGGATACATGGTAAATATCATAAGAATAAAAAATCCATCCCATGCTTTTTGTTATGAGCATTATAAAAAAAAACACAATTTTGGTCATTTTGTAACCATTTATCGGTTACTGTGGTTAAAGTTTAGTTTTTTTATAGTACTTTCACTAATATCGTACCAAAACAAACGCGAAGTGCGCTGCGCTCGAAAAATACTGTAAATTATAGCTATCATATGCATCATCAGTAGATCTTGGGAAAAATAAGCTATTAACGCTGAAAATGGTTTGAATATGCAAATGCATATTATCCAGTCTCTACTGATTACAGTTCTTCTCAGTTACTTAGTAAGATAAAGGTGTAAGAAATATCACTCACCGAAAACGAAAATGAAATCCAAATTGAAAATTCGACACAAAACACACCCACCAGGATCGAAAATCGATCCCCAACTGATTACGGACCTAGATTATCAAGCTTTTTATATATAAAACGCGGGAAAAACTGACCAATGCGGAAGGAGGAAGGATGCGTTTTTTCCAATTTCAAATACAAACGCTCCATTAGGCAAATTGTTACTCTCTTTTGTTGGTAGCATTGTTGTTTTTTTTTATTCAATTACACTGGCTGTTGACAAAAAGTTTGCATTCTCGCGGACTTATGTTGGTTGGAAAAAAGGCCCTTCCTTACTACAAAATATCTCCTCAAAATAAAATAGTTCGTCCCGACCCGACTGATAGGTACCATACATTTCTGGGACCAGGTGTTAATTCTGTACTCTCTCCTATTTATTTACTTTCTCGCTTTCTGTATACTTAAAAATTTATCCAAATCGGTACAGGCGTTTTCAAATTATCGGTGAACATACATAAAAAAAAGATCCGGACGAATTGAGAACCGCCTCCTTTTTTTGAAGTCGGTTAAAAATAACGGTTTATTTTTTAGCTTGGCTCTTTTTCTATCTTAAAAAATATAAAATTTTTGTGCTGCTGACTTCAATAACTTAACGTAGGATACCCTAGGATAGGATATTACCAGTCTCGTTTCCTTCCTATATGGATAAAATAGGGGTCAAAAGATTTTTTTTAATGTAAGGAAGGTGGCATGCCATGGACACATTGATTTTAAGTGATGACTGCAGCCTATAAACATCTACACAAAAACTGGAGGTTAAAAAGCAGATGCGTTGCCCCCTGAGACCTAAGTTGTTATGTCTCTGTGAACTATCACACTTAATAACTATATTACGGGGCTATTAGAGACAACAATTAACGTCTGCATTTTGACTTCCGGTCTTTGTGTGGGAGGCTACAGTCATCACTTAACATCAATGTGAACTGCATACTTGTTTGCCACCTTCATCACATAAAAAAACAACTAGCAAACACGTCTCTGGATTTCAGAGCAAAATTCCAGACACTACCAAAATCTGTAAGCATCTATCAAGAATCTCAACCATATTCGTATAGTGTTCAAGAATCAAACCGACGACCTCGCGCTCACGGCCCGCCGCCCGTCATATTGTTATTCAACATATGACTTGTCTGTCCGTGTCATCATGTTACGTGACATCTCTATATTGGGTCGCTTTGTATGATGTTCCTGTTCCGAAGTAAATGACAGTTCTATTGGGTCAAAGGCAGCGCAATGAGGTAAACTGTCGAGGGCTTTTTTATGTGATGGAAGTGGCAAACAAGCATGCAGTTCACATTGATGTTAAGTGATGACTGCAGCCTATAGACCCCCACACAAAGACCAAAGTCAAAATGCAGATGCGTTATGCCTCTGTGTCGGAAATTACAGAACACTACCGTTGTGCTGAACACTACCATTTAGCGGCAAGTATATTAGGTAATGCGGTGGTGCCTACGCCCGCGAGCTCCATCATTGGAGCTCTACCACCATTAAAAGTGTCGTCAGTGTCGAGGGTTTCAAGGGCTTCGCTTTTTTTACGAGGTGGAAATGCCTTTGCATTCAACCAATTCTTTGGGGGTAGAGTCGGGATTTAAGGGATCAGTGCATGTAAGGGCGATCTGGGTACACTATAAACACTGCTCCGGTTCCCCCCTCGCACTTCGCCTCCATCCAAGGCTCGGCATGAGGGTCCCTCGTTCTAGCTTGCTCAGACTCTGGATCTAATTTGCCCAGTCCCTGGATCCAGTCCACCACTCTACAGAATACACACAAGCCGGCATGACGCGGTCACATTTCGTCAACGGTTACGTCTCATTCAGCCCACTGACCTACCCGCGGCCGCGCCTACGCCGGCAATGCGTTACGCGTTATTATTAGAACCGCGCGTTGCGACGCGTCTGACTATAAATATAATACGCGTGTCGTGGAATATGTCTGATATTATATTTTCGGGGATGTTTGGTTTTCCTGCATATTTTTTGCTATTAAATGCTCGCAAAATCGCCCACGACTGGAAATATGATTAATGTAGCTTTTGACAAAGAAAGCAGTGGTCATCAGGCCTCTTACCGGCCAGGTGGTAGAGTTTCAGTGTAGGGAGTCTAGGGCGTAGACCACATTACCTAACCTATCTACCGCCAAAGGGTAGTGTAAAGCTAGCGCTTCGTGTCCCGGTTAAACGGTAATGTATGGCGCCGTAATAACAGCTAAAGTCTCAGCAACACATCTGCATTTTGACCTTTGGTTTGTTGTAGATATAACATCTACACAAAAACCGGAGGCTGCAGTCATTACTTAACATCCATGTGAACTGCCTGCTTGTTTGCCACCTTCGTTACATGAAAAAAAAAACCAAATAACCTAGAACAACTTCCTCCGTATTGAAGTCGGTCAAAGTGCCGAAAAACTGCTCACCGGCCAAATGCATCAGTACGGAACGTCTCATCAAGATAAAGAAACCACGATTAACAATCTAAGTCGACTCATTAAAATACCTTATCTCGAAACCGACGCAGTTATTTCTGGATTAGCGCAACTGCGATTCAAGTGTGCACTTTTATTTTGTTGAAAACGGAATATATTGTCGCGTTTGTTCCCAAAATCACATTCGCTTAAGTGAATAACTATTATATTCAGTGAAAGTAAAAACAGATATTAAATAATAGTAAGTTAAAGCTGAGGAGACTACACGATGCGTTGACGGTGCGGTGCGGCGCCGCACCGCAATTAATTATTTGAGTTAAAGAAATCCAAACCAGCACGGCGCGCGGCGTTACGGCACCGAAGTACATCGCTGTGTAGGTATACATTAATGAAGTCATGAAGTCATGTTCGATACACTAAAGCAAGCCAATGTTCGACCAGAGTTGACAATTATTGCTGCGCGAGCCAATATGTAGAAAATTTTATGCCGCGCTCGTCTGGCTATCCAGTTCTATCTTACTTAACCCTAGCCACCAGAAAAATATGACAACTGATTTCTTATTGTTCTCGCAACTCGAACGTTGCCGCGCGTGCTGTCGGTTTTTGAGACCGCATCAAAGGAGTTTCAGATGCTCACTCGCGCGCATTTGAGGCGGCCATATTAACTGAAGCCGCAATGGACCCTATCGGGCCCGACGGCTTAACCTATAGTGCAGGGTGTGCAATGCACACGGGCGCCGCCGTCTCAGGGGGCGCCGCGGCGCTCCATGAAACAGCTACGAGCATCGTCTTGGACCATCATGGTCAGGCCTAGGGAGCGCCAGTGTTTCATTGCACACGGGCGCTACACGAACTAGAGCCGCTCCTGCTCGAGGGCGTATGGATCACTGCATTATCTACCTAATCTATCTGTCGCCAAATGGTAGTGTTCAGCACTATCGTGTTCCACTTAGATGGCAATGTATGGCCCCGTATTAACTATCACAGAGATATATAACATCTTAGGTCTCAGGGGTTGCAACGCATCTGCATTTTAACCTTTGCTTCTTGTGTGGATATGTTGCAGTCATCACTTAACATCAATGCGAGCTGCAGGCTTATTTACCACCTTCCTTACATAAGAAAGAGACGTTGCGGCACTGCTGCGGCGCGGCGCCACGCCGCACCGTCAACACATCGTGTGGCCGCGCTCTAACTTGCACATGAAATTGTAATGGCGCCAACAGCCGGTTTCCGTCGCTTGGCGCATTGCTTTCACCGTACTTTCTACGACTAAGTTTTAATGCTAATAAATATGCTCTCAATGCTTTGCAGTGTAAAGGATATAGGTACCTATTTTAATGTTTGGGTAGCTTCAGTTGGTTGTTTGGATTCTGTGATGCTACTCCAAGTGATAGATACCGATACATTACCTAATCTACCCCCTACTAAATGTTTTAGGGTTCTGTATTTCAAAACGAAACCCTTATAAGATCACTCGTGCGTTTGTCTGACTGTCCATCTATCATAGCCATATTTTTTTCTGAAAGTACCAGGCCGATTGAGTTGAAATGTAAACGTAACTTCACGCCTGTAATCCCCGAAGGGGTAGGCAGAGGTAAATGCATGCATTCAAGCATACATGCAAACACCCACGACTCGCCGGTTACGTTTTTGGCCCATGTAACAGGTGGCGAACCTGTTGCCATCTCCGGGCACATTACCAAACTCCGAGGGACTGGGAAACTTCCAGAAAATGGAAAAATCCCAATAGAACCAGAGATAAAGGATTTTAAACCGTTATCTCTGACAGTCCCCGACCCGGGAATCGAACCCGGGACCCCCAGCGTAGTAGTAGTAGCCTGCTACCACTACGCTACTGAGGCAGTTTAACACGTATAACCCATATATAACCTATATGCCGTCTAGTTGCCAAGTTATTTGAAAAAAACTTTCGAAAAATTACCATTCTTAGATGGTAACAATTGGGCATTTCGGTAACAATTGGGCATTATATTAAAAAAAAAATACAGAAAATAGTCCTTTTTTTACAGACAGGAAAACTTATGAGAAGTCTACGATATCAAAGTTAGAGTTGAAAAAAAAATGTACGTAATTTTCTTTCAAAGAGTGCAGCTTCCGAAATGCTAAGAATGTTCTATGCTAATGAAAATAGTGAAGAGAACAGGAGACAACATGCCGCCTAGCGGTACGCCAACATCGTGTCCGAATGTCCGAAAATGTCATCATGTCTTATCTGGCAACAGCCCAACAAGTAATTACGAAACCTATCCACTACTGTTGGAGATTTATTAAAAGTCAAAATCTACAGCATTTAAGATGTTACTGGAGGATAGTGGGATGATCATTGTGGTCTGTGTCGTAGCTAAAATTTACTAAAATTAAAATACTGATCCGACTGATCACACCAACAAAACAAAACAGAATATTGTAACCACACAGAGAGCAATGGAAAGGCATAAATTACGGATAAGTAAAATACAGAAGATAAAAAGTAGTCAAATTCGGGAAAAAGCCAAAAATTACAGATGCATTAATAAAAGCACTAGCATTAAAATGGCGATGGGCTGGTCATATCTCACGATTTGAGGATGACGGGTGGACATTGCAAACCACAAGCTGGAAGGGGCCATTAGAAATGAAGAATTAGAATAGAAATGTTGGTAGACCTTATAAACAGTGGACTGATGACATAGTCCAGACAGTTGGCTCTAACGGGCTCAATCTCGCCAAAGATCGGACTGCCTGGAAAAGGATGGAGGAGGCCTATACCCAAAATGGGGCTGAATCTCCTTAAAGTACTAATCCTACTAATTTAGAATAAGACAAGTACTAACAACTAACATATAAGATATAAAAAACTTGTAAAGAGATCAGAATAATAAAGGCTTTATTATTATTATTATTCTCATTTATTTACTTACATATTTTCTATATTATTACATACATAGCCTTCCTGAAAAAAAAACATACATATATACAAACATACAAAATAGGTTCCGCCGGTAGCAGGAGCAGGGTCATAGCTGCCGGTGGTCACAATACATGCAGTGTCAAGAAGAACTGCCTTCTGCACCAGACCTTTGACCCCTTATTATTATTAAAATACTGATCAAAAAGAAATCTATAGCATTGTGAAACTAAGAAAAAAAAGAAAGAAAATATTTTTTTATTACAAGTAGGTAGATGGTCTGTGAACATCACCCTAAGGCATTACTGAATGGATATTGTAGGCAATTGCTAGATGAGGGTGGCCCAGGACCATTAATTGTCGCAATCGTTGGGTGAGGCATTTGTCCAGCTGTGGACGACTTTTGGCTGAAATTATGATGATGGTGTGGAGATCAAATGAGTAAGGGTGAGATTTACAGAACGCACTGAGACTTAAATCAGACTGAAAGTCCAACTTTCAATGTTAATGTTGTTTCAAAGTTGTCACAAACTCTTTCTTTCCTTTTTATAATGCCAATTACCAACTACAGGGTAATTCTGCCCGAATCTGGTTATTGACCAACCAGATTCTAATTCTATTTCCCATTTATATTTTCTTGTAGACTCCTTTCAATTTTTTTCTGGTATCGGTGGACACCATTGCATTATTTATTAGATTCCCATATTTCCAATTTTTATTCATGCCTACGTAAACTGCAATCGCCCATTTATATTTTCTTGTAGGCTCCTTTCAATTTTTTTCTGGTATCGGTGGACACCATTGCATTATTTATTAGATTCCCATATTTCCAATTTTTATTCATGCGTACGTAACAATAAACGCGTTCAATACGTAAACTGCAATTGTGTCTGGCATGGAGCACTTTGGGAATGACTGCACTATAAGAATAAGGATGTCCAGTGAGTCGATAATATAAAACATTACTTTTGGAAGCACAATAGATTACTACTGTTTTCATCTGCAGCTACAGATAGAACCAGTAAAGGAGAAGATATGTTAACTTATTAGACTACAGTTGGACCAATATTGGTACACAAACAATTAGAATATTTGTTGTGGCCTGACAATTTATTTACCTATTTATATTTTAGTCATAAAAAAACTATCTATAAGTTCTCAATATTACATTTCAAAGCATTTTTGAAAATGATCCATGTTCTTCGGTAAAGATAAAGCTTGTTTACTGATAAAGATTTAAATTACTAGCGAATTTCTAAAATATTAACAGAAAAAAAGAAATTTAATTTTCAAACAAAGTAAATCTAACACATTGTTTAAAATCGAAGCGTAACGCAAAGTGATTGCGTACAAAAAATATCTTCCAATACATGCATAAAATAGAAAAAAGATGTGAAAACAAAACAACTACCGCCTTCATCTGCTAATCCTCTAAAATATTATCAAACAGAACGGCAAGTTAGCTGCATTTTCACCGAACGTTTGGACCATATATTTTCGTCCGGCATAAAATTTACCGAATTCTAAAAACTATAAGTATAACCGGCTGCATAGATACCGAGCGAAGATTATGTCGCAGACAGTAACGGTCGCAATTATAGATGCATGCAAAACACTGGAGACCTGCCGGCACTCAAGACTCCGTATTATGACATCTCCAATGTGTACTATCCACCATTCTAATACTGACCTGTTTTCCTGATTTCCAGCTTCGGCGCCAACTCGAACGGGTCCCATTCAATAATTCACCTTACAATATACACGAACAATAACAAATACAGTTTATTTCACACAATACCCATTTAGTTTTTTACGATTTTCGTTTTTGTGACAACCGCGAACCGCGAGAGAACTGATGGAGCGCGACGCGCTTAGATAAAAGAAAAAAAAAAGAAAAAGGAGCAAACATAAAACAACGCTGCTGACGCTGACGTTTACTACAGATTATAAAAAATAGTGTTGTACAGTATAGTACCACAGTATAATTACATAACACGTTCGTTTTCTTTAGACTGTGATAGTACCATGATCGTTTTCTTTAGACTGTGATAGTACTCAACATTGAGCTGAACTATCTCTTTGTGTCTAGAGTTGGGTTGTAACAGGTCAATCGCAATACCTGTTCTTCCTGTTACTGTTCCGTAGAAACACTTGTTCTCAATATCTGTTGTTAAATACTAGTCTGTTCTTGTTCTAGGCACGGGTTGCCTAGAACAAGAACAGACTAGTATGATGGGATAAAGTGTTAGTCTGTTGCGTTCTTAATATTGAAATATTTACAGAATAAATCTAAACCGTCTAAGTACCTAAACGTAGTATTATTTCATATTATCTGCCTAAAATAAACTAACTTCGAGTCTAAACTGTAAAAAAAATCGGTTATTATATAATTATGTTGTAAATTAAATTCCACTTTTAAAAACACAATTTATTGAGAGTTTTATTACACATTGTTCAAACTTTCAAACAAAATTGTTGTACCAACAAACAAACCGATAGACAGACAAAGTCTGTCGCGTTGACTTGTCGCTGAGTCGATCGCGAGCGATGAATCACTTTGATTGAATCACGATCCAAACACAAGTGATCGGGTCGTGACGTACAAAAAAAGTCGATCATTGGGATCCTTTGGGTCATTGGGTACTTTGTTTTTCGTGAACTCTATTATAATACTCATAGAGTACACTTCAGTTTGTTTACAGTTTTATCGATCGTGCTCCCCTGCACCATTACATCTAATTGTAAAATTTATGCGCTACCAACATTTTGTTTCATTTTGTCGTGTATGATACCGCGTATGACAAAACGAGACAAAGGTAAAAGCGATGCAGTTACTGGTGACAAAGAAAGGTCATGGTACAGGTGTTGATCATATTTTATTTCTTTCTTTCACATGGTTCCACTTAAGTTTGTCACTTTCCAACGGAGAAAGATACTAAAACGAATTATAATGTTCTGTTTCACTCTAATACGGGCGATTAAAGTGAAACAGAACATTACTTCGTTGTTCAATGGCGATCGCGAACCAATGGCAGCCAGCGCAGCGCGATGATCTTTTGCGATCGATATTTGTAAAATAGCGCCATCTAACATAAAATGATAGAGTCGTTGGAAAGACTAGAATGGTAGTTGATGAAATCCTTCACACATAATTCATTAGATGCCGCTAACAAATTCAAAATTAAAGACATCGAGCGCGAGGGCGATATTTATTTTGCAAAATAGCGCCATCTTACATAAAATATTGATCATAATAAAGTTGTTAGAAAGACTAGAATGATAATTGATGAAATACTTTACACAAAAACTCATTTCATATCGTTTTGATGTTTATTAGATTTCTGAAATAAAATAAATGCTTCGAATGTTGTGTGTGTTTGGTTGATTCCACATTCTCTAAGTTACCTACCACGTGAAGCATTTGGCCTGAAGACACATGCATAAAAACACTTTTACTATATTATAGTTAACATAGTTATGAAGTGGATTATGATTTTAAATTTTTAGCTAGATTGATCTAAATTGCATGAATATTACAGCATTTCAATCAACATAATTAAGTTAATTTCATGAACATAATTATTTTGATTGCTCGGGATGCTTGTATAACTCCGTAAAGAAAATAAAACCTATTATCTCCCACTCCGCTTACCATGTAGGTACCTATGTATTGCGAGCAGAATGCCTACAAGAACTAGAATTTTGCATACATACAAATGAAAATAAACTGTAAAAAAAAATATCTGGGCGAATTAAGAACCACCTCCTTTTTTTGGAGTCGGTTTAAATATGAAACAATGTATATATATAATATTAGTTGTGTCAAGAAACGGACAAATGGCATAATAGTGTGACCGGAAGGCTCGGGTTCAAATGCCAGCAAGTAATCTAAACACATTTTTTTTATATATTCGTTTTTATAAATCGTCAATTTGTAAAGGTTGTTTATTCTATATAATCGCATTGCATTCTATGCAATAGCTTTACCGGTGCAGTTCCTGAATGCTGATTTTTTTCCTATAAATGAATCCTATTTACCTATAAAGTTTCAGAATGAAATTATTGTTAAATAATTGAATTATATTAAAATGAGAAATAGCCAGCGACATAATGTGTGGATCGCGGTCTCTAGTCTTGCATCCTTATCAGATGGATCTCGAATCACGAGAATCATCAGCTACAGTATACGTTTGAGCGAAATCGAGTCGCGACCCAAATGACCCAAACGATCGAGTCATTTAGACTCGATCACCTTGTCAATGGGTCACGATCGACTCAGGTCTAATGGTGAGATTCACAGACCGCACTACGACTTTACTTTGAGCAAAATATGCTTAGAACTGTCAGAAATGTATGGGTTTTGACAGTTCGAATCGTACTTTGCTCGAGAGTGAAGTCGTAGTGCGGTCTGTGAATCTTGCCCTAAGACAGACGTTTAATAACAACGTGCTGAGAAAAGGATTAATAACAATACGACTCGTCACAGTACAGAAAAAGTTCCTCATTCAAAATAGGTTGAGAAATATACAATATTGCCATAAATTCTCTACAGCGTCATTTAGGACGTTTTATTACACATAGTAGCGCCATCTATTAGCCGTTATAGCGCATAATATTACTACACTTTATTCTCTTACAATTTGTTCGTATCTATTTCCGAACAGAACATTTAACATGGCCAGAAACAGGATGACTACCTCTAGTAAAACTATACATTTTTGTCGGATAATAAAATACTAGGTGCTTCTCGTTTTAGCAAGGCTATTCAAATCAGGAATGAGCGAGATGTAATATTGTCAAAGCAATAACAGATTACACTACCAAATTTAGGAGGCATTTGTCAAAGATGGTTTGTTCCTACTCAACTGCCAATTGTATCTTTCGGATAAAATAGGTATGTCTCGTTTTAACCAGTGACATTCGTGTAAGACGGATTGAGACGGATGATGTGAACAGAACAGTGTCGTGTGTATTTTTATTGACTGTTATTAGAGCCTACCTGTTATATGACTGGCGACTGTTACTTGAGCGTATCATAGATTGAGAGTATTTTTAGGAACAGGTATTTGTTAACCACGAGAGCAACTGGTATTTGTTATCTGCCTTCTACCTGTGATTTTTACCTGTTCCGATAAATACGCCTCACCTCTACTTTGGTCGGCGTTTTGGCGGGAACCTTGAAAGATGCGTGTGGTGCTCTTATTTTATTTTATTTTCTTGGTGTATTTTTGAGTTATATTTAATAAAGTTGGTGCCATTTTGTTTGATATAAGCTATATTACAGTGCTCGGGTATAATGAAACAGAATAACAGTGCGAAAACATGTTTTTTCGGGTTGCCTCCTAAACTTCATTGTAAATGTTCTTGTAAAATAGCTATCACTTTACTAGTAAATAACTAACTGTGACTGACTGACGGACTGATAAATAGTCTGACAACTCTAACTTTTACGTTGCATAATACGAATACAAAATATCATTTTACTTGACACTGGCAATATGCATAACAAGCTATGCCATACAATTAAAAAAAAAATCTCTTTGGTTTAAACAAATGTCTGAAATGTCACCTCTTGTCAAATTGTCAATGTCAAACAGCAATCGATGAAACTCGAAAGTGTCGTGGAAAAACATAACTTCAGCATTAATTTGTGTGAATATCGGTATTTATAAATGATACAAACTGCAGTATAATCTTCGATCGGCGCTTCTAGTATAGTACAATGATCAAAGCAATTTTAGTTTTCAACAACCATGGGAAACCTCGATTATCGAAGTTCTATCAATATTTCGTGAGTGAAAGCCTTTTGTGTAATATTTAGGGGCGTAATTAGATCAACAGTATCGTGTGGGATTATTTTTATTTATATTCTTCATATTTTTTTACTGAAAGACTAACATGGCCCCATCATCACAGAGACAACATTTTTTACTTTTGGTAGAGCTCTGGTGACGGAGCTTGTGGGCGTAGGCACCACCGCATCACCTAATCTATCTGCCGCCAAATGTTAGTGCTCAGCACTATCGTGTTCCGGTCTGGTGGTTAATGTATGGCCCTGTAATAATTATGACAGAGATGTAACAACTTAGGCCTCAGGGGTGGCAATGCAACTGTATTTTGACCTCTGGTTTCTGTGTAGATGTCTATAGGCTGCAGTCATCACTTAACATCAATGTGAGCTGCATGCTTGTTTGCCACCTATGTTACATAAAAATAAAATTACTACTTAGGTCTTAGGGGTGGCAACGCAACTGCATTTTGACCTCTGGTTTTTGTGCAAATGTGTATAGGCTGCAGTTATCACTTGTTTGCACCCTCCTTTCATTTTTTTCCCCTCTTGAATCTGCAATCAGTCTCATTCAAAATTCAAAATTCAAATCATTTATTTCAAATTGGTCTACAAGGACACTTTTGCATTGTCGGGTTATAAGCTACCTAGAGAGAATGACTTATAATAATAATCCAATAGGTATTAATAAATACCAATTTAATAATAATATTTAACGGATACGTGAACATAAAACTTTTCAATTCCTTCATAAAAGAAAATGAAAAATCTGTTCGTCATAATCATAGTCATTCACTTAGCAGAGTTCCAAATTACTTTTACTAATACTTTTTTGATGCAGCCGTGCAAGATATAATCATTATTATAATTAATTTGATAGGTACATTGTTTTCTTTAACTGTTTTGAATACTCCTTAACCCTTCAAACAACATTTACAGAGCTATTCTAGTAAAAAAAATATGCACTTTACGGCGTAATTCGCACATAAACTCTATGTTGTTAAAAATCAAGTTTGACATTTAATTGGGCGGTCTGGACGTATACGACCGTCCGAACATACTTTTGAAGTTTCCGTTTCAATTTATGCTGGACGTATGCGATCGTCCAACCTCTCAAAGGTTAATAGTTTTTTTGTTTGGGTTATTTTGTTTGTTTTTTTTTTATCTTGTTTTAATTTGTGTAAGGATTACTTGTCCTCCTCAGTGCCAAATAAAATGTTCATTTATTTATTAATTCACCCGCTCACGAGTATGATGCATGTGGCAGTTATTATTTCGCTCCTCAAACATTTTGTACGAAAGGATTCTTCAGTCTCTGCACAGAAATAAAAGCTCAATATGAATTGCTTTCAGAATGAAGATATGCAGCAGCAGATCATAAAGGAGACATTTCAACTGGTGTCTAAAAGGGATGACAATGTTTGCAACTTTTTGGAAGGTGGCAGGTTTGTGTTCTACCATTTTTATATCATTAAATCCCCTCCCCCCCATTTTATCTGCCATCGGCAACAACCCATATTCAGATTAGATCTTTGTTTGGGTTTACTTCAGTATAATTTCGGCACCAAAACATTATGAAGAATCTACTTGTGAGCAGAACAGGACTTCGGTAGCTCAGTTGGAAGATCTGCTGGACTAGATTCCCAGTGGCCGCGAGTTCGAGTCTCAACTGAAGTCAAATTTTTCTTTCCATTTTTCTTTAAAATAAATATCACAAGCATGTGTTAATGCAAAATAATATAAAACAATTACTTGTGAGCAATTTGTCACGAAGTAGCAAACAAGCATAATAATAATATATACTTTATTGCACACCAAAAATTAGTTTACAAAAACAAAACATTTCAATCACATGTGATACAGCGGGCGGCCTTATCGCTAGAAGAGCGATTTCTTCCAGGCAACCCAAAAGATAAAAGATAATTCTTAAAAAGAAAAGGTAGGATGTGCGTAGGTACATAAAACAAAAGTAGTACTTAAACAAATTTGAGAAAATAAAAATAAAATGTTAATGATGACAGTGAACAAAAACAAGTCGGATTAACACAAGATATTAAGGAAGGGAACATAAATAATGAGACTTCACCTGGTGTTTGAACGCTTCAACAGTCTGAGCTTGTCTTATACTAGAGGGCAAGGAGTTCCATAAGCGTACAGCTTTTACTGCGAAGGAATTAGTGTAAAATTTGCTAGAGTGTACAGGAGTATTTAGACGAAAAAGTAATGAGGATCGAAGGGAATGGGAATGAGAGGTAAAATCAAACAAATCTTTTAAATATTTTAGACTAATAGGATTAAATAGCACGCAGTATAAAAGAGAAAGAATACGTACATTCCGGCGATGTTGAATAGAGAGCCACTTGAGCTTATTGCGATATTCCGAAACGTGATCATATTTGCGAAGACCAAATATGAATCTGATGAAAACATTTTGAAGGCGCTCAAGCTTATTTATTTGCCCTTGGGTCAAATTGAGGTAGCAGACGTCAGTATAATCAAGTATTGGAAAAAGTAAGGAATTTGCAAGCGCAATTTTAGTAGGTATCGGTAAAAAGTTACGTAATCGGCGCAAAGAACCAATCGTGGCAAAAACCTTCCTGCTAACTTCACAAAGCTGTGGAGACCATGACAGATGCTGATCAAAAATTATGCCCAAGTTCTTAACTTTGTCAAGAAACGGTATATTAATTCCATCGTACAATACCCGAGGCAACTTATCCCAGTCGATTTTACTCACAAGCCTTGAGCTACCTATAATAATAAATTGAGTTTTTTCGGGATTAACAGTAACGCCAAAAGATTTGCTCCACGATGAGATGCGGACAAGGTCATAATTTAATTTTTTAATCGCATTAGGTAGATCATTCAAAGAAGATCTTGTATATATTTGTAAATCGTCTGCATAGAGATGGTAGATAGAAGATATTTGAAGGCAAACAGAATGAATGAATATAGAAAATAATAGAGGGGACAACACGCCACTTTGAGGCAAACCAGCATCACTGGCACACCAGGTCGAGTGATGTTCCTGAGCCTGAATGCGATGCCGGCGGCCATACAAGTAATTGCGAAACCAATCAATTGCAGACAGAGATATGTTAAGAGAGCACAAACTCGCTAGTAGAATGTCAAAGTCAACAGTATTAAAGGCATTACTAAAGTCTAGCAATGTTAATACTGTTAACTGTTGATTATCCATAATAAAACGAATGTCATCGGAGATTTTCACTAAGGCAGTCGTCGTACTATGACCAGGACGGAAACCGGATTGCAAGGGATTGAAAAGATTTTGCTGGGAAAGGAAGGAACTCAACTGCTGGTGAACAAGGCGTTCAAGGATTTTAGACAAGAATGGTAGGATTGAGATAGGTCTATAGTCGGAAAAAGTGGAGGGATTAGATTTCTTGGGGAGAGGAATTATATTGGCATCCTTCCACAAAGTAGGAAAGATGCCAGTGGAGATAGAGCAATTTAGAATGGAAGTGATTACAGGGGTAAGGATATCTAAAAGAGGAATGATCATCTTACGAATTGATAGCTAATATGCTCTTCCTAACATCACGTTCGGCAATTAGACTAAACATTAATTCTGAGTGACCGGGAGTGCGCATTTGTGTGAGGGCGGACAATGTATGTGTATTTGTAACATCATCGATTGATGTGGAAGATGAGAAATGCTGATTAAGCAGGTCAATATCTAAATTGTTAGGAAGAGAGTCATTACGAGATTTCCCAACTTCTAGTGTTTTAAGAAATGACAATGACAGATTGTGACCCACCATTTACACGAAATGTAAATTAAAGAAAAACTATGTTATGAAAATAGAATTCTTAGTTAATAAATCTTTTTTCTGTATAACTTGAGGTTAATAATTACGTTAAAAAAGTCTTGAATATGGTTCCTAATTAGAATCGCAATCAATTGCGTTACTCAAAATAACAATCAAGTACTTTAAAACGTTCTAACTCAAGTTTTAATCCCTCAAAGTTAGTTTTAATCCAAACATATTATTTTCGTATATGTAATTAATATAAAATTATTTTTAAATAATTACAAACGCTGTTTTTACTATTGAAACGTTGACAATGTAGGTATCGGTCAACATTACTACTGTCATAGATTTTCGATCTACCCGAAAAACGATTGTACTTAAATAAAATAGCAACAACAAACCTAGGTACTTATATCAAAGAACTGTTCTTTAAATATAAAATACTTTATTTTTACTCAACGTAAAGTTTTGCAGAAATCAGAATTATTTTATACTTCCAGACTGTATGGACCATGTCTTTTGCCTTACTGTGTGTACTTTACCAAATGTGTATTATCTTCGATCGCATATTCCCTTCACCATTGTACATATGTCGTCGCAATCAAATGAAGGTGCAGAACATCTCCTAATTGAAGTACTTTTTTCTAGTACAAAGTTGCTTCTTGGCGTTTATTATAGTCCGTCCCTCACAGTCAATTACTTCCCATCTTTTGAGAGTATTCTCGAAGATCTCACTCCACTCTATACCCATACTATCATCATGGGTGATTTTAACACCTGTCTTTTAAAAAGCGACTCACGTTGTAATCGATTGAAAACCATAGTTGAATCAGCTAATATGCATATACTCTCTCTTTCTGCGACTCACTTTTTTCCAAATTCTGCTCCATCTTATCTTGATTTAATTTTAATATCTTCTGTTGACCATGTTGCAAAACATGGTCAATGCTCTGCCGAGGCTTTCTCATACCATGACCTTATCTTCGTATCGTATAAATTACGCCCTCCCAAAGTCAAAGCTAAAATTCTCTTGCAACGTAATTTTGGTGACATTGATAATAAACTATTGTTGGAAGATATCGCCAAAATTGATTGGTCAATCATAGACGGTGCATGTGATGTTGATGAGAAAGTCAAACTATTTAACTCTCTTCTTACGCAACTCTTTGACTTACATGCACCTCTCCGTCCGGTTCGTATTAAGCATCTTCCTGCTCCCTGGCTTACTGAGGACATCAGGAATCTCATGACAAAAAGAAACAACGCTAAACGTAAATTTAAATATAATCCGACTGATATCAACCGAGAAAAGTATGTACTCTTAAGAAATCGCTGCAATAAAGTGTGTAGAGATGCACAACGACGCCATATTCATGCATCTGTATCTAATGAAGACCCAGCAAAAGTATGGAAATTTCTGAAGTCACTTGGAGTAGGTAAATCTTGTAAAACTTTCGATCCACTCTCCTGTGGTATTCATATTGATATATTTAATCTGCATTTTTCGTCGAGTCCTATAATAGATGGAATCAATAAATTACATACATTACAATCTCTTTCCAGTATCTCTACTCCTGACTATCCACCATTTATCTTCGAACAATTTTCTGATCGTGATGTTAAGAGGACCATCCTGAATATTGATTCAGACGCAGTCGGAAGTGATATGATCAGCCGGAGAATGATAATTCCTGTGATTGATTCTGTAACCCCTATAATTTCCAATATATTTAATTATTGTATTGATCACGGCACTTTCCCTGCTGTGTGGAAAGACGCTGATATTATCCCAATTCCTAAAAAACCTAATCCTAAATCCGTCCATGATTACCGCCCTATTTCTATACTCCCATTCCTGTCTAAGGTCCTTGAGCGTCTTGTCCACCAGCAACTGAGTACATTTTTTATCTAAGAACAACCTATTTAATCCTTTCCAATCTGGTTTCCGGTCTGGTCATAGTACGGCGACTGCCCTGGTCAAGATTACTGAGGATATTCGGCAGGGTATGGATAATCAACAGCTTACTGTAATGACTCTTTTGGACTTTAGCAACGCTTTTAACACGGTTGATTTCGATATCATGCTGGCTATACTTCGTTCTCTCAACATATCTCCGACGGTAATTGATTGGTTTCGTAATTACTTGTTTGGTCGCCGGCAGCGCGTACGTGCAGATGATCAATTTTCTACCTGGCGCAAAGTCGCTGCTGGCGTACCACAAGGTGGCGTGTTGTCCCCTTTCCTTTTTTCCATTTTCATTAATTCTATCAGCAATAATTTAACTTCTCTCTACCACTTATATGCAGACGACCTGCAGCTTTATACACAATCTGGTTTTGACGGCTTACATGAAGCCATACAAAATATGAACTGTAACCTCACCAAAATTTCTAACTGGAGTAAAGCGTATGGTCTTCATGTTAATCCAGTTAAAAGTCAAGCTATAATTCTTGGTAGCTCTCGGTTGATATGCAAAATTGATTTTAATAAACTTCCTCCTATATTGCTTGATGGGTCTGTAATTAATTATTGCAAAACTGTTAAAAATCTGGGTGTTACTATGGATAGTTGTATGACTTGGGCTCCGCAGGTTAGTGAGGTGAGTAGGAAGATGTTTGCTGCAGTTGGCTCTTTAAGGAGATTGCATAATTTCTTACCAATTGCCACTAAGATTACACTTGCTCGATCAATCCTATTTCCTATCTTAGATTATGCTGACATATGCTATCTTGATTTAACTCAAACGCAGCTAAATAAACTTGAGCGTCTACAAAATCTCTGTATAAGGTTCGTATTTGGTTTACGCAAATACGACCATGTCTCCGAATTTCGCGTCCAACTCAAGTGGCTGCCCATCCGCCTTCGCAGGAATACTCATATTCTTTCACTTCTTTACTGTGTACTATTCTATCCCCACTATCCTCTTTATCTCAAAGAACGTTTCCACTACCTTAGTCTCTCTAACTCCCACTTTCTACGTTCCTCTAATAATCTTCAACTCCTGACTCCTTCACATACCTCTTCCTTTTACTCTAACTCTTTTTCTAATGTAGCTGTCCGTCTATGGAATGGGTTACCCAATAATATTCGGCAGCTGCAAACTCTTGAAACCTTTAAGAAATATCTGTTTGAATTTTACCTTTCCTCACAACAATAGTCTTTTTTTCTTGTTATCGTTTCATTATGTTATTATTTTTTCTCATTTCTCCATTCAATTAACATGCATACGTACGTATTAATGTGTATATATACCTGTATATATATTTAAATAAAAGTATATATTTATAGAGGTCCTGGGTTCGATTCCCGGGTAGGGGGTTATCAGAGATAATGGTGAAAAAGCCTTTGTCTCTGGTTCTATTGGGATTTTTCCATTTTCTGGAAATTTCCCAGTACCTCAAAGTTTGGTAATGTGCCCGGAGATGTCAACAGGCTCGCCACCTGTTACATGGGCCAAAAACGTAACCGGCGAATCGTGGGTGTTTGCATGTATGCTTGAATGCATGCATTTACCTCTGCCTACCCCTTCGGGGATTACAGGCGTGAAGTTACGTTACGTATATATTTATATATATTTTATACTTATGTATTATATTTCTCTTTTAGAATTACTATTCATTTATTTACTTATTCCCCGTACACCCCCATCCTATTTATACAATTCATTTCCTCCACCTGGTTGTCTGGAAGAGATCGCTTTTAGCGATAAGACCGCCAATTGTGCAAAATGTTTTATGTATCGTGAATGTCCTAATTGTTTTGGTGTACAATAAAGAGTTTTATCATTATTATTATTATTACTGCGGCCGTGCCATGCATGACATGTCTTAAGTTTACACACAAACTACAAGTTTAAAAGTGATTGAATGTGTGTGTAAGTAATCAGTGATTAAATCTCAGCAAAAAGAGGTATTTGCCGTGCTGGTAAATAACTGTTTTCAAGTGGGTCAAAGTTCTATATAATTTCTGGCTTTGTCATTTCCAGACTTTAGCTGGATCTTCGTTATCTACAGAACTATGAATATGGCGTCGTTGTGAATCTCTACATACTCTATTACAGCGATTCCTAGCAGACACATATTTTAATTTATTTTTTTCGGTTGGTACAGATTTATATTTTCCCTTAGCGGTAACCTTTTTGTTCATAAGTTTTTTAATATTGTCGTCAATTCACGGTGCAGGAAGGTGTTTTACACGCACAGGACATCATAAAGGTCCTTGGGTAGAACTTTTATCTCAAAGAGGTCTCGTACGGTCTCATCGAGTAGATGAATTGAAGGCCTAATGTTCGTAACTTTATCAACAAAAATTGGAGGCGATTTTGGAGTTTTTTCTACAGGTTGGGGCTGAGGCTCCTCTTTGTCCTCTTCATTTTCAAGCACAGAGAAGGAATTTGACGTGGGCGTAGGCTGGCTTAGCCAGTATGTACTGAGCTTAGATTGTTTGTGGCTTCGGTCTGCTTCAGGACTGTTTCTTTTCCTCTTACAGTTTTCAACTTCAGTCCATTTTGTATGTTGTGAATTTTGATTACAGTTTGTTTCTTTTGAAGTGATAGTCTCATCATTTATGGTTTGGCTGCAGTCGCTAACAGACTGCGATCTCGGCCTATGAAATAGTCCAGGGTGAAAAATTAGTTGTTTTGTCATGTTTGCTAGGTGTAAAACAATCATTCATTGTTGGTCCCACGAGATGGGTCGATATAAAGGTCACACAACCGGGTTACTCCCATTCCGGCAGTGAAGGCTACATACTGTCAACGTTCGCCAGGTGCGTTGAAGTATATAAAATATACAATTCACTTTGTTCTTATCGACAATTGAGTCAATCTCTACCGTGGTGTGACCACGGTGAAAGCAATATTCCCCTTGGTACCACTGGTGTAAGCAACGGTGTGACCACAGGGAACGCACCGTATGTAATTTATCAAGTCACTCTACCTCTGTACCAAATTTCATTACCATCATTTTTTTTATGAAATTAAAGTGGCAAACAAGCATGCAGTTCACATTGATGTTAAGCGATGACTGCAGTCTATAGACATTTACACGAAGACCAGTGGTCAATATGCACATGCATTGCCACCCAGCCGGCAAACCCGAACCGGGCCTCTAGTATTAATATAGATTTTTCTAATTACAGTCTCATCGGTGGATCAGACTACAAGTTGATATACAGACACTATGCGACCCTGTATTTCGTGTTCTGCGTCGATTCGTCCGAAAGTGAACTGGGCATATTGGACCTCATACAGGTATGGTTTTATTTTGTACTCAGTACTCATACAGCTTGATATGCCATAAACGCTTGATATGCTCACCCCGCGTGAAGGCGCGGGCCCACCGCGTATTTAAGCTGCGTGTATTAATTTGTTTGACAACGTCAACGTTTCCACTGGAGTACATGAAGACCCACGAATAATGTATAGCGTGGCGTGGCACGGCGCACGGAGGCTACAGTACGCACGTCTCACTGCAATCCAATGATAGATGAGCGAGCTGTACATAGTCGTGGGCCATATTCGTGTACTCCCAGTGGAAACGTAGACCCACGTTGATAGCATTGAGCTATATAACCGCATATTCGAGCTAGCCACGCATGTATGAACGACTTCAATTTATGTGTAGCCTCTTTGTGGTTTGCAGTGGACACTACCA
Source organism: Macrosoma leucophasiata (assembly GCA_036365455.1). NCBI lineage: Eukaryota > Metazoa > Arthropoda > Insecta > Lepidoptera > Hedylidae > Macrosoma > Macrosoma leucophasiata. The sequence continues at coordinate 8,041,286 of JAWQUS010000015.1, forward strand.
CGTACAATCCCTACTAATATTATTAATGCGAAAGTAACTCTGTCTGTCTGTTACCTTTTCACGTCCAAACGACTGAACCGATTTGAATGAAATTTGGTACAGAGATAGAGCTGCCTTTGAGAAAGAACATAGGCTACTTAGTTATTTATAAAACGACATCCGCGGGCAACAGTTAGTTTCATAAAAAAGCGAAGCTTTTACACGTGCGCAGCCTCTCCATGCGCCGCGGTGGGTCGCTCATTATACCAACTCAACTTATAGCATGGCATTGAAATGTAGCTTTGTTTTTTTAAAATGTTATGTTACATAAACAGTCAAGACACGAGAGACCGCCGGCGGCGTATGAAGAGTATGAACTAGTACCTAATGGATTATTTACCATTCACAATAATTGATAGCATGCAAATCCTTTATTAGCATTTCACAAATTAAATGAAGTTGTGAAATTCTGTGAAATGTGTTACGCGAATTCAGAGATCGCTAGCGGTCTCTTGGTCGCAACTACGGGAACACAACTACGTCTATCTTATCACGTGATACGTTTCTCTAGTGATATAATTAGCAATTTAGCAAGTGATGCGAAAAAAATAAGGTCAAGCGTTTATTTCCTTAGATACACTTGAAAGTTACGTAACTTCACGCCTGTAATCTCGGGGTAGGCAGAGGTAAATGCGTGCATTTAAGCATACATGCAAACACCCACGATTCGCCGGTTACGTTTTGGCTCATGTAACAGGTGGCGAGCCTGATAGTAACTTCGAGGTGCTGGAAAATTTCCAGAAAATGGAAAAAATCCCAATAGAACCAGAGATAAAAAGATTTTACACCAGTATCTCTGTTAACCTCCTACCCGGAAATCGCACCCAGGACCTCAGCGTAGTAGTAGTGGCCTGCTACCACTAGGCTACCGAGGCAGTGGTTGTATATCGAATAAATGCCGGTTTAGTTCGTTTAAATGATAAGCATTAGCGTGGTGGTTGGCGCGTAGCGCACACTACAAAAAATGAGGCTTAGCAATTATTTTGTTATTGACTTTGATTTGTTTGCATTTAAGATCGTATATTGAATGAATGCCTGAGATTTTTGAATAATAATTAGTGCGGCACGTGCGTGGCGCGCGTCCTATTTACCTCGCGAGCTGACGGGTGAAAACCATTGCCTTTTTCATTTTATATGAATGTTTCATAATGTAAAAAATATTTCAGGTATTCGTCGAGACCCTGGACAAATGCTTCGAGAACGTCTGCGAATTGGACCTGATCTTCCACGCGGATGCGGCTCATCAAGTCCTGGATGAGCTGGTGATGGGCGGCATGGTGCTGCAGACCAACATGGCCGACATACTGTGTAGACTTCAGGAGCAGAATAAAATGCAGAAAGCCGAGGTAGGATATTCAAAACTAATCTGTAAATATATGAACCATCCTATGATGAAATTCAAAAATATAGGAAGTTATTAAATTGACTAGTTCTTGGTTTGTTAAAAGCGATCTGATTTTGAAATTTTATCAACAGATGATTTTTGAAGATTAATTGTTGGTCAATTTCGGTGCCATTAGTGTCCAAAATTGAACTATCATTAAAACACATAATCAAGATGAAAGGAGATGTTGCGAGTTCGGCTCTGGTTCGTACACGTCCTCAAAAAATGGGTAAATTAAAGAAGAATCCGAAAAAAATACAATTAATTTATTTAAGTATTTATTTTAGAGTTACAATCACTTTTAATTCAAACGATTTTATCATTTTCAACTATGTTAAACATGGCGGCGATACAGCCAACACTTGAGATCGATCGATTTCGATAGTATTTAGAAAATATTACTTTTTTCTCCAAGTAATATATAATCAAAATACAATTTAAAAAATGAAAATGTCAAGATGACATCGCCCGCCATATTCGCCATGTTGGTTTTGAGTTGCAATTCTAACTGCAAATAATGTTTTGTAACTGCAAACAAAGCTAAATAAGTGAAAATATGCAGTAAAAAACGTTTTTATATTGATTTTGCCTGTTTAATGATATTGTGTACAATACATGGCCGGAGCTCCATACATTTTAGCAACATCTCCTTTAGAAATAATTTGAAGTATGTGGAGGAACAGGTTGTATAGTTCCTTCAACAAAATGGGAGGATCCTTCGACCAGGCGATGTGATAGCGCCTACCGAAAAATTTGAACTGCCTCATTAGCCAAGTGTAAGCAGGCCATCAACCAGGGGACCGACCGCCTAAGTCCTGTCAGTTTCGTACCGCCTATCCCTGAACCAGCAGATGGACCCTATAAGTTCCAAGAATAATAAGAAATTTATTGTCATAGTTTTCATGCCTGAGGGAACATTTTGCTCATTAATATATACCCGCGGACGAAAAAACACTCCCAGGAAAAGTTAGGCGGTACGAAACTGACAAGATAAGAAAAAACAAGAAAGAAAGCAAAATATTTTTATTTCGAATAGATCTTTACAGATACTTTCAAAACGTCAAGAAATCATAAACTACCTAGAGTGAATAACCATTACATAAAGTAAAAGCAAAAACATAAATTAATAGTAAACTTACTGGTGGTAGAGCTCCAGTGACGGAGCTCGCGGGCGTAGGCACCACCGCATTACCTTAGGTGCCGCTAAATGGTAGTGTTCAGCACTATCGTGTTCCGGTCAGGTGATAATGTACGGCCCTGTAATTTCCGGCACAGACGCGTAACACCTTAGGCCTCAGGAGTGGTAACGCATCTGCATTTTGACCTTGGTCTTTGTGTGGGCGTCTATAGGCTGCAGTCATCACTTAACATCAACGTGAACTGCATGTTTGTTTACCATTTCCATTACATTAAAAAAAAAAAAAATTTGAAGTACTTAGTTAAAATATAATAATCATATATTTTTTTTAATTTCTTCAATAATGATAAATGAAGAAAAATATCTTAATATATATAAATCTCGTGTCACAATGTTTGTCCTCAATGGACTCCTAAACCACTTAACCGATTATAATAAAATTCGCACGCCATGTGCAGTTCGATCCAACTTGAGAGATAGGATAGCTTACATTACGCTATGACTAAAGGAGCAGAGCAGCGCGGGCGAAGCCGGGGCGGGCAGCTAGTATCTTATAAGCGAAAGCTAAACGAAAGCATTAAAGTTAGGTGGTCGGCCCCTTGGTCAACTATTTATTCATTTTTCTGTGGGTACCACTATAATTATGTTGTAAAAATAAGTGATTATATTTTTTAAAGAAAAATGGAAAGAAAAATTTGACTTCAGGCGAGACTCGAACTCGCGACCTACTGGGAATCTAGTCCAGCCGCTCTTCCAATTGAGCTACTGAAGTTCTGCCCGATTTGTCAAATCTTTCCTTCACATCTATTGCATTGCTTTATGGTAGCAGCAGCGCCATCTGTTGCCAACTATGCTAGTTAGGCAACCGATATATTAGACTTTGCAGTTTATTGAATATCGTAAAGAAGTCGCTTTTACCCTTAATAATTGTTTTATATTATTTCGCATTAACACATATGCTTGTGAAATATTTTTTAAAGAAAAAGCAAGCATGTGTTAATGCGAAATAATATAAAACAATTATTAAGTGATTATATGTATGCAGGCGGGTATATCGGCGGCGCCCGCGCGTGCCGTGTCCGCCGTGAAGAGCATCAACCTGCCGCAGCAGTTGAGGGACATGAAACTGCCGGACATACCTCAAGCCATCAAGGTATACAGAAGAATATTTAATAATACTACGAAGCGCGCATGGCCCAGCGGCTGGTGTAGATCGTAAGCGATCTGCTCGGTTGAGCACTGCGGGCGCGGTCGGGTAGTGTGATGGGTGACCGCTAGTGGCAAATTAAATGCGCGTTTCCGCGCTTCGGAGGGCACGTTAAGCCGTCGGTCCCGGTTGCTATCGATGGATAGCAGTCGTTAAACCTTGTCGGAGGCCTTATGGGCGGTTTGAAAACATCCGACAGCGGGTTGGCCACTAACCCACCCACCTCCACCAATCCGCATTGGAGCAGCGTGGTGGAGTAAGCTCCAGGCCTCCCACCAAAAAGGGGAGAGACTCGTGCCCAGCAGTGGGACGTATATATGGGTTGCCATTATTATAATTTTTTATTATTATAGAATTGACACTTCGACGTATGTATGTATGTATGTATCTTCACGCCAGGTCCCTAACGGGGTAGGCAGAGAGTGAGGAGCGCCATATCCCGGTCCTGACATACCTCTCGTGCCTCGTCTATCTTCATCATTCTCTTCATACATGCACGCCGATTCCTAATACTTTTGACCCCACCATCAGATAGAACTCGACCTATTTGGTCATGGTAGGTCAGTCTTGGTCACTTCGACGTCCCGCCCGATTTCCCCGCCTCACCCATCATCCCCCCTTGAGGGGCAGTTGAATTAACTTCGACATTGAAGTTGCGAGCGAGCGGTCTATTTTTAGTTAATAGCTCTACCACCAGGAGCCAACCATTATGGACGGCCCGGTTGGTCCAGCGGTGTGAGATGACCGTTTGATTCGAAGGGTCGCGGGTTCGATCCCCGCACCGGGACAAATATTTGTATGGCCTACAGGCATTTGTTTCGGGTCTGGGTGTTTGTGTATGTGTTGTGTGTGTACAACGGCACCCACGACTCAGGTTTATACCTAGTGTAAGGCTGTGAGTGTAAGCAAATAAAAAAATATATAATATAGTGTAAGGAAGGTTGATACACACATAGATAAACATATAATGTTTCTTTTTTAATGTTCTAAAATTAGCAAACAAGCATGCAGTTCACATTGATGTTAAGAGATGACTGCAGACTAGACACCCACAAAAAGACCAAGGTCAAAATTTAGATGCGTTACCACTCCTGAGGCCTTAGGTGTTATGCCTCTGTGCCGGAAATTACAGGGCCGTACATTACCACCTGACCGGAACACGATAGTTACCATTTAGCTACCAGTTCTACACAGGTTTTATTTGTGTCTTCGCATGTTTGTTAAATTGTTTGTACTAAAATAAATAAAAATAAAACTCGTTTTTTTTTTATTTTCTTAAAAATTGCAGGACTTGAAATTCTGACCGACGCATCAGGCGTACCCCGCCACCCCGGTCGCCATAGCAACGAATATATTCAACACCATATACCCCAACGATAAGTACCAAAACCTTCACAAACAAGAGAGCATGACGAAATTCTTTGGTTCAGAATCACTGAGCGCCAAATTCGCTGAGACATTCTCTGAGAACTACCAACAGACAGATGGAGTAACGTTCCCTGATTATGAGAGTCAAAAAGCCGATGGGTATCAGGACTTGAGTGGAACTGTTTCTGATTATACGGAAGTTAGGAAACGAAAGAAGAAGAAGAGGCATGGGAAGGGACAGTAACGGAGTTCGAAGACTTTTTTAGGGTTCCGTAGTAAACAAGGAACCCTTGTAGTTTGATTACCATCACTATTACATTATGAAAACCTAAAAACTACGGAACACTACATTGCGCGTGGCCCGACACGCACTTGACCGGTTTTTTATGACATTAAGGTGGCAAACAAGCATGGTGCGACTCATCTTTTTACTTAACCGGTACTTTAACAAAGGACAGGTTCCAGGTTGACAGGTTGGGCTCGCACCTTGTACACTATATCAAAAGATGGAGAAAAATACGTGGAATCATGGATAAATACTCATAAATTAATTTGAATCGTTTTTTTGTCGGAAATATTTATTTTATGTAATTTTTGTATGACAACAATATGTCACCATATTGACTATGACATTCTTGTTTTTGAAATATACTAAAGACAATTAATAAGGTATAATAAATGATTTGAATAGCTGAAAATGATTTAGTATTTTATGCTTCTTTCAATATAGTGTACAAGGTGCGGGCCCAAGCTCCATACATTTTGGCACGTCTCCTTTGTTAAAGTAAGATTATGCAACTCAGCCTTAATTCTTTTATAGAATTGTGAACGAATACTCAAACGTTACTTATTTTTTTAAGAAATCTTCAAATTTATGCTACCTGTGGCTTGCATGTGATTACAGAGACAAAAGACTCAAGTCAACAGTAAAAGCGCTCCATACTATAATATACACTGAAAACACAGCCTGCTTGTTTGTTTGCTCCTTTATTCACATTAAAAAAAATAGATTTGTGCAATAAATTACGTATTGTTATATAATTTAAGACATGTTAGGGAAGAGCACTTGGAATTAAATAAGTCCAGTTGTAAAGTTTTGTATGAAAATGCTTCTCACCGGTCGCTTTTAAGTGTTATCTCGCAGATAAGTGTGGCAGGGAAAATATGTATATTTTTGTCATAAAAAAATGTATTATGGTAATATCCGTGTTGGTTTTTCATGGCAATTGTTTTAATCGAACAAATTCCTTTATAATTGTATGGACAGCACAACTTCATCAGACAAGTATTTCTAAAATTGACTCTCACGTGTTATTGCGAAAAATAAATATTACAATTATTGTTTAAAGGGTTTAGGGCGTCCATATAAAACTGCGATGCGATTTCGTGATACTGAACGTTCGCAACTGAATCGCAGTTTTGTGGGCGCTCAAACAAATTGTTTATAACATTAAATTATCGTTGTGTAATTTCTTCAAAAACATTCCCTTTTGTTTCATTAAGAACATGTTAAAATTTTACACGTAAGCTTGGCGACTAAATGTACCAATTAATAAATTACTCTTAAATAATTATGTGTAGATGTAAGGAAATATATTTTATGTTAAATGTCCTTTTTGTGTTTTATTTTTTTCGTGTGGTGTAAGAAGCTGGTATCAGATGATGGTGATAGACAGGGGCGGCTCTAGCTTGTGTAGCGCGCGTGTGCAATGAAAACCTGGCGCCCCCTAGGCCTGCCTAGGAGAGGGGGGGCGGCTTAAACTTAACTTTGCCGTCGGTAACAAGAAAGTTTTTATATATTCCAACAAGCCAGTTTATAAGTAGGTATAGCTTACAGGTATTAATTAGTTACGGCCTTTCTTCTTAAGACGGCAGAAAAACACTCAAGTTTACCTGTAGCACTTCTCTGTTGCGAAACTAAGCGGCGAATCACGATGGTTAATGTTTCGCCTTACGTTTTAAGTTTTATGGACAGCGAAATAGAAGCGAAATGTGTAGAATTTCTGTATCGCTGCCCATAGAAATTAAAACTCAAGACGAAACATGAACTATAGCGGTTCGCCGCTCGAGTTCCGCGGCGCCTCCTTAGGGGCTAAGATACCGGACAAAATTTTGGAACCTGTTTCGCCTAAGTACGTATGAACATAATGTTACGGTTTCGCTTAGATGCAAGCGTTCCTTTACTTTTTTATGTTATGAAGTGGTAAACAACCATACAGTTTACATTTATGGTAAGGAATACTAATACTGTAGTTTTTAAACATCTCTACATGAAACTAAAGATTTCAAAGTATATGCGTTGCCACTTAAGGTATTATGCCTCTGTGCCGGAAATTACAGGGCCGTATATTTCCATCTGACCGGAACACGCGATAGTGCTGAACACTACCTTTAAGCGCAAGTAGATTAGGTAATGCGGTGGTGCCTACGCATGCGAGCATGGAGCTCTACCACCAGTGAAACTGTTCACTGACTGTTGGTTTAATAATTTAATGCACAAGATCTATAAATACTCTGCAAAATTAAAATAAAAGAAAATTTGTTTTCTTATAGCTTAATAGTGCCATCTAGTGTTAATATCGTGTATTTATGAAAGACTGACATTGTCACGTTTTCAGGTATGATAAATGTTTTTAACAATTCACAACAGATGGCATTAACATTTCAAACTTACGCCATCTATTATAAAAAACCGACGACATAACACTGCTATTCGATACTAGATGTCGCTATCACAAGTAGTTTTTCTACTCGATACTAGATGGCGCTACCATTATCATAATTTTAAAATTAAGCTGTAGATCCATTTGACCACTCGGTAATGCTAAGTGACTGAACATTGTAAATAGCGGCACGTATGATTCGTTTTTGTCGCTGTATTTTATTTCTTACAGCAATAAGTATTTACGATTACAGTGCGAGAGTATTTATTTAGTAGTAACATCGTAATTTTTATCAATAGGCACACAAGTTACCTCATTAGTCAAGTTCTATTCTACTTAGTTGAGTGATCAAAGTTAATTGTTATTACTTGTTCAGTAAATAGCTATGCGTTCCTCTAAAGTAGGTATACAGAATGTTAAATGCAAACTTCTTTTTTACTCGTAGAGTTCCTAACGTAGCTAGAGCGCGTAGAGTTCAACGCTTTCTTGTCAAGTATCGATGGTACAATACCAATTACCTCCTGAAGGGAACAATAGAACCAGAGATAAAGGACCCTACACCATCATCTCCGATAACCCCTACCCGGGAATCGAACCCAGGACCGCAGCGTAGTAGTACTGGCCTGCTACCACTAGGCTACCGAGGCAGTTAAAGACAACGAGTCTTACATTCTACTACTGGGATAATTCTCAAAGAATAAACCCAATATGGTTTGGCCAAACGAGGGATAGAACTTGGAACCCTTTTTCTCGTCTATGTGGCCTTCGCGAGCTAAGGGTGAGATTCACAGACCGCACTACCGGTTTACTTTGAGCAAAGTACGCTTAGAACTGTCAATAAAGTATGAGTTTTGACAGTTTCAAGCGTACTTTGCTCAAAGTAAAATAGTAGTGCGGTCTGTGAGTCTCGCCCTTAGAGACAGGCGCAAACTTTACGCCGGCATCTTCACTCAGTTTAAATTTTGAAAGTACTGTACAAATAACTGTTTATTAAAATTACCTTCATTATGAACGATTACTCAAAAGAAAAGAGGGCATCAATACATTCTTATAACAAATTGTAAATATTATTTTGAACATGACAACCAGGTATTTTCTTGACCGTTACAATGCAAAATACTTCCTCTGGTCACCATGTCCGGTTGACAATAGCTGTTGTTGAGTTAAAAGTGAGCAACAGATGGATATACAACCTTATATTATTTTTAAAAAGAACATATGTGTGTTTTTTTCTTGTATTTCAAAACCTCATTTTGAGATTTATTTAAATTATTCCAATTTTGACGATGTTTGACTTTCTAAAAAAACTGCAACTAATGAAAAACTAAGTTTTGCAAAGTAGAATATATAATAAGATACTGATAGAGTTTTGGCGGGAACCTTGAAAGAGGCGTGTGGTGCTCTTATTTTATTTCGTTTTCTTGGTGTATTTATGAGTTATATTAAATAAAGTTGATGGCAATTTGTTTGATATAGGTTTATTACAGTGCCCGTGTATAGTGAAATAGAATAACAGTGTAAAAACACGACCTTTCAGGTCGCCTCCAAAACTTCATTGTAAATATTCTGGTAAAGTAGCCATCGCTTTACTCGAATTACTGACTGTGACTCTGACTAACTGACTGATAATTGACTGACTGACTCTGACTTTTATGCTGCTTATGACGAATATGAAACTTCGTTTTTACTTGACACTGGCAATATGCGTAATAGCGATGCCATAATAAAAAAAAAACTGATACATTTTATTTTTAATTTTATGCTACCAAGTTGGCAAATAAGCATGCAGTCCACATGAATACGAGTATTAGATTTTTTTTTTATGTCATTTAGTTGACAGACAAGCAGACGGGCCACCTGATGGTAAGTGGTCACCGTCGCCTATGAACATTTGCAACACCAGGGGAGTTGCCAACGCGCTGCCAGGAAGCCAGCCCTGAAGGACTCTTTTGACGCCATTTTTGAAGAACCCCATATTGTAGCACCGAGGGAACACCTCAGAGGGAAGTTCGTTCCACAGTTTACACGTTCTGGGCAGAAACGAACGAGAAAACGGCACCGTTGAGCACTGCCAGGTGTCCAGTCGGTGAGGGTGAAACTTGATAAGGGATAGTTGTAGTCTACACAAAAACTCGAAGTCAGATGCGTGGCCACAGACCTTCGGTATGTCTCTGTGATGGTTATTACGGGGCCATACATTACCATCTAACCAGAACACAATGAGAACCAGAAAACACTAAGCCGTTGAGTCCCACTGCAACTCTACCACTAGTAAAATTCTTGTTAAATTAACAACTGCCTCAGTAGCGTAGTGGTAGCAGGCCACTACTATTACGCTGGAGGTCCTGGGTTCGATTCCCGGGTCGGGGGATATTAGAGATAACAGGTTTAAAATCCTTTATCTCTGCTTCTATTGCGATTTTTCCATTTTCTGGAAGTTTCCCAGTACCCCGGAGTTTGGTATTGTGCCCGGAGATGTCAACAGGTTCGCCACCATGTTACATGGGCCAAAACGTAACCGGCGAGTCGTGGGTGTTTGCATATCTGATTGAATGCATGCATTTACCTCTGCCTACCCCTTCGGGGATTACAGGCGTGAAGTTACGTTACGTAAATTAACAATTCGATCGATTCGAATCGGGTTCGATCCCCGCACCGGAACAAATATTTGTATGGCCTACAGATATTTGTTTCGGGTCTGGGTGTTTGTGTATGTGTTGTATGTGTACAACGGCACCCACGACACAGGTTTATACTTACTGTGGGGCTGTGAGTGTAACCGTATTTTATTATTGTTATTTATTATTATTAACTTTTGTAGCATACCTAATAAATAATATATTGTATGTTGTATGTATCTTCACGCCAGGTCCCTAACAGGGTAGGCAGAGAGTGTGGAGCGCCAGATATCCCGGTCCTGACACACCTTCCGTGCTTCTTCTTCATTCATCATACTCTTCATACATGCACACCGATTCCTAAGACTTTTGACTCCACTTTCAGACAGTACTCGACCTAATTGGTCATGGTAGGTCAGTCTTGGTTTTCCTAAGCCTCTGCATTCATCCACATTCGCATTGTAGGTAGGTATATCTGTTTAGTCAATCGCTAATTCGACATTCTTTCTACATGCCTGAACCATCAGAGCATATAAAATGTTATAAAATCTTATGTATTCTACGCTTGCAGCGTCATGGGCACAGCATATCTATCTATTTAAATATAAAAATCAATTGCTGTTCATTAGTCTCGCTAAAACTCGAGAACGGTTTTACAGATTTGGCTAATTTTGGTTTTGAATGATTTTTGGAAGTCCAGGGAAGGTTTAAAAGGTACGAAAATACGAAGAAATTGAAGGGAAACAGTAAAAACCACAATTTTATTCCACCATACAAATAGTCCGTATCTATCAAACCTTTGACACATTATTTCATTGTGAGGCAATACGAAGTTTGCCGGGTCAGCTAGTATATCTATATATTATACATACATACATACATATATACAAATAAATAAAATTGGAGTGTCTGTTTGTAATTTTAAAATAACCGCTTTTTACTAAATGCATATGTTTGTATACAAGTTACATAATATATACCAAAACAACATTTTTTACATTTTTTGTCTGTCTGTCTGTCCGTCTGTCTGTCTGTCTGTCAGTCTGTTTGGCGGGGCTAATCTTGGGAACGGCTGGACCGATTTTGACAGGACTTTCACTGGCAGATAGCTGACTTAATAAGGAGTAACTTAGGCTACTTTAATACTGCGCACACGACTGCGTCCGGGTAGATACTGAACTACCATGAATTCTCACACGGGCGAAGTCGCGGGCACAGCTAGTAATAAATAAAATACATGCATCCCGATTTAACCACATGCAAATGTATTTCTTCGCAAAATAATATCTTTAACTATCACTTAACTTAACCGCCGTATTTATATTAAGATTTTTTATTATAGAAAGCAAGATTATTATAGTAATGATATGTTATTTGCGATGGTGACCACAACATATGTTGTCCGATGGTCAACGAAGACTTTGACCATAATTTACTCTGAAATTGTCCTACGGTATTATTGACGACATATGGAATCTGGCTGTTGTTTCAATATTAGGTTGGGAAAAAATGTTTCTTCGCATTTTTTAAGATAATTCAAAACATTTTTTAATACAGTTTATTTAAATTTAACTAAAGTATGTATGTACCATTTTGTTCGATAACCTTTTGCCATCTTGTAGGTAGTGACATGATCAATTCTCAGTTTGTGATCAATTCTCAGTTCTTCAGCTACGTCGTAACTACTGATATGACGATCTTGCTCCACTTTTTCAAAAATGTCATCCATTTTATCCGTAATAGGGCGACCAGAGCGAGGTGCATCTTTGACATCAAAATTTCCGGATTGAAAACGCTTAAACCAAATTTGTGCTACTCTCACAGACATTGCACTAGGTCCATAAACATCGCAAATTTTTTACGCGGCTTGCGTTGCATTTTTACCTTTTTTGTAGTAAAATTTTAAAATGTATCGAATTTCTTCATTAGATTCACTCATCTTGACAGTACGAAAAACAAATGAAAATCACACATTTGCCTAATTTGAATTTGGAATTATGTTCTTTAAAATTTTAACTTTCAACGATACCAAAACCAGCCAGATACAAATACTACAGCCAAAGAGATTTTTTTACAAGTTCATACATACTATATTGCGAAAAGACTTTTTCCCCAATCTATTATTATAATAATACTAGCTGAAACGTTGTTCTGTCATACAATAAATGTTTAAAGTCATATACCTAAAAAAAATTTTAAAAAAGGCGGGTGTCATCTTCGAGTTGTATTTACACACAATTTTTTGTGACTACTTCTAAGATTGAAATAAAACTATTTTTACGGATTTATCTCGCGTATATTAAACTAAAATGATTTTTAAAATCAACCCGACGTTTCGGTCGCTTTTCAGCTTCCGTGGTCCCGGGCAGACAAGACGGAAGCTGAAAAGCGACCGAAACGTCGGGTTGATTTTAAAAATCATTTTAGTTAATATACGCGAGATAAATCCGTAAAAATAGTTTTATTTCAATGAGTGTAGCTCGCGAAAACCTAAGAACATATCAACTTCTAAGATATTAGGTAATTAATTATATGTTCCAATATATTATAATAATGTGCGTGAAGCGCATGGTAATGAAATTAATTAATTTGTATTGGTGTAAATTGATTTGCGACTTTGACTATATACCTACTTACACGCTTTTCCAAGGCAAAATTAAAAATGCATGTTTCCATGCTTCGGAGGGCACGTTGAGCCGTCGGTCCCTATCGACAGATAGCAGTCGTTAAACCTTGTTGGAGGCCTTATGAGCGGTTTCAAAACATCCGACAGCGGGTTGGCCACTAACCCGTGTCTCCACCAACCCGCATTTGAGCAGCGTGGTGGAGTAAGCTCTAGGCCTCCACCCAAAAAGAGGAGTAACTTGAGCCCAGCAGTGGGACGCTTCAAGGGTTGCGATTATTATTATAGAGATAGGTCAATGTATGTAGACTAAACATTATAACAACTAGAAATCAATGTCCAAGACACCTTACACCTCAAAGTTTCACCGACATCTTTGGCACAATACAAATATGAACAGTATGGAAACTACGTACAAAACGTTCGAAACGGCACACTTACACAAACATGCCCATCGACGTGCGAGTAGCGAGTGATTCGCTACTGCAGCACCGCGATAACCGCTTAGGGGCTTCGTCTATGCGCATGTTTGTGTGCGTGTGCCGTTTCAACATTTTGTGCGTAGTTGCCATACTGTTCATATCTGTACTGTGTCTTTGGTTAAACATTTTCAATAAATTTCTACTTGTCAAATCTACAATACCAAAAGAAACCGCCACAATACCACCCTACCCCCCGGGACTACACAATATTTTGACATTTCCACTCTCCCATTACACTTAATTTATTGATTTTTTTCTCAACCCACCGGCACTTTGTGTTTTCAACCCAATACCTGAGCGGCACTTTGTGAGTGGGTGGTCGAGGCTTTGTACAATTTTACTTTGTAGATATCTATAGTTGATAAATTAATTCGAGTTTCACTAAATGTTGTGAAACGGTTTTAGGTTTTTTAAATTATTGCGGTCGTGGGACTTTTTGTGCTAAAATTTGTTTAAAAGCAAATATTTTGGTGGTTTTTCGGTCGATTTCACGACGAAAAAAGGTTTTAGTTACTAATGTCTGTGAACTAAGATTTTTATTTATGTCTTTACATATTAGATAGTAGCTGTGCCCGCGACTTCGATCGCGTGGAATAGTGACTTTAAGCAGCATTTTATGGATTAAACTTTTGGTTAATTTTGGATTATAAACTTTTATCTAAAAAAAAACTGCTGTACCATCAACACCACCAACAATGCCACCAACGCCACAAACGCCACTAACGCTTATATAAACCACATTCAACTCTGTTTAAAAGTTTTGAAGCAGAGATTGAAGTAAATTTTCAATTGACCATAACTTTGGTGGTAGAGCTCCAGTGAAGGAGCTCGCGGGCGTAGGCACCACCGCGTTACCTAATATACTTGCCGCTTAATGGTAGTGTTCAGCACTATCGTGTTCCGGTCAGGTGGTAATGTACGGCCTTGTAATTTCCGGCCCAGAGGCATAGTGCCCTGCCCACTGCCTCTTGAATCTCGCTATTCGGTGGTAATCAAAGGCTCAATAATATGATTCAATAATAACGATCACAGAGGCCAAACAACTCAGACTTCAGGGCTGACGACGTAGACCGGAGACTCTGGTTTTTGCGTAGAGGTCTATGGGCTGTAGTATTAATTTACCTTTTTATGTGAACTGTATGTATAGTTGCCAATGTCATAGCATTAAAAAAAAAACTGCGCCGCCGTCTAGTATATTTGAATAAGCAATAGAATATTACAGTTTGAAAATAGTTCTTTACGATTATATGAGGTACCTACAGTATAAATAATGTTCAATCCCCAAACCCCAACCTATTTGAAGGAGCGTTTTCTTTTTCTTGGTTCTTCTCATTCCTTGTCCCTATGTTCTTCCAGTAATCTCCTTCTATCGACTCCTTCACATTTCTCTTCATTTTACTCTAAATCTTTCACAGTGGAAGCTATCCGCCTATGGAAGTTGCTTCCTGTTGAAATTCGACAAGCTAATTCAGTTGTAAAAAACGACTCTGCGATCATTACGTTGCCCAGATCTTGTCGAGTTAAGTCCTGATCACCTAAAAGTTGCATAATATTAGTTTTATTATTTTAATACATTTTTGGAAGCAATAATTTTTACATTCACGTGCATTAGTACACCCCTATTAATTCAATTTACGCAGTTTCCTAAACCCAAAGGTTGTCTGGAAGAGATTGCAGTTTTGTGATAGGACCGCCTTTTGTACCGTCTATTTCTTCTATTTTTTTGTCTCTTAATGTATTGGTGTCAATAAAGTATAAAAATAAATAAATAAATATATTTACCACAGCTTAAACAAAAACAATTCAAACATAAATAAAAAAATGAAATCATTAACAGAGCTCACATGAGCGTCTATATTATAACACGGAGCCCATAAATAATGCAAGATGTTTCCCATAATTTGTGAAAAAAAAACCATTGATAATATAGAGTCATCGTGGTCCATAGATTATATGAAGTCATCCCGCGGCGAGGATTAGCCTCCATTATTAAAAAAGCATTTCCAATATGGCGGTATACAGCTGACGCTAAGGTGTTTCTGATTTTTGTGTTACATGGACAGTTTAAATGAGAAAAATATATGTATTAACCCCCTTATTCATAAACGTACATTAGATACGTTTTAGCTATAGAAAGCTTTGTCCTTGTCAGTTGCATTGTCAAATGTGCAGGATAGAAAAAGACAAAGGAGAGATTAGCAACACTTTAGCTAAAATACGTTTATGAATAAGGGGGTAAGTCTGTACTTTCATGAGGTAGACATGAAGTGTCGTCGAGTCATTTACATTTAAATATTTCTTTTATCTAACGACGGTTTCCAAACACATACTGATTGTGTGCAAGGGCCGTAATTGGTGAATCTTGAGTATTCCATGCTTGAATGCATCTTACCTACTTTTTTAGAGAATACAGGCGTGAAAATGCAGTATTTTTTTTTTCTTGTAACGAACATTATAATGGCAACCCATTATACGTCCCACTGCTGGGCACGAGTCTCTCCCCTTTTTGGGGGGAGGCCTGGAGCTTACTCCACCACGCTGCTCCAATGCGGATTGGTGGAGGTGTTGGGGTTAGTGGCCAACCCGCTGTCGGATGTTTTTCAAACCGCCCATAAGGCCTCCGACAAGGTTTAACGACTGCTATCTATCGATATCAACCGGGACCGACGGCTTAACGTGCCCTCCGAAGCACGGAAACGCGCATTTAATTTGCCACTAGCGGTCACCCATCACACTACTCGACCGCGCCCGTAGTGCTTAACCGAGTAGATCGTTTACGATCTACACCAGCCGCCGGGCCATGCGCGCTTCAACTAGTTAACGAACATTATGAAAAACAAATCTGTCAAGAGACAAAAAATCTTGTTCCATTTTTAAATGTATTGCAGATCAAAAAAACCTCTTACAAGTAACAGTGACAGAGTTAACCAAAACTGTTTAACTAAATACCTGTTATTTATCCATCGGTTAACGGATGTTCGCAAATAATACGTCGGCATTCGTAAACGATTTTACTGCGGTTAACTGACCTAGTTCCTGATAATAACGTAAACTGAACGACATGTTATTTAAGTTAAGTAGTTCAACAAGATTTTGTCCGATTCTGAACGCATGATTCTTGATATTGGTGTCAATATGTATTAATCTGTATTGACTGTTGGAAATAAGGGAACAAATCTGTTTCCATCAATTTGTTAAATTTATACAGATTATTATAATATCGCAAAACGGTCAGGTGTGTGATGGGTGACCGCTAGTGGCAAAATAAAAATGCGCGTTTCTGTGCCTTGGAGGGCACGTTAAGCCGTCGGTCCCGGTTGCTATCGATAGATAGCAGTCTTAAAACCTTGTCGAAGGGCTTATGGGCGGGTTGACAAGATTCGACAGAGGGTTTGCCACTAACCAGATCAGCGTGGTGGATTAAGCTCCAGGCTCGCCCCAAAAAGGGGAGAGACTCGTGCCCAGCGGCACGTAGTCAGTGCGACGACTTATTTCACGATTGTTAAGCTCATAACCCTACGTGCTACATTTCTGTGTGCGCGTGTACTGATTGATGCCTGTTTAATAGGTTATCAGAATAAGCGTTTGTATGGAATTTTAACTGAGTGTCCGAGGTGTGCCCTAAACTCATAAAAACCTTTGGCAATCTTAATTGAGGCAAGATTTAAAGTAAGTTGAATAAAAAAAAATCACTTATACATAAATTTTTCGCAGTAGATATGTTATTTCAAAAAAAATAAATCGATGCGACTTGATTTTTTAAAAATTTTAATGAGCAAAAGAAAAACTCTATGTAAGGCGGACTTAATGTAACTGCGACATTACCTACCAGTCAACCTTCCGGTAGAATGGAAATCAACGAAATAGGTGCTGTCTGTACACAAGTTAAACATAGAGCAACACGGGCCACCGGCCGCGGCGGACCGGAGTTGCTCTATGAAGTTAAACGCTAAATATGTCAATAATAAATCTATACTTAATTTGAAAAATATAAAATTAAAAGTAATATTTAAAAAACTGTTTTTTCAGCGTCTATAAAGATTCTAAAACAAATAAAAACAATTTAGATGTATTTCTTCCCGATTTTCCTTATAAACATACTCACCCTAGCTCTACCTATAGCCAAAAAAAGACGGACCCATAGATAATTACTATTTTACGTTGCCCCAGTAAATTATATGAAACCTATGGGATCTATCAAGCCAGGATAAATTGGTCTGTATCCAGATGTAATCTTCAAAGAAAATGGGGTCTAATAAATCGGTTTCTTATTACTAATATTCAGCCTC
Source organism: Macrosoma leucophasiata (assembly GCA_036365455.1). NCBI lineage: Eukaryota > Metazoa > Arthropoda > Insecta > Lepidoptera > Hedylidae > Macrosoma > Macrosoma leucophasiata. The sequence continues at coordinate 8,059,097 of JAWQUS010000015.1, forward strand.
CATTTTGGGTGTGCGAGTGAAATAGATAGAGTTATTAGTGTGTGTTAGAGAGGGATGGATGCTATATTTTTAATGCGCCGGAGTAGGGCGGCGTTCGTTTTGTGATTATTACTTTTTGTATACATGGTGTTCTAATTATTTGTTTTATAATTCGACCAATGAGCGAATTGTAGCATGTTGGTGATGCATAGCAGTTATTAACTGTGTTAGTTAAGAGGTCATCATTTCAGCTGAAAGTAGAGTTGCCAACTTTTTTTACAAGAAATAAAGTAGGTATGTATATTTTGGTCTATAAAAATTATTAAGCAGTACGTTAAAAAATGAACAGTACTTCATTTATTAATGTTTTAAATACATATTTTCGTAGCTACTGGCACAATTTATTAATTAATTTGCTAAAGTCTAACTAATAGCCTTACCCCCTTATTCATAAACGTATTTTAGCTAAAGTGTTGCTAATGTCTCCTTTGTCCTTTTCTATCCTTCACATTTGACAATGCAACTGACAAAGACAAAGCATTCTATAGCTAAAACGTAGCTAATGTACGTTTATGAATAAGGGGGATAGTATGTAGCTATACTTCTATTTCACTGTCTACACGGATCACAAACCTTTGGAGAAGTTAAATATAAGAAACAGACCTGAACATGAATTAGGTGATATGTCTCATTATCTCTCACAATACAATTGCGAAATAAAATATTTTCCTCACTACTTACTTACGACTTGTAGCTTTAGCATTTTGATGTTGAAAACAGTATTTTTGTACCTATACTTTATTTTTGTTCAACAGTTAAAAGTATAATCTTAAAAACAGTAATAGCCTCCGTGATAGTTATTACAGGGCCATACATTACCATCTAACCGGAACACGATAGTGCTGAACACTACCATTTAGCGGCAGATAGATCAGGTAATTCTGTGGTGCCTATGTCCTACGTACTACTGCTACTCTTCTGGAAGAGAACTCTTCCACTTATGCAGTCAGAAAATATTCACTGGTGGTAGAGCTACAGTGATGGAGCTCGAGGGCGGAGGCACCACAGCATTACCTAATCTACTCTCTAAGAATTCTCTTCTAGTGGAAGAGAATTCTTCCATTAGTGGGCGGTGGGGTCGTCAAAACCCGACGCCAGTGTTATTTAGATAAATTTTTTTGCTCTATGGAATAATAAATGGTGTTATTATTTATTATATTTCAGAATAAACCAGAATAACACCCCCCTGTACAACGCCAACCAAATGTGATAATTTACTTGAACCCGTACACCTAGATTGACAGCCACACAAATGCAACGTAATGTTTTTATTTATTACACGTTCATTTTATTAGGGTGCCTCAGGCTCATTTTAAAACCATAGGTACGGTGTGAATGCTGTCTTATAAAAGTTTAACCAACTGGACACACATTTGTCCGGTCATTTGGGCGAGTTGAAAAAAAAAACATTTTTTTAATGTAATGAACTGGCAAACAGGCTTTGATGGTAAGTGGAACCTATAAACATCGACATGAAACCAGGAATTTCAATGTTGATGCGTTGCCATACCTGAGGCATAAAGTACTAGGGCGCTATGCCGGAAATTACACTGCCGTACATTACCACCTGACCAGAGCACAATAGTGCTAAACACTACCATTTAGCAACAAGTAGATTAGGTTTTATACGATGGTGTATACGCTGGTGGGCTCCGTCACTGGTTCTCTACCACAAGTGACAGGAAATGAAATTATGTTTTTATGTACCTAGATGTTATATTTTATTTTAAAGAAAAATGGAAAGAAAAATTTGACTTCAGGCGAGACTCGAACTCGCGGCCTACTGGGGGGAATCTAGTCCAGCCGCTCTTCCAATTGAGCTACTGAAGTCCTGCCCGATTTGTCAAATCTTTCCTTCACATCTATTGCATTGCCTAACTAGCATAGTTGGCAATAGATGGCGCTGCTGCTACCATGAAGCAATGCAATAAATGTGAAGGAAAGATTTGACAAATCGGGCAGGACTTCAGTAGCTCAATTGGAAGAGCGGCTGGACTAGATTCCCAGTAGGTCGCGAGTTCGAGTCTCGCCTGAAGTCAAATATTTCTTTCCATTTTTCTTTAAAATTAAATATATTTAACAAGCATGTGTTAATGCGAAATAATATAAAACAATTACCTAGATGTTTATAGGTTTCATCAGTATCTATGCCGCCAAATAGTACCTAGTGTTCAGCACTGTCGTGTTCTAGTTAGATGGTAATGTATGGCCCCGTAATAACTATCACAGAGACATGACAATTTAAGTCTGAGGGGTGGCAACACATCTGTATTTCGACCTTGGTCGTTGCGTGGGTGACTATAGGCTGCAGTAATCACTTAACATCAATGTGAACTGCATGCTTGTCTGCCACCTTCATTAAATTAAAAAAAAATGTAGATTTTTTAGGTTTAAGTATTCACTTACTATTGATGTGAACTATATGGTTGTATATTTATTTATTTATTTATTTATTGGAATGTCACCATTAATACAATTCTTTAAATAATATACCAGTAAGTATTATCTAGCCCCCTTATTCAGAAACATACTTTAGATACGTTTTAGCTATAGAATGCTTTGTCTTTGTCACTTGCATTGTCAAATGTGCAGGATAGAAAAAGACAAAGGAGAGATTGGCAACACTTTAGCTATAATACGTTTATGAATAAGGGGGTAGGTCTTTATTAAAAAATTAATAGTTACACCCCGGGGCGTAGCAAATATATAAAAAAAAATTATATAAAATAACATAATAGATATTGTTTCTTAATATAATAATATATTGTCTATCACTTCTAATAGGTATAGGTACCTCTCTCACAAAATATAATAAAGGAGATGTTGCAAAAATGTATGGACCTCCGGCCATGTACTGTACACAATATCATTAACAGGCAAAATCGGTATAAAAACGTTTTTTACTGAATATTTTCACTTATTTAGCTTTGTTTGCAGTTACAAAACATTATTTGCAGTTAGAATTGGAACTCAAAACCAACGAATATGGCAGGCGATATCATTTTGACATTTTCATTTTTTTTAATTCTATAGTACTTGGAGAAAGAAAGTAATATTTTCTAAATACTATCGAAATCGATGGTTCCCAAGTGTCGGCTGTATCGCCGCCATGTTGAACATAGTTGAAAATGATAAAATCGTTTGAATTAATTGTTTGTAACTCTAAAATATGTTCTTGAATAAATTAATTGTATTTTTTTCGGATTCTTCTTTAATTTATCCATTTTTTGAGGATGTGCACGAACTAGAGCCGAGCTCACAACATCTCCTTTATCATGAACAGCTTTCTTTGTCTTTAAATATTTTTATACCTACTGAACCCCACGAAACGTAGCCTATCACACTTGCCATAACCAAAACATCGTGGGACCCGTATAAAAAACAAGGCCCTGCTGTCGGTACCCTAATTACATGTTATAAGAACTTTTTCTATTCCTATTATGTTCTCTAGTTACTATATTTTTGTATCATTTAGAGAAGTTCGGAGTGTTTGAGAAATAATTTATATACTATCATTCATTTGAAAACATATAATATACAAGTTGTGCCCGCGACATCGTCCGTGTAGAATTTAACAAAATCATTCTTTAGATATACGCACACGTCGTGGTAGTTAGTATTTACGTATAATTTATAAATAAAAGCCTAAGTTACTCGTTATTGTATGAGCTATCTGCCAATGAAAGTCCTGTTATTATCGGTCCAGCTGTTCCCGAGGTTAGCCGGAACAATTAGACAGACAAACAGACAGAAATTGTAAAAAATATTGTTTTGGTATATGTACCGTGTATCAACCTGTAGAGCAAGCCGGCTTTAGAAATAATTTTTCTACAATGGATCATATCCACACGTTGGATTTAATAATAGAAAAATATATAGAGCAAAATCGCCCTTTATATCTGGCTTTCATTGACTACGCGAAAGCATTCGATTCAATTTCGCATGAAAGCATTTGGCAAGCTCTACATGACTGCGATGTACCGTTTGAAACAATTGAACTCATAAGAGATATATACAGTAAAAGTGAAGTAGAGTAACATTAGAGACACACGAGGCTCAAAAATAAAAATATGTAGAGGCGTAAGACAGGGAGATCCAATTTCTCCAAGAATTTTTATAGCGGTCCTTCAAAATATAATGAAAAACCTGAAATGGGAAGAAAAAGGTATAAATATAAATAACCACTTTATAAGTAACCTAAGATTCGCCGATGAAATAGTACTTTTTTCAGAAACCGCGTCTCAACTAGAGGAAATGGTAAATGAATTAAATACTGTTAGCTATGGAATTGGCTTGGAACTTAACATAACGGAGACAAAAGTTATGACTACCAGCTCTAAATTACCTAGCAAAGTTAACACTACAATGTTAGAATACGTCCAAGAGTATGTATATCTAGGCAAATTAATTTCTTTTATAAAAACGAGACACCGTGACGAACTGATAAGAAGGATAAATATGACTTGGAATAAATTCTGGAGCAACAAGGACATACTTAAGCCAAATCTTAATATACAACTTAAGAAAAAAATCTTGGACTCTTGTCTCTTGCCCTGCCTTTCCTATGGATCACAAACCTGGATATTTAACAACTACACGAAAAATAAACTTTAAACATGCCAAAGATCTATGGAGAGAAGTATTCTTAATCTAAAAATAAAATTGTAATTTCCGGCACAGAGGCATAACACCTTAGGCCTCAGGAGTGGTAACGCATTTGCATTTTGACCTTGGTCTTTGTGTGGGTGTCTATAGGCTGCAGTCATCACTTAACATCAATGTGAACTGCATGCTTGTTTGCCACTTCAATTACATAAAAAAAAAAAAAAGATAAACAAAAAAGCTCCAATATTAGAAAAATCACAAACGTAATAGAAGCCATAACGCACTGTAAAAAATTAAAATGGCAATGGGCTGGTCACATCGCACGTATGCCAAACGACAAAAGGACTCAGAAGGTAACCACTTGGGCTGGTCCTACCGGTAAAAGACGAAGGGGAAGACCACTGGAGAGATGAACCGATGAAATATCACAGTCAGCAGGGACAGACTGGTTAGACAAGGCAAAAGACCGAACTGGCTGGAGACATATGGAGGAGGCCATTACTCGAAGAGAGGTCCTTAATAAAAAATAACATATTAAACATTGACATTTTATGTTAGGCTAATTTGAAAAATATGTTTTTTTGTATAATTTAATATCATGACATACAATTTAATTCAAATATTATAATAGATTTACTTAAAATGCATGTAATTTATAGATTAAAAAAAAATGGACATACAAAAATTTAATAAACATAAAATGTAATCAATCAAATTGAATACAATCACTCGAATTATTAAATATCTAATTGTTAAATTGAAATGTAAATTTATTAAGGAATAAAAGGTTTAAATAAATAAATACATAAAATATGCACCGTGTACACATACATAATAATATATGCATTTAGTAAAAAGCGGTTATTTTTATGTTACAAACAGACACTCCAATTTATTTATTTGTATAGATTGTATAAATGTATATAATATACGTATAGAAGATGGTATAGATAGGTAACATTCTTGAAATAAAAATAAATTTTAATAGGTATCTAAATTACTTAATACACATTGAAAAAGATTTTAAAAAATCCCCAACTAGGTATTTTTACTTCCTTTGCCATTACACAAAGTGGCAATAAAAAAATACTTACACATATTCCATTTCCAAACCATAATATATAAATACAGAAAAAAAAGGAATTCACATTAGATAACCAAAAAGGTGCGCTTAAAACACAATTACAATAAATTAAAACTGATCACTGGCCGCAAATAAGTCGGTAAACACTTTATCGAGCCGCTAAACGGGATGTCGCCTTAAATTATATATAAAAAAAAGAAAAACAGCGCGGGATTTGAATTTCGATTGCTCTTGTTCTTTTGAAATGGTTTTCGGCATATTGTACCTACATATTACTTCGTATTGGGAAATGTGTAGAGTCGATTATACAGTTTTTTTTTTCAGGTTTTTAGGATTTTGTGCCTCGAAAGGAAAAAACGGAACCTTTATAAGATAACTTCGTTGTCTGTTCGTCCGTCTGCCTGTCAAGACCCCTTTTCTCAGGAACGCGTGGAGGTGTTAAGCTCAAAGGAGACGTTCCAAAATGTATGGAGCTTGGGTCCGCACCTTGTACACACTATAAGAGAAGAAGCATAAAATACTAAATCATTTTCAGCTATTCAAATCGTTTATTATACCTTCAATTAATTGTCGTAAGTCTATTTTAAAAAAAAGAATGTCATAGTACAGCAACATGGGTACATATTGTTTTCATACAAAAAAAAAATAAAATAAATATTTAATATAAGAGAGTATTTTTCCCATAATTCTACGTATTTTTCTCTATCTTTTGATTTAGAGTACAAGGTGCACGCCCAAAGTCGAACTTGTCATTTATATCAAATACTTAGGTCTACTGTCTTTGAAGTGGAAAAATCAAACTTCTAAGCCATCGCAATCAAAAGATACAGCCGTTCATGTCGCTTATTTCCGCAAATTTTCCAAACTCGCAAGGGAATCAAAATCTACGAGAACCATGAACTCAGAATCATATAGAATTAGGAACGAAGCAACGTCAACGTTCTTGCGGTTTCGTGCACAAGTAATTGGAAAAAAATGAGAAAGTTTTGAAAAATATCTTTAGATTTTATCTACAAATTCTTCCCAACATCGACAATTTTCATTCACAATCTAATATTACGTAAATAACTACTTGCAGCCGAAATGTAGTATTCAGCACTATTGTGTACCGTACCGTGAGGTAATGTACGGACCTGTAATTTGGCGTTATCTAACATTGCAATCTTTGCTTTTCAGTATTCACTTACCATGAATGTGAAAGTGAAGGATTTGTCTCTCACATGTCGTAAAAAAAAAATTCGTCTCATAGGAAAGACAAGCGTTAAACGTTAATTATATTTTAATGTTTTCTTTTGTTATGTAGATTAATTAAGGTTGTTTAATACAGTATTATGTATTTTTTGGATTTATATCATAATTTATAAAAAAGCTTAAATAACCGTCCTTAAACTAAAAAAAAAACAAATTAATTATTAAGGGTAAAAGCGACTTCTTTACGATATTCAATAAACTGCAAAGTCTATTATATCGGTTGCCTAACTAGCATAGTTGGCAATAGATGGCGCTGCTGCTACCATAAAGCAATGCAATAAATGTGAAGGAAAGATTCGACAAATCGGGCAGGACTTCAGTAGCTCAATTGGAAGAGCGGCTGGACTAGATTCCCAGTAGACCGCGAGTTCGAGTCTCACCTGAAGTCAAATTTTTCTTTCCATTTTTTCTTTAAATAAAATAAATTTTTGAAATAATATAAAACAATTAAAAAAAAAACTTTATTTCTTACTTACTTTAAAAGTTAATTAACATTAACATTCTGCTCGTATGAGGCACAGTTTTATAAATTTACGATTGCAAATACTTACAACGGCATTCACAGAAACTCACAACTTCTTGTTATTAAATAATTGAAAGTAGGCAATTGTAGCACCGTGCTCATATTTTATTCCTCTAATCAACAAAAACGAATCTAGATTAGGTTGGTCTAGAAATTGGTAGAAAATGTTTAATTAAATTTCTTAGAAACGAATGTGCCAATTAAATTGAATGTAGTAGGTAAACTAATTATTTCCATATGATTTCGTCTTTTTAATTCTATGATTCTCAATGTGTATGATTTTATTTCTGTAATGGGTGTAATTTACCTGAATAAAGTGATTAAATACTAAATACTAAAAATAAAAACATAAAATTAACTGCCTCGGTAGCCTAGTGGTAGCAGGCCACTACTACTACGCTGAGGTCTTGGGTTCGATTCCCGGGTAGGGGGTTATCAGAGATAATGGTATAAAGTCCTTTATCTCTGGTTCTATTGGGATTTTTCCATTTTCTGGAGATTTCCCAGTAGGTACCTCGAAGTTTGGTAATGTGCCCGGAGATGTCAACAGGCTCGACACCTTTTTACATGTTACATGGGCCAAAAACGTAACCGGCGAATCGTGGGTGTTTGCATGTATGCTTGAATGCATGCATTTACCTCTGCCTACCCCTTCGGGGATTATAGGCGTGAAGTTACGTTTTACTAAAAATACTTAATTAGGTATAATTGCCGTTCCAGGTATAAAAAATATTATTACACAGTTTCTCCATTGCAATTTCAGAAAACTTTAAACCTTTCATAAAACAATAAAAAAGAGGGTGCTCAAAAAAAATTCTTGGAATAAGAATCAGTATAAAATAGCCTTATTTTTATACTGATTGCAGTAGCCTATAAACATCTAAATAAAAACCTGGTCAAAAAATCACCACCTCTTCACTGGTTGTAGAGCTCCAATGACGGAGCTCGCGGGCGTAGGCACCACCGCATTACCTAATATACTTATCGCTAAATGGTACTTAACTTAGTGTTCAGCACTATCGTGTTCCGGTCAGGTAGTAATGTACGACCCGTAATTTCCGGCAGAATCAGAATCAGAAACTCATTTGTTCATTTAGGGTGACAGGCACCTCTTATGACACGTCAAAAACAAACAAAATAAATTAAAGTGAATAATAATTGATATTCATGTCAAACAAGATAAAAAATATATGTATAGTCAAGAATATTACTAAAATAAAACTAAATATAATATACTAATGTAAAAAGTATATCAGTAGAATGTCAGAGAGGCATAACACCTTAGGCCTCAGGAGTGGTAACGCATCTGCATTTTGACTTTGGTCTTTCTATAGGCTGCAGTCATCACTTAACATCAATGTGAACTGCATGCTTGTTTGCCACTTACATTACATTAAAAAAACAGGATTTCAATGTAGATGTGTTGTCAGTGATGAGATCTGAGTTGTGCCAGAAATTATAGAACCGTTCATTTAATTTAAAAATCCTTAAGGCTGAATACTTAAATGTCACTCAATTTTAGACAACTCTGAAAAATAAGCTGTCTCTGTCGTTTGCAGTTCAGTTCTCAGACCGCGTTGAGTCTATTTGAGTAGATTCCAAGTTATAACGTACCAGACAGACAGACACACAGACAAAAATTCCAAAAGTATTTTTTTTTTGGTTTCTGTTGTTCTTTTTTAAAAAATCGCCTCCTATCAGTTGTTTGCAAAAATATTTAATGTACAGACACTCGATTTTTACTGTCTTATTATAGTATAGCCCCCTTATTCATAAGCGTATTTTAGCTAAAGTGTTGCTAATCTGTCCTTTTTTCTTTTTCTATCCTGCACATTTGACAATGCAACTGACAGAGACAAAGCATTCTATAGCTAAAACGTATCTAATGTACGTTTATGAATAAGGAAGTAGATGTAAAAATATGCTTTAAGTTAAAACTAAAAGTGATTTAGAACAAAATTTTAATCATAAAAGAGAAGTCTCCATGCATGTTACAATCCAATAAAGTTTCCGATTTCAAAATTCGGTAGGGCATGACGCGACCGCGATTTTTCATTGGCCCCTTTCAAAAAAAGAATGCTCGCTTTTTTTTCTGTGGGTATTTGATAACGCGACGGTCGTTGTGTTTTTTACTGTGTATACGCTAAGATTGCCGAAAAAAAGTTTTTATTTAAAACAAAGCATCAGAATTCAAACTAATCGTGTATCTTTAATAACTTATTTCTGTTTTTTTTAAATTAATGTTCAATACACTCAGCAGCTTTGAAAAGTAAAATAATAAGTTTTAATACCAAACTTATGTATTTGCTCGATAACCTGTGTAAAATGTATTCTCTTATAAATTATTTAATAAGAAGATAGGTTCTACTGGTTGTGGAGCTCGCGGGCGTAGGCACCACCGCATTACTTAATATACTTGGCGCTAAATGGTAGTGTTTAGCAACATCGTGTTCCGGTCAGGTGGTAATGTACGGCCCTGTAATTCCCGGCACAGGCATAACACCTTAGGCTTCAGGAGTGGTAACGCATCTGCATTTTGACTTCGGTCTTTGTGTCAGTGTCTATAGGCTGCAGTCATCACTTAATATCCACATACATTAAATTAAAAATAAAAAAACTTGTTGGGTACTATAAATCTAAAGGGGATTACCTCAAAATCATGGAATTCTTTAAAAAAAACTCAGTAATCGGAATAAAGTGCGTAATTCGCAGTAATCCTTCAAAAAACACCGTTGAGCATAAAACAGTTTTTATGTGCGGCACCAAAGCGTGTGCGCAGGTAAAAATAAAACCCGGGCAAGTGCGAGTCGTACTGACAATGATGGGTTCAGTTTTTGAATTTTATAAGTTGATCGATTGTTGGCTGAATACTGGAACGTAACTTAATTTTAAGCTTTTTTTATGTAATGGAAGTGGCAAACAAGCATGCAGTTCACATTGATGTTAAGTGATGACTGCAGCCTATAGACACCCACATAAAGACCAAGGTCAAAATGCAGATGCGTTACTACTCCTGAGGCCTGAGGTGTTATGCCTCTGTGCCGGAAATTACAGGGCCGTACATTGACCACGATAGTGCTGAATACTACCATTTAGCAGCAAGTGGGTATATTAGGTAATGCGGTGGTGCCTACGCCCGCGAGCTCCATCACTGGATCTCTACCACCAGCAAAAGTTACCTCGAATAAGCTATATCTGTCGTTTCTACGAATTTTATGGACTTTATGGCTCCTTAATAATTATCACAGAGAAATAACAACTAAGGTTTCAGGGGTGGCAACGCATCTGCATAATGACCTCTGGTCTTGGTGTTGGTTTCTATAGGCTGCAGTCGTCACCTTACATCAATGTGAACAGCATGCTTGTTTGACCACCTTTATGACATACAAAAAAGTGTACATGTTCCCACATCTATTTCAGTAAGCTACGGAATCCTAATGTTAGCGTGTTCCATTTTGCGTGCGTAATTTGTTTATTTCCAACACTTTTTTTTAGAGTGGTCTTGTTTGGCTGTATGCATTGATTCCTTTGTCATTTTGAAAAGTCACTTCGTTGTTTTTTTTTTTGCTCATAGAACGAATGGGTAGGTAGTTACCTATTACATTCTAGATCAGCAATTAGGATTATAAACAAATTTATATTTTAATTAAAATAAGTATGTACATACCTAACACACCTATTTAAATTAAAATATAAATTTTTAGTTTCATCCTCAAGTCTTGAAGCCAAATAACATACAGTGAATAGACATTATTTAGAAGTAATGGTCTTCGATTCTGTCAATGAAATTAAGACGACAAGTGCTGCAAGACAAAAAGAAATAAATACTTTCAAGTTCGTTTAAATATCCAAAATGCAGTTTAAAGAATCAGTTAATCAAAGAAAGGAAGCTTACATTGTTGTCAGATGGCACTTAATTTTAGGCCTCACAACCGAAAACGCCATGGCCATTTTAAAAAAGTGTTAGAGATAACAAATATCATTAAGACGCGTACACATTACGGGGAAACAAATCAAAAAGTCTTGTCCCAAAAAGGTCATGTGACATCCGTAAAAATTACTGCAATTAAATGTCGCGACAAAAACGTCCCCGGATTCCGTCCAAACAATAGGCCATTAGAGCCCCGTAGATAAGTATCTAGACGACCCAATTGTACGCGCTTTTTTGAATTTCAGAATGCTTTTTACTTTTTTATAAGGCCCACGCACATGACTCGGGTTCAATTGTGAAATTGATTGTGGGTTTATTTGATTGGTATACTTTTAGATTACTATTAGGTAGAGTATTGAAAGATATGTCCGACAAAATAATATTTAAATAACTCAATTGCAATCGTTTTGTAGAGTTTGGAAAGAACAGAGTTTGAGGGAACTATTGGTAGAGCTCCAGTGATGGAGCTAGAGGGGACAGAAACCACCGCTTTACAACAACAACAACAGCAACAACAATACGCTTTATTGTACACGCGTCAAGTCGATTGATGAGTTTTGGCGGGAACCTTGAAAGAGGCGTATGGTGCTCTTATTTTATTTCATTTTCTTGGTGTATTTTTAAGTTATATTGAATAAAGTTGGTGGCATTTTGTTTGATATAAGTTTATTACAGTGCCCGTGTACAGTGAAATAGAATAACAGTGTGAAAACACGACCTTTCAGGTTGCCTCCAAAACTTCATTGTAAATGTTCTGGTAAAGTAGCCATCGCTTTACTCGAATAACTTGATTGTAATTCACTTGACTGACATATTATACTTGATAACTTATATACTTAATACTTACATATTATACTAACTTTTACGCTGCTTAAATAAATACGAAATATCGTTTTACTTGACCCTGGCAATATGCGTAATAGCGATGCCATAACAAAAAAAAAAAAAGTCGATTGATGTTATCGACTTGACATGAAGCTGATCTGGGCTCCCATTTGGATCAGCTGTGAGACTGAATCTCTTTTTATTTTTTAATATTGTTTCTCTTTTTGTATAATTGTACCTGTGTACCTAATCGTTTGGAAATTTGTATCGTCATGACATGTCTCTGTGCTGTCCAAATAAATGTTTTCTATCTTTCTTTCTTTTTCTTTCTTAAACCAGTTAAGAATACAAAGAAATACGCAAAAGAACTTGACTTAATCTACTTACCGCTGTTCAGCGTCCCGGTTTGGCACGGAAGCATAACAGCATAGACTTCAGGAATGGTAACGCATCTACATTGTGATTTCGGGCTTATTTATAAGTAGTAGGTATATAATAATAAATAATAAAACAATAAATAAACACAATCAGTTGGCTGTTTGTTTGAGGGCCCACCAAGAAGAGGCGAGTCACCACCTGCCTAAAGTAGGAATCAATAATGTGAGATGTTGAATATAGGCAGGTGCAGGATCTCACTCCATAAGCCCAGCCAGCTAGTCCCCCCAGTTCACCCACATAGCCCGAAGTTTGGCAAGTCATTTTCATTACAATAGTCCCATGTATTCTGCGGGTTCTCTCTGCGTCTGTATTAACTATTGATGCAGTCAGAGAGAGGTCCCGCCGAATATAACCCAGTACAAAGTAGAAATTCTCGAAAAGGCCTCTACGTGTTGGACCCACCATGTCCCCGCGCAAGCCTGACAAAGGTCCGGGTTCAAATTGGACCCCGTGCTGACGAGAGAAATAATAATGGCAGCCCTTGATACGTCTCACTGCTGGTCACGAGTCACTCCCCTTCTTGGGAGGAGGCCTGGAGCTTACTCCACCACGCTACCAGAGAATATCAGTAACGGCTGAACCGATTTTCTGACGTTTTGATTTCTTGAAATTGTGACCGCATGATAGCTGAAAAGCTGGTATGAAATTCAGGAATTCACGAAATATGTACGTATAATCAGTTTTTTTCTTAAAAAATTGTTTATACCTAAATATTTTGATAGCTGTCATCTTAAATCGTACTTTAATTAAAAAACTAGAACAAAAATGATAGTGTGTTCTCTCCCTAACTATCCACCCGCGGCGCATTGGTGTCGATTTTTGCGGCTAACGATTTGAAAATGGAACCGGAATCCCGTTCCAATTACAGATTGAATTTGGAACGGTGTAATGCATTTGAATTGCTGATTACCCGTTGCCCGCTTCATGATTTTTTTTCTGGTGTGCGAGTAACAGGAAATAGTCGATTGATACTGAAAATGAAATGCGAAGTTCAAATTTGGATCTTCAAAATGTTTCTATGGACCTCAATTTTTTTTAAATAACATTAAGAACCTCTTTGTATTTCGACGAAAGATCTCTGACTAAGGGCATTTGGTATAAGACGATACAGCCCTGTCTAACACGTGCGCCGTGGTTTGTCGGTTCGGATATGACCAGGTCGGAAGTCGTGACTGCCTTACGACTTCGATCTGGGCACATGCCATTAAACAAATTTACTTTCTTGATGGGAATCACCAACTCACCAAACTGCACCGAGTGTGAAATAGTAGAAGATGCTTACCATGTTATGGTGGAGTGTGTCCGGGTCGAGGCAGAGAGACTGGCGCTTATGCAAGAATTTAATTATTACATAAAAGAACTAGGTATTTGTAACAGTGTTCTAGCCTATCCTCTATCAGAGGAGGTGAGAATGCTTTATAAATTGGTTAAAATAGCTATAAGTCGTAGAGATTAAGTAATTTAAAATGTAACAATGAGGGTGGCATGGTCATTGTTGACCAAACCCTCTCTAAACTTTTAATAAAGAATTAAAAAAAAAAGAATCTCTTTGCGACATCATGTCCTACCCACCAACACACAGCCAAAAAAATATTAACAATACAACCATTACAAAATTTTAATCTTTAACTTACTAACTAATCGCAGAGTTCCAATAGCTGATGTTATATAAACAAACAAAATACCTAAGACCTATCCATGCAACCACGATATAATATTATGTTATCATCAAAATAAATTCAAAGACGAAAACTTTGCGAATTTAACAAAATTCGTCACACTCAAATACCGATATTACATTTCCAAGAACCGACATTTTTCCACGGCCATTTTGGTATTCGAAAAAAAGAAAAACAGAAGTCTAGAGTTTGAATTTCGAATGCGGTTTTGGCGCGAAAGCGGGACCGCACACGTCGTCAAATATGCGAGATAGCACGTCATATGGTGCATACTGATTGGTTTCTATGCCAATTAAAATAAAACATTTTCGTCTTGTTTTTTCAATGAAAGTAGGTTATTTTTGGCTAATTACAGCAATCGTTAAGATCAAATTAAAATCAGATGATTATAATATTTCAATGAGGTACCAGATACCGAGTAGATCGCTTGCGATCTACACCAGCCGCGGGGCCATGCGCGCCACCTAATACGAATGCAATTAGTGTAACCCAATGTGTGGCAAATTAGTCATTAGAAAATTTTATTATTTTTATATTTTAAATCTTAAACTGCCTCAGTAGTCTAGTGGTAGCAGGCCACTACTACTACGCTGGAGGTCCTGGGTTCGATTCTCGGGTCGGGGGTTATCAGAGGAAACGGCTTAAAATCCTTTATCTCTGGTTCTATTGGGATTTTCCAATTTTCTGGAAGTTTCCCAGTACTACAGTTTGGTAATGTGAGATGGCAACAGGCTTGCCACCTGTTACATGGGCCAAAAACGTAACCAGCGAATCGTGGGTGTTTGCATATAAACTTGAATGCATGCATTTACCTACCCCTTCGGGGATTACAGGCGTGAAGTAACGAAAAATGGAAAGAAAAATTTGACTTCAGGCGAGACTCGAACTCGCGACCTACTGGGAATCTAGTCCAGCCGCTCTTCCAATTGAGCTACTGAAGCCCTGCCCGATTTGTCAAATCTTTCCTTCACATCTATTGCATTGCTTTTATGGTAGCAGCAGCGCCATCCATTACCAACATGCTAGTTAGGCAACCGATATAATAGACTTTTCAGTTTATTGAATATCGCAAAGAAGTCGCTTTTACCCTTAATAATTATTTTTATATTATTTCGCATTAACACATGCTTGTGAATTATATTTTATTTTTAAAGAAAATTTTTTCGAAAAAATTTTTTTAAAGAAAGATTTTTCTTTAAAAATAAAATATATTTCACAAGCATGTGTTAATGCGAAATAATATAAAAATAATTGTGAAGTAACGATTTGAATCTTGAATCATATGCCCCTGATAACTAAAGTTTAAGCGGGCGACGTCGCGGGCATAAGCTAGTGGTATTAATAAGTAAAGGTCAAAACTAATTAATGGTTGTGTAAATTTATTTTGTTGTAATTAAACGCAGCTGATAAATATATTGTAGCGTGTCATTCGGTGAAATAAAATTTTAAATAGTCCGCCATCTTCCACTTCCACTTCTTTTGTAGTATGTTTTCTGCATTCCTGTTCACTTAATAGTTGGCTTATGTGTTAATAATGAGCTGTAGCATGATTAAATTGGCTCTTTATTTATGAAAAAAAAAAGAATGTAGTGATGTATGGAGGTTTTTTAAATAAGTAGGTAACAAGTATTTGTGGTAATACAAAATGGCGTCTAGTGGCAAAGTTAGTGAATTATTTTTTACTATCTGCCCCACCAACTTCGTATCGCCTCAGGATGAAATAATGTGTGTATCTGTCAAAGTTTTGATAGATACGGACTATTTGTATGGGAAAATGAAAATGTCCGGCGAAAGTCCCGTCAAAGTCGGAGACACTTCAATTCTATTTGTATGTATGTATGTATAGATGTATGGATAAAAGTAGCCTTAGTTACTCCTAATTATAGCAGCTATCTGCCGGTGAAAGTCCCGTCAAAATCGGTCACACAGAAAATCGGACAAACAGACAAAAATGGTAAAAAAAATTGTTTTGGTATATGTACCGCGTATAGACAATAGACACATACGTCTCCATTCCATCATCGTACCACCCGCCGAAAAGAGAAGTTCCACCCGCACAGATTGGACACTTGGCAGTGCTCAACAGCCCGATTCGCGCGATCATTCCTGCCCAGAACGTGCAAGTTGTGAAACGAACTTCCCTCTGAGGTGTTCCCCCGGCGCTACAATATGGGTTTCTTCAAACCAGGCGTCAAAAGAGTCCTTCAGGGCTGGCAGCGCGTTGGCAACTCCGCTGATGTTGCAAATGTTCAGCGACGGTAACCATTTTCCATCAGGTGGCCCGTCTGCTTGTTTGTCAATCATTTGACAGAAAAAAATCGCTATAACGCATATTGTCAGTGTCAAGTAAAAGGATATTTCGTATTAGTCATAAGCAGCGTAAAAGTCGGTCGGTGTCTATAGGCTGCAGTCATCACTTAACATCAATGTGAACTGCATGCTTGTTTACCACTTCCATTACATAAAAAAAAAAAAATCATCAGTCAGTCAGAGTCACAGTCAGTAAATCGAGTAAAGCGATGGCCCTTTACCAGAACATTTATTTATAATGATGTTTTGGAGGCAACCTGAAAAGCCGTGTTTTCGCACTGTTATTCTATTTCACTATACACAGGCACTGTAATAAATCAATATTAAACAAAATGCCGCTAACTGTATTAAATAAAACTCATAAATACACCAAGAAAATAAAATAAAATAAAAGAGCACCACACGCTTCTTTCAAAGTTCCACCATAACTCTCTAGTTTCGACTTCGTAGAGTGTTAACTTTTTAGTGATGAACCTATGTAATCTTTGTAACATAGTAAGGAACTCATTTAAATAAAATTATTAGGCTCTTGTAATTCGTACATATAAATTTGCCACATTAAGATTTAAAGTCAGATTAATTTTGATAAAGACCGATTATGGCAACGTAATTATAAGTGAATTTATGTCTACATGAAAAGCGCGCGAGCTGTTATGTACACGTCAAGATAAACATCTGATTTATACAGTGACCAACCTTTTTTTTAATATGTAATGGAAGTGGCAAACAAGCATGCAGTTCACGTTGACGTTAAGTGATGACTGCAGCCTATAGACACAAAGACACACCGCGTAAATTCCATACAAACGTTTGATTTGGTCTGTATTACACAGCATCAATCAGTGGCGTGTATTTACACGCGCACCTGTGTGCGTTGCACGTAGATAATACCAAACGTCGCCCATAAGAGGGGAGGAGGTTGGGTGAGGCGGGGAAATCGGGCGGGACGTCGAAGTGTCCATTCTATAAGTAGTATTATTACATAATCTCTGACCTAGGTCAAAATGCTGATGCTTTACCACTCCTGAGACCTAAGGTGTTATGCCTCTGTGCCAGAAATTACAGGGCGTTTACCATCAGACCGGAACACGATAGTGCTGAACACTACCATTTAACGGCAAGT
Source organism: Macrosoma leucophasiata (assembly GCA_036365455.1). Lineage (NCBI taxonomy): Eukaryota > Metazoa > Arthropoda > Insecta > Lepidoptera > Hedylidae > Macrosoma > Macrosoma leucophasiata. The sequence goes on from JAWQUS010000015.1 coordinate 8,076,905, forward strand.
ATATTAGGTGCGGTGGTGCCTACGCCCGCGAGCTCCGTCACTGGAGCTCTACCACTAGTATAAATATTGCACTTCGACCTTAGGAAAGACTTCGACTTATTTCGGGTCTGTAGAGCGTTATCCTTTTCGCACCTTACCTTATTGGGTACGTATGTTTTTTTTATGTCTGAAGGTTGACAGACAAGCAAACGGGCCACCTGATGGAAAGTGGTCACCGTCGATGAACATTTGCAACACCAGGGGAGTCGCCAACGCGCTGCCAGCCCTGAAGGACTCTTTTGACGCCATTTTTGTAGAACTCCATATTGTCGGCCCCATGTGACGTTTTGTCGACCATTTTGATGAAGTTTTGTTGACCAACACCGGTCTATCAGTGCTTTAAGCACCTACGTAATACCACACCGCCGACACTCCTCCAAAATTCTATACAAACGCTTATTTTGGTTACCTATTTCACAACATCAATCAGTGACGTGTAGTCACACAGCGTAGTAGGTAGGGTTATGAGGTTATGATGACTTTAGGCCGAGGACCGACAATATAGAAATAAAAAAATACTATGTACTTACGTAAACATTTCTTTCTTTCTTTCTATTCTTTGACCCGGTTTACACTATGCACCCCGTCAGGCCACGAGAAAAATATGACAATTGATTTCTAATTTTATTGTTCTTGGCCGATATCGGCCAACTGCGGCTCAGGCAAGGCAAATTTTTATTTACCAGTTTCACCCAGTTTACCGGTGCATTTTAAAAACACAAACACTGTTTCAACAAATAGCACAAGTATTGGAAAATAACACTCAATACCTACTCATTACGTCGTCAAGTCACTTCAATTCAATATACTGAAACACTTTTATTACTAATGCAATGCAATCACATAGCGTAAAGGTAAGAAATTATAATATAAAAAAAAGATTTTAGTTAAATAAAAACTGTACTCTGGCAGTGTGCAGCAGAGATAACGCTCTACGAAGTCGAAACTAGCCGATTGTCTCTTTCGTAGGCTCGATGGGCAACATTTGTAATTGGGTACTGTAAAGGTACCAATGATCCGAACAATATGCATTTGTGTAACGTAAATTAAAGATTTTTTGTAAAAAAATTACGAAATTCTTTCAAGTGTGCTATGAAATTTGAAGAGTTCCCTCGATTTCTCCAGGATACCATCATCACATATTGACATGGTTACAATGGGACCAACTGTGAGGCAAACCTTTTCAAACAAAACCAAAATTATCCAAATCGGTACATGCGTTCTCAAATTATCGGGGAACATACATAAAAAAAAAAGGTCCGGTCGAATTGAGAGCCTCCTCCTTTTTTCGAAGTCGGTTAAAACAAGGTGTCAAACATGTTGTTCACATGGATGTTAAGTCAGTTGAGTGATGACTGCAGCCTATAAACATCTACAAACAAAAACCAGAGGTCAAAATGAAAATGCGCAGCAACGTTAGGATCTCACTGCAGAATCATTTCGTTCATCCAGATATGCTGCAAACCTAATTTTTACGCAAATTTATAATCTAGAGAATGTATATCCATTAGGTTGCCTATCAAAATTTGCCGCAAGTATTTTTATTTAAATTATTTTATCTTAAAAGCCAGTAACTTTAATTTGCGGCTGATTTAATTTGGCTCTCGTATTATATAATGATGAGAAAACAAATACCTTAAATTTGATATATAAATAATACATGTACGTTAAGGGCGTAAAAAAATATCGGGGCGGAACGAAAATATGTAGGAGCGGCCAAGTGCGCAACGGCAGCCGTGATTTTTCAGTCTTTATACATATTGCCGTGAAGTAGACGATATTTTATTGAAAAAACAAGTTAAAAAAATCTGTACCAAAAAAAAAAACATATAAAAAAATACTTGCATCCATTTTTTGACAGGCAACTTAGTGGATATTATATTCTCAACATTTAATGTAAGGTGAATCTAGGATATTGCGGGAAAAAGGGATTTTAAAGACTTGTACAACCGTTGTAATTAAAAAGAAATAAAACTTTCACAAGTACTCACGATCCTCTTTAGACAAACATAGATTAAAGACGCCATGTTGTCCAAATGTCACGCTGACATTCGAGTTCGCGCGCTTTCCTGTGCCCATAGATAAAGGGTTTAAATCTTTTATTTTTTTCATTGCTCATGTAACGGCAGTTAGGGTTGGTTAATATCCGATAATACTACAATTTCTATTCGAAGCACAGCGTTTTAGGAGCGGAAGTGCCGAAGTTTTTTCGGCATAATCGGCCCATAATGCCACTTTATAACATCCGGTTGGGTTTATAATAGAAAAATCGTTTCGGCTCAGTAGATAGATCGTTATGTAAGAAATTTTTGTTTCGAATAAAATAATGGCTGTAGATATAATTTGATTGTAGTTGTGAGGCACTTACAATGATCAGAATATGATTGTGTTGGTTAAATTGCTGTTTTTTCTACATGAGAGCGTTTTATGGTTCGAAATTCGAATTATGTTTTTTTTTTCTAATTGTTTGTGACATTATGCCAGTTTCTTATGGTGGAAAAGCATGCTCTGTCGGTTTTTATAGTCTTGTATGATTACAGTGAGTACAATGTTTAGGTATGTCTGTTGTTTTAGGTTTTATATTTGTTTTCTCGTCCTTAATGGTCGTATCTGCCGCCAAATGGCAGTGTTCAACACTATCATGTTTCGGTTAGATCATAATGTATGGCGCCGTAATAATAATCACAGAAATGTCTGAGGGGTGGTAATGCATCCGCAACCACTGGTTTTTGTGTTGATAGGCTACAATCGTCACTCAACATCCAAGTAAAATGCACTTATTTGCCACCTTCGTTACATAAAAAACTATTAAAAGATTCGCGAACAAGATAATATACCTGCATTAAATACGCTTCGGTAACAACCTACGATATCTGTCATCTATTCTGTATCTGTTACAATCTAAGGACACAAAAGGTGATAAACTAACTATATCTGCGAAAAAAAAAAACAAAAATCCCGGCCATGGAGTTTGTAGATATAAAAGTGGAGAAGACACTTCGAATTTGTAGCAATATCGAAATAGACTATCGCTGTGTAGCTCATTTTTATGTAATCAAAATAGCAAACAAGCATGCAGAACACATCGATCTTAAATGATGACTGCAGCCTAGAAACCCTTTACAGAGACCAGAGGTCAAAATGCAGATGCGTTGCCACCTCTGAGACCTTAGTTATGTCTCTGTGCTAGTTTCTAGCCATAACTACCTTGTGTCGGCACATAGATTAGGTAATGCGGTGCTGCCTACTCCGGAATTCTACCATCAGTAAAAATTTAAAGATAATTTCTAAGTAGAGTGAAATTTAAAGATATCACTATCCAAAAAGAGATCCAACCAAGTACGACAGATATTGTAGGCATTCAACTTAAACTTTTGTCCGTATCCATTTATCTATACCCTGATGCCGACGCGTAAAAGAACCTTTTGCGGCTTTGCCAAAGCCATGCCTCCGGCGTAGTTCGTATTTTGAAAATATTTTGACGTTAATTGCCGCCTTTTGTGAGTTGTGACGTTTAAGTGACGTATTGTCGTTTTTAGGGGCAATGGCGCAAAGTGTTTTGCACTGCATAATGTCTCGATTTGTTTAATATTTTTTATAGTTTTGTATATGTCGAGCTGAAGTTTGACAGATAAAAAAACGTGTGTGGTACTTTTTTTTTTTTTGGTATTATGGCATCGCTATTACGCATATTGCCAGTGTCAAACGATACTTCGTATTTATCCAAGCAGCGTAAAAGCCAGCATAATATAGTCATCAAGTATGATAAGTAAGTATCAAGTATAATATGTCAGTCAAGTGAGTTACAGTCAAGTAAAGTCAAGTTATTCTAGTAAAACGATGGCTACTTTACCAGAACATTTACATTGAAGTTTTGGAGGCAACCTGAAAGGTCGTGTTTTCGCACTGTTATTCTAATATATTTCACTATACACGGGCACTGTAATAAACCTATATAAAACAAAATGCCACCAATTTTATTCAATATGACTTAAAAATATACCAAGAAAATTAAATAATATAAGAGCACCATACACCTCTTTTAAGGTTCCCGCCAAAACTCTGTGTGGTACTTGAGGTGTTATGTTTCCGTGCCGGATATTACGACCAAACTCAATAGCACTGAACGCGTCCTTTTAAGTTAGATTAGGTTATTTTTATTTATTTATATACTAATAAAAGTTACATAACAATTTAAGAGTATCTACAAAATGCCACAAAACCCTTTAATACTGACCGGATAATATGCATTTGCATATTCTAAGCCATTTTCAGCGCTAATAGAATAGGTATTTTTCCAAAGATCTAGTGATGATGCATACTATCGCTATAACTTCATGGATGAAAATTTACAGTATTTTTCAAGCGCAGCACACTCTCGCATACCTGAAAGTATGTTACTCATAAAAAAGTAAAAAGCTTGTTACACACGGTTTGGCATTGAATGAATCGAATCAACATTGTTTGAATGGATGATTGATGATTAAATACGTAAAGTAATAAAAAAAATAAACAAAATAAAAATAGTAATTTAATGTTGCATATTCTGTCAGTTTTCGTGCATATTTCAAGCATTTTTCATGCGTAAGCTTTTTATGTTGCATATAATCGGGTCTCTAGTCCTAATAATACTGATACTTTTCTACACAATATGTCCCTTGTCTGTTTATTATATTAAACTGATTTTAAAGATTTATCGTCTTTTTCGGCACTTTAAACAGGAAAGATCCTTGTATAAGGTAGACTTTCTTAAAAAAAAAAACACATGAAGATACATTGTACAACACTTACAAAACCACTGAAAAACCCCCACCTGGCACCAACTTGTTTATTTTATAACACGTGTCCACTTTTAAATAACACCGACCAAACCACAGGATACGTCCGGCTGTCTGACCGCTGGCACAAAGACGGCGTTTTCCTTTAGAAAAAAAGCAAATCTATGGTTTTCTGACATCTGTCACTTTTCCCGCCCGCCAAAAATCGCACTTTGTATTGTGATACTTGAACAAACGGATCAGCTGTCAACCGCAAAGTGACCAGGGTAATGACTGTAATACAATACACAATTACTCATTGTCCAGGACGATGTTAGATGCCATTAAAACCTGATCTTCGCGGGGGCATACTATATTTAACAGGACAGTGCAAATTACACTGGTTATTTTCAGCTTAAGAAAGATCTCTGCTTTCAAAGAGTAAGTACTAAGTCGTGTTTCTTCATGAACTGGATGTTAATTCGTCCAATGTAGATTGAGTTATGATTTGAAGTGAATTCAATAGTTTTGGGTTTCATTTAAAATTGGTTGATGTCTCAAAAGAGGCGCGTGCATGTATATTGTAAAATTGTTTGTGGATAAACAATGGTATGGTTTTGAATGATTGTTTGGACTGATTCGCTACTGGTTTTTATTTTGTTTGAATTGTTGTTTTTGTTTAAGTGTACATCGCTATGCTCTTTTGTTGGTACAATTGAGTTGAAGATGACTGAGTGCTTTCTTTGATTGCCTTGAAATTAACGTTTTTTTAATGGTGTTGGGTTTGGTTTTTAGTTACAGTTATGGAAAAGAAACTAGAAAACTAGAAGAGAGAAGCACTGAATAAATTTATATTTTTTTTTTCAAGACGAGAGCAGAACCTGCTTTTGATTTACATAGTAACTCTTTAATAACATAAGTACTTACATAAATATAATAATATTCGTTTTTATAAATATTTGTTTTATATTATGCTTTAACATTCAGCAGGTTCCTATTTCGTTGATTTTTTTTATGTAATGGAAGTGGCAAACAAGCATGCAGTTCACATTGATTTTAAGTTATGACTGCAGCCTATAGACACCCACATTAAGACCAAGGTCAAAATGCAGATGCGTTACCACTCCTGAGGCCTAAGGTGTTATGCCTCTGTGCCGAAAATTACAGGGCCGTACATTATCAACTGACCGGAACACGATAGTGCTAAACATTACCATTTAGCGGCAAGTAGGTATATAAGGTAATGCGGTGGTGCCTACGCCCGCGAGCTCCGTCACTGCAGCTCTATCACCAGTTGCATAATATTAGTATTGATAGCTCCGTTGCATTCGTTCGTTGCATCACATCATTATTCATTACAGAAGGCCATAGAGTTAAAGATAAATCATCAATACATCAACTGACTTAATTTCACAGATTAGCCAATAATAACACACCAATAAATCACATTTATATAATTTGTCTTGTCAATATTTACAAAGCAATATCCCAACCGCCCCCACCTTATAAAACAATTGCACAGTGGTTGAACATTATATAAATAACCGCAAATCCTGTGACAACCCTTAATCCGATTACCGTTGTAGCCCTTGTAAAGGAGTTTTCAGACTGCCGGCGGTTTTGTCGCAGCATTTTAACCATAGCATTAAACTTAAACTCTGTTGTATGAGCCATATTTAATGTTATGAATGAAGGTGGCAATCAAGCATGTAGTTCACATCGATGTTAAGTGATGACTGCAGCCTGCAGACACTTACACAACGACCTTAGACCTTAGTTGTTAAGTCTCTGTGATAGTTATAACGGGACCATACATCACCATCTTAGCGGAACACGATATTGTTGCACACTACCATTTGGCGGCAGATAGATAAGGTAATGCGGTGGTATACGCCCTCGAGTCTCTACACTGGAACACCACCACCAGTAAACGCTCCCCCTAAATTTAAGTCTCCCACTTTATGACACCGATAGTAAAAATATAACTATCCACCTTAATTCCCCGAAATGGTTGGCAGAGCAGCATGTAAACACCCACGATTCATCAGTGTAATTTTGCTTCATTTTATAGTGGCGAGTTTATTGCCGTCTCCAGGCACATTGCCAAACTCCACGGGTGGCACTGAGAAATTTTCGGACACCAGCATACCAGGCGCTCCCTGCTACACTAGCCTACCGAGGCAGTGCCAGGTTGTGAAGTAATTTAAACTCCAAGACACCATTGGGCTACTTTCTGTATACCTACTACGCCAGAAATGAATTTGGAATCAGTACTCAACCATTTCTCAAAGCTTCAAGGGTGATCGCGTTAATATTGTATGTATTGTATGCATAAAGGACAAGAAGATAAACAGATACACTGTACCCAGTAAAAAATATTGAACATCGAGCCTACGAAAGAAACAATCGGCTAGTTTTGTCTTCGTAGAGCGTTATCTCTATTGCACACTGCCTACGTAAGCACTGATAGTTCGATATTGGTCAAAACTGGATCAAAATGCTCGAAGAACGTCACATGGGTAAGGTGCGAAAAAGATAACGCTCTACAGACCAGAAATAAGCCGGAGTCGCCTTCTTAAGATCGATGTGCAATAATGTATCTTATTGGATATTGTAAAATAGTTATAATGGTTGGGTATAGCCGCATAAATAAGAATAACAAGAATTTAAAACAGTAAAACGCTGCTCATCCCATCTTACAACACTTTTACAAAAGGGAGCATTTCCAGAAAAGGCTTATTTCATACTCTGATCAAAAATGTAGCAATTTATTCATGATCACGCATCCCTTTATCACAGCATTTTAGGGTTGAAAGAGATCATAGTTAAAAATGTTAAAGTGATTGTATTTTAAGTGTTCATGTATTTATAATGGGTGTCTGTTAAGTTTTGATATCGGGTTGATAAATTGATACTTTTAAAAATAATCTGTTTTTGTTCATGACCTCGTATACGTATAATTTTGTGTTTATGTTTGTCTGTAATTTCTAAAAGTAGCAAATATACATATTACTACCACAAATCGGGGATTAACCCATAGACCATACCTAGCATCGATTTCGTGATATTCCGAAAATGCCCACCACACCTCAAGTTTAATGTGGACATATCTTTTCAGGTTTTCGGTTTCCACTTTCAATAAATATCAAGTACCATAAATATACCTACCGCTAAATTAGTTGACTATTCAGTTTGTTTTTTTTATTTATGTTAGGAAGGTGGTAAGTGGCAAACAAGCATGCAGCTCATGTTGATGTTAAGTGATAACTGCAGCCTATAGACCCCCACACAGAGACCAGAGGTCAAAATGCAGATTGCCACCCCTCAGACCTTAGTTGCTACATATCCGTGTTAGTTATTACGGGGCCATACATTACCATCTAACTGGAACACGATAGTGCTGAACACTACCATTTGGCGGCAGGTAGATTAGGTAATGCGGTGGGGCCTACGCCCGCGAGCTCCGTCACTGGAGCTCTATCACCAGTAAAATGTAACGAAGGTGGCAAACAAGCATGCAGCTCACATGGATGTCAAGTGATGACTGCAGCCTATAGAGTGCTATAGACGTCTACACAAAGACCAGAGGTCAAAATGCAAATACGTTGCCACCCCTGGGACTTAAGTTGTTATGTTTCTGTGATTACGGGGACATTGCTGCGTTCAGAATGTCAGTAACACGGTCAGGGTTGAACAAATTCGTTATTTTAAAATATAACTAAATAAGTCCCTCGACGTGCTCCCAAATTATAAAAGCAAAAATTGTAAAAAAAAATCGCCTTCAAAAAAATGTTGTGGGAATAGATAAAAAACACAAAAAAGCGAATAATAAACTCACACCCTTTTAAACAAAAAAAAAATCCAAATCGGTACAGGCGTTTTCAAATTATCGGTGAACATACATAAAAAAAAGATCCGGATGAATTGAGAACCTCCTCCTTATTTTGAAGTTGGTTAAAAAGCATAATCCGACATCACCGCAATACGTAACTATAAAATGATACACATTAGTACAGTTTACAAGCCCGAGCAAAACAATGGCGCACCCTCCGATAGGGCCCGATACAATAACCAGCCATTTTCGCTTTCCCGGCCGCGCCTCCGGTGTAATGGATTTTCTTGTCGATGGTCCAATTTGTAAAATTAAGCGTCTTTCTTTTAATAGGACTTCTCTCACGACGACAGTTAATAATATGATTTAAAGTATATAATTAAATACGAAAGTAACTATGTCTTTAAGTTACGGTTTTTTGTATTCATTTTACAATTAGAGTTTAAAAGTATCAAGATAACCGTTTTCTTCGATAGTTATCATGTGGTTATCATGATAATTCTTAAATAATTGTCCATGTTGATTAATAATTTTATTTTTTACAATTTTTGACACATCTTTGTTAAATAAAAATATTAAAATTTTTAAAAAAATGTTTAAATAAATATTCTGTTTTATTATTCGGATATTTTGAAACTACCACATTTACTGCAGATATTTATTTTCATTAATTATAATACTCGTATCAATCAAGAATAGCAGCCGTTGCTTTTTCTATTCTCGTCAACTTGAGTTGCGACAATTCTAAGTCGTCATATTGCTAAAGACATCCACTGCTAGACAAAGCTTTTCCTAAAGAAGCCCACAACTGTGTTATGCGTCATTAGGGGAGAATATGCCATAATGGCTTCGCTTGGCAGGCGGATTGGTGATCACAGTGGAGGCAGTGGAGGTAGTTTTATCACGGGACGCTTTTATTACCGTCCTATTGGAATGGTTTAACCGCCATTGTTCGTTTGTCTAATTGATTATTTGTTTAGTTGGTTCAAATTTAAATCCGCGTTCGCCTATAACTTACACCTCGCTCTCTAACACCCTTGTGTATTTGTGATTGTAGAACTGCGTGAGGAGCTTGTCAATGATCTCAACACATTGTAGCGCACCTTGTTAGCCGACTGCGCGGAGGGAGGGGGAAGGGGGAAATTATTTGCTAAGCCACTAATAATAATAATATGTAACTTTATTGTACTTTACAGGGCTGGAGTATACAGCTGTGACTTCGAATTAGTACGAATGTAGTCAAACTATGGGAAAATATGCTACAGTTTTCCAAGCAGAGGTTTATGGTATACATAAAGCAACACGAACCACCGGCCGCGGCGGACCGGGAGCAGCCATATGCGGACTTTGACACCTCTGTCAAAGTACCACAAGTGGTCCTATGCCTGTCGCTGAGATGTTTAAATGTGTGCGTGAAATTGTTTATGTAATTTGTTAAAGTCAAGGTGTGAGTTTCGTAGTTATAGACGATTTTTATTGTGTGTGTGTGTCAAACAAATTCTTCCCCCCACAGAAAATGACGGCCGGTAGTCCGTGTTGCTGTATGGTGGCATGCGTTAGAGAAGAATTTAAAATATCGATATTTCAACATATCGATATTTTTTCAATTTATATATTTTTTATTACTTTTTTTTTATTCAGTTCCTTGTCGAATACGGAACCCTAAAAGACTAAACATTTCGTCGCCATTTCGTTTCACTGAACATATAATGAGGAATATCTTATAAGCTGGCGAAACTGACATTGAAAAGGTATTGAAGAGTTAACAAGATACCTTTTATCTGACACTTCAATCGCTTTTTTTTAATCCTTTGCCGCCATTCTGTGTGGATGAAAGTCTCAGTTCTTAGGTGGGTCTTAAGATTGGAGCAAGGTTATCAAAAACATTTTATTCTTAATCAGCTGTTGCTCACGACTTCGGTTACGTGGACGTGGACCACGGTTACTTGGACGTGGACCACGGTTACGTTGACGTGGACCACGGTTACGTGGACTTCGTAGTATAATAAACTTCCATCCCCTTATTCCGCTTATAAGGGCATGAGTTAAAAAAATATTGTAAATTTTTAGCCAAGGTTTGCGACTATCGTCGTGACGATTTTCATTAAAATCGATTTAGCGGTTTATTATTTTCATACCATTACAATAACATTTAAATGACCAAATAAATAAAAAATGAAGTGAAAAAATCTAAGAAAATATGATGAAAATAAAAAAATATAATTGAATCAATCAGATATACCTACATTAAAAAAACTCTTACGTAATGCGATAGAAAAACTTATTTTACGCTCTTAAATAAAATCATTAGTTCATTTGATTGGATAAATTGGATTACTCGACGGGCAACTTCAATAGTTAAGAGCAAATTTGAAAGAAGCTTTGTACATACACTTGATTTAACTAACCTAATAGAAAGTAACGCAAAAACTTAATGCATCTTCACACATAAAAGTTACAAGATTAAAATCTGTGACACCTTAAAAAAATCCGAAAATCCAATTCGTAGGCCGCATCGCAATTTTCCATTCCATCGAACACCATTATGAAAACTTAAAACGACAATTACGAGCACAAAAGTTAGGCTGAAAGTCGCGATGCCGTTGCGCAAAAAAAAAACTATATCGTCTATGTTTGACATTCAACGTTTTGGCGGGAACGACACGCCCGCCGCGTAAACATCTTGTTAGTACGGTCCAAATACGAACATTTATAAATATAAATAAGGCGAAAAAGCTTCGATATAATACTTTACAATACAATGGGGCTAACAAATGTTTTGCGTCGCGCGTTGTCACTTTTTCTATGTAAATTGCGCGCGTAATTTGTGATCGGGTCTTTGTCGCTGTTGCGGGTGGGTTCTTTTTGTGTCGCGAAGTTCTTTTTTTCGTTCACCTTCGTTCGGTTACGTCTGAACGTACCCACAAATTTGATATTGAATTTAAGTTGTAAACAACTTTTTTTAGTAGTCGCCCGTGAATTGTGGTTATATGTACTGAGCATTAACATCTGTCGGTGTTTTTGGGGTCCCATCGTGGGGATGAAATTTAATCGATACAGAGATTTATTTGAGCATTGATTGATATGTACTAAAGTACTCAGCTAAAGTCAATTTACCACACTTTCACATTATCATATAGGAACGTCTTTCGGTTATGGAAACGTCTCCAACATAAACTTAATAAGCTTTTAATAATTTCCGGCACAGGGGCATAACACCTTAGGCCTCAGGAGTGGCAACGCGTCTGCATTTTGACCTCTGGTCATTGTGTAGGTAAGTGTCTATAGGATGAAGTCATCACTTTTGACATGAAAAAAAAAACTAAAAAAAACACGAAATGCACTCTGATAAACACTAATTCCAGGCATATAAGTACAGTAGAAGCTCTTTATTCGCGCTTCCTTCATTCACGTTTTCACTATTCGCGGATTGAAAAAATGCGACTCAAGTCCTATATTCGCGGCATCAGATTTCGTTATTCGCGGATTGAATCGGTACATCGGTACATATATATGTCCCTATATGATAAATGAAATAGAGATTATTACTACTACGCCTAGAATTGTGTTTTCGAAAGCTAACGGCATTGTTTGTTTCGTTCGACGGTTCCTTTGAGGTAAAGTCGCCTTCGACGCGGTCGGTATTTTTAAGTATGTAAACAAACTGAAAATTTAGATAAAACAAACTTGTTACTCAAAACATAAAGTACATATGATATTGAATGCTGCCACAATTGGACCATTGCCTAAACCTGAAGATATTAGGTATGTAACTTATCAAAATGTATGGTCAAACACTTAAATTAAACTGATTTATTATGTAGGTTTTTTTTCGCCGCCTATTATATAAATTACCATTTCTTATTCACGATATCTATATTCGCGGCATATTTACGGAACGTATACCCCGCGAATAAAGAGCTTCTACTGTACTTAAAAGATAATCATTCAAATCTGATAATATTCATCCATAGCATATAAAATATATTTGTATAAGTACAAATCAACAACTGTCTACTACCAATATTTAATGAAAAAGCAGCACCAGCAGACCAGAACAGACCAGACCAGTCCCCACCATCAGCACCCGTTCACGATTATGACGCATGTCATTGTAACAGCAGCTTAAATAAACCACTCATTCTCACCACAGCAGTGAGAATATGTAATACTTAATAGGTACTACGTTATCAGTGTGCGTTTAGTTTTCAACTGAAATAGAACTTTTCATTCCAATGTCGAATGTCGGCAACAAATCTTAGTTCGACTGCAATTTGGCACTGACTAAGCAATCTGATTTATTTGGACTAGACTAGGATTATTCATGGTAGATTCAATTTGAATACCTGTAGTTGCTTTTCTCCATAATATTTTGTCATTGTCATGATTTTTTTCAATTTTGTGCTGTGCAGGTTTGTAATTTCAGAAATGTGTGAATGTGGTACATAGTATGTTCTTAGGTTTTCGCGAGCTAAACTCATTGAAATAAAACTAGTTTTCGGATTTATCTCGCGTATATAAACTAAAATCATTATTTAAAATCGAACCCGGCGTTTCGGTCGCTTTTCAGCTTCCGTGGTCTCGGGCAGATTGAGGTAGCATTTGTCTGATAGCAGTTTGAAAAATTATTATGTGCCTTTATCTATTTCGCAAATGTCTTGCGTAGCATTCAGGATTAACACAAGGTACTAATTGTATCTTGAGGTCTTACAGACTGTCTGTTGGAGATTGGGCTTTTATTCTACTGAGTATTGGATCCCGATTGGCGATTGTCACCAACATTAAGTAGTTTTATTTCAATGCGGTACATAATTTTATTTTATTTAAGTATGTTTATTTCATTAGTACTTGGGAGTCAGTCAATCTTTCATAGGCCTAGGCAGCGTATCAAAGCCGCCCCTGCCAATATAGCTTTACTTTGATAATATGAACTGAACGAAACCTTTAGTCAGTCTTTTATTAAAATCCAGGATTTATAGACCACATTTTCTTACTGACCAAAGGTTTGTAATATGAACGAAGAAGTTTTTTGAACATATTGCATTTTAGGTCTTAGTCAGCAGGATTCGATATGTGGGATCAGGAAAAAGTTGGACATAGTTCGGTAGTTGAGAACAGATGTCGCCTTAATATGGATAAGGTTTGTCTTCGAGGATTGAATTTGATGATATTAATGTGGTAAGCACTTTGTGAGTGATTCTGTGAATGGTAGGTGATTATTCAAAAAGAGAACTTGCCGTTATTAGGGATTACTTCAAACAAATTAATCCTTAAATATCTTAATAATCTCAAAGTGAAAAGAAAAAAGTATTTAAGCTAATATAACGTCAAGTAAGTGTTTTTGAAATTATTACATTATTTTACAAGTTCATCTTGGGAGTTTTGGCGGGATGGTGCTCTTATTTTGTTTCATTTTCTTGGTGTATTTTTAAGTTATATTCAATAAAGTTGGTGGCCTTTTGTTTGATATAGGTTTATTACAGTGCCCATGTATAGTGAAATAGAATAACAGTGCGAAAACACGACCTTTCAGGTTGCCTCCAAAACTTCATTGTAAATGTTCTGGTAAAGTAGCCATCGCTTTACTCGAATAACTTGACTGTAACTCATTAGACTGACATTATACTATACTTGACTTGATACTTACCTATTATACTAACTTTGACGCTGCTTAAATAAATACGAAATATCGTTTTACTTGACACTGGCAATATGCGTAATAGCGATGCCATAGTAATAAAAAAAAAAGTTCATCTTGAGCTGAGTATGATCTTTACGGATTAATTGTTTATGGTCAAATTGGTCAATTTAATCACAACTTAGACGCCGGAAGTTCGTTTTTAGGACGCCATGGCGACGTCGTCGGCTACGTATCCAAGATGCTTGTATGGGAATACATGATCAACTGATCTGGCCACCTTGTGGCAACTCCTCCACACCCATAGAGCAACACCGGAGGGGAGTAGCCATATGCAGGCTTTCCCCTCTGTCAAAGCACAAGCCCAAATGGGCCTATACCTGTCGCCTAGATGTTTAAATGTGTGCGTGAAATTGTTTCTGTATTTTGTTAAAGTCAAGGTGTGAGTTTCGTAGTAATAGACGATTTACTGGTGGTAGAGCTCCAGTGATGGAGCTCGCGGGCGTAGGCACCACCGCATTACCTAATATACTTGCCGTTAAATGGTAGTGTTCAGCACTATCATGTTTCGGTCAGGTGGTAATGTACGGCTCTGTAATTTCCGGCACAGAGGCATAACACCTAATGCCTCAGGAGTGGCAGCGCATTTGCATTTTGACCTCTGGTCATTGTGTGGGTGTCTATAGGCTGCAGTCATCACTTAAAATCAATGTGAACTGCACGCTTGTTTGCCACTTTTATTAAATATAGACGATTTTTGTAGTGTGCGTGTGTGTCGCACGCATTTCCCCCCGCAAAAAATGACAGACTATATGCTATTGGTAATAAACGCTATGGCTACTCCCCCGCGGACCGCCGCGACCGGTGGGCCGCGTTGCTCTATGTCCACACCATACTTACTGCTTGGATACGTAGCTGGCCACGTCACCATGGCGTCCTAGTGAGTAAGGCCCCTTAGCTAATCTACTTCACCGGGCGCTTCCAACCTAAATAAAGTTAGCGCGAGCCTAAGGGAGACCTCTGTAAGTCCAAAACTCTGCTTAGGGAGTTGCGGATAGAGAGAGCAATTTTAGAGCAATTCTTTCTATATTACTGACTCTTGACATATAAATTTACCATTTTACGTAGATATATATATATATATATCGGCATGAGGCCTCTCCAGTCAGGACATGTGGGTAGTGTTGTGGGCGTGTCTTTCCATAAGCCGACATGTTACTCGTGTTTGTGGGCATCTGTAGGTGGGTACTCGAGCGGATGATGAAATAAAGCACAGGTTGGCAGAAGAAAGTCGTATATTGCCAAAGATCTGCCCATTCGATTACTTCCGGCAGGGAAGAACGGGCAAGAAACCCTTCGGACCGGGAAACCACATTTACCAGGATACGATACTACTACTATCACTAGTCTTCTGCACATTTGATTCAGAACTACCCGCGTTATATCATTTTAATATCACTGACGTTCACTGTTCTAACTGGCATAACTGCCCTATAATAATTCGATTCAACTGTGTGACTGTGACTGATCGACTGTTACTCTATGACTGATCGTCATGAACTATTTGCTAGCCTTTATGAACCCGATATCGGCAAGTCACTATCCCCTCTAAGGTAACAAATCCAAGTACCTAAGCCGACCGTGGCGCCACTTCGAATTCTCTATTAAACAATCTACCCTAGTCATAATTAGGTTACGTCTGCGACAAACTAGATGGCGCTAGTAGTCGCATTTAGGTTACACTCCGATATATATATATATATAATATTTTTTTTTTTTTTTTTTTTTATGTAATAAAGGTGGCAAACAAGCATGCAGTTCACATTGATGTTAAGTGATGACTGCAGCCTATAGACACCCACATAATGACCAGAGGTCAAAATGCAGATGCGCTGCCACTCCTGAGGCATTAGGTGTTATACCTCTGTGCCGGAAATTACAGGGCCATACATTACCACCTGACCGGAACACGATAGTGCTGAACACTACCATTTAGCGGCAAGTATATTAGGCAATGCGGTGGTGCCTACGCCCACGAGCTCCGTCACTGGAGCTCTACCACCAGTAAATTACCAGTAAATTACCAGTATATTCCTCCATACACAATGCGCGCCTCAGTTTAATATATAGTTCGTTATTTCTCTTCCCAGAGATAAATAACCTGAATACAACAAGACAATACGCGACCATCATAAAATAAATCCTCTTAAATGTATGTGTTAACCATAAAAGTAAAATCGATTTCATACATTCAATATCAATCACAATTAATCAAAACGCAATTACGTGTGTTTCATCAAAATTGATTCACAATCGTAAATCAATCGAGGTATCGATTGTAATGGAATAACTTTGTTATGAAGCAAACCGGGCGAGTCAAATGTGTTTAATGCGTGTGCGCATCTTTATAGTCTAACGTCCAATGAAGTGCTTGTTGTGATCTGAGCATTTCTACTCAAAGTGAGATGGTAATGTGAATTAATAACATCTGGCATAGAGGCAAACTATCACCCAGGGTTATCCTGCATGTCGCCATCATCGTTATCGCAGCCTAAAGTCTGCTGGACAAAACCTCCTCCAAAGATTACCACAATGAAAGGTCGAGAGCCGCCATTATCCAGCGATTGCTTGCAACCTTCACCACGTTGTCGGTTTAACTCATGAGGAGCCTGCCTACGTTGTCTTCCGGTACGCGGTCTCCTTTCGAGAACTCTTCTACCCCAAATGGCCATCGGTAAGATAAGGTTATGCGGCGGTGCCTACGTCCGCAAGTTCCAAGTGGAAATCTGACACCAGTGGTTTATTCTGGGCTATATTTCATCGGGGCACTATGGCGGCGCAACCAGTCGCATCACCGCGGTGTCCGTAAGCAACCAAATAGAGCACCATAGAGACATCAGAGTCACCAAACCAGACAGTACCAAAATGGCGGCCGGACTAGGGTGCGTGAACGATACACTATGGTGTCTCATACAGCACTACAGTAATTAGTGGTGGCGCGACCAGCCTGGCGGCGCGACCAGTTTCATTCTGTGCCGGCGTCCGAGCTGGTCCCGGTAAAGTAGAGCCATATGAGTCATTTGGTATCTTACTGAATAAAGAACAAGACAACCTTCATGAGTATCATAACCCGAGTCATTGAGTCCATTAATGATTCAATAAACCCATATATTTTACGAGCTCTCAAATATTAACGAGATTGGTTGTAATCAGAGGATGGGAATCAATGGCTCGCACTTTCTCACTATAGTGTTAAGGTTTTAAGTGATGTTAGTAAGGTGTAAAGTTTATTAGGTTTTTTTAATTGGCTTTGATATACTGGTTGGAAAGCGTTTAGTCAAATGTTTTGATTCGTTTGAATATATTTCATACCCAGGTATTTTTTTTAATGAAACAAAGATGGCCAACAAGAATCTTGGATTCTGCACCAAAACTCATTGAGAGGCGTCGTTTTGAACAGTGACTACATACTTGTGTCTGATGACATTTCTAAAAGAGATTCATATATCTCGCTTGATATGTTTTCAGGCTTTTCCAAGTTGGGTAAAAAATGATTATGAATCCATGAATTCACTTTAATTTTTGTATTGTGTTCTTCGGGAAAATACTTTTCAAAAGATGCGCGCATCGAACTGAGATATTGGACCAATTCTTCAAACACATCATCTTCAAACATTTCCGAGTCGTTTTCGCTAACAAACTCACTGAGTAACGTAAAGCTTTCTATTTCTTTCTTACCAATGCAAATGATCCAAAAATCTAATTTTCTTTTAAAAGCAGTTATTTTATTATAGGCCTGAAACACTGTTGTCCGTTTACCTTGCACCGATAAATTCAATTCGTTAAGTTTTTGAAAGATATCCGCCATAAGAGACAATCGGAACAACCAAGTTTTATCATACAAACGGTCGTTCAAATTAAAAGAAGTATCTGCTGAAAGAAACATTTGTAACTCGGCTCTAAGTTTAAATAGCCTTGTTAAAGTTTTACCCCGAGACAGCCATCGCACTTCTGTATGGAGCAGCAGTGTTTTATGTTTTCTGCCATAATCCTCACACAATAATGAGAACAATCGGCATTGTAGTGGTCGTGATTTGATAAAATAAATTATTTTTACCGCTTCATCCTTGTCTAATTTTAGATTTGACGGCATTTGCTTCATCGCAAGTGCTTGTCTATGCAGAATACAATGACTGGAACTACAATTAGGCACTTTAATTTTCATTCGTGACACTGCTCCTGCTGTTTTACCTGTCATCGCCTTGGCCCCATCTGTACAAATGTCAATGCAATTGTTCCAACTGAGATTATTTTCTTCAAAAAATATTATATAATTTATTATAATAATATTTATTTTATTAAATATTTCTTCCCCGGTAGTGTTTGTAAGCAGCGATGAACACATAAGCACGTCTTCTTCAAAAGAACTTTTATAAGGATATCTCACAATAACCAGCAGGAAAGCCAAACCAGCGACATCAGTCGACTCGTCCATTTGCAAGGCGAATCGTGTATTTTGTAGACGTGCAACTAGTTCTTGTTTGACGTAGCTTACCAGATCATGGATTCGTCGTGAAACAGTATCGTTTGATAGCGGAACAGTAGAAAGATGCTTTGCAGATTTTTCATCGAGCATACATTTTGTTATGTCTAATACACATGGTTTTATTAATTTCTCAGCGATAGTATGCGCTTCACCTGCTTGTGCAATGCGATAGCTAACTAAATATGATGCCTCCGTGGCCTTTTCGTTGATAGTTTGTGTTACATGCATCATATTTTTTTGACTTTGTAATAACTGATCTTTTTTGCGAACAAAAAATTCTTTATTCTTGTCTTTAGACTCGGGGTGTACAGTTTCTAAATGTCGGCGCAATTTGGCAGGTGCCATGGAACTATTAGGAAGCAGTTTACTACAGAGCATGCAGAGAGGTGAGCCGTTGGAATCAACAAATCCGAAACTGATATAAGATTCATCATACTTCCTTCTTTTCGTCTTTGAAACCGTCGAGCTTGACGTCGTGGCACCATCTTCTGGATCGGTGATTGCTATATTCTCCGCGCGCACTGCTTTTGAACATTGAGCGTCATTAGAAGCGGTTGTTGCAACACCTTTAAGCCAACGTTCCATTCTTCTTTATTTATAATGTTACACGTCAGGATAGTGGGGTTTAAATAATGCACAATTGTTACTGCGTATAAGAGACTAAATTTAGTACCTAGAGTGAAGAAATGTATAAAACTGAGACGGCAGAATACAGCAGGCAGTAAAACAATGAACACTAGTTTCTCGCTAGCGAGCTTGTAAGTAGGTAGTAACTTATCGCTCCGAACGCTAATCGTCAACTGAAGACGCGCGACGCGCGATCACCGCTTTTATACCTAGACTCGATCTCAAATATTCTCGAAAATACTCGAGTTGGCACCTTTGATAAACAAAAAGCAAAAATAAAAACAAATTTAAAAATTTCGTTGTAAACAATATCGACTTTATCCTTTGAAGTTAGAGTCGAAAGTCGCATGTTGACAACTATAGCGTCTAATTCAGAGGCGGCTTTTATCAAAGAGACTGCGCGCTCACAAGTATACTACCCGCTCGTTTTAAGTTTGCCGCTGGCGATAGGTATGACGTTCGAAAAGTAGCGTCAGCAATACATAATATAAAAATATTTTTTATTTAATTGTAACAATAAAAATTGTGTACGTACATATTTGGGTAAAACAATGACACATTGTAAGTTTTGTTGTCACGTGAGGGAGGGTACGCGCATTCCACAGACCGGCAAACTTAGAGTGAACGGGTTGTACAAGTATAAAATTGTTGATACCAAACTTATGAGATATTGTACCAGCTATTGTAACACATGTTTCTACAAATACAAATAAATAAATAAATAACGTTCATAGCGTTTTGTGCGGCCGCGGAGCGACCAGGGAGAGGTGTTTTGATTTTTTTTTCTAAATTCTTGCGGAACCCCGACAGAGGTATCACGGAACCCTAGGGTTCCGCGGAATACACTTAGAGTATAGCTGATGTAGATGTTTATAGGCCTGCAGTATTACTTTCCGTCAATCTAAATTGTAAATTATATGATTGTTTGCCACTACATGATTAAAAAAAAAACCTACTAGAATGCTACGTCTAAAGATCGTCGGGCAAATAAACATTAATGATGTAGGTTTATAAAAATATAGAGCGTCCCATACTAGCTTCGTAAGTAATAATTACTGAGAAATGAACATTTTAAAATTATTAATTATTTTTTCTATTAAAATCTGAACGCATTAAGCCCGAAACAAGTTTTAGATGCCGAATCAATTTAAGATAACGATCAAACAGAGTTCATTATTGCAACCCCTATCAAAATAACATCATCATCGCTACAAATCATAAAAAAAACACCCTTATTCATCCCTCCGCCCCTACCGCAACTATTTATAAAAACATCCAATAACATGCGTTAATACTAGCCGAAAATAGTGCAGCTGTTGTGTTGATGAAAAAACTATGGCGGGCTGTCATTGGTTGAGGGAAAATGGCGCGAACATTAACCGCATCTGTCAGTTTCATATTGTCTATGGTTAGTGCTTTCCGTTCCACCCAGATGTCGTTATGTATTGTAATAAAATGTTTATGTTTTATTGTAGTGTCGGTTTTACTGGATAGTGGTAAATGAATATTGGAGTATTGTGGTTTTATGTGTTTGCGTCAATTGTTAATAATTTTTGAGGTTATGTAACACAGGCAGCAACGTATGGAGAAATTTGTTTTTTTTTTTAATGTAATGACAATGGTTATTCATTTCGATGGTAAGTAAAGTGCGATTCGTGAGTACACAGTTCCACACTCTAATCGCACATGTATTTCCTTCCTCAGCAAATATGAACCCGTAATTATTTTACAATGATTTAATCAACTTAGGTTTCAATAGTGGCAACACATTATTTAACTCAGATTTTTGCGTGTCTTCAAACTCTAACATTCATGAGAAATGTTTGCTTGTTTGCCAACATCGTATAATCTAAAATCTTGGAGGCTAGAGATACTCGTAGAAATAGTAGGTAATCCTCAAACGTGGCGATTAAGTCATATTCTCCTAATGACGCACAACACTGTTGTGGGCGATTTTGAGGAAAGCTTTGTCCAGCAGTGGACGTCTTTCAGCTGGAGTGACGATGATGACGATGACTCTTCTAGTCGAATGCACAACCGTGCCACCAAATTTGAATTCTTTCACCAAAATCCTACCAACCCTCACACACGGGCGTTCGGGTTTTGACAATAATGTCTTTTGCTGAACTTTTCCCAGTACAATTTTAGTCCTGCTACGGCAATACTGCAACATGCTCGTGTGAAAACATCCATAGAAACACACGCCGCTAAACAGAATCCTAGATGGTACCGCAAGCAGCGGCTGTGTGATATATAAGTCCTTTGCCAACGCAAAATTAAAAAGTAAAGCGTACGAAAATTAAAATTTTAAAGCTCAGTTCCACTTGTCACCGAGGCGGGTCGTAAAGTGGTGTTATTAACATATAAATTGATATTTGTCAACCGACCCGGCCGAGAGCGATACGGCACGTTCCGGATGAAATTGTGTGCGCACAGAGGCAGGTACTCTGTTTGTTCATAATTCCTGCACGTTACAGGTTTATTTCGTGCAGATTGTGCCTTATATATTTTTTTTTATTTTACTCTTTTTATATCAACTCGGCCTCGATTCGAGTGCGCATAGCTAAAGTGACTATATATAAAGAGAATTTGAGACGTTGTGGACCGAAAATTCTGAACTCGTTTATATTACTACTCGTTTATAACTGCCTCGGTAGCCTAGTGGTAGCAGGCCACTACTACTACGCTGAGGTCCTGGGTTCGATTCCCGGGTAGGGGGTTATCAGAGATAATGGTGAAAAAGCCTTTGTCTCTGGTTCTATTGGGATTTTTCAATTTTCTGGAAATTTCCCAGTACCTCAAAGTTTGTTAATGTGCCCGGAGATGTCAACAGGCTCGCCACCTGTTACATGGGCCAAAACGTAACCGGCGAATCGTGGGTGTTTGCATGTATGCTTGAATGCATGCATTTACCTCTGCCTACCCCTTCGGGGATTACAGGCGTGAAGTTACGAAGTTACGTTTATATTGATCAAGAAAACGATCGGTGATGGTACCAGCTTATCAAAAGATATTACTGATGGTATAGTTCCAGTGTAGGACCTCGGAGGGCGTAGGCACCACCGCATTACCTAATCTATCTGCAGCCAAATAGTACTGTTCAGCACTATCGTGTTCCGTTTAGATGGTAATATATGGTCCCGTAATAACTATCAAAGACAGCATCTAAGGTCTCACGGGTGGTAACGCATCTGGATTGTGACCTTTGCTTTGCATGTGCATGATACTATATATATTTTTTATTTTATGTAATGGAAGTGGTAAACAATCATGCAGTTCACATTGATGTTAAGTGATGACTGCAGCCTGTAGACACCCACAGAAAGACCAAGGTCAAAATGGAGATGCGTTACCACTCCTGAGGCCTAAGGTGTTATGCCTCTGTGCCGGAAAATACAGAGACGTAAATACGTTTATGTGCTGTAGTCATCACTTAACATTTACATGAACTGCATGCTTGTTTGTCAGCTTCATTACATAAAAACGACATTTAATAAAAATTACAAAACCGGAGTCACACACAAAACCTAGCGATCAAATAAAACTTCAATAACCAAAAACTATCCCCTTCGGAGTCAAATTCAAATCTCAAAGCACACTCGTGTGAAACGGAACGCGCTCGTATCGAATTCTTTATTTGAATTTGATGTCGATGGGTGACATGAGACATATTATCATTCAGCCTAGTTCTGGTTAGTTTATTTTTTTTCAAATGGCGACAAAATATCATTGCTATCTATCCTAGACATTTACAAAAACAGAGGTCCTAATGCTGAAGCAATGCCTCTCTTGTGGCTTAAGTTGTTTTGCCTCTATAACGGAAATACTAAAATAACGGGACCTTACCTAGATCTATTGCCACCTACTAAACCCCGAATACGATAGTGCTGAACGCTATCATTTAGCGGCAAATTGAGTAATTTTAGTAGATTTAGTGCCTACGCATAAGGCGGCAAACATTTTGGATACTAAATGTGAATTCATTATCCAAAAAGTAAACGTAAAGTAAACTGTAAACTGTATGTTTGTTTGCCACTTCATAAGTTAAAAAAAAGCGAAACTTAAAGTAAAAAAACTAAAGTAATTAAAAGTCATATTTAGCGTTATGCCCACAGAGGTAAATAAAAGAACGTAACTTGACGCCTATTATCCCCGAAGGGGTAGGCAGAGGAAAATGCATGCATTCAACAAACATACATGCAAACACCCACGATTCGCCGGTTACGTTTTGGCCCATGTAACAGGTGGCGAGCCTGTTGACATCTCCGGGCAAATTACCAAACTTCGAGGTACTGGGAAATTTCCAGAAAATTGAAAAATCCCAATAGAACCAGAGATACAGGACTTAACACCATTATCTCTGATAGTCCCCGACACGGGAATCGAACCCAGGACCTCAGCGTAGAAGTAGTGGCCTGCTACCACTAGGCTACCGAGGCAGTTAAAAAAAAGAACAGAGATAAATACTCGTAATAAAGAAACAATATTTAATTTTTCTACATATTTATAATGCACCTATTCATTTACTGGTAAAATCGTAGGTTTGAATGACTATTATGCTACTTTGATTCCTACTTAATAAGATATTTAGGTAGATCTTGGTAATAACGACAGTCATAGGTTGGAGTCCCTTTGAATATTGAGTCTTTTTAGAGTTTAGTATGATTATACAATTTTATATTATATTAACCTCTCTCTAAATATAATAAAGATTAAAAAAAAAGTTGAGTATGTATGAGTACATATGTATACATGACATATGTAGGTATGTATGTATATGTATGTCATATGTGCGTATTATGATAAAAATATAAAATAAAAAAACGCTTACGCTCACAATCCACAGTAATCAATCCGGTAGTTTCTGCGTTAGCATTGAACAAACAGACAGACAAAGAAAAATTTTTTTCTAATGACAATTTGGGTTTGATATCGATCTAGTAACACCCCCCTGCTTCATTTTTTAATGTTTTCAATATATAGAATTCACACTTCTACAGTTAATTATACGTATAGATAAGTGTAATCGCTGGAATTCTACCATAAGCGGTCAACTTATGACAATCTCTGTCACTCGGCCCACGAGAGGAGATGTGTAATTTTGGCCCAGTTAATGTAATTGGCCCGCTTATGTCAATGTGACGTGGGATGACATAGTCCAAGAGCTGGTTATCAATTTTAATATAGCGTCAAGTAGGTACCTACCTACCTAGACATAAACAATTGGTCAGAAAAAGTTTCCATCACTCCAAATTTTTATGGTTAGCGATCATCATAACAGCCGCAAGATTTTATTTATTTTTTATTTTCTTTATTTAACAACAACTTAAATCTATCCTTACAGGTGGCTACCCATTGCGATAGACAAGCAATATATATTTGCTAGATGTTCACTGCTGGACCATAGCCTTCCCATAAGGGTGTCAATGCTATAATCACCACGCTTTACATACGTATTGGTGATCGCAGTGGCGGTAGTTTTATCGTAAGACAGTGCTGCTTGAATGGGGCAGTAAGTGTGCAATATTTTTACTGGTGGTAGAGCTCCAGTGACGGAGCTCGCGGGCGTATGCACCACCGCATTACCTAATATACTTGCCGCTAAATGGTAGTGTTCAGCACTATCGTGTTTCGGTCAGGTGGTAATGTACGGCCCTGTATTTCCGGCACAGAGGCATAACACCTGAGGCCTCAGGAGTGGTAACGCCTCTGCATTTTGACTTTGGTCTTTGTGTAGGTGTCTATAGGCTGCAGTCATCACTTAACATCAATGTGAACTTCATGCTTGCTCACATTGAAGTGGTAAACTTCAATTACATAAAAAAAATAACGCAAGAGCCCATCTTGTTAATGGTTTGACCGCCATTGTTCAGTTAATTGACTGCACTCGTGAATAATAAGACGAATATTTTTCCGCAGTTGGGATTGTCACGTCTCTACACGAGGATGTTTAGCGATACCTATTGTCAAATGTCAAAATTGTTCAAAATATGTAAGTAGGTATGTAATAGTAGAAACACACGTCCGGATTTGGTACGGCGCGGAAGGGGATTCTGTACGCTCCGAACCAAATCAGGCCGTGTGTAGAGGAGTCCGGCGGACATAATTATTATTAATCAAGTCTGATGCGGTCCGCTCGCGCGGCTTTGGTCAGTAAATTCGACAAGACCATTTTTAAGCAATGACAACAACAATAGCAATGTTGATAGGCGGTCGTACCCCAGTTGCATTGTCGGTCTTGCAACAGGATTTTCTGAACGAAATTCGGTTTTGCGAGCCATAACCGCTCGCACTCACGAATCTAGCCAAATTTATCGCCGTTGACGGATAACGTCATGGAGGACATCATCATTAGTTCAATCTTACAATTTTAACACAGCTTGAAACATCATACTATTATTTACTTAACAACTCCTTTGCTATTATAATTTCTCGGTGGTACAACTTTCGAATTCTTAGAACAAGTGATTTGTATTGTAGGCGATAGAATCATCTTTGAATTCAAATTTCGAATTGGTACAGATTATAGTCTACAAAGCGATTGATAGACGAAAATATAGATGCAAAATATTTGAAACTATTTGTTTTATTTTTTTCTTTTGTTATAAATTTATAAGTAGTTCAAGATTAGCGCACCATCGTATTGCCATATTATATTTACCACTAAATAGCAGTATTCAAAACTTTCGTGTTCCGATGGGATAGTAATGTATGGTCTGTGATACCTAACTGTAATAGAGGCAAAACAACTTCGCCTTCATGAGTGGCAACGGTAACGGTAACGGTAACGGCAAAAAGGTGTTATGCCTCTTTACTTGTACTTTACCGGACCTGACCGGAACACGATAGTGCTGAACACCACCATTTAGCGGCAAGTATATTAGGGTAATGCGGTGCCTACGCCCGCGAGCTCCGTCACTGGACTTCTACCACCAGTTGAACCCGAATCAAAAAATCTTGACTGTCATGAGCTACGTAAAAGAAAATTTATGTATAAATAAACGCATACTAACCTTTTCACTACAATCATGGTGGCAAACAAGCATGCAGTTCACATTAATGCTGCAGCCTATAGTCACTTACGCTTAGACCAGAGGTCAAAACGCAGATGCGTTGCCACCCCTGAGACCTTAGTTGCTGTCTCTGTGATAGTTATTACGGGGCCAATACCTACTTGGATTGGTATTTTTTCTGACCCAGAAACAAAATAAACTATAAGAAGCCTAACATCGGTTTTAAAAGATATATTATCTCAAGTTCCCCCAATTTCTCGCTAAAGATTTACTAATACATAAAATATCCTCACCTTGTTGTCGAACCTTTAAAACCCGCCTATCAAAACCAATCAGATTTCCCACCAAAAATATCCATTGCTCGTACCCTTAAAAAAAAAAACAATTCACCTACTTTATTGCTGGCCGATAACAAACTAATCTTCAAAGCGAAAACCTTAAGAGGATATTTAAAAAACTATAAAAAAGTCACCTACCTACAGTCGGTGGATCAGAAGCGGGCTAATAAAACAGTCTAATTTATACCCGAACTCCGTGGTAATAATACGACCACAACAACATTATTCGGCTTATAACATTTTTTAACTGGCAACCCCGTAGGAGGCGTGCGTGGCTCTATGTATACTAGCCTTCGCCGGTTTAAAAAAAAAAGTTGATGAGGTAACGAAGCAGGCGCGGTTTGTGCGTTCCTTTTTTAAACCATCGCCGCGTCGACGTGTGTGGTCCCAACTTTCGAATAAAGAACGATATTCAAACGTATTCCCGCGACAAAGCTTTGAATTTCGCAAGATGGCGGTTCGCGGTATGTATTAAAAATGAAAATATTTCTCCTTCGATGCTTTAATTGGTTGAAAATTGTGTGTAATTTATATTTTTGAATTAATTGTCTTAATATATGACTCAATGGCAAGCCGTTATCTAATTGTTTTAATTGTTGAACGACAATTTTGTACTTTGAAAAATTATGATGTGTATGAAATGAGTAAATTGTCCATCATTATGTGTTTAATTCGTTCCGGTGAGCATATTTGCGTCGAAAAAATGATTTAATGGGCGAGGATATTTTGTGTTTAGGGTTCTGCGGTGTGTTTTGCGGAAATTTCAAATTGTTACATCCGTCGGTCTTCATTTTATATGTTTACTTATAATTTATTTGGTAATTTAATGGACATAATAATTTTATTCACTTTTGTATTCATATTGCACGGACAATTTCTTTGGACATAGCGGTTATGACTTCGGAGTGTGTCTTAAAGGATAAATTACGGCGTAAGTAAGTATTTGAAATGTAATTATTTTGTGACTTGTTTTTGCATGGTATTTCTTTGTAGATTTCAAATATATATTATGTAACTACCTTCTAGCTAGCTCTTTGCTGCGATTACCATTCGTGGTACTTATTTACTTTTGGTATAGAAAGTAGGTTTCAAACTGCATATCCGGGCACATTATCAACTACCGACGGTTTGGAAAATATTGGTAGACCGATAAACGGAAAAATTGCTCCTAGCACTTCAAGGTAGCAGGAGAGACCAGCTACCACTAGATTCGCTTAGAATACTCAAACACACACATAACACACTCAGACAAATCTCAGTTTAAACTGTTGACGTGGTTGATGTTCCACTGAAAAAAATAATAACCGGTAGATCACGTCGGTGCCTTATTAGGGGAAAGGACCCGAATATCGGAGAGAAATAATGTAGAGATTTTTTTTAT
This sequence comes from Macrosoma leucophasiata, assembly GCA_036365455.1. NCBI lineage: Eukaryota > Metazoa > Arthropoda > Insecta > Lepidoptera > Hedylidae > Macrosoma > Macrosoma leucophasiata. The sequence continues at coordinate 8,105,076 of JAWQUS010000015.1, forward strand.
TCAAAGAAGGTGGCAAACAAGAATGCAGTTCACATTGACGTTAAGTGATGACTGCAGCCTATAGACATCTATACAAAAACCCAGAGCTCGAAATGCAGATGCGTTGCCACCCCTGAGACCTTACGTGTTCTGTCTCTCTGATAGTTTTAACGGGGCCGTAGGTACCTACATTACTATCTAACCGGAACACGATAGTGCTGAACACTACCATGTAGCGGCAGATAGATTAGGTTAGTTAGTGCAGTGGTGCCTACGCCCTCGTCCCTAAACTGTAACTCTACCACCCGTAATAGTGTAGAGATAAAGTCTAATTTTCAAAGGTTTTGGATCATCGGCAACTTCTTCGTTGGTACCTCTGTGTGTTTTATTTTTGATAATAGCAATATGGGGTTCTTCAAAAATGGCGTCAAAAGAGTCCTTCAGGGCTGGCAGCGCGTTGGCAACTCCCCTGGTGTTGCAAATGTCCATAGGCGACGGTGACCACTTACCACCAGGTGGCCCGTCTGCTTGTCTGTCAACAAAATGAAATAAAAAAAAAAAAAGCTTTTGACTACCTACGGAACCCAAGTTTTAATATTGAAACTTTCTTAACCCACATTGTTTGCTTGACAAGATAAGTTCAGAAAGTGTAATTAAAATTATTATTGCACATTAATTGAAAATACCTTTTAGTCGTAATGCCTCTGTGATTTTTTACGTCATGAAGTGGTAAAAGCATACAATTCACATTGATGGTAAATAATCCTGTAGTCTTTAAACTATATCAAACAAGAGGTTTCAAAAATTTGACTTCAGGCGAGACTCGAACTCGCGGGCTACTGGGAATCTAGTCCAGCCGCTCTTCCAATTGAGCTACTGAAGTCCTGCCCGATTTGATTCAAATTTTTCTTTCCATTTTTCTTTAAAATAAATTATATTTCACAAGCATGTGTTAATGCGAAATAATATAAAAACAATTATTAAGAGGTTTCAATGTAGATGCGTTACCACACCTTAGGCCTAAGGTGTTCTGCCTCTGTGTCTACAATCCCGGGACGTATAATTACCACATAACACGACGGCGCTGAACACTACAATTTACCCGCAAGTTGATTAAGTAGATTATGTAATGCGTTGGTGCCTGCCCTTAAGTTCCAAAACTGGAATTGTCCGATACTGGAACAGTCCGATACTGGATCTGTCCGATACTGGAATTGTCCGATACTGGAACTGTACCTACCACCAGTGGAAAATTGAAATAGTTATGTCATATTGGTAACCAGTCCAGCCGCTTTATCACTAAGCTACCGAAGTCCCTCAGTTTAGTGGTAAAGCGGCTGGACTGGTTATCCTGAGGTCGCAGGTTCGATGCCTGCCCGAAGTCAAATTTTTCTTTCCGTTATTTCTTTAATTTCTAAAGTTCACTCGGATGTGTTATTGCGAAAAATAAATAGTAGATACATATTGGTATTGTTTTAGTGGCACAAAAACTCGTCTACATTTGATATGTTCTTAGGTTTTCGCGAGCTACACTCATTGAAATAAAACATTACCTAAGGGTTTTGTGGCATTTTTGTAGCTACATTTAAATTATTTTATTACTTTTCTTAATAAATAAATCTTAAATCGAATCTAATCTATACCTTTTAAAATATTTGCATTTAAAATTACTTAAAATAATTCAAACCATCCTTACGCTCAAGCAATCTGCATTTTAGTACCGCAGCGTGGAACGGAACGCGCTTTATGCTGCAAATTCATTATAATTATGGCCACTTACTGCAGCAATATAATTATCTCATTAGACATGACTCGATCGCTCGTTAGGATCGAAATAAGTCGTAAATCATAATAATGGTTGTCTGGTCTAGACTTTATTAGGAATATTTAATGTCTTAGGTTAGTATTTAACTGTAAAAAGTTACTTTTTTGAACTTTTTTATGTCAAAAGGTTCAAAGACAAACAGGGTCATCTGATGGGAAGTGTCACCGTCGCCTGTAAAGTTTATGAGATATAATAATACAAAGGTGTTCTGATTTAGACTCAAGGTCTAGGACATCATCGACGGAACTATCACCTTTACCACCATCGGGTGATTTGCGCGAACCCGTGGGAGGAAATTAGTGTAGCTCCACCCCAATAACTATGAACATTTGAAACACCAGGGAAGTTGCCAACGCGCTGCCCTGAAGGACTCTTTTGTCGTTAGTTTTGGAAAACTCCATGTTGTAGCTCGGAGTACCACGATACGATCCTGTCGTCCTCTGTCTTCAGCTTAGCCACACCGCGGACACTCTGCTAAAATTCCATACAAACGCTTATTCTAGTTGCCTACTACACAGATATCAATCAGGACGTGTTTTTACATGTACACATACAGTTGCCCGCTGGCAACTTCTGTATACGAGAGTCTGCCGGCATGGTACTCAAGGGGAGGTGCGGGCTGCAAGAGGGGAAATCAGGCCGGACGTCAAGGTGTCCATTCTATACGTAATATTATTAGGCTTAGCTAGATGGCTCTGCCCTATAAATAGATCTTTGGCGAATACTTAAAGCCCTTTAAAGACCTAAATTCGGAGCTTAGACTATAATCAGTTGCGGGAGAAAACGGTTGTGTCCAAGTTCAAATATATTATTATATCAAGATATATCAAGATTTATGTTACACCTATTAACATCTTTAGAAAAACCTCTTTCGAAGATGTAGACAATTATGTATACTTCATGTATACATAATCGGCGACAAGCGTAGTACCTTCAACTATAGTAGGAGTGGGTGTAACATGGACAGAAGACATGATCTTCGTCTTGTCCACGTTCATTTTGAGGCCCACTCGTTGGGAGGTTAAGTTTAAAGATCTATTCGTAATAAAGACTTATACGTATAGATTTTTTTTTAATTTTATATTTTAATTTGAAACTCTTTGAGCACTATACCTACTCCTCGCCCGTGTGCCCCCCGCACACGGGCGTAGATATATGAGAAAACTCTCTGTCTCTGGTGCCCCCACGACGTGATGCCCTTCACAATTGCTTGATTTGCTAATAGGCAGCAGTAAACGTCATTTGGCGGAAGTGATGATGATGTTGAAACAATAATAATAAAAAATGTAGACGATATGATTTTTAAAATCAATTTTTCAGCTTCCGCAGTCTCGGGCAGACTGAGGCGACATTTGTCTGACAGCAGTTTGAAAAATTATATGTAGCTACCTCCATCGAACCAGTCCAGCCGCTTTACCACTAAGCTACCGAAGTCCCTTAAGTCTCTTAATTTCGAGTAAGATTTTTCAACTATTTTCGAAAGGTTTAGCATTTACAGCATTAGCAATCAAAAGTTACCTAGAGTGAGTTACTATTACATGGAGTAAAACAAAACAGATAAAAAACTTAAAGTTAAAATACCATTAAAAAATTCTAGTCCTTCCTTACAAAAACTAGATAAAAAGAAAAAAATATTAATCAAAATCAAAATCTATGTTATTCACTTAGCAGAGTTCCAAGTGCAGTCACTACTGAGAAGAACTTCGTTACGTAACAAACTCAATAGGAGCTCTTTTATACTAATTTTATTATGTCTAATTCATATATCTATTTTATTTTTAAAGTAAAATGGAAAGAAAAATTTGACTTCAGACGAGACTCCAACTCGCGACCTACTGGGAATCGCGAGTTCGAGTCTCGCCTGAAGTCAATTTTTTCTTTCCATTTTTCTTTAAAAATAAAATATATTTCACAAGCATGTGTTAATGCGAAAATATTATAAAACAATTCATATATCTAATCTAGTAATGTAGATAAACGACTATAACATATTATGTATTAATATAATTACAAATCAACAACTATGTACTATAATGAAATGTAGCTCCAGCGAACAGACCAGTCCCACCATCACCACCCGTTCACGAGCATGACGCATGTGGCAACCATTGACATTTGACGACCCAGTTAGTCCAGCGGTGTGAGATGATCGTTTAATTAGAAGTTCGGGTTCGATCCCCGCGCCGGGGCAGATATTTGTAAGGCCTACAGATACTTGTTTCGCATCTGGGTGTTTGTTTATGTGTTGAATGTGTACAACGGCACCCACGATACAGGTTTATACCTACTGTGGGACTGTGAGTGTACCTAAGTGTATTTTATTATTATTATTGCTCTCCTTGACCATTTTAGAAAGAATAAAGAAAAGTCAAAGCTTCTGAAATAAAAGTAAGGAATTTTTTAAAATACCTTATATATAAAAGCGGGTTGGCCACTAACCCCAACACCTCCACCAATCCGCATTGGAGCAGCGTGGTGGAGTAAGCTCCAGGCCTCCCCCCCCCCAAAAAAAGGGGAGAGACTCGTGCCCAGCAGTGGAACGTATAATGGGTTGCCATTATTATTATTATTTAAAACCTTGTTAAATAAAAAGAACCCAAAAAACACCACAATTCAAGTAATGAACTGGAAACACGGGCTAGTAGTGGGCCGCTGTCACTAACATACCAAGGCAGTTGTAAGTAATAAATGTATTGTTAGGCAATAAGGAACAGACAACCATTATTCTGATTTGCGACGTCTTTCAATTCTAACAAGAGATCGAGTCATCTTCAATGAGATAATTATATTGCTGCAGTAAGTGGCCATAATGACGTTAAAGGAGATGTTGCAAAAATATATGGACCTCCGGCCATGTATTGTACACAATATCATTAACAGGCAAAATCAATATAAAAACGTTTTTTACTGAATATTTTCACTTATTAAGCTTTGTTTGCAGTTACAAAATATTATTTGCAGTTAGAGTTGCAACTCAAACCAACATGGCGAATATGGCGGGTGATGTCATTTTGACATTTTCATTTTTTAAATTGTTTTTTGATTATATAGTACTTGCAGAAAAAAGTAATATTTTTATAAATACTATCGAAATCGATTTCATGTGTTAATACTAAGAACTTAAACTAATCGATTTGAAATTTACAGAAGCGTCGGCTGTATCGCCGCCATGTTGAATATGGTCGAAAATGATAAAATCGTTTGAATTAAATGTGGTTGTAACTCTAAAATATATTCTTGAATAAATTAATTGTATTTTTTTCGGATTCTTCTTTAATTTACCCATTTTTTGAGGACATGTACAAACTAGAGCCGAGCTCGCAACATCTCCTTTGCATACATTCACCCTGAGGTACTAAAATGCTATACTACTGATGGTAGAGCTCCAGTGACGGAGCTCGCGGGCGAAGGCACCACCGCATTACCTAATATACTTGCCGTTAAAATGGTAGTGTTCAGCACTGTCGTATTCCGGTCAGGTGGAAATGTACGGCTCTGTAATTTCCGGCATAGAGGCATAACACCTTAGGCCTCAGGAGTGGTAACGCATCTGCATTTTGACCTTGGTCTGCAGTCATCACATAACATCAATGTGAACTGCATTCTTATATGACACATTCGTTACATGTATAAAATGCGTTTGAGTTCAGTAAGACTGAATTCTTACTGAATTGGTTGGAAGTTGGAAGTATATTCTTAACACGAGGATTGAACCTGCAGTAGTAGGTCATTACGCCACCTAAGCAATTACCAGAGTATGAAAAATATTATTCCGAATTAAGTCTAGACCAGGTAACCATTATTATGATTTATGACCTCTTTTAATCGTAACTAGCGATCGAGTCATGTCTAATGAGTTAATTATATTACTGCAGTAAGTGGCTACAATTATAATGAATTTTGCACCATAAAGCGCATTCCGTTCAACGCTAAGGTAGGTACTAAATTGCATATTGCTTGTGGGTAAGGATGGTTTTAATTTATTTTATATTTGAAACATATTTCACGTCAGATTTCGGTTAAAAATCTATATTTTTCTTAAGTTTATCGAGCTTATTAAGGCATCATTATATTATACTTATATGAGTAATTTTTTTTATGTGTTAGAAGCTACGTTAGGGGATAGGTAAGGATACTGACATTCATTATACTTACTTTAAAATTTCTAATATGTCACATAAAATCATAGTAATTAAAATGCAATTAGTCGAACTCCGATTCAACTACTGAACTTAAGGCTCAGGCTAATAGTAGCTAGGTACCACTACTAGCTCTCCCTATAATCCACCAAGACAGTATCTTAACTATAGTTAAATACTAAACTTAAAAAAAAAAACTAATAAATACTAAACCAGACAACCATTATTATCATTTATCTTTTGATCGTAACAAGCCATCGAGTCATGTGTACCTAATGAGATAATTATATTGCTGCAGTAAGTGGTTATAATTAGGTATAATGATTTTGCAGCATATAGTACGTTCCGTTCTACGCGAAGCTTGTAAAATGCAAATTGATTGAGAAAGAGACAGTTGTATAATAATCTTCCGAAATTATCATCCAATTTAAGGCATATTAGTTAGACATCTAAACAAAAACCTTTGGTCAAATTGCAGATGCGTTGCAACCCCTGAGACCTTTTGTTATGTCTCAGTGACAGTTACAGTTATTGTGAGGCCATACATAAATAATCATCTAACCGGAACACGATACTGCTGAACAGTACCATTTGGCTGCAGATAGAATGAGGTATAGGTAGAATGAGGTTTTACTGGTGGTAGAGTTCCAGTGACGAAGCTCGCAGGCGTAGGCACCACCGCATTACATAATATACTTGCCGCTAAATGGTAGTGTTCAGCACTATCGTGTTCCTGTCGGGTAGTATGTACGGCCCTGTAATTTCCGGCACAGAGGCATAACACCTAATGTCTCAGGAGTGGCAGCGCATCTGAATTTTGACCTCTGGTCACTGTGTGGGTGTCTATAGGTTGCAGTCATCACTTAACATCAATGTGAACTGCATGCTTATTTGCCACTTCCACAACATTAAAAAAAAATGAGGGTATCGGTGTAAAAATGAAAAAAAGGCATGCTCCGATGGTATATAGAAAGAATGAGCGAATGACTAAACAGATATACAATGCGAATGTAAATGGTTGCAGAGGCTCAGGAACACCAAGACTGACCTACCATGACCAAATAGGTCGAGTTCTGTCTGCTGGTGCGGTCAAAAGTCTTAGGAATCGTCGTGCATGTATGAAGAGAATAATGAAGGTAGATGAGGCACGGATGGTAGGTATGTCAGGACCGGGATATCTGGCGCTCTACACTCTCCGCCTACCCGTTAGTGACCTGGCGGGATGATACATACATCCGCGAGATCCACCGCCAGTGAATAGTGTGCAATACAGTTCAAATAGCGATAGAAATGTGTTTAGAATAGCAACCCTGTATTAATTAGTGTTACCAGTTTTGAATCGATGGAGAGATAGTCGAGCTAATTGCACGGCTTGTAAACTTGGGTAATTGAATTTGAATTTAGAATGTTTTCCGTGAAATCTTACTTGATAGTTTTTAATTAATATTATAATTTATAAGCTTACGAAGGCTTAATTTCCTCTTGGAATACATTTAAGGGACTTGCAAACGATCGCAAAATTGTTTTTGTGCTCCGGCTTATGGAAAACTTCCAGAAAATGTAAAAAGCCTTATAGACCTTATCTCATCTCACACACACACACACACACACGACACTCTTATCTCTGATAGCCACCGAAGCGGGAATTGAACCCAGGATATCACTAGGCAACTGAGGCAGTTATTATTATTTTTTTAAAGATATGAAAATGGAAAGCAAACGTAATTTCCATTGATGGTAAATGAATACTATACTAGAGACATGTAAATAAGTACTAGAGGTAAAAATATAAGCATTTTGACCTCTACTGTTGCCACATCTGAGGCACGAGTAGGTTTTTTTGAGGCTATATTTGTTTTGTTTTCTGTGATAGTTATTATGAGACCATACATTACCATCTAACCAGGACATGATAGTGCTGAACACTACCATTTGGCGGCGAAAAGAGTAGGTAATGCAATGGTGCCTACACCCTCTTCTTTTTTATATATTATAGGTCACAAACAGCACTTTGATGTTATGTGATGACTGCAGCCTATAAGACATTCACATAAAGACCAGAGGTCAAAATGCAGATGCGTGGCCACCCCTGAGACTTTAGTTATCTTGTCTTTGTGACAGTAATTATAGGGCTATACATTAACATCTAACCGGAACACGACTGTGCTGAACCCTTAACATTTAGCGGCAGATATACTAGATAATGTGGCGGCCTATGCCTTCAAACTCCGATATTGAATTTCTACCACCAGTAAAACATCTTCAAATCTCAAGGCTGAACCACATCGAGCCTAGTCACTTTAAAAAGAAATATTTTGACAGGTAACAACAATGGCCGAATACCACATGCTGTTTGCTGTTTAGACCGCGATTATATTAGGCGGAGCGGGGAAAATCGATTAGCGATGGGTTTTTTTTTATCCTATTGTAGTTCAAAAATAAATTGGCTGACGTTGAAATGTTATTTCGTGAAATTGATGCGTTATGTAATTGTCATAGATATGTATTGTTTAGATTTATATTATATTTATATTTCTTTATTTGATCCAATATGCTATTGGAGGCAATCCGAAGAGCCTTGGATCTCTATAAAGTGATTCTATATTCTAACCCCTTAATAATAAACGTACATTAGCTACGTTTTGATTATAGAATGCTTTGTCTTTGTCAGTTGCATTGTCAAATGTGCAGGATGGAAAAAGACAAAGGAGAGATTAGCAACACTTTAGCTAAAATACGTTTATGAATAAGGGGGTATAGCTACAAGTTATTTTTTTACATAACTACGGTGGCAAATAAGCATGCCGTTCACATGGATGTTAAGTGATGACTGTAGCCTATACACATCTACACAAAAATCATTCGACAAATGCAGATGTAGGTATGGCCCCCTTAATAACTATCACAGAGACAAAACACCTAAGGTCTCAAGGGTGGCAACGGATCTGCATTTTGACCTCTGGTTTTTGTGTAGATGTCTATAGGCTGCAGTCATCACTTAACATCAATGAGAACTGCATGCTTATTTGCCACCTTTGTAACATAAAAAAAAGATGTGTTGCCATCCCCAAGACCTTAGCAGTTATATTAATATTATCATCTTGTGATGGTAATTACGGGGCTTTCTATACCATCTAACCTGAACACAATAGTGACCTACCATTTAGCGGCAGATAGATTAGGTAACGGTAGTGTGTTGAATATGATTGTTAATAAGCGTACAGTTCTCATTCATCATCTCTTTTTTATTGGTGGTAGAGCTCCAGTGACGGAGCTCGCGGGCGTAGGCACCACCGCATTACCTAATATACTTGCCGCTAAATGGTAGTGTTCAGCACTATCGTGTTCCGGTCAGGTGGTAATGTACGGCCCTGTAATTTCAGGCACAGAGGCCATAACACCTTAGGCCTCAGGAGTGGCAGCGCATCTGCATTTTGACCTCTGGTCATTGTGTGGATGTCTATAGGATGCAGTCATCACTTAACATCAATGTGAACTGCATGCTTGTTTGCCACTTTTATTACATAAAAAAAAAACATGGATTGTAGGAGAACACTGCACCCTACAGATATTTTTACAAGAACCGGAGGTCAAAATGCAGGTACGTTACCACCCCTGAATCCTGTAATGATAATGGCAAACGAGCATGCAGTTCACATAGTTGCCAACCTGGAGGCCTATGTTTTTTTGCTTCAGTGATATTTATTACGAGGCCATACATGATCAATTAATCAGAACACGATAGTGCTAAACTAAGTTTTAACTGGTGGTAGAGGTCCAGTGACGGAGCTCGCTAGCGTAGGCACCACTGCATTACCTAATATACTTGCCGCTAAATGGTTGTGTTCAGCACTATCGTGTTCCGTATTCAGGTGGTAATGTACGGCCCTGTAATAGAGACATAACACCTTAGGCCTCAGGAGTAGTAACGCATCTGCATTTTGTATTTATGTAAGTGTCTATAGGCTGCAGTTATCACTTAACACCAATGTGAACTGCATGCTTGATTGCCACTGCCATTAAAAAAACCACTATCATTTAGCGCCAGATTGATTGGGTAATACGGTGTATCAATTGACAAAACTTGCGCACCTGACAACCTTAAATCCGCTGCCGATGCCGCCATCGCTTCCGCTTCAGCTCATCACTATACGCCCTACCTAACGATAGAACAGTTCTGCTTTCACCATTACACCATAATTATCGGGCAACGTGGGGTTCTTTTATTATAAACACAGAGATAATAAAAGTATAATGTAAATCTTTTTTATATAGGTACGTTTTGTTTCTATTGTTTACGATTTCTCATAAACCTATCTTTTAATTTTCAATTATTGTGGTAGAGCGCCAGTAATGGGCCTTGAAGGCTTGGTGGTAGAGTTCCTGTGTAGGGACTCGAGGGCGTAGGCACCACCGCATTACCTAATCTATCTGCCGCCAAATAGTAGCGTTCAGCACTATCGTGTTCCGGTTAGTTTTTTTTTTTTATGTAATGGAAGTGGTAAACAAGGCATGCTTGTTTACCACTAGTTCACATTGATGTTACGTGATGACTGCAGCCTATAGACACCCACGCAAAGACCAAGGTCAAAATGCAGATGCGTTACCACTCCTGAGGCTTAAGGTGTTATGACTCTGTGCCGGAAATTACAGGGCCGTACATTACCACCTGACCGGAACACGATAGTGCCGAACACTACCATTTAGCGGTAAGTAAATTAGGTAATGCGGTGGTGCCTACGCCCGCGAGCTCCATCAGTGGAGCTCTACCACCAGTGGAAACTATCGCATAACTATCGTAGAGACATAACAACTAAGATCTCAGGGGTGGCAACGCATCTGCACTTCGACCTCTGATATTTGTATGTATGTATGTATGTATCTTCACGCCAGGTCCCTAACGGGGTAGGCAGAGAGTGTAGAGCGCCAGACATACCGGTTCTGACAAACCTCTCGTGCCTCCTCTACCTTCATCATTCTCTTCATACATGCACGCCGATTCCTAAGACTTTTGACCCCACCATCAGACAGAACACAAGGCTGACCTACCATGACCTATTGGTCATGGTAGGTCAGCCTTGGTCTTCCTGGGCCTCTGCAACCATTTACATTCGCATTGTATATTATCTGATATTTGTGACGGTGTCTATAGGCTGCAGTCATCACATATCCACCATCTATGTGAACTAAATGCTTGTTTGCCACCTACATTACATTAAAAAGGTATTACCGCATTACAGAGTGTATCTATTGCTAATTTTTTATTTTTTATTTTATTACTTTTGGAAAGCAGACAGTGAAAATATAACTGAGTGCGTAGTGCGAGATTTTATTTACTCGCAGATTTGTATGGATTTGAAGGAGCGTCATCTAGCGGTGAACAGATGACGCTCCTTCAATTCCATACAAATCTGCGTTTACTATTACGCGATCGAATTCGCGTAAGAGTGAATAAAATCTCGCACTAGACACTCTGCATACAAAAATAATAGTTATAAGTGTTTAGCTCTATCGTTTTCCGGTCAATTGGTAATGTACGGCCCTGTAATTCCCGGCACAGATTCATAAAAGCCTCTGTTTTTTATGATTTTGTTTATAAGCTACAGCATTATTTACTATCACACATTGAATACACATTATGCTGCAGTGTAGACGCGTGGCAGTGCTCAGCGGTTTGGATTTCGCATTCGTTTCTGTCCAGAACAGAAGGGCTCCTTCAGCGCATGGACAACTCCTCCTGATGTTGCAAATGTTCTGCGACGGTGACTTTCCATCAGTTAACCCGAATGCTTGTCTGTCAACCAGTGGCGGATTTACAAATTTGCTGCCTGTAGGCTATCCAATTTTTGCAGCCCCTAAATTTTGATATCGTAGTCCACAATCATATCAATTACAGAACAATTATGAGAGAAGAAAATATGTAAATATAACTAAATTTCAATAATAATATCGAATCGTCATGATCTTTGAAGTAAACTTAAGCGATTAAACTTTAGCAATTGTTTATGTAAAGATATAATTCGATTTTAGTTAAATATTTTAATTTCCTTTCAATTTTCGATATTCTTATTTTGTGCTTGTATACATTTTTTTAAATTTGTAAATTGAAATAGAGAAAAAAAAATGAACTAAGTCTGCCGCCCCTTAAAATTTGCCGCACTAGGCTCTAGCCTACTCATCCTGCTGGTAAATCCGCCACTGCTGTCAATTTTAAGACAGTAAAACAACCTGTATGTTTGCTTGCCATTTCACGACGTATAAAAAAGGCTAATGAAACAACAATTTGGTAGTTCCTAAATTGAATCTTAGCAAGATGTACGCCCTCAAGCTTCTACACTTGGGACTCTACCAACCACCGAAGTTGAATATCACAAGTTTCAAGACCATTTAGAACCTCAACATTGGAACCTTTAAAGACCATGAAAACTTCACGTCAGTTCCACAGGTAAAGGTGTACCAACAAAAAGATTTCATACACACCATGACACCAAACAGAGCATTCAAAAACACCATAACGGTCAACACAGCTGATAATCAATTTGCCGCAAAAATTCACGCCAAATAACCAACAATGAGCCGCCATCTTGGTTTGTAAGTTCCTCGAAAACCCACAGAATAAAATCCGATTCATTAGGATCGAGCGTATCGTATTAGGTATGCGACAATGCTTCAAAAATATCCTTAAATACCCGTGAAGTTAATACCGTCTTTATTTCAATGGTTTAAAGTTCATTTCTTATAATAATGTCGTGTTTAAAATCCACCCGACTGCGGCACGAATCGCGCCAAAATATTGACATTACAGTTTGACAGCTCGCAGAAAAAAGTAAGAATTGTGTCACCTGAGCATAGACAATAAAGACAATGGTTTGTTTACACTGCATCGAATTGCGAGTATGTATGTACCTGAGCCTTGTTTTCTTTTATGCATTGCAATACTAGCTATAAAAACTGTTACTGTCTTAGACTCGCGTGCGCGTCAATTGTTTATGTTTGAATTAGTATTTTTTGAGGCGTACAGTTTAGTCGGAGTGTTGTTGGAACAATTTAATTAAATCGACTTATGGCACACCGCGGACACTCCGCCAAAATTCCATACAAACGCTTAATTTGGTCTCTGTTATACAGACATCAATCAGTGACGTGTATTTACACGTGCACCTGTGTGGGTAGCACGTAGAGAATACCAACCGTCGCCCATAAGAGGGGAGGAGGTTGGGTGATGCGGGGAAATCGGGCGGGACTTCGAAGTGTCCATTCTATACGTAGTATTAATACATATTCTCTGCTTATGGAGAGTATAGGTGTCGGGACGTGACGATCCCACCGTTCTTTTGTGGAGGAGAATTCTTCCATTAGTGCAGTCAGGCAACCGAACAATGGCGGTCTAACCATTCCAATAGAACGGTAGTAAATATATACAATAACGTGGGATGGGCAGCAGCGTCCTGTGATAAAACTACCGCCACTGCGATCGTCAATCCGCATGCCAAGCGTGGCGATTATGGCATATTCTCCCCTAATGACGCATACGCAGATGATTAGGTAATACCTACCTATACTGAAAAGGTGGTACCTACGCCCAAGAGCTCCTATACTCTACCACCAGTAAAAGAGAGTTTGTGATGTTAGACTTGTAGAGTAAGGCCCCTTTCGTTCTGCAGCGTGTCTCCGGTCGCGTGTGGCAGACCGGCGACACGCAGTACAAAAACGCTACCGGCAAGCACGCGGCACAATGAAAGCCACTATGGAGCTTCATACAAATTGCACGGGTCGCGCGCGTACGCGACCGGCGACACGCTGCAGAATGAAAGGAGCGTAAGGGCGTTTGTCCACCGCCGCCGTCACCGTCACGTCACCGAGAACGAGATGACGGCGCCGAAGTAGCGGTACATACATTTACATTACATTACTTAGCCGCATGTCCACCGCACATCCGTCACCCGAGCGCCGTCATCACGGCCGCTGAAATTGCGAGTAGATCGGCGTGACCGCTAGATCGTCACCCGAGATTTTATTATAGATATATATATATTATTATAATCGAACGTAGTCGTGGACAACATTTCTTGTCATGCTGCCGCAACTTGGCGTGGTGTACATAAAACGCCCCTGTGATGTATCGTTCACGTTTTAGCGGATGAACCCAAAATTCTTGGCATCGCCTGCGCCTTCGAAGGTACAAAAGCAGTAGAAGAGGAGGCGCCGGTTTAACCTAGCCATCACTTTATTTCTCGAAAACCCGACTACCAAGCATGACAGCTGGAACAAACTAAACCAGCGAAATCGGTCGCGGTGGACAAACGATCGCCTTTACGTCATATTAAACTCGGCCCGAAATAATCTCGTTCTCGGTGACGGTCCGGTGACGGCGGCGGTGGACAAACTGCCCTTAGGGCGTTTGTAGGGTGTATAAGATGGGTCGACCCGCAAAGTCGTTGCTACTCATCCTGCCTTGTTTGACCGCCATTGTTGGGTTGAATTATCACTATCAGTTATATATCTTCGAGCTCCGAAACTGAAACTCTACCAACGCAATTGAGCTATATATTTTAATAATTACCTATTATTAAAGGTAACTGAACCGACTCACACTGAGCCAGTTTTGTTTTACACTACACTCGCACACCGTATCGCGCGTAAAAAAACAAAATAATTCACATTCCAAATCTAAAAATATGAAAATACTTCCTACTTTTAAAATATTTACGTCGTATGATTATACACCCTTCACTTTCCGTGTAAAAAGGTTATATTTCCTCTAAATTACATAGATTATCACTTTTCATGTTATTTTACACTTAGTTTTATAAATTATAGCATAATTAGGCTAGGGAAAAGAAAAATGTATGGTAAAATAAATTATTAAGCTTATGATTAATTCCATGGCGGCATAAAAAGCTTTTGCGATTTGCATATAAATGTGGCAATTGCAGTTCGTATAAAAACGAGACTGGTGGGTAAGTAAGGTCTGTAGGTATTGAGGTTTTTATTTATTTCAGGCAATAAGGCCCATATCATACAATACACAGATAACAATAAAAAATACATAATACTACATAATAAATAATAATAATAATAAATTTGTTTATTGACAAAAAGATAGTTACATCAATTTATATGTTGAATCCATAGATTCCCGAACTAGTTTTCACTGTATTTCGGGAATCAGTGGCTTCTCCTGTTTATAACATGATTTTATGTCATAGAATGTCCCAAATAATTGTACATACGTTTAAAAATAGAACTGAATTATCAGTATACAATAAAAAAAATGCAAAGAATATAAATGTACATTAAACAAAAAATATATATGTTTCAAGTACCTAGCAACGTTAATTATTGTAATTTTGAAACAAAAAAACAGGCCTGAAAGTAATTTAAAGATAATTTAGTATTAAGATTCAATGATTACAAGAAAAAAGGATAGGTAAAAATGTGTGTGTGTGTGTGTGTGTGTGTGTGTGTGTGTGTGTGTGTGTGTGTGTGTGTGTGTGTGTGTGTGTGCGCGCGTGCGTGCGTGTGTATGTGTGTGTGTGTGTTTTCGTGCGTGCTATTAGAGTGTCAGTTGTAGTGACGATTCGGTATTTTATTTTGTTATGCATATAGATTTGCCAGCATGTTCTCAGTTCCTTCATAATCATAACCTTTAAACTATATTATTATTTATCTTAAAAACTAATCACCTCACATCACTTCACATGGGGCGAACGTTTCGCCTCCCTAAATCGTCTAAAAACTACACCTTCGGGCCAGAAATCAGGACTAAGCAAAATCTGCAGTTGTTTAGCAGGCACACGCAATTTGAAAGAGCAGAATCCTGTGTCTGTTTGACTTTAAGGCTTCTATCTCGCCCTGAATTGTTTCCTCATTCCGACCTCTGATCTTCTCGGTCATATATTTTTGAACCTCGGTGATAGTCGTCTTTTCGTTCAACCGAGAGAGATACACGAAGGCGTATGGTTCGGCAGCCTTCAGTTGTGATGACGCTGCAGATCCGGTACCTCTAATGTTTCTATTTAGGCGCGGCCGACGTTTCCGACTTTCCACCAAAGTGAACCCGTCTTGGTCGACCACCTTTCGAGCTGTCGCAGCTGCAGTCACCTTAGGCTTCTTGTTAGAAGTCTGGGATCGGGCTGCAGCATGCACGTATGTCATCTTTTGGGGCCCAGATGTTCCAGGCCTGACAGGATCAGCCAATATGGGTGGCTCAGGAGCACGTGATGTATCAGGACCTCGGTCGTTTTCCAGGCGGTCATTGCTCCTCGTTGTTATTATAGCCGCATTAAAACTGCTGACAAGAGAAGTATCGGTTTGCACTGCACCGCCTCGCTGCACGGTCACGTTACGTTGAGTCGGTGGCGAAATAGTAATCGCAGCATTTTTGTTGCGTAATTCCGATACCTCTATTTTTAGATTTCTGCAAGCTGTTTCGGAGGCTTCTAATCTTCCTCGTTTATCCTTTACCTCGTTCTGTAGAAGGACGATGTCCTTAAGGTTTTAGCCTGACCATAATTAAATCTTAATCGTTTTTTTATGTAACTAACTAGGCAAAAACACACCACACCAGTTCACATGGATGTTAAGTGATGACTGCAGCATCTAAACAAAAACCAGAGGTCAAAATGCTGATGTGTAGTGACCCCTGAGACCTTAGTTGTTATGTCTCAGGGATACCTATTATGTTCCTATACATTAATGTCCTCCAGACCGAATTTCGGTCACGGCGGCCAATCTCAACAGAGACTAGCCAACTGCGCGGGAGATATTATAGTGCACAAGTGTATGCGCAAACACAGGTGCACTCTCTATTCCCTCACTCTCATAGTCCGATGGGACGGCAATCCGACACGATGGGAGAGAGATCGGGCGCAAGACCGACGGCTTTTCGTGCTCTTCTTCTAAGTACTTCTACTTCTACCTAATCTCTTTTCTCAGTAATGTGGGCTTTGGAAGTCTGACAGTGAATGACAAAGAATGTCCCATATTTTTTTGTTTAGTCTTATCTTGCCGTTTGTAAGAGAGAGTATGGAACATTCTGTTGATACCTATTTTTATTATTAAGTATTTTTGGACTATTATTAATTTATTTACTTTGACATATTAATCAACGTATCAGTTGTTATTCGCTTTAATTTTATATTTGTAATTTGACCTATCACAAGCAAATTCTATTATTTTCAAGTGATTAAATGAATTTTTGAGTTTGAGTTTGAGTTACCTATACATCACCATATTCACCATCTAATCGGAACGCTATAATGCTGAATACCATTTGGCGGCCAATAAATTTGGTAATGAGGTGGGGCCCACGTCCCTGATCCCTATACTGCGACTCTAACAGCAGTAATGGTCTCTTCATCATCATCATCATATCAGCCATAGGACGTCCACTGCTGAACATAGGCCTCCCCCAATGACCTCCATGCCGACCGATCGGAAGCGACGTGCATCCAGCGGGTACCTGCAGCCTTGATCAGGTCGTCGGTCCATCTTGCAGGTGGACGTCCTACGCTGCGTTTGCCGATACGTGGTCTCCACTCGAGAACCTTTCTGGCCCAGCGGCTATCGGTTCTCCGAGCTATGTGCCCTGCCCATTGCCACTTCAGCTTGGAGATCTGCTTGGCTATGTCAGCGACTTTCGTTGGCAATGGTCTCTAGCTAGTACCTAATAAAAGCTAGTAAAGTACCTAATGCTAGTAAATACGGAATGCAATTACGGGATAATGGAATCCTGAAACTCCGGGATCTCGTATATTAGGGACTACTCAAGTTCATAAATTGAACGGAATCCCGCACAACACTGAAATGAAGCCCTACCTAGCCTAGCCTATGTTAGTTTGATTAATATTTAGCATCTATAAGGCTGTAGGCTGGTGCCTACTGTGTGTAAACACTACGCCGAAGCTACGAGATGGAAGTTCATTAACTTACACTAACACCAGTAAATTATGTTATAGAATGAATTTAAAAACTAAACCGTCATAGTAGGCTTTACAACTTTACGAGTAGGAATTAAAAAAAAAAGTCATATTATATTATGTATCTTCACGCCAGGTCACTAACGGGGTAGGCAGAGAATGTAGAGCGCCAAATATCCCGGTCCTAACACACCTCTCGTGCCTCGTCTACCTTCATCATTCTCTTCATACATGCACGCCGATTCCTAAGACTTTTGACCCCACCATCAGACAGAACTCGACCTATTTGGTCATTGTAGGTCAGTCTTGGTCTTCCTGGGCCTCTGCAACCATTAACATAACTTATAAAGTACATAAGAGGGGCTTTTTAGCGGCAACCTTGAAAGAGGCGTGTGGTGCATTTTATTTTATTTCATTTTCTTGGTGTATTTTATGTTGCATTGAATAAAGTTGGTGGTATTTTGTTTGATATAGGTTTATTACAGTGCCCGTGTATAGTGAAATAGAATAACAGTGCGAAAACACGACCTTCCAGGTTGCCTCCAAAACTTCATTAAAAATATTCTGATAAAGTAGCCATCGCTTTACTCGAATAACTGACTGTAACTCACTTGACTGACTGTAACTCACTGACATACTTATTAAATAATCGACTGACTATACCTATATACCTAATAGGTATTAGGTATACTAACTTTTACGCTACTTAAATAAATACAAATACGAAATATCGCTTTACTTGATACTGGCAATATGCGTAATAGCAATGCCATAAACTAAAAAAAAAGTTCCTAAAAAAAGGAATAGGCCGTTTTTTTGTTTTACACAAAGACTCTACATTTACCTAGTGTCTCAAATCAATGTCTAATCAATTAAATAAATAAATGAAAACTTCTGACAAGAATTATATATTTATGTACCAAAACGTCTATAATAAACAGGTACCTTCCATTTCTCACTAACGACTCACTGAATTAAGTTTTTGACCGGCCACTTTGAAGAAGCAATCAGGCAGTCAAGATGGCGGCGCGTTCGAAATCCGAATATTTTTTTGTACTAAGTAATTATAGGGGCAATGGAATATTTTTTTCATGCCACAGAAATAAAACATTGGTCTTTAAAACTATAGATTATAAAAAATGGTCGATGGCCCGGTGTGGGGTGTGTTTCAATATTATAAGATCTATAAATATAATCCAATACAATAATGACTTGATATATTTTATGTCTGACAGCCAGACAATTGGCTTGCGGGCATATTTAAAATAGAAATATTCGTTATCATAAGAGTTTTCAAATTATTTATCAACCAAAGATATTTTATTTTTCATTCGATTCGCCAATAAAATACTTAAGTTTGCTTTAGTAAACTCCCCACAAAACGATTCAAACTTTGTACTCTATTTCAAACACTCGAACATTTATAATGTTTATTTTCCAATACCATTAAATTTACAATACCAAACCCATGTTTATAAACTCTTCGGGCTTTAACACTCCCTTCAAAAATAAATAAAGCACGCAAGGCATAATGAATAATATCTATAGCCCTCATTAGCTGTCGTATAAAAAAGTTACGGTATAGATATTTTCAATATGCCTATATTGAAAAGTTATAAGCCAATGTAACTTGGTCCCTTTCCCCCTTCAAAAGCACGCGGCAAAAAGGTCATTAAGGGTAAAATTCAACATCAGTGGAGTTGTCATCGCTTTAAGATAGAAAGAGATAGTTATACGTCAGTGAGGATCTCGCGATTAGAACAGATCGCACGCGATTGGTGGAAATCCGCCGCGCAGAGGCGTCGCCGTGTTCCCGCCATAAATTGAGTTGTTGACACTTTAATAAGCAAAGGTTATGTTTTAATATTGTTTTTTTTTTGAGGCTGCGAGCGCGAAATTATAAGCCGTGGATATAATTATTGTTATGAATCCACTTTTAATGAGCTACGTGTGTGGTCCCGGGCTTAATAATTAAACTGTTTTCGTTGCGGCCATGTTTCAAGTTTGTACGTAGAGTGCGCAATTTACTGGTTGCTTTATCGATAGTCGGGTGTTTTTTTTTGTTACGTTTATGGCCGTTCTGATTTCAAACGTTTTGTTTTGAGCGATTAAATTTACTCGCTTCTGGTATGTGTTGTTGATTTATAACAATGCATATTAAAAAGCCTACAATTGTTGGTTTCCTTCAACATTTTATTTGCCGGGTGCCCAGTTAGACGTATATTTTTGTATAAATACTCGTAGAAATAATGGTTGATCATTTTCTTTGAATCGCTTGAACATTTTTCTGCTATTAATTATATATAGGTATATCTATAATGTTTTTACTGGTGGTAGAGCTCCAGTGACGGAGCTCGCGGGCGTAGGAACCACCGCATTACCTAATATACTTGCCGCTAAATGGTAGTGTTCAGCACTATCGTGTTCCGGTCAGGTGGTAATGTACGGCTCTGTAATTTCCGGCACAGAGGCATAACACCTAATGCCTCAGGAGTGGCAGCGCATTTGCATTTCTGGTCTTGTGTGGGTGTCTATAGGCTGCAGTCATCACTTAACATCAATGTGAACTGCACGCTTGTTTGCCGCTGTTATTACAAAAAAAAAATGTTGTTGCGTAGTCTAATAATATAATAACAATCATTTATTGACAAAAACATTTTTTCAATTTTATTGTTAACTAGCTGTGCCCGCGACTACGTCCGCGTGAGAGTTTTTGATTGTTCAGTATCTACCCAGACGAAGTCATGGGCGCAGCTAGTATAAAAGTAGCCTAAGTTACTTCTTTATTTATTATAAGCTATCTGCCAGTGAAAGCCCCGTCAAAATCGGTCCAGCCGTTCCCGAGATTAGCGGGAACAAACAGACAGACAAAAATAGAAAAAAAAATGTTTTGGTATATGTACCCTGTACACACATTTAGTAAAAAGCGGTTATTTTTATATTACAAACAGACACTCCAATTTTATTTATTTGTATAGATATTGAATCCATAGATTCCCAAACTAGTATACACTGTACCTATTTCGGGAATCAGTGGCTTCTCCGAGTTGTATCTTAGTTAAATCATTTTGTCATAAAATGTAACATAAAGTAGGTAGGTATATTAAGTAATCTAAAATTTTACAAAGATGGGTGAATTGTGTGATTGATAGTGTGTGTGTGTGTATGTTGCTTGTGTGTGTGGGTGTTTGGATGATGGTGTAAGAGATTTAATAACTGTGTGTATCAGAAATCGTGTATTACGTCTACACTTCGCCATGTTATCAAAAAAACAGATTTGCTAACATCCTACCTATCTTCCAATTTCAAATTCCATCATAGTCAAAATTCCTGAGCCATGCGGATGCCTAATAAAAATTTGGAAATACGAAAATAAAGTTAAAATCATTATCAATATCGCACTCTTCATTACTGAAGGTCGTGCCCGTCCTGGTGGTTTTGGTCACCAGATTCTTCCAGTCTAGCCTGTCCACGGCCTTCTTCGTGGCTTTTGTTATGGTGAGGCCAGAGAGTTTGGTGACTTGGTCAGTCCATCTGGTAGGAGATCGGCCCCGAGGTCGTTTGCCCTCTACCTTTCCAACAACTATTAGTTTTTCCAGATTATATGGATCCCTGTAGAATCAGAATCAGAATCAGAAACTCATTTATTCATTTAGGGTGACAGGCACCTCTTATGACACGTCAAAAACAAACAAAATAAATTAAAGCGAATAACAATTGATATACATGTCAAACAAGATAAAAAAATATACTTTAGTCAAGAATATCACTAAGATAAAACTAAATGTAATAAACTATTGTAAAAGTATATCAGTAGAATGTCTCTTTTCCCCTTTACAAACTGATAACATAGAGTAAAAAGAAAAGAAAAAGTGTCATTCTTTGTCATTCACCGGCAAAGTTCCTGCGTGCTATGTGTCCAAAGTAGCTTAGGACTCTCTGGTAGAAAATGGTGGAGAGCCTTGTTTTGATTTTGAGTTGTTTGAGAATCGACACATTTGTTCTTTTGGCCGTCGAAGGGATGCGCACATAGAGCAACGCGGCCCACCGGTCGCGGCGGACCGGAGGGGAGTAGCCATAGCGTGTATTACCGATGCAAAACAGACTGTCATTCTTTGCGGGGGGAAACGCGTGCGACACACACGCACACTACAAAAATCGTCTATTACTACGAAACTCACACCTTGACTTTAACAAAATACAGAAACAATTTCACGCACACATTTAAACATCTAGGCGACAGGTATAGGCCCATTTGGGCTAGTGCTTTGACAGAGGGGAAAGCCTGCATATGGCTACTCCCCTCCGGTGTTGCTCTATGGATGCGCAGCATTCGTCGCCAACACCACATCTCAAAAGAATCAATTTTCTTGCGCTCTCCCGATCCTAATTGTCCACGACTCAAATCCGTATAATAGAATCGAGAACACCAGAGTTCTCATTATCACCGCTTTGGTGTTATTGGAGATTTGCCTACTCTTCCAGATTCGCGTGAACTTGCTCACAGCAGACTTTCATTTGGATTCTTCGACGGACTTCTTTCTCGCTTCCTCCATGGTCGGTAAGCAGAGATCCAAGATAGGCAAAGTTGCTAACAAATTGTAAATCAGAGAGCTCTTCTGTCCGAGAGAGTAGGACTACTCTGTCTCCATGACTTCGGTCTTCCCTTTGTTGATTCAGAGACCGACCCGCTCACTCTCAATCTCCACTCTTGTGAATAGTTCAGCCAGTTCTTTCTCATAAAGTTAAAATCAAAACATGGAATAAAGCGGAATAAAATCCTGAACCTATAGGTACGTACCTACTAACATGAACCATGCTACCAAGAGTGCCCTTGGTAGCATGTTTGCAGTTTTCATAAGTCAATTTACCACAATTTCCCATACTAATACCTATGACAGCTAACTATGACACTATTATTATGTCAAATAAATTTAAAAATGGAACCGGCTATTTGTTCCCCCTGACATCTTAGAGAGGACACTCCCTTTGGTGGCATGTTTGCAGTTTTCATAAGTCAATTTACCACAGTTTCCCATAGTAATATGATAGATGACATGTACCTCATAAATATCTATCAAATTAATTTAAAAACGGTACCGGTTGTTTGTTCCCAGTTTCTTCTCTAGACGTACCTAAATATTAGGTAAATTCAAAAGGTAAGAAAGTCGCCCGATCGTGCGAATTTACGTCGTGCGAGATGACGAATAACTCATTAAAAGGGACTCAGGATTTTTCAATGATGCGCAAATACGTAATTTAATTTAGTTGCTTCATTTTTGTCAAACGTTTAATACTTATGTAATGACACTTGAACACTGTGACCAAGAAACACTGTCACATTCAATTTTTTTTTTTATTAATTTATTCATGACCATAGATACAGAGTCTTTCAGTCGTATACATATTGAATTTCACATTTCTTTAAATTAATGAATATCCATATGGAAGATGACGATGATTAAATGCTTCCATGAGGAATATGATGAGATGATGGGATGTCTCCAGTAAAGCGATGGGGACTTTACTAGGAGTTTTATGAAGTTTTGGAGGCAATACGAAAAATCACTTTTCACTTCATAATATCACTTTCTTACACTCGTGAACATTATCGAATGCTTTATGATAAAAATCCCACCATTTTTACTCATAAAAACGCGACTATACACAAATTTCGAAAATAATATCACGCAGCGACACAGCTCTTTTCCGCGTTCCCGCCAACACCCCTGTCACATTCAATCATAAATATTGTTGCCAGTCATCCAAAAAAAAAAGAAAGAAGAATCATAGTCATTTTACATACAGCCAGTATCAAGGTTGACAATAAAAAGTGATCCTAACACTATATACCTACCTACCTACATGATTTTTCGAAAATTAATCTCTAATTTTCAATAGTAGTGACAACATTAGATATAAACGTAACTTCACGCCTGTAATCCCCGAAGGGGTAGGCAGACGTAAAAGCATATTTTTTGACTGGTGGTAGAGCTTCAGTGACGTAGCTCGCGGGCGTAGGCACCACCGCATTACCTAATATACTTGCCGCTAAATGGTAGTGTTCAGCACTATCGTGTTCCGGTCACGTGGTAATGTACGGCCCTGTAATTTCTGGCACAGATGCATAACACCTTAGGCCTCAGGAGTGGTAACGCATCTGCATTTTGACCTTGGTCTTCATGTGGGTGTCTATAGGCTGCAGTCATCACTTAACATCAATGTGAACTGCATGATTGTTTGCCAAGCCCATTACATAAAAAAAAAAACATACATGCAAACCTACGATTTGCCGGTTACTTTTGGCCCATGTAACAGGTGGCGAGTCTCCTCGAGATCTCCGAACACTTTTTTTTTCCTTGGTGAGCTTCACAGACCGCACTACGACTTTACTTCCAGCAAAGTACGCTGAGAATATCAAAACTCATATTTTACTGACAGTTCTAAGCATACTTTGCGGCAAGTAAAGTCGTAGTGCGTTCTGTGAATCTCACCATAGGAAACTACGCGTCGGAAGTTCGGCGGCTGATTTTACGTTTCGACGTATTCGGCTGATATGACACACTATAAGCACACCGCGGACACTCCGCCAAAATTCCATACAAACGCTTAATTTGGTCTCTATTACACAGACATCAATCAGTAACGTGTATTTACACGTGCACCTGTGTTCGTAGCACGTAGAAAATACCAACCGTCGCCCATAAGAGGGGAGGAGGTTGGGTGATGCGGGGAAATCGGGCGGGACGTCGAAGTGCCCATTCTTTACGTAGTATTATTACATATTCTGTGCTATAAGTGCCGAACTTAAGCGGGAGAACTTCCGTTCAGTGTGGTGTGTGTATTTATTATTTATCATTGATTTACGTAACTTCACGCCTGTAATCCCCGAAGGGGTAGGCAGAGGCAAATGCATGCATTCAATCATACATGCAAACACCCACGACTCGCCGGTTACGTTTTGGCCCATGTAACAGGTGGCGAACCTGTTGCCATCTCCGGGCACATTACCAAACTCCGGGGTACTGGGAAACTTCCAGAAAATGGAAAAATCCCAATAGAAGCAGAGATAAAGGATTTTAAACCGTTATCTCTAATATCCCCCGACCCGGGAATCGAACCCAGGACCTCCAGCGTAATAGTAGTGGCCTGCTACCATTACGCTACTGAGGCAGATTACGCTATTGATTTATTCAGAACATTTCAAAATACACTTTTATACAATAAGTACCGCACCACGAAAACCTCACAGGGTTTATCTGGGCGCCGGTGAGTCGCTAATTTTAGGCTTAGTGTACTACCTTTTTAATTTATTACAGAAAAATTTATGGTTTGTACTATACATAATTTGCAAATCTACAGGAAGTTTATTTAAATAATGAGATATTAGATAACTTATCACTCTAGTCCCATAGAGGTTGTTGCTTTTTGGCAGAATATACTTGTTTCGATTTATGAGTGTTTTCATGTATACAGGTCTTATATTTTCCACGAGAGAATCTAAGTTATTATTTTCAGACAAAATTAAGTATTCAATTTTTTTATACACACAGATAATATTACAATATTCGAACAACTTTCTTGCGTCATTTTTAGTTTTATTTAGTATATGTTTAGGCATTATAGTTTGTAATATTCTTAATTGCAATTTGTATATGGATTCAATATAAGATGTGTATGTTCTGCCATAGCTACTTAATCCGTAACTTTAACCGAATCTGCCAAGGCCATATAAATGAGTCTTAATATATTGAAAGGCAATTTATGTTTCAATACATAAAGTTTACTTAGAACCGATCTTAGTTTATTACATACATGATCTTCGGCATAGTGTGTGAATTCAGCAATCGAAGCGAACTTCGGTCGCACTCGCGACCGATATTACGATACCGATACACTATATAACGCAGCGTAATTTCGACATAGTGTGTCGTCAGTAATTCAAATATCATTGCAGGGGTAATAGTGTCGAACTTCTGTCGCGTAGACTCGGCATGGTGTGTTTACACACTAACCCCCTTATTCATAAACGTAGTTTAGCTAAAGTGTTCCTAATCTCTCCTTCGTCTTTTTCTATCTTGCACATTTGACAATGCAACTGACAAAGACAAAGTGTTCTATAGCTAAAACGTATCTAATGTACGTTTATGAATAAGGGGGTTAGTGTACTAGTTCTTTCAAAAACTTCATGAGAGTCGAGCGGTTGGAGTCTCGCGATAGAGTGAATTTCAATTCCTCTTTGGTGAGAGTCCCGACACAGCACCTGCTGACTTTAATGAAGGAGGAGTTCTGGCCGCAGGCAGTCTTATTTCGGAAGTTTCGGGGACAGCTCCCAGCAGAAAAACCGCGCACCACGTCGCCGTAATCACGTGTGGTGTTAGTTCATAGTGTTATTAACATGTATGTTAGTCTGTAAGGTATATATTTATAAGGGTCTTTGTGTTACTTTTGGCAACCCGGTTAGTCCAGCGGTGTGAAACCATCGTTTGATTCGAAGGGTCGCGGGTTCGATCCCCGCACCGGGACAAATATTTGTATGGCCTACAGATATTTGTTTCGGGTCTGGGTGTTTGTGTATGTGTTGTATGTGTACAACGGCACCCACGACACAGGTTTATACCTACTGTGGGGCTGTGAGTGTAAGCGTATTTTATTTATTTATTTTATTATTATTTACTTAAAGTTTTACATGTGTAGCCTGAAGGAAATAAATAAGATCAAAAAACTCCTGCACTCAAATCTTACTTCGAAAATGGACAACGGCCGGAAAAATATAAAACTGAAATCAATCAGTAATGCTACACCAAAATAATACTTGGTAGCCCTAAACAAGGTTCATGTTCTTAATTCAACCGAAAAAAAAATATACCAAAAGCGAAGGTGCATCTAAAAAATATAATTTACCTCAACATAAACAACATATTCTTCAGAAATACGAGCCGATTAATACATTTATAACGCATCCATCCCTTTCACACGCATTATAACAACAGCTGTCCCTTTCTAGGGTCATTTTGAAAATGGGACTGCGTGCGCATGAAATTAGTACCGCTTTTTCATCTCCAGCCGCGCCCGATTTGAATTTTGAAGCTTTTTATTTTTTTTATCGATCGAAGGACGTTGAAAGCGGCCATGATGCTTTTTTTTTAATTATCAATGTTTTAGGCGGATACTTAATGCCGGTCTTTTTTTTTTTGAGAGAAATTTATATTTTTTCGGTAGAATGTCGTTTGGGTAAATTGCATCTCATGTACAGGTTGCTCTCTTTTTGATTGAGGACGTTTTGTTATGAAAGCATTCGAAAAAAAATTTTTTTTTACAAGTCTATGTGCCTCTGAACCACTCTAAAGAAAAAAGCAATCTTCATGAGATGACCTCCTTGTTTGGTTGCTTGGTAAGGCTCCAGTGACGGAGCTCGCGAGCGCAGGCACCACCGCATTACCTAATAGGTATACTTGCTGCTAAAAGGTAGTGTTCAGCACTATCGTGTTCCCGTTAGGTGGTAATGTACGGCCCTGTAATTTCCGGCATAGAGGCATAACACCTTAGGCCTCAGGAGTGGTAACGAAACTGCATCTGGTCTTTGTGTAAGTATCTATAGGCTGCAGTCATCACTTAACATCAATGTGAACAGCATTCTTGTCATTACATAAACAATGAGTGCCTGGAGGCCATAGATCTTTAGTTAGAGTAATTAGTGGTCCGATTTCTTAATCGAATGTATGTATGAAGAGACTTATGAATGTATGAGTAAAAATGTATGTATGAGAGAAAAAAACAAGTAAGGGAGTTGGCGTGAAAATACATACCTAAGTACATACTTCTAAATACTCCAAAAGTACGACATGCATAGCTCCATGGGATTGATCTTTTTTATATAAAGAAGGCGACAAACAAACATGCAGTTAACATGGATGCTTAGAGATGACTGCAGCCTATAGACACCCACACAAAGACCAAAAGTCAAAATGCAGATGCGTACTTCTTAAGTCTAAGGTGTTATGCCTCTGTGCCGGATATTACAGGGCCGTATTACCACCTGACCGGAAAACGATAGTGCTGAACACTACCATTTAGCGGCAAGTATATTAGGTAATGCGGTGGCGCCTACGCCCGCGAGCTCCGTCACTGGAACTCTACCACCAGTAAAAATGATTTTCAGCTGCAAATACGCACGTTAATTCAGAAAATTTATGAATATTTTCATAAATTAAGAAATAAATTGTTGAATGCATGCATTTACCTCTGCCTATCCCTTCGGGGATTAAGTTAAGCTAAGCTACGTTTCCCCATCATCTTTAAAAAATATTTTCTCCCTTATTCATAAACGTACATTAGATACGTTTTAGCTGTAGAATGCTTTGTCTCTGTCAGTTGCATTGTCAAATGTGCAGGATAGAAAAAGACAAAGGAGACATTAGTAACACTTTAGCTAAAATACGTTTATGAATAAGGGGGTTTAAATGTAGGTATTTGAAATAATAATTATTTTCTATAATTACTTTATCAATTTTACCTATTTCATTTTTTTATGTCAAAAGATTGACAGACAAGCAGACGGGCCACCTGATGGAAAGTGGCGGCGAGCCTATAACTGGTGGCGAGCCTGTTGACATCTCCGGGCAAATTAACATACTTCGAATTACCTACTGGGAAATTTCCAGAAAATGGAAAAATCCCAATAGAACCAGAGATAAAGGACTTTACACCATTACCTCTGATAACCCCCGACCCGGGAATCGAACCCAGGACCTCAGCGTAGTAGTAGTGGCCTGCTACCACTAGGCTACCGAGGCAGTAAAATCATTAAACTTAACGTATTGTATTTATTAAACTTAACGTATTTTTAACCGAGTTCAAAAACGAGAAGGTTCTCAATTCGGCCCTTATATTTTTTTTATCAAATAAGTACGTTAAGTTTCGATATTTTTACGCATCCTGTATATGTACCAAAACTAAAAATTACATATCCCTTATAATTTATTTCTCCCACTTTATCGTCCTCGAGAGACAGATGCGTTTATAGTTTTTTTTATCTTAATTAGCTTTATCACCGTAATGATGCTCTACCATCTGATAAATGTAAGTTTATTGAAGTTTCAATTTGAAGCGGTGGCTTAGTGGTAGTAATTGTTAAGCTTGAGAATTCGGGTTTGATTTCCGGAGAAGGAAATGAGTTTTTTTATGTATCTAATGAAGTAGCAAACAAGCATACAGTTCACATGGATGGCACACGACATCTAAACAATGTTTTTACTGGTAGAGCTCCAGTGACGGAGCTCGCGGACGTCAGTGACGGAGCTCGCGGGCGTAGGCACTACCTTGGTCTTTGTGTGGGTGTCTATGGGCTGCAGTCATCACTTAACATCAATGTGAACTGCATGCCTGTTTGCCACTTCCATTATATAAAAAAAATAACGCGTTGGCGCTAACGCCTCTAAGCTCCTATTAGCTTAGGATCCCACTGCAGAATCATTTCGTTCATCCAGATATGCTGCAACCCTAATTTTTATGCAACTTTATAATCTTGCCTGTCAAAATTTGGCCGCAATTATTTTTAATTAAATTATTTTATCTTTAACAGCCAGCGACTGTTTTTTGCGGCCGATTTAATTTGGTTCCCGTATACCATAATAATGAGAAAAAAAATAGCTTTAATGATTGAAAAATAGCTTGATTTTGATTTAAAAATAATACATGCACGTAAAAGTAATTGGGGCGGAACGAAAATACGTAGCGGGCGGCCAAGTGCGCAACGGCGGACGTGATTTTTCAGTCGTTATACATATTGCCGTGAGGAGATTTTTTTTTCGGTTTTTTTAAATTAAATATTGTCCAAATATTAACTGTCTCAGTAGCGTAGTGGTAGCAGGCCACTACTATTACGCTGGAGGTCCTGGGTTCGGTTCCCGGGTCGGGGACTATCAGAGATAACGGTTAAAAATCCTTTATCTCTGCTTCTGTTGGGATTTTTCCATTTCCTGGAAGTTTCCCAGTACCCTGGTGTTTGGTAATGTGCCCGGAGATGGCAACAGGTTCGCCACCTGTTACTTGGGCCAAAACGTAACCGGGGAGTCGTGGGTGTTTGCATGTATGATTGAATGCATGCATTTACCTCTACCTACCCCTTCGGGAATTACAGGCGTGAAGTTACGTTTTTTTACGTTTTATTTAATTAAAATAAAGAACTAAAAAACTTACTCAAAAAAAAATATATGAAAAAATACTTGCGTGCATTTTTTTGATAGGCAACCTAGTGGATATATATTCTCTATCTATCTTTATATATAAAAATCAATTGTTGTTCGTTAGTCTCGCTAAAACTCGAGAACGGCTGGACGGATTTCGCTGATTTTGGTTTTCAATGATTTTAGGAAGTCCAGGGAAGGTAAGAAAAGAAATTATGAAGAAATTGAAGAGGAATAATACAAAATTTCACTTTTGCATACAAATAGTCCGTATCTATCAAACCTTTGACACATTATTTCATTCTGAGGCAATACGAAGTTTGCCGGGTCAGCTAGTAAAATATAGGTTTGCAGCATATCTGGATGAACGAAATGATACTGCAGTGTGATCCTCACCTGTATGGACTCAACAAAGAGTTCTTCTCAGTTGTGCCTGCACTTGGAACTCAGCTACGTGAATGACAATGATTATGACGAACAGATTTTTAATTTTCTTCTATGAAGGAATTGAAAAATTTGATGATGCACGTATCGGTTAAATATTATTATTAAATTGGTATTTATTGATACCTATTGGATTATTATTATAAGTCATTCTCTCTAGATAGCTTATAACCAGACAATGCAGAAGTGTCCTTGTAGACCAATTTGAAATAAATTATTTGAATTTTGAATTTAGTACCTAATGTATTTCTGCATATATATTCTCTTATTCTATATATATTCTATATCTTATTCTATATATATTCTCTACCTACCCCTTGTTACAGATAAAGGCGTGATTATACTTTGTTTCATATCAAAGCGTTCTAGTTAACAGTCACTACAAAATAATTGTCAGATCACCAAAGTACCATTTCCAGCGGAGTCACGGGGCGGAGCGCTAAATAAATACAGTACACAATGCTTGCAAGGGCGCGTCCGTACATTAGGGCTCCATTGTGGGCACACCTGGTATATCTCATGGGTGTGGGGTGACTGCGATTTGGGGATTAGATGTTACAGTTTCTTTTATCAATGTAAATAGTTTTTTTTTATGTAGTGGAAATGGCAAACAAGCATGCAGTTCACATTGATGTTAAGTGATGACTGCCTATAGACACTTACACAAAGACCAAGGTCAAAATTCAGAAGCATTACCGCTCCTGAGGCCTAAGGTGTTGTGTCCCTGTGCCGGGAATTACAGGGCCGTAGATTACCACCTGACCGGAACACGATAGTGCTGAACACTAACATGTAGCGGCAAGTATTAAGGTAATGTTTAGTGTAATGTAGTATAAGGTAATGCGGTGGTGCCTACGCCCGCGAACTCCGTCACTGGAGCTCTATTACCAGGTAAACTGACTATGAAGTTTCGTCAATTACGTCCCTGGTTACAAAAGTTCAACTTTAAATTCTAATTCAGTGTGGTTATTCCCGGCACCGAAACATAACACCTTAGGCCTCAGGAGTGGTAAAGCATCTGCATTTTGACCTCTGGTCTTTTTGTGGGTGTCTATAGGATGAAGTGATCACTTAACATCAATGTGAACTGCATGCTTGTTTGCTACTTTCGTAACATAAAAAATATTGATTGTTTTTTTTTTTATGTTATGGAAGTGGCAAACAAGCATGCAGTTCACATTGATGTTTAGTGATGACTGCAGCCTATAGACACCCACACAAAGACCAAGGTCAAAATGCAGATGCGTTGCCACTCCTGAGGCCTAAGGTGTAATGCCTCTGTGCCGGAAATTACAGGGCCGTACATTACCACCTGACCGGAACACGATAGTGCTGAACACAATACCATTTAGCGGCAAGTATATTAGGTAATGCGGTGGTGCCTAAGCCCGCGAGCTCCGTCACTGGAGCTCTACCACCAGTGAGTGTCGGAGGTGGACCGAAGACTTGGTGAAGGTAGCGAATAATCCCTAAGGCCATTTAGTTAGGTAATCTTTGGGACAGGCTTTTGTTCAGCAGTGGACATATTATGACTAAAATGATGATGATGAATATTAGATGGACAATATTTTGGATTTATTTGGTTGCGTAAATTTATGGTCACCCTACAACCCCCATAAGGGTGGGATCATATTTTATAATCCGGGGTACATTTATCATAATCTATTTCGTGGGTATATTTGGTTATGTACCTCGCTCTAAATGGGGTGGACAGAGTTGAGAGTAATTATTGTATACTGAAATCTACCTGAAATATTTTTTTGTATGTAAGGAAAGTGGCAAACTAGCATGTAGTTCACATTGATGTTATGTGATGACTGCCGCCTATAGAAATCTACACAAAGACCAGAGGTCAAAATGCAGATGCGTTGCCAACTCTGAAACTTTAGTTATTTTTGTAATGGAAGTGGCAAAAAAGCATACAGTTCTAATTGATGTTAAGTAGTGACTGCAGCCTCTGTGCCGGAAATTACAGGGCCGTACATTACCACCTGACCGGAACACGATAGTGCTGAACACTACCATTTAGCGGCAAGTATATTAGGTAATGCAGTGGTGCCTACGCCCGCGAGCTAAACGAAACTGTCATGCAGTTTACATTTATGTTAAGTGATGACTGCACCCTATAGACACTTACAAAGACCAGAGGTCAAAATGCAGATGCGTTGATTCCCAAACCAGTGATTCCCAAAGTGGTCCATGGGAGACTCGATGGGGGGCTACGTAGGCGTGAATAAAAATTGAAAATATGGGAATGCGATATAAATGTAGCAAGGACGGGGGTCCACAGAAACCAGAAAAAATTGTAAAGGGTCTAGTTAAGTTACGGCGGAAGGATTTATTATTTAAAAAATATATTTATTTACAAAGAGAGATGTTTAATGTTAAATGATTACTACAAGACTAAATTACAATTAAAAAGATATCTATAAAGTTAACTAAAATAACAACTTAAAACTAGGTTGCCGAATAAGCACTGTGGGCACTGTCCACACAACACGTGCCGGATGTCCGATGCGTAGTCAGCAGGATCGGGCGTCGGGCGATTGCCTAACTGTCAACAAGAAAAAATAGTTTGGGACCTCTGATCTAACCGAAACACAGCAGTGTTGAACACTGCCATTTGGCGGCAGATAGATTAAGTAATGCGGTGGTGCCTACGCCCTCGAGCTCCTACATTGGAACTCTATCACCAGTAAAATGCAGAATTGTATGTAGCAAATGTTGTTTATATTTATTTAAAAGATTCTGTAAACGATTTCAAAATTATAGCATAAAGAAAATTTAAAAATAATTTAAGTTTTCTTTAGACGACCCGGTTAGTCCAGCGGTGTGAGACGACCGCTTGATTTGAAGGGTCGCGGGTTCGATCCCCTGAAGAAGTACCCCGAATTAACTAACATCTTTCCTAGCACTAAATGTGACACAAAATGTGAAGGTAAGTATGAGTAGGTACACCTACAATTTTTTTTGAAGTAATGCATGATTAAAAGCTTTAAGAAAAATTCAAAGGAATTGCAAAAATATTTACAAAAAAACTAAATTCAAGGTTGAATAGCTGTATTCCATTTCGATGAAAATCAAAACAATTTTACGTCTGTTTGCAAGCGTCGCCATTCGAGTGGGAAGGGGAGCGCGGGAAATCTGACACCTGTCACGGTGACAGCACCCTGATAGGGATGGGATTTTCGAAAAATCGATACCTATTCTTTAACTTAGTTTCTTGCCAGTGTTTCTCCTACATTCAGTTTTTCTTAAATAACTGAAGTTTGAATAAATGAAAAAAAAAATTAAAAAAAATCAAAATTCAAAATTTAAATAATTTATTTCAAATTGGTCTACAAGGACACTTTTGCATTATCAGGTTATAAGCTACCTAGAGAGAATGACTTATAATAATAATTCAACAGGTATTAATAAATACCAATTTAATAATAATATTTAACCGATACGTGAATCATCGAATTTTTCAATTCCTTCATAGAAGAATATGAAAAATCTGTTCGTCATAATCATAGTCATTCACTTAGCAGAGTTCCAAGTGCAGGCACTACTGAGAAGAACTCCGCTACCCAACAAACTCACCGTGTTGCTCTTTTGTCAAAACCTTAGAATTAATACAAATATTATTAAATAAAATAAAGATAATGTGAACGTCCATGGCATATAAATATTTGTATAGAAACACATACGCAAATACCCATCAACAGCTTAATATCGTGATAGAAAATAACACCCGCAAATCACAACAGACCAGTCCCCACAATCAGCACCCGTTCACGACTATGACGCATGTGGCAGCCATTGCTCTCCTCTCCATTTTGAAGGGAAGTGAGCAATAAATAATAAATAATGAGTAATTTAGTATCTACGTACCTATCTATGCATTTCACGTAAACGGTAAGTGAATATATTAGGTTGGGGAAAAAGTTTCTTCGCATTTTTTTAGATAATTTAAAACATTTTTTAATATAGTTTATTTAAATTTAACTAAGGTATGTATGTACCATTCTGTTCGATAACCTTTTGCTATCTTGTAGGTAGGGACATGATCCCATTGCTATAAAAATTTTGGGACTTCTCATCAAAATACCGCGACAAGTGGATTTGGCAGTCCTCTCGTGATGTTGACCTAACATTGCATAAAGAATTCTGAAGAGACCGAAACAGGTGGAAATCTGAAGGTGCAAGGTCAGGACTATACGGCGGATGCATTAACACCTCCCAGCCAAACTCTCTTAATTTTTGCTGAGTGGCTATAGATAGGTGAGGTCTAGCGTTATCATGATGAAACACCACACCCCTTCTGTTGATCAATTCCGGCCGCTTTCTCTCAACTTCTTGCTTTAATCTCATCAGTTGGTCGCAGTAGAGTTCAGAATCGATAGTCCTGCCTGGTGGTAATAGCTTATAACGAATAATGCCCTTCCAATCCCACCACACACACAACATCACCTTATTGCGATTTAACACGGGTTTCGCCACAGTCTGCGAAGCCTGACCGGCCTTTGACCACGACCTTTTTCGCACGTTCTTGTCGTACGTGATCCACTTTTCATCACCAGTTATCAGCTTCTTCAAAAATGATTCGGTTTCATCACGTCGTAATAAAGAATCACAAATGAGTACACGGTTCATTAGGTTTCTTTCAGTGAGCTCGTGAGGTACCCAAATATCGAGCTTTTTTTTGTACCTTGTTTTTTTCAAATGCGCCAAAACTGTTTTGTGATCAATTCTCAGTTCGTCAGATACGTCGTAACTACTGATATGTCGATCTTGCTCCACTTTTTAAAAAATGGCATCCATTTTATCCGTAATAGGGCGTATTTTTCATGATTTTGATTATTGTTTTATTTGTTTTATAGCAATACCCAATCGTCATGTTATCACAAAATAGATGCTTGTGTAGGAAAAGCAATGAAAATAATAGCTCAGTATGAACATTTGTAAAAATTACTCATGCAGATTTTATCTTTAAGGGTATTTTATGTCACAAAGTGGCAAACAAGCATACACTCACTGGTGGTAGAGCTCCAGTAACAGAGCTCGCGGGCGTAGGCACCACCGCATTACCTAATATACTTGCCCCTAAATGGTAGTGTTCAGCACTATCGTGTTCCGGTCAGGTGGTAATGTATGGCCTTGTAATTTCCCTCACAGAGACATAACACCTTAGGCCTCAGGAGTGGTAACGCATCTGCATTTTGATCTTGGTCTTTGTGTGGGTGTCTATAGGCTGCAGTCATCACTTAACATCAATGTGAACTGCCTGCATGTTTGCCACTTCCATTACATAAAAAAAAGTCCTGTTTTAGGCAGAACAAAGTTTGATCGTTGCCATCCCTAAGAAGAAATGACGGCCATCAAAATGACCATGCCAGTAATAAATTGCCCGAGGTTCTCCACAGTCACTGTAAATAAGGGTTATGCCACTTAATTGGTCGTTGTATAATAAATAAAATATTTATCAAGGATAGTTGTTTTGCAGGCAATATTTTTTTTTTAAAACCAATGTCCAAGTTGGTTTTCGTGATTAACTAAAAAATGAAATGAAAAATTTGACTTCGAGCAGGGATCGGACCTGTTTTTTTTATGTAATGAAAGTGGCACACGAGCATGCAGTTCACATTTAGAGATGTTAAGTTATGACCGCAGCCTATAGACACTTACACAAAGACCAGAGGTCAAAATGCAGATGCGTTACCACTTCTGAGGCCTAAGGTATTGTGCCTCTGTGACGGAAATTACAGGGCCCTACATTACCACCTGACCGGAACACAATAGTGTTGAACACTACCATTTAGCGGCAAGTAGATTTATTAGGTGTAGGTAATGCCTACGCCCGCGAGCTCCATCAATGGAGCTCTACCACCAGTAAAAGACCACCTTGCGAGAGTCTGGATAGAACATTACAGCGACATACATTATTCGCGATCCAATGATGACAATTACTACGATAGGCTATAGGTCTTTAGGCTGCAGTGCGACCTGATTGACCTTTTGCCAGTGATGACCTACGGTGCCGAGACGTGGTCTCTCACTATGGGTCTCGTTCTAAAGCTCCAAGACCCTCAACGGTCAATGGAGAGGGCTATGCTCGGCGTTTCCCTACTGGATCGAATCAGAAATGAAGAAATCCGTAGGCGAACGAAAGTCGCTTACATAGCCGAGCAGATCTCCAAGCTGAAGTGGCAATGGGCAGGGCATATAGCTCGGAGAACCGATAGCCGCCGGGGCAGAAAGGTTCTCGAGTGGAGACCACGTATCGGCAAGCGCAGCATAGGGCGTCTACCTGCAAGATAAACCGACGATCTAGTCAAGGTTCCAGGTACCCGCTGGATGCACGTCGCTTCCGATCGGTCGGCATGGAGGTCATTGGGGGAGGCCTATGTTCAGCAGTCGACGTCCTATGGCTGATATGATGATAATCTACTATATGATAGCTTACATTACTTTACATCTCAATTTATAGTCGCTATAATTACACCCGAGCCAGACAATATTAAATAATACTACGTATAGAATCGACACTTCGACTTCCCGCCTGATTTTCCCGCATCACTCAACCCCTTCCCCTCTTATGGGCGACGGTTGGTATTTTATACGTGCTACGCACACAGGTGCGCGTGTAACTACACGTCACTGATTGATGTCTGTGTAATAGAAAGCAAGTGTCCGCGGTGTGCCCGAGCGAAGCCGGTGCGGGCCGCTAGTTAGAATGTGAACCAGATCTTAATAAAGAAAGAAAGACAACTTTTTACTGGTGGTAGACTCCAGTGACGGAGCTCGCGCTGAAGGCACCACGGCATTTCCTAACATTTTTGCCGCTAAATGGTAGTGTTCAGCACTGTCGTGTTCCGGTCAGGTGCTAATGGACGGCCCTGTTATTTCCGGCACAGAGGCATAACACCTAAGGCCTCAGAAGTGGTAACGCATCTGCATTTTGACCTTGGTCTTTGTGTGGGTGTCTATAGGCTGCAGTTATCACTTAACATCGATGTGAACTGCATGTGACTGCATGCTTGTTTGCCACTTTCATGACATAATAAAAAAAAACAAAACAACACTTTATTGATGCAGTAGAGAGACGTACATACTAGACAATAGAAATATTAGAAGAACTTACCTATTTGATAAGTAAAAAAGACACTTAACTAACAAATAGGGTAAGTAGGTAATAATAATCAATCAAAACTAGACATAGACCACTTTTCATCCTAATCTAGGTATATTTTAAAAAATCAATTGCTTTTTAATGAACAGCAGATCTCGCTAAAACTAGAGAACGGGTGGACCGATTTGGCTAATTTTGATTTTGAATGATTTTTGGAAGTCCAGGGAAGGTTTAAAACGTAAGAAAATATGAAAAATTTGAAAGGGAATAGTAAAAACCACTATTTTATTTACCCATACCATACCTTAGACACATTATTTCATTGTGAGGCAATACGAAGTTTGCTTGGTCAGCTAGTATTAAATAAAATACATTTACTTATTAGTTCGATAAAAATCTATCGCGTGACAATTTGCGATACTATTTACAATGTGAATCAAGTGTGTAATTTAGCTGTAACTAACCGTTATGAAGACCTAGCTTTATTGAAGGGTGACCATTTATTGATATTTTTAGATGCAATAAAACTATTTATCATTTCAGCCAAAATACGTCCACTGCCGAACAAAGGCCACAAAGAATGCCACAACGAACGGTCCTGGGCCGCCCTCATCCAGCGATTGCCCGCGACCTTCAACAGGTCGTCGGTCCACCTCGTAATCTTCTGCCCCAACGGCCGTCAGTTATGCTGAGCTATGTGCCCTGCCCACTGCCACTTCAGTTTCGCTTTTCGGTGGGCTATGTCGGTAACTTTGGTTCTCATGCCGATCTCCTCATTTCTGATTCGATCTCGCAGAGAAACTGCGAGCATAGCCCTCTCTATTGCTCTCTAAGTGACGCCATAGCCCTCTTCATTGACCGCTGAGTGACTTGGAGCTTTCGTACGAGATCCATAGTGGGAGACCACGTTTCGGCACCGTAGGTCAACACCGGTAAAACGCACTGGTTAAAGACTTTCATCCTTAATGTGTAATTGTAATTATCAAAATGAAATTATTCCATATCTAAAGCATTAAAATATGGTCACCTTAGAAATAACGAGTAGGTATTAGTTGCTTCTAATATTTACCAGGTTCGATTTTCCGGCGATTTGTGACGCAATTTGCATATCTCTGACAACAATTACTCGGTGCTTTAGTTTTTAATTATTTTGATCAATTATACGAATACTGAAAGAAGGAAAAAGAGTGAAAATGTTTTTATTTCTAGTAAGATTTGACAACCATTTTCGACAAATGGTTGGAAATCAAAAATTACCTAAAGTGAAGAACTATTACATACTAGCTGACCCGGCAAACTTCGTATTGCCCCAGAACGAAATAATGTGTCAAAGGTTTGATAGATACGGACTATTTGTATGGGAATATAAAATTATGGTTTTTACTGTTTCCCTTCAATTTCTTCATATTTTCTTAGCCTTTAAACCTTACCTGGACTTGCAAAAATTATTCAAAACCAAAATTAGTCAAATCGGTAATGCCGTTCTCGAGTTTTAGCGAGACTACTGTTTCACTGGTGGTACAGCTCCAGAGACGGAGCTCGCGGGCGTAGGCACCACCGCATTACCTAATATATTTGCCGCTAAATGGCAGTATTCAGCACTATCATGTTCCGGTCAGGTGGCTTGGGTAATGTACGGCCCTGTAATTTCCGGCACAGAAGCATAACACCTTGGGCCTCAGGAGTGGTAACGCATCTGCATTTTGACCTTGGTCTTTGTGTGGGTGGGTGTCTATAGGCTGCAGTCATCACTTAACATCAATGTGAACTGCGTGCTTGTTTGCCACTTCTATTACATAAAAAAAAACTAACGAACAGCAATTGATTTTTATATTTATGTATAGATATTAAAAATAAAACAATATTAATTTGTAATCATATAAAATATTAATAAAATAAGTACTTACAGTTTTTCAATTCCTTCACGACGTCATACCAGTGACGAGTTTTACGCAGAGGTTCATAACATAAGACATTCTATTGACATACATAACCATTTAATAATGTACGAATGTAAATTCATGCTAAGTATATTACGGGATAGAAGCTCGCATGGCCCAGCGGCTGGTGTAGATCGTAAGCGATCTGCTCGGTTAAGCACTACGGGCGCGGTCGGGTAGTGTGATGGGTGACCGCTAGTGGCAAATTAAATGCGCGTTTCCGTGCTTCGGAGGGCACGTTAAGCCGTCGGTCCCGGTTGCTATCGATGGATAGCAGTCGTTAAACCACCTTGTCGGAGGCCTTATGGGCGGTTTGAAAACATCCGACAGTGGGTTGGCCACTAACCCACCCACCTCCACCAATCCGCATTGGAGCAGCGTGGTGGAGTAAGCTCCAGGCCTCCCCCCAAAAAAAGGGGAGAGACTCGTGCCCAGCAGTGGGACGTATAATGGGTTGCCATTATTATTATTCTCATTTATTTAGCTTTTTACATATTTTGTATATTTTTACATACATATATTATAACAAAAATAAAAAAAAAACAAACATATATAAAAACATACAAAATAGGTTCCGCCGGTAGCGGGAGCAGGGTCCTAGCTGCCGGTGGTTAGGGGCTTAGGGAGAGGAACCTCCTCACAATACGTGCCGTGTCGAGGAGTACCGCTTTCTGCACCAAGCCCTTGATCCAACTTCCCAGCGAGAGCCTCTTAAGGTGGTGGTCGAGGCTCTTCGCCATGAGTCCGTTTACCGTAACGACTATCGGTACAATTACAGCAGAGTCCACATCCCACATGGCGACAATCTCGTGAGACAAGTCGAGATACTTAATTTGTTTTTCTTTTTATTATTATTATTATTATATTACGGGATAAGCAGCAACTGTGG
The DNA here is from genome assembly GCA_036365455.1 of Macrosoma leucophasiata. Classification (NCBI taxonomy): domain Eukaryota; kingdom Metazoa; phylum Arthropoda; class Insecta; order Lepidoptera; family Hedylidae; genus Macrosoma; species Macrosoma leucophasiata. The sequence continues at coordinate 8,145,515 of JAWQUS010000015.1, forward strand.
AGCGCTAGTTATCAGTATATCACTAACAACACTAACATTTCGATGTAAAAGCATTGCCACCCTTGAGGACTAAGTTGAAATGCTCTGTGCCGGAAATTACAGGGCCGTACGTTATCAACTAACCGGAATACGAATGCTGAACACTACCTTTTAACGGTAATTAGATTAGATTTTGCCTGCCTCGGTAGCCTAGTGGTAGCAGGCCACTACTACTACGCTGAGGTCCTGGGTTCGATTCCCGGGTAGGGGGTTATCAGAGATAATGGTGAAAAAGCCTTTATCTCTGGTTCTATTGGGATTTTTCCATTTTCTGGAAATTTCCCAGTACTTCAAAGTTTGGTAATGTGCCCGGAGATGTCAACAGGCTCGCCACCTGTTACATGGGCCAAAACGTAACCGGCGAATCGTGGGTGTTTGCATGTATGCTTGAATGCATGCATTTACCTCTGCCTACCCCTTCGGGGATTACAGGCGTGAAGTTACGTTTAGATTAGATTTTGCGATGGTGGCTACGGCCGCGAGCTCCGTCACTGGAGCTCTACCACCAGTCAAACTTAGAGAATTATATAAAATGATACTGACGAACATATTATCATAGGAATTTGTATTATTTGTCTCCATGTCTTAATTGAGGAAACAGTAGTAACGTGTAGCTGTGTTTACTTTGCTACGCTGCGCAAGCGCACTTGTTAAGGCGATGTTCTACGAACAAAATGTTGGCAGAACATTATCAACAATTCGATATAATTATTTTAAAGATATTCCTCATAATTTTATTGTTTTAATAAACCAATTGTGAAACGTCTGAAACAATTACATTAGAGCGAATTACAATTAATATACCTACATGTCAATTTACAAACTAAAAGAAATAAAATCAAGAATATTATAGCTGTTAATAAGACTAGATCAACCCCACATTTAAAATTACATTATTATATATACAACTCACATATAATATTGAGGTAAATTTTCAAAAAGCTTGCAATTCTTAAATTAAAGTTAGTAATAGACTTTTAAGTTCTGACTTTAACCTTGTGTGACTCAATTTTCGTTCTAGTCTTAGCAAATCTGTAGTTTATTAAGGGTCACCCTTAGGCAGTTGCGCTAACTTTTTTGCTAGGCTGGAGCGCCTTCTGCGCTCGCCGATTGCCCGGTGAAGTAGACTAGTGCCGTCTCGAGACAGGCCGCCTACATAAAGCCCGACCTAAAAAGAAAAAAAAAAAAAATGTAGTTTATTAAATATTTTTGGACCAAATATTTAGTTGGCCTTCCGCCAAATGGTAGTGTTCAGTACTATCGTGTTACGATTAGACAGTAATGTATGGCCCCGTAATAACTATCACAGAAATATAACAACTTTGGTCTCAGGGGAGGCAACGGATCTGCATTTTGACCTCTGGTTTATGTGTAGATGTCTATAAGCTGCAGTCATCACTTAACATCAATGTGAGCTGCATGCTAGTTTTGACGACCCGGTTAGTCCAGCGGTGTGAAACCATCGTTTGATTCGAAGGGTCGCGGGTTCGATCCCCGCACCGGGACAAATATTTGTATGGCCTACAGATATTTGTTTCGGGTCTGGGTGTTTGTGTATGTGTTGTATGTGTACAACGGCACCCACGACACAGGTTTATACCTACTGTGGGGCTGTGAGTGTAAGCGTATTTTATTTTTTATTTTATAGTTTGCCCCTTCCTTATATATAAAAAAAATGGTTGAAACAATTTATTATGACTGGTCTGCCCGACGTTAAACCAATTTGTGAAACGTAACTTCACGTCTGTAATCCCCGAAGCGGTAGGCAGAGGTAAATGCATGCATTCAATCATGCATGCAAACACCCACGATTCGCCGGTTACGTTTTTGGTGGCGAGCCTGTTGCCATCTCCGGGCACATTACCAAACTATAGTACTGGAAAACTACCAGAAAATGAATAAATCGCAATAGAACCAGAGATAAAGGATTTTAAACCGTTGTCTCTGATAGCCCCCGACCCGGGAATCGAATCCAGTACCTCCAGGGTTGTAGTTTTTTTATGTCATGAAAGTGGCAAGCAAGCTTGCAGTTCACATTGATGTTAAGTAATGACTGCAGCCTAAAGACACCCACACAAAGACCAGAGGTCAAAATGCAGATGCGTTACCACTTCTGAGGCCTAAGGTGTTATGCCTCTGTGCTGGAAAATACTAATACAGGGCCGTAGATTACCGACTGACCGGAACACGATAGTGCTGAACACTACCATTTAGCGGCAATATTAGGTAATGCGGTGGTGCATACAACCGCGAGCTCCTTCACTGGAGCTCTATCACCGGTAGTAGTGGCCTGCTACCACTAGGCTACTGAGGCCATTTTTACCATTTTCACGAATTAATGTAATAAATCAAGATGGCATCGCCTTTACACAGAGCTCGTAAAACAAACGGGCCACACACGATGCCACAGAAATACGCTTCCGGCTTGTTTACAGCTCGATACTATGTGTCGCGGGTTCGATTCACGCGCTGGGATGTTTCGTGGGTTATGTCCAATGTGTGTCAAATGAAAGATTAAATAACTGTACAGTATCCAAAAAGAAATAATGCAGCTTTTTTTTTGGCGGTAACCTTGAAATACGTTTTTTTTTATGTAATTGAAGTGGCAAACAAGCATGCAGTTCACATTGATGTTAAGTGATGACTGCAGCCTATAGACACCCACACAAAGACCAAGGTCAAAATGCAAATGCGTTACCACTCCTGAGGCCTAAGGTGTTATGCCTCTGTGCCGGAAATTACAGGGCCGTACATTACCACCTGACCGGAACACGATAGTGCTGAACACTACCATTTAGCGGCAAGTAAATCAGGTAATGCGGTGGTGCCTACGCCCGCGAGCTCCGTCACTGGAGCTCTACCACCAGTAAAACCACCAGTTTGTGGTCCTTTTATTTTTCTCATTTACTTGGTGTATATTTGAGTTATATTAAATAAAGTTGGTGGCATTTTGTTTGATATAGGCTTATTACAGTGCTCTTGTATAGTGAAATAGATAACGCGGCGGCGGACTTAACGCCAATCATTTGGCGTTAAGTCCGCCTTATGTATAATTTTTGTGCATAAAAGATTAAATAAATAAAATAACAGTGCGTAAACACGTTCTTTCGGGTTGCCTCAAAAACTTCATTGTAAATATTCTGGTAAAGTAGCCATCGCTATACTCGAATAACTGTGACTCTGACTGACGGACTGATAAATTGACTGACTGTCTCTGAACTTTTACGTTGCTTATTACGAATACGAAATATCGTTTCACTTGACATTGGCAATATGCCTAACAAGCGATGACATTATCTTAAAAAAAAAAAAGAAATAATGCACATCGACCTCGGGAAAGAGACTTCGGCTTATTTCGGGTCTGTAGAGCGTTATCTTTTTCGCACCTTACCAATATGACGTTTGTCCACCATTTTGATCAAGTTTTGACCAATACCAGACATAGGGCAACGCGGCCCACCGGTCGCGGCGGACCGGTGGGGAGTAGCCATAGCGTGTATTACCGATGCAAAACAGTCTGTCATTTTTTGCGGGAGGAACTACGTGCGACACACACGCACACTACAAAAATCGTCTATTACTACGAAACTCACACCTTGACTTTAACAAAATACAGAAACAATTTCACGCACACATTTAAAAATCTAAGCGATTGGTATCGGCCCATTTGGTCTTGTACTTTGATAGAGGGGAAAGCCTGCATATGGCTGCTCCCCTCCGATGTTGCTCTGTGATACCGGACTATCAGTGCTTACGTAGACAGTGTATAGCAGAGATAATGCTCTACGAAGTCGAAACTAGCCGATTGTTAGAATTAGAAACTCATTTATTAATTTAGGGTGACTGGCACCTCTTATGACGCGTCAAAAACGAACAAAATAAATAAAAACGAATAACAATTGATATACATGTCAAACAAGATAAAAAAATATACTTTAGTCAAGAATATCACTAAGACAAGACTAAATATAATTTACTAATGTAAAAAAGTATATCAGTAGAATGTCTCATTTCCCCTTTTACAAACAGTAAAGAGAAAAGAAAAAGAGTCATTCTTCGTCATTCACCGGCAGAGTTCCAAAGGCCAATACGATCTGAGAAAACGTGCCCAAAAAACTCAGTCGGCTCTTTTAAAAATATCCATGTAATAAAAATTCTAATATGTCACTTTCATAGGCTCAATGTGCAATATTTACTTTTTAAGGCTAGTACGGGTAGGCAGAGAGCGTTAATCGCCAAATATTTTTAATAATGTCACGAAATGGCAAACAAGCGTACGGTTCCCAGTGATGGTAAGTCATCATCATATCAGCCGGAAGATGTCCACTGCTGGACCAAAGCCTGCCCATAAGGGGGATATGCCATAATCGCCATGCTTGGCATGTGGATTGGCGATCGCAAAGGCAGCGGACAAATCGGACCTGGTAACACTAGTCCATTACCACCTGACCGGAACAGGCTGTATCCCATCTGGCCCGGTGACCTGGCCCGTCACCGGGCCACATGGGAAAAAAAAGTTTTAACTGGCCCGGTGATATGCTTACCGGGCCAGATGACACAAATCAAGTGCCATCGTCCCCGGTAAGGGGAGAAAAGAGGATACGCCTCGTTATTTGTTACAAAAAAAAAATCAACGTTTACTTAATATTGAATTATTTTTTTTGGAAATCTGTCTCACCCCCTAAAATAAGGGATGGAAATTTGTATGGAGCATTCCACAACTTTATATATATAGAATAGAATATTCTTTATTGTACACCAATAATTTTTACAAAAATAAAATTAGATGCATAGCAAATAGGCAATACAACCAGACGGTCTTATCGCTTAAAGCGATCTCTTCCAGACTACCTGTAGGTGGAAGGAGATATTAGATTTGGTTAAGACGGTAGGGGTGTACAGGTTAAATAAATAATACGTACAGTAATTAAATTAATAAAATACAAAGTATAAAACATATATAGATAAACAACATTGGATGGATATATACATAATAATACAGTAATATTATAGGTAATTAAGAGCAATACTAATTTTTAGCTAGGTAGTACTCTCATTGAGCTGTTTTTTGAAAGACTCAAGAGTCTGAGCTTGACGAATTTTTAACGGCAAGGTATTCCACAATCGCAGCCGTAACTGTGAAAGAATTGGAAATAAAGGAAGAGGAGTGTAGAGGTATTTGAAGAAGAAGATATATATATATATATATATATATATATATATATAAAAAACGCTTACACTCACAGCCCCACAGTAGGTATAAACCTGTGTCGTGGGTGCCGTTGTACGCATACAACACATACACAAACACCCAGACCCGAAACAAATATCTGTAGGCCATACAAACATTTGTCCCGGTGCGGAGATCGAACCCGCGACCCTTCGAATCAAACGGTCATCTCACACCGCTGGACTAACCGGGTCGTCAAATTTTTTCAAGGTTAAAGTTAAAACTCGGTATGTGGACTCTGTGAACCTAACAAATAATTTTGTTTTTTTTTTGATGCCCCCATCCCCTAAACAAAAGGGGTTAAATTTTGTATTGGACTTAGGACAAAAATTGCTTTGCAGACTCTTTGTTATATCTTATATGTAGGTAGGTACATATACCTACTTTTTTTTGAAAATCTGCCCCCATCCTCTAGGAGAGGAGGTGGATAGTTTGTGCGGCTTGTATTTTCATCAGTTCTTAATGCCTGAAATTTGGTTTACAGACTCTTTTGTTATATGTATACGAAAAATACTAGCATCAATATATTTTCTTAAATCTGCCCCCAAACTCCTAAAAATAGGTAAAGGAAATTGGTATGGGACTTACCGCAATTTTCAAGGTGGAATATTAGTGAAAAGGCTCTTTGTTACAAAAAACAATACCTATAAGTAAAACAAACGTTATGTATAGGTCGCGCCAGGTAAAAAGAACGCTGGCGGTCAAGCTGCGCGTCATGTGTTTTTATTTCATTTTATGTTATTCTGTGTAATATAGTTTTCAATCTGCCTACCAATACACGAAACCGCAAGCGAAAGCTAGATCAAAAATAAACCAATAGGGCTAGTACTTTCGTGCGCGAGTGTACCGATGCGCGAACACATCCCTTCTACTTTCTTCCAGCGTTCTTTTTACGTGGCGCGACCTATAATACTCTTGGAAAAAGATAAGAAGCAGTGTTACCCATGGCCTATGATGGATGGGGCCACAACTTTTTTAAAACTCACTAACGCTGTCTTCTTGATCTGCAATTAAGTCGGCGGGCAGCGGCCACGCGACCTATGCTCAGAATTAGACGGTTGATTCTACATTGATAATTTATTTGCTTTTGATTTTGTAATTGTATACGAAAATGTTATATGAAACTGTTGTTCCTAGAGACCTGAAATTTGGTACAAGGGTTCCTTTCATGATATGCCTATAAGAAAGGATTTTTAGAGATAAATATAAAGGATGTGAACATAGGTATAAAGGTTTTGGATTAAAAAAAAAAATCAGTGTAGACAAAATGGACAAAATCTCTACTAAAGGGGAAAAATTAAATGGAAAAAAAATATGTATGGAAAGTTTCTAATTCCTGGACTTAACCGTATAAAAATTGGTAAACAGGCTCATGATTAGGAATTGTAAAAATGATCTGTTCAAGTGAAATGGACAATTTTTCCTCCTAAAGCGGCAATAAAAAATAATTAAATTATTTATAAAACGACATCCACGCGGGCGAAGCCGCGGGCAAGAGCTAGTTTTTTATAAAAAAAACATATTGTAGACTGCATGTTTTAATAAGTATTTTATTTATTCATAATTTTGTTAAGTTCATAGAATTTTGGCTTCGTTGATTATTATTATTATAAACATATTGTTATTAGGTACCTGTGTTCAATTTCAAAAAGATATGCAACGTGTAACAGGATTGAATGTACAACCCGAAACTAGTTTGTTCAGAATCGATATCCGAATCGATTTTAGGCATTCTTGATATAGGTAACATTTTGTTCCAAAATTAATTACAATTAAGAAAATTATGGTCACTGATTTGGTGAACAGTCAATACAAACGAAAATGAGACTAACGTCTATCCAAAATAAAATGCTAGTATCAACAAGTTTATTAGAACTCGTTGAGACGTGCATTTTATTATTAATAATAATTTAAGAAATAAAACAGTCAAAATCTTAAAACTAGCGAGTGTTAAAAAGGGGTACGCAGGTTACGCTACATCACATTGCGACAGTGCACGTGTGTGATTTGGTTTGTGTTTTATGTGCGGTTGTAGGTGGAGGTAGGGTTAGTATGCATAGGGTGTGCATTCGGTTCGTAAAAATTGAGGACAACTTATTCCTTGAATAAAAAATATTAAATACATAAACATGTAATTTCAGTTCATGTATTATATTTATAACTCAATATTCTAATCGAGGTGTTTAAGAGTGTGCGTTATTCCCGTTACATGTTGTTTAAGAAGTCTATTTCAGGTTGAGATCTATGACACAAGTTGATATTGCATCATCTATAATATAAAAATAAGTCGGGTTTTCCTTCCTGACGCTATAACTCCAGAACGCACGAACGGATTTCCACGGTTTTGCATTCGTTGGAAAGGTCTCGGGCTCCGTGAGGTTTATAGCAAAGAAAATTCAGGAAAAAATATTTATAAAACGACATCCACGCGGGCGAAGCCGCGGGCAACAGCTAGTTCACAATAAAAACTGATTATTATATACTAAGCAGTTTGATTTAAAAGTTCAATCCCTTTCTTTGGATGCATGTAGTCAGTATTGCCCAAATAACGAGGCGTATCCTCTTTTCTCCCCTTACCGGGGACGATGGCACTTGATTTGTGTCATCTGGCCCGGTAAGCATATCACCGGGCCAGTTAAAACTTTTTTTTCCCATGTGGCCCGGTGGCGGGCTAGGTCACCGGGGCAGATGGGATACAGCCCCGAACACGATAGAGCTGAGCATTATCATTTGATATATTTATCGGCAAGTAGATAAGGTAATGCGGTGGTAAGAACCTACACCCGGAAGCTCCGAGCGTCTCTGAAGTACCTACTACCCATTTTTTGGGAATTTAGAAATTAAAGAATTGACGTACCTAAAGAAAAAATTATTCGAATAGGAAACCTGCGTGTTGCGACAACCAGTCCAGCTGCATTACCACTAAGTTTCGGTAGGTGAGTGGTAAAGCATCTCGATCCCTGCCCGAAGTCAAATTTTTGTAATAAATATCCTTTATTTAAGGAATAAAAGAAAAAAACGGAAAGAAAAATTTGACGTCGAGCAAGAACCTGCGACCTCAGGATAACCAGTCCAGCCGCTTTACCACTAAGCTACCGAAGTCCCACAGTGGGACTGTCCGAAGTCAAATTTTTCTTTCTGTTTTTTCTTTAATTTCTTAAGTTCACTCGCATGTGTTTGCGAAAAATAAATAGTACAATATCCTTAATTAATAAAAATGATGCCAGTTTTTAAATTTTTATGCCTGCCTTTCTAAACTTTCTACACTTTACCAAGTTAAATCCTTAAATAATTTAACATCTTTATAAAAAATCTACCAAACTCATTGTTTTCTATTACCCTACATCACTACAAATACAGTCAATAGGGTTGCCATGTCTGTTTTGTTTTTTGTTTGTTGCCATGTGTCGTGTGACATATCAAATGAAAGAGGTTGTTGTCAGCATCTCAGACATATATTTTTTATAATTTTTTTTTATAATAATGTTTTTTTTTGCATTGACTATTCCCACCCTCCGAATCCGAAACTACTGAACTTAAAATTTTGAAAAAAATGTGGAAAGTAGTTCTTTGCCTATAGATTACTGGAAAACCTATAAGAAGTTTGAGTATTCAAATTAAATCGAAAATTCTTAATAATATAACCCCCCCCTGCCGGTACCACCGTAACCGCTATGTCCCTGCATTTTGAATATGTAATATTTTCGAAAATATTTATTTAAATTACGGAACCCTCACCACGCGAGTCGAACTCGCACTTGTCCGGTTTTTTTCTTTCTTTCTTTACTTAGCCTGGGTTGCACTCAAATATTTGTTACAGTCATTGTAACATTTCACACCCTTCTCTAACTTAAAGAAATCTGTTAAAGTTAGAGAAGGATGTGAAATGTTAGAATAACTTTAATTTTAGCTAAGCAAATATCTTGGTGCAACCCATTCTTAAGCTAAGCTAACTGTAAACGTAACCAAGGGAGTGTCTTATTTACTACTTTAGTACATATAGATCAATGGTTGAGGGTAATGTGCAGTATGCGACGGATGTAACGAGTGGTCAGAGCATCTTCAGGCAGAGCAGGTTCATTTCAGAGTCCTGAATCTTCGGGCGTTGGACTAGGTGATGTCCGTCGCCCGAATGGAGAGGTCCCGGGCTAGCTGGCGTGCAGGTGTTCCGCACCCCACTAGTGTTGGTTGAAGCCGAAAGCAGAGAATATGTAATAATACTACGTATAGAATGGACACATCGACACTCAACCCCTACTCCTCGTATGGGCGACGGTTGGTATTTTGTACGTGCTATGCACACAGGTGCGCGTGTAAATACATGCTGTGTATGATGTCTGTGTAATAGAAACCAAATTAAGCGTTTGTATGGAATTTGGGCGGGGTGTCCGCTGTGTGCTTTGACGTCCCGCCCGATTTCCCCGCATCACCCAATCTCCTCCCCTTTTATGGGCGACGGTTGGTATTTTCTACGTGCTACGCGCACAGGTGCTCGTTTAGATAGGTACACGTCACTGATTGATGTTTGTGTAATAGAGACCAAATTAAGCGTTTGTATGGAATTTTGGCGGAGTCACACCGCGGACACTCCGCCAAAATTCCATACAAACGCTTATTTTGGTCTCTATTACAAAGACATCAATCAGTGACGTGTATTTACACGTGCACCTGTGTGCGTAGCACGTAGAAAATACCAACCGTCGCCCATAAGAGGGAAATCGGGCGGGACGTCGAAGTGTCCATTCTATACGTAGTATTATTACATATTCTCTGGCGGAGTGTCGGCGGTGTGCCAAAAGGCTCCGAGGAGGGCTCGGCAACGAAGAGCCGCCGTGGGGTCGCAGATGCGTGCGATAGCGTTCACGTCACCCCGCTACAGATAGCGGACGAGTCGGAACACCCAGGGGTTCTTAGTGGGTATACGGATGGCCTTTCCCGGCGTCCCACATAACCCACCCCCAAGGATGCCAATGCGTAACGCATTTTCCCCTGTTAAAAAAGCGTTTTTTTCTTTTGAAATCATTCGATTCAAATATTTGAAATAAGGAATGTCCCCTGAAAAACTTTACGCCTGGGAACACTAATAGTAAATCGAAAATAATTTCACAAACAATTATGAGAACAAACCATGTCACGTCGACACGAGATTGACATTTGACAGGCATTTAGGCGGGAACACTGACAGCGCGCGTTGGCTCGTTAGCGACGCCATGTTCTTTTCTTTTTCTTTTTCATTGTCTATGCATTGTGTGTCGTGCACGTTTTATTTACACTGCCTATACTGACTTGCAATTTTATGGGTGATGAGATTGACTTCCTTTAATATGTTAATTAAAATTCAGCTTTGTGAGCTTATTTTTGACTGTAGGTAGTTTATAATTTCACAACTCAAGAGAGTTTATTTGAAAAAAAAAAATAGGAAAATCTCAATTTGAATATGTTACAGTTTAATCTTTTTATTTTGATTTACTTTACTTTTTATTAGTACTGGTACTAGTGAGAGATTACATTTAGTAGTAGAGCTATTTTAAAAAGGCACATTCCTTTCGTCGCCAATGGACATTTTCAAGACCAGAGACGCTTTTTTTTTACAAATAAACTCTTCTATAAGAGCTCCTAGTTTGTTGGGTAGCGGAGTTCTTCTCAATAGTGACTGCACTTGGAACTCTGCTCAGTGAATAACTTAGATTTTGTTTTGACAAATATATTTTTCTTTTTCTTCTTATCTCATTTTAGGAAGGAGGAAAATTGAATTTTTAATGATATTTTAACTGTAAGTTTTATATCACTATTTCATTAACATAATATCTGTTTTACTTTATGAAGTAAAACAGATTTATGAAGTAAAACAGATTTTTACTGGTGGTAGAGCTCCAGTGACGGAGCTCGCGGGCGTAGGCACCACCGCATTACCTAATATACTTGCCGCTAAATGGTAGTGTTTAGCACTATCGTGTTCCGGTCAGGTGGTAATGTACGGCCTTGTAATTTCCGGCACAGAGGCATAACACCTTAGGCCTCAGGAGTGGTAACGCATCTGCATTTTGACCTCGGTCTTTGTGTGGGTGTCTATAGGCTGCAGTCATCACTTAACATCAATGTGAACTGCACGCTTGTTTGCCACTTTTATAACATAAAAAAAAAACTTTATGAAGTAGTTTAGTACTCTAGGTAATTATTGAACTAATATTAATGCTTGGAAGTGTTAAAACAGTAGGTAGTTCACCTCTCTTTTCACATTCGTAACCTAATGTAGATAATTATATTCAGAATAAAATATACACGTTGTAAAATTAACATATAGTATGATGTAAGCAACCGGTGTTACTGCAGGAACTGACCTAGCGCAATATAGAGATGTAGAGTCGTTTTTGGGTGACAAGTTATTTTATTTAATTACTTACTAGCTGTGCCTGCGACATCGGTCGCGAGGATTTTTTATTTTTTTTTATGTAATGGAAGTGGCAAACAAGCATGCAGTTCACATTGATGTTAAGTGATGACTGCAGCCTATAGACATCCACACAAAGACCAAGATCAAAATGCAGATGCGTTACCACTCTTGAGGCCTAAGGTGTTATGCCTCTGTGCCGGAAATTACAGGGCCGTACATTACCACCTGACCGGAACACGATAGTGCTGAACACTACCATTTAGCGGCAAGTATATTAGGTAATGCGGTGGTGTATAGTGACTATTAGCAGCATTTTTTGGAAATATAATAATAATAATCATCACTGATCGGACTATAGTTACTAACAAGCCTGATGTTGTAGAAATAGAAATAGAAATAGAAATTATTTCGAATAGATCTTTACAGATACTTTCAAAACGTCAATAAATCATAAACTACCTAGAGCGAATAACCATTACAAATAGTAAAAGCAAAATCATATATTAATAGTAAATTAATAATTAAAATTTAAACTATTTGGTTAAAACATAATAATCACAACATTTTTCAATTCCTTCAATGATGATAAATGAAGAAAAAGAAAAACTTATTCGTCAAGATCAATGTTATTCACTTAGCAGAGTTCCAAGTGCAGTCACTACTGAGAAGAACTCCGCTACCCAACAAACTCAGTAAGAGCTCTTTTAAATGAGAGCTTAAATCTAGTACAGATTATCGTGAAAAATCAAATCAAATGTTGTGTTAGTAGATCGAACGGAGCGCCGTGCAGTGATCATCGATCTTACTATTCCTCATGACGAGAATCTCGTGAAGGCTGAGAAGGATAAAGAATTAAAATATCTGGATCTAGCTCACGAGATTATTATTTTTTTTTTTTTATGTACCCAAAGTGGCAAACAAGCATGCAGTTCACATTGATGTTAAGTGATGACTGCAGCCTATAGACACCCACACAATGACCAGAGGTCAAAATGCAGATGCGCTGCCACTCCTGAGGCATTAGGTGTTATGCCTCTGTGCCGGAAATTACAGGGCCGTACAATACCACCTGACCGGAACACGATAGTGCTGAACACTACCATTTAGCGGCAAGTATATTAGGTAATGTGGTGGTGCCTACGCCCGCAAGCTCCGTCACTGGAGCTCTACCACCAGTAAAGATTGTCGGCATGTGGCGTGTGGATGCGGCGATCATTGTACCGATAGTCGTTTCGGTCAATGGCTTTATCGCTAAGAGTCTCGACCAACACCTTAAGAGACTCGCGTTGGGCGGCTGGGTGAAGGGCTTGATGCAGAAGGTTGTACTCCTCGACACGGCACGAATAGTGAGGAGGTGCCTTTCTCTGCGTCCCTAACCATCGGTAGCTTGGGCCCTGTTCCCGCTGCCGGCGGCAAGCTATTTTTTATTTTTTTATACATATTTGTTTCAAATATATATATAAAAAATATTATATTTCACCCAAAAAAATATTTATCATCACTTAACATCAATGTGAACTGCATGCTTGTTTGCCACTTTTGTAACATAAAAAAAACTTAGATCTAGGGGTTATTCGTCATCTCCCCCGACAAAGACTCGCCAGATCGGGCGAGTTGGCACCTTTCGAATTTAAAAATATTCCCAGTTTTCTAGTTTTGGTGAATTAATAAAATAAAACTTTTTTTTTTATAACATGTAGGTACCTAAAGTTATTAATTTATCTATTTATGTAAAGTTATTTTTCTTTCTTGGTTACATTTATTTTACTTTAGCTATCAGTCGTGTATCTATTGTCTGTTAGGTACTACACCGATAGCTTTATTCAAAATCAAAATCAAAAAAAAAAAATCAAAAATGCTTTATTCATTTTTTATTAAAAATAATAACTGTGAATCTCGTCATAATTCAACCCTTGTACCTATACCTATGTATAATTTGACATATCAAAATTGTTTTATATTATTTCGCATTAACACATGCTTGTGAAATATATTTTATTTAAAGAAAAATGGAAAGAAAAATTTGACTTCAGGCGAGACTCGAACTCACGGCCTACTAGTGGGTATCTAGTCCAGCCGCTCTTCCAATTGATCCGATGTGTACGTATTTATTTACATAGATATATACAATTTTGCTAACGCATATAATTTAATTCTCAAATCTTAAAATCCAATAAATAAATAAATAAAGGAGTTATGCGTATTTATACGTTAAAAGAATGAATTTAATGTATTTTCTGTAAAACATAAAAAATGACAACCTCTTAATACCTACTAACATTATATAATAAACGACAAAAAAAAATCAACAACTTAATTAATAAAAAAAAACCGAGCTCAATAATTCATGAAAATGGCGGAACGTCGATCAAATACAATAATTCTGTCAAAATTTAATTGAAAACATTACATACAAAGCAACCCGCAATATTATTGATACATTATGAGCCCGCGAAAGAGCCATAGAAGCAATTTACAATTGAATTACAAATCTCTACTCTGCTAAACACACAATTGGACTAAATCAATTGTACTCCATCCTTTTCCCACATCCATACAAGCCCATTAATCTAAAAGAGACGACAAAAGCGGCGGTTACCGCCTCCAAAAGGCAGGGTACGAAAAAAACTTGTCCAACCAGGGGCGTGTCAGTTTCGACCTCGGAAGAGCGCAGTCGCTTCGTCGCCGTCGACGCGAGCGCATCGGTTATGTCTTGACGTCTTGGTTGTGTTGTGAAATATGGCTTTTGAAGATCGCTGCAGCCCTAATCAAGCGAACAGCCCTGGTGCCACAGGAAGAGTGCCCGCTCCACACTCGAACACAATGAATTACTGCCCGAGCCAGTACACTTGCACTACAATCGAGCCGAGATACGAGAGAAACTCAGTGACGATCAAGGTTCAACCCGATTCACCCCCGCCGAGTCCTGAAAGATACAACTACTATAGACCGGAATCCCCCGATGTCAAACCTGTGGTCAGTGATTTAGAAGACAAAAGGACCCCACCTATTGGTTTTTCTATAAACAACATTTTACACCCCGAATTCGGGTTGAACGCTATTAGAAAGACCAGCAAGATCGAAGGACCAAAACCTGTCGGGCCGAACCACAGTATTTTGTACAAACCTTATAACTTATCAAAGCAATACAGTTTCGACTATTTAAAATCTAAAGAGGTTGATTTTAACAGTTTACCTCCTTTAGGGGGTTTGAAGCATACTGTATCGCAGATAGGAGAGCAGGTTAAGGAGGCGCCTAAGGTGGTAGAGCCTCAGAAAAGGCCGGATTCCGCTAGTTCTATTGTATCTTCGACGTCCAGTGGAGCTGTGTCGACGTGTGGCAGCACAGACACTAATAGTCAGAGCTCACAAGGCAATTCTTCGTTGTGGCCAGCCTGGGTGTATTGTACAAGATATAGCGATCGACCAAGTTCTGGTAAGTTATCATTTAATATTTAATAGTCTTATGGATATTTCAACCCTATCAGTGAAATATAATTGAGACATAAACTTATGGGTTTAAAAAAAAATTAATTTTATTTTATCTGTTATTCATATTGGTTGCGAAAAATAAAATTCGTGAAGGATGTTTTTTAATATACAACTTAATCATATTTATGCTTTTTAATGCAATTTTGTTTCAAACAGACAATAATTAAATTAAGGTAATGTTTATTTGCTTAGGTAATGTAAATGAAGCTCTACATTTTGTGATCAGTTATGAAAATCCACTCAAATTAATTATAAAACTAACAGAAAACTAAAAAAATCTAAATAGAATAAATATTCATTATTTCTTAAGATATCACGGATACATACACTTTTCTAGTTTATTAATGAAGAACCGAAGTTGCCAAATTATATGACTCTACATTCTTTTCATTAGATTTTGTGAATCTGTTAATAAATGACATAAGAATTGTATTTAAAGTACGTTTTTCAGAATTTAATTTCACAAAGAAGTTCAATTAACTTATTTATCTATTTCAGAAGTTAAGTATATAATTAAACCAATCATTAAAACGACGTGTTTCTGTCAATGGGTTGCGCCGACGGACTCCATTATCGCTTATAAAAGGTTTAAGGTGTTTTCTTGTATTTGGATTTAATGAATGATTTTATTTAATACTCACGGCTCGCCCTGGCTTCGCACGGGTGCAATAAATGTAATATAGCCTATGACACTAGGCGAAGATGCAGCTTTCTAATAGTGAAAGAATTTTTGTAATTGGTCCAGTGGTTTTTGTGTGAAAATGTTACAAACATACATACAAAAACACAATTGTTTCCTGTTTATACTATGAGAATAGACTAGCGGTCATCTTCTGTTTATTTAGGTTCTTTGCTTCTTCGGTTCTTTGGTTCTTTTCTTTTTTTATTGGTTTCTTTTCTTCTTTGGTTCTAAGAAATTAATATGAAACCTGAAACGGTTGTTAATTTAGACCTTAAGCTTAAGCTATACAGGTAGGTAACTGTATGAGCAGATCATAAGCGATCTACTCGGTTAAGCACTACGGGCGCGATCGGGTAGTGTGATGGGTGACCGCTAGTGACAAATTAAATGCGCGTTTCCGTGCTCCGGAGGGTACGTTAAGCCGTCGGTCCCGGTTGCTATCGATAGATAGCAGTCGTTAAACCTTGTCGGAGGCCTTATGGGCGGTTTGAAAACATCCGTCAGTGGGTTGGCCACAAACCCGTACAATACCAATCCGCATTAGAGCAGCGTGGTGGAGTAAGCTCCAGACCTCCCCCCAAAAAGGGGAGAGATTCATGCCCAGCAGCACGTATAATGGGTTGCCACTGTTATACAGCTAACTATGGAAACCGCTTCTAATTTCATACAGTAGTATGTCTGTGATGCGCGTACAAACATACAGATGCACAAACAGACAGACAAAGTCCAGTTAGTTTTATTTTATGTTTGTGCAGCCATATTTGGGATTTGCAGATTTTGACCTATGCAATCTATTAGTAGATATGTAGGTATAATGTGTAGGTATATACATAAAATATAATGTAAAATAAAGATTTTAAAGGAACCTACTCAGTTTTTTTAACAGGATATTTTCAGTTTAAAAGTTATTGGCCTTAAAAATTCTGACAGTTAATGACAAAAACATTTTTTTTCTAGCTTCTTTGTTGTCTGTGTAGGCATAAGTACCTATTGTTCGGTTTTTTTTTTCATATTCTCGTTTTTTTTTTAGTTTGTAAATTGACATGTTTAGTCTGTTAGGTATGTGTTGTTATTCACGACTTAATTTATTTTAATTTTTACTTGTTATACCGTTGTAAGAGGTGCCTACATAAAAAATTGTTTGTTGAAATGAAAATTTATTAGAAATTCTGCTTCGATTGTTTTGAAATTTAGGTATACACAACAATAAAAAAAAAATTGTGCATGTTCTTATTAAATAATGAGAATCCAATAAAAAAAAACGTAACTTCACGCTTGTAATCCCCGAAGGGGTAGGCAGAGGTAAATGCCTTCCTATAGACATCTACAAAAAAACCAGAAGTCAAAATGCAGATGCGTTGCCACCCCTGAGACCTCAGTTATGTCTCTGTGATAGTTATTTCGGAGCCATACATCACCATCTAACCGGACCACGATAGTGCTGAACACTACCATTTGCCGGCAGATAGATTAGTTAATGCGGTGGTGCCTACACCCTCGAGCTCTTACACTGGAACTCTACCACCAGTAAAATAACACCATTTTTGTATATCAATGAGTAATATGTAAATATCAATTTCTCTACTTCTCGCCGCGACTACGCGACACCGCCTGACATCGCGCAAGTCCGTCTTTGTTTAGGGTTATTCATTTTTTTCACACTAAACTAATAAATAAAATTGTATATCAATCTATATATATAAAAATCAATTGCTGTTCGTTAGTCTCGCTAAAACTCCAGAACGGCTTTACCGATTTGGCTAATTTTCGTTTTGAATGAGTTTTGGAAGTTCAGGGAAGGTTTGAAAGGTAAGAAAATATGTAGGAATTGAAAAGAAATAGTAAAAACCACAATTTCATTTTCCCATACAAATTTAACAAACCTTTGACATATTATTTCATACTGAGGCAATACGAAGTTTGCCGGGCCAGCTAGTGGGAAATAAATACAGCGCTGCGGATGTCGATAGATTCCCAATTGATTGTAAATCGTATATTATAAATGCGAAAGTTTGTATGTCTGTGTGTTTGTTACTCCTTCACGCAAAAACTGCTGAACCGCATGAAATTTGGCACACACATAGAGGGTGATTTGTATTAACACAGGATAGTTTGTATCCCAAAAAAATATTCCTGTGGGATGCCATCCTGTGATAGATAGATAGATAAGCCTTTATTCTCTGACCAAAGTGTACAATTTTTCTTTTTAAACTTAATCTATACATTACAAATATAAAATTAATATTACATTATTTTTTTTAACGAAAATTTTGTGCAAAGACTTTTTCAGCAACCAATTTGGTCAGGTTGTCCTCTGACATAGGCCTCCCCCATTGTTTTCCATTTCTCCCTATTAAGAGCAAACCTTCTCCATCCTTTAGGTAAATCGTCCTCCCATCTTTTTATTTGACGTCTTTTCTGTCTTTTCCCATTTCTAGGATACCATCCTGTGGGAACTCATCAAATCATCCCATGATTTGATGAGTTCTGTGTGATGAGATGAGTGATGTGGTGACGCGAAAAGCGACCTACACGCGGGCGGAGCCGCGGGCTACAGCTAGTACGATATAAAGAATACCCTAAAATATTATTTCTTCATTATTTTACTCGTTGTATACATAAATTTCTACTTATTTCAGTTTATTCAGTTTATTCATTTATTTCATATAATTAGGCTCCTGGAGAGCACTTTTACATCGTCATTTTTTTAAAACTAAGCTAGAGTGAATAACCACTAATAATAATCAAAAACACATAATAAATTAAATAGACACTGAACAATTTTGTATAATATGGAAAGCATCAATTATTTACAAATTCCTCCATTTCCCCACTTATGTAACTGCATATGAAATGTTATAAAAACTTGAAACTTGATTCTTTCGACACTTAGTAAAGTAAGTACTAAAGTTTAACTTTAACATACTAATTCAAATAATTAGTGTTACCCATATATAAAATTCCAACCAAATATAGTTTGCTGTTGAAAAACTAACTAGCATTTTTAATATTGGTTAACGAACTAATCAATTACATTTTATTTCTAACTAATTAGACTAATTAAAGTATACAATTTTTCTAATTAGTTTCCTATCTTATTAAGATTGATCTTTAGATACTGGTGGTAGAATTCCAGCGTAGGAGCTCGAGGGCGTAGGCACCACCGCATTACCTAATCTATCTGCCGCCAAATGGTAGTGTTCAGCACTATCGTGTTCCGCTTAGATGGTAATGTATGGCCCCGTAATAACGATCACAGAGACATAACAACTAAGGTCTCGAGGATGGCAACGCATTTTCATTTTGACCTCTGGTTTTTGTGTAGATGTCTATAGGCTGCAGTGATCACTTAACATCCATGACATGTGTAAGAAAATGATTGTTTTCCACCTTTATTAAATAAAAAAAAAACATAAATACATAATGTTACAGCTAGAGCCAAATTGTCCTCTTGTTGAATACGGGCCATTCAGTTTACAGTGACGTAAGTTTATTGCATGCGCTTGCGCAAAAATAGCGGATACACACCTTACAATATGTTTACCAAGACCAAATCTAAATTTACGCAAGTGAAACTCGAAAAAAAATTGCCAAGTGCGAGTCGGATATGGCCATGAAGGGTTCCGTAGTACCTATCAGGTAATAGTTATCGTGTTTTTTTTAATGGACCTACTAAAGCGACTCGTCTTGAAACGGCACTAGTCTACTTCAAAAGGCAATTGGCGAGTGCAAAGGCCTCTCAGCCTATTTTTTTAATGTAATGGAAGTGGCAATCATACCTGTAGTTCACATTGATGTTAAGTGATGTCTGCAAGTAGGTATATTAGGTGGTGCCTACGCCCGCGAGCTCCGTCACTGGAGTTCTAGCACCAGTAAAATAACCAGTTCTACTACCTAGCGGTTCACATAATAATATATCTACCTACCGAATTTCAAGTAGGTAGTCTTAATACTTTCGTAGTAAAGCGGCTGTGACATACAGACACATAGACAGAGGGACAGACAGACATGACGAATTTATAAGGGTTCCGTTCTTTGCCAATTGACTACGGTATTCTAAAATACATAATAATCAATCCAATACAGACATACATTGAAAAATAAAGTCATACTGTATAATGTTGTTGTTTTAAACAATAAAGTCAGAGGGACAGGACTGAATAACAATTGTGACGACACAGATTATAAATTTTAATTTGAACGCATCCATAATGTAAGGTTAGGGTGAGGATATATTATTGTATTTTTTGCCATAATCATATTATAATTCTATGAGCCAGGAGATGTCTACTGCTGGACCAAAGCCTCTCTGGGGTGTGTGTGCCATAAGCCATAATCGCCACGCTTGGCTTGCAGATTGGCGATGGAAGTGGTGGTAGATTTTAACTTGCCACCGACTCATTGGAATGCTTTCACCGCCATTGTTCGGTTCACTGACCAGTGGAGGAATTCTCTTCCAGTGGAAGAAAATTCTTCCACGAGTGGGCGGGTCGTCACGTTCCGACACCAAAATATAGAATATATAACTTAGGTAGCTAATAAGAATGATTTATTCAAAAAAATATTCACAACAATTCAAAATACACCTTTGGAAGACCTTTATTTTTTTGTTTATAAATATTGAACGTGGCAAGCACATACAAACTAATTTATTTTAATATAATTCTTACGTTTCGTCTCTAACATTGTGAAGTTCTAGTAAAGTTTTTGAAAACATTCTTTTTTTTTCTTTTTTGCGTTACCTGGCGTCGACTTCAAATATAAATTATTATTTTGTATTTGAACTTTTACTCAGTTTATTTATTCTGAACAAACTGAGTAAAAGTTCTATCAGAGAGACATAACAACTAAGGACTCAGTGGGCAACAAATCTGCATTTTGACTATTTTGTGTAGATGTCTATTTAAAGCATTTATCACTTAACATCTATGTGAAGTGAATGCCGGTTTGGAACCTTCGTTCATGAAAAAAAATTAGCCAATCGCAGACGCATACATCGCCAATACCTAACCCTTTTCTTTTTTTTTTTAATGTAATGAGAGTGGTAAACAAGCATGCAGTTCACATTGATGTTAAGTGATGACTGCAAGGCTGCATATGTATATAGGCATATACACCCACTTAAAGACCAGAGGTCAAAATGCAGATGCGTTACCACTTCTGAGGCCTAAGGTGTTATGCCTCTGTGCCGGAAATTATAGGGCCGAATATAGCCCTAAAGTTATGTTCTTTTCTTTAATTCTATCATACTTTAATAACTCCACACAAAACACGTATGTCTTTCTAGTATCAGAATAAACAAGACGCATTACGAACTTAACATGTATCCATTTATGGTGAGGTGGCAAAGCGTTATATTTCCATGGTGCTTGTTGGAGGCGTATAAAAAAACATTTCAAAATGGCGCCCGGATGACAGCTGTCAGTTTGACATGACAGGTGCTGAGATGGCGCGAAGTTACACGCACATTCACGCTTACTATCTGACCATTAACATTCATTTTCGGTTGTTTTCGAGATACGTTGAATATATATTACATAGTTACGTTGCTTGAGGTACCTACTTTAAAAATCAATAAATTTAAGTAAAGATAGCGTTCGCTTCTTTTTTTAAAATATATTAATAGTATAATAATAATAATATAATAATGGCAACCCATTATACGTCTCACTGCTGGGCACAAGTCTCTCCCCTTTTTGGGGGGAGGCCTGGAGCTTACTCAACCACGCTGCTCCAATGCGGATTGGTGGAGGTGGGAGGGTGAGTGGCCAACACGCTGTCACAGTATAGATACAAACAGTATGGAAACTAAGCCCATTTTATAAAATATTTACCTACACTCCATTGAAGCAACAGGGGTGTCACTATTTTTTATAAATAATGGTTTTAATATTTTAGCATTTACTGACATTTAGTCAATCGCATTGGGATGTTGACTATTTTTTTTATTGGTTACCCTGTAATAGTATTGGATAAATAAATACTATTTGTCTTTGAAACATATACCCCCTTATTCATAAACGTATTTTAGCTAAAGTGTTGCTAATGTCTCTTTTGTCTCTTTCTATCATGCATATTTGACAATGCAACTAGCGGTCACCCATCACACTACCCGACCGCGCCCGTAGTGCTTAATCGAGTAGATCGCTTACGATCTACACCAGCCGCTGGGCCATGCGCGCTTCATTGATTAAAAAGTATGATGGTTCTTCAAAAATGGCATCAAAAGAGTCCTTCAGGGCTGACAGCGCGTTGGCGACTCCCCTGGTGTTGCAAATGTTCATAGGCGACGGTGACCACTTTTCATCAGGTGGCCCGTCTGCTTGTGTGTCAACGTTTAGACATAAAAAAATCTTTGCTAAATATTCCGGCAATGTGTAGTAAAATTTAACAAAAAAATTAAGTAGAAAATGAGTCAAAGGAGATGTTCCAAAATCTATAGAGCTTGGACCCGCACCTTGTACCTTGAACACTTGAGAGAAGAAGCATAAAATACTTGAATAAATAAAAAAAAGTGGTGCTCTTATTTTATTTCATTTTCTTGGTGTATTGGAGTTATATTTAATAAAGTTGATGACATTTTGTTAGATATAGGTTTATTACAGTGCCCGTGTATAGTGAAATAGAATAACAGTGCGAAAACACGGCTTTTCAGATTGCCTTCAAAACTTCATTATAAATGTTCTGTTAAAGTAGCCATCGCTTTACTCGAATAAACTCGAATTACTGACTGAGACTCTGACTGACTGACTGATAACTGACCGACTGACTCTTACTTTTACGCTGCTTATGACGAATACGAAATATCGTTTTACTTGACAATATGAGTAATAGCGATGCCATTACATATAAAAAAAAAATGAAATAACAGCATTGCGACACACCCACTCACTGTAAAAAAGATGGCTTCTAAGAACTAGCTGCACTAAAAACTAACTCGATACGCCAATAAAAATGATCCACGGTCACAATTTTCAATCATTTACCATAAATAGTTACGATGACAAATTAATTCACAAATTTTAACTATTAATGTATGTTATTTATGCAAAAGTTCGCAGAAAAAGCTATGAGAAAATATCGGTAAGTGTACGAGGTAGAGATGTGACTTCATAAATATTAATATCGATACATCGACATTCAACAAAAAATATCGATAATGACATTTTTATGTTATTCATACTGTCAAATAAGCATATATTTAACATGGATGCTAAGTGACGACTGCAGCTTAATGACAAAAACCGAAGGTCAAAATGAAGATGCGTCGATTGACGAAGAAATGATTTCTTGAACTGATTCTTTGAACTTCATATTCTAATATCTCGTATTCTAGTTAAAAAACTGTATTGTATTGTATTTTGCAACCCTTGAGGCCTAATTATTTTTTTCTGTGCGATAGTAATAACGCGGTCATACATTACCATATAACTGCACTATAGCGCTTAGCTACACTACCGATAGATTTAGTAATGCGGTTATAAGATCCAACACCCATAGTATCGATAGTTAGCGATTGAAAAACGTCGATGTTTCAAAAAATCATCGCATCCCTACCCGTTCAATTATTTTAACGAGGGACTAGATCATTCATTATACAGCCTAGGTAATTTATGTGCCACTAAAAACAACCTAACTAGGCTCACTATAAGGTTATTGTTCACTAACGTAATAAAAATCGCCAGCTGACTGTAAAAGTATGTCAATTGATCAATTATTAAAAAAAAAACAATAATTATGATGATCAACACCTTTACTGAGTTTTTTTGCGGGAACCTTGAAAGAGGCGTATGGTGCTCTTATTTTATTTCATTTTCTTGGTGTATTTTTAAGTTATATTGAATAAAGTTGGTGGCCTTTTGTTTGATATAGGTTTATTACCGTGCCCGTGTATAGTGAAATAGAATAACAGTGCGAAAACACGACCTTTCAGGTTGCCTCCAAAACTTCATTGTAAATGTTCTGGTAAAGTAGCCATCGCTTTACTCGAATAACTTGACTGTAACTCACTTGACTGACATATTATACTTGATAACTTATATACTTCATACTTACCTTTTATACTAACTTTGACGCTGCTTAGATAAATACGAAATATCGTTTTACTTGACACTGGCAATATGCGTAATAGCGATGCCATAATAATAAAAAAAAAACACACACACCTTTACTTCTGTTTTTTATGGAATCTATTTATATTTTTTAATTATAATTTGCCAGCATAGTTTTATAAAGTGAAACACTTTAGTATCTACTTAATGATAGATTTTTTTATGCATAGGTACTTGTTACTTATTTACCTATTTTTAATGTGAAAGTTACTCTGTCGTGTTGTTACTATTTTAAGATCAAAGCGCTGAACCGATTGTGATTAAAGTTATAAAGGTTATACCTAGACAAATTTTACAATTTTCTGTAATTTTGCCAGTGCATCCTCGGAATTTTGTTATATGCCCAGTCTATAGGCTCGCCACCTGTTGACATCGGCCAAAACGTAACCTGTGAAACGTGGGTGCACGTATGGCACGTATGCTTGAAATGGCTTGAATGTAATTTTAGCTTTGCCTACCCCTTCAGCTCATACAGGCGTAAAGTGATCTCTAACATAAATCACATGCCAATATAGTCTCTATTACGACCTGTTAAGATGCAGTCCTTTTTATAACCTATTGGTGATATCGGCGATGTATAATCTTCTTTTGAAGAAAGGTCCATTTCAAATGTAGCTTTTATTACCACCACATAAAATTCATATCTGTACAACCTGATCTCTCCTTCACCATACTTTTAGGTTGTTAAGGCATACATTGTGTCAAATTAAATATAATTCCAATAGATTGTCAACTGCCACGCAATGTCAAATGTGCAGTTTTAAAAGGTAAAGACTCTGACAAGTTACTGGTAGTTATAAAAACAAGGCATAACGAACACCGAGCGCAGTCACACGGAGATTAAAAAGATAACAATTGACAACTTAATCACTTGTTTTTTTTTTGCGTTCCCGCCTTTTTTGCACTTTATAACGGCATAGTATCGTTCTGAATTAAAAACTGGTCTTCTTTTATATGTGTCTTGACGCCAAGTCCCTTATGGGGTAGGTAGAGAGTGTGGAGCGCCAGATATCCCGGTCCTGACATATCTCCCATGCTTCCTCTACATTCATAAATCTCTTCATACATGCACGCCGATTCCTAAGACTTTTGACCGTATTCTTAGACCTCGACCTATTTGGTGTTTAAAATTCAAATGTGTAATAATGGAATACAATTCAAATTTTGAAACATAGATAGGTTTATGAAAAAGTAAAGCTGATGTTTGATCATTTATAAAGCCTATGTTACATTAGGTAAAAATATTTTTAGAAAGTAGGCACATAAATTCATGAATTAAAGAATGTAAATTATGCAAACGTTCACAATTTGCTAATTCCGTTTTTTTTTGCATTCTCTGTAATCACTAGCAAGCGCTTGACACCACCAGGGGCAAATAACTGAACTCCGAGTATAGTATCGGGATATTTCCCTTCTAGCATTTAACTACCAACCCGGGCATCGAAACTGGGTACCTGAGCGTAGTAATAGTAACCTGCTACCACTAGACTACTGGCAGCAATAGGTAATTCGATTCAAAATTATAAATTCACTTAATAGTGAATTGAGGGTTAGGTATTTCGCGCCTTTTTCATGCGGCAGCCATTTTGCCACGCCCATAGGCATTTATTAAAATTGATGCATTACTGCGTTCACGCGTTTCGATGTAATGACGATAATCACCTGGCTTGGGGCTGTGGTCTTGAATTTTACTGTAGAAACTGTCAAACATTTAATTTCTAGACTAGGTAGTTTTCGAATGAATACTTTTTGGTAGAGCAAAGCTGTACGTCTTGCACTTTTTGCAAAATGAAAATAAAAAAAGAAATAAAAATAATTATTACATTTTAAGAATTATATCTACAGTTCTATACATCCAAAATAAACCTACTTATAATAATAATTAATTGTGTGATTACAATAAATTAGGTAATATAATGAATTTATGAAACGAAAATTTTACGTATGTATACCTACCTAGTGTCTAAAAATATATGAATCATAAAAAAAATATAATTTACACATTTGCTGCTGTGAGTGTAAGCGTTTTTTTATGAATATTTTTTTTTATTTAATTAATTATTTTGAAATTTAAGTTACATAGGTACATGTACAAATCAAAATTTTAGTAAAATCTTAAGCGTCCACCGTTTTTAATATTGAGCAAAAATATGAAAAAAAAAACACGTTTATTGTATGAGGATCCCCTTTACACTTGCATTTTTTGTTTTTAGTTTTGTTGTAATAACAGCAACGGTAACGGAAATACAAAATTTGTAAAAAATGTCAGCTTTTTAGCTATAACGGTTTATGAGATACAGCCTAGTGACAAACAGACAGACGGACAGAGAGACAGACAGCGAAGGCTTAGTGATAACTAAGGTCTCATTTTTCCTTTCGAGGTGCGGAACCCTAAAAAAAGAATGAAACATGTATTTATATGTATGTTTTGTCATTCGACCCATGGTTATACCTCATTAATTTGCAATAAAAGGTAAAACCAGCTTAAGTTATGAAGTTATGTGCCTTTGTTTGACCATATATCTTTATTTTATGTGACACGTTATCATAAAACACAGCGTCTGTCTGTCTGTTCATGATTTTATAACACAATAAACAATATGTAGTTTTTTATTAATATTCATACTTACTGGTTAAGTTTAAATATTACTCTGTTTGTAAACCCACAATAACTAACAGTGTAAAATGAAGAATTATAATCAGTGTCCACTTTATTTTATCGTAGTATTTATAATCTTTTCTGTAGTCTAATGGCATCGTCCCCAATCGCATATGTCTTATGTGTTCCTCCCCAACGTCCTAAGCCGAGGTTTAGACCCACAGGGGTCTCCCTTAGGCAGTTGGGACTCGTATGTACTGTAAGCATTCGTATATGGACGTTTGAATGCAAGCGTTTACCTCTGCCTACCTCTTTGGACGTACAGGCGTGAAGTTACGTATTATGGGAATTACGAAACTACATTACTACATTTACCACCACAAACAATTAGCTACAGATCCCCGTTGCAATACATCGACCTCTGTCACCGGAGCTCTACCACCTGTATAAACCTATCAAATGTCCCATCGCTAAGCTCGTGGAACAAAACCTTGTTAGAAATGTGCAAGTAAATGTTTCTGGCCCCAATTAGTCGCTTCTCGCAAGTGACAATTGCTACAGAGAAAACTAGCGATGTGCGTCGCCTTTTTTATCGATAATCGATTGATACATTATGAGAATTGTTGAACAGTTCTGTTAGTGTTTGAAATTGATTCTCGTTTTTTAAATTTCGTTATTTAATGGCATTGTCCCAAAATTTATAAATTTGTTTAAAACATTCATATTTTTTATAAAGGTAAACATTAATTCTCAACTGTCTAGTGAGTAAGACTAGAGATTAGTGAGTTCAAATAAGCAATTGGATATAAAGATGTCTTAATTTTCTAGAAATATACCTACCATCCCATCTATACTTTTTATATTATAAACAGGTAAAGTTTGTAACTTTGATTGTTTGTTTGGGTTTGTTTGCTGATCTTCGGTAATACTGAACAAATCATGAAAATTATTTGTATTATTATTAAAGTAGAGGATAATGTAGGTAATATTGCACCCGTGCAAAACCGGGGCGAGCCGCTAGTTTATAATATTTTTATCAATATTTATGTCATATTTCAAAATTTGGTTAAATAAAATCTTTAAAATGTTAAAAATAAACAAAATTAAATAATAAAATTCAATTAACTCAAATTTAAAAAATACATCCAATCCACTGATCTACGGCTATCTATTTCTAAGTGAGAGTTAAGACATAACTCTAAACAAATAAGACAGTTTAAAATTATATTCAAGAAATACAATTCCAACTCAACTAAACATCACGTGCTGAAAAAAAATGCATTTCATAGAAAAACAAACACGCAACCCATGGGAGATTCATTTCTATAGCTCATAAACTCTATATAAGGTAAGGTCAAAATAACTGGTGTCTGTTATTCTAGATTCTTGAAGTCGGTAAAAAGGGGAACGTTTGAGGCCGTTAGGTTTCAATTTGAATTGAGATTTGAGTTTAGTTTTTTTTTAAATGACTGCTGAAGTACTTGTCACTAATATTTTTGCGGTTTTAGACCTTTGTTTGCGAAAAAAGAAAGGTTAAGAATTAAGAGGTAAAGATTGAGAATTAAGAATTAATTAAGACTTTAGGCAGTTTTCATACTTTTTAAAATAATTTTTAGCTGACGTGCATTTATTTAAAAGATGTTATTTTTCAAATCAGAAGATATTTTTTGTTATGACGTTATAAGATAGGGGGGATGATAACTATATTAAGGGGGCATATTATGTAAGTTGTTATTTGATGACTACTATGTATTACATTGTTGTTTTGTCGTAAAAAGTTTAAAATAATTTAAGGAATTCATCAACGTACTGCAGAGTGCATATCAAATGAATGGCAACAAAGTTACTTAATAATTGTTTTTATATTATTTCGCATTAACACATGCTTGTGAAATATATTTTTATTTGCCTAACTAGCATAGTTGGTAATAGATGGCGCTGCTGCTACCATAAAGCAATGCAATAAATGTGAAGGATAGATTTGACAAATCGGGCAGGACTTCAGTAGCTCAATTGGAAGAGCGGCTGGACTAGATTCCCAGTAGGCCGCGAGTTCGAGTCTCGCCTGAAGTCAAATTTTTCTTTCCATTTTTCTTTAAAATAAAAAAGTTACTTAATAAAATACGCTTACACTTACATAATATTCCCTAAGTTCATTGCATTACTAGTAGGTATATAAACCTTATTGAAATTAACATATAGGCTAGTAGTACTTAATACAATAAATATAACTATGTTTATTTTATCAGCATCAAGAACATTAATATATCATATCAAATTGCCAGCATCACTTAACTAAATCGATTTGTGAGAAAATGTTGCATAAACTAAGCTATGAATAATATTATCATTGGACCACAAATTAAATGTTGTCATATCAATGCACTTGTGATCAAAATTGTGATTTACTATCATGATCAGTTATTTACTTTAGAGCTACGGTAGAGCTCCAGTGACTGAGCTCGCGGGTGTAGGCACCACCGCATTACCTAATATACTTGCCGCTAAATGGTAGTTTTCAGCACTATCGTGTTCCGGTCAGGTGCTAATGTACGAAACTGTAATTTTCAGTACAGAGGCATAACACCTTAGGCCTCAGGAGTGGTAATCACTCAACATCAATGTGAACTGTATGCTTGTTTGCCACTTCCATTACATGAAAAAAATAAATTATGATTAAGATAAAACCAACATGACTAGGCTTTTATATAATACGTCACACTAATATATTTTTTTCTAACCCTTCCCCTATTGTCATGTTGTATTATACTCTCTGTAACCCCCCCTAAAAATATTAAGTCACAAAAACTAAGATCTCCCCCTATGAATATGATAAATTTCAATCAATAGTGCACAAATATTCAGAAGTAAAAACATTTATTTAGTTTTATACTAAAATTTCAATAATTTTCTTTAATAACTAACATTTTAGTGAACTGCAAACATCACGTTGCCGGAGACCTCCCGTCCCCAATGACACATCTTGTCACGCTCAGCGAGACCCTTTCCCCCCTTGTATGCGAACGTATAAATTTTATGAACGGGCCCTAAGTTATAATTTAAGAACTGTATTTTTTAGTATTGGCAATACTTGATACATTATTTGATATTTTTAGCGTTGGTAATTGTGATTATAAATCCTAGAATAATATTTTTCTTGAAGTAAAACATCTCAATCAGCTAACAAAAACATAGACTATAAATGAAGACTGTGTTAACATTGATTATCATTTAATTGCTCAAATATCCGTTACAACAACAATAAACACTTAATTACTAGTTAATCGCGCTGAATCGTTTATATCAATGCCATTCATATTTAATTGATGTGAATAAATAATCGATTTTTATTCCAAATGCTTTTTCAAATGAAAATTATAAACCGAAAAATTAATAGAAATATTTCAGATACATTTTGACCAATCGATAAATAGGACGAAAGATGCACCGTCCCTAATCGCATATGTCTTTTATGTCCCAACGCAACGTCCTAAGCCGAGGTTCGGACCCACAGGCAGTTGCGCTAACTTTTATTTCGCTCGCCGATTTCCCGGTGAAGTAGAATAGTGACGTTTCGTCAACATAAGTCCGTCCTAAAAAACACAAATTCTCAAAAATGTAATTGATTTTTACTATATCAATAAGAAATATATTTGGAAAGTAAAATGATAATTATTGATATGATTTTAGAGTAAACTATTTTCAGTTATTTCACGCTTAATTAGCACAATTGCAATTTGTTTTTGTAGCAATTCAGCAATTGGACACACAAATTAATATAAACAAAAAAAAATTTTAGACGTACATTGTTAAGCAAAAAACAAGAATAGGCATTGGATATAAGGAGTGTTACATACTACATGTTGTAGACAAACTGGTTCCACTTTAACAAGGCATGAACCCGTCAGCATTACTATAATAGTACGAAGCTGTTTTTTTAAATAGAAATTGATAGAAAACTAATATCTTGCGGATGAACAAATCATGTTACGCTTTTCAAACAACTAGTTGTTTATTTAATTTAACTCACGTTAATCTTAGAAGATATGAAAAAGTGTGTTCAAAGCTTACATTAATTGAAAAACTTTTTTACGGATTTTTCATAATCGAGTTTAAAAGTGAATCATCAATGCCAACGCCTCGATCATTTTCCAGTTTTCGTGGCCCATAGGTGTTTGATAATAATATGGAAAATGAAAATAATACTCAGCTTTGGTAAAATACCGAATAAATGAATAAAATACAAATTATTAATTTTAAAACCACGGGTAAGCCTAAATTCCGAAACGAACGAAGCCGCAAACACGAGGTAGTTGCAAAACGAATAAGCTATATCGTACTCAAAGCAAACCATGCAAAACTAATTAATACTTCTCAGTAGCAACTGTAATTGTATAATTAAGTGTAAATACTAGTTTACTCAATATGGAAGCTTACTGAATTTGAATAGAATCCGATAAATGCGTACGTTTTAATTAATTTCTAGATTCAAACCGGTCCCATTGTGATTTTGCGTCCATATTGGATTGTATAAATTTATCATTTCTTCATAGTTACTAATGAAATATCAATAATGTAATAAAGTATTTATTACATTTAGTATTTATCTCATATTGCATATAGGAGACGTTTGTAAGTTTATTTTGTAAGAAATTTTCTGTCGATATTATTATTACAAAATATCATAGTTAAATGATTTTTTTCATTAAAATTGTATCTTGTATGCGACATACGTAAATAAAATGGAATTTTAGTGTAAAACTTGTTTAGAATTTGGTTAATATAACTCATCTACAGTATCCAACAAGAAATATTGCACATCGACCTAAGAAATGACACTTCGGCTTATTTCGGGTCTGTAGACCGTCATCTCTCTTGCACTTTACCTAAGTGACGTCGCCCACTTTGATTTTTGCAAGCGTTTGAATTTGAAGACAGAAATGATGTTCATGGCAAATGTTTTTCAACACAAACTTGAAGATACTTAATTTTATTTGCATTAATGTGCCTCTATTCCCAACTCGCTGTCACAACATTAATAAGCTGCTTCTAGTTAATATTTTTAATTAAAACACTTTTAATTAGAACTGAATGTAATGACTTACGTTGAATTCTTGAAAGCAACAATTTATTATTAAACATCAATCCTACCAATTATATTTAACATTTATGGCTTCATTAATTAAATAAATGGATAACTTTGCATTTTTTGTTCTCGTTTATTTTTAGTATCATTATGTGTTAATTAATATATTTTTTATACAATAAAAAACAATAAACCGTAATCATTTAAAAGTTAAAAAATACTTTTTACGAAATTAAACCTCTTTATGTAAACAACGTGTTAGTGAATCGATAAAATTAATACATATCATAAATAATGCAGGCACATCACTACTTACGCAGAAATGACCACCGGCTGTCTCGGGTTTTTGTCAAAAATAATTCTTATAGGCTCCAACGTACACAAACTAATTTTAGCAAGAGCAGTTTAGATTTGAAAGATATAGAATATATTTCAAAAATATTAGAAGGTACTAAGAAAAAATTAAAAAAAAAAATGTATAAAAATATTCAGCTTCAATAAAGGTAATTTTTAATTATTATTTTAATATGTTTTCCTATCTTCCATTGATAGTATTTCACATCAGTTCTTTTTCATCTTTTTAAATACTTAATGGAATTTTATTAAAAATATTTTTATACTTTTTACTAAGGCTTTATCCTCATGGTCATACCTAAGTATATGTTTCAATAATTTGATGAATTACAATATATCTATTTTTTAATTGTGTGTGTTGTATGTTAAATACTAACTCTCCCGAATTCAACTTTTTGTCGCAAAGCTAAAACTCGATTTTCGATTTAAACTTTATCGTATAAAATATTGGAAAATAGCAACCTTAATTTTTCTGAATCATGAGTTGTAAGGCTTCAACATCAAAATTATGTCGACTACGAACTTTTTCTGCTTAAATAATAAAATAAACATGTACGTAAAGAAAAAACTAAATAAAAACAATAACAACACATATTTTTTTACTGGTGGTATAGCTCCAGTGACGGACTTGGCGGGCGTAGGCACCATCGCATTACCTAATATACTTGCCGCTGAATGGTAGTGTTCAGCACTATCGTGTTCCGGTCAGGTGGTAATGTACGGCCCTGTGATTTCCGGCACAGAGGCATAATACCTTCGGCCTCAGGAGTGGTAACGCATCTGCATTTTGACCTTGGTATTTGTAAGTGTGTATAGGCTGCAGTCATCACTTAACATCAATGTGAACTGCATGCTTGTTTGCCACTGACATTAAATAAAAAAAAAATATGTGTACCTACAATATACACGTGGTAGAAGTGAAACAGATTTATGTAGAAAATTTTCAAATTTTCAAGAGACACTGTATATAGGCATTTTCTCACATGTTAAATCTTATTTTATGTGCCTGCCTCTTTTTTCTGTCAAATGAACAACAATGCTAAACTAGTTTACACTTAAAAAAAAACAAATAACACATACATGCAGCCGAACATAAAACCTGATCCATTTTTGAAGTCAGTAATGTCACTGTTTCAATACGTCAACAACCCTGTGTGCGCGCACCCTAACTCGATAACAAGTCGCATCCGATTTTTTCCACGGTAGCCATTTTTAAATTTATATTTACCAAGTAAAGAGTTATAAATCTTCGTTTATCGCATTTTACAGTGATTGGCTGTACAATCAATACGATTTTGTGATAATGGTGGCTGATTAGCCATTTTTATAATGTTGCGGCCATGTTTTTTTACCGATTGGGTTCTTTTTGGTATACATTTTAATTGAGGTTAAAATCGGTTGAGTATTTTATCATGCGCCGTATAGTAAAATTTGTAATTGTAATTATTTTAATAAATAAAATGATTTACTTATAAATTCGTACGTTAAATTATTTAGCAATTTTTTAAATGGATAAAAAAAACTTTTTTAATCGAGAAAAATGCTCACCATTTGAATGTGGATTTGACCCAAATACATCATCGAGTTTTTGGCGGGAACCTTGAAACAGGCGTATGGTGCTCTGATTTTATTTCATTTTCTTGGTGTATTTTTAAGTTATATTGAATAAAGTTGGTGGCATTTTGTTTGATATAGGTTTATTACAGTGCCCGTGTATAGTGAAATAGAATAACAGTGCGAAAACACGACCTTTCAGGTTGCCTCCAAAACTTCATTGTAAATGTTCTGGTAAAGTAGCCATCGCTTTACTCGACTTAACTTGACTGTATCTCACTTGACTGACATATTATACTTGATAACTTATATACTTGATACTTACATATTATACTTGATATTATACTAACTTTGACGCTGCTTAAATAAATACGAAATATCGTTTTACTTGACACTGGCAATATGCGTAATAGCGATGCCATATTAACTAAAAAAAAAAAAAAAAAATACATCATCACGAATTCCATTTTCTTTACATTTTTTTCTATTAAAATTTTTTTTTTAATTTTCGATGTAGAAATTGCTTTAATTTTCCCTATTATTATACCTACTCATTTTTTGAAATTCGCAAATTATCTACTGTTTATTACCTACCACACATGCACTTCGATCCACCCTAATTTCTTTGACTATGAGGTTAGTATTTAATAAAATAGTTACCTTCTTGAATAAATTAATTAATAAAGAATTAAAAAAATATTAAATAATTTAAAAAAAAAATGTTTGACCTTTTCAAATCAATTAATATTTGTATCACAGATAAAGCTAAAGACAGATCAACATTAAATAGAGCTTTAGAAAGTCGTGTATTTTTCGTTTTATTACTTTAAATAGCCAAAATCTAATTACAATGGGCGATAAAAAAGCGTTCTTTCAATAAACCAGATTCTACTGTTTCAACCCCTGATGTAGGGGAGGAAAAAATCAATTCTGAACACTTACATTATCACTCTTATTCCGTAAGCGTTAGGGACTATGTAAATAAGTTTGTTGTTGTTGTTCGAAAGTGTATCTTATATTTAAAAGATAAGGTTTATTTTTTAATGTTAGGCTGTGTTTGTAGTTCGCGTAATGCATACGTGATGTGTATCAGATGTGTAAAACAATGGATGCGGTGATTTTAAAAATAAATTATTTAATTTGATTCTTAGACGAAAATGTTTAATACAATAGAATTAGAAAGGTTAATAGACCGTAAAAGTATATATTTATGTATCTTTACGCCAGGTCCCTAACGGAGTAGGCAGAAACTGTAGAGCGTCAGATATCCCGGTCTTTACATACCTCTCTGCCATCGTAATGGTGATATTAATTATGGTAAACCTCTAGTGTCGAAGCTTGAGGGAGTAGAAACAATTGCATTACCACACCGCGGACACTCCGCCAAAATTCCATACAAACGCTTAATTTGGTCTCTTTTACACAGACATCAATCAGTGACGTGTATTTACACGTGCAGCTGTGTGCGTAGCACGTAGAGAATACCAAACGTCGCCTGTAAGAGGGGAGGAGGTTGGGTGAGGCGGGGAAATCGGGCGGGACGTCGAAGTGTCCATTCTATACGTAGACACATATTCTCTGGCATTACCTAATTTAAAAAAAATGACGTGCCAAGAAGTCCAGCGGTGTATGATGACTGTTTGAAGTTTGAACCGAGGCACATGGATTTGATACGACATATTGTATAGCCTACAGATATAATTGGAGCTGTGAGTAGGGTTACCACCTCTTAGCTGTCTAAATCCGGGAGAAAAAAAACATTGAGTATCATAACTTTTTATTTTATTTTTAACTTATAACATATCAACATAGAAATTATTGTATTTTTTATTTAGTAAGAATCGAAAATGAGTCACATAAATACGACGCCTTCTCTCAGTTCTCTCACGCACGTGGGTCAGAAACAAACATTAAAACAAAGTAGGTACCTACCCGCGCGCAAATCACTTTAATACGAAATTAGCTAGCTACTGGCCAGAGTGGGCAGTAGTGGCGAGAAGGCCGTTGTCGAGCACGGTCGAGATTTACGCCGCTCTTAGCCATTTCGACTTCGCGTGTCGTTACTTTTGAATAACTTGTTATTCCGGGGAAATTTTGTATATTTCAAATTCCTTCCGGGAGACGGGAGATTTTAATTTTCAGAGGCTAAATCCGGGAGACTCCCGGAATTCCGGGAGAGGTGGGAACCCTAGCTGTGAGTGTAAGCGTACTTTATTTTTATTTTATTTTATAATTGTTTCGAGTCAGTGTATTTCTGTGTGTGAACAACGTTTCAAGTAAACCTACTTTGGGTAATTGATTATTAGTTTCAAATATAGGTTTCTGTGTACTGTTTGGAAATAAATTATTTATAATTTATAATAGCTAGTCCTAAACAATTTTTTGTGCCGGTCAAGTGAGACGAAGTGTACCAAGACACCTAGTTACAAAAAACACGTGTGTGCAATTCACAGGTGGTAGAAGTAAAGCTTTAAAAAAAATCTTAAGGACACTGCATAATGCTTCCTATCTCATTTTCGCGCGTTAAATCTTATGAATCACTAGCTGTGCCCGCGACTTCGTCCCCGTGATAATTTATGATTGTTCAGTATCTACCCGGACAAAGTAGAGGGCGCAGCTAGTATAAAAGTAGCCCAAGTAACGCCTTATTACATGAGCGGCCGTGCCCGAGATTAGCCGGAACAAACAGACAGACTGACAAAAAATGTTGTTTTGGTATATGTACCGTGTATGCATTTAGTAAAAAGCGGTTATTTTAATATTACAAACAGACACTCCAATTTATTTATTTTTATGTATAGATGGCTGTCTCTTTTTACTGTAGCTTTTTCGTTTCGTCGACTTTCAAAACACAAGCAAAACACAAGGATCCTAAATCACATGCCGCCTCCAAAGGCTTCGTATATCGTCCAACGAAGCAATCATTTTGTAGTATTCGTGCGCAGTGCTAACAGAATGCTACACACCTAGAGGGACTGGCTATACATAGACGATATTTGATTTGTTTGTGGTTCGCTCTTTTTGTTTTATGTATCAAAGGAGAGGGGTCATTATGGGCCCGCAAAATATTAATTGGTTAACCATAAGTTAAATTAATGAAGTAAGTATAAAAAATGTAATATTTTTTATTGTAAAAGACAAAATACACAATTTTTAGGCGAGTCACACACTAAGCCGCGCGCCGCCGTGGCTTCCGGTGGAGGTGAGAAAGCTAGTTCGCGCGGTCGGGCGGTGTAGTTACAGAGAATATGTAATAATACTACGTATAGAATGGACACTTCGACGTCCCGCCCGATTTCCCCGCCTCACCCAACCACCTCCCCTCTAATGGGCGACGTTTGGTATTCTCTATGTGCTACGCACACAGGTGCACGTGTAAATACACGTCACTGATTGATGTGTGTAATAGAGACCAAATTAAGCGTTTGTATGGAATATTGGCGGAGTGTCCGGGCGGTATAGTCTGAACGGTATCAACGTATTTAATAAAGAGGCCAAGCGACATGAAATCCGCTTCACCGCCTACCGCGGCGGCGCGCGGTCTCGTGTGTGAATCGCCTAAGTATACAGAAAGCGAGAGACGTAAGAAAAATAAATAAAATAAAAGAGAGAGTACAGAGTTAACACCTGGGCCCAGATATGTATGGAACAGCATCATTCTCCTTTACTGGTGCTAATTGTAGTGTCGGATTAAGGGTGAAACGCGTCCGCCCGATGGAAGTAAAAAAAAAAAAAATCATTTAATCACTTGGAAATAATAGAATTTGCTTTAGTAGTACTACTAGTAGTACAACGGGCGGCATGTTATGCATTTGTAGTTGACTGACTACACTAACGGAAGAATTCTGCGCCACTCATGGGTAGGGTTGCCAGCTATACCTACTATTAAAAACAGTATTATACTGTTTTTTGACTACATTATACTTTTTACTGTTGAACAAAAAAAAAAGTATACAAAAATATGGTTTCCAACATCAAAATGCTTAACTATTAGTCATCATACTAAATTAACAAATTGTGCCCGAAGCTCTTAGAATGTATTTAAAACATTAAATAAATAAAATATTGTTAAATATCCTTTTCAGACCCAAATATACTTTATTTCTTGAAAAAATAAAGTTGACAACCCTACTCGTGGACGATGAGGTAGGACAGTCACGTGCCGAAACCTAAAGTCAGTATATCGACAATTTTATAGGTGGCTATACATTATTACCGGAACTTAAACCATAAATGCTGCAACAAAAAATAATAAGCCGGACCATTATCCTAAACAATTCCACCATCTATTTGAACCTCCATTAAGCAAAACGTAACTCTGCTAATTACAAATGCAATGAATACATTCGCGGGCTCGTATAAATAAATTATCAACCTCATTTGTCTGTGTAATGTCCGCTGAGGCGGGCAAGAATGTTAATCGTTCAAAGTTGGTACATTTGGCGCGAGTTATGTCTTTTTAGTTTTGTCTCTTAATTTGTTTTGTTGTCTGTGATCTTTTGAAATGGGACGGGCAAAGGGAACGTGGCTGAATACGCTTGGTTCCTTTGCCTTTCTTGTTGGGCGAAAGCATGAAACGGGTTCTATTCTAGAATATTTTTTTAAGATTAATATTAAAGAATTGTAATATTTAATCTAATTCCGTTATTGCGATATTGCCACTACAAAATATTATAAGTGTACAGTAGGTAAATACCCCTGTCCAGCTTCTTGTTTTCTGCAATTTTATCTAGAGATAGGTACAAAACGATAAACTAATAATTGCTAATTAATCGTCGCTTTTCTTTCTGTTATCTTTTGAAATGGGACGGGCATCGGACACAGACAACGTGGCTGAATAGGCTTGGTTCTAGAATTAAAGATTAATTTTAAATAATTCAAATATTTAACCCAATTACTTTGTTTATATATTTGCACTACAAGACGGGCACTATACAAAGAAAAATTGGAAATGTGTCTGTTTCAAAATGTTATAATTGTATAGTAGGTAAAACACCATGTTTTGTGCAATTTTAAACTTAAATCCAATTATGTTTTATTATATGTTATATTTAAATTTCTCTACAAAAAATAAAAATTTGAAATGTTATTTTCATGAAAATTAATTATTGAAATTTTATTGGTACAAAAAGTAGTCACTTCTTACAAAATTCTCGTATTAAAATCTAATGCCACAAAAATACAAAAGTAAATAAATATTCCCAACTTACTTTTAAACAAGCCACATAAAAGCGACAGAATTTTAATGAGAACGCAAAATAACAATCCGCAGTAGTGCCAGCCAAAAGAAACGAGAAAAAAAATCGTAATTTTTTAGGAAAACGGAACGCCCATAATTTTCGCCCTAAAACACTGGCTTGTTACGGAAAAACCTCTAGCCGGGTCATTGTTTAATTAAAAACATGGATAAAAAAAGTTAGGTGCTTTTAACGGGTGATAAACGGTCGTTTGGCGCGTTATTTGTGTGGCTGAATGAATATAAACCTTTTTCATTTTTGTTTTAAAACTCCACGTTGCTTACAGAAGGGATTTTTCAAACAGAAAGATTTGTGTTTGAACAATTTCCTGTTCTATTCTTGAAACGATAAAATTGTAACGATTCAACCGCTTTTATATCACAAAAAACTGAAAAAAAAAATGAAAACGTTTCGTTTTGCACGCGATTTTTTCGGTGTGTTAAAATATTATGTTTGTAATTAAGTAGGTGAAGGAAATTGGAAAATGTTTACCGAGTTATGTCGAAGAATATTTTTAGTTGAGTTTAATTAAATTGTAACTTTTGTAATTTAAGATATAAATAACACTTACGTGTTAAAGAGTGCTATAAATTAGTTTCTTAAAAATAAGGAATTTAAATAATAGGTCATGTTGTGAAATATATTTTAACACAGTAAGTAATACCCCGACTTACGCTACCCCGTTTTACGCAAATTCTGAGAAACACGGTTTTTTTTTTCTCATATCACGCGCATCATCTTCCCTTCGAAGAATCCGTTCAGACGATGGCTCATCTGATGGTTTGTCCTCTGTGTCCCACTAGCTGCTCCACAAGCGACCTTAGCGGGGCTACGGATAATGCGGTGGCCATTGTCAAATTTTGGGTCAAGATTCTTTAAAACTTAATACATTTCACTTTAAAGTAAGAAGAAACGAAGAAGAAGATCTGCCCTTCTCCGCTCTGTCAGTGTTCGGTTTACGTGAAGTTCGAGTACAATGTGAAATAAGCATGCAGTTCACAATGGTGTACTGCATGCTTGTTTGCCACTTCAAAATTACCTAAACCTACTTATTTCTGTTTTTCTGTATCCTAATAAACTTCAAATACGTTGCGATATTACTATACAGTATCAAAGCGATTGAAAGAGCGTGTTTTTAGTAGGAATACCTATACCATACCCATACCTATGTTTCACTGGGTTCTGTATAATATTTGGCCCCGTTATAACTATCACAGAGATTATCTATTACTGGTGGTAGAGCTCCAGTGACGGAGCTCGCGGGCGTAGGCACCACCGCATTACCTAATATACTTGCCGCTAAATGGTAGTGTTCAGCACTATCGTGTTCCGGTCAGGTGGTAATGTACGGCCCTGTAATTTCCGGCACAGAGGCAAAACACCTTAGGCCTCAGGAGTGGTAACGCATCTGCATTTTGACCTAAATCTTTGTGTGGGTGTCTGTAGGCTGTAGTCATCACTAAACATCAATGTGGTCTGCATGATTGCTTGCCACCTTCCTTTCATAAAAAATACTGTATTCTCTAAAACTTCATGATATTAAAACTTATAGATATTGCTGTACGGTATCAAAGCAATTGAAAGAGTGTGTTTTGGGATAGGTTTCACACGGCTCTATAAGACTGTATGAGTTCTATCCACTGTAGATACTCGTATCTATGTAATCTCACAAAAAAGAAATAAATAAGTACATATTAGGTCATTTTTAAATTACTATATTGAGAACATTTTTCAATCACAACATTCCCTTTAGTTTTTGAAGTAAGTACATCCCTTTTTATCCGATTCTGTTATTTTAAAAATTGTTTCACACTTACTCGTAATTGTGGGAGTTAAGTGTGAATAAATAATAAAATGTAAAAAATTGCATAAACTTTGTAAGCAAATTTAAATATTTAAAACTCTTACCTCAAAGAAACTTTGTTCAAGAAAAACTTAATTTGAAATTTAAAAATCTGTTAAAACTAGGCTGTTTAATTTTATTCCTTCACCACATTTTCTTTTTCACTTCGCATTTTTTTCGCAAGTTGGCATCACGGTGAGGAAGCGAGACGGAAGCCCTTTTAAGAAAACCCCATTCATTCACCACTTTATCAGCACGTAACGAACAGTCGGCAAGGTGAAGAAGGAATATTTCAACCTGATAGCATTTAGCGTTTAAATTTATTGTTTTCTACGCCACGTTAGGCTAGATCACGCTGATTAGGGCTTGATTTAACACTGGAATTAAAATGTGGATGGCAGTCTGGTGTTGAGCTTAGAGTCGGAAACACACTGTATATTAATGGCCTAAGATGCAAATACAGCGTTGCTCGTACACTCAACGCTGTTGAGGGTATTTTGAATAGGTACTAAAATATTTTTTTTTCGTAAAACATTTATTTTATTAAGAATTTTTACGCCAAGTCCTTTACGGACGAGGCAGAGGGTGTGGAGCGCCAGATATCCCGGTCCTGACACACCTCCCGTGCTTCCTCTACATTCATCATTCTCTTCATACATGCACGCCGATTCCTAAGACTTTTGACCCTCAGATAGTACCTACGTGACCTATTTGGTCATGGTAGATATTTTTTTAAATACCTTGAAGATTACATTATAGGGCGGGAAATTCAATTTGTCCCATTCACAGCACTTTCCCCCTACACCTACTCATTTATGTTATAGACAAAGAGTACTGGTAGAGTCCCAGTGTCGGAGCTCGAAGGCGTAGGTACCGCATTACCTAATCTATCTGCCAATAAATAGCTGTGATCCACCCTGTGATCGTTCGCAGAGGCAAAACAACATAGGCTTCAGAGGTGACTCAACTTCATTACGGCCTCCGGTTTTTTTTTTAATTTCTATAAGCAGCAGCAACAAAGAGAATGCTAATTTGCCGCCATCTTTCAAAAAAAATATTTTCCGAACCCGGGATCGAACTCCAAGCCAAGTTGAAATTCTTTTAGAGAACTCTTTCACTGGTGGTAGAGCTCCAGTGATGGAGCTCGCGGGAGTAGGCACCACCCACCTTATATACTTGCCGCTAAATGTTAGTGTTCAGCACTATCGTGTTCCGGTCAGGTGGTAATGTACGGCCCTGTAATTTCCGGCACAGAGGCACAACACCTTAGGCCTCAGGAGTGGTAACGCATCTGCATTTTGTCTTTGGTCTTTGTGTGGGTGTCTATAAGCTGCAGTCATCACTTAACATCAATGTGAACTGCATGCTTGCTTGCCACTTCCATTACATAAAAAAAAGAGAAATAATGTCGTAAAATAATGTAGTACATAATATAACAACTACATTGAATATCAAACCGAAATAGGGCGAAACGTTTACCTATAATAAACCCTTTAAGGGTATTAAAGATAAATAATTAATTAATCTTACCCCAAACCTATTTTGTGTATCTAATTACTCGTAATTAATACACCAATTACGTTCTAATAATTACACAGAGTGCTTCGAGTCCAAAACAATTATTAAATATTCATAAGTAACTGAAATACTTTACATTTTCTTTTAATTTAATCTGTAATTAATAAAAGATGCCTCCGACTACTGTCTTAATATTTCTTAATTAATTATCGGGTGAAGGTCCGTGATATAAATATGTGTTCAATTAACATTAATTATGTTTAAATCGTACACTTTATCTATATATATAAAAATCAATCGCTGTTCGTTAGTCTCGCCACAACTCGAGAACGGCTGGACCAATTTGGATAATTTTGGTTTTGAATTTGGTCCAGGGAGGGTTTAAAAGGTAAGAAAATATGAAGAAATTGAAGGGAAATAGTAAAAACCACAATTTCATTTGCCCATACAAATAGTCCGTATCAAATCAAACCTTTGACACATTATTTCATTCTGAGGCAATACGAAGGTCAGCTTGTCCTGCTTGACCTTTTGTATGAAATTGGTAAATAAGTATTTTGTCTAGTACTGTTATTTTAACAATTTTTACCACTTAAGGGAGTTAAGTAAAGACTCCTTTTTTCAGGGTCTACTCAGTTTTAATCACTGTCGTATTTTCTTGGTCACCCTAT
The DNA here is from genome assembly GCA_036365455.1 of Macrosoma leucophasiata. NCBI lineage: Eukaryota > Metazoa > Arthropoda > Insecta > Lepidoptera > Hedylidae > Macrosoma > Macrosoma leucophasiata. Next base: position 8,188,325 of record JAWQUS010000015.1, read on the forward strand.
ATAATCTTCTACTGTTTTAAAAATGTCAATAACATTATCCTCTCTTTGTCAACAGGTCCGAGAAGTAGAAGGGTAAAGAAGAAGATGAATACAGAAGAGAAGAGACCTAGAACGGCTTTTAGTGCTGCACAGTTGGCTAGACTAAAGGTTGGTTTTACTATTTTGTATACATAATTTTAAAGTAAATAACATTTAAATCACAAAAGTCGAGTACAACAAGATAAAATATCTCGTACACCGACAAAATGTCGTTCACCGACCCCTAAAATCGGTTGGCTGATCAATTAGCGAAAGAAGCAACCTCAGATGGAGTTCAGGTAGACATCTTGCCATTCTACTCTGATACCATAAATAAAGTTAAAAAGTACTGTGTAGAACTATAGAAGGAGTTCTTTGACCTACGTTCCCGTGAATGTGGCATCTGGTATAGAACAATACAGCCGGAACCGTTGAGGTCTCCATGGATGACCGAGTGTGCTCTGTCCAGGAAAGAACTTGTCACAATGATGAGACTTCGCTCCGGACATGTGCGGACGGACATTTAATAAGTTTAAATTCTTAATGAGTCAATCTGATACCCCTAACTGTAGTATGTGTGGTAAAGTGGAAGACGTATACCATATTTTGGTTGAATGTGTTCGGGGTGAGGCTCATCGCAGGGCTTCATTAGAAATAGGACATTGCAACAGTGTCCAGGCAGATCCTACTACGGATGACGCCAGAATACTGTTGCAACTATATCAATTGTCAATGAGCTAATGCTGTTTATTAATTATTTTTTTTAATAAAAAATGTAATTCACGTATATTGCGTCATGGTCTTTGACCAAGCTCGTTAAACGGAGAATAAAAAATAAAAAAAATCGGTTAAAATCAAAAAGGGAAAGCAATATTTGATGCATCATGTTTGTTTCCGGTGTCTACTCTATACAGGGTTTTTTGTAACCAGCGCATAATTCTCAAAGTGAGACTTCGGCTCATCAAAACTAACATTTCAGTTGTACAATTTTTTCTTATTCATTTTTTTTTACCATACAAAAAATAATAAATAGAATTTGCAGTTCTAATACTTCTTAACTTCACGTTACGTAAACAGCTGACGTCTGTACCTATGTAAAAATATACCTACGAAACGTAGACTAACGTAGTGCTAACAATTGATAGAAGTCCCATTTGAAACGATTTTATTTCTTATCATGTGATGTACCTAACTCACCTTTAACGATTTATGCGTTAGATATATTTAACCCTGTATATTGACCTAATTGCATCCTCTTTAAAGTAGTAAGACTAAGCATATAATAACAATCACTACTTATTGAAATAAAACTATTTTTATGGATTTATCTCGCATCGGATCGACATTTGTTGTTTTTTATTAAAATCCCATCACTAATCTGATATTTTTCAAACCAGCACGAGTTCGCCGAGAACCGGTACCTGACGGAGCGGCGGCGGCAAGCACTAGCGGCAGAACTAGGCCTCGCCGAAGCCCAGATCAAGATCTGGTTTCAGAACAAACGGGCCAAGATCAAGAAGGCAAATGGTCAACGCAATCCCCTCGCCTTGCAGCTCATGGCTCAAGGACTGTACAACCACAGCACGGTCACGGAAAGTGAGGAGGAAGAAGAAATTAATGTCACTTAAAAAACATGGCTGACTTGTTGTAGAGTAAATTCGCGCCATTAACAATTTAATCCACAAAAATCATAACAATCTCAAAATGAAATGTAAAAATTACTTGGCCATTGAAAATACGCTAGCATAATAATTTGTTATCTTATTAGATTTTTAAATTAACTTTATTGTAAGTCGATCTAAAACAAGGTTGTATTGAATGATTCCTTTTTGTCAACAAAGTACGTTAAAAATTACAGGAAGCTGTGTGCATGGATACTATAAACACACTGCCTATCCCGTAGGGACTTGGCGTGAAGATACATGCGTACATCAGTACATGGATTCATTTGTACGGAAAGGTAATCGATAGAAAAAAATGTTCTATGGAGGGTAGATATCAAACAAAACTGTCTCATATATAAGAAAAAATATACCTATGACAAATATACTTCCTACATTTTGGTCTTGCTACATTCATTTTTAATATTACATAATGTTTGCACTATATCGCTATTTGAAGCATCAGAGGGGCACTTTTTCAACTTGTTATCATATGGTTCTTCTACACATCTACCCTCCATATTTCATTAATTTTTTTTTCATAAGGCTTATGCTTTATTACACATGTATTAAATAAATATCTAGTAATTAATTGCACAGAAAGATATGTGAAGTTTGAAGTATTGAAACCGATAAAATTCCAATAGAAAATTAGAAAAGTTTTCTTCATTACAATATTTACAAGTCACGTCATATTATGACAGATGTCACTTTCAAATTCAAATTAATTAAACATACTTTTGCTCTCTGTCATAAGCCTTTTGAAAATGGAAGGATTTAGTTTTAAAGTAATTTGTAAATAGATAAGAATATGTCGTCGAGGCAAAAAAAATGCCTTAACATTTAATATTAAACAGAAAATGGTTCCTGTGTATATAAAATATTAGAATAGTCTGTATTTATTCTGTATTGCCACGCAATATCTGTGACAGTAATTAATAAATAATCCGTGTAAGATATTGCGTGTTGATTAAAATAGAAGTCTAGAGTCTAGATTTATAGTTTAGATCACCTATTTAATTTAATCATATCGTTATATGCCATGCTATTTATAGATCTGAAAATTCTCAACTCATAATTTCATCACAGAAAATATTAGTGCTGTCCTTTCTGAGAAATTCAATTATTTTCCGATAAATACGAATTTTGTGAAAATTAAAAAAAAAAGTTTTCCCGCGATGTAGTAACACTTCTTTCCATCGATCAAAAACGCCATGTTAACGACTGAAGAACTGTAGGATGGATCAGTGTCCTAACAACTATAAAAAAAAATTTCGAATTAAATAAAAAAATATTCGTACCATATGCTTTCTTGATCAATATTGAGTACAGGATTCTTTTTCATGTCACTAATATAGGGCCCTGTAATTTACAGAAGCATAACAACTCAGACCTCAGGAGAGGCCACACATCTGCATCAATATCTCTGCTATAAGTAGATGTTCATAGGCTACAGTATTTCTCGATATAAAAAATCAACTTAAACAATTGCAAAACATACCCTTCATTTTGAAATGTTATAAAAAAAACATTGCATTTTAATTAAGTAAACTAAAATATAAATGAAAATAAATGAAGCGTCGTTAAGTTTCATTTATTTTATAGTCGTCCTCTTTTTGTTCTTTGATGAATAAGCTTTAATCGGTTTATGATTACAACAGCCTAATATGATTTTAATAGGTCGTATAAACGAAGGAGTAAAAAATCAATTTGTGTCGAGTCCAATGGGCAACGATATTTAGGGTTGGTTTAGTAAGCCTGGATACATTTTGTATGGATTTTTTTTTAATTTATGTGGTCATAACAATTCTTATTTGTTTTTGCTTACATATGTGAATGAGTAATAATGGCATAAAGAAAAATGATAAGGATATCGGGCGGGATCCCTAAAGTTTTTTAACATATTTTTGCATTCTCTGATATTATTTGTCATAATGATCATTTGTTCTAACACTCATATGCACTAATCTTGGTTTCCCTAACATAGTATGGACGATGTTTTTGCCGTAACATTTTAAAAGATAAATGAGTTTTAGGACAACCATAATGTTATGGAAAAGAATTATTACGACAGACTAATGGCCATTAGGACAAAACAGGGCAAGTGATTTTAGGACAAACGTTGTTAAAAATCTATTGAGGAGGATGAGGGAGGCCCAAGAAACAATTTCAATTTGATACATCAGGATTATTTTGTAAAGTAAATATCACTTCAACCGACTACTGGTAGTCTATTTCAACGGAAGTGCAGTAATTATTTGATAGTGATATCAATAATTTCCATACTAACATATAATTTTTTATTTCACATCTCTATTTAAATCATAGTTAATCATATATTTATGTACCTAAATACTTTTTGTGGAAGATTGCAGGTCCGATAACCAATATCGACATTTCTTTCCGTTTTTCTTCGAATCATTACATATAATCTTTTTAAATAATGATGCATATAATTATAAAAGTGTCATCGTAAACTATTTGAAATTTGGACTTTCATTTAAACAGATACTGTTATTTATATTGGATAAGCTTATTAGAAAAGTGGGCGTATCTTTCGATTATTTATTAGGCGAATAAATATTATCGTTAGTAGTTACGATAATTATATAATAAATAATAGTTTGTTGAATAAATATTATTTGTGGGGTAAATAAAGAATATCTTGCTGTAACAGTATACAAACTACTGAAGATTTATGAATGTTGTATGTTACTTTTGATGAACGAATATTTGCTGTCAGATAAGTTAATAAAACAGTATTGATAATATATTTGCTTAGGTTTTTTTGGTTGTTACGGACATTGTGGTCAATATTATAGAGTAGACACAGGGAACAAACAGTCGGTTCCGTTTTTAAATTTATTTGACAGATGTTTAGTATGACGTTTTCATGTCAGCTATCATGTTACTATGGAAAAGTGTAGTTAATTGTTTGCAAAAAACTGGAACCATACTACCAAGGGGAATGTCCTGTCTAGTACTTTAGTACATATAAGTAGGTCAATGGTTACGGACTATAATTTTACGTAATAACGTCAAAAGAAAATTTTTTGTCACAAACCGGACGCTTAAGCCGATCGTGCCCCTCTAGCGCTTGTTCCGCGCTCTCGCTTGCACCCTCGCCTTGGGCGGAACGTGACACTTTTTTACACGCGTAGTAAGCGTTCATCGATTTATAAGACGTTATCACCTAAAATTAATTTAATAGTCACGTTTGAGAAAAACAGTTTTTTTTAATTCTTTGTCCTAAGCATAAACAAATAAAGAGTAACTTTCACCCAAAATATGATGCGATATCATAACCAATTAGTGTTAAAATCTAAATTAATTAAGTATATTTTTCATATTATGTACCAAAAAAATAGTTTGTTTTCAAAAATACAGACTTCAAAGAGTTATTGTTCAAAACCAACTATTTTGGAGTACATTTAAATTTTAGTCATGAAGTAGTGGTTACATTTAACTGTAGCGTATTAAAATTAATTTAAATTTTAAATAAGTTTCAAATGTTTGAAATTGCATGTATTTTTCAATTTTTTATATGTCATTTGGATTTAAATGTAAATATTGTAATAAAGTTTCATTATACTTCTGTTAAAAAGTCATATTTATGTGTTTTGTTGTAAATACATTTAACTATGTTTCTTTTTTGTATTACTTAGTCAATATTTCTTCCATTATTTTGTTATTTTGTAAATATTTTAAGAAATATATGAATTCGATATAGTTATCGTGGACTGCGTTAGAATTAACTGTAAAAAAAATAAATTATATAAATGGTTTACAAATTAAACATTTGTTTGATTTTCTCCCTCAATAAATTTTAGAACAACGTTAATTTTCAGTATTAGAATCAGAAATTAATTAATTCATTTTGGGTGAAAAGCACCACTTATAATAAGTGAAAACAAACAAAAAAAAATTGAAGCGAACAACAAATGATATACATGTCAAATTACAAATTAGAAAAATTACAATGGCGAATATCACTAAGATAGGACTAAATATTATACTTATGTAGGAAAGCATATCAGTAGAATGTCCCATTTCCCCTTTTACAAACTGACAACAATGATATTTTTATATTGTAAACGGGACTTAATCGCGTACTATTTTAATCGAAGTATTTACTTCGACACTCGACAACAAAGAGCAAAGAGAAAAGAAAAAGAGTCATTCTTTGTCATTCACTGGAGAAAAACTTGTCACTGAAACAGTCAGTCGACTCTTTTATAAATATTTCTTAGTAATAAACAGTATCACAGTTCATACATAAGTAAGTACATATTGCGTGGATGTAGATAATGATATAGGGTAAGTAAAGAAGTAAAATACTATCAGAGAACTGGCCACTTTACATAGGGATCATATAATAATAAATCTCCACCAACCCGCATTGGAGTAAGCTCGTAAGTAAGCGTGGTGGAGTAAGCTCCAAGCCTCCTCCCAAAAAAGGGGAGAGACTCGTGCCCAGCAGTGGGACGTATAAAGGGTTGCCTTACACGTCCGTACTTATAGTAGATGGTGGAGATACGGGTTAGTGGCCAACTCGCTGTCGGATGTTTTCAAACCGCCCATTAGGCCTCCGATAAGGTTGAACGACTGCTAGCTATCGATAGCAACCGGGACCGGCGGCTTAACGTGCCCTCCGAAGCACGGAAACGCGCATTTTTAATTTGCCACTAGCGGTCACCCATCACACACCCGACCGCGCCCATATCGCTTAACCGAGTAGATCGCTTCCGATCTACACCAGCCGCTGGGCTATGCGCGCTTGGGCTGTACGTGGCAAAAATAAGTATAATTAACACATCGCAACACTGCTAGTTTCGTAATGACACTAATGAAGTAATTCGAGCGAGCTCGCTACGGACGATTGAGCAAAATAAATAGCTCTAACGAACCGATCGTGTCACTAATCAATTATACCGTGATATTGGATGTAATTTTTGATAGTGCAATGGAAAATTGCAGACATCTTTCAGACTTTTTTAAAAATAAGGCTAGACATTGCGCACCTTTAGAATTGAAGTGGCATATATCAAAAAATTTAGAAAATGACTTTTACGTCCAACGACTTAAATACTACATGTATTTAAGTCGTTGGACGTATAAAAGTCATTTTCTTAATTTTTTGTCATTTTCTTAATCTAACATAGAGCAACACCGGAGGGGAGTAGCCATATGCAGGCCCTCTGACAAAGTACAAGCCCAAATGGGCCAATATCTGTCGCCTAGATATTTAAATGTGTGCGTGAAATTGTTTCTGTATTTTGTTAAAGTCAAGGTGTGAGTTTCATAGTAATAGACTATTTTTGTAGTGTGCGTGTGTATCACACGCATTTCCCCCCGCAAAAAATGACAGAATGTTTTGCATCGGTAATAAACGCTAGGGCTACTCCTCTCCAGTCCGCCGCGGCCGGTGGCCCTTGTTGCTCTACGTAATCTTACTAATTATTAATAATTGATTATTAATAAATGATTTTTAAGTCGTTTGTTAGACATGATTTTCGGGTTCAATCCCCGCACCGGGACAAATATTTGTATGGCCTACAGATATTTGTTTCGGGCCTGAGTGTTTGTGTATGTGTTGTGTGTGTACAACGGCACCCACGACACAGGTTTATACCTACTGTGGGGCTGAGTGAAATGGCAGAGTTAGGCAGTCGGCCTCTTGACCACCATACCGCTGAACACTACCATAAGCAGCAAGAAGATTATTTCTATTTCGAAAAAAGAAATGCAGGTAATGATCGAACGCTTTCTAGTGTTCAAACGTCTGTTATGAGCTATAAATCAAGTGTGAGATGATTAAGTAGTTAAGTACTTAGAAATGAGCACTAATTGTGGATCATTTCAGGGTTCCTAGTTAGCTGTTAAAAGGTGTATTCTTATTTTACAATTAAGGTAGCAAATAAATAATCACTTTTAATAGCCTTGTAAGAGCTCCATGTGATAGACCTCAAAGTAGATCCTACGTCATTAACTTGTCTTACGTAACTTCACGCCTGTAACCCCGGAAGGGTAGGCAGAGGTAAATGCATGCATTGAAGCATACATGCAAACACCCACGATCGCCGGTTACGTTTTGGCCCATGTAACCGGTGGCGAGCCTGTTGACATCTCCGGGCACATTACTAAACTTCGAGGTACTGAGAAATTTCCAGAAAATGGAAAAATCCCAAATGAACCAGGGATAATAGACTTTACACCATTATCTCTGATAACCCCCTACCCGGGAATCGAACCCAGGACCTCAGCGTAGTAGTAGTGGCCTGCTACCACTAGGCTACCGAGGCAGTTAAAGGCCGAGGCCTTGTCTTATTAGCGCTAAATGGTAGCGTTCAGTGGTGTCGTGCTCCCATAAGGTGGTAATGCGCGGCCCCGTAATTTCCAGCACAGAGGCAAATTAACATTTACAATGACTACTACCGCATTATTACTTCTACTGCGCCATTGGGATGGTTTGACCGCCATTTTCAGATTGATTGACTCTTCTAGTGTTTTTTTTTTACGAGTTGGGAATGCCTTTGCATTAATTCAACTGACTCTTTGGGGGAAGAGTCGGGATATGAGGGATTTGGACCCTCTAAAACCACCTCGGTGCCGACTTCAGTGTAAAAAGGGGGGGATCCGGGTACACTATAAACAGTGTTAGTATAAGTGTAAGTCTTCTAGAGTTAGTATTATTATTAGTACTGATAGTATTAGTGCTGCTTTTAGGTATGATATCCGTGAATCAAATAGCTCCCGGTTGAAAACCAGCGTCGGGCTTCAGTCTGACATTATGCTGAACTGGAGGCTATTTGGTGCCTCGTATTTGGTGGTTCGTATTGCCTCAGAATGAAAATATGACATATGTCAAAGGTTTGATAGATACGGACTATTTGTATGGGAAAATGAAATGGTGGTTTTTACTATTTCCCTTCAATTTCTTCATATTTTCTTACCTTTTAAACATTCCCTGGACTTCCAAAAATTATTCAAAATCAATATTAGCCAAATTGGTCCAGCCATTCACGCGTGATGCCGTGACCAAGGAAAACGGGTTCCATTTTTATATATGTATATAGATAACAGTTGTTGAGGGTGGTTATTTAAATATGTAAATCTGTATGTAGTAACGTTAGTTTCTACTTACACTTAGTTAAGTTTTTTTTTTATCTCGTATTTTCTCAAATATTTCTTTTGTCCCGTATCTGTGTCTCTCGACTGCATCAATAAAGAGATTTTCTTCTTTCTTCTTCTTCTTCTTCTAGTGGAAGAATATTCTACCACATGTGTGCGGCAGGGTCACCACTTCGACGCCGACGACAGAATAGAAATAAATCTATTTAATTGTTCTAACATATTAAAAGTGATTATTTACTACAGAGCTAATTAGTTAAAAATCACATATTTATGCTCTGTGGTACATTTGACAACAAGCTGTGATATATAGTGGGTGTTCCACTAATTGGGCGCCAATTACACATGTCCCCTTTTGATATATGGTGCTCATATACAGGCTGTATGTTAAGAAACAACATTTTACTTGTGACTCTACCCGTTTTTATACAAATTACAATATTTATAATATTAATTTACTGCAAGTCTATTACCATGCCGCGTTTGTTTTTTTGTCTGTTCGCGATGTCAAAGACTACTGCACGGATTTCCATGCTGTTTTCACCGATAGGTAGAATAGGCAATACCGTGAATAGGCAATTCACGAGGAGGGTTTGTGGATATACAAATAATGTTGGAGTTAGCAGACAAAACCAAGCCACTTGAGAGCTTTCATCGAAGATGACTGTCTTTTGAGATTTAACAAAACAATGTATGGGGTAATGTCTTTGGGTAAATCTCCAAAAAGGTCCGCGGTGACATATATCTATATTTAACGGATAGCTTACCATACTCTTTATAACTTTTAATCCTCTGACGGGTTGTTCACTACCCTCGAAAATGGTCGAGGAGAGCAATGGCTGCCACGTGCATCATACTCGTGAACGGTGCTGATGGTGGGGACTGGTCTGTTCTAGTCAGCTGGTGCTATATTTCATTACAGTAGTAAGTTCTTTATTTGAACTTACATATACAAATATACATACCAATCTATATGCTATGGACGTTTAGATTATTAGATTTGAATGACTATCTGTATTAGACATACCTAAGTTAAAAGTTTAAAAAAGGTCCTTCTGAGTTTGTTCGGTAGCGGAGTTCTTCTCAGTAGTGACGGCACTTTTTTTTTTTTAATTTTTATTATTTATCGAGGGTTTGTTCGGTTTTTGGAACTCTGTTAAGTGAAAGAATTACTTAGATTTTGATTTTGGGTAAATTTTTCTTTTTCTTTTCATATAGTTTTTTGAAGGAAGGAATTGATTTTTGTAATGAAATTTTAACTGTAAGCTTTTTAGCTCTATTTTAATTCACCTAATGTCTGTTTTACTTTTCCTTTATGTAAAAGTTATTGACTCTAGATTTTTTATTGGCTTTTCGAAAATAGCTTTCCAATTTACCAACCGCATTTTTTTTTCTTTTTGAAGAAAAATTGGATACAGTAAGCTATCCTTAATAGAAAAATATATGTCATCGCGGACTTTTTTGTAGATCTACCAAAGAGGAAACCGCCCATTTTGACTTTTTGTAATACGTATATTTTTCGAAATTCACTCGCGTGAAGAAGCGCGCATGGCCCAGCGGCTGGTGTACTCGGTTAAGCACTACGGGCGCGGTCGGGTAATGTGATGGGTGACCGCTAATGGCAAATTAAATGCGCGTTTCCGTGCTTCGGAGGGCACGTTAAGCCGTCGGTCCCGGTTGCTATCGATGTAAAGCAGTCGTTAAACCTTGTCGGAGGCCTTATGGGCGGTTTGAAAACATCCGACAGCGGGTTGGCCACTAACCCACCCACCTCCACCAATCCGCATTGGAGCAGCGTGGTGGAGTAAGCTCCAGGCCTTCCCCCAAAAAGGAGAGAGACTCGTGCCCAGCAGTGGGACGTATAATGGGTTGCCATTATAATTATTACTCGCCTGAATTATTATGATGTCTTTTTTTATGTTAGAAAAGAAACATCCTGTATAACGATATGCAAATAAATCACTAGCCACTTAATGACTTGTGTCTTTGGTCGTTTAGTGTGCATATTCTAACGTTAGTGTTACTAATTATTTCTTATACTAATAATCTGGGCCGTTCTAATATTAGGTATACGCGACGTAAATGACAAACAAAATACCTACGCTTACATTCACAGCCCCACAGTAGGTATAAACCTATGTCGTGGGTGCCGTTGTACACATACACCCAGACCCGAAACAAATATCTGTAGGCCATACAAATATTTGTCCCGGTGCGGTGATCGAACCCGCGACCCTTCGAATCAAACGGTCATCTCACATCGCTGGACTAACCGGGTCGTCAAAACAAACATACAGTCTCACTGATTTTAAGTGATTATTACTACGTAATAAAGCTAGGAAACAAGCTTTTTTATGTAAGGGAGGTGGTTAACAGGAAAGAAAGAAAGGAAGAAAGAAGGAAAGAAAGAAAGAAACTTGCAGTTCACATTGATGTTAATTATTATTCCAATTATTTTTTTTTTTACTCATACTCATATATATATATATATAAAAAAATATTAAATAATTATATATATATTAATAATAATAATTTATATATATATATATATTAATAATAATAATTTATTAATATATATATATTTTTTATACATAAAAAATATTTTACTCATATATATAAAAATTAAAAAATAGGGTGCCGCCGACAGCGGGAGCAGGGTCCAAGCTGCCGATGGTTAGGGACACAGAGACAGGAACCTCCTCACTATGCGTGCCGTGCCGAGGAGTACTGCTTTCTGTATCAAACCCTTGATCCATCCACCTAGCGAGAGCCTCTTGAGATGTTGGTAGAGGCTCTTCGCTATCAGCCCGTTCACCGATACGACTATCGGCGCAATGATGGCCGAATCCACATCCCACATGGCGACAACCTCGTGAGCCAGATCAAGATATTTAATTTCCTTGTCTTTTTCGGCCTTCACGAGATTCTCATCATGCGGGACGGTGATGTCGATCATCATGACGCGGCGCTCCGAGCGATCTATCACCACTATATCAGGCTTATTGGCAACAATAGTCCTGTCAGTGATGATAGATCGGTCCCAGTACATCGTGACATGGTCATTTTCTAGAACTGGGTCGGGCACATACCTGTAGTACGGCACCTCCGCGGCTACAAGACCGTATTTCAAGGCAAGTTGCTGATCGATTATCCTGGCTACTTGGTTGTGTCTGTGCAAGTATTCGCCGTTGGCAAGACTCGAACAGCCGGAAACAATATGCCTGATTGATTCACCCGGTCGATGGCATGCCCGACATATGTCGACCGTCCCATCCTTCAGGATAAACTTCCGATAGTTGTTGGTCATTACCACTTCGTCCATAATTGCACAAACAAAACCTTCGGTTTCCCCAAAGAGGTCACCGAATCGTAGCCAGGCCACAGAAGCTAAGAAATCTACATCGGGCTCATGGAGGGCCCGGTAAAAACGCCCGTGTAGCTCCTTGCCTTGCCATACAATCCTGCGGTCGCTAGTCGTGAGCACCTCAGGTTTGTGCCAGTTCTTTTTAGCCAAAGAGAGAGGGGTGAGTCCGCTGTCGACCGCCACCACATCCCGATGCATCTCCCCGTCGGCGGTCAGGAAGTATTCTCGGAGATTACACACCTCACGATTGTGTAGGGTCTTAGCGCTTAGAACGCCACGACCCCCACATCTCCGTGGGATGTATAATCTCATGACCGAAGACCGTGGGTGATGCATGCGGTGCGCTGTCAGTAAAGAGCGGACTCGCCTGTCAAGGGCATCCAGGTCGGTCTGAGTGCACTTGAGTATGCCGAAGGAGTAATAATAATAATTATTATTCTTTTATTTGCGAACAACAAGGTCCAAATGTGTTAGTAAACATACAAAATAACTTAATACTAATGTTAGTAACACAACAAAACAACAAAAAGTAGGTAAAAATTGGGGGCAGTCAATAAGATATGTGTTCTTAATTGATCGCCCTCCACACAAGTGCCTTCATGACGGGAGAGCACCACTTCTCTGCCACCGTGCGCACTATGCTATTATTGCTATCCCGTATTCTGCGTAATAATGATGCTGTTTTCTTACGTAAGATGGCCGTAAAGCCATCTGTACGGGTCTGTGCAAACATTTCGGAGGCACTGCAGTAACGGGGTAGCCCTAGTAGCATTTTAAATATGTTATTGTACTGGATACGCATAACATTAACAGACCTTTTGGTACAGTTGGGAAGTTTTACACGGGGAATCTATGGGTATAGATTTCCCGTGTAAAAACTTTGACAGTACGCCTTAAAATGGGTTATTTTAACCTGGTCGCTACAGCGGTGAAATCTACGCGTCAACATATTTCCTCGGACCGCCAACGCTCTGCGCTCCCTTTCAATGTCAATATTGTCCTTGAGGTCACCGGTAAGGCACTTCCTTACCGGATATTTAAAGATAGATATAGAAAGAAGAGATATTTAAATTGATTAACTCGTTTCATTTTCTCGCCATTTAGAGTAATTTCGGGTACTACTTCAGGACTTTTCCCGGCAGCCTCAAAAACCATGTATACACTTTTACTTATGCGAATGTGGATGGTTGCAGAGGCCCAGGAAGACCAAGGCTGACCTACCATGACCAAATAGGTCGAGTTCTGTCTGATGGTGGGGTCAAAAGTCTTAGGAATCGGCGTGCATGTATGAAGAGAATGATGAAGGTAGACGAGGCACGAGAGGTTTGTCTGAACCGGGATGTCTGGCGCTCTACACTCTCTGCCTACCCCGTTAGGGACCTGGCGTGAAGATACATACATACACACATACTTTTACGAGCATTATAGATAAGACCATGTGAGGCCGCGTAAGACTCACATACTTTCAACATATCACGGATACCGGCAACTGTTGGACTCAACAGCACCATGTCATCTGCGTAGCTGATATTGTTTACATTAACTCCGTTTATCTGGCATCCGACGCGCATGCTGCTGAGTTCAACAATGAAATCATTTACATAAAGGTTAAAAAGCTTCGAAGATGTTATTACACCACACCACATTGCAACCTATATGGCTCCGAGAGTGCGTTCGACCACTTTACATAATTAACTTGGTTAGAATACCAATACTCAAGAATATTAGTAACATCCGTCGGCACATGCGTGTCTCGCATCTTCTTCCAGAGTCCATCATAAGAGACAAGGTCAAATGCCCTGGAGAGATCTAGGAAACAAGCATATACCGGCGTCCTCCTGTCTGTATAATATTGGACAGTATGCTTGACGCTTAAGATGGCAGTTTCAGTTGACGATCCGGAACGGAAACCAAACTGTGCGTCAAGCAACCGAAGATGTTTGCTCAAGTAAGTATCGAGCATACGGTCCAAGATTTTTGCAGTTGTAGTCGCGAGCGAGATAGGACGATATTTCCCCTGTCTGAGATATCACCAGCCCTGCATTTGACGATTGGCACCACTAAAGTTTTCATTAAGTTAGATGGTAGGTATGAATGTCTGACGCACAATGTGAATAGTAGCGACAAAAGTCTCGGCAGGTGGGCACCGGAAAATTGAAAGTGCTCTATACTGAGCCCGTCATGTCCAGGAGACTTACCCCGGCTCATGACCTTGATGACGTTATCAACATCTTTTGCCGAGAAATGTAATAACGGTTCATCTCCTGGACAGCCAGAAGTGGTCTCGGTGTTCGATTGAGCGGGACCCAGCGGAGACTGTATTTTAAAGTGTTCCATGAACATATTTGCGATCTCAGAAGGATCGTTTTTGTCCCCAACGCTCAGCGGAAGGCCCGGCCTTAGATCTAACTTACCAGTTGACTTCCAAAATTTACCAAAGTCATTAGATGCTCTTTGTTCTGCGATCCGATCCATTTTTATCTGATCTTGGTGGTTCTGGCACCACCTCAGTCGACCTTTAAAAATTTTACGAGCCTCACACATCTCATTATAAATAACTCCTGAGGTTGGTCGTCTGTGCAGTATCCATAAATCAAATTTAAGCCTGGCCTCCCGGTGTCCGCCTTGCACATGCTTGTTCCAACCAAAAACTCTCCTACCCCGCCTCGCAACTGCACTGTCTACCTCTTTTGAGTCTGTCGCGGTCTCACATAGAGCCTGTACAATATTATGCATACAATTGATCTATCATAGTCCTATGTTCGACCAAGTTACATGACCCATAACTACACTGAGAAAATTCTTGAGGGAAATCAATTTTACGCATCTTATGGTGACACAGCTCGCGATACTGATCAATTTGTAATTGATTTCTTTCCCCCCAGATTACGCTATTGCGCGGCTCACTATATGTCTGTATCTATGGCCTAACAATTTTTAAATCACATTCAATATATATGGGGAGATGATCTGACATATACACATTTTCCATAGTGTCTACCGTAATGATAGTATTGTAGGCAGATTGAGAGACCACGCAATGGTCGAGCCATCTTTTACAACCATGTGCTTCACTTACAAATGTGTATTTTCTAGAATCAACGCCTAAAAATTCAATATCTGCACATATCCAGGATTGATCAGTGCAAAAGTGCATTAATTCGTTGTAAAACAGTTCATGGGGATGCGCATTAAAGTCTCCCAATATAAAAATACTCTCGACATCATTGCTCGCCTCAGTTGCACTAATCTCACCCAGGACTTCTGTAAAAACAGGTAAGTTATCCGGTACGTCTTTTGGCATATACACAGAAACAACAATAAAAGAACGCCTCCCCAAAGTAACTTTAAAAGCCGCGAGACGGGCATTTGTACACTGTAAGATTGTTACTGTGTCAAATATTCCCCGTCTCCAGAGAATAGCTACTCCACCGTATGGCCTTCCCCTTAGTACTCCTGTAGATGTATCTACAGCTGACTTACCAGTATATTCAAAGTCTTGACAGATACTGCCTAAAAAACGGGATGTCGTGAGCCATGTCTCTTGGAGGGCTACTATTTCCGAGATATTACAGATATTACGAACGCAATCCACTGAGCGCTTTATCGATTTACAATTAAAGCTGGTAAACTTACAGTTGGTCATTATACCTAAGTTAAGTGATGACTGCGTCCTATAGACACCCACACAAAGACCAAGGTCAAAATGCAGATGCGTTACCAATCCTGAGGCCTAAGGTGTTATGCCTCTGTGCCGGAAATTACAGAGCCGTACATTACCAACTGACCGGAACACGATAGTGCTGAACACTACCATTTAGCGGCAAGTATATTAGGTAATGCGGTGGTGCCTACGCCCGCGAGCTCCTTCACTGGAGCTCTACCACCAGTAAAATATACTGATAGTATAAGATTACTGAGAACATATTCTACTGATATACTTTTTACGTTAGTTTAATACATTTAGTTTTATCTTAGTGATATTCTTGACTTTACATATATTTTTTATCTTGTTTGACATGTATATCAATTGTTATTCACTTTAATTTATTTTGTTTGTTTTTGACGTTACATAAGAGGTGCCTGTCACCCTAAATGAATAAATGAGTTTCTGATTTTGATTCTGAATATCACAGAAATTGTTTAAAAATAATACAGAATCCCAACAACCTATTAAATCAACCTATTAAAACCCATAACACAAGCTGTCGAAACTCGACACAACAAAAATCGGCGCGTGCGCAAATAGCTTGCCTCATAACATATTGACTAACAACAGAATCTGTCGATGCTAACATTCAAACGTAAATATAGGAGATGCTTGAAGATTGTGTGTTTTGTTGATATACCACATGACATACCGATGTTTATTTTTTATGTAATAATAGTGGCAAACAAGCAGTTCACATGGATGTCAAATGATGACTACAGCGTAGATATGTGTTATAATGTGTTCGCGATTGAACGAATCATAAGAACCGGGTCAAATCTAGTTAATTTCGTTGAAAATGACTTGTTCGTTCAATGACCCGTCATATCGCAAATCGCGGCAATCCAAATGATTGAAACATACCGAGCGCGAGCCGGTGACTTGAATAATCTGTATCGATCGACTCGGCTCGCTGATGCAAAAGAACTGCCGAACTATCAAGGGGCACGGGTCCATTTCATAAGATGACTGGCAGGCATGTTCACACTTCATCATAAAAACTAAATACAGAAATTGACTTGATGCCGAAGTCAGAATTAAGGTTAAAATTGTCCAAAATTATTCCCAATATTGACTCCATTTGTGACAAGAAACAAGCACACACATCTAGTATATTAAATGAACGACTTTTTCCAATCCTTCGATCAATTAACCGGGTCTTTTTGTCTATGGATCAGTATTGAGACGGTTCTTTACTATCGAACGAATGGTTATATACAGCCAGAGCATCGACTACTGCTTATTAATTAATCTTTATGCTTAAAAAGTACCGGTATTTATACCGGAAGTCCACACGAAGTCGCGGGTAAAAACTAGTAAGTTACAGATATATCCACCAGTTAAAATCGAAACTAAATTCGATGACAAGCAGGGTTTAAATCTGTCAGTCAGTTACATTAATCATATTAAGTGCCAGTTAAATATATTCAAGCGCCATATTTGGTAGTTACACCGACGAAAGATAGAAACTATTTTAAAAGAGCTAATGCATTTTTGTGTGGAGATATTGATTAAGCGTGTACTTATAATGTAGTGATGAGTATTTTAATGTGAATATAAAATATACAAGTAACGTAACTTCACGCCTATAATCCGCAGAAGGGGTAGGCAGAGGTATGTGCATTCAAGCATACATGCAAACACCCACGATTCGCCGGTTACGTTTTGGCCCATGTAACAGGTGGCGAGCCTGTTGACATCTCCGGGCACATTACCAAACTTTCAGGTATAGGGGAATTTCCAGAAAATTGAATCATCCCAATAGAACCAGAGATAAAGGACTTTACACTATTACCTCTGATAGTCCCCTGCCCGGGAATCGAACTCAGGACCCTAGCGTATTAGTAGTGGCCTGCTACCACTAGGCTACTGAGGCAGTTTAAATATAATATACAAGTAGGTAACTTATATTTAACTGCTGATAGAGTCTCAGCGTAGAAACTAGGGGGTGTAGGCATCACCGCATTACCTAATCTACCTGCCGTCAAATGGTAGTGTTCAGCACTATCGTGTTCCGGTTAGATGGTAATGTATGGCCCCGTAATAACTATCACAGAGACATGACAACTAAGGTACCTCAGAAGTGGTAACGCATTTGCATTTTGACCTCTGGTCTTTGTGTGTCTATAGGCTGCAGTCATCACTTAACATCAATGTGAACTGCATGTTTGTTTGCCACTTTCATGACATAAAAAAGGTATACTTTTTGTTTTTGTACACCAAACAGTAGTAGACATTGTTTAGAGGAAAGCAAATGACGAATTTATCACTACACAGCGATATCTTCTAAATTTTTATTATTTAAAATAGATGTACCTTACCTTACCTACCTTTGAATAAATTTAACAGTACGCTCTTAAACAAGTTCATTAACACCAATTGAAATAAAACTATTTTTACGTATTTATCTCGCGTATATTAAACTAAAATGATTTTTAAAATCAACCCGACGTTTCGGTCGCTTTTCAGCTTCCGTGGTCCCGGGCAGACTGAGGTGACATTTGTCTGACAGAAGTTTGAAAAAATTATATGTAGCTACCTCCATCGATTTCGTAAACGCCTTGCGTAGCGTTCAGGATTAACACAATAATTACTTATGGTATCTTGAGGTCTTGCAGACTGCTGCGGCTGGGATTCAATTATGCTAAGTATGGGATCCCATGATGTTGATAATCGCCATCCATCTTCTCTATTGAAATTTGGGTGTTTTTTAATTTCAATAGCCTCGCGTACCATTCGTGGAATGGGTTTGTGTTCTCTAGCGAGTAAAAATAGTTTTATTTCAATGAGAGTAGCTCGCGAAAACCTAAGAACATATCATTAACACTATTTGTATTTCACCGACGAAAACTTTTCGTGATAAGGTTGAAATTGGATGCAAATTTTAAGCTCAACCACGTTTTATTAAACTAGTTCTCAGGAACGGCGAAATCCGCCCTAACTCATATTGCGTGTAGTATTACATATTGGGCCATACAGGTTTTTTCTAAGTGTTTAAAAAGAACCTACACCAAACTTTTTTTTTTTAATTTAATGGCATCGCTTGTTATGCATATTGCCAGTGTCAAGTAAAATGATATTTCGTATTCGTAATATGCAACGTAAAAGTCAGAGTCAGTCAGTCAATCTATCAGTCCGTCAGTCAGAGTCACAGTAATTCGAGTAAAGCGATGGTTACTTTACCAGAACATTTACAATTCATTTTTGGAGGCAACCCGATAGAACGTGTTTTCGGGCTGTTATTCTATTTCACTATACACGAGCACTGTTATAAGCCTATATCAAACAAAATGCCACCAACTTTATTTAATATAACTCAAAAATACACCAAGAAAATAAAATTAAATAAGAGCAACACACGCATCTTTCAAGCTTCCCGCTTAAAACCCTATCCCAAACATCAATCATAGTTTCGTGAAGACATGTTGGGATAGCCCATTATTCCACTTTTCACACCAATACTTCACTAACAGTCATAACTACCCTTACAATGCGTTCTATCACTTGTACCAATATAATCTCTAAATATTAACCGACAAACTTACTCTTACACTCCAAAAAGATAAAATGTGCATTTAAAACTATAAACAAAACTGCATAACCTCATTTGTAAATGGAATCGTAACGAACAAAATTCGAAATGCACTTCAAAGTTTCAAACTTATATGCATTTGTTCCAAAATTAACCGCATTAAAAACTTTGTGTATCGGTTCAAAAAACCAAAATATTTTGCTGTTCTGAAACTGTTTTCTGTATGAATTTCAATTGTAATGAAGTGTATTTGTAATGTGGCTAGAAACAGGTCAATATTGGTTTCATGATCATGATCGGTAAACATCGGAAGCCGTCGGTAAGTTTCGGCTTCCTTCGGCAAACATCGGGGCGCCGAGTAAACTGGCATTTGATTGGTGATAATGTAAAAACTGTAACAGTGTGCGTTTACTTTTTTGATATTCCGTTTGTAGTTTTTTAAACGGATGCTAATTTCTATTTTGTAAACGGGACTTAATCGTGTACTATTATAATCGAAGTATTTACCTCGACACTCGACGTTTCGGCCGTATTTATAATAGTACGCGATTAAGTCCCGTTTACAATATAAAAGTATTTACAAGTATTTACTGGTGGTAGAGCTCCAGTGACGGAGCTCGCGGGCGTAGGCACCACCGCATTACCTAATATACTTGCCGCTAAATGGTAGTGCTCAGCACTATCGTGTTCCGGTCAGGTGGTAATGTACGGCCCTGTAATTTCCGGCACAGAGGCATAACACCTTAGGCCTCAGAAGTGGTAATGCATCTGCATTTTGATCGTGGTCTTTGTGTGGGTGTCTATAGGCTGCAGTCATCACTTAACATCAATGTGAACTGCATGCTTGTATGCCAATTCGATTACATTAAAAAAAATTAAGTCCCGTTTACAATATAAAAATATGAATACAAATCGTGAAAGTTTAAAACAATTAATCGGATGCTAATTGTATGAAAACGAGACTGCCGCTGCTGCCTGTATGATGACTTGTAATTACCTACCTGTAATACATACATGTAAAGTCCTAAATTGAAATATATAGTTATTTGGCAAAGGTTATCTATTAATATATAAAATGCGAATATGGATGGTTGCAGAGTCCCAGGAAGACCAAGGCTGACCTACCATGACCAAATAGGTCGAGTTCTGTCTGATGGTGGGGTCAAAAGTCTTAGGAATCGGCGTGCATGTATGAAGAGAATGATGAAGGTAGACGAGGCACGAGAGGTTTGTCAGAACCGGGATGTCTGGCGCGCTACACTCTCTGCCTACCCCGTTAGGGACCTGGCGTGAAGATACATTACATTTTTATCTATTAATATTCCTTTTTTTTACATATATTTAAAGAAAGAAATTACTTTACTGAAACATTGCCTTAAAAAATTAAAAAAAAAAAACAAAATATAAACAAAACGAAAATAGGTTGGTACCCGAGACCGAACAAAAAGTACATATTCATGTAAATATAAATTATATACAATTAAAAAGCACAAAAGTATAAATACAATCATACAAAAAATAAATAAAATAAACCTACAAATATCGAACAAAATGCTACCAACTTTATTTAACACTAGCTGTGCCTGCGACTTTGTTCGCATGGAATAGTGACTTTAGGACTTTGGGCAGCGCTTTGGGATATAAATTTTGGGTAGCTAAAAAATCTTCTTTACAGTGATGCTTCTCTGTACACGACATGAGACGTATGGCATAGGATTGCGAAAATTTGCTAATTATGTGTTTAAACGCTCAGTCGTGTAAGTACCTACCTACAAACGTCCATCCTACGCTGAACCGTATTTTCGAAAAGGCCATTTTAAACTTCAATGCATAATATTTTTTTATAGACAGTTAATTAGTGCTACTGACAGAGAATAAAAGATGAGAGGTAGATCTATACATAATAAATATGCACTCCATAAGAGCCGGCAGAAGTGAAAAATTGAATACTAACGTTGTGCATTTATAATCACTAATGACACCAACACCACCACCACCATTACCACCACCATCACCACCATCGTCACCACCTCTGCCATCACCTGTCACCACTACCACCTCCACTACCGCCACCGCCACCGCCACAAACACCACCAACGCCATCAATGCCACTACCAACACCAACATCACCAAACACCAATGACACCAACGCCACCAAAACCACCACCATTACCACAACCAATGCCACCAACGCATCCAAAATTATTAACAACATCCCCAACGTCATCAATGCCTCATCGCCACTAAAACCCACCACCACCACCACCACCAGAGTCACCAACAACACCAACGACACCAACGACACCAATGCCACCAACGAACCTTATTTTTTATTTTTAGTAATTAATTTTGTCTTTATAGCAGTATCAGAAATACATAATTTGTGAAAATGTTAGCTTTCTAGCTATCACCATTTATGAGATACAGGCTGGTGACAGACAGACAGACAGACGGACGGACAGACAGACAGACAGCGGAGGATTAGTAATCCGTAGGGTCCGTTTTTACCTTTTAGGTACGAAAACCCCTAAAAGATAGAACTAAGATACAGAATAGCTTGAAAATATTCGATATGATTCTTTAAACTGACATAACTTTTTTATTTATGAACCGATTCACATGAAACAAATACTAAATGTTAAGTGAAACTTACCACAATATATTAGTGAAACGCACAAATCGAATAAGCCGTTTCTGATATTAGCGTGCACAAACACACAGACAAACGGACATTTTTCCGGGATAAAAAGTACCCAGTGTTGTGCGCCAAGGGTTAAAATATAATCATACCCAGTTTCATTGTAATCGGACCGGTAGTTTTTCTGTGATGCTTGAACAAACAGACAGACAGACAGACAGACAGACAAAAAATTTTCTAATCACATATTTGGGTTCGGTATCGATTTAGTAACATCCCCTGGTATTTATTTTTTCAATATTTTTAATGTACAGAATTAACACTTCTACAGTTTTATTATAAGTATAGATATAGATAACTCAAAAATGCACCAAGAAAATGTAAGAGCCTCTTTCAAGGTTCCCATCCAAAATCGTTCTTACATTTTACTGATAGATCTAAGCATACTTTCCTGAAAGTTAAGTCTGTAGAGACTCGCAATAGGCGACAGCGCTCCACACACTCTGCCTACCCCGTAACAAACATTACATAATAATGGCAACCCATTATACGTCCCACTGCTGGGCACAAGTCTCTTCCCTTTCTGGGGGGAGGCATGGAGCTTACTCCACCACGCTGCTCCAATGCGGATTGGTGGAGGTGGGTGGGTTAGTGGCCAACCCGCTATCGGATGTTTTCAAACCGCCCATAAGGCCTCCGATAAGGTTTAACGACTGCTATCCATCGATAGCAACTGGGACCACCGACGGCTTAACGTGCCCTCCGAAGCACGGAAACGCGCATTTAATTTGTCACTAGCGGTCACCCATCACACTACCCGACCGCGCCCGCAGTGCTTAACCGAGTAGATCGCTTACGATCTACACCAGCCGCTGGGCCATGTGCGCTTCACACTACACACTACAAACTTCACATTACATACATACGTTAAAATGTCTACAATTTAAATGAAACAGTATTCCACCCAGAATGTTGGCGAAACTGGAATTATTTGGGCTATGCCTTTCGCATAAGAAGCCCGATGATATATTAAGTGGAGTGCACCGCATTACAATGCGTTTGGACCACACACGTGGCGTGTTCCCGGCGCTAGCTATATGTGGATAAGAAATTTTGTTTAAACGTTGTATTTAAATGGATAGAAAACTTCATGATTGTATTTATTGAAAGAGTGGGTACAAGTGTATAAGCATACGAGGTAATATTTGGTGGGCCACGTCTGTGCCTTATTTGTGTACGGATAAAGTCTAATTTGCTTTGTTTTTGGATGACTAGAGACTTCTTCGAAAGTACTTGAAAACATTCACGATTCGCTGACGCTTTATATGTCGTGAATGTAATTAATATATGCGCTTTATATGTCGTAATTATTACGGAGCTGTAATTAGAGTCATACCTTACCGGAGCACGACAGTGCCAAACACTTGTTTACCGGCAAGTAGATTGTGTTAGTGTCTGGCTACAAACTGCAGTCATCACTTAACATCAATGTGACTTGCATGCTTGTACGCCACATGCATAACATAAAAAAGTCTTATCCATATTAATTTTCAGAGGCTATAAATGAGTAAAATTAATAACTCATGCAACCAGAAACTGTTGTATGAAATGTATGAGTATTGCTTATATCGCAAGCAAATAACACGGTTTGTATGGACTTAGCTTTCATGAAGAATGCTTGATTGTTGATAAGGTGTGGTTGACACCTTCACTTCATACACAAAAATCCAAGTGCGAGTCGGACAGGTTTCTTTTTATGCAACGAAGGTGCCAAACAAGCCTGCAGTTCACATGGATGTTAAGTGATGCACTGCACCCATACGTCAAAATGTGGATTCGTTGCCACCCCTGAGACCTAAGTTGTTATATCTCTAAAATAGTTATTACGGGGCCATACCATGTGACCGGAACACTTTTTTTATTTTTATTTTTACTTTTTGTTTATTACATCTAAGCATTTTGACTATTCTATTCTATTCTATTCTATTCTAAAAGAGCAACACTCTGCGTTTGTTATGTAGCGGAGTTCTTCTCAGTAGTGACTGCACTTGGGCAACGCCCACTAGCGGAAGAATTTCCTTCCAGTGGAAGATAATTCTTCCAGGAGGCTTTGGTCCAGCAGCCATCTTTCGGGTGAAACGATAATGATGAGTGTAGTTATGATCTGTTAGTAACACAGTAAAATAAAATAAAATAATAATGGCAACCCATTATACGTCCCACTGCTGGGCACGAGTCTCTCCCCTTTTTGGGGGGAGGCCTGGAGCTTACTCCAACACGCTGCTCCAATGCGGATTGGTGGAGGTGGTGGGTTAGTGGCCAATCCGATGTCGGATGTTTTCAAACCGCCCAAAAGGCCTCCGAAAAGGTTTAACGTCTGCTATCTATCGTAGCAACCGGGACCGACGGCTTAACGTGCCCTACGAAGCACGGAAACGCGCATTTAATTTGCCACTAGCGGTCACCCATCACACTACCCGACCGCGCCCGTAGTGCTTAACCGAGTAGATAGCTTATCATCTACACCAGCCGCCGAACCATGCGCGCTTCAGTAACACAGTATGAAGGGATAATGAACAAACAATGCGTGTCTCGAAACGATCCACTCGCAAATCCCTACTTTCCTACTATATATTAATAATACGTAACTTCACGCCTGTAATCCCCGAAGGGGTAGGCAGAGGTAAATGCATGCATTCAATCATACATGCAAACACCCACGATTCGCCGGTTACGTTTTGGCCCATGTAACAGGTGGCGAGCCTCCGGGCACATTACCAAACTTCGAGGTACTTGGAAATTTCCAGAATATGGAAAAATCCCAATAGAACCAGAGATAAGGACTTTACACCATTATCTCTGATAACCCCCTACCCGGGAATCGAACCCAGGACCTCAGCGTAGTAGTAGTGGCCTGCTACCACTAGGCTACCGAGGCAGTTTATATATTAATAATATTAATATATTAATAATTTAATAATAATATTATTATAAATGCGAAAGTAACTCTGTCTGTCTGTCTGTCTGTTACCTTTCACGTCCAAACCACTGAACCGATTTAAATTAAATTTGGTACAGAGATAGAGCTAAATTTGAGAAAGAACATAGGCTTTTATCGTTTATTACTTAGTTATTTATAAAACGACCATCCAGGCGAAGCCGCGGACAACAGCTAGTAATATAATATTCGGCGCTTCGGCCCAGAGCGTGGCCGAATATTCAGATGAGTAATTCAGCAGCAGTAGCTGCCACCAGACTATCGAGAGATATAAACAAGAGGGGATTTTTGGATTTACTCGAACTTGTCAGATTAAGACATGGTGGATAGCTAGCACCTTTTTTTATCGTTTTACGGCTACGGATTCAAATCCTTATCAGCCAATCTTCAGTAGTTTTTATATTCTTCGTTTCATATACTAATGAATATCCATATGGAAGGTGACGATGGTTGAATGCTTCCACGTGGAATATGATGAGATGGCTCCAGTAAATTAATGGGGACTTTACTAGGAGTTTTTACGAAATTTTGGAGGCAACACGAGAAATCACTTTTCAATTCATAATATTTATCACTTTCCTACACCCGTTATCGAACTTCCGAAATGAGACTCCCTGCGGCCAGAACTCCTCCTTCATAAAAGTCGGCAGGTGCTGCGTCGGGACTCTCACCAAATAAGAATTGAAATTCACTCTATGGCGAGACAGACTCGCAGAGTGAAATTCGTCTTGACGCGGATGTAGTCGACGAGATCTTCAACTTTCGTCGACCAGTGCAGTCTGGACACGATGGTACAGCTGGACGCAACAAGTGTTTCGGTCCGGTCGGCGCCGTACAGCATTGGTTGCGGTTGGCGGGCTTCTTCTTCCTCCTTTGTACCACCGTAAAGCCATCCTCGTCGCACCGTTCCTTGCAAGCATCCGTGACTACAGGCCCACGCGTACTCTCCTTAGGGCTAGGTTTCTTCCCCTGGGCAACAGGCTTAGATGTAAGAGCAACGGCGGCAGCAGCATAGGCACGCTGAGGAGTCAACATTTCGACCCGTGACGGCGGAGGAGAGCAGCGGCGGGGGAGGCGGGCACGTCATTGGCGGCGCGACGACGCTCGGTGACGCATTATCGCTGTTGCAACCTGCCGACTCAAAACTGCTGACCATATAACAGAGCTCCAGTGACGGAGCTCGCGGGTCCCCTCTCCCCTCGCCCCTCAGGCCCCACCCCCCTCCCCTCCCCTCGCCCTCCCTCCCTAGTCTTTAGACATCATCACCCCACACATCTCCAACCCCAAACAACCCCACCAACAATTGTTAGTATAATAACAATTCCCTCCCTCATTGTACATAATATCACCCATCACCTCCCCTTCTAGTCATAGTTTAAGCTCAATAGCACTAAGCTAGGTTTTCTTATGTTTCCTAGCAAACAAATTAAGAACATGTAAATATCACATAATTATCATATCCGGGAAAGCAGTTTTGTATAATTAATTTGCATTATATAGGGTCGTAGGATTAAGTATTCTTATACCTAGAAACGAAGATCAATATTGTCATTAGTTAAGCTACTCTTAAGTAATGATTTGTAAATAATTATCATAGCTAAATAAAGAAATTCGAAATTGAATATTTTTTTTTGAGCTCGCCGGCGCAGGCCCCACTGCATTATCTAATAGGCTTGCCGCTAAATGCTAGTGTTTAGCACTATCGTGTTCCGGTCAGGTGGTAATGTGCGGCCCTGTAAGTTCCGGCACAGAGGCATAACACCTTAGGCCTCAGGAGTGGTAACGCATCTGCATTTTGACTTTGGTCTTTGTGAGGGTGTTTATAGGCTGCAGTCACCAATGTGAATTGCATGCTTGTCTACCACTTCCATAATATTAAAAAAAAAAAACTTGAAATTTTGAAACACAAACTACTTCTATGGGGTTTTGGTGGGAACCTTGAAAGAGGCGTATGGTGCTCTTATTTTATTTCATTTTATTGGTGTATTTTTAAGTTATATTGAATAAAGTTGGTAGCATTTTGTTTGATATAGGTTTATTACAGTGCCCGTGTATAGTGAAATAGAATAACAGTGCGAAAACACGACCTTTCAGGTTGCCTCCAAAACTTCATTGTAAATGTTCTGGTAAAGTAGCCATCGCTTTACTCGAATAACTTGATTGTAACTCACTTGGCTGACATATTATACTTGATAACTTATATACTTGATACTTACTTAATATGCTTGATATTATACTAACTTTGACGCTGCATAAATAAATACGAAATATCGTTTTACTTGACACTGACAATATGCGTAATAGCGATGCCATAATAACAAAAAAAAGAAACTACTTCTATTCCTTCAAGAATAAGCGCTACGATTTGGTTCCGGTTTCTTACACAAACAGTTTATAAAACCACATCAAAACTACAAAACATCCGTATGCACTTAACTACAAAGAAACCAAATGTTTAAAGTGGTAATATTTACTGTTTACCCACGCTTTATTTTTTAAACCGTAAATGGTAAACTCCTTTATGCGGTCAAACCAAACACTTTATTTTCTTCCCAAATATTTTTCAGTGCATCAATCAAAATTATCAATTATACTTTTTTGAGGCGATTAAAAACCACTATGCAGTCATAGAGGCGTTAAATAAACATTGGTGGGGGACATACGGGAGAGGATAACGGGTGGGTCTGTCTGAATTTATTGTAAGCTATTTTTGTGTGTGACAGATTTTTGGATAGGTTTTGATAGAAATAGAGAAAATATTTTATAGGTCTTTTGTCGTCCACATACGACCCATAAAGATACTCGTCTTGAGACGCTCATAGTCTACTTCACCGGGCAATTGGGGAGTGCAGATGGCTTTCAATGACTCTCATTTCTCTTGCTCAACATTTTTAACTTATAAATATAGCAGACTTTTAGCGCAAGGCCTGGTGATAAAACAAGTCAGATTCAGATAAATATAGGGACAAAAGTGTCGTGTCCGTCTTACGCATTTTCGATCAGGGTCACGCGTCCTGACGCGAGTTTAATATTTTTTACCCATCACCAAAAGTGCATGAAGTTTACACTTCAAAACATAAGCGCGGCCGTCTGCAGTATCTCCCCGTGTGCCATCAACATCTACAATCATTGGTTCCGATCAAAAAATGTATTGGTGCAAAGCCACGGGGCTATTACTGGACTGTAAGCGGCTAAACACTTTGTTAGGCCGCGCTCTCCACTACTTGATACTTACGTATTGACTTTGCTTCGAATTTTTAAAAATTAAGATAGAAGATTAACTCTTTTTTTGTAAGGCCTCATGTACAGTATCCAAAAAGAAATATATTACAAATCGACCTTAGGATAGATAGAAGCCACTACTACTACGCTGGAGGTCCTGCGTTCGATTCCCGGATCGGGGGCTATCAGAGATAACTGTTTCCTTTATCTCTGGTTCTATTGAAATTTTTCCATTTTCTGGTAGTTTCCCAGTACCTCGGAGTTTGGTAATGCGCCCAGAGATGGCAACAGGCTCGCTACCTGTAACATGGGCCAATACGTTACCGGCGAATCGTGGGTGTTTGCATGTATGCTTGAATGCATGTATTTACCTCTGCCTACCCCTTCGGGGATTACAGGCGTAAAGTTAGGTTTATAATTTTTTTTATAATAAAACAACTGAATCACGAACAAACGTACAAACACTTTTTATTACAATAAAAAAGTGTGTGTGTATGTACGCACGTAAGAAGTTATACTTCTTTAGCGTATCGTAATCCAATATACCAGAAATAAAACAAAACGACAAAAAGTATAGCAACTAAATTCAGACTGTTGTTTTTATATGTTTAGCAACTTACTTCAGACTGTTGCTTTTATCTGTCGGTGTGTCGTATCGTAAATATTCACACTCATAATTTTTCCAAATTGCGCCAAAAAATTAAAAAAATATCAAGAATTCTAATTATCCAACATAATTCCAAATTCCAATACGAAAATTAAATCTAGTTGGTGACTCATAAAAAATTGGCCAGTACGAAAAAAAAAGGATAAACGATCAAGACTGACCCGACGCAATCAATCGACTCGTGAATACCACTCTACTTGGGTGGTCTCGAACCATGGTGTTTTGTTTCACTCGCGCCCATATAACAACAGGACATGTTATCTCGCTCCCACATCCATCGGTCAAAGATTATAGTAATCCAGTTATATGACAATCTTTATTGTTGCTAATTTAGATATTTTCTGTTGTAAATGTTGGTAAATCAAATGTAAGATTGTTTGGGCTGAGAAAGTATTTTTCCCACATTTAGTTTGTCATTTATTTACTTATAATATGCCTTATAATATATTAATAATAATGTGGATTCGGCCATCATTGTACCTAGCGATAGTCGTATCGGTGAACGGGCTGATAGCGAAGAGCCTCGACCAACATCTCAAGAGGCTCTCGCTAGGTGGATGGATCAAGGGTCTGATACAGAAAGCAGTACTCCTCGGCACGGCACGCATAGTGAGGAGGTTCCTGTCTCTGTGTCCCTAACCACCGGCAGCTTGGATCCTGCTTCCACTGCCGGCGGCACACATTACCTAATTTATCTGCCGCCAAATGGTAGTTAGTGTTCAGCACTACCGTGTTCCGGTTAGATGGTAATGTATGGCTCCATTATAACTACCACAGAGACAACAACTGAGGTTTCAGGAGTGGTAATGCATCTGCATTTTGACGTTTGGTCTTTGCGTAAGTGTCTACACGCTGCAGTCATAACTTAACATAAATGTGAACTGCATGCCACTTACATTAAAAAAACGCATTAAAACAAGCCTTATTCAAATATACTAAGGGTGGGGGAGGAGCTATACATTACGCACAACACTTTTTTTAAGAAATTCTAATGAACAATTTGGCTTCTGGCGACACTCGAACTCGCGACTACTGTCTAATCTACTATAGTCCACTCTCGGCATACGGACTGGCAATCACAGTTCGGCCAGAGAATATGTAATACGTAGTATTGACTTTTCGGTTCGGCAGTATTATCGCGGGATGCTGCTGCCTATCCCTCGTTACTGTAGTTACTGCCGCCTGTTAGAATGGTTTTCTAAGGGAAGAATTCTCCTTCACTAGTGGACAGTAGGATCGTCACGATCCGACACCCTAACTTTCATTTGATACATATATAAAAAGTAATGTGCGCTTAAGGGTTTTGACTGAATAATCATCATCCCTCCCTCTGCACGTGAGGCGCAACAGAAGGGGAGGATGGTTCGGGTTTTTTTTTTATGTCTGAAGGTTGAGAGACAAGCAAACGGGCCACCTAATGGAAAGTGGTCACCGTCGCCTATGAACATTTGCAAGGGGAGTTGCCAATGCGCTGCCAGCCCTGAAGGACTATTTTGACGACAGTTTTGAAGAACCCCATATTGTAGCACCTAGAGAAAACCTCAGAGGGTTCGAGGATTACCTCCTTCCCCGGGCCTGTCTGCCCCCGATTCGGGGGCGTGAACCTACTAAAGGATGCGGACACGCATTAAAACTCGTTGATCGAGGTCATACATATTTTTTTAATTTTTTTAATGAGTTTTTTGTATTTTTTCGAGGTTTTTTAAATATTTTTTTTAGTTTGTGGTATACCTATATATTTTTTCTGAATGAAACGCGCATGGCCCGGCGGCTGGTGTAGATCGTAAGCGATCTACTCGGTTAAGCACTACGGGCGCGGTCGGGTAGTGTGATGGGTGACCGCTAGTGGCAAATTAATTGCGCGTTTCCGTGCCTCGGAGGGCACGTTATGCCGTCGGTCCCGTTTGCTATCGATAGATAGATAGCAGTAGTTAAACCTTGTCGGAGGCCTTATGGGCGGATTGTAAACATCCGACAGCGGGTTGGCCCCTAACCCACCCACCTCCACCAATCCACATTGGAGCAGCGTGGTGGAGTAAGCTCCAGGCCTCGCCCCAAAAAGGGGGGAGACTCGTGTCCAGCAGTGGGACGTATAATGGGTTGCCATTTTTATTTATTATTATTATATTTTTACTGGTGGTAGAGTTCCAGTGACGGAGCTCGCGGGCGTAGGCACCATCGCACCACCTAATATACTTGCCGCTAAATGGTAGTGTTCAGCACTACCGTGTTCCGGTCAGGTGGTAATGTACGGCCCTGTATTTTCCGGCACAGACAGGCATAACACCTTAGGCCTCAGGAGTGGTAACGCATATGCATTTTGACCTTGGTTTTTGTGTGGGTGTCTATAGGCTGCAGTCATCACTTAACATCAATGTGAACTGCATGCTTGTTTGCCAATTCATTACATAAAAAACATTTTTTTTTTCTCTCTCCGTCAGCTATTTTTCCTGCGCGCCGCTTAAAATTGATTGAAGATGTTCAGGTTGGCTATAGTGAGGGGCCACACGACCACGTCGTCGCTTTGGCCTAGGCCGGACGGCGCAGAAGCGGTCCCAGGCGACGTCTCCATTCCTGTCCAGGAGGTTGAGCCCGATTGATGGTTCGGGCTCCAACCCTCCCAGTAGTCTGCAGATGGATGGGGCCTGTCAAAAGTAATGTGTGTGTTGATATAGATGACCCGGTTAGTCCAGCGGTGTGAGATGACCATTTGATTAAAAGGGTCGCGGGTTCGATCCTTGCACAGGGACAAATGTTTGTATGGCCTACAGATGTTTGTTTCGGGTCTGGGTTTTTGTGTTTGTGTTGTATGTTTGCAACGGCACCCACGACACATGTTTATACCAAGTGTTGGGCTGTGAGTGTAAACGTATTTTAATTTTTTTTTTTTTTTTTAATTAATGTAAGTGTATGACTGGGCGGCCCAACTTAAGGGTCATAGCTGACTACAGCCACCCGGCACCCGACCAGCATCGCCTCGTATGACGGCGTCCACTCGTTGTTGACGGGTGGTCCACGGGTGAACGACGCTCTTGTGAACCACTCGCGGACCGCACGCGGTACACTTGGGAACAGCGAGTTGGCAATGCAAAGTCAACACAAGACAAGCTAGTGATCACCGAATGGTCCACTCATAGAGCAACGCGGCCCACCGGTCGCGGCGGACCGGAGGGGAGTAGCCATAGCGTGTATTACCGATGCTAAATATTCTGTCATTTTTTGCGGGGGAAAATGCGTGTGATACACACGCACACTACAAAAATCGTCTATTACTACGAAACTCACACCTTGACTTTAACAAAATACAGAAACAGTTTCACGCACACATTTAAACATCTAGGCGATAGGTATAGGCCCATTTGGGCTTGTATTTTGACAGAGGGGAAAGCCTGCATATGGCTACTCCCCTCCGGTGTTGCTCACTTGTGGGTCCACTCGATGTCCGCGCGTGGATTGCGCGCCGCCCGCGCGTTGACGGCTAGCGGTCGAGGCGATACAGAGCGGAGTTGATGTAATGAATTGTAATGAGTGCGGGCCGCTCGAGACGGTCGGGCGCTGGTCGGGTGGCGGGTGGCCGTAGTGAGCTATGACCCTAATACTATGTACCTAACAGGTAAAATAAAAACATAAAACAAACACATTTAAATAACACTAAATTTAAAATAAACTGCCTCGGTAGCCTAGTGGTAACTGGCCACTACTACTACGCTGAGGTCCTGGATTCGATACCCGGGTAGGGGGTTATCAGAGATAATGGTATAAAGTCCTTTGTCTCTTTTTCTATAAGGATTATTCCATTTTCTGGAAATTTTCAAGTACCTCGAAGTTTGGTATTGGACCCGGAGATGTCAACAGCCTCGCCACCTGTATACATGGGCCAAAAACGTAACCGGCGAATCGTGGGTGTTTGCATGTATGCTTGAATCACAGGCTTGAATGCATTAATTTACCTCTGCTTACCTCTTCGGGGATTACAGGCGTGAAGTTACGTTTTGAAGTTATGTTTTAAATTTAAAATAAAAGACTCTATTGACACATTTAAAAGGGTATTTGTAATATAAATAAATAAATTATACCAAACACTTTTAACCATGTCACAATAAGATAGTATCATAGATCAATTAGCTATGATAGCTATCGTTTATACAGCGTATCTTGACAGATCTGTCAAAATTGACAACATTGACATGTGTCGTGACAGATAAGTGCAAGTCATGCGTCGGAAAAAAAAAACAATAGAGAAGTATTGAACAGGAATCTTTCGTTAGCAAAGGGGTTGATTCATGTCGTGAAACTCATTTGTTTATATTTTCAAATATTTAGTTAAATTCGAGAAATAAATAAATATTTTATTTTAATTTTATTTCTAACTAGTAGTTCCTGAGATTAGCGAGTTCAAACAAACAAACAAACTCTTCAGCTTCATAATATTAGTATAGATTATTTGGATGAAATCTGAGGCTTTGTAAAAAGAGCAACTCACTGAGTTTGTCGCTAAAACTCGAGAACGGCTTTACCAATTTGGCTAATTTTTGTTTTGAGTGTGGAAGTTCAGGTAAGGTTTAAAAGGTAAGAAAATATGAAGAAATTGATGGGGAATGGTAAAAAACACAATTTCATTTTCCCATACAAATTTATTCATTCTGAGGCAATACGAAGTTTGACGGTTCATCTAGTTTGAAATAAAATAAAGTAGCAATTAATCATACACTGTTTTTACTGGCGGTAGAGTTCCAGGGTAGGAACTCGAGGGCGTAGGCACCACCGCATTACCTTATCTATCTGCCCCTAAACCGTAGTGTTCAGCACTATCGTGTTCTGGTTTGATGGTAATGTATGGCCTTAACTAAGGTCTCAGGGGTGGCAACGCATCTGCATTTTGACATCTGGTCTGTGTGTGTCTAGGCTGCAGTCATCACTTAACATCAATGTGAACTGTATGCTTGTTTGCCACCTTCATTACATAAAAACCCGTCAAGTGCATATCGGGCCACGGGCATAGAAGGGTTCCATAGTTTTTAAGTTTGAATAATGTATTGAAAAAAAATATATTTTCTTTGGAGTTGTTCGTTTTTGGGTAAAATACATTTGGTCGACTATTTCTCGCAAAGTTGTAAATCCAACTTAAGTATGATAGATTTTTTTATTTTTAAAGAAAAATGGAAAGAAAAATTTGACTTCAGGCGAGGCTCGAACTCACGACCTACTGGGAATCTAGTCCAGCCGCTCTTCCAATTGAGCTACTGAAGCCCTGCCCGATTTGTCAAATCTTTCCTTCACATCTATTCCATTGCTTTATGGTAGCAGCAGCGCCATCTATTACCAACTATGCTAGTTAGGCAACCGATATAATAGACTTTTCAGTTAATTGAATATCGTAAAGAAGTCGCTTTTACCCTTAATAATTGTTTTATATTATTTCGCATTAACACATGCTTGTGAAATATATTTTTTATTTTTAAAGAAAAATGGAAAGAAAAATTTGACTTTCGTCAAATTTTAAGATTATTAAGTATGATAGTTTTCCTTTCAATTTCTTTACATATACCTAGCTGCTATTGCCGTAGCGTTTGAATTTCTAACAACAGCCGTTTAATTGGTTGGTGGACAACACTTGACTCTACCGAAAATTGGCACTTTAAATCTTAATAAGTCACGAACAGTTAACTAAATCAAAAATGATATTTGCACATTTCTAACATTTTTGAAAGACCTATCCAACAATAGCCCACACTTCAAAAAAAAAAACGAACATAAAAAATATGTCCGCGTGTTACATGTAGGGGAGGAGGGAGGTACCTTAAATGATTTATTTTTCCATATTACCTATTGTTCTACCACTTTGTCGGCGTGTTTATTGTATACTTGTGCCAAATTTCTAGTTGCCTCTAGTACCAATAGTTTTTGCGGACAGACAGACAGACAGACAGACAGACAGACAGACAGACAGACAGACAGACAGACAGGCAGACAGGCAGACAGACAGACAGACAGACGGACAGACAGGCAGACAGGCAGACAGACATGGTGAAACTATAAGGGTTCCTTGTTTACTACGGAATCCTAAAAATGAGGATCGAACCCGGAACTTCAGGTTAAACACTAAACGGTCCACATCCCTGCCTACTCCATAAATCACATAATACAACATAGTGTGAATTAACATTTAACTATAAAAGATATTGATTATAATCTAAATGGTAAATTGATATATCAAACGCGGGCCACCCGTAAGTTGGGTTTGTTTTTATTTGTGTGTGTGATAGATCGGCGTTCGCCTTGCATGCTGATTGGTCGGTTGTTAGGGTTGTCACATTGAACATATATTTTTATATCAAAAAAATATAGATACGAAAAATGCGTGTGCCAAAAGCCAATAACTAATTTAATTACTTAACTTCACGCTTGAAGTCCCTGAAGAGGTAGGCAGAAGTAAATGCATGCATTCAAACAATAATATGAGAGAAGCCATTCAAGCATACATGCATTCGCCGGTTTCGTTTTGGCCCATCTAACAGATGGTGAGCCTGTTTACGTCTCCGGGCACATTACCAAACTCTGGTTATGTGCCCGGAGGTACTGGGAATCTGAAAAGTAATGATAACGTCAATCGTGACATAAGCTGTCATCTATCTACGAGTCTACGTTCGGATACATGCAACAGCATTTAAAATTATAATCACAACTTTTTTAACAATGTGAAGATCTATTTAAAAAATCTCTATAGAACCTCTGAACGGAATAAACTGTATCCTATGTGTAACAGGCATATATACTCTACCTGTGTACAAAATTTCATCGAAATACGTCCAGCCGCATTACCGTTATTGAGTAACAAACAAACAGACATCCATTCTTTCACATTTATAATATTAATTAGGATTACATAACAACCCTACTGCAATGATTGGCTGGCGCCTTGCACATTCTATTTTCAAAATTCCTCCCGGTATTGATTTTGTTCGATCGCTTTTAACTAATTACAAAATTAACTTTGCGTTTCACAAATGAATTGTTAATTAATTACGAACTCTATTAGTACGAATATAAAGTCTAATTAATATTATTTTGTATGTGAAATAAGTCAGTTGAGTAGTTCGAAATGTATGTTGTTCCTAATGACACATATTAAGTCTAAATGACGTCATTTATTACTTTTAAAAAGTTAACTTGTAAGAAATTGGACACACCTATTCAGCCTAGATTAGATTTTATATTTAGTACCAATTTAATTTTATAATATTTTATGTTGAATTTCAGAGGAGTTTTGGCGGGAACCTTGAAAGAGGTGTATGGTGCTCTTATTTTATTTCACTTTCTTGGTGTATTTTTAAGTTATATTAATTGGTGGCATTTTGTTTGATATAGGTTTATTACAGTGCCCGTGTATAGTGAAATAGAATAACAGTGCGAAAATACGACCTTTCAGGTTGCCTCCAAAACTACATTGTAAATGTTCTGGTAAAGTAGCCATCGCTTTACTCGAATAACTTGATTGTAACTCACTTGACTGACATATTATACTTGATAACTTATGTACTTGATACTTACATATTATACTTGATGACTATATTATACTAACTTTTACGCTGCATATAAATATGAAATATCGTTTTACTTGACACTGGCAATATGCGTAATAGCGATGCCATAATAACAAAAAAAAAAATATATATTTTATGTACAGTTTATAAATTATAATTTGGAGTTTTGGCGGGAACCTTGAAAGAGGCGTATGGTGCTCTTATTTTATTTCACTGCTTGGTGTAGTTTTAAGTTATATTGAATAAAATTGGTGGCATTTTGTTTGATATAGGTTTATTACAGTGCCCGTGTATAGTGAAATAGAATAACAGTGCGAAAACACGACCTTTCAGGTTGCCTCCAAAACTACATTGTAAATGTTCTGGTAAAGTAGCCATCGCTTTACTCGAATAGCTTGATTGTAACTCACTTGACTGACATATTATACTTGATAACTTATATACTTGATACTTACATATTATACTTGATGACTATAATAAACTAACTTTTACGCTGCATAAATATGAAATATCGTTTTACTTGACACTGGCAATATGCGTAATAGCGATACCATATTAACAAAAAAAAAAAAATATATATATATATAATTTAAATGAAATTATCATTTTAGAAAACTTGTAACGTATCTTGATGTTACCCTCTAAAATGGTCGAGGAGGGCAGTGGCTGTCACATGCGTTATACTCGTTAACGGGTGCTGTTGGTGGGGACTGGTCTGTTCTGGTTTGCAGGAGGTACATCTCATTTAGCCGATAGCATTTTATTTGAATCTATGCTATGGACGTTCACATTATTTGATTTTCATGATAATCTGTGCTAGATTTTAAGCTCTAGTGTGTATCGTTGGATAGGTCTTTCAAAAATATTAAGGGTGTGCTAAAATAATTTTTCGATTTAGTTAACTGTTTGTGACTTATTAAAAGCTTTAATGTGCCAATTTTCGTTAGAGTCAAGTGTCCCACCCCTCTACCAACTAAACGGTTGTTGTTAGAAATCCAAACTTTTCGGCAATAGTAGCTACATAGGTATAACGAAATTGAAAGGAAAACTATCACACTAAGGTTGGGTTTACTAGTTTGCGAGCTGCGAGCACTTATTAGTCGACCAAATGTAATAATTTTTTGAGCAACTCCATAGAAAATATTTTTTTTTTTATTGCATTAATCAAACCTAAAAGCTACGAAACCCTACGCTACGTTTGGCCCGACACGCACTTGACCGGTTTTTACATAAATTATTTACTGGTACAGTCATACCTAGTATAAACGAAAACATTAAAATATATCAGTTTCTTAAATTAATTATGTTGCATTCAGAAGCAATGGTATTATACCTATTTACCGAGATTCGTAATCTTATTTAAAAGGTCAATTGCATTATTATTATAATCATAGGTACAAAGAAAAATTACGCAAAAAATATTTAGGGTTAATAAAATAGGTACGTCAGGATGGAATAAGCTTTTTCTGACCCCCTATTTAGCTTTATACCCCCTATTGTCGCGCTGTGTTACACGAACTGTAACTTCCCCCTACAAATATTACATCACAAAAACTAAGACCCCTCTGAATCTGATAATTTCAATGAATAGTACAAAAATAATACAAACATAGAGAATTAAAAATATTTATTTAGTTTTTATAATAAAAACAATAAATTTATTTTATACCGAATATTTTAAATTTGTCACGCTCAACGGTGGTAGAGCTCCAGTGAGGGAGCTCGCGGGCGTAGGCACCACTTAATTACATAGTATACTTGCCGCTAAATGGTAGTGTTCAGCACTATCGTGTTCCGGTCAGGTGTAGGTACTGTACGGCCCTGTAATTTCCGGCTCAGAGGCATAACACCTTAGGCCTCAGGAGTGGCAACGCATCTGCATTTTAACCTCTGGTCATTGTGATGACTGCAGCCTATAGACACCCAGTCTATAGGCTGCAGTCATCACATAACATCAATGTAAACTGCATGCTGTGTTTGCCACTTTTATTACATAAAAAAAAAAACGATACCTTTTCCTCCCTTGTATGGGAACGTACCTATTTTATAAACGGCTCCTTTACCAGAACACAACTTAACCACTGCGGCTTAAAACCTATTTAGTGTTAGTCTGCGTGTGGTCTGAAAATCCTAGAAGTCTTACCGCACTGACATCCAAATTAAAATGAACTGTTGTTTCATTGTAACTACAAGAGACCACGGACCCAACTAAAGTGGACGATATTTCAGTTACCAATTTAAAAAGACCTGTTTTAATTCTCAGCTTCCCAGAAAAGATAGGTCGAAAGATACTGGGCGTTTTGTAAGCCATCAAAAATAGTTTGAGCTACGTTTTCTTGTTGCGTACAAGAAAAAATAGTGCAAGATATATTGGATGAATCGTCCACTTAAAAAAGACCTAGCGTTAAGAACGAAATGTTGGTATGAGGGTTTCCACCTTAATTGGCCAATAAGTCCATCTCTCGACGTGGGTGGGCCGCCATATTTATCTTGACGTCAAAAGGTCATTCACCCATTCGATATTATGTTATTCCTTCACACCTGTGTTTAGGCACTTTTTTTTAGTATTTTTACAGTTGTTTTATACATTTTTTATTTTGTTTGTTTTATTTTTAAATAGCATTATTGTCTCAATAAACTTTATTTTTGGATTTTCTAAGTAATGTGGCGTTAAATTAAGCGCTCTATTGAAATTTAAACCCCCTTATTCATAAACGTATTTTAGCTAAAGTGTTGCTAATCTCTCCTTTGTCTTTTTCTATTCTGCACATTTGGCAATGCAACTGACAAAGACAAAGCATTCTATAGCTAAAACGTATCTAATGTACGTTTATGAATAAGGGGGAAAGTGTATTGTCGATTCGGAAACTATTTCACTTGAATTGAATTTTGAAGACTGCTTACTGAACTTGGGGTCTTTTTATTTATTAAAACTATAACTCTAGAATTATTAGAGACTAATGGTGAGATTCACAGACCGCCCTACGACTTTACTTTGAGCAAAGTATGCTTAGAACTGTCAGAAATGTATGGGTTTTGACAGTTCGAAGCGTACTTTGCTCGAAAGTAAAGTCGTAGTGCGGTCTGTGAATCTCGCCCTAAGTTACGGCAGAGAATATGTAATAATACTACGTATAGAATGGACACTTCGACGTCCCGCCTGATTTCCCCGCATCACCCAACCTCCTCGCCTCTTATGGGCGACAGTTGGTATTTTCTACGTGCTACGCAAACAGGTGCACGTGTAAATACACGTCACTGATTGATGTCTGTGTAATAGAGACCAAATTAAGCGTTTGTATGGCATTTTGGCTCAGTGTCCGCGGTGTGGTTACGGCACGCTAGCAATGGCAATAAAGCTATTTCTCGTTACATAAGCGTGTGAATTTATAGCCTTACTGTCAAATACTCAAACGTCATTTAAATCTAAGTGGGACTTATAAGTCTTCTGTCTTTATAAAACCCGTTGAAACGATAGAGATAGCGCAAATTTGAGAGTTGTTTATAATTGAATGACGTTTGAATATTCGGCCCTTAGCATTCTATTCGATATTGCTATGCTATTTGCTAATATGGTAATATATAATACCTTAAGATTTCTTAATATGAAGTTTTCTTAAGATTTCTTATCAATTCTCTCTCGTTAATATGCAAGTTAATTAATTTTAAAGGGTGCCACAATCATTATTATTAAAAAATTCACGCATTATTTCAATATACGATCCTAAATTCAAACAAATCGAAGATAATCTATACTAATATTATAAAGCTGAAGAGTTTGTTTGTTTGTTTGTTCACTCTAATCTCGGGAACTACGTAATCTACGGGAATCGGACCAGATTTGAAAAATTTATTTCAGTGTTAGATAACCCATTTATCGAGGAAGGCTTTAGGCTATATAATATCACGCTAAAATGATTAGGAGAGGGTAGGTAACATTGCAACCTCGCGAAGCCGCCCGCGGGCCGCTAGTATCAAAATAATTTCGAATTAGCGTTTTACATTTCGCAGAATTTCACAACTTCATTTAATTTACGAAATGCTAATACAGATTTTTTGTATG
The DNA here is from genome assembly GCA_036365455.1 of Macrosoma leucophasiata. NCBI lineage: Eukaryota > Metazoa > Arthropoda > Insecta > Lepidoptera > Hedylidae > Macrosoma > Macrosoma leucophasiata. Next base: position 8,228,872 of record JAWQUS010000015.1, read on the forward strand.
TCATGGAAGTGGGAAACAAGCATGCAGTTCACATTGATGTTAAGTGATGACTGCAGCCTATAGACACTTACACAAAGACCAAGGTCAAAATGCAGATGCGTTACCACTCCTGAAGCCTAAGGTGCTATGCTTCTGTGCCGGAAATTACAGGGCCGTACCATTACCACCTGACCGGAACACGATAATGCTGAACACTACCATTTAGCGGCAAGTATACCTATTAGGTAATGCGGTGGTGCATACGCCCGCGAGCTTTGAGTTTCAGTTTTGAGTTTGACCGGAACACGATAGTGTTGAACACTACCATTTGGCGGCAGATAGGTTAGGTCATACGGGGAGGCCTACGCCTTCGAGCTCCTACACTAGAGCTCTACCACCAGTACATCCTGTGAGATATTTATATCTTCGAATTTTATCACTCTTCTACCACCAAGTCCATGTCACCCTAATATTCAACTCTTATGTTCCACGTCTCAATACAGAAGTGTAATGATCAAATTAAATTTCCAAATAAAGGGTGTTAACATCCCTCGATTACTGTATAAAAATAACCGTGCAACTTATATTCAGTTGCGAGAGGAATTTGGGGCACCCCTTCTCAGTTGAATAGCGAGGTTACATGCTGTTAGCTAAAAAAAACTTCCGACGAATTGAAAATCGCAATCTTTTATTAAAATCGCTTAAAAAAATAAAAAAACTACATTATAATGGCAACCCTTGATACGTCCTGCTGCTGGGCACGAGTCTCCCCGTTCTTGGGAGGAGGCCTGGCTTACTCCACCACGCTGCTCCAATGCGGGTTGGTGCAGATAATGGTGAGTGGCCAACCCGCTGTCGGATGTTTTTAAACGCCCATAAGGCCTCCGACAAGGTTTAACGACTGCTATCTATCGAAAGTAACCGGGACCGACGGCTTTACGTGCCCTCTAAAGCACGGAAACGCGTATTTTTTAATGTTCACCACTAGTGGTCACCGTTTACACACCCGACCGCACCCGTTTCACTTAACGGAGTACCAGCCAGTCACCGATGGTTGACTGGTAGAGAATGGTTTTAGAGTTAAATCCGTCATTTGTTCCAGTTTTAATATTGTGACAATCCAATGATAATCTTTATATATAAAAATAAATTGCTGTTCGTTAGTCTCGCTAAAACTCGAGAACGGCTGGACCAATTTGGCTAATTTTGGAAGTCCAGAGAAGGTTTAAAAGCTAAGAAAATATAAAGGAATTGAAGGGAAATAGTAAAAACCACAATTTCATTTTCCCATACAAATAGTCCGTATCTACGAAACCTTTGACACATTGTGAGGCAATACGAAGTTTGCCGGGTCAGCTAGTAAAGAATAAATGAATACATACATGCATGTCTTGAAAATTAACAAGGCAAAAGACACACCTTTTATATCCACGGATATCCGCGGATACGGATCCCGATACGTACGTATGGAACGAGAAAAAAATTTGTATCTTCTGTTTTTTTTTTAAATCGCTATCGTCATGTAATTCTGCCCTTACACCTTGGCACGCGGAACGCGAGGCGTTGGACGTTTCAAATTAACTGTGTTTTTTACACGAGCGATTTTATTGCTTCCAATCGATTCGTGGGGGTGGGTACGATTTTATTTGAACGTATGTTGAATAATTTTAGTTATACAGTACTAGGTGAAGCCTCTCAATGTTGCTAATTCATTATTTTGTCCCTCTGGGTTGAATGCCTAATGGCTGATGTGTATCGCTAGCACTAATTGTACGGCCCTGTAATTTCCGGCACAGAGGCATAAGACCTTAGGCCTCAGGAGTGGTAACGCATGTGGGTGTCTATAGGCTGCAGTCATCACTTAACATCAATGTGAACTGCATGCTTGTTTACCACTGCCATTACATAAAAAAAAAAAATTTATTTGCCGAGCTTCCAAAAAAATTTTGACTTGACCTAATGAGAATTAGCACTACCATGACTGGCCGAATATTTAAAGGAAAAAAGTTTATTTGAAATATTCGAAAACAAATAAACAAATGACGATTTTTTTTTCATTACTCTCTTACCTTATCAACTGTGAACACACGATCTTATAATAATTAAAAATCTATGAATTTGCAGTGAGTTAACCTAATTCCGAAGTTATCGAAGTAATCGGACCCTCCGAATAAGCTGGTGGAGATCAATTTATGGTCGAAGAAGACGCCGGCGTCGAGAAGTAAACACCAAACCTGACCACGTGCGTCGTCAAGTACAATGACCAAATCTGCGGTACCTCGGTACAGTCTTCAATTTGGTGAGTGGCTTGCACGTTTGTTAATGGGGTGTTTGATCCGGAGGGATAGGTGATTTGGTGCCGAAGTTTTGGGAGTAATCATTATACTATACCCAGGATTTATAATCGGACTTGGTGTGAACTATTTACACGTCCCACCAGATGTGACGATTCCATCCCCCCTTTAGTGAAGGGGAATTCTACCGCTAGCGTTAGTAAGACAACCGAACAATTGCCAAATATAATAACGCGGAATGGGCAGCAACATCGCACGATAAAACTACCGCCTATGCGATCCGTCCGCCAAGCATTTTTTTTAAAGCAATGGATGTGGCAAACAAGCATGCAGTTCACATTGATGTTAAGTGATGACTGCAGCCTATAGACACTCACACAAAGACCAAGGTCAAAATGCAGATGCGTTACCACTCCTGAGGCCTAAGATGTTATGTCTCTGTGCCGGAAATTACAGGGCCGTACATTACCACCTGACCGGAACACGATAGTACTGAACATTACCATTTAGCGGCAAGTGTATTCGGTAATGCGGTGGTGCCTACGCCCGCGAGCTCCGTCACTAGAGCTGACAGCTACAATAGCTATGTAATAATACTAAGTATAGAATGGACCACTGGAATGGACACTTCGTCGACGTCCCGCCCGATTTCCCCGCCTCACCCAACCTCCTCCCTTCTTATGGGCGACGTTTGGTGTTCTCTACGTGCTACGCACTCAGGTGCACGTGTAAATAAATATACGTCACTGATTAATGTCTGTGTAATAGAGACCAAATTAAGCGTTTGTATGGAATTTTGGCGGAGTGTCCGCGGTGTGACTTGAGCACTACTACCAGTAGAAATCTCTACTGATATCTGGTCTCATGTCGATGTTTATACGTTACCGGATTACTTACCATCAATGTAAACTGTATGCTTTGTTTCTCACTTAATGACCCACAAAAAGAACATCCATTTTTCCGTTCCAATTTAAACAAATTGAAGGACTTGCCTCAAAATAAAGATCAAAATAAAATACAGATGTAAGTTAAAAAATGTAATTATCTAACACCCTTTAAAAAAACTAAATTAAAGTGACAATCGAAGGGATGCCCGATTCGAGATGCTTCCGCAAAAATTCCAATAAAATCTTTCTTCCCCTATCCTTGTGACAGTTCATTTGAAAGTTAAGGGGTGGCGGAGAAAGGCGTTTACATCTGTTTTCTTGTAGCTATGATTATATTGAAATAAAATGTATTTTATTTAAGACTCGCTGACTGGATAGCCGTCGTTCTGTCATACATTAAATGTTGAAGCCATTGCCTTACAAATATTTAAAAAAAATAAGCGACTCACATCATGTGCCACCAACTTATCTCTGAAATGGCAAAAAAAGGAACTAAAGCCGCCATGTTGAAGTGTCATTTTTTTTTTTTTTGTTGTTATGGCATCGCTATTACGCATATTGCCAGTGTCAAGTAAAACGATATTTCATATTTATTTAAGCATCGTAAAAGTTAGTATAATATAGTCATCAAGTATAATATGTAAGTATCAAGAATATAAGTTATCAAGTATAATATGTTAGTTAAGTGAGTTACAATCAAGTTATTCGAGTAAAGCGATGGCTACTTTACCAGAACATTAACAATGAAGTTTTGGAGGCAACCTGAAAGGTCGTGTTTTCGCACTGTTATTCTATTTCACTATACACGGGCACTGTAATAAACTTATATCAAACAAAATGCCACCAACTTTATTCAATATAACTTAAAAATACACCAAGAAAATTATATAAAATAAGAGTACCATACGCCTCTTTCAAGGTTCCCGCCAAAACTCCTGAAGTGTCATTGGATTGTCAGTGTCTACTACTTTCGTGTGCTGTGTTTGTTTTATTGCTATATTTCTTGATTTTAACTGTTGAATATGCCGAAAGCTATGAAAAGTGATACCCGGAATATTATTCTAAAGGTTAAATCCTTTTTTGAAGAAGAATCTCGACAGCAGGCTCCCTTAATTCCATTTAGTCAAATATACAATCGAATCGCGGCAGCTACAGGTCAGTGTTGCCAGTTCTTATCACACAAATTACCCAATTTTAATAAGTCTGTTGAAGACTACTTGTGTTCGTTCTTGATTATAATGAAACTCTTCAGAAGGTTGTAGTAGAATATATTTTTACACAAAAAACAGCACAATTTATACAAAAAAGGGAAATAAGAAAAACCAATAAAATAACAGATAAATAATTAACAACCAATAGGATTTTAGATAATTGATAATGCTATCTCAATTTCTGTCTCTTTTCCGGCACGTGTCGATTTATCGGTCAAGGTCAGCGCGGGAGCAATGCGCGCATGCGCGATACGTTCGAAGTTCGGTGAACTCCAGTGCGCATGCGCCAGTCGTCGGTATAAGTATGTGCGGCGCTCGCTGGCTCGCTCTTTCGCTCGGGGCTCGCAAGATGAATGCACGCGCCGCGGGAGCTCGCCGGCTGACGACGCGTGCCGAAGATGTAGACTGAAGCGGAGACTGATGTGGCTATGAGTTCAAGCTGGATCTGAAGTCGTGCGGTGAGTATTGAAGTGGAGACGTCGAAGACTGAAGATGTTAGAGCGTGGTTGCAGATGAAGAGCTCTAACAGCTCTTTTCAGAGCTACCATCCTGTCTCTGTCGAACGTCATCTGTACAGCATATAGTTCTTTTAAGAACTTTCCTGTCTCTTGTGCGTCAATGCGTGCTGTACTGAAACAGTTCTTTTAGGAACTATTTCGTCACCGTTTCTACTGTTAGTGGCTGCTACAGTAACCCCCCTCAAGTGAAACGTACCGGCAGTTTGACAGCTCGGCCTCGACTTGTCACTCGGTGGGTCGATTGCTGTGATGTGCTCGAAGTGCTCGGTAACTGATCTTGAGGTATAGGTATAAGGTTTTGAGGTAAAGGTAAAAGGTTTTCACGTAAAGGTATGTGGTTCTGAGGTAAAGGTTTTTGAGGTAAGTGGACTTGTGGTAAAGGTAAGTTTTCAATGTCTTCCACAACATAGGCAGGCTTGAGTCTGTCGATAGATATGTTGGTTTGACGCTCAGGTAACTGGATCGTAAACACTTTGTCTGTGCGATTTACGACCTTGTAGGGACCTTCATAGGGTGTTTGAAGCGGTGTGCGTATCGCGTCGACTCTAATAAACACATGACTGCAGGTATGTAGGTCTTGATGAACGAAAATGTGTTTATTGTTTCGTGCGTTACGTTGTTGCGGTCGATTTTGCGCGATGATTTCTCGTAGGTTTTGCACGTAGCCGTAGTCCATTGATGTAGGCGTGGTCGATGTGCTTGCCTCGAAGAAATCGCTGGGTAGACGTAGGTTATGTCCGTAGGTTAATTCGGCGGCGCTTACGTCACTATCGGAGCGGAGAGCGGCGCGTAAACCGAACATTACGGTCGGCAGTGTTTGATTCCAGGAACTTCGCGCGTCTGATAATTTGGCGCGTAAAGATGATTTTAGCGTGCGATGCCATCTTTTGACGATTCCGTTGCTCTGCGGGTGATACGGAGTTGTTCGTATTCTGTTTACTCCCATTATTTTCATTAGGTTTGTAAACAAATTACTCTCGAATTGTCTTCCTTGATCCGTAGTTATTGTTGTAGGGCATCCAAATCGACAAATCCAATTGTTGTATATAACTTCGGCGACTGTTTCGGCGGTGATGTCGGTAGTAGGTATAGCTTCGGGCCATCGGGTGTGTCGGTCGATCATTGTTACTAGGTAGCGATGTCCTTGAGCGGTCGTAGGTAGCGGTCCTACGATGTCGGCGTGAATGTGAGTGAATCGCTCGGTTGGCGGGAAAGTTCCGATCTCGCTGTGGGTGTGACGATGTATTTTGCTTTTCTGGCAATTTATACATTGCTTCGTCCACGTTCCGATGTCGTTGTTCATTGCCGGCCAAAAGTATTTTCTCGTAATAAGTTTCCGTGTTGTTCTCATTCCGGGATGACTTATGTTGTGTATACTGTTGAATACTTCTTGGCGATATTCGGTAGGTATGTACGGTCGCACGTATGTAGTGGAGGTGTCGCAGTATAGTTCGATGTTGGTATTTGGTATACTGATTTTTTTAATGCATAGGTTTGGTTGTTGCATTAATTGTTGGATGCTCGGATCTTTTTCTTGTGATTTTGCAATCTCTTCGTAGTTGATGGATGATGGACAGGATATGGCTTCGATGCGGCTGAGAGCGTCGGCACAAACGTTTTCTGATCCGGATACGTGTCTGATATCCGTGGTGAATTCGCTGATGAAGAGTAGTTGTCGCGTTCGCCGTGGCGTCTCGGTGTTACTCTGCGTTTTGTTCATCGCGAATGTCAGCGGTTTGTGGTCGGTGAAAATGATGAGTGGTCGCCCTTCGAAGATTTTACGGAAGTGAGTAACTGCCATATGTATAGCTAGTAACTCGCGATCGTAGGTAGAGTACTTCTGTTGCGCATCGGAAAATTTCTTCGAAAAATATCCAAGTGGTTGCCATGTGTTGTTTATGTATTGTTGAAGAACTGCTCCTGCGGCCTTGTCTGAGGCGTCGCTGAATATTGCGAGAGTGGCGTGGTGAGACGGGTGAGCGAGTAAAGCTGCGTTACTGATGCTGACTTTACATGCGTCAAATGCTTGATTCGCGGCGTCGGTCCACTCGATGACTGTCTTATCGCGCTTCTTTGCATCGTGTAGGTATGCGTTCAGCGGAGCTTGTAATAAAGCGGCGTTAGGTATGTGATCGCGATAGAAGTTCAGCATGCCGAGGAAGCGTCGTAGTTCTTCGATTGTCTTTGGCTTGGTGTATTTAAGGATGGCTTCGACCTTTTCTTCAGGTGGTTTGATGCCTTCGTTTGACACGATGTAGCCGAGGAATTTGACTTGCGGCTGACCGAGAACACACTTGGCGGGATTGATTGTGATGCCGTTTTCTTCCAATCGTGACAGTACGGTGTTGAGGTGCTCTCGGTGTTCCGTTTCATTGGTTGAGGCGATCAGGACGTCGTCGATAAACGGGAAAACGTAGTCGAGTCCACGCAGTACTTCGTGTATATATCGTTGAAAAGTTTGGCCTGCGTTCTTCAAGCCGGGACACATGCGTGGGAATTCGAATAAACCGAATGGTGTAATGATAGCGGTTTTTTCGATATCTTGCTCTCGGACTATGATCTGGGCGTATGCGCGGTTCAGGTCAATTGTCGAAAATACGTTTTTTCCGGAGAGGTGGTAGGTGAAGTCCTTGATTCTGGGAACTGGGTAGCGATCGGGTGTTGTAATCGTATTGAGGCGGCGATAGTCACCACACACTCGTATATCTCCATTTTTCTTCGGTACTATATGTAGTGGTGATGACCATGGGCTCTTGCTGGGACGACATAGACCTTGTTGCATCATGTTCTCAAATTCTTTTCGAACGGTTTCGTATCAATGCGGAGGTATCGGACGGGCACGGCAGTGTACTGGTTGTCCGGTGGTTTCGATGTAGTGCTCGACGTTGATTTTCGAATTCAGATTCATTGAAGTGAGTCGCGTAGTGCCAGGGTATTTCGCAAGTATGTCATGGTAGGACTCGCGGATGTCGATACTGCGTATTGTAGGTATGTTTGTAGACATTAGTGGAGCGGCGACTTGTAGGTTTGTGACGCCATCAATCAATCTTCGATGTTTGATGTCTACGATCAATTGATGGTGGTTGAGGAAATCGGCTCCAAGTATCGGTTTCGACACGTCGGCGATGATGAATTTCCATTTGTATGGTCGTCGTAAATTCAGGTCAAGTTCGAGCGTTTTCTCTCCGTAGGTATTTATCGTTGTGTTGTTTGCTGCGTACAACTTGAATGGGAGCGGCGTTGGTGTCTGGCCTTGCTTCCTTGGTAGCACGGATATGTTAGCCCCAGTGTCTACCAAGAAGGAGTAATTCGTCTTCCGGTCACGGACGAATAGGCGGTATGATGAGTTGGGAACGCCGGTATCCGCCTCTGCCAACGTTCGTTCTAGTTTTCCGACTGTTGCTTGTAGGTACATGGTGTAGTGCATCGTCTCGCTTGACTACCGAAGCGTCGATGGTAGTAACAGTGTGCCGGAGAGTCAGTGGGCGTCCGGGAACGCTGACGAGAGGTGCTTCGTTGGCGGGAGCGCTGGCGGTACCGGTGCATGTTGTTGTTATTGTGGTACGACGGTCTTGTTTTTAGCTCGTTTATTTCCATGGTCAACTTGCAGATCTCGTCGATGAGGAATTGGGTGTCGGCTTGACTGGTTGGTGCTGGGGTAGGTGGTGATGGTGGTTGCACGGAGATAGCGGCGACATCGTGGGTTTGCTCGAGCATAGTGTCGGCGAGCAAAGCTAGCTCTTCTAGAGTTGTTGGGTGGCTAAATGTTTCGCTGACGGCGAGGACAGATCGGACGTGGGCTGGGAGGAGTTTGGTCCACATCATGCGCAGCGTTGTGTCGGTGACCTTGTCCTTCGCTAGCATACGCATACGTCGTAGTAGGTGGGTGGGCTTCTGGTCACCGAGCTCCATTTCAGCCAGTAGTTTTTGTAGCTGCCGGCTATCTGATTCCTCATAAACGGAGATCAGTCGCTTCTTGATGGCCTGATATTGCTCGTCCCGTGGTGTGTTGCAGAGGATGTCGGCGATCTGCTCAACGTCCCCTTTATCGAGCTGGACGAGGACCATCTGCGTGAGCTGGGCGGTACTTCTTTTTAGGTCTTCAGTGGCGGTCTCGAAATTTATGTACCACAGCCGTGGATTGTCGCGCCAGAATGGGGGTATGCGCATGGACAGCGCTATGCCATCGGCGTGTGGTGCGTGAGACGTCGTTGGTGTGGCGGCTTCATGGAGGCGTCCTGGGACGAGTGGCTGGGTGGGTTCCATGACGGTGTTGTGTGGATGGGCAGCCGGACAGGGATTCGCCTTCCTTTTTTTTCTTTGCAGGCTGTATGCAGTAAGTCGCTATACAGCCGGGCAGAGCTTCGCCTTTTTTGACGTGTGCAGGTCGCTGGGCAGGCTGGCAGGGATTGGCCTGGTTTTCTTTAGATCCTCCTTGGTATCACGTCGGCGTCACCACTGTTGAAGACTACTTGTGTTCGTTCTTGATTATAATGAAACTCTTCAGAAGGTTGTAGTAGAATATATTTTTACACAAAAAACAGCACAATTTATACAAAAAAGGGAAATAAGAAAAACCAATAAAATAACAGATAAATAATTAACAACCAATAGGATTTTAGATAATTGATAATGCTATCTCAATTTCTGTCTCTTTTCCGGCACGTGTCGATTTATCGGTCAAGGTCAGCGCGGGAGCAATGCGCGCATGCGCGATACGTTCGAAGTTCGGTGAACTCCAGTGCGCATGCGCCAGTCGTCGGTATAAGTATGTGCGGCGCTCGCTGGCTCGCTCTTTCGCTCGGGGCTCGCAAGATGAATGCACGCGCCGCGGGAGCTCGCCGGCTGACGACGCGTGCCGAAGATGTAGACTGAAGCGGAGACTGATGTGGCTATGAGTTCAAGCTGGATCTGAAGTCGTGCGGTGAGTATTGAAGTGGAGACGTCGAAGACTGAAGATGTTAGAGCGTGGTTGCAGATGAAGAGCTCTAACAGCTCTTTTCAGAGCTACCATCCTGTCTCTGTCGAACGTCATCTGTACAGCATATAGTTCTTTTAAGAACTTTCCTGTCTCTTGTGCGTCAATGCGTGCTGTACTGAAACAGTTCTTTTAGGAACTATTTCGTCACCGTTTCTACTGTTAGTGGCTGCTACAAGTCAGTTAAATTGATACAATATCTACTTACCTAAATTTAATTTACGGAATATTCTTCATATTTTTAATTTACGATAGCAGCTTTGGCTTGATTTTTATTTGAACAACTTGAAGTAATCTGTATTTACGATTACGTTTTTAAATGAGTAATAATAATAGTTTCTTTTTTCTACCCTATCTTTGGAGTGAGCCAGCTGACCTGCTACATGTATACTGAATTATTTTATTTTATTACAGGTGTAAGCTTAGGAACAATAACTAATATTGTCAGAGAGGGGCAAGAAGCAGAAAAATCCGATACTAAAATTCGCACACCAGGCAAGAAACGAACACGTAAAAGTGGATTTGTTTTTGTTGATGATTTTGACCAGGGAGTTATTAGACGGAAAGTTCATGAATTTAATTCTGCCAGGAAGGAAGTGCCTACGGTCAATAAGCTTCTAGATGTCTTAAGGACGGGTATAAAATTATACAGGACAGAGAGAAACTCTTCGAAAACTGCTCCATAAATTGGGATTTCGTTTCAAAAAAACGCTGTCTAATCGTAAAGTATTGATGGAGCGCAATGACATATCATCTTGGAGAGATCCTAGATACTTGCATGAAATAGACAAAAATAGTAAGTTGTCTAATCCTAAGCCTTTAATGTATTTAGATGAAACTTATATTCACTCGTCTTATACATCTAACTCATGTTGGCAAGGAGAAGGCGTTGAAGGCGTACTAGAGCCTTTATCAAAAGGGCAAAGATATATAATCGTCCATGCTGGTGGGAATACTGGATTTGTTTAAAATGCACTTTTAGTGTTTAAGTCGAATTCAAAAAGTGGAGACTATCATGACGAATTGAATAGCACAAATTTCAAAAAGTGGTTAATAGAAAAACTATTGCCTAATCAAAAAAAAACATCGATTATAGTAATGAACAATGCTCCCTATCATCGTATTTGCGTTAACAGAGTCCCAAACTCAAATTCATTAAAAAACTAAATCCAATTATGGCTTACGCAAAATAAAATTGATTACGACGAAGGCTTAACAAAACCTCAACTCTTAGAAATAATCAAAAGAAACAGGCCGGAATCCATATATGTCGTCGAAAAGATTTTAGCTGAAAATGGTCATAGATGCTTGTATTTACCCCCTTACCACTGTGATCTTAATCCGATCGAATTAATATGGAGCACAATGAAAAGAAACGTGGCTATAGTAAATATTGATCATAAAAATAAGGAAATCCCTCGCCTTGTCAAAGAAGCATTTGATTCCATTTCAGTTCATGAATGGGTACAACATTGTAAACATGTTCGTAAGTTAGAAGGGGAGTATTTGAAACAAGACTCGTATTTAGATGAACCTTTTATAATTAATGTGGCAAGTGACAGTGAATGCGAAAGTGATTCTGGCACAGAGGCATAACACCTTAGGCCTCAGGAGTAGAACCGCATCTGCATTTTGACCTTGGTCTTTGTGTAAGTGTCTATAGGCTATAGTCATCACTTAATATCAATGTGAACTGCATGCTTGTTTGCCACTTCCATTACATAAAAAAAACACAAGTAAAGTAAACATATTATAGATGTTTACGTAAAGCGAAGTTAAATCAGAAAAATATATAGCCAAACAATGTTTGTTGTGTAGTTAAAAAAAAGCGCATCGTACACAAAACGCCTTATAACTTCGCAATTTTTCGTACTAACTATTCGAACAGTTATGTTTTTAGTGGATACCTACGTCAGAGAATATGTAATAATACTACGTATAGAATTAACACTTCGACGTCCCGCCCAATTACCCCGCATCACCCAACCTCCTTCCCTCTTACGGGCGACGGTTGGTATTCTCTACGTGCTACGCACACAGGAGCACGTGTAAATACACGTCACTGATTGATGACTGTGTAATAGAGACCAAATGAAGCGTTTGTATTGTGTATATTTTGGCAGAGTGTCCGCGGTGTGCCTACGTGTATGATTAGAGAAAATTGTTCTTGGGTTTGCGCGAGCTACAGGTACTCATTGAAATAAAACTAGTTTTCGCATTTATCTGGCGTTTATTAAACAATAGTCAATCGATTAATTTATCAATAGCCTGCCCGAGACCACGGAAGCTGAAAAGCGACAGAAACGTCGGGTTGATTTCAAGAAATCATTTTAGTTTTATATTTGCGAAATAGATCCGAAAACTAGTTTAATTTCAATAAGAGAAAATTGGTTGGACAATACTTCTTAATGTAACTGAAAAACTTCTCAAAATTTTTCCTAATTAGCTTCTTAAATAATCCACTACTGATGAATATAATATGACAGAATATTGTAATGTTATGAGATAAATAAAAAACACATATTTTTCAAATTCTTTTTAATAATGATTTTCTTTCTATAAATTGCTACTTTTACGAATACGAATTACGAATACTCCAATGAAATCAATAATATTATGTATTTACAACTGCATTTATTTACCAGTCGATTGATTCGAACAAAATTATGTGTACGGTGTATTAATAAATACAAAATACACAAAGTCAGATGTGTCAAATGTATTTATACGTATACGTATGTTGTGTATTTAATTTCATCAGAGTACCGCCTTTACAATTTCATCTAATACTGCTACATTGCACAAATAAATAACTTATCTAATTGTTATTTCGAACTATATCTAAAGTTTATTTACAATTTTTCTGTTAATTTTATATAAATCATTTTAACAATTGGATGGGCACGTTTTAATACATTGTACTTTTAAAAAAACATCAAGTTTAAATGAATATATTTTGTTATGAGAACAGTATTTTTCGGAAAAACATTTAAATACATATAAATAAAAATTTTCGAATTACGTTTTTATTTTCTAATGAACAGTGAGATCAATCAAATATAAGATATTTAATAAATTCAACAAAATGATTTTTTTTAATACAAAAAAAAACTTTGAATGACAATGTTTTAACTGTTATATTTTTTTAGACGGTAAAAACAGAACAAAACATTCCGTTAGAACCGATAGCAATATTTTTTAATTTATTATATTTCAAAGTATTTGATTTGAACTATCAAATATCAACAGAATGTATATGCAAAACCAAACAAAATCATGCTATTTACTTTGAAATAAATGTCACAATAAATTAACATGTTATCATCATAAACTATATACATAAGTACATAAAATACAATTTTCATGAACACTCATAAATTACTGTTCGTCTGACATTTATTTGCCATTAAAAAAGAATGACAAAACCATTTCAAGCATATTTAAATTATTTTGCATATTTTAATTTTTGTGTCAATCAGTATCTTGACGATAATGTTTTAATTATAAATACATTTACAATCTTGTGTCCACTTTATATTTATATGAAATGTTTTGTGCATTTTTCATAGTTGTTCGTGTTTTGTAAGTGTATGCTGAAAGAATCATGGCAAGTTTCAAGGTTTTTAGGTTCAAGTTAAAACGGATTAGAAATATTATCTAGGGAACATGAAGAACGTTTTCTGGTATTAAAATAATTTTAAATCACCGGAATAAAAATCGTCTTTCCTAACAACAGTAGAAGCGCTCCATACTAAAGTTCAATTTCAAACTTTTTATTCCGGAGAGTTAAAAATATTTTAATGATCAGGAAATGTTGTTTAGGTTCACTAAATAATATTTCCAACTTTGTTTTATGGTGTACCTTTTTTTCGTTTTTTCTGTACAAATCTTGCCATGAACCTTTTAAACGGTCTTAAAATTCTCGAGTTTAATATCGCTAGTCACATTAACATTAGGGCGATTAACACACTGCCACGCACCACGCAGCCAGAGAATATGTGATAATACTAATAGAATGGACACTGGACACTTCGACGTCCCGCCCGATTTTCCCGCCTCACCCAACCCTCCCCTCTTATGGGCGACGGTTGGTATTTTCTACGTGCTATGCACACAGGTGCACGTGTAAATACACGTCACTGGTTTATGTCTGTGTAATAGAGACCAAATTAAGAGTTTGTATGGAATTTTGGCGGAGTGTCCGCGGTGTGACGCAGCGTAGCGCGTGAAAGCGTGTTTGAATGTTGCTTGTCCGTTTGTATAGAATGCAGGCACAGTCCAACACACAGAAAATGGATAACGCACAAGTGGAGAAACATGCACCCCCGCGCCCAGGGGTGCGACCGCCTATCGACATTGCTATTGTCGTTGTCATTGCTCTCAAATTTTCATGGCGATTTGAAGCTCCTTTAAAGTAGTGATATTCTGATCGTTTTTCTTGCTTTCGTTGGTGAGAAACAAGCGATAATGGTAGATTATTTCGATTATTGTTATTTAGATAAAGTAAAAATCGACATGAAAATTTGACAGCAATGACAACGACAATAGCAATGTCGATAGGCGGTCGCACCCCTGCACTCCCGCAAGTACGCGCGTAGGTGCGTCTACACGCAACGTGATATAGTGTACAAGGTGCGGGCCCAACGTGGAACTTGTTTTTTGAACAACTTTGACGGTTGATGATACCTAGATATTAGTAAGTGTCAAAATTATAGGAACGTTTTATTGATTACATTTCTTTCCAATGAATTCGTAGATTTTACATCGGTTGTATACAGAATACTGTTTAAAAAAATAATCAAGAGTCCAAATATCATAAAGTTTATAATTATGACACCTACAAGGCTCCAGGACAATTCTCACAAACATCTCCCATTTTTTTTTAATTTATAAATCTAAATCTTTAAAAATCAAACAAATCTCAGAACGAAAAATTTAAAAAATAATTACTCGTATACGTTGAACTGAGTAATTCAAATTTCAAATTTTTTTCCACGACTATTCCGAATTCGACTGTTTTTTTTTAACAAAATGAAAAAAAAAACTGTTCTTAATGCATATCTCATGTACTCTATGAATCTTGTAGTAGAACTATACTACGCTACGTAGCAAACCTCTACGAAATCTCGGTCGTGTAATTTACTACGAGTCTACGACACATAAGGTTGGGAAACACTGATCGTGTTTCCCAAACGGTGTTCTGTCATGACCCGGTAATTTTCACATTGCCCCTTCGTAACCCGTTTAATACTTTTTAAACCCAAGCTGGCCGTCACCACAAAAAATAAAACTATTTTTCAAAACTTTATGGAAAGAATTACATACATACACCCGAAAAACATAGGTTCCTTCTGTTGCAGTCGGGTAAAAAACAACACATTTTATGACTAAACGGATATACAATGCGATTGTGGATGGTTGCAGAGGTCCAGGAAGACCAAGACTGACCGACTTTGACCAAATAGAACAATGTCTGAAGGCGTGGTCAAGAGTCTTAGGAATCGGCATAGAATGACGAATTTAGTTTCTACATTATAGAAGAAGCACGGGACCTGTGTCTCTGGGATATCTGGCGCTAAACACTCTCTACCTACCCTATAACGGGTTTTGACGTTTTTTTTTTATGTAAAGGATTGACAGACAAGCAGACGGGCCACCTGATGGAAAGTGGTTACCATCGCCTATGAACATTTGCAACATCAAGGGAGAGCCAACGCGCTGCCAGCCCTGAAGGACTGTTTTGACGCCTGTTTTGAAGAACCCCATATTGTAGCGCCGGGGGAACACCTCAGAGGGAAGTTCGTTCCACAACTTGCACGTTCTGGGCAGGAATGATCGCGCGAATCGGGCTGTTGAGCACTGCCAAGTGTCCAATCTGTGCGGGTGAAACTTCTCTCTTCGGCGGGTACGATGAAGGAATGGAGACGATGGCACCAGATCGAACAGTTCATCAGAGCATTCACCATTGTAAAGGCGGTAGAAGATGCATAGACAACCGATGTCTCTGCGCAGACTCAGATCTTCGAGTCGATCTGTGATTCATGGGTCGTTGACGATTCGAATGGCACGTTTTTGAATGGAGTCAAGGGGACCGAGCTGGCATTTAGGGGCTCCCGCCCAAAGATAAGAGCAGTATTCCAAATGGGGCCTCACTTGAGCTTTATATAGCTGTAGAAGTTGCCCCGCTGTGAAATACTGCCTCGCCTTGTTTAGCACCCCGAGTAGGATGCCAGCTTGGTCTTACCCTCTATATGACCCCGAAACTGCACTTCATTCGAAATGTCAACACCCAGGATACCTACACTTTTACTAATGGTGAGTTAGCTCTGAAACTGTGGCGCTACAATGAATGGGGATTTTTTAGCGGTAAACGCGCAGACTTGTGTCTTTGTGGGGTTGAACTGGACTAGATTTAGTCTTCCCCAATCAGAGACTCGCTCCAGAGAGTTCTCGACTTCAGACACAAGTCTAGTTCTACTCTCCTCGATAAGCGCCCGAGAAGCATTTGCGCGGCTAGTATAGTGTGCATCTCCCGTACTGTCATCAGCATAACAATGATAGTTAAGGTTCTGTTCTAACATGTCATTGATATATAGTAAGAAAAGTGTGGGAGATAACACAGAGCCCTGCGGTACACCAGCGTTCATTGGTAAAGTGTAAGAGCTTTGTCCATCGACTAGAACTTTGATGAAACGCTCTGACAGAAAGCTAGCTGTCCAATGGCATAGCTTCTCAGGGAGACCGTACGATGGTAACTTCGCGAGAAGAGCACTGTGCCAGACCCGGTCAAAAGCTTTTGCGATGTTTAGGCTCACAGCTAATGCTTCCCCACTGTTGTCTAAGGTCTGAGCCCATCGGTGCGTGAGGTACACTAGAAGATCACCAGCCGATCTGCTATGCCGAAAGCTATATTGGCGATCGCTGATCAGCTAGTGATCCTCCAAGTATTTCAGCAGGCTCCATGACCTTAGAAAGAAGGGAAGTAATCGCAATGGGTCTGTAGTTTACCGGTTCACTACGATCCCCTTTTTTGGGGATCGGGTGCACAAGGGCTGTCTTCCACGAAGACGGAACTATACCGCGATCGTAGGAGAGCGAGTACAGGCGCGTCAGAACGGGAGTCAACTCGGGAGCGCACACTTTCAACACCACTGCAGGGATGGAATCCGGCCCACTCGACTTGTTGACGTCAAGGGAAATAAGCGCACACCTGATGTCTTTTTGAGTAAATTTTACATCAGGCATTGAGCTTTCGCACCTCGGGATGGAAGGCGGTGTGTTTCCGCCGTCGTCAAGAGTCGAGTTCGAGGCAAAGAGATTCACCAGGAGATCGGCTTTCTCCTTTGCCGTGTGGGCCAGGTCGCTATCTGGTTTTCGCAGTGGGGGAAAAGATGTTCGGCAGAAGTTTCCTTCGACAGCCTTGGCAAGGGACCAATATGCACGGCTTCCCGGGGGATGCCGAATCAGCCTCTTGCCAACCCTGGCGATGTGCTTAAACTTCGCTTTGGCTATCCGCTTCTTTGCAGACCTGGAAACAGCGTTGAGTCTTTTTTTGAGGTCGGAGGCTTTCGGATCCTTACACGCATACGCCGAAGTCCAGGCTCGGTAGGCCTCCTGCTTGAGACTTGTTGTTTCAGCACAAAACCCACCGAACCAGGGCTGATGCCGTCCACCGACAGGAACCACAGAGTACGGAATGTACCAATCCATACCCTGGTGTATTACATCAGCCACAGCGTCAGCGCAGGTGTTCGGATCGTCCGACGAAAAGCACAGCTGTCTCCATGGGTAGGACGCAAGGAACTCCCTTAGTCCATCCCAGTCTGCTGACCTGTAGTGCCAAACTTGCCGGGAACTAGTGGGCCGCAATGGCACCCTAGCCGGCAAGGGTATCTAAGTACGCACCAAGCAGTGGTCCGAGGATCCTAAGGGTGCCTCTACCACTACTGTGTACTTGTCTGCATGCGAGGTCAGCAGAAGATCTAGCAACGAAGCGGTGTGGCTCTCCACATCCGGTATCCGGGTAAACCCAGGTACGATTTGTGTGAGCCCATACGCCGTAGCAAAGTTGTAAGCAGTCCTTCCGGCGAAGTCCGTGATTCGGGATCCCGTGAAGATACATACAAGCATACATACATTAGTTTATTATTATGTACAGAAGTTGCCCTTGGAATGAGTAGCAGTAGCTGCCATATTTTTTTAAAAATAACCAACTTGGAAATAGAAATGATATGAATGTCTGTTGCCTCGCTGTGTGTCAAATAAATGTTTCTTTTTTTTCCAATATAAAATCCAATATATGACGTTACAATTTAATTTCCAAATTGAGATTTATTCAAATAATAATTAAATTTGTAGGCCCGATATATTAATTTAAAAAAAACCGATAAACTAGTAAAGACTTTGTATATGACATGTTTGATTTTTAAGGATTTACTTACGATGATCTACATCTGGATTTTTCTCGTCACTAAAAAAACTATAGGCACAAAACTCCATATTAGTTAAGTGTCGGTTGTGTTTTTTTCTTGATTTTTAAGAATTTACAATGATATACCTACGCCTGAACTTTTCTCGACATCAACTAAACATTAGGCACAAAAGTCAATATCATTTCAGTGTCGGCTCTGGTGTTCTATTTCTCTAGCCTTAATTTCCAAATGTGCTTCATGATTCTAACTTCTCTTTCGTGATTTTTATACACTTACTTTCGATGATCTACGCCTGGATTTTTCTCGACACCAACAAAACTATAGGCACAAAAGTCCGTATCGATTCAGTATTGGCTCTGTTGTTTCAATTCCTCTTCTTGATTCTGACTTCTCTTACTTGATTTTTAAGCACTTACTTACGATGATCTACGCCTCAATTTTTCTCGACACTAACTTAATTATAGGTATAAAAGTCCATATCGATTCAGTGTCGGCTCTGTTGTTCTCTTTCTCTAGCCTTCATTTCCAATTCCTCTTCTTCCCTTGTCAATGGCACCGTGCTGTGGTTGTACAGCCCTTGAGCCATGAGCTGCAAGGCAAGGGGGTTACGTTGTCCAGATGCCTTCTTGATCTTGGCCCGTTTGTTCTGGAACCAGATCTTGATCTGGGCTTCGGCAAGACCTAGTTCTGCTGCTAGAGCTTGCCGCCGCCGCTCCGTCAGGTACCGGTTCTCAGCGAACTCGTGCTGTTGAGAGAAATATCAAGTCATACAATTGTAATTATAGATTGTAGCTGGCTTCTGCTAGCGTCGCGTACTAGCGAAATAATTATCATCTACTGGAAGAGAATTCTTCCATTAGTGCAAGCAGTCAACCGTACAATGGCGGTCAAACCCTTCCAGTGGGGCGGGCGGTAGTAAGCACAATAACGCAAGATGAGCATGCCAGTCGTGGCGATTATGGCAAATCCCCCTAATGGGCATGCTTTGGTTTAGCAGTGGACTTCTTTCAGTTAATATTCTCTACCAATATAAGAAAATTCTACCGCTAGTGGGCGGTGGGGTCATCACGTCCCGACGCCAACGATGGTAATGTATGCCTCCAGTGACAGAGCTATGGATGGTAATGGCCCCGAAATAACTATCACAGAGACATAACTACTAACGTCTCAGGGGGCGTCCATAAATAAGATGAGGTGTTTTTTATATTTTCTATCCCTCCCCTATCCCTGGTGAGACGTTGTGAGATTTTATTCAACCCCCTCCCCCGACCCCAATCAAAATGTCGGTTTCTTATGTAAACGCTTTGGATTTTTACTGTTCAAAAGAAAAAAAGTTACTTCGTGCTTTTATTTAGGACTAGTTAAGACTAGTAATTAATTAAATCTTTAGAACGAATGAGTGCATGATCTTAATCGTAATCATTATAAATAATACATGTACAATCTGGATAATGGACCAAAATAATATGTATGTGTTTTTGTTTCAATCAGAAAAAAAAATTGCGTGATATTTCCCCCCCCCCCCTCTCTGCTACGTAAGATTAGATGAGATTTGACTCGATCCCCCCTTAAACATCTCACGTAATTTATGGACGCCCCCTCAGGGGTGACAACGCGTCTGCATTTGGCTCTCTGATTTTTGTGTAGATGTCTATAGGCTGCAGTCATCACTTAACATTCATATGAACTGCATGCTTGTTTGCCATCTTCATCTCTGATACTCCCTGATCCGGGGTTTGAACCCCAGCGAAACCATCAGACTATTTACTCGTAAATGTTCTTAAGGCATGAATTACCTTTAACCTGGCGAGTTGAGGTCCAGAGAATGCGGTCCGGGGTCGTTTCTCATCAGCAGGCCCCTCCCCGGGGGGCTTCTTGGGTCGCCGCGTCCGGGGACCTGGGGGCAAAGTACCGTGGAGTCTCTGAACTAGAATGATTTAAGTCCCTACTGGTAGATTTTCCAGTAAGGAGCTGTGTATGGTAGTATCCAGAGTCAGAGGAATTGGTGATAGCTGAGTGAATTTTTTTGCAGGTTTTTGTCATTCACTGCCAGGGTTTTTACTGATGGTAGAGCTGCAATGACGGGGCTCGTGGGCGTATGGGCGTATGCACCATCGCATTATCTAATCTATTTGCCGCTAAATACTAGTTTTCAGCGCTATCGTGTTCCGGTCAGGTGGTAATTTTAGGCACAAAAACAACTAAGACATGTCACCGCAATAAGTATTACAAATACATAAGACCACCCCTGATGACTAAGTCAGGGGTCACAACGCATTTGATCTATGGTTTTTGTGTCTGCAGTCACCATTTAACATCAATGTGAGCTGCATGCTTGTTTGCCATCTTCCTTATATTATGTACGTATGTAGGTCAAGTTCTGTCTGATGGTGCGGTCAAAAGTCTAAGGAATCGGCGTGCATGTATGAAGAAATTGATGAAGGTAGACGAGGCACGAGAGGTATGTCAGGACCGGGATATCTGGCGCTCTACACTCTCTGCCTACCTCGTTAGGGACCTGGCATGAAGATGCATACATTCCTTATATTATTATAAAGAAATAAACAACTCAGGAGTGGCAACGCATCTACATTAAAATCTCTGGTTTTCGTGTAGATGTTTAAAGGCTACACTTGGCATCTATGTGAATTGTATGCGTTCTTCCAAATTCATGGCATAAAAAAAGTTTTTCAAAAAAAATTATGACTAAGAATGTCTATTTCCTTTCCTACACTCTGTCTTGATAGTTTTAAAAAGAGAAAGTAGACATTCTTTTGATGTACCTAATTAACTTTATACTTCTAGACTTACTCCCTTAATCATAAACGTACATTAGATACGTTTTAGCTAATGCTTTGTCTTTGTCAGTCGCATTGTCAAACATGCAGGCTATAAAAAGACAAAGAAGAGATTAGCAACACTTTAGCTAAAATACGTTTATGAATAAGGGGGAAAGATTTTACAGTTAGAAGTCGGGCTAAAATTAGGCGTAGGTAATATTCTAGAAGTCGGGCTAAAATTAGGCGTAGGTAATATTTGCGGCTCGACTTCCAACTATTCCAAAAGTGTAATGAGCATTTCTCTTTGAGTTTTTATCAGTTTTTTTGTGATATTTGTGGTTTATGAATTCGGCATTTACTTTTTGTAGTTGTGTTTATGCTCGCGTTCGATCGCGGGATCCAGCTGCTATTATTCAATCGGCACAAAGTGTCGTGTTAAGTCTCACCTGTAGGTAATTAATATCCTACTTTCGTAGCTAAGTAAAGTCGATGACAAATTATGCAGTGTAGTAAGTTATACATATTGCAATGTAGGTATAATTAAGTCTTCAGATATTAGCTTTTTCAATTTGGATATTCGTTATTTACAGCGTTTATTATAATTTTCTCATTTTAAGTGGATCGCCATTGTGTAGATATCATTTAATATAATAATATGTAAATATCTCAGAATAATTTGAGTTAAAACTTGAAAATTTACATGTTTTTATGAAAATATTCGATTAATTTTATCTTCGTGTTAGCGTAGCGAAATAACGATGCAATTATCATAACAATAACATTCTACAAATAACTCATTTATTTAATTAACTAAGTAAGTTAAAAAAAGCAATTCAAATTAAATACAAACCCATGAAAAAAACGTAATTAAAGAAATATATATATGAATGGTCGTAAAAACAAAAATAACAAAAAATGTTAACACATACTTATGTAAGTAGGTTCTTAAAAAAACCTCTAATGGCCGGATACCCAAACGTCACTCAGTTTTAAGCAACCCTCAAATATGCGCTATCTCTGTCATCTCTATTATCATATAATATACGAGTTTATAAAAAACATACCTATATTTTTTTATAAAGACAGAATACTTTTAAGTCCCACTTAGATTAAAGTGACGTTTGAGTATTTGGCCATTAGAGAACAAATCCGCACCAGGCGTGAATACGTTGACAAGTCGACTTGCATATATTTTTTTATTATACACAGGGCATTAAAATTTCAGTACATATAGCACAGTAAATAGACAAAATCTATTTACTGTGCCTATAGGGTGAATAAATGGCTTAGCCGGTAGGTATAGCAATAAAAAATTACTCATAAACATACAACTGATGATTGACTTCCGGTGTAATTTACTGGTGGTAGAGCTCCAGTGACGGAGCTTGCGGGCGAAGACACCACCGAATGACCTAGTTTACTTGCCGCTTAAAGGTGGTGTTCAGCACTATCGTGTTCCGGTCAGGTGGTAATGTACAGCCCTGTAATTTCTGGCACAGAGGCATCACCTTAGACCTCAGAAGTGGTAACGCATCTGCATTTTGACCTTGGTCTTCATAGGCTGCAGTCATCACTTAACATCCATGTGAACTGTATGCTTGTTTGCCACTTCCCAAACACATTAAGAAAAGTGTAGAAGCGCGAGGGCGTAGGTACCACCGCAGTACCTAATCTATCTGCCGCCAAATGGTAGTGTTCAGCACTATCATGTGCCGGTTAGATGGTAATGTATGGCCCCGTAATAACTATCACAGAGACATAAGCAAAGCATCTACAATTTTAACTCTGGACTTTATGTGAGTGTCTATAGGCTGGCAGTCGTCACTTAACATCCATGTGAACTGCATGCTTGCTTGCCAAATACATTACATAAAAAAACAACAATTAGAACTTTAAAATTGGCGGCCCTGAAAAACGACCATTTCGACATCTCAACTTATTCACACCTGGAAAATTAACGGAATAAATTAGCAAAAATAAGTTCAAAAACATATAAAACATAACAAACACATACTTAAGAAATGTATTGTAGTTGTTTTCTCGCAACAAAATGATTTTATCTTTGTAGTACATTAGATCTATAATATTATTTTTTATTAGTTAGCCCAGTATCTCATTTTACACTGTTTTTTTTTTACATTCACTGTTTTTTTCAGCTTCGTCAGCAGCGCATGGTAGTGTGCGTGCTTAGTGCGGGTTCTTCTACACGCACACTACCGCAGACGTGTGTAACTCTTTACTGTTCTTATTCACTGTTCCGAAACATTTCGATGTTCCGAAAGATTGGAACACCAATAATATTTCAAATGCATCATTTAGAACATTTGGAAATCGAACATTGCTCTCTGTTTAGCGCGTTCATGTCGCTTAAGTGATTGAGTGTGACCGCATGACCGCAACCGAGACACTTGACATTTGAAACATTTGAATCCGAATCAGCTAGCGAAGCGAGAGAGCGAGAGCCGAGTTGATTGTTTTGGACTTTCGCAACAGTAGATCTTTGACGCACTGTTCCAAATGTTCGAAATGATACATACAGAGATTCGAAACAGTTTAGTGTTTCAGATGCTAATGTTCCAATCACAAAGGTGAGACGTTTCACCCACGCCTACACTACCGTGCATTATTAATGACAATTTAAAAAAAAATAGAAAACAAAAAAAAATGGTTGTTTAACTTTTAGTATGTTTTCATAATACTACAGACAGCGAATCGTTCTGCCGCGGGAAAACAATATTAGTCAACACGAACACAAAAGCAAAACAAAAAAAAAACATTTATATTCAATATGATAGCATGACTTGCCCTTTATATTAATTTACTGATTTTAATCATTATAAATAATTCAGGGAGTTTTGTAAAATGTTCTGGTAAAGTAGCCATCGCTTTACTCGAATAACTGTGACACATTGTGACAGACGGACTGATAAATTGACTGACTGACTCTGACTTTTACGTTGCCTAATACGAATACGAAATATCGTTTTACTTGACACTGGCAATATGCATAACAAGCGATGCCATAAAATAAAAAAAATAAATAAAAATAAACTATTACTTCTTGACTGACTATACACACATATTTCAAAGACAAAATTAAATAGTTTTTATTATTTTTCCAATACTTTTTGTATAAAAAAAATAAGTCAGCATCCCAATAATACTTTATAATTCGGTGATAGGTTTTTGGCGGGAACCTTGAAAGAGGCGAATGGTGCTCTTATTTTATTTCATTTTCTTGGTGTATTTTTAAGTTATATTGAATAAAGTTGGTGGCATTTTGTTTGATATACGTTTATTACAGTGCCCGTATATAGTGAAATAGAATAACAGTGCGAAAACACGACCTTTCAGATTGCCTCCAAAACTTCATTGTAAATGTTCTGGTAAAGTAACCATCGCTTTACTCGAATAACTTGACTGTAACTCACTTGACTGTTTTGACTTGACTAATTGACTGACTATATTATACTAACTTTTATGCTGCTTAAATAAATACGAAATATCGTTTTACTTGACACTGGCAATATGCGTTATAAAGATGCCATAAGAAGTTTTGGCGGGAACGCGGAAAAGAGCTGGGTCGCTGCGTGATATTATTTTCGAAAGGAGATATTGCAAAAATGTATGGACCTCCGGCCATGTATTGTACACAATATCATTAAACAGTCAAAATCAATATAAAAATGTTTTTCCAAT
Organism: Macrosoma leucophasiata; assembly: GCA_036365455.1. Classification (NCBI taxonomy): domain Eukaryota; kingdom Metazoa; phylum Arthropoda; class Insecta; order Lepidoptera; family Hedylidae; genus Macrosoma; species Macrosoma leucophasiata. The sequence goes on from JAWQUS010000015.1 coordinate 8,253,650, forward strand.
TTAAAGAAGCGTCGGCTTTATCGCCGCCATGTTGAATATGGTTGAAAATTATAAAATCGTTTGAATTAAATGTGGTAGTAACTCTAAAATATATTCTTGAATATAATATCGCAACATCTCCTTTGTGAATAGTCGCATTTTTAAGTGTAAAAATGGTGGGATTTTTATCATAAAGCATTCGATAATGTTCACGAGTGTAAGAAAGTGATATTATGAAGTGAAAAGTGATTTTTCATGTTGCCTCCAAAACTTCGTAAAATCTCCTAGTAAAGTCCTCATCACTTTACTGGAGCCATCTCATCATATTTCACATGGAAGCATTCAATCATCGTCATCTTCCATATGGATATTAATTATCATAAGAAATGAAGAAAACTATTTACTGAAGATTGGCTGTTAAGGACTAGCTTCCGTAGCCGTAAAACAATTTAAAAAAAGAAGATGCCATAATTTAAAAAAAATCGTTGTTATCAGTTTACGAATAGCAGAATGTAACGAAAATGTATCCATGTAATCCCAACTATATTCCTACTTTTCCTACTTTATTAATATTTTTTATTATTTATTATTTTATTTTAAATTATAAATGCGAAAGTAACTCTGTCTGTCTGTCTGTTACCCTTTCACGTCCAAACAACTGAAACGATTTTAATGAAATTTGGTACAGAGATAGAGCTGACTTTGAGAAAGAACAAAGGCTACTTAGTTATTTATAAAACAACACCCACGCGGGCGAAGCCGCGGACAACAGCTAGTATTAGGTATATAAATTACGTGTCACAGTGTTTGTCCGCAATGGATTCCTAAACTACTTAACCGATTATAATCAAACTTGCACACCGTGTGCAGTTTGATCCAACTTACCAGGTAGGATAGCGTACATCTCAATTTATAGTTGCAATATTATGTAAGTACTTAAATTGCAACCGTGCGAAGCCGGTGGTAGTATATAATAATATATTAAATGTGGACCAGTCATAATATCAAATAAAATTTATAGAGTGACTATAAATTGCCTGTATTCTTCGTATTTTTCTCATATTTCATAAGACGGTCAGATAAAATACTACACATAATACAAAGAATAAGTTCTTATTTGTTTTAGAAATTTCGATACTAATCAATCGTTGACAAGTGTGATATAATAATTATCATTTTTTTAATACATTCGTCACAATTTTTTTTTTTTTTTAAATAAATAAATAAATAAAATACGCTTACACTCACATCCCCACAGTAGGTATAAACCTGTGTCGTGGGTGCCGTTGTACACATACAACACATACACAAACACCCAGACCCGAAACAAATATCTGTAGGCCATACAAATATTTGTTCCGGTGCGGGGATCGAACTCGGGACCCTTCGAATCAAACGGTGGTTTCGCACCGCTGGACTTACCGGGTCGTCGAAACTTTAGTCTAACTAATTCGATTGAGTCTTAATTTGATAAAATACAAGCAATTTCCAGTCATGGTAAATCTTCCAAGGCCATTACCGTAACTTAAAAATATACAAAAAAAGTTGAAAAAAGAAAAATATAAGAATTAAATCTGAAAAATAATATATTTATTTAATAGCTAAATTCTTGATATTAATAGTATATGAATTCACTTTCGTATTTTATATAAAGCTTACAGTGATTTTTAAGGATTTAATAATGACAGTAATGGCCGCCATTTTGGAAGAATTACTTAAAACAAATACATGCGTTCCGAAGCCGATGAGTATCCCTTCAAGCAGACGATGCAATATCTTAACCAATTCATATTTAAAGTGTACAATATTTTTAAAATTGGTCAAAATATTTCACCAACCGCCTGAAGGGGTGACGATGCGATGACAACCTGAAATTTTTAAAGTCAATGGGAAGTGTTAAATACGTGTTGCACCTAAAATGGTGAAAAAAATGCTATTTGATAATTCCTTCTTTGCAAAAAGATTTTCTAATATTGTGACAGAAAACATTCCACTTTTCTTAGATTTTTTTTCTAAAATGTAATAAAAAAAATCAGTGATCAGTAATATAAAATATAATATAATTAAAATTATTATTTGCTACGATTAAATGTAATAAATTTTAAGTGATAAAATTAAAAATTTTTTTTTTAATGATTTCACTCTCATGTCTGAGTTAATGTTGGTTTTCTTAACCGTAAAACATTTTAGATAATGTTTGTATTCACAAACACTTCCCAGTGTCTTTTGTGCATGCAAATAAATATGTTATTGAAAATAAAACATTCCTAATCATGTTTACATACTTTTTTTCTACAACAAATATTTTTGGGCAAAGTGGAAAATTTCCTTAGCCTATAAATGTCAAATTTTGGACATTTTGCTAAGAAAACTTAAATTTTACGATATTTATAGCTACACACACTACACAGTCACAATTTTAGGATTCGAAGATTATTAATTTCATCCGAATCGAATGAATCTGTTACTTTATTCCAATTTAATTTGAAAAATGACTGTTGATTTTTGAAAATATTTTGTAAAAATAAAAAGGTCTATTGTATTAAAAATGACAAGAGATTGATTAAAATTGATAGCTGAATACTGTTTTATAAAGTTATACTGTGTTGTCATTGTGTGTTTGACTGATTATGGAGACAAAGTCACCATTTTAGGCAGGTTTTAGAAAAATGACATATGTATTTAATTGTGATTTAATTTTTATGTTTTTAATTTTGATTTTATTGAAATTTCTTAATGTAATGTTGTTTATTGTATTTTAATTCTTTTTTATGTTGTATAATACATTACGTAATAAAATCAATTTTTAATTTAATTTATTGTATAATTTTGTACATATATTTTAAAATTTCTATCAAGATTTGTATTGATATATTTCAAAAACAAAAATTTTCACCAAAAGTCATATTTAAATATTTTTATTTTTTTGCAATAACACATGCGAGTTAATATTAGAAATTAAAGAAAAAATGTTGCCATCCCTGAGAGCTTAGTTGATGTCTCTGTGATAGTTTTTACGGACCCATACATTACTATCTAACCGGAACACGATGGTGCTGAACACTATCATTTGGCGGGAGATAAAGTGAGATAAATCCCTAAGTTTTATTTCACTAACTAAAATTAGTTTCAAGCGAAACTACGATCTACATGTCAAGTTAAAACAGTCTCTATTATAACTGTTTCCATACTATAACTGGTTCTTACATTCCTTGGGATCCATAGAGCAACACGGGCCACCGGCCGCGGCGGACCGGAGGGGAGTAGCCATAGCGTTTATTACCGATGCAAAACAGTCTGTCTTTTTTGCGGAGGGAACTACGTATGATACATACACACTACAAAAATCGTCTATTACTACGAAACTCACATGACTTTAACAAAATCCATAAACAATTTCACGCATACATTTAAACATCTGGATGACAGGCGTAGAGGGAACACTTTTACTGGTGGTAGAGCTCCAGTGACGGAGCTCGCGGGCGTAGGCACCACCGCATTACCTAATATACTTGCCGCTAAATGGTAGTATTCAGCACTATCATGTTCCGGTCAGGTGGTAATGTACGGCCCTGTAATTTCCGGCACAGAGGCATAACACCTTAGGCCTCAGGAGTAGTAACGCATCTGCATTTTGACCTTAGGGTGTGGGTGTCTATAGGCCGCAGTCATCACTTAACACCAATGTGAACTGCATGCTTGTTTGCATGCCACTTCTATCATATAAAAAAGATGCCTACATATAGCTACTCCCCTGCAGCCCGCCGCGGCCGGTGGGCCGTGTTGCTCTATGTTGGGACCTGCCTCCTCAACGCATGTATGAGTATTGAGCCGTGTAAGCTTATATCACAACACGTTTGTGATACAATCTTATTTCTTTGTACACATGTTCATTGTTCAGTACGCATTTTTTGTTAATAATTCTATTGAGAGATTTATCTAAGGCATTTGATATTGTAAGTATAAATTTCGGGATAGAGAAATTTATGTTTTTTGTAATGAGAGTATTTTCCTAAACAGCCTCCAAAACTTCATTGTAAATGATCTGGTAAAGTAGCGATCGCTTTAGTCGAATTACTAAGTGTGACTCTGACTGACTGACTGATAATTGACTGACTGACTCTGACTTTTACTGATTTTACGCTGTTTATTACGAATACGAAATATCGTTTTACTTGACACTGGTAATATGCGTAACAGCGATGCCATAATATGTACGGCCCTGTAATTTCCGGCACAGAGGCATAACACCTTAGGCCTCAAGAGTGGTAACGCATCTGCATTTTGATCTTGGTCTTTGTGTGGATGTCTATAGGCTGCAGTCATCACTTAACATCAATGTGAACTGCATGCTTGATTGCCACTTCCATTACATATAAAAAAAATAAAAAATAAAAAAAGGCACACGTGTCCTGCGCAATATATATATTTAATTGTATAAAGTCGTTTAATTTATCAGAACTTACGCATAACTCTTTGAAAACATTTGTTTTTGGTTTTTTACAAGATTTGTAAAAGGTCGTAGAACAATAGGGAATCGGACAACTTTTGAGAATGTGTCTAAAATTATTCTTTATACGTTTATTTAACCATAAAAAACATTAATTTTATTATTTAAACATGTTAAAGTACCAGAAACTACACATACATTTTATAATTTCAAAAATGCCGCGTAAACGGTGCCGAATGACTCTGAACAATGTGACGTCAACTGTTTGCAATCAAAGTGAATCTTTTAATTCCATAAGACTACACAAGTGCAAATTAATTTTGTTGAATTTCGTATAACTTATTTTTTGTGTAAATAACGTAGAAAATATCCAAAAAAAGAGCCAATAAATCAAAGTATCACTTGTGTTAAATATTTGTTGTACAAACATATGACGTCACGTCCTGTGATTGATGTTTCGTTCAACATGGAGCACAGATAAAAAATATTAAAATTATTACATTTTATTTTGCAATTTAAAAATATAAATCATTAATATTTCACGAAAATATTTAACGAGTCATCGTATTATTTCACAAATATTCATTCTAATCATAGTTTACATTTATTTTCGATAGCTGTCCGATTGCCTATTGTTGTTAGGATTGATCTATAGAGGCTGCCTGCAAGAGGCGATGCACTAATTTAAATGAACCCTGAATGTACGAGTATGTATTTATTTGCGTATTGTTTTTGCAATATTAAAACGATTAGTTACACACGATCTGCTTTTTTGTTATAAGTGTTAAGTCGTAAAGACAAGACGTCTCAACTTTTTTCTCAACGATATTATGATAGATATAGGGTCACTGGCCCTAAATTTTTTAGACGACACCTTTTTTCAACGAGAACCTTTTTTGACGCGTTTTATAACTAAAAGGATTTATTACAATGTTGACGATCCGATAGTATAAAAAAAAGTTTTTCTTTGTTACGAAGTCGGTGGTCAGTGTTTCAAAGATAATTCTTTTTAAGTGGATATTTGACACCATGAATTATAAATTGTTTGATAATAATTCAGTAAAAAATATGTACGTTATTTTAAAATCAATTTATGTTTTTTCTTAAATAGGTAGGCACATCTAAATTTCTTATTTACGTAGATTAGAAAAGCACTGCTTAAAAACAAATGCGGAGAAAGGAAAAAAAAAAACAGTAAAAAAAATAAACACACAAAAAAAAAATATTCCGTAATTTAGGTCTCTCATTCGTACCTAAACATATTTTGTTTATTTTGTTTTAATTAATAATCATATATACCGATATTTTTTTTTAATTGAAAAACCTACTTTCATTTTATGTGTTTTAAAAATTACACACATTTATTTATGAATCTAGTCTAGTTTTATGCTAATTTTAAGTTCCTCTTCAAAAATGATTACAAAATATTGTTTTGGTTTGAAAAATCCATTTTTATAGGTATTCATCACATTTTAACGTGGTTATGTTTTTTATTACTAAAAAACATGAAAAACATCAAGTTTTTTAATCGGTCATAGTAAATCTACGTTCAATTACCAATAAAATTAAAAATAAACCAATATCTATAATTTATCGTTTGATTGTCCAATAAAATATTTTATTACCGTCCAATCTCAATTATAATTGAAAATGGTAGTTAAACGAGTTCAATTAAAATTCGATAATCCCATTAAATTAGATTATCTTAATTGTAATTAATTGAATTTCTCACGTGACTCCCGTGAGCGGCTCCCGTACTTACTTCGTCCTGGAACAAACAAAAAAATATATATTAAAAATTTGTTTACATTTTCAATTTTGGAGTCACATTCAATAGTACGATTCTGGTCATCATTATCCATAGAACAACACGGGCCACCGGCCGCGGCGGACCGGCCGGAGGGGAGTATAGCGTTTATTACCGACGCAAAACAGCCAAGTTTGGTAATGTGCTCGGTGATGTCAACAGGCTCGCCACCTGTTACGAATCGTGAGTGTTTGCATCCATTTACCTCTGCCTACTCATTCGCGGATTACAGGCGTGCACTTACGTTTTTATTTAATGAGGTATTAACGAAGCGCACATGGCTCCGCGGGAAGCGCGCATGGCTCCGCTTATGTTGTAGATCGGAAGCGATCTACTCGATTAAGCGATACGGGCTCGGTCAGGTGTGTGATGGGTGGTCGCTAGTAGCAAATTAAAATACGCGTTTCCGTGCTTCGGAGGGCACAATAAGCCGTCGGTCCTGGTTGCTATCAATAGATAGCAGTCGTTATACCTTGTCGGGGGCCTTATGGCGGTTTGAAAACATCCGTCAACGGGTTGGCGACTAACCCTTATCTCCGCCAACTCGCATTGGTTCTACGTGGTGGAGTAAGCTCCTGGCCTCCTCCCAAGAAGGGGAGAGACTAGTGCCCAGCAGTGGGACTTATCAAGATTTGCCTTTATTAGGTATAAACAATTTAAAACATCTATAAGCGTGCAATAATAGTATAAAGTAGCAAATATGTCAAAATTCGGTACCTAAGCCCGTCACTAGAGCTCTACCACCAGTAATATTTTTTATGTAGAAGTCTACCGCACTATCAACGTACTTTTCTCGTTAGGGACATGGAAAAAAACGCATATTTTAATTAAACTCTCAATCCATCAGCAAACAACGTATCACAAAATAAATATAGTCTTTTAAAGGCCTGCGGCAGACGAAGAATAATAAGCCATAGAATTATGGCAAGTTGCATTCATTTATTTGTACAGATAAAGTAAAAAAAAGGTATGTCACCTACCTAATATACTTGCCGCTAAATGGTAGTGTCCAACACTATCGTGTTCCGGTCAGGTGGTAATGTACGGCCCTGTAATTTCCGGCACAGAGGCATAAGACCTTAGGCCTCAGGAGTAGTAACGCATCTGCATTTTGACCTTGGTCTTTGTGTGGGTGTCTATAGGCTGCAGTCATCACTTAACATCAATGTGAACTGCATGCTTGTTTACCACTTCCATTACATAAAAAAAAAAAAAAAAAACATGTCAGCTATTACGGTTCTGACAAACCTCCCGTGCTTCACCTACATTCAACATTATCTTCATACATGCACGCCGATTCCTAAGACTTTTGACCCCACCATTAGACAGAACTCAACCTATTTTCCTCACACACAAGGATACAGGGCCTCTGCAACCATCCACACTCACATTGTATGTATGTTTTGTCATTTATTTTAGGGATAAACTATTGTAAGTTTCGTTCCCGGCCCGTACACTTGTATTACTGACACACCGCGGACACTCCGACAAAATTCCATACAAACGCTTAATTTGGTTTCTATTACACAGACATCAATCAGTGACGTGTATTTACACGCGCACCTGTGTGCGTAGCACGTACAAAATACCAATACGCCCATAAGATACATATGTATGTTTTGGATTGTGTATTTATTCTAATATATCTTTAGTTATTTACGTAAGTAATTATCTGCTTCGTGTTTTAGTCATTGTAGTTTTTTTTTTATTTCATAGTTCTTTTATTTTTCTGCAACATCTCGTGGTTTTTCTTGTACAACCTTAAGGTTGACTGGCAGATAATGCCTAAAGGCATTAAGTCCACCTTATGTACTTCATTTTTATAATGTGTGCATTAAAGTTTAAATAAATAAATAAATAAGAGGGGAAGGGGTTGAGTGTCCATTCTATGCGTAGTATTATTACATATTCTATGTCACTGATTCAAATTTGAAGATTGTCGCATAATGTAATATGTGCGACAAATTTCAACTGGATCGGCCCTGTACTTTCAAAGAAAATCTAAATCAAGCTTTCAGAGATAATCGTTCTCGAGCTCTGTCACTGGAACTCTACCACCACTAAAACGTCTGTCGTCTGCGAGGGCCTTAGCACAGTGACGTAAGACCACCCACGGTTAACTAATTAAGACATTATACCGCTTACAAGATCGCTGCGGCCGTTTTTTTATGTCTTTGGTCATACTTAGGTTACAATTGAAGGCTTTTTTTCATGTAAACAAGCATCAATTCACATTGATGTTAAGTGATGACTGCAGCTTATAGACACCCACACAAACTGGTTACCACTCCTGAGGCCTAAGGTGTTATGCCTCTGTGCCGGAAATCACAGGGCCGTATATTACCACCTGACCGGAACACGATAGTGCTGAGCACTACCATTTAGTGGTAAGTATATTAGGTAATGCGGTGGTGCCTACGCCCGCGAGCTCCGTCACTGGAGTTCTACCACCAGTAAAGCCTAGGTTTTCAGCACAACAGGAACACCTGTTAGATAAATGTCAACATCATCATTCCAGCCGAAAACGTCCACGGCTGGACAAAGCCTGCCCCAAAGACGCCCACAACTGTGTTGTGCGTCATTAGGGGAGAATATGCCATAATCGCCACGCTTGGCAGGCTGATTGGCGATCGCAGTGACGGTAGTTTCTATCGCAGGATTACAGTACAAATATGAACAATGTGGAAACTACGTACAAAACGTTGAAACGTTACACTCACACAAACATGCGCATCGACGAGGCCTCTAAGCAGTTCTCGCGGTGCTGCAGTACTGAGTCACTCGCTACATCGAGCGTCGATGCGCATGTTTTTGTTAGTGTGCCGTTTCGAATGTTTTGTACGTAGTTTCCATACTGTTCATATTTGTACTGTAGTAGGACGCTGCTGCCAAACCCGCGTTGTCATTTTTAATACCGCCCTATTGGAAAGGTTTGACTGCCTTTGTTCGGTTCCACTGTCCCTATCGCACTACACTATTTTCTCTTAACGAAGGTTGGTGTCTCGTTCTAGTCACGTGATCATGTTGTGTGACGTCATGCTTGATTCATAACAGAATTCGCCATTTTGAAACGAATAATTAAAAAATTATGCAGGAAAGAGCATGAAAGTAAGTTTAACGCGGTCGAGATGAGGTCTTTGCGCAAGATCTGCGGTGTATCACTCACCGATCGCGTTCGTAATGAAGATGTAAGAAAGTGGCTTTGTATGAATGATAGTGTCGGTGTAAAAATGAAAAAAGGCATGCTCCGATGGTTCGGGCATATAGAGAGAATGTCGAATGAGCGAATGACTAAACAGATATACAGGCCCAGGAAGACCAAGAGTGACCTACCATGATCAAATAGGTCGAGTTCTATCAGATGGTGGGGTCAAAAGTCTTAGGAATCGGCGTGCATGCATGAAGAGAATGATGAAGGTAGACGAGATAGGAGAGGTATGTCAGGACCGGGATATCTGACGCTCTACACTATCTGCCTACCCCGTTAGGGACCTGGCGTGAAGATACATTATCATTACATTAATTAAAAAACGTAACTTCTCACCTGTAAATAATTATTTTTGCATTCCGTCTTTGGTATTTTATTTTTATCTACACCTATGTATGTATGTATGTATGTATGTACGCGTTGTGATAGGTATTATATTTTGTTATTATTGGATTGTTGAAGTATAACTTCTTACGTGCGTAGGTACTTAGGTACAGTATCCAGCAAGAAATAATGCACATCGACCCCACGAAGGAGACTTCGGCTTATTTCGGGTCTGTAGAACGTTATCTCTCACGGACCTTACCTATTTGACGTTTGTCGACCATTTTGATCAAGTTTTGACCAATACCGGACTACGGATGCTTACGTAGGCAGTGTGCAGCAGAGATTTATAACGCTCTACGAAGTCGCCGAACTAGCCGATTGTCACTTTCATAGGCTCGATGTGCAATATTTCTGGTGTTAGAGCTCCAGAGACGGAGCTCGCGGGCGTAGGCACCACCGCATTACCTAATATACTTGCCGCTAAATGGTAGTGTTCAGCACTATCGTGTTCCGGACAGGTGGTAATGTACGGCCCTGTAATTTCCGGCACAGAGGCATAAAACCTTAGGCCTCAGAAGTGGTAACGCATCTGTATTTTGACCTCTGGTCTTAGTGTGGGTGTCTATAGGCTGTACTCGTCACTTAACATCAACGTGAACTGCATGCTTGTTTGCCACTATCATTTCATTAAAAATATATATATTCTTGATGAGCACTGTATACAAAGTATACATACTGTGTTTAATGCTCTTATGCCTGTAACACAATGCAAATATGAACAGTGTGGAAACTACGTACAAAACCTTGAAACGTCACACTCACACAAACATGCGCAACGACGAGGCCTCTAAGCGGCTCTCGCTGTGCTGCAGTACTGAGTCACTCGCTACATCGAGCGGCGATGCGCATGTTTGTGTTAGTGTGCCATTTCGAACGTTTTGTACATAGTTTCCATACTGTTCATATTTGTACTGTGCCTGTACGCTCTAGTTGAGTGAGTCTATGATCTATGGTCACATGTTAAAGTTAAATGCGAACACCGGACGCTGCATTCGCTACACTTTGATCGTGCCGATCATCGCAAAGCGAATAAATACACCAAATAATTGCCCCTTACTATTATTTATAATTTCTAATTAATATCATTCACAAAGCAATATAAAGTCAACTCTAATTCTTGGCTATAAAACCGAAAATTAATTGAATATTCGTCACAAAACTTTGAACGAATATTTCAAAATTTTTCGCGAATTACACAATAAAAAATCTAGTTTACCTCTATTAAAATAGAGTTTAATATCCAATGGTACAAACACGTATCGTTAATTTCAAAAATATTCGAATGAGACATTGAGAAAAAAATAATTAATTACACGCGCCGCGCGTTTTGAATTCGACTTTATACGTAACACGAAAAGGTTGATTTTCGTTTGTACATACCAATTAGGTTCTTTATCGTATAATGTTTATAATGGGTTGCTATTGGAGTCAAATGTCTTCATTACAACGCAACGTTGGTGGCACTGACATGTTAAAAGATCCAGTTGGTGCCTTCGCGTTCGGTTCTGCATAATATTTTTGTGAAGAGCATAAATTATTTTTATTTGCCTACGTATTGTGGACCTTATTAGGTATGGTTTTTTAAGGTTCCGTAGCCTGCAAGAAACTCTTATAGTTTCGCCATGCCCGTCCGTCCGTCTGTCCGTCCGTCCGTCCGTCTATATGTGCGTCCATCCGTCTGTCCGTCTGTCCGTCTGTCCGCCTGTCCGTATGTTCGTATGTCCTATTGTGAAAATAGTTGTAAGGAATATAATATTTTGAAAAGACCCTACTGAGTTTTGTTTTGGCAGGTTTTTTCTCAGTAATGTGGACTTTGGAACTCTGCCAGTGAATGACAAAGAATGTCCCATATTTTTTTGTTTAGACTTGTCTTGCCGTTTGTAAAAGAGAGTATGGAACATTCTGTTGATACCTATTTTTATTAATAAATATTTTTGGACCACTATTTATTTTATTTTGTTTACTTTGACATATTAATCAACGTATTAGTTGTTATTGACTTTAATTTTTAATTTTGTAATTTGACCTATCACAAGCAAATTCTGTTATTTCCAAGTGATAAAATAAATTTTTGAGTTTGAGTTGGAGTCCGTATGTTCGTCTGTCCGTCCGTCCGTCCATCTATCTGTGCGTCCATCCGTCTGTCTGTCTGAGCGTCCGTCTGTCCGTCCGTACGTCTGTTCCTCTGTCCGTCTGTCCGTCTGTCCGCCTGCCCGTATGTTCGTATGTCCGTATGTCCGTCTGTCCGTCCGTCCGTCCCTCCGTCCATCCGTCCGTCCGTCCATCCGTCCGTCCGTCCATCCGTCCGTCCGTCCATCCGTCCGTCCGTCCATCCGTCCGTCTGTCCGTCTGTCCGTCTGTCCGTCTGTTCATCTGTCCGTCCGCAGCTATGCTCGTAGACTTTTACTAGAAAGCTAGAAGATGCCCTGTTATGGGCATCTTCTAGCTTTCTGCGCATTCTGCGCATATTAGGCGAGAATATGCCACAATCGCCACTCTGAGCATGCAGATGGGCGATCGCAGTGGTGACAGGACGCTGCAGCCTATACCGCGTTTCTATATTTACTGTCGACGCTTCGAATCAAACGAAATTCGAATCATCGAATGATTTTTGGAAGTCCAGGGAATGTTTAAAAGGTAAGAAAATATGAAGAACGTAACTTCACGCCTGTAATCCCCGAAGGGGTAGGCAGAGGTAAATGCATGCATTCAAGCATACATGCAAACACCCACGATTCGCCGGTTACGTTTAAAAAAAATATGAAGAAATTGAAGGGAAATATTAAAAACCACCATTTCATTTACCATACAAATAGTCCGTACCTTTCAAACCTTTGACACATGTCATATTTTCATCCTGAGGCAATACGAAGTTTGCCGGGTCAGCGAGTAATATAATAAAATTATATTTATTTTTCCCTCACATAATTATTGGGATTTTTCTGTGAGAAAATTCGCAGAAATAGCCCAGTCTCCGCGGACACTCCACTTAAATTCCATACAAACGCTTAATTTGGTCTCTATTACACAGACATCAATCAGTGACGTGTATTTACATGTGCACCTGTGTGCGTAGCACGTAGAGAATACCAAACGTCGCCCATAAGAGGGGAGGAGGTTGGGTGAGGCGGAGAAATCGGCCGGGACGTCGAAGTGTCCATTCTATACGTAGTATTATTATATATTCTCTGGTCTAGTACTCGTGCCTCTGAGAGTACGTACAGCTTTGGTCCTTGCACTTGATATCTCTCCGGTCGTGACGGATTGCCCCTTGGTAATTTCCCCTAATTGTTTTTTCTAAGATCTCCGCGCCTATTTCGTTGTTTTCGACTCTACCCAAAGTTTGACTGGTAGATAATGCCGTTGCATTAAGTCCGCCTTTTGTACAACATTGTTTTTGTGCAATAAAGTTAAATAAATAAATAAATTGCCGTCTCACCGGATGATGAGAGTGAGCGCATAAATTCACTACCAAAGAATAGTTAATTCCGTGCTCACTACTATAATACTCCCGCGCAGCTAGTGTTCATTGAGATTTTTACATCTATCACAATGGTTCCCAAACAATTTTTTCCTTTAGACCCTTTTTTAATTTTTTCTTATTTCGGTGGACCCCTTCCTTGCTGCATTTATATCGCATTCATCAATTTTCATTCACGCCTTCGTAGACCCCCATCGAGTCTCCCATGGAGCCCAAGGGGTCCACCTGGACCACTTTGGGAATCACTGATCTATCTTATTCCATTCTCCGTTCAATGTCGCTTATTGGAATGGTTTGACCGGTTAACTCACGGCAGAATTATCCTTCACTAGTGGGCGGTGGGTCGTCACGCCCCACGTCTCGACCATACGTATTGATAATCTTAAAAATCTCACAACCAGTATTGCTTACCAATCAGTGTAGTTCTTAAAATATACTTGTTTATTACAAACATTTGCAAAACATGAATTATTTAAAAAGCACCACAAAAAATGCGTGAAAAATAATAGAGTAAACATAAATTTCTTGATAGCCTTGATCAAAATTATCATATATTATGAATACAAATATATTTAAATTTCTCCACGCACACTATTAATGAGATATTCTCTGTTATTAACAATATTGGACATACGGAGAAATAGGATGGACAACTTTAGTTCAGTATACTAAATATTACTAAAACTCTAAATTATACATTGAACCTCAGAATAGGCATTTTTTGTCCATAAGTGGCAAACAAGCATACAGTTCACATGGATGTTAAGTGATAACTGCAGCCTATAGACATCTACGTAAACCAGAGGTTAAAATGCAGACGTTACCATCCCTGATACCTTAGTTTAACAACTAATTATGTCTCAAAACTTGTTGTCTCTGTGATAGATTACGGGACCATACATTGCCACCTAACCAGAACACTGACACTACCATTTAGCGGCAGATAGGTTAGGTAATGCGGTGCTTTGCTTACTACCTCGAGTCCCTACTTCATTCACCCATCAGTAAAATCAAAGCGAACTACATATTTACTTACTTTTAGGGTTCCGTACCTTAAAAGGAAAAAAGGAACCCTTATAGGATCACTCGTGCGTCTGTCTTTCTGTCTGTCTGTCTGTCTGTCCGTCTGTCACAGCCAATTTGCTCCGAAACTACTCAACCGATTGAGTTGAAATTTGATGAATATATGTAAATTGGTGACCCAAAGATGAACACGTAAAGTAAAATAATAAATTTTACACAGGGGGACCACTTTCGGGGTGTAAATCAGAAAATTAAAAAAAAAATAATTCGTAAACTGTGTCGTGTGACATATCAAATGAAAGAGGTTGTTTTTTATAATAAGAAATTTTTTATTTATAATTTTTGCATAAACAAATTTGAAGTTATTTAAGAAAAACGACGAAATTGACCATTCCTCCCCTGTCTCCGAAACTACTGAACTTAAAATTTTGAAAAAAATGTGGAAAATTGTTCTTTTCCTATAGATTACTGGAAAACCTATAAGAAGTTTGAGTATTCAAATTAAATCGAAAATTCTTAATAACATAACCCCCCCTGCCGGTACCACCGTAACCGCTATGTCCCTGCATTTTAAATCTGTAATATTTTCGAAAATATTTATTTAAATTACGGAACCCTCACCACGCGAGTCGAACTCGCACTTGTCCGGTTTTTATATTATAAATTTTTATATTTACTTTTATAAAGCACTAGCTGTTGCCCGCGGCTTCGCCCGCGTGGACGTCGTTTTATAAATAATTTCTCCTGAATTTTCTATAAACCTCACAGAGCCCGAGACCTTTCCAACGAATGCAAAACCGTGGAAATCGGTTCGTGCATTCTGGAGTTATAGCGTCAGGAAGGAAAACCCGACTTATTTTTATATTATAGATATTAGATTACAAAATAAAATCTACAGAACAATAATAAGGTTTATATGTACTTAAAGAGTCTTAAATCGAATCGAGATTTAGATTTTACACAGCTATTAATGCTAGAATAATAATTACCACAGTTTGTAAGTACCAGATTTGCAATTATTTTTAACATTTGCATTGAGTATCGATGTGAAAATGAAAAATGGCATCCACCGATGGTTTGGGCATTTAAAAAAAATCGAACGAGGGAATGGCTAAACAGATATACAATGTGAATAAGGATGGTTGCATAGACCCAGGAAGACAATGACATAGACCTTGACCAAATAGGTCGAGTACTAGCAGAGGAGTGATGTCAAGCCTCTTAGGACCTGGCATGTATGAAGAGAATGATGAATGTAAAAGAAGCGCGGGAGGTGTGTCAGATATCTGTCGCTCCACACTCTCTGCTTATCTATAAGGGACTTGGCGTGAAAATACATTCATAGGTACCTACATACATTTTATTTTTATTATTATGTAATCAAAGTGGTAAACAAGCATGCAGTTCACATTGATGTTAAGTGATGACTGCAGCCTATAGACACCCACACAAAGACCAAAGTCAAAATGCAGATGCGTTACCACTCCTGAGGCCTAAGGTGTTATGCCTCTGTGCCGGAAATTACAGAGCCGTACCTGACCGGAACACGATAGTGCTGAACACTACCATTTAGCGGCAAGTAAATTAGGTAATGCGGTGGTGCCTACGCCCGCGAGCTCTGTCACTGGAGCTCTACCACCAGTAAAATCATCACATTTTATTTTACCAACTTGCTCGGCGTTCTCACCGGCCGTTTGTATCAAAAACACCGTATAAAGTGAGTATGCTAATACCTGATGGTTAACTCACATAAATTGTATTCTTGGACATTAATCGCTTCATTATGTGACCCGCTAATGACCGTTCACGCTTGGCATTAAAGTTGTGAGCGAGATAAAAAAAATAGCGGTCAATATGCATAATTCACGTCTAGCCTGAATGCACGACAAAATGCGTGATTATGTTTTTTATAACTGTCTCAGACGTATAGTTCTCGGGTCCTGAGTTCGATTCCCGGGTCAAATAATAATAATGGCAGCTCTTGATACGTCCTACAGCTGGGCACGAGTCTCTTTCCATCTTGGGAGGAGGCCTGGAGCACGCTGCTCCAATGCGGGTTGGTGGAGATAAGGGTTAATGGCCAACCCGTTGCCGGATGTTTTCAAACCGCCCATAAGGCCTCCGAGATGGTTTAACAACTGCTATCTATCGATAGCAACCGAGAGCGACGGCTTAACATGCCCTCCAAAAGCACGGAAACGCGCATTTTAATTGACCACTAGGGATTACCCAATACACACCCGACCGCGTCCGTATCGCTTAACCGAGTAGATCGCTTGCAATCTACACCATTCCCGTCAGATATAACGGGGAAAAATCCCTTAACTTTGGTTCCATTGGTAATTTTCAATGTTCTGGAAGTTTCCCAGTACCTTGGAGTTTAGTGATGTCTGAGAATATGTAATAATACTAAGTGATGTGCCCGGAGATGTCAACAGGCTCGCCACCTGTTACATGGGTCAAAACGTATCTGGCGAATCGTGGTCATGTATGCTTGAATGCATGCGTACCTCTGCCTACTCCTACGGAGATTATATGCGTGAAGTTACGTTTTATTAGAGCGCTGTACTTTACCCCCTGACCGGAACACGATAGTGCTGAACACTACAATTTAGCGGAAAGTATATTAGGTAATGCGGTAGTGCCTACGCCCGCAAGCTCTACTACCAGTAGAGTATGTATGTATGTAAGGCCACGAGAAACGATTTGACTTTACGACTATTTTTTTTTGTAATGGAAGTGGCAAACAAGCATGCAGTTCACATTGATGCTAAGTGAAGACTGCAGCCTATAGACACCCACACAAAGACCAAGGTCAAAATGCAGATGCGTTACCACTACCTAAGCTGTGCCGGAAATTACAAAACTCTATACTGTTTGTTCTCTATAAGGTAAATAACACATACTACTGATATACCGCCCTACATTTGTATGTTAAAGGAGATGTTGCAAAAATGTATGGACCTCCGGCCATGTATTGTACACAATATTATTAACAGGCAAAATCAATATAAAAACGTTTTTTACTGCATATTTTCACTTATTTAGCTTTGTTTGCAGTTACAAAACATTATTTGCACTTAGAATTGCAACTCAAAACCAACATGGCAAATATGGCGGGCGATGTCATTTTGACATTTTCATTTTTTTAATAGTTTTTTTGACTATATTGTACTTGGAGAATAAAGTTATATCTAAATACTATCGAAATCGATTTTATGTGTTAAAACTATACTCATCGATTTCCAATTAAAAAAAAACATGGGAACTTCTTTAAATTGATCGATTTGATACATCGTTTTGTGATGCACTAGTAAGATATAGATAGCATTAGTTTTGTTTTATCTACTTAGGTACTATCCCAAGCGTCGGCTGTATCGCCGCCATGTTGAACATGGTTGAAAATGATAATATCGTTTGAATTAAATGTGGTTGTAACTCTAAAATATATTCTTTAATAAATTAATTGTATTTTTTTTGGATTCTTCTTTAATTTACCCATTTTTTGAGGACATGTACGAACCAGAGCCGAGCTCGCAACATCTCCTTTGGTTTTATCTTAGTGATATTCTTGATTATATATTTTTTGTTTGTATATTGTACATGTATATCCATTGTTATTCATTTTAATTTATTTGTTTTATTTAAATGAATAAATACATTTCTGATTCTAATCGAAGCCCTACTGGTAGTCAGATACCAATTTTGTAACAAAAAAAAACCACATAAAAACACGTTTCTTTAAATATAAATATAAAAATCATTTAATAGGTAGCTAAATATGTCACGCAAGAGCACATACAATCTTTCCACACCAATTACACAGAAATGCAATAATTACGAGCATTTACCGCAAACGAAGCTATCCATCAATGCTCGACCGATCTTGATAAGATTCCGCCCATAAAATCATTCAATTAACATAGCATAGCCTTTGTACGTACCGACTAGGGTTGCAAGGTGGTCCGATATTGATAATTATGCTGAGGTGTCAAATTATCGATAAAATCAATATCGATAATTCGGCGCCTCATGTCGTTTATCGCTTATGTCAATATTTATCCATATTTAATATCAAAATGCTCATTAAATGAAGAAGTATTCAATATTCAAAAGATTTAACTGCCTCGGTAGCCTAGTGGTAGCAGGCCACTACTACTACGCTGAGGTCCTGGGTTCGATTCCCGGGTAGGGGGTCATCAGAGATAATGGTGTAAAGTCCTTTATCTCTGATTCTATTCGGATTTTTCCATCGTCTGGAACTTTCCCAGTACCTCGAAGTTTGGTAATATGCCCGGAGATGTCAGCAGGCTCGCCACCTTACATGGGCCAAAAACGTAACCGGCGAATCGTGGTTGGCATGTATGCTTCAATGCATGAATTTACCTCTGACTAACCCTTCGGGGATTACAGGGGTGAAGTTAATTTTTTTTTTAAATAGGCATTAAATTCGGCGAAGTTTTTTCACCCATCGACTAGATTTCATCGACAAAGAATATTAATATTTTAACGAGAATATTATCGATTATTGGTCAACACTAGTACCAACCGTTAAACAAAATGAAACGGTAAATTTAAATATTTATAATTGATAAAATTTAATTACTTCATTGTTTAATTGTTTTAACGCATGAATAATAAACAGTTATGTCCGGGATTCGAACCGGGAACAGATGTGACTGAACGAAATTTTTGACTTCATTAATTACGAATTAATTAAAATTTCTAACTGATTAAATTTTTATTTCACTGGTGGAAGAGCTCCAGTGTCGGAGCTCGCGGGCGAAGGCACCACCGCATTACCTAATATACTTGCCGCTAAATGGTAGTGTTCAGCACTATCGTGTTCCGGTCAGGTGGTAATGTATGGCCCTGTAATTTCCAGAGATGGCATGAGATGGCACAGAGGCATAACACCTTCGGCCTCAGGAGTGGCAACGCATCTGCATTTTGACCTTGGTCTTTGTGTAAGAGTCTATAGGCTGCAGTCATCACTTAACATCAATGTGAACTGCATGCTTGTTTGCCACTTCCACTACATAAAAAAAATGTAACGCGGTGGTGCCTACGCCCTCGAGCTCGCACACTGGAACTCTACCACCATTAAAATGTGATGTGATCAGCCTTGGTCTTCCTGGATCTCTGCAGCTATCTACCATCGCATTGTTTACCATTCTCTCATTCGACATTCTTTCTAAATGGCCAAACCCAAGCGTATTTTTTTTGCACCGATAGCCTCTCTAATAACGAAATTTCAAAATGCAGACAAAACCGCGTGTCCAACTACTATAAAATACTCCATTCTTGCACAAGTACCGAAGAAAATGTAAACTAGATTTTCTGGTACAGCACGGCGCCTAATTTGACAAACATATGTGGGGGACGCGCCGATGGGTGGTCGGGCCACCCAGAGTGGGAGCGCAGTGTGGAGGGGGCTTTATATTGTAGAGTTTTTTGGATGGAATTAAATGAATATTATTTGAGGAAGTAAACTTAAGTGTAATGATTTTGAGTGTTGCAAAATAAGTAATATTTGGTTTCGTACGTTAATAGTAATTTTATTGATGTACAGTTTTTCTGAACGATTGTTGTTTTTAAGATTTATTGTTTTTCATAGATTTATAAAATGTACATAGGATCAAAAAAAATATTCTTTTTAAAGCTGGTTTTCATAAATTCTATGAAAAAAAATATTTGTCATGTAATATTCAAACGATAACGTAAAAAAATACGAAAAAAAAGTAATATTTGGTTTCGTACCAAACCATTAATTTTATTGATGTACAGTATTTTTGAACGATTGTTGTTTTTAAGAATTTATTGTTTTCATAAATTTATAAAATATACATATATTATGTATTATCAAAGATAAATAATTTTAAAGCTAGTTTTAATAAATTCTAAGAAAAAATATTTGTCATGTAATAATCAAACGATAACCTTAAAATAGTAAATAGTATAATTTTTAATTTGTAGTGATACTTTATTCCAATAATACACATTAAAATATTAAAAATTAAATTAAAAAATATTGAAAGATTAAACTTAAGAACGGCTGTATCGATTTCGATTAGGTATTCTTGTTTTGTTGTATTCGTGGCTGTCTGGAGAAGAAACTAAACAGATACCTATACAATGCGAATGTGGATGGTTGCAGAGGCCCAGGAAGACCAAGACTGACCTACCATGACCAAATAGGTCGGGTTCTGGTGGGGTCAAAAGTCTTAGGGATCGGCGTGCGTGTATGAAGAGAATAATGAATGTAGATGAGGCGTCAGGTGTGTCAAGACCGGAATATCTGGCACTTCACACTCTCTGCCTGCCCTGTTAGGGACCTACCGTGAAGATACATACATAAAAAGGGTTATTTTGTATAATAGTCCCTCTCCATACTAGTATTCCAGACACGTCGTATAGTCATGTCACCAAAACATTTCTGCTTGACCGACTGCGATGCATCGTTCAAAATTAATCAATGTAAATTAAACTTTATCTCGTAACATATAAGTATCTAATTACAATAACCAACTCGTATTATTTCTCTAAAGATTTCACGGTTTTGCACAGTCAAAAATGAACTTTATTTTAGAGAAACTAAATTGAAAATCAATTGCATCTTTAGTCAAAGGATTAAACTGAGGAATTTCAAATTGTTTCTCAAATAACAATACAGACTTTATAACTCAAAGTTAAAGTCGAATTTCCATTGTCATCTATTTAAAGATAGCTACGCGAAGTGATTGAGACGTCTTCCGTTTGTATGGACTTTTTTTTGTGGACAGAATGAATCCTTGAAGTGGTCATTTATCTATTAGTTTTTGTATTATGGCGTTTTAAGGCTGTGGGTGAGCGGGGTCATGATCAGTTTAAAAAAACTGTCATTCTTTTTTTAAAAAGGTCAATTTAGCTGACGGTCATTGGCTTATGATGCCTAGACTTTGATGTAGCTAATAATTTACTTCTAAAATATTGGTTTAAAGGTTTTATTTATGTAAGAGTCGCGTACCTAATTTATTTCAAACGTGATTTTTTTATTAATGTACTAAAGTTTGTTTTTTTGTGTATGTATGTAAATACATGTCTGTTATCTCCAAAGGGGTAGGAAGAGGTGAATACATGCATTCAAGCATACATACAAACATCCTCGATTCGCCAGTTACGTTTTGACCCATGTAACAGGTGGCGAGCCTGCTGACATCTCCGGACACATTACCACACCGCGGACACTCCGCCAAAATTCCATACAAACGCTTAATTTGGTCTCTATTACACAGACATCAATCAGTGACGTGTATTTACACGTTCACCTGTGTGCGTAGCACGCAGAAAATACCAACCGTCGCCCATAAGAGGGGAGGAGGTTGGGTGATGCGGGGAAATCGAAACGTCGAAGTGTCCGTTCTATACGTAGTATTTTACATATTCTCTGAAATTACCAAACTCCAAGCTACAGGGAAACTTCTATAAAATGGAAAAATCTTAATAGAATACCAGAGATAAAGAAATGCTTTTTAAATCTTTATATTGGTAGTTCGTAAAGCGATCTAATAAGGGTTCCTTTTTGAGATACGGAACCAAAAATAGTTTTCTATTTGGACAAGCAAAATGATTACGAACAAGGCAATATAATATAATTCAATACGGATGTCCAATAAAATGCCAATGTTATAGTAACATCAAAGATCAAATTAATGACGATAATATTCTGCCCACAGACCTATTAAAGCGGTAACTGAGTTTGTCGCAATAAACTTTATGGTTCCTCTATGGCAATCTTTAGTCTATGGTTTCCTTAAACATCTGTTTCAAATCGAAATATTTGAGGTTATGTCACGTTTTATATTTTCTTGTACAATAAAATGGTTCGAGATTTAGTTCAATTAAAAATATAAAAAAAGGGTTGGTGATTAATTTGTATTACGCTGCTGATATCCGGTTTAAGTGTATTTTTTGTAATGAAGGTGGCAAACAAGCTTGCAAGCATGCAGTTCACATTGGTAGATGTTAAGTTATGACTGCAGCCTATAATAATAGACCTGGAGTTTTAGCGGGAATCTTGAAGGAGCCGTGAGGTCTTTTAGTTTATTTCATTTTCTCGGAGGAGGCACGCATGGCCCAGCGGCTGGTGTAGATCGTAAGCGATCTGCTCGGTTAAGCACTACGGGCGCGGTCGGGTAGTGTGATGGGTGACCGCTAGTGGCAAATTAAATGCGCGTTTCCGTGCTTCGGAGGGCACGTTAAGCCGTCGGTCCCGGTTGCTATCGATGGATAGCAGTCGTTAAACCTTGTAGGAGGCCTTATGGGCGGTTTGAAAACATCCGACAGTGGGTTGGCCACTAACCCACCCACTTCCACCAATCCGCATTGGAGCAGCGTGGTGGAGTAAGCTCCAGGCCTCCCCCCAAAAAAGGGGAGAGACTCGTGCCCAGCAGTGGGACGTATAATGGGTTGCCATTATTATTATTATTATTATTTTCTCGGTGCATTTTTGAGTTATCCCTACCTAATATTATAAATGCGAAAGTAACTCTGTCTGTCTGTCTGTTACCTTTTCACGTCCAAACGACTGAACCGATTTTAATGAAATTTGGTACAGAGATAGAGCTGACTATGAGAAAGAGCATAGGCTCTTAGTTATTTATAAAACGACATCCACGCGGGCGAAGCCGCGGGGATGTCACTCCTGAGGCCTAAGGTGTTATGCCTCTGTGCCGGAAATTACAGTGCCATACATCACCACCTGACTGGAACACGATAGTGCTGAACACTACCATTAGGCGGCTAGTATCTTAGGTGATGCGGTGGTGTCAACGCCCGCGAGCACCGTCACTGGAGTTCTACCACCAGTAAAAGCTGCTCAAGTTTATGCCCATCTTTTCTGGCAATGTGTCCAAAGAATTCGAGGATTCTTCGCAGGCAGATGGTAGAGAGCCTGGTTTTGATGTTGAGTTCGCGAAGGATCGACTCGTTTGTACGAACAGCAGTCCATGGAATTTGAAAACATCTAACCATCTAAATCGGGCAGGACTTCAGTAGCTCAAATGGAAGAGCGGCTGGACTAGATTCCCAGTAGGCCGCGAGTTCGAGTCTCGCCTGAAGTCAAATTTTTCTTTCCATTTTTCTTTAAATAAAATATATTTCACAAGCATGTGTTAATGCGAAATAATATAAAACAACACCTAACCAGAACATTATAGTGCAGAATTGGGGCGTCGCCAGTCAACAATATACAACATGTAATGGGAATAATACACGCTATCTAACACCTCGATTAGAAAATCGAGTTATAATCATAATAATAGGTTGGGGAAAAAGTCTTTTCGCATTATAGTATGTATGAACTTGTAATAAAATCTCTTTGGCTGTAGTATTTGTATCTGGCTGGTTTTGGTGGCATTGAAAGTTAAAATTTTAAAGAACATAAATTCCAAATTCATATTAGGCAAATGTGTGATTTTCATTTGTTTTTCGTACTGTCAAGATGAGTGAATCTAATGAAGAAATTCGATACATTTTAAAATTTCACTACAAAAAAAGTAAAAATGCAACGCAAGCCGCGAAAAAAATTTGCGATGTTTATGGACCTAGTGCAGTGTCTGTGAGAGTAGCACAAATTTGGTTTAAGCGTTTTCAATCCGGAAATTTTGATGTCAAAGATGCACCTCGCTCTGATCGCCCTATTACGGATAAAATGGATGACATTTTTGAAAAAGTGGAGCAAGATCGACATATCAGTAGTTACGACGTAGCTGAAGAACTGAGAATTGATCACAAAACAGTTTTGGCGCATTTGAAAAAAGCTGGGTACAAAGAAAAGCTCGATATTTGGGTACCTCACGAGCTCACTGAAAGAAACCTAATGAACCGTGTACTCATTTGTGATTCTTTATTACGACGTTATGAAACCGAATCATTTTTGAAGAAGCTGATAACTGATGATGAAAAGTGGATCACGTACGACAAGAACGTGCGAAAAAGGTCGTGGTCAAAGGCCGGTCAGGCTTCACAGACTGTGGCGAAACCCGGGTTAACTCGCAATAAGGTGATGTTGCGTGTGTGGTGGGATTGGAAGGGCATTATTCATTATGAGCTATTACCACCAGGCAGGACTATCGATTTTGAACTCTACTGCAAACAACTGATGAGATTAAAGCAAGAAGTTGAGAGAAAGCGGCCGGAATGGATCAACAGAAGGGGTGTGATGTTTCATCATGATAACGCTAGACCTCACACATCTATAGCCACTCAGCAAAAATTAAGAGAGTTTGGCTGGGAGGTGTTAATGCATCCGCCGTATAGTCCTGACCCTGCATCTTCAGATTTCAGCCTGTTTCGGTCTCTTCAGAATTTTTTATGCAATGTTAGGTAAACATCACGAGAGGACTGCCAAATCCACTTGTCGCGGTATTTTGATGAGAAGTCCCAAAATTTTTATAGCAATGGGATCATGTCCCTACCTACAAGATGGCAAAAGGTTATCGAACAAAATGGTACATACATACTTTAGTTAAATTTAAATAAACTATATTAAAAAATGTTTTGAATTATCTTAAAAAATGCGAAGAAACTTTTTCCCCAACCTTATAAATGAACTGAAGTTACATATTTATGTAATTTAATATTTTTTATTTAAGGAATAAGTTGTCCTTAATTTGTAAGAACAGTAAGCACACCCTATGCATACTTACCCTTCCTCTACCTTCGACTATACATACAACACGGACCGATGAAGGACGATAAAGGATGGCCGTGATGAAGCGTAACTTGCGTACCCTTATTTAACACTCGCTAATAATAAGAGTAAGTTTTATTTTCCACCATTTTATTTCTTAAATTATTATTTATAATAAAAAGCACGTCTCAACGAGTTCTAATAATCTTGTTGAAACTAGCATTTTATTTTGGATAGACATTAGTCTCATTTTCGTTTGTATTGATTGTTCACCAAATGGGTAACTAACATTTTCTTAATTTTAATTAACTTCGGGACAAAATATTACCTATATCAAAAATGTCTGAAATCTATTTGGTTATCCATTCTGAACTAACTAGTTTCGGGTTGTACATTCAATCCTGTTACACGTTGTAGAGGGGGGGGGGGGCTCTATATTGTTGGCTGGCGACGCCCTAGTCCATAGGGCCATACATTACCATCTAACCGCAACACGATAGTGCTGAACACTACCATTTGGCGGCAGATAGATTAGGTAATGCGGTGGTGCCTACGCCCTCGAGCTCCTACACTGGAACTCTACCATCAGTAAAAAACTGTTATAGTTAGAACAGGATTCAGATTTCTACTACTGGTGGTAGAGCTCCAGTGACGGACCTCGAGGGCGTAGGCACCACCACATTACCTAATATACTTCCCGCTAAATGGTAGTGTTCCGCACTATCATGTTCCGGTGAGGGGGTAATGTACGGCCCTGTAATTTCCGGCACAGAGGCATAACAGGAGGCCTCAGGAGTGGTAACGCATCTGCATTTTGACCTTGGTCTTTGTGTGGGTGTCTCTAGGCTGCAGTCATCACTTAACATCAATGTGAACTGCATGCTTGTTTGCCACTTCCATAACATAAAAAAAAGGATGTGAAATGTTACAATAAATTTAACAAAAGTCCTGGCGCAACTCAGACTTAATATTTTTAGTTGCATAACTGAGCTACGTAACTTCACGCCTGTAATCCCCGAAGGGGTAGGTAAATGCATGCATTCAAGCTTACATGCAACCACCCACGATTCGCCGGTTACGTGTTGGCCCATGTAACAGGTGGCGAGCCTGTTGACATCTCCGGGCACATTACCAAACTTCGAGGTACTGGGAAATTTCCAGAAAATGGAAAAATCCCAATAGGCCCAGAGATAAAGGACTTTACACCATTATCTCTGATAACCCCCTACCCGGGAATCGAACCCAGGACCTGAGCGTAGTAGTAGTGACCTGCTACCACTAGGCTACCGAGGCAGTTTATATATATCTGAGCTATTATAATCAAAAACTTTTTTTTAAAGTGGACATTGTCATTCGCTCATAGATAAAATGCCAAAACATCGCATAGACAAAGATTTTTTCAAAACAAACCCACTTTGAGCGTTAACACTTTTGATCCATCGATAAAAAAAATCATTTAATCCAACCACTGGCCATGTTCATGAGTCAGTATGCCACCCAGCAAGATCGGTCTTCTATCTCCCTCCATCGTATGAGTTTGTCTCGCTCGCGTCTCTTTTTTTACTTCCATTGAAGAGTTTGCTGTCAAAATAAGGATTATAAAAGCGTTTGGATGTGTTTATGCGAGAATGTTTTAGTCTACACTTGTTAGTTTAACTGCCTTGGTGATTAAGGTACTTTGTGACCAAGGCCTTGCACGGGATTTAGTCTCAAAGTCGGGAATAATAATATATCATTTATTTCATCCCACAATACATAATATTGTGACATTTAGGTAAAACATTTCAGTAGGTTCATAGTATTTACTGAGTATCATAATTAAAATATTGTGGGAGGCTGATGTATGCCATAAGTACATAGTACTACATAGACATGTGACATGTATTACAGATCACCAGGTTCCCAGGCGCCCAGGAATGAAGAGATATTGTAAACGTAACTTCACGCCTGTAATCCCCGAAGGGGTAGGCAGAGGTAAATGCATGCATTCAATCATACATGCAAACACCCACGATTCGCCGGTTACGTTTTTGGCCCATGTAACATGTGGCGAGCCTGTTGACATCTCCGAGCACATAACCAAACTTTGAGGTACTGAGGAATTTCCGGAAAATGGAAAAATCCAAATAAAACCAGAGATAAAGACCACTAGACCACACCATACACCATTATTTATGATAACCGGGACCTCAGCGCAGTAGTAGTGGCCTGCTACCACTAGGCTCCCGAGGCAGTTAGCTAAATCTTAAACTTTCAATAAACCTATTGCATAACACCATCCATGTTGGTATTTATAAAAAAACGACAAACGTACCGATTTGAGTGATGACTTAATTTTTAGAACCACCGCAGAGCAGTAACCGGAGACGGTACACCCGCACGGACAAGTGGTCTTGTGTAAACATACACACGTTTGATAGGTGTACACAGTTGATGATCAGTTTTAATTGCTTGCTGTCTAGACTTGGGTCCTTGGGTTTCACTATAGGATTGACTAAGGTGATTTTTTATGTCATAGAGTGGCAAACTCGTATACAGTTTACATTTTTGGCAAGCATAGAGCAACGCGGCTCACCGGTCGCGGCGGACCGGCCGGAGGGGAGTAGCCATAGCGTGCATTACCGATGCAAAACAGTCTGTCATTTTTGCGGGGGGAAATGCGTGCGACACATACGCACACTACTAAAATCGTCTATTACTACGAAACTGTCCGTTCGAAACGAAACTTCCGTTTTACTGGTGGTAGAGCTTCAGTGACGGAGCTCGCGGGCGTAGGCACCACCGCATTAGCTAATATACTTGCCGCTAAATGGTAGTGTTCAGCACTATCGTGTTCCGGTCAGGTGGTAATGTACGGCCCTGTAATTTCCGGCACAGAGGCATAACACCTTAGGCCTCAGGCGTGGTAACGCATCTGCATTTTGACCTTGGTCTTCATGTGGGTGTCTATAGGCTGCAGTCATCACTTAACATCAATGTGAACTGCATGCTTGTTTGCCACGCCCATTACATAAAAAAAAAAAAAAAAACTCACGCCTTGACTTTAACAAAATACAGAAACAATTTCACGCACACATATGTATAAACATCTAGGCGACAGGTATAGGTTTGTACTTTGACAGAGGGGAAAGCCTGCATACGGCTACTCCCCTCCGGTGTTGCATATGTTAGATTAAGAAAATGACAAAAAATTAAGAAAATGACTTTTATAGTCATTTTCTATATTTTTTGATATATGCCACTTCAATTCTAAAGGTGCGCAATGTCAAGCCTTATTTTTAAAAAAGTCTGAAAGATGTCTGCAATTTTCCATTGCACTATCAAAAATTACATCCAATATCACGGTATAATTGATTAGTGACACGATCGGTTCGTTAGAGCTATTTATTTTGCTCCTACTCCCCTCCGGTGTTGCTCTATGTTGGCAAGTGACACTGTAGCCTACATGAAACAAGAGATTTCAATAATAATATACCTATTATATGCGTTGCTACCCCTGAGGTCTAGGGTGTAATGCCTCTGTGCCGCAAATTACAGGGCCTAACATTAACACCTGATTGGTCCACGGTAGTGCTGAACACTGCCATTTAGAGCACCTAATCTACTAATTAATTAATTCGATGATGCCCACATCGTAGTTCTAGCAAGCGATGCTTTTTAAATAAGTTTATCAAAAGAACAGAAGTAATAATTAAGGACAGCAATGAGTTGTTGGCATTTTGTTTGATATAGGCTTATTACAGTGCCCGTGTATAGTGAAATAGAATAACAGTGCGAAAACACGGCTTTTCAGTTTGCCTCCAAAACTTAATTTTAAATGTTTTGGTAAAGTAGCCATCGCTTTACTTGAATTTCGGACTGTGACTCTGACTGACTGACTTATAATTGACCGACTGACTCATACTTTAACGCTGATTGTGAATACGAAATATCATTTTACTTGACACTGGCAATATGCGTAATAGCGGTGCCATAATATTAAAAAAAAAAAAAAAAATGACAGCAATCATTTTAATATTAACGACAACGTTTGATAATAATAATAATAATGGCAACCCATTATACGTCCCACTGCTGGGCACGAGTCTCTCCCCTTTTTTGGGGGGAGGCCTGGAGCTTACTCCACCACGCTGCTCCAATGCGGATTGGTGGGTGGGTTAGAAGCCAACCTGCTGTCGGATGTTTTCAAACCGCCCATAAGGCCTCCGACAAGGTTTAACGACTGCTATCTATCGATAGCAACCGGGACCGACGGCTTAACGTGCCCTCCGAAGCACGTAAACGCGCATCTAATTTGGCACTAACGGTCACCCATCACACTACCGGACCGCGCCCGTAGTGCTTAACCGAAAAGATCGCTTACGATCTACACCAGCCGCCGGGCCATGCGCGCTTCCGACAACGTTTATCGATATTAAATTCCAACTTTAATGCAGTGGGTGCACAAGTAAATAGGAATTATCCCTCCACCCACCAGTGGGTTAAGCCAGCAGTAGCACTTAATATCACGTCAGTAAGCACGGGTAATGTCGGGTAATCACCCAATAAAATATACACAACAATGTGGGAGTAAGAAAAAAAACTAAGGACTTTCGAACGATGCTAGTTATTCACACTAGGTAGTCGGGGGCGTATTTTAAGATTGCGCGCCCGGGCTCCTGGCTTTCCGCCCCATCAAGGAATGAAAGAAAACAAAAAAAAAATAAGGTAGATTTTTTATTTTACATTCTTATTCTGTGGACAATTTTTTTAATAAACTCGTTTACCTATTACATTGTCGTCATCAATTTCATTTGTTAAACAGGCTTCGATCATTAAAATTGCCGAATTATTAAGCCGTTCTTCGATAAGACGCGATCTCAAATAGTTTCTTATCCTTTTGTAGGTACCGAAAATGAGCTACAATTCGTTACTGCAGTACAAAGAAATATGCGCCACGCAATTTCAATGCAAGGAAACGCCACTTTCAGATATTTTTTTAACCGACTTCGAAAAAAGGAGAAAACGGTATTAAATTGTTTTAGGGCTGATCCACAGAATTCTGATAATATCGCTGTTTCTAAGAAAATCAGTTGAGCCAATAACCTGTAGCTTTATTTTTGATTAAGACTTTTTGTTGCAAAATTACCGTGAATATTCAGCAATACGTAATGGGTCAAAGCTTTTGACGTTTTCTTTTGGATGATATTTGATTATTTTCTCATTCAGCACTGTCATCATCACCAAAGACGTCGCCAGCCAACGAATTAGAGAGGGCAGATTTGACTATAGGGGAGGTCAGATTGGCTCTAGAGGGGCCAAGTTGGTACCTATACTTATGGTACATATCAGTCTTTGCTGTAAATTGTGCTGCTTTTAGTTTCTAGAGGTGCCCCCCGATGACGAACGTCCAAGATTATCACTGTCCATTTTGTACGTGAAATACTAAGTTATTGAATTGAATGGCGAAAAATAATACTTAACGTTCCGAGTAATCATCTCAATTAAAATACATTCTTCTAACAAATTTTATTTTTTAGGCAATGACATTCTACACCATTGTTTTTAGGTAATATCTTTATTCTCCAATCGAGTTCTCTCTGGGATATTGGTGGGAATCCAGTGTTCCACTTGAGGGTTAATGAGAATACCATAATTTAATACTTCTTAAACATGTATGTAGGTACCCAACTAGAAAGAAAGAAAGAAAGAAAAGTATTTATTTCCTTGGTCTCACACAACGTTTACATACAGATAAGAGAAAATAATGAGACAAACTAATATTAAGGGTATGGTTATGTGAAGCCAAGAAAAATGGCAGCCATCTCAGCTATATGTCGCGTCAAATGCCGCAACGCTGATATTCTGATGGGCCCTGTGTTAGATAAACGTTACGAACTACAAGTTTGAAATAAAGGTTAGGTAAGGAGAAATAAAATAAACATAGTAAACATTTTTTAAATATAACAGTAATAGGTACCTACATAAAATACATAATATCTAATCATCTAATACATAAGAAATCCTATATATCTAATCATCTAATACATATGAAATCCTATAAATTGCTAATTATACTATATACACTCCCCGTTTATCCCGTAAGGGACCTGGTGTGAAGTTATATACATACATAATATATATGCAAGTAATTATAGTAATTAAAAAAAAAAAAAATATACATACAAATTTTATACATTATTGTCATCATAGTGAATACCAAATATATATTTGTTTATAGGTAATATGTAATATAGCTTGTAGGTATAAGTAGGTATAAGTAAGAATATATATTGTATTTTATATATATATATATATATAATGTTTTATTATTATTTTATTATGTATAGGTTGCTAGTTTAATATATTTTTGTTAAAAATTCTTGACTACGTAAATATATTTATTAAGTATTATTAACTGCCTCGGTAGCCTAGTGGTAGCAGGCCACTACTACTACGCTGAGGTCCTGGGTTCGATTCCCGGGTAGGGGGTTATCAGAGATAATGGTGAAAAAGCCTTTATCTCTGGTTCTATTGGGATTTTTCCATTTTCTGGAAATTTCCCAGTACTTCAAAGTTTGGTAATGTGCCCGGAGATGTCAACAGGCTCGCCACCCGTTACCCCAAAACGTAACCGGCGAATCGTGGGTGTTTGCATGTATGCTTGAATGCATGCATTTACCTCTGCCTACCCCTTCGGGGATTACAGGCGTGAAGTTACGTTTTATTATTAAGTGATTTAATTCCTATTGTTGGTGTTTTTTGCTACCGTAGTTACAAACGTACGGTGCAGTTGGCAAAACTGCGCCAACCCAATGCGAGGCGACCTATATTGAAACATAACAAGAGCCGAGATAGTTATGGAGTTATTAGTTCCAAAACTGACTTCACTTCGGATAGTCCGCCCCGGATGATTCGAAGTGAAGTCAGCAGGCTACCTCAAAAAATTATACTGTTCTGTTCCACTGCTTCGCCGCCCCGGTGCCTATAGCAATAAACCATAAAGCAAAACCGAGGCAAAAAAAAATTACCGGGGAGGAAAGAACAAGGGGCGGCTTGCATACTTCAATTGAATTTCTAATTTCTTCAGACATTTAATCCACGCACAACACAAGGGGCGACTTTCATACATTAATTGAATTTAAAATTTCTTCAGATATGAAATCAACACGTGGAAAGGTGGCTCAGGGGCGTTCTAGGCTTACGTCTTAAAATATTTTTTTACGTCTGTAAATACACCCCTGTAGGTAGTGATTTTTAGACGTTTTGAAACTATCTGTGGGGTTTTTGGCGGGAACCTTGAAAGATGCGTGTGGTGCACTTATTTTATTTCATTTTCTTGGTTTTTTTGTGAGTTATATTAAATAAAGTTGGTGGCATTTTGTTTGATATAGGCTTATTACAGTGCCCGTGTATAGTGAAATAGAATAACAGTGCGAAAACACGTTCTTTCGGGTTGCCTCCAAAACTTAATTGTAAATGTTCTGGTAAAGTAGCCATCGCTTTACTCGAATTACTGTGACTCTGACTGACGGACTCATAAATTGACTGACTATACGTTGCTTATTACGAATACGAAATATCGTTTTACTTGACACTGGCAATATGCATAAGAAGCGATACCATAAAATTAAAATAAAAAAAAAAACTATCTGTAAAGAAAAATCTATTCCAACGAACAATATTTCTTTCTTTCTTTTGCTGAATTATATGCTTTATTTATTACCACTTTTAAATAAAAAAAGGACTAAAAATATTTAAATAAAATTCACTATGTATTTAATTAGACAAAAAACCGTTATGCCGTTTATTCAACACTTCACCTCAGAAGGCGACAAAAGATGTTTTTTTTCCGACAAATAGAATCCACAACATCAGTCGGACCCGCCGAGGTGACATTAATTTGACAGCTGTCAAAACATTTGGTCCGCCATGATGGATTGCCGGGTATTAGTCAACAATACTACTGTGCCACTTTTTTATGTTAACTCGATAAATTGTGAAAGAATTTTTATGGATGAGACAGTTAAAAAATAAGGGTAATATATTTAAATAATATTTTAGACCAGCGGCCCGCCCCGGCTTCGCCCGTGCTGCTCCGCTCCTATTAGTCATAGCGTGATAATATATAGCTATAGGCTATATATTATCACTTCCTCGATAAATGGGCTATCTAACACTGAATGAACTTTTCAAATCGGATAGTTCCTGAGATTAGCGCGTTCAAGTAAACAAACAAACTCTTCAGCTTTATAATATGAAGTATATAATTAAGGGAAATACTAAAAAAACGGCAAACTACTAGTAGTTTGTTGGAGGTAGAGCTCTAGTGACCGAGCTAGCGGACTTAGGCACCACCGCATTACCTATATCTGCTGCCAAATGGCAGTATTCAGCACTATTGTGGTTCAGCACGGTTAGATGGTAAAATATGGTCCCGTAATAACTATCACAGAGAGATAACAACTTGGGTCTCAGAAGTGGCAACGCATCTGCATTTTGACCTCTGGTTTTTTGTGCAGATATCTATGTAGGCTATATAGATATCTATAGGCTGCAGTCATCGCTTAACATCAATGTGAGCGTCATGTTTGATTACTCGCTCGTGATGGTAAGACCGGTGCCACACCTCTCGACACTCCCAGCCTCTCACGCCAGTGTTGTCTACCGTCGACCATCGGGTTGGCTGTTTGGGGGGCCCAGCAAGGAGAGGCGAGTCACAACCCGCCTAAACTAGGATTCAATAATGTGAGATGTTGATAGGCAGGTGCCGGATCTCACTCCATATGCCCTTCCAGCTAGTCCCCCCAGTTCACCCGCATAGCCCAAAGTTTGGCGAGTCATTCATCAATACAATAGTCCCATCGGGGTCTGTTTGTGTCTGTATTAATTATTGATGCAGTCAGAGAGAGGTCCCGCCGAATATAACTCATTAAAAGTAGATCAAAATTCTCGAAAGGGCCTCTACGTGTTGGACCCCCCGCAATGTGATGTCCCCGCGCAAGTCTTTTACTTCATGAGCCACCATCGAGGGGGAGAGAAGCTGTGTTGTGTGGTCGATGATTTCCACCTTCCTTAAATAAAAAAAAAGTGTTTGCGAGCAAATAGTAGTGTTCAGCAGTGCCGGATTAGCCATATAGCAGGAGTAGCAAATGCTACGGGCCCCGCGCCATTGGGGGCCCCGTGCCTGTGCCCAAAAAAAAAACACAAATATGTAATACACCTTAGCTATTCTCAAAGGGAGCGTTGACCACTAATTATATAGGTATGTATGTATCTTCACGCCAGGTCCCTAACGGGGTATATAGGTACCTATATTATTTTGTTGCAAGTTGGCAATACCACAATACTTACAGGGGGACTCCCCTAAATTTGTTTTCGATTCCTTTTCGTAAATGTTGTTTTATTTACATCCTAAATTTCAGTAGGCAATGTAACTCTAGGGCCCCATGGTCACATTTGCTACCCCCCACCGGCTTTATCCGGCACTGGTGTTCAGCACTATGGTTTGTAAGAATAATAATTGCGTTTCGATGGTACGAGTAATTAATGATTCCGTAATCAATATCATATAGGCATAAAAACTTAAGCTTCAAGGATGGAAACACATCTGTATTGTGTGTATAGTCTATAGAAAAATGTGTGTTAAACGCGAGTGTTTTAAAAGTTTTATCACATTAATAGTCTATAGGTTGCAGTATTTAGTTACCATGCTAGTATTTGTATACTCTTTGTACCATGCATGCTTTGTAGAAATTAAACTTGCGGATTTTCTCGCGTATACAACACTCCCAAACTTCTTCATACACCCGACGTTTCGGTCGCTTTCCAGCTACCGTGGTCACGGGCTGACTAATGCGACGATGTTCAGCCTGGTCTTATATAGCTGAGACAGAACACAACCCTAGTGCGATGTAAACTACTGAACTAATCCGCAAGTTTAATTTCTACAATGTATGAAGCTCGCGAAAACCTACGAAAACGTTATTTCCATGCATGCTTGTTTGCCGTGACCACATGTAAAAGCCTAGTGCGAGCAGGTAAAGGTGAGCAGGGTCCTGGCTTGGATCCCCAAGTGTAAGTGGGGTTTTCTCATGTTTTGAAGATTCCGTGACATTCTCAGAGTTCGTTAATGTGCCCGGAAACACACCGCGGACACTCCGCCAAAATTATAAACGCTTAATTTGATCTCAATTACACAGACATCAATCAGTGACGTGTATTTACTCGTGCACCTGTGTGCGCGTACAAAATACCAACCGTCGCCCATAAGAGGGGAGGAAGTTGGGTGATGCGGGGAAATTGGGCGGGCCGTTGAAGTGTCCATTCTATACGTAGTATTATTACATATTCTCTGCCGGAGATGTCAATAGGTTAGCCTAATACATGGAAAAATACGTAAACTGGCAATCATGGCTCTTAACTTGCTTCAATATATGCATTTAAATATGCGAAAGACTAAGCAGAAGCTTAATCTTTCGGGGATTGAAGGGATGAAGTTACGTAGCATTCATCTAATTTCAGCTCGCCACTGTTACTGTACCTAGAGTTAAGCGGTTCGATCCTGGCCCGAATAATAATTTATCTTTATTTTTTTTTTAATTTCGATATTCACTCACACGTGTTGTAAAATAGAAATATGTTAATCATAGACAACGTCATAGACCGCCCACAGATAAAAAAAGTTTTTCTATTTATGGAAAGACATATTTCGCGACAGCTTTCGATTAGTTGAGAACTACAATTAGAAATATAAATAATCGACCAAAAGAAAAAAAAACCTTTTAAATGCCATTTCTCTATAACAAATTTGTCTACGGCCTAATGGCGAAGACACAGTGGCTCATTTAATTACAATACCACAGACAATAATAGCCCCTAAACCTTAGAAGTTAAAGACAAAAATAATCCATTCTGGTAAACATTCGTGGCAACAGAAATAACTGTCGCATAAATATGTCCACGAGAGCATTAGTTCCACTAATCACGTATTAAATGCATCCAGAATTAACGGACGATGAGCCGCCATGACTGTCGGCAATTGACAGTTGGTGCAGTTGGCGCCAAATTTGCTGTCACTCCGACAGGCCCGTATGATTTACGCGGCAAAACGCGCCGGGGCAAAATAAATACACGATCATTAAGATGGGACGAATAAAAAATGTTGTGAATTAATAAAATTTAATATAACAGCCCACACAACGCGATGGATTCGGATTTGTTTTCATTTCTTTGTCTCATATCGTTTGGACTTCCGGAACGTTTAGGGCTATTAGTGAGTTTTTATTTTTAATCTGTTCACAGATAATGGTAACAGTGACGGATAGGGATGTAGCCGTGAGTACGGCACAGGAGTTAAACCAATTACCATTTTAATTATTCATTGTTTAACGAAAGAAGGAATCGCACAAAAGGTTCACAGATGTGATGTGGGTTCTCTACATTAAAAATTCGAAGCTAATGTCTTCGAAAATAAAAATTATACCTATGATAGATAAAATATGTATTCACGATGCAATTTCCGTATTGAGTATTCATATTATTATCTGTTTAAGTAAAAATTAAATGATGTTGGTTTGTCTCACTAAGACTCAAAAACGGCTGAACCGATTGGACAAATATTTGTAGAAGTTTTCCGTTTTGAATATTTGTAGAAGTCTTAAGAAGGTTTAGATAGTAAGACAAACGTTAATAAATTGCAAGAAAAATAGTGAAAACAGCAATTTCATTTTCCCATACAAATAGTTCGTACCTGTCAAATCTTTGACACGTTATTAGATTTAATTTAATGTAAGTAAAGATTGATTCGTTTTTTTTAAGTATATTTTGTATTTATAATAATTGTTAGCGGGTTTTCACTCTAGGTAGTTTTAAAAAATCTGTAGAATGTCTCATTTCCTCTTTTGCAAACGGAAAAAAAGAAATTGGATTAACCCTAAATAGATTACATCTACCAGTTAGAATTTAAGACACATTGATTTAATTATATTAAATACCTCATAAATACCTACTCATTTCAACTACTTAATTGGTTTGATAAATCAGTCCATCTTCGACTTCTACTTATAAATCACTATCTTCGCTTTACATTTTTAGGTTAATTTATTTTTTACATCTGGCAATAGTGTTAAATATTTAAGAGGTTATAAAATGCTAATTTTATTGAAGAAATAATTCGATTTGTGTTTTATGTTTGAAAATTATGTAATACAAGTTTACTTTGAACGTTTTATTTATTGAGGGTTTTTATTTATGATCACAAATGTGCTAAAGTGAGATAAATATCGTTTAAAATGTAGGCTGAATGACATGAATGTAGAGTCATTGTATTTTGTTGGGGTTACACGGGTTACTTAAGTCTCAGAGGTGGCAACGCATTTGAAATTGAAACTTCATCTTAATTTCTATAGATCTTATGATCTCTGGTTTTTGTGTAGTCTATAAGTTGCAGTCATCACTTCACATTATGTGAGCTGGATGTCTGTTTGCCACTTCAGATGAATATTTACTCATAGTAATATATTTAAATGATTATGACGAACAGATTTTTTATTTTCTACTATTGGGAGAAATTGAAAAATTTTATGTTAAATCGGCATTCATGAATACCTATTGGATTATTATACGTCATTCACTATAGGTAGCTTATAACCCGACGATACAAAAGTGTCCTTCTAGATCAATTTGAAATAAATTATTTGAATTAAATTTTGAATTTTGACGAAAAAAATTCTACACGAACAAAGTCGCGGGCGCAGATAGATAGTTAATTAATACGTTCCGATCTAAATGAATAATGGTTGGAATTCATCAAGTTGCCGAATAGATACAATCGTTACGGCATCAGACGTTGTGACATCGATATAAAGCTTCCGTGCTAAAAGTATTCTGTATTGTACGGCCCTGTAATTTCCGGCACAGAGACATAACACCTAATGCCTCAGGAGTGGCAGCTCATCTGCATTTTGACCTCTGGTC
Organism: Macrosoma leucophasiata; assembly: GCA_036365455.1. Classification (NCBI taxonomy): domain Eukaryota; kingdom Metazoa; phylum Arthropoda; class Insecta; order Lepidoptera; family Hedylidae; genus Macrosoma; species Macrosoma leucophasiata. The sequence continues at coordinate 8,291,614 of JAWQUS010000015.1, forward strand.
ATTGTTTGGGTGTCTATAGGCTGCAGTCTTCACTTAACATGAATGTGAACTGCATGCTTGTTTGCCACTTTTATTACATAAAAAAAAAAATCGTTTTTGAATACTGAATTATACATCAGTATTTAATATTCTTGAGTTAGGACTAGGTTTTTAGGGTTCCATAGTAAACACGGAACCCTTATAGTTTCGCCATATCCATCTGTCTGTCTGTCTGTCCGTCCGTGGTATAGCGCAAAAACTATTAGTAGGTACTAATGTGTATTTCATTTTTGTTTTAATTTCGCGATATCTTTTATTTTGTTAACTTTTGTTTTTTTGCTTTTGTGTATTATTTTGGCTTTAAATAGTAATTGACATCCGTGCGTCACCGAATGGGTTCCGATTGAAAATCAGCGTTAGGCTTACGCCTGGCATATTGCTGAATCGGCCACCTTTTTGGTGCTAAAAGGAGACACACATTCAGAGCAGATCTATGTATCCAGTATGTTGTGCTATTTTTTAAGTGATTTTATGTTCTTTTTCTCTGTAACCAACCCGTGTTTTCTTTCTGCACCAAATAAAGTTTTACTTACTTACTTACTTACTTACAACTAGAGACTTCAAATTTGGCACAACTATACCTTTATCACGCCGACAAAGTGGTGGAATAAAAACATGCAAAAAAATGTATTTAGGGTACATACGTGTCTACATGTAACGCGCGGATATATTTTTATTATTTTCTATATAGTGTGCTGTATTGTTGGATAGGTCTTTTAAAAATATCATGGATGTCGAAACATAATTTTTCAATTTAGTTAACTGTGCGTGACTTATTAAGCTTTAATGTGCAAATTTTGGTTAGAGTCATGTGTCCTCCCTCCCCCTACCGACTAAACGGTTGTTGTTAGAAATTGAAAATGTTACGGCAATAGTAGCTTTATATATGAAATATGAAAGCTATAATGAAATTAAAAGGAATACTATCACACTTAAGTTGGCTTTACAAGTTTGCGAGTAATAGTCGACCAAATGTATTTTACTCAAAAATTACGAATAACTCCGTAGAAAAAAAATATATTTTTTTATTATTACATCTCTTACTCTGTAACTTCTACGTGTCACTGCGCGTGGCCCGACATGCACTTGACCGTTTTTCTTTAGGGATTCGTATTTCGATAGAAATAAACGGAACCCTTATAGGATCACTTATAATCACTTACTTTTTTATCAGGATCGTGGAGAGGCAGCAGAAATTTATGTCAAATACTCAAGTATACCATTTAGCGGCAAGTAGGTATATTAGGTAATGTGGTGGTGCCTAAGCCAGCGAGGTCCATCACTGGAACTCTACCAACTTACTGACTTACTGACCACTGCCATTTGGCGACCATTAAGATAATACGGTGTAGGTACCAAATACGGTGGTGCCTACCCCCTCGATCTCTGCCAATTGACGGCAAATACGACCTACTATAGGTCGCGCCAGGTAAAAAGAACGCTGGCGGTCAAGCTGCGCAGTAGACGATTTATCGATCTATTTGGTGGTATGAGGTGCGGCGTTTTCAATCTGCCTACCAATACACGAAACCGCAAGCGAAAGCTAGATCAAAAATAAACCAATAGGGCTAGTACTTTCGTGCGCGAGTGTACCGATGCGCGAACACATCCCTTCTACTTTCTTCCAGCGTTCTTTTTACGTGGCGCGACCTATACTAATGTGTCTGCGACCACGAACTCAGACACTGGAGCTCTGCCACGACCTTGAGCTCTATCAGTATGACCATTTTGCAGTTCCCTCGCCGGGTAAGCGGTAAAAAAGTAAGCGCGGGCGTGAAAAAAAAAACAAATACAGATAAAAAGGTATTGTGACAATGTGCCGTGGGCCGACCTACCGCAGGCAATAGAGACGTCATGTTCCGTCGATACCAGAACATGTTTGAACAACGTTGCGCACTTTGACTTTGATATACAGGTTGTTTTTTTTTAGAAATTAAAATGTAGTAGCTACGTAGCTTACCGTATTTAAAAAAAATACAGAGGAACATATTATTTTAAGTATTGACCATTTTTGTATTTTTTTTTTGTGAATAACATTAAGTTTTGTAAAATTTAATTTTCCTTACTGTAGGTACGTATTTGCAACAGTAATGCCATTAGTTTAACAACAATGCAAATTTGAAATTGAATATTTCTTATATCTTAGATACACTGATAAAAGGTATCTATTGTGACAATGTGCCGAGGGCCGACCTATCGCAGGAAATACAGACGTCATGTTCCGTCGATACCAGAACATGTTTGAACAACGTCGTGCACTTTGACTTTGATGTACAGGTTGTTTTTTTTTTACAAATTAAAAAGATGCAGCCAAGATCTATGTAATATACAAAGGCACATATTACCTATTTTAATTTTGAATTTTGTTTTTTTTATTAAATTTGTAAAATTTAATTTTGCTTGCTATACATATTTGCAGCAGTGATGACATTAGTTTAAAAACAATGGGAATTTGGCAAAAAAATTCTTAGATACGCTTATAAAAAGATATTGTGACAATGTGCAGTGGGCCGCAGGCAATGGGGTCGTCATGCTTTGTTGAATATCAAATATTAAAAGTTAGATACCTACTTGTTATTTCAAATTTAGAAATGCTTTTAAAGAAAAAAACATTGATTTTTAAGAATAGATTATTTGTTTTTTTTTAACTTAAATAATATGACTGTTTTTTGTAATATACAATGTTGTTAATTATGAAACTCTGATTGCGTTTCTTTTATTTGCAACATTCCATATATGAAGACAAAATATAACTTTTTAATAAAATATTACAATAAAACAGCCTGTACAGCCAAACGTGAAAGAAACACGGCGCCGCCCACGCGCCACGTTTTGCAACAAAACAAATAAATAATATAGAAAACCATTATTTATCATCACACTTCACATTGGTAGCCTGGGAACTTAGCGGAATGATAAAGTATAAGTTTAAATTTTTTTAAAGACTAGCTTCGTTTGCTTTTTTACCTCTGTTTTTGAAGTTGCAATTTTTTAACCTTGTTTTTACTGTTGGTACAGCTCTAGTGACGGAGCTCGCGGGCGTAGGCACCACCGCATTACCTAATATTCTTGACGCTTAATGGTAGTGATCAGCACTGTCGTGTTCCGGTGGTAATTTTCGGCACAGAGGCATAACACCTTAAGCCACAGGATTGCTAACGCATCTGCATTTTGACCTTGGTCTTTGTGTGGGTCAGGCTGCAGTCAAAACTCAACATCAATGTGAACTGCATGCTTGTTTGCCACTTCCATGACACAAAAAAACAAAAATGCGAGTTGTCGAACGCAGTGACGACGATTTTATCGCCAGACGCTGTTGCCCATCCCGCGTACTACCGTTTGACCGCCGTAGTTCGGTATACTGACTGAGCCAGCTTAAGAAATCTCCTTAGAGGGCGATATAGTCATAGAACAAATACGAACAGTATGGAAACTACGTACAAAACGTTCGAAATGGCACACTATCACAAACATGCGCATCGACGACGCTCGATGTAGCGGGTAACAGTACTGCAGCACTGCGAGAATCGCTTAGACACGCTTATGGTCGAATACTCAAACGTCACTCAATTTTAAGCAACCCTCAAATGTGCGCTATCTCTATCGTTTGAACGTGTTTTTTAAAGAAAAAAAGTCTTCGGACTTTTGGGTTTTGAGTATTTGGCCGTTAGAGTTCTCGTCGATGCGCATGTTTGTATGAGTGTGACGTTTCAACGTTTTGTACGTAGTTTCCACACTGTTCATATTTGGACTGTGATGATCAATGTGAGCTGCATGCTTGTTTGCTACTTTTTTTATGAAATGGAAGTGGCAAACAAGCATGCAGTTCACATTGATGATGACTGCAGCCTATAGACATCCACACGAAGACCAAGGTCAAAATGCAGATGCGTTAACACTCCTGAGGCCTAAGGTGTTGTGCCTCTGTGCCGGAAATTACAGGGCCGTACATTACCACTTGATCGGAACACGATAGTGCTGAACACTACTATTTAGCGGCAAGTATATTAGGGAATGCGGTGGTGCCTACGCGCGCGAGCTCCGTCACTTGAGCTCTACCACCAGTAAAACTTCATGACAAATAATAAAAAATGCCGGAAATTGTACGGTGATAATCCATCTGACCGGAACACGATAGTGCTGAATACTACCATTTAGCGTCAAGTATATTAGGTAATGCGGTGGTGCCCACGCCCGGGAGCTGTCTCTGGAGCTCTACCACCAGTAAAATACCAAGCGTATTTATCCCCCATGAAACACACAACCAAAACCAACTGTCTGGTAACCTGCTCTATTCGGGAGGGTGAACAACTGTCCCAGGGCGGTGGCAGGTTTGGCACACTACTGGTGGTAGAGCTCTAGTGACGGAGCTCACAGGCGTAGTCACCACCACCTCTTACCTCTATATGGCGCGAAATGGTAGTGTTCAGCGCTATCGTGGTGCGGTTAGATGGTAATGTATGGCCCCTTAATAACTATCACAGAGACATGACAACTTAGGTCTCAGGGGTGCCAACGCATCTGCATTTTGACCTCTGGTTTTTGTGTAGATGTCTATAGGCTGCAGTCATCACTTAACATCAATGTGCGGTGCATCCTTGTTTGTCACTTTCCTAACATAAAAAATCAAGAGTATCTTTCAAAAGATGTTTTGCTTTTCTCAAAGAAACCCTTCAACGTACAGATGAGCAAAATTAAGTTTCAGTTGGTGACCACGGCCCTGGATGTATGTTTTGACAAATTCGTTTTGCCCGCCCGGGCTAATAATTATATTTTCAGCGTAGGGTTGGCAAATTACGTCGATAATCAAAACATCAAAAATCGAGTGAATGTACATTAAATATTTTTCCAAAAAACTGATAGAGGGCGATTAATAAAGAGTACAAAAAACCAAAGTATCAATTTTTGGAAATTTTTGTCTCTTTGTGTCTGTCTGGCACGTTATAACTGCGAATCGTGGAACGAAGCTCTAAGCTACTAGGTTTTATTTCAAGAAGCACAATACATTTTAAGAGACCGAAAAGTTTTATATATCTTTATTATACGCTAATACGCAGTATACTTGAATTTAATTCCTCCATCTGGTCACCGTTCTATAAAAATCACAGTGACAGAATTGAGAGTATTCAGAAACGGTTGCTTAGAATTGTTAGCTACAGATGTGGCATGGGTCGCAGGCTGAATTCTTACAAAGAACGATTGGAACATTTTCATGTTGTTTCCCTTGAAAACCGCAGAATATATTATATTCTTAGCCTCCTTCACAAGATATTACACTGTACTTTAGAGTCGCCATCGCTCCTTACTCAAATAAATATAAATACCAGATTTAGATCTCGGAATCGTAACTTTAATATATTTACCTTGCAAGTGTTTAAAAATAATATCTCCTATTTCAATCCCATAGTAAGAATGTGTCGCCACTACAATAAAATTCTTGTCTCTAACAGAGACATTGACATCTTCCACCTTAACTTGCACCAATTCCAGAGGCAAATAAAAAATCATCTGAGTGAAGAATGTGGGTTTGGATATTATAATAATGAAATGTAATAACTATATTTATATTTTAATATGTTCAATAATTAATAATAATAATAATTGTATTTTTATACTGTTTTTCCAAATTGTATTTAAATTATTTGTAAATTTTCTCATAAGTGAAAAAACATTAAAAAATTGTAACGAAAAAATAAAATTCATAAAAATTAAATTTTAATTTATGTAGCTTATAGGCATGCTTGTTTTGGATTACAATTTAGATCATTGCTCTTATACAAACTCCTGAATGTTAAATGAAATTGCTATCTGTTTTGTGTGCTATATTGATAATAAATAAATAAATAAATCTACTCAACGATTTGAACGCGGTTTTCACAAATGGATAACATATAATAGGAGCGTTGTCAAAAGTCTGTTTTGTCAAAATCGCTTATGAGAAAAAGAAGTTACAATCAATTGAAAATTTACTTAAAGCACCGTTTCAAAACTATTAAACAAAGTTGAATGCGGTTTACATAGGTTTCGCGAAAAGCGACCTACACGCGGAGGGAATCGCAGGCATCAGCTAGTTTTATAATCAAGAGCATCTTTCAAAATATGTTTTTTTTTTCTCAACGTTACCCTTCAACGTACAGATGAGCAAGATTAAGTTTCAGTTGGTGACCACGGCCCTGGATGTATGTTTTGACAAATTCATTTTGCCCGCTAATAATTATATTTTCAGCGTAGGGTTGGCAACTTACGTCGATGATTTTAAAATAAATTTTTACTTTTTTTTTCGTTATCTATGTGGTAACCAATTATGCAGTCAAGTATGATAACTTTTTTTTGACGAGATGTGGCAAACGGGCATGTTATTATAGTCTACTTTAATGGTAAGTGAAACTAGAGGTTTCAATGTAGATGCGTAGCCACTCCTAAGGTATTGTCTCTGTGGCGGAAATTACAGGGTCGTTCATTATCTCTTACAGGCAATAATTTTGCTGATCATTACCAGTTAGTGGCAAGTCGATTAGATAATGCGGTGGTGCCTACGTCCGCGAACTCCGTCACTGGCAGTCTACCAAAAAAAGTGAAAAGTCTAAATACTGCAGACATTTACACAAAAAATGCACATGTGTGCAACTGTCCCAGAAGTTAAAATTGTTTTAATTCTATGACAGAAGTTACGGGGCCATATACAAAAATAAAATATTTGGTTATCAATAAAAGGAAACTTCTATTTATATATATTTTATTGCATTATACTAGCTGATGCCCGCGACTTCGTCTGCGCAGGATAAGTATTAGTTACACACAATATCTTTATAAATTAAATATCATTAAAATCTATTCAATTCTTTTTACGTAAAAAGTACTTTACAAACATTCATACATACTAAAAAAAAATCGCGTATGTACGGAAAAATACGAATATTTAGTAGGATCATCTACTCAATACTCAATACTCAATAATTTATTGCATTCCATAAATGTACAATACTGACTTAGGTGGTATTTAGTCTAATATGTGTATCAATTATAGACCCTGTTGGGCACAGCCAGAGATAGGGGTTTAGAGTTTTTTTTATACAAAATATAAAATATAATAGGGAAATTCTACATAGTAACTATTTAGACATATTATTATAGTCAACATATTATTATAAAATATATATATATATCTATTTACTTACAATTCTAACAAAGGTTTATATATTGCGCATGTCATATCTATTTCTATATCATTATGTCATTATCTATTACAATTTAATTTGTCTTGTAAGTATTCATTTGTGGAATAATAGCATTTTAGGTGTAATAGCTGTTTTAGTTTTTGAATGAATTTGTTTTCATTAGTTTCAGCAGTGAGACCTGTAGGCAAATGATTATATATTTTGATGGACATACTATATGGACTAGATGAATGTATTTTTAATCGCGAAGTTGGTAAAATAAGTTTGTCTTTATGTCTGGATTCATATCTCATCGGTAGGTTTTTGCGCTTTGTATAAAGGTCAGAATTCATGCGCACAAATTTACAAAGCTCTAGAATATAGATACAAGGTAGTGAAAGGATTTTGTGTTTTTGGAAGTAAGGTTTGCAACTGTATGTGGTTTTTATGTTATTTAAAATTCGAATAAGTCTTTTTTGTAGTCTAAAAAGTAAAGGTACATTTGAACTATTTCCCCACATGATGATACCATACTTGAGCCACGCATAGGCATATGCATAGTAAGTGGAAAGAGCTGTTGGAAAATCAGTAGATTTTTTTATTTCATAGAATGCATAAGGCAAACTTTGACAGTTTGCCTTTTAATTTTTGGACACGTGATTTCCAAAAATTAAAAGGCAAAAATCTAAGATAGATAGGTAGGCAGGTAACCTAGATTCTGAACATCAATAAAAACTAAAAAAATATCAAGAAATGAAAACTGCCAACCCTACCCAACAGTATGGGTGGCCCACATGTCTGATAGCGAATGAAACAAAACCAATAAGAGAGAGACGTGACGTCACATCTCCCCTCTCGCTCCCACGCGCCCCGTCTATACAATTTCATGGGTAGAATGGTTACACATATCATTCGTTTTAGCGAATTGTTTTCTGTAGTAGCAAACTGGATATTTATTACTACTAGTGATCGTTTTTACTGGTGGTAGAGCTCCAGTGACGGAACTGGCGGCTAATCTAGTCCAGCCGCTCTTCCGATTGAGCTTTTACTGGTGGTAGAACTCCAGTGACGGAGCTCGCGGGCGTAGGCACCACCACATTATCTAATATACTTGCCGCTAGATGGCAGTGTTCGGCACTATCGTGTGCCGGTCAGGTGGTAATATACGGCCCTGTAATTTCCGGCACAGAGGTCACTTTAGGCCTCAGAAGTGGTAACGCATCTGCATTTTGACCTCTGGTCATTGTGTGGGTGTCTATAGGCTGCAGTCATCACTTAACATCAATGTGACCTGCACGCTTGTTTGCCACTTTTATTAAATAAGAAAAAAAGATAGATTAGTACCGTATCTCTAGTAGGTACCTAGCAATGCACTTAGGTAACACTACAACCGTACGAAGCCGGGGCAAGCCGCTAGTGTTATGTTTGTCACATAAAAACCATGCTATAGTAACTAAATGCGAACATTGTCATTAACGAAATAACTATCTCTTTCTTGATCTTAAGCTATAATTATAAAAAAATACGGCGTGATAATTATTTATGTCAACGCGTTGTTCTTGTTAATTGGTTTAATAGTAATAACAGTTAGTTAACAAGTCAGAAATAATATGATTACACGTAAGCTTGGGTAAAGACTAGTTTCGATTTTAATTAGTCCGGTGTGAAAAAAATGGCGGCCATGTTTTTTTGTCCGGTGTCAAATTAAAAAAATAATGGTTCTTTATTTTTATTCTGTGAACTAATTATACCGATTCAAATTTTATATTTCGAATTGCTACATAGATAACATTTTGTTTTGATAGTTTTAATTTTAAGATGAAAAGCTATAAATTAATTAATGTAGACATGTAGATAAATACATATGCCAATCCGTTTACGAAGCATGGCGATTTTTTTTTATGTAATGAATGTTGGAAACAAGCATTCAGTTCAAATTGATGTTAAGTTAAGTGATGACTGCAGCCTATTAACACCTACACAAAGACTTAAAGTCAAAATGCAGATGCGTTACCACTCCTGAGGCCTAAGGAAATTACAGGGCCGTACATTACCACCTGACCGGAACACGATAGTGCTGAACACTACCATTTAGCGGCAAGTATATTAGGTAATACGGTGGTGCCTACGCCCGCGAGCTCCGTCACTGGAGTTCTACCACCAGTAAAAGCTCAATCGGAAGAGCGGCTGGACTAGATTGGCCGCCAGTTCAAGTCTTGCCTGAAGTCAATTTTTTCTTTCCATTTTTCTTGAAAAAATAATATATTTCTCTAGCATGAGTTATTGCGAAATAATATAAAAACAAACATTGAGTCTTACTCAAATGAAAACCATGAACAAAGAGAAGACAACACTATTTTCTCAATTCACTGCTTACCTACACGTAATGTGTGTCTCACGGCTACGCCAACGGCTACTAAAAAGGTAACAGTTCAGCATATGTCAGGAACTAACATCATTCAATAATTTTCATCCTAAAAATCGTGATACTGCATGTTAAGCCTCTTAATTCAAATAAAAACCCGAGTCACACTTGACATAAGTACACACAATTTGTATAACACTTCACGCTACCCCCGCGAGGGCTGGTAGCGGGAGATAAAATGAATTCGCGCGTCACTTGGTAGGGAGAGGGTGGCGACAAGGGTTGCCACCTGTTGTTTAATATACACAGTTAAAAGACAAGCTCCACTTTTGACCCGCACCATGTACACTATATCAAAAAACTAGCGGCCCGTCCTGGCTTCGCCCGCGTTGCACCGTTCCTATTAGTCATAGCGTAATGATATGTCTATAGCCTTCCTCGATAAATGGGCTATCTAACAATGAAAAAACTTTTCAAATCGGAAAAGTAGTTCCTGAGATTAGCGCGTTCAAACATACAAACAAATAAACTCTTCAGTTTTATAATATTAGTATAGAAAGAGTAAAATACGCAGAGTCCAGGGAAAAATACTCAAAATATAATTTGAATCGTTGTTTTTTTGTCGGAAATATTTACTTATTTATTTTGTTTTTGTATGACAACAATATGTCACAATATTGCTTCTGTGACATTCTTATTTTTGAAATAAACTAACGACAATCAATTGAAGGTATAATAAACGATTTGAATAGCTGAAAATGATTTAGTATTTTATGCTTCTTCTCTCAATATAGTGTACAAGGTGCGGGCCCAAGCTCCATACATCTTGGAACGTCTCCTTTATCCGGTCCATAGTCAAACAACGGAACCCCTATATATTCGTCAGGTCTGTCTGTCCGTCCATTTGTATTTTACAGCCACTATTCTCCGAAACTTTTGAGACTACATTTTTATTTTTTATTTTACGAAAGTGGGAAACAAGCCTACAGCTCACATTAATGTCTGCAGCCTATAGACACTTACAGAAAGACTAGAGGTCAAAATAAAGATGCGTTACCACTCCTGAGGCCTAAGGTGTTGTGCCTCTGTGCCGGAAATCACAAGGCCATACATTACCACCCGACCGGAACACGATAGTGCTGAACACTACCATTTAGCGGCAAGTTGATGTTAAGTAATGACTGCAGCCTATAGACCCCCTATAGGCTGCAGTCATCACTTAACATCAATGTGAACTGCATGCTTGTTTGCCACTTCCATTACATAAAAAAACGTGTAACCAGGTTGAGTAATATCACAAGATAGAATAAATTCAGCCATTTACAATCTTTCGATTTTTCTTAAATAAAAGTGACAACCCTAGTGCCGATGGTGGATTAATCTTTGCAAATCATTTGTTTCCTTTGAACTGGTCACGTGTTGAAGCCATTTTTGTGTGAGGCGAGGATTCGTTCTCTTTGTAAAATACAAATTCACAATACATGTTGATACGTGTAAGTAATTTATTTAATTTTCCTTTATTTTTCTGTAATGTTTATTTTTATGTCATTAAAGTGGCAGACCAGCATGCAGTTCACATTTATGATAAGTGATGACTGCAGCCTATAGACACCCATACAAAGACCAGAAGTCAAAATGCAGATGCGTTCCCACTCCTGAGGCCTAAGGTGTTATGCCTTTGCGTCGAAAATTACAGAGCCGTACATTGCCACCTGACCGGAACACGATAGTGCTGAAAACTACCATTTAGCGGCAAGTATATTAGGTAACGCGCTGGTGCCTACGCCCGCGAGCTAGGTCACTGAAGAAGAAGCAGTAAAAGGTATATAAATTTTCAAACCTCAAAAGCCTCCGACAAGGTTTAACGACTGCTATCTATCGATAGCAACCGGGACCGACGGCTTAACGTGCCCTCCGAAGCACGGAAACGCGCATTTTAATTTGCCACTAGCGGTCACGCATCGCACATCCGACCGCGCCCGAATCGCTTAACCTAGTAGATCGCTTACGATCTACACCAGCCGAGCCTTTCATTTCGATAACACCAAAAAGATAACAGCAATTATACATCTAACAAACAATTATCAGCCCAAAAATTAATTACAATAACTAGCCTGGTTAAGAACAACAAAATAATTTCGCAATTAAAATGGAACGCGTCCAAAGCTTTCATTAAGGCGAACGCGGGAAACTTGTAAATGTCAAAAGTGACAGCCCGCCATTTTGGTTCAAGATGTTTCTCAATACCGTCTTGTAGATAATTACAGTCGATCAGTCAAGTCTCAAGGGGTTAGTTTTCACCGTGTTATGTGAGGATTGGAAAGCGGGGAAGCAATTACAGATAATGTTTCCATTACGTCAATTGGAAGGCGGCCATGTTTGTTAATTCCTTTTTAAAAGGTGAGTGAAATTGTTTTTTTTTTATTGTTTTTAATATTGGTGGCGCAGCCCTGTTTTAATAATCCGCCCAAAATTCCTTGCACGTTCTGTAATTTGAAAGATTCTTATTGTTATTTTGAACTAAATATAAGTAATCATCAAGTAATTTAAGGAAAAAGGGGCCGAAAAGGCAACCTTGCGGCATCACTATTATAGACCTAAATCTACATTAAATATGTTTTTCAATACTTAAGTTTTAATTATTAACTTTAATGTTCTGTTATTAGTTCTTATTACAAAAGAATATAATTATTTATGTAACACATACAATGCTGGTTATATTTTTAGATAAATATTTAATACTGAACACAACCAAATGCTTTCTACAATTCCGGTAATCCAGTTTTATTATGAATCCAATGAGGCAAACAAGGATGCAGTTCACATTATTACCACCTTCATAACTTAAAAAAAAATCACTAGTTCTCGAGTAACTTGGATATATTAAATTGAAGCGGCTGGTGTAGATCGGAAGCGACCTACTCGGTTAAGCGATACGGGCGCGGTCGGGTGTGTGATGGGTGACCGCTAGTGGCAAATTAAAATGCGCGTTTCCGTGCTTCGGAGGGCACGTTAAGCAGTCGGTCCCGGTTTCTATCGATAGATAGCAGTCGTTAAACCTTGTCGGAGGCCTTAAGGGCGGTTTGAAAACATCCGACAACGGGTTGGCCACTTACCCTTATTTCCACCAATCCGGATTGGAGCAGCGTGGTGGAGTAAGCTCCAGGCCTCCTCCCAAGAAGAACAGAGATTCGTGCCCAGCAGTGGGACGTATCAAGGGTTGCCATTATTGTTAAGTTGTCTCTAACGCAACGGGGAGGATATTGCTGGCTTTGACCTCAAATAAGATCTTTTTATTTATTGTACAATCCTTACCTAATTATTGATACTTTCTTACCGTATATGCAAACTTGTAGGTATCACTTATAGCTAGTGAACCCAAATCTAAACACAGTCAAAGTGTGGCGGTGTAATAAAGCTCTCTGCCGCGATCGCACGACGTTTGACTGACTTTTAATTACTAAAGTTGAGCCAATTGAAATTTCAGCCCGTCACCCTCTGTGAATAGGTATTTGAGTGTTAGTACTACTCTGTTTATAGAAGAATTCCGGCAAAGTAATTTTCCGTTTCTTTTTTTTTGTCAAAGGATTGACAGCCTAGACGGGCACCTGATGGAAAATAGTCACCGTCGCCTATGAACATTCGCAACACCAGGGCAGTTGCCAACGCGCTGCCAGCCCTGAAGGACTCTTTTGACGCCATTTTTGAAGAACCCCATATTGTGGCACTGAGGAAACACCTCAGAGGGAAGTTAATTCCACAATTTACACGTTCTGACCAAAAACGAACGTGAGAACCGCACCGTTGAACATTGGTTCATTGGTTCAACAACAGGTTCTCAAATCTTTAACAATTGAACCTATTTATATTTTAAATTGAACAGTAATTATTATTATGGTAAATTATGCTAGTGGTAGATTTCCAGTGACTGTACAATCCTAACCCAACTAATGATACTTTCTTAGCGTATATATGCAAACTTGTATCAATTAAAGCTAGTGAAACCCAAATCTAAACACAGACAAAGTGTGTCGGTGTAATAAAGCTCTCTGCCACGATGGCGCGATGTTTGACTGACTTTTAATTACTAAAGTTGAGCCAATTGAAATTTCAGCCCGTTGGATAGGTATTTCAGTGTAACATATTTTGAAAAACCCTACTGAGTTCGCATGGCCCAGCGGCTGGTGTAGATCGTAAGCGATCTGCTCGGTTAAGCACTACGGGCGCGGTCGGGTAGTGTGATGGGTGACCGCTAGTGGCAAATTAAATGCGCGTTTCCGTGCTTCGGAGGGCACGTTAAGCCGTCGGTCCCGGTTGCTATCGATAGATAGCAGTCGTTAAACCTTGTCGGAGGCCTTATGGGCGGTTTGAAAACATCCTACAGCGGGTTGGCCACTAACCCACCCACCTCCACCAATCCGCATTGGAGCAGCGTGGTGGAGTAAGCTCCAGGCCTCCCCCCAAAAAGGGGAGAGACTCGTGCCCAGCAGTGGGACGTATAATGGGTTGCCATTATTATATACTGAGTTTTTTTTGGCAGGTTTTTTCTCAGTAAGTAATGTGGACTTTGGAACTCTGCCAGTGAATGACAAAGAATATCCCACATTTTTTTGTTTAATCTTATCTTGCCGTTTGTAAAAGAGAGTATGGAACATTCTGTTGATACCTATTTTAATTATTAAATATTTTTGGACCATCATTTATTCTATTTTTGTTTACTTTGTCATACTAATCAACGTATCAGTTGTTATTCGATTTAATTTTATATTTGTAATTTAGTAGTAGTAAAGTGATTAAATACATTTTTGAGTTTGAGTTAGGCAAAGTAATTTTCCGTTTCTTTTTTCATTGAAACCATTTATATTTTAAACTAGCTGTGCTCGCGAATTGGTTTGCGTGAGAATGTATGATTGTTCACTATCTATCCGGACGTAGCCGTGGGCACAGTTAGTATAAAAGTAAAAGCCTAAGTACATAAGCATACTCCTTACTACATAAGCTATCTGCCAGTGAAAGTCCCGTCAAAATCGGTCCAGCCGTTCCCGAGATTAGCGGGAACAAACAGACAGACAGACAGACAAAAATTGTAAAAAATGTTGTTTTGGTATATGTACCGTGTATACATACATATGCATTTAGTAAAAAGCGGTTATTTGAATATTACAAACAGACACTCCAACTTTATTTATTTGTATAGATATAGGCTGCAGTCATCACTTAACATCAATGTGAACTGCATGCCTGTTTGCCACCTTGATTACGTAAAGAAAAAAAACCTTTCTTTAATTTTTTTTTGTAAAGAAAAATGGAAAGAAAAATTTGACTTCAGGCGAGACTCGAACTCGCGACCTACTGGGAATTATTAAGGGTAAAAGCGACTTCTTTACGATATTCAATTGGTCTATTATATCGGTTGCCTAACTAGCATAGTTGGTAATAGATGGCGCTGCTGCTACCATAAAGCAATGCAATAGATGTGAAGGAAAGATTTGACAAATCGGGCAGGGCTTCAGTAGCTCAATTGGAAGAGCGGCTGGACTAGATTCCCAGTAGGTCGCGAGTTCGAGTCTCGCCTGAAGCCAAATTTTTCTTTCCATTTTTCTTTAAAAATAAAATATATTTCACAAGCATGTGTTAATGCGAAATAATATAAAAACAAACCTTTCTTTTGTAAATATGTAATGTTAATAAACAAACTAACAAATACTTACTATGATTCATGCTAAGTAGATTAATAATAAATCAATTCAATTCAATTCATTTATTTGCGAAAATGGGTACAATTAATGAAGATCTTATAAAATAAAGATAAGCAGCCATCCAGATTCAACCATTAGGCATGCAAATATCAAGTGAAAAATGTAACAATAAATTTATCTCAAAGAATTTATAATTAAAAATTGATGATTAATTTAATTAAGTGGTGACGTCAAGTAGGTATATTAAATATTTAATAAAGCGTCAATGAGATAAAAACTCTTAAATTAGGTCAAATTGAGTAATAGTATGTAATGTCAAACAAATTTAAAATTATTAAACTAATCATAAATAAAACAAATACAATATTACAATATTATCATGTCAGGTCATTATCGATTTACATAATTACTGAATTTATAACATTAGTGATCATTCGCACTTTACACTTCTCAACTATTTTAATTGTAATAGTACACTGTTAACTCTACTATTGAATCAGTTTAAATCATGAGAGGCAGCGTTTTTTTTTTCAAATAACTATAAAGGTAACGTGGTATTTTTTTAATAATTTTTGAGTTTTTTTTTATGTTATGGAAGTGGCAAACAAGCATGCGGTTCACATTGATGTTAAGTGATGACTGCAGCCTATAGACACTTACACAAAGACCGAGATCAAAATGCAGATGCGTTACCATTCCTGAGCCCTAAGTTGTAATGTCTCTGTGCCGGAAATTACAGGGCCGTACATTACCACCTGACCGGAACACGATAATGCTGTACACTACCATTTAGCGGCAAGTATATTAGGTAATGCGGTGGTGCCTACGCCCGCGAGTTCCGCCACTGGAGCTCTACCACCAGTAAAAAATTACCACCAGAGTACGACACGTTCTATTTTTACGTAACGAGGGTAGCAAACTAGCATGCAGCTTACATGGATGATAAGTGATAACTGCAGCCCATAGACATCTAAACAAAAACCAGAGGTCAAAATGCAGATGCGTTGCCACCCCTGAGATCTAAGTTGTTATGTCTATGTGATATTTATTATGGTCATACATTGCTAACTAACTGAAACACGATAGTTCTGAACACTACCATTTGTCCTTAGATAGATTGGGTAATACGGTGTTGCCTACACCCTCGAGCTCCTACACTAGAACTAGGCGGCCAGTTGCATATAATATTTCAGCAAGCAGATAAAAATGTCACGTTACAATGTATCAAGCACACATGCAAACGCTCACGATTTGCTGATTACGTTCTGACCCACGTAACAGATGTTGAGCCTATTGACAACTCCGAGCACATTACCAAACCTCGAGAGCAGCACTAGGAAACTTTGAGAAAAATGATAAATAGCCAATAGCTCTACTAACTAAACATCATCCCTCCCTCCGCGCGTGAAGCATGACAGAGGGGGGGATGGTTCGGGGGTCGAGGTGTACCTCGTTCCCCGGGCCTATCTTCCCCCAAAGCGTCGGGGGTGTAATCGAATGAAGGGGATGCTGGCATGCAGGGAAACTCACTGAGGGAGACCATTTCCTTTTTTTCCCCTTTTTTTTCCTGTACAAAGGGTATAATTTACCCTTATCTTATATGTAACCTTCATCTTTGATAACCCCCGATACGGGATTCAACGGTTCGCTACTGCTACAATAGGGACCTGGGTTCGATTCCTAGTTCGCCGGCTAATAGAGATAAAGATGTAAAATTCTTTATATATCGTTCTATTGGTATCCTTCCATTTTATAGAGGTTTCCCAGTTCTCTGAGTTGGATAATGTTCCCGGAGATGTCAATAGACTCGCCATCTGTTGATTGGGCCAAAACGAAACCAACTAATCGTGAGTGTTTGCATTTATGCTACTTTATTTCCGTTTATGGGCAAAGAATACGTATTAATACTACGTATAGAATGGACACTCCGACGTCCCACCCGATTTCCCCGCATCACCCAACTTCCTCCCCTCTTATGGGCGACGGTTGGTATTTTGTACGTGCTACGCACACAGGTGCACGAGTAAATACACGTCACTGATTGATGTCTGTGTAATAGAGACCAAATTAAGAGTTCGTATGGAATTTTGGCGGAGTGTCCGCGGTGTGGTATGGGACTACAAACGTGAAGTTGCGTTTTATGTAATTAAAATACTAACAACCGCTTCAGTTTTCAACTTGCACCAAACAACCCACTTAATCTAATTCCCCTCTTCCGGGCCTGCTAATTTTATTTCCCTCTGAGGTTAACGGGTCTCATCCCGACATTGCTCAACTAATATACCGGAGAGGGTAGGCATTATCGTCATCGTTAATTGATATAGGGTAATATATTTTTAAGATTTATTTGTAACTGACTGTTGCCAACAATTTTGTCCGCTTAGTAATTGGTTTTGACACATCTTTTTTTAATGTAATGGCAGTGGTAAACAAGCATGCAGCTTACATTGATGTTAAGGGATGACTGCACCCTATAGACACCCACACAAACACCAAGATCAAAATGAAGATGCGTTACGACTCCTGAAGCCTAAGGTGTTATGCCTCTGTGCCGGAAATTACAGGGCCATACATTACCACCTGACACATCTTTTTTTAAATATAATGGCAGTGGTAAACAAGCATGCAGCTTACATTGATGTTAAGTGATGACTGCAGCCTATAGACACCCACACAAAGACCAAGATCAAAATGAAGATGCGTTACGACTCCTGAAGCCTAAGGTGTTTTTGCCTCTGTGCCGGAAATTACAGGGCCATACATTACCACCTGACTGGCACACGATAGTGCTGAACACTACCATTTAGCGGCAAGTATATTAGGTAATGCGGTGGTGCATATGCCCGCGGGCTCCGTCACTGGAGCTCCACCACCAGTAAAAAATACTATAAAAAAGTTTATTCAGTTTTTCTCCACTTAAGTAAAAACGGTGAGATTGCAAATTGGTTAAGAAAAACAACAAACAAAATTAAATACGCCCATTCGATAACCATCATTTCACGACCAGTTAAAGTTTATTAAGCTTCTGTTTTAATCATAAAGCTATCTCTTTCATAGTCTACTGATATGAAAGAGAGCCGACGATTGCGGATCGTTAGGCTTCAATTAAATCATAAAGTTTATATGCAAGGTTTAGACCACCCATGTTTATTTCATACTAGCTATCCCCGAGACTTCTTTCGACTTGAGAATGTATGATTGTTCAGTATCTACCCGGACGAAGTCGTGGGCGAAGCTAGTATAAAAGTATATTTTATTTTAAAGAAAAATGGGAAGAAAAATTTGACTATATTCTTTAAAATAAAATATATTTTACAAGCATGTGTTAATGCGAAATAATATAAAAACAATTATTAAGGGTAAAAGCGACTTCTTTACGATATTCAATAAACTGAAAAGTCTATTATATCGGTTGCCTAACTAGCATGGTTGGCAATAGATGGCGCTACTGCTACCATAAAGCAAGGCAATAAATGTGAAGGAAAGATTTGACAAATCGGGCAGGACTTCAGTAGCTCAATTGGAAGAGC
Organism: Macrosoma leucophasiata; assembly: GCA_036365455.1. Lineage (NCBI taxonomy): Eukaryota > Metazoa > Arthropoda > Insecta > Lepidoptera > Hedylidae > Macrosoma > Macrosoma leucophasiata. Next base: position 8,310,404 of record JAWQUS010000015.1, read on the forward strand.
GGCTGGACTAGATTCTCAGTAGGCCGCGAGTTCGAGTCTCGCCTGAACTCAAATTTTTCTTTCCATTTTTCTTTAAAATAAAATATATTTCACAAGCATGTGTTAATGCGAAATAATATAAAAAACAACTAGTATAAAAGTAACTTAAGTTACTATCAAAATCGGTCCCGCCGATCCCAAGATTAACCCCGCCAAACAGACAGACAAAAATTGTAAAAAAAATTGTTTCGGGATATGTACCGTTTATAGTATACACTGTATACATACATATGTATTTAATAAAAAGCGGTTATTTTAATATTACAAACAGACACTCCAATTTTATTTATTTGTATAGACTACATTTCATAGCACGTAAGCTTATGTTGATATTACGCACATTATTTTTCATATAATGCCTATGTGTATTAAATTATAGATTACCTTTTTAAGAGAGTTAACTACAGTACAAATTCGTATTTGTTTACTGTGGTTAAACTGAGTTAATTTTAGCGTCGTTCAGTGCATGATTTAATTATGATATTAGACTTGTAGTTTAGTTTACTCATATTTAAACACAAACTGTGTGAGGTGTCACATGTGGGACACCCGATTGGAATTAAGTTCCTCTTCAACTTCTAATAAAACACTTTCACAATGTATATATTTTATTTTTAAAATTTTTAAAAATAACTAATACTAGGTACATATATGTACCTAGTATTAGTTATTTTTAATTTTTTTTTTTTAAAGTGGCAAACAAGCATACAGTTCACATTGATGTTAAGTGATGACTGCAGCCTATAGACACCTACACAATGACCAGAAGTAAAAATGCAGATGCGTTACCACTCTTGAGGCCTAAGGTGTTATGCCTCTGTGCCGGAAATTACAGGGCCGTACAATACACACGTACACGACAAAACAATGTACGCATACACAGTTTGTCACTGACGAGAGAGAGGGAGAGAGAGAGAGAGAACGAATAAGTCGAATCCTACACTCGGCCTGCCCCCTCTCCGAGCGCTACGCACTATAGCAAGTGTCGTGAGGATTTTTCGTGAGGCTCGCCTAGCCCCCTTAGCCAGCGTACCGCTCGATAAGGAACTTCGATCCAAAAAGAATCAGTCATCATTACTTTTGGAGCTCGAGAGCGTAGGCACCACCGCACTACCTAATCTACCTGCCGCCAAATTGTAGTGTTCAGCACTATCGTGTTCCGGTTAGATGGTAATATATGGCCTAATAACTATCACAGAGACACAACATCTAAGGTCTCAGGGGTGGCACCGCATCTGCATTTTGACCTCTGGTCTTTGTGAGGGTGTCTACAGGCTGCAATTATCACATAACAGTGAAGCTTAAGAAACACCTATTGAGTCAATTGTCTTAACCTGAAAGTGTGTCATCATAGTTACAAGTTTTTTTTTACAAATTAAGCATATTTATTTATACAACGTATTTATATATTTATGTAAATTTATGTGTAATTTCAACATACTTAATTATTATTATATAGTTATATAATATGTATCTTATTATCCATATATCTATTGTTATATTTAGTACAGCGTTAAATATTATTCGATAAAGTATTTATGTACTGTAAAAACGTATGAACGTTTTTTTTTTCTCTCTAAGTAATTATTTTCATTTATGTATTATTTTCCGCACCCTACACAAAGCTTTCTCATGACCCCATGGTTGACTGTCAGAGAATGCCTAGTGGCATTAAGTCCGCCATATGTACAAGGTGCATAGAAGCATAAATAAATAAATAACATCTTAATTTGAACTCTACTGATGACTGCAGCCTATAAACATCCATACAAAAAAGCATTAGTCAAAATGCAATGCGTCGTCACCCCTGAGACCTTACCTAGTTGATATTCTGTGTCTATGTGATAGCTCCCAGACACTTTTTTTATTTTTTTTTATTTAATGGAAGTGACAAGCAGGCATGCAGTTCACGTTGATGTTAAGTGATGACTGCAGCCTATAGACACTTACACAAAGACCAAGGTCTAAATGCAGATGCGTTACCACTCCTGAGGCCGTTACGCCTCTGTGCCGGAAATTACAGGGCCGTACATTACCACCTGACCGGTGAATGTGCGTAGTGCGTACGCCCAAACACTGGAGCTCTACCACCAAACACATAAGGAAGAATTCATAACTACGAGTATAACCCGTAATAACTATATAACGGGGCCATTCATTACCATCCATAGATCAACACGGGCCACCGGCCACTTCGGACCGGAGGGGAGTAGGGGAGTAGCCATATGCAGGCTTTCCCCTCTGTCAAAGTACAAGCCCAAGTGAGCCTATGCATGTCGCCTAAAGAAAAAGTTTATATATATTTATAGCATGCAGATCACATTGATGTTAAGTGATGACTGCAGCCTATAGACACCCACACAAAGACCAAGGTCAAAATGCAGATGCGTTACCACTCCTGAGCTATAAGGTATTATACCTTTGTACCGGATATTACATGGCCGTACATTACCACCTGACCGGAATACGATAGTGCTAAACACTACCATTTAGCGGCAAGTATATTAGGTAATGCTTGTAGCTTTTGGTGTTCAAGCGGCTCGCTTGTGGAATGCGCTGCCGGATACACTTCGTAGGTCTAACTCAAAATTTACGTTTAAGAAGAACCTCAAGATCTATCTTTTACGATAATCATTTGAATACCTTGTAATCATCATCAACATGATTATATGCATATATTTCATATTCTATTTATTTATATATATATCTCTATATATATCTCTATATATATATATATCTCTCTATATATATATACATATATGTAAATTGTATCTTTATTCTATTTTATGTAATAAATGTGTATACATTTGTATGTACTAGTTATACTAAGTATGAATTATTATTATGCTCTGTATGTCTGTTGTGTCGTAATACCGCCATATAACTTTCTATACTAGTAATGGTTTAACTGGTAGAGAACGCTCTTAGCGTTAAGTTCGCCATTTGTAACAATATTGTATGTGTATTGTGACAATAAAGACTTAATAAATAAAAAAAAAATAAATAAATAATGCGGTGGTGTCTACGCCCGAGAGCTCCGTCACTGGAGCTCTACCACCAGTGAAATTCTAAAAATTATAAATGGAATACAGAGTTCGTATTGCAATCGTATTTATATGTCTGCGTGAAATTGTTTATGTATTTTGTTAAAGTCAAGGTGTGAGTTTCGTAGCAAGAGATGATTTTTGTAGTGTCTTTGTGTGTCACATGCATCCCCCCCCTCCGCCAAAATAAATAGTCCCCGACCCGGGAATCGAACCCCAGCGTAATAGTAGTGGCCTGCTGCCACTAGGCTACTGTAGCAGTTAATAATAGTGTGAACCCATTACCTTTTTAAAAGCCCATCAACAGTCTATTAGAACATCAGTTGTTACGCATCATTAATTCTACCATTTTAGGTCATCTTTATATGATAGTGAGAACTCAGGCTATTGCATTCGTAGAAATTAGTCGTTAGTATTAATGTGAAAATTGTATTGTCTGTTGTTATGCTTGTTACTCTGTGGCAGCGATTTATATCTTTTCAAATGCGTGAGAATTGTCACATGATTATATTTAATTTCTATCATTTCGCGTTTGTAGCGATGCGCGCTTCTACCGCGAAATGATAGAAGAACGCTTCAGGCCCTGCGGCTGGTGTAGATCATGAGCGATCTACTCGGTTAAGCACTACGGGCGCGATTGGGTAGTGTGATGGGTGACCGCTAGTGGCAAATTAAATGCGCGTTCTCGTGCTTCGGAGGGCACGTTAAGCCGTCGGTCCCGGTTGCTATCGATAGATGGCAGTCGTTAAATCTTGTCGGAGGCCTTATTGGAAACGTCCGTCAGCGGGTTGGCCATTAACTCACCCACCTCCACCAATCCGCATTGGAGCAGCGTGGTGGAGAAAGCTCCAGGCCTCTCCCCAAAAAGGGGAGAGACTCGTTCCCAACAGTGGGACGTATATTGGGTTGCCATTATTATATATTATTTTTATTTCACGTTAGATAAAAAAAAAACACTTTTCAAGCGTGCCAACAATAGCATACCTGCTTTATGATAATGGCAAACCTTGATACGTCTTACTGCCGGGCACAAGTCTCTCCCCTTCTTATTAGGAGGCCTGTAGCTTATTCCACCACGCTGCTCCAATGCGGGTTGGTGGAGATAAGTGTTAGTGACCAACCCGTTGTCGGATATTTTCAAACCGCCCATAAGGCCTCTCCGACAAGGTTTAATGACTACTATCTGTCGATAGGAACCGGGACCGACGGCTTAACGTGCCCTCCGAAGCACGGAAACGCGCTTTTTAATTTGTTACTAGCGGTCACCCATCACACACCCGACCGCGCCCGTAATGCTTGACCGAGTAGATCGCTTATGATCTACACCAGCCGCGGCGCTTCATGCGCAATAGCTTCACTATAGACTTGACGACCCGGTTAGTCCAGCGGTGTGAGATGTCCGGTTGATTCGAAGGATCGCGGGTTCGGTCCCCTGTATCGGGACAAATAGTTGTATTGGTTTACATACCTAATATATATTTGTTTCGGGTATATGTTTATATATGTGTGTACAACGGCACCCACGACACAGGTTTATACCTACTGTGGGGCTGTGAGTGTAAGCGTATTTCTTTTTATTTTATAGCTTTCAGTGGAGACCATCCAACATTCACACCTACTTTACACCTACATACAAAGAGCGGTGTCTAAAAACCTATAATTAGTTCTCATTACCTCCCAACCTGTCATAACGTGTACAGGTAATAAAGTATAATTAGTGAAGTATCAACTATTGCAATACGAACTCTGTATTCCATTTATAATTTTTAGAATTTCACTGGTGGTAGAGCTTCAGTGACGGAGCTCGTGGGCGTAGGCACCACCGCACTACCTAATATACTTTACGCTAAATGGTAGTGTTTAGCACTATCGTGTTCCGGTCAGGTGGTAATGTACGGCCATCTAATATCCGGTACAGAGGTATAATACCTTATAGCTCAGGAGTGGCAACGCATCTACATTGAAACCTCCAGTCTCTAGTAGATTGTAGATTGATTGTTTATAGACTACCTGCAGTATTACTTACCATCAATGTTAACTGTATGCTTGTTTGCCACTTCATAACATAAAAAATTGCCACGCTTGGCATGTAGATTGGCAATCGCAGTGACGTTAGTTTTATCGCAGCACTGCCCATCTTGCGTTATCGCACTTACTACCGCCCTATTGGAATGGTTTGACCGCCATTGTTCGGATGACTGCATAGAGCAACACGGGCCACCGGCCGCGGCGGACCGGAGGGGAGTAGCCATATGCAGGCTTTCCCCTCTGTCAAAGTACAAGCCCAAATGGTCCTACGCCTGTCACCCAGTTGTAGTGTGTGTGTGTGTGTGTGTATCACACGTAGAACCCCACGCAAAAAAATGACAAGACTGTTTTGCATCGGTAATAAACGCTGTGGCTACTACCCTAAGGCACAGTAACAAAGGAGATGTTGCAAAAATGTATGGACCTCCGGCCATGTATTGTACACAATATCATTAACAGGCAAAATCAATATAAAAACGTTTTTTACTGCATATTTTCACTTATTTAGCTTTGTTTGCAGTTACAAAATATTATTTGCAGTTAGAATTGCAACTCAAACCAACATGGCGAATATGGCAAGCGATGTCATTTTGACATTTTCATTTATTAAATTGTTTTTTGTACTTGGAGAAAAAAGTAATATTTTCTAATTACTATCGAAATCGATTGCATGTGTTAATACTAAGAACTTAAACTAATCGATTTCCAATTTAAAGAAGCGTCGGCTGTATCGCCGCCATATTGAATATGGTTGAAAATGATAAAATCGTGTGAATTAAATGTGGTAGTAACTCTAATATATATTCTTGAATAAATTAATTGTATTTTTTTCGGATTCTTCTTCAATTTACCCATTTTTTGAGGACATGTACGAACTAGAGCCGAGGTCGCAACATCTCCTTTGCATATATTTCGCTTCTTTACAAGAATAATGTGACATTTCATATAAATCGTTCTATATGAAATGTCACATTATTCTTGTAAAGAGGCGATTTGCATTGTGCCTCCGGTCCGCCGCGGCCATAGAGCAACACCGGAGGGGAGTAGCCATATGCAGTTATGCAGGCTTTCCCTCTGTCAAAGTACAAGCCCAAATCGGCCTATACCTGTCGCCTAGATGTTTAAATGTGTGCGTGAAATTGTTTCTGTATTTTGTTAAAGTCAAAGTTAATTTCAGATTAATAGACGATTTTTGTAGCGTGTGTGTGTGTATCACACGTAGTTCCCCCCGCAAAAAATGACAGACTGTTTTGCACCGGTGATAAACGCTATGGCTAGATGGCTACTCCTCTCCGGTCCGCCGCGGCGGCCGGTAGCTCGTGTTGCTGTATGGTTTTTTTTTTTTTTGTAATAAAAGTGGCAAACAAGCATGCAGTTCACATTGATGTTAAGTGATGACTGCAGCCTATAGACACCCACACAAAGACCAAGGTCAAAATGCAGATGCGTTACCACTCCTGAGGCCTAAGGTCTTATGCCTCTGTGCCGGAAATTACAGGGCCGTACATTACCACCTGACCGGAACACGATAGTGATGAACACTACCATTTAGCGGCAAGTATATTAGGTAATGCGGTGGTGCCTACGCCCGCGAGCTCCGTCACTGGAGCTCTACCACCAGTAATCGAGATGGTTGACTGACTGCATTGGTGGAAGAATTATATTCCACTAGTGGGCGGTGGGTCGTCACGTCCCGACGCCAGCGGCTAAAAGTAACGTTACTAAGAAATCAATTGAAGATTATCTACAAGAAAACCGCCTGTACGATGCTGTGAGACAGAAAATTGAAGAAAGGGAGGTGGAAAATTTTATTGGGTAATGTTTTGGAATAACGTTAATAGTGATGGGCAATAATATTCTATCGATAATTTAAGAATTTGTTTTGAAAAGTAGGTAATTAATTACTTACCATTAAAAAATCGATATTTATGAATGAAAAAAAAAAGATTCTAAGGAAAAAATTACTTCCGCACAATGTGCACTTCGGTAGATTAGTAACTAAATGGTAATTTTTTTTATGTGATAAAAGTGGCAAACAAGCATGCAGTTCACATTGATGTGAACTGAACACTGCCATTTAGCGGTATAAAAGGTATAAGGTAATGCGGTGGTGCCTACGCCCGAGAGCTCCGTCACTGGAGCTCTACCACCGGTTTCTACAGATACTTGAATGAAACTTCACCTATAAAAATAAATAAAATTGGAGTGTCAGTTTGTAATAAAAAAATAACCGCTTTTTACTAAATGCATATGTATGTATACACGGTACATATACCAAAACAACATTTACAATTTTTGTCTTTCTGTCTGTTTGGCGAAGCTAATCTTGGAAACAGCTGGACCGATTTTGACGGGACTTGCACTGGCTGATAGCTGATGTAATAAGGAATAACTTAGGTTACTTTCATACTAGCTACGCCCATGACTTCGTCCGGGTAGATACTGAACAATCACAAATTCTCACGCGGCCGAAGTCGCGGGCACAGCTAGTACAATAAAGCCGTTTAAAAGTTTTTATAAAGTTTACGTTTTACATATCCTTCCTAAGAATTATATGCGAGACGTTTTTATAAAGAAAAAAATGAACTACCCTATTAGGTAGTCCCCTCCGTGGACATAAAAACATCCCTCTCTGTGTAACAACTCTACATGTGTTTTATCACTTCCCCTTTTGATATTGGCTTACTTACTTGTTTACAGATAGTAATTTAGTTTTTTTAGGATAAGTAAGTAACGATCTATATTTTATTTTTAAATAAAAATGGAAAGAAAAATTTGACTTCAGGCGAGACTCGAACTCGCGGCCTACTGGGAATCTAGTCCAGCCTAGTCCAGTAGTCTAGTCCAGTCTATTACCATAGTTGGTAATAGATGGCGCTGCTGCTACCATAAAGCAATGCAATAAATGTGAAGGAAAGATTTGACAAATCGGGCAGGACTTCAGTAGCTCAATAGGAAGAGCGGCTGGAATGCGAATGCGAATGTGGCGAGTTCTGTCTGATGGTGGGGTCAAAAGTCTTAGGAATCGGCGTGCATGTATGAAGAGAATGATGAAGGTAGACGAGGCACAAGCATGTGTTAATGCGAAATAATATAAAACAAGTAACGATCTACTATTTGCTTTTTGGACGAGTTCCATCGAAATAATGTGACGACCCGGTTAGTCTAGCGGTGCGAAACCACTGTTTGATTCGAAGGGTCGCGGGTTCGATCTCCACACCGGATTACATATTTGTATGGCCTACAGATATTTGTTTCGGGTCTGGGTGTTTGTGTATGTGTTGTATGTGTACAACGGTATAGACGACACAGGTTTATATAATACCTAACTTGGAGCTATGAGTGCAGGCGTATTGAAAAAAAAAAGCAGTTATTTTAATGATTATATATGTATGTATGTATCTTCACGCCAGGTCCCTAACGGGGTAGGCAGAGAGTGTAGAGCGCCAGATATCCCGGTCCTGACATACCTCTCGTGCCTCGTCTACCTTCATCATTCTCTTCATACATGCACGCCGATTCCTAAGACTTTTGAATGATTGTCAATAACTTTTGAACGATGTAAGTTATAGGATAAGTTGTTCCAGTGGAGCCCAAGGGCGTAGGCACCACCGCATCACCTAACCATCTTTTTTACTGTTTTGAAAGTGGCAAACAAGCATGCAGTTCACATTGATGTTAAGTTACGACTGCAGCCTATAGACACCCACGCAAAGAACAGAGGTCAAAATACTGATGCGTTACCACTTCTGAGGTCTCTGTGCCCGAAATTACAGGGCCGTACATTACCACCTGACCGGAACACGATAGTGATGAACACTACCATTTAGCGGCAAGTATAGTAGTGCCTACACCCGCGAGCTCCGTCACTGGAGCTATACCACCAGTAAAATTATCTGCCGCCAAATGGCAGTGTTCTGCACTATCGTGTTTCGGTTCGATGGTAATACATGGCCCCCATTAATGACTATCACAGAAGCAAAAATGTGTAGACGTTTATAGGTCTACACATTTATTTAGTTACCATCAATGCTATAGGTATATGCTATTTTATCACTTCATGACATGAGCGAATGACTAAACAGATATACAATGCGAATGTAATGGTTGCAGAGGCCCAGGAAGACCAAGACTTACCTACCATGACCAAATAGGTTGAGTTCTGTCTGATGGTGCGGTCAAAAGTCTTAGGAATCGGCGTGCATGTATAAAAAAATAAAATAAGCTTACACTCACAGCCCCACAGTAAGTATAAACCTGTCTCGTGGGTGCCGTTGTACACATACAACACATACACAAACACCCAGACCCGAAACAAATATCTGTAGGCCATACAAATATTTGTCCCGGTGCAGGGATCGAAGCCGCGACCCTTCGAATCAAACGGTCATCTCACACCGCTGGACTAAACGGGTCGTCAAATATAAAGAGAATGATGAAGCTAGATGAGGCACGAGAGGTATGTCAGGACCGGGATAACTGGCGTTCTACACTCTCTGCCTACCCCGTTAGGGACCTGGCATGAAGATACATACAAACATACATACCATATTATTATGGATTATTTTTCTTCGACATTTTCATTGCATTTTTAATCCAAAACAGTATGAAAAACTACCCTCCAAATGAATAATGTTCAGTAAGGTTTTATCTAAAAGTGTGAATTGGATACACGAGGGGAACAACATATGTTGGGTTTAGTGATGTGCTTGTCGATAGGAAACTCTAATGGTGTGGAAAATATATTGATTGGAGTGGTTATTGTATCGACATGTGGTTTTGTCTAACCCCCTTATTCATAAACGTACATTAGATACGTTTTAGCTATAGAATGCTTTGTCTTTGCCAGTTGCATTGTCAAATGTGCAGGATAGAAAAAGACAAAGGAGAGATTAGCAACACTTTAGCTAAAATACGTTTATGAATAAGGTGGTAAAAGTTTAAATTATAGATTTGTTTCATTGTATATTTTAGAGAAAGAGCTTATGTAAGCAAGGTGGCAAACAAGCATGCAGTTCACATGGATGTTAAATGATGACTGCAGCCTATAGACACCTGCACAAAATCCAGATGTCGAAATGCAGATTGATTGTTGCCACCCCTGGGGTGCGACCACCTATAGTCATTGCTATTGTCGTTGTCATTGCTGTCAAATTTTCATGTCGCTCCTTCAAGAGCAGTAGTAATAATCTGATCGATTTTCTTGCCTCGGTAGCCTAGTGGTAGCAGGCCACTACTACTACGCTGAGGTCCTGGGTTCGATTCCCGGGTAGGGGGTTATCAGAGATAATGGTGAAAAAGCCTTTATCTCTGGTTCTATTGGGATTTTTCCATTTTCTGGAAATTTCCCAGTACCTCAAAGTTTGGTAATGTGCCCGGAGATGTCAACAGGCTCGCCACCTGTTACATGGGCCAAAACGTAACCGGTGAATCGTGGGTGTTTGCATGTATGCTTGAATGCATGCATTTACCTCTGCCTACCCCTTCGGGGATTACAGGCGTGAAGTTACGAAGAAGTTACGATTTTCTTGCTTTCGTAGGTGAGAAACAAGCGATAATGGTAAATTATTTCGATTATTGTTATTTAGTTAAAGCAAAAATCGACTTGAAAATTTGACAGGAATGACAACGACAATAGCAATGTCGATAGGCGGTCGCACCCCTGATACCTAAGGTGTTATGTCTTTTTATGCTTACATTATGTATTATGTACCCTTACGTAATGGCAAACATAATAACTGCGTTAATAAACAGCGTCTCACGTTTAAATAAAACTAGTTTTCAGATTTATCTCGCGTGTATTAAACTAAGCGCGCATGGCCCCGCGGCTGGTGTAGATCGTAAGCGATCTACTTGGTTATGCACTACGGACGCGGTCGGGTAGTGTGAGGGTGACCGCTAGTGGCAAAGTAAAATGCGCGTTTCCGTGCTTCGGAGGGCACGTTAAGCCGTCGGTCCCGGTTGCTATCGATAGATAGCAGTCGTTAAACCTTGTCGGAGGCCTTGTGGGGCGGTTTGAAAATATCCGACAGCGGGTTGGCCACTGACCCGTATCTTCACCAATCCGCATTGGAGCAGCGTGGTGGAGCAGGCTCCGGGCCTCCCCCCAAAGAGGGGAGAGACGTGGCCAGCAGTGGGACGTATAATGTGTTGCCATTATTATTATTGTGTATTAAACTAAAATTTCGTTTCGGTCGCTTTTCAGATTCCGTGGTCTCGGGCAGATTGCGTCTCACGGCTGCACCAAATAGATTCCAGTTCAGCATAAGTCAGGGCGAAGCCCGACGCTGATTTTCAACTGGAAGCTATTTGGTGACATACGAATATCAGACCCAGCATTTTTTTTCTTCATTGTAATTGCAATTTATCTACATAATCCTTACAAAACACTTCCCTATGGAATAACATAAAATTAAACACGGTTTATCTAAAACTGTGAATTGTATACACGAGGGGAAACATATGTTAGGGTTAGTGATGTGCCTGTCGATATGCAACGCTAATGGTGTGGAAAATGTGTTGATTAAAGTGGTTATTTTATCGATGTTCTTAATCGACTTCAGAAAAAGTGGTTGTTTATTTCTAAAGACTACTATTTTCCATTTAGATGTGATTCTTGAATTACTGGTTAGTGAGTGAACATAAACATCTTCACGCCAAGTCCCTTGCGGGGTAGGAAAATAAATATTTGTATGTGTCTTTACGCCAGGTCCCTAACGGGGTAGGCAGAGAGTGTAAAGCGCCAGATATCCCGGTCCTGACACACAAGGACTACATACAAGAATCAAAACTGACCTACCATGACCTATTTGGTCAAGTAGTGTCTGATGGTTGGGTCAAAAGTCTTAGAAATCGGCGTGTATGTATGAAGAGAATGAAGAATTTAGATGAGGCACGAGAGGAGTGTCTGGACGAGGATATCTGGCGCTTTACACTAATACACAGTAAAATATCTAATAATTATAAGGACGAAAAGCGAAGGTTTTTAACGTCATGCTACTACTTACTAAGAAAGGTTCCTACGTGATCAAGTGGCCAATCCCTGATATAACATAATTGATCAATTTTCAAATTCATTATTGGAATTAGCCGAATAGTTAATTTTGTTTATCGTACATATATAATACCTATGTGACTTATCATTATGTACAATACATTATTTGTTTGCTATATGAATGTGTACCTGCCACTATCTTTTCACAATTTAATGTACCCTACCTATAGTAATGTATACAATCAACACCGTATGTATGTATGTATGTATCTTCACGCCAGGTCCCTAACGGGGTAGGCAGAGAGTGTAGAGCGCCAGACATCCCGGTTCTGACAAACCTCTCGTGCCTCGTCTACCTTCATCATTCTCTTCATACATGCATGCCGATTCCTAAGACTTTTGACACCACCATCAGACAGAACTCGACCTATTTGGTCATGGTAGGTCAGCCTTGGTCTTCCTGGGCTGACCTACCTGGCTGATCAACACCGTGCTGCTCTGTAATGACTGTTATTTTATTATTTTTACATATATAAAGTAAATCCGTAATTGGATGTAAGATATATATATAAGTTAAATGTAAGTACCTTTAAGATCTGTGGATTTTGTGAATTAATAAAATAAAATAAAATTTATACTCTCTGCCTACCCCTTCAAGGACCTGGCGTGATACATACAAACATTTATTTGCCACGACATAATATGATTTTTTAAGATTATTATCAGCTTTCGATTTAATAAATCAATTGAGTTGTAACAAAGCCATTAAAACCAACACATACAATCATACATATTCATAAAATACCGCTACACATCCACGTGATTCGCAGTTATTTCTAGTGAACTGACATAATAAGTGTAATTAAATGAATTTACGCACAGCCAACGTTCTTGTGTAGATATCTGCGATAGTTCATCTATGCATCGGTGGGATGATGACGGCGTTGGGGCGTGATGATCACACGACCCACTAACGGAAGAGTTCTCTTTTTTATATAATAAAAGTGGGAAACAATCATGCAGTTCACATTGATGTTAAGTGATGACTGCAGCCTATAGACACCCACACAATGACTAGATGTCAAAATGCAGATGCGTTACCACTTCGGAGGCCTAAATTGTTATGTTGTGCCGGAAATTACAGGGCCGTACATTACCACCTGAATGGAACACGATAGTGCTGACCACTTCCATTTAGCGGCAAGTAAATTAGCTAATGCGGTGGTGCCTACGCCCGCGAGCTCCGTCTACCACCAGTAAATAATCTATAATAATAATAATAATGGCTTTTTTCTGGTGGTAGAGCTCCAGTGACGGAGCTCGCGGGCGTAGGCACCACCGCATTACCTAATATACTTGCCGCTAAATAGTAGTGTTCAACACTATCGTGTTCCAGTCAGGTGGTAATGTACGGCCCTGTAATTTCCGGCACAGAGGCATAAGACCTTAGGCCTCAGGAGTGGTAACGCATCTGCATTTTGACCTTGGTCTTTGTGTGGGTGTCTATAGGCTGCAGTCATCACTTAACATCAATGTGAACTGCATGCTTTTTACCACTTCCATTACATAAAAAAAAAAAAAAAATGGCAACCCATTATACGTCCCACTGCTGGGCACGAGTCTCTCTCCTTTTTGGGGGAGGCCTGGAGCTTACTCCACCACGCTGCTCCACCTAAATTTCAATAAAAAAAAAATTCTAATGGAGCGGTTATAGTAGTAGATGCGAAAACGCGAGATCAACTTACTGGTGGTAGAGTTCCAGTGTAAGAGCTCGAGGGCGTAGGCACCACTGCATTACCTAATCTATCTGCCGCCAAATGGTTGTAACGTAACTTCACGCCTGTAATCCCCAAAGGAGTAAGCAGAAGTAAAATGCATGCATTCAAGCATACATGCAAACACCCACGACTCGCCGGTTACGTTTTTGGCCCATGTAACAGGTGGCGAACTTGTTGCCATCTCCGGGCACATTACCAATCTCCGAGGTACTGGGAAACTTCCAGAAAATTGAAAAATCCCAATAGAACCAGAGATAAAGGATTTTAAACGGATTTTAAGGAGTAGTTGAGTTTGAGTAGTTGAGTTTACTGAGTTGAGTTTGAGTAGTTGAGTTTACTGAGTTTAGTTTGAGTAGTTGAGTTTGAGGCTGTAGTCATCACTTAACATTCATGTGAACTTCATGCTTGTTTGCCATAAAAACAAGCAGTAACATAAAAATAATAGAAAATCAAAACATATAAAAGGCCAGATGTGTTAAGCCTGTATATTATTTATATTACATTCAATCAGTCACATAACAATAAATTAACTCCCGACATTAACAACCGATTGGTGGAACCGATTCGATACTGGAACCATGGCTAATGTCATTGGTCAATTTAATTTTATTATTTGACAGTCGTGACGTTGATAGAGTGAGAAAGTTCTAGAACATGGATAAAATATACTTAAGAATTAATGCTTCGGTAGCCTAGTGGTAGCAGCCCACTACTACTACGCTGAGGTCCTGAGTTCGATTCCCGGGTAGGGGAGTTATCAGAGATAATGGTGTAAAGTCGAGTGGACTAGAAGCACCGCGGACACTCCGCCCAAATTCCATACAAACGCTTAATTTGGTCTCTATTACACAGACATCAATCAGTGACGTGTATTACCACGTGCACCTGTGTGCGTCGCACGTAGAAAATACCAACCGTCGCCCATAAGAGGGGAGGAGGTTGGGTGATGCGGGGAAAACGGGCGGGACGTCGAAGTGTCCATTCTAAACGTAGTATTATTACATATTCTTTGCTAGAAGGCACACGACGTGTAACACATAGCAGACTTAGACATCATAGTGTGACACAGATTCGCATTGATTCTGATATTTTATGCAAGTTACCCTGAAGTGTACCCTCTGCTGCTGAAGACCAAGTCATATAACGTCAAACTAATAGCTTATTGTGTTAACACAGATTGCCACGTGACAGTTAAACAAAAAGAAAGCAAGAATTTGATCACACTTATTCAGTTTAATATAATTAACACTCCCCCAAAACTAAACAAACCCGAACATCATCGATATGGACCCAATCTCATCACTACACAGCAATTTTTATAAAGCGCACCCCTCAAGGGGTCCGAATAATAAATATTTATCAACGGTCATGCCTAATGAAGTTTAATTCGATTAAAGCTCCCGTATTTTGTTTCGGGAACCACTGAATATGCTTGGAAGATGCTGGAGTGTACGAATAATTTGAACGAAGTGTAACTCTCTTATGCTACTGCTTCACCTGCGTCCTAACTCGTAAATTAACGCATTAGAAAATAAAGAAAAAACGGAAAGAAACCGAACCGAAGCTACCGAAGTCCCACAGCTTAGTGGTAAAGCGGCTGGACTGGTTATCCTGAGGTCGCAGGTTTGTTTCCTGTCCGAAGTCAAATTTTTCTGTCCCTTTTTTTTATTTTCTAAAGTTCACTCACATGTGTTATTGCGAGAAATAAATAGTACAATTAACGTATTATTTTATAGCATTAATTAACGCGTTATTTCAATAGATGAGGCCAACATTTTTACGCGTTATTTTGACTATAGACTGAGATATTTTTAAAAGAGCCGACTGAGTTTTTTCCGGCAAGTTTTTCTCAGATCATATTGGCCTTTGGAACTTTGCCGGTGAATGACAAAGAATGACTCTTTTTCTTTTCTTTTTACTGTTTGTTATCAGTTTGTAAAGGGGAAAAGAGACATTCTACTGATATACTTTTACATTAGTTTATGACATTTAGTTTTATCTTAGTGATATTCTTGACTTTACATATATTTTTTATCTTGTTTGACATGTATATCAATTGTTATTCGCTAAAGCGAAATATATTAAAATATATTTTGTTTGTTTTTGACGTGTCATAAGAGGTGCCTCTCAACCTAAATGAATAAATGAGTTTCTGATTCTGATTTTGACTAACAGCTTTACTTTGGCATTAGACGTTAGGCGATAGCTAGGATATCAGTTTATTCGACACTAGACATGGTATTTAGCGCGTAGTTTAGCATGCTAAGGAATGTTGGCTACTACACTAATGCCGTCTCATTCGATGAGACAGACCGCGGACACTGCGCCAAAATTTCAAACAAATGCTTCATTTGGTCTCTATTACACAGACGTTAATCAGTGACGTGTATTTACACGTGCACGTGTGTGCGTAGCACGTAGAAAATACCAACCGTAGCCCATAAGAGGGGAAGAGGTTAGGTGATGCGGGAAAATCGGGCGGGACGTCGAAGTGTCCATTCTATACGTAGTATTATTACATATTCTCTGACAGAGGTAAGGACTTTTTGATGAAAACTGCAATAATTGAGTGATCGAACGAGGAAGTATCCGAGATTTTTGAATTGTTTCAATCGGAAACGTTCCTATTGGATCCAAAGTTGCGGTCACATAAAAATTGCTCTTCAGCCAGTGATGCGTGATGATGTAATAGTTTAATACAATCCTTGTCATCCCAGTACATAATACACAGGGGACTACGATATGTACAAAGAGTATGTATGAGAAAAAAAAGAAAAAATATCATATCTAATTTATTACACAAATTTTTGCAACCTCTGTTATGAAGCATCTGACATTGTGGATTTGGCCCTTTTTGGTTCTTTGTTATTCTTTAGTACCTACGTATACTGCTTCAGTAATCACTTAACTACTAGTATTGTGTGGTTTTTAGCAATGTGTGTATATGCCATATGCATACACCCATGCGGCTTGTTTGTGAATTACTATATTATCTTATTATGTTATTCACTTTAATTTATTTTGTTTGTTTTTGACGTGTCATTAGAGGTGCCTGTCATCCTAAAAGAATAAATGAGTTTCTGATTCTGATCTATATGAGAAACGAGCTCATACATAGACTTTCATGGGCACATTTCCAAACTGCGATTTTACCAATCCAGAATCTTTCCAATAAGAACAATCTAATATTTTTAAACCTTCGAACTGGGTATTGAACTTAGGCCAAGAAATAACCTCTTACAACCATAACCCACCGAGATTAACTTTATTATTCTAAAAACAGTTCTTTGAAAAAAATATATATCTGAAATTGGCACTATGCTACATTATGTATACCCGAATCTATTTGCCAGATTTTATTTCTCATAAGTAATTGAAAAAAGAGATTTTCCTTAAACCCGGCCAACCCCAGATAAACATGATCATAATTTATTTACAACCCTCAGTTCCGCCTCCCTTATCTCTTGGGGGTACTTATCAAATTATATCCTTCACCCCATTAAAGAGCTATTAGGGGACAGCCAATGGTTTTCGTTTATGGAGTGTGGTAATGGGGTAGGTTCATCAAAACAAATATAGACTTATCTTCTTCGTGTTCCACAGGGATGGTCGCGTTAGGGATTCGTGGAAGGCGTTTGATATGATCGATATGCTTATGCAGCAATATAATTTGTTAAGTATAAATATTTTCATGGGATTCTACAAGGAAAAAGGTGTAAAAGTTTTGGGTAAAGCATTTGATACGAACATGTTTGGTATACGAATTATTCGTTAATTTCACAGAAATATATTTTTTTATTTCATTGATTGGTAATGATATTGTTGATATTATAACTGTATTATTTTTATTTCTCGCAATAACACATGCGAGTGATTTTTAGAAAGTAAAGAAAAGAAGTTAATAAAAGTTTTCATAAGTTTTGTCGAAGATTTCAATAGGTAAATCAATGAACTGCCTCGGTAGCCAAGTGGTAGCAGGCCACTACTACTACGCTGAGGTCCTGGGTTCGATTCCCGGGTAGGGGGTTATCAGAGATAATGGTGAAAAAGCCTTTATCTCTGGTTCTATTGGGATTTTTCCATTTTCTGGAAATATCCCAGTACCTCAAAGTTTGGTAATGTGCCCGGAGATGTCAACAGGCTCGCCACCTGTTACATGGGCAAAAACGTAACCGGCGAATCGTGGGTGTTTGCATGTATGCTTCAATGCATGCATTTACCTCTGCCTACCCCTTCGGGGATTACAGGCGTGAAGTTACGTTAAATCAATGAAAAGAAAATCCAATTACTTGTTTCTCGAACTCAAGTAGGTACACATGCGGGACTTGATGTCTAGCTGTACGAGTATTACCACTAAGTAGTAACGCATACTTTTAAAACTTTCGAGCTATAAATATATATTTATATAATATTATATATGAAGGTAGATATAACCAACGACCTCAAAACATGAGAGTAAATGAAGTCTCTACTGGTGGTAGAGCTCCAGTGACGGAGCTCGCAGGCGTAGGCACCACCGCATTACCTGATTTACTTGCCGCTAAATGGTAGTGTTCAGCACTATCGTGTTCCGGTCAGGTGGTAATGTACGGCCCTGTAATTTCCGGCACAGAGGCATAACACCTTAGGCCTCAGGAGTGGTAACGCATTTGCATTTTGACCTTGGTCTTTGTGTGGGTGTCTATAGGCTGCAGTCATCATTTAACATCAATGTGAACTGCATGCTTGTTTGCCACTTCAATTACATAAAAAAAAAAAAAAAAAAGTCACGTACAACCTAGGTATCATTATGAAGAAAAGAATCGATTATATTTTGCTTGAACATTACAACGGTTCCTAATTTAAATAAAATCGAGTTCGACTGTCTTTTTTTTACTAAATGAAAAATTATTTCAGTGCTTGCTAGATTTTTTTGGGGCGGCGCCTCCTGAGAGACCATAATGTCGTACTCTATTTGCTTAAACAAAAAAGAACACAAATTGTTGTTTTAAGCACTTATTATTCAAGCAACTGCCTTTGACTCTGGGGTTCAGAGCCTCAACCTAGGGCATTGGTGGGGAGGTTAAAACTTATGCGATCAGTGAGAGGAGAGGAAAAACTGTTGTTCTATTTATCTATTATTTATAAGCGAAAGAACGCAGTCATACTATAGTCCCGAACCGATTCCTCGACGTGTGTGTGTGAGAAGATACGAGATAGAAAACCCCTTTAAAAAAGAATAAAAAAAAGATACGAGATTTCAAAGAAAGCTTTTACCACGCGCAAATGTAGGTATGTCATGGAAATAAAATCATTAAGCTCATATTTCCGAATAAAGTTTAGTTGTACGCAGATCACAAAGGTATCAATATTGTTCAGACTGGATGAAGGCTTAAGGGTCGAGTGACGAAAATACGAAAAAAAAAACGATTCTCAAAGTTTCCAGAAATTAGATTCTCGGGATTAACAACAACAGCGCAAAGATATAGGTTAATTATAGACCTATGTTTAATGTTAAAACAATTTGGTTAAAAGAATGTCACCGTTTCTTCGTTCAAAGTGGCGATGGCCAACGCTATTTAACATGGCCTCATAAGCATATGACTAACATGGCCTCATAAGCATATGACATGTAAATGACTCACCGGAACTGGGTCTGTCGCTGTACCTCGTGCAGTAGACCCAGGCAGGCCACACCATCGGCCCATCGCCGCTCGTTGTGCCTGACACAAAAATAATTGGTAAATAAGCTTTATCAATTGTCAAGACTAATTCAGACAATATCTGATAGACGCTATTGCTCTTATAGGCAGGTAAAAAAGGACAAAAAATCAAAGACATAAATGTGGAAAAAAGCGATTAAGTTAGGCGTTCGATATCATTGTACCTATTGTCATCAAAGTTTTTTAAGTATTCCAAATTTCAGCTCAATCTGCTGCCCCAGGAAAATTTCTTAATATGGTAGCGTCATATCTATCAATGAGAGAAAACCATGTAGACTCCAGAGGTGGCCTACGGATTTTATATAGATGTCTATAGTCTGCACAGTCATTCACCATTGAACAGCTTGATATTCTGCCACTATTATTACAAAAAAAGATGCTAATAAAGGAATAAACTGACCTGACGTAGAACTCTGGTTGCTAGATCCGTCTTCTACCTTTGAGAGATCAATCGCACCTTTATCCCCTGGCTTTACCTCAGGCACTCTTGCTTCCTCCGCTTTAGGAGGAGGTACTTCTTTCACTGGCGCCTTAGCCTCATACTGCTTATTCTTCAACGTTTTCCGCTTTGTCAGAGGATCCGTTATCCTCCTCCCAAAATCCGCCTTCAGGATATTGTCTATACTAAACTTCAAGCTCTGATTAAAATCCCTGCTCGATTCGTTCTCAGGTGATTTGGGATACCTAGCGTTTTCGTCGCGATCTGACTTCCTCAAGCCAAAATTTAGGCCGAAATGAGGGTTTATCGCATTACTTTGCGGAACCATCCGATTTGGGATGACATTTGACTTTAAATCCACTTGGTTTATCAAGGGATTTTGGAATAACAATGGTTGATTTAGGAACATTAAGGGATTAGGCGTTATGGGACTCGGTCGGAGTAGTAAAGGTTGGTTAATGCTCAAATTTTGACTGAGCTGTGAGATTGCGTTTAAATGCGTTTGTATGTGCTTGAAAGATGTGAGACCTTGCGAGGTTTCTGGGCTAGATTTCTCATTATAATTAACTGGAGCCTCATTACCGACTGATAGTACTGTGTCGTCGCTACAACAGGAGTTGTCGTCAACACTGATCTCAGCTCTGTTATCGTCGTCATCCAAATGTGGACTGACGCTTTCCGAAGTCCTCGACACTTGATCTTCGTAATTGGGAGTGCTTTGCAACAGTTTCTCCGTTGAAAACACATTCTCGGGACTGTTGCTATCTCTTTCCTTCTTCAAGACATTGTGAATGGAAAAAGAGGAGGTGTGGATAGGCTCGATTGCCTCTTCGTGGTACTCGGGGCTGGTGGTGTCTCTTGGTGAATACGGTTCGTGTTCCTCGTCGCTGTGATCCTGGATCTTTATTTGATCCTGCATCAGTGCGGAGGAGACCGCCGCCATTTTTAATCAGCTTGTTACGCCATCTGTGGAAAAAATACGGGATTGAAATATATTTGAAGTACCTACAGATTTAGGACGACGTTTACTTTTGGAGCGTATGGCTGTGATAGACAGACGTACGACTGATCTTATTTGACTTGAAACTGCCTCAGTAGCCTAGTGGTAGCAGGCCACTACTAATACGCGGGGTCGTGGGATATTAGAAATAACGATGTAAAGTCCTTCCGCTCTGGTTCTATTGGGTGTTTCCATTTTCTGGAAGTTTCCCAGTAGGTACCTCGAAGTTTGGTAATGTGCCCGGAGATGTCAATAAGCTCGCCACCTGTTACATGGGCCAATACGTAACCGGCGAATCGTAGGTGTTTGCATGTATGATTGAATGCATGCATTTACCTCTGCCTACCCCTTCGGGAATTACAGGCGTCGAATGAGTTTTTTTTTATCTGACTTCCATTTTCCTTTTGAGTCCAAAAACATAGACAACATTGGTAGTGTTCCAAAGAGACCAGTGAAGAAGCTCGCGGGCGTAGGCACCACCGCATTACCTAATCTATCTGCCGTCAAATGGTAGTCTTCAGCACTATCGCCACACCGCGGACACGCCAACAAAATTACATACAAACGCTTAATTGGTTTCTATTACACAGTCATCAATCAGTGACGTGTATTTACACGCGCACCTGTGTGCGTAGCAGGTTGAGTGGTGCGGGCAAATCGGGCGGGACGTCGAAGCACAGTATACTGTGGTCGAAGTGTCCATTCTATACGTAGCATTATTACATATTCTTTGCTATCGTGCTCCGGTTAGATCAGTGATTGCCAAAGTGGTCCATATAGACCCCCTGGGGTCTATGGGAGACTCGATGGGGTCTACATATATGCGTTAATAAAAATGGGATATATGGGGAAGTGGTATAAATGTTAGCAACGGGGTTCCACCGAAACCAGAAAAAAATTTAAAGGGGTCTACAAGAAAAATAGTTTGAGAACCTGTGGGTTAGATGGTATTAGGTTTATAGCCCCGTCTTAGAGGTATAATAAGCTAATAACTATCACAGAGACACATCAACTAAGAGACCTGAGGAGTCTAAATGCAGATGCGGCAACGCATCTGGTTTTTGTGTGGATGTATATAGGATGCAGTTATCACTAAACATCAATGTGAACTGCATGATTGTTTGCCACCTTTTTTTTTATGTAATGGAAGTGGTAAACAAGCATCAGTTCACATTGATTTTAAGTGATGACTGCAGCCTATAGCCACCCACACAAAGACCGAGGTCAAAATGCCGATGCGTTACCACTCCTGAGGGCTGAAGTGTTATGCCTCTGTGCCGGAAATCACATTACCACCTGACCGGAACACGATAGTGCTGAACACTACCATTTAGCGGCAAGTATATTAGGTAATGCGGGGGTGCCTACGCCCGCAAGCTCCGTCACTGGAGCTCTACCACCAGTAGAAGTATTACATTTATAATAAACTGTTCTTGCTTTCGATAGAGATGTCATCGACAGGAAAACGAATACCTCACTACAGAAGCATAATTTTTTATCGTAACAATAATAAAAACCGTTTGTAAGTCACACTACTTGTAGTTGCAAGTTCCACATCAAGTCTAAAGGCCCCTTTTTCGTCAATATCGAGGTCTTTTTTCCGTATATTTGTACCCTGTAATATATTTAGGGACACTCATTGTTATGTCAACGCAAAGAAAAAACATGTCTGGTCTGAAAGCAATCCTTTTAGGTGTCTGTGTGTGAAAATCTGAACTTTACTCACATTGAGTGGGTCTTCCTTTTTCCAGTTTTTTTTATGTAGGTATGTGTGTGTATGTATTGTATGTAGTATAAAATAAAAAAAAATGTCTGTATTTATGTATGTATATATTTATGTATGTATATTATGTATCTTCACGCCAAGTCCCTCACGGAGTAGGCATAGGCAGTCAGTGTAAAGATATTGTAACGTTTTTATCGTAACAACAATAAAAAAAAAAACGATTATAAGCTTACATATTTGCAGACATTAAATTCAAAAAATATATATTTAGGTGTGTAAAAAAAATATATGTCTCGTAGCAATCTTTTTAGGTAGGTGTTACTATGTGATGATCTAAGCTTTATTCCGATGAAGTATAAAATCTTACTTTTTTTTTTTTCGTATAAATTTTGTCTATTCTTAGGTGCTACACACATTGAAATAAAATTAAATGTATCTTCACGCCTGTAATCCTCGAAGGGGTAGACAGAGGTAAATGCGTGCATTCAAGCATACATGTAAATACCCACGATTCGCTGGTTACGTTTTGGCCCATGCAACAGGTGGCGAGCCTGTTGACATCTCCGGGCACATGACCAAACTTCGAGGTACTAGGAAACTTCCGGAAAATGGAAAAATCCCAATAGAGTCCGAGATAACAGATTTTACACCTTTTATTTTTACAGTTTACATTGATGGTTATAATAAGCTTAAACATTACACGAAATCCACATTGAAATATTAGGCCCAATAGAAAATTTTAAGTGTGTATGTTGTTATGCCTCTGAGCCGAAATTTACAGAGCCGTACATTACCACCTGACCGGAACACGATAGTGCTGAACACTACCATTTAGCGGCAAGAAGATTAGGTGATACGGTGGTGCCTACGCCAACGAGCTCTGTCACTAGAACTGCACTAGTAGAACTATGCTTCTTTAAGTAATAAGTGAACTCTTGTGATTGTTTGCGACTTCATGACATAAAAAATAGGTTCCATATCACTAAACAGTAATGCGTAAAACTGATGTGGTTTTGTGGTCATACATCAAACATTAATGTATGTCCGTAATTACTGGTACAATAAACCTAACAAGTAAAGCATACTCGAATACAGGAAGGTTGCGGTGTACGATCGAAACTAGTTGGTGTGTTTGTATTGGAGTTTGCTTTGTTTTGATAATTATATTTGGCTTAAATTTTACTAGCTTTAAACATTACCTAATCTATCTGCCGCTACATGGTAGTAACCTCTTAACTTCACGCCTGTAATCCCCGAAGGGGTAGGCAGAGGTAAATGCATGCATTCAAACATACATGCAAATATCCACGATTCGCTGGTTACGTTTTTGGCCCATGTAACAGGTGGCGAGCCTGTTGACATCTCCGGGAACCTTACCAAACTTCGAGGTACTGGGAAATTTCCAGAAAATGTAAATATCCCAATAGAACCAGAGATATAGGACTTTACACCATTATCTCTGATAACTCCCTATCCGGGAATCGAACCCAGGACCTCAGCGTAGTAGAAGTGGCCTGCTACCACTAGGCTACCGAGGCAGTTGGTAGCCTAGTAGTGTTCAGCACTATCGTGTTCTGGATAGATGGTAATTGAAATGAAACTATTTTTACAAATTTATCTCATGTATAATAAACTAAAATTATTTTAAAAATCAACCCGACGTTTCGGCCGCTTCTCAGCTTCCGTGGTCTCGGGCAGACTAAAGTATCATTTGTATGACAGCAGATTGAAAAAAATATATAATGCACCCGCATAGATTTTGTAAACGCCATGCATAATGTTCAGGATGAACTTAAAATTGACTTAAGGTATCTTGAGGTCTTGCAGACTGGTGCGGTTTTTTTTTATGTGACGGTTGACAGACAAGCAAACGGGCCACCTGATGGAAAGTGGTCACAGTCGCCTATGAACATTTGCAACAGCAGGGGAGTTGCCAACGTGCTGCCAGCCCTAAGGACTCTTTTGACGCCAGTTTTGAAGATCCCCATATTGTAGCACATAGGGAACACCTCAGAGGGAAGTTCGTTCCACAATTTACACGTTCTGGTCAGAAATGAACGTGAAAACCCCACCGTTGAGCACTGCCAGGTATCCAGTCGGTGAGGGTGGAACTTCTCTCTTCGGCGGGTAGTACGGTGTAGGAAAAGAGACGGTGGCACCATATCAAACAGTTCAACAGAGCTCTCACCATTGTAGAGACGGTACAACACGTACAGACTCTCAATGTCTCTGCGCAGCCTCAGATGTTCGAGCCTGTCAATAAGTCCTGAATCGTTAACAATACGAACGGCGCGTTTTTGTCGGGAGTCAAATGGAAAAAGCTGGTATTTGGGGGCTCCGACAAATGAGAGCAGTATTCCAGATCATTTTTATTTTCCAAATTTATCATCAGATTACAAAGTAAAGTCTAATGTTGCAATAAGATTAGTAAGTCATTGGTAAATATATAGCGCAAATCATTGTAATCAACCAGCGTCCGTTTCCACATTACGGCTATAGCCGGCGGCTATCACGCATAAGTACTGTAGTTTTCATGCAATAAGCCGGAAAGCCAGTTAGAGCCACTATAGGGTGATAACAGTTTAATTTAATAGTAAGCTAGGGTTGTACCCTGAACAGTATCCTCCTTATTCATAAACGTATTTTAGCTAAAGTGTTGCTAATCTCTCCTTTGTCTTTTTCTATCCTGCACATTTGACAATGCAACTGACTAAGACAAAGCATTCTACTCGTATAACTAAACCGCATCTAATGTACGTTTATGAATAAGGGGGTTAATGTTTCAAATATATTACATTTAAAATTACGATAAACATTTTAGTATACATATTACTAACTAAACTACTAAATAGCAGTAAAGTATGCTTCAGTTCGGAATTCTAAGACTGAGGCAAAACAGTTATCCTACTAATATTATAAATGCGATAGTTTGTATGTTTGTTTGTAACTCCTTCACTCGAAAACTGCTGAACGGATTTTTATGAAATTTGGCACACACATAGAGGGTAACAGGTAGTAAAAGGGTGGATTAACACATAGGATAGTTTTTATCCCGAAAAAATGTTCCTGTAGTATGATAAAGCGAAATACACGCGAACGGAGTTTGTACATATAACAGGAACCGTCGGATAACCACAACCAACAGTAATGTAAACTATCTAATCATCAATGATAACATTAATACTGTATACATCTAAATCCTGGGCTTTTCTTCTAGACCTGAATGTGACTGCGGTGCTGCAATACAAGACATGACGCATCTTCTTTCCTGCTCATTGTGCCCTAACAGCTGCACAAGCAAAGACTTGATGAAGGCAGCGGACTCGGCTATTACGTTGTCATGTTTCTTATCAGGATCAATATAACACATAAAGTAATAAAATTGGCCATTGTCACGAGAATAAGAAGATCTAAATCCTATTTTTACATGAAAGTAAATGAAAATAGTGAATAATCATCGACATACTAATAAAGACTTATAACTTTACACATATATCGAATATCGATAGTTTTACGATATTGAAACCATCGGCACAACCCTAACTGGCTCGTGGCAGTACACATTTATGTGGGCCATTTGTTGTTGCAATGATCGCCAGACATACATTGTAGTTTCCAAAGCAAAGAGAGTATGAAAAATAACTAAAGGAAGTTAAATCTGTCTTAAGTATTGATAATTACACACATTCCAACTCCAAATTTTTTTTTTAGTGAAATTCAATGTGGCAAACAAACATGCAGTTCACATTGATGTTAAGTGATGACTGCAGCCTATAGACACCCACACAAAGACCGAGGTCAAAATGCAGATTCGTTACCACTCCTGAGGCCTAAGGTGCTATGCCTCTGTGCCGAAAATTACAGGGCCAATAAATTAAATTAAAATTAGTATTTATAATTACACACATTTCAACTCCAATTCATAAACTAACGTAACTTCACGCCTGTAATCCCCGAAGGGGTAGGCAGAGGTAAATGCATGCATTCAATCATACATGCAAACACCCACGACTCGCCGGTTACGTTTTGGCCCATGTAACAGGTGGCGAACCTGTTGCCATCTCCGGGCACATTACCAAACTCCGGGCTACTGGGAAACTTCCCGAAAATGGAAAAATCCCAATAGAAGCAGAGATAAAGGATTTTAAACCGTTATCTCTGATAGTCCCCGACCCGGGAATCGAACCCAGGACCTCCAGCGTAATAGTAGTGGCCTGATACCACTACGCTACTGAGGCAGTTCATAAACTATCTAGTTACATTGACCAAAGATACGGTAACTTTTACATTTTTTTAAAGTAACGAAGTTGTCAATCAGACTTGCAGTTCACATGGATGTTAAGTGATGACTGCAGCCTATAGATACTTACACAAAGACCAGAAATCAAAATGTAGATGCATTGCCAACCCTGAGACCTTAGTTGTTATGCTTCTGTGCCGGCAATTACAGGACCATACATTATCATCTAATCTAACCGGAACACGATTTTTTTTTTTTTAATGTTATAAAAGTGGCAAACAAGCGTGCAGTTCACATTGATGTTAAGTGATGACTGCAGCCTATAGACACCCACACAATGACCAGAGGTCAAAATGTAAATGCGCTGCCACTCCTGAGGCATTAGGTGTTATGCCTCTGTGCCGAAAATTACAGAGCCGTACATTACCACCTGACCAGAACACGATAGTGCTGAACACTACCATTTAACGGCAAGTATATTAGGTAATGCGGTGGTGCCTACGCCCGCGAGCTCCGTCACTGGAGCTCTACCAATAGTGATAGTGATGAACTACCATTTGCCGGCAGATAGATTAGGTAATGCGGTGGTGCCTACGCCCTAGAATCCCTATACTGGAATTCCACCACCAGTAAAAAGTAACGTAACTTCACGCCTGTAATCCCCGAAGGGGTAGGCATGCATTCAAGCATACATGCAAACACCCACGATTCGCCGGTTTCTTTTTTGTAATAGGTGGCGAGCCTGTTGACATCTCCGGGCACATTAAAAAACTTCGAGGTACTGGTTAATTTCCAGAAAATATAAAAATCCCAATAGAACCAGAGATAAAGCACTTAACACCATTATCTCTGATAACTTCCTACACGGGAATCGAACCCAGGACCTCAGCGTAGTAGTAGTGACCTGCTACCACTAGGCTACTGAGGCAGATAGTAAAAAGTAGTACGTAATTATAACTCTACCTATCCCTTCGTGAAAATAAAAGCTTGAGGATATCCAGTTATCGTAATATCCAGTCAAAACGAATCACTGTAACAAATACTAGAACCATATAAACATACATGATTATAAACAATTTGAAAATAAACCAAGTAGAGCAAACTGCATACAGTACCAGACCACACACGATGATACGGACTTTTGACCGAGCGACTCTTAAATAACAACCCACAAAGAGAAATTCCACCTTATTAACTAGAAAATACGACTCAAATTACACGCATAAAACGTATCTTGATCTTACAACCTTGCGTACTTATTACTGGAACCAACTCAATTGATTTTATACCCTATTTTGCTGTAACTAGAGTTGGATTTGATTTGATTTTGAGTATACCGAAGCAAAATTGATTTGTTTTATTCTAACATCACGATTTTGCAATTTCAAAGGTGTCGAACGGTTTATTTATAAAACTGTGGTAAAATTGATATTGAATGGTACGTAATAATGCAATTAGCGTTAGGTTTGGTGTGGATATGCGGAGACCTAAAAAATAGTGATATAACTTCAATTCAGTGGCGTAGCTGTAGGAGGGCGGGGGAGGGAGCGGCCCGCACCCGCTTGGAGATGACACCCTCACCTTAAATACTAGGGGGCTCACTTTTGAATTTATAATTCTAGGGGGCGCCCGAGGCAGAATTTGCTCAAATAGGGGGGCATAAGGTGGAGAATTGAGAAATAATATACCTGCTTACCAAAATATGGGGAGTATATCCTTTTTTTTTTGCTCATCCGTCCCGGGTGCCACCCGTGTTAGCTACGCCACAGCTTCAATTTTAGGACTTTAAAGATTATAGGTAATCTATCTATATATATAAAAATGCAACCCGTTTTCCTTGGTCACGGCATCACGCGTAAATGGCTGGACCGATTTGGCTAATATTGATTTTGAACGATTTTTGAAAGTCCAAGGAATGTTTCAAAGGTAAGAAAATATGAAGAAATTGAAGGGAAATAGTAAAAACCACCATTTCATTTTCCCATACAAATAGTCCGTATCTATCAAACCTTTGACACATGTCATATTATTATTACAAGCTGTTCGGTGACACACGGATATCACATCTGAAGCTTATGTACCGGACGAATCGGTGCGCCAGTCAAGCTGCGACTAGCTGCGACGGTCACGCGGCGCGGCCGCTGCGGCTGCGGCTGTGAGGCTGATAAAGTGATAATTATAAACCTTAGAGGTTTTCCAATGCTAGCATTAAGTGTTATAATGTTAAAAATTTTGTTAATTTATACTTTTATAAAATACTTTTTTTTTAATTAACTATTTTATTATTACTATTATTAAAGAGAAGAGAGAGAAAGGAGCAAAATATCTAAAATAAAAATTTCTAATAAATTGCCTAAATTTATACAACGTACAATATATTTATCACGGAATAGATTGATATTTATCTACACTAATGAAATAAAGCTGAATAGTTTATTTGTTTGAACACGTTAATCTAAAGAACTACTGGACCAATTTTTGAAAATTATTTTAGTGCAAGATAGTCCATTTATCGATGAAGACTAAAGAAGATTATAAAAAGTAAATAATAATTTAAAGAAAATAGGATAAAACATAATCTTGACATATATATAATAATAAGTTTTTGCGATCGATTGACAGATTCTGTCAATTCAATTCAAAAAAGGTTTTTCTTAATCCTATAGATGTGGTCACCCTAAGGACAGGTGTATTGCATCATGCCAAATTAATGCAGTAGTTTACAATTAAATTAAAATATAAATTGATAACATCAACAATGGGTTTTGGCGGGAAACTAGAAAGAGGCGTATGGTGCTCTTATTTTATTTCATTTTCTTGGTGTATTTCTATCTTATATTGAATAAAGTTGGTGGCATTTTGTTTGATATAGGTTTATTACAGTGCCCGTGTATAGTGAAATAGAATAACAGTGCGAAAACACGACCTTTCAGGTTGCCTCCAAATCTTCATTGTAAATGTTCTGGTAAAGTAGCCATCACTTTACTCGACTTA
This sequence comes from Macrosoma leucophasiata, assembly GCA_036365455.1. Classification (NCBI taxonomy): domain Eukaryota; kingdom Metazoa; phylum Arthropoda; class Insecta; order Lepidoptera; family Hedylidae; genus Macrosoma; species Macrosoma leucophasiata. The sequence continues at coordinate 8,340,388 of JAWQUS010000015.1, forward strand.
ACTTGACTGTAACTCACTTGACTGACATATTATACTTGATAACTTATATACTTGATACTTACATATTATACTTGATATTATACTTACTTTGACGCTGCTTAAATAAATACGAAATATCGTTTTACTTGACACTGGCAAAATGCGTAATAGCGATGCCATAACAACAAAAAAAAAAACATCAACAATGCGTTAGAATATAGAATAATATTGCCGCCATTTTTGTAAATTGTTTGCCGCTATTTTTTTTTTATTCGCATCCGCCAGGAGGCATAACTGCCAGCATTGCCGCCATTAATCGATCGAACGTCAATCAAGTTGACAGTTAGTTTTTTTAAGGCAACGGCCCATAAATATACAGCCTAGGTGACATAAATAAAATTATGTTTTAATGTAAGTTTTACGTAAACAACGTTAAACTAGTTCATCTTTAAATGTAGCGTAATAAATTATAACGTTAGGTGTTACTTCGAATAAATGTTTAACAACTTTTTGTTTTACATCAGTAGATCTTGTTTACACAGTTCTCATTACAATAAACGCCATATAAAGTCGGGTACACACAGTCGTTTCGATTTTAAGCCTTCAATAAATTATGCTGCACCTACTTATATTTATGTATTTTTGTATGATGCAGTTGCCACGTCGGAGACCTTGGTTGTCTCTGTCAGTTATTAGGGGTTACGTTACGTTATCTAACCGGAACACTTATACTGGTGGTAGATACCCAGTGACGGAGCTCGCGGGCGTAGGCACCACCGCATTACCTAATATACTTGCCGCTAAATAGTAGTATTCAGCACTATCGTGTTCCGGTCAGGTGGTAATGTACGGCCCTGTAATTTCCGCCACAGAGGCATAACACCTTAGGACTCAGGAATGGTAACGCATCTGCATTTTTGACCTTGGTCTTAGTGTGGGTGTCTATAGGCTGCAGTCATCACTTAACATCAATATGAACTGCATGCTTGTTTGCCACTTTAGCGGCAAGTATATTAGGTAATGCGGTGGTGGCTACGCCCGCGAGCTCCGTCACTAGAGCTCTAACACCAGTAATAAATTGTATGTTGGTTTCGATAGTACGAGTAAAAACTCTGAAGCCGACATAGCCCACCGAATAGCAAAACTGAAGGGACAGTGAATAGGGCTCAGAAGTTGAATAACCGACGCCTGTTGGGGCAGAAGAGTGGGGAATCGAAAAACAAACCGTGTACAGGTGTGTGAAATGCCACGAAGTGGACAAACGATCTGGTGAAGGTCGCAAGCAATCGCTGGATGAGGGCCACCCAGGACCGTTCGTTGTGGACATCTTTGGAGGAAGGCTTTTACGTCTAGACGTCAACGTAATAAATTTCTTGTAATCTTTTGCTTCCTTTTTTTGTAATTTTAGAAATCTTTTTTCTCATGCTACAATATTTTTTTAATGTGATGGACGTGGAGGTGGCATACAAGCATGCAGTTGAAATTGATGTTAGGTGATGCCTGCAGCCTATAGACAAGCACATAAAGACCAGAGGTCAAAATACAGATGTGTCGCCACCCCTGAGACCTTAGTTGTTATGTCTCTCTAATAAGTAATTATGGGGCCATACAAATACCTAATGTAGAAGAAGCACGGGAGGTGTGTCAGGACCGGGGTATCTGGCGCTCCACACTCTCTGCCTACCCGTGAGGGACTTGGCGTGAAGATACATACATACATACATAATACTGGTGGAAGATTAAGTAGAATTTTATTGAAACTAAACTATTCTTACGGATTTATCTCGCGTATATTATACTAAAATGATTTTTAAAATCAACCCGACGTTTCGGTCGCTTTTAAATTTAAAAAAATATTTTAGTTTAATATACGCGAGATAAATCCGACAAAATAATTTTATTTCAATTAGTGTAACTAGCGAAAACCTAAGAACATATCATATTAGAATTTTATTAATGACTAGCTGTTGCCCGCGGCTTCGCCCGCGTGGATGTCGTTTTATAAATATTTTTTCTTGAATTTTCTTTGCTATAAGCCTCACGGAGCCCGAGACCTTTCCAACGAATGCAAAACCGTGGAAATCGGTTCGAGCGTTCTGGAGTTATAGCGTCAGGAAGGAAAATCCGACTTATTTTTATATAAGGTTGGGGAAAAAGTTTCTTCGCATTTTTTAAGATAATTCAAAACATTTTTTAATAAACTTTATTTAAATTTAACTAAAGTATATATGTACCCTTTTGTTCGATAACCTTTTGCCATGTTGTAGGTAGGGACATGATCCCATTGCTATAAAAATTTTGGAACTTCTCATCAAAATACCGCGACAAGTGGGTTTGGCAGTCCTCTCGTGATGTTAACCTAACATTGCATAAAGAATTCTGAAGAGACCGAAACAGGTGGAAATCTGAAGGTGCAAGGTCAGGACTATACGGCGGATGCATTAACACCTCCCAGCCAAACTCTCTTAATTTTTGCTGAGTGGCTATAGATGTGTGAGGTCTAGCGTTATCATGATGAAACACCACACCCCTTCTGTTGATCAATTCCGGCCGCTTTCTCTCAACTTCTTGCTTTAATCTCATCAGTTGTTCGCAGTAGAGTTCAGAATCGACATCAAAATTTCCGGATTGAAAACGCTTAAACCAAATTTGTGCTACTCTCCCAGACACTGCACTAGGTCCATAAACATCGCAATTTTTTTTCGCGCGCGCGTTGCATTTTTACCTTTTTTGTAGTAAAGTTTTAAAATGTATCGAATTTCTTCATTAGATTCACTCATCTTGACACTACGAAAAACACATGAAAATCACACATTTGCATAATTTGAATTTGGAATTATGTTCTTAAAAATTTTAACTTTCAATGATACCAAAACCAGCCAGATACAAATACTACAGCCAAAGAGATTTTATTACAAGTTCATACATACTATAATGCGAAAAGACTTTTTCCCCAACCTATTATTATTGATTTCGTATCTAGGAAACATCCCTATTGTACGGAACGCGGTGCACACGATCCAATTCACATTTACCCGAGTTATTCCTTCTTTGTGTCAAATAAATATAGTATCCCGTTCGTTCATCGATAAAAAAACACACATTCTGATTAAAACAGACATTACATAGATAACAATCGCGAATTGTCTGTGATATTAAAAAAAACACAGGCAAGTCGATTCTCAAGCTATAATTAAACTACCCATTAACAGCTGTATGTGGCATGTCTTCTTATTTTGGTATGTCAACACCTTTATTTCAGATGAAATGTCAATTGTGAAACTGTTCTAAGTAGATGGTTCCGTAGGTACTTCACTATTACTACTATAAAACAAAGTCGTTTCCTGCTGTCTGTCTGTTCCTATGCATACTTAAATCTTTAAAATTACGCAACGGATTTTGATTCGTTTTTTTAGAGTAGTTTAAGAAGTTTTTTTTTTATACGCTTACACTCACAGTACAAAATAAAAACCTGTGTCGAGGGTGCCCTTGTACACACACAACACACACACAAACACCTAAACCTAAAACTGTCCCGATAGCGGAGAATATGCAATAATACTACGTATATAATGGACACTTCGACGTCCCGCCCGATTTCCCCGCCTCACCCAACCTCCTCCCCTCTTATAGGCGACGTTTGGTATTCTCTACGTGCTACGCACACAGGTGCACGTGTAAATACACGTCACTGATTGATGTGTAATAGAGACCAAATTATGCGTTTGTATGGAATTTCGGCGCAGTGTCCGCGGTGTGCCGATAGGGAGATCGCACCCTTGAGCCTCGGTTAAAACGGAAGTCACTAGTGTTAGCAGGTCCGATTTCTTTTAAATCGGGACAGTGCGGAAAATAAATCGGGACCCAGGGGTAAAAGCTCTCGTTTTTTGGCTTATTCATTTGCTATAGCTTCTATTAAGCTCTGGAACAAGCTGCCTCTTGACATCCGTAAATCAGCTAGCAAATCTACTTTTATGCGAAAGGTGCGTGATCACCTCTTATTCTCTTCTTAATTCTTTGATTAGTAATTCGTTGTCATATATAAATATATATTTTTATATAAATTATTGATGTATGTATGTATCTTCACGCCAGGTCCCTAACGGGGTAGGCAGAGAGTGTAGAGCGCCAGACATCCCGGTTCTGACAAACCTCTCGTGCCTCGTCTACCTTCATCATTCTCTTCATACATGCACGCCGATTCCTAAGACTTTTGACCCCACCATCAGACAGAACTCGACCTATTTGGTCATGGTAGGTCAGCCTTGGTCTTCCAACCTCTGCAACCATCCACATTCGCATTGTATATCTGTTTAGTCATTCGCTCATTCGACATGTACGAATATATACAATTATTGATGTATTTTGTATATATTCCTATATGTATTATATGTATATACGCAATACGTATCTCTCTCTCTCTCTCTCTCTCTCTCTCTCTCTCTCAATATATATAATATTTATTTATTACGGTATTTATTGTTTAATTTATACATGGTTCTCTAAATTTTGTCCTTGTATAAGTTGCACCCTTTACAATTCTGTCCCACATCCCAAAGGTTGACTGTTAGAGAATGCCTAGTGGCATTCAGCTCGCCAAGTGTACTCGGTGCATTGAAGAATAAATAAATAAATAAAAGTCAACAGGGACAGTAATAAGCAAGCCAAAAGATTTTAATTTCAAAAGATGGTTAATCTTTGGGCAATCTTTTGTCTAGCAGTGGACGTCTTTCGGTTGAGGTAATGAATCATTTAACGTCCCGATCAGGTGTTAATCGGGACGAGTCCCCAGAGTCCTGAAAACCGGGACGTCCCGCGCAAATCGTGACACCTGGCAACACTAGTCGTCAAAAAACCGCTGGACTAAATTGATCGTCAAATAGTATAAATTGACTCAAGTTTATATGTATAATACATGTATTACCTATACAGTAGACTATATATAGTAGAGAAATACTGATTATTAAGAGATTTCTAATGTGATGTCGTAAATAGATATATATATTGCTCTTACCTCGCAAACGCTGGCGGAACCCCACAAGATAGATCAAAATAATGTATTACAGTATTGTACACCTTAAAAAAGTCTACAAAAAGTCTGAACAAGTATATGCCTACCTCTTATTGATAATCCACAAATCCTTTACTTTTTACGAGAAATAATGACTTATTTACAAAGTGATTTTAAAGCAAAACAGCATATTAACCCTTTTCCAATCAAATACATTAAATACGTTGTGCATTTATTATATTTTTTTTATGTGATGTAAGTGGCAAACAAGCATGCAGTTCACATTGATGTTAAGTGATGACTGCAGCCTACCTACACAAAGACCAAAAATGCAGATGCGTTGCCACTCCTGACTCCTGAGGCCTAAGGTGTTATGCCGGAAATTACAGGGCCCTACATTACCACCTAATCGGAATACGATAGTGTACTACCATTTACCATTTACCATTTAGCGGAAAGTATCTAAGTATATTAAGTAATGCGGTGGTGCCTACGCCCGCGAGCTCCGTCACTGGAGCTCTACCACCAGTAAAATATGATATAGATCATATCATCAATATGGTTCTTACAGCACGTAATTTAATATCATCGAAGATGTTACAGATTTTGAAATGCAGTGACATAGCAGTTGCGGTCGACGGCAGCGGCGGCACATGCCAATAAACAGCGTTAATAATATTCAAAAATTAAAACTAATAAAAAGGGGCAAAGTGAAACTACCTAAAAATCGATAAATCCCGTATCGTTTACCTTCCAACTCCGAGATAGAACCCAAAACCCTAGCGTATAAAGACTTTTCTTTAAGCGAAAGTTAATTTAACAACAAGAAATACACAATGGTTTTCTACAATCTCCCACAGAACCCATTTCTAGTTATGAGCGATCGTGCGAAGTAGCTATAAAGCTATAAAGTATCCCATTAGTAAATATATGGCTTGTTTGAACTATAACTATCGTTACCAGTTTAGGGTACCGTGGTGAAATCGGTAAGAGGACCAAAAGCTACAGTACCCAATAGTACCCATCAAAAAATACTGTACAAGGACTTACTGACAGTTTATTCAGTTTATTCATTTATTTCATATAATTAGGCTCCTGGAGAGCACTTTTACATCGTCATTTTTTTAAAACTAACCTAGAGTGAATAACCACTAATAATAATCAAAAACTCATAATAAATTAAATAGACACTGAACAATTTTGTATAATATGGAAAGCATCAATATATTTACAAATTCCTCCATTTCCCCATTTCAAAAGAAACTGAGAAAGAATGAATGAATGAATGAATGAACAGGCTCGAACATCTGAGCCTGCGCAGAGACGTTGGGAGTCTATGCGTTTTATACCGTCTCTACAATGGCGAGTGCTCAGCTGAACTGTTCGACATGGTGCCACCGTCTCTTATCCTAGACCGTACTACCCGCCGAAGAGAGAATTTCCACCCTCACCGACTGGACACCTGGCAATGTTCAACGGTGCGGTTCTCACGTTCGTTTTTGCCCAGAACGTGTAAATTGTGGAATTAATTCCCTCTGAGGTGTTCCCTCGGTGCTACAATATGGGGTTCTTCAAAAATGGCGTCAAAAGAGTCCTTCAGGGCTGGCAGCGCGTTGGCGACTGGCGTTGGCCCCTGGTGTTGCAAATGTTCACAGGCAACGGTGACTACTTTCCATCAGGTGGCCCGTCTGCTTGTCTGTCAATTCTTTGACATAAAAAAAAATATTGCCCATCGAGCACACAAAAGCATAGAGCAACACCGGAGGGAAGTAGCCATATGCAAGCTTTCCTCTGTCTTATCAGTTTGTAAAGGGGAAAAGAGACATTTTACTGATATACTTTTTACATTAGTTTATGACATTTAGTTTTATCTTAGTGATATTCTTGACTTTACATATATTTTTTATCTTGTTTGACATGTATATCAATTGTTATTCGCTTTAATTTATTTTGTTTGTTTTTGACGTGTCATAAGAGGTGCCTGTCACCCTAAATGAATAAATGAGTTTCTGATTCTGATTCTGATTCTGAATGTACAAGCCCAAATGGACTTTACTAAAGTCAAGGTGTGAGTATCGTAGTCATAGACGATTGTTGTAGTGTGAGTGTGTGTCACACGCATTTCCCCCTGAAAAAATGACAGACTGTTTTGCATCGGTAATAAACGCCCATGGATTTATTACACGGCACGGTATTCAGGGTACGATAGGATTATGGTCCTGTAATTTCCGGCACAGAGGCATAACACCTTAGGCCTCAGGAGTGGTAACGCATCATTTTGACCTCGGTCTTTGTGTGGGTGTCTATAGGCTGCAGTCATCACTTAACATCAATGTGAACTGCATGCTTGTTTGCAAATTCCGTAACATAAAAAAAGTGTCAGGGTAGTGTAATAATATTTAGGGAGTTAGGACCCTTATTAGGGCGACCGGAGCTACCGGAGCTGCTGCTCTTTTTGTACTGTGACTGCGTTAGGGCCCTGTCGACCGGATAGTGTAATAAGCGGCGACCCGGCGCGAGACCACGGCCACCCTTTCTGCCGGACCCTGAATACCGTGTCGTGTAATAGCCTTTAATGGCTACTCCCCTCCGCCGCCCGCGGCCGGTTTCCCGTGTTGCTCTAAGACACGAAAGACAACCGGCTAGTTTAGACTTCGTTGAGCGTTATCTATTCTGCACATTGCTTACGTAAGCACTGTAAGTCCGGTATTGGTAAAAACTTGATTAAAAATGGTCGACAAATGTCACATAGGTAAGGTGCGAAAGAGATAGCGCTCTATAGATCTGAAATAAGCCGAAGTCTTGCGAGGTCATACATATTATTATAGGTCAGAATCAGAATCAGAAACTCATTTATTCATTTAGGGTGACAGGCACCTTTTATGACACGTCAAAAACAAACAAAATAAATTAAAGTAACTAACAAGAAATAATTCCCCTTTACAAACTGATAACAAGGAGTAAAAAGAAAAAGAGTCATTCTTTGTCATTCACCGGCAGAGTTCCAAAGGCCTATATGATATGAGAAAATATTCTTCTTGATATAAATGATTCTATGAATATAATACCGTATATATGTATATACGGAACCAAAAAATATTTACAAAAATTAACACTTAACCGCTAAGCGTTGATCATTTCCCAAGAATTAATTAAGTGTTTGCAGTAATGGAAATACAGCACAAAAACTGTCATCGATAAGAACTTAACGGCTTGGCCATTGTGATGATAGAGGTAGCGGAAATATGATTCAATGCAATATAACTTCATACACTGGAGGTAGAATGCCAGTGTACGAGCTCGAGTGCGTTGGCGCCGCCGCATTACTTAAAATATCTGCCGCTAAATGTTCAGCACTATCGTTCCGGTTAGATCATAATGTATAGCCCCGTAATAACTATCACAGAGACATAACAACTAATGACTCAGGGGCAACGCATCTGCATTTTGACCTCGGATCTTTGTGTGGGTGTCTAAAGGTTTCAGTCATCGTTTAACATCAATGTGAACTGCATGCTTGATTACCACTTTCATTACCTAAATAAAATACAGTAGTCGAGCCTCAGTAGTCTAGTAGTAACAAGCCACTACTACTACGCTAGGATCCTGTGTTCGATTCCCAGGACCGGGCTACCAGAAACAAATTTGTAAAATCCTTTATCGGTAACTCGGAGTTTGATCATGTGCCCAAATATGTCAACAGGCTCATGTATCCTTCGGAGATTATAGGCGTGAAGTTACGTTACTTACATGTTTCTTTGAAGCGATAGCCACAGAAATAAACCAATATAGCGATAAAAAAATGAAATGGGGAGAGAACTGTACCCAGTTCTCTTCTTCGAAATATATGAAAATTTTACGGTTTACCTTGATAAAAATCACCGTCAATTAGGTCAAAGCCCAAACAACTATTTTGAGGCTGCCATACTTTATAACCGACTTTCAAAAATGAGGAGATTCTTTGTTCGACTGAATGGAATATTCAAAAGTTGGGCTAAAGATCTGTAATGGGCGTACATAGATGGTAAAAAGTATAATTCGATCTTCTATCAAAAGATTGTCATATTATAGTCATAAGTAGTCATATTATATTTCTTTTAGTTTCTAGTTCTTTTATAAGCGCCACGCTTATAGCGGAATATGCGCATGAGCGGTTAAGATTCGTGGCCCAAACACTTTTTACAATGAATTAAACATGGTACATTAAACTTTTGGTATGTAGATGTAAATATTTTGTGATGAAAAAGCTCTCATCATCATCTATTACTTATTATTGACCGCGAGTTTGCTCGGCTCCTCAATCACCTACTCAAATTGCATTGCGTTTCTAGAAATGATAGTGTAGTGAAAACATAGAGCAACACCGGAGGGGAGTAGCCATATGCAGGCTTTCCCCGCTGTCAAAGTACAAGTCCAAATGGGCCTATACCTGTCGCCTAGATGTTTAAATGTGTGCGTGAAATTGTTTCTGTATTTTGTGCAAGTCAAGGTGTGAGTTTCGTAGTAATAGACGATTTTTTGTAGTGTGCGTGTGTGTCGTACGCATTTCCCACCGTAAAAAATGACTGACTGTTTTGAATCGGTAATACACGTTATGGCTTCTACCCTCCGATCCTCCTCGACCGGTAGAGCAACACGGGCCCGTATTGCTGGGCCCGTGTTGCTCTATGGTCCAAATCTTTTTTTTCGTATTATTTATATTTTTATCTACTTCCACTTTTTGTTTCTCCCCATTTTGTATTATTTTTTCTTTTTTTTTGCACACATTGTGTACACCACTCTTGCAGTTCGTAACATTTGTCAAAGGACCCATCAGAATATTAGCGTTTCAGCTCTTGCTGCAAGAATTGCTGAGATGGGTGCCATTTTTAATGGCTTCACATGACCATACCTTTTAAGTTTGTTTAAGTTAGTTGTAAGTTATAAGTCTCTTCTTTATTATTATTTTTTTCTCTTTTCTTGTTATATGTTTGTATGTTTGAATGTTTTTTTACTGGTGGTAGAGCTCCAGTGACGAAGCTCGCGGGTGTAGGCACCACCGCATTACCTTATATACTTGCCACTAAATAGTGTTCAGCATTATCGTGTTCCGGTCAGGTGGTAATGTACGGCCCTGTAATTTCCGGCACAGAGGCATAACACCTTAGGCCTCCGGAGTGGTAACGCATCTGCATTTTGACCTTGGTCTTTGTGTGGGTGTCTATAGGCTGCAGTCATCACTTAACATCAATGTGAACTGCATGCTTGTTTGCCACTTCAATTACATTAAAAAAATATATATTACCATATTAGCAAATAGCATAGCAGTAACAATTAGCATTCTAAGACTCACGAATCCTCATGCTTATAAAATTTACGAGAAATATCATTATTTGCCATCGCTAGCAACATCAGGGGAGTTGCAAACGCGCTGCCATCCCTGAAGGACTCGTTTGACGCCAGTTTTGAAGAACCCAGTATTGTAGCGCCGGGGAAACACCTCAGAGGGAAGTTCGTTCCACAATTTGCACGTTCTGGGCAGGAATGAACGCGAGAATCGGGCTGTTGAGCACTTCCAAGTATCCAATCTGTGCAAGTGGTACGATGTAAGAATGGAGAAGATGGCATCAGATCGAACAGTTCATCGAGCACTCGCCATTGTAAACGCGGTAGAAGATGCACAGATATCCGATGTCTCTGCGCAGATTCACATCTTCGAGTCGATGTTTGATTCCTGGGTCGTTGACGATTCAAATGGCATATTTTTTAATAGAGTCAAGAGGACCAATCTGGTATTTAGAGGCTCCTGTCCAAAGATAAATTTACTCAACTGTCTAAGGGAGACCCCTGCGGGTCCGACCCTCGGCTTAGGCCGTTATATGAGTACACATAAAACATATGCGATTAGGGGCGGTTCATCTTTCGCTCTAGATATAGGTTGGTGGCCTGGCAAAGAGGGCGTGAGTTGGGTTCTGATTGTTCTTTTCTGAATGTCGTATTCGCAAAAACTCATCGGAGTTATTTTTCTTTATTCTAATTTTTATATTCTAATTGGCTTGGTAGCCTAGTGGTAAGTTGGTAACAGGCCACTACAATTACCATGGAGTCCTGGGTTCGATTCCCAGGTCGGGGGCTATTATAATTACTATATTTTTTGACGACCCGGTTGGTCCAGCGGTGTGAGATGACCGTTTGATTCGAAGGGTCGCGGGTTCGATCCCCGCACCGGGACAAATATGTGTATTGCCTACTGATATTTGTTTCGGGTCTGGGTGTTTGTGTATGTGTTGTATGTGTACAACGGCACCCACGACACAGGTTTATACTTACTGTGGGGCTGTGAGTGTAAGCGTATTTTATTTTTATTTTTTTATATGGAAGGATGTGTGCTGTGGATGCGAACTATGGATGCGTGCTATGGGCGTCGCGAGTGGTCTAGCTATGTGCAGAGTAGTGTTGTTGCAATAGTAATAGTCTATCGATAGTATTGTGAACTATCGTGACCTCGAAAAAATTGTCGATAGCGCGATAGTACTATCGAAAATATCGCCATGCTGCAATACTATCGATACTATCGATAGTAGGTATCGATAGTTAAAAATAAGCATTACTATTGCCAAAGATCAATAGTATCGATAGTATTGTTATAAATAATAGTCAATAAAGTCAATATTATCGATAGTATCGATACTATCGATACTTTTGATCTTTGGCAATAGTTTTGCTTATTTTTGACTATCGATACTATTAATCTTTGGCTATTGCCAACGATTTTCGATAGTACTATCGCGCTATCGACTATTTTTCGAGGTCAACTATCGATAGCGCAACTATCGATAGTTTAGCAACACTAGTGCAGAGCAGAGAACCTACAGTATGCCGCGCACTTTGCTGCGGCTGCGCATCTTCATAGCGCATCTTCTTCGAACAGCTACATAGCATTGCTTAGCATCGGTGGAAACGATCACATATTTTCCTAGCGTAGATTTTTATTTTCATTTTCGCAGCTGCATAGCATATCTGTGGTGGAAAAGTAAGCTCACAGCGAAGCCGTTATATTTAAAAAAAAATTAGGCTTTCTATTTTAACACTTTGATTTTATAAAAAATTAATCAGCAATATGTATCGTTCAGGAATATAAATAGAATCCATACGTAGAAACCATTTTTATATGCCTTCAAAGAAATCCGCGTCATGTTGATAATATATTTTACAAACACATAAAATATGGCGGGCATAACAAATTTTGACTTTTACATTTAATGTTGTGGCAACTTGTTTATTATCAGTAGTTTTACGATGCCCGTTCTATATTTCTGATTATCGTGTTGTAATGTGAATTTTTAATATAATTTTAACACCTTGGGTGATTAAATTTATATGAAACAGGTGGTAATCACACTTCACACTTAATATTATGTAAAAGTTTCTTTGTTTGTATGTTTGTCCGTCAATCACGCCGAAACTATGGAACGGATTTTGGTGAAAATTTTATACAGGTAGAGTATTAGCAGATTTTTTTTAATGTAAGTTCAGGAGGTTTTGGCGGGAACGCGGAAAAGAGCTGTATCGCTGCGTGATATTATTTTCGAAATTTGTGTATATTCGTGTTTTTATGTGTTTAAATGGTGGGAGTTTTATCATAAAACATTCGATAACGTTCACGGGTGTAGGAAAGTGATATTATGAAGTGAAAAGTGATTTTTCATGTTGCCTCCAAAACTGCGTAAAATCTCCTAGTAAAGTTCCCATCACTTTACTGGAGCCATCTCATCATATTCCACATGGAAGCATCTAATCATCGCCATCTTCCATATGGATATTCATTATCATAAGAAATGAAGATGAAAATTACTGAAGATTGGCTGTTAAGGACTTGAATCCGTGGCCGTAAAACAATTATGAAAAAAAAAATAAGTTCACATTAGTGTACCTACGCGATGGTGCTAAAACACCCGTTGTCTCCTTCCTTAGATCGATGTGCAATATTCCTTATTGGATAATGTATGTAGATGTATATAGACTCCCATCGAAGTAGCTGTGTATAAGTCGGCCAACCGTCCCGGATTCTGCGGGACCGTCCCGTAATGATGGATGTTATCCCGCTTTGCAAAAATTAATAAAAATAGAAATATTAATAAAAATATGTAATACATCATTAACAATAACTGCCTCGGTAGCCTAGTGGTTTTTTTTTTATGTAATGGAATTGGCATACAAGCATGCAGTTCACATTGATGTTAAGTGATGACTGCAGCCTATAGACATCCACACAGAGACCAAGATCAAAATGCAGATGCGTTACCACTCCTGAGGCCTAAGGTGTTATGCCTCTGTGCCGGAAATTACAGGGCCGTACAAAAGTGGTAGCAGGCTACTACTACTACGCTGTCCTGGGTTCGATTCCCGGGCAGGGGGTTATCAGAGGTAAGGGTTTAAAGTCCTTTATTTCTGGTTTAATTGGGATTTTTCCATTTTCTGGAAATTTCTCAGTACCTCGAAGTTTGGTAATGTGCCCGGAGATGTCAACAGGCTCGCCACCTGTTATATGGGCCAAAACGTAACCGGCGAGTCATGGGTGTTTGCATGTATGCTTGAATGCATGCATTTACCTCTGCCTACCCCTTCGGGGATTACAGGCGTGAAGTTACGTTATGTATGTAATACATAATTCAATAAAAACTAAGGGACGAGCAAAAAATAAAAAAAAAGGAAATCAATGTTGCTTCATATCTCCCCACGTTATGAATTATGTGTATTTACTGCATGCTTCCTATATGAAATGAAGCAAAAAGGTCGATCTTCGATTTTCCAAGGTAAAGTATCGATTCGCTAGATCGATCCAGTGCTGCGAATCGATTTAAATAACCGATCTTTTCGGTCTAAAAGATCGATCTTCCGATTAATCGGTCTCAGATCGCCATCCCTAATTCACCATACCAAGCTTTGCTGTGTGGTCGATGACCATACCCTATCTATCCACAAAAAGTCCCGCATGCTTTTTTCAAAAGTTGGCCGCCTTAGCTGTGTACTAGTTTGCCATTGTCACCTTATAAAAAAAACCTGCACTTGTCAGAAGCGTGTCAAAAAATATAAACCCAGATCGTTATCATAGAAATATAATTTATGCACAATTTACTTCATAGAAATTCCACATTTAAATAGCCCGCATAACCAACATTCGAATAATGGTCAAATAATTCCACAATTTCAAAAATGATTGCACTACAATACAATACAGTGGGTGCTTTATCGTGCACGGATCGTAATAAATAAAGATCGTGAGCGCGGGATTGTAACTTGCACCATAAAGAACCTAGGTCGCCATCTAGCGGTTATCTGTGTAATTAGATAAATATGGCGAATAGCGTTGCAGCGGCGGGATATTTAGTTTTTTTTTGGTTACACAGCCTAAACAGAGACATTTAGTTTTTTTGTTTTACTCAAGTTTTGTAAGTTATACTTCTTAAAAGCGTGTCATGAAAAAATCTGTAACACAAAAGTAACTGGTTGAAGAGGTAAGAGTTAGGGTGGAATTCACAGACCGCACTACGACTTTACTTTGAAGCAAAGTACGCTTCGAACTATCAAATCCCATACTGTACTGACAGTTCTAAGCATACTTTGCTCAAAGTAAAGTCGTAGTGCGGTCTGTGAATCACGCCCTTAGAACCACACCGCGGACACTCCGCCAAAATGTCCATACAAACGCAAAATTTGGTCTCTTACACAGCCATCAATCAGTGACATGTATTTACACGTGCACTTGTGTGCGTAGCACGGTGAGAGTACCAAACGTCGCCCATAAGAGGGGAGGAGGTTGGGTGAGGCGGGGAAATCGGGCGGGACGTCGAAGTGTCCATTCTATATGTAGTATTATTACATATTCTCTGCTTAGAACTCTCAAAACCCATACTGTACTGACAGACTAGGCATACTTTGCTAAAAGTACGCTTTATCATCATAATTTCAGCCAAAATACGTCCACTACTGAACAAAGGCCTCCACCAAAGAATGCCACAACGAAATATCCTGGGCCGCCCTCATCCAGCGATTGCCCGCGACCTTCACCAGGTCGTCGGTCCATCTTGTGGGTGCCTGCCTACGCTTCGTTTTCCGGTACGCAGTCGCCACTCAAGAACTGCTCTGCCCCAACGGCCGTCAGTTCTTCGAGCTATAGTGTCTTGCCCAAAGTACGCTTAGAACTGTCAAAACTCATACTGTACTGATAGTTCTAAGCATACGTCTCTAGCTCTGATCTGTGAATCTCACCCTTAAGTGCTCCAATATAATTGAGGTAAACTATGCGTAGATACAGTACTCAACAATAAATATTGCACATCGAACCTACGAAAGAGACGATCGGCTCGTTTCGACTTCGTAGAGCGTTATCTCTGCTGCACACTGCCTACGTAAGCACTGATAGTCCGGTATTGGTCAAAACTTGATCAAAATGGTCGACAAACGTCAAATAGGTACGATGCGAAAGAGATAACGCTCTACAGACCCGAAATAAGCCGAAGTCTCCTTCCTAGGCCCGATGTGCAATATTTATTATTTACTGATATAAATTTAAATATTAATATTTGATATAATTAATACTAAATATCATTAAATTATTAATGGGCCTCTGCAACCATCAACATTCGCATTGTATATCTGTTTAGTTTAATAAATTATCTTTATTAAATTAAATAAGAAATACATTTTAATTTAATATCGTATTAGTGGTACTTATGTAATTTTTTCTGACCAATTTATCAAAGATCAATAAAATTGAAACATATAATTAAAATCAGGGCAGCCAGTCGAAAAACATACCTATATATTATACTTACACGGTTCATTGACAATTGAAGTCATAGATTTTTAAACACAGTGAAATAAATAAAACCTCATTTCAGTAGCTTGAAACGTGACATCCGCCTGTCATGACGTCAAGGTGACACATAAAAGTTCATAAAACAAATGTATGGAATTCCCAATTTATATTCACTATTGTTTTTCATGTAAAAACATCAGTTTTGATCGTTGTGATTTTTTTTATTTGCATAGTTTTACTTACGTCTTGATTTTTTTTGTTTGTGAGACTAACGGGAGAGAGTGATCTTTTTTTTCATTTAGGATGACAAACGCCAAGTATGAAAAATAAAAAACAATAATTAATGATTATTGTGAGTTTGGCGGAAAGTCCAATGTTTAAAAGTCAGCATGATATTGTTTACACATTCAAAACTAATTAAAAAATGATGGAGTTTATGCTCATAAAGCAATCGATATTTGTCGAATATCTCCATCTCCCATATGGATTTTCATTTTTAACCGACTTCGAAAAAAGGAAGAGGTTCTCAATTCGTACGGATTTTTTTAAAAGTTATAAATATAAAAAAATGAAAATGAAAAGAAGAAAGGCTTTTTACTTGTCATACGCTCTTTCCCGCGTTCCCGTGAAAAACTGTTCACAAAGTTTGGAAAAATTTTTTACAAATTTCAAAAACAAAAAAAAAACAATATGCAGGCATACTGAGAACCGCCTCCTTATCGAAGTGTTAATAAAGGTTAAAGTCCCATGTTTGGCTGTATATTGTATTTTTTTTTAATTAAAATATTATAATTTTACATGTTATTTTTACATTTTAAATTTTTAGTTAGGTAACTGATTTACAACTACATAGTAGTGTACTGTATCCAATAAGAAATAATGCACATCGAGCCTACGACAGAGACAATCGGCTAGTATCGACTTCGTAGAGCGTTATCTCTGCTACACACTGCCTACGTGAGCACTGACAGTCCGGTATTGGTCAAAACTTACTAGTTGTAGAACTCCGGTGACGGAACTCGCGGGCGTAGGCACCACCGCATTACCTAATAGGTATACTTGCCCCTACATAGTAGTGTTCAGCACTATCGTGTTCCGATCAGGTGATAATTTTATATATATACGACACGGTATTCAGGGTCCGGCAGAACGGGTGGGCGTGGCCTCGCGCCGGTTGCCGCTTATTACACTATCCGGTCGCAGTACAAGTACACGGGCCGCTCCGGTCGCCCTAATTAGGGCCCTAACTCCCTAAATGTTATTACACTACCCTGACCCTTGCTATCGTACCCTGAATACCGTGCCGTGTAATAAGTCCTTAAAGAAAGTTGGCGGCATTTTGTTTGATAAAGGTTTATTACAGTGCCCGTGTATAGTGAAATAGAATAACAGTGCGAAAACACGGCCTTTCAGGTTGCCTCCAAAACTTCATCGTAAATGTTCTAGTAAAGTAGCCATCGCTTTACTCGAATTACTGACTGTACTCTCTTGACTGACTTAATAAATAATTAACTGACTGACTAATATGAACTTTTACAAAATATCGTTTTACTTGACACTGACAATAAGCGTAACAGCAATGCCATAATAAATAATTAAAAAAAAAAATTATAATACAATTGTTAATAACAATAACATTATTATTTAATTTACCATTTGCGTATTAACACTATTTTAACAACTGCATCTTTTTTGTTTGAAGTTAAACGCCATTTTGTGAAGGTCATCCATTTTCAGAGATTCGCCGGTTGTTAATGGACTTATTACACAGCACGGTATTCAGGATACGATAGCAAGGGTCAGGGTAGTGTAATAACATTTAGGGAGTAAGGGCCCTAATCAGGGCTACCGGAGCGGCCCGGTCAGCCTAAAGACCTAACTTCACACAATATAAAAACTTTCAAAACGGCACACTCACACAAACATGCGCATTGACGCTCGAGAACGGAGTGACTCGGAGCTGCAGCATCGCGAGAGCCGCTTAGGGGCCTCGTTGATGCGCATGTTTGTGTGATTTGCCGTTTCAACGTTTTGTACGTAGTTTCCATGCTGTTAATATTTGTACTGTGACTGAGTTAGGGCCCTGTCGACCGGATAGTGTAGCGGCAACCCGGCGCGAGGCCACGCCCACCCTTTATACCGGACCCTGAATACCGTGTCGTGGAGTAGTCTTTTAAGTCAAACCCGAAATTAGGTGTCTTTAATCAAGTAACAAACTAAACCCCAATGTATGTTGATACTATTGAAGTAAATACTGCAGCTTAAAGACATCTACACAAATAACTAAATAGATTATAAAGCATTTTAATTTATGTAATGAAAGTGGCAAACAAGCATGTAGTTCACATTGATGTTAAGTGATGACTGCAGCCTATAGACACCCACACAAAGACCAAGATCAAAATGCAGATGCGTTACCACTCCTGAGCCCTAAGGTGTTACGTCTCTGTGCCAGAAATTACGGAGCCATATATTACCACCTGACCGAAACACGATAGTGCTGAACACTACCATTTAGCGGGAAGTATATTAGGTAATGCGGTGGTGCCTACGCCCGCGAGCTCCGTCACTGGAGCTCTACCAAGCTCTACTTATATGAAAAATATTTTTCTTTTTCTTCTATGAAAGAATTGAATGATTTGATGATTTATCGGCCCAATGTTATTCATACATTGGTTATCATAAATATTCGTTGAGTTATTATTATACCTAAGTCATTGACTAGGTATAGGTAGCTTGTAACCTGACAATGTAAAAGTATTCTGATTGACCAATCTATATCTTCCATCTATCTATATATATAAAAGTCAATTGCTGTTCCTTAGTCCCGCTAAAACTCGAGAACGGCTATACCGATTTAGCTAATTTTGGTTTTGAATGATTTTTGGAAGTCCAGGGAAAAACCTTTCCTGGACTTCCAAAAATCATTCAAAAATATGAAGAAGTTGAAGGGAAATAGTGAAAACCACAATTTCACTTTCCCATACAAAAAGTCCGTATCTATCAAACCTTTGACACATTATTTCATTCTGAGGCAATGCGAAGTTTGCCGGGTCTCTAGTTCGAAATAAATATTTGAAGTTTAAAGTTTGCGATGCCATGAACGTGAACCATTTGCTTTTTTGCTATTATATTAACATAAAAATAATTATACTGAACCCATAGGATGCATATTACTATACTTGATTAATCTTCATTTTTTTATTTACACATATGGCTCTTAATTTTTCCAATTGATTATTCTTTAATTTCGACAATTTCGTCAAGGTTATTTGCTTTGTTTGAACAATTGCTTCTTAATTTATTGATAATTAATATATATTACGTACCAACTTCATGTTTAAATATAGATATATTATTATGTGTATGTATACTAATATGCGAATTTTGTATTTAAACTACATGCGAATCCAACGAAGGTAGCAAACAAGCATGCAGTTCACATTGATGTTAAGTAATTACTTCAGCCTATAGAAATGTACACAAAAACCAGAAGTCAAAATGTAGATGTTTGTGTGAGTGTGCCTTTTTGAACGTTTTGTACGTAGTTTCTATACTGTTCATATTTGTACTGTGTGTAGTTAGGGCGTTAGGCTGACCGGGCCGCTCCGGTCGCCCTAATTAGGGCCCTAACTCCCTAAATGTTATTACACTACCCTGACCCTTGCTATCGTACCATGAATACCGTGACGTGTAATAAGCCCAATACTGTGTTAACACGCTTAAAACACTAGGCCGTATACGTACACATTGGGTAACTTCAAAATAAAGCCACTTCTATATAATAATAATAATGGCAACCCATTATACGTTCCACTGCTGGGCACGAGTCTCTCCCCTTTTTTGGGGGGAGGCCTGGAGCTTACTCCACCACGCTGCTCCAATGCGGATTGGTGGAGGTGGGTGGGTTAGTGGCCAACCCGCTGTCGGATGTTTTCAAACCGCCCATAAGGCCTCCGACAAGGTTTAACGACTGCTATCTATCGATAGCAACCGGGACCGACGGCTTAACGTGCCCTCCGAAGCGCATTTAATTTCCCACCAGCGGTCACCCATCACACTACCCGACCGCGCCCGTACTGCTTAACCGAGTAAATCGCTTACGATCTACACCATGCGCGCTTCCACTTCTATAGTCAGCCACTTCTATAGTACACAAAAAAAACTCGCTTATAATTGTTCTAAGTTTGCCTTGTAATCGAAGTTTAAATTCAAATAGTCGATATCCGGTCAGCGGTCATTGGTGTATGAAAGAACAACCAAGTTTACTTAAATTTACATCTTTATTTAACTAAAAGCAGTCTAGCGAAACTATTTAACAAATATACCTACTTAAATGAATTGTTTGGAACTCTGCCGGTGAATGACAAAGAATGTCTCTTTTTCTTTTCTTTTTACTCTTTGTTGTCAATCTGTAAAAGGGGAAATGAGACATTCTACTGATATACTTTCTTACATTAGTATAATTATGATATTTAATTGTTCCCGCGGGATCCCGAAAATTTGGGGATCCGCGGGATTGATTTTTTTTTATGTAATGGAAGTGGCAAAAACGCATGCAGTTCACATTGATGTTAAGTGATGACTGCAGCCTATAGACACCCACACAAAGACCGAGTGAAAATGCAGATGCGTTACCACTCCTGAGGCCTAAGGTGTTATGCCTCTGTGCCGGAAATTACAGAGCCGTACATTACCACCTGACCGGAACACGATAGTGGTGAACACTATCATTTAGCGGCAAGTATCCCGAAGGATCTCGAATTTACGATCTCGAGTCGTGATTGCATTCCCTACTCGAGACGTGCCGCCTATGTGCGTCCATAAAAAAAGTACAGTGTTCATCAAGAAATATAGCACATCGAGCCTACGAAAGAGACAATCGGCTAGTTTCGACTTCGTAGAGCGTTATCTCTGCTGCACACTGCCTACGTAAGCACTGATAGTCCGGTATTGGTCAAAACCTGATCAAAATGGTCGACAAACGTCATATAAGTGAGGTGCAAATGAGATAACGCTCTATAGACCCAAAATAAGTCTGTAATTTTTTGCGGGGGGAAATGCGTGCGACACACACGCAAACTACAAAAATCGTCTATTACTACGAAATTCACACCTTGACTTTAACAAAATACAGAAACAATTTCACGCACACATTTAAAAATAGGTGACAGGTATAGGCCCATATGGGCTTGTACTTTGACAGAGGGGAAAGCCTGCATATGGCTACTCCCCTCCGGTGTTGCTCTATGTCGGCTAGTTTCGACTCCGTAGCGTTATCTCTGCTGCACACAGCCTACGTAAGCACTGATAGTCCGGTATTGGTCAAAACTTGATCAAAATGGTCGACATCATCATCATATCAGCCATAAGACGTCCACTGCTGAACATAGGCCTCCCCCAAGGACCTCCATGCCGACCGATCGGAAGCGACGTGCATCCAGCGGGTACCTGCAGCCTTGATCAGGTCGACGGTCCATCTTGCAGGTGGACGTCCTACGCTGCGTTTGCCGATACGTGGTCTCCACTCGAGAACCTTTCTGCCCCAGCGGCTATCGGTTCTCCGAGCTATGTGCCCTGCCCATTGCCACTTCAGCTTGGAAATCTGCTTGGCTATGTCAGCGACTTTCGTTCACCTACGGATCTCCTCATTTCTGATTCGATCCAGTAGGGAAACGCCGAGCATAGCCCTTTCCATTGACCGCTGAGTGACTTGGAGCTTTCGTACGAGACCCATAGTGAGAGACCACGTCTCGGCACCGTAGGTCATCACCGGTCGACATACGTCACATAAATAAGATGCGAAAGAGATAACGCTCTACGGACCCGAAATAAGCCGAAGTCTCTTTCCTAGGGTCGATATGCAATGTTTATTATTGGAAAATATAGTTTAATTTAGACGAAATAAATCTATACTAATATTATGAAGCTGAAGAGTTTGTTTGTTTGTTTGCTTGAACGCGCTAATCTCAGGAACTACAGGTCCGATTAGAAAAACATATTTCTGCTTTAGATAGTTCAGGCTAAGATGAATAAGCGAGGGTAGGTAACATTGCGCGCGAAGCCGGGGCGGTCCGCTAGTATCTTATAAATGGTATGACGTTCTCTTTAATTTCGCGGTATCATTAAAGAAACTTTATTTTCAATTATCATTGTAATTAACATTTATTTTTACTATGTGTTACATCAAGAAAAAACAGATAATTCAACTAATTATAATCAATTGAAATTCAATCTTAGCTCACGCGATATAAAGCGGTATTTTGTTTAATTTGACTCGAGTCGTTAACATTTAATTAAATTAGCAAGGAGTCCATAAAAGTTACAAACTAAATTAATTAATAAAGACTATTAGGGTTTTTTAAGCCGCCCGCGACTTTTATAACTTAAGGGTTATATAGAGATAGTGATGGAGCTCCAGTGACAGAGCTCGAAGACGTGGGAAATACCATATTAGCTGATCTGTCTACTGCTAAATGGTTGTATTCACTACCATTATTCAAAATTCAAATCATTTATTTCCTTATTTCAAACTAGCTGAGTCGACAAACTTTTACTGGTGGTAGAGC
This sequence comes from Macrosoma leucophasiata, assembly GCA_036365455.1. Classification (NCBI taxonomy): domain Eukaryota; kingdom Metazoa; phylum Arthropoda; class Insecta; order Lepidoptera; family Hedylidae; genus Macrosoma; species Macrosoma leucophasiata. The sequence goes on from JAWQUS010000015.1 coordinate 8,362,748, forward strand.
TTCAGTGACGGAGCTCGCGGGCGTAGGCACCACCGCATTACCTAATATACTTGCCGCTAAATGGTAGTGATCAGCACTATCGTGTTCCGGTCAGGTGGTAATGTACGGCCCTGTAATTTCCGGCACAGAGGCATAACACCTTAGGCCTCAGGAGTGGTAACGCATCTGCATTTTGACCTTGGTCTTCATGTGGGTGTCTATATGCTGCAGTCATCACTTAACATCAATGTGAACTGCATGCTTGTTTGCCACGCCCATAACATAAAAAAAAAACTTCGTATTGTCTGAGAATGAAATAATGTGGCAAAGGTTTAATATATATATATAAAAACAAATTGCTGTCAGTCTCGCTAAAACTCGAGAACTGCTTATATATTAACCCCCTTATTCATAAACGTATTTTAACTAAAGTGTTGCTAATCTCTGCTTTGTCTCTTTCTATCCTGCACATTTGACAATGCAACTGACAAAGACAAAGCATTCTATAGCCAAAACGTACCTAATGTACGTTTATGAATAAGGGGGTATATATATATATTATATATGGGTCTACAAGGACACTTTTGCATTGTCGGGTTACAAGCTTCGTAGCTAACACTCCCAAACTTCTTATACCTTTTTCTGTTTAATCGATGTCATGCAAAATTTTATAAGAAAAAAAAAATAAATTAATTGATACAAATACATATATTAAATTATATTTACCTAATTAAAGATATTGAATAACAGTTCTTAATTATATGTCTTCATTTGATTATACTCATAAGTTTAGGTATATTGTAATATAAATTTTAAATTAAAATTGTAACCTTTAACGATGTATAGAAAATATTATCTAAACCTACATGAAATGTTATGTTATAATTTTGCGGTGACATTACGGGGTGTTTATTTATTTTATTGACACACCAATAGCATAATAGTACATCAAATAGTTACAAAATATAACACAGAAGCATTGGTCTGATGCATATGCCTATTATAGGTATGTACAGCATTCCAATTAAATCAAGTGCAACACAAAGATTAGATAAATTTGAATCTAGATTAAATGTACATTTATTTGTAAGTATCTTCACGCCAGGTCCCTAACGGGGTAGGCAGAGAGTGTAGAGCGCCAGATATCCCGGTTCTGACAAACCTCTCGTGCCTCGTCTACTTTCATCATTCTCTTCATACATGCACGCCGATTCCTAAGACTTTTGATCTCACCATCAGACAGAACTCGACCTATTTGGTCAGTCTTGGTCTTCCTGGGCCTCTGCAACCATCCACATTCGCATTGTATATTTGTTTAGTCATTCGCTCATTCGATTTTTATTTCTATATGCCCGAACCATTGGATGTATTTGTGTTAAAATAATTAAAATAAAAAAAAACCTATTTTGAACGTACGTAACTTCACGCCTGTAATCTCCGAAGGGGTAGGCAGAGGTAAATGCATGCATTCAAGCATACATGCAAACACCCACGATTCGCCGGTTACGTTTTGGCCCATGTAACAGGTGGCGAGCCTGTTGACATCTCCGGGCACATTACCAAACTTTGAGGTACTGGGAAATTTCCAGAAAATGGAAAAATCCCAATAGAACCAGAGATAAAGGCTTTTTCACCATTATCTCTGATAACCCCCTACCCGGGAATCGAACCCAGGACCTCAGCGTAGTAGTAGTGGCCTGCTACCACTTGGCTACCGAGGCAGTTGAAACCTATTTTAATTTTAAATAAGATGAATAACAATCACCTACAGCTATACAGCTAGATGCAATGTAATGACTCCAGAACTGTACTCTTTAATGTTGGCAGAGACATACTGAAGATGTCAAGCTCAGTTTTTTTATTGAGCACTAGTTGACCCGGCAAACTTCGTATTGCCTCACAAAGAAATGATATGTCAAAGGTTTGATAGATACGGGCTATTTGTATGGAAAAATGAAATTGTGGTTTTTACTATTTCCCTTCAAATTCTTAATATTTTCTTACCTTTTAAACCTTTTCTGGACTTCCAAAAATCATTCAAAACCAAAATTAGCCAAAACGGTAGAGCCGTTCTCGAGTTTTAGCGAGACTAACGAACAGCAATTGTTTTTTATATATTAATTAGACGTGTTCCTTTCATACGAGATTGGAGTGAACTTTATTATGATTTTTTTTATTTGTCATAACTAGGTTACTCCGTTTTAATTTTTATTTTTTAACAGATTTCCTTTTTCTAATGTGAGAATAAAATATACAGTGTTAAAATCAGTGCTAAACTTAATAATAAAATGCTAGATCCCAAAATTAGTCCAGAATTTTATCAATGGCTATTTGACGTCGCAGATGATCCAGGATTTTGACGACCTAGTTAGTCCAGCGGTGTGAGATGACCGTTTGATTCGAAGGGTCGCGGGTTTGATTCCCGCACCGGGACAAATATTTGTATGGCCTACAGATATTTGTTTCGGTTTTGTGTATGTGTTGTATGTGTACAACGGCACCCACGACACAGGTTTATACTTACTGTGGGGCTGTGAGTGTAAGCGTATTATTTTTTAAATTATTATATATACTAGCGTATTGTAAAGTACCTATGCTGCAAATCAAATTATCTGTAGTTTTACTTCAATTATTATTATAATTTATTTAATTCAAATTTTATTTCGGGTAAATTACATTTTAATTAAAAACTACTTACAAATAAAGCATACTTGCTTACTAAATAAATAAATTTGGTCAGGGAAAATTTGAAAAAAATGTCAGAGAAAGTCAGGAAAAATTAAAAAAATGTCAGGGAAAAGTCAGGGATTTTTTGGAACATCAGCTGTGGACACCCTGATTAGATATATAATTACCTGTACAGCTTTATTTATTCTCTGAGTTATCTTTACACGACACCCACGACACAGGTTTATGCCTACTGTGGGGCCATCAGTGTACCTACCTAAGCGTTAAAAAAAACTACCATGTACAATGATAAATATTCGATTTTAACGTAAGCAATAGTATGTAAATTTTAACTCATTATTTAAAACAAGTTTAAATTTAGAATTCCTTTTTTTTTTAAGTAGGTAGATGTTGGTATCGTAAGCCGAATAACATAATCAACAGACTCATTATAAAAACAAATAAGATTGTTAATTTCGAATATCTACAAAAATTGTGTACAAACTGCCTCAGTAGCGTAGTGGTAGCACTACTATTACGCTGGAGGTCCTGGGTTCGATTCCCGGGTCGGGGGATATTAGAGATAACGGTCTAAAATCCTTTATCTCTGCTTCTATTGGGATTTTTCCATTTTCTGAAAGTTTCCCAGTACCCCGGAGTTTGGTAATGTGCCCGGAGATGGCAACAGGTTCGCCACCTGTTACATGGGCCAAAACGTAACCGGCGAGTCGTGGGTGTTTGCATGTATGATTGAATGCATGCATTTACCTCTGCCTACCCCTTTGGGGATTACAGGCGTGAAGTTACGTTTTGTGTACAAAAAAAAACAGAAATAGGTAAACATTCTTTTTTCTTTTTTATGTAATGAAAATGGCAAACAAGCATACAGTTCGGATGAATGCTAAGTAATGAAGCCTATAGACAATTACATAAAAATCTGAGGACAAGATGCAGATGCGTTGCCATCCCTTAAAACCTTAATTGTTATGTCTCTGTGATAGTTATAAAGGGGCCACGTGATCATCTAATCCAGTGATTCCCAAAGCGGTCTATATCGACCCCTGGGGGTCTATGACAAAACGAAAGGGGTCGGCGAATGCGGAAAAAAAATTTGGGGGTCCATGAAATGAAAATTGGGGTCCACGATAATGGAACTCAACACAAACACTGATAGTACCAATTTACTTACATCATACCAGTGATTCCCAAAGTGGTCCATGGGAGATGCGATGGGGGTCTACGTAGGCGTGAATAAAAATTGGAAATATGGGAATGTGATATAAATGTAGCAAGGACGGGGGTCCACAGAAACCAGAAAAAATTGTAAGGGGTCTACCAGAAAATCTGTTACTGGTGGAAGAGCTTCAGTGACGGAGCTCGCGGGCGTAGGCACCACCGCATTACCTAATATACTTGCCGCTAAATGGTAGTGCTCAGCACTATCGTGTTCCGGTCAGGTGGTAATGTACGGCCCTGTAATTTCCGGCACAGAGGCATAACACCTTAGGCCTCAGGAGTGGTAACGCATCCGCATTTTGACCTTTGTCTTTGTGTGGGTGTCTATAGGCTGCAGTCATCACTTAACATCAATGTGAACTGCACGCTTGCTTACCAATTCCCTTACATAAAAAAAAATAAAAATAAAAAATAGTTTGGGGAATTCTGATCTAAACGGAACACGATAGTGCTGAATACTAGGTACCATTCGGCGGCAGATAGATTGTAATGTGATGGTGCCTACGCGCTCGAGCTCCTACACTAGAACTCTACCACCAGTAAAATCTAAAATCTATGAGTAGTTTACCAAAAAATATTAGTTACCTCAAATAAAAACAAAAATGCAGTTGTAAGTTTTCATAGGATTTTTTCTAATGAGAAAACCAATTTCTTTTTACTAGGTTAGTTTTATCCAACTGCTGAATCATTTCGTTCATCCAGATATGCTGCAAACCTATTTTTTACGCATATTTATAATAATAATGGCAACCCATTATACGTCCCACTGCTGGGCACGAGTCTCTCCCCTTTTTGGGAGGCCTGGAGCTTACTCCACCACGCTGCTCCAATGCGGATTGTTGGGCATATTTATAATCTAGAGAATATAGTAGGTATATCCACTAGGTTGCCTATCAAGAAATGGCCGCAAGAATTTTTTTGGAAAATAATTTCTTTTTATTTGTTTTTCCAATAAATTATGGTCCACCTCACGGCGATATGTAGGTATAAAGACTCCGGAACATCACGGCTGCCGTTGCGCACTTGGCCGCTCCTACATATTTTTTTTCGTTCCACCCCGATGAACTTTTGTCCATAACGTACATGTAGGTATTATTAATATATCAAAATAAAGCTACTTTTTTTCTCATTATTAGGTAGGTACCTATGTTATACGGGAACCAAATTAAATCGGCGGCAAATAAGAATTGCTGGCTGTTTAAGATAAAACAATTTAATTAAAAATACTCTGCGGGCCAATTGTGATAGGCAACCTAGTGGATAAATATTCTCTAGATTACAAATATGCGTAAAAATTAGGTTTGCAGGATATCTGAATTAACGAAATGATTCTGCAGTGGGATCCTTACCTATAGGTACCTGTATTTGTTTTTATATCCATATATTTTTTAAGTCTTATCTATGAAGCTTAACCATCTAGAAAATAGTAGGATAACACCATAAAAAAGTTTACGTACTAAGGTACCTATGTAAAGTTTTAAAATCAACATTATAATGTTATTATATATAAAAATAAATAAATAAACCACTTACCTCTTTAAGTCGTAGCGAGAAATCTACACACCGCCATATTACAAACAAATTAAAAAAAAAACAACCAACATCCTGAAGCACTCACACACACACAAAACCGAATAGAACGTCACTCAGCAACGTATTCTTTTTAAAAAGTCAACCTGTCACGCTAAAAACGCGCGGGAAAGCGAAAAATCGATAATGAGGTTATGAAAACTGTATTGACAGCTATGTTTTTTTTTCTTCGAATCAGTGACTATGATAACTGAAGTGTCGTACGCGATCCGCGAATGCCTCTACCGACTGGCGAATAAGACTCTACCCCCTCTACCTTAAGGCGGGGCCACACCACTGGGCGGAGTCAACCGCGGTACTTTTTTTTCCTTCCCCTATTTATACAACAGAAATTCTCTGTGGTTTTATTATTTTATGTTCACTTGTTTATTATAATGTTATTTGTGTTTGTTCGGTTGAAATTTAAATAAAAGTGAAGTTGTCATTTCGTCATCGCATTGACGGGCTGCGATGATTTTCCTGCGACTTAATTGAATGACGTCTGCATTTTTTTATTTATTTTTTTTTCGTGGTGGTGCTTGGTGTTGTTTTATTCGGTCTAGTGTTGAATTGTTTAATTATATTTATAAGTTTTAAAATATATGTTTATTTTGTGTTTCAATTATATATCATACCTATAGGTAGTAAGTAGGTAAGTACATACCTCAAAGAAATACGATATTTGGTATGATTAAATCAATAAAACATCTATATATATATATATATAATCTACAGATATTTAGATACATAATTTTTAATATTTAAGACATTATATATGAATGTTATTAGGTAATTATTGCTTTTTAAATTCGAAATTTTAATTTTTTTTTTCTATTTTTTATTTATTTAAGTAATATTTACTTAATTAAAAAGTAAACTTAACCAGGTATTTCGCTGAATTAAATACTTAGCCTGGGTTGCACCAAGATATTTGCTAAAGTTAAAGTTATTTTTACGTTTCACATCCTTCTCTAACGTTAACAGATTTCTTCAAGTTAAAAAGTAAACTTAACTATTTAGCTAGATTAAATTATTTTTACGTTTCAATAAACTTTCGTAGGTAGGTACCTATTGCTTAAACAATTAAATGGAACTGGTAATTATTTATAAGTAACTAGCTGAGCCAGAAAACTTCGTATTGCCTCAGAACGAAATAATGTGTCAAAGGTTTGATAGATACGGACTAGTTGTATCGGAATATAAAATTGGGGTTTTTACTATTTTCCTTCAATTTCTTCATATTTTCTTACCCTTTAAGCCTTCCCTGGACTTGGAAATCTTTCAAAACCATAATTAGCCAAATCGGTTAAACCGTTCTCGAGTTTTAGCGAGACTAACGAACAGCAATTGGATTTTTATATTTATAGATTATTTTTTATAAGCCTACTAGAATTACCTAACAAGTATTACTAGGTCAGAACATATCTATGACCTAATTGTTCAACGCGTAACAGTTTACTGGCAATTTTTTATTATGTCTATTAGCTTAAAACAACACAATCCTACGTACAATTTTATTTATTTATTTATACACTTTATTGTAACTGCCTCGGTAGCCTAGTGGTAGCAGGCCACTACTACTATGCTGAGGTCCTGGGTTCGATTCCCGTAGGGGGTTATCAGAGATAATGGTGAAAAAGCCTTTATCTCTGGTTCTATTGGGATTTTTACATTTTCTGGAAATTTCCCAGTACCTCAAAGTTTGGTAATGTGCCCGGAGATGTCAACAGGCTCGCCACCTGTTACATGGGCCAACACGTAACCGGCGAGTCGTGGGTGTTTGCATGTATGCTTGAATGCATGCATTTACCTCTGCCTACCCCTTCGGGGATTACAGGCGTGAAGTTACGTTACACTTTATTGTACACCAGAAAACTAAACAAATTATACAAACAAGAAAAGAAATGAAAGTACAAAAGGCGGTCTTATCGCAAAAAGTGCGATTTCTTCCACCTACAATACTATATACCTATTAAAATATAAATCAACAGCTAATGTAATAAATCTAAATCTGCTGTTTTAAAATTAAAAACAATTTCCATCAAAAATATTTTCAATAAAATTTTACACTAAAATTCGAATAGGTATTTTATTATTTGTACGGCCCTGTAATTTCCGGCACAGAGGCACTTTAGGCCTCAGTGGCAACGCATCTGCATTTTGACCTCTGGTCATTGTATGGGTGTCTATAGGCTGCAGTCATCACTTATCATCAATGTGAACTGCATGCTTGTTTGCCACTTTTATTAGGGCCACTATTATTAGGTAGGTAGGTACATAAGAAAAATAATTAAAAATGAATTCTAATTTTTTATTAAACCGTTGATCTAATAAGTTATGTGAATGAAGATGGAATTAAGCCATATTTTTTAAATAATTGTCTACAAGTTATGTTAATTAATTATTTGATGAAATTATAATTATCAAAATGATATATGATTACAAGCACCTACAGCACAGTCATTTACATATATTTTCTAAAATATTTTTAAGAAAAATATGTTAAGTAAGAAAGCATGATTGTAACTTATAGGTATTCGTATTAATCATAATTTACTGGTGGTAGAGCTCCAGTGACGGAGCTCGCGGGCGTAGGCACCATCGCATTACCTAATATACTTGCCGCTAAATGGTAGTGTTCAGCACTATCGTGTTCCGGTCAGGTGGTAATGTACGGCCCTGTAATTTCCGGTACAGAGGCATAACACCTTACGCCTTAGGAGTGGTAACGCATTTGCATTTTGACCTTGGTCTTTGTGTAAGTGTCTATAGGCTGCAGTCATCACTTAACATCAAAGTGAACTGCATGCTTGTTTACCACTTCCATTACATAAAAAAAAAAATAATAATTAGTGGATATCTATTTCAAATTTGAATCAATTTAATATAGGTACCTATTTACTGGCACAAAACCATTAATATTAGGTACATGGCCCCGTAATAATTAACTAGGTATCAGTACCATACAAAGGAGATGTTGCGAGCTCGGCTCTGGTTCGTACACGTCCTCAAAAAATGGGTAAATTAAAGAAGAATCCGAAAAAAATACAATTAATTTATTCAAGAATATATTTATGAGTTACAACCACATTTCATTCAAACGATTTTATTATTTTCAACTATGTTTAACATGGCGGCGATACAGCCGACGCTTGGGATCAGTCGATTTCGATAGTATTTAGAAAATATTTCTTTTTTTTCTCCAAGTACTATATAATCAAAATACAATTTAAAAAATAAAAATGTCAAAATGACATCGCCCGCCATATTCGCCATGTTGGTTTTGAGTTGCAATTCTAACTGCAAATGATGTTTTGTAACTGCAAACAAAGCTAAATAAGTGAAAATATGCAGTAAAAAACGTTTTTATATTGATTTTGCCTGTTTAATTATATTGTGTACAATACATGGCCGGAGGTCCATACATTTTTGCAACATCTCCTTTGAATCAATTTAATATAGGTACCTATTTACTGGCACAAAACCATTAACATTAGGTACATGGCAACAGAGGCGGAGACCAGGAGACTCATAGCACAGGGTTTACCTAGCTTGAGCGCTCCTGTCTCCACAATACCCTGAGATAAATGTCTAAAAAGAAATCAATAGGTATAATTTTTTAAATAAAATAATCTTCATGTAATGTATTTACCAAAACTTAAGAACACATTGTTTTATATTATTTCGCATTAACACATGCTTGTGAAAATATATTTTATTTAAAGAAAAATGGAAAGAAGAAATTTGACTTCAGGCGAGACTCGAACTCGCGGCCTACTGGGAATCTAGTCCAGCCGCTCTTCCAATTGAGCTACTGAAGTCCTGCCCGATTTATCAAATCTTTCCTTCACATTTATTGCATTGCTTTATGGTAGCAGCAGCGCCATCTATTGCCAACTATGCTAGTTAGGAACACATTGTGAAGAAATTAAATAAAAATCTTTAAATCTTCAATCATAGAGACATAACAACTTAGGTCTCAGGATTGGCAACGCATCTGCATTTTGACCTCTGGTCTTTGTGTGGATGTCTATAGCTTCCAGTCTTCAATTAATATCAACGTGAACTGCATGCTCGTTTGCCACGTTCATATCATAACAAAAAATATATTTTTTATCAAGAGAAAAGAAAAATTTATTTTCATTATTTTTTTTTTCAATTTTTCGAAGTTATAATCTCGCGGGCGTAGGCACCACCGCATTACCTAATCAATCTGCCGCCAAATGGTAGTGTCCAGCACTATCGTGTTCCGGTTAGATGGTAATGTATGGCCCCGTAATAACTATCACAGAGACATAAAAACGTAGGTCTCAGGGGTGGTTTTGACCTCAAATTTTTGTGTAGTCTATAGGCTGCAGTCAAAATAATTATTTCTATTTTGACAATAACTAAGCTGGCAGATGCAATAACGATTCACAGACAATGTAATTAAAAAAAAAAACAAATGTCTCAGTTCTCAATTTAAAACTCCTGTCTCCTGTTCCATTAAAACATCTAACAATCAGTAATCGTATACCAATTAAATTGGATATAGCAAATTAAAAGCAATTAATCCAGTTACAATTAAATTGCTCAGTTTACGCGTGGAAGCGTGACGAGGAAAAACAATTCTTCTGGAGGGAGTTTTTTAATTAGTCAACTCGCTAAGTGCTGAGTTTCGGATGGTGGTGCGTTTGAACGGGCGAGTGGACTTGCCTCATTCAAAATTTGAAGTTTAGTTAAATACTGAAAAAAGACGTTAATCTGAGTTCATTTTTAGCATATACTTAAATGCCATAGTGATAACTATATTTATTACTAGCGGCTCGCCCTGGCTTCGCACGGGTGCAATAAATAAATAATAATATAGCCCATGTGTACATAATATAGCTTATAATATAGCCTTTGCCGACCCGGTTACTCCAGCGGTGTGACACGACCGTTTGATTCGAAGGATCGCAGGTTCGATCCCCGTACCGGGACCAATATTTGTATGGCCTACAGGTATTTGTTTCGGGTCTGGGTATGTGTTGAATGTGTATAACGGCATCCACAACTCAGGTTTATACCTAGTGTGGGGCTGTGAGTGTAAGCGTATTTCTTATGTCAATCAGTGCAGATGCATTTTCCTAATGGTGAAAGTAATTTTGAAATCGATTCAGTAGTTTTTGTGTGAAAACTTTATAAACATATCTACATACAAATACACAAAATGTTTCCTCCTATAATGAATGAGATATATTACATTCATTACACCCGTGCGAAGCCGGGTCGAGCCGCTAGTCAGTTCGAGAAAAAATATATACTACGTTATCTCCATCTTCGTCATAATCTGAAATGATCGTGTTATTATTGAACATCAAGTCTCATCTAAGATAGCAACTTGGTTCGACGATAATTTAGTAAATGACATGATAGATGTCTACGGGGATATTTGCAGGCTTAATTCTAGACTTGAAAATGTAAAGTTATCGAGTTTTACACCTATAACTGAATTAAGGATGTTGAAGAACAATAATTATAGGATAACAAGATATATTTATGACTGACTATATTGGGCGTTTAAGTTTTGTTGCTTAAAACAAGAAGCCTACCTGTTTAGTTGCTTTTTGTTCTAAGTTTATCTTTAATTATGTTTAATATACATATACATAATAACCTACTTTAATTCTTGACTATTTTTAAACGTTTTTTTATTTTATTTGTAAGGTTCCTTTTGGATTTTTTTTATTATTTCCAAGTGATGTAATTTATTTTTTTCACTTATAGGTTCTCTTAGATATTATTCAAATTGAGATTGAATAATATAGTTTACTCAAAAAATTATTTAATTATTTGGAAATAATAGAATTTGCTTGTGATAGGTCAAATGACAAATATATAATTAAAGCGAATAACAACTGATACGTTGATTAATATGTCAAAGTAAACAAAATAAAATATTTTGTCCACAGCTCACAGTAGTGTACATAATCAATTACTTTTTATTTACCAACGCAAATATTTACTAGTCCTCCCATACATATATATGTAATATATATAATATTTAGTTTTATTTTTAGTGACATTCGTGATTAATTGTTTTTTAGTTTGTCGATTGACATGTGTATCTATTGTTATTCACTGTAGTTTGTTGAATTGTTTATGTCGCTTCATAAGAGTCAATCCTATGCACCCGACCGTACTGATATTTGACAAACGTGCTGGGGGTTTTACCAATAATCTTCTAAATACCTACATTCCCGATCCAAATGTCGAACCCGGAACGTTAAGCGATAATGGTCAGACTACACAAACTACCAATGCAAATATAAGTCATAATTTTAAGTTACAGTTCATTAAAATTCTGAGCTTACCGACATTCCATGGTCTTGGTTTTAATTTTTTTTTCAAGAGCCCAACATACGATGTTTCCTACTGCAACTCGGAATCCTGTGAACAAGCAAGAATCAGATAAGTAGGTAATATAATACATACAATATATACCATCTGAATATATCTACATGGTCGTCCATGTATGTATGTATCTTCACGCTAGGTCCCTAACGGGTTAGGCAGAGAGTGTAGAGCGCCAGATATCCCGGTCTTGACATACCTCTCGTGCCTCGTCTACTTTCATCATTCTCTTCATACATGCACGCCGATTCCTAAGACTTTTGACCCCACCATCAGACAGAACTCGACCTATTTGGTCATGGTAGGTCAGTTATGGTCGTCCATAATCCTATATGCCTCAGGTTTTAGGAGGAGCGTCCTGAAGTAAGTAAAAATACATTGTACCTACCATTTCTCCAAATTCAGTTTAAGTGAATCTCTACTATAGGTCGCGCCACCTAAAAAGAACGCTGGAAGAAAGTAGAAGGGATGTGTTCGCGCATCGGTACACTCGCGCACGAAAGTACTAGCCCTATTGGTTTATTTTTGATCTAGCTTTCGCTTGCGGTTTCGTGTATTGGTAGGCAGATTGAAAACGCCGCACCTCATACCACCAAATAGATTGATAAATCGTCTACTGCACAGCTTGACCGCCAGCGTTCTTTTTACCTGGCGCGACCTATACTATTATTTTTTACTGTTTACTAACAACACTATTCATTTTTCTACGTGACAACTCGTATCTTTAAAATAGTAGTAGAATAAGGCAAGTAATCCGAATCAAATCAAAGCAATCTAAACGCAGCTGAAAACTTTTTTTTTTCACAAGGGCCAAAGAAATAAGACTTGTGCAGCCGTAAAACAAACTGAATATAAAATAAAACCTCCTTGATGGGGGTGACTTGGAGATTTTCTTAAATTAAACTTTTTCAAAAGTCATTGCCCGTTTGAATGTTTGTGACGGTATGTGATAATTACTCGCTGATGGTGTTATTTGAGAGATAGAGCTTTTTAGGCGGCTTTTTTAGGGTTCCGTAGGGTAAAAATTGTAACTTTAGTATGTACAATTAGATTAATATACAGGGTTCATTGAAATTAAACTTGTAGGTAGAGTAGTAGTAGCTAGTAGTAATAGCTAGTTAGCTACTTAGCTCTACCACTCTCAATTGGTGTTAGAGCTCCAGGGACGGAGCTCGCGGGCGTAGGCACCACTGCATCACCTAATCTATCTCCCGCCAAATGGTAGTGTTCAGCACTATCGTGTTCCAGTTAGATGGTAGTTAGTATATGGCGTAATAACTATCACAGACATAAGTTAGCTTCGGTCTCAGGGTTGGCACGCATCTGCATTTTGATCTGTGGTTTTTGTGTAGATGTCTATAGGCTGCAGTCATCACTTAACATCCGTGTGAACTGCATGCTTTTTTCCACCTTCGTTACATAATAAATAATGCGAAGTAAAATCAAACTTCTATTTATATTGTACTAAAAAAAACAAAACTATGTAGCAATTAAACAGTAAATTTTACAGACGACACTCCGCAATAATCAAGAAATATATATTTTCCGTGAAAATGATGTACCGCGCGTAATTCCACGTCAGAATCTATTAATAACGATAAATGATCACAAATTACGGTGAGCGAACGGTAATTGGCGTTTTGCGGTTGGCAAGGGGCAAAAAAAACAAATAAAAAAACCGCATAACACATTGTAAATGTAATGAAGACTGCACATCTGATTTAATCACATGTCTTCGCTTGCTATAATTCGCTCTAGTGAAACGTTTCGCATTTGATACGAAGTGATAAATCCATTTCAATTATGAAGATAAAATCAGATTATCTATTAGCAGTACGGGTAGCGCCATCTGTTGTCGAATAGAACTACTTATCTTCACTTAAAAAGCGCCATCTGTTATGAAATTCCGTCGATTTCTGTTTAAGGAACGTACAGCGACATCTATTATCGAGTAGAATTAGTACAAACTAAATATTGTCTGCGCGACATCTAGTACCGTTTCTTTTCAACTACAGTGTTTAACGCGCCATCTATTGGAATTTGTAGGTAACTTTAGAACGTACAAGGATTATAATTTGGAATTATTTTCTAATAGATGGCGCTGTACTGTTACAAGCTAAAAAAAAAAATTTCGTTTCCTTGTATTCGTAATAAATTCGTATGTACGTAATTGATTTTATTTATTTATTTACATTTACATACCAGACCCTTCAACCTTGGTTCCTTTTTTTTCAATAGACAACATTTCTAGTCAATGAGCTACGCTTAGCATAACAAGACGATGGCCAGCCAGCTACCACTAGACTACAAAAGTGACAACTTTTCGGGGTGGTGAGTAGCCTGAGTAGTTTGTACAAATACAAACCTACTAGCACAGAATAGATAATACCTACTAGAAACAATGATATTAAAGGTTCATTGCTGGATATGAACACCGCGTTAGAAAAGTACGAATAGATAGAAAAGTGCTGTTGGATTTTTTCCATCTTCTAGAAAGTTTCCTAGTGCCACTCTCGAAGTTTGATAGTGTGCCCGGAGATATCAATGGGCACACCAGATACCTAAATAGTGATGTTACCAAACCCTTTTTTGAAATAATTTGAATGCTGGTAATGAAAGATGGGTAGGTATGTACGGGTGGGTAGTTAACATGTAAAAGTGCACTTTCTTATTTCGCTACCTAACTATACCTACACAGAACAGTGGTACCTATCTACTAAGGCCGGCTCTACACGTTGGCCCGAACGTTGGCGCCAACGCTACACGTCCAACGTGTGGATCTAAAAAATAGCATTGGCCCCAACGGTCGGGGGAGTGATGCGCGTTGGTGATTGGCCTACGCGTGTCAACAGCCAACATGTGGATCCGGCGCAAATATTGTTCATCATTCGAGTACTTTCGTATTTGGATCCCGTCCCCTATCTCTATCTTCATAAATCAGTGTAAAATATTATAGACAGTCGAATTAGGTATAGATAATATTTACTGGATAACACTGTTCACAAAATACTAGACGGCCTCAATTCTCAGCAACGAAATTGTCAAAGATTAAATTCCTATTGTAAAATTAGTTTGATGCCTACATACATTTTCCTGGTGGTTGGGCTCTAGTGACGGAACTCGCGGGCGTAGGCACCACCGCATTACCTCTGTCTGCCGCCAAATGGTAGTGTTCAGCATTATCGTGTTCCGGTTAGATCAGTGATTCCCAAAGTGGTCCATATAGACCATGGGATTCGATGGGAGTCTACGTAGGCGTGAATAAAATTGGGAAATATGGGAATGTGATATAAATGTAGCAAGGAAACCAGAAAAAAATTTAAAGGGGTCTACAAGACCCACAAGGTTAGATGGTGATGTATGGCATCGTAATTTATTTATTCTTTTATTTATTTCAGGCAACAATTTAATACTAATACCTATCTATATATAGATATAACAACTTAGGTCTCAGGGGTGGCAACGCATCTGCACTTTGACCTCTGGTTTTTGTGTAGACGTCTATAGATTGCAGTCATCACTTAACACATTAATGCGAGCTGTATGCTTATTTGCCACCTAACTTAAATAAACAACACAGGTTCTTTTGTTCATTAAGAGAGACCTTCGTTCAGAGATAAATAAATACTTTAACGTAACTTCACGCCTGTATTCCCCGAAGAGGTAAGCAGACGTGAAAAGTGCATCTATTCGAGCATACCTACTTTTTTGTCCCACGTGAAAGATGGTAAGCCTATTTTTTTTCTTATGTAATGGAAGTGGCAAACAAGCATGCAGTTCACATTGATGTTAAGTGATGACTGCGCCTATAGACACCCACACACAGACCAGCCACCCCTGAGGCCTTTAGTTGTTATGTCTCTGTGATAGTTAGATATTACGGGGCCATACATTACCATCTTACCGGAACACGATAGTGCTGAACAGTAGCGTTTGCCATCCCTGTGGCTTAAGTTCTTGCCTCCGAGATAATTATATACAGTTAGTATAACAGGAGGCCATAGGTATAATATAACATTTTTTTTAAATCCTCAAGTAAACGACTTACCCTTCTACACAGCATACGTTAATCTTTGACGAAACTACTACTTTAGCTCTCGATGTACCTGATTCAGTCTACACCGGGCTTCGATTCGCGAGTTACGGCATTTGTAACACTGTGACACAATTTGCTGAACGATTATAGCATCTGTCTCGCGATGGCCAAGGTCGGTAATTAAATTGCCGGTTTTATTATATTTAGCACTGTTTTAAATTAATCTCGGTATTTAGTGTGCAAAAAAAGACAAGAAATTTCTGTCATAACATTTCGTTTGTGTTTATTTTTCTAAGACTAGTGAAGGATATAGACTTGGGTTTGTTTTACTTCGTAATTAGATTACTAATAGGTTGTTTATTGTAAGTGGTGAAGCGTCCGATGACGGGTTAACCAATTTTTTTTATGGAATTAGGGCTGCCATCACCTTAGTTGCCGACGCCTCATAAACAAAAAAATGCTTTTTTCCCCGGACACCTATGAAAAAGTAGTTTTTACAACAAAAATCATTACATTTATATTTTATTAAATAATTTATACAGCTTGTTATTGAAATTGAATGAAGTAGGTATTCCTATGTATGTAACCGAAACATTACAAATAAACACTCTTTCTGAGATAATATGATAACCAAACTAATTAAACCAACCCTTTTGTTGTGATATCAAACAAATTATTATATGATACTAATAATACCTATCTATAATAGTCAGGCAATTTATAATTTTAAAATAAATTATCTACAAATGCGGGTAATTGTAAATATTTCACGAAAATTTATTTCAATTTATCGTTTATCAATAAATGAAATGGATTTCCCCTGACAACAAAAGTGTCCGAGTTACATCCGGACACTTTTCAAATACCCTTCCCTGACGGCCCCCGGCCCCGGACGCCCTTCCAACTAGGACGATTTGTCCTAGTTGGAAGGGCGTCCGGCGCCGGGGCCCTCCGAGAATTTCCGGACGGATGGCAGCCCTAAATGGAATTACTTAACCCAAAATATCATCCCTATCTCCTTCAGATCTACTTTATATCAAAATATTTATCATTAGATAAAATTAATGAAAGTAGGTACCTACGTTAAACTTGGAATAAGTTAGAATACTTAATAAGTTATTCATGATAATAATTATTCGCAATAAGCAGTCATTCATAAATAGACATAGGTAATTGTCTAATTGATTATTCTTTAACAAAAGACAATAAGAATAAAATAGTGTCAAGGGAAACAATAACTCCCCCTACTAATATTATAAATGCGAAAGTAACTCTGTGTGTCTGTCTGTTACCTTTTCACGTCCAAACGACTGAACAGATTTTAATAAAATTTGGTACAGAGATAGAGCTGACTTTAAGAGAGAACATAGGCTACTTAGTTATTAATAATACGATAACCACGCGGGCGAAGCCGCGGGCAACAGCTAGTGTTATAATAATTATGAAAAAAAAAATTTTTTCAAATAAGTATTAAAGTAATCAAAAAAATTAAAAATATTTTATTAATATAGTACAAAAATCTTTATTAGTATTTGAGGGTGGCAGGAAATGCATTTTGACCTCTGGTTTTTGTGTAGATGTCTATCACAGTCATCACTTAACATCAATGTGAACTGCATGCTTGCTTGCCACCTTCCTCACATACCAGTTGACCAGGGTCGCTCACCATGAACCTCATAAGAAGGCTCAAGGTCACGGAAAGAACAATGTATAGAGCTATGCTCGGAGTTTCTCTGCGAGATGGAATCAGAAATGAGGAGATCCGCATAAGAACCAGAGTGACCGACATAGCCCACCGAATTGCGAAACTCAAGTGGCAGTAGGCAAGGCACATAGCTCGAAGAACTGACGGCCTTTAAGACAGAAGGATTCTCGATTGGCGACCCCGTACTGGAAGATGAAGCCCTGACCCCTCACGAGGTGGCCCGAAAAGCATGTAATATTTTTGTGAAGCACGGAACCCTAAAATTTCATTAACGTGCCGGAAATCTCACTGATTCGCCATTAGCATCAGATTTCTCGTATATCCAGTTCTATTTACCCATATTCAGTGAATGATATTATCATCATATCATTAATATTCTACCCTGAACTTTGATATTATAGCTGTTTAGTTTTCAAATGTCGTTAATTGAGAGTAAGTTGGTAGTGATGTGAGTGACGGATCGTTAAAATGTATGGATATACGCACGGAATAGATATTTATTTATCTATTCCGTGGATATACGGATACGAATGGGGATAAGAGGGATCTAGACTTCATTTTTCGCTCACCAATCGCGTTCGTAATGAAGATGTAAGAAAGAGGCTTTGTGTTAATGAGAGTAACAGTGTAAAAATAAACGGAACCCTTATAGATTCGTCATGTGTCTCTCTGTCTACCTGTCTGGCCGTCTGTCTGTCTTTTATTCGAAAAGTAATAGGACTACATACTTGAAACTCAGTAGGTAGATGTATTCTGTAAACCTCTTTGTGTTTTTTATACAAAAATAAAAAATATGGATCACCATACATGGGGCCGATTTTTTAAAAGACAAATTGGAAAGAAAATTCTCCTCGGTAGTTTAGTATTTGGAAAAAAGTGGTTGAAGGATTTATTTCGAGGTACCTACTAAAGAGTTCGAGCCTAACTCGCGGTAGTATTTTTCTTTCGATTTATTCTTTACTAGCGGCCCGTCCCTGCTTCGCGTGGGTGCAATGTAACCCTCTTCTATTCCTCGTAGCGTGATGGTTATGGATATAGCCTCGATATCTTTTAAGCGTAAGCAAAGTACGTAACTTTTCTGGTTGATTTTTTACACCTTGTGTCTGAAAAAAAATCTAATATCTTACGGAACCCTATTTTTTCCAAAATAAAATATAGCTTATGTTCCCGTGGATAATGTAGCTTTCCAATAGTGAAAGAATTTTTATAATCGGTCTGTAGTTTTTGAGCCTATTCAATACAACCAAACAAAAACAAACAAATTATTTTATTTAAAGAAAAATGGAAAGAAAAATTTGACTTCAGGCGAGACTCGAACTCGCGTCCTACTGGGAATCTAGTCCAGCCGCTCTTCCAATTGAGCTACTGAAGTCCTGCCCGATTTGTCAAATCTTTCCTTCACATTTTTATTGCATTGCTATATGGTAGCAGCAGCGCCATCTGTTGCCAAACTATGCTAGTTAGGCAACCGATATAATAATTATTAAATATATTTCACAAGCATGTGTTAATGCGAAATAATATAAAAAACAAACAAAGTTTTCCAGAGTTTTCCTCTTTTTTTTTTTTATGTAATGGGCTTGGCAAACAAGCGTGCAGTTCACATTGATGTTAAGTGATGACTGCAGCCTATAGACACCCACATGAAGACCAAAGTCAAAATGTAGATGCGTTGCCACTCCTGAGGCCTAAGGTGTTATGCCTCTGTGGCGGAAATTACAGGGCCGTACATTACCACCTGACCGGAACACGATAGTGCTGAACACTACCATTTAGCGGCAAGTATATTAGGTAATGCGGTGGTGCCTACGCCCGCGAGCTCCGTCACTGGAGCTCTACCACCAGTGAATTATTATTATCTTTATAATGTTAGTATAGATAATCAATTCTCAGTAGGTAATAACTCCTAAAAAAAACCGGACAAGTGCGAGTTCGACTCGCGTGGTGAGGGTTCCGTAATTTAAATAAATATTTTCGAAAATATTACAGATTTAAAATGCAGGGACATAGCGGTTACGGTGGTACCGGCAGGGGGGGTTATATTATTAAGAATTTCCGATTTAAATTTGAATACTCAAACTTCTTATAGGTTTTCCAGTAATCTATAGGCAAAGAACTATTTTCCACATTTTTTTCAAAATTTTAAGTTCAGTAGTTTCGGAGACAGGGGGAGGGAAATGGTCAATTTTCGTCGTTTTTCTTAAATAACTTCAAATTTGTTTATGCAAAAATTATAAAAAAAATATATCTGAGATGCTGACAACAACCTCTTTCATTTGATACGTCACACGACACAGTTTACGATTTTTTTTTTTTAATTTTCTGATTTACCCACCGATAGTGGTGTTTAAAATTTCTTATTTTACTTGACGTGTTCATCTTTGGATCACCAATTTACATATATTCATCAAATTTCAACTCAATCGGTCGAGTAGTTTCGGAGCAAATTGGCTGTGACAGACGGACAGACAGACAGACAGACAGACAGACGCACGAGTGATCCTATAAGGGTTCCTATTTTACTTTTAAGGTACGGAACACTAAAAACAAAAATTCCATAGAATTTATTTGATTGAATAAAATAAAACGTAAATGGTAGGTAACTATAAATTTAATTAATAATAATAATAATGGCAACCCATTATACGTCCCACTGCTGGGCACGAGTCTCTCCCCTTTTTTGGGGGGAGGCCTGGAGCTTACTCCACCACGCTGCTCCAATGCGGATTGATAGAGGTGGGTGGGTTAGTGGCCAACCCGCTGTCGGATGTTTTCAAACCGCCCATTAGGCCTCCGACAAGGTTAACCGACTGCTATCCATCGATAGCAACCGGGACCGACGGCTTAACGTGCCCTCCGAAGCACGGAAACGCGCATTTAATTTGCCACTAGCGGTCACCCATCACACTACCCGACCGCGCCCTTAGTGCTTAACCGAGCAGATCGCTTACGATCTACACAAGCCGATGGGCCATGCGCGCTTCTTAAATTTAAATATTATTATTGATATAAAAATACGGACACGAATACGGATAGTAATTATTATCGCGCAGATATAAAATTAACGGATACTGATCTAGGAACATCACTAATTGAGAGATAAGCAAATTAACCGCCCGCGACATGAATGTTGTAAAAACGATTTTGCATAATAATTTTTTGTGTTAGTTTTTGTATCATTTTATCGCATAATTAGCTTTTTTCCCACAACTTCTCCCGCGTGGTATTCGAAACAAAAGGAGATGTTGCAAAAATGTATGGACCTCCGGCCATGTATTATACACAATATCATTAACAAGCAAAATCAATATAAAAACGTTTTTTACTGCATATATTCACTTATTTAGCTTTGTTTTCAGTTACAAAACATTATTTGCAGTTAGAATTGCAACTCAAAACCAAGATGGCGAATATGGCGGGCGATGTCATTTTGACAAATTACACTAATATTCATATTGAAAATGATAAAATCGTTTGAAGTAAATGTGGTTGTAACTATAAAATATATTCTTGAATAAATTAATTGTATTTTTTCGGATTCTTCTTTAATTTACCCATTTTTTCAGGTACTTTACGTACCAGAGCCGAGCTCGCAACATCTCCTTTATTTATTTATTTAAATGCTATCCCCTATTTAAAACTTCTAGAGGTTGATTTAAAAAAAATACGATATATCACGCTTGTAATTCCCGAAGGGAATGGAACATGGTAGGCAGAGGTAAATGCATGTATTTAAGCATACGTGCAAATACGATTCACCGGTTGCGTTTTGGCCCATGTAACAGGTGGCGAGCCTGTTGACATCTCCGGGCACATTACCAAACTCCGAAGCACCGGGACACCTTCAGAAAATGGAAAACCCCAAAAGAACTGGAGACAAAGGATTCCACACCGTCACAGTACAAATATGAACAGTATGGAAACTACGTACAAAACGTTCGAAACGGCACACCACAGAGTATACACAGAATATAATACATACTGAAATAGAGACCAATTTTCAATATCAAAGAAAGCAACAGCTCACTTACGCCGTTTTGGAACTACAACCTAAGGTAAATAGCTCGTGCGTAGCTATTCACTGCTATTCCATTATACAAACAGTATTTTGGGTCGCTTTCTGTATATCTATCTGTGACGTGCATTCCATACATCTCAACTCGATGGAAATATCATCGAAAACGCTTAAAAAACACTGTTTTCAAGCTCTTACATTAGTAGGATTGTGCCATCCATCGCTATTGTACTTAGTTTTTACACTCTGCGGCACACTAACACAAACATGCGCATCGACGCTTGATGTAGCGAGTGACTCAGTACTGTAGCACCGCGAGAACCGCTTAGAGGCCTCGTCGATGCGCATGTTTGTGTGAGTATGTCGTTTCAACGTTTTGTACGTAATTTCCACACTGTTCATATTTGTACTGTGACACTGTTATGTCTGATAGTCCGCGACCCAGGAACCGAACCCAGGATCTCAGCGTAGTAGTAGTGGCCTACTACCACTATACTACAGACAGTTTTTCTAATGCACAGAACCTTATTTTGATGAAAGGTTTTAATCTTTTCAGGTCAACATTCCAACGTTCAAACTGAACAGTGGGCAAGATTTCCCAGCGCTGGGCTTCGGGACATGGCTGGGCCTCGACAGCAATGTGAGTTTTAAACTATCTACTTTCGAAGGTATGTATACATAATTATATCCGTAGTTCGCTTTGCACACAGAAGAACTATATTCGTAACTTCTTCTTCACGCCTGTAATCTCCGAAAGGGTAGACAGAGGTAAATGTATGTATTCAAGCATACATACATTTCGTGGTGGTAGAGCTCCAGTGACGGAGCTCACGGGCGTAGGCACCACCGCATCACCTAATATACTTGCCGCGAAATGGTAGTGTTCAGCACTATCGTGTTCCGTTCAGGTAATATACGGCCCTGTAATTGACGGCACAGAGGCATAACACCTGAGGCCTCAAGAGTGGTAACGCATCTGCATTTTGACCTTGGTCTTTGTGGGTGTCTATAGGCTGCAGTCATCACTTAACGCTAATCAATGTGCCCTAACTCCCTAACTGTTGTTTTATATTATTTCGCATTAACACATGCTTGTGAAATATATTTTATTTTTAAAGAAAAATGGAAAGAAAAATTTGACTTCAGGCGAGGCTCGAACTCCCTAACTGTTATTACACTACCCTGACCCTTGCTATCGGACCCTGAATACCGTGTCGTTTAATAAAGCCATAAATCTCCAACATTTCCAGATGGAGTTCCAAGGTCAGGACACGCCCAAACTAGTGCAGGCGCTGTCATACGCTATCGATATCGGCTATCGACATATCGATACTGCACATCTCTACCGAGTAGAGCCAGAAGTCGGACAGGTTGTTAAGAAGAAGATAGCAGAAGGAGTTGTGAAGAGAGAAGATATATTTATCACAACGAAGGTATAATTAATTTAACTGGTGGTAGAGTTCTAGTGTAGGAGCTCGTATTATTACATATTCTCTGCTTCAACGTCCCGCCCGATTTCCCGGCCTCACCCAACCACATCCCCTCTTATGGGCGACGTTTGGTGTTCTCTACGTGCTACGCACGCAGGTGCACGAGTTAGTACACGTCACTGATTGATGTCTGTGTCATAGAAACCAAATTAAGCGTTTGTATGGAATTTAGGCGGAGCGTCCGCGGTGTGACTACGTATAGAATGGACACTTCGATCACACCGCGGACATTGTATTTACACGCGCACCTGTGTGCGTAGCATGTACAAAATACCAACCGTCGCCCATAAGAGGGGAAGGGGTTGAGTGTATGTATGTATGTATCTTCACGCCAGGTCCCTAACGGGGTAGGCAGAGAGTGTAGAGCGCCAGACATCCCGGTTCTGACAAACCTCTCGTGCCTCGTCTACCTTCATCATTCTCTTCATACATGCACGCCGATTCCTAAGACTTTTGATCCCACCATCAGACAGAACTCGACCTATTTGGTCATGGTAGGTCAGCCTTGGTCTTCCTGGGCCTCTGCAACCATCCACATTCGCATTGTATATCTGTTTAGTCATTCGCTCATTCGACATTCTTTCTATATGCCCGAACCATCGGAGCATGCCTTTTTTCATTTTTACACCGATACTATCATTCACACAAAGTCTCTTTCTTACATCTTCATTACGAACGCGATCGGTGAGTGATACACCGCAGATCTTGCGCAAAGATCTCATCTCGACCGCGTTCAACTTACTTTCATGCTCTTTCCTGCATACCCAGCTCTCGCTTCCATTTAAAAGCGTTGGAGTAAGTACAGCATTATGTACGGCTAGTCGAGCCCGCTGGCTGAGATGTTTAGATTCTAGCAGCTTACCCAACGCTCCATTCACGCAATTCCCAGCAAGCACTCTTCTTTCTATGTCAGTGGTGTACCTACCAGGGGTTGAGTGATGCGAGCAAATCGGGCGGGACGTCGAAGTATCCATTTTATACGTAGTATTATTACATATTCTCTGGGACTAGACAAGTACTTTGTATTTCTTCAGTGTTCCACTAGGAGCTGCTTTATATAGTGGAAGCAACAGGACTTTATCATAAAACACTTCTGAATTGCAGGTATGGCACCATTATCACAGAGCTGATGATGTGGAGGTATCTGTGCGCGCGTCCCTGAAGAGGCTGGACATGGATTACGTAGACCTGGTGCTCATGCATTGGCCCATGTCCATCACTGTAAGTCATCATCATCACTCTTAAATGAAGTCCACGGCAGGACAAAGCCTTCCCCCAAAGACGCTCACAACAGTGTTGTGCGTTATTAGGGGGGAATATGCCATAATCGCCAAGCTTGGCAGGCGGATTGGCGATCGCAATGACGGTAGTTGTATATGGAATGGTTTGATCCATAGAGCAACATGGGCCACCGGCCGCGGCGGACTGGAGGGGAGTAGCCGTAGCGTTTATTACCGATGCAAAACAGTCTGTCATTTTTTGCGAGGAGAAATGCGTGCGACACAAACGCACACTACAAAAATCGGCTGTTACTACGAAAGTCACACCTTGACTTTAACAAAATAAAGGAACAATTTCATGCACACATTTAAACATCTAGGCGACAGGTATAGGCCTATTTGGGCTTGTACTTTGACAGAGGGGCAAGCCTGCATATGGCTACTCCCCTCCGGTGTTGCTCTATAGTTTGACCGCCATGTTTGACTTATTTAGTCAACCGAACAATGGTAGCAGTTGCATCTCGCGATACAACTACCGTTTCTCAATTTGAAAACGCAACTTTACGCCTGTAATCTCTAATGGGGTAGGCAAATGCAAATGCATGCATTCAAGCATACATGCAAATACCCACGATTTGCCGGTTAATTTTGGCCCATTACATGGATGTAAGAGGTGGCGAGCCTGTTGACATTTCCGGGCACATTATCAAACTCCATTTTTTTTTGGTTAATATCCGGTAAAACTTTAACAAATATTTTGCTGCAACCAAACCTAATCCTATTTAATGTTTATTTTGTAAATATTTTTACCCAGGTAGACGGAGTGGACGAAAAGATAGACTACTTGGAGACGTGGCGCGGGTTCGAGTCCGTGCTGAGCAAGGGCCTGGCGAAGTCCATAGGCGTCTCCAACTTCAACGTGGAACAGATGAAGAGGTTGCTGGCCAATTGTAAAGTTAGGCCTAGTGTCAATCAGATTGAGGTTTGATTTTTTATGTATGTAGGACATATCTCATCGTCATCGGAGACCGCTAGTTGAAAATTAAAATGCTTTCCGTGCTTCGGAGGGCACGTTAAGCCGTCGGCCCCGGTTGCTACCGTTAAATAGCAGTCGTTAAACCTTGTCGGAGGCCTTATGGGCAGTTTGAAAACATCCGACAGCGGGTTGGCCACTAACCCTTATCTCCACCAACCCGCATAGGAGCAGCGTGGTGGAGTAAGCTCCAGGTCTCACCCTAAAAAGGGGAGACTCGTGCCCAGCTGTAAGACGTATCAAGGGTTGCCATTATTATGCATCGTCAAGCCAAGTCCCTTATGGGGTAGGTAGAAAGTGTGGAGCCCAGATATCCCGATCCTGACACCTTCCGTGCTTTTTTATGTAAGGATGATGGGGAACAAGCATGCAGCTCACATTGATGTTAAGTGATGACTGCAGCCTATAGACATCTACATAAAAACCAGAGGTCGAAATGCAGATGCGTTGCCTCCCCTGAGACCTAAGGTGCCATGTTTCTGTGATAGTTATTACGGGGCCATACATTACCATCTAACCGGAAAACGATAGTGCTGAACACTACCATTTGGCAGCAGATATATCATGCCTTTGCCCTTGACCTCTGCTACTGGAACTCTACCACCAGAGGTCAAAATGCATTTTTACCTCTGATTCTTGTGTAGATGTCTATAGACTGGAGTCATCACACATCATCATTTTTACTGGTGGCAGAGCTCCAGTGGCGGAGCTCGCGGGCGTAGGCACCACCGCATTACCTAATATACTTGCCGCTAAATGGTAGTGTTCAGCACTATCGTGTTCCGGTCAGGTGGTAATGTACGGCCCTGTAATTCCCGGCACAGAGGCATGTCCACACCTTAGGCCTCAGTGGTAACGCATCTGCATTTTGACCTCTGATCTTTCTGTGGCGGCAGTCATCACTTAACATCAAAAACATGAAAAAATTTAAAAAAGTGGAAAAAACCACGGATTAGATAAATAAAGATCCTTATTTATCTATTCTGTGGAAAAACAGACAGATACTATTTTCTTACCTTTTTTTATATGAATGCTACAAATAGATATCCATAATTTCCAGGTGAACCTGACACTAGGTGAGAAAGAACTAGTAGACTATTGCCAGAGCCAGGGTGTAGTGATAGTGGCCCACACCCAGTTTGGCTCTATGGTGGCACACAGAGCCGCACCAGGCAGTCCTCCGCCCAGGATCGACAATCCGGCTTTGGTGGACATGGCGAAGAAGTACGGTAAAACTGTTTACCAGGTCGTCATGAGATATTTGGTAAGATTTTTCTATTCTTTTTTTATTTTTTTTATGCAATAAAAGTGGCAAACAAGCATGCAGTTCACATTGATGTTAAGTGATGGCTGCAGCCTATAGACACCCAAAAATGAAGATGCGTTGCCACTCCTGAGGCCTAAGGTGTTATACCTCTGTGCCGGATATTACAGGGCCGTATATTACCACCTGATCGGAACACGATAGTGCTGAACACTACCATTTAGCGGCAAGTATATTAAGGTAACGCGGTGGTGCCTACGCGAGCGAACTCCGTCACTGGAGCACTACTACCAGTGAAAAATAATTAAATAATACTCGTTTTTATATTATTTCGCATTAACACATGCTTGTGAAATATATTTTATTTTTAAAGAAAAATGGAAAGAAAAATTTGACTTCAGGCGAGACTCGAACTCGCGACCTACTGGGAATCTAGTCCAGCCGCTCTTCCAATTGAGCTACTGAAGTCCTGCCCGATTTGTCAAATCTTTCCTTCACATCTATTGCATTGCTTTTATGGTAGCAGCAGCGCCATCTATTACCAACTATGCTAGTTAGGCAACCGATATAATAGACTTTTCAGTTTATTGAATATCGTAAAGAAGTCGCTTTTACCCTTAATAATTGTTTTTCTTTAAAAAAAAAAAATAATACTCATTCAGTGGGAAGAATTTAATTTAAAATTCTTTCATTATTATAGTACCAACGCAAAATCGCAACCATTCCGAAATCTGTCAACAACAACAGACTCGTCGAGAACGCCTCCATCTTTGATTTTGAAATTGACAGCGCTGACTTCGCGAGCCTCGCTAAATTCGACGTCGGCTACCACACCATTCTGCCAGTATTCTGGCAGGATTACGAGAATTATCCCTTCGAAAAGGTCGAAGGCGCGAAAATGGAGATACCACTATCTTTGCGTCAATGGAAAAATGGCGCGAATCTTGACATTGACTGATTTTTATACGAATTGTGTGTTTTCTTTAATAAAATTGTGAGAATTGTTATTTATGTTTTATTTTAAGAACATGATATTCGGGGAAATAAGCTAACTTGCTAACCGCGAAATCAGTCTAAAACGATGTTAGCAGGTTAGCTCTTAGCACAGACTAATCAACCCTCATCGAAGGCTCTTAGTTACCCGACGAATATAATTAAAAGTATTTATAATATATTCAAACGAACTTGACAGTACAAAACTCGACCAATGGCATTGTAGTCCACTTATTTACCCTTCGTCAAAATCGTCAATTAAGTAGGAAAAAAGAATAAACTTGACAGCGTGAATTTTCGCAATTTAAATCCAACAAAATCAATGTGATCGCAAAATGAAACTTCAAAATTAGAAAGTGAGTTAAACAAATTAATAGGTAGGTATGATATTTCTTTTTCGATTTCTACTCGTAGATTTCATTACAAAATTTTCTAAATTTCATACCTATTTAAGTACGATAATTTTTTTTAGACTGGAACTCTAGCAAAAAAGCATCGATTATTTATTAATCGATTTATAATTTATCTATACTTTAAGAGAGGAAACATTTTTTACTGGCGGTAGAGCTCGCAGGCGTAGGCACCACCGCATTACCTAATAACTATACTTGGCGCTAAATGGTAGTGTTCAGCACTATCGTGTTCCGGTCAGGTGGTATGTACTGCCCTGTAATATCCAGCACAGAGGCATAACACCTTATAGGCCACAGGTACATATTCGGGTACTACGTCTGAACGGACCAAAAAGAATGGACCGTAGTCCATTCGGCCGTAATCAAAAAACGTCTACGTCCCAACGACCCGGTCATAAAATAATTTAAAAGTACAGTCGCATACAAGCGTAACAGTCGTATGGTTTATAAATTTTCACTACAAAATATCTACATGCTTAAAGAAGTTTTTTTTTTTTAGTATTTAATATAATAGTTGTAATGTACGTTCACAAAATCTTTAACATCTTCGTTTCTAGTTGGCACGACTTCAGGTACCTAACTCAACAATTACCCTTTCTTATCAACCAATCACAAGCAGGCAGTTTATCTGTTACGTCAGAGGAGTGGCGAAAAGAAGGTTCATAATAATATGAAATCAGTATTTTTTAGGGTTCCGTAGTAAACAAGGAACCCTTATAATTTCGCCATGTCCGTCTGTCTGTCTGTCTGTCCGTCTGCGGTTTAGCGCAAAAACTATGGGTACTAGGGACTTGAAATTTGGCACAAGTGTACACCTTAATCACGCCGACAAAGTGGTAAATAAAATAAATGGTGGTAATAAAAACATGAAAAACAAAATTATTTAGAGTACCTCCTCCCTCCCTCCTCCCTCCTCCCTACATGTTACGCGCGGATATTTTTTTAATTTTTCGTTTTCTATGTAGTGTGGGATATTGTTGGATAGGTCGTTCTAAAATGTAAGGGGTGTTCTTACATCAGATTTGGATTTAAATAACTGTTTGTGACTCAGGGCTACCGCACATATTAGACAAGACAGTCTAAAGACAGACTAACGCATCACAGAGCTTATGGCGGTGCGCACACTTCGAACAAGACGTCTAACAGACAAAAACGTCTAAACGACCGTTAGACACGACAGCGACAAGACTGACTCGATTCTGCACTCCCGAGCCCAAAGTGCTGTAACAACCAAATTTACGATTTTAAGATTATAGATATTTATTTGATATTATGTAAGCTCATTTCAAGACCAATCTACTAAATTAATTAATTTGTTGCAACGATCACTTTTTGTACTTACTTTTAATTTGTTATTTCGGCTTAGGTGACAATTCATCCGCAAATGTAACTTATCCGCGGATGAAATGTCACTCTTTACAAATAGAAGGGGTCGACTCATCCGAAGTTTTGTTGTTAATCGGAGCAGTCGCCACATACCTTTAGGTAAATTACTAGTTGTCAACTTTTTCCTCATGGGTGTCGTTTTCATGGTTCTTGAGGGTGTTGAATTCGATAGTGGTGTCAAAATGTAAATCCAAGACGGCGGCTGCATGAAGTTGTAAACTTTTTCCTCATGGGTGTCAAGCCCAACTTTTATTAAAATATTAAAAGAGTATCTCAAAAAATGTTTCTACAGGCTATCAGAATATTTTGAAAACAATGATGATTAGCTAAAATTATAAATAATATATAAATGCTTAAAAGTGAATCGGTTTGCTCTCACTGCATTAAATGGATTGCAATACCCAAATAGGGTTCATTTGTGACATTGTAACAAAAATGTAATATTATTGTAATTACCTACTGTAACAAATGAAAGCAATAAAATATTGAGTATTGAGTATTGCCGCGACTAGCAGCGGGCAGCGGGCGCGCTGTCAAACGCAGCATCATTTCACCGTTGCCTCTCGTTAAGTAAGGACGTTTCGAGAAGCTTTTTAAACAATAGTACAATGTTTGACAGTCAAACTCAAACTCAAACTCAAAAATTCATTTAATCACTTGAAATTATAGAATTTGCTTGTGATAGGTCAAATTACAAATATAAAATTAAAGCGAATAACAACTGATACGTTGATTAATATGTCAAAGTAAACAAAATAAAATAAATAATAGTCTAAAAAAACTTAATGATAAAAATAGGTATCAACAGAATGTTCCATACTTTCTTTTACAAACGGCAAGATAAGACTAAATAAAAAAATATGGGACATTCTTTGTCATTCACTGGCAGAGTTCCAAAGTCCACATTACTGAGAAAAAACCTGCCAAAACAAAACTCAGTAGGGTCTTTTCAAAATATGTTCTTTAAACCTATTTTCACAATATGACACTTATAACTATGTTTTACAATATCAAGTACAATGCACATTCATTTCACAAAATTATTGTTTAGTCTTGTGGAGCTAGACCAGCATTTGTCCAGGCATCTCTATCCTTTAGATAGTCATCGAGTCTATAGTACGCATTTTTACATTGAAAAGTTTATACTTGAAGTGAGAGAGAGACCTGCTATTTACGATGTTCAGTTGGCAGAGTATCGAAACAGAGAAATTAAAGCAAATTATTGGTTCTTAACAATAACTGCATATTCATTAGCGTACTTGCAGAAGCACCCCACAACACTATATCCATAATAAAGAATTATTTTATCGACTGAGACACTACTTACGAACGAATCTTCATCATCCCTCCCTCAGCGCGGGAAGCGCAACAGAGGGGGGGGGATGGTTCGGGGATTGAGGGAATCCTCGTACCCCGGGCCTATCTGCCCCCGAGGCGTCGGGGGCGTGGTCCTAAATGGGGGATTGTGGCACGCGGGGAAACTCACTGAATCTCTGCGATTCCGTTACGACTCGCGACGATACGCGGCGGAATTAACGCTCGTTCGTGGAGATTATCCGACGATATAAGGGTGGAATCGTCGCGATTCTCTCGCTCGTGGAGACAGCCCCTAAGGCCTCAGGAGTGGCAACGCATCTGCATTTTGACCTCTGGCCATTGGTGTCTATAGGCTGCAGTCATCACGTAACATCAATGTGAACTGCATACTTGTTTGCTACTTTTATTACATAAAAAAAAAATGGTGAGAATATCGATAGGTCTATCGATAGTATGTACACTATTGCAGATCATCAATAGTTTAACATGTTTTTTGGCTGAAATGATATCGATATCCTAACTGATTTTCTAGGTCAACTATCGATAGTTCGGGATCACTACTATCAATCAGTCTGTTGTTTTGCCGTCGTTCGATAGATGGCAGCACACGATGATAACATCAACTTGATGATAGCGCCCTCTGTCATCAAACAAGGGTACTTATTAAACCACTCTAGTACTTAAAAACGTTATAGTCGCGAATATTCTTCATATTGTTCTTGTTGCCCTGAAACAGAAAAGGGTTTTACATTATTAACAATTAACATCTTTGTACCCCGCATGGCTCCGTGGCTGGTGTAGATCGTAAGCGATCTACTCGGTTAAGCGATACGGGCGCGGTCGGGTGTGATGGGTGACCGCTAGTGGCAAATTGAAATGCGCGTTACCGTGCTTCGGAGGGGACGTTAAGCCGTCGGGCCCGGTTGCTATCGATAGATAGCAAACGTTAAACCTTGTCGGAGGCCTTGTGGGGCGGTTTGAAAACATCCGACAGCAGGTTGGCCACTAACCCGTATCTCCACCAACCCGCATCTATTTACCGTATGATTGATACGGTAAATAGATGCTAAAATACACATTTAAAAAATGCGCGAGCAAATGCAGATGCGTTACCACTCCTGAGGCCTAAGGTGTTATATTTTGGGCGTCTTTTGTCCAGCAGTGGGACGTCGTTGACTGAAGTGACTGACACAATATGTTTACCTGATGAATTTAGCCTCTGCCGGAGAACAAGCTCTGCTAAGTCAGCTTTTGCTTTGGCTTCTCTGAGCTGCTCTCTCAAGATGTCCATCTCAATATTGTGTTTCTCCGTTGCCCATAGCAACCTGTCATCATATTCATTTTCCCAAATGTTATTTTTAGTCCTTCGAGCTGTAGGGGGAGACTGGAAGGGGGGTGAAGTTGTTCCATGTAAGGATGTAGGAGGTACAGGGAAAATTGATTTTTCGAAGGATGGTTTAGAATTTGGATGGACTTGGTTGAGTGTGGGTGGTTCAGTTATGGGTACAACTGTGTCGTCAGTTTCCACTTTTATGGTTACTTCTGGATTGATTGCTGCAAAAAAAAACAAATTCTATGTAATAATTTAATATACGTTTTTTTAAAGAAAAATGGAAAGAAAAATTTTACTTCAGGCGAGACTCGAATTCGCGGCCACTGGGAATCTAGTCCAGCCACTCTGAGCTACCGAAGTCCTGCCCGATTTGTCAAATCTTTCCTTCACATTTATTGCATTGCCTTATGGTGGCAGTAGCGCCATCTATTGCCACACAATGCTAGTTAGACAATCGATACAACAAACTTTGCAGTTTATTAAATATCGTAAAGAAGTCGCTTTTACCCTTTAAATTTTTTTATATTATTTCGCATTAACACAGGCTTGTGAAATATATTTTTAAAGAAAAAATGACTTCAGGCGAGACTCGAAAAGCGGTGGCATCATTGAATGGGTGGCATACAAGCATGCAGTTCACATTGATGTTAAGTGATGACTGCAGATGATGATGATGATCTGCATTTTGTCCTCTGGACTTTGTGTGGGTGTCTATAGGCCATCACTTAATATCAATGTGAGCTGCATGATAGCATGCCACTTGCCACCTTTGTAACATAAAAAAATGTATTGTGATATTTGATTACGAATTATTAAGAATTGAAAGGATTATATTAGTAAAACTACTATAAATAAAATAAGATAGCTAAGACTGGTGGTAGAGCTCTAGTGACGGAGCTCGCGGGCGTAGGCAACACCGCATTACCTAATATACTTGCCGCTAAATGGTAATGTTCAGCACTATCGTGTTCCGGTCAGGTGGTAATGTATGGCCTTGTAATTTCCGGCACAGAGGCATAACACCTTAAGACCTCAGGAGTGGTAAAGCATCTGCATTTTGACCTTAGTCTTTGTGTGGGTGTCTATAGGCTGCAGTCATCACTTAACATCAGTGTGAACTGCATGCTTGTTTGCTACTTTCATTACATAAAAAAATGTTGTTATTGGGGTATTGGTTATCATCAATAGAGACAGTGGTTCACGGGGAAGGTTTGTGTACCTACTTAATTAGTTAATAATAAAATAATAATGGCAACCCATTATACGTCCCACTGCTGGGCACGAGTCTCTCCCCTTTTTGGGGGGAGGCCTGGAGCTTACTCCACCACGCTGCTCCAATGCGGATTGGTGGAGGGGGTGTGGGTTAGTGGCCAACCCACTGTCGGATGTTTCCAAACCGCCCATAAGGCCTCCGACAAGGTTTAACGACTGCTCTCCATCGATAGCAACCGGGACCGACGGCTTAACGTGCCCTCCGAAGCACGGAAACGCGCATTTAATTTGCCACTAGCGGTCACCCATCACACTACCCGACCGCGCCCGTAGTGCTTAACCGAGCAGATCGCTTACGATCTACACCAGCCGCTGGGCCATGCGCGTTTATGTTAATTAGTTAGTTTTGTGTAAATTGATGGGAATATAACCAGTGCCGGATTATCCATATAGCAGGAGGCAGCAAATGCTACGGGCCCCGCGCATGGGGAGGCCCCGCGCGTGTGCCCAAAATAAAACACAAATATGGAAAATATGTAGGTAATACACCTCAGCTATTCTCAAAGTGAGCGTTGGCCACACTGTAATATTATTGTATGTTGTAAGTTGGCATTACCCCAATACTTACAGGGGGAATCCCCATAAGTTTATTGTTTTCGATTCCTTTTCGTAAATGTTCTGTTTTATTTACATCCTACATTTCAGTAGGCAATGTAACTCTAGGGCCCCATGGTCACATTTGCTACGGGCCCCGCACCGGCTCTATCCGGCCCTGAATATAACGATAAATGTTGGAGGTGTCGGAAAAAATGAACCCACCTACGATAAATAAGTAGGTAGGTACCTTCAATAGTGTCCGAATCTATTGCTGCTTCTCTGCCAACAAGTCCTGGAGCTGACGCAGCAGGGTCAATGTGGACGTCGAATATAGAAGACCCTCCGCCAGCCATTCTATCTTGGCGCTCTTTAGTGCGAGCCTCTCGCAGACGTTGCTTTATGTTTATCCATAATCTACGCAGTTGCTTTTTTGAAGCCTGGAAAAAAGAAAGAAATCATTTTAAAAAAACAACAGATTGCACTCCAGGACTGCTGGCAGAAGTAAAAAATGCATTTATGACATTTTGGAATGGTTAAGGAATAATTTTGCATGAATTGCTTTAATCTGAACTAATATTATAAAGAGGTAATATTTTTTTGTTTGTTTGTAATGAATAGGCTCAATAACTACTGAACCGATTTTAAAAATTATTTCACCATTATGAATGTACATTTTAATAAAAAAAAAAAAAATTTTTTAAAGTAGCATAGGCTATATTTTATTTTGAAAAAATTAGGGATCCTTGCAAAAACTTCAATAACATAAACCACCGTCGATAAAAATCACTATTGAAATACCTTAAATCGCGTGTGCTGCTATCTATTGATGACGGAGCAAAATAATGTACTACGATTTTGTAGACCACATTATTATGTACAGAAAAGTCCGCGGTAGGGTATATCTAAGTATTATAGTTGCGCCAATATAAAAACTTTTATAGTTTAACAAACTATTTAAATCTGCAACGAAAATAAGATGTCGATATTCATACCATGGTATTTATACTTATCTAAATACTTTTTATTTATCAGTAGTTCAATACCTTTACATTGCTATTTAAATTATTTTAATCGGACACTGCATTCAAAAGATATAGCGAGTTTAAAAATTTGGGTATCTTAAAAATAACTAAGCGCTTCTCCGCTTGATTGAGCGTAGCTGAAGTGCGCATGTGCGTGCAATGTCCACATGTGTGCAATGTGTACTTACCAAGGGGTAAGTACACATTGCACTTTTACACCTATGTAGCACTGAATATTGTGCTTATATCTATATATATAATAAATATAACACAACAACACGTAAACAAAACGTAACCGGCGAATCGTGGGGGTTTGCATATATGCTTGAATTCATGCCTCCACCTCTGCCTACCCCTTCGGGGATAACAAGTGTGAAGTTACGTTTTAATACAATGAAATGCCTACTTTAGTGATTTTGGCTCGGCACCGACTTCAAACCTATTAGTAAATAGCACATATAAATAATAGGTAGTATATAATTACAATTAAATCATTATTATTTTTTACTTTTCAGTTTTGAAGTCGGTTTTTCTTAACGTAGTTATATTTATTTAATACTTTTTAGTTTATTGCTGCATTGTCAATTAGATTAATGTTCACATCTGTTAAATTT
The DNA here is from genome assembly GCA_036365455.1 of Macrosoma leucophasiata. NCBI lineage: Eukaryota > Metazoa > Arthropoda > Insecta > Lepidoptera > Hedylidae > Macrosoma > Macrosoma leucophasiata. The sequence goes on from JAWQUS010000015.1 coordinate 8,398,224, forward strand.
GTAAAATCTGACTCTTTTAGCTTCGTGAAAATTAGATACCTAATTTAAATTGTTTAGGTGTGTCGATATAAAAATAATTACACGACTATACGAAATCAATGAAAAAATTTTATCCACGAAGGAGTAAATAAGCTGTGTTGTGTCCAGTGTTACAAACTCCAAAATCGAGTGGGTGGTAGAAATCTTCTAAAATTACGGTAGATTTTCCAAAATTATGTGGTACCTATAATTTGAAATACGGTAAAATTACCGTGTTTATTTCTTTCTTTGTGGCGTTTCATTACACTACTTTCGGCACTGAAACTATTGTCAATATTATTATGAAAATGCCTTAATTATATTATCTTATACTATCTATACTTTAACCGACTTCGAAAAAAAGAGGAGGTTCTCAATTCGTCCGGATCTTTTTTTTTTAATGGCTGTAGAGGAGCCATGTTGGTACCCATTCTTATGGCACATATTATTGTCAGTCTTTGCTATAAATTGTTCTGCTTTTTGTTTTTTATAGAGGGGCAGCTGCCCCCCTTCTGCCACCCCACGGTGATGGACGTCCAAGATTATCACTGTCCATTTTTTAAACTAAAACTTCAGATAACACAAGAGATGCCAAAATAAAGTATGTACTATCAAGTGAAATAAAAATGAAATGAACACAGCGAATTATAAAGTTACCGAGTAATTATCTAAATTAAAATACACACTACTTCTACCAAACTTGTTCGGATAATATCTCTCATCTCCCATCAAGTTCTCCCTAGGTTATATAGTGGTGGGGAATACAGTGTTCCGCTAGATTATCGAGAATACCCTATTGTAATATTACTTATACACCTAAAACATGTATGTAGGTAGATATACCCAACTACATAATATATTTCAGTTTTGTTAATATCGTTTATCCAAATGTTTATTAATCTCATACCTTTTACAAATTACGGTGTTTTTACCGTGTTTTTTGATACCGTAGTTGTAAACGTACGGTAGGTGGTAGATCTTTGCTAATTACGGTCTTTTTACCGTAATTACGGTGCAGTTGGCAACACTGGCTGTGTCGTCGATGAGTAAATGTGTCATTGTCACTTGCTGTCATCTTGTTGTCATGCGCAATAGGACTATTGCGCAATAGCGCAATAGCGCGCGGAGGAATAGCTGAGGGAGTGAAAAAAATATACCCAAAAACAAAAAAACTAAAAAAAAACATCATAAAACAAAGAAAAGGGTTAAAAAGCTAAAAAAAAAGGAGAAAAAACAAAACAAAAAAAAAAAAGTGTATGAAGCCTCCTTCAGCGAGTTCCTCTGCGTGCCAGCATCTCCAGTTAAGGACCACGCCCCCGACGTCTCGGGGGCAGATAGGCCCGGGGAAGGAGGACATTCCTCGACCCCCGAACCATCCCCCCCTTTTGTTGCGCTTCACGCGCGGAGGGAGGGATGATGAATAAACAGTCAGCAATAGGACTATCTAGGACGTCAGTGGATTCAAGTATAGTGATCTGTGGATTCAACGCACTGTATGACAACTCGCCGTCTATTCTTATTCCTTTAGTCTGAGGTGAAAGTAAGTAAAAAAATGCTCATAAAATAAAAACTAATCTGCCTACCTGTGTCAATTTTTTATGGGACCAATTCGAAACTATTCCGCATCAAACAAAAGAGAATTACGTAAATCGGTTCAGAAATCTCGGCGAAATTCGCGTACATACATAAAAAAAAATATATAGCGGCCGATTTGAGAACCTTCTCGTTTTTTGAACTCGGTTAAAAATCAATTGCTGTTCGTTAGTCTCGCTCAAACTCGAGAACGGCTGGACCGATTTGGCTAATTTTGGTTTTGAATGATTTTTGGAAGTCCAGGGAAGGTTTAAAAGGTAAGAAAATGTGAAGAAGTTGAAGGGAAATAGTAAAAACCACAATTTCATTATCCATACAAATAGCTCGTATCTATCAAACCTTTGACAAATTATTTCATTGTGAGGCAAAGCGAAGTTTACCGGGTCAGCTAGTTATCAGGATAAAGTGGTAAAATATGTACAATATTAATTTATTGCTTTTTACTTTCACTGGTGGTAGAGCTCGACGGAGCTCGCGGCGTAGGCACCACCACATTACTTGCCGCTAAATGGTAGCGTTCAGCACTATCACAGCCCTGTAATTTCCGGAACAGAGGGATAACACCTTAGACCTCAGGAGTGGTAACGCATCTGCATTTTAACCTTGGTCTTTGTGTAAGTGTCTATAGGCTGCAGTCATCACTTAACATCAATGTGAACTGCAAGCTTGTTTGCCGCTTCCATTAAAAAAAAGCGTTATCATAATTAAACAAACAACATGACAATTTGTATTACATTAAAATTCTCTCTCCTTAAAAATATTTTTAAAAAAATTACATAAAAAAAAAATAAACAAAAACGGTTTAAAAAACAGAAACAAAATTATTACAAAAGAAAAAAAAAATGGCCCCCCTTCAGAGTTTCCCTGCGTGCCACCATCCCCACAATTCGACCACGCCCCCGACGCTTCGGGAGCAGATAGGCCCGGGGAAGGAGGGTTGCACCTCGACCCCCGAACCATCCCCTGCCTCTGTTACGCTTCACGTGTGGAGGGAGGGATGATGATTATTAGTAGTCCCTCTCTCCACCCTCTTAAAGTAAAGTATCCTCAGTAAAGTATGATTTTTGACAGTTCTTATATATGACTATATTTCTTATATATATTATAACTGGATCTTAGCGTACTTTACTGAAAGTAGTCACAGTGCGGTCTGTGATCTTCACCCTTAGATACTATTTACAAGACGGATGGATTTTAACATTCAGGGGCGGATTTCCCTATAGGCCGAGTAGGCCCGGGTCTAGGGCGGCAAAATTTAGGGGGCGGCAAAACTTGGTCGTTTTTTTTTAAGTAAATTCTCAAAAATGTGTCCTTAAAGCAAACAATTTACAAGTATGGCAATTACGATTATTAGAAGAATTAATTCACAAATCACTTACTACAGTTTTTTTAAAAATTGTTATTTAAATTCTATAGTTTACAAAAATTTATTAATAAACTCTGATACACAAGACACAATAAATTAAATTTACTTTCAATTAAATTATCTAATTTTTTATGCTTTACAGCAGAGGAGGCAATCTTTCATAGGCCTAGGGCAGCCACCGTATCAAATCTGCCCCTGTTAACATTGACTTACCTTTTTTGTTTTATATTATTTTGCATTAACACATGCTTGTGATATATATTTTAAAAGAAAAATGGAAAGAAAAATTTGACTTCAGGCGAGACTCGAACTCACGGCCACTGGGAATCTAGTTCAGTCGCTCTTCCAACTGAGCTACCGAAGTCCTGCCCGACTTGTCAAATTTTTCCTTCACATTTATTGCATTGCCTTGTGGTGGCATCAGCGCCATCTATTTCCATACTATACTAGTTAGGCATTGACTTACCTTGCTTGTCAAAAGGGGACTTGCATTAAATTCTTCAGTGAGACGGGCCCAAGCGTCATTTTTGATTCGGAGTGTAGCTCCATCGTTATTTTTATTCTCAATAACACTACTATATTTTTTTAATATTTGTATGAACACTTTTTTTTCCATGTGGGTGAAAACGTGTTTCTTAGTTTCCATCGTAACCAAAATGGACAGAAACAATTATTTTGATTAAATAAAGAAAACTTGCAGTATATTGGTTATAAGTCGAAGTTGTTTTTGATTCTGTAATTCAGTAAAATTCAGAAATATTTAATAAGTAACTAATAAGTTTTTAACTGGTGGTAGAGTTCCAGTGACGGAGCTCGCGGGCGTAGGCACCACCGCATTACCTAATATACTTGCCGCTAAATGGTCGTGTTCAGCACTACCGTGTTCCAGTCAGGTGGTAATGTACGGCCCTGAAATTTCCGGCACAGAGGCATAACACCTTAGGCCTCAGGAGTGGTAATCCATCCGAATTTTGACCTTGGTCTTTGTGTGAGTGTTTATAAAAGCAACGAGTTTGACACAAAGACACCAAGAAGCACCAAGACACCAAACAGCCGGTTCTATTTTTAACGTAACTTCACGCCTGTAATCCCCGAAGGGGTAGGCAGAGGTAAATGCATGCATTCAAGCATATATGCAAACACCCACGACTTGCCGGTTACGTTGTCTGGGCACATTACCAAACTCCGAGGTACTGGGAAACTAACAGAAAACGGAAAAATCCCAATAGAACCAGAGATATAGGATTTTAAACCGTTATCTCTGATAGTCCCCAACCCGGTAATCGAACCTAGGACCCCCAGCATAGTAGTAGTGGCCTGCTATCACTACGCTACCGAGGCAGTTAAAGTTGAGTTCTATTTTTAAGTTGAATTAACCGCATGATAACTGACGCTCTATGGTTTGTTTCCAACTCTCAATTACACAGAGATCTGAAGATACCAACAGTGAAAGAGGAAATTCTTCATAAATTAAAGTCGTACTCTCGTTCATGGAGAAACATCCCAACGAACATGCTTACAGATTGATGAAGCAAATTCACATCTTTAAACGCTTAAAAAGCTTCTCCCATCGTAAAAAAGAACTTCCTGAAGAGTCTACTTTGTATATGGATGTGCCACTGGACGTATACCATGCATGTCTATATTGAAATGTCTAACCATCAGCTAAATGCCCAAATGAGGCAGATTGCAATAATAAAAAAGATTAAAAAAAATAATTATTAACAGATATTTAGATACCATACCCAGCAAGAAATATTGCACAAAAAGCCTATGAATGAGATGATCGGCTTGTTTCGACTTCATAGACTGTTATCTCTCATGCTCACTGCCCACGTAAGTACTGTAATGTGGCTAAAACTTGTAAAAATTTTTTATGTACTGGAAATGGCATACAAACATGCAGCTCACATTGATGTTAAGTGATGACTGCAGCCTATGAACACCCACCCAAAGACCAAGGTCAAAATGCAGATTCTTTACCACTCCTGAGGCCTAAGGTGTTATGCCTCTGTGCAGGAAATTACAGGGCTGTACATTACCACCTGACCGGAACACGATAGTGCTAAACACTACCATTTAGCGCCAAGTATATTAGGTAATGCGGTGGTGACTACGCCCCCGAGCTCCGTCACTAGAGCTCTACCACCAGTAAATAGGCTGCAGACACCACTGAACATCAATGTGAACTGCATACATTGTTTGCCACCTTTACCTTAAAAAAAGGTGCTTTAGCATCCTTGCCGTACGTGTTTTTCTCGGTTCATTCATGGAATTCATTCCAATTCCATCTTCAGGATAGATGTGTGACAATAGTATGGATTGACGCTTGAAGAGAGCTAGGTCGCTTTCTATTTACCGGCGTCTCCTCGGGATTAGGGGAGTTTGGAGCTTATCCACCTCCATCGTAGTTAAAACAATGGGTGAAAATATACATTCAACAATACCTGCTTACATAAACTAAACGGAGATTCAGTTAGGTACTACTAATTTATTTATTGTTTAAAGACTTTTATGCCACACATATAACGCGAATAAAGCTATAAAATATTTTAATTGCAGTGAAATATTAGATTGATTCAAACTGTAAAAAGATAACAAACAGAAGGAGTGAAGGAGATTTTGAAAAGTTTGAACTTCTGACATGTTTGACAAGTGTTTGACAACACCACATCAACAAAGGCTACAAACTTAACATTATGTGTTAACACACAGCGTTGAGATGAAGATGCTGTTATGAACTTGCCTATATTTTACTTATCTGTGGTTAAAACTTACCAAATTGTCTCTTGTTTTATACCTTTCTCTTTCTTGCACCAGCAACTACACCAGCTAGTGTCCCTTTCCCGGACATCTGTCATTCTGACCACATAGCGTTTGTGAATTTTGCCGGTTAGACATCGCAGAATTGTTCAGAAAAGTTTAAAAATTAAATATGTGTGGAAATACAGTGAAATACAGTATTAAATTAACACGCAGCGTTATTTCGCATACGTGTCGCGTTTTACTTTACAGTTACTAAGTGAAACTATAGACATGAGGCGAAAATCGAAAATAGGTATATCTTCGAGGGTGAAGCCATGAAGCATATAGTTATCGACACACCCTCGATAATAAGTTACCATAGAAGACGGAGTTTGTATTCAATTCAATGCACCTCCTCGCGATAAAAATTGAACCCCAAAGAGTTTCTTGTGGTAAATATTAAAATACTGATTACCTTACAGTCTGGACTTCAATCAGAGTTAAACTTAGTTTGGAAGGTTGGGGTAATGTGTAATGTTACCTAAATTAAGCCCATTCGTTTATGAGTATCTACTCTTTAGTGACATACTAAAAAGCTATTAGATAAAATGATACTATTTTGCTATTCATATATAGAACTCAATTGCAAAAATCTTTATTGGAAGGTTTTGTATACAAATTAGAATAATAGGAATGGCAACTGGTTTAGCCGTTGCCGTTAAAGATAATAATAAGGTTTCTAAACAAAAATCAAACCACTGTTACATCTCAGGTGTTAGAAACCTTTAGAAATGTATATATCTTGTGATTGAGACATAGGATTATCCTATAACTGGTCATCAGCAGAATCAGATATTATGTCTGATGATATTGTCATAATAAGTTTTTCACATTTACCTGCAGATGACCTGATAATTGGATGATTTATTCTGTAACCATTTTGGTAAATTGAGAATATTGATCCGACAAGTGCTGTTGTGCACTCAAACAAAACAATCAGTGGATAAAATTTAACTTTACTAAACTTTACAAACTACTATTACTAGACATTATTATATATATTTTAAGGGGAGAAGAAAGTACTTGACAGGACCTTAAATTGCAGTTTGAGTTTGTTAGGATTATGATTCAACTTAGTATTGAATTATATATCGGACTTATATTCTAATCTGTGGATGCAGACTAAGGAGTTCAGATAGCCCTCGCGGAGAGGTACGTCTCAAAATACACCAAACTTCAAACATTTAAACAAAAATAAATATACTTATTCCAGTAGTAAAGTGAAGGTGACCTAATAAGATACCAATATGAGGGATATTGGTAGCATGATTAGGCAGCACGAGAAATTCTTATTGTTCTTGAACCTTATGGGGTCCATCTGCTGCTTAAGGGAGTCGGGATGATTAATGCATCCAACTCACCATTATCTCATCCTAGATGTTGCAAATGAGAATTGAAGAGTTCAAAATGACGTGTACCTCTTGAGGAATTAGACCTCACAATAAAACAATCCTCCTAGAGGAAATGTACTCATTAAAACTGCATTTACAGTTTAAAACAATCTACAGATTGTAGTCCGACAGCAGGACAGTAGTAGCAGGTAAGTATCTTCACACCAAGTCTCTTATGGGGTAAGCAGTACGTTAGTAATAAACTACGAAATAAAGTGAAGATGCTTGCCCTTGTATTGTTATTATTAAATTAACAATTGTTATCCAGATACCTACTCTACTTTATAGAGATATTTCAGATAGCACTCCAGAAAGGTTCTACATGGTCCCAGACGATCACTCGGTAGGGGTCCAGAAACCAGACTGGCACCCTTTGCCCCACGCCCTTGAGGTAGTGTTTAAAGTTGGGGCAACACCTCCCTTACGCCCGCCTGTACGGCGTGTCGCGGTATGCGAAACTAACAGCTTTTGTAAAAAATTACAAAACCTTACAACAACCCTGGATATTCCTCTACACGTTTAGGGTTATGGGTTTAAAGTCTTAGATGAGCTAGTGCTCATATAATTTACTAAGACAGCGTAAAAGGAACATTGGTATGTTATAATACCACGGGAGTGATCATTTTTGCCTGTCCAATCTGCACCTGAAAGAAAGCCTTGGTGGGGGGTGCGAAGTAACAACCTGCGGAAGGTCGGTTATATAGATTGGGTTACAGTACAGGCAAGAGCCCCCTTACGACATAAGTCTTCTTGCCCGGTGAGGGAGGAGGGGAGGCATATACAGCAATGAGCAACTCCATTGACTCTTGTACTAGAGCCGGGATAACTCAACCTGTGGCCGCTTACAGACCACCGAGCCTCTATTCGTACTAGGTACATTAATTTCCACCCAGGGAAGACAACATACTTTCACTCTATATAGGCACTTAGAATGAATGATTTCACCAGTGAATCGTTATAGACTGAACTCAATTTTCTCAATTAAATTTTTAAATAAAAGTTGTTTCTGGAGCTAAGACGTTAGTCTTAAAACACAATGTATCAAAAAATATACTTTTAAGTCATAAAATATTTCTTAAAAGTTATCATTAATCATTAATTAAAATAAGTATGTAGACCAACAATTTAAATTTTGTTTGATTCAGGGCCTCCAAGTTAGTCTGTAACAAAAATCTGATTTATAATTTGATGAGTTTAAAATGCAAATTGTTTAGGCAAAGTTTGAGCTGGATATAACAGATAAAATAAAAATAACATCTATTTATTTTCTGTCTGGCTAACAGTGGCCAGCTTGGAAGGCCGTGTCGACTAGTTGAGTAAAAGGCAACCTTAAATCCTAGACATAAGAAATTAAGGAGTGCAATAATTACTTAAGTGTTAGTTATTACCAGTTCCAAGGGACAAATAAATCCTCAAATGTCATTATATACTTTACTATTTATCTCAGAGATAAGTTAAGTCTTTTGCTAATATTACTTAATTCCAAAGTTATTTCGGAAATTAAGTGGATGTTCGGAAATTGGGGGTAGTTACTATTTTACCTAGCTTTAACTTCATTAGTAATGGAAAAATTAGGAGAACAGTATCTGTTATAGTTTCTGACCTAGGACCTTGCGAAACTTATGTTCTTAAGATTTAATTTTAACAGTATCCTAATTCATCATAGCATTTGTATTTATCACCAGCAGATAACAAACAAGTCTTCATCTCAACGCTGTGTGTTTTATGAAAACACATAATAGAACTGTTTTGCATTACAACAAAACAGAAATTATGTGTTGATTAAAACACACAGCGTTGCAGCAAGGTGCTTGCTGGTGAGAAGAAAACTATGCCGTCAGAATGACAGATGTCCGGTAAAGGGACATTAAAACTGGTATAGTTGCTGGTGCAAGAAAGAGACAGGTATAAAGCAAGAGACAATTTGGTAAGTTTTAACCACAGATAAGTAAAATATAGGCAAGTTCATAACAGCTTCTTCATCTCAACGCTGTGTGTTTTAATCAACACATCATTTCTCTTTTGTTGTAATACAAAACAATTCTATTATCAACAAAAAACCACAGGCCAAAAACAAACACTTTTTTTATGTACTTATGTTTCGACTCTGGATTTTGTCCCTACATGCCTTTTTTCTTCCTACCACTTCTTTCAAGTTATTTTTTCTAACTTTTAATGACAATCTACGTGGATGATGATAATGTGGACCAAGTAAAGTGATGGGGACTTTACTAAGAGTCTTTAAGTTGCTTCGTGATAAAAATCCCATCATTTTTAATTAAAAAAGCACGACTTACATACACATGTTTTGAAAATAATATCATGCTGCGACACGGTTCTTTCACGGGTTCCTACCTACCTATACCTACCTAGCCGAAAATAAATTACCTCCTACCCATCGACGACACAACACAGCTTTGGTTCCATCGTCAATGCTCCTTCCTAACCTAACGAACTTTTTACAAGTTTAGCATAGAGGTAGCAATTGAGCATGTCATACATTTCGTGATTATAAAGTATTCATTAATTCAATATTAACTTAGATAATCATTGTTTCACTGTTTCATACATAGAGTGTCATAGACTGTTTCAGACATAGAGTGTCATAGAGAGGTATAATAGTTTAATTGGTATAACATTTACTCTTTATTCTAATTTACTCTTTGGTAATTTAGGTAGTTTGGCACGCAAAAGAAACTGAAAAAAGGGAAAAATAAATTAAAGTTATAGACCGTAGTAAGACTAGTAAGTGTAGACATGCTCAAAGCATCACTATTAGAAGTAATGTGATGCCGTGATGCAAAATTAGTTTTTCGGTCGGGTGATATTACATGGGCGATGGTTGGTATTTTCTACGTACTACGCACACAGGTGCGCGTGTTGTTAAAGGAGTTTGGACATCGATTTATTTTTAATTGTTTTTTAAAAATAGAATGTCATTGTCATATAAATTTTTGTTAGAATTTTTACGTCTTAGTTACGAATAAATCGATCCTACGAAAATTAATAAATAATTATTTTTCATTAAAACACGAACCTCACACACTGATTGATGTCTGTGTAATAGAGACCAAATAAAGTGTTTGTATGGAATTTTTGCGGAGTGTCCGCGGTGTGACTATACTATAATATAGTGTTGATAGCAGGTTCGTGACCTCACAGCACGAGTGGGCTCGATTGCCGGGTCGGGGGCTATCAGAAAAGGGGTTGCAATCACTAGTGGTCGAGCTCCAGAGACGGAGCTCGCGGGCGTAGGTTCCACCGCATTACCGAATAGGTAGGTATACTTGCCGCTAAATGGTAGTGTTCATCACTGTCGTGTACGGCCCTGTAATTTCCGGCACAGTAAAGAAGGAAGTTACTCCTTATTACATCAGCTATCTGCCAGTAAAAGTCTCGTCAAAATCGGGCCAGCCATTCCCAAGATTAGCCCCGCCAAACAGACAGACAGACAGAAAGACAGACAAAAATTGTAAAAAATGCTGTTTTGGTATACCTATGTACCGTGTATACATATGCATATGCAGTAAAAAGCGGTTATTTCATATTACAAACAGACCCTCCAATTTTATTTATTTATATAGATTAATGGATGTGATTAGTGAAAACTTATATGTAACTGTTTTGTTACAGTGTTCGGAATTGTAATAATGATTTTGTTCCGTATTTTGTGGTCATTTGCCTCTATGCCAGAAAAAAAACCAAATACATAAAACCGAATCCCGTTTTAACGGGATTCTATAAGATCGACATCTACATAACAACACTAGTTAACTAAGCTTGTTGTTGTGAAATAAATAACTAGTTGACGTTGTCCATTCGATCAGCCAACATGTATTTATTGTGTTTTATATTATCAACGTTAATTTTAAATGGGGTAAGCATTTTTTACCTATTTCCTTATTTAGATTCTCAGTAGCGGACTAAGGAGAGGGGGGAGGGGGGGGGGGGGACAAGGCGGTCCGTCATGGACCTCCCCGGTTCTGAAGGTCTCTAAAGTTCGAGACTTGTAGAGCTTTTTTTTTGCTCGCGCGTTCATTGATGTGTATTTTAGACGGGGGTGTTACTACCGTCGTATCAATTATCAATCCCTCGGACTGCGGGGGGCTCCAATATGTGTGTTTTTGTATGTAATGAAAGCGGCAAACAAGCATGCAGTTCACAATGATCTTAAGTGATGACTGCAGCGCTTATAGACACTCACACAAAGACCAAGGTCAAAATGCAGTTACCACTCCTGAGGCCTAGGGTATTCCGCCTCTGTGCCGGAAATTACATGGCCGTATACTTATCAAACCTTTGTACATTTTTTAATGTTTTTTTTATTTTTTTCTTGATACGAACTTTACATGTTGAACGAATACCTGCATCAGCACAAACCTCTTCAGGCTTTTTGATGTAGTTCAAATTGTACAATAATTTTAAGTATGTTTATATACGTAACTTCACGCCTGTAATCCCCGAAGGGGTAGGCAGAGGTAAATGCATGCATTCAAGCATACATGCAAACACCCACGATTCGCCGGTTACGTTTTTGGCCCATGTAACAAGTGGCGAGCCTGTGGACATCTCCGGGCACATTACCAAACTTCAAGGTACTGGGAAATTTCCAGAAAATGGAAAAATCCCAATAGAACCAGAGATAATGGACTTTACACCATCATCTTTGATAACCCCCTACCCGGGAATCGAACCCAGGACCTCAGCGTAGTAGTAGTGGCCTGCTACCACTAGGCTACCGAGGCAGTTTAAAAAAAAAATGTTTATATAAATGAAAAAAAATAAATCTGAGGCAATACGAAGTTTGCCGGGGCAGCTAGTTTACTATTATTATACTTATTGAAGTATTGCTACAACAATTATTATTAACCTTCACTGCAATAAGGACACGCGGAACCTAAACTCCAACGACTTTATTATGCATTCTTGTTACAATTTGTAACTCCAACACGGATATTGTTCGGTGTGGAAACGTGTTTAATATTTTTTGCAAACTTTTATTTTGTCAAAGGGTTCAATGTCGTATAATTATATACTACTAGCTGTGCCCCTGGCTTCGTTCGCATGGAATAGTGACTTTGGCACACCGCGGACACTCCGCCAAAATTCCATACAAACGCTTAATTTGGTCTCTATTACACAGTCATCAATCAGTGACGTGTATTTACACGTCTATCTGTTTACGTAGCACTTAAAGAATACCAAACGTCTCCCATAAGAGGGGAGAAGGTTGGGTGAGGCAGGGAAATCGGGCGGGACGTCGAAGTGCCCATGAGCTTCTATACGTAATATTATTACATATTCTCTGACTGGGCAGCATTTTTTGTACCTATAATATAACTTTTGGTTAATTTTGGATCATACGAAAACACTTACCTATAGCTAAAAAAATCCGGCTGAATTAAATACTTCTCTGTACACGATATTAGACTAACGTCACCAAAGCCACCAATGCCACCAACGGAAAAATATTTAATGTACAGACACTCGATTCCCTTGAATCGACTGGTGGCTGGGAGTCATGAAGGATTTATAGAGCTTAAGGAGGTAAATGTCGTTTTTTTTTGCTCGTGCGTTCTTCTTGATGTGTATAAAATATATCTACCATAATTACGTACGGCCCTGTAATTTCCGGCACAGAGGCATTACATCTTAGGCTACAGGGGTGGCAACGCATCTGCATTTTTACCTTGGTCTTTGGTCTTTGTGTGGGTGTCTATAGGCTGCAGTCATGATGCAGGGGGGGAAGGCATAAAAAAAAATATAACTTAAGCACAAGCCGCAATTGGAAATCTATTGACCACACTAATACAGTATTTATCCTTATCAAATGAAATGCATTTCACTGCATGCACATGACTATAATGTACTACACCATATAACATAGAGCAACACCGGATACCGGCCGCGACGGACCGGAGGCAAAGAATATGTAATAATACTACGTATAGAATGGACATTTCGACGTCCCGCCCGATTTGCCCGCATCACTCAACCGCTTCCCCTCTTATGGGCGACGGTTGGTGTTTTGTACGTGCTACGCACACAGGTGCGCGTGTTTTTTTTATGTTTTGGAAGTAGCAAACAAGCATGCAGATCACATTGATGTTAAGTAATGACTGCAGCCTATAGACAGCCACACAAAGACCGAGGTCAAAATGCAGATGCGTTACCACTCCTGAGGCCTAAGGTGTTATGCCTCTATGCCGGAAATTACACCTGACTGGATGGATTACATTACCACCTGACCGGAACAAGCAAGTATATTAGGTAATGCGGTGGTGCCTACGCCCACGAGCTCCGTCACTGGAGCTCTAACACCAGTGAGAAAAAAACTTGTGTAAATACACGTCACTGATTGATGTCTGTGTAATAGAAACCAAATTAAGCGTTTGTATGGAATTCTGGCGGAGTGTCCGCGGTGTGCCGGAGGGGAGACCGATGCAAGACAGTCTGCCGTTTTTTGCGGGGGAAATGCGTGTGACAAACTACAAAAATCGTCTATTACTACGAAACTCACACCTGTACTTTAACAAAATACCTACATTTACAATTTCACGCGCACATTAAAACATCTAGGCGACAGGCATAGGTCCAATTGGGCTTGTATTTTGACAGAGGGTAAAACTGCCTTAGCTACTCCCCTTAAAATAGCGCATGGGAAAATAAATTTATTTCTTTATAGGTTAGGATCCCACTGCAGAATCATTTCGTTCATCCAGATATGCTGCAAACCTAATTTTAACGCATTTATAATCTAGAGAATTGTAAATCAAAAAATCTATCAAAAAATTACCGCAAGTAGGTATATTTTGTTTTTTTTTCTAATCTGAATGAACGAAATGATTCTGCGGTGGGATCCTAACCTATTAGTTGCACCCACGATGGGATGCGGTGGGTAGTTGCACCCACGACGGGATTTTGGATTTATTGATTTTGAATGGGATTTTTTTTTGTAAGGCAAAGGCTTTGAAATTCATTGTGTGGCAGAATGAGCGACGTTCACCGGGTCAGCTAATAATATTATAAAACATTTTTTTTTATAAATACAAGGTTATGATTACTTACTTTAATAATAATATAATTTAATACACTTAATTTAATACGGAAAAACATGTTTACTTTTTTAGTATCAATTAACATAATATTAGATTCTATCAATCATTATATAATATTATGAGACGATTTTGGTTTAAAAGTGAAAACAAATCTTTCTGAGGAAGTCGAATGAAAACAATGTACTTACCTAGGTATATATATATATATTTTTTTTTTTGTAATGGAAGTGTCAAACAAGCATGCAGTTCACATTGATGTTAAGTGATGACTGCAGCCTATAGACACCCACATGAAGACCAAGGCCAAAATGCAGATGCGTTACCACTCCTGAGGCCTAAGGTGTTATGCCTCTGTGCCGGAAATTACAGGGCCGTACATTACCACCTGACCGGAACACGATAGTGCTGAACACTACCATTTAACGGCAAGTAAATTAGGTAATGCGGTGGTGCCTACGCTCGCGAGCTCCGTCACTGGAGCTCTACCACCAGTAAAAATATAAATAAAATAATAAAACCCGCCCCGGCTTCGCGCGGGTGCAATGTTACTTACCCTCTCTTTTTCAACTCAGTGTGATGTGTTATAAATATCGAAAAATGGTCTATCTAACAAACTTTTAGTCTTTTCTACTGGTGGTAGAGCTCCAGTGACGGAGCTCGCGGGCGTGGGCACCACCGCATTACCTAATTTACTTGCCGCTAAATGGTAGTGTTCAGCACTGTCGTGTTCCGGTCAGGTGGTAATGTACGGCCCTGTAATTTCCGGCACAGAGGCATAACACCTAAGGCCTCAGGAGTGGTAACGCATCTGCATTTTGACCTTGGTCTTTGTGTGGGTGTCTATAGGCTGCAGTCATCACTTAACATCAACGTGAACTGCATGCTTGTTTGCCACTTCACACAATCCAGATTACGATACTGTAAATAAGGTCATAGGAGAAGTACATAAATGGTTTACTGTCAATAATCTTGCACTGAATAGTAAAAAACCAAATACCCTCCCTAATGTAAAAAGTAAAGAAGGAGACATTTTTATAAACAATGACAAAATTCAATTTGTTGATGACGCTACCTTCTTGGGAATAACGCTTGACTCGAAGTTACAATGGGGACCACATATTAGGCAGTTAGCGAAACGTCTGAGTGCCGCAGCTTATGCTGTTCGAAAAATTAGGCAATTAACTGATATAGACACTGCAAGACTTGTTTATTTTAGCTATTTTCACAGTGTCATGTCCTATGGTATTTTATTGTGGGGTCGAGCGGCTGACATACAATCAATTTTTGTATTACAAAAGAGGGCCATTAGAGCGATGTATAACTTACGTAGTCGTGATTCTTTGAAAGAACTATTTAAAGAAATAAATATAATGACAGTCCCTTGCCATTACATCTATGAAAATATACTTTTCGCGCGGAAAAATCTACATCTGTTTGATAAAATCTCCGATAGGCATAGTTATAATACGAGGAATAAGAACAAGTTGTCTCTGCCAAGTTTTCGACTGACGAAAACTAATACATCTTTCCTAAAATATAGTGTAGAATTTTATAACAAGATCCCAGCCGGGATTGCTGAACTCACCGATGGTAAATTCAAAGCATTAATTAAACGCACTCTATGTAAAAAGGCTTACTATGAACTCGAGGACTATCTCAAGGATAGAAATGTTTGGCTAAATGCTGATCTAGCTCCACAAAGGTGTTAAATGTAATAATCAAAGTGTAATGTTGATATTATATTGTTAATTTTAAGCTTGTTTAAATTATGGAAAATTGTAAAAATATGCCTAAGAGATATTTTTAAAAGAGCCGACTGAGTTTTTTCCGGCAAGTTTTTCTCAGATCATATTGGCCTTTGGAACTTTGCCGGTGAATGACAAAGAATGACTCTTTTTCTTTTCTTTTTACTCTTTGTTATCAGTTTGTAAAGGGGAAAGGAGACATTCTACTGATATACTTTTACATTAGTTTATTACATTTAGTTTTATCTTAGTGATATTCTTGACTTTACATATATTTTTTATCTTGTTTGACATGTATATCAATTGTTATTCGCTTTAATTTATTTTGTTTGTTTTTGACGTGTCATAAGAGGTGCCTGTCACCCTAAATGAATAAATGAGTTTCTGATTCTGATTCTGATTCTGAATTAGTGTGGAATGGTTTGTCCAAATAAATATTTTTTATCTGCGCCGCCAATTCTTTGTACAAAGGATATATCTGCCTACCAGCCTTCTGATCACGTGTAGCGTCGAACAAACAAGAAACGTTTTTTATCCAAGTCCATTTTTTACGGCTATAATACCTGACGTACATGACCGGTTTTTTTATGTTAGAAAAAAACTACCATGATCGATAAAAAAAAATTAATAACATTTTTTTTTTGTTCCAGTTATGTGACAATGAAGATGGCGGCAAGGCGCCAAGAATCGAGTTGAATGATAAAAACACTATGCCGGTATTCGGTCTCGGCACATTCTTGGGATTTGACCAGGTAATATTGACTTTCTCCAGTGGAGGGTTAAAATAAAGTACTACTGGTGGTAGAGCTCCAGTGACGGAGCTCGCGGGCGTAGGCACCACCGCATTACCTGATATACTTGCCGCTAAAAGGTAGTGTTCAGCACTATCGTGTTCCGGTCAGGTGGTAATGTACAGCCCTGTAATTTCCGGCACAGAGACATAACATCATAGGCCTCAGGAGTGGTTACGCATCTGCATTTTGACGTTGGTCTTTGTGTGGGTGTCTATAGGCTGCAGTCATCACTTAACATCAATGTGAACTGCATGCTTGTTTGCCTCTTCCATTACATAAAAAAAAAAACCATCTCTGTATTGAAAAAATGTCATTTAAAACACGGGAAATAGGGGTTGCGCTGCGTAAGGGCCGGCGCTCAGTGCCGGCACGGCACGGCGTGTCATAGCAAATAGCAAACGTTTTTTTTATTAATCTGGTTATTTTGAGTCTTTACAAAGAGTGAGACCGCAGATCTTTGCGCAAGATCTGCGGTGTATCACTCAACGATCGCGTTCGTAATGAAGATGTAAGAAAGAGACTTTGTGTGAATGATAGTATCGGTGTAAAAATGAAAAAAGGCATGCTCCGATGGTTCGGGCATATAGAAAGAATGTCGAATGAGCGAATGACTAAACAGATATACAATGCGAATGTGGATGGTTGCCGAGGCCCAGGAAGACCAAGACTGACCTACCATGACCAAATAGGTCGAGTTCTGTCTGATGGTGGGGTCAAAAGTCTTAGGAATCGGCGTGCATGTATGAAGAGAATGATGAAGGTAGACGAGGCACGAGAGGTTTGTCAGAACCGGGATATCTGGCGCTCTACACTCTCTGCCTACCCCGTTAGGGACCTGGCGTGAAGATACATACATACATACAACGAGTTTAGAATTCACGTTAACTTATTTTGATACCACGGTGCCGCGAGATGACGTGACGCACCGCGAGTATTTTCGGCATGACGTGACGGCGTGATACATCATGCCTAAGTTCACGCCCTCGTCGAAGCGAGGGCAGATTGTGCCCGGGCAAGAGGGCAACCTCGTAGGCCCGTACTTATTACATACTAGTTGTGCCCGCGACTTCGTCCACGTGAGAAAAAATATGATTGTTCAGTATCTACCCGGACGAAGTCGTGGGCGCAGCTAGTATAAAAGTAGCCTAAGTTACTCCTTATTACATCAGCTACCTACCCGTGGAAGTCCCGTCAAAGTCGGATATACTCCAATTGTACTTATTTGTATGTAGGTATGTATGTATGGAGATAAAAGTAGCCTAAGTTACTCTTTATCACATCAGCTATCTGCTAGTGAAAGTCCCGTCAAAATCGGTCTAGCCGTTCCCAAGATTAGCCCCGCCAAACAGACAGACAGACAGACAAAAATTGTAAAAAATGTTGTTTTGGTATATGTACCGTATATACATACATATGCGTTTAGTAAAAAGCGGTTATTTTAATATTACAAACAGACACTCCAATTTTATTTATTTGTATAGATGTATAGATTCTCTGCCCGTACCAGAATCAGAATCAGAAACTCATTTATTCATTTAGGGTGAGAGGCACCTCTTATGACACGTCAAAAACAAACAAAATAAATTAAAGCGAATAACAATTGATATACATGTCAAACAAGATAAAAAATATATGTAAAGTCAAGAATATCACGAAGATAAAACTAAATGTCATAAACTAATGTAAAAGTATATCAGTAGGATGTCTCTTTTCCCCTTTACCGTCACCGATGATCATTCAGTCACATCATGCCGTCACGTCTTGCCACGGGTCGCCGCGGTGCGCCATCGCATCCTGTGAGACGTAGGGGTAACTTTGTATCGAAGAATTATGATTGCTAAGTTAGTTGAAATAAGATTAAAACTTATGCAGCGATTATTTCGGTTACCGAGGCGCAGTCCGGACGGTGTAAAACTGGTTGATGCGAGAGTGGCTAGGCTATCAGCAGGATTCCACGGCATGCCACGGGATGCCTCGGCTAGCCGCGAAAGGCACTGGCATGTCACGGAACGGCGCAGAATGCCGCAGCGCAACCTGCCGAGCCATCGCGCCGTCAGTGAGACTATAAATCTACATGATTTTGCTCGAATCGCAGTTTTTCCAACTCTATTGTGGTAGACACTAGAAACACTAGAAAAGGACTTTATTTTCAACATACTCTGAACATTTTTTCAAGTTCTCCTCCAATTCAGATGACCTTCTTTATTACACCCTATATCTAGTATCCATTACCAAAAAAAATAAGCTAAATAATTGTTTTTTACAGAAAGGTCAGAAGAAGGTCGAAGACAGAGAGGTAGAACAGGCTGTCTCATGGGCTCTTAATTCTGGATACAGGTGAGTTAACCAGTGTTGACGTGAGTGCTTCGTTGTGTCGGTGAAACGTGAAAGCAACAGTAAAAAGAGACAGATACATCTACAGGGTTAAATATATCTAGCGCATAAATCGTCAAAGGTGAGTTAGGTACGTCAAGACTAACTATTTTTTTTGTATGACCTTTGCCAAAACGCAGTACATCACATGATAAGAAATAAAATCGTTTCAAATGGGACTTCTATCAATTGTTAGCGATACGTTTCATTCATTCACGTCAGCTGTTTACGTAACGACCGGAGCGGGAGGGGGGCACACGCAAAGCGCGGTCAAGCGCCCCGTCTAAACTAAGCATTTAGGTATTTTAAAGACAGTACAACAAAGAGATAATAAGGCCCTGTAATTTCCGGCACAGAGGCATAACGCCTAATGCCTCAGGAGTGGCAGCGCATCTGCATTTTGACCTCTGGTCATTGTGTGGGTGTCTATAGGCTGCAGTCTTCACTTAACATGAATGTGAACTGCATGCTTGTTTGCCACTAAAAAGATAACAACACTTACCATTCGATAAAGCAAGATAAGTGTTTTTAATGTAAATTTATCTCAAACATATTATATATATATAAATGAAATTGGCGTGTCTGTTTGTAATATAAAAAGAACCGCTAATACACGGTAATACACGGTACATATGCCAAAATATACGCATTAACTAATATACTTGCCGCTAAATGGTACTGGTCAGCACTATCGTGTTCCGATCAGGTGGTAATGTACGGCCCTGTAATTTCCAGCACAGAGGCAGAAACGCATCTGCATTTTTTTTTTCATGCAGATGCGTTACCACTCCTGAGGCCTAAGGTCTTATGCCTCTGTGCCGGAAATTACAGGGCCGTACATTACCACCTGACCGGAACACGATAGTGTTGAACACTACCATTTAGCGGCAAGTATATTAGGTAATGCGGTGGTGACCACGCCCGCGAGCTCCGTCACTGGAGCTCTACGACCAGTAAAAATTGGTCTTAGTGTGGGTGTCTATAGGCTGCAGTCATGTGAACTGCATGCTTGTTTGCCACTTTCATTACATAAAAAAAAGATTGTTGAATACGTACCGTAATACGTATTTATAATTTCCAGAATGTTAGACACGGCAGCGTTGTATTTAAACGAAGACCAAATCGGAGACGCAGTTCGCAAGTCCGGGATACCCAGGGAAAACATCTACCTTGTTACTAAGGTATGTATGTATAAAAAAATAATAATAAATAAAAATTGTTTATTTATAAAATAGATCACAAAGAAGATATACATGAAATTTCTTAACTATATAAAATAAGGGATGGTTTGTATTCGTACCTGAACTAGGTTGAACCTGTGTTTCAGGCGGTAGAGTGCTTCACTATATTGTGAGATTAATTAACATTAGAGTAAAACTATATTAGGTAAATTCATTAAAGTAAACTATAACAGTGAGTGATTATTTTTAAGATTATTATTTACATATAGCAAGTAATTCTTCAGTATATTCATAATTAATATTTTGTAAGTAAGTAATTATTAAAGACAGTATCTTCACGCCAGGTCCCTAACGGGGTAGGCAGAGAGTGTAGAGTGCCAGATATCGCAGTCCTGACATACCTCCCGCGCCTCATCTACCTTCATTCTCTTCATACATGCACGCCGATTTCTGAGACTTTTGACCCCACTATCAGAACTCGACCTATTTGGTCATGGTAGGTCAGTCTTGGTCTTCCTGGGCCTCTGCAACCATCCACATTCGCATTGTATATCTGGATAACAGATATATAATGGATATTATTACTAAGGTAATTTTTTTTTTTTTTGTGTAATCGAAGGGGCAAACAAGCATGCAGTTCACATTGATGTTAAGTGATGACTGCAGCCTATAGACACTCACACAAAGAACACGATCAAAATGCAGATGCGTTACCACTCCTGAGGCCTAAGGTGTTATGCCTCTGTGCCGGAAATTACAGGGCCGTACATTACCACCTGACCGGAACACGATAGTGCTGAACACTACCATTTAGCGGCGAGTATATTAGGTAATGCGGTGGTGCCTACGCCCGCGAGCTCCGTCACTGGAGCTCTACCACCAGTAAAAATGCAGTGGTAATGCAAGTTTAACGATA
Organism: Macrosoma leucophasiata; assembly: GCA_036365455.1. Classification (NCBI taxonomy): domain Eukaryota; kingdom Metazoa; phylum Arthropoda; class Insecta; order Lepidoptera; family Hedylidae; genus Macrosoma; species Macrosoma leucophasiata. The sequence continues at coordinate 8,419,464 of JAWQUS010000015.1, forward strand.
TTTAGTTTGGATGAAACATTCTAAGGGTCGCGTTTCCGTGTTTCGGAGGGCACGTTAAGTTGTCGGTCTCAGTTGCTATCGATCATAGAGCAACTCGGCCCACCAGTCGCGGCGGACTGGAGGAGAGTAGCCATAGCATTTATTACCAATGCAAAACAGTCTGTCATTTTTTGAGGGGGGAACCACGTGTGATACACACACACACACTACAAAAATCGTCTTTTACTACGAAACTCACACCTTGACTTTAACATAATACATAAACCATTTCACGCACACATTTAAACATCTGGGCGACAGGCATAGGACCATTTGGGCTTGTACTTTGAGAGAGGGGAAAGCCTGCATATGGCTACTCCCCTCCGGTTCGCATCGGCCGGTGGCCCGTGTTGCTCTATGTTCGAAGCTGACAAACACACCTTTTAGATTTTATTTTCTTTTCAGTTGGGTTCAAACCAGAAACGGGATGTGGTGGGGGCTCTCCGGAATTCCTTGAGCCGCCTCAACATGAGCTACGTAGATCTGTATCTGATACACTTCCCGGTTTCGTTTACGGTAATTGATTTTTGTAATTGCTGGCGTAATTAGTGTTGGCCAAAATCGGTCTTGGTCTTGCAGTCTTGGTCTTGTTCTTGCATTTTTGCAAGACCAAGAGCAAGACTGAAGCGCGCATGGCCCAGCGGCTGGTGTAGATCGTAAGCGATCTGCTCGGTTAAGCACTACGGGCGCGGTCGGGTAGTGTGATGGGTGACCGCTAGTGGCAAATTAAATGCGCGTTTCCGTGCTTCGGAGGGCACGTTAAGCCGTCGGTCCCGGTTGCTATCGATGGATAGCAGTCGTTAAACCTTGTCGGAGGCCTTATGGGCGGTTTGGAAACATCCGACAGTGGGTTGGCCACTAACCCACACCCCCTCCACCAATCCGCATTGGAGCAGCGTGGTGGAGTAAGCTCCAGGCCTCCCCCCAAAAAGGGGAGAGACTCGTGCCCAGCAGTGGGACGTATAATGGGTTGCCATTATTATTATTATTATAAGAGCAAGACTGCCTAATTTTAGCAAGACCAAGAACAAGACTGACGGTGCAAGATTTGAGCAAAACCAACGTGAGCAGTGTGGTCTTGCTCAAATCTTGCACCGTCAGTCTTGTTCTTGGTCTGGCTAAAATTAGGCAGTCTTGCTCTCGTAATATTAGCGGAAGAATGTTCTTCTACAAACTCAAACTCAAATGTTTTATTTCAAATTGGTCTACAAGGACACTTTTGCATTTTGTGGTAGAGCTCCAGTGACGGAGCTCGTGGGTGTTGACACCACCGCATTACCTGAGATACTTGCCGCTAAATGGCAGTGTTCAGCACTATCGTGTTCCGGTCAGGTGGTAATGTACGGCCCTGTAAATTCCCGCACAGAGGCATAACACCTTACTCCTCAGGAGTGGTAACGCTTCTGCATTTTGACCTTGGTCTTTGTGTTAGTGTCTATAGGCTGCAGTCATCACTTACCATCAAAGTGAACTGCATGCTTGTTTGCCTCTTACATAAAAAACCCTAATTTTACAGCCCGATAACAGCGCTTACGAAGACATAGACTACTTGGACACCTGGAAGGGAATGGAGCAGGTCCAGAAGCTGGGCCTTGCCAAGTCCATCGGATTATCCAACTTCAATATCAGCCAGATGGAGAGGCTTCTCTCAAATTGTGAAGTCAGACCAGCAGTTCTGCAAGTTGAGGTAATTATTACAGATATATTTAGGGTTCCATAACGTCCATACCTCAAAACAAAATGGGAAATACAGGATCGAGTGAGTGAATTTATCCGTCTAATAAGATTTAGTAATGGCAAGTGGTCACTATCGCCTATGAACATTTGTGATCAGCGTTGGTAACACCAGGGGAGTTGCCAACGCGCTGCCACTCTTATAGGACTCTTTAGACGATATATAGAAGCTGTATTCCATGAGCTTGAGCGCCTTCAAAATGTTTTCATCAGATTCATATTTGGTCTTCGCAAATATGATCACGTTTCGGAATATCGCAATAAGCTCAAGTGGCTCTCCATTCAACATCGCCGGAATGTACGTATTCTTTCTGTTTTATACTGCGTGCTATTTAATCCTATTAGTCTAAAATATTTAAAAGAATTGTTTGATTTTACCTCTCATTCCCGTTCCCTTCGATCCTCATTACTTTTGCGTCTAAATACTCCTGTACACTCTAGCAAATTTTACACTAATTCCTTCGCAGTAAAAGCTGTACGCTTATGGAACTCCTTGCCCTCTAGTATAAGACAAGCTCAGACTGTTGAAGCGTTCAAACACCAGGTGAAGTCTCATTATTTATGCTCCCTTCCTTAATATCTTGTGTTAATCCGACTTGTTTTTGTTCACTGTCATCATTAACATTTTATTTTTATTTCCTCAAATTTGTTTAAGTACTACTTTTGTTTTATGTACCTACGCACATCCTACCTTTTCTGTTTAAGAATTATCTTTTGGGTTGCCTGGAAGAAATCGCTCTTCTAGCGATAAGGCCGCCCGCTGTATCACATATAATTGAAATGTTTTGTTTATGTAAACTAATTTTTGGTGTGCAATAAAGTATATATTATTATTATTTCACTCATTTATTTTCGAACTTATTTTATATTTTTTTACATATATAAATATCAAAAACAAATATATATAAAAAAAATAAAAAATAGCTTGCCGCCGGCAGCGGAAACAGGGTCCAAGCTACCGGTGGTTAGGGACGCAGAGAGAGGAATCTCTTCACAATACGTGTCGTGTCGAGAAGAACCGCTTTCTGCACCAAGCCCTTGATCCAACTTCCCAGCGAGAGCCTCTTAAGGTGGTGGTCCAAGCTCTTCGCCATGAGTCCGTTTACCGTGACGACTATCGGTACAATTACAGCCGAGTCCACATCCCACATGGCGACAATCTCGTGAGACAAGTCGAGATACTTAATTTGTTTGTCTTTTTCCGCTTTCACTAGATTCTCATCATGAGGGATGGTGACATCGACTATAATTGCGCGGCGTTCCAAGTGATCTATCACCACTATATCAGGCTTATTGGCGACAATAGTCCTGTCAGTGATGATAGATCGATCCCAATACATCGTGACATGGTCATTTTCGAGTACTGGGTCGGGTGCATACCTGTAGTACGGCACCTCCGTGGCTACAAGGTTGTATTTCAGGGCAAGTTGCTGGTGAATTATCCTGGCTACTTGGTTGTGCCTGTGCAAGTATTCGCCGTTGGCAAGGCTCGAACAGCCGGACACAATATGCCTGAGGGATTCCCCCGGTCGGTGGCATGCCCGACACATGTCGACCGTGCCATCCTTCAGGATAAACTTCCGGTAGTTATTGGTCATTACCACTTCGTCCATAATTGCACATACTTATTATTATTCTTATTATCAATATCCCACTTGGTACACATCTGACATAGTAAAAAACATTAAAAATAAATATTTTCATTTAATTTAATATAGAGAATGTCATTTAGAATTCAATAAAGAAATGTTCAGATATTATAGAACACTGGTGAAAGAGCAAATAAGTACGTCTTATAATAATTATATATGGAACACGGAACGTGAATTAAAAAAGAATCCTCGCTCATTATGGAAATTTATCAGTGATCAGCAGTGTAGTAGGCAGTCTACGGTCGAATTCGTGTATCAGGGTGACAAAGTGACGGGAGTAGATGCGGCCAATGCTTTTGCCCATTATTTTAAGTCAGTGTTTCTGCCCAACGCGGCCACGTTGTCTGCGGCCGAGGCGGCGCGTGAGACTGCGGACGTGCCGCGCTGCGACTCGTCGCGTGTCGCAGTGGACAGTATCGACTCACGTGATGTCTTATGTGCTGTAAACTTAAAACTCACATATCTGCAGGTCCCGATTCCATACCACCGTTTCTGGTAAAGGACTGTGCGAATATTATTGTCGAACCATTATTGTTTATTTTTAATTTAGCCTTAAGATCTGAAACGTATCCCTTATATTGGAAGATCTCACGTGTGACTCCGATTCCTAAGGATGGCTCTAGGTCGGTTATCGAGAACTATAGGCCTATAGCCGTATTATCAGTATTTGGTAAAGTATTCGAAACGATTTTGAATCGTCACATTACCAACCAAGTGAAGAACCAAATATGTAATGCACAGCACGGTTTCAGAGCGGGAAGGTCAACAGCAACTAATCAAATTAACTTTATCGATTATGCTTTGACACAAATGGACCATAAAAATCAGGTAGATGCTGCCTATTTTGATATTAAAAAAGCGTTCGACCGCGTCCATCCTGACGTTTAATTGAGAAAATTTTCGGCCGTCGGCTTCACTCCGCGACTTTTGAATTTATTTGCCAGTTATTTCTCCGACCGTCAGCAATATGTGCAACTCAAGAGTTGCCGCTCTGAGCCATATAGTACCTGCTCCGGCGTAAGTCAAGGCTCTACTCTTGGGTCTACGCAATTCTTGATGATGATAAATGATTTGCCAAATATTGTAAAGACATCGGAATGCCTCATGTTCGCCGACGATCTGAAGCTATTCTTGGGTATCGATAGTACTGCGGATTGCGAAGCGCTGCAAAGGGACGTGAATAGTGTGGTGAAGTGGAGTGAGGATAATCAATTGGAGTTCAATATGGACAAATGCAAGACTATCACTTTCACCCGATCCCGTTCACCCATTTTACACACTTATAATATAAGCCACATCTCCCTAAAGCGTGTGTCAACAGTTCGAGACTTAGGCTTGACTTTGGATACAAAGCTAACACTTAATACGCACATTAGTGAGCTCTCTTGCCGTGCATATAAGTCCCTCAAACTCAAACTCAAAAATTCATTTAATCACTTGGAAATAATAGAATTTGCTTGTGATAGGTCAAATTACAAATATAAAATTAAAGCGAATAACAATTGATACGTTGATTAATATGTCAAAGTAAATAAATTAATAATAGTCCAAAAATACTTAATAATAAAAATAGGTATCAACAGAATGTTCCATACTCTCTTTTACAAACGGCAAGATAAGACCAGTGATGGATTTACGCCTAGGCCCGCGAGGCCCGGGCCTAGGGCGGCATGATTTGAGGGGCGGCGAAATTTTTGAAATTCCAAAATTTCAGAGACGAAAAAAAGTAAAGACAGTCTCCTTTGAAAATGAGTTCAGATTAATTTTTGTAAAGAATTTTCTCTAGAATATATTATAATTCAATGTTCTTATCTACTTTTCAGTCTATGAATAAGATTTTAATTTTTTAAAAGATCAATTATAGTCTTTATCGAATGATGTTCTTTACTTTTTGTTTTATTATTGAAATTAATCATATGCTTACAAAGCTTTTGAAAATTACTAAATCTTAATAATTTCGCAATTTGTTTTTAACTTTAAATAAAAAGAAGATATGCACGTATTAAATATCATTGCGGTATTTATTTAAATGTCAGAAAATTTATTATTAACATAAATAATTTTTCATAGAAAATAAATCTCATTTTTTTCATATTCAATTTTTTTGCATTCTCAAACTAATTGAAAAAAAAAATAGAAATTTTACTTTTCATCTTAAGTCAGAAAAAAATCTTTCGATATTCTTCATCCAGAATTTAAAAAAAAATTGTTTAAAGAATTTTGTTTTCTGAAGTGTTTTATTTATGTGATCGTAAACTCAAAACAAGAGCGTTACGCTTGTAGCAGCCACTAACAGTAGAAACGGTGACGAAATAGTTCCTAAAAGAACTGTTTCAGTACAGCACGCATTGACGCACAAGAGACAGGAAAGTTCTGAAAAGAACTATATGCTGTACAGATGACGTTCGACAGAGACAGGATGGTAGCTCTGAAAAGAGCTGTTAGAGCTCTTCATCTGCAACCACGTTCTAACATCTTCAGTCTTCGACGTCTCCACTTCAATACTCACCGCACGACTTCAGATCCAGCTTGAACTCATAGCCACATCAGTCTACATCTTCGGCACGCGTCGTCAGCCGGCGAGCTCCCGCGACGCGTGCGTTCATCTTGTGAGCCCCGAGCGAAAGAGCGAGCCAGCGAGCGCCGCACATACTTATACTGGTGACTGGCGCATGCGCACTGGAGTTCACCGAACTTCGAACGTATCGCGCATGCGCGCATTGCTCCCGCGCTGACCTTGACCGATAAATCGACACGTGCCGGAAAAGAGACAGAAATTGAGATAGCATTATCAATTATCTAAAATCCTATTGGTTGTTAATTATTTATCTGTTATTTTATTGGTTTTTCTTATTTCCCTTTTTTGTATAAATTGTGCTGTTTTTTGTGTAAAAATATATTCTACTACAACCTTCTGAAGAGTTTAATTATAATCAAGAACGAACACAAGTAGTCTTCAACAGTGGTGACGCCGACGTGATACCAAGGAGGATCTAAAGAAAACCAGGCAAATCCCTGCCAGCCTGCCCAGCGACCTGCAGACGTCAAACAAGGCGAAGCTCTGCCCGGCTGTACAGCGACTTACTGCATACAGCCTGCAAAGAAAAAAAAAAAGGAAGGCGAATCCCTGTCCGGCTGCCCACTGCCACACAACACCGTCATGGAACCCACCCAGCCACTCGCCCCAGGACGCCTCCACGAAGCCGCCACACCAACGACGTCTCACGCACCACACGCCGATGGCATAGCGCTGTCCATGCGCATACCCCCATTCTGGCGCGACAATCCACGGCTGTGGTACATAAATTTCGAGACCGCCACTGAAGACCTAAAAAGAAGTACCGCCCAGCTCACGCAGATGGTCCTCGTCCAGCTCGATAAAGGGGACGTTGAGCAGATCGCCGACATCCTCTGCAACACACCACGGGACGAGCAATATCAGGCCATCAAGAAGCGACTGATCTCCGTTTATGAGGAATCAGATAGCCGGCAGCTACAAAAACTTCTGGCTGAAATGGAGCTCGGTGACCAGAAGCCCACCCACCTACTACGACGTATGCGCATGCTAGCGAAGGACAAGGTCACCGACACAACGCTGCGCATGATGTGGACCAAACTCCTCCCAGCCCACGTCCGATCTGTCCTCGCCGTCAGCGAGACATTTAGGCACCAAACAACTCTAGAAGAGCTAGCTTTGCTCGCCGACACTATGCTCGAGCAAACCCACGATGTCGCCGCTATCTCCGTGCAACCACCATCACCACCTACCCCAGCACCAACCAGTCAAGCCGACACCCAATTCCTCATCGACGAGATCCGCAAGTTGACCTTGGAAATCAACGAGCTAAAAACAAGACCGCCGTACCACAATAACAACAACATGCACCGGTACCGCCAGCGCTCCCGCCAACGAAGCACCTCTCGTCAGCGTTCCCGGACGCCCACTGACTCTCCGGCACACTGTTACTACCATCGACGCTTCGGTAGTCAAGCGAGACGATGCACTACACCATGTACCTACAAGCAACAGTCGGAAAACTAGAACGAACGTTGGCAGAGGCGGATACCGGCGTTCCCAACTCATCATACCGCCTATTCGTCCGTGACCGGAAGACGAATTACTCCTTCTTGGTAGACACTGGGGCTAACATATCCGTGCTACCAAGGAAGCAAGGCCAGACACCAACGCCGCTCCCATTCAAGTTGTACGCAGCAAACAACACAACGATAAATACCTACGGAGAGAAAACGCTCGAACTTGACCTGAATTTACGACGACCATACAAATGGAAATTCATCATCGCCGACGTGTCGAAACCGATACTTGGAGCCGACTTCCTCAACCACCATCAATTGATCGTAGACATCAAACATCGAAGATTGATTGATGGCGTCACAAACCTACAAGTCGCCGCTCCACTAATGTCTACAAACATACCTACAATACGCAGTATCGACATCCGCGAGTCCTACCATGACATACTTGCGAAATACCCTGGCACTACGCGACTCACTTCAATGAATCTGAATTCGAAAATCAACGTCGAGCACTACATCGAAACCACCGGACAACCAGTACACTGCCGTGCCCGTCCGATACCTCCGCATCGATACGAAACCGTTCGAAAAGAATTTGAGAACATGATGCAACAAGGTCTATGTCGTCCCAGCAAGAGCCCATGGTCATCACCACTACATATAGTACCGAAGAAAAATGGAGATATACGAGTGTGTGGTGACTATCGCCGCCTCAATACGATTACAACACCCGATCGCTACCCAGTTCCCAGAATCAAGGACTTCACCTACCACCTCTCCGGAAAAAACGTATTTTCGACAATTGACCTGAACCGCGCATATGCCCAGATCATAGTCCGAGAGCAAGATATCGAAAAAACCGCTATCATTACACCATTCGGTTTATTCGAATTCCCACGCATGTGTCCCGGCTTGAAGAACGCAGGCCAAACTTTTCAACGATATATACACGAAGTACTGCGTGGACTCGACTACGTTTTCCCGTTTATCGACGACGTCCTGATCGCCTCAACCAATGAAACGGAACACCGAGAGCACCTCAACACCGTACTGTCACGATTGGAAGAAAACGGCATCACAATCAATCCCGCCAAGTGTGTTCTCGGTCAGCCGCAAGTCAAATTCCTCGGCTACATCGTGTCAAACGAAGGCATCAAACCACCTGAAGAAAAGGTCGAAGCCATCCTTAAATACACCAAGCCAAAGACAATCGAAGAACTACGACGCTTCCTCGGCATGCTGAACTTCTATCGCGATCACATACCTAACGCCGCTTTATTACAAGCTCCGCTGAACGCATACCTACACGATGCAAAGAAGCGCGATAAGACAGTCATCGAGTGGACCGACGCCGCGAATCAAGCATTTGACGCATGTAAAGTCAGCATCAGTAACGCAGCTTTACTCGCTCACCCGTCTCACCACGCCACTCTCGCAATATTCAGCGACGCCTCAGACAAGGCCGCAGGAGCAGTTCTTCAACAATACATAAACAACACATGGCAACCACTTGGATATTTTTCGAAGAAATTTTCCGATGCGCAACAGAAGTACTCTACCTACGATCGCGAGTTACTAGCTATACATATGGCAGTTACTCACTTCCGTAAAATCTTCGAAGGGCGACCACTCATCATTTTCACCGACCACAAACCGCTGACATTCGCGATGAACAAAACGCAGAGTAACACCGAGACGCCACGGCGAACGCGACAACTACTCTTCATCAGCGAATTCACCACGGATATCAGACACGTATCCGGATCAGAAAACGTTTGTGCCGACGCTCTCAGCCGCATCGAAGCCATATCCTGTCCATCATCCATCAACTACGAAGAGATTGCAAAATCACAAGAAAAAGATCCGAGCATCCAACAATTAATGCAACAACCAAACCTATGCATTAAAAAAATCAGTATACCAAATACCAACATCGAACTATACTGCGACACCTCCACTACATACGTGCGACCGTACATACCTACCGAATATCGCCAAGAAGTATTCAACAGTATACACAACATAAGTCATCCCGGAACGAGAACAACACGGAAACTTATTACGAGAAAATACTTTTGGCCGGCAATGAACAACGACATCGGAACGTGGACGAAGCAATGTATAAATTGCCAGAAAAGCAAAATACATCGTCACACCCACAGCGAGATCGGAACTTTCCCGCCAACCGAGCGATTCACTCACATTCACGCCGACATCGTAGGACCGCTACCTACGACCGCTCAAGGACATCGCTACCTAGTAACAATGATCGACCGACACACCCGATGGCCCGAAGCTATACCTACTACCGACATCACCGCCGAAACAGTCGCCGAAGTTATCTACAACAATTGGATTTGTCGATTTGGATGCCCTACAACAATAACTACGGATCAAGGAAGACAATTCGAGAGTAATTTGTTCACAAACCTAATGAAAATAATGGGAGTAAACAGAATACGAACAACTCCGTATCACCCGCAGAGCAACGGAATCGTCGAAAGATGGCATCGCACGCTAAAATCATCTTTACGCGCCAAATTATCAGACGCGCGAAGTTCCTGGAATCAAACACTGCCGACCGTAATGTTCGGTTTACGCGCCGCTCTCCGCTCCGATAGTGACGTAAGCGCCGCCGAATTAACCTACGGACATAACCTACGTCTACCCAGCGATTTCTTCGAGGCAAGCACATCGACCACGCCTACATCAATGGACTACGGCTACGTGCAAAACCTACGAGAAATCATCGCGCAAAATCGACCGCAACAACGTAACGCACGAAACAATAAACACATTTTCGTTCATCAAGACCTACATACCTGCAGTCATGTGTTTATTAGAGTCGACGCGATACGCACACCGCTTCAAACACCCTATGAAGGTCCCTACAAGGTCGTAAATCGCACAGACAAAGTGTTTACGATCCAGTTACCTGAGCGTCAAACCAACATATCTATCGACAGACTCAAGCCTGCCTATGTTGTGGAAGACACTGAAAACTTACCTTTACCACAAGTCCACTTACCTCAAAAACATTTACCTTTACCACAGAACCACATACCTTTACCTGAAAACCTTTTACTTTTACCTCAAAACCTTATACCTATACCTCAAGATCTGTTACCGAACACTTCGAGCACATCACAGCAATCGACTCACCGAGTGACAAGTCGAGGCCGAGCTGTCAAACTGCCGGTACGTTTCACTTGAGGGGGGTTACTGTAGCAGCCACTAACAGTAGAAACGGTGACGAAATAGTTCCTAAAAGAACTGTTTCAGTACAGCACGCATTGACGCACAAGAGACAGGAAAGTTCTGAAAAGAACTATATGCTGTACAGATGACGTTCGACAGAGACAGGATGGTAGCTCTGAAAAGAGCTGTTAGAGCTCTTCATCTGCAACCACGTTCTAACATCTTCAGTCTTCGACGTCTCCACTTCAATACTCACCGCACGACTTCAGATCCAGCTTGAACTCATAGCCACATCAGTCTACATCTTCGGCACGCGTCGTCAGCCGGCGAGCTCCCGCGACGCGTGCGTTCATCTTGTGAGCCCCGAGCGAAAGAGCGAGCCAGCGAGCGCCGCACATACTTATACTGGTGACTGGCGCATGCGCACTGGAGTTCACCGAACTTCGAACGTATCGCGCATGCGCGCATTGCTCCCGCGCTGACCTTGACCGATAAATCGACACGTGCCGGAAAAGAGACAGAAATTGAGATAGCATTATCAATTATCTAAAATCCTATTGGTTGTTAATTATTTATCTGTTATTTTATTGGTTTTTCTTATTTCCCTTTTTTGTATAAATTGTGCTGTTTTTTGTGTAAAAATATATTCTACTACAACCTTCTGAAGAGTTTAATTATAATCAAGAACGAACACAAGTAGTCTTCAACACGCTTAACAGAGGTCTTGACGTGTTTGACTTTGTTTTGTTTAATGCAGAAAACAAAGCATCGCGCTGTAGAAAAAATACAGAAATCGTTCCAGTCTTACAAATGCTCTTCATGTCTACAAGTCTCGAATCATTTTATTCTGTTTCTTAATATTAAAAAAATCATTGATTGATAACTTTAAATGAGGTGTTAGTGGTGTTTTTTATAATTCGGTCATAGTTCTGATTTTATTTTTTAATTGAATATGAGTGGCTACCGAAAAAAACAGTGGTGCAGAATATCGTAAAAGAAAAGCAGAAGAATCTACAAAAATAGACAGTTTACTAAAAAAAATTCCAAAAATATCTAATTTTATTACAAGCTCAACTAATTCTTCTAATAATGACCAACAACCGTCATGTTCATCTGTCGTAAGTATTTTGTTATAATTGTGAATAACTTTTTTTTCGATATAAAGTTTTAATTTCAATAAAGAGTGAATAAATATCAAGTGTCTAAAATTATTTTTTTTTATAGCTGGAATTGGAAGAAACTTCAGCACAAGATAACGGAAAAGTACTGTCTAACACTTCTCCATCACAAGATACGAACAGGACGCCATCAAATTTCTCTTCATCACATACAGAAGAACTCCAGTCAACAACTGATATTTTACGATTTAATAGTGATCCCGTTTTATGGAATTTGAATGAAGAAACACGGGATTTTATAACTATGAACGGTATACCACGAAATGATAATACGGATTTTAAAAATTCTAAAAATGTTTATAATGATAAAACAAGGTATTGTTCCAAAAGTTTATTTCAACGTACATTGAAAAATGGAGAGATTCAACGCCGTGAGTGGTTAATTTATTCAGAAACTAAGGGTTCTGTATTTTGTGTTCCATGTTTATTATTTGGTAGAAGTGTTGAAACGAATGCTTTTACTGGTGAAGGATTTCGTGATTGGAAAAACTCAAAAGCACGCCTCGAAGGTCATGAAAATTCTGATTTTCACAAGACTAACGTTAGTTATTTCAAAGCTCGAGCAGTAATTCACGGTCGTGTTGATCAACGTCTAATAAAACAACTGGATGAGGAAATTACATACTGGAAAAAAATCTTATACCGAGTCATTGCAATTATTAAATCACTAGCAATAAGAGGATTGCCATTTCGAGGAAATTCAGAACGAATCGGAGATCCCCATTATGGAAATTTTTTAGGAACAGTAGAGCTTCTTGCTGAATTTGATCCATTTTTGTCTGAACATCTAAAATTGTACGCGCACCCTGGTAGCGGAAATACATCGTACTTATCTAAAACAATCTATGAAGAAATCATATTATTGATGCAGAATAAAGTATTACAACAAATTTCTAGTGAGGTGCAATCTGCTAAGTATTTTGGTATAATTGTAGATTCTACACCTGATATTGCACATGTCGATCAGCTTACTATAATTATTAGATATGTACGTGATAACGGTGAAATTGTTGAAAGGTTTCTAGAATTTATACCAAATATCGGCCATAAAGCTAAAGATATTGAGAATGCTTTGTTAAAATCTCTAGAAAATAATGGTTTGGACATAATGAACTGTCGTGGTCAATCTTATGATAATGCAAGCAATATGTCAGGTATTTATTCAGGCCTTCAGACACGAATCAAAACAATTAATCCTCTAGCAGATTACGTTCCTTGTGCTGCTCATTCTTTAAATTTTGTAGGATCATGTGCGGTTGAATCCGTCACAGAAGCAGTCGATTTTTTTTCTACTTTGCAAGAACTATATATTTTTTTCACTATATCCACCCATCGTTGGGAAATCTTGGTGCAGCGTACAAATTTAAGAATTAAGAGTCTTTCTCAAACTCGTTGGTCTGCTCGACATGATGCCTGCTACGCGTTAGAAAATGAATGGTCTGCAATAATTGATGCACTGGAATTTATTGCTGAAAGCAAAGATGAGAAACCTACTACACGGTCTGAAGCTACGGGATTGCAGCGAAAGTTGCAGCATTTAGAAACAGCAATTCTAGTCATCGTTTGGAATGTAATTTTAGATCGATTTAATGCTGCTAGTAAGAAGCTTCAAGAATCTCAAGCTGATTTATCATCCGTTGTACAGATCTATAGTTCTCTGGCTTTATTTCTTCAGGACATGAGAGACAGACAATTTTCTGAATATGAAGAAAAAGCCAAAACACTATCTGGCGTCCAAGATTATTATCGTTATGATACTCGTCGCAAAAAAACTAGAAAAATTCAGCCAGATGAGTCGCGGGTAAATGAAAGAATACCTCCTTCTGGACAAGAAAATTTTCGCACAAATGTTTATTACCCTATTTTAGATACTCTGAGTGTGCAATTGGCCGGACGTAAAAGTGCATATGAACAGCTTTACGAAAAATTTAATTTCTTCGATAATTTATCTGAAATAGATACAACCGAATTAAAAAATCTTGCCAATAAATTAGTCGACAAGTATCCTGATGATTTAGAAGAGACATTAGGCAACGAATGTATTCATTTACATTACCAACTTAAAGATTCTTCAGCAAATACGGAAGATGTACGCTCTGCACAAAATATATGCAATGTATTACACTCACGTAGTCTTCGAGATGTTTACCCAAATGTTGATATTGCTTTACGTATTTTTTTGAGTATTCCGGCTACAAATTGTTCAGGAGAAAGATCTTTTTCTACTTTAAAAAGAGTAAAAACCTATTTACGTGCCAGTATGGGTCAAGATAGACTTAATGCTCTTGCATTATTGTCTATTGAAGCTCAACTAGTCCAAGAAATTGAGTATGATGATATTATTGATATTTTTGCGCGTACCAAAGCCAGGAAAAAGAAATTTTAAAATTGATTGATATTAAAAAAAAAAAAACATATTTATTTATTTGTCTAACGTTTATTACTTATGTATCTGAAATATTTATTAGTTATAACTAAAAATTATATTCTAACAAAATAAAGTTATTTTAAATTTAAAATAAAAACATTGTATAAAAATTAATTGAATTTATTCTAACATTAAGGGCGGCGCGATAAACAGGGCCTAGGGCGGCATCAAGCCTAAATCCGTCACTGGATAAGACTAAACAAAAAAATATGGGACATTCTTTGTCATTCACTGGCAGAGTTCCAAAGCCCACATTACTGAGAAAAAACCTGCCAAAACAAAACTCAGTTGCTGCAATAGTTTCTCCATGTGCAAAGCGCCTAAAACATGAAACTCTTGCTCCATTTTCAGGTCAATCTCAATATGGCCCAAAACAAGATTCTGGAGTTCACCAAACAAAACGGTATTGCTGTGATGGCTTACAGTCCCTTCGGGTCTCTATTCGAAGCGAAGTCCAGTGCACCCCCGCCGCGGGTAGACGACCCTACCCTTGTGGGTCTCGCCAAGAAATATGGAAAGACTGTGCCACAAGTCGTACTCAGATATTTGGTAAGTTTATAAAAGTGGACACATTTATCATTCCTGCCGAATGATGTACACCGCTGGACAAAGCCTGCCCCAAAGACCTCCACAACAGTGTCGTGAGTCATTAGGGAAGAATATGCCATAATACAACATGAATCGAAATTACAGGTTGATTATGTATTTAATATTTTTTATTTAAGATATAAGTTGTCCTCAATTTGTACGAATAGTATGCACACCTTATGCTTACCCTACCTCTACCTACGGCCGCACATATAACACGAACCTACTCACACACGCACACTGTTGCAATGTGATGTAGCGTAACCTGCGTAGCCTTATTTAACACTCGCTATTAATAAGATTAATTTCCAGTATTTTATTATTGTTAAACGTAAACGTAACTTCACGCCTGTAGTCCCCGAAGGGGTAGGCAGAGGTAAATGCATGCATTCAAGCATACATGCAAACACCCACGATTCGCCGGTTACGTTTTGGCCCATGTAACAGGTGGCGAGCCTATTGACATCTCCAGGCACATTAACCAAACTTCGAGGTACTGGGAAATTTCCAAGAAATGGAAAGTCCCAATAGAACCAGAGATAAAGGACTACACCATTATCTCTGATAACCCGTTACCCGGGAATCGAACCCCGGACCTCAGCGTAGTAGTAGTGCCCTGCTACCACTAGGCTACTAGGCAGTTATTATTGTTATTTTTTTATTATTTGTTATTTTATTTCTTTAATTATTATTTATAACAAATAGCACGTCTCAACGAGTTCTAATAAACTTGTTGAAACTAGCATTTTATTTTGGATAGACATTAGTCTCATTTTCGTTTGTATTGACTTTTCACCAAATGGGTGACCATAATTTCTTTATTTGTAATTAATTTTGGAACAAAATATTACCCATAGCAAAAATGCCTGAAATCGATTCGGTTATCGATTCTGATCTAACTAGTTTCGGGTTGTACATTCAATCCTGTTACATACCGTTGTATAATCGCCACGCTTGGCAGGCGGTTTGGCGATCGCAGTGACGGTAGATTTATTGCGGGACGCCGCTTCCCATCTTGCGTTGTTATTTTTACTACCGTCCTACTGAAGTGGTTTGACCGTCATTGTTCAGCTGGCTGACTGTACTTGCGAATCCTCTTCCGGTAGAAGAAAAGTTTTCTGCTAGTGGGCGGTGGGGTCGACACATTATATTACTTTTTAAAAAATCTGAATTTTTTGAAACCCCGACCAATGCTTCACTTTAAACGCCCTAGGCACACCGCGGACACTCCGCCAAAATTCCATACAAACGCTTAATTTGGTTTCTATTACACAGACATCAATCAGTGACGTGTATTTACACGCGCACCTGTGTGCGTAGCACGTAGAGAATACCAAACGTCGCCCATAAGAGGGGAGGAGGTTGGGCGATGCGGGGAAATCGGGCGGGACGTCGAAGTGTCCCTAGTGTGTGTGTGTGTGTGTGTGTAGTGACTCTATACGTAGTATTAATACATATTCTCTGCCCTGGGGCTCCGTGAAGCACACTCAGTTATGATACCTATTTTTTCAGGTCCAAAGAGGTGTAATGCCGATACCGAAGTCCCTGCACAAGGAGAGGATCGAGCAGAACATTGAAATATTTGATTTTGAGCTCGATTCACAAGAAATGGAAATATTGAGTAAGTTTTGTATCGTCTTAAACGTGTGTCATCTAGTTATCTATCTATATATTAATGGTAACCCTTGATACGTCCCACTGCTGGGCGCCCGTCTCTCCCCTTTTTGGGAGGAAGCCTGGAGCTTACTCCACCACGCTGCTCCAATGCGGGTTGGTGAAGATAAGGGTTAGTGGCCAACCCATTGTCGGATAATTTCAAACCGCCCATTAGGCCTCCGACAAGGTTTAACGCCTGCTATTTATCGATAACAACCGGGACCGAAGGCTTAACGTGTCCTCCGAAGCACGGAAACGAGCATTTTAATTTTCCACTAGCGGTCACCCATCACACACCCGACCGCAACCGTATCGCTTAACCGAGTAGATCGCTTCCGATCTAGACCTGCCGCGGGACCATGCGCGCTTCAATCTATCTTTACTTAGAAAGACAAGTGGTTGGTCGTCGCCGTCTGTGACATCGGCGTCGACACGCTGCACTATTCGACGACATGATGTTGGTGGGGTCTGCCTCCACCAACAGCATGATGGATGAGTGAATTAAGCACTTGACACCAAGAGAGATGGGACTCGATTGTATTTTGGTACGTTGGAACGAAGTTTCTTATCGCGCAGTTCGCTGGCTAAGGGGGCTAGGCGAGCGTCACGAAAAGTCCTCACGACACTTTTGCTATAGTGCGTAGCGCCCGGAGAGGGGGCAGGCCGAGTATAGGATTCGACTTATTCGTTCTTTCTCTCTCTCTCTTACTCTCGACAGTGACAAGCCACGCGACGCGGACTGCTGTGTATATGCGTACATTGTTTTGTCGTGTTCGTGTGTATGCAGTTTTTGTTATTTTTAATATTTTACAAACTAAACAATGGATTGTGAAAGTGGTTCATTCTAATGAATGTAGAAGTTGATGAGAACTCGGAATCGGGTGTCCCACATGTGACATCGAAGACAGTTTTTTTTTTTATTTGTATGGCTTTATAAATATTGGCAGAACGACGTTTGCCGGGTTAGTTACTATATTTATATATATAATAGTAGCTCCTCTTCAACTTCTACATTCATTAGAATGAATGACTTTCACAATTAATTTTTCATTCACTTATTCATCACGAAATTCATTTATTTATTTAATTAAAATTTAAATGGGGGCTCTTGTTAGTACGTTCGGGTCCTACCTTACACGGGATTTTGCGAAATTCGACCTCTAAGGGTTATGTTATGGTTTCTTTGTATGAATTTAAAAATTATCATTGCAGGTAAATTCAACAAGGACTTCAGAGTGGTCTACCCTAGTTTCTGGCAGGACTATCCTTACTACCCATTCGAAAGGAAGGATGTACCGGATCCTGATCTGTTTGTGCATGGCAAGAAAGAATAAAAATATAAAATATTTCAGCTTTCTACGACGTGTAACGACAATAACGCTCATTCTCAAACACTCCAATTAGAAAATCGAGTTATGATCATAATACATGAACTGAAATTATGTGTGTATGTATTAAATATTTTTTATTAAAGAAACAAGTTGTCCTCAATTCCTCCGGAAATGGCTCCAACGATTTTCTTGAAACTTACAGATTAGGGGTTTTTCGGGTCAAGAAATCGATTTATTTAGGTTCCAGGTCCAAGAAAAGCTCGGTTCCAAGTTAATAATAAATTTTCTTCATAACCGACGACTAACGCCATCTATTGATGAATAGAAGAACCATTAGTCTACTAACGTTAGTCGTATTTTTAGCAAAGAAGAAGTGTTTGATTTGAGGTTAGACCAAAAAAATCAATTGTTTTTATTCATATTTCTTCAGTATGCAATTCATACTAAATAGAATTTTCAAAAATCGCTACGGAGCGAAGCTCGGTCAACCAGGTACTTTTTGTTTAGTTTAGTTGTAAGAAAATTTGTAATGAAATGACAGTAACATATAATAAAGATTTTTTTTAACAATCCTTTAAAAATCACTATTTTTAAATCAAACGACATAGAACTCTTCCGTTACCCTTCTTTTATAATTATTTCCTTTCATAATTTCAAAAGGTTTTAGATAGCAACAGTAAGTTTGAAAGAAAGAAGGAAAGAAAATAGGTATTTACATTTCGAATAGATCTTCACTATTAACAAGACAGTAAAAATCTAGTGTCTGTCTGTACATTAAATATTAAAAAAAAAACTGATAGGGGGTGATTAAGGAAGAGAGTAACGAAAACAAAAAAAAAACAATTTTTGAAATTTTTGTCTGTCTGTCTGGTACGTTATAACTTCGAAACTTCTCAACGGATTTGAACACAGTTTTCACATGTGGATAACATATAATTAGGAGCGTTCAAAACTTATTTTCGTCAAAATAGATTATGGGAATAATAAGTTATGGTCAATTGAAAAATAATTGTAGTTTCCCCAGGTTAAGCAAAAAACCACCTACACGCGGGCGGAGCCGCAAGCAACAGCTTGTTTACAATAAAACAAAACATCTATTAGAAACATCTTTATAATAAAAGATTATCTTTGGTACATTTATTATACTTATCAATTATTAACTAATGGCAATATCAAGGGATTGTCAAAAATCACAGTTATAATGTTCATACTCTTTATTTAAATTATTAAAAAAATAACAGTGAATATGACATGAGACGTAAAAAACTTTAATAATGAGGGTAGTTACGAAAAAAAACTTATGCTAACCACACACGTTACGGCTTAAACTGTACTTTAGGCGTGAACTAGTAAAACATAAAATGTGTGGTCACAATTTTCGCGCAAACTAATTTAACGAACGTCATTGTTAGCTTGTCGAATTCATAATTTCGCAAATTTAGAATTACATTGAGAAGGGTAAAAGCGACTTCTTTACGATATTCAATAAACTGAAAAGTCTACTATATGGGTTGCCTAACTAGCATAGTTGGTAATAGATGGCGCTACTGCTACCATAAAGCAAGGCAATAAATGTGAAGGAAAGATTTGACAAATCGGGCAGGACTTCAGTAGCTCAATTGGAAGAGCGGCTGGACTAGATACCCAGTAGGCCGCGAGTTCGAGTCTCGCCTGAAGTCAAATTTTTCTTTCCATTTTTCTTTAAAATAAAATATATTTCACAAGCATGTGTTAATGCGAAATAATATAAAAACAATTAAATTGAGAAGCTTTGCACATGGAGCAACTTAAGTTGAGGCAACTATCACTATTAAATGTTTCCTGTAAAAGATAATAGTTGCTATAACGTTTACGATTGCCGCAATTTTACGGCAATCAGTGAACAACTTTTACCTATACCCGAACTGCTCTAAAGGGTGAGGTAGGCAAGGTAAAAGTGGCATTAGGTACAACTTTGACAAGTAACATTACTTAAGTATTGTTACTCGTCAAAAGATATTTGTAGTTGGCAGTTGCTAAGGGTTTCGTCTGTCGATTACAATTTTCAGTTCCAATCTTAATTCTTTTGTTGTGCTGTTTTATGTTGCCATGGCGACATAACTGTCCATAGCAACGAGTCGTGGAGAGTTTTGGCGGAAACCTTGAAAGAGGCGTATGGTGCTCTTATTTTATTTCATTTTCTTGGTATATTTTTAAGTAATATTGAATAAAGTTGGTGGCATTTTGTTTGATATAGGTTTATTACAGTGCCCGTGTATAGTGAAATAGAATAACAGTGCGAAAACACGACTTTTCAGGTTGCCTCCAAAACTTCATTGTAAATGTTCTGGTAAAGTAGCCATCGCTTTACTCGAATAACTTGACTGTAACTCACTTGACTGACATATTATACTTCATAACTTATTTATTTGATACTAACATATTATACTTGATGACTATAATAAACTAACTTTTAGACTGCTTAAATAAATACGAAATATCGTTTTACTTGACACTGGCAATATGCGTAATAGCGATGCCATAATACCAAAAAAAAAAAAAAAAAAATAACGAGTCGTGGTGCCACTCTTTTATTTGTGTTTTTTATGAGAGTAAAGTACTTCACTATTTATTATTCTGCATAACAGAAATGCAACCATAGAGAAATGAACCTTCTTACATGACGGACGCACATGTGACGTAATACTTATAAGTGCGCCCGAGTCGTATTGAAAAATAATTTAATCTGTAAATCTACAGTCATTTCTATTGTTTCATAGCTGACTTCAGAGCGCCTTAAAATATACATTTTTAAAAACTAAACAACATTTATTTATAAACAATAAACTCGTTCGTCAATTCATCTTCCTCTTCCGTTAGACATTTGACATTGGCTTCGAAGTCGCACTGCTGGGTCTTGGTGTTGAAGAACAGACCGTCTGAACAGTACACCGCCTTTGGCATACCGTCAATACAACGCCAGTACCGCTGGCAATCACCCCTGAGGAGAAAAATAGCCATTACTAGCTGTTGCCCGCGGCTTCGCCCGCGTGGATGTCGTTTTATAAATAACTAAATAGCCTATGTTCTTTCTCAAGGTCAGTCTATCTCTGTACCAAATTTAATTAAAATAGGTTCAGTTGTTTGGACGTGAAAAGGTAACAGACAGAGTTACTTTCGCATTTATAATATTAGTAGGGATTTATCAGCTGATGGTCGATGGTCGAGTATTGTCTGATGGTGGGGTCAAAAGTCTTAGGAATCGGCGTGCATGTATGAAGAGAATGATGAATGTAGAAGATAGAAGAGGCACGGGAGGTGTGTCAAGACCGGTATATCTGGCGCTTCATACTCTCTGCCTACCCCGTTAGAGACTTGGGTGAAGATACATACATAATAATATCTGCTGAATGATGTCCTCTGCTGGACCAAAACCTTCCCGTGGCATATCCCCATAATCGCCACCCTTGGCATGCGGAGTGGCGGTAGTTTTATTGCATGTTGCGTTATTGTACATACTACCGCCTATCGCCTACCACATTGGTATAGTTCGACCGCCATTGTTCGGTTGACTGAGTTTTTTAAAAATTCTTTTAAAAATATTACAAAATGCACTGCACTAGTGAATTCAAAACATTCCGCCCAGTGAAATAAATAATGCAGGAGAATTCGGCAAAGGCATATTTGTTTTGTTCGTACTGTAAATTACAAGTTCCACATTGGGCCCGCATCTTGTACACTATATCAAAAGATAGAGAAAAAAAACGTAATATCGTGGAATAATACTCAAAAAATAATTTAAATCGTTGCTTTTTTTGTCCGAAATATTTATTTTATGTATGTATCTTCACGCCAGGTCCCTAACAGGGTAGGCAGAGAGTGTAGAGCGCCAGACATCCCGGTTCTGACAAACCTCTCGTGCCTCGTCTACCTTCATCATTCTCTTCATACATGCACGCCGATTCCTAAGACTTTTGACCCCACCATCAGACAGAACTCGACCTATTTATTTTATGTAAGTTTTGTATTAACCATATTGCTATATAGAGCAACACGGGAAGGGAGTAGCCATATGCAGGCTTTCCCCTCTGTCAAAGTACAAGCCCAAGTGGGCCTATGCCTGTCGCCTAGAAGTTTAAATGTGTTCGTGAAATTGTTTTTGTATTTTGCTAAAGTCAAGGTATGAGTTTCGTAGAAATGGACGATTTATGTAGTGTGTGTTTTTTTTTTTATTATTATTTTATTTTATGTAATGGAAGTGGCAAACAAGCATGCAGTTCACATTGATGTTAAGTGATGACTGCAGCCTATAGACATCCACACAGAGATCAAGATCAAAATGCAGATGCGTTACCACTCCTGAGGCCTAAGGTGTTATGCCTCTGTGCCGGACGTGTGTCACACGTATTTCCCCCCGCAAAAAATTACAGACTGTTTTGCATCGGTAATAAACGATATTATTATGGTTACCTACTCTTCTCCGGTCGGCCGGTGGCCCGTGTGGCTCTATGTGCTACTATGACATTCTTGTTCTTGTGAATATACTTACGAAAATTAATTAAACGATTTCAATAGCTGAAAATGTATTAAGTATTTTATGCTTCTTCTCTCATTATACGTGTACAAGGTGCGGGCCCAAGCTCCATACATTTTGGAACGTCTAAATTAATTAAAAAAAACTTTATACTTACTTAAAAGCTATCTGCTTGGCCGCTGAATCAGCGTGATTGCATTTCAAAATGGCGTCGAAATTCATCCTAGTTGAAACCACGTTCAGAGGCTGCATGCCGCCTGGCAATAATTGTGGACCTGAGAAGATCATTTTCATGTAAATATATTCTTATCCAAGGACATCGCCAGCCGACAATGTAGAGCGGGGCAGTTGGATAAAGGGGACGGCAGGTTGGCTCTAGGAGGACGACCTATACCTTTTACTGGTTGTAGAACTCCAGTGACGTAGCTCGTGGGCGTAGGCACCACCGCATTACTAAATACTTTAGCGTCAACGGAAGTATATAATTTGTGAAGATTTCATATTTCTTGCTAAACTTATTAAGAATAGAATAGAATAGAATTTCTTTATTCGGACAACACAGAGACACAAAGTATAACATTAAACAAAAATTACACACGAAATGACAATAGATTCTAAATAAACAATTTGATATTACAGACAGGTAGTTAAACAGACAGGTATGTCTCATGGTCGATCCAAAAGGGTACCCAGATCAGCTTATGCCAAGCAGATATTACCTGACGCTGATTTTCATCTGGGGCCCTGAGTTCCACGGATGTCAGTCAGTTACACAACAATATAGTTTTGTATGTACCTACTAAATAAAATATATAGCAATAAATATATGTATGATAGTGTAGATAAAAAATTAGATAATAATCTTCCGTTCGTAGCACACTCAAAATAATAAAAAATCTCGAAAGAAAAATTAGAAGTATATTATAAAAAAATATATAAAATATTACACGGCACGGTATTCAGGGTACGATAGCAAGGGTCAGGGTAGTGAAATAAGAATAACATTTAAGGAGTTAGGGCTCTAATTAGGGCGATCGGAGCGGCCCGGTCAGCCTAACGCCCTAACTATACACAGTACAAACATGAACAGTATAGAAACTACGTACAAAACGTTCAAAACGGCACACTCACATAAACATGCGCATCGACGCTCGAGTAGTGAGTGACTCGGAGCTGCGGCACCGCGAGAACCGCTTAGGAGCCTCGTTGATGCGCATGTTTGTGTGATTGCGCCGTTTCAACGTTTTGTACGTAGTTTCCATATTGTTCATATTTGTACTGTGACTGAGTTAGGACCCTGTCGACCGGATAGTGTAATAAGCGACAACCCGGCGCGAGGCCACGCCCACCCTTTCTGCCGGACCCTGAATACCGTGTCGTGTAATAGCCTTTTTACACGGTTTATGAGATACAGCCTGGTGACGAACACACCGATAGAGAGCGGAGGTTTTAGTAATAGGGTTTCGTTTTTACCTTTTAGGTACGGAATCTTTAAAAGGCTCAGGAATACTAACCAACAGCCTCGCCTTCAGGGCTACCGGAGATCCAGTCGAATTCGCCCTCGCCAGACCCTGAACCTTCCACCTCCAGGTCTTCCGAATTTGTTCGCAAGGTGCACGACGTCGCCCACACCCAGTTGCACACCTTGAATATATAAACAAGTTGGTGTACCACGGGCAAATACGCAATACGGAAAACGCGCATGGCCCGGTAAGCGATACGGGCGTGGTCGGGTGTGTGATGGGTGACCGCTAGTGGCAAATTAAAATGCGTGTTTCCGTGCTTCGGAGGGCACGTTAAGCCGTCGGTCCCGGTTGGTATCGATAGATAGCATAGCAGTCGTTAAACCTTGTCGGAGGCCTTATGGGCGGTTTGAACATCCGACAACGGGTTGGCCACTAACCCGTATCTCCAACCAACCCGCATTGGAGCAGCGTGGTGGAGTAAGCTCCAGGCCTCCCCCCCAAAAAGGGTAGAGACTCGTGCCCAGCAGTGGGACGTATAATAGGTTGCCATTATTATTATACAGGGTGTAAGGAGACGCTGCCGAAACCGAAACACGTGTGTTATTACACCAAAATTTAAACCGATATTGATAAACTAATTAAAATATTGATAATTTCCTGGTGGTAGAGCTCCACTGACTTAGCTCGCGGGCGTAGGCACCACCGCATTACCTAATATACTTGCCGCTAAATGGTAGTGTTCAGCACTATCAGGTCAGGTGATAATGTACGGCCCTGTAATTTCCGGCACAGAGGCATAACACCTTCAGCCTCAGGAGTGGTAACGCATCTACATTTTGACCTTGGTCTTTGTGTTAGTGTCTATAGGCTGCAGTCATCACTTAACATCAATGTGAACTGCATGCTTGTTTGCCACTTCGATTACATAAAAAAAAAAAAAAATTGCATTTATCTCGTTATTTCAAGGAGATGCATTCTTTTCAACAAGCAATGTAGAGCGTACATATTTAAAGAGTCGCCCACGCAACGCACTGCGAACGTAAGTAGAAGTTGATGGCCGACTGCCGACCCCTCGTACGTGGCTTGCGCAGCTGAACGCATTAAGATGTTTTATTTCATAAAATTTACATTGCTCTTTTAGGGATAATAGATAAAATGTGTCCCACAAGATGGACCGACGACCTGGTGAAGGTTGCGGGCAATCGCTGGATGAGGGCGGCCCAGGACCGTTCGTTGTGGTATTCTTGGGGAGGCCTTTGTTCAGCAGTGGACGTCGTTTGGCTGAAATTATGATGATGATGAGGTAAAATGGGTTTGTCACTTTAAGAAATTGCTTACTTTATCCATTAACACGTCCCAGTACACAAAAAAATTAAATACTTTAAAAAAACGTAAAAAAACGTAACTTCACGCCTGTAATCCCCGAAGGGGTAGGCAGAGGTAAATGCATGCATTTAATCATACATGCAAACACCCACGACTCGCCGGTTACGTTTTGGCCCATGTAACAGGTGGCGAACCTGTTGCCATCTCCGGGCACATTACCAAACTCCGGGGTACTGGGAAACTTCCAGAAAATGGAAAAATCCCAATAGAAGCAGAGATAAAGGATTTTAGACCGTTATCTCTAATATCCCCCGACCCGGGAATCGAACCCAGGACCTCCAGCGTAATAGTAGTGGCCTGCTACCACTACGCTACTGAGGCAGTTGAGGCAAAAAAAAAGATTTTATATTCGTCATTGTACTCAGAATCATCAGCGCTATTACCAGTTCTTTTCGGAAGCGTTCTTTTGACACCCTGTATGTATAAAAGCAAAAGGACAAGTGCCAGGAGTTTCAAATTTTGCATGGGGGTTTCCCAGTTGCCTCCGGTGGCAACTGGGAAAATTTTGTCCCATTTGCCTCCGGTGGCAATCGCCGCGGGGGCAACTGGGAATAATTTCTTTTTAGGACGTATGTACTCACTAAGACAAGGTGGGATTCTTCCACCAGTGAAGCTATAGGTATTTCCTTGTCTTTTGAAGACCAAAAAGTTCCTTAAATTGTACAAAATAACATTTCACAACACACCTGTTCAGAAAAATCGAATATGAGACCATCGGGACAGGTAAACTCCATTTCCCGACCGTGAGCACACATGTAATACTTGGTGCAGTCCGTGAAGTGCGGTAGCAGTAGAAAGATCTGAAAACATAAAACATTATATAGGATAATAATTACTTATGATAAAACACATGGTGGTAGAACTCCAGTGACGGAGCTCGCGGGCGTAGGCACCACCGCATAACCTAATATACTTGCCGTTGAATGGTAGTGTTCAGCACTATCCAGTCCGGTGGTAATGTACGGCCCTGTAATTTCCGGCACAGAGGCATAACACCTTAGGCCTCAGGAGTGGTAACGCATCTGCATTTTGACCTTGTACTTTGTGTTAGTGTCTAAAGGCAGCAGTCATCACATAACATCAATGTGAACAGCATGCTTGTTGGCCACTTTCATGACATAAAAAAAAAATTAACGCGAGATGCGCATGCGCAGCGTCCCGTGATAAAACTACCACCACTACGATCGCCAATCCACCTGCCAAGCTTGGCGATTATGGCACGTTCTCCCCTAATTATGCACAAGATGGACCGAAGACCTGGTGAAGGTTGCGAGCAATCGCTGGATGAGGGCGGCCCAGGATCGTTCGTTATGGCTATCTTTGGGGGAGGCCTTTGTTCAGCTGTGGACGTCTTTTGGCTGAAATGATGATGATCATGCACAATACTGGTTGTGAGCGTCTTTGGGGTAGGCTCTGCCAGAAGTCTTTGGGGAAGCAGTGGACGTTTCGGCTGTAGTAACTTCACGCCTGTAATCCCTGAAGGAGTAGGCAGAGGTAAATGCATGCATTCAAGCATACATGCAAACACCCACGATTCGCCGGTTACGTTATTGGCCCATGTAACAGGTGGCGAGCCAGTTGACATCTTCGGGCACATTACCAAACTTCGAGGTACTGGTAAATTTCCAGAAAATTGAAAAATCCCAATAGAAGCAGAGATAAAGGACTTTACATCATTATCTCTGATAACCCCCTACCCGGGAATCGAATCCAGGACCTCAGTGTAGTAGTAGTGGCCTGCTACCACTAGGCTACCGAGGCAGTTCGGCTGTAGTGATGAATTAAATCAGTACCAACTCACTTTTCCAGCAGGATCACAAGATAGTGTATTTGGATCCACTCCCTCCATCAGTCGACTTGATGCCACGCATCCCACCAAGACCAGGAAACACACAGATTTTGCTGTAAATAAAACAATTTATTAATATTTTCGATGACCCAGTTTCCAAATAGGTCAAGTTCTGTCTGATGGTACGGTCAAAAGTCTTAGGAATCGGCGTGCATGTATGAAGAGAATGATGAGGTAGATGAGGCACGAGAGGTATGTCAGGACCGGGATATCTGGCGCTCTACACTCTCTGCCTGTCCCGTTAGGGACCTGGCGTGATGATACATACATACGACCCAATTAGTACAACGGTGTGAGACGACGTTTTTTTACCTAGTGTGGGCTGTGCGTGTAAGCGTACTGAGGCAAACAAGCATGCAGTTCACATTGATGTTAAGTGATGACTGCAGCCTATAGACACCCACACAAAGACTAAGGTCAAAATGCAGATGCGTTACCACTTCTGAGGCCTAAGATGTTATGTCTCTGTGCCGGAAATTACCACCTGACCGGAACACGATAGTGCTGAACACTACCATTAAGCGCCAAGTATATTAGCTAATGCGGTGGTGCCTACGCCCGTGAACTCCGTCACTGGAGCTCTACCACCAATTAAAATTATTTATTTACTATTTATATCTATAACTGCCTCAGTAGTCCAGCGGTAGCAGGTTACTGCTGCTACGCTGCGGTCCTGGATTCGATTCTCGGGCCGGAGCTACCAGGTTTAAAGGTGTAAATTCCTTTATCTCTGGTTCTATTCTCTAATGGCCGAATACTCAAACGTCACTCAATTTTAAGCAGAGCTCAAATGTGCGCTATTTCTATCGTTTGAACGTGTTTTATAAAGACAGAAGACTTTAAAGTCCCACTTAGTTTTAAGTGATATTTTTGTATTTGGCCGTAAGTTACTCAGTACTTTGAGTGTGATTTTTGTGTAGATGTCTATAGGCTGCAGGCATCACTTAACATCCACGTAAGTTGCATGTAGGGTGGCCAACTATACTTTTAAAAATAATACGCATTATACTGTTTTTGACTACATTGCCTAAAATCTGGGCAGTTTCAGCGTCAAATACCGATAACATACATATAAAACATTAAATGAATAAAATACTGTTCATTTTTTTAAAATATTCTTCTCAGACCTAAATACAGATACTTTATTTCTTGAAAAAAAAAAAAGTTGGCAACCCTAGCCACACCGCGGAAACTCCGCCAAAATTCCATACAAACGCATAATTTGGTTTCTATTATACAGACATCAATCAGTGACGTGTATTTACACGCGCACCTGTGTGCGTAGCACGTACAAAATACCAACCGTCGCCCATACGAGGGGAAGGGGTTGAGTGATGCGGGCAAATCGGGCGGGACGTCGAAGTGTCCATTCGTAGTATTATTACATATTCTCTGCCCTACCTGCATCTCCTTGTGAGCATAACTGTTAGTTTTCGTTATACATAAAAAAGACGTAAACATATTACACAATAGGTATAGGAGGGTAACGCAAAGCTGGGCAAGAGATGCGATAATGAGCTGAGAGTGGGGCAATTTGGATGTGGGAATCGGAACCCTAGGGGCCAGAGGCTAGCCAACTTTCTGGAGAAGGAGGAACTCTTCATGATGAACTCCTTTTTCAAGAAGCCGCCTCATAGGAAATGGACCTGGATGAGCCCCGACGGTTCCACAAAAAATGAGATAGACTTCATTATGACCACCAAGAAACACATATTCAATTATGTCTCCGTGATTCTCAGGGTGAAAACCGGAAGTGATCACCGAATGGTTAGGGGCACATTGAATTTAAACATCAAGATCGAAAGATCTCGTCTAATGAAGTCTACGCTCCGACCTACTGTTTCTCACATACAAAACCTCGAGAGCTTTCAGCTCGAATTGCAAAATCGCTTTGCTTGCCTGGAGGATTGCATCTCAGTGGACGATATGAATGACAGGTTGGTAGAAACTGTCCAGTCGGTGGGGTATAAATACTTTAAAACTCGCCGACGAAATAGACCTCAAAAACTTACCGATCAAACCTCTCAATCTTATGGCAGAACGACGCTCAATGATACTGCAGACCTCTGATGAAGTTGAAAAATACCGGCAACTTAATAGACAGATCCAACAGTCCTTGCGGCACGATATCAAATGCTTCAACACAGAATGTGTTGAGGAAACGATAGAGCGAAACAAGGGCTCCAAAGTGTTTGCAAGGGATCTGTCTATTGGACAGAGCCGGATGAGGCAGCTGAAGACAGAGGACGGCAGTTTAGCGTCGACTAAGCCTGAGGTATTGCGGGAGATCGAGAGGTTCTATGGGCAGTTATATACCTCGGTCGCACAACCTGCCTTGGTCAGAGACCCGAGAGCCAAATTAATCCGACACTTTACCGAAGATATCCCGGACATCAGTACGAGATTAGGATGGCCCTCAAACAGCTTAAGAACAACAAGGCGCCTGGAGAGGACGGAATCACTACAGAGCTTCTGCAAGCGGGTGGATCACCGTTACTGAAAGTCCTTCAGAAGCTCTTTAATTCCGTCCTATTCGAAGGTACTACGCCAGAAGCATGGAACAGAGGCGTGGTGGTGCTTTTCTTCAAAAAAGGTAATAAAGCCCTATTGAAGAACTATAGACCTATCTCGCTTCTGAGCCATGTCTACAAGCTGTTTTCGAGGGTGATCACGAACCGTCTCGCTCGCAGGTTTGATGACTTCCAGCCTCCCGAACAAGCCGGTTGCCGAAAAGGCTATAGTACCATAGACCACATACACACGCTGCGGCAGGTTATACAGAAGTCCGAGGAGTATAACCGGCCATTATGCTTAGCGTTCGTGGACTATGAGAAAGCCTTTGATTCGGTTGAAACATGGGCTGTGCTGCAGTCTTTACATCGTTGCCACATTGACTATCGGTATATCGAAGTGTTGAAGTGTTTGTATAAAAACGCCACCATGTCAGTCCGAGTACAGGACCATTGCACGAGGGCGATTCCTTTGCAGAGGGGAGTAAGACAAGGAGTTGTCATTTCACCCCTGCTCTTCATCAATACAATGGAAGACGCCTTCAAGCTCCTGGAATGGCAAGGACTAGGCATCAATGTCAACGGCGAATACATCACTCACCTTCGGTTTGCCGACGATATTATAGTCATGGCAGAGTCGCTGGAAGATCTCAGCACAATGCTCGAAGACCTCAATCGAGTGTCCCAAAGAGTGGGCCTTAAAATGTACATGGATAAGACCAAGGTCATGTTCAATAACCTTGTATCGCCCACTCCAGTGTCCGTTGGGAACTCGATCCTCGAAGTTGTCGACGAATATGTCTATTAAGGACAAACCATACAACTAAGCTGGTCGAACTTCGAGAAAGAGGTCATTCGCCGAATCCAACTCGGCTGGGCAGCGTTCGGGAAGTTAAGGAGCGTTTTCTCGTCAAACATCCCGCAGTCCCTGAAGACGAAAGTCTTTAATCAGTGCGTTTTGCCGGTGATGACCTACGGTGCCGAGACGTGGTCTCTCACTATGGGTCTCGTACGAAAGCTCCAAGTCACTCAGCGGTCAATGGAAAGGGCTATGCTCGGCGTTTCCCTACTGGATCGAATCAGAAATGAGGAGATCCGTAGGCGAACGAAAGTCGCTGACATAGCCAAGCAGATTTCCAAGCTGAAGTGGCAATGGGCAGGGCACATAGCTCGGAGAACCGATAGCCGCTGGGGCAGAAAGGTTCTCGAGTGGAGACCACGTATCGGCAAACGCAGCGTAGGACCTGCAAGATGGACCGACGACCTGATCAAGGCTGCGTACCTGCAGCCTTGATCCGCTTGAGCCGCTGGATGCACGTCGCTTCCGATCGGTCGGCATGGAGGTAATTGGGGGAGGCCTATGTTCAGCAGTGGACGTCCTATGGCTGATATGATGGATAGGAAGGTATAGTAAAATAAACACTCAATAAATCTCAAGGCAATACAAATAGGACCAATTCGTGTAATAAAACAATACAACCAATTGCTTTATGATAAATCATAAAAAAGTATAATCAATCGGGTAACTTCAAAGTATAACAATATCACTGCATGTGAATGCATAGATATAATATATTTATCACGATTTTACTATCTTAGGTATGTTATTATATGATCATATTATTATTAGCCTTGTAATTCACAGTTTGAATTATTTCATTCCTGCAAAATCAAGTAATGTAAATCGGTTTTTTTTTTCTTTTATTACCAGATTTATCCAGTTCAAGTGCATGTGTGCATATATTAGCAATCAATTTCATTTTTTTTTAATGTAATGAAAAGTGCAATAAATAAACTTTAACGTAACATCACGCCTGTAATCCCCGAAGGGGTAGGCAGAGGTAAATGCGTGCATTCAAGCATACATGCAAACACCCACGACTCGCCGGTTACGTTTTGGCCCATGTAACAGGTGGCGAACCTGTTGCCATCTCCGGGCACATTACCAAACTGAGGTACTGGGAAACTTCTAGAAAATGGAAAAATCCCAATAGAACCAGAGATAAAGGATTTTAAACCGTTATCCCCGACCCGGGAATCGAACCCAGGACCTCCAGCGTAGTAGTATAGTAAACAAACTTATAAATAAACTTAAATTTTAAAAATTATTAATTTTTAAAAGTCTTAGAGCAAATGTTATTGGGTTTGATGCTTAAAGCAACACGGGCCACCGGCCGCGGCGGACCGGAGGGGAGTAGCCATAGCGTTTATTACCGATGCAAAACAATCTGTCATTTTTTGCGGAGGGAAATGCGTGCGACACACACGCACACTACAAAAATCGCCTATTACTACGAAACTCACACCTTGACTTTTACAAAATACAGAAACAATTTCACGCACAGATTTAAGCATCTAGGCGACAGGTATAGGCCCACTTGAGTTGTACTTTGACAGAGGGAAAAGCCTGCATATGGCTTCTCCCCTCCGGTGTTGCTATAAGGGATTGATGTAAAGCGTAGTGTGATGGGTGACCGCTAGTGGCAAATTAAATGCGCGTTTCCGTGATTCGGAGGGCACGTTAAGCCGTCGGGTCCCGGTTACTATCGATAGATAGCAGTCGTTTAACCTTGTTGGAGGCCTAATTTTGAGGCGGTTTGAAAACATCCGACAGCGGGATGGCCACTAACCCACCCACCTCCACCAATCCGCATCGGAGCAGCGTGGTGGAGTAAGCTTCAGGCCTCCCCCCAAAAAGGGGAGAGACTCATGCCCAGCAGTGGGACGTATAATGGCTTGCCTTTATTATTATTTTATAATTAATATCTAACCTAATTTATTAAATTCGAATTACCTAACCCTATATAAATACATAACCTAATTTGCTTTAATTCGCAAAAAAACCCGACGCTGATAGTAAGTTAATAAATAAATCACAGCAGGTATCTCCGCACACAATACAATGCATACAATTATTATCTAGATTGCAACAGATCAATTTATTGGAAACAAGGCGATTGCTTTGTAAAACCACACAGAACGATGTCATTCTGTCGATAAACATTCGATGTCGATAATGCTATCGATCAAATTGATTGATTGTCATTTATTTTTTGATGTATTGTAGATGGCAAACAAGCATGCAATAAACATTGATTTTAAGTTATGACTCCAGCCTACACACCCGCACAAATTCCAGAAGGTCAAGATGCGTTGTCACGCCTGTGACTTATGTTGTTATGCCTCTATGATAGTTATTACGGGGCCATACATTACCATCTAACTGGATCACGATAGCACACCGCAGACACTCCGCCAAAATTCCATACAAACGCTTTTTTTTTTTTAATGTTTTGGAAGTGGCAAACAGGCATGCAGTTCACATTGATGTTAAGTGACGACTGCAGCCTATAGACACCCACACGATGACCAAGGTCAAAATGCAGATGCGTTACCACTCCTGAGGCCTAAGGTGTTATGCCTCTGTGCCGGAAATTACAGGGCCGTACATTACCACCTGACCGGAACACGATAGTGCTGAACACTACCATTTAGCGGCAAGTACTTACGTTAGTACAGTTAGGCAAGTAGTACTTAAGTTTTGGGACTTGAACCACTTCACATAACAGTTGAGGTCGAAGCTAGAAAAGCACTCCATAGATTGGCGACAGCCTGTTATTGGCACAGCTCCATGCCGAGATTTCAACACACGCGATTCGAGACCAACACTGGGCTTGATAGAGTACTGCACATGGTAAGTGACAAATGTCTAACTACGTTTGTATTCCATAGGAATTACAATCACCATGACGACAAGGGAGGAGTGGAAAAGGGGAATGCGCTCTCTTGGACCCAACAGCGTAGTCTGGTATACTGATGGATCCAAGATGACTGCTGGTACAGGGGCTGGAGTATACAGCTGTGACTACGAGTGTAGTCAAAGTATAGGTAAATATGCCACAGTTTTCCAAGCAGAGGCTTATGCGATTGTGGCATGTGCCAAGGAGAGTCTGTCAAGTGGTGCAGCCGGGAAAGACATTTGCATTCTCAGCGATAGCCAGGCAGCTCTGAAAGCCCTGACATCGTTTAGGGTTAACTCGAGGCTAATACTTGAAGGTGTGCAAACCCTTAATAAATTAGGTAAGCACAACAGAGTTGGCTAATATAGGTGCCGGGGCATGAAGGCATCAGGGGCAATGAAAGGGCCGATGAACTAGCTAGACTTGGTTCCAATACCAAACTAGTGGGTCCTGAGCCATTCGTGGGAATTTCAGCAAGCACCACATACACTGCTCTTAGGGCGTATGCCGCAGAACGACATCTGAAGGAATGGACGAACGTCCAGGGACACATTCGAAAAGGTTTCTAGGGGTCGACACGATCTACAATAAGAACATCCTACGATTAAATAGGCAAAGTTTGCGAATGATTGTGGGAGTTTTCACAGGCCATTGCGGCACGAGGCAGCACCTACTACTGCACCTGGGTGAAGATTCACTGTGCAGAGCTTGTGGTGAGCACGAGGAGACAATGGAACATCTCTTATGCCAATGTGATGGCCTTGCTGGTAAGCGTATGAAGATCCTCGGGGTGGCATATCCTAGAGATTATAAGGTACTGTACATTAGGGACACCATTAAATATATCTCAGATATATTTAAAGGGACCATGGATGATAGTATATAGGGTCTTGGGGGTGAACACAAAAGATCCCAATGGGTCGAAGTGTTTCAGTGTACCTAACAGCTGGCCCCACAATAAGATAAGATAAGATATTAGGTAATGCTTAATATGGTTTCTATTACACAGAAATCAATCAGTGCCGTGTATTTACACGTGCATCTGTGTGCGTGCACGTACAAAATACCAACCGTCGCCCATAAGAGGGGAAGGGGTTGAGTAATGCGGGCAAATCGGGCGGGACGTCGAAGTGTCCATTCTATACGTAGTACATATTATTTACATATTCTCTGACGATAGTGCCGAGTGCCGAACACTACCATTTAGCGGAAGATAAATTAGGAAATGCAGTGGTGCCTACGCTCTCGAGCTCCCACGCTGGAGCTCTACGCGCGGGCGG
This sequence comes from Macrosoma leucophasiata, assembly GCA_036365455.1. Classification (NCBI taxonomy): domain Eukaryota; kingdom Metazoa; phylum Arthropoda; class Insecta; order Lepidoptera; family Hedylidae; genus Macrosoma; species Macrosoma leucophasiata. The sequence goes on from JAWQUS010000015.1 coordinate 8,454,050, forward strand.
CCGCATCCTTCGTCCTCGCCTGGCTAAAGGATTTATTACACGGCACGGTATTCAGGGTACGATTCAGGGTATTCAGAATACGGGTCAGTGTAGTGTAATAACATTTAGGGAGTTAGGGCCCTAATTAGGGCGACCGGAGCGGCCCGTGTATTTGTACTGTGATTGAGGTAGGGCGCTGTCGACCGTATCGTGTAATAAGCGGCAACCCGGCGCGAGGCCACGCCCACCCTTTCTGCCGGACCCCGAATACTGTGTCGTATAATAACCTTTTATGTCAGGGACGCCCACGGTCCCCATCTAGCCCAACGAACATTGAAAGATGAAAAGTTTTGTAGGTAAAAGAATTATAGGTTTATCGTCGTGTCGGTGAAACGTACAGTAGATGAGACGGTGGGTCGTCAAAAGTGCCTTACTCCAAAGGTTCTGTCTGCGAACAGTCTGTAGAGGTAGGAAATACTCTGCTGGGGAAACGGAAATAATGAATCGTCCTGTCGACGAACGATCCAATAGCTAATTGGTCGTAGGAGCCTTCCACAGTCAGGGGCGGATTTAATACGTTGGCTGCCCTAGGCCTATGAAAGTTTGCATAAGTTTGTATATGTACAACGGCATCCACGATACAGGTTTACACCTAGTGTGTGTCTGTGAGTGTAAGCGTTTTTTTTTTAAAATATCAGCTACAAAAACTCCATAGACTTCTGTAATTTATAGGTAGGTAACAAGGTAAAGAACCCAGTAGGTACAGTAGGTAGGTGTAGGTACTTATTAAACTTAGTTTCGGAAAAATACAATAAAGTTTAAAAACCATAGTTATGTACCGGAATGTATTTTTGTTCTTAATATCACATGTATTGGTGGATGACTGGATCATTGAGATGTGTAATATCTCGATGCAATGGACTGGATGTACACAACGATTATTTATTATCTGTACCTATTCATTGTCATTCGTAAAATTTAGGTTAGTTCCGAAATAAACTGTGAGCAATGTTCAAAAATGTTACTATAAAGAATTTCATTCCATTAAAGCACTTAGAGATAATGTCACAGGAAAAAGTGCATTCAAAGCCAGTATATTAGGCTGCGATCCGTTTTTATAACAGCAAACAGTAGAATTATGAACTATTATGAAGGAATACCTTCGTAGTTCTCTTATCACCCCTTACAGCGCTCGCATTCTGTGCGGAACAACACCGTTGGATGAGCGATTTGTCGATTCGAATTGATTCGATGTCAAAATTGTCAAATAGACGTGATTTGATTTGAAAATATCTGAGATTTTGGAGGCCACAAAACAGAAAGACAAAAGATTTTTGAGACATTTACCACGCATTTGTTATACACGACTTTGAAGCATTTCGAACGACTTATTAATTTAATTTACACAATGGACTCGTCCGATTCAGAGGAAGATTGCTACAGTAACGTTGCCAGAACATTACAGAATTTAAAAAACAAATACATTGACGACAAAATCGAGTGTTCCAATTTACTCAGGAAATCTTCTACTGCTGATAAAAAAGAAGAAATTAAGCCAGCGCAAATCACAACCGAAAAGGAAGACGTATTATTAGTGGAATGCGAAGAAGATATAGCACTAGACCAGTTAATAGCCTCAAATTCAAATAAAAGATCGACAAGATCTTCAAGAAAAAGTTTACCAGACGTCACTATAAGCGCGGGAACGAGTAAAAATAGAGCTACTAAAAAGGGTGCTAAAAAGCGTGGTAGAGGTCGGAAATCGGCGCAGAACAGTGAGGAATTGAATTTGAGTGAGATTTTGCAGGCAAGTTCAGAGGTGAGAGCTTCGCCCCGAGGCCGTGGGAGGCGAGGAAGGGGCAGAGGCCGGGGGCAGAGTAGAGGTCAGAATAGAATATCCAATAATTGGTTATCATCACTGTGGCCTACATACAGTGTTGGTAATACAGATGAATATCCCGACGAATTGGAATGTCAACCATTATTTAGCAGTGTAAATACAAATCAAGATGTTGTTTTAGTAGAAAACGACCCGTTAGATGACAATGAAGAGCTATCGGTCAAAGTATACTGGCAGAGCTCCGAAGTGTTCAAATTTACTATCCGTAAATATCAGAAATTAGTTCAAATATTTGATTATTTTGCCGAAAAACACTGTGTAAGTAAAGATAAACTGTTCTTCACTTATAACGAAAAGATAATATCATCTGAAGATACACCGGACTCAATTGAATACAGCATAGCTAAGTTTATTGATGGTGGGATTATAAACCAAAGTGTTTCTGAGTTAGCTACAAGTAATAAACAGAAAATTGTCCGCGGAATTAAATTAAAGTTCCAGTGCCAGCATTTGAAGAAACCTTTTGAAATAGCAATACGGAGGGACGAGAAGTTATCATTGGCAATGATGAAATGCTCTGAACATATTGAGAGGCCGTTGAATACTTTGAAATTTGTATTCGATGGAGATTGTATATCGGGTATGTTTTTTTTTTTATGTTATGGAAGTGGCAAACAAGCATGCAGTTCACATTGATGTTAAATGATCACTGCAGCCTATAGACACTTACACAAAGGCCAAGGTCAAAATGCAGATGCGTTACCACTCCTGAGGCCTAAGGTGTTAAGCCTCTGTGCCGGCAATTACAGGGCCCTACATTACCACCTGACCGGAACATGATAGTGCTGAACACTGCCATTTAGTGGCAAGTATATTAGGTAATGCGGTGGTGGCTACGCCCACGAGCTCCTTCACTGGAGCTCTACCACCAGTGAAAGTAATCAGTTATGTAATATTACCATCTCGTAGTCTAGTGGTAGTAGGCTAATGCTATGCTTGGGTGCTGGGCAGGGGCGACTAAAGTCTTCAGGGGCCCGCAGCAGCATTTGGCATTTGGAGGCTCAGTGGCCTGATGCACGAGCAAAAAGAAGGTCTTTATATAGATAAGAATGAAGCGCGCATGGCCCAGCGGCTGGTGTTGATCGTAAGCTATCTACTCGGTTAAGCGATACGGGCGCGGTCAGGTGTGTGATGGGTGACCGCTAGTGGCATTTTGTAATGCGCGTTTCCGTGCATCGGAGGGTACGTTAAGCCGTCGGTACCAGTTGCTATCATCAGATAGCAGTTGTTAAACCTTGTCGGAGGCCTTATGGGCGGTTTAAAAACATCCGACAGTGGGTTGGCCACTAACCCGTATCTCCACCAACCCGCATTGGAGCAGCGTGGTGGAGTAAGCTCCAGGCCTTCCCCCAAAAAGGGGAGAGACTCGTGCCCAGCAGTGGGACGTATAATGGGTTGCCATTAGTAATATAAAGAAAACGATAATCCGGATATAACGGAGGCCCGTGACGGACCGCCTCTGCCGCCCCCCCCCCCCCCTCCCTTAGTCCGTTACTGGCTCAGGGTTCGAGCCTTGTATTGGGGATAAAAGTATTTTGTTTTTGGGTTATGACACCACCAACATACAGTTCACATTGATGGTAAGTGAATATTGTATGAATACTGCAGCCTATAAACATCTACATAAAAAATTAAAAACTAGAGATTTAACTGTAGATGTATCACTACTTCTGAAGCCTTCTTTTATGCCTCTGTGCCAGAAACTACAGGGCCCACATAACCTAACCAGAACACTTAGGTACTTAGATTACTTACTGGTGGTGCCTACTATTTTTTTTTGTTGTTCCAGGTTTAAACACACCTAGAGATCTGGATCTGGAAGGTGGTGAATGCATTGATGTAAAATTACTTAGCTGATATTAAATAATTATAATTTTGTACAGATATTTTGTTTTATTAAGTACTCTTAGTGTGAGGGTGAAATTCACTAACCGCATACTTATTATATACGTTTTATACGTCATACGACTTTACGAGTATGCTCTAAGCATACTTTGCTAGCATATGCATTGCCAGTTTAGTTTGCCTTAGAACCATAGAGCAACGCGGCCCGGAGGGGAGTAGCCATAGCGTGTATTACCGATGCAAAACAGTCTGTCATTTTTTGCGGGGAGAAATGCGTGCGACGCACACGTACACTACAAAAATCGTCTATTACTACGAAACTCCTACCTTGACTTTAACAAAATACAGAAACAATTTCACGCACACATTTAAACATCTAGGCGACAGGTATAGGCCCATTTGGTCTTGTACTTTGACAGAGGGGAAAGCCTGCATATGGCTACTCTCCTCCGGTGTTGCTCTATGCTTAGAACTATTAGTAAAGTACGAGTTCTAACAGTTCTTAGTCGACTATTAAATAAATTAATAATAAATAAAATACGCTTACACTCACAGCCCCACATTAGGTATAAACCTGTGTCGTGGGTGCCGTTGTACACATACAGTAAGCCATACAAATATTTGTCCCGGTGCGGGGATCGAACCCGCGACCCTTCGAATCAAGCGGTCGTCTCACACCGCTGGACCAACTGGGTCGTCAATATTGCGCTGGGGTCCTGTGTTCGATGCCCTAGTTGGGAGCTATCAGAGATTTCGGTATAAATCCTTTATCTCTGGCTGGTTCAATTAAGATTTTTTCATTTTCTGGAAGATTCCTAGTACCTTAGAGTTTGGTAATGTGCCCGGAGATGTCAACAGGCTCGCCACTGGGTACATTGCCATGTATGCTTGAATGCATGCATTTATCTCTGCCTATCCCTTTGAGGATTACAGGCGTGAAGTTACATCCAAGATAAAATCGATTCAAAGTTCAGATATATACTTTACATAGGTATATTAATCTAGAAATATCTATGTATCATTTCCAATTAACCATTATTCACGCTAATCCCTTGTATCGAAGAATTAAAGAGATTATGATAATGCTAATATAACTAATACTAATGCTAGCTAACGAGAACATTTGATTTCACGCCAAAGGTGTTTTACATATACATAATAATGTTACCTATACATAAATACATACCTCCCGTGCTTAATTTATTAGTACCTGGTTGACCGAGCTTCGCTCCGTAGCGATTTTTAAAAATTATATTTAGTATGAATTGCATACTGAAGAAATATGAATAAAAAGAATTGATTTTTTTGGCCTAACCTCAAGTCAAACACTTCTTTGCTAAAAATACGACTAACGTTAGTAGACTAATGGTTCTTCTATTCATCAATAGATGGCGTTAGTCGTCGGTTATGAAGAAAATTTATTATTAACTTGGAACCGAGCTTTTCTTGGACCTGGAACCTAAATAAATCGATTTCTTGACCCGAAAAACCCGTAATCTGTAAATTTCAAGAAAATCGTTGAAGCCGTTTCCGAGATCTTGATTCTATACATATATACAAGAATTGCTCGTTTAAAGGTATTAGATTAGATTTAAACATTGGAGGCACACCACTCTGCCTACCCCGTAAGGGACTTGGTGCAGATACCTACATACACCAATCAGGGGCGGCTCTAGCTCGTGTAGCGCCCGTGTGCTATGAAACCCTGGCGATAAATAAAAATAAAAACCAATTATTTGCACCTATTGTTATCACAAACAGATTACAAAAAACAAATTTGGACAATATTATGCTAAAGGTTAAGTACCTTGACAAAAAATCTAGTTTTTGAAGGCCTAGTGCCTAATATGGGCTTAAAATACCTGTATTAAAGGTCACCAGCACATTCAACGCCAAGCACACGGATCCGTGTAATGAGTTGGTGGCCGCCCGCACGGTACCGTGTATTTTCCCGAAGAAATTTCAAAGATCTATTGCACAGTCGGCTCTCGAAATACAGTCACAGTTTATAGCTGGCCACTCGGGCAATCCATGAATACAAAATAAACAAATACACGGATCCGTGTAATCCGGTCAACGGCGCCGTGCTTTTCGGCCTGGGCCGTTGTTGTAAATATGTTATATTATATTTTAAATTGATAAATGTTACTATCAATGAGTTATTACATCTAAAATTTAACATTTCCGCTGGAAAAAAAAGAAAATAAATAAATACACGGATCCGTGTATCCGGCCACCGGCACTGTTGATGGCCGGCTACACGGATCCGTGTATTTGTTTATTTTTGGTCTTTCTGGGCTGGGCTATTAAAATGTTTGGCAGTGAATGTTTCCCCACTAGGAATGATACAAAACTGTATTAGGTACTAAGTAACATAATTTATCCACGTATTTTAGTGTGACAACCATTAATATCTATAGGTATATAAAGAATAAAAAATAAAATGAAAAAAAGAATTGGTTACTAATTACAGAGACAGTTATTGTGAAGTTGATTTTAATTTGGTGGAATCATCATCAATTCACACGAAAGACTTCAACTATTTGACAATAGCCTCTCCCAAACATGTAGATACGAAAAACGGTTCGGACCGCCCTCATCCAGCGATTACTAGCGACAACATGTTAGCAGGCTTCGCTACAGTAAATTGAACGAGAAGGTGTATAGTAGCTTTTCCAGTGCTGCCCAGCCTGTTTGGATTTGGCGATGGTCCTATTTCTCTAAGTTGGGTCTACCTAACTGGACTGTTTGTCTCAGGTATGCATAATCGTTCGCACAACTTTGAGCGTAGAGCTCTATGTGTGCAGCGTCCACTATTAGGTAGTGGAATGTTGGGCCCCGGCCCGCCAGGTGCTATCCTCCTTTTTCGTCGTCGAGGAACATTTCTAGCCGTTCCCTCTCTGTGCCCCCCCCTCAAAGTCAGTGTATCCGTCAATGATGGCGAGAGATTTTGGGGAATTATGGGTTAAATAGCGGGGAATCAAAAATTTTGCATTAGCATCAGTTATCTGGTTATTGATAGTTTTTACGGGTCTAACCGGAACACATTAGTATTGAACACTACATTTTGGCGTGTACAGATTAGGGTTGTTGAGGAAGAGGCGCAAATTTCGAGGATGCGGGTGAGGAAGAGGATATTTTTTGAAGAAGAGGATGCGGATGAGGAAGCGTAAGAGGAAGAGGATGATAGGAAATTATAAATACTAGCGGACTCAACCCTAAAGCCGCTGTCCTGTCTGTCTGTACATAACTAGGTACATACATACACAAACATTAATTAAAAGGGCATTTCCAGTGGACCTAAACAGGAATCATTAAATACAGCCTCGCTTCAAATATATGCCTCGCTCGCCTGTCCGGCCCGGCATCGCGCTGCGGGGTGTGCTTTGCCATGGATACGCGACGCGCATGCGCAATTAAATTCCTCATACATTTTGCGGAAGCAATAGCGGAAGAGGATCTTTTTTTATTTATAAGGATGCGGTAACGGTTGAGGAACCCAAAATATTGCGGAACTTCCGCAATATGAGGCAGCGGAAGAGGAATCCTCAGCAACCCTAGTACAGATTAGGTTCCTAATGCGGCCTAATGCTTAAGCTCTACATATACTGGAACTACCTCTATTCTGTCTATCTCAAAAGCAAAATACATATATTATTTTATTACAAGCGTGTCGATTCTAAGTTTGGAATGTATAGTTTGATAAATTTGTAAACGTAACTAATTTAATCCGGGGATAAAGATAGCTCTAATCCTTTCCGTTTTCATAATACATGCTATAGATGAATACATTATTTTGTCGTTTATTGTTTATGACGTCTTTATCAGAATCGGTTAACGCGCACAATTTTAATTCGTCAGTGTAGTTATTAGTCGAAAATTTTATGCAAAATTAAATAAATTTATACGCTTACACTAGATAAAGGTAAAAATAAACCTGTGTTGCCTCAGTGAAGTTAGTTGCTAGTCGCTGTGAAAATTTTATATCTCTACATATAAAAATCAATTGCTGTTCGTTAGTCTCGCTCATGCCGCGACCGGTGGGCCGCGTTGCTCTAAGGCAGAGGTTCCCAAACTATTTTTTCTTGTAGACCCCTTTCAATTTTTCTGGTTTCGGTGGACCCCTTGCTAACATTTATATCACTTTCCCATATATCCCATTTTTATTTACGCATATACGTAGACCCCATCGAGTCTCCCATAGACCCCAGGGGGTCTATATGGACCACTTTGGGAATCACTGCTCTAAGGTCTCACTAAAACTTGAGAACGGCTGAAGCAATTTGGTTAATTTTAGTTTTGAATTATTTCTGGATGCCCAGGGTAAGAAAATATGAAGAAATTGAAGGAAAACCACAATTTCATTTTTCATACAAATAGTCCGTATCCATCAAACCTGTGACACATTATTTGCCGGGTCAGCTAGGTTTATGATAAAGAAAATAAATTATTTATTTTCTATGTATCGAACCCGAGAGCCTCGATTGAAACGGTCATCACACCGCTGAAGGGTAAAATTAACTGTTAGAATTCACTCTACCGGAGTAATCATTATGTTTTTTTATGTCATTAGGATGACAGGCAAGCAGACGGACCACCTGATGGAAAGTGGTCACCGTCGCTTGGACATTTGCAACACCAGGGGAGTTGCCAACGCGCTGCCAGTCCTGAAGGACTCTTTTGACATTATTTTTGAAGAACCCCATATTGTAGCACCGAGGGAACACCTCAGAGGGTAGTTCATTTCACAATTTACACGTTCTGGACAGGAACTATGACGATGATATTCAGCTATCGTCGGCACGGGGTATAATCACACTGGACCTTTGTTAGGTTTGCGCGCGGACCTAGGTACAACACTAATGCGGATTCCAGACCGAAAGCCAAGCTAACTTGGTTCAGCTTACCTCGCATAGCTAACGTTGTTTCTCTCGTAGGCATTAGTTGCGTATTTTGTAATTTGCACACAAGTACGAGAAACAGTTACCTTCTTGTTTCGCCGAACTATGTGAATTAAAATAGGATTAGATAGATAGAGTGATATCAGACACCCGATACCTGTCAATATTTACATTATTGAAACCTAAGTTTAGCTGGTGGTGACTCTCCTAGGTCTAGGTGGGAACCCGAGCAGCCAACCCATTAGTCGACGAGTGGCAACACTGGCTGGACAGGTTGGGGGGTGTCGAGACTAGTCGAGTAAACTGTAGCTCAGAGTAGGTACCCTGCATTTCCACCCCCCGAATTGATAGTTATTACTGAAGTTTGCTCAATTATTGTTTTGTTAATAAAATTTATTGAAACACCACAAATATTTTTTTAAAAGTAGATGGCTTGTAAATTGAATTCCTAGCAGACTTTTTTTATAGTTAGGGGACCATTGCCCTTTTTAAAAATTAAGATCAAAAACCCTTAAAATATTTTGAAAGGAGTTACATTTATTAGATGTTTATAAAATTAGAATACTCACCAATCATTGTGTTGAAGACACACAAGTGCACCACTAATTCACAACACTACGTCTAACTAGTCTGTAAGTAACCTAAGCTTTATTTAAATAACCCCATATATTTTTAATTTCGCAATTTCGAACTTTTTGCAGTTGTCAAAACGGAATATCACCTTTATTACAACAATTTAAGACCTAGTTTTGTAAATAGATAGACAAAATATAAATTTGTATCGATAATTAACTATATGAGGAAGAATACTTGCGATTAATTCTTTTATCTTTCGATAAAAATACGGTATTATTGATAAAATAAAGTCAACGGCTTTCTCAGTGTTTTGTTGATTTGAAGGGTCTTGTTTTAGTTATCTATTTCGACAGAGAAAGTTTCATTAGCGATATGTTGAATGAAAAAAGAGATCATACTTATCGCGCGTTGATTCCTGCCCAGGGGTGCGACCGCCTTTCGACATTGCTATTGTCGTTGTCATTGCTGTTAAATTTTCATGTCGATTTGTACCTCCTTTAAAAGCAGTAGTGATAATCTGATCGTTGTTCATGCTTTCGTAGGTGAGAGACAAGCGATAATGGTAGATTATTTCGATTATCCGGATGGGATCTATAACAAGATCCCATCCGCGATTGCTGAACTCACCGATAGTAAATTCAAAGTATTAATTAAACGCATTCTATGTTAAAAGGCCTACTATAAACTCGAGGACTATCTCAAGGATAGAAATGTTTGGCTAAATGCTGATCTAGATCCACAAGGGTGTAAAATGTAATAATTAAAGTGTACTGTTGATATTATATTGTTAATTTTAAATTTGTTTAAATTATGGAAAATGGTAAAAATATGCCTAAAAGATATTTTTAAAAGAGCCGACTAAGTTTTTCAGGCATGTTTTTCTCAGATTATATTGACCTTTGGAACTTTGCCGGTGAATGACAAAGAATGACTCTTTTTCTTTTCTTTTTACACTTTGTTATCAGTTTGTAAAGGGGAAATGAGACATTCTACCGATATACTTTTTACATTAGTTTATGACATTTAGTTTTATCTTAGTGATATTCTTGACTTTACATATATTTTTTATCTTGTTTGACATGTTTAACAATTGTTGTTCACTTTAATTTATTTTGTTTGTTTTTTGACGTGTCGTAAGAGGTGCCTGTCACCCTAAATTATTAAATGAGTTTCTGATTCTGATTATTCTATTTAGTTAGAGCAGAAATCGACATGAAAATTCGACAGCAATGACAACGACAATAGCAATGTCGTTAGGCGGTCACACCCCAGGGGGCCGACCGCCTAACTGAAATGCTTTCGTTTAGGACGTTATCTTGTCCGTTTTGTTCCGCCTATTAAAACATTTTGGTCTTAAGTATACACCTACGGACGAAAACACTTTTTGGCAAAAGTTAAGTGGTATGAAACTTTTGTTTTATGTAATAAAAGCGAACAAGTATGCAGTTCACATTAATGTTATGTGATGACTGCAGCCTATAGACACCCACACAAACACCAAGGTCAAAATGCAGATGCGTTACCACTCCTGAGGCCTAAGGTGTTATATCTCTGTGCCGGAAATTACAAGGCTATACATTACCACCTGACCGGAACACGATAGTCCTGAACACTACCATTTAGCGGCAAGTATATTAGGTAATGCGGTGGTGCCTACGCCCGCTAGCTCCGTCACTGGAGCTCTACCACCAGCAGATAAACTGATAAGATGTGGTCATAATCGAAAGCATTTGAATTAGGCGGTCGACCCCCAGAACGTGCAAATTAGGCGTGGGAGAAACTTTTCACCTTTGTGAATGGAACGTTAGCATCTGAAACACTAAACTGTTCCGAATCACTTTATACATCACTTGGAACATTCGGAACATTTGGAACATTGCGTCAAAGATATAGAATACGGAGATCAACTGTTTAGTGCCGGGTGGTGTACCCTTAGAGCAACACGGGCCACCGGCCGCGACGGACCGGAGGGGAGTAGCCATATACAGGCTTTCTCCTCTTTCAAAGTACAAGCCCAAATGGGCATATACCTGTCGCCTAGATGTTTAAAATGTGTGCGTGAAATTGTTTCTGTATTTTGTTAAAGTCAAGGTGTGAGTTTCGTAGTATTAGACGATTTTTGTAGTGTGAGTGTGTGTCATACGTATTTCCCCCCGCAAAAAATTATTGTTTTGTATCGGTAATAAACGCTATAGCTACTCCCATCCGGTCCGCCGCGACCGGTGGGCCGAGTTGCTCTATGGGTGTACCCGAGGGTATGAAAGTAATATTGAGTTAATGTGACAATGTTTCATTTATATATATATTTTTTAATTAATACTCAAAACCGATTTCCCTCTTCATTTGGGAAACTATTTTGCGGATCTACGCTAAATAGGTAACGTAACTTCACGCCTGTAATCCCCGAAGGGGTAGGCAGAGGTAAATGCAAGCCTATTGACAACTCCGGGCACATTTCCAAACTTACGAGGTACTAGGAAATTTCCAGAAAATGGAAAAATCCCAATAGAACCAGAGATAAAGGCCTTTACACCATTACCTCTGATAACCCCCTACCCGGGAATCGAACCCAGGACCTCAGCGTAGTTGTAGTGGGATAGGTAGTTACCTGTTATATGTTTACCACCGCACTGACCCAAGGAACCCAGAACCCCAGCGAAACGTAACAGTAGAGGCCGTCTACCACTAGAATACAGAGGTAGTAAGAAGAATAGAAACGAGTAATCTAAATTAGATATTGTGTTTAACATGTAGGTATTATTGCGTATACATCACAAAGATTAAAATCTAAAAAAGTAATAAACAATAGATTACTAGATTAGTGAGTAACAGAAATAAGCGTTTACTTTATGATAACATCTATTCATATTCCAAGAATAAATCGTATCATTTAAATACATCACAGACCAATCAGCCTTATATTTAAGTCATATTATTATTATGGTCATTTACTGGTGTTGGAGTTCAAATGTAGCTCGAGCTCTCGGAACCTCTGTAGGTAATTTAAACACATAATTTATATACCTACATAAATAGAAGCGCGCATGGTGTAGATCAGTGATTCCCAAAGTGGTCTATATCGACCCCTGGGGGTCTATGACAAAATGAAAGGGGTAGGCGTCAGCGAAAAAAAATTTGGGGGTCCATGAAATGAAAATGGGGGTCCACGATAATGGATCTCCACATACACTGATAGTACCAATTTACTTACATCATACCAGTGATTCCCAAAGTGGTCCATGGGAGACTCGATGGGGGTCTACGTAGGCGTGAATAGAATATAGAAATATGGGAATGTGATATAAATGTAGCAAGGACGGGGGTCCACAGAAAGCAGAAAAATTGTAAAGGGTCTACAAGAAAAAATAGTTTGGGAACCTCTGGTGTAGATCGTAATCGATCTTCTCGGTTAAGCGATACGGGCGCGGTCGAGTGTGCGATGGGTGACCGCTAGTGGCAAATTAAAATTGCGCGTTGCCGTGCTTCGGAGAATTCCATACAAACGCTTAATTTGGTCTACTACACATCAAGTTAGTGACGTGTATTTAGGTACACGTGCACCTGTGTGCGTAGCACGTAGAAAATACTAAACGTCGCCCATAAGAGGGGAGGAGGTTGGGTGAGACGGGGAAATCGGGCGGGGCCTCGAAGTGTCCACTCTATATAGGTCGCGCCAGGTAAAAAGAACGCTGGCGGTCAAGCTGCGCAGTAGACGATTTATCGATCTATTTGGTGGTATGAGGTGCGGCGCGGGGCGGGCGGGTGACGCGCCGCATGCTTACCGCCGCGCTATTGGTTCGTCAGTCGACCTTTGCTATCCGCCCTGTGTCCACGTTACGTTTGTTCTCGAAATACCATCGCGCACAAGTGTTTACTTACGAAATGGTTCTACATAGAAAAGAAAGGAAAATGATTTACAATGTATATTGTTTTATAAAGACAGAGGCTGATAATAATGCAGCTGTTAATTTAAAACAATGTATGAAACGGACAGCTGAGGCAACAAAATGTTCCGAGTCTACAGTGAGACGAATTGTAAAAGGTTCAAAAGATTCGGAATTTCTTACTGTATTCCGAACTCGTTAGTTTAATTTTTTATAGTAGTTATGAAAATTTAACATTATAGTCTGAAATAAACATGTGTTTATTTAATTTTATGTTATTCTATGTAATATAGTTTTCAATCTGCCTACCAATACACGAAACCGCAAGCGAAAGCTAGATCAAAAATAAACCAATAGGGCTAGTACTTTCGTGCGCGAGTGTACCGATGCGCGAACACATCCCTTCTACTTCTTCCAGCGTTCTTTTTACATGGCGCGACCTATACGTAGTATTATTACATATTCTCTGCCTGGGCACGGGAAAATGCGCTCCAATTCGGATATTCCTCTCACTTTTAGTTTATATTTCTAAATTTTCAAAATAAGATAACTTATTCTTACGTACCTACTACATTAAAAAAACATTATGTGATTGAATGAGTTAAATTTATTGAATTAAAGAAAAAATAACAAATAAAATAATTAATTATATTGAGCAATCTTGATAAGACTGGAATTAATTTTTTCAATTTCCAAATTTTGCTTAAATTTGCCGTCCCGGGCACTAGCTCCAACTGCCCTTAAGTCCACCGCAGTTTTTTTTTTTTTTTTTAGTTATGGCATCGCTATTACGCATATTGCCAGAGTCAAGTAAAACTATATTTTGTATTTATTTAAGCAGCGTAAAAGTGAGTATAATATAGTCAGTCAATTATTTATTAAGTATGTCAGTCAAGTGAGTTACAGTCAAGTTATTCGAGTAAAGCGATGGCTACTTTACCAGAACATTTACAATGAAGTTTTGGAGGCAACCTGAAAGGTCGTGTTTTCGCACTGTTATTCTATTTCACTGTACACGGGCACTGTAATAAACCTATATCAAATAAAATGCCACCAACTTTATTCAATATAACGTAAAAATATACCAAGAAAATGAAATAAAATAAGAGCACCATACGCCTCTTTCAAGTTTCCCGCCAAAAAAAAACAAACCACCGCTGTTTATATAACTAAAAATCCTGAAGGAGACACCGGGCAGAAGCAAGTTAAGAATAAAACCACATTATTTCATTACATACTTTAATAGGTTAAACATTTTTCATTAATTAATCTTAATTAAAACAATTTGATCGCTACACTAAATTATACTATCACTGATACACAGCTATATTAGAAAATTTCATCAGTAAACTATAGTTCTTGGGCGAAAGAGAATCAAGAGACGAGATTAGAGTCATTTTATATTTTTACAGGTTGACGAACTAGCAGACGGGCCACCAGGGGTGCGACCGCCTATCGACATTGCTATTGTCGTTGTCATTGCTGTCAAATTTTCATGTCGATTTGCAGCTCCTTTAAAAGCAGTAGAGATAATCTAATTGTTTTTCTTGCTTTCGCAGGTGAGAAACAAGCGATAATGGTAGATTATTTCGATTATTGTTATTTAGTTAAAGCAAAAATCGACATGAAAATTTGACAGTAATGTCGATAGGCGGTCGCACCCCTGGTGGTGCGTGGTCACCGTCGCCTATGAACATTTGCAACCGGCCAGGGGAGTCGGCCGGCGTTGCCAACGCGCTGCCAGCCCTGAAGGACTATTTTGACGCTATTCTTTATTATTATTGTTTCTTATTACTTAAAAAAAATACGCTTATACTATATACACAGCCCTACATTAGGTGTAAACCTGTGTCGTGGGTGTACACATACAACACATACAAACACCCAGACCCGAAACAAATATCTGTAGGCCATAGAAATAGTCCCGGTGCGGGGATCGAAACCCGCGACCCTTCGAATCACGGTCATCTCACACGCTGGACTAACCGGAGTCGTCGAAAAACTTAACTTTAAAACTTTATTTAAGCCACTGGTGGTAGTTCCATTTTTCTAAGTCAGCATTCTAATTGCAAGAGCATAATAAAAATAATGGCAACCCTTGATACGTCCCACTGCTGGGCACGAGCCTCTCCCCTTCTTGGGGGGAGGCCTGGAGCTTACTCTACCACCCTGCTCCAATGCGGGTTGGTGACGAAAGATCATAACGATAAAATGAAAATAACTGAAGAAAACCCAAGTTACGTAAAGGGTAGGAGCGTAGCTATCGGCGTATCTGCCCCTGGGCCATGGGGGCCCCCCACGTGCGTGGGCGGGAACCCCCCATTGTACCCATTTGAGTACCTACCAAGTTCATATAGAGGCTATGGTGGAAAATGTCCTTTGTTTACTAGCGCGTGAAAATATTTACCCTTAATAAGGTCCCATACCAAATTTTTATACCCTAAGCCACATTCTATTTTATTCATATCCAGTAGGTACTAATCATCCAATTTTTATCTCTCTCTCAAAAACATGTCTCTCTTTCGCCCAAAAAACATTACTCTTCTGTACAGCCTCTAGTTATTGGAGAAAGTATTAAAAATCTACAATTTTCTATCTACCCTCGATTTCCTAATAAGTTTTTTTTATAAGTACTCATTCGCGTTTTCTTCTCGTTTCCAGCGATTCCTATTTAATCGGACATATCTGTTTATCTATGAGATAAAACTAAACTGGAACCTGTAAAATCGAAATTGATTATTCATGAAAATAGGGATGATACGAGATCGATTTTTGGACCGAAAAAATCGATCCGCAAAGCTTTTTGATCTTGGTAAAAGGAAATAGCTGTAAACACTATTGCTCTATTAGGTTCCTTTCATTCTACAGCGTGTCGCCGGTCACGTACGCGCGCGATTGGCACAATTTGTATGAAGCTCCATAGTGGCTTTCATTGTGCCGCGTGCTGCCGGTAGCGTTTTTGTGCAGCATGTCGCCGGTCGCGTGTGGCTCGACCGGTGGCACGCTGCAGAATGAAAGGAGTCTTAGACTGTACGGAAGCTAGTCACTTTAGACGGTAAACTCCCTTTAAAGAGACTACACAGAAAAAGGCGACACATCTTAAACACTAAGCCCGGCTCCACACGTTGGCCCGAACGTTGGCGGCAACACGTCCGACGTGGATCTAGAAAATAGCATGGGCCCCATAGAGCAACACGGGCCACCGGCCGCGGTAAACCGGAGGAGCCATATGCTGGCTTTCCCCTCTGTCAAAGTATAAGCCCAAATGGGCCTATGCCTACCGCCTAGTTGTTTAAATGGGTGCGTGATATTGTTTACATATTTTGTTAAAGTCAAGGTGTGAGTTTCGTAGTAATAGACGATTTTTCTAGTATGTGTGAGTGTCACACGCATTTCCCCCCGCAAAAAATGACAGACTGTTTTGCATCGGTCATAAACGCTTTGGATACGCCCCTCCGGTCCACCACGGCGGCCGGTGGCCCGTGTTGCTCTATGATGGGCCCCAACGTTGAAAAGAACGCTGCGGGTTGGTGATTGGCCGGCGCGTGTCAGCAGCCAACGCGTGGATCCGACGTAAAACAATAGAAATCAACATAAATAGGCGGTAAATCGAGACCATATCTATCGATAATTTAAATCCGATGCTAATAACGGCCAAATACTCAAACGTCACTTAAATGTAAGTGGGACTTAAGTCTTCTGTCCTTATAAAACACGTTCAAACGATAGAGATAACGCACATTTGAGCGTTGCTTAAAATTGAGTGACGTTTGAGTATTCGGCCATAAGGAAGCTAGTATTACGTAACGCAATTCTTGAAAATTTTTGACACTTGCTCATCCGCATGTAACGTAGCGTAACATTTTGTATAAGTTATGAAAGTGGCAAACAAGAAAGCAGTTCACATTGATGTTAAGTGATGACTGCAGCCACACAAAGACCGGAGGTCAAAATGCAGATGCGTTACCGCTCGTGAGGCCTAAGGTGTTATGCCTCTGTGCCGGAAATTACAGGGCCGTACATTACCACCTGACCGGAACACAATAGTGCTGAACACTACCGTTTAGCGGCAAGTATATTAGGTAATGCGGTGGTGCCTACGCCCGCGAGTTCCGTCACTGGCGCTTTACCACCAGTAGGGTACCAGTAAGGAGGGGTACATACATTGTTATGTACCCCTCTCCTCCCCCTCTCAAAACGTTACATAATACCCGAATAAGCAATATAACCTATAAAAGTTTTCAATTCCCTAATCCCAACTTCCCTACTAAATATCATAAGTGCGAAACTCTGTCTGTCTGTTAGCTTTTTCACGTCCAAACGACTGAACCGATTTTAATGAAATGATGAAAAAAAACCGATTGGTACAGAGATAGAGCTGACTTTGAGAAAGAACATAGGCTACTTAGTTATTTATAAAACGACACCCACGCAAGCGAAGCCGCGGGCAACAACTAGTTTTTTAAAAAAAATAAAATGTTACGTAACACGTTCGAATCCGATGATGCCCCCCTGTAACGCATCGTTACGTTTTATAAGATCCCCTTTCCCCCCAAACTGCGTTACGTAATACTGGAAGACTCCCCTCAGCTAATGCGTAGAGCCTAGGTTTGCAAAATATATACCCCCTTATTCATAAACGTACATTAGATAATAGGTTGGGGAAAAAGTCTTTTCGCATTATAGTATGTATGAACTTGTAATAGGATCTCTTTGGCTGTAGTATTTGTATCTGGCTGGTTTTGGTATCATTGAAAGTTAACATTTTAAAGAACATAATTCCAAATTCAAATTAGGCAAATGTGTGATTTTCATTTGTTTTCAATCTAATGAAGAAATTCGATACATTTTACTATAAAAAAGGTAAAAATGCAACGCAAGCCGCGAAAAAAATTTGGGATGTTTATGGATCTAGTGCAGTGTCTGTGAGAGTAGCACACATTTGGTTTAAGCGTTTTCAATCCGGCAATTTTGATGTCAAAGATGCACCTCGCTCTGGTCGCCCTATTACGGATAAAATGGATGCCATTTTTGAAAAAATGGAGCAAGATCGACATATCAGGAGTTACGACGTAGCTGAAGAACTGAGAATTGACCACAAAACAGTTTTGGCGCATTTGAAAAAAGCTGGGTACAAAAAAAGCTCGATATTTGGGTACCTCACGAGCTCACTGAAAGAAACCTAATGAACCGTGTACTCATTTGTGATTCTTTATTACGACGTAATGAAACTGAATCATTTTTGAAGAAGCTGATAACTGGTGATGAAAAGTGGATCACGTACGACAAGAACGTGCGAAAAAGGTCGTGGTCAAAGGCCGGTCAGGCTTCACAGACTGTGGCGAAACCCGGGTTAACTCGCAATAAGGTGATGTTGTGTGTGTGGTGGGATTGGAAGGGTATTACTCATTATGAGCTATTACCACCAGGCAGGACTATCGATTCTGAACTCTACTGCGAACAACTGATGAGATTAAAGCAAGAAGTTGAGAGAAAGCGGCCGGAATTGATCAACAGAAGGGGTGTGGTGTTTCATCATGATAACGTTAGACCTCACACATCTATAGCCACTCAGCAAAAATTAAGAGAGTTTGGCTGGGAGGTGTTAATGCATCCGCCGTATAGTCCTGACCTTGCACCTTCAGATTTCCACCTGTTTCGGTCTCTTCAGAATTCTTTATGCAATGTTAGGTTAACATCACGAGAGGACTGCCAAATCCACTTGTCGCGGTATTTTGATGAGAAGTCCCAAATAATACGTTTTAGCCATAGAAAGAATGCTTTGGTCTCTGTCAGTTGCATTGTCAAATGTGCAGGATAGAAAAAGACAAAGGAGAGATTAGCAACACTTTAGGCAATGTTGAGGGGAAAAGAGCAAGAGGCCGATCTCCAACCAAATGGTCTGACCAGCTCAAGGACAACCCAGCATCAGTTTTTTACACCACGGTGCAAATGGCCGCAGACCGGAGCCGTTGGAGACATTTCGTCCGATCGAGAGTGATGCCAGGATGATCACGATCCTCAGCCATGAGGGAACGACCAGAGAGAGAGCAACTAGCTGAAATACGTTTATGAATAAGAGGGATATTTTTTAAATGGGCTAATCGAAATAAAAAAAATATTACAATGTGATATTCAATGAGATGGTTGGATTAATAAATGTATTGAGGAACAGGTTTGGACGAATCTACATAATATGATTAAACATTTTAAAATAAGATTAAATGATATTATTAACATTAAATTATTATTTCGATTTCTTCAATTAAATGGAAGGAATGAGAGGAACTAAATTTTTATGGTTAACTTTAATCTTATAGCGAAAAAAGCAAAGGCTGGGTGGAATCATCTTGTTTTAGCTTTGACAAAGGAGATGTTGCAAAAATGTATGGACCCCCCCCCCGGCCATGTATTGTACACAATATCATTAGCAGGCAAAATCAATATTAAAATGTTTTTTACTGCATATTTTCACTTATTTAGCTTTGTTTGCAGTTACAAAACATTATTTGCGGTTAGAATTGCAACTCAAAACCAACATGGCGAATATGGCGGGCGATGTCATTTGACATTTTCTTTTTTTAGAGAGTTAATAACAACATAACTGAAAATATCCGTAACTTTAACAAATATTTTGGTGGAACCGATCCAATTATTTTCTACATTTATCGTTGAAATAAAATATAATGTAGGATAAAAATGGATGACGAACGAGTGAATGGATTGAACGAATGAGAACGAAATCATATATTTTCCATTCAATTAAGAACCCAGCACAAAATTATCATTACAATTATTATGATATACATATTTAAAAAATAGCACCTGAAAACACCTAGTAGAAATGTCACATGATATAAAAAAAATCGTACACTCGTACATACAAATGTTATATATTAAAAACAAATAAAAAATAATTAATTACGTATGAAATTAAAATTTTCTCCTTACGGTATATAACATTAGAATATGTAATAATATATTTCTTATTGTATACAAGGTAATTTGTGAGATATTTCCAATGATTTAAAGGACTTCTACTCATCGTTATGAACAACTTTTACTATAGGGCTCACTAGAGCTTTCAATCCCGGATTACCGCGGATCCCGCGTTTGTATCAAGTGCGGGATTAAAAACACGGGATCCGCGGGATTTGCGGGATTAGACATAAGTAAGTACACGGCATCTCACGAGTTCCATCGCTCGGTTATTAGCGGTAGCGGCAAGATCAGTGTCGCCGACTCAATTTATTAAATAAAAGTCGTACAGCAATTAAAAATATCAAATAAAAAAAATTATAATTTTTGCACTGCAAATATTGATTTTTACATGCAATTAGCAAATACCGGGATACCGCCGGATTGAATGTTCCTAGTCCCGCAAATACCGGGATTGAATACAGGCTGTGGGATTGGAAGACATACACAACTCAACTAAGAAATCGACAAAAAAAACCAGCTGCGCCATTTATACGCACCGCGATAACATTTTCATGGAACAGCAGATTTTTTTTGAATTGCAAACAAGTTGCAACAAAATTGTTGCCCCCTTTAGCAAAAGTTGAGTTTTAATTAATAACCCATTAGAATTTCGAAAATGTCTCACAAACCACCTAGTATGTTTAAATAATACTTTCCGATTACGTTCCATCACGACGCGTACGCGACTGTACCAACTTTTATATACAAATACGGATAATGTATTAGTATCCAACAATGAATATTGCACGACCTTAGGATGGACTTCGGCTTATTTCGGGTCTGTAGAGCGTTCGCTCTACAGACCCGAATGGTCGAAACTTGGTCAAAATGGTCGACAAATGTCGGATAGTTAAGGCCTTTCGCACCTTAACTATCTGACGTTTGTCGACCATTTTGATCAAGTTTCGACCAATACCGGACTATCAATGCCTACGTAGGCAGTGTGCAGAGATAACGCTCTACGAAGTCGAAACTAGCCGATTGGCTCTTTCGTAGACTCGATATGTGCAATATTAATTGTTGTGTACCAACTGTAATCACAAACAAAAATTACAAAATACAAAAACAAGAAAAAAAAATATTTTAGAGTGGAAATTATCTATAAATCAATTACTTGTTTTCACACATCTATAGAGGTTCCCAAAGAATCGGCTAGTTTCATACATAGATTTGCCATAGAAGTTTACATAGAAGTTGCCTTTAGCAAAAGTTGAGTTTTAATTAATAACCCATTAGAAT
Source organism: Macrosoma leucophasiata (assembly GCA_036365455.1). Lineage (NCBI taxonomy): Eukaryota > Metazoa > Arthropoda > Insecta > Lepidoptera > Hedylidae > Macrosoma > Macrosoma leucophasiata. Next base: position 8,475,355 of record JAWQUS010000015.1, read on the forward strand.
TTCGAAAATGTCTCACAAACCACCTAGTATGTTTAAATAATACTTTCCGATTACGTTCCATCACGACGCGTACGCGACTGTACCAACTTTTATATACAAATACGGATAATGTATTAGTATCCAACAATGAATATTGCACGACCTTAGGATGGACTTTGGCTTATTTCGGGTCTGTAGAGCGTTCGCTCTACAGACCCGAATGGTCGAAACTTGGTCAAAATGGTCGACAAATGTCGGATAGTTAAGGCCTTTCGCACCTTAACTATCTGACGTTTGTCGACCATTTTGATCAAGTTTCGACCAATACCGGACTATCAATGCCTACGTAGGCAGTGTGCAGAGATAACGCTCTACGAAGTCGAAACTAGCCGATTGGCTCTTTCGTAGACTCGATATGTGCAATATTAATTGTTGTGTACCAACTGTAATCACAAACAAAAATTACAAAATACAAAAACAAGAAAAAAAAATATTTTAGAGTGGAAATTATCTATAAATCAATTACTTGTTTTCACACATCTATAGAGGTTCCCAAAGAATCGGCTAGTTTCATACATAGATTTGTATGAAATCATGAGAAAGGATCAAGTTGAAACAGCTATGGGCTCTTGAGTTATAAAGTTTAGTTTAGTCAGGACCGGGATATCTGGCGCTCTACACTCTCTGCCTACCCCGTTAGGGACCTGGCGTGAAGATACATACAAACATAAAAATAAGTGGTTTTAAGTAATGCATTGATAAAAAAAAATTGTATATTGTTATTTTTATGTGTTAAATATTTTTTTTTATGTCACCTTCATTAGGTAGACGAGGCTCGAGAGGTTTGTCTGAACCGGGATATCTGGCGCTCTACACTCTCTGCCTACCCCGTTAGGGACCTGGCGTGAAGATACATACATACATACCTTCATTACATTAAAAAAAAAAAGTTTTTTTTTAATGTAATGAAGGTGACAGACAAGCATGCAGTTCACATTGTTGTTTAATTGATGACTGCAGCCTATATACACTTACATAATGACCAGAGGTCAAAAAGCTGATGAGTTGCCACGTCTGACACCTTAATTATTAAGGAGCCATACAAATATAAATTGTTTTATAGATAACTTCATATTTGTATTGTATTTGTGTTGTGTACTTGATAGACTGTGAGTACATAGGATGCAGAGGATAAATAATAAGTACAGTAATACAGCGGACTTATGTGATAGGGACCAAGTGATAGCATTGTAAGTCGAATTCGCGTAACTCGGGATTCAAATTTGCATATAAATACTAGGTTCAAGGTTACTTATTTATTTTGGTTTGCCCTGTTGGATGACATAATTATAGGTAAATCAATAATGTATATTCGAAATTCTCGTAAATCGAACACTGGCCGAGCGAAGTGAAAAAAAGAACAATATTATGACTCACCGGTGATAAGTAATGCTACTGAGTGGTTTAGTTTGCTTTACTGTTCGGTTTTTACATCGGTTTTTACTGGTGGTAGAGCTCCAGTGACGGAACTCGCGGGCGTAGGCACCACCGCATTATCTAATATACTTGCCGCTAAATTGTAGTGTTCAGCACTATCGTGTTCCGGTCAGGTGGTAATGTACGGCCCTGTAATTTCCGGCACAGAGGCATAACACCTTAGGCCTCAGGAGTGGTAACGTATCTGCATTTTGATCGTGGTCTTTGTGTGGGTTTCTATAGGCTGCAGTCATCACTTAACATCAATGTGAACTGCATGCTTGTTTGCCACTTCGATAAACACTGAACAATTTGGAATTTTCAACGGTTTTTTCTCACAAAGTTTGCGCTCGACGGGCGAATGCACCATGAATAATAAATAAATAATAAAATACGCTTACACTCACAGCCCCACAGTAGGTATAAACCTGTGTCGTGGGTGCCGTTGTACACATACAACACATACACAAACACCCAGACCCGAAACAAATATCTGTAGGCCATACAAATATTTGTTCCGGTGCGGGGATCGAACCCGCGACCCTTCGAATCAAACGGTGGTTTCGCACCGCTGGACTAACCGGGTCGTCAAAATGGATGATTCTCGACGCGTGAGCGGGAACGGTCACCTGACCGTCCGCGAGTCTAAACGATCGCTCAGCGGCCGGCGCGTATTGGCAATCTAATTCCTCTAATATCTTTGGTAGTTTCAACCGTGAATATTTTACTATTTTCACAAACTTATGTACGCACAGTCATCACAAACACATAGTTACATGAGAAATGAAACTGAATATAAACAAAGAGTTATATATTAAAATCTGTATCAGATGTCGTATAGGTATTTGCTATCGAATATAAGGGGTCGTTCATAAATTATGTAAGGCGTTTAGGGGAGGGGGGGTGTTGACTGAATATTATAACTTCTTACTATAGGTAAGGGGGGCAGAGAATCTAAAATTACGTAAGATTTGAAATTGAAAATTCTACCACTTTCGCGCAAAAAATTGGCATTATTGAATAGCGCCATCTGTACTTCATCTCTTTAACTTGATATTGAATCTTACAAAAATCTTTTCTTACGAAAATTTCTTATTAAGGGGCAGGGGGGACTAGTCGTAATCTTATGATGTCTTACAGTAGGGGGAGAGGGGGTCAAATTAGCCCTCAAAACCTCTTACGTAATTTATGAACGACCCCTAACAGGCTATACAACCATAAATTAATTATTTATACAACATGTATCGGGAATAATGCACACTCTCTAACACCCTGATTAGGAAATCGAGTTACAATCATAAAACATGAACTGAAATTACATGTTTATTTATTCAATATTTTTTATTTAAGAAATAATCTGTCCTCGATTAGTACGAACCGCATGCACATCCTATGCATATTTACCCTACCTCTACTTACGACCGCACGTAAAACACAAACACAGTCGCAATGTGATGTAGCGTAATCTGCGTATTCCTATTTAACACTCGCTAGTAATAAAATTCATTTTCACTATTTTATTTCTTAAATTATGATTAACAATAAAATGCACCTCTCAACGACATCTAATAAACTTGTTGAGACTAGCATTTTATTTTGGATGTACGTTAATCTGATTTTCGTTTGTATTGGCTGTTCACCAAATGGGTGACCATAATTTCCTTAATTGTAATTAATTTTGGGACAAAATGTTACCTATATAAAAATCTCTGAAATCGATTCGGTTATCGATTCTGAGTAACATAGTTTCGGGTTGTACATTCAATCCTGTTACACGTTGTATATACGAATAAGTACAATATCCAACAAGAAATATTGCACATCGACATTAGGAAGGAGACTTCGGCTTATTTCGGGTCTGTAGAGCGTTATCTCATTCGCACAAAACCTACTGTGACGTTTGTCGACCATTTGATCATGTTTTGACCAATAGCGCACTATCAGTGCTTACGTAGGCAGTGTGCAGCAGAGATAACGCTCTACGAAGTCGAAGCTAGCCGATTGCCTCTTTCGTTGGCTCGATATGCAATAAATACCTTGCTCGGGACTGTAAGGTTGTACAGTTGCAAATTCTATGTCCGCATGGAACTAATATGTAGATTAACGTATCATTAATATATACAAAAAAAAATTTTTTTTTAAATGAACACGCCAAAAAAAATATGGATAATACTTATAATTCTCAAAAAAATAATAATTTTGATAATTCAAACCTTAAATAGGCCACATCAGTCTTATAATCTTATTTTTACTCATAACAAAAAAAAAACAAGCAACTCCTCATTCATATTCAGTTTTTTTTTTCAATTACAACCAGTAAATAAAAATAAAAAATAGCTTTCTAATAACTAACTAATTATATACTCCGAACTATACCTAATTGTAATTTAGAATTCCACTCAGAGCGAATTTAGAATATAAAAATAAATAATTAAGCTGTCACAATTATTATATTACACATAATATTTATTGCTAATTATAATTAATAATAAAATTTTCCGTCACAACCTAAAATAAAAAAATTTAAAATAAGATCTTTTTTACAGGGACGCAAAATAACAGTAATAAAATTCTGAGTGGATGTGTGATTGCGTGTATGTGTTTTTTTTTTTTTTTGTTTGTATGGTTGTTTAGTCCGGTGGGAGATAGCTGAATAATTTGTATTTGTCCCGAATGTACGGTCTTACGTCATCCTTCTGTAAATAAAACACATTTTGAATTAGAAATTGTGGAAATAAAAAATCTACTGCAAATTTTATTTAGACAAAGAACGAGAAAAAATGTTCTTCTGCAGAATCATTTCGTTCATCCAGATATGCTGCAAACCTAATTGCCCAAACCGGCCAAGTGCGCAACGGCAGCCGTGAATTTTTTTTAGTCTTTACATTTTATTATTGATTTATTCAGTACATTTTAAATACACTTTTATACAATAAGTACCGCACCACGAAAACCTCACAGGGTTTATCTGGGCGCCGGTGAGTCGCTAATTTTAGGCTTAGTGTACTACCTTTTTAATTTATTACAGAAAAATTTATGGTTTGTAGTATACATCATTTGCAAATCTACAGGAAGTTTATTTAAATAATGAGATATTAGATAACTTATCACTCTAGTCCCATAGAGGTTGTTCCTTTTTGGCAGAATATACTTGTTTCGATTTATGAGTGTTCTCTTGTATACAGGTCTTATATTTTCCACGAGAGTCCACAAAATTAAGAATTCAATTTTTTTTTACACACACATATTATTAAAATATTCGAACAACTTTGTTGCGTCACTTTTAGTTTTATTTAGTTTTTTTTTATGTTTAGGCGTTATAGTTTGTAATATTCTTAATTGCAATTTGTATATGGATTCAATATAAGATGTGTATGTTCTGCCATAGCTACTTAATCCGTAACTTTAACCGAATCTGCCAAGGCCATATAAATGAGTCTTAATATATTGAAAGGCAATTTATGTTTCAATACATAAAGTTTACTTAGAACCGATCTTAGATTATTACATACATGATCTTTATGTGGGCCCCAGCAGAGCCGGTTATCAATCACTAGACCTACATATTTATATCTATCAACTATTTCTAAAGACGAACAATTACATACATTATTTAATGAGTGAGAGTGTAGGCAAGCGTGTACATGGCTATCACATGCGTCGTACTCGTGAACGGGTGCTGTTGGTGGGGACTGGTCTGTTCTGGTTTGCAGGGGCTACATCACATTTAGTAGATAGCAGTTTATTTGCATCTATGCTATGGACGTTCACATTATTTGATTTTTCACGATAATTTGTACTAGATTTAAGCTCTCATTTAAAAGAGCTCTTACTGAGTTTGTTGGGTAGCGGAGTTCTTCTCAGTAGTGACTGCACTTGGAACTCTGCTAAGTGAATAACATTGATCTTGACGAATAAGTTTTTCTTTTTCTTCATTTATACGCTCTACACTCTCTGCCTACCCCGTTAGGGACCTGGCGTGAAGATACATACATACATACATACATTATCATTGAAGGAATTGAAAAATTTTATGATTATTATGTTTTAACCAAATAGTTTAAATTTTAATTTTTAATTTACTATTAATATATGATTTTGCTTTTACTATATGTAATGGTTATTCGCTCTAGGTAGTTTATGATTTATTGACGTTTTGAAAGTATCTGTAAAGATCTATTCGAAATAAAAATATTTTCTATTCTATTCTCTATTCTATTCTATTCATGGGCCTTAATGGAAGGTGAAATATTTGTATGGTTGTGTGACGAATGAATGTGTACTATTTTGGTTTTTTGTGAGTTTATGACAAGACCGTGATCATGCGCCCATTTGCACAGGTTGTTAAAGTTTGTTTGTAGTAAATTTTGGACCTCATAAATATTTTTATTAGCCACCATGAGGCATGTATCATCCGCGAATTGGTAAACATATGCCGTGAAGTGGACGATATTTAATTGAAAAAAAAGAAGAAAAAAAAAAGTCTTTCCCAAAAAAAAAAACTTGCGGCCAATTTTTGATAGGTAACCTAGTGGATATATATTTCCTAGATTACAAATATGCGTAAAAATAAGCCCCCTTATTCATAAACGTATTTAAGCTAAAGTGTTGCTATTCTCTCCTTTGCCTTTCTCTATCCTGCACATTTGACAATGCAACTGACAAGGACAAAGCATTCTACAGCTAAAACGTATCTAATGTACGTTTATGAATAAGGGAGTAAGTTTGCAGCATATCTGGATGAACGCAATGATAATGCAGTGGGATCCTAACCTATAAGGGTTTCTTGTAAGCTAGAGAACCCTAAAAAAGAGGGGAGAGTCGGTATTATACACGTCACAAGACTCACCGTGGCCAAATGCTCGAGGAAGGGCAGCAGCTTCAACAGTTCGTTGTCGCTTCGGTCCACAAACCAGCTGTCTATTGGGATGCCGTTCTCTAGCTGATAGCCGAATGCCTAAGGACAATATAATAATAAATGGGACTGTGAATATATATATATTTTTTTTTATTTTTATGGAATTGGCAAACAAGCATTGCAGTTCACATTGATGTTAAGTGATGACTGCAGCCTATAGACACCTACACAAAGACCAAGGTCAAAATGCAGATGCGTTGCCACTCCTGAGGCCTAAGGTGTTATGCCTCTGTGCCGGAAATTACAGGGCCGTACATTACCACCTGACCGGAACACGATAGTGCTGAACACTACCATTTAGCGGCAAGTATATTAGGTAATGCGGTGGTGCCTACGCCCGCGAGCTCCGGCACTGGAGCTCTACCACCGGTAAAACCACCACTTTTCTTTCTTTCTTTAACATATCAGAGGCCGAGCCCATTGGCGACGTGTACTGTTTATACTGTTCCATGTGTTTACCTGAGGGCTGTTGTCGACTATGACGGTCCTGCGCAGGTCCCGGCCGAGTATCGACAGGTCCTTCACGTAGTTGCCGTTCACTAGCAAACAATGCTCGCGGAATAATCTGCGAACAATGCACATTATTAGCATTTTTTTAAATTTAAATTACGGCATCGCTATTACGCATATTGCCAGTGTCAAGTAAAACGACATTTCGTATTTATATAAGCAGCGTAAAAGTATAATATAGTCAGTCAATTACAAGTATGTCAGTCAAGTGAGTAACAGTCAAGTTATTCGAGTAAAGCGATGGCTACTTGACCAGAACATTTACAATGAAGTTTTGGAGGCGACCTGAAAGGTCGTGTTTTTACACTGTTATTCTATTTCACTATACACGGGCACTGTAATAAACCTATATCAAACAAAATGCCACCAACTTATTCAGTATAACTTAAAAATACACAAAGAAAATGAAATAAAATAAGAGCACCATACGCCTCTTTCAAGGTTCCCGCCAAAACTCATTATTACAATTTACAAACATCTGAATCAGTAGTGTAGTGGTGGCAGGCCACTACAGTTACGTTGGGGTCCTGGGTTCGATTTAAAACGAATCCTAACGATTACTTAAATTGATCCTTAAGCTGGGTTGCACCAAAATATTAGTTACTTACATCCTTCTCTAACTTAAAGAAATCTGTTAAGATTTAAAACGAATCCTAACGATTACTTAAATCGATTCTTAAGCTGGGTTGCACCAAAATATTAGTTATATTAGTTAGTTACATCCTTCTCTAACTTAAAGAAATCTGTTACGATTTAAAACGAATCCTAACGATTACTTAAATCGATTCTTAAGCTGGGTTGCACCAAAATATTAGTTAGTTACATCCTTCTCTAACTTAAAGAAATCTGTTAAGATTTAAAACGAATCCTAACGATTACTTAAATCGATTCTTAAGCTGGGTTGTACCAAAATATTAGTTAGTTACATCCTTCTCTAACTTAAAGAAATCTGTTAAGATTTAAAACGAATCCTAACGATTACTTAAATTGATCCTTAAGCTGGGTTGCACCAAAATATTAGTTATATTAGTTAGTTACATCCTTCTCTAACTTAAAGAAATCTGTTACGATTTAAAACGAATCCTAACGATTACTTAAATCGATCCCTATGCTGGGTTGCACCAAAATATTAGTTAGTTACATCCTTCTCTAACTTAAAGAAATCTGTTACGATTTAAAACGAATCCTAACGATTACTTAAATCGATCCTTATGCTGGGTTGCACCAAAATATTAGTTATATTAGTTAGTTACATCCTTCTCTAACTTAAAGAAATCTGTTAAAGTTAGAGAAGGATAAGTTACAATAACTTGAACTAATATCTTGGTGCAACCCAGCCTTGGTAATTGTTTTAATATATTTTTTTTGCGTGAACACATGCATGCAGATTCCTAAGACTTTAGACCCCATCAGACAGTACTCGCGACCTATTTGATCAAGTCTTGGTCTTCCTGGGATTTAAAGGTCTCGCTTCCATATAATAGCGCGGGAATTACTAAAGCATTATGTATGGCTTAACAAGCCCGCTGGCTTAGATGTTCAGATTAACAATTACCTATTTCTATATTATTTCGCATTAACACATGCTTGTGTTAAATATATTTGGCGCTGCTGCCACCGTAAGGCAATGCAATAAAAAATGTGAAGGAAAGATTTGACAAATCCAGCCGCTCTTTACTGGTGGTAGAGCTCCAGTGACGGAGCTCGCGGGCGTAGGCACCACCGCATTACCTGATTTACTTGCCGCTAAATGGTAGTGTTCAGCACTATCGTGTTCCGGTCAGGTGGTAATGTACGGCCCTGTAATTTCCGGCACAGAGGCATAACGCCTTAGGCCTCAGGAGTGGAAACGCATTTGCATTTTGACCTTGGTCTTTGTGTGGGTGTCTATAGGCTGCAGTCATCACTTAACATCAATGTGAACTGCATGCTTGTTTGCCACTTCAATTACATAAAAAAAAAAAATCTTCCAACTGAGCCAGTCTCAGTTGGAAGAGCGGCTGGACTAGATTTCCAGTGGGCGCGAGTTCGAGTTTCGCTCGCAAGTAAATTTTTTTTTTCCATTTTTCTTTAAAAAAAAAAAAAACAATTACATACCTGTATTTAATCCACCGTCGAGCGGGATCGAGTAGGTTTAGTAAGCGATCGGCATACACCCGCTTGCTGGCCGTGAACAATATCACCTCGTACACGCGCGACACACGCGACAGGAACTCCGCGAAGTGAGGCCGCGTTCGTACGAACACCTGACAGGGACATACAACAAACAAAATACAGTACACATCAAGAAATATTAAACATCGAGCCTACGAAAGAGACAATCGGCTAGTTTCGATTTCGTAGAGCGTTATCTCTGCTGCAAAATATTATTTTTGCCAAAATTACTCATTTTTGACGAATTTATTGGTCAAAACATGTTTGTTTCATACATGTTTTTTTTTATATGTAATGGAAGTGGCAAACAAGCATGCAGTTCACATTGATGTTAAGTGATGACTGCAGCCTATAGACACCCACACAAAGACCAAGGTCAAAATGCAGATGCGTTACCACTCCTGAGGCCTAAGGTGTTATGCCTCTGTGCCGGAAATTACAGGGCCGTACATTACCACCTGACCGGAACATGATAGTGCTGAATCAGAATCAGAATCAGAAACTCATTTATTCATTTAGGGTGACAGGCACCTCTTATGACACGTCAAAAACAAACAAAATAAATTAAAGCGAATAACACTTGATATACATGTCAAACAAGATAAAAAATATATGTAAAGTCAAGAATATCACTAAGATAAAACTAAATGTAATAAACTAATATAAAAGTATATCAGTAGAATGTCTCTTTTCCCCTTTACAAACTGATAACAAAGAGTAAAAAGAAAAGAAAAAGAGTCATTCTTTGTCATTCACCAGCAAAGTTCCAAAGGCCAATATGAACACTACCAATTAGCGGCAAGTATATTAGGTAATGCGGTGGTGCCTACGCCCGCGAGCTCCGTCACTGGAGCTCTACCACCAGTGAAAATTGGTCAATACATGTTATTTTTGTGTAGGATTGAAATTTTATACTTACAGTATATCTGCAATCCTGGAAGAGCACGGGGAAGTGAAAACTGGCATCAGGCAATTCTTGCAGCGAACAATGCACCAACGTTTCGTCCAGATCCAACACCTATAAAGTAATATCAATAATTAACGTAACTCTACGCTTGTGATGCCTGAAGGGGTAGGCAGAGGTAAGTGCATGCAAACACCCACAATTCGGCGGTTACGTCTTGGCCCATGTAACAGGTGGCGAGCCTTTTGACATCTCCGGGCACATTACCAAACTTCAAGGTAGTGGGAAACTTCCAGAAAACGCAAATATCCCAATATAACTTGAGATAAAGGATCTTACACCGTTATCTCTGATTGCCCGTTTTTTTTTATCCAGGGTAAAATGCGTTACGCATACCCACCCTTGGGGAGAGGGGTGGGTTATGTGGGACTCCGGACAAAGAGAAGACGTCCGCCTACCCACTAAAAACCCCAGGGTGTTCCGACTCGTCCGCACTAGGTGGCGGGGTCGCGGGAACGCTTTAGCACACATCCGCAACATCTCTGATTGCCCCTGGCCCGGGTATCGAACCTAGGACCCTAGCTTTGTAGTATTGGCCTTCTACCACTAGGTTACTGATGCAGTTGGTAATTAATTTTTTTTTTTTTTTAATATGGCATCGCTATTACTCATATTGCCAGTGTCAAGTAAAACGATATTTCATATTTATTTAAGCAGCGTAAAAGTTAGTATAATATAATCATCAAGTTTAATATGTAAGTATCAAGTATATAAGTGTATAAGTTATCAAGTTTAATACGTCAGTCAAGTGAGTTTCAATCAAGTTATTCGAGTAAAGCGATGGCTACTTTACCAGAACATTTACAATGAAGTTTTGGAGGCAACCTGAAAGGTCGTGTTTTCGCACTGTAATTCTATTTCACTATACACGGGCACTGTAATAAACCTATATCAAACAAAATGACGAGGTCCGAGGATCCTAAGGGAGTCTCGACCACCACCTGATAGTTGGCAGGATGTGAGGTCAGCAGAGGATCCAGCAAACTCAAACTCAAAGTCAAAAAATCATTTAATCACTTGGAAATAATAGAATTTGCTTGTGATAGGTCAAATTACAAATATAAAATTAAAGCAACTACTAATAACAACTGATACGTTGATTAATATGTCAAAGTAAACAAAATAAAATAAATAATAGTCCAAAAATACTTAATGATAAAAATAGGTATCAACAGAATGTTCCATACTTTCTTTTACAAACGGCAAGATAAGACTAAACAAAAAAATATGGGACATTCTTTGTCATTCACTGGCAGAGTTCCAAAGCCCACATTACTGTGAAAAAACCTGCCAAAACAAAACTCAGTAAAGAAAAGAGGCGGCTCTAGTAAAAAGATTCATTTTCATTATTTAATTTCTTAAATTATTATTAATAATAAATGCACGTCGCAATGAGTTCTAATAAACTTGTTGAGACTAGCATCTTATTTTGGACAGACGTTAGTCTCATTATCGTTTGTAATGACTGTCCACCAAATAATTTCATAATTTCCTTAATAGGGAATATTCATGAAAATTTTTTTTCGTCTGAAATTGATCATTTACTTATATATATCGTAGAAAAATTATAAATAGGCTTGAAGATATTATAGTTATTTTTCAAAGTGAAAGGAGATGTTGCGAGCTCGGCTCTGGTTTGTACACATCCACAAAAAAATGGGTAAATTAAAGAAGAATCCGAAAAAAATACAATTAATTTATTCAAGAATATATTTAAGAGTTACAACCACATTTAATTCAAACGATTTTATCATTTTCAACTATGTTAAACATGGCGGCGATACAGCCGACACTTGGGATCAGTCGATTTCGATAATATTTAGAAAATATTACTTTTATCTCCAACTACTATATAATCAAAAAACAATAAAAAAAATGAAAATGTCAAAATGACATCGCCCGCCATATTCGCCATGTTAGTTTTGAGTTGCAATTCTAACTGCAAATTATGTTTTGTAACTGCAAACAAAGCTAAATAAGTGAAAATATGCAGTAAAAAACGTTTTTATATTGATTTTGCCTGTTTAATGATATTGTGTACAATACATGGCCGGAGGTCCATACATTTTTGCAACATCTCCTTTACAAAATTGAGTAAATTTGAGCTCTTCAAACGCCATCATCTTGACGACGTGTGTTGTGACGTCACAACACACACGTCGAGTGTTTTTTACTCTAAACTTTTGTTTTACTTCATACATATTTTCAATTTTAATTGCTCTACAAATCATGGAAGAAGCAAAAAAGCCATCTTACAAGTATTGTATAGTACCGAAGTGCAAAAATAGTATTAGAAAAACACCAGACAAAGTGTTATTTCGTCTCGACCAATGGCGGCGCGTGTTGGAAGTTTGAATTTCGTTTCCTTATTTTGCACTATTTACGTAATATTTAATGGCATTCAATAATTAGTAAACAAAAAAAAAACACGTTGTACGTTTACACGTTGTATTATTAGCGGCCAACCCTGTCTTGAAAGGGGTGCAATATATCTTACTGCCTACTCTAACAGGTCGAATTAAGGGATGGCTGTTTTACAACGAATACCACGCGGACGGAGCCGCAAGCGATAGCTAGTTAGATATACTTACAAGACTAAAGTCGGGGCTGGTGCGGGTCTTGAGGGGCAGCGCGGGGCAGCGTGCCCTCAGGGCGCCCGGACACACCGACTCCAGCGGCGGCAACTGGAATTAAAAACTTACAATCAAGAGTCTTAGGAATCGGCGTGCATGTATGAAGAGAATGATGAAGGTAGACGAGGCACGAGAGGTTTGTCAGAACCGGGATGTCTGGCGCTCTACACTCTCTGCCTACCCCGTTAGGGACCTGGCGTGAAGATACATACATACAATCAAGAAACTGCGACTGATGGAAACATCAATCAGTCACAATGTAATATGCCCTGAGACATGCGCGGAGAATATATAATTTATTTATTTATTATCAATATAGCACACGAAACAGATACTTTACTGGGTGGTAGAGCTTCAGTGACGGAGCTCGCGGGCGTAGTCACCACCGCATTACCTAATATACTTGCCGCTAAATGGTAGTGTTCAGCACTATCGTGTTCCGGTCAGGTGGTAATGTACGGCCCTGTATTTTCCGGCACAGAGGCATAACACCTTAGGCCTCAGGAGTGGTAACGCATCTGCATTTTGACCTTGGTCTTCATGTGGGTGTCTATAGGCTGCAGTCATCACTTAACATCAAGGTGAACTGCATGCTTGTTTGCCAAGCCCATTACATTAAAAAAAAAAAAGATATCAATTTCATTTCACATTCAGGAGTTTGTATTAAAGTAATGATCTAAATTGTACCCTAAAACATGAATGCCTATAAGCTACATAAATTAATACGAGTATTTATTTTTTAAGAAATTTTATTTTCGTTATTTATGAGAAAATTTACAATGAATTTAATACAATTTGGAAAATCAGTATAAAAATACAATTATTAACGTATAAAATGGACACTTCGACGTCTCGCCTGATTTCCCCGCCTCACCCATCACCCCGCGAGAGGCGGTTGAATAAACTTCAACAGTGAGGTTGCGAGCGGTCTTTTTTTATGCAGTGCAAGTGGCAAACAATCATGCAGTTCACATTATTGTTAAGTGATGACTGCAGCCTATAATTAATTAATTAGAAACAGAAAGAAACAGAAACATTTATTAATTTGACACACAGCGAGACACATACAACAGACATAAAACAGAGACAACAAAGAAAAGAGAACACAATATCTAAAATTAAAACTAAACACGTAATATGTGTCTCACGGCTGCCAAAAAGGTGTCCTGTTCAGCAAATGTCAGGTGCCTTCATATACAAGGTACCTGACGCTGATTTTCAACAGGACCCTTAGTGAGTGAACCGCGGATGTCAAATTTATAATAGGTATAGTTATACTAATACTTATACATGGTACATACATACGGATATAATACAGATAATAAAACCATTAAAATAACATACTTAATAAAACGATAAATGTAATACATACTAGTAGGTACAAACAATAATAAATAGATTAATACCAAAGTAAATAAAATATATGTAAAGTAACCGTCACGAGAAGCTATAAATTATGTAAACAAACATCTTTTACTAAGTAAAAATTTTATACTGCGAGATAATAATAACTTGAACATATTCAATCGACATGAAATATAGAGGGGTTATATGAAAGTAACAACCTATTTAATTTAGTCGAATTATATTTTAACGACGCAAAGCGCTATCGTTTGTGTTTCTTGGTACCGGAACGCGTCCGTCGCAGGGATTGTAAACTATCGGGACGCCATTTTGAAATAAACAGTCATTCGAGTTTCGAATGCGTACGAGTTTGTTTGTTTCATTGCTTTGCATATATCGCGGATCTGGTTGTTATTGTTAATTTTGTTTTTGTTTCGTTATCACTTTTTAATTGTTGTAACTTTAATTGTTGCGTTAATTTTATTTGTTATTACGTATAATGGAGCCAGTAGCCAGTACATCTAAGGAAATAAATTCGCCACGAAAAAAACGTCAAAAGGTACGTCATACAATTTATCTAAAATATATAATAAGTAAAAAGAAAGAGTTGTTTGTTCAAACGCGATAATCTTTGGAAACTTTTATTAGAAGTACGTTTTAAATTGTGAAGTAATTGGTTAGGTTAATTGGTATACCTGGAGATATAGCTTGAGCTTCGTGTGAAAGTGACTGAACAGGTGATTTTTACAGGTGACGAGCTTTACGGCTAATGAGAAAAATATGGTGATCAACGTATATAAGTACGTGAAAGAAAATTGGCCATCGAATGAATATCCCTACAAAACCGAAATAAATAAAAAAACAGCAACGATTTTGGGAATTGGCATCGCATCTGTGTATAATATATTAAAAGAATATAAATCAGAAAAGGGAATGGGAAAAAAAAAATGGAAACATCTGAATCTGACGAATAATTATTCTGAAATAATATATGTTAATTAATAAATTATTAAATCTTAAACAAATTCTTTTTTTTTATTGGTCCAAATGTTGTGAACTCCTGAACACTTGTTTACAAAATTTATAGCTTCTCGTGACGGGGACTTTAGATATAAACATCATACTAATATTATAGTTATAATATGCAATGGTGTGGTGGCGCGTCGATCGCCGGGAGCCGGGAGTGGTGCGTCATCCCATTAATAAATTTATTTATTTATTTATTTACTCTTTTTATACACGATGGTGTACATAAAGGCGGACTTAATAACTAGGCTTTATCTCCCAGTCAACCTTTGGGTTATGAAGAGAGCGACGATGTAGGTGCAAAACGAGTCTAAATTTAGAAATTATGAGTGGAAATTTATTATGTGTTTTTGATTATTATTAGAGGTTATTCACTCTAGGTTAGTTTAAAAAAAAAATGACGACGTAAAAGTGCTCTCCAGGAGCCTTATTATATGAAATAAACTGAATAAACTATAGACACGCGTTGCCACCCTTGAGACCTTAGTTGTTATGTCTCTGTGATAGTTATTACGGGGCCATACATTACTATCGAACCAGAACACGATAGTGCTGAACACTACCATTTGGCGGCAGGTAGATTAGGTAATGCGGTGGTGCCTACGCCCTCGAGTCCCTACACTCTACCACCAGCGAAGTTCAACAACAAATACGTTTTCAACTGGAACCTTAAACAGAGTATATAATAATACTAAGTATAGAATAGACACTTTTTTTTTTTTGTAATGGAAGAATGGAATTGGTAAACAAGCATGCAGTTCACATTGATGTTAAGTGATGACTGCAGCCTATAGACACTTACACAAAGACCAAGGTCAAAATGCAGATGCGTTACCACTCCTGAGGCCTAAGGTCTTATGCCTCTGTGCCGGAAATTACAGGGCCGTACATAACACAACCTGACCGGAACACGATAGTGTTGAACACTACCATTTAGCGGCAAGTATATTAGGTAATGCGGTGGTGCCTACGCCCGCGAGCTCCGTCACTGGAGCTCTACCACCAGTACCACTTCGACGTCCCGTCCGATTTGCCGGCATCACTCAACCCCTTCCCCTCTTACGGGGGGATTGGTATTTTGTACGTGCTACGCACACAGGTGCGCGTGTAAATACACGTCACTGATTGACGTCTGTGTAATAGAAACCAAATTAAGCGTTTGTATGGAATTTTGGCGGAGTGTCCGCGGTGTGCCAAAGCGTACCTGTTTAATAAACAGATATGGGTCGAATGTGTCCACCCACGAAGATATCTGCTCGCAATCCACTCGGTTACTGCACGATGATATCACGTCAGCCGCCTCTTCCTGCGTTAAAAAACGTAAAAAATTGTAATATTTTATTTTTTGCAATAAAACATGCGAGTGAACTTTAGAAATAAAAGAAAAAACGGAAAGAAAAATTGACTTCGGGCAGGAATCGATCGGCTGGACTGATTATCCTGAGGATGTCTGCCCGAAGTCAAAATTTTCTTTCCGTTTTTTCTTTAATTTCTCAAGTTCAATCGTCAACGATGTGACGAACTCGACGTTTATAAGCGAACCAGAGAAATCTTCGTGGTTTTTTTTTCATGTAATCATTTGTATTTAGAGATTAACAAATTAAAAAAAAAATGTGTTGGTGCCGACGCCCACGAGCTCCGTCACTGGAGCTCTACGACCAGTGAAAAAAAATGGAAAGAATGTAACCAACTTACCTCTAATTCGGGCGTTGCCTCGTCGTGGCACACGAGAACACTTTCATCTGGAACTATATCCGAGGCACTCTGTTGACAATAACCAATCAATACATGAGCGAATGACTAAACAGATATACAATGCGAATGTGGATGGTTGCAGAGGCCCAGGAAGACCAAGGCTGACCTACCATGACCAAATAGGTCGAGTTCTGTCTGATGGTGGGGTCAAAAGTCTTAGGAATCGGCGTGCATGTATGAAGAGAATGATGAAGGTAGACGAGGCACGAGAGGTTTGTCTGAACCGGGATATCTGGCGCACTACACTCTCTGCCTACCCCGTTAGGGACCTGGCGTGAAGATACATACATACATACATGTTGAATTTATGCATAAATTAGTTACAAAAATTAATGTTTATAAGTTGTTATGTGACTATGTTTTGTACACGCCTGTACCTCGATACCGACACCGTCTCAAGTCATTGTTCATTCGTCCCGTACGTGTGATAGGAGCTAGACACATTACTTCTAAATATAAGTATACAATATAATATAAGTTTATTAAGTATCATATTATTTAGTCTTTTAATTACGCCAACAACCTAATAAACTAATAGTATAATAAGACAGTAAAAATTGAGTGTCTGTACATTATTTTTCCAATAAATAGATAGCGAACGATTAAAAATGAGTAACAGAAACAAAAGAAAACCAGTCTTTGGAAGTTTTGTCTGTCTGTCTGTTACTTTATAACTTCATACAGGGGAGTGAAAGGTCCAGTATGTAGTTCTGTAGCCATTTTTTAATGGTTCATTGTTAACACCATCGGGTCCCGGGCTCCTATCTGATTTCACTATATTATTCACCAAGGAGTACAAGGGATGGAGACAATTGGAAGACACTGGAGGAGGCCTATACTCGAAAGGGGTCCTTAATTTAACTAAATTAATAACTTACTATGTACTTTACCATTTAAGGAATAAAAATAGGCTTTTTATTTTTTTTTAATTACTTATATATTTTTTATACAGGGGAGTAATTTAGGTCTCGTAGGAGGGTAATTTGGATCTGGGGGAAGGAGAGTGATTTGGGTCTGTGGGAAGACGGATAATGTTGTTTGACAATCCGGTTAGTCCAGCGGTGCGTAACCACCGTTGAATTCGAAGGGTCGCGAGTTCGATCCGCACCGGAACAAATATTTGTATGGCCTACAGATATTTGTTTCGGGTCTGAGTGTTTGTGTAAGTGTTGTATGTGTACAACGGCATCTACGACACAGGTTTAAAAAAAAAATAGCTATTGTGGAGCTGTGAGTGTAAGCGTATTTTGTATTTATTTTATTTTGTCTGTCTGTCTGTCTGGTAAGTTATAACTTCATACAGTGGAGTAATTTAGGTCTGGTAGTAGGAGGGTAATTTGGGTCTGGGGCAAGGGAAGTGATTTGGGTCTGTGGGACGGAGGATAATTTGCGCCTAGGGGAGAAGGGTAGTTTGGGGATTGGATTTAGCTACAAAAACGCATTAATTTAGAAAGCAGTTTGCATCCAGGCAAATAAGTCAGTAAAAGTAAAATATTAAATAAGAAAACTTACCCAACCAGCCGCCTCAGCTGCCAAACTCTGACTAATCTCGGCCAGGAAGCCAGAGCTCGGGTTCCTAGCTGACAGAGCTTCCAAACTCTCTATGGCCGTGCCTTGAGTGTCGCAGGTGGACGATATCTCGCACTCCGAGTCGCGGACGTAGCCGTCCTGCTCTAGCATCGTTACGAAGTCCGGCTGAAAGAAAGAGACAAGTACATTGGGTTTATGACTGTGTAACAATCAGTAATAAAAGCTATCTTTTATTGTTTTTTTTTTTTTATAAGTTGGACTTTGCTTTAACTGTAGCCAGCTACCTACAATAGCCAGGAATAAGGTCCTTAGTTGTGTTATATATTTTGTACATAAAAACAATATTAAACTGTAAATAATTTATGTACATATGTTCATGGTTTCATTGTATATAACTATTTGCTTATTTAATAATTACGTTTATGTAGTATGTACTGATTTTGTGTTTATTTCTTCTTTAATGACTCAGATTTTGTGAAAATAATGTTGCATTTAAGTTCGTTTTTTTCCTTTGGTTTTTCGTTTTCGTTTCTATGCTTATATATATTATTTCCGTAATTACCTAAAATCAAACGCGATGCTGGCAGATATGCTACAAGGCGGTTGCCATTTAAAATTTATTTCCAAAAAAAAAAAAAGTTGTAAATATTCTATTAATTTAAGCAATCAAATATTACTATATTACTAAACTTAAAAGTTATTTTTATAAATTATTTTGAAGTGAGTACTAACTATAACTAATGATTAATACACACTTGTAACAGTGAGTGATTGGATACACTTTACAATTGAGGGTTTTATTTTTATTTATTATTTTTGATTGAATTTCATTAACATTTGAATGGAGTTCGAAGCTTTAACTAGTTAATCAGTTCTAGCCCATTACATTTCGAGAAAAATACTTACTTGAGCGATAGATACAGGGTTCAGCATTCAAGTCTAAAGTGTTATTCAATAAAAAATATAATTATTTATATAATACATACATAAAAAACTTTGACTGCCTTGGTAGCCTAGTAGTAGCAGGCCACTACTACTACCTTGAGGCTCCTAGGAGGGTTAGATTCTCGGGTAGGGGGTTATAAGAGATAATGGTGTAGTCTTTTATCTCTGGTTCTATTGGGATTTTCACATTTTCTGGAAATTTCCCAGTACCTCGAAGTTTTGTTATGTGCCCGGAGATGTCAACAGGCTCGCCACCTGTTACATGGGCCAAAACGTAACTGGCGAATCATGTTTGTTTGCATGTATGCTTGAATGCATGCATTTACCTCTGCCTACCACTTCAGGATTACAGGCATTACAGTTACGTACATAAAAAAAAATATTTACTTTACCTGCACATATTTCTCGCCCGTAGTCAAAAAATCGGTACAAGCGTCCAGATCATCCGTAGTGGACGTAGGCTGATACATTTCCAAATCATTGCTCGACTTCCTACGCTTCATCATCCGTTTCTCCACGGAATTCTTCCTCGAACCCTTCTCAGTTTTCTCCGTAGTCATAACCCGCGCCGCTTTATCCGCCAAGTAATTGATATCGTCGTCTTCGGTGTGCAAATCTGCGTTCATAATCGTCGCACATTCTGCTATAGCCATGAACTCATTCAGGCAATCGTTGGGCAAACATAATTCTGAGGACTCAACTTGCCCATCTGAGTCAGATTCCTCATTCTTAGGCAATGGGAAATCAATGAACGTCGTATGAGCTTCATACATTGTCACATCGTTGTCGTCTTTCCAATTAGTTTCAGGCAGTGGAGCTTTCTTGGTTTTCTTCTTTGGACTTTCATTTGTGGAACTGACGGCGATTTTGCTTATTTTGGGCGATAATCCACCAAGTTGACGGACCTTTCGTATCGGAGAGCTGTTTAAAGACGCAGATTTGTCCGTTTTGTCCATTCGCCTGGTTTTTCTGGGAGAACTCATTGCTGAAGACATGGATTCAGTCTTCCTGAGCTCCCGGTTTAGGGAGCTGTGGCGCAATTGCACGCTTTTGGTTGTCCTCACATCCTTGAGCTTGGTTTTAGACGTGGTGCTCACTTTATCGTTTTGAGTCTTCGATTTGAGAGACATGGACGATGTAACCACATCTTTACTTGTATTACGAACAACCGTTTGAAAGATCGGCTTCTTAGTTTCATCTTTTTTCTTCTTAGGCGCATCAACCGGCTTCTCCATGCTTATTGGCTTCGTTCTGACCGGTCTCCGCTTCAAATTCTTCTGGGACCTCGTGATGCAGAGGAGCGATGTGTCTGGTATAACATTTTTTGGGTCCCGTTTGATGATTTTCTTCCAGGGGGGCTGGGTTAGTTTCTGTTTCGGTTTCAGTCCGTTCCTCTTCGCTGAGAGCGGCCGCTCCCTCTTTCTACTTCTTAACCGCATCGCAAGACGTGGAGGCTTGGCCTATCAACAATAGAAATAACAAAATATGTAATATTTATATTTTTCGCAATAACACATGCAAATTAATTTAGAAATTCATCATCATCTTAACGATATTGTAAACTGCAAAGTCTATCAAATCGGTTAAGTAGCCTGAATAACCTTGGCAAAACGGAGCTCATCATATATTTGTAAAAATTTGAGCAATCTAGCGGATACTCGCTGTACTTGGTCGACAAGATCAAAGATTAAATAATTGTAGAGGAGACAAGCATTGCTGTGCTTATTAATATTGCATCACAGTGATTATACTACTAAAATGGTTTTGAATACAACTTTCGCTATTGGTACGGGTAGCGAGCGAAACTTGCTTGATTTTTGCTCATTAGTTATTTTTGCGTTGCGAACGGTCTAATTTCGGATAATTTAAAAACTTAATATTTTATGTACATAAGAATGGTGGGCTGTTGTGCTATGTATGACTGTATGGTGATAGAACTTTAATGAACGAGCTCGAAGGCGTGAACACCTCCATATCATCTACTTTACCTACCAGTAAATGATAACTCCATGTCCACCGTTATCATGTTCTGGTAAGGTGGTAGTATACAGTGGTAGAGCTTCAGTGACCAAGCTCCAGGGCGAGCGAGCACCACCGCATTTCTCAATTTACATTTCACTAAATGTTACCTACTGTAAGCGATAATAGTATGTAAGCAATGTGGGTATCAATGTCAGAGTTCCTTGAGGTGATAATTACGAAAATGATATCTCCTTTAAGACTGCGGAGATAATTATTTGTCGAAAATATGATATGGATTTCAATTTTACGGTTAAGAGTAATCAACTAAATACTCCTTCAGTTCATTTGTGTTTCTTTTTCTACATCAACTATCCGTGTTGCAATGTCAATATTGTCAATGTATTTATATTCTTTGACAACAACAAGACATCAATTCGCACAAAACATAGGCGATAGCCACTATTTAGTAAAATCTTAAGTCCGTAAACACTCGTGTAATACATATTTTTTTACAGGTTTTACTCATAAGGTTTTACTTCACAGTAACATGCCAAAATATGTACGTTTATATTTCGGCAGCGCGCTGTACATCCTCCTCTTACGAAGGGCCGCAGCCGACTAGCCAACTGACGATGATTGAGATTACAGTATGGCGTGACGAAGAGGCTCGCGCTCATGCACGGAAATTTCGACATTTTACAAATTTTCATTAATAAATAACACCAAAATAAATAAAACTCTTAATTAAAACTGTGAGTAATTTAAAGCCTTTTCTTTTGCAATAAAAACGAAGCAAAAAGACTGTGCCGTTTTGGAGAACATTTGCATTTTAAGACAAAAAAGGGGGCATTTTGAAATGGTTTTTTCTAAAAGGGGGTTAGCAAATTTAACATTCTGTTCAATTAAAAGTATACATTGAATCCTTGTCTGTCATTGTGTATTTCTATATTGCTGATTCAATTAACAGTTTTTTCTAGAATTTGACTTAAATCATGTACGAATTTAGGCAATTCACCCTACTTAAGGCCTTAAAATAAAAATGGAATAAAAAATTCGACGTTCAGGTAAGGGATTTCGGTAACTTAGTGGTAAAGTGGCTGGACTAGCTATCCTGAGGGCGCAGGTTTGATCGTTTTGACCATTTTGTTTCTAATTTATTTATAATATGACCTATCATTTATTTTATAATTTATAACTAGCGGCCCGTACCGGCTTCGCACGGTTGCAATTTAGGTACTTACATAATATTACGACTATGAATTGAGATTTAAACTATCCTATCTCTCAAGTTGAATCGAACTGCACATGGTGTGCGAATTTTATTATAATCGGTTAAGTGGTTTAGGAGTCCATTGAGGACAAACATTGTGACACGAGATTTATATATATTAAGATTAATTTATTATAGAAAAGGGACTCAGTCTATCCGTTATTCTAATCTGGGATATTTTTTCTGATCTTGATTAAAACGGCTACAAGTTTTAATTTCTTCTCACATCTCATATTTCACATTTATGCTGCTTTACTGTAGCACAACTTGCGGCACTTTATGTATTTGACTGCGACATTTCAGTATACTATTGTCTATAAATTTTTGCACTAGGACGTTAAGGTGTTTTAAAATTCTATCCCTGTTAGATTTGGTGTGACTTTCCAATATATATTTTGAATCCATTGACTTAAAAATATTTTACTTTAAATAGTGGGAAATGTTCTTCTATTTTACCTCTGTCATTTACCAATTACATTTTTTGAACAAATCAATACATGGAACCTGCCATGGTTCTTTATATAATGAGGACGAAAGCACAAGCAACAGCTAGATCTAACTAAATAAATTAAAAATAAATTAAATAAAATAACTCGAAAATATATATGCAAATATTTATATACATTCCTGATTCATGAATAAAAAGTGAACAAAAATAATACAGGTTGAAATATGCGAGCAACAGTGAGAGAAGCAATAGGTTACAAATAGATATAAAACCAATTAAATGTAAAACTTACATGAACTCTATATTTTTAGAAAGTTACTCCCTTCTCAGCATGTATACGTGATAATTCGCCACAAAACGTTCACACAACAAATCTATGTCCCATACAGGCGATGCAGCACTTTATTTTCTTTGTTGTAATAACATTATTGAAGATTTATTTCCGTCCAAAAAATCGGCGCGGCAAAAATCTTCGCGCCTTTTTTTACGACGTCCTCTATCATAATTTCACATCGAAACTAGATTTATTAATCCCTAAACTGCACTCAGAAGCAAACATTTACGGAAAAACATAAGATTTCAATAGCGCAAAACCGAATTAACTTAATAATCCAAGAGTGAAAATAAAAAAGCGGCACTGGCACATTATTGATTTATGCGCTGTGAAACGGAAACCATTCTCACTGATGCGTATGATTTTATTCATCCAAAACACTACAGGAATAATTTTATGACGGAAATATCGACAAACTCGGTGCTAATCACGTAATTACATGATAATTTTAATTGTAAGAACACAAAGCCAAACAAATGTCAAAATGGCGGCGTATCTTTTTTATTTACGTATGTTTTTCTTCAGATGGCGCTGTTCGCTTCCACCAACAAATCGCGCATGCGTTTCGTGAGTGCTTTGATATTGGGTCGATAAAATAAGATAGGCTTGTAAAACTAGTTTTCACACACGTCTTTGCATAACTTCATTATGGGAGTGATTTTTACGAATAATTAACTACTGATTTAAATAAATAATAATTATTAGTTCGAATGTAGACTTCTAGACCACCCTAGTTCGATCTATTCCTTAAAGCCACCTCCTGGTGGTTGAGCTCCAGTGACGGAGTTCACGGGTGTAGGCACCATCGTATTACCTAATCTACTTGACGCTAAATTGTATAATTCAGCACTGTCTTTTTCCGATTAGGTGGTAATGTTTGCCCCCGCTTAAAGACATACCTCAGGCCTCAAGAGTGACAACACATCTACATTTAAATCTCTGGTTTCAAGTAGAAGTTTATAGTATTACTTACCATCAATGTAAACTTGTAAACTGTATGCTTTTTTTTCACATGTTTGCCACTTCGTGGCATAAATAAAGGCCTCTTTGTTGCCTCTTTGCAGCACAGTGCTTTTTTTCCAAATATACATGACATAAAATCTTTATAGCGGTTTTTTTATTTCTAATTTCTACCACTGTAGATCTATGTGAGTTTGTGGAGGTATTATGCTGTGCCTGCATAGTGTTTTAAATACCAAGGAGATATAAGAACTGAAACTTGAAAATGAACAGAAGAAAGGCTTGTAAGGACAAGATTCAGAGCCGAAAAATGCAATAAAAAAATAAGCTAATCGCTGTCAGTTGTCATTGATCTGTGGTGTCAAATGTGTCAATTTTCATTCAAATAGACCGTATGATTGGCGGTTAATTCGCGATTTTCTTCATCTAATTTTTAATTTAATTTCTTTTTCTCTAATCATAACGATTAAACTCATATTTACTCAGTAATAATTAAAATATAAGTATGTCTAGTGTTTCTGTTTCCGTTACATCGTCCAAACGAGAGGTAAATACAAAATGTTACGAAATTATTCGCTCCTTTAGAGCTCTATTCTTATTTATTTAAAATTGTATTTACAGAAAGTAACATCGGAGCTCATGCAGGAATTGGAGTCAGTTAGAGCTCTGAACAGCAGTCTGCGGACATATTTAGAACATCTTCGAGAGTTCAAAAGAAACTTGAATCACGTGAACGAAAACTGTAAACAACTCAACAAAGTAAACTCTCAATGGATTGAAACTGTTAATAATATGAAATAAGTGATAACCAGTGCTTGTAAATTAAGTTCAACTGTGAAATTGTATAAATTTCACAGTCAAAACGTCGATTGTGATGAAGTTTGCAAAGAGTATACAAATACTATGGAAGTTTGGAGCATTTTGGAGATAGTGTGAAACTTTTTTTTATGGCAACCACCCACAAGAATATCTGCTAGCAACCTGTTTGATTTTAACTAAGTAAATAATACCAACACCATGTAAACATTGAAATGAAAACTTACAACTCTCACAATATTTTACAGCTAAACTAAGCTGTAAAATATTGTGAGAGTAGACCTTAAAAGTACAAAGCCGTGGTTTTCAAGTTTTCTCTCTTTCATATTTATCCATTTTAGTTTGTAATATTGTGTCAATGTAAATATAAGGTTGGGGAAAAAGTTTCTTCGCATTTTTTAAGTTAATTCAAAACATTTTTTAATATAGTTCATTTAAATTTAACTAAAGTATGTATGTACCATTTTGTTCGATAACCTTTTGCCATCTTGTAGGTAGGGACATGATCCCATTGCTATAAAAATTTTGGGACTTCTCATCAAAATACCGCGATGTTAACCTAACATTGCATAAAGAATTCTGAAGAGACCGAAACAAGTGGAAATCTGAAGAAGGTCAGGACTATACGGCGGATGCATTAACACCTCCCAGCCAAACTCTCTTAATTTTTGCTGAGTGGCTATAGATGTGTGAGGTCTAGCGTTATCATGATGAAACACCACACCCCTTCTGTTGATCAATTCCGGCCGCTTTATCTCAACTTCTTGCTTTAATCTCATCAGTTGTTCGCAGTAGAGTTCAGAATCGATAGTCCTGCCTGGTGGTAATAGCTCATAATGAATAATGCCCTTCCAATCCCACCACACACACAACATCACCTTATTATGAGTTAACCCGGGTTTCGCCACAGTCTGTGAAGCCTGACCGGCCTTTGACCACGACCTTTTCCGCACCTTATTGTCGTACGTGATCCACTTTTCATCACCAGTCATCAGCTTCTTCAAAAATGATTCGGTTTCATTACGTCGTAATAAAGAATCACAAATGAGTACACGGTTCATTAGGTTTCTTTCAGTGAGCTCATGAGGTACCCAAATATCGAGCTTTTTTTTGTACCCAGCTTTTTTCAAATGCGCCAAAACTGTTTTGTGATCAATTCTCAGTACTTCAGCTACGTCGTAACTACTGATATGTCGATCTTGCTCCACTTCAAAAATGGCATCCATATTATCTTATTACATCCGTAATAGGGCGACCAGAGCGAGGTGCATCTTTGACATCAAAATTTCCGGATTGAAAACGCTTAAACTAAATTTGTGCTACTCTCACAGACACTGCACTAGGTCCATAAACATCGCAAATTTTTTTCGCGGCTTGCGTTGCATTTTTTATATGCATTTATTTTTACTTAGACTAAGCTTATTGCACTTGTTGTAAGCCCTGTGAAGGGTCTTGAGGGTGGGCCCATCTTGGGACATGCCATCTACGTATATCCAAAAAAAAAAGAAAAAAACTACGAGATTGTATTAATAATACAATAATAAATAATACTGTATTACACCTATAGTATTTTTCAGTAGACCATTTATTCAACAATGTACAGTCAGGGAACTCCGATTATCCAAAATTAATCAAATATAGCTTGCTGCTAAATGGTAGTGTTCAGTACTATCCTATTGCGGTCAGGTGGTTATGTACGGCCTTGTAATTTCCGGCACAGAGGCATAACACCTTAGGCCTCAGGAGTGGTAATGCATCTGCATTCTGACCTTGGTCTTTGTGTGGGTGTCTTTAGGCTGCAGTCAACCTTAACATCAATGTGAACTGCATGCAAGTTTACCAATTCCATTACATTAAAAAAAAAATGTAAACAGGATGCGAGGGAAAGTCATTTGATGGTACCTACCCACCACTAAAAGCCTCTTGAGTTCTATTATTAAAACTAATATCCGCTTCAGAATTTACTATTTATTGGTGTCAAAGTACGTAAGTTCTCATATTACAATAATATGAGTTCTTAAAACTGTGTCAAGACATTATGTATTTATAGTTTTATACCATAGATTATTATACTACTAAGATTTATACATAGGCATAGGTTATTCAAAGTTATAACATTTTATATCATGTTCTGTCGTTTTCACTTGCGCTATCTGTTGATAATAGTAGTGACGATTTTTCTGAAACAAATAAGAAGATTCATTAATATGGACAGTAAGCCGTTTGCAGAAACAAATCTGGTAACCGGCTCCGATCTACACTTAACGGAACCAGCCAGCGCGAGTAATCTACGCTGGTAATAGGCACCGAGTTTCTATACAAAGCACAAAACCAGCGCCCATGAGCGCTGATCAGTGCGTTTCGAACATCGTCTAGGTTGAACGTTTCGAATTTGGCGGAACCTGTTGGAGATTATTGGAGACAATGGAGACGTTCGTCCATAGCCGCGTCTACACCGGACGCATGCTCGGGCAAATCATTCTTGTGAGCGAAATGCTCGGTCGGTGTGGACGTGCCTTGGGGTTGTGCGGGCGCACGGTGGCTCGGCCGAGCATGTCTCGGAGCCGAGCCATGCGGCGTCGGTAAAGCGGGCGTGCTAAAACTGCTCAAACCCGCCTCAGCGTGCGTTGTGTTCGGTGGAGACTGTAGTGGTTTGGCTCGCGAATACGAAGCCTTCGCTGATATTATTATGGACCATTTTAGAGAGAGAGAGTAGTAGATGAGGCACGGTAGGAGTGTCAGGACCGGGATACCTGGCGCTCCACACTTTCTGTCTACCCCGTTAGGGACTTGACCTGAAGATACATCCTACATGAGTGATTTTCAAAAAGTTGTCCACTTATGAAAAAAATATGTCCGTATGGTTAAACTGAAAATAATTACAAAAAATAAATTATTTCGAGTTTTTACCAATAAAAATAAATCTTTACATGTTAAATATCGTTTTAGATATGAAACTCTAAACTTAACTAAATACTTAATAAGTTTGTAAAATATACGTTTATAAATACGTCAATAAATTGTGTTCATACAAAATATGAATGTCCGCATCGTACCTTTCACAGTTTGATACGCTGTATTTTTTGTTCTACAATATTAACACTTTTTGCTGATCTACTGCAGTTTTAAAAGTAAAATACATTAATTGATTCTTAAAAATTGATTTTCATGATTGTCCCCAGTTTTTATTTAAATTTCGTGGCAAAACTTTCGCGACGAAAATTTTCTATCTGGAAGGGTAGTAATACCACACTTTTGTTTAATTTAAATAGGGCATCCCAGTCGTAACCCTATAGACAAAATCCAATCTTACCTGCTATTTTAAATTCGTTGTATTTTTTGTTGTTATAGCATCGCTATTACGCATATTGCCAGTGTCAAGGAAAACGATATTTCATATTTATTTAAGCAGCTTAAAAGTTA
Organism: Macrosoma leucophasiata; assembly: GCA_036365455.1. Classification (NCBI taxonomy): domain Eukaryota; kingdom Metazoa; phylum Arthropoda; class Insecta; order Lepidoptera; family Hedylidae; genus Macrosoma; species Macrosoma leucophasiata. The sequence continues at coordinate 8,503,802 of JAWQUS010000015.1, forward strand.
GTATAATATAGTCATCAAGTATAATATGTAAGTATTAACTATATAAGTTATCAAGTATAATATGTCAGTCAAGTGAGTTACAATCAAGTTATTCGAGTAAAGCGATGGCTACTTTACCAGAACATTTACAATGAAGTTTTGGAGGCAACCTGAAAGGTCGTGTTTTCGCACTGTTATTCTATTTCACTATACACGGGCACTGTAATAAACTTATATCAAACAAAATGCCACCAACTTTATTCAATATAACTTAAAAATACACCAAGAAAATGAAATAAAATAAGAGCACCATACGCCTCTTTCAAGGTTCCCGTTGTTATTGAGAAAAACTACTTCGGATTGTCTGCAAGTGTAAAAAGTTAGACACTTTCTTGACATAATTTTGATATGTATAGTTTGTACTGTTCTCATTCAATATTAATTATTGTTTTTAATAACTTTAAAGCACATTATCCAATGTTTGTCACATGAATAAGTATGACAATTTAGTAATAATTTAAAGATTGAGGTTCTTTCGTGATGTCAAGAATGAGACAATTTCATGACATCATCAAATTGTTACCTGATTTGGATGGCTTCATGCAATATGTTGAAACTATTAGGTCTTTGGATTTTATACCATTGATGTAGATCAGTTCTTGTCCAGAAATAAATTGAGTTAATTTTTATACTATTGGCTTAGTTGGCTGTTGCCAATAACTCATTTAGCATAGGTTAAAAATTTATTGGTTGTGGATATAGCTTATCTTGTTTTGAAAAACAAAACATGCTGTCACATTTTACGAGTAATGAGGATGCTAAACAGTGCACATGCTTGTTTAACTAGATAGCACATTGTTTGGTGCAAATATTTAGTGAACGCTGTATACCTACCTATCGTCACTCTCAAAAGAAGAATCCGAATACTGTATTTCAATAAGTGTATCTAATACAGAGGTATTATATAATACAGATATCCAAAAAAAGCGGCTACACAATCCAAACTGATTGTGTACCCGCTTTTTTTGGAACCTTAAATATCTATGCTTATTGTTTGAGCTCAATTTAAGCATTGAACAGAACATTTTCAGTTTAAAATCCAAACCCAAAACGGCAGGCTCGGCATGATATATATAAAAAAATCACTGGACATTCGGCAGGCAAGGCATTGAATTGGTTAAAATGTTCACACTAATTGTCTTTGCTTGGCTGTAAATATTACAGAAGTTCATCATGCATAAACCCATTATTTTTCTTGACATTTCTTGACGATACAATTACCTGACAATTTCTTGACAGGACAACTTTTTGAAAATGACTCACATACCATTTTATATTTCTCGGTCGAGCTGATGGCTCGGGATGGCTCGGCTTGCCTCGCGAGTCCCGTCTCGATGCTTCCGTTCAACTACAAGGCTGCCTCGCGATCCAGCCTCGGCCGAACCGCTCGTCTGAATGTAGCTTGCGAGCCCATTCGCCCAGCGAAGACGCGGCTCATTACAAGCGCATATTACTCGCGCTGGCTGGTACCGATAAGCGCTGGTAGATCGGCGCCCGTTAGGCTGCCAGGTTTCTTTCTCTATACAGCTATGTTTAAGAAAAACAATTTACGGTGGCAACTTCACCCGGTGGCGGTTGTTTGCTGCGTATTGTACCTATAATAAAAAAGTGAACAAAGTACACACCTCTCATACAAATGGAATATTGAGGAGTATCGCACGGCAAGCCATACACCAAACCCTTTAAATGGTCCTGTCTGTCGAGATTGAGGCAGGGATTGTCCATTGTGTAGTCTTCGGTGAGCCATGGAGGCATCTGAAAAATATGAAAGTTCAAATAAGGTTGAAGACTACTTGTGTTCTTGCTTGAGTATAATGAAACTATTCAGAAGGTTGTAGTAGAATATATTTTGGTACACAAAAAGATGTTAGAGCGTGGTTGAAGATGAAGAGCTCTAACAGCTCTTTTCAGAGCTACCATCCTGGCTCTGTCGAACGTCATCTGTACAGCACAGTTCTTTTGAGAACTTGCCTGTTCCTCGGGCGACAATGTGTGCTGTACTGAAACAGTTCTTTGAGGAACTATTTCGCCACCGTTTCTGCTGTTAGTGGCTGCTACACTTACTTCTGTTTGCTCAGTGTTCCACTAAGTGGCGCATTCTGATTGGACAAAATTCAAAACTACTTCTGACTTTATTAACAATACAAATGCTTTACCAAAGTTTAGAAAATACTCACATACAATCCATTCGAATCCTCAGAGCTCTTTGGATCGGGTATTCGTTTCCCCGTCACAGGATTATACCAGAAGAACGTTGTGGTATCAGTACTGACATCTTTGGACATATTCAATTTGCCGGTTATCCAAATGTGCTCCACGGCTGTAAAAATGTGATTTTTATGGGTGACCGCTAGTAGTGAATGAAAAAAATGCGCGTTTCCGTGCTGCGGAGCGCACGCTAATGACTAAGCCGTCTGTCCCGGTTGCTATCGATAGATAGAAGTCGTTAAACCTTGTCGGAAGCCTTATGGGCGGTTTGAAAACATCTGACAGCGGGTTGGCCACTAACCCGTATCTCCACCAACCCGCATTGGAGCAGCGTGGAGGAGTAAGCTCCAGGTCTCCCCTCCCCAAAAAAGGAGAGAGACTCGTGCCCAGCAGTAAAGCGTTTCAGGGGTTGCCATTATTATTATAATTATATAATCATTAAAATATACTAACGTTCATTTGCATTTTCACCCATTACCAGCAGTAATTGTATTAAAACATCATTATTTTCGACACTGGCAAGACTGGCGTTCATTTTTCGACAGTTCTCTAATGCGTGTTGCCAGTATAGCTGCTGTTTGACGAGCAAGTAGTAATAATTGTCATCGCTAGGTGGCTGTAGCGTCGTGGTTAATGCTGGGGCTCCTAAAAAAGGAATACCTATTAAAATTCATAGCTGGTTTCTTAAAGTTCTGCTTCTAGAACTGCTTTTACTGGTGGTATGCAGTGACGAAGTTCGCGGGCGTAGGCACCACCGCGTTATCTAATCTATAATAGAATACTAACCCTCTTATTCATAAATGTACGAGTACATGTAAAACGTATCTAACGTTTTAGCTATAGAGTGATTTGTCTTTGTCAGTGGCATTGTCAAATGTGCAGGATAGAAAAAACAAAAGAGAGATTAGCAACACTTTAGCTAAAATACGTTTATGAATAAGGGGGTTAGAACATAATTTTATGACTTTATTTCATGTACTATATAGATACATGGATTTGGAGAATCAAATACAGCCTCACATTAGGTATCAACCTGTGTCGTTGGTGCCGTAGTACACATACACAAACCAGACCCGAAATAAATATCTGTAGGCCATACAAATATTTGTCCGGGTGCGGGAATCGAACCCGCCATAATAATCGGGCCGTCATGATTCTTATTCGATATTATGACACAATTTTATATGTAAAGATAATTATGCAAAATAAAAAAAAACATTTTTTTTTGTAAATCGACCAGGAGTTGTGTCCCTAAAATTCTGCCTGTTTTTTTAAAGTAACTGTTACCTTGGTAGCAAATAAACTGCATTTTCCTTTCGCATCTCGCTTCCATGAAGACCGGTGACTTTGTATTGTGCCTGTCTAGTTGTAGACACCCACTTTGTTTCATCGTAGTGTCCCTGAGAACAAGTTGAGTTAATGGAACGGTCGCGAAGCGGGGAGAAATTCGTACGTTGACCTGGGTGCCGATCCACATGTAGCTTTTACTGGTGGTAGAGCTCCAGTGACTATGCTCGCGGGCGTAGGCACATCGTAATAAATAGAATTATTTAATTATGTAGTGCAATTGAATTTACTATGTTAATGTTATTATAATCGTCATCCTCCGAATTTTCGATGCCCCTGCGGGGTGTCATAAGCAATATTTAAGTATCTATATTTTAAGATAACTTGTAATTTTTTACTGGTGGTAGAGCACCAGTGACGGAGCTCGCGGGCGTAGGCACCACCGCATTACCCAATATACTTGCCGCTAAATGGTAGTGTTCAGCACTATCGTGTTCCTATCAGGTGGTAATGTAAGGCCCTGTAATTTCCGGCACAGAGGCATAACACATTAGGCCTCAGGAGGGGTAACGCATCAGCATTTTGACCTTGGTCTGTGTGTGTTTATAGGCTGCAGTCATCAAAGGCTGTACATTACCAAGTAGCAAGTATATTAGGTAATGCGGTGGTGCCTACGCCCGCGAGCTCTGTCACTGGAGCTCTACCACCAATAAATGGTTTTACCTCGCTTCGAATAGGTATTCTGGGCGGTCTCTTTCTTTATCTATAGCTTCATAGCAAAACATATTTTTTTATGTTATGAAAGTGGCAAACAAGCTTGCAGTTCACATTGATGTTAAGTGATGACTGCAGACTAAAGACACTAACACAAAGACCAAGGTCAAAATGCAGATGCGTTACCACTCCTGAGGCCTAAGGTTGAGCCTCTGTGCCGGAAATTACAGGGCCGTAACATTAACTAACATGTTCGTTTTCTTAAGACTAGGGCAGGCTGTTAAAATTATAACCTTACCTCATAGGCGGCCAGTTAGTGGCATCAGTGAAGGGTGATGAACTGAAGATGCTGGCACCAGTGTCCAACCAGCTCCACTGCCCCAGCCTCCCTCGGGCTCCTACCCAAGCGTTTTCTATACCTGAACAAAGTCAGATAAGTGAAAAAGTTGGGAATATAGTCAGAGGCGTAGCTGGGGGGGGGGGCACCGCACCGCACTGCCACCGCGGTGCCACCCATTTGGGGGTGACACCCTCTCTTTAAATAAGGCCTAGGCTCGATGTGAAATATTTATTGTTGAGCACTGTATATACATTTCTCTTTAAAGAAGATAAGCCTACTTATATATTTTTTTTCTGTTTTTTACTTTCGATACGGAATATTTTCTTCACCGCACCGCACTGCCACCGCGGTGCCACCCATTTGGGGGTGACACCCACTCTTTAAATAAGGCCTAGGCTCAATGTGAAATATTTATTGTTGAGCACTGTATATACATTCTCTTTAAAGAAGATAAGCCTACTTATAAAATTTTTTTTTGTTTTTTACTTTCGATACGGAATATTTTTAATATCTAACTGGTGGTAGAGCTCCAGTGACGGAGCTCGCGGGCGTAGGCACCACCGCATTACCTAATATACTTGCCGCTAAATGGTAGTGTTCAACACTATTGTGTTCCGGTCAGGTGGTAATGTACGGCCCTGTAATTTCCGGCACAGAGGCATAAGACCTTAGGCCTCAGGAGTGGTAACGCATCTGCGTTTTGACCTTGGTCTTTGTGTGGGTGTCTATAGGCTGCAGTCATCACTTAACACCAATGTGAACTGCATGCTTGTTTACCACTTCCATTACATAAAAAAAAAAAAAATCTGTTAACTTGGTCCTATAACTTACTTGGTCGTGCCTTCAGCATCGTCAATCCCAATTTCTTGAGGCATCTCATTGTAGAGACATTAGCTAAGCTGTAATATGAAGATTAAATCAATATCAAATTAATAAAACACACATCACCATATTCCGAGGGTAGCCTAAACTCCGAAAAATAGCAAAAGCCTACTCTAGCTACATTTTACGGTAAAGCCACGCTGCGAACACTCCGCCAAAATTCCATACAAACGCTTATTTTGGTATCTATTACACAGACATCAATCAGTGACGTGTATTTACACGCGCACCTGTGTGCGTAGCGTAGAGAATACTAAACGTCGCCCATAAGAGAAAAGGAGGTTGGGTGAGGCGGGGAAATCGGGCGGGACGAAGTGCCCATTCTATACGTGGTATTATTACATATTCTCCATCGATGGAACTCGCGGGCGTATGCACCACCGCATTACCTAATCTACTTGCCGCTAAATGGTAGTGTTCAGCACTATCTCATTCCGATCAGGTGTTAATGTACGGCCCTGTAATTTCCAGCACAGATGCATAACATAATACCTTAGACCGCAGAAGTGGCAACGCATCTCTGGTTGTATGTAGATGTTTATACACTACAGTGTAACTTACCATTAATGTGAACTGCATGCTCGTTTGCCACCATCCAGTGGCGGACTAAGGTCATCCGAGGCCCGGGATGGCATTTGGAAGCCCCTAGGCCCCTGCCCAATGGAATATTGTAGCGCCCTATTTTTAACATATAAGTTAAATTAAAGAGCAAAAAAAACGACTTTACCCTCTCTGTCTCCGTGCGACCCTTACTCTTAATCTTACATTTGGTAAGAGATTTAAAATACTTATAAAGAAGAATGTGCGAGCATAATTAATAGACATCTCTCACTGTGGGCTCTAAAAGTCAAAACTCAGTCGACCTGTGGCCTGTGGAGGCTCCCAGTACCTGAGATCTATGGCGGATCTCCCCAAGATCTTTGGCGGACCGCTAGGGTAATCACCTTTTAGGTGTCTAAATCCGGGAGAAAAAAAAACATTGAATATAATATATTTTATTTTTAAAGAAAAATGGAAAGAAAAATTTGACTTCAGGCGAGGCTCGAACTCGCGACCTACTGGGAATCTAGTCCAGCCGCTCTTCCAATTGAGCTACTGAAGCCCTGCCCGATTTGTCAAATCTTTCCTTCACATCTGCCTAACTAGCATAGTTGGTAATAGATGGCGCTGCTGCTACCATAAAGCAATGCAATAGATGTGAAGGAAAGATTTGACAAATCGGGCAGGGCTTCAGTAGCTCAATTGGAAGAGCGGCTGGACTAGATTCCCAGTAGGTCGCGAGTTCGAGCCTCGCCTGAAGTCAAATTTTTCTTTCCATTTTTCTTTAAAAATAAAATATATTTCACAAGCATGTGTTAATGCGAAATAATATAAAACAATTGAATATAATAACTTTTTATTATATTTTGAATTAATAAGAACATAGAAATAATTGTATTTAATCGAAATACGACACAAGTGCATGGATTGCTGTTAGATACAGACTAATAGGCGAACGAATGAAACTTATGACAAACAAATGAGGAACGAAAACGAGTGAGACAAAGACGACGCAATCTCTCACGCAAGTGGCTCAGAAAGAGACAATAAAATAAAGTAGGTACCTACACGCACGCAAATCAGTTTATACGAAACTAGCTAGCTACCCACTGGCGAGTAGTGGCATCAGTGGCGAGAAAGCTGCAAGAATGCTGCCTAGAATTTACGCCGCTCTAAGCCATTTCGACATCGCGTGTCATTACTTTTGAACAACTTGTTATTCCGGGAGAATTTAGTATATTTTAAATTCCTGGAGAGACGGGACATTTTAATTTTCAGAGCTCGAATCCGGGAGACTCCTGGAATTCCGGGAGAAGTGGCAACCCTACGGACCGCCCCTTCCCCCCTGCTTATTCCACCACACCATCATTGCATAAAAGAAATGCTTACGACATCTTCCTTAGGACGCAGTAAGCAGCAGCCTGGTGCCAGTCTAGTCTGCCGTCGTAAACGTGGTACAACCCGGTCCTGCATCTCACACTTTTCTTCTCTTGCACTCTCATTTCTATGTGGACTTCTGTAAGGAGATAAGAAGAGTTGATGAACTACGTGATTGTTAGTAGTGACCGCCTATCGACATTGCTATTGTCGTTGTCATTGCTGTTAAATTTTCATTCACTGGTGGTAGAGATCCAGTGACGGAGCTCGCGGGCGTAGGCACCACCGCATTACCTAATATACTTTCCTCTAAATTGTAGTGTTCAGTACTATCGTGTTCCGGTCAGGTGGAAATGTACGGCTCTGTAATTTCCGGCACAGAGGCATAACACCTAATGCCTCAGGAGTGGGAGCGCATCTGCATTTTGACCCCTGGTCATTGTGTGAGTGTCTATATGCTTCAGTCATCACTTCACATCAATGTGAACTGCACGCTTGTTTGCCACTTTTATTACATTAAAAAAAATAACCATTTGTAGCTACTTAAAAAGCAGTAGTGATAATCTGATCGTTTTTCTTGCTTTCGTAGGCGAGAAACAAGCGATAATGGTAGATTATTTTGATTATTATTATATAGTTAAAGCAAAAATCGACATGAAAATTTGACAGCAATGACAACGACAATAGCAATGTTGATAGGCGGTCGCACCCCAGCTCCTCTTCCAATTGAGCTATCGAAGTCCACGACTGATTTTTTTTTATGTAATGGCAGTGGTAAACAAGCATGCAGTTCACATTTATGTTAAGTGATGACTGCAGCCTATAGATATAATAATAAATAGACCTATACTAAATTGCAATTCAACCGGAATACAATAAGGATGGGCATAGAGCAACTAGGCCCACCGGTTCCGACGGACCGGAGGGGAGTCTGTCATTTATTGCGTGGAGAAATACGTATGACACTCTACAAAAATCGTCTATTACTACCAAACTCACACCTTGATTTTAACAAAATACATAAACAATTTCACGCACACATTTAAACATCTAGGTGACAGGCACTTGTCCTTGTACTTTGACAGAGGGGAAAACCTGCCCTCCGGTCCGCCGTAGTCGGTGGCCGTTCGACTCGATGTTTAAATGTGTGCGTGAAAATGTTTCTGTATTTTGTTAAAGTCAAGGTGTGAGTTTCGTAGTAATAGACGATTTTTGTAGTGTGCGTGTGAGTCGCACGCATTTCCCCCCGCAAAAAATGACAGACTGTTTTCATCGGTAATACACGCTATGGCTATTCCTATCCGGTCCGCCGCGACCGGTGGGCCGCGTTGCTCTATGATGCTTAATGATAGATCGCCCGGAGTCCTGCTAGCAGGACTTGTAGGCCTTCCGGAAGGACTGATTTTTTTCTGTGTACAGTTTCTTATTAGTGTATACTACAGAGTTCAAAATTATATGAAAAAATACAGTATTTATGTCTCTTTCGTGCATATTAGAAAAAGTGTAATAAGCGATAGCGACCTTCAGTTAACAAGCGATGGCGCATGAGTATAGACGGGAGCAACGCGTTCGTGCCCGTGCGACGAGCTTCGACGCGCCGGGCACCGATAACACATGGAGTCGCCAACATTTTGGCGAAAACTATACGAGATATATAGTGTCGTAATAAGAAAAGAAAAAACGAAAAGAAAATTTTGACTTCGGGCAGGAATTGAACCTGCGACCTCAGGATAACCAGTCCAGCCGCTTTACCACTAAGCTACCGAAGTCTTAATGAAATTCTTTTCTTTCCGTTTTTTCTTTTCTTAAGTTCACTCGCATGTGTTATTGCGAAAAATAAATACCTACTACATTCGTAATAAGAGTTTTGGCGAATAATTAAGTTCGTGTGCGATGGGATATTGATGGACAATGTATCATAATAGCCGTTGTGTCAAAAATGTGAACTGGCACATGAAAATAGATATTACTATTGATATTTATAAAGATATTATGTACAGGCCACGTTTTCATATTGATTTGAATAACTCAAACATACGAGAAATTGATATGTGGCTGATATTTTTTCCGGCGAACAGAATTGATGACATACTTCGATTCACAAATGCGAAGTTAGGACGAATCGAATTTACGAAATTTTACAACTAAATTAAGCCTGACTCATTATAATAAGAGCCAATAAAAGGTTACATTATTTTTACTTTTGAGTTTTATTTGTAAAACACTGACCAAAGGTTTAAGACATCTGGTAAGAAAGTGTGACGTTGACTAAAAGGTCAAGGCCAGCGTACTGCCGGAAGGACCATCATGATTTCTTACAAATATAGTACTGCCAGCAGGACTCGCAGCGTCTCCCAGCAGGACGTATTGCACAAAAAACTTGTCCTTCCAGAAGAGCTTCCAGCAGGACGTGTCGTCGGGCGATCTATCATTAATTACTATTCAACCGGATTACAACAGGGCTGGGCACTACAATAACATAACAGTGGGCATCTAAGGCGAAGGCTGTGGATTGTCCAACTGTGGACGTTGTGATGATGATGACTCCGATAAATTATTACCTTGTTCACACACAAAAGGTCGTTCCAGACTGCATGGAAGGTCCACGAAGACAGGTCTGTCGTGTCTGACGCGCTCTAATGCCACGCAGTCCGCACCACCTTCAGGAACTGGTATGTGGGTACGGTTCAGCCACTGGAGGACATTTTAAGTACATTTATATCCATGTCTGCTCCTAAGGATAATCAAAAAACGCTAAAGATCTTCTATTAGGCCATTCTGTCTTTGGTGGTGTTCAGAAAAATTAAGATCTTACAAAATTGTTAGCACTAACGTATAATCGGCCATTTTGTCTTAATTTTTTATTTAATAGGTTAGGATCCCACTGCAGAATCATTTCGTTCATCCAGATAAGCTGCAAATATATATCCACTAGGTTGCCTATCAAAAAATAGCCGCAAGTGCCCACGCCCACGAGCTCCAGCGACGGAGCTCGCGGGCGTAATCACCACCGCATTACGTAATATACTTGCCGCTAAATGGTAGTGTTCAGCATTATCGTGTTCCGGTCAGGTGGTAATCTACGGCCCTGTAATTTCCGCCACAGAGGCATTACACCTTAGGCCTCAGGAGTGTTAACGCATCTGAATTTTAACCTTGGTCTTTGTGTGGGTGTCTATAGGCTGCAGTCATCACTTAACATCAATGTGAACTGCATGCTTGTTTGCCACTTTCATTACATAAAAAAACTTAACTCAAGATGAAATTAAAAATACGATTGCTATTTATTTTAACAAAATGGCAGTTCCAAATTGAATCAAAATAACTACGTCATGACACACCGCGGACACTCCGCCAAAATTCCATACAAACGCTTATTTTGGTCTCTATTACACAGACATCAATCAGTGACGTGTATTTACACGCGCACCTGTTTGCGTAGCACGTAGAGAATACCAAACTTCGCCCATAAGATCGGAGGAGGTTGGTGATGCGGGGAAATCGGGCGGGACGTCGAAGTGTCCAATAAATACGTAGTATTATTACACATTCTCTGGTCATGATACGAGCTTAGTTCTCTTACCACAGGATAGTGTCTGGTATTGTCTCCCTCAATCAGTATGTCGGTCGCAGTCCTTCGCAGTTCCACGCCTTCGCTCCACCGGTAACCTTCTGGATCTTCACTGGACAAGCGTCTTGCTCCAACCCATACTGATTCTATAGCTAAAGTACCAAATAAATGCATGAAATTGACTCAATTCATTTGTGTTCTAAATAAAACCGCACGTGTTTTAAAAAAATGTAATAAAATAATAACGATTAGTCATTTTTTTTTATGTTATGAAAGTGGCAAACAATCATGCAGTTCACATTGATGTTAAGTGATGACTGCAGCCTATAGACACCCACACAATGACCAGAGGTCAAAATGCAGATGCGCTGCCACTCCTGACGCATTAGGTGATATGCCTCTGTGCCGGAAATTACAAGGCCAATATTGTAGTATTTATCTACTTGCAATACGTATGTATGTATCTTCACGCCAAGTCCTTTATAGGCAGAGAGTGTGGAGCGCCAGATATCTCGGTCCTGACACACCTCCCCTGCTTCTTCTACATTCGTCATTCTCTCATACATGCATGCCGATTCTTAAAGGTGCTATTCCGCGGGTCGCGACAGTCGTCGGCCGCGCGCGGCCGCTGACGTCATAGATGCAGTATGAAAATGTATGGAACCGATTCCGCGGCTCGCGACAGACGCGCGCGGCCGACGACTGTCGCGAGCCGCTCGCGGCCTTGTTAGGTTAAGATCCCACTACAGCATCATTTCGTTCATCCAGATATGCTGCAAACTCATTTTTTACGCATATTTATAATCTAAAAAATATATATCCACTAGATTGGCTTTCAAAAAATGGCCGCAAGTATTATTTATATATTTTTTTGGGAAATTATTTTTTTTTGTTTTTTTAATAAAATATTGTCCACCTCACGGCAACATGTATAAAGAATCTGGAAAATCACGTCCGCGGTTAGGCAATTGGCCGCCCTTACGTATTTTCTAAAAATTTACATTAGTAAATTAAAGCTATTTTTTTCTCATTATTATGGTATACGGGAGCCAAATGAATACGGCCGCAAATAAGAGTTGCTGGCTGTTAAAGATAAAATAATATAACTTAAAATATTTGGGGCCAAAGGAGATGGTTCAAAGTTCTATGGGACTTGGGCCACTACTTGTGCATATAAGGGTAACAGGGAAATGAACCCATTAAACTAATACGAACATTCTTTTTTGAAAATTATTTGTATATTTTTTGCACAAGATTTATTTAAAAAATGCTTGACGTTTCTAAAACACTGAATTGTCAATGTCAGGTGACATGACAATTAGGGATATCAATCTGAGGTTTATTAATCGGAATATCGATTTTTCGCGGCAAGAATCGATTATTTTAATCGATCCGTAGTACAAGATCACGTCAGTAAATCGATAATTCACCCTAGAGAATCGAGGTTTGATCTTTTTGTTTCAATAACAACCATACAAACCATAGACCAACACGGGCCACCGGCCGCGGCGTACTGGAGGGGAGTAGCCATAGCGTTTATTACCGATGCAAAACAGTCTGTCATTTTTTGCGGGGAGAAATGCGTGCGACACACACGCACACTACAAAAATCGTCTATTACTACGAAACTCACACCTTGACTTTAACAATATACAGAAACAATTTCACGCAAACATTTAAACATATAGGCGAAAGGTATAGGCCCATTTGGCTTGTACTTTGACAGATGGGAAAGCCTGCATATGCCTACTCCCCTCTGGTATTGCTCTATGATACAAACAGTACAATGTAGATATAAATTATCACAAATACAGTGAAAAATTACATACCTACTACAACTTCGTGTTACACAATACATATAGATATTATGATATATTATATGCAACGAAGGTGAAAGACCAGCATGCAGTTCACATGGATGTAAGTGATGAATGCAGCCTACACCCATCTACAAAAATACCAAGAGGTCAAAATATAAAAACAGATCGATTAATCGGACATCGATTTTTCCCTCGCTGATCTGACCGTGGATCGATTTATGACACTTCGATTCGTATCGATTCAAAAATTGATCAGAAAGCATCGCGACATCTCTAATGACAAGATCGATGCCGTTTTTCGTTCTGAAATAATCGCATTTTACAGTATTTTTGTTTTTGTTGAGCATTTAGCTCAGTTTAAATATTTTTTATTTAAAAGCTGTAGGTACATTTACTGTAGTACTCTGCTCTGTAAACGTCAACGTATCCCTTTATTATTTAACCATTTATATGTTCATGAGTACCGTGCCGTTTGATTCGATTTTTGAACGAAGGTATGCATTGTCATTCAAGACGCCGCCATGTCGTTGTAGTATATCAATTATATGGCAATATTTCAAAACTATTTTATTTTCGTACAAAGCGATCTAGACAAAAAATTACAAATTATTATTTTTCCTGAAATCAAGATATTTTTCTCCTTTTTTTGGTACATGCACAAGCTATATCCCAAATTGAAACATCTCCTTTTGATAGGCAACCTAGTGGATATAATATATTCTCTAGATTATAATGTTGCGTAAAAATCAAGGCTTGGGCAAACCAAACGCAGGGCAGTAGCAGCGCTGTTTGAACGCGGGCCCGCTCAAGTTGTAACAAGAAACTCTTTGAACTGCGTCACACTAAAGGAGATGTTGCAAAAATGAATGGACCTCCGGCCATGTATTGTACACAATATCATTAAACAGGCAAAATCAATATAAAAACGTTTTAAACTGCATATTTTCACTTATTTAGCTTTGTTTGCAGTTACAAAATATTATTTGCAGTTAGAATTCCAACTCAAAACCAACATGGCGAATATGGCGGGCGACGTCATTTTGACATTTTTATTTTTTAAATTGTATTTTGATCATATAGTACTTGGAGAAAAAGTAATATTTTCTAATTACTATCAAAATCGATTGATCTCAAATGTCGGCTGTATCGCCGCCGTGCTTAACAACGTTGAAAATGATAAAATCGTTTGAATTAAATGTGGTTGTAACTCCAAAATATATTCTTGAATAAATTAATTGTATTTTTTTCGGATTCTTCTTTAATTTACCCATTTTTTGAGGACGTGTACGAACCAGAGCCGAGCTCGCAACATATCCTTTGAACGCGGGCCCGCGCTCAAACTGCACCGCGCCGCGCCGCACTGCAACTGCCGGACGACAAACCGGGCGGCGCGGGAGCGGGGCAGGCGCAGCGCAGGGCAGTTTGAGCGCGGGCCCGCGCTGTTGTATTACTATGGCGGTCATATTGTCACGACCCACCGGAGGCGTGCAGCGCAGCGCATCGAGAGCGGTTGGCGACTGTTGTATTTTTTTACAACGGCGTGATGAATATCAGTGAAAAGATAATCGAGTTAGTGCGTAAAAATAAATGTTTGTATGATTTCCGATTTCAAGCTGTCTTTCGCAATCTTCAAAAGAACGCTTGGGCATTTTTTCACATATTTTCAAAATATGTGAAAAAAAAAATTCATGACTGTCCAGCTCTCTGCAGAGACGATGAAATTCCCCATATTCTTTTTTCTTGTTTTGATATCATAAACCCAAATCTTTTTTTTTTTGCCTAAGAGCCAAAAACACCATGAATTTTTCATGTCGTCTGACATCTTGCAGCGTACTGCCTGCCGTACACGTCAAACTGAACTCGGTTTAAACGCGGGCACTCGTTGTAACCGCTTGAAAACTGCTGCTGCGTTCAGTGAGCCGACTCCCGCGCTGCTACTGACCTGCGCTGCTACTGCCCTGCGTTTGGTTTGCCCAAGCCTTTAGGTTTGCAGCATATCTGGATGAACGAAATGATTCTGCAGTGGGATCTTAACCTATGTCTTGAAAATTTCGAAATTAGTCGGTGTTGTCTGTCAAAATGTCAAACATATTATATGTGCTGTGTAATTAGCCAGTGGTAAAATGGTTTCACCATAGAGGTTCGTTATGTTTGTGCCATGAAATCCATGACGTTTCTGAAAACAATATACGCACGGCCGCGCGCGGCTTGCGACAGTCGTCGGCCGCGCGTGTCTGTCGCGAGCCGCGGAATCGGTTCCATACATTTTCATACTGCATCTATAGCCGCGGGCGGCCGATAACGTCATCGGCTGCGCGCGGCCGACGACTGTCGCGACCCGCGGAATAGCACCTTTAGGCTTTTGTCCCACCCTCTGACCGTACTCGACCTATTTGTTCATAGTAGGTCAGTCAGTTTAAGCGCGCATGGCCCTGCGGCTGGTGTAGATCGGAAGCGATCTACTCGGTTAAGCGATACGGGGGCGGTCGGGTGTGTGATGGGTGACCGCTAGTGGAAAATTAAAATGCGCGTTTCCGTGCTTCGGAGGGCACGTTCAGCTGTCGGTCCCGGTTGCTATCGATAGATAGCAGTCGTTACCTTGTCGGAGGCTTTATGGGCGGTTTGAAAACATCCGACAGCGGGTTGGCCACTAACCCTTATCTCTACTAACCCGCATTGGAGTAGCGTGGTGGAGTAAGCTCCAGGCCTCCTCCCAAGAAGGGGAGAGACTCGTGCCCAGCAGTGGGACGTATCAAGGGTTGTCATTATTATAAGGCCAGTCTTGGTCTTCATAGGCCTCTGTAAATGCGTAATACGTACAGAATTGTAACTCCGAAAGTGCCTCCGCCAAAAACTCTGCCTTATCTTTTGTGTCTAATACCGCCAAGGAGCCATTGTGGTGACCGCTGAAATATTATGTTAAGGTACATTACAAACTGATGCGACTTATAAAAGTTACCTTAAGGTCGATTTACATAAGGCGAGCGAATACTCATTCTATCTCTTCTATATCAAATTATTTTTGTGTAAACATGCGTAGAGCATTATTTCGTTGTTCTAAGTGTGTTCGCAAAGATTCTATGGCATATTCTAAGAATGCTCGCTCGATGTAAACGGCGCTAGAGCGCGCGAACAGTTGCTTAGATAGAGCGTTCTCTTGCGTGTTCGGACGTGCTCGCGCCCCTGAGCGGTCTCTTCAAAGCGTTCTTGCTAGCTCGAGTTTACACTAAAAGATTGTTACGTTTTAATACAATGAAATGCCTACTTTAGTGATTTTGGCTTGGCGCCGACTTCAAACCTATTAGTAAATAGCACATATAGGTAGTATATACCTAATTACAATTAAATCTTTATTATTTTTTACTTTTCGGTTTTGAAGTCGGTTTTTCTTAACGTAGTTATATTTATTTAATACTTTTTAGTTTATTGCTGCATTGCCAATTAGATTAATGTTCACATCTATTAAATTTGTAAAATCTCTCTAAAACTAAAACTCTTTTAGCTTCGTGATAATTAAATTAGATTGTTTAGGTGTGTCGATACAAAATTAGTACGCGACTATACGAAATCAATTAAAAAATTTTATCCACGAAGAAGTAAATAAGCTGTGTTGTGTCGTCGATGAGTAAATGTGTCATTGTCACTTGTTGTCATGCGCATTAGGACTATCTAGGACGTCAGTGGATTCAACGCACTGTATAACAACTCGCCGTCTATTCTAATTCCTTTAGTCTGAGGTGAAAGTAAGTAAAAAAATGCTCATAAAATAAAAACTGATGGACCTATCTGATTCAATTTTTTATGGTACCAATTTGAAACTATTCCGCATCAAACAAAAGAAGAATTACGTAAATCGGTCTTGAAATCTCGGCGAAATTCGCGTACATACATAAAAAAAATATATGTATACCACCCGAATTGAGAACCTTCTCGTTTTTTGAACTCGGTTAAAAATAATAAAAAAGGTAAGTGTAAAACCATTTTTGTAGCCAGATTCTGGTCTTATTATAATACAATTGTTTGAATTTTCCAAGCGATGTTTTATTCTACTGCGGCGGTGGTTTGCGTAGCTAACCATGTAATTCCTGAAAAACCTTCAGGAAAATATTTTTTTCAAAATCATTTTTACTATATTTATTACTTATATAAATGTATGAAAAAAGAATTAAACCTGTATTGTACTTCATATAAAAGTGCCCCTGAAAGAGTTAACATCTCCGGGCACGTCACCAAGTTCGAGGTACTGGGAAATTATCAGAAAATGGCAAAATATCAATAGAACCAGAGATAAAGGATTTTTACCGTTATCTCTGATAAACTCCGATCCGCGAATCGAATCCAGGACTTCTAGTAGTGGCCTGATACCACTAGGGTACTGAGGCAGTTTAAGTCAATGATACTCGTATTTCGTAAATCTTATAGGTTTAATTTATCAGAATCCAATAACTTTCAATATACCATAAGGTAAAGTTAAGCCCTGACACAAACTTCAACATTTGTAGGCCAAGGCGCGTTTACACAGAGCGAGCAGCCTCGCGAGGCAGCTCGCTCTCGCCTAACAGTACAGTACACTTACCGGCACAAGATTTTGGCATTCTCCCAATTAACAGGTAAATTCTGAATAACGTATTTTCTGTCATTAAAAATGTAGGACTCCCATTTCTCTGACGATGCGTATGGCACTGAAAAAAAAACCGGCTAAGTGTGAATCGGACTCACGCATCAAGGGTATCTACCGTACAAAGTTATAGCACTGAATATTGTTCCAAATATACAATCTTGTTAGTTAAACAATATGTAACGGAATTAATAGAATAGTAAACGTTTGACGACTCGGTTAGTCCAGCGGTGCGAAACCACCATCTGATTCGAAGGGTCGCGGGTTTCAATCCCCGCACCGGAACAAATATTTGTATGTTTTATTTTTAAAGAAAAATGGAAAGAAAAATTTGACTTCAGGCGAGACTCGAACTCGCGACCTACTGGGAATCTAGTCCAGCCGCTCTTCCAATTGAGCCGCTCTTCCAAATAAAATATATTTCACAAGCATGTGTTAATGCGAAATAATATAAAACAATTATTAAGGGTAAAAGCGACTTCTTTACGATATTCAATAAACTGAAAAGTCTATTATATCGGTTGCCTAACTAGCATAGTTGGTAATAGATGGCGCTACTGCTACCATAAAGCAATGCAATAGATGTGAAGGAAAGATTTGACAAATCGGGCAGGGCTTCAGTAGCTCAATTGGAAGAGCGGCTGGACTAGATTCCCAGTAGGTCGCGAGTTCGAGTCTCGCCTGAAGTCAAATTTTTCTTTCCATTTTTCTTTAAAAATAAAATATATTTCACAAGCATGTGTTAATGCGAAATAATATAAAACAAATATTTGTATGGCCTACAGATATTTGTTTCGGGTCTGGGTGTTTGTGTATGTGTTGTATGTGTACAACGGCACCCACGACACAGGTTTATACCTACGGTGGGGCTGTGAGTGTAAGCGTATTTTATTTATTTATTTAATATCAATGGATGTGGTACACCGATCCTAAATCGGTAAAATGGAAAAGGTAAAGAGAAATTCGACGCTCGGATTCGGTAGCTTAGTGGTAAAAAGTGGATTGGTTATCCTGAGGTGAGGTCGAAGGTTCGATCCCTGTCCGAAGTCAAATTTTCCTTCACATTTGAAATTTCCACAATGTTACCCTTAATTTGTCATGTGACACAAAAAAACATGTCTCACTTTTGAAAATATATTTTTATCTAAACCAAAAACAACTCGTTTTGGCTTAATTAATGAGTTTTTAAAATTAACTTAAGCCAAGTTTAAAATTAACTCCATCTTTCTAGTAGTTTCGGAGTAAACGGATTGCGACAGACGAACGGACAGACAGCCAACCACCCACACGAGTAATCATAACATCCTTTTTTTCTTTTATGGTAAGGAACCGTAAATTCATACATTTCTACCTAAACATTAAAAGCGACGCTATTTCATAGAACAATTATAAAAAAAAAATACCTACCCCTATACTGTTCATGGTAACTGGCAGCACACAAAACAAAATACGAAAAAAGAACTAAAGATTCCATTTTCAAACCATCGTCTCCACAGCTAAAACAGAAGTGAGTCTTTAAATTGGATCTTTATTAAACGAGTATTATGCCTATACTTAGGTGTTTTCAATATGAATCAATGTTATGGAAATAAAGTTATGTTTTGAACTATTGTATAAAATAGAATAGTTTATTTAAGTTACTCATCTGACTAATGATAGAGACCGATACCTACCTTTACCTACTTAAAATGGGTTATTCTGAAAGACTCGAATCACTTCATCGAGATGAGATTGGTTCTTACTTTTTTTTTTTAAATTTATTCATGACCATAGATACAAAGTCTTTCAGTCGTATACATATTGAATTTCACATTTCTTTAAATTAATGAATATCCATATGGAAGATGACGATGAATAAATGCTTCCATGAGGAATATGATGAGATGATGGGATGGCTCCAGTAAAGCGATGGAGACTTTACTAGGAGTTTTATGATGTTTTGGAGGCAATACGAAAAATCACTTTTCACTTCATAATATCACTTTCTTACACTCGTGAACATATCTAATGCTTTATGATAAAAATCCCACCATTTTTACACATAAAAACGTGACTATACACAAATTTCGAAAATAATATCACGCAGCGACACAGCTCTTTCCGCGTTCCCGCCAAAACCATTGGTTCTTACTAAATTGCTAGTGTTGCCAAAATGTCGACAAGTTTTGATAAATTTTAAAATTATAGGGTCATATGATAAGTAGCTGGCTTAGGATCCTACTGCAGAATCATTTCGTTCATCCAGTTAAGAATATGCTGCAAACCTAATTTCTACGCATATTCATATTCTACAGAATATATATCCACGTGGTTGCCTATCAAAATTTGGCCGCAATTATTTTTAATTAAATTATTTTATCTTTAAACAGCCAGCAAAAAAAAATCTTTCTAAAAAAAAAAAAATTTAAAAGTATTTGCGGCCATTCATTGATAGGCAACCAAGTGGATATAATTATATTCCCTAGATTATAAATATGCGTAAAAATTAGGTTTGCAGCATATCTGGATGAACGAAATGATTCTGTAGTGGGATCCTAACCTATTACTGATCGTGCCGCCACCCTGGTTGCGCCACCACAAATTACTATAACGCTGTATTCAGCAATTGAGATTTTGAAAATAAAAAACGTATTGACTTTTTTTAAGTTTTTTAAAACTTCATTATTAATTATATTGATGTGTCATGCGAAAAACTGTAAAAAAAAATTTATTATAAGCAATTAAAAGTTGATAAAATTTAAATAAAAATGACGTGACTATGAACGCGCCACGATTGGTCACCCCTAATTGTGATGTCATAATGTTATAGCTGTTCAAGAATAGTACAGAGTTTACGGCAATTACCTACATGTGACTGGACAAATATATCGAAAACGTATTGTTAAAAAAAAATTTAGTGTATTCCGTGTAGCTATGTGTGACAAAGAATTTATAAAGGCAAAGTCTGATAATATTCCTGATGTTGATATATTTATGATAACCAATTTTTTTACAAATGATGTGCGGTTCAATTCTGTTGTAGTTCGAGGTGCCAAGGCATCAAGGTAAGCCTGTTAAAAATAATAATATAAATAGAAATATTTAAATATTTATTTTTCACTATAAATATTTGTTTCAAAAATTGTAGAGCATCGCGTGAGAGTTACGGCGACAAAGCTATAGGTAGGTACTATAGGTTCAACTTTGTCGTAAAAATAATATTTGTATCCTCAAAGGACGGGTTTGTCCAGAACGTCGAGTTAAGCAAAGCTCATTCAGTTACTTTAATTATTAATGAAAAGTAAAATAAAAAATCGATTTTGTTTTTAGATTATCACGGTGCACTGCTTGAAACCATTTATTTCGACATTTTTCATCTTGGGGCACATTTAAAAACATTTTACCAGGAGTTGTTATTGTAGTATTCGTTTTTATTGGTACAAAACAAAAACGATAACTTTTAAGATTCGCCATTTTCAATATAAATTTGTGTTTTTATAACAATGTCACCAGAATTAAATAGATCAACACTATACGTATTATCTCTGTATCTACTGCTATGAGTGAAAACTAACATTATGACGTCACATGCACTGGGTTTGTTCGGGAGCTGTCGGCGTGTCTTCGGTACTGGATTCAAAAACTTATTTTTATTTTGATATAACTTTTGAATTATATAATGTTTGAATTATTGCAAAAAAAAATAAATAAAAAACAGTTTTGATATAAAACTTATACATGATCTTTCCATTTATCGCAAAAAATTTTTTTTTTCAAAAACCCAATTTTGGTTTCGTGGCTCCAAGTCTACCTCCGACGCCTTACACGAACTTTCTGACTACGTTGTGGATAATTTGGATAAGGGTAAAAAATGTGTATCTGTATTTTTGGATCTAGCAAAAGCATTCGATACGGTGTCTATCCCATTGCTTCTACAAAAATTGGAAAGACTGGGTGTGAGAGGTGGTCAGTTGAAATTGTTTGAGAGTTATCTAAGTGATCGAGTCCAATGCGTGAAAATGGGAGAATACCAAAGCGATGATTTACCTATTACTTACGGAGTGCCGCAAGGCAGCATCCTCGGGCAATCCATGTTTTTGGTATTTATAAACGAACTATGTCATATATCTCTAAATGATATCGGCGGCAAGATTATTGTTTTTGCCGATGACACGGTTCTTGTATTCCAAGGCAACTCGTGGAATGAAGCTTTTTGCAGAGCACAAAAAGGACTCAACCTAATATTAACCTGGCTAAGGAACAACCTCCTTTCATTCAATTGTGACAAAACAAAATATCTAACGTTTAGTCTCCGGAAAAGGTCAAAATCAAACGACTTAAACTTAATTGCTCATACAGATCCGTCGCATCTGAACAGCAACTGCTCTTGTCCGCGCCTGGAAAATGTTTCCTCAATAAAATATCTCGGTATTACGTTTGATGAGAATTTTAACTTTCAAAAGCACTTTAATCATCTTTCAATGCGTACAAGAAAATTAATGTATGTCTTTAAAACTATCCGACACATAGCTAGTCTAGATATCATCAAGATGATTTACTACGAATTACAATTTGTCAGTCGATTTTTTCTTACGGAATTACAATATGGGGAGGAGCACATAAAACCTCACTTAAAAAGCTAGAAGTAGCTCAAAGAGCGATTTTAAAAGTCGCAGCTTTTAAACCATTCCTTTTCCCAACTGATGAACTGTTTAAGACTTTTAATGTACTATCTATACGCAAATTATTTGTATACCATACTATCCTGAAGAAACATGCGACTCTAATTTATAATCCAGCTTTCTATAACGAAAAGAGACGTAATAAAGTCATTTATTCTACCATCCAACTCTATAGAACTGCTTTCTCACACCGTTTCTTTCATTTCTTCGGTAACTCTTTGTATAACCAATGTAACAAAATTAATAATATATATCCAATGAACAGAAATAAATGCAAAATGACAACCATGAAATGGTTATTAGATCTTAATTATGAGCAGACTGAAAAATTATTAGGTTCAGTAAATTGAAGTCAGGGTTTCATTAATTAAAAATCAAAAACAATATACATACAATAATCCCTTTTTTTTTCTTATATTCAGCATTCATCTATACCTAGTGTAAATAAAATTGTAAGACTATTAGTAAACCAAGTGTGACTGGAATAGTATTAGATATAATGTTGTGAACATTATAATAATATTATCTACTTGTTTCTACTTTAGTCTAAGAAAAACCTGTGTTCCATAAATATACACAAATGTTTTGTATAATATATGACATGTTAAATTATCACTGTATTAGCCGGAGGTGGGGACCTGGAGTCCTAAAATACAGGGAATCCTAGTTTAGGCTCCAGGCTCCATACAACTTTTTTTATCCTTGCACTTCTTATTTAACATTGTATATTAGTCTAAAAGATGAAAAGTTTGTGGAGCAAATAAAGATTTATTTATTTATTCATTATTTATTATTGTATGGTGTCTTTTGACACCACGCGACTGGTTGCGCCACCATGGCGTCCCGGTGAAATACAGCCCTAAGTGGGCGCCACAATATTCTTGCCCGGGATCAATGTTCGTAAAGCGGGCACTGGAGTTTTGACGGGAACCTTGAAAGAGGCGTGTGGTGCTCTTATTTTATTTAATTTTCTTGGTGTATTTTGGAGTTATATTAAATAAGTTGGTGGCATTTTGTTTGATATTGGATTGGCTTATTACAGTGCCTGTGTATGGTGAAATAGAATAATTGTGCTACAACACGGCCTTTCAGGTTGCCTCCAAAACTTCATTATAAAGTTCTGGTAAAGTAGCCATCGCTTTACTCGAATTACTGACTGTGACTGACTGACGGACTGATAAATTGATTGACTGACTCTGACTTTTACGCAGCTTATTACGAATACGAAATATCGTTTCACTTAAATATAAATTTAAAAAAAAAGCGGGCACTGGTAACTCATTTAATGCCAGAGTATTGAAGTGAGTATTGTGTTACAGAATAAGAATTTCATAGTCAAAGAATCACATGACGTTATTTGATTCTTTATTAATTTGACTCTTAGGTGTGTGGTCTAAGTATCGAAGCGTTAGCGATAGGCGTTCGAAGTTACCTCTATATGCAGATTTAAAATCTATATATATAAAAATCAATTGTTTTTCATTAGTCTCGCTAAAACTCGAGAGCGGCTGGACCGATTTGGCTAATCTTGGTTTTGAATGATTTTTGGAAGTCCAGGGAAGGTTTAAAAGTGTGAAAATATGAAGAAATTGTAAGGGAAATAGTAAAAACAAACCTACCAATTATTTAATTTTGAGGCAATACAAAAAGTTTGCTGGATCAGCTAGTATGCAATATAAGTTTTAAAGTATTTAAAGTAGTACAGACCTGTGATTCCGGCACAAAGGCAGACTTTAGGTGTGGCAACGCATCTTTATTTAAATCTCCGGTTTTTAGATAATAGTATTGTAGAGGTAGGATTTTCACTAGTGGTAGAGCTCCAGTGACGGAGCTCACGGGAGTAGGCACCACTGCATTGCCTGATATACTTGCCGCTAAATGGTAGTGTTCAGCACTATCGTGTTCCGGTCAGGTGGTAATGTACGGCCCTTTAATTTCCGGCACAGAGGCATAACACCTTAGGCCTCAAGAGTGGTAACGTATCTGCATTTTGACCTCGGTCATTGTGTGGGTGTCTAGAGGCTGCAGTCATCACTTAACATCAATGTGAACTGATGTTTTCACAAGGTTGTTTATTGAGGTTGCCACTTCCATTACATAAAAAATTGTAGGCTACAGTATTCATCGAGAATGTTTGGATGACATGTATGCTTTAATGTATGCTCTGCCTATCTCTTCGCGAATTACAGGCGTGAAGTGACGTAAATAGTAATAGTAAAATAATGTACAGTACTCAACAATTAATATTGTAAATCGAGTCTGCGAAAGAGACGATCGGCTCGTTTCGACTTCGTAGAGCGTTATTTCTGCTGCACACTGCCTACGTAAGCACTGACAGTCCGGTATTGGTCAAATCTTGATCAAAATGGTCGACAAACGTCAAATAGGTACGGTGCGAAAGAGATAACGCTCTATAGACTCGAAATTAGCCGAATCGAAATATGCCGAACTTCCTAGGCTTGATGTGCAATATTTATTGCTGAGCACAGTAGGTAATATTGCATCGCAGCCGCTGGTTTAAAAATAGTTGTCATGGTGTTTCACACTTTAGTAGCTCCTCGCAAACGCTGTCACTTAGACCACGCACTAAGATTATGCTTAGATTACAAAGTTCATTATTATACGTACACATAGAGCAACACGGGCCACCGGTCGCGGCGGACTGGAGGGGAGTAGCCATAGCGTTTATTACCGATGCAATACAGTCTGTCATTTTTTGCGGGGGGAATTGCGTGCGACACACACGCACACTACAAAAATCGCCTATTACTACGAAACACACCTTGAATTTATCAAAATACAGAAACAATTTCACGCACACATTTAACATTTTTAAGAACGTTTACTTTTTTATGGTTGGTCTATAAAATAAAACAAAATATTATTGTATCATAATTTTAGTATTAGGTACATACCTACTATTTCAATCAAAAATATGAAATAGAATCTACAACATCACAATAGAATTTGGCTTGTTACTATAACTACTTCTTAAAACATACAATAATTGTAAATATAGTGTACGACCAATTTTTTTTAAATTTTTATGTATAAATCTGTTTTAAATATATACGAGTATCATAAAACAACAGTAGTTAGTCAGTAGCAGTAGCAAAGTCGTTTCTAAAATTTACTTTAAATTTTATTTACCTGGCTATACTTTGTATGAATGAGCGTACGAGTTGACGACAGAAATATTAGATAAATTCAAAAGGTGCCAAGTCGTGCCAAGTCGAATTTTTGTCGTGCGAGATGACGAATAACTCTTTTTGATTAATGAAAAAGTAAGGATATGTGTGTGTGTGTGTGTGTGTTTTTCTCTATTTTCCTATATCTTTTGATAAAGTTAACAAGGCGCGGGCCCAACATGGAATTTGCACATGTATTTTTTAGGGTTCCGTACCTATAAAGGAAAAAAGGAACCCTTATAGGATCACTCGTGCGTCTGTCTGTCTGTCTGTCCGTCTGTCACAGCCAATTTGCTTCGAAACTACTCGACCGATTGAGTTAAAATTTGATGAATATATGTAAATTGGTGACCCAAAGATGAACACGTCAAGTAAAATAATACATTTTAAGCGGGGGAGCCACTTTCGGGAAGTTAATCAGAAAATTTAAAAAAATAAATCGTAAACTGTCTCGTGTGACATATCAAATGAAAGAGGTTGTTGTCAGCATCTCAGATATATTTTTTTTATAATTTTTGCATAAACGAATTTGAAGTTATTTAAGAAAAACGACGAAAATTTACCATTCTCCCCCCACTGTCTCCGAAACTACTGAACTTAAAATTTTGAAAAAAATGTGAAAAATAGTTCTTTGCCTATAGATTACTGGAAAACCTATAAGAAGTTTGAGTATTCAAATAAAATCAAAAATTCTTAATAATATAACCCTCCCCTGCCGGTTCCACCGTAACCGCTATGTCCCTGCATTTTAAATCTGTAATATTTATTTAAATTACGGAACCCTCACCACGCGAGTCGAACTCGCACTTGTCCGGTTTTTACAAAGATCTACATACTTTATTTTGGTTTGCTAGGGAGCAAAGGTCTAGCCTTTGGTAGAGCTTAACTGAAAGAGCTCAATGACCGATTCTGAACCCACAATGTCCTTCTGACGCTCCGCAATGTGTTTTGATAATTAACAATGTTATCCAATTATCGGTTTACAAGGTTATGCCGAACATTTATTAAAGAAAATAAGACACAAGTTGCATTAGCTTGTCTACATACAAGTATAAAAATCAATCTATACAAATAAATAAAATTGGAGTGTCTGTTTGTAATAAAAAAAACCGGACAAGTGCGAGTTTGACTCGCGGGTTCCGTAATTTAAATAAGTATTTTCGAAAATATTACAGATTTAAAATGCAGGGACATAGCGGTTACGGTGGTACCGGCAGGGGGGGTTATATTATTAAGAATTTTCGATTTAATTTGAATACTCAAACTTCTTATAGGTTTTCCAGTAATCTATAGCCAAAGAACTATTTTCCAAATTTTTTTAAAGATTTTAAGTTCAGTAGTTTCGGAGATGGGGGGGGGGAATGGTCAATTTTCGTCGTTTTTCTTAAATAACTTCAAATTTGTTTATGCAAAAATTATAAAAAAATATATCTGAGATGCGGACAACAACCTCTTTCATTTGATATGTTTCACACGACACAGTTTACGAATTTTTTCTTTTAAATTTTCTGTTTTACCCCGAAAGTGGCTCCCCTGTTTAAAATTTATTATTTTACTTGACGTGTTCATCTTTGGGTCACCAATTTACATATATTCATCAAATTTCAACTCAATCGGTGCGAGTAGTTTCGGAGGAAATTGGCTTTGACAGACGGACAGACAGACAGACAGACAGACAGACGCACGAGTGATCCTATAAGGTTTCCTTTTTTCCTTTTAAGGTACGGAACCCTAAAAACCATTTTTTACTAATTGCATATTTTTACAATTTTTGTCTGTCTGTCTGTCTGTTTGTTCCGGCTAATCTCGGGAACAGCCTTTACCGATTTTGACGGGACTTTCACTGGCAGATAGCTTATGTAATAAGGAGTAACTTAGGCTACTTTTATAGTAGCTGCGCCCACGACTTTGTCCGGGTAAATACTGAACAATCATAAACTCGAGAGCGGTTGGACCGATTTGGCAAATTTTGGTTTTGAATGATTTTTGGAAGTCCAGGGAAGGTATAAAAGGAAAAAAATATTTTAATTTCCCATACAAATAGTCCGTATCTATCAAAACTTTGACACATTATTTCATTCTGAGGCAATACGAAGTTTGTCGGGTCAGCTAGTTAAATAAAACGATTCTTACAAATTCATCTCGCGTATCATCACTCCAGCTAAAAGACGTCCACAGCTGGACAAAGCCTTCACCAAAAACGCCCACAACAGTGTTGGTGCGTCATTCGGGGAGACTGCAAAGTTGGGCGTAATCATAGAGCATCACGGGCCACCGGCCGCGGCGGACCGGAGGGGACGCCATAGCGTTTATTACCGATGCAAAACAATCCGTCATTTTTTGCGGGGGGAAATACGTATGACACACTCACACTACAAAAATCGTCTATTACTACGAAACTCACACCTTTACTTTAACAAAATACAAACAATTTCACGCACACATTTAAACATCTAGGCGACAGGCATAGGCCCTCTTGGGCTTGTACTTTGACAGAGGGGAAAGTCTGCATATGGCTACTCCCCTCCATTCCGCCGCGGCCAGTGGCCTGCGTTGCTCTATGGGCGTAATCAATCGGATTATTAATCTGATTACAAGTAATCATGTACATTCGTGTCATTGTACATGATTAATCTTGATTACAGTAGTTGGTAATGTTTTAAATTGAAAGTGCAAGTGATATATACTCCTGGAATAGCTGTTAAAAACTCTTCATTTTGATTTCATTGAAATGGTAGAAAAAAAAATGTTTGAACCACATAATATTGCGTCTGAAATCCGTCAATTTGGTTTTTTATATTTTTTTTAACGTACCTAGTGTCACTGGCCTCATTAAGACGAATCTGACGATACCCCATACATCGAAATCCTTCCAGCCATTTAGGCTGTAGCAGGGAACATAGAAATCTACATATATACATACATACATATACCCGAAAAACATAACCCTCCTAGCTCAGGATTGTACTGATTGTAAAACAAGCAGAAAACGCTAATCTTCCGCTAGAGCCATTTTATTTGTTGTAAAATTCATCTTCCGTAGTCCCGGACAGACTAGGCTGACATTTGTCTGACAGTAGTTGGAAACACATCTGCAGCTATCCAGGGTCTCCTGCCACGGGCCTACAGTTTTGGGGGCCTCCAAAAATCGACTGGTCGCTGGGAATCATGCAAGATTTGTAGAGCTTACGGAGGCAAATTTCGTTTTTCTTTTGCTTTTGCGTTTTCTTGATGTGTATTTTAGAATCTATCTACCGTATCAATCATACGAGAGGGGGGGGAGGCTCTTGTATGATACGATAGGTTGTGCATGGGCCGGTAGATTGTACTTGGGCCGGTAGATTGTGCTTGGGCCGGTCCCCAAAGTTTACCACATGACTTTTTTCGTTGCTAGTGCTGAATGATCACTACCATTTGGCGGCAGATATATGTAATGCGGTAGTGCCTCGAGCTACACTGGAACTCTACTACTAGTAGATAACCATTGATAGCCGACTACGAAACCACACCGCGGACATTCGGCTAACATTCCATACAAACGCTGGTTACCTACTACCACCCTACATGTTCGTTTTCTTTAGATTGTGCTACTACACAGACATCAATCAGGACGTGTTTTTAAACGCACACACACAGTCGAAGCGCTCATGGCTCCGCTGCTGTGTAGATCGCAAGAAAAATGCGCATTTCCGTAATTCGGAAGGCACGTTAAGCCGTCGGTCCTGGTTGCTATCGATAGATAGCAGTCGTTTAGCCTTGTCGGATGCCTTATGGGCGGTTTGAAAAACATCCGACAGCGGGTTGGCCACTTACCCTTATCTCCACCAACCCGCATTAGAGCAGCGTGGTGGAGTAAGCTTCAGGTCTCCCCCCAAAAAGGTGAGAGACTCGTGCCCAGCAGTGGGACTTATAAAAGGTTGCCATTATTATTTTTATGATACACTATTGGCCGCATGCAACCTCAGTGTATTGAGGCTTTCGGCATGGTACTCAAGGGGAGGTGCAGGCTGCAAGAGGAGAAATCAGGGAGATCGTCGGAGTGTCCATTCTATACGTAATCTATACTAATAATAATCTATAATATAAAGCTGAGGAGTTTGTTTGTTTGTTTGCTTGAATGCGCTCATCTCAGGAACCACTGGTCCGATTTGAAAAATTCTTTCAGTGTTAGATAGCCCATTTGTCGAGGAAGGCTTTAGGCTATAATATCACGATGATGAATAGGAGAGGGTAGGTTATATTACAACCGCGCGAAGCCGGGGCGGGCCGCTTGTACTTATTCTCTGACGGAACCATAAAAAAATGTATTTACTAAAAAGAAAACATCAATCTAATTTTTTCATTACGCTGTTCGTTATTACATTATATCGTTTCACGTTTAAAATTGTTTATATTGAAACAAATGATTCACAATGATCGGTTCATAGAAACGTCAGGTTATTTGATACGGACGATAGGTCTGATGCTGACGTAGGGACGTGACGACCCACTGCCCATTAGCGGAAGAATTGCACTACTGGAAGATTCTTCCAGTAGTGCAGACCGAGAAATGGCGGTCGAACCATTCCAATGGGGCGGTAGTAAATGCAATATTGGCAAGATAAGCAGCACAATGGCGATTCCTGGTGTTTATAATTGGGGTGGCTCCAGATCTCCTTTTGTTATATAGGTTGTAGTGTTAAGTGCGCAAAACCTGAAAACCGTTTCTACAGACGGTCAATCTGAGCAACTTTCAGTCTTTAATTAAGGAACCTACTTTGAAATCGCAAAAAAGAAATTTCGTACAATTTGACGATTTAATTTTTGTTCTATATTATTTCGCATTAACACATGCTTGTAAAATATATTTTTATAGAAAAATGGAAAGAAAAATGTTACTTCAGGCGAGACTCGAACACGCGGCCACTGGGAATCTAGTCCAGCCGCTCTTCCAACTGAGCTACCGAAGTCCTGCCCGATTTGTCAAATCATTCCTTTACATTTATTTCATTTAATTTTTGTATGAAATGGCTGATAATTTTTCGAGAATTTAGGGTTTAATTACTAAATAATAAGTCAATTAAATCAATAGACAGATAGAAAACGCAACAAAGTCTATCACAAATCTACACTATCACGAAAAACTAAAATTATGGCATGGCGACGCCATACGCGCCATCTTAGAGAAATCGCCACTGAAGCAGCAGCATCCAATCCGCATGCCAAGCGTGGCGATTAAAGCATATCCCCCTTTTATGGGAAGGCTATGGACATGTGGACACGTTTCGGCTAAAATTATGATGATTAAAATTCGTTTTACATTCGAAACTGCGTGGGACGTAGTTGTGAAACACAACTAGTATGTAGGTACGCATGGGGGTAAGAACTTGTTCATTACCCCATAACAACCCTCAGACGTTATCTCTGAGGCTTAATTACTAAAAACGCGATCTCAAAGCCGCCGCGATGCGTTCGTAATATGAATACGCGGACAAAAGTGACGTGGAGTCGACTTAAAATTTCATAATTATTTTTTCAATATAAAAAAAACTCGAGATTTTTTAAGTAATTGAAGTTTCAAACAAACATGCTGTTCACACGTATAAAATATGAGAAGTGGCAATAAAGCACGAAGCACGTAGTTCTCTATTACGATGAGCAAATACAGCAGCATATTCTCTTATATAAAAATAAGTCGGGTTTTCCTTCCTGACGCTATAATTCCAGATCGCACCAACCGATATCCGCGGTTTTGCATTCGTTGGAAAGGTCTCGCGCTCCGTGAGGTTTAAAGCTGCTGTGACGCGTTCATAATATGAGTAAGAGGGCAAAGGTGGTGTGGAGTCCTGAAATATAATTAATTACCCACCACCTGTCATTATGAGCAGATTTCGTGGCACTGCACGGCGATAAAAGCGACTGTTAGCGGTGTCCACTTCACTCGCGCACCGATAACTGACCGACTCACTTCCAACGATCATAATTCTTTAAATTTATAAATTTTTTCAGGTGAGTCTAAACTATATTTATTATATAAAAACCCTTTTTTAATACCCTTTTTTCTTTCCTACTACTTTATTGTATAAATACTGTAATGTATTAACTGTTAGACAGATTTTTATAATGCACACCATTTTGAAACAGCACACCATGCTTACGTACAACGAGGACATTACTAACAAGCGACGGAACGATATCGTCTGCATTACAAATTCAACGTCAAAACATGCCTTTACAAAAATATTCTTTTCATTTCTTGGCCCTTTTTTGTACAATAGATTAAATGGAAACCTTTTATTTTATAAATTAGAATATTTTAGCTGTAAAAAAGTTTTATATAATTACTTACAAAATATTAATTATGAATATACTGAAGAATTACTTGCTATATGTAAATAATAATCTTAAAAATAATCACTCACTGTTATAGTTTACTTTAATGAATTTACCTAATATAGTTTTACTCTAATGTTAATTAATCTCACAATATAGTGAAGTACTCTACCGCCTGAAACACAGGTTCAACCTAGTTCAGGTACGAATACAAACCATCCCTTATTTTGTATAGTTAAGAAATTTCATGTATATCTTCTTTGTGATCTATTTTATAAATAAACAATTTATATTTATTTATTTTATTTATTTTATTATACTAGCTATGCCCGCGACTTCGTCTGCGTGAAAATGTATGATTGTTTAGTATCTACCCGGACAAAGTCGTGGGCGCAGCTTGTATAAAAGTAACTTTAGTGGCTCCTTATTACATAAGCTTTAAGCTTTTTACTGGTGGTAGAGCTCTAGCGACGGAGCTCGCGGGCGTAGGCACCACCGCATTACCTAATATACTTGCCGCTAAATGGTAGTGTTCATCATTATCGGGTTCCGGTCAGGTGGTAATGAAAATAAACGGCCCTGTAATTTCCGGCACTGAGGCATAACACCTAATGTCTCAGGAGTGGCAGCGCATCTGCATTTTGACCTCTGGTCATTGTGTGGTTGTCTATAGGCTGCAGTCATCACTTAACATCAATGTGAACTGCATGCTTGTTTGCCACTTTTATTACGTAAAAAAAAGGTGTGAAAGTGTGGTCAAAATCGGTCCAGTCGTTCCCAAGATAAGCTCCGCCAAACAGATAGACAGACAGACAGATAAAAAGTGTAAAAAATGTTGTTTTGTACCGTATATACATACATATGCATTTAGTAAAAAGCGGTTATTTTTATATTACAAACAGACGCTCCAATTTTATTTATTTGTATAGATTACATTATAATTCGCTGTTGATGACTGAGGTCTCAGGGGTGGCAACGCATCTCAAAATTCAAAATTCAAATCATTTATTTCAAATTGGTCTACAAGGACACTTTTACATTGTCGGGTTATAAGCTACCTAGAGAGAATGACTTATAATAATAATCCAATAGGTATAAATAAATACCAATTTAATAATAATATTTAACCGATACGTGAATCATCAAATTTTTCAATTCCTTCGTAGAAGAAAATGAAAAATCTGTTAGTCATAATCATAGTCATTCACTTAGCAGAGTTCCAAGTGCAGGCACAACTGAGAAGAACTCCGCTACCCAACAAACTCAGCGTGTTGCTCTTTTGTCAAATCCTTAGATTTAATACAAATATTATTTTATTACATAGAATAAAGATAATGTGAACGTCCATGGCATATAATTTTATTTTTATTTTTTTTTATTTATTCTCATTACAGAAAAATAAAACTTAAAATAAAAAAGTACTGTTAAACCAAACAAATGAGGTTTGTATCAGTACTTGACACTCACTTACTGTCTAACATCGGTTACTAATAAGCGCAACTTACTTTGTAAATGATAGTTATGTAGGTACGTAGTTATCCTTATACAAAAAAATCGTCTTGCACGTCGATGCGTTGTCGCATCGCTCAATGCTCGACATAATATTATGAAAGTGTGCGTGCGCTTTGTATAAGAACCGGTTTAATATCAATGCGTGCAGTGGCCGGCAGTGGGGTCTCTTAACCATATACAGAATGTTGTAAATAATTTGTGATTTAGCTTTAATGTATTGACAAAATATATATATATATATATATTTTTTTTTTTTTTTTAATTGGAGAATACAAATAGTTAATTTATACATATATCTTGTAGTCGTTTCATATAAATACATTTTAATTTTCCGTTTATAATTTTTAGTGTTCATTTAATTTCTTGTGTTTAAAGGAATTTCATTAATAAGTTTAGGCACTAGGAATTCCGCGGAACGTTGACCGTAGTAATTATTTTTCCTTGGTATGCATTATTTTTGTTGTTGTAGTTTACGTGTGGTTTTTTCGTGAGCTATTGGTATTTGTATGTCTAGATTATAGAATTGTTCCAATAATAATAGCATTTTGACCTTTTCATGGATAGGCAGTACATTCGCAAATTTAAAAAAAAAAGCAAAATATTTGCATATAAACACATACGCAAATACCCATCAACAGCTTAATATCGTGATAGAATATAACACCCGCAAATCACAACAGACCAGTCCCCACAATCAGCACCCGTTCACGAGTATGACGCATGTGGCAGCCATTGCTCTCCTCGACCATTTTGAAGGGAAGTGAGCAACCCGTCACACGACGCCGCCGAAGGCAAAGACATTAAAGTGAGCATGACTGCTATGATTACCAGTGCATACATAGTATTATAGATGAAAAGAATCTGTTTGTGGCCAGAGCATACACAATATCAATATCCATATTAACATAAGTACAATTTTATGAAATAGCCTGTCAGCGATCGCTATTATCCCAAGATGTGCTATCATTGAGATATTCACAAATTTTATAGTAACTACATTTGTATAAACGTTCTTTAATTACTTTTTTAAATTTATTAACAGATAGACTTTGAACATTTTTTGGGACTTTATTATAGAATCGTATACACTGACCTCTGAAAGAATTACTTACTCTATGCAGTCGTGTTACATGCATGGACAACTTGTATTTGTTCCTTGTGTTCATATTACGATCATTGGTTCGCGTAGGAAACTCATATATTTTTTCCGGACATACAATAAGTTTTCGTATATATATTGACAAGCAACAGTCAAAATGTTTATTTCCATAGATTTATCTCTCAGAGACACTCTCGGGCTTAGCCCGTAGATAGCACGTACTGCTCTCTTTTGCAAACCAAAAAAAAATTGTGTGGTCACTTGTACTACCAGATTTAAAAAGGGGAATCACTTTACTATGTTTCATTAAGTCAGGCAATATACCACTTACAATACTATTATTAAACATAGCCGCTAGGTAAGGTGCGATTATGTCCAATATTCTAAATGCAACTTTAACTGATAAGCCCCAGAAATCAGTTGTATTCTTAATGTTTGTAGCGTTTACTACATTAAGGCGCCAACTAGTGGAATACAATGAAGTGGAGGATGGATGGAAGTGTTCCTCCGGCGAAAAGGGAGGATCCTCCGACCAGGCGAGGTGATAGCGCCTGGCGGACCGCGGCCCAACGATTGACGTTGGGAAGTTGTATATATGCCAACTCTTGAGAAATCTTCGCATGTGCGATGTAATTCGAATGCACGCCATCTACCGTACTAGACAAGTACTGTGAGGTTTCATTGTATTCCACTAGTTGGCGCCTTAATGTAGTGGACGCTACATCTTAATAGATTTAAAAGCATTGATTACATCTAAAGTGTTTACTAATTTAAAACTAAATCTAGTGCTATTTTCATGTACATTTTGTTTCAATAATGATTCGGCGACGGTAGGAGAAGAAATTAGGTGTTTAGTTGTAGAAACTGGAATATTTGCTAAAAATGTTTCAAATGCTGACGCAACTTCCTCGTCAGTAGTATCTGCATTTGACCTCTCGTCTTTGTGTAGATGTTTGAAGGCTGCAGTCATCACTTAACATCGAACTGCACGGTTGTTTGTCACCTTCAATATAAAAAAAATAAATTATAGAACAAAAAATATGCTTTTTACTTCAAAGCAATATCGACTCCACGCCACCCCAAGCAATCACCGCCCACCTGTTAAAGCACAATTTTCGTGGCACTGCACGGCGATAAAAGCGACGGTTAGCGGTGTACACCTCACTCGCGCACCGATAACCGACCGACTAACTTCCAGCAGTAATAAACTTTTCAATTAAAACCTCCTTAATACAGGTGAGTCTAGTTTTTAATTGGCTGTTTAGATGTGTGCCGTGGTCTTAAAAAGTTTGATTTTTTTTAGTGTATTTTATAAGAAATTGTTTTTAGATTTTGTGCGGTATGTAAAAGTAGTACGATTTTTAACTCAATTTAATTAATTAAACAAATAATAAAATTATAATACTAATCCTTTTATTCAGGGAAATCTATTCATAATTATAACAAAATAAATAGTTTTCAAAATCAATTGATATATACTTAAATTAATTACTAAAATTTAAAATGATTACTTTGAACAATAATAATTAAAAAATAAAAATAATACAAAGTATGTTTAAAAAAATAGTACAGTCAATAATAAATAAAACCATTAATTTATAAAATTATATAGAGAGGAATTCCGATTATCCAAACCGGTTTCAACAATTAATCTTCTAAGTAGATAAAAGACTAAAAATAGAGATCGACATTGATTTATTAAAATATCTAATATGTGCAACACTGATATTTAAGAAAAATTTTCAAAATAGAATCTAAAAAAATTGGAAACATTTTTACACGAATCATTAGTTATATATTTATTTCAGATATATTATTTAGATTATACAATATTAATCTACATATAATAAAACTGTATTCTGACTAAGTCTGTTAAAGAGATGTAAAAAAAAATAGAGCCGTTTTTTAGGGCCAATAGATGGCAATTTTTTTGTCTGTTTCTATTTATGCGCGCATCTTAAGTGGCATCATAGAACAACTACCGAGTGAACTGCGAAACGGTTTTATAAATAAATAATAAGTTCAATTGAGTTCTACATAATGTTCTAGTCTAACTTATAACTAGTGCATGTATCATCTTAACTCGTCGCATAGAACCTGATAAACAAACAATTCATATATATTTCACAAGCATGTGTTAATGCGAAATAATATAAAACAAACAATTCATACATTGCACCCGCTTGAAGCCGCGACGGATGCTAGTTAATAAATTGATTTAAAATAGTTTCACTCGTGTCAATTCGAATACATTCGAATGTGTTTTTTTTATTATTTCCGGGTTCTTTATTTATACTTCTATACCGATATTATAAAGAGAAAACATTTGTGCCTTTGTATGTATGTTTGTAACGTTTTTACGCAAAGACTACTCCGATTTAAGAAAATACTTCACCATTAGAAAGCTGCATCCACAGAGTATATGTATACAGGCTGTCCCAGAAATCAACGATATATACTGAAAACGGGTGAAAAGTCATGACAGTTATTAAAAAAATGTGAAAAAAAAAACTTTTGTCATGAATTTTTAAAAAATATAAGAGAAACTGACAGCCTATGATGATCTTTCAAGTCCTAAGACTACAAATATTACTTTTTAGTAAAAAAAAATAAAAGTACTATTTGTAGTGTTAGGACTTGACTTATTTGTGTAGTCATTTTTCAAAATCCTAATAATATTCGAAATACACACTTTTTCGAAATACACACACTTCGAAATACACGCATTTTTTTACTCTTTTCCAATTTAATCTGAGTCAGTGATTCCCAAAGTGGTCCATATAGACCCCCTGGGGTCCATGGGACTCGATGGGAGTCTACGTAGGCGTTGGAAATATGGGAATGCGATATAAATGTAGCAAGGATCCACGGAAACCAGAAAAAAATTGAAAGGGGTCTGTCTACAAGAAAAAGTTTGGGAACCTCTGATCTAAGTATACTATTTTTTTGTTGTTTATTTGGTTGTTTGGTTGAACACGATAATCTCAGGGACTTCTGGTTTGAATTGAAAAATTGTTTTTATGTTGGATAGCCCACGTATCGTATCGAAGATGGCTTGTGGACAAATCTTGAGATGTTTCACTAAAATGATAAGTTTGACAGCAGTACGAACGCTAGCACCAACAAGACATATCGTAATACATATAGACTGCGAGATACTGAACCCTGTTCCGAGCACCGTTGGCCCTGTAAGGCCAGAAATTTTTGTAGGGATAAATCATAACACGCTAAGTACAAAAACCATCGCCTGGCAAGGATCAGCCAGTCACGTCACCAACCCAACATTTTGTAAAAATTAAAAAAAAAAATTGTCGCTGTAAGCTTGAAATTTTTATATGATTAATGTTTTTAGTGCAAACTAGGGGGTTACTTTAACTTACTTACATAACAAAGAAGAAAAGAAAATCGCTTTAAAACACACGACACTATGATGTTTTATTTAAAAAAAAAAGAAATATGCTTACTTGCCTAATTTGGGCTTAGACAGAGCAGAGAAGGATTAATTTTTGCAAATGGGTTGATCATGTATGTAATTTAGAATTACTAGTGTAAGGTTATGGTAGATGGCTAATTTGTAAT
The DNA here is from genome assembly GCA_036365455.1 of Macrosoma leucophasiata. Lineage (NCBI taxonomy): Eukaryota > Metazoa > Arthropoda > Insecta > Lepidoptera > Hedylidae > Macrosoma > Macrosoma leucophasiata. The sequence continues at coordinate 8,541,549 of JAWQUS010000015.1, forward strand.
ATATCTGCTAAATAATGATGACGATCAGGGTCGGATTTCCCTATAGGCCGAGTAGGCCCGGGCCTAGGGCGGCCAAATTGAGGGGGCGGCAAAATTTGGTCGTTTTTAGGGTTCCATACCTTAAAAGGAAAAAAGGAACCCTTATAGGATCACTCGTGCGTCTGTCTGTCTGTCTGTCTGTCCGTCTGTCACAGCCAATTTGCTCCGAAACTATTTGACCGATTGAGTTGAAATTTGATGAATATATGTAAATTGGTGACCCAAAGATGAACACGTCAAGAAAAATAATAAATTTTAAACAGTGGAGCCCCTTTCGGGGGAGTAAAACAGAAAATTAAAAAAAAAATCGTAAACTGTGTCGTGTGACATATCAAATGAATAGGGTTGTTGTCAGCATCTCAGCTAATTTTTTTTATATTTTTTGCATAAACAAGTTTGAAGTTATTTAAGAAAAACGACGATAATTGACCATTGCCCCTCCCTATCACCGAAGCTACTGAACTTAAAATTTTGAAAAAAATGTGGAAAATAGTTCTTTGCCTATAGATTACTGGAAAACCTATAAGAAGTTTGATTATTCAAATTAAATCGAAAATTCTTAATAATATAACCCCCCCTACCGGTACCACCGTAACCGCTATGTCCCTGCATTTTAAATCTGTTATATTTTCTAAAATATTTATTTATATTACGGAACACTCACCACGCGAGTCGAACTCGCACTTGTCCGGTTTTTTTTTAAGAAGTTGCCTACGCGCTTACGCGTAAAATCTCAAAAATGTGTCCATATATCATCACGCGAAAAAAAAAACATGTATGGCAATTACGATTATTAGAAGAATTAATTAAATCGCTTACTGACTATCGTTTCATTTTGATTTAATTTCTATAGTTTATCTAATTTTTTATTCACACACACAACACTCACCACACACAACACTACACTCAGCACTCACACAGACCACGAACGCGCGAGCATTTTTATTTTTCAATTAAAAAAAAATAAAATACATATATATTATATATATATATATATATATACATATTAGGTAATAAATATAAGATTTACAGTAATACTTAAACAGTAATGATTTTATTAGTAGATTTTTCGTAGATCTATATATAGTGACTGTGAAGGAAGAGCAGGTATTGTATACTTAAAAGGGGGTCCTGGCCACGGTTTAATGTAAAACTTATGATCTATCAAATAAATAATTTTTAATTAATTTAATTTTTAATTTTATGCTTTACAGCACAGGGGTGGGGGGGCAATCTTTCATTGGCCTAGGACAGCCAACGTATCAAATCCGCCCCAGATAACGATGAAACTAACAACGGATTAGGGAAAGTAAATTCTTAGTTATAATGGTTTAGATCGTGATAAAATATATTAAGGATTTAAGTTAGTTCCTGCAAACTAAAGTACTATATCTTGAAGAGTTTTCAACTTTAACTCCAATATACGACTTTATCACATACTAGCGGCCCGCCCCGGCATCGCACGGGTGCAATGTTACCTCCTACATTACTGCTATCATAATAAAATATCAATCAATCAATCATTTATTACAATCAATAATGAAGAAAATACATTCATAACAGACATAAAACAAGGTGGTAATTTAAAGCTAGCATTGTTTCGGTTTGGATTTCCCATCTAACCCCAAACTAGGCCTATAGCACTCCTGAATAGTGTAGCTTTCTGACTGTGAAAGAGTTTTCATGATAGGTTCAGTATTTCCAAAGTTTAGCCCCTACAAACAAACAAACAAATAATCAAAATTACAAACAAACAAATAATTAAAAAAAAATCTTTAATTTTTTTTTTATGTAATAAAAGTGGCAAACAAGCGTGCAGTTCACATTGATGTTAAGTGATGACAGCAGCCTATAGACACCCACACAATGACCAGAGGTCAAAATGCAAATGCGCTGCCACTCCTGAGGCATTAGGTGTTATGCCTCTGTGCCGGATATTACAGAGCCGTACATTACCACCTGACCGAAACATGATAGTGCTGAACACTACCATTTAACGGCAAGTATATTAGGTAATGCGGTGGTGCCTACGCCCGCGAGCTCCATCACTGGAGCTCTACCACCATTAATATAGTAAAACCGGTCAAGTGCGTGTCGGGCCCTGCGCCTACCAACAACCAACCTAAAAATTACGGAACCCTACACTGGGTTCCGTAACTTTTAGGTTCGATTAATGTAATGAAAAAAAAAATGATAAAAAATTGTATGGAGTTGTTTAAAAATTTCGAGTATCACATTTCGTCGACTATTACTCGCATACTTGTGAAGCCAAACTTAGGTGTTATACTTTTCCTTTTAATTTCATTATATGTAGCTACGTGTTCCGGTGAGGTGCAAATGTACGGCCCTGTAATTGCCGGCACAGAGACAAAACACCTTAAGCCTCAGAAGTGGTAACGCATCTGCATGAAGATAAATAAGCTTATGTTATTCCATATAGTATTGTACTATATGACAATAACATAGTAAATCACACTAGAAAAATAATACATATATACAGTAATCCTACAATAATAGAAAAAATCGTAAAACTAAGAAAAGTAAGTAAACATATGAAAAGAAGCGCCAATATAAACTTAATGAAAATCAAAAAATTAATAAATTTACGCAAATCAAAAAGTTTAGCAGTCTCTAATCACCACGTCAGGGGAACAAAGAAAAAAAAAAAAACGCATCTGCATTTTGACCTCTGGTCTTTGTGTGACTATAGGCTGCAGTCATCACTTAACATCAATGTGAACTGCATGCTTGTTTGCCACTTCCATTACATTAAAAAAAACACTAGCCGAAATATGTCCACTCCTGAACAAAGCCTTCCACAAGGACGCCTACAAAAGTGTTGTGGGTAATATGATATGTCACCACGCCATAATCGCCACGCTTGGCAGGCGGATTGGCGATCGTAGTAGCGCAAGTTTTATCGCGAGACGCTCCTGCCCATCCCGCGTTGTTATATTGACTTTGACTTCACCTCTGCCTACCCCTTCGGGGCTTACAGTCGTGAAGTTATGTTCTAGAAACCGGCCGATGGAGCGATTTTCTTATGTAATGGAAGTGGCAAACATGCATGCAGTTCACATTGATGTTAAGTGATGACTGCAGCCTATTGACACCCACACAAAGATCAAGGTCAAAATGCAGATGCGTTACCACTCCTGATGCCTAAGGTGTGATGCCTCTGTGCCGGCACTTACAGGGCCGTACATTACCACCCGACCGGAACACGATAGTGCTGAACACTACCATTTAGCAGCAAGTGTATTAGGTAAGGTGGTGCCTTCGCCCGCGAGCTCCGTCACTGGAGCTCTAACACCAGTAAAAGGTGATATAGGAACAGATATTTCTTCCTATCATTTTTACCCTACTCCCTATATTCCACTGAGAACAACATGTTTATTACATTTAATATTTTTAAATGGCGGTACGTGTTGGGCATTGTATTCATTATCCCATTATGCTATTAATCGAGCTCATTTTTCGATATCTGTACTTGATATATAAATATTTTTACTGGTGGTAGAGCTCCAGTGACGGAGCTCGAGGGCGTAGGCACCACCGCATTACCTAATATACTTGCCGCTAAATGGTAGTGTTCAGCACTATCATGGTCCGGTCAGGTGGTAATGTACAGCCCTGTAATTTCCGACACAGAGGCATAACGCCTTAGGCCTCAGGAGTGGTAACGCATCTGCATTTTGACCTTGGTCTTTGTGTGGGTGTCTATAGGCTGCAGTCATCACTTAACATCAATGTGAACTGCATGCTTGTTTGCCACTTCCATTACATAAAAAAAAACTGCCCTTACTGTGGATCTGTGCCAGTTCTTACTAATGGTAGAGCTCTTGTGGTGGAGGTCGAAGGCATATGCACCTAATCTATCTATTCAAATAGGTTTACTCGAGGGTTTAACGTGGGTAACTGGCGAATTGTGAGTTTCTATAAGCAGTAGTTTAGGTCGTCCGCTTATCCGCCAGTCAGTTATTCAGGAGAAAGCATTTATATCAACGTAACTTCACACACACACACATAACAAAAAAAAAACTCACACCTTGACTTTAACAAAATACATAAACAATTTCACGCACACATTAAAACATCTAAGCGACAGGCGTAGGCACACTTGTGCTTGTACTTTGATAGAGGGGAAATCCTGCATATTATTATGGCTACTCCCCTCCGGTCCACCGCGGGCGGTGGCCTGTGTTGCTCTACGTCTTGTATCATGTAGCTCGCTACGAAGCTACGCAGCTACGAAAAGTTGTAGAGGCGTAGCAAATATGTAGATGACTACGCTAAAGGTATGGTCAAAGAGCTAGTGAACCCTTCGAGTATCGGAACGCCTGTAAAGCTAGAATTTTTTGTAGGGATGAGTCATAATATGCTAAGTACGATAACCATCGCCTGGCAAGGATCAGCCCGTCGCGTCATCTGGATTTCTCATGAGAAAAGTTACTTCCATATTTTAGATCTGGCAGCCATAGTTTTGCGACCATAATTGTTGCCTCTTATTTATATTTGTAGTGGTGTTTCCATGACAACGGAAGTGTGTTTCCATGATGATGAAATTGTTAGGACGAATTAAAAAATTATGTATCGAGCGTACCATGGAAAGGGGAAACGAGACATTCTACTGATATACTTTTTACATTCGTTTATTACATTTAGTTTTATCTTAGTGATATTCTTGACTTTACACCTATTTTTAGACGTAGACGGTAGACGAGGCACGAGAGGTTTGTCAGGACCGGGATATCTGGCGCTCTACACTCTCTGCCTACCCCGTTATGGACCTGGCGTAAAGATACATACATACATACATATATTTTTTATCTTGTTTGACATGTATATCAATAGTTATTCACTTTAATTTATTTTGTTTTATTTTTGACGTGTCATAAGAGGTGCCTGTCACCCTAAATGATTAAATAAGTTTCTGATTCTGATTCATTTAATGTAAATTGTACATCAATTAGCCTGCTAGATAAACGATTGAGTCGTTTCTTCGTTTTCTTTAAATATCCTAACACATAATAATTTAACCTTAAGACGCAACATAAATGGTCACAATCGAGACAGATCTAAAATATGGAAGTAACTTTTCTCATCAGAAATCCACATGACGTGACAAATTGATCCTTGCCAGGCGATGGTTTTTGTACTTAGCATGTTCTATCATACCTACAAAAAAATCTAGCCTTACACGTCAACGTCACTCGGAGGGTTCGGTATCTCTCCTACTAACAGGTAAAACAATGGGTATCTAATTTATTAAAAAATAAAACATACATTCACCACCGCATTACCTAATCTATCTGCTGCCAAAAGGTAGTGTTCAGTACTATCATATTCCGGTCAGGTGGTAATGTACGGCCCTGTATTTTCCGGCACAGAGACATAACACCTTAGGCCTCAGGAGTGGTAACGCATCTGCATTTTGATCTTGGTCTTTTTGTGGGTGTCCATAGGCTGCAGTCATAACTTAACATCAATATGAACTGCATGCTTCTCTACAAATTCCATAAAATAAAAAAAAAGAAAAAAAATTGTAAAACAATGGGTATCTAATTTCTAATTTATTAACCGACTTTGAAAAAAGGAGGAGGTTTTCAATTCGTCGGAATGTTTTTATTTCAATAAAACGTACATACTCCACCGCATTACCTAATCTATCAGCCGCCAAAAGGTAGTGTTCAGCACTGTCGCGTTCTAGTTACACGGTAATCTTCCGACAAATATAATTATTATTCACATAAAAAAAACGAAGGCAATTAGTCTTTCTGCATTTATCTAACCTGTAGTCTAATAAAACTTCTTATAACTATATCAAAGAGTTGATCAACAATAGTCTATTGTGATATTTTAATCCATTTACCTCTAAGTTTACATTATTCTGTCCTTTGAGGTACAAATAGGGTTGCCACCCGAACTTTAATATAAAGTATTGAACGTTATTTTAGACAATTGTACTCTATACTTTATGATTTAAGAGAAGGGCGAAATATCATCCTTACACCGTAAACATCCCAAAAATAAGGGCTAAGCATTTCGGCCCTAGATTTATCATACGTACAGCTAAGATGTGTAACTTTGCCAGCCTCTTAGTTTCCAAAGAACTACAACCTGCGCATCTTCAATTCTAAAGTGAATAGGTAATATCTAGAAAATGTGCTGAAGAGATCTCTTTTGCACCTTACCTATGTGACGTGTGTCAACCATTTCGATCAAGTTTTGATCAATACAGTGCATTCAGTGCTTGCGTAGGCAGTGTGCAGCAGAGGTAAAGAGCTACGAAGTCGAAATTTAAGTTACACTTCTTGTAAAAAAATGATGTCGAATTTTCACGATTCGGCATACCGACAGATAAAAACAACAGTCAGAAGTTAGTTGCTAAACTTTTTTTGGCGTTTCGTTTTAATTCTGGTAGATTGGATTGTTACATTAAAGAAGTATACTTCTTACGCGCTTATACTGGGTGACTTTTTTTACCGGCTTGAAAAAAATAGGGCGTGATAAGCAAATGAAATAAAAGCCTATGGCATAGTTATTTATATTATTTTTTTATATTTTCTAACTTCATCTGAAATTAAAATTTCATTAAACATTTGTATTCATTATTCTATTACCTACAAAACTTGCAAAAACAGGATCGTGTCAAGTTGCCGGCGTTTGTTTGTTGAAATTCAGTGTTCTAAAATTAAAAATAGAATAATGAATAGAAATGTTTAATGAAATTTTAATTTCAGATGAAGTTAGAAAATATAAAAAAATAATATAAATAGCTATGCCATAGGCTTTTATTTCATTTGCTTATCACGCCTTATTTTTTTCAAGACGGTAAAAAAAGTCACCCAGTATAACACACAGTCACACACACTTTTTTTTTTGTTGGATACTATATTTTACTTGCACGAGTAAAAGGTCAACCCTAGATACAATGTATAAATGTCCCAAATAATTGAAAATGGTACGTAAGCAAACGAACAGCCCTTTATCAACTCGAGAGTCCTTTAATTTTGAAATAGAAAGATCTTTCAGGAAAATGTGATTAGCTTTGCAAATACTTATTTTTTTTGTTGTGTACAAGGTCTTATAGGATTTTGCTTGAATATGGTTTAATTCTGGAATTTTAGTTGGTTTATATTTTTAATGTGCATGTGGTCTATTATTTTTGGATTCATATTTTTATTTTATCTGGATGAAAATCTTTAAATTTCTAAATTATTTAAATTATTATTTTTCTGATGGTAGAGTTCCAATGCACGAGCTCGAAGGCGTAGGTACCACATTAACTAATCTATCTGCCGTCAAATGGTAGTATTCAGCACTATCGTGTTCCAGTTAGATGGTAATGTATGGCCCCGTAATAACTATCACAGATACATAACAACTTAGGTCTCAGGGGCAACGTATTTTTACCTCGGCTTCAATATTCCCTTAGCATACATATGAATGGGGGTCACGTCAGAAAAATGCACGTCGCGACCCCTGCCGGTCGTTAGGGCTGCAATTCTGGCACGAAGGCGTACCGCTGACTGACTAATCATCATCCCTACATCCGCGCGTGATGTAAATAAATAAAATACGCTTACACTCACAGCACACAGTAGGTATAAACCTGTATCGTGGGTGCCGTTGTACACATAAAACACATACACAAACACCCAGACCCGAAACAAATACCGGTAGGACATACAAATATTTGTCCCGGTGCAGGGATCAAACCCGTGACCCTACGAATCAAACGGTCATCTCACACCGCTGGACTAACCGGGTCGTCAAAATGTGCTACAGATGGTTCGGGGATCGAGGCTTCCTCACTCCCCGGGGCTATCTGCCCCCGAAACGTCGTGGTCGTGATCCTTGTAGGGATGCTAGTACGCAGGTGAATGACTCCTTCAGCTATTTGCCCGCGTGCCGCATTTTTTTTAATGTTTTGAAAGTGGCAAACAAGCATGCAGTTCACATTGATTTTAAGTGGTGACTGCAGCCTATAGACACCCACACAATGACCAGAGGTCAAAATGCAGCTGCGCTGCCACTCCTGAGGCATTAGGTTTTATGTCTCTGTGCCGGAAATTACAGGGCCTTATATTACCACCTGACTGGAACACGATAGTGCTGAACACTACCATTTAGCAGCAAGTATATAAGGTAATGCGGTGGTGACTACGCCCGCGAGCTCCGTCACTGGAGCTCTACTCCATACAAATGGTCCAGCTCTCAATTAAATAAAAATAGGTTTCCTATTGTGAGGGGCCACACGTCCGCGCCGTCACTCTGGCCTAAGCCGGGCGGCGCAGCCCCGGACCCGGACTAGAACTCCGTTCCATGACCGGGGGTTGAACCCAGTTGATGGTTGGGGCTCGAACCCTCTCAGTACGATGCGGGTGGGTGACTTACCGCAGTGCGGGTTAGGGCGTCCCCCCAGGCGACGCGTACCGATCCGTCCCCGTCGGTACGAAACGCGGTCAAAGCGGTCATGGGGACCGCCACCTGTCACGACGGGCCGATACGGCGGATCGAGGAGTGGGGAGTGCCAGGTGGAATGTGAGAGGTGGAATTTATGAGAAGATGAATGAATTGACGAAGGTAATGAGTATGAGACGCCTGGATAGGCACGAGAGGTATGTCAGTACCGGGATATCTGGCGCTCTACACTCTACCTATCCCGTTAGGGACCTGGCGTGATAATACATACATATGAACTGTATGCTTTACTACCTTTACTATACACCAAGTCATGCTCAACACCATCAGCGAATACACGCGTTATATTGCGCACAGATCACTATGTATACTTATATTGCGTACCAAGTTTGTTTTTTTTTTACCATTTTCCTCGTTCTATTGGAACCTTTTTACTACACAAAATACAAATAAACTTACCGAACAAAGGCATAGAAAAGCTGATAGTTTTTCGTTTTTATTAACTGTTGTCAATTGGCTGTCAGGGTGACATAGTGTTTGGTAAAAGCGCGGGAGATATATTATTGACGTTCGTTTATTGAACGATTTTTATTTTGATTTCGGTTCAGGTAACTTTATTTTAAAAAATGTGTGCTGTTTGGATTTTTTAGGGTTCTCTGTACCACAGTTATGTTATGTGAATACTGCAGCCTATGCTTGCTAGGTCACGAAATCTTATAGCCGGTCAGGCCAGATGTTTAGCCGGACATTTAGGTAAATAAAAAAAAGGGTCGACACTCGCCACAGAACCGTTCGGCTGCGGTCAGTGTGCGCTTGTTTGCCAAATGTAAAGCCTAAGTGAATGACTATGATTATGACGAACAGATCATATTTCATCTATGAAGGAATTAAAAAATTTGATGATTTACATATGTATCGGTTTAATTTTATTACTGAATTGGTAAACGTAACTTCACGCCTGTAATCCCCGAAGGGGTAGGCAGAGGTAAATGCATGCATTCAATCATACATGCAAACACCCACGACTCGCCGGTTACGTTTTGGCCCATGTAACAGGTGGCGAACCTGTTGCCATCTTCGGGCACATTACCATACTCCGGGGTACTGGGAAACTTCCAGAAAATGGAAAAATCCCAATAGAAGCAGAGATAAAGGATTTTTAACCGTTATCTCTGATAGTCCCCGACCCGGGAATCGAACCCAGGACCTCCTGCGTAATAGTAGTGGCCTGCTACCACTACGCTACTAAATTGGTATTCATGAATACCTATTGGATTATTATTATAAGTCATTCACTATAGGTAGCTTGTAACCCGACAATGCAAAAGTGTCCTTGTAGACCAATTTAAAATAAATAATTTTAATTTTGAATTTTTGAATTTTGTGTCCGGTTTTATCCCGACGCCTGGCAACCCAAATGCAGCTTAAAGACATCTGGAGTTTTGGCGGGAACGCGGAAAAGAGATGTGTCGCTGCGTGATATTATTTTCGAAATTTGTGTATAGTCGCGTTTTTATGTGTAAAAATGGTGGGATTTTTATCATAAAGCATTCGATAATGTTCTCGAGTGCATGAAAGTGATATTATGAAGTGAAAAGTGATTTTTCGTATTGTCTCCAAAACTTCGTAAATACTCCTAGTAAAGTCCCCATCGCTTTACTGGAGCCATCCCATCATCTCATCATATTCCTCATGGAAGCATTTAATCATCGTCATCTTCCATATGGATATTCATTAATTTAAAGAAATGTGAAATTCAATAAGTATACGACTGAAAGACTCTGTATCTATGGTCATGAATAAATTATTAAAAAAAAAAAAAATTAAAGACATCTACGAATTCCCCGCACTGCATCCTTGAAGCCTAAGTTGCAATAACACTGTATTTCTAATCGGGAGAGGGTCACTGATTTGTAAATACCATAGAGCAACACGGGCCCTCGGCCGCGGCGGACCGGAGGGTAGTAGCCATAGCGTTTATTACCGATGCAAAACAGTCTGTCATTTTTTGCGAGGGGGAAATGCGTGTGACGTACACACACACTACAAAAATCGTCTTTTATTACGAACACACCCCGACTTTAACAAATTACACAAACAATTTCACGCACACATTTAAACTTCTAGGTGACAGGCATAGGCCCTATTGGGCTTGTACTTTGATAGAGGAAGCCTAAGTGTTCAGCATTATCGTGCTCCGGTTAGGTGGTAATGTATATCCCTGTAATTTCCGATACAGAGGCATATATAACCTCAAGCCTCAGGTGTGGTAACGCACCTGCATTTTGACCTTAGTCTTTGTGTGGGTGTCTATAGGCTACAGTCATTACTTAACATCAATGTGAACTGCATGCTTGTTTGCCACTTCCACAACATAAAAAAACATATCTTCCTCTTCGAGAGTATCGAGAGCACATAATCTTGAAGTTAAGAACAATTAAACGTCGCAATATACGAGACAGATTAATGCAACATTTGTGTGAGCTTTACAAGGATTTACGACGTCTCTAAATAAATCTAAGAACTGTACTTGTACTATTAACTCGGAATTAATTCGGTAATAATTTGGTGGATTTTAAGAGCTATTGTACAATTAAAAGAGTTTAAGCGTAAGGTTAACTTAAACTTTGGGTGTTTAAACTACTTTATCTATTGACTGCCTACCTAAATATTTACTCGTGGTAGAGCTTCAGTGACAGAGATCGCGGGCGTAGGCACCACCGCATTACCTAATATATTTACCGCTAACTGGTAGTGTTCAGCACTATCGTGTTCCGGTCAGGTGGTAATGTATAGTCCTGTAATTTTTAAGATCAGCGACCATTTGATTTTTTTTACGGGCTACTCTTCGGGCGTGGCACTATATACAAAATTTTAGTTTAATGGAGGTATCTCCCATATCCTAATCTGACGCGGAGGAATCCAAAAATTGCATCCTGGGCTCCCCTACTGTATATTTCGTGTATACAGATTACAGAATTGTAGAAATTAAACTTGCGCATTTTCTCGCGTATACAACACTCCCAAACTTCTTCTTACACCCGACGTTTCGGTCGCTTTCCAGCTACCGTGGTCACGGGCAGACTAATTCGACGATGTTCAGCCTGATTTGAATTTCCAAGTTTAATTTCTACAATGTATGAAGCTCGCAAAAACCTACAAAAATGTTATCAGATTACAGAAAATCTATACATCTGCTCTAAAGAAAAAAAAAACAGTAAACAAATAAAATTGTAATTGTCACAAAAAATATGTAGCACGTGGGCATAGAATGATTCCTCTAAGCGCGAGGGAAAATACATTTCAATTTAAACGCGGTTGCTAACACCTATGATGGAACTCACTTGATGTTTTTATTTTTAATTTATTGCATTAGTATGGTTTTATCATTAACTGTAGGGTCAGCTAATGTAATATATAGTGTTACTGCCGCATATCAACATTTGCATCACCAAGGGACTTGCAAATACTCGCTAATGGTAAAATGGCGTTCATTTCATTACTCGTTTATATGTAATGACTTTAAAATGATAGGATGAATGGTTTGATGCCATTGCCACATATCTATATGTATAAAAATCAATTGCTGTTCGTAAGTTTCGATAAAACTCGAGAACGGCTGGACTGATTTGGCTGATTTTGGTTTAGAATTATTTTTGGCCGTCCATGGAAGGTTTAAAAGGTAAGAAAATATGAAGGAATTGAAGGGAAATAGTAAAAATCACAATTTTATTTTCCCATAGAAATAATCCGTATCTATCAAACCTTTGACACATTATTTCATTCTGAGGCAATACGAAGTTTGCCGGGTCAGCTAGTTTTTTATAAATCCGTACTCTACATGGAAACTTTACTGTTTCGCTATGTCCGTCTGTCTGTAGCTTTACTGGGAGACTTAGTAGGTACTAGACTGCTGTAATTTGTCAAGACTATACTAGGTACATTATTTTTATACATATCAAAAAGGTACTAAAGACCTTGATACATTTTTTACGGTTCCACAGATAGGCTTCATACGCATTATGCGGGTAGCCGCAATGCTTCTAGCCGTACGGCTGACCGCAGGATGCGGTTGCGAAGGCGGCTGCCCGTCGGCAAACATCAACATAGACAAACATGAATAAAAGACATGTTTTATGTCAATGCAAACACAAATTACAACAAATCTTGAGATGTTTCACTAAAATGATAGGTTTGACCATAGATTTTCTAACGAAGCAGATAATAGATCTATGGGTTTGACACATCGACGACACAATGCTCCCATCGTCGATGGTTTGACAGCAGTGCGAAATTAAAATTAAATTAAAAAAATAAAATAGCCTTTATTTGCCCTGGATTATTATGATTGAGGTTTTGGCGGGAACCTCGAAAGAGGCGTATGATGCTCTTATTTTATTTCACTTTCTTGGTGTATTTTTAAGTTATATTGAATAAAATTGGTGGCATTTTGTTTGATATAGGTTTATTACAGTGCCCGTGTATAGTGAAATAGAATAACAGTGCGAAAATACGACCTTTCAGGTTGTCTCCAAAACTACATTGTAAATGTTCTGGTAAAGTAGCCATCGCTTTACTCGAATAACTTCATTGTAACTCACTTGACTGACATATTATACTTGATAACTTATATACTTGATACTTACATATTATACTTGATGACTATATTATACTAACTTTTACGCTGCTTATATAAATATGAAATATCGTTTTACTTGACACTGGCAATATGCGTAATAGCGATGCCATAATAACAAAAAAAAAAAAAATATTATGATAATTATACAAAATAATATGTAACAATTAAAAATATTTTTTTTTGGTATTTTTACATACATTTTCTTATATTTAATTTCGTTTATTCTTTTATAAATAGATTTATAATCTGTAAGGTTTTTTTTGCAGCAGTGTGAACTCTAGCACAAACTAAAACATATCATCATTTTTTATGACAACGAACTATCAGCCATTTTGTCGAACGTACGCGCCTCTGTAGTTATAATGTTAGGTATAATTGTTAGTTTAATCGGTTCGTTAAAACTTTAAATGATAGCTGTAAAATACAAGAGCAGTTTCAAAGATATTTATGAATTTTTACAATAAAAGTGATCTTATTATCTATACATCTATACATACATACAAGCCTACATACATATAAATAGAATTGAAGTGTCTCCGACTCTGACAAGTCTTTTAGCTGATGTAATAAGGAGTAACTTAGGCTACTTTTATCTATACATACATACATACGTACATACAGATAAATAGGATTGGAGTGTCGCCGATTTTGAAGGGATTTGCACTCGTGCTTAAATTAGTAGCAAAATCATAAAAAGGTGAACGACGGTAAAATTCAATGATCATATTCATATATCATAATTAATATCTATCTCTGTATATATATATATCTACAAATATATAAAAATCTATTGCTGTTCGTTAGTCTCGCTAAAACTCGAGAACGGCTGGACCGATTTGGCTAATTTTGGTTTAGAATGATTTTTGGAAGTCCAGGGCAGGTTTAAAAGGTAAGAAAACATGAATAAATTGAAGGGAAATAGAAAAAACAACAATTTTATTTTCCCATACAAATAGTCCGAATCTATCAAACCTTTGACACATTATTTCATTCTGAGGCAATACGAAGTGATAAGTTACTCGTATTACGGGGCCGTGCATTTCATTCCCTCATGCATTGCCTCTGCCTATTCCTTTTCTACGTTATATCCAAAAGCATAAACTGGAAATAAGTCCCAAAGTTCAAGGCAAAATCTAGTACACATTTAAACCACAAAACCAGGTTTAAAATCATATTCGAAAAGTTGAACTGTATTTTCTGCATGCAAACTTCTCACGTTTCTTATTACAGTGTTGCCAACCGTGAAAATAATATCCGCCGCGACGTGAATTCCCGCCTTTGAGTTGACAACACTTATCAAAGTTGCCAATTATAATTGGTAGCTAGTTATTAAGGGTTGAAACATTTAAATTGAGTTTTGAATTAGGATTCAATGCGATCGTCGTATAAATGACATGGTTTTATATAAATAAATACAATTTCATGCCTGTTTCCCTAAAGAGACTTACTTGCAAGTTTTTTTTTCAATCATGATATAAACTGGTAAACACACATTGATGTTAGTTTTTTTTATTTATACAAATAAATAAAATTGGAGTGTCTGTTTGTAATATTAAAATACGGTTATTTTAACTGTTGTTACTTTTTACTAAATGCACATGTATGTATACACGGTACATATACAAAACAACATTTTTTACAATTTTTGGCTGTCTGTCTGTCTGTCTGTTTATATTAGCTACAATACAAAACAATAGATACTGAACAATTATAAATTCTCACGCGGACGAAGTCGCAGGCACAGCTAGTTTATAATATAAACCTTTGCCACCTTTGTTATAATAAAAATATATAATAAAGGTGGCATACAACATATAGACATCTACAAAAACCAGAGGTCAAAAAGCAGATACGTTACCACCCCTGAGATCATAATTGATATCTCCGTGACTATTATCACATCCCCATCTAACCAGAACACCATAGAGCTTAAAACTACCACTTAGCGACACGTAAAATTAGGTAATGCGGTAGTGCCTACGCCCTCGAGCTCCGTCACTTGAGCTCTACCACCAGTAAACTCGTTCACTCTTATTCTTGGAAAATAAAATCGTTGATTGCTTCATGTAGTTAAAATAACCCTAAAGTAAAATCTATTGTCTATTTTCACCCTGTGATTGTAATCATGGGGCTGATAGATAGAAGCATTGTTTGTGGGTGAAATCACCCGGCTGGCGTACTAGTGATGTACCGGTGTTAGATATCGATAGTTTTATATTGTCTATATATTGATTTACTAGCTGTTGCCCGGGGCTTCGCCCGCGTGGATGTCGTTTAAAAAGCCTATGCTCTTTTTTATAAATAACTAAGTTCTTTCTCAAAGTCAGCTCTATCTCTGTACCAAATTTCATTAAAATGTTCAGTTCAGGTTCAGTCGTTTGGACGTGAAAAGATGACAGACAGACAGACAGTAACTTTCGCATTTATAATATTACATATGGTAGGGATATATAATATATTTATATATTATATATATATATATATATATATATTAAGTAGGGATAAATTAGGTCACTTCTTTTTTGTTTGTGTTAATCCTGAACGCTACAGAAGACGTTTGCGAAATAGATGGAGGTAGCTACTAATAATTTTATATACTAGCACATAATGATTTTTCAAACTGCTGTCAGACAAATTTGATCTCTGTCTGCCCGAGACCACGGAAGTAAAAAGCGGAAAAGTGGCTAAAACGTCGGGTTCGGTTTTAAATAATATTTTGTAATTATATGACATTACGATAAGACGAATAGGAGAGGGAAGGTAACATTACACCCGCGCGAAGACGGGGCTGGCCGCTAGTTAGTAATATTATTAAAGTTTTAAGATACAAAGGAATAGGGAATTTTTCCATACAAAGGAATAGGGAATATGCATATAATTTAAAATTGCCTCAAATATTTTTTTCTCGAATACTTATCAATATCATATTATAATTACAAAGTTTTTTTTGTTACTAATTATTTAATGCCATTAATTATTATGTAAATAGCGCAAAATAAGGAAACGAAATTCGAACTTCCAACACGCGGCGCGTGTTGGAAGGTTGAATTTCGATTGTCGAGATTTTATTGGTCGAGACGAAATAACACTTTGTCTGGTGTTTTTCTAATACTATTTTTGCACTTCGGTACTATACAATAATTGTAATATGGCTTTTTTGCTTCTTCCATGATTTGTAGAGCAATTAAAATTGAAAATACGTATGAAGTAAAACAAAAGTTTAGAGTAAAAAATACTCGAGGTGTGTTGTGACGTCACAACACACGTCGTCAAAATGACGGCGTTTGAAGAGCTCAAATTTACTCAATGTAATTTCACTTTGAAAAATAACTATAATATTTTCAGGCCTATTTATAATTTTTCTACAATATACATATATAAGTTAATGATTAATTTAAGACGAAAAAAAAATTTCATGAATATTCCCTATTGTATCTGGTTTATGTTATATGAACGGAGAATAATATTTAAAAAACAAATCTAAAAATTATCGACACATCCCATGGAACAACACTACGGGCCGCTCTCTCCGCGTAATTTTCCCCTCGGCGGTTTATTGAAAGGCGGTAAAATACGCCATATTGCGAAAAACACAAATACATTTTGTTTTTACAGTACAAAATGAAAAACAATGAACAATTTGGAGGTTGAATAATATCCTTTTAAATTTAAAGGATACGCTAAAAACGATCCGTTAACAACTACCTACTTAAAACGGAAAAGAGCGAGTCATATACACGTTTCTTTTTTTATGTTAGTGTCAAACAAGCATGCAGTTCACATTGATGTTAAGTGATGACTACAGCCTATAGACACAAAGACCATAGGTCAAAATGCAGATGCGTTTCCACTCCTGAGTGGAAACGCATCTCCTGAAGGTGTTATACCTCTGTGCCGGAAATCACTAAGCCGTAATTTTTTTTTAAGTCATGTAAGTGGCAAACAATCATGCAGTTCACATTGATGTTAAGTGATTACTGCAACCTATAGACAATTACACAAAGACTAGAGGTCAAAATACAGATGCGTTACCACTCCTGAGGCCTAAGGTGTTATGCCTCTGTGCCGGAAATAACAGGACCGAACATTACCACCTGACTGGAACACGATAGTGCTGAACATTACCATTTAGCGACAAGTGTATTAGGTAATGCGGTTTCAAATTTCTTCATTAGATTCACTCATCTTGACAGTACGAAAAACAAATGAAAATCACACATTTGCCTAATTTGAATTTGGAATTATGTTCTTTAAAATTTTAACTTTCAATGATACCAAAACCAGCCAGATACAAATACTGTAGTATTTGTATCTGGCTGGTTTTGTGGCCAAAGAGATTTTATTACAAGTTCATACATACTATAATGTAATGCGAAAACACTTTTTCCCCAACCTATTATTACTGATTTATATAAAAGTAAAACAATGCTCTTATATTTTCGAATTATTGAGAAAAGTTCAGAATTTTTTAGGCGTATATTTGTTGGGCGTATGCATCACCACATTGTTTAATTTATTTGTAAACGTCTGAAATCCCCAAAGGGGTAGGCAGAGGTGGTACTGGTGGTAGAGCTCCAGTGACAGAGCTCGCGGGCGTAGGCACCACCGCATTACCTAATATACTTGCCGCTAAATGGTGGTGTTCAGCACTATCGTGTTCCGGTCAGGTGGTAATGTACGGCCCTGTAATTTCCGGCACAGAGGCATAACATCTTAGGCCTCAGGAGTGGTAACGCATCTGCCATTTGACCTTGGTTTTTGTGTGGGTGTCTATAGGCTGCAGTCATCACTTAACAATGTGAATTACTTGTTGTGAACTACTGTGTACTTGTTTGCCACTTCCATTACATAAAAAAAGGTAAATGCATGTATTTAATTATACATCCAAACACCCACGATTCACCAATTTACTTTTTGGCCATGTGGTAAGCCTGTTGACATCTCCGGACACATTTTCAAACACTGAGGTTTTGCGAAAATGAAAAAAAACCCTTTAGAACCAGTGGACATCGTTATCCTGCGGCTGTTGTAGATCGCAAGCGATCGACTCGGTTGTGCGATACGGGCGCGGTGGGTGTGTGATGGGTGACCGCTCGTGCCAATTTAAATGCGCGTTTCCGTGCTTCGGAGGACACGTTAAGCCGACGGTACCGGTTGCTATCGATAGATAGCAGTAACCTAGACAGAGGCCTTATTTTTAGGTTTGACAACATCCGACAGCAGGCAGAGATGTTGGTGTAAAGTCTTTTATCTCTGGTTCTATTGGGGCTTTTCCATATTCTGGAAATTTCCCAGTACCTCGAAGTTTGGTAATGTGCCCGGAGATGTCAACAGGCTCATCACCTGTTACATGGGCCAAAACGTAAACGGCGAATCGTGGGTGTTTGCATGTATACTTGAATGCATGCATTTATCTCTGCCTACCCCTTCGGGGATCACAGGCGTGAAGTTACGAAGTTACGACAGCGGATTGGCCACTTACCCGTATCTCCAACCCGCATTGGAGCAGCGTGGTGGAGTAAGCCGACCAGTGATTGACGGCAAGCCAGAGAGGCCTCAGGCCAGCCGGATGAACCGGAGCCCAGTTCTCTTGGATGAACTTGTGTTGGTGGAGTCGCTTCTGACTAACAGCTCGCCACAAGCTGCTCTGTCCTGGTTTATTATTAAAACTTGTAAACGCTTGTAACGTAGGTATGAAATATAAGATTTATGGTTCGCAATATTGTGTTGTAGTGACCTTAAGATAAACCGGAGCCCAGTTCTCTTGGATGAACTCGTGTTGGTAGAGTCGCTACTCACTAACAGCTTGCCACAAGCTGCTCTGTCCTGATTTATTATTAAAACTTGTTAACGCTTGTAACGTATGAAATATAAGATTTATGGTTCGCAATATTGTGTTGTAGTGACCTTAAGTAATATATTATATTTTATCCAATAATATAAGATACATTTATCCATAACATTCTATTAAAATTGTTCCGTTTCCTATAAGTACGTAATATTGGAAGCTGGCACCTTTATTAAATCTTTTGGGTGTTCAGGGTGAGATCCGCACTGAGACTTTAATTTGAGAAAAGTACGCTTAGAACTGACGAAACCTATACTTTATTGACAGTTCTTAAGCATACTTTGCTCAAAGTAAAGTCGTAGTCCGGTCTGTAAATCTCACACTTCAGTATCAAGCTCCAAAACGGTTAAAAATCCTTAATCTCTGGTTCTATTGGGATTTTTCCATCTTCTGGAAGTTTCCCAGTACCTCGGAGTTTGGTAATGTGCCCAGAGATGGCAACAGGTTTGCCACCTGTTACATTGGCCATAACGTAACCGACGAGTCGTGGGTGTTTGCATGTATGCTTGAATGCATTCATTTACCTATGCCTACCCCTTCGGGGATTACAGGCGTGAAGTTACGTTTTACGGCCAAGTAATAACTTACCACAGAGACATAATAATATCATCTAAGGTCTCAGGGGTGGTAACGCATCTGCATTTTGAACTCTGGTCTTAGCGTGGGTGTCTATAGGCTGAAGTCATCACTTAACATCAATGTGAACTGCATGCTTGTTTGCCACCGTTAATTACATAAAAATGTTCTAGGAATATCTGAAGTACCATTTTATATGATGTTGATGCCGTGACCTTTTCGTAGAAGTCAGAAATGGAGACAGAAACATTTTCAAGCTGGCCATATCCTCCTAAAATGTTTAGTGAACCCTCTGTAAGCTTCCATCCAAAAGTCTGACTATGCGAATGTGACACAAGCCTGTGTTTTGTTATTTAATTGGTATTCATTAATACCTATTGGATTATTAATATAAGTCATTCACTATAGGTAGCTTATAACCCGATAATGCAAAAGTGTCCTTGTAGACCAATTTGAAATAAATTATTTGATTTTTTTGACGCAAGACAAGCAGTAGTAGTAAGGTAGTACGTAGTGGTCACCGAGTGGTCCAGTCGCCGTCCGCGTGTGGATCGCGCGCCGTCCGCGCGTTGACGGCTTGTGATCGAGGCGATACGGAGCGGAGTTGATGTAATAAGCGCAGACCGCTCGAGGCGGTCGGGCGCTGGTCGAGTGTCGGGAACCGGGTGGCTCTAGTGAGCTATGACCATTACTTATACTCCATTCTTACAGTATCCAACATAGAGCAACACCGGAGGGGAGTAGCCATATGCAGGCTTTCGCCTCTGTCAAAGTACAAGCCCAAATGGGCCTATACCTGTCGCCTAGATGTTTAAATGTGTGCGTGATATTGTTTCTGCATGTTGTTGAAGTCAAGGTGTGAGTTTCGTAGTAATAGACGATTTTTGTAGTGTGCGTGTGTGTCGCACGCATTTCCCCCCGCGAAATATGACAGACTGTTTGGCATCGGTAATAAACGCTATGGCTACTCCCCTCCGGTCCGCCGCAACCGGTGTCCCGTGTTGCTGGTATCCAACAATAATGCACATCGACCTTAAGAAGGACACTTCGGCTTATTTCCGATCTGTAGAGCGTTATCTCTTTCGCACCTTACCCATGTGACGTTTGTCGACCATTTTGATCAAGTTTTGACCAATACCGGACTATCAGTGCTTACGTATGCAGTGTGCAGCAGAGATAACGCTCTACGAAGTCGAAACCAGCCCATTGTCTCTTGCGTAGGCTCGATGTGAATAATTCTTGCTGGGTACTGTAATTCGATTGTAAAAAGTATAGACCTACTTGAAACACATTATTTTAAGCGCGTATCAACTAGCTTTAACCTCAAGTGTCATACAAAACCGACCATACACTATCCACAAAGGCTGTTTGCTCTCACAAAACCGTTTGTTTGACAAACTCTTCAATATGTTATTTATAACCTGCATTACAAAATGGACGCAATTAGCAGATTGCTTATATTTTGATTGGAGGCAATTATGTATTAATCCTATGATGATATTGTAATGTGAGCGGTTATCGATAACTTTTTGTTATATTTTTAATTTTTGGCAGTAACACATGTGAGTAAATTTAGAAATTAAAGAAAAAAATGGAAAGAAAATATATACAGTATTAGTTTTACTTTATTTCTGTCTTGTCCGTACAAGTATTATTTTGATTTTTAATTTAATTAATTTCACGTTATATTTTCTTTTATTGTTTATACTTAACAATAAAGTAAACTGACATGCTACAAGCAATGAAAATAAAAATTAAAAATGTGGCTACCCTAATATCTAATCGAGCCTACTAATATTTAAAATGTGCGTTTCCGTGCTTCGGAGGGCACGTTAAACTGTCTGTCCCAATTGCTATCGATAGATAAAAGTCGTTAATTCTTGTCGGTGGCCTAAAGGGCGGTTTGAAAACATCCGACAGCAGGTTGGCGACTGACTCCTATCTCTACCAACCCGCATTGGAACAGCGTGGTGGAGTAAGCTCCACGCCTCCCCCCAAAATGGGGAGAGACTCGTGCCCAGCAGTGGGACGTTTCAAGGGTTGCCATTATTATAAACTGCACGCTTGTTTGCCACTTCCATTATATTATAAAGTGAGAAAAGAACCCCCTTTATCTTAATCTGATACGCTCGAGTAAATTCAAATATCCTCTCTTAGGGTGAGATTCACAGACCACACTACGACTTTACTTTGAGCAAAGTACGCTTATAACTGTCAGTACAGTATGGGATTTGACAGTACGAAGCATACTTTGCTTGAAAGTAAAGTCGTAGTGCGGTCTGTGAATCTCACCATTAGACTCCCCTAATACTACAGTTTCGTCACACCGCGGACACTCCGCCAAAACTCCATACAAACGCTTGGTTTCTATTACACAGACATCAATCAGTGACGTGTATTTACACGCGCACCAGTGTGCTTAGCACGTACAAAATACCAACCGTCGCCCATAAGAGGTCGCCGATTATTGAGTAATGCGAGCAAATCGGGCGGGACGTTGAAGTGTCCATTCTATACGTAGCATTATTACATATTCTCTGGTTTCGTATATCCCGGAACTCTAATAACTGGTGATAAACTTTTTCGGCGCGTCAAAAGCAAAAATTATTTATTGTATTTGCAACTCTGAATAGTTCAAAGCTATCCGGTGTATCAATAGATGTAATTATGTCATTATTTTATCATCATCGGATTATGGATATCGGATCAGTGATAATAAAACATGTTGATAGTCGTAAATGCAATGTTTTTGTTTTGTATTTTAATCTTTAACTATACAAATAAATAAAATTGGATTGGAACAAATTACGAGATGCGCAGCGATGGATCTAAAAAAAAAAACAATTAACTTTTCGAACCAGTTTATTTCACAGTCCACAGTTTTATTATAATAAATACTAATTATAATAAAACTGTAGAAGTGTGAATTCTGTACATTAAAAATATTTTAAAAAAATACCATAGGATGTTACTAGATCGATACCGTACACAAATATGTGAATAGATTTTTTTTTATCTGTCTCTCCGTCTGTCTGTCTGTCCGTCTGTCTGTCTGTCTATCTGTCTGTCTGTTTGTTCAAGCATCACACAAAATCTAGAGGTCCGATTACGATGAAACTTGATATAACTATACTTTAACCTTTGACGCACAACACGGGGTACTTTTTATCCCGGAAAAATATCTGTTTGTCTGTGTGTTTGTGCACGCTAATTTCAGAAATGGCTTATCCGATTTGCTGTTTCACTTTTATATTGTGGTAAATTTTACTAAACATTTAGTGTTTGTTTCGTGTCAATCCGAACAGAAATAAAAAAGTTATGACAATTTAAAGAATCATATCGAATATTTTTGACTATTCTGTATTTATCTTCTATCTTTTTTGAGGAGGAGGTTTCGTACCTAAAATGTAAAAACGGACCCTACGGATAACTAATTCTCCGCTGTCTGTCTGTCTGTCTGTCCGTCCATCCGTCTGTCTGTCACCAGGCTGTACCTATCTCATAAATAGTAATAGCTAGAAAGCTAACATTTTCACAAATTATATATTTCTGTTACTTACCGCTATAAAGACAAAAGATGCCCAGCGTCCCGACGACCAGCGTCCCGACGCCCAGCGTCCCGACGCCCAGCGTCCCGACGCCCAGCGTTCCGACGCCCAGCGTCCCGACGCCCAGCGTCCCGACACCCAGCGCTGCCGACGCCCAGCGTCGCGAAGCCCAACGTCCCGACACCCAGCATCCCGACGCACAGCGTCCCGACGCCCAGCGTCCCGACGCCCAGCGTCCCGACGCTGAGCGTCCCGACGCCAAACGTCCCGATGCCCAGCGTCCCGAAGCCCAGCGTCCCGACGCCCACCGTCCCGACGCCCAGCGTCCCGACGCCCAGCGTCCCGACGCCCAGCGTCGCGACGCCCAACGTCCCGACGCCCAGCATCCCGACGCGCAGCGTCCCGACGCCCAGCGTCCCGACGCGCAGCGTCCCGACGCCCAGCGTCCTGACGCCCAGCGTCCCGACGCCCAGCGTACCGACGCTGAGCGTCCCTACGCCCAGCGTCTCGACGCCCAACGTCCCGACGCCCAGCATCCCGACGCGCAGCGTCCCGACGCCCAGCGTCCCGACGCCGAGTATCCTGGCGCTGAGCGTCCCGACGCCAAACGTCCCGATGCCCAGCGTCCCGAAGCCCAGCGTCCCGACGCCCAGCGTCCCGACGCCCAGCGTCCCGACGCCCAGCGTTCCGACGCCCAGCGTCCCGACGCCCAGCGTCCCGACACCCAGCGTCCCGACGCCCAGAGTCCCGACGCCCAGCGTCCCGACGCCCAGCGTCCCGACGCCCAGCGTCCCAACGCCCAGAGTCCCGACGCCCAGCGTCCCGACGCCCAGCGTCCCAACGTCCAGCGTTCCGACGCCCAGCGTCCCGACGCCCAGAGTCCCGACGCCCAGCGTCCCGACGCCCAGAGTCCCGACGTCCAGTGTTCCGACGCCCAGCGTCCCGACGCCCATCGTCCCGACGCCCAGCGTCCCGACGCCCAGCGTCTCGACGCCCAGCGTCCCGACGCCCAGCGTCCCGACGCCCAGCGTCCCGATGCCCAGCGTCCCGACGCCCAGCGTCCCGACGCCCAGCGTCCCGACGCCCAGCGTCCCGACGCCCGGCGTCCCGACGCCGAGTATCCTGGTGCTGAGCGTCCCGACGTGCAGTGTTCCGACGCCCAGCGTCCCGACGCCCATCGTCCCGACGCCCAGCGTCCCGACGCCCACCGTCCCGACGCCCAGCGTTCCGACGCCCAGCGTCCCGACGCACATCGTCCCGACGCCCAGCGTTCCAACGCCCAGCGTCACGACGCCCAGCGTCCCGACGCACATCGTCCCGACGCCCAGCGTTCCAACGCCCAGCGTCACGACGCCCATCGTCTCGACGGCCAGCGTCCCGACGCCCAGCGTCCCGACGCCCAGCGTCCCGACGCCCAGCGTCCCGACGCCCAGCGTCCCGACGCCCACCGTCCCGACGCCCAGCGTCCCGACGCCCAGCGTCCCGACGCCCAGCGTCCCGACGCCCATCGTCCCGACGCCCAGCGTCCCGACGCCCACCGTCCCGACGCCCAGCGTTCCGACGCCCAGCGTCCCGACGCACATCGTCCCGACGCCCAGCGTTCCAACGCCCAGCGTCACGACGCACATCGTCCCGACGCCCAGCGTTCCAACGCCCAGCGTCACGACGCCCATCGTCTCGACGGCCAGCGTCCCGACGCCCAGCGTCCCGACGCCCAGCGTCCCGACGCCCACCGTCCCGACGCCCAGCGTCCCGACGCCCAGCGTCGCGACTCCCAACGTCCCGACGCCCAGTGTCACGACGCCCAGCGTCCCGACGCCCAACATCCCGACGCCCAGATTCCCGACGCCCAGCGTCCCGACGCCCAGCGTCCCGACGCCCAGCGTCCCGACGCCAAACGTCCCGATGCCCAGCGTCCCGACGCCCAGCGTCCCGACGCCGAGTATCCCGGCGCTGAGCGTCCCGACGCCCAACGTCCCGACGCCCAGCATCCCGACGCGCAGCGTCCCGACGCCCAGCGTCCCGACGCCCAGCGTCCCGACGCCCAGCGTCCCGACGCCCAGCGTCCCGACGACCAGCGTCCCGACGACCAGCGTCACGACGCCCAGCGTCCCAACGCCGAGCGTACCGACGTCCAGCGTCCCGACGCCCAGCGTCCCGACGCCCAGCGTCCCGACGCACATCGTCCCGACGCCCAGCGTTCCAACGCGCAGCGTCCTGACGCCCAGCGTCCCGACGCCCAGCGTCCCGACGACCAGCTTCCCGACGACCAGCGTCCCGACGCCCAGCGTCCCAACGCCGAGCGTACCGACGTCCAGCGTCCCGACGCCCAGCGTCCCGACGCCCAGCGTCCCGACGCCCAGCGTCCCAACGCCCAGCGTCCCGATGCCCCGCCCTAAGCCGAGGCACGGACCCGCATGGGTCACCCTTAGGCAGTTGCGCTAACGATAGTGCTGAACACAATCACTTGGCGGCAGAAAAATTAGGTAATACGGACTCACCGACGCCTCAGGGACACTCCTGAGGCCTAAGGTATTATGCTGCTGTGCCAGAAATTACAGAGCCGTACATTACTACCTGACCGTAACAGGATAGTGTGAAACACTAATATTTAGCGGCCAGTAGATTAGGTAAAGCGAGCTCTGTCACTGGAGCTCTACCAGCAGTAAATATATACATATATACATATATACATATAAGATTTACAAATCCCAGATAGATTCTAAATTAATTTGTCACAATTTATTCACCATTAAATGTTATTTTGATTCCAGCACAATGCGGCTCATTACGTTCGCCATCTTGTTGCTGTCCGCCATCTTGTCGTGCACGTCGCAGGCGCAGTACCCGCGTCCACGTCGCCCCGAACGCTTCGACACCGCCGAACAGATCTCCAACTATTTGAAGGAGCTGCAAGAGTATTATTCTGTTCATGGCAGAGGCAGGTGGGTTATTTACCAATAACTAACTATTCGATTAAAATCTTTTCGAAAATGATATATAAATAATCACAAAAATATTGTTATACGAGTATGTACAACATTTTAGTTATCTATAGTTATATACATTATATATATATATATATATATATATTTTGACGACCCGGTTAGTCCAGCGGAGTGAGATGACCGTTTGATTCGAAGGGTCGCGGGTTCGATCCCCGCACCCGGACAAATATTTGTATGGCCTACAGATATTTGTTTCGGGTCTGGGTGTTTGTGTATGTGTTTGTGTATTGTGTATATGATTTGTATTGTTTACAGATATGGTAAAAGGCAGATGCACATAGCGGACGCGTCTGTTATCTTCAGAGAGACCCCATTCTTCGACCACGCGCTTAATGAAGAACCTATGTTTAAGAATTTTGGATACAAATAAAAGATTAAAATTCCGCTGTACAAAAATAAGATGGCCGACTCTGATAGCGGGTTTCGTTTGACTGAAATTAAAAAAAAAACAATGTTTCATTAAGTTTTAAAAAGTTATTACCAATGACATTTTATGAATAGACGCGTTATCTGCGCTTCTAATTTAGTAAGTAAGTACGGTTATAAGAAAAGCTTCGGGTAAGTGCATGGAGATTCTTTTATTTAGACAGAATTAACAAGTATGTATATTAGAATATTTTCGACAAAAAACTTTTGTCTCTCTCCTTTTTGGATGAAACAAGTATGTTACCAAAAAAACCGAAAATGTGCGAGTCGGACTCGCGCACGAAGGGTTCCGTACCATCATCTATAAAAGAAAATCACGAATAGTCAAGTTTCTACCTGTTCCTAATAAGATTGATTAAGCAATTGCTTAAAAATTACGTTTGTTGAATGGCAGCCCTCTTTTGATGTTTATTTTTATTTATTTTGGAAGTTAAACAACTAAATATTTTGTGAAAAATTTAAGCGGCTACCCGCTACCGTTAGTAAAAATACGAATAAAATCGCTAGTGATTTTATCATGAAAACAATACTAGTATTGTTTTCGTTTTTTTTTTTATTTTAGTATTTGTTGTTATAGCGGCAACGGATATTATTATACATAATTTTTGAAAATTTCAGTTTCCTAGCTATATAGGTTTATGAGATACAGCCTGGTGACAGACAGACAGACAGACAGACGGGCAGACTGACAGCGGGGGCTTAGTAATAGAGTCCCGTTTTTAACTTTCAGATACACTAAATATATACATACGTTTTAGCTTTCCTATATACGTACTGTTATGACTTTTATAAATGACTGTTTGCAATAATTAGTGGCGTATGACCGGTCTATTACTAAACTGTCATTGGCTTTATCGTTTAGTCTTTGCAGTATTTATAATTATAGTTTTATTTTCTATTCATATGTAAGTAATTAAATGTAAAATTAGGTACAAGTTACTAATTAGATAATTTAGAGAATTCGTACTTCGTCTTAAAATTCTAGTCAATTATAATTAAAAAAAAAAAACTTCCAAAAATGAATTGCGGCTGGGATAAATTCATTTTTCGAAGTTAATATAATACTTTTTTAAATTATCTAGTCATCCTAAAACATAAAATCCAAAGCTTTATTAAAAAAAAATTGAAATATTTATATTTGAATTTTTTTATATGTGTTATATAATTTCTTCAAAAATTCGTTAAATATGTTTGAAAAAATCTGAAAACATATTTCAACAGGTTTTTTTATATGCCTTCAATATTTTACACAATTTTAACATTTAGAATTGTATAATATAAAAAATAATTTTCATAATCAATAACAAACTGAGAAAAATATTATCTGTCATATAAGGTATTAAATGTTAACTTAGTAAACCTTGAAATATAATGAACATGGGCTGTAGTACTAATTTTCGTCCTAAACTTATTCTACTGCAGTGACAATGTAGTTGTAAGTAGTGTTAATAACTATTGCTAAATTAAAATACAGTTTCATGATGTGTTCTTTTTTCATTTTATATCAATCTAGCTGTTGCCCGCGGCGTCGCCCGCGTGGACCTTTTATAAATCATTTTTCCTGAATTTTCTTTGCTATAAACCTCACGAAGCCCGAGACCTTTCCAACGCATTAAACTGCATATATGTAATACAGTTTATTTTTTTAGGAAAATGGACTTATATTTCTTGATGAGGCCATCAATATATTTGTAAAAAACTTTTTGGAAATTAGAGAAAAAACAAAATGTTTCCCATGTTTCTAAGTTTGGTGGCGCGTCCACAATCTGTTTTTCTTGCATTAACCACCGTTTTTTTTTTTTTTTTATTATTTATTTATGAATACACAGTAAAATACATATTTGCCGAGAGAGAGAAAAGTAGTGTTGTTTAATTACGTTTTTAAATTTTTTCTGGTTTAGTTTATTTTTAAGGTCGGGGGGCAGTTTGTTTATTAATCTCGGCAATAAAAAAGCTGTGGTGCGTTCTCCATAAAAATTTGCTGCTGATATTTTTTGCAGGAGCTCTTTTTTTATTTGCCGAGTATATATATTATGGTTTATAATTTTGTTATCTTTATACTTGAGATAATTTTCAATAATTAGCATTTGTTCAACTTTCTTATGTATTGGCATAACATTACAGTATTTAAATATTCCTATTTCATTATTAATTAAATTTGTTTTTTATTTTATTTGGTAAAATTACTTTCAATATTTTTACTTGTAGTCTAAATATTTGATCGGTATATGACTTGAACGTTCGACCGTAGCTGCTAAGACCATAAGCAATTATACTTTCCGCCAATGCTTTATACAGTTGAAGCAATATATTATAAGGGACTCTGTTTTTTACTATTTTTAATTTTGCCATAATTGCTCTCAACTTTGCACATGTCGCTTCTATGTGTAGCCTCCAAGTAAATCTATGGTCAATTTTCAATCCCAAATATGTGTACCGCTGTACCTGCTCAATTAATTCACAACCACGTACAACACAGTTCGGATCATACAAACACTAATGGCTATGTGCTATTAATTTTATATATTGAGAAGTTCGATTGTGACTGGAACAAATATGCATGAGCTTAGTTTTTTTGCATTTAAAACTAGTCCTACATCATGGGACCATATACATAAAAGGTCAAACTCCTCCTGCAGTATACCAATGGCCCTATTAATATTTTTGTCATTGTTTAAATGGAACTACACTCGTTTACCAGAAATAACTAATGTTATTTCTATTTAGCGTTAGTTATTCTATTCGATGACAATTTTATTATTTTATTAAGTGCAATACTTTATCCTAGAGGGAATCAAAAAGGGCTGTCCGCGCGAAATCTAAAATTTTGGTGGGCATAATAAAATCATTAATTAGCTCGTACACAATACATTTTTAAGGAAGATATTTCCTCCATTCTCTTCGTTAAGTAGGATGCTCACGGGGAGCAATGACAGTTTCGTGCTATCCTGTTGTTATTTCCCGTCAAAAACGAAAGTAAGTCTTTTCAAAGTAGTCGGACAAAAAAAGTGCAATATTGGTGTGAATCGTTCCTTTTAATAGTATGTGTTGTAATACATATTTATTATATAAAGGCTTGGGTATCATTTCAAAATGACACAAATATAATTTTTGTATGTTTAGTGTTATTTTTTAAAATAAATATTTTATACAAGTTTCTAATTTTGGTGGTCCGGTTTTGGTGATTTTGGTGGTGTTTTACGTATGACAAGAATTGTTTAGCTACACCAAAATTATTGATATTTCTGCATGCAGGGAAAAGTCGAAGTTAACACACGCTGAGTACTTGGAGAGTAAAAGGGTTGCAGAAAGGAGGAGATAAATGGGGTTCATCCCAATTTTTTTTTTCAAACTAGAAAAATCGCGAAAAAAGAAAGAGAAAGTGAATATACATTTTAATAAAATGCTAATTCACTAAAATTATGAGGATTTATTGATTAATTAAAATTACGTTGTTGTAAAACAATTTTGTAGCCATATTTACTAATATTGTAGTCTGGAATCAATTTTGGTGTTTTACAAATTCCGGTGTTGACAATATAATAGAAGTTTTTAGTAATAAAAAGATTTCTCTTACATTTTATGTAACTCAATAGGTATTTCTTGAAAATAAATAATAAAGATTACTGATGAATTCAAAAACAACAATTTCCAAAAAAATTAGGCAAAAAATCGTAGTTGTTGAAATTCTCTCAAGTGGTAAACAAGCGTGCAGTTCACATTGATGTTAAGTGATGACTGCAGCCTATAGACACCCACACAAAGACCAAGGTGAAAATGCAGATCCGTTACCACTCCTGAGGCTTAAGGTGTTATGCCTCTGTGCCGGAAAATACAGGGCCGTACATTACCACCTGCCTGGAACACGATAGTGCTGAACATATATATATAACATTAGTTTTATATTTGTAATGTATAGATTAAGTTTAAAAAGAAAAATTGTACACTTTCGTCAGAGAATAAAGGCTTATCTTATCTTATCTTATACTAGGTAATGCGGTGGTGCCTACGCCCGCGAGCTCCGTCACTGGAGCTCTACCACCAGTAAGTATTCTTCGACATTCAAAACAGTTTTACAAGTTTCAAACACAAATATTACCTTTTGTATACTTTTTCCTCATTCAAATTCTGCATACATGTAGCTGCCTACGCAGTGCTACGCTTACGTAGCGCCGTAGCAAGCTACGAGCCGCCTACGAGTTAAGTACCCATAAACACCTAATAATTTTTATGAGCCTTAATTATTTAAAAAATATGTTTGACAAACATAACATCATGCCAGTATTCTCTGATGGGGTAGGCAGAGATAAATACATGCATTCAAGTATAAGTCAATAACCCGACAATGCAAAAGTGGCCTTGTAGACGTAGACCAATGTATATACATACATAATAAGACAGTAAAAATCCTGTACACATCAAATATTTTTCCAAAAAACTAATAGGAGGCGATTAAAAAAGAGTAACAGAAACCAAAAAAACAGTTTTTGGATTTTTTGTCTGTCTGTCTGTCTGTCTGGCACGTTATAACTTGTAATTTACTCAACGGATTTGAACTCGGTTTTCACAAGTAGATTACAAACTTTGTTTCATCATAATCGGTTAATAGAAAAAGTAGTTATGGTCAATTTAAAATTTACTTCAAGCACTCCTTCAAAACAGAGTTGAATGCTGTTTACGTAGGCGTGAGTGGCGTTTGATTGCTGGCGTTGATGGTGGTGGTGGCATTGGTGGTGTTGGTGGCTTAAGTGGTGTTGGTGGCGTTGGTAATATTGGTGGCTTTGCGGGCGTTGGTGGTGGTGGTGCTGGCGTCAGTGGCATTGGTAGCGTTGATGTCATTGGTGGTGGTGTTGGTGGCGTCAGTGGCATTGGTGGCGTTGATGTCATTCGTGGTGGTGTTGGTGGCGTCGGTGGAGTTGGTGACTTTGGTGGCAGAATCAGAAACTCATTTATCCATTTAGGGTGACAGACACCTCTTATGACACGTCAAAAAATGATCTCCATCTTTGCGTGCACAGAACAGATAAATTTTATCTATTCCGTGTTTGCGTGGAATCAGAATCAGAAACTCATTTATTCATTTAGGGTGATAGGCACCTCTTATGACACGTCAAAAAATGATCTCCATCGTTGCGTGCACAGAACAGATAAATTTTATCTATTCCGTGTTTGCGTGGAATCAGAATCAGAAACTCATTTATTCATTTAGGGTGACAGGCACCTCTTATGACACGTCAAAAATGGCGTTAATCTTATATCGTGTACAGTGAAGTATGAATGTAAACCAGATTTTTTTTAGCTATCCATGAGTGTTTTCGCATGATCCAAAATTAACCAAAAGTTATATCCAAAAGTCACTATTCCACGGGAACGAAATCATGGGTAAAGCTAGTTTGAGATTAGGGAGTTTTGGCGGGAACCTTGAAAGAGGCGTATGGTGCTCTTATTTTATTTCACTTTCTTGGTGTATTTTTAAGTTATATTGAATAAAATTGGTGGCATTTTGTTTGATATAGGTTTATTACAGTGCCCGTGTATAGTGAAATAGAATAACAGTGCGAAAATACGACCTTTCAGGTTGTCTCCAAAACTACATTGTAAATGTTCTGGTAAAGTAGCCATCGCTTTACTCGAATAACTTGATTGTAACTCACTTGACTGACATATTATACTTGATAACTTATATACTTGATACTTACATATTATACTTGATGACTATATTATACTAACTTTTACGCTGCTTATATAAATATGAAATATCGTTTTACTTGACACTGGCAATATGCGTAATAGCGATGCCATAATAACAAAAAAAAAAAGCTAGTTTGAAATAAATGATTTTATTTGATTGATTTGAAATAACAGAATCAGTCACAACTCTACGTTAGGGAGTTTTGGCGGGAACCTTGAAAGCGACTTGTAGTGCTCTTATTTTATTTCGTTTTCGTGTTGTATTTTTGAGTTATATTAAATAAAGTTGGTGGCATTTTGGTTAACATAGGTTTATTACAGTGCCCGTGTAAATTGAAATAGAATAACAGTGCGAAAACACGGCCTATCAGGTTGCCTCCAAAACTGCATTGTAAATGTTCTGGTAAAGTAGCCATCGCTTTACTTGAATTACTGACTGTGACTCTGACTGACTGACTGACTGACTCTGACTTATACGCTGCTTATTACGAATACGAAATATCGTTTTACTTGATACTGGCAATATGCGTAATAGCAATGCCATAACAATTAAAAAAAAACTCTACGTTATAGTGTACGCTTAGCTTTGTATTTAACAATGGAAACAAATTCTATCGAATGTTTGTACAATAGCTCTGTATTGTATTGTCACGATTATGTGTAAGTGAAACAGGAAAAACATATCGTCATGTTTTTTACGCTTTTATTAGCTTGGGTTGTATATTTTTTTTATGTAATGGAAGTGGTAAACAAGCATGCAGTCCACATTGATGTTAAGTGACGATTGCAGCCTATAGACACCCACACAAAGACCAGAGGTCAAAATGCAGATGCGTTACCACCCCTGAGACCTAAGTTATTATGTCTCTGTGATAGTTATTATAAAGCCATACATCACTGGAACACGATAGTGCTGAACACTACCATTACTACACTCTCTGCCTACCCCGTTAGGGACCTGGCGTGAAGATACATACATACATACTACCATTTATCGGTAGATAAAGGAGGTGTTGCGAGCTCGGCTCTGGTTCGTACACGTCCTCAAAAACTGAGTAAATTAAAGAAGAATCCGAAAAAAATACAATTAATTTATTCAAGAATATATTTTAGAGTTACAACCACATTTCATTCAAACGATTTTATCATTTTCAACCATGTTCAACATGGCGGCGATACAGCCGACGCTTGGGATAGTACCTATGTACTGGTTGGGGAAAAAGTCTTTTCGTATTATAGTATGTATGAACTTGTAATAAAATCTCTTTGGCTGTAGTATTTGTATCTGGCTGGTTTTGGTATCATTGAAAGTTAAAATTTTAAAGAACATAATTCCAAATTCAAATTAGGCAAGTGTGTGATTTTTATTTGTTTTTCGTACTGTCAAGATGAGTGAATCTAATGAAGAAATTCGATACATTTTAAAATTTTACTACAAAAAAGGTAAAAATGCAAAGCAAGCCGCGAAAAAAATTTGCGATGTTTATGGACCTAGTGCAGTGGCTGTGAGAGTAGCACAAATTTGGTTTAAACGTTTTCAATCCGAAAATTTCGATGTCAAAGATGCACCTCGCTCTGGTCGCCCTATTACGGATAAAATGGATGCCATTTTTGAAAAAGTGGAGCAAGATCGACATATCAGTAGTTACGACGTAGCTGAAGAACTGAGAATTGATCACAAAACAGTTTTGGCGCATTTTAAAAAAGCTGGGTACAAAAAAAAAAACTCGATATTTGGGTACCTCACGAGCTCACTGAAAGAAACCTAATGAACCGTGTACTCATTTGTGATTCTTTATTACGACGTAATGAAACCGAATCATTTCTGAACAAGCTGATAACTGGTGATGAAAAGTGGATCACGTACGACAAGAACGTGCGAAAAAGGTCGTGGTCAAAGGCCGGTCAGGCTTCACAGACTGTGGCGAAACCCGGGTTAACTCGCAATAAGGTGATGTTGTGTGTGTGGTGGGATTGGAAAGGCATTATTCATTATGAGCTATTACCACCAGGCAGGACTATCGATTCTGAACTCTACTGCGAACAACTGATGAGATTAAAGCAAGAAGTTGAGAGAAAGCGGCCGGAATTGATCAACAGAAGGGGTGTGGTGTTTCATCATGATAACGCTAGACCTCACATATCTATAGCCACCCCATCAAAAATTAAGAGAGTTTGGCTGGGAGGTGTTAATGCATCCGCCGTATAGTCCTGACCTTGCACCTTCAGATTTCCACCTGTTTCGGTCTCTTCAGAATTCTTTATGCAATGTTAGGTTAACATCACGAGAGGACTGCCAAATCCACTTGTCGCGGTATTTTGATGAGAAGTCCCAAAATTTTTACAGCAATGGGATCATGTCCCTACCTACAAGATGGCAAAAGGTTATCGAACAAAATGGTACATACATACTTTAGTTAAATTTAAATAAACTATATAAAAAAATGTTTTGAATTATCTTCAAAAATGCGAAGAAACTTTTTCCCCAACCTAATATATAAAACAAAACTAATGCTATCTGTATCTTACTAGTGCATCACATATTATCAAAAAAACGATGTATCGAATCGATCAATTTAAAGAAGTTCCGATGAATTTCTTTAAATTGGAAAACGGTTCTTAGTATTAACACTTGTCACACAACAAACACAAATCGATTTCGATAGTATTTAAAAAATATTTCTTTTTTCTCCATGTACCTACTATATATTAAAAAAAAACAATTTAAAAAATGAAAGTGTCAAAATGACATCGCCCGCCATATTCGCCATGTTGGTTTTGAGTTGCAATTCTAACTGCAAATAATGTTTTGTAACTGCAAACAAAGCTAGATAAGTGAAAATATGCAGTAAAGAACGTTTTTTTTTATTGATTTTGCCTGTTAATGATATTGTGTACAATACATGGCCGGAGGTCCATACATTTTTGCAACAAACAATTTTTGTAATGCGGTGGTACCTAAGCCTACGAGCTCCTATACTGGAGCTTTACCACCAGTGAAGATGGTATATTCTCAGTCTTTGGGTAAGGTTTTGTCCAGCAGTGGGTGTATTTCGGTTGGAGTGATGATGATGATGATGATGCCTTTATATCTGATAGCCCCCGGGGATCGAATTCAGGACCCCAGCGAAAAAGAAGTGACCTGCTTCCACGAGTCTACAGAGGCATTTTTTTATGTAATGGTAGTGGCAAACAAGCATATAGTTTTTTTTTTTTTTTAATTCTCCATTTAAAGAGCTTGGTCAAAGACCATGACGCTCTATACGTTCACATGAATTACATTCTTCATTTAAAAAAAATAATTAAACAACATTAGCTCATTGACAATTGATATAGTTGCAACAGTATTCTGGCGTCATCCGTAGTAGGATCTGCCAGGACACTGTTGCAATGTCCTATTTCTAAACATACAGTTTACATTGATGTTAAGTGATGACTGCAGCCTATAGACTGTAGTGACCTATAGTAATGCGGTGGTGCCTACGCCCTCGCACTCCTACTGGAACTCTACCACCAGTAAAAAGTTAAAAATTTACTAACCTATATTTTAATAAATAAATATTTCCATTGTAAAATGAACTTCAGACCTATAGTTTTAAAGTTCAATATTCCATGTACGAGATGCGTTTAATATAGGTGAATGGAATCGAAACTAAATAGATTACAAACATAGTGCGCGCGCATCTACGAAGTTAACCAGGTAATGGCGGAAGGTTCTTTATAGAGCACAGATTGTAACGTTTGGTATTTTCACGTTATTTAATTTGTTATAAAAAACAGTTATCTCGTTATTAATTTAATAACTACTTTCTCGTTTAACATCCAGTGCAATATTTAACTAGACACAACCAAATAGAAAATTAAAGTTATGTAACTTTGTTATTGTTTTCTAATGAATTTACTTAAATAAGTGTACGGCTCTGTAATCTTTGATACAATGGCATCAAATTTACATTGAAATCTCCAGATATACGTAGATGTTTATAGTCTACATCTACAGTATTTACTTACCATCAATGTGAACTGTATGCTTGTTTACCACTTCATGACATGAAAAAGTGTTTGTTGATTATTCGATCACTATGAGAACTATACGCTTATTGATATTATAATTGAATGAAATAGATCTGCCCCTGAGGCAATAAAGTTTATATCGTGAACAAGTATTTTGTGAGGCTTAAAATTAAATTAATACATTACTATTTTTTGTTATTATATATTATTCAGATATGTATAATTATAATAATTTATACTAGCGGCCCACCCCGGCTTCGCGCGGGTGCAAAGTTACCTACCCTTCCCTATTAATCTTAGCGTGATGTTATAGCCTAAAGCCTTCCTCGAGAAATGAGCTGACACTGAAAGAATTTTTCAAATCGGACCAATAGTGCCTGAGATTAGCGCCTCTAAGCAAACAAACAAACATACAAACAAACTCTTCATCTTTATAATATTAGTATGTGTAATATTTCTTCTAATTTCATTTAAAACAGTTATACAAATGGTTAACGTTCTTCAATAAATACTTCACATACCAATAACTTTAGAAACGGATACGAAATTGACTCGATAAAAAACCTTTTTCAGTGTTATTCAGGATCTGGATGTGGTTTCATTTTTTACGAAAAGTGTTTATTATACAAAGAAATTTGGACTAAAATCCTATTTAAAAACATTTTATACTATTTTTTAACCTGTTTCTACCCTATTTGTTAGTATATATAATAAATAAGTGATTTAATAATATCACACTGTGTGTATAAAATGTATTTTTTCACTAGACTGTGAAGTTTTCTTCAGTGTTATTATATTACTCGGAAAACCATATTAAATGGTGAGTTTTAATAGATAAACCAATATATTTTTTATTTAATGCTTTATAGTTAATAAGCCTAAATAGTCAATAAAAAAAACATTCAATTGATTTCAACAAAATTATTGTTTTTTTTTCTTGGGAATGCGATTTTTTTTCCTTTGTTTTTTTCTTCGTTATAATATTGGCTATGAACAAACATTGTACCTGTAGATGTTTTAAAAGCTACAAGTGGTTCAGTAGATAACTGGGCAACTTGCCAAAACATCTATGATTTAGAGCAGTGATTCCCAAAGTGGTCCAGGTGGACCCCTTGGGGTCCATTCCATGGGAGACTCGATGGGGATCGTGATAAAAATATTCGTGAATAAAAATTGGAAATATTCGAATGTGATATAATTTTAGCAAGGAGATAGTCCATTGAAACCAACAAAATGAAAGTGGTCTACAAGATAAAAGTTTGGGAACGTCTGATTTAGAGTTTAATTTTTATTATACTTTTCAATCTCTTTTTATAAGTTAAGGATAATGATATTACAGGCGTGAAGTTATATAATCAGTAGTAGAAATATAGCTCTCCCTGTCTACCTCTTTAGGAAACGTAGGGGGTTTAATTTTGACGTGACAACGTCTTAAATTAGGTTGCGGCTCGGAGTCACTCATGAAAAAGTGTAACGCCCGGTAACGTAACGATGAGTCACCGAACGAGAGAGAGGCCTGCCGGACCGGCGAATGCCTTTCTATCGAGAAAAAGACGTTGTCACGTAAAATCTTCGCCCGTAAAACCGACTTTACAGGCAACCAGTTTTTTAATCATGATTTAGCTGCTGCATGATTTTCATGCTTGTTTGCCACTTCCATTACATAAAAAAAAGTGGTCACGGAGTGCTCCATTCGCCGGCCGCGCGTGAACCGCGCGCCGCTTGCGCGTTGACGGCTTGCGATCGAGGCAATATAGAGCGGCGTTGATGTAATGAGCGCAGACCGCTCATTACATTCATACCGCTCATTTTTTACTGGTGGTAGAGCTCCAGTGATGGAGCTCGCGGGCGTAGGCACCACCGCATTACCTAATATACTTGCCGCTAAATGGTAGTGTTCAACACTATCGTGGTCCGGTCAGGTGGTAATGTACGGCCCTGTAATTTCCGGCACAGAGGCATAAGACCTTAGGCCTCAGGAGTGGTAACGCATCTGCATTTTGACCTTG
The DNA here is from genome assembly GCA_036365455.1 of Macrosoma leucophasiata. Taxonomy (NCBI): domain Eukaryota; kingdom Metazoa; phylum Arthropoda; class Insecta; order Lepidoptera; family Hedylidae; genus Macrosoma; species Macrosoma leucophasiata. The sequence continues at coordinate 8,579,774 of JAWQUS010000015.1, forward strand.
GTCTTCATGTGGGTGTCTATAGGCTGCAGTCATCACTTAACATCAATGTAAACTGCATGCTTGTTTACAACTCCATTACATAAAAAAAAAAAAAAAAAAACAAAAAAACATCAGGCCATGCAGGCGGTCGGGCACTGGGGTGCGACCGCCTATCGACATTGCTGTCAAATTTTGAAGTCGATTTCTACTTTAACTAAATAACAATAATCGAAATAATCTATCATTATCGCTTGTTTATCGCCTACGAAAACGAGAATATCAATCAGAATATCAATACTACTTTTAAAGGAGCTACAAATCGACATGAAAATTTGACAGCAATGACAATGTCAGCAGCAATACAGATAGGCGGTAGCACCCCTGGGTGCCGGGTGGTTCTAGTGAGCCACGACCCTTTGTAGGGTTCCGTAGTAAACAAGGAACCCCTATAGTTTCGCCATGTCCGTCTGTCTGTCTGTCTGTCCGACCGCGGTTTAGCGCAAAAACTATTAGTACTAGAGACTTGAAATTTGATACAAGTATATATCTTTATTACGCCGACAAAGTGGTAGAATAAAAATATGTCACTTTTTTTATTTAGGGTACCTCCCCTATGTATAACATTATTTAGTGCGGGATATCATTGGATAGGTCTTTCAAAAACGTTAGGGGTGTGCAAATATCATTTTTCGATTTAGTTAACGGTTTAGAACTTATTAAGCTTTAAAGTCTGCTCTTTAAACTGCCTCAGTAGCGTAGTAGTAGCAGGCCACCACTATTACGCTGGAGGTCCTGGGTTCGATTCCCGGATCGGGGACTATCAGAAATAACGGTTTAAAATCCTTTATCTCTGCTTCTATTGAGATTTTTCCATTTTCTGGAAGTTGCCCAGTACCCCAGAGTTTGGTAATGTGCCCGGAGATGGCAACAAGTTCGCCACCTGTTACATGGGCCAAAACGTAACCGGCGAGTCGTGGGTGTTTGCATGTATGATTGAATGCATGCATTTACCTCTGCCTACCCCTTCGGGGATTACAGGCGTGAAGTTACGTTACGTAAGCTTTAAAGTGCCAGATTTCGTTAGAGTCAATTTCGGAAAACTCCATAGAAAAATTTTTTTTTTATTGCTTTATGTTTGCCACTTCATGTCATAAAAAAAAGAACGACAGAGCCCCCCCACAAACATCAACATACTGTCAACATAGGCCAAGGACAGTTTTCCAATTAAACCTTGACATTACGACACTATAACTATTGTAAAATTCTTGCCAAGTCACGTATGTATGTATGTATCTTCACGCCAGGTCCCTAACGGGGTAGGCAGAGAGTGTAGAGCGCCAGACATCCCGGTTCTGACAAACCTCTCGTGCCTCGTCTACCTTCATCATGCCAAGTCACGTTCCAAGCTATAAACCTATAGTTACGTACGGCAACAACTTTGAAAAGTGTCTATTGAGATTAGTATTCTGTATGTTCTGAAAGTTTTTTTTTTAAGGTTAATTTAAAGAAGAGAGAAACTGAATATGATGACCAACATAAAATGTGTTCAAAACTAGCTGATGGCGCGAATATTTGTCCCAATAATGTTCATTTTTTTTACTGGTGGTAGAGCTCTAGTGACGGAGCTCGCGGGCGTAGGCACCACCGCATTACCTAATATACTTGCCGCTAAATGGTGGTGTTCAGCACTATCGTGTTCCGGTCAGGTGGTAATGTACGGCCCTGTAATTTCCGGCACAGAGGCATAACACCCTTAGGTCTCAGGGGTGGTAACGCATCTGCATTTTGACTTTGGTCTTTGTGTGGGCGTCTATAGGCTGCAGTCATCACTTAACATCAATGTGAACTGCATGCTTGTTTGCCACTTCCATTACATAAAAAAAAAATCATAATTTTCTCAAATGTGGTATGTACGTACATTCATGTCATCCTGCAATTGTGTCGTTTATATTATTGCTTAAAAACAGTGTTTTTAATTGTTTTCCGTCGAGTTGAGATGTATATAATGCACGTCACAGATAGATATACAGAAAGCGGCCCAAAACACTACATTTGGAATGGAATAGCTGCGCACGAGCTATTGACCTTAGATTGTAGTTCCAAAACGAGTCCCCGGACGGCGTGAGTGAGCAGTTGCTTTCTTTGATCTTGAAAATTGGTCTCTATTTCAGTATGTAATAGTACTCTGTGAAGGCACCCAAGTTTATTGTGCGGAAGAACGACGTATCAGGTATATGTATTGAGTATGGAGTATCCCTGATGAAGCTAAGGGTGCTGGCTGGCGTGACTTGATCACCGCTCTATCAGGTTCTGGTGAAGTGAGAAGTGAGGGATGACGTCGTCGAAGGTTGCTTCTAATCACGTCGGGGTCACCGCAAAATGAAAGGGGTCTACAAGACAAAAGTTTGGGAACGTCTGATTTAGAGTTTCATTTTTTATTATACTTTTCAATCTCTTTTTATAAGTTAAGGATAATGATATTACAGGCGTGAAGTTATATAATCAGTAGTGACGTGACAACGTCTTAAATTAGGTTGCGGCTCGGAGTCACTCATGAAAAAGTGTAACGCCCGGTAACGTAACCATGAGTCACCGAACGAGAGAGAGGCCTGCCGGACCGGCGAATGCCTTTCTACCGAGAAAAAGACGTTGTCACGTAAAATCTTCGCTCGTAAAACCGACTTTACAGGCAACCAGTTTTTTAATCATGATTTAGCTGCTGTATGATTTTCATGCTTGTTTGCCACTTCCATTACATAAAAGAAGTGGTCACGGAGTGATCCATTCGCCGCCGGCTGGCATGACTTGATCACCGCTCTATCAGGTTCTGGTGAAGTGAGAAGTGAGGGATGACGTCGTCGAAGGTTGCTTCTAATCACGTCGGGGTCACCGCTGTGAAGGAACAGGTGGAAGTGATCCTCCGACCAGGGGTAAGACCGCCTATCGACATTGCTATTGTTATTGTCATTGCTGTCAAATTTTCATGTCGATTTTTGACTTAACTAAACAATAATAATCGAAATAATCTACCATTATCGCTTGTTTCTCACCTACGAAGGCAAGAAATACGATCAGATTATCACTACTGCTTTTAAAGGAGCTAGTAGTGGGCGTTGAATGAACGAACAGTTTTTTTAAACTGTTTCTTGGTCGTCGACTAATAAACTAGTTTACTGTTCAATGATAAACTAGTTTACCAATAAACGCGCGCGACATTTGTATGTTTGCCGTTTACTGAACTAGTCGATCAACGTCATCGTCAACTACTCAACTATGAAACGTTGTCGTTTCGTGAACTTTCGTGTCGACGCTCGACACGGCGCGCGATCCGTGCGAGACGGCAACAATGCACGATTATATTAACGTATATAAACTTAAGACTCAGTAATATAATACCTAAACATTTCAATGTCGTTCACTTTAACCTTACGCGCATAATATGTATGAAATAAACTTGTTGAAAAATATTTCATTAATTCATGCATCGTTGACGGTAAACGGTCAGCGTAATCAACATACCTGATCGACTAAATTTCAAAACTAGTCCACGAAATAAACTAGTCGAACAATAGGCTGCTTCATAAACTCATGTATCGTTCACGGTAAACGGTCAAACAACATAATCGACTACATTTCAAAACTAGTCCACGAAATAAACTAGTCGAAAAAAAAACTGTTTTTTCGACTAGTTTATAGTTGACGGTAAACGGTCTCGTTGCGTTGACGTGAAAACCGTCGACGACCCACGTCTAAAGGGAGCTACAAATCGACATGAAAATTTGACAGCATTGACAACAACAATAGCAATGTCGTTAGGTGGTCGCACCCCAGGCGAGGCGACCCGCGGCTCTGCATTTGATTTTTTTTTTTTTTTTTAGCTCGCTCTTTGTGTAGTAGACCTGAGTCGATCGCGAGCGATAGAATCACTTTGATTGAATCACGATCCAAACACAAGTGATCGGGTCGTGACGTACAAAAAAAGTCGATCATTTGGGTACTTTGGGTCATTGCGTACTTTGTTTCTCGTGAAGAGTTCATTCACATTATGCATAAAGTACACTTCAGTTTGTTTACAGTTTTATCGATCAAGCTCCCCTGCACCATATCATCTAATTGTAAAATTCATGTTATAGTATACCAATAAAGTTTAAGAATGAAATTATAGTGATAATTAATTTTCATTTCATGTATTAAAATGAAAAATACCCAGCGACATAATGTGTGGATTGCGGTCTCGAGTCTCGCAATCTTATCAGATGGGTCTCGAATCACGAGAATCATGTACGTTTGAGCGAAATCGAGTCGCGACCCAAATGACCCAAACGATCGAGTCATTTAGACTCGATCACCCTGTCAATTGGTCGCGATCGACCCAAATTCCGACGACGGAGTGATCGACTCAGGTCTATTGTGTAGGCGGCCTGTCTCGAGACGGCACTAGTCTAATTCACCGGGCAATCGGCGAGCGCGGAAGGCGCTCCAGCCTAAAATTTAGCGCAACTGCCTAAGGGTGACCCATGTGGGTCCGTGCCTCGGCTTACGTGGGGAAGTTGTATATATACCAACTGTTGAGAAAACTTCGTATGTGCGATGTTATTCGATTAACACGCCATCTACCGTACTAGACAAGTACTGTGAGGTTTCGTCTGTGTTCCACTAGTTGGCGCCAAATTGGCGTTGGCGTTAAATTATTATTATTATATATATATATTATTACGAAGAAATTATCGATGGTTGGGATCATTGCGCAAGCTCCGCTCCGCTTCGCAAGCCAGTAAAACTATCGTTTGATTACAGATGGCACCAGTGAAATTCGGGCTGTTCAAGGCTAGGAGTCGAGACCAGCCAGAACAGCCCTCCACAGAGAACCTTCTACAGAGCAGTCACAGTACCGACTTCAGTGAGTGTAAACCATTATATCAAGTACAGTATGTACCTAGCAAGTAATATTGCGCATCGAGCCTACGAAAGAGACATTTGGCTAGTTTCGACTTCGTGGAGCGTTTTTTCTGCTACACACTCAAAACATAATCAAAATGGTCGACAAATGTCACATGAGTAAAGTGCGAAAGAGATAAGGCTCAGACACGAAATAAGCCAAAATCTTCTTCCTACGCTCAATATGCAATATTTCTATAAAATTCATTCGGTAAACAGATGGGTGAAGTTGGATCTAGATTCGGATCCCCCTACTATAAAAGGAGATAATTCAATAACGTTTCTCACGACCCCGATGACGATTTTACCGTCAGCCACCCCCCTCTGTCAGAAGAGGCTTCCCGCACACTGAGCACACAGTCACACACAGATACACCGTCCGCGCCGGCGTCGACGAGGTCCCATATTTCTCACAGCCAGCACACGTTCTGCCGTGTGCCGGCCAAGTCCGTCATCTGAAACAACTCTCCCCTGGCAGACGCCCTAACCCGCGGTCCGTACCTCGTTCGGAGGTGCCCTTAGGCTCGTCGCCACCCTCTCTCCACGCAGTGGGCACTACAGTGCGGCCGCAAGGCACTCGCGCTGAAGTGCCAACTACGTTAATCCAGGCCGAGCTCCCATAGGAGCTATGCGCCTGTCATGCCCGGTTACACTGTAGAGGCAATTTGCCTACAGTAACATTATCCATTCGAAAAAAAAAGTCGTTTCTCAATAATAGCACACCGCGGACACTCAATTCAATTCTTACTTTGCCGGTGAATGACAAAGAATGACTCTTTTTCTTTTCTTTTTACTCTTTGTTATCAGTTTGTAAAGGGGAAGAGAGACTTTCTACTGATATACTTTTTACATTAGTTTATGACATTTAGTTTTATCTTAGTGATATTCTTGACTTTACATATATTTTTTATCTTGTTTGACATGTATATCAATTGTTATTCGCTTTAATTTATTTTGTTTGTTTTTGACGTGTCATAAGAGGTGCCTGTCACCCTAAATGAATAAATGAGTTTCTGATTCTGATTCACTTTTTTTCACTCGCCTAAAATGCCATACAAACGCTTATTCTGGATATCTATTACACAGACACCAGTGACGTGTTTTTACAAGCGCACACAGAGTAGCACGTAGGGTTATGACGTAAAGCAATCGTGAAATAAGACGTCGCACTAACTATGTGACCAAATTCAATATAGCCCGCTCGCAACCTAACTGTTGAAAGAAGTTTATCTAACTGCCTCTTAAGGAGGGTGAGATGGGTGAGGGGGGAAAATCAAGCGGGACGTTGAAGTGTCCATTTTATAGCACGTAGGATTATGACGTAAAACAATCGTGAAATAATACGTCGCACTAACTATGTGACCAAATTCAATATAGCCCGCTCGCAACCTAACTGTTGAAAGAAGTTTATCTAACTGCCTCTTAAGGAGGGTGAGATGGGTGAGGGGGGAAAATCAAGCGAGACGTTAAAGTGTCCATTTTATACGTAGTACTTACTAGCTGTCCCGGCAAACTTCGTATTGCCTCACAATGAAATAATGTGTCAAAGGTTTGATTGATACGGAATATTTGTATGGAAAAATGAAATTGTGGTTTTTACTGTTTTTACCCTTCGATTTCTTCATTTTTTTTCATTTTTTTTTTAATGTTATGGAAGTGGCAAACAAGCATGCAGTTCACATTGATGTTAAGTGATGACTGCAGCCTATAGACACCCACACAAAGACCAAGGTCAAAAGGCAGATGCGTTGCCACTCCTGAGGCCTAAGGTGTTATGCCTCTGTGCCGGAAATTACAGGGCCGTACAATTACGTATTTTCTTACCTTTTAAACCTTCCCTGGACTACTAAATATAATTCAAAACTAAAATTAGCCAAATCGGTCCAGCCGTTCTCGAGTTTTAGCGAGACTAACGAACAGCAATTGATTTTTATATAATATAGATTATTGGATATTCTCTGATAATAGTGTACAGGTGTACACCCACTAGTCCAATGACAGATATGTTTATATCTCAATTTTGCATTATTTTGATATTCTTGCAGAAGCACCAGATTCTCCGGTGCCGTCGACCAGTCGAGGGTTGCATGAGGAGTACTCCCCGGCTGACCTCTCCATGCTGACGTTGGATAGCGATGATGAAGATGTGAGTTTTGGTTTTTTTACCCAAAACTGGTAAAAAACAATCAACACTTAGATGTTCCTAATTATCTTCTAAACCAGTGATTCCCAAAGTGGTCCATATAGACCCCCTGAGGTCCATGGAACTCGATGGGGGTCTACGTGGGCGTGAATAAAACTTGTAAATATGGGAATGTGATATAAATGTAGCAAGGAGGGGGTCCACGGAAACCAGAAAAAAATTGAAAGGGGTCTACAAGAAAAAATAGTTTGGGAACCTCTGTTCTAAACTATTAGATCGATTTAAATGCGGTTTACTGTAAAATGTATGTTAAAAAAATACGCTTACACTCACAGCCCCACAGTAGGTATAAACCTGTGTCGTAGGTGCGGTTGTCCACATACAACACATACACAAACACCCAGACCCGAAACAAATATCTGTAGGCCATACAAATATTTGTCCCGCTGCGGAGATCAAACCCGCGACCCTTCGAATCAAACGGTCATCTCATACAGCTGGACTAACCGGGTCGTCGTGCGTCATTGTCGATCGTTTTTATTTATTTATTTACTCTTCAATCCACATTGATACGTAACTTCACGCCTGTAATCCCCGAAGGGGTAGGCAGAGGTAAATGCATGCATTCAAGCATACATGCAAACACCCACGATTCGCCGGTTACGTTTTGGCCCATGTAACAAGTGGCGAGCCTGTTGACATCTCCGGGCACATTACCAAACTTCGAGGTAATGGGAAATTTCCAGAAAATGGAAAAATCCCAATAGAACCAGAGATAAAGGACTTTACACCATTATCTCTGATAACCCCCAACCCGGGAATCGAACCCAGGACCTCAGCGTAGTAGTAGTGGCTTGCTACCACTAGGCTACCAAGGCAGTTGATCATATGTACATATGGCGGACTAAATGCCTCATGGCATTCTCTCCCAGTCAACCATTGGGTAGTAAAAAAAAAACAAGCAATATAATATAATATTTAGATGCAATCTAAATAAAAAATCCTTCGGGAGATGCCAGTAACTTTCCATCTGACTAATCTTCATCTCCACCTGAGCACGCTTCAAGTGAGTGGAACAATTTTAATTCTAGACAAAAAATTATGAACCATTCGAGGTTATTCCTGAGACCTACTGAGACATCGGGGCGGGATTTAGTCGTTTGGATCGATTGCGTATACGCAGGGAATCTCAATGATAGGCTGTATATACACAGGGTATAATTAGTTTTTCCTTTTTTTTTACCTTTTAGTATTTTAAATTATTTTTAATGTATTTTTCATTCGTCTACTTTTTACGCCGAATCATTTACTGTTGAGGCAATCCGACTTTGGAATTCTCTTCTCTCGGAAAGGGGAAAAGAGACATTTTACTGATATACTTTTTACATTAGTTTATGACATTTAGTTTTATCTTAGTGATATTCTTGACTTTACATATATTTTTTATCTTGTTTGACATGTATATCAATTGTTATTCGCTTTAATTTATTTTGTTTGTTTTTGACGTGTCATAAGAGGTGTCTGTCACACTAAATGAATAAATGAGTTTCTGATTCTGATTCTTCCGGTGGATATCCGGCAAGTTCAAACAGTTGAAACGTTTAAAAAACGTCTTAATGACCACTACATTTCCCAAACCCTTTCCTAACTCCTGATCACTCCTAAGTTGCCTGTTGTTGTTCTTGTTACTGTTAGTATTTTTACATAGAACGGTAAACTGCCTCGGTAGCCTAGTGGTAGCAGGCCACTACTACTACGCTGAGGTCCTGGGATCGATTCCCGGGTAGGGAGTTATCAGAGATGATGGTGTAAAGTCCATTATCTCTGGTTCTATTGGGATTTTTATTTATTTATTTATTTATTTACTCTTTTTATGCACGAAGATGGTGTACATAAAGGCGGACTTAATGCCACTAGGCATTATCTCCCAGTCAACCTTTGGGTTATGAAGAGAGCGACGATGTAGGTGCAAAACGGGTCTAAATTTAGAAATTATGAGTGGAAAATGATGGATGGGTTTTTTCAATTTTCTGGAAATTTCCCAGTACCTTGAAGTTTGGTAATGTGCCCGGAGATGTCAACAGGCTCGCCACCTGTTACATGGGCCAAAAACGTAACCGGCGAATCGTGGGTGTTTGCATGTATGCTTGAATGCATGCATTTACCTCTGCCTACCCCTTCGAGGATTACAGGCGTGAAGTTACGTAGAATGTTACACCCCTATTATTATCAATTTTTGCAATATTTCCTAAACCCTAAGGTTGTCTGGAAGAGATCACTGTTTAGTGATAAGACCGCCTTTTGTGAACTGTATTTCTTGTTTCCTTTCTTTTTTTTATCTGATTTCGGTGTACAATAAAGTATATTATTATCATTAGAGGTGGTTGGGTGATGCGGGGAAATCGGGCGGGACGTCGAAGTGTCCATTCTATACCTAGTATTAGGTATTACATAATATTCTCTGGTTAAATTTCCTTTCATTCCTCACAATCAGCTCAGCGGTTTCTATCAGAGATCAGAGTCACCTATAACAATTAATGTATGTATGTATGTATGTATCTTTACGCCAGGTCCCTAACGGGGTAGGCAGAGAGTGTAGAGCGCCAGACATCCCGGTTCTGACAAACCTCTCGTGCCTCGTCTACCTTCCATCATTCTCTTCATACATGCACGCCGATTCCTAAGACTTTTGACCCCACCATCAGACAGAACTTGACCTATTTGGTCATGGTAGGTCAGCCTTGGTCTACCTGGGCCTCTGCAACCATCCACATTCGCATTGTATATCTGTTTAGTCATTCGCTCATTCGACATTCTTTCTATATGCCCGAACCGTCGGAGCATGCCTTTTTTCATTTTTACACCGATACTATCATTAATCACAATTAAGTATAATATTGGTATGAAGCCGGGATTGTGTACTGAGAAATTATATCAATTAAAATACGTGTAGGTAATGTTTTCCTTTCCTATATTAGATTATGCTGACATATGTTACCCTGATCTTACGCAAGAGCAATCGAAATTTTTTTTTTCTTAATTTTTTTTATGTTTATGTTTTATAATTTTGTTGTCTAGGTAATAAGTAAGATTGTTCATTTTTATTGCAGATATTAGCGGAGGACCTGACACATATCCGACGAGGAAGCAATAGTAGTCAAGGAAAGAAAAATCTGGTAATTATGAATCTTATCACTTTACTTCTGTCTGATTTTTTTACCTCTGGTCTTTGTGTGTCTATAGGCGGCAGTCATCACTTAACATCAATGTGAACTGCATGCTTGTTAGTCATCTTCATTACATAAAAACACACAGTTTTTACCTCGAATGTAACGTTATAATGTTACACCGGTTTATACCTAATGTGTTGGCTTTGAGTGTAAGCGTATTTTATTTTATTATTTTTATCGTATTATTATTTTTAAAACTCTTATTTATTCAATAATACGGTGATGCCTAGGCCCTCCAAATATAGTTAACCTACAGGAAACCTACTGGTAGAGCTCCAGTGACGGAGCTCGCAGGCGTAGGCGCCACCGCATTACCTAATATACTTGCCGCTAAATGCTTGCCGGAAAATGGTAGTGTTCAGCACTATCGTGTTCCGGTCAGGTGGTAATGTACGGCCCTGTAATTCCCAACACAGAGGCATAATACCTTAAGCCTCAGGAGTGGTAACGCATCTGCATTTTGACCTCTGGTTTATCTGTGGGTGTCTATAGGCTGCAGTCATCACTAAACATCAATGTGAGCTTCATGCTTGTTTGCCACTTTCTAAAATTAAAAAAAATACTTTTCTTAAAATAACAAGGGTGTTTACTTCAAACTAACAATTCAATCAACAGGGCAATTATCAAACATTAGAGAACCAACCCTCAACCTCAATGTCAACCCTAAATGAAATAGACCAAATCCAGAACTACGATTTGGACTACGAAGAAGACAATGCTTCAACCTCCTGCGATGCCAACTCCCTGCAATTCGACGAGATGTCCGTAGCAGACAGCGAAGACCTGTCGGTCTACTGCGCGATGCTGAAGAAACCTAAGAAGAGCAGATCGAAAGAAGACCAGGAGTCAAGGGATTTGGATATGTGGCAGGCCAGCAATATTGAAGTTATGCAGGTATTCGTCTACTCGTCTTTTTGTATAATTATGTCATCATCATCTCACCAGCCGATAGACGTCCACTACTGAACAAAGCCTTCCCCAAAGACGCCCACAATTGTGTTGTGCGTCATCAGAGGAATATGCCATAATCGCCACGGTTGGCAGGCGAATTGGCCATCGCAGTGGCGGTAGTACTCCCTACAATTTGATGAGATGTCCATAGCGGACAGCGAAGACCTGTCGGTCTACTGCGCGATGCTGAAGAAACCTAAGAAGAGCAGATCGAAAGAAGACCAGGAGTCAAGGGATTTGGATATGTGGCAGGCCAGCAATATTGAAGTTATGCAGGTATTGGTCTACTCGTCTTTTTGTATAATTATGTCATCATCATCTCACCAGCCGATAGACGTCCACAACTGAACAAAGCCTTCCCCAAAGACGCCCACAATTGTGTTGTGCGTCATCAGAGGAATATGCCATAATCGCCACGGTTGGCAGGCGAATTGGCCATCGCAGTGGCGGTAGTACTCCCTACAATTTGATGAGATGTCAATAGCAGACAGCGAAGACCTGTCGGTCTACTGCGCGATGCTGAAGAAACCTAAGAAGAGCAGATCGAAAGAAGACCAGGAGTCAAGGGATTTGGATATGTGGCAGGCCAGCAATATTGAAGTTATGCAGGTATTGGTCTACTCGTCTTTTTGTATAATTATGTCATCATCATCTCACCAGCCGATAGACGTCCACTACTGAACAAAGCCTTCCCCAAAGACGCCCACAATTGTGTTGTGCGTCATCAGAGGAATATGCCATAATCGCCACGGTTGGCAGGCGGATTGGCCATCGCAGTGGCGGTAGTACTCCCTACAATTTGATGAGATGTCAATAGCAGACAGCGAAGACCTGTCGGTCTACTGCGCGATGCTGAAGAAACCTAAGAAGAGCAGATCGAAAGAAGACCAGGAGTCAAGGGATTTGGATATGTGGCAGGCCAGCAATATTGAAGTTATGCAGGTATTGGTCTACTCGTCTTTTTGTATAATTATGTCATCATCATCTCACCAGCCGATAGACGTCCACAACTGAACAAAGCCTTCCCCAAAGACGCCCACAATTGTGTTGTGCGTCATCAGAGGAATATGCCATAATCGCCACGGTTGGCAGGCGAATTGGCCATCGCAGTGGCGGTAGTACTCCCTACAATTTTATGAGATGTCCATAGCAGACAGCGAAGACCTGTCGGTTTCTGCGCGATGCTGAAGAAACCTAAGAAGAGCATATCGAAAGAAGACCAGAAGTGAAGGGATTTGGATATGTGGCAGGCCAGCAATATTGAAGTTATGCAGGTATTGGTCTACTCGTCTTTTTGTATAATTATGTCATCATCATCTCACCAGCCGATAGACGTCCACAACTGGACAAAACCTTCCCCAAAAACGCCCACAGGCAGAGGTAAATGTATGGCATTCAAGCAAACACCTACGATTCGCCGGTTACATTTTTTAGCCCATGTAACAAGTGGCTTCCTATTTACATCTCCGGGCACATTACCAAACTTCGAGGTAGTGGGAAGCTTCTATAAAATGGAAAAATCTCAATTGAACCAGAGATAAACGACGGGAATCGACCCGGGACCCTAGAGTAGTAGTAGTGGCGTGCTACCACTAGGCTACTGAGGCAGTTGGGTGTTTGTGTACAACGACACCCACGATACAGGTTTATACCTAACTAGCTGTTGCCCGCGACTCCGCCCGCTTGTAGGTCGCTTTTCGCGTAAATCATCCCATGGCATTCCTGTGGGATGCCATGGGACATTTTTTCGGAATAAAAAGTATCCTATAACTTAAGTCAGCTAATACCCTATCTCTGTCTGTTTTCTCAGTAATGTGGGCTTTGGAACTTTGCCAGTGAATGACAAAGAATGTCCCATATTTTTTTGTTTAGTCTTATCTTGCCGTTTGTAAAAGAGAGTATGGACCATTCTATTGATACCTATTTTTATTATCAAGTATTTTTGGACCCATATTTATTTAAGTTTGTTTACTTTGACATATTAATCAACGTATCAGTTGTTATTCGTTTTAATTTTTAATTTTGTAATTTGACCTATCACAAGCAAATTCTATTATTTGCTTGTGATTAAATAAATTTAAGAGTTTGAGTTTTGAGTTTGTATATCATATATTATCAAAATCCGGTCAGTAGTTTCGGCGTGATTGACAGACAAACTTCCAAACAAAGAAACTTTGCACATTTATAATATTTTGTGTGATAGTGTGATGTGTGATGTGGGACTGTGAGTGTAAGCGCATTTAATTTTTATTTCTTGTTTTCAGAATCTCCTGAGTCGAAGTGGGACTCTAGATGACCAGATCAAATGGGAAGCCATCGCCACTTCGAGAGGTCTATGTACACTGACAGATAGCTGTACATGCGACGACTGTACGGCGGCGAAATATCTCGCCAATATCAACGACGGTGATGGTGGATTGGGTGCGGCACCGTTATTTAGCGCTATTAACGTTGGGTGCCAATTGCAGTAAGAGTTAGACTCTCTATTTTGGAAGATGCAACTTTTGACAGACTTTTTGACAAGATTTCTGTCAGTTTCTGTTACCACTGTTATTGAAACTGGTGATTGTAAAAATGATAAATGACAGGCTTTCCTCGTTTTGAGCTCTCATGAAATGCGATTTTCTGACAAATTGTGTTAGCTCGGTCTTACATTGTCAATCGAAGTCGACAAAAACCAAGGTTTTTGTCAATTTCGATGTTTGTAGATTAGAGGTCTATGTACACTGACAGATATCTGTACTTGCGACGATTGTACGGCGGCGAAATATCTCGCCAACATTAACGATGGTGACGCTGGCTTGGGTGCGGCACCACTATTTAGCGCAATAGCGCTAATAAACGGTGAGTGCCAATTACAGTAAGAATTAGACTCGCCTCTATTTTGAAAGATACTACTTTTGACAGAATTTTTGACGAGATTTCTGTCAGTTTCTGTTACCACTGTTATTGAAACTGGTGATTGTAAATATGATACATAACTTACTTTCCGCGTTTTGAGCTCTCATGAAATGTGATTTTTTGACAAGATTTCTGTCAATCTCAATAAGTTGTCAATGAAACTAGAGAATGTAATTTGATGAATGACTTGCTTTCCTCGTTTTGAGCCCTCATGAAATGCGATTTTTGACAAGATTTCTGATAAAATTTGTTATCTTGTTTTCTCTTTGTGGAGTTTTTTTTTTCAATGTTTTTAGAACACAATTACAATATGTGATATAAAGAATATTATTTTTTTGGCCAGGTGTCAATTGCAGTAAGAATAAGACTCACCTACTATTTTGACTATATGACTTTTGACAGACTTTTTGACATAATTTCTGTCAGTCTCAGTTGTACTGTTATTGAAACTGGTGATTGTAGATATGATAATACACTTGCTTTCTTCGTTTTGGTTTCATGAAAAACGACTTTTTGACATGATTTCTGACAAATTTTGTTAGTAATGTCTTGTTGAGTTCAGAAAAATTGGAACCTTTTTCAAAACACAACTTTTTGCTAATCTATTAGCAGCGTCTTTCCATAAAAAAATCTAGAATTGTGACCAGATTTCAGTCAGTTTTGATCAGCACTGTTTATCACTTGAATTGGAGAAATAAAACTATGAGACTATGAGTGACTTTCCTCTTCTTTGGAGGTTTCTTTATCGTAAAGTTAACCATAGAGCAACACGGGCCACCGGCCGCGGCGGACCGGAGGAGAGTTGCCATAACGTTTATTACCGATCCAAAACTGTCTGTCATTTTTTGCCGGGGAAATACGTGTGACCCACACACTACAAAAATTGTCTCTCACTACCATCGACGATAAAACCTGTGTTGGATGGTCGATGATTATTATGAAACTCACACCATGACATACATAACTTCTGGGCGACAGGCATAGGCCCAATTGGGCTTGTGCTTTAACAGAGGAGAAAGCCTGCATATGACTACTCCCCTCCGGTGCGCTGCGGCCGGTGGTCCGTATTGCTCTATGGTTCACTGCGAGATACCTTTTTTCAGTCTGATCATAGATAATATAGACTTTTGGACTACTATTTTTCTGTAGTTTTTAGTACTGATAAAATTAGCTGAAATGTTTAATTATAGGTAGTTATCTACTATTGTGTGTTTAGGTGTAAGATTAGCTTATTTTATACTGAAATTCTTGATAGATCTGAATATAATAGGAAGTTACATAATATGTAGAATAAAAGTTGGTAAAAATATAAATTTTATTTCGAAATATCCTTAAAGCAAAAATATTTTTGGCTGTCTGTTACGCTTTCCAAATTGTTGAACTAGTTATTTATTTATTTATTTAATCTCTATTGCCACAAAAAAATGCAACAAATTGCGGACTTAACGCTAAGAACGGTCTCTACCAGTCAACCATTGGTAGTGAAGAGAAAAATTAAAATAAGTTATGGTGAAAATGAAAGTGGAAATAATTATAATTTTTGTTTTATATTATTTCGCATTAACACATGCTTGTGAAATATATTTTATTTTAAAGTAAAATGTCTAAAAGTCTATTATATCGGTTGCCTAACTAGCATAATTGGTAATAGATGGCGCTGCTGCTACCATAAAGCAATGCAACAAATGTGAAGGAAAGATTTGACAAATCGGGCAGGGCTTCAGTAGCTCAATTGGAAGAGCGGCTGGACTAGATTCCCAGTAGGCCGCGAGTTCGAGTCTCGCCTGAAGTCAAATTTTTCTTTTTCTTTCCATTTTACTTTAAAATAAAATTATAATTTTGTTACAAAATTAAAAAATAAAATCGCAGACAATTCTTTAAAAAAAAAACTCTGTAATCTAATGATTGTTATAACCAAGTCTATGTTGATCAATTTTGTGTAACTGTCAAAAAGGAGATGTTGCGAGATCGGCTCTGGTTCGTACACGTCCTCAAAAAATGGGTAAATTAAAGAAGAATCCGAAAAAAATACAATTAATTGAATAAAGAATATATTTTAGAGTTACAACCACATTTAATTCAAACGATTTTATCATTTTCACTATGTTAAACATGGCGGCGATACAGCCGACACTTGGGATCAATCAATTTCGATAGTATTTAGAATATATTTTTTTTTTCCAAGTACTATTTAATTAAAATACAATTTAAAAAAATTAATATGTCAAAATGACATCGCCCGCCATATTCGCCATGTTGGTTATGAGTTGCAATTCTAACTGCAAATAATGTTTTGTAACTGCAAACAAAGCTAAATAAGTGAAAATATGCAGTAAAAAACGTTTTTATATTGATTTTGCCTGTTTAATGACATTGTGTACAATACATGGCCGGTGGTCCATACATTTTTGCAACATCTCCTTTCACGACACTTCTATGGAATGTGGATGGTTGCAGAGGCCCAGGAAGACCAAGACTGACCTACCATGACCAAATAGGTCGAGTTCTGTCTGATGGTGGGGTCAAAAGTCTTAGGAATCGGCGTGCATGTATGAAGAGAATGATGAAGGTAGACGAGGCACGAGAGGTTTGTCAGAACCGGGATGTCTGGCGCTCTACACTCTCTGCCTACCCCGTTAGGGACCTGGCGTGAAGATACATACATACATACTTCTATGGAAATAATATATTATTATATTTATTTTACTTCGATTCTATGTTTTTGTAGAATGTATGCACCAAAAGTCAAATTATTGCGAAACTAAATATATTTGATAGTATGTCTATGTACCTATTTAATGTAGCTGAATTTAGTAATATGATAAAACTTTAGTACTAAAGCATTTTTTCTATCGAATGTACATTATAAAAAAAAAGGTATGGGTTTAATAGTTTTCGTATTAAATTAATTAGAATAAAATTTGAAATATTGTAGACCTAAAACACTTTTTCATTCATCTTTTGTACATTTTTTATAAAACACTCTGTAACATATTTTCGTACTAGAAAAACGGTTAAATTACGTAATTTCTTTACGAACCGGCCAAAATAACTTTGGGTGAATTTAGATTCGGTTGCACCAAATACGAATAATGTGAGGGATTTTGTCGAAAAACTATAACAGTAAAGCCGCAGCCCCATGTCAACCCGCTACGCATGAATTGAAACTCGGGGCTGTAGCTCAACGCTGGCAACGTCAGACACACTGTACAGACGGACCACGTGGTAGACGTGTGTAACTCTTTACTGTTTCGTATCACTGTTACAAAACATTTGAATGTTCGGAAAGATTGGAACACTAATACTGTCTCAAATGCATCATTTGCATCGTTTGGAACTCGAACATTATTGCTCTCTGTTAAGCGCGTTCATGTCGCTTGAGTGAATGAGTGCTTGAGTGTGACCGCATGACCGCAACCGAGACACTTGACATTTGAATCTGAATCAGTTAGCGAAGCGAGAGAGCGAGATAACAATACAATATTAAGCAAATGAGAGTGGGATACCGTTGCGCCTATACAGTACCTTATGCACGTAATATTAACGACTATGGTGTTTGTAAGACGAATCATTTAAGAGCGTTTTTCGTTTTCATTATTTTGCTTTTATAAGCCGAGTTGTTTGTTTTGGACTTTCGCCACAGTAGATCTTTGACGCAATGTGCCAAATGTTCGAAATTATATATTCAAAGATTCGAAACAGTTTAGTGTTTCAGATGCAAATGTTCCAATCACAAAGGTGAGACGTTTCTCCCACGCCTACCACGTGGTGCACGGAAGCGGGGCCGGGTGGTGGGTGAGAGGGGCGAGGACGCGACGTCTGTACATGGTCGTGACACGTGAGTTTCATGTGTAGCGTGTGACATGACATGAATGGTTCATCGCATAACTGCGGCAATAATCGGCCCTCGTTTCGACAAAGGCGTGACCATACAAAAGGTTGGTTGTCGTGTTCGCAAGGATTCACCGGGAGGTTTATAATTTTATATAAATGCAGTGGAAACGATGACCCATGTTATCAAACAAATTAATCCATGCGTTGCGTGCCCGTGCACAGCGTGCGCTTCGGTGGGTCCGCGACTTTACATTTAATTTAGCAGTGAGTGCGAAATGCGTTGCACCAGCATTTTTTTGGCATAGCTAAAGTCATCAGAGTTGACAGATTCCCTTATCATCTGACAGATAATGTAGCGTCCACTACATTAAGGCGCCAACTAGTGGAATACAATGAAACCTCACAGTACTTGTCCAGTACGGTAGATGGCGTGTCAATAGAATAACATCGCACATACGAAGATTTCTCAAGAGTTGGCATATATATACTACTTCCCAACGTCAATCGTTGAGCTGGTTGGGCCACGGCCCGCCAGGCGCTATCAGCTCACCTGGTCGGAGGATCATTTCCACCCGTTCCTCCGCAATCATTTTGCGGCTAAATTTAACATTAACCTACTCAGCTCGGCCAGTTATGGTTAGTAGTAAAAGTTACATCATTTTACAATTTTCAAATGGTGCAACTCATTTTTTACTTAACCGGTACTTAATATCACAAATTTTCTAAAGTTGAAGTGTGATGACGCAACCCAGCCTAAGATGCCGAGTTTTCCCTTTCAAAACTTGAGATTACATTACAATGTTTATTAAATGGGTTCCTTGATTATATACACGTCGTGTATATAATCAAAGAATGGGTTCAAAATATTATTGCATTTGAACCCTTACCTAACGTGCACAAATAACATTATTTCCATATTTTTTTTTCTTTTTTATCCTCCTTAGGAATTGTGTATAAAACCAATAAATTCTGTGTGCTTTCTTTAAATAATCCTACAATAAATATGGCGGGAAACTTTCGCCGCCATTTTGGGAATGTGTCGTTAAACATACAAAAAAAACAGATTAAAAATTGTAAATATAAATTGTTTATTTCTCAGTATAATAATAAAATTATTTAACTAGTGATTACTATATTTATAATACTGAAAAATAATAATAAGTATCAAACTTCGTCAATCTGTATTATGTTTGTATTATAAAGTAAGACTGATATGTAAATTTTTCTTTTCATTATAAATAGAATATAGGAGACTTTAACTGATGGTAGAGCTTCACAGCAATACCTAAGTTATTCGAGCGTGTTTAATTAAGGATATACAGGGTAGCTCGCACCCCCTATTGAGTGTCTCTACCAAAATCTAAGCTGTTAATACAGGGATGCGCACAGGGCAGCCCTTAAAGAAAATTCAAAAGGTCGCTACGTTCTCAATGCCAAATCATCTAAATTTTAGTTAGAAGCCTTGTTTGGACACATTTTACACCCTCTCAGAATATCTGACGCGTCCTTGACCGACGATGTTGCTGTGCCATATTCGAAAGAGATTGCTCCTCTTAAAATTATAGGTGATAAAATACACAAGCATGTCAGATACTCAGAAAGGATGTTAATTGAGCGTAATCAAAGCTCCGATCCAGTATTCTGACGATTTGAATGTGAGGCAAGTTCGTGGCGGAGCCCTAAGGGGTTGGCCCTATAAAGGGTGTCAAGAATACGCTTCCGAAAAAAACTGGTAATAGTACTGATTATCCTGGATACAATGACGTAAAAAAATAATTAAAAAATATATATTTTTTATTTTTTGTTTCGTGTAAATGGGTAAAGTAAACAATTCTTAAAGTGACAAACACATTTTACCTATTTTTCCCTAAAAGAGCAATGTACATTTTATGTAATTAACATCGTAATACGCTCGAGGTCAACGCTCGCTAGCCACGCACGAGGGGCAGCAGCGCCAGCGGCGCACTGGCAGCCATGGCGTCACAGATTATATATATTATATATACATGGTTGTACGTTGCGTGGACGACTCTTTAGAAATGTACGCTGTACATTACTTGTTCCAAAAAATGCAACTCTTTGAAATAACGAGATAAAAGCAAATAGGCATCACTATCGGTTTACATTTTGGTGTCGTGTCGGCTTCGGAAGCGGTCTCTTACACCCTGTATACCTTAAATTTACTGGAGTTACTCAACAGGGTGCAAGGTATCTTCCATATCTTATATGACGCCCTATATAAATATGTATACAGGGTGTCCCAGAAATCAACGATAAGCCGAAAACGGGTGATAGGCCAAGTCATGACAGTTATCAAAATAATGTGAAAAAATATATATATATTTGTAATATTATTAGGATTTTAAAAAATATCAGAAAAACCGACATCCTGCGATGATCCTTCAAGTCCCAAGACCACAACTATTACTTTCTTGTAATTACTCCCTCTGTATTTTAGTCATGGCTAACCCTTCTGTAAACTACAGTCTATAATTAAAATCCTAATAATATTTTAGCGTCCACTACATTAAGGCGCCAACTAGTGGAATACAATGAAATCTTACAGTACTTGTCTAGTACGATAGATGGCGTGCAGTCAAATTACATCGCACATACGAAGATTTCTCAAGAGTTGGCATATATACAACTTCCCAACGTCAACCGTTGGGCCGCGGCCCGCCAGGCGCTACCACCTCGCCTGGTTGGAGGATCCTCCCTTTTCGCCGGAGGAACACTTCCACCCGTTCCTCCACAGTGGTGACCCACCCGTTCCTCCACAATATTAAACATACATGACAAAAAAAATTCTACATTTTTCTGTTAACTCTCATGACTTAGCCTATCACCCGTTTTCGGTGTATCGTTGATTTCTGGGACACATGTATATATAAATATACAGGGTTAAACAAATCTAACGCATAAATCGTCAAAGGTGAGTTAGCAACGTTAAGACTAACAACTTTTGTTCTATGACTTTTGCCAAAACGCAGTACATCACATGATAAGAAATAAAATTGTTTCAAATGGAACTTCTGTCAATTGTTAGCGCTACGTTTTATAGGTATATTTTTACATAGGTACAGACGTCAGCTGTTTACGTAACGGCCGGAGCGGGAGGAACGCATCACACGCCGCGTCGACCCCTCTAGGTACCAGCATATTATAGCATGATGTGTTTACTTAGACACTCAATGTGAAGTTAAGATGTATTAGAACTGCAAATTCAATTTATTATTTTTTGTGAGGTAAAAAAAAATATTGAATTAGAGAAGTTTTATAACAAAAGTGTTGGTCTTGATGAGCCAAAGCCTCCCTTTAAGAATTATGCGCTGGTTACAAATAACCCTATATAAAGGCTAGTTTGCGCCTCGTAGATCCGCTACGTAACGCCTACGAGGTGTCTACGAGCCGTTACGTTCTTCGTAGCTTTAAGGTTTATTCGGTACGTATAACTTTCCTTCCTAATATAACAAAATTTTATTCAATTAAAAAAAAAAACTAACCTTCAATTTACTGTATATAATATGTTCTGTATACATATTTGTGTTTTTTTTTTAATTTTCCCCTTTATACCTAGTTAATTTTAAGAAGTAACAATAATTTTAGGAATGATGTGTGAAAAATCAAATAGTTCATTTCGATGTAAAATCAAAATGAATCGAACAACTAATAATTAAGGAAGATGCGTCAAGGAATTTAATAAGTAAGAATGTGAAAAGTATTTTTACATGGGATTTTGGAATTTGGAAGATTGCGAAGCTGTTTTGTATGTAGATCTATTGTATAGATTATTGACTATGTACTGTTAAAAGATCATACAGTATTCGCCAAGAAATAATGCACATCGAGCTTAGGAAGGAGAGAATCGGCTAGTTTCGACTTCGTAGAGCGCTATCTCTGTTGCACACTGACTATGTATTTTTTTTTATTATGGCATCGCTATTACGCATATTGCCAGTGTAAAGTAAAACGATATTTCGTATTCGTATTTATTTAAGCAGCGTAAAAGTTAGTATAATATAGTCAGTCAATTATTTATCAAGTATGTCAGTCAAGTGAGTTACAGTCAGTTATTCGAGTAAAGCGATGGCTACTTTACCAGAACATTTACAATGAAGTTTTGGAGGCAACCTGAAAATTCGTGCTTTCGCACTGTTATTCTATTTCACTATACACGGGCACTGAAATAAACCTATATCAAACAAAATGCCACCAACTTTATTCAATATAAGTTAGAAATACACCAAGAAAATGAAATAAAATAAAAGCACCATACGCCTCTTTCAAGGTTTCCGCCAAAACTCCTATGTAAATATATGTATATTGGTTAAATAGGTTAAGATCCCACTGCAGAATCATTTCGTTCATCCAGATATGCTGCAAACCTAATTTTTACGCAACTTTATAATCTAGAGAATATATATCCACTAGGTTGCCTGTCAAAATTTGGCCGCAAGTATTTTTTATTAAATTATTTTATCTTTAACAGCCAGCAACTCAATGCGGCGGATTTAGTTTGGCTCCCGTATACCATAATAATGAGAAAAAAATAGCTTTCATTTGATTATATAAATAATACATGTACGTCATTGGCGTAAAAAAATATCGGGGCAGAACGATAATACGTAGGGGCTGCCAAGTGCGCAACTGTAGACGTGATTTTTCAGTCTTTATACATATTGCCGTGAGGTAGACGATATTTTATTGAAAAAACAAATAAAAAAAACGTTCCCAAAAACAATTTTAAAAAATACTTGAGGCCATTTTTTGATAGGCAACCTATTGAATATGTATCCTCTAGATCAGTGATTCCCAAAGTGGTCCATATAGACCACCTGGGGTCCATGGGACTCGATGGGGGTTTACGTAGGCGTGAATAAAATTTGGAAATATGGGAATGTGATATAAATGTAGCAAGGAGGGGTCCACGGAAAACAGAAAAAATTGAAAGAGGTCTACAAGAAAAAATAGTTTGGGAACCTCTGCTCTAGATTATAAATATGTGTAAAAAATAGGTTTGCAGCATATCTGAATGAACGAAATGATTCTGCAGTCGGATCTTAGCCTAAAAGGACAAGTTCCACGTTGGGCCCGCACCTTGTACACTATATCAAAAGATAAAGAAAAATACGTAGAATCATGAAAATACTCAAAAAACGATTTGAATCGTTGTTTTCTTGCCGGAAATATTTATTCCAGGTAATTTTTACATGACAACAATATGTCACCAATTGGTCACCATATTGCTATTATGATATCCTTGTTTTTAGGGTTCCGTAGTAAATAAGGAACCCTTATAGTTTCTCCATGTCCGTCTGTCTGTCTGTCTGTCTGTCCGTCCGCGGTTAAGCGCAAAAACTGTTAGTACTAGAGACATGAAATTTGGCACAAGTATACACCTTAATCACGACGACAAAGTGGTAGAATAAAAATGTGAAAAAATAATGTTAAGGGTAACCTACTAGTAACGCGTGGATATTTTTTTTAATTTTCGAATTTCATATAGTGTGGGGTATCGTTGGATAAGTCTTTTAAAAATACTATGGGTGTACGAACATCATTTTTCGACATAGTAAACTGTTCGTGACTTATTAAGCTTTAAAGTGCCAATTTTCGTTAGACTCAAGTGTACCTCCCCCTACAGACTAAACGGTTGCTGTTAGAAATTCAAACGTTACGGCGATAGTAGCTACATATAACGAAATTAAAAGGAAAACTATCACACTAAAGTTGGCCTTGCAAGTTTGCGAGTTATAGTCGACCAAATGTATTTTACTCGAAAATTTCGAACAAGTCCATTGAAAATAATTATTTATTTTTTTCATTACATCTCTTACTCTGTAACTACGGAACCCTACACTGCGCGTGGCCCGACATGCACTTGACCGGTTTTTGAAATATACTTACGACCATAGATTTATTATCTACTTTATAAATCTATGCTTACAAAATTAAAAATTTGAAGCTATATTGTGCGATTTGAATAGCTGAAAATGATTTAGCCTGTGTTGCACCAAGATATTTGTTAAAGTTTTTTTTTTTTTTAATCTCCATTTAAAGAGCTTGGTCAAAGACCATGACGCTCTATACGTTCACATGAATTACATTCTTCATTTAAAAAAATAATTAAACAATATTAGCTCATTGACAATTGATATAGTTGCAACAGTATTCTGGCGTCATCCGTAGTAGGATCTGCCAGGACACTGTTGCAATGTCCTATTTCTAATGAAGCCCTGCGATAAAGTTAAAGTTAGTGTAACATTTCATCTCCTTCTCTAACTTAATGAAATCTGTAAAAGTTAGAGAGGGATGTGGAATGTTACAATAACTTTAAGTTTAACAAAGATTATGGTGCAGCCCAGGTTTAATATTTTATGCTTCTTCTCTCAATATTGTGTACAATACAAGGTGCGGGCCCAAGCTCCATACATTTTGGAACGTGTCTCCTTTGATCAAAATTGTCGACAAATATCAAAAAGGTAGCGTGCGAAAGAGATAACGCTCTACAGAGCCGAAATTAGTTGAAATCTCTTTCCTGAAGTCGATCTGAAAAATTTCTTGGTGAGGACTGTATATTATTTATATGGCCTATTATATTAATATTATGTATGTGGTAGATTTAACACTCTTACTTTAGATATGATCACTTTTTTATCTGTAGTCATCTACATGTGAACCTGAGATTAGATCATCGTGTACCATGACCCTTTTATTGTGACTCAAAACGGAATCGCTAATGTTTTGTCTCCTTCCCTCATATGCGCGGTCAATTTTCTTATGACGCCATATTATTATGTAAAAGTATCCTTTATAAACCAAAGTTTCAAATAACATTTTTTTAAATTTGTTTTTTTTTAATTTATTTTTTTTGTTGTGAAATTTCTTAAGCGGCGTGGTGCACTTTTTGTGATGGGTAAGAAAATGTTAAACTTGCGTCAGGACACGTGATCTGATCGATAATTCGTAAGACTGAGGAAGAGTAGACCGCCTGCTGTATCGTTTAGCCTCTACCTTCTTATGTGCACCTCTAGTAACTCCTACCTAATTTTATTTTAAGGAAAATTTAAAATTAAAAAAGAAAACAATTAAGTTAGTCACGTGTCTCAAAAGTGTTCATTTAAGTACACCAATTAATTGTATTTTTGTCGGATTACGCTATTTTTCTTCAGTTTTGATGAGATCAACAAAATTGAAGAAAAATAAGCTCATTTTGTGTCATCTTTTGGCAGTACCTAAGCTGAATTTGCAGTAAGAAGGTCATGGTACGACCTTGAGATAAAATTGAATAACAATTTGTGTCTATTGGTGTTTAGTTACCTATTAGCTGGATAATCAGGATATTGTTATATTCGTACTCGCATAAAGTGTGTGTTCTAAATAAATCGATTGTGCCGTGAATTATGTTTCATTCCACATTAACGTAATTTCACGCCTGTAATCCCCGAAGGGGTAGGCAGAGGTAAATGCTTGTATTCAAGCATACATGCAAACACTCACGATTCGCCTGTTAGGTTTTGGCCCATGTAATAGAAATATAATAGAATAGAACCAGAGATAAAGTACTTTACACCATTATCTCTGATAGCCCCCTACCCGAGAATCGAACCCAGGAACCCAGCGTAGTATTAGTAGCTAAATAAAAATTCCCCGTTAAGACATTTATTTATTTTTTATTAAGCTATTGCATAGCTTCTATCGCGGGCCAAGAGCGCGGGGACCGAATTCAGAAATTCCGTAACGAAAAAACCGGACGCTCCGAATTACAAATTTTAAACTCATTTAAAGAAAGTCATGTACAATTTCGCTGTCCGACCTCGTGGGTAGCGTGGCCGAGCAGTCTAGGCGCTGGTTTAAGGCACCAGTCTCTTTTGTTTTTGTTCATTTTTTTTTATTGTTTGTTTTTCCATTCAATATTTAAAAAGTGGTAAATATTAATAGAAAATTATTGTTTCATTTTTCTATTTTTTTCTTCTTTTATTTGCATTTTATTTTGCATAATTTTAGATAATTATGTAAATGCAATAGCTTTACCGCGGCAGTCCTAGGGTGCCACACGTCTTCCTTTTTTTTGCACATAACAAAATGTACATAGAGCCGCACTTAATTATTACCTAGTATAATAAATCTATGATCATTACTTTGTATATCAACCGAAAGATGCCCACTGCTGTACCAAAGCCTCGCCATAAGGGCGATATGCCATAATCGCCACGCTTGGCATGCGGACTGGCGAATTAATAACATTAATTATAATAATGGTAGATAAGTTCTAAGTCTGTGTTTAAAAACGATAGTTTACTCATATCTTGTGTATAGAAGCGCGGTATGACCTCAGGAGTGTCCACATTGAAAGAATCATGGCAAGTTTCATACATTGATTTGTACAAAAAAAGTTAGAAAAAGGTACAAGGTAAAACGAATTAGAATTATTATCTAGGGAACCTAAAGAACATTATCTGGTATTTAAAATATTTTTAAATCACCGGAATAGAAATCGTCTTTCCTAACAACAGTAGAAGCACTCCATACTAAAGTTCAAATTCAAACTTTTTATTCCGGAGAGTTAAAAATATTTTAAGTATCAGGAAATGTTATTTAGGTTCACTGGTTAATATTTCCATGCTGTTTTACCGGGTACCTTTTTCATTTTTTCTGTACAAATCTTGCCATGATCCTTTTTAATTTTTATGTCCTAGATGTTTATGGGCTATTGTACCACTTATCATTAATTAGAACTGTATGCTTGTATGTCACTTCACGAAAATTTGCATCCGTAATTTAGTAGAAGCAAGCCACTACTGCTACGCTGAAGTCCTGGCATCGACGACACAACGCCGCTTCTCGGTCCTGGACTCGATCCCTAATGATCCCTAGCAATTTTTAAAATAAATATATTTTATTTATAAACGTAACATAACCTATGCAGAGCAGAATATTTTAGTTCTGTGGTAGTGTGACCAAGTATGATAGATTCTTGCCATTTAAGGAGAATTGATTTCGATTTTTAGCCTTCATAGTGCATTATTCGAAATTAATTACATTCATAAAGAATAACAATTTGGGTGGGCTTATTTTGAAACCTAAACCATCATAACAACATCTCAGAAAATCAAAAAAAAGATTACCTAAAAACAAATTATACAGAATTCATGTTCGTCGATAGTTCTTGTGTTTTTTATTTCACACAACTCAACATTATTCAATGATTTTTACTTGAAAAGAAATTCCTGATGATATTATAATAGCTGGGTCGCAATTACTGTCTCCCAGGTTTGACAGATTTAAAAAACTATTAGCAGTATTTATAATTTTACGATGGTCACACTGATAGTAAAAAAAAACCGCATCCCGCGCTGATGCATAACAAAACTATTTTAATCAAAATAAATCAAAATCATATATAAATAATTCAAAATGAGTGGTCCAAACGGAATGCTATACGGTGGTGACGAGATAGGCGCGCTTGTTTTTGACCCAGGACACCATTCATTGAGAGTTGGTTATGCCCAAGAAGACACTCCAAAAGCTGATATTCCCGCAGTTATTGGTATTGGACCAGCCACACATATTCCTGAAGCTGAGGAGAAGGTTCCCGATGGAAATATTACTCAGAGCGGTGAGTATTTCATGATAAAACAACATTTGTGACTGTTCAAACATTAGCTTAATTTTCTCTTTACTGAGTACTCACCAGGAATCATTTGTAAAAGCACTGTTCCTTTGAAACTGAACTGAAACTTTGGCAGAATATGTCTTCATGTAGGTGATTCCAAAAAGAAGAATAAAAAAAAATCACTTGTTATTATGTTACTCAAAGATAATGCCGTTAAATGGTTCAAGAAATTGTGGACAACTTTATAATACTGAATAATTCAATCATCAAGGGATTTTAAGTGCAATAAAAGTTGTGCCTAGAGGAACTGAAAAGTGGAGTAAGAAAGTCACACAATGGTACCCAAGAAATGGAGTAAGGAAAAGAGGATGCCCAGTAAAAAGATGGGATGACAACAAAAATACGATGTCCCATATTCTTTTATTTAGTCTTATCTTAGAGTACGGCTCTGTAATTTCTGGCACAGAGTAACACCTTAGGCCTCAGGAGTGGTAATGCATCTGCACTTTGACCTTGGTCTTTGTGTGGGTGTCTATAGGCTGCAGTCATCAATTAACATCAATGCGAACTGCAAGCCTGTTTGCCACTTTCATTACATAAAAAAAAAACTTGCCGTTTGTAAAAGTGAGTATAGAACATTCTGTTGATACTTATTTTTATTATTGAGTATTTTTGGTCCATTATTTATTTTATTTTGGTTTACCTTGACATATTAATCAACGTATCAGTTGTTATTTGCTTTAATTTCATATTCTGTAATTTGACCTATCCCAAGCAAATTCTATTATTTCCAAGTGATTAAATGAATTTTTGAGTTTCGAGTTTGGGTAGCCAGAGAGTGTGGCGCACCAGATAAGGGAATGTTCAACTATCATTATATGTTGTGTGTCCTGTAATTAATTTACTAGAAAGGTAAAGACCGCCACTCTATTGCATTAGGCTTTCCATGTAATAACAGCCGTGATGATTATAAATTAAATAAAATACAATAAATAATGTAACATAATTCTTGAAGTTTTTTTACGCTCCCTCATCCCCATATAACGTGCCATAACATGCCATATTATATACCTCGCTCTTTCCCCCTCTCAAAACATTATATAACATATGATAATAAAAAAGCCAGATTATCTAAAATTGGTCCACCTTTATTTACCTGGAGGTTGAATTGTAACCTTGTTTGCCACTTTATGATAATAAACAAATCCAAATGATCTAAAATTGGTCCGCCTTTATTTAACTGCAAGTTAAATTGTATCCTTGTTTTTTTTTATGTTATTAAAGTGGCAAACAAGCGTGCAGTTCACATTGATGTTAAGTGATGACTGCAGCCTATAGACACCCACACAATGACCACAGGTCAAAATGCAAATGCGCTGCCACTCCTGAGGCATTAGGTGTTATGCCTCTGTGCCGGAAATTACAGAGCCGTACATTACCACCTGACCGGAACACGATAGTGCTGAACACTACCATTTAACGGCAAGTATATTAGGTAATGCGGTGGTGCCTACGCCCGCGAGCTCCGTCACAGGAGCTCGACCACCAGTCTGTTTGCCACTTTATGATAATAAACAAATCCAGATGATCTAAAATTGGTCCACCTTTATTTAACTGCAAGTTAAATTGTATCCTTGTTTGCCACTTTATGATAATAAACAAATCCAGATGATCTAAAATTGGTCCACCTTTAATTAACTTCAAGTTAAATTGTATCCTTGTTTGCCACTTTATGATAATAAACAAATCCAGATGATCTAAAATTGGTCCATCTTTATTTACCTGCAGGTTGTACTGTATCCTTGTTTGCCACTTTATGATAATAAAAAAATCTAGATTTAATATTGGTCCACCTTTACCTGCAGGTGCCAAGGCAGGCAATGAGCTGCGTCACTACATCGATGTGACCAAGATCCACGTGCCGCGGCCCGGCATGGAGATACAGACCTACATGAAAGATGGACAGGTGGACAACTGGGATCTGTTCGAGAAGATGCTCGACTACTGTTATTCTAAGGTTAGTATTGTGATACTATTGTACTGGAGAGGGCTATGCTCGGAGTTTCTCTGCGAGATCGAATCAGAAATGAGGAGATCGGCATGAGAACCAAAGTAACCGATATAGCCCACCGAATAGCGAAACTGAAGTGGCAGTGGGCAGGGCACATAGAGCAGAAGAGTTCTGGAGTGGCGACCGCGTACCGGAAGACGAAGCGTAGGCAGGCCTCCCACGAGGTGGACTGACGACCTGGTGAAGGTCGCGGGCAATCACTGGATGAGGGCGGCCCAGGACCGTTCGGTTGTGGCATTCTTTGGGGAGGCCTTTGTTCAGCAGTGGACGTCTTTAGGCTGAAATTATGATGATTGTACTGGCGTCGGGTCGACGACGACGCCACCACCTAATAGTGGAAGAATTTTCTTCTACTGGAAAAGTCAATCGAACAATAGCAGTCAGACCATTCCAATATGTCCTAAAAAATCTCAACGATAAGACCACGTTGCCATCGCCACATTACCACCGCAAGGACCTTAGTTGTTATGTCTCTGGGCCATTACCAGCCCTGTAATACCTACCGGAACACGATAGTGCTGAACACTACCATTTTACAGCACATAGATTAGGTGTGATGGTGCCTACGCCTTCGAGTCCCTACACACTACACTAGAACTTTACTTTGTCAAAGTAATATCACCTCACCCATCATTCCAGAAAATGTCCCCCCTTTGTGCACTGAAGTCGGCACCGAGGTGGTTTTAGAGGGTTCCGGTCCCTCATATCCCGTCTCTCTTTCCCCCTAGAGAGCCGGTTGAATGCTAAGACATGTCCAACTCGTAAAAAAAAAAAATCTCAATAAAAGGATCTCAGCATAGTAGTAGTGGCCTGCTACCGCTACCTAGACAGCTAATTACTTCATTTATTTAGTGAATTTTTGGGTAATATTAAAGAAAGTTGGTGGCATTTTGTTTGATATAGGTTTTCTCTGACTGACTGACTGACTCTGACTTTAACGCTGCTTATATCGAATACGAAATATCGTTTTACGTGACACAGGCAACATGCGTAATAGCGATGGCATTTGAAAAAAAATCATCTACATTCATCCAGGTCATCCGTTCACCATCTGAACACCACCCAGCTCTGTTCACCGAGGCGGTGTGGACCACTCGGCCGGCCAGAGAGAAGCTGGCTGAACTACTCTTCGAGAAGTACGAGGCGCCGGCTTTCTTCCTGGTGAAGAATGCTGTGTTGGCGGCATTCGCCAATGGGAAGTCGACGGCGCTGGTGATTGATGCTGGGGCCAGTCAGACTTCCGCTGTGCCTGTGATTGATGGGTAAAGGACTTTTCACTTGGTGAACTACCTGGACTACACCCTATGTGAGGAAGGTGAAAAACAGGCATACAGTTCACATGCATGCTAAATAATGATCAGTGGTGGATTTACCAGCAGGCTGAGTAGGCTGGAGCCTAGGGCGGCAAATTATAAGGGGCGGCAGAATTAGTTCATAGTTTTTTTATTTCTATTTACGAAATTACTGTGAAAATTATCTAGGCTCAGATCATAGTTCCCAATGATTCTAACCATAGAAAAAAAGTTGCTTACATCAACTTCAGGATAATGAAGCATAAAACATAAAGTTGAAATTTTATTGATAGAAAATATACCTAATTGATATGATTGTAAACTACGATATCAAAATATAGGGGCAACAAGAATAATAGCCTACCGGCGGCAAATTTGTAAATCCGCCACTGATTATGACTGCAGCCTATAGACATCTACACAAAAACTAGAGGTCAAAATGCCACTCCTGAGACCTTAGTTTTTATGTCTCTGTGATAGTTATTACGGGGCCATTACCATCTAACCGGAACACGATAGTGCTGAACACTACCATTTGGCGGCAGATAGATTAGGTATTGCGGTGGTGCCTACGCCCGCGAGCTCTCTACCACCAGTAACGTATATTTACTATGGGGCACAATATTATTAGCAGGCAAAATCAATATAAAAACTTTTTTTACTGGATATTTTCACTTATTTAGCTTTGTTTGCAGTTACAAAACATTTTTTTTCTTTTTTTTTTTTTTGCGTTTTGGCAATTGCCCGCAGGCATTTTGCCAGCATCACGTTTGATTAATATTTACAAAGAAATGGAAAATAAGCTTTTATAAACATTTACAAAACATTATTTGCAGTTCGAATTGCGACTCAAAACCAACATGGCGAATATGGTGGGCGATGTCATTTTGTCATTTTTTTTATTTTTTATTTTTTATTAAATAGTACTTAGAGAAAAAAGTTATATTTTCTACTAATACTATCGAAATCGATTTCATGTGTAAATACTAAGAACATAATACTAATCGATTTCCAATTTAAAGAAATTCATTAGAACTTTTTTTAATTGATCGATTTGATACATCGTTTTTTTGATAATATGTGATGCACTTGTAAGATACAGATAGCATTAGTTTTGTTTTATCTACATAGGTACTATCCCAAGCGTCGGCTGTATCGCCGCCATGTTGATCATGGTTGAAAATGATAAAATCGTTTGAATTAAATGTGGTTGTAACTCTAAAATATATTCTTGAATAAATTAATTGTATTTATTTCGGATTCTTCTTTAATTCACCCATTTTTGAGGACGTGTACGAACCAGAGCGGAGCTCGCAACATCTCCTTTAATTCATACTCGCTGCTTACACGACGATGGCACCCGTCTGGTTTTTTTTTTGTGCAGCAATGGGTTTGACATCAGATAGTTATAATATATTTTCGAAATGTGTCAGGTACGCGTTAACGAGTGCGGCGGTGAGGTCGCCGGTCGGCGGCGACCATCTCGCGACGCAAGCTAAACTGATGCTGAACAATCTCCACATACAGATGTTGCCCGTGTACAGCATACAGGTGATACTTGACTATATTTCGTATGTGTTGTATCGACGACCCGGTTAGTCCAGTGTGAGATGACCGTTTGATTCGAAGGGTCGCGGGGGACAAATATTTTTATGGCCTACCGGTATTTGTTTCGGGTCTGGGTGTTTGTGTACGTGTTGTATGTGTACAACGGCACCCACGACACAGGTTTATGCCTACTGTGGGACTGTGAGTGTAAGCGTATTTTTTTATTTTATTTTATTGTATAGTATCCAACAAGAAATAATGCACATCGACCTCAAGAAGGAGACTTCGGCTTATTTCGGGTCTGTAGAGCGTTATCTCTTTCGCACCTTACTTATATAACGTTTGTCGACCATTTTCATCAAGTTTTGACCAATACCGGACTATTAGTGCTTACGTAGGCAGTGTGCAGTAGAGATAACGCTCTACGGAGTCGAAACTAGCCGACATAGAGCAACACGGGCCACTGGCCGAGGCGGACCAGAGCGGAGTAGCCATAGCAAAACTCTAAAATTCATTTAATCACTTGGAAATAATAGAATTTGCTTGTGATAGGTCAAAGGACCAGAGCGGAGTAGCCATAGCAAAACTCTAAAATTCATTTAATCACTTGGAAATAATAGAATTTGCTTGTGATAGGTCAAATTACAAATATAAAATTAAGCGAATAACAACTGATACGTTGATTAATATGTCAAAGTAAACAAAATAAAATAAATAGTGGTCCAAAAATAATTAATAATAAAAATAGGTATCAACAGAATGTTCCATACTCTCTTTTACAAACGGCAAGATAAGACTAAACAAAAAAAAAATAGCGTTTATTACCGATGCAAAACAGACTGTCATTTTTTGCGGGGGGGAAATGCGTGCGACACACGCACACTACAAAAATCGCCTATTACTACGAAACTCACACCTTGACTTTAACAAAATACAGAAACAATTTCACGCACACATTTAAACATGTAGGCGACAGGTATAGGCCCATTTGGGCTTGTACTTTGATAGAGGGGAAAGCCTGCATATGGCTACTCCCCTCCGGTGTTGCTCTATGGTAGAGCGTTATCTTTTTCACACTTTACCAATGTGACGTTTGTCCACCGTTTAGATCTACTTTTGACCAATACCAGTCTGTCAGTGCTTACGTAGGCAGTGTGCAGCAGAGATAACGCTCTACGAAGTCCAAATTAGCCGATTTTCTCTTTCCTAAGCTCGATGTGCATTATTTATTGGTGAGCACTGTATATGTAGTGGCCCTATTGTAAAATCGCTCAAACCATGATATGTTCAATCATTTTAATGATGTTCGGAGACTAAGTAGGCAAGCCTAACCATTAATAACCAGTCTGATAAGGTACAAGCAGCACAGGAGGAGTGTCAGAACCGGGATATCTGGCGCCCCACACTATCTGCCTACCCCGTAAGGGACCTGGCGTGAAGTTAGCGTTTTTAATTTAATTTATTTTTATACGCGATTTTCCTCGTTAAATCTTCTAACATATTAATTCTAATTATTATTGTATAATAATAATGACAACCGTCCCACTGCTGGGCACGAGTCTCTTCCCTTCTTGGGAGGAGGCCTGGAGCTTACACCACCACGCTGCTCCAATGCGGGTTGGTGGCGGTGGGTGGGTCAGTGGCCAACCCGCTGTCGGATGTTTTCAAACCGCCCATAAGGCCTCTGACAAATTTTAACGACTGCTGTCTATCGATAGCAACCGGGACCGACAAATTAACGTGCCCTCCGAAACACGAAAACGCGCATTTTAATTTGCCACTAGCTGTCACCCATCAGATACCCGACCGCGCCCGTATCGTTTAACCGAGTAGATCGCTTCCAATGTACACCAGGACTATTATTGTGTTTTTAAATGATGTCCATTAAATGCTTAAGGTAACAAAAGGATAATCTATCATTGTTATTTTCAGAGTAAAGAGGTGATACGAGAGCGGGAGAGGGCCAGGTACACAGTCAAAACCCTCCCGGCTGGCCTGACCCACACGTGGCAACAGTACATGCTCAAGCGGCAGTACGAGGACTTCGTGCATTGTGTGGCTCAGGTAATATAACATCTTTATCTTTTAATATTCTTTATTTTCAATATCAAAAATCTTACATGACACATCAGAATCAGAAATTCATTTATTCATTTTGGGGTGACAGGCACGGCACCTCTTATGACACAAACAAACGAAATAAGTTAAAATGAATAACAATTGATATACATGTCAAACAAGCTAAAAAATATATATTTGAAGTCAAGAATATCACTTAGATAAAACTAAATATAATATACTAATGTAAATAAGTTTATTCATTTTATTCATTTATTTCATATAATTAGGCTCCTGGAGAGCACTTTTACATCGTCATTTTTTTTTAAACTAACCTAGAGTGAATAACCACTAATAATAATCAAAAACACATAATAAATTAAATAGACACTGAACAATTTTGTATAATATGGAAAGCATCAATTATTTACAAATTCCTCCATTTCCCCATTTCAAAAGAAACTGAGAAAGAATGAATTTGGTCGTCATAATAAAGGTTATTCACTTGGCAGAATTCCAAGGGCAGTCAATACTGAGAAGAACTCCGCCACTGAAGAAACTCAGTACAGCTCTATTGAATCTAAGAAACTCAGTACAGCTCTTTAGTAGTAAAGGATGGAAGTAGCTTGGAAATAGGCTGGAGTCTCCTTTTAAGCATTGTAAAATACCTGTACCAGAGGGCGCCGCTCTTCGAATGTACAATTCTTTTATTGGACTTTTTTGTTACAATACCAGAGATAGAATAGGTTCTATTTTTCTCTGATCATATTGGCCTTTGGAACTCTGCTGGCGAATGACAAAAAATGACTCTTTTTCATTTCTTTTTACTCTTTGTTATCAGTTTGTAAAGGGGAAATGAGACATTCTACTGATATATTTTTTATATTAGTTTATTACATTTAGTTTTATCTTAGTGATATTCTTGACTTTACATATATTTTTTATCTTGTTTGACATGTAAAATATCATCGGCCACCAGAATGTGCAAATGTGAAGGAAAAGTTCGACAGTTAGTGTGTGGGAGTTGGAAAGGAGAAAAAAAAAGAAACAAAACTTCTACTTCAGGCGAGACTTGAACCCGCGATCACAGGGATCTCTAGTCCAGTTTCTCTCCCAACTGAGCTATCGAAGTCCGACTGTCGAATTTTTCCTTCTTGCCTTGTTGTGGCAGTCGCGACATCTGTTTATTTATTTATGTAACTTTAACGCAAAAAAGAAGGAAATGCACGTAAGGCGGACTTAACGCATCTAAGGCATTATCTACCAGTCAACCTTTGGGTAGAGAAGAGAACAACGAAATGGGTGCTTTAATTTTATTTTTATTTTTTTATTTATTTAAAAACATACAATAATTAGGTGAATACAATAACAGTAAGACGCAACATAAACTCTCATAAGCTCTTTCGTCATCCAAGTGATCCGTTTGTGGAATGCTCTTCCAGAAGATATCCGTAGACTTACTACAAAACAGGCTTTTAAGAAAAGAATCAAGGAACACTTTCTTAAACCTTAAATCCGCAATATCATCATCATTACTTTGATCATGTATTATATCACTGTGTTAATTTAATTTCTGTTTAAGGTATAATGCTATTTATGTATATTATTATGTATAACGTAACTTCACGCCTGTAATCCCCGAAGGGGTAGGCAGAGGTAAATGCATGCATTCAAGCATACATGCAAACACTTACGATTCGCCGGTTACGTTTTGGCCCATGTAACAGGTGGCGAGCCTGTTGACATCTCCGGGCACATTACCAAACTTTGAGGTACTGGGAAATTTCCAGAAAATGGAAAAATCCCAATAGAACCAGAGATAAAGGCTTTTTCACCATTATCTCTGATAACCCCCTACCCGGGAATCGAACCCAGGACCTCAGCGTAGTAGTAGTGGCCTGCTACCACTAGGCTACCGAGGCATTATGTATACATATGTGTATATATATATATATATATATATACATATAGTATATATATATAGTATATATATATATATATATATATACTATATGTATATATACTAGCGGCCCGCCCCGGCTTCGCCCGCGCTGCTCTGCTCCTATTAGTCATAGCGTAATGTAAGCTATCCTATCTCTCAAGTTGGATCGAACTGCACATGGTGTGCGAATTTTATTATAATCGGTTAAGTGGTTTAGGAGTCCATTGAGGACAGACATTGTGACACGAGATTTATATATATTAAGATATATATTTTTTTTTTATTATATATTTATATGATAGTTATTTATTTGTGTATTACGTATGTATAGAAATAATTTAAATATTTATTTTGGTTTCTATAATATATTTATTTTTGTATTTAATTGTACCATTCCAACTGAATATCTCGATTTATTAGTTTTTTTTTTTGTAAGCACCGCCAACAATTTTTATTTAACTACCAATGGTTGACTGGCAGAGAGCGCTTTAAGCGTTAAGTCCGCCATTTGTACCGATATTTTATTGATGCAATAAAGAATAAATAAATAAACTCGTTCGAGTTTTACCGCGCGTCAGTGTCATCAACATATTATTTGTAACATTCATTACCTACCTACAAAATCAAATTATTATTTTTTTTTTTTTTATGTAATTGAAGTGGCAAACAAGTATGCAGTTCACATTGATATTAAGTGATGACTGCAGCCTATAGACACCCACACAAAGACCAAGGTCAAAATGCAAATGCGTTACCACTCCTGAGGCCTAAGGTGTTATGCCTCTGTGCCGGAAATTACAGGGCCGTACATTACCACCTGACCGGAACACGATAGTGCTGAACACTACCATTTAGCGGCAAGTAAATCAGGTAATGCGGTGGTGCCTACGCCCGCGAGCTCCGTCACTGGAGCTCTACCACCAGTAATTTAAGTTACGCCTCCGACAAACTAGATGGCGCTAGTAGTCTAGTCACACTTAGGTTATTAATTTTTGTTGTTTGAACGCGCTTATCCCAGAAACTACTGGACCTATTTGAAAACATATTTAAGTGTAAGATCCCTTTATCGAGGAAGACTATACGCTACGCGGACGAAGTCACGGGCATAGCTAGTTACGTATAAACTTTTTTAGGTATCAGAATCGGCGTACGAAGAGCGTACAGCGGCTTCAGTCCCCGGTATGCACTACGAGTTCCCCGGTGGCTACCACCAGGACTTCGGTCCTGAACGCTTCAAGCTAACCGAATGTCTGTTTGATCAGAGCCTGGGAGCACCGCATTTAGGTAAGAACTAAGAACAATTTAAAAAATACTATAGAAAGAAAGAAAATTGTTTTTTTTATGTAATGGAAGTGGCAAACAAGCATGCAGTTCATAAGTGATGACTGCAGCCTATATGCCTAGATGCGTTACCACTCCTGAGGCCTAAGGTGTTATGCCTCTGTGCCGGAAATTATAGATCCGTACATTACCACCTAAACGGAACCGGACCGGACCTGCTGAACAGAAGCGGCAAGTATATTAGGTAATGTGGTGGTCCCTATGGCCGCGAGCTCCGTCACTCGAGCTCTACCAGCAGTAGATCGCCACGCTTCGTATAACGTTATCTCTTTCTCATCTCACCTATGTGACGTTTAACGACTATTTTTTACGAATACCGGACTATCAGTGCTTACATAGGCAGTGTGCAGCAGAGATAACGCTCTACGAAGTCGAAATTAGCCGATTCACTTAGACAGTCATCACTTAACATCAATGTGAACTGCGTGCTCGTTTGCCAGTTTCATTATATAAAAAAAAAAAACGCTCTACAGATCCGAAATAAGCCGGAGTCTCCTTCCTGAAGTCTATGTGCATTATTTATTGTTCGATACTGTATATCTGTGGAATGTCCCATTTCCTTTTTTTTTTATTTCATTTATTATGGCATCGCTATTACGCATATTGCCAGTGTCAAGTAAAACGATATTTCGTATTCGTATAAAAAAGCAACGTTAAAGTGAGAATCAGTCAGTCACTTAATTATTTATTGTGTCAGTCAAGTGAGTCACAGTCAGTAATTCGAGTAAAGCGATGGCTACTGTAACAGAACATTTACAATGAAGTTTTGGAGGCGACCTGAAAGGTCATGTTTTCGTACTGTTATTCCATTTCACTATACACGGGCACTGTTATAAACCTATATCAAACAAATGCCACCAACTTTATTACATATAACTCAAAAATACACCAAGAAAACGAAATAAAATAAAGAGTACCACACACCTCTTCGATCAGGATACCACCTTAATTATATGTATTGGAAACAGAGGCAATGTAAATAAAAAACATGCGTCATACTCGTGAACGGGAGCTGTTGGTGGGGACTGGTCTGTTCTGGTTTGCAGGAGCTACATCACATTTAGTAGATAGCAGTTTATTTGCATCTATGCTATGGACGTTCACATTATTTGATTTTTCACGATAATTTGTACTAGATTTAAGCTCTCATTTAAAAGAGCTCTTACTGAGTTTGTTGGGTAGCGGAGTTCTTCTCAGTAGTGACTGCACTTGGAACTCTGCTAAGTGAATAACTTTGATCTTGACGAATAAGTTTTTCTTTTTCTTCATTTATCATCATTGAAGGAATTGAAAAATTTTGTGATTATTATGTTTTAACTAAGTAGTTTAAATTCTAATTTTTAATTTACTATTAATATATGATTTTGCTTTACTTTATGTAATGATTATTCACTCTAGGTATTTTATATATTTCTTGACGTTTTGAAAGTATCTGTAAAGATCTATTCGAAATAAAAATATTTTCTATTTCCTCTTTCAAGGTTCCCTCCCGCCAAAACTCCATTTCCTTTTTAACAAACTGATAACAAATCCTACATGTTCGTTTCCAGCGTGTGCAGCGGCCGGTGCGTGTGATGCCGAAGCCCGACCCGCCTTGTGGGGCGGAGTCGTGGCCTGCGGGGGCGCCGCCAACCTCACCGGCTGGCTGGAGCGGGTGGCGCGGGAGTTGGCCACCAGGGCTCCCTCCAGCCACCGCCTCAAGACGCACGCCGCACCCTCGCCGCACGAGAGGCGCTTCGCCGCTTGGATAGGCGAGTAGATTTTCATTTTTAATTGGGCGTTGACTGGTAGCTGAGAATATATAAAAATACTTCGTATAGAATGGAAACTTCAACGTCCCGCCCGATTTCCCCGCCTCACCCAACCCCCTCTTATGGGCGACGTTTGGTATTCTCTACGTGCTACGCACACTTATTTTTTGAAGTTGATCAGAAAATGATGAGTGTGAATTTTGACGATTCGCGCGCACACCGACAGTTCAAAAGCGACAGTCTGAAGTTAGTTGCTTAACTTTTAAGCTATTGCATAGCTTCTATCGCGGGCCTTGAGCGTGGCGACCGAATCAAGAAATTCCGTAACGAAAATAACCTGACACCCCCCCATTCCGACCGGCAC
The DNA here is from genome assembly GCA_036365455.1 of Macrosoma leucophasiata. Taxonomy (NCBI): domain Eukaryota; kingdom Metazoa; phylum Arthropoda; class Insecta; order Lepidoptera; family Hedylidae; genus Macrosoma; species Macrosoma leucophasiata. Next base: position 8,619,733 of record JAWQUS010000015.1, read on the forward strand.
AGCGGTGATACTTTTTAGTTTTGCCATCTATCGATGAATAGCAGAACTTTTAATGACTTTTTTTAATTAACACGCTTGTCTCTTTAGTTCAGCAACTCACCTCTCGGTGGCATTGGTTGTATCGGCTCAAAAGGTTGAATTAATATCAAAGAAAAACAAAGGAAAAAATGTATGTATGTATGTATCTTCACGCCAGGTCCCTAACGGGGTAGGCAGAGAGTGTAGAGCGCCAGACATCCCGGTTCTGACAAACCTCTCGTGCCTCGTCTACCTTCATCATTCTCTTCATACATTCACGCCGATTCCTAAGACTTTTGACCCCACCATCAGACAGAACTCGACCTATTTGGTCATGGTAGGTCAGCCTTGGTCTCCCTGGGCCTCTGCAACCATCCACATTCGCATTGTATATCTGTTTAGTCATTCGCTCATTCAGCTCATAATTATAATAACATGTTGATAAAAAAAGTTATGCAATAGCTTAACCGCGGCAGTCGCCGAGTGCACAACGTCTTTTTCTGTCGTTTTGTTTTATTTCTGGTATATTTTTGACGATCCGGTTAGTCCAGCGGTGTGAGATGACCGTTTGATTCGAAGGGTCGCGGGTTCGATCCTCGCACCGGGACAAATATTTGTATGGCCTACAGATATCTGTTTCGGGTCTGGGTGTTTGTGTATGTGTTGTATGTGTACAACGGCACCCACGACGCAGGTTTATACCTACTGTGGGGCTGTGAGTGTAAGCGTATTTTATTTATTTTATATTGGATTGTAACGCTGAAGAAGTATAACTTCTTGTTTTTATATTATTTCGCATTAACACATGCTTGTGAAATATATTTTATTTTTAAAGAAAAATGGAAAGAAAAATTTATTTTCAGGCGAGACTCGAACTCGCGACCTACTGGGAATCTAGTCCAGCCGCTCTTCCAATTGAGCTACTGAAGCCCTGCCCGATTTGTCAAATCTTTCAATAAACTGAAAAGTCTATTATATCGGTTGCCTAACTAGCATAGTTGGTAATAGATGGCGCTGCTGCTACCATAAAGCAATGCAATAGATGTGAAGGAAAGATTTGACAAATCGGGCAGGGCTTCAGTAGCTCAATTGGAAGAGCGGCTGGACTAGATTCCCAGTAGGTCGCGAGTTCGAGCCTCGCCTGAAGTCAAATTTTTCTTTCCATTTTTCTTTAAAAATAAAGTATAACTTCTTATCTTTAGATATTTATTGGTAATTTATCAGTAAAAATATTTATTTTGAATATTGGGGGCCATCCGTAATATACGTCACGCTAAAATGAGCCTTTTCTGGCCCCCTCCTCTCCTATTGTCACGCTGTGTCACACTATCTATGACATCGCCCGTCCCCCCGTGTCACATTTTGTCACGCACAGCGAGACCCTTGTATGCGAACTTATTTTATTGACTTCCCCTTAATGGTAAAAGTGGTTTTATTTATTTCATATAGCTGTGCTCGCGACTTCGCCCGCGTGATAATTTATTATTGTTCAGTCTCTACCCGGACGAAGTCGTGGGCGCAGCTAGTATAAAAGTAGCCTATGTTACTCCTTATTACATCAGTTATCTGCCAGTGAAAGTCCCGTCAAAATCGGTCCAGCCGTTCCCAAGATTACCCCCCCCCCCCCCCCCTCAACAGACAGACAGACAAAAATTGAAAAAAATGTTATTTGGCTAAATGTACCGTGTCTACATATAGTTAGTAAAAAGCGGTTATTTGTATATTACAAACAGACACTCCAAATGTATTTATTTGTATGTATAGATAAAATTTTCGACATACCCATTTCTTTCGCAGGTGGTTCTATCCTAGCGTCGATCGGATCCTTTCAGCAGATGTGGATATCATCGCAGGAGTATGACGAAGGTGGCAAGGGACAGTTGGAAAGGAAATGCCCTTAACCTAATTAAAGTTGGACTGTACGAAGCGGTGAACAAAATGTGCTAGCCAATATGAATACGTTTAAAGAAAAAATGGAAGGAAAATTATTTCAAGCAAGATTTGAATCAATATACTCAAACGTCACTTAAATCTAAGTGGGACTTAAAAGTCTTCTCTGTTTATATAACACGTTCAAACGATAGAAATAGCGCAAAGGAGATGTTGCGAGCTCGGCCCTGGTTCGTACACGTCCTCAAAAAATGGGTAAATTAAAGAAGAATCCAAAAAAAATACAATTAATTTATTCAAGAATGTATTTTAGAGTTACAACCACATTTAATTCAAACGATTTTATCATTTTCAACTATGTTAAACATAGCGACGATACAGCCGACACTTGGGATCAATCGATTTTGGTAGTATTTAGAAAATATTACTTTTTTCTCCAAGTTCTATAATCAAAATACAATTAAAAAAATGAAAATGTCAAAATGACATCGCCCGCCATATTCGCCATGTTAGTTTTGAGTTGCAATTCTAACTGCAAATTATGTTTTGTAACTGCAAATAAAGCTAAATAAGTGAAAATATGCAGTAAAAAACGTTTTATATTGATTTTGCCTGTTTAATGATATTGTGTACAATACATGGCCGGAGGTCCATACATTTTTGCAACATCTCCTTTGAGGGTTGCTTAAAATTGAGTGACGTTTCGACCATTAGCCGCTTAACTTAATAACTTACCTAAGTCGCACGTCCGATCATCGATTTCTGTTTCCCTTTTGATTTTAACCACATTTTAACCATCCCTGGGGCCGGTGTCCATCCAATTAAAATAGTCTATATGTATATAAGTCTGTTTTACTACATGAAAGAAATAAACCTTGTGTTGCTGAAAAGAAGATTTATTGTTAGTTTTTTTTTATACAGAGACTATTTTATTTAGGTAATATAATACAATATGAACTCAAACCTGAAAAGAAGAAACGACAATGAAAGTTTATTCTTTCACTTTTAAAACATAAAATAATATAATATTAAAATTTTCATTGATTATGCAATTGTCAATCAACTCGTATTTAAATCTGTCATCTGACATTCTGAATTCGTTTCTTCTTTAAAATCAGACAATTAAAAAGTTAAAAACTATAACCAAACTTCATGGTAAATAAACACACAGAGTGCGAAGAAAGAAATAGTATTTCTTTACATGTATATGCCTACAAATGCCTTGAACAAATTCTGACCAATACCTAAAGTACGGTATAGTATAGATACGTTAAGTTAGATGTGGGCCTTCGGTAGCTTAGTGGTAAAGCGGCTGGACTGGTTACCCTTTTTTTTATTCAAAATTTTAAAAAAGTATTTAAAAGTGATAACTGCAGCCTAAATACACTCACACAAAGACCAATGTCAAAATGCAGATGCGTTACCACTCCTGAGGCCTAAGGTTACGCCTCTGGTCAGGCGGCACCTGACCGGAACACGATAGTGCTGAACACTACCATTTAGCGGCAAGTATATTAGGTAATGCGGTGGTACCTACGCCCGCGAGCTCCGTCACAGGAGCTCTACCACCAGTATCCTGAGGTTGCAGGTTGCTTGCGCGCAGACTTTTTCTTTCCATTTTTTCTTTAATTTCGAAATAACGAGTAATTATGTAAAATATTAACACTTCCAGTTTCTTATTATACGCTACGCGTATAGTAATGGTTTAAGTGTTTTTATATTATTTCGCATTAACACATGCTTGTGAAATATATTTTATTTTAAAGAAAAATGGAAAGAAAAATTTGTCTTCAGGCGAGACTCTGAACTCGCGGCCTACTGGGAATCTAGTCCAGCCGCTCTTCCAATTGAGCTACTGAAGTCATCACATTTATTGCCTTGCTTTATGGTAGCAGAAAGCTGCTACCATAAAGCAAGGCAATAAATGTGGAAACAGACAGACAGAGCAGAAAGCTGCGACCATAAAGCAAGGCAATAAATGTGGAAACAGACAGACAGAGCAGAAAGCTGCTACCATAAAGCAAGGCAATAAATGTGGAAACAGACAGACAGAGCAGAAAGCTGCTACCATAAAGCAAGGCAATAAATGTGGAAACAGACAGACAGAGCAGAAAGCTGCTACCATAAAGCAAGGCAATAAATGTGGAAACAGACAGACAGAGCAGAAAGCTGCTACCATAAAGCAAGGCAATAAATGTGGAAACAGACAGACAGAGCAGAAAGCTGCTACCATAAAGCAAGGCAATAAATGTGGAAACAGACAGACAGAGCAGAAAGCTGCTACCATAAAGCAAGGCAATAAATGTGGAAACAGACAGACAGAGCAGAAAGCTGCTACCATAAAGCAAGGCAATAAATGTGGAAACAGACAAACAGAGCAGAAAGCTGCTACCATAAAGCAAGGCAATAAATGTGGAAACAGACAGACAGAGCAGAAAGCTGCTACCATAAAGCAAGGCAATAAATGTGGAAACAGACAGACAGAGCAGAAAGCTGCTACCATAAAGCAAGGCAATAAATGTGGAAACAGACAGACAGAGCAGAAAGCTGCTACCATAAAGCAAGGCAATAAATGTGAAGGAAAGATTTGACAAATCGGGCAGGACTTCAGTAGTTCAATTGGAAGAGCGGCTGGACTAGATTCCCAGTAGGCCGCGAGTTCGAGTCTCGCCTGAAGTCAAATTTTTCTTTCCATTTTTCTTTAAAATGAAATGCTATAAGTGTCAATATTATGAATACTTTTGTAAAGTGAAGTAATTTTTACTATGAAATGTAATATAGTATTGTGATTGTGTGGATTGTATGATTAGTATGACTGAAATATAGTTTTTTAAGTTACCAACATGCTTTTATTTTCAATAACTTGTCCTTAGTAAGTTGAAAGCGAAGATTATGGCTATTATGTGGGGTGCGCAATATCGTCATCAATTTCGATAACGTCCACTGCTGGTCAAAAACCTTCCCAAGGATACTCACTACAAAAATCGTCTATTACTACGAAACTCACACCTTGACTTATACATTGATTTGTACAAAAAAAGTTAGAAAAAGGTACAAGGTAAAACGGATTAGAAATATTATCTAGGGAACCTAAAGAACATTTTCTGTTATGTAAAATATTTTTAAATCACCGGAATAAAAATCGTCTTTCCTAACAACAGTAGAAGCGCTCCATACTAAAGTTCAATTTCAAACTTTTTATTCCGGAGAGTTAAAAATATTTTAAGTATCAGGAAATGTTGTTTAGGTTCTCTGCAAAATATTTCCATGCTGTTTTACCGTGTACCTTTTTTTTTCATTTTTCTGTACAAATCTTGCCATGATCCTTTAAATAAATATCTGGGCGACAGGCATATGACCATTTGGTCTTGCACTTTGACACAGGGGCAAGCCTGCATATGGCTACTCCCCTCCGGTCCGCCGCGGCCGGTGGCCCGTGTTGCTCTATACCTATACACAGTGGCGTAGCCAAGTGGGCAAGGGCCCCGGTGCATAGAAAAAGAATCGGGCCCTCACCCCCTTTTTCACGTAGCTTGAACTTTTATTGCCCTTCAAAATTATAGATAGGAATAATAATGGGACAGAGGATACAGTGGGTTGAACTTATCATTAGTAGGCTAAATCCATACGTCATCTCTATGACGGGTAGAATCGAAATGAGAGCAGATATTAAGTAGAGCGAATAAAAACTTCAATGAATAGTTTACGGACGAAAGGATCATGGCAAGATTTGTACAGAAAAAATTTAAAAAAGGTACACGGTAAAACAGCATGGAAATATTATCCAGTGAACCTAAACATTTCCTGATACTTAAAATATTTTTAACTCTCCGGAATAAAGTTTGAAATTTAACTTTAGTTTGTAGTGCTTCTACTGTTGTTAGGCAAGATTTTAATTCCGGTGATTAAAAATAAAAATATTTTACATAACAAAATGTTCTTTAGATACCCTAGATAATATTTCTAATCCGTTTTACCTTGTACCTTTTTCTAACTTTTTTTGTACAAATTAATGTATGAAACTTGCCATGATTCTTTTCGAATTGATCTCACGACCGTCAAGCACGTGAGCTTATCGCTGATGCAATATGTGCGTAGTTGCGTACTCACTATTCAGTTCAACTCTGTTAAATTACTAAATAACAGTATCAAACAGCACATGCTTGTCGAGGAAGTTCGGCGAATGTGTTGAGTCTTGAATAGGGAGTTCTCTTGTTGATGTTATGTTCACCTAAAATCATTGAATAAAAAAAAATCTTGTGAACAGCGTCGAGGTTTCCTAGCTTCAGGAGCTGGCGAGATGGCGGACTTTTTTTTTTATGTTATGGAAGTGGCAAACAAGCATGCAGGTTACATTGATGTTAAGTGATGACTGCAGCCTATAGACACCCACACAAAGACCAAGGTCAAAATGCAGATGCGTTGCCACTCTTGAGGCCTAAGGTGTTATGCCTCTGTGCCGGAAATTACAGGGCCGGACATTACCACCTGACCGGAACACGATAGTGCTGAACACTACCATTTAGCGGCAAGTATATTAGGTAATGAGGTGGTGCCTACGCCCGCGAGCTCCGTCGCTGGAGCTCTACCACCAGTAATCTGCTCCTTTCAAAGCTTACGTTAATAGGCAAAGGCCCCTCCGAGGTCCGGGGCCCTGGTGAACTGCACCACCGGGCCCTACGATAGCTACGCCACTGCCTATACATGATACGATTACTTTTAAATTTTAACATCGCGGTCGAAACGATGGGTCCATGGTCGTCTGATGCGAAAAACGACTTTCAGCTGGCAGCGAGAATCACATAAGTATTTAAGTAAAAAGAGTTCAGCAAGGAATAAAACATCATTAATAAAACATAATTTATTTAAATCTAACTTATATTAACTTAAATAAACCATACAACTTCATACATAGCGAAACACATACACGATTACCTGGCAAACTAAGGACGAGATTCACAAACCGCACTACGACTTTACTTTCAAGCAAGCGCAAAGCAGTACGCTTCGAACTGTCAAATCCCATACTGTACTGACAGTTCTAAGCATACTTTTCTCAAAGTAAAGTCGTAGTGCAGTCTGTGAATCTCACATTAAATCTTTATCAAGAATAATTATTTATGACAATGGAGATCTTTACACTATTCCAAGAGATATCATTCTCAAGAAATTACATGATTCCTATTTAAATTGTTTAGACATACATTTTTAGGTCACACACCAGTTATAGAACGTTGTTATACATTATGTAACATGATAACATTTTGTTAAGTGTAACATTTTTGTGGAAAATGTTACATGTTATGTTAGAAATGCTCCCAAAACAGTTGGGTACCGACCGCCCAACCCTAAGGGTGAACCAATTGAAGCGGAGCTGCGTGGAGCTGAGATTTACAAAAATTGACCAATGACATTGCCCAAATCACACATCTCATCTCCGCTCCGCTTCTGTGGGAACAGTATTAGATGAGTTGAGAAGAATTATATAAGGTTGGGGAAAAAAAATCTTCGCATTTTTGAAGATTTTTTTTGTTTATTTAAATTTAACTAAAGTATGTATGTACCATTTTGTTCGATAACCTTTTGCCATCTTGTAGGTAGGGACATGATCCCATTGCTATAAAAATTTTGGGACTTCTCATCAAAATACCGCGACAAGTGGATTTGGCAGTCCTCTCGTGATGTTAACCTAACATTGCATAAAGAATTCTGAAGAGACCGAAACAGGTGGAAATCTGAAGGTGCAAGGTCAGGACTATACGGCGGATGCATTAACACCTCCCAGCCAAACGATCGATAGTCCTGCCTGGTGGTAATAGCTCATAATGAATAATGCCCTTCCAATCCCACCACACACACAACATCACCTTATTGCGAGTTAACCCGGGTTTCGCCACAGTCTGTGAAGCCTGACCGGCCTTTGACCACGACCTTTTTCGCACGTTCTTGTCGTACTTGATCCACTTTTCATCACCAGTTATCAGCTTCTTCAAAAATAATTCGGTTTCATTACGCCGTAATAAAGAATCACAAATGAGTACACGGTTCATTAGGTTTCTTTCAGTGAGCTCGTGAGGTACCCAAATATCGAGCTTTTTTTTGTACTCAGCTTTTTTTAAATGCGCCAAAACTGTTTTGTGATCAATTCTCAGTTCTTCTCTCAGCTACGTCGTAACTACTGATATGTCGATCTTGCTCCACTTTTTCAAAAATGGCATCCATTTTATCCGTAATAGGGCGACCAGAGCGAGGTGCATCTTTGACATCAAAATTTCCGGATTGAAAACGCTTAAACCAAATTTGTGCTACTCCACAGACACTGCACTAGGTCCATAAACATCGCAATTTTTTTTCGCGGCTTGCGTTGCATTTTTACCTTTTTTGTAGTAAAATTTTAAAATGTATCGAATTTCTTCATTAGATTCACTCATCATGACAGTACGAAAAACAAATGAAAATCACACATTTGCCTAATTCGAATTTGGAATTATGTTCTTTAAAGTTTTTACTTTCAATGATACCAAAACCAGCCAGATACAAATACTACAGCCAAAGAGATTTTATTACAAGTTCATACATACTATAATGCGAAAAGACTTTTTCCCCAACCTATTATGATGCAAAATGTTTTAATGGGCGGTATGAAACTGACAAGATAACGTCCCAAACGAAAGCATTTGAGTTAGGCGGTCGGCCCCCTGGTGTTCTAAATGGTGTTATACAACAAGAGTTCTAATTTGTTATGCTCGTTTGCTTGCCACGAGCGTGCAAGCGAGAGCGCGGAACAAGCGACAGAGAGGCACGATCGGCCTAAGCGTCCGGCTTGTGACGCATGTTTTATGTTATTACTACGTAAATTATTGTCCGTAAACCGACTTACAGAAAATCTTTTTTTTTTCTTCGTCTAAGGCAGTGATTCCCAAAGTGGTCTATATCGACCCCTGGGGGGTCTATGTCAAACTGAAAGGAATCAGCGAAAAAAAAAATTTGGGGGTCCATGAAATGAAAATGGGGGTCCACGATAATGGATCTCCACATACACTGATAGTACCAATTTACTTACATCATACCAGTGATTCCCAAAGTGGTCCATGGGAGACTCGATGGAGACCCCCATCGAGTCTACGTCATACGTAGGTATGAACAAAAATTGAAAATATGGGAATGTGATTTAAATGCAGCAAGGACGGGGGGTCCACAGAAACCAGAAAAAATTGTAAAGGGTCTACTAGAAAAAATAGTTTGGGAACCTCTGGTCTAAGGCATCCCGACCAAAAATCTTACTTGACGACCCGGTTAGTCCTGCGAGTTCGATCCCCGCACCGGGACAAATATTTGTATGGCCTACAGATATTTGTTTCGGGTCTGGGTGTTTGTGTATGTGTTGTATGGGTACAACGGCACCCACGACACAGGTTATTAACCTACTGTGGGGCTGTGAGTGTAAGCGTATTTTATTTATTACAAATGCCAAAAAACAACGCAAATGTTTTTCTTAAAAAAAAAAACGTGTGCACTTCACACGGTAGCAGTGAAACCTTCAAAAACATTTCATAAGGGACACTATTTTTAAAAGAGCCGACTGAGTTTTTTCCGGCAAGTTTTTCTCAGATCATATTGGCCTTTGGAACTTTGCCGGTGAATGACAAATAATGACTCTTTTTCTTTTCTTTTTACTCTTTGTTATCAGTTTGTAAAGGGGAAAAGAGACATTCTACTGATATACTTTTTACATTAGTTTATGACATTTAGTTTTATCTTAGTGATATTCTTGACTTTACATATATTTTTTATCTTGTTTGACATGTATATCAATTGTTATTCGCTTTAATTTATTTTGTTTGTTTTTGACGTGTCATAAGAGGTGCCTGTCACCCTAAATGAATAAATGAGTTTCTGATTCTGATTCTGATTCTGACTAACTACTATAATCAGTGCCGGATAAAGCCGGTGCGGGGTAGTGTTGATAAACCTCGAAAAATAGTCGATAGTGCGATTATACTATCGAAACTATCGACCCTTGACGATGCTATCGATACTATTGAAATGTATACTATCGATAGTAAAGATAGTGTTCATCTTTGGCAATAGTATTGCTTATTTTTAACTATCGATACTATCGATAGTATTGCAGCATGTCGATAATTTCGATAGTCCTATCGATAGTGTGACTATTTTTCGAGGTCACGATAGTTTACAATACTATCGATAGACTATTACTATTGCAACAACACTAGTGCGGGGCCCGTAGCAAATGTGACCATGGGGCCCTAGAGTTACATTGCCTACTGATATTTAGGATGTAAATAAAACAGAACATTTACGAAAAGGAATCGAAAACAATATTAGGGGATTCCCCCTGTAAGTATTGTGGTGTTGCCGACTTGCAACATAATAATCTATACAAATAAATAAAATTGGAGTGTCTGTTTGTAATATAAAAATAACCGCTTTTTACTAAATGCATATGTATGTATACACGGTACATATTTTTTTTTTTTATAGTTTTAAAAGTGGCAAACAAGCATACAGTTCACATTGATGTTAAGTGATGACTGCAGCCACCCACACAATGACCAGAGGTAAAAATGCAGATGCGTTACCACTCCTGAGGCCTAAGGTGTTATGCCTCTGTGCCGGAAATTACAGGGCCGTACATTACCACCTGACCGGAACACGATAGTGCTGAACACTACCATTTAGCGGCAAGTATATTAGGTAATGCGGTGGTGCCTACGCCCGCGAGCTCCGTCACTGGAGCTCTACCACCAGTAAAAAACATATACCAAAACAACATTTTTTACAATTTTTGTCTGTCTGTCTGTCTGTTTGTTCCCGCTAATCTCGAGAACGGCTGGACCGATTTTGACGGGAGTTTCACTGGCAGATAGCTTATGTAATAAGGAGTAACTTAGGCTACTTTTATACTAGCTGCGCCCACGACTTCGTCCGGGTAGATACTGAACAATCATAAATTCTCACGCGGACGGAGTCGCGATCACAGCTAGTATACCTGTATAATTACAGTGTGGCCAACGCTCACTTTGAGAATAGCTTTTTTTGGGCACAGGCGCGGGGCCCGTAGCATTTGCTACCTGTATGGCTAATCCGGCACTGACTATAATGCTTTCTATCTCATTTTCTCCCACGTCAAATCTTATGATATTATGTGTCTGTCTCTATTTACTGTTGCTTTTTCGTTTCATACACTTTCAAATCGCAACGATTCTAACACCCATATTCTAAGTCGTAATCTCGACCTTAACTAAACCTTCCTCAATGGAATTGGTATTCTTAGTTGTAACTAATAACATCAACTCGACATTTTGGGGAATCTTGAAAGGGGCGTATGGTGCTCATATTTTATGTCATTTTCTTGGTGTATTTTTAAGTTATATTGAATAAAATTGGTGGCATTTTGTTTGATATAGGTTTATTACAGTGCCCGTGTATAGTGAAATAGAATAACAGTGCGAAAACACGACCTTTCAGGTTACGTCCAAAACTTCATTGTAAATGTTCTGGTAAAGTAGCCATCGCTTTACTCGAATAACTTGATTGTAACTCACTTGACTGACATATTATACTTGATAACTTATATACTTGATACTTACATATTATACTTGATGACTATAATAAACTAACTTTTACGCTGCTTTAATAAATATGAAATATCGTTTTACTTGACACTGGCAATATGCGTAATAGCGATGCCATAATAACAAAAAAAAAAAAACTCGACATTCTGCCTCCGTTTGAGGTAAGAAAGCATTTCCATTTTTCTTTAAAAATAAAATATATTTCACGAGCATGTGTTAATGCGAAATAATATAAAAAAACAAGAAAGCAATTGTCAAACAGTACGTCACGTCCAGAGGCGGCTCTTGACGTTTTTAAGTGGAGGTTCATAAAAAAAGGTTTTCGTGTCGAAACTGTCTGGAAGTATAAAAATCAATTGCTGTTCGTTAGTCTCGCTAAAACTCGAGAACGGCTGGACCGATTTAGCTAATTTTGGTTTTGAATATTTTTTTAATAAACGTCCAGGGAAGGTTTAAAAGGTGAGAAAATATGGAGATATTGAAGGGAAATAGTTAAAACCACAATTTCGTTTTCCCATACAAATAGTCCGTATCTATCAAACCTTTGACACGTTATTTTATTCTGAGGCAATACGAAGTCAGCTAGTTTTTCTATAAAAATAGATTCTCAAGACTTTGTGAATTATCTATATGATAATCCGTACACGTGAGTTACTGTCAAAATACAACTAAGAATATGTATTTCGAGGCGTCCTCATAAAGTGTCCTCAGCTGAGTGTGAGTCAAGGAATGTTTCGAATGACGTCTTACCACCTTATTCATAAACGTATTTTAACTAAAGTGTAGCTAATCTGTCCTTTGTCTTTTTCTATCCTGCACATTTGACAATGCAACTGACAAGGAGAAAGCATTCTATAGCTAAAACGTACCTAATGTACGTTTATGAATTAGGGGATTAGACAATGGGTGTAAAAGTTTCACTTCAAAAAATCGAGCACAATATCATACAATTCACTCAGTCCCAACGGCACATCTTAACAAGCCGTGACGCCGTGCTCGTCCTCTATATGCTTCTTGAATACGATCCTGGAGCCGGACTCGAACCCGCACGCGCCGCACACTAAGATATCCGCCGCCTCCACCTCTGCGCTGTCGAGAAATACTCGATCTGAAAAAAAAAAAGAAAATTTTATAATTATGTAATGGTGTCGGGCCGTGACGACCCTACCAATGCCCAATGGAGAAGAATTCTTCCAATCATCAGTCAGCCGAATCCTTGGAGAAGACTTTTGTCCAGCAGTGGGCGTATTCGCCGGTTACGCCGGGAACATAACCAAACTCCACTTCTTTAACATTTCATGATATAAAATAAAGCAAAAGTTCCACGTTGAGCCCGTACCTTGTACACTATAACAAAAGAAAGAGAAAATACCCTTTATTCCCATCGGCCCCGTCTGAGACCGCCACCGGGGTGGCCGTTGGGAATAAATAGTACCAACGGCCACCCCGGTGGCCGTTAGTTTCATTTGCACCCTTCGTAGTTATACTGCAATGGTTTATTCGCATTTCGCATCGGACGTTAGGTACCAATCGTAAAAAATTGGCTTAGGTGACAATATTTCAATTTGACAATTTGTGTCAAAAATAAATCCAAGATGGCGGCTGCATGGAGTTGTCATCTTTTTCGTCATGGGTGTCGTTTTCATGGTTCATGGGGGTGTCGAATCCGATAGTGGTGTCAAAATGTAAATCCAAGATGGCGGCTGCATGGAGTTGTCATCTTTTTCGTCATGGGTGTCGTTTTCATGGTTCATGAGGGTGTTAAATCCGATAGTGGTGTATGTGCGATATGTAAATCCAAGATGGCGGCTGCATTAAAAAAGTTTAATATTGGTAAATCATTTTGGAATGTTTTCATAATTTTCTAATGATTATAAAAACAATTTTCTTACCTGAATTATTTAAAGAATATTTTAAATTTAATATTTCTTTCTAGGGTATATTAGCAGATACTCTTACAATAATTTACGTGAAGTATAAATATTTCACTAATTTTACGAACCGGGTCGTGACGCGATATAGATATTGGGTAAAAACACTTTTTACCTTTATTCCTATATATTATTATTAGGGAAATGAGTGTTACACGCGAGTGTTTTTAAAGAGTATAAATATGTTATAACAAATAAGTACTAAAATTTCAAGTGTTTCGTCATTCGCCTACTCCTAATCATATTATAAATATATACGTTTTTTTTTTTCATTCTTATATATATTGACTCATCTCAATGTAGAGGAAACCTCTAGGCCCCCCGAAGTTGGTTACGCCTAATATAAACTTTTTACATGCCTATGTCATATTTTCTTTTTAAATTCATAAAACAAATTTAATTTGAATGCGTATTCCGAACGTTCTTCCCTCTCGCCCCGCATCCTTTCCCCTCCCTCTCTCTCGCCCTTTTTTTTCAATAAAAAATGGACGGTTCACGCGTACTCTCCGCAAAAAGAAATTAATTTAATAAACCAAAAGTGCAGTGCAGTGACTGACTGTGTTTTGTAATGTGTGTGTGAAATCCAAAGAAAACTCAAATATAAAAGTTAACACCTGGAGAAGACACGGGGGCCCCCTTCAAGAACCAGTGACCTACGTAAGAAAGATGCCGACTATCCAGGTACATTTCTACCCTTAATTCCCCGGCTGCTCCAGTGTCTGGTTTGTTATTTTGTTTGTTTATTCGTTTTATGACATTTCTATATGGAACAGTTCTTAAGTAGTAAATAACAATTTGCATAGTCACAGTTTTTTGCACCAATATAACAAAATATTATTACAAAATTTAAATATTTTTTAATAGCTACAATCATTTACATTTTGACACGACTATCGAATTCAACATCCTCATCAACCAAGAAAACGACATCCGTGACGAAAAAGTTGTCAACTCCATGCAGCCGCCATCTTGGATTTACATTTTGACACCACTATCGAATTCAACACCCTCAAGAACCATGAAAACGACACCCATGACGAAAAAGTTGTCAACTCCATGCAGCCACCATCTTGGATTTACATTTTGACACCACTATCGAATTCAACACCCTCAAGAACCATGAAAACGACACCCATGACGAAAAAGTTGTCAACTCCATGCAGCCGCCATCTTGGATTAACATTTTGACACCACTATCGAATTCAACACCCTCAAGAACCATGAAAACGACACCCATGACGAAAAAGTTGTCAACTCCATGCAGCCACCATCTTGGATTTACATTTTGACACCACTATCGAATTCAACACCCTCAAGGACCATGAAAACTACACCCATAACGAAAAAGTAGTCAACTCCATGCAGCCGCCATCTTGGATTAACATTTTGACACCACTATCGGATTCGACACCCCCATGAACCATGAAAACGACACCCATGACGAAAAAGTTGACAACTCCATGCAGCCGCCATCTTGGATTTACATTTTGACACAAATTGTCAAATTGAAAAATTGTCACCTAAGTCAATTTTTTACGATTGGTGCCTAACGTCTTAAATGAGAAATGCGAATAAACCATTGCAGTATAACTACGAAGGGGGCAAATGAATAAATAGGTGTTCACTATTTTGGCACTATTTATTCCCAACGGCCACCCCGGTGGCCGTCTCAGAGGGGGCCGATGGGAATAAAGGGAAAATACGTGGAATCCTGGAAAAATACTCAAAAAATTGTTTGTTTTGTCAACTAAACGTTGTTTTTTTTGTGGGAATTATTTATTTTATGTATATTTTGTATGACAACAACATGTCACCATATTGCTACTATGATATTCTTGTTCTTGAAATATACTTACGACAATTAATTGAAGGTATAATTAACGAAGCGCGCATGGCCCAGCGGCTGGTGTAGATCGTAAGCGATCTGCTCGGTTAAGAACTACGGGCGCGGTCGGGTAGTGTGATGGGTGACCGCTAGTGGCAAATTAAATGCGCGTTTCCGTGCTTCGGAGGGCACGTTAAGCTGTCGGTCCCGGTTGCTATCGATGGATAGCAGTCGTTAAACCTTGTCGGAGGCCTTATGGGCTGTTTGAAAACATCCGACAGTGGGTTGGCCACTAACCCACCCACCTCCACCAATCCGCATTGGAGCAGCGTGGTGGAGTAAGCTCCAGGCCTCCCAAAAAGGGGAGAGACTCGTGCCCAGCAGTGGGACGTATAATGGGTTGCCATTATTATATTATTATAATAAACGAACCCGTATCTCCACTAACCCGCATTGGACAAGCGTGGTGCTAAGCTCCAGGCCTCCCAAAAAGGGGAGAGACTCATGCCCAGCAGTGGGACGTATAATGGGTTGCCATTATTGTTATAATAAACGATTTGAATAGCTTAAAATGATTTAGTTATTTATGCTTTTTCTCTCAATATAGTGTACAAGGTCAAGTTACATATTGGAACGTCCCATTTTACTCACTACAGCACTGCTGTATAAAGAGACGGAGATAGTTTCTCGTCTCGAAGATACGATTATCGAAGGAATATAAAACATTCTTCTTCGTCTAAACACTCGCTCTTCTCGCTCGTTGCCATGGGCGATAATCGCCTCGCAACGGAATATTTTTTTTTTTTTAATGTAACCGAACTGGCAAACAAGCATGCAGATCACATTGATGTTAAGTGATGACTGCAGCCTATAGACACCCACACAAAGACCAAGGTCAAAATGCAGATGCGTTACCACTCCTGAAGCCTAAGGTATTACGCCTCTGTGCCGGAAATTACAGGGCCGTACATTACCACCTGACCGGAACACGACAGTGCTAAACTGTGTGCACTACCATTTAGCGGCAAGTATATTAGGTAATGTGTATTATTGTGTCCGTGTAAACAGAATTTCAAAGATGACATATCTCGCACTGAAATCGGTTCAATGAACTTGAAAATATGTCATACGAGATCGTGTTTAGACAAGCCGAGATTCTCTTGCAAGAATCTGCTTACGATAATTTCGTCGTGTAAACAAACATAGGCAATTATCGCCTGGCGATGTTCCTGGCGAATCTCGTATGACATAATCGTACGCGAGATTTTAGTTCTTGCCTGTGTGTTTACTGGTGGTAGAGCTCCAGTGACGGAGCTCGCGGGCGTAGGCACCACCGCATTACCTAATATACTTGCCGCTAAATGGTAGTGTTCAGCACTATCGTGTTCTGGTCAGGTGGTAATGTACGGCCCTGTAATTTCCGGCACAGAGGCATAACACCTAATGCCTCAGGGGTGGCAGCGCATCTGCATTTTGACCTCTGGTCATTGTGTGGGTGTCTATAGGCTGCAGTCTTCACTTAACATGAATGTGAACTGCAAGCTTGTTTGCCACTTTTATTACATAAAAAAAAAAAAAACATTTTGACACGATTATGTTATGGCGATTATTGCTCGTGACAGTAGCGTACGATTTTCTCGAACCAAACGTACGAGAAACTCTCTCCATCTAAATGGATCTTTGATCTCGGTCTAAATCGGTACAGCCAAAAAAAAGTATACTCAGACTCACTTGAACTTTCTTGTTTCTCAGGTTGGAATGACGCGTGTTTGTCGTGCACATGCCTCAGCAACTGTAATTATACTTGGTTATAATTGACTAGCGTTTGACCGCAACTTGACCGAATTGTTATTTTGGGCTACATTTTTTTTTTTTTTTTTTTTTTTTTTTTATTACTCAACTCTAATTTAGTGAGTGGATTTTACTAAGACTAAGCATACATACTTTAAAAGAATAAGAATTCGTGTTGATAAAATATCGATATTTAAATGATCTCCTAACAAATTAAACACGTATTTCCAAAGTCACTTATAAACCTGAAAAATTGCGTGAATGGAGCGTTGGGTAAGCTGCTAGAATCGAAACATCTCAGCCAGCGGGCTCGACTAGCCGTACATAATGCTGTACTTACTCCAACGCTTTTATATGGAAGCGAGAGCTGGGTATGCAGGAAAGAGCATGAAAGTAAGTTGAACGCGGTCGAGATGAGATCATTGCGCAAGATCTGCGGTGTATCACTCACCGATCGCGTTCGTAATGAAGATGTAAGAAAGAGACTTTGTGTGAATGATAGTATCGGTGTAAAAATGAAAAAAGGCATGCTCCGATGGTTCGGGCATATAGAAAGAATGTCGAATGAGCGAATGACTAAACAGATATACAATGCGAATGTGGATGGTTGCAGAGGCCCAGGAAGACCAAGGCTGACCTACCATGACCAAATAGGTCGAGTTCTGTCTGATGGTGGGGTCAAAAGTCTTAGGAATCGGCGTGCATGTATGAAGAGAATGATGAAGGTAGACGAGGCACGAGAGGTTTGTCAGAACCGGGATGTCTGGCGCTCTACACTCTCTGCCTACCCCGTTAGGGACCTGGCGTGAAGATACATACATACATACATACTTATAAACCTATAGGTTCATGAGTTATTTATTTATACATACAACATGTAACGGGAATAACGCACACTATCTCACACCTCGATTAGAAAATCGAGTTACAAACACAATACATGAACTGAAATTACATGTTTATGTTCGATTAACAGCAAATATGATTGCAGGACATTTATTATTAACTTTATTAAGTAATACAGGAAATAATATATCAAATTATTTATTAATATTTTTAATTTGTGTTCAAATTATATTATTAATTTTAGAATCTGCTGTTGCAGTAATTCAATCTTATGTGATTTCAATCTTAAGAACTTTATATGTATTTAATATTTTTTATTTAAGAAATAAGTTGTCCTCAATTTATTTATTTATTTATTTAATCTTTAATGCACATATTACAAAATGTTTACATAAGGTGGACTTAATGCCATAAGGCATTCTCTGCCAGTCAACCTTAGGGTTGTAAAAGAGAACATCGAAAAGTTGCAGAGAGAGGAAAAAAAAAATCAAACCAAAGTAACAGGTATATATATATATATATACTGGATGACTTTTTTTACCGTCTTGAAAAAAATAGGGCGTGATAAGCAAATGAAATAAAAGCCTATGGCATAGTTATATATATTATTTTTTTATATTTTCTAACTTCATCTGAAATTAAAATTTCATTAAACATTTCTATTCATTATTCTATTTTTAATTTTAGAACACTGAATTTCAACAAACAAACGCCGGCAACTTGACACGATCCTGTTTTTGCAAGTTTTGTAGGTTTTGTAGGAATAATGAATAGAAATGTTTAATGAAATTTTAATTTCAGATGAAGTTAGAAAATATAAAAAAATAATATAAATAACTATGCCATAGGCTTTTATTTCATTTGCTTATCACGCCCTATTTTTTTCAAGACGGTAAAAAAAGTCACCCAGTATATATATAAAAATAATATACCTAATTATTATATATATATATATATATATATATATATATATATATATATACAAATAATATACCTAATTATATAATAATATACCTAAATATATAATAATATAATTACACATACATAAATATAATGATAGAATAATACATTAATAATGAACATATACACCAACTTGCTATACCAATGACTATAATAAATAATAAAACAAACAAAGTGACAAATCGACGAAAGATTTAGATACCTAACTACATTTTCATACATATGGGTTAGCCGCTGTTTTGAGCCAATGAAAATATGTCATACGAGATCGTGTTTAGACAAGCCGAGATTCTCTTGCAAGAATCTGCTTACGATAATTTCGTCGTGTAAACAAACATAGGCAATTATCGCCTGGCGATATGTCCTGGCGAATCTCGTATGACATAATCGTACGCGAGATTTTAGTTCTTGCCTGTATGTAAACATTTTGACACGATTATGTTATGGCGATTATTGCTCGTGACAGTAGCGTTACGATTTTCTCGAACCAAACGTACGAGAAACTCTCTCCATCTAAATGGCTCTTTAATCTCGGTCTAAATCGGAACAGGCAAAATTGAAATGAATTAATGAATGAATTTAGAAAGAAACGACGAAGTTTGAATTTAAATGACAGCTTACTCGGAGCCTTTTTAATGTCAAAGGGTAGTGCATTCCAAAGTTTAACTGCTGTGCAGGTAAAAGAACTTGACGCAAAACCAGTACGATGAGAAGGGATATTGAGAATAAGTCTAGCTGACGAGCGAAGATTAAGGCTGTGGGAATCACCCAGAAATTTAAATTTTTGTTTGAGATAGATGGGGGCACACGGATCGTTAAGTATAGAGTGAAGTAAACAGAGAATTCTTAAAGATCTTCTTTGGCGAATAGGCAGCCAGTTCAGTTTGGACCTGTGATTCGATATATGATCGAATTTACGAAGTCCAAAGATGAAACGGATAGAGTTATTGATGATACGATCTAATTCGTTGAGATGATATTGTGTTAGATCGGAGTAACAAACATCCGCATAATCCCAGATAGGAAAATAAGACACTGCACTAAGAGGGTTTTAGTACTTGAAGGTAGAAAGTTTTTGAATCTATAAAGAGACCGCAGCGTGGCCGTAGTATTCTTACAAATATTAGTGATTTGACAGTTCCAGTTGAGGGTGGCATCAATGTGCACACCTAAATTTTTAAACAACCTTTGTAAAAGTTATTGTTGACATATTCAAGATAAGCGGAGGAGTATTATTTAAATTTAACTTATTTATATACACAGGGCTACCTAAAATAATTGCCTGCGATTTGTTCGGATTGACTACTATACCAAATTTATTAGACCAATTAGTTAGGGCATGAAGATCATCGTTTAGAGCAGAAATGGCAAGGGCAAGATTATTGGGGTCGGCATGGCTATAAAGTTGATGATCATCCGCATACAAATGGTAAGAGCACCCAAGGTCACGTGTGACAAAATTAATAAACAAAGAAAACAATAACGGAGATAGAATTCCGCCTTGTGGCACACCAGTGGACAGATGACACCAATCAGACGAGTCCTGATCAGCGTGCACAGCCTGCTGGCGACCACGAAGATATGACGAAAACCATTCCTGCACTAGAGGCGAGGTACCGATGTTCGAAAGAATAGCGATAAGAATATCATGGTCCACAGTATTGAACGCGTTAGTAAAATCAATTAGCACAACACCGTAAGCAGAGACTTTTCCATACCTATTCTAATGTCTTCCGCAATGTTAAGCAGAGCTGTGGATGTACTGTGTCCTGATCGGAATCCAGATTGGAAAGGGGAGAGGATGTTGTTCTTGAGGATGAATTTGGATAACTGGGAATGAACGACTGCTTCGAAAATCTTAGATATAAAAGGCAGGATTGAAATGGGCCGGAACTGGTTAATTTGACTGGGTGAGGGAACTTTAGGAAGGGGAATAATAAAGGCTTTGCACCAATTTGTACGAATAGTATGCACACCCTATGCATACTTACCCTACCTCTACCTATAGCCACACATAAGACACGAACCGAAAAAAGTAAGTGATATATGATGTAGCGTAACTTGCGTACCCTTATTTAACACTCCCTAGCCTAGTAATAAGATTAATTTTTATTTTACACTATTTTATTTTTTAAATTATTATTTATAGTAAAAAGCAACGAGTTCTAATAAACTTGTTGAGACTAGCATTATATTTTGGGTAGACGTTAGTCTCTTTTTCGTTTGTATTAACTGTTCGCCAAATGGGTGACCATAATTTCCCGAATTGTCATTAATTTTGGGACAAAATATTACCTATATCAAAAATGAATGAAATCGATTCGGTTGTCGATTCTGAACTAACTAGTTTCGGGTTGTACATTCAATCCTGTTACACGTTGTATAATTACAATAAAAGGGTATTAAAATGTATGTTTTGCGCGTTAATTAAAGAGATACACTTTCACTTTCCTTTTTTTACGTAATCAACGTGGCAAATAAGCATGCAAGTCACATTGATGTTAAGTGATGTATGCAGCCTATCTACACAAAAACTAGAGGTCAAAATGTAGTTGCGTTGGCACCCCTAAGACCTCAGTTGTTATATCACCGTGATAGTTATTACGGGGCTATACATTACCATCTTACCGTAACACTACCATTCGTCAGCAGATAAGAGGTAATGCGGTGGTGCCTACGCCCTCGAGCTTCTAACTCTACCACCAGTGAATGGTTGTTTTTAGTTATGTTTTTATATAACGAATTCGTATCATGCATAGAGCAACACGGGCCACCATCCGCGGCGGATTGGAGGGGAGTAGCCATATGCAGGCTTTCCCCTCTGTCTAAGTACAAGCACAAGTGGGCCGAGATGTTTAAATGTGTGCGTGAAATTGTTTATGTATTTTGTTAAAGTCAAGGTGTGAGTTTCGTAGTAATAGACAATTTCTGTCGTGTGTCAAATTTCCCTCCGCAAAAAATGACAGACTGATTTGCATCGGTAATAAACGCTATGGCTAATCCCCTCCGGTCCGCCGGTGGCCCGTGTTGCTGTACGTCTGCATGGCATATTCTATGGTTGTTGTTTTATATTATTTCGCATTAAAACATGCTTGTGAAATATATTTTATTTTTAAAGAAAAATGGAAAGAAAATTTTCACTTCAGGCGAGACTCGAACTCGCGACCTACTGGGAATCTAGTCCAGCCGCTCTTCCAATTGAGCTACTGAAGCCCTGCCCGATTTGTCAAATCTTTCCTTCACATCTATTGCATTGCTTTATGGTAGCAGCAGCGCCATCTATTACCAACTATGCTAGTTAGGCAACCGATATAATAGACTTTTCAGTTTATTGAATATCGTAAAGAAGTCGCTTTTACCCTTAATAATTGTTTAATATTATTTTGCAACATATGCTTGTGAAATATATTTTATTTTTAAAGAAGAATGGAAAGAAAAATTTTCAACTTTTTTTTGTGTTAATGCGAAATAATATAAAACAATTATTAAGGGTAAAAGCGACTTCTTTACGATATTCAATAAACTGAAAAGTCTATTATATCGGTTGCCTAACTAGCATAGTTGGCAATAGATGGCGCTGCTGCTACCATAAAGCAATGCAATAGATGTGAAGGAAAGATTTGACAAATCGGGCAGGGCTTCAGTAGCTCAATTGGAAGAGCGGCTGGACTAGATTCCCAGTAGGTCGCGAGTTCGAGTCTCGCCTGAAGTCAAATTTTTCTTTCCATTTTTCTTTAAATATAAAATCTATAGTTGTTGTTATTGTGATTCGTGTGGAGCGGGTTACCTGCGCGTGTGCGTGTGCCCGGAAGGGGCAGTGCGCACACTGCAGGCAGGGCGCGCGCCCCCGGCCTCCGCCCGCGGCCCCCGAGCTGCCCGCGTGCGCCACACTCTGGTAACACAAATGCTTATATAAGGGGGACACACACACAATGCATCACAAAATCAATTAAAAAAAAAAACGGAAAAAGCAAGAGTTAGTGTTTTTCAAAATAGATGTACATTTGGATTAAAAAAATATGCCCAAAAGTTTGAGTGAAAATATTAAAACGAAACGATGAAACCTCAAACAAATATTTATGAAAAGATGAAGAAAATATACTCCTGATTAAGTCACATCACAAAGACCGAAAATGCTTATTATAATTGTTTGATAAATATATTACCGTACTATAAAAATATTACCTATGCTAATATGAGGCCAAAGAAATTGTTATTTTCAACCAATGAACAATTCATTTTATTTTCAAAAAAATGGTAACTAACAATGTGGTATTTGGAAAGCTGTTTAGACCAATGCCTTATCAAATTAAATACTTAAATTGCCTAAAGCATGTATACGAAATATTGAATGAAACCATATACTTAAGGGGGCCGTCCCTGAAAACGCGAGAATAGGGGTTTACGGTTTTCAAAATATTATAAAAGAAGCCGCTACACTAAGCAACACTAAAAACATCGCTCAATAAGTCTGCCAACAATAACACCGCGTTAGATTTTTGAGATCGATTATAATTTTCTAGAAAAAAAATCATAAACATTATGAAAAACATTAAAATCGACCTTTCCTATTGGTAATATTTATACTATTTGCAATTCATATTTTAAAAATATTCTTGGCTTGATCGTGCGACGAAAGTATAAAGAGTGCAATCACCGTTCGTTTTTTTTCGTATAATTGAACAGAAAAACAGTAATATTTGTCTAAATATCATATATTGTTACGCATCCCGCTGTCCATACATTTGTCTATGCAGAAATCGCTGGCCATATTTCATTTTATTTTATATATAATAGAGCACGGCCGGCAACACTCGTGTCAAAATCAAGCAGTGCCCAAGCAGTGCCAAACCAGTGTTCAAGGAGAGCGCACGTCCGTCCATCATCCGTATTTTCAATTGTTTTCTTGCAATGAGGTGGGGCGCGAGTATCAGATACAATTGCTTAGTCGTACTCTGACAATAAAAAAAATGTAATTTAAGTACGTACTAATATACGTTTTTTTCAAGTAAACTAGAATATGCGAAACCGGCTCCATTTCCGATACGCAATTTCAATACAAACGTAATTGAAAATAATGAAAAATTGTGTCGGTCGCATAGATAAGTGTTAGATCTGATCAAGTGTCTGAAAGTGCAAAAGGAACCAGGTACGGACGGTGTCTCCAACCGTACCATCTGAATTTTCTTCCCCTCATAGTCCTATTTACTACGATACATAACGCAGCTTTTAAATAATTCTGTTTCCACCCTCGGAGGAAGAGGCCACAGTTACCGGGTTTTGTAAATTCTGTAAGCCTAAAAATCAGGCCTCTTCGTGTAGGTCAACAAGTCTGCTAAATTCCCTCAATAAGATTTATGAACGTGTCATCTGCGCTCGTCTCTCTAAGTTTGAGATTCACAGCTCGCACTACGATCTTACTTTGAGCAAAGTACGCTTAGAACTGTTAAAATTCATACTTTACTGACAGTTTTAAGCATACTTTGCTCTAAGTAAAATCGTAGTGCGAGCTGTGAATATTAATTTATTCAATATTTCCGTGCGTAAGCTTAAACACTTACGGTCTTATTCATAAAAAACGCTTATAGAAGGTTTATAGCATTCATTAGTTAAAATGCTCTATAAGCCTACAGAACGTTGTTTATAATTGTTTATTCATAAACGTTCTATAAACCTTCCATAGTTAAAATTCTGCTAATAGACAAAATGTTGCCAATGCAAGAAATTCAGTTGACAAATGGATCCAGCAAGAGATCAAGCACGCCAAATTGTCTACAAATTACGTGTGAAAATGATCTTATTTCGAAAAAACGGAAAAAAAACAACGTCACAGGTGACATAAAGTCATGTTTCGAAAACCGCGCGCACTTCCTCGCTTCGTTCCAATAATCGACCGCAACTACCGTGAAATTACCGTTTTGGTGAAAGCACAAAATATTGGTGGAGATCGGAGTGGACGCAATGCGGTCGCGAACAGTGACGTTATTTATGACGTCAAACGACCGCTCGCGACGACCACGGGCCTCAGGTGGAACAATACAAAGGGCGTTACGGTCGTTGTGGTCGATTAATGGAATGCGCCCAATGTCAATTTCAACAATCAGCTGTTGAATGTCGGCCATCTTTTTTCCTTAAAGCACTGTTATAGTAGGGTTCTGGCCTCTTTAACTCTATAGTGGGTTTATAGAGTGCTTTAGCGCTAAATTGCTATTATGAATAACGTTTTTCTAAAAGCATACTATAGCGAGCTCTTAGAGATGTTATAACTTTTTATGAATAAGACCGCTACTTATTTAGCAATGTAATTTTAATAATTAGATTGCATTATTAACTCTCATATGAAATTATATACATGTGCGTTTGTATTTGTTCTTTGTTATTAATTTTGTTTTTTTTTTATCTTTATTCTACTATTATAAAATTATGAATAACCGTTGTTCATATCTGTAACTCTCGGTTACATGTATCTACATGTTTATTAAGTTTAAAGATCTTTATTTAATCTCATACAAACATAAAAGTTGTTTTACAATGAGACTTAAAAAATAATAGAATATAATGTTTACATCTCTGGCACTTGTATTACAACCTCCTTTTCTGTTCAAAACACTGTTCTTCATGTTTCTGTTGGAAACAATAGTGATTTACAATTTGGCAATACATAATTTAATTTTGTTTTTAAACGATGCAACGCTTGTTTTTTCTTTGTAACCAGCTGTTAGTTACCCTAAAATTGTAAAAATGAATTAAAATTAAATAAAATATTTTAGGGGAGATAAAGATAGTATCTAGAATCATGTCACGTGTTTTAAAAGATGAATTTGCAGACTTATATGAGACTAACGGGTCATCACTTAAGTAATAAATTTAAAAAGAATAGAGCGGTAAAATCAAAACAACTTCCTAAGCGGTACGCAAAGGTCACAAAAAAGGAGATGTTGCGAGCTCGGCTCTAGTTCGTACACGTCCTCAAAAAATGGGTAAATTAAAGAAGAATCCGAAAAAAAATACAATTAATTTATTCAAGAATATATTTTAGAGTTACAACCACGTTTAATTCAAACGATTTTATCATTTTCAACTATGTTAAACATGGCGGCGATACAGCCGACACTTGGGATCAATCGATTTTGATAGTATTTAGAAAATATTACTTTTTTCTCCAAGTACTATATAATCAAAATACAATTTAAAAAATGAAAACGTCAAAATGACATCACATCGCCCGCCATATTCACCATGTTGGTTTTGAGTTGCAATTCTAACTGCAAATAATGTTTTGCAACTGCAAACAAAGCTAAATAAGTGAAAATATGCAGTATAAACGTTTTTATATTGATTTTGCCTGTTTAATGATATTGTGTACAATACATGGCCGGAGGTCCATACATTTTTGTAACATCTCCTTTGCTTAAGAATGAAAAAATGATTGCAATTGACCAATATTTATAGTACTAATAATACATGAAAATAATTTAAGAAATAATATTATGTAGTTTTATTCTAATCAGGTTTAATAGCATGAAGAAAAAAAAATGTATCTCATTTCTTAAATCTCATAGAAAGCTGTCTAAATAATAATTTTACTCCCATAACATTACTAAATTAATACACTCATAACGCTTACACTTGGACCGCACTTTCAATAGGCTGCGATAAACTAAGGCCAAATATATTGCGTGTTTTTTGTGACGTTCTTAAACATCCTGCCCAGGTAAGTAGGCGATGGATACGGCAATTATGTCAGTTCTTGTCATATCCTAGCGTAGGTATACTATACTACGTGATCTATTTGTGTGAGTAGAAAACTTGTGTGTTTAAAAATAAATTACCACGCTCGCAGACTGACCTCTTAATTAAAATTGATATTTTAAAAGTTGCATGATAGAGACGTTCCAAAAATGTATGGCGCATACTCCTTGTACACTATATCGAGAGAAGCATAAAATGCTTAACCATTTTCAGCTATTCAAATCGTTTCCTTCAATTAATTGTCGTAACTGCCTCGGTAGCCTAGTGGTAGCAGGCCACTACTACTACGCTGAGGTCCTGGGTTAGATTCCCGGGTAGGGGGTTATCAGAGATAATGGTGTAAAGTCCTTTATCTCTGGTTCTATTGGGATTTTTCCATTTTCTGGAAATTTCCCAGTACCTCGAAGTTTGGTAATGTGCCCGGAGATGTCAACAGGCTCGCCACCTGTTACATGGGCCAAAACGTAACCGGCGAATCGCGGGTGTTTGCATGTATGCTTGAATGCATGCATTCACCTCTGCCTACCCCTTCGGGGATTACAGGCGTGAAGTTACGTTACGTAAGTATATTTCAAAAACAAGAATGTCATAGTAGCAATATGATGACATATTCCTATTATAACCCTAACAAAAACTACATAAAATAAATATTTCCGACGATTCCTTTTTTTTAAGCGCGTTTGGCCTCGCGGCTGTTGTATCGGAAGCGATCTACTCGGTTAAATAATACAGGCGCGGTCGGGTGTGTGACGAGTGACCGCTAGTGGCAAATTAAAATGAGCGTTTTCGTGCTTTGGAGGGCACGTTAAGCCGTCGGTCCCGGTTGCTATCGATAGATAGCAGTCGTTAAGTCTTGTCGGAGACCTTATGGGCGGTTTGAAAACAACCGACAGCGGGTTGGCCACTAACCCGTATCTCCACCAACCCGCATTAGAGCAGCGTGGTGCAGTAAGCTCCAGGCCTGCCCCCAAAAAATGGGAGAGACTCGTGCCCAGCTGTGGGACGTATCAAGAGTTGCCATTATTGTATATTTTTTTGAGTATTTTCCATGATTCTACTTACGTTTCTCTATCTTTTGATATAGTGTACAGGGCGCGGGCCCAATGTAGAACTTGTCCTTTACTCACACCGTTGATTGCACGCTTTTTTATTAACTAATTTAAAGACCACAGCACACACTTACATATTTACTCCCATATTCATAAGCGTATTTTAGCTAAAGTGTTGCTAATCTCTCCTTTGTCCTTTTCTATCCTGCACATTTGACAATGCAACTTTTTACTGGTGGTAGAGCTCCAGTGACGGAGCTCGCGGGCGTAGGCACCACCGCATTACCTAATATACTTGCCGCTAAATGGTAGTGTTCAGCACTATCGTGTTCCGGTCAGGTGGTAATGTACGGCCCTGTAATTTCCGGCACAGAGGCATAACACCTTAGGCCTCAGGAGTGGTAACGCATCTGCATTTTGACCTCGGTCTTTGTGTGGGTGTCTATAGGCTGCAGTCATCACTTAACATCAATGTGAACTGCATGCTTGTTTGCCACTTCCTTTACATAAAAAAAAAAAAAAAACTGACAAAGACAAATCATTCTAGCTACATGTACACACTCACCACATTCATACACCAAGTCATTCAAATGTACCTAACCATCACTTATTTATTCCTCTTTTGAGTTGTAAGTCCCTAATAATTCTTTCTCTTGTTTGTCAATCTCCAACTTAAACCTTATACGTGTGACATAAGTCAGATGATGGAGGCCTGGTACCTGTAGCACAGGGAATCCTAGTTCAGGTATCAGTCTCCACAAATAATTTTAATAGCATTTACCACATGTTTTTGTAACCTTAATTTTAAGTGTTTTATATTATTTCGCATTAACACATGCTTGTGAAATATATTTTTATTTTAAAGTAAAATGGAAAGAAAAATTTGACTTCAGGCGAGACTCGAACTCGCGACCTACAGGGAATCTAGTCCAGCCGCTCTTCCAATTGAGCTACTGAAGCCCTGCCCGATTTGTCAAATCTTTCCTTCACATTTACTGCGTTGCTTTTATGGTAGCAGCAGCGCAATCTATTACCAACTATGCTAGTTAGGCAACTTAATTTTAAGGTTTTATTTGTGAAGAATCAAATAAATAAACATTTCATTTCATTTCATAGCTAAAACGTATCTAATTTACGTTTATGAATAAGGGGGTTATTGTATGGCAGAACAACGTTTGGCAGGTCAGCTAGTAGGCAACAAAGCTACCTTGTGAGCGGTGAGCTCCTTTATAGCGTTGCACTTGAAGCTGCACAGCTTGCAGGAGTACAGGAACAGCTTGAAGTCGGGCGACGCTAGCAGCTCGTGGGGCGGCGGCAGAGCCCCGCGCCTCCGCCCCCCGCGGCCCCCGCGACCCCTCCCGCCCCCGCCACGGGACCCGGTCAGACCCTTCAGCAGAGCCCTGGAAGCAAACCATAACCAAATAGTAAATAAGTATGGTGTAAGTAAAATAGAAGTGTAATAATACAGATATTATATTCATTTTTTTTTTTTATTTATATTTATTAAGCAATTCGGGTTTACAAAAATTTTCCTCATACAATACTTTTAACAATACATATAAAAACAAACTTATACTTTTAGAGGTTTGCGTTGACAGCTGTACTAGTATAAACTGTGTCACAGCTGTCAGCGTCTTCCACCCTGTGTGAACAATTAGTGTAAGTTGTTACATGCTACATTACTTTAATATAAACTTAGAGTTAATTTTTGTGGTTCTGTTTAAACTAAAATTGTTATCAGAAATATTATTAGAGATAGGTCGAGATTACCACAAAATAAAAAAGCGCGCGCGTGCTTTGTGTGTGTGTGTGTGTGTGTGTGTGTGTGTGTGTGTGTGTGTGTGTGTTTGTTTGTGTGTGAGTGTACGTGTGTGTGTGTTTGTGTGTGTGTTTGTGTGTGTGTGTGCGTGTGTGTATGTGTGTGTGTCAATCCAATCATATTATTATACTTCTTACATTCTGGGTCTTGAAAGTATTTCCTCTGTTTCCTCGTAATTAAGTGTAAGAAGCCATTGATGAATGATTTTTTTACATTTATTTAATGGCGTTATTATATACATTGTTTTTAAAACATCAGTTTTAAATCAATTTAATCGAAAATTGCAGTTACGATTAAGTTTTTTTTTTTAAATTCTATTTACTATTTTGTGTGATACGAAGCAGAGACGTCAAACTAAGTACAACAACCGAACTAGTGACAAAAAAAGGTGAGGAATTGTGGCATCCGGCGATCGAAGGACTCGTGTCAGCATAATTGTAAAAATATGCCTAAGAGATATTTTTTAAAGAGCCGACTGAGTTTTTTCCGGCAAGTTTTTCTCAGATCACATTGGCCTTTGGAACTTTGCCGGTGAATGACAAAGAATGACTCTTTCTTTTCTTTTTACTCTTTGTTATCAGTTTGTAAAGGGGAAATGAGACATTCTACTGATATACTTTTTACATTCGTTTATGACATTTAGTTTTATCTTAGTGATATTCTTGACTTTACATATATTTTTTATCTTGTTTGACATGTATATCAATTGTTATTCACTTTAATTTATTTTGTTTGTTTTTGACGTGTCATAAGAGGTGCCTGTCACCCTAAATGAATAAATGAGTTTCTGATTCTGATTCTGATTCAAAGATGTGAAATGAAACCAATTCTGAAGACAACAGTATACTTCGGGCAGGAATCTAACCTTCAAGCAACGTCAGCTGTTCTAATAAAAAACATATGCGCTTTACGGCGTGATTCGCAAATAAACTCTATTTTGTTAAATATCAAGTTTTTAATTGCATTGTGCGGTCTGGACTAGTGTTGTTGCAATAGTAATAGTCTATCGATAGTATTGTGAACTATCGTGACCTCGAAAAAAAAATCGATAGCGCGATAGTACTACCGAAAATATCGCCATGCTGCAATACTATCAATACTATCGATAGCATCGATAGTTAAAAATAAGCAATACTATTGCCAAAGATCAATAGTATCGATAGTATCGATAGTATTGTTATAAACACTATCGATACTATCGATACTATCCATACTATCGATAGTATGCATGTCAATAGCATCGATAGTGTTGTTATAAACACTATCGATACTATCCATACTATCGATAGTATGCATGTCAATAGCATCGATAGTGTTGTTATAAACACTATCGATACTATCCATACTATCGATAGTATGCATGTCAATAGCATCGATAGTGTTGTTATAAACACTATCGATACTATCCATACTATCGATAGTATGCATGTCAATAGCATCGATAGTGTTGTTATAAACACTATCGATACTATCCATACTATCGATAGTATGCATGTCAATAGCATCGATAGTGTTGTTATAAACACTATCGATACTATCCATACTATCGATAGTATGCATGTCAATTAATAGCATCGATAGTGTTGTTATAAACACTATCGATACTATCCATACTATCGATAGTATGCATGTCAATAGCATCGATAGTATCGATAGTATTGATAGCTTTGATAGCATCGATAGTTCCGATAGTATCGATACTATCGAAACTATCGATAGCTTCGATAGTATTGCAGCATGTCGATATTTTCGATAGTACTATCGCGCTATCGACTTTCGAGGTCAACTATCGATAGCGCAACCTATCGATAGTTTAGCAACACTAGTCTGGACGTATACGACCGTCTGAGCAAACTTTTGACCATCTCTGTTTTTAATTACGCTGGACGTATGCGTCGTCCAACCTCTGAAATGCTGTTCGGAACACCCAGGGGTTTTTAGTGGGTAGACAGGTCTTTTCTTATACCAGAGTCCCACATAATCCACCCTTTTGCCCAGAGATACCATGCGTAAGGCATTTTCCCCTGGTAAAAAAAAAATCAATTGTTTTATATTATTTCGCATTAACACATGCTTGTGAAATATATTTTAAAGAAAAATGGAAAGAAAAATTTGACTTCAGGCGAGACTCGAACTCGCGACCACTGGGAATCTAGTCCAGCCGCTCTTCCAACTGAGCTACCGAAGTCCTGCCCCATTTGTCAAATCTTTCCTTCACATTTATTGCATTGCCTTATGGTGGCAGCAGCGCCATCTATTGCCACACTATGCTAGTTAGGCAACCGATACAATAAACTTTGCAGTTTATTAAATATCGTAAAGAAGTCGCTTTTACAATAGATGCAATAGATGGCGCTACTGTATATTATCGAATTTGTTCGAAAAATAGTTCTACTGGTCGAGCCCCAATTCAAGTTATTAAGATAATTGTTGAAATTACAGATCAAAATAAAATTTGATTAATTGGATAAAAATGAAAAATAGAGTGTTTCGGATATTTGCTTTATAGGTCAGGATCCCACTGTAGAAGCATTTCGTTCATCCAGATATGCTGCACACCTAATTTTTATGCATATTTACAATCTAGAGCAGAGGTTCCCAAACTATTTTTTCTTGTTTCCCCTTTCAATTTTTTTCTGGTTTCCGTCCTCCTCGCTACATTTATATCACATTCCCATATTTCCAAATTTTATTCACTCCTACGTAGACCCCCATCGACTCCCATGGACCCCAGTGGGTCTATATTTGGGAATCACTGATCTAGAGAATATATATACACTAGGTTGCCAATCCAAATTTGACCACAACGCTTAGGCCGACGCTTGTTCGGCGAAGTTGCGGGTAGAACCTAGTAGTTAAGTAGAAATCTTAATTATTTTCTAACTCACTTAGCTTTTTGTAATTTTTTCGCTCTCTCGAGAATTTCCGCTGGCGTGAGGGGCGGTTTCTGAAAAAGAAAACATTTATTTACGAAATCTATACATATTAAAACACGTCTCCCGCCGCGTCTGTCTGTCTGTTCGCAATGAACTCAAAGACTACAGCACGGATTTTCATGCAGTTTTCACCAAAGAGAGATTCTTCTGGGTTTTCAGGCCGTAGGTAGAGGTAGGGTTAATATGCATAGGGTCTGCATACTGTTCGTGCAAATTGAGGACAACTTATTTCTTAAATAAAACATATTAAATTTCAGTTCGTGTTTTATGATTATAACTCGATTTTCTAATCGAGGTATAAGATAGTATGCATTATTCCCGTTATATGTTGTATATACATTTTTTTTTTCATTTATATCTTATAATTAGGCCCCTAAAGAGCACTTATACATCGTCATTTTTTTTAAACTTCCTAAAGTGAATAACCAAAACACAAAATATATTGAAAAGAAACAAAAGAATTATAATACGGAAAGAATTAATTATTTACAAATTCCTCCATTTCCCCATTTCAAAAAGAAACTGAGAAAAAGGAATGCAATTTGATCGTCATAATAAAGGTTATTTGGCAGAGTTCCACAGTTACAGTTCATATCATACTTTAAGCAAATAAATGGGAGTTTTGGCGGGAACGCGTAAAAGAGCTGTGTCGCTGCGTGATATTATTTTCATAATTTGTGTATAGTCGCATTTTTATGTGTAAAAATGGTGGGATTTTTATCATAAAACATTCGATAACTTTCACGAGTGTAAGAAAGTGATATTATGAAGTAAAAAGTGATTTTTCATGTTGCCTCCAAACTTTGTAAAATCTCCTAGTAAAGTCCCCATCACTTTACTGGAGCCATCTCATCATATTCCACATGGAAGCATCCAATCATCTTCATCTTCCATATGGATATTCATTACCATAAGAAATGAAGAAAAAAAATTACTGAAGATTTGCTGTTAAGGACTTAAATCCGTGGCCGTAACACATATTTAAAAAAAAAAAGCAAATAAATATTGTGAGGGTAGGAAGAGGTATGTACGCATGTCTACCTACCCCTCCTGGGGATACAGGTGTAGTGGCGTTACCTGCGGCGCCGGTGGCATCTCCTCGTCCTTACTGGGGTGGTGGAGCTCGGACTGCAGCAGCGTCAGCGAGTCTTCCTCCGTGTTCACAACCACATAGTTCTGATTTTGATCTGTAGACAATGCGATCTATTGAAATATCGGTGATCACTACTGGTGACTGGTGAACCATGGGACATGGGACATATTGAATTTATACAACGTGTATAGGTCGCGCCAGTTAAAAAGAACGCTGGCGGTCAAGCTGCGCAGTAGACGATTTATCGATCTATTTGGTGGTATGAGGTGCGGCGTTTTCAATCTGCCTACCAATACACGAAACCGCAAGCGAAAGCTAGATCAAAAATAAACCAATAGGGCTAGTACTTTCGTGCGCGAGTGTACCGATGCGCGAACACATCCCTTCTACTTTCTTCCAGCGTTCTTTTTACGTGGCGCGACCTATAACAGGATTGAATGTACAACCCGAAACTAGTTTGTTCAGAATCGATAACCGAATCGATTTCAGACATTTTTGATAATTCAATTCAGAATATCTTGTCCCAAAGTTCATTAATTATATAGTTAATACAAACGAAAATGAGACTAACGTCTATCCAATATGAAATGCTAGTCTTAACAAGTTTATTAGAACTCGTTGAGACGCGCTTTTTATTTTAAATTTTAAATAATAAATTAAAGAATAAAATAGTGGAAAATAAAAATTAATCTTATTACTAGCGAGTGTTAAATAAGGGTACGCATGTTACGCTACATCACTTTTTTTCGGTTCGTGTTTTATGTGCGGCCGTAGATAGAGGTAGGGTAAGTATGCATAGGGTGTGCATACTGTTCGTACAAATTGAGGACAACTTATTACTTAAACCTATCCTGTCCTATGGTATTTTATTGTGGGGTCGAGCGGCTGACATACAATCAATTTTTGTATTACAAAAGAGGGCCATTAGAGCGATGTATAACTTACGTAGTCGTGATTCTAGAAATTAGAAGAACTATTTAAAGAAATAAATATAATGACAGTCCCTAGCCATTACATAGAATCTATGAAAATATACTTTTCGCGAGGAAAAATCTACATATGTTTGATAAAATCTCCGATAGGCATAGTTATAATACGAGGAATAAGAACAAGTTGTCTCTGCCAAGTTTTCGACTGACGAAAACTAATACATCTTTCCTAAAATATAGTGTAGAATTTTATAACAAGATCCCAGCCGGGATTGCTGAACTCACCGATGGTAAATTCATAGCATTAATTAAACGCACTCTATGTAAAAAGGCTTACTATATACTCGAGGACTATCTCAAGGATA
Source organism: Macrosoma leucophasiata (assembly GCA_036365455.1). Lineage (NCBI taxonomy): Eukaryota > Metazoa > Arthropoda > Insecta > Lepidoptera > Hedylidae > Macrosoma > Macrosoma leucophasiata. Next base: position 8,654,536 of record JAWQUS010000015.1, read on the forward strand.
GAAATGTTTGGCTAAATGCTGATCTAGCTCCACAAGGGTGTTAAATGTAATAATCAAAGTGTAATGTTGATATTATATTGTTAATTTTAAGCTTGTTTAAATTATGGAAAATTGTAAAAATATGCCTAAGAGATATTTTTAAAAGAGCCGACTGAGTTTTTTCCGGCAAGTTTTTCTCAGATCATATTGGCCTTTGGAACTTTGCCGGTGAATGACAAAGAATGACTCTTTTTCTTTTCTTTTTACTCTTTGTTATCAGTTTGTAAAGGGGAAATGAGACATTCTACTGATACACTTTTTACATTAGTTTATGACATTTAGTTTTATCTTAGTGATATTCTGGACTTTACATATATTTTTTATCTTGTTTGACATGTATATCAATTGTTATTCGCTTTAATTTATTTTGTTTGTTTTTGACGTGTCATAAGAGGTGCCTGTCACCCTAAATGAATAAATGAGTTTCTGATTCTGAAACAAAAAATATTAAATACATAAACATGTAATTTCAGTTCATGTATTATGTTTATAACTCGATTTTCTAATCGAGGTGTAACATAGTGTGCATTATTCCCGTCACATGTTGTATAGCTAGCATTGGGCGTAGGCACCACCGCATTACCTAACATACTTGCCGCTAAATGGTAGTGTTCAGCACTGTCGTGTACCGGTCAGGTGGTAATGTACGGCTGTAATTTCCGGCACAGAGACATAACATCTTAGGCCTCAGGAGTGGTAACGCATCTGCATTTTGACCTTGGTCTTTGTGTGGTCTAGGCTGCAGTCATCACTTAACTGCATGCTTGTTTACCACTTCCATTACATAAAAAAATAAACATCTGCCGGCTTACTCTTAATGTGTGGGGCCCTTTAGAGTTAGGCAGTTAATAATGGCAACCCAATATACGTCCCACTGCTGGGCACGAGTCCCCCCTTTTTTGGAGGGAGGCCTGGAGCTTACTCCACCACGCTGCTCCAACGCGGATTGGTGGAGGTGTTGGGGTTAGTGGCCAACCCGCTGTCGGATGTTTTCAAACCGCCCATAAGGCCTCCGACAAGGTTTAACGACTGCTATCTATCGATAGCAACCGGGACCGACGGCTTAACGTGGTCTCCGAGTAGATCGCTTACGATCTACACCAGCCGCGGGGCCATGCGCGCTTCGAATACATACCATCGGCGGCTTGGTCGGCTAGCACGCAGGTGACGGTGGCGTCATCCCCGCCCGCCACCAGACGGTACGACTGCTCGCCATCCGCGCATCTGTATTCAATTAAGATATTCATTAAATCACTTATTAGTCATAGAGCAACACCGGAGGGGAGTAGCCATATCCAGGCTTATAGGATTCAGTCGTCACTTAACGTTCATGTTAACTGCATGGGGACCGTTCAAGTATTACGTAAGCGAATTTATTACAAGTTTTTACCCCCCCATCCCCCTTGTCAGCAAAACTAAGCAAAGCTCTTACTTCCTCTCCCCCCATGCTTACGTAAACATTTAACAATTAATGTATTGTTTTTTTTATCGTTTTACTTTTTTCATATGATTTTTATAAGTGAATTTTTGGGTATTTTTTACGTGATCCCCAGCGCGCGGTAGTTCCTCTACTCGGTTCTAAAGCGAGTGCCTAAACGTGTGCATTATTTGCGGGAATCCCCGAAAAAGCGTTTCGTTTCAAGCAAAGACAATGTGAGGGTTGCCATTCGTGTAAATAACTACCGATGACGTAATCATCATCTAGACTCCCCTACCCCCCCCATGTCATCCAAAATAAGCAGAGCAAAGACCCCCCCCGTACCCACATAGTTCTCACGTAATACTTGAACGGCCCCATGCTTGTTTGCCACATTCATTACATAAAACATCTGCATCGAGGAATACTCACCTGACGAGGGTAAGATTGAGTAGGTCCACCACGACATTCTTGCCGCCGGAGTCCAGCACGTACTTCAAGTCATCCCCACCCTCCGAAGATGTCCCTTCCACCACTGTACCCTGCGGATGGTATAGATTTCTATTTAACACATTCGATACCTCACCCGGCCATCGACGGGTGAAATCTTTGAGCAATTTATATATTTTACTGGTGGTACTAGAAGCGCGCATGGCCCAGCGGCTGGTGTAGATCATAAGCGATCTGCTCGGTTAAGCACTACGGGCGCGGTCGGGTAGTGTGATGGGTGACCGCTAGTGGCAAATTAAATGCGCGTTTCCGTGCTTCAGGCTCTTTTGAGGTTTCAAGGTTTTTTTGAGGTTGATAGTATGTATGAAACAGATACAGAAGGGTTGGTTTCAGTGAAAAAAACCGCTTTAGCAACCCTATAGATTAGTAATATAGGTAACATTGCACCCGGGCCTGGTAGTGCCTGATATAAGCTTTAAACCGCCTCCGAAGATAAATATACAACATGTAAATGGAATAATGCATTCTCTCTAACACCCCAATTGGAAAATCCATGTTTATGTATTTAATATTTTTTATTTATGAAATAAGTTGTCCTCAATTTGTGCGAACAGTATGCACACCCTCTGCTTACTTACCCTACCTCTACCTACGGCCACCGTACACGGGCCACGGGCCACCGCGACGGACCGGAGGGGAGTATTTTATTTTGGATAGATTTTCGTTAGCATTGACTGTTCACCAAATGGGTGACCATAACGTAACTTCACGCCTGTAATCCCCGAAGGGGTAGGCAGAGGTAAATGCATGCATTCAAGCATACATGCAAACACCCACGATTCGCCGGTTACGTTTTGGCCCATGTAACAGGTGGCGAGCCTGTTGACATCTCCGGGCACATTACCAAACTTTGAGGTACTGGGAAATTTCCAGAAAATGGAAAAATCCCAATAGAACCAGAGACAAAGGCTTTTTCACCATTATCTCTGATAACCCCCTACCCGGGAATCGAACCCAGGACTTCAGCGTAGTAGTAGTGGCCTGCTACCACTAGGCTACCGAGGCGTGGGTGACCATAATTTCATTAATTGTAATTAATTTTGGGACAAAATATTACCTACATCGAAAATGCCTGAAATTGATTCGGTAACTGATTTTAAACAAAACAGTTTCGGGTTGTACATTTAATCCTGTTACACGTTATTTAAAAGGAGAATGATCCTGTTCCATTTGGAGAACCGTAATTACAAACGAAAATGAGACTAACGCTTAGGTTAGGCTAGATCACATTGCAACAGTGTGCGTGTGTGAGTAGGTTCGTGCTTTATGTGCGGCCGTAGGTAGAGGTAGGGTAAGTATGCATGGGTGTGCATGCATACTGTTCGTACAAATTGATGACAACTTATTTCTTAAATACAAAAAATAAATACATAAGCATGTAATTTCAGTTCAGCAGGCCCAAAATTACTCGTCTCCTTCATGCATTTTATATCTGCTTATGATCTAAGATTCGAATGTAAATTGTTATTCTATGAACAAATTTTGGTAGGCAATACATGCAAGACGTGTTCTATGAAATATGATAAAAACAATGTTTAATTCAGTAAACAGATGGGTGAAGGTCGACCTAGGTTGGCCCCCTCCCCCCGGTATTACCTCTTCCCCCTTTGAATAAGGAGCAACCTCAACAATCTCCAGCTGACCTGGAATAAAGAAGAATGTGTTAAAATTCCGTAGAATTTTGTTGGGCATGCGCGTCGCATATCGATGGCAACGCACACGCCGCAGCACGGTGCCAGGCCGAACAGGCGAGCGAGACCTTCCCACCCGCCACCGGCGCTGTTCCTTGATTGTTTGTTTTAATTTTATTGACATAAATTATTTTGTTTATACGCGTACTCAACTTAAAAAATCTAAATATTCGGGGCTTTACAGAACTGTATCTTTACAATACCTATCTTCTCTTCCATTAAATGTACCAGCAAACGACTTTTTAGCAATGCTGTATTGGTATATGATGAGCTATAAAACCGGTTGTTGGGGAAACAGCGTCCAAATATTTTTTTTATAAAAATTAACCTCCATGTTTAAAATAAATTTAGATTAATAGTATTCAATTCTTTTATTTTGATTAATAATATTCGACTTAAATACCTAATTAACAAAGAAATAAAGACTGCATTCTTATTTTCATTTCAATTCCAAAATATAATTGTGTCATTCACTCATCTTTTTTTTTTGGTGTGCATGTGTTTTTTTTATGTCTGTAGGTTGACAGACAAGCAGACGGGCCACTTGATGGAAAGTGGTCACCGTCGCCTATGAACATTTGCAACACCAGGGGAGTTGCCAACGCGCTGCCAGCCCTGAAGAACTTCTTTGACGCCATTTTTGAAGAACCTCTTAATGTAGCACATAAACCTAGGGAACACCTCAGAGGGAAGTTCGTTCCATAATTTACACGTTCTGGGCAAGAACGAACGTGAAAACCGCACCGTTGAGCACTGCCAGGTGTCCAGTCGGTGTGGGTGGAACTTCTCTCTTCGGCGGGTAGTACGGTGTGGGAAAATAGATGGTAGCACCATGTCAAACAGTTCAGCAGAGCACTCACCATTGTAGAGACGGTACAACACGGACATACTCCCAATGTCTCTGCGTAGGCTCAGATGTTCGAGCCTGTCAGTAAGTCCTGAATCGTTAACAATACGAACGGCGCGTTTTTGTAGGGAGTCATGTGGACCAAGCTAGTATTTGGGGGCTCCCGCCCACAAATGAGTATGAGTAGTAGTAGCTGCCCCGAAGTGAAAGTGAATACTGCCTGGCTTTGTTAAGCACCCCTAGCTTTTTGATGCCAACTTGGTCTTACACTCAATGTGACTCCCGAATTGCACTTCGTTCGATATGTCAACGCCCAGGATACAGATACTCTTACCAACGGCGATCGGAATGCCCTGGAACTGTGGTGCTACAATGCATGGCGTTTTTTTAGCAGTGAACGTGCAGACTAGTGTCCTCGAGGGATTGAACTGCATTAAATTAAGTCGACCCCAATCCGAGACCCGCTCCAGAGAGTGCTCAATTTCAGACACAAGTCTAGTCCTTCTTTCCTCGATAAGTGTCCGAGAGGCATTTGCACGGCTAGTGTAGTGTGAATATCCCATACTATCATCGGTATAGCAATGAAAATTGGAGTTTTGCTCCAACATTCCATTGATGTGCAGAAGAAAAAGCGTGGGAGATAGCACAGAGCCTTGCGGCACACCAGCGTTGATAGGTAGTCTGTCTGAGCGCTGACAGTCAACTAAGACTTGTATATAACACTCAGACAGAAAGCTGGCTGTCCAGTTGCATAGCCTCTCGGGAAGACCGTAGGATGGAAGTTTCGCGAGAAGTGCCCTGTGCCAGACCCAGTCAAAGGCCTTAGCAATGTCGTTGTGTAGATATGTCACTGAACTCGTCCTTAACTGCTGGACCAATTTTGATGATTCTTTATTGTATGTGTTTTGAGAATGGTTTAGATTTTAGATTCATAGTAAAAATAATTAAAAGAGCATTTTGTAGTGGACCAACCACTACAAAATGCTCTTTTAATTATTTTTTTTGTATATATTTATATATATATATATATATACTTAGTTAAGTAGATAGAGACAGGACAGCGGATTTTAGGTTGGGTCCGCTAGTATTTATATCTTCGTATCATCCTCGTCTCATCTTTCTGTAGCGCGCAAGGCCTCCCGGCTGGTGTAGAACGCAAGCGATCTACTCAATTAAGCGATACGGGTGCGGTCGAGTGTGTGACGGGTGACCATTAGTGGCAAATTAAAATGCGCATTTTCGTGCTTCTGGGAGCAGGACGCCGACGGTCCCGGTTGCTATCGACAGAGAGCAGTCGTTAAACCTTGTCGGAGGCTTTATGGGCGGTTTGACAGCGGGTTGGCCACTAACCCTTGCAAGTAACTCCACCAACCCGCATTGGAGCAGCATGGTGGAGTAAGCTCCAGACCTCCCCTCAAGAACGGAGAGACTCGTGCCCAGCAGTGGGACGTTTCAAGAGTTGCTATTATTATTATGTCATCTGCCTCCTCTTCCTCATAAAAATATCCTCTTCCTCATCCGCATCCTCTAAATTGGCGCAACACAATTCCTCTTCCTCCTCCTCTTCTTCATAATCACTTCCTCAACAACCCTAGTCTCCATGGGTCCCTAGGAGTATCGATCGGGGTAATAAAAATGAGAGATAAGGGCATGTGATATAAATGTAACAAGGAGAGGGTCCATCGAAACCAGAAATAAAATTAAAGGGGTCTATAAGAAAAATAGTTTGGGAACCTCTGGATTATTACCATCTTTGTATTCTGCAGTCACCACCTGAGTTTCCGGTGATCCCTCATCATCCGACATGGTTTATTCTGAAATTAATTTTAAATAAATACACAGTTTGAATTGACTCTGATGGTAACTCTGTATTAATAAGGACAGTCCAGTGGTGTGAGATGACCGTTTGATTCGAAGGGTTGCAGTTTCAATCCACACTAGAACAAATATTTGTATGGCCTACTGATATTTGTTTCGGGCCCGGGTGTTTGTGTATGTGCTGTGTGTACAATGGTACCCACAATACAGGTTTATACCTAGAGTTGGGCTGTGAGTGTAAGTGTATTTATAGTGTATTTATTTATAACTGTCTTGGTTGAGGTATCAGGTTGTGGAGAGCTAAGTAGTTTCCTATTTACCGGCATCTCCTTGGGGTGAGGTGGCTTAGGAGTTAGCTTATCATACTCCATCTTAGCTAATTAACATTTAACACTTACCTAAACTAAACAAAGATACTACTACTTTATAGTTTACACACTTTTATACCACCACCACACAGATATAACAGTGATGGAGCTCGCCAGCGTAGGCATCACCGCATTACCTCATACACTTGCCACTAAATGGTAGTGTTCAGCACTATGGTGATCCGGGCAGGTGGTAATGTACAGCCCTGTAATTTCCGACACAGAGGCATAATACTTAAGACCTCAGGAGTGCATTCTGCATTTTGACCTCTGGTCTTTGTGTGGGTGTCTATAGGCTGCAGTCATCACTTAACATCAATGTAAACTGCATGCTTGCTTGCCACTTCCATTACATAAAAAAAAGATGATTCTACAAACATGTGCATCTGCACACTCACAGAATGCAGAATCCTTTGGTGTCTTTACCCATTGCAAGTTGGTTTCATGTGATATGATACAAAATAGTGAATTCATACCTAGTCATCATCGCTATTAAACATGCATGAAAGCGATGGGAGGGACTTGGTTTTTTTTTGGAGAAGTCTTGTCCATGCTGAGCAACACACATCTTGCCAAATTAATATATCAAATTTAATCAATTATTTTTACATTTGAACTGACTATATTTTGACTGAATGTATTGGGGACTTTTAAATGCTGAATTGATATAGTTGCAAATAATTTTCATTTGGTATTTTGAAATCTTTGAAGAGAGCTTTAATTAAGCAGTGTAAGCTACGAGTAAGAGCGTAGGTATCCTCGTAGAAAGTAAACATGAATTTAATATGCACTGATACAAAAATTACAAAATAAAGTAAAGAATCATAGTTGCTAATCAAGGCACCATGCAAGGAAATGAAGGCACTAAAAAACTAAAAAATTAAGCCTTTCATTCAAGTTCATTGCAATCACCATCATTTTGCGTGAATAATATTTTAAAATAACACAGAATTTGTAATCAAAGTGAATATATTTTGTAATTCGTAAATAGAACGTCATCTTGAAATTCTTTCTTGCAACACAGAATCAGAATGGTGTTTCTATAATGTAATATAATTTTATCGATATTGCAACAATATTATACTCACGTTTAATGGCAACAATACTTTGATTATTGTACACAGAGACTCGGTTAATTTTCACTATAAAAGCACAAGCGAATAAACTTTCGGATGAATTATGAGCTGTAAATCGCCATTTTCCATTCCAATATTTATTTTTTCGAGAGAAAGCCAATACTTTTTGCTATTCTGCCAGTGTTGCCCGAAAGAAAATTGTAGATTGAGATTTTGGCTTTAATTTTTCAAATCAAATAAACATTCTGAATAATATTCATAATTAATTGTTCCTAATTCGATAGTGATCGCAGAAAAATATAAAAAAATAAAATTTGGGTCAATTAAAAAAGATAAACTATTACCAAAAATGTAGAGTTTTTTTTTACAATGGCTGTCTTCATAAAAAAATACTAGAAAAAAAACTTGATTTTTATGGTATATTTTTATCAAAAAAAAAATACTTAGGCACTTGTTTATACTTTATGGCTTTACGGCCTTTACTCATTGAGCTGATAATACTTGACTTATTTTACGAATTGATAATACTTCTTTGTTACTTCACGGAAATGTTCTATCTCTTTCTATAAATCAATGTAGAGTTGCGTGGGCAGAGGAAATTAACATCACGTCACGGAAAAGACACCTCGACATAACTAGCGCTATCTCTTTTTTTCTTGTAAATTCACCGTAAAATTATGACATAGATTACAAAAGTTATCTATCAGTAAAAAAACAATAATTTCGTCCCAATTTTTATCACGGTCTGCTCTACATATTATTCAATTTATCCTATAATAATTATTTGTCATATAGATTTAAGCGCATTTTTAAGAAAATTGTGTTGATTTTCGAGGTTCTGAATCGCGCTATTGGAGTTTTTTAGCGCAGAACGTATAAGATTCGCATTTTGGAAGTCGTTATGCGGGAGTCCGTAGCTACAGCGAAAGCCGGTGGTGGCGGGGATCCGGTCTAATTCCCGGCCACATGTAACGATGATGAAATGGATTACTTCACTTACGATGATGAAATCATATATTGTAGTAAAATGTCAAATATGTCTTGAAAAATGATAAAGAGAGACTCTGGTCTCACCCTCGCGCTGTAGCTGATATGACTTCCTTTTGTTATTTTTTTCACTTTGTAAACTCTACAGACTTTTAGTTCAGCCTTCGATTTTCAAAAATTACTCTTTTATTTTTAAGGAAATAGTAAAACAATTTATACCTACATCTGTTAAGGTTAATAAAATAAGCATCAGCAATTTTTTAATTACAGATTTACGTGTTGTTAACTTTGTAAGTCAAAAAAGCTCTACATTTCGTAGAATCATTTAAATTATTTTTTGACGGTATGTCTAATGAAACTTATTGTATTGAAGTACTTAAACGGTAACTTTAAGATTTACAAATACATAGTTAAAATAAATTCATACTACCAAAGGTTTGATAAAATAATATGAATCATTTTAAACTCTTTAAATATAAATGTGTTAATAATTCGCTGATCGTGTAATTATACTATTACATTTAGTATTGTACAAACAACATAAGTTTTTGAATTTATGCAAATACGCCACTGAAGTCGAAGAATATTACAATACATATTTTTTAAGCACTAATTACTTTATTTATGATTTACTGTAAAACAATTATCAATTCATATATTATTACAGTATTGGCATCGGGACGTGACGACCCCGTCTAGCGGAACATTTTTTTCTACTAGAAGAGAATTCTCCCAACAGTGCGGTCAGTCAATCGAACAATGCCTCTCAAACCATTCCAATGGTCGGTAGTAAGTGCATTCATGAAAGATGGGCAGCAGCATCCTGTGATATAACTACCGCTACTGCAATAACCAATACGCGTGCGTAATGATTGATTGCGGCCTTGGTCCAGCAGTGGACATCTTTCGTCTGAAATGTTTATGACAGTCATTTTGTTATCTCTACTACTCACAATCTATAAGTACCTATCTATAGTATTTATTCATCAGTCACAGTACACTTTTTTTCTGTATCTTCAAGCAATAAAATTCAATAGAACAAAATGTATATCTCTAATCTCTCAAGAACTAAACTTCGTGCATCCTCGTCAATACTCGGCCGTGACGTCACAATTCAGCCTTTACACCCGTATTTTCATAACACGCCTCTGGGAAGTCCGTGGCTACGACGATAACTGGTGCCGGTAGTGAGCCAGCCTAAATCCCTGCCAACAGATTTTGAGCAAGCATAGAGCAGAACAATCATATATGGTAATAATATCAAATGATTAAAAAGGAATAAAGAGAGACTATGTCTCAACATCGCGGGTGTAGCTGATTCGACTTCCTTTTTATTTAATTTTCATTCATAATTTATATTAAGGAATATTGTTTTATTTCTAGTTCTATTCGCGATTTAAAACAAAATAAAATAAAAAATATTTAATGAGTACCTATGAGTAATAATTTAATTTGTTATCAAAAATTTGTCATTGAAATCATTATTATCATGATTAATCACAAACTTTATCACTGATCATGACTTTACCACTAATAATAATTAACTACCAATCTTAGTTCAAATTCCTTTTTAACTAACTTATACAGTGTTATAAGATTATTAGAGAGGTTAAGTGCACCTATTAATTGTAGAGTTCTTATTTCATATAGCAGAAAATATTAATTTTACAATGTAGAGACTACCTTTATTTTATACTTTAATTATGTGGCACTAAATTCAAAGAGATTTTAAATATCATGGGATAGAACATAAAATAATCTTCCTTAGATTAATTATGTATTTATATTTGTAGTCTCCATTTTAATTTATCTTCAAAGCTATTCAATTTAACTGCGATTTTAACTCACAGTTAAATTGACTTGTTCAGCACTTACACTAGATGGCGCTTAAACATATTACAAACTAAGTATTTTAATGCATAGACAATGAGTTAGTTAAAAGCATACTAAATTGTTATTTAAAAATAGTAATACAAACATGTACAAACATTATTTATTAGTAACATTATAAAGGTAGAATCAAAATTATGAATGAGATGTGTAAAAATCAATTTGTAATAAAAATCACACGTAAATTTTCATAACTGAAGACATGAAAATATGTTAAATAAGCTTAAACAATAAACTCTTGATCAAAATAAAGAAAAATGTAATGATTGTGTATTGTGTGATTACGTATTCATTTAACGTTAAATGTAGAGTTTATTGCAGATTTAATTATAAAGTTAGTAAAAAGAGAAACTTATCCCAAATTATTCACTTAATACATTATAAACCCTCATTAAAAAAATGGAGAGACACGTAAGGTTGAGGAGTTTTAATTCAGCAAAAAAAAGAAAAAAAAACCAAATTCTCATAAGTAATTTAATTTATATTAATTGAAAAACGTACCATTAATTAGAAATTAATTTTAAAGCATATGTACTAAACTTAATAGATAATGGCTTGATGTAGAGCTCTATTCGAAAAAACTGAATTCAATTCTGTTACAATGGTGAATACGGAAAATATTTATTTATTATATTTACATATATTACAAGACCTAAAAACAAAGGACCAAAAATCGATTCACGACTAACCCCTTTATTCATTCACGTTTTTAGTAGTGTTGCTTATCTCTTTCTCTTTTACGCAATCAACAATACGACTGATGAAAATAAAAAATCAATCAGCTGAAACGTACCTTGTACGTTTATGATTAAGGAGGTTTGTGCGTAAATAATATGAAGAAAATTTAAAATTAGACTTTAAATTTTCTTCATATTACACAAACAGGTAATTCATATCACCAAAGTACAATAAAGCGAAACATAGGAATGAAAGACGATCAAACAACCTACCAAGTACATAGCACGTCAATTAAAACGTAATTAGTGTTAACTTATAGAGCATGAAATAGAGTTTACAGAAAAACAAAAAGGAAGTCAAAGCCGCTACATTGGTGACTGTGAGAAAGAATCTCTATTTATTCATTTTAAACACTTGTTTTGCTTTTATTTCATTTCATTATTAAAACCCATACGACGACATAATAGACGACATATTAGATGACGGAGGTTTAATACCGGCCCCCCGTCACGACCGGTTGCCCATGTAGCAATGGACTCCCCGCACTGTTAGGATTTCCTCAGCTATATATCCGACGTATTGAAAAAACTCCGTAAGCGCGACTGAGCCCGTGAGTACTGATTGGTTGTCCAGTTAGTACGTGAATAGGGCGCACAGCTTTTTAAAGTGGTGTAAGTATTAAAATCTGATTTCCAAGGTGTTTGTGAGTTAAATATAATATAATAATCCTCTAAATTCTCACAAAACAGAGAGAAACGATTAATTAGTTTGGCTATTCATACATCAATAATCAACAGAAGGTGTATCATGTTTGTACCTCGATTGACATCATTTTGGTAGCCAAGCCACTTTTTGTAGAACATTGCTGTTTCGACGTTACGTGACAACGGTCAGAATAGGAAAACAGCAATGTGTTGCTAAACGCCTTTCTTTTTGTTTTGTTTATGATTAAAAAAAGCTCATAATCATTATTATTTAATTTCAAAGCGGTTCTTGTTTTTGTAGAGTCGGTGTGTCGTCGGCCGTTAGCACAGAAAATGGTTCCACCATTCCTATGTCATATAAAGAATAATTTTCTTTTGGGATAAAATACTGTAAAAAACAAAATCCGAGCACCGAGCACAGATAATTTTGACATACAGTGAAGCCCACGTGTAGCTAGTTAGCTAGGTCATTCAAGGTATTATTAGGATTCACAGTGATTCCACCTATTTATAGACAACAACTCTTTAACATTCGTTGCATACCACGTAAATGTTTATAGGTAGACGACACATGCAAATATTTTTCTATAATCATAACTAATAACATTAGCTAATCGAGGGGATGGCCTAAATGCTACAAATCTCCCTGAAAACATCAAAATTCAGTCCAAATAAGATGAATATTTTGCGTAAAATCTGCCCTGAGATATAAAGTGTTCGTCCAATAGTTCCAATCATAATAAGTAATTTAATATGTTTCCAATCCTTCTTAAAACGCTGTCATACACTCGTTTCATATTTTAGAATGGCTCAGAATTCCTGGCGCTGTGATTCCTACTCAAATAAAGCAAAAAACTAGTCAATGAGGCAATTGTTGAGCCCTAAACGGACTTATAGACACGTAGGTACATAATACGGGGTTACATACATGATAACGAATGTCGATATATTTATTAACTAAGATGATTCATTGAAAGGAATTTGCTACTAATTGCTACATATTTGCTTTCATAAAATAATTTATTTTACAGGTAATAGTGCCCCGATTTTACTTCTTTTGCTTTAGATTGTTTTTTTCTCTCTGATACATTATAACCAAACCGACGGGTGGACTTAGGATATACAGCCTTTGATTGGAACAAATTGTCAAAAAAAATGTAGAGTCGTTTGTTTCAAATCTTGAAAAAAAGATACGCTACAAAGGTAGAAAAAAACACAAAGCCTGGGTTGCACCACGATATTTGTTAACGTTATTGTAACATTTCATATCCTTAGCTGACTGTAACAGATATCTAGATAAAGAAGGATGTGAAATGTTACAATTACTAGCAATATTGTTTACCACTTTCAACAAAAGAAAACCATTATTTTGTCAAGAGCTCTACAATACAATAATACGATAATGTTGGTAGAGTCTTTTCTATAAATATAAATTATTATTAATTTCATGCTTTGATCAGGGTCTTTTATAAAAACATTCACTTCCGGCCACTTCTCGCATATTATTTATCTTTGCTCATTACCCACACATCAAATAGATTAACACCTCTAAAAATAACACGTACACAACCGAAAAAAAAATTAAATACTATGAATAGATATATACGAGTACGTTTTTTTTTAAATTATGCGAGGAAGTAGCCGGAAGATATTTTCTTATACATATTTGAGAGAAAGAGAGAGAAAGGTATAAGGCTAACTTTTCGGCAACTGAGTGCGTGTCGTATGGAAAGGCGATTCTTTCTGAAAAAGATCGATCTTTGAATCGATTCGAATCGCAGAGAAAAAAATCAATCCACGATTGTATCGACGTCTACAAAATCGATTTCCGATTAATCGACATTTTTTCAATTTGGTTCATGTCAACTTCAAATTCAATCTAAGTGACGAGCAAAAAAAAAAAAGGAAGTCAATGTTGCTTCATATTACACGTTAAATGTTATGATGTTATGATTTATGTGTCGTGTCTCTTTTTACTGTATTTACTGCATGTTTCCTTTAAGTAATGAAGCAAAAAGGTCGATCTTCGATTTTCCAAGGTAAAGTATCGATTCGCTAGATCGATTCAGTGCAGTGAATCGATTCAAATAACCGATATTTTCGGTCTAAAAGATCGATCTTCCGATTAATCGATCTCAGATCGCCATCCCTAGCGTGTCGCGTGTCATTTTCAGAGCGAGTAGGGAGGGAGGGGGCTGTCAGCGGCTGTCTACTCCATAGACTTTTCTCCAGTGTTGCTAAACTATCGATAGTTGCGCTATCGATAGTTGACCTCGAAAAATAGTCGATAGCGCGATAGTACGATCGAAAATATCGCCATGCTGCAATACTATCGATACTATCGATAGTATCGATAGTTAAAAATTAGCAATACTATTGCCAAAGATCAATAGTATCGATAGTATCGATAGTTTCGATAGAATCGAAACTATCGATGCTATATCGGTACTATGTAGATATCGGTATCGATACTATCGAAACTATCGATATTATCGAAACTATCGATATTATCGATACTATCGATACTATTGACCTTATTGACTATTTACCTTGAAACTATCGAAACTATCGATAGTTTCGATAGTATCGATACTATCGAAAATATCGCTACTATCGAAGCTAGTATAGTTACTAGCTAGTATCGATACTATCGAAACTATCGATACTATCGATACTATCGATAGTATCGATAGTATTGCAGCATGGCGATATTTTCGATAGTACTATCGCGCTATCGACTATTTTTTCGAGGTCACGATAGTTCACAATACTATCGATAGACTATTACTATTGCAACAACACTGCTTTTCTCACATTTCTCGTAGTCTTTGAGAAACCCTGTTTGAAGCCAATGGAAACCTAAAAAACTTTACTATATCCTTATATTAAAAGAAGAAAGCGTCTTTACTTGCCGTTGGCATGAATTTAAATAAAAATACATTGCTATACAATGGAAAAAACAACAACAAGTGGACAATAAAATTGAAACCTTAACATTTTTTCATAAGAGCCACAGTATAATACTTTCTGTCTCATTTGCTCCCACGTTAAATCGTATGAATATTTAACCAGGGCCTACAATACACAGATAACTCAAAATTACAATAATGCTATACTATTTATAAATAATAATAATAATGGCAACCCATTATACGTCCCACTGCTGGGCACGAGTCTCTACCTTTTTTGGGGGGAGGCCTGGAGCTTACTCCACCACGCTGCTCCAATGCGGATTGGTGGAGGTGGGTGGGTTAGTGGCCAACCCACTGTCGGATGTTTTCAAACCGCCCATAAGGCCTCCGACAAGGTTTAACGACTGCTATCCATCGATAGCAACCGGGACCGACGGCTTAACGTGCCCTCCGAAGCACGGAAATGCGCATTTAATTTGCCTCTAGCGGTCACCCATCACACTACCCGACCGCGCCCGTAGTGCTTAACCGAGCAGATCGCTTACGATCTACACCAGCCGCTGGGCCATGCGCGCTTATTTATAAATGTAACTTATAAACTAGATAAATACATAGAGGATAAAAATTGTATAATACTATATGTACTATTATCTTAAAAACGAATCACTCTCACTGAGGCGTACGTCTCGCCTCCCAGTATCGTCTGAAAACCACACCTTCAGGCCAGAAATCGGAGCTAAGGAATATCTGCAGATGTTTCGCAGGGACACGCAGCTTGAAAGAGCAGAATCCTGTAGGTCTGTTTGACGTTAAAGCTTCTATCTCTCCCTGTATTCCTTCCTCACTCCGATCTCTGATCTTCTCAGACATATATTTCTTGACGTCGGTGATGGTCATTCATTTAACCGAGACAGATAAATGATGGCGTACGGTGATGTCGCTGCAGTTCCAGTACCTCTTAGGTTGCGGTTTCGGCAAAATAGGTGTCGGTCTCGTTTTACTGTCGCTTTTTCGTTTCATAGACATTCGAATCATGATGCCAAAGACAAAAAATAAACTCGACAGTATGTAAAGATTGCAAAAGAGAGTCAAAGCCACCACTGCGGTGCTGTATGCAGTCAACATAGTCAAGCATTCGTCATTCTATGCAGTTGCGAATCGATCTAGCCGAGAGAATGTCAAACGTTGATAGGTCTTGGCTCATAATAATAACGAAATTAAGTCTTAATATCGGTGTGCTGAGCAGTTTTAAGAGGCGGATGCTTGCACCGCCTTACCGAGTTTGTGTGGACTCCCGTTAGAAATAAACTTGGGTGCTGGTTATATGCAACGGGTCGGGAAAACTTCAATAGTGTGATTCAGGATTGTAGAGTAATGAAAACGTTGAGACTATTTAATTTTAGGTTTAAAGAATCTTTATTTCTCATAACAATAGATTAATCACATATAATGAGAAACTTATGAACTAAACAGATAAAATTATTATGTCTTGCAGAAGCGTGTGTAAGTACGAGTATGTACGAGTATAATAGTAAAAGAAATCACAACTTGGGATTTTTCCATTTTCTGGAAGTTTCCCAGTACCTCGGAGTTTAGTAATGTGTCCGGAGATGGCAACAGGTTCGCCACCTGTTACATGGGCTAAAACGTAACCGGCGAGTCGTGGGTGTATGCATGTATGCTTGAATGCATGCATTTACCTCTGCCTACCCCTTTGGGGATTACAGGCGTGAAGTTACGTTACGTACGCTAAAAATGAATTGTTTACAGTTTCACTACTCTGTAGTCGAGCCACGAGGGATCGAACCTCGGAATTATTAAGGTCAAGCTGTCTATTGTTAAACTATATAAAATATTTATAAATGGGGTCCTTTTGTATTCAGGTATTTTTGAGATCGACTATCGTATTATTACGCAATCATGTTATTGAATTTGTAAAGTAGTTTTGATTCGATTTATAAAGTCCTTTTGTTAAAGATTATTTTACTAGCGACCTGCCTCGGCTTCGTGCAATGAAGGTTTATAAATAATACTAATAATGCCAACCCTTGACACGTTCCACTGCTGGGCACGAGTCCATCCCTTTCTTGGGAGGAGGCCTGGCGTTTACTCCACCACGCTGCTCCAATGCGGTGGAGATAAGGGTTAGTGGCTAACCCGCTGTCGGATGTTATCAAACCGAACCCATAAGAACTCCGATAAGGTTTAACGCCTGCTATCTATCGATAGCAACCGGAACCGACAGCTTAGCGTGCCCCTCCGAAGCACGGAAACGCGCATTTTAATTTGCCACTAGCGGTTACCCATCACACACCGGACCACGCCCGTATCGCTTAACCCAGGTGATCGCTTCCTATCTGCACCAGCCGCGGGGCCATGCGCGCTTCTTACAATGTAGCTTTGTTATAAGTAATTTAATGTGTTTTTTTGGAATATGTATATTATTTTTCTGATTCTTTTTCATCAATTACTACCGAATCTGTATAAAACGGTTATTGCTATGTTAGTGCACTGCTAGTGCATGCTACCCACAGGCTACCTATCTATCGCGTCAACAGTCATTCGAGCGACCGTTATGTGAAACGCCATACATTACAAAAGTTAGTATGGTCGTTTTAAATATTCTTATCTACATTTTATAATTTTCCGCGCAATTACCTTTTTATTTTAAGAACCTTATCTGGATAATTACATCAAAAAACATTGATCGAAATCAATCCAGCCGTTCTCAAGATTTACGCTTAGCCACCCGTTTAGCGATACCTACATTTTAATTTAAAATACCTCATATAGATTTAAATAAAATGGAAAATTTCGTAACGTATTAAAATGTGTACCTACCTATAGGGTGCCGGTATATAATTTATCTATTAAGGGCGTATCTGCCCATGCTCACGACTGGATAAAGACATCCATGGATTAAGGTCTTTCCAGAATGCAGAATCAGCTTTACATCTCTAGTGTCGACCTCTAGAAATAAGCAAGAAGAAAAATAGAAGCTTGGCCTTAAAAATGCATCGGTGCATGCAATGGCGGGCGAGTCTCGTGCAATGTCTATATCGTTCCAGTTGTTGGAACTGGAAAGTGAGCTATCTTACACACAAACAAATGTTTAATGTTAAAAATATTAAAAAAATACCTATCAATTCCACTGGTAGAAGCATTCCAGTGTAGGAGGGCATAGGCACCACCTTATTACCTAATCTATCCGCCACCAAATGGTAGTGTTCAGCACTATCGTGTTCCGGTTAGATGGTATGGCACCAGTAATGACTCTCACAGAGATATTAAAAATTTAAATTAAATTAAAAATACTTTATTATTGAAACAGGTGTATACAATTTGGGTGTGGGAACTCTTCTTTTAAGTTGTGGTAACTTGTGTTAGAAGAATCCCCTCTCGGCTGTGGTGTTTCATAGTATTAAAAACTTAATTAAAATAAAAATAAAAAAAAATAGATATAACTAACTCAGGGGTGAGAATGCATCTGCATTTTGACCACTGGTGTAAGTGTCTATAGGCTGCAGTCATCACTTAA
Organism: Macrosoma leucophasiata; assembly: GCA_036365455.1. Lineage (NCBI taxonomy): Eukaryota > Metazoa > Arthropoda > Insecta > Lepidoptera > Hedylidae > Macrosoma > Macrosoma leucophasiata. The sequence goes on from JAWQUS010000015.1 coordinate 8,673,011, forward strand.
CATCAAAGTGAACGGCAAACTTGTTCGCCACCGTCCTTAGTTAAAAAAATTACAACTAAGTTCTCAGGGGTGGCAACACATCTGTATTTTGACATCCTGTCTTTGTGTAAGTGTTTATATTCTGCAGTGCAGTTATCACTTAACATCAATGTGAACTGCAAGCTTGTTTGCTACCGTCCTTACATAAAAAAATTACAACTGTTACTAAGGTCTCAGGGACGGCAACGCATCTGCATTTTGACTACCAGTCTTTGTGTGGGTGTCTATAGGCTGCAATGCAGTAATCACAATTATCATCAATGTGAAATGCATGCTTGTTTGACACCTTCATTAAATAAAAAAGCGGGAAAACGACAGTGTTGAACAATTTAGAGCTACTATGTGTAATAAGATTCAATTTAATCATAATTTTCACCCTCTGCAACCCTATCGAATTATTCTGCGCATGCTCTAACACTGTCAGCGCTATGGTGACTTTATAACCAACAAAGACAGAGTTATTAACTAAAAAATACAATAAAAACGTATTTCTTCAATATCGTTGAGAGAATAAGGTAAATATAACGTCGAAATATATAAAACGTGCTTTCTTTTTATATTGTTTGTTTTTAATTATGTCTATTAGAATAATTTATATTGAGAGATTATTGATAAAATATCGCTGTAGTAGGTACATAAGCAAGTATCTAATACCCAGGCTACGAAATACACAAATATTATATTTTTTTATGTATGTAAGAATTGTGGCAAATAAGCATGCAGCTCACATTGATGATAACTATGATAAGTGATGACTGCAGCCTATAGCCTACACAAAAACCAGGGGTCAAATGTAGATGCGTTGACACCCCTGAGACCTAATTTGTTATATCTCTGTGACAGTTATTACGGGGCCATACATTTAACAGAGATGTCGGTCAGTTAACTATGTACCTAGGTACACATTACCTATTATTGTTGATTTCATAAAATGTGAACAAGTGCACGTCTATTCATGCCACAGAGGGGTGATCTGTGATTCATACCTACCTATTTTACTGGTGGTAGAGCTCCAGTGACGGAGCTCGCGGGCGTAGGCACCACCGCATTACCTAATATACTTGCCGCTAAATGGTACAGCACTATCGTGTTCCGCTCAGGTGGTAATGTACGGCTCTGTAATTTCCGGCACAGAGGCATAACACCTTAGGCCTCAGGAGTGGTAACGCATCTGCATTTTGACCATTGATATACATTGTATATCAATGATTTTGACCTTGGTCTTTGTGTGGGTGTCTATAGGCCGCAGTCATCACTTAACATCATGATTGTTTGCCACTTCCATTACATTAAAAAAAGAAAAAAAACATCCTATATAAGACAAAGTCCCCCGCTGTCTGTCTGTCTGTTCGTGATAAACTCAAAGACTGTACGGATTTACGGTTTTCACCTATATGCAGAGTAATGTAATGGTAATTTATCAATCAATGTTGCCGGTGTCGGAAAAAATTAAGCCGCCTGGGAGCTTTCATCGAAGATGCTGCACCATAGAGCAACGCGGCTCACCGGTCGCGGCGGACCGGAGGGGAGTAGCCATAGCGTTTATTACCAATACAAAACAGTCTGTCATTTTTTGGGGGGGAAATTCGTGCGACACGCACTCACACTACAAAAATCGTCTATTACTACAAAACTAACACCTTGACTTTAATTAAATACATAAACAATTTCACGCACACTTTTAAATATCTGGGCGACAGGAGTAGGACCATTTGGTCTTGTACTTTGACAGAGGGGAAAGCCTGCATATGGCTACTCCCCTCCGGTGTTGCTCTATGCCAATGCAAAACAGTCTGTCATTTTTGCGGGGGGAAATACGTGTGACACACACTCACACTACAAAAATCGTCTATTACAACGAAACTCACACCTTGACTTTAACAAAATACATAAACAATTACACGCACACATTTAAATATCTGGGCGACAGGTATAGGACCATTTGGGCTTGTACTTGGACAGGGGAAAGCCTGTATATGGCTACTCCCCTCCGGTGTTGCTCTATGGCAATGCAAAACAGTCTGTCATTTTTTGCGGGGGGAAATACGTGTGACACACACTCTCACTACAAAAATCGTCTATTACAACGAAACACATTTAAATATCTGGGCGACAGGTATAGGACCATTTGGGCTTGTACTTGGACAGGGGGAAGCCCGTATATGGCTACTCCCCTCCGGTCCGCGGCCGTAGCCCGTGTTGCTCTATATGCTGCACACTGCTTACGTAAGCAGTTAATCACTGATAGTCCAGTATTGCAAAACTTGATCAAAATGGTCGACATACGTCACATATGTTTAGTTTAACATATATTTATTATTCTTTTTTTTATATTAGTGTCCCACCGAGTAGTTTCCAGTTGAAAACCAGCGTCGGGCTTCGGCTTGACATAATGCTGAACTGGGAACTATTTAGTGCAGCCGTGGGATCTTGTTTCTTATTTTCTACTCTAACCAGGTACCTTTTTTAATAGGTGTATAAGATATTTTTTTTGTCAACCCTTTTTAAAAGTTTTTTGTTTTATTGTGTAACGTATGTACTCGTATTGTAAATGTTTATTTTTTTCTATTGTTTTATTCTTAATGCGGTACCTGATAATGGTATTGGCACTGCACCAATAAATGTTTTTTCTTCCATCTTCTATATGGATAAAGGTGCGAAAGAGTTAACGCTCTACAGACCCGAAATAAGCCGAAATCTCCTTCCTAAGGTCGATGTGCATTATTTCTAGTTGGATTCTGTACATTTTAATTCTCTTTACAGATGGACAAGATGTCTAACAGCGGCACAGGTGCTGTATTCTTCTTGGGCTCACGTGCACATTATCAGGTAAAATAATATCAAGTTACGTAAATTACGTGCAGAACTTGGTCTTTTTCTTATGTGTTGGAAGTGGTAAACAAGCATCCAGTTCACATTGATGTTAAGTGATGACTGCAGCCTATAGACACTTACATGAAGACCAAGGTCGAAATGCAGATGCTTTACCACTCCCACTCCTCCATAGGCCTCTAGGGTGTTATGCCTCTGTGCCGGAAATGACAGCCGTACATTACCACCTGACCGGAACACGATAGTGCTGAACACTACCATTTAGCGGCAAGTATATTAGGTAATGCCTACGCCCGCGAGCTCCGTCACTAGAGCTCTACCACCAGTAGAAAGGTCTTTGAAGTTAGGCAGGGATGGTCAGCATCGTGCCACGATAAAAACTATCGCCACTGCGATCTCCAATCCGTCTGCCCAGCATGGCATATGTACGTATCTTCACGCCAGGTCCCTAACGGGGTAGGCAGAGAGTGTAGAGCGCCAGATATCCCGGTTCTGACAAACCTCTCGTGCCTCGTCTACCTTCATCATTCTCTTCATACATGCACGCCGATTCCTAAGACTTTTGGCCCCACCCTCAAACAGTACTCGACCGATTTGGCCATGGTAGGTCAGCTTTGGTCTTCCTGGGCCTCTGCAACCATCCACATTCATACTGTATATCATATGTTTGGCCATTCGCCCTACATGCCCGAACTATCGTAGTACGCCTTTTTTTCATTTTCACACCGATACTCTCATGCACACAAAGCCTCTTTCTTACCGTCTTCATTAATGCCAAGCATGGCGAATGGCGATTAAGGCATCATCATCATCAGCCCTCGATCGTCCACTGCTGGACATAGGCCTTTCCCAATTTTCGCCACCACACTCGATCTTCGGCTTTTCGGACCCATCCGCTTCCTGCCAACCTCTTTAGGTCGTCAGTCCATCTGGCAGGGGGCCGTCCCACCGGGCGTTTTGTACGGGGTCTCCACTCTAACACACGTTTGCCCCAGCGGCCGTCGGCTCTACGACAAATATGCCCCGCCCACTGCCACTTCAGCCTAGCAATTCTTTGAGCTATGTCGGTCACTCTGGTTCTCCTTCGGATTTCCTCGTTTCGGATTCTATCTTTCAGAGATACACCGAGCATAGCCCGTTCCATAGCTCGCTGAGCCACTTGGAATTTGTGGACGAGGCCTTTCGTAAGAGTCCATGTCTCCGCCCCGTACGTTATTACCGGAAGGACGCACTGGTCGAATACCCGAGATTTTAGGCATTGAGGCAGTGGCGAATCGAAGATTTGACGAAGTTTTCCGTATGCTGCCCAGCCTAATCGTATTCTTCTGTCAGCCTCTTTGTCGAAGTTGTTCCTACCCAGTTGTATAGTCTGGCCTAGGTAGATTAAGGCATATTCTCCCCAAATGACGCACAACACTGTTGTAGTCTTAGGGGAGAGCTTTGGCCAGCAGTGGACATCTTTCGGCTGGACAGAATGAGATTAGGTAATGCGGTGATGACATCAAGCTGTGTCACTGGACTGGAGTTCTATCACCAGAATTCTGATGTCATATTGGCCTTTGGAACTCTGCCGGTGAATGACAAAGAATGACTCTTTCTTTTCTTTTTACTCTTTGTTATAAGTTTGTAAAGGGGAAATGAGACATTCTATTGATATAGTTATTTATACTAATATAATATATTTAGTTTTATCTTAGTGATATTTTTGACTATATATTTTTTATCTTCTTTGACATGTGTATCAATTGTTATTCACTTTAATATATTTTGTTTGTTTTCGACGTGTCATAAGAGGTGCCTGTCACCCTAAATGAATAAATGAGTTTCTGATTCTGGTTTTTTCTATTCTAGTATGTTAAATCTAGTATGTTGTTTCATAATAATAATAATAACATTGTAAACCTGGTGCATCAAAATATACAAGGAATATTGGGTAAAGAATTAGAAATTGAGTTACTTTTAAACATTAATGACATACAAATTTGTTGTTTTACTGAACATTGGTTGAAAAATAGCGAATTAATATTCAATTTTAGTGGGCACCAGGTAGGCAGTTCGTTCTGTAGGTCACATGCAATACGTGGTGGCTCTCTTATATTGTTAAAAAAAGACATTAAACATAAGGAACGCAGAGATATAGTGAGTCTTTCTGTTGAACGAACTGCAGAAATAGCCTGTGTGGAGCTTGAGCGCTTGATTATTGTGTCCGTATACAGACCTCCAAGTGGATCTTATGAATGTTTTGAAAAAATTTTAGATGTTGTACTAAACAATCTAACTGCTTCAAAAAAACGTGTCATTATTTGCGGAGATTTCAATATAAATTTATTGGAGGAAACTCCAACAACTGTGAGGTTTAAATCGTTACTTATGTCATTTAATCTGCATAATTTGTTCTCAGAACCTACTAGAATTACACAGAACTCAGCGACATGCATAGACAATATTTTTATCGATTTTGAACCTACACATAAAAATATTTTGACTGAATTAAGCTCCGACCATTGTGGTCAGTTAGTTTCCTTCTGTAGTCAATTACATAATGATAAAAATAAACGAGCAATAGTATTTGTTCCTTTCAATGCGAAGCGAATTAAGAAATTCAGAGAAAATATTGTCCCAAAACTTGCAAACATGCAATACCATAACGATCCTAACATATTATACAATGACTTTTTTGCCACAATTTTAACAGAATTTAATTTAGTTTTTACCAATAAGACAATAAATGTAAGAAGTCATAAGTCGTTCAATGAATGGGCGACGGTTGGAATACATAAGAGTAGACAGAGATTGTATGACCTGTATGGAGAAAAGTCACATAATCACACAAATTCGTTTAAAAATCATGTTAAATTATATTCGAAAATATTCAAGAAAGTGTGTTTTGCAGCCAAGGCACTTCACATTAAAAATAAAATTAAAAATTCAAATAACAAAATTAAAGCGACTTGGAATGTAATTAATAGTGAAACTGGGAAACAAGCTGAACGCAACTCTGATTTTAAATTAATAATTGACAATAAATATGTTACTACTGACGAAGAAGTTGCTTTAGCATTTGAAACATTCTTTGCTAATATTCCAGTTTCTTTGACTGGAGACCTCATTTCATCGCCTACCGTCGCCGAATCATTATTGAAAAAAAATGTACATCAAAGTAAAACTATATTTAATTTTAAGTTAGTTAATACTGCGGATGTTATACATGCCTTTAAGTCTATTAATATTAAGAACACAACTGATTTATGGGGCTTATCTGTAAAAGTTGCATATGAAATAATGGATGTGATTGCACCTTACCTAGCGGCAATGTTTAATAATAGTATTGTAAGTGGTATATTTCCTGACTTAATGAAACATAGTAAAGTGATTCCTCTTTTTAAATCTGGTAGTACAAGTGACCCCACAAATTTTAGACCAATTTCTGTACTGCCTGTCTTAAGTAAAATTTTTGAAAAACTTATTTTAATTCAACTACTTGCACACTTTAACCATCATAAACTTTTACATTGTCGACAGTTTGGATTTACTAGGGGTCGTTCAACTACCGATGCAGGTGTTGAACTTGTCAAACACATTTTTGAAGCTTGGGAAAAATCACATAATGCACTAGGGGTATTCTGTGACTTATCTAAAGCATTTGATTGCGTTCAGCATGAAACATTGGTCAGAAAGTTATATCACTACGGCCTTCGAGATACCGGTCTCGAGCTTATGACTTCATATTTAAACAATAGAAATATGTGTGTTGATGTAAATGGGACAAGATCTCCCGGGACTTCAATGGATATGGGGGTCCCACAGGGCTCTATTTTAGGGCCATTTCTTTTCTTAGTCTATATTAATGACTTACCCTACATTATCAATGATGGCCAAGAGATGGTATTGTTTGCTGATGATACTTCTTTAGTGTTCAAAATTAAAAGACAGGAGGTAGATTTTGACTGTGTAAACAATACTCTCTCTAATATAGTACATTGGTTTAGCGCCAATAACCTTTCGTTAAATAGCAGTAAGACAAAATGTATTAAATTTACTACTCCTAACGTAAAACAGGTTGAAACCAATGTTAAGATAAATGAGGAAGTATTGGAGATCGTAGAGTCCACGGTATTTCTTGGCATTACCGTGGATGCTAAATTGCAATGGGGTCCCCATATTGCCAAATTAGCTAGTAGACTTAGCTCGGCAGCATTTGCTGTGAAAAAGATTAGACTATTAACAGACGTCGAGACGGCTCGCCTTGTTTATTTTAGTTATTTTCACAGTATAATGTCCTATGGCATTTTGCTATGGGGAAATTCCGCCGACGTCAACACTATTTTTGTACTGCAAAAGAGAGCTGTCCGGGCTATCTACGGGTTGAGTCCGAGGGTATCTCTTAGAGATAAATTTAAAGAAATAAATATTCTGACTGTAGCTTCGCAATACATTTATGAAAATGTATTATATGTCCGTAAAAACATTAATGAGTTTCCTACAATAGGTAACAACCACAGTATAAATACTAGGAACAAATACAAGTTGTCCATGCATGCAACGCGGCTGAATAGGGTCAGTAATTCTTTTAGAGGTCAATGTATACGGTTCTTTAATCAAATCCCCAAAAACGTTCAAAGTCTATCGATCAATAAATTTAAGAAAGTAATGAAAGAATGTTTATATAAATGTAATTACTATAAGACCAGTGATTATCTTAATGATAATACGTCTTGGGATTATAGCGATCGCTGCCAGGCTATTTCATGATCCTGTGATTTCGTGTATTCTGTAATTAGTATCTACTATTGTTAAGGGTTGAATAATGTGAATACCCTGGCTGAAAATGAATTCCATCTTTTATTTTGCCGTATGCATATCCGGAACAGTCATGCACGCTTAAATGTCTTTGCCTTTGGCGGCGTCGTGTGGCGGGTTGCTCACTTCCCTCTAAAATGGTCGAGGAGGGCAATGGCTGTCACATGCGTCATACTCGTGAACGGGTGCTGTTGGTGGGGACTGGTCTGTTCTGGTTTGCAGGGGCTACATCACATTTAGTAGATAGCAGTTTATTTGCATCTATGCTATGGACGTTGACATTATTTGATTTTTCACGATAATCTGTACTAGATTTAAGCTCTCATTTAAAAGAGCTCTTACTGAGTTTGTTGGGTAGCGGAGTTCTTCTCAGTAGTGACTGCACTTGGAACTCTGCTAAGTGAATAACATTGATCTTGACGAATAAGTTTTTCTTTTTCTTCATTTATTATCATTGAAGGAATTGAAAAATTTTATGATTATTATGTTTTAACCAAATAGTTTAAATTTTAATTTTTAATTTACTATTAATATATGATTTTGCTTTTACTATATGTAATGGTTATTCGCTCTAGGTAGTTTATGATTTATTGACGTTTTGAAAGTATCTGTAAAGATCTATTCGAAATAAAAATATTTTCTATTCTATTTCTATTCTATTCTATTCTTTCAGATTTTGGACCAGCCGTCCTCGGAGAATGGTAACGCGTCCACGGAGACCATATACCAGAACCCGTCCATCAGGGAGCCATGGCCGGAGAAGGGGGAGTATGACAATGCGAGCTACGTCACTGATAGGGGCAATTGGAACTGCCAGGAGGATAGCACTGGTGATTATGAAAAAAAAAAGTCGATACCATAAAAAAATATATTACGAAAATGACTGGTGGTAGAGCTTGCGGGCATAGGCACCACCGCATTACCTAATATACTTGCCGCTAAATCGTAGTGTTCAGCACTATCGTATTCCGGTCGGGTGGTAATGTTCGGCCCTGTAATTTCCGGCACAGTGGCATAACACCTTAGGCCTCAGGACTACTCAGGAGTGACAACGCATTTTGACCTCTGGTCATTGTGTGGGTGTCTAACGGCTGCAGTCATCACTTAACATCAATGTGAACTGTACGCCTGTTTGCCACTTGTATCGCATAAAAAAAAACGGTCAAGTGTGTGTCGGGGCACGGGCAATGTAGAGTTCCGACTCGCACTTGACCGGTTTGGCGAAGTTATGAATACTTCTTTTGGCACGATTGATAAAAATGATAAGAGTGAATTTTTACGATGCGCGCAAACCTTAGATCATTTAGTAAACTACTATTTAGTAAATACTAAATGATCTAAGGCGCAAACCGATAGCATACATATTCTCTGCCGATAGATAAAAGCGACAGTCTGAAGTTAGTTGCTAAACTTTTTTGTCGTTTTGTTTTATTTCTGGTTTATTGGATTGTTACGCTAAAGAAGTAAGTATAATTATATTTATATGTAATATATATATGTATGTATACGTATAGTCGTATTTATTCATGAAATATGTTTTTATATAACGATTTTTTTAGCTTACCGTATCCTACACATTTTCAAAGCACTACCAATCTACGTTTTCTTCACAACCCTAAGGTTGACTGGTAGAGAATGCTGTCTAGCATTAAGTCCGCCTCTTGTGCGTTAATTGTGCAGAAAGTTTAAATAGATAAATAATTTCACATGCGTTCATAAGTAATAAGTATTTACTACTATACTACACATACCTAATGAGTCCGCCAGGTGGCGCGTGTTGCAGTTATCTTATTCTAAACTTTCTTCATTAAAATTTAAAAATAGTGTTTTAACAGTACGACAAGTAAATTAATTTAAAATACTTGACAAAATTCGCAAGGGAAAATGTTTGTGAGAAACTCTGACCTGATAGATACTGATGAAAAATCAAAGTGAAATATATAGTGAATTACGATCGTATTAAACATATTAGACAGCATTAAATCGATTAAAAAACAAAGTAAACCGCGATACAATATCAGTGAAAAAGTTTTTGTGTTATCGTAATATGTGTAATACAAGTATCTTTTAAATTCATAAAACGGTTTTTCGCTCAACTTGTTAAAGTAATTGTACGAAACATTGGACTTTGACCCCATTCAACACTAAAAGCAGCGCTACTGCCTGCACTAGCAGCGTACTACGCATATGCACACTCTTGGTTAAGCTATGGCCTTAGGGGTCGTTCATAAATTATGTAAGGCGTTTAGGGGAGGGGGGGGTGTTGACTGAATATTATAACTTCTTACTATAGGTAAGGGGGGCAGAGAATCTAAAATTACGTAAGATTTGAAATTGAAAATTCTACCACTTTCGCGCTAAAAATTGGCATTATTGAATAGCGCCATCTGTACTTCATCTCTTTAACTTGATATTGAATCTTACAAAAATCTTTTCTTACGAAAATTTCTTATTAAGGTGCAGGGGGGACTAGTCGTAATCTTATGATGTCTTACAGTAGGGGGAGAGGGGGTAAAATTAGCCCTCAAAACCTCTTACGTAATTTATGAACGACCCCTTATCCTATGGGGAAATGCTACAAATGTAGAAGATGTTTTCCTCATCCAAAAGAAGTTAATACGTATTATTATAAATATTGACAACAACGAATCCTGCAGACCCCATTTCACCAATTTAGGAATCTTAACCCTGACAAGCATGTACATACTGGAACTATGTAAATTTTTGAAGAAAAATCCGGCTGTATTTGTTAATGCACAACCTAGCAGATTGTATGAGGCACGGAAAAATAAAAAAAAATCGATTAAAATTACCTCCAAGTCGCATCGACCTATTCAGGAAAAGCCCTTATGCCAGTGCTATACGGATTTTCAATAAGTTACCATTTGAATTGAAACAGGAGCAAAATACAAATGGATTTTTATATAAATTGAAATCCATTCTTAACAACAAATGCTATTACAATCTTAATGAATTTTATAATGATAAACATCTATGACATTTTTAATTAATTTGAATATTTTACCTTTTACATTTATTATTTACGTTGCAACTATAATTAATAATAATTAAATGAAAATACCTATTAAAACTAAAGCCTTATTGGGTTCATTATATAATAACAATACTCTCTTCCAATATTAAATTGATGACATGTTAATAATACATAAATGAAATGAAATCTGCTTCACGTTCAAATAGTTTTATGTAATTTTGCAATTTAAAATATGTACCTATAATTTAATTACTCGCCAACAATATTGCCATACCCAAGAGGGTTTCATGATGGACTTAGATAATTATTATTACCACCTGTACTAAACATCTCATGATTTATGCAATAAATGAATTGAATTGAATTGAATGTATTTTGCTATAAGGGTCATAGCTCACTTCAGCCACCCGGCACCCGACCAGCACCGCCCCGTTTCACGGCGCGCGGCGTTTACACGTTGTCGACGGGTGGTCCACATGTCCACGGGTGAACGACGCAATGTTACTTGTGAATCACTCGCGGACAGCGCGCGGTATACTTGGGAACAGCGGCAGCGGCTATGCAAACTCAACGGAAGACGAGCTAGTGGTCACCGAGTGTTTTGTGACCACGCGCCACCCGCGCGTTGACGGCTCGCGGTCGAGGCGATACGGAGCGGATTGGTGTAATGAGCGCACATCGCTCGAGGCGGTCGGGCGCTGGTCGGGTGCCGGGTGGCTCTAGTGAGATATGACCCTAATCCTTTAATAGAGGCATTATTTCATTGAACTTAGGTGGCGGTGACAGCGATAAAGAATCGCGTTGTGTGAAACGACGGATCAAACGGGCTAGCGACGAGAAGGAACTGCAACCGGCCATCTTGAATGACATCAATGACAAGTTAGTAAAAAGGGAATAAAGAAAAAAAAGAAATGGTTTATTTTTTGACACACACAATACATTACTAAGTACCTCAATAAATAATAATAATAATAATGGCAAGCCATTATACGTCTGCTGGGCACGAGTCTCTCCCCTTTTTGGGCGGAGACCTGCAGCTTACTCCACCACGCTGCTCCAATACGGGTTAGTGGCCAACCCGCAGTCGAATGTTATCAAACCGCCCTTAAACCTACACTGTGACACATAATTTATATAATATACTAGCTGACCCGGCAAACTTCGTATTGCCTCACAATGAAATAATGTGTCAAAGGTTTGATAGATACGGACTATTTGTATGGGAAAATGAAATTGTGTTTTTTACTATTCCTCTTCAATTTCTTCATATTTTCTTACCTTTTAAACCTTCCCTGGGCTTCCAGAAATAATTCAAAACTAAAATTAACCAAATCGGTCCATCCATTCTTTAGTTTTAGCAAGACTAACGAACAGCAATTGATTTATATATATAGAAGATTAAGAAGATATACTTTAATCCCAACAGCGATGCACAGAAAGCCAAGCCCAGGCGCGTGTCTCTCCTTACTCTGGTGACGTCACTGGCGCGACGACGCCGCCGCCTGGCGAGCGAGCAACACAACCTGCGGCAACTGCACACCGCACTCGCTTGCACCTACAGGGAGTCCTGCAGATGTCTTGATTGTCAGGTCAGTCCAAACTCCAAACTATAGACAGAGAATATGTAATAGTGCTACGTATAGAATGGACACTTGGACACTTCGACGTCCCGCCCGACTTCCCCGCCTCACCCGTCACCCCCCCTCGAGAGGCAGTTGAATAAACTTCAACAGTTCTATTATTATATTAGATTTACCTATTATATAATATCTTTATTCGTTACACCGCCTAATATTTTCTCTATACTACCAATGGTTGACTGGTAGATAATGCTTTTAGCATTAGGTCCGCCATTTGTTAATAATTTTCTAACAATAAAGAATAAATAAAATAAATAAACAGTGAGGCTGCGAGCGGGCGAGCTGTATTTAGTTAAACGTTAACGTAACTTCACAACTGTAATCCCCGAAGGGTAGGCAGAGGTAAATGCACGATTGGAAAGTTACGTTTTGGTCCATGTTACAGGTGGTGAGCCTGTTGACATCTCCGGGCTCATTACCAAACTTTAGGTACTAGGAAACTTCCAGAAATTGGAAAAATATAAATAGAACTAGTGATATATGGTTTTACACCCCTATCTTTAATAGTCCCCGACCAGGACCCCAGTGTAGTAGTAGTGGCCTGCTACCACTTTCACTGGTGGTAGAGCTCCAGTGACGGAGCTCGCGGGCGTAGGCACCACCGCATTACCTAATATACTTGCAGTTAAATGGTAGTGTTCAGCACTATTGTGTTCCGGTCAGGTGGTAATGTACGGCCCTGTAATTTCCGGCACAGAGGCATAAAACCTTAGGCCTCAGGAGTGGTAACGCATCTGCATTTGGACCTTGGTTTTTTTGTAAGTGTCTATAGGCTGCAGTCATCACTTAACATCAATGTGAACTGCATGCTTGTTTGCCACTTCTATGACATAAAGAAAAAAAAAGGCTACTGAGGCAGTTATAACTACATATTTCAATTTCGACATAGTTCACAATGACATACATAAATAAATTATTTACTTCTCCTTTATTTACCTGTGATAAAATGTGGTCCATATATTCGTTCCAATTTACTTTACCCAATAAACGACTCTGTGACTTATTTTAGACCTGCAAGTCCTGCCCGTGGCAAATAAGCAAACAGTAGATAATAATAATAATGGCAACCTATTATACGTCCCACTGCTGGGCACGAGTCTCTCCCTTTTTTATTGGGAGGCCTGGGGCTTACTCCACCACGCTGCTCCGATCCGGATTGGTGGAGGTGGGTGGGTTAGTGGCCAACCAGCTGTCGGATTTCAAACCGCCCATAAAGGCTCCAACAAGGTTTAAAGACTGCTGCCTATCTGTCGATAGCAACCGGGACCGACGGCTTAACGTGCCCTCCGAAGCACGGAAACGCGCATTTAATTTGCCACCAGCGATCACCCATCACACTACCCGCGCCCGAAGTGCTCCCTCAGGCCACGAGAAAAATATGATTTCTTATTGTCCTCGGACCCAATCGGGTCCATTGCGGCTTCAGGCATTTAACCGAGTAGATCGCTTATGATCTACACCAGCTGCTGAACCATGCGCGCTCCCTTATGATCTACACTAGTGATTCCCAAAGTGGTCTATATCGACCCCTGGGGGTCTATGATCATCTGAAAGGGGTGTACGTCAGCGAAAAAAAAAATTGGGGGTTCATTAATTTCATTATCAACACATACACTGATAGTACCAATTTACTTACATCATACCAGTGATTCCCAAAGTGGTCCATGGGAAACTCGATGGGGTTCTACGTCGGCGTGAATAAAAATTGGAAATATGGGAATGTGATACAAATGTAGCAAGAACGGGGGTCCACAGAAAGCAGAAAAAATTGTAAAGGGTCTACAAGAAAAAATAGTTTGGGAACCTCTGATCTACATTTTAGTGCTCAACTGTTTGCTTGAAGCAAACAGTTGAGCACTGTACAATATAATACAAAAAATATTGCACATCGAGCCTAGGAAGGAGACTTCGGCTTATTTCGGAGATGTAGGAGTGTAGACTGTTATCTTTTACGCACCGTACCTATTTGACGTTTGTCGACCATTTTGATCAAGTTTTGACCAATACCGGACTGTCAGTGCTTTCGTAGGGAGTGTGCAACAGAGTCAACGCTCTACGAAGTCGAAACGAGCCGATCGTCTCTTTCGCAGGCTCGATGTGCAATATAAGTCCAGTACTGTACTTACCTGCAGGTTATAAAATTGCAGGCCTTAAAACTTGCAGGTTATAAACATCTGCTATATCTGGTGGTAGAGTTCCAGTCTCTCTAGAGCTCTAGGACGTAGGCACCACCGCATTACCTAATCCATCTGCCGCCAAATGGTAGTGTTCAGCACTATCGTGTTCTTGTTAGATAGTAATACAGAGACATAATAAGTAGGGGTGGCAATGCATCTGCATTTTGATCTCTGGTCTCTGTGTAAGTGTCTAAGTGATTAGGTTGCAGTCATCACCTAACATTAATGTGAACTGCATGCTCGATTGCCACCTTCATTACATTAAAAAAAAAACACAATTTTTAAATAAAAAAACATTTTGTTGTTTACAAACTATATTTAAACACACATTGGGTTGATTTTTTTGTATCAATAATAATTAATTTATGTTCGTAATTTTTGAACACAAGTTAACCTTGGTAAAAACCTTGTTTTTTTTTTACAATCAATCCTTCAATAATCAAATATACAGCTTAAATAAACAGCACCGATTGATTTATTGTTCTTATATGCAAATTATTAAATTTTATTAACAATATTAAACACCGAATATTAACTTTGCTTTGTAAATGTTTTTAAAACAGTTACTTGAGTTTATCTCGGATTCTAATTTTTTTACAAGTAAATAAATAATTACTTAATTATATATTTTACATTTGAGTTTTTTTACTTATAAAATAGTGATGGGAGTGGATTATGAAATTTGGAAGTCACAATAATTGCAGTGAGAAGCTTAGAGATAGTTTTAATGGCTTTCATACATTTTGCCACAAATCACCAAGAATCTTATTTTCAGCGTCATAATCTCAATGAAATGTCCAATTGTGATTAATTAAATGACTGCACATGGGCGTCGCCAGGCCAGTAGCAAGAGGAGCAGCTGCCCCTCCCTACAGAAAAATAAAAAATAGCGCAATTTAGAGGAAAGGCGATTTACACACGGAACTGCGTGCCGCCGCGGATTGCGGTGGAGGTAGAGAATATGTAATAATACTATGAATAGAATGGACATTTCGACGTCCCGCCCGATTTCCCCGCATCATGTCACGTGACGTCTATTTACACGCGCACCTGTGTGCTTAGCACGTACAAAATACCAACCGTCGCCCATAAGAAGGGAAGGGGTTGAGTGATGCGAGCAAATCGGGCGGGATGTCGAAGTGTCCATTCTATACGTAGTATTATTGCATATTCTCTGGTAGTGTGAATGGTATAGGTCGCGCCAGGTAAAGAGAACGCTGGCGGTCAAGCTGCGCAGTAGACGATTTATCGATCTATTTGGTAGTATGAGGTGCGGCGTTTTCAATCTGCCTACCAATACACGAAACCGCAAGCGAAAGCTAGATCAAAAATAAACCAATAGGGCTAGTACTTTCGTGCGCGAGTGTACCGATGCGCGAACACATCCCTTCTACTTTCTTCCAGCGTTCTTTTTACGTGGCGCGACCTATATCAACGTTTTTAATAGAGAGGCCAAGCGAAATGGAATCCGCTTCACCGCCTACTGCGGCGGCGCGCGGTCCCGTATGCGAATCGCCGAAGACTGACCTTTGCCATAAGTACCTATAAGTACCAAGTTGGTTGCAGGGGCGGCTCTAGCTCGTGTAGCGCCAGTGTACAATGAAACCCTGCCCCCCTAGGCCCTCCCCCCTCTCCCCCCGCGGCTTTGACTATTAACTTTGCTGTCGTAACAAAAAGTTTTTTCATATTCCAACAAGCTATTATATAAGTAGGTATAGCTTATAGTATGGTTTTTCTTTTGCGTTACCACTCCTGAGGCCTAAGGTGTTATGCCTCTGTGCCGGAAATTACAAGGCCGTACATTACCACCTGACCGGCACACGACAGTGCTGCACACTACCATTTAGCGGCAAGTATATAAGGTAATGCGGTGGTGCCTACGCCCACGAGGTCCACCACCATTGAAATAAAAGTGTCAGGAATCAGTATTAAGGGGGGGGTAAGGTATTTAATTTTTTTTTTTTGCATTTTTTTTTTATTTTCGAAATTCAATCCGTAATATCTGAAGAATATTGTGTTAAAATTTCAAGTCATTTAGAGCAAAATTGACGAAGTTATGAGTATTTTTGTGTGTGGATCAAGCGCTCATGACTGGAATAAGCCGAGCAGAGCAGGAAGCTGAACGACGAACCAAAGAAGGCAGGATTCTTCGTAGGCAGGAGCAAAAAGATGCATTAGACATCATCGATGATAGCAACATCCTCTATGGACCTGGCATTGATGACTCAGTGTGAGGTATGTCGATAAAATTCGCTTATAAACGTTTTAACTGGATTTTTTTGTGATTAAAACTTCAAAGCGTTTTTCCCACAACTCACGTTTTCAAAGTCGGTGCCCTTGATAAATCCAAAACTACTGCACCGATCCTTTTGAAATTTTAAACACTATTTCTGTACATCATTTACGAGGTAACGCTGTCGAGTTTTTTATTTTTTTATTCATAATTTTGATTTTGCAATAACAAATTAGCCGATTTTTTCCCACAAAACTGTGTTTTTCAATTCAAAGTGTTCGAAAAAATGAAAAAAAAAATTTGAAGAAAAAAAAACTCGACAGCGTTACCTGGGAAAAACTATTATCTAACGAATGAACTTTGATTTTTTGATTTCAGATGATCCAGCACCGAGTTATGAGGGGCACCGCAATTCAACTTTTTTTCGAGACACGTCCGAACAATTGCTGCCATTGCCGTATTTTTTAATATTTCTTTATAAAAATTTAATGAAACATTCTTCGAACGTCATACTTTAATGTACCATTGGTTGAATAAATAAATTTTAACTGTGTCGTCAGAAAAAAAATCACGAAAACATGGCTTTTTTTGTACGATTTGACCTTACCCCCCCCTTAAGTTAACTAGAAAATCAGGCTAATTGCAAATTAAATATCACACCAATAACGGGTTTAAATCTATTGTTAAATTCAGGTATTAATAATAATATTAAAGCTTTAATCACAGTACATATATGAACAGTACGGAAACTACGAACAAATCGTTCGAAACGGCACACTCACACAACCATGCGCATCTACGAGGCCTCTAAGCGGTTCTCGCAGTGCTACAGTAGCGAGTGTCGCGGACTGTCGCGTCGAGACGAGCTGTCACGTTGCGATTTGTTTTTGCTTCCACGAATGTTTTAAAGATGCCACGAGCGTATTGCGTGGTATACGAGTGTTTGAACTCTGCATCATCAAAACCGGAGGTATCGTTTTTTAAACTTCCTGGTGATTTTGAAAGGCAAGCATAATGTGTTGTTATAATATCTAACATATTTAAAAAAATCTCGTGTGGTAGTGTTTGTAACAATACTCCTCCGCAGCGGCAAGACCGATCATTTTTTGGACATTTAATTTGTTTATACCTCTAAGGCGATACGAAGTTCGTCGGGGCAGCTATTTATTAAGATTGTACTGTCGTAAGAACTATAAAAATCACCCAAGTAATTGGCACTCAGTTTTGTTATTTTTAAGACCGAATTCATAGAAGCAATAGGAATTATAATTTGTTAAAATATTTATGAAGAATAAAGTATTTTTATGTAATGGTCAAAAACAAAGATCTACAAGTTATATCAATATTAAACTGTTTTTCGTACTTAACTATAATAATAATAAGATCAAGGTTGGATCATGGGTCTAATACAGAAGGCGGTACTCCTCGGCACGGCACGTATAGTGAGGAGGCTGCCTGGAGGTCGCGTCGAGACGAGCTGTCACGTTGCGATTTGTTTTTGCTTCCACGAATGTTTTAAAGATGCCACGAGCGTATTGCGTGGTATACGAGTGTTTGAACTCTGCATCATCAAAACCGGAGGTATCGTTTTTTAAACTTCCTGGTGATTTTGAAAGGCAAGCATAATGTGTTGTTATAATATCTAACATATTTAAAAAAATCTCGTGTGGTAGTGTTTGTAACAATACTCCTCCGCAGCGGCAAGACCGATCAGTATGAAATTTTGTGTGTATAGTTGGTAGGTATGAGAATCGGTTGTAGTCTTTTTTTATATCCCTAAATGGTGAGGGTGATTCTTACCATTTTTTTTTTTTTTTTTGGACATTTAATTTGTTTATACCTCTAAGGCGATACGAAGTTCGTCGGGGCAGCTATTTATTAAGATTGTACTGTCGTAAGAACTATAAAAATCACCCAAGTAATTGGCACTCAGTTTTGTTATTTTTAAGACCGAATTCATAGAAGCAATAGGAATTATAATTTGTTAAAATATTTATGAAGAATAAAGTATTTTTATGTAATGGTCAAAAACAAAGATCTACAAGTTATATCAATATTAAACTGTTTTTCGTACTTAACTATAATAATAATAAGATCAAGGTTGGATCATGGGTCTAATACAGAAGGCGGTACTCCTCGGCACGGCACGTATAGTGAGGAGGCTGCCGGCGGCGCACTATTTTTTAATTTCTTATAGGTCTGTTTGTTTGTTTTATAACTACTTATGTATGTAAAAATATTAAATAAGAACAAGAATAAATTAGTGAATACTAACATAGTTACTTTTGCTGGGATTAATCAACACCATAAGATTATGTACATAGCCTACATATTATTATTTGTAAACTGTTGTACCGCGGTGTGACGTCATAACGTGCTGCAATTTTATATAGGCCGTTTTGAGTCATTTCACTATTCGCAACAATCTTAACAACTTTTAAGTACTTATTGACTATATGTTTCAAAGATACATAGTATTTATTTATCCAATACTATTACAGGGTAACCAATAAAAAAATAGTCAACATCCCAAAACGATTGATTATAATAATAATAATGGCAACCCATTATACGTCCCACTGCTGGGCACGAGTCTCTCCCCTTTTTGGGGGGAGGCCTGGAGCTTACTCCACCACGCTGCTCCAATGCGGATTGGTGGAGGTGTTGGGGGTTAGTGGCCAACCCGCTGTCGGATGTTTTCAAACTGTCTATAAGGCCTCCGACAAGGTTTAACGACTGCTATCTATCGATAGCAACCGGGACCGATGGCTTAACGTGCCCTCCGAAGCACGGAAATGCGCATTTAATTTGCCACTAGCAGTCACCCATCACACTATCCGACCGCGCCCGTAGTGCTTAACCGAGTAGATCGTTTACGATCTACACCAGCCGCCGGGCCATGCGCGCTTCTGTACGATACGATTGATTAAAGGTCAGTAAATGCTAAAATAATAACACCATTATTTAAAAATATGGTGACATCCCTATTGCTTCAATGGAGTATAGGTAAATATTTTATAAAATGAGCTTAGTTTCCATACTGTTTGTATCTATACTGTGCTTTAATTGTGGTACACATGAAAAAAAAAATTATTAACATTATTGCCATCCTGTATTCCTTACATAAGTCATTAATTTAAATTTAATAAACATTTCACATAAGCTTTGTGCCTTAAAATTTTTACTTAATTATTAATAAACATGTCAAAAATTTGCAATTTTTAAAGCTCACTTACGAAATGTCCTTAGGAACCATTCATAAAATACACCTGACTTCTCCTATTGTCACGCTGTTTCACTCTGTGAACCTCTCAAAAATATTACGACATAAAAACTAAGACCTGCCCTGAATATGATAAAGGACAAGCTCCACGTTGGGCCCGCAACTTGTACACTATATTAAAAGATAGAGAAAAATACGTAGAATCATGGAAAAATACTCAAAAAATAATTTGAATTGTTGTTTTTTTGTCGCTAATAAATATTTTAAGTATGTTTCGTATGATAATTAAATATGCCATATTGCTACTATGACATTCTTGTTTTTGAAATAACCTTACGACAATTAATTGAAGGTATAATAAACGGTTTGAATAGCTGAAAATTGAAAATGTTTTAGTATTTTATGCTTCTTCTCTCAATATAGAGTACAATGTGCAGGCCCAGGCTCCATACATTTTGGAACGTCTCCTTCAATGAAGTGCACAATAAATATTATCATAAAATATTTATTTAGTTTTTATAACAAAGTTTCAAAAAATATATAAATATCTTAAATAACGAATATTTGAATGAACTGCAAACACATTGTTGGAGACCATCCCTCTGTCACATCTTGTCACGCATGGTATGACTTCCTCTTTTATGCAAATATATTTTATGAACAGCCCCTTACAACTCACTCTTTTATTCCAATTCTGGCACATGTAAACCCAAATATATAACAATAATATTTATTTCCAGCATAAAACAATGAAAATGTCAATAGCAAATTAAAATTTAATACATTATGGTCCAAAATTAGCTAATCAACAAATTTGTCTATGTCATATTCTAAATGAGAGTCAGTATCATCCGATGTGCTTTCTTTTTTCTGTCTTTCACCGAGACGAACGCATTTCAAGCACATCTGACCTTTCCGCAGCCAACAACCTCGGTGATACATTGAATTACATTTATCGCACATGATTGCACCGCAATCAAATGGATATAAAACCTCATTATTACCACACACTTCACACAGGTAACCTTTCCCCGAACATAATGCACAACTAGTGATATGAGCACGACAGATTTCAGTGAGCTCAGTCAACTGTGTTTCTAGAGACCCGTCATTGATCGCTTGCAAGTGTGCCATACTATACTTTTTATTAACATCACCGAGTTGGACAAACAAGGGTGACAGCAAGCTTGTTCCTTCGCTGCAAGCGCACAAATAACGTCTCATCCATTCCAAGTCCCTTCTCATCTTGTGAACCCATTCTAATTCTGCGATGAATCCGAATAACTTAGAATTAACTATCTCGACATCTATGTAAGGCCGGGACCATGATAGAGTCAGCATTTGATAGGCGATCCTAGATATGTAACGCTTTTCCCAATCCCAATTGTGTACAACCCTCGCTGGTATAGCAGAAAGGTCGTTCCAATGGCACGTAGCACAGAAATATAGCCCGGTGTAGTCACAGAGCCGTGGCTCGTTCCATGAATCTTTAAACGTCAGTGCAGTACTACATTCCGCACATTTGTAATCCTGACAAGCTAGACCCTTCTCAGGGCATATACTCATCTCGAACTGGCCCTTCTCGGTCATAACTACGTGCGCGCATACCCTACATATGTCATCTACGCATTTATAGTGGCATACATAGCCACAGTCACTACATACATACGAACCCTGGACGATACTCCATATTACGCCGCTACAGTGATCGCAATATTGCTTACGGTTGCCAGTATAGGTCTGCTGTTCGAAATGATGACCTTTTATAGTCACTTTGATTCTTTGTTGTCCGTCATTCTCTTTAAGGTCCTCCAATCTTAGACGTAATTCAACTAAATACCGCACTAGCCACTTGCGCTCGTCACTACACTGGGGGCTGCTCAAAACGAGCTCTTTGCACTGTTTCACTGCCCTTTCTAACTCCTCGCGAGTAGCGGAACTGTGTATTTTTAACTTTTTGTTAGCGATCGATTTCGGTATAAAATTCGAGTCGTAGCTCTCGTCAGCCGACACGCAGCCCGAGGTGGACGACGAGGAGGCCTGCGACGCGATGTCCACGCTCCTGGGACTGCAGCATATTAAACTGTTGCGATATTTAGGCGAGTCATTCGCTAAAGCAGCCATGGTCACTGTTTGTTGACACTATCGCATCTTTTCTTTAAGTCACACGGTTTTATTGTTACTGTTTACTGTTACATTTGGTTTTTGTCACAGCGCCTATCTATTACGTTGCATATTCTCGTTATTGTCTTTGTCTTTGGTGTGGATAAATGAGGTGGGATGAGTAATAAATAACTCGTATTTTCGAGTTTTGACGTAATTGACGTTTCCGTAATGATTCGCTTCTGCTAAGTTGCCGGTCTGACTTTGCGTTCCGTTTCACTAGATGCAAATTAACTTTGACTTTTGATAAAACAAATGATCATATTTGCGCAGTTAATAATATTCATTGTGTATAAATTTTTGTGTGTGTTACACTACTTTTTGACATTGATATATATTTTTTCACTCACATTTTTTACCTGATATGTAAGGTTTTTTTTATTGATTTTACCTTTGCTATGTACGAAAATTCAATTTACCCTGAATGCTGGTTTTTAATTAAATCTTGCCAACATTAAAGTAAAAATGTTAAACAGATAAGAAAACACGTTTCGTTTCGCATAATCATGCAGAATATAAATTAATAAAAAATATGGACAGTTCATTTCAATAAAGTTGTACAATGACTGAATTAATTAGCATACTAACCTATTTATCCAATACCCGTATACGATACCTATTATATTCTGTATGCTCATAATTTAATATGCAATTAAGATAAACACATAATATTTGCTCGGATGTATGAGATCATTATTTTCTCTAATTAATATAATAAATTATTATTTATCATGTTGTGTATAAATCTTTGACCTTTTAATTCAGGATCCACGTGTATCTATTAATAAATATTGCATAAACAATAGAGTTAATATAAGGTTCACCAGATAAGGGACGAAAAATGCAACATATTTTACACTAAATATTCCAAGTCGTAATCTCGACCTTTTTTTATCGCACACATCCGTGATCCCACCGTTGGCTGCTCGCTACCGAGCCCTCCTCGGCCTTTCGGCTCCAACCACTACCAGTAGCGTGCGGAACACCTGCACGCCAGCCAGCCCGGGACCTCTCCGTTCGGGTGACGGACTTCCTCTAGTCAAGTGATTCCCAAAGTCCATATAGACCCCCTGGGGTCCATGGGACTCGATGGGGGTCTACGTAGGCGTCAATAAAATTTGGAAATATGGGAATGTGATTTAAATGTAGCTAAGAGGGAATCCACGGAAACCAGAAAAAAATTGAAAGGGGTCTACAAGAAAAAATCGTTTGGGAACCTCTGCTCTAGTCCGTCGCCCGAAGGTCCCTGCCCCGACCACTCACGACACCAGGCATCCCAAGACGCCCGGGTGGAGGGGTCGAGGGGCACACAGTTTAGATGGCATTCTAGTTCCCTCATCCGTCCTCCCAGGTCCCTATCCAACGGCGAAACCAAGGTACCTTACGACCTCCCTTGAGGTTTCGAGGGGTATTTAGGTACATTTACGCCATATTCTTGCGCTCAATAAGTTTTTCGTGTCGGAACTGTCTGGTAATATAATTAAATACCATATCTTAATATATATAAATCTCGTGTCACAATGTTTGTCCTCAATGGACTCCTAAACCACTTAACCGATCATAATTAAATTCGCACACCATGTGCAGTTCGATCCAACTTGAGAGATAGGATAGCTTACATTACGCTATGACTAATAGGAGCAGAGCAGCGCGGGCGAAGCCGGGGCGGGCCGCTAGTTTTACTATAAAAATTGATTTTCAAAACTTTGTGAATTATCTTTATTTTATAAGATAATCCGTACACATGAGTTACTGTCAAAATACAACTAAGAATATGGATTTCAAGGCGTCCTCATAAAGAGTCCTCAGCTGAGTGTGAGTCAAGGAATGTTTCGAGTAACCTCTTAGAATATGGGTGTTAAGAATACCAATTCGACTGATTAAGGTTGAGTTAAGGTCGAGATTACGACTTAGAATAAGGGTGTAATGGCCGAATACTCAAACGTCACTGAATTTTAAGCAACCCTTGAATCGTTTGAACGTGTTTTATTAAGACAGAATACTTTTAAGTCTCACTTAGATTTAACTGACGTTTGAGTATTTGGCCGTAAGAATACCAATTCCTCTGAGTAAGAGGAGAGAGAGAGACGAGTTGAGTTAAGGTCGAGATTACGACTTATAATATGGGTGTTAGTTTTTGTGACGTAATATTTTTCACGGTGGTCACAGATAGTGTGACACAGCGTGACAATAGGGTGAGAAGGGGTCAGTAAAAGCTTATTTTAGCGTGACATATTTTTGAACGGCTCCTCAGGTGCCCAGAGAGCACTGGTAGAGTTCCAATGTTGGAGCTCGAGGGCGTAAGCACCACCGCATTACCTAATATCTCTCTGGTCGTTCCCTCATGACAGAGGATCGTGATCATCCTGGCATCACTCTCGATCGGACGAAATGTCTCCATCGGCTCCGGTCTGCGGCCATTTGCACTGTGGTGTAAAAACTGATGCTGGGTTGTCCTTGAGCTGGTCAGACCATCTGGTTGGAGATCGGCCTCTTGCCCTTTTCCCCTCCACATTGCCCACAAGCATCAGCCTCTCCAAGCTATTTTCCCCGTGAAAGTGAAAGTTTGCCAACTCTGTCCACTATCATCAGTTTTGTTTTATTTCTGTTAATAGCGAGACCCATGGCCATAATTTCATATTCGATTTTTCGCAGAAGTATTTGCATTTCATCTATAGATGTTGCCAGGAGAGATGTATCATCGGCGTATCTGAGGTTAGATATTCGTTTTCCTCCTATTACCTAATATACTTGCCGCTAAATGGTAGTGTTCAGCACTATCGTGTTCCGGTCAGGTGGTAATGTACGGCCCTGTTATTTCCGGCACAGAGGCATAACACCTTAGGCCTCAGGAGTGGTAATGCCTCTGCATTTTGACCTTGGTCTTTGTAGATGATAGAAATAAAACCCGAGATTTTCAGTGCAAAAATGAGCGCGCCCGACAGGTTATAGCGGGAAGCCGGCGTACAAGTGACAGTACCGAGAGTTGCCATCTTAAAATAAATACCGTGCCGCCGGACGCTCTCCTTTATGTTTATTAAAACAACACATTATGACATATATACAGACATAAAATTAATAAAAAACACATAAGATATTTAATTTAGTATAGTGCGTCGCCTACAATTCTGCCTCCTAGTACTGTCTAGTACTATTTATCCTGTGGTGATAGTAAGGCGACGCGTGTCACCGGCCTACGTAGTACCCCTGTGCGTGTCCGCACGTCTACTATGCGAACCCTGCCATCCCTACCCCCATGGGTCGCACTCACTATCCCGTGACGCCAGCAGCCTCTGTCCTGGTTGGGATCGACCAGACTGACGTAATCTCCTACCCTCAGGGGCGTGGCTTCTTGGGACCACTTTTGACGCGGCTGCAAGGTAGGCAAATACTCCTTGAGCCAGCGAGCCCAAAACATGTCCGCCAGCCCCTGAGCGACCCGCCATTTTTTTCGCAAACACAAGTCAGCCGTGTATGACCCAAACTGTGGACTGGCGGTCGACGTGCCAATTAAAAAATGGTTAGGCGTGAGTGCCTCAGGGTAATGCGGATCACTTGACACGTGAGTGATGGGGCGGCTGTTAACTAGCGCTTCCACCTCAGCCAACAGTGTAGCAAGAGTGTCGGGGTGAGGTGCGCGTTCTTTTAGAACAACTTTTAGTGTGGTTTTTACAGTGCGAACCATTCTCTCCCAGCTGCCACCCATCTCAGGAGCACCTGGTGGAATGAAACGCCAGTCCACACCACGTACCGTTGCAGCCTCCTGAAGCCCCACCTCGGCTATGCTCCGTCTCAGCTCGGCGTCGGCGCCGCGTAGGTTCGTGCCATTGTCTGAAATAATAACTTGCGGCATACCTCGACGCGCTCCCATGCGACGTAGCGCCATTATTGTGGAGTCCGTTGTTAGATCCTCAGTCAGTTCAATATGGATGGCCCGGACGGTGAGGCACGTAAATAACATACCATACCTCTTGTGGCGCCTACGGCCTATGGTAACTTCCAGTGGGCCAAAAAAATCAACTCCTGAATAACTGAAAGGACGCCTATTATGTTGCAAACGAGCAGCGGGTAGGTCGGCCATACGTTGTGGTTGCGGCGTAGCTCGCCTGTAGCGGCAAAATAAACATTGTGACGCCACAGTCCGCACAGTGGGTCGTAGGCGTACCACCCAATACTGTTGCCGCAGATTGTTAACAACAAGTTCATTGGCGCCGTGCATTGCTTGTTTGTGGTAGTGTTCAACTAACAGGCGTGTAACCCTGTGTTGACCGTCTAGTATAGCAGGATGTCGGACATTGTACTCCACACCTACCGCTTTGTCTATGCGACCGCCAACACGTAATATACCTAACTCATCAATGTAAGGTGACAGCTGCAACAAACGACTGTTAGATGGCAACGATTTATTTTGTCTTAAGTCCGACAGTTCAGTACTAAAACTATCATACTGACATTTTTTTATCAGTAGGTTCTCTGCCTCCTTCATTAGAAAAATGTCTAAGCTGCACTGCTTCCGCTGACATTTTCTAATGAAAAATAGAACCCTAGCCGTTGAGCGAACTAGTGTGATCCAACTGGAGATATTATCTTCGCTAGGCAAAGGTAAATCTGAGCTACATGAGGTAGTCACTACATGAACCGTACGCTCCTCGCACATTGTTTCGTCTGACTGTTTAATACGTTTGAGGTCTTTGGGCCACTGATCTTCAGTGCGGCGTAAAAAGGTGGGACCCTGAAACCAGTCACTGTCGTAAACAAGTGGAGGGGAGTCCTCACGCGTGGCTATGTCTGCTACATTAAGACCAGTTGGTACATGACGCCACTCGCATGATTTTGACAGCTCGTCTATTTCGCCTAAACGATGAGCCACATATGGCTTATAGTTACGGGGATCACTACGAATCCATTGTAAAACGGTACTTGAGTCTGTCCAAAAGTACCTCTTTGTAGGCTGTATGTCTTTGTGTTCGCGCTGAATTGCAGCCGCCAGTCGCGCCCCTAACACAGCGCCCTGCAATTCCAACCTTGGAATGGAAATTGGACGTAAAGGACTCACTCGGCTTTTACTGGCTACAAAACATATAAGTACACGGCCATCGGATCGTGTAAAACGCCAATAAATTACAGCTGCATACGCCTTGGAAGAAGCGTCACAGAAAACGTGCATTTGCGTATCAATTACACGCACCGTGTTATCATTGGCAATTGATGACATCCCTTGCATGGTCGCGTAACACTCAGTCCAACCATCTGCATAAAAATAAAATCGTGGAATGCGAAGCAAACGTAGGCATTGTAAATCATTCAGCCACTTAGAAAACAAAGAATGTTCTTCGGGTTGGATGTGGCAGTTCCATTCAATACCACTACGATGAACATATTGAAAAATAATTTTACCTTTTATTATAAAAGGAGAAAGAAAACCATGTAAATCATATACAGACATGATAAGACTTAACATTTGTGCTTTTGTTGGTGGTTTCAATCCGTCTACAATATCAGGCGAAACACGGTCAATATTAATTTTAAAACCAAACGTGTCATCACTGGGATGCCACATCAAGCCCAGAGTGCGCTCAGTTACGTTCGTAGCTCCATGTTTGAATTCTACGGCAGTAGGCGCGAGCGCTTCCGACGGAATAGATTGCAATACATACCTACTGTTACTGGACCATCGTGCAATTTCAAAACCACCGGACTTATGTATGGATGTTATATCTTTTATTAATTTAATTACCTGGTCTTCCTCGTCACATGAATGTAAACAATCGTCCATATAATGATTGTTTAAAATTATATCGACAGCTTCGGGGTACAAGTCCTGATATTTTAAAGCATTTTTATTTTTTATATATTGTGCTATGAAAGGTGAACACGTTGCTCCAAATAATAAATTCTGCATTACACATTTTTTAACGGGCTCGTCTGCGCTTTCTTGCCACAAAAAACGAAAGACGTGCTGGTCTTCGTCGCGAATTTTTATTTGATTAAAAAAATCTTTAATGTCACCTGTCATAACAAATTTATGCTCTCGAAAACGTAACATAATTCCTAGCAAAGAATTATATAAATCAGGACCAGTCAAAAGAAAATCATTCAAGCAAACACCTTTCACCTTACCTGCGCAGTCAAATACCAACCTCAATTTTTCAGGTTTATTGGGATTTTGCACCCCAAAATGTGACAGATACCAAACGTGACTACTCGATAATTCATTGTCATCTAGTTCTCGAGCGTAGCCGTGGTCAAAGAGCTTCCGTATTTCCTTCCGGTACCTCTCTGCATAGTTACTATCAAATCGCATTTTTTTAATAATACCTATTAATCTGCAACGGGCGTATTCATATGTATCAGGAGGCATGCAGAACTCGTCCTTGACGAAAGGCAAACCGACCTCCCACTGCTTACCTACTTGCCGTGCAGTTTCATCAAGTATACGTACTGCTCTCAAATGAGCCGTATTCTCACGGCTGACGGTCGATACTCCAATGGAATCTAATTCGAATGAGTTTTTTATCAAATTGTTAAGTTCATTCATAAATGGAGGCTCATGCACCTCAGTGTGAACAAGATGATATGTATGTGCGCTCACGGAAGAGTGAGTGAGCCCATAGCAACCGTGAACTGACCACCCCAAACGGCATCTCGTAGCATAAGGTTCCTGTTTGTTACCGTTTCGAACTTGTAAAGGCGCGAGTAAATAATAATTATCTTCGCCTATCAGCAGGCGAGGCACTATACATTGTTTACAAACAACATCTTTTATAGGCAGTAAATGACTACATTTCATTTCATTTATAGGTAACAAATTCTGTTTAGGTAAATTTAATTTTTCAACCTGTCTCAAAGTTATATCATAACATTTACTTTCATAAAAACCACTAATTTTAGTACATATTTTAGGAGCATCAGATTGTAATATTTCAATTCCAAAAGCATCAATCAATTTAATAGGACTACACTTTGATGGCGAAATACCTAACTCCTGAACTAATTTTTTGTCTATCATGGAAATAGAAGCACCATCGTCTAATAAAGCATAAGTACTTACAATACCTTTGGGTCCACTCAGATTCACTTTAACCACCTTTAGTAACACTACACTCTGCGTTGCGGGGACGGGGGCGCTCGTGGCGAGGGAGTGCGCCACGGTCTCGTGGGGCCCCCCGCCTGATGACTCACCCAGGTAGCCGTCGGGAGATGACGCCTGCGCCTTCTCACACTCCTCACTGGATATTTTTTGTGCGGTGTTCGGTTTATTATAATGTAATAAATGATGATGAGCAAGACCACAGTTATCTATGTTACACACGGGTCCCGGGCAACTGTTTCTATCATGTCTTTGTTGTAAACAACAGTAACATAGATTCTCCGATTTTACATATCTCCATCTATCTTTTCTCATAGCCCTTTTAAATAGACGACATTCAGGTAACAAATGAACTGATTTTTTACAAAAGTCACAAAGTTTATTTGACTCAGCTGTCCGCATATCCGTAGCAAATACAGGTCGACCATAGCCACCAGGACGAGATCTCTCATCTGGCTTTCTATTTGGTTGTATTATATCAGGTTTTCTGTACTCTCGCATATGTGTGATACCCACAACAGAAACCATCTCAGCCTCTCTCTTTAAAAAATCAGCTAAGAGTTGTAGTTTAGGTATACTTGAAGACATTCTAATGTAAGCGTATTCCGTCCATTTGTTAAACAATATACTAGGTAGCTTCGAAATGACAGCTGCTGACAGCTCTGGACTACGGAGATAATCGTGTTTGTCTATCGATTGCAATGTTGCAACACAATTACTTATTTTTATCGAAAATGTTATTATGTCATGTTGATAATTATTTTGTAATGGTGACAACTTTTTAATTAGTGAGGTGAGGTGTTGAATTATGAGATCTGCATTGCCATACCTCATTTGTAATGCCTCCATGATGACATCTGGTGTACTGTTACCAATAAGCAAGTCCGTGACTGTCTCCTTGGCCTCACCTTTAAGGGCTCGTCTCAATCGCCATAAGTTCTCCGATACACTAAAACGGCATAAACGAGTAGATTCTACATATGCACTTTTAAAGTGCAACCATTCTATGCAGTCACCACCAAAACTAGGTAATTCCCGAGGTGTAGATAATCGAGTGAGCAAACGTTCTTCCTGTTGAGTGGAGGATGTCGCCATAATGTCTTTCAATGTATGTGCGAGCTGCAGAATACTGTCGACAGGAGGGCCCTGAGCCTGTGCGTGAATCGGTTCTAAGGTAGGTATCCGCGCTGCCTCCGTCGTAGTCGCCGCTGCCGCATCTGGCACTAGCGACCCCTGCAATTCGTTTTGTTCCATCCACTCGTTCACAATTGTTTTGCTGCACCGAGTATGGCCTTCAGTGGCCTTCGTAGGACACTTTGATGCGCATTTACTGCGTGGCGTATGAATTTCCGATTCGTAATCGTCCATGGCTAGATCATATTCGAGTTTTTTCTCGATCAAGTCTAATTGAATCTTCGCTTTAGCCTCGGCAGCCTCCAGCTCTAGCTTTTTACGCCTGACGTGTGATGACGTCGTCGACATGCATGATTTCGACGCCGAGGGAGAATTTTCGTATTTCACGTCTGATTTTACTTCAGTAGGCATTTTAAACACTGGTGGCTGTTGTTGCGAAGGGAATTGTGAACTAATTACTGCACTTGCACTAACACTTTTTTCGTTTCTGTCATGTTCCGCGGCGAGCACATGCTCGGACGCACTTTCTAACCGTTCACTTAATTTTTCTCGAGCCTTACGGGGCATCAGTCTATCAGGGGGTGGAGTATTAAACATAGAACCGGTAAGATTCGGTGTGAAGGACCAGCTTTGTAGATGATAGAAATAAAACCCGAGATTTTCAGTGCAAAAATGAGCGCGCCCGACAGGTTATAGCGGGAAGCCGGCGTACAAGTGACAGTACCGAGAGTTGCCATCTTAAAATAAATACCGTGCCGCCGGACGCTCTCCTTTATGTTTATTAAAACAACACATTATGACATATATACAGACATAAAATTAATAAAAAACACATAAGATATTTAATTTAGTATAGTGCGTCGCCTACAGTCTTTTTGTTGGTGTCTAGGCTGCAGTTATCAATGTGAACTGCATGCTTGTTTCACGTGCACTTCCATTAATCCTAAGTGTTTTTCTTGAATTTTCTTTTTCTCGTCTTACAGAGCCGTTACTTTGAGTGTGATGAAATGGAAGACTACAGTTCGGACGACAGCGACTTCGCGTCGTACTGCCAGGAGGCTCCCGCTCCGCCCGAGGAATCCGATGACGAGGTATGTACTGTACTAGATAGAGCAACACGGGCCACCGGCCGCGGAGGACTGGAGGGGAGTAGCCATAGCGTTTATTACCGATGCAAAACAGTCTGTAATTTTTTGCGGGGGAAAATACGTGTGTACAATACACACACAACAAAAAACGTCTATTACTACCTACGAAAGTAACACCTTGACTTTAACAAAATACATAAACAATTTCAAGCACACATTTAAATTTGAAGTTAAGCATCAAATATTCAGAATGTTGACTGGATATGTTTATCACATGATATGTGACTGGATCATTTCTGCTCACGTGATGTTTTTCAAACCGCCCATAAGGCCTCCGACAAGGTTTAACGACTGCTATCTATCGATAACAACCGGGACCGACGGCTTAACGTGCCCTCCGAAACACGGAAACGCGCATTCTAATTTGCCACTAGCTTTAATTTGCCCATCACATACCCGACCGCGCCCGTAATGCTTAACCGAGTAGATCGCTTACGATCTCCACCAGCCGCGGGGCCATACGCGTTTCGCTTCTAATTTTATTACATATTTCAAATTGCCAGGTGTTCGTAGACGAGACACCAGGCGACAACACGTCCACGGACCTCCTGATCGAGGGTCGGGAGAAGATGTCCGTCTCCTCCGACACCCTGGAGCTCGACGAGGATCAGATGCAGCTGGAGGTGGCTGCCGGCACCCCGGTCCTGCTGAACTACCTGCTGACACACCCTATCACTTGCGCTATACAATGAGGGATGACTAATATCCATGATCAAAATTAAGAAGCAATTTTTTTTTGCTGCTGATATCTCTCAACCGGACGGAGTTGAGATGGAGGGGGATTCAGAATTTTAGTTTGTGGAGCTTGATCAAGTTAGCTTCATTCGTATGCATGGATGAAAAACATGTTGGTTAACCACCGAACCATTGAGTTCTATGCGGCGAATTATGAATTGACATGTCGTGAACCAGTTTTATAAGCTAGACCTTAAGCCTGGGTTGCACCATGATATTTGTCTAAGTCAGAGGTTCCCAAACTATTTTTCTTGTAGACCCCTTTCAATATTTTTCTGGTTTCGGTGGACCCCCTTTGCTAACATTTATATCATTTTTCCCATATATCCCATTTTTATTTACGCATATACGTAGACCCCATCGAGTCTCCCATAGACCCCAGGGGGTCTATATGGACCACTTTGGGAATCACTGGTCTAAGTTATTGTAACATTTCGCATCCTTCTCTAACTTTAACAGATTTCTGCATGTCTATTTTTTACCGTATTAAATTAATGTCCTTTATTACCCACCCCCCTGTACTGGTGGTAGAGCTCCAGTGTCGGAGCTCGCGGGCGTAGGCACCACCGCATTACCTAATTTACTTGCCGCTAAATGGTAGTGTTCAGCACTATCGTGTACCGGTCAGGTGGTAATGTACGGCCCTGTAATTTCCGGCACAGAGGCTTAACGCCTTAGGCCTCAGGAGTGGTAACGCATCTGCATTTTGACCTCTGGTCTTTGTGTGGGTGTCTATAGGCTGCAGTCATCACTTAACATCAACGTGAACTGCATGCTTGTTTGCCACTTTGAAGCATATAAGCAACAAGCATGCAGTTCACAATGATGTTAAGTGATAACTGCAGCCTATAGACACTCACACAAAGACCAGGTCAAAATGCAGATGCGTTGCCACCCCTGAGACCTGAGATGTTGTGCCTCTGTGATAGTTATTACGGGGCCATACATTACCATCTAACCGGGGCACGATAGTGCTGAACACTACCATTTAGCAGCAGATAGATTAGGTAATGCGGTGGTGCTTACTCCCTCGAGCTTATACACTGAAACTCTACCACCGGTAATTTTTTTTTTATATTGTGTATAAGAATTATTATGAACCTTCGTAAGGTGTGAATGTTGCATGGAACATCTGATAGTTTTTATGCGTCCTCTTAATACGTAGAATAATATAATCATTAATGTTAGAGGTATGTCAGGGACCGGGATATCTGGCGCTCCACACTCTCTGCTTACCCCGTTAGGGACCTGGCGTGAAGATACATGTTAAAAAATTTTAAACATCAAAGGAGAAGTTCCATTTTTGACCCGCACCTTGTAACACTATATATCAAAAGTTAGAGAAAAATACGTAAAATCATGAAAAAATACTCAAAAAATAATTTGACTAGTTGTTTTTTTGTCGGAAATGTATAATTTACGCAATTTCTGTATGACAGGAATATGTTGCCATATCGCTACTATGATATTCTTGTTTTCGAAATATACTTACGACAATTGTTTACGCGTTCGTAATGAAGATGTAAGAAAGAGACTTTGTGTGAATGATAGTATCGGTGTAAAAATGAAAAAAGGCATGCTCCGATGGTTCGGGCATATAGAAAGAATGTCGAATGAGCGAATGACTAAACAGATATACAATGCGAATGTGGATGGTTGCAGAGGCCCAGGAAGACCAAGGCTGACCTACCATGACCAAATAGGTCGAGTTCTGTCTGATGGTGGGGTCAAGTCTTAGGAATCGGCGTGCATGTATGAAGAGAATGATGAAGGTAGACGAGGCACGAGAGGTTTGTCAGAACCGGGATATCTGGCGCTCTACACTCTCTGCCTACCCCGTTAGGGACCTGGCGTGAAGATACATACATACTTACGACAATTAATTGAAGATTTATTAAACGATTTCAATAGCTGAAAATTATTTTGTATTTTATGCTTCATCTCTCAAAGTGTACATGGTGCGGGCCCAAGCTCCATACATTTTGAAACGACTCCATTGATACTCCAGACATAGCTGCCTTCATAATTTTCATTAAAAAACTATTTGACAGTTGAAAAGAATCATGGCAAGTTTCATACGTTGATTTGTACAAAAATCTTAGAAAAAGGTACCAGATAAACCGGATTAGAAATTATCTAGGGAACCAAAAGAACATTTTCTGGTATGTAAATGATTTTTAAATCACCGGAATCAAAATCGTCTGTACTAACAACAATAGCAAACATACTAAAGTTCATTTTCAAACATTTATTCCGGAGAGTTAAAAATATTTTAAGTATCAGGAAATGTTGTTCAGGTTCACTGGTTAATACTTCCATGCTGTTTTACCGTGTACCTTTTTTTCATTTTTTCTGTACAAATCTTGGCATGATCCTTTGCGTAAGTTATACTTTTTACTACACTTAGTAAATAATCTATACTAATATTAATAATTAACTGCCTCGGTAGCCTAGTGGTAGCAGGCCACTACTACTACGCTGAGGTCCTGGGTTCGATTCCCGGGTAGGGGGTTATCAGAGATAATGGTGAAAAAGCCTTTGTCTCTGGTTCTATTGGGATTTTTCCATTTTCTGGAAATTTCCCAGGACCTCAAAGTTTGGTAATGTGCCCGGAGATGTCAACAGGCTCGCCACCTGTTACGTGGGCCAAAACGTAACCGGCGAATCGTGGGTGTTTGCATGTATGCTTGAATGCATGCATTTACCTTTGCCTACCCCTTCGGGGATTACAGGCGTGAAGTTACGTTTACTAATATTATAAAGCTGAAGAGTTTGTTTGTTTGCATGAACGCGCTAATCTCAGGAACTCCGATTTGAAACATTTTCAGTGTTAGATTATTATTATTATTAGTTAAGAGCCCATATATCGAGGAGGGCTTTAGGCTATATAACGTCACGCTAAAATGAATCGGAGAGGGTAGGTAACATTGCAAGCGCGCGAAGCCGGGGCGGGCCGCTAGTTTTCATTATAGAACTATTTGACAGTTGAAAATTAGCGCGAATTATACTTTTTACTATACTTAGTAAATATAAGGTTGGGGAAAAGTTTCTTCGCATTTTTTAAGATAGTTCAAACCATTTTTTTATGTAGTTTATTTAAATTTAACTAAAGTATGTATGTACCATTTTGTTCGATAACCTTTTGCCATCTTGTAGGTAGGGACATGCTCCCATTGCTATAAACATTTTGGGACTTCTCATCAAATACCGCGACAAGTGGATTTGGCAGTCCTCTCGTGATGTTAACCTAACATTGCATATAGAATTTTGAAGAGACCGAAACAGGTGGAAATCTGAGGGTGCAAGGTCAGGATTATACGGCGGATGCATTAACACCTCCCAGCCAAACTCTCTTAATTTTTGCTGAGTGGCTATAGATGTGTGAGGTCTAGCGTTATCATGATGAAACACCACACCCCTTCTGTTGATCAATTCCGGCCGCTTTCTCTCAACTTCTTGCTTTAATCTCATCAGTTGTTCGCAGTAGAGTTCAGAATCGATAGTCCTGCCTGGTGGTAAAAGCTCATAATGAATAATGCCCTTCCAATCCCACCACACACACAACATCACCTTATTGCGAGTTAACCCGGGTTTCGCCACAGTCTGTGAAGCCTGACCGGCCTTTGACCACGACCTTTTTCGCACGTTCTTGTCGTACGTGATCCACTTTTCATCACCAGTTATCAGCTTCTTCAAAAATGATTCGGTTTCATTACGTCGTAATAAAGAATCACAAATGAGTACACGGTTCGTTAGGTTTCTTTCAGTGAGCTCGTGAGGTACCCAAATATCGAGCTTTTTTTTGTACCCAGCTTTTTTCAAATGCGCCAAAACTGTTTTGTTGATCAATTGATCAATTCTCAGTTCTTCAGCTACGTCGTAACTACTGATATGTCGATCTTGTTCCACTTTTTCAAAAATGGTATCCATTTTATCCGTAATAGGGCGACCAGAGCGAGGTGCGGTGCATCTTTGACATCAAAATTTCCGGATTGAAAACGCTTAAACCAAATTTGTGCTACTCTCACAGACACTGCACTAGGTCCATAAACATCGCAATTTTTTTTCGCGGTATGCGTTGCATTTTTACCTTTTTTGTAGTAAAATTTTAAAATGTATCGAATTTCTTCATTTGATTCACTCATCTTGACAGTACGAAAAACAAATGAAAATCACACATTTGCCTAATTTGAATTTGGAATTATGTTCTTTAAAATTTTAACTTTCAATGATACCAAAACCAGCCAGATACAAATACTACAGCCAAAGAGATTTTATTACAAGTTCATACATACTATAATGCGAAAAGACTTTTTCCCCAACCTATTATATCAATAATATATAGTTGTAAATCAGTATTAAAGAACATATTTCAGAGCTGTTGCATTTTGTATTTCAATAGTTAATTATTTAAAAATAATAGTGCTTTTGTGAGTTTCATATTGCATAAATTTATATTTAAATATTAAAATTCAATACATACTCGTACCAGCTTGAAATTAAAAAAAAAATAGTCGTCATGACAAAAGGCTTTGTTTGTTGTCTAGATCTCGTGTAATGATTTGTAGAAATATTGAAAAGTAGGTATATAAAAATAAAACATTGGGTAGGTACTTATGTTTGTTTTATATTATTTCGCATTAACACATGCTTGTGAAATATATTTTATTTTAAAGTAAAATGGAAAGAAAAATTTGACTTCAGGCGAGACTCGAACTCGCGGCCTACATTGCTTTATGGTAGCAACCTGTTACCATAAAGCAATGCAACAAATGTGAAGGAAAGATTTGACAAATCGGGCAGGACTTCAGTAGCTCAATTGGAAGAGCGGCTGGACTAGATTCCCAGTAGGCCGCGAGTTCGTGTCTCGCCTGAAGTCAAATTTTTCTTTCCATTTTACTTTAAAATAAAATAGGTACTTATATATTAAGCCACGTAAGATCATTTTATCTTTGAAGTTTTCATAATAAAAATCTTTATATGTATAGTTCTACTGTACGTGTGTATGTCTCTGAACTCTCCATAACGGCTGGACCGATTTGAATGTTTTTTTTTGTATGCGTTTGGGTGTCAGTTCGGCTGATGGCGCTGCATACGGTCTCTAGATTATACCCGCGCGAAGTCGGGCCTGGCCGCTAGTTAAGTATAAATATTGTCATATTTTGAAAATGTTTATAGTATTATTTTTACTGAATATAATAAATATATAATAATTGTTTTTATATGTTATTTGTTAATGTTTATTTGTAAACATTATAATATTTCGATTAGTTACTAATAATCAACATATGTGAGCTTGTAAAATAAAATAGACTGTTGTAAATATATCTTCTACACGCTATTTCGTATTTTTTTTATTGCCACTTCCGATTTGCCTCTTACCAAACTTCAAGGTACTAGGTAACTTCCAGAAAATGGAAAAATCCCAGTAGAACCAGAGATTTACCCGTTATCGCTGATAGACCCGACCCGGGCATCGAACCCAGGACCCCAGCGTAGGGGCCTGTTATCACTGAGGCAGTTACTGAGTATAAGTATATAAGTAACAAAGATATTATTCCTAAAATAATTCTTCAATTAAAGTTGTTTCAGGAAATAAAAGAACCACAATCATGGCGAAATTATTTGGCAAATATTTATTTATTACATCGTAATTTTATAATATTTTCCGACATTAATAATGCACCATTTGTGAGAAAATCGCTTATAAGTGTACCTTGCATTTCTAGTTACGTAACGGTTTCACACAAACATAGATTTACTACCCAGCAAGAAATGCACATCGAGCCTACGAAAGAGACAATCGGCTAGTTTCGACTTCGTAGAGCGTTATCTCTGCTACACACTGCTTTCGTAAGCACTGATAGGTTTTTTTTTTTTTGTTATAAAAGTGGCTAACAAGCGTGCAGTTCACATTGATGTTAAGTGATGACTGCAGCCTATAGACACCCACTCAATGACCAGAGGTCAAAATGCAAATGCGCTGCCACTCCTGAGGCATTAGGTGTTATGCCTCTGTGCCGGAAATTACAGAGCCGTACTTTACCACTTGACCGGAACACGATAGTGCTGAACACTACCATTTAACGGCAAGTATATTAGGTAATGCGGTGGTGCCTACGCCCGCGAGCTCCGTCACTGGAGCTCTACCACCAGTAAAAGGTTAGGATCCCTCCCACTGCAGTATCATTTCGTTCATCCAAATTTGCTGCAAACCTAATTTTCCCGCATATTTATAATCTAGAGAATATTATACTATTAAAGTACTTGACCGCCACTGGAAGCTTTATATTGAGAGAGCATATCTGTTTCCGTCATTTTTACCAGATTTTAGTATCTACGTTGACTCCATTTCCTGCGTTCAGTGGCGCCACCTGGCGTTCGCGAGTTATTTTAGTTTACGTAAAAGTGCCGAGTGAATCTTAGTTCATTGGCGTTTCGTTTTCCGTCCAAGCAACAACGCAGCAACCTTGTTCTCACGACACTGTTGCTTTTATAAATTATACTGGATGACTTTTTTTACCGTCTTGAAAAAAATAGGGCGTGATAAGCAAATGAAATAAAAGCCTATGGCATAGTTATTTATATTTTCTAACTTCATCTGAAATTAAAATTTCATTAAACATTTCTATTCATTATTCTATTTTTAATTTTAGAACACTGAATTTCAACAAACAAACGCCGGCAACTTGACACGATCCTGTTTTTGCAAGTTTTGTAGGTAAATAAATCTATTAAGGTTAAGTTTTTTACTTTTGGTCGTGCATGTTTAATGAAATTTTAATTTCAGATGAAGTTAGAAAATATAAAAAAACAATATAAATAACTATGCCATAGGCTTTTATTTCATTTGCTTATCACGCCCTATTTTTTTCAAGACGGTAAAAAAAGTCACCCAGTATAGTGTATACCTATACCTATAGTGTTCAAAATGTGAAAAAGTTATAGAAGTCGAACAAGTGTCTAACCCCCTTATTCATAAATGTACATTAGATACGTTTTAGCTATAGCATGCTTTGTCTTAGTCAGTTGCATTGTCAAATGTGCAGGATAGAAAAAGACAAAAGAGAGATTAGCAACACTTTAGCTACAATATGTTTATGAATAAGGGGGTTAGTATTTTTGAACTATTTTTAATCATTTAGGCAATGTTGTGGAAAACTGTAAGTAGAATTAATATTTCACATTTGACCTAATAACTGAAGAGAAACGATTTTAATTACATTTAACGGTTTTTCCGTTCGGATTCGTAAAAAATGTACCAGTTATAATTTATTTAGTACCGTGTAATGTCAGTCTTAAAACGGGCTGCTTTGCTATATTATGCAGATATTAATGTGTTTTTTGCAGAAATTTTTATAACAATGAATAACACAAAATCAGAGCCGCTGGCTGTGGCTGGCCCGAGCGGAGTATCCAAAAGAAAGCGGAATAAATCTGACAGTAGCAGTACGAGGAGCAGCAGTAGCTCTGCAAGCTCGTCGTCTGCAAAGCGCTGCCGCCGCTACCAAAATAAGAAAAATAAACGTGGCCGACGTCCCGGCCGGATGATGGATCAACTTTCTTAGGATGTGGGTGAGCGCCGCAGATTCATTATTACAAATAATAACGATACATCCTCCAATTATGATTGCAATGTGTCGATTTTCTTTTTATTTCAGTTGTAATTTGAAATTTGACCTATCACAAGAAAATTTAAGATTTTCAAGTGATTAAATAAATTTTCGAATTTTGAAAATGTTGTCAGTGGAGAACTAAAACATAACTAATGACTAATGATCATGGTGAAGATGAGCATCACAGTTCACGAGATTTAATTTACAATCGAAAATAAGTTAAAAGAACCATCCGTTCTGAAAACTTCTGATAGCTATTGAAAATACTCTGACGTACAGCGCTGAGGCAGAACGGTGGTCAGAAGTAAGATGCGCTGACACATCTAACTGTATATTATAATTATTATTGGGCTCCAGGTTTCATAAGCTTGGAAACAAACGATAAGGTAAATAATTATGATACCTTACGCCATTTATTACACGCTGAAAAAGCGTATGCCACCTTAACCTTTTTGCATACTTAAACAAAGAGCCATTACAAGATAATATTCGTAATGTCCACTCTTGGGCTAGCAATACCGAGTAAAATTATGACCATTTGTGTCTGAAGGTAAAAGAGCTTCAGACTTCAGACTTATTGCAACTAGCTTGTGATCACCAGGCCGAGAGTATTGAAATGCGCCGAGAGAGTATTACAAGCCAAGTTAGAGATGCTATGGTAGAATCAGCATTGAACAGAATACCTCCAGCGTCAACTTACGTTGTTACGTTCCTTTCACAGCAGCTTTAGAAAAAGCCGGTGTTCGCAAAGCTTTGTGGCCGTTAAAAACAGAAAGTTCTGTCCAAGCAAAAGCAAATCGGAATCAATTTGATCGCCGCCTCTCGCAGGGGCATGGCATAAATAAAACAGTGATTCCGTCGCGTGGAATACAACATACCTTATATGAAACAGGCCTACCAATGCACACGCATACCTGTTATAACACACCCTCGTGGGGTGGATATCGAAAGCAAATCAGAATCAATCTGATCGACACCTCTCGCGGGGGCATGGCATAAATAAACCAGTGATTCCATCACGTGGAACACAACGTACCTTATATGAAACAGGCCTACCACCAATGCACACGCATAGCTGTTATAATACTCCCTCGCGGGGTGGATACCAGAATTCCTTCTTTCCATATGGAAGTCAAGGTCAACCCTCACACTGTCAATAAGGTCACTATGGTGCCGTGGGTAGAGGGACATTTCACAAACG
Source organism: Macrosoma leucophasiata (assembly GCA_036365455.1). Taxonomy (NCBI): domain Eukaryota; kingdom Metazoa; phylum Arthropoda; class Insecta; order Lepidoptera; family Hedylidae; genus Macrosoma; species Macrosoma leucophasiata. The sequence continues at coordinate 8,714,037 of JAWQUS010000015.1, forward strand.
TGGCTCGCGGCCCGAACATAAAAATAGCCTGGGACGCTCTAACGCTCCAAAAGGTCATAAGAGAAGTCAAAAGCGACAACAATGACTCGAAACCGTTTCGAGCCGGTCAGTTTGCATATTACCAGTCTCGATGGGAGGAAATGGAGGCACAGAAAATTTTACTGAAATTAATTCAGGGCTACAGGATACTGTTCCGCAATCCTCTTGTTGTCCCCGATGTAATCAGAAATTTTTTTTTCAAGCGCCGGTTTCATATGAAATGTCTGCAATTATAAACAAAATGAAATCACAGGGAATTCCGGATGTTGCCAAGCCCGTGCCAAGTTTCATTTCTCCTTTTTTGGTACCAAAATCAAATCAGTAAAGTTATAAATATGTTGCATTCCGGAATTCCTGCAACATCTCAAGCATATTTTCATCTGAAAATAAATGATTCACACAGGCGCTTCCTTCGTCTGATATACAAACAAGAGTTATTAGAAATGACTTGTTCAGACTAAGCACAGCACACAAAACTTTTTTGCTGCTGACATATTGGGTCGTACAAATATTACGAGTAAGATAATATAAGGAATTTAATAATAATTGTCTATCTGAACGATTTCCTGATAGTACAACAGAATGCAGTTGTACCTACTGTGGGAACATGTAATTCTAACAGTACACTTTTAAAAGATAGGGTGGCGAATGAATTTCAACAAGTCTGTTTTCAGCCCCAAGGACATAAATGATCTAGGAATACTGTGAAGGCCTTGGGACAATCAACTCTCTCCCAAAAGACAAGTTATCTGTAATTATCAAATATTTTAGTCGAGACTTAAAGAAAGCAGATAATAGTAACCCAAATACAATTACAAAAAATTATAGGCCTAAACTGGCAAAGTTCAACAAACTTTACCAGTTTTGTCGTCGCTCGAGGTCGACTCAATCATCGGCAATTGTTAATGTTCTTGAGCGCAATATCAGACAAGTCATAGTCATTTATTTGCTAAGTCGCCAAAAGTAAACCCATTACCAGAAAACGTTTGCAACGAACTGGAATGGTGGATTCAGAATTGTCAGGCATCAACTCTGCGACATTTCCCACCGCCGATACACTTTCTAACAACAGACACATCGGACCAGGTCTGGGGAGCATCGTGAACAATCTAGCACTCTCAGGAACCGGGTTCCAAAGAGAGCGTGCACTACATTGCAATCAAAAAGAGATGTTAGCAATATTACATGCCCTTCAGAGCCAGATTCATCTATTTCAAAACAGCTCTGTACCGGACAACTGTCGCTTACTTGCGAAAGCAGGAAGGAGTTGGGAAATCTCTTCGCTTGCTAGTAATAACTTATCAAATCCTGAGCCTTCTAGATCAGCATCAAATACATTCAGCATTCCAGGCAAGTACAAAAATCACGTCGATCACTTGTCACGTTATCGCCAACCTCCCGAATGGCACTTAAAACTATCCTGTATCCAAGTGGTGTTTGCAAAATGGGGAACCCCTGTAATAGACTTGTTCGCCTCGGCAACAGCTCATGTGGTAATCAATTATGTGTGTCACAACTTGACCAATCATCACGCCTTAGTTCACGATGCATTCAGTGTCTCATGGAATTACTCGCGTGGGTGTTGCCGCCACCGTTCCTAGTCCCGAAAGTCCTAAGACATCAAAATCAATATACGGGAATAATTCTAGTAGTATTACTACTCTGTGGGAGAAGGTGTTCTGGCGCGCAGATCTGAGCCGCAGAGACATCTAGTCGACACCTCAACGGGTCTCCTTCCACCACAGGTCGACAACCTGACCCTCGAAGTGTGGAAATGTGGGACTGGACCGAAGCGGTGAAGACATGGAACACTGAACAATTATCATTTCGTAAAAACTCTTGGCGAAAGTCTACTTTAAAGACTTACGAAGGAAAGTCTACTTTAAAGACTTACGCTTGGAAGCGTTGGGCTTCATGGTCTATGTCGAAAAAAGTTGACTGCAGAAGTCCTGCAGGTTCTCAAGCAGCACAGTTTTTATCTGATATATATCTGATAGATAAATTATCGTACAACACGATACTTCTTCCCAAATCGGTTGTTTCGACATTGTATAATGCTGACACCTCAAGTTATTTAAGTTCGCACGTTCTTGTTGAACACACACTAATTGTTTTAAAAAACCCAAAGTCGTCTTAGCCACTGATTTAGGATGTCGGCAAATTGACTGCATTTTAAACAAATTACACTGTTGACATTAACAGTGTTTTTCTGACATGCTATTCTGTTACTGCTATGTTCAGGAAGACGTATACATGATTTGACTCCACTCCAAATTGACCCTAATCATTGTAAAGAATCTGATGATAATATAATTTCGGCTCGGACTGAATGCAGTAATTATAGACAATCGGAATGGAAGTTACTTTTAAATTCCGGTAACCGTCTTCGCGATCCTGTATTCTAGATTAAAATAACTATTTTATTATTAAATGAAAGGCGGAATGTTGCGAACTCATTTAACTAGATTAAAACCATATTACAGCCACTCCAGTAAGTACACGATCAGCTGTAGCCTCTAAAAGTTGGCTGGATAATCATCCTCTGGAGGAAATTCTAGCAATCAATTAATACGATTACCTGAACGTTAAGAGATTATATTGTGTTGAGTTTTTTACAAAGATACATAATTAAGGTCCTTTCACATTGGCGATGAATAAATCTATATGATTATCATATTATTGCAAATCTGAAGATACAAGTGGCGACACCAGACGATAACAAACAGGCTCTCAATATAAAGCTTCCAGTGACGGTCAAGTACTTTAATAGACGCGTTTTACCTGAAAATAAAACGCATATTAAAATACTTACCTCACTGGAAGCTTTCACTTTATTTCTGTCTGGTGAAATGGAGCCAATGAACTAAGAACTTTTACGTAAACTAAAATGGCTCGCGAACGCCAGGTGGCGCCACTGAACGCAGGAAATGGAGTCAACATAGATACTAAAATCTGGTAAAAATGACTGAAACGGATATGCTCTCTCAATATAAAGCTTCCAGTGAGGTAAGTATTTTAATATGCGTTTTATTTTCAGGTAAAACGCGTCTATTATATCCACTAGGTTGCCTATCAAAAAAGGTTGCAAGTAATTTTTTATATTTATTTTTTTGGAAAGATTTTTTTTATATATCGTCCACTTCAAGGCAATTTAAATGAAGACTGAAAAATCACGGCTGCCGTTGCGCACTTTGCCGCCCCTACATATTTTCGTTCCGCCCCAACAAATTTTTACGTCCATAACGTACACGTATTATTTATAATTAAAGCAAATTAAAATCAAATCAAAGCATTTTTTTATCTCATTATTATGATATAATAATATTATATAATATAATAATGGCAACCCATTATACGTCCCACTGCTGGGCACGAGTCTCTCCCCTTTTTGGGGGGAGGCCTGGAGCTTACTCCACCACGCTGCTCCAATGCGGATTGGTGGAGGTGGGTGGGTTAGTGGCCAACCCGCTGTCGGATGTTTTCAAACCGCCCATAAGGCCTCCGACAAGGTTTAACGACTGCTATCTATCGATAGCAACCGGGACCGACGGCTTAACGTGCCCTCCGAAGCACGGAAACGCGCATTTAATTTGCCACTAGCGGTCACCCATCACACTACCCGACCGCGCCCGTAGTGCTTAACCGAGCAGATGGCTTACGATCTACACCAGCCGCTGGGCCATGCGCGCTTCTATTATGATATACGGGAGGCAAATTAAATCAGCCGCAAATAAGAGTTGCTGGCTGTTAAAGATAAAATAATTACATAAAAAATACTTGAGACCATAATTTGATTAGGCATAATTTGAATAGGCAACCTATTGTCTAGATTATAAATATGCGTAAAAATTAGGTTTACAGCATATCTGGATGAACGAAATGATTCTGCAGTGGGATCCTAACCTATGATAGTCCGAGTAGGAAGGTGCGAAAGAGATAACGCTCTATAGACCAAAGGGGAAAAGAGACATTCTACTGATATACTTTTTACATTAGTTTATGACATTTAGTTTTATCTTAGTGATATTCTTGACTTTACATGTATATTTTATCTTGTTTGACATGTATATCAATTGCTATTCGCTTTAATTTATTTTATTTGTTTTTGACGTGTCATAAGAGGTGCCTGTCACCCTAAATGAATAAATGAGTTTCTGATTCTGATTCTGACCCGAAATAAGCCGAAGTATCCTTCCTAAGGTCGATATGCAATATTTATTGTTCAATACTGTACCAACGTTTTCACATTTTCAATTATCTAAAGTCTTTATCCATTAAGCTTCGTATGCACCCGAAACCGTTACGTAAATAATCAACAGTACACCGTGTAAATATTAAATTAAACATTAAATCTTAATTAGAAAATTTATACACCAAATTTTTAGAAATTTACTCATTAATTTAGTATCCAAAATTTTATACACGCATAAGCCACCGCCTGCGGTCTTCCCTAATTTAATGACATCAGTTAATCGAATAACATACGCGTTATTCTAACTCATTATTTAAGAGATGCGTGCAAATGATTTCCGAAAATTGTTGCCGTTTATGTTATAAAAATAATTTAATAAACAAATTCCGTATCAACTTTAAAAGTAAAACAATTGTTATAATTATTTTTAGCCGCATTCTTTTCAGTATATCCCGTATTTTGAATGTAGTATATGAAATTCGTAGATTTTTTAATTCAAATGTAAATATATTGTGCGTTAGGTGTTATACTAGTGTATTGATCAAAATGAATAATGTTCAGTCCCAAGCAAATAATATTGCACAACCGACTGTAGGATAGATTTCGACTCTGAAACGCGTCATCTCTTTCGCACACTACCTACGTGACATCTGTCGATGTTCCATTTCGATCAAGTTTTGATCAATACCGGACTATCAGTACTTACGTAGGCTGTGTTTAAAAGAGATAACGCTCTACGAAGTCGAAATTAGCCGATTGTCTCTTTCCGTAGCTCCATGTGCAATTTATCTAGCTAGGTGCTGTAAATCTATTAATTCAACACGAGGAAATACTATAAAGATAGAAAATTAAAATATTTTGAGTAACAAAAATTTTGATAACTTTTTTGTGACCTTAATATTTATTATGATAAAAATTTAATGATTAAATTTTAGGTTAAATATTTAATAACTAGAACGTCAAACCAGCAACCATTATAAACAATTTCGGAGATCATTTGCCACACTCGTATAGAGCTTAAAATATCTTACAATCTAGTATTACATCTATATTGGTAAAACGCATTGGTTTACAAAAAACCGTTCACTTTTAAATCCGGTTATAATCAAATTTTTTAGTCCAGGAGGGTTATTATGTATAGTACCCAGCAAGAAATAATCCTCATCGAGCGAAGAAAATGACAATCGGCTAGTTTCGACTGCGTAGAGCGTTATCTCTACTGCACACCGCCCACTTAAGTACAGACAGTGCGGTATTGGTCAAAAATTTACACGTCACATAGGTAGTGTGCGAAAGAGATAACGCTCTACTGATCCGTAATCTCAAAATCGATGTCTATTATTTCTTGATGAAAACTGTAATATACCAAGAGTTATTGTATTAGAAATCAAACACCATCTGTTATTTGATGACTAACATTATGTAATATGTGACCATAGAGCAACACGGGCCAACAGCCGCCGGCGGACCGGAGGGGAGTAGCCATACTGTCTATTACCGATGCAAAACAGTCTGTCATTATTTGCAGGGGGAAATGCGTGACGCACACACTACAAAAATCGTCTATTACTATGAAACTCACACCTTGACTTTAACAAAATACATAAACAATTTCACGCACACATTTTAACATCTAGGCGACAGGGATATGCCCATTTCGGCTTGTGCTTTGACAGGGGGGGAAAGCCTGCATATGGCTACTCCCCTCCGGTCCGCCGCGGCCGGTGGTCCGTGTTGCTATATGTGTACATGTTATCTCACAAATAGTTTTAGTCATGAAATAACAGATGAGGGTATATCTATAATAACGTATATCTTGCATTCTATGAAACACAAAACTAATCCCACATAATGTGTTGAGTTTTGAGAATAACCATTTTGAGTAGTCGCTTGATTTTTGTACTTAATTTGATAATGGCTGACAAATCATGTGAAATCAAAATTAATTTTTATCACGACCACATTGTAAATTAATAATTTTAACTATTTTTTTTTGTCATGCTATCGGAGGTATCTTTATATATATATATTGAGCAAAACAAACATATTTAATGAAGTACTGCAAGAATATTTTGTTTTAAAACACAAATAAATACTATTTAATAACTTTTTTTTTTTGTAATTTGATCAGAAGAAAATTTTATTATTTCCAAGTGATTAAACAAAATTTGATTTGCATACGCCTTTATTACTGTTTCCCACAGGCAATTAAATAAAATGTGAAGGAAAATATCGAGTTTCCGTAGCGTCTGCCTATCGACATTGCTGCCAATTTTTGCTTTTGTAGCAAAATCAATAATCCACCATTATCACTTGTTTATCACCTACGAAAGCAAGAACACCAGTCAGGTTATCACTACTGCTTTTAAAGGAGCTACAAATCGACATGAAACATTGACCACTAAACACACCGCGGACACTCCGCCAAAATGCATACAAACGCTTCATTTGGTCTCTGTTACACAGACATCAATCAGTGACGTGTATTTACACGTGCACCTGTGTGCGTAGCACGTACAGAATACCAAACGCCGCCCATAAGAGGGGAGGAGGTCGGGTGATGCGGGGAAATCGGGTGGGTCGTCGAAGTGTCCATTCTATACGTAGTATTATTACATATTCTCTGATCTAACTGTGTTTGTCCTTGTCTTTTGTTTTGTCACCACCTTGTCAGTTAACTTTTGAAAACTAGAACCTTGCTACCAAGGGGAGTGTCATGTTTAGTATTTCAGGAGATATATGGATCATTAACCGGGACAATTATTTATGGCTTACAGATTTACAGAGTACAAATATGTTTATTTAATTAAAATTTGTGACTCTAAAATTACTTGCAAGTACTTCATTTATACATAGAAGGCCTTGAATATAACACATCAAATGATATTGGCTCTATTTAGAAAACATAAGATCTTATAAAAAAATCAAATAATATAAGAATGCTTACTAAATTGAGCACAAATAGGTGACAAATCAGACGTTTATCGATACGTTTACGATATAGTACAGTTTCTTTTCCTACACCGCACTGCTCGCCGAACAGAGAATAAAACGACTCTGATACGTGGCAGTGCTCAGCGGTTTCCGCGTTCTTTTCGGCCAAGGTACGTACAAACTAGAATGAATTCCCTCTGAGGTGTTCCCAAGACGCTATCGGGCTTTTATATGTTATGTAGGAGGCAAACAAGCATGCAGTTCACATTAATGTTAAGTGATGATTGCAGCCTATACATCCGCTCTTCCAATTGAGCTACTGAAGCCCTGCCCTGAAAATAAAATGTATTTCACAAGCATGTATTAATGCGAAATAATATAAAACAATTATTAAGGGTAAAAGCGACATCTTTACGATATTCAATAAACTGAAAAGTCTATTATATCGGTTGCCTAACTAGCATGGTTGGCAATAGATGGCGCTACTGCTACCATAAAGCAAGGCAATAAATGTGAAGGAAAGATTTGACAAATCGGGCAGGACTTCAGTAGCTCAATTGGAAGAGCGGCTGGACTAGATTCCCAGTAGGCCGCGAGTTCGAGTCTCGCCTGAAGTCAATTTTTTCTTTCCATTTTTCTTTAAAAATAAAATGTATTTCACAAGCATGTGTTAATGCGAAATAATATAAAACAATAACTATATGCTTGTTTGCCACGTCCATAACATTAAAAAAATGTGTGATATTCAAGACTTATCATATTCTTTTTACATAAAAAATTATCATAATTATACTATGCCACCTTTATTTGCTGAGAATTTACATTACATACTTTTCTTGTATGCCAATTTCTGTTTTATTGCACATATACATTAAAATAATCCTGTAGTTACATATCGTTTCTTATTTTAGGTGCAGTATCCAGCAAAAAATACTGCACATCGAGTCTACGAAAGAGACATTCGGCTAGTTTCGACTTCGTAGAGCGTTATCTAAATATAATATAATTAAATATCTGTAATCCATACAAATATTTGTCCCGGCGACCCTTCGAATCAAACGGTCAACTCACACCGCTGGACCAACTGGGTCGTCAACCTATCACAAGCAAATTCTATTATATCCAAGTGAATTATATGAATTTTTGAGTTTGATTTTTGTGCGAAAGAGATAATGCTCTACAGACCCGAAATCAGCCGAAGTCTCCCTCCTAAGATCGATGTGCAGTACTTCTTGTTGATAATAATATTGTATATATTATTATGGAATGAACACCGATCGCAATATTACATATAGACTTTCAATAGAAACTAATAGGTTCCTAATTCAAATAAATTTAAATGAGCCAATGAAAAATGAGCTACCTTCTACATTTGAATTTCAAAAAATAAACATTTGGTGTCAAATTAAATTTAAATTAATCTTAGAATGTATACGATTGTAAAAATAAGGTCATCAGTCAGAAAACATTGCATCAATACTTTATTTAAATATATTATTTCTTTTATTTAATTTAAGCCGAGTATGACTAACAAAGATTAAAATTGTTGGCGGCAAAAATCGGAAGTTTATTTTTTTTAATATCACGTTTTGAAACATCAGACCATGATCCGACCATATTCAGACCATGAATGATTGCACATTGACCAATTTGCGGGTTTTTTAGCACCAGCGATTGAAAGGGGTAGCGTTCTCCTGAGTATTATTATTATTTTTTAATTTGAGCTGTTGAAGTAATATGTACCTGACAAGTGTATCAAAAGTGTGTCAATTAGACCGAGCTATGTGCAAGGCGTTGCAGCATACGTGAAAACGAAATTAATCTAATCTAACCACGTTTACTGGTGGCGGTCGTGACTACGCGCCCGAGCTCCTACACTGGAGCACTAACACTAGTAAAAAAATAATTAAACACAATAAGAATAGACAGAAATTAAATCTGTCGATTCAAGCTGTAAGAGTACGAGCATGTTACCTACTGAAAAATTCGCATGCCGTGAGCGGCAGAACATATGATACAATCAATTTTTTTTTTTTTTTAATGTAATGGAAGTGGTAAACAAGCATGCAGTTCACGTTGACGTTAAGTGATGACTGCAGCCTATAGACACCCACACACAGACTAAGGTCAACAGCAGATGCGTTACCACTCCTGAGGCCTAAGATGTTACGCCTCTGTGCCGGAAATTACAGGGCCGTACATTACCACCTGACCGGAACACGATAGTGCTGAACACTACCATTTAGCGGCAAGTATATTAGGTAATGCGGTGGTGCCTACGCCCGCGAGCTCCGTCACTGGAGCTCTACCACCAGTAAAATTTAAGACCAAAGCATGTAATACTATGTTCTTGTGAATAAATGATTATGATTAAGACAATCTTCGCGGTAGCAACCATAGACAAAGTTAAAATACTAACGACCACGTATCTTTTGGCACGCGACAAAATCCGCCACAAATATCTGTTATCAATCTTGAAGCGCGAATGGCCCGGCGGCTGGTGTAGATCGTAAACGATCTACTCGGTTAAGCACTACGGGCGCGGTCGGGTAGTGTGATAGGTGACCGATAGTGGCAAATTAAATGCGCGTTTCCGTGCTTCGGAGGGCACGTTAAGCCGTCGGTCCCGGTTGCTATCGATAGATAGCAGTCAGTAAACCTTGTCTGAGGCCTTATGGGCGGTTTGAAAACATTCGACAGCGGGTTGGCCACTAACCCCAACACCTCCACCAATCCGCATTGGAGCAGCGTGGTGGAGTAAGCTCCAGGCCTCCCCCAAAAAGAGGAGAGACTCGTGCCCAGCAGTGGGACGTATAATGGGTTGCCATTATTATTATTATTATTATAATCTTGGAGCGTTGAGTAATTTTTTAAATACGATGGATTATCTAGTACAAACGTATGTATCTTCAGAGCAAGTCCGTCACGGGGTAGACAGAGAGTGTGGAGCGCTAGATATCCCGGTCCTGACACAACTCCCGTGCCTCTTCTACATTCATCATTCTCTTCATACATGCACGCCGATTTCTAAGACTCTTGACCAACCCAAGTACATATTACTTCAAAAAGAATGATGGAGATAATGGCTAAAACGCCAATAAATGGGGTTGTTTTTAACATGATAAAGGTGGCTTGGGGCAGACCATTGGTCGTTTTGTGCGTTCACTTACAATGCACTATACCCTAATCCCAATATTGGGTCGGTAGATGGCGCTTAGTGGTATTGCTTAGGCGGTATTTGTTTTAAATAATTAAATAATACAATCAAAGATATAAGAGGAATTAGATTGCTAATACGCACCGGCCGCTGAGAGGTCGTTTAGACTCGCGGACGGTCAGGTCACCGTTCCCGCTCACGCGTCAAGAATCATCCATTAATTGTGCATTCGCCCGCCGAGCGCAAACTTATTGAGAAAAAACCGTTAAAAAAAAGCCAAATTGTTGAGTGTTTTGGTGTAAAAACCGAATAGTAAAGCAAACTAAACCACTCAGTTGCATTACTTATCACCGGTGAGTGAAAACTTTGTTAATTTTTTAAGTTAAACACGATATCACATCGTCCATTATCAAATATATCGTGTCAAAACGGGAGTTCTGCCAGCTAACTCATTATACGGAAAACAACGGACATCTAGTATTTTGTAGTATAATGTATGTATGTATCTTCACGCCAGGTCCCTAACGGGGTAGGCAGAGAGTGTAGAGCGCCAGACATCCCGGTTCTGACAAACCTCTCGTGCCTCGTCTACCTTCTACCTTGTAGTATAATCACGTCTTTATATTCGTGTACGAACTCATAATATGCCATTTTTGTGACGTTTTGTGACCCGTTGTGACCGTGTGTTTGCCACGCGCCTAATTGGTGTATATTTTCGCGGCAAGATAAGCTCCTTCCACTTACAATGGTTGAAGCAGTTTTCATAGTAAAGCGTGTGTATTGTCAATCTATTCTTATAATATCTTTGAATACACATATTAGTAGGGGAGCTCAAGAGGGGATTTTTGAATTTACTCCAGCGCGTCAGATTAAGATATAGAAGATAAGGGGGCAGTTTCCTTATAGGGCCGAACCCTTAGGGCTTCCGCCACGAGCTTGCCTCGCCATTCAAATCGGCAGAATATTGGATGACACTTTACATCCTCTCTGAGTATTTGACATTATTAATATTTCACCTTCAATTTTTGAAAGAATCAAATGTTTTTGAATAGGGCGCGGCATCAAAGTCATACGAAATTTATCAAAAGGAGATGTTGCAAAAAGTGTATGGACCTCCGGCCATGTATTGTACACAGTATCATTAACAGGCAAAAACAATATAAAAATGTTTTTTACTGCATATTTTCACTTATTTAGCTTTGTTTGCAGTTACAAAAGATTATTTGCAGTTAGAATTGCAACTCAAAACCAACATGGCGAATATGGCGGGCGATGTCATTTTGACATTTTCATTTTTGAAATTGTTTATTTTTTATTTTAAAGTACTTGGAGAAAAAGTAATATTTTCTAAATATAGTATTTAGAAAATATATCTAAAATATAGTATTTAGAAAATATTACTTTTTCTCCAAGTCGAGATCAAGTCAAGTCAAGAAATCGATTTTATGTGTTAATACTATACGAATGGATTTCCAATTAAAAAAAATCAGCGGAACTTCTTTAAATTGATCGATTCGATACATCGTTTTTTTTTAATAATGTGATGCACTTGTAAGATACAGATAACATTAGTTTTGTTTTATCTACAAAGGTACTATCCCAAGTGTCGGCTGTATCGCCGCCATGTTGAACATAGTTGAAAATGATAAAATCTTTGAGTTAAATGTGGTTGTAACTCTAAAATATATTCTTGAATAAATTAATTGTATTTTTTTCGGATTCTTCTTTAATTTACCCATTTTTTGAGGACGTGTACGAACCAGAGCCGATCTCGCAACATCTCCTTTTTCAACATGTCGCCCGAAATATATTTTAAGTACCAGACTTTTGATATATCACACGAAATTTTGTCACATTAAGGCTGAGTTGCACCAAGATAATTGTTAAAGATATTGTAACATTTCACATCCCTCTCTAACTTTAACAGATTTATCTATGTTAGAGAAGGATGTGATATGTTACAATTACTTTAATTTTAACTAATATCTTGGTGCAACCCACAGCGGCGGATTTCCCTATAGGCCGAGTAGGCCCCGGCCTAGGGCGGCAAAATTTGATCACATTGAACAGCAATCTTTCATAGGCCCAGGGCGGCCAACGTATCATATTCGCCCCTGGCAACCCAGCATTAATAATTTAATTAGTTACACCTTGAATTAAAAAAAAAAAACCGATGTTACAAGAAAATGAATATTACGCGTATTTCTTAAAATGTGCATATAAAAAACCTTACATTACTTGCATAATTATTTTTCTATATTAATCTAGTCTAAAGTACACCATCCGCTATTCTGCCTTGCAGGTTTGAAACTTATACTAAGTACCCAGCAAATAATGGTGCACATCGAGCGATACGAAAGAGACAATCGGCTAGTTTCGACTTCGTAGAGCGTTATCTCTGCTGCACACTGCCTACGTAAGCACTGATAGTCCGGTATTGGTTAAAACTTGATCAAAATGGTCGACAAACGTCAAATAAGTAAGATGCGAAAGAGATAACGCTCTACAGATCCGAAATAAGCCCACGTAAATAGATACACTGTGGGAGGGGCATAAAAAGGAACACCGCAGCGTGTTTCCTTTGCTCGCTCGGAATGACCTTTAGGGACCAATCGAATGTAAGCATTGTCTATATTGAAAGTGTGTTTATTAAGATAGCAGTTTGATTCCACGTAAATAGACACACCGTGGGAGGGGCATTAAAACGCGTCATGTTAAATAGTTTCCTTGCCGCTCGGGGAAATGACCTTTACGGACCAATCGAATGGAAGCATTCATTTTGAAAGTGTGTATGTTATGATTCGAGTCAGTTTGTTTGCGTAAATGGAACCAAAATCGAAGCGATCATTGTATGAGAGATACATTTCCATACATTATTATAATTCTTAGCTGTGTGTAAATAGGTAGGACTGCAAGTAGGGTTATCTGGCTATAGGGTCGCTAAGCTTTATAGCCGGACAGACAAGTAAGTTTGGCCGGACATTTGGATAAAAAGGCCGACACCCGCTACAGAAGCGTTCGGCTGTGCTCGGTGCTCGCTCGTTTGTAAAAAACTTAACAAAATTGGATATCGTTTATTTTGACTGGACACGCAATTAAACGCACCATGTCCAGTTTTATCCGGACGCCTGGCAAACCTAACTGCAAGGCAAGACATTGAATAGTGTAATTAAGACAAGAATTCAAGTCATTTTATCTCAATCAGTACAATCTAGAATGTATTTACAATTGAAATAAATATAATGTAAACACAGTCAAATTTCACGTTCGACAGCGCCATCTACCGGTCGCTAACAAAGTCCAAATGTTATTTTTTAATTGTTACTAACTATTATAATCTTTATCACACCGGTCATCGTGGTCCCAGTACTTATGGTTCCTCGGTACATCAGAAACGTGTCTTTTCGGAGGAGTCTTTGCACCGTTCTCCGGTCCATCACTATTTCTCCTACCGACTCTCGATCTCGACTCCCTTGAGCTACGGGACGTTGAACGGAATTTATCTTCTTTCTCTTCTTCATCAACGTTATCTTTAGACCGTTGCCGAGTCCAATTCCTCTTTTTATTCAAGTCTTCCTTGGACTCGGTCATTTCTTTCCTCCAGTTTTCCACCGGTCTCCGACTGCTGGTTTTCTGAATTTCATTGTTGACTCGTTCTGGTGTGGGGTTCGGTCTGTCGTTTGTGTACTGCGGAACGAAGTCACCTTGGGGTGTGAACGGTTGGTTCGGTGGGTACTGATTCCTTATATACGCTCCATCTCCCTGTTGCAAGTAGTTGACGAAGTTCTCTTGGAAGTTATACACATTCGGTGGTGGATAATCTGGTACCACTGGGAAATTCGGTGGTAGGACTGTCGGATTGAAAACTGGCTCCGCTTCTTCCTTCTTTTCCTCTTCCTGTCTCCAAGAGTTCAAATCGTAGCGTTTGCTCAAACTAGTTTTGGGTGTCCACGTATCGAAGTCATGCAACGCTTGCTCCTGCCTCAACAACCCTGCCCCAGCACCGAGTATCGGTCTGAGTTTGGGCTTAGCATCTTCTTCGTGGTTCAGCGCAATCTGGGACAAGTTCTGTCCAATGGCTTCGGGATCCTCGTCTTTTTCTGGACTCTTCTTCCATGATCCGTAGCTGACTTCACTGTAGCTCTCGTCTGTGGCCAGGTCGAGGTGGGCAGCGTAGAACTGTTGCAGCGTGTTGGGTAGTGGGAGGAATTTGTTGAGGCAGAGATCGGCTGAGAGGAGAAGCCAGATGATGCTGACCGGTGGTGGAGTGAGGAGACGCAGACGGATGGAGATTGAGAGCTCGTCTAACTCCTGTGCGAGCACCGAGAGGAGTTCTCGCCCGTTTTGCATTAACTGGAAGAGATGGAAAACTTTATTAGTCTGCTGTCTGCTGATAAGGAGCCGTCCATAAAATTCGTTCGGGGTCTTGCTGAGCGTGACAGAAAACGACGACTAGAGAGTCCCAGAAGCGTAGTATACTTTGGCACTTTTCAAGGCTTTTTTACAGAAGGGATTGTCTGTAAAGCTGTTATTGTGAAAAATTAATACAGGGTGCCCAGAAATGAACGATAAACCGAAAACGAGTTATAGGGCCAAATCATGTCAGTTATCAGAAAAATGTGAAAAAAAAAAAAATTTTGTCATGTATTTTTAGAATCAGAATCAGAATCAGATCAGTGTTGTGTGTCGGGACCTTAATGTATTGAATCGAAATAATGACGACCAACCGCGGGTAGTTCGAAGAACCGGCGCGGGTACGAGACGATGACACCATTAAGCAGCAGTCTACTCGTGACCACGGCCGTCGCATTACGGCCGAAACGTCGAGTGTCGAGGTAAATACTTCCGATTAAAATAGTACGCGATTAAGTCCCGTTTACAATATAAAAATATTATTAGAATTTTTAAAAATATCGGAAAAACCGACAACCTGCGATGATTTTTTAAGTCCCAAGACCACAAATATTACTTTCTTAAGAAGAAGACTAAACAAAAGAATATGGGACATTCTTTGTCATTCACTGGCAGAGTTCCAAGCCCCACATTACTGTGCAAAAACCTGCCAAAACAAAACTCAGTGACAACTGACCTGTGTAGCTAAACTTCTGTGGGCTCGTAGATCATCGCTCGCCAACAAGGCTCTCATGTATTGTAGTAATGGATTGGCTAATATGTGCACTTTGTTGCCGTTGCATAGTCTTGCCTCTGTAATTTAGGAAGAGAAATCTTAGGGTTATTACAATAATAATAATATAAATAAATAAATAATAATAATAATAATAATCCTCTACGTGTTGGACCCCCCATGTCCCCGCGCAAGCCTGACAAAGGTCCGGGGTTCAAATTGGACCCCGTGCTGACGAGAGACATATAAATAAATAAAAATTCACTGGTGGTAGAGCTCCAGTGACGGAGCTCGCGGGCGTAGGCACCACCGCATTACCTAATATACTTGCCGCTAAATGGTAGTGTTCAACACTATCGTGTTCCGGTCAGGTGGTAATGTACGGCCCTGTAATTTCCGGCACAGAGACATAAGACCTTAGGCCTCAGGAGTGGTAACGCATCTGCATTTTGACCTTGGTCTTTGTGTGGGTGTCTTATAAGCTCTAGTCATCACTTAACATCAATGTGAACTGCATGCCTGTTTGCCACTTCCATTACATAAAAAAAGTACACAAACTCTTTTTTTTTCATTTTCTGTAAGTATCCCAGTACCTCGGAGTTTGGTAACGTGCCGAGAGATGTCAACAGGCTCGCCACCTGTTACATGGGCCAAAACGGAACCGGCGAATCGTGGCTGCATTTACCTCTACCTACCCCTTCGGAGAGTTACAGGAATGAAGTTATGTACATGTATCAAAATTATTTAGATAAAAAAACACTAACCTGCAAAATAATCACCCATGAGATTGACAGCGTTTATCAGGTACACTGGATTGCTTCTTTCCAATATATCTAATTCTGGAAATAAAAAACGAAGTATATATTAAAGCTAGTTGAGCCCAAATAACTTTTTACTATCTTATTCATAAAAATTTATAACACCTCTAAGAGCTCGCTATAGTATGCTTTAAGAAAAACGTTATTCATAATAGCATTTTAGCGCTAAAGCACTCTATAAACCCACTATAGAGTAGAGGCCAGAACCACAGTATAGACATAGCAAATTTTCTCACTAATTTACAAAATTTCAAAATAAGTTAAGTCCAACAAAATATCTACCAGACTATTCATTTATTTATTTATTGGCTCATCGAAATGACTCATTGTTAAAATGCGTCATTTTGATAGTGACAATACTTTAACGTCCTTATTCATAAACGTACATTAGGTACGTTTTAGCTATAGAATGCTTTGCCTCTGTCAGTTGCATTATCAAATGTGGAGGATAGAAAAAGACAAAGGAGAGATCAGCAACAGTTTAATTAAAATACGTTTATGAATATGGGGGTAAGTATATTTACCCAACTTAGTACATATCTACCTAACTCTTAAACTCTGTATTGCATGTTTTGTTTAATTCGTAGGTATGTATCTTAGGTTTATAGATTCTTTTCAACGAAATTATTGTATGTACAGTTTTTTACCTGCCTACCGACATAAATTAGGTTAGCATACTAACAAACCTTAGTCGTTTTTTCAATGCTAGCGTTAAGTGATATGATGTCAAAACTTTGTTAATTTATACTATAATAAAGGGGGAAAAAAAAAAGATACAAACAGTATGGAAACTAAGCCCATTTTATAAAATATTTACCTACACTCCATTGAAGCAATAGGGATGTCACTATATTTTTAAATAATGGTGTTATTATTTTAGCATTGACTGACCTTTAATCAATCGTATCGTACAGAAGCGCGCATGGCCCGGCGGCTGGTGTAGATCATAAGCGATCTACTCGGTTAAGCACTACGGGCGCGGTCGGGTAGTGAGATGGGTGACCGTTAGTGGCAAATTAAAATGCGCGTTTCCGTGCTTCGTGGGCACGTTAAGCCGTCGGTCCCGGTTGCTATCGATAGATAGCAGTCAGTTAAACCTTGTCGGAGGCCTTAGGGCTTTGAATACATCCGACAGCGGGTTGGCCACTCACCCGTATCTCCACCAACCCGCATTGGAGCAGCGTGGTGGAGTAAGCTCTAGGCCTCCCCCAAAAAGGGGAGAGACTCATGCCCAGCAGTGGGACGTATAATGGGTTGCCATTATTATTATTACACAACTTAACACATACTTGTGAATGTCCCCTGCATGACAACGTTGAGTAGGGCTCCTCTGAGCAACTGTTGGCGCTGTTGTCTCGTGAACGAAGCCCCGACGGCCGCCAACTTCCTCGAAGTGACTGCGCTCTGTAGGGCCGCCGCTCGGAACGACGCGAATGCTTGGCTGCAAGTTGAAATATACAAATATCAAGAAAGAATCACCAAATTGTGAAGTGTGCAACAAAATTGAAGACGTGCAGCATTTGCTGATGGAGTGTGTACGGAACAGAAATGATAGAATGTTACTAGCGCAGGAATTGAATTTAAATTTCATTAATGTTGGCCTTCTTCAGGAAATTTTAGCTAATCCAAATGCAGTAATCGCAAAAGAATTATGTAAGTTAATTCCTCGCCAGTAACATTTTCCTTTCTATTTTATTATATTATTATCAGTAATGGTTTAAGTTTGTATTGGGTACGATGGGGTTGACATGTCGTTAGACAAAATCCCTTTAAAAAAATAGAATTAAAAAAAAAATATATCAATCAAAATAATAAATATCTCAATTTCTTTTTATGTAATGAATGTGGCAAATAGGCATACAATCTGATACAGTTCACATGGATTTTAAGTGATGACTGCAGCCTATAGACATCTACACAAAACCAGAAGTCAAAATGCAGATACGTTGCCACTTAACACTACCATTTGGCTGCAGATAGATTAGGTAATGCGGTGATGGCTACCACTTCGAGCACCAAGATCGGAACTTAACCACCTGTTAAACTAATATAAGTGTGTAGAAACAATCCGCGACAATCCATCGAACATTGGCGCGCGTGGCGGCCGCGCACTATGTAGACGGGGCTGCCGAGTTGCCGCGCTCGAACGTGCCGCGCGGCGAACCGGTCGCTGTCGGTCTTTGAGACCGCATCAAAGGTGCATCAGTCGCTCCCTGGCGCGCATTAGGAACGGTCTTATTAACTAAGTTAAAACTAAATCGCCTGGCGCGCGCGGCAGTCAAATTTTATTTCTATTTTTTTTTTTTTTTTTATGTAATGGAAGTGGTAAACAAGCATGCAGTTCACATTGATGTTAAGTGATGACTGCAGCCTATAGACACCCACACAAAGACCAAGGTCAAAATGCAGATGCGTTACCACTCCTGAGGCCTAAGGTCTTATGCCTCTGTGCCGGAAATTACAGGGCCGTACATTACCACCTGACCGGAACACGATAGTGTTGAACACTACCATTTAGCGGCAAGTATATTAGGTAATGCGGTGGTGCCTACGCCCGCGAGCTCCGTCACTGGAGCTCTACCAACATATTAATAATCATCGTCAACACTGGCCGAACATTGGCTGGCGCGGCTGCCGGGCGTAGTTTATACGCAGCTTAACAATACTTACTGCAATCTAGCTTCATCTTGGCACATGTTGGTGACTGTGGTCTCGAAGTGTCTCAGTTTCCTGTTGAACTGTATACCGTCCTCGCCCGGTGAGAACTGTTCCAACTGGAAACAAGGAAGCAAATGGTATTAGGGACATAGCCAGAGGCGGCTCTTGACGTTTTTTAGTGAAGGTTCACAAAAAATACATACCTACCTACTTCTCTTCTCTTCTCATTTCATTTTAAATATTTATTTAAAAGAAAAACTACAAAACAACTGACGAATCCGACACGTTTGTTTGTATATGTCGGAAAGTAATGTGACTACTAGCGCCATCTAGTTTGTTGGAGACGTAACCTAATTGAGACTGGGGTGGATTGTTTAATAGAGAATGCTAGGTGGCGCCACGGTCGGCTTAGGTACTTGGATTTGTTACCTTAGAGGGGATAATTGCTTGCCGATATCTGGTTTATAAAGGCTGGCATACAGTTCATGACAGTCAGTCACAGTCACACAGTTGAATCGAATTATTATAGCGCAGTTATGCTGCCAATTAGAAAAGTGAACGTCAGTGATATTAAAATGATATAACGCGGGTAGTTCTGAATCAAATGTGCAGAAGACTAGTGATAGTAGTAGTATCGTATCCTGGTAAATGTGGTTTCCCGGTCCGAAGGGTTTCTTGTCCATTCTTCCCTGCCGGAAGTAATCGAATGGGCGGATCTTTGGCAATATACGACTTTCTTCTGCCAACCTGTGCTTTATTTCATCATCCGCTCGAGTACCCACCTACAGATGCCCACAAACACGAGTAACATGTCGGCTTATGGAAAGACACGCCCACAACACTACCCACATGTCCTGACTGGAGGCCCTCATGCCGATATATACATAAAACGGCAAAAGCAACACGGCGTATTATTCCCGCGCACTTGCGGGCGCCTCCGTTCGGCAATGTCACGTGATCACGTGTGAGCGGCGCTCCGCATTAGGCTAATTTCTCATACAAGATGTTCTGTTTCACGCGCCGGCCTGTGTCGATGTTTCCCTTTCGCACTCATTGAATACAGAGCTAGGAATTGAACTAAACTTCGTTTCATAGCAGCGCAATCGCTGGCGTTCCACTCGTTACAACTTGACGCGAAATGTACGCGTAATAAAGATAATTTAATAGACTTGTTTAGGTATTGTAGGCAGAAGGTTGTAATGTAAGGATAGTATGTTATGAAAAGAAATAAAAATTACAATATATTCTCATTATGTAGGTATATAATTTTCGTGGCAATGCACTGCACTAGCGCTCTTAAGGAAGAGCCTCTGCCTCTGCTCAGAAAACCCTCTTTAACATAATTTTAAACAGGAACATATCCATTCACAATTTTCCGAGATTAGCGTATACATACAGACAGAGAAAATAGGGGGACTTTATAATATGTAGTGAAGTGTAGTTTACTGGTGGTAAAGCTCCAGTGACGGAGCTCGCGGGCGTAGGCATCACCGCATTACCTAATATACTTGCCGCTAAATGGTAGTGCTCAGCACCATCGTGTTCCCGTCAGGTGGTAATGTATGGCCCTGTAATTTCTGGCACAGAGGCATAACACCTTAGGCCTCAGGAGTAGTAACGCATCTACATTTCGACCTTGGTCTTAGTGTGGGTGTCTATAGGCTGCAGTCATCGCTTAACATTAATGTGAACTGCTTGCTTGTTTGCCACTTCAATTACATTAAAAAAAAAAGTGAAGTAGAATAGAAAATAGAATAGAAAATATTTTTATTTCGAATAGATCTTTACAGATACTTTCAAAACGTCAATAAATCGTAAACTACCTAGAGCGAATAACCATTACATATAGTCAAAGCAAAATCATATATTAATAGTAAATTAAAAATTAAAATTTAAACTATTTGGTTAAAACATAATAATCATAAAATTTTTCAATTCCTTCAATGATAATAAATGAAGAAAAAGAAAAACTTATTCGTCAAGATCAATGTTATTCACTTAGCAGAGTTCCAAGTGCAGTCACTACTGAGAAGAACTCCGCTACCCAACAAACTCAGTAAGAGCTCTTTTAAATGAGAGCTTAAATCTAGTACAGATTATCGTGAAAAATCAAATAATGTCAACGTCCATAGCATAGATGCAAATAAACTGCTATCTACTAAATGTGATGTAGCCCCTGCAAACCAGAACAGACCAGTCCCCACCAACAGCACCCGTTCACGAGTATGACGCATGTGACAGCCATTGCCCTCCTCGACCATTTTAGAGGGAAGTGAGCAACCCGCCACACGACGCCGCCAAAGGCAAAGACATTTAAGCGTGCATGACTGTTCCGGATATGCATAAGTGATGATTAAACTCACCAACAGCAGCAAAGGTGCGAACTGTTCATCAATATGCAACAACTCCTGTAACGACGGGTCTTCCTCGCCACCGCCACCCGTCTTGTGACGCTCTTTCTCCGGTTCTTCTTCTCTTGTCTCCACTTCTTCTTTCATCTTGTCCGCTTTCGGCTCCACTTTTGACAGATCTGGAAAAAGTTTTTTTTTCCTAACTTCACGCCCGTAATCCCCGAAAAGGTAGGCAGAGATAAATCCATGCATTCAAGCATACATGCCCACGACTCGCCGGTTATGTTTTGGCCCATGTAACAGGTGGCGAACCTGTTGCCATCTCCGGGCACATTACCAAACTCCCGAGGTACTGGGAAACTGCCAGAAAATTAGATAAATAAACATAATATAGGTAATATTATAGTATTTTATTTAAAGAAAAATGGAAAGAAAAAATTGACTTCAGACGAGACTTGACAAATCGGGCAGGACTTCAGTAGCTCAATTGAAAGAGCGGCTGGACTAGATTCCCAGTAGGCCGCGAGTTCGAGTCTCGTCTGAAGTCAAATTTTTCTTTCCATTTTTCTTTAAATAAAATATATTTCACAAGCATGTGTTAATGCGAAATAATATAAATTATTCATAAATAATTATACAATTAATAATAATATGAGCATGTTTAATTCAATTAAAATTAGATTTTAAGATTTATTTTTGCTATGCCCTTACAGGGTGCATGTGCTGTACACCATATTACTATTTGTAACATCCTAAAAACCATATGTGAAGCAATAAATTATTTGAATTTGAATTTAGCCCCCGACTGCTACCACTACGCCACTGAGGCAGACGCCCCGTCCTTAAAATACGTTAGCATACAAGGGGGGAGGGAGTCTCAATGAGCGTGACAAAATGTGACAGGAGGGACGCGTGGATCACAGCAACGTAGCAGTTCGCAGTTATACCTCCATTTGTTTATTTCCAAACCTCGAAGTGTTGGGAGGGTTCTCTTCCGGCACTGGTTTGACATGCGATAAGCCTTTGTTTCTTGTTATTTAGTGTAGTGTAAGATAGTGTTAGGTTATAATTTAAATATATGCTTGAGGGCAGTGACCGGCAGTGAGCGTGCTAATTAAGTCACACTAGATTCTTGGCAGTTATTGTAGTTTTGTTATTGTTTTTTTTTTTCTTTTAGGTTACAGTGTTTTGAAACAACATGCAATACTTTAGTTGTTCAAATGCGGGAACTTCTAAATGGTCTTAAGTAGTTTTAAGTTAGACTGTATATAAGCATATATGACTGTTTGTTCTCCTCAAGAAAATAAAATAAAATACCTACTTATAAAATAGCTTATAAGTAGGGATATGTAAAAACTTTCTTGTTACGACGGCTAAGCAGTATAAAGTTACAGCCGCGAGGGGGGGGGGGAGGGGGGACGGGTCAGGCCTAGGGTGCGCCAGGGTTTCATTGCACACGGGCTACTAATCTTCATCATCCCTCCCTTCGCGCGAACGCAAAAGAGAGCGGGGGGGGGTTCGGGGATTGAGGCGAATCCTCGTACCCCGGGCCTATCTGCCCCCGAAGCGTCGGGGGCGTGGTCCTAAATGGGGATTGTGGTACGCGGGGAAACTCGCTGAGGAAGATCATATACATATATATTTTTTTTTAATTTATTTAGTTTGTTTTTTTTTGGTAGCTTTTTAGCCCATTTAAAACATTTTGTATCTTTTTTTTGCACACGGGCGCTACACGATCTAGAGCCGGCCCTGACGCCATCGCTAATTACAGGCGTGAAGTTACGCTCACTCTCCTATGAAAGCTGACACTGACCTGTGGCCCTAGGACTGAGCTCGGCGAGGGTCCTGGCAGCATCAACATCTTCTGGCACCTCGCAGTCGCCGGGCCGCGGCTCGCGGAGGTGGTGCCGACCGCCGTAGCCGCGACCACGCCCCAATACTGACATTGCCGGTGGCTGGAATGGAACATTAATTGCTCATCAATTTGGCAGTTGCCAGTCATCCAAAAAAAAAAAAAGAAGCTCATCAATTCAGCCGAAAGATGCCCATTGCTAGACTAAGGGCTCCCACACAAAACTGCGATGCGATGCGACGACGCATCGCAGGAACTTGTGAAGGGAGTTGCCGCGATGCGATTTTGTCGCCTGATGACCTTAGTCCGCCACTGTTATCCAGCACACTTTGGTAACCTAGGTTTAAAACTCATGGTCAACTTGGTCACATACCTAACTAGATTCTAAATAGGAGTGTCGATTGGTACATGCACTTGTTTATATGGTTGTATGCAACATAACTATACATAATTATAATACAAAAAAGTCCCTCGCCGCATGTGTCTGTTCGCGATCAAATAGGTACCTACTAGTAGTAGGTATTTGATCAAATACGAAACTAGCAGAGTAATAGGCTACTACTGCACGGATTTCTATGCAGTTTTCCCGAATAGATAAGAGTGATTCTTGGGGATGGATTGTGTATATAATTTGTTAAAATGGTATGTAAATTGATAACAATAAATGTTGGAAGTGTTGGAAAAAAAGAAGCCGCCACTGCTTAATAATTCATATATAGACAAATAAATAAAATTGAAGTGTCTGTTTGTAATATAAAAAATAACCGCTTTTTACTTATTATTATTATGCATATTATTATACGCATATTATTATGCATGTATACACGGTACATATTATTATACCAAAATAACATTTTTTACAATTTTTGTCTGCCTGTCTGTTTGTTTGTTGGGGCTAATCTCAGGAATGGCTGGAGTGATTCTGACGGGATTTTCACTGGCAGATAGCTTATGTAATGAGGAGTAACTTAAGCTACTTTTATACTAGCTGCAACCACGAATTCGTCCAGGTAGATACTGAACAATCATAAATTCTGACAAGGACGAAGTCGCACAGCTAGTATTTAATATAATTAGGCTCCTGGAGAGCACTGTTAAATTGCCATTTTTTTTAAACTACTTAAGAATGAATAACCACTAATAATAATAAAAAATTATACTGCCTCGGTAGCCTAGTGGTAGCAGGCCACTACTACTACGCTGAGGTCCTGGGTTCGATTCCCGGGTAGGGGGTTATCAGAGATAATGGTGAAAAAGCCTTTATCTCTGGTTCTATTGGGATTTTTCCATTTTCTGGAAATTTCCCAGTACCTCAAAGTTTGGTAATGTGCCCGGAGATGTCAACAGGCTCGCCACCTGTTACATGGGCCAAAACGTAACCGGCGAATCGTGGGTGTTTGCATGTATGCTTGAATGCATGCATTTACCTCTGCCTACCCCTTCGGGTATTACAGGCGTGAAGTTACTTTTTTTTTTTTTTTAATAATAAAAAACACATAATTATTTAAAAAGAAGCTGAGAGAGCTCCCTAAACATTTTGAGATATAGAGAATACAGTCATTTTCATCCCAGAATCATAATGAAATAATCAACATAAAATCAAACATTAAGACAATATTTTTTTACTGTAATACTACATTAACTTTAAGGTCATCGATTAAAATCATTATATTTCTATGCATAAGACCCTGGAATTGTTCTTAGAAATAAGTTTTTTTGCCCAATATGATAAATAGGTAATGAATATAGTTAACTTACCTTGAAGGCAACATAACTTCACGCCTGTAATCCCAGAAGGGATAGGCAGAGGTGCATGCATTCAATCATACATGCAAACACCCAAGATTGGATGGTTACGTTTTGGCCCACGTAACAGGTGGCGAGCGTATTGCCATCTCCGGGGATATCACCACACTTCGAGGTACTGGGAAACTTCCAGAAAATGGAAAAATCCCAATAGAACCAGTGATAAACGAATCTTAACTGTTATCTCTAATATCACCTGACCCGGGAATCAAACCCAGGACCCCAGTGTAGTAGTAGTGGCCTGCTACCACTAGGCTACTGAGACCGTTGTAGGTACTTAGCAGTAATTACAATACATATCCGAAGAGAAGTAACTAGAAGTAGTATATATTCATGCAAAGTCTCTAATGAGGTAGGCAGAGGGTGGAGCACCAGATATCCCGGTCTTGTCACACCTCTCTTGCTTCTTCTACATTCATTATTCTCTACATAAATGCACAGCAATTCATGTAGTACAGAGTTCTATTTCTTGGCCTCTTTTTTAAGTACTGAGGGCGACAAACACACATGCAGTTCACATTGATGTTAACTGACAACTACAGCCTATAGACAACAACCAGGCTACCTCTGAAACCTTAGTTGTTATGTCTCTGTGATAGTTATTAAGGGGCTATACATTTCCATCTAACCGGAACACGATAGTCCTGAACACAACCATTAGGTGGCAGATAAGGTAATGCGGCGGTGCCTACGCCCTAGAGCTCCAGCACAGGACCTCTACCACCAGTGGAAAAAGGGTACAACTATGTATCACATGTTGATTATCAGGTTCTAAGTAATTCCACCACAAACAAGAGTAAGAAACAATACAAATACCTTTAGTACAAGTACACAATACAGAATTAACACCGATAATACAATACACAATGATATTTACACATTATAGGTGCGAACTAACTGTTTTCGATAAAGTTTGACAATATATGTCATTCATGGTTTTTTTCCCCTCTAAGACGATCCCGCATACAGAAAACAAATACGATTTCAACATTTAAATTTCACCTCATGTTTCATTTATAGTATAGTGATACTTGTTGACGTGTTTGCGTCGAAGGTAGCTTTTTATTGTATACCGGTAAGACAATTTTTTAAATGTTTTTCATAGTACGCAACAGCGCAACACAGCCTTATTTGTGACATATTGGTATGCTAAACAAATTATTAATACATGATTAACATATAAAATGATGTTTACTCACCGAAATTTATTGATATATACAAAATTTCTGGGTTATTTATCTTTCCTGATTCGTGTAGCGAGCGGTTGTCAAGCATTTCACTACCATATTGGTGACCATAGACAAGTAATATAATGGCGATGAAGTGATGTAGACTTTTCGTTACAGATGTTAAATAGTATTAAAAATACCGGTTTTTACAAGTTAGCACCGTAAATCATATTTCTCATCATTGTCATTTGATTGTCATGCAATTACTTCTATTGATATTTTCGGGACATATATTAATATCACAGTCTAAAGAAAACGAACGAGTTAATTGATAGTATAATGATTTGTGATGTAATGTTAGTGCCGACTCAACATTAGTAAGTCACATGAGTATTATTGAGTATAACTACCTCTAATTTGTAGTTATTTCTTCTGTTTCTCTTTTCAGCGATTAATTTGTGAAGTTATACTTCTTTTAGCGCGATTGAAAAAAACGATGAGAGTGAATTTTTGCGGTGCGCGCGCACACTGACAGATAGCAGCGACAGTGTAAAGTTAGTTGCTCATCAGATAAAAGCAATATTATGAAGTCAATTGCTAAACTTTTGTTGCAATTTTTTTGGCACTTTGTTTTTTTCTAGTTTATTGAATTGTTACGCTAAAGAAGTATAACTCCTTACGTGCGTAGATGAGTAGGTACACACATAGTTATTTTTCTAAAAATATAATGAATTACCCGCTCGTTTGCTCAAGGGGGGTCCGCGCGCAACGTGCCTTTGCCCCGGCCCTCAGCGCGTGCCTACCTCAAATGTCCCACGAAGAAAAACGTGACGACTCTACTTTGCCCCGCCATTTTTTGCGCCGTCAGCGCCCGGGTCCGGTTTCACAAAATCGATTCTTGTGACTCAATTTGCTTAAAATAATGTCAAGTATTATATATATTTATGTTTATTATGAAACTAGCTAAGCAATGTTATTTTTTGTTTATCAAATTACGACTTTGGTGCAGAGTTATGCTGTGCTGAACTTAGAAGTAGGGCGTTTTGAAGCTCGTCTTGTATTCAAAAGCTCATACCTCAAAAATTAAAGCGATGACATATGGTTTTTATTCTTTGATTATGTTGTCAATATAATAAATAATAGAATAAGAAAAAAAAGATCACTTATTCATAGATATTTATTATTTAAAAGGCCTTTATTTCCATACCAATATCTGGCGCCGCCAAACTGGAGTGAAACGGAACGTTTTTATTTTTTTTCTTGACTTTTGTCTATGGCTTGGATGCTTGACTGGTTGTGTGTGAAGGGGAAATTTCACGAAGAAACGGGACAAATAATACAAATTAGGCCTTCGAGCGATAAAGACGGGTAGAATCAGCTTTTTCGACGGTGGGAGCGATGTTAACCACAGGTTGACATGGTCATAACTGAGTGAAATGCAATGTCAACTACCAGTTAACACGGGCAAAGCCACCTTCAAGGTTATGTTAACTACTACTTGACATGGTCGATTCTAAATTCTCGGTTTGTTAACTACTAGTTGACACGGGCAAGCCAGCGGTTACCATATATTCTGGTATAATTATTACTGATCTATTCTAATATTATAAAGCTGAAGAGTTTGTTTGTTTGCTTGAACGCGCTAATCTCAGGAACTACTAGTTCAATTTAGGCTACGTAACACCACGCTAAGATGAATAGGAGAGGGTAGGTAACTATACACCCGCGCGAATTCGGGGCGGGCCGCTATTTGATAATAATATATAAAATAGAAGATAAAGGAGAAATATGCAGTAATCAGTAATAGGCATCATTACAATAAAATTAAAATAAAAATACTTTTTTACTGGTGGTAGAGCTCCAGTGACGGAGCTCGCGGGCGTAGGCACCACCGCATTACCTAATATACTTGCCGCTAAATGGTAGTGTTTAGCACTATCGTGTTCCGGTCAGGTGGTAATGTACGGCCCTGTAATTTTCGGCACAGAGGCATAACACCTTAGGCCTCAGGAGTGGTAACGCATCTGCATTTTGACCTCGGTCTTTGTGTGGGTGTCTATAGGCTGCAGTCATCACTTAACATCAATGTGAACTGCATGCTTGTTTGCCACTTCCTTTACATTAAATATATATATATATATATATATATATATAATAATTTTCCCCCCATGCCACTAGGCCCTAGTGTAGACTTACGGGCATCGATAGCCTAGCTGCGTTTGAATGACGTTTTTTGGAGAAACCGAAGGTTTTGCCTGTGCAATTATGGACGAAATGATTATGACTAATAACTACCGGAGGTATATTCTGAGGGACGGGAAGGCTGACATATTTCGGGCGTGCCTCCACCCCGGGAATCTCACTGGTATTTTTATCTCCGCTTGTTCTAGTCTTACCAATGGTGAATATTTTCGCAGGCACAATCAAGTAGCCAGGATTATCCACCAGCTACTTGCTTTGAAATACGGCTTGGTAGTCGAGGAAGTGCCATACTACAGGTATGTGTCCAACCCAGTTTTCCAGATTGGTTGTACCACACTAAACTGAGAGCCATCTATCATCACTGACAGGACTAAAGTGATGGTGGCTTGAACGGAGCGTCGTGCAGTGATAATCGATGTCACCATTCCCCTTAACGAGAATCTCCTAAAAGTTAAGAAGGATAAAGAGCATAAATATCTTGATCTGGCCCGCGAGATTGCCGGCATGTGGCATGTTGAATCCGCTATAATTTTACCGACTGTCAAAAGTCTCGACCATCACTTAGACTCGCGTTGGACGGCTGGGTCAGGGCATGATGATGCGGAAAGCAGTTCTTCTCAACATCGCACGCATCGAGGAGGTTTCTGTCTCTGAGACACTAATCACCGATAGTTGGACGCTGCCGGTGGCCCACTATTTTCTTAAACTTATATACTTATTTTTATATAATTGATGTTTGTTTTTGTATACAGTAGAATTCTGTATTCACGATTTCTGTATTCGGGGCATATTTACGGAACGTATACCCCGCGAATAAAGAGCTTCTACTGCATGTACAGAATATTAAATGAAGACATACATAATATACAACAAGTAAGTCGAATAATAATTATGATAATGTACGGTTTTCTATCTTAAGTGACGATTTAAAACCGTTGCGATTGTTTATGGTATTTACCGGTTTTTCCGCTGTGGAAAGCGGATGGATCGAATAAAATGACATTTCTATTTCCGATTAGGGGTGAAGTGCGAGGGGGTGCGTGTTTCAGTTTTGCGGGTGGTTGTCTGGAAAATATATTTCCAATGTAATAAATAAACACAGTTTCACTCATATTCTCGTACACAACGATTCGTTAAAATATTCCTTTTATGTTTATAGTTTTCTGAACAACTTCAATAATGTTACCAATAAATTGATCGAGTAAATTGAATAGCATCGCCACTGCAGTGTTGTTTTTGTTTAATTTTAATTTGGTTCAATTGTGATGTATTAATTTACTTGAAACTAGTGAAACTGTGCCTCTCAGTGTCCTTTTTCTCGTCAAATTAAAAAAATCTTTGACCAACGAATTTTAAAATTAGAAAAACATGTCTGACGGCCACGGTGAGCCAAGTCAACATAGGAAAGACAGTGTTACCACGGCGAATGTAGCCAGTGATAGTCCTGTGACGGATCCGGGCCAGGTCCGAGGGAACACGGAGGCCGGGGCTGCGAAGTTTGATGGGCAGCGCGGGAAGTCCGGTGCCCTGAAGAAGTCTGCTAGATATCGGAGCAGATCACTCTCTGCTTCGTCTGCTGATTCCTACAGCTCTACTTCTTATACGGGTGAGTTTTTATTCAATTTTAGTGCAGTAAAGACTAACAACCGTGCTTCGGAGGGCATGTTAAGCCGTCGGTCCCAGTTGCTATCGATAGAGCAGTCGTTAAAACCTTGTCGGAGGCCTTATGGGCGGTTTGTAAACATCCGACAGCAGGTTGGCCACTAACCCGTATCTCCACCAATTGGCATTGGAGCAGCGTGGTGGAGTAAGCTCCAGGCGTCCCCCTAAAAAGGGGAGAGACTCGTAGCCAGCAGTGGGACGTATAATGGGTTGCCTTTATTATTATTAAAGACTAACAGGACTTGACGACACCACCAACCGCTGGACTGGAGAAGAATTCGTTCACTAATGCAGTCAATTAACTGAACAATGGTGGTCGAACCATTCACAAGATGGGCAGAAGCTTCCTAGTTCACCAATTTGCATGCGACCCCACCACCCGCTAGCGGAACTGGAGAAGAATTCGTTCACTAATGCAGTCAATTAACTGAACAATGGTGGTCGAACCATTCACAAGATGGGCAGAAGCTTCCTATGTTCACCAATTTGCATGCGACCCCACCACCCGCTAGCGGAACTGGAGAAGAATTCGTTCACTAATGCAGTCAATTAACCAAACAATGGTGGTCGAACCATTCACAAGATGGGCAGCAGCTTCCTACGTTCACCAATTTGCATGCTAAGCGTGTTGATTATGTGGTCCGGCAGTCTTCATCTTTGGACTGATATTACACAGGCAGGTTCCAATAATCTTATGAGAACGCAGGTTACTACTGCTACCTTTTGGTTAAAACTTGGGGCTGTAAGTTTTTTAAAATTTTTCAGAAGTTACCCAGTGCCTCAGAGGTTGGTTATGTGTCCGGAGATGTCAACAGGCTTGCCATATATTACATGGAACAAAATTTAACATTTTTGATGTAAAAGAGACCATGCTCAATTCACTTGGCAGGCAGATTATTACATCAAAACTATTCATTTCATAACTCATCACTGGATAAATAATTTAGTTGAAAAAAAAATTCTCAAATTCTACGACATCAGTGGCGTTTGCCCGCCGCTCTGTTCGGTGTGAGGTTTTTTTTTTGTTGACATTAGGTATTAATTATTATTTTATACATTTACGTAATCAAATGTTTGCGAAATATTTAGTATACGAATAGTTGCATTGCGAAAAGAAACATTGTGGAATTATAATATACTAGCTGTTGCCCGCGACTTCGCCCGCTTGGATGTCGTTTAAAAAGTAGCCTATGTTCTTTCTCAAAGTCAACTCTATCTCTATACCTTCATTAAAATCAGACAGACAGACAGAGTTACTTTCGCATTTATAATATTATAGTAGGGATATTTGTGGAATTAATAGTGTACAAAACGTTGGTTTTGAAATGAAGATTTGCGTAACGTTGATCGGTAAAAATGGCAAACCGCGATTGTTGGATCACCAGCCTTATCGTCCTACCAATTAAACTACCGGAGGACACCCCAGTCTGTTGATTTATTAAAATTAAGGGTATAAAGGCATCTTATTTTGCAGTCTTTCAGTCTTTGTAGTCCCCTTTCAATTTTTCTCTGGTTGCGGTGGATCCCGTCTTGCTACATTTATATCACA
The DNA here is from genome assembly GCA_036365455.1 of Macrosoma leucophasiata. Lineage (NCBI taxonomy): Eukaryota > Metazoa > Arthropoda > Insecta > Lepidoptera > Hedylidae > Macrosoma > Macrosoma leucophasiata. The sequence goes on from JAWQUS010000015.1 coordinate 8,745,551, forward strand.
TTCCCATATTTCCAATTTTAATTCACGCCTACGTAGACCCGATCGAGTCTCCCATTGACCCCAGGGGGTCCATCTGGATCACTTTGGGAATCACTGCTTTACAGTAATATAAGTAATAAAAAAAAATATTTATTTCCATACATTACACATGTTACATTTTGAACTTATAATCAATGATCCCCAAACTAGGCGACCTGTATCTTGGGGCTTGGGGTTCATATAATAATGGCAACCCCTGACACGTCCCACTGCTGGGCACTCTGAGCACTCTGGGCACCCCAGCTGAGTCTCTCCCCTTCTTGGGAGGAGGCCTGGAGCTTACTCCATCACGCTGCTCCAGTGCGGGTAGGTGGAGATAAGAGTTAGTGGCTAACCTGTTGTCCATCGATAGCAACCGGGACCGACGGCTTAACGTGCCCTCCGAAGTAATGAAACGCGCATTTTAATTTGCCACTAGCGGTCACTCATCTCGCAACCATCACGATCGCGCCCCTATCGCTTAACCGAGTAGATCGCTTTCGATCTACACCAGTCGCGGGGCCATGCGCGCTTCAGTAAAATAGGAATAACATCTTAATCGTTCGTTTCTGCCCAGAACGTGTAAATTGTGGAACGAACTTCCCTCTGAGGCGTTCCCTCGGTGCTACAATATAAATAATAATAATAATGGCAACCTATTATACGTCCCACTGCTGGGCACGAGTCGCTCCCCTTTTTGGGGGGGAGGCCTGGAGCTTACTCCACCACGCTGCTCCAATGCGGATTGGTGGAGGTGGGTGGGTTAGTGGCCAACCCGCTGTCGGATGTTTTCAAACCGCCCATAAGGGCTCCGACAAGGTTTAACGACTGCTATCTATCTATAGCAACCGGGACCGACGGCTTAACGTGCCCTCCGAAGTACGGAAACGCGCATTTGATTTTGCCACTAGCGGTCACCCATCACACTACCCGACCGCGCACGTAGTGCTTAACCGAGTCGATCGCTTACGATCTACACCAGCCGCGGGGCCATGGCAACTCCCCTGGTGTTGCAAATGTTCGTAGGCGACGGTGACCACTTACCATCAGGTGGCCCGTCTGCTTGTCTTTCAACTTAATGACATAAAAAAAACATATAGGCTACAATTTGCAATGATAAAAGTACACGCGAACGAAGTCGCAAGCGAAAAGTAGTAAATAATAATTTGTAAATAGATCTCAGTTTATTGTACACAGGAAAATGAGTTTGTTTTTCATAAACTTGAGTAGAATGATAAATAAATTACATTACCATCTTATTATGTGAATTGATCTACGCGAAATGTCTGTCGCATAGGGAATATTTCCGAGTGTTTTGTAGATTTAAACGCGAGGGCCATAGAGCAACTCGGGCCTCCGGCCGCGGCGGACCGGAGGGAAGTTGCCATGCAGGCTTTTCCCTCCGTCAAGTACAAGACCATATGGTCCTATGCCTGTCGCCCAGATATTTAAATGTGTGCGTGATATAGTTTGATGTAGGTATTTTGTTAAAGTCAAGGCATCAGCAACACCGGAGGGGAGTAAGGCTTTTTTGCAGGCTTTCCCTTCTGTCGAAGTACAAGCCCAAATAGGCCTATATCTGTCGCCTAGATGTTTAAATGTGTGCGTGAAATTGTTTCTGTATTTTGTTAAAGTCAAGGTGTGAGTTTCGTAGTAATAGACGGATTTTTTGTAGTGTGCGTGTGTGTCGCACGCATTTCCCCCCGCAAAAAATGACAGACTGTTCTGCATCGGTATTAAACGCTATGGCTACTCCACTCCAGTCCGCCGCGACCGGTGGGCCGCGTTGCTCTATGAGTCAAGGTGTGAGTTTCGTAGTGTGAGTGTGTGTCACACGTATTTCCTCCCGCAAAAACTGACAGACTGTTCTGCATCGGTAATACACGCTATGGCTACTCCCCTCCAGTCCGCCGCGACCGGTGGGCCACGTTGCTCTATGAGTCAAGGTGTGAGTTTCGTAGTGTGAGTGTGTGTCACACGTATTTCCTCCCGCAAAAAATGACAGACTGTTCTGCATCGGTAATACACGCTATGGCTACTCCCCTCCAGTCCGCCGCGACCGGTGGGCCGCGTTGCTCTATGAGTCAAGGTGTGAGTTTCGTAGTGTGAGTGTGTGTCACACGTATTTCCTCCCGCAAAAAATGACAGACTGTTCTGCATCGGTATTAAACGCTATGGCTACTCCCCTCCAGTCCGCCGCGACCGGTGGGCCGCGTTGCTCTATGAGTCAAGGTGTGAGTTTCGTAGTGTGAGTGTGTGTCACACGTATTTCCTCCCGCAAAAAATGACAGACTGTTCTGCATCGGTATTAAACGCTATGGCTACTCCACTCCAGTCCGCCGCTACCGGTGGGCCACGTTGCTCTATGAGTCAAGGTGTGAGTTTCGTAGTGTGAGTGTGTGTCACACGTATTTCCTCCCGCAAAAAATGACAGACTGTTCTGCATCGGTATTAAACGCTATGGCTACTCCACTCCAGTCCGCCGCGACCGGTGGGCCGCGTTGCTCTATGAGTCAAGGTGTGAGTTTCGTAGTGTGAGTGTGTGTCACACGTATTTCCTCCCGCAAAAAATGACAGACTGTTCTGCATCGGTATTAAACGCTATGGCTACTCCCCTCCAGTCCGCCGCGACCGGTGGGCCGCGTTGCTCTATGAGTCAAGGTGTGAGTTTCGTAGTGTGAGTGTGTGTCACACGTATTTCCTCCCGCAAAAAATGACAGACTGTTCTGCATCGGTATTAAACGCTATGGGTACTGCCCGCGACCGGTGGGTCGAGTTGCTCTATGGCGAGGGCAAAACGAAAAATATTTTAAAATACTTCTCATAAAAGCAACTTAGCAACTTAACTTTACTGGTGGTAGAGCTCCAGTGACGGAGCTCGCGGGCGTAGGCACCACCGCATTACCTAATATACTTGCCGCTAAATGGTAACTAGTGTTCAGCACTATCGTGTTCCCGTCAGGTGGTAATGTACGGCCCTGTAATTTTCGGCACAGAGGTATAACACCTTAGGCCTTAGGAGTGGTAACGCATTTGCATTTTGACCTTGGTCTTTGTGTGGGTGTTTATAGGCTGCAGTCATCACTTAAGATCAATGTGAACTGCATGCTTGTTTACCACTTCCATTACATAAAAAAAAAACCAAACCCATGGCACACCGCGGACACTCCGCGGTTCCAAAATTCCATACAAACGCTTAATTTGGTTTCTATCCATCAGTGACGTGTATTTACACGCGCACCTGTGTGCGTAGCACGTACAAAATACCAACCGTCGCCCATAAGAGAGGAAGGGGTTGTGTATGTGTGCAAATCGGGCCGGACGTCGAAGTGTCCATTCTATACGTAGTATTATTACATATTCTCTGCCCATGGGTAATTTCAAAGTTCAGTCGGCTGCAGTAGGCACACGTCACTACGTTTATTGGTGCAATCAACTGAAAATAGAAATGATTCGCGTTCTATTCCTGTGTTCCATTAACTGTTGCAACTATCTATGATTCATTAATATTGAGGGAATGGCGGAATTTTGTTTGCTAGTATTTGCCGAGCTGATATCGGCTGCTCGCCCACGTCCGATAAATCAGAGATGATCAGAGATGATAAGTCCGGGAAAAATTAAATGTACTAACACCAATAGTACAACGCACCGACTTTTTGTAAGACGTGTGCTTTATAAACTGAAAAACTCCCTTAACTGCCTCGGTAGCCTAGTGGTAGTAGGCCACTACTACTACGCTGAGGTCCTGAGTTCGATTCCCGGGTAGGGGGTTATCATAGATAATGGTGTAAAGTCCTTTATCTCTGGTTCTATTGGGATTTCGTTTTCTGGAAATTTCCCAATACTTCAAAGTTGGGTAATGTGCCCGGAGATGTCAACAGGCTCGCCACCTGTTACATGGGCCAAAACGTAACCGGCGAATCGTGGGTGTTTGCATGTATGCTTGAATGCATGCATTTACCCCTGCCTACCCCTTCGGGGATTACAGGCGTGAAGTTACGTAAGTTACGTGTGCTTTATACAACGTGTAACAGGATTGAATGTACAACCCGAAACTAGTTAGTTCAGAATCGACAACTGAATCGATTTCAGGTATTTTTGATATCCTACTACTATTATAAAGGCGAAAGTTTGTATGTATGGATGTATGGATGTTTGTTACTCTTTCACGTAAAAACTACTGAATGGATTTGAATGAAACTTTACCACAATATAGCTTATACATCAGAATAACACATAGGCTATAGCTTATACATCAGAATAACACATAGGCTACAATTTTTGAGGTTTTTAATGTGAGGTCGTAGAAAAAACACATTTTTTGCGCTTTCATTGCAAACGCTGACTGAATCCTACAAGATAGATCAAAACAATTTACTACAGTATTGTACAACTTAAAAAGGTCTACAAAAAAGTCCGTGATGGTATATGTTTATCTCTTAGGAATAACCCACAATAACCATTTTTTATCCTTTACTTTGTACGAGAAATAATGGCTTATTTACGAAGCGATTTAAAGCAATACAGTATTAATCCTTATCCAATTAAGTATCTTAAATACATTGTGCATTTAATAAAGATCAATATGGCTTTTTACAGCATGTAAATTAAATAAATATTTTCGAAGATATCACAGATTTAAAATGCAGAGTCATAGCAATTTCGGCGATAAATACCGGCAGCGGCGCCAGGCGAACGGGGCGTGGGGGGAGCGGGGTAGGTGCGGTGGGGAAGAAGTGGCTCATCGCTGAGAGTGCTTAGTTACCGTATTTCTTACTTATTACTAGACTAGACGGGACGAACCTGAAGTCCACGCGAACGAAGTCGCGGGCAAAAGCTAGTAGGTAATATTTTGTTCCAAAGTTAATTACAACTAAGGAAATTATGTCGTTAAACCTTGTGGGAGGCCTTATGGGTTTGAAAACATCCGACAGCGGGTTGGCCACTAACCCACCCACCTCCATCAATCCGCATTGGAGCAGCGTGGTGGAGTAAGCTCCAGGCCTCCCCCCAAAAAGGGGAGAGACTCGTGCCCAGCAGTGTGACGTATAATGGGTTGCCATTATTTTATTATTTGGAACAGTCAACACAAACGAAAATAGAGTAGGCTCTACAAGTTAGATTTTGTTGTCGTTTGCCGTGAGAAATCACGTCTTAAAATAAAATAGCTTTACTGGTGGTAGAGATCCAGTGACGGAGCTCGCGGGCGTAGGCACCACCGCATTACCTAATATACTTGCCGCTAAATGGTAGTGTTCAGCACTATCGTGTTACTATTAGTTGCTAACGTACATCCCTGTCTTTAACTATCACAGAGACATAACAACTAAGGTCTCAGGGGTGGCAACGCATCTGCATTTTGACCTCTGGGTTTCGTGTATTCTATATGCTCCAGTTATCATTTTACTGGTCGTAGATCTCCGGAGCTCGCGGGCGTAGGCACCACCGCATTACCTAATATACTTGCCGCTAAATGGTAGTGTTCAGCACTATCGTGTTCCGATCAGGTGGGAATGTACGGCCTTGTAGTTTCCGGCACAGAGCCATGACACCTAAGGCCTCAGAAGTGGTAACGCATCTGTATTTTGACATTGGTCTGTGGGTGGGTGTCTATAGGCTGCAGTCACCACTTAACAAAAATGTGAACTGCATGCTTGTTTGCCACTTCCATAGCATAAAAAAAGCTTGTTGGAATATGATAAAACTTTCCTGTTACGACGGCAAAGTTATTTTTTTTTTTTCTCAGATCATATTGGCCTTTGGAACTTTGCCGGTGAATGACAAAGAATGACTCTTTTTCTTTTCTCAGAATCAGAATCAGAATCAGAAACTCATTTATTCATTTAGGGTGACAGGCACCTCTTATGACACGTCAAAAACAAACAAAATAAATTAAAGCGAATAACAATTGATATACATGTCAAACAAGATAAAAAATGTATGTATAAGTCAAGAATATCACTAAGATAAAACTAAATGTCATAAACTAATGTAAAAAGTATATCAGTAGAATGTCTCTTTTCACCTTTACAAACTTATAGCAAAGAGTAAAAAGAAAAGAAAAAGAGTCATTCTTTGTCATTCACCGGCAAAGTTCCAAAAGCCAATATGATCTGAGAAAAACTTGCCGGAAAAAACTCAGTCGGCTCTTTTAAAAAATATCTCTTAGGCATATTTTTACAATTTTCCATAATTTAAATAAGCTTAAAATTAACAATATAATATCAACATTACACTTTGATTATTACATTTAACACCTTTGTGGAGCTTCTTTTTACTCTTTGTTATCAGTTTGTAAAGGGGAAAAGAGACATTCTACTGATATACTTTTACATTAGTTTATTACATTTAGTTTTATCTTAGTGATATTCTTGACTTTACATATATTTTTTTATCTTGTTTGACATGTATATCAATTGTTATTCGCTTTAATTTATTTTGTTTGTTTTTGACGTGTCATAAGAGGTGCCTGTCACCCTAAATGAATAAATGAGTTTCTGATTCTGATTCTGATTAGTTATAGCCTTGGAAGAGGGGAGGGGGAGGGGGCAGACCTAGGGGGCGCCAGGTTTTCATTGCACACGGGCGCTACTCGAGCTAGAGCCGCCCCTGTATATGCGTTTGCCACTTCTGAGGCCTGAGTTGTTCTGCCTCTGTGCCGGTACTTACAGGGCCTTACTTTTCGTATTAATTCGGATATTCGGTTGTTTTCCTTACGGATACGAAGCGCCATAACATCCCTAATATACGTAACCAATTGGATCGATCGCTTTCCTGCCGGCTTGTCACATTGCGCACTACGATCATTCTAAATATAATAAGGTCAAGTGAAACGTGCAGGTAAACTTGGGGGTTTGGTCCAAGTGATATGAGCTGGCCGGTTCTTGATGTTTACTCTTTAAAATCCCTCAGGCCACCAGAAGAAAATGACAATTGATTTGTTATTGTTCTCGGACCCAATCGGGTCCATTGCGGCTTCAGAGATTAAGAAACGATTTGAGTTACTTGTGGTAGATCTCCAGTGTTGGAACACGCGAGCGTAGGCACCACCGCATTACCTAATATACTTGCCGCTAAATGGTGGTGTTCAGCACTTTCGTGTTCCGGTCAGGTGGTAATGTACAGCCCTGTATTTTCCGCCATAGGGGCATAACACCTTAGGCCTCAGGAGTGGTAACGCATCTGCATTTTGACCTTGGTCTTTGTGTTTCTATAGGCTGCTGTCATCACTTAACACAGTGTGAGCTGCATGCTTGTTTGCCACATCCATTACATAAAGAAGGCCCGGTACGCAGTGCGTACCACCCGTTTGGGAGTGACACTCTCTCTTTAAATATCCAAAGTTTGAGCTAGCTCAAATAGGGGAATGGAGGAATAAGATACAAAAAAATGACGAGTTTTTCCTTTTTTTTGCTCATTCGCCTCGGGTCCGCAACCATGTTAGCTGCCGTTACGGAATTTTTGTGAGGAGTAAAACTAAGTGAAGCACGAAAGCTGAGGTAACCACTGAGTCTTTATACGAGTATATATGAACCATCATATATACTCGTAAGAAGTGGTTACGCGCCATTCAACTACAGTCCTCAACAATAAATATTGCACATCGAGCCCAGGAAGGAGACTTCAGCTTATTTCGGGTCTGTAGAGCGATATCTCTTTCGCACCGTACCTATTTGACGTTTGTCGGCCATTTCGATCATGTTTTGACCAATTTCGGACTGTCAGTGCTTACGTAGGTAGTGTGCAACAGAGATAACGCTCTACGAAGTCGAAACGAGCCGATCGTCTCTTTTGTAGGCTCGATGTGCAATATCAATTGTTGAGTACTGTAACACACTATGACATTGATATGAATATAAGGCTTTTATAAGGTGCGGCACATTTTTGCGTTTCTCCCAACAATATTAACAATTAAAATGCTTTATATTGTTTTATTGACCAACGTTTATTCTGATTCGCTGACACTTATAACTTACACCACACGCTTACGTATCCTAAACGCAAACGCGAAAGTTTACGCTACAGAAATAAAGTATAAATACGAAAAAGTTTTATGCCAAGGCGATTCGTTGGCTTCGTTTACTGTATTTATTATGGCCGGTACTTGCTCACTGTTTAATTTAAAATACTACGGGAATCATTTTCATAGAGTATCCAATAAGAAATATTGTACATCGACTTTATGAAGGAGACTTCGGCTTATTTCGGGTCTGTAGACCGTTGTCTCTTTCGCACCTTACCAATGTCAACTATTTTGATCAAGTTTTGACCAATACCGGACATATCGGTTAGCTTATTACCTTATCTATCTGACGCCAAATGGTAGTGTTTTCGGTTAGATGGTAAAGTATGGCCCCGTAATAACCTATCGCAAAGAAAACAACTAAGGGGTGGCAACGCATCTGCATTTTGTGTGTACATTTTTTTATGTCGGTAATGGAAGTGGCAAACAAGCATGCAGTTCACATTGATGTTAAGTGATGTATGCAGCCTATAGACATCCACACAAAGACAAAATGTAGATGCGTTACCACTCCTGAGGCCTAAGGTGTTATGCCTCTGTGCCGGAATTTACAGGGCCGTACATTACCACCTGACCGGAACACGATAGTGCTGAACAAGTGTAATTCGGGAGTCACATTGAGTGTAAGACCAAGTTGGCATCCAAAAAGCTAGGGGTGCTTAACAAAGCGAGGCAGTATTTCGCATCGAGGCAGCTACTACAGCTTTATAAGGTCCAAGTGCGGCCCCATCTGGAATACTGCTCTCAAATGAGAGCGGGGCGAGGGCCCCCAAATACCAGCTTGGTCCACTTGACTCCCTACAAAGACGCGCCGTTCGTATTGTTAACGATCCAGGACTTACATAAGTTCCATCCTCACCGACTGGACCTGGAGACCTGGCAGTGAACAACGGTGCGGTTTTCAAGGCAACTGTACTGTGATAATCTTAGGAATCGTCGTGCATGTTTTTTTTATGGCATAAAAGTGACAAACAAGCATACAGTTCACGTTGATGTTAAGTGATGACTGCAGCCTATAAACGCGCACACAATGACCAGAGGTCAAAATGCAGATGCGTTACCACTCCTGAGGCCTAAGGTGTTATGCCTCTGTGCCGGAATTTACAGGGCCGTATATTACCACCTGGCCGGAACACGATAGTGCTGAACACTACCATTTAACGGCAAGTATATTAGGTAATGCGGTAGTGCCTACACCCGCGAGCTCCGTCACTAGAGCTCTTCCACCAGTGAATGTGTATGAAGAGAATGATGAATGTAGAAGAAGCACGGGAGGTGTGCCAGGACCGGGATATCTGGCGCTCCACACTCTCTGCCTACCCCGTTAGGGACTTGGCTTGAAGATGCATAATGCAATATTCTTCTACCTACGCCTTCGTTTTCAGTTTGATGAAGTTTTTATTTGAATATATGAAAATTCATAATATTTGAAACGGTCAGTCGTTACCGGAGTTGAGCGGAATGCCTTGTCCAATCAATTTATTATGCAATTTATCCATGCCGCAAGACGACAGCATTGTATGACAGCGGCTTCTTTTTATTTATGACTAGCTGTGCCCGCGACTTCGTCCGCGTGAGAATTTTTGATTGTTCAGTATCTACCCGGACGAAGTCGTGGGGCTAGTTTATAAGTAGCCTAAGTTACTCCTTATTAAATCAGCTATCTGCCAATGAAAGTCCCGTCAAAATTTGTAAAAAGTGTTTTGGTATATGTACATATGCATTAAGTAAAAAGCGGTTAGTTTTATATTACAAATAGACACTTCAATTTAATTTTTTTGTATAGATACTACCGGCTTGCCCCGGCTTCGCACGGATGCATTGAATGTAATATAGCCTATGTCACTCTGTAAAGATGCAGCTGTCTGTCTAATGGTGACATAATTTTCGGTCCAGTAGTTTTTAGGTGAAAACGTACAAACATACATACATATAAAAACACAACGTTTTTTCTTTATAATATTAAGTAAGTACTAACTGTTGCCCGCGGCTCCGCTCGCGTGTCGGTCGCTTTTCGAGTATCCTGTTGAAGTACAACTATCCAGACCTATAGTAAACTTATAATTATTTTAAGCACTGCTTGAAGTAAATTTTCATTTTACCATTTGTTCTTTTTGAACTGCCTCAGTAGCGTAGTAGCAGGATACTACTACTACGCTGGGGATCCTGGGTTCGATTCCCGGGTCGGGGACTATCAGAGATAACGGTTTAAAATCTTTATCTCTGGTTCTATTGGGATTTTTCCATTTTCTGGAAGTTTCCCAGTACCTGGGAGTTTGGTAATGTGCCCGGAGATGGCAACAGGTTCGCCACCTGTCACATGGGCCAAAACGTAACCGGCGAGTCGTGGGTGATTGCATGCACCATTTAGCGGCAAGTATATTTGGTAATGTGCTGGTGCCTACGCCCCACGAGCTCCGTCACTAGAGCTCTGAAAATGTAATATGTAGGTATGACATAGCGATACATCTTACCACCACTAAAAAAAAACATACTTACGAAACCGAAGCCCCGGGCCCTGTTAGGGAGCTGATAGGCAACCCAGTGGATACATATTATTTAGATTATAAATAGGTATGCGTAAAAAGTTTAGTTTTGCAGCATATCTGGATGAACGAAATGAGTCTGCAGGGGGATCCTAATCTATATATATAAAAATGCAACCCGTTTTCCTTGGTCACGGCATCACGCGTGAATGGCGGGACCGATTTGGCTAATATTGATTTTGAATGATTTTTGGAAGTCCAGGGAATGTTTAAAAGGTAAGAAAATATGAAGAAATTGAAGGGAAATAGTTAAAAACCACCATTTCATTTTCCCATACAAATAGTCCGTATCTATCAAACCTTTGACACATGTCATATTTTTATTCTGAGGCAATACGAAGTTTGCCGGGTCAGCTAGTTACATAAAAAAAGTGATGACTCCAGCTTATAGACATCTACACATAAATCTAAGGTGAAATGCAGATGCGTTGCCACCCCCGAGACCTAGTTGTTAACACTAACCCGTATCTCCACCAATCCTCATTGGAGCAGCGTGGTGGAGTAAGCTCCAGGCCTTCCCCCAAAAAAGCGGAGAGACTCGTGCCCAGCAGTGGGACGTATAATGGGTTGCCATTATTATTATTTATTCATGAAGTTTGAAATACGATGAAAGCAGAACGATGTTTGCCGGGTCAGCTACTTATTTTTATTTTCGTTAAATTATATACATCAATATATTTTTGTATGTACTATAATATACCTGTAAATATATATCATGTATTTAATGATTTATTTACTTATATACGTATTTATGTGTTTATTATTATTATTATTATATTTTTTTTTGTTAGGTCATATATTTGTATTCTTTACATTAAGTTTTCCTTATTCATAAGTTGTAATACCTACCACAATATTTCATCATGATGAGGGTTGACTGGTAGAGAATGCCACTAGGCATTATGTTCGCCCTTTGTTTTAACTTGTATTCAATGTTAAATCAATAAAGAATAAATAAATATATTCAATAATTTGCGTTCATGTTTCGATCATTGGTTTACATGGGTACACCTTTCAACTATTGGACTTATTACACGGCACGGTATTCAGGGTACGATAGCAAGGGTCAGGGTAGTGTAATAACGTTTAGGGAGTTATTGCCCTAATTAGGGCGACCGGAGCGGCCCGGTCAGCCTAACGCCCTAACTACACACAGTACAAATATGATCAGTATATGGAAACGACGTACAAAACGTTCAAAACGGCACATTCACACAAACATGCGCATCGACGCTCGAGTAGCGAGTGACTCGGAGCTGCAGCACCGCGAGAACCGCTTAGGGGCCTCGTTGATGCGCATGTTTGTGTGATTGCGCCGTTTCAACGTTTTGTACGTAGTTTCCCTATTGTTCATATTTGTACTGTGACTGAGTTAGGGCCCTGTCGACCGGATAGTGTAATAAGCGACAACTCGGCGCGAGGCCACGCCCACCCTTTCTGCCGGACCCTGAATACCGTGTCGTGTAGGTAACATCCTTTTTAATCACTCCATTATTTTCGGAGAAAATCGACAGTGTCAGATGGACAGACACATAAGTGATATTTATGGATTCAGTTTTTCCTTTGAGGTACGGAAGCGAAGAAACTAAATAGCTTCATGGTTTTGCCAAATAATAATATTCCATTTACATTACAAAGTGTACCAAACACCTTGAGAACGTATTAAATTAAATAAACATTATGACACGTTCATGTTCTATGTACCAACTAATGCGAAGAACAAACAATACGTGTACGAAATAAACAAACATGAGCTTATTTTAAAACGAAAGGGATATTTTTGCAGGATGTCATAGGCAAAGGGTACCAATGAGATTTAGAGCTTTTCTTATTTGAAATCCACAAACTCAAACTCAAAAATTTATTTAATCACTTGGAAATAATAGAATATGCTTACAATTGGTCAAATTACAAAATTAAAAGTTAAAGCGAGACAACTGATACGTTGATTAATATGTCAAAGTAAACAAAATAAAATAAATAATGGTCCAAAAATACTTAATAATAAAAATAGGTATCAACAGAATGTTCCATACTCTATTTTACAAACGGCAAGACATGACAATCAAACATAGTCACCACTATTATTATGTTTTCAAAAAGGAGCCGTCAAAAAATACATTACGCTAAATCAGAGGTTCCCAAACTATTTTTTCTTGTAGACCCCTATCAATTTTTTTAGGTTTCCGTGGAGGTTTCCTTGCTACATTTATATCACATTCCCATATTTCCAAATTTTATTCACGCCTACGTAGACCCCCATTGAGTCCCATGGACCCCAGGGGGTCTATATGGACCACTTTGGGAATCACTGCGCTAAATTATTACTTACGAAATGCAAACTGTAAATAGAAACTAAAATTTCCCAGTATTAAGAGCAAAACCCAATGTAAACACATCAAAACGTTATCTTTAAAACAGGACGACATCTTTATCGCTTACCAATGGACGTTTGCAATGGCGTAGGGATGTAAACATTTAGTATCGACATATCGATATTTCTTTTTTTTACGTTTTCATAACGTAAAAAAAAGAAAAGGTGGCAAATAAGCATGCAGTTCACTTTGATGTTAAGTCATGACTGCAGCCTATAGACACTTACACAAAGACCAGAGGTCAAAACGCAGATTCGTTTTCACTCTTGAGACCTAAGTTGTTTTGGATTTGTGATAGTTATTACGGGCTCATATATTACCCCCCATTTGATAGATTAGGTAATGCGGTGGTGCCTACGCCCTCGAGCTTCTACACATTTATAAAAAAAACTGGTTGCCTGTAAAGTCGGTTTTACGGGCGAAGATTTTACGTGACAACGTCTTTATCTCGGTAGAAAGGCATTCGCCGGTCCGGCAGGCCTCTCTCTCGTTCGGTGACTCATCGTTACGTTACCGGGCGTTACACTTTTTCATGAGTGACTCCGAGCCGCAACCTAATTTAAGACGTTGTCACGTCAAAATCAGACAGCATGACAACCATCGACGACGGTCATTAACGAGACATCGCCTGTACAACGTCGTTTAAAATGTCATTATAAATGGCTTTTATTAAATTACATAATTTGTTCCAAAAACGTAGAAAAATATTTAAATACGATCTCTGCAAATGGTTTATAAATACACTCCAAAGTTTTACACATAAATTTTCGCCATTGTTCATTGGCGGATTGCAAATATAGCAATTAAATTATAAACGTTGTTATTGCTATATTTTTATTTTCATAGCAGTGATATATTTAGAAATAAAAGAGAAATTACCAGTAATCGAATCTGCGACCTCAGGATAACCAGTCAGTTTACCGCAAAGTTTTTTTTTATATGTAATAAAAGTGGCAAACAAGCATGCAGTTCACATTGATGTTAAGTGATGACGGCAGCCTATAGACACCCACACAAAGACCAAGGTCAAAATGCAGATGCGTTACCACTCCTGAGGCCTAAGGTGTTATACCTCTGTGCCGGAAATTAAAGAGCCGTACAATGAAACTTCGATGATGCGAAGTTGACCTGAACAGCTGGTTTCCGCCCCGCGGGGTTTCCGCCTTGTCGTGGCGGGGGGGCTCAGTACCTGGTGATTGTGCTATAGCGTTCCCGTGACCCCGCCACTAATCGCGGACGAGTCGGAACACCCAGGGGTTTTAGTGGGTAAACGGATGTCCTTTCCCGGAGTCCCACATAACCCACCCGCCCCCCAAGGGTCGGTCCCCTGGTTAAAAAAACCAACTGGTTTATGTTACAACATCGATTGTAATAGTGATTGATAATCAATTTCGATGTTTATTGACGACCCGGTTAGTCCAGCGGTGTGAGATAACCATTTGATTCGAAGGGTCGCGGGATCGATCCCCGCCCCGGGACAAATATTTTTACAGGCCTTACAGATATTTGTTTCGGGTCTGAGTGTATGTGTATGTGTTGTATGTGTACAACGGCACCCACGACACAGGTTTATACCTACTGTGGGGCTGCGAGTGTAAGCGTATTTTTTTAAAAAAATTATCGATATATCAGAATTGGATACATTTTCGCCATCCCTAATCGGGTGGCGATGAACTCCCAAACGTTGCTCTCCCTGAAATTGTACCCGCAAAATACACTATGATCACATTGACCTTTATTTATTTTCATTAAATTCGCTTTTATATTTTATTTTCCTTCATTGTTTTGTATAAGCTGTGTGGGTTGTTGTTGTGGCGTTTTATTAGAATTGGATATAGTTTTCAATTGAGTATAGAAATTGAAGAAGATAATAGAATATATGCCTCAGTAGCCTAGTGGTAGCAGGCCACTACTACTACGCTGGGGTTCTGGGTTCGATTCCCGGGTGGGATATCAGAGATGACGGTGTAAAATCGCCTTGTCTCTGATTCTATTAGGATTTTTACATTTCCTGGAAGATTTTCTTGCATTATGCTGGAATGCATGCCTGCTGCCTACCCTTGCGGGGATTACAGGCGTGAAGTAACGTTAGTAAAATATCGTTCTTCATTTCGTTCGTTTAGTCGTAGATCTACTGGTAGAGCTCCAGTGACGGAGCTCGCGGGCGTAGGCACCACCGCATTACCTAATATACTAGCCGATAAATGGTAGTGTTCAGTACTATCGTGTTCCGGTTAGGTGGTAATATATGGCCCTGTAATTTCCAGCACAGAGGCATAAAGTCTTAGGCCACAGGAGTGGAAGGCATCAGTATTTTGACGATGGTATTTGTGTGGGTGTCTTTAGACTGCAGTCATCACTAAACATCAATGTGAACTGCATGCTTGTTTGCCACTTCCATTACATAAAAAAAGATCCGGAATTTTATTGGTGATAGCATCAGTGACGGAGTTAGGAGCGTAGGCACTAGATTTTCTAAAATATCTATAACTAGCCCGCGGCTTCGCCCGCGGGATGTCGAAAAGTAGCCTATGTTATTTCTCAAAGTCAGCTCTATCTCTGTACCAAATTTCATTAAGATCGGTTCAGTCGTTTCGACGTGAAAAGGTAACAGACAGACCGACAGACAGAGTTACTTTCGCATTTATAATATTAAGTAGGGATTAGATTTAATCGATATATTTAACGATAATTATGATGGCGTCACTTTTACGAATGCGATGAAATTTTGCAAAGTGGAAAGTTGTGCAGTCTGCGATTTCGTTTATCTTTGCATCTTTATTGTTTAGTCTATTGTCGAGTTCTTTTATGGTGATTGGAGTATAAAGTTGAGCTGTTTATTGCAATAATTACATTAAAAGGTCGATAAACTGCTGCAAGTTGCAGTTAGGGTTGGAAGAGGGTTCGCACATCGATAAAATTGTACGAGATGACAAAGGATTATGGCAAAATATGTACCAAAAAATAAAAATAGATAAACATCATTAAAATATTATTTATTGAACCTAAAGAACATTTCCAGGTATTTAATAATTTCCGGAATAATAAGTTGAAAATTGAATTTTAGTGTGGTGTGCTTTTACTGTTGTTAGAAAACCATTTTCATTCCGATGATTTAAAAATATTTTAAATACCAGGTAATGTTCATTCTGTACCATAGAGCAACACCGGAGTGAGTAGCAATATGCAAGCGTTCCCCTCTGTCAAAGAACAGGTCCAAATGGGCCTATACCTGTCGCCTAGCCCCCTTATTCATAAACGTATTTTAGCTAAAGTGTTGCTAATCTCTCCTTTGTCTTTTTCTATCCTGCACATTTGACAATGCAACTGACAAAGACAAAGCATTCTATAGCTAAAACGTATCTAATGTACGTTTATGAATAAGGGGGTAGATGTTTAAATGTGTGCGTGAAATTAATTCTGTATTTTGTTAAAGTCAAGGTGTGAGTTTCGTAGTAATAGACGATTTTTGTAGTGGGCGTGTGTGTCGCACGTATTTCCCCCCGCAAAAAATGTCAGACTGTTTTGCATCGGTAATAAACGCTATGGCTACTCCTCTCCAGTCCGCCGCGGCTGGTGGCCCGTGTTGCGCTATGTTCTGTACAAAATTACAAATCAATGTACGTATTTGCAATGATTTTTTGTAGTGTTTCGTACTTGCAATGATTTTTTGTAGATACTTTGGATAAGACCCGTACTTTCTTTCAACTTTTGGATGAATAATTTGATCACTTTTATTTCACTTTTTTATGTTATGGAAGTGGCAAACTAGCATGCAGTTCACATTGATGTTAAGTGATGACTGCAGCCTATAGACACCCACAAAAAGACCAATGTCGAAATGTAGATGCGTTACCACTCCTGAGGCCTAAGGTATTATACCTCTGAGCCGGAAACTACAGGGCCGTACACTTAAACTTAACGTACATCAGCATCATCATCGTATCATTTCAGCCAAAAGACGTTCACAGCTTGACAAAGGCGTCGTTTTTTTAAAAAATAAAATAAAAAAAAAACAAAAAAAATGTGTGTGTATGACGGGAGGTCATACACACTCATTTTTTTTGTTGTTTTTTTTTAATATAGTTTTTTTGGTAGCTTTTTAGCCCATTTAAAACATTTTGTATTTTTTTTTTAATCTTTTTATAATATATGTACATATATATTTTTTTCGGGCATGTTTTTTTCTCCCCTCAGCTATTCCCCCGCGTGCCGCTTACAAGTGGTCGTGGTCTATTAAATTAAATAGGTGTAAGTATAATCAATATTTTATATTTGTATCTCAGCAAACGTGTATAATAGGAACTATTCGACTCGAATCCAACTAGATCGAAACCAAATCTTTAGCCAACAAGAAACTGCTTTTAAATCTCCCTGTCTTTCAAAGTGCATTGGATGTTTTTCTTTGTTCAAAGTGCAAAGTTGTACAGTCTACAATTTTGTTTATCTTTGATCTTTATTGTTTAGTTTGTTGTCGACTTCAACGTCGACGTTTTATGGTGCGCAGAGTTTAAATTTAATATCTTTGTTGCATTAATAACTTTATTTGAAGGTCGATAAACCGCTGTGAGTGAGTAAGCGTAAAAAAAATTGCGTCAGTTTCAGTAAGCAGATATTACATTGTAGTTCATTGTAAGGTACTAGAATCGGAATCAGAAACTCATTTATTCATTTAGGACAGAGGTTCCCAAACAATTTTCCTTGTAGACCCCTTTCAATTTTTTTCTGGTTTAGGTGGACCCCTTTGCTAACATTTATATCATTTTCCCATATATCCCATTTTTATTTACGCATATACGTAGACCCCATCGAGTCTCCCATATACCCCAGGGGGTCTATATGGACCACTTTGGGAATCATTGATTTAGGGTGACAAGCACCTCTTATGACACGTCAAAAACAAACAGAATAAATTAAAGTGAATAACAATTGATAGGTATATCATGTCAAACAAGCTAAAAATATGTATTATAGTCAAAAATATCACTAAGATAAAACTAAATATAATTTACTAATGTAAATAAGTATATCAGTAGAATGTCTCATTTCCCCTTTTACAAAAACTGACAACAAAGAGTAAAGAGAAAAGAAAAAGTGTAATTCTTTGTCATTCACCAGCAGGGTTCCAAAGGCCAATAGTATCTGAGAAAAACATGCGCAAAAAAACTCAGTCGGCTCTTTCAAAAATATGTCTTAAAGATAATTTTACAATTTTCCATAGTTTAAACAAACTTAAAATTAACTAGCGACCGGGCTTGCACGGATCCTCAGAAGTAAAAATTAAATTGTACGGATTTTATCCGTGCAATTTAATTTTTACTTCTGAGGATCTATGCGGCGAATTATGTAAATAGTAACATACACTAGTTTTTAAGTAAGACATTTTGCAATAGAATTCTGAATTGATTAAGCTTTTAATTGCTAATACCGCTTGTATTTTCATTCAAATGTTTTTTTTTTATGTTGTGGAAGTGCCAACAAGCATGCAGCTCACATCGATGTTAAGTGATGACTGCAGCCTATAAACACCCACACAAAGACCAAGCTCAAAATGCAGATGCGTTACCACTCCTGAGGCCTGAGGTGTTATGCCCCTGTGCCGGCAATAACAGGGCCGTACATTACCACCTGACCGGAACACGATAGTGCTGAACACTACCATTTAGCGGCAGGTATATTAGGTAATGCGGTGGTGCCTACGCCCGCGAGCTCCGTCACTGGAGCTCTATCACCAGTAAATTATCTCTTCCATCAGTAAGTTCTTCTGCGATGTGCGTGCTAACATAAGTACATACCTACAGACGGATACCCATACGGACAGAAATTAAACAAATAACATTTTGGCATTCACTAGCCTTATAAAGACCCCCACATAAGACTCTCATGTAATTTCTTTAAATAAAATATACCTAGAGACCAAAACGTAACCGGCGAATTAAGGGTGTTTGCATGTATACTTGTATGCATTCATGTACCTCTGTCTACCCTTTCGGGGATTACTGGCGTGAAGGTATTGTTTATGAATATACTAGTTGACCCGGCAGATGTCAGAGTGTCAAAGATTTGATAGATACGGACTATTTGTATGGGAAAATGAAATTGTGGCTTTTACTATTTCCCTTTAATTTCTTCCTGTTTTCTTACCTTTTAAACCTTCCCTGGACTTCCAAAAATCATTCAAAACCAAAATTAGCCAAATCGGTCCACCCGTTCTCGAGTTTTACGGAGACTAACGAACAGCAGTTGTATTTTATATATAAGAGAAGATGTATATAGTATTAATGAAAACAAAGCCGTTTGATACTGCAAAGATGACGTGAATAAACCACATAAATATTAACTCTCATACCAACACGAATCTATTATAACTGTGCTATTAAAAATATGCAAATAAAAGTCTCACTCCACGCTAACTTAGCTGTTAGTTGATGCAATAATTTGCCAGTCATACATTCGGAGCGCGAATCGCGAGAAACACGTATATTATATCGACTAGTAAGAGTGATTCTAAACCCGGTTTTAATTAAAAGTCGTGTGTTCAAAAAAATATATATTAAAAAGATTTTAGTTGGCTGCACCGTGAACGGCCTTTACTCGTGGTTTAAAAAGTTAGTGGATGTATAAATGTGGATCATAGATATTAAAAAGTGACTTGTGACCAGTTCAGCTTCCTTTGGCCGTGACCTGAAAAAGTTATGGCTGTTTGAGTTTGGATCTTGGACCAGTTGTTTTTTTTTATTTTAATTACGCGTATGTATGTTCTCTAGGTTTCAAATTTTGCACAGGGATTCTTTTAAGTATTCCCAGTAGGTCGCGAGTTCGAGTCTCGCCTGAAGTCAAATTTTTCTTTTCATTTTTCTTTAAAAATAAAATATATTTTGAAGCATGTGTTAATGCGAAATAATATAAAAACAATTATTAAGGGTAAAAGCGACTTCTTTACGATATTCAATAAACTGAAAAGTCTATTATATCGGTTGCCTAACTAGCATAGTTGGTAATAGATGGCGCTGCTGCTACCATAAAGCAATGCAATAGATGTGAAGGAAAGATTTGACAAATCGGGCAGGACTTCAGTAGCTCAATTGGAAGAGCGGCTGGACTAGATTCCCAGTAGGTCGCGAGTTCGAGTCTCGCCTGAAGTCAAATTTTTCTTTCCATTTTTCTTTAAAAATAAAATTCTTTTAAGCACATAGGTGATACATAAGACGGTATTTGCGAAATTCGAGCCCTAAGGGTATGTTTTTAGGGTAGATATGGAGATACAGCAGGGAAAATAACCGCGTCCGCAATCCTATACGTTAGTGATAGAAGTCGTAATTTATGTAAGGTAACATTGCACCCGTGTGAAGTCGGGGCGAGCCGCTAGTCTCGTATATACAGTAAAACACCCCTCAAAGCAAAAACCGCAGTAGAGGTACGATAACAGACCTTGTCTGTTATCGTACCTCTACTGCTTGTCTGTTACCGTACCTCTACTGCGGTTTTTGCTTTCAATCGATTATGTCCAGTTCTTGGTATGCATAACGTATGCCTAGTCGGTTGTTGGATGAATAACCATCGACACAGCGTGCTGTTACTAATCTATACACATAATGGTTTCAATTTGTAAACATGGTATTTGTAGAGATGTGATCTTCATTTCTGTTTAGGCAGGCATCGGAATCGAAATTAAAATGCACGTTTCCGTGCTTCGGAGAGCACATTAAGCCGTCGGTCCAGGTTGGTATCGATAGATACCAGTCGTTAAACCTTGTCGGCGACCTTATGGGCGGTTTGAAAATATCCGACAGCAGGTTGGCCACTAACCCTTAGTAAGCTCCAGGGCTCCCCCCCCAAAAAGGGTAGAGACTCGTGCCCAGCAGTGGAACATATCAACGGTCGTCATTATTAATAAACTAATAGGTACCTAAAATTGTAAAAACTTTAAAAAGACACGCATTTAAGACTAATTTTATACTCTCATTCTCACAAAGCCTCTTGCTTGAGTCTTCATTACGAACGCGATCGGTGAGCGATACACTTGCGCAAAGATCTCATCTCGACCGCGTTTAATCTACTTTCATACTCTTTCCTGCATACCCAGCCACACAGGTGGGACGTTGAAGTGTCCATTCTATGCGTAGTATTATTACATATTCTCTGACCCAGCTCTTATGTAGCGTAAGTACAGCCTTTTGATTATTATAGGTAGTTTTATTTTAAAATTTTCAATTCAAATAGTTTTAAAAGCGTGATTTCTTAGTTTTTTAAACAAATATATTTTATAATATGTATACATGTATAGAACTAGATGGGTACCATGTAAGCAATATTGACTATCGTTCAAATATGCATAATAATACGTTTTGTACCGTCTACAATGCTATCGCGTGGCCAATTGATTTTTATTTCAACCGTTACCGACTTGGTAATGTTATCGAAAATATTATGTTAGATATTTTCCTTTGAAACTGCTGGAATTAGTGGATTAGTTTCACTGGATCTACCTATAACTCGACTAGACAGTGCGGCAATTTTGAAGTAGGTAATACTTCTTAAGGGATGATTTTTAAAACTATTTATTAGATCATACAGCAGCAATAAAAGTGGGCCGACAAGATAACCTTGGGTACACAAATTAAAAATAGTAAATTATATATGAAATTAAACATTCGATTTAATTAAAACATTCAATGTCGTCCATGTTTAGCAGGCTTATATCACGTGAGCTGGAAAAGTGAAAGGCACTACAAAATAAGTAGAGATCCGTGACATTATTTAATATGTCAATAGCTTCAATAAAATCTGTATTAGTTTGTGATATAAAATTATACGAAAATAATGATGCATTTTAAAATAGATTCATAGGGATACATCCTTTGAGCGTGGAGCCACCACCAGACCGCGGACACTCTGCCAGAGAATATGTAATAATACTACGTATAGAATGGACACTTCGACGTCCTGCCCGATTTCCCTGCCTCACCCAACCTCCTCCCCTCTTATGGGCAACGTTTCGTATTTTCTACGCTACGCACACAAGTGCACGAGTAAATACACGTCACTGATGGATGTCTGTGTAATAGAGACCAAATTAAGCGTTTGTATGGAATTTTGGCTAAGAGTCCGCGGTGTGGTAATACTGTCAACAAAAAAAAAACCTAACACCGAACGAGGCGGCGGGCTCAACGCCCACCGCACCCTTCGACCTAACCTGACTATGTCGTCAAATTTGAGAAAAATTTTTTCACCTAAATTATTTATGAAACGACGATTTATGAAATGAATAGTTTTGTAATAATCTGTTTGCCAAGTTAATTATTTATGTAGTTGTGTAACGTTGAGACGTAAAACGAAATCGTTGCGAAACGTTGGTTTTGTAATGAGGAGATATGAAACGTTTGTCGGTGAAATTAACGGGTACCCCTTCAATACGTAGTATTATTACATATTCCCCTGCCACCACCGCATTATCAAATCTGTCTAATGAGCCAAATGGTGGTGTTCAGTAGTATATATTGCATATCGAGCCTACGAAAGAGACAATCGGCTAGTTTCGACGTCGTAGAGCGTTATCTCAGCTGCACACTGCCTACGTAAGCACTGATAGTCTGGTATTGGTCAAAATTTGATCAAAATGGTTGACAAACGTGCGTATAGGTAAGGTGCGAAAGAGATAACGCTTTACAAATTGGAAGTCGCCTTCCTAAGGTCGATGTGCAATATTTCTTGTTGTTCTGTATACAACACTAGCGGCCCGCCCCGGCTTCGCGCGGTGCAATGTTGCCTACCCTCTCCTATAAGTCTTAGCGTGATGATTATACATAGATATAGCCCAAAGTCTTCCTCGATATCTTTTATGGTTTAGGCAGCGTACGCAAAATAAGTAACTTTTCTGGTTGATTTTTTACACCTTGTGTCTGAAAAACCCAAATATCTTACGGAACCCTATTTTTTCCAAAATAAAATAAAGCCTATGTTACCCGTGGATAATGTAGCTTTCGAATAGTGAAAGAATTTTTTAAATCGGTCCAGTAGTTTTTTTTTTTTTTTTAATTCTCCATTTAAAGAGCTTGGTCAAAGACCATGACGCTCTACACGTTCACATGTATTACATTCTTCGTTTAAAAAAAATAAGTAGTTATTGAAAACAATTTCAAAACAAACAAACACAAAAATATCACCTCTTTATAATATTAGTTTAGATTTAGATGTAACGGGAATAATGCTCTTAAACACCTCGATTAGAGAATCGAGTTGTAATCATAATACATAAACTGAAATTAACATGTCCCTGAAGCAGCAATGGCCCCGATCGGGACCGAGAACAATAAGAAATCAATTGTCATATTTTTCTGGTGGCAAACTCAAACTCAAACTCAAAAATTCATTTAATCACTTGGAAATAATAGAATTTGCTTGTGATAGGTCAAATTACAAATATAAAATTAAAGCGAATAACAACTGATACGTTGATTAATATGTCAAGGTAAATAAATTAATAATAGTCCAAAAATACTTAATAATAAAAATAGGTATCAACAGAATGTTCCATATTCTCTTTTACAAACGGCAAGATAAGACTAAACAAAAGGCCTGAGGGATTATTTGATATTTTTTATTTAAGGAACAGGTTGTCCACAATTGTACGAACAGTATGCTTACCCTATGCCCCTCTACTTACGACCGCACATAATACACTAACCAACTCATCCCCAGAACCCACCAGAATATCAGCGCTGCAGTCACTCTGCAGCAATCAGCTGAGGTGGGTGCCGTTTTTCTTGGCTTCCCACAACCAAATATGTAACTTGTTTTTAACGTTAATTATTATTGGTTGTTGTGTGTGTGCCATGAAAATAAATATTTTTCTTCTATTTCTTCTTCTTCTTCTTCTACACGCACACTGTCGCAATGTGATGTAGCGTAACCTGCGTACCCCTATTTGACACTCGCTAGTAATAAGATTAATAATCACTATTTTGTTTCTTAAATTAATAAATAATGGCAACCCATTATACGTCCCACTGCTGGGCAGGAGTCTCTCCCCTTTTTTGGGGGGAGGCCTGGAGCTTACTCCACCACGCTGCTCCAATGCGGATTGGTGGAGGTGGGTGGGTTAGTGGCCAACCCACTGTCGGATGTTTTTCATAGGCCATAAGGCCTCCGACAAGGTTTAACGACTGCTATCCATCGATAGCAACCGGGACAGACGGCTTAACGTGCCCTCCGAAGCACGGAAACGCGCAATTAATTTGCCACTAGCGGTCACCCATCACACTACCCGACCGCGCCCGTAGTGCTTAACCGAACAGATCGCTTACGATCTACACCAGCCGCTGGGCCATGCGCGCTTCGCTTAAATTAATATTAATAATAAAATGCATTTCTCAACGAGTTCTAATAAACTTGTTGGGACTAGCATTTTATTTTGGATAGTCTCATTTTCATTTGTATTGACTGTTCACCAAATGGGTGACCATGATTTCCTTAATTTTAATTAACTTTGGGACAAAATATTACCTATATCAAAAATGTCTGAAATCGATTCGGTTATCGATTCTGAACAATCTAGTTTCAGGTTGTACATTCAATAATGCGACACGTTGTATAGGCTAGCTTGACTTCAAACTACAGAACTGGTCAAAGAATCCATCCTTGATCCTAGTAGATTAGTGGTATACAGTCCAAATGCCGACCTCCGGTATACTGAAGAGCACCATGTGTGATATAGCGGAGGTAGAGGAAAAGCCATCATTGAAGAAAAGGCACTCCATTGATTCGGGGAGGAGCGAATTCTGTGAGTGATCTTTTTTGAAACCACTTTTCTTGACTCGTTGGTCTATCGGTCGAATTGCGATGCTGAAGCCTGAGATCCCGGGTTCGAGCCCTAGGTCGAGAAAAACTGTTATTGTTTTTTTTCTGTAGGACTACAGGCTTCTAATTCCCATTAGAAGCCTATAGTCCCTGCGTAATTCCCATTAGAAGCCCGTAGTCGGATACCCGTGCCTCGGGAGAATATGCAAAGCCATCGGTCCTACCAATCACTCTCCGGTCGTGGGTCTGTCAGGTTTTTCTTGCAAATAAATAAATTGTTCAATAATTCATTCAAAGAGTAAGCTTAAATTCGCCGGTTACGTTTTGGCCAATTATCCCATTTGGAAAAATCCCATTTGAACCTGTTGTGGAGGAACGGGTGGAAGTGTTCCTCCGGCGAAAAGGGAGGATTCTCCGACCAGGCGAGGTGATAGCGCCTGGCGGGCCGCGGCCCAACGATAGACGTTGGGAAGTTGTATATGTATATGCCAACTCTTGAGAAATCTTCGCATGTGCGATGTAATTCGATTGCACGCCATCTATCGAACTAGACAAGTACTGTGAAGTTTCATATATGTTCCACTAGTTGGCGCCTTAATGTAGTGGACGCTACACTGTGATATAGGATCTTACACAATTATGTCTGGACAGCCGAACCGGAAATCGTACCCAGGGTAGTAACAGTGGCCTGCTACCAATAGACATAGTAAACCTGCCACCATCATGAGTTTTTATGAAAAAACTCTCTTCAATTCCAGGGTCTTCATCGGACGAAGACGAAGGTGTCCAGCCGCACGAGAAGGCGATCGCGGCTGGGCAGCCCAACCCTGCGTATTGCGTGAGGAACATCGAGCAGCATGCCTTCGGTAGGAGGGAGATAGAGATTGCTGAGCAGGAGATGCCGGGTATCATGGCATTGCGGGCGCGGGCCAAAGAAGATAAACCTTTGAAGGATGCTAAGGTTGGCAAAGTTTTTTTTTTAATTTTTCTTTTCTTTTGTTTGTGTGTGTTCCATAACTTGCAAGAAGCCTATATAGTATCGGCATGTGCGCACGTCCGTTTGTCCGCAGCTAAGCGCAGAGACTTAGTACTACAAAGGTGTGTATAATTTTATTTTTTTACTAGCTGTGCCCGCGACTTCGTCCACGTGAGAAAAAATATGATTGTTCAGTATCTACCCGGACGAAGTTGTGGGCGCAGCTAGTATAAAAGTAGCCTAAGTTACTCCTTATTACATCAGCTATCTGCCCGCGAAAGTCCCGTCAAAATCGGAGACACTCAAATTCTATTTATTTGTATGTAGTATGTATGTATGGTTGTATGGTGATAAAAGTAGCCTAAGTTACTCCTTATCACATCAGCTATCTGCCAGTGAAAGTCCCGTCAAAATCGGTCCAGCCGTTCCCAAGATTAGCCCCGCCAAACAGACAGACAGACAAAAATTGTAAAAAAATGTTGTTTTGGTATATGTACCGTATGTACATACTTATGCATTTAGTAAAAAGCGGTTATTTTAATATTACAAACAGACACTCCAATTTCGTTTATTTGTATATGTATAGATGTATAGATTTGTTTGCATGTATGCATTTATTTTATTCTATTGTAAGCCCTCGTAATAACTAGCACACTTTGATTATATACATGTAAAATCAAAGCTATCACAGAGGCATAAAAAGATCTCAGGGGTGACAACGCATCTGTATTTGGACCTCCGGTTTTTTGTGTAGATGTCTATAGGCTGTAATCATCATTTAACATGTATGTGAACTGCATACCGGTTTGCCACCTTCGTAAAAGAAGTTATATTTTTCTTCAATTTCAGATAGTAGGCTGTACACATATCAACGCTCAAACGGCTGTTCTTATTGAGACACTAGCAGCGCTGGGGGCTACCGTCCGTTGGGCTGCTTGCAATATATATAGTACGCAAAACGAAGTCGCCGCGGCTTTGGCGCACGCAGGTAAGGATTAAAAAAAAAACGTAACTCCACGCCTGTAATCCCCGGAGGGGTAGGCAGAGGTAAATGCATGCATTCAAGCATACATGCAAACACCCAGGACTCGCCGTTTACGTTTTCGGCCCATGTAACAGGTGGCGAACCTGTTGCCATCTCCGGGCACATTACCAAACTCCGAGGTACTGGGAAACTTCCAGAAAATGGAAAAATCCCAATGGAACCAGAGATAAAGGATTTTAAACCGTTATCTCTGATAGCCCCGACCCGGGAATCGAACCTAGGACCTCGAGCGTAATAGTAGTGGCCTGCTACCACTACGCCACTGAGGCAGTTAAGGATTTAATGATGTAATACATAGAGCAACACGGGCCACCGGCCGCGGCGGACTGGAGGGGAGTAGCCATAGCGTTTATTACCGATGCAAAACAGTCTGTCATTTTTTGCGGGGGGAAATGCGTGCGACTCACACGCACACTACAAAAATCGTCTATTACTACGAGATTCACACCTTGACTTCAACAAAATGCAGAAACAATTTCGCGCACACATTTTAACATCTAGGCGACAGGTATAGGCCTATTTGGGCTTGTACTTTGACAGAGGGCAAAGCCTGCATATAGCTACTCCCCTCCGGTGTTGCTCTATGCTGTAATAATTGGAACTCTGCCGGTGAATGACAAAAAATGACTCTTCTTATTTTCTCTTTACTCTTTGTTATCAGTTTGTAAGGGGAAATGAGACATTCTACTGATATACTTATTTCATTAGTATATTATACTAGCTGTCCCGGCTAACTTCGTATCGCCCTAGAAAATAAAAAAAAAATGTCCAAAAATGTTATGAAGAATAGATGTTGGCCGATTTTTTTCTGGTGGTAGAACTCCAGTGACGGAGCTCGCGGGCGTAGGCATCACCGCATTACCTAATATACTTGCCGCTAAATGGTAGTGTTCAGCACTATCGTGTTCCGGTCAGGTGGTAATGTACGGCCCTGTAATTTCCGGCACAGAGGCATAACACCCTTAGGCCTCAGGAGTGGTAACGCATCTGCATTTTGACCTTGGTCTTTGTGGGGGTGTCTATAGGCTGCAGTCATCACTTAACATCAATGTGAACTGCATGCTTGTTAGCCACTTCCATTACATAAAAAAAAAAAAAATCTCAGACCCACCCAATATGCTCACAAAATTTCATGAGAATCTGTCCAGCCGTTTCGGAGGAGTATGGCAACGAAAACTGTGACACGCGAATTTTATATATTAGATTTAGTTTTATCTTAGTGATATTCTTGACTATACATATATTTTTTATCTTGTTTGACATGTATATCAATTGTAATTTACTTTAATTTATTTTGTTTGTTTTTGACGTGTCATAAGAGGTGCCTGTCACCCTAAATCAGTGATTCCCAAAGGGGTCCATATAGACCCCCTGGGGTCTATGGGAGACTCGATTGGGTCGACGTATATGCGTAAATAAAAATGGGATATATGGGAAAGTGATATAAATGTTAGCAAAGGGGTCCACCGAAACCAGGAGCCTAAATTATATGAAATAAATTAATAAACTGAATAAACGGAATGATTGTCACAGATTGTCACGCTCAGTGAGACTCTTCCCCCCTGTGACAAAATGTACGGCAACGTGACGTACATTTTGTCACAGGGGGCAACGCTGTTCATTAAAATAGTTTAGGGGTGAGGTTTTTAGTGATGTAATATTTTTAGGGAGACTCACAGATAATGTGACAAAGCGTGACAATAGGGGAGGAGATCAGATAAGGCTCATATTAGCGTGTATTTAATGGAGGGCTCCATATATTTCTCCAGGTTTCGCAATATTCGCGTGGCGTGGCGAAAGCGAGGAGGCGTTCTGGTGGTGCATCGACCAATGCTGCACCCCCAGCAGCAGCTGGCAACCCAACATGATCCTGGACGACGGGGGGGACGCCACGCATCTGATGCTCAAGAAACACGCGCCTGCCTTCAAACTCATCAAAGGTGAGTGTCATTAACAGTCCTATCTCTTACAGGAGACTTTTGTACATCGTTATAAGGACCTAGTTCTGCTAGATCCTCTAATATTTGATGTTTCAGTAGCTTTTATATGTAGCGGACACTCGGCTAAAATTCCATACAAACGCTTATTCTGGTTACCCACTACACAGATATCGATCAGGTCGTGTTTTTACACGCACACATTTGCCCGCTTGCAACCTCTAGGTACGGGCTGCGAGAGGGGAAATCAGGCGGTGAAAGTATTCAAACTCAAACTCAAAAATTCATTTAATCACTTGGAAATAATAGAATTTGCTTGTGATAGGTCAAATTACAAATATCGAATTAAAGCGAATAACAACTGATACGTTGATTATTAGGTTTTTTTTTAATGTTATAAAAGTGGCAAACAAGCGTGCAGTTCACATTGATGTTAAGTGATGACTGCAGCCTATGGACACCCACACAATGACCAGAGGTCAAAATGCAAATGCGCTGCCACTCCTGAGGCATTAGGTGTTATGCCTCTGTGCCGGAATGCCACCTGACCGGAACACGATAGTGCTGAACACTACCATTTAACGGCAAGTATATTAGGTCATGCGGTGGTGCCTACGCCCGCGAGCTCCGTCACTGGAGCTCTACCACCAGTAAAAAGGTCAAAGTAAACAAAATAAAATAAATAATGGTCCAAAAACAATTAATAATAAAAATAGGTATCAACAGAATGTTCCATACTCTCTTTTACAAACGGCAAGATAAGACTAAATAAAAGAATATGGGACATTCTTTGTCATTCACTGGCATTATTCATTCTATACGTAGTATTATTACATATTATCTGTCGATGTGCAAGTTTCAAGGCAGCACATCATCTCCTCGAATGAGATGAGTCGTCTTGTAGTTCCCTCTCTTAAACCATCGACTTACAGTTTCATCGTGTGGTGAAGATTCTGGAAACCTATGTTGTTCTTTCTTTAAATGAATAGTTACTCCAATTTTGAGGGTAAGCCTGCCGAAGTCTGGTAGGTATCTAAGCTGTGGTAGATTTTTTTTTTTAATGTAATCCAGTGGCAAACAAGCATGCAGTTCACATTGATGTTAAATGATGACTGCAGCCTATAGACACCCACACAAAGACGAAGGTCAAAATGAAGATGCGTTACCACTCCTGAGGCCTAAGGTGTTA
This sequence comes from Macrosoma leucophasiata, assembly GCA_036365455.1. Classification (NCBI taxonomy): domain Eukaryota; kingdom Metazoa; phylum Arthropoda; class Insecta; order Lepidoptera; family Hedylidae; genus Macrosoma; species Macrosoma leucophasiata. The sequence continues at coordinate 8,775,459 of JAWQUS010000015.1, forward strand.
TGCCTCTGTGCCGGAAATTACAGCGTCGTACATTACCACCTGACCGGAACACGGTAGTGCTGAACACTACCAATTAGCGGCAAGTATATAAGGTAATGCGGTGGTGCCTACGCCCGCGAGCAGCTCCGTCACTTGAGCTCTACCTCCAGTAAAAAGATTTGATAGACACTTGAACTTGGATTTACAGTGACTCCATTAATTAGCTTTTTGACATTATTGTCTATCATTGTTGATGCAAGCCTAAAGATCGATAGTACTACCGAGATCGATAAGGCTCGCTATAGTGACCATACCATACTGTGTGTAAGAGAGAGAGAGAGGAAGCGTTCTGGTGGTGCATCTACCAATGCTGCACAAATGCTGATGCTCAAGAAACACGCGCCTGCCTTCAAACTCATCATAGGTGTGTCTAAACGTTGCAGGGCCACAGACAAGCCACCTGATCGAAAGTTTCCTCCTGGTGATAAAGTTCCAGTGATGGAGCTCGCGGGCGTAGGCACTATAATATACTTGCCGCTAAATGGTAGTGTTCAGCACTATTGTGTTCCGGTCAGGTGGTAATGTATGGCCCTGTAATTTCCGGCACAGAGGCATAACACCTTAGGCTTCAGGAGTCGTAACGCATCTTCATTTTGATCTTGGTCTTTGTGTGGGTGTCTATAGGCTGCAGTCATCACTTAACATCAATGTGAACTGCATGCTTGTTTGCCATTTCCAATCCATAAAAAAAGTTACAGTGCCACAGACAAGTCACCTGATGGGAAGTGGTCACCGTCGCCTATGAACATTTGCAACACCAGGGGAGTTGCCAACGCGCTGCCAGCCCTGAAGGACTCTTTCTACGACATTTTTTGTTTTTGAAGAATCTCATATTTTAGCACCGAGGGAACACGTCCGAGGGAAAGGCGTTCCACATACGTATATCGCAATAAGGATCTGAGTAAAAAAAAAATACGCTTACACTCACAGCCCCACAGTAGGTATAAACCTGTGTCGTGGGTGCCGTTCCACACATACAACACATACGCAAACACCCAACCCGAAACAAATATCTGTAGGCCATACAAATATTTGTCCCGGTGCGGGGATCGAACCCGCGACCCTACGAATCAAACGGTCATCTCACACCGCTGGACTAACCGGGTCGTCAAAGATTTTCATATACGATTAGCAATTCAGTTGATTCTTAATGATATTCCACCCCCAATTGGGTGGCAAGTGGTGGCAAAGGGGTGGCAAGGGCGGCCCGCACCGGGTGGTGCGGGCCGCCCTTGCCGCCGCCCTATAGCTACGATACTGAATCTATGCTTTATTTTTACTGGTGGTAGAGCTCCAGTGACGGAGCTCGTGGGCGTAGGCACCACCGCATTACCTAATACACTTGCCGCTAAATGTTAGTGTTCAGCACTAACGTGTTCCGGTCAGGTGGTAATGTACGGCTCTGTAATTTCCGGCACAGAGGTATAACACCTAACGCCTCAGGATAGGCATCGCATCTGCATTTTGACCTCTGGTCATTGTGTAAGTGTCTATAGGCTGCAGTCATCACTCAACATCAATGTGAACATCACGCTTGATTGTCACTTTTATTTAAAAAAATGCTCCATCTCTTTCAGGTATAGTAGAAGAGAGCGTGACGGGCGTCCACCGCCTGTACCAGCTGAGCAAGGCGGGCAAGTTGTGTGTGCCCGCGATGAATGTCAACGATTCAGTTACCAAGACCAAGTTTGATAACTTATATTCCTGTCGGTGAGTTATTATCATATTATTAGCTTAAGTGGCTCCCTATCCGTCTTCGCCGTGATACACACATTCTTTCATTCTTATACTGCGTGCTATTCAATCCAAATGCTCCACTTTATCTTAAAGAACGCTTCCAGTTTTTTTTGTTCCTCTCAAACCCTTCCCTTACGATCTTCTAAAAACCTTCACTTTCCTTCACATTCATCCCAATTCTATGCGAAATCTTTTACTGTAGAAGCTGTCCACTTGTGGAACAATTTACCTATCACAATTCGTCAAGCTCAATCAATTCTTTCCTTTAAAAATAAAGTTAAACAATACTACTTATCTCTCTAACTCCTCACTTGCTATCCCTTTTTTCTTAATTTCCCTGAACCCCAACTTTTTTCTTTTTTAACCTTCTGTCAAATGGTCATTACCACTTTGGTTAAGTTTTTAATATTTATAAATATTTGTGTATTTTATTTTTAAAGAAAAATGGAAAGAAAAATTTGACTTCAGGCGAGACTCGATTATTACCAACTATGCTAGTTAGGCATAGTTGGTAATAGATGGCGCTGCTGCTACCATAAAGCAATGCAATAGATGTGAAGGAAAGATTTGACAAATCAGGCAGGGCTTCAGTAGCTCAATTGGAAGAGCGGCTAGACTAGATTCCCAGTAGGTCGCGAGTTCGAGTCTCGCCTGAAGTCAATTTTTTCTTTCCATTTTTCTTTAAAAATAAAATATATTTCACAAGCATGTGTTAATGCGAAATAATATAAAAAACAAATATTTGTGTGTTTAGTGGGTGCTAATCATACTACTCATACCGACGTTAAAGGATATGTTGCGAGCTCGGCCCTAGTTCGTACACGTCCTCAAAAAATGGGTAAATTAAAGAAGAATCCGAAAAAAATACAATTAATTTATTCAAGAATATATTTTAGAGTTACTATCACATTTAATTCAAACGATTTTATCATTTTCAACCATATTTAACATGGCGGCGATACAGCCGACGCTTCTTTAAATTGGAAATCGATTAGTTTAAGTTCTTAGTATTAACACATGAAATCGATTTCGATAGTATTTAGAAAATAAGACTTTTTTTCTCCAAGTATATAATCAAAAAACAATTAAAAAATGAAAATGTCAAAATGACATCGCCCGCCATATTCGCCATGTTGGTTTGAGTTGCAACTCTAACTGCAAATAATGTTTTGTAACTGCAAACAAAGCTAAATAAGTGAAAATATGCAGTAAAAAACGTTTTTATATTGATTTTGCCTGTTTAATGATATTGTGTACAATACATGGCCGGAGATCCATACATTTTTGCAACATCTCCTTTTCTTTTTTTTTTATTATTCCTGATCCGAAGGTTGCCTGGAAGAAATCGCAGCTTTGCGATAAGGCCGCCTTTTGTACTAATTGCTATTTTGTATAATATCTGTTGTAAATTTTCTGGTGTACAATAAAGTGTATTCATTCATTCATTCATTCATATTCTCAGTTCACTCTTGGCAGAGTGGTCGTGATTATGTGTCTCTCAGTGTTGACCCCAGCCTTCGCGATTGCTCTGCACCGGTCTCTATGTGTTGCACTGTACACTCTGTGATGGAGGAGCCAGTTGTGGTTTTATTTTATTATTTATTATATTTCATTTATTGAGTAACACAGACTCATTTTGTTAATAAAATGTACTTAGACTATGTAAGTTCAGATCAATCATAATTATCAAATCAAATTTACATAATCAACAAATGAAAACTTTTTTATTGTACAATTTTTTTTATTGAACATTAATTAATTTTTAAATTGCCTAACTGGCATGGTTGGCAATAGATGGCGCTACTGCTACCATAAAGCAAGGCAATAAATGTGAAGGAAAGATTTGACAAATCGGGCAGGACTTCAGTAGCTCAATTGGAAGAGCGGCTGGACTAGATTCCCAGTAGGCCGCGAGTTCGAGTCTCGCCTGAAGTCAAATTTTTCTTTCCATTTTTCTTTAAGATAAAGTATATTTTACAAGCATGTGTTAATGCGAAATAATATAAAAACAATTATTAATTAAAATTACTTATGTCCCTATCATTCCACACGATGTAGCACAACCACGACTCACATACAGGCAATCTAGTCTGCTTGCAATCATGGCCAGGATGCTGTTAGTACTCCCGCGCACTCTGCGCACCAGGGACGCACATCTCTTGCGCAATGTTGCATAAAAGCAATCCACGCGCGCCTCCGCAAACATCCCTGATGCACTACAATGTCGCGGTAATCCCAGCAGCACCCTAAACGCATTATTGTATTGAACTCTGAGGGCACTGTATGATTTTAGAGTATATATGGCCCACAGGCTGCATGTATAAAAATAAGTGCAATAGGCTCTAAATTAAGTTATCTTTACACTAGGTGAACAAAGTCAAACCTGCGAGCCAGCATGTTCGCTCTAACAAACTCCCGTTCAGACCCTCCGTTCTCTTTCAATATCCTCATTGTCTTTGAGGTCGGGAGTCAGCATATGACCGAGATATTTAAATGAGTGCACTCTTAGTAATAAGTGTTTATTTAACATTAGAGGTGGAAGCTTGTCAGGTCGTTGACTTCCAGCCCCAAAGACCATGACTTGACTCTTTTTGACATTGTATGCTAGGCCATGAGCAGATGCATAAGCTTCGCACGTGGCTAGCAGTTTCCTCAAACCACATATCGAAGCACTCAGCAGCACCGTGTCATCAGCATAGCTAATGTTATGTTATAGGCGGTTTGAAAACATCCGAAAACGGGTTGGCCACTTTGTGACATTGGTCCGACCATTTTGATCAAGTTTTGACTTGTTGTTATATGTTTTTTAGTCACTTTAATGACACAAAAACAATGTTTGTTGCAGGGAAAGCATAATAGATGCATTAAAACGCAGCACAGATCTGATGTTCGGCGGGAAGCAGTCCGTAGTGTGTGGGTATGGCGAGGTTGGCAAGGGGTGCTGTCAGGCGTTGAAGGCTTTAGGATGCGTGGTGAGTGGAGAAATGTCTTATTTTTAAGTAATCTGTAATAATACATACATACATACATACAACCTAAGCTTATAAACGCGTGTTAAAAATGTTTTGACGTAAATAGACACACCGGGCTAAAAAGGAAACAAGGTGGGTTGGGCTAAAAAGGACAAGATGGGTTGGGCTAAAAAGGACACAAGGTGGGTTGGGCTAAAAAGGACACAAGGTGGGTTGGGCTACAAAGGACACACGGTGGGTTAGGATAAAAAGGACACAAGGTGGGTTGGGCTAAAAAGGCACAAGGTGGTTTGGGCTACAAAGGACACACGTTGGGTAAGCCTAAAACGGACACAAGGTGGGTTGGGCTAAAAAGGACACACGGTGGGCGGGTCTAATAAAGAACTCAGCGCAGCGCGTCAAACGTTTTCTTGTCGCTACCGATCGCATGTAAAAAATTTAACCTGACCCCAAAAAAATAAAGTATGCCACGGAAATAGACACACCATGAGCGTGGCTAAATCGGACACACCGTGGGTGGCTAAAAAGGAATACTAAAAAAGACACAGTAGCGTGTGTGACGTAGCCCGTCAGAATATTGCACGTTTTCTTACCGCTCGGCTAAATTACCTTTAGGGACCAATGGAATGCAGCCATTGTCTATGTTGAATGTGTGTGTCTACGCACGTTACAAGACACCTAACGGCTGGCGTCATGACGGCTGGGGGCGTGTCAGTTGGTGGAGCTGCGCCACCTAGCGACGACAATAGTAAAGGAGTACCGGTAGCCTAGGTATATAAGGAGGGTTCAATGGGCGAGCGCGACTACTACCGAATCTAACTAACGAATTTAATTACCGGATCTTTGGTGTTACTTCATTTTGTATTACAATGTTAAATTTTGTGTTGTAATAAACGTATAATCTACTTGAAATAAAACAAGTTATTGAAGAAAACCTGAAGGCCCCATTTTTGCATCAGTGGGTGAGGCTTAAACTAAAGAACACACGGTGGGCGGGGCTAAAAAAGACACACGATGGGCAAGGCTAAAAAGGACACACTGTAGCGCGTCATGTTGTTGTTGCACGTTTTCTTTCCGCTCGGCTAAATGACCTTTAGGGACCAATGGATTGCAGCCATGGTCTATGTTGAATGTGTGTGTTTTTGTTATGATAGCAGTTTGTTTGTTCGTGTATATGGAATCAAAATCGAAACGATGATTGTGTGTTGTTTTTTTTTATGTAATGGAAGTGGCAAAAAAAATTGCAGTTTACATTGATGTTAAGTGATGACTGCAGCCTATAGACACTTACACAAAGACCAAGGTCAAAATGCAGATGCGTTACCACTCGCCTAAGGTGTTATGCACCTGTGCCGGAAATTACTGGGCCGTAGATTACCACCTGACCGGAAAAACGATAGTGCTGAACACCACAATTTAGCGGCAAGTATATTAGGTAATGCGGCGGTGCTTGCGCCCGCGAGCTCCGTCACTGGAGCTCTACCACCAGTAAAAATTGTATGGGAAGTCTCCCATAGATATTCATTTACTCGCTTAAACGCAGCACAGATGTGATGTTCGGCAGCAAACGGTCGTTGGTGTGTAACGTAACGTAACCTTACTTCACGCCTGTAATCCCCGAAGGGGTAGGCAGAGGTAAATGCGTGCATTCAAGCATACATGCAAACACCCACGACTCTCCGGTTACGTTTTTGGCCCATGAAACAGGTGGCGAACCGGTTACCATCTCCGGGCACATTACCAAACTCCGAGGTACTGGGAAACTTCCAGAAAATGGAAGAATCCCAATAGTACCAGAGATAAAGTATTTTAAACCGTTATCTCTGACAGCCCCGACCCGGGAATCGAACCCAGGACCTCCAGCGTAATAGTGTGAAGTAGTAATTGATCTGTTTCTGTTTAATTTTAATTTTGTGTTTTATTGGTAAAACCAGGTTGTATTGTCAACAGGTGTACGTAACAGAGATAGACCCGATATGCGCTTTGCAAGCGGCCATGGACGGTTTCAGAGTCGTCAAGTTGAATGAGGTAATCACGTCTTTATATCTGTTGCATTTGTAGCGTCCACTACATTAAGGCGCCAACTAGTGGAATACAATGAAACCTTACAGTACTTGTATAGTACGATAGATGGCGTGCAGTCAAATTACATCGCACATACGAAGATTTCTCAAGAGTTGGCATATATACAACTTCCCAACGTCAACCGTTGGGCCGCGGCCCGCCAGGCGCTACCACCTCGCCTGGTCGGAGGATCCTCCCTTTTCGCCGGAGGAACACTTCCACCCGTTCCTCCACACATTCAGTATACAACGGCCGCACCTAATCGCATATATTTAATTCTTTACATTCTAAATTACTTATAAAAACAAATATCCATTAAGCAGATGGGTGAACGTTACCCTTACATAGGATCTTAGACCATTTACTATCATGGGTATCTCTCATAACGTCTTTACATGTCCCCGTAGGTGATAAGGCAGGTGGACATAGTGATCACGGCGACCGGCAACAAGGGTGTGGTGAGCCGGGAGCACATGGAGCGGATGAAGAACGGCTGCGTGGTCTGCAACATGGGCCACAGCAACACCGAGGTTGACGTCCACGCCCTCCGCACCCCAGACCTGCTGTGGGAGCGGGTTCGGTCCCAGGTGAGGGTGTGAGGGTGTTACAGGAGGTGCGGTTCTAAGTGAGAGTGTTACAGGAGGTTCGGTCCCAGGTGAGGGTGTTAGAGGCGGCTCGAGCCCAGCTAAGGGCGTAACAAGAGGTTCGGTCCCAGGTGAGGGTCTTACAGAAGGCGAAACCCAGGTGAGGGTGTTACAGGAGGTTTGGGCTCAGGTAAGGGTGTTACAGGAAGAGGCAACAAGGGTATAGTTAGCCGTGAGCACATGGAGTGGATGAAGAATGGCTGCGTGGTCTGCAACATGGGCTACAGCAACACCGAGGTCGACGTTCTCGCCCTCCGCAACCCCGACCTGCTGTGGGAGCGGGTTCGGTCCCAGGTGAGGGTGTGAGGGTGTTACAAGAGGTTTGGTCCCAGGTGAGGGTGTTACAGGAAGAGGCAACAAGGGTGTGGTGAGCCGGGAGCATATGGAGTGGATGAAGAACGGTTGCGTGGTCTGTAACATGGGCCACAGCAACACCGAGGTCGACGTCCACGCCCTCCGCACCTCCGACCTGCTGTGGGAGCGGGTTCGGTCCCAGGTGAGGGTTTTAGAATGTAACAAGAGGTTAAGTTCCAGGTGAGAGTTACTTTAGATTCGGTCCAAGTGAGGGTTTTACTGGAGGTTCCGTCCCAGGTGAGGGTGTTACAGGACGTTCGGGCCCAGGTGAGGGTGTTACTAGGGATTCGGGCCCAGGGGAAGGTGTTACAGTAGGGTCGGGCCCAGGGGAGGGTCTTACGTTACGGGAGGCTCGAGCCCAGCTGAGGGTGTTACAAGAGGTTCGGTCCCAGGTGAGGGTCTTACAGAAGGCTCGAGCCTAGGGGAGGGTCTTATAGGAGGCTCGAGCTCAGCTGAGGGTGTTACAGAAGGCGAGATCCAGGTGAGGGACTTACGGGACGTTCGGGCTAAGCAGCGTAAGGCAGCGTACGCAAAATAAGTAACTTTTCTGGTTGATTTTTTACACCTTGCGTCTGAAAAACCCAAATATCTTACGGAACCCTATTTTTTCCAAAATAAAATAAAGCCTATGTTACCCGTGGATAATGTAGCTCTCGAATAGTGAAAGAATTTTTGAAATCGGTCCAGTAGTTATTGAGCCTATTCATTACAAACAAACGAAAAAATATTACCTCTCTATAATATTAGTTTAGACGTAGAGAATCGATTATTTACAAACTGCTATGTAACTGCAGGTGGACCATATAATATGGCCGAGTGGCAAGCGCGTGGTGCTCCTGGCCGAGGGCCGGCTGGCCAACCTGTGCTGCTCAATATTTACAAACTGCTTTGTAACTGCAGGTGGACCATATAATATGGCCGAGTGGCAAGCGCGTGGTGCTCCTGGCCGAGGGCCGGCTGGCCAACCTGTGCTGCTCCTCGCTGCCGTCCTTCGTGGTGTCCGTGACGGCCGCCACGCAGGCGCTCGCCCTCATCGAGCTGTACAACGCGCCCCAGCATCGGTACAAGGTGCGTCTTTTAGGTTAGGCGGAGAATATGCAATAATACCACGTATAGAATGGACACTTCGACGTCCCGCCCGATTTCCCCGCCTCACCCGACCTCCTCCCCTCTTATTTATTTATTTATTTAAACGTAATGCACCTAGTACATAAAGCGGACTTAATGCCAAAGGGCATTCTCTATCAGTCAACCTTGAGGTAGTGGGATACTGATAGTATAATAATATATAATAATAAAGGCAACCCATTATACGTCCCACTGCTGGGCACGAGTCTCTCCCCTTTTTGGGGGGAGGCCTGGAGCTTACTCCACCACGCTGCTCCAATGCGGATTGGTGGAGGTGGGTGGGTTAGTGGCCAACCCACTGTCGGATGTTTTCCCATAAGGCCTCCGACAAGGTTTAACGACTGCTATCTATCGATAGCAGCCGGGACCGACGGCTTAACGTGCCCTCCGAAGCACGGAAACGCGCATTTGATTTGCCACTAGCTGTCACCCATCACACTACCCGACCGCGCCCGTAGTGCTTAACCGAGCAGATCGCTTACGATCTACACCAGCCGCTGGGCCATGCGCGCTTCGATATACTAATATACTGATAGTAGGGGTGCAATAATAAAAACTATATGGACAGTAAGAAATAGGCATTGTTTAGAAACAAAAACATTATAAATTGTATTTAACAATCAATAAAAAGATTCAAATATATTAGATATAATTATTATATTTACGTATCATAAATGGGCATATGCCGCATATATTATGAGCAACGTTTGGTATTTTCTACGTGCTACGCACACAGATGCACGTGTAGATACACGTCACTGATTGATGTCTGTATAATAGAGACCAAATTAAGCGTTTGTATGGAATTTTGGCGGAGTGTCCGCGGTGTGAGTTAGGTTGCCACTGCAGAATCATTCCGTTCCAGATATGCTGCGAACCTAATTTTTACGCATATTTATAATCTACTAGCTGACCCGGCAAACTTCGTATTGCCTCAGAATGAAATAATGTGTCAGAGGTTTGATAGATACGGACTATTTGTATGGGAAAATGAAATTGTGTTTTTTACTATTCCCCTTAAATTTCTTCATATTTCCTTACCTTTTAAACCTTCCCTAGACCTCCACGAACATTTCAAGACCAAGATAAGATAAATCCGTTCAGCCGTTCTCGAGTTTTAGCGAGACTAACGACAACAATTGATTTTTATATAGATCTAGAGAATATATCCACTAGGTTGCCTATCAAAAATTGGCCGCAAGTCATAGTGATCTCCATTATAGTTTTTCTAATTTGTGATTTGACATGTATATCAATTTTATTGTTGTTCTTTTCTATTTATTTTATTTGTATTTGACTTGTCATAAGCGGTGCTTGTCACCCTGAATAAATAAATAAATTTCTGATTCTGATTATAAAAAAAAATAAATATCGCGAACATACAAACAGACAGACGCGGCGGTGGACTGTTTTGTTTTTTTTATGTAATGAAGGTATGACTTTAATTGTTATTACGTACTACTTCACAGGCGGATGTATACCTACTACCAAAGAAAATGGACGAGTACGTCGCTAGTCTGCACCTGCCCACGTTCGACGCGCACCTCACCGAGCTATCGGACGAGCAGGCAAAGTACTTGGGCCTCAACAAGGTCGGGCCCTTCAAGCCTAACTACTATAGGTACTAGAGTTGCTGGAATCGCGGCGAAAAAGATTTTTAGTCGCACGACATTGCGATTTTTTGTCGCACGACAACGCGATTTTTATTCGCATGATCATCCGATTTTTAGTCGCATGACGATGCGATTTTTTAGTCGCAAGTGTTTCTGTGGTTGTTTTTAATGACCAGCTTCAGTTTGCGTTGAAAAAGCGATTGAGTCGCGTTTTATACGTCACAAAATCTGAATCAGTTTTAAAATAGTTTTTTTAGACAATTCAGATCACTCTAGCAGCATTAAAAAGTATTAAGATCTTCGAAAAAAAAACATAAAAAGCATTAAAACTGCTTTGATGTTACGGTTCACAATTAAGGTTCCTCTCCTAAAATCTCTTAGGTTTTTCATTCATGAATCTCATTATAAAAAAAAATCAGGGGTCTGAAAACTCTTACCTAACCTCATAACTCCTTCATAAACGTAAATGATAAAAAACAAAGCTTTTTTAATAACGGTACTAGCTGACCCGGCAAACTTCGTATTGCCTCAGAATAAAAATATGACATGTTTCAAAGGTTTGATAGATACGGACTATTTGTATGGGAAAATGAAATGGTGGTTTTTAACTATTTCCCTTCAATTTCTTCATATTTTCTTACCTTTTAAACATTCCCTGGACTTCCAAAAATCATTCAAAATCAATATTAGCCAAATCGGTCCACGCGTGATGCCGTGACCAAGGAAAACGGGTTGCATTTTTATATATAAAGATAATGACAACATGCAGTTTACATTTTTTTTTGTAATGCTAGTGGCAAACAAGAATGCAGTTCACATAAAAGTTTAGTGATGACTGCATCCTATAGACACCCACACAAAGACCAAGGTCAAAGTGCAGATGCGTTACCACTCCTGAGGCCTAAGGTGTTACGCCTCTGTGCCGGAAATTACAGGGCCGTACATTACCACCTGACCGGAACACGATCGTGCTGAACACAACCATTGAGCGGCAAGTATATTAGGTAATGCGGTGGTGCCTACGCCCGCGAGCTCCATCACTGGAGTTCTGCCACCAGTAAAACATGGAAGGTAAGTGAATACTGCAGCCTGACTTTGTCTGAGGGGTGGCAACGCACCTGCATTTAGACTTCTCGTTTTTCTACAGATGTCTATAGGTCACAAACTGTCAATTGGATTAGATAGAAATTAATAAAACTTAACGAAAATATAAAGAAAGATAGAAATAATTCTTTATAATAGTTATTATAAAATAGGGTTTGTTAGGAAAATAATTCGACAATGCGACTAAACATACACGAATTTGACAAGTAACTTAATTTCGGCATTAATTAAAATAGAAATCGCAAACACAAAAGCTGAAAAAATATCCCGCGATTTTGCGACTAAAAAATCGCAACTGTTTGCAAACATGTATAGGAACGAAGGTGATATCGCTGTAGTGCTTTTTAATTTATTTTGTTTGTGTTTTGTAAGTATCATTGAGGTGCTAAGGTAATTAGGTCGAGTGATTTTTGAATGATTAAAAAAAACAGTTTTTTACCAAAGATGTTAAAACAGTTCGATTGATAATACAAAAACCGTTGAAAAGGCCAAATTGTTCAATGTTGTTGTGTAAAAACCGAACAGTAAACCAAAAATCACTCAGTAGCATTACTTATCACCGGTAAGTCATAATTTTGTTATATTATTAACTCAAACATGATATCATATCGTCCGTTATTAAATATTATCCTGTCAAAACATTGAGTATTTCCAGCTAACTCATTTACACCGAATACGGCAGTCATCTCGATTTTGTAGTATTATCACGTCTTTATATACGTGTACAAGCTGATAATACGCCATTTTTGTGACGCGACATCAAAGACCAATCAGGTGCGTTTGCCTCGCGCCTAATTGGTGTATATTTTCGCGTCACAACAGACTCCACCCACTAACAATGGTTGAAGCAGATTTCATAGAAAAGCGTGTGTATTGTCAATCTAACTCTTTTTAATATCTTTGGATTGTGCTTTAATATATGCTATGTACTTAAAAATTGTCACAACATACAATACATAGTTCTACGTATAGTATCTATCAAGAAATATTGCACTTCGAGCTTAGGGAGGAGACTTCGGCTTATTTCGGGTCTATAGAACGTTTCTTTCGCACCTTGCCTATGTGACGTTTGTCGACCATTTTGATCAAGTTTTGACCAATACCGGACTATCAGTGCTTACGTAAGCAGTGTGCAGTAGAGATAACGCTCTACGAATTTGGAACTAGCCGGTTGTCTCTTTCGTAGGCTCGATGTGTTTTACTAAAAGTTGAGTACAGTACCCAACAAGACATAATGCACATCGACCACTCGAAGAGACGTCGGCTTATTTCGGATCTGTAGAGCGTTATCTCTTTCGCACCTTAACTATTTGACTTTTTTAAATTAATTTTATGGCATTGCTTGTTATTCATATTGCCAGTGCTAAGTAAAACGATATTTTGTATTCGTAATGAGCAACTTAAAAATCAGAGTCAGTCGGTCAATTTATCAGTCCGTCAGTCAGTCTGTCAGAGTCACAGTAATTCGAGTAAAGCGATGGCTATTTTATCAGAACATTTAATTTTACAATGAAGTTTTGGAGGCAACCCGGAAGAACGTGATTTCGCACTGTTATTCTATTTCACTATACACGAGCACTGTAATCCTATATCAAACAAAATGCCACCAACTTTATTTAATAATTATAATAATGGCAACCCATGATACGTTCCACTGCTGGTCACGAGTCTCTCCCCTTTTTGGGGGAGGCCTGGAGGTTACTCCACCACGCTGCTCTAATGCGGATTGAGTTAGTGGCCAACCCGCCAGTTTTCAAACCGCCCATAAGGCTTCCGACAAAGTTTAACGACTGCTTTCTATCGATAGCAACCGGGACCGACGGCTTAACGTGCCCTCCGAAGAACGGAAACGCGCATTTAATTTGCCACTAGCGGTCACCCATCACACTACCTGACCGCGCCCGTAGTGCTTAACCGAGTAGATCGCTTATGATCTACACCAGCCGCGGGGCCATGCGCGTGCAACTTTATTTAATATAACTAAAAAATACACCAAGAAAATGAATTAAAATAAGAGCACCACACGCATCTTTTAAGGTTCCCGCCAAAACGCCTATTTGACGTTTGTCGACCATTTTGATCAAGTTTTGGCCAATACCAGACTACGGATGCTTACGTAGGCAGTGTGCAGCAGAGATAACGCTCTATAAAGCCGAAACTAGCCGATTCTCTCTTTCATAGGCTCGATGTGCATTATTTCTTGATGAGCACTGTACTGTGCGTTGGAACTCCCATTTACGTCTAATGAGTGTATGTACAATAAGTAGAAAAAAATGTAACAAAATTAAATCAATTCAAGTGTATCAATATAAGTGTATGAAGTGAATTATATAAAAAAAATAATGGATGAAATACATTTCTGCCCTATTGGGAAACATTCTCGACTCTTGATATACCATGGAAAGTATAATTGGAAATAGAAAAAAACCTTCATTCGAGGATCAAACCCGGGACAAGCATTAAATGAATCTTGAAAATTAATTTTTAAGAGTATTATAAAATCCTATTCAGTTTTTTTAAGTGATGACTGCACCCTAAAGACACCCACACAAAGACCAATGTCAAAATGCAGATGCGTTACCACTCCTGAGGCCTAAGGTGTTATGCCTCTGGGCCGGAAATTACAGTTGTTTATGATTTCGATCACGTGCCATGTATATTTATTATTAAACTATTTGTGGGCTCCTTTCCTACATTAACTGCTTTTGTAACATTCGTTAATGTAAAATTTCCAGTAGATTATGTGCTATTTTAACGTTTTATTTTTTGTAGTAAACATTTTTATGTATTACCTACATTGCCTAGTATAAAAATTATTTTTCAATCTACGAATAATAAAGTAAAGAAGTGTGATTAAGCCACACCTCGGACACTCGGCTAAAATTCCATAAAACCACTTATACTGGTTGCCAATAACACAGACATCAATCAGTGACGTGTTTTTACACGCGCACACAGAAATGCACCTAGGGTTATGGTCTAAAACAGTGATTCCCAAAGTCCATATAGACCCCCTGGGGTCCATGGGAGACTCGATGGGGTCTACGTATATGGGTAAATAAAAATGGGATATATGGGAAAGTGATATAAATGTTAGCAAGGGGGTCCACCGAAACCAGAAAAAAATTGAAAGGAGTCTTCAAGAAAAATAGTTTGGGAACCTCTGATCTAAAACAATCGTGAAATAAGTCGTCGCACTGACTACGTGACGAAATTAACTAAAAATAGACCGCTCGCCCGCTCGCAACCTCACTGTTGAAGTTTATTCAACTGCCTCTCGAGAGGGTGGGATGGGTGAGGCGGGGAAATCGAAGGGCGGGACGTCGAGGTGTCCATTCTATACGTAGTATTATTACATATTCTCTGACTAAGCCACAAAATGGTTCCATGTAGAGAGACACTCTGCCTCAGTAGCCTAGTGGTAGCAGGCCACTACTACTACGCTTGAGGTCCTGGGATCGATTCCCGGGTCAGGGACTATCAGATATAACGGTTTGGAGTCCTTTATCTCTGGTTCTATTGGGATTTTTCCATTTTCTGGATTCCCATTACCTCGGAGTTTGGTAATGTGCCCGGAGATGTCAACAGGCTCGCCACCTGTTACATGGGCCAAAAACGTAACCGGCGAATCGTGGGTTTTTGCATGTATGCTTGAATGCATGCATTTGCCTCTGCCCACCCCTTCCTCTTCTTCCTCTCTTCCTCTCTCTTCCTCTCACTCCTCTCCTTCCGCAAAAAAAAATACAGACTGTTTTGCATCGGTAATAAACGCTATGGCTACTCCCCTCCGGTCCGCCGCGACCGGTGGCCCGTGTTGCTCTATGTATGAGAATGACATTTCTATACCTTATTATTCGTAGTTTTCAATTAATGTATTTTAGTTTAGCTTTAAATAAATTGTTATTTCGTTAATTTTGTGATATCATATTTATTTATTGAATTCCAAATAATTCGTGTAGTCAATGAAAAAATGTATTTATTTGAATTAAAAAAAAAAGTACATTCGAATGGAATCATGCTAAGACGGTTTGTTTTAAGCGATTTACAGTGAAATGATGCAGATAAACGAATTATTTGAAATTAAGTACCCATGTGCTTAATTTTGTTTAGATTATATTCCCATTTACTTATCAAAGTGAAAAAAAAAAATTTTTTTTGTATATAATGGAAGTGGCAAACATGCATGCAGTTCACATTGATGTTAAGTGATGACTGCAGCTTAAAGACTTACACAAAGACCAAGGTCAAAATGCAAATGCGTTACCACTCCTGAGGACTAAGGTGTTATGCCTCTGTGCCGGAAATTACAGGGCCGTACATTGACACCTGCCTGTAACACTATAGTGCTGAACACTACCATTTAGCATCAAGTATATGAGGTAATGCGGTGATGCCTACGCCCGCGAGCTCCGTCACTGGAGCTCTATTACCAGTTTTATATTCCCATTGACTTATTAAAGTGAAATTTAATTAGAGTTTTTGTATACCTACGTAAATAACGAAGGTTGCAAAAAAGCATTTTATTATATTTTTTGCTTAAGTATTTATTTCCTATTTTTTTAGCAAAGTTTTTACCATAAATCATTCCAGAGAACCTGAATTTTAAATCATGAAATAGTAACTGCATAAAAAAAAATTCTTTGTTTCAAAATGCATTCCAGAATTCATATTTTATAAGCTCGTAGACGCTTAAAACAAATTGTAACTTAATATTTATAATATCAGTATTCTGTAATTTGAAATTGATGTAAGTAAAATATTTTTTGTTTTATTTCTTAAATTATTACATTTTCTATATAATTAAGTTTTAAAGGTTATATTGACTAATAAATTATATTATCGTTTATTTTTATAAAAGAAATATACTGATTTTATTTTCAATTATAGGACGTGTCTTATAAACACTGAATCTGTATTATTATTTAAGTATTTTTTATTTAAGAAATATCTACTTATCAAGGAGGTGAAAAAACTCTCAGATGCAATGCTAAAAGAATGTTTATAGTCTGTTTAACAAAATAATGAGAAAATGTTCAAAAGAACACCATTTTCGTTTTCAAAATTTGTCATAATTTAAATGATTTTAATTGTTTTTTACTGTGTCAGTTCTCAAACGTTATGACAGTAATAATATGAACAAATTAATAAAAACAATAAAATGCTTAAAACTTGCAACATATTTTAATAATAGTCGATTTAATTCACAGCTGTACATTTCATCTAACTAGTAATCGGATAGATAACAATGTGGTAGTACCCATGCACCGAGCTCTACCAATGAAGCTCTACCATCAGCATTTTATTTTATCAATAACAAAAATGTGTTCATATTGTTTGTCCATTACGATATTATTCGTGTAGTGTAATGCACCTATTGCTAATAAGGTTAAGATGTACTAAAATTTGACTTTGGGCAGGAATCGAACCTGCGACCTCAGGACCTGCGCTGGACTGGTTATCCTGAGGTCGCAGGTTCGATTCCTGCCCGAAGTCACATTTTCCTTTCCGTTTTTTCTTTAATTTCTAAGGTTAAGATGGTTTAGCAGTTTATAGCATTTATCTGTACCAATGAGGGATATCATTTTGGTGATTTATGTATGAGTTTGCAGATTTCTTCTATACAGTACGTGAAAAACTGAAATGCTACCGAGTGAAGTTGACTGCGTAAACTTTGCGCCAGTCTTTTACATTGCGATGATCACACAGTTTTTTTTTAATGTAATTAAGGTGGAAAACAATTCACATTGATGTTAAGTGATGACTGCAGCCTATAGACACCCACACAAAGACCAGAGGTCGAAATGCAGATGCGTTGCCACCCCCTGAGGCCTAAGGTGTTATACCTCTGTGCCGGAAATTACAGGGCCATATATTGCCATCTAACCGGAACACGATAGTGCTGAACACTACTATTTGGCGGCAGATAAAATACGTAATGCGGTACCTACCTACCTATCTTTCTACCACCAGTAGAAAGATGAGATTGACAGCTAGTTTCAATGTTGGCTAGATGAAAGCGAACTATTGCAACATTATTTCCCTCGCCTTTCTATTCCTTTCTATAGGATATACCTTTCTAAACTTTAAAATCGCCTTCTTCGTAGCGACTTTAAGTTTTGCGTGTACTGTGCAGTTTGACAATTGGTTATTATGTGTTTCTTGACTACTTGATAATTTTCATTCCCTTCGAAGATTTCGTGATTCTTTAAAATATGCCTTGTTTTTTTTATTGAAGTCAAAACGGGAGATTAGATTATTGTCCAAACAAAGCATTTGAGGAGTCAGGCAACTATTTACGAGCTGGGTATCTTGGTATATACCCCTATACCCAGGTATACCCAGGTTCTGAGTCTTTGGGAATAACAGCATATGAACATAAGATATAAGACACTGGAACAACTTTCGTCTCATTTATTAAATATGTACATATTTTCTATCCTATCCATCCTCTACGATTGTTGTTTCATTTTCACAATAAGTTTTTTTTTTGTTGATAATTTTAATTTTGAATACTATGTGAAAAAACAGCGCAATTACCCTGCTTTAACTGTCTGGGACAACACGTTTATACCTACAAAAACTCTAAAAGGGTGACTTATGTCATTAAAAGTGAATCATAAAATCAATTGGTAAAAACACCCGTACCTGATATTACACCCACAAACTCAAATTTTGCAATCGCTCGCTAAGCCACGGATATAATAAATATAGGATTTAATTTTAAAGCGCCTTGTGTTACCATTATGTATGATTTGCTAAGTATGTAAAAATTGCCTAAACCGAATGTAAGTAGTTAAGGGAGACTGTTGCCATGTTTTAATAAATATAGTTAGAAAAATTAATTGTTGTTTCATTCTTTAAGCATCCATGATTTTTTTTTTTTTTTTTTTATGTCGGGCTTTGTGTAGGCAGCCTGTCTCGAGACGGCACTAGTCTACTTCACCGGGCAATCGGCGAGCGCAGAAGGCGCTTCAGCCTAAACCATCCATGAAGGGTGATCCTAAATGTATGGAGTTTGGCCCTGCACCTTGTACGCTATATTGAGAGAAGAAGCTTAAAATGCTAAATAATTTTCAGCTATTCAAATATATTTTTTTTTATTTTATTTAATAGTGGCAAACAAGCCTGGAGTTCACATTGATGTTAAGTGATGACTGCAGCCTATGGATACCCACACAAATACCAAGGTCAAAATGCAGATGCGTTACCACTCCTGAAGCCTAAGGTGTTATGCCTGTGTGTCGGAAATTACAGAGACGTACATTACCATCTGACCGGAACATGATAGTGCTGAACACTACCATTTAGCGGCAAGTATATTAGGTAATGCGGTGTTGCCTACGCCCGCGAGCTCCGTCACTGGAATACCTTTAATTTTTGTAAGTATATTTCAGAAACAAGGATGTCATAGTAGCAATATGGTTACATATTGTTGTCATACAAAAATTACATAAAATAAATATTTCCGAGAAAAGAACACCGATTCAAATTATTTTTTGAGTATTTTTCCATAATTGTCCACTACTATTACGCTGGAGGTCCTGGGTTCGATTCCCGGGTCGGGGACTATCAGAGATAACGGTTTAAAATCCTTTATCTCTGCTTCTATTGGGATTTTTCCATTTTCTGGAAGTTTCCCAGTACCCCGGAGTTTGGTAATGTGCCCGGAGATGGCAACAGGTTCGCCACCTGTTACATGGGCCAAAACGTAACCGGCGAGTCGTGGGTGTTTGCATGTATGATTGAATGCATACATTTACCTCTGCCTACCCCTTCGGGGATTACAGGCGTGAAGTTACGTTTTCCATAATTCTACACATTTTCCTCTATCTTTTGATACAATACAAGGCGCGGGCCCGACATGGTATTGTCCTTTCGCACCCGTATTGGTCATAACTAGGGTTACCACCTCTAAGCTCTCTAAATCCGGGAGAAAAAAAAACATTGAATATAATAACTTTTTATTTTATTTTGAATTAATAACAAATTAGAAATTATTGCATTTAATCAAAATACGACACAAGTGCATGGATTGCTGTTAGATATAGACTAATAGGCGAACGAATGAAACTTATGACAAACAAATGAGGAACGAAAATGAGTGAGACAAAGACGACGCAATCTCTCACGCACGTGGCTCAGAAAGAGACAATAAAATGAAGTAGGTACCTACACGCACGCAAATCACTTATACGAAACTAGCTAGCTACCCACTGGCGAGTAGTGGCATCAGTGGCGAGAAGGCTGCAAGAATGGTGCCGAGAATTACGCCGCTCTTAGCCGTTTCGACATCGCGTGTCATTTCACTTTTGAACAACTTGTTATTCCGGGAGAATTTAGTATATTTTAAATTTCCTCCGGGAGTCGGGAGATTTTCATTTTCAGAGCTCGAATCCGGGAGACTCGCGGAATTCCGGGAGAGGTGGCAACCCTACTCATAACCTATCTTTAGGATAAGCAAGACTCTAAACCGGCTTGAAAAATACCGGTTAGTGAATGTTGATAACAGTTTCGCGAACAGTTGCGTGCAAGACGAAAATCATAATCATTTCGTTCTAATAAATAAAATCGAAGCGAAGTGCGGTTTATTGCGTGTCATTTTAACCTCGGTCTTCGTGTAGATGTGTATATGCTGCAATCATCACTAAACATCAATGTGAACTGCATGCTGGTTTGACACTTCCATCACATAAAAAAACTAAAGTAACGTCACTTCACGCCTGTCATCCCCGAAGGGGTAGGCAGAGATAAATGCATGCATTCAAGCATACATGCAAACACCCACGACTCGCCGGTTACGTTTTGGCCCATGTAACAGGTGGCGAACCTGTTGCCATCTACGGGCACTAGACTCAGCCCCACACTAGGTATTTGTGTCGTGGGTGCCGTTTTACACACACACAACACATACACAAAAACCCAGACTAGAAACAAATATCTGTAGGCCATACAAATATTTGTCCCGGTGGGGGGATTGAAATCGCGACCCTTCGATTCAAACGGTCGTCTCGCACCGCTGTAATCATATGCGATCATATAATAAAGTCCGCCTATTTTCTCTGTCTGTATGTATACCCTAATCTTGAAAAGTTGTGAACGGTTTTTGTTTTGAAATGTTGGAAAGAGGGCTTACTAAGGAAAGCTTATATCTATAACTAGCTGACCCGGAAAACTTCGTATTGCCTCAGAATAAAAATATGACATGTGTCAAAGATTTGATAGATACGGACTATTTGTATGGGAAAATGAAATGGTGGTTTTTAACTATTTCCCTTCAATTTCTTCATATTTTCTTACCTTTTAAACATTCCCTGGACTTCCAAAAATCATTCAAAATCAATATTAGCTAAATCGGTCCATCCATTTACGCGTGATGCCGTGACCAAGGAAAACGGGTTGCATTTATATATATATAGATTTATCAATATCGTACTTATATTTACCGAGATATCACGGTTTTTGTCAAAGAAGTCTGGTGCGTCCCCAAAATGTAATTAACACTACGTGTGAAGCCGGGGCGGGTCGCTAGTTTAAATAAAAAACATTTCAAAAACTGTACATAATTGTTTTATTTTCAAAAATATACGTTTAACGTAGTACACCTTGGCATATTACGAGTTTGGTTTTATATAAAATAATATATTTCAATAATAATAAATATAAGTAAGTAGGCACTTAAGTACTTAACTTAGGTATCTAGCTCAAATTTGTGGATAAAAATACAAATTGATTTATCGTTAATATATTTTTTACACAAATACACTCTTAAAATTATATGTTTACATTTTACAATAATAATATTGTTTTTATATTATTTCGCATTAACACATGCTTGTGAAGTATATTTTATTTTAAAGAAAAATGGAAAGAAAAATACTATACTGCTACCATAAAGCAAGGCAATAAATTTGAAGGAAAGATTTGACAAATCGGGCAGGACTTCAGTAGCTCAATTGGAAGAGCGGCTGGACTAGATTCCCAGTAGGCCGCGAGTTCGAGTCTCGCCTGAAGTCAAATTTTTCTTTCGATTTTTTTTTAAAATAAAAAATACTAATATTTTCACTTACAAATGCAGCTGTAATATAAAAAATAAATATCTTTTTACCATAGATTTATTACCTACAGACTTTTTACACAGAATGTCCCCTTCAAGGTCATATTAAAATTTGAAAAAAAAAATCAATTACATTTGCTTAAGTATTAAAATATATTTTGATTTTAAAATATTAAGTCTGTCCGTCTGCGTATGAAAAGTGATCATGAAAAAAGCGAAAAAACGTAAAAAACTGTGTGGGGTTCATCATTATAATTATTTTTTTAAGAAAAAAAAAGTGATCACTCTGTATTATCTCATTTTACTGTAGTCTGTAGTCTTTTCATATCTTATAGTAGATTTTATACTTAGGTTATACAGGGTGTAAGGAGACCGCTTCCGAAGCCCAAACATGGGTGTTATGACACCAAAATGTAAATCGATGGTGATAACCATTAGCTTTAATCTCGTTATTTTAAAGAGTAACACCCCTTATTCAAAAACGTATTTTAGCTAAAGTGTTGCTAATCTCTCCTTTGTCTTTTTCTATCCTGCATATTTGACAATGCAACTGCCAAAGACAAAGCATTCTATAGCTAAAACGTATCTAATGTACGTTTATGAATAAGGGGGTATGTATGTAGTACTTATACAAAAATAAAAAAAAGTTATTTTTTACATAGGTTTTTAAAACGTAACTTCACGCCTGTAATCCCCGAAGGGGTAGGCAGAGGTAAATGCATGCATTCAAGCATACATGCAAACACCCACAACTCGCCTTTTCGGAAGCGTTCATTAGACACCCTGTATAAATATAACCTAATTCAGTAAATTAACTACATTATTTTGGACTCTTTTATTTATTTGATCCACATTATCAGTTAGGTGCCAACTATCGAGGAAGTTTCCGGTCATCCAAGGCATTGCAAATTATGCTTTATATTCATACTAATAAGAAAGAAGAAAAAAAAGAAAGAAAATATTTTTATTCACTTGATACACACATATATAACACCGAAAAAAAAAACAATGAAACAAATAGAAAAAAAAAACACATTAAGAATGGCTGTGTGAGATCAAGTGAAAGGCACTCATCTCAGCACTAAGGCACTGATTTGGCCGATAGCACGTATAGATTGATGAAATCTATGTATAACTTTCATAAGTAAAGCTACAACTCCAAACTGCACAACCAGTCATGCTACTGATGACATATATCATGTACTGATGGAATGCGTCCAGAATTCTGACAAACGACGAAAAAAAGTGGATCTTTGTTTTTTTTTTTTTTTTTTTGTTATTATTGCATCGCTATTACGCATATTGCCAGTGTCAAGTAAAACGATATTTCATATTTATTTAAGCAGCGTATAAGTTAGTATAATATAGTCATCAAGTATAGTATGTAAGTATCAAGTATATAAGTTATCAAGTATAATATGTCAGTCAAGTGAGTTACAATCAAGAATCAAGTTATTCGAGTAAAGCGATGGCTACTTTACCAGAACATTTACAATGAAGTTTTGGAGGCAACCTGAAAGGTCGTGTTTTCGCACTGTTATTCTTTTTCACTATACACGGGCACTGTAATAAACCTATATCAAACAAAATGCCACCAATTTTATTCAATATAACTTAAAAATACACCAAGAAAATGAAATAAAATAAGAGCACCATACGCCTCTTTCAAGGTTCCCGCCAAAACCTTAAAGTGGATCTTAGTGTTAATTTGATTGGCCATTGTAACAGTATACTAGCTGAACCACTTTCTGATGATGCAAAAAAAATTGGGGAAACTAGTTTTTAGAAATTAAAATTATTATAAAACTACATTTATTAATTAATTATAAGAGAAACATATTACATATAGCGACAAAGCCCTTTTTTATGAATAAAAAAAAAAACTTTCAAAAGGATTATCTTATTTTAAATATTTCTCATGTGACGTGAAATGTAATTGCCTAAAAATATCTATCTCCTTTTCATTGACTGTCAGCAACATTGTTGGCTTCGATTACCTGTAAAAATATAAATAAATAAAGTTTTTTCGTGTAGGTATATTAACGACAAAAAAAACGATACTTTGCTTTTCATCGTGTCGTAAAAATATCAAATAACCACAAGCTAATTGTACATCCGGCTCGAAGGACCATAAAAGTATACAGGGTGAAATTTTTGAGGGATTTTTCCCGCGGCAGAACGATTTATCTTCAGTATGTATGTATCTTCACGCCAGATCCTCAACGGGATAGGCAGAGAGTGTGGAGCGCCAGATAATCCGGTAGTGTAGGCTTGTATGCCACCTGCATTGCATAAAAAAACTTACTCGTTTAGTCTTCTTCCCGTACGCCGACCAGAAGGTGACCTTGACCTCTGTAGGTTTGCCAGTCCTCGCGTCAAACACTCGGCAACTGTCGAAGGGCGGGCAGTACAGGTGGAGGGAGACGGCCCCGTCGACATACGACGGGTTCTCCATTCTATGGAGGCCTAGGGCATCTGAAACAGCGATGTTATGGATGACTAGCTGTGCCCGCGACTTCGCCCGCGTGAAAATGTATGATTATTCAGTATCTACCCGGACAAAGTCGTGGGCACAGCTAGTATAAAAGTAGCCTAAGTTACTCCTTATTACATCAGCTATCTGCCAGTGAAAGTCTCGTCAAAATTGATCCAGCCGTTCCCAAGATTAGCCCCGCCAAACAGACAGACAGACAGACAAAAATTGTAAAAAATGTTGTTTTGGCACAGCGACAACAGAACCACTAGACACCCTATGTCATCGTTTCTATTAAGAAACATTTCAGTCAAAGCGATGAGGTATGAAGGGCCGGGGAGCGGCAAAAGAGAGCGTCGTGATTGGTCGATTCAAGGTTGCAACAGGTCATAAATTATAACTAGTGATGGGAAAGTTTTCGTTTTGATTGCAAGAGGAGTAAGTTTTAATTTTATCATGGTCATTTCAATTTCAACTCTTTTCATGTACATACCTATAACGTTTAGTTGAGAAAATGTAAAACAATAATTTGACATATTTTAATATAAATGCATGTCAAAATAAATACACAAAATAATTTTTGCTTTTGTATATTTCTTTATGCAATTGTATATTATATTTTTTTAATGTTTTGTTAAATACATTCATAAAGACTTTATTATCATTATAAGTAATAATCAATGATAGAGCTCGAAGGTCTTGTACTTTGACAGAGGGGAATGCCTGCATATGGCTACTCCCCTGCAATCCGTCGCGGCCGGTGGCTCGTGTTGCTCTATGCTGTTTATTTTGCACCAGTTGTTTATTTTTGTCGGACAAATCATGGGACGAAGTCATGAAGGCCTAATCATGAAATGATTGCAGAACAATTTATCTGTTGATTCCTATTCATTTACCAATAATCTAGACCAGTGGTTCTCAAACTTTTTAAATGACGGAACCCTTTTGGTAATCAAAATACTTGATAAAACCCTACAATAAAACAATTCTTTTTATAAGTTTATTTTTTATTAATCAGCATAATAAAAGTACAATGTAACAGTTACTAATTATTATTTACTTCACCACTTGGCAAGGACAATAATAGAAAACATTAAAAAAGAAAAAAATGTAACTAGTGGGCGGTATGAAACTGTTTTTTATTTTTCATCAATTGGTTGATATCAGGTTTGATGAAAGAAAGTTGGAGTCTCATATCAGCTTCGGCGTCCAGTCTATTGCGATATTTTGTTTTCGTGGCTGCGTAGGTAGAGAATCCTGTTTCGCACAAATATGTAGTTGGGAACGGGAGAAGAATATCCAGAGCCATTTGGCCAAGCATTGCATATTCATCTTGGATTCTGCACCAAAACTCATTGAGAGGCGTCGTTTTGAACAGTGACTCCATACTTGTGTCTGATGACATTTCTAAAAGAGATTCATATATATAACATGTCAAACGAGATGTTTGACATGTTTTCAGGCTTTTCCAAGTTGGGTAAAAAAGGATTATGAATCCATGAATTCACTTTAATTTTTGTATTATGTTCTTCGGGAAAATACTTTTCAAAAGATGTGCGCATCGAACTGAGATATTGGACCAATTCTTCAAACACATCATCTTCAAACATTTCTGAGTCGTTTTCGCTAACAAACTCACTGACGTAATATAAAGCTTTCTATTTCTTTCTTACCAATGCAAATGATCCAAAAATCTAATTTTCTTTTAAAAGCAGTTATTTTATTATAGGCCTGAAACACTGTTGTCTGTTTACCTTGCAACGATAAATTCAATTCGTTAAGTTTTTGAAAGATATCCGCCATGAAAGACAATCGGAACAACCTAGTCTTATTATACAAACGGTCCTTCAAATTAAAAGAAGTATCTGCTGAAAGAAACATTTGTAACTCGGCTCTAAGTTCAAATAGCCTTGTTAAAGTTTTACCCCGAGACAGCCATCGCACTTCTGTATGGAGCAGCAGTGTTTTATGTTTGCTGCCATAATCCTCACACAATAATGAGAACAATCGGGCTTGTAGTGGTCGTGATTTGATAAAATTCATTATTTTTATTGCTTCATCCATAACTAATTTTAGATTTGACGGCATTTGCTTCATCGCAAGTGCTTGTCTATGCAGAATATAATGACTGGAACTACAATTAGGCGCTTTATTTTTCATTCGTGACACTGCTCCTGCTGTTTTACCTGTCATCGCCTTGGCCCAATTTGTACAAATGTCAATGCAATTGTTACACCTGAGATTATTTTCTTCAAAAAATATATTTATTTTATAAAAAAATTCTTCCCCGGTAGTGTTTGTAAACAGCGATGTTAAAAAATTGATGGGTCATTTGAACCACCAGGTGACCTATCTAGAGCGATATAAGAGCATAAAATAATAAGATTCAGCACTATGCCGTCACTTGTAAGCTGTCCAACTGAGTGCAGGTGAGAATTCAAAAGTACAGGTAGACTCAGTACATTTTGGTCACATATTTTTGTACGGCATTCTTACCAACGATAGACCCATTAAAAATAATAAGAAAACGCACAGTGCCGTACAAAAATGGTGCGCCACGAAGTCGGAATTTTTTTTAATTTTCTGACAATTACCGGGGTAAATTTGGTCATTTGATTTTGTACGGCATCTGTGTCATACTATTTCAATAATGCTTTCAATTCATTATTCCGCAACGCCGTACAAAAATCATGCGACAAGGGGAAGAAATCGAGAGTTGCAACCCCCTCTCTTTCCGTAGTCCAGGGGGTGATTTGACACAACATGAAATAAACTTATTTTGAAATTATTTTATGCATAGATAATATTTTTTCATGTGCCGTACATTTTCGTTGGTTCAAAGGGGAAAAAAAACCGAAAAAGAAAAAATCAAAAAGAAAAATTCCATATAACGAAATGTAAGGTGAATTTTTCTTTATATTTTGATAATAAAATATGTGAGGGTAGTTTGTTAACTTTGGTGTTACCATACGGATTTGTATGGTGTTGTGTAATCCCTGATTAAAAAAATGAATTAAGAAAGTATTCGAAATAAATACGCCGAAAAGTAGTAATTAAGCTTTCAAAAAGACAGCTATGAAATTGGAAGCAACGTCGTTTCCCCCTTGTTTCCGGGAGTTGGAGCAGCAGCTGAAAAGAAGTATCTACATAGCACAGATTTGGTGTAATGCCTACAAACAAGTACCGTCGACCTTGTTTCCAATAAATTATGGGTGGGTTCTCAATGACGGACGGTACGATTTCGATTGGTTTCACGGCGAGGAATGCCCCCAAAAAGTCTGTGACATAACGGAACCGGATGCGGAATCAGGCGAAGATGACAACGTAATTGGTAAATAAATAAATAAATAAATCTTTCATTTGTACGTAAGACTTAGATTTTCATAAAGATATATTTATGTTTCAGAAAATAATAGAGAAGATAATTCGGACGTCGATGAAGACGTTGATTCCGATATCAACTCAGCAACTGACTCCGATAATGATTAATTGAAAGAGAACCCGTATTTTGTATTTTTATCATTAAATTTATCGAATTTTTCGAAAAAAAGTGATTGTTTTATTTATTCACATCATTACAATGAAACAAATCAATTATATGTATGTATCAATAATGTTTGAAGTATATATTAAACCAAAAAGTATATAAAACTGTTGATACTGGGATTGACAGTTTCAATTCTTGGACATAATATACACACCGTTTCAGTTTAGTTAGACGTCATAGTGATTTTATCATATTATCAATTGTCCTCTTCAAAAATATGTTAATACCGTACTGTATCAGATGGCCATAAAGTACCCTCAAAATTGAAGCGTTGATTTCATCAGCCTAAAAGATATGGTTTGCACAAAAATGTACGGCATCATTTCTTCCTAATTCATCTATGTTAATACTATTTAAAACAAGAAATAAAATGTATAAAACTATTATATTTCATTAATCAATGATATTTAAATTATTACAATAATTTGCAAAATTTCAGTTTTTGCATTTCTCTATAATTTTTTTTAGAACGGTTTCTTTTGAACGGCAATACTATATAACAATTGTATTTTATAATATCATGTTAAAAAAAAAGTTCCCGTACAGGTTCAAATGATTTTACAGCTTTATAAATCAAAAATACGATGAAATTAAGATAATTATTGATATACATTCAAGGGAACAATCATTTTTTGACGGCATTACTTTTAATAGTACTTTTGAGTGCTACATAATGTTTTGGAACCGATGCCGTACTTTTTCAAATCACCCCCTGGACTACGGACAGAAAGGGGGTTGCAACTCTCGATTTTTTCCCCTTGTCGCATGATTTTTGTACGGCGTTGCGGAATAATGAATTGAAAGCATTATTGAAATAGTATGACACAGATGCCGTACAAAATCAAATGACCAAATTTACCCCGGTAATTGTCGGAAAATAAAAAAAAAATCCGACTTCGTGGCGCACCATATTTGTACGGCACTGTGCGCTTTCTTATTATTTTTAATGGGTCTATCGTTGGTAAGAATGCCGTACGAAAATATGTGACCAAAATGTACTGAGTCTACCTGTACTTTTGAATTCTCACCTGCACTCAGTTGGACAGCTTACAAGTGACGGCATAGTGCTGAATCTTATTATTTTATGCTCTTATATCGCTCTAGATAGGTCACCTGGTGGTTCAAATGACCCATCAATTTTTTAACATGGGCTTGTAGTCTATGTATTTTGTAGACGTGTAACTAGTTCTTGTTTGACGTAGCTTGCCAGATCATTCACGTGGGGGAGGGTACGCGCATTCCACAGACCGGCAAACTTAGAGCGAACGGGTTGTACAAGTATAAAATTGTTGATACCAAACTTATGAGATATTGTACCAGCTATTGTAATACATGTTGTTATGTACAAATACAAATAAATAACGTTCATAGCGTTTTGTGCGGCCGCGGAGCGACCAGAGAGAGGTGTTTTGATTTTTTTTTTCTAAATTCTTGCGGAACCCCGACTGAGGTATCACGGAACCCTAGGGTTCCGCGGAACACACTTAGAGTATAGCTGATCTAGACGACATAGTTGTTAGCCACATACAAAAAAAAAAAAGAAAATATAAAGTACCCACCATTTATATAACAGACATCATTAACTTCTAATCTTGTTCGACTGATCTCTTGCATACTCTGTGCGTCGTAACCGTCGTTCAAGTCAGTGTCATCGTTCCCGCCATTACATCTGTCACTGTCACCGTTCGCGCCGTTGCACCTGTCACTGTGACAGCTGCCATTTTCACCCGCCGCCATCTTGTCCTCGCTTTCGGAGCAGCAGCGTCTGGTGGGCTTGTTGTTTAGCTTCCTCATTACTTCTGGCTCAATGTTAGATGGCCAGTCAAATCTGTAATGTTTTATAAATAAATGTTAATTTAACTAAGTGTTTGGTTCAAAACAATTGACATACCCCCTAATTCATAAACGTATTTTAGCTAAAGTGTTGCTAATCTCTCCTTTGTCTTTTTCTATCCTGCACATTTGACAATGCAACTGACAGAGACAAAGCATTCTATAGCTAAAACGTATCTCATCATATCATCATATCAGCCATAGGACGTCCACTGCTGAACATAGGCCTCCCCCAATAACCTCCATGCCGACCGATCGGAAGCGACGTGCACCCAGCGGGTACCTGCAGCCTTCACTAGGTCGTCGGTCCATCTTGCAGGTGGACGTCCTACGCTGCGTTTGCCGATACGTGGTCTCCACTCGGGAACCATTCTGCCTCAGCGGCTATCCGAGCTATGTGCCCTGCCCATTGCCACTTCAGCTTGGAAATCTGCTTGGCTATGTCAGCGACTTTCGTTCGCCTACGGATCTCCTCATTTCTGATTCGATCCAATAGGGAAACGCCGAGCATAGCCCTTTCCATTGACCGCTGAGTGACATGGAGCTTTCGTACGAGACCCATAGTGAGAGACCACGTCTCGGCACCGTAGGTCATCACCGGTAAAACGCACTGATTAAAGACTTTCGTCTTCAAGGACTGCGGGATGTTTGACGAGAAAACGCTCCTTAATTTCCCGAACGCTGCCCAGCTGAGTTGGATTCGGCGAATGACCTCTTTCTCGAAGTTCGACCTGCCTAGTTGTATGGTTTGTCCTAAATAGACATATTCGTCGACAACTTCGAGGATCGAGTTCCCAACGGACACTGGAGTGTGCGATACAAGGTTATTGAACATGACCTTGGTCTTATCCATGTTCATTTTAAGGCCCACTCTTTGGGAGACTCGATTGAGGTCTTCGAGCATTGTGCTGAGATCTTCCAGCGACTCTGCCATGACTATAATATCGTCGGCAAACCAAAGGTGAGTGATGTATTCGCCGTTGATATTGATGCCTAGTCCTTGCCATTCCAGGAGCTTGAAGGCGTCTTCCATTGCATTGGTGAAGAGCAGAGGTGAAATGACATCCCCCTGTCTTACTCCCCTCTGCAAAGGAATCGCCCTCGTGCATTGGTTCTGTACTCGGTCTGACATGGTGGCGTTTTTAAACAAACACTTCAACACTTCGGTATACCGATAGTCAATGTGGCAACGCGGTAAAGACTGTAGCACAGCTCATGTTTCAGCCGAATCAAAGGCTTTCTCATAGTCCACGAACGTTAAGCATAATAGCCGGTTATACTCCTCGGACTTCTGTATAACCTGGTCTTACTGGTCCTGGTCTACTTCTGTATAATATGGTCTATGGTACTATAGCCTTTTCGGAAACCGGCTTGTTCGAGAGGCTGGAAGTCATCAAACCTGCGAGCGAGACGGTTCGTGATCACCCTCGAAAACAGCTTGTAGACATGGCTCAGAAGCGAGATGGGTCTATAATTCTTCAATAGGGCTTAATCACCTTTTTTTAAGAAAAGCACCTCCACGCCTCGATTCCATGCTTCTGGCGTAGCACCTTCGAATAGGACGGAATTAAAGAGCTTCTGAAGGACTTTCAGTAACGGTGATCCACCCGCTTGCAGAAGCTCTGTCGTGATTCCGTAAAACGTATCTAATGTACGTTTATGAATTATATAAACATCATTATATTATATAAACCTATGTCGTAGATGCCGTTGTACACATACAATACGTACACAAACACCCAGACCCGAAACAAATATCTGTAGGCCATTCCAATGTTTGTGCCGGTGCGGGTTTCGCACTGGACTGCCTGAACTGGATGGTGGAAAATAAAAATTTCCTTTTTTTCCCTCCTACTTACCTAACTTCCTCCAAACTACCGCTCAGCAGCTTCATGAAGCAGTGAGAGTCAGCGTGGTCGTGGATGGCGGACGCGTGTCCAGGTCCCCAGCATAGGATCATGATGTTGAAGGCTCCGTTGCCGGCATCCACCAGGTTTCTTGTGTATCTGTGAATTTGTTCAAAATTAAATTGATTTATTTTACAATTTCTTAAAAAATACTAACAATTCAGTTCAATACACTTTTTATGTAACGACGAAGCGCACATGGCCCCGCGGCTGGTGTAGGTGATATATAAACACACGATCGAGTGTGTGATGGGTGACCGCTAGTTGCAAATTAAAATGGGCGTTTCCGTGCTTTGAAGGGCACGTTAAGCTGTTGGTCCCGGTTGCTTTCGATAGATAGCAGTCGTTAAAACCTTGTCGGAGGCCTTATGGCCGGTTTGAAAACATCCGACAGCGGGTTGGCCACTAACCCGTATCTCCACCAGTCCGCATTGGCGCAGCGTGGTGGAGTAAGCTCCTGGCCTCCCCCCAAAAAGGGGAGAGACTCGTGCCCAGCTGTGGGACGTGTAATGGGTTGCCATTATTATGTAACGATGGTGGGAAACAAACATGCAGCTCACATGTTGTTATGTGATGACTGCAGCTTATAGACATCTTCACATTCTTCACAAAAAACAGAGTTGAAAATGCAAATGCGATGCTACCTTTGAGACCTAAGATGCCGCTGAATGACAGTGGCAATGTGAAGGGTAATGTACGGATCTGTAATTCCCGGCGCCTCGCCGAGAGCGCGTCAAGATGATGACGCAAACGCTAATGATGTCTCTGTCTCTGTCCTACGTATTCGGATACGCCACCAATTGGTAAGCTCGAGTAACTACGTCCACCTACACCACTGGTGGTCGGGTTCAATCCCCGACCCAGAGTAGCATCTCTGCCTGAGGTAGTGATCGCAATGCCTGGCTAAGGCTAATGAGACGTTGCGGCGCTGCAACCTTGTGTCGGCACTCCACAGCCGGCGTCCAAGACAAGACAGGTGGAACACGCCCCCGGGGGCAGATTAAGCCCGGGCAAAGAGGACTGCCTCGTAGGCCTGCACCACGTCGCGCGCTTCGCACGTGTCGCGAGGTCATCACTATATCTAATTCCCGGCATAGAGGCATATCTAATACATTAGCCCTCAAGACAACGCATCTACATTTAAATCTATGATTTCGTGTAGATTTTTTTAAATGTTTTATAACATTAAGTTGACAGACAAGCAGACGGACCACCTGATGGTAAGTGGTCACCGTTGCCTATGAACATTTGCAACACCAGGGGAGTTTCCAACGCGCTGCCAGCCCTGAAGGACTCTTTTGACGCCATTTTTGAAGCACCCCATTTTGTAGCACCGAGGGAACACCTCAGATGTTTATAATATTACTTATCATCGATATAAAACTGCTTATAAAGCTATGTCAGAATGACCGACAACTTATTATAAATTTCCATAAACACTACCTATCACATTGATTGTAAATATACCTAACATATCTTGAATCTATGCATTTTTGTTGTCAGATTAACTGGCTTTACTGATATGTATACGTTGTATCATTATCTAGCATTATCTAGAAATCTACCTTACGAGTAAGAAATTAAATAAAAGTGTAATCAATCATAAAGTGGCACCAAGACTCTGACAACAAAAGATACCTAGGTATTTTTACATGTTTTTTTTTTTTTTTTTTATGTAATCGAAGTGGTAAACAAGCATGCAGTTCACATTGATGTTAAGTGATGACTGCAGCCTATAGACACCCACACAAAGACCACGATCAAAATGCAGATGCGTTACCACTCCTGAGGCCTAAGGTGTTATGCCTCTGTGCCGGAAATTACAGGGCCATACATTACCACCTGACCGGAACACGATAGCGCTGAACACTACCATTTAGCGGCAAGTATATTAGGTAATGCGGTGGTGCCTACGCCCGCGAGCTCCGTCACTGGAGCTCTACCACCAGTAAATAAAATGTCAAAAATTGTTTATAGTTCGTCGACAGTTGCTAAGGGCGTTGTTTGTCAATTTGATTTTAATTTGCTACGGTTCCCGCCGGTTGAGTGTAACATTTTGTTTCCATTGTACCCCCTTTACTGTGTTAATTTTACCATCAATGTGAACTGTTTGTTTAGTTGCCTCTTTCTTAGTAAAAAAATAATTACAGAATGGTAAATTTTCGTCTGTTAAAACTATTTGTGTAATTTATAAAAAAAAAAGTATGTTTTTAGATCCTCATAATTAAGCCTGTCTTATGTATGTCTAAATTAAGAAACGGAATACCAAAAAAATGTCATTTCCATTAAATTTTAATGCAAATGCGCTGGCCACACTGGGTTAAAATATTATGCCTCTGTATCAGAAATAACGGGTTGTCTTACTACCTTATCGGTACACATAAGGGTACACTACTATTTATGGGAAGGTAGATTAGGTAATGAAATGCGATGATGAATAGGTACTCTTCTTTACTAACTGTGAAACTGTCTGTTTTTATTTATTTATAAAAAAAAAACAAAACTACAGCGAGTTTCCCCTGCGTACCAGCATCCCTACAAGGATCACGCTCCCGACGTGTCGGGGGCAGATAGGCCCGGGGAGTTAGGAAGCCTCGATCCCCGAACCCCCCCCCCCCCCTCTGTTACTCATCACGCGCGGCGGGAGGGATGATGATTAGTCAGTCAGTATTTATTTATGTAAATCTGCCTATCCCTTCGTGTAAATAAAGGTGTGAAGCTTTATGATAATTTATATCCCCTTATCTAAGACCTCACATGAAAGGTGATAGTATAATGCAAAAATAATTTAACGTTACAGCGCAGAAGATAAAAGTTGCTACGTCGGATTCTTTCAATGATATCATCGAGATAACACAACCACTTAAAAATAATCAATTTAATTTCATTCTCATAATCTTAAAAAAATATTTTGTAAATATCTTACAATAACAAATACTTAAAAATAGTTAAAAGTAAGTATAAAATAAGTTTAGTGTATTTTTCGATATTTATAAAAGCTTAAACGTTGATCTGTTTCTTCAAGGTTTATCTGATTATATATAAGCTTTTGTGGTATCTATGGATTTAAACTTATTCAACAGCTTATTACAATAGCTTCAATTTTGTGACGTTATTTTTCTTTACTTTTATGTATACCGTAAATGAAACATTAAAAAATATTTAGAATATTTAAATTAGATGTCAATTTTAATCAATCTTGTGTCATTACACAGCTGTTGAATAAGTTAAGATGCATAGATATCACAAAAGCTTATAATCAGATACACCTTCAAGAATCTGATCAACGTTTTAGCTTATATATCGAAAACTACACTAAACTAGGTACTTATTTTTAAGCATTTGTTATTGTAAGATATTAACTATTTTTTTTTTTTGAGATTATGAGAATTAAATTAAATAGATTATTTTGCAAATTTCCTCTTTGAAATTTGCAGTTGCCTGTCACGCTGCGGTGTATCCTTTTGTATCGTCTAATTAGGTGGAACCATATTTATTGGATTATATATTATACACATCTTTACATTATTATTTGTAGATAAAATCCTAATCGAATAAATCTTGTGTTCCGGTTAGATAGTAATAATGTATGACCCTGTCATTATTATCACAGAGGCAAAATAAGTAAGTCCCAAGGGTAATGCGGTGGTGCCTACGCCCTCGATGTCCCGCTCTGAAAGTCTACTACCCATACAAATAAAAAGTTTTATTGGATTTATCCAAATAGTCGCGTATCGTGAATATTGGATACATGACATGTCTATGTATATAGTTATAAGATTGATCAGTAAAATCTCTAGTAAATTCTCACTTACCGAAAACGATCGA
This sequence comes from Macrosoma leucophasiata, assembly GCA_036365455.1. Classification (NCBI taxonomy): domain Eukaryota; kingdom Metazoa; phylum Arthropoda; class Insecta; order Lepidoptera; family Hedylidae; genus Macrosoma; species Macrosoma leucophasiata. The sequence continues at coordinate 8,810,756 of JAWQUS010000015.1, forward strand.
ACTTCGCATATTTCTTCCAATCCTTTGGATCTGACTTATATCCTGCCATTAGTTTCTGAACATCTTGTATGTTGACGTGGCTCTGTGAGAACACCTTGTGTAATTCTTCAACTAGCTTCTCCAGATCCGTTATTTCTCTGTAAATATAAAATGTACCTATTATTGATCAAAATATTTTGTTATACGTTTTAAATATAAATATTTACTGAAATGTATGTTGTATTTTCAAATAAAAAACCTTTAAGTACGTGTCGGGACACGTGAAATGTATTGTTCTGTTTTCCAAGTACATTAAACCTATACATAGTAATTAATTATAAATAATCGTTAAGTTGTTCAGTCCTAATTATTTTCTATTTAATTTCAAAAATGCACATTTGAGCTAAATGTTTTAGAAACGGATCATTTGGTTGGAAATTGGTCTCCTCAAACCAGTGATATTTTTCAAAAACTTATGCAACGATACCTTGCAATTCCTGTAAAAATTATTGCATCCCCACTTGGTAACGTACCCGGAAATGTCAATAAGCTCATCACCTGTTACCAGAGACAAAACGGCGAATCGTGGGTGTTTGCATGTATGTTTTATGCATTTACCTCTGCCTACGCCTTCAAGGAAGCCTATCCCTTCGGGGAATACAGGCGTGAAGTTAGTGGCATACCTCTACATTATCGGCGATTTTATCATTGTTGTTTTGATAGATATACGCATTTGATCTTATATTTTTTGCGCATTGTCTTATCCCTTGAGATAATCTTGGATTTATCGACCACTCGAAATTATTGCTGTAGTAAAGTCTTGTGTGTGACTCAAATTGTTCTGATAAAAATCGAACTGTTGTTTTTTTATGTGGTTCCGAATCTTAACTTAAAAAAAACCGACTATGTGCGTATTGGACCCGTAAAGTAGGGTTCCGTGAACCAAGTAGGTAAATTTTATAAATTTAAGAAAAAAGGGTGTTATTAATTTGATTGCTCGTACCTTCGACAATCATAATTAGTCCAGCCGCTTTACCACTAAGGTGTCAAAATCCAAGCGTCGATATTTCGTACCCCTTTTTTATGTAATGGAAGTGTTAAACAAGCATGCAGTTCACATTGGTGTTAAATGTTGACTGCAGCTTAAAGACACCCACACAAAGACCAAGGTCAAAATGCAGATGCGTTACCACTCCTGAGGCCTAAGGTGTTATGCCTCTGTGCCCGAAAATTACAAGGCCGTACATTACCATCTGACCGGAACACGATAGTGCTGAACACTACCATTTAGCGGCAAGTATGCGGTAATGCGGTGGTGCCTACGCCCGAGAGCTCCGTCACTGGAGCTACCACCAGTAAAAAACCGAATAGAATGATTTTTATTGAATGATTTTACCGATTTATGGAATCGGTGAAAGATAATGTTGATTTCGGGCGGGGTCGAACCTGCGAGGCGTAGGCGCCACATCATTATCTAATCTCTCTGCTGCCAAATGGTGGTATGACCGCGAAAATAACTTCTAAGGTCTCAGGGGTGGCAACGCATCCGCATTTTGACCACTGGTTTTTGTATAGATTTTTGTGTCTATAGGCTGTAGTCATCACTTAACATCCATGTGAACTGCATGCTTATTTGCCACCTCCGTAACATACAAAAACACGGAAAGAAAAGGAAGGAAACATTTATTTGACACAACAATAAGACACATACTTAATCCTTCAAGGATCGTACGGCCACCGGCGGCGAGATACAATTGAATTTCAATTGTCATATTTTTCTCGTGTCTGGAGAGATTAAAACAGACATAAAAAGTAGCTAACAAAAAACACAGTTTCTAAAATTATTAGGCATAAACCTTTAAGTAATATGTGCCTCACGGCTGCGTCAAAAAGGTGTCCTGTTCAGCAAATGTCAGGTAACTTCACTTAAGAGGTACCTGACGCTGGTTTTCGACAGGACCCAACGTGAGTGAACCACGGATGTCAAATGATTTGTAATTGTACTAAAACTTATACCTACATGGTACATATCGCTTCTTTACAAGAATAATGTGACATTTCATATAGAACGATTTAGATGAAATTTCACGTTGTTCTTGTAAGAATAATGTTGAATTTCATAAAGAACGATTTGGATGAAGTGTCACATTATTCTTGTAAAGAGGCGATATATAAGGATATACACGGCGATGTTTTGGCCCATTTGGGTTACTGATTTGCATTTGCCTACCGTTTTGGAGCTCTGAATGTAACAAACAGACAGACAGACGTACGAGTGATTCCTAAATCACTCAAACCTAATTTAAAAAATTCGAAAGTCTTAATTTTATGTGTTTAATTAATATTGACTTGGAAACTGGTGAATAACCCAAAGATGATTTTCTTAAAATAGTGTCAAATAACCGATTGACATTATCAACGATTGAATAAATTGATTGTGTCAATCAATCAATAAAAGTACAAAAGCTTACAACGAGAGGCACGGCTGGTGATAATGAAGAACCGGGTAAACCCGCGATAAGAAGCGAGTCATTCATAAACAATCCATATCTTTTTCTTGAGTTGTTAGGAAAGTTGGTAGGTTTGTTGAAACATTTATGGTTCGTTGCATCAGATATCAGATATTGCCGAATAAAAGTACCTGCCTATTTTTATGTAAAAAGACTATTACACGACACGGTATTCAGGGTCCGACAGAAAGGGTGGGCGTGGCCTCACGCCGGGTTAGCGCTTATTACACTATCCGGTCGACAGCGCCCTAACTCAATTACAGTACAAATCCACGGGCCGCTCCGGTCGCACTAGTTAGGGCCCTAACTCCGTAACTGTTATTACACTACCCTGACCTTTGCTATCGTACCCTGAATACCGTGCCGTGTAATAAGTTCTTAATGAAGTTGGCTTAGTGGTGGTTAAGTGCACTGCAGCCTATAGGTATTATGGGGTGTTATATATGAGGGATCTATGATCAACTCGTGGTTCTTATGAGAACCAAAGTTGCCGACATAGCTCACCGAATACCGAGACTCAAGTGGCAGTGGGCAGGGCATAAAGCTCGAACAACTGACGGCCGTTGAGGCAGAACGGTTCTTGAGTGGCGACCGCGTACCGCATAACGATGCATAGGCAGGGCTCCCATAAGATGGACAGACGGCCTGGTGAAAGTCGCTGGATCAGGGCGGCCCAGGATGGTTCCTTGTGGTTATCTTTGGAAGCGCGCATGGCCCGGCGGCTGGTGTAGATTGTAAGCAATCGACTCAGTTAAGCACTACGGGCGCGGTCGGGTAGTGTGATGGGTGACCGCTAGTGGCAAATTAAATGCGCGTTTCCGTGCTTCGGATGGCACGTTAAGCCGTCGGTTCCGGTTGCTATCGATAGATAGCAGTCGTTAAACCTTGTCGGAGGCCTTATGGGCGGTTTGAAAACATCCGACACCGGGTTGGCCACTAACCTGTTTCTCCACCAATCCGCATTGGAGCAGCGTGGTGGAGTAAGCTCCAGGCCTCCCCCCAAAGAGGGGAGAGACTCGTGCCCACAGTGGGACGTATAATGGGTTGCCATTATTATCTTTGGGGAGGCATTTGTTCAGCAGTGGACGTCTTTTGGTTGAAATGATGATAATGATTATCAACTTACTGGTCAATTTTAATTGGTCCTTCGACGGATAGCTGCTCGATATCGGTGCATTCCGACACTCGGATCTTACAATTCGCACTTTCTATCTCCATGATTTACTTGAATATATACTGAAACAAAAGATAATTTAGTTATTCATATTATTAGACTGAGTTTTGAATAGCAAATGCTCAACATAGAGCGACACGGGCCGCCGGCCGCGGCGGACTGGAGGGGAGTAGCCATAGCGTTTATTACCGATGCAAAACAGTCAATTTTTGCGGGAGGAAATGCGTGCGACACACCCGCACACTACAAAAATCGTCTATTACTACGAAACTCACACCTTGCCTTTAGCTAAATACAGAAACAATTTCACGCACACATTTAAACATCTAGGCGACAGGTATAGGCCTATTTGGGCTTGTAATTTGACAGAAGGGAAAGCCTGCATATGGCTACTCCCTTCCGGTGTTGCTCTATGGTGCTCAACTTCGACTTCGGCTTATTTCGGGTCTGTAGAGCGTTATCTCTTTCGCACCGTACCTATTTGACGTTTGTCGGCCATTTTGATCAAGTTTTGACCCATACCGGATTGTCAGTGCTTACGTAGGCAGTGTGCAACAGAGATAACGCTCTACGAAGTCGAAACGAGCTGATGTGAACTGTATCTATGCTTGTTTGCTACTTCATGACAAATAAAACGTAGACTTCAGGACACACCTGCATTTTTCTTTTTTTTATTAATGTAGCTTTAATGTAGATATCTATAAGGTGCAGTATTTACTTGCCATCCATATGAATTGCATGCTTGTTTGCCTCCACCGTAAGTATCATTATAAAATAGTCGCATGAGGAAGGTAAATAAATCAATTATGTTAATAATCATGCGATATAAATGAATTTACTCAAAACTAGCGGCTGGCCCCGACTTCGTACGGGTGCAATGAATGTAATGTAGGCTCATAGAGCAACACGGGCGACCGGCCGCGGCAGACCAGAGGCACACCGCGGACACTCCGCCAAAATTCCATACAAACGCTTAATTTGCTTTCTGTTACACAGACATCAATCAGTGAAGTGTATTTACACGCGCACCTGTGTGCGTAACACGTACAAAATACCAACCGTCGCCCATAAGAGGGGAAGGGGTTGAGTGATGCGGGCAAATCGGGCGGGACGTCGAAGTGTCCATTCTATACTTAGTATTATTACATATTCTCTACCGGAGGGGAGTAGCCATATGCAGGGTCAGGTTTTTTCCTCTGTCAAATGGTCCTATGCCTGTCGCCCAGATATTTAAATGTGTGCGTGAAATTGTTTATGTATTTTGTTGAAATCAGCTGTGAGTTCCGTAGTAATAGACGATTCTGGGAGTGTGAGTGTGAGTCATACGTATTTCCCCCCGCAAAAAAATGACAGACTGTTTTGCATAGGTAATAAACACTATGGTTACTTTGGCTACTCCCCTCCGGTCCGCCGCGACCGGTGGGCCGAGTAGCTCTATGTGTAGGCTTTATAAAATACGTTGGCATACAAGGGGAGGAGGGGTCCGGCTGAGCGTCACAAAATGTAACAAGGGGGAGGGGTGGAAACGGGGGATCCACGGTAATGTGACGTTCGCAGTTCATATTTAAAATTAATATTGCGTTAGATGATAACTGATTCAAAATATTGTCATATTCAGGGTCTTAGTTTTGTGACGTAATATTTAGGGGGTCACAGATAGTGTGACACAGCGTGAATATAGGAGGGAGGGGGTCGGTAAAGGCTTATTTTAGCGTGACGTATTTTATGGCCTCTATGTCACTCCGTGAATACGCTACTTTCTAATTCCGAAATAATTTTTGAAATCGGTCAGTAGTTTTTGTGTAAACGTTATAAACATACATACAAAAACACTAATGTTTCTTTATAATATTTATAGACTACAAGTCAAGGATTATCAAGTGAATGTAATTGATATTGAAGATCATAAAAACTGTTCTTATCATACTTATTTATTGTGATAGGCAATAAGGTTGCAGGTACCACACTTGTAAAACTCGTTTGATTGCATTACATATTTCTATTTTCCATGACAACTTGTGTTATGTTTACCTGTACGCCTTGTGTTTTTTAAAGTAGCCAGAGAACATGGAGCTTGGTGGTGGTAGAGCTCCAGTGACGGAGCTCGCGGGCGTAGGCACCACCGCATTACCTAATATACTTGCCGCCAAATGGTAGTGTTCAGCACTATCGTGTTCCGGTCAGGTGGTAATGTACGGCCCTGTAATTTCCGGCACAGAGGCATAACACCCTAAGCCTCAGGAGTGGTGTGGTAACGCATCTGCATTTTGACCTTGGTCTTTGTGTGGGTGTCTATAGGCTGCAGTCATCACTTAACATCAATGTGAACTACATGCTTATTTGCCACTTTCATTACATATAAAAAAACGACTTTTTATATAGATAATAGAAGTCGAAAACAAGCATGCAGTTCACATTGATGTTAAGAGATGACTGCAGCCTATAGACTCTATAGGCTGCAATTAATATTCATGACTCAATACGCCGGATGCAAGTAGGTATACTTATTATGAAAATATGCAAAAAAGCTGCCACAAGACTACAAACAGACTGATTTATACATAACTAGTATCTAGATATCCACTGAGACCTATTTGTTAATAACCACATTCCTAGGACACGCAAGCACGTATCACGTAGAATCTAGTGCGTCCATGACGTATCTAAGAAGGAAAGACATTATGATGATAAGTATCCACAAGAAGTATTGCATATCGACCTTACAAAAGAGGCTTCGGCTTATTTTGGTGCTGTATAGCGTTATCTCTTTCTCACCTTACCTATATGACGTTAGTTGACCATTTTGATCAAGTTTTGACCAATACCGGACGATCAGTGTTTACTTAGTCAGTGTGCAACAGAGATGACGCTCTACGAAGTTGGAACTAGCCGATTGTCTCTTTCGTAGGCTCGATTTATAATAGAAAATTCACAAAATATGTGTAGGTACATGTATTATTTATATATTAAACTAGCGGCCCTCTCCGGCTACGCGCGGGTGCAATGTTACCCACCCTCTCCTTTTTGTCTTTAACACCTTGAGTCCGAAAAACCCAAATATCTTACGGAATCCTATTTTTTCCAAAATAAAATATAGCCTTTGTTACTCGTGGATAATGTAGCTTTCGAATGGTAAAAGATTTTTTAAAATCGGTCCAGTAGTTTTTGAGCCTACTTAATACAACCAAAGAAACAAAGTATTCCTCTTTATAATATTAGTGTAGATTAAAGCTATTTTTTTCTCACGGCAGCCAAATTAAATTGCCCGCATATAAGAGTTGCTGGCTGTTAAAAATAAATTAATTTAATTAAAAATACTTGCGACCAAATTTTGATAGGCAACCTAGCGGATATATTATTATATTCTCTAGATAAGAGGTTCCCAAACTATTGTTCTTGTTCCCTTTCAATTTTTTCTGGTTTCGGTGGACCCCCTTGGTAATATTTATGTCACTTTCCCATATATCCCATTTTTATTACCCCCTACCCGGGAATCGAACCCAGTACCTCAGCGTAGTAGTAGTGGCCTGCTACTACTAGGCTACCGAGGCAGTTAAATAATTATGTTGTATATTACGAAAGAGTGTGTGTATGTCAAAAAGTCTCCTTAACTTAAAGTACAATTAATCACACAGTTAAACAGTTCGAGTGGAAATACTGTCTTGTGCAACCAAGCGTGCAACAAGTTCGGAAATTTTAGTAGAAGGTAGAAAAAAATTCTTGTCTTTTTGGAAGTAGGCTTAAATTTTTTTCTGATTTAGGTTGAGAAAACGATGTCAATGGCACTTCTTTTTCGGACGTAAAGTTCTGTTTTTCGATCTTTATTTTATGTAGGTATTTTATCTAAACGTTTTAATAAAACGTTTGCTGAAGAACCTAGATAAGAGATAATATTTTGGGCATATTGCACACTGTACTGATTCCTTATTCTGTATTTTTTAATATATTTCCACACTCCAGATACAGATCTATCCATTTTGAAAACGAAAAGTAAACCATCGTCACAATGTAAATGTTTACTAAAAGGAGATGTTGCAAAAATGTATGGACCTCCGGCCATGTATTGTACACAATATCATTAACAGGCGAAATCACTACAAAAACGTTTTTTAATAAATATATTCACTTATTTAGCTTTAATTGCAGTTACAAAACATTATTTGCAGTTAGAATTGCAACTCAAAACCAACATGGCGAATATGGCGGGCGATGTCATTTTGACAAATTCCACTAATAATCATATTGAAAATTATAAAATCGTTTGAATCAAATGTGGTTGTAACTCTAAAATATATTCTTGAATAAATTAATTGAATTTTTTATGATTCTTCTTTAATTTACCCATTTTTTGAGGTAGTGTACGAACCAGAGCCGAACTCGCAACATCTCCTTTTATAGGTAGGTCCCCTGGATTCATTTTTTTTTCTTTTGTTTTAATAACATTTAATTCAAACACTAAGCGTTCACTGAACAATATTATGGCTGGTTTTATAGCTACGCGTTTCAACAGCGCGGGTAGTAGTTGCGTTTTATAGTCACGCGCTTGAGCAGCGCTGTTGGGTAAACGCGCGCTGTTCGCCGGCGCTGCCGAAACGCGCGCCGCCAGTTACGATACGATCTAGGCGTGGGAGAAACGTCTCACCTTTGTGATTGGAACATTTGCATCTGAAACACTAAACTGTTTCGAATCTTTAAATGTATCATTTCGAACATTTGTCACATTGCGTCAAAGATCTACTGTGGCGAAAGTCCAAAACAAACAACTCGGCTTATAAAAGCAAAATAATGCAAAAGAAAAACGCTCTTAAATGATTCTTCTTACAAACACCATAGTCGTTAATATTACATGCATAAGGTACTGTTTGGGCGCAACGGAATAAGTAACAAAGTATCATCTCATTTGGTGTCCCACTCTCACTTGCTTAATATTGTATTGTTATCTCGCTCTTTCGCTTCGCTAACTGATTCAGATTCAAATGTCAAGTGCCTCGGTTGCGGTCATGCGGTCACACTCAATCACTTATTCACTCAAGCAACATGAACGCGCTAAACAGAGAGCAATAATGTTCGAGTTCCAAATGATGCAAATGATGCATTTGAAACAGTATTAGTGTTCCAATCTTTCCGAACATTGAAATGTTTCGTAACAGTGATACGAAACAGTAAAGAGTTACACACATCTAATACGATCAGTATGCGTCTTAAGAGTGACGCTGTTGAGACGCGCCGTTAAGTACAGTCAACATGAATTATAATATCGATACGGAACGTATAATTGAGGAAGTACGATGTAGAAAGTGTTTATGGGATCCGGCCCATCAATTATATAAGAATAAGGACGCAAAATATAAAGTCTGGGAATTCGTCAAAACTAGTTATTGATAGGCGAAAATATTTATAAAATGTATGACTATTTTCTCGTAAATCGCAAAAAGATCTTACGTGTTCGCCTCTCAGTAACCTTGTACCATTATAAGGATCAACAGCTAGTCTTCTTTGCCTCTTTTCCATAAGAAGTAAATAGCCACTTCTCTAACCGCATTCATTTTGTAGACGTCTGTACACAGCAGCGAAACGCGCGATACTAATCTCGTGTTACAGTGGACCGTTGTTCAAACGCGCGCTGCTAACAGCGTAGCTATAAAACCAGCCTAAAATTGTCAACAATAACTGTGGAGGAACGGGTGGAAGTGTTCCTCCGACGAAAAGGGAGGATCCTCCGACCAGGCGAAGTGGTAGCGCCTGGCGGGCCGCGGCCCAACGAGTGACGTTGGGAAGTTGTATATATGCCAACTCTTGAGAAATCTTCGCATGTGCGATGTAATTCGAATGTACGCCATCTATCGTACTAGACAAGTACTGTGAGGTTTCATCTGTGTTCCACTAGTTGGCGCCTTAATGTAGTGGACGCTACAATAACAATCAACATTTTGTACACATCTATGAAAATAATAGAAATTAGCGTATTTCAATACCTATGAAAATAAAACTTTCTTATCAAACTCCAACGAAATAAAAACAAAACACAGCGACGTAAACAAGAACGTAATACATAACCAAATCTAACCTCAAAGTTACTGCATTTTTCTAAAAAACTACGCCTTTTTTAGATTTATTTTTATTGTGTGTCACATTTGCTAATAAGTATTATTTTTTAGACCTTACTTTGTAGTAATTTGCCGAGGATTTTGATGAATTCCCGAACCAAATTAGGTGCCCGGGTACCCGGGTCTGGCAGTGAAAAATACCCGGGTACAAAAAAGTTCATACCGTAGATGGGTACCCGGACCCGGGTATACCCGGGTCCGGGTACCCGGGTAGAAAACCCTAATTCCCCCTTATTCATAAACGTATTTTAGCTAAAGTGTTGCTAATCTCTCCTTTGTCTTTTGCTATCCTACATATTTGACAATGCAACTGACAAAGACAAAGCATTGTATAGCTAAAACGTATCTAATGTACGTTTATGAATAAGATTTTACTGGTGGTAGAGCTTCAGTGACGGAGCTCGCGGGCGTAGGCACCACCGCATTACCTAATATACTTGCCGCTAAATGGTAGTGCTCAGCACTATCGTGTTCCGGTCAGGTGGTAATGTACGGCCCTGTAATTTCCGGCACAGAGGCATAACACCTTAGGCCTCAGGAGTGGTAACGCATCCGCATTTTGACCTTTGTCTTTGTGTGGGTGTCTATAGGCTGCAGTCATCACTTAACATCAATGTGAACTGCACGCTTGTTTACACTTCCATTACATAAAAAAAAAAGGGGGGATTGTATTTAAGCGTTATTTTTTTATTATTCTCTGAAGTGGAATAACAGTCTAATTATGATGTTATACAGTAAGTGGTAAAAATGATCAAATAACAATATTTATATCACTATTAAAGTATTTTATTTTTAAAGAAAAATGGAAAGAAAAATTTGACTTCAGGCGAGACTCGAACTCGCGACTTACTGGGAATCTAGTCCAGCCGCTCTTCCAATTGAGCTACTGAAGCCCTGCCCGATTTGTCAAATCTTTCCTTCACATCTATTGCATTGCTTTATGGTAGCAGCAGCGCCATCTATTACCAACTATGCTAGTTAGGCAACCGATATAATAGACTTTTCGGTTTATTGAATATCGTAAAGAAGTCGCTTTTACCCTTGATAATTGTTTTTTATTATTTAGCATTAACACATGCTTGTGAAATATATTTTATTTTTAAAGAAAAATGGAAAGAAAAATTCGACTTCAGACGAGACTCGAACTCGCGACTTACTGGGAATCTAGTCCAGCCGCTCTTCCAATTGAGCTACTGAAGCCCTGCCCGATTTGTCAAATCTTTCCTTCACATCTATTGCATTGCTTTATGGTAGCAGCGCCATCTATTACCAACTATGCTAATTAGGCAACCGATATAATAGACTTTTCAGTTTATTGAATATCGTAAAGAAGTCGCTTTTATCTATTAAAGTGTAGTTGGGAACATTGGCAGAGAATATATAATAATACTACGTATAGAATGAACACTCCGACGTCCCGCCCGATTTCCCCGTATCACCCAACCTCCTCCCCTATTATGGGCGACGGTTGGTATTTTCTACGTGCTACGCACACAGGTGCACTTGTAAATACACGTCACTGAGTGATGTCTGTGTAATAGAGACCAAATTAAGCGTTTATATGTAATTTTGGCGGAGTGTCCGCGGTGTGACACTGGTGCCAGGAGATGTCAATAGGCTCGCTACCTGTAACATAGGTCAAAACGTAACCGGCGAATCATAGGTGTTTGCATGTATGCTTGAATGTATGCATTTAACTCTGCCTATCCCTTCATCGCAGGCGTGAAGTTGCAAATTTATAGGCCAATCGTTTAATTGCCTCATTATCAGCTGTTGGGTTTTTTATAGATAGTGTTAATCAGCTTTCTTATCTTAGGTCAAAGATACATTCGTCTCCTAGTATTGAGAAATGTCGAGAATATTGCAAAAGACGTATGATCAAAAACAAAATGTGACAATAATAACAAGTATGTGCTGGCGTTACTGGAAGTGTCTGGATTCTGATAACTTATTGCACATCGACTTTAGGAAGGTGACTTTGGCTTATTTCGGGTCTGTAGAGGGTTATCTCTTTCGAACCTTAGGTACCTATCTTGATGAAAATGGTCGATTTTTGGACTACCCTATGATGGAATTGATGAAATTGGTTGATTTTAGGACTACACAAACACTTCGAGTCTTAGGGCGAGATTCACAGACCGCACTACGACTTTACTTTCGAGTACGCTTCAAATTGTCAAAACCCATACATTTCTGACAGTTCTAAGAATACTTTGCTCAAAGTAAAGTCGTAGTGCGGTCGGTGAATCTCACCATTAGTGCGAGATTCATAGACCGCCCTACGACTTTACTTTGAGCAAAGTATGCTTAGAATAGTCAGTATACTGTACTTGATCTGGTTTTGACATATCTAAGCAAGGGCAGCTCTAGCTCGTGTAGCTCCCGTGCGCAATGAAACCCTGACGCCTCCTAGGCCTGACCATGATGGTCCAAGACAATGCTCTTAGCTGTCTTAGGGAGCGCCGCAGCGCGCCCTTTATAAAATACTAGCGGCCCGCCCCGGCTTCGCGTGGTACAATGTTGCCTATCCTCTCCTATTCGTCTTAGCGTGATGATTATACATAGATATAGCCTAAAGTCTTCCTCGATATCTTTTATAGTTTAGGCAGCACGCAAAATAAGTAACTTTTCTGGTTGATTTTTTACACCTTGTGTCTGAAAAACCCAAATATCTTACGGAACCCTATTTTTTTCCAAAATAAAATATAGCCTATGTTACCCGTGGATAATGTAGCTTTCGAATAGTGAAATAAACTGTAAAAGATATTCCTCGATATTTTTTATAGTTTAGGCAGCGAACCCAAATAAGAAACTTTTCTGGTTGATTTTTTACACCTTGTGTCTGAAAAACCCAAATATCTTACGGAAACCTATTTTTTCCAAAATAAAATATAGCCTATGTTACCCGTGGATAATGTAGCTTTCGAATAGTGAAATAAACTGTAAAAGATATTCCTCGATATCTTTTATAGTTTAGGCAGCGAACCCAAATAAGAAACTTTTCTGGTTGATTTTTTACACCTTGTGTCTGAAAAACCCAAATATCTTACGGAAACCTATTTTTTCCAAAATAAAATATAGCCTATGTTACCCGTGGATAATGTAGCTTTCGAATAGTGAAATAAACTGTAAAAGATATTCCTCGATATCTTTTATAGTTTAGGCAGCGTACGCAAAATAAGAAACTTTTCTGGTTGATTTTTTACACCTTGTGTCTGATAAACCCAAATATCTTACGGAACCCTATTTTTTCCAAAATAAAATATAGCCTATGTTACCCGTGGATAATGTAGCTTTCGAATAGTGAAAGAATTTTTAAAATTGGTCCAGTAGTTATTGAGTCTATTCAATACAAACAAACTAACAAAAAAATATTACCTCTTTATAATATTAGTTTAGATTAGTTATACTTATTAGATTAGTTATAATAATATATAAACTAATATTATAAAGAGGTAATATGTGCCATATTTCAAGTCTCTAGTATCAACAGTTTTTGCGCTAAGCCGCGGACGGACAGACAGACAGACAGGCGGACATGGCGAAACTATAAGGGTGCCTTGTTTACTACGAAACCCTAAAAACTAGAGGTCAAAATATAATATACTGGTGGTAGAGTTCCAGTTGTAAGAGCGCGCGAGCTTAGGCACCACAGGTAAAGGTGATTCTCATCAAATATATTTTTTTCAATTGTTTGGATATTTTTTTTTATACCTCTAAGGCGATATGAAGTTCGTCGAGGCAGCTAGTTTAATTATATATAATCACTAAGAAGATTAAACAAGTGTGTTTTCATTAATGTAGTATAGCTAATGCAAAAAATGTCATTCACCTCAACCAATCGATAGGTAAACACAATCTTAACTTTAAAACGAAAAATGCTTACCTTGAAGAAACAAGTTTTGTAACCTTTTTTGAGCACAAAACACAACACTTAAGGCACTATAACTTAAAGCCGTTTTCATAAAAAAAACAGTACGTCCCACTGCAATGGCGCGCGCGAAATGACGTCTGGTTTCCCGCCACTTTACTTTTATTTGACAAGTTCTCGGACTCGAAAGTTATCTCACCACTTGTTTGTGCACATCTTGTTATTACTTGCACGTTTGCCTTCAATTTTACATTGAATATCGCAAATTATCTACCGATAATGATAGACTTAGAAATTGCGATAAATTGTAATGATATTTAGGCCTTTATCCTAAATTTATCACGTTTGACAGATGGATATTCGAGCTACTTGTATTTAAATTTAAATTTTTAAATAAAGAAAGAGACTAAGGAAAGAAATAACTTTTTTTTTAAACAATGGCATTCCTGTTTCCTATATTGCCAGTGTCAAGTAAAACAATATTTCGTATTCGTGGGTATACAAGCAGCGTAAAACCAGAGAATATGTAATAATACTAGTAAAACTCAGTAGCAGTCAGTCAGTCAAATATATAGGACATCAGTCAAATGAGCTACAGTCAGTATGTATCTTCACGCTAGGTCCCTAACGGGGTAGGCAGAGAGTGTAGAGCGCCAGACATCCCGGTTCTGATAAACCTCTCGTGCCTCGTCTACCTTCATCATTCTCTTCATACATGCACGCCGATTCCTAAGACTTTTGACCCCACCATCAGACAGAACTCGACCTATTTGGTCATGGTAGGTCAGCCTTGGTCTTCCTGGGCCTCTGCAACCATCCACATTCGCATTGTATATCTGTTTAGTCATTCGCTCATTCGACATTCTTTCTATATGCCCGAACCATCGGAGCATGCCTTTTTTCATTTTTACACCGATACTATCATTCACACAAAGTCTCTTTCTTACATCTTCATTACGAACGCGATCGGTGAGTGATACACCGCAGATCTTGCGCAAAGATCTCATCTCGACCGCGTTCAACTTACTTTCATGCTCTTTCCTGCATACCTACCTACAGTCAGTAATTTGAGTAAAGAGATGGCTACTTTACCAGAACATTTAAAATGAAGTTTTGGAGGTAACTTGAAACTTCTGAAAGGCTGTGTATTAGCATGGATGAAAATATATGTCTTCGTGTAGCTCAAAAATATGTAGTATATAAAGAATGTAACTCAAAAATACACCAACAAAATGAAATTTATTATACTAATATTTCCACACGCCCCTTTTCAAGGTTCCCACCAAAACCAAAAATATCGGTTATTTAGACTGTATCATTTAATATTCCAGTGTTTTTCAACCTTTTTCACGACGCGACCCCTGATAGTATGAAAATGAAACAAAATTTGATCCCCCGGCAGGCAATGTAAGCCTTATTTACATTATTAAAAAAAAACCCGGTCAAGTGTGTGTCGGGCAACGGGCAGTGTAGGGTTCCGTAGTTTTTAGTTTTGATTAATGTAATGATATAAATATTTTCTATGGAGTTGTTCAAAAATTTCGAGTATTACATTTAGTCGACTATTAATCGCAAACTTGTAAAGCCAACATAGGTGTGATAGTTTTCCTTTTAATTTCGCAATATGTAGCTACTATTGCCGTAACGTTTGAATTTCTAACAACAACCGTTTAGTTGGTAGAGGGGGGAACACTTGACTCTAACGAAAATTGGCACTTTAAAGCTTAATAAGTCACGAACTAATTACTAATCCAAAAATGATGTAACGCACTCCTTACATTTATGAAAGACCTATTCAACAATACCCCATACTATATGGAAATCGAAAATGAAAAAAAAAAAAAATCCGCGCGTTACAATTAGAGGTGGTTACCCTAAATATTTTTTTTTTTCATGTTTTTATTCTACCTCTTTGTTGGCGTGATTAAGGTGTAAACTTGTGCCAAATTTCAAGTCTCTAGTACCAATAGTTTTTGCGCTAAACCGCGGACAAACAGACAGACAGACATACAGATAGATAGACAGATAGACAGATAGACAGATAGACAGACAGACAGACAGACAGACAGACAGACAGACAGACATACAGATAGATAGACAGATAGACAGATAGACAGACAGACAGACAGACAGACAGACAGACAGACATACAGATAGATAGACAGATAGACAGATAGACAGAGAGACAGATAGACAGATAGACAGATAGACAGATAGACAGATCGACAGATAGACAGATAGACAGATAGACGGATAGACGGATATACGGATAGACGGATAGACGGATAGACGGATAGACAGATAGACAGATAGACAGAGAGACAGATAGACAGATAGACAGACAGACAGACGGACATGGCAAAACTATAAGGGTTCCTTGTTTACTACGAAGACCTAAAAATGGCCGACTATGCTTAACCAGTAAATTCTGAGAACATTTTCCATGATCAAATCGATCACTGTCAACACTTTGTACAGTATCCAACAAGAAATAATGAACATCGATCTTAAGAAGGAGACTTCGGCTTATTTCGGGTCTGTAGAGCGTTATCTCTTTCACATCTTACCTAGGTGACGTTCATCGACCATTTCATCAAGTTTTGACCAATAACGGACTATCAGTGCTTACGTAGGCAGTGTGCAGCAGAGATAACGCTCTATAAAGTCGAAACTTTTTTTTAATGTAATAAAAGTGGCAAACAAGCGTGCAGTTCACATTGATGTTAAGTTCACATTGATGATGACTACAGCCTATAGACACTTACACAATGACCAGAGGTCAAAATGCAGATGCGTTACCACTCCTGAGGCCTAAGGCCTCTAGCGTAGTAATAGTGGCCTGCTACCACTAGGCTACTGAGGCAGTTAAAAAATGATGATACCTTTCCTATAAATAGATAGCTAGAGTACATATCAAGAAATATTCCACATCGAGGCTACGAAAGAGACAATCGGCTAGTTTCGTACTGGTGGTAGAGCTCCAGTGACGGAGCTCGCGGGCGTAGGCACCAACGCATTACCTAATATACTTGCCGCTAAATGGTAGTGTTCAGCACTATCGTGTTCCGGTCAGGTGGTAATGTACGGCTCTGTAATTTCCGGCACAGAGGTATAACACCTTAGGCCTCAGGAGTGGTAACGCATCTGCATTTTGACCTTGGTTTTTGTGTGGGTGTCTATAGGCTGCAGTCATCACTTAACATCAATGTGAACTGCACGCTTGTTTACCACTTCCACTACATAAAAAAAAAGTATAAGTTCAATAATTTTGGTTAGTGGTAGTAGGTATTTTAAGGTTTGTTTTGTACGATATCACAACAGGGACAGATTAGAGGGCCATTCCCGTAATCTTTGACCTACTATGACATTACAATTGCCTTAGGGTTCATACACAAAACTGAATTGGCGCGAAGCAGTGTCGTGACGTAGAAAACTGGGAAACGAATTCAATTTGACGACCCAGATTCGAAGGGACGCGGGTTCGATCCCCGTCGTGCGCTTTCACGTCTATTCTAACTCAAATTTCGGTTATTTAAAGAGAGGTAGACCTCCAATCGGGTAACACGCGGGGCGAGCCGTCCCCGCCGCCCTCCTCTATCTACCAAGAAAAAAACAAATTAAAAAAAATAATTTTAAAAATGTGTGTTTTTGACCTCCCTTAGCCAGTGTCCCCGCGTAAAACAATCCCCATTTAGGACCACGTCCCCGACGCTTCGGGGGCAGATAGGCCGGGGTACGAGCATTCGCCTCAATCCCCAAACCATACGCCCCCTCTTTTGCGCTCCGCACGGAGGGAGGGATGATGAAGATTAGTATGGTATGTTGGCTGTCACATGCTGTTGGTGGGGACTGGTGTGTTCTGGTTTGAAGGAGCTACATCTCATTTAGTAGATAGCAGTTTATTTGCATCTATGCTATGGACGTTCACATTATTTGATTTTCACGATAATCTGTACTAGATTTAAGCTCCCACTTAAAAGAGTTCTTACTGAGTTTGTTGGGTAGCGGAGTTCTTCTCAGAAGTGACTGCACTTGGATCTCAGCTAAGTGAATAACTTTGATCTTGACGAATAAGTTATTTTTTTCTTCATTTATCGTCATTGAAGGAATTGAAAAATTTTGGGATTCTTATGTTTTCTAAGTACTCGTACTTTAACATTTTAAGATGGCGGATAATATCAGCTAGATTTAGCGTATGCGTTGACAGAAACCGTTCGCCCTACATAAGGTGTCTATTGGTTCCATAGTCGATGACTCTAGGTAATTTATGATTTTTTGACGTTTTGAAGTAAAGATCTATTCGAAATATAAATATTTTCTTTCTTTCTATGCACGTATGCTTGAATGCATGCATATACCTAGCCTACCCCTTCGGAGATTACAGGCGTGAAGTTACGTTATCATTGGACGACAAATTGCAATGGAAACTCGGCTTAACATAATTATAATTGATAATGTTTTTAAACAATAAAATTCCCCGTTTCATGCGTCATACGAATTTTTTTATGTAAGTAAGGTGGCAAACAAGCCTGCAGCTCACATTAATGTTAAGTGACGACTGCAGCCTATAGACATCTACACAAAAACCAGAGGTCAAAGTGCAGATGCGTTGCCACCCCTGAAACCTAAGTTGTGATGTCTTTGTGAAAAGACCAGGCACACACTTCTTTTACTAGTGGTGGAGATCCGGTGATGGAGCTCGAGGGCGTAGGCAACACCGCATTACCTGATCTATACGCAACCAAATGGCAATGCTCAGCACTATCGTGTTCTGGTTAGATGGTAATGTATGGCCCCGTAATAACTATCACAAAGAAAAAGAACTTAGTCCTCAGGGGTGGCAACGCATCTACACTTTGACCTCTGGTTATCGTGTAGGTCTATAAGCTGCAGTCGTCACTTAACATCCTAGTGAACGGCATACTCGTTGGCCACCACCATCACATAAAAAAACCTACCTCATGAATCATTCTATCTGTTGGTAAAAGCCGCATGAAAATCCGTGCTGTAGCAGTCCTTGAGTTTATTGCGAACATACAGCCTATAGAGCAACGCGGCCCACCGGTCGCGGCGGACCGGAGGGGAGTAGCCATAGCGTGTATTACCGATGCAAAACAGTCTGTCATTTTTTGCGGGGGGAAATGCGTGCAACACACACGCACATTCCAAAAATTGTCTATTACTACGAAACTCACACCTTGACTTTAACAAATACAGAAATAATTTCACGCCCACATTTAAACATCTAGGCGACAGGTATAGGCCCATTTGTGTTTGTACTTTTTCGGAGAGGAAAGCCTGCATATGGCTACTCCCCTTCGGTGTTGCTCTATGATGCAGACAGACAGACGCGGCGGGGCACATTGTTTTATAATATTTATAGATACCTAGATAGATAATGTTTAAAAATAACAAAATTCCCTGTTTTATGCGTCATACGAATGTCATATCAAAAGTCAGATGCCATGACGTCACTCCAGCCGAATGACGTCCACTGCTGGACAAAGCCTTCCCCAAAGACGCCCACAAAAGTGTCGTGAGTCATTAGGGGAGAATATACCATAATCGCCACGCTTGGCTAGCGGATTGGCGATCGCAGTGACGGTAGTTTTATCAGGGGACGCTGCTGCCCATCCCGCGTTGTTATATTTACAATCTATTGGAATGGTTTGACCGCCATTGTTCGGTTGACTGTCTGCACTAGTGGAAGAACTCTCTTCCAGTAGAAGAAATCTTCCGCTCGTGAGCGGTGGGGTCGCCACGTCCCGACGCCAGCTTGCTCCTAATAATAATGATAATGGCAACCCTTGATACGTCCCACTGCTGGGGACGAGTCTATCCACTTTTTGGGGGGAGGCCTGGAGCTTACTCCACCACGCTGCTCTAATGCGGGTTGGTGGAGAAACGGGTTAGTACTCCCATGGACCCCAGGGGTCCACCTGGACAACTTTGGGAATCACTGCTCTAGATCATAAATAGGCGTGAAAATTGCAGCAGCCTATCCTATATCCTAACCTATTACGGATAATAAGAGCACGTACAAACACTGTGATAGCGCTGATGTAATATATTATGAATAAAATGGACGCAGATAATCTTGTGTATTTTACCTATCTTAACATATACTTTCTATATGTCGCGCATGCGTCATTTTTTGTGTTTTTACTGGTGGTAAAGTTCCACTCGAAGACGTAGGCATTCACCACTGCATTACCTAATCTATCTGCCGCTATATGGTAGTCTTCAGCACTATCGTGTTCCGGTTGGATGGTAATATATGGCCCCGTAATATCTATCACAGAGACATAGAGTAAAAGCGCAAATTATGGACTAGTCTCGTAATATGGACTACCCTTATTTCTCAAAAAACCGAAGGCCGTATTAAGCCATCGGTCACCACACGCTAAGCTCCACCCTTCCCGCCACCCGCCAGTCGTTTGCCGGTCAGCAGAGACCGTGCTCTTATTCACAGCAGCCATTTTTCGTTTTTGTCATCACGTGATGTAATTTTTAACCTTACTTCGTAAACTCACAATTTCAGTAAATATTACTGTTTGGGAAAGTGGATTACGCTAGGGGAAAAGGTGAGTTATTTTACTAATATTCATATTAGGCTGCAATATCCAATAGTTTTCATAATTTTCTTAACAACAATGTTTACCTAAAAATGTTTATGTATTATAATATGGACCACCGGCATGTTTACCCCGACTAGTACCTAATCCATATTACAGTCTATTGTATTTTAATTTGATTGTTCTAGGATGGCATCTGCAAATTCTACAACCAAAAGAAAGACCAGATTAACACGGGATAAAGATGCAATGACAAATGCAATTTAAGCTGTGTATGTGCATGAAGACTGTGCTGGCATATAAGATATGGTTGATTTCAACAATTATCAACAATTAGCTTAATCTTAATAATTGACTGATATAAGTTTAGTTGCCTAAACTTAAAAACTAAATTTACTATGATACATATATAAAATGAAAAACCATGTGGTCCATATGTTGTACACTTTTTGCAAATGCACAAAAATTACATATTTTAAGAAATGTTGATTATTTCTAAGATGTTTATGTTTCTTAAGATTTCTAACAATAGTTTTTAATACCAAGTAACTATCGGACTGTTTAAAATATATATTATAAGGCTGAAATATCTTTATAATTATAAGTTTTATTTCACAAAATCCTTATGGTGGTCCATAATTGGGGCACTTACTCTAACAACTAGGGTCTCAGGGATGGCAACCCTTCTACATTTTGGCACACCGCGGACACTCCGCCAAAATTCCATACAAAGGCTTAATTTGGTCTCTATTACACAGACATCAATCAGTGACGTGTATTTACACGTGCACCTGTGTGCGTAGCACGTAGAAAATACCAACCGTCGCCCAGTGCCGGATAAAGCCGGTGCGGGGCCCGTAGCAAATGTGACCACGGGGCCCTTGAGTTACATTGCCTACTGAAAAACCTGTATAATTACAGTGTGGGCAACGCTCACTTTGACAATAGCTTAGGTGTATAGCATATTTTACATATTTGTGTTTTTTTTTGGGCATAGGCGCGGGGCCCCCCAACGCGAGGGGCCCGTAGCATTTGCTGCCTCCTGCTATATGGCTAATCCGGCACTGCCGTCGCCCATAAGAGGGGAGGAGATTGAGTGAGGCGGGGAAATCGGGCGGGACGTCGAAGTCACAGTACAAATATGAACAGTGTGGAAACTACGTACAAAACGTTGAAACGTCACACTCACACAAACATGCGCATGGACGAGGCCTTTAAGCGGTTCTCGCGGTGCTGCAGTACTGAATCACTCGCACATCGAGCGTCCATACTGTTCATATTTTTTGTAAATATGTTATATGATACTTTATTAATTCCATAAATAAGGTACAATAATTTATCAAATTACATTTAAATATAAGTAAGTCCATGCATATTATAAAATTATAAAATTGCCTACATTTTATAAATGTTTCAGTAACAATTAAAACATGAGTTACAAGAATTGCATTTTGAATTATTGTATATAGGTAAATTGTTATGAATTAAGTGAAAAAATAAACATGCATATTAGAAATTATAGTAACTTTATCCGATTGAATTGAAATTGAAATTATATTATATTTTTGTATTATTATACTATTATAATGGACCTCTCATCGAGTGAAGGCCTCCTCCATTTTACTCCATATCTTTCTGTTTTGGGCCTTATTCACAGTTAGGTTTTTAGTTTGGGCCTTAACCAGTAACATATCTATACTATTTAAATAATCATAAACTTATCATTGTTTGTACAATATATCAATCAGCAAAGAACTTGGATCAGTATGAACCGGTGCGAATGGACTTTATCATTGTTGCCAAGGCCTATATTATCAATACGGGTAGAGTAAGTAAAAACATTTCTTGCAAAATATGTTGCCAAGCTCGAACTTTTTCATCTGTTGTGAAGTCCTATAAAGATATCTGCTCATTTTTATATAACGACTAGCTGACCCGGCAAACTTCGTATTGCCTCAGAATGAAATAATGTGTCAAAGGTTTGATAGATACGGACTATTTGTATGGGAAAATGAAATTGTGGTTTTTACTATTTTCCTTCAATTTTTTCATATTTTCTTGCCTTTAAAACCTTCCCTGGACTTCTAAAAATAATTCAAAACTAAAATTAGCCAAATCGGTCCAGCCGTTCTCGAGTTTTAGCGAGACTAACGAACAGCAATTGATTTTTATATTTTTAAAGATAGATTTAGACATCGATATGTCGTGGCCCTATCGTAAAATTGCTCATATCATGATACGTTCGAACATTTCATGAAATAGCGAGCGAGAGCGATGTGATCAGGGGGCTGACCGCTTAACTCTTATGGTTTCGTTTAGGATGTTATGTTTTTAATTTTGTACAGCCTACTAAAACATTTTGCTCTGAAGCATTGAAAGCATCACGAAAGCATTTGAGTTAGGCGGTCGGCTCTGTGTTACTTTTTATCTATGGTTAGTCTTGGCATGCCACACTGCCGTGTCCATAGATTTGAGAGCATGGTTGAATAAATTGCATCAGGACTGACGTCATTCTAATTAAATGAAGATAAGTATAGTTTATACAATAAATACTTAATGTAACTCTACGTAGGAGTTCACGTCATTGGCAGGCCAGTAAACTAGATATAACGAAGGTTAAGGATTAATTGAAATTTGAAATTAGCGCATCACCTCTTGCAGCTAGCTTCTCTATATTGATCCCAATAAAATTTGTTGTACAGCTTTTTAAATTTAAGTTTCTGATAAGTATTTTCCCATACATATTTTTTTTTTGCCTCTGAAGTTTCTTGTTGAAGCTTGGAGTTTCTCTGCGAGATCGAATCAGAAATGAGGAGATCCGCATGAGAACTAAACTTATCGACATAGCTCACCGAATAGCGAGACTCAAGTGGCAGTGGGCAGGGCACATGGCTCGAAGAACTGACGGCCGTTGGGGCAGAGCAGTTCTCGAGTGGCGATCGCGAACCGGAAAACGAAGCGTAGGCAGGCCCTCCCCAAATTTTGACTACCTACATTATACTTTTTACTGTTGAACAAAAATAAAGTCGGTAAGCTATACAAAAACAGGTACTGCTTTCAGCATCAAAATGCGAAACACTATAGGAGATTGACTTTTGTAAATTAATAAGTCGTGTCAGAAGCTCTTAAAATAATAATATGTAAATAATATGTCCGTAGCGACGACAACTGGAACTTTTACAAACTGACAAGAAATCGGTGTAATCAAATGATAAGAGTAGCAAAACGCCGATGTATCTACGATAATGTCCATAATTCTTCTCCGGCTGATACGTGGAAGTTTTTATCTTCTCTGGGCTTTGGCAGATCTCAACCAAATCTTAATCCTTTACTATTATCTCTGAATGATCTTAATAACCATTTTGCTTCCTTGTCATCTTCCAATGTTTCTGTTCTAGCTCAAACTTTACCTATTCCCTTTCCCACGCCGTTTTCACCAAATGTATTTACTTTTCCTCTGTCACTGACGAAGACGTCCTTAAATGTGCTCAAGCTATCAAATCCAATGCCGTCGGATGTGATGGATTGAGCCGAAAAATGATTTTTCTTATTCTTGATATCATTTTGCCAGTAATTACCCACATTCTTAACTATTCTCTGCAAACTGGGACATATCCTGCTGTCTGGCGTAAAGCTTTTATTATCCCACTTCCTAAAATTTCAAACCCCAGTTTAGCAAAACATTATAGACCCATTTCTATACTACCTTTTCTATAAAAAATTTTAGAGGCTCTAGTACATAGGCAACTGTCGTGTTTTGTTGTCAAAAATAACCTCATTTCTCAATTTCAATCGGGCTTCAGACAAGGGCACAGTACGAAGACTGCTTTGCTTAAAATCACGGAAGACGCGCGGATAGGCATGGAGAATTCGAAGTTGACAGTTTTAGTTTTACTTGATTTTTCTAATGCTTTCAATTCTGTCAGCCACGATATTCTCTGTGCAATCCTTTTGCGCAGTGGCATCTCGTCAGTGGAACAGAGTTCTCAGAGAGGTTCTCTTCTTATCTTCGCGGTCGCCAACAGGCTGTCAAGGTCAATAACGATGTCTCTGAGTGGTGCTGCTTGACCTCTGGCGTTCCGCAAGGCGGTATACTTTCTCCACTTTTATTTTCACTTTTCATAAACTCCGTCGTAATTAACCTCAAATGCTCTTATCATTTATATGCCGATGACTTGCAGCTATATTTTCAAGCCGATTTAGATAATATCAATCATGCCATATCTTCGGTAAACCTAGATCTTGAAGTAATTTCGGCGTGGTCTAAAAGTTTTGGCGACACGGTCAATGCAAAAAAATCACAAGCTATTATATTAGGAAGTTCGTATTTTATTAAAGCTCTAAACTTCGATATTCTCACGCCAATTGCTTATAATAACAAAATTATTCCGTTTTCGTCACACGTTAAAGATTTAGGTTTAGCTATCGATAATAATTCAAGTTGGATTAATCTTGTTAACGAAATAAATCAAAGAGTCATAATAATACTGCGCTCACTTTACCGTTTTAAGCAATTTCTACCTACCAGTTTGAAGATTCTCTTAGTTCAGTCACTTGTGTTACCCATTATTGATTATGCGGATGTTTGTTGCTCTGATTTATCTCAAAATCTTCTTAACAAAATGGATCGGATTCTTAATAATATCATACGATACATTTTTGGCTTACGTAAGTATGACCATATTTCACATTTCCGTTCTCGGCTTAAGTGGCTGCCTATCCGCGAGAGAAGATCCATTCGGATACTCTGCATGTATCTGTACTATCCGTAATGATCCTTGTGCACCTCATTATCTTAAGTTTAATTTCCAAAACTTGGTGATTTACATAATCTCAATCTTCGCTCTTCCGCACTCCTAAGATATAAAATGCCTTCTCACCGTTCTGGATTTTATTCCCACTCCTTTGCTGTAACAGCTATCAAACTCTGGAACGCGCTTCCCCTTGTTATCAAGAATGCTCCGACTAAGTTCTCCTTTAAACGTCGATTGAAGGAGTACTTTTTAGCTTCCCAGGCCTAAAGATTTAACCATTTTCATTAAACATTTTGTTACATTAAACATTTTGTTTAATATTGTTCTCTGACCTATTACTTTATAAACTCTTTTAATAAAAGTTGACAACCCTACTGCTGAGTCAATCAAAATAAAAAATAATTGGTTGATTTGAATGGTCAGGTTTGTTTTAAAATTTTATTCCTTTTTGCATTACCCAAAGTTCATACAAATTCGGATCGTCTCCTTTCACAACAATTTTTTTTCTTTCTCTCATTTTCCATTCACCATACAGACTATACCTACCTAGTTTCCTACTAATGAAAATAAAGAACAAAATGTAAATCAAATAGCATTCTATGCCAAAGATATTAAACTTTCAAAAAACAATTTATCGCAAAACGTCAATTTTGTGCAACCCAAACAAATCACATACGTCGTTTTGAATCCGAGAAGCCCCTTTGTAAAAGTGGTATACCATTTTTAAACCGGACCAAACTTTTCAAAATCGTAAAAGGTCCCATCTATGCCTTTATTAAGCACTACATACGACTATTTGGTATTGATGAATACGTTTTAAAAGTGGTATACTATTTTCTAGCTGCGAATTTTAAAAAGTCGTATGTTATGTTGTAATTGTATTGAGATGGAACTTTTTGGGTTTGAGCAGAAATATTTACTCATGATTAGGTATGCATGTATTGTTCGTTATATAGGTGAACGTACGGTCGCGACAACTATGGAATTTTTTAATTCTCCATACAACTTTTTGGAGTTCCTTAATGAGATGGTAAAAACTTTTTTTTTATATTATGGAAGTGGCAAACAAGCATGCAGTTCACATTGATGTTGAGAAATGACTGCAGTCAATAGAGCAACGCGGTCCACCGGTCGCGGCGGACTGGAGGGGTGTATTACCGATGCGAAATAGTCTGTCATGTTTTGCGCGGGGAAATGCGTGCGACACACACGCACACTACAAAAATCGTCTATTACTACGAAACTCACACCTTGACTTTAACAAAATACAGAAACAATTTCACGCACACATTTAAACATCTAGGCGACAGGCGTAAGATCATTTGGTAAGCCTACATATATGGCTATTCCCCTCCGTGTTGCTCTATGCTGCAGCCTAAAGACACCCACACAAAGATCAAGGTAGTAATGCAGATGCGTTACCACTCCTGAGGCCTAAGGCGTTATGCCTCTGTGCCGGAAATTACAGAGCAGTACATTACCACCTGACCGGAACACGATAGTGCTGAACACTACCACTTAGCGGCAAGTATATTAGGTAATGCGATTGTGCCTACGCCGAGCTCCGTCACTGGAGCTGTAACTGTAGATAGGTATAAGATTTGTTATGTGAATGTAAAATGACGATGTTGATGCAATAAAATATTGTTATGAACCGTTTATTTCCACCAGTCATAGATTTAAGAACGTTATTGAATAGAATGTTTTATCTTTTATCTGGTTGCGGTTTATACAATTGTACTTTGTGTGGATTATTTAAACACCTAATTTAATGCATGTTTTTACTAGAGCTCCAGTGACGGAGCTCGCGGGTGTAGGCACCACCGTATTACCTAATATACGTGTCGCTAAATGGTAGTGTTCAGCACTATCGTGTTCCGGTCAGGTGGTAATATACGGCCCTGTAATTTCCAGCACAGAGGCATAACACCTTAGGCCTCAGAAGTGGTAACGCATCTGCATTTTGACCTTGGCCTTTGTGTGTCTATTTGGTTGCAGTCATCATTTAACATCAATGTGAACTGCAGGATTGTTTGCCACGTCATTTACATAAAAATCTGTCAAGTGCGTGTCGGGCCACGCGCAGTGTAGGGTTCCGTATTTAGTGCATTGACAGAGTAAGAAATGTAATTAAAAAAAAAATCTATAGAGTTGTTCGAAATTTTCGAGTAAAATACATTTGGTCGACTATAACTCCCAAACTTGCAAAGCCAACTTAAGTGTGATAGTTTTCCTTTTAATTTAATTATATATGGCTACTATTGCCGTAACGTTTGAATTTTTAACAACAACCGTTTAGTCGTAGGGGGGGGACACACACTTGACTTTAACGAAAATTGGCCCTTTAAAGCTTAATAAGTCACGAACAGTTCACTGAATCGAAAAATGATGTTTCCACACCCCCTATTTTTGGAAGACCTATCCAACGACATCCCACACTATATAGAAAACAAAAAATAAAAAAACGTTTGCGCGTTACATGTAGGGGAGGTACCCTAAATTAAAAAATAAATCCTGTTTTTATTCTACCACTTTGTCGGCCTAATTAAGTTGCATACTTGTACCAAATTTCAAGCGTCTAGTACTAATAGTTTGTGCGCTAAACCGAGGACGGACAGACAGACAGACAGACAGACGGACATGGCGAAACTATAAGGGCTCCTTGTTTACTACGGAACCATAAAAATAAAATTTAAAAAAGCAAGAACTAATGCACATAGACTTTTAGAGAATTCGGCTTATTTCGGGTCTGTAGAGCGTTATCATTGATAGACTTCGAGGATAGCTAAAGCAACCTTTACACAGCTGCAACCTATATGGCAATCTAGAAAGCTGACATAGAGACAGGGGGCTTAACCTATAGCAGAGAATATGTAATAATACTTCGTATAGAATGGACACGTCCCGCCCGATTTGCCCGCATCACTCAACCCTTCCCCTCTTATGGGCGACGGTTGGTATTTTGTACGTGCTACAGGTGCGCGTGTAAATACACGCCATGGTTTCATTGCATACGAGCGCTACACGAGCTAGAGCCTCTCCTGCACGGAGAGTAAAATTGAACATTTTTCGCTCTAATGTCGAAACTGTACTGCTATACCTAAGTGTGTGAGACATGGAGGGTGACCCAAGACATCAGGCGGTGAATCCAGGATTATAAACAGATGCCTGCGACAAATCCTGAGCATCTTCTGGACAGAAAAGATCTACAATGAAGAGCTATGGCATAGAGCAACACGGGGCACCGGCCGCGGCGGACCGGAGGGGAGTAGCCTTATGCAGGCTTTCCCCTCTGTTAAAGTACAAGACCAAATGGTCTGGCCAATGGTAATGGCCTTTCGCCCATATATTTAAATGTGTGCGTGAAATTGTTTATGTATTTTGTTATTTTGTTAAAATTGATTCGATTCGGTGAACTTGTGAAAACGAAACGCTTTTGACAGATCGGATATTTGTCCAGAATCAGATTCAAAACAAGATTAAGATTCTTTTTAACAAAGATTAAGTTCATAGAAATAGCTAATGTTTAGCTATATAAATGAATATACCTTTGATTAAGTATTTTAGTTAAACTTAGTTTTAAAATGTAAATCATATTATGATTCCAAGTCATTGCTGATGATTATGATGTTTATCGAGTACGTGAATCCGATCATACATAACCTTAAAATTAACAAAGCAAAAATAAACAGCGTAGGAAGAAAAAATTGTAAATATTTCCTAAGTGGTTA
This sequence comes from Macrosoma leucophasiata, assembly GCA_036365455.1. Classification (NCBI taxonomy): domain Eukaryota; kingdom Metazoa; phylum Arthropoda; class Insecta; order Lepidoptera; family Hedylidae; genus Macrosoma; species Macrosoma leucophasiata. Next base: position 8,839,457 of record JAWQUS010000015.1, read on the forward strand.
ATATTTTCCATGTTTTAACATTTGTACAAAATGTCGGATGTAGAAGTTGAAGTGCCGACAGTATTTAAAAAGAGAAATGTGAAAAATAGAGGCGGTCGGAAACGTAAAACATCAAGCTCTGAAGGTAAACAGTATAATTTTTCATAAAATAATTGTAGTTACTTTAGATAAGGACTCGAGGGTGTAGGCACCACCGCATTACCTAATCTATCTGTCGACAAATGGTAGAGTTCAGCACTATCGTGTTCCGGGTAGCAATGATCAATCACAGAGACATAACAATTAAGACTACGCATCTGTGTTTTGACCTCTGGTATTTGTGTAGAGGCTGCAGTCATTACTTAACATCCATGTGAACTTGAACTATGTGAACTTTGCAGGAGCTGAATCACATTTAGTAGATAGCAGTTTATTTGCATCTATGCAATGGACGTTCACATTATTTGATTTTTTACGATAATCTGTACTAGATTTAAGCTCTCATTTAAACGAGCTCTTACTGAGTTTGATGGGTAACGGAGTTCTTCTCAGTAGTGACTGCACTTGGAACTCTGCTAAGTTATAACTTTGATCTTGACAAATAAGTTTTTCTTTTTCTTCATTTATCATCATTGAAGGAATTGAAAAATTTTGTGATTATTATGTTTTTACTAAGTAGTTTAAATTCTAATTTTTCATTACGTAACTTCACGCCTGTAATCCCCGAAGGGGTAGGCAGAGGTAAATGCATACATTCAAGCATACATGCAAACACCCACGATTCGCTGGTTACGTTTTGGCCCATGTAACAGGTGGCGAGCCTGTTGACATCTCCGGGCACATTACCAAACTTTGAGGTACTGGGAAATTTCCAGAAAATGGAAAAATCCCAATAGAACCAGAGATAAAGGCTTTTTCACCATTATCTCTGATAACCCCCTACCCGGGTATCGAACCCAGGACCTCAGCGTAGTAGTAGTGGCCTGCTACCACTAGGCTACCGAGGCAGTTAATTTTCAATTAACTATTAATATATGTTTTTGCTTTTACTATATGCAATGGTTATTCACTCTAGGTATTTTATGATTTCTTGATGTTTTGAAATTATTTGTAAAGATCTATTCGAAATAAAAATATTTTCTATTTCTATTTCTAACTGCAATCTCGTTTGCCACACTTGTTACATAAAAAAAAAAACAGAAGCAAAATACTTCAAGCCACAGGAGTGGCAACGTCTCTGAATTTTCATCTGCGGTTTTTGTTTAGATCACTTTAGGCTTCAAAATTCACTTACCATCAATGTGAACTGCCTTAGTTGTTGTGTCTCTGTGATAGTTATTATAGTTGTTGTATCTTCGCGCCAGGTCCCTAACGGGGTAGGCAGAGAGTGTAGAGCGCCAGATATCCCGGTTCTAATAAACCTCTCGTGCCTCGTCTACCTTCATCATTCTCTTCATACATGCACGCCGATTCCTAAGACTTTTGACCCCACCATCAGACAGAACTCGACGTATTTGGTCATGGTAGGTCAGTCTTGGTCTTCCTGGGCCTCTGCAACCATCCACATTCGCATTGTATATCTGTTTAGTCATTCGCTCATTCGACATTCTTTCTATATGCCCGAACCATCGGAGCATGCCTTTTTTTCATTTTTACACCGATACTATCATTCACACAAAGTCTCTTTCTTACATCTTCATTACGAACGCGATTGGTGAGTGATACACCGCAGATCTTGCGCAAAGATCTCATCTCGACCGCGTTCAACTTACTTTCATGCTCTTTCCTGCATACCTAGCTCTCGCTTCCATATAAAAGCGTTGGAGTAAGTACAGCGTTATGTACGGCTAGTCGAGCCCGCTGGCTGAGATGTGAGTGAGTTATTATAGTGCCATAAATTAAATTAACAAAGACAAATATCAATTAAGAAATGTGGTTATATTTTCCAGAAAAAAACAGCTCAGATTCCGATGACCAAACCGTAGTTATTCCTACGAAGAGGCCACAGAAATCTAATCCGAACATACAGTCTACCTCTGGCCCGAAGAAGCAAAGACCGGAACTCCCAAATGATAAGAGCAGTGACGATGACGATGATGGAAAGGTTACAATTTTCAAATCAAAATTTAAATCATTTATTTCAAATTGGTCTACAAGGACACTTTTGCATTGTCGGGTTATAAGCTATCTAGAGAGAATGACTTATAATAATATTTCAATAAGTATTAATAAATACCAATTTAATAATAATATTTAACCGATACGTGAATCATAAAATTTTTCATTTCCTTCATAGAAGAAAATGAAAAATCTGTTTGTCATAGTCATTCACTTAGCAGTCACGTAGCAGTAAGTCTTTTAGGTCTAAATTAATATAATAATGCACCTGTAGCGTCCACTACATTAAGGCGCCAACTAGTGGAACAGATGAAACCTCACAGTACTTGTCCAATACGATAGATGGCGTGCAATCGAATTACATCGCACATACGAAGATTTCTCAAGAGTTGGCATATATACAACTTCCCAACGTCAATCGTTGGGCCGCGGCCCGCCAGGCGCTACCACCTCGCCTGGTCGGAGGATCCTCCCTTTTCGCCGGAGGAACGCTTCCACCCGTTCCTCCACACACCTGTAATATATATGTATATATGTATCTTCACGCCAAGTCCCTTAGGAGCTTACTACCGCCCATAAGGCCTCGGACAAGGTTTAACGACTGCTATCTATCGATAGCAACCGGGACCGACGGCTTAACGTGCCCTCCGAAGCACGGAAACGCGCATTTAATATGCCACTAGCGGTCACCCATCACACTACCCGACTGCGTCCGGAGTGCTTAACCGAGTAGATCGCTTATGATCTACACCAGCCGCCGGGCCATGCGTGCTTCTATATTTATTATGAGTATTACTTATCATCATTGTAAACTGTATGCTTGTTTGCCATTGCATGACATAAATAAAAAACGAAATCAAACGTTGACATTCCAGAAAGAATCCCGTACTACGCTATCTGTGCAACAGCAAAGAGAAAATGCAACGGCCACATATGAATTGGATACGGAGACAGATCGGGATGCGCAAGCTATATTCGAGAAGGCTCAGAAGATAAATGAGGATCTGGCGGGGCAGGCTGACGATAAGGTAACCTCTCTTTTTACTTTTGGGATCTACAAAATACGTCTATATTTAATTATAAAATATTATATTATTAGCCCATTATACGTCCCACTGCTGGGCACGAGTCTCTCCCCTTTTTGGGGGGAGGCCTGGAGCTTACTCCACCACGCTGCTCCAATGCGGATTGGTGGAGGTGGGTGGGTTAGTGACCAACCCGCTGTCGGATGTTTTCAAACCGGCCTAAAGGCCTCCGACAAGGTTTAACGACTGCTATCCATCGATAGCAACCGGGACCGACGGCTTAACGTGTCCTCCGAAGCACGGAAACGCGCATTTAATTGGCCACTAGCGGTCACCCATCACACTACCCGACCGCGCCCGTAGTGCTTAACCGAGCAGATCGCTTACGATCTACACCAGCCGCTGGGCCATGCGCGCTTCAATATTATATATTTATATTATATTATTAAACATTGCTAATCTCTCCTTTGTCTTTTTCTATCCTGCACATTTGACAATGCAACTGACAAAGACAAAGCATTCTATAGCTAAAACGTATCTAATGTACGTTTATGAATAAGGGGGTTAGTTTTTTAAGCCTCTTACTAACAAATAATGAATGGATTTTGATTATCTGAATAAATGTATGTATCTTCACGCCAGGTCCCTAACGGGGTAGGCAGAGAGTGTAGAGCGCCAGATATCCCGGTTCAGACAAACCTCTCGTGCCTCGTCTACCTTCATCATTATCTTCATACATTCACGCCGATTCCTAAGACTTTTGACCCCACCATCAGACAGAACTCGACCTATTTGGTCATGGTAGGTCAGCCTTGGTCTTCCTGGGCCTCTGCAACCATCCACATTCGCATTGTATATCTGTTTAGTCATTCGCTCATTCGACATTCTTTCTATATGCCCGAACCATCGGAGCATGCCTTTTTTCATTTTTACACCGATACTATCATTCACACAAAGTCTCTTTCTTACATCTTCATTACGAACGCGATCGGTGAGAGATACACCGCAGATCTTGCGCAGAGATCTCATCTTGACCGCGTTCAACTTACTTTCATGCTCTTTCCTGCATACCCAGCTCTCGCTTCCATATAAAAGCGTTGGAGTAAGTACAGCATTATGTACGGCTAGTCGAGCCCGCTGGCTGAGATGTTTAGATTCTAGTAGCTTACCCAACGCTCCATTCACGCAATTCCCAGCAAGCACTCTTCTTTCTATGTCAGTGGTGTACCTACCATCCTTGCTAAAAGCACATCCAAGATATACAATTTCATCAACCTGTTGTAACACTGCATCATCTACTACTACCCTTGCATTTGTTCTCTGAATAAATGAATAGAATTATAATAATTACGAACGCGATCGGTGAGCGATACACCGCACATCTTGCGCAATGATCTCATCTCAACCATTTAATTTACTTTCATGCTCTTTCCTGCATACCCAGCTCTCGCTTCCATATACTTGGAGTAAGTACAGCATTATGTATTGCTAGTCGAGCCCTCTGGCTTAGATGTTTAGATTCTAGTTAGCTTACCCAATGCTCCATTCATGTGACATAATTATATACTAGAATATAGGCACACCGCGGACACTCCGTCAAAATTCCATACAAACGCTTAATTTGGTCCCTATTACACAGACATCAATCAGTGACGTGTATTTACACGCGCACCTGTGTGCGTAGCACGTACAAAATACCAACCGTCGCCCATAAGAGGGGAAGGGGTTGAGTGATGCGGGCAAACCGGGCGGGACGTCGAAGTGTCCATTCTATACGTAGTATTACGTATTCTCTGGTATAGGTAGACCTCTTCATTCATCAGACCTCACCTCTGTTCCAGGTTTACCGAGGTATAAACAACTACGCGCAGTACTACAAGAAAAGGGACACAGCCGCCGGTAATGCAAGCTCAGGTTTGGTTAGGAAAGGCCCTATCAGAGCTCCGGCCAACTTAAGAGCTACAGTCAGGTAATCCAACTCTGATTAATTTTATTTAAAATCAACCCGACGTTTTGGTCGCTACCGTGGTCTCGGGCAGACTGGAGTTATTCGTATCGGATCTTGTCCACTACATGTTTCGTGCGTGCTTCAGATGCTTAGGAATAGTGTTGCTAAACTATCGATAGTTGCGCTATCGATAGTTGACCTCGAAAAACAGTCGATAGCGCGATAGTACTACCGAAACTATCGACCCTTGACGATACTGTCGATACTATTGATGTTAAAAATAAGCAATACTATTTTATTTTTAAAGAAAAATGGAAAGAAAAATTTGACTTCAGGCGAGACTCGAACTCGCGGCCTACTGGGAGTCTAGTCCAGCCGCTCTTCCAATTGAGCTACTGAAGCCCTGCCCGATTTGTCAAATCTTTCCTTCACATCTATTGCATTGCTTTATGGGAGCAGCAGCGCCATCTATTACCAACTATGCTAGTTAGGCAATAGCTAGCATAGTTGGTAATAGATGCTTAGATGAATTAGATAGCTAAAACAAGCAATACTATTGCCTAAGATCAAAAAAATCGATAGTTTTGTTATAAACACTATCAATACTATCGATAGTGTGCGTGTCAATAGTATTGATACTATCGGTACTATTGACACAAGCGTGCAGTTCACATTGATGTTAAGTGATGACTGCAGCCTATAGACACTTACACAAATACCAAGGCCGAAATGCAGATGCGTTACCACTCTTGAGGCCTAAGGTGTTATGCCTCTGTGATAGTATTGCAGCATGTCGATATTTTCGATAGCTCTATCGATAGTGCTACTGTTTTTTCGAGGTCACGATAGATCACAATACTATCGATAGACTATTACTATTGCGACAACACTACTACGGACAACTTAAAAAACTCTAAATTAGACAAATTGTGTGATTTGTATAGCGACAATGCACACGTCAACTTCGACAAATCTATAGACAAACATGAATAAAAGACATGTTTTATGTCAATGCAAACACAGATATAGGTCGCGCCACGTAAAAAGAACGCTGGAAGAAAGTAGAAGGGATGTGTTCGCGCATCGGTACACTCGCGCACGAATGTACTAGCCCTATTGGTTTATTTTTGATCTAGCTTTCGCTTGCGGTTTCGTGTGTTGGTAGGCAGATTGAAAACTATATTACATAGAATAATATAAAATGAAATAAAAACACATGACGCGCAGCTTGACCGCCAGCGTTCTTTTTACGTGGCGCGACCTATAACAACAAATCTTGAGATATTTCATTAGAATGATAAGTTTGAAGGCAGTGCGAATGCGAGCACCAACATAATTAAAGTGGCACTTATTTTCGTTCTTACCGGACATCCCTCAGATCACCGGTCATAACTCATACGTCTAGTGCCTCCTTAATCACCAGATTTTTTTTTTTTTTTTGTAATGTGCGTGGCAAACAAGCATGCAGTTCACATTGATGTTAAGTGATGACTGCAGCCTGTAGACACCCACATGAAGACCAAGGTCAAAATGCAGATGCGTTACCACTCCTGAGGCCTAAGGTGTTATGCCTCTGTGGCGGAAATTACAGGGGAGGGAAATTTGGTAGAATTACCCAAACCGAGGTAGAAGCCATAGTATAAAGAAGAAAGAAAGAAAGATATATCGCAATACATATTTTATGCGTCGAGTTGCGAACCATCATCGTGTTTAATGTTTTAGTGCAAGCTAGAGGTTACATAACTTCGTAACTTAACAAGTTATCAAACCTGTAATCCCCGAAGGGGTAGGCAGAGGTAAATGCATGCATTCAAGCATACATGCAAACACCCACGATTCGTCGGTCTTTCTTTTCTGTTTTCATGAAATTCCTTTCAAATTATCCTTATACACTTCTATCCTTATATTATAAAGATTTGGAACTCAAAAAATATTGAATTTATAAAATCTATCACTAATAGATTTTTACTGGTGTTAGAGCTCCAGTGACGGAGCTCGCGGGCGTAGGTACCACCATTACCTAATATACTTGTCGTTAAATGGTAGTGTTCAGCACTATCGTGTTCCGGTCAGGTGGTAATGTACGGCCCTGTAATTGCCGGCACAGAGTAACACCTTAGGCCTCAGAAGTGGTATGCATCTGCATTTTGACCTTGGTCTTTGTGTGGGTGTCTATAGGCTGCAGTCATCACTAACATCAATGTGACCTGCATGCTTGTTTGTCACTTCCATTACATAAATAAAAAATAAATAGAATTAAAAAAAAATCCTGATAAACTGTTTTTTTTTTATTGTCTATACTTATAATAAAACTATAGAAGTGTAAATTCTGTACATTAAAAATATTTAAAAAATAAATACCAGGGAATGTTACTAGATGGATACCGAGCACAAATATGTGATTAGAAAAAATTTTGTCTGTCTGTCTGTCTGTCTGTTTGTTCAAGCATCACAGAAAAAATGGCAGTCCGATTACGATGAAACTTGGTATGATTATACTTTAACCTTTGGCGCACAACACTGGGTGCTTTTTATCCCGGAAAAATGTCTGTTTGTCTGTGTGTTTGTGAACGCTAATATCAGAAACGGCTTATTCGATTTGCGGTTTTCACTAATCTATTGTGGTAAGTTTCACTTAACATTAAGTGTTTGTTTCATGTGAATCGGTTCAGAAATAAAAAAGTTATGTCAATTTAAAGAATCATATCGAATATTTTTAAGCTATTCTGTATCTTAGTTCTATCTTTTAGGGGGTTTCGTACCTAAAAGGTAAAAACGGACCCTACGGATTACTAATCCTCCGCTGTCTGTCTGTCCGTCCGTCCGTCTGTCTGTCACCAGCCTGTATCTCATAAATAGTGACAGCTAGAAAGATAACATTTTCACAAATTATGTGTTTCTGATACCGCTATAGAGACAAAATTAATTACTAAAAATAAGAAAATGTTAAGAAGTCCAAGAGGGCATACAATAAACGTGTTCTTTTTTCGTATATTTTTTTGCTTTTTAATAATAACGGTAGCAACTAGACGCTTAAAATTATCACAGAATTTTTAGGTCTTATGTTGTATATTACCTAACATCTATAAAAATAAATAAAATGAGAGTGTCTGTTTGTAATATTGAAATAACCGCTTTTTACTGAATGGATATACGTATGTTTACACGGTACATATACCAAAACAACATTTTTTACAATTTTTGTCTGTCTGTCTGTCTGTCTGTTTGGCGGGGCTAATCTTGGGAACGGCTATACCGATTTTGACAGGGCTTTCACTGGCAGATAGCTGATGTGATAAGGAGTAACTTAGGCTACTTTTATCTCCATACATCCATACATACATACATACCTACCTACATACAAATAAATAGAATTTGAGTGTCTCCGATTTTGATGGGACTTTCACTGGCAGATAGCTGATGTAATAAGTAGTAACTTGGGCTACTTTTATACTAGCTGCGCCCACGACTTCGTCCGGGTAGATACTGAACAATCATATTTTTTCCCACGTGGACGAAGTCGCGGGCACAACTAGTTAGTAATAAATTTGTTATTCTGTTTGTTACAGGTGGGATTATCAACCGGATATATGTAAAGACTATAAAGAAACAGGATTCTGCGGTTTTGGAGGTACGTTTATGATATTATTGTGATATTACTAGCTGACCCGGCAAACTTCGTATTGCCTCAGAATGAACTAATGTGTCAAAGTAATTGTTTTATAATATTTCGCATTAACACATGCTTGTGAAATATATTTTTATTTTAAAGAAAAATGGAAAGAAAAATTTGACTTCAGGCGAGACTCGAACTTGCGGCCTACTGGGAATCTAGTCCAGCCGCTCTTCCAATTGAGCTACTGAAGTCCTGCCCGATATGTCAAATCTTTCCTTCACATTTATTGCATTGCTTTTATGGTAGCAGCAGCGCCATCTATTACCAACTAGGCCAGATTCCCAGTAGGCCGCGAGTTCGAGTCTCGCCTGAAGTCAAATTTTTCTTTCCATTTTTCTTTAAAATAAAAATAATGTGTCAAAGGTTTGATAGATACGGACAATTTGTATGGGGAAATTAAATTGTGGTTTTTACTATTTCTCTTCAATTCCTTCATATTTTTTTACATTTTACAACTTCCATGGACTTACAAAAATCATTCAACACCAAAATTAGCCAAATCGGTAGAGCCGTTCTCGAGTTTTAGCGAGACTGACGAACAGCAATTGATTTTTATATGGTCGAGGAGGGCAATGGCTGTCACATGCGTCATACTCGTGAACGGGAGCTGTTGGTGGGGACTGGTCTGTTCTTGCACCTGTTGTTGCAGGGGCTACATCTCATTTAGTAGATAGCAGTTTATTTGCATCTATGCTATGGACGTTCACATTATTTGATTTTTCACGATAATTTGTACTAGATTTAAGCTCTCATTTAAAAGAGCTCTTACTGAGTTTGTTGGGTAGCGGAGTTCTTCTCAGTAGTGACTGCACTTGGAACTCTGCTAAGTGAATAACTTTGATCTTGACGAATAAGTTTTTCTTTTTCTTCATTTATCATCATTGAAGGAATTGAAAAATTTTGTGATTATTATGCTTTAAATAAGTAGTTTAAATTCTAATTTTTAATTTACTATTAATATATGATTTTGCTTTTACTATATGTAATGGTTATTCGCTCTAGGTATTTTATGATCTATTGACGTTTTGAAAGTATCTGTAAAGATTTATTCGAAATAAAAATATTTTCTATTTCTATATATATATATATATATATAAAAAGATAATGTCAACCCTTGATACATCCCACTGCTGGGCACTCTTGAGTCTCTCCCCTTTTTGGGAGGAGGCCTGGAGTTTACTCCACAACGTTGCTCCAATGCGGGTTGGTGGAGATAAGGGTTAGTGGCCAACCCGCTGTCGGATGTTTTCAAACTGCCTATAAGGCCTCCGACAAGGTTTAGCGACTGCTATCTATCGATAGCAACCGGGACTTAATTTGTTACTAGCGGTCACCCATCACGCACCCGACTGCGCCCGTATCGCTTAATCGCTTAACCGACTAGATCGCTTCCGATCTACACCAGCCGCTGGGCCATACGCGCTATGTTTATGATATAATTAAAAGAAAACCGCGACGGACCGGAGGGGAGTAACCATATGCAGGCTCTCCCCTCTGTCAAAGTACAAGCCCAAATCGGCCTATACATGTCGCCTATACAAGTTTGAATGTGTGCGTGAAATTGTTTATGTATTTTGTCAAAGACAAGGTATGCATATTTGCATCTATGCTATGGACGTTGACATTATTTGATTTTTCACGATAATCTGTACTAGATTTAAGCTCTCATTTAAAAGAGCTCTTACTGAGTTTGTTGGGTAGCGGAGTTCTTCTCAGTAGTGACTGCACTTGGAACTCTGCTAAGTGAATAACATTGATCTTGACGAATAAGTTTTTCTTTTTCTTCATTTATTATCATTGAAGGAATTGAAAAATTTTATGATTATTATGTTTTAACCAAATAGTTTAAATTTAAATTTTTAATTTACTATTAATATATGATTTTGCTTTTACTATATGTAATGGTTATTCGCTCTAGGTTGTTTATGATCTATTGACGTTTTGAAAGTATCTGTAAAGATTTATTCGAAATAGAAATATTTTCTATTTCTATATATATATATATATATATATATATAGAAATAGAAATAGAATAGCAGTGGGATGTATATATATATATATATATATATATATATATATATATATATACATCCCACTGCTGGGCAGTCTTGAGTCTCTCCCCTGTTTGGGAGGAGGCCTGGAGTTTACTCCACCATGTTGCTCCAATGCGGGTTGGTGGAGATAAGGGTTAGTGGCCAACCCGCTGTCGGATGTTTTCAAACTGCCTATAAGGCCTCCGACAAGGTTTAGCGACTGCTATCTATCGATAGCAACCGGGACTTCATTTGTTACTAGCGGTCACCCATCACGCACCCGACTGCGCCCGTATCGCTTAATCGCTTAACCGACTAGATCGCTTCCGATCTACACCAGCCGCTGGGCCATACGCGCTATGTTTATGATATAATTAAAAGAAAACCGCGACGGACCGGAGGGGAGTAACCATATGCAGGCTTTCCCCTCTGTCAAAGTACAAGCCCAAATCCGCCTATACCTGTCGCCTATACAAGTTTGAATGTGTGCGTGAAATTGTTTATGTATTTTGTCAAAGTCAAGGTGTGAGTTTCGTAGTAATAGACGATTTTTGTAGTGTGCGTGCGTGTCACACGCATTTCCCCCCGCAAAAAATGACAGACTGTTTTGTATCGGTAATAAACGCTACGGCTACTCCCCTCCGGTCCGCCGCGGCGGGTGGGACAAGTTACTCTATGCCTGCAAGAGGTGTTGCGCTAATTCAAATTAACCCTGTATAAATCAATGATAATAGCAATGTATTTGAAAGAGATGAACAGAGAACAAATGCAAGGGTAGTAGTAGATGATGCAGTGTTAGAACAGGTTGATGAAATTGTATATCTTGGATGTGCTTTTAGCAAGGATGGTAGGTACACCACTGACATAGAAAGAAGAGTGCTTGCTGGGAATTGCGTGAATGGAGCGTTGGGTGAAGCTGCTAGAATCTAAACATCTCAGCCAGCGGGCTCGACTAGCCGTACATAATGCTGTACTTACTCCAACGCTTTTATATGGAAGCGAGAGCTGGGTATGCTGGAAAGAGCATGAAAGTAAGTTGAACGCGGTCGAGATGAGATCTCTGCGCAAGATCTGCGGTGTATCACTCACCGATCGCGTTCGTAATGAAGATGTAAGAAAGAGACTTTGTGTTAATGATAGTATCGGTGTAAAAATGAAAAAAGGCATGCTCCGATGGTTCGGGCATATAGAAAGAATGTCGAATGAGCGAATGACTAAGATATACAATGCGAATGTGGATGGTTCCAGGGGCCCAGGGAGACCAAGACTGACCTACCATGACCAAATAGGTCGAGTTCTGTCTGACGGCGGGGTCAAAAGTCTTAGGAATCGGCGTGCATGTATGAAGAGAATGATGAAGGTAGACGAGGTACGAGAGGTTTGTCAGAACCGGGATATCTGGCGCTCTACACTCTCTGCCTACCTCGTTAGGGACCTGGCGTGAAGATACAATACAATACAATAATAGCAATGTTATTATATTATTATACTTACCTCCTTATTCGTAATCGTACATTGATACGTTTTAGCTATAGAATGCTTTGTCTTTGTCAGTTGCATTGTCAAATGTGCAGGATAGAAAAAGACAAAGGAGAGATTAGCAACACTTTAGCTAAAATACGTTTATGAACGTTTTAGTATATTATATTTAGTTTTATCTTAGTGATATTCTTGACTACAATATATATTTTTGACATGTATATCAATTGTTATTCACTTTAATAAATGAGTTTCTGATTCTGATTCTGATAATGTTCTCTTCAGATTCCTGCAAGTTTCTCCACGATCGTTCCGACTACAAGCACGGGTGGCAACTAGAGAGGGAGGAGGTGCAAGCCAACGGTGGCGATTCTGATTACGAGGTGCACAGCGATGACGATCTGCCCTTCAAATGCTTCATATGCAGGGACAGTTTCACTGACCCCGTTGTCACTAAGTAAGCGTAATGATACTGTTTTTATGTTATCGCTATTTTTAGGTCTAGGGGGACACAGTTCGGCCCTGGGGGAGCGTCGAAGGCATTCTAGTTTTATTTATGTAATGGAAGTGGCAGACAAGCATGCAGTTCACATTGATGTTAAGTGATGACTGCAGCTTATAGAGACCCACACAAAGAACAAGGTCAAAATGCAGATGCGTTACCACTCCTGAGGCCTAAGGTGTTATGCCTCTGTGCCGGATATTACAGGGCCGTACATTACCACCTGACCGGAATACGACAGCGCTGAACACTACCATTTAGCGGTAAGTATGTTAGGTAATTCGGTAGCGCTTACGCCCGCGAGCTCCGTCACTGGAGCTCTACCACCAGTGAATCCATCTCTGTTTGCAGATGCAAGCATTACTTCTGCGAGAAATGTGCGTTGGACAACTACAGAAAGACTACACGATGTTACATCTGCAACACGCAGACTGGTGGCGTGTTCAATCCGGCGAAGGATATTGAAGCCAAGATGCGGAGGGAGGGGAGTGATGGTGATGGTGATGACGATGATGATGACAATGATGACTGATAAATAAAGTTTTAGAAAGAAAGTTTATTTATTTATTTACTAGCTTTTGCCCGCGACTTCGTTCGCGTGGACTTCAGGTTCGTCCCGTCTAGTCTAGTCATATTGATCTTTATTAAATGCACAATGTATTTAAGATACTTAATTGGATAAGGATTAATACTGTATTGCTTAAAATCGCTTCGTAAATAAGCCATTATTTCTCGTACAAAGTAAAGGATAAAAAATGGTTATTGTGGGTTATTCCTAAGAGATAAACATATACCATCACGGACTTTTTTGTAGACCTTTTTAAGTTGTACAATACTGTAGTAAATTGTTTTGATCTATCTTGTAAGATTCAGTCAGCGTTTGCAATGTAAGCGCAAAAAATGTGTTTTTTCTACGACCTCACATTAAAAACCTCAAAAATTGTAGCCTATGTGTTATTCTGATGTATAAGCTATAGCCTATGTGTTATTCTGATGTATAAGTTATATTGTGGTAAAGTTTCATTCAAATCCATTCAGTAGTTTTTACGTGAAAGAGTAACAAACATCCATACATCCATACTTACAAACTTTCGCCTTTATAATAGTAGTAGGATTTATTTCACAAACTTAAATCTATCCTTACAGGTGGCTACCCAATGCGATAGACAAGTAATAGATATTATTTTAAAGATTAAAATACATTCACAATTAAAATAAAGTTGTTTTATTTTGTCAGTAAGGGGCCGTAAGTATTACGTAAGCAGATTTTTTTTTTATGTTTTAAAAGTGGCAAACAAGGATACAGTTCACTTTGATGTTAAGTGATGACTGCAGCCTATAGACACCCACACAATGACCAGAGGTAAAAATGCAGATGCGTTACCACTCCTGAGGCCTAAGTTGTTATGCCTCTGTGCCGGAAATTACAGGGCCGTACATTACCACCTGACCGGAATACGATAGTGCTGAACACTACCATTTAGCGGCAAGTATATTAGGTAATGCGGTGGTGCCTACGCCCGCGAGCTCCGTCACTGGAGCTCTACCAACAGTAAGAGATTTATTACAATTATTTACCCCCCAATCCCCCTTGTCAGCAAAAGTAAGCAAAGATCTTACCCCCCATGCTTACGTAAACATTTTTCAATTAATGTATTGTTTTTTTTTTCGTTTTTATCGTTTTTTTTTTATATAATTTATTATAAGTGAATTTTTGGGTATTTTTTACGTAACCCCTAGCGCGCGGTTGTTCCTCTACTCGGTTCTAAAGCGAGTGCCTAAACGTGCATTAGGGGCCATCCATAAATTACGTCACACGTAAATGGGGAGGGAGGGTATCACCGAAATGTGACAATGTGTGACAAGGGGCAGGAGGGGTCGAAAGTTTTGTGACGTCACATGTTAAAATTTAAAATACTGAAACGTGAAATCTAGATGTGAATAAAAAACTCTAAAAATCTACGAACTTGATCTATATTTATCAATAATTCACTATATTTATTGATTCGAGTGAGACTCAACTTCACAAGAATTTTGAATGGTAAGGGTTTAAATAGGTTTAAGTCGTCTGCGAGTGCTCGCTCGCTTTTCTACCGTTCCGCGCGTCGGTTGTTAGCGAGACCTGCGACAAGTACTGCCACATGCGCCGGCGCAGTGACTTCAATACGTAGCTTTTCAAAATGAAGTGCCTGATTTACCAGTAATTGCTGATATAAAAGAGTGGATCCAAAGCCCATGGACACTAGATAATTAAGTTTTTTATATATATAATTAACGTAATTAGTCGTTTATTGTTTTTTAACTAGTCGTTGTTTTTTCAGTTATCTGAAATATTGGAATTTATGTTGATTTTATAAGATTATTTAATAAAAATAAGCAAAAAATGGAAAAAGCTGTTTTCTCTCGATTATTTTTGAGTACATGAATAAATTTTAAAAATATGTGACGTCACATCAGGAGGGGGGGGCTTATAAAAATGTGACAACCTGTGACAAGGACGGGGGGAGGGGTCCAAAAGTCCCGAAATTCGTGTGACGTAATTTATGGATGGCCCCTTATTTGCGGGAATCCCCGAAAAAGCGTTTCGTTTTCAAGCAAAGACAATGTGAGGGTTGCCATTCGTGTAAAAAAGTAAATAACTACCGATGACGTAATCATCATCTAGACTCCCCTACCCCCCATGTCATCCAAAATAAGCAGAGTAAAGACCCCCCGCCCCCCATAGTGCTCACGTAATACTTTAACGGCCCCTAAGTGGAATATTGAAGGTGCCTGGTGTGAAGGGCATGACCATGGGCAGAGAACATAGAGCAACACGGGCCACCGGCCGCGTCGGACCGGAGGGGAGTAGCCATAGCGTTTATTACCGATGCAAAACAGTCTGTCATTTTTTGCGGGGGGAAAAGCGTGCGACACACGCACACTACAAAAATAGTCTATTACTACGAAACTCACACCTTGACTTTAACAAAATACAGAAACAACTTTACGCACACATTTAAACATCAAGGCGACAGGTATAGGCCCATTTGGGCTCGTACTTTGACAGAGGGGAAAGCCTGCATATGGCTACTCCCCTCCGGTGTTGCTCTATGACAGAGAATAATGTAATAATACTACGCATAGAATGGACACTTCGGGACCTCCCGATTTCCCCGCCTCACCCAACCTCCTCCCCTCTTATGGGCGACGATCAGTATTCTCTACGTGCTACGCACAGGTGCACGTGTAGATACACGTCACTGATTGATGTCTGTGTAATAGAGACCAAATTAAGCGTTTGTATGGAATTTTGGCGGAGTGTCCGCGGTGTGCCATGGGCGCTAGCGATGGAATTAATGCTATAATATCTCATTTTAAAGAAAAATTTGACTTCAGGCGAGACTCGAACTCGCGGCCTACTGGGAATCTAGTCCAGCCGCTCTTCCAATTGAGCTACTGAAGTCCTGCCCGATTTGTCAAATCTTTCCTTCACATTTATTGCATAGCATAGTTGGTAATAGATGGCGCTGCTGCTACCATAAAGCAATGCAATAAATGTGAAGGAAAGATTTGACAAATCGGGCAGTCATCAAGAAATAATGCACATCGTGCCTATGAAAGTGACAATCGGCTAGTTTTGGCTTCATAGAGCGTTATCTCTGCTGCACACTGCGTACGTAAGCATCCGTAGTCAGGTATTGGTCAAAACTTGATCAAAATGATCAACAAACGTCAAATAGGTGGTGCGAAAGAGATAACGCTCTACAGATCCGAAATAAGCCGACGTCTCTTCCTAAGGTCGAAGTGCATTATTTCTTAGGCCAGGGAGATGGCACGGACGTGTGGCCTCTGAAAATAGAAAATGTAAACATATTCAACCAATCATAAGCGGCACGCGGAGGAACAGCTGAGAGGGTGAAAAGAATATGCCCATAAAAAAATAAAAACAAAAAAAACAAGGGCTAAAAAGCACAATAAAAAAAACGAATGGCCTGTACCCTGCGTGCCACAATCCCCCAAATCAGCAGATAGGCCCGGGGAAGGAGGGCGACACCTCGACCACCGAACCATCCCCTTCCTCTGTTACGCTTCACGTGCGGCGGGGGGATGATGATTATTATTAAGCATGCTTGCTTGCCAACTTCGTTAAAAAAAAAGTCATACACGCGTCGTCCAAAATTTAATATAATGATACGTATAAAAACACAAAACTGAGTAATTTTACATAAAATTCAACATGACGAATGGATTCAAAGTTATCGTTTACTGCCTTTTGTTACATTTCGAAGTTCATTTCCACAACTTCATCATTATAATTACACGGTGGTAGTCGGTGAATGGACGTGTGCTTGGAAAATGGGTGAGTTTTCTATTTATGTAGGTGGCAAACAAGCATGTTGTTCACGTTTATGTTACGTTATGGCTGAAGCCCAGTGTCGGATTAGCCATATAGCTGGAGGCAGCAAATGCTACGGGCCCCGCGCAATGGAAGGCCCCGAGCCCGTGTCCAAACAAACATGTAATACACCTTAGCTATTCTCAAAATGAGCGTTGGCCGCATTGTAATTAAATAGAAAGAAAGAAATAATCTTTTATTGGTGCAGTCGCGAGACATGTTTATTACAGGCTAAAGACAAACTAATATCGTTGGTCCTGCACCCTATCCCCAGCCGCCTAGCGGTGGTCTGTGTGCCCCTGGACTCCTCCACCCGGGCGTCTTGGGGCGCCGGGCGTTGTGAGTGGTCGGGGCAGGGACCTTTGGGTGTCGGACTAGGCGATGTCCGTCGCCCAAATGGAGATAGGTCCCAAGCTGGGTGGCGTGCACGTGTTCCGTACGCCACTAGTGTTGGTTGGAGCCAAAGAGTTCAACCTGCGGAGGGCTCGGGGACGAGCAGCCGCCGGCGGGATCGCGGATGTGCGTAATCGTTCCCGTGACCCCCCCACTGATGGCGGAAGAGTCGGAACACCGCGGGGTTTTAGTGAGTACGAGTCTCACACTACCCGCCGTCTTCCCCTAGACGGCGGGTGCAAAATAAATCGTTGTTCCGCGACCCGCCAGGCGCTATCATCTTGCCTGATCGGACGATCCTCTCTTTTCGTCGGAGGAACATTATATCCTGTCCCTCCACAGTCACAGACAAAAAAGGGAGGATGCTCCGACTAGGAGAGGTATAGATATATCATCAAACTTTTAAGGGAATATTACGGCCCGTATTATTAACTCAATCTAAATCGTGGTTTCAAGACCGACGTCCGTTGATACGTGATTAAACTGAGCTCTGAACATCAACAGCATCTCGGTTTAAACCGGTCTTGAGGAACAAAGAATACGGGTAACTCAAGACAGCGTTTCAACGTTTTACGTGGGCACCACCGCTTTACCTAATCTTTCTGCCGACAAATGGTAGGGTTTTTCTTCTTCTTTCTTCTTCTGTTTATGCGACTATCCGCGCGGATAGATTTATTGCGGTTTTGGCCAGTTTATTAACTTACACCGACAAGAATGGATGCTGAAATTGTGGCTGTAATGTGGCTTCTGTATAAGAAAGAAAAACGTCGAAATCCATTGTATTTCAATTGCAAGACGTCCCCCACTCACGATGATAGATACATATTCGACCGCGCAGACGACAGCGCGAAGAGGCGATAGAGAGGCAAAGCGACATGAAATCCGCTTCACCGTCTATCGCTACGTTGCGCAGTCCCGTGTGTCAATAGCCTTAATAATAATAATAATGGCAACCCATTATACGTCCCACGGCTGGGCACGAGTCTCTCTCCTTTTTGGGGGGAGGCCTGGAGCTTACTCCACCACGCTGCTCCAATGTGGATTGGTGGAGGTAGGGTGGGTTAGTGACCAACCCGCTGTCGGATGTTTTTCAAACCGCTTATAAGGCGTCCGACAAGGTTTAACGACTGCTATCTATCGATAACAACCGGGACCGACGGCTTAACGTGCCCTCCGCAGCACGGAAATGCGCATTTAATATGCCACTAGCGGTCACCCATCACACTACGCGACCGCGCCCGTAGTGCTTAACCGAGTAGATCGCTTACGATTTACACCAGCCTCGGGGCCATGCGCGCTTCCTTCAATCGCCTTAATTACAGGGCCGTACATTACACTACGAAGTTTTCCGGGTCAGCTAGTTATTTATAAATTTAACTATCCGACCCGGCAAACTTCGCATTGCCTCAGAATGAAATAATGTGTCAAAGTTTGTTAAATACGGATTATTTGTATGGGAAAATGAAATTGTGGTTTTTACTATTTCCCTTTGATTTCTTCATATTTACTTACCTCTTAAACCTTCCCTGGACTTTCAAAAATCATTCATAACCAAAATAAGCCAAATCGGTAGAGCCGTTCTCGAGTTTTTTTTTAACGAACTGCAATTGATTTTTATATATAGATGTTGCCAATTACTGTTATGTTATTCAAAAAAAGTGTCGTTTAAAACCTTATATTTGATCATAATACAGTATTGTATAGGTATCATTAGTTTTCGGAATGAAGATCAACATTTTCGAACTTTTTACTTTAAACTCACCTAAAAAAACACCTAAATTCATTCTGTCTAATGCTGAAAAAAATGTAGATAGTTTAGCAAATTATAATGATGAAACATTGCGTTCGTCATTAAAAAAATATTTCAAATAATAAATACGCAGCTAATATGGAACGAATTTTGCAATACAAATACGAATTATACGCGATTCAAATAATAATGCGTACTGTTACAGGTAACCTTTTATGACGTAAGTCTATATATATAAAAGAAAGTCGTGTTAGTTACTTCACTTATAACTCAAGAACGGCTGAACCGATTTAGCTGAAATTGACAGGGAGGTAGTTTAGAGCCAGGAGAAGGACATAGGATACTTTTTATCCCGTTCGACAGCATTCCCGTGTGACTTGACATGAAACGTCAGTCACTATAAAACGTGGTATAACAACAAAAAAGAATCAGACTTGGAATAACAAAACGTAAATGACAGCTATGTAATTGACGTATAATGACAGCTATGTAATGAAGTATGGATGACAATTAGATATTTGTAAGAAATCTATAAACCTACTTAAAATAAATCTGTAGAAGTGAAAATTCTGTACATTAAAAATATTGAAATAATAAATACCAGGGGATGTCACTAGATCGATACCGAACCCAAATATGTGATTCGAAATTTTTTTGTCTGTCTGTCTGTCTGTCTGTTTGTTGAAGCATCACATAAAAATTACCGGTCCGATTACAATGAAACTTGGTATGATTATACTTTAACCTTTGGCGCACAACACTGGGTACTTTTATCCCGGAAAAATGTCTCTTTGTCTGTGTGTTTGTGCATGCTAATTTCAGAAACGGCGTATTCGATCTGCGGTTCACTAATATATTGTGGCAAGTTTCACTTAACATTTAGTGTTTGTTTCATGTGAATCGGTTCAAAAATAAAAAAGTTGTCAATTTAAAGAATCGTAGCGAATATTTTTAAGCTATTCTGTATCTTAGTTCTATCTTTTAGGGGGTTTAGTACCTAAAAGGTAAAAACGGACCCTACGGATTACTAATCTACCGCTGTCTGTCTGTCTGTCCGTCTGCCCGTCAGTCTGACACAAGGTTGTATCTCATAAATAGTGATAGCTAGAAAGCTAACATTTTCACAAATTATGTATTTTTGTTAGGGCTATAACGACAAAATTAATTACTAAAAATAAGAAAATGAAAATGTTAAAGGGTGCATATAATAAACATGTTTTTTTTTTCGTATATATTTGCTCGACATTAATATTTACAGCAACATATACGGTACATAGCAAATAGACGTTTAAAATTTTTACAGAATTTTAAACGTCTATTTTTTATATTTGATGACGTTAGTGGTGTTGGTGGCATTGGTGGTGTTGGTACCTCTGGTGGCGGTGTTGATGGCGTTGGTGGAGATGGTGGTGGTTTTTAGTCGCGATGGAGGCATTAGTGGCGTTGGTGTGGTTGATAGTTTTGGAGGCAATGGTTGTGGTGGTTTTGGTGGCGTAGGTGTTTGGTGATGTTGGTGTTGGTGGTGGCGTTGATGGCGTTGGTGGCGTTTGTAATGGTGGAAGTGGTAGCGGTGACAGTGGTGGTGGTGGTAACGATGGTGGTGATGGTGGTAGTAGTGTTCAAGTAGTGTTGGTGGCATTACTGGTTAAAAATGCACAACGTTAATATTCAATTTTTCACATCCGCCATTATGAACCTAAGCACAGACATTAGGTACATGTCATATTTTCTGCCACAGATCTACGGTAGACTCGATAACCTATTTACAATTAAAGATCGTAAAAAAATAAATATTCTGAGTCGACAACATGTATACGCACATTCGTATTCTTTGATAATTCGTGAAATAAAATCAATAATTTTATAAATTCAATTGTCAATGCCCGCCACTATGACGTACACATGCCATTTTTAATAAATGTCATTGATGTATTACCGAAACTGGACAAGCCAGGAAATTTTCAAAAATCAATTGCTGTTTGTTACTTTCGCTGTAGTGTATTTTTTATTTTTACTTTAAAGCGATACAAAGTTCGCCGGGCCAGCTAGTTTTTTATATAATGATGGTGGCAAACAAGCATGCAGTTCACATTGATGTTAAGTGATTACTACAACCTAGAAAAATAGGTCATCTTGTCTCTGTGATATCTAATTATTACCATTTAAGGCGTTTGTCACACGGGACCGCGCAACGCAGCGATAGGCGTTGAAGCGGATTTCATGTCGCTTGGCTTCTCTATCGCCTCTTAGCGCTGTCGTCTGCGCGGTTGAGGATAGATCATCGTCAGTGGAGGATGTCTTGCAATTGAAATACAATGGTATTCGACGTTTTTCTTTCTATGCCGCCAAAGCCACATCACACTGCCACAATTTCTGCGTACATTATCGACGGTGTATTTTATTACACTGGCCAAAACCGCAATAAATCTATCCGCGCGGATAGACGCATAAACCGCCGCAGAGAACCGCTAAAAAACCGCTTCACCCCCACCGACTTCCGTGGCAGCACGCGGTCCCGTGTGTGTATCACCTAACCGGAACACGATAGTGCAGAACACTACCATTTGGCGGCAGATAGAAGGTAATGGTGAACGTAAACGGTGGTACCTACGTAAAACGTTAAAACGCTGTCTTGAGTTACTCGTCGTCGTCGTCTTACTTAACTACTGATGTGAGACTTAACTACTGATGTAAGTGTTATATGTATAAGACCTTTAATGTAATGTATATGTACATGTTGGCAATTAATAAATTGATTGATTGATTGATTGTATTCTTTGTTGCTCAAGACCGATTTCAACCGAGATGCTGTTGATGTTCAAAGCTCAGTTTAATCACGTATCAATGGACGTCGGTCTTGAAACCACGCTTTAGATTGATTTAATAATACGAGCCGTAATATTCCCTTAAAAGTTTGATGATATATTTTTGGAGGAAGGTATCACCTCTCCTAGTCGGCGCATCCTCCCTTTTTTGTCTGTGACTGTGGAGGAACAGGATCTAATGTTCCTCCGATGAAAAGAGAGGATCTTTCGATCAGGCAAGATGATAGCGCCTGGCGGGTCGCGGCCCAACGATTTATTTCGGGAATTTATATATAGGGCAACTCTTGCGAAAACTTCACGTGTGCGATGCAACTTGGTAAAACGCCATCTTCCGTACAAGACCAGTACTTTGTGTTTCTTTAATATTCTACTAGATGGCGTCTTTTGAGGTTTTTTTGTTAATCATCAATATAAACTTTAAGCAAAAAAGGATACAGTTTACATTGATGGTAAGTAATATTGTAGCCTATAAACATCTACATGAGACTAGAGTTTCCAATGTAGATGCGTCGCCACTCCTGAGGTCAAAGGTATTATACCTCTGTGCCAGATATTACAAGGCCGTACATTACTACCTGACTGGAACACGATAGTTCTGAATACTACCATTAAGCGGCGAGTAGATTAGATAATTCAGTGGTGCCTACGCCCGCTCCGTCACTTGAGCTCTACAACCAGTAAGACCTACATACCTACTTTTATTCATTCTTTTTATGCACAAGGCGGACTTGCCTTAATGTTTTATAATCTAAACTAGATTTCTTTATTTTCAGAGCATCTTATTTTCTTCCTCTTGTTAGCCGGTGCCAGCTGCAATCCATGCACAACGCCGACTCTCAACGCGTACCCAGTACCAGGAGAATGCAACAAGTTCATCTTATGTTGGCGCGGATTACCTACGATGCATTTGTGTCCATTTGATCTACTGTTCGACGTTCGGAGTAATGTATGTTTCTTTTACTATCACTCATACAGCAACTTACATAGGTCTTAGGCATAGAGCAACGCGGCCCACCGGTCGCGGCGGACCGGAGGGGAGTAGCCATAGCGTGTATTACCGATGCAAAACAGTCTGTCATTTTTTGCGGGGGGAAATGCGTGCGACACACACGCACACTACAAAAATCGTCTATTACTACGAAACTCACACCTTGACTTTAACGAAATGCAGAAACAATTTCACGCGCACATTTAAACATCTAGGCGACAGGTATAGGGCCATTTGGGCTTTTACTTTGACAGAGGGGAAAGCCCGCATATGGCTACTCCCCTCCGGTGTTGCTCTATGGTCTCAGGGATAGCAAGGCATCTTCATTTTGACCTCTGGTTTTTGTGTAGACGTCTTTATACTGCTGCAGTCATCAATTAACATCAATGTGAACTGCATTGTTTGACACCTTCTTTACATTAAAAAAAGCTAAGCCCACAGTAGGTAGGTATAAACCTGTGTCACAGTACAAATATGAACAGTATGGAAACTACGTACATAATGTTCGAAACGGCACACTAACACAAACATGCGCATCGACGCTCGACGTAGCGAGTGACTCAGTCAGTACTGCAGCACCGCGAGAACCGCTTAGAGGCCTCGTCGATGCGCATGTTTGTGTGAGTGTGACGTTTCCACGTTTTGTACGTAGTTTCCACACTATTCATATTTGTATTGTGCCTGTGTTGTAAGTTGTAAGTGCTGTCTTTTTATGTAATGGATGTGGCAAACAAGCATGCAGTTCACATTGATGTTAAGTGATGTCTGCGGCCTATAGACACCCACACAAAGACCAAAGTCAAAGTGCAGATGCGTTACCACTCCTGAGGCCTAAGATGACATTACCACCTGACTGGAACACGATAGTGTTTAGATCGATCTTATAAGATGACTGCAGCCTGCCCTACTATTTGGCTTCAGATAGATTAGGTAATGCGGTGGTGCCTACGTCCTCGAGCTTCTTCAAAGAACTCTTCCACCAGTGTAAGGCAAGGCGATAGAAATAGAAACGCTATATTGAAATCTGTATCAAATTTTTCTATGTAGATATTTATTAGACGACAGTACAATTCTCAACAAGAAATAATGCACATCGAGTCTATGAAAGTGACAATCGGCTAGTTTCGGCTTCATAGAGCGTTATCTCTGCTGCACACTGCCTACGTAAGCATCCGTGGTCCGGTATTGGTCAAAACATGATCAAAATGATCAACAAACGTTAAATAGGTTAGGTGCGAAAGAGATAACGCTCTACAGATTCGAAATAAGCCGACGTCTCTTCCTGAGGTCGATGTGCATTATTTCTTATTGGATACTGTTATCAATTTACTGGTGGTAGAGCTCCAGTGACGGAGCTCGCGGGCGTAGGCACCACCGCATTAACTTATATACTTGCCGCTAAGTGGTAGTGTTCAGCACTGTCGTGTTCCGGTCAGGTGGTAATGTACGGTCCTGTTATTTCCGGCACAGAGGCATAATACCTTAGGCTTCAGGAGTGGTAACGCATCTGTATTTTGATCTTGGTCGCTGTCTAAATGTCTATAGGTTGCAGTCATCACTTAGCATCAATGTGAACATGCTTGTTTGCCACTTCCATGACATAAAAAAAAAATAGTTTGAATTTTAACTCATACTCTGTCCCATTACAAATAATAGCTTGCAACTGCTCATATTTGTTTCATGGGATTGGAAACCTGTTTAAATAATCTAGCCGTTTACCACCTTAAAATCTACTTTGGGAAAATTGAACTACTAGCTTTATGGTCCTTTTTCTTTTCAACTTTTTCTTTAACAGTTTATATTCTATTGTTTTTTCAGAATTGTCAATACAAAGACATAGTTGATTGTGACCGCACAACCGCACCAGAACCCAGTACTACCACTCTTATAACGTCCCCTATCAGTACAACAAGTGTTACTCCTACACTACCCATTATTATTTTACCACCGTTTACTGAATCTACTTCCATAATAACAGCTGAGACATCTACACCTGATCAACCTACATCACCAAGTACAAGTGTTACTCTTACACCATCTATTATTATTTTACCACCGTTTACTGAGTCTACCTCCATAATAACAGCTGAGACATCTACATCTGATCAACCGAGATCACCAAGTACCGATTCGTCAACAGAACCATCCACTTCATCATCATCTCCCGACACCAGTACATCACTAATATCTTCACCAACCACATCACCTGCAACAGATCCTAATACATCACCGACAACACCGATATCAACAACTGACCCATATGTTATCATAACTGAATCTCAAACTACCGCCGAACCTTTACCACCGATAGACCCTCCAACTACATCTCCATGGATTGAAATAATTACAACGAAATTAAACAATGTTTCTATCGAACCTGTTACTATCGACTCCTTTACAACTACACCGATCACATCTTCAACGGAATCACAAACAACAATATTACCTGATTCGACATCTACGGTCACTTCAACATCGAACTTTAAAACGCTATCAACAAATACGGCAGAAACAACTCAACAACCAACGACACCAATTCCCACCACAACTGAAACCCGTGAACCATTACCACCAATATCTCCAACAGAATCAACACCGACAACGACGACTCCAACTACAACACCACCAACAACTACACCAACAACAACAACTCCAACTACTACAACACCTACAACAACAACTCCAACAACCACAACTCCTACAACAACAACTCCAACAACCACAACGCCTATAACAACTACGTCAACAACTACTACATCAACAACTACAACTCCGACTACAACAACTCCGACTACAACAACTCCGACTACAACAACTCCAACAACAACAACAAGTCCAACAACAACCACGCCAACCACGACAACGCCAACAACAACAACACCAACAACAACTACGCCAACAACAACAACAACTACGCCAACAACTACCACACCAACAACAACAACTCCAACAACCACAACTCCTACAACAACAACTCCAACAACCACAACGCCTATAACAACTACGTCAACAACTACTACATCAACAACACCTACGACAACAACACAAACTACTACCACCCCTACAACGACAACACCGACGACTACTACGCCAACAACAACAACTTCAACAACAACAACGCCGACGACTACAACGCCGACGACTACAACGCTGACTACAACCACTTCAACAACAACAACTCCAACAACGACTACGCCTACAACAACCACTCCAACAACGACCGCGCCTACAACAACCACTCCAACAACGACCACGCCTACAACAACCACTCCAACAACGACTACGCCTACAACAACCACTCCAACAACGACTACGCCTACAACAACCACTCCAACAACGACCACGCCTACAACAACCACTCCAACAACGACTACGCCTACAACAACCACTCCAACAACGACCACGCCTACAACAACCACTCCAACAACGACCACGCCTACAACAACCACTCCAACAACGACCACGCCTACAACAACCACTCCAACAACGACCACGCCTACAACAACCACTCCAACAACGACCACGCCTACAACAACCACTCCAACAACGACTACGCCTACAACAACCACTCCAACAACGACCACGCCTACAACAACCACTCCAACAACGACCACGCCTACAACAACCACTCCAACAACGACTACGCCTACAACAACCACTCCAACAACGACCACGCCTACAACAACCACTCCAACAACGACTACGCCTACAACAACCACTCCAACAACGACCACGCCTACAACAACCACTCCAACAACGACCACGCCTACAACAACCACTCCAACAACGACCACGCCTACAACAACCACTCCAACAACGACTACGCCTACAACAACCACTCCAACAACTGAAAC
Organism: Macrosoma leucophasiata; assembly: GCA_036365455.1. NCBI lineage: Eukaryota > Metazoa > Arthropoda > Insecta > Lepidoptera > Hedylidae > Macrosoma > Macrosoma leucophasiata. Next base: position 8,866,405 of record JAWQUS010000015.1, read on the forward strand.
TCCATCCACTGCTGACACCAGGGAACCCTTACCACCGTTCTTTACCGAATCAACAACGCCGACAACGACGCCAACGACAACACCCACAACGACAACACCCAGACCGTTGCCCGTATGCAATGTGGATGATTTTTGGAAGAGGCCAGATTCTACATCCTGCACTTTCTACTATTTGTGTTACTTCGGACACGTATTCCGGTATACTTGTCCCCGTGGCCTTGATTTTAGTCCCGTACACTTGGTGAGTTCATTTTAACTGCATTTCATAGATAAAATTAAGACCTCAAGATACAATTAGTAACTTTTGTGTTAATCCTGAACGCTACGCAAGACGTTTGCGAAATAGATGGAGGTAGCTGCAGATAATAATTTTTCAAACTGCTGTCAGACAATTACCACCTCAGTCTGCCCGAGACCACGGAAGCTGAGAAGCGACCGAAACGTCGGGTTCGATTTCAAATAATCATTTTAGTTTAATATACGCGAGGTAAATCCGAAAACTATACCCGGACTTTTAATTCGATTCCCAATTTGACATTAGCTACTGTCACTTCGTAAAATAATGATACCACATTTAACATAATAGTGATGGACCCAACAATTAACAAAAAATCGCGATTTTATGTTTATGTAATTATAATATTGGTGTGCCAGTTTTAAGATTTATTGATCGTTTGTTGGGTCCATCACTATTAAGTTAAATGTGGTATCATTATTTTACGAAGTGACAGTAGCTAATGTCAAATTGGGAATCGAATTAAAATTCCGGGTATAGTTTTATTTCAATGAGTGCAGCTCGCGAAAACCTAAGAACATACTATGTATCATAGCATTTTATTCATTTTATTAGCTGGAGCGAACATGCCCCCGCGGCTGGTGTAGATCATAAGCAATCTACTCGGTTAAGCATTTCGGGCGCGATCGGGTAGTGTGATGGGTGATCGCTAATGGTAAATTAAATGCGTGTTTCCGTGCTTCGGAGGTCACGTTAAGACGTCGATCCCGGTTGCTATCGATAGATAGCAGTCGTTAAACCTTGTCGGAGGCCTTATAGGCGGTTTGAAAACATCCGACAGCGGGTTGCCCACTAACTGTATCTCCACCAATCCGCATTGGAGCAGCGTGGTGGAGTAAGCTCCTGGCCTCCCCCAAAAAAGGGTAGGGACTCGTGCCCAGCAGTGGGACGTATAATGGGTTGCCATTATTATTTATAATTATTAATTATTGTAGTATTGTATTGTTAATCTAAAAGAGGTGGTCACTGGTGGTAGAGCTCCAGTGACGGAGCTCGCGGGCGTAGGCACCACCGCATTACCTAATATACTTGCCGCTAAATGGTAGTGTTCAGCACTATCGTATTCCAATCAGGTGGTAATGTACGACCCTGTAATTTCCGGCACAGAGGCATAACAACTTAGGCCTCAGGAATGGTAACGCATCTGCATTTTGATCTCGGTCTTTGTGTGGGTGTCTATAGGCTGCAGTCATCACTTAACATCCATGTGAACTGCATGCTTGTTTACCACTTCCATAACATTAAAAAAAAAGAGGAAAAAAAGGTTTTTCATTAGGATCCAACCTTAATTTTATTAAACGATTTTCATAATGATTGACATTAAATTATTTTTTCCAGGAATGCATGACCATTGAAGACGCTCATTGCCGATACTGAAGATAGAAAAAAAAAACTATTTATATAGTTTTGTATTTACTGTTGTCATTTATTTATTATGTGAAATAATTTATTGTAATGATATATAAGAACTTACAATCACGATCAATATTAATATTTGTTAATAAACATTTTAGAAAAAAATATATTTAATTTTTTTTACGTAATGAAGGTGGCAAACAAGCATGCAGTTCACATTGATGTTAAGTTACTGCAGCCTATAGACACCCCCATAAAGACCTAAGTTGTCTCTGTGATAGTTATTACGAGGCCATGCATTACCATCTAACCCGAACACGATAGTGCTGAACCCTACCATTTAGCGGCAGATAGATTAGGTAAGGCGGTGGTGCCTACGCCCTCGAGCTCCTACAATGGATATCTACCACCAGTTTGTTTCATTTATGGATTGTTTTGTTTAGTAATGAGCAAATCTCAGAGATTACCATTACCGTCCGTCGTCCGATTGGAGAAAGTTCTCGAGCTGGCTGGAGTGTAAGTATTCTGTAAGCCAATAGCAGAGAATATGTACGTATAGAACCAACATTCTACGTATAGAAAGGACATTTCGACGTCCCGCCAGTATTCCCCGCCTCACCCTACCTCCTCCCCTCTTATGGGCGATGGTTAGTATTTTCTACGTGCTGCGCACACTGGTCCACGTGTAAATACACGTCACTGATTGATGTCTGTGTAATAGAGAGCAAATTAAGCGTTTGTATGGAATTTTGACGGAGTGTCCGCGGTGTGGTCGGGGGCTCACGCCACGGTCACCATCTCGCCCAACCAACACCGAAAGATGAATAAGCTTGACGTTAAACGAACTATAGGTTTATCGTCGTGTCGGTGAAACAGACAGTAGGTGAGACGGTGTGTCCTCAAAAATTCCGTATACCAAAGGTTCTGTAGGCGAACAGTCTGTATGTAAAATACTCTGCTGGGGAAACGGAAATAAATGAATCGTCCTGTCGACGAACAGTCCAACGGCAAATCCGTCGTAGGAGAACGATTACCGGACCGTTCATCATTTCAGCCAAAAGACGTCCACTGCTGAACAAAGGCCTCCCCCAAAGAATGCCACAACGAACGGTCCTGAGAGAATGCGATGCCCCTGCGATGCCCCTGCGATGCCCCTGCGATGCCCCTGCCTGGTGTCATAGGCAAAATTATTTAAGTTATGTTTAAGATAACTTGTAATATTCTTGTGGCAAGCAATAAATGATTTGAATTGAATTGAATTAAGTTGGACCGATGCTTTCTTACCTCAAACGGAGGAGAATGTCGAGTTGACGTTATTAGTTACAACTAAGAATACCAACTCCCTTGAGTAAGGTTGAGTTAAGGTCGAGGTTACGACTTAGAATATGGGTGTTCGTATACTACCTGGAGGGCGTAGGTACCATCTAGTGTTGTTGCAATAGTAATAGTCTATCGATAGTATTGTGAACAATCGTGACCTCGAAAAAACAGTCACACTATCGATTGCATTACTCTTTTTACTCTTTGTTATCAGTTTGTAAAGGGGAAAAGAGACATTCTACTGATATACTTTTACATTAGTTTATTACATTTAGTTTTATCTTAGTGATATTCTTGACTTTACATATATTTTTTATCTTGTTTGACATGTATATCAATTGTTATTCGCTTTAATTTATTTTGTTTGTTTTTGACGTGTCATAAGAGGTGCCTGTCACCCTAAATGAATAAATGAGTTTCTGATTCTGATTCTGAATCTGATAGGACTATCGAAAATATCGACATGCTGCAACACTATCGATAGTATCGATCGTATTGACGATACGATCGATACTATCAATCGTTTCGTCGGTAGGGTCGATAGTTTCGATAGTACTATCGCGCTATCGACTATTTTTCGAGGTCAACTGTCGATAGCACAACTATCGATAGTTTAGCAACACTAGTACCATCTCATCACCTAATCTATGACTAAAATGGTAGTGTTCACCACTATCGTGTTCCGGTTAGATGGTAATGTATGGCCCCGTGAAACTATCACAGAGACATAACAACTAAGGTCTCAGGGGTGGCAACGCATATACATTTTGACCTCTGGTTTTTCTGTAGATGTCTATAGGCTGCAGTCATCACTTAACATCCATCTAAACTGCAAGCTTTAACCCGTCAAGTCACGAGAAACAAAAAGGCAATTGGTTTTCAATTGTGTCTAGCCGCCGGCAGCCTTACGTTCCTTAAAGGAGGGATAAAAAAAAAAAAAAAAAAAAGGCTGATTATTATTTATATAAGTACTTAATTATAAACCGTTTATCATCTCATTATATATGCCTTAAACTAATTTTATGCTTTTGAATCAACAAAAGCATTGGAATATCATAGTTCAATATCAAATCACACCGGATTTCCACGGTGTTATTGGTCGAGTAAAATGAAGGCTTCTATTGGTACGTTATTTTATATTAAATTACTTTTTTCATTAAAAAAAAGGAAAGTACGCACGTAAGAAATTATAGGTACTTCTTTAGCGTTACAATGCAATATACAATGTTCTATACCAGAACAAAAACAAAACTAATGAAAATAATAGTCTCGAAGTTATAACGTACCAGACAGACAAACAGACAAAAAAAAAAATAATTTTATTTCTGTTTTTTTTTTTAATTATTTAAGAAAACATTACAAAATATGTACATCAAAGCAAACCAAAGGTCACTTTCACTGTTACTTTTCTATAATTGCTCGTATCAGTTGCTTGGAAAATATTTAATGTACTTACAGACACTCGATTTTTACTGTCCTATTATACATGTATTGCTAAGAAATTAAAATCTTTTTTTAATTTTCAGTTCTCATTGTCGTTTTAATTGCTTTTTTCACAAATCCTTCATCAGCATGTTCGGTAAGTATTTTTATCTATTACATATTGAAAAAAAAAGGTTCCGTAGCGTACAAGGAACCCTTATAGTTTAGTTTTTAGATAGATGTTTAAAGGCTAATAATAAAAATAATAAACCTGGTTTTAGTACAGCTCCAGTGACGGAGCTCGCGGGCGTAAGCACCACTTTACGGCACTGTAATTTCCGGCACAGAGGCATTACACATAATGCCTCAGGAGTAGCAGCGTATTTGCATTCTGACCTCTGGTCATTGTGTGGGCGTCTATAGGCTGCAGTCATCACTTAACATCAATGTGAACTGCACGCTTGTTTGCCACTTTTATTACATAAAAAAACCACCGCATTACCTAATATACTTGCCGCTAAATTCAGCACTATCGTGTTCCGATTAGGTGGTAACGTCCCTGTAATTTCCGGCACAGAGGCATAACACCCTAGGCCTCAGGAGTGGTAACGCATCTGCATTTTGACCCAGGTCTTTGTGTGTTGATGACTGCAGCCTATAGACACCCGTCTAAGATGTGAACTGAATGATTGTTCACGACTTCCATTACATAAAAAAAACTGCCTAACGTCGGATTCGATAATACCTATAGGCAGGTGCTGGATCTCACTCCATAGGCCCAGCCAGCTAGTCCCCCCAGTTCACGCACATAGCTCAAAAATTATCGAGTCAATTATCATTACAATAGTCTTATGTATTATGTCTGTGTCTGTATTACGGAACACGATAATTATAATAATAATATAATTATTAAAAGGAAAACAGTTAGCTTTACAAGTTTTTGCGAGTAATAGTCGACCAAATGTATTTTACTCGAAAAAATTGAACAACTCCAAAAAAATTTTTTTTTTTCTTTGGTAAAGCCAAACGGCTTTACATGCTCTCCGGAGCATGACCAGACTTCAGGTTACTAGTGGAATTTCCTCATAGAAAAAACCCAATGATAGATTTTCCCGACCTTGGGGATGAAACCCAGGACCTGAGGCTTCATCGTCATTGAATAGTGCAATGAAAAAAAATAATTAACTATTAATCGCAAAAACTTGTAAAGCTTACTGTTTTCCTTTTAATTTCATTATATATAGCTACTATTGCCGTAACGTTTGAATTTCTAACAACAACCGTTTAGTTGGTAAGGGGGGGAGAACACTTGACTCTAACGAAAATTTGTATTTTAAAGCTTAATAAGTCACAAACAGTTAACTAAATCAAAAAATGATGTTCCAACATCCATGATATTTTTGAAAGACCTATCCAACGATATCCCACACTATATGGCAATCGAAAATAAAAAAAAAAAATCCGCGCATGACATGTAGGAGGTTACCCTAAATATTTTTTTTTCATGTTTTTATTCTACCACTTTATCGGCGTGTTTCAGGTGTACACTTCTTCCAAATTTCAAGTCTCTAGTACCAACAGTTTTTGCGCTAAACCGCGGACGGACGGACAGGCAGACAGACAGACAGACGTACATGGCGAAACTATCCAGTTCCTTGTTTACTAAGGAACCCTAAAAACGAACAGGAATAGGAACAGGAATAATCTGATGTGAAGGAAAGATTTGACAAATCGGGCAGGGCTTCAGTAGCTCAATTGGAAGAGCGGCTGGACTAGATTCCCAGTAGGTCGCGAGTTCGAGTCTCGCCTGAAGTCAAATTTTTCTTCCCATTTTTCTTTAAAAATAAAATATATTTCAAAAGCATGTGTTAATGCGAAATAATATAAAAACAATTATTAAGGGTAAAAGCGACTTCTTTACGATATTCAATAAACAGAAAAGTCTATTATATCGGTTGCCTAACTAGCATAGTTGGTAATAGATGGCGCTGCTGCTACCATAAAGCAATGCAATAGATGTGAAGGAAAGATTTGACAAATCGGGCAGGGCTTCAGAAGCTCAATTGGAAGAGCGGCTGGACTAGATTCCCAGTAGGTCGCGAGTTCGAGTCCCGCCTGAAGTCAAATTTTTGTTTCCATTTTTCTTTAAAAAAAAAAGACCTGAGTCGATCACTCCTTCGTCGGGATTCGGGTCGATCGCGACCCATTGACAAGGTGATCGAGTCTAAATGACTCGATCGTTTGGGTCATTTGGGTCGCGACTCGATTTCGCTCAAACGTATACTGTAGCTCATGATTCTCGTGATTCGAGACCCATCTGATAAGGATGCAAGACTCGAGACCGCGATCCACACATTATGTCGCTGGCTATTTTTCATTTTAATACAATTCAATTAATTATTCAATTATTTCACTATAATTTCATTCTGGTAAATAGGATTAATTTATATTCAACTTTATTGGTAAATAGGATTAATTTATAGGGAAAAAAATCGGCATTCAGGAACTGCACCGGTAAAGCTATTGCATAGAATGCAATGCGATTATCTAGAATAAACAACATTTACAAATTGACGATTTATAAAAACGAATATATAAAAAAAATGTGTTTAGATTACTTACTGGGATTTGAACCCGAGCCTACCGGTCACACTATTATGCCATTTGTCTGTTTCTTGACACAACGAATATTATATATATAAATTGTTTCATTTTTCAACCGACTCCAAAAAAAGGAGGTGGTTCTCAATTCGCCCAGATATTTTTTTTTACAGTTTATTTTTATTTGTATGTATGCAAAATTCTAGTTCACGTAGGTATTCTGCTCGCAATACATAGGTACCTACATGGTAAGCGGAGTGGGAGGTAATAGGTTTAATTTTCTTGACGGAGTTATACAAGCATCCCGAGCAATCAAAATAAATTGACACGACCCTAAAAGAAAAATACCGTTTATTTGTTTTTCTTTTCTGAGTTCAAATATATTATTTTTTGTATTTTTTTATATCTTAATTTCTGTGAAAAAAAAATAAAACGGAAAAACATGTGATGACGTCACTTATATGGTGGAATGAAGTAGTTACCATTGCTTATCTTTAGATGAAAACATTATTGTTACATTCTCTGTGACAAGATGTGTCAAATTGATACGGATACGTCAATGTCAAAGTATAAAACTAGGAAGTAGGGATGGTGATCCGAGACCTGAGATCGATTAATCGGAAAAGCGATCTTTAGGAACCAAAAATACGGTTTTTATTTAAATAATTATATTAATTTATTTAAATCGATCCACAGTACTGGATTGATCTAGTGAATTGATACTATACCCTGGAAAATCGAAGATCGATCTTTTTGGTTAATTCACATAGGGACATAATATATGAAACATACAGATCATAAGATTTAACGTTTAAACGTGAGTATAGAAAGCATTATACCAGCATTGAACACTGTTGAGTTGCTTTTTTTTTTGGTGGTCTGTTTTCCTCGAAATTTAGTATTACATATCCCAAATCAAAAATATATCGATAATCGAAGATCGATTTTTTCAATGTCGATTTAATTGTCAAAGGATTTTGAACACTTCGATTCGAACATTGATTGATTTCAGAAAGAATCGCCATCCCTACTACTAAGTCTATGAAATGATGCCACGAACTTATTTATTTAAAAAAAACAAGTTTTGAAGTCTTCAACAACGACTTAGCCCTTAGGCTGTTGATATAATATTGATATTTTTTATTTGAAGTTGGATCAAGGAAGAGATTAATCGACGACATGCAGGGTCAAGAATTTTTTTTTAATTATATTGTTATATCGATATTTTTTTCGATATATCGGACACTGGTACTGATATTTTTAAAATAACAAAATCAATTTGACAAGCTGGCAACGACAAGACAGTGACATCTACAATTTTTTTTAAAGGGTCACGGCACAAAGCAATGGTTCTATCGCCATTCCACCCTATGTGTGACGTAGAAATGGCGCAAACGTCTTTTTAGAATACACTTACTTTCAAAGTAGAAATTAAACACGGGTCCCCTAGTTTTGGATTAACTTTTGAATAATGTAATAAAACAAGTGGGTTAAAAATATGAGATGTTCTCAATTATGTTCATGAAATGAACATAATTATCATGAATGCTGTAATATTCATGCATTTTAGATCAATCTAGCTAAAAATTTAAAATCCTAATCCACTTAATAACTATTATAACTATAATAGTATAATAAAAGTGTTTTTATGCATGTGTCTTCAGGCCAAATGCTTCACGTGGTAGGAAACTTAGAGAATGTGGAATCAACCAAACACACACAACATTCGAAGCATTTATTTTATTGCCGAAATTTAATAAACATCAAAACGATATGTAATGGGTTTTTGTGTAAAGTATTTCATCAATTATCATTATAGTCTTTCTAACAACTTTATAATGATTAATATTTTATGTAAGATGGCGCTATTCTACAAAATAAATACACGACATCTAATGAATTATGTGTGAAGTATTTCATCAACTATCATTCTAGTCTTTCCAACGACTCTATCATTTTATGTTAGATGGCGCTATTTTACAAATATCGATCGCAAAAGATCATCGCGCTGCACTGGCTGCCATTGGTTCGCGATCGCCATTGGACAACGAAGTAATGTTCTGTTTCACTTTAATCGCCCGTATTAGAGTGAAACAGAACATTACAATTCGTTTTAGTATCCTTCTCCGTTGGAAAGAGACAAACTTAAGTGGAACCATGTGAAAGAAAGAAATAAAATATGATCAACGCCTGTACCATGACCTTTCTTTGTCACCATATACTGCATCGCTTTTACTTTTGTCTCGTTTTGTCATACGCGGTATCATACACGACAAAATGAAACAAAATTTTGGTAGCGCATACATTTTACAATTAGATGACATGGTGCAGGGGAGCATGATCGATAAAACTGTAAACAAACTGAAGTGTACTTTATTAGTATTGTAATAGAGTTCACGAGAAACAAAGTACCCAATGACCCAAAGGATCCAAATGATCGACTTTTTTTGTACGTCACGACTCGATCACTTGTGTTTGGATCGTGATTCAATCAAAGTGATTCTATCGCTCGCGATCGACTCAGCTCTAAAATATATTTCACAAGCATGTGTTAATGCGAAATAATATAAAAACAAGGAATAATCTATATTATTTTTTTCAGGAACTATTCAATAGAATGATCCAGATAAAGATAGATATTTTGGAAAGTATGCTATGTCGAGGCCTATTTTGTCCTGTAAGTATTTATATAAAGATACAATTCCCACCAATAAGCCCACATCGACTTTACGAAAGACTTTCGACTAATTTCGACTCTGCAGAGTGTTATCTCTTTCGCACACAATGTGACGTTTGTCGGCCATTTTGATCAAATTTTGACCAATACCGGACTGCCAGTGCTTACGTAGGCAGTGTGCAGCAGAGATAACGCAGTACAAAGTCGAAACTAGCCGATTGTCTATCCTAAGCTCGATATGCAATGTTTCTTGATGTAAGCCTGGGTTGCACCAAGATTTTTGTTATGTATAGTAACATTCGAAATTAGCTTCTAAGTCTATCTTTTATAATTGAATATGCTTGGGCGAGATTCTTACCTTGCCGTAACACAGTTTCGACTAGCACGGAAGGTAAAAAAAAAAATAATCTGTGTACCGCTAACTTATCAATTATTTATATTCATAAGTAATGATAATGTATCGCTTTTGTCGTTCTGTTATTCACGAACTAAATGTACTTATGTTATAGGTATAATTTGATTTTGAATAAAATATACTGTTTTTACTGTTTACATTTCACATCCTTCTCTAACTTTTTTTTTTTTTTTTTGTTGTTGTTATGGCATCGCTATTACGCATATTGCCAGTGTCAAGTAAAACGATATTCCGTATTTATTTAAGCAGCGTAAAAGTTAGTATAATATAGTCATCAAGTATTATATGTAAGTATTAAGTATATAAGTTATCAAGTATAATATGTCAGTCAAGTGAGTTACAATCAAGTTATTCGAGTAAAGCGATGGCTACTTTACCAGAACATTTACAATGAAGTTTTGGAGGCAACCTGAAAGGTCGTGTTTTCGCACTGTTATTCTATTTCACTATACACGGGCACTGTAATAAACTTATATCAAACAAAATGCCACCAAGTTTATTCAATATAACTTAAAAATACACCAAGAAAATGAAATAAAATAAGAGCACCATACGCCTCTTTCAATGTTCCCGCCAAAACTCCTTCTCTAACTTTAAAATATTTCTATAAGTTAGAAAAGGATGTGAAATGTTACTGTAACTAAAAAAAAAAAAAACAATCAAACATCTTAGTGCAACTCAGCTTAAATGTGAGATTCATAGATTCACAGACCGCACTACGGCTTTACTTTGAGCAAAGTATTCTTAGAACTAAATAAATAAAAATAAAATACGCTTACACTCACAGCTCCACATTAGATATAAAACTGTGTCGTAGATGCCGCTGTACACATACAACACAAACACCCAGACCCGAAATAAATATCTGTAGGCCATACAAATATTTGTATATCGAACCCGCGACCCTCCGAATCAAACGGTGGTTTCGCACCGCTGGACTAACCGGGTCGACTAACTGTCAGTAAAGGATGAGTTTTGTCAGTTTCTAAGCGTTTATTGCTGAAAGTTTTTTCTACTAGTGATAGAGCTCCAGTGACGGAGCTCGCGGACGTAGGCACCACCGCATTACCTAATATACCTACTTGCCGTTAAATGGTAGTGTTCAGCACTATCGTTTTCCGGTCAGGTGGTAATGTACGACCCTGTAATTCCCGGCACAGAAACATAATACCTTAAGGCTCAGGGGTGGCAACGCATCTGCACTTTGACTTCTGGTTATTGTGTAGATTTCTATAGGCTGCAGTCGTCACTTAATATCCATGTGAACTGCATGCTTGTTCGCCAACAACATCACATAAAAATAAATATTAATTTGTAATAAATAAAAACAATTTCAGAAACTGTACAATGCTTTGATAAGAGCCAAGATAGCTATACTAGAAGCTTTGAAATGTAAAGTAATCTTCCCAATACCAAAATCAAGTAAACCGACAGCAAAAACAAGTGAGCCGACAACAAAAACAACTGAGCCGACAACAACACCGCCACCAACAACACCGTCTAAACCTAACTGCAGGCCTGACGATTTTTGGAGCCAACCAGATTGTAGCGATTGTAGTTCTTATTACAAATGTGAATACGGTCGTTTATCTCATCATACCTGCGCTATTGGATTTAGATTTGATCGATACGCATTGGTAAGTACCTACCACAGAAATTTAAATTAAAAAAAACAAAGGTTGCACTCCGGGAGTGCCGGCAGAAATGAAAACTTGAATATTGACGTTGTGCATTTTTGACCATACCACCACCATCACCACCACCATCACCACCACCATTACCACCACCATCACCGCCACCATCACCACCACCATCACCGCCACCATCACCACCACCATTACCACCACCATCACCACCACCATCACCACCACCACCATCACCACCACCATCACCGCCACCATCATCACCACCATCACCACCACCATCATCACCACCATCACCACCACCATTACCATCACCATATGCTGCTGTCATTGTGTCCCCAAAAAGAAAGCGGACGCAATTCTAGTCTCGTGTCCGTCTCACGCATTTCCGATCAGGGGCACGCTTCCTGACGCGAGTTAACTTAATTACGCATCACAATAAGTGCAAGAAAAGATTTCGCTTAAAAAATTTCAAAAAGTTCTTATATAATTCGGCATTTAAAAATCGCTTTTATTACCTCACAAAATTAATAACTATTTTAAACTATGGTGCATAACATAGAGCAACACCGGAGGGGAGTAGCCATATGCAGGCTTTCCCCTCTGTCAAAGTACGATGCCAAATGGGCCTATACCTGTCGCCTAGATGTTTAATTGTGTGCGTGAAATTGTTTCTGTATTTTGTTAAAGTCAAGGTGTGAGTTTCGTAGTAATAGACAACATTTCACTCCGCAAAAAATGACAGACTGTTTTGCATCGGTAATAAATGCTATGGCTACTCCCCTCCAGTCCGCCGCGACCGGTGGCCCGTGTTGCTCTATGGTGCATAACAATAGTATCTATTGATAAACACCAGATTTTTTAAATGCCAAATTATAAAAGAACTTTTGGACATTTTTAAGCAAAAATTGTTTTGCACTTTTTGTGATGCGTAAAAAAAGATAAACTCGCGTCAGGACGCGTGACTGATCAAAATCGTAATATATGGCCCCGTAATAACTATCACAGAGGTAAAACAACTTAGGCCTCAGGCGTGGCATCTACATTTTGACCATTGATTTTAGTGTAGATGTCTATAGGCTGCAGTCATCACTTAGCATTCATTTGAACTGCCTCGGTAGCCTAGTGGTAGCAGGCCACTACTACTACGCTGAGGTCCTGGGTTCGATTCCCGGGTAGGGGGTTGTCAGAGATAATGGTGTAAAGTCCTTTACCTCCGGTTCTATTGAGATTTTTCCATTTTCTGGCAATTTCCCAGTACCTCGAAGTTTGGTAATGTGCCCGGAGATGTCAACAGGCTCGCCTGTTACATGGGCCAAACACGTAACCGAGGAATCGTGGGTGTTTGCATGTATGCTTGAATGCATGCTTTTACCTCTGCCTACCCCTTCGGGGATTACAGGCGTAAAGTTAAGTTTTTTTTTTTGAACTGCATGCTTGTTTGTGACTTTAGTTTCATAAAAGTCTTAATAAATACTTTTTTTCAGGATTGTCTGCCATGGGAGATAGCTCAATGTGCATGAGGAAGGACGTGGATTTGTTCAGTCCTAATAAAATCAATTCAAGTACTTCCAAAATACTGCACGACAAAGGACTATAAGAAGAAATAAATACATTTCTTTAAATAAATAAACTTTTTATTTTTACTTTTTAATACTAAATTGAATTAGTGTATTCTGAATGATGAAACAGCGACTAAACTGCCGCCACCGCTATCTCCAATCCGCAAGCCAAGCTTGACGATTGTAAAAATAAATAACCAACCCTTGATACGTCCCACTGCTGGGCACGAGTCTCGTCCCTTTTTGGGAGGAGGCCCGGAGCTTACTCCACCACGATGCTCCAATGCGGGTTGGTAGAGATTAGGGAGTGGGTTAGTGACCAATCCGCTGTCAGATGTTTTCAAACCGCCCATAAGGCCTCCGACAAGGTTTAACGACTGCTATCTATCGATAGCAACCAGGACCGACGGTTTAACGTGCCCTCCAAAGCACGGAAACGCGCATTTTTATTTGCTACCAGCGGTCACCCGATCGCTTAACCGAGTAGGTCGCTTCCGATCTACACCAGCCGCGGGGCCATGCGCGCTTCTACTGGTGATTAAACTGACTGCGAATACCGACAGTAAATATTAAAGCGGTCATAAAGCGACATATGGGCTCTAAAGTGTTCGCCAAAGATCTATTGAGCAAAATGCGTCTAAGCTGAAAACAGAGGAAGACAGACGAAAACGTCAGGGCCTATTAGAGGTTAGGGTGGAAAATCCTTAATCTTTGGTTCTATTGGGATTTTTCCGTTCTCTGGAAGTTTCCCTCGGAGTTTGGTAATGTGCCCGGAGATGTCAACAAGCTCGCCACTTGTTACACGGACCAAAACGTAACCGGCGAATCGTGGGTGTTTTTGCATGCATGTATTTGCTTGAATGCATGCATTTACCTTTGCCTACCCCTTCGGGGATTACAGGCGTGAAGTGAAGTTACGTTTTTATTCGCGGCAGCACGACTACCTGTTAGCAGTCCCGTAGCTCAGATCCTAGAGCTGGAGAGAAAAGAACGGCTTTCAAACAGTCTAAAAACAACATGGGGTCGGGTGATGTTTCCATGAACCACATACACACGCTACGGTAGATGATACAGAGGACAGAGTAGTATAACTAACCCTATATCTAGTGTCCGTGGCCTATGAGAATGATTTGAGATTGAGAAAGATATGGGCTGAGTCATGAGTTCATTTGCCAAATCGACTAACAATACATCGAGGTATTGAGGAACTTGTACGACAACGCCATTAGGTACTGTTCGCTTTTAAAAACACTCATAAGCCATCCAACTGCAGCAAGGTGTGAGACAGGGAGATGTCATATCTCCGAAGCTGTTCACAGCTGCATTGGAAGATGTCTTCAAGCTTCTGGACTGGAACGGATTCGGCATTAAAACACCCACCTACGTTTTGTGGATCAAATCGTAGTCATATTAAAGCATAGTATTAAAGCATAGCTCAAATACCTCAGTAAGGCCTCCAAACCAGTGGGTCTTAAAATGAATATGGATTACAATAAGATCAAGTCAAATGTCCATATCACACACACTTATTATGGTTAAGGTCACCCTGGAAGTTGTTGACGATTATACCTGGGATAAACAGTCCAGTTAGGTAAGTCCAACTTCGAGAAAGAGATCCATCGCCGAGTCCCATACGGGCAGCGTTCAAGAAGCTATGATACATTTTCTTATCTAGTTTGCCGCAGTGTCAAGAAGATCAGTGACCATTGCCAACAGCCAGTGATGAATTATTTCATTCTATATCGCGATAGCTAATCCCGGCAAACTTCGTATTGCCTGAGAATGAAATAATGTGTCAAAGGTATTGTTTGCCACTTCAAGTAAAAGGAAAGACAAATAATTTTGTGCAAAACAGCGGGCGATCAGTAGTATTAATATTTTAAAAGGATAAATGGATGACGTCAAAAAATAATTAATTGCTATGAAATCAAATTAAACTGTTGATAAATTCTAAACAGAAGAAATTGACCATTGTTCACCTTAATTTGTTTCACTGGCTCAACAAGTGTTACACAATGTGGAGTAGATTTGGTATGTGAATTTCATACTTAAAATTAATTTAAAAAAATAATCTATAACTGCCTCAGTAGCCTAGTGGTAGCAGGCCCCTACTGGTAGTAGAGCTCCAGTGACGGAGCTCGCGGGCGTAGGCACCACCTCATTACCTAATCTACTTGCCGCTAAATGGTAGTGTTCAAAATCGTGTTCCGGTCAGGTGGTAATGTACGGCCCTGTCATTTCCGGTACAGAGGCATAATACCTTAGACCTCAGGAGTGGCAACGCATCTACAAGTATATTGAAATCTCCAGTCGCATGTAGATGTTTATAGGCTACAGTATTCCTTACCATCAATGTTAACTGTATGCTTGTTTGCCACATCACAACATAAAAAAAAAACTAGTACGCTGGAGTCCTGTGTTCGATTCCCAGGTCGGGGGATATTAGAGATAACGATGTAAAATCCTTTATCTCTGGTTCTATTGGGGTTTCCATTTTACCTGTGTCGTGGGTACCGTTGTACTCGTACAAGCCGTCGTGTGACAGGTTGCTCACTTCCCTTCAAAATGGTCGAGGAGAACAATGGCTGCCACATGCGTCACACTCGTGAACGGGTGCTGATTGTGGGGACTGATCTGTTATGATTTTCGGGTGTTTTTTTCAATCACGATATTTAGCTGTTGATGGGTATTTGCGTATGTGTTTATATGCAAATATTTATATGCCATGGACGTTCACATTATCATTATTCTATTTTAATTTTAATTATATTTAATAATATATGTATTAAATCTAAGGCTTTGATAAAAGAGCAACACGCTGAGTTTGTTGGGTAGCGGAGTTCTTCTCAGTAGTGTCTACACTTGGAACTCTGCTAAGTGAATGACTAAGATTATGACGAACAGATTTTTATTTTTTTCTATGAAGGAATTGAAATATTTGGTTATTTACATATCGGTTAAATTTTATTATGAAATTGGCATTCATTAATACCTATTGGATTAATAAGTCATTCTCTCTAGGTAGCTTACAACCTGACAATGCAAATATGTCCTTGTAGACCAGAGGTTCCCAAACTATTTTTCTTGTAGACCCTTTACATTTTTTCTGGTTTCTGTGGACCCCCGTTCTTGCTACATTTCCAATTTTTATTCACGCCTACGTAGACCCCTATCGAGTCTCCCATGGACAACTTTGGAAATCACTGGTATGATGTAAATAAATTGGTACTATCAGTGTATGTGTTGAGATCCATTATCGTGGACCCCCATTTTCATTTCATGGACCCCCAAATTTTTTTTTCGCTGACGCCGACCCCTTTCAGTTTGTCATAGACCCCCAGGGGTCAATATAGACCACTTTGGGAATCACTGTTGTAGACCAATTTTGAAATAAATGATTTGAATTTTTATCGATAGAATATACTGTTTTTATCTATCTTTCTTCTGTATACGTCCTTAGTAATTATCAGTTTTATTTACTATTCCAGTATTTCTTATCGTATTATTTCTCACATTCGGCTCTAACAATGGCCGGTCATGTTATGAGGACACTTTGGTACGTATTTTTAATAATGTGCGGGTTATGTGTAAGTATATTATTTCAATTCTGTTAATAAATCTGTACACGTAATAAAACAGTAATTAGACTCTGTCTGTACATTAGAAATTAAAGAAAAAATGTGTCTGCACGTACATCCCTACTTCGATACTAACCCTCTAATTCATAAACGTATTTTAGCTAAAGTGTTGCTAATCTCTCCTTTGTCTTTTTCTATCCTGCACATTTGACAATGCAACTGACAAAGACAAAGAATTCTGTAGCTAAAACGCATCTAAAGTACGCTTATGAATACGAGGGTAATACTAAAAATGCGAATGTAAGTTTGTTTGTCACACTTTCACGCGAAAACTACTTGACCAATCACCATGAAACTTTGTACACATATTTTTGGAGGTATTAGAAGTAACTTGTGATACTTTTTCCATGTAATGAATGAACAAGCTTGCAGTTCACATTGATGTTAAGTGATGACTGCAGCCTTTAGAGACACAAATACCATACGTGTGTTGCCACTCCTTAGATCATGTCTCTATGATAGTTATTCCGGGGCTATACATTACCATCTAACTGGAATACGATTGTGCTGAACACTACCGTTTGGCAGGTAGGGTAGGTATTTGCTTATATGTTTTCTTATAAAAGATTGCACTCACAGCCTCACACTAGGTGTATCGCGTGTCACCTTGGGTAACAAATTTGTAGATGAAACAAATATTTGTCCGGTGCGGAGATTGACCCGTGACCTCGAATTAAGTGATCTTCACATGCCTGACCAAAAAGGAAGTGAAAATTTAGGTTAGGCTAGTAGAGGTGAAGTACTAAACCCGCTTAGTAGTAGTAGTACTTAACGTCTAGATTCACTAATTTATTATATTGACTTTCAGAACAAATCAAATACAAAAGTGAAGAGAGGTATATTAGACTCTATAATGGGAACAGAATCAATCACAGAAGAACCAAAATCCGAATCAGTATTTGAAATTTTACAACGACTGTTCCGAATACGAGAATTGAATCCACATTTCCAGATACCTCTCCTGCCAAAATTTAAAAGAGATGTTTCATTTGATCTTGGAGATGATGAAGATTATTACAGTGAAGACAATTTTGAAAACAAAATAAAACGACAACACTATTTATTGGATAACTCAAAAGACAATGATCTGGATAAGGCAGAAACAAAATTGTATGCTAAAATGATTGAGCTTGAAGAATTAGACGAAGTTGACAGTAATTTGAAAAGGAATATAAATATTTCGGAAATGCAGAATTCTAATAAAATATCTGTCAATAATGACGAAAATAACAAAGAACTATTGCCAAAATTTGTTTCATTAAGTAAAGAGAATGATCACTTCAAAATTGATAATTTTAAAGAAACCACTGCTTACAGTCTTTCTGAAGAACAAGAAAACAAACGAATGAAAGTAGTTGCATCTTTACATGAAAAAGATGACAAAAACTATTCGAAACAAAATACTGCCAAGAAAACGATGACATAGATGAAAAAATAAACAAAAATGACAACAGTGAAATTAGTTATGACATGTTTGAAGTAGATGAAATAATAACCAGTGTTTCATTAATTAATGAATATGATGGAAGTAATTCTACGGTTTTAAATATACTATCATTTCTCAATTTTCTGACAGGTCATTTAAATTTAAAATTTCTGTTACAAGAGTTTAACGATGTGGATACGATTCAGGAAATTTAATATACTTGTTAATAAATGTAATTTAATAAAAATGCAGATTTTTTCTAAATAGTAAGAAAAGAAAATTCATGAAGAAAAGTGAAGAAAGAAAAGTGTCAAGGCAAGAAAAGTGTCATAATACAAAAATGGCTGTTTTGAGAAAATGTCATTTTAATAGTTTTTAGGTCATTTTTAAAGTCAATATTTTAAAAACTGTAGCAGTTACATTATACAAACTACTATAGTTTCAAGTTATTGACTTTTAAATGAACAAAAAACTATTAAAATGACATTTTCTCAAAACAGCTATTTTTGTATTATGACACTTTTCTTGCCGGGAGGCGATGGAGATTTTTTTTTACTATTCATTTCATTCATGTTACGCATATGTTAAGGCTGCAGTCGTAGATATTTTTAAATCTGGTCTCAAAAGAATCCTACATCGCGCTGAGTATGTTCGGTAGCGAAGTTCTTCTCAGTAGTGCCTGCATTTGGAACTCTGCTAAGTGAATGACTCTGATAATAACGAACATGTGGAGGAACGGGTGGAAGTGTTCCTCCGGCGAAAAGGGAGGATCCTCCGACCAGGCGAGGTGGTAGCGCCTGGCGGGCCGCGGGCCAACGATTGACGTTGGGAAGTTGTATATATGCCAACTCTTGAGAAATCTTCGTATGTGCGATGTAATTCGAATGCACGCCATCTATCATGCTGCTGCGGTGATGCGAAAGTCCCCTTTGAATCGAGGTAGTCGCTGCGTAGTAGTTACTGCGTCCGTCCACGCAGTACTGACGCTGATGTGGCTGCAGGGTCTTTTTTTTTTTTTTTTTTTTTATGTAATAAAAGTGGCAAACAAGCATGCAGTTCACATTGATGTTAAGTGATGACTGCAGCCTATAGACACCCACACAATGACCAGAGGTCAAAATGCAGATGCGCTGCCACTCCTGAGGCATTAGGTGATATGCCTCTGTGCCTGAAATTACAGGGCCGTACATTACCACCTGACCGGAACACGATAGTGCTGAACACTACCATTTAGCGGCAAGTATATTAGGTAATGCGGTGGTGCCTACGCCCGCGAGCTCCGTCACTGGAACTCTACCACCAGTAGAGAGGTAGTCCAGGCATGCGCGGTCGCTGCAGGCGTGTGGAGTATCCCTGATGAAGCCGAGGGTGATGGCTGGCGTGACTTTTTATTACCGCTCGATCAGGTGCTGGTGATGTGAGGGATGACGTCATCGAAGGTGCTGCAGAGAGTGGCTGGTGAGAAGGTTGCTTCCAATCACGTCGGGGGTCACCACTGTAGAGGAACGGTTGGAAGTGTTCCTCCGGCGAAAAGGGAGGATCCTCCGACCAGGCGAGGTGATAGCGCCTGGCGGGCCGCGGGCCAACGATTGACGTTGGGAAGTTGTATATATGCCAACTCTTGAGAAATCTTCGCATGTGCGATGAAATGCGAATGCACGCCATCTATCGTGCTAGACAAGTACTGTGTGTGGTTTCGTCTGTGTTCCACTAGTTGGCGCCTTAATGTAGTGGACGCTACAAACACATTTTTCTTTTTCTTCTATGAAGGAATTGAAAAATTTGATGAATAGCGGTTAAATTGGTATTCCGTAGTACCTATGGGATTATTATTATATGTCATTCACTATAGGTAGCTTGTAACGCGACAACGCAAAAGTATCCTAGTAGACCAACTTGAAATAAAATCTATTTTGATTTTTGAATTTATACCAATTAGATACTTATCCTATGCTATAGGGATATCATTCTTGTACTATTTTTATGAATAGGGAACTATTCAGGTGTTTGGTTCAACAACAAACCAAAAATAAATAAACTCAGATCAAAAATTGCAAAATGTATATTTAACTATTTTTTCAGATTTTTCTTTTACGTAACAATATACTTACTGTACACATTATAACACTTATTTGATCATGTTGATAAGCGAGGAGTAAATAAAAAAAATATCTAAAACTAAAGCTATCTTATACGAGTCAGTCGCATAAAAATCTTCAAGTAAAATCTGAACGACAACGTCAAGACACACGCAGATTACCTGGTTTATCAGCCGGCGGGCTTCTGCCTCTTGACACTCTTAATTAAAAAAAAAAGACTCCCCACCGATCAACATTCACAATAACACTTAATCCAAAAATAACAAATAAATAAAAAATAATACTTTACTTATCGATGCACAGCCGATACTAATACTAATCTTTTTTTTTAATACTATAAACGTCTGCTACATGACCTCGTATTACATTCGCTAACGTGACGTCAGTAATGACGCAATTTCATGACGGATGTGTATCCGTCGCATTTTGTATCCGTCCGTTTCTAGGCATTTAATTTCTTCGATGTGCAGCCGCTTTCAGAGATTATCACGCATCGCTGAAAACGAAAAAGATTGGTTAACATTTTAGCTATCGCCTTTTTTTATAAGTGAAAATCAAGCGAAGCGGCAAACAAGCATGCAGTTCACATTAAGTGATGACTGCAGCCTATAGACACCCATACAAAGACCAAGGTCAAAATGCAGATGCGTTACCACTTCTGAGGCCTAAGTTGTTATGCCTCAGTGCAGGGCCTTACATTATTACCACCTGCCCGGAACACGATGCTGAACACTACCATTTAGCGGCAAGTATATGAGGTAATGCGGTGGTGCCTACCGCGAGCTCCGTCACTGGAGCTATACCACCAGTAAAAAGGTTTATTTTAAGGGATTGTGGTTTGATTCTTTTCCTACTAGATGTCTCAAGACGAACTTTTTTCAATCAGATTTTAATCACAATAGGTACAGTATCCATCAAGATATATTGCACGAAAGAGACAATAGGCTACATACTAATGAAAATATATTAATATAATTTGTAAAGTATCTATATATAATTATGTTAAAAACAAATAGCAATGCCCCAATGGGGTGTCACAATATTATATTTAAGATCTCAATATACTCTTATGAATGTACTGTATTATTGTGAAAACGCTACCCTATACAAATAAATAAAATTGGAGTGTCTGTTTGTAATGGAAAAATAACAACTTTTTCTAAATGCATATGTATGTATACACGGTACATATACCAAAACAACATTTTTTACTATTTTTGTCTGTCTGTCTGTCTTTCTGTCTGACTGACTGTCTGTCTGTCTGTTTGTTCCCGCTAATCTCGGGAACGGCTGGACCGATTTTGACGGGACTTTCACTGGCAGATAGCTTATGTAATAAGGAGTAACTTAGGCTCTTCTATACTAGCCACGTCCACGACTTTGTCTGGGTAGATACCGAACAATCATAAATTCTCACGCGGACGAAGTCTCGGGCATAGCTAGTACATAGAAAAATGACATATAATAAATAATATAGCAACCCATTATACGTCCCACTACTGGGCACGAGTCTCTCCCCTTTTTGAAGGGAGGTCTGGAGCTTACTCCACCACGATGCTCCAATGCGGATTGGTGGAGGTGGGTAGGTTAGTGGCCAACACGCTGTCGGATGTTTTCAAACCGCCCCATAAGGCCTCCGACAAGGTTTAACAACTGCCATCTATCGATGGCACCCGGACCGACGGCTTAACGTGCCCTCCGCACGGAGCACGGAAACGCGCATTTTAATTTGCCACTAGCGGTCACTCATCACACACCCGACCGCGCCCGTAATGCTTAACCGAGTAGAGTTTTACCACCGCATTACCTAATATACTTGCCGCTAAATGGTAGAGTTCAGCACTATCGTGTTCCGGTCAGGTGGTAATGTACGGCCCTGTAATTTCAGGCACAGAGGCATATCACCTAATGCCTCAGGAGCGCATCTGCATTTTGACCTCTGGTCATTGTGTGGGTGTCTATAGGCTGCAGTCATCACTTAACATCAATGTGAACTGCATGCTTGTTTGCCACTTTTATTACATAAAAAAAAAATCGCTTATGATTTACACCAGCCGCGCGCGCTTCAAAATGGCCTAACACTTCACCAACTCACCATTTGACCAGGATCATACTCGTACCCGCTGCCGCAGAACAACTCGATCGCAATGCCATTGGCGCAGAAGTAGAAAACATTACACTGGTCCGGGTGAGGCACATTGCCAATATATTCAGGGTGACAGATGACAGCTTCGGTTGTGGTTTCTAGCCTCGTCGTCTTGAGGACATGAGTGTCGTCTAGCTCTGTCGTTGACGCAGCGTGGGTCCCATTTTCTGAGGACAAAAAAGTGACAATTGTGAATCATGAAACCTATAGTAATAGCACAGAATATGTAATAATACTACGTATAGAATGGACACTTCGACGTCCCGCCCGATTTACCCGCATCACTCAACCCCTTCCCCTCTTATGGGCGACGGTTGGTATTTTGTACGTGATACGCACATAGGTGCGCGTGTAAATACACGTCACTGATGGATGTCTGTGTAATAGAAACGAAATTAAGCGTTTGAATGGAATTTTGGCGGAGTGTCCGCGGTGTGATAATAGTAAAACTTTATTTGGTGCAGAAAGCAAACACGGTTACAAAGAAAAAGAGAACATTAAATCACCTTAAAAATAGCACAATATTATATATATGTATCTTCACGCCAGGTCCCTAACGGGGTAGGCAGAGAGTGTAGAGCGAAGGAAGACCAAGACTGACCTACCATGACCAAATAGGTCGAGTTCTGTCTGATGGTGGGGTCAAAAGTCTTAGGGATCGGCGTGCATTTATGAAGAGAATGATGAAGGTAGACGAGGCACGAGAGGTTTGTCAGGACCGGGATATCTGGCGCTCTACACAATATTATACTTATATGTGTCTCCTTTTAGCACCAAAAAGGTGGCCGATTCAGCAATAGGCCAGGCGTGAGCCTAGCGTAAATTCAATCGGCACCCATTCGGTGACGCACGAGTTAAGGATAGTCCCCCTAGCGAAATATGCTTCATCAGCCCAAAGTAAGTGCTAACAGGTTGAATCACACGCTGAGCGGGCTGATGCAGCGTATAACATGGGGAGTAATTTAATATAAGTTTATTGTATAAAATCATGAACTAGGATTTGATAATAAAAGACATCATTCTGTATCTAGCCGTTAACGATACCACATATATATCCAAATAAACATTGTTTTAAAGTTAATAAAGGTTTTTTTTGGATTAAATATCGGTGGATAACTTGACTCACGCAACTCAAGTTCTTTTGCTTTAAAGTCGCAAACAAGCATACAGTTCACATTGATGGTAAGTAGGTATAGCTTATATTTTTATGTTATGAAGGTGGCAAACAATCGTGCAGTTCACATTGATGTTAAATGATGACTGCAGCCTATAAACATCTACACTAAAACCAGAGGTCAAAATGCAGATGCGTTGCCACCCCTGAGACCTTAGTTGTTATGTCTCTGAGATAGTTATTACGGGGCCATGCATTACCATTTTAACTGGTGGTAGAGCTCCAGTGACGGAGCTCGCGGGCGTAGGCACCACCGCATTACCTAATATACTTGCCGCTAAATGGTAGTGTTCAGCACTATCGTGTTCCGGTCAGGTGGTAATGTACGGCCCTGTAATTTCCGGCACAGTGGCATAACACCTTAGGCCTCAGGAGTGGCAACGCATCTGCATTTTGACCTTGGTCTTTGTGTGGGTGTCTATAGGCTGCAGTCATCACTTAACATCAATGTGAACTGCATGCTTGTTTGCCAATTCCATAACATAAAAAAAAAAAAAAAAAACCATCTAACCGGCACACAATAGTGCTGAAAACTACCATTTAGATATATTAGGTAACGGGGCCTACGCCCGGGAGCTCCGTCACTAGAGCTCTACCACCATAAATATAACTTGTTGGAACAAGCATTTTATTTTGGATAGATATTAATTAGTCTCATTTTCGTTTGTAATGACTGTTCACCAAATAGGTCGAGTTCTGTCTGATGGTGGGGTCAAAAGTCTTAGGAATCGGCGTGCATGTATGAAGAGAATGATGAAGGTAGACGAGGCACGAGAGGTTTGTCTGAACCGGGATATCTGGCGCTCTACACTCTCTGCCTACCCCGTTATGGACCTGGCGTGAAGATACATACATGCATACATACCAAATAGGTGACTATAATTTAATAATTTTGGGATAATAAATTACCTATAATAAAGATGCCTGAAATCGATTCGGTTATCGATTCTGAACGAAATATACCTTAAAAGTGTGCGTTTATTCAGTTACACGTTGTAAACAGGTTTCTTCGTAGCGATTTGTAACTAACTTCATGGATGCATTTAAATTTTGCTCGTACATTTAATTTCCGGCACAGAGGCATAACACCTAATGCCTCAGGAGTGGCAGCGCATTTACATTTTGACCTCTGGTCATTGTGTGGGTGTCTATAGGCTGCAGTCAGCACTTAACATCAATGTGAACTGCACGCTTGTTTGCCACTGTTATAACATAAAAAAAAAAAAAAAAACATTCATGTATGAAATACGATAGTGCTGAGCACTACCACTTAGCGGCACGTAAATTAGGTTTTTTCTATATGCCCGAACCATTGGAGCATGTCTTTTTTTCATTTTTACACCGATACTATCACTCAAGGCCTCTTTCTTACATTTTCATTACGAACGCGATCGGTGACCGATACGCCGCAGATCTTGCGCAAAGATCACATCTCGACCGCGTTTAATTTACTTTCATCCTATTTCCTGCATACCCAGCTCTCACTTCCATATAATAGTGTTGGAGTAAGTACAGCGTTATGTACGGCTTGTCGAGCCCGCTGGCTGAGATGTTTGGACTCTAGCAGCTTACCCAACGCTCCATTCGCGCAATTACGTGACCATTCATGTAACCTGCATAATTGTTTGCTTTATAAAAAAACTTGATTTAAAGTATTCATTCTTACCTTTAGCAGCGGTGCAGCCATGGTCGGATATTGCAACGCATTGCTGAAAATAAATAAATAAAATGAAAATACAAAAATTATCACATCGGAAGCAAAATGGTTTTTCCGACCGTCAGTAGAAGCCCTTCATACTGAAATTCAATTTAAACTTTCTATTCCGGAGTAGTAGAAATATTTTAAGTATCGGAAAGGAAATGTCGAGTTGATTTTAAATAAAAAAAATATTTTAATATTTACGTAACTTCACGCCTGTATTCCCCGAAAGGGAAAGGCAGAGGTAAATGCTTGCATTCAAGGCTACCACTAGTCTACTGGGACATTTACAGTTAGTTTGAACTACGTGATATCAATCCGAAAATCTGATTTATTTCAACTAGGTATATCATTAATAATAATGGCAACCCATTATACGTCCCACTGCTGGGCACGAGTCTCTCCCCTTTTTGGAAGGAGGCCTGGAGCTTACTCCACCACGCTGCTCCAATGCGAATTGGTGGAGATACGGGTTAGTGGCCAACCCGCTGTCGGATGTCTTCAAACCGCCCATAAGGCCTCCGACAAGGTTTAACGACTGCTATCTATCGATAGCAACCGGGACCCACAGCTTGACGTGCCCTCCGAAGCACGGAAACGCGCATTTTAATTTGCCACTAGCGGTCACCCATCACACACCCGACCGCGCCCGTATCGCTTAACCGAGTAGATCGCTTATGATTTACACCAGCCGCGTGGCCATGCGCGCTTCATCATTATTTATGTTTTTTTTTCACTTACTTGAGTTACTGGATCATATTCGAAATTAACACCGCAGTACAGTTGAATTGGTACTCCTGAAGTGCATAGATAGAAGGAATCGCATTTTTCGGGATGAGGTATATTCCCAATTACACCATCTGGGCATATAGGATCAGAAGTGGTATGTGTTTCGATTTTTTTATCAGTAGACTCAGAGTGTTGCTCATTAGTTTGAGTTTTAGCTTCAGTAGAGTCTGGAGTTGGTGTTGCTGTCATTTCCATCTTCGTGTTGGTGGACATTGTGTTGGTTTGAGATGCTTCTGAAGTGCGACCGAGTGTGCATCCTCCTTCGGCTATTACCACGCAGTCCTAGGGAAAATAATAGAGACATGAATATTATAATTAACTAGGTTTAACCCTGGACTTTGAATTCACATCTCTTTTTGTTGGAATATCCGAGAATTCTCTCTTAGTGCTCTCTAAATATTGCTCACACATCCTAGGAATATACAGTTCAATTCAACATTTATTTATTCATTTGGACATAATTAAACTTTCTTGATACTTGAATGATTTAAATCAGAGGTTCCCAAACTATTTCTTTCTTGTAGACTTTCTTCAATTTTTTTCTGGTTTCCGTGGACATTTCCTTGCTACATTTATATCACATTCCCATATTTCCAAATTTTATTCACGCCTACGTAGACCCCCATCGAGTCCCATAGACCCCAGAGGGTCTATATGGACCACTTTGGAAATCACTGATTTAAATTGAATAACAAATGATACATTAATACTAATACTCAAAGATTAAATCGATCATGATTGTACAAAAATAACTGAGGATTAAAATAGGTGAGTTTAATGGAAGGTTCTATTTTCTCTTTTACAAACTGACAAACAGTTCAGGAAAAGAAAATGAGACATTCTTTGTCATTTGCTCCAAGGCACACAAGTTACACTCCAATTACTTATTTTTATTCTTTTTGCCTTACAACTAATTACGATCAGGAATTTCAGCAGTACGTTGTTTAGAGACACCGTAGATAATAAGCACGGACGTCCATGGAAATGTTTGAGGAAATCTGGATGACCTGCTATCGAACTTGGTTGAGAAATTTCCTTACGCTTTTAAAACCACCGTCTTAGCCGGCAAGTATTTCAGTCACATGGGTTATTGTGGAAAATGAAATAAGATATTCGAAATGAAATTCAAAGAAATAATACTTTAATGGATTACTTACTCCAACATTCTGATCAAATTCATATCCCGGTCCACAATACAGCGGTATCGCCATATTACCACTGCACAGGTAGAAAGTATCACATAGATATGGATGTGGCACGTGCCCAAGTATCATATCTGGTGGACAAGGGTTGAATGCTTCCGTTGACGTGTCAGCTGTTTGTCTATCTTCAGTAGTATATCCAGCAGTTGTGAGATACGTATTACTGTCGTTTGTATTTGCTGTGTCATCAGTTTCGTCATGCCTTGTTGTATCATCAACGACAGTGTCTTCAGTATTTGCAGGTCCTGATTCGGTGGAGTTACCGAGAGTGCAACCACCTTCGGCGATTTCCACACAATCCTATTTAGATAACAGAAATATGTAAAAAGATATGCGACAGGCTTACTTAAGGTACTTCAAGTGATTTAATCTCGAGATTATAAGCTACTGCAGTCAAAATGAATAGAGATTTGATGTGTTCCAATGGTATTTTATCATTGTAAACACAGTGAAATTTTAGTGGTTGCCAAAACGTAACCGGCGACGTTTGCATATATACTTGAATGCATGCTATTACCTCTGCCTACCCCTTCGGGGATTACGGGCGAGAAGTAACTTTTATTTTCAATATGAGAGATATTGGACCATTTAACAGGTGGCGAGCCTGTTGACATCTCCAGGCACATTACCAAGCTCCGAGGTATTGAGAAACTTCCAGAAAATGGGAAAATCCCAATAGAACCAGAGATAAAGGATATTACACCCTTATATCTAATAGCCCTCGACGTGGGAATCGAACCCAGGACCAAAGCGTTAACACGTTAAAACAACTATTAAAAATTCCCTTATATAAAAAATTATAATACTTTAAAAATAGTATAGAATGTACTACTTACTCCAACATTCGCATCAAATTCATATCCAGGCCCACAGTATAATGGAATGGCCATATTTCCACTGCACAGGTAGAAAGTATCGCAAAGGTATGGATGTGGCACGTGTCCTAATACCATATCAGGCGGGCAAGGGTTGTACGCTTCCGTTGATGTTTCTACTGGTGCACTACTCTCTGTTGTTCCAACACTAGCTTCTTCCGTTGTTGTTGTTTTTTCATCGGAGTTGTTATCATCCGTTAAAGTTGTTTGACCATATTCAATAGTATACCCGTCTGTCGTATAGATATTGGAATCATCGCCAGTTATTGTAGTGGCGGTAGCATCCGTTGTTTCATCGTGTGTGGTTGAATATTCTGAGGTGTTGTCTTCCGTTGTTGTTTCTACAGTTGTGGTTGTTCCTGCTGCACTGTTTTCTGTTGTTCCATCTCTAACCGTTGTATCTCTTTCCGTTGTTGTTGTATATTCATCGGGGTTTCTATCAACCGTTGTGCTATCACTAGAATCTACTGTTGTTGTGTCAACAACATCAGTGACTCCAGTTTCTGATGATACAGTAGTGGTTTCTGTGCCTTGTGTGACAGTGGAGTTACCGAGAGTACATCCGCCTTCAGCAATTTCCACACAGTCCTGAAAAATAAAGACATTAATGATAAACGTATAAAGGAAGATAATTAAAACTTTAAATGTAACTATTGTTAAGAAAATCAGTATGAGAAAGCATTTTTAATGTCATTGCATTAAAAATGCTTTCTCATACTGATTTTATTTTCACTCACTGTGCGCTTATATGTGAACATGTGATATTTGTGATGATGCTAACAAAATTTAAACAGTCCTATATTTACAATGTCATTTCCTCAAATTGGATTGTTATGATTTATTAAGTAAATAGTTTATTTTCAAGATTGAAGGAAATATTTTGCTGCTTTTTAAGTATGAGCGCACCTAAAAATAAATTTTTAGTCCCTCAACATTTATTTTCAATAGGTATTATTGTTAATTTATTATTAATGTTTCACACACTTTTGTTCTATTTCTATTAGGTGTGTCAACTTCAATTGTTTGTTCCAAAATAAGTCCTTAAAAAAATGAAACTTCAAATAAATTTATTAATGCATTACTTACACCAACAACTGCATCGAATTCATATCCAGGACCGCAGTGTAGTGGTATCGCCATATTCCCACTGCATAAGAAGAAGGTATCGCACAGGTATGGATGTGGCACGTGTCCAAGCACCATGTCTGGCGGGCAAGGATTAAATGCTTCCGTTGTTTGTTCCTCTGTTGTAGTGGAATCCGAGGTACTGCTTTCTGTTGTTCCAACACTAGGGACTGTTTCTCCTTCTACAGTTTGACTGTCTTCATTGGTATATCCAC
Organism: Macrosoma leucophasiata; assembly: GCA_036365455.1. Taxonomy (NCBI): domain Eukaryota; kingdom Metazoa; phylum Arthropoda; class Insecta; order Lepidoptera; family Hedylidae; genus Macrosoma; species Macrosoma leucophasiata. The sequence goes on from JAWQUS010000015.1 coordinate 8,896,084, forward strand.
CGGTCATGGTAGAGATACTACTATCATCATTAGTTGTCCTGACAGTAGCATCAGTTGTTTCTATATTGTCTTCTGTTACTGTATTGTTGTTTGTAGATCCAGTTTCTGATGTTACGGTAGTTTGCCCATCTTCAGTGCTATATCCACCGGTCGTGGTAGAGATATTAGTGTTAACATCAGAACTTGTAGTATCAGTAACATCTGTTGTTATCGTATTGTCTTGCGTTGCTGTGCTTCCACTAAAATCGACTGTCACAGTGGACGATTCATTAACATCGGTGGCTCCAGAATTTGTTGCACCAGTTCCCGAAGTTACAGTTGTTTGCCCATCCGTAGTTTGATCATCTTCTTCAGTAGTGTATTCACTGGTTGTTGTAGGGATATCATCTTCACCGTCAGTACTTGTACTCGCGGTAGCATCCGTTGCTTGATTGGAGGTGGTTGAATAATCAGAAGTAACATCTTCCGTTGTTATAGTTAAGTAATCCGTTGCGCTACTTTCCGTTGTTCCAGCGCTAGGAACTGTTTCTCCTTCTATTGTTGTTGTATATTCACCGGTGTTGCTATTATCTGTTGTACTAGTTGTACTTGTTTGCCCACCTTCGGTAGTATATCCACTGGTCGTAGTAGAAATATTTGTGTCGTCATCCGATGTTTGGTTGTCTGCCGCTGTTGTGCTTTCACTAAAATCAACTGTTGCTGTTGTAGTGTCATCAATATCAGTGACTCCAGTATTCGTAGACCCAGTTCCTGACGATACAGTTGTAGTTTGTGTAGAATTACCGAGAGTGCATCCACCTTCAGCGATTTCCACACAATCCTGGAATAAGCAGATTACGTAATAAATATGATAGTTCATTTTCAGCTATAGTCTTTAGTCTTATTTGTTAAAAATAGAATGAAAAGAACGAACATAAATATAATAATACATATTTCAACAATGCACTTAATATTTATAATTTCTACATGTACGGCCCTGTAATTTCCAGCACAAAGGTATGACACCTTAGGTCTCAGGAGTGGTAACGCATCTGCATGTTGACCTTGGTCTTTTTGTGGGTGTCTATAGGCTGCAGTCATCACTTAACATCAATGTGAACTGCATGCTTGTTTGCTACTTCCATAACATAAAAAACTCGGGCACTCGGGGACTGCCGCGGTAAAGCTATTGCATTTAAATAATTATCTAAAATTATGCAAAACAAAATAAAATGCAAATAAAAGAAAAAAAAATAGAAAAATGAAACAATAATTTTCCTTTAATATTTACTACTTTTCAAATATTGAATGGAAAAACAAACAATAAAAAAAAAATAATAAAAACAATCTTGGCAGCGGTGGGATTCGAAGCCACGCCTCCAAAGAGACTGGTGCTCTAAACCAGCGCCTAGACCGTTCGGCCACGCTACCCACGAAGTCGGACGGCGAAATTATGCATGACTTTCTTTAAATGAGTTTAAAATTTGTAATCCGAAGCGTCCGGTTTTTTGCGTTACGGAATTTTTGAATTCGGTCCCCGCGCTCAACGCCCGCGATAGAAGCTATGCAATAATTAAAATTAAAAATAATACCTGTAGTTAATGATGAAATATTATATTGGTAAACCTTGCAATATATAACTTTGAGGGCTTTTTGAACCATAACAAGCAACCGTATAATAAATATTGTTGAATGAATCGTTAAGAATATTCGTGGATTACTTACTCCAACAATCGCGTCAAATTCATATCCAGGGCCGCAATACAGTGGTATCGCCATGTTTCCACTGCACAAGAAGAAAGTATCGCACAGGTATGGATGTGGCACGTGTCCAAGCACCATATCTGGTGGACAAGGATTAAAGGCTTCCGTTGTTTGTTCTTCTGTTGTAGTGGAATCCGACGTACTGCTTTCTGTTGTTGCAGCACTAGGGACTGTTTCTCCTTCTACAGTTTGACTGACTTCATTGGTATATGCACTAGTTGTGGTAGAGATATAAGTATCATCACCAGAACTTGTACTGCCAGTAGCATCTGTTATCGTATAGCCTTCGGTTGTACTTTCACTAGAATCTACTGTCATAGTTGTCAGATTATCGGTATCGGTGGTCCCAGTATTTGTAGAACCAGTTTCTGAAGATACGGTTGTTTGTCCATCTTCCGTCGTATACTCAGTAGCTATAGTGGAGATGTTTATATCATCATCAGAACTTGTACTGCCAGTAGTATCTGTTGTTATTGTGTTGTTTCCGGTTGTGCTTTCACTAGAATCTACTGTGACAGTTGTCGGGTTATCGATATCGGTGGCACCAGTAACTGTATTTGTAGAAACAGTTTCTGAAGATACGGTTGTTTGACCATCTTCAGTCGTATACTCAGTAGCTATAGTGGAGATGTTTATATCATCATCAGAACTTGTACTGCCAGTAGCATCTGTTGTTATTGTGTTGCTATCGATTGTGCTTTCACTAGAATCTACTGTGACAGTTGTCGGGTTATCGATATCGGTGCCACCAGTAACTGTAGTTGTAGAACCAGTTTCTGAAGATACGGTTGTTTGACCATCTTCAGTTGTATACTCAGTAGCTATAGTAGAGATGTTTACGTCATCATCAGAACTTGTACTGCCAGTAGCATCTGTTGTTATCGTATTGCTTCCGGTTGTGCTTTCACTAGAATCTACTGTCACAGTTGTTAAATTATCAGAATCGGTGGTGCCAGTATTTGTAGAACCAGTTTCTGAAGATACGGTCGTTCGTCCATCTTCAGTTGTGTACCCAGTAGCTATGGTAGAGATGTTTATATCATCATCAGAACTTGTACTGCCAGTAGAATCTGTTGTTATTGGGTTGCTTCCGGTTGTGCTTTCAATAGAATCTACTGTCCCAGTTGTCAGGTTATCAATGTCAGTAGCTCCAGTTTCAGAAGATGCAGTTGTTTGTCCACCTTCAATAGTATACCCATTGGTTGTGGATGAGATATCAGTCTCACCGTCAGTACTTGTACTAGCGGTAGCAGCATCTGTTGCTTGGTTGGAGGTAGTCGAATAGTCTAAAGTACTGTCTTCCGTTATGTCCGCTGTTATTGTAGAGTAGTCCGTTGCGCTACTTTCCGTTGTTCCAGCGCTAGGGACGGTTTCTTCTCCTGTTGTTGTTGTGTTTTCACCAGTGCTCTCATCTGTTGTTTGACCACCTTCAATGGTATATCCACCAGTTGTTGTTGAGATATTAATACCAACATCAGTATTTGTGCCGGCAGTTGTATTGTCTTCCATTGTTGTACTTTGACTAGTATCTGTCACTGTTGTAGTGTCATCAATATCGGTAACACCAGTACTTGTAGATCCAGTTTCTGATGAAACAGTGGTTGTTTGTGGGTCCTCTGTAGTAGTCGTGCGACCAAGAGTGCATCCTCCTTCAGCGATTTCCACACAGTCCTACAACAAGTGTAGTAAAAAGTATATTAAAAGGTTGCTATGTCGTATGTGCGTTAAGGAACGTACATCGGCCTCAGTAAGAGAGTTAATCTCTTTTATTGATATATAAATAATATATATATATAAATGTTAAATTATTTTTTATATTAGAATACATGAAAAGTAGGTGCATGTACAACAAAGTAATTCATTCAAGATTTACTTTCTTTTTTTTTTTTTACGAAATGAAATATATTACTTACGCCGACAACTTCATCAAATTCATATCCAGGTCCACAGAATAGCTGTATCGCCATAGATCCAGAGCAAAGGAAGAATGAATCGCATCGGTCTGGATGGGGTACATGCCCAAGCACCATATCTGGTGGACAAGGGTTAATATCTTCTTCCGTTTCTGTTGTGGATGAATAATCCGTTGTACCACTGTCCGTTGTTCCTACACTAGGGATTGTTCCATCTCCTGTTGTACCAGTACTGTCATTATCCGTTGCGCTGGGCTCAGTTGTTTGTCCATTTTCAGTAGTATATCCACTGGTTGCGGTATAGTCACTAGTGTTATCGCTTATGCTGCTAGTAACACCAGTAGTTTGGTCATTTATGGACGAAGAATAATTGTCCGTTGTAGAGCTATCACCAGTTCCTGTTGTCACAGTTGTGGATGCATCTTCATTAGTAGCTGCAGTGTTTGTAGATCCAGTTTGTGAAGATACGGTGGTGCTCTGAGTACTTGTTACTGTGGTACGGCTGAAAGTACATCCACCTTCTGCGATCTCTACACAATCCTGAAAGAAGTAAGCCGTTTGAAAATTAAAACAAGCAAATAACTTAATCTTATTTCTCTATTCAGTAAAATTAAAGTCACACACGTGTTAGCTGCAATATTATGCTTTGTTTTTGTCCGTCATTGTTGATTGCGTAGGATAGGAAAAGGTAAAAGAGTGATTAGTAACTCATACGTTTATGAATAGAAGTACAAATGTATTGAGCCGTGTATCAAAACCATAGATTTATTATTCTATCAAAGCTGTATTATTTTAGCAATAAAAACTTCTTGAGCACTAATAAAAAAGTTAAGTAAAAATTTAACAAAAACTGTTCTTGAAGGATCGTCTTTGAACAACACGTAGTTGATCTGTAATAGCGGTGATGAGAGGATGGATTTTATTGTACCTTTTTTTATGTTATGGCAGTGGCAAACAAGCATGCAGTTCACATTGATGTTACGTAATGACTGCAGCCTAAAGATATCCACACAAAGACGAAGGTCAAAATGCAGATGCGTTACCACTCCTGAGGCCTAAGGTGTTATGCCTCTGTGCTGGAAATTACAGGGCCGTACATTACCATTTGACCGGAACACGATAGTGCTGAACACTACCATTTAGCGGCAAGTATATTAGGTAATACGGTGGTGCCTACGCCCGCGAGCTCCGTCACTGGAGCTCCACCACCAGTAAGGTAACTGTTCTTGAAGGATCGTCTTTGAACAACATGTAGTTGATCTCGAATTGTTTTTAAATTATTTCACACATGCTTGTGAAATATATTTTATTTTTAAAGAAATAATGGAAAGAAAAATTTGACTTCAGGCGAGACTCGAACTCGCGACCTACTGGGAATCTAGTCCAGCCGCTCTTCCAATTGAGCTACTGAAGCCCTGCCCGATTTGTCAAATCTTTCCTTCACATCTATTGCATTGCTTTATGGTAGCAGCAGCGCCATCTATTACCAACTATGCTAGTTAGGGTTATGGTTAGTTAATTAGGTTAGTTGATCTCTAATCGCGGTGATGAGAGGTTGGATTTCATTAAGCTTATGTAGACATGACATGTCTATTGATAAGTTCATTTATAATTAAGCGACTGCCGTTCTACTTAGTTTTGTTTATACTCCATCAGGAAATGTTTCAGACTTAAGTGTATTATTTTGACACTTGATTTAATTTCCATTTAATAATTATCACCGTGGGTTGTGATATTTAAGTAAATACAACTTACACCAACATTCTCGTCAAATTCTAAATCAGCTCCACAGGACAGTTGAATTGTTTCAGTTCCAGTGCAACGGAAGAACAAATCACATCTGTCTGGATGTGGTACATTTCCAATCACTCCTGGTGGACAAGGTTCGAAGGCTACTGTTGTAGTTTCAACTGTGGTTGTGTAGTCTGTTGTACTGGTTACAGTGGTACGGCTGAAAGTGCATCCACCTTCGGTGATTGCCACGCAATCCTGAGAAAGATAGATGATATAATAAGTAGTTAGTTTAATTTGATGATATACCAGTATATTGAAGGGTACCAGGAACAAAAGTGAGTAGATCGAAATTCTTATAAGCTTGTTATTTACATGCAGTTTGCAAGTGGACTGATTATGCTTTCATTAGCTAAGTTTTTAGTCCTTGAAAGACACATTAAATTTTTGATACTTAAATATAAATATTACTAAATCGTAGAAGCTGTATGATCTTTTCTATATTTGCTTTAAGAACGAATTTGAAGGAGCCAATTTTCGAAGAAATCCATATTGTGTGGCGTTGAAAGTATATTAGTGGTATAAGAAGGCATCATAATAGGTTGGGGAAAAAGTCTTTTCGCATTATAGTATGTATGAACTTGTAATAAAATCTCTTTGGCTGTAGTATTTGTATCTGGCTGGTTTTGGTATCATTGAAAGTTAAAATTTTAAAGAACATAATTCCAAATTCAAATTAGGCAAATGTGTGAATTTCATTTGTTTTTCGTACTGTCAAGATGAGTGAATCTAATGAAGAAATTCGATACATTTTAAAATTTTACTACATAAAAGATAAAATGCAACGCAAGCAGCGAAAAAAATTTGCGATGTTTATGGACCTAGTGCAGTGTCTGTGAGAGTAACACAAATTTGGTTTAAGCGTTTTCAATCCGGAAATTTTTATGTCAAATATGCACCTCGCTCTGGTCGCCCTATTACGGATAAAATGGATGCCATTTTTGAAAAAGTGGAGCAAGATCGACATATCAGTAGTTACGACGTAGTTGAAGAACTGAGAATTGATCACAAAACAGTTTTGGCGCATTTTAAAAGCTGGGTACAAAAAAAAGCTCGATATTTGGGTACCTCACGAGCTCACTGAAAGAAACCTAATGAACCGTGTACTCATTTGTGATTCTTTATTACGACGTAATGAAACCGAATCATTTTTGAAGAAGCTGATAACTGGTGATGAAAAGTGGATCACGTACGACAAGAACGTGCGAAAAAGGTCGTGGTCAAAGGCCGGTCAGGCTTCACAGACTGTGGCGAAACCCGGGTTAACTCGCAATAAGGTGATGTTGTGTGTGTGGTGGGATTGGAAGGGCATTATTCATTATGAGCTATTACCACCAGGCAGGACTATCGATTCTGAACTCTACTGCGAACAACTGATGAGATTAAAGCAAGAAGTTGAGAGAAAGCGGCCGAAATTGATCAACAGAAGGGGTGTGGTGTATCATCATGATAACGCTAGACCTCACACGTCTATAGCCACTCAGCAAAAATTAAGAGAGTTTGGCTGGGAGGTGTTAATGCATCCGCCGTATAGTCCTGACCTTGCACCTTCAGATTTCCACCTGTTTCGGTCTCTTTAGAATTCTTTATGCAATGTTAGGTTAACATCACTAGAGGACTGCCAAATCCACTTGTCGCGGTATTTTGATGAGAAGTCCCAAAATTTTTATAGCAATGGGATCATGTTCCTACCTACAAGATGGCAAAAGGTTATCGAAGAAAATGGTAGATACATACTTTAGTTAAAAATAAATAAACTATATTAAAAAATGTTTTGAATTATCTTAAAAAATGCGAAGAAACTTTTCCCCCAACCTTAAGTCTTAAGGAACTGTAATTTGAAGTATTAAAATCTTTGTTTTATATTATTTCGCATTAACACATGCTTGTGAAATATATTTTATTTTTAAAGAAAGATGGAAAGAAAAATTTGACTTCAGGCGAGGCTCGAACTCGCGACCTACTGGGAATCTAGTCCAGCTGCTTTTCCAATTGAGCTACTGAAGCCCTGCCCGATTTGTCAAATCTTTCCTTCACATCTATTGCATTGCTTTATGGTAGCAGTAGCGCCATCTATTACCAACTATGCTAGTTAGGCAACCGATATAATAGACTTTTCAGTTTATTGAATATCGTAAAGAAGTCGCTTTTACCCTTAATAATTGTTTTATATTATTTCGCATTAACACATGCTTGTGAAATATATTTTATTTTTAAAGAAAAATGGAAAGAAAAATTTGACTTCAGGCGAGGCTCGAACTCGCGACCTACTGGGAATTTAGTCCAGCCGCTCTTCCAATTGAGCTACTGAAGCCCTGCCCGATTTGTCAAATCTTTCCTTCACATCTATTGCATTGCTTTATGGTAGCAGTAGCGCCATCTATTACCAACTATGCTAGTTAGGCAACCGATATAATAGACTTTTCAGTTTATTGAATATCGTAAAGAAGTCGCTTTTACCCTTAATAATTGTTTTATATTATTTCGCATTAACACATGCTTGTGAAATATATTTTATTTTTAAAGAAAAATGGAAAGAAAAATTTGACTTCAGGCGAGGCTCGAACTCGCGACCTACTGGGAATCTAGTCCAGCCGCTCTTCCAATTGAGCTACTGAAGCCCTGCCCGATTTGTCAAATCTTTCCTTCACATCTATTGCATTGCTTTATGGTAGCAGTAGCGCCATCTATTACCAACTATGCTAGTTCTATTATAGTCTCTAGTCTATTATATCGGTTGCCTAACTAGCATAGTTGGTAATAGATGGCGCTACTGCTACCATAAAGCAATGCAATAGATGTGAAGGAAAGATTTGACAAATCGGGCAGGGCTTCAGTAGCTCAATTGGAAGAGCGGCTGGACTAGATTCCCAGTAGGTCGCGAGTTCGAGCCTCGCCTGAAGTCAAATTTTTCTTTCCATTTTTCTTTAAAAATAAAATATTAAAATCTTTACTTACTCCAACGTTCTCGTCAAATTCCAAATCAGGTCCACAGGACAGTTGAATTGTTTCAGTTCCAGTGCAACGGAAGAACAAATCACATCTGTCTGGATGTGGTACATTTCCAATCACTCCTGGTGGACAAGGTTCGAAAGCTACCGTTGTAGTTTCAACTGATGTGGTTGTATAGTCTGTTGTACTGGCTACAGTGGTACGGCTGAAAGTGCATCCACCTTCGGTGATTTCCACGCAATCCTGAGGAGGGTAGATAATAATGAATTATAATATTTTGTAAAACAAAAGTGAATGCTCTATCAACGCACAGCTCTTATAATTAGACGGAGCGTCAATTTGGTTCGCCAAATTTCAAATAAATTAAAGTGCCAGCATTCGCTACGAAAGAATTTTAGGAAGTTCCACTCGAATAAATAGAATAAGGTTTAAACACAGTTTGGAATGATTTCGATCGATATAGCTTAGAAGACTACTGTAGAAAGTGCTGGAAAATTTTAATAATTACCGAAATTAGTATTTAGAAATAGCGAAGGTGCTCCAAAAAAATTAGTTTAATTTCATTTGAGAGTGGAAGGTACCCATCTATGCTGAAAACTGGAATCGTAAGACCGATTCACAAAAAAGGAAGTCTTGTAGATTACGATAACTATCGGCCAATAACTATATTACCCACTATTGATAAAATTGCAGAAAAATATATTTGTAACCAAATCTATGAGTTTTATGACAAAGATAACATAATAAATAATACACAATATGGTTTCCAACCTAAAACAAATACTACCCAACTTTTGTCAGCATTTACAGATAGCATAAACGAACACTTAGACAAAAAACAACATGTTCTAGTCGTATTTATTGATTATAGTAAGGCGTTTGATACACTCAGACACAATAGACTGATAGAATGCCTCCAGGACAGCGGCATTAGAGGTAACTTGTTAGCCTGGTGTGAGGATTATCTCAGAGATAGGAAGTTTATGGTCAGAGTAGGAGAGGCGACTAGTGACGCTATAGTTGCATCTGATGGAACAGCACAAGGTTCGGTGTTAGGTCCTTTGCACTATATCCCTTATGTTAATAATCTTGCAAATATAATTAAGAAATGTGAAATTTATCAGTTCGCCGATGACACCTGCCTAGTATCTACAGGACATAATATAATTGAAGCTCAAGAAAAACTTCAAGACGAGTTTGATTTACTGTCGAAATGGTCGCACGATGCTGGTCTAATATTAAATGAAAATAAGACAAAATTAATGTATATAAGTTCAAGCCAAAATCGTGATTCTCTTGTACCTAAACTTATAGCGCACTCCCACGAATGTCTTCATAATAATAACCTTACATCTTCAGCCACACTGTGTGACTGTAGCACTATAGAACTGGTGGACAAACAAACTTACTTGGGACTAACAATTGACAACCGACTTAATTGGAAAGAACACATAAACCAGGTATGTTCGAAATTAAGATGTATACTGTCAAAATTTTCGATAATAAAGTATAAAGTACCATATCAAACTCTCCTTATGTTATATAAATCGTTAGCTGAATCGATCATATCATATGGGCTATCGAGTTACGGAAGGACATACAGGTCTCATCTGGATCAAATTTATTCACTCCAACTACGTATTCTAAAAGAAATTATTCCAAATAAAATTAAACTAGCATTTAAAAAAGACTATCACAAACTATTTGATTTTTGTAAAATTTTACCCATTCATGAAAAAATTAAATTTGCGTTATTAACGGAACAATTTTTTAACGATAAACATAAAAAAATAAAAAAAGTATTAAATAACGAAATGAAAACACGTAGTGTTATACATGCTAAATTGTTACTACCCAGATACACAAATTTATACGGTAAGAGAACACTTAAATTCATTATTCCTATGTTATGTAACAAGCTACCTCTATCCCTAAGAAATACATTAACTCAGAAAAATATAAAAATTAAATTAAAACAACATACCCTTCAAAGTATATTATCTTATTAATATATGTACTCTCTCTTAATATGTATTACAATCTTAACATATATTCATAATAATACGACATTTGATACAACTTATTTCGCATCTAATAATGGGAACAACCTGTACACGCCTTTATTAGAACTTAAACAATGTTATCACAGATATGCGATGCGACGCGGCTATTACAATAGTCCGTCCATTAAAATAATTTACGTCTACCTACATAATTAACATACCTAGTTGTTAAATATTTAATGTACGCTAAGTAGCCATGTAGGTATGTCTAATCACTTCATTATTGCTACAATTTGTTAATTGAAGTATGTAGTGAAACTAATTTTTTATTTTATAATTACGTTTTGTTCTCATCAGTTTACAATGTAACCGACGACACTGATGCACGGTAAAACTCTAGTAGTTTATGTTTGCATCATATTATGTTTGTAAAACTATATGTTTCTTTTTATAAATAAATAAATAAAATAAAATAAATAAATTTATTATAATAAAAAAATATATACCGCCATCGCTCGAGGGCTTTCCGGTACTTTTGTTAGGTGACCAAAGATTTTTTTTTTTAGGTACTGCCTCATTTCTCCTTCGCGTATACATAAGACCTCCGCCATACTCGACTACTTATAACTCTTAGCGGCAGAGAGGATTTCGAATGGAATAGTACCGAAGGATTTGTGATTATTGTTCTTTATTGGATTTAAAAAAACTCTTTATTTGTCCACGTACCTAATTGGGTAAAAAGAAATCAGTTAGAGTCAGAGCATTAAAATATTAAGCATAAATTACTTACATCAACGTTCTCGTCAAATTCCAAATCCGGTCCACAGGACAGTTGAATAGTTTCAGTTCCAGTGCAACGGAAGAACAAATCACATCTATCTGGATGTGGTACATTTCCAATAACTCCTGGAGGACAAGGATCAAACATTACCGTTGTCGTTTCCACTGATGTGGTAGTAAAATCCGTTGATCCACTTTCCGTTGTCCCAGTACTAGATTCTGACGTTGATTCGTCTGTGGTATCGTCCGTTGTTTGACCTTCGGTATATCCCGCAGTCGTGGTAAATACACTAGTGCTGTGATCGGTACTCGTTACCGTTGCATCCGTTGTTTGATCGGAAGTGGTTGAATAATCTTCCGTTATTGTGCTTTGACTAGAATCTGTTGACATAGTAGTAATGTCATCAACATCAGTGTATGTAGTAGTAGATCCAGTGCCTGATGATGCGGTGCTGGTCATTTCTTGATCTGTGGAAGTGGATTGCATTGTTGTCGCTTCTGTTGGAGTGCTTTCATGTTCTGTTGTTGATTGAGATGTTGTAAATTCTGATGAATTATCACCAGTTGTTGTTCCTGCTGAAGGCAAAGTTGTTTCTTGATCTGTTGTTATCGTTGATTGTGTTGCTGTTGTTGATTCTGTCACAGTTGCATCTACTTCTGTGGTGGTATCGGATTCAGTAACAGTGCTCTCACGTTCTGTAGTTGTGTCTTCTTCATTTGTAGTTGTGGTTCCTTGCACTGTTGAAGTGGATCCATCTGGTACTATTGTTTCTTGTTCAGTTGTTATTGTGGGTTGCAATGTCGTAGTTGATTCAGTCGTTGTGGCTCTTTCAGTACTCGTTAAAGTCTCTGTTGTAATTGTGGCATCTTCTGTTGTTGTTGTACTACCACTTGCTTCTGTTTCTGATGTTGTCATACTAGGTTCAGTTGTTGTAGAACTTTCTGTGATAGTCGTCTCTTGCTCTGTAGTAGTTACATCATCTATTGTAGTACTAACTACAGTCGTAGTAATAGGTCCAAGAGTACATCCACCCGGTGCTATCTCTATACAGCCCTGTAATTGAATGGTTTTTAGTGGAATTTTTGTGCCACTTAAGTACGATCAATAAAAAACTTATTTATTAAAATAACTATCGTTGTATTTTATTTTTGTATGAGTCACTAATGCTACGGTCTTAGCATTACTGACTAAGAAGTAAATGTGGTCATATTACTGTATAATAACAAACGTTAAATATACTTACAATTGTAATTGGATCGAATTCGTATCCGGGACCACAGAATAGCTGTATAGCCATCGTGCCGGTACACAAAAAGAATGAGTCACATCGGTCTGGGTGAGGAACGTGACCTTGGAAGCCAGGCGGACATGGGTCGTTGGCTTCGGCAGTTGTGCTTTCTGTTTGTGTTGAAGTAGATTCAGATGTTGTCACTTGTTCCGTTGTAGAAGTTACAGTATCTGTTATTGTTATACCCTCAGTGACTGCTGTTGTTGTTAGTTCCGTTGCAGGACTTGATTCAGTTATTGTCACTGGCTCTGTTGTAGAAGTTGCGGCAGCTGATGTTGTCGGTTGTGATGCGGTACTAGAATCTATGGTTGATGCATCGGTGGTATCATCCGTTGTTTGACCTTCAGTGTAACCCCCAGTCGTGGTATGTGTACTAGTGTTGTCATCAGTACTTGTTGCCGTTGAATCCGTTGTTTGATCGGACGTGGTTGAGTAATCTTCCGTTATTGTGGTTTGACTAGAATCTGTTGACATAGTAGTAATGTCATCAACATCCGTGTATGAAGTAGTAGATCCAGTACCTGATGATGTGGTGCTGGTCATTCCTTGATCCGTGGATGTGGATTGCATTGTCGTCGCTTCTGTTGGAGTGGTGTCCTGTTCTGTTGTTGATTGAGACGTTGTAAATTCTGTTGAAATATCACCAGTTGTTGTTTCTACTGAAGGCAAAGTTGTTTCTTGATCTGTTGTTATCGTTGATTGTGTGAATGTTGTTGATTCTGTCACAGTTGTATCTACGTCTGTGGTGGTTTCAGAATCAGTAACAGTGCTTTCAGGTTCTGTAGTTGTATCTTCTTCATTTGTAGTTGTCGTTCCTTGCACTGTTGTAGTGGATCCATCTGGTACTGTTGTTTCTTGTTCAGTTGTTATTGTGGGTTGCAATGTCGTAGTTGATTCAGTCGTTGTGGCTCTTTCAGTACTCGTTAAAGTCTCTGTTGTAATTGTGGCATCTTCTGTTGTTGTTGTACTACCACTTGCTTCTGTTTCTGATGTTGTCATACTAGGTTCAGTTGTTGTAGAACTTTCTGTGATAGTCGTCTCTTGCTCTGTAGTAGTTACATCATCTATTGTAGTACTAACTACAGTCGTAGTAATAGGTCCAAGAGTACATCCACCCGGTGCTATCTCTATACAGCCCTGTAATTGAATGGTTTTTTAGTATTAAAAAACTACCGTTACATTTTATTTTTGTATGAGTCTGTAATGCTACGACCATAATCCTGTATAAAAACAAACGTTAAATATACTTACACTTGTAATTGGATCGAATTCGTATCCGGGACCACAGAACAGCTGTATTGCCATTGTGCCGGTACACAAGAAGAATGAGTCGCAGCGGTCTGGGTGAGGAACGTGACCTTGGAAGCCAGGCGGACATGGGTCGTTGGCTTCTGTTGTTGTGCTTTCTGTAGATTGTGTTGAAGTAGATTCAGATGTTGTCACTTGTTCCGTTGTAGGAGTTACAGTATCTGTTGTTGTTGTATCCTCAGTGACTGTTGTTTCTTGTTCTGTTGATGTTGTTAATTCCGTTGCAGTACTAGGTTCAGTTATTGTCACTTGTTCTGTTGAAGATGTTGCAGCTTCTGATGTTGTCGGTTGTGATGCGGTACTTGATTCTATGGTTGATGCATCGGTGATATCGTCCGTTGTTTTACTTTCGGTATATTCTCCAGTTGTGGTATATATACTTGTTTCCGTTGCATCCGTTGTTTGATCGGACGTGGTTGAATAATCTTCCGTTATTGTGCTTTGACTAGAATCTGTTGACGTAGAAGTAATGTTATCAACATCAGTGAATGTAGTAGTGGATCCAGTGGCTGCCGATGTGGTACTGGTCACTTCCTGATCCGTGGATGTGGATTGCATTGTCGTTGCTTCCGTTGCAGTAGTCTCCTGTACTGTTGTTGATTGAGACGTTGTAAATTCTGTTGAAACATCACCAGTCGTTGTGAAATTTTCGGTACTCGTTGAGGCCTCTGTTGCAGTTGTTACATCTTCTGTTGTTGTTGTTGTACCATCAGTGTTAGTTGCTCCTGCTTCTGATGTTGTTATACTAGGTTCAGTTGTTGTAGAACTTTCTGTGATAGTAGTCCCTTGCTCTGTTGTAGTAGTGACATCATCTGTCACAGTACTACCTACGGTCGTTTCTGGTTGTATTACTGTTGCAGAACTAGATTCAGTCGCTGTTGTATCTTCAATGACTGTTGTTTCCTGTTCTGTTGTAGTAGTTGCAGCATATGTTGTTGTACTGTCAGTGACTGTAGAACCTTGTTCTGTGTTAGTCGTGGAATGAGATGTCGTTCCTTCTGTTAATGTAGTTTCTTGATCTGTTGTTATTGGAGATTCAGTTGTGACTGATGTGTCTTGTTCCGTAGTAGTTATTCGTTGTGTTGTAGTAGTAATTCGTGCGGTAGTTGTATCCTGTTGTACAGTTGTAGGTTGAGATGTGCTTTCATCAGTGAAAATTTCTGTTGTAGTAAACAGTGTAGTAGTACTATCAGTAGTGATAGGTCCAAGAGTACATCCACCCGGTGCTATCTCTATACAGCCCTGTAATTAAATAATGTTGGTTTGGATTCAATTGTAAAAATGACTATTGTTATTCTTTTATATTTTTATGTGTAGAAGGTGGAAACAAGCACGCAGTTCACATTTATGTTAAGTATTGACTGCAATCTATGAACAACTCTACGAAAACCAGAATTCAAAGTGCATAATATTATTATATGTGTTGCCACTTCTTAGACCTAAGTTACTGTTATTTTGTATCTGCGATAGTTATTATGAGACCATGCCATTAGCATACAACCGGAACACTATAGTGTTTAACCATTTGGCAACAGATAGATTTATTTAATGGGTACATACATACATACGTGTCGTTCTCACTAAAAAATATATATTTTTTTCTTGATATACTTACTCTTTTTTGAACGCGGTCGAGATAGTTGCAGAGGCCCAGGAAGACCAAGACGGACCTACCATGACCAAATAGGTCGAGTTCTGTCTGATGGTGGGATCAAAAGTCTTAGGAATCGGCGTGCATGTATGAAGAGAATGATGAAAGTAGACGAGGCACGAGAGGTTTGTCAGAACCGGGATATCTGGCGCTCTACACTCTCTGCCTACCCCGTTAGGGACCTGGCGTAAAGATACATACATATACTTACTCTTTCATTACATCCAGATTTTTTTTGACAGTAACGCTACAACTATGCGACTGTATGACATTAGTTATTACTTACTTATATTTGAAAATACTTACACTTGTAGCAGGATCAAATTCGTATCCGGGACCACAGAATAGCTGTATTGCTAATGTGCCAGTGCATAAGAAGAATGAGTCACAGCGGTCTGGGTGAGGAACGTGGCCTTGGACGCCAGGCGGACATGGGTCGTTGGCTTCTGTAGTTGAACTTTCTGTGACTGTTGTAGATTGTGTTGAGATTAATTCAGATGTTGTCAATTGTTCCGTTGTAGAAGTTACAGCATCTGTTGTTGTTATACTCTCAGTAACTGTTGTTTCTTGTTCTGGTGTTGTTGTTAGTTCCGTTGCAGCACTAGATTCAGAAGTGCTCGCTTGTTCTGTAGAAGAAATTGCGGCTTCTGATGTTGTTGGAAGTGTCGTAGTTGTAGAATCAGTTATCGTGGCGTTTTCGGTACTTGTTGAAGCTTCTGTGGTAGATGTTGCATCTTCTGTTGTTGTTGTTGTACTATCTGTGTCAGTAGCTCCTGTTTCTGATGTTGTCATACTAGGTTCAGTTGTTGTAGAGCTTTCTCTGATAGTCGTCCCTTGCTCTGTAGTAGTAGTTACATCATCTATTGTAGTAGTAACTGCAGTCGTAGTTATAGGTCCAAGAGTACATCCACCCGGTACTATGTCTATACAGCCCTGTAATTAAGTAGGTTTTAATTGTGTTAAAATTACTGTTGTTATTTTTTTATTTTTTATATGTGTCCGTAGTGCTACGACTATTATTACTTTATAATAACAAATGTTGAATATACTTACACTTGTAGCTGGATCGAATTCATATCCGGGACCACAGAATAGCTGTATTGCCATCGTGCCGGTACACAAGAAGAATGAGTCACATCGGTCTGGGTGAGGAACGTGACCTTGGAAGCCAGGCGGACATGGGTCGTTTGCTTCTGTAATTGCGCTTTCTGTAGATTGTGTTGGAGTAGATTCAGATGTTGTCATTTGTTCCGTTGTAGAAGTTACAGCATCTGTTGCTGTTATGCTCTCAGTGACTGTTGTTTCCTGTTCTGTTGTTGTTGTTAGTTCCATTGCAGTAGTAGATTCAGTCATGGTGGTTTGCTCTGTAGCAGTAGTTGCGGCTTCAGATGTTGTTGCATCTGTTGTTTGATCGGACGTAGTTGAATAATCTTCCGTTGTTGTGCCTTGACTAGAATCTGTTGACGTAGTAGTTATGTCATCAGTAGATGTAGTGGTAGATCCAGTGTCTGATGATGTGCTGGTCATATCCTGATCCGTGGATGTGGATTGCATTGTTGTCGCTTCTGTTGGAGTGCTTTCATGTTCTGTCGTTGATTGAGACGTTGTAAACTCTGTTAAAATATCACCAGTTGTCGTTCCTACTGAAGGCAAAGTGGTTTCTTGATCTGTTGTTATCGTTGATTGTGTTACTGTTGTTGATTCTGTCACAGTGGTATCTATTTCTGTGGTGGTTCCAGTTTCAGTAACAGTGCTTCCACGTTCAGTAGTTGTGTCTTCTTCATTTGTAGTTGTCGTTCCGTGTACTGTTGTAGTGGATCCACCTGTTACTGTTGTTTCTTGTTCTGAAGTTGTTGAAGGTTGCAATGTCGTTGTTGATTCGGTCGTAGTGACACTCTCAGTACTCGTCAAAGCTTCTGTTGTAGTTGTTGCATTTTCTGTTGTTGTTATACCATCTGTGTCAGTTGCTCCTGTTTCTGATGTTGTCATAATTGGTTCAGTTGTTGTAGAACTTTCGGTAATCGTTGTTCCTTGCTCTGTTGTATTAGTTTCATCATTTGATGTAGTGCTTCCTGCAGTCGTTTCTGGTTGTGTAGTTGTACCAGATTCGGTCGTTGTAGCACCTTCAGCAATTGTTGTTTCCTGTTCTGTTGTAGCAGTTGCAGTGTATGTTGTTGTTGAGCTGTCAGTAACTGTAGAACCTTGTTCTGTGGTACTCATTGGTTGAGACGTAGTACCTTCTGTTAATATTGTGTCTTGGTCTGTTGTTACTGTAGATTCAGTTGCTAAAGTTGTTTCTTGTTCTGTCGTAGTTATTTGTTGTGTTGTAGTTGTAATTTGACCGACAGTTGTAGATTGCGACGTGGTTTCCTCGGTGAAAGCTTCTGTGGTCGTAAACAGTGTAGTAGAACTATCTGTAGTGATATTTCCAAGAGTACATCCACCAGGTGCTATCTCTATACAACCCTGTAATTAAATATATGTGATTTTTGTATTAAAATTCATTGTTGTTATTATGTTGTATTCGGATGGTGCCAAGTAGGTATGCAGTTCACATGGATGGTAAGTGTATATTGTGAATACTGCAGCCTATAGGCCCCTTGTTATATGCAGATGCGTTGCTGCAAGTTCCATAAATAGATTTTTACTAAAAGTATCAAAATACGAAGTGAAACTGCTGTAGAATATTATAATGAGAACATCTACCCTCTCTAGCCTACCTCTGTACTACTGGCTTCGGTAGCCTAGTGGAAGCAGGCCACTACTACTACGCTGAGGTCCTGGGTTCGATTTCCGGGTAGGGGGTTATCAGAGATAATGGTGAAAAGTCCTTTATCTCAGGTTCTATTGGGAATTTTCCATTTTCTGGAAATTTACCAGTACCTCGAAGTTTGGTAATGAGTCCGGAGATGTCAACAGGACTGCCACCTGTTACATGGGGCAAAACCGAATCGTGGGTGCTTGCATGTATTCTTGAATGCATGCATTAACCTCTGCCTACTCCTTCGGGATTACAGGCTTGAAGTTACACTTTTTTTTTAATATCTAGAATATTTTCCAATTTTATCAATATCGGAATAAGGGTGCTCTTCTCTCGGTTGTGATTTTCAATCATCAGTTCAGTCGAAAGTCGTTTGTGCTGATCAACAGTTTGCCGCAATGACCTTATAGTATCATAATTATGGTCATATTGCATTGTATACTATAATTGTCACGCTTGGCAAGTAAGTAGGGGATCGCAGTATCGGTGGTTTTGTATATCTATCTTTTGCACAGTGTCGTGTACAGTGACAACCTTACCACTTACTTGTAAAGAATGTCTTGTCAAAATGTATCAAAAAGATCACGCCTTCATCATCAGTCAAGAACGCGTCAAAAATTCCAATTTAGTGATTTTTTTTTGTACTCGAATGATTTATTCAAAATTCAGACGACGCGAAAGTAAAATGAGCTATTAAATACTATTTAAAAAAAAATTAACGGCTGCCTTACGGCTGGCTTTATACAAAAATCTTAGATTTGGTGGAGGTACTCAAAAAGGTAACAGGTCTACGCCATAGCAGTGGCGGACTAAGGTTATTAGAGGCCCGGGGCGGCATTTGGAGGCATAATAGTGGCCATTTAGTCTGGGTAGCGTCAAGAATATTGTGGCGCCCTTTCTGACATATATAAGTTAAATTAAAGAGCAACAAATACGTCCCTACCCTCTCTGTCTCTGCGTGGCCTCTGGCCTATACCAAGAAGAACGAGAGAGCAAAAAAAACATTTCTCTGAGTGTGCTCTAAAATATTTTTTTTATTTTATTTGGTGCAAGACTTTTATGATTCAAAATACCAGGCTTTCTGGCTCAGACGACCTGTGGAGGCTCTCCAGAACCTAAGGACCGCAGCGCAATTGCCCCATAGATAAAGATGACGATTTCGAGTTTATCAAAAAATCTAATCATCAAAATGACAATCAAATTGTAGGTGCCCCAGCACCTGCAATTTGAGATTTATTTTAGTATAGTTATTATGTCAGTAATACTACAGTATGATGAAAATCTTCAAAAATACACTTACGCTTGTAGCTGGATCAAATTCGTATCCGGGACCACAGAATAGCTGTATTGCCATCATGCCGGTACACAAGAAGAATGAGTCACAGCGGTCTGGGTGAGGAACGTGACCTTGGAAGCCAGGCGGACATGGGTCGTTGGCTTCTGTAGTCATGCTTTCTGTAGATTGTGTTGAAGTAGATTCAGATGTTGTCACTTGGTCCGTTGTAGAAGTTAGATCATCTGTTGTTGTTAAACTCTCAGTGACTGTTGTTTCTATTTCTGTTGATGTTGGTTGTGTTGTAGTACTAAATTCTGTCGTGGTCGCTTGCTCTGTAGTAGTTGCAGCTTCTGATGTTGTTGCTTGTGACGTGGTACCAGGTTCAGTTGTGGTAGCACTTTCTGTTGTAGATGTCGTAGACTCTGTTATTGTGTTCTCACTGAATGTTGTATCTCGATCTGTTGTTGTTGGTTGTGATGTAGTACTAGAATCAGTTGTTGTTGTCGCTTGCCCTGTTGTGGTAGTTACGGTCTCTGTTGTTGTTGGTTGTGATGTAGTACTCGATTCCATTGTGGTAGAACTTTCTGTTGTCGATGTTGCAAATATTGTTGTTGTGCTTCCACTGATTGTCGTTTCTTGTTCTGTTGTTATTGGATGTGATGTAGTACTAGATTCAGTCGTTGTTGTTGCCTCTTCAGTTGTTGCTGTGCTCTCGGTGACAGTAGAACCTTGTTCTGGGGTATTCGTCACTTGAGATGTCGTTTCTTCGGTTAAGGTTGTGTCTTCATCTGTTGTTATTGAAGATTCAGTTGTAATAGTTGTTTCTTGTTCTGTAGTAGTTATTTGTTGTGTTGTAGTTGTATCTTGTTCTACAGTTGAAGGTTGAGATGTGCTTTCCTCGGTGAAAGATTCTGTTGTAGTAAACAGTGTAGTAGTACTATCTGTAGTGATAGGTCCAAGAGTACATCCACCCGGTGCTATCTCTATACAGCCCTGTAATTAAAGATATCCTTTGTATCAATACTCATTATGATGATGATAACAAGTAAGCTTAAAGAACTAGGTTCCTTTGTGGAACCACTTTTGACATTGCACAGTGGTAGAATTGTGGTAGGTCGTTGTACAACAATAACAATGCATTTGTGGTTAGTTAAGCTCTTTTGATTGAGGGACCTTTTGTTTTACTCCAGCGCGACAGATTAAAATATGGGAGATACCATGCGCCCTGCAAAGTGCATTAAGAAGGGAGGGGCAGCTTGCGTACGATTTGTGCTATGACCACAAAAACTTTGAATATACTTACACTTGTAGCTGGATCGAATTCGTATCCGGGACCACAGAATAGCTGTATTGCCAACGTGCCGGTACACAAGAAGAATGAGTCACAGCGGTCTGGGTGAGGAACGTGGCCTTGGAAGCCAGGCGGACAAGGCTCGTTGGCTTCTGTAGTTGTGCCTTCGGTAGATTGCGTTGAAGTAGATTCAGATGTTGTCACTTGTTCCGTTGTAGAAGTTAGAGCATCTGTTGTTGTAATGCTCTCAGTGACTGTTGTTTCTTGTTCTGTAGTTGTTGTTGGTTGTGAAGAAGTACTAGGTTCTGTTGTGGTAGCACTTTCTGTTGAAGATGTCGCAGACTCTGTTGTTTTGCTCTCACTGATTGTTGTATCTCGACCTGTTGTTGTTGGTTGTGTTGTAGTACTAGATTCTGTCGTGGTAGCTTGCTCTGTAGTAGAAGTTGCGGCTTCTGATGTTGTTGGCTGTGACGTGGTACTAGGTTCCGTTGCGGTAGCACTTTCTGTTGTAGATGTCGCAGACTCTGTGGTTGAGCTTTCACTGCTTGTTGTATCTCGTTCTGTTGTTGTTGGTTGTGATGAAGTACTAGAATCAGTTGTTGTTATCGCTTGCCCTGTTGTAGTAGTTGTGGTCTCTATTGATGTTGGTTGTGATGTAGTACTCGATTCCATTGTAGTAGAACTTTCTGTTGTGGATGTTGCAGATACTGTTGTTGTGCTTCCACTGATTGTCGTTTCTTGTTCTGTTGTTGTTGGTTGTGATGTTGTACTCGATTCAGTCGTTGTTGTTGCCTCTTCAGTTGTAGTAGTAGCTGCATCTGTTGTTGTTGTGCTCTCGGTGACAGTAGAACCTTGTTCTGGGGTAGTCGTTGCTTGAGATGTTGTTCCTTCGGTTATGGTTGTGTCTTGATCTGTTGTTATTGAAGATTCAGTTGTTATAGTTGTTTCTTGTTGTGTAGTAGTTGTTTGTTTTGTTGTAGTTGTATCTTGTTCTACAGTTGAAGGTTGAGATGTGCTTTCCTCGGTGAAAGATTCTGTTGTGGTTAACAGTGTAGTAGTACTATCTGTAGTGATAGATCCAAGAGTACATCCACCTGGTGCTATCTCAATACAGCCCTGTAATTAAACATATTCTTTGTATCAATATTCATTATTATGATCGTATATGACGGAGAAGATCGTCAGAGATCTACGTACTGAGGGACAAATACAAGGAGAAATCGAAGCCTTGAAGTCAAGCCGACCCACAGGTTTCTCCTCCTTCAAGTTGCGTGTACCTGCCAAACATCTGCAGATGTTCCTCAGTCCTGACTTCTGGCCCGAAGGCGTAGTTTTCCGAAGATTTTGGGAGGCGAAACGTACGCCTCGATAATAGTGTGTGTGATCGGTGATTAGTTTTAATAGTATTAACTATATGTTTCAGTTTTACCCCCTTACTCATAAACGTACATTAGATACGTTTTAGCTATAGAATACTTTGTTTTTGTCAGTTGCATTGTCAAATGTGCAGGATAGAAAAGGACAAAGGAGAGATTAGCAACACTTTAGCTAAAATACGTTTATGTTAAGGGGGTTAGTATATAATTGTATTTTTATATTTTACGTGTTAATTGTATTTGATATGGGCTCTAGTGGCTCGAAATAAATAAATAAATAAAAATAAATAAATAAATAAATATGATGGTGACAAGTAAGCTTAAAGACCTAGGTTCTTATGTGGAAGCACTTTGGACTTTACACAGTAGTAGCATTGTAGTAGGTCGTTGTACAACAATAACAATCCATTTGTGGTTAGTTAAGCTCTTTTGATTTAGGGACTTTTTGGTTTACTCCAGCGCGATAGTGTAAAATATGGGAGATATCGTGCGCCCTGCTAAGTACCACCACCAAAATAAGAGGGGGGCAGCTTAGGTACGATGTATGAAACGATATTCATCGTACCTAAGGCCAGGCCACAGCACGACTACAGCCTTAGTTAAAATCACTGACGACGTGAGAGCTGGAATGGAAAATTTTCAGCTGACGGTATTAGTATTTATTGATTTTTCCAACGCTTTTAACACCGTTGACCATGATGTTTTAATTGCTACCATCCGACAAACTGGCGCTTCATCTATAGTTCAGGATTGGTTTTCTTCTTATCTTCGTGGTCGCCAGCAAGCTGTTCGTGTTGATCGGAATAAATCCGATTGGTGCGATTTATGCTCTGGTGTACCACAGGGCGCTATACTTTCTCCCTTATTATTTTCTCTATTTATAAACTCTCTTACTATCAGACTCAATTGCTCTTACCATCTGTATGCCGACGACTTGCAGCTATATTCTCAATCGGATTCAAAGAATTTAGAGCGGTCTATTTCAATTATTAATAGCAATTTGGAAATTTTATCTCAGTGGTGCCATGACTATGGAATTACGGTTAACATTTCTAAGTGTCAAGCCATTATCTTGGGCAGTAAGTATTTTATTAATAAGATTGACATGTTTGCTTTACCGCCGATATTATACGATGGGTTGTTTATTCCTTTCTCGCCATCTGTCAAAGATTTAGGCCTTTACCTTGATTCCACTCTGAGTTGGAATAAACAAATCAGCAATGTAAGCAATATTGTTACATCTTCGCTGCGGTCCTTATACAGGTTTAAAAACTCTTTGCCATCCAGTACCGAAAAACTTCTGGTTCAAGCTCTTATATTGCCCGTTATTGATTATGCAGACGTTTGCTGTTCTGACTTATCCCAGGTGCACTTGAACAAATTGGATCGACTTCTCAATAACTGCATTCGTTTCATTTTTGGTCTCCGCAAACTCGATCACATTTCATCATTTCGCTCCAAATTAAAATGGCTTACAATCCGCCAGAGAAGATCTGTCAGGACACTTTCCTTATTAATGATCCATGTTCTCCCAATTATCTTAGTATACATTTTCAAAAACTGGGCATCTCACATAACCTTAATCTCCGTTCTTCGGAAAATCTTACCCTTGGTATTCCTCTTCACAACACTTGTTTTATTTCTAACTCATATACCGTTTCGGCAATAAAACTTTGGAACGCGCTTCCCGTGAATATCAGGAAATCAACCTGCAAGTACTCATTTAAGCGGCAGGTTCGGGAACTTTATCTCAATGCGGTTGGCTAGTAGTTTGGCAAGTCTGACATTCTATTATTTATTATTGTGATATATATATGTAGACATTTTTTTTGTATAGGTTTACTGTACATTTTACATTACATTAGTCCATGTATGTAATATTATATATTAGTATGTATTAGTATATATATTTTAATTCAGCAACGTAACTATTTATAGGTACATATCTATTTTAAATATAAATACTTATATTTTGTGTATGTTTACTATTATATGTAGGTATATAAATATATTATTTGATTAATGATTATCATTAATCAAATAATATATTTATATTTTTAGCTGTCCCTCATATTTTCACTTTTGTACCATTGCTGCACCTACTTCGTCGATATCCTTACTACCCGAAGGTTGACTGGTAGAAAACGCCTAGTGGCGTTAAGTCCGCCTTATGTATAATTTCTGTGCATACATAAAAGAATAAATAAATAAATATACTGTATGACCACAAAAACTTTGAATATACTTACACTTGTAGCTGGATCGAATTCGTATCCGGGACCACAGAATAGCTGTATTGCCAACGTGCCGGTACACAAGAAGAATGAGTCACAGCGGTCTGGGTGAGGAACGTGGCCTTGGAAGCCAGGCGGACAAGGCTCGTTGGCTTCTGTAGTTGTGCCTTCGGTAGATTGTGTTGAAGTAGATTCAGATGTTGTCACTTGTTCCGTTGTAGAAGTTAGAGCATCTGTTGTTGTTATGCTCTCAGTGACTGTTGGTTCTTGTTCTGTAGTTGTTGTTGGTTGTGACGAAGTACTAGGTTCTGTTGTGGTAGCACTTTCTGTTGAAGATGTCGCAGACTCTGTTGTTGTGCTCTCACTGATTGTTGTATCTCGATCTGTTGTTGTTGGTTGTGTTGTAGTACTAGATTCTGTCGTGGTAGCTTGCTCTGTAGTAGAAGTTGCGGCTTCTGATGTTGTTGGCTGTGACGTGGTACTAGGTTCCGTTGCGGTAGCACTTTCTGTTGTAGATGTCGCAGACTCTGTGGTTGAGCTTTCACTGCTTGTTGTATCTCGTTCTGTTGTTGTTGGTTGTGACGTAGTACTAGGTTCTGTTGTAGTAGCACTTTCTGTTGTAGATGTCGCAGACTCTGTTGTTGTGCTCTCCCTGATTGTTGTATCTCGTTCTGTTGTTGTTGGTTGAGATGAAGTACTAGAATCAGTTGTTGTTGTCACTTGCCCTGTTGTGGTAGTGGTGGTCACTGTTGTTGTCGGTTGTGATGTAGTACTCGATTCCATTGTAGTAGAACTTTCTGTTGTGGATGTTGCAGACTCTGTGGTTGAGCTTTCACTGCTTGTTGTATCTCGTTCTGTTGTTGTTGGTTGTGACGTAGTACTAGGTTCTGTTGTAGTAGCACTTTCTGTTGTAGATGTCGCAGACTCTGTTGTTGTGCTCTCCCTGATTGTTGTATCTCGTTCTGTTGTTGTTGGTTGAGATGAAGTAATAGAATCAGTTGTTGTTGTCACTTGCCCTGTTGTGGTAGTTGCGGTCACTGTTGTTGTCGGTTGTGATGTAGTACTCGATTCCATTGTAGTAGAACTTTCTGTTGTGGATGTTGCAGATACTGTTGTTGTGCTTCCACTGATTGTCGTTTCTTGTTCTGTTGTTGTTGGTTGTGATGTAGTACTAGATTCAGTTGTTGTTGTTGCCTCTTCAGTTGTACTAGTAGCAGCATCTGTTGTTGTTGTGCTCTCGGTGACAGTAAGACCTTGTTCTGAGGTAGTCGTCACTTGAGAAGTTGTTTCTTGTTCTGTAGTAGTTATTTGTTGTGTTGTAGTTGTATCTTGTTCTACAGTTGAAGGTTGAGATGTGCTTTCCTCGGTGAAAGATTCTGTTGTAGTAAACAGTGTAGTAGTACCATCTGTAGTGATAGGTCCAAGAGAACATCCACCCGGTGCTATCTCTATACAGCCCTGTAATTAAAGATATTCTTTGTAGCGATACTCATTATTATGATGATAACAAGTAAGCGTAAAGAACTAGGTTCCCTTGTAAAACCACTTTTGACATTGCACAGTGGTAGAATTGTAGTAGGTCGTTGTACAACAATAACAATCCATTTGTGGTTAGTTAAGCTCTTTTGATTGAGGGACTTTTTGTTTTACTCCAGCGCGATAGTGTAAAATATGGGAGATATCGTGCGCCCTGCTAAGTACCACCACCAAAATAAGAGGAAGGCAGCTTAGGTACGATGTATGAAACGATATACTGTATGACAACAAATTTTGAATATACTTACACTTGTAGCTGGATCGAATTCGTGTCCGGGACCACAGAATAGCTGTATTGCCAACGTGCCGGTACACAAGAAGAATGAGTCACAGCGGTCTGGGTGAGGAACGTGACCTTGGAAGCCAGGCGGACATGGCTCGTTGGCTTCTGTAGTTGAGCTTTCTGTAGACTGTGTTGAAGTAGATCCAGATGTTGTCAATTGTTCCGTTGTAGAAGTAACAGCCTCTGTTGTTGTTATGCTCTCAGTGACTGTTGTTTCTTGTTCTGTAGTTGTTGTTGGTTGTGACGAAGTACTAGGTTCTGTTGTGGTAGCACTTTCTGTTGAAGATGTCGCAGACTCTGTTGTTGTGCTCTCACTGATTGTTGTATCTCGATCTGTTGTTGTTGGTTGTGTTGTAGAACTAGATTCTGTCGTGGTAGCTTGCTCTGTAGTAGAAGTTGCGGCTTCTAATGTTGTTGGCTGTGACGTGGTACTAGGTTCCGTTGCGGTAGCACTTTCTGTTGTAGATGTCGCAGACTCTGTGGTTGAGCTTTCACTGCTTGTTGTATCTCGTTCTGTTGTTGTTGGTTGTGATGAAGTACTAGAATCAGTTGTTGTTATCGCTTGCCCTGTTGTAGTAGTTGTGGTCTCTATTGATGTTGGTTGTGATGTAGTACTCGATTCCATTGTGGTAGAACTTTCTGTTGTGGATGTTGCAGATACTGTTGTTGTGCTTCCACTGATTGTCGTTTCTTGTTCTGTTGTTGTTGGTTGTGATGTTGTACTAGATTCAGTCGTTGTTGTTGCCTCTTTAGTTGTAGTAGTAGCAGCATCTGTTGTTGTTGTGCTCTCGGTGACAGTAGAACCTTGTTCTGGGGTAGTCGTTGCTTGAGATGTTGTTCCTTCAGTTATGGTTGTGTCTTGATCTGTTGTTATTGAAGACTCAGTTGTTATAGTTATTTCTTGTTCTGTAGTAGTTGTTTGTTGTGTTGTAGTTGTATCTTGTTCTACAGTTGAAGGTTGAGATGTGCTTTCCTCGGTGAAAGATTCTGTTGTAGTAAACAGTGTAGTAGTGCTATCTGTAGTGATAGGTCCAAGAGTACATCCACCTGGTGCTATCTCTATACAGCCCTGTAATTAAAGATATTCTATGTATCAAGACTCATTATTATGATCGTATATGACGGAGAAGATCGTCAGAGATCTACGTACTGAGGGACAAATACAAGGGGAAATCGAAGCATTGAAGTCAAGCCGACCCACAGGTTTCTCCTCCTTCAAGTTACGTGTACCTGCCAAACATCTGCAGATGTTCCTCAGTCCTGACTTCTGGCCCGAAGGCGTAGTTTTCCGAAGATTTTGGGAGGCGAAACGTACGCCTCGATAATAGTGTGTGTGATCGGTGATTAGTTTTAAGAGAACTATATGTTTTAGTTTTACCCCCTTATTCATAAACGTA
Source organism: Macrosoma leucophasiata (assembly GCA_036365455.1). Lineage (NCBI taxonomy): Eukaryota > Metazoa > Arthropoda > Insecta > Lepidoptera > Hedylidae > Macrosoma > Macrosoma leucophasiata. The sequence goes on from JAWQUS010000015.1 coordinate 8,923,668, forward strand.
CATTAGATACGTTTTAGCTACAGAATGCTTTGTCTTTGTCAGTTACATTGTCAAATGTGCAGGATAGAAAAGGACAAAGGAGAGATTAGCAACACATTAGCTAAAATACGTTTATGAATAAGGGGGTTAGTATATAATTGTATTTTTATATTTTATGTGTTTATTGTATTTGATATGGGCTCTAGTGGCTCGAAATAAATAAATAAATAAATATGATGGTGACAAGTAAGCTTAAAGACCTAGGTTCCTATGTGGAAGCACTTTGGACTTTGCACAGTAGTAGCATTGTAGTAGGTAGTTGTACAACAATAACAATCCATTTGTGGTTAGTTAAGCTCTTTTGATTTAGGGACTTTTTGTTTTACTCCAGCGCGATAGAGTAAAATATGGGAGATATCGTGCGCCCTGCTAAGTACCACCACCAAAATAAGAGGGGAGCAGCTTAGGTACGATGTATGAAACGATATACTGTATGACAACAAATTTTGAATATACTTACACTTGTAGCTGGATCGAATTCGTATCCGGGACCACAGAATAGCTGTATTGCCAACGTGCCGGTACACAAGAAGAATGAGTCACAGCGGTCTGGATGAGGAACGTGGCCTTGGAAGTCAGGCGGACAAGGCTCGTTGGCTTCTGTAGTTGTGCCTTCGGTAGCTTGTGTTGAAGTAGATTCAGATGTTGTCACTTGTTCCGTTGTAGAAGTTAGAGGATCTGTTGTTGAAATGCTCTCAGTGACTGTTGTTTCTTGTTCTGTAGTTGTTGTTGGTTGTGACGAAGTACTAGGTTCTGTTGTGGTAGCACTTTCTGTTGAAGATGTCGCAGACTCTGTTGTTGTGCTCTCACTGATTGTTGTATCTCGATCTGTTGTTGTTGGTTGTGTTGTAGTACTAGATTCTGTCGTGGTAGCTTGCTCTGTAGTAGAAGTTGCGGCTTCTGATGTTGTTGGCTGTGACGTGGTACTAGGTTCCGTTGCGGTAGCACTTTCTGTTGTAGATGTCGCAGACTCTGTGGTTGAGCTTTCACTGCTTGTTGTATCTCGTTCTGTTGTTGTTGGTTGTGACGTAGTACTAGGTTCTGTTGTAGTAGCACTTTCTGTTGTAGATGTCGCAGACTCTGTTGTTGTGCTCTCCCTGATTGTTGTATCTCGTTCTGTTGTTGTTGGTTGAGATGAAGTACTAGAATCAGTTGTTGTTGTCACTTGCCCTGTTGTGGTAGTTGCGGTCACTGTTGTTGTCGGTTGTGAGTTAGTACTCGATTCCATTGTAGTAGAACTTTCTGTTGTGGATGTTGCAGATACTGTTGTTGTGCTTCCAATGATTGTCGTTTCTTGTTCTGTTGTTGTTGGTTGTGATGTAGTACTAGATTCAGTTGTTGTTGTTGCCTCTTCAGTTGTACTAGTAGCAGCATCTGTTGTTGTTGTGCTCTCGGTGACAGTAGGACCTTGTTCTGAGGTAGTCGTCACTTGAGAAGTTGTTTCTTGTTCTGTAGTAGTTATTTGTTGTGTTGTAGTTGTATCTTGTTCTACAGTTGAAGGTTGAGATGTGCTTTCCTCGGTGAAAGATTCTGTTGTAGTAAACAGTGTAGTAGTACCATCTGTAGTGATAGGTCCAAGAGTACATCCACCCGGTGCTATCTCTATACAGCCCTGTAATTAAAGATATTCTTTGTAGCGATACTCATTATTATGATGATAACAAGTAAGCGTAAAGAACTAGGTTCCCTTGTAAAACCACTTTTGACATTGCACAGTGGTAGAATTGTAGTAGGTCGTTGTACAATAATAACAATCCATTTGTGGTTAGTTAAGCTCTTTTGATTGAGGGACTTTTTGTTTTACTCCAGCGCGATAGTGTAAAATATGGGAGATATCGTGCGCCCTGCTAAGTACCACCACCAAAATAAGAGGGGTGCAGCTTAGGTACGATGTATGATACGATATACTGTATGACAACAAATTTTGAATATACTTACACTTGTAGCTGGATCGAATTCGTATCCGGGACCACAGAATAGCTGTATTGCCAACGTGCCGGTACACAAGAAGAATGAGTCACAGCGGTCTGGGTGAGGAACGTGGCCTTGGAAGCCAGGCGGACAAGGCTCGTTGGCTTCTGTAGTTGTGCCTTCGGTAGATTGTGTTGAAGTAGATTCAGATGTTGTCACTTGTTCCGTTGTAGAAGTAACAGCATCTGTTGTTGTTATGCTCTCAGTGATGGTTGTTTCTTGTTCTGTTGTTGTTGGTTGTGATGTAGTACTAGGTTCTGTTGTAGTAGCACTTTCTGTTGTAGATGTCGCAGACTCTGTTGTTGTGCTCTCCCTGATTGTTGTATCTCGTTCTGTTGTTGTTGGTTGAGATGAAGTACTAGAATCAGTTGTTGTTGTCACTTGCCCTGTTGTGGTAGTTGCGGTCACTGTTGTTGTCGGTTGTGATGTAGTACTCGATTCCATTGTAGTAGAACTTTCTGTTGTGGATGTTGCAGACTCTGTGGTTGAGCTTTCACTGCTTGTTGTATCTCGTTCTGTTGTTGTTGGTTGTGACGTAGTACTAGGTTCTGTTGTAGTAGCACTTTCTGTTGTAGATGTCGCAGACTCTGTTGTTGTGCTCTCCCTGATTGTTGTATCTCGTTCTGTTGTTGTTGGTTGAGATGAAGTACTAGAATCAGTTGTTGTTGTCACTTGCCCTGTTGTGGTAGTTGCGGTCACTGTTGTTGTCGGTTGTGAGTTAGTACTCGATTCCATTGTAGTAGAACTTTCTGTTGTGGATGTTGCAGATACTGTTGTTGTGCTTCCACTGATTGTCGTTTCTTGTTCTGTTGTTGTTGGTTGTGATGTAGTACTAGATTCAGTTGTTGTTGTTGCCTCTTCAGTTGTACTAGTAGCAGCATCTGTTGTTGTTGTGCTCTCGGTGACAGTAGGACCTTGTTCTGAGGTAGTCGTCACTTGAGAAGTTGTTTCTTGTTCTGTAGTAGTTATTTGTTGTGTTGTAGTTGTATCTTGTTCTACAGTTGAAGGTTGAGATGTGCTTTCCTCGGTGAAAGATTCTGTTGTAGTTAACAGTGTAGTAGTACCATCTGTAGTGATAGGTCCAAGAGTACATCCACCCGGTGCTATCTCTATACAGCCCTGTAATTAAAGATATTCTTTGTAGCGATACTCATTATTATGATGATAACAAGTAAGCGTAAAAAACTAGGTTCCCTTGTAAAACCACTTTTGACATTGCACAGTGGTAGAATTGTAGTAGGTCGTTGTACAATAATAACAATCCATTTGTGGTTAGTTAAGCTCTTTTGATTGAGGGACTTTTTGTTTTACTCCAGCGCGATAGTGTAAAATATGGGAGATATCGTGCGCCCTGCTAAGTACCACCACCAAAATTAGAGGGGTGCAGCTTAGGTACGATGTATGATACGATATACTGTATGACAACAAATTTTGAATATACTTACACTTGTAGCTGGATCGAATTCGTATCCGGGACCACAGAATAGCTGTATTGCCAACGTGCCGGTACACAAGAAGAATGAGTCACAGCGGTCTGGGTGAGGAACGTGGCCTTGGAAGCCAGGCGGACATGGCTCGTTGGCTTCTGTAGTTGTGCCTTCGGTAGATTGTGTTGAAGTAGATTCAGATGTTGTCACTTGTTCCGTTGTAGAAGTAACAGCATCTGTTGTTGTTATGCTCTCAGTGATGGTTGTTTCTTGTTCTGTTGTTGTTGGTTGTGATGTAGTACTAGGTTCCGTTGTGGTAGCACTTGCTGTTGTTGTGCTCTCACTTATTGTTGTATCTTCTTCTGTAGTTGTTGTTGGTTGTGACGGAGAACTAGGTTCTGTTGTGGTAGCACTTTCTGTTGTAGATGTCGCAGACTCTGTTGTTGTGCTCACACTGATTGTTGTATCTTGTTCCACAGTTGTAGGTTGAGATGTGCTTTCCTCGGTGAAATATTCTGTTGTAGTAAACAGTGTAGTAGTACTATCTGTAGTGATAGGCCCAAGAGTACATCCACCTGGTGCTATCTCTATACAGCCCTGTAATTAAAGATATTCTTTGTATCAATATTCATCATTATGATGATAACAAGTAAGCCTAAAGAACTAGGTTCCTTTGTGGAAGTTCTTTGGACTTTGCAGTGGTAGCATTGTCTAGGTCGGTGGTTAAAAACAAATACGCTTACACTCACAGCCTCACAGTGGGTATAAACCTGTGTCGTGGGTTCCGTTGCACACATACAACACATACACGTCTTATTTGTAGAACTGGCTGCAGAGCGCCCAAAATTCAGGCTTCGCCTAGTTTGGGGTTCAATGTGAAATCCAAACCGAAACAATGCTAGCTTTACCTTACCACCTTGTTTTAAGTCTGTTATGAATGTATTTTCTTCAATTTTGATTGTAATAAATGATTGATTGATACACAAACACCCAAACCCGAAACAAATATCTGTAGGCCATACAAATATTTGTCCCCGTGCGGGGATCGTGACCCTTCGAATCAAACCGTCATCCCACATCGCTGAACTAACCGGGTCGTCAGGTCGTTGTACGAGTACAATAATAACAATCCATTTGCGGTTAGTTAAATTCTTTTGATTTAGGGACTTTTGGTTTTACTTCAGCGCGACAGTTAAAATATGGGAGATATCTTGCGCCCTGCTAAGGACCACTACCAAACTTTAAAGAGGGATAGATTGGGTACGATGTATGCTACGATATACTGTATGACAACAAATTTTGAATATACTTACACTTGTAGCTGGATCGAATTCGTATCCAGGACCACAGAATAGCTGTATTGCTAACGTGCCCGTACACAAGAAGAATGAGTCACAGCGGTCTGGGTGAGGAACGTGACCTTGGAAGCCAGGCGGACATGGGTCGTTGGCTTCTGTAGTTGTGCTTTCTGTAGATTGTGTTGAAGTAGATTCAGATGTTGTCACTTGTTCCGTTGTAGATGTGGCAGACTCTGTTGTTGTGCTTTCACTGATTGTTGTATCTTGTTCTGTTGTTGTTGTTGGCTGCGATGTAGTAGTTGGGTCCGTTGTGGTACCACTGTCTGTTGTAGATGTCGCAGACTCTGTTGTTGTGCTTTCACTGATTGTTGTATCTTGTTCTGTTGTTGTTGTTGGCTGCGATGTAGTAGTTGGGTCCGTTGTGGTACCACTGTCTGTTGTAGATGTCGCAGACTCTGTTGTTGTGCTTTCACTGATTGTTGTATCTTGTTCTGTTGTTGTTGTTGGCTGCAATGTAGTAGTTGGGTCCGTTGTGGTACCACTGCCTGTTGTAGATGTCGCAGACTCTGTTGTTGTGCTTTCACTGATTGTTGTATCTTGTTCTGTTGTTGTTGTTGGCTGTGATGTAGTAGTTGTGTCCGTTGTGGTACTACTGTCTGTCGTAGATGTCGCAGACTCTGTTGTTGTGCTCTCACTGATTGTTGTATCTTGTTCTACAGTTGTAGATTGAGATGTGCTTTCCTCGGTGAAAGATTCTGTTGTAGTTAACTGTGTAGTGGTACTATCAGTAGTGATAGGTCCAAGAGTACATCCACCTGGTGCTATCTCTATACAGCCCTGTAATTAATTTTTTTTTTGTATTAAAATTCATTTTTTTTATTCTTTTACGTCATGATAGTGGCAAGTATGCCTAATGTACTAGGTTCCATTGTGGTAGCACTTTGGACTTTCCACTGTGATTGCATTGTGGTAAGTCATTGTACTAAAAGCCACAATTTGTGTTAAGTTAAGCTCTTTTATTTTATTTATTTTCTTGAGGAGAACAAACAGTCATATATGCTTACATACAATATAACTAAAACTTCTCAAGACCATTTAGAAGTTCCCGCATTTGATTTAGGGTCTTTGAGCTCCAGCGCATCAGATTAAAATATGGGAGATACCTTGCGCCCTGTTGAGTACCTCCACCAAACTTTCTGTTTCTATTTAGGGCCACATCTGTAGGGCTGCTACCACAGGCTCGCCTTACATACAAATCGCCAAAATTTTGGTTGAGTGCTTTGATCAGGTATAATACAACATATTTACAAGGAAGTCATCAGCCAACGATTAAGAAGGGGGCAGCTTGTCTACGATGTAGGCAACGATATAGTAGGGAGCCAAAGAGGGAATTTTTGAATTTATTCCAGCGCGTCAGATTAAGATATATGAGATATCTTGCTCCCTGTTCAGTACCTCCACCAAATCTAAGCTTTCCATAAAAGGCCGAACCCTTAGGGCTTCCGCAACGCGCTTGCCTCGCATCCAAATCGTCAGAATTTTGGATAAGAGCTTTGATTGGGTTCACTTTACATTTTCTCTGAGTACTAATTTTTGAAAGAAACAAATGCTTTGGAAAAAAGTCGCGGAATCAACGTCATAGATCAAGAGCGTGTCAGATATTCTGAGACAGTGTAAAATGTGTCCAAACAATGCTCCTATCCAAAATTCACACGATTCGGAAGATGAGTAAGATCATAGCAAACTTTGGAATTTTTAAAGGGCTTCCCTTCTGCCGCGGCTCATATATACAAACTTTAGATTTAGTGGAGGTTACCAACAGGGTAAAAGGTATCTCCCGTATCCTAATTTACGCGCTCGAGAAAAAACAAAAATAGCATCCTAGGCTCCCCCTACTAATATACTGTATGTCAACAAATTTTGAATATACTTACACTTGTAGCTGGATCGAATTCGTATCCGGGACCACAGAATAGCTGTATTGCCAACGTGCCGGTACACAAGAAGAATGAATCACAGCGTTCTGGGTGAGGAACGTGACCTTGGAAGCCAGGCGGACAAGGGTCGTTGGCTTCTGTTGTTGTAATTTCTGTAGATTGTGTTGAAGTAGATTCAGATATTGTCAATTGTTCCGTTGTGGAAGTTAGAGCATCTGTTGTTGTTAAGCCCTCAGTGACTGTTGTTTCTATTTCTGTTGTAGAACTAGAATCTGGCGTGGTCGCTTGCTCTGTAGAAGAAGTTGCAGCTTCTGATGTTGTTGGTTGTGATGTTGTACTAGGTTCCGTTGTGGTAACACTTGTAGTGCTCTCACTGATTGTTGTATCTTGTCCTGTTGTTGTTGTTGGCTGCGATGTAGTAGAAGGTTCCGTTGTGGTACCACTGTCTGTTGAAACTGTCGCAGACTCTGTTGTAGTGCTCTCACTGATTGTTGTATCTTGTCCTGTTGTTGTTGTTGGCTGCGATGTAGTAGTAGGTTCCGTTGTGGAAGCACTGTCTGTTGTAGATGTCGCAGACTCTGTTGTTGTGCTTTCACTGATTGTTATATCTTGTTCTGTTGTTGTTGTTGGCTGCGATGTAGTAGTTGGGTCCGTTGTGGCACCACTGTCTGTTGTAGATGTCGCAGACTCTGTTGTTGTGCTCTCACTGATTGTTGTATCTTGTCCTGTTGTTGTTGTTGGTTGCGATGTAGTAGTTGGGTCCGTTGTGGTACCACTGTCTGTTGTAGATGTCGCAGACTCTGTTGTTGTGCTTTCACTGATTGTTGTATCTTGTTCTGTTGTTGTTGTTGGTTGCGATGTAGTAGTTGGGTCCGTTGTGGTACCACTGTCTGTTGTAGATGTCGCAGACTCTGTTGTTGTGCTTTCACTGATTGTTGTATCTTGTTCTGTTGTTGTTGTTAGCTGCGATGTAGTAGTTGGGTCCCTTGTGGTACCACTGTCTGTTGTAGATGTCGCAGACTCTGTTGTTGTGCTTTCACTGATTGTTGTATCTTGTTCTGTTGTTGTTGTTCGTTGCGATGTAGTAGTTGGGTCCGTTGTGGTACCACTGTCTGTTGTAGATGTCGCAGACTCTGTTGTTGTGCTTTCACTGATTGTTGTATCTTGTTCTGTTGTTGTTGTTGGCTGCGATGTAGTAGTTGGGTCCCTTGTGGTACCACTGTCTGTTGTAGATGTCGCAGACTCTGTTGTTGTGCTTTCACTGATTGTTGTATCTTGTTCTGTTGTTGTTGTTGGTTGCGATGTAGTAGTTGGGTCCGTTGTGGTACCACTGTCTGTTGTAGATGTCGCAGACTCTGTTGTTGTGCTTTCACTGATTGTTGTATCTTGTTCTGTTGTTGTTGTTGGTTGCGATGTAGTAGTTGGGTCCGTTGTGGTACCACTGTCTGTTGTAGATGTCGCAGACTCTGTTGTTGTGCTTTCACTGATTGTTGTATCTTGTCCTGTTGTTGTTGTTGGCTGCGATGTAGTAGTTGGGTCCGTTGTGGTACCACTGTCTGTTGTAGATGTCGCAGACTCTGTTGTTGTGCTTTCACTGATTGTTGTATCTTGTCCTGTTGTTGTTGTTGGCTGCGATGTAGTAGTTGGGTCCGTTGTGGTACCACTCTCTGTTGAAACTGTCGCAGACTCTGTTGTAGTGCTCTCACTGATTGTTGCATCTTGTTCTGTTGTTGTTGTTGGCTGCGATGTAGTAGTTGGGTCCGTTGTGGTACCACTGTCTGTTGTAGATGTCGCAGACTCTGTTGTTGTGCTCTCACTGATTGTTGTATCTTGTCCTGTTGTTGTTGTTGGCTGCGATGCAGTAGAAGGTTCCGTTGTGGTACCACTGTCTGTTGTAGATGTCGCAGACTCTGTTGTTGTGCTTTCACTGATTGTTGTATCTTGTCCTGTTGTTGTTGTTGGCTGCGATGTAGTAGTTGGGTCCGTTGTGGTACCACTGTCTGTTGTAGATGTCGCAGACTCTGTTGTTGTGCTTTCACTGATTGTTGTATCTTGTCCTGTTGTTGTTGTTGGCTGCGATGTAGTAGTAGATTCCGTTGTGGGGACACTGTCTGTTGTAGATGTCGCAGACTCTGTTGTTGTGCTCTCACTGATTGTTGTATCTTGTCCTGTTGTTGTTGTTGGCTGCGATGTAGTAGTTGGGTCCGTTGTGGTACCACTCTCTGTTGAAACTGTCGCAGACTCTGTTGTAGTGCTCTCACTGATTGTTGCATCTTGTTCTGTTGTTGTTGTTGGCTGCGATGTAGTAGTTGGGTCCGTTGTGGTACCACTGTCTGTTGTAGATGTCGCAGACTCTGTTGTTGTGCTTTCACTGATTGTTGTATCTTGTCCTGTTGTTGTTGTTGGCTGCGATGTAGTAGTTGGGTCCGTTGTGGTACCACTGTCTGTTGTAGATGTCGCAGACTCTGTTGTTGTGCTCTCACTGATTGTTGTATCTTGTCCTGTTGTTGTTGTTGGCTGCGATGCAGTAGAAGGTTCCGTTGTGGTACCACTGTCTGTTGTAGATGTCGCAGACTCTGTTGTTGTGCTCTCACTGATTGTTGTATCTTGTCCTGTTGTTGTTGTTGGCTGCGATGTAGTAGTTGGGTCCGTTGTGGTACCACTGTCTGTTGTAGATGTCGCAGACTCTGTTGTTGTGCTTTCACTGATTGTTGTATCTTGTCCTGTTGTTGTTGTTGGCTGCGATGTAGTAGTAGATTCCGTTGTGGGGACACTGTCTGTTGTAGATGTCGCAGACTCTGTTGTTGTGCTCTCACTGATTGTTGTATCTTGTCCTGTTGTTGTTGTTGGCTGCGATGTAGTAGTTGGGTCCGTTGTGGTACCACTCTCTGTTGAAACTGTCGCAGACTCTGTTGTAGTGCTCTCACTGATTGTTGCATCTTGTTCTGTTGTTGTTGTTGGCTGCGATGTAGTAGTTGGGTCCGTTGTGGTACCACTGTCTGTTGTAGATGTCGCAGACTCTGTTGTTGTGCTTTCACTGATTGTTGTATCTTGTCCTGTTGTTGTTGTTGGCTGCGATGTAGTAGTTGGGTCCGTTGTGGTACCACTGTCTGTTGTAGATGTCGCAGACTCTGTTGTTGTGCTCTCACTGATTGTTGTATCTTGTCCTGTTGTTGTTGTTGGCTGCGATGCAGTAGAAGGTTCCGTTGTGGTACCACTGTCTGTTGTAGATGTCGCAGACTCTGTTGTTGTGCTCTCACTGATTGTTGTATCTTGTCCTGTTGTTGTTGTTGGCTGCGATGTAGTAGTTGGGTCCGTTGTGGTACCACTGTCTGTTGAAACTGTCGCAGACTCTGTTGTAGTGCTCTCACTGATTGTTGCATCTTGTTCTGTTGTTGTTGTTGGCTGCGATGTAGTAGTTGGGTCCGTTGTGGTACCACTGTCTGTTGTAGATGTCGCAGACTCTGTTGTTGTGCTTTCACTGATTGTTGTATCTTGTCCTGTTGTTGTTGTTGGCTGCGATGTAGTAGTTGGGTCCGTTGTGGTACCACTGTCTGTTGTAGATGTCGCAGACTCTGTTGTTGTGCTCTCACTGATTGTTGTATCTTGTCCTGTTGTTGTTGTTGGCTGCGATGCAGTAGAAGGTTCCGTTGTGGTACCACTGTCTGTTGTAGATGTCGCAGACTCTGTTGTTGTGCTTTCACTAATTGTTGTATCTTGTCCTGTTGTTGTTGTTGGCTGCGATGTAGTAGTTGGGTCCGTTGTGGTACCACTGTCTGTTGTAGATGTCGCAGACTCTGTTGTTGTGCTCTCACTGATTGTTGTATCTTGTCCTGTTGTTGTTGTTGGCTGCGATGCAGTAGAAGGTTCCGTTGTGGTACCACTGTCTGTTGTAGATGTCGCAGACTCTGTTGTTGTGCTCTCACTGATTGTTGTATCTTGTCCTGTTGTTGTTGTTGGCTGCGATGCAGTAGAAGGTTCCGTTGTGGTACCACTGTCTGTTGTAGATGTCGCAGACTCTGTTGTTGTGCTTTCACTAATTGTTGTATCTTGTCCTGTTGTTGTTGTTGGCTGCGATGTAGTAGTTGGGTCCGTTGTGGTACCACTGTCTGTTGTAGATGTCGCAGACTCTGTTGTTGTGCTCTCACTGATTGTTGCATCTTGTTCTGTGGTTGTTGTTGGCTGCGTTGTTGTAGTAGGTTCCGTTGTTGTACTACTGTCTGTTGTAGATGTTCCAGGCTCTGTTGTTGTGCCCTCACTGATGGTTGTATCTTGCTCTGTTGTTGTTGTTGGTTGTGACGTTGAACTAGGTTCCGTTGTGATACCACTCTCTGTTGTAGATGTCGAAGACTCTGTTATTGTGCTCTCAGTGACTGTTAGTTCTGGTTCTGTTGTGGTTTCCTGCCCTGTTGTAGTAGTACTTGGTTCAGTCGTCGTAGTGCTTTCTGAAATTGTAGTTTCTTGTTGTGTTGTGGATGTCACAACTCCTGTTGTTGTTGTAAACACAGTCGTCGTAGTCCCCTCGGTTATTGTTGTCACTTGTTCTGTTGTACTTTCGACAGTTGTTGTGGACTGTGTTGTAGTTACAGCTTCTGTTGTAGTGGTATCCTGCACTGTTGTCTGTTGAGGCGTTGAACTTCCCTCAGTTATCGCTGTTTCTGTTGTAGTAAACTGTGTAGTAGTACTATCTGTTGTGATAGGCCCAAGAGTACATCCACCAGGTGCTATCACTACACAACTCTGTAAAATAGAAAAAAGCGTTTCTAAATACATAAGTTATTGTTTGAGAAGATTCTAGATACCTTTCGCAAGTTATTCGTATGCATAATACCAGACAATGTTCTAAAAGATAATTTAAAAATGAAATTATTCTATCTTATAATGTAAGTAAAAGTCTCCAGGAACGACATTGTTTTTTTTTTTAAGGCGAACATATGTAGGCGGCACGTCTCCAGACGTCAGTAGTCTATTTCACTGGTCAATCGACGAGCACAGAAGGCGCTCCAGCCTAAACATAATATTAAAATGTTTCTAATGTTTTATTATCATGTGTAAAATTACGTAAAATAATAACGTAGGTATTCTATTTTATTCATTTCAAATAAATTAAGCGCAACTTCCTAGGAGAGACCCCTTTGGGTCTGAACCTCGGCTTAGAACATTACATAAGGACTCATAAGACATATGCGATTAGACACGGTGCAACTTTCGCTCTAGCCATCGGTTTGCCTTAGCAAAAGTGCCGGTTTTGACACACATGAAATTAAGGAAATATGAATTTATGGAACTTCTGAGTTACGGGGTAATTTATAATGTGTCATTTTATAGTACTTACGCTGACTGCAGGATCAAATTCGTATCCGTCACCACAGAATAGCTGTATTGCTATCGAGCCGGTACAGAGGAAGAATGAGTCACAGAGCTCTGGGTGAGGAACGTGACCTTGGAAGCCAGGCGGACACGGGTCGTTAGCTTCTGTAGTCGTGCTTTCTGTAACTGTGGTAGTCTCGACCACTGTTGTGTCTTGCCCTGTTGTGATTGTACTAGTTTCTGTTGTGCTGCTTTCAGTAATTGTTGTTTCTTGTACTGGTGTAGATATTTCTGCTTCTGTTGTAAGTGCCTCTGTAGTATAATACTCCGTTGTTGGTTGAGAAGTGGTTGTACTTTGAGTTACAGTTGTTCCTTCTGTTACTGTTGTCGACTGTATTGTGACAGTACTGTCTGTTGTTGTTGGATGTGACGTTATTAAATCTTCTGTAACAGTAGTTTCACGCTCTGTGGTAGATGTTATTGAGTCTGGTGTTGTCGGTTGTGTTGTGAAAGACTCAGTTGTGATTGGAGCTTGCTCTGTTATAGTAGTAGGAGCATCAGTGGTTGTTGTTGTACCTGCAGAGACCGTAGATTCTTGTTCTGCTGTTGCTGTACTCAACTCAGTCGTCAAAGTACTCTCAATTGTTGTTGGAGCTTGCTCTGTTGTAGTTGTAACAGAATCAGTTGTTGATTGTGTTGTAGTAGTAGGTTCAGTCACTGTTGGACTTTCAGTCGCTGTTGTTCCTTGTTCTGTTGTTGTTGTTGGCTGCGTTGTTGTACTAGGTTCTGTTGTGGTATCACTGTCTGTTGTAGATATTGCAGGCTCTGTTGTCGTGCTCTCACTGATTGTTGTATCTTGCTCTGTTGTTGTTGTTGGTTGTGACGAAGTACTAGATGCCGTCGTGGTAGCACTTTCAGTCGTAGATGTCGCAGACTCTGTTGTTGTGCTCTCACTGATTGTTGTATCTTGCTCTGTTGTTGTCGTTGGTTGTGACGTACTACTAGGTGCCGTTGTGGTAGCACTTTCAGCCGTAGATGTCGTAGACTCTGTTGTTGTGCTCTCAGTGATTGTTGTATCTCGTTCTGTTGTTATTGTTGGCTGCGTTGTAGTACTAGGTTCCATTGTAGTACCACTGTCTGTTGTAGAAGTTGCAGACTCTGCTGTTGTGCTCTCACTGAAAGTTGTATCTTGATCTGTTGTTGTTGTTGGTTGTGACGTAGTACTAGGTGCCGTTGTGGTAGCACTCTCCGTCGTAGATGTTGCAGACTCTATTGTTGTGCTCTCCGTGATTGTTGTATCTTGTTCTGTAGTTGTTGTTGGCTGCCTTGTAGTACTAGGTGCCGTTGTGGTATCACTGTCTGTTGTAGATGTTGCAGACTCTGTTGTAGTGCTCTCACTGACTGTTGTATCTTGTTCTGTTGTTGTTGTTTGCTGCGTTGTAGTGCTGGGTGCCGTTGTGGTAGCACTGTCTGTTGTAGATGTTGCAGACTCTGTTGTTGTGCTCTCACTGATTGTTGTATCTTGCTCTGTTGTGGTTGTTGGTTGTGACGTTGAACTAGGTGCCGTTGTGGTAGCACTGTCTGTTGTAGATGTTGCAGCCTCTGTTGTTGTGCTTTCACTGATTGTTGTATCTTGTTCCGTTGTTGTTGTTTGCTGCGTTGTAGTGCTGGGTTCTGTTGTGGTAGCACTTGCTGTTGTAGATGTTGCAGACTCTGCTGTTGTGCCCTCACTGATTGTTGTGCTTTGTTCTGTTGTTGTTGTTGGCTGTGAGGTAGTAGTAGGATCCGTTGTGGTACCACTGTCTGTTGTAGATGTTGCAGACTCTGTTGTAGTGCTCTCACTGATTGTTGTATCTTGCTCTGTTGTTGTTGTTGGTTGTGACGTAGAACTAGGTGCCGTTGTGGTAGCACTTTCAGTCGTAGATGTTGCAGACTCTGTTGTTGTGCTCTCACTGATTGTTGTATCTTGCTCTGTTGTTGTTGTCGGTTGTGATGTAGTACTAGGTTCCGTTGTGGTAGCACTTTCAGTTGTAGATGTTGCAGACTCTGTTGTTGTGCTCTCACTGATTGTTGTATCTTGCTCTGTTGTTGTTGTCGGTTGTGACGTTGTACTAGGTTCCGTTGTGGTACCACTGTCTGTTGTAGATGAACTTTCCTCAGTGATCGTTGTTTCTGTTGTACTAAACTGTGTAGTAGTACGATCTGTTGTGATAGGGCCAAGAGTACATCCACCAGGTGCTATTACTACACAACTCTGAAATGTGGAAAAGAAGCATTTGTTAATATAATTATTATTCTTTTAAGAAGTTTCTAGAGACTTAATGGAAGTTATTTGGATGCATAGTACAAGACATTATAAACTGTTTACCCTTGTTTCTTGTAATTTAGTACAATGAATTAGATATAATGATATCATTTTAAAAAAAAAGTTATAAATGTAATTAAAAAAATATATTTTATTATAAATATGACGCAATGATTGTGAATTTATTTTTTTTCTTAGCAAAAATTAGTAACTGAATTTCGAATATATCAATAACATGTATTTCTAATAATCTAACGCACAATAATTATGGTAGAAAAAAGGTTATTTTTATTTTATATTTTATACCCTTGTTTGGTGTAAGAACATTTGATAGAATTTTACCAATTTTAACAACGTTTATGAAAATAATGTCTGTGACACTAATGACTGTGATATTTCATCGGTCCATCTCTCGGTGGTCTTCCCCTTCGTCTTTTACCGGTAGGACCAGCCCAAGTGGTTACCTTCTGAGTCCATTTGTCGTTTGGCATACGTGCGACGTGACCAGCCCATTGCCATTTTAATTTTTTACAGTGCGTTATGGCGTCTATTACGTTTGTGACTTTTCTAATATTGGAGCTTTTTTGTTTATCTTTTATTTTAAGATTAAGAATACTTCTCTCCATAGATCTTTGGCATGTTTGAAGTTTATTTTTTTGTTTAGTTGTTTAATATCCAGGTTTGTGATCCATGTGGTCCTTGTTGCTCCAGAATTTATTCCAAGTCATATTTATCCTTCTTATCAGTTCGTCACGGTGTCTCGTTTTTTTAAAAGAAATTAATTTGCCTAGATGTTCATATTTTTGGACGTATTCTAACATTGTCGTGTTAACTTTGATAGGTAATTTAGAGCTGTTAGTCATAACTTTTGTCTTCGTTATGTTAAGTTCCAAGCCAATTCCATGGCTAACAGTATTTAATTCATTTACCATTTCCTCTAGTTGAGACGCGGTTTCTAAAAAAAGTACTATATCATCGGCGAATCTTAGATTACTTATAAAGTGGTTATTTATATTTATACCTTTTTCTTCCCATTTCAGGTTTTTCATTATATTTTGAAGGACCGCTATAAAATTTTTTGGAGAAATTGGATCTCCCTGTCTTACGCCTCTACATATTTTTATTTTTGAGCCTCGTGTGTCTCTAATATTACTCTACTTACACTTTTACTGTACATATCTCTTATGAGTTCAATTGTTTCAAACGGTACATCGCAGTCATGTAGATCTTGCCAAATGCTTTCATGCGAAATTGAATCGAATGCTTTCGCGTAGTCAATGAAAGCCAGATATAAAGGGCGATTTTGCTCTATATATTTTTCTATTATTAAATCCAACGTGTGGATATGATCCATTGTAGAAAAATTCTTTCTAGAGCCGGCTTGCTCTACAGGTTGATGTGGTTCGGTGTATTTGACGAGACGTCTTTCAATAAGTGACGCAAATATTTTATAAGGATTCGGTTGTAAACTTATTGGTCTGTAGTTACCTATATTTAAAGGGTCACCTTTTTTATACAATAGAATGATATTTGACTCTGCCCATTCTGTAGGTATTTTCTTTTCATGTAGAATTTTGTTGAACAGAGTGGTCAAGAGTGGTGCCAGCAGGGGTTTTCCCACTTTAATTGCCTCGTTTGGTATGCCGTCAGGGCCGCAACCTTTCTCATTTTTAAGAGTTCTTATTTTATTTACGATTTCATGTACATTAAATCTTTCAAGAGAAGTAGAGTTTTGAATCTTCATTATTTGTGCGTTACAAATTTTATTTTGTGAGCTGTAGAGCTTCTTATAGAATAGAGTTGGCGTCTCTATAATTTCCGCTCTTGATAAAGTTTGTTTACCCGTATGTGTTTGTTTCAGACAAGGAATCCAGCTTTTGGAAGTAGAGAGTTCTTTGAGTCCTCTTTTCATACTTCCTGATATTTTCAGATGTTTCTCAATTATTCTTACTTTATGCTCTTGGTATTCACTCTTAATAATTTTATGAATATTTTTGTATAAGCAGGTTTTTTCGTTCTTTTCATCATTTGTAAGATTTTTCTTGCTGGTAAATTCATTTCTTCTCACAATAAGTTTTCTTGTATCTTCTGAAATAATACCTTGTGTTTTGTTTTTTTCAGGTTTTATGGCCTTCAAACTGTCTTCGATTGCATTTTTTAATTTTTTGTAGTAGGATTCTACATTTTCATTTTGTTCTACTATTCCAGTTTCAATATTTTGCTTTAGGGCTTTTATGTATTGATCTTGTTCTAGTGTTGTCTTTAGTTTTTGCATTATTATATTTGGCTCTACATTTTTTGAAACTCATGAGTGAGAGAGTATTTCTTAGTATTCTGTGGTCACTGGCGAAAGAAAATCTGTTTAGTACTTCGAAGTTTGTGATTTTTTGTTGTATATTTGATGTAGTCTATTTGACTTTTTGTTTGCTTTGGTGAAATCCAGGTCCACATGCAATTCTTTTTCTTTTTAAATTGGCTGTTTATTACGAACAAATTATTTTCTCAACAAAAATTAAGCAGCATTTCTCCACGCTTGTCTCTTTTTCCATAACAGTAAATTCCCATAATTCTTTGTTCGTCAGTTAAGTCCTATTCTTGCATTAAAATCTCCCATTATGATAAGATTTTTGTTGATTCTTGTATTTGGAGATAGAAGTTTATGATTTCTTGATCAGTCGCGTCGCTGGTCGGTGCATGAACTTGAATGATGGATAGTGATATATTTTCAAACTTTAGATTGAGTACACATATTCTTTCAGATATTGCTATAAAACTAACAATGTTAGATTTCAATATTTGTTTAATAATAAATCCAACACCGTACTGTCCTTTTGTTTTTCCATAATAGCAGAATATGTGATCTTGATCTTTTAGAATATTGTAACCCATTCGTCTTATTTCTGCAAGGCCGATTATATGATATTTAATTTTTGCAATACTTTCTTTAAATTCAATTAACTTTTCATCTGATGATAATGACCTAGCATTATATGAACATATGTACAGTTGTTGCTTTGACTGGAGTGGAGGGTTGTGGTCTGTGATCCCCGCGGTGACCGGCCGTGTTGGGGGACCGAACCGATTACTTGAATTAAAACATTGTTTGAAAGCAATGATTATCTATACAAATAAATAAAATTGGAGTGTCTGTTTGTAATAAAAAATACAACCGCTATTTACTAAATTTATACGTATGAATACACGGTACATATATATACCAATACAACATTTTTTACAATTTTTGTCTCTTTGTCTGTCTGTTTGTTTACTCTAATCTCGGGAACGGATGAACAAATTTTGACCGGACTTTCACTTAAGTAATAAGGAGAAACTTAGGCTACTTTTATACTAGCCGCCCTTGACTTCGTCCGGGTAAGTACTGAACAATGAAAAATTTTCACGCGGACGTAGCCGCGAGCACAGCTTGTGCGAAATAAAATAACATCAATCAAATGAATAATTTTGCGAAATTACTTTTTTTACTGAAATAAGTCGAAGCGATTTTCGACGAAAAGTTGTTATACCAAACAAAGGTAAACCGTTATACAAAATATTAAAAAGAAAGAAATATTCCAGCAAATAGTATAGTTAAAACTATGAAGTAACGACTTTGTTCTTTTTAGGACCGATTTCTTTAGGTGGCACGTCTCTAAACGTCAGTAGTTTATTTCACCGGGCAATCGGCGAACGTAACTGCCTAGAGGACTTAACACACGTCATGGTATTCATGGTGCGATGGCAAGGGTCAGGGTAGTGTAATAACATTTAGGGAGTTAGGGCCTTAATTAGGGCGACCGGAGCGGCCCGTGTATTTGTACTGTGATTGAGTTAGGGCACTATCGACAGGATAGTTTAATAAGCGGCAACCCGGCGCGAGGCCACACCCACCCTTTCTGCCGGACCCTGAATATCGTGTCGTGTAATAAATAGCCTTTTATAGTGGGACCCCTGTGGATCCGACAATCGACTTAGAACATTACGGAGGGACCCATAAGACGTATGCTATAATAGAAAGTCAAGGCAAGAGAAGTCAACTTTAGCTCGAGTCATCGGTTGAGCTTTCAAAGAAATATGAATTTATGCAACTTTTGAGTTACGGGATCATTTATAATGTGTGAATTTTATAGTACTTACGCTGACTGCAGGATCAAATTCGTATCCGTCACCACAGAATAGCTGTATTGCTATCGAGCCGGTACAGAGGAAGAATGAGTCACAGAGCTCTGGGTGAGGAACGTGACCTTGGAAGCCAGGCGGACACGGGTCGTTAGCTTCTGTAGTCGTGCTTTCTGTAACTGTGGTAGTCTCGGCCACTGTTGTGTCTTGCCCTGTAGAAATTGTACTAAATTCTGTTGTGCTGGTTTCAGTAATTGTTGTTTCTTGTACTGATGTAGTTGATCCTGCTTCTGTTGTAAACGCCTCTGTTGTAGAATACTCCGTTGTTGGTTGAAAAGTGATTGTACTTTGAGTTACAGTTGTTCCTTCTGTTACTGTTGTCGACTGTGTTATGATTGTACTATCTGTTGTTGTTGGTTGTGACGTTGTTAAATCTTCTGTGACAGTAGTTTCACGCTCTATGGTAGACGTTATTGAGTCTGGTGTTGTCGGTTGTGTTGTATAAGACTCAGTTGTGGTTGGAGCTTGCTCTGTTGTAGTTGTAGCAGCATCAGTTGTTGTTGATTGTGTTGTAGTAGTAGGTTCAGTCACTGTTGGACTTTCAGTCGCTGTTGTTCCTTGCTCTGTTGTTGTTGTTGTCTGCGATGAAGTAGTAGGTTCCGTTGTGGTACCACTCTCTGTTGTAGATGTCGCAGACTCTGTTGTTGTGCTCTCACTGATTGTTGTATCTTGTTCTGTTGTTGTTGTTGGCTGCGATGTAGTAGTTGGGTCCCTTGTGGTACCACTGTCTGTTGTAGATGTTGCAGACTCTGTTGTTGTGCTCTCACTGATTGTTGTATCTTGTCCTGTTGTTGTTGTTGGCTGCGATGTAGTAGTTGTGTCCGTTGTGGTACCACTGTCTGTTGTAGATGTCGCAGATTCTGTTGTTGTGCTCTCACTGATTGTTGTATCGTGTTCTGTTGTTGTTGTTGGCTGCGATGAAGTAGTAGGTTCCGTTGTTGTACCACTGTCTGTTGTAGATGTCGCAGACTCTGTTGTGGTAGCACTGTCTGTTGTAGATGTCGCAGACTCTGTTGTTGTGCTATCACTGATTGTTGTATCTTGCTCTGTTGTTGTTGTTGGTTGTGACGTAGTACTAGGTGCCGTTGTGGTACCACTGTCTGTTGTAGATGTCGCAGACTCTGTTGTTGTGCTCTCACTGATTGTTGCATCTTGTTCTGTTGTTGTTGTTGGCTGCGATGTAGTAGTTGGGTCCATTGTGGTACCACTGTCTGTTGTAGATGTCGCAGACTCTGTTGTTGTGCTCCCACTGATTGTTGTATCTTGTTCTGTTGTTGTTGTTGGCTGCGATGTAGTAGTTGGGTCCGTTGTGGTACCACTGTCTGTTGTAGATTTCGCAGACTCTGTTGTTGTGCTCTCACTTGTTGTTGTATCTTGCTCTGTTGTTGTTGTTGTCTGCGATGAAGTAGTAGGTTCCGTTGTGGTAGCACTTGTTGTTGTTGATGTCGCAGACTCTGTTGTTGTGCTCTCACTGATTGTTGTATCTTGTTCTGTTGTTGTTGTTGGCTGCGATGTAGTAGTTGGGTCCGTTGTGGTACCACTGTCTGTTGTAGATGTTAGAGACTCCGTTGTTGTGCTCTCACTGATTGTTGTATCTTGTTCTGTTGTTGTTGTTGGCTGCGTTGTAGTACTGGGTCTCGTTGTAGTAGAACTTTCTGTTGTAAGTGTTGCAGACTCTGTTGTTGTACTCTCAAAGATAGTCGTATCTTGTTCTGTTGTTGTTGTTGTCGTTGTTGGTTGTGATGTAGTACTAGGCTCCGTTGTAGTACCACTATCAGTTGTAGATGTCGCAGACTCTGTTGTTGTGCTCTCACTTATTGTTATATCTTGTTCCGTTGTTGTTGTTGGCTGCGTTGTTGTACTAGGTTCTGTTGTGGTACTTCTGTCTGTTGTAGATGTCGCAGACTCTGTTGTTGGGCTCTCAGTGATTGTTGTTTCTTGTTCTGTTGTTGTTGGCTGCGTTGTTGTACTAGGTTCCGTTATGGTAGCACTTTCAGTCGTAAATGTCGCAGACTCTGTTGTTGTGCTCTCCGTGATTGTTGTATTCTGTTCTGTTGTTGTTGTTGGCTGCGTTATAGTACTAGGTTCTGTTGTGGTAGCACTGTCTGTTGTAGATGTCGCAGACTCTGTTGTTGTGCTCTCACTGATTGTTGTATCTTGCTCTGTTGTTATTGTTGGTTGTGACGTAGTACTAGGTGCCGTTGTGGTAGCACTTTCTGTTGTTGTGCTCTCGATGGCTGTTGGTTCTGGTTCAGTTGTAGTTTCCTGCCCTGTTGTAGTAGTACTTGGTTCAATCGTTGTGGTGCTTTCTGTTATTGTAGTTTCTTGTTCCGTTGTAGTTGACTGTGTTGTTGTTGTTGTAAACTCAGTCGTCGATGTCCCTTCAGTGATTGTTGTCGCTGGTTCTGTTGTATTTGTAACATCTGTAGTTGTTGCGACAGTTGTTGTCGACTGTGTTGCAGTCACAGCTTCTGTTGTAGTGGTATCTTGCACTGTAGTAGATTGAGGCGTTGAACTTTCCTCAATGATCGTTGTTTCTGTTGTACTTAACTGTGTAGTAGTACTATCTGTTGTGATAGGCCCAAGAGTACATCCACCAGGTGCTATTACTACACAGCTCTGAAATATACAAAAAAAAGAACCTTTCAGAATCTAAAAAAAATCTTTTAAGAAGTTTCTTAAGACTTTTATTCGTATGCATAGTACAAGATTTAATAAATCTCGTACAGGATACTAAAAAGAAAGAAAATATTCTAGAAAATGGTATAAGTAAAGCTCCGCAGTAACGACATCTTTTTTTTAGGTCAGACTGATGTAGGCGGCACGTCTCTAGGCGCCACTAGCTTATTTCAGGAGAGTTTTGAATCCGTGGCCGTAAAACCACCGAACCTTGGCTTAAGACGTTACTTAGAGACTCATAAAACATATGCGATTTGGTATGCTGCAACTTTCGCTTTAGACATCGGTTGGCCTTCTCAAAAGAGCTAGTTGTGACACACATGAATTTAATGAAATATGAATTTATGCTACCTTTGAGTACAACTGAGTTTACTTTGAGTTACAGGGTCATATAATGATAAATTTTTTAGTACTTACGCTGACTTCAGGATCAAATTCGTATCCATCACCACAGAATAGCTGTATTGCTATCGAGCCGGTGCAGAGGAAGAATGAGTCACAGAGCTCTGGGTGAGGAACGTGACCTTGGAAGCCAGGCGGACACGGGTCGTAAGCTTCTGTAGTCGTACTTTCTGTAACTGTGGTAGTCTCGGCCACCGTCGTGTCTTGGCCTGTTGTAATTGTACTGGTTTCAGTTGTGCTGGTTTCAGTAATTGTTGTTTCTTGTACTGATGTAGTTGTTCCTGCTTCTGTTGTAAGTGCCTCTGTTGTAGAATATTCCGTTGTTGATTGAGAACTGATTGTACTTTGGGTTCCAGTAGTTTCTTCTGTTACTGTTGTCGACTGTGTTGTGATTGAACTCTCTGTTGTTGTTGGTTGTAACGTTGTTAAATCTTCTGTAACAGCAGTTTCACGCTCTGTGGTAGACGTTATTGATTCTGGTGTTGTCGGTTGTGTTGTAAAAGACTCAGTCGTGGTTGGAGCTTGCTCTGTTGTAGTTGTAGCAGAATCAGTTGTTGATTGTGTTGTGGTACTAGGTTCTGTTGTGGTATCACTGTCTGTTGTTGATGTCGCAGACTCTGTTGTTGTGCTCTCACTGGTTGTTGTATCTTGCTCTGTTGTTGTTGTTGTCTGCGATGAAGTAGTAGGTTCCGCTGTGGTACCACTCTCTGTTGTAGATGTCGCAGACTCTGTTGTTGTGCTCTCACTGATTGTTGTATCTTGTTCAGTGATTGTTGTTGGCTGTGATGTAGTAGTAGATTCCGTTGTGGTAGCACTTGTTGTTGTTGATGTCGCAGACTCTGTTGTTGTGCTCTCACTTATTGTAGTATCTTGTTCTGTTGTTGTTGTTGGCTGCGTTGTAATACTAGGTTCTGTTGTGGTGGCACTGTCTGTTGTAGATGTCGCAGACTCTGTTGTTGTGCTCTCACTGATTGTTATACCTTGTTCTGTTGTTGTTGTTGGCTGCGTTATAGTACTAGGTTCTGTTGTGGAAGTACTGTCGGTCGTAGATGTGACAGATTCTGTTGTTGTGCTCTCGCTGATTGTTGTACCTTGTTCTGTTGTTGTTGTTGGCTGCGTTGTAGTACTAGGTTCTGTTGTGGTAGCACTGTCAGTCGTAGATGTGGCCGACTCTGTTGATGTGCTCTCGGTGATTGTTGTATCTTGTTCTGTTATTGTTGATGACTGTGCTGTAGTACTAGGATCCGTTGTTGTACCACTGTCTGTTGTAGATGTTGCAGACCCTGTTGTTGTTGTTGGTTGCGTTGTAGTACTAGATTCCGTTGTGGTAGCACTTTCAGTCGTAGATGTGACAGATTCTGTTGTTGTGCTCTCACTGATTGTTGTACCTTGTTCTGTTGTTGTTGTTGGCTGCATTGTAGTACTTGGTTCAATCATTGTGGTGCTTTCTGTAATTGTAGTTTCTTGTTGTGTTGTGGATGTCGCAACATCTGTTGTTATTGTAATCTCTGTTGGAGTAGTTTCTTGCTCCGTTGTTGTTGTTATCTCAGTCGTCGTAGTCCCCTCAGTTATTGTTGTCAGTGGTTCTGTTGTACTTGCGATAGTCGTTGTTGACTGTGTTGTAGTTACAGCTTCTGTTGTAGTGGTATCTTGTACTGTTGTCTGTTGAGGCGTTGAACTTCCCTCAGTTATTGTTGTTTCTGTTGTAGTAAACTGTGTAGTAGTACTATCTGTTGTGATAGGCCCAAGAGTACATCCACCAGGTGCTATTACTACACAACTCTGAAATAGATAAAAGCTTTTCTAAATACATAAGTTATTGTTTTGAGAAGATTCAAGAGATTTTGTGAAAGTTATTCGTATCCATATTACAAGACAATATATAGAGATATTTAAAAAAAGAAATTATTCTCTCTCATAATATAAGTAAAAGTCTCCAGGAACGACTTTGTTATTTTATGGACGGACTTATGTAGGCGGCACGTCTCTAGACGTCAGTGTTTTATTTCACCGGTCAATCGACGAGCACAGAAGGCGCTCCAACCTAAACTTATCCTAATTAAAATTAAAGAAAAAAAACGGAAACCTGCGACCTCAGGATAACCAGTCCAGTCGCTTTTCCGCCGCTATCCTGAGTTCGCAGGTTCGATTCCTGCCCGAAGTCAAAATTTTCCTTCCGTTTTTCTTTTTTTTCTATTTATAAAGCTAACTTGCATTTTTTTATGTCAAAGGATTGACAAGCAGACGGGCCACCTGATGGAAAGTAGTCACCGTCGCCTTTGAACATTTGCAACACCAGGGGCGTTGCTAACGCGCTGCCAGCCCTGAAGGACTCTTTTGACGCCATTTTTGAAGAACCCCATATTGTAGCACCGAGGGAACGCCTCAGAGGGAAGCTCATTCCACAATTTACACGTTCTGGGCAAAAACGAACGTGAGAACCGCACCGTTGAACATTGCCAGGTGTCTAGCCGGTGGGGGTGGAACTTGTCTCTTCGGTGGGTAGTACGGTGTAGGAAAAGGGACGGTAGCACCATGTCGAACAGTTCAACAGAGCACTCGCCATTGTAGAGACGGTATAAAACGCAAAGACTCCCAATGTCTCGGCGCAGGCTCTGATGTTCGAGCCTGTCAGTAAGTCCTGGGTCGTCAACAATATGAATGGCGCGTTTTTGTAGGGAGTCAAGTGGACCAAGCTGGTATTTGGGGGTTCCCGCCCACAAATGAGAGCAGTATTCCAGATGGGGCCGCACTTGGGCCTTAAAAAGCTGTAATAGCTGCCTCGATGTGAAATACTGCCTCGCTTTGTTAAGCACCCCTAGCTTTTTGGATGCCAACTTGGTCTTGCACTCAATGTGACTCCCGAATTTCACTTCGTTCGATATGTCAACGCCCAGGATACCAATACTCTTACCAACAGCTAGCGGAGTGCCCTGGAACTGTAGTGCTACAATGTATGGGGTTTTTTAGGGGTGACAATTTATTTTTTGCATATGTTATTGCAAAAAATAAATAGTACAATTATTATTTAAACTAATATTACCGCAACTGCCTATGGAGAGACCCCTCTGGGTCCGAACCTCGGCTTAGAACATTACAAAGGGACTCATAAGGCATATGGGATTAGGGACGCTTTAGCCATCGGTTGGCCTTCGCAAAAGTGCAAGTTGTGACACACATGAAATTCATGAAATATGAATTTATGCTACTTTTGCGTAAAGGGGTCGTTATAATAATGTGTGATTTTTTAGTACTTACGCTGATTTCAGGATCAAATTCGTATCCGTCACCACAGAATAGCTGTATTGCTATCGAGCCGGTACAGAGGAAGAATGAATCACAGAGCTCTGGGTGAGGAACGTGACCTTGGAAGCCAGGCGGACACGGGTCGTTAGCTTCTGTAGTCGTACTTTCCGTAACTGTGGTAGTATCAACCACTGTTGTGTCTTGCCCTGTTGTGATTGTACTAGTTTCAGTTGTGCTGGTTTCACTAATTGATGTTTCTTGTACTGATGTAGTTGTTCCTGCTTCTGTTGTAAGTGCCTCTGTTGTAGAATATTCCGTTGTTGGTTGAGAAGTAGTTGTACTTTGAGTAACAGTAGTTTCTTCTGTAACTGTTGTTGACTGTGTTGTGATTGTACTGTCTGTTGTTATTGACTGAGACGTTGTTGAATCTTCGGTAACAGTAGTTTCCTGCTCTGTTGTAGTAGAAGGAGTATCAGTTGTTGTTGGTTGTGTTGTAGCACTAGGATCAGTTACTGTTGAACTTTCAGTTGCTGTCGTCCCTTGTTCCGTTGTTGTTGTGACAAACTCAGTCGTCGAAGTACTTTCAGTTATAGTTGAAGCTTGCTCTGATGTAGTAGTAGAAGCGTCAGTTGTTGTTGGTTGTGTTGTAGCACTAGGGTCAGTCACTGTTGTTCCTTGTTCGGTTGTTGTTGTGACAAACTCAGTCGTCGAAACACTTTCAGTTGTTGTTGAAACTTGCTCTGTAGTAGTAGTAGGAGAGTCAGTTGTTGTTGGTTGTGTTGTAGCACTAGGGTCAGTCACTGTTGAACTTTCAGTCGCTGTTGCCCCTTGTTCCGTTGTTGTTGTGACAAACTCTGTTGTCGAAGTACTTTCAGTGGTTGTTGAAGCTTGCTCTGTTGTAGTAGTAGGAGCGTCAGTTGCTGTTGGTTGTGTTGTAGCACTAGGGTCAGTCGCTGTTGTCCCTTGTTCCGTTGTTGTTGTGACAAACTCAGTCGTCGAAGTACTTTCAGTTGTTGTCGAAGCTTGCTCTGTTGTAGAAGTAGGAACGTCAGTTGTAGTTGGTTGTGTTGTAGCACTAGGGTCAGTTACTATTGAACTTTCAGTCGCTGTTGTCCCTTGTTCCGTTGTTGTTGTGACAAACTCTGTGGTCGAAGTACTTTCAGTTATAGTTGAAGCTTGCTCTGATGTAGTAGTAGAAGCGTCAGTTGTTGTTGGTTGTGTTGTAGCACTAGGGTCAGTCACTGTTGAACTTTCAGTAGCTGATGTCCCTTGGTCTGTTGTTGTTGTGACAAACTCTGTCGTTGACGTACTTTCAGTTGTTGTTGAAGCTTGCTCTGATGTAGTAGTAGGAACTTCAGTTGTTGTTGGTTCTGTTATAGCACTAGGTTCAGTCACTGTTGTTCCTTGTTCGGTTGTTGTGGTGACAAACTCAGTCGTCGAAACACTTTCAGTTGTTGTTGAAACTTGCTCTGTAGTAGTAGTAGGAGAGTCAGTTGTTGTTGGTTGTGTTGTAGCACTAGGGTCAGTCACTGTTGAATTTTCAGTCGCTGTTGCCCCTTGTTCCGTTGTTGTTGTGACAAACTCTGTTGTCGAAGTACTTTCAGTGGTTGTTGAAGCTTGCTCTGTTGTAGTAGTAGGAGCGTCAGTTGCTGTTGGTTGTGTTGTAGCACTAGGGTCAGTCGCTGTTGTCCCTTGTTCCGTTGTTGTTGTGACAAACTCAGTCGTCGAAGTACTTTCAGTTGTTGTCGAAGCTTGCTCTGTTGTAGAAGTAGGAACGTCAGTTATAGTTGGTTGTGTTGTAGCATTAGGGTCAGTCACTGTTGAAGTTTCAGTCGCTGTTGCCCCTTGTTCCGTTGTTGTCGTGACAAACTCTGTGGTCGAAGTACTTTCGGTTGTTGTTGAAGCTTGCTCTGTTGTAGTAGTAGGAGAGTCAGTTGTTGTTGGTTGTGTAACACTAGGGTCAGTCACTGTTGAACTTTCAGTCGCTGTCGTCCCTTGTTCCGTTGTTGTTGTGACAAACTCTGTGGTCGAAGTACTTTCGGTTGTTGTTGAAGCTTGCTCTGTTGTAGTAGTAGGAGAGTCAGTTGTTGTTGGTTGTGTTGTAGCACTAGGGTCAGTCACTGTTGAACTTTCAGTCGCTGTTGCCCCTTGTTCCGTTGTTGTTGTGACAAACTCTGTTGTCGAAGTACTTTCAGTGGTTGTTGAAGCTTGCTCTGTTGTAGTAGTAGGAGAGTCAGTTGTTGTTGGTTGTGTTGTAGCACTAGGATCAGTTACTGTTGAACTTTCAGTCGCTGTTGTTCCTTGTTCCGTTGTTGTTGTGACAAACTCTGTCGTCGAAGTACTTTCAGTTGTTATGGAAGCTTGCTCTGTTGTAGAAGTAGGAACGTCAGTTGTAGTTGGTTGTGTTGTAGCACTAGGGTCAGTCACTGTTGAAGTTTCAGTCGCTGTTGTCCCTTGTTCCGTTGTTGTTGTGACAAACTCAGTCGTCGAAGTACTTTCAGTTGTTGTTGATGCCTGTTCCGTCGTAGTTGATGCAACAACTGTCGTTGATATGCTCTCTGTAACCGTAGTTTCAACTGTTGTCGGTTGAGAAATTGTAGTCTCAGTTACAGTTGTTTCTTGTTCTATAGTTGTTGAAGCTTGCTCTGTTGTAGTAGTAGGAGAGTCAGTTGTTGTTGGTTGTGTTGTAGCACTAGGGTCAGTCACTGTTGAACTTTCAGTCGCTGTTGCCCCTTGTTCCGTTGTTGTTGTGACAAACTCTGTTGTCGAAGTACTTTCAGTTGTTGTTGAAGCTTGCTCTGTTGTAGTAGTAGGAGAGTCAGTTGTTGTTGGTTGTGTTGTAGCACTAGGGTCAGTCACTGTTGAACTTTCAGTCGCTGTTGCCCCTTGTTCCGTTGTTGTCGTGACAAACTCTGTGGTCGAAGTACTTTCGGTTGTTGTTGAAGCTTGCTCTGTTGTAGTAGTAGGAGAGTCAGTTGTTGTTGGTTGTGTAACACTAGGGTCAGTCACTGTTGAACTTTCAGTCGCTGTCGTCCCTTGTTCCGTTGTTGTTGTGACAAACTCTGTGGTCGAAGTACTTTCGGTTGTTGTTGAAGCTTGCTCTGTTGTAGTAGTAGGAGAGTCAGTTGTTGTTGGTTGTGTTGTAGCACTAGGGTCAGTCACTGTTGAACTTTCAGTCGCTGTTGCCCCTTGTTCCGTTGTTGTTGTGACAAACTCTGTTGTCGAAGTACTTTCAGTGGTTGTTGAAGCTTGCTCTGTTGTAGTAGTAGGAGAGTCAGTTGTTGTTGGTTGTGTTGTAGCACTAGGATCAGTTACTGTTGAACTTTCAGTCGCTGTTGTTCCTTGTTCCGTTGTTGTTGTGACAAACTCTGTCGTCGAAGTACTTTCAGTTGTTATGGAAGCTTGCTCTGTTGTAGAAGTAGGAACGTCAGTTGTAGTTGGTTGTGTTGTAGCACTAGGGTCAGTCACTGTTGAAGTTTCAGTCGCTGTTGTCCCTTGTTCCGTTGTTGTTGTGACAAACTCAGTCGTCGAAGTACTTTCAGTTGTTGTTGATGCCTGTTCCGTCGTAGTTGATGCAACAACTGTCGTTGATATGCTCTCTGTAACCGTAGTTTCAACTGTTGTCGGTTGAGAAATTGTAGTCTCAGTTACAGTTGTTTCTTGTTCTATAGTTGTTGAAGATTGTGTTGTTGTTATTCGCTCTGTTGTAGTTGTATCCTGTTCTATTGTACTTGGTCCAGCTGTAGTACTTTCAGTGATTGTTGTTTCCGTTGTAGTAAACTGCGTGGTAGTACTGTCTGTTGTGATAGGTCCAAGAGTACAGCCGCCAGGTGCAATCAATACACAGCTCTGTAATGAAATACAATCTCTTTACTCAATAGTACACTTTCAGCCAGCTACTCAAACGTCACTTAAGTCTAGGTGGGACTTGAAAGTCTTCGGTCTTTATAAAATACCATTAAACGATAGAGATAGCGCACATTTGAGGATTGCTTACAATTGAGTGACGATTGAGTATTTGGCCATTAATGTCACACGTTGATAACGTAAATAAAGTGACGGTGCCTCTCGAGACGCGCTAGTCTATTTCACCGGGCAATCAGCGAAAGCCGACGGTACTTTCAGCCTTTATAAAAGTTAGCTCAACTGCCAAAGATCCTGTGGGTCACAGGGTCTTTGGAAGTTCAAGCAAATCTCAGGCAAATCTCGGCTTAGGGCCTTGCGGAGGGGGTGGGTTAAGACATATGCGATTGGGGTGGTGCAACTTTCACTGTCAGCGGTTGGGACGTAGTCCACCAAAAAGCAAAAAGCAATCGCCGTTGGGGCAAAGGAGTTTCCGGGTGGCGGCCGTGTCATAAAAATAAAACTTGCGAACACGAAGCTTGGTGCGGTCCCTTACGAAGAGGACTGACGATCTGGAGAATTCGGATGTTTACGATATTTTTATAGGTTTATTCGTCGCCGTAATCACGTAGTGTTAGTTCATAGTGTTATTTATGTATGTTAGTCTGTAAGGTATATATTTACATGGGCCTTTGTTTTACTTATAGTCTTACATTTGTTGCCTGAAGTAAATAAAAAAATATTAGAAAGAAAGAAAATATTTTTTATTTTCGAGAAAGCTTTTTAAATCATCTAAAAAAAACAATAATTACCTAGAGTAAATCTATCTATAATAATAATACTTTTAAACGAGCAATTCTTGTATGTATATATAGAATCAAGATCTCGGAAACGGCTACAACGATTTTCTTGAAACTTACAGATTAGGGGTTTTTCGGGTCAAGGAATCGATTTATTTAGGTTCCAGGTCCAAGAAAAGCTCGGTTCCAAGTTAATAATAAATTTTCTTTATAACCGACGACTAACGCCATCTATTGATGAATAGAAGAACCATTAGTCTACTCGTACTAACGTTAGTCGTATTTTTAGCAAAGAAGAAGTGTTTGATTTGAGGTTTTTATTCATATTTCTTCAGTATGCAATTCATACTAAACATAATTTTCAAAAATCGCTACGGAGCGAAGCTCGGTCAACCAGGAACTAACTACTATTACATAAAGTACAAGTAAAACAAATAATATGTGAATTAAAACATAGATAAATAACTTTCAGTAAAATATCGTAAAAAAAATAATTCTTTCTTTATAAAAGTTAGATATGGAGAAAAAGAAAAATAAAGTCAAAAACTAAACTAAGTTCTGCTTCAATTAGCAATAATAAGTTTTGAATAAACAAATAACAGTTGTCTTTGAAATATTAAAGTGAATGAGTTCAAGTTTTTAAGATTCGATTCAACACGTTGCGAGTACTAATGACTTCTAAAGGCCCATATGATATTGCAGCACGTTGTAAAGTCGCAGTGTGTACAACACCGGTGAATTTGGGAAGATTAGGAAATTTTAAAACATCTTCGTCAATGTTTTTGTGTAATACTAAAAGTTATTGGGTTTTAACCCATTGAGTGCCAATACGTAATATTGCGCAGGTAGTAAATAATGCCGGAAGCCAACTACGAAATATTACGTAGAACTGCCAAAGGGCGTAATTGGTAATCGCTGCTATTTGGCACCCTGTATTGATCATTTTTATGTTCTTTGGCCTCCTAAATAAAGCGTAGAAAAAAAAGTAGTAGCTTTATTATTTTTAAATTACTCAAGCAGCATATTTTCTGAGGCAATGTTGAGAAAAAAAGATTAGTTTTCCAATGAGATCCATTCACTCACAATTAACTATTATTAACGAAAATAATAACCATTTCTCATGAAATCAACACAATAATAAAAATGACATCATAATATTTTGTTTTATATTATTTCGCATTAACACATGCTTGTGATCTATAATATTTTACTTCTTATGAAAAAAAAAATGAATCATAAAAAAAAACGAAGGTCTGTATGGTAAATCTTAATAACTTTTTTTTATTTAAAAAATAAATCAATATAATAAACATAAGGTAGGTTTTTTAGGGTCCTCGACAGCCGATGGAATTTCAAATAGAATTTTCGGCTCTTTTGAAGGGAGTCGAGTACAACATGCCACGAATATAGTTCCATCGAGGGCGTAGGCACCACCGCATTACTTAATCTATCTGCCGCTAAATGGGAGTGTTCATCACTATCGTGTTCCGGTTAGATGGCCCCGTATCACAGACATAGCAACCAAGGCCTCAGGGGTAGCAACCTATCTGCATTTTGACCTCTGGTCTTTGTGTGGGTGTCTATATGCTGCAGTCATCACTTAAGATCAATGTGAACTGCACGCTTGTTTGCCACCTTCACTGCATAAAAAAGCTCCGTTAGTCGATAGGTGAAGTGGATTTGGTGGAAAGGGTAGCGCGAGCGCAGACGTATTGTTATCATTCAGAAATATAAAATTGATCATATAAAAAAATAGACACAGATGCCAATAAACGCAATATTACGTATACGCAGTATTGCGTGGAACGATATCATTTGATGAAAGGGGTGCAGTTGGTGCCGGACTACGCAATATTACGAATACGTAGTATTGCGAAGGTTGGCACCCACGGGGTTTTTTTTGATGTGTGTGCATTTGTATGGTGGCCACCGATTTCGATTTGACGCTAACCTTTGGCAGTCAATGGGTTAAGTAACATTTTTTTCACTATTTTACTATAGGTCGCGCCAGGTAAAAAGAACGCTGGCGGTCAAGCTGCGCGTCATGTGTTTTTATTTCATTTTATGTTATTCTATGTAATATAGTTTTCAATCTGCCTACCAATACACGAAACCGCAAGCGAAAGCTAGATCAAAAATAAACCAATAGGGCTAGTACTTTCGTGCGCGAGTGTACCGATGCGCGAACACATACCTTCTACTTTCTTCCAGCGTTCTTTTTACGTGGCGCGACCTATACTACTACTCTTCTACTACGAAGGGGTAGGCAGAGGTAAATCCATGCATTCAAGCATACATGCAAACACCCACGATTCGCCGGTTACGTTTTAGGGCCATGTAATAGGTGGCGAGCCTGTTAACATCTCCGGGCACGTTACCAAACTTCGAGGTACTGCGAAATTACCAGAAAATGAAAAAATCCCAATAGAGCCAGAGATAAAGGACTTTACACCATTATCTCTCACAACCCCCTACCCTGGACTCGAACCCAGGACCTAACCGTAGTAAGAGTGGAAAACTTCATTTTTAGAATATTTCATTTACATTAACCTTTCTTATGATTCGATAAAAATCAATGGTTTCATAATTAGGGAACGTTCGTATAGCTGAGTTAGGATTCATTATTGTGGAAACTTTTGTGGGAGGCTTTTGTCCAGCAGTGGACGTCTTTCGGCCGATTATAATAAAATAAGTACATAAAAACAAACACACACAGGTCGAATTGAGAACCACCTTCCATTTGAAGTCGGTGAAATATAATAATATAATATCCTCCAGAACGAATTTCGGCCACGGCGGCCAATCTCAACGGAGCCAACTGCGCGGGAGATATCATAGTGCACAAGTGTATGCGCAAACACGGTTGTACTCTCTATTCCCTTACTCTCATAGCCCGATGGCACGGCAATCCGACATGACCGGAAAGATATCAGGCACAAGACGGAGGGCTTTAAGTACTCTGCGAGGCACGACCAGACTCCGGGCTACTACTAAATTTCCTCACAGAAAAAACCAATAACAGATTTTACCGACCTGGGGATCGAACCCAGGTCCTCAGGCTTCACCATTGCGATTGCGACCACTAAGCAGAAGAAGAATAAAAACAGAGTAGTACTTACATTAGAAACAGGATCAAATTCAAAGCCGGGTGAACAGAACAGCTGTATTACTGATGACCCAGTACAAATGAAGAATGAATCACAATAATCTGGGTGAGGCAGATGACCCACGAACCCAGGCGGACATGGCCCGTACTGTTCTGGAGTTGTGCTATCTGTGGTAGTCCCTTGCTCTGTTGTAGATGTTGCAGTAGTCTCTGTTGTTGTGATTTCTGTTATTGTTATGCCCTCCGTTGTGGTTGTAGCCTGTTCTGTTGAAGTAGTAGAAGGCTCTGTTGTGGTTGTTGGATGTGTTGTTGTTGTAAATTCTGTTGTTGTGATACTTTCAGTTGTAGTTGCAGAAGGCTCCGTTGTTGCTGTCCCCGTTGTCGTGGTACTCTCAGGAGAAGTTGTTATCTCTGTTGTTGTTGGTTGTGTCACTGTAGTAAATTCTGTCGTTGTGTCACTTTCTGTTGCAGTAGAATAAGCCTCTGTTGTAGTTGTTACAGCCTCTGTTGTAATGTCACTTTCTGTCGTAGTTGTTGCAGCGTCTGTTGTTGTTGTAGGCTGTGTTGTTGTAGTAGACTCTGTCGTTGTAACACTTTCTGTCGTAGTTGTAGCACCGTCTGTTGTTGTTGTTGGCTGCATTGTCGTTGTAGACTCTGATGAAGTGTCACTTTCTGTCGTAGTTGTTGCAGCGTCTGTTGTTGTTGTTGGCTGCGTTGTCGTAGTAGTCTGTATTGTAGAATCACTTTCTGTTGTAGTCGTTGCAGCGTCTGTTGTTGTTGTTGGCTGCGTTGTCGTTGTAGACTCTGATGAAGTGTCACTTTCTGTCGTAGTCGTTGCAGCGTCTGTTGTTGTTGTTGGCTGCGTTGTCGTAGTAGACTCTGTCGTTGTAGCACTTTCCGTCGTAGTTGTTGCAGTGTCTGTTGTTGTTGTTGGCTGCGTTGTCGTTGTGGACTCTGATGTAGTGTCACTTTCTGTCGTAGTTGTTGCAGCGTCTGTTGTTGTTGTTGGCTGCGTTGTCGTAGTAGACTCTGTCGTTGTAACACTTTCCGTCGTAGTTGTTGCAGCGTCTGTTGTTGTTGTTGGCTGCGTTGTCGTTGTGGACTCTGATGAAGTGTCACTTTCTGTCGTAGTTGTAGCAGCGTCTGTTGTTGTTGTTGGCTGCGTTGTCGTTGTAGACTCTGATGAAGTGTCACTTTCTGTCGTAGTCGTTGCAGGGTCTGTTGTTGTTGTTGGCTGCGTTGTCGTTGTAGACTCTGATGAAGTGTCACTTTCTGTTGTAGTCGTTGCAGCGTCTGTTGTTGTTGTTGGCTGCATTGTCGTAGTAGACTCTGTCGTTGTAACACTTTCTGTCGTAGTTGTTGCAGCGTCTGTTGTAGTTGTTGGCTGTGTTGTAGTAGTAGACTCTGTCGTTGTTACACTTTCTGTCGTAGTCGTTGCAGCGTCTGTTGTTGTTGTTGGCTGCGTTGTCGTTGTAGACTCTGATGAAGTGTCACTTTCTGTCGTAGTCGTTGCAGCGTCTGTTGTTGTTGTTGGCTGCGACGTAGTTGTGGACTCTGATGAAGTGTCACTTTCTGTTGTAGTTGCAGCACCGTCTGTGGTTGTTGTAGGCTGTGTTGTAGTAGTAGACTCTGTCGTTGTTACACTTTCTGTCATTGTCGTTGCAGCGTCTGTTGTTGTTGTTGGCTGCGTTGTCGTTGTGGACTCTGATGTAGTGTCACTTTCTGTCATAGTTGTTGCAGCGTCTGTTGTTGTTGTTGGCTGCGTTGTCGTAGTAGACTCTGTCGTTGTAACACTTTCCGTCGTAGTTGTAGCAGCGTCTGTTGTTGTTGTTGGCTGCGTTGTCGTAGTAGACTCTGTCGTTGTAACACTTTCCGTCGTAGTTGTAGCAGCGTCTGTTGTTGTTGTTGGCTGCGTTGTCGTAGTAGACTCTGTCGTTGTAACACTTTCCGTCGTAGTTGTAGCAGCGTCTGTTGTTGTTGTTGGCTGCGTT
This sequence comes from Macrosoma leucophasiata, assembly GCA_036365455.1. Taxonomy (NCBI): domain Eukaryota; kingdom Metazoa; phylum Arthropoda; class Insecta; order Lepidoptera; family Hedylidae; genus Macrosoma; species Macrosoma leucophasiata. The sequence continues at coordinate 8,958,198 of JAWQUS010000015.1, forward strand.
GTCGTTGTAGACTCTGATGAAGTGTCACTTTCTGTCGTAGTCGTTGCAGCGTCTGTTGTTGTTGTTGGCTGCGGTGTCGTTGTGGACTCTGATGAAGTGTCACTTTCTGTCGTAGTTGTTGCAGCGTCTGTGGTTGTTGTAGGCTGTGTTGTAGTAGTAGACTCTGTCGTTGTTACACTTTCTGTCGTTGTCGTTGCAGCGTCTGTTGTTGTTGTTGGCTGCGTTGTCGTTGTAGACTCTGATGAAGTGTCACTTTCTGTCGTAGTCGTTGCAGCGTCTGTTGTTGTTGTTGGCTGTGTTGTAGTAGTAGACTCTGTCGTTGTTACACTTTCTGTCGTAGTCGTTGCAGCGTCGGTTGTTGTTGTTGGCTGCGGTGTCGTTGTGGACTCTGATGAAGTGTCACTTTCTGTCGTAGTTGTTGCAGCGTCTGTGGTAGTTGTAGGCTGTGTTGTAGTAGTAGACTCTGTCGTTGTTACACTTTCTGTCGTTGTCGTTGCAGCGTCTGTTGTAGTTGTTGGCTGTGTTGTAGTAGTAGACTCTGTCGTTATTACACTTTCTGTCGTAGTCGTTGCAGCGTCTGTTGTTGTTGTTGGCTGCGTTGTCGTTGTAGACTCTGTCGTTGTAACACTTTCCGTCGTAGTTGTTGCAGCGTCTGTTGTTGTTGTTGGCTGCGTTGTCGTAGTAGTCTGTATTGTAGAATCACTTTCTGTTGTAGTCGTTGCAGCGTCTGTTGTTGTTGTTGGCTGCGTTGTCGTTGTAGACTCTGATGAAGTGTCACTTTCTGTTGTAGTCGTTGCAGCGTCTGTTGTTGTTGTTGGCTGCGTTGTCGTAGTAGACTCTGTCGTTGTAACACTTTCCGTCGTAGTTGTTGCAGTGTCTGTTGTTGTTGTTGGCTGTGTTGTCGTTGTGGACTCTGATGAAGTGTCACTTTCTGTCGTAGTTGTTGCAGCGTCTGTTGTAGTTGTTGGCTGTGTTGTAGTAGTAGACTCTGTCGTTGTTACACTTTCTGTCGTAGTCGTTGCAGCGTCTGTTGTTGTTGTTGGCTGCGTTGTCGTTGTAGACTCTGATGAAGTGTCACTTTCTGTCGTAGTTGTTGCAGCGTCTGTTGTTGTTTTTGGCTGCGACGTAGTTGTGGACTCTGATGAAGTGTCACTTTCTGTTGTAGTTGCAGCACCGTCTGTGGTTGTTGTAGGCTGTGTTGTAGTAGTAGACTCTGTCGTTGTTACACTTTCTGTCGTTGTCGTTGCAGCGTCTGTTGTTGTTGTTGGCTGCGTTGTCGTTGTAGACTCTGATGAAGTGTCACTTTCTGTTGTTGTTGTTGGTTGCGTTGTCGTAGTAGACTCTGTCGTTGTAACACTTTCCGTCGTAGTTGTTGCAGTGTCTGTTGTTGTTGTTGGCTGCGTTGTCGTTGTGGACTCTGATGTAGTATCACTTTCTGTCGTAGTTGTTGCAGCGTCTGTTGTTGTTGTTGGCTGCGTTGTCGTAGTAGACTCTGTCGTTGTAACACTTTCCGTCGTAGTTGTAGCAGCGTCTGTTGTTGTTGTTGGCTGCGTTGTCGTAGTAGAATCTGTCGTTGTAACACTTTCCGTCGTAGTTGTAGCAGCGTCTGTTGTTGTTGTTGGCTGCGTTGTCGTTGTGGACTCTGATGAAGTGTCACTTTCTGTCGTAGTTGTTGCAGCGTCTGTTGTAGTTGTTGGCTGTGTTGTAGTAGTAGACTCTGTCGTTGTTACACTTTCTGTCGTAGTCGTTGCAGCGTCTGTTGTTGTTGTTGGCTGCGTTGTCGTTGTAGACTCTGATGAAGTGTCACTTTCTGTCGTAGTCGTTGCAGCGTCTGTTGTTGTTGTTGGCTGCGACGTAGTTGTGGACTCTGATGAAGTGTCACTTTCTGTTGTAGTTGCAGCACCGTCTGTGGTTGTTGTAGGCTGTGTTGTAGTAGTAGACTCTGTCGTTGTTACACTTTCTGTCGTTGTCGTTGCAGCGTCTGTTGTTGTTGTTGGCTGCGTTGTCGTTGTGGACTCTGATGTAGTGTCACTTTCTGTCGTAGTTGTTGCAGCGTCTGTTGTTGTTGTTGGCTGCGTTGTCGTAGTAGACTCTGTCGTTGTAACACTTTCCGTCGTAGTTGTAGCAGCGTCTGTTGTTGTTGTTGGCTGCGTTGTCGTAGTAGACTCTGTCGTTGTAACACTTTCCGTCGTAGTTGTAGCAGCGTCTGTTGTTGTTGTTGGCTGCGTTGTCGTTGTAGACTCTGATGAAGTGTCACTTTCTGTCGTAGTCGTTGCAGCGTCTGTTGTTGTTGTTGGCTGTGTTGTAGTAGTAGACTCTGTCGTTGTTACACTTTCTGTCGTAGTCGTTGCAGCGTCGGTTGTTGTTGTTGGCTGCGGTGTCGTTGTGGACTCTGATGAAGTGTCACTTTCTGTCGTAGTTGTTGCAGCGTCTGTGGTAGTTGTAGGCTGTGTTGTAGTAGTAGACTCTGTCGTTGTTACACTTTCTGTCGTTGTCGTTGCAGCGTCTGTTGTTGTTGTTGGCTGCGTTGTCGTTGTAGACTCTGATGAAGTGTCACTTTCTGTCGTAGTCGTTGCAGGGTCTGTTGTTGTTGTTGGCTGCGTTGTCGTTGTAGACTCTGATGAAGTGTCACTTTCTGTCGTAGTCGTTGCAGCGTCTGTTGTTGTTGTTGGCTGCGACGTAGTTGTGGACTCTGATGAAGTGTCACTTTCTGTTGTAGTTGCAGCACCGTCTGTGGTTGTTGTAGGCTGTGTTGTAGTAGTAGACTCTGTCGTTGTTACACTTTCTGTCGTTGTCGTTGCAGCGTCTGTTGTTGTTGTTGGCTGCGGTGTCGTTGTGGACTCTGATGAAGTGTCACTTTCTGTCGTAGTTGTTGCAGCGTCTGTTGTAGTTGTTGGCTGCATTGTCGTAGTAGTCTGTATTGTAGAATCACTTTCTGTTGTAGTCGTTGCAGCGTCTGTTGTTGTTGTTGGCTGCGTTGTCGTTGTGGACTCTGATGAAGTGTCACTTTCTGTTGTAGTCGTTGCAGCGTCTGTTGTTGTTGTTGGCCGTGTCACTGTCGTCGAATCTGTCGTTGTGACACTTTCTGTCGTAGTTGTTGTAGGAGCCTCTGTTGTAGTTGTAGGAGCCTCTGTTGTCGTTGATTGTATCATTGTAGTAGATTCTGTCGTAGTGACACTTTCTGTTGAAATAGTGTCAATCTCTGTTGTAGTAGTGGCAGTCTCTGTAGTAGTAGTGGGAGCTTGTGTTGTAGTTGTTGGCTGTGTCGTTGCGGGAGATTCAGTTGTAGTTGGACTCGCAGTGTTGGTTGTTGCTTGCTGCGTTGTGGTAGTAGCAGGATCTGTTGTTGTTATAGGCTGTGCTGTAGGAGTAGATTCTGTAGTAGTAGCACTTTCCGTTGTAGTAGTAGCAGCTGCCTCTGTTGTAGTTGTAGCAGACTCTGTTGTAGTCGTTGTCTGTGTCGTTGTAGTGGATTCTGTTGTAGTGGTACTTTCTGTAGTGGTTGTTGCCCGCTCTGTTGTAATTGTAGAAGCCTCTGTTGATGTCATTGGCTGTGTCACTGTAGTAGATTCTGTCGTTTTGGCACTTTCTGTTGTAGTAGTAGCAGCCTCTGTTATAGTAGAAGCAGCCTCTGTTGTCGTTGGCGGCTGAGTAGATCCTGTTGTAAAGGCACTCTCTGTGGTGGTTGTTGCCTGTTCTGTTGTAGTTGTAGGAGCCTGTGTTGTTGTTGTTGTTGTTGTTGTCCCATTAGTACAGTCAACCAAGTGCGGCCAATTACACACCTGAAATTTTATGAAACCTTTTGTAAGAACAATTAATTTGGGGGCACGGTCATGTCTACGCCAAGTCCAGCATAAGGTCCAGTAATATTTTTTTTTAATATAAATAATGAGGTACGTACATTCAGAGAATTCTGTTAATCAAAATTTTATCAAATATAGCTTTTATTGCCATATCATTACGTTGCGTTCGCGTACTCGTACATTCGATCGCGTGTCATCGACAACGCATTATAGTACGTGTAAAATGATGAAGGTGGTGAAATATTATCTTACGTAACTTCACGCCTGTAATCCCCGAAGGGGTAGGCAGAGGTAAATGCATGCATTCAAGCATACATGCAAACACCCACGATTCGCCGGTTACGTTTTGGCCCATGTAACAGGTGGCGAGCCTGTTGCCATCTCCGGGCACATTACCAAACTTCGAGGTACTGGGAAATTTTATTATTAATTAATTTGGCTTTAATAAAAAAAATACTTGCAACCATTTTTTGAAAGGCATCCTTGTGGATAATTCTCTAGATTATAAATATGCGTAAAAATTAGGTTAGCAGCATATCTGGATGAACGAAATGATTCTGCAGTGGGATCCTAACCATTTATACTAATCCTAACCATTTAATGTACGGCCCTGTAATTTCCGACACAGAGGCATAACACCTAATGCCTCAGGAGTGGCAGCGCAATTGTGTGGGTGTCTATAGGCTGCAGTCATCACTTAACATCAATGTGAACTGCATGATTGTTTGCCGCTTCCAATACATAAAAAAAAACAAATTTAGGGAGTTGAAAAACGTATAAATAAAATACCTGTATAGTGAAATCGAAGAGAGTTCCCGGTGGACATTGCATCAAAACCTTTTCGCCATGTACACATTGATAAAACTTGGCACAGTCTGTTTCATGAGGTAACAATAGATGCACATCATATGGTGGACATTCTGTTGGCATAGGAGTCGTCTCCGTTGTTGTCGATGAAGATATTGTTGTCGGTGGTTCAGTTGTTGTTGGCGGTTCAGTTGTTGTTGGCGGTTCAGTTGTTGTTGGCGGTTCAGTTGTTGTTGGCGGTTCAGTTGTTGTTGGTGGTTCAGTTGTTGTTGGCGGTTCAGTTGTTGTTGGCGGTTCAGTTGTTGTTGGCGGTTCAGTTGTTGTTGGTGGTTCAGTTGTTGTTGGTGGTTCAGTTGTTGTTAATGGTTCAGTTGTTGTTGGTGGTTCAGTTGTTGTTGGTGGTTCAGTTGTTGTTGGTGGTTCAGTTGTTGTTGGTGGTTCAGTTGTTGTTGGTGGTTCAGTTGTTGTCGTGCTTGTTGGTTGTGTTGTAGCACTTGTTGATAGAGTTGTTCCTGGCACACAATCTACCAAATGGGGCCAATTACAAATCTAAAAGTAAAAGGATTCATTAGTAAGTCTGAATTATATGGTATACAGATTTTTTTATTTATATCTATTAGATATAAATAAAAATCAATTGCTGTTCGTTAGTCTCGCTAAAACTCGAGAATGGGTACACCGAATTGGCTAATTTTGGTTTTCGATGATTTTTTGAAGTCCAGGGAAGGTTTAAGAGGTAATAAAATATGAAAAATTTGATGAGAAACAGTACAAACCACAATTTCATTTTTCTATACAAATAGTCCGTATATATCCTATCAAACCTTTGACACATTATTTCATTCTGAGGCAATACGAAGTTTGCCGGGTCAGCTAGTACTCGTATTTTATAAAAATAAGCGGCAATATTTTTTATCACGTCAAACCATAATTATTATCGAGTATACTAAACTAAAACTTTTTTTTAATTTAATGAAAGTGGCAAACAAGTATGCAGTTCACATTGATGTGAAGTGATGACTGCAGCCTATAGACGCTCACACAAAGCCAAAGGACAATTTTTTTTTTATGTTATAAAAGTGGCAAACAAGCATGCAGTTCACATTGATGTTAAGTGATGACGGCAGCCTATAGACACCCACACAATGACCACAGGTCAAAATGCAGATGCACTCCTGAGGCCTAAGGTGTTATGGCCTCTGTGCCTGAAATTACAGGGCCGATGTGATGAGATGTGTTACCACTCCTGAGGCCTAAGGTGTTATGTTTAGTGTTGTTGCAATAGTCATAGTCTATCGATAGTATTGTGAACTATCGTGACCTCGAAAAAATAGTCGATAGCGCGATAGTACTATCGAAAATATCGCCATGCTGCAATACTATCGATACTATCGATACTATTGATCTTTGGCAATAGTATTGCTTATTTTTAACTATCGATAGTATCGATAGTATTGCAGCATGGCGATATTATCGATAGTACTATCACGCTATCGACTATTTTTCGAGGTCATAACCAGTGTTGCTAAACTATCGATAGCGCAACTATCGATAGTTTAGCAACACTGGTTATGTTATCGTTAGAGTCAAGTGTCCCCCCCCTCTACCAACTGAAAGGTTATTGTTAGAAAATCTTTACGGCAGTAGTAGCTACATAATCGAAATTGAAAGGAAAATTATCACACTTAAGTTGGCTTCACAAGTTTATGAGTATTATTCATAGTATTTTACTACAAAATTTTGAACAACTTCATAGAAAATATTTTTATTATTCCATTATTAAGACCTAAAAAACACTGCGCGTAACCCGACATGCACTTGGCCGGTTTTTGTATTTCAAACATATATTTTTAGAAGAAAACCAAAGTAAAATTACCTGCAAATTAAAATCAAATAGAGTCCCAGGTGCACAAGACATCAGTATCTTCTCTCCATTACTGCAATGATAATATTTATCACATTCCGTCTCGTGAGGTAATAATAGATGAATGGACCAGTCGCTGGGACATTCCGTTGGTATTCCTCCCCCTTCTGTTGTTGTTGTGGTTGTAACTGGGGAGGCTGTTGTTGTTGTGGTTGTTGTTTGAGTTATGCCTGGCACACAATCTACCAAATGGGGCCAATTACAACCCTAAAAAGAAATAAATTAATGAGTCTCAGAATACAAAAAAAATGTATCCCTATGTTACAATTTGATGAATATGCCTTTAACAAATTTGTCAAATTGTTTATATCACACAAATGTGTTTAGAAATCAAAAAAACCGACCAAATGCCAGTCGAAAAAAACACTTTTATTTTACACCCACCACTCATATTTTTTTTTTTTTCATTTTTAGTACCTATTTGATGTTATAGCGGCAACAGAAATACATAATTTGTGAAAATTTCAGTTTTTAAGCTATCACGGCTTGTGAGATAAAGCCTGATGACAGACAGACGGACGGACAGACAGACAGCTGAGGCTTAGTAATAGGGTCCCGTTTTTACCTTTTAGGGACGGAACCCTTAAAATGGAAAGAAAAGTTTGACTTGACTGCAGGCCGCAAATTCGATCAGTGGCCAAAATCTTTCTTTTTCTTAGAGCTTGTCTTACAAATATCAACAATAATAATGGCAATCCTTGATACGTCCCACTGCTGGGCACGAGTCTATCCCCTTCTTGGGGGGAGGCCTGGAGCTTACTCCACCACGCTGCTGCAATGCGAGTTGGTGGAGATAATGGTTAGTGGCCAACCCGTTGTCGGATGTTTTCAAACCACCCCATAAGGCCTCCGACAAGGTTTAACGACTGCTATCTATCGATAGCAACCGGGACCGACGGCTTAATGTTCCCTACGAAGCAACGCGCATTTTAATTGATTTATTTGCCCCTGGATCGCTTAACCGAGTAGATCGCTTCCGATCTACACCAGCCGCGGGGCCATGCGCGCTTCATATAGCTTACAACACGACATGATGAATAGAAAATAAGCAATTACCTGTAGATTAAAGTCAAATAGAGTCCCAGGTGCACAAGACATCAGTATCTTCTCTCCATTACTGCAATGATAATATTTATCACATTCCGTCTCGTGAGGTAATAAGAGATGAGTGGACCAGTCGCTGGGACATTCCGTTGGTATTCCTCCCCCTTCTGTTGTTGTTGTGGTTGTAACTGGGGCGGCTGTTGGTGTTGTGGTTGTAACTGGGACGGCCGTTGGTGTTGTGGTTGTAACTGGGACGGCCGTTGGTGTTGTGGTTGTAACTGGGACGGCCGTTGGTGTTGTGGTTGTTGTTTGAGTTATGCTTGGCACACAATCTACCAAATGGGGCCAATTACAAATCTAAAAAGAAATAATTGAAGAGTCTTAGAAAACAAAATAAATGTTACAGTTTGACGAATATGCCTTTTACATAATATATATTTAATATTTCATCCTTCAAATTGTTTATATTTCGCAATCATAGAGCAACACCGGAGGGGAGTATTCATATGCAGGGGATTCCCCTATGTCAAAGTACAAGCCCAAATGGGCCTATACCTGTCGCCTAGATGTTTAAATGTGTGCGTGAAATTGTTTCTGTATTTTGTTAAAGTCAAGGTGTGAGTTTCGTAGTTAGACGATTTTCGTAGTGTGCGTGTGTGTCGCACGCATTTCCCCCCGCAAAAAATGACAGACTGTTTTGCATCGGTAATACACGCTATGGCTACTCCCCTGCGGTCCTCCGCGGCCGGTTGCCCGTGTTGCTCTATGTTCGCAATTACACATTTTTTGTGTTATAAAAGCAGAAAAAGGCATGCAGTTCACATTTATATTAAGTGATTGACTGATGATGACTGATGATGACTGCAGCTTATAGACACCCACACAAAAATCAGAGGCTAAAATGCAAATGCGTCGCCACTCCTGAGACTTTAGTTGTTATGTCTCTGTGATAGTAAAAATTATTCTGGGTCCATACATTAACATCTAACCGGCACACGATAGTATCGAACACTATCATTTGGCGGCGGATAGGTTAGATAATGAGGTGGTGCCATTTAAAAAAATTTTTTTTTAATGTAATGGAAGTGGCAAATAAGCATGCAGTTCACATTGATGTTAAGTGATGACTGCAGCCAATAGACACCCACATAAAGGCCAATTTCAAAATGCAGATGCGTTACCATTCCTGAGGCCTAAGGTGTTATGCCTCTGTGCCGGAAATTACAGGGCCGTACATTACCACCTGACCGGAACACGATAGTGCTGAACACTACCATTTAGCGGCAAGTATATTAGGTAATGCGGTGGTGCCTACGCCCGCGAGCTCCGTCACTGGAGCTCTACCACCTAAAACCTACCCTAACCTACACTTGGAACTGTACCAGCAGTAAAACATGCGAGTGAGCTTATAAATTAGAGAAAAAATTGAAAGAAAAGAGTTCGAGCGAGGGTCGAAGCGACTGAAGATCGCAGATTCGATCACTGGCTAAAATACATTTTTTCTTACAGCTTGTAAAAGCGGCTCTACGCGCACTATTTATTTTCCCTATCTCCTTCCTAATTTCTTTCATAGCTCGTCATCTACTATTTATTGCATTTACCTTGTTAACTGTCCTCGTATATTTTATTTTTAAAGAAAAATGGAAAGAAAAATTTGACTACAGAGACTCGAACTCGCGACCTACTGGGTATCTAGTCCAGCCGCTCTTCCAATTGAGCTACTGAAGTCCTGCCCGATTTGTCAAATCTTTCCTTCACATCTATTGCATTGCTTTATGGTAGCAGCAGCTCCATCTATTACCAACTATGCTAGTTAGGCAACCGATATAATAGACTTTTCAGTTTATTGAATATCGTAAAGAAGTCGCTTTTACCCTTAATAATTGTTTTTATATTATTTCGCATTAACACATGCTTGTGAAATATATTTTATTTTTAAAGAAAAATGGAAAGAAAAAGTATCCTCGTATATTATGTATCTATATAGGTTTTTTTTTATATATTTAATGGCATGGCTTGTTATGCACATTGCCAGTGTCAAGTAAAACGATATTTCGTATTCGTAATAAGCAAGCAACGTAAAAGTCAGAGTCAGTCAGTCAATTTCTCAGTCCGTCAGTCGGAGTCACAGTACCAGATTCGAGTAAAGCGATGGCTACTTTACCAGAAAATGTATAATGAAGTTTTGGAGGCAAGCCGAAAGAACGTGTTTTCGCACTGTTATTCTATTTCACTATACACGAGCACTGTAATAAGCCTATATCAAACAAAATGCCACCAACTTTATTTAATATAACTCAAAAATACACCAAGAAAATGAAATAAAATAAGAGCACCACACGCTTTAGATGGTGTTCAATAAAGAGTTACTTACTTACTTGTCTTACAAATATCAACAATAATAATGGCAACCCATTATACGTCCCACTGCTGGGCACGAGTCTCTCCCCTTTTTTTTTTTTTTTTTTTTGGGGGGTAGACCTGGAGCTTACTCCACCACGCTGCTCCAATGCGGATTGGTGGAGGTGGGTGGGTTAGTGGCCAACCCACTGTCGGATGTTTTCAAACCGCCCATAAGGCCTCCGACAAGGTTTAACGACTGCTATCCATCGATAGCAACCGGGACCGACGGCTTAACGTGCCCTCCGAAGCACGGAAACGCGCATTTAATTTGCCACTAGCGGTCACCCATCACACTACCCGACCGCGCCCGTAGTGCTTAACCGAGGAGATCGCTTACGATCTACACCAGCCGCTGGGCCATGCGCGCATATCAACAATACGACATGTTAATTAGAAAGGCAAATACCTGTAAATTAAAGTCAAATAGAGTTCCAGGTGCACAAGACATCAATATCTTTTCTCCATTGCTACAATGATAATATTTATCACATTCCGTCTCATGCGGTAATAAGAGATGAATAGACCAGTCACTGGGACATTCCGTTGGTATTTCCCCTTCTGTTGTTGGTGCTGTTGTGGTTGTTAGAGATTGTGCTCCAGATACACAGTCTACTAAGTGTGGCCAATTGCAACCCTGAAAGTGAGAATATTTTTAAATACTCCACCTGTTGGAGCCACAAAGTTAATATTGATGATATAAAATTTTTTGCATTTTATTTATACATATGTAAAGAAATACTATTTCTTTCTTCGCACTCTGTGTGTTTATTTACCATGAAGTTTGGTTATAGTTTTTAACTTTTTAATTGTCTGATTTTAAAGAAGAAACGAATTCAGAATGTCAGATGACAGATTTAAATACGAGTTGATTGACAATTGGCTAATCAATGAAAATTTTAATATTGTATTATTTTATGTTTTAAAAGTGAAAGAATAAACTTTCATTGTCGTTTCTTCTTTTCAGGTTTGAGTTCATATTGTTTTATATTACCTAAATAAAATAGTCTCTGTATAAAAAAAACTAACAATAAAACTTCTTTTCAGCAACACAAGGTTTATTTCTTTCATGTAGTAAAACAGTCTTATACATATACCAAAAGTGGTAAACCAACATGCAATTTACATGGATTTTAAGTGATTACTGCAGCTTATAGACATCTACATAAAAACCAGAGGTCAAAATGCAGATGCGTTGCCACCATTGAGCCCTCAGTTGTTATGTTTCTGTTAAAGGTAGTATTACGACGCCATTACCATCTAACTTTTTTTATGTCGAAGGATTGACAGACAAGCAAACGGGCCACCTGATGGAAAGTGGTCACCGTCGCCTATGAACATTTGCAACACCCGGGGAATTGCCAACGCGCTGCCAGCCCTGAAGGACTCCTTTGACGCCAGTTTTGAAGAACCCCATATTGTAGCACCTGGGAACACCTCAGAGGGAAGTTATTTCCACAATTTGCACGTTCTGGGCAGGAATGAACGCGCGAACCGTTGAGCATTTCCGAGTATCCAATCTGTGCGGGTGGAACTTTTCTCTTCGGCGGGTTGTGCGATGTAGGAATGAAGACGATCGCATCAGATCGAACAGATAATTGGAACACGATAGTGCCGAACACTACTATTTAGCGGCAGATAGGTTAGGTAATGCGGTGGCGCCTATGCCCCTGAGCTCCTACACTCGGAACTCTACCAACAGTAAAACTGATAAGTGGTTGTCTGACTACACTACTGAAAAAAAACATCTCCAGTAGTAGACAGGGTTCATCACGTTCCGACTCTCTCAATTCTATAAATAATATGAAATTTAAATTTACCTGTATAGAGAAATCAAAATGTGTACCCGGCGCGCATTGCATCGGTATCTTCTGTCCATTGCTGCATTGGTAGAACCTATCACAGTCTGTCTCATGAGGCAATAGGAGATGCTGAGAGAAATCCGATGTGCACTCCGAGGGTATTGAAAGTGCATTTGAGCAGTTCACAACTTCTTTTACGGCGCATACCTGGAAAACAGGAAATGGTAATCCTTACGCCTGCAGTTATTTTTTGTTTTATGTCTTGGGAGAGGGCGCTGTCGTGCTACCGTTGACATCAGCTCCGCGATTTTACTCAATTTAAAATTATAAATATCGATAATAAAGTGACAAAGTACATAAAATCATAATCTTAGAGACCGAATACGTGAAACTAATGTTGAAAAAGCTATGAATATTTAGTGAAAAGTGCTTAAAACTTGTGAGAGATTGATGCGTGAAGTAACGGTTTCTTACTAGTACAAAACTGGAAAAAAAAATAATAGAAAAACAGTGAACCAAGAGAAGTGACTAAGTTATAGTGAAAAAATAAAGAAACGGACCATTTACATTACCTAATTGCAGTGACAAAACTTCATAACCATAATATAAAATTGAAAAGAAATTACAAGTCATTGTGTATGAGAATGAGACTCAATTTACTCTGTGCAGTGAACCTCTAGGAGTTACTTTTAAATTGATTGTGTCATGCTATGGAGTTCCCTATCGACATCATAAGCTTAAAGAGAATTCCTACTCGTAACATCCTACTCTCAGTTTTAAACAAATGTATCCCTTTAAGAAAAATAAAATTAAATACAAGTACAAAGAAATATTGGTTAACATTAGGAATAAAAAAATCTTGTTATCATAAAAGAATGCTAAAAATATTGAGTCAAAAATCCAATAACAAAACTTTAAAGAAACATTATAAAACCTACTCGAAAATATTAAAATCTACCATATTATGTGCTAAAAAACTTAATTATAAAACTAGAATAAATACGTCAAAAAATAAAATTAAGACTGCATGGAAAATAATAAATGAGCGTACAAACAAAAAGAGAGAATTAAATCAAAATAACATAGAATTGATATTAAATAACTCACCAATTATCAAACCTGACGTAGTAGCCAACACCTTCAATAACCATTTTATATCCATTGGAAGCAAATCCACATCTACTGCGATGAACAAAATCTACACTAATACCTCTTACATAGAAAACACAATGTACTTGTCCCCAGTAGACTACCAAGAAATTAACAAACTAATAAAAAACTTAAAAAATAAAACCAGTCACGGTATAGATGGGATCCCCCCAAGCTTAATCCGCCAATGCTCTGAGGAACTTACCTTACCATTATGCTTGCTAATTAATAAATCATTCGAAGAAGGCGCATTCCCAGAAATATTAAAAACTACTTTAATAAAGCCCATATATAAAAAGGGAGGAAAAACTAACCCGTACAACTATAGACCCATAGCGCTCCTACCCACTATCTCAAAACTGTTTGAAGCGGCTATGTGTAAGCGTATATATAATTATTGTGAAAAATATAATATATTCGATGAAAACCAGAACGGTTTCCGCAAAAAAAGGTCTACAATACTCGCAGTATATAAATACATACAGGAAGCATTAAATACAATTAACAATAAAAAATATGGCGTCGGAATTCTGTTAGATATGACAAAAGCATATGAAAAAGTACAACATGATATATTATTAAATAAACTACATGACATAGGAATACGTGGAAATAGTTATAATTGGCTCAAATCATATTTAAATAATAGGCAACAGATAGTTGAAATCGAATTTTACAATAATAAAAATCATGAAATAACTAAAGTTCAATCAGATAACCAAATAGTGAATGCTTCAATACCACAAGGCAGTGTAATAGGGTGTTTGCTTTTCCTCATTTACATCAATGATTTACCTAAAGTTATTCAAGATACATGCGTTTTATTTGCAGATGACGTATCAATATTAACCTCATGTGAAAATAACATAAATATAAAACAAAAATTGGATTCAATATTAGACAACATTACTTCCTGGATGAACAACCACAGCCTTGAAATTAACTACACTAAAACCAAAATTATCACTTTTCACCCTCGCCAAAAAGCACCTTTATCAATAAAATATAACTACAATTCATTTAATTTAGAAATAGTAAATTCATTCACCTTGCTTGGCTTAGTAATAGATACACATATAAATTGGAAACAACACATACAACATATTAGAAATAAAATTTCGAAATTTATTTATGCCCTATGGGAAATAAAAAGAACAACAGATCTTAAATCATCACTAGCAACTTACTACGCATATGCCTACTCATGGTTTACTTACGGGATAATTATGTGGGGAAATAGTACGGACATGCCTACACTCTTTACATTGCAGAAAAAATTAATCCGAATATTAGCTAACATAAAACAAGAAACCAGTTGTGTACCCCATTTTAAAGAGCTAAAAATGCTAACATTACCTTCCATATATATTCTAGAAACATGTAAATTTGTTAAAACCTATCCAGCCTTTTACACAAGACGCGCAGACATCCCTACAAATCACCTACTACGTCACCAAAATAGACTAATGCTCCCTACCTCCCGTCTAGCCAGCCATTCGTCAAGTCCTTTTGTTATGAGCATAAAAATATATAATAAATTACCAACACCATTAAAAAACGAAACAAACTACAATACATTCATTAAAAATATCAAACAATTACTCATCGATAAATGTTACTATAATATTCAGGATTATTTGAGCGACACCTTCAAATGATATTGTTTAATCTAAATAAATGATAATATTTAACTTTCCCCTTATTACATAAGCTTCCCCTCTTATGTTGCTATACCCTAACAGGGTGTCATTGTGCAATACCACCTATGTACCCATATGACATAACGCAATAAATAATTTGAATTTGAATTTGAATTTGAAGTGGCAAACAAGCATGCAATTCACATTGATGTTAGGTGATGACTGCAGCCTATAGACACCCACACAAAGGGGAAATCAGGCATTCTACTGATATACTTTTTACATTAGCGTATTATATTATTAACTGCCTCGGTAGCCTAGTGGTAGCAGGCCACTACTACTACGCTGAGGTCCTGGGTTCGATTCCCGGGTAGGGGGTTATCAGAGATAATGGTGAAAAAGCCTTTATCTCTGGTTCTATTGGGATTTTTCCATTTTCTGGAAATTTCCCAGTACCTCAAAGTTTGGTAATGTGCCCGGAGATGTCAACCGGCTCGCCACCTGTTACATGGGCCAAAACGTAACCGGCGGATCGTGGGTGTTTGCATGTATGCTTGAATGCATGCATTTACCTCTGCCTACCCCTTCGGGGATTACAGGCGTGAAGTTACGTATTATATTATTGACTTTACATATATTTTTTATCTTATTTGACATGCATTTCAATTGTTACTTAAATTTATTTCGTTTGTTTTTGAAGTGTCATAAGAGGTGCCTATCACCCTAAATGAATAAATGAGTTTCTGATTCTGATTCTGAAAGACCAAGGTCAAAATGCATATGCGTAACCACTCCTGAAGCCTAAGGTGTTATGCCTCTGTGCCGGATATTACAGGGCCGTACATTACCACCTGACTGGAACACGATAGTGCTGAACACTACCATTTAGCAGCAAGTATATTAATAACATTTACATTATGTCATCACCCCACCCGAAAGGTGACTGGTGGGGGCCCACCATAGAGCAACAGGGGCCACCGGCTGCAGCGGACCGGAGGGGAGTAGCCATATGCAGGCTTTCCCCTCTGTCAAAAGCCCAAATGATCCTACGCCTGTCGCCATATCTCGCCACTACTCGCCAGAGTGGGTGTGGTGTAGGTACTTGGTTTTAATGTCTCTTTCTGACCCACGTGCTTGAGAGAATGCGTCGTATTTGTCTCATTTTCGTTTCTAATATGTTTTAATTTTCATTCGATCGCTCATTCATTAGGCTGTATCTAACAGAGATCCATATGTACTCGTGTCGTATCTTGATTAATTACAATTATTAAAAGGTTAAAAGGTAATAAAATAAACAGTATAATCAATGTTTTTTTTTCTCCCGGATTTAGACAGCTAAGAGATGGCCCGTGTTGCTCTGCTCTATGGGGCCGGCCGCCTAACTATTGCATTTGTTTATGACGATATTATCTTGTCAGATTCGTACCAATTATTAAAACATTCTCCACTTAATGGGTTTTTACTGGTGGAAGAGCTCGAGTGACGGAGCTCGCGGGCGTAGGCATCACCGCATTACCTAATATACTTAAGAATAAGAATGAGAATAATTTAAAAATAGGATCCCACTGCAGAATCATTTTGTTTATCCAGATATGCTGGAAACCTAATTTTTACGTATATTTATAATCTAGAGCAGTGATTCCCAAAGTGGTCTATATCGACCCCTGGGGGTCTATGATAAACAAAAAGAGGTCGGCGTCAGCGAAAAAAAAATTTGGGGGTCCATGAAATGAAAATGAGGGTCGACGATAATGGATCTCAACACATACACTGATAGTACCAATTTACTTACATCATACCAGTGATTGCCAAAGTGGCCCATGGAGGACTCGATGGGGGTCTACGTAGGCGTGAATAAAAATGGAAATATGGGAATGTGATATAAATGTAGCAAGGCCGGGGGTCCACAGAAACCAGAAAAAATTGTAAAGGGTCTACAAGAAAAAATAGTTTGGGAACCTCTGATCTAGAGAATACATATCCACTAGGTTGCCTATCAAAAAGAGATGTTGTAAAAATATATGGCCCTCCGGCCATGTATTGTACACAATATCATTAAACAGGCAAACTCAATATAATAACGTTTTTTACTGCATATTTTCACTTATTTAGCTTTGTTTGCAGCTACAAAACATTATTTGCAGTTAGAATTGCAACTCAAAACCAACATGGCGAATATGGCGGGCGATGTCATTTTGACATTTTCATTTTTAAATTGTCTTTTGATAATATAGTACTTGGCGATAAAACGCTATATTTTTTAAATACTATCGAAATCGATTTCATCTGTTAATACTAAGAGTTTAATACTAATCTATTTACAATTTAAAGAAATTCATCGGAACTTCTTTAAATTGATCGATTGGATAGATCGTTTTTTGATAATATGTAATGCACTAGTAAGATACAGATAGCATTAGTTTGTTTTATCTACATAGGTACTATCCCAAGTGTCGGCTGTATCGCCGCCATGTTGAACATAGTTGAAAATGATAAAATCGTTTGAATTAAATGTGGTTTTATCTCTAAAATATATTCTTGAATAAATTAATCATATTTTTTTCGGATTCTTCTTTAATTTACCCAGTTTTTGAGAACGTGTACGCACCAGAGCCGAGCTCACAACATCTCCTTTGGCCGCAAGTATTATCGTGCCCAACAGTGGGACGAATAATGGGTTGCCATTATTATTATAATATACATTCGGGTATTAATACTATCAAAGTAAGGTATTTAAACAGATGTAACTAGGATACCGTCCAAGACTGCGGTATTCGAAAATTCCTTTCGTATCGGAATTTTAGAATTTCCGATTTGACCATCAGCTATTTCAATTATTTATTGTTAAACCAATATCTATGCTGAATATTGAATATTTTGGATATTTAAAACAGGTTGTGTTTTACTAGTTAGAATTATATCCTTTATTTTGAAGTTGTATTTCTTTTGAAGCGATTGGAAGAAATTATAAGATTGAATTTTTACGGTGCGCGCACACATCTATACTAATACTATAAAGCTGACGAGATTGTTTGTTTGTTTGAACGCACTAATCTCAGGAACTACGGGTCCGATTTGAAAAAATATTTCAGTGTTAGATAGCCCATTTATCAAGGAAGGCTATAGGCTAAATATCATCACGATACGACTAATAGGAACGGAGCAGCGCGGGCGAAGTCGGGGCGGGCCGCTAGTAAATAGATAAAAGCGATAGTCTGAAGTTAGTTGCTAAACAAATAAAAGCAACAGTATGGAGTTAGTTGCGAAACATTTTTTGTCATTTTATTTCTGGTACCATTGGATTGTTACGCTAAAGTAGCATGATTTGTTACGTGCGTACATACGGTTTTTTTATGTAACAAAGGTGGTAAACAAGCATGCAGTTCACATTGATGTTAAGTGATGACTGCAGCTTAAAGACACCTACACAAAGACCAGAAGTCAAAATGCAGATGCGTTACCACTCCTGAGGCCCAAAGTGTTATGCCTCTGTGCCGAAAATTACAGGGCCGTACATTACCACCTGATTGGAATACGATAGTGCTGAACACTACCATTTAGCGGCAAGTATATTAGGTAATGCGGTGGTGCCTGCGCCCGCGAGCTCCGTCACTGGAGCTCTACCACCAGTAAATGCTCAGGCCTTTTGTGACGATACGTCTACGTTTTGACCTCCGGTTGTTGTACTGTACTGTGTATTATGAATGTGGCAAACAAGCATGCAGTTCACATTGATGTTAAATGATGACTGCAGCTTATTGACTGCACTAAAGCCAGAGTTCAAAATTCACATGTATTACCACCTTCATGCAGAACATATTTTGAAAAGACCCTACTGAGTTTTGTTTTGGCAGGTTTTTTCTCAGTAATGTGGGCTTTGGAACTCTGCCAGTGAATGACAAAGAATGTCCCATATTTTTTTGTTTAGTCATATCTTGCCGTTTGTAAAAGAGAGTATGGAACATTCTGTTGATACCTATTTTTATTATTAAGTATTTTTGGACTATTATTTATTTTATTTTGTTTACTTTGACATATTAATCAACGTATCAGTTGTTTTTCCTTTTAATTTTATATATGTTATTTGACCTATCACAAGCAAATTCTGTTATTTTTAAGTGTTTAAGTGAATTTTTGAGTTTGAGTTTGAGTTCGATCCTTGAAACCTTAGTTGTTATGTCTCTGTGATGGTTTATTTTATCACTTACCATTCATTTTAATTTTTGTCATTATTCTAAAGAAACCTATTTTTTACTGGTGATAGAGATCCATAGTAAGAGTTTGAGGGCGTAGTCACCTCAACGTAAGGGTGGTGTCCACACTTGGCGAATGTGCAGCTCCCGAGCGGCTCACCAGTTGCTCGCGAGCTGCACGTGTACTTTTTAGGTTCAAGCGCCACTCCTGTCGCCCGCGCGCATCTCGCGCAGTCTAGCGAGCAATCTATCTATGCGAGCGGCGCGCTAGTGACTCGCGCGCTATCATATTCTATTTTGTTTTAAAAATAGGATTTTGTCAACGCCGTTGAAAATTATTTTTTTATTTCATTTTATCAATAATACTAGCGCTCCGCCCCGGCTTCGCGTTCTTCGGTTGCAATGTTACCTACTCTCTCCTATTTATCTTAGTGTGATGTTATATAGCCTAAAGCCTTCCTGGATAAATGGACTATCTAACACTGAAATAATTTTTCAATACGGACCCGTAGTTCTTGAGATTAGCGCGTTCAAGCAAACAAACAAACAAACTCTTCAGGTTTATAATATTGGTTTAGATATGCAGATTGATGCATCATTAGCTATTATCTGTACTATACAGATAATATCTAATGATGCATCAATTATATTAATACGAGCAGATAATATCTAATGATGCATCAATTATATTAATACGAGTAGCATTAGTGTGGTCCGATATCTTCAAAAGTAAATGTACTACTGAGCCAGTGAACGGAATTGTAAGCGGCAGCATTGAGTGCGTGCAATCGCGCGCCGCGCGCCTTCACTATACAAGCCGCATAAGTTGCGCTAAAAAGACGTACCAAACTATTGCAGTAACTGCAAACGTGCAGCGCATACGCAGCTCGCGAGCCGGTCGGGAACTGCACATTCGCGGCGCATTCATTAGATGTGGACGTACCCTTATGTTGTAGGGACTACACCCTTGAACTATGAGTATGGCAACACCGCGGACACTCGGCTAAAATTGTCATCATCAGGATGTGTTTTTAGACGCATATACATGGTTGCCCGCTCGCAACCTCAGTGCACGAGGCTCCCGGCATGGTATACAAGGGGAGGTGCGGGCTGCAAGAGGGGAAATTAGGCGAGACGTCGAAGTGTCCATTCTTTACGTAGTATTAATATTTCATTCATATCCATCTGCCGCCAAATAAAAGTATTTTTTTTGTGTAATGGAAGTGGCTAACAAGCATGCAGTTCACATTGATGTTAAGTCATGACTGAAGCCTATAGACACCCACACAAAGACCAAGGTCAAAATGCAGATGCGTTACCACTCCTGTGGCCTAAGGTGTTATGCCTCTGTGCCGGCAATTACAGAGCCGCACATTATCACCTGACCGGAACATGATAGTGCTCAATCTACCATTTAGCGGCAAGTATAGGTGATGTGGTGGTGCCTACGCCAGAGAGCTCTACCACCAGTAAAGTATACAGTGCTCATCAAGAAACTCATCGAGCTTACAAAAGAGACCATCGGCAGAGAATATGTAATAATACTACGTATAGAATGGACATTTCGACGTCCTACCCGATATCCCCGCGTCACCCAACCTCCTCCCCTCTTATGGGCGACGGTTGGTATTTTCTACGTGCTACGCACACAGGTGCACGTGTCACGTCACTGATTGATGGCTGTGTAATAGAGACCAAATTAAGCGTTTGTGTGGAATTTTGGCGGAGTGTCCGCGGTGTGCCATCGGTTAGTTTCGGCTTCGCAGAGCATTATCTCTGCTTATGTTTTCAATACAGACGATCCATCAAAAATGGGCTTTACTTGAGAAAAATAAACTAAGTGGTGGCATCAGTAGGCCGTTCTTAAAAATATGTTCAGATCATGTTTTAGTAGATAAAACACGATCTGAAGATATTTGAATACTGTAATTTATCAGTGAAATTGATTTCTGAATCTGTTTTCCTTTTTTTCATCCCATCAAATACATTTTTTGAAAAAATGCAAATAATGTATTGTTTTGTCTTATAATAATTAGTTGAA
The DNA here is from genome assembly GCA_036365455.1 of Macrosoma leucophasiata. NCBI lineage: Eukaryota > Metazoa > Arthropoda > Insecta > Lepidoptera > Hedylidae > Macrosoma > Macrosoma leucophasiata. The sequence goes on from JAWQUS010000015.1 coordinate 8,979,001, forward strand.
TATTTTGATGTGTGTACCAGTTTTAATACGAGTAGCATTAGTGTGGTCCGATATCTTCAAAAGTAAATGTACTACTGAGCCAGTGAACGGAATTGTAAGCGGCAGCATTGAGTGCGTGCAATCGCGCGCCGCGCGCCTTCACTATACAAGCCGCATAAGTTGCGCTAAAAAGACGTACCAAACTATTGCAGTAACTGCAAACGTGCAGCGCATACGCAGCTCGCGAGCCGGTCGGGAACTGCACATTCGCGGCGCATTCATTAGATGTGGACGTACCCTTATGTTGTAGGGACTACACCCTTGAACTATGAGTATGGCAACACCGCGGACACTCGGCTAAAATTGTCATCATCAGGATGTGTTTTTAGACGCATATACATGGTTGCCCGCTCGCAACCTCAGTGCACGAGGCTCCCGGCATGGTATACAAGGGGAGGTGCGGGCTGCAAGAGGGGAAATTAGGCGAGACGTCGAAGTGTCCATTCTTTACGTAGTATTAATATTTCATTCATATCCATCTGCCGCCAAATAAAAGTATTTTTTTTGTGTAATGGAAGTGGCTAACAAGCATGCAGTTCACATTGATGTTAAGTCATGACTGAAGCCTATAGACACCCACACAAAGACCAAGGTCAAAATGCAGATGCGTTACCACTCCTGTGGCCTAAGGTGTTATGCCTCTGTGCCGGCAATTACAGAGCCGCACATTATCACCTGACCGGAACATGATAGTGCTCAATCTACCATTTAGCGGCAAGTATAGGTGATGTGGTGGTGCCTACGCCAGAGAGCTCTACCACCAGTAAAGTATACAGTGCTCATCAAGAAACTCATCGAGCTTACAAAAGAGACCATCGGCAGAGAATATGTAATAATACTACGTATAGAATGGACATTTCGACGTCCTACCCGATATCCCCGCGTCACCCAACCTCCTCCCCTCTTATGGGCGACGGTTGGTATTTTCTACGTGCTACGCACACAGGTGCACGTGTCACGTCACTGATTGATGGCTGTGTAATAGAGACCAAATTAAGCGTTTGTGTGGAATTTTGGCGGAGTGTCCGCGGTGTGCCATCGGTTAGTTTCGGCTTCGCAGAGCATTATCTCTGCTTATGTTTTCAATACAGACGATCCATCAAAAATGGGCTTTACTTGAGAAAAATAAACTAAGTGGTGGCATCAGTAGGCCGTTCTTAAAAATATGTTCAGATCATGTTTTAGTAGATAAAACACGATCTGAAGATATTTGAATACTGTAATTTATCAGTGAAATTGATTTCTGAATCTGTTTTCCTTTTTTTCATCCCATCAAATACATTTTTTGAAAAAATGCAAATAATGTATTGTTTTGTCTTATAATAATTAGTTGAATATTTTGATGTGTGTACCAGTTTGATGTGTTTTCAAAGGAAGGAAAGGAAGAGGAAAAGGTTATATAAAATTAAGAAAAAAATGATGTAACAGATTTCAATGGTGATCAGAATGATTTCAAAGTAGAAATAAAAAATAATTAACAGAATCGATTAAAAACTTAAGTTCATTAAAAAAAAAATGAACACGAAACTGCTTTAAAATATATATATTAAGAAATTGAGAACATACTTTAAATAATGCAGGCTCGTTGATTTGCTGCAAAGCATGCATTTTATATCGTTTCGTGAAAGACAATAAGAATAGCTTTTCATCAAAATAATATTTTAGACACAAATGAAATTATTTACAAAACACCTCAAAAATCTCGTGTTAGTGTGTAACTTTACTAATAAAAACACTTTTATAAGTACGATAACAATTAAATTCTGTTACAGACGCAAATAAAAATAATGTAAGGGAATGTATCTTCGAAAAAAAAAACTGTAAAGTATAAATTTGGTTTATTCAGATACAAACTACTACTACTAAACTACAAATGACAGGTCGCCGAAAGAAAGGAAAACAGAATCCAACTAAGAAGATGAAAGAAGTTATAAATGGGAATTTGTGAATAAGGCAAGAATACAAAAAAAAAATTAAAATAAAAAAAGCTGTTAACAAATTATTCAATCGAATGACAAAAATAAGTTTGACAGATCAGTGAAAGTAAGGAAAACAGAAAAACAGAATGTAACTACGAATGAAGATGTCATTTTAAAAAGATGTTTGTGAAGTATAGAATACAAAATAAATCTTTACAAATTGCCGAATGTTATGAAAGATGTAACTAATAATGCTGTAATTGGTGACAGTTAGAATAAAACATGAAAAGACTATTTCATGATTGGTCTTAACTAAAGTTACATGTCTTACAGAAAATTTTCATGAAATGTGAATCAAATGATTGAACATTCCCAAATTTTCCTATATTACAGTGGTTTTGCGTAAATCTGTAAATCCTCTTGGCAGACACTGACCAACTACTTCTACAACTACATTCAATTCAACTAGTACTAGAGTATCATCAGTTTTAAAATCATCTAGATTTATTTAGGTACGTTATGTGTTTACCTGTAACTTGAAATCAAACCAGGTGCCCGCCGCGCAGTAAAACACTACTTTCTTTCCATTGGTGCATTTGTAGAATTTGTCGCAGTCGGTCTCGTGTGGCAGCATTAAATGTACATCGACCCATTCAGGACATTCCTGCAAGTCTTCTTCTTCTGGACTTTCAATTGGAGCATCAGTTATATTGGGTCTTTCCGTAGTAACGGTATCTTCAGCTTCAGGGTCTGGAGGTTCCGTTTCATCAGGCAGTTCCATTGTTGTTATTCTTTCCGTGCTCGTAGTTCCTGACGTGCAGTCTACTGCATCCGGCCAGTTGCATATCTGCAAAGTTTGATTGTGGTGTTAATTTTCTATATTTGTTTTTAGGTGATAGGTTAATTGAGTCGTGGTTGTAAGAGTTATAAGATTGTCTTATTTAATTAATGTTGTTAATATTTAATCACTCGATCAAACACTCGACCGATATAGGTAATTGTAATAAAAAATTTAGTTCTTTAAATGCTTATCGGAAACAGTCGGCAAATAACCGAGGAAGGCAGAGGAAAATGAATATACATCTAAGAATACAAGCAAGCCATTGTATCAGGTGGCGAGCCAATCGACATCTCCGGGCACGTTGACAAATTCCGAGGATGGCACTATAAACTCCCAGAAAGTGCAAAAAATCTCAATACCACCAGAGATAAAGGATAATTTTCACTGTTGGTAGAGCTCCAGTGCGGCACCACCGCATTACCTAATATACTTGACGCTAAATGGTAGTGTTAAGCACTATCGTATTCCGGTCAGGTGGTAATGTTTGGCTCTGTAATTTCCGGCACAGAGGCATAACACCTAAGGCCTCAGGAGTGGTAATGCATCTGCATTTTGACCTTGATCTTTGTGTAGATGTCTATAAGCTGCAGTCATCACTAAACATCAATGTGAACTGCATGCTTGTTTATCACTTCCATTACATAAACAAAAAAACCGGACAAGTGCGAGTTCGACTCGCGTGGTGAGGGTTCCGTAATTTAAATAAATATTTTCGAAAATATTTCAGATTTAAAATGCGGTTTTAGCGGTTACGGTGGTACCAGCAGGGGGGGTTATATATTATTATTAAGAATTTTCGATTTAATTTGAATACTTAAACTTCTTATAGGTTTTCCAGTAATCTATAGGCAAAGTACTATTTTCCACATTTTTTTCAAAATTTTAAGTTCAGTAGTTTCGGAGATAGAGGGGTCAATTTTTGTCGTTTTTCTGAAATAACTTCAAATTTGTTTATGCAAAAATTATAAAAAAAATATATCTGAGATGCTGACAACAACTTCTTTAATTTTTTTTTAATTTTCTGATTTACCCCCCAAAGAGGCCCCTTGTTTAAAATTTATTATTTTACTTGACGTGTTCAGCTTTGGGTCACCAATTTACATATATTTATCAAATTTCAACTCAATCGGTCGAGTAGTTTCTGATCAAATTGGCTGTGACAGACGGACAGACAGACAGACAGATAGACGCACGAGTGATCCTATAAGGGTTCCTTTTTTCCTTTTAAGGTACGGAACCTTAAAAATAATACACCACACGAGGAAAGCACCTCGAACCCCAGCATAGCAGGAGTGGCGCTACCATTAGCTGCCAGTTTAAAAAAGCTTATAGGTGCACCTGCAATAGCTATCTATGACACATTACGTATGATGTGATTTGTTGTTATTCGAGTACTTATTTATTTTATTTTTGTTTAGTTTAAGATATATATTTGCACTTATATAGGTTTCATAGTAAGTATTTATTATATCGACTTTTAGGACTGATGTCCGTGTCCCACCGAGTAGTTTCCAGTTGAAAATCAGCGTCGGGCTTCGGCTTGACTTAATGCTGAACTGGGAACTATTTGGTGCAGCCGTGGGAATTTGTTTTTTTATATTCTATTCCAATCAGGTACTTTTAATTTAAGAGATTTACATTGCTGTTTTTTTCTTTTTTTAAAAGTATTTTATTTTTTATTGCTTTCTGTGCCGCGTATTTTAAATGTTTTTTTTTTCTACTGTTTTTTTTGTATGCAGTACCTAATATGGGCTGCACCAATAAATGTGTTTTCTTTTTTTTCTCTTCTTTCTATAAAATCCTGAATCTTACCTGTCGATCAAAATCGAACAATGTTCCCGAGCCGCAGTGCATGAGTATAGGCACCCCATTGCTGCAGGAATAATATTTGTCGCAGTCAGTCTCGTGACGCAGGAGGTGGTGCACACTGAAGTCGGACGGACATCCGTTTGGCAGGAACTGTGCAGCACATGTACTCAGCAGTACGAAGAAGAGCGCTTTGTACATTATCTGCGAAGGACAATTTGGGTTAGGCGCATCCAAACAGAGCGAGCAGCCTCGCGAAGCAAATGCTTCGCGAGGCTGCTCGCTCTGTGTGGAGGTGACACATATCGTTCTCGAATCTGTTATCGAAAATATCTCCTCGGAAAGCGGGCGCGACCGAGCGCCCGAGCTATCTAGTGTCAGGCGAGGCGCTTTGTACATTATCTGCGAAGGAAATTTTAGATTAGGCGAGTCCACACAGCGGCTCGCTCTGTGTGGACTTCAATTTAAGGGATCCTTAAAAAAACAAATAACTGAACACAAATAGAATTGAAATGAAAGAAGTACATGAATTTATAGTATTTAATGCATGTTTATAATGTGTAAGATATACGGCAATAATTTGAACTGACTGAACTGCAGCATTCCAAGTGTGCCTTCAGATCGAATTATCTTCGACCCTGGGCTAACCTATCGCTAGATAGTTAGTGTTCAGCACTATCGTGTTTCGGTTTGACGGTAATGCATGATCTAATATTACACCATCACAGATGCAAAACAACGTAGGCATCAGCGGTGGTGACAGGTTTGCATTTTGACACCCATTTTTTGGCCTCCCACAAGATGGACCGACGACCTGGTGAAGGTCGCGGGCAATCGCTGGATGAGGGCGGCCCAGGACCGTTCGTTGTGGCATTCTTTGGGGGAGGCCTTTGTTCAGCACTAGACGCCTTTTGGCTGAAATGATGATGATGATGATGACCCATTTTTTGTTTATAGGTCTGCAGGCTGCAGTATTTATTACACATTAAATTATAACATTCATGTAAACAATCATTCTTTAAAAAGAGCAAATACTGGGTTTTTTTGGCTTGGTTTTTTTAGCTTTTTGAACTCTGCCAGTGAATGTCTCATGTTCTTTTTCTAGCTCTTTGTTATCTGTTTACATACAGCAACACGAGCCACCGGCCGGCGGACTGGAGGAGAGTAGCCATAGCGTTTATTACCGATGCAAAACACTGTCATTTTTTGCGGGGGGAAATGCGTGCGACACACATGCAATCTACAAAAATCGTCTATTACTACGTAACTCACACTTTGACTTTAACAAAATACCGAAACAATTTCACGCACACATTTAAACATCTAGGCGACAGGTATAGGCCCATTAAGGGATGTACTTTGACAGAGGGGAAAGCCTGCATATGGCTACTCCCCTCCGGTGTTGCTCTATGTCTGTTTATAAGAGAGAAAATGAGACGTTCTACTTTTTTCATGTTACTCTTGATTGTAATTTTTTTATAATTTGTAAGCAAACATGACATGTCATGTGTATCTTTAAAATGGTAACTAAATTTGTAACGTATCGCGATTCTTGTGTAAAATGATAAAATTAAATCATCGTTTTGATTTTGAACTGAATGCCTTAATTGTAATAAAGTATACATTTCCAAGTTCACGGTAAACGTGATTAGAGGCTCATTCCTCAATCTACTGAGTCAACATGACGTGAAGTTCATCATATAACATTATTAAATTATTCCATGTTATTTTATCAACAACGCCATAATTGTATTTTAAAAGCATATACATGTAATCTATGTGTCATTTGACTATCTTATCTTAAATCTTTGGTACAGACACAATTTGCCAAATATCTAAATGCTGTTATTGACAAAGAAAATTTGAGTGTCAATGGAACGATGACCTAATCAGCCAGGCATTATTTTTGGGGAAAAACCGAATCCTTACAAGATCACTCGTACGTCTGTTTTCTCTGATTTTCTCTGAAAGACCTAGATCGACAGAATTGACAATTACGCGTAACGAAAATAAATCTGTTCATCTTTTTTGGCGGGAACCTTGAAAGAGGCGTGTAGTGCTCTTATTTTATTTTGTTTTCTTGGTGTATCCCTACTATATTATATATGTATATACAATATAGTAGGGATACACCACATATAGGCATAGATACACACGTATATATATAATATTTATATATTATATATTATAAATGCGAAAGTAACACTCTCTGTCTGTCAAGTAAAACGAAATATCGTTTTACTTGATACTGGCAATATGCGGTCCTGGACCGATCTCATCCTGCGATAGCTCGCAACTTTCACCAGATCGTGGATTGAACTCGTGGGGTAACCAATGCTTCATCTACCAGTACTTAGCCTCTTAAGAACTCTTTTGTCTTATATTTCTAATAATATAATTAATCATTAGAAGGATTTAGCAGGTAAACTGATTTAAAAAAATCATTATTAAAAAATTGAACTAGGTTTTCTATTTTTCAAATCTGATAGATGCATCGATACTTCGAAACATAGATTTCAATTCATTTGTCAAAGATATAGTTATCTATTAGTGAGTGTTAATTAACTAAAATAAGATAGTGGTTATCATAGTAATTAAAATTTGGGGAGAATTGAGTTTTTCGTTCAGGATGATCGAGTGGTAGACATTAATGTAGACGAAAAGATAAAAAAAAATACAAAATGTGCAGCTTATATTATTGAAAAAAACATGATGCAAAATCTGAACTGACATAATAGTGGTTGTATAAAATAATTCTAATACAACAGTATTATAATCCAATTAATGCAAAATCTAGATTTGTTGATACAATCTTATCTTGTAGTAAAAACATTGAAAATATATGTACATTATTAATTTATAGATAATGTACGTCACATTCGCAGAATTTGTGATTAGAGATTGTATTTAGATATTTGTAAAAAGGGATTACAAATTTCTGATATCTGAAATCAGTTTTATGAAGGTTTTACATTATTTTCTTTAGCCCTATCATATGTAATGATAAATTTCAGGTACCTGATTTGTCATGCCTTGTATCTTTGGACATATTTTAGCAGCACTTAGATGTTCTATTCATTATTGGAAACTTTATTATTTCTGCTTCTACGCTGGAGGTCCTGGGTTCGATTCCCGGGTCGGAGGTATCAGAGATAACGGTTTAAAATCCTTTATCTCTGGTTCTATTGTGATTTTTCCATTTTCTGGAAGTTTCCCAGTACCTAGAAGTTTGGTAATGTGCCCGGAGATGGCAACAGCTTCTTTTAAAAATACGGCTTGAAGTAATCAAACAGTCAGTCATAGTTGTTATGTGTGGTTTATCATTTTATAAATGTAGATTATTATTTTTGTTATAAAACAACAGATACAGGGGAATAACGGACAAAATCTAATTCCACGAAAAATTGCTTCTGGTGTTGAATTTTATTATATTTTTATAAAACGATAAATGAAAGAGTAAGAGTGAAATGAAATATATTACTATAAATGCAAATAAACATTTACCCCCTTATTCATAAACGTACATTAGATACGTTTTAGCTTTAAAATGCTTTTGTCTTTGTCAGTTGCATTGTCAAATGTGCAGGATAGAAAAAGACAAAGGAGAGATTAGCAACACTTTAGCTAAAATACGTTTATGAATACATATAGGGTTAGATTGTTGTGATCAAATAAGTTCCTTGTTAATGTTAATTTTTGGAAACTATCATTTAATATTATATTTTATATTAATATTTTTTATCTTGACAAATAAGTTTTTCTTTTTCTTCATTTATCATCATTTCGTCATTGAAGAAATTGAAATAAATCGTGATAATGATATTCTAACTTAGTACTTTAAATTCTAATTTTAATCTACTATTAATATATGTTTTTGCTTTTACTATATGTCAGTGGTAACGAAGTAACTCTAGGTAATTTATGATTTCTTGACGTTTTAAAAGTATATCTATAAAGATCTATTCGCAATAAAAATATTTTCTTTCTTTCTTTCTATGCCATTAGAGTGACTTCGTCATCTTCACTTCCTTCTGATTTGTCATGCCCTGTACCTTTAGGCATATTTTAGCAGCATTGAATTATATATTAATTTGCATTATTGAAAACCCTATTGTTTTATGCTGCTTCAGTGACTTCAATTATATTTACTTTCTTTTAATTGATACCCCAAAATTAAATGTTGTCTTCAGTGTCTTTTTTAGGGTTCCGTAGTAAACAGGGAATCCTTATAGTTTCGCTTTGTCCGTCTGTATGTCAGTCTGTCTGTCCGCGGTTAACTAGCGGAAAAACTATTGGTACTAGACACTTGGAATTTGGCACAAGTATACACCTTAATTACGCCGACCAAGTGATAGAATAACAACATGAAAAAATATTTTGGGTACCTCTCCTATATGTAACACGCGCATTATTATATATATATTTTTTCGTTTTCTATATAGTGTAGGATATTGTTGGATAGGTCTTTCAAAAATGTTAGGGGTGCAAACATCACTTTCCGATTTAGTTCACTGTTCGTGACTTATTAAGCTATAATAAAAATCAAAGTGTAATGTTGTTATTATATTGTTAATTTTAAGCTTGTTTAAATTATGGAAAATTGTAAAAATATGCCTAAGAGATATTTTTAAAAGAGCCGACTGAGTTTTTTCCGGCAAGTTTTTTTCAGATCATATTGGCCTTTGGAACTTTGCCGGTGAATGACAAAGAATGACTCTTTTTCTTTTCTTTTTACTCTTTGTTATAAGTTTGTAAAGGGGAAAAGAGACATTCTACTGATATACTTTTTACATTAGTTTATGACATTTATTGAAATAAAACTATTTTTACGGATTTATCTCGCGTATATTAAACTAAAATGATTTTTAAAATTAATATACGCGAGATAAATCCGTAAAAATAGTTTTATTTCAATGAGTGTAGCTCGCGAAAACCTAAGAACATATTATGACATTTAGTTTTATCTTAGTGATATTCTTGATTTTACATATATTTTTTATCTTGTTTGACATGTATATCAATTGTTATTCGCTTTAATTTATTTTGTTTGTTTTTGACGTGTCATAAGAGGTGCCTGTCACCCTAAATGAATAAATGAGTTTCTGATTCTGATTCTGATTCTGTTTCTATAAAGTGCCAACTTTCGTTAGAGTCAAGTCCCCCCCCCCCCTCTACCGACTAAACGGTTGTTGGTAGAAATGCAAACGTTACGGCAATAGTAGCTACATATAACGAAATTAAAAGAAAAACTATCACACTTAAGTTGGCTTTACAAATTTGCGAGTAATAGTCGACCAAATGTATTTTACTCGAAAATTTTGAAGAACTCCATAGAAAATATTTATTTTTTTCATTACATTATTCAAACCCAAAAACTACAGAACCCTACACTGTGCGCGGCCCGACACGCACTTGACCGGTTTTATTATTTAGGTATGTTCATTTCATCTGTTTGACTAGAGTTCAACGGATATTTATAACATACTAGCTGACCCGGCAAACTTCGTAATGCCTCAGAATAAAAATACGACATGTGTCAAAGATTTGATAGATACGGACTATTTGTATGGGAAAATGAAATGGTGGTTTTTACTATTTCCCTTCAATTTCTTCATATTTTCTTACCTTTTAAACATTCACTGGACTTCCAAAAATCATTCAAAATCAATATTAGCCAAATCGGTCCAGCCATTCACGCGTGATGCCGTGACCAAGGAAAACGGTTTTTTACTGGTGGTAGAGCTCGCGGGCGTAGGCACCACCGCATTACCTAATATACTTGCCGCTAAATGGTTGTGTTCAGCACTATCGTGTTCCGGTCAGGTGGTAATGTACGGCCCTGTAATTTCAGGCACAGAGGCATATCACCTAATGCCTCAGGAGTGGCAGCGCATCTGCATTTTGACCTCTGGTCATTGTGTGGGTGTCTATAGGCTGCAGTCGTCACTTAACATCAATGTGAACTGCATGCTTGTTTGTAACTTTTATTAGAAAAAAAAAATAAAAAAAAACGGGTTGCATTTTTATATACATATATAGATATACATAGTACATGACTTAATATTTTATTGTGTATCATCCATATCACGATTATAAATATAAAAACCAACGTAATGTACAACGATACTGATCTATTTGGCTAGCGGCGAAGTTAACAAATTCAAAAACTGTAATACGATCATTGATAAAAGAATAATTATTGATTATAGTTATTCCCTATGTCGGCAATTTTTAATCATTATACGCCGTATCTATTGAAAACATATAAAATTGGCTGTTTCCTGTGCTTTCCATTGCCATATTTTTGAAGTTACCTTCCTTCTGCAATTCCATTTCCTTTTTTTAATACAGAAGATTAAAATAAAACTATTTTTACGGATTTATCTCGCGTATATTAAACTAAAATGATTTTTAAGATCAACCCGACGTTTCGGTCGCTTTTCTGCTTCCGTGGTCCCGGGCAGACTGAGGTGACATTTGTCTGACAGAAGTTTGAAAAAATTATATGTAGCTACCTCCATCGACTTCGTAAACGCCTTGCGTAGCATTCAGGATTGACACAATAATTACTTATGGTATCTTGAGGTCTTGCAGACTGCTGCGGCTGGGATTTAATCTTGCTAAGTATGGGATCCCATGATGTTGATAATCGCCATCCATCTTCTCTATTGAAATTTGGGTGTTTTTTAATTTCAATAGCCTCGCGTACCATTCGTGGAATGGGTTTGTGTTTTATCAAACCGGATTTAATGGTTCGGCTTATCCGCTATGTGTTCACAGACTGCAGACCTCCCTGTTCTTCGGTTTTTGACATCAGCAATGTGCTCTTTAACGCGGGTGGATACAGCTCTCTTCGCTTGACCAATATATGAGAGTCCACAGAAGATTCATTATTATCTACTGTTAGGCAAGTCTTACTCAATATATTAAAAGATGCATTATAATGAATCTCTATCTATGCACCTATATGTTAAAAGTTTTGGTGCCTTGTCAGAATCAGAATCATAAATTCATTTATTCATTTAGGGTGACAGGCACCTCTTATGATACGTCAAAAAAAAAACAAAATAAATTAACAGTGACAATTGATATATATGTCAATATACAAGCTAAAAGAAAATATATAGTCAAGAATATGTATCACTAAGATAAAACTAAATATAATATACCAATGTACATAAGTGTATCAGTAGAATGTCTCATTTAGCCTCTTACAAACTGATAAGAAAGGGTAAAGAGAAAATAAAAAGAGTCGTTCTTTGTCATTCACCGGCAGAGTTCCAAAGGCCTATATAATATAACTGCCCCGGTAGCCTAGGGGTAGCAGGCCACTTCTACTACGCTGAGGTCCTGGGTTTGATTCCCGGGTAGGGAGTTATCAGAGATAATTTCCTGGATATTTCCCAGTACCTCGATGTTTGGTAATGTGCCAGGAGATGTCAACAGGCTCGCCACCTGTTACATGGGCCAAAACGTAACCGGCGAATCGTGTTTGCATGTATGCTTGAATGCATGCATTTACCTCTGCCTACCCCTTCGAGGATTACAGGCGTGAAGTTAATTGAGAACTAAACTATGCTTCAGCATACCATTTATTTAAGATGAATAATGTAGGTGAAAGCACAGGACCTTGCGATACACCCACACTATTAACACCGGGTTGCCCACCCACCTCCACCAATCCGCATTGGAGCAGCGTGGTGGTGTAAACTCCAGGCCTCCCCCCAAAAAGGGGAGAGACTCGTGCCCAGCAGTGGGACGTATAATGGGTTGCCACCCACACTAACTGATAGTTTAAATCTCAGTTTGCCTGCCTACTTTGATTTCGATGACATGCTTGAATATAAATTAGGTAAGCTCACGAAATATAATATAAACCTATTGGAAATGTAGCTGCTGTTGTTATAGTAGAGCAGTTCATTTAATTTATTGACTAATTATTTATTTTCTTGTGTTTCAATTTTCGAGTTCATGACGTCATATCTATATTGACAAAGGCTGTATTTACGTAGTAGGTATTTTATACTGTGAGTTTTACTTTATCCATTTTGGGCGGCACCATCTATCGTCCAATCAGATTGTCGGTTATTTATAAATAAAATATTAAGTATTTAAGATCTAGTATCTTCGATTATATATGTCCGTTTATCAAAAAATATCTGTTAACATGCATGATGAATAATTTTACAAGTAAAATGATTTATTATCATGATGGAGCGGAATTGTTTAGTATTGTTTTGCTTATAATAATAAGTTACTGCGCAGGAGTGCTAAAACTACTCACTTCCCATCAAAATGGTCGTAATGGCTGTCACATGCTTCATACTCGTGAACGGGTGCTGTTGGTGGGAACTGGTCTGTTCTGGTTTGCAGGAGCTACATCTTATTTAGTAGATAGCAGTTTATTTGCATCTATGCTATGGACGTTCACATTATTTGATTTTTCACGATAATCTGTACTAGATTTAAACTCTCATTTAAAAGAGCGCTTATTGAGTTTGTTGGGTAATATTTTTATTTCGAATAGATCTTTACAGATACTTGCAAAACGTCAAGAAATCATTAATTACCTAGAGTGAATAACCATTACATATAGTAAAAGCAAAAACATACGATTAGGTATATATTAATAGTGAATTAGAATTTAAAGTACTTTAAAATATAAAATTAAATATCACAAAATTTTTCAATTCCTTCAATGATCATAAATGAAGAAAAAGAAAAACTTATTCTTCAAGGTCAAAAATTATCAAAAATTATTCACTTAGCAGAGTTCCAAGTGCAGTTACTACTGAGATGAACACCGCTACCCAACAAACTCAGTAAGAGCTCTTTTAAATGAGAGCCTAAATCTAGTACAGATTATCATGATAATCAAATAATGTGAACGTCCATAGCATAGATGCAAATAAACTGCTATCTACTAAAAGAGATGTAGCTCCTGCAAACCAGAACAGACCAGTCCCCCACCAACAGCACCCGTTCACGAGTATGACGCATGTGACAGCCCTTGCCCCCTCCTCGTCCATTTTAGAGGGAAGTGAGCAACCCGCCACACGACGCCATTTATTCCACTTCCAAAACGTAACCGGCGAGTCGTGGGTGTTTGCATGTATGATTGAATGCATGCATTTACCTCTGCCTACCCCTTCGGGGATTACAGGCGTGAAGTTACGTTAATTCCTATTTGTATCTAAGGATTTTGACAAAAAGAACAACACATTGAGTTTTCGGTAGCGGAGTTCATTTTAGTAGTGCCTGCACTTGAAACTCTGCTAAGTGAAGGATAAGTCTAATTTTAACTAAGGAATTGAAACTTTTGATGATTTATCGGTTAAATTATATTTATAAACTGATTACCGAAACATTATTATACGAGTAAGTCAATCTGTATGTGTATCTGTAGCTTGTGAACCGACAACTGTGAACTGCAAAAGTGTCCTTGTAGAGCAGAGGTTCCCAAACTATTTTCCTTGTAGACCTTTCAATTTTTTTCTGGTTTCGGTGGACCCCCTTGCTAATATTTATATCACTTTCCCATATATCCCATTTTTATTTATGCATATACGTAGACCCCATCGAGTCTCCGATAGACCCCAGACCAATATGAAATTAACATTTCAGTTTGAAGTCAATTTTTCTTTCCATTTGGCTATGGAACTCCATTAATCGTGGTATTAGAGATCAGAGATTTTCCAGATCATTCCATTTTTCGATTCAATATTCCATGTTTGCACGTATAAAAATATGAATGGCAAATATATCTTTAGTCTGATTGTAGGTGTTAAGTAGGATTAGGTTACTCGATTTATTGAATAAATCCTTACTGAAGTTTGATAACAAGTGTACTACTAAATTAAGAATTCTTAAATTCTTAAGTCCAGGCTTTCACGAAGCGCCCATGGCTCCGCGGCTGGAGTAGATCGGAAGCGATCTACCCGGGTACGCGATACGGGCACAGTTGGGTGTGTGATGGTGACCGCTAGTGGCAAATTAAAATGCGCGTTTCCATGCTTCGGAGGGCACGTTAAGCAGTCGGTCCCGGTTGCTATCGATAGATGGCAGTAGTTAAACTTTGTTGGAGGCCTTATGGGCGGTTTGAAAACATCCGACAGCGGGTCGGCTACTTATCCTTATCCTCCACCAACCCGCACTGGAGTAGCGTGGTGGAGTGAGCTCTAGGCCTCCTCCCAAGAATGGGTGGGACTCGTGCCCAGCAGTGGGAATCAAGGGTTGCCATTATTAGGACCAGGCTTTCACACCTGATGCCGTGACCAAGGAAAAAGGGATTTATTTAGGGATTTATAGAAGACTAGTTGTTGCCCGCGGCATAGCCGCAAGTCTTTAAAAAGTATCCTATGTTCTTTCTCAAAGTCAACTCTATCGCTGTACCAAATTTCATTAAAATCGGTTCAGTCGTTTGGATGTGAAAAGGTAACAGATAGACAGACAGACAGAGTTACTTTCGCATTTATAATATTACAGTAGGTATAATGAAGTAGCATCACATTTGTCTATTTTCAGTTAACAAATGTGATATTCCACTCTATAATATTAATTTTCCATGCTCTATTTCCATCAATCTGTCTCTCGGTTTGTCAGTCTGTTTGTCTTTATGTCATCGGAGTTTATTTACCTGCATGTCACCAGGCACACCAGGTAAATAGGTATGAATTAATATCAACAACTCTTTTAGAAAGGTGTCTTCACACACGGCTGTGAGAGGTCGCTCAGAAGTTGCGCAAGATTTATATTATGGAAAAGACGAAAAGAAAAATTAATGAAATGGCTCCCTAATTTCGCCAATTTCTGGTCTATCACAGAGACAAATCATCTAAGATGTCAGAGGTAGTAACATATATAGTTTTTGTGTAGATGTCTATAGGCTGCAGTCGTCACTCGTCGAACTCAAAAACCGCATCCTCGAGCACTGCCACCTGTCCAGTTAGTGAGGGTAGAGTTTCTCTCTTTGGCGGGTTGTGCGGTGTAGGAAATGAGATGGTAGCACCATATCGAATAGTTCAGCAAAGCACTCACTATTGTAGCGACGGTAAAAACCGCACAGACTCCGAATGTCTCTGCGCAGGCTTAGATGTTCAAGCCCGTCAGTGAGTTCTGGATCGACCGAAACGTCGGGTGTAAGAAGAAGTTTGGGAGTGTTGTATACGCGAGAAAATCCGCAAGTTTCATTTCTACGAGTTCTGGATCGTTAACTATACAAAAAATGCATCTTTTAGGTAGTCAAATGGAACAAACTGGTATTAGGAGCTTACAAATGACAGCAGCATTCTAGATGAAAATTTATGGAATGGAATTCAGAAGCGCACATGGCTCCGCGGCTGGTGAAGATCATAAGCGATCTACTCGGTTAAGGACTACGGGTGCGGTCGGGTTGTGTGATGGGTGACCGCTAGTGGCAAATTAATTGCGCGTTTCCGTGCTTCGGAGGGCACGTTAAGCCGTCGGTCCCGGTTGCTATCGATAGATAGCGGTCGTTAAACCTTGTCGGAGGTCTTATGGGCGGTTTGAAAACATCCGACAGCGAGTTGGTCACTCCACCAACCCGCATTAGAGCAGCGTAGAGCCTACTCCACCACGCTGCTCTAATGCGGGTTGATCCTAATCCAGGCCTCCCCCAAAAAGGGGAGAGACAGTGGGACATATAATGGGTTGCCATTATTATTCTCGATGGAGCTGAATTTGGGCATTATAAAGCTGTAGTTATTGCTGCAGTAGCCTAGTGGTAGCAAGCCACTACCACTACGCTCGAGGTCCTGGTCTCGAATCCTGGGTCGGGGGCTATCAGACATAATAGTTTAAAATCCTTTATCTCTGGTTCTATTGGGATTTTTCCATTTTCTAGAAGTTTCCCAGAGTCTCGGAGTTTGAGTAATATGCCCGGAGATGGCAACAGGCTCGCCACCTGTTATATGGGCCAAAACGTAACTAAACGTAATTTTTAAAGCAAAGCTTTGCATGAACATGCAAAATTATATATTATAAGAATCTTTAACTTTTCACTTCTGGTTGAAATCTGTATTTTTCCAGCAACTAAACGGATCGGACAGTGACTTGGTAATATTCCAGTGTACCAAGACAACATGTATAGTATTGTACAGTCATAAACTTATGTATCTTCACGCCAGGTCCCTAACGGGGTAGGCAGAGAGTGTAGAGCGCCAGATATCCCGGTTCAGACAAACCTCTCGTGCCTCGTCTACCTTCATCATTCTCTTCATACATGCACGCCGATTCCTAAGACTTTTGACCCCAGCATGAGACAGAACTCGACCTATTTATGGCCATGGTAAGTCAAGGTCAAGGTCTTCCTGGGCCTCTGCAACCATCCACATTCGCATTGTATATCTGTTTAGACATTCGCTCATTCTTTATTCATGCTTGAACCATCGGAGCATGCCTTTTTTCATTTTTACACCGATACTCTCATTCACACAAAGCCTGTTTCTTACACCTTCATTATGAACGCGATCGGTGAGCGATACAACTCTTGCGCAATGATCTTATCTCAACTGCGCTTAATTTCCTTTCATGATCTTTCCTGCATACTGACCAATGTACTCTAAAATTAACTAGCCGGAACATGACTACTGAACCACACCGCAGACACTCCGCCAAAATTCCATACAAACGCTTAATTTGGTCTCTTTTACGCCGACATCAATCAGTGACGTGTATTTACACGTGCACCCGTGTGCGTAGCACGTAGAAAATACCAACCGTCGCCCATAAGAGGGGAGGAGGTTGGGTGATGCGGGGAAATCGGGCGGGACGTCGAAGTGTCCATTCTTTACGTAGTATTATTACATATACTCTGACTGAACACTACCATTAGGCGGCAGATAGATATGGTAATGCGGTGTCTACGCCCTGACTCCAAATCTTGAAAACTACCACTACTACGATTGGAACCTACCATCAGGTAGCGGTAGATCAGGTCTTTGCGAACCGCTGCCTTCGACATATTCTCGGTGTTTACTGGCCCGAGAAAATCACAAATGAAAACCTGTGGGAGCGCTGCAATGAAGACCCGATCGCCCAGCAGATCAAACGCCGAAAATGGAACTGGATTAGCCACACGCTCCGAAGGCACCCTGACTACATACCGAGGCAAGCCCTAGACTGGAATCCCCAAGGAAAGCGCAAGCGTGGCCGTCCCAAACAGACCTGGCGGAGGTCTATCATCGCAGAGGCGGGGAACATAGGAAGGACCTGGAGTGAAATGAAGCACGAAGCTCAAGACCGACAGGGATGGCGACGCACTGTGGACGCCCTCTGCCCCAGCTAGGGGACATAGGATCTTAAGTCAAGTAAGTCATCAGGTAGCGTATTCAAATGAAAAACACAGACTTTCAACACTTTACTACTGAGCTAGTAACGAACAATGGTAGTCAAACCATTTCAATAGGTGGCATTAATTGGAACTAAGGTCTTAGGGTTACAACGCATCTGCATTTTAATCTCCATCTTTGCGTGGGTGTCTATAGAATCAGAATCAGAATCAGAAACTCATTTATTCATTTAGGGTGACAGGCACCTCTTATGACACTTCAAAAAATGATCTCCATCTTTGCGTGCACAGAACAGATAAATTTTATCTTTTCCGAGTTTACGTGGAATCAGAATCAGAAACTCATTTATTCATTTAGGGCGACAGGCACCTCTTATGACACTTCAAAAAATGATCTCCATCTTTGCGTGGGCGTCTATAGAATCAGAATCAGAATCAGAAGCTCATTTATTCATTTAGGGTGACAGACACCTCTTATGACACTTCAAAAAATGATCTTCATCTTTGCGTGCACAGAACAGATAAATTTTATCTATTCCGAGTTTACGTGGAATCAGAATCAGAAACTCATTTATTCATTTAGGGTGACAGACACCTCTTATGACACTTCAAAACATGATCTCCATCTTTGCGTGCACAGAACAGATAAATTTTATCTATTCCGAGTTTACGTGGAATCAGAATCAGAAACTCATTTATTCATTTAGGGCGACAGGCACCTCTTATGACACGTCAATAAATGATCTCCATCTTTGCGTGGGTGTCTATAGGCTATAGTCATCACTTAACATCAATGTGAACTGCATGCTTGTTTGTAACCTTCATTAAATAAAGAAAAATCTGTTCTGTTTAGCTTAAATGGATTTTATAATCACGTAAACTACTTAACGTGCAAATTCGTAGATTAGATAAATTTATAGCCATGAAAGGTATCGAATGTGATATTTTTTTAAAATAATATGTCTTTTTTTGTATGGATAGGAATAATGATATTATCCTTGACATTACAGAATATAAGGTCAAAGTAACTTCTTTTTAAATGTTAAACATAGTCAAAGAGGGACGGAGGAATAGAATAGTAAGAGATAGCAAGCGTTTTAAATCTAAAACTATGTCCAACAACAAGCATACATTTCTCATGGATGTTAAGTGATTTTTTTCATGTAATGGAAGTGGCAAACAAGCTTGCAGTTCACATTATTGTTAAGTGATGACTGCAGCCTATAGACACCCACACAAAGACCAAGGTCAAAATGCAGATGCGTTACCACTCCTGAGGCCTAAGTCATTATGCTTCTGTGCCGGGAATTACAAGGCCTTAATTACCACCTGATCGGAAAACAATGATGAACACTAACATTTAGCGGCAAGTATATTAGGTAATGCGGTGGTGCCTACGCCCGCGAGCTCCGTCACTGGAGATCTACGACCAGTAAAATGATAACTGGAGCATATAGAACACGAAACCCAGAGGTCAAAATGCAGATGCGTTGCCACCCCTGAGACCTTAGTTGTTATGTCTCTGTGATGGTTAAAGACAGGGATGTACGTTAGCAACTAATAGTAACACGATAGTGCTGAACACTACCATTTGGCTGCAGATAGATTAGGTAATGCGGTGATGCCTACGCCCTCGAGTACTTACACTGGAACTCTACCACCAGTAAAGAAGGTAATTACGGCCCTGTAATTTCCGGCACAGAGGCATAACACCTTAGGCCTCAGGAGTGGTAACGCATCTGCATTTTGACCTTGGTGTTTGTGTGAGTCTCTATGGGCTGCAATCATCACTTAACATCAATGTGAACTGCTTGTTTGCCACTTCCATTAAATTAGAAAAAAGACGGTTTAATTATATTGGACATTGCAATTGGTAATGCAGTTAGCCTGATTATGTAATAGATTAGCATAAAGACCCTAAAAATAAAGACAAATATTCTTTAAGAAGATTTTGAATATGATTAAATACTTGCACTGTACGCTTATTTAAAATTCATGTACTTCAAATGAGTAGAAATTTTCTTTTTATCCGTTGGTTAACAAATTAAAATTATTTAAATGAAGAGCTTACAACAAACCTAAATAAAACTATTAAAATACACAAATGTAAAATTTAAAAATGAAACTATTCTTACGAATTTGTATCGTGTATAATAAACTAAAATGATTTTTAAAATCAACCTGACGTTTCGTTACTACGTTAGTTTAAAATACGCGAGATAAATCCGTAAAAATAGTTTTATTTCAATCAGTGTAGCTCGCGAAAACCTAGGAGCATATCAAAATTTTAAAAGTATAATTAAAATGAACGTATGGCACATCAGGTATAATGACAAAACACATACAGATCATGCAAACCAGGAATGTATGGTCGATAATTCCATTAACACAAAAAAAAAACACGAATCCACAAAACCTTTACCACTTTTCCGTTAACGAAAAACAAAAACGTCCGCTCACAGACCACAAATTCCTGTTGCAAATCATTTTTTTTTCAAAACTGTCACTCACCGAGTTACATTATTTTTCACACATCAATATAGTACTAGGTTTTGATCGAAATTAAATTTTGTATGAGAACTGTATCAATTAAATATTTGATAGTACAAGATTGATATAACGATCTGTGATTATGCGATAAGGCTAGTACATATGTTTTAAATGTAATTATTGTGTTTTAGTCATATTCCATTTGGCGTTAAGCGATGGGTTGGTTTACGCGGATGCGATTTTTTTGTGAGAAAAATGCGTCAATGCGTCACAAAAAAGAAACATGCGTGCGTTGACTAAAATGCCAACGTCTCTTACCTATACATATACTTAGTAAATATATCCGACTAATATGCAATAACATATGAAATATTATAAATATTTTAGAGTAGGTACCTATTTAAGGGGCCGTTCAAGTATTACGTCAGCACTATGGGGGGGTGGGGGGGTCTTTGCTCTGCTTATTTTGGATGACATAGGGGGTAGGGGAGTCTAGATGATGATTACGTCATTGGTAGTCATTTACTTATTACATCAGTAAAATCTAATCTCTATGCTAAATCTATTTTCTTATTTTTAAAATTATAATTATAATATTAAAAGAAAAACAATACATTAATTGAAAAATGTTTACGTAAGCATGGGGGCAGGGGGTAAGAGCTTTGCTTACTTTTGCTGACAAGGGGGATGGGGGGGTAAAGAATTGTAATAAATCTGCTTACGTAATACTTGAACGGCCCCATAATAATTTTCTTTAACTATGTTTATTTTTGTCTCTGTGTGGAGATATCTAGTGTACTAACTACAGGACCTTTTATTCATAAGTCACGAAATAGCTTCCAGTTGAAAACCACCGTTCTGACCAGGCTCCGGCCTGACTAATTATGCTGAACTGGAATCTATTGGTTGCAGCCGGGAGACGGTTTTTAAAGACTTATTACACAATAACCCTCTTACTCATAAACGTATTTTAGCTAAAGTGTTGCTAATCCTTTGTCTTTTTCTATCTTGCACATTTGACAATGCAACTGAGAAAGACAAAGCATTCTATAGCTAAAACGTATCTAAAGTACGTTTATGAATAAGGGGGTAAGTCTTTAGAAACCGTCATGACTGACATGCGACAAATACATATTTGTCGCATGTCAGTTTTTGTGTTAAATATTGCTTTTTAAGGTTCCATAGTAAACAAGGAACCCTTATAGTTTCACCATGTCCGTCCGCGGCTTAGCGCAAAAACTATTGATACTAGAGACTTGAAATTTGACACAAGTATATACCTTAATCACGCCGACAAAGTGGTAGAATAAAACATTTTTTTTTAATTAGGGTACCTTCCCTACATATATCGCGTGGATATATATATATTTTTTTCTATATAGTGTGGAATATCGTTGAAAAGGTCCTTTTAATGTGAAATGTGTCCTTGATGTGCTAAAATACATAAAATTTTGAACAACTCCATAGAAAATATTAATGCACTTATATAAACGGAAAGAAAAATTTTCCTGCCCGAAGTCAAATTTTTTCTCCGTTTTTTCTTTAATTTCTATATTCTCCTGTTGTAGACATCTGCGAGAAAGGATTTTGTCTAACAGTGACTATCGCCTGAAGTACGAGTATGCTGAAAAGATCGCACAAATGAACCCGTCGCTTAACCGATAGTGGGCACATCGGTAATTAACGGCGCTGACATGACATCACGTCTGCAAAGATTATTTCCGGAAAATTCTATATTTTGATTAAATTTCTCAGTAATACGAAATATTTAATGACCTATCTAACTATTAGCGATAATGTTTTGATTGACCTACGTTTTTGCTTTAACGTCATGGGCATTATATTTTAATCTACTTGCTGCTAAATGGTAGTGTTCAGCACTATCGTGTTCCGGTCAGGTAGTAATGTACGGACCTGTAATTTCCGGCACAGAGGTATAATACCATATATACCAATATAATACATTGATGTTAAGTGATGACTGTAGACATGCTCCCACACAAAGGCCAGAGGTCATAATTCAGATGAGTTGCTACCCCCAAGACCTAAGCTTTTATGTTTTGACGGCCCGGTTAGTCCAGCGGTGTGAGATGACTGTGTGATTCGAAGGGTCGCGGGTTCGATCCCCGCACCGGATCTAATGTTTGTATGTATGTATCTTCACGCCAGGTTCCTAACGGGGTAGGCAGAAAGTGTAGAGCGCCAGATATCCCGGTTCTGACAAACCTCTCGTGCCTCGTCTACCTTCATCATTCTCTTCATACATGCACGCCGATTCCTAAGACTTTTGATCCCACCATCAGACAGAACTCGACCTATTTGGTCATGGTAGGTCAGTCTTGGTCTTCCTGGGCCTCTGCAACCATCCACATTCGCATTGTTTATCTGTTTAGTGATTCGCTCATTCGACATTCTTTCTATATGCCCGAACCATCGGAGCATGCCTTTTTTATTTTTACACCAATACTATCATTCACACAAAGCCTCTTTCTTACATCTTCATTACGAACGCGATCGGTGAGTGATACACCGCAGATCTTGCGCAAATATCTCATCTCGACCGCGTTCAACTTACTTTCATGCTCTTTCTTGCATACCCAGCTCTCGCTTCCATATAAAAGCGTTGGAGTAAGTACAGCATTATGTACGGCTAGTCGAGCCCGCTGGCTGAGATGTTTAGATTGCAGCAGCTTACCCAACGCTCCATTCACGCAATTCCCAGCAAGCACTCTTCTTTCTATGTCAGTGGTGTACCTACCATCCTTGCTAAAAGCACATCCAAGATATACAATTTCAACCACCTGTTCTAACACTGCATCATCTACTACTACCCTTGCATTTGTTCTCTGTTCATCTCTTTTAAATACTAATACTTTAGTTTTATCCATATTCATGTTTGTATGGCCTACAGATAATTGTTTCGGGTCAGGGTGTTTGTGTATGTATTGTATGTGTACAACGGCACCAACGACACAGGTTTATATTTACTGTAAGGCTGTGAGTGTAAGCGTATTTTATTATTATTTCACTTTTTTATTTTTAAACTTATTTTGTATTTTTTTACATACATAAATATCAAAAACACACACTAAGTACTCGTATATAAAATAGCTTGCCACCGGCAGTGGGATCAGGGTCCAAGTACCGGTGGTTAGGGACGCAGAGATAGGAATTTCCTCATTATTCGTTCCGTGTCAAGTAGCACTGCCTTGTGCTTCAGGCCCTTGACCCAGCCGCAAAACGTGAGCCTCATAAGGTCGAGGCTCTTGGTGATAAGGCCGTTCACCGAGACGACTATCGGTACAGTGATCGCCGAATCCATAATCCGCTGACAATCTCGTGAACTAGGTCCAGATATTTTAATTCCTTATCCTTTTCAGCTTTCACGAGATTCTCGTCATGGGGAATGGTGACGTCGACGATCATTGCACGGCGCTCCGTTCGATCTATCAGCACTATATCAGGATTGTTAGCAACAATGGTCCTGTCAGTGATGATAGATCGATCCCAGAACAGTGTGATCCGATCATTCTCGAGAACTGGGTCGGGCACATACCTGTAGTATGGCACTTCCTGGACTACCAGATCATATTTCAAAGCAAGTTGCTGGTGTATGATCCTGGCCACTTGGTTGTGCCTATGCAAATACTCACCATTAGCTAGACTTGAACAGAAGGATACTATATGGGGGCTGCACCAATAAATGTTTTTTCTTCTTTCTTCTGTATGTCTGAGAGATTCAACGGGACGGCGACACGCCCGACATATGTCAGCCGTACCGTCTCTCAGAATATACTTCCGGTAGTTATTAATCATAACTACTTCGTCCATAATCGCAAAGACAAAACCTTCAGTTTCCCCGAAGAGGTCACCGAATCGCAGCCAGGATACCGATGCAAGAAAATCAACATCGGGCCCATGGAGGGCCCGGTAGAAGCGGCCATGAAGCTCCTTGCTTTGCCATACAGTCTTGCGGTCGTTGGTCGTGAGTACCGCAGGTCTGCGCCAGTTCTCTTTACCCAATGAAAGGGGAGTGAGTCCGTTGTCGACAGCCACCAAATCCTGATGCACAAAGAAAATAGTCTCTTAGACTACACACCTCGAGGTTATACAGGGTCCTGGCATTAAGGAAGCCCCGGCCCCCACATCGCCGCGAGATGTATAGTCTCATCACTGAAGAGCGCGGGTGGTGCATCCGGTATGATGTCAGTAGAGAGCAGACTCGCCTGTCTAGGGCATCTAAGTCAGCCTGAGTCCACTTGAGTATGCCTTATTTATTTTATTATGTCTCTCGTCAGCACGGGGTCCAATTTGAACCCCGGACCTTTGTCAGGCTTGCGCGGGGACATGGGGGGTCCAACACGTAGAGGCCCTTTCGAGAATTTTGATCTACTTTGTAATGGGTTATATTCGGCGGGACCTCTCTCTCTGACTGCATCAATAGTTAATACAGACACAGACAGACCCCGCAGAATATAAAGGGACTATTGTAATGAAAAGTGATTTGCCAAACTTTGGGCTATGTGGGTGAACTGGGGGGACTAGCTGGCTGGGCCTATGGAGTGAGATCCGGCACCTGCCTATATTCAACATCTCACATTATCGAATCCTACTTTAGGCAGGTGGTGACTCGCCTCTCCTTGGTGGGCCCCCCAAACAGCCAACCCGATGGTCGACAAGGGGCAACACTGTTGAGAGAGGCTGGGGGTGTCGAGAGGTGTGGCCCCGGTTTCACCATCACGAGCGAGTAATCTCGAGCTCGGAGCGGGCTTCCCCGCTATTATGCCTTTAGACACTTCCACCCCCGAGTGTATGGCTCTTTCAGAAATTTAGACAACAGCCTATTATCAAAATTTCTGCAAATGCCATACCTCTAGCGCCCCACTTTGACCGGCCAATGAAGGCAAGCCAGAGGTGAGAGTCCTGATGATCTGTCCGGCCGTACCTCTGTGTGGCGGACGAGGCGGAGCCCAGTTCTCTCGGAGGAACTCGAGATGATGGTAGGGGGTGGTGTCGCTACTCACCAACAGCTCGCCACAAGCTGCTCTGCCCCCATTTTATTATTATTATGTTACAGTGATAGTTATTACGGGGCCATACATTACCATCTAACCGGAACACGATAGTGTTAGCACTACCAAACGGCGGATAGATTAGGTTTTTTTTTTCTTTTTTTTTATGTAATTGAAGTGGCAAACAAGCATGCAGTTCACATTGATGTTAAGTGATGACTGCAGTCTATAGACACCCACACAAAGACCAAGGTCAAAATGCAAATGCGTTACCACTCCTGAGGCCTAAGGTGTTATGCCTCTGTGCCGGAAATTACAGGGCCGTACATGCGGTAGTGCCTACACCCCACTACACTGGAACTCTACTACTAGTAAAAATTATGTCTCTGTGATGGCTAGTAGTAGTCCATAAGTTACTGGTGGTAGACCTCCAGTGACGGAGCTCACGGCCGTAGGCACCACCGTATTACCTAATATACTTGCCGATAATTGGTAGTGATCAGCGCTATCGTGTTCCAGTCAGGTGGTAATGTACGGCCCTGTAATTTCCGGCACAGAGGCATAACACCTTAGGCCTCAGGAGTGGTAACGCATCTGCATTTTGACCTTGGTCTTTGTGTGGGTGTCTAACGGGTACAGTCATCACTTAACATCAATGTGAACTGCATGCTTGTTTGCCACTTCCATTATATAAAAAAAATACTAATCCCAAGATTTTCGGCATTAAAAAGGTCAGGAGTGTTTTTTCTATCATCATTTCATCAGCGGGTTGGCCATTAACCCGGCTCGCCACCTGTTACATGGGCCAAAACGTAACCGACGAATCGTGGGTGTTTGCATGTATGCTTGAATGCATGCATTTACCTCTGCCTACCCCTTCGGGAATCAACGTTGTAACGTCCTTCAGAAAGTACTATCTTTGCACAACATTGTGACATCTCTTACATGGGCCAAAATGTAAGCAACGATTCGTGGGTGTTTGTATGTATGTTTTCTTTCGTGGTAGAGGTTGTAGGCCGTCCACTCCTAGGATCATCTTCAATGCTCTCACGACCGCGCTTAAACTCAGCTATCCACTTCTTGACACTGGAATACGATGGAGCAGACTCCCCCAGAGTGCTCACCATATCTTGATGGATGTCTTTTGGTGACAGGCCTTTTTTATTGAGGTACTTAATGACTGCACGATGTTCAATTTTCTCCATTATTGAAAATCGCGTCAGAATGCTTCAAACAAATAATCACAGAAAATTTATATTGTGCAGAATCGGAATGAAACTGCGCACAATAAATCAATATGATACTAACAAATGACGGTAAATTTAAAAAGATGTCATATCTCCTTTTAGTTTGGGCCACGAACTTTTGGATCCACCCTCGTACCTCTACCCCTTCGAGGATTAACGTATCTAGTAACGACCTTCACAAAGTAACATCTTTGCACAACATTGTGACATTGTGACATTTTTGGTACAAGAAACCAGCCTTATCGCAAAGATAGCGAATTAATGTAACATTTAAAATGAAACTGAAGAAGGAATAGGGCTGTTGATATTTTTCAAAATATCTAATTTTCGATATATCAATATTTTATTTTAATCAGCTTTGTTCCAAACAAAACGTAGGTAATTTACAAAGTTCATAATTCTGTTTATTTTTTAACGCGCTAACAAATAAAATGCTCTGGGTGCCGTCGAACAATATCTTCAATTTGGTCCAAATACTGGGTGAAAAGGACGACCGAGCAAAAAAACTCATTGCCCTCAGCGTAGCCTCTCAAAATCTCGTCCATTTTCTTAAAATACTTCCGAAGCAGAACACGTGAGCAAAAAGAAAATACATTATAGTACACGATGATTTTGTAGTTTAAATAAGTGCAGAGAAAAAAAAACTAATATAAAAATATCGAGTGTCGATGTCAACATTTCAAATATCGAACTATCGATATATCATCCAGAAAAATATCAGTAGTTATAATGGCAACCCTTGATACGTACCACTACTGGGCACGAGTCTCTCCCCTTTTTGGGGGATGGCCTGGAGCTTACTCCATCAAGCTGCTCCAATGCCAGTTGGTGGAGATACGGGTTAGTGGTCAACCCACTGTCGGATGTCTTCAAACCTCCGACAAGGTTTAACGACTGCTATCTATCGATAGCAACCGGGACCGACGGCTTAACGTGCCCTCCGAAGAACGAAAACTCGCATTTAATTTGCCACTAGTGGTCACCCATCAACCGGGCGCGGTCGGGCCGCGCCCGTTTCGTACAGCCGAGTCGATTGCTTGCGTTCTACACCAGCTGCATGGCCATGCGCGCTTCGATATATCGATACATCTAAACAAAAATATCGTTGATTCGATATTTTATCAACAGCCCTAGTCTGTAATTAGATGTTTTAACCTTGATTGTTTTTAACTATACGTCAATCACAATACAAGATTATTATAACATGACAATAAATATTTTTGATCAAGTTCCTTGTAAATATATTAGTCCAATAATAATTAATTATAATCATGCTGATTAAACGAATGGACATTATTAGTAATTAGGTAAAACCATATTTCCTACAAAATTTTCCAAGATTATGATCTCTGATATCTTTAAACTTAACAAGCCGTTGACCGCAGCTTCGCGTGGACGTTTTTTATTTGAAAAATATAATATCCCATTTTATATTGTCATACTCGTGAACGGGTGCTGTTGGTGGGGACTGGTCTGTTCTGGTTTGCAGGAGTTACATCTCATTTAGTAGATAGCAGTTTATTTGCATCTATGCTATGGACGTTCTACTTTACGTTCTACGTTACTAGATTTAAGCTCTCATTTAAAAGAGCTCTTACTGAGTTTGTTGGGTAGCGGAGTTCTTCTCAGTAGTGACTGCACTTGGAACTCAGCTAAGTGAATAACTTTGATCTTGACGAATAAGTTTTTCTTTTTCTTCATTTATCATCATTGAGAGAATTGAACAATTTTGTGATTATTATGTTTTAACTAAGTAGTCAAAATTCGAATTTTTAATATACTATTAATATTTACTAGTAATGGTTATTCACTCTAGGTATTTTATGATTTCTTGACGCTTTGAAAGTATCTGTAAAGATCTATTCGAAATAAAAACATTTTGTCTACTGTATAATTGTAAACTGTAATAAGCAAATAAATACATAATTATTATTATGTCTCTCGTCAGCACGGGGTCCAATTTGAACCCCGGACCTTTGTCAGGCTTGCGCGGGGTCATGGGGGGTCCAACACGTAGAGGCCCTTTCGAGAATTTTGATCTACTTTGTAATGGGTTATATTCGGCGGGACCTCTCTCTGCCTGCATCATTAGTTAATACAGACACAAACAGATTATTATTATTATTTCACTCATTTATTCATAATCTCATTATATATTTTTTACATATACATGTATATAAAGGAAAAAAAAAACAACGTATATATAAAAAAATACAAAATGGTTGCCGCCGGTAGCGGGAGCAGGGTCCAAGCTGTCGGCGGTTAGGGGCTCAGAGAGAGGAACCTCCTCACAATACGTGCCGTGTCGAGAAGAACCGCTTTCTGCACCAAGCCCTTGATCCAACTTCCCAGCGAGAGCCTCTTAAGGTGGTGGTCGAGGCTCTTCGCCATGAGTCCGTTTACCGTGACGACTATCGGTCCAATTACAGCCGAGTCCACATCCCACATGGCGACAATCTCGTGAGACAAGTCGAGATACTTAATTTGTTTGTCTTTTTCCGCTTTCAGGAGATTCTCATCATGAGGGATGGTGACATCGATTATAATTGCGCGGCGTTCCAAGCGGTCTATCACCACTATATCAGGCTTATTGGCGACAATAGTCCTGTCAGTGATGATAGATCGATCCCAATACATCGTGACATGGTCATTTTTGAGTACTGGGTCGGGTGCATACCTGTAGTACGGCACCTCCGTGGCTACAAGGTTGTATTTCAGGGCAAGTTGCTGGTGAATTATCCTGGCTACTTGGTTGTGCTTGTGCAAGTATTCGCCGTTGGCAAGGCTCGAACAGCTGGACACAATATGCCTGAGGGATTCCCCCGGTCGGTGGCATGCCCGACATATGTCGACCGTGCCATCCTTCAGGATAAACTTCCGGTAGTTATTGGTCATTACTACTTCGTCCATAATTGCACATACAAAACCTTCGGTTTCCCCAAAGAGGTCCCCGAATCGTAGCCAGCCTACAGACGCAAGAAAGTCTACATCGGGCCCATGAAGAGCCCGGTAAAATCGTCCATGCAGCTCCTTGCCCTGCCATACACTCACGCGGTCACTGGTCGTCAGCACCACAGGTTTGCGCCAGTTCTCTTTAGCTAGTGAGAGAGGTGTGAGTCCGCTGTCAACTGCCACCATATCCCGGTGCATACCCCTATCGGTGGCCCGAAAGTATTCTCTGAGATTGCACACCTCACGGTTGTGGAGGGTTTTAGCACTAAGAAAGCCTCGGGCCCCACACTTCCGTGGGATGTACAATCTCATCACCGATGAGCGTGGGTGGTGCATCCGGTATGATGTCAGCAGAGAGCGGACCCCCCTGTCTAGGGCATCCAGGTCGGTCTGAGTCCACTTGAGTATGCCAAAGGAGTACATCAAGACTGGCATGACCCAACGGTTGAAAGCACGAACCCTATTACCGCCTGACAGGAAATTTTTAAGAACTTTTTTCAGGCGGCCAAAGAATCTTACTCGCAACGATTGTTTCATGTCAGCCTCGCATATACCTAAGGCCTCTGACATACCCAAGTACTTGTAGGTTTCGGTTGCGGAGAGCGATCGAAGTTGAATGGAATCCGTGAGTTGTACTCTCTCGGATTCCATTATCTCTCCTCGAGTTACATGCATAACCGCACATTTTTCAATTCCCAATTCCATCCTGATAGAGCCACCTTCAATAATTCCATCAGTTGCGAATTATTAGAACCGAATAATTTCAGATCATCCATATAAAGCAGGTGAGATATCACCCGACCACCTCTTCGCAACCGGTAGCCGAGTCTTGAAGCCTCCAGTAGCGTACTCAGAGGGTTCAGGGCTAGGCAAAACCATAAAGGGCTCAGACTGTCGCCCTGGAATATACCTCTAGCAATTCTTACAGGTTCGCCAACCGCCAGGGGCTGCCGAGATCCTGGATAGCGAAGCACCGTGCTCCATTGCGACATACATGACATGAGGAAGGTGCGTAGGGTTGTGTTGATTTTATACAACTCCATCACCCTCATCAGCCATGTATGCGGTACGGAATCATAGGCCTTCTTATAATCTATCCAGCAAGTCGAGAGACTCTTTCGGTTACGACGAACCTGCTGGCTAATGGCCATGTCAAATAGCTTATTATTATTATTATTATTTTCTATTCTATTCTATTCTATTTCTATATTACAGGGGGATGCACCCTCCCTAACTACCCAGGGGTTGGAAATGAGATGGTGGCACCTTAAAAAGCAGTTCACCAGAGCATACGCCGTTGTAAAGATGTTAAAAATACACAAACATCTCTGCAGAAAATTCAAATGTTCGAGTCATGTGGTCGTCCGAAAACTTTGGTCGACAATGACGAATTAAAGGCGACTGTGGAAGCTGACGGAACTCCACCTACGGATAAATTAGCTGCAGCTTTCGATGTTAGCATCAAAACAATATTGGTTCATTTGTTGGCAAGGTAAAAAAGCTTCACAAATTAGTACCTCATGAATTCAATGATCGACTGCGCGATGTACACGTCGATACGTGCCTTGCACTGCTCAACAGGCATACAAATTAAGGAATTCTGAACCGCATTGTTACTTGTGATGAGAAATTGATCCTGTTTGACAATCGTAAGCGCGCAGCAAGTTGGTTAGACCCTGGTTCAGGATCCAAACAATGCCCTACACGAAACCTTCACTGGTGGTAGAGCTCCAGTGACGGAGCTCGGGGGCGTAGGCACCACTGCATTACCTAATATACTTGCCGCTAAAAAGTAGTGTTCAGCACTATCGTGTTCCGGTCAGGTGGTAATGTACGGCCCTGTAATTTTCGGTACAGAGGCATAACACCTTAGGCCTCAGGAGTGGTAACGCATCTGTATTTTGACCTTGGTCTTTGTGTCTATAGGCTGCAGTCATCACTTACCATCAATGTGAACTGCGTGCTTGTTTGCCACTTCCATTACATAAAAAAGGACGTACGACATTCCGTTGAAGAATTTGTTGCCTTCCGTCCAGCTTTTTTCAAGAAAATTGATCACAAGTTTGTTAAATTCAGTTTTTTTTATGAAATGCAAGTGGTAAAAACATGCAGTTCACATTGATGTTAAGTGATGACTGCAGCCTATAGTCACCTACACAAAGACCAAGGTCAAAATGCAGATGCGTTACCACTCCTAAGGCCTAAGGTGTTATGCATCTGTGCCGGAAATTACAAGGCCGTATATTACCACCTGACCGGAACACGATAGTGCTCAACAACACATTTAACGGCAAGTATATTAGGTAATGCAGTGGTGCCTACGCAGCTCGAGCTCCGTCACTGGAGCTCTACCACCAGTGAAATGTATGAAACCAGTGATTCTAAACGAGAGATAATCTGCCCCAGTAGCTTAGTGGTAGCAGGCCACTACTACTACGCTGGGGTCCTGGGTTCGATTCCCGGGTAGGTTGATATCAGAGATAATGGTGTAAAGTAATTTATATCTGGTTCTATTGGGATTTTTCCATTTACTGGCAATTTCCCAGTACCTCGAATATTAGTAATGTGCCCGGAGATGTCAACAGGCCCGCCACCTGTTACATGGGCCAAAAACGTAACCGGCGAATCGTGGGTGTTTGCATGTAGGCTTGAATGTATGCAAGTACCTCTGCCTATCCCTTCGGGGATTACAGGCGTGAAGTGACGTTTATAAATAAAATTAAAATATATGCGCGAAGTGTAACGTGCATTACTCCTTGGGTTTAAATATGTTTTCTTATATTTTTCATATTTAATTGCTGGGTTTTTGCAGTCGGTATTGTTATTACGATTTTTCTTAAAATACCATATTTTCTCCTACTAATCAGATATTGTCTCATTTCCAATGATACTCTGTTGATATTTAATACTTTATGGTGTACTTACGTAGTTAGGTAGGTACAACCGCCTGCTTCAATCAAATCAGCAAAATCAATTTCATCCTATTTCGATTTAATAAATTCAGTAATTATTGTTTTTGGAATGCAGATTTTCTGCATTCTATTTAAAAAATAAAGCAAACTCTCGGATGGTGATTTATTGTAGGACCGACTCGGTTACCGTGCTGTGAGGCCACTTAGTAAGCAATACGTACAGCAGCCGAAAGTTTATGTATGAAATATAATATAAAGGTCCAGTATTTAATAACTTTGGCGCATAAATCAGGCTAAATTTCACCGATAGCATCAATTTTTTTATGTATCATCACGCCAGGTCCCTAACGGGGTAGGCAGAGAGTGTAGAGCGCCAGATATCCGGGTCCTGACAAACCTCTCGTACCTCGTCTACCTTCATCATTCTCTTCATACATGCACGCCGATTAATAAGACTTTTGATCCCACCATCAGACAGAAATCGACCTATTTGGTCATGGTAGGTCAGTCTTGGTCTTCCTGGGCCTCTGCAACCATCCACATTCGCATTGTATATCTGTTTAGTCATTCGCTCATTCGACATTATTTCTATATGCCCGAACCATCGGAGCATGCCTTTTTTCATTTTTACACCGATACTATCATTCACACAAAGCGTCTTTCTTACATCTTCGTTACGAACGCGATCGGTGAGTGATACACCGCAGATCTTACGCAAAGATCTCATCTCGACCGTGTTTAACTTACTTTCATGCTCTTTCCTGCATACCCAGCTCTCGCTTCCATATAAAAGCGTTGGAGTAAGTACAGCATTATGTACGGCTAGTCGAGCCCGCTGGCTGAGATGTTTCGATTCTAGCAACTTACCCAACGCTCCATTCACGCAATTCCCAGCAAGCACTCTTCTTTCTATGTCATTGGTGTACCTACCATCCTTGCTAAAAGCACATCCAAGATATACAATTTCATCCACCTGTCCTAACACTGCATCATCTACTACTATCCTTGCATTTGTTCTCTGTTCATCTCAATTTTTTTATTATTTATTTAATTCAGGTATTAAAATCCATACAGAACAATAATAATTAAGATACACAATAACAAAAACATAAAATATTCAATTGAGAACAAAAAATCTTAATAAATTTACATTACGTACAATTATGTTGTCTTTGAGGGCCGCTGTAGTTTGCGGCTTATTCGCATAGGTCTGAGAATTGTGAAAGCCCCACAAGAAAAAGTCTCATCGGGCATGAGGGGTAAGGTAAAGAGGCCCCCTTCAATCGATCCCTTGCCTAAATTAGCCTTAGCTTGGTTTTCACCAAGCTCAGTGACACCTACTAAGGCACCACCTACATAAGTGACAGATTGTTTTATATGGTAGTGTAGATAAAATTGAAATTTTATTAATAATGTTAATTATTTGCACTTTATTCTCAAATACGTAAAGATTAATTTATTTCGTTACGAAAAACTGCAAAACGCTATTAAACTGCATTCTGTTATACGTGAATTTAAAAATAAAACACATAAATAAATATTTATCTCGCTGAATAGCACTTCGCTTTTGCACAATTTTTGTTGGAAGGTTAATAAATAACAGTTATGACAACTACGAACAAAATCAACAATCACTTAGTGCTAAGATGCCGAATATCGGGTCCCTAATTTTAAACGCCACTTCAAGAAGATGTTGTCGCCTATGTAATGGTGAAAACGAAATCCTTTCGATTTTTTTTTTACTGGTGGTAGAGCTCCAGTGACGGAGCTCGCGGGCGTAGGCACCACCGCATTACCTAATATACTTGCCGCTAAATGGTAGTGTTCAGCACTATCGTGTTCCGGTCTGGTGGTAATGTACGGCCCTGAAATTTCCGGCACAGAGGCATAACACCTTAGGCCTCAGGAGTGGTAACGCATCTGCATTTTGACCTTGGTCTTCGTGTAAGTGTCTATAGGCTGCAGTCATCACTTAATATCAATGTGAACTGCATGCTTGTTTTCCACTTCCATTACGTTAAAAAATAATCCGCTACATAACTTTGTTAAGGGCCTCTCTAAAGTTAGGAGTCGATGATGAAAACTGGTATAAAGGGGTCATATCTTGGTAGCCGCTTCGGTGCGGGATAACCATGCCTGTGTGGCACGTAGCGTCATCCAATTGAAACCATAGGTCTTCGGTGTCCGAGCCCTTCAGTACCGGGCTTGTAGAACAGGACTGAGGTATCCTCTACTTGCCGTAAGAGGCGACTGAAAGGGAGAATGAATCGCAGGCGGTCAGAGGGGGGGCTCTAGCCGTCCAGCACCGGTGCCATGAGGATGGCGACCGTGGTAGCCGCAGGTCATTATGGTATGCGCAGAATGGAGGTGACATTGTCCCCGTAGACGAGCCTTATGGAGGTGAGGAGCGTGGGCGGGAATCGGATCAGTGTTTTAGTTTACCCGGATCCCTCCCCCCCTTTGTGCACTGAAGTCGGCACCGAGGTGGTTTTAGAGAGTCCCAGTCCCTCATATCCCGAGCCTCTCCCACTAGAGAGCCGGTTGAATGCGAAAACATTTCCGAGTCGTTAAAAAAATCGTCTTCGGTGTCCATGTCATCAAATTCAGGCTACAAGAAGTTGGTGATCATCGACCTACAGCCATAGGCGGTGCCGGACCAAATCCGGAAAAGTTGCTTATTCACGTACCCATTCGTCCGAAAACGGGTGACATCGCTAAAAACGTTTCGTTGTTACTAGAGAACACCTATTTTGATAAAAAAGTTTTATCATTTACACGTGTTGCTCGACGCCGTAACTTGCCCCGATGATTTGTCCTTAGTGGCGATATTTTGACAGAAAGTAAAAGAAACAATATAGCCGCCACGAGCTGTCAAAATCAACCCGTCCCTATTGGAAAACTCTTTAGATTCAAAACAAAGTGCTCGTATTAATACATATGGATGGACAGACAAACAGACATGGTGAATTTATAAGCGTTGCGTTTTTTGCCATTCGGTTATGGAACCCTAAAAACTTTACAGATCATTTCTAATATAAGTGACTACTTAGGATGGTTGCAGAGGCCCAGGAAGACCAAGACTGACCTACCATGACCAAATAGGTCGAGTTCTGTCAGATGGTGGGGTCAAAAGTCTTAGGAATCGGCGTGCATGTATGAAGAGAATGATGAAGGTAGACGAGGCACGAGAGGTTTGTCAGAACCGGGATATCTGGCGCTCTACACACTCTGCCTACCCCGTTAGGGACCTGGCGTGAAGATACATACATACATACATACTTAGAATGTGCCAGACTAAAACTTTATTTAAACTTTTCCGCTGCGTGTCTGATTCGGTCACTGGATTTACAGGGGTGAAATAAGAGTATCATTAGTAATGTCCCTTTAAGGACATCTGCGCAGAGCCATCGGTTGTCTGTGCATTTTCTACAGCCTTTACAATGGTGAATACTCTGACGAACTGTTCGATCTGGTGCCATCGTCTCCATTCATTCATCGTACTTCCCGCCGAAGAGAGAAGTTCTACCTGCATAGATTTGACACTTGGCAGTGCTCAACAGCCCGATTCGCGGGTTAATTTCTGCCCAAAACGTGCAAATTGTGGAACGAACTTCCATCTGAGGTGTTTCCCCTACAATATGAGGTTCTTTAAAACGTTAAATGAGTCCTTCAGGGATGGCAGCGCGTTGGCAAATCGCCTGATGTTGCAAATGTTCATAGGCGACGGTAACCACTTTCCATCAGGTGGCCGTATGCTGGTCTGTTAATCCATTGACATAAAAAAAATCCTCTGTTATTGGTGAATCATACGTATATGTTAGATATAAGCTGGGGGCCATTACACTGCCTTGCGGAACACGAGCCTTATTTTCAAAAATGATTATTTGCTTTCGCTAAAGTGTATTCATGTTTCTGTAAAGCATGGCGTTGGAAATGATTACATGATGATCAGTAGATAATTATGCATTGTTTGCAGGATTTATTAAGAAAAATATTCATGTTTACATGATCAAAAGCGTGTGATATGTCCATAGAGCGGGCCACCGGTCGCGGTGGCCCGCGTTGCTCTATGGATATGTCTAAAACAATCTTGCTTAGTTATATTTTTTGTTTATATGCCAGTGGCGATTTCTCAAAGATTTACGCGTATGGCCCCGCCATACCATAATTTTGAAGCATTAACATATAAATCATCATATAATTACAACCTTATTACTTAGACCTAGATACAATAAAAAATAATGTCGGCGCCGAACGCGGCCGAGGCGAGCGATGCGCTTCCGCCAGCGCATGCGGAGTCCATAGTAGTCCATACAAAGTCGTTCGCCGCTCGCGCCCGCGCCCCCTCAATCGCCTAGTATTACTCACGGAGTTTGAAGCGCGGGTCTGGCGCTATGAATGGCGCACTACCTAACAATTTTTCGCATGTTTTTCGTGAGAGCGTAGATTTGTGTTAGTGTTTGTTACGTTTTCTATCTTTCTATTGATTTAATTGACATTTTATTTAGTAATTAAACAATAAAATCGCAAAAAAAAAACAGCTATTGCGTATAAAATTTCAAATTGTATGACATTTATTTTTTGCGATTTCAAAGTTGGTTCCTTAGTGAAAGACTGAAAGTTGTTCAGATTGACCGTCTGAAGAAACGGTTTCCAGGTTTTGCGCACGTAACACTACATCAAATACTATAACAAAATCTGGAGCCACCCCAATTATAAACACCAGGAATCGCCACTGTTATACGCATCATTTATCTTTTCAACCAGGCAGTGGACTTGTTCCATGAG
The DNA here is from genome assembly GCA_036365455.1 of Macrosoma leucophasiata. Taxonomy (NCBI): domain Eukaryota; kingdom Metazoa; phylum Arthropoda; class Insecta; order Lepidoptera; family Hedylidae; genus Macrosoma; species Macrosoma leucophasiata. The sequence continues at coordinate 9,016,316 of JAWQUS010000015.1, forward strand.
CTTCAAGGAAGCCAAGAAAATATCGAATTTAATTTGACTATTCGGTTAGACCAGCGGTGTGTGATAATTGCTATATTCGAGGGTCATGGGTCCGATCCGAGACCAGGACAAATGTTTGTTGGGTCTTCAAATATAAGTTTGGAATGTGGCTTCCATCGTACAGGCGTGTGCTTAGTGTGAGGATGTGAATTAGCTGAAAGTGATGAATTTTACTGAGAACAATCAATTTTTTATTATTAATAAGATCGAGGCCTATAAATGCGATATAACCCTTAATAGATTATTTTATTGATTTAGTTAAAGGACACTTTATTAGTTAGGTAGTTGTTTATTTTCAGTATCAAATTTTCATAACAAACTTATTAAAATAATTTAGAAATAGTGCTAGCCTAACTAAAGTAAACACTAATATCATTATACTAATAAATGGCATCAAATTAATCAATTAAAATTTTGATTGACCAAAATTGTATTAAAACAAATTCATTAAATATATTCATAACATTTTATTGGTCTGCTTATAAATAATTTGGGTATGTTTAATAAATAATGATATTTACAAATATAGAAATTTCAACAAAAGCGTTTGATTAACAGTTACAGGACTTACATAATAATTATTTTGAGATATTCCGTTGCAGTATTTAAAACATCTAATATCACAAAACAAATCTAAGATTTATTAAGTGTTACCTCCTTTGAAGCTGGCTTACTGTTTTATGAAATATATATTAAAAATATGAAACATATATTAATAAAATTGTTTTCAATTGATACCTTAATAAAATTATATTTTTATAATATTTCATAAACACACTGTAAAGGCAGCTGACAAGTTAAATTAAGTAAACATTAATAAAGGAGGGAACTTGTAATCAACACTTTATTAAATCAATTTGTTAATATATCAATATGCAAGTCCCTTATTAGTTACTATTATTTAGCGACAGTTTGACTCCTTCTGATGATTTGTAGCAGTTTATTATCGACCTTGTCCCATGGTACATAGAGTTTAATACCGCCATTTTCAACGGTCGACTGTATATTTTCTCTAACACAGTCTACATTGCAGATGAAGTCGCATGTTTGCGCTGCCTCGTTGAAGTGTAGGCCTTCTGAGCAAACGCCAAGTCTGGCTGTTTCTCCTTCGCATCGCCAGAACTTATCGCAATCAGTTTCGTGAGGCCAGTATGGGATGTTGCAGTCTTCTTTGCATTTATCGTTGTTTACTTGGTTATCACCGCACTCGCATTCGCATTCTGGGCAGACGCATACGCAACCGCCACCACCTCCACCTCCGTCACCACCGCCTTCGCCACCTCCACCTCCGCCTCCGCCTCCGCCTCCACTGCCCTCTTCACATCCAGCGTCTGCTGGCCAGTCGCAAACCTGAAAGATGAAAGTTAAAATTTACCTCACGTAATAATCTTGGGCAAAATGATGGCTTAAAGATTGCTTTATACATAAATTTTTTTTAATGTAATGGAACTGTCAAACAAGCTTGCAGTTCACATTGATGTTAAGTGATGACTGCAGCCTATAGACACAAAGACCAGAGGTGACTGCAGCCTATAGAAGACCAATGTCAAAATGCAGATGCGTTGCCACTCCTGAGGCCTAAGATGTTATGCCTCTGTGCCGGAAATTACAGGGCCGTACATTACCGTCTGACCGGAACACGATAGTGCTGAACACTACCATTTAGCGGCAAGTATATTAGGTAATGCGGTGAAGCGATGTCGAGCGAGATGCAAATGAGGTTTGATTTATGATGTAACTCTCTCTTTTAATGGAGTGTGTCCGATTTCAATCTGGTAGAAAAATGGTTATGGACATTATGAACCTGAATATATTAAATACTGGCATGTTTATAGATATATTTTCTTGTCCGAGTTCTAACGTAGCCATGAATTTGTTCAGACTTATAAGTTTAATTGACTCATGATGAATATTTAAATAAGAAGGTACATTTTATGGTTGGTTAGGTATGAAATTGAGTGGATCATAATGGGACTGACTGGGACTTGAGTATAAAAGTCCCTAAAAATAAAGAGAAAAAAAATGATGCAACTCATATCAATTTAATTTAATTTTTGGCGTTCCACAGGGAGCTTCATTGGGACCTAGCTTATTTAATAATGTGAACAGCATACTTGATTGCTACTTCATACTTAAAAATCACACTTTATTTACCTGTATCACTGGGTTGAAGTGTAGTCCAGCGGGGCAGTTTCTCTCAACCTTTTCACCATGCACGCAGTAGTAGAATTTATTGCAATCGTCTTCATGAGGTAGCAGCCAGTGGACGTCAAAGTCAGCGGGGCAGCCGTTGTCTAGCCATGTGCAGGATTCACATTCGACTGGGCAGTTGCCTGTGCATCCTCCTTCACCACCACCGCCTCCTTCACCTCCTCCACCTCCGCCTCCGCCTCCACCTCCGCCTCCACTGCCGTCTTCACATCCAGCGTCTGCTGGCCAGTCACAAACCTGGAAAAGGAATATCAAATTTTTTCTCACGGTTTTATTCCAGGTAATTGTCTTAATTTTTGGTGATCCTCAGGGAAGAGACCTAGCTTTTTAAAATCTTTGCAATCCTTGCTTGGGAGGTTACACTTTATTTCCTACATTATTAATTTCGTTAAATATTTCAAATAATTTTGGTAATTGTAATAGCTTATTGATTGTGGCTATTAACATAATTATTATTGCGCATTTGCCATATCATCTTGCTTAACATGAAAACATCAGTAAGACGATGAAAGCTTTTTATTAAAATGGTTGTTATAGCTTATAATTTCTGCACTGAAATAAAAAAGTTTTCACCCCAAGAGAAATTGTGGTTTTGTATGACGTTTAGTTCCGTAGATATCTTAAGCCGTATTTAATTAATGTCAACGTGGACATCATGCTTGATTGGTAGGTAATTAAAAATCACATATTTATCACCTGTATCACTGGGTTGAAGTGTAGTCCAGCGGGGCAGTTTCTCTCAACCTTTTCACCGTGCACGCAGTAGTAGAATTTATTGCAATCGTCTTCATGAGGTAGCAGCCAGTGGACGTCAAAGTCAGAGGGGCAGCCGTTGTCTAGCCATGTGCAGGATTCACATTCGACTGGGCAGTTGCCTGTGCATCCTCCATCACCACCGCCGCCGCCTTCACCTCCTCCACCTCCGCCTCCGCCTCCACCGCCACCTCCACCTCCACTGCCGTCTTCACATCCAGCGTCTGCTGGCCAGTCACAAACCTGGAAGAGGAATATCAAAATTTTTCTTACGGTTTAATTCCAGGTATTTGTCTTAATTTTTGGTGATCCTCAGAGAAGAGACCTAGCTTTTTAAAATCCTTGCAATCCTTGCTTGGGAGGTTACACTTTATTTCCTACATTATTCATTACGTTAAATATTTCAAATCATTTTGGTAATTGTAATAGCTTATTGATTGTGGCTATTAACATAATTATTATTGCGCATTTGCCATATCATCTTGCTTAACATGAAAACATCAGTAAGACGATGAAAGCTTTTTATTAAAATGGTTGTTATAGCTTATAATTTCTGCACTGAAATAAAAAAGTTTTCACCCCAAGAGAAATTGTGGTTTTGTATGACGTTTAGTTCCGTAGATATCTTAAGCCGTATTTAATTAATGTCAACGTGGACATCATGCTTGATTGGTAGGTAATTAAAAATCACATATTTATCACCTGTATCACTGGGTTGAAGTGTAGTCCAGCGGGGCAGTTTCTCTCAACCTTTTCACCGTGCACGCAGTAGTAGAATTTATTGCAATCGTCTTCATGAGGTAGCAGCCAGTGGACGTCAAAGTCAGAGGGGCAGCCGTTGTCTAGCCATGTGCAAGATTCACATTCGACTGGGCAGTTGCCTGTGCATCCTCCATCACCACCGCCGCCGCCTTCACCTCCTCCACCTCCGCCTCCGCCTCCACCGCCACCTCCGCCTCCACTGCCGTCTTCACATCCAGCGTCTGCTGGCCAGTCACAAACCTGGAAGAGGAAATAAAAACCTCATGTTTTCATTCCAGACATTTGACTCTAATTATATAAAAAAAAAACTCAAATATTATAATAATCATGGGTAAATCTAGTGATGGCTTGAAGATTGATTTATAAATCAGATGCGAATGTAGTTGATTTATGATGTAACATATATCAATTTAACTTAATTTTTGGCGTTCCACAAGGAGTTTCATTGGTACCTAGCTTATTTATTAATGTGAACAGCAAGCTTGTTTGCTACTTTCATACTTAAAAATCACACTTTATTTACCTGTATCACTGGGTTGAAGTGTAGTCCATCGGGACAGTTTCTCTCAACCTTTTCACCGTGCACGCAGTAGTAGAATTTATTGCAATCGTCTTCATGAGGTAGCAGCCAGTGGACGTCAAAGTCAGCGGGGCAGCCGTTGTCTAGCCATGTGCAGGATTCACATTCGACTGGGCAGTTGCCTGTGCATCCTCCTTCACCACCGCCGCCGCCTTCACCTCCTCCACCTCCGCCTCCGCCTCCACCGCCACCTCCACCTCCACTGCCGTCTTCACATCCAGCGTCTGCTGGCCAGTCACAAACCTGGAAGAGGAATTTAAAACGTCATGTTTTCATTCCAGGTTTTGACTCCAATTATATTTAAAAAAAACTGAAATATTATAATAATTATGGGTAAATCTAGTGATGGCTTGAAGAATGATTTATAAATCAGATGCGAATGTAGTTGATTTATGATGTAACATATATCAATTTAACTTAATTTTTGGCGTTCCACAAGGAGTTTCATTGGTACCTAGCTTATTTATTAATGTGAACAGCAAGCTTGTTTGCTACTTTCATACTTAAAAATCACACTTTATTTACCTGTATCACTGGGTTGAAGTGTAGTCCATCGGGACAGTTTCTCTCAACCTTTTCACCGTGCACGCAGTAGTAGAATTTATTGCAATCGTCTTCATGAGGTAGCAGCCAGTGGACGTCAAAGTCAGCGGGGCAGCCGTTGTCTAGCCATGTGCAGGATTCACATTCGACTGGGCAGTTGCCTGTGCATCCTCCTTCACCACCGCCGCCGCCTTCACCTCCTCCACCTCCGCCTCCGCCTCCACCGCCACCTCCGCCTCCACTGCCGTCTTCACATCCAGCGTCTGCTGGCCAGTCACAAACCTGGAAGAGGAATTTAAAACGTCATGTTTTCATTCCAGACATTTGACTCTAATTATATTAAAAAGAAACTGAAATATTATAATAATCATGGGTAAATCTAGTGATGGCTTGAAGATTGATTTATAAATCAGATGCGAATGTAGTTGATTTATGATGTAACATATATCAATTTAACTTAATTTTTGGCGTTCCACAAGGAGTTTCATTGGTACCTAGCTTATTTATTAATGTGAACAGCAAGCTTGTTTGCTACTTTCATACTTAAAAATCACACTTTATTTACCTGTATCACTGGGTTGAAGTGTAGTCCATCGGGACAGTTTCTCTCAACCTTTTCACCGTGCACGCAGTAGTAGAATTTATTGCAATCGTCTTCATGAGGTAGCAGCCAGTGGACGTCAAAGTCAGCGGGGCAGCCGTTGTCTAGCCATGTGCAGGATTCACATTCGACTGGGCAGTTGCCTGTGCATCCTCCTTCACCACCACCGCCTCCTTCACCTCCTCCACCTCCGCCTCCGCCTCCGCCTCCACCTCCGCCTCCACTGCCATCTTCACATCCAGCGTCTGCTGGCCAGTCACAAACCTGGAAGAGGAAATAAAAACCTCATTTTTTCATTCCAGACATTTGACTCTAATTATATTTAAAAAAACTGAAATATTATAACAATCATGGGTAAATCTAGTGATGGCTTGAAGATTGCTTTAAAATTATAATGCGAATGTAGTAAGTGTCACACTATAAGGCCCCAACATAATACCAGCGCCGGGTTATAATCCGGCACAATGCTGAGTTGAGGACCATTTTGGACATTTTATTTATTTAGTTTTGTTTTGTATAAATTCTTGTTTTTTATTTTATATCTTTTTCTTTTTTTCTGTTTTGTTTTTTATTGTCCAAATAAATATATTTTTCTTTCTTTCTTTCTTTAGTTTGATTTATATCTCATATCAATTTAACTTAATTTTTGGCGTTCCACAGGGAGTTTCATTGGGACCTAGCTTATTTAATCATCTGAACAGCATGCTTGATTACTACTTCATACTTAAAAATCACATTTTATTTACCTGTATCACTGGGTTGAAGTGTAGTCCATCGGGGCAATTTCTCTCAACCTTTTCACCGTGCACGCAGTAGTAGAATTTATTGCAATCGTCTTCATGAGGTAGCAGCCAGTGGACGTCAAAGTCAGCGGGGCAGCCGTTGTCTAGCCATGTACAAGATTCACATTCAACTGGGCAGTTGCCTGTGCATCCTCCTTCACCACCACCGCCTCCACCGCCGCCTCCACCGTCGCCGCCGCCTTCACCACCGCCGCCGCCACCTCCTTCACATTCGCATTCGCAGTCTGGAACGCATACGCATTCTCCATCACCACCGCCGCCATCGCCGCCTCCTCCGCCTTCACCACCTCCACCTCCGCCTCCACCTCCACTGCCCCCTTCACATCCAGCGGCAGCTGGCCAATCGCAAACCTGAAAGAGGAATATTAAACTGTACCTCATGGTTTCATTCCAAGCATTTGACTCTATCTTTATGATAATTATTTGAAAAAAAAGGGAAATTTTATATTAACCGTGGGTAAATTTAGTAATGGCTTGAAACTTGACTTATAAATAGGATGGGAATTTTGTTTCTATTTATGTTGTAATGAATGTCAATTTAACTAATTTTTGCGTGCCACTAGGATCCACCTTAGGACCTAGCTTGATTTAATACGTGCAATCAGCTTGGGAGGATACACTTTGCTTTTCATTTTTGGACTGTCAGGGAATGTCGTTTTGGTAATTGTAATAACTTATCAATTATGCCTATCAGCATAATATTCATTGCGTCTTTGTCATATTTTGCTTAACATTAGAATAACAACAAGACGATGAATGCTTTTTACTATAATGGTTAATGTTAAATGAAATAAAAAAGTTCTAACCTCAGGAGTATGGATGCATTTGTATGACGTTTAGGTTATTCATAGATGTCTTAAGCCTGCAATATTGCATGCTTGATTGTAATTACAAACGTAAAAATTACACGTTATTTACCTGTATGACTGGGTTGAAGTGAAGTCCAGGTGGGCAGTTTGTTTCAACCTTTCCACCGTGCACGCAGTAGTAGAATTTATTGCAATCATCCTCATGAGGTAGCAGCCAGTGGACGTCGAATTCTGCGGGGCAGCCGTTGTCTAGCCATGTGCAAGATTCACATTCGACTGGGCAGTTGCCTGTGCATTCACCGCCACCGCCTCCACCGCCACCTTCACCACCGCCGCCTCCATCACCACCTCCTCCGCCTTCACCACCTCCGCCCCCGCCTCCACTGCCTGATTCACACCCAGCATTCGCTGGCCAATCGCAAACCTGAAAGAGGAACATTAAAAGTTACTTCATGTTTTTTCTTTGTTTTTTTTTTAACTCTATCGCTATAATTATAATTAAAAAAAGTGAAATGCTATACAAATCTTGGGTTAAACTAGTGATGGCTTGAAGATTGTCCTATAAATTATACGAGGTAATTAATGTCAATTTACTCAATTTTTGGCATTTACAAGGGGATCTAGATTATTTAATTTTAATTCTTACAATTAGTTTGAGACGATACTCCTTACTGGTAGTAGAGTCTAATGACGGAGTTCACACGTAGGCACCACAGTATTACCTAATCTAATTGCCGCTAAATGGTGGTGTTCAGCACTATCTTGTTGCGGTCAGGGGTGCGACCGCCTATCGACATTGCCGTCGTCATTGTCGTTGCCGTCAAATTTTAAAGTCGATTTTTACTTTAACTAAATAACAATAATCGAAATAATCTACCATTATCGCTTGTTTATCACCTACGAAAACGATAACATCAATCAGATTATCAATACTACTTTTAAAAGAGCTACAAATCGACATGAAAATTTGACAGCAATGACAATGTCAGCAGCAATACAGATAGGCGGTAGTATCCTTGGTGGCAATTAGAGGCGTTCTCCTGGGCCTCCTCAGAAGGAATAAGGTTACGCATCTACATTATTTTTTACCTATATTTTGCTTGACATTGGAACGTAAGCAAGACGAGATTATTATTTCTGCACCGAAATAAAAAAGTAAAAAAGTAATTACGCATTTGCATGGCGCGTAGTTTATGCGTAGATGTCTAAAGCCTGCAGTATTTACTTATCGTCAATGTGAACAGGATGTTTAATTGCTTCTTTCATTCTTAAAAATCACACATTATTTACCTGTAACACTGGGTTGAAGTGAAGTCCAGGGGCGCAGTTTGTTTCAACCTTTCCACCGTGCACGCAGTAGTAGAATTTATTGCAATCATCCTCATGAGGTAGCAGCCAGTGGACGTCAAATTCTGCGGGGCAGCCGTTGTCTAGCCATGTGCAAGATTCACATTCAACTGGGCAGTTGCCTGTGCATTCACCGCCACCGCCTCCACCACCACCTTCACCACCGCCGCCTCCATCACCACCTCCTCCGCCTTCACCACCTCCGCCCCCGCCTCCACTGCCCGATTCACACCCAGCATTCGCTGGCCAATCGCAAACCTGAAAGAGGAACATTAAAAGTTACTTCATGTTTTTTTCTTTGTTTTTTTTTTAACTCTATCGCTATAATTATACTTAAAAAAAGTGAAATGCTATACAAAACTTGGGTTAAACTAGTGATGGCTTGAAGATAGTCTTATAAATTAGACGCAAATGTTGTTTTATTTAAGAGGTAATTAATGTCAATTTACTCATGTTCAGCACTATCTTGTTGCGGTCAGGTGGCAATTACAATTACATGCGTTCTCCTGGGCCTCAGGAGGTCTAAGTTTACGCATCTACATAATATTTGTTTAGCTATATTCTGCTTAACATTGGAACGTAAGCAAGACGACGAATGCTTTTTATTTAAATGGAAAATATTACGAGATTATTATTTCTGCACCGAAATAAAAAAGGAAAAAAGTTTTAGGAGTAATTACGCATTTGCATGGCGTGTAGTTTATGCATAGATGTCTAAAGATTGCAGTATTTACTTATCGTCAATGTGAACAGGATGTTTAACTGCTTCTTTCATTCTTAAAAATCACACATTATTTACCTGTAACACTGGGTTGAAGTGAAGTCCAGGGGCGCAGTTTGTTTCAACCTTATCACCGCGCACGCAGTAGTAGAATTTATTGCAATCATCCTCATGAGGTAGCAGCCAGTGGACATCAAATTCTGCGGGGCAGCCATTGTCTAGCCATGTGCAAGATTCACATTCGACTGGGCAGTTGCCAGTGCATCCTCCTCCACCACCGCCATCGCCGCCACCTTCTCCACCTCCACCGTCACCTCCACCGCCACCACCACCTTCACCACCGTCGCCTTCACAATCCGAATCCGCTGGCCAGACACAGACCTGTGAGACAAAATCATACGACATAAGAAAATTTTCATTAAAATTAATATGTATCCTTGTGGGATCCCCCCTATTTGCAAATTATTGGAATGTATAATTTTTGGTATCTGTGAGAACTTTACAGTGTAACTATGCTTAATATCTCCGCACGGGCAAGAGACAGTTTCAAGGCGGTCATCATAGCTGTTATTTGTTATTTCACAGACCCCCTAGTTGTCGGCTAAAATCCACTCCGTCTGTGCATTATTGCATCTTGTGGGGGGGCGGAAATTATTATCTGACCGGGCAACTTGCACTGAATTCTATCATTTGATGGCAACTACGAATGTGAAGTGTGGCAAGTAAGTTAAGTTATAATACAGTGGGGCCTACGTGCTTGAACTACATCAATGAATTTCCACCACCAGATCTATTACTTCCATTTGCCGAAACATACATGCTTTGTAAGATTTGTAGTTCTTTATAAAATGTATTCAAACCATTTACTCGGTTTTTATCATTAACTTAAGAGAAATGGCCTACGAGTTACCACGATCAATTGGTATCGCAGGTATAGTGAAATTCATAATTATTTTTATTAGCAAATTTCTTAAAACATTCCGAAATTTTGTATTTTGAGATTGATAGTTTATTGGTTTATAATTTAAGGGATAAATATCATATTTACCTGGTAAACAGGGTGGAAATGTAGTCCAGCTGGGCAGTTTCTTTCAATTTTTTCGCCGCCTACGCAGTAGTAGAATTTATTGCAGTCATCTTCATGTGGTAGCAGCCAGTGGACGTCAAATTCAGCGGGGCAGCCGTTGTCTAGCCATGTGCAAGATTCACATTCGACTGGGCAGTTGCCTGTGCATCCTCCTTCACCACCGCCTTCACCACCGCCTCCACCACCGCCGTCACCACCACCATCACCACCGCCGCCTCCACAATCAGGGCATCCTGGACAGCATTCAGCACATTCACATCCCTGGAAAATAAAATTTGTGTTTTTAACTAGTCTCTTAATTTTTGAAAGACTTTGACGCAAGATGGATAATTTTTTTTGAGGATTTTGAACTAATCGGTCTTCTTAGATTTTTTATAAGGTTTATAGGCTACTCATGGAAGAGTTGAAACACTGAAATGTTGGAGATCGAAGGAATACCATCGTATTTAATAATCTACTTGTCACCTAGTACTTTTTTTAAGTTACTAATTGCTCCCGTGACTTTTATTGCATACGTAGATACGCACGTACGGTTTTGGCACAAAAAGTTAAAATTCTTAACAATTAAATTAGCGGTTTGGTCGTGAGAGCGTAACAGACGGAAAGACAGATAACAGGCAATGTAACACATAACGAAAGAATTTGCCGTCCTCATTGTCGCAATGGATAATCCAATGTAACAACAGGATTCCCATAGTGTGGACGGCTTGCGCGAACGTATGCTCAATCCGCGCACGAACAGAGCATTACAACTTGCGCGCGCCGCGATCCTTCATTTCTCAGTTTTTTCGCCGAACACAAAGGGGCGCGCAGTGTGAACGGAGCGTCAGTATGGACGGGTTGTGTGTATCTTTACTGCGGAACGAGTAATAACGAGACTGAGATATTATTATTAATGGTCGCCGCGCGCATGCCGGAAACAATGCTTAGCACGTACCTACATGCTCGGATCGTGCACGTGCGCGCCTTCAGTCCATACTTATGAAATGCTCTTTCATGTTACATATACAAAAGTACAAATACGTCACTTCATTAAGTAGATTTCTATCAGCAATCCCTTATCGATACTATCACGATTTTATTGTATTTGCTTCTATTTTCAAGTGCTACTAATAAACGCAATAATCCGTATCGATTCATTGATGATATATCGATTTATTTGTGTGATGTTATTTTTAAACAATTGCTGGCAATTTGTTTATTTTATAATTGATCGATACATTTTGTAAAATTATGGCTCTTTTAGATGAATACTATGATACTAGTATTTCAATAGTTTTTCAGTGTATTCAAGTTTTGCTACAGTCTATGGATTGAAATTAACGATATGATTGTGAACAAAAAAGCGGTAAATATTTTAGTAAGGGAGACGTGCCAGAATTTGTATGGAGCTTGGGCCTGCACCTTGTACGCTACATTGAGAGAAGAAGCATAAAATACTAAATCATTTTCAGATCTTCAAATTGTTTAATATACCTTCAATTAATTGTCGTAATTATATTTCAAAAACAAGAATGTCATAGCAATATGGTATCTTATTGTTGTCATACATCTCATTTAGTAGATAGCAGTTAAGTTATTGGCATCTATGCTATGGACGTTCACATTATTTGATTTTCACGATAATCTGTACTAGATTTAAGCTCTCATTTAAAAGAGCTCTGACTGAGTTTGTTGGGTAGCGTAGTAGTGACTGCACTTGGAACTCTGCTAAGTGAATAACTTTGATCTTGACAATTAAGTTTTTCTTTTTCTTCATTTATCATCATTGAAGGAATTGAAAAATTTTGGGATTATTATGTTTTAACTAATTACTTTATATTCTAATTTTAATTTACTAATAATATTTGTTTTTGCTTTTACTATATGTAATGGCTATTCATTCTAAGTAATTTCTGATTTCTTGCAATTTGAAAGTTTCTGTAAAGATCTATTTGAAATAAAAATATATTCTTTCTTTCGTACAAAAATTAAATTAAATAAAAATTTCAACGAAACGATTCAATCAAATCATTTTTTGAGTTTTTTTCATGACTTCTTTTTTTCCTCTATCTTTTGATATAGTGTACAAGGAGTGGGCCAACGTTACCAACGTTATCCTTTACGTAATCGTGTTATTTTTATGAAAATCTTTTCTTCTAAGTACATAAAGTTTTGATTTTTTATCGAGGCAATATTTTTGAAAAAGATGTACGTGTACATCACATATATTTTTAAATTGTTCAAGACATAAAATCAAATCATTAAACAATGATATAATGGTGTTCCTAGCAAAGATAATGTTAAATTATCAGCCAACGCCGGAAATAATAATATCTATTGATAATAATCTAATGATATATAATAGTGAATTTGTTAAGAATTATTTAGAAAATAAAACGAATTGCGGAGATTAGATTCTCTAAGGTCGTAAACTGCACGGAAATAAGCATTAAAATATTTATTCCTTCTGTTTTGTTAACTTATATTTATTTTATTATTTCACTTAGTCGTTCAGTTAACTTAATTATTAAATATTTTATTTAATGCGGTATGAGTATAAAGAAACAACAAATAAAATGTATAAAGTGTTGTTTTGTTATTTTTAATTTGTTGAGGCACATTTTATTCATATTATATCCAGCAAACTTGAATTGTATTATTGGTTGCAAACAAGTATGCTGTTCAAGGATGGTACCTATTATGGATGGTAAGTGATTAGCTTTATTTTTATAACTTTTAATAACATTAAGGGACCACTTAAATCTTAAATCTTCATCTTTCCCCAATTTTAATTGAATTTGATTCATTCGTTTTAAAATTAAGTCAACTCGTTATGCCTCAGTAGGTACCCGTTCATTTTACCGACAGACTTTTCAAAACTCTTCATTACAAAACCAACGTTTCGCAACCATTTTCTTTCACATCTCAACTGTCCACAACTACATCACTACATAAATAATTCACTTGACAAACATATTATTACAAAACTATTCATTTCTTAACTCATCAATTTATGAATAATTTAGTTGAAATAGTATTCTTAAATTTTATGACATAGGTTAGGTCGAAGGTAGGTTCGTTCGTTCGGTATTAAGTATTTTTATGCTAACATTATACCCACAGTATGCTGCGCCTTTGCAGCGGCGCATCTTCCTTATACAGCTACATAGCTTAGTATTGGTGGAAACGGTCATACATTTTTGTAACTGCCTCAGTGGCGTAGTGGTATCAGGCCACTACAATTACGCTGGAGGTCCTGGGTTCGATTCCCGGGTCGAGGGCTATCAGAGTAGCGGTTTATAATCCTTTATCTCTGGTTCTATTGGGATTTTTCCATTTTCTGAAAGTTTCCCAGTACCTCGGAGTTTGGTAATGAGCCCGGAGATGGCAACAGGTTCGCCACCTGTTACATGGGCCAAAAACGTAACCGGCGAGTCGTGGGTGTTTGGATGTATGCTTGAATGCATGAGTTTTATAGTTTATACGCTTACACTCACAGCCCCACAGTAGGTATAAACCTGTGTCGTGGGTGCCGTTGTACACATACCACACATATACAAACACCCAGACCCGAAACAAATATCTGTAGGCCATACAAATATTTGTCCCGGTGCGGGGATCGAACCCGCGACCCTTCGAATCAAACGATGGTTTCACACCGCTGGACTAACCGGGTCGTCAAATCATGCATTTACCTCTGCCTACCCCTTCGGGGATTACAGGCGTGAATTTACGTTATTTTTGTAACATAGATCTCACATCTTCGCAGTATAGCTGCATAACACATATTTGTGGAAAAACACCCTAAAGACATCGTTTTTGATATTTCATACTTTTTATTTACTTACACCCACATTCGAGAAATAAATACGTGAAATAACGTATTTTGCCTATTCTAAATCACTTTCTTACATTTATTGATAACCGTCTCCAGAATTCTCTGACAATTTAATTATATATTTGGCTAAAAATCCCACATAATAATGATTTTTCAAACACGATTGGCTTTATCAAATAATAATCAGTCTGTAAATAATTTACAGCTGACGATTAAAATATTATATCTAGGATTATAACGTCAATCCGTAGATATCTATAGATAGTTATGGGGCTATATTAAACACTTGTTAATAATATTGAAATTCTATAATTTAAAATGTATGTATTTAATATATTAAAACATGTTCGATAAAATTAAAATCGAAATACTTAATTAAATTTAAACTCGGTCAAGATTTTTTTTTGACTGAGAACTATGGAATTTGAGTGAATAAAAGTGGCTGAAGGCTTGTGTGTATGCATGTATGTAAAAGTTTTATTCTTTTCATACATTCACCCGGCCAATCTATGTATATTTAAAATAAGGTTCTACTTAACATAACTAAATTATCAACGCCCAGTATAAACCCCTGTACCACGGAAGCTGTACTGTGACAATTCAGATAGTAAAAAAAAATATGTGTATTTGGTTCAGTTATCGATCACTATAATCCTTCTGTTTTACGTAACTTCACGCCTGTAATCCCCGAAGGTGTAGGCAGAGGTAAATGCATGCATTCAATCATACATGCAAACACCCACGACTCGCCGGTTACGTTTTTGGCCCATGTAACAGGTGGCGAAAAAGTTGCCATCTCCGGCCACATTACCAAACTCCGGGGTACTGGGAAACTGCCAGAAAATGGAAAAATCCCAATAGAAGCAGAGATAAAGGATTTTAAACCGTTATCTCTGACAGTCCCCGACCCGGGAATCGAACCCAGGACCTCCAGCGTAATAGTGTGTACCTCTGTTTTACATATTATTATAACATACTTATAATACTGAAAAACGTATTTGTTTGTTTGATTACTTGGTTGAACACGCTAATTACAGAGACAATTCAAATTGCAGAAAAACAGATAGTCTATTTATCAGGTAGGCTATTGTAATAACAGGGATCTAAGGAGCTTAAAAACCTGATTATGAACCATTAAGAAAGATATAAAAAGGGAAGGGAGATCCAGACTGGTGATTGAGATTAGGTGAACGGATATCAATGGATAGCGATATAACGGTAGGGAAGAAGAGTAAACTTTCAAAAAGACCCTAATGTCTACCTAGATGGGGACCATTGAGAAATATAGTACAAGGAGACTTAAGTCCGAAAAAACACAGCTACGTCCAGATTGCAGAGTGGAACAGAGAAATAAATATGGACTATAATGACACGGAAGAAGAAGAATAAATTTCCATGTTTCTATTTTATGATGATTTATGTGAAACTTTATAAAAGTAATTATGTTTTTTAACCACGTAAGAAGTTCTATCAGCAACATAATTATAAATTAAAAGTGAAAGAGCATTAATCGAAAATTATTTAGAAAAGTTGTTTAAATCTATACGAAAGGAAAAGAAAAATGAAACAATTTAAAACAAAGACAAAAATAATTCTGTTTGGTGGTCAAGCCGTTGAGTAAACAATCAAAACGGAGTTAAAATGATTCATTACGTGATAACCAGCAGTAATAATATTTATTTACTAAAACAAAACAAAGAGGAAGTAGAATCATGAGTAGCATACAAGGCTTCGAGCTGTTAATCCTTTCTTTTTGAATTTCTGATAAGATTGTGATAATCCGCACTAAATCTTTTTAATTGGAAACGCACATACGTAATTTGTTTCATTTGCTGAATGATACAAAGTCTACACTATCTGGGAACTGTCGGCTCGACCACGTAGCAACTTTATGCGGTGGTAATAAAAGCTTTATCTGTTTAAGCGCTGAGACCGCTGTATAACACACGTAAAGGTTATAATGTATTATCTTTTGATCTATTATCGCTTTACTGGAGGTAAAGCTACAGTGTAGTGGCGGACTGGGGCGGCGGGTTTGTTAATGGAGAAATAATTAAATCAATGAATCATTAAAATTAAATAAATTATCTAGTTAAATGTTTCTATATCTTGGTAATAACATAACTAGTCATTTCTTTCGCGTTAGCAAACCTAAATAAAAAATGAGGAGATAATATGATTCCTTGGGCGACACCATAATTTGCATACTTTAGCAGCTGTTAGAGTTGTGATAGTGGCATTATCTTTATTAAGATGTAGTCTGAGTAATATGATTATTATTTGCCATACAGACTGAACGTACGTGCTTGTCACAGACGCCGTCAGTGATATGGTGAAGGATGCTGCCACCTTTGAGAATAAATAATAGTCCCATTTACAGGAAAGGAGTTGCGTCTTTCTATTTTATAATGTTCTTTGTGCCAAAAATGCTATTATTTCAATTTTGAAAGAATATTGTGAATTAGGAAAGAATATCTTCAATTTGGTTTAAACAAAGATGGATTTGTTCAAAAGAGATATTTTTTAATGATTATTACTGTAGGTAGTGATCTCCTTAAAAATAAACATAAATAAATAAATAGTATGCGTTCGCTATTTAAAATGATTCGTACCGGAGCCTGAGTAGTTGTGGTCGTTGTTACTGGTGCTTGAGTTGTTGTGGTCGTTGTTGGTGCTGGTGCTGCTGTTGTTGTTGACGCCCCAGGCAAATTGCAGTTGGCTAAGCTTGGATGTACACAGACCTGTAAATGATTAATTTATTTGTTATTTTCACCGGAAAGTGACGGAATGTCAGATTTCTGAGGTATATGAATATATCACAGTATACTGATTAAAGTCAATTATAAAAATTGCAAAATCTTTTACCAACTTCAAATAAGGAGGTAACTACATGTGTAGGAATTAGAATTATAATTAGAATTCCTACTGGCATTTGTATGTATGTTTTTTTTAATTTATGTTCAACGATTAATTCGGAAATCGTGGACGGATTTTGAGAATTCTTGTGTCATTTGATAGGATAGGTATACTTAAAAATTGGTCCTATTTCCACCAAATTTAGTTCCGATAAAATTTACGGAACAGTGTTCTTATAGACTTGTAAATGTAAGTTAGTTATTGACATTTTACACTTAAAATTGAAAAAAAAACCGACTCCCAAAAACCCATCACTAAAAAGTGAAAAATTAGAGGAAACAGATTGTTTTATTTAATGAATAACAAGCATGCAGTTCATATTGATGTTAACTGATGACTGCAGCCTATAGACATTTAGGTACACAAAGACGGTCAAAATACCGATGCGTTGCCACCCCTGAGACCTTAGTTATTATTTCTTTGAAAGGTTATTTAAACCCAAAGAGTTACACTTCAAGAGTATTTAGAAATCGGCTACGGTTTTACAATTTGCAAAAATGTAACACTGGTATAAAAAACTTAATTCCATTCATAAGCGGCCATTCATGTACGGCCCTGTAATTTCAGGCACAGAGGCCATAACACCTTAGGCCTCAGGAGTGGCAGCGCATCTGCATTTTGACGTCTGGTCATTGTGTGGGTGTCTATAGGCTGCAGTCATCACTTAACATCAATGTGAACTGCATGCTTGTTTGCCACTTTTATTACATTAAAAAAAAAAAGCTACTTAAGTAGATTTTTTTAATTAATTAATTTTTAACGTTTTCGTAGGTTTTCGCGAGCTTCATACATTGTAGAAATGAAACTTGCAGATTTTGAACATCGTCGAATTTGTCAGCCCGTGACCACAGTAGCTGGAAAGCGACCGAAACGTCGGGTGTATGAAGAAGTTTGGGAGTGTTGTATACGCGAGAAAAGCCGCAAGTAATTAGTTTTTTAAAATAAATTAATTATAAAATAGATTAATTAGTTAAAATAGCCAATCTTTAGAAACTTTTCCAAAGTGTGCAAGAATCCAAAATAAAACTTACTTGTAGTTCAAAAGAGAACTCAGTCCCCGGTGCACAGTCCCTGGGTGTCTCCCATTTCACACCGTACTCGCAGTAGTAGAATTTTGTGCAGTCATATTCATGAGGAAGTAACCAATGTACGTGCCATTCTTGACACTCTAGATTTGGATCACTGTCCTTGGGCCTGCCATACGCAAGTGCTATGATGGCCAGGAAAATCAATTTTCCTGTAACAAAAGGGTTGGGTATCACATCAGTAGAACGTCACGTGCGCGAAGCTCGCGACGCGGAAGCAGCAGCAGGGTTGGTCCCCTCTACTGCGGCTTCCTTTGGCATGCCATGCAGGCCAGTGTTGGGTGCCCTTGGGTTGGTTTAGAGCGAGAGGGTAAGGGCTTTTTTATCATTTTTTTTCCATTTTTTTTTAGTTTTTTTCTCCGTATTTGTTTTCCTTTTTTTGATATTATTTTTATGGTTATATTTAGGCTCTGTAATAACAATCACAGAGGCAATAGACCTTAGTCCTCAGGGGTGGCAACGCATCTGCACTTTGACCTCTGGTTATTGTGTAGATGTCTAGGCTGCAGTCGTCACTTAACATCCATGTGAACTGCAGAACTGATTGCCACCACCATCACTTAAAAAAATCTTGGGTTATTGAACTGGTTAAGAAGGAGATTTTAGGGTCGGAGGAGCTAGCTCAATTGATTGAACAATGGCGGTCAATCCATTAAAATAACTAGGTAGTAAATGAATAACTCAGAAGTTGAAATGTTTTGGTTAAGCTAGTAAATATTTGCACCATTTGAAAATTGTTAAAGGACGGCAAAACTTTAACTGTTAACTATCCAAAACGTACGGGTTTCAAGTGAATGTGAATTATCTGTCAGATTTTGTTATTAAATTTGCTATCCTTTGCTTAATCTTTACTGCTCTACTACTACTTTATACTTACTAGGTGGTCCCAACCCAATTCATTGTCAAACAAAAATATTGTTTACGAATAAACAAACATTTTTTTTTATTTATCTTTGCAGTTACATCTAAACTAAGTGTTATTATTAAATTTGACGAAAACCATAACTTTAATCACAACTGTGGTGCAACTGAACCTAAATCTAAGGTCTACTACAGAACGATTATGTTTTATCATACGGCCAAAGAAAGTTAATGGCGAACTTTAAAAGACTCAAGAGTTGTTTTCCATTAAAAATATTACTAATTTCAAGATAAAATCAGTACGTCGCGACATATCACTTAGCATTGTACATGTTAAGTTCAAAGATAGCTATATCTTGCAGATTAATATCACTGTTATCCAAATTTTAAAAATCCAATTCAATTTCATGATAAGCTAATAATGGACATTTTTGAATATTGTGACTATCATCAATGTGAAAATAATTAATTATGTTTGCACTTTTATTGATCAAAGGTATTATAATTCTCGTCGACACAATTTAAACTATAGCTCATCATTTATCAGCTAAAAAATAAGTGCCTTTATTTTTTATATAATGCCTGAATTTTTTTTTGGAGTAATTTTTTAGTATCATCTGCTTTTGAACGAATTTTTATTTTTTGCATTTCTGTTCACAACAATATTTTAACATGTCTTTACTTTTTAATTTAATTTATTGAATGATTTTTTAAAATGAAAATGTTTACTATATTATATATATTAATAGCCTACTGAGTAATTTTTTGCGTCTTTTTTCTATTTGGCTTTGAAACTCTGTCAGTAAATGACCAGGTTTCTGTTTTTTTTCTTTAGTAAAACATTTATGTATGTCAATATATCAATATATGAATTACTTTGAAATATTAGTATAATTTATTACTTTTAATTACTTTCAAACATAAGTATTTATTACTTATAATTACTTTTAATATAACTATATTATTTGGTTTTATTTGTAGTAGTAGACCATACTTGCATATATATATTATTTTTTAGTTTGTATGTATTTAAAAAATGAAATCGTTGATTCTGATTCCTCATATTTTAATAAGTAACAGAAAATAATTAATAGCTCAGATGCATAATTCCTTCACCAGCTTCAGAATTAGAAGCGTGGCTTTTAGATGCTCAAGTGGCAATTTGCATGCAGTTATTAAAGACCAAAATGAAGAAGCTTTGCCACACAGTTTAGTGATAGTGGTTACAAGCCTTACAATTATTATTAATTAATCGGAACACCATGGTACTTAAAACTACCTTTTGGTGGCACATAGATTAAATAGTATCCCCTCGAAAAGGATATTTGACAAGGTCATTCTTTTTTTTAATGACATAGTCCGAAACTTACATGGCAATGAAATGTATAAACATATTGAAATCGGTGCATTTTTGTAATGATTAAGATTAGATAGATTAGAAAGGTATAAAAATAAAATAGTGAAAAACAAAAACGAATTACTTTAAATATAATAACCCCCTTATTCATAAACGTATTTTAGCTAAAGTGTTGCTAATCTCTCCTTTGTCTTTTTCTATCCTTCACATTTGACAATGCAACTGACAAGGACAAAGCGTTCTATAGCTAAAACGTATCTAATGTACGTTTATGAATAAGGGGGTAAGAGTATTGGATTCCTTGTACAAATCACAACAACTTTTACTATGCATACTATTTACAAAAACGCAATATTTACAAAGATATTTTAATATTTCTTGAATTCGTCATTGATCTCGTACTACAAGCATGTGACGTCAGAAGCCTCTACAATTTTGTTTGAACCGTTTCAGATCATTTCATAACTTGCAACTTTCGCATGGTGATATTTCTAAAACGATTAGTTATAGACTAGTGATTCCAATGACGATATTTCCTAACACATTTTAGGCTTTTTGAAATCACAATATCAAATATGTAATATTAGTCAAATTCAAAAAAATTTCAATTGCTTCATGGTAGCAGCAGCGCCATCTATTGCCAACTATGCTAGTTAGGCACACAAGTTATGTTTCACAAGCATGTGTTAATGCGAAATAATATAAAACAATAACAAGTACAGTCAAAATGAAAAGATTTTTGTTATAGAAGTGATTGTTTGTCTTGGACAATTCAATTTATTATTGAAGAATTTTCGTTTTATCGCTCTTGACGATTAACGTATCGATAAAAATTGTAATATTTTTTGAGCTTTTTTAAAATTATTTTAATTCCGTGGACGATTGTACAATATGTCAATATGTCTCATGTTAAATTTTGTTTTGATTTTTATTTATTTGTGACATCTTAAGTCATTTCATTTTGAAAATGCACAAGATATGCCTAATTATATATTTTATCTTTTCACTTGCATTACTTTACTCATAAGAGTTCTTTAGATTTTGCACATATTATAAAGCTAAATATTACACTTATATTTTAAATATTAACTCAATTACACCACATTTCTAAATAATGACAACTTTTTACACACTTCAATTTGTAAATCGGAAAACGCTTTAAGAATCTTTGAATTGAAATTTGAATACTTTATTTTTATTATCAATTCAATAGCACTTCTAACTTTATAAATTGTTTAACAATTTCCAACGTAGACCGGGAATTTGCTTATCACACTAATTTACGAAACTACGGATGAGGTCTCGGAAGTTGATAAAAATCACAATGCTGATGAATTCAAACGTAATTCACTTGTAACCAATACTTACCATACATGGCGTCACTGTATGACGCTTAGTTTCCTAATCGTCACCACACTATTGGCAACACCTATGGAGTCTGCAACAATACTGGCATAAGAGAAGAACACTCGTATATATTATTGCAAATGACAAATTGGATTATATGATAAGATTCACAGATAATTATTGTATGTCATATTAATTGTAAACACATTGGTGATAAGATATATTCTCACTAAATTTAATCTTAGGCTTATCAGAATATACCTAGAAGGCGGGTTAGGGGTTTGCATAGTTCAGTTATTTCTAGAATCTACGGCTTTTCAAAATTGTTTGCTTGCAAACTCAGATCTATGTATGTGTTATCTAGACTACTGCATCTAAAATTAGTTTGGTCAGTTTATGTTTGAAAATATTTCCTTGTATATTTGTTGAATATCTTTAATTAGACGTTTTATTATTTTTAATAATAAATATAATATGTTATGAAGTTCATAAGTTAAATAACATACATAGTTGTAGTTGTTCATATAATGACAGATAAATCTACGATTATAATATTTATAATATAATAAAATTAAATAACTTTGAGGAATACCGATTGAGATAAAGAGACAACAAATGCTTTTAGATCTTGCTGGATATAATATAATTAGTATTTTGGATTAAATAATATTAAGCAATCCTGCAAATCTGAAGAAAGAACCGATTTTTGGATTCTTCGTACGGCCTTCAATGCGCTGTCAGCTCGGCTAGCAAACAAAGCTAAACAAACTGCAGCAAGTTGTGAGACAAGGAGATATCATATTTTCAAAACTGTTCACCGCTGCATTGGAAGTTGTCTTCAAGCTTCTAGACTGAAAAGATCTCGGAATCAACATCAACAGCGAGCATATCTCCCACCACCGATTTGCGGATGTCTCATAGTTATGCCTGAAACTCTGGAAAGTATATAGCCTCAGTAGGGCCTCGAGTGGGTAAAATAAACACGGACAAAATGAAGACCATGTCAAAAGTACATGTAACAATAATTGCTATTATGACTGAGGGCACTACGCTCGAAGTAGTCGACGGTTATGTGTACCTGGGATAAACAGTCCAATTAGATCTAACTTGGAGAGGGAAGAGCGAGAAGCTGAGATACATCTTCTCATCCAGCTTACAGCACTATCTCAAGACAAAGGCTTTTGACCAGTATTTGCTGCAAGTGAAACGTTGTCCTTCATTGTGGGCCTCATAAGAAAGCTCAAGTTCAGGCGGAGAGCAATGTAGAGAGCTATACTGGGTGTTTCCCTTCGAGATTGAGTAAAAAAAGACGATATCTATCGAATAATGGCAGTGAATAAAGCAAAACAATTGAAATAATCTTCCAAAATACACATGTGAGATCGAAACGCTAGGTCCGTGGGGTTCACCTTTTATTTCTAAAGATTTGGTCGGTGCTACACGCGATGTAAGGGCTCGTCCATCTTTGGACAGAGGATTAGTGTTGAATATAGTCTTTTTACGAACGATCGGATAAATAAAAGTCCTTTACTCCTTCCATTGATTCTCAAACCCTAGATCGTAGCTATGATAATTAAAAATTGATCTTATTCCCCTCTCATAAATTTTATAGTGTCAACCACCCAGATGCTGAGTCATTATGATAAAGATAATTGTATATTTTATAGGTGCGTTGTAGTAAGTTGTTGTTATATACAGTGTTGTTATTATTAATAAAATGTTGAATTGTAGTGAAGGTACTTAATAAATATACGCAGCGTTCCCTGTAAATTAGATTACTAACGCCATCTAATGGATTACACAGAAACTAGTATGAATCGTGGCGTACGTTGTCACTGGAGGTCGCTGTTGTCGAGGCAACCATAATCTGATACCCCTAATTGTAGTATATGTGGTAAAGTGGAAGACGTATACCATATTTTGGTTGAATGTGTTCGAGGTGAGGCTCATCGCAGGGCTTCATTAGAAATAGGACATTGCAACAGTGTCCTGGCAGATTCTACTACGGATGACACCAGAATACTGTTGCAACTATATCAATTGTCAATGGGCTAATGTTGTTTAATATTTTTTTTAAATGAAGAATGTAATTCATGTGAACGTATAGAGCGTCATGGTCTTTGACCAAGCTCTTTAAATGGAGATTAAAAAAAAAAACCATAACTTGCAAGCAGAGGGACGGGAAGTGCTTTCCCTACCTTTATTTAAAGTGGATTAATTGATAGGTTGGAATATGTTTATTGGATAAAAACCCGTTACGATTCGGACACCTATTGATTGACTTACTGTGTTATAAGAAAAGTCTTTTAAAGGGATTCCCTTTAAATAAGTTGTTAAAACTTGTATCGTATGTTACCTACCCTTACAATAACCATTTGTCAAAGGGTAACCCCTATCGCATAGGCTAATCCTGTAAAAGATCTTTCTCTGGACAGCGCCGGCTGCGGCGTGTTATCAACTCGTCAAAGCTTTGACTCGGGCTGGCTCATGCTTTAACAAATTAAACGCTAAATCTATCATAATCTTTGGGTTACTCCAAAGGGATATGGTTATCAATTCCTTGCATAAAATTTTAATAGAATAACATGGTTGCTATCATGTATGAATAACATAGCTCTATAATATGACGATAATATGTTTAAGTCGTTTTGAAAATGAATAGCCTAATCTAATCCGGTCCCTGCCTGCGAGACGCCGCGACGACATCCCAGTCGCAGATTTTTCCATTTGAGGTAGAGAACCCTAAAATAAAGTACACAGAGTGACAGCCCTATAAAAAAGGAGGCGTGGCTTATTCAGTTCAACATACAAAGCACATATACTACCAATAGCTACTTCTTTAGGCAGCTATAACTTTGATATTGAAAATTATCTTGATTGCATTTTTTGATTCTTGAAAGATTTTTATAATCAGATTGCACGACCGCCGGATGATAATAACAAAATGAATTACAGGTTTGTGTGAATACACGAGCCGGTGCTCGATGCTCTGGATTACCGCCGTACACTTTTCTTCTATAAAACGTTTTTGTTATTTATAATATTAGATCTATAATATAAAAATGAATCGAAAAAGTGGTGGTAAGCGCACAACTCAACAACACCTGGATTTGAATTCTTTTGTTAAAATGTTTGTTGAATTTCAAAGATGGTTTTTACGGCGAGAAAAATCGAATAAATGCCGGAAAAAACCCTACAAACAGCCATTTTCTTTTCCCACACAAACGTTTTTTAACTAAAACGTAGTCAATTTGAGCTTAATTGCTATTGTATAAAGTTCATATTAAATTACAAGCACTCACTGTTGTCAAAGCAATGCAATAAAGCAATATGTTCCTAACGTCAAAGAGTCAATTTGCACTTTAAAACCGCTATACAAAGTTCTGATTTTTGTTTATAATTATGATTCACATGATTAACAATAAAGCGATTACTTTCTTTTAAATGATTATATAATATATGTTTTACTTAATTATTTTTTATTCACACTGCCCTATCCACCAGGGTGACGGTTCTGTTCAGGAGAATCTGAATTTTGAATTTGACTTGACTCTAAAATAGATAGGAAGAAAAAACGAGTTATTCGTCAACTGGACACAAGTGACTGGACACACGTGTGTCCAGTTGGTTAAATTTGAACTTATTTTGACTTGTTATTTTGTCGTCTGGACACGACAATATTTTGGCGTGTGTCCACATAGTGAAACTTAAGTAAAACCACTTTTATGTTTTCACCAACTGGATACACGTTCACATTTTAATCGAATTCATGACAAAGTACAGTCACGCAGATTATTTTTCAAGATTTTATTTACTTCATTTAGATGCCAATATCCCAACTATCCGTCAACCAAACAATGACAGTCTAGCCATTCCAATGGGGCGGTAGTAAGTGCAATTACGCAAGATGGGCAGCAGCGTCCTGCGATGAAACTACTGCCACTGCGATCGCCAATCCGCATGCCAAACGTGGCGATTATGTCATATCCCCCTTATGTGCTTTAGTCCAGCAGTGGACATCTTACGGCTGATATTGTGATCCCAACTATCCAAAGTGTAAAAAATAGATTGTATAGAAAAGGAAACAGATCACTTGGCGTACAGTGGATATTAGAATCAGAATCAGAATCAGAAACTCATTTATTCATTTAGGGTGACAGGCACCTCTTATGACACGTCAAAAACCAATGATATTATAAAAGCTCATTGTCAAAAACAAACAAAATAAATTAAAGTGAATAAACATTGATATACATATAATATGTTGGATGATAAGGGAGCTTTTTGTTTTGCTTAGCGATAATCGCTAAGCAAAAAAAAAAACTCAAAAATTTATTTAATCAATTGGAAATAATAGAATTTGCTTGTGATAGGTTAAAATACAAAATATAAAATTAAAGCGAATAACAACTGATACATTGATTAATGTTTCAAAGTTAACAAAAATATTTTAAATAATATTCCAAAAATACTTATCAACAGAATGTTCCATACTCTCTTTTACAAACGGCAAGATAAGACTAAATAAGAGAATATGGGACATTCTTTGTCATTTACTGGCAGAGTTCCAAAGCGTACATTACTGAGAAAAACCTGCCAAAACAAAACATAGTAGGGTCTTTCAAATTAATAATATGTTCATGCTGTGGGCGGAACCTAAAATCGTTTTTTACGGATATCCATAGATAGGCCTTGGTACGTATTCAACGTACGTAACAAAAATCTTAATATCTATGCCATCTTGCCTACCATTCGCTATTTATGAAAAGAATGGCAAAAACCCTTTTTTTCACTTGCACTGCTGGGCACGAGTCTCTTCCCTTTTTCGGGGAGGCCTGGAGCTTACTCCACCCTTTGATTATATACACGTCTAGATGGAGCATTTAAGTTCATAAGCGTCCAAAAAAATATCAGTTAACTGTTAGCTCATAACTTCGTTCCGCTCGCTCAGTAGCGATACTGTCATTGTAACGTAAGCACGTCCACGTCTATGCTTTCATTATGACGACTTGCGCTATTAAAGTGTTCCGAAATTACAAAAGAAGAATGAAAACATCTAAAAACATTTCTTATTATCGGTAACTACACATTCCATAGTCCTAAATGTATCCCAGAATTAAATCAACAATATTTAATTTTACGTCGCATTTGTACGGTTCATTGAACGCCATGTTTACTGTGTTGCCAGTTTTTGATTTAAAATCTTCCCAGATAAATATGAAGTTACAAAATCAAATCTATATAAAATATATGTTTAATATACCTATATTTATTTTAATAACCCCCGAAGGAAAATGAGGGGTGTTCTAAGTTTGACGTGTGTATCTGTTTCTGGGTTTGTAAATTTTCAACTAGTGGATCAATTCCAGATTTTGATTTTGTTCTTAAAAATGTATTTATTTTTCTCCACGGTAAAAGTAATTTACACTAAGAACAAATAACTAACAACGAATAACTTAAGCTAATACACGTACCAATACAAACAAAAAATTAAAAATAACTTAAAACGAATAACTAAAGCTACTGTGAGACGACCCGACGAATATCGTAATATTATTATGTCACACATTATGAAAAAATTTAACTCGACTTAAGTTAATTTTCCCTATTTTTAGGGGAAATTTCATAAGCAAGTAGCATTTTCACCAGTTGAGTAGTGTGTGTAAAGCGAATAAAATATACATACTAGTGTGTGTTACACGCACACAAGGATTTTCGAATTGGGATATTGTTTTGCAGCGTTTGTAAGGCGACGCTCCATCTAGACGTGTATATAATCAAAGACTCCACCACGCTGCTTCAAAGGATGATTTTGGTGGAGATACGAGTTAGTGGCCAAGTCGCTGTCGGATGTTCTCAAACCACCCTAAGGCTTCCAAGGTTTGACGACTGCTATCTATCGATAGCAACCTGGACCGACGGCTTAACGTGCCGTCCGAAGCACGGCAACGCATTTTAATTTGCCACTAACGGTCAAGTCGGTCTCCCGTTACGCAAGACCGAGTAGATCGCCTTTTTTTTTTTTTTTTTTTTTTTACGCGGGGAAACCCTCATGGGCACCCGCCGTCTAGGGGAAACGACGGCGGGTAGTGTGAGACTCGTACTCACTAAAACCCCGCGGTGTTCCGACTCTTCCGCCATCAGTGGCGGGGTCACGGGAACGCTTACGCACACATCCGCGACCCCGCCGGCGGCTGCTCGTCTCCGAGCCCTCCGCAGGTTGAGCTCTTTGGCTCCAACCAACACTAGTGGCGTGCGGAATACGTGCACGCCACCCAGCTTGGGACCTATCTCCATTTGGGCGACGGACATCCCCTAGTCCGACACCCAAAGGTCCCTGCCCCGACCACTCACAACGCCAGGCGTCCCAAGACGCCCGGGTGGAGGAGTCCAGGGGCACTCTGTCCGGCCCCGGGGGAGCGGGAGTGACAGGGATGAACTGACCTTCAACCGCCCCCCCGCGGCCCCACCACGTCCCTATCGAGCGGCGGGACCACCGCTAGGCGGCTGGGGATAGGGTGCAGGGCAACGACACACCCATACACCTCCTCCCCAGCCGCCTCCCACCACGTCCCCATCTTACGGCGGGACAACCGCTAGGCGGCTGGGGATAGGGTGCAGGGCAACGATACACCCGTACACCTCTTCCCCAGCCGTCTCCTCACCACAGCAGCGAGTGGCGGGCAGAGCCACGCCAAACGCCGCCCCCTCTCTGGGTTCCTCTTGGCTTCTCCGGTGTGAGGCCAACCACCGGGTACTGAGCCCCCCCGCCACGACAAGGCGGAAACCCTCGGGGGGGCGAGCAGATCGCCTGCCTACACCAGCCGCAGGGCCAAATTTTGATAGGCAACCTAGTGGATTTATATTCTCTTAAAGGCATGAGCTGTGACAATAGTATTATAAATTTGATCATCTCCAATTAATTATCTTATACTCCCTAATTCTGTTCAAGTAAGTAGGCTTAAAGATGTTCCTAAAATTTTTATTAATAGTTGATATATTTAATATTTCATTTGATGCAATTCTTTAAACATCTATACATCTATACAAATAAATAAAATTGGAGTGTCTGTTTGTAATATTAAAATAACCGCTTTTTACTAAATGCATATGTATCTATACACGGTATATATACCAAAACAACATTTTTTACTATTTTTGTCTGTCTGTCTGTCTGTTTGGCGGGGCTAATCTTGGGAACGGCAGGACCGATTTTGACGGGACTTTCACTGGCAGATAGCTGATGTGATAAGGAGTAACTTATGCTACTTTTATCTCCATACATACATACAGACATACCTACATACAAATAAATAGAATTTGAGTGTCTCCGATTTTGACGGGACTTTCACTGGCAGATAGCTGATGTAATAAGGAGTAACTTATGCTACTTTTATACTAGCTGCGCCCACGACTTCGTCCGGGTAGATAGATACTGAACAAACATATTTTTTCTCAAGTGGACGAAGTCGCGGGCACAGCTCGTAAATAAATATAACTAATAAACCTATCTAATAAAGATCTAATAGCATATCTGGATGAAGCGCGCATGGCCCAGCGGCTGGTGCAGGTCGTGAGCGATCTACTCGGTTAAGCACTACGGGCGCGGTCGGGTAGTGTGATGGGTGACCGCTAGTGGCAAATTAAATGCGCGTTTCCGTACTTCGGAGGGCACGTTAAGCCCTAGGTCCCGGTTGCTATCGATGGATAGCAGTCGTTAAACCTTGTTGGAGGCCTAATGAACGGTTTGAAAACATCCGACAGCGGGTTGGCCACTAATCCACCCACTTCCACCAATCCGCACTGGAGCAGCGTAGTGCAGTAAGCTCCAGGCCTCCCTCCAAAAAGGGGAGAGACTCGTGCCCAGCAGAGGGACGTATAATGGGTTGCCATTATTATTATTTATTATTATATCTGGATGAACGAAATTATTCTGCAGTGGGATCTCAACCTATTAGTTTTTGGTTGCGCCAAAAGGAGACGTCCAAGGCACGTCCTAAAAGACCTAGACGATGAGACCACGTTGACCATAGCCGCAATGAATAAACAACTACAACACTCCACAAACACCCGTATTTCGCGCCGACGCGTTCCGCGCCGCGCCCGCTTCTAGTCCCGACCCTAGCATGACCGGTCAGAAGGTAGAAATCTTTCGAGGTAATGATCCATCGACAAAACATACCATCGAGGTAGTAAGCATCGAGCTAACATCATTCGAACGTGAATACGATACTGATAAGTGCGTCCTAAAAGAATCTAAAGAAAGCTTCGAATTCTAATGCTCAAGCGCGCATGGCCTCGCGGCTGGTGTAGATCGCAAGCGATCTACTAGGTTGTGCGATACGGGCGCGGTCGGATCTATGATGGGTGACCGCTAGTGGCAAAATAGGCACAGCTTAGGGCACGTTTAGTCGACGGTCCCGGTTGCTATTTATTTTATTTATTTATTTTCAGGCAACAATGCTTAAAATAAAACAGTAGGCCCATATAAAATATATACCTTAAAGACTAACATACATATTATAAAACTTAACACTAACACTGGAAGACGTTAGCATATTTTGGTTGAATGTGTTCGAGGTGAGGCTCATCGCAGGGCTTCATTAGAAATAGGACGTTGCAACAGTGTCCTGGCGGATCCTACTACGGATGACGCCAGAATACTGTTGCAACTATATCAATTGTCAATGAGCTAATGTTGTTTATTTTTTTTTTTTAAATGAAGAATGTAATTCATGTGAACGTATAGAGCGTCATGGTCTTTGACCAAGATCTTTAAATGGAGAATAAAAAAAAAAAAAAAAGAACACTAACTCTATTTATCACTTTATCACGTATTGTCCCCGGTGCGGAACACGACTCCCTGCGGCCAGAACTCTTCCTTCAAAACAGTCGGTAGATGTTCAGTCGGTACTCTTACCACAAAGGAATTAAAGTTCACTTTATGGCGAGATTCCAATCGCTCGACTCTAAGCGTGAATAGAAATAGAAATAGAAAATATTTTTATTTCGAATAGATCTTTACAGATACTTTCAAAACGTCAAGAAATATAAAATACCTAGAGTGAATAACCATTACATAAAGTAAAGCAAAATCATATATCAATAGTAAATTAAAAATTAGAATTTAAACTACTTAGTTAAAATATAATAATCACAAAATTTTTCAATTCCTTCAATTATGATAAATGAAGAAAAAGAAAAACTTATTCGTCAAGATCAAAGTTATTCACTTAGCAGAGTTCCAAATGTAGTCACTACTGAGAAGAACTTCGCTACCCAACAAACTCAGTAAGAGCTCTTTTAAATGAGAGCTTAAATCTAGTACAAATTATCGTGATAAATTAAATAATGTGAACGTCCATAGCATAGATGCAAATAAACTGCTATCTACTAAATGTGATGTAGCTCCTGCAAACCAGAACAGACCAGTCCCCACCAACAGCACCCGTTCACGAGTATGACGCATGTGACAGCCATTGCCCTCCTCGACCATTTTAGAGGAAAGGGAGCAACCCGCCACACGGCGCCGCCAAAGGCAAAGACATTTAAGCGTGCATGACTGCTCCGGATATGCATACGGCAAAATAAAAGATGGAATCTGGTCTTTATTTGGATGTAGTCCACCAGTACCACCTCTTCAACTTTTGTCGACCAATGCAATCGGGACTCGTACAACGGCGTCGATTGTGTAGCTGGACACAGCAAATGTTTCGCCCCAGTCGGCGCCGTACCACAAAGATTGCGGTTGACGGGCTTCCTTCTCTTTCTCTGCACCACCGTGAACCCTTCCTCGTCACACCGACCCTTACGAGAACGCAAGGCTGCAGCAGGCTTCTTCTCCAAAGCTACAGGCCGCTTAGATGAAGGTGCGGCGGTAGCAGCGGCAGCGCCATATCCTCGCCGAGGAGTCGACGTGCAGCCGTGCGACGGCGGGGCGCGGGCGCGGCACATCGCGCGGCGTGACGACATTCGCCGGTGACGCATTCTTACTGTTGCAATCAGCCGACTCGAAACTGCCGACCGATGCGTTTTGCGCCCCGCGTCTCAAGTTAACATTGCAGGCGTCGGTTGACATGCATACCGAACGTAATGAAATTAATTCGGCACGCAGATCACTGATGGTATTTTCCGACGTCTGTAATCTAAACTGAACTGTTTCCAAGTTGGTCTTCAGGGTGTTGATGTCTTTGAGCAACTTGGTCACGTCGACGTGGTCGAAAGTGACAGGAGGCAGCTTGTGCAACTGCTTCGCCACGAAAGCGGGCACGTCGTCGGGATCGGTCTCCTTCAACAGTGAGATGATGTCTTGGAGACTTCGTTCCCCTTTTTTGCTATCGATAGATAGCAGTTGTTAAATCTTATCGGAGGCCTTATGGGCGCTCTGAAAACATCCGACAGCGGGTTGGCTACTAACCCGTTTCTCCACCAACCCGCATTGGAGCAGCGTGGTGGAGTAAGCTCCAGGCCTCCTCCCAAAAAGGGGAGAGACTCGTGCCCAGCAATGGGACGTTTGAAAGGTTGCCAGTATTATTATAATTATTTTAAAAATCGCTGGTCGGATCTTGAGTCATTAACGTGTAAACATTTACCGTTTTAGTTTTAGATCATAATTATATTTAGATTATGTAGTTTACACACGGAAATCAAAGTAAACATGTGATCGGGAATTCAAAAGAAATATCATGTCACTAATAGCATTTCGATGTTTGCATTATCATACCGTGAGTTTTAGATTTTATAGCATTACTAGATATGGAATTAATTAAATTTGTTCAAGATTATGATTTTAATCAATTACTTATTATTTTTCTTTGTCGTCTCTATATGTCCTTCTGTTTTCGTGCAAAATATGGTAGTGTTGTCATCAGGTGCCGGATCTTCGACGACCCGGTTAGTCCAGCGGTGTGAGATGACCGTTTGATTCGAAGGGTAGCGGGTTCGATCCCCGCACCGGGACAAATATTTGTATGGCCTACAGATATTTGTTTCGGGTCTGGGTGTTAGTATATGTGTTGTATGTATACAACGGCACCCACGACACAGGTTTATGCCTACTGTGAGGCTGTGAGTGTAACCGTATTTTATTTTTATGTATTTTTATTTATTTTTATCTCACTTCATAGGCCCAGCCAGCTAGTCCACCCAGTTTACCCAGGTAGCCCAATCTTTA
Source organism: Macrosoma leucophasiata (assembly GCA_036365455.1). Classification (NCBI taxonomy): domain Eukaryota; kingdom Metazoa; phylum Arthropoda; class Insecta; order Lepidoptera; family Hedylidae; genus Macrosoma; species Macrosoma leucophasiata. Next base: position 9,049,131 of record JAWQUS010000015.1, read on the forward strand.
GTACATCCTGATTCAGTCAGAGTGAGGTCCCGCCGCAACCCGTGCAATGCAATCTGTTATAAGGGCCTCTATGTGTTGGTCCTATGTCCCACAAGCCTAACAAAGATCCGGGGTTCAAATTAGACCACGTGCTGATGAGAGATATATTCTTTAATGTATTCTTTAAATACATGTATAGCGTCCACTATATAAGGTGCAGCCTAATGGAACAGAACATGCTTGTCTAGTACGGGAGATGGCGTATCAATCGAACCGCATCGCACATACGAAGTTTTCTCAGGAGTTGCGATATAAACAACTTCCCAACGTCAATTTCCTTTTTTATGTATAACCTTACTATAACGCATAACTTTTTACTGAGAAGGCTGATTTTGATAATTCTTTTTGTATTGGAAAGGGCATAAATTTTAGAACAAATTCCAAATGTAGAAAAATAAGGAATCGTAGTTCATTCGCTCATTGATTGCAACGTATAACCCCGCATAACTTTCTTCACAGTTGTCCGATTTTAATTATTGTGTATGTGTATGTGTGTGTGTGTGTGTGTGTGTGTGTGTGTGTGTGTGTGTGTGTGCGTGTGAGATTTGATAAGTCTCGTAATTTTACATTATAATTTTTTTAAAAGCCTCGTCTCGTAGTTTGTTATGGTAATTTGATTTTGTAAACCTCGTCTCGTAATTTTACTATTTTTTATAAAAAGCTATTTAACAAAAAAAATCTGTATAGCTAAAGCGATGGCAATTGTATCAATGTAAAGGCAAGTGAACGTTGTTTAAACGTACCGATAGATGGCGTGCGTCTACAATAAGTTGAGTCCCAATTATTTTCATTCATATTGTCAGACGTGGTACATACATATCATGCTGCAATTGCGTCGTATGCTTGAAAACAATGTTTTTAAGCGTTTTCCGTGATTAACCGAGTTCTTTTTCCATCGGTTCGAGGATCGAGAGGAGTCGAGTATGGAATGCACGTCACATATAGATTTTTTTTTATGTTATAAAAGTGGCAAACAAGCATGCAGTTCACATTGATGTTAAGTTATGACTGCAGCCTATAGACACCCACACAATGACCAGAGTTCAAAATGCAGATGCGCTGCCACTCCTGAGGCATTAGGTGATATGCCTTTGTGCCTGAAATTACATGGCCGTACATTACCACCATACATAAAGCAAGATATACAAAAAGCGGCCTAAAACTATTATTATTGTAATGGAATAGCTGCGGAAGAGTTATTGACCTTAGGTTGTAGTTCCAAAACGAGTCGCCAAACGGCGTTACTGAGCTGTTGCTTCTTTTGATTTTGACAATTGGTATCTATTTCAGTATGTTTTCACGTTCGTTTTCTTAAGATTGTGCTAAAACCAAGAACACAAAATCAAGGTTGTTACAAAAAGGTCCCCAATTCAGCACAAAGTTGATCTTACGAGGGGCGCTGGTCTTCCTTCCATTGGGGCCTATTTTGTGACATAAATTAACCTACATTACGCCAGCAAAACGTCTAGGATGACAAGCACTAAGAAAACTTAAAAATTATATTAAATAAACTAGCTGTGCCCGCGACTTCGTCCACGTGAGAAAAAATATGATTGTTCAGTATCTACCCGGACGAAGTCGTGGCCGAAGCTAGTATAAAAGTAGCCTAAGTTACTCCTTATTATATCAGCTACCTACCCGTGGAAGTCCCGTCAAAGTCAGATACACTCCAATTCTACTAATTTGTATGTAGGTATGTATGTATGTATAATATGTATGGATGTATGGATATAAAAGTAGCCTAAGTTACTCCTTGTCACATCAGCTATGTGCCAGTCAAAGTCCCGTCAAAATCGGTAAAGCCGTTCCCAAGATTAACCCCGCCAAACAGACAGACAGACAAAAATAGTAAAAAATGTTGTTTTGGTATATGTACCGTGTATAGATACATATGCATTTAGTAAAAAGCGGTTATTTTAATATGTAACAGACACTCCAATTTTATTTATTTGTGTGTATGTATGTATTTGTATAGATTATAGCTAATAAGAATTGCCTCAGTACCCTAGTGGTAGTAGGCCATTACTACTACACTGGTTCTGGGTTCGATTCCCAGGTCGAGGGCTATCATAGACAACGGTGTAAGGTCCTTTATCTCTGGCTCTATTGGGATTTTCCATTTTCTGGAACATTTCCCAGTACCTCGGAATTTGGTAAAATGCCCGGATATGTCACAAGCTCGCCACCTGTTGCCAGAGGCCAGCACCGGGGCTGGCCCTCTCTGGCTTCTTCTGACCTCCCATACAGGCTGGCGTTGGTTGTCCTGAGGATGGTTAACGGTACGATACAAGTGATTGGATACTAGTTTAGAAGAATCAAAAGCCGTTGGGATAGGAGAGTGACAATGCATTTATTTTTTTTTTTATGTAATGGAAGTGGTAAACAAGCATGCAGTTCACATTGATGTTAAGTGATGACTGCAGCCTATAGACACCCACACAAAGACCAAGGTCAAAATGCAGATGCGTTACCACTCCTGAGGCCTAAGGTCTTATGCCTCGGTGCCGGAAATTACAGGGCCGTACATTACCACCTGACCGGAACACGATAGTGTTGAACACTACCATTTAGCGGCAAGTATATTAGGTAATGCGGTGGTGCCTACGCCCGCGAGCTCCGTCACTGGAGCTCTACCACCAGCATTTATTTTAATTTTTTAAATTCATATATAACATGTATGTATGTATCGTCACACCAGCTCCACAACGGGGTAGGAAGAGAGTGTAGAGTGCCAGATATCCCGGTACTGACACACCTCCTTGTACGGCCCTGTAATTTCCGGCACAGAGGCATAACACCTTAAGCCTCAGGAGTGGTAACGCATCTGCATTTTGACCTTGGTCTTTGTGTGGGTGTCTATAGGCTGCAGTCATCACTTAACATCAATGTGAACTGCATGCTTGTTTACCAATTCCATTACAAAAAAAAAACCTCTCGTGCCTCATCTACCTTCATCATTCTCTTCTTACATGCACGCCGATTCCTAAGACTTTTGACCCCACCATCAGACAGAACTCGACATATTCATGATAGGTCGGTCTAGTCTTGGTCTTCCTGGGCCTGTTCAACCATTTACATTCGCATTGTATATCTGTTTAGTCATTCGCTCATTCCACATTCTTTCTATAATTCCTTACACGAATTTATTAATTTCTTCATTCATAAGCATATTTTATAACCAAATGTGTTTATCGATTATCATTCGGATTGGTCTGTTATCGAATCGATTATCTAAATTTATTATTGCAATCACTAATCGTCAGAAAAAGCAAATAACTTAGTGCATTTGTCCTTTTATAAAAAGTTAGCATGTGAAGATGATGGCAACTAAGCAAGCAGTTCACATGGATGTTAAGTGATCACTGCCTGTAGACTTCTACTCAAAAACCAGAGGTCAAAATGCATATGCGTTGCCACCCCCGAGACCTTAGTTGCTATGTCTTTGTGGTAGTTATAGTATGTTAGGCCATACATTACCATCTAACTGGAACACGATAGTTCTGAACACTACCGTTTGGCGGCAAATACGAGTAGATTAGATATCAACTGCCTCAGTAGCCTTTTTTTTTTTATGTTATAAAAGTGGCAAACAAGCGTGCAGTTCACATTGATGTTAAGTGATGACTGCAGCCTATAGACACCCACACAATGACCAGAGGTCAAAATGCAAATGCGCTGCCACTCCTGAGGCATTTGGTGTTATGCCTCTGTGCCGGAAATTACAGAGCCGTACATTACCACCTGACCGAAACACGATAGTGCTGAACACTACCATTTAGCGGCAAGTATATTAGGTAATGCGGTGGTGCCTACGCCCGCGAGCTCCGTCACTGGAGCTCTACCACCAGCATTTATTTAAATTTTTTAAATTCCTATATAACATGTATGTATGTATTGTCACACCAGGTCCACAACGGGGTAGGAAGAGAGTGTAGAGTGCCAGATATCCCGGTACTGACACACCTCCTTGTACGGCCCTGTAATTTCCGGCACAGAGGCATAACACCTTAGGCCTCAGGAGTGGTAACGCATCTGCATTTTGACCTTGGTCTTTGTGTAAGTGTCTATAGGCTGCAGTCATCACTTAACATCAATGTGAACTGCATGCTTGTTTACCAATTCCATTACAAAAAAAAAACCTCCCGTGCCTCGTCTACCTTCATCATTCTCTTCATACATGCACGCCGATTCCTAAGACTTTTGACCCCACCATCAGACAGAACTCGACATATTCATGATAGGTCAGTCTAGTCTTGGTCTTGATGGGCCTGTTTTTTTTTTTTTTTTTTTTATTTTATTTAGGACAACAAACAATTACACTCATAAAGTAACAAGGACAATTACTCGGTACATAATTTTACAAGGAGCGTAATCAACCCCGTTGTCCACAAGTTAACTATTAGGACATTTTAGGGTAACGGTGTGAAAATACAAAATCATTTTTTTGAACAAAAAAAAATAACAAAAAGAATACACCACAGATGTTAACACAAAGTAAACAATATTAATTTTACATTATGTTAATGTTCTGCATTACATTTAGAACATTTCGCTTAAATGCGTTAGGTGACGTTTCAAAAAATTCTACCTTAGTGAAATATTTGTTATATTGTTTCATGAGTCTATTTATAGGTGCTCGCTCACCTGCATTAGTTTTACAATTAGGGGGTGCAAATAGAAAAACCATTTACATTCGCATTGTATATCTGTTTAGTCATTCGCTCATTCCACATTCTTTCTATAATTCCTTACACGAATTTATTAATTTCTTCATTCATAAGCATATTTTATAACCAAATGTGTTTATCGATTATCATTCGGATTGTTCTGTTATCGAATCGATTATCTAAATTTATTATTGCAATCACTAATCGTCAGAAAAAGCAAATAACTTAGTGCATTTGTCCTTTTATAAAAAGTTAGCATTTGAAGATGATGGCAACTAAGCATGCAGTTCACATGGATGTTAAGTGATCACTGCCTGTAGACATCTACTCAAAAACCAGAGGTCAAAATGCATATGCGTTGCCACCCCCGAGACCTTAGTTGCTATGTCTTTGTGGTAGTTATAGTATGTTAGGCCATACATTACCATCTAACCAGAACACGATAGTTCTGAACACTACCGTTTGGCGGCAAATACTAGTAGATTAGATATCAACTGCCTCAGTAGCCTAGTGGTGGCAGGCCACTACCACAATGCTGGGATCCCGGGTTCGATTCCCGGATCGGGGGATATTAGAGATAACAGTGTAAAATTTTCTGGTGGTAGAGCTCCAGTGACGGAGCTCGCGGGCGTAGGCACCACCGCATTACCTAATATACTTGCCGCTAAATGATAGTGTTCAGCACTATCGTGTTCCGGTCAGGTGGTAATGTACGGCCCTGTAATTTTCGGCACAGAGGCATAACACCTTAGGCCTCAGGAGTGGTAACGCATCTGCATTTTTACCTCTGGTCATTGTGTGGGTGTCTATAGGCTGCAGTCATCACTTAACATCAATGTGAACTGTATGCTTGTTTGCCAAATTTAAAACACAAAAAAAAAAAATCCTTTATCTCTGGTTCTATTGGGATTTTTCCATTTTCTGGCAATTTCCCAGTATCTCGGAGTTTGGTAATGTGCCCGGAGATGGCAACAGGTACGCTTACGTTTTTGGCCCGTTTCACCAAAAATGGGCGAAAAACGTAACCGGCGAATCGTGGGTGTTTGCATGTATGCTTGAATGCATACCTCTGCTTACCCCTTCGGGGATTACAGGCGTGAAGTTACGTTAATTATTGTAAGACAACAATATGTCACCATATTGCTACTAGGACATTCTTATTATTGAAATATACTTACGACAATTGTTTTATATTATTTCGCATTAACACATGCTTGACGCAACTGAGCTACCGAAGTCATGCCCGATTTGTGAAATCTTTCTATAGCTCAGTTGGAAGAGCGGCTGGACTAGATTCCCAGTGGCCGCGAGTTCGAGTCTCGCCTGAAGTCAAATTTTTCTTTCCATTTTTCTTTAAATAAAATAAGTACCTATATTTTTTCTTTTCTTTCCTAAATTTTTCTTTCCATTTTTCTTTAAATAAAAATATAGGTACTTATTTTATTTAAAGAAAAATGGAAAGAAAAATTTGACTTCAGGCGAGACTCGAACTCGCGGCCTACTGGGAATCTAGTCCAGCCGCTCTTCCAATTGAGCTACTGAAGTCCTGCCCGATTTGTCAAATCTTTCCTTCACATTTATTGCCTTGCTTTATGGTAGCAGTAGCGCCATCTATTGCCAACCATGCTAGTTAGGCAACCGATATAATAGACTTCAGTTTATTGAATATCGTAAAGAAGTCGCTTTTACCCTTAATAATTGTTTTTTATATTATTTCGCATTAATATATATATTATAATATAGGTACTTACGACAGTTAATTGAAGGTAGGTATAATGAACTATTTGAATAGCTGAAAATGATTTAGTATAGGTATTATGTTTCTTCTTTCAATATAGTGTACAAAGTGTATAGGGCCCAAGCTCCATACATATTGGAACGTCTCCTTTTACGATACCCGCACACACCATTACGAAAGAACTTAGGTATTATATAAACTAAATTATGAATTTGATGTAAATGTTATTATGATCTATTTTATTAATAAACATTTTTTTTTTATGTAATGGAAGTGGCAAACAAGCATGCAGTTCACATTGATGTTAAGTGATGACTGCAGCCTATAGACATCCACACAGTTACCACTCCTGAGGCCTAAGGTGTTATGGCTCTGTACCGGAAATTGCAGGGCCGTACAATACCACCTGACCGGAACACGATAGTGCTGAACACTACCATTTAGCGGCAAGTATATTAGGTAATGCGGTGGTGCCTACGCCCGCAAGCTCCGTCACTGGAGCTCTACCACCAGTAAAAATCTTATATGCTTAACCCATTGAGTGCCAATACGTAATATTGCGTAGGTAGTAAATAATGACGAAGGTAGACGAGGCACGAGAGGTTTATCTGAACCGGGATATCGGGCGCTCTACACTCTCTGCCTTCCCCGTTAGGGACCTGGCGTGAAGATACATACATACATACATATAGTAAATAATGTCGGAATCCAACTACGAGATATTACGTAGAACTTCCATAGGGCATAAATGGTAATCCCTGTTATTTGGCACCTGCTATTGAACATTTTTATGTTCTTTGGCCTCCTAAATAAAACGAGGAAAAAAAAGTAGTAACTTTATTATTTTTAAATTACCCATACAGCATATTTTCTTAGGTAATGTTGAAGAAAAAAAAGAAGTTTTCTAATGAGATCCATTCTCTCAGAATTACCTCTATTCTCTATAATGACCATTTCTCATGAAATCAACACAAGATAAAAATAACAGCATAATATTTTACTAGAAATAAAAAAAAAATCGAATCATAACAAAAAAAATGCTACGCAAAACGAGGGTCTGTATGCCTGATGTTTATTAAATTTTAAAACAGTTTAATAAACATAAGGCAGGTCTTTCAGAGTCCTCGACAGCCAAAGAGCATATTAGCCGAGCACCTATAACATGCCACGAATATGATTGCACCGACGATATGGTGCCGCACACGTTGGCCGAGTGCCCGGATTAGGCGGAGCCTTGCTCCAACTTGGTCGTCGTAAGGGATTTCCGAGTGATGGACTAGGGGAAGTCCAATCCCACGATGGAGTAAGGTCCCCGAGCTGGTTAGCGTGTTGGTATTCCACACGCCACAAGTGATGTTTGTCTTTCAGGACAAGTGGCATAGAAAAAGATGACGCCTTTTGCTTCTTCTTTTCCGTGCAAACGCAGCAAGGTTTAACTGTAACGGCGCTCTAAGCGGTGGCAGTTTTTTGAAATATTGCAAGATTTTGTAATGACGGAGCTCGCGGGCGTAGGCACCACCGCATTACCTAATATACTTGCCGCTAAATGGTAGTGTTCAGCACTATCGTGTTCCGGTCAGGTGGTAATGTACGGCCCTGTAATTTCCGGCACAGAGGCATAAGACCTTAGACCTCAGGAGTGGTAACGCATATGCATTTTGACCTTGGTCTTTGTGTGGATGTCTATAGGCTGCAGTCATCACTTAACATCAATGTGAACTGCATGCTTGTTTACCACTTCCATTACATAAAAAAAAATGAAACACGTGTAACTTTTGACTAGTGGTAGAGCTCCAGTGTAGGAGCTCGAGGGCGTAGACACCACCGCATTACCTAATCTATCCGCCGCTAAATGGTAGTGTTCAGCACTATCGTGTTCCGGTTAGATGGAAATATATGGCCCCGTAATGACTATCACAGAAGCATAACAACCAAGGCCTCAGGGGTGGCAACGTATCTGCATTTTGGCCTCTATTCTTTGTGTAGTCATCACTTAACATCAATGTGAACTGCATGCTTGTTTGCCACCTTCACTGTATAAAAAGGCTCCGTTGTCGATAGGCGACAGTAATTTTCATTATTTGATGGAAATGGTTGCGCGGGCTTAGAGGTAATGTTATCTTTGAGAAATTTAAAAATGAGCAGAAAGAAAAATGGATAGAGATGCCTATAAACGCAATATTGCGTTGTGGAGGAACGGGTGGAAGTGTTCCTCCGACGAAAAGGGAGGATCCTCCGACCAGGCGAGGTGGTAGCGCCTGGCGGGCCACGGCCCAACGATTGACGTTGGGAAGTTGTATATATTCCAACTCTTGAGAAATCTTCGCATGTGCGATGTAATTCGAATGCACGCCATCTATAGTACTAGACAAGTACTGTGTGGAGTGGACGCTACAGCGTGAAACGGCATCACTTCGCACGTGCCAGACTTCGCAATATTACGAGTACGTAGTATTCCGTAGGTTGGCATCCATGGGGTATTTTTTTAAAGTTGGTGCCAGATACGTAATATTGCGTAGAATAGCATTTGTGTGGTGGCCACCAATTTCGACTTGACGTTAACCTTTGGCACTCAATGGGTTAATTATATATTTTTAGACGTTCTGTACAATATGTATCTTCACGCCAGGTCCCTAACGGGGTAGGCAGAGAGTGTAGAGCGCCAGACATCTCGGTTCTGACAAACCTCTCGTGCCTCGTCTGCCTTCATCATTCTCTTCATACATGCACGCCGATTCCTAAGACTTTTGACACCACCATCAGACAGAACTCGACCTATTTGGTCATGGTAGGTCAGCCTTGGTCTTCCTGGGCCTCTGCAACCATCCACATTCGCATTGTATATCTGTTTAGTCATTCGCTCATTCGACATTCTTTCTATATGCCCGAACCATCGGAGCATGCCTTTTTTCATTTTTACACCGATACTATATTCACACAAAGCCTCTTTCTTACATCTTCATTATCTCGTCTCGACCCGCGTTTAACTTACTTTCATGCTCTTTCCTGCATACCCAGCTCTGTACAATAATTCTAAATAATAATGTCCTTTTTGTCATATCTGCCAACTATTAATTAATAAAATTATGAATTTTAAGAGGCTGTTCCTGTGAATTCAAATTTCCTATGAAATTATCAGAGTCCCCCAACTGTGACGTATGTGGAACTTTATAAGACGTACATCATCTACTTGTTGAATCAAGTTGAATGTGTTGAAAGTGACAATCAACGAAAATCCATTATGAATATATTAAAGCTAAATGGTCGATTTTCGTCGTTTTTCTTAAATAACTTCAAATTTGTTTATGCAAAAATTATAAAAAAAATGTATCTGAGATGCTGACAACAACCTCTTTCATTTGATATGTCACACGACAGTTTACGATTTTTTTTTTAAATTTTCTGATTTACCCCCCGAAAGTGGCCCCCCTGTTTAAAATTTAATTTTTTACTTGACGTGTTCATCTTTGGGTCACCGATTTGCATATATTCATCAAATTTCAACTCAATCGGTCGAGTAGTTTCGGAGCAAATTGGCTGTGACAGACGGACCGACAGACAGACAGACGCACGAGTGATCCTATAAGGGTTCCTTTTTTCCTTTTAAGGTACGGAACCCTAAAAAGAGGCACCTTAACATGTGTTTTTTTTTAATAAAATGATAGCTATGAACATATTTTGGTAGGTAGTACACGCAATACGTGTTTGTTTATATATGAAATTTGATTTAAAAAATGTTTGATTCGTTAAACAGATAGGTGATGGTCTATCTAGATTCGGATCATAGACTATAATAATATTGGCAACCCTTGATACGTCCCACTGGGCACGAGTCTCTCCCCTTTTTGGGGGAAGGCCTGGAGCACACTCCACCACGCTGCTCCAATGCGGATTGGTGGAGGTGGGTGTTAGTGGCCAACCCGGTGTCGGATGTTTTCAAACCGCCGCGCCCATAAGGCCTCCGACAAGGTTTAACGACTGCTATCTATCGATAGCAACCGGGACGCGACGGCTTAACGTGCCCTCCGAAGCACGAAAACGCGCATTTGATTTGCTACTAGCGGTCACCCATCACACTACCCGACCGCGCCCGTAGTGCTTAACCGAGCAGATCGCTTACGATCAACTCCAGCCATAGAGCAACACCGGAGGGGAGTAGCCATATGCAGGCTTTCCCCTCTGTCAAAGTACAAGCCCAAATGGGCCTATACATGTCGCCTAGATATTTAAATGTGTACGTGAAATTGTTTCTGTATTTTGTTAAAGTCAAGGTGTAAGTTTCGTAATAGACGATTTTTGTAGTGTGCGTGTGTGTCGCACGCATTCCCCCCGCAAAAAAATGACAGGCTGTTTTGCATCGGTAATAAACGCTATGGCTACTCCCCTCCAGTCCGCCGCGACCGGTGGCCCGTGTTTTTCTATGACACCAGCCATGCGCGATTCGTATAATTATACGAAGCACGCACGGCCCGGCGGTATATGTATTACATATAGGTATGTAGTTTAATTAAGATATGATTTTCAGCGACGCCGTCTAAAATTTATGCTTGAGATATTCACCCTAATCATGTCGGCAAATATAAAACAGAAATGCATTATCATAATAATAATTATACAGTTGCATATTATTAGCAATTAGTTATACTACCGTTACGCGTACTTTTTAAGATACCAATCGATTCTGTAATCATTTCATCATATCGAAATCAATCTGCATTTATGAACATAATTTAATTACACAAATATTTTTCAGTTGTTTTTTTTTTAATATTATTTCGCATTAACACATGCTTGTGAAATATATTTTATTTTAAAGTAAAATTTTTCTTTCCATTTTACTTTAAAATAAAATATATTTCACAAGCATGTGTTAATGCGAAATAATATAAAAAAAAAACAATAATTAAGGGCAAAAGCGACTTCTTTATGATATTCAATAAACTGCAGTCTATTATATCGGTTGCCTAACTAGCATGGTTGGCAATAGATGGCGCTGCTGCTACCATAAAGCAATGCAACAAATGTGAAGGAAAGATTTGACAAATCGGGCAGGACTTCAGTAGCTCAATTGGAAGAGCGGCTGGACTAGATTCCCAGTAGGCCGCGAGTTCGAGTCTCGCCTGAAGTCAAATTTTTCTTTCCATTTTACTTTAAAATAAAATACATATTTTTCAGGTTTATACCTACTGGTGGTAGAGCTCCAGTGACGGAGCTCGCGGGCGTAGACACCACCGCATTACCTAATATACTTGCCGTTAAATGGTAATGTTCAGTACTATCGTGTTCCGGTCAGGTGGTAATGTACGGCCCTGTAATTTCCGGCACAGATGCATAACACAACAGGCCTCAGGAGTGGTAACACATCTGCATTTTGACCTTGGCCGTTGTGTGGGTGTCTATAGGCTGCAGTCATCACTTAACATCAATGTGAACTGCATGCTTGTTTGCCACTTCCATTATGTAAAAAAAGGTTCCGTAATAACTCACTGGTGGTAGTTCAGTGTGGCAGGTCGAGGGCGTAGTCACCACGGCATTATTTAATCTATCTGCCGCTAAATGGTAGTGTCCAGCACTATCGTGTTCCGGTTAGATCAGAGGTTCCCAAACTATTTTTTCTTGTAGACCCATTACATTTTTTTTTTGGTTTCTGTGGACCCCCGTCCTTGCTACATTTACAGCACATTCTCATATTTCCATTATTTATTCACGCTTACGTAGACCCCCATCGATTCTCCCATGGACCACTTTGGGAATCACTGGTATGATGTAAGTAAATTGGTACTATCAGTGTATGTGTTGAGATCCATTATCGTGGACCCCCATTTTCATTTCATGGACCTCCAAATTTTTTTTTCGCTGACACAGACCCCTTTTAAGTTGTCATAGACCCCCAGGGGTCGATATAGACCACTTTGGGAATCACTGGGTTAGATGGTAATGTAATAACTATCTCATAGACATAAAAACTAATAGGTTAGGCTCCCACTGCAGGATCATTTCGTTCATCCAGATCTAAAATACAATAAAATAAAATACGCTTACACTCACAGGCCCACAGTAGGTATCAACCTGTGTCGTGGGTGCCGTTGTACATATACAACACATACACAAACACCCAGATCCGAAACAAATATCTGTAGACCATAAAAATATTTGTCCCGGTGCGGGGATCGAACCCGCGACCCTTCGAATCAAACGGTCATCTCACACCGCTGGACTAACCGGATCGTCAAAGATATGCTGCTGAAGCGCGCATGGCCCGGCGGCTGGTGTAGATCATAAGCGATCTACTCGGTTAAACACTACGGGCGCGGTCGGGTAGTGTGATGGTGACCACTAGTGACAAATTAAATGCGCGTTTCCGTGCTTCGGAGGGCACGTTAAGCCGTCGGTCCCGGTTGCTATCGATAAATAGCAGTCGTTAAACCTTGTCGGAGGCCTAATGGGCGGTTTGAAAACATCCGACACCGGGTTGGCCACTAGCCCACACCTCCACCAATCCGCATTGGAGCAGCGTGGTGGAGTAAGCTCCAGGCCTTCCCCCAAAAAGGGGAGAGACTCGTGCCCAGCAGTGGGACGTATAATGGGTTGCCATTATTATTATATTTATTAGATATGCTGCAAACATAATTCTTACGCATATTTATAATCTGGAGAATATATCCACTCAACCTAGTGGGATTCTAACCTATAAGGTCTCAGTTGAAACGCATCTGCAATTTGACCCCTGGTCTTCATGTTTGTGTTCAATGAGCGACGTCAACTCAGTATCCAATTTCACTATGATTTCAAGATTTTTGACTATATTTTTTATTGTGGTGGCCGAATAATGGCGGTCGAACCATCCCGATGAGACGGTAATAGGTGCTACGCAAGATGGATAGCAAGCATCCTGAACCGGTTTTTTGATTCCAGTGGCTGCTTTTTATATGATGAGTTGCTCACTTCTCTTCAAAATGGTCGAGGAGAACAATGGCTGCCACATGCGTCGTACTCGTGAACGGGTGCTGATTGTGGGGACGGGATAGGGGTGCGACCGCCTATCGACATTGCTATTGTCGTTGTCATTGCTATCAAATTTTCATGTCGATTTGTAGCTCCTTTAAAAGCAGTAGTGATAATTTGATTGTTTTTCTTGCTTTCGTAGGTGAGAAAAACGCGTTTAAATTATTTCGATTATTGTTATTAAGTTAAAGTAAAAATCGACATAAAAATTTGACAGCAATTACAACGACAATAGCAATGTCGATAGGCGGTCGCACCCGTGGTCTGTTGTGATTTGCGGGTGTTATTTTCTATCACGACATTAAGCTGTTGATGGGTTTTTGCGTATGTGTTTATATGCACATATTTATATACCATGGACGTTCACATAATCTATGTATACTCTTTTAAAATATTTATTCGTATTTTTTCAAACGTGCAAACCAAAGCCATAAGGGCGGCCGATCGGCCGCCCCTGGGCTGGCCCTTGCAGTCTGCCGCCCCGAGCTACAGCCCTTCTGGCTAAGGCCAGAGGCCCTCAGGGTTTCTAGGGTAAATACAGCACTGCCTGCACTTGGAACTCTGTTATGTGAATATCTATATCGTAGAGTATAATATATAGTAGAGCTCCAGTGACGGAGCTCGCGGGCGTAGGCACCACTGCATTACCTGATTTAGTTGCCGCTAAATGGTAGTGTTCAGCACTATCGTGTTCCGGTCAGGTGGTAATGTACGGCCCTGTAATTTCCGGCACAGAGGCATAACACCTAAGGCCTCAGGAGTGGTAACGCATTTGCATTTTGACTTTGGTCTTTGTGTGGGTCATAACTTAACATCAATGTGAACTGCATGCTTGTATGCCACTTCCATTACATAAAAAAAAATGAGTAAAATTATCACGAACAGATTTTCTCTCTTGTAATTTAAAAATAGTATGTTATCATTTAAAATCTCTTCAGTTCAAATAAATGCATATCGATTTCGATTTGATTTTTAAGATTATTAAATTGATTGGTATCTTAAAAATATGGTGTAACGGTAGTCGTTAATAATCAAATGCAATTGCAATTGTTCTAATCGTGAAATGTTTTATCTTTGCCGACATTCCCAATGGTAGCCTTTTTAGGGTTCCGTAACGCATCTGCATTTTGACCTCTAGTTTTTTGTAGATGTCTAAAGGCTGCAGTCATCATTGAATATCAATGTGAGCATGCATGTTTGCCATGCACTTGCCATGTTAAATAACATAAAAAAATCATTCATTCGAAATAGTGGGCGGTGTGAATCACGGAATAGATAAAGATGGAATGGTAATGTGGGCTTGGCAAGCGCGCCACAACTATGTATGAACAAACACAGTTCGGCCGAACCATTCGTTCCCCGCTCGTAGTGTCGTGTAGGCAGCTTCGAACGACACATCTCTTGGTAAAAATACCGTGTAGTGCCAATTTTAACATGTAATATGAAATGTCAGACCTCAAGTATAAAGCGAGGTAGGTGGTATATCTTTCCATCGGTACATCACAAATAACATTTATTCTTATAATATTCTTAAAAAACATAAAAATATACAAAGAAATATGAGTATTCGAACTTAAATTGCATTACATAAACGTCACTGCTAGAGAATGCATTGCTCATTACGCACTCGCTCAATTAACGCTATTACTGTCTCCGCTTGCAATGTACAGCATGTAATGCGTCCGCTACACTTCTACTACCGACGTGTGAGCTCCTTGTGATTATAATTATTGTTGTGTGCGTGCGAGTGCTTATTGTCTACGGGCGTTGTCTTAGTGTGCAAACTTACGCAAACGAATAGCTGCCCTGTTTTATGTGTGGGCGATTGTCGAGATGGTGTTGCATTTGTGTAAGAAATTGCATGGTGGGAGAAAAGCGGCGACACTGGTTCTAATACTAAATTGAAGCAAAGGCCTTTCCATCCTTATTTATCTATTCCGTGATGTGAATGGTGTGCTCGTCAAGTCCCATTGCCAAATGAGATAGCGTAACTATCCCTGTCCAACGACTGCGGCAGTGATTCCCAAAGTGGTCCAGGTGGACCCCCTAGGGTCCATGTGAGACTCGATCGAGGTCTGCGTAAGCGTAAATATAAATTGTATGTATGGGAATGCTCCTAATATTATAAATGAAAAAGTTTGTGAGTATGGATGGATGGACGTTTGTTACTCTTTCACGAAAAAACTTCTGGACGGATTTGGATGAAACTTTACAGTGATATACTTTAAACATTGGAATAACATAAATGCTACAACTTGCAATGATTAAAAATACACGCGGACGAAGTCGCGAAAAAAACTAGTGTGATATATAATTGTAGCAAGGAAGGATCCACTGAAAGCAAGAAAAAATAGTTTTGGAACTTATGTACTACAGTGTTTTTAGAAATGTGTTTGTTTAATAACGTTTTCGAAGGTTTTTTTTCGTGTATACAACACTCCCAAACTTCGAGAAAATCCGCAAATTTAATTTCTTCAGTGTTTGTTTAATTTCATAGCAATAAATCATTATGATTATTATTTCCGTAAGCATTCAAAGAAATCGATAAAAATATATGATAACGTTATCAATAATAGGAAATACGAATGTGAATCAAATTTTGGTAACTTTTAATAAAAATTGAGACAGATTTTTATCTTATATATTTTTGATTATCGAAATGATCTATCGATTGAAGAGATTGCCTATTTTTATCTATAGATCAATGATGGTTATGATTAGATGATGTGGTCGTGTTAAGGTATGACTTTTATTTATCATATCCTATAAAAATATTATCGGCCGCGGCCGACCGGAGAGGAGTAGCCATAGCGTTTATTACCGATGCAAAACATTCTGTCTGTCATTTTTGCGGGGGGAAATGCGTGCGACACACACGCACACTACAAAAATCGTCTATTACTACGAAACTCACACCTTGCCTTTAACAAAATACAGAAACAATTTCACGCACACATTTAAACATCTAGGCGACAGGTGTAGGCCCATGTGGGCTTGTACTTTGACAGAGGGGAAAGCCTGCATACGGCTACTCCCCTACGGTGTTGCTTTATGGTGTAAACACACTATGCCGGAGCTATGCGATGGAAGTTCGGCGGCTGATTTTACGTTACGACGTATTCGGCTGATATGACACACTACTAGTGCCGAACTTACGCGGCAGTATTTCAGTTCAGTGTGGTGTGTGTCGGCATAGTGTGTGAATCCAGCAATCGAACCGAACTTCGGTGGTAAGCCCGACCGAATTTACGCTGAACGCTATAACGGCAGCGTAACTTCAGGCCTGTAATCTCCGAAGGGGTTGGCAGAGGTAAATGCATGCATTCAAGCATACATGCAGACACCCACGATTCGCCGGTTACGTTTTGGCCCATGTAACAGGTGGCGAGCTTGTTGACATATCCGGGCACATTACCAAACTTCGAGGTAATGGGAAATTTACAGAAAATGGAAAAAACCCAATTGAACTAGAGATAAAGGACATTACACCATTAGAATCAGAATCAGAATCAGAAACTCATTTATTCATTTAGGGTGACAGGCACCTCTTATGACACGTCAAAAACAAACAAAATAAATTAAAGCGAATAACAATTGATATACATGTCAAACAAGATAAAAAATATATGTAAAGTCAAGAATATCACTAAGATAAAACTAAATGCAATAAACTAATGTAAAAGTATATCAGTAGAATGTCTCTTTTCCCCTTTACAAACTGATAACAAATAGTTAAAAGAAAATAAAAAGAGTCATTCTTTGTCATTCACCGGCAAAGTTCCAAAGGCCAATATGATCTGAGAAAAACTTGCCGGAAAAAACTCAGTCGGCTCTTTTAAAAATATCTCAGGCATATTTTTACAATTTTCCATAATTTAAACAAGCTTAAAATTAACAATATAATATCAACATTACACTTTGATTATTACATGTAACACCTTTGTGGAGCTAGATCAGCATTTAGCCAAACATTTCTATCCTTGAGATAGTCCTCGAGTTTATTTTACATTATCTTTGATAGCCCACCTACTATATTCTCTAACTATAATTAACTCCTACTGAGTTTGTTTGTTAGAGGAGTTCTTCTCAGTAGTGACTGCACTTGGAACCCTGCTAAGTAAATAACTTAGATTTTGCTTTGACGATTTGTTTTTTCCTTTTCTTCTTAACACATTTTTGGAAGGAAGTAATTGAAATTTTTATGATATTTTAACTGAGAGATTTTTTTTTTCACTATTTTATATGTATCTTCACGCCAGGTCCCTAACGGGGTAGGCAGAGAGTGTAGAGCGCCAGATATCCCGGTTCAGACAAACCTCTCGTGCCTCGTCTACCTTCATCATTCTCTTCATACATGCACGCCGATTCCTAAGACTTTTGACCCCACCATCAGACAGAACTCGACCTATTTGGTCATGGTAGGTCAGCCTTGGTCTTCCTGGGCCTCTGCAACCATCCACATTCGCATTGTATATCTGTTTAGTCATTCGCTCATTCGACATTCTTTCTATATGCCCGAACCATCGGAGCATGCCTTTTTTCATTTTTACACCGATACTATCATTCACTATTTTAATTAACATATTATCTGTTTTACTCTATGTTATTGTGATTCACTGTAGATAAATGGATTCTTTTTGACTTTTCGAAAATGGTTATAAAAATTACATAAAATAAAAAATATTTCCTTTCTTTCCAAGACCCGGGAATCGAACGCAGGACCTCAGCGTAGTAGAAGTGGCTACCACTAGGCTACCGAGGCAGTTAACGCAGCGTAATTTCGACATAGTGTGTAATTCAAATAGCATTGCAGGCGTTATAGTGCCGAACTTCTGATGCGTAGCTTCGGCATAGTGTGTTTACACACTAAGTGCGAGATTCACAGACCGCACTACGACTTTACTTTCGAGCAAAGTATGCTTAAAACTGTCAGAAATGTATGGGTTTTGAGAGTTCGAAGCGTACTTTGCTCGAAAGTAAAGTCGTAGTGCGGTCTGTGAATCTCACCATTAGAGTGCACATGCACGAAGATCCTTAAAACCGGCGTGCGTTCGTGTTTGCATGTATGCTTGAATGCATGCAGTTACCTCTGCATGCCCCTTCGGGTATTACAGACGTGCAGTTAAGTTTTTTAATGTTTTCAGTGCGTGAGCTTTATTAATTTAAATAATCGGTCATACAACTATTTTATACTGCTCAATTTTGGTTTTATGCCCTTTTTATGTACTTACCTATTAAAGGTGGCAAAGAAGTATGCAGCTCATATTGATGTTAAGTGATGACTACAGCCTATAAACACCCACACAAGGACTAGAGGTCAAAATGCAGATGCGTTGCCATCCCTGTGATCCCTGAGACCTCAGGAGTCATATTACCACCTGACCGGAACACGGTAGTAACGAACACTACCATTTAGCGGCAGATAGGTTAGGTAATGCGGTGGTGCCTACGCCCGCGAGCTCTCTCACTGGAGCTCTACCAACAATCTTTGGCTTCCTCAAAGATTGCCACAACGAACGGTCCTAGGCCGACCTTCTCCAGCGATTGCCCGCGACCTTCACCAGATCGTCTGCCCTGCCTACGCTTCGTCTTCCGGTACGCGGTCGCCACTCGAGAACTCTTCGATTCCAACGGCCGTCAGTTGTTCAGCTATGGGCACGGACACTTGCATGTTTCTCAAGGTTAATTAAAACTTTACTGGTGGTGGCGTTCCAAGTGTAGGAGCTCGCGAGCGTAGATACCACCGCATTACCTAATATAATAGGTTGGGGAAAAAGTCTTTTCGCATTATAGTATGTATGAACTTGTAATAAAATCTCTTTGGCTGTAGTATTTGTATCTGGCTGGTTTTGGTATCATTGAAAGTTAAAATTTTAAAGAACAAAATTCCAAATTCAAATTAGGCAAATGTGTGATTTTTATTTGTTTTTCGTACTGTCAAGATGAGTGAATCTAATGAAGAAATTCGATACATTTTAAAATTTTACTACAAAAAAGGTAAAATTGCAACGCAAGCCGCGAAAAAAAATTGCGATGTTTATGGACCTAGTGCAGTGTCTGTGAGAGAAGCACAAATTTGGTTTAAGCGTTTTCAATCCGGAAATTTTGATGTCAAAGATGCACCTCGCTCTGGTCGCCCTATTACGGATTACTTGGATGCCATTTTTGAAAAAGTGGAGCAAGATCGACATATCAGTAGTTACGACGTAGCTGAAGAACTGAGAATTGATCACAAAACAATTTTGGCGCATTTGAAAAAAGCTGGGTACAAAAAAAAGCTCGATATTTGGGTACCTCACAAGCTCACTGAAAGAAACCTAATGAACCGTGTACTCATTTGTGATTCTTTATTACGACGTAATGAAACCGAATCATTTTTGAAGAAGCTGATAACTGGTGATGAAAAGTGGATCACGTACGACAAGAACGTGCGAAAAAGGTCGTGGTCAAAGGCCGGTCAGGCTTCACAGACTGTGGCGAAACCCGGGTTAACTCGAATAAGGTGTTGTTGTGTGTGTGGTGGGATTGGGAGGGCATTATTCATTATGAGCTATTACCACCAGGCAGGACTTTTTACTGGTGGTAGAGCTCCAGTGACGGAGCTCGCGGGCGTAGGCACCACCGCATTACCTGATATACTTGCCGCTAAATTGTAGTGTTCAGCACTGTCGTGTTCCGGTCAGGTGGTAATGTACGGCCCTGTAATTTCCGGCACAGAGGCATAACACCTTAGGCCTCAGGAGTGGTAACGCATTTGCATTTTGACCTTGGTCTTTGTGTGGGTGTCTATAGGCTGCAGTCATCACTTTACATCAATGTGAACTGCATGCTTGTTTGCCACTTCAATTACATATAAAAAAAAAAAAAAAAACGATCGATTCTGAACTCTACTGCGAACAACTGATGAGATTAAAGCAAGAAGTTGAGAGAAAGCGGCCGGAATTGATCAACATAAGGGGTGTGGTGTTTCATCACGATAACGCTAGACCTCACACATCTATAGCCACTCAGCAAAAATTAAGAGAGTTTGGCTGGGAGGTGTTAATGCATCCGCCGTATAGTCCTGACCTTGCACCTTCAGATTTCCACCTGTTTCGGTCTCTTCAGAATTCTTTATGCAATGTTAGGTTAACATCACGAGAGGACTGCCAAATCCACTTGTCGCGGTATTTTGATGAGAAGTGTCAAAATTTTTATAGCAATGGGATCATGTCCCTACCTACAAGATGGCAAAAGGTTATCGAACAAAATGGTACATACATACTTTAGTTAAATTTAAATAAACTATATTAAAAAATGTTTGAATTATCTTAAAAATGCGAAGAAACTTTTTCCCTAACCTTACTTGCCGCTAAATGGTAGTGTTCAGCACTGTCTTGTTCCGGTCAAGTAGTAATATGACTCCTTAGGTCTTAGGGATGGCAACGCATTTGCATTTTTGCGTCTGGTTTTTATGTAGATATCAGATCTATAGGCTGCAGTCATCACTTAACATGCTCACTAAGAAAACTGAGTTTGACATCTTCAGTATGTCTTTACCAACATTAAAAAGTAGAGTGCTGGAGTCATTACATTGCATCTAGCTGTAGAGCTGTAGGTGATTGTTAGTCATCTTATTTAAAATTAAACAGGTTTTATATTCTTTAGTTTTTAATTATTTTAAACGTACATTTTATCTAGATTCTAATTTATCTAATCTTTGTGTTGCACTTGATTTAATTGGAATGCTGTACATACCTATATTAGGCATATGCATCAGACCAATGCTTCTGTGTTACATTTTGTAACTAATTGATGTATTAAGCTGTTGGTGTGGCAATAAAATAAATAAATCAATGTGAGCTGGATACTTTGCCAACTTCAATAGGTAGGTACATAAAAACGTAACTTCACGCCTGTAATCCCCGAAGGGGTAGGCAGAGGTAAAATGCATGCATTTAATCATACATGCAAACACCCACGACTCGCCGGTTACGTTTTGGCCCATGTAACAGGTGGCGAACCTGTTGCCATCTCCGGGCACATCACCAAACTCCGGGGTAATGGGAAACTTCCAGAAAATGGAAAAATCCCAATAGAAGCAGAGATAAAGGATTTTAGACCGTTATCTCTAATGTCCCCCGACCCGGGAATCGAACCCAGGACCTCCAGCGTATTAGTAGTGGCCTGCTACCACTACGCTACTGAGGCAGTTTAAAAAAATCGTATTAAAACAAAAATTGAGCACTATAAAATAGTTGCATTACCGATTATTAATATTAATAAAGCTCACAACGCACTGAAACCATCCAAAAACGGAACTGCGCGTTTATATGGAATTACGGCCATGTCATTTGGCACAGAGGCATAACACCTTAGGCCTCAGGAGTGGTAACGCATCTGCATTTTGACCTTGGTCTTTGTGTGGGTGTCTATAGGCTGCAGTCATCACTTAACATCAATGTGAACTGCATGCTTGTTTGCCACTTCTATTACATAAAAAAAACCTAATCGCCACGCTTGGCAGGAGGATTGGCTATCACAGTGGCGGTAGTTTAATCGCGGTACGCTGCTGCCCATTCCGCGTTGTTATATTTACTACTATTGGAATGGTTTGACCGCCATAGTTCGATTGACTGACTGCAGTAATGGAAGAATTCTTAATTTAATTCAATTCTTTATTTGCCAACAAAGTTAATACAAAGATCATAAATAATAATATTACAGTACTTAGTTACCTTTAACTGCCTCGGTAGCCTAGTGGTAGCAGGCCACTACTACTACGCTGAGGTCCTGGGTTCGATTCCCGGGTTATGCGGTTATCAGAGATAATGGTGTAAAGTCTTTTATATCTGGTTTAATTGGGATTTTTCCATTTTCTGGAAATTTCCAGGTACCTCGAAGTTTGGTAATGTGCCCGGAGATGTCAACAGGCTCGCCACCTGTTACATGGGCCAAAACCTAACCGGCGAATCGTGAGTGTTTGCATGCTTGAATTCATGCATTTACCTCTGCCTACCCCTTCGGGGATTACAGGCGTGAAGTTACGTTTTTAGTTACCTTTTCCAGGCGCTGCATGCACATAATCTTATCCTAATATTTTATTATTATTCCTCCTCCTTCAGTAGACGGCGATCGGGTCGTCACGTCCCGATGTCTTCCGATTTCGGTTACGGATACAAAAATAATTCGGATACAGTTCTTTCAGCAACTGTTACGGAGCTTCGTCACATCACTACAGAATTTGACAAGGTTTAGTACAAGCTACTCGACAATAGATGTCGCTAGGTGTTCAAAAATTCGTTAGAAAAATATTAATAAAGGTGTTTTTTATATTAGCTGTGTAAGCTAATGGGTAAGTAAGCAGAATAGTAACAATTAAAAAAAAATGTAACGTAACTTCACGCTTGCGTTCCCAGAAGGGGTAGGCAGAGGTAAATGCGCATTCAAGCAAACATGCAAAACGATTCGCTGGTAAAGTTTTAAGCCTTTTACTGGTGGTAGACCTCCAGTGACGGAGTTAGCGGGCGTAGGCACCACCGCATTACCTAATTTATTAGCCGCTAAATGGTAGTGTTCAGCACTATCGTGTTCCGGTTAGGTGGTAATGTACGGCCCTGTAATTTCCGGCACTGAGACACCTTAGGCCCAAGGAGTGGTAACGCATTTGCATTTTGACCTTGGTTTTTGTGTAAGGGTAGGCTGCAGTCATCACTTAACATCAATGTGAACTGCGTGCTTGATTGCCACTTCAAAAAAAGGGTTAAAAGATGTTACTCGAATTAAAAAAATATTTTGTTTCTTTCAATAATATATTATTTTAATGATCTTTGATTACTCTTTGAAAATAATATACAACACAAAACAATATACAATCTCTAAGATGCACAAAGCTCAACGTTTGCGACTTAATCCAAATCTTGTTCCGAATAGGGTAAAACCGCCTATTATCAACCTACAAAAAAGACCAAAAACATTATATGTACTAAAAATTGATCTAGGAAAACTAATACTGCCGTCGATATTAATAAAAGTAATTGTAAAACTTTATTTGGTGCATAAAACAAACACGGGTTGGTTACAAAGAAAAACAGAACATTAAATCACTTTAAAAACTAGCACAATATTATACATAATAGGTAACATCGCGATCGCGTTCGTAATGAAGATGTAAGAAAGAGACTTTGTGTGAATGATAGTGTCGGTGTAAAAATGAAAAAAGGCATGCTCCGATGGTTCGGGCATATAGAAAGAATGTCGAATGAGCGAATGACTAAACAGATATACAATGTGAATGTGGATGGTTGCAGAGGCCCAGGAAGACCAAGGCTGACCTACCATGACCAAATAGGTCGAGTTCTGTCTGATGGTGGGGTCAAAAGTCTTAGGAATCGGCGTGCATGTATGAAGAGAATTATGAAGGTAGACGAAGCACGAGAGGTTTGTCAGAACCGGGATGTCTGGCGCTCTACACTCTCTGCCTACCCCGTTAGGGACCTGGCGTGAAGATACATACATACATATGTAGGTACCATAGATCTGCAATGAATATGTGTCTCCTTTTAGCACCAAAAAGGTGGCCGATTCAGCAATATGCCAGGCGTGAGCCTAGCGCTGGTTCTCAATCGGAACCCATTCGGTGACGCACGGATGTCAATTACCATGTAAAGCCAAATTAAGTTCACAAAACCAAAATAAAAAAAACAAAATATAAGATATATAAATAAACGAGTTTATTAACGAGTTTCAATCACACAATAAAAGCGTTGGGTCATGATGACCCCATCACCCTATAGATGAAGGAATTCTTCCACTAGCGCAGTCAGTCAACCGCACAACGGCGGTCATACCATTTCAATAGTATGGTGGTAAAAATAACAACGCGGAATGGGCAGCAGCGTCCCGCTTTAAAACTACCGCCACTACGATCGCCAATCCGCTTGCCAAGCGTGGCGATTATGGCGTCTTCTCCTCTAATCACGCACAAAACTGGTATGGTCGTCTTGGGGAGGGCTTTGTCTAACAGTGGACTAGGATATAGATTTCTCTCTATATTTTTGATCTCATTTGGTATTTTATTGAATACTAGCTGTATTCGCGACTTCGTCCGCGTGAGAATTTATGATTGTTCAGTATCTACCCGGACGAAGTCGTGGGCGCAGCTAGTATACAAGTAGTCTAAGTTACTCCTCATTACAAAAGCTATCTGCCAGTGAAAGTCCCGTCGAAATCGGTAAAGCCGTTCCCGAGTCAGACAAGAAAGTAAAAGGTGTTTTTGTATATGTACCGTGTATATGTTTATATACGAGTATAATTATATGCATTTAGTAAAAAGCGATTATTTTTATATTACATTTTTTTTTTAAATTTTCATACCCATTTTTTATAACGAACAAGATTTTTATTGCGGTGCAGCAATGGTGTGTTAATGCGAAATAATATAAAACAATGTACTTTGATTGCACTGAGAAAATTTGCAAAGGTGAGTTACTGGTGGTAGAGCTTCAGTGATGGAGCTCGTGGGCGTAGGCCCCACAGCATTACGTAATATACTTGCCGCTAAATAGTAGTGTTCAGCATTATCGTGTTCCGGTCAGGTGGTAATGTACGGTCCTGTAATTTCCGGCACAGAGGCATAACACCTTAGCCCTCAGGAGTGGTAACGCATCTGCATTTTGACCTTGATTTTGTGTGCAGTCTGCAGTCATCAGTTAACATCAATGTGAACCGTTTACTTATTTGCCACTTCCATGACATAAAAAAAGAGTTACCGCTGGTAGAGTGTTGGAGCTCGCGGGTGTATGCACCACCGCATTACCTAATCTATCTCCCGCCAAATGGTAGTGTTCAGCACTATCGTGTTCCGGTTAGATGGTAATGTATGGCCCCGTAATAGCTATCACGGAGACACAACATCTAAGGCCTCAGGAGCGGCCTACTCATTTCTTGTACCCTAAAACATCCAGGCTTTCTTTTCAAAATGTTGATATAAAATATCAAGGTTTTACATAACAACTATTTTTCGTTCTTCAAAAATATATAAATTCGCCCATATTATTTATTTATTTATACTTTTATGCACATTATACATATGGTGGACTAATTGCCACTAGGCATTCTCTGACAGTCAACCATGGGGTTATGGGAGAAATAGTCTAGGGTGCGGGAGCAAAAAAAAAATTACAAAAAGTATTATTTAAATGTTTTATATTATTTCGCATTAACACATGCTTGTGAAAATATATTTTATTTAAAGAAAAATGGAAAGAAAAATTTGACTTGACCCGATTTGTCAAATTGGGCAGGACTTCAGTAGCTCAATTGGAAGAGCGGCTGGACTAGATTCCCAGTAGGCCGCGAGTTCGAGTCTCGCCTGAAGTCAAATTTTTCTTTAAATAAAGTATTATTTAAGTATGATATCACGAACAAAACAAAAAATAGCAATAACACAATGTAATTTGTATCTATACTGTGGTAATAATATGTCTATTGATAAAGGTACTTACTAATTAAATAGGGGATGAAATCAGTAAATACATAAATACATACATGTTATATTTAATTTAAATTTACTTAAAACATCAAGATATATAAATTACTGGTGGTAGAGCTCCAGTGACGGAGCTCGCGGGCGTAGGCACCACCGCATTACCATACATAATATACTTGCCGCTAAATTGTAGTGTTCAGCACTATCGTGTTCCGGTCAGGTACGGCCCTGTAATTTCCGGCACAGAGGCATAACACCTAATGCCTCAGGAGTGGCAGCGCCTCTGCATTTTGACCTCTGGTCATTGTGTGGGTGTCTATAGGCTGCAGTCTTCACTTAACATGAATGTGAACTGCATGCTTGTTTGCCACTTTTATTACATAAAAAAAAAATACATAATAATAATAATAATAATGGCAACCCATGATACGTCCCACTGCTGGGCACGAGTCTCTCCCCTTTTTGGGGGGAGGCCTGCAGCTTACTCCACCACGCTGCTCCAATGCGGATTGTTGGAGGTGTTGGGGGTTAGTGGCCAACCCGCTGTCGGATGTTTTCAAACTGCCCATAAGGCCTCCGACAAGGTTTAATGACTGCTGTCTAGCGATAGCAACCGGGACCGACGGCTTAACGTGCCCTCCGAAGCACGGAAACGCGCATTTAATTTGCCACTAGCGGTCACCCATCTCACTACCCGACCGCGCCCGTAGTGCTTAACCGAGTAGATCGCTTATGATCTACACCAGCCGCGGAGCCATGCGCGCTTCTCTAATTAAATAAATCTATTTAATTATTAATAAAATTAAATAGATTTATTTCTCACTGCCAACAACAGGCACGTTTACCCTACAATAATGAGATTCTTAAAACATCTGTCAGCGATCGGATTAAGATATTATTCCGGTTTGTAAAGCCGCCCCAACAATCACAATTGTTTTGGTATAATTCGCCGCCAGATGACGAACAAAGGCAAGAATTCAGATATATTTGGGTTCCGTACCTGAAAAACAGAACAGTCATAAGATCACTTGTTCGTCTGTCTGTCACGGCCGATATCCGAAAGTACTGGTTGATTAAGCTTTTTTTATGTTAGGAAGGCGAACAAGCATACAGTTCACATTGATGTTAAGTGATGTCTGCAGCCTAAAGACATCTACACAAAAACCAGAGGTCAAAATGCAGATGCGTTGCCACCCCTGAGATCTAAGTTGTTATGTCTCTGTGATAGTCAATTCGGGGCCATACGTTACCATCTAACCGGTACACGATAGTGCTGAACACTACTATTTAGCGACAGATAGGTTCGGTAATGCGGTGGTGCCTTCGCTCTCGAGCTCCTACACTGGAGCTCTACCACCAGTAAAGTGAAATAAGTTGAAAGGAAAATCTTGTATGTATCTTCACGCCAGGTCCCTAACGGGGTAGGCAGAGAGTGTAGAGCGCCAGACATCCCGGTTCTGACAAACCTCTCGTGCCTCGTCTACCTTCATCATTCTCTTCATACATGCACGCCGATTCCTAAGACTTTTGACACCACCATCAGACAGAACTCGACCTATTTGGTCATGGTAGGTCAGCCTTGGTCTTCCTGGGCCTCTGCAACCATCCACAGGAAAATGGCAATATATTTCGAGTAAAATGTATTTGGTCGATCATTACTCGCGAACTTGTAAAGCCAACTTAAGCGTGATAGTTTTCCATTTAATTTCGTTATATTTTTTAATTTCGTTTTCGTTTCGTTAGAAAAATTTTAAAAACGTAATTAAACAACACTACTTTTCTACACTATAAATTCAGAAAAATTATGAGAAAAAAAAAAATAAGTGCCGTAAAATTGGAACAGCCTGTAGGTGCAAGTCCGATAACTTGTTTCTTTTGTCTGCTCGGCACCGAGTCGCCGATTGCTTACCTACTGTGTTGTTCACGCATTAGATTAATTATTTCAAATAACCCGCGTGTGATTCACATTTTGTTAAACATACATGATCTGCTTATTCTTGTATAACGTATCTATTACTAATAATAAGTTTAATGAGGAATTGCAACTTCCGTACAAACCATCTCTGGTTTAAGGGAGTGAAGCTGATCGGAAAATATGTATTTTACTGTGTATTTATAAATAAATAAATATATATATATATATATATATATATATATATATATGTAGCTACTATTGCCGTAAAGTTTGAATTTCTAACAACAACCTTTTAGTTGGTAGAGGGGGAGGACACTTGCATCTAACGAAAACTGGCTCTTTTAATAAGTCACAAACAGTTAACTAAATACAGAATTTTACGTTCTTGAAATTTGTAAATTTGTCCGAAATCATCCAAATTTGTACGAAAAACGAGGCGACATATCGATCAAGAATTTAAGACACAAAAATAAATTAAGGCTACCCCCATCTCGACTAAACCTCCACTCTTCCGGCACTTATCCAACGTCCATTAAAATATACAACCATCTACCTGAAAAATAAAAAAAAACTTAGATAATGATAAAACATTCTTGACCAAATTATAAAACCTTTTACAGCATTAATGAATTCTTTCAAGAAAAAGATATAAGTATAGAGTAAAATTAAATTAAAATATTAATAAACTACGGTAATAATAAATAATTTAGGTATTACTGGTGGTAGAGCTCCAGTGACGGAGCTCGCGGGCGTAGGCACCACCGCATTACCTGATTTAGTTTCCGCTAAATAGTAGTGTTCAGCACTATCGTGTTCCGGTCAGGTGGTAATGTACGGCTCTGTAATTTCCGGCACAGAGGCATAACACCTAATGCCTCAGGAGTGGCAGCGCATTTGCATTTTGACCTCTGGTCATTGTGTGGGTGTCTATAGGCTGCAGTCATCACTTAACATCAATGTGAACTGCACGCTTGTTTGCCACTTTTATAACATAAAAAAAAAAGAAAAGGTATATGTTAAAATACTAGGTATTTAATTCAGTATAAATCATCCTCTCTCCTACATTGCGGTGCCCTACAGGGTCCATAATCCTAATGTTGTATGTATGGTGCAATAAAGTATTGAGTATTGAGTATTAAATAAAAAATATATATATGGACATAACATATTTGAAAGACCTTTTTACTGGTGGTAGAGCTCCAGTGACGGAGCTCGCGGGCGTAGGCACCACCGCATTACCTAATATACTTGCCGCTAAATGGTAGTGTTCAGCACTATCGTGTTCCGGTCAGGTGGTAATGTACGGCCCTGTAATTTCCGGCACAGAGGCATAACACCATATGCCTCAGGAGTGGTAACGCATCTGCATTTTGACCTCGGTCTTTGTGTGGGTGTCTATAGGCTGCAGTCATCACTTAACATCAATGTGAACTGCATGCTTGTTTGCCACATCCTTTACAGAAAAAAAAAAAAAACCTATCCAACGATATCTTACTCTATATAGAAAACGAAAAATAAAAGAATTGTCCGCGCTTTACATGTAGGAGAGGTTACCCTAAATATTTTATTTTTCATGTTTTTATTCTACCACTTTGTCGGCGTGATTAAGGTGTAAAAAGTTGGAGTGTATTTATAAACCATTAACACAGATCGTAGGTGAGGCTTATCGCAGGGCTTCATTAGGAATAGGATATTGCAACAGTGTCCTGGCAGATCCTACTACGGATGACGCCAGAATACTGTTGCAACTATATCAATTGTCAATGAGCTAATGTTGTTTAATTATTTTTTTTAAATGAAGAATGTATTAATTCATGTGAACGTATAGAAGCGTCATGGTCTTTAACCAAGCTCTTTAAATGGAGATTAAAAAAAAAAAAAACACAGATCGTATTTAAATTCTTTTTAACGTTTTTTGAACACATTAAGTAATTTCATAAAAGCTAGGTTAAAAAACAATCATTCCTGAATATGAGGTCTCCAGTTTGACATTCAATTCAATTTAATCCATAGAGCAACACGGAGGGGAGTAGCCATATGCAGGCTTTCCCCTCTGTCAAAGTACAAGACCAAATGATCTAACGCCTGTCGCCTAGATGTTTCAATGTGTGCGTGAAATTGTTTCTGTATTTTGAAGTCAAGGTGTGAGTTTCGTAGTAATAGACGACTTTTGTAGTGTGCGTGTGTGTCGCACGCATTTCCCCCCGCAAAAAATTACAGAATATTTTGCATCGGTAATACACGCTATGGCCACTCCCCTCCGGTCCGCCGCGACCGGTGGACCGCGTTGCTCTATGAATTTAATCAATGTGATCGATATGGGAAAAGAGCATGTTTGTGAGCTCGCCATTGTTCTTTCAAGTCTCTAGTGCCAATAGTTTTTCAAATAAAAAGTTTTGTTTGAAGTCCACTGTCTACTCATCGTCATCTACGTCACCTACTGTCGATAGGAAAGACCATTTTTGATGATTAAAAATATTTAAAACTTGCTGTTGCCCGTGACTCCGGCCGCGTATTCGTCGCTTTTCGCGAAACCTGTAAAAACTTATCAAATCATCCCATGGCATCCCACAGGATTTTTTTTGGGATAAAAACTATCCTTTGTGTTAATTCAAGTTACCTTCTATGTGTGTAGCAAATTTCATGAAAATCGGTTCAGCAAGATGAATAGGAGAGGGTAGATAACATTGCAACCTAGGATTGGTTTCCTAGGAAACTATTTCCAAAAAAAATCTGAGACGAGATATCATTTCCAACATTTTTCTAAAAAAAAAATATTTACTTTAAAAAAACTAAACACGCGAAAAATCGTTTTTATCCTGACACCCGTATTTACAAAACATTATTTATATTCGTTTTACAATCCGAGAGGAAGCGCCAAATGGAATTTAAAAGCCTGAATCATTTTCACCGCTTTTTGGATGGTTTTATGCTAGATGAACGCGAGTGTGGAACTGTAGATTACTTGTTTGGCACAGTCTACAAATTTTCGGTAACTATATAGGGATAGTTGGACATGAAGAGATTGTTTTAACGGTTCAATAGCACAAAAGGAAAAAAACAGAACGATATATTGTGTGGCCACGAGTTCAAATTTCGCCTGAAGTCAAATTTTTCCTTCCATTTTTCCTTAAAAAATATATTTCACTAACATGTTTTATTGCGAAAAATAATATAACAACCATTATTTAGGGTAAAAGCGACTTCTTTACGATATTTAATAAACTAGAAAGTTTATTAAATCGGTTGCCTGCCTAACTAGCAAACTAGCATTGTTGGCAATAGATGTCGCTACTGCCACCATATGGCAATGCAATAAATGTGAAGGAAAGATTTGACATCTCGATTTACTGTGTCTCGGGTGTGGACTTCGGTAGCTCAGTTGGAAGAGCGGCTGAACTAGATTCCCATTGGCCGCAAGTTCAAGTCTCGCCTGATCAAATATTACTTTCCATTTTTCTTCAAAGTATAAAATAAAATATTATTTGATTTTTAATATGTTTTATATATATGTTTTAACTGCCTCAGTAGCGTACTGGTAGCAGGCCACTACTATTACGCTGGAGGTCCTGGGTTCGATTCCCGGGTCGGGGACTATCAGAGATAACGGTTTATAATACTTTATGTCTGCTTCTATTGGGATTTTTCGATTTTCTGGAAGTTTCCCAGTACCCCGGAGTTTGGTTGGCAACAGGTTCGCCACCTGTCACATGGGCCAAAACGTAACCGGCGAGTGGGTGTTTGCATGTATGATTGAATGCATGCATTTACCTCTGCCTACACCTTCGGGGATTACAGGCGTGAAGTTACGTTTTTTTTTTACGTTTTTCTTATGTTTAACGTGTAATATGGAGAAATCCGAAAAAATGGATAATAATAATATTTTTTTTTACAAAAAATAACAACATGTGACATAAAACCACCCAGAGCAGCCGCGGCTCGACGCAATTAGAGCATGACTGTACAATGGGGAGAGTAATAGATTTGTAATACATACTCGTACACTCGCGTACACAAGCGAAAATGCTTTGGAACTATTCTAGAATTATAATGGGGGTGTGATTGTTGAGTAAACGTACAATCGTGTCGTAAATATTTTGATATTCGTGAAGTAAGATTTGTAACTTTTTAATGTGAAACACTTTTGTGCACGACGTCACTTAAAAGGTGGTTTTATTTACAAACTTATAGGTCAGGATCCCACTGCAGAATCATTTTGTTCATGATAATAATATGCTGCAAACAAAAAAAATTGATTGGCAACATATTGGATATATATTCTCTAGATTATAAATATGCATAAAAATTGGGTTTGCAGGAACGAAATATTTCTGCAGTGGGATCCTAACCTTTTAACTTCACGCCTATAAAACATGTAAGTCTTTGGGAAGGGTTTTGTCCAGCAGTGGACATTATTCGACTGGAGTGATGATGATATGCGGTTATGTGTTATTGACAGAACGAAACTTTTTTTTAATTTTTTTTTTATGATAGTGGCAAACAAGCATGCAGTTCACATTGATGTTAAGTGATGACTGCAGCCTATAGACACCCACACAAAGACCAAGGTCAAAATGCAGATGCGTTACCACTCCTGAGGCCTAAGGTGTTATGCCTCTGTACCGGAAATTACAGGGCCGTACATTACCACCTGACCGGAACGCAATAGTGCTGAACACCACCATTTAGCGTAACAAGTATATTATGTAATGCGGTGGTGCTTACGCCCGCGAGCTTCGTCACTGGAGCTCTACCACCAGTATAACACCTTTACACAATTCTGAACTTAACCGGCAATTCGTGGGTATTTGCATATATACATAAATCTATACCCTTACCTCTGCCAACCCCTTCGGGGATTACCGGCATGAAGTTACCCACAATATAGGCATCTTAATTATACCGAGAACCTGCAACAAGCCCACAACATAAAAAGACGCGCCGTAAAAACTGTTGTCTCACACCGATGTCGTATCGATAGCTCTGGGTATTGGTTGTGGTGTAAAGCATAAGATGTAGCGATTAAAGAAAAATTGAATGAAAAATTTGACTTCAGACAAAAATCGAACCTGCGATCTTATGATATCCAGTCCAGCTGCTTTACCACTAAACTACGGAAGTCCTTAAGACTAATCTTAACCAATTTAGAGGCGGTTTTTTTCTTTAATTTCTAAATTCACCCGAATTTTACAATCTTCTTATCTTATATATATATAAAAGAAAGTCGTGTTAGTTACACTATTTATAACTCAAGAACGGCTGAACCGATTTAGCTGAAAATTGGCAGGGAGGTAGTTTAGAGCCAGGAGAAGGACATAGGATACTTTTTATCCCGTTCGACAGCATTCCCGTGTGACTTGACATGAAACGTCAGTCACTATAAAACGTGGTATAACAACAAAAAAGAATCAGACTTGGAATAACAAAACGCAAATGATAGCTATGTAATTGACGTATAATGACAGCTATGTAATGAAGTATGGATGACAATTAGATATTTGTAAGAAATCTATAAACCTACATAAAATAAAGCTGTATAAGTGAAAATTCTGTACATTAAGAATATTGAAAAAATAAATACCAGGGGATGTCACTAGATCGATACCGAACCCAAATATGTGATTCGAAAAATTTTTGTCTGTCTGTCTGTCTGTCTGTCTGTCTGTTTGTTCAAGCATCACATAAAAACTACCGGTCCGATTACAATGAAACTTGGTATGATTATACTTTAACCTTTGGCGCACAACACTGGGTACTTTTAGCCCGGAAAAATGTCTCTTTGTCTGTGTGTTTGTGCATGCTAATTTCAGAAACAGCGTATTCGATCTGCGGTTCACTAATATACTGTGGCAAGTTTTACTTAATATTTAGTGTTTGTTTCATGTGAATCGGTTCAAAAATAAAAAAGTTGTCAATTTAAAGAATCGTATCGAATATTTTTAAGCTATTCTGTATCTTAGTTCTATCTTTTAGGGGGTTTAGTACCTAAAAGGTAAAAACGGACCCCACGGATTACTAATCTACCGCTGCCTGTCTGTCTGTCCCTCTGCCCGTCAGTGTGACACCAGGTTGTATCTCATAAATAGTGATAGCTAGAAAGCTAACATTTTCACAAATTATGTATTTTTGTTACGGCTATAAAGACAAAATTAGTTACTAAAAATAAGAAAATGAAAATGTTAAGGGGTGCATACAATAAACGTGTTTTTTTTTCGTATATATTTGCTCGATATTAATATTTACAGCAACATATACGGTACATAGCAAATAGACGTTTAAAATTTTTACAGAATTTTAAACGTCTATTTTTTTATTTGATGACGTTAGTGGTGTTGGTGGCATTGGTGGTGTTGGTATCTCTGGTGGCGGTGTTGATGGCGTTGGTGGAGATGGTGGTGGTTTTTAGTCGCGATGGAGGCATTAGTGGCGTTGGTGTTGTTGGTAGTTTTGGAGGCATTGGTTGTGGTGGTTTTGGTGGCGTAGGTGTTTGGTGATGTTGGTGTTGGTGGTGGCGTTGATGGCGTTAGTGGCGTTTGTAATGGTGGAAGTGGTAGCGGTGACAGTGGTGGTGGTGGTAACGATGGTGGTGATGGTGGTAGTAGTGTTCAAGTAGTGTTGGTGGCATTAGTGGTTAAAAATGCACAACGTTAATATTCAATTTTTCACATCCGCCATTATGAACCTAAGCACAGACATTAGGTACATGCCATATTTTCTGCCACAGATCTACGGTAGACTCGATCGAAACCTATTTACAATTAAAGATCGTAAAAAATTAAATATTCTGAGTCGACAACATGTATACGCAAAATTCATATTCTTTGATAATTCGTGAAATAAAATCAATAATTTTATAAATTCAATTGTCAATGCCCGCCACTATGACGTACACATGCCATTTTTAATAAATGTCATTGATGTATTACCGAAACTGGACAAGCCAGGAAATTTTCAAAAATCAATTGCTGTTTGTTACTTTCGCTAAAACTGTAGTGTATTTTTTATTTTTACTTTAAAGCGATACAAAGTTCGCCGGGCCAGCTAGTTATTAATATAGCGACATCTTAACGATATTGTATAAACTGCAAAGTCTATCATATCGGTTGCATAGTGACTTATTAGTTGACTGCCTCGTTGGCCCAGTGGTCGCAATCGCGAAGATGAAGCCTGAGGTCCTGGGTTCGATCCCCAGGTCGGAAAAATCTTTTATTGGGGTTTTTTCTGTGAGGAAATTCTCGGTCGTCGGTCGCGTCGGCTTACCGTCTCATCGGGCTATGAGAGTGAGTGAGTAGAGAGTGCACCTGTTTTTGCGCATACACTTGTGCACTATAATATGTCCCACGCAGTTGGCTACTCTCGAGTCAAGCGTTTAGAAGAGTAATATTGACACACGCTTTTAAACTACTCGTAAACTGCTTCAACCATTCTAAGTGGGTGGAGCCTATCGTGGCGCAAAAATACACACCAATTAGGCGCAAGGAAAACACACCTGAATTCACCTGATTAATATATAGTCGCGTCACAAAACGTCACAAAAATGGCGTACAGCGCTCAACAATAAATATTGCACATCGAGCCTGCTGCACAAGAAGACTGCGACTTATTTCGGGTCTGTATAGCGTTATCTCTTTTGCACCGTACCTATTTGACGTTTCTCGATCATTTCGACCAAGTTTTGACCAATTGGCAGCCAGGCAATTGGCAAACAGGTGATGTGCAGCAGAGATAACGCTCTACGAAGTCGAAACGAGCCGATCGTCTCTTTCGTAGGCTCGATGTGCATTATTAATTGTTGGATACTGTAATATCAGTCTGTATACGAGTATAAAGACGTGATTATACTACAAAATCAATCGCTGTATTCAGTGTACACGTGAAAATTGTAAAACTCTAGACGCTTATGAATTGGACCACCATGGTAATACCAGTATTGGCCCCTCGGCCTTTAGGGTAAACCACCCTATTTACGACCACGTTACTGGATTCAAAGGTGATACGCACATATTGGATCGAGAGTAATTTCGTTTGTAATTGAATCTTTTTACACATATCACCCTTTTGTATACTTTGATCCAAGGATTTTCTGCGTTTATCTACTAGTTTTGTGATCTCGTTAGTTTCGGGTAAGATTTGAAGTGACAATGCATTTGAAGACCTATAGTTTTAATGTTGATATATTCGTTGATTTATTTCAGAACTATAATTAAACGATAACTGCCTCGGTAGCCTAGTGGTAGCAGGCCACTACTACTACGCTGAGGTCCTGGGTTCGATTCCCGGGTAGGGGGTTATCAGAGATAATGGTGAAAAAGCCTTTGTCTCTGGTTCTATTGGGATTTTTCCATTTTCTGGAAATTTCCCAGTACCTCAAAGTTTGGTAATGTGCCCGGAGATGTCAACAGGCTCGCCACCTGTTACATGGGCCAAAACGTAACCGGCGAATCGTGGGTGTTTGCATGTATGCTTGAATGCATGCATTTACCTCTGCCTACCCCTTCGGGGATTACAGGCGTGAAGTTACGTTACAACATCGTTTGCTGTATAGCAAACGCAGTAACAGAGCTCCGTGATTAGAAATAAACCCAATAACAGATTTTTCCGCCCTGGGGATCGAAAACAGGACCTCAGGCTTCACCTTCACGATTGCGACCACTGGGCCAACGAGGCAGTCAACTAATAAATAGCTATACAACCGATATGATAGACTTTGCAGTTTAAACAATATCGTTAAGATGTCGCTATAATAAGGGTCGTAGCCAGCCACCCGACCAGCGCCCGACCTCCACGAGTGGTCTACGCTCATTGCATCATTCTTTTGAAATGGGGAAATGGAGGAATTTGTAAATAATTGATGCTTTCCATATTATACAAAATTGTTTAGTTTCTATTTAATTTATTATGTGTTTTTGATTATTATTAGTGGTTATTCGCTCTAGGTTAGTTTGAAAAAAAAATGACGATGTAAAAGTGCTGTCCAGGAGCCTAATTATATGAAATAAATGAATAAACTGAATCAACTCCGCTCCGTATAGACACAGGATCGCCTCGACCGCAAGCCTTGAACGCGCGCGGACGGCGAGTGGATACTCGGTGTCCACTAGCTTGTCTTGCGTTGACTTTGAATTGCCAATGCGCTATGCCCATCGACCGCGCGCTGTCCGTGAGTGGTTCACAAGTAACATAGTGTCGTTCATTCGTGGACCACACGTCGACAACGAGTGTACGCCGTAGACTCAAACTCAAAAATTCATTTAATCACTTGGAAATAATAGAATTTGCTTGTGATAGGTCAAATTGCAAATATAAAATTAAAGCGAATAACAACTGATACGTTGATTAATATGTCAAAGTTAACAAAAATAAAATAAGTGTTGGTCCAAAAAATACTTAATAATAAAAAAAAGTATCAACAGAATGTTCCATACTCTCTTTTACAAACAAGGCAATATAAGACTGAACAAAAAAATATGGGACATTCTCTGTCATTCACTGGCCTGTAAAATGAGGCTGGTCGGATGCCGGGTGGCTGTAGTGAGCTATGACCCTTAATGTTAAAGGCATCGCCTTACAAAATTTGTTATAAATAAATAATATAAATTTTATTTTAAAGTAAATTTTTATTTTATTTTAATATAAATTTATTTTAAAAAATATATATTTTATTTGACTTCAGGCGAGACTCGAACTCGCGGCCTACTGGGAATCTAGTCCAGCCGCTCTTCCAATTGAGCTAACTTAAAGTCCTGCCCGATTTGTCAAATCTTTCCTTCACATTTGTTGCATTGCTTTATGGAAGCAGCAGCGCCATCTATTACCAACTATGCTAGTTAGGCAACCGATATAATAGACTTTGCAGTTTATTGAATATCGTAAAGAAGTCGCTTTTACCCTTAATAATTGTTTTATATTATTTCCATTTTACTTTAAAATATTTTTTTTTTTTTTTTTATGTAATCGCAGTGGCAAACAAGCATGCAGTTCACATTGATGTTAAGTGATGACTGCAGCCTATAGACATCCACACAAAGACCACGATCAAAATGCAGATGCGTTACCACTCCTGAGGCCTAAGGTGTTATGCCTCTGTGCCGAAAATTACAGGGCTATACATTACCACCTGACCGGAACACGATAGTGCTGAACACTACCATTTAGCGGCAAGTATATTAGGTAATGCGGTGGTGCCTACGCCCGCGAGCTCCGTCACTGGAGCTCTACCACCAGATAAATATATTTCACAAGCATGTGTTAATGCGAAATAATATAAAACAATAAATAACATAATTTATATTTAATCAATGAGGTTAATATATAGAGAAGACAAATGAAAAAAACATTTTTAAATTTATTTGACAGATATTTTACTGGTGGTAGAGCTCCAGTGAAAGAGCTCGAGGGCGTAGGCACCACCGCATTACCTAATATACTTGCCGCTTAATGGTAGTGTTCAGCACAAACCAGTTCCGGTCAGGTGGTAATGTACGGCCCTGCAAGTTCCAGCACAGAGGCATAACACCTTAGGCCTCAGGAGTGGTAACGCATCTGCATTTTGACCTTGGTCATTACATGGGTGTCTATCGGCTAAAGCAAAATTTGACGCATCGGTGTGGGACTTCGGTAGCTTAGTGGTAAAGCGGCTGGACTGGTTATCTTGAGGTCGCAGGTTCGATTCCTGCCCGAAGTCAAATTTTTCTTTCCGTTTTTCCTTTTATTTCTTAAGTTCACTCGCATGTGTTTTTGCGAAAATTAATAGTACTGTCCTAACTTAACATCGATGTGAGCTGCATGCTTGTTTGCCACATCTTTCACATAAGAAAAGTATTTCATTCATATTTTTACATTACTCAGTATTTTCAACATATAAGGGCTAAGTTAGACTACAGGACATGAAAAACATGAAGGGACGCCCACAGAATGTAAATATCTGGAAGGTAAAGGCTCTGATAAATAAAGTAAGAGGTTAAACTGCCGAGGTGAGGCAAGTAAACATCTTGAAATGTAGGGTTGAACAACACAGAATTACGTATTATATTTTTTTTAGAGTTAGGAAAAAAGTACAAATACAATTTATTTTATTTATACGTACAGACCTTCGAAAAGTCATTAAAAATAACGTAACTTCACGCCTGTAATCCCCAAAGGGGTAGGCAGATGTAAATGCATGCATTCAAGCATACATGCAAAACACCCACGGTTCGCCGGTTACGTTTTTGGCCCATTTAACAAGTGGTAAGCCTGTTGACATCTCCGAGCACATTACCAAACGCCGAGGTACTGGGAAATTTCCAGAAAATGGAAAAATCCCTATAAAACCAGAGATAAAGGACTTTACACCAGTATCTCTAATAACCCCCTACCCGGGAATCGAACCCAGGACCTCAGCGTAGTATTAGTGGCCTGCTACCACTCGGCTACCGAAGCAGTTACATTTAAAAATAATCTATTATTAATAGGTATAATACATTAAAATCAGAATAAGAAAATTACTATCATAAATCAAAGAGGACGTTGGTAATATAAAACTACTTAAAAATCTAAAATCTAGTATCATGTTTTCTTTTTATTCCATAGTAGTGGTTCACCCCGGCTTTGCACGAGTGCAATGAATGTAATATAGCCTATGTCACTCAGTCAAGATAAGAAGTTCATGGTGAAAGCATTTTTGAAATCGGTCCAGTAGTTTTTGTGTGAAAACCATTGACATATGTACTTAAGTACTAGACAGCATGGTTTCAGGTATTCGCATGCATATACCGTGAAAGCGTCGTACAAAATATCTGTCAAATCAATTTAAACCGAGAAGATGGAAAAATGAATTTGGTGTTTTTTACTATTTTCCTTAGAATTTCTTCATATTTTTTCGCCTTTTAAACCTTCCCTGGACTTCCAAGAATCATTCAAAACCAAAATTAGCCAAATTGGTAAAGCCGTTCTCGAGTTTTGGCGAGACTAACGAACAGCAATTGATTTTTACATATCTAGTGATGTATTGTGTATGTCAAAAATAAACTATTTCTTTCTTTCTTTCTTTTTTCTTGCACTGCCTCAGTAGCGCAGTGGTAGCAGGCCACTACTACTATGCTGGAGATCCTGGGTTCGATTCCCGGGTCGGGAACTATCAGAGATAACGGTTTAAAATCTTTTATCTCTGGTTCTATTGGGATTTTTCGATTTTCTGGAAGTTTCCCAGTACCTCAGAGTTTGGTAATGTGCCAGGAAATGACAACAGGTTCGCCACCTGTTACATGGGCCAAAACGTAACCGGCGAGTCGTGGGTGTTTGCATGTATGCTTGAATGCATGCATTTACCTCTGCCTACCCCCTTCGGGGATTACAGGCGTGAAGTTAAGTTTAGGTTTACGTTTTTTTTTCCTATCTGTCAAATCAATTTAATAATGGAAGCGGCTTTTTGTTACCTGTATCTTCTGTATATTTTTTTCGTGTGTATTTTTATTCAAAAGTGACAACCCTGACAGCTAATATGTGAGTGACAGAGGGCATAAATTACACAAGTCACATGATGCCCCCGGGCGTGCGGCGCGGCCCAATTCGATCCCGGAGTTATAGCCGCCAACTATAATATCCCTGGAATCATCCACTAAATATTCTGCACCTTTGCAAATAAGACCTTTTTGCGATCATTCTCTAATGTACTAATATAAAAAAACAATTATCGCACTAACAAAAAGCAATAAGGCTTCATTCCATGAAATTGCAGTGGTTTCTTTTCTACCTCTAAATTAAAAAAAATACAGGGGATCTCTTGAGGATATAACTTACTTAAAAAAAAGTTTTGTATGACAGTAAACCATATAAAAAAAAGTAAATAAAGAAATCAACCTACGCCCTACTACAGCTATATTATTTATAATACTAACATTAATTAATGTTTTTTTTTATATCAAGAAATGAAAAAAAGATGAAAAAAAAATTTTTTTTTCTTCGAATGTGACAACCCTGACAGCTAATATGTGAGTGACAGAGGGCATAAATTACACAAGTCGCATGATGCCCCCGGGCGTGCGGCGCGGCCCAATTCGATCCCGGAGTTATAGCTGCCAACTATAATATCCCTGGAATCACCCACTAAATATTCTGTACTTTTACCAAAACAGGGTTGCTTTATATTAGAGAAATTTTAGTTTCTGATTTAATTTCTGAAACCGTACAGATTAGATTGGATTAGATTTTATTGCAAACAATTCACAGTTCATTGTTAGAAATAAATAAAAACTTACCCCCTTGTTCATAAACGTATTTTAGCTAAAGTGTTGCTAATCTCACTTTTGTCTTTTTCTATTCTGCACATTTGACAATGCAACCACAGTATAAGTACATACAGTAGTTAATCGCCTTTGAAGTTTTGCGATATGCCGCCTTCACCCATCAAAACGAAAAATCATTAAGATTTGTCACGTTTTTGGTTTTTATTTACGTTGTTTGTAACGCGTCAGTTTACGTTGAACATATATAAAAATCCTAAAAACATCACGCCTGTTATCCCGTAAGGGGTAGGGCGAGGTAAATCGGATTCATGCATACATCCTAGATTCGGTCATCCGGTCACGTTTTGGTCCATGTAACAGGCGGCAAGCCTGTTGACATCTCCGAGCACTTAACCAAACTCTGAGGTACTGGGAAGCCTCCAGCAAATTGAAAAATCTATCAAACTATAAATATCTCAACCTATCAACAATTTACCAGTCTATCATCAATCTACCAGTATTCCAGTTGGGCGGTCTATCAGTAGGCCGGAATTCTAACAATTTTAATGTACCGATCCTAATATTCATCCATACCTTTTTAACTCCGTCCAATATAACCCGAATATGAAATACATACAAACAAAAACAATGTTTAGAATTTTCTTTAAAGATTTTTTCGTTTTAAGTGAAGTACGTACATACAATAATAATAATTGAAAATTAAAATAATATATTAACAGTAAAGTCAATAAAGTCAATCAAATTTTTCAATATCATCTATCCAAAAACTTAGTAAAAGAAATTTTAAATCTCGCACCCCTTAACGCTAAGTCTCTTTTTTTTTTTTTAGGTCTGGCTTTGTGTAGCTCGCTAAGTCCCAAGTAGATGACAGTTTTCGTATGGGCTACTTGGTACCGCCCCCTCCGTCCCTCGCGTCATGCGCCCCGCACGATTGCTCTGACAATACACGTTCGTTGGATGACTGTAGGTAACTAACACGTTCGTTTTCTTTAGACTGTGATGCAACTGACAAAGACAGAGCATTCTATAGCTAAAACGTATCTAATGTACGTTTATGAATAAGGGGGTTAGGGTCTATGTTAGTAGTAGTTATATACCTAAGTACCTGCTTAGTACATTTTTAAATAACATAATTCATTAATAAATGCATCAATTGATTCTATCATCAAGACAGTCGGGAGTTCTTTTTAATTATGGCTTCGCTACTACGCATATTGCCCGTGTCAAGTAAAACGATATTTCGTATTTATATAAGCAGCGTAAAAGTTAGTATAATATAGTCAATCAATTATTTATTAAGTATGTCAGTCAAGTGAGTTACAATCAAGTTATACGAGTAAAGCGATGGCTACGTTACCAGAACATTTACAATGAAGTTTGGAGGCAACCTGAAAGGTCGTGTTTTCGCACTGTTATTCTATTTCACTATACACGGGCACTGTAATAAACCTATATCAAACAAATTGCCACCAACTTTATTCAATATAACTTAAAAATACATTAAGAAAATGAAATAAAAATAAAAGCATCATACGCCTCTTTCAAGGTTTCCGCCAAAAACTCAGTCGGGAGGTATGTAGTATAATTATATATTCTTTTTTTTAAAAGAAATGGAAAGAAAATTTTTTTCACTTCAGGCGAGACCATACGCCTCTTTCAAGGTTTCCGCCAAAAACTCAGTCGGGAAGTATGTAGTATAATTATATTTTTATTTTTTATAAGAAAAATGAAAAAATATATTTTCTTTCCATTTTGCTTAAAAAAAAATATATATATTTCACAAGCATGTGTTAATGCGAAATAATATGAAAACAAGTATAATCATAATTAAAATAAAAAAAAAATTGTACAGTATCCTTTGATTTTCCGGAACACAGGCGGCCCGGAAGGGGGAAGCCATATGCAGGCTTTCCCCTCTGTCAAAATACAAGACCAAATGGTCCTAAGCCTTTCGGCCAGATATTTGAATGTGTGCGTGAAATTGTTTATGTTTTTTTGTTAAAGTGCGAGTTTCGTAATATTAAGCGATTTTTGTAGTATGAGTGTGTGACACATGTATTTCCCCCCACAAAAAATGACAGACTGTTTTGCAGGGTCTTGGGGCGTTTCGGTCCGCTCGTGTTTTGTCCCGCGGACCGAAACGCCTAACAATGCCTTCTGAGTGGGTCGATTCGGTCCGCGGGACGAATCGTCCCATATTTTTATTATTGTAGGGCGATTCGTCCCGATATGAATACCTGATTTGAAAGATTTAAGTATAGTTGGTAACAAAAACTGCCTCAGTAGGGTAGTGGTAGCAGGCCACTACTATTGCGCTGGAGGTCCTGGGTTCGATTCCCGGGTCGGGGACTATCAGAGATAACGGTTTAAAATCCTTTATCTCTGCTTCTATTGGGATTTTTCCATTTTCTGGAAGTTTCCCAGTACCCCGGAGTTTGGTAATGTGCCCGGAGATGGCAACAGGTTCACCACCTGTTACATGGGCCAAAACGTAACCGGCGAGTCGTGGGTGTTTGCATGTA
The DNA here is from genome assembly GCA_036365455.1 of Macrosoma leucophasiata. Lineage (NCBI taxonomy): Eukaryota > Metazoa > Arthropoda > Insecta > Lepidoptera > Hedylidae > Macrosoma > Macrosoma leucophasiata. The sequence goes on from JAWQUS010000015.1 coordinate 9,092,712, forward strand.
TGATTGAATGCATGCATTTACCTCTGCCTACCCCTTCGGGGATTACAGGCGTGAAGTTACGAAGTTACAAAAACTTGAGAAATAAATAAAATGCAATGTATTATGATAAAATTTATATTTACGTACACAAAAATAAACTTAAACAAATAAATCAAATTATTTTTTTACACACACACACAGAGAGAGAACATTAATCATATGTAGTATATTATCAATCACTTAAAAAAACTCAAATAATTGGTGAACGAAAGTATTTTTGTTTTGTATTCGACTGTACATGACAATAAAATTGGACCGAATCTACCCATTTAAGAAGAACTCTTGGGCGATTCGGTCCACTTTCCATTTGTGGGCCGAATATCCCCATGAATAAAATGCTTATAGGCGTTTCGGTCCGCGGGACGAAACACGAGCGGACCGAAACGCCCCAAGACCCGTTTTGCATCGGTAATAAACGCTATCATCTATGGCTACTCCCCTCCGGTCCGCCGCGACCGGTGGCCCGTGTTGCTCTATGTCACTATCTAACCGGAACTCTCGGGGTTGTAACGCATCTGCATATTCACCTTCGGGTTTTGTGTAGATGTCAGCTAGATGCTTGTTTGCCACCTACCTGACATAAAAAAAGGCACAAGTTTCACAAAAAAAAAACATTTCATTTCAATTAATATAAAACCATAAAAGACCGACATACAAAAAATGAGGGTCATTTTACAAGATGTTTATTGCGATCATACCTCAGGAACAGCTATAAAAACAATAAAAACCGGTCAAGTACGAGTGGGAAGCCCATGAAGGGTTCCGTAGGAGCAAGTATTTTTTAAATGCAAATAAGGTGGCAAACAAATAGTTACTGGCAAAGTGGAGAAAAAGAGACCCAGAGGCTGCAATCCCAAAAGGTGGGATCAGGTATCGCAAGAGCTGGAGATACCACTTAGTGCTGTAATTTCCGGCACAGAGGCATAACACCTTAGGCCTCAGGAGTGGTAACGCATCTGCATTTTGAACTTGGTCATTGTGTATCTATAGGCTGCAGTCATCACTTAACATCAATGTGAACTGGAAACTTGTTTGTCACTTCTATAACATAAAAAAAATACACCAAGCGACGGAACGAAACCGATGGAGACAGCTGGTTGACAAAATCAATGGAGCCACGATCCTCAGCAGTGAGGGGAACGACTACAGAGAGAAGGTGGCAAGCATGCAGCTCACGTTGATTTTTTTTTTTTTTATGTCTGAAGATTGACAGACAAGCAAACGGGCCACCTGATGGAAAGTGGTCACCGTCGCCTATGAACATTTGCAACACCAGGGGAGTTGCCAACGCGCTGCCAGCCCTGAAGGACTCTTTTGACGCCATTTTTGAAGAACCCCTTATTATAGCACCTAGGGAACACCTCAGAGGGAAGTTCGTTCCACAATTTACACGTTCTGGGCAGGAACGAACGTGAAAACCGCATCGTTGAGCACTGATTAAGTGATGACTGCAGCCTATAAATAGACGTCTACACAAAAACCAGAGGTCAATATTCAGTGTAAAAGCTCGAGCGCGTAGGCACCACCGCATTACCTAATACCTGCCGCCAAATAAAAGTGTCCAGCAATGTCGTGTTCCGTTTAGATGGTAATGTTTTGACAACCCGGTTAGTCCAGCGGTGTGAAACCATCGTTAGATTCGAAGGGTCGTGGGTTTGATCCCCGCACCGGGACAAATATTTGTATGGCCTACAGATATTGGTTTCGGGACTGGGTGTTTGTGTATGTCTTGTATGTGTACAACGGCACCCACGACACAGGTTTATACCTACTGTGGGGCTGTGAGTGTAAGCGTAAAAAAAAAAAAAAATTTATGGCTCCGTAGTAACTATCACAGAGACATATTCAATTCAATTCAATTATTCATTAACAATTTTTACATTGTGTTTGAAATAACGAGTATGTAGAATCTCGTTAGTTAATATAAATACAAGTTAATCTCCTCGATTCAAAAATAATGTCTCTGTAAAATAATCAATTTCAAATTAACAATATTATTTAAATGTCTTATAAGGGTTTTTTTGTGTATCAATGCATAAAAGATATTACAGCGATTTTGAATCCAGTCAACCTACATAAGTAACGTCAATATTTTCCTACACCTATTTTACAATGTCAAAGATTAAATTGTATAATCTTAATATATATAAATCTCGTGTCACAATGTTTGTCCTCAATGGACTCCTAAACCACTTAACCGATTATAATAAAATTCGCTCACCATGTGCAGTTCGATCCAACTTGAGAGATAGGATAGCTTACATTACGCTATGAATAATAGGAGCAGAGCAGTGCGGGCGAAGCCGGGGCGGGCCGTATATTATATAATTAATATGTGATTATAAATTAGATTCTGAATCTGTAAAATATCCAAGAATTAATTCAATTATAAATTATCAAATCAAATGCTACAAAAAATATTAGTTACAATTTTAAATAGTCTCCAAGTCAGATACAGAGATCAGACTTTTCTCTATAAAGAATGCTTTTAATTTTGTTTTAAATAAGCTCGAGTCATAAATTACTGCCTCAGTAGCGTAGTGGTAGCAGGCCACTACTATTGCGCTGGAGGTCCTGGTCCGGGTCGGGTGATATTAGAGATAACGGTTTAAAATCCTTTATCTCTGCTTCTATTGGGATTTTTCCATTTTCTGGAAGTTTCCCAGTACCCCGGAGTTTGGTAATGTGCCCGGAGATGGCAACAGGTTCGCCACCTGTTACATGGGCCAAAACGTAACCGGCGAGTAGTGGGTGTTTGCATGTATGATTGAATGCATGCATTTGCCTCTGCCTACCCCTTCGGGGATTACAGGCGTGAAGTTACGCTACGTTTCATAAATTACACTTTTCAGTTCCGTTGGCAAAGATATTGAATATTTTTACTGCCTGATAGCCAGAACAATGCATAGTTACATTCAATTTAGGCATTTTTTTACATTTTAATACCTTTCTCCTCGTATTTTCCCTAATCCTTCTTTCCTCTTCAGTTTCGGGCTGATGTATATGTATTTGTGGAATGCACTCCCACTATCCATAAGGAGCGCTCAAACATTGGTATCGTTTAAGTCTAAAGTCAGACAATACTATCTGTCTCTTCAACTCCTTCTTTGCTGCCTTGTTCTCGGCTCTTTCTTTGAAAACTGTTATTTATTTATTATGTAACTGCCTCGGTAGCCTAGTGGTAGCAGGCCACTACTACTACGCTGAGGTCCTGGGTTCGATTCCCGGGTAGGGGGTTATCAGAGATAATGGTGAAAAAAGCCTTTATCTCTGGTTCTATTGGGATTTTTCCATTTTCTGGAAATTGCCCAGTACCTCAAAGTTTGGTAATGTGCCCGGAGATGTCAACAGGCTCGCCACCTGTTACATGGGCCAAAACGTAACCGGCGAATCGTGGGTGTTTGCATGTATGCTTGAATGCATGCATTTACCTCTGCCTACCCCTTCGGGGATTACAGGCGTGAAGTTACGTTTATTTATTATGTTTGTATGTTTGTTTTGTCCTTGCTCTATTATCAGGTCACTTACTGTTTAATTATAATAAGATACTTTTAATTTATCTCTATGTTGTACACCCCTACTACTTCCTGAATTGGTTTCTTTACATGTAAGGTTGCCTGGAAGAAATCGCTGTTAGCGATAAGGCCGCCTGTTGTACTTTATGTCTTAAATGTTTTTTCTGTATTGTTCTCTATTGTGTGCAATAAAGAGTATTATTATTATTCAACTTATTTATTGATTCAACTTATTTTATAATTTTTTACATATATATGTATAAAAAAAAACAACAAATATATATATATAAAAAATTAAAAAATAGTGTGCCGCCGGCAGCGAGAGCAGGGTCCAAGCTGCCGGTGGTTAGGGACACAGAGACAGGAACCTCCTCACTATGCGTGCCGTGCCGAGGAGTACTGCTTTCTGTATCAGACCCTTGATCCATCCATTATGGATATTATATTATTATTATATCACTCATTTATTAATAATGCATATTAATTATTTTTTTACATATATAAGTAACTTAATTAAATATAATAAAAGATAATATTAATAAAGCACAAATATATATAAAAAAATAAAAAATAGTGTGCCACCGGCAGCGGGAACAGGGTCCAAGCCGTCGATGATTAGGGTCACAGAGACAGGAACCTCCTCACTATACGTGCCATGCCGAGGAGTACCGCCTTCTGCATCAGACCCTTGACCCAACTTCCTAGCTTGAGCCTCTTGAGGTGTTGGTCGAGGCTCTTTGCTATAAGTCCGTTGACCGTAACGACTATCGGCACAATGATGGCCGAATCTACGTCCCACATGGCGACAATCTCGTGAGCCAGATCAAGATATTTAAGTTCCTTGTCTTTCTCGGCCTTCACGAGATTCCCATCATGAGGGACGGTGACATCGATAATCATTGCGCGGCGCTCCGAGCGGTCTATCACCACTATATCAGGCTTATTGGCTACAATAGTCCTGTCAGTGATGATAGACCGGTCCCAATACATTGTGGCAAGGTCGTTTTCCAGAACTGGGTCGGGCACATACCTGTAGTATGGCACCTCCATGGCCACAAGACCGTATCGCAAGGCAAATTGCTGGTGGATAATCCTGGCTACTTGGTTGTGTCTGTGCAAATATTCGCCGTTGGCAAGACTTGAACAGCCGGACACAATATGCCTGATAGATTCACCCGGTCGGTGGCATACCCGACATATGTCGACCGTTCCATCTTTCAGGATAAATTATTATTATTATTATTACATGTATATATATATATTTGACGAAATTACATAACAACGTTAAAATATACATACAACTAAGGTCTCAGGGGTGGCAACGCATCTGCATATTCACCTCTGGTTTGTGTGTTGTCTATAGGGTGCAGTCATCACTTAAAATCAGTGTTAACTGCATGTTTGTTTTATATTATTTCGCATTAACACATGCTTGTGAAATATATTTTATTTTTAAAGAAAAATGGAAAGAAAAATTTGACTTCAGGCGAGACTCGAACTCGCGGCCTACTGGAAGAGCGGCTGGACTAGATTCCCAGTAGGCCGCGAGTTCGAGTCTCGCCTGAAGTCAAATTTTTCTTTCCATTTTTCTTTAAAAATAAAATAACTGCATGTTTGATTGCCACCTCCATTATATAAAGAATTGATCGTATAAGGGTTTCATTTTCCATTTCTGTTACGTTACCCTAAAAACCACGAAGTATCACTTACAATATTGCGTATGTAGGGTAGATTGTAATAAAATTTCATGCCTAAGCTACTCGTACCTCCGCACGGGGGATAACTAGCTAATATTTGTGGATATTATTTCTCCGTTGGATCAAAGGAGATGTTGCAAAAATGTATGGACCTCCGGCCATGTATTGTACACAATATCATTAAACAGGAAAAATCAATATAAAAACGTTTTTTTACTGCATATTTTCACTTATTTAGCTTTGTTTGCAGTTACAAAACATTATTTGAAGTTAGAATTGCAACTGAAAAACAAAATGGCGAATATGGCGAGCGATGTCTTTTTGACATTTTCATTTATTAAATTGTTTTTTATTACATAGTACTTTAAGAAAAAAGTGATATTTTCTAAAAACTATCGAAATCGATTGATCCCAAGCGTCGGCTGTATCGCCGCCATGTTTAACAACGTTGAAAATGATAAAATCGTTTGAATTAAATGTGGTTGTAACTCCAAAATATATTATTGAATAAATTAATTGTATTTTTTTCGGATTCTTCTTTAATTTACCCATTTCTTGAGGACGTGTACGAACCAGAGCCGAGCTCGCAACATCTCCTTTGGAGGGAAATTATTGGTGTTATATTCTGGACGTAAGGACACGGGTCTTATCTCGAATTAATGAAAAAAAAAATCAGAAAGAATGTCGAATGAGCGAATGACTAAACAGATATACAATGCGAATGTAGATTGTTGCAGAGGCCCAGGAAGACGAGGACTGAATTACCATGACCAAATAGGCCGACCCTCAGAGGGTGGGGTCGGGTCGGGTAAAGCACGGGAGGTGTATCAGGACCGGGATATCCGGCGCTCCACACTCTCTGCCTACCCCGTTAGGGACTTGGCTTGAAGATACAGACATTATTTCTTTCATACGATCATTAATGTAAGTATGTGTGCATGTATATTATACATATTAAGGATCATAGTATGTTCTTAGGTTTTCGCGAACTGCACTCATTGAATTAAAACTAGTTTTCGGATTTATCTCGCGTATATTAATCTCTCCAGACACGAGAAAAATATGACAATTGAAATTCAATTGTGTCTCGCCGCCGGTGGCCGCACGATCCTTGAAGGATTAAGGGTTCGATTTTAAATAATAATTGTAGTTTAATATACGCGAGATAAATCCGAAAACTAGTTTTTTATCAATATTAAGGATCGTACGAAAGAAATAATTAGTTACAACTTCCTAAATGCCTGGCAGCTTGAAGTTCGTGATGCCACTAGGACCCACCAGAATATCAGCGCTGCAGTCACTCTGCAGCAATCAGCTGAGGCGGGTGCCGTTCTTGGTTTCCCACAACCAAATATGTAACAATTGTTTTACTAGTTTTTAACTTTCTTTATTATTGGTTGTTGTGTGTGTGCCATGATTTTTTTTTATGTAATAAAAGTGGCATAGAAGCGTGCATTTCACATTGATGTTAAGTGATGAATGCAGCCTATAGACACCCACACAATGACCAGAGGTCAAAATTCAGATGCGCTGCCACTCCTGAGGCATTAGGAGTTATGCCTCTGTGCCGGAAATTACAGAGCTGTACATTACCACCTGACCGGAACAGGATAGTGCTGAATACTACCATTTAGCGGCAAGTATATTAGGTAATGCGGTGGTGCCTACGCCCGCGATCTCCGTCACTGGAGCTCTACCACCAGTAAAAACTTTCTTCTTCTATTTCTTCTAAATTGCCCTACTATTCCTGCTTAAAAGTCCAGCAACAGTAATGACGTCACATGTATCTGCAAATAAGCCATTTTTCGACATGACCGCAGACGTCTACCATCGTTTTCTATTAAATATAGATAGTGTAACGTGGGATCAAGCATTTTATGACGACAGGCCCTCCCGTGGGACCGATTTTAGGATGCCCGAGTTCGCCGCGCTTACCCTGTGTTACTTACGTGTATTGTAGACTAGTATATAGTGATCTGTGGTGTATTGACACGTAGAAGACTTCTTTACGTCAGTTCTAAGCGTATTGTGGGAAATCAAAAAGCTATTTCTAGAAAAATCAATTGCGGTTCGTTAAATCTTGTTTGGCCCCGTAATAAATATCACAGAGACATAACTACTAAGGACTCAAGGGTGGCAACGTATGTACATTTTGCAACAAAAAACATTTCAACAAACATTCACACACATTCTAATTACATTATTCACGATTTCTAAGTGTAACCGGTTCAAAAATACTATTAGCAAAAATACCTAACACCAAAACAGAGAATATGTAATAATAATAATAATAAACGGCGAACCCTGTCGACCATCGGGTTGGCTGTTTGGGGGGCCCACCAAGGAGAGGCGAGTCACCACCTGCCTAAAGTAGGATTCGATAATGTGAGATGTTGAATATAGGCAGGTGCCGGATCTCACTCCATAGGCCCAGCCAGCTAGTCCCGCCAGTTCACCCACATAGCCCAAAGTTTGGCAAATCACTTTTCATTACAATAGTCCCATTATATTCTGCGGGGTCTGTCTGTGTCTGTATTAACTATTGATGCAGTCAGAGAGAGGTCCCGCCGAATATAACCCATTACAAAGTAGATCAAAATTCTCGAAAGGGCCTCTACGTGTTGGACCCCCCATGTCCCCGCGCAAGCCTGACAAAGGTCCGGGGTTCAAATTGGACCCCGTGCTGACGAGAGACATAAACGGCGAATACTTGCACAGGCACAACCAAGTAGCCAGGATAATTCACCAGAAACTTGCCCTGAAATACAACCTTGTAGCCACGGAGGTGCCGTACTACAGGTATGCACCCGACCCAGTACTCGAAAATGACCATGTCACGATGTATTGGGATCGATCTATCATCACTGACAGGACTATTGTCGCCAATAAGCCTGATATAGTGGTGATAGATCGCTTGGAACGCCGCGCAATTATAGTCGATGTCACCATCCCTCATGATGAAAATCTCGTGAAAGCGGAAAAAGACAAACAAATTAAGTATCTCGACTTGTCTCACGAGATTGTCGCCATGTGGGATGTGGACTCTGCTGTAATTGGACCGATAGTCGTCACGGTAAACGGACTCATGGCGAAGAGCCTCGACCACTACCTTAAGAGGCTCTCGCTGGGAAGTTGGATCAAGGGCTTGGTGCAGAAGGCGGTACTCCTCGACACGGCACGTATTGTGAGGAGGTTTCTCTCTCTGAGCCCCTAACCACCGACAGCTTGGACCCTGCTCCCGCTACCGGTGACAACCTTTTTATATTTTTTTAAATATATGTTTTGTTTTCTTTTTTTAATGTATATGTAAAAAAATATGAAATGTGAATTATAATAAATTAGTGTCATAATAATAATAATGGCAACCCATTATACGTCCCACTGCTGGGCACGAGTCTCTCCCCTTTTTGGGGGGAGGCCTGGAGCTTACTCCACCACGCTGCTCCAATGCGGATTGGTGGAGGTGTTGGGGGTTAGTGGCCGACCCGCTGTCGGATGTTTTCAAACTGCCCATAAGGCCTCCGACAAGGTTTAACGACTGCTATCTATCGATAGCAACCGACGGCTTAACGTGCCCTCCGAAGCACTGAAACGCGCATTTAGTTTGCCACTAGCGGTCACCCATCTCACTACCCGACCGCGCCCGTAGTGCTTAACCGAGTAGATAGCTTATGATCTACACCAGCCACCGGGCCATGCGCGCTTGCTTATGAAATAATACTACGTACCAAACGTCGCACTCCTCTACCTAACCTAAGTCGGGGGCGTTCATGGTCCACACCTAGTTTTAGCCGTATACACATTAAATAATAAATAAATTCATAGGTACAGATACACACATACGTACTCTAACTTATTTATTCCATAGTAATATCATAGAGCAGAACAGTAGAACATAATCAATCTCCTTTTTTAACTGTCAAAAGAAGTGTAAAATAAAACCTTTTGTAATGTCATACATGGTTTTGTAATAATGTATTATGGGATTTCATAAAAAGTATGTATTATATATAATTATTCTACTTACTATTATTATATGGAAGCGAGAGCTGGGTATGCAGGATCGAGATGAGATCTTTGCGCAAGATTTGCGGTGCATCGCTTACCGATCACATTCGTAATGAAGATGTAAGAAAGTGGCTTTGTATGAATGAAAGTATCGGTGTAAAAATGAAAAAGGCATGCTCCGATGGTTCGGGCATATAGTAAGAATGTCGAATGAACGAATGACTAAACATATACACAATGGGATGGTTGCAGAGGCACAGGAAGACCAAGACTGATCTACCATGACCAAATAGGTCGAGTTCTGTCTGATGGTGGGGTCAAAAGTCTTAGGAATCGGCGTGCATGTATGAAGAAAATTATGAAGGTAGATGAGGCACGGGAGGTGTGTCAGGACCGGGATATCTGGCGCTTTACACTCCCTGCCTACCCCGTTAGGGACCTGGCGTGAAGATACATACATACATTCTATTATTAGACGATCTTCAACATCCGTCACGATTTGAGTGACACAGAACGCCTTTTGAAACCGATTATTTAATTACTCAACACAGAAACATACAAACACACACTCTCACACCCCTCCCCCACACACACACACACACACACAGAAAGAGAGAGAGAGAGAAACAAACATTCACATATACTTACACTTTTATTATATAATTTTTAATATTTTTCAAAAATCTAGTATAACGTGTTCTTTTTTTTTTGTAGCTGCGTCTTGTTAGAAATTTAAACTTATACTATTGTGTAAAATCAGAACCCAATGTTTCGAGGTGGGCGATGGTATCTGCGACACAGTTTCCAACTTTTGCAGATATTCATCGTTTTTATAAAAATTGTACGCAACTGTTGTAATGTTCCTAAATAAACACATTCTTATTTTTTTATTTTATTCCATTTTAAAATCTCGGGCGACTATTTAAACAAGGTGGTTTGTTTTCATGTTGTCAATAGATTACTGGTGAGATTTTTACTGGTATTAGTCCCAATGTCGACTCAAGCATGTAGGCACATTCCACTCAATGCTCTTAAGTTTCTAATGAGGCTAGTGAACTGGCCAAATTTGTTCCACTTGTGATAGGCTAGAGGATATGTGCCACATTGTGGTGGAATGTAAACGGAGCGCTACATTAAGATCTTTAAATTAAAAGAGCACGCATTTTTTTATGTTATGGAAGTGGTAAACAAGCATACAGTTCACATTGATGTTAAGTGATGACTGCAGTCTATAGATACCCACACAAAGACCAAGGTCAAAATGCAGATGCGTTACCACTGCTCAGGCCTAAGGTGTTATGCCTAGGCCGTACATTAAACCTAAACTAGCTTTTTTTTCAGACATGACAAGAAGTCGGATAAGGAAACCCAGTCTCCTATGTTGAAGATATTTGCTGACATGATGAAGAAAGAACAGTTAGGTTTTTTTATATATTGAAAATGGCAAACAAGCATACAGTTCACATTGATGTTAAGTGATGACTGCAGCCTATAGACACCTACACAAAGACCAGATTTCAAAATGCATATCCGTTATCACTGCTAAGGCCTAAGGTGTTATGCCTCTGTGCTGGAAATTACAGGGCCGTACTTTACATATTAATGATAAGTAATACTGTAGCCAATAAACATTTACATGAAACCAGAACTTTGAATGTAGATATGCGTTGCTATTTCTAAGGTCTGAGGTGTTACCTCTGTGCCGGAAACCACAGGGCCGTACATTAGACCTGAGTCGATCGCGAGCGATAGAATCACTTTGATTGAATCACGATCCAAACACAAGTGATCGGGTCATGACGTACAAAAAAAGTCGATCATTTGGGTACTTTGGGTCATTGGGTACTTTGTTTCTCGTGAACTCTATCACATTATGCATAAAGAACACTTCAGTTTGTTTACAGTTTTATCGATTAAGCTCCCCTGCACCGTATCATCTAATTGTAAAATTCATGTTATAGTATACCTACAAAGTTTAAGAATGAAATAATAGTGATAATTAATTTTCATTTCATTTCATGTATTAAAATGAAAAATACCCAGCGACATAATGTGTGGATTGCGGTCTCGAGTCTCGCAACCTTATCAGATGGGTCTCGAATCACGAGAATCATGAGCTACAGTATACGTTTGAGCGAAATCGAGTCGCGACCCAAATGACCCAAACGATCGAGTCATTTAGACTCGATCACCCTGTCAATGGGTCGCGATCGACCCAAATCCCGACGAAGGAGTGATCGACTCAGGTCTACCGTACATTAGATCTCGGCCGAAACATGATAGTGCTGAACACTACCATTAAGCGACAAGTAGATAAGGTGATGCGCTGTTGCTCGTGAGCTCCGTCTCTGGCACTCTACCACTAGTAAAAATCGTCGAGCGAAAATCATCCAATCAAACGAAGTGATAGCACCTGGCTGCCTGCGACTCAAGAAATGCTTTTGAGAAGTTGTATATGTAGGGAAGCAAAAGAAAAACTTCGCTTGCGCGATTCAGCGCCGGCATTCGTCGCCGCTGAAGCTTGGCAAGTACCCACTATATGTCGCTTTATTTAGTCGATGCTACAATGTTATAAATACTTTTCAGCGACCCGGAAAAGGCGAATCTTCTGAAAGAGAAACGAGAAAGCAGAAAGAGAAAGACATATGCAGGATCAAGACCGAAATCGGAGCAGGTATAAAATATAGAAAAAGTATCTGTTCTAATATCATATTATACCAGACATTTTGATCCGGGTCGCTACACGATACTACACCTTCGAGTTTTACAGAAACTAAAAAAAAAAACATTTTTTGGCATTTTCGTCTATGTTTGTCTGTCTGGTACGTTATAACTTCGAAACTTCTCAACGGATTTGAACGCGGGATTCACAGGTGGATTACATATTATTAGGAGCGTTGTCAAAACTTTGTTTCGTCAAAATCGGTTAAAGGAAAAATGTAATGGTCATAAAGAAGTTGTAACGTGATGCTCCCAGTGGATGTACAGTACATCAAAAGAAAGCTTTCAAAGATTTAAGAAAAATGAAGTTAATTGATTAAAACAATGATTAAATAGTTTGATCAAGTTCTTTTTTACGGATTATGGCAATTTGTATGTACGAGTATGTATCTTCACGCCAGGTCCCTAACGGGGTAGACAGAGAGTGTAGACAACTAGATATCCCGGTCCTGACATACCTCTCGTGCCTCATCTACCTTCATCATTCTCTTCATACACGCACGCCGATTCCTAAGACTTTTGATCCCACCATCAGACAGAACAACAATTAGTAGTGTTCAGTACTATCGTGTCTTTAAAATTGATATTTTAGTTAATATTATGTAGTTTTTTTCGTTTATAATTAAATTTACACAAAATGGTTATTCAAAAATATGGCGATGGCGATTGACAATTCTTTAGACAAGTTTGTCACCTCATGTCATTAGGTTCTTGAGTGTACAAATTGCTATTATCAGTAAAAATGAACTCGATTTAACAATTTAATCTTTGTCTTAATATACATATATATTTTTTTTATGTAATTGAAGTGGCAAACAAGCATGCAGTTCACATTCATGTTAAGTGATGACTGCAGCCTATAGACACCCACACAAAGACCAAGGTCAAAATGCAAATGCGTTACCACTCCTGAGGCCTAAGGTGTTTTGCCGAAAATTACAGGGCCGTACATTACCACCTGACCGGAACACGATAGTGCTGAACACTACCATTTAGCGGCAAGTAAATCAGGTAATGCGGTGGTGCCTACGCCCGCGAGCTCCGTCACTGGAGCTCTACCACCAGTAAATTTATACCTCTACCACCCGTAATTACCTTTATTTTTCATAAAATCTTTGAAATATTAGCTTTCCTTTGATGTACTGTTTCATCCACTGCGAACACCACGTTACAACTCCTTTGCAAGTAATTATTTTTTTTTAGAAATACGACTCAAGCAGCACAGACCGTCGCAAGCGCAGCACCCAGAAGAAAATGGCGCAAGAGCAGAAAGATCTAGAATACAACGAAAACAGAACACAAAGTATTGTAAGTTTGATCCGTATTTTTAATGCACGGTCCCATAATTGCCGACATAGAGGCATAAAAGCTCAGGCCTAAGGAGTGACAACGCATCTACATTGAAATATCCTTTATACTTATATACACTGCCTCGGTAGCCTAGTGGTAGCAGGCCACTACTACTACGCTGAGGTCCTGGGTTCGATTCCCGGGTAGGGGGTTATCAGTGATAATGGTGAAAAAGCCTTTATCTCTGGTTCTATTGGGATTTTTCCATTTTCTGGAAATTTCCCAGTACCTCAAAGTTTGGTAATGTGCCCGGAGATGTCAACAGGCTCGCCACCTGTTACATGGGCCAAAACGTAACCGGCGAATCGTGGGTGTTTGCATGTATGCTTGAATGCATGCATTTACCTCTGCCTACCCCTTCGGGGATTACAGGCGTGAAGTTACGTTACTTATATACATTACTAGCAACTGTCCGCAACGTCGTCTGCGTGAAGGCTCTACAGCACCAAACATACCTAAGATGCTAGTGTCGCTTTAGCATTATAAGCAAACAACTCTTAAAATAGCATGAAATTAAAATTTTACATGAATATTACAAACAGGTGCCATTTAGTAGGTACTTTTTTAGTTTAGTCCGGACATACATACAGACATACAAACAGACAAAAAATCTGAAAACTATATTTTTGGCTGCGATTTCTATTGTAGATCACGTCCCAAGTATTCTTTTAAAAAATATTCAATGTACAGTTTTGACTTTCTTACGATTTTATTAAATGTAGAGATTCCCGTGGGAATGAGGGATTTTCCCGCACTAAAGAGTAGCCTTAATGTTGGCCAGGCTTAGTATCTATACACCACAAAAAGTTTAATTCGAATCCGTCCAGTATCCTCGGAGATTAGCCTGGACAAAGGGACAAACAGACAAAAAGACAGACAATAAAATTAAAAATCATTGAAAAATGTTCTAATACTATTTTAACATCGCCCCCAATTAATTTTTCGTAAATAATAGGTTGGGGGAAAAGTCTTTTCGCATTATAGTATGTGTGAACTTGTAATAAAATCTCTTTGGCTGTAGTATTTGTATCTGGCTGGTTTTGGTATCATTGAAAGTTAAAATTTTACAGAACATAATTCCAAATTCAAATTAGGCAAATGTGTGATTTTCATTTGTTTTTCGTACTGTCAAGATGAATGAATCTAATGAAGAAATTCGATACATTTTAAAATTTTACTACTATAAAGGTAAAAATGCAACGCAAGCAGCGAAAAAAATTTGCGATATTTATGGACCTAGTGCAGTATCTGTGAGAGCAGCACAAATTTGGTTTAAGCGTTTTCAATCCGCAAATTTTGATGTCAAAGATGCACCTCGCTCTGGTCGCCCTATTACGGATAAAATGGATGCCATTTTTGAAAAAGTGGAGCAAGATCGACATATCAGTAGTTACGACGTAGCTGAAGAACTGAGAATTGATCACAAAACAGTTTTGGCGTATTTGAAAAAAGCTGGGTACAAAAAAAAAGCTCGATATTTGGGTACCTCACGAGCTCACTGAAAGAAACCTAATGAACCGTGTACTCATTTGTGATTCTTTATTACGACGTAATGAAATCGAATCATTTTTGAAGAAGCTGATAAAGTGCAAAGCATACTGGTGATGAAAAGTGGATCACGTACGACAAGAACGTGCGAAAAAGGTCGTGGTCAAAGGCCGGTCAGGCTTCACAGACTGTGGCGAAACCCGGGTTAACTCGCAATAAGGTGATGTTGTGTGTGTGGTGGGATTGGAAGGGCATTATTCATTATGAGCTATTACCACCAGGCAGGACTATCGATTCTGAACTCTACTGCGAACAACTGATGAGATTAAAGCAAGAAGTTGAGAGAAAGCGGCCGGAATTGATCAACAGAAGGGGTGTGGTGTTTCATCATGATAACGCTAGACCTCACACATCTATAGCCACTCAGCAAAAATTAAGAGAGTTTGGCTGGGAGGTGTTAATGCATCCGCCGTATATTCCTGACCTTGCACCTTCAGATTTCCACCTGTTTCGCTCTCTTCAGAATTCTTTATGCAATGTTAGGTTAACATCACGAGAGGACTGCCAAATCCACTTGTCGCGGTATTTTGATGAGAAGTCCCAAAATTTTTATAGCAATGGGATCATGTCCCTACCTACAAGATGGCAAAAGGTTATCGAACAAAATGGTAGGTACATACATACTTTAGTTAAATTTAAATAAACTATATTTAAAAATGTTTTGATTTATCTTAAAAAATGCGAAGAAACTTTTTCCCCAACTATATACAATGTACAGACACGCGGCCTTTACTGTTTAATTACATGTATAGATTAGCTAACATCAATGTGAGCTGTATTCTTGTTTAGCAATAAAATTCATAACAAAAAAAAATACTTAAACGATTTGTTTCTTATTTTTTATACTGGCTGTAAGAAGACCGCTTCTATAGTTGAAATATGTTTGTAACAAAAATCAATAGTAAAGGAGATGTTGCAAAAATGCATGGACCACCGGCCATGTACTGTACACAATATCATAAAACAGGTAAAATCAATATAAAAACGTTTTTTACTGCATATTTTCACTTATTTAGCTTTGTTTGCAGTTACAAAACATTATTTACAGTTAGAATTGCAACTCAAAACCAACATGGCAAATATGGTGGGTAATGACATTTTCATTTTTTAAATTGTTTTTTGATTATATAGTACTTGGAGAAAAAAGTATTATTTTCTAAATACTATCGAAATTGATTGATCCCAAGTGTCGGCTGTATCGCCGCCATGTTGAACATAGTTGAAAATGATAAAATCGTGTGAATTAAATGTGGTTGTAACTCTAAAATATATTCTTGAATTAATTCATTGTATTTTTTATGGACTCTAATTTATTCTTTTTTTGAGGACGTGTACGAACCAGAGCCGTGTTCACAACCTCTCCTTTTGAAAATTTGAATTTTGATTTTTTTTTTAATTTGTTGTATCAAAAATCATGAGTGCTATATCCAAGGGGCCGACCGCTTAACTCAAACGCTTTCGTTTACCTTTCGATTTTGACAACTTCTTAACAGTTTCGACGATGACGATGACGAAAACACTTATTATTAAGATCAAAATGTTTAAATAGGCGGTACGAAACGGACAAGACAATGTCCAAAACGAAAGCATTTCAGTTAGGCGGTCGGCCCCAGTTTTTTTTTCGGGAGCGGTTGTCTTACCACCTGTATAACTGCCTCCATATAATTTTACTGGTGGTAGGCCTCCGGTGACGGAGCTCGCGGGCGTAGCCACCTCCGCATGACCTAATATACTTGCCGCTAAATGGTAGTGTTCAGCACTATCGTGTTCCGGTCAGGTGGTAATATACGGTCTTGTCATTTCCGGCACAGAGGCATAACACTTAAGGCCTCAGAAGTGGTAACGCATCTGCATTTTGACCTCTGTGTGGGTGTCTATAGGCTGCAGTCATCACTGAACATCAATGTGAACTGCATGTTTGTTTGCCACTTTTATTACATAAAAAAAAAGAGTGAACGACTGAGAAGAAGTCATTAAGTTTGAATTTTATTTTCTTTCAGCCATTTCAAAGTGAGAAGCGGGAGAGTTGGTGGGTTTGGGTGAGTATTAATAAAATAGAACTTTAATAAAAATATTCCTAATAACGAAATGGTGACGAGTCATTTGGTCCAAAGGCGTGTGATGACCATTTTAACCGAGGGTCACGGGTTCGATCCCAGCACCGCACAAATATTTGTATATAAATAATGGCAACTCCTACTACTGGGCATGAGTCTCTCCCCTTCTTGGGGGAAAGCCTGGAGTTTTACTCCACTACTGCTCTAATGCGGGTTGGTGGAGATACGGGTTAATGGCCAACCCGCTGTCGGATGTTTTCAAACCGCCTATAAGTCCCCCTACCGTGAGGTCATCTATCGATAGCAACCAGGACCGACAGCTTTAACGTGCCCTCCAAAGCACGGAAACGCGCATTTTATTTTGCCACTAGCGGTCACCTATCACACACCCGACCACGCCCGTATCGCTTAACCGAGTAGATCGCTTGCGATCTCAGCGGGGCCATGCGCGCTTCTCCAATATTTTTATGGCCTACAGATATTTGTTTCGGGTCTGGGTGTTTGTGTTTATGTATGTGTTGTGTGTGTACAACGGCACTCACGACATAGGTTTATACCTAATGTGGGGTGTCAGTATAAGCGTACTTACGTTTATTGTATATTATTTACTATGTAATTTGCTATATATATTCAAAAGAGCTGTACCTGAGTTTCTTCAGTGGCGGAGTTCTTCTCAGTATTGACTGTCCTTGGAATTCTGCCAAGTGAATAACCTTTATTATGACGACCAAATTCATTATTTCTCAGTTTCTTTTGAAATGGGGAAATGGAGGAATTTGTAAATAATTGATGCTTTCCATATTATACAAAATTGTTCAGTATCTATTTAATTTATTATGTGTTTTTGATTATTATTAGTGGTTATTCACTCTAGGTTAGTTTAAAAAAAAATGACGATGTAAAAGTGCTCTCTAGGAGCCTAATTATATGAAATAAATGAATAAACTGATTAAATGAATAATAAACTGTTATTAACAAGTATTTATATATTTTTATTGTGTTTAGTTTGACATAAGTATATTTATTTGCACATATATAGGTTTTATAGTAAGTATTTATTATATCGACTTTTAGGACTGATATCCGTGTCCCACCGAGTAGTTTGCAGTTGAAAACCAGCGTCGGGCTTCGGCTTGACATAATGCTGAACTGGGAACTATTTGGTACAGCCGTGGGATCTTGTTTCTTATTTTCTACCTTAACAAGGTACTTTTTAAATAGGTCTTAGTATTATTTTTTTGTCAACTCATTTTTAAATGTTTTTCTTGTGTAACGTATTTGTATTGTAAATGTTTATTTATTTTGACGTGACAACGTCTTAAATTAGGTTGCGGCTCGGAGTCACTCATGAAAAAGTGTAACGCCCGGCAACGTAACGATGAGTCACCGAACGAGAGAGAGGCCTGCCGGACCGGCGAATGCCTTTCTACCGAGAAAAAGACGTTGTCACGTAAAATCTTCGCCCGTAAAACAGACTTTACAGGCAACCAGTTATTTTGGTCTATTTGGTTTATTTTTTTTATTAATGCAGTACCTGGTATTGGTATGGGGGCTGCACCAATAAATGTTTTTTCTTCTTCTTCTATATTTGAGAGAAAATGTTGTTTCATCATTATTATTTCATCCACAGCTTGGCAAGTCACACTTTAGTGTTAGCAGCCCACTACGACTACGCTGGCTTCACGATATTATTATGACCAAATGGGATGAGGCTTTGATTGATAAATGCAATGTTATATATATATATATATATATATATATATATAGCTCCAGTGACGGAGCTCGCGAGCGTCGGCACTGCCGCATTACCTAATATACTTGCCGCTAAATGGTAGTGTTCAGAACTATCGTTTTCCGGTTAGGTGGTAATGTACAGCCCTGTAATTTCCAGCACAGAGGCATAGCACTTTAGGCCTCAGGAGTGGTCAACGCATCTGCATTTTGACTTTGATCTTTGTGTGGGTGTCTATAGACTGCAGTCATCACTTAACATCAATGTCAACTGCATGCTTGTTTGCCACTTCCATTACATAAAAAAATAATATTTTTATAGGGCGGTAAAGAAAAGAAAGAATCAGAAGATACGTGCTCATGTGTGTCCTGCGCGTAAGTTTTTCCTTGTTTATCTCAAAAATATTACAAATTACTACAAAAATTATACGTCCCACTGCTGGACACGAGTTTCTTTCCTTTTTGGGGGGAGGCCTGGAGCTTACTCCACCACGCTGCTCCAATACGGATTGGTGGAGATACGGGTTAGTGGCCAACCCGCTGTCGGATGTTATCAAACCATAAGGACATACCAGCCCATAAGGCCTTCGACAAGGTTTAACGACTGCTACCTATCGATAGCAACCGGGACCGACGGCTTAACGTGCCCTCCATAGCACGGAAACGCGCATTTTAATTTGCCACTATCGGTCACCCATCACACACCCGACCGCACCCGTAACGCTTAACCGAGTAGATCGCTTATAATCTACACCAGCCGCGGGGCCATGCGCGCCTCATAGTCAATTACGCCAATTTACGGTCCTGTAATTTCCGGTAGTGAGGCATTACAAAAATCGACAGTCAGGTGTGAGCTCAGTTTTTTCAGTAGCTCAGTAGCTAAGCTTCTGTAAGTCAATTGTTTCATTCTATTTTTTTCTTTTTAAGATAACCTATTTGTAATTTTCAGTCTGAAAAAGGTGATCGGTTCAGAATACACGTGCATAGCTTTCCTGCTGATCCTGTTCCTGGTATCCGTGATAGTGACGTTCCTGCTGGTCTTCAAGACCGTGCCGAACCTTGACGAGGAGTACAACTGGAGTGGTGTGGACCTGAAGAGGAAGGTGAAGATGTTGAAGGAGAAACGGCAGTTGAAAAGTGGAGATTTCGAATTTGGGTGCGGTGATATGTTATTTATTTTTAACTCTACATTCTAAGGTGGTTAATCTTGATAACATTGTTTAGTTCTTAAATAGAAGCTTATGTTTGCTATATTGCTTTTGTATTATTGGTAAATATATCACACTTTGTGTGTCAACACACTACGCCGAAGCTACGCGACGGAAGTTCGGCAGCTGATATTACGTTTCGGAGTATTCGGCTGATATGACACACTATAAGTGCCGAACTTACGCGGCAGAACTTCAGTTCAGTGTGGTGTGTGTCGGCATAGTGTGTGAATTCAGCAATCGAACCGACCTTCGGTCGTACGCCCGACCGATTTTACACTGTACGCTATAACGCAGCGTAATTTCGACATAGTGGGTCTGTAGTTCAAATAGCGTTGCAGATTGCAGGCGTAATAGTGCTGAACTTCCGTCGCGTAGCTTCGGCATAGTGTGTTTACACACTTAAATTAAAAATTACACTCTCAGCTATCGATTGATTAAAAACTATAAAAATAAATTTATTGAAATTAGTTTTAATTAATAAGGATGGAAACCGCGTGAGGGATCAGGTTAATTGCAAATACGTTGCCATTCCTGATCTGTTTTGCCTCTGTTCCTTCAATTGATTATAGTGATGAACGTAGTTGAATGCTGAACACGGTGGTTGTTACGACCTTGATCTCTGACACTTGAACTCTACCAGTAAACTTTTTGTATCCAAATGTTTTTAACATGATAACGTCTTACAAATGGATGAATGCCGGCTTCCGCACGAAAAAGTGTCACGTTTCGCCTAGACCGAGTGTGCAAACGGAGGCACACAAGCATGCAGCTCACATTGATGTTAAGTGATGACTGCAGCCTGTACACATCTACATAAAAAACAGAGGTCAAAATGCAGATGCGTTGCTACCCCTGAGTCCTAAGGTGTCATGTCTCTGTGATTAGTTATTACGAAGTCATACATTATCATCTAACCGCAACACGATAGTGCACTACCATTAAGCGGAAGATAGGTTAGGTTATGTGCAGGGCAGTGAGCAGGGCACATAGCTCGCAGAACTGACGGCCGAAGAGTTCTAGAGTGGCGACCGCGTACCGGAAAACGAAGCGTAGGCAGGCCCCCCACGAGGTGGACAGATGACCTGGTGAAGGTCGCGGGCAATCGCTGGATGACGGCGGCCTGGGACCGTTCGTTGTGGCATTCTTGAGGGGAGGCCTTTGATCAGCGGATAACGTCTATTGGCTTAAATGATGAGGTTAGGTAATGCGGTGGTGCCTATACCCTCGACACTTGGAACTCTAGCACCAGTAAAATAACGTCTCATGGCGTCATCAAGTAAGATTATCGCCCGTTAACCGATTTTACAGACAACCAATGTTTCTTTTTTTTTTTCTAGGAAACAAGTTGAAGATCTGAAGACAAATTATGGTGCTTACCCAGGAAAGCTTTCAGGTAAAATTTTCCATTAAAATTCCACCCAGGAAAGCTTTCAGGTAATATTTTGTGTTAGAATGCCGGTTTGTCATGGAAGTAAATTTTGTCATCAGAAATCCAGTTGACATGACGTGACGGACTGATCCTTGCCAGGCGATGGTTATAGTACTTAGCATATTATGTCTCATCCCTAAAAACATTTCTAGGCTTACAGGCGTTCCGTTACTCGAAGGGTTCATTAGCTCTTTGGAACATTAAGACTAAGAGCTCTTTTAGTTCGGCAGCTGTTGCCCGATGATAAAGACTAGTGTTGTCTCAAAACTAGATGCCTATGTAATTCCAAAACAAAAGAGAACTAGTACTTAAAGAGAAAATGTACTTCCACTTAGAAAATACGAGTGAGAGAGAGAGAGAGAGAGAGAGAGAGAGAGAAGGAGAGAGAGAGAGAGAATAACATAAGATTTCAATAAAATTCTTATCAGACAATAATCTGTTTTTGTTTTGTTTTCAGATTTTGGGGAAACCGACTTAGGCGATATGGTGAGTGAATAATTTAAAATAAAACCTTATTAGTTTAACGTTTCTAAGTATGTATGTATGTATCTTCACGCCAGGTCCCTAACGGGGTAGGCAGAGAGTGTAGAGCGCCAGACATCCCGGTTCTGACAAACCTCTCGTGCCTCGTCTACCTTCATCATTCTCTTCATACGTTTCTAAGTGTATGCTCTTAATTTCAAAAGACATCAGTTGATATAGATACCAGATTGAATTGAAGGCTACAGGTAAGATGTGTATAGTCCACAGAGTCCAGACTAAAAAGCCGTGTCATATTCTAAGCATACTTTGC
The DNA here is from genome assembly GCA_036365455.1 of Macrosoma leucophasiata. NCBI lineage: Eukaryota > Metazoa > Arthropoda > Insecta > Lepidoptera > Hedylidae > Macrosoma > Macrosoma leucophasiata. Next base: position 9,114,811 of record JAWQUS010000015.1, read on the forward strand.
TCAAAGTAAAGTCGTAGTGCGATCTGTGAATCTCACCATTAGATCCTTTTCAATTTAGTGATATTTTTGGGCGATTCTACGGCGTGGCGTGCATCCGCGCTATCCGTGCACCGCGGTAATATAATAAATAAAAAATAAAACACACACTCTGTCTCACACTAGGTATACACTATAAACCTGTGTCGTGGGTGCCGTTGTACACATACAACACATGCACAAACACCTTGATCCGTAGCAAATATCTGTAGGCCTTACAAATATTAGAAGCGCACATGGCCCCGCGGCTGGTGTAGATCGGAAGCGATCTACTCGGTTAAGATTCGGGTGCGGTCGGGTGTGTGATGGGTGACCGCTAGTGGCAAATTAAAATGCGCGTTTTCGTGCTTCGGAGGGCACGTTAAGCTGTCGGTCCCGGTTGCTATCGATAGATAGCAGTCGTTAAACCTTGTCGCAGGCCTTATGAGCTGTTTGAAAATATCCGACAGCGGGTTGACCACTAACCCGTATCTCACTGACCCGCACTCCAGCAGCGTGGTGGTGTAAGCTCCAGGCCTTCTCCCAAGAAGTGGAGAGAGTCGTGCCCAGCAGTGGGACGTATCAAGGGTTGCCATCGTTATTATTATCACAAATATTGGTCCGGTATGGTGATCGAACCCGTGAGCCTCTGTTCAAACGGTTGTCAGACTGGTGGTAGAGCTCGCGGGCGTAGGCACCACCGCATTACCTAATATACTTGCCGCTAAATGGTAGTGTTCAGCACTATCGTGTTCCAGTCAGGTGGTAATGCACGGCCCTGTAATTTCCGGCACAGAGGCATGACACCTTAGGCCTCAGGAGTGGTAACGCATCTGCATTTTGACCTCGGTCTCTGTGTAGGTGTCTTTAGGCTGCTGTCATCACTTAACATCAATGTGAACTGCATGCTTGTTTGCCTTGTTGCCTTGTTTTATAAATAAAGACACCGCTGGACCAACTGGCTCGTCTTATTTGGATACAGAACCCTATAAAATAGGAAGAATGCTTATTTTGACGACCCGGTTAGTCCAGCGGTGTGAGATGACCGTTTGATTCGAAGGGTCGCGGGTTCGATCTCTGTACCGGGACAAATATTTGTATGGCCTACAGATATTTGTTTCGGGTCTGGGTGTTTGTGTAGATATGTCATTGTGGTGTATGTGTACAACGGCACCCACGACACAGGTTTATACCAACTGTGGGGCTATGAGTGTAAGCGTATGTGTAAGCGTATTTATTCGCAACCAACAAACACCGGTAGAGCTCCAGTGACGGAGCTCGCGGGCGTAGGCACCACCGCATTACCTAATATACTTGCCGCTAAATGGCAGTGTTCAGCACTATCGTGTTCCGGTCAGGTGGTAATGTACGGCTCTGTAATTTCCGGCACAGAGGCATAACACCTTAGGCCTCAGGGGTGGTAACGCATCTGCACTTCGACCTTGGTCTTTTTGTGGGTGTCTATAGGCTGCAGTCATCACTTCACATCAATGTGAACTTCATGCTTGTTTGCCACCTTCATTACATAAAAAAAAAAAAAAATCACACCGCACAACAAACTTGAATTCGGGTCTGGGTGTTTGTGTCTTGTGTCGATATGTGTTGTATGTGTAATGGCACCCACGACACAGGTTTATACCCGCTGTGGGGCTGTAAGTGTGAGCGTATGTAAGCGTATTTATTCACAACCAACACCACACAACGAACTTGAAAATAAATAAATCCAACATCGCCTCAAAAGGAAAAGTTGTCTTAACTTATAAATAACACGAGAATGTACATTCACCAAATTTCCCGATATACAACAAACGGCACCCAATAGAATAGGTAAATATGTAGGTCTGTTTGTCACAGCGAGAACGCAAGAACCCTTTGATTCCGTTCGGGGAGTAATTTTTATCAATCAACCCTTTCGATTGATTACTATTGGTTTGCGAACTCGAATCGAACTCGCTTATAGTCGAGAGTGAAAATATTAATCATCGATATTTTTACTATCCACCGCATTACCTAATATACTTGCCTCTAAATGGTAGTGTTCAGCACTATCGTGTTCCGGTCAGGTGGTAATGTACGGCCCTGTAATTTCCGGCACAGAGGCATAACACCTAAGGCCTCAGGAGTGGTAACGCATCTGCATTTTGACCTTGGTCTTTGTCTGGGTGTATATAGGCTGCAGTCATCACTTAACATCAATGTGAACTGCATGCTTGTTTGCAACTTCCATAACATTAAAAAAATCGACTACTGCCTTGATTTTGTTTACATAAGGGCCATGTTTATATTGCTAGGTAAAGACATCTACAGAAAAAAAGTGCAAATGCAGATGCTTTGTCACTTCTGATGCTTATACTGGTGGTAAAGCAGTTATGGATCTCCAGGGCGTAGGCATCGCATCACATCATTATCCAATATACATGTCGCTAAATGGTAGTGCTCAGCGTCAGTGTATTCCGGTCAGGTGGTAATCCATGTAATATATATATGTATGTAAGATACATATCTTCACACCAAGTCCCTCACGGAGTAGGCAGAGAGTATGGAGCGCCAGATATTCCGGTTCTGTCATGCCTCCCGTGCTTGTACGGTCCGATAATTTCCAACCGAGAGATATAATCAACAGAATAATTTTCAATCTGAAGGCCTAATCTGTATGCCTCTGTGCCGTAAATTATCGGGCCATACATTATCACCTGGCCGGAACAAGATAGTGCTGTTTTAAACTTTCACGATTTGTATTCATAGTACACAGTACAAGTAGACAGTCTACTCGCGACTACGGCCGTCGCATTACGGCCGAAACGTCGAGTGTCGAGGTAAATACTTCGATTAAAATAGTACGCGATTAAGTCCCGTTTACAATATAAAAATAAAGATAGTGCTGAACACTACCATTTAGCGGCAAGTATATTAGGTAATGCGGTGGTGCCTACGCCCGCGAGCTCCGTCACTGGAGCTCTACCACCAGTAAAGAATGATTAGGGAATGCAGTGGTACATGCGCTCTCGAACTGTGAATGCATTTCTACTACATTCATTTAAATGTCATGTAGTGCCCACAAAAAGATGTTTGCGTTGTCTTTTTAAAAAAGTGTGTGTGTCAGCTCGGACACACGATGGGAGTTTACTCAGTGTGTGTAAAGAGGTCGCTAGTGTCCGGCCGAGTGAAATACGTCTGCTCGATCGCAGCGCTCGCGGGGGAAAGGCGCGTGAGTTTATTCAGTTTATTAATTTATTTCATATAATTAGGCTCCTGGAGAGCATTTTTACATCGTCATTTTTTTTTAAACTACCTAGAGTGAATTTCCACTAATAGTAATTAAAAACACATAATAAATGAAATAGAAACTAAACAATTTTGTATTATATGGAACCACAGAGTATACCTATATATATATATGTAAAGAAATACTATTTCTTTCTTCGCACTCTGTGTGTTTACTTACCATGAAGATTTATTGTTAGTTTTTTTTTATACAGAGACTATTTTATTTAGGTAATATAAAACAATATGAACTCAAACCTGTAAAGAAGAATGAAAGTTTATTCTTTCACTTTTAAAACATAAAATAATATAATATTAAAATTTTCATTGATTATCCAATTGTCAATCAACTCGTATTTAAATCTGTCATCTGACATTCTGAATTCGTTTCTTCTTTAAAATCAGACAGTTAAAAAGTTAAAAACTATAACCAAACTTCATGGTAAGTAAACACACAGAGTGCGAAGAAAGAAATAGTATTTCTTTACATCTCCCCCCATGGGGAAGAAAATTCACCCGTGAATTTTCACTCCAGTTCTCCATCTGATACTTGCACATTCTCATCCTCTGTTATCTGTACTGGAATTAGTTTTGTGATATGAAAAAGATTTGACTCTGTTTTTCTATGTCCTGTATCTATCTCGTAAATTGTATTAGATTTCTTTTTAATTATTTTATATGGTCCAATTCTCAATTCATCTAGCTTTTTCCTATTTAGTTTATTCCCATTTTCTATATATACTAGATCTCCCACACTGAATTCTCTTTGTTTTCTATTCCTATCATACCTCATTTTGTTATAGTAATGTGATTTCAAGGTATTATTAAGCGCTGTTTTCTTATCTCCGATCCAGTCACTATTTATACCTCCTTGTTGTAGTTCTTTTGGTAAAACCTTAACATCTGTTCCGTATAGCAAATAACATGGTGCATAGCCAGTTACTGAGTGGTTAGTCTGATTGTATTTTTCTACACATTCATGTGCTATTGTAGTCCACGCTCTGTTTTCTCCATCTTTATTGATTTTGCATCTAATTTTGTTAACTATCGTTTGATTCAACCTTTCATTTAGGCCATTAGAAAACGGTGCATTCACTGCTGTAAAAATTATTGTTATTTGTTTGTCAGTAAGGAACTTCTTGAATTCTTTAGAGTTTATTCCAGGATACTGGTCGGTAAGGAGCATCCCAATCTCTTCGGTTTCAGCGACCTTATTTATTAGCTTTATAAAGTCATGTGCACCCTGGGTTTTTGATGTTATAATAAATGCATATCTAGTGAAGTGGTCCACTAAAAGATGTATGTATTTCTTGGTTGATCTAGAACCACCAAAACCTCCAATTGTGTCTATTGATACTATTTCAAAGGGTCTTGTCGCTGGGCCTAAATATGACATTAATCCATATTTGTGTTGTCCTCTTGTTTTGTTTTTTATGCAAATTTCACAATTCCTACAAACATTTTTAATATTTTTCGTTAAATTTTTTGTTGCGTACAGTGAACTAATAGTCTTTAGCACTTGTCCCACTCCAATGTGACATAGATCTTCATGTATTCGCTTTATAAATTTAATACTGAATTCTTCTGTTATTATTATTTTCTCTTTGTTCCTAATTCTTTTGAAGTATAAATTGTGTTTTTTGATTATTTTATTATTGTTTCTCTGTATTTCTTTATTTTGATTCTGATCTATTACAATATCTTCTAATGTAATTAAGTTCACAACTTTCAGTTGTTCTTCTAGATTATCCTCTGGTTCTAATACAGGATTCCGACTTAAACAGTCCGCTTCTAAATTATCTTTTCCAGGGGAATATTTGATTTTAAAATCATATTGTGAAAGGTAATAAGTCAAATCACCTAGTTCTTCGTCTGTTCTAGCTTTTAAGTTCATGTTTTCTAATGGTTTATGGTCTGTGTAGACTGTAAACGATTTACCTATCAGCCAGTACTGCCAATATCTTAGTGCTTCTTTAATAGCTAAGCATTCTAAATATATTGCCTTTTTCTTCTTTTGCGCTCCATTCAGTTTTTTTGAAAAATAGGCTACTGGTTTTTCTTTACCATCTAGTTGTACTTGTTTTAAAATTGCTCCAACACCCAGCAGAGAACCATCAGTATAAATATTTATTGGTAGATTTTGATCATAAATTTCTAGTATTGGCTGTGAACACAAGAGACTCTTTATTTTTTCAAACGCATTTTGACATTCTTCAGACCAAACAAACTTTTAATTTTTTCTTAGCAAATTATGTAATGGGTCAAGAATTATTGCGCTCCTTGGTATATATTTATGGTAAAAGTTTACTTTTCCCAAAAATTGTCGAATATTCTTCTGGGTTTTTGGTACTGGAAATTCTTTTATCGAAATGAGATTGTCCTTCAGTGGTTGGATAGAATTATATTGAATGATATGTCCCAGGTATTTTACCGAATCTGATGCAAATGTACATTTTATAAATTTTAGTCGAAATCCTTCCGTTTGAATTGCTTCTAGTAACTGTTTCAAGTGACTTATGTGTTCATCAAATGAGTTTGAAAATATCAGGATGTCATCTATATAATTGACAGCAAAATCGGTTAGTTTATATTTTCTAAGTATGTTACACAATATTCTTTGAAATATTGCTGGAGCAGTCTTCAAACCAAATGGTAGGCAAGTCCATTGAAAGTGTCCCTCTTGAGTTACAAACCCTGTCTTCTTCCTGTCCTCTACTCGTAGAGGTATAGACCAAAAAGCTGAATTAACGTCTAAGCTTGTAAAAAATTTGCAATTTCTTGTTTTTGTCATTAAATCGTCAATTAATGGGAAGGGTTGAGCCTGAGGAACTACAATTTTATTTAAATCCCTGAAGTCTATACAGAGCCTTGATTTTTTATTTTCTTCCTTTTTAAATGTCAAAGTTACTGGTGCTGCGAATGGACTATAAGATTCTTCTATAAGCGCATTATCCAATAATTCGGCTATTTGTTCTGCTATCTCTTTTTTGTCTTCTATAGTGCATCTGTATGGCCTCTTGCTGCAGTATTTATCCATTAATAAATCTATTCTTGCTTCATATCCTTTAACCTTTCCCACGTCATACTTGTTTTTGGCAAAAACTGATTGATATTGTTGTATTAGCTTATTTATTTCTTCCCTTTTATCATCATCTAAATGACCAACCTTTATTTCAAATTCCTCCTCTTTGATATGTTCATTAAAATTAATTTTGTTTTCGTTTTCATATTTATTACCTTCATTTTCACCTTCGTCTATCTTTTTCTCCATTTTTTTACTATTCTTTTCATGTAAGTATTGTTTCTGAGTTATTTTTAACTCCTCATTTTGTACTAGCTTGTATTTCTTTATCATATCTAATCCTATTAAGAAATCATATCTGAATTTGTGTTCGTCAATGATGTACACATCCACATTTTCTTCTATTTCAAAAATTTTTATTTTTAAATTTGTCAAACCACTTGTTTTTTGGACACCATTAATTGTTACTATATTTTCTTCATTCGAGTTATGTCCTTTTGTATTTAGTTTTAGTAATTTGGAATTAATTAGAGATACATTTGAACCTGAATCGTATACTCCATAAATTTCTAATTTATTATTTAACAGTAGTTTGATCTTAATTAATGGTGTCACTACTAGTTTTTTTGTTCTGTTTCATTTAACTCTGCTTCAATCACTGAATTATTTACATGTTTAATATATCTTTTATTTAATTTATCATCTTCTCTAACTCTAAACCAGCATGCAGCTTCGGAATGATAGCGAACCCCTTTATTTAATTTTACGCATATTTTGCATGGATAACGTCCTTCATTTGTAATATTTATCCTTTGATTTTCATACTTTCTGTACGTTCCATTCCTATTTTTATTTACCAAATGTTCATACTTTCTCACCTCATTGAATAAACATACTATATCGTTCATTGCTTCTCTATTTATCTTCTCTAATACAAAACCTGGCAAACCTACCGCTATCAGATCCACCAGTGTACCTGTATCAATTGAATTTCTCATGTCCAATAAAAGTTTTTCCTTTTTAATGGCATAGTCCACTAATGAACCATCCTTATATTTAAATAACAATGCATAGGTCACTTGGTTCCAGTTTTGGTTTGCAAATGACTCGCACAACTTTTCTTTCCAAACTATCCACTCTGAGTTGAGTGTTAATTTTATAATCATTGAGCTGTACCAATCAACACAACTTTTATCCATAAATAGTCGGAGAATCTCAATTTTTTGTTCATCTTTCATAATACCGAAGCGAGAACATTCTCTCTCAAAAATGTCAATCCATTGCCTTGCATTCGAGTTTTTGCTCGTAAATTTCTCAATCACAAACTTCTCTGCGACATATTTCAGATTCTGTTTTTTTAAATCATGTGTATTTTCTATTAACTTTGTAAACATTTCTTCCAATAAATTCGAATCTCTAATTTGTTCTTCAGATGCTCGGTTATGTTCAATTTCCTCCAGATATTGTTCTCCAAATTGTAAGTTACCATCAGCATCTATGTAAATTTCTCGTAATTTATCTGTCATAGTTATCCAAACTCTTCGTGTCTGATGTCTTTTCTTTAAACTATTTTTTACTTTGTTGTACACAGCTGTCTCAATTAATTCTTCGTGAAATCCAACAGACTGTAATTCCTCTGGTATAGCAAATTTTTTTTCATCTTTAGTTGTGATTGAGGTTACACAACAAATATTAGATTTTCCATCATTCGCCGGTAAAATCGTGAATTCAAAACGTAACTGCTCCATTTGCATCTTTTTATAAACAAAATTGTCGTTTTATAAGTCTGTTTTACTACATGAAAGAAATAAACCTTGTGTTGCTGTAAAGAAGATTTATTGTTAGTTTTTTTTTATACAGAGACTATTTTATTTAGGTAATATAAAACAATATGAACTCAAACCTGTAAAGAAGAAACGACAATGAAAGTTTATTCTTTCACTTTTAAAACATAAAATAATATAATATTAAAATTTTCATTGATTATCCAATTGTCAATCAACTCGTATTTAAATCTGTCATCTGACATTCTGAATTCGTTTCTTCTTTAAAATCAGACAGTTAAAAAGTTAAAAACTATAACCAAACTTCATGGTAAGTAAACACACAGAGTGCGAAGAAAGAAATAGTATTTCTTTACATATATATATATATATATATATATATATATATATATATATATATATATATATATATATGAACCGCGTGTCGCCTCAGCTTTCCTGCTTCACTTTATTGTACTCCTCATTAAATTACGGGCTCGAAGAGTTTCTCAAGGAGTAAACTCCAAAAAATATCGTGCGAGAACCGATGGTACGCCTCACCGTATCCCTTACAAAGGCCGGGCTTATGGGACAGCTCCGTGAAGTACAGTCGCGTTAACCGCGCTTAAGAGGCAAAAAATTTGTTTAATTTAATCTTGCTTTTATGATATTTTAATAAAATTATCTTACTTACCTTCACGCCTGTAATCCCCGTAGGGGTAGGCAGAGGTAAATGCATGCATTCAAGCATACATGAAAACACCCACGATTCGCCAATTACGTTTTTGACCCATGTAACAGGTAGCCTGTTGCCATCACCGGGCACGTTACCAAACTCCGAGATATTGGGAAACTTCCATAAAATGGAAAAACCCCAATAGAACCAAGGATAAAGGATTTTAACCGTTATCTCTCATAGCCATAGGAAATCTAGATGGCAGCACTGCCACGCAAAGTAATAGCTCCGTTATTTAAACTGAAATAAAAATAGTAAATCCTGTTGAAATTTGCAATAAAGTTAATAAATCTTTAAAATAGCCTGTTTTACGTCGCGAATAGTGTTATCTTCGAGTTATAACCAGTGAAACCACAAGAAATCAACAAAATTACTTACCGAGACCGTTGTGAACATTTCAAAAATCAAATTCATAGAATGTGAAAAAAAAACAATATAGCCGCAATTTTCTTAAACAGGAAACCAAAATATTAAAGCAAGTAAGTGAATTGACGAAATTTTTCAAAGAATTCAATAAGAAATATCAATAAATATTAATATTTTCAAGTCATTACAACCCAAAAAACGCCATCTATTAAAAAATAACTGAACTGAAGTCACAAGTAAGCATAGATTGAACCACTAGTTCTAAGAGTTCTAACTCTCCACAAAAGATGGCAGCACAAACTAAGAATAAAAATAAATGCGCAGGATGTCTTCAAATATTACCAAATAAAGAATTCCTAATTTGTTCAATCTGTAATAACAAGTATGATCTAGAATGTGCAAATGTGTCATCCCAACGTTTCTACAATACGCTCACAAAAGAACATAGAGAAAAATGGAAATGTCCATTATGCAAAAACAAAATCCCAAAAAAGGACAATTCTGACACCCCTTTACGGCCTCAACAACCAGTAACAACTGATCAGAACGTAACACTGAGGAACAAAAGCAATGCAAACAAAACACCATCTTCCTCTGAAGAAAGTCTAAATGACATTGCAGGAGATACAATTAATTCCATAAATAGTCCATCTCATAGCCTAGAACTTGACCTGGAATCGGAAACGATGTTTGACAAATTGAAGCAATTTTTAAACAACAAATTAGATTGTAATAACCAAACATTAGTGCACGAATTAAGATCTTTAATAATATCTGAGATCTCATCTGCGATAAACGAATTTAAGCAAGAAACAATAGATAAAATCTTCATTATTCGTGAAAACTATGACACATTACAAACCGAAGTTGGTATAATAAATGAGAAAATTACATTGCTACATGCAAAAAATCAAGAACTGCAGAATAGAATAAGCGAGTTAGAAACTCTATCCCACAATTCTTTAAGCCAAACATATAATAATACATTAGAAGAATATAAGTTAGAAAACTCAAAGAAATTAGTACTGTACGGTCTACAAGAAAACTACTGGGAATCGGAAGATGATCTACACGATCGTATTACCTGGATCTTTCAGGACATCATGCAAGTTGATCTTTCAGGATATATTGAAGACCTAAATAGACTAGGGAAAAATGGATTTGCGAGACCCCTCAAAATTGAATTGCTTAGTAAGCAGATGACAAAATACATCCTCAATAACAGATACCTTTTTAGACATACTGGACTTGCAATCAGCGAGTTCTTAGATAAAAAATCCCTTCAGGAAAAAAGAAGTACCCGGAAAGCCCTCCTAGAAGCACGTCGACAGGGAAAACACGCAATAATTAGAAACGGTACCCTAATTATAAATGGTAAAGAGCAGCCTTTATTACCGGACCCGGATTTCAGCAACACGCAAAATCCTATGAACCAAGAGCCAGCTCTACGAACAAGAAGTATCCGTACACCAACCAGGAACGAGACCAAATCTGCTTTACCAATATCATCTGAAATGAAGTCCGCAAGTAACCGGACATTTCGATTTTAAAATTATGTTTCAAAATGTCCGTAGTTTTAAGAATGAAGTCCACCTTATTGAGGATATAACAAATAGTGATAATGACTTAAAAATAATATGTTTAACAGAGACGTGGATAACACGATCTAAATTGGACTTGTTACATCTGGAAGGCTTCCAGTGTGCGTCAATATTTTATAGAGAACAGCATGAGGGGGGCGGGGTTTGTATACTTATAAAATGTGATATAGAATTTATAGAACGCAATGACATAACTAATCTCTCGATAGAATATGTATTTGAAGTTTGTTGCATGGAAATACCAAAGCTAAATACAGTATTCGTTACTTTATATTGGCCAGTCAAAAACAGAAGTTCAGATATATTCTTTACATCGCTGGAAAAGTTATTGCAAATATTATCTAAAAAAGATTTTCAAAAAAATATTATTATCGGAGGTGACTTTAACATAGATATATTGGAAAATTGTAAACTATCACAGACACTTTTAGACATAATGTATGCAAATAATTTTACTCAGCATATAAAAGAGCCAACCAGGGTCATGCACAACAGTGCGACATGCCTTGACTTAGTATTTACCAACTTTTATATTAATAAAGGAATAGATATAAGAGTATTTGAATATGGCCTATCAGACCATAAAGGTACCGTAGTCACAATAAGAAATACAGAATATAAAAAACAACAAACCTTTTACATACAGAAAAGACTTTATAAAGAAAGCCAAATCTGTTTATTTAAAGCTAAACTTAGTCAAACGAATTGGAAACAATTATTTAAATATAAATCTGTCAACGAAAACTATAACTGTTTTTTAAACATTGTGAGTAAAACACACGATCATTGTATACCAAAAATTAATATTAAAATAAAAACAGTAAAAAAGAAAATCTGGTTAACCAAGGGAATAAAAATTTCATGTAGGCATAAGAGACTTCTAAAGATCCTGAATTCTCAACTGAATGATCCTATCTTAAACGATCATTATAAAAAATATACAAAATTACTTAGAAAAACAATAATCAAATCAAAAAAAAAATCTTATATTAAAAAAATTAAAAATTCCCAAAATATAAGCAAAACTATGTGGTATATTATTAAGGAAAGAACAAATAAATTATTCATACGTTCAAGGAAAAATATTACTCTTAAGCGTAACAAAAAAATGATTGAAAATCCTCAGTCGGTTGCGGACACTTTTAATGACTTCTTTGTATCGGTGGGCGCATATGATGGGACTGCACCTCCATGCGGCCAGCCAGTAATCACCCGGGTTGAAAATTCTCTGTACCTTAGACCAGTTGATATCGATGAAACGGCGCGAATTATCCGCAACATGAAGAATAAAAATAGCTACGGCTTTGATGAAATACCACCGTCACTTATAAAGCATTGTGTGCATGAGTTAGCTGAGCCCCTTACTCTACTAATTAACCAGTCATTTATTGAAGGTGTGGTACCAGTTAAGCTAAAAGTATCAATAATAAAACCCATACATAAAACTGGTGATTCCAAAGTAAGCGACAATTATAGACCAATAGCTTTATTGCCATCATTCTCTAAAATATTCGAAACTGCAATTACCAACCGGTTGTATTCATTCTGTGAAAAGTTTAAGGTTTTCAATGACAGTCAATATGGTTTCCGTAAAAACCGCTCTACCACTACAGCTGTCTTTCGATACATTAAAAACATTTTAGATATTTTGAATTGCAAGGCTTATGCCGTGGGTATCCTGTTGGACTTAAGTAAGGCATATGACCGCGTGTTGCCAAGTATACTATTGCAGAAATTGTACGGGGTGGGAGTGAGGGGTGAGGCTCACAAATGGCTAACCTCCTACTTCGAAGGTCGCATGCAATACGTAGAGATTCAACATATATGCCCGAAAAGTAATCAAATAAGTACTATCCGGTCGAAAGAAATCAAAATAACAAAATCTATTCCTCAAGGAAGTGTAATAGGATGCTTCCTTTTTCTCATCTATATAAACGACTTACCGAAAATAATAAGCGATTATAGTATCTTGTTCGCAGATGACATGTCAGTTATATTACCAGCCAAAGATGAAGTACAATTAATTGAGAAGTTGAACACCGTCTTCATAAAAGTAGTATCTTGGCTAAAGGATCACAATCTAGTCATGAATTTAAATAAAACAAAATTAATGGTGTTCAGGCCACGTCAAAAACGACCGCTACACGTTAACTTCACTCTAAATAATAAAAACATCGAATGCGTTGATTCTTTTACTCTACTGGGTATAACAATTGATAGTCATCTGAATTGGAAAAGTCACGTTGAAAGTTTATGTAAAAGGTTATCGCGATTCATTTATGCATTAAACGAATTGAAAAGAACAACCGACACTAATACTGCAAAAATGGCGTATAATGCCTATGCACAATCTTGGCTACGATACGGCATCGCGCTCTGGGGAAACAGCACTGATGTGACAAGATTGTTCACTTTACAAAAAAAATGTATACGCATACTCGCCAATATAGGACCTATGGAAAGCTGTAAACCATACTTTAAGCTATATAAAATATTAACCCTTCCATCTCTCTACATCCTAGAGACCTGTAAAATTGTTAAGCAAAATATATCAACTTTTGAACATGCTGACGACAGATTTACAGGAACAATAGGCTTAAGGAAAAGAAATAAGTTATTGTTACCAAACAGTAATTTAGCAATACATCAAAGTGGACCATATTCTATGTCAATAAGACTGTATAACGCTCTCCCCAAGTATATAAAAGAACTTGATAAATATGACAAATTTGTAATAACTTTGACGGATTTTCTCAATAACAAATGCTTCTATATAGTAAGTGAATATTATACCAAAGTGCAATAGAATATAATAATATTATGAATGAATGATTGGAATTATATAAATTAAAATTGATACTTAGATAAATAAAAATAATATAGGTAAGTAATAGTATAGTAGATTTTAAGTTATTCATAAATAATTATACAGTGAATAATAATATGAGCATGTTAAATTAGATTATAATTAGACTTTAAGATTTATTTTTGCTATGCCCTTACAGGGTGCATGTGCTGTACACCATATTACTATTTGTAACATCTTAAAACCACATGTGATGCAATAAATTATTTGAATTGAATTGAATTGAATAGCCCCCGACCCGGGAATCTGACCCAGTACCTCCAGCGTGGTAGTAGTGGCCTATTACCACAAGGCTACTGAGGCAGTTAAAATTATCTTGATTATATGTATGTATACATGTATCTTTACGCCAGGTCTCTTACGGGGCGAGAGTATAAAGCGATATCCCTGTCCTGACACATCTCCCATGCTTCTTCTAGATTCATCATTCTCTTCATACATGCACGCCGAATCCTAAGACTTTTGACCCATCCCTCAGACAATACTCGACTTATTTGATCAAGGTAGTCTTGGTCTTCCTGGGCCTCCTGATTGTTCACTACATGATTTATTAAGTGTTAATCCAACAGCGATACATAACTGATATAAGTAAAGAACAAAAAATCAATCAATATGGCCAATCAAGGATTAAATTATATTTTTTTTCAGTTGACTGCTGTTTATAATATGCTAATAATATATACTAATTATCTGTATTTATGTATACTTATACTTATTATTTATACTAATATAAAGCTGAAGAATTTATTTGTTTGTTTGGACGCGCTAATCTCAGGAACTTCTAGACCGATTTGAACAATTCTTTTAGTGTGAGATAGTCCATTTATCGAGAAAGGCTATAGGCTATATAACATCACGCTACGCGGACGAAGTCCTGGGCATAGCTAGTGTCACAATAATAAAAAATTGTTTCCTTACCGCTTTCTCTCTCGACTGTCCAATGCACCGTCGCATCCATTACATTTTTCTATCCGCATTGTTCGGTATTATATCAAAACATCCCCTAATGTCTTTGTTTTGTGATGTATTAGTATGTACCAGAGTTTGAAGCCTTTTAAAATATTGCAGGGCTGCAAAATTGCGGCGAGCTAAAGTTTTTATTTGATTGGGTATAATTATTATTGTCCACCCGGTTATTCCAGCAGTGTAAGACGACCGTTTGATTCAATGGGTCGCGGGTTCGATCCCCGCGTCGGGACAAATATATGTATGGCCAAGGTATTTGTTTCGGTCTGGGTGTTTGTGTATGTGTTATGTGTGTACAACGGCACCTACGACACAGGTTTATACCTAGTCAGAGAATATGTAATAATACTACGTATAGAATGGACACTTCGACGTCCCGCCCGATTTGCCCGCATCACTCAACCCGTCCCCTCTTATGGGCGACGGTTGGTATTTTGTACGTGCAACGCATACAGGTGTGCGTGTAAATACACGTCACTGATTGTTGTCTGTGTAATAGAAACCAAATTAAGCGTTTGTATGGAATTTTGACGAAGTGTCCGCGGTGTGACCTAGTGTGGGGCTGTGAGTATAACCGTATTTTTTTATACTTTATTATTATAGTATCCTCCTTACTATTATTATCAATATTTCAGTCGAAAGACTTCTACTGCTGAACAAAAGCCTTACAAAAATAGCCATAACTCATCCAGCAAATGGCTAATCTTCACCAGGTCGTCGATTCACCACGTGGGGGTTCTGCCTACGCTTCTTCAGGCACGTCGTCGTCACTCAAGAACTCTTCTGCCACAACGGCCGTCGACGATTTTTAGAGCTATGTGCCATTTGGTTGGCGATGTCGCGGACAAACACCGAGCATAGCTCTATCCATTGCTGGATTCTTATTCGGTTGGGCAGTATTAGAAAAGCTATGATACATCTTGCAGGAAAGAGCATGAAAGTAAGTTAAACGCGGTCGAGACGAGATAATGAAGATGTAAGAAAGAGGCTTTGTGTGAATATAGTATCGGTGTCAAAACGAAAAAAGGCATGCTCCGATGGTTCGGGCATATAGAAAGAATGTCGTATGAGCGAATGACTAAACAGATATACAATGCGAATGTGGATGGTTCCACAGGCCCAGGAAGACCAAGACTGACCTACCATGACCAAATAGGTCGAGTTCTGTCTGATGGTGGGGTCAAAAGTCTTAGGAATCGGCGTGCATGTATGAAGAGAATGATGAAGGTCAGACGAGGCAGGAGAGGTTTGTCAGGACCGGGATATCTGGCGCTCTACACTCTCTACCTACCCCGTTAGGGACCTGGCGTGAAGATACATACATATGATACATCTTCTCGTTCAATTTTCTTCTCAAAACCAAGGTCTTTGTCCAGTGTATTGCTAGTGATGAGATATGGAAATTAAACGTAGTCGCCCGATATAGGCTTTATGTTGAAACCCTAGGCCAAGCAAAAGCACGGAGAGAGCTATGCTCAGCATTTCTCTGTGAGATAGAGTTTGAAATGAGGAGAGCTATGTCAGCTACATTCATTCTCATCCGCATGAGGACTGATGTAACCGACGTAGCCCTCCGAACAAAGCAGCCGGCAACGTTTGGAGAGGGGTTCGGGAGTGACAATAACGTAACAGAAGACGGAGCATGGGCAGACTCACCATGAGGGTAGAACGATGACAAGTACGCTTTTGAAGAAGGCTTTTATCCGCAGCTTTTGGTTGATTAAAATTATTCATAAGAATGCTATGGGGCCGTTCAAGTATTACGTCAGCACTATGGGGGGGGTGGGGGATCTTTGCTCTGCTTATTTTGGATGACATGGGGGGTAGGGGAGTCTAGATGATGATTACGTCATCGGTAGTTATTTACTTATTACATCAGTAAAATCTAATCTCTATGCTAAATCTATTTTCTTATTTTTTAAATTATAATTATAACATTATAATTATAATATTAAAAAAAAAAAACATTCATTGAAAAATGTTTACGTAAGCATGGGGGGAGGGGGTAAGAGCTTTGCTTACTTTTGCTGACAAGGGGGATGGGGGGTAAAGAATTGTAATAAATCTGCTTACGTAATACTTGAACGGCCCCTATAGGTCACGCAGAGAGCAATGGAGAGAACTACGCTCGAAACTTCCCTGCGAGATCGAATCAGAAATGAGGTGATCCGCATGAGAACCAAAGTAACCGTCATAGTCCATCTAATCTCATAAGTGGTAGTGGGCGGTGCACATAGCTAGAAAAATTGACGGCCGTTGGGGCAAAAGAGCCTCCGAATGGCAAACGTACCAGAAGAAAAGTCTAGGCTGGTCTCTACATGGTGGACCTATGACCTGGTGAAGGTTGCGGGCAATCGCTGGATGAGGGCGTTCGTTATGACAATCTTTAGTCCCTTCGTCCAGCACTGGACGTCTTTAGACCAAAATAATGATGATTCTAATGTACCCAGCTCTCTCAAACTCCTAATACCTTTCTATACCAATGAAGATCATTGTTTCTTAAGAGTCTTAACTCGTCGATCCCCCAAAAGTATAGCAACTTACGGGCAACCACGCAAAAAGCCCTATAAATATCGAATTTATAACTCTTAGAACTACAAGCCGTAACATCGTGTCTAATAAATCAATATCCCTCGCAAAATCATCTTTATTTCGCTTGAGGTAGGGTGTATTAATGTTTGACTACCCGCAAATTTATTTTTGCACTTCAAGCCCTCGTAAACGATAAATATTAATATAATATGTTTAAAGGCGTAATGGTAGTCAATTGGAGGCTTCTTAAGGATATACGGGTTGCTCTTAAAATGTTTATGTGACTTTTTATTCGGTTTTTATGGACAATCAAATGTGGATCAGGGATATATCTAAATTTGTGGAATTGTAGGACGTAGGTGATGGATTACCAAGTCCATCTGCGGGTAAGTGTTATGAGCTAAATGGCCGAATACTCAAACATCACTCAATTTTAAGCAACCTTCAAATGTGCACTTACTCTATCGTTAAGATCCCACTTAAGATTTAAGTGACGTTTGAGTATTTGGCCGAAAGTGTTTTTGATGAATGATAATGTGAAGGTAAAACGTGCTTAAATTTTTTTTTCTAGAAAATGTCTTACTTTATGCATGATAATAAGCCAATAGTTACTTCTACCATTGATTCTAAACCTTTTTTTTTGTCAATAAAATATTTTATTACATTTTTTTTTTTAATTGGAAAAATTTATGACAAGATTGAACACGTGTTTTTTTTTATTGTCAAAAAAAAGTTTTTACTGATGGTAGAGCTCCAGTGACGGAGCTCGCGGGCTTACATGGGCCGGGGAACACGATACTGCTGAACACTACGATTTGACGGCAGACATAATGCCGTGGTGGTGTCTACGCCCTAGAGTTCCGTCACCAAAACCCTTCCATTAGTCCGAAAAAAAATATTATTAGGAACAGATTTCTTACTTCACAATTTGGCACCTAATTATCTCACACCCTGTATACACCGGGGGGACACAAACAAATCATATAGCGGGTGTGTCTTAAGTCGGTATTTATTCGTCCCGCGAGCGTAAGTGATTTGTGGACCGGTACTACGGGACACGGGGATAACTCTTTTATTGGGGTACCGCAAGTAAATTGAAAAAGCCTTGGCTTACTTTTTTCATTTTTTTAAATTTCAAAATGAATTTTTATAGGTATATCGATAATGGCAAGGAAGTATGTTGCTCCCCTTAAAGCTTTATTTTTTACTGGTGGTAGGGTTCCAGTGACGGAGCTCACGGACGTAGGCACCACCGCATTACCTAATGCACTTGCCGCTAAATGGTACTGTTCCGGTCAGGTGGTAATGTATGGCTTTGTAATTTTCAGCACAGAGACATAATACCTTAGGCCTCAGGAGCAGCAACGCATATGCATTTTGACCTCTGGTCATTGTGTGGGTGTCTGTAGGCTGCAGTCATCACTTAACATCAATGTGAACTGCATGCTTGTTTGCCACTTTCATTACATAAAAAAAACACAAACAAACTAAAACGGTATGGTCATGTGAAACAAGGAAAAATGGCACCCATCTCAGCTATTTGTTGCAGCAAGAGCTGCAACGCTGATATTCTGCGGGTCCTTTGACGAACGTTGCATTACAAGTTGCATTACAACATTTTTTTTTTCCTACGGAATTACATATCAAATTATATACATATCATAACTTCACGCGTCCATAACTCTCCAATCATTTAAAGCCGCCACGTAATACGTGATTTATATTTTTCTAACTCCCAACTTTGTATCCCGCGAGATTTTTCTATGTCGCATTTTTTTCACTATTGTGTTATGTTTAGGTGTGTTTATAATAAGTAGTATTTTTTTTATGTAATGGAAGTGGCAAACAAGCATGCAGTTCACATTGATGTTAAGTGATGACTGCAGCCTATAGACACTCACACGAAGACCAAGGTCAAAATGCAGATGCGTTACCACTCCGGAGGCCCAAGGTATTAAGCCTCTGTGCCGGAAGTTACAGGGCCGTACATAACCAGCTGACCGGAACACGATAGTACTGAACACTACCATTTAGCGGCAAGTAAATTAGGGTTCACTCGAGCGCGAGTTTTTGTAGTTATAGCACACCGCGGACACTCCGCCAAAATTCCATACAAACGCTTAATTTGATCTCTATTACACAGACATCAATCAGTGACATTTATTTACACGTGCACCTGTGTGCGTAGCACGTAGAGAATACCAAACGTCGCCCGTAAGAAGGGAGGAGGTCGGGTGAGGCGGGGAAATCGGGCGGGACGTCGAAGTGTCCATTCTATACGTAGTATTATTACATATTCTCTGGTTATGGGTACTTCTCTTGGCGCGATTGATAAAAATGATAAGTGTGAATATTTACGATGGGCGCGCACACTGACAGATAAAAGTGACAGTCTGAAGTTAGTTGCTGAGCGAGTCTGAAGTTAGTTGCTAAAACGTTACTTCACGCTTGTAATCCCCGAAGGGGTAGGCAGAGGTAAATGCATGCATTCAAGCATAAATGATATATTTTTGTTCATATCGAAAATTGAGTAGAATAGAATGGAATAGAACAGAAATAGAATAGAAAATATTTTTATTTCGAATAGATACAGATACTTTCAAAACGTCAATAAATCATAAAATACCTAGAGTGAATCAATCTCTAACTGAAAGTGAGTCAATCTCTACTGTGGTGTGACCACGGGGAACGCACCAATGCAGTCTACCCCAAAGAGCAACACGGGCCATCGGTCGAGGCGGACCGTAGGGGAGTAGCCATATGCAGGCTTTCCCCTCTGTCAAAGTACAAGCCCAAGTAGTCCTACGCCTATCGCCCAGATGTTTAAATGTATGCGTGGAATTGTTCATGTATTTTGTTAAAGTCAAGGTGTGGGTTTCGTTGTAATAGACGATTTTTGTTGTGTGTGTGGGACACGTATTTCCCCGCGCAAAACATGACAGACTGTTTTGCATCGGTAATAAACGCTATGGCTGCTCCCTTCCGGCAGAGAATATGTAATAATACTACGTATCGAATGGACACTTCGACGTCCCGTCCGATTACCCCGCCTCACCCAACCTCCTCCCTTCTTACGGGCGACGTTTGGTATTCTCTACGTGCTACGCACACAGGTGCACGTGTAAATACACGTCACTGATTGATGTCTGTGTAATAGAGACCAAATTAAGCTTTTGTATGGAATTTTGGCGGCGTGCCCGCGGTGTGCCTCCGGTCCGCCGCGACCGGTGGCCCGTGTTGCTGTGCGGTCTGCCCATCAAAAGGCGTAGGTATCAAACAGACAGACTATTAATAATAATGCACAACAAAAGCAGTCTGTCCCAAACAATGGACGCCGGCGGCGGTACACAGATTAAAAAATATATATCTACCCACTGTTTATATTTCTCACTGAAAACTGATGGAATGTCACCTATTTTAATAACTGACGGGGCGTGAAAGAGTGTTAGATTAGGATCCCACTGCAGAATTGTATAGTTCCAGATATGCTGCGAAAAAAAATTATGTATATTTATGATTTACTGGTAGTAGCTCCAGTGACGGAGCTCGCGGGCGTAGGCACCACCGCATTACCTAATAAACTTGCCGTTAAATGGTAGTGTTCAGCACTATCGTGTTCCGGTCGGGTGGTAATGTACGGCTCTGTAATTTCCGGCACAGAGGCATAACACCTAATGCCTCAGGAGTGGCAGCGCATTTGCATTTCGACCTCTGGTCATTGTGTGGGTGTCTATAGGCTGCAGTCATCACTTAACATCAATGTGAACTGCACGCTTGTTTGCCACTTTTATTACATAACAAAAAAAAAACTGGTTGCCTGTAAAGTCGGTTTTACGGGCGAAGATTTTACGTGACAACGTCTTTTTCTCGGTAGAAAGGCATTCGCCGGTCCGGCAGGCCTCTCTCTCGTTCGGTGACTCATCGTTACGTTACCGGGCGTTACACTTTTTCAGCCAGAAATCCTTATTTGCGGCCGATTTAACTTGGCTCCCGTATATAATAATGAGAAAAAATAGCCCTCATTTAATATATAAATAATAACCCCCTTATTCATAAACGTATTTTAGCTAAAGTGTTGCTAATCTCTCCTTTGTCTTTTTCTATCCTGCACATTTGACAATGCAACTGACAAAGACAAAGCATTCTATAGCTAAAACGTATCTAATGTACGTTTATGAATAAGGGGGTAAACGTACGTTATGAACGTAAAACTGCCTCAGTAGCGTAGTGGTAGCAGGCTACTACTGCTACGCTGGGGGTCCCGGGTTCGATTCCCGGGTCGGGGACTGTCAGAGATAATGGTTTAAAATTCTTTATCTCTGGTTCTATTGGGATTTTTCCATTTCCTGGAAGTTTCCCAGTCCCTCGGAGTTTGGTAATGTGCCCGGAGATGGCAACAGGTTCGCCACCTGTTACATGGGCCAAAAACGTAACCGGCGAGTCGTGGGTGTTTGCATGTATGCTTGAATGCATGCATTTACCTCTGCCTACCCCTTCGGGGATTACAGGCGTGAAGGTACGTTTTTTTTTATGAACGTAAAACGTTATCGCGGCTGAACGTAAATATATAGGGGCGGCCAAGCGCGCAACGGCAGCCGTAATTTTTCAATCTTTTTACATATTGCCGTGAAGTAGACGATATTTCATAGAAAAAAACAAGTAAAACAAATATTTTGTAAAAAAAATATATAAAAAATAATTGCGGCCAAATTTTGATAGGCAACCTAGTGAATATAATTATATGACGGTATTTACTGGTGGTAGAGCTCCAGTGAAGGAGCTCGCGGGCGTAGGCACCACCGCATTACCTAATATGACTTACTTGACTTAATGTCCTATTTCCCCTAGGTGGGGCAGAGGGCGTCCACAGTACTCCGCCATCGCGATCTGTCTGCAGTCATCACTTAACATCAATGTGAACTGCATGCTTGTTTGCCACTTCGATTACATAAAATATATATATATATATATATATATATATATATATATATATATATATATGCTCTAGGTTACGTATAAATATGCGTAAAATAGGTTATGCAGCATATCTGGATGAACGAAGTAATTCTACAGTGGCATCCTAATCTATGTGTTATATTGAAAAGTATACTAATTTACAAATAATAAATTGTATGTGCGTATGTTTCTTCGCGCCAACTTCTTTACTTCAGAACAATCGACACTAAACATATTTTATAATAGTCTGCTACTTATAGACATTTACAAGACTCATTTGAGTCTGGAAACCTAATAAGGTTTTGCCTAAAGGCAGTGAGCAAAATATATTATTATGGTTTATGTATAAATCCATAAACATTATATAAGCACAACACAGGTAATCACTATAAATATCACACCTGTATTGTTGATGCATTGTACTGTTCTGTACATATACTTTCGACGTTCAGTTTGGAATATTTAAAACATATTTACTGACAGCTGGCCTGTATACTAGAGCTACTCACTACCTGTTCTTACGATGATGGGCAGAGCCCTATCAAATATTATGCTTACATATATATTAGGTTGGGGAAAAAGTTTCTTCGCAATTTTTAAGATAATTCAAAACATTTTTTAATATAGTTTATTTAAATTTAACTAAAGTATGTATGTACCATTTTGTTCGATAACCTTTTGCCATCTTGAAGGTAGGGACATGATCCCATTGCTATAAAAAATTTGGGACTTCTCATCAAAATACCGCGACAAGTGGATTTGGCAGTCCTCTCGTGATGTTAACCTAACATTGCATAAAAAATTCTGAAGAGACCGAAACAGGTGGAAATCTGAAGGTGCAAGGTCAGGACTATACGGCGGAAGCATTAACACCTCCCATTTTTGTAGTAAAATTTTAAAATGTATCGAATTTCTTCATTACATTCACTCATCTTGACAGTACGAAAAACAAATTAAAATCACACATTTGCCTAATTTGAATTTGGAATTATGTTCTTTAAAATTTTAACTTTCAATGACACCAAAACCAGCCAGATACAAATACTACAGCCAAACAGATTTTATTACAAGTTCATACATACTATAATGCGAAAAGACTTTTTCCCCAACCTATTATAACTTCCAGTACAAATTACAAGTATGATTCACATAATAGAACTGAGTTTCTATAAGAAAATCATTGTCATATAATAGGAGATATATGTAAGTGCAAAATGGAAGCTGCAGAAACCCTGATTGCATATTTTCATGAGATTTGAAAGCACTATAGATACAAAATGCACTTACTAAAAAAATACTCAACCGGGAAAAGAGTGTAGAGCGCCAAATATCCTTGTCCTTACATACCTCTCGTGCTTAATCTACAACTTCATTAGTGTAGATGTATATAGATGTTATCAAAATAAAATAATTACAGAGGCACAGTGTTCAACAATAAATGCACATCGATGCTACCATAAAGCAATGCAATAAATGTGAAGGAAAGATTTGACAAATCGGGCAGGACTTCAGTAGCTCAATTGGAAGAGCGACTGGACTAGATTCCCAGTAGGCCGCGAGTTCGAGTCTCGCCTGAAGTCAAATTTTTCTTTCCATTTTTCTTTAAAAATAAAATATATTTCACAAGCATGTGTTAATGCGAAATAATATAAAACAATTATTAAAGGTAAAAGCGACTTCTTTACGATATTCAATAAACTGCAAAGTCTATTATATCGGTTGCCTAACTAGCATAGTTTGGCAATAGATGGCGCTGCTGCTACCATAAAGCAATGCAACAAATGTGAAGGAAAGATTTGACAAATCGGGCAGGACTTCAGTAGCTCAATTGGAAGAGCGGCTGGACTAGATTCCCAGTAGGCCGCGAGTTCGAGTCTCGCCTGAAGTCAAATTTTTCTTTCCATTTTTCTTTAAATAAAATATATTTCACAAGCATGTGTTAATGCGAAATAATATAAAACAATTATTAAGGATAAAAGCGACTTCTTTACGATATTCAATAAACTGCAAAGTCTATTATATCGGTTGCCTAACTAGCATAGTTTGGCAATAGATGGCGCTGCTGCTACCATAAAGCAATGCAACAAATGTGAAGGAAAGATTTGACAAATCGGGCAGGACTTCAGTAGCTCAATTGGAAGAGCGGCTGGACTAGATTCCCAGTAGGCCGCGAGTTCGAGTCTCGCCTGAAGTGAAATTCTTCTTTCCATTTTTCTTTAAATAAAATGCACATCGAGCCTAGGAAGGAGACTTAGGCTTATTTCGGGTCTGTAGAGCGTTATCTCTTTCGCACCGTACCTATTTGACGTTTGTCGACCATTTTGATCGAGTTTTGACCAATACGGGAGTGCTTACGTAGGCAGTGTGCAGAGATAACGCTCTACCATGTCGAAACGAGCTGATCGTCTCTTTCGCAGGCTCGATGTGCATTATTAATTGTTGAGTACTATATCTAGTATTTCCGCTTCTCAACCAGTGGCGATTTCTCATATTTTTTAGGCATTAAAATATAAATAATCATATATTTGTAAGACTAAGTTTAAGACTATAAACTATAGTTTGATATATTTTATATTAACAACCTAATTACTTAGACCTAGGTATAATAAATAATTGCATTTTACGAGCGCTACGGTCTTCTATCACGAACGCAACTCGCAAATGTCGTCGCGTTCGGTCGGCGCCGAACGCGGCCGAGGCGAGCGATGCGCTTCTGCCAGCGCATGCGGAGTCCATACAAAGTCGTTTGCCGCCCGCGCCCCGCCCCCTCAATCGCCTAGTATTACTCACGGAGTTTGAAGCCGCGGGTCTGGCTCTGTGAATGGCGCATTACCTCACGATTTTTCGCATGTTTTTCTTGATAGTGTAGATTTATGTTTGTGTTTGTTACGTTTTCTATCTTTCTATTGATTTAATTGATTTTTTATTTAGTAATTAAACACTAATATCGCGAAAAAATATCAGCTTTTTATTTCATACAAAAATGAAAATGTTAAATTGTATGAAATTTGAATCTGAAATTTCTGTTTTGCAAAGTAGGTTCCTTGATAAAAGACTGAAAGTTGTTCAGATTGACCGTCTGGAAAAACGGTTTTCAGGTTTTGCGCACTTAACACTACACCCTATTTAACAAAAGCTAGAGGCACCCCAATTATAAACACCAGGAATCGCTACTGTTCTCAACATATATTATATTTCCAGTTGATCGATTATTACTCGTAAACATTTATTTGAAAAGAGCAAATTCTGAGTTGATTTTGCGTATTTTTTCTCATGGTATGTGTAGAGGCCTTTTGAAGCGTGCCTGCGAAAGACAAAGATTCAGTGGCGGCCTAAGATCATCAGGGACCCGGGTCGGCATTTGGTATTTGGAGAGCCACTAGCCACACGCACGAGCCAAAACAATGGTTATGAGGTGAAGTTAGGGGCCCCCGTCCACGCACAAATTGGGAAACTGTATGATTCATACGGTAGATAGATTCTAAAATAGACATTTTTACTGGTGGTAGAACTCCAGTGACGGAGCTCGCGGGCGTAGGCACCACCGCATTACCTAATATACTTGCCGCTAAATGGTAGTGTTCAGCACAGCACTATCGTGTTCCGGTCAGGTGGTAATGTACGGCCCTGTAATTTCCGACACAAAGGCATAACACCTTAGGCCTCAGTTCAGCCGTCAGTCATTTACATAATGAAATTGGCAAACAAGCATGCAGTTCACATTGATGTTAAGTGATGACTGCAGCCTATAGACACAAAGACCAAGGTTGAAGTGCAGATGCGTTACCACTCCTGAGGCCTAAGGTGTTACGCCCCTGTGCCGGAAATTAGTGTCGTACATTATAATTATATGCTTCCAAAATATATATATATATTTTTTTCAATTTCATTTTTGTATTATATTTGAGCGATTAGTCGATCTTTAGAGGCCCCTTGAACCGGAGGCCCGTGGTGAACCGGAAGTCTCCTTTCAAAGGTCGATGTGCAATATTTATTGTAGGATACTGTAGGCAACTTTCATTCTCAGGAATCGAACCTGAGACTACTGATTTAATATTATCTTAGCCAAAGAGATATCAAGTAAATTGCGCATAAATTACACAAATGCAAACCTTTTACAATATCATTCTTATAGTCCGAGAGCCCGCGTCTTTTATGCAGGTTTACGGGCACATTCATCTCATCAGTAGACGGGCTATCCCAACAATGCACAAAGGGCCTGTTGGGGTAGAAAAAAAATTGTCCATTCAGAGTTCAAGTTTCATTCGGGAGACGGGACAATCTCGACTTTTAGACCGAGAGCCGGGTGATATTTTATAAAGCCATGATTTTTTAAATCAATCCCTTTATAAATATTTTTTTTATTATCTTGACTTATCTTCATGTCTGTACGATGGTTAGACAGAGTAATAGAAGGCGAGCTTATTGCCGCATCCGGCACATTTTTAGGGCATAAGGTGTTCAGGAATTAGTGAAGTTACGTTTTGAAAGAATAAAAAAAAAGAAAAATTTTTATTCTTTGACAACACAACACAATACGATACGGCACACAGTCGCGTCGCTGCAATCATTGCATTGATAGCCATTATTGCCTTTCACGGCAGACAGTGAAGTCGACTGAATGCGACATGACCGCTTCATTAAGTCCTTATTTATATATATAATGTCATAGAATAGAATAGAATAGAATATTCTTTATTGTACACCAGAATTGAAGACAAATTCAGATATTATTATAATAACAGTAGGCAATACAATAAGGCGGGCTTATTGCTGAAAGCAATCTCTTCCAGACGACCTTAAGGTGGAAGGAGAATCATCGTTATTATTGCAGCAGTAGGGTGTACATTCTCTAAACACTCTGAAGTAATAAATACTTAAACATTTATTTTGCATAAATACATAAATACATTCATAATTCTATCAATAATAATAATTTGAAGCATACATATAACCACAACAATGCAAGGAATATTAAACATTATTTTCGCTGAGATAGTACTGATTCAGCTGTTTTTCGAATGATGGAAGAGTCTGTGCTTTACGTATCTCCAACGGCAGTGAATTCCACAAACGCACTGCCGTAACTGTGAAAGATTTAGAAACGAAGGAAGAGGAGTGATGAGGAATTTGGAGGAGAAGATTTTCAGAAGAGCGGAGGGAGAGAGAATTGGAAAGGCATAGGTAACTAAAACGACTCTTAAGATAATTAGGAGTTTGGGGAAAGAATAGTAGACAGTAAAGAAGAGAGAGAATGTGCGTATTCCTGCGAAGGGGAATGGGAAGCCACTTGAGCTCAGTTCGGAATTCAGAGACATGGTCATACTTGCGCAAGTCAAATATGAACCGTATACAAAGATGTTTGTTTAGTTGCTCCTGTGTTAGGTCAAGATAACATATGTCGGCATAGTCTAATATAGGGAGAAGGATTTGATCGAGCTAGCGCAACCTTAGTGGAAGTAGGCAAAAAGTTTTGCAATCTTCTAAGAGAGCCAACAGCACTGAATATTTTCTTGCTTACTTCAGATATCTGCCGACTCCACGTCAAACCTTTATCGATAATCACGCCAAGGTCCTTAACACTGTCACAAAATGGTATTACTTTACCGTCGAGAATTATTTGTGGTATTTTTGTCAAGTCAATTTTTGAATGCATTCGAGAGCTGCCAACTATGATTGCCTGGGTCTTTAAGGGATTAATTTTAAGACCAAAGGATTGACTCCATTTGGAAATGCGACCCAGATCTTTATTAACAACTTGGATGGCTTCAGGCAAATCCGCAATTTTAGCATGGTGGTAAATTTGTAGGTCGTCAGCATACAAGTGGTAGAGGAGGAGGTTGGCTGTGGCGGGGAAATAGGGCGGGACGTCGAAGTGTCCATTCTATATGTTGTATTATTACATATTCTCTGCCAAAAGTCCACCGACTCCTGGACTACAATATTATGATGAAACGCAAAAGCGCTGGCCGTCAGACACCGCATTAACTGCTGTACTTATTTCTTGCAACGTCTGCGTTTCATTTGTGTACCGCTCGCAATTTTTATACACCTCTAGATGATATCGGCCATTTTGCGGTTGTTTTGACGTCACGGGAAATGTCTGGCGACGTAATGTGATGTTTTTTGGAGTGTAAACTTTTTCATCGGCGCCTTGCACTTTTTTGTGATGGGTAAAAAAAAAGTTAAACTCGCGTCAGGGTAGGTCATCATCATCATCATTTCAGCCAAAATACGTCCACTGCTGAACAAAGGCCTCCCCCAAAGAATGCCACAACGAACGGTCCTGGGCCGCCCTCATCCAGCGATTGCCCGCGACCTTCACCAGGTCGTCGGTCCATCTTGTGGGAGGCCTGCCTACGCTTCGCTTTCCGGTACGGTTCAGGGTAGGTAACCCTGATCAAAATGCGTATGTCGGACACGTAACCAGAATTGCGTCCGCCTACTTTTTGGAGCCCCAATGACAGCTGTCATGGTGGTGGTGGTGTAGGTGGCGTTGATGGCGTTGGTAGCGTTGGTAGCGTTGGTAGCGTTGGTAGCGTTGGTGGCGTTGATGGCGTTGGTGGCATTGGTGGTGTTGGTGGTGTTGGTGGTGTTGGTGGTGTTGGTGGTGTTGGTGGTGATGGTGGTGATGGTGGTGATGGTGGTGGTGTTGATGGTGTTGGTGGTGATGGTGGTGGTGTTGGTGGTGTTGGTGGTGTTGGTGTTGTTGGTGGTGTTGGTGGTGTTGGTGGTGTTGGTGGTGATGGTGGTGATGGTGGTGGTGTTGGTGGTGATGGTGGTGATGGTGGTGGTGTTGGTGGTGTTGGTGGTGTTGGTGGTGTTGGTGGTGTTGGTGGTGATGGTGGTGATGGTGGTGGTGTTGGTGGTGATGGTGGTGATGTTGGTGGTGTTGGTGGTGTTGGTGGTGTTGGTGGTGTTGGTGGTGTTGGTGGTGTTGGTGATGTTGGTGGTGTTGGTGGTGTTGGTGGTGTTGGTGGTGTTGGTGATGTTGGTGGTGTTGGTGGTGTTGGTGGTGTTGGTGGTGTTGGTGGTGTTGGTGGTGTTGGTTGCGTTAATGACGTTTGTGGCGTTAATATCGATGGTAGTGTTGGAAGTTATAATGGCGGTGGTGGTGTTGGTGGCGTTGGTGGTGTGGGTGATGTTGATGGCTTAGGTGGTGTTGGTGAAAATTGCACGTCTGTCACCGCATTAACTGCTGTACTTATTTGTTATAACGTCTACGTTACATTTGTGTAACGCTCGCAATTTCTATACACCTCCAGATGATATCGGCCATTTCGAGGTTGTTTTGACCTCACGGGCAATGTCTGGCGACGTAATGTGATGTTTTTGTTTAATGGCTTTGCTAATATTATAAAGAGGATACATTTGTTTTCGTATGTATCTAATGTTTTCACATAAAAACTACATCGCGCATACGAAGATTTCTCAATAGTCGGCATATATACAACTTCCCAAAGTCAATCGTTGGGCCGCGGCCCGCCAGGCGCTAACCCCTCGCCTGATTGGAGGATCCTCCTTTTTCGTCGGAGGAACACTTCCACCCGTTCCTCCACACATTTTTTTGTTTATCATAACAAGTTGTTTTGACGTCACGGGGAAAGGGGTGAGACTCGTGCCCAGCAGTGGGACGTATAATGGGTTGCCATTATTAAGGTGTGATATACGGAGTAAAAGAAGATTTATGTAGCATGTGTGTGTAGCACTGTATTTCCCCCCGCAAAAAATGATAGACTGTTTTGCATCGGTAATAAACGCTATGATTACTCCCCTCCGGTCCGCCGCGGTGGCCAGTGTGTTCCTCTATGTTCCTCTACTACCATTCGCAGCAATTTAGATTATGCGGTGGTGCTTACCCCCACGAGCTCTGATACTAGAACTGCCATGAGAAAACCTTACCCTTATGTAGTGGTAAATAACAAAATTTTCTAATACACCTCGCTTTAGGCGACGTGCGCACGGCGCGTTTGTCACGCTGATTTAACGCGCTCCTTATTTTGTAACTCAATTAGAAGGGGTGATGCCGTTTGATTCATAAATACTGACGCGTAATTTGTGTTAGGCTGGTTACACGCTGGGCGGTTATGTTTTGTTGTATTTTTATTAAAACCTACATTTAAGTGGATTTTTAAATTTCATGTTTATGGATATTATAGAAAAACATTTTTTTTATTACACATATTTTTTACCGGGTTGTTACGCGATACCATTTTCGATTAAATTATACTTTTTTTTTACCTTTATTTTTATTCCGAGGTTTCGACTCGGTTGCACGAGCCGTGGTCGCGGGTAGACTGTTGTATCAGGTTATATAAAAAAAGTAAAATAAAGGTAAAAAACGTATGTTTTTATCTAAAATAGTATCGCGTAGCGACCCGGTTCAAAATGTGTGGTGAATGTGAAACTCGAGTGTTTTAAAAGTTATATTTTTTATTTATTTATTTATTTATTAATTTATTTATTATCAATATAGCACACAAAACAGATAACAATTTCATTTAACATTCAGGAGTTTGTATAAGAGTAATGATCTAAATTGTAATCCAAAACATGCATGCCTATAAGCTACGTAAATTAATATTTAATTTATATGATTTTTTTTCTTTTTTTTTCGTTCCAATTTTTTTTAATTTTCTGTGTTCCAATCATTTATGTTAGTAAGGTGGCAAACAAGCATGTCGTTTCGGAGATGTTAAGTGATGCCTGCTTATAGGCATAAACACAAAAGCCAGAGGTCAGAATCCAGATATGTTGTTACCCCTAAGACTTTAGTTGTTATGTCTGTGTTACAGTTATTACGAGGCCATACATTATAAACATAACGGCATAATGCAGATACGTTACCACTCTTGAGGCTAAAGGTGTTATGCCGTCGTGCCGGACCGGATCGGACCGGAACACAATAGTGCTGAACACTACAATGTAAAATTACTTACTCAATAGTAAGCTTACTATTATGTAAAATTACTTACTCAATAGTAAGCTTACTATTGAGTAAGTAATTTTACATAAGAAGGCATCTAGTGGCAGATAATTCCAGCGCTACTGCATTCAGTCAACTGAAAAATGTCGGTCAAACCATTCCAAATTATACTTGCCGCTAAATTTCTCAGCGTTTAAAACGCTGCGTGTGTAGAATAAAAACAATATTGTAGTAGGTGGCTGACACAAATCAATCGAAATTTATTTTAATTTAATTACACAGTGCTTTCAGAAGGCTCAATATTTTGTTTGATTATTGTAATGCAATTCCGGTGGACAAAAAATATATTTTCATTTCGAAAATTGTCCAATTTTGAAAAATACAGATGGTAGTATTTTTGGTCAAAAAATAAATTGTTTAAAAACACAATTTTTTTTTCGTAATTGTTGTTGTTTACTTTTATAATTTTTAGGGTTCCGTGTCTCAATAAACTTGTGGTCTTGATAAAAATAATTTATCCTGATGTACATATTGTTATTTGAACACTTATTTATCTTTTTGGGTAAAAAGTCTTAGGAATCGGCGTGCATGTATGAAGAGAATGATGAAGGTAGACGAGGCACGAGAGGTTTGTCAGAACCGAGATATCTGGCGCTCTACACTCTCTGCCTACCCTGTTAGGGACCTGGCGTGAAGATACATACATACATTTATCTTTTTTTTTATCTTAATTTTCAAGGCTTTTAATCTAGCGAGACCATGCCAGCCCTAAGAAGAAAGAGAAAAATTACCGTCTTTGCATCTTGTTAACAAAATCATAAACTAATCTCTCTTTTTCACTACATGGCTCCGATAAAAACTTATTTATCTTGAGAATGTTTCAATTAGAACATTTTTTATTACAATGAGATATCCACATGCGAACCATAACAAAGAGAAAGAATAAAGATAAGAAATTTCTTTTATAAACTAAACTTAAAAAACAACTGCCTCGGTAGCCTAGTGGTAGCAGGCCACTACTACTACGCTGAGGTCCTGGGTTCGATTCCCGGGTAGGGGGTTATCAGAGGTAATGGTGAAAAAGCCTTTATCTCTGGTTCTATTGGGATTTTTCCATTTTCTGGAAATTTCCCAGTACCTCAAAGTTTGGTAATGTGCCCGGAGATGTCAACAGGCTCGCCACCTGTTACATGGGCCAAAACGTAACCGGCGAATCGTGGGTGTTTGCATGTATGCTTGAATGCATGCATTTACCTCTGCCTACCCCTTCGGGGATTACAGGCGTGAAGTTACGAAGTTACGTTATTAAAACAAAATAAAAGTATACAAATGTGAAATAAATTTATTTATTACTACTGGCTCGCCGGGGCGATTTTGCACGGGTACAATAAATTTGATATAGTCGTAATACGTCACTCAGTGAAAATGCAGCTTTCAAAACGTGAAAGAATTTTTGGTCGTAGATTTTGTGTGAAATCTTTACAAACATACATACAAAAACACAAATATTTCCTCTACAAAATATTAGTACAGATTTTGTCTCATAAAATCAACGAAAATGTATGTAAAATACTCAAGAAAATAAAAGTTTAATATAAACTTTTTGTTCTTTTTTTTTTAGTTAATATGGCATCGCTTTTACGCATATTGCCAATGTCAAGTAAAACGATATTTCGTATTCGTATTTAAACAGCGTTTAAGTTAGTATTATAGTCAGTCCATTTATTAGTCCGTCAGTCAGTAATTCGAGTAAAGCGATGGCTACTTTACCAGAACATTTACAATGAAGTTTTTGAAGACTGAAAGAACGTGTTTTAGCACTATTATTCTATTTCACTATACACGGCAATGTGATAAGCCCATATTAAACAAAATGCTACCAACTTTATTTAATACTAGCTGTCCCCGTGACTTCGTCCGCGTGAGAATTTATAATTGTTCAGTATCTACCTGGACGAAGTCGTGGCCGAAGCTAGTATAAGAGTAGCCTAAGTTACTTTATCTGCCAGTGAAAGTCCGGTCAAAATCAGTCCAGCCGTTCCCAAGATTAGCCCTGCCAAACAGACAGACAAAAATTGTAAAAAAAAATGTTTTGGTATATGTACCGTGTATACATACATATGCATTTTATAAAAAGCGGTTATTTTAATATTACAAACCGACAATCCAACTTTATTTATTTGTATAGATAACTCAAAAAAACGCCAAGAAAATGAAAAAAAATAAGAGCACCGCACGCCTCTTTCAAGGTTCCCGCCAAAAAAAAAACAACCTTAAACTGTTAATCTTTTAGCTAACAGTCTTTATTTATTGCGCAATAAATATTAGTAGTGTTAATCGGTTGAAATACCATAAAGTTAATCGTTCTAACATTCGCATGTATTCCGTCTCGCTCTCGCGCGGTGCGTTCGAACGAGAGGGTCGATTTAATAGGACGTGTGCATACGTCACATGTTAGTAATGACGTCTTTATATTGTTTGGTGATAAGGCGAAGTTGCGATTCGGGTAAACTTTAAATAATTCACTGATTTGCTATTTAAATTGTGTTTGAGTGGAGAAGAGAAAAAGCAATAAGTTGTTAAGTAAATCAAACAATATTCAAATATATTGTTTGATTTACTTATGCCAAGTAAAAGAGATTTTTGTCAATAAATATATATATTATTATTAAAAATACAAAGCCAAAAGTTTATTATTGTTTCGATTGTTGTTAAATTTGACTATTACAGTAGCATTTGTTTTAATGGTAACTAAGAAATGCGTTTCATCAGAGTATTTTTGAGATTGTTAAAGTTACCCGGGTTGTAAGTGAAGCGAAAACATCTGATAGATAAAAGACATGAACATTTAACATTTTTTACAGGTGGTAGAGCTACAGGTACGGAGCTCGCGGGCAAAGGCACCACCGCATTACCGGGGCATCATTTGTTATTACTTGTCGCTAAATGGTAGTATTCAGCACTATCGTGTTCCGGTCAGGTGGTAATGTACGGCCCTGTAATCCCGGCACAGAGGCATAACACCTTAGGCCTGAGGAGTGGTTACGCATCTACATTTTTACTTTGGTCTTTGTGTTGGTATCTATAAGCTAATATTTAACAATTAACAATAACTTTGAACAGCGCCCCTTGGCCAGTTACAGTTATTTCAACAAATTTATCAAAGTACCGGTTATGTAAAAAAATGTTGCACCATTTGGAATTATTATATGACATCATGACTCCAACTGCTAACCATAACTGATCGTGATGCACTGGTCAAATTTAAGTTAACCTCAATTATCTGTCAGATGGTGAGGAAATCTGTCAACCCTTGTAACTTTGGTGCGTTTCCCGTGATTATACCGTTGGTTACACTAGTGTGACCATGGGGAATATGTTATATGTTTAATTTGACAAAAACATTATTTCGCAAATGCAAAAAGGTAAAATAAACACAATTCTTTGACCTTTTTTATGTATTAAGTCTCATGATGGCCCGCATTCCATTATTAAATTTATGTTAGTAATATTTTTTTGAGAAGACTGATATAGAGAGAGATCAGAAAGTAGCGGGATTGGAAGCGTTTTCTTGAATAAAGAATTGGTTTTAATAGAATTAAAACAACACTTATTGTCACTACACTTTGCATTTTTGTCACCATCAGTGTTGCCATTTACCAGAGAAATCAGTGTGTGACCAGAACAATCCGAAAATCGGACCTTTAATATTTTTGACAAAGTTTGCAAAAAAATACAGCTTCCCCTTAACATCACAGGCAATTTACAATATGTGTTTATTATTTTGTACTGTAACTGAAACTTCTGGGTTCTGAACATTTCTATAATTAAATTGTATTGATTATTTATTGTATTTGATTTTACATATTATTGAAATTCAGTCAAGGGTCTTGGGTAGTTTACGATGTGGAGTCAATTGAAATCTTGTTGGATCGATTAGGCGGAAAGTTTAGAAATAAATAGATTTTACAGTCATTCTGATTTAGAAGCTTAGTATGTATCTTCACGCCAATTTTCTTACGGGGTAGGTAGAGAGTGCGGAGCGCCAGGGATCACCGCATTACCTGATTTACTTGCCGCTAAATGGTAGTGTTCAGCACTGTCGTGTTCCGGTCAGGTCGTATAGTACGGCCCTGTAATTTCCGGCACAGAGGCATAACACCTAAGACCTCAGGAGTGGTAACGCATCTGCACTTTAACTTCTGGTCTTTGTGTGAATGTCTATAGGCTGAAGTCATCACGTAACATCAATGTGAACTGCATGCTTGATTGCCACTTCCATTCCATAAAAAAAACTGGTTGCCTGTAAAGTCGGTTTTACGGGCGAAGATTTTACGTGACAACGTCTTTTTCTCGGTAGAAAGGCATTCGCCGGTCCGGCAGGCCTCTCTCTCGTTCGGTGACTCATCGTTACGTTACCGGGCGTCACACTTTTTCATGAGTGACTCCGAGCCGCAACCTAATTTAAGACGTTGTCACGTCAAAAAGATATCCCGGTACTGACATACCTCCCATGCTTCTTCTACATTCATAATTCATACATGTTTTTAGTTTCATCTGTTCAATGTACAGGAGCTATGCCATTTTACAAGTTCTGTGGTTTAAAGTAAGATTATCTTCATAATTAGTAGAGATAACATTTGTGTTTTTGTATGTATGTATGTTTGTAACGTTTTCACACAATAACTACTAGACCGATTTCAAAAATTCTTCTGTATCTTCACTGAGTGGCATAGGCTATATTACGTCCATTGCAACCGTGCGAAATCGGGGCGAACCGCTAGTATAACACCGGACAAGTGCGAGTTCGACTCGCGTGGTGAGGGTTCCGTACATAATCTTAATTTAATGTGTTTTTTTGAATACTCAAACTTCTTAGAGGTTTTCCAGTAATCTATAGGCAAAGAACTAGTTTCCACATCTTTTTCAAAATTTTAAGTTCAGTAGTTTCGGAGATAGGGGGGGCGGGAATGTTTAATTTTCGTCGTTTTTCTTAAATTACTTCAAATTTGTTTATGCAAAAATTATAAAAAATATATATCTGAGATGCTGACAACAACTTCTTTCATTTGATATGTCCCACGACACAGTTTACGAATTTTGTTTTTAAATTTTCTGATTTACCCTCTGAAAGTGGCCCTTCTGTTTAAAATTTATTATTTTACTTGACGTGTTCATCTTTGGGTCACCAATTTACATATATTCATCAAATTTCAACTCAATCGGTCGAGTAGTTTCGGAGCAAATTGGCTGTGACAGACGGACAGACAGACAGACAGACAGACAGACAGACAGACAGACAGACAGACAGACGCACGAGTGATACTATAAGGGTTCCTTTTTTCCTTTTAAGGTACGGAACCCTAAAAACCAACAAACAGACAAAACTATAAGGCTTCCATTTTTTTGCAATATCACTACGGTACTTCAAAAATGGTAAAGCCAAAAAAGTACCAAAAAGATCAAATTAAAAATATATAAATTGAAAAGCTCCATTACAGGGTCGTTTAGACCCTCGCAATTTTCTATATTAACCCTTCACAATAAATACGTCGGGTGCGCTTATTTAAAAGAGCTCAGGTGGGGTTTTAAGCGACCGGAGAGTTATTGTGCATTTTAGTGTTAAATAATGAACTACGAAATGTATTTTTGGTCTAAAGGGCCGTTTGAGACGTTTTTGGGTTAACGTCTTTTTGTGTCAATCGATACGTAACTTCACGCCTGTAATCCCCGAAGGGGTAGGCAGAGGTAAATGCATGCATTCAATCATACATGAAAACACCCACGACTCGCCGGTTACGTTTTGGCCCATGTAACAGGTGGCGAACCTGTTGCCATCTCCGGGCACATTACCAAACTCCGGGGTACTGGGAAACTTCCAGAAAATGGAAAAATCCCAATAGAAGCAGAGATAAGGGATTTTGAACCGTTATCTCTGATAGTCCCCGACCCGGGAATCGAACCCAGGACCTCCAGCGTAATAGTAGTGGCCTGCTACCACTACGCTACTGAGGAGTCAATCGATAAATCTATAAATATTCGCATGTTTGTAACAATTCTCCTCCAAAAGGGCTTGATCGATTGTGATAAAATTTTGTGTGTATTTTCTAGGTATCTAGTAGTCTAGGTCGACCTTCACTCTTCTGTTTACCGAATTAAATATCGTTTTTATAAAATTTCATACATTAACAAACACGTAACGTAACTTCACGCCTGTTCATCACCGAAGGGGTAGGCAGAGGTAAGTGCATGCATTCAAGGATACATGCAAACACCCACGAATCGCCGGTTCCATTTCTAGCCCATGTAACAGGTGGCGAGCCTGTTGCCATCTCCGGGCACATTATCAAACTCCTAGGTACCTACTGGAAAACTTCCAGAAAATTTAGA
Organism: Macrosoma leucophasiata; assembly: GCA_036365455.1. Lineage (NCBI taxonomy): Eukaryota > Metazoa > Arthropoda > Insecta > Lepidoptera > Hedylidae > Macrosoma > Macrosoma leucophasiata. The sequence continues at coordinate 9,152,214 of JAWQUS010000015.1, forward strand.
AATCCCAATAGAACAACAAATACGTCTTGCTTGTTTATCTAGATTCGTATCCCCCACTGATATATACGTATCTTTACTTTTTATTTTAATAATATAAGGCTGGAGAGTTTGTTAGTTTGTTTGTCTGAACGCGCTTATCTCAGGAACTACTGGACCGTTTTTTTTTAGTGCAAGATAGTCCATTTATTGAGTAAGGCTATAAGGCATTTTTTTTTTTATGTTATGGAAGTGGCAAACAAGCATGCAGTTCACATTGATGTTAAGTGATGACTGCAGCCTATAGACACCCACACAAAGACCAAGGTCAAAATGCAGATGCGTTGCCACTCCTGAGGCCTAAGGTGTTATGCCACTGTGCCGGAAATTACAGGGCCATACATTACCACCTGACCGGAACACGATAGTGCTGAACACTACCATTTAGCGGCAAGTATATTAGGTAATGCGGTGGTGCCTACGCCCACGAGCGCCATCACTGGAGCTCTACCACCAGTAAAAATCACGATCATTACATCACGATACTATCTGTCTCCACGATAAGTCCTGGAGACAGGTAGTCTATAAAAAAATCAACATCTGAAGGTGTGTTTTCGGAGCTGATAGTATCTATGAAACAGATGTATTTAGTTTTATCTTAGTGATATTCCTGACTATATATACATATTTTTTAGCTTGTAAATTGACATGTATATAAATAATATAATAATGGCAATCCGTTATACGTCCCACTGCTGGGCACGAGTCTCTCCCCTCTTTGGGGCAGGCCTGAAGCTTACTCCACCACGCTGCTCCAATGCGGATTGGTGGAGATACGAGTTAGTGGCCAACCCGCTGTCGGATGTTTTTAAACCGACAAGGTTTAACGACTGCTGTCTATCGATAGCAACCGGAACCGACGGCTTAACGTGCCATCCGAAGCACGGAAATGCGCATTTTGATTTGCAACTAGCGCAGCGGGGTTTTGGCGGGAACCTTGAAGGAGGCGTATGGTGCTCTTATTTTATTTCATTTTCTTAATGTATTTTTAAGTTATATTGAATAAAGTTTGGTGGCGTTTTGTTTGATATAGGTTTATTACAGTGCCCGTGTATAGTGAAATAGAATAACAGTGCGAAAACACGACCTTTCAGGTTGCCTCCAAAACTTCATTGTAAATGTTCTGGTAAAGTAGCCATCGCTTTACTAGAATAACTTGACTGTAACTCACTTGACTGACATATTATACTTGATAACTTATATACTTGATACTTACTCAATATACTTGATATTATACTTACTTTGACGCTGCTTAAAAATATACGAAATATCGTTTTACTTGACACTGGCAATATGCATAATAACGATGCCATAATAATAATAAATAAAAAAAACTAGCGCAGCAGCCACCCATCTCACACCCGACCGCGCCCGTAATCCTTAACCGAGTAGATCGCTTACGATCTACACCAGCCGCGGGGTCATGCGCGCTTCTGAAATGTATATCAATTGATTCACTTTAATTTATTTTGTTTGTTTTCGACGTGTCAAAAGAGGTGAATGTCACCCTAAATGAATAAATGAATTTCTGATTCTAATTCTGAGATATCGCAGGGTGGTAAATAGTAAAATTGGGTGAGAATAGTTAAATTGTAGCTTGCTACGAATTGTAGTGTGTAGCTGTAGAAGTTTGCTACGTCGTTTGTCATTTTTTTTTGTTTTTATGGCATCGCTATTACGCATATTGCCAGTGTCAAGTAAAACGATATTTCGTATTTATTTAAGCAGCGTAAAAGTGTAACTCACTTGACCGACATACTATACTTGATAACCTATGTACCCAACACCTACATATTATACTTGATGACTATATTAAACTAGTCATCAAGTACAATATGTCAGTCAAGTGAGTTACACTCAAGTTATTCGAGTAAAGCGATGGCTACTTTACCAAAACATTTACAATGAAGTTTTGGAGGCAACCTGAAAGGTCGTGTTTTCGCACTGTTATTCTATTTCACTATACACGGGCACTGTAATAAACTTATATCAAACAAAATACCACCAACTTTATTCAATATAACTTAAAAATACACCAAGAAAATGAAATAAAATAAGAGCACCATACGCCTCTTTCAAGGTTCCCGCCAAAACTCCGCACACTCTTTTAAGGTAACGTACATTCGTAATGGTCCGAGAGCTAGTGAACCCTTCGAGTATCGGAACGCCTGTAAGGCTAGAAATTTTTGTAGGGATGAGTTATAATATGCTAAGTACGATAACCATCACCTGGCAAGGATCAGCCCTGCACGTCATCGCAATAATTGTGGTCGCAAAATTATGGCTGCGAGATTTAAAATATGGAAAAAACTTTTCTCATCAGAAATCCAGACGACTGGTTGATCCTTGCCAGGCGATGGTTTTTGTACTTATAATAATAATAATAATGGAAACCCATTATACGTCCCACTGCTGGGCACGAGTCTCTCCCCTTTTTGGGGGGAGGCCTGGAGCTTACTCCACCACGCTGCTCCAATGCGGATTGGTGGAGGTGGGTGGGTTAGTGGCCAACCCACTGTCGGATGTTTTCAAACCATCCATAAGGCCTCCGACAAGGTTTAACGACTGCTATCCATCGATAGCAACCGGGACCGACGGCTTAACGTGCCCTCCGAAGCACGGAAACGTGGATTTAATTTGCCACTAGCGGTCACCCATCACACTACCCGACCGCGCCCGTAGTGCTTAACCGAGCAGATCGCTTACGATCTACACCAGCCGCTGGGCCATGCGCTTTTTGTACTTAGCATGGTATGATTCATCCCTACAAAACTTTTTGGCCTTATAGGGCCAACGTTACTCGAAGAGTTCAGTATAGCTCCTACTATAACGTACGTTCATCATAAAAAAGACGACGAAGGTCTCAGCGCTGGCATTGCTTCTGCATTTGAACTCTGTTTTTTTTTGTAGATGTCTTTAGGCTGCAGTCAATACTTAACGTCCATGTTTGTTTGCCACTCTTGTTATAAAAGTTTACTGGTGGTAGAGCTCCAGTGACGGAGCCGGAGACGGAACGCGGGCGTCGGCACCACCGCATTACCTAATATACTTGCCGCTAAATGGTAGTGTTCAGCACTATCGTGTTCCGATCAGGTGGTAATGTACGGCCTTGTGATTTCCGGCACAGAGGCATAACACCTTAGGCCTCGGGAGTGGTAACGCATTTTGACCTCGGTCTTTGTGTGGGTGTCTATAGGCTGCAGTCACTTAACATCAATGTGAACTGCATGCTTGTTTGCCACTTTCATTACATATTGTGTTCCAATTGCATGGTAATTAATGTACTCGTATGATATGATTTTTTATTGAGTCAACATTTTTATGCATTGTATAAAATTTAATAAAAATTAGCCTACTCCTATACTTTTTGATTTTAAACTATTAACTCAATCCCAAATGGTATATTTACTCTTTCGTTTGTGCGTAAATAGGGATGCAAAGTTTTTCTTTCGTGTATTCACAATCATTTCCAATATTAATGCTGGTGAATGACAAAGAATGACTCTTTTTCTCTTCTTTTTACTCTTTGTTATCAGTTTGTAAACGGGAAATGAGACATTCTACTGATATACTTTATATATTAGTTTATTATATTTAGTTTTATCTTAGTGATATTCTTGACTATACATATATTTTTTATCTTGTTTGACATGTATATCAATTGTTATTCACTTTAATTTATTTTGTTTGTTTTTGACGTGTCATGAGGTGCCTGTCACCCTAAATGAATAAATGAGTTTCTGATTCTGATTCTAATGAATTGAATCAACTTAACTGATTTTCTAACCAGAAATTTTATTTCGCAGAATCAGAATCAAAATCAAAAATGTATTAATTTATTCAAGGGTGACAAGTGACAAGCATCTCTTCGTCTCATCATTTCTGCCATCTGCATCATGCCATAATCGCCACGCTTGGCATGCGGATTGGCGATCGCAGTGGCAGTAGTTTTATTGCAAGACGCTGCTGCCCATCTTGCGTTATTGCACTTACTTCCGCCCGATTGGAATGGTTTAACCGCCTTTGTTTGGTTGATTGAGTGAAGATTTTTTGGAACGATGTTCCTTATCGCGCGGTACTCTGGCTAAGGGGGCTAGGCGAGCGTCACGAAACATCCTCACGACACTTTTGCTGTAGTGCGTGGCGCTCGGAGAGGGGCAGGTCGATAGGATTCGACTTATTCGTTCTCTCTCTCTCACTCTCGACAGTGACATGCCAAGCGACGCGCGTGCCTGTTGTGTATGCGTATATTGTTTTATCGTGTATGTGTGTGTGTAGTTTTAGTTAGTTTAAATATTTTTTAAATACAACAATGTATTGTGAATGTTATTCATTAGATGTTGAAGGGGAACTTCGTTCCAATCGGGTGTCCCACATGTGACACCTAAGACAGTTTTTTTCCATTTTTCCACAAGAAGATAATTCTTCCGCTAGTGGGAAATGGGGTCGCCACGTCCCGACGCCGATGACAATGAATGCAAATTAAACGTCTAAAACATACAAAATAATACAAGCGGATAACAACAAGTATGTCAATGTAAAATCAACAATGTATATCAACATGGAAATTTGTAGAGTAAAAAGAATATAATCAAGAACATCACTAAAATAAAACCAAATACTTATGTAGGTATATATCAGTAGAATATCTCATTTTCCCTTTTACAAACTGATAACAAAGAGACCTATAGAGAAAAGAAAAAGAGACATTCTTTGCCAGATTTAGCAACATTGCTTCAAGGCCACCGAGTCGATGAAATTCAATTCAATACATTCTTTGTTTTTATTTTTAAAGAAAAAATGGAAAGAAAAATATGACTTCAGGCGAGACTCGAACTCGCGACCTTCTGGGAATCTAGTCCAGCCGCTCTTCCAATTGATTAATGCGAAATAATATAAAAACAATTATTAAGGGTAAAAGCGACTCCTTTACGATATTCAAAAAACTGAAAAGTCTATTATATCGGTTGCCTAACTAGCATAGTTGGTAATAGATGGCGCTGCTGCTACCATAAAGCTTCAGTTGCTCAATTGGAAGAGCGGCTGGACTAGATTCCCAGTAGGTCGCGAGTTCGAGTCTCGCCTGAAGTCATACTTTTCTTAACATTTTTTCTTTAAAAATAAAAATATATTTCACAAGCATGTGTTAATGCGAAATAATATAAAAACAAATATTCTTTGTTTATAAATAATATTATTATAATTGTTTCAGAGTGTTCCTGATGATCCTGACTCCAAGTTATCAGATCTATCGAACATGCTGGAGATGGAGAAAAGTAATGAATTCCAGACCAGCGATCGATTACGTGGTTAGTAACACCACAGTTACTGATGGTAAAGTTTCAGTGCAGGATCTCGAGGGCGTAGGCACCACCGCATTACCTAATATACTTGCCGCTAAATGGTAGTGTTCAGAACTATCGTGTTCCGGTCCGGTGGTAATGTACGGCCCTGTAATTTCCGGCACAGAGTCATAACACCTAATGCCTCAGGAGTGGCAGTGCATCTGCATTTTGACCTCTAGTCATTGTGTGGGTGTCTATAGGGTGGGTGTCATCACTTTACGTCAATGTGAACTGCATGCTTGTTTGCCACTTTCATTACATAAAAAAAAAAAATATGTGACAACATAGGTCTCAGGGGTGGCAACGCATCGGCATTTTGACTTTGTGTGGATGTCAATAGGCTGCAGTCATCACTTAAAATCAATGTGAACTGCATGCTTGTTTACCACTGTCGTTACATAAAAAAGGCTTATATTTACCACAAGTGGTAGATAGACATATTAACTGCCTCAGTAGTATAGTAGAAGGCAACTACTATTACGCTGGGGTTCAAAATTTTGACTTGTAATAATTTAGAAATGTATATTTTACAGATTTCTTCAAAAAACTCATACAAACAGACGCTCAAATCAAGAAACTTAAACAAAACACTGACAATAACAATAATTTTATTGCAAGAGACGGAATTAATTATTATAGTGATCGATACAAAAGGTCGCTTAACCTCATTCATCCAAAACAAAATATATTCAATCGTAAATTCAACAGAAAAACTATATCAACAAACGCCAATAAAATAACAACTGAATCAACAACAAGAAATAAAACGAAAGAAAGAAATAAAAGATTCAATACCGATCAGCCAGGATTTGTGATAGAAAGAAAAGAGTTTATTATTCAGTATGAACCTAATGAGAGAAGGCGACAGAATAACCAATGTTTTACATCGAAAGACCCAAAATCCCATGAAAAGATGCTCAAACATCCTTTCTACAAACACAGTCAAAGACTAGATGAATTACTAGAACACATTTTAGATAAAAATCTGGACGTATCTAATACGTTTGATACAAATGTTGCAAGAAATAAAGAAAAAGAATGCAAACATAATACATTTGAAATAATTAATACTAAAACGTATACTTTAGATAGTGGTATAAATGAAGATGCTGCAACGACGAATAATTTAAAAATCACAAGTGATTCCAGTAGTATAGATGAACAGTATCATCAAACTGTAGCTCCAATTACACCAGGCTTTGACATCGCAAAAACCGCGTCTACTTTAATGTGAGTTTTTTAAACTAATTAAACTGGTTTTATTTTTATTTCCGACACAGGCATAACACCTTAGGTCTCAGGAGTGGTAACGCATCTGCATTTTGGCCTTGGTCTTTGTGTGGGTGTCTAAAGGCTGCAGTCATCACTTAACATCAATGTGAGCTGCATGCTTGTTTGCCACTACCAATACATAAAAAAATATATCTACATTTTGACCTCTAGTTTTTGTGTAGATGTCGATAGGCTGCAGTCATCACTTAACAACCATATGAACTGCATTTTTAAATAAAAAAAAATCTTTCTTAAATTCCAAGCGGTAATATACATTTTATTTATCAAGGTAATTTAATCATTATTGATGATGACTTTATAAATCAATCCTTTACAAATACCCAGTTACTTTGATTCTTTTTCAGGCATCCGCAAGAAAAAGATAAAATGCATATAGATTCTTTAGAAGGAAAGATACCTTTACGCAAGTTGTTGCAGGTGGATGAAGAAGACGATATAGCTTATGATGATACTAAAGAAGTTTTGGCTGATGATGTTCAAACACATGATGAGGATGATAAACAAGGAGATAGGGAGAAGCGAAATGATGTGTGTTTTGTGATTCAGTTTTCATTTAGTCTGACAAGAGAACAAATACCGCTTTGTGGAGTTAATACACTCTTGAATAACAGACACTATGTCATTCAATATAGATTCCAATTTAAAGATTTCATGTTCGTAGTTAGAAGCTCATACATTCCCAATTGTATTTTCTTATTTATCTGACTTGTTGTTTACGTTAAAAGACTGAATATACCCTTCAAAATAAGACAAACCTCAAAGACCTCACTTATTCACAACACAGTGACGACAATGCTGAAAACCATGAAAAATATTTAATTGAGTTAACCATAGGACCTTTTTACTAATGGTCCAAAAGCTAGTGAAAGCCTTCTAGTATCGGAACGCCTGTAAGCCTAGAAATTTTTGTAGGAATGAGTCATAATATGCTAAGTACGAAAACCATCGCCTGGCAAGGATCGGCCCTTCACGTCATCTGGATTTCTGATGAGAAAAGTAACTTCTATATTTTAAATCTGGCAGCCATAGTTTTGCGACCATAATTGTTGCGTCTTATTTATATTTTAGTGGTGTTTCCATGACAACGAAAGTGTGTTTCCATGACGATTAAATTGTGAGGACGAATTCGATAAGGTATCGAGCGTATCATGTTATGTAAATTGTACATCAATTAGCCTTCTATTGATATACGACTGAGTCGCTCATTTGCAGTATCCAAATCGTGATTTTCTTTAATTATCCGAACACACAATAATTAAACTTTAAGACGCAACATGAATGGTCGCAATCGAGCCAGATCTAAAATATGGAAGCAATTTTTCTCATCAGAAATCCATATGACGTAATGGGTTGATTCTTGCCAGGCGATGGTTTTTGTACTTAGCATGTTATGATTCATCCCTACTAAAATTTTTAGCCTTACAGGGTCAACGGTACTTGGAGGGTTCAGTTTCTCTCCTACTATAATCTTATTGAAGACGAAAGTCTTTAACCAGTGCGTTTTACCGGTGATGACCTACGGTGCCGAGACGTGGTCTCTCACTATGGGTCTCGTACGAAAGCTCCAAGTCATTCAGCGGTCAATGGAAAGGGCTATGCTCGGCGTTTCCCTACTGGATCGAATCAGAAATGAGGAGATCCGTAGGCGAACGAAAGTCGCTGACATAGCCAAGCAGATTTCCAAGCTGAAGTGGCAATGGGCAGGGCACATAACTCGGAGAATCGATAGCCGCTGGGGCAGAAAGGTTCTCGAGTGGAGACTACGTATCGGCAAACGCAGCGTAGGACGTCCACCTGCAAGATGGACCGACGACCTGATCAAGGCTGCAGGTACCCGCTGGATGCACGTCGCTTCCGATCGGTCGGCATGGAGGTCCTTGGGGGAGGCCTATGTTCAGCAGTGGACGTCATATGGCTGATATGATGATGATGATAATCTTATTTATGTCTTAAGACAACTAATACTAACTTTTGCTACAGAATGATCAATTTGAGCCAAAAATTTACAACTTACCAAATCTTTACAATCCAAATTGGAAAGGGCCGATGCCTTTGTATCCCGACGAATTAAATGCCATAATAAAACAAGCAGCTATCCAGGTATGTAAGATGTGGAATAGTTTAATCTACTACGTTGAAGTCTTGCGTCGCACGTTCAGATGGTGGGACGTGATGATCCCACCGCCTGTGACTTGACTTAATCCCCTTAATCCTATGTCCCCTAGCTGGGGCAGAGGGCGTCCACAGTGCGTCACCATCCCAGTCGATCTTGAGCTTCGCGCTTCATTTCACTCCAGGTCCTGCCTATACTCCCCGCCTCTGCGATGATAGACCTCCGCCAGGTCTGTTTGGGACGGCCACGCTTGCGCTTTCCTTGGGGATTTCAGTCTAGGGCTTGCCTCGGTATGTGGTTAGGGTCCCTTCCGAGCATGTGGCCAATGCAGTTCTATTTTCGGCGATTTATCTGCGCTCCCACAAGTTTTCTTAAGAGATTTTCTCGGGCGAGTAAACACCGAGAATACGTCAAAAGCAAAGGTTAGCAAAGACCTTAAGTCGGTGCGAGATGTCCTTTGTGACCTTCCACGTCTCGCATCCTTACAGCAACACAGTTTTTACGTTGGACCGAAATATGTTGAGCTTAACTCTTCGAGTCAATTTACGCGATTGCCATACAGGACGCAGCCGTGAAACGATGTCCTCTTCAGTCTCGCCATTCCTGTGAGTGGAGGAGAAATCTTACGCTAGTTTAATCAGCCAACTGAACGATTGCGTCAAACCGGCAATTGCAATAGAGCGATAGTAATTTCAATGACTTGGGGTAGGCAGCAGCACAGCGTGATAAAACTACCGTTACTGTAATCGCCAACCCGCATAATACCCCCTACTGCATAATGCAACCTGTTGCATAATACCTCCCCTCCCAGGAGGGGCCTGTTGGGAGGCTTTTGTCCAGCAGTAAGCGTTTTTGGCTGAAAAAATATGAAAGTCTTCCAATACTGACTGACTGACTTACAACGCACATTCCGCAGTGCGGAATGTGCGTTTACCATTAGTGCGGAATAGTGCGGATTCCGCACTAATGGTAACTTCCGCACTAAATGGTCGTAGAAAGCTGAACTTTGGCATGTTCGTGTCAGAATCCTTGAGAAGTGTATGAGAGTGTGCGAAGTGACGAAAAAGAACTACTGATAGGTAATATAAATATATTTTTAATCAGTGAAGTTATGCTGTCACATGTTTGAAACTCATGAATTACTTTTGTTGATGTGGGAATGTGAAAACATTGATGTTTTTGGATAAAATAATAACTTTTTGTATTGATATTAAATGTACTTAACTATTTATTATATTTTACTACTATAGTACGAACGATTTAGATTTGTAAACACAAAGTCCAGTTATTTAAAATAACGTACCTACTTATATGTGTTTTTTTTAATCAAACCAGAATATAAAAATAGATGCACCGTTCAAAAAAGAGAGTATCTCTGAAATTGTGGAGAACACCAACGATTTACAATACATTGAAGATTATTTTGACAATAAATACAACAATCTAGTCAACATGGCACAAGCTTACAGCGATTACGGTGTACTCAACACTGAAAGGGGTACTAAAACTATAGTTACAGAAAAATCTGACAAGAAATCGGATGGAGGATTTATGCACGAATTACTTGGACGAGCTAAGAAAGGTATGTAATTAATTGTTAAAAGGAAAAATAAATATCAAATAATAAATCGTAAATAAATAAGACTTTAAAAATTTCGGAAGTATTTAAATTTATATTTATTTGGTCTGTGAAAAAGTCTTTAGTGTTATTATAATGATAATGAATAAAGTGGTAGCGAAAAAAACTTTCCAGTGCCCTACCGAACTACATAAAAATTTAAGTGTTCATTTAATATTTCGTAAAATGTGCCGCGAAGTGTGAAAAATTTAATATCAATACATGAACTAAAACTGATGAGTTTCTATTTTTGTTAATTGCTTCTAAATTTTCATTTAAAATAATGAATTATTGTTGTTTTATTAGGTTCAGAAGGCCTAAGATTGGAATTCAAACATGATGGAAAAGTTAACAAAAATGCAAATGAATTCATAAAATCTATACGAAATCATGTAAAGATATGCAAAGAGACAACCCCAGCGTTTGTCCATCCTCCTACTCCCACTGCACATATATATCCTGATTTAGAAGTCATGTACACTACCTTTACTTATCCTGAAATAGAGACAACAGAATATAAAACTGATCTAAATATAAATAAGGGGCGATCTTTGAAATCTGTTGATGAATTAAAATATGAAAACGTAGAAATTGAAAATCATGATAATTTGAATAAAACAAATAATTTACTACCTAGTGCAATTAAAGAGAATATTAATGTAGAGAAATTTATCAACTCTAATGAAACAGCACTATTGAGATATAATAACAGTAACCATGTTGTTAAAATTGATATACAAGATAAAAATGCTGATGTAATCGATCTGAAATATAACTTGACACATAATAAGAAAATGATGCAAAATTATAATGAAGGACATTCTAAAAATGTCACCGATAATAATACAAATTTTGGTGATGTTTTACAAGTTTTCTCTGATTGGTTTAAGAATTTAGCTGAATTATCAGGTGATATTGGAGCGAATGAACCTAAAAAATTAAGGTATTCACTCGTTTAATTTGTTTTTGTTGTAGAATCTGTAGTATAAAACGATCTAGATAAAATCACCTTCTCTACCAACCTGTTTTTACTAAGCATTTCATTTATATTTTATAAAGTAAGACTCCGTCATGGAAAAAGTTCCTACTCGTTGGTCCCATTGTTGGTAGTTGGTAGAGTGTTTTTATATAACAAGATTGATCTAAAAGCAGAAAATGTCACCTAATGCAACGTGGTTATGAATATTTGCAACTGCAACTTCAGAGGAGTTACCAACCCACTGGCAGCCCTAACATCTAAGTCATTAACATTAACAACACAAACTCTACTGAGTCCCTAAGAATTTACCTACAACTCAATTGCTACTTTCCATCCCGAAGATTACATTTTGGTTCTTAAACTTAGCAGATATAAATCTAATAAATGTTGATCTTCTGTAGGTGCTGAGAATTCAAATAAGACTTAATATTAACGACATTTTGAAGAATAGCGTACATATTTTAAGTGTATAATTTTTATTTACGCAAGTTTTCCAAATTAATTTTACAGGACCGCACTAAAATCAACAACCAATGAATCAAAGGACATAATATACCCAATGTATGATTTAGATATGGTAGATAAAATTGCACATAGATCAAGAGTGTTACTGTCCCTTTCTGATATAAATACAACCGAGTCAAGAGTGAAAGAGGCAGATGAAGTACCAAGTGGAATGTCAAGTACAGTACAGTGCTCAACAATAAATATTGCACATCAAGCCTAGAAAGGAGACTTCGGCTTATTTCGGATCTGTAGAGCGTTATCTCTTTCGCACTGTACCTATTTGACGTTTGTCGACCATTTCTATCGAGTTTTGACCAATACCGGACTGTCAGTTCTTACGTAGGCAGTGTGCAGCAGAGATGACGCTCTACCAAGTTGAAACGAGCCGATCTTCTCTTTCGCAAGCTCGATGTGCAATATTAATTGTTGAGTACTGTAGGTACATATACGTCAATGTGATAATCAAGGTTCGACATGTTCATTCATATTTTAATTCAGCAGCAACTAAACCAGTCACCAATGTTCCTCACCGAGACACAGAAAAAGATAAAACAACAAGCACCCTAAAGAATGAAAGAGAAAACAAGACAATAGTAAAGCGAAGTGTAAAAGACAATAAGATATTCTGGAATGATCTTTATGATGACGAATATGGGGTGAACGTAGATTATTTTGAAAATCCGAAGAGAAGCAAACACGGTATACGAGATAATGATGGTATTGTGAAAAGATCAAGAGATTGGTTTCATAGCAGAGTAAGAAACTTAGCAGATAGATTAAGCAGAACTAGATCGCCACTTGGAAAATTGACTAACACTAAAAGGTTAGTTTTTTTTTTTATAATGGAATTGGCAAACAAGCTTGCACTTGATTTTTGAAGACATTGTTACAGACAAAATTATTTCGGTCTCACGGGTGGTAAGTGTGTTGACGCATCTTCATATTTACCTCTGGTTTTTGTGTAGAAGTTTATAAGCTGCAGTTAGTACATATAATTCTATATCTATATATATCTATCTATATATATAAAAATCAATTGCCGTTCGTTAGTCTCGCTTAAACTCGAGAACGGCTAAACCGATTTCACTAATTTTGGTTTTGAGTGATTTTTGGATGTCCAGGGAAGGTTTCAAAAGTAAGAAAATATGAAATTAAAGGGAAATAGTAAAAACCAAAATTTTATTTTCCCATACAAATAGGCCGTATTTAACAATCCTTTGACACATTATTTCATGGTGAGGCAATACGAGTTTGCCAGAACAGCTAGTTATATTATTAATTATATCTATTATTATATACCTATTATTAATAGTTTCTTTTATTTTGTTCAGCTATGTTAAATTGAGTACAAAGTCACCGAAGCAGCGGATTGTCAGAAATATTCCAAATGTAGGTTTGAATTGATTTTCTTTTTTTATGTAATGAAGGTGGGAAACAAGCATGCAGTTCACATTGATTTTAAGTGACGACTGCAGCCTATAGACACGCAACAAAGACCAAGGTCAAAATGTAGGTGCGTTACCACTCCTGAGGCCTAAGGTGTTATGCCTCTGTGCCGGAAATTACAGGGCCGTACATTACCACCTGATCGTAACACGATAGCGCTGAACACTAGCATTTAGCGGCAAGTACATTAGGTAATGCGGTGGTGCCTTCGCCCGCGAGCTCCATCACTGGAGTTCTACCACCAGTCAAATATGTGGCACTTATATGTATTAATATGTTAGCGACATGGTATTCATCACTTGGACAAAAGTCTCCCCTAAAGATTGCCATAACGAACGGTCCTGGGCCACCCTCATCCAGCGATTGCCCGCGACTCATTCACCAGGTCATCGGTCCATCTTGTGGAGGACCTGCCTTGGTGCGGCCAGGTGCGCGTGTAAATACACGTCACTGATTGATGTCTGTGTAATAGAGACCAAATTAAGCGTTTGTATGGAATTTTGGTAAAGTGTCCGCGGTGTGACTTGAGTTTCGCTATTCGGTGCGCTATGTCAGTAACTTGGGTTCTCATACGGATCTCCTCATTTCTGATTCGAGCTCGCAGGGAAACTCCGAGCATAGCTCTCTCCATAGCTCTCTGCGTGACCTTGAGCCTTCCAAGGTAAGGTAAGGTTTTATAAGTCACTTTGTTTTTAAAAGTGACTACAATATGGGGTTCTTCAAAAATGGAGTCCAAAGGGACTTTCAGGGCTGGCAACTCCCCTGGTGTTGCAAATGTTAATAGGCGACGGTGACCACTTTCCATCAGGTGGCCTGTCTGCTTGTGTGTCAACTTAATGACATAAGAAAAAGGAATGATAAATAATTCCTCGAAATCGCAGGATGAAGAAAATGGAACTGATTTTGAAGCTCTAACGTCGAAAATGAAGAAAGTCTGCAAGGAAGCGGCACAGGCTGTGGCGGGAACTAGACATTTGAAAGGTTTGAATAAAATTACAGTGCTCAACAATAAATATTGCACATCGAGCCTAGGAAGGAGACTTCGGCTTATTTCGGGTCTGTAGAGCGTTATGTCTTTCTCACCGTACCTATATGACGTTTGTCGACCATTTTGATCAAGTTTTGACCAATACCGGACTGTCAGTGCTTAGGCAGTGTGCAACAGAGATAACGCTCTACGAAGTCGAAACGAACCGATCGTCTCTTTCGCAGGCTCGATGTGCCAAATTAATTGTGGAGTACTATAATTACCTCACAAGTCATGTATTAGTATTTATTTATCGCACATGGAGTGTTTGACCACCCCGTAGGGTCGTCACGACCCTACACCGGATGGTAGTGTATGGTTCCGTATTTTTTTTGTCACAAAGGCAAATCATCTATTACAACACTGCATTATGAACTTTGGATATATGTCTATAATCTCCCAATTTTTACCATTTTTTTTTCTGGTGGCTAGACCTCCAGTGACGGAGCTCGCGTACGTAGGCACCACCGCATTACCTACTTGCCGCTAAATAGTAGTGTTCAGCACTATCGTATTCCAGTCAGGTGGTAATGTACGGCCTTGTAATTTCCGGCACAGAAGCACACCTTAGGCCTCAGAAGTGGTAACTCATCTGCATTTTGACCTTGGTCTTTACGTGGGTGTCTTTAGGCTGCAGTCATCACTTAGCATCAATGTGAACTGCATGCTTGTTTGCCACTTCCATAACATTAAATAAAAAGTTTGTTCGCAACTTTGGTATTAAAAAGAATATTTTTCTCATCCAGTTCGCGAAGACAACGACAGTGAAGCTTCAAGCAGCCTGATGCAGCAATTGGTGCGGCTCATGTCTGATCTGGTGGACATCCAAGTGCAACAGAAGACCTGTGCCAGTTGGAATTTGTTTATAATATGATCATGAAAGAAATCATCTTGCAGAATTATTCATCATCATTATCATTATAGTCAAGTTTTTACTGGTGGTAGAGCTCTAGTAATGGAGTTCGCGGGCGTAAGCACCACCGCACTACCTAATATAATAATGAGTAATAATGGCAACCCATTATACGTCCCACTGCTGGGCACGAGTCTCTCCCTTTTTTTTATTTGGGGGGGAGGCCTGGAGCTTACTCCACCACGCTGCTCCAATGCGGACTGGTGGAGGTGGGTGGGTTAGTGGCCAACCCGCTATCGGATGTTTCAAACCGCCCATAAGGCCTCCGACAAGGTTTAAAGGCTGCCATCTATCGAAAGCAACCGGGATCGACCTCTTAACGTGCCCTCCGAAGCACGGAAACGCGCATTTAATTTGCCACTAGCGGTCACCCATCACACTACCCGACCGCGCCCGTAATGCTTAACCGTGTAGATCGCTTACGATGTACACCAGCCGCCGGGCTATGCGCGCTTCCTTACCTAATATACTTGCCGCTAAATGGTAGTGTTCAGCACTATCGTGTTCCGGTCAGGTGGTAATGTACGGCCCTGTAATTCCCGGCACAGAGGCATAACACCTTAGCCCTCAAAAGTGGTAACGCATCTGCATTTTGACCTCTGGTCTTTGTGTTAGTGTCTTTTGTCTGCAGTTATCACTTAACATCAACCCGGCCGACGACCCGGTTAGTCCAGCGGTGTGAGATGACCGTTTAATTCGAAGGGTTGCGGGTTCGATCCCCGGACCGGAACAAGTATTTGTAAGGCCTACAGATATTTGTTTCGGGTCTGAGTGTTTGTGTTGTATGTGTTCAACGGCACCTACGACATAGGTTTAAACCTACTGTGGGGCTGTGAGTGTAAGTTTATTTTATATATAAAAAAAAAATCAATGTGAACTGCATGCGTGTTTGCCACATTCATTACATAAAAAAAGTCAAAAGACGTCCACTGCTGAACAAAGGCTTCCCCCAATGATTGTCACAACGAATGATCCTGAATGATCCTGGGCCGTCCTCATCCAGCAATTGCCCGCGACCTTCACCTGGTCGTCGGTCCAACTTGTGGAGCCTGTTTACGCTTCATGTTACGCGATTGCCACTCAAGAACTGTTCTGAAGAATTATTGGTGACATGAAACTGTTGGATGCTGGTGGTAGAGGTCCAGTGCAGGACCTCGAGGGCGTAGGCCCCACCGCATTACCTAATCTCCCAATCCTATCCTAAATAATCCGTAATAACCATAACAGAGACAAAAACTTGGGGTTCAGGGGTAGCAACACATTTGTATGTGGACCTATGATTTTTGTGTAAATCTCTTTATTTGATACAGAAACTCTTTATTTTGATACACATACATTTGTGCAACGAAACCAGCGCGGATTGTGTGAGAACTGCATTTTTTAGGTTACACAGTTACATAAAATTACAGTAGGTACAGGGGTACAAAGCTAGAAAATAGATCTATCGATTATTTTACCACTTCTTAAGTTGGTTGGCTGGCTGAGTGCTACAAAATTAACTACGGGGCAGTACATTACCATTTACCATCTAGCCAGAATAGAGCTTATGGCCTTATTACAAATCTGTTAATGATGACTGAAGGCTGTAGACATCTATACAAACCAGAGGTCAAAATGTAGATGCGTTGCCACCCAGGACCTCAGATGTTATGTCTCTGTGACAGTTATTTTTTTTATGTCATTTAGTTGACAGACAAGCAGACGGTCCACCTGATGGTAAGTGGTCACCGTCGCCTATGAACATTTGCAACACCAGGGGAGTTGCCAACGCGCTGCCAGCCCTGAAGGACTCTTTTATCGCCATTTTTGAAGAACCCCATATTGTAGCACGGAGGGAACACCTCAGAGGGAAGTTTGTTCCACAATTTACACGTTCTGGGCAGAAACGAACGAGAAAACCGCACCGTTGAGCACTGCCAGGTGTCCAGTCGGTGAGGGTGAAACTTCTCTCTTTGGAGGGTAGTACGGTGTAGGAAAAAAGACGGTGGCACCATGTCGAACAGTTCGACAGAGAACTCACCATTGTAGAGACGGTATAACAGTTATTACAGGGTTACAGGGACATAATTAAACAAATTATGTTATTTTACTCAGAATTACCACCGGATCTGCGTGAGTTTCTCGAATGGCTCACAGTTCCTGATAAAGAATTCGACAAGACAAATACACAAGAATATTGGGGTATCGGAGAGGATAAGAGTTATGGTAAGGCTCGTGATTACTCTGGCTGACATTACTGGTTGTATGTTTGTATCTTCACGCCAAATCCCTTACGGGGTAGGCAGAGTGTGTAGAGTCTGTAAAGCGCCAGATATACGGCTCCTAACACACCTCGCGTGCTTCTTTTACATTCATCGTGCTCTTCATATATGCACGCCGATTTCTAAGACTTTTGATACCACCTTTTTTTTAAGACAGACAAGCAAACGGGCCACCTGATGGAAAGTGGTCACCGTCGCCTATGAACATTTGCAACACTAGGGGAGTTGCCAACACGCTGCCAGCCCTGAAGGACTCTTTTGACGCCATTCTTGAAGAACCCCATATTGTATATATATATATATATATAACTTCAGACAGTACTCGAACTATTTGATCCCTACTTGTCGCATAGTTCCAGTATTGGAGCTCAAAGGCACTACTACATCACTTACTCAGTCTACTACTAAATGGTAGCGATTAACTCTATTGTTTTGACAACTTTATCACTTTTATAGAGGCACAACAACTATCTCGCGTTGTAGGTATAAAGAGACTGGCACAACGTTTGTGCACGCAACTACACTCAGTAGCATTTAACATTTGCGCGTGCTGTGCCCTCGAGCTCCTTCCCTAGAGATCTACCACTAGTAAAATGTAATAATTCGTAAACCTATGGACATTTTCTTGCAGGAAAACCAGTTGATTTTGAATTGCCGACAATGACTGGAAGCCATCTTGATAAGACCGATTGTATAAACACAAGAGATTCGGTTCAAGATCTAATTCGTCAGTACGATGCAATGAATGATGAAGATAAGGTATTCCAAAATATCCAAAGTATTATGGTAAAGTTTATTTTACATTTGGTATAATAAGGACTCACTACACATAGACTTGAATATCTGAGCCTTGAAAAAGTATCGCGTAATTGACTTTGGTACGCCCCGGACACTCGGCTAAAATTCCATACAAACGCTTATTCTCACCTATTACACGGACATCAATCAGTACATGCGCACACAGAAATGTTGCATGTAGGGTTATGTCTTAAAACAATAACAAGTCGTCGCACTGACTACGTCACGAAATTAACTAAAACAGACCGCACGCTCGCTGCTCGCAAACTCACTGTTGAAGTTTTTGCAATTGCCTCTCGAGGGGGGGTGATGGGTGAGGCAGGGAAATCAGGCGAGAAGTCGAAGTGTCCATTCTATATGTATTACTTTTAGTCTGCCTTTGGTTTGTCTTGGCATTGCATACCTTTCGATTCGGCTCGGTATCGGCACGCATTGGTTCGCTTTCGCTTTTATATCTGACTAGATACTCGTACAAACGATACATAAAAAAATTGTTTAAAAGTTAAAAGTTACAGTTCTTTAGCTTATAAATCCAATATACCAGAAATAAAACAAAATGACGAAAAAAAGTTTAGCAATTAACTTCACGACTGTTGCTTTTATCTATTTACCAACTAACTTCAGACTGTTGCCTTTATATCTTTACCAACTCACTTCAGACTGTTGTTTTTATCTGTTTACCTTCTAACTTTAGACTGGTGCTTTTGTCTATTTACGAACTAACTTCAGACTGTTGCTTTTGTCTATTTACGAACTAACTTCAGACGGTTGCTTTTATCTTTTTACCAAACTAACTTCAGACTGTTGCCTTTACCTTTTTACCAACTACTAATTTCAGACTGTTGTTTGATCTATTTACCAACTAACTTCAGACTGTTGTTTTTATATATTGAACAACTAATTTCAGACCGTTGCTTTTATCTGTTCAGCATCTAACTTTAGACTGTTGCTTATTTGTGTCGATGTGCGCGCATCGCGATCGTAAAAAATCACTCTCATACTTTTAACAATCTCGCCGAAAGAAGTATTACTTCAATAAAAACGCTTCGCCACGCAATCAACTCGCTCTCTATTCGACATTGGCTTTAAGGGTAATGAAACTAAAAGTACTGTATTTTCTTTCCCAGAGTAAAATGACAGGTGTACGTGACTACCTTGAAAATCAATTGGAATACTTGTATAAACAGTTGAACCAAAACAATAATTTAAATGTAAGTGTTTTTCATAACAGTCTCAGTAGCCTAGTGGTAGCAGGCCAGTACTACGCTGGGGTCCTGTTTGCGATCTCTGGATCTGTTGGGATTTTTCCATTTTCTGGAAGTTTCCCAGTACAGAGTTTGGTAATGTGCCCGGAGATACAAACAGGTTCGACACCTATTTCAAGGACCAAAACTTTACAGTAGTCTATTTGTAACAGGCCACTTCTACTACGCTGGAGTCTTTAGTTCGATTCCCGGGTCGGAGGCTATCAAAGATAACAGTGTAAAATCCTTTATCGCAGCTTCTATTGAGATTTTTCCCTTTTCTGGAAGCTTCGCAGTACCTCGGCATTTGATTATGTTCCCGGGGATGGCAACAGGCTCGTCGCCTGTTACATGGGTCAAAACGTAACCGGCAAATCGGCAAATTGTGGGTGTTTTACATGTATGCTTTAATGCACGCATTTATCTCTGCCCACCGCTTCTGGGATTACAGGCGTGAAGTTACTTTTATTTACAACTGTATATATACCACGCGTAAAGTACAACTTTTTTCGTTCATCATCGTCGTATCAGCCATAGGACGTCCACTGCTGAACAAAGGCCTCCCCCAATTACCTCCATGCCGACCGATCGGATGCGACGTGCATCCAGCGGGTACCTGCAGCCGTCACTAGGTCGTCGGTCCATCTTGCAGGTGGACGTCCCACGCTGCGCTTGCCGATACGTGGTCTCCACTCGAGAACCTTTCTGCCCCAGCGGCTATCGGTTGTCCGAGATATGGCTTGGAGATCTGCTTCGCAATGTCAGCGACTTTCGTTCGCCTACGGATTTCTTTATTTCTCCAGTAGGGAAACGCCGAGCATAGCCCTTTCCATTGACCGCTTTTTTCAATATTTTTTAATATTTAAAACGATTTTAGATCTACAAATACAAGATACAAATACCAAGAACAAGAAGACAGACAGATGTGAAAAGAAATATAGATAAATTAAGGGATAAAAGAAGTATAAGATTCCTGCAAAATTCTAATAAGAAAAACAAAAGAAAAACAACCACTATTACACATAGCTTTCATACAACTAGTATAAAAGAAGAAAGGAGAAATGTAAGAGATGCGAATGAGATTAAAGATAATTAGAGAAGAAAATGAGTAACAATTAGTCTTAACAGAAAAAGTAGTATAGTTATGAGATTAATGCCGAATATTGAAACATAACTCTTCTTAGCCTGGGTTGCATATTTGTTAAAGTAATTGTAACGTCTCACATCCTTCTCTAACTCAAAGAAATCTGTTAAAGTTAGAGAAGGATGTGAAATGTTACAACAACTTTAACTTTAATAAATGTCTTTGTGCAACACGGGCTTCGTGTATCCAATCAAAAATATTGCACATTAAAAAAGATTATTACACGACACGGTATTCAGGGTCCGAGAGCAAGGGTCAGGGTAGTGAAATAACATTTAGGGAGTTAGGGCACTAATTAAGGCGACCTGAGCGGCCCGGTCAGCCTAACGGCCTTACTACACACAATACAAATATGAACAGTATGGAAACTACGTACAAATCGTTCAAAACGGCACACTCACACAAACATGCGCACCGACGCTCGAGTAGTGACTCGCTGCTACGCATATATGTGTGATTGCGCCGTTTCAACGTTTTGTACGTAGTTTCCATACTGTTCATATTTGTAGTGTGACTCGAGTTAGGGCCCTGTTGACCGGATAGTGTAATAAGCGGTAACACGGCGAGAGGCCACACCCACCCTTTCTACCGGACCCTGAACACCGTGCCGTGTAAATAAGCCCATTAGGAAAGAGACTTCGTTTTATTTCGGGTCTATAGAGCGTTATCTCTTTCAATTTTACCTATGTGGCGTTTGTAGAAAATTTTGATCAAGACTTGACCAATACCGCTTATCATCTCAGAATTATTATCATGTACTGGTGGTGGAGCTCCAGTGATGGAGCTCGCGGGCGTAGGCACCACCGCATTACCTAATTTACTTGCCGCTAAACGGTAGTGTTCAGCACTATCGTGTTCCGGTCAGGTGGTAATGTACGGCTCTGTAATTTCCGGCACAGAGGCATAACACCTTAGGCCTCAGGAGTGTCAACGCATCTGCATTTTGATCTCTGGTCATTGTGTGGGTGTCTATAGGCTGCAGTCATCACTTAACATCAATGTGAACTGCATGCATGTTTGCCACTCTTATGACATTAAAAAAAAAAGAATGCCAACTAATCAAAACGCCAAATTCATCTTTTGAAACCACCCATCATTATAATTTTAAGTGGTCATTATAAAACGTTGGCATTTTGCGAAGTTGGCATTTTGAGATGATCACCAACACTGGACTATCAGTGCTTACGTAGGCAGTGTGCAGCAGAGATAACGCTCTACGAAGTCGAAACTAGCCGATTGTCTCTTTCGTAGGCTCGATATACAATATTTATTGATGGGTACTGGATATGGGATTTTAAGAATTATTTTAATTTGTATTGTATTTATTGTAATAGTAATTAAATTGATTGATACTTTTGTCGGTTTTTTATTTATTGCTATCAATCTAGCATGCAGTTCACATTGATGTTAAGTGATGACTGCAGCCTATAGACACCCACACAGAGACCAGAGGTCTAAATGCAGATGCGTTACCACTCCTGAGGCCTAAGGTGTTATGCCTCTGTGCCGGCAATTACAGGGCCGTACATTACCACCTGACCGGAACACGATAGTGGTGAACACTACCATTTAGCGGCAAGTATGTAAGGTAATGCGGTGGTGCCTACGCCCGCGAGCTTCGTCACTGTATATAGATAGATACATATCTACACAAATAAATAAAATTGCGAGTGTCTGTTTCTAATATAAAAATAACCGCTTTTTACTTAATGCAAATGAATGTATACACGGTACATATACAGAAACAATTTTTGTCTGTATGTCTGTCTGTTTGGCGGGGCTCATATTGGGAACGGCCTAACGGATTTCGACGGGACTTTCACTGGTGGATAGGTAATGCAATAAGGAGTAACTTAGACTTTTATACTAACTGCGGCCACGACTTCGTCCGGGCAGATACTGAACAATCACAAATTCTCACGTGGACGAAGTCGCGGGCACAGCTAGTGATATATATGTAAAGTGTAAAAATAAAGTGTATTTAATTTTATAAACTAAAGGGATCCCATGATATAATCATCATCCACCTTCTCTGGAACCACGAAAGGCTAAGAAGTGACTGATATGTAATGATTTAAAAAAAATATACTTGTCTTACAGTGCTCATCAGCAAATATTGCACATCAAGCTTATGAAAGTGACAATCGGCTAGTTTCGACTTCGTAGAGCGTTATCTCTGCTGCACACTGCCTACGTAAGCACTAATAGTCCAGTATGGGTCAAAACTTGATCAAAATGGTGGAGACACGTCTTAAGTAAGGTGCGAAAGAGATAACGCACAAAACGTTTCGAACGGCACACTATCACAAACATGCGCATCGACGCTCGTCGTAGCGAGTGACTCGGTACGTTAGTACTGCAGCACCGCGAGAAACGCTTAGAGGCCTTGTCGATGCGCATGTTAGTGTGTCTGTGACATTTCAACGTTTTGTACGTAGTTTCCACACTGTTCATATTTGTACTATGACACTGCCTACGTAAGCATCCGTAGTCCGGTATTGGTAAAAAATTGATGAAAATGGTCGACAAGCGTCAAATAGGTAAGGTGCGAAAGAGATACTTTTACTTTATACTTTACTGGTGGTAGAGCTCCAGTGACGGAGCTCGCGGATGTAGGCACCACCGCATTACCTAATATACTTGCCGCTAAATGGTAGTATTCAGCACTATCGTGTTCCGGTCAGGTGGTAATGTACGGCCGAGTAATTTCCGGCACAGAGGCATAACACATTAGGCCTCAGGAGTGGTAACGCATCTGCATTTTGACCTTGGTCTTTGTGTAAATGTCTATAGGCTGCAGTCATCACTTAACATAAATGTGAACTGCATACTTGTTTGCCAATTCCATTACATAAAAAAAAAAATAACGCTCTACAGATTCGAAATAAGCCGCCGTCTCTTCCTGAGGTCTATGTGCATTATCTTGTTGGATTCTATACGTATTCTTACCTGTCAATATAGCTTTCAATATTCATACTTATTTACCATTGACGTCTATCCTTGTTTTCAAAACAAGAAACACAATTTCATCTCCCGATCATACAGGAGCGGTAAACAGTGGCACCCCTTGCAATAAAGTGCAGTAATAGGAAGCCGAGTTAATAATATATACGTCTGGACAACCGGTAGTAAAATGCACGTGGATGTATTATTCAGGGTTGGCGGTCAAACGTGTTTGTCTTATTGAATTCAATGTATTCGTGATATTAGGAGTGTTCTTAGGTTTTCGCGAGATACACTCATTAAAATAATATTGTTGGAGTCTATCAGGACTCACTGATAGTCTCAAACATCTTTCTGAGTTTGTGCAGAGATGTTGGGAGATTGTGCGTTTTTTAGGGTTGTGTAATGTCCGTCTGTCCGTCTGTCCGTCTGTCCGTCTGTCCGTCTGTCCGTCTGTCCGTCTGTCCGTCCGTCCGTCTGTCCGTCCGTCCATCCGTCCGCGCGTAACGCTGTATGAAGTCAAAATTAACCTATTTTCTCTTTCTTAAGTTCGATGTTGAATATTTATATAATAGTGTGGCGACTCGGTTAGTCCAGCGGTGTGAGACGACCGTTTGATTCGAAGAGTAGCGGGTTCGATCCCCGCACCAGAACATATATTTGTATGGCCTACAGATATTTGTTTCAGGTCTGGGTGTTTGTGTTTGTGTTGTGTGTGTACAACGGCACCCACGACACTGGTTTAAACCTACAATTAGTATTTTTTTTGTTTTCCTGATATACTTCAAGACCAGCGGTAATTTTACTTGAAGTCGGAGTCGCAGGTAAAAGGTAGACTTTCATAAATAAATCCAATTCAATTAGATCTTTTTTATTGCAACAATATTTTTTTAATAATAGTCCGAGAGTAAAACTATTGTGTGATGTAAAATGCTTTATTACTCTTGAGAATCTGCGAGTAGGATGACCATCTATTGCGTTACATTCCCGCTGTTTTTAATTTTATTTTTATATTTTAACGTAAAAAAAACGTTACTTCACGCCTGTAATCCCCGAAGGGATAGGCAGAGGTAAATGCATACAGTCAAGCATACATGCAAACATCCACGATTCGCCGGTTACGTTTTGGCCCATGTAACAGGTGGCGAGCCTGTTGACATCCGGATACATTACCAAACTTCGAGGTACTGGGAAATTTTCAGAAAATGGAAAAATCCCAATAGAACCAGAGATAAAGGACTTTACACCATTATCTCTGATAACCTTGTACCCGGGAATCGAACTCAGGTCCTCAGCGTAGTAGTAGTGGCCTACTACCACTAGGCTACCGAGGCAGTTTTATATTATATTGTATAAATATTATACATACGAAAGTTTGTTTGTTTGTTACTCCTTCACGCGGTTTAACGCAAAAACTAGAGATTTGAAATTTGGCACAAGTATAAAATCAATATTTTTATTAAATTATTTAAGTAAAAGTAATTAAAATCAAATCATTATATAATCAATCTTTAAAAATAAAATATTTAAAATTCTTTTTATTATTTCAGAAGTATTTTTTTTAATTTCATTTTTTTGAGCTTTTTTTCACAGAAGCCTATATACCTTAATCACGCCGACAAAGTAGTAGAATAAAAACGTGAAAAAAACATTATTTAGGGTACCTCCCCTACATGTAACGCCCGGATAATTTTTTATTTTTCGTTTTCTTTATAGTGTAGGATATCATTGGATAGCTCTTTCAAAAATTATAGAGCCTATAGCCTTCCACGATAAATGGGCTATCTAACATTGAAAAAACTTTTCAAATCAGACCAGAAGTTCCTGAGATTAGCGCGTTCAAGCGAACAAACAAACAAACAAACAAACTCTTCAGCTTTTTTTTATTTTTTTATTTTTTTATAATATAATCTTTATTTGGAATCAATAACAGAAAGGCGATACATTAACAAGGGAAACGATGATACCTGCAGTAGTATAAACTGTGTCACAGATACCAACGCCCACCTCCAAACATATTTCCAAATTATTTGCTTTGTAATATTAAGTATATATAAATATACCCAGAACCGCTATCATGTCCTCAGATAACGAGAAAGCTTGGACACCATAGTCATAGGTCCCGTACACACTTTATAGGCTACAAACACGCGAGTCATTCGACCAAATGGTTTCTTGTATTGTGCACGAAAATTACAAGGAATTATATGTCTTTGTCCACAAAACCTGAAAGTAATGGCAAACTCAAACTCAAACTCAAAAATTCATTTAATCACTTGGAAATAATAGAATTTGCTTGTGATAGGTCAAATTACAAATATAAAATTAAAGCGAATAACAACTGATTGATATGTCAAAGTAAATAAAATATATAATAGTCCAAAAATACTTAATAATAAAAATAGGTATCAACAGAATGTTCCATACTCTCTTTTACAAACGGCAAGATAAGACTAAACAAAAAAATATGGGACATTCTTTGTCATTCACTGGCAGAGTTCCAAAGCCCACATTACTGAGAAAAAACCTGCCAAAACAAAACTCAGTATGTGGCCTTTGATTATTTAAACATTTACCCCCTTATTCATAAACGTACATTAGATACGTTTTAGCTATAGAATGCTTGTCTTTGTCAGTTGCATTGTCAAATGTGCAGGATAGAAAAAAACAAAGGAGAGATTTGCAACACTTTAGCTAAATTAAGTTTTTTTTTTTTATGAAATGGAATTGACAAACAAGCGTGCAGTTCACATTGATGTTAAGTGATGACTGCAGCCTATAGATACCCACACAAAGACTTAGGTCAAAATGCAGATGCGTTATCACTCCTGAGACCTAAGGTTTTATGCCTCTGTGCCGGAAATTACAGAGCCGTACAAAACGTTTATGAATAAGGGGGTTAGAGTTTATTGGTGGTAGAGTTCCAGTGCAAGAGCTCGAGAGCGTAAGCACCCACCGCATTACCTAATCCATCTGTCACCAAATGGTAGTGTTCAGCACTATCGTGTCCCGGTTAGATGGTAATGTATGGCCCCGTAATAACTATCACAGGGATATAGCAACTAAGGTCTCAGGGTTTTTGACGACTGGTCTTGTGTGGGTGTCTATCGGCTGCAGTCATCACTTAACATACATTTGAATTGCAGGCTTCTTTGCTACCTTTTGTTATTTTCTATCACGATATTAAGCTGTTGATGGGTATTTGCGTATGTGTTTATACGCAAATATTTTTAAATATGCCATGGACGTTCTTTCTTCTATTCATCTTTATTATATTTAAATTTCAATCCTATTTAATAATACATGTATGTAAATTATTGTGTTACATTGTATGTAAATCTAAGGCTTTGGCAAAAGAGCAACACGCTGAGTTTGTTGGGTAGCGGAGTTCTTCTCAGTAGTGCCTGCACTTGGAACTCTGCTAAGGGAATGACTATGATTGTGACGAACAGGTTTTTTTTTCTTCTATGAAGGAATTGAATATTTTTTATGATTTACATATCGTTTAATTTTTATTATTAAGTTAGTATTCAATAATAATATCGGATTATTATTAAAAGTCAGTCGCTATAGTTCGCTTATAACCTGACAATGCAAAAGTGTCCTTGTAGACCAATTTGAAATAAATGATTTGAATTTTTAATTACTTAACTTCATAAAAAAACGTACAGACATTTTTTTTTTTTTTAATAAATAAGTACGCTTACACTCACAGCCCCACAGTAGGTATAAACCTGTGTCGTGGGTGCCGTTGTACACGCACAACACATACACAAACATCCAGACCCGAAACAAATATCTGTAGGCCATACAAATATTTGTACCGGTGCAGGGATCGAACCCTTCGAATCAAACGGTCACCTCACACCGCTGGACCAACCGGGTCGTCTGTCTAGTCATTTACATATACATATATATATGGAACTTTGCCGGTGAATGACAAAGAATGACTCTTTTTCTTTTCTTTTTACTCTTTGTTATCAGTTTGTAAAGGGGAAAAGAGACATTCTACTGATATACTTTTACATTAGTTTATTACATTTAGTTTTATCTTAGTGATATTCTTGACTATACATATATTTTTTATCTTGTTTGACATGTATATCAATTGTTATTCGCTTTAATTTATTTTGTTTGTTTTTGACGTGTCATAAGAGGTGCCTGTCACCCTAAATGAATAAATGAGTTTCTGATTCTGATTCTGATTCTGATATATATATATATATATATATATAGATGAATACGCCTTCACCACTTGAAAAAGAATCAAATTTTCTTCTTTCCATTTCCCTTAAATCAACGAAAACCTCCAAACAACAATATTTAAAATACCGCAGAACGTATTTAAAAAAAAGAACTAAAAATTCCCGTCACGGAACACAGGATGTTCAAAATACTGTACGTCACAAGTAAAGAGCTATATTTACGTACATATGCGGAGTACCGGCCGAGTATCAAAATTTAAATATACATAGCGGGTGTACGTGCTCACTCATTACCTCGCGTACAGGATGTTGCTTTTTTCATTTATTTTTTTTTATGTAATGAATGTGGCAAACTATCGTGCCGTTCACATTGATGTTAACTGATGACTGCAGCCTATAGACACCCTCATAAAGACCAAGGTCATAATGCAGATGCGTTACCACTCCTGAGTCCTAAGGTGTTATGCCTCTGTGTCGGAAATTACAGGGCATAATCGCCACGCTCGAGCCGGTAGTTTTATTGCGTGACTCTGCTGCCCATACCGCGTTGTTATTTTTACTACCGCCGCCCTATTGGAATGGTTTGACCGCCATTGTTCGGTTGACTGACTGCACTAGTGGAAGAATTCTCCTCCAGTAGAAGGTGATGGGGTCGTCACGTCCCGATGCCTATATATTTTTATATAAAACTAGCTGTGCCCGCGACTTCGCGTGAGAATTTATGATTGTTCAGTATCGACCCGGACAAAGTCATGGGCGCAGCTAGTACAAAAGTAGCCTATGTTACTCCTTATTACATAAGCTATCTGCTAGTGAAAGTCCCGTCGAAATCGGTTAAGCCGTTCCAGATATTAGCTCCAATATACAGACAAACAGACAGACAAAAATGGTAAAAAATGTTGTTTTGGTATGTGTATGCCGAGTATACATACTAATGTATTAAATAAAAATCGGTTATTTTTATATTACAAACAGACACTCCAATTGTATTTATATGTAAAAATGTAGGTATATACATAAATATCTTATTAAATTCAAAAGCCAAACATCCTGTATATCTAGCAAAGAGCGGGGCCAGTATCGAAAGTAACCGGCGAGGTAAGTGCTGTATTTTGTACGAAAATTATAGCATTGCTAGAAAATAGGGATGGGACTTTTGCTTACATCGATATGTCGATATTGTCGATGATAAACTAGTTCTTGTTTTAAAATGTATAATAAAAGTATTGTATTATGGATAGTTACTGTTATAGTTAAGTAGATGGAATGGTGAACATTTTATGAATGCAATGAAAAATGAAAAAATGAATACATTTGATGGTTTTTAAAAACCGGTCAAGTGAGTCTCGGACTCGTGCATGGAGTTTTTCATACCATTATCAATAAAAAGCGGCTACAAGTATTTTTTTTCTGTAATGGTAATGGTAAACAAGTATGCAATTCACATTGATGTTAAGTAATGACTACAGCCTATAGAGACCCACACAAAGACCAAAGTCAAAATGCAAATGCGTAACCACTTCTGAGGCCTAAGGTGTTATGCCCCTGTGTCGGAATTTACACATTACACGTACATTACCACCTGACCGAAACACGATAGTACTGAACACTACCATTTAGCGGCAATATACTTGCCGCTAAATGGTAGTGTTCATAGTGTTCATTGTGTTATAAGTAATGCGGTGGTGCATACGCCCGCGAAATCCATCACTGGAGCTCTACCATCAGTTAAAATTTACATACATCTTTAAGTAATAACTTAAAAATATAATGTAGTATAACTGTCGAGTCAGTTGGCTCCCGAGTTCAATCCCCGCACGGCGACAAATATTTCGTATCATCTCAGAATGCCAACAGCGCAAAATGGCAACCGCTCGCAAAAAGACAACTTCTCAAAATGCCAACTTCTTAAAACGTCAAATTCTCAGTAAGCCAAATTCGCGAATTGCCAACTTCTTAAAATGCCAACCTCTCACAATGCCAAATTAGCAAAATGCCAACTTCTCAAATTGTATAGGCCATACAGATATTTGCTTCGGGTCTGAGAGTTTGTGTGTGTTGTGTGTGTATAATGGTACCATTTAGGTATTATTTACATTATTTTTTTGTATGGTCCCGTAATAACAACCACAGAGATATAACTACTAAGGTCTCATTTCCCTCCAAAATGGTCGAGGGGTGTAATGGCTGTCACATGCGTCATACTCGTGAACGGGTGCTGTTAGTGGGACTGGTCTGTTCTGGTTTGGAGCAACATCTCATTTAGTAGATAGCAGTTTATTTGCATCTATGCTATGGACGTTCACATTATTTGATTTTTCACGATAATCTGTACTTGATTTAAGCTCTCATTCAAAAGAGCTCTTACAGAGTTTGTTGGGTAGCGGAGTTCTTCTCAGTAGTGACTGCACTTGGAACTCTGCTAAGTGAATAACTTTGATCTTGACGAATAAGTTTTTCTTTTTATTCATTTATCATCTTTGAAGGAATTGAAAAATTTTGTGATTATTAGTTTTAACTAAGTAGTTTAAATTCTAATTTTTAATTTACTATTAATATATGTTTTTGCATTTACTATATGTAATGGTTATTCACTCTAGGTATTTTATGATTTCTTGACGTTTTGAAAGTATCTGTAAAGATCTATTCGAAATAAAAATATTTTCTTTTCTATTCTCAAGGGTGGCAACACTGTCAACGCATCGGCATTTCGACCTCTGGTTTTGTATAAATGTGTATATGCTACAGTGATCACTTATGTTTATTAATTAATACATTAATTTATTATTAACTAAAAAAAAAACTTTATCGACAATCTATGAGACGCACATCCCTACAGTAATATTCTCGAGAGTGCAGTCTCGACTTCATAATGTCGATAATGTACAGGACTAATTACCGTCGTAAATGCATATCGATAATGCATTTTATGTACATCACTATTTTGTCTGCGCACTTCAGGGAATTTTAGTGAACGAAAGTTAGGGGATATCAAAAATATGGTGTATACATTGCAGTATATACGAGTATGAATGTAAAACGTAACTTCACGCCTGTATAATGAGGAATATACAACAAAAACAAATAAAAAAAAAATAAAAGCCTTTATTTTGACCCATAGAGCAACAGGCCACCGGCCGCGGCGGACTGGAAGGGAGTAGCCATAGCGTTTATTACCGATACAAAACAGTCTGTCATTTTTTGCGGTCAAGGAAGGAGAAACAACATCAAGATTTTATGATATACTTGCTGGCGTACCGCAGGGCTCAGTATTGGGTCCAATACTATACACTTTGTTCACAGGAGATCTGCCTGCTGCCAAGGACATTACGATAGCAACATTTGCTGACGATACCGCTATCCTGGCAAGCAGTAAGAATCCAGACATGGCATCGCAGATCCTGCAAAAAGGTCTAGATGAGACAACAACGTGGTTGCAAAATTGGCGCATAAAAGCCAGTGCGTCAAAATCTGTCCACGTTATTTTCACACTACGCAAAGGCAATTGCTAACAAGTAACGCTGGGAAATAATGCCTTACCAGAACAAGACAGCGTCAGATACTAGATATCTAGACCGTCGCCTTACATGGAAGGAACACATTAAAAAGAAGAGAGAAGAATTAAATATCAGATACAAGACTCTACTTTGGTTACTGGGAAGAAACAGCAAATTGTCAATAGACAATAAACTCTTAATTAACAAGGCAATCCTAAAACCAATCTGCACATATGGCCTCCAATTATGGGGTAGTGCCTCAGATTCTAATATATCATGCTTGCAAAGAATGCAAAATATGCTCCTTCGAAAAATCTGCAATGTGTCCTGGTATGTTACAAATGCAGAAATCCACAAATATATGGAAATGGCTACTATAAAAGAAGAAATTAAATATGCTGGACTGAGATGCCGGGAGAGGCTGGAAAAGCACCCCAATACGATTGCAAAACAACTCACAATGCGCAGCTATGTGAAAAGACTAAAGGGGAAAGATATAACAATAATATGATCTTTTGAAAATGGGTAAATGCCTTCGCTGGAGGACACACTCAAATGTTCTAATGCCTTAAACTCATTTGCTAAAAGTGGCGGCACTGATTGCAAATAAAAATAGTATAAAAAATAAAATGCGTCCCGACGCCCAGAGTACCGACGCCCATCGTCCCGTTGCCCAGCGTCCCGACGGCAAGCGTCCCGACGTCGAGCGTCTCGACACACAGCATCCCGACGCCCAACGTCCCGACGCCCAGCGTCGACACCACGTGTCTCGACACCCAGCGTCCCGACGCCCAGCATCCCGACGCCCAGCGTCCCGACGCCCAGCGTCCCGACGTCAAGCGTCTCGACGCCCAGCGTCCCGACGTCAAGCGTCTCGACGCCCAGCGTCCCGACGCCAATTGTCCCGACGTCGAGCGTCTCGACGCCCAGCGTCCTGACGCCCATCGTCCCGTCGCCCAGCGTCCCGACGGCCAGCGTCCCGACGCCCAGCGTCCCGACGGCAAGCGTCCCGACGTCGAACGACTCGACACACAGCATCCCGACGCCCAACGTCCCGAAGCCCAGCGTCGACACCACGTGTCTCGACACCCAGCGTCCCGACGCCCAGCGTCCCGACGCCCAGCGTCCCGACGCCCAGCGTCCCGACGCCCAGCGTCCCGACGCCCAGCGTCCCGACGCCCAGCGTCCCGACGCCCAGCGTCCCGACGTCAAGCGTCTTGACGCCCAGCGTCCCGACGCCCAGCGTCGCGACTCCCAGCGTCCCGACGTCCAGCGTCCCGACGCTCAGCGTCCCGACGTCCAGCGTCCCGACGTCGAGCGTCTCGACGCCCAGCGTCCCGACGCCCAGCGTCCCGACGCCCAGCGTCCCGACGCTCAGCGTCCCGACGCTCAGCGTCCCGACGTCGAGCGTCTCGACACCCAGCGTCCCGACGCCCAGCGTCCCGACGTCCAGCGTCCCGACGACCCGCGTCCCGACGCCCAGCGTCCCGACACCCAGCGTCCCGACGCCCAGGGTCCCGACGTCATGCATCTCGACGCCCAGCGTCGCGACGTCCAGCGTCTCGACGCCCAGTGTCCCGACGCCCAGCGTCCCGACGCCTAGCGTCCCGACGCCCAGCGTCCCGACGTCAAGCGTCCCGACACCTTGCGTTCCGACGTCAAGTGTCTCGACGCCCAGCGTCCTGACGCCCAGCGTCCCGACGCTTAGTGTCCCGACGCCCAGCGTCCCGAAGCCCAGCGTCCCGACGCCCAGGGTTCCGACGTCATGCGTCTCGACGCCCAGTGTCCCGACGCCCAGCGTCCCGACGCCCAGCGTCCCGACGCCCAGCGTCCCGACGCCCAGCGTCCCGACGCCCAGCGTCCCGACGCCCAGCGTCCCGACGCCCAGCGTCCCGACGTCAAGCGTCTTGATGCCCAGCGTCCCGACGCCCAGCGTTGCGACTCCCAGCGTCCCGACGTCCAGCGTCCCGACGCTCAGCGTCCCGACGCTCAGCGTCCCGACGTCCAACGTCCCGACGCCCAGCGTCCCGACGCCCAGCGTCCCGACGCCCAGCGTCCCGACGCCCAGCGTCCCGACGCTCAGCGTCCCGACGCCCAGCGTCCCGACGCATCGCGTTCCGATGTCCAGAGTCCCGACACCCAGCGTCCCGACGTTCAGTGTCCCGACGTCCAGCATCTGGACGCCTAGCGTGTTGTTATCGTATGATCCAAAATTAAAAAAAAGTTATATCCAAAAATGCTGCCCAAAGCCACTATTCCACGCGAACGAAGTTTCGGGCACTGCCAGTATTGAATAAAGTGGGAGGCATTTTGTTTGATATAGGTTCATTACAGTGCCCGTGTATAGTGAAATAGAATAACAGTGTGAAAATGTGTTCTTGCGGGTTGCCTCCAAAACTTCATTGTAAATGTTCTGGTAAAGTAGCCATCGCTTTACTCGAATTACTGACTGTGACTCACTTGACTTACATACATACTTGATAAATAATTGATTGACTATATTATACTTACTTTTACGCTCCTTAAACAAATACGAATACGAAATATCGTTTTCCTTACACTGGCAATATGCATAATAGCGATGCCATAATAACAAAAAAAAAAAGAATTTCTTTATTTTATCTTTGCTACAACAGTGAAATAACATTCTTAAAAAAGAAATACCTACTTTTGAAATAAATAAAAAGCAAATGAAATTATCAAATTCCATTTACGAAAACAACAATCAAAGTACCGTTATACCCAAAGTCTCATTCCCCTCATTTCCCAATTTCCCAAGACTCACCGCACATGGGACCATTGAAACTTTTACAATATATATGTAAACTGTATTGTTCTTGATTAAGAGGCCCCAAGTGAGATTATTTGACCGATAATATAATAAAAACAATTTTATTTTCGGATTGAAAACTTTTTTATACGATTTATGATTAAGGGAGTTTATTAAAAAGACGGACCGAGCGACGGTTTTCAAGGAATTATAAAAAACCGATCAAGTGCGTGTCGGGCCACGCGCAGTGTAGGGTTCCGTATTTAGTGCATTTACAGAGTAAGAAATGTAATGAGAAAAATAAATAAATATTTTCTATGGAGTTGTTCGAAATTTTCGAGTAAAATTAATTTATTTGGTCGACTATTACTCGCAAACTTGTAAAGCCAACCTAGGTGTGATAGTTTTCCTTTTAATTTCATTATATATGGCTACTATTGCCGTAACGTTTGAATTTCTAACAACAACCGTTTAGTCGGTAGGTGGTGGGGACACTTGACTCTAACGAAAATTGGTTCTTTAAAGCTTAATAAGTCACAAACAGTTAACTGAATCGAAAAATGATGTTTCCACACCCCTAACATTTTTGAAAGACCTATCCGACGATATGCCACAATATATAGAAAACGAAAAATAAAAAAAATATATACGCGCGTTAAACCTTACAACAACCCTAAATAAAAAATAAATATATAACATGTGGTATATGTGGTTCACTGGTGGTAGAGCTCCAGTGACGGAACTCGCGGGCGTAGGCACCACCGCATTACCTAATATACTTGCCGCTAAATGGTAGTGTTCAGCACTATCGTGTTCCGGTCAGGTGGTAATGTACGGCTCTGTAATTTCCGGCACAGAGGCATAACACCTTAGGCCTCAGGGGTGGTAACGCATCTGCACTTTGACCTTGGTCTTTTTGTGGGTGTCTATAGGCTGCAGTCATCACTTAACATCAATGTGAACTGCATGCTTGTTTGCCACCTTCACTACATAAAAAAAAAAAAAAAAATGTTTTTATTCTACCACTTTGTCGGCCTGATTAAGTTGTATCCTTGTGTCAAATTTCAAGCTTCTAGTATTAATAGTTTTTGCGCTAAACCGAGGACGGACAGACAGACAGACGGACATGGCGAAACTATAAGGCTTCCTTGTTTACTACGGAACCCTAAAAAAGGGCTATAACATGGCGTCCTATCACAGAGCCCTATCAACTAAGTGCTTAGGCCTGGTAACGCATCTGCATTTAGTCCTCCGTTTTTCTGTAGATGTCTATAGGGTGAAGTCATCATAACATCAATGTGAACTGCACGCTTGTTTGCCACGTTCATTACTCTCTGACGGTGGGGTCAAAAGTCTTAGGAATCGGCGTGCATGTATAAAGAGAATGATGAATCTGGAAGAAGCACGGGAGGTGTGTCAGGCCCGGTCCTGATTCAATTTTTTTCTGGTTTCCGTGGACATTCCGTTTCCTTGCTACATTTATATCACATTCCCACATTTCCAACGCCTACGTAGACCCCCATCGAGTCCCATGGTCCCCAGGGGGTCTATATGGACCACTTTGGGAATTACTGCTAAATAATCTGTCACGAAACATAATGTGGAAGATTAAATTCCACGCGAGCGAAGCCGTGGGCAAAAGCTAGACTATCACGTCGATCAAATGAATATCTGGCGCTTTATAGTCTCTGCCTATAAGGGACTTGGCGTGAAGATACATACAAACATTAAATTAAAAAAAAAACACAAACCATCCTCAAGAATCACTATCTATTGATAAAAAATAAAAACCATATTGCGAACAGACAAACAGAGAGACAGACACACATACACCGCGGTGGACTTTCTTTTATAACATTTATACCTACTTCTATAAAGCCCTATACTAACCCCTTTATTCATAAACGTACATTAGATACGTTTTAGCTATAGAATGCTTTGTCTTTGTCAGTTGCATTGTCAAATGTGCAGGATAGAAAAAGACAAAGGAGAGATTAGCAACACTTTAGCTAAAATACGTTTATGAATAAGGGGGTTAGAATATAAAACTGAAGGAATTGTTTGTTTGCTTAATCTCAGGAATAGTCCATTTAGATAGTAACGGCGCTGTAATTTCCGGCACAGGGGCATAACACCTTAGGCCTCAGGAGTCGCAACGCATCTGCATTTTGACCAGTCATTGTGTGGGTCTCTATAGGCTGCAGTCATCACTTATCATTATGAACTTCATGCTTGTTTGCCAATTTTATTACATAAAAAAATATCGAGGAAGGCTATGGGTTATCTTAATATATATAAATCTCGTGTCACAATGTTTGTCCTCAATGGACTCCTAAACCACTTAACCGATTATAATATAATTCGCACACCATGTGCAGTTCGATCCAACTTGAGAGATAGGATAGCTTACATTACGCTATGACTAATAGGAGCAGAGCAGCGCGGGCGAAGCCGGGGCGGGCCGCTAGTATAGTATATGTTTACAGAAATTAATAGCTGATTGAATTGTTATACTATTTTATAAATATTATTTTCATATACCTACGACCCGGTTAGTCCAGCGGTGTGAGATGACCGTTTGATTCGAAGGCTAGCGGGTTCGATCCCCGCACCGGGACAAATGTTTGTATGGCCTACAGATACTTGTTTCGGGTCTGGGTGTTTGTGTACAACGGCACCCACGACACAGGTTTTTACCTACTGTGGGGCTGTGAGTCTAAGCGTATTTTATTTATTTACTAGCGGCCCGCCCCGGCTTCGCCCGCGCTGCTCCGTTCCTATTAGTCATAGCGTGATTATACATATATAGCCTTCCTCGATAAATAGGCTATCAAACACTGAAAGAATTTTTCAAATCGGACCCGTAGTTCCTGAGTTTAGCGCGTTCAAACAAACAAACTCTTCAGCTTTATAATATTAGTATAGATTTATATGAAGCTAATATTGCTGAAGATTAAGACCGAACATTTCATGTATTTTAAAATTATTCTGTGTTTTGAAATTTTTCTAACGTTTTATGTGTGAAATAACCTGAAATAAATTAATTTAATTTCTTTTATTTCTTTTTAATATAACATCACGCTACGTGGACGAAATCGTGGGCACAGCTAGTGTTCGATGTATATTTCTATTGATTGCATCTTTCACCTTCAATAAGTCGCCAAAATACACGGTCAAAACTAAAAAGATCTGTTTACGAAAACAAAGTATCTGTAACGTATCGACTGAGCCGTAAACGTCTGTGGCAGACCTTATAAATATTAAAGGTAGGTTCGTGTGGAGGTATCGTAAAGTTGAATGGAGAAAAACACGAACTGAAATAATATTGGGGTGGACAAGTTCGATGGTATTCGTAAAAAATTAAGGAAAAAATAGTTATCTTTTGAGACACATACGAAAAAAGAACAAAAATGAAAAACAATATATTATACACTCATTTCAAATAAGGTCACGTTTTTTTTTTAATCACATTACATAAAAAAAAGTGCTGCGCTGCACAACGCAAGTGCAGCATTTCATAAAATGTCTATTAGCGTTTTTAGGGTTCCGTAGTAAACAAGGTCTGTCAGTCTGTCTGTCCGTCCGCGGTTTAGCGCAAAAACAATTGGTACTAGAGACTCGAAATCACAAGGCACAAGTACACACCTTAATCACGCCGACAAAGTGGTAAAATAAAAACATGAATAAAAAAAATATTTAGGGTACCTCCCCTACAAGTAACGCGCGAATATTTTTTCTTATTTTTCTATTTCTATATAGTGTGAGATATCGTTGGATAGGTCTTTTAAAAATTTTAGGGTTGTGCTTACTTGGATTTAGTAAACTGTTCGTGACTTATTGAGCTTTAAAGTGCCAGTAAGTGTTTATAAGTTTACTTCTTAAGTGGAAACAAGTAATTTTCGTTAGCATCAAGTGTTCCCTCCCGTATCAACTAATCGGTTCTTGTAAGAAATTCAAACGTTACGGCAGCAATAGCTACATATAACTTTTAAAAGGAAGACTATCACACCTAAGTTGGCTTTACAAGTTTGCGAAAAATAGTTGACCAAATGTAATACTCGAAATTTTTTAACAACTCCATAGAAAATATATTCTTTTTCATTACATTAAAATTAAACCTGAAAGCAACGGAACCCTACACTTCACGTGGCCCGACACGCACTTGACCGGTTTTTTTTTACTTCGTTCTACACCTACGCGGGTTGGATGTTGAAAGACCTTCAAAAATAACATTGATATTAAAAAAAATATACGAGTATTTCCAATTGAAAATTGATAAATACTTCCAATGTGGTTAAAAGGCTATCCCCTCCCCTCTAACTTTTAAAATAAGAGTGAAATGACAGAAAATAATAAAAATATATTCCGGTACCAGGAATCGAACCCGGATCTCCTGGGTTAGAACCAGGTATCCTAACCACTGGACCATACCGGATGGCTTGAAACCAATGAATTTATGGTATTTAGGTAAGGAGACTAGGTATCCTCGGAGTTTTGTAATATAGACTACTGGAAGGGGAAGGCACTCATCCTTTTAGAGCAGTCCCGATAATTATTAACACGACGATAAAAGAAAATATGGAAAAAAAAAATTTCGGGCAGGAATCGAACGTACGACCACGGGATAACCAGTCTAGTTGCTGTACATTTAATAATGGTTAAAATAAATAATATAATAATAATAAAAAAAAATATCTCAGTGAATTTGGAAATGAAAGAAATATCTACTAAATGGAAAGAAAAAAAAATACTTCAGGTAGGAAACAAACCTGCGACTTCGGGATAATCAGTCCAGGTTCTAGATTAATTCACATTAGTTATTGCGAAAAATAAAAATATAACTAAAAAACCCGGTCAAGTGCGTGTCGGGATACGCGCAGTTTTTAGATTTGAATAATGTAACGTAACTTCACGCCTGTAATCCCCGAAGGGGTAGGCAGAGGTAAATGCATGCATTCAAGCATACATGCAAACACCCACGATTCGCCGGTTACGTTTTGGCCCATGTAACAGGTGGCGAGCCTGTTGACATCTCCGGGCACATTACCAAACTTTGAGGTACTGGGAAATTTCCATAAAATTGAAAAATCCCAATAGAACCAGAGATAAAGGCTTTTTCACCATTATCTCTGATAACCCCCTACCCGGGAATCGAACCCAGGACCTCAGCGTAGTACTAGTGGCCTGCTACCACTAGGCTACCGAGGCAGTTGAATATTGTCATGAAAAAAATTTAATATATATTTTCAATGGAGTTGTTCAAACTTTGCGAGTGAAATATAATAATACATTTGGTCTCTATTATTACTCGCAACCAACTTCAGTGTGATAATTTTTCTTTAAATTTAATTATATGTAGCTACTAATGCCGTAATGTTTGAATTTCTAACAACAACCGTTTAGTTGGTAGAGGGCCCGACACTTGACTCTAACGGAAATTGATACTTTAAAGCTTAAGTCACGAACAATTAACTATTTTTTTTTATTTTTTTTTTTATGGAAGTGGCAAACAAGTATGCAGTTCACATTAATGTTAAGTGATGACTGCAGCCTATAGACACCCACATGAAGGCCAAGGCCAAAATGCAGATGCGTTACCACCCCTGAGGCCTAAGGTGTTTTGCCTCTGTGCCGGAAATTACAGGGCCATACATTACCACCTGACCGGAACACGATAGTGCTGAACACTACCATTTAGCGGCAAGTAAATTAGGTAATGCGGTGGTGACTACGCCCGCGAGCTCCGTCACTGGAACTCTACCACCAGTAAAAAACTAAATCCAAAAATAATGTTAGCACACCCCTAACATTTTTGAGAGACCTATCGAACGATATCCCACACTAAAAAGAAAACGAAAAAAAAAAATTATCCGCGCGGAGACACCCAAAATAATTTTATTGTTCGTGTTTTTATTCTACCACTTTGTCGGCGTGATTTAAGTGTACCTACATTTGTGATAAATGACAAAGCCAGAAATTATATAGAACTTTGACCCACTTCAAAACAGTTATTTACCAGCACGGCAAATACCTCTTTTTGCTGAGATTTAATCACTGACTACTTACACACACATTTAATCACTTTTAAACTTGTAGTTTGTGTGTAAACTTAAGACATGTCATGCATGGCACGGCCGCAGTAATACACATTTGGTAAAGTACACACAGTAAGGCAAAAGACATGGTCCATACAGACTGGAAGTATAAAATCATTCTGATTTCTGCAAATCTTTACGTTGAGTATAAATAAAGTATTTTATATTTAAAGAACAGTTCTTTGATATAAGTACAATCGTTTTTCGGGTAGATCGAAAATCTATGACAGTAGTAATGTTGACCGATACCTACATTGTCAACGTTTCAATAGTAAAAACAGCGTTTGTAATTATTTAAAAATAATTTTTATACTAATTACATATACGAAAATAATATGTTTGGATTAAAACTAACTTTGAGGGATTAAAACTTGAGTTAGAACGTTTTAAAGTACTTGATTGTTATTTTGAGTAACGCAATTGATTGCGATTCTAATTAGGAACAACCATATTCAAGACTTTTTTAACGTAATTATTAACCTCAAGTTATACAGAAAAAAGATTTATTAACTAAGAATTCTATTTTCATAACATAGTTTTTCTTTAATTTACATTTCGTGTAAATGGTGGGTCACAATCTGTCATTGTCATTTCAAGTCTCTAGTACCAATAGTTTTTGCCCTAAGCCGCGGACGGACAGACAGACAGACATAGCGAAACGATAAGGGCTCCTCGTTTACTACGGAACCCTAAAAAATCCTCAATAGTCGAGTGGTTACAGACCATTACTATGCTGCGGTCCTGGGTTCTACTCCCAGATGGGGATCTCTCAGAAATAAAGGTTTAACATCCTTTATCTCTGGTTCTATTGGGATTTTTCCATTTTCTGAAAGTTTTCCAGTACATCTACCTCAGAGATGGGTAATATGTCCGGATATATCAACAGGCGCGCCATCTGTGCCAATGTTTGTGGGTATGGATGGATGGATGTTTGATACTCTTTCACGAAAAAACTACTGGACGGATTTGAATAAAACTTTCCAGTAATATAGCTTATACATTGGAATAACATATAGGCTACAATTTGTTATGATTAAAAGTAAAGCGGACTTAGTCGCGGGAAAAAACTAAAAAGAAAGAATACATTTATTTGGCCAGCACGTAGACACAAAAAAGCGAAATTATTAGAAAATTACAAACAATAAATTAAACACGAAAAAAAACACTATAAACGTTGTCACAAAAGAGATTAAGTCTCACGGCTGGTCCAAATGGGAGTCCAGATCAGCTTCATGTCAGGTCGATAACATCAATCGACCTGACGCTGATTTTCATCTGGGACCCTGTGTTCGACGTATATCAAACAGGTTGGACAATTAAACTAGCCATTGTACATTATAGATAACACAATATTTATATAATTAACAAGCATTTTTTTTTTATTTAATTATGGTCGCTTTTTAACATCTAAGGTCATTAGCGACCACGGCAAAAACTATAATTTCTTAAATTAATTTGTACATATTAATCAATTTAAAAAAACTTAAAGTTCTTGTACATCCATCTTCATTTAAACATTCCTTTATACCGTTAAATAATTTACATTTCTGTTTTTCATTACTGAAAGCTGTGCAATCTACTAATAGATGTAAAACAGTCAATTCGAGTCCACATTTGCATTTGTTTTTATCTTGTTTCGTTATCAGGTGAATATGTGTCATATTTGTATGTTTTTTTATTTTATTTATACGATGTAAATATAATATTTACAATAAATATTTTTATACATATTACATGTTATTAATGTTAAAGTTACAGTATTTAACTAGTGTAGATATATACAAGGTGACATTATGTACGAAATATTGTACTTCAAAGGAGATGTTGCAAAAATGTATGGACCTCCGGCCATGTATTGTACACAATATCATGAAACAGGCAAAATCAATATAAAAACGTTTTTACTGCATATTTTCACTTATTTAGCTTTGTTTGCAGTTACAAAACATGTTTTGCAGCTAGAATTGCAGCTCAAAACCAACATGGCGAATATGGCGGGCAATGTCATTTTGACAAATTCCACTAATAATCGATACTAATCGATTTCCAATTTAAAGAAATTCATCGGAACCTCTTTAAATTGATCGATTCGATACATCGTTTTTTGTTAATATGTGATACACTAGTAAGATACAGATAGCATTAGTTTTGTTTTATCTACATAGGTACTATCCCAAGCGTAGGCTGTATCGCCGCCATGTTGAACATGTTTGAAAATGATAAAAATGTTAGAATTAAATGTGGTTGTAACTCTAAAATATATTCTTAATTAAATTAATTGGATTTTTTTGAGATTTTTCCTTAATTTACCCATTTTTTGAGGTAGTGTACGAACCAGAGCCGAGCTCGCAACATCTCCTTTAGTCACAAATAATTGAGTCATATACGTCCAAGTTTCCCGGGTGTAGTGAATTGCCAATCAATAGGTAATCAACACTGTAATGTGCCCTTTCTAAGTGTCGTAGACACGCTGTTGTCGAACTTGCGAACTTGTGCGTATAACAATGAAGGTTCAAATATCCTATTACCCGCCTATACCCGGTTAGTCAAGCGGTGTGAGATGACCGTTTGATTAGAAGGGTCGCGGGTTTAACATCTTAGGCCTCAGGAGTGGTAACGCATCTGCATTTCGACCTTGGTCTTTGTGTGGGTGTCTATAGGCTGCATTCATCACTTTACATCAATGTGAACTGCATGCTTGTTTACCACTAACATAACATTTAAAAAAAGGGGTAAATTAATAATGTATACCCAAGCTTCTCGTAAACCGATCACTGACCGGGCGGAGTGGGGAAACCGATGGATGCGCGCGGTATAATAAAAAACACCGCGATTCTCGGAATTCGCGTAAAACGAGGTAGCGTAAGTCGGGGTATTACTGTATTAGGGTATT
Source organism: Macrosoma leucophasiata (assembly GCA_036365455.1). Taxonomy (NCBI): domain Eukaryota; kingdom Metazoa; phylum Arthropoda; class Insecta; order Lepidoptera; family Hedylidae; genus Macrosoma; species Macrosoma leucophasiata. Next base: position 9,195,341 of record JAWQUS010000015.1, read on the forward strand.
TAAATATAGGGAATGGTATTGCAAAGATACTCTCTATTAAAAAGAGTAGATTGTGATTTTGTACTGGTGGTAGAGCTCCATTGACGGAGCTCGCGGGCGTAGGCACCACCGCATTACCTAATATACTTGCCGTTAAATGGTAGTGTTCAGCACTATCGTGTTTCGGTCAGGTGGTAATGTACGGCTCTGTAATTTCCGGCACAGAGGCATAACACCTAATGCCTCAGGAGTGGCAGCGCATTTGCATTTTGACCTCTGGTCATTGTGTGGGTGTCTATAGGCTGCAGTCATCACTTAACATCAATGTGAACTGCACGCTTGTTTGCCTCTTTCATTACATAAAAAAAAATTAAAAAAAAAAAAAGATTATTTTTCCAATCATAATAATGGCAACCCATTATACGTCCCACTGCTGGGCACGAGTCTCTCCCCTTTTTGGGGGGAAGCCTGGAGCTTACTCCACCACGCTGCTCCAATGCGGATTGGTGGAGGTGGGTTGGGTTAGTGGCCTACCCGTTGTCGGATGATTTCAAACCGCCCATAAGGCCTCCGACAAGGTTTAACGACTGCTATCCATCGATAGCAACCGGGACCGACGGCTAAACGTGCCCTCCGAAGCAAGGAAACGCGCATTTAATTTCTCACTAGCGGTCACCCATCACACTACCCGACCGCGCCCGTAGTGGTTAATCGAGTAGATCGCTTACGATCTACACCAGCCGCTGGGCCATGCGCGCTTCTTCCATTTTGCCAATATCACCCGCCAAATGGTAGTATTATTAAGCGCTATCGTGTTCCAGTTAGATGGTAATGTGTGGTCCCGTACTAACTATCACAGAGACATATTATCTGAGGTCTCAGGGGTGGCAACGCATCTGCATTTTGACCTCTCTTTGGTCTTTGTGTGGGTGTCTACAGGCTGCAGTCATTACTTAACATCATTGTGGTGGTAGAGCTCCAGTGACGGAGCTCGCGGGCGTAGGCACCACCGCATTACCTAATATACTTGCCGCTAAATGGTAATGTTCAGCACTATCGTGTTCCGGTCAGGTGATAATGTACGGCCCTGTAATTTCCGGCACAGAGGCATAACACCTAATGCCTCAGGAGTGGCAGCGCATCTGCATTTTGACCTCTGGTCATTGTGTGGGTGTCTATAGGCTGCAGTCTTCACTTAACATGAATGTGAACTGCATGCTTGTTTGCCACTTTTATTACAAAAAAAAAAAAAAAATTGTGAACTGTATGCTTGTCTTCCAGTTGAAATGATTGATGACTAGCTGTGCCCGCGAATTAGTCCGCGTGAGAATTTATCATGTTCCGTATCTACCCGGACAAAGTCGTTGGCGCAGCTAGTATACGAGTAGCATAAGTTACTCCTTATTACATATGCTATCCGCCAGTGAAAGTCCCGTCGAAATCGGTTAAGCCGTTCCCGAGATTAGCCCCAACAAACAGACAGACAGACAGACGGACAGACAGACAAAATGGTAAAAAATGTTTTTTTGTTATATGTACCGTGTATACATACATATGCATGTATTAAAAAGCGGTTATTTTGATATTACAAACAGACACTCCAATTTATAAAAGGAGATGTTGCAAAAATGTATGGAGCTCCGGCCATGTATTGTACACAATATCATTAAACAGGCAAATCAATATAAAAACGTTTTTTACTGCATATTTTCACTTGTTTAGCTTTGTTTGCAGTTACAAAACATTATTTGCAGTTGTAATTGCAACTCAAAACCAACATGGCGAATATGGCGGGCGATGTCATCTTGACATTTTCATTTTTTAAATTGTATTTTGATTATATATTACTTGGAGAGAAAAGTAATATTTTCTAAATACTATCGAAATCGATCGATCCCAAGTGTTGGCTGTATCGCCGCCATGTTTTGCATAGTTGAAAATGATAAAATCGTTTGAATTAAATGTGGTTGTAACTCTAAAATAAATTCTTAAATAAATTAATTGTATTTTTTTCGGATTCTTCTTTATTTTACCCATTTTTTGAGGACGTGTACGAACCAGAGCCGAACTCGCAACATCTCCTTTGTATATAGATGATTAACCCTGTATGGCCCCGTAATAACTATCACAGAGACATAACAACTTAGATCTCAGGGGTGGCAACGCATCTGCATTTTGACCTCTGGTCTTTGTGTAAGTGTCTTTAGGCTGCAGTCATCACTTAAGATCAATATGATCTGCACGCTTACTTGCCAACTTCATGACATTAAAAAAAATTAAAAAAACATAAAAACTGGTTGCCTGTAAAGTCGGTTTTACGTGCGAAGATTTTACGTGACAACGTCTTTTTCTCGGTAGAAAGGCATTCGCCGGTCCGGCAGGCCTCTCTCTCGTTCGGTGACTCATCGGGCTCACCGGGCGTTACACTTTTTCATGAGTGACTCCGAGCCGCAACCTAATTTAAGACGTTGTCACGTCAAAAAAAACTCCCGAGGCCTTAATTGTTTTACCAATACGCTTACACTTACAGCCCTTCACTGGGTAGGTACAAAACTATGTCGTGGGTACCGTTATACACACACAACGCATACACAAACAGCTAGACCCGATAAAAATCTGTAGGCAGTTTTTTAATATATTTTTTTAATATTTTTTTTCTAATGGAAGCGCATCTGCATTTTGACCTCTGGTCTTTGTGTGGGTGTCTATAGGCTGCAGTCATCACTTTACATCAATGTGAACTGCATGCTTGTGCATGCCACATTCATTTCACATTCATTTGCCATTTTTTATTTAATCCACATAAAAAATATATATCTCCCGACCCGGACATCGAACCCAGGGCCCCAGTGTGGTAGTGGTCTGCTAGTACTTTACCACGTAACCGGCGAATCGTGGTTGTTTGCACGTAGGCCTGAATGTCATTTATTTGCCTCTGCATATCTATCTATTTTTTATTTAATGGAAGTGGCAAACAAGCATCCAGTTCACATTGATGTTAAGTGATGACTGCAGCCTATAGCCACCTACACAAAAACAAGAGGTCAAAATGCAGATTTTTTTTTAATTTTTTTTTCTAGCCTTTTTAAAATGCTGAACACTACCATTTAGCGCAATGAGTGTAGCTTGCGAAAACCTAGGAACATATATTACTATGGCTAGTCAAATTTAAATAAGGTACCATAGCAAGGCGAAACACGATAGCGCTATATTAGCGCTATATTTATTTATTTATTTAATCTTTATTGCCACAAAAAAAAATTGCAACAAATGGCGGACTTAACGCTAAGAGCGCTCTCTACCAGTCAACCATTGGTAGTGAAGAGAAAATCGTAGGCGGTGGTAGATTAAAAAACAAAAAAAAAATTACACAAAAAAAAAAAAGCAACTTAATACACTAAAAATTATCCATATAATTATGTTAATAGAATAAAATATATTTAAGTATATATACATATTATTTAAATACATATCTATACATAAATTAATAAATATATACACAACAATATATATACAATTATACATACGTGCAAATATGATATAAATACAAAATATTATGACGATTTGAAAACTTTATGACTGAAAATGAGCCTTAACACTCTTTCTAAACGCAAATTTTGTGGTGAGTCTACGCAAGTCCTCCGGAAGAGCATTCCACAGGCGTGTAGCTTGAATCACAAAGGAGCTGGATACAAAGCCAGAACGGTGAAGTTATACTACTTTTTTTCTGCAGTAACGGTTGTGCATCGAGCTCAGCCGTTCGAGCTCTATCAATTTAAATTCTTCTATCCATCATATTTCCATAAAACTTTGTATGACACTGATCAACAAAAGCTATAAGCTGCGGAACACGAGAATACAACAAAGCCTTTATAAAAGCCATACAAACTTTTTCAACAACCGCGAGTTTGACATGTATGTAGTCATACATTGTATGTTTTATATAAGGAAGTGGCACGCCTACCGCGGTGGGCGGGGCTAACGGTGGGCGTGGTGCGTTTTAACACGGATGTAAGAAAATTGGATGCGTTTGAATGAGTTACATTGTCCGTATCAGTTTGTTAATAGTTTTTTTTATCGACATTTATACTTTATCTTAATAATTACAATTAAAGTATATATCAAATTTTAATATAATAATAAGAATGCCAACTGATACGTCCAACTGCTGGGTACGAGTCTCTCCCCTTCTTGGGAGGAGGCCTGGAGCTTACTCCACCACGCTGCTCCAATGCGGGTTGCTGGAGATAAGGGTTAGTGGCCAACCCGTTGTCGGGTGTTTTCAAACCACCCGTACTCGTAAGACAAGGCTTAACGACTTTCTATCGATAGCAACCGGAACCGATGGCTTAACATGCCCTCCGAAGCACAGAAACGCGCATTTTAATTTGCCACTAGCGGTCACCCATCATTCACTCGACCTCGCCCGTATCGTTTAACCCTGTAGATCGCTTCCGATCTACATCAGTTGCGGAGCTATGCGCGCTTCATAGCTTATGTAGCCCTTTGTTGGAGGAGAATTCTTCCACAAGTGCAGTTATTCAATCCAACAGTGACGGTCAAACCAATCTTATATTAAAAACTGTCTAAGGTGTCACATGTGGAACACCCGATTGGAACAAAGTTCCTCTTCAACTTTTGATGCATCACTTTCACAATCCATTGTTTGTTTTTATATTATTTCGCATTAACACATGCTTGTGAAATATATTTTTCTTTCCATTTTTCTTTAAAAATAAAAATATATTTCACAAGCATGTGTTAATGCGAAATAATATAAAAACAATGATTAAGGGTAAAAAGCGACTTCTTTACGATATTCAATAAACTGAAAAGTCTATATCGGTTGCCTAACTAGCATAGTTGGTAATAGATGGCGCTACTGCTACCATAAAGCAATGCAATAGATGTGAAGGAAAGATTTGACAAATCGGGCAGGGCTTCAGTAGCTCAATTGGAAGAGCGGCTGGACTAGATTCCCAGTAGGTCGCGAGTTCGAGTCTCGCCTGAAGTCAAAATTTTCTTTCCATTTTTCTTTAAAAATAAAAATCCATTGTTTATTTTTTTAAACAAGGCTCGCCTAGTCCCATTAGCCAGCGTACGCGCGATAAGGAACTTCGATCCAAAAATAGCAAAGCGTTATTTGTAGCAGCGTCTCGCGATAAAACTACCGCTGCTGCAATCGCCAATCCACCTGCCAATCGTGATTGTGAGAATACACATGCACAAACCAATACCCGCAAACCACAACAGACCAGAGGTGCGACCGCCTATCGACATTGCTATTGTCGTTGTCATTGCTGTCAAATTTTCATGTCGATTTTTGCTTTCACTTAATAAAAATAATCGAAATAATTTACCATTATCGGTTGTTTCTCACCTACAAAAGCAAGAAAAACGATCAGATTATCAATACTTTGACGACCCGGTTAGTCCAGCGGTGTGAAACCATCGTTTGAATCGAAGGGTCGCGGGTTCGATCCCCGCACTGGGACAAATATTTGTATGGCCTACAGATATTTGTTTCGGGTCTGGGTGTTTGTGTATGTGTTTTATGTGTACAACGGCACCTACGACACAGGTTTATACCTACTGTGGGGCTGTGAGTGTAAGCGTATTTTATTTTTTATTTTAATACTGCTTTTAAAGGAGCTGCAAATCGACATGAAAATTAGACAGCAATGACAACGACAATTAAATTAAATTAAATTAGCCTTTATTTCCCAAAAAGAAAAGAAAATACATAGTTAACAATTACAGAGTTTCTTACGTAATCGATTACAGTGGACATTAAAATTTTAAGCTATTATACATGTAATTTTTTGATAATTTTAAACAAACTTGCAATAGTAATCTGTGATAGGTATGAAAAAACATGCTTCTATTTAGGTACTGCAGTTTGTTATCTACTAAATTACATCAATAGATAAAATAAATAAATAAATAGTCTACATATTATTTTATAGTAAAACTAGCGGCCCGCCCCGGCTTCGCCCGCGCTGCTCTGCTCCTATTAGTCATAGCGTAATGTAAGCTATCCTATCTCTCAAGTTGGATCGAACTGCACATGGTGTGCGAATTTTATTATAATCGGTTAAGTGGTTTTGGAGTCCATTGAGGACAAACATTGAGACACGAGATTTATATATATTAAGATTAACTTTTAGAATAAACTTTTTAAGGTACTTAACAATCGCTCAAGACTTAATTTACAGTTCTATTAAAATTAATAACTTAAGATGTATTTCCTTAAATGTAAAATTAAAATAAAATGTTTTAGTATACTTGTACTTAATATTCGCAATTATTTACCTACATATTGCGAGTTATATTAAATCAATCAAGTTATTAATCATTAAAATGTTTATTCCAATTAGATTTTAAGTTATTTACAAATTAATACTTAAGACTTGATGAAAGAGACACATGATGAAAGAGTGATAGTATGCGTAGTACATGTATTTTTGAAATATCACTCATTTAAATTTGTTATTTCATTATAATATAAAACTACTGACAAAATAATTCTAGATTGTACCTAACTTAAATATTTGATTACCTATCTAGATTCCTTAATCTTAATATATATAAATCTCGTGTCACAATGTTTGTCCTCAATGGACTCCTAAACCACTTAACCGATTATAATAAAATTCGCACACCATGTGCAGTTCGATCCAACTTGAGAGATAGGATAGCATTCATCTCAATTCATAGTCTTAATATTATGTAAGTACCTCAATTGCAACCGTGCGAAGCCGGTACGGGCCGCTAGTATTTAAATAAAAATATTGATCTTTTTTTTTTAATGTAGTAAAAGTGGCAAACAAGCGTCCAGTTCACATTGATGTTAAGTGATGACTGCAGCCTATAGACACCCACACAATGACCAGAGGTCAAAATGCAAATGCGCTGCCACTCCTGAGGCATTAGGTGTTATGCCTCTGTGCCGGAAATTACAGAGCCGTACATTACCACCTGACCGAAACATGATAGTGCTGAACACTACCATTTAACGGCAAGTATATTAGGTAATGCGGTGGTGCCTAAGCCCGCGAGCTCTATCACTGGAGCTCTACCACCAGTAAAAAAGATAGATAAGTAGATATCAGAGATAGTTTGTTTTTTAGTTTCTTTTTTTCATGCAGTTATTTCAAATAAAAATTACATTCCTGTTTATATTACTTATCTATTTTTTTTTATTATTTGTAAATTCAGATTTTAGTAATAATTAAAATTACTTAGACAACGACTATAGCAATGTCGATAGCCGGTCGCATCCCAGTTCCCATAATCACAACACAAGACTGTTGTGAGCGTCTTTGGGGAAAGCTTTCTCCAGCAGATGTCTGTCGGTTGGAATGAAGATCTGAACATATTGCCGCATCCAAAAACCGAACTGTGCTCAATTTCCATGGTCAACGTTGTCTCCTCCACAGGCGTGGACCTTCCGCCCAATTGGCTGGCACTAGAAAAATCAATAACAGCACCTCTTTATGAATATTGCAGACAAACTAGAATTTGTTTTCTAGATAAGGCTCAACGGTGATTTAGGATCCAGATGTACGCTTGAATCACCGGATTATATGGTTCATGGTAAGAAATGAGGGGTTTACACAGCTGTATGGAACGCGGTAAACGGAATCGATGAAATGGAAGGTAAGGTTTTTAAGATATAATATTATTTTTTAATTTAATTTTTACTGGTGGTAGATCTCCAGTGACGGAGCTCGCGGGCGTAGGCACCACCGCATCACCTAATAAACTTGTCGCTAAATGGTGGTAATGTATGGTGGTAAGATCCAGATGTACGCTTGAATCACTGGATTATATGGTTCATGGTAAGAAATGAGGGTTTTACACAGCTGTATGGAACGTGGTAGACGGAATCGATGAAATGGATGGTAAGGTTTTTAAATTATAGCATTAATTTTATTTTTACTGGTGGTAGATCTCCAGTGACTGAGCTTACGGGCGTAGGGACCACCGCATTACCTACTAAACGAGTACTTGCCGCTAAATGGTGGTAATGTACGGGCCTGTAATTTACGGCACAGAGGCATAACACCTTAGGCAGGAGTGGTGACACATCAGAATTTTGACCTTGGTCTTTGTGTAGATGGCTATAGGCTGCAGTCATCACTTAACATCAATGTGAGCTGGGTGCTTGTTTGCCACTTCCATTACATAAAAAATAGATAGATATGCAGAGGCAAATAAATGACATTCAGGCCTACGTGCAAACAACCACGATTCGCCGGTTACGTGGTAAAGTAGTAGCAGGCCACTACTACACTGGGGCCCTGGGTTCGATGTCCGGGTCGGGAGATATATATTTTTTATGTGGATTAAATAAAAAATGGCAAATGAATGTGAAATGAATGTGGCATGCACAAGCATGCAGTTCACATTGATGTAAAGTGATGACTGCAGCCTATAGACACCCACACAAAGACCAGAGGTCAAAATGCAGATGCGCTACCACTGAGGCCCAAGGTGTTATGCCTCTGTGCCGGAAATTACAGGACTGTACATTACCACCTGACTGAAACACGATAGTGCTGAACACTACCATTTAGCGGCAAGTATATTAGGTAATGCGGTGGTGCCTCTACGCCCGCGAGCTCAGTCACTGGAGCTCCACCACCAGTAAAAAAGATAGATAAGTAGATATCAGAGACAGTTTTTTTTAGTTTCTTTTTTTTTTTTTACTTCAGCTCTAAATTGGCAGCAGTTGGGCATCCATAGTGTCACAGTATAAGGCCCCAACATTATACCAGCGCCGGGTTTATTAATCCGGCACAATGCTTACCCCGGGACCCTTTAGGACAATTTTTAAAATTTAGTTTTTGTTTTAGTTTTAATAAATTCTAATTTTTTTTTCTGTTTTGTTTTCTTTTGTCTACCTTTTTGTCCTAATAAATGTATTTTCTTTCTTTCTTTCTAGATAACGGTATAAGATCCTTTATCTCTGGTTCTATTGGAATTTTTCCATTCTCTGGAAGTTTCCAGTGACACTAGAGTTTGGATACGTGATGGATGAGATGAATGGATGACACTGTGATCCTGGGTTCGATTCCCGGGTAGGGAGCAATCAGAGATAACGACGTTGTATGTATGTGTCTTCACGCCAGGTCCCTAACGGGGTGAGCAGAGAGTATGGAGCGCCAGATATCCTGGTCAGAATCAGAATCAGAATCAGAAACTCATTTATGCATTTAGGGTGACAGGCACCTCTTATGACACGTCAAAAACAAACAAAATAAATTAAATTAAAGTGAATAACAATTGATATACATGTCAAACAAGATAAAAAATATATGTAAAGTCAAGAATATCACTAAGATAAAACTAAATGTCATAAACTAATGTAAAAAGTATATCAGTAAAATGTCTCTTTTCCCCTTTACAAACTGATAACAAAGAGTAAAAAGAAAAGAAAAAGGGTCATTCTTTGTCATTCACCGGCAGAGTTCCAAAGGCCAATATGATCTGAGAAATACCTGATATACCTTCCGTACCTCATATACCTTCATCGTTCTCTTCATACATGCACGCCGATAGGGGTTCTGCGGGCACATAGCTCGCAGAACTGACGGCCGTTAGTGCGGAAGAGTTCTGGAGTGGCGACCGCATACCGGAAAACGAGGTGGACCGACGACCTGGTAAAGGTCGCGGGCAATCGCTGGATGACGGCAGCCCAGGACCGTTCGTTGTGGCATTCTTTGGGGGAGGCCTTTGTTCAGCAGTGGACGTCTCTTGGCTGAAATGATGATTATTATAATGCACGCCGATTCCTAAGAATTCTGACCCCACCATCAGACAGAACTCGACCTATTTAGTCACGGTCTTTCCAGGAAGACCAAGACTGGCCTATCTAGGGACAGTTACGTTCCTGAAAGTGTCCCAGTTAAGTTCAGAGATAATAAATAATAAAATAGGCTTACATTCACAGCCCACAGTGGGTATAAACCTGTGTCGTGGGTCCCGTTGTACACATAGCACACATACACAAGCACCCAGACCCGAAACAAATATCTGTAGGCCAATACAACTATTTATCCCGGGGCGGGGATCGAACCCGCGACCCTTCGAATCAAACGGTCATCTCACACCGCTGGACTAACCGGGTCGTCAGAGATGCTTAAAGAATTTTACATTTTTATCTCTTATGGCCCCCGACTCGGTAATCGAACCCAGGACACCAGCGTAGCAGTAGTGGCCTGCCACCACTAGACAACCTTAACACGTAACCGGTGAATCGTGTGTGTTTGCAAGTAGGATGTATGCAGTTACAACTGTCTATCCGTTTAAGTATTACAGGCGTACAGTTCAGTTTTTTTGTATTTTCAAGGAAGGTATAAGGGGGTTTGGCGGAAACCTTGAAAGAGGCGTGCTCTTATTTTGTTTTATTTTCTTTATGTAATTTTGAGTTAGAAATATTAATTAAAGTTGGTGGCATTTTGTTTGATATAGGCTTATTTCAGCGCTCGTGTATAGTGAAATAGAATAACAGTGCGAAAACACGTTCTTTCGGGTTGCCTCTCAAAACTTCATTGTAAATGTTCTGGTAAAGTAGCCATCGCTTTATTCGAATTACTGTGACTCTGACTGACTGACTGATGAATTGACTGACTGACTCTGACTTTTACGCTGCTAATTACGAATACGAAATATCGTTTTACTTGACACTGGCAATATGCACATTAATGCTATGACATAAAATAAAAAATAAAAAAAATACGCTTACACTCACAGCCCCACAGTAGGTATAAACCTGTGTCGTGGGTGCCGTTGTACACATACAACACATAAACAAACACCCAGACCCGAAACAAATATCTGTAGGCCATACAAATATTTGTCCCGGTGCGGGGATCGAACCCGCGACCCTTCGAATCAAACGATGGTTTCACACCGCTGGACTAACCGGGTCGTCAAATAAAAGGCAGATATTACGAATACCATTACCATCCAACCGGAACACGATAGTGCTGAACTTCTACCATTTGGCGGTGGTAATGCGGTGGTGTATACCCTTGCGGACTCCGACACTGGAACTCTACCACCAGTAACTAACAATAAACCACTGGTGGTAGAGCTCCAGCGACGGAGCTCGCGGGCGTAGGCACCACCGCATTACCTAATATACTTGCCGCTAAATGGTAGTGTTCAGTACTGTCATCCGGCCAGGTGGTAATATACGGCCCTGTAATTCCCTGAGCAGAGGCATAACACCTTAGGCCTCAGGAGTGATAACGCATCTGCATTTTAACCTGTCTTTCTGTGGGTGTTTTTAGGCTGCAGTCATCAAAGAAAATTACTAAAATATCAGCGCTTTAAGTTTAATATTCCAAATAGCACTACAGACAGGCTGTAACCAGTGCTTTTAATGTGAACGTCAAGCATGAAAATTAATTCAGTTATGATTCCGCCTAAATTAGATAGTTAAATATAGCAGTAGTCAGCGCCTCTACCGATACTGAAATAATTATAATAATAATGGCAACCCATTAAACGTCCCACTGCTGGGCACGAGTCTCTCTATCTATCGATAGCAACCGGTACCGACGGCTTAACGTGCCCTCCGAAGCACGGAAACGCTTATTTTAATTTGCCACTAGCAGTCACCCATCACGCACCCGACCGCGCCCGTATCGCTTAACCGAGTAGATCTTAATGAGCTTCTTTCTACCTGTACTAATGCAACCATTTTAGTTATGAGAAAACCATACAGTAGGGGAGCTCAGATCACCTATGCGCTGAACTGACCAAGTGAAATCCACAGTGGGAAACCGTGTGTCAGACTGCGCTAGACAGACCACAAACCGAGCAAGATGGCGGGAGATCGTAAAGAGCTGTAAAAAAGCTGTGTCGGCCAACCGAACGCCTCAACGTGACCACGACCACTCTGACAAGAGTGACATGAAAGAGAAGAAGGGAAGAGTAGAACACGACAAAAAAACCTGTTTCCGTAAATAGTTAAAAGAGTGATAACAGGGCCAAAATGGTATGCGATTCAGCATTTGACGTTCATAAGCCTGGCGCTGATTTGATTGAACCAATGACAGAGAATATGTAACAACTACGTATGGAATGGACACTTCGACGTCCCGCCCGATTTCCCCGCCTCACCCAACCACTTCCCCACTTATGGGCGACGTTTGGTATTCCCTACGTGCTACGCACACAGGTATGTATGTATGTATCTTTACGCCAGGTCCCTAACGGGGTAGGCAGAGAGTGTAGAGCGCCAGATATCCCGGTTCAGACAAACCTCTCGTGCCTCGTCTACCTTCATCATTCTCTTCATACATGCACGCCGATTCCTAAGACTTTTGACCCACCATCAGACAGAACTCGACCTATTTGGTCATGGTAGGTCAGCCTTGGTCTTCCTCTCCACGCACACAGGTGCACGTGTTAATACACGTCACTGATTGATATCTGTGTAATACAGACCAAATTAAGCGTTTGTGTGGAATTTTGGCGGAGTTACCGCCGCGCCAATGATCCAGTAACGCACGGATGCCCAAACGCTGTACGTGACGCCATGTGAGACCTATAACGTTTTGCGTAGGTATGCGTATTAACGAACTTACTCATTTGTAATGTTAGTGTCGAAGTATGAATTATCATTGGTCACAAATATCACGGGACAACACGATTTGTTCCAGCGGTGTGAGACGACCGTCTGATTCGAAGGGTCACGGGTTCGATCCCCGCACCGGGACAAATGTATGGCCTACAGATATTTGTTTCGGGTCTGCGTGTTTGTGTCTGTGTTGTATGTATACAAAGGCACCACCGACACAGGTTTATACCTACTATGGGGCTTTGAGTGTAAGATATTTTAAAAAGAGCCGACTGAGTTTTTTCCTGCAAGTTTTTCTCAGATCATATTGGCCTTTGGAACTTTGCCGGTGAATGACAAAGAATGACTCTTTTTCTTTTCTTTTTACTCTTTGTTATCAGTTTTTAAAGGGGAAAAGAGACATTCTACTGATATACTTTTACATTAGTTTATTACATTTAGTTTTATCTTAGTGATATTCTTGACTTTACATACATTTTTTATCTTGTTTGACATGTATATCAATTGTTATTCGCTTTCATTTATTTTGTTTGTTTTTGACGTGTCATAAGAGATGCCTGTCACCCTAAATGAATAATAATAAATGAGTTTCTGATTTTGATTCTCATTTTATTTTTTATTTTTATCAACTTAAGGAACCCTAAATATTCCAGCAAAGAGGGTAGTTAATCGTGCATTATTAACATGTATAACAATTCAATCCGCGTGCCGACGGACTGCAGACATCATAAAAATGTTTACTAGTTCAATAACAATTTGTTTATTTGCAGTGTTAATTGAATATGCTACGTTTTGTTCGTATTTTACTTCTTAGTGTAGAAATATTACACTAATTCAACATCATAGTTAAGAATTTTAAAGGTTTTTACTTGTTTGTTTTTTTTATAAAGTTAGTAAAAGTGGCAAACAAGCATGCAGCTCATATTGATGTTAAGTGATGACTGCAGCCTATAGACACCCACACAATGACCAGAGGTTAAAATGCAGATGCGTTGCCTCTCCTGAGGCCTAAGGTGTTATGCCTCTGTGCCGGAAATTACAGAGCCGTACATTACCACTTGACCGGAACACGATAGTGCTGAACACTACAATTTAGCGACAAGTATATTAGGCAATGCTGTGGTGCCTTCGCCCGCGAGTCACTGGAGCTCTACCACCAGTAAAAGGCGACTAGGTTTTTATCTCTTTGATTCTACAAATGTTTTTTTTATGTGATGAAAGCAAGCAAGCATGCAGTTCATAGGGATTGAGTGATGACTGCAGCCTATAGGGTAAATCACGTATCGAGCCCACAGAAGAGACAAACGGGTTGTTTTAACTTCGTAGAGCGTTATCTCTGCTGCACACTACCTACGTAAGCACTGATAGTGCGGTATTCGTCAAAACTTTTTTTTTTTTTTAATTTATGGCATCGCGTTTTGCATATTGCCAGTGTCAAGTAAAACGATATTTCGAATTCGTATTAAGCAACGTTAAGGTCAGGGTCGTCAGTCAATTTATCAGTCAGTCACAGTCAGTAATTCTAGTAAAGCGATGGCTACTTTACCAGAACATTTACAATGAAGTTTTGGAGGCAACCCGATAAAACGTGTTTTCGCACTGTTATTCTATTTCACTATACACGAGCACTAAAATAAGCTTATATGAAACAAAATCCCACCAACTTTATTTAATATTACTCAAAAATACACCAAGAAATTGAAATAAAATAAGAGCACTTTACTGGTGGTAGAGCTCCAGTGACGGAGCTCGCGGGCGTAGGCACCACCGCATTACCTAATATACTTGCCGCTTAATGGTAGTGTTCAGCACTATCGTGTTCCGGTCAGGTGGTAATGTACGGCCCTGTAATTTCCGGCACAGAGACGTAACACCTTAGTCCTCAGGAGTGGTAACGCATCTGTATTTTGACCTTGGTCTTTGTTGTGTGGGTGTCTATAGGCTGCAGTCATCACTTAACATCAACGTGAACTGCATGCTTGTTTATCACTGCATGCTTGGTCATCACTTAACATCAACGTGAACTGCATGCTTGTTTATCACTGCATGCTTGGTCATCACTTAACATCAACGTGAACTGCATGCTTGTTTACCACTCCCATTACATAAAAAAGCACACACGCATCTTTCAAGGTTCCCGCCAAAATCCCATCAAAACTTGATCAAAATGGTCGACAAACGTCACATAGGTACCGTGCAAAAGAGGTAACGCTCTACAGACACGAAATAAGCCGAAGTCTCCATCTTTAGGTCGATGTGCAATATTTCTAGTTGGATACTGAATGTTATAAAACCTGATTCATTTACAGGGGGATTACAAAAACACAAGCGACCGAAGTTACACGAAGCGGTCATTGTGCAACAAGTAACAATATGTCTATCTCATTTGAATACCACCCCTATTCGTTCATGCTTAAAAATGGGATTAGTATGTTCATCTTAATGTGGATAAGCTTCAGTTGCCGAATTTCCGTGTACTTCGGGCATAGAGCAACACGGGCCACCGACGGACGGACCAAAGGGGACCCATATGCACGCTTTCCCCTCTGTCAAAGTATAAGCCCAAGGGGCCCTATGCCTATCGCCTAGAAGTTTAAATGTAAGCGTGAAATTGTTTATGTATTTTGTTAAAGTCAAGGTGTGAGTTTCGTAGTAAAAGACGATTTTTAACGGTAAAAAAACGTAAAAAAACGGAGTAGCCATAGACCCTCCGGTCCGCCGCAGCGGCCGGCTGCCCGCGTTGCTCTATGACTTCGGGCTACAAAATTAAATTATCCATTAAGGCTACCAGGATGGTTTTTGTCGAATTGTGTGGTACTTAATTATTTTATAGAAAAACAGTGACGTGGCGAAACGTTATTTTCCTTTTTTATAATTTAAAATACATGGCAAGCGACAAAAATCAACGGGCTGCACTTCGGGAGTGCCGAAGAAGATCAACGGCAGAATTGAAAACTTGAATATTAACAAAAAGATAATATTAATATAAAAATGGAATAACACATACAGTAGTAGTAGTAATACCCGGGGTATTACTACACTGACGCGGTAGGTGGACCAATCGATAGCAGTGTATGTCCAATTCACGTAAGTCAGAGTTCACCTTTGCATATGAACACTTAAAAGACTACCAGGATCAAATTACTCATTTTTTTGTCTTATGGGTTACAAAGTTGTATATCAATAATGTGTAGGTACTCAAACTTTTCGTAAACCGAACACTGACAGATCAAAGTGGAGAAACCGATGCGCTCGGAATGATAAAAACCACGTATCTCGGAAATCGCGTGAAACGAGGTAGCGTAAGTAAGTATTACTGTATTCCTTATTACGTGGGTATTTGCTTGTTTTATTGTTTGTATATACGAAGCGCTCATGGCCCAGCGGCTGGTGTAGATCGTAAGCGATCTACTCGGTTAAGAACATCGGGCGCGGTCGGGTAGTGTGATGGGTGACCGCTAGTGGCAAAATAAATGCGCGTTTCCGTGCTGCGGAGGGCACGTTAAGCCGTCGGTCCCGGTTGCTATCGATGGATAGCAGTCGTTAAACCTTATCGGAGGGGTACCGATAAGGGTACCTCCACCAATCCGCATTGGGGCAGCGTGGTGGAGAAAGCTCCAGGCGTCCCTCCAAAAAAGGGGAGAGACTCATGCCCAGCAGTGGGACGTATAATGGGTTGCCATTATTATTATTATTATTTGTATGCATTCTCCGAGGAATTAATTAAGGTGTGAGGTTAACTTTTTAAAAACATGAGAAAAGAATGGGTATGTCCACCCTTACATTACCACGTCTTGACGGTCCCAAGGAAATCTGTATAAAATACCAATTATTTGCGTCTTCATAACATCCCTTTGTTTGGATGCAAATTATTAAATATCTTGTTTTTATTTCTCTTCTTGGCCAAGATATTTTACTGCTGAATATATTTTTATGTTAAGACTTTGGTTTAAACGTTTTGTTCGTGATTTAAATAATATTTAATCAGTACTGTATTTATTTATTAAGGTCGCGATTTGGGTGTCTTTAACACAAGCCTGTTTTGTGTAAATAGGTAAAGGAGGAAAGAAATAAAAATGTTTTTCTTTGACTTGCACATAACACAATAAACACATTAATTAATTAAACAAGAAACATGAAATTTCAACAGAATTTGATTGTGTGAAGTAGCGCATTCTGACGAGACCTTAACCTTAATGCATGCATAAAAATAGTCCGTACGTAAGCGCAATTAGGATTTATAATCATCTTCCGAACATCATTAAAAAACAACGTATCTTACATAAATTTTTAAAACTATTAAAAACTTTTCTGATTGAAAAATCTAACTACAGTTTGAACGAATTTTTTAACGATAAGTTATAAATTAAAAAAAACTCTAACAAATTAAAATCGTGTCTGTCTCACGTTGTGGCTTCTTAAAATACGAATACTTACTTACTTTAAAATAATCTAATTGTTAATTCTATTACTTAAAATAATTTTCATACATACATTGCTACGCCCAACGGGTGAGTGTAGCACCTAGGGAACACCTCAGAGGGAAGTTCGTTCCACAATTTACACATTCTGGGCAAGAACGAACGTAAAAACCGCACTGCTAGGTGTGGGTGGAACTTCTCTCTTCGGCGGGTAGTACGGTGTAGGAAAATAGATGGTAGCACCATGTCAAACAGTTCAGCAGAGCACTCACCATTGTAGAGACGGTACAACACGCACATACTCCCATGTCTCTGCGTAGGCTCAGATGTTCGAGCCTGTCAGTAAGTCCTGAATCGTTAACAATACAAACGGCGCGTGTTTGTAGGGAGTCAAGTGGACCAAGCTAGTATTTGGGGGCTCCCGCCCACAAATGAGTATGAGTAGTAGTAGCTGCCCCGAAGTGAAAGTGAATACTGCCTGGCTTTGTTAAGCACCCCTAGCTTTTTGGATGCGATGTGAACTGCATGCTTGTTTGTCACTTCCATAATATAAATTGTCACTTCCATAACATAAAAAAAAATATTTTCATTCTAAAGTAATACCTATTTGTTTTAATAATAATATAGAATTTAAATATTTTACGTATAGAATTTTGAGTATCTGATTATATTGTACGCGTTTCCATTAGCAATAACGTCACGGTAAAATGCTACCGTTGTTATAATCCAAAGTACCTAACAAGAAATTTTGCACATCGAGCGTATGAAAGAAACAATCGGCTAGTTTCGACTTCGTAGAACGTTATCTCTGCTGCAAACTGTCTACGTAAGCACTGATAGTCCGGTATGAAATTAGATTAAAGCATGTGTTAATGCGAAATAATATAAAACGATCGAAAAAGTGTCACGTTTCTCCTGAGCCGAGCGCGCAAGCGAGAGCGCGGACCAAGTGATAGAGAGACACGATCGGTCTAAGCGTTCGACTTGACGCATGTTTTTCTTATGACTTCATCAAATGAAATTATTCACAGACAACTATTTTTTTAATGTAATTATGAAGGTGGCAAACAAGCATTCAGTTCACATGGACGTTAAGTGATGACTGCAATCTATAGACATTTTACTGGTGGTAGAGCTCCAGTGACGGAGCTCGCGAGCGTAGGCACCACCGCATTACCTAATATACTTGCCGGTTAAATGGTAGTGTTCAGCACTATCGTGTTCCGGTCAGGTGGTAATGTACGGCCCTGTAATTTCCGGCACAGAAGCATAACACCTTACGCCTCAGGAGTGGTAACGCATCTGCATTTTGACCTTGGTTTTTGTGTTGGTTGTTGGTTTTTGTCTATAGGCTGCAGTTATCACTTAACATCAATGTGAACTGCATGCTTGTTTGCCATTACATAAAACAAAACATCTACACAAAAACCAGAGGTTTTTGGAAGTGACTATCTCTCAGCCTATTGATCTTCATAAAAAATGGTTTAAAAACTCCATTGGCATTTTCAAAGATCTATCTTTAGACTTACGTATAAGTTTGACGGTTTTTTTTCTTTTAGTCCAAGTAAAGTGCTTCTCGCAATACATCTTCTAACCGAGTTTTAAGTTGTAGATTTAATAGTTTTGGAGTAAAGCGGCTGTAACATACGGATAGGTAGATAGTACTAGATAGACAGACTTATCAAATCTTTAAGGGTCCAAAAACCCTGTCAGGTATCAAATAATTTTATTTTTAGCAAACACTGCCTTTCTCGTGCAACATCGGAAACGAATACCGAATTCGAGATAAAGCACGGCGCCGCCATCTTTAAAAATCGTTTCGCGCTGAAACTGTTGTCATCTGTCATAACGACAGCCCGCCAAAACAAACGTGGAGGTAATGGCATTACGTGTATAATGCCGGCTAGACAGATAAAAGGGTATGATAAAATGAACTTATTTTTCAGTTTGTGCTTATTAAGTTAGGAACCTATTTTTTTCTTATGAAGACCGCCTATGTGTGTTTTTGTATCGTCGACTACATAAGGCGCCATTTAGTGGAAAATTAACCGAAAACCTAAAGTACTTGTCTAGTACGGTAGATGGCGTGTCAATCGACTTTCATCGCACATACGAAGTTTTCTCAAGAGTTGGCATGTATACAACTTCCCATCGTCAATTGTTGAACTGCTTCCCGCCAAGCGTTAACACCTCGCCTGATCGGAGGAACCTCCCTTTTCGTTGGAGGAACATTTCCACCAGCTCCGTCCCCCCACTCATTTATTTTATATTTTTGTATAAAAATCATAAAGGGCGTATCAGAATACATCTGATTCTATTCACCGAGTTTCACTAGTTTTGGAGTAAAATGGCTGTAACATACGGACCGACGGACGCACAGATAGACAGACAAACATGACGAAACTATAACGAAAACGTTTCAAACATACATACAAAAACACAAATGTTTCCTCTTTATAATCCCTACTTCCCTATTCGAAAGTAACTCTGTCTGTCTGTTACCTTTTCACCTTTAATGAAATTTGGTACAGAGATAGAGCTAACTTTGGGAAAGAACCTAGGCTACTGAGTTATTTATAAAACAATATCCACGCGGGCGAAGCCGCGGGCAACAGCTAGTCTTCTAATATATAAAATTCTAGTGTCACAGTGTTTGTGACAATAGGTACTCCTCCGAAACTGCTATCATAATGTAATCGATCGATCATAATGAAATTTTGTGTGTTTATTTGATAGGTATGAGAAACGGTTGCAGTCGTTTTTTATAACCCTTTTTAAATATAATAGAAGTGGTAAACAAGCATGCAGTTCATATTGGTGTTAAGTGATGACTGCAGCCTATAGACATCCGCACAAGGGCCAAGGTCAAAATGCAGATGCGTTACCACTTACGCGAAATTACAGGGCCGTACATTTCCACCTGACCGGAACACAATAGTGCTGAACACTACCATTTAGAAAGTATATTAGGTAATGCCACCGCCTACCTAAATTTTAGGTAGGATAGGAAAAATGTAGTAATGGAAAAAAGAAGTAAAAAAAATGTCCATGAAAATAAAACAATAAGAACCATGGAGAATCACTCTTACCATTTATGTAATCATTTTAGGATCTAATGGTAAGAGTGATTCTCCACGATTTTTTTTTATTTTCATGGACATTTTTTCATACTTCTAAGATGATACGAAGTTCGTCCGGGTAGCTAGAATTGGTATAGATATGTATCTTTTAATCATATGACACTAAATCACTTAGCTTGAAAACATTTCAGATTAAAAAGGTACGAAATCCAAAATAATTCAAACTCGAATGTAAAGCGCGCCACCGGAAACACCGGACACCGCATCTCCGGTCAGCCGGTGAATTTGAATTTGGAACGTTATCGCATTCGACGCGCGCACTTTGTAGCGAGCGGTCGTGTCAGCGGAAATTGACGGACGGTTAGAACTTTGTTATCTGACAGAGTTTGGGGGATAGTCGGACTGCATTGTGCTGCTTTGGATGTGTTTTGCGAACTGTTGAATTAAATTGACTTGGTTACTTAGCTTAGCGATAGCTTATTCAGTTTATTCAGTTTATTCATTTATTTCATATAATTAGGCTCCTGGAGAGCACTTTTACATCGTCATTTTTTTTAAACTAACCTAGAGTGAACAACCACTAATAATAATCAAAAACACATAATAAATTAAATAGACACTGAACAATTTTGTATAATATGGAAAGCATCAATTATTTACAAATTCCTCCATTTCCCCATTTCAAAAGAAACTGAGAAAGAATGAATTTAGCAAACACTAGATTAAATTTGGGGTTCCGGGTGTTTGCTTCATCATCACCGCTCCAGTTGAGAGACGTCTACAGCTGGACAAAATCTTTCCCAAACAGTGTTGTTCGTCATTAGGGGAGAGTACGCCATAAGCCTAAAGCAGCGCGCATGGCCCCGCGGCTGGTGTAGATCGTAAGCGATCTACGCGGTTAAGCGATACGGGCGCAGTCGGGTGTGTGATGAGTGACCGCTAGTGGCAAATTAAAATGCGCGTTTCCATGCTTCGGAGGGCACGTTAAGCCGTCGGTCCCGGTTGCTATCGATAGATAGCAGTCGTTAAAACTTGTCGGAGGCCTTATGGGCGGTTTGAAAACATCCGACAGCGGGTTGGCCACTTTGGAGCACCCGCATTGGAGCAGCGTGGTGGAGTAAGCTCCAGGCCTCCCTCTTAAAAGGGGAGACACTCGTGCCCAGCAGTGGGACGTATAATGGGTTGCCATTATTATTATTATATGCCATAATCAACACGCGTTACCGGTAGTTTTACACTGCTGCTTATCCTACATTATTATTGTTACGTTTGTCGACCATATTGATCAAGTTTTCACCAATACCGGACTATCAGTGCTTACGTAGGCAGTGTGCAGCAGAGATAACGCTCTACGAAATCGAAACTAGCCGATTGTCTCCTTCGTAGCATCGAGGATAAATATATCCTATCGGATAAAGTAGCTAGCTTTCAATTTTTTTATATGTAATGGAAGTGGAAACAAGCATTCAGTTCACATTGATGTTAAGTGATGACTGCAGATTAGACACTTACACAAAGACCGAGGTCAAAATGCAGATGCGTTACCACTCCTGAGGCCTAAAGTGTTATGCCTCTGTGCCGGAAATTACAGGGCCGTACATTACCACCAGGTGGGACGGACTGGACCGGGCACATTGAATTTAGTTTCTTTATTGTGCTTTACAGATAAATAATAAAAAAAAGATGTCAAACAAAAAAAAATTAAATCAGTGTGAACTGTATGCTCGTTATCAAGTTTTTAGGTAATGTTTTAATTATGAGTGTCTATTTGGTTGTTTTTATTGGAGCATATTATTACTAAAAACGTAACTTCACGCCTGTAATCCCCGAAGGGATAGGCAGAGGTAAGTGCATGCATTCAAGCATACATGCAGACACCTACGATTCGCCGGTTACGTTTTGGCCCATGCAACAGGTGGCGAGCCTGTTGCCATCTCCGGGCACATTACCAAACTCCAAGGTACTGGGAAACTTCCAGAAAATGGAAAAATCCTAATAGAACCAGAGATAAAGGATTTTAAACCGTTATCTCTGATAACCCTCGACCCGGGAATCGAAACCAGGACCTCCAGCGTAGTAGTAGTGGCCTGCTACCACTAGGCTACTGAGGCAGTATTATTATTGAAATTATTAAAATTTAAGAATTTGTATGCTAAATTAATTACATTTGTATGGAAAAGTATGTGATTGTTTCATATTCTTTTGAACTGATTGTTATATGAAAGAGAATAATAAAAGTAGATCTTGTACCAACAAAAGGTATTCATAATCTTTTACAAAGACGAAGTTGTGGCTTCAACAGAGTATGCACTCCATTGTACGATTTTCAAATATCGAATAGATTGACTTTACAATACGTTTGCGATAGAGAGGCTGTGTTTGAATATTTTTCTAAATATCTATATTTCCATACAAATCGCTATGTCTAGATTAGACATACGATTCAAGTGAAATAGGGTGTAAAATGTTACTATTGGAACTCTAATAGAACTCACTTGGTGTGTAAACACACTATGTGGAAGCTACGCGACGGAAGTTCAACACTATTACGCCTGCAATGCTATTTGAATTACTGACGACGCTAGACCTGAGTCGATCGCGAGCGATAGAATCACTTTGATTGAATCACGATCCAAACACAAGTGATCGGGTCGTGACGTACAAAAAAAGTCGATCATTTGGGTCCTTTGGGTCATTGGGTACTTTGTTTCTCGTGAACTCTATCACATTATGCATAAAGTACACTTCAGTTTGTTTACAGTTTTATCGATCAAGCTCCCCTGCACCATGTCATCTAATTGTACAATTTATGCTATATACCTATAAAGTTTAAGAATGAAATTATAGTGATAATTAATTGAAATGTATTAAAATGAAAAATAGCCAGCGACATAATGTGTGGATCGCAGTCTCGAGTCTCGCATCCTTATCAGATGGGTCTCGAATCACGAGAATCATGAGTTACAGTATACGTTTGAGAGAAATCGAGTCGCGACCCAAATGACCCAAACGATCGAGTCATTTAGACTCGATCACCTTGTCGATGGGTCGCGATCGACATGAATCCCGACGAAGGAGTGATCGACTCAGGTCTAGACGACGCACTATGTCGAAATTACGCTGTTATAGCGTACAGCATAGAGATGTGACTTAGGTGGCAAAACATCGATTTTTGTATTAATCGATTATTTTTAAACTAGTATAATCATTTCTCAAAGAATCGATTATGCCATTAATAATAATCGGTTTTTTTATCGATTTTTTTAGCTTTAATTTACAAATTGCAAATTCGAAGCTTTTACAATTAATTATCTTTATTTGTTCATCGAAACAACTTGCTAAATAAACATAAACAATTTACTTCGGGCATAAAAAAGGAGGAGTGACACGCTTCACTGAATAACGAAAATCATTTCTAATAACTTATTAAACAAGTAATAGAAAAGAGGATAAGTTAAAATCATGTTATTACTGTTATTTCTAGAATCACTGTTATTCTTAGAATCATAAGCAGTATCAAAGTTTTGTTCCTCTAGTACAATTTTTAACGCGTCTTCTAATGTACTAACATTATTTAAACGAACCAAACGTGCTAAATATTTCGGTAGGTTATACAAAAAGATATTTAAAGAGCTGTGATTGTAAATATTGATTTTAGCCTGTCGTGAAATATCGTCACTTATAATTGCAGACAGCTTTGAAAATAAAATGCTCCTAATTTGTTGAATCCTTTGACAAAATTCTAAGTAACTTTCGCCCCTATTAATTTTTGCGGACTCTAATTCTAACGCGATGCACTCCTCGGTTCGCGGATCCCCAAAATGTTGATCGAGAATCTTTTTTAATTCGTCCCAGTCTCGTATTGACTGACGCTGTCCTACTAAAAAAGCAGCTTCTCCTGATAACCTACTCGTAGTTACGTGGAATAAATATTCCATCTGCTTGTTTTCCCCGTGAAACAAAGAAAGAATGTACTCACATTTTTGAATAAAAAGTGGTAAAAGCCTAACATCTCCGTTAAATGCCGGGATAATATTAATCATTTCTGGTGGTACACGTACTATAGTCTCCATTTTTGAATAATTAAATTATTTAACTCAAAAACACAATAAAATGTTCGTAATATTCTTAAACGAAACAAAATAAAATGGAATCGTAAAATTGCAAAAATCAACACAGTAAATAAATCGAAGAAATCAATGAGCACAATAAAATACACGACACAAAATAGATTATAAACATTGGCCAAAAAAATCCCTAAAAATTACACGAAATGAAACACATAAGACAATAATTCCTAAAAATACAGGAAATAAAACACATACAAATTAATATTTAAAAAAAAAACGTAAAAATTTGATTACTTACATGTGTAGTTATCTAATAAGGCGTTTTCTAAACCCTAATAAAAGACACATAGGACACATTACACAAGGAGGTAATTAAAATGAGGATCACTGAAAGGAAGGTGAAAAGATTTACTCACAATTCCGCAGCGGTACTCATTCTCCTTGAGATTCCTGGTTGTTTGTCCTGGCTCTGTCCTTGGCTTGGCTTCGACATAGTTAATAAATTTCTTTGTTCGGTGGTCTCCGCTTAACCGTTAATACGGATGTCCCCAGTAGTAAATGTGTATACTTGCTGAAAAACCGCAAAGATCCTACCGGCTGCGCCAATTAAGTTTGCGGCAGCCATCTTCATAAAAAAAATATTTATTTTAAAACAGACGGACAGAGTAACAGTATCGCACAGAATCAAAATAGGAATCCTCTAATTATCATAAAAACAATCTTTATGAGGAAGCTAAATGCTTACTTGCTCTTTACCCTGTGACGTCAGTAAGTTTATCAGATTGTAATCTGTCGGTTCCCACACTGGGTAAAGGGCTTATTAAGCAGATTTGGGGGGTGTTGGTACACTTAACTCGCGCTTTTGTGATATGAATACCTTAAAATATTTGTTTAAATGTATAACAAAACACAATTAAGAGTTCGAGCCTCGCCTGAAGTCAAATTTTTCTTTCCATTTTTCTTTAAAAATAAAACACAATTATTAAACATTCAAAAATTAATTTAAACTTTAATGTTATTTCTAGAACCATTCGTAAACCGATAGTAGAAGTTCCGGTTTCCGAACAGAACGTTAAAATGGCGCACCAAGATGGCGGAAGCGAGGAAGGTTCGATTGTTCGCGTTGACAACACAATATCTACATCCCACATTGAAAATTAAACTCTATCACCACGTTCTAGTGCATAAAATTAATACAAGTGGATACTTGTCAACTTAAATAATTACATACATGAAATACATTGTTTGTATGACTCCATACTTGTTTCAAGATGGCTGTGATAGTGCGATGAGTGACGTGTATCAAATTTCCTTGTTTTTGTACGAATTGTAACAGAAATACAATATTAATGTTTGTTAAAATATGCTTGGAGTATTCTATGTGTACCTATATCGTTAAGATAAAATAGAAATTGTTTTATATCATAAAGCAACACGGGCCATCGGCCGCGGCGAACTGGAGGGGAGTAGCCATGTACAGACTTTGCCCTCTGTGAAAGTACAAGACCAAATGGTTCTATGCCTGTCGCCCAGATATGTAAATGTGTGCGTGAAATTGTTTATGTATTTTGTTAAAGTCAACGTGTGAGTTTCGTAGTAATAGACGATTTTTGTAGTGTGAAAAATGAGAGACTGTTTTGTATCGGTAATAAACGCTATGGCTACTCCTCTCGTAGCCCGTATTGCTTTATATTTTATATGTATGTATATAACAGTGGGTATCTTCACGCCAGGTCCCTAACGGGGTAGGCAGAAAGTGTGGAGCGCCAGATATCCCGGTCCTGACACAGCTCCCGTGCCTCATCTAACTTCATCGTTCTCTATATACATGCACGCCGATTCCTAAGACTTTTGACTCCACCATTAGACATTCGACCTATTTGGTCATGGTAGGTCAGTCTTGGTCTTCTTGTGCCTCTGCAACCATCCACATTCGCATTGTATATCTGTGTCTGTTGTTGTGTAATGTCGAATGAGCGAATGACTAAACAGTCATTCGCTCATTCGGCATTCTTTCTATATACCCGAACCATCGGAGCATGCCTTTTTTCATTTTTACACCGATACTCTCATTCACACAAAACCTCTTTCTTACATCTTCATTACGAACGCGATCGGTGAGCGATACACCGCAGATCTTGCGCAAAGATCTCGACTCGACTAGGTTTAATTTACTTTCATGCTCATTCCTGCATAGATATATATATATATATATGTATAACATTACTTCACGCCTGTAATCCCCGAAGGGGTAGGCAGAGGTAAATGCATGCATTTAAGCATACATGCATACACCCACGATTCGCCGGTTACGTTTCGGCCCATGTAACAGGTGGCGAGCCTGTTGACATCACCGGTCACATTACCAAACTTCGAGGTACTGGGAAATTTCCAGAAAATGGAAAAATCCCAATAGTACCAGGACTAAAGGACTTTACACCATTATCTCTGATAACCCCCTACCCGGGAATCGAACCCAGGACCTCAGCGTAGTAGTAGTGACCTGCTACCACTAGGCTACCGAGGCAGTTATATATATGTAAAGAAATACTATTTCTTTCTTCGCACTCTGTGTGTTTATTTACCATGAAGTTTGGTTATAGTTTTTAACTTTTTAATTGTCTGATTTTAAAGAAGAAACGAATTCAGAATGTCAGATGACAGATTTAAATAAGAGTTGATTGACAATTGCATAATCAATGAAAATTTTAATATTATATTATTTTATGTTTTAAAAGTGAAAGAATAAACTTTCATTGTCGTTTCTTCTTTTCAGGTTTGAGTTCATATTGTTTTATATTACCTAAATAAAATAGTCTCTGTATAAAAAAAACTAACAATAAATCTTCTTTTCAGCAACACAAGGTTTATTTCTTTCATGTAGTAAAACAGACTTATATATATATACATATATCGGCAGGAGACCTCTCCAGTCCGGATATCTAGGTAGTATTGTCTGCGTGTCTTTCCTTAAGCCGACATGTTATTCATGTTTGTAAGCGTCTGTAGGTGGGAACGAGAGCGGGTGATAAAATAAAGCACATGGTTTGGCAGAAGATGAAGCAAGAGTCTGTTATTGCCAAAGATTCGATTACGCCGGTAGAGAAGAACGGGCAAGAAACTCTTACCACCGGGGACACAGTTACCGGAATACAAATGCTCGTTGCTCATTATAAATCTCTTCTGCCAATCAATTCAGTAGTACACGCGCATCGTTTCTATATCTCGTTTACAACTATTACAAACTGTACTTGAATCTAGATTGCTATAACGAGTTACAGAATTATATCAAGGAACCGGCCCAGACCGCCCTCTTTTATTTTCTCATTTCCAAATTCTTATTCAGCTGACAAGTGTCATTGATGAACCTTGTGAATCAAACCACTGGGTATGTTTAATTATTTGGTAAGGAGTTTCTATACTCATCGGTTTAGTCAGCTCAGTACGTTTGTGATCTCTATCCCCGACATATATAAATCAAGGGAAAAAGTAAGTTTCTTTGATCAAACAAGGCTGATTGGTCTGTGGATCAAACCAACGACTGTTTTTTTATTTATGAAGGTGGCAAGCGAGTCTGTATTTCACATTGGTATTAAGTGATGACTGCAGTCTAAGGGCACTCAGCCAAAGACCAGATTAAAATGCAGATGCGTTCCCACGCCTGAGACCTTAATATGTCTCTGTGATGAAAAAATGTGTGAGAAAAAATGCGAAGGAAAATTTGGCTTCGGGCAGGAATCGAACCTGCGACTTCAGCACAACCAGCCGCTTTACCACTAAGCTTTTACTGGTGGTAGAGCTCCAGTGACAGACCTCGCGGGCGTAGGCACCACCGCATTACCTAATGTACTTGCCGCTAAATGGTAGTGTTCAGCACTATCGTGTTCGGGTCAGGTGGTAATGTAATTTCCGCCACAGAGGCATAACACCTTAGGCCTCAGAAGTAGTAACGTATCTGTATTTTGACCTCCAATCTTTGTGTAAGTGTCTATAGGCTGCAGTCATCACTTAACATCAATGTGAACTGCATGCTTGTTTGCCACTTTCATTATTAAAAAGCCACTGAAATCCCTAACCGGGGCATCAAATTTTTCTTTATCTTTTTGATTTAAACCGATTTTGGATCGGTGAACGTTCTATATTTTACAAAAGTAGCGACGCAAGCCTAATTTATACCATACTTCCCTATTTAATATTATAAATGCGAAAGTAACTCTGTCTATCTGTCTGTCTGTTACCTTTTCATGTCCAAACGACTGAAGCGATTTTAATGAAATTTGGTACAGAGAAAGAGCTGACTTTGAGGAAGAACATAGGCTCTAAATAGCCTATGTTCTTTCTCAAAGTCAGCTCTATTTTCAGCTATAATAAAAATACATCCACGCGGGCGAAGCCGCGGGCAACAGCTAGTACTTAATAAACTTATCCATGACGTATAAATGTCAGTTGAACCAACGTATGGTAGGAGGGGTGCGGTTAGAACAATGGCGTCTGACAACAATACCGTAGGAAATAGAGTTTTCAACATTTTACCAACAATCAGTGAGTTGGGAAACTACGGACTTGGCGCTTATTTGAGTTGATGAATTTTAGACCATTAAATTGCTCACCGATCGCGTTCATAATGAAGATGTGAGAAAGAGGCTTTGTGTGAATGATAGGTTCGGTGTAAAAATGAAAAAAGGCATGCTCCGACGACAGAGAATATGTAATAATACTACGTATAGAACGGACACTTCAACGTCCCGCCCGATTTGCTCGCATCACTCAACCCCTCTTATGGGCGATGGTTGGTATTTTGTACGTGCTACGCACGCAGGTGCGCGTGTAAATACACGTCTGTAATTGATGTCTGTGTAATAGAAACCAAATTAAGCGTTGGTATGGAATTTTGGCGGAGTGTCCGCAATGTGCCGATGGTTCGAACATATTGAAAGAATGGCAAATGAGCGAATGACTAAACAGATATACAATGCGAATGTGGATGGTTGCAGAGGAAAGACCAAGACTGACCTACCATAACCAAATAGGTCGAGTACTGTCTGATGGTGGGGTCAAAAGTCTTAGGAATCGGCGTGCATGTATGAAGAGAATGATGAAGGTAGATGAGGCACGGGAGGTGTGTCAGGACCGGGATATCTGGCGCTCCACACTCTCTGCCTACCCTGTTAGGGACATGGCGTGAAGATACACACATACATAGACTTTAAATAGAAAATGTTTAATCCAATTTATAACTGTATTATAGTAGTAATCTTTTATTTTTCGCAATAACACATGCGAGTATTATAATAATGGCAACCCTTGATACGTCCCACAGCTGGGCACGAGTCTCTCCCCTTCTTGGGAGGAGGCCTGGAGCTTACTCCACCACGCTGTTCCAATGCGGGTTCCTGGAGATAAGGGTTAGTGGCCAACCCGTGGTCGGATGTTTTCAAACCGCCCATCAGGCCTCCGGCAAGGTTTAACGACAGCTATCTATCGATAGCAACCGGGACCGACGGCTTAACGAGCCCGCCGAAGCATGGAAACGCGCATTTTAATTTACTACTAGCGGTCACCTATCACACACCCGACCGCGCCCGTATTTATTGATCACTTCCGATCTAAGCATGCCAAAACAATACTCAGTAGGGTCTTTTCAAAATATGTATGTGTTCTATATTTATATTGTAGCGTCCACTACATTAAGGCGCCAACTAGTGGAACACAGACGAAACCTCACAGTACTTATCTAGTACGGTAGATGGCGTGCAGTCGAATTACATCGCACATAGGAAGTATTCTCAAGAGTTTGCATATATACAACTTCCCAACGTCAATCGTTAGGCCGCGGCCCGCCAGGCGCTACCACCTCGCCTGGACGGAGGATCCTCCCTTTTCGCCGGAGGAACACTTCCACCCGTTCCTCCACAATATATATAAATCAATTGCAGTTCGTTAGTCTCGCTAAGACTCGAGAACGGCTAAACCGATTTCGCTGATTTTGGTTTTGAATGATTTTCGGAAGTCCAGGGAAGGTTTAAAAGTTAAGAAGATATGAAGAAATTGAAGGAAGATAGTAAAAACCACAACCACAATTTCATTTTCCCATACAAATAGTCCGTATAAATCAAACCTTTGACACATTATTTCATTCTGAGGCAATACCAAGTTTGCCGGGTCAGCTAGTGTTGTTTATTTTTACCTATCGCGCTAAAAGATGTACCGAATATTGCCTAACTTCAAAGTTACTGTAGGTACAAGAAAGAGAGAGAACATAGAGTTGAAACAATACAACTAATTCAATTTACAACACAATGAATATTGAATTTATGAACTCCACAATTAACTCTATTAAACAGATATAACTTAATGCCATTTCTATTATAGGTGTTGGTAGAGTATTTATATTTTTTCGTGCAAATTGAACGAAAAAAAATAGAAATGCTTGTTTTAGTGCCATTGCATAGCTACATGAAAAATAAACACGCTATATCATTATCACTAAATTAAACTCCGATGGTTCGGGCATACAAAAATAATGTCTAATGAGCGAATGACTGAACAGAAATGCAATGCGAATGTGGATGGTTGCAGAGGCTCAGGAAGACCAAGGCTGACCTACCATAACCAAATAGGTCGAGTTCTGTCTGATGGTGGGGTCAAAAGTCTTAGGAATCGGCGTGCATGTATGAAGAGAATGATGAAGGTAGACGAGGCCCGAGAGGTATGTCAGGAGCGAGATATCTGGCGCTCTGCACTCTCTGCCCCGTTAGGGACCTGGCGTGAAGATACATGCAGATGCGTTACCACTCCTGAGGTCTCAGGTGTTATGCTTCTGTGCCGGAAACTACATATGGCTACTCCCCTCCGGCCCGCCGCGGCCGATGGGCCGTGTTGCTCTATGCATAGGACATACTGGTGGTAGAGCTATGATGGAGCTCGCGGGCGTAGGCACCACCGCATTAGCTAATATACTTGCCGCTTTATGGCAGTGTTCAGAACTATCATGTTCCGGTCAGGGTCATGCACGGCCCTGTAATTTCCGACACAGAGGCATAACACCTTAGGCCGCAGGAGTGCTAACGCATCTGCATTTTGAGCTTGGTCTTTGTGTGAGTGTCTATAGGCTGCAGTCATCACTTAAAATCAGTGTGAACTGCATGCTTGTTTGCCACTTCCTTTTATAAAAAAAATGTCAATAAAGCGACTTTGACTACGTCCCTAACATAATTTTGGTAGTGTAAGTAGTTCTAAGGCCCCGAACTGTCCTAAAACAACATGGTTTTAGAGTTGCAATAAAATTTATTGTGTTTTCCGCAAACCAATACACTCTTGGTCAATATTTGCGTGTCCGACACTAAAAAGTGAACGAAGGTGTTGTTTTGAAATGAATGCTATTTCTTGAACCCTTATGTTTTTTAAAATAATACAAATTTATAATACTTCTTTTGGCGCGATAGGAAATAAGTAATAAGGAGTTAATTATTACGACGCGCGTATACCGACAGATAAAAGCAACAGTCTGAATTTGGTTGCTGAACAGATAATAGCAACAGCCTGAAGTTAGTTGCCAAACACATAAAAGCAACAGTCTGAAGTTAGTTGCCAAACACATAAAAGCAACAGCCTGAAGTTAGTTGCCAAACACATAAAAGCAACAGCCTGAAGTTAGTTGCCAAACACATAAAAGCAACAGTCTGAAGTTAGTTGCCAATCAGATAAAAGCAACAGTCTGAAGATAGTTGCCAAACAGATAAAAGCAGCAGTCTGAAGTTGGTTGCTAAACAGATAATAGCAACAGTCTGAAGTTGGCTGCTAAACAGATAATAGCAACAGTCTGAAGTTGGCTGCTAAACAGATAACAGCAACAGCCTGAAGTTAGTTGCTAAACAGATAAAATCAACAATGTGAAGTTAGTTGCGAAACAGATAAAAGCAAGAATCTGAAGTTAGTTGCAAAACAGATTCGTCTCTGGTGGTAGAGCTCCGTAGAGAGGTGGTAGAGTATCGTGTTCCAGTCAGGTGGTAATGTACGGCCCTGTAATTTCCGGCACAGGGGCGTAACACCTTAGGCCTCAGGAGCGGTAACGCATCTGCATTTTGACCTTGGTCTTTGTGTGGGTGTCTATAGGCTGCAGTCATCACTTAACATCAATGTGAACTGCATGCTTGTTTGCCACTTCCATTACATTACAAAAAAAAGAAAAACTACCATTTGGCGGCAGAAAGATTAGATCAAACTGCCTCAGTAGCCTAGTGGTAGCAGGCCACTACTAGTACACTGGGGTCCTGGGTTTGATAACCGGGTCGGGGGCTACCAGAGATAACGGTGTAAAGTCCTTTATCTTCGGTTCTGTCAGAATTTTGCCATTTTCTGGAAGTTTCCCTCGGAAGTAGACCTCGAAGATTAGTTATGTGTCCGGAGATGTCAACAGGCTCGCCACCTGTTACATGGGCCAAAACGTAACCGGCAAATCGTGGGTGTTTGTAAGCTTGAATGCATGCATTATTACCTCTGCCTACCTCTTCGGTGATTACAGGCGTGAAGTTACGTATGGATTAGGTAATGCGGTGGTGCCTATGCATTCGAGATTCTACACTTAGAATTCTACCACTAGTTTTTTGTATAATGGAAGTGGCAAACAAGCATGCAGTTCACATCGATTTTAAGTGATAACTGCAGCCTATAGGCACCCACACAAAGACCAAAGCCAAAATGCAGATGCGTTACCACTCCTGAGGCCTAAGGTGTTATGCCTCTGTGCTGAAAATTACAGGGCCGTATATTACCACCTGATTGAAACACGATAGTGCTGAACACTACCATTTAGTGGCAAGTATATTAGGTAATTCGGTGGTGCCTACGCATTCGAGCTCCTACACTTGGCATACTACTACTGGTATATCTTACAAAGTCTTTCGCTATTGTACATATCTGCTTAAAACCCTCCCCTAATACAAACAGACATAAAAATGGATAGAATTCTTATTACTCAGATCATTGTAGCAAAATATTAGATACGCGAAATTGGGATGTCGTCTCCAGACCCATTGGATCCTATCCAAATTTAGGTATGTTGCAACAGATTTGGAGAGATTCCATTTAATGGTTTAATGCATGAGTAACATGCTTCCTTATAACGTAAAGCCTGTAATCCGCGAAGGGGTAGGCAGAGGTAAATGCATGCATTCGAATATACATGCAAACATCCCCGATTCGCCGGTTACGTTTTGGCTCATGTAACAGGTGGCGAATTCCAGAAAATGGTAAAATCCCATTAAAATCAGAGATAAAGTATTTTTCACCGTTTTTTCTTGTTTATTCCAACTTGGGAATCGATTTTTTCCGATTATTCCGGTAATGTCAAATTATAGAACACCAGAGAATGTTCTTAGATTATATTTCAAAGCTTACCTTTTTTATTTTTTTCTGTACAAATCCATCACACTTCACACTAATAATGTAAATGTGAAAGTTTCTTTGTTGGGATATTTGGATGTTTGTCCGTCAATCACGCCGAAATTACTGAACGGGTTTTGATGAAATTTGTTGTACAGATAGGGTATTAGCTGACTTAGATTATAGGATATGATAGGACTTTTTATCCCGAAAAAATGTTCCTGTATTTTTACGGGATAAAAAGTCCTATCCTAGGGTTGCCATGGGATGATTTGATGAAATTCCACAGGTTACGCAAAAAGCGACATACACGCGGGCGGAACCGCGACACACCGCGGACACTCCGCCAAAATGCCATACAAATGCTTAATTTAGTCTCTATTACACAGATATCAATCAGTGACGTGTATTTACACGTGCACCTATGTGCGTAGCACGTAGAAAATACCAAACTTCGCTTATAAGAGGGCAACTCCCTCTTATAAGCGACGTTTGGTATTTTCTACGTGGGTGAGGCTGGGAAATAGGGCAGGACGTAGAGAAGTGTCGTTTCTATACGTAGTATTATTACATATTTTCTGGCCGCGGGCAACAGCTAGTGTATAACAAAACTTGCCTTGATTCTTTGGCTGGCCATAGCCCCCGCAATAACTATAAAAGAGACAAACCAACTGAGGTCTTAAGAATAGCAACAGTGCAAAACAAAAGTCCCAACTAATTCTACGATTAAATAGGCAAAGTTTGCGAATGATTGTGGGAGTTTTCACAGGCCATTTCGGCACGAGGCAACACCACAGCGAATGCAGCTTGTGGTGAGCACGAAGAGACAATGGAACATCTCTTATGCTAATGTGATGTGGCATATCCTTCACCGGGAGATTATAAGGTACTATACATTAATAATGGCAACCCATTATACGTTCCACTGCTGGGCACGAGTCTCTCCCCCTTTTTGGGGGAAGGCCTGGAGCTTACTCCACCACGCTGCTCCAATACGGGTTAGTGGTCAACCCGCTGTCGGATGTTTTCAAACCGCCCATAAGGCTTCCGACAAGGTTATCGACTGCTATCTATCGATAGCAACTGGGACCAACGGCTTAACGTGCCCACCGAAGCACGGAAACACGCATTTTAATTTACCACTACATCACACACCGCGCCCGTAATGCTTAACCGAGTAGATCGTTTACGATCTACATCAGCCGCGGGGCCATGCGCGCTTCAACTACTTTAGTAGTACTGTACATTTAGGATACCATTAAATACATATCATAGGGTCTTGGGGTTGAACACAAAAGATCCCAATGGGTCGAAATGTCCCAGTGTAACAGCTGGCCCCTCAATAAGATACATCGATACAGGAACTCGCTTTTTTTACATTTTCTATGACAATGGCTTTAACAATTACTGTATGGAAAAAGTATGTTTGTCGGGTGAGCAAGTTGAAAGGAAAATTATAACATTGAGGCATTCAGGCATCGAGTGGTGGTGTGTTAGAGATTACAGCATTTGTTCAATAGATGGCGCTGTCCGGTTTTACAGCACGCTATCGAATTTATCAAACCACGACATAAAAGTTCTTACATATCCAATTAACTTTATGTCTATAGGCTAGCAGTATTCACTTAAAATATTTTTGTTAGGCTGGTGTATATACAGCCGTGCTATCATTGAAATGTTGGGTTGGACTAGTGATGCGATTCGAATGGAATTTTGTGACTCGAGTCACTCGAGTAATTTTACAGCCTCACTCGAGTCATACTCGAGTTATCGAGTCACTCGAGTAAAAATCTCACTCGAGTAGAAAATCGCACTCGAGTTGCAAGTTTGCAATTCGAGTGCAATTTTTATTTTCTTATTCACTCATATTTTTTAACAATAAAATTAAGTAGGTTACTTACAATCAAATACCTAAGGTATAATCACTTTTACACTTTAATTTATATTCACCAATAGAAGATAAGATAAGAATATCAACTCTTATACGTATTTTTCACTTTTAAACACTAATATTCAATCAATTTTGGTAAAAAAAACTTAAAGTACGGTTAACTACGAGATGCAAGTTTAAACCTGTCAGTTTTGATTTGTTTGTACCGGCCCGACACCGATAAGTTAAATAGAGTAATGAAGTGACATCTAGTGGCAACAGAATTAACTCGATGCGCCGAGTTGACTCGGTAACTCGAGTGCATAGAGACTCGAGTAATATTTTTTTTCAATCGAGTACGAGTTTGACAAATTCACTCGAGTGACTCGAGTAAAAACAGGGCTCGAGTCGCATCACTAGGTTGGACACACTTTTAAACGAGTTTGTAAGAGGAGCGTCTTTTCTTTGTACTGGGCCAGTACTTTGTCCCACCTTAAATAGACCTGAGTCGATCACTCCTTCGTCGAGATTCGGGTCGATCGCGACCCATTGACAAGGTGATCGAGTCTATCTTCAAATTACGTGAGGCGATGAAATAACGCGAGGCCGCCGACGCGGCGAGGCGGCGAAGTGATTTGACGTGTCGCGGTGCATTTGAAGTAATATGACAAAATTCGTCGCGGACAAAATTTGTACTAACACGACAAAATTTGTACTGGCTCTTGCAAAGTGTGTCCGACTCACATTTTGTAAGGGACAGGACAAATTTTGTCATGCGATTAGGCTTGGGTTGTAACAGGTTAATTGCACCTGTTCTTCCTGTTCCTGTTCCGTAGAAATACCTGTTTTCAATATCTGTTATTAAATACTAGTCTGTTCTTGTTCTAGGCACGGGTTGCCACTACCATGTCAGTATGATGGGATAAAGTGTGATTCTGTTGCGTTCTTAAAATTGAAATATTCACAAAATAAATCTTAACCGTCTAAGTACCTAAACGTAGTATTATTTCAGATTCTCTGCCTAAAATAAATTAACTTCGAGTCTAAAATTTCAATAAAATCGGTTATTATGTAATTATGCTGTAAATTAAATTCCACTTTTAAAAACACAATTTATTGAAAATTTTATTACACATTGTTCATACAAGATTGATGTACAAACCGATAAACAGACGGTAAATTACCACCGTGCGTACCACAATTACTGTGAGAGGGATTAATAATAATACGACTCGTCACAGTTCAGAAAAATTGGATTAAAAAAAAAATGGATACATTTTTTTTTTTAGGTCGTGCTTTGTGTGGGCGGCCCGTCTCGTGACGGCACTAGTCTACTTCACCGAGCAATCGGCGAGCGCAGAAGGCGCTCCAGCCTAAACAATAAAGTCAGAGCGACTGCCTAAGGGTGACCCATGCGGGTCCGTGCGACGACTTAGGTCGTTGCGGAAAGACAAATGAGGCATGTGCGATTAGAGGGCAGTAAAATACTTTCAAAATGTAGGTTGAGAAATATACAATATTGCCACAAATTCTCCACAGCGTCATTTAGGACGTTTTATTGAACATAGTAGCGCCATCTATTAGCCGTTATAGCGAACTATATTATAATACCGTTTACAATTGTACTTAAATTATCAGCCGTTAATAAAAAAAACCTTAATTAATCTACATAATAAAAAATAACATTAAAATATATTTAAAAGCTAAATAATATTTACATAAAAAAGTTATACCGTTAATTGTTTCAACATTGTAAAATAATAATATACTATCTATCTATTTCCGAACAGAACATATAACATGGCCAGAAACAGGATGACTTCTCTAGTAAAACTACACATATTTGTCGGATAATAAAATACTAGGTGCTTCTCGTTTTAGCAAGGCTATTCAAATCAGGAATGAGCGAGATGTAATATTGTCAAAGCAATAACAGATTACACTACCAAATTTAGGAGGCATTTGTCAAAGATGGTTTGTTCCTGCTCAACTGCCAATTGTATTTTTTCGGATAAAATACAAGGTGTGTCTCGTTTTAACCAGTGACATTCGTGTAAGACGGATTGAGACGGATGATGAGAACAGAACAGTGTCGTGTGTATTGGTATTGACTGTTATCAGAGCCTACCTGTTCTAAGACTGGCGACTGTTACTTGAGCGTATCATAGATTGAGAGTATTTTTAGGAACAGGTATTTGTTAACCACGAGAGCAACTGGTATCTGTTATCTGCCTTCTACCTGTGATTTTTACCTGTTCCGATAAATACGCCTCACTTCTAATTTAAATTAAAGGAGATGTTGCAAAAATATATGGACCTCCGGCCATGTATTGTACACAATATCATTAACATGCAAAATAAAAAATAAAAACTTTTTACTGCATATTTTCACTTATTTAGCTTTGTTTTCAGTTACAAAATATTATTTGCAGTTAGAATTGCAACTCAAACCAACGTGGCGCGTATGGCGGACGATGTCATTTTGACATATTTTTTTTTAATTGTTTTTTGATTATATAGTGCTTGGAGCAAAAAGTAATATTTTCTAAATACCTACTATCGAAATCGATTTCACGTGTTAATACTAAGAACTTAAACTAATCGATTTCCAATTTAAAGAAGCGTCGGCTGTATCGCCGCCATGTTGAATATACAAATAAATACGAATACGAAATATCGTTTTACTTGACACTGGCATATGCGTAATAGCGATGCCACAAAAAAAATGTGACAGCAAATAAACAGAATAGACTTTGAGCAAGTTTTGGCGGGAACCTTGAAAGAGGCGTATGGTGCTCTTATTTTATTTCATTTTCTTGGTGTATTTTTAAGTTATATTGAATAAAGTTGGTGGCATTTTGTTTGATATAAGTTTATTATAGTGCCCGTGTATAGTGAAATAGAATAACAGTGCGAAAACACGACCTTTCAGGTTGCCTCCAAAACTTCATTGTAAATGTTCTGGTAAAGTAGCCATCGCTTTACTCGAATAACTTGAGTGTAACTCACTTGACTGACATATTATGCTTGATAGCTGGTATGCTTAATGCTTACATATTATACTTGATGACTAGTTTAATATAGTCATCAAGTATAATATGTGAGTGTTGGGTGTATAGGTTGTCAAGTGTGGTATGTCAGTCAAGTGAGTTACACATTTACGATGCTTTAATAAATACGAAATATCGTTTTACTTGACACTGGCAATATGCGTAATAGCGATGCCATAAAAACAAAAAAAAAAAAACTCAGCCTCAGCTATTTCGGCAGCTATGACTTTGACTTAAAGAGTAAATCACGCTTATTGTTTGTGAAAAAAGGGCCTTTTTTCAAAATGAATAACACTTATATTAAATACTGATGAAACATAACTATATAATATACATATGTCGCCGCTATAAAATAGGCTTATATATTGATTTGGTAAGTTTTATATCTGTTCTATATTTTAATACAACATTATTGATTCCTCATAGGTGGAAAAGATATAGGTTTTGATCCCACCACAGAATCATTTCGTTCATCCAGATATGTATTAATTTGATATATAAATAAATAAATAATACATGTACATATTTACAGGTGGTAGAGCGCCAGTGACGGACCCCGCGGGCGTAGCACCACCGCATTACCTAATATACTTGCCGCTAAATGGTGGTGTTCAGCACTATCGTGTTCCGGTCAGTCGGCAATGTACGGCCCTGTAATTTTCGGCACATAGTCATAACACCGAATGCGTCAGGAGTGGCAGCGCATCTGCATTTTGACCTCTGGTCATTGTGTGGGTATCTATAGGCTGCAGTCATCACTTAACATCCATGTGAACTGCAAGCTTGTTTGCCACTTTTATTACATTAAAAAAAAGTTGTTTAAATCTGAGGTGGCAAGTGTAAAATAATGATGGACGCATTTTATAATCTTTTTAAGCAATGTTCCCTATGTTCCCACCTGGGGAACGTTCTCGGGAATGTTCCCGGGAACGACACATAATTAATATTGGCAACTCTTGATACGTCCCACTGCAGGGCACGAGTCTCTCCCCTTCTTGGGAGTCGGCCTGGAGCTTACTCCACCACGCTGCTCCAATGCGGGTTGCTGGAGATAAGGGTTAGTGGCCAACCCGCTGTCGGATGTTTTCAAACCGCCCATAAGGCCTCCGACAAGGGACACTGCTATCTGTCGATAGCAACCGGGACCGACGGCTTAACGTGCCCTCCGAAGCACGGAAACGCGCATTTTAATTTGCCACTAGCGGTCACCCACACCCGACCGCGCACGTATCGCTTAACCGAGTAGATCGCTTCCGATCTACTCGGTTAAGCACGGTTCGCGACACCGGCGCATCGGCATCGCAATAAGGCCTGCTGCTCTCGGCCGGTCGTTATCGTGCTGTGGTGCCTGAGGTGGGGATGACGCACCACTCCCGGTGACTCCCGGCTCCCGGCGATCGACGCGCCACCACACAATTGCGTTATAATTCTTTTAATTCTTTGATTGCATATTATTATTATGATATTTAATAAGATGTTTTTTGTCTACTTATATTTTATTTACTTTGATAATAATCTATTTATTATTGTTTGTACCTACTAGTATGTATTACATTTATCATTTATTAAGTATGTTATTTTAATGGCTTATTATCTGTTTTATATCCGTATGTATGTACCTTGTATAAGTACCTATTAGTACAATTATCCTTTATTATAAATTTGACATCCGTGGTTCACTCACTAAGGGTCCTGTTGAAAACCAGCGTCAGGTACCTTTTATATGAAGGTACCTGACATTTGCTGAACAGGACACCTTTTTGGCAGCCGTGAGACACATATTACGTGTATAGGTATGTATTAATTTTTAGAAAATGTGTTGTCTTTTCTCTGTTGACTGTTACGTTTTATGTCTGTTTTATGTGTCTCGCTGTGTGTCAAATAAATGTTTCTTATTATTCTATTCTTATTATCTACACCAGCCGCGGGGCAAAGTGCGCTTTTGACACACCGTTACTCATAAGTAAAATTATAAGTTCTAAAACTCTTCTAGAATGAACGTAGAAGGATGCAGCAATGTGCTATAGATGCATAGAATTTTGGACTTGGCGCTTACTGTCGTTTGCTATTGCAATCATTTGTATCATCATTGGATTTATATTTGGACCATTGCATACTGTGATGTTTTTAACCGGTAAGAATGTGACGTTATTTTTAAAGGTGAACTAGCTGTTGCCCGCGGCTTCGCCCGCGTGGATGTCATTTTATAAATATTTTTTTCTTCGCTATAAACATCACGGAGCCCAAGACCTTGCCAACGAATGCAAAACCGTGGAAATCGGTTCGTGCGTTCTGGAGTTATAGCGTCAGGAAGGAAAACCCGACTTATTTTTATATTATAGACTAGCTGTTGCCCGCGGCTTCGCCCGCGTGGATGTAGTTTTATAATCCTGAATTTTCTTTGCTATAAACCTTACGGAGCCCGAGACCTTTCCAACGAATGCAAAACCGTGGAAATCGGTTCGTGTGTTCTGGAGTTATAGCGTCAGGAAGGAAATCCCGACTTATTTTTATATTATAGACATCCGGACGTGTCGTGAATCATGTATGTAATAACTCGAAATAACACAGAGACATGACACCTTAGGTCTTAGGGGTGGCAACGCGTCTGCATTTTGAAAGAAAGAAAGAAAAAGATTTATTTTTTGGATTACACTAAGAATAATTACCACATATTACAAAACATGTAAAATATAAAAAAGTCAAAAAAATACATTGAAATGCTTGTTTGCCGCTGTCCTTACATAAAAATACGCACTCTGCGATAAAACTAGAGCCACTGCGATCGCCAATCCGTATGCCAAGCGTGGCGATTATGACATACCTATACTTCTTATGGGGAGGCTTTGGTCTAACAGTGGATATCTTTCGGCTCATATAATGATGATCGTAGCTATTTTTTATGTAATGGAAGTGACGAACAAGCATGCAGTTCACATTGATGTTAAGTGATGACTGCAGCCTATAAACACCCACACAAAGACCAAGGTCAAAATGCAGATGCGTTACCACCCCTGAGGCCTAAGGTGTTATGCCTCTGTGCCGGAAATTGCAGGGCCTTACATTACCACCTGACCCGAACACGATAGTGCTGAACACTACCATTTAGCGGCAAGTATATTAGTTAATGCGGTGGTGCTTACGCCCGCGAGCTCTGTCAATACGCTACAATACAATTCGCTTACACTCACAGCCCCACATTAGGTATAAACCTGTGTCGTGGGCGCCACATACATACACAAACACCCAGACCCGAAACAAATATTTGTAGGCCATACAAATATTTGTCCCGGTGCGGGGATCGAACCCGCGACCCTTGGAATCAAACGGTCGTCTCACACCGCTGGACCAACTGGGTCGTCGACTGGTGGGTCGTCACTGGTGCTCTACCACCAGTAAAATCTCATCAAGAAATTTAATATTGCACTTCGAATTGTGACGTATGCAGCAGAGGTACAGACGTTAATATGTTTTTCAGATACCAAATCCGACTTTGCGAAGTTGCTTGAAACCGAAATAAAACTGACAATATTTTTATGGTCCCTAGTCGCTTTTATGTGGTTTTTATTACTTATAAACATTCCTCTATTTCTCGCATGTTGTTTGAAAAACTATATACTAGTTCATTTGTACATTATATTAATTATAATCCATTTATTTTTATCTTTTGTATTCTGTTTCACGTTCTTAGTTGTCTGCATTCTGGATACTAAATGTTTTGATCATTCGAAAAGAGATGGTAATGATTTGAATGCCATGACTGTAGTGATGCTGTTAGATTGTGTGTATGTTTGTGTCTGGACTTTAATTATGTTTGTTGTGTGTAATTATAAACTATCTTTAAAGTGAAATTGTGTTTTATTTTACTGGTGTTTTATTTAAAAAAAAAATACTACAACTCATAATTTTAATTGTTATAAAATATTGATTCAATGTGGGCAATTTTATGATATGCATGTATTTATTTAAATCTAATTTGATAAACTATTGTACTATCTTATTTATGGAATTAATTTAATTTAATCGTTGGCAGTCTGTAGAATAGGCGAATACACACAAATTATAATTATAAGTTTACATTCAGATTTCTTAACCAATTGGCTGCGTCTTCAGTTAAATTATAGATTTCTTCTTTGGGTCCCAGGTAAGAATGTATTGGGCATCGCTCAATTATATGATTCATGGTTTGGGCCTCTTCGATGGAATTAATAAAGGCTTTATTATCATTATTTACGAAAGTAATCGAGGCGGAACGAAAACACGTAGGGGCGGCCAAGTGCGCAACGACAGCCGTGATTTTTCGAAGTCTTTCTACATATTGCCATGAGGTAGACGATATTTTTTTGAAAAAACATAAAAAAACTCTTACCCAAAATTATTTAAATTATAATTATTATGATTGATAATTTTATGATATGCATGGATTTAAAATAATGCTTCCTATACGACTCCGCAGGAATATGCATATTCTTTCACTTCTTTACTGCTTACTATTTATTCCTCACACTCCTACCTATCTCAGGGACCGTTTCCAGTACCGTCATTCCTTAAACTGTCTTACCCTAAGATCTTCCGAAAATCTTCTTCTGCATACTCCTTCCCATTCTTCTTCCTTTGTTGATAATTCTTTCAGTGTAGTTGCCGTTCGGCTTTGGAATTCCTTGCCTATTGATATCCGTAAAGCTCAAACGCTGGAGTCGTTCAAAAAGCGGCTCTACGCGCACTATTTATCTTCCCTATCTCCTTCCTAATTTCTTTCATAGCCCTTCATCTACTGTTCATTGCATTTACCTTGTCAACTTTCCTTGTATATTATCTTATTTACGGAATTAATAAAGGCTTTATTATTATTATTTACTGGTGTTATAGTTCTAATGAAGCGCGCATGGTTCCGCGGCTGGTAAAGATCGCAAGCGATCTATTCGGTTAAGCGATACGGGCGCGGTCGTGTGATGGGTGACTGCGAGTGGCAAATTAAAATGCGCGTTTCCGTGTTTCGGAGGGCACGTTAAGCCGTCGGTTGCTTTCGATAGAGAGCAGTCGTTAAACCTTGTCGGAGGCCTTATGGGCGGTTTGAAAACATCCGACAGCGGATTGGCCACTAACCCGTATCTCCACCAACCCGCATTGTAGCAGCGTGGTGGAGTAAGCTCCAGGCTTCCTCCCAAGAAGGGGAGAGACTCGTGCCCAGCAGTGGGATGTATCAAAGGATTATTAGGTATTATAGTTAGTTCTAATCCTGGAGTCGGGACCTAACGACCCCACCGCCCACTTTTGGAAGTTGGCGGATTTTCATTTCCCCCCATTTTGTCTCTGTATATTTAATTAGGTAAACAGACAGCCATTGAAAAGAACTATCCAATCCCGAGCACCAATACTGTGTTGCTAGAGTACAAATTATATTACAATAGACTATACTGTATTGCCAGTAGTACATATTATTTATGATAAAATTAACAGAATCACGACAATAGTATCGATACTATCGATACTAAATTTGACTTCAGGCGAGACTCGAACTCGCGGCCTACTGGGAATCTAGTCCAGCCGCTCTTCCAATTGAGCTACTGAAGTCCTATCGCCTGAAGTCAAATTTTAGGACTTCAGTAGCTCAATTGGAAGAGCGGCTGGACTAGATTCCCAGTAGGCCGCGAGTTCGAGTCTCGCCTGAAGACAAATTT
Organism: Macrosoma leucophasiata; assembly: GCA_036365455.1. Classification (NCBI taxonomy): domain Eukaryota; kingdom Metazoa; phylum Arthropoda; class Insecta; order Lepidoptera; family Hedylidae; genus Macrosoma; species Macrosoma leucophasiata. The sequence goes on from JAWQUS010000015.1 coordinate 9,239,471, forward strand.
TTCTTTCCATTTTTCTTTAAAACAAAATCACTAATACTCACACCTTAACTTTAACAAAATATATAAACAATTTCACGCACACTAGACGAAAGGCATACGCCCATTTGGCCTTGTACTTTGACAGAGGGGAAAGCCTGCATATGGCTACTCTTCTGCGGTCCGCTGCGGCCGGTGGCCCGTATATACTCTATGCATGAAGGGGAAGTTAACATTGACAGTACAGCAAGTAGTATTGCATATCGACCTCAAGAAGGAGACTTCGGCTTATTTCGGCTCTGTAGAGCGTTATCTCTTTCGTATCTTACCTATGTGAGGTATGTCGACAGTTTTGATCAAGTTTTGACCCATACCGCTCCACCAGTACTTACTAAGGCAGTGTGCAACAGAGATAACGCTCTACGAAGTTGGAACTAGCCGATTGTCTCCTTCGTAGGCTCGATATGCAATATGACCGAATATTTCTTATCTATAATATTAAAATAAGTCGAGTTTTCCATCCTGACGCTATAACTCCAGTAACCTAGAACCTGTAATGGTAGATTTAAGTTCGAAAATAAATAAATAAAAAAAACACACACATAAGGTAAGTTTGAAAACTGATAACGCTCGTTTCATAGTAGATTTTTTTACCAAACAATGCAATGTAATGCGAGATATTTTTGTTCGTGCAACAGTTGGAAATAGCAAAAGGGGTTTATTAAAAAACTTGGTCGGAATGCGCTTTTAAAAAAGCAATTAGCGGTAATTCCACGTATGCGTTGCTTGTGTACAGTTGGGCAGGTAAAGTTGAGAAGCGAGATTAGTTTATAGATAAATAAATAAAATAAAATACGCTTACACTCACAGCCCCACAGTAGGTATAAACCTGTGTCGTGGGTGCCGTTTTACATATACAACACATACACAATACCCAGACCAGAAACAAATATCTGTAGGCCATACCAATATTTGTCCCGGTGCGGGGATCAAACCCGCGACCCTTCGAATCAAACGGTCATCTCACACCGCTGGACTAACCGGGTCGTCAAAGATAAGAGTAGAATGTTTTTTTCTTTTTTTTAAATGGAATAAAAAATGTTTTAGGTAGTAGTAGAACTCCAGTGATGGACTTCGCGGGCGTAGGCACCACCGCATTACCTAATATACTTGCCTCTAAATGGTAGTGTTCAGCACTATCGTGTTCCGGTCAGGTGGGAATGTACGGCCCTGTAATTTCCGGCACAGAGGCATAACACCTTAGGCCTCAGGAGTGGTAACGCATCTGCATTTTGACCTTGAACTTTGTGTGGGTGTCTGTCTATAGTCTGCAGGCATCACTTAACATCAATGTGAACTGCATGCTTTCTTGCCACTTCCATTACAAAAAAAAAACATGCAAATATCGGTGTTCGAGTGTACAAAGCGCATTACAGTTATTGTTTTGTGTTTAACTGTACCTCGGAGTCTGTTAATGAACATTTTTCCGAATGCCGACAAGTACACCCGTACGGGTATGTGTATACCTCTACCTCTACCTATCTATCTGCATGTGGAGCTCTATCTATCTGCCGCTAAATAGTAGGATTCATCACTATCGTGTTGCGGTTATATGGTAATGTATGGCCCCATAATAAATGAAGCCATGAAGCGCGCATGGCTGGTGTAGATCGTAAGCGATCTACTCGGTTAAGCACTACGGGCGCGGTCGGGTAGTGTGACCGCTAGTGGCAATTTAAATACCCGTTTCCGTGGTTCGGAGGTCACGTTAAGCCGTCGGTCCCGGTTGCTATCGATAGATAGCAGTCGTTAAATTTTGTCGGAGGCCTTATCAGCGGTTTGAAAACATCCGACAGCGGGTTAGCCACTAACCCACCACCCACCTCCACCAATCCGCATTGGAGCAGCATGGTGGAGTAAGCTCCAGGCCTCCCCCCAAAAAAGGGGAGAGACTCGTGCCCAGCAGTGGGACGTATACCTAATGGGTTGCCATTATTATTAATGTCATTGAGAAATAATAATTTAGGTCTGAGGGATGGCAACGCATCTGCATTTTGACCTCTGTTGTCATGTTTTTGTGTAGATGTCTATAGGCTGCAGTCATCACTTTATATCAATGTGTGTTTGCCACTTTATTAACATAAAAGAATACTGTATCCAACAAGAAAATAATGCTAATCGACCTCAGGAAGAGACGTCGGCTTATTTCGGTTCTGTAGAGCGTTATCTCTTTCGCACCTTAACTATTTGACGTTTGTCGACCATTTTGATCAAGTTTTGACCAATACCGGATTAAGGATGCTTACGTAGGCAGTGTGCAGCAGAGATAACGCTATATAAAGCCGAAACTAGCCGATTGTCACTTTTATAGGCTCTATGTGCATTATTTCTCGATGAGCACTGTACATTTGAATTTATCTAAAAATAAAACGAAATCTCACTGACGGCTGTCCATATATCACTTCCCCTGTACAGCATAATGAAGTGCTCAGTCATTTGTTTGTCTGTGTGCCCTAAACAATTTCATTATTGTTTGCACACCGACAAACAGATTTATAATCCTAGCTTAGAAGACCTAGGTTTAGCTTTCCATTTGAATACTGATACAGCTGGTGTGGTCTCGAATAAAACCGTATTTCGAACTATTATATAAGCCTGTTGGTCCACCTGGTTGGTAGGTAGGGTACTGCAGGCGATAAAACAATAGTATTAAGTCTTAGGAATCGGAGTTTAGTAATCGACTTGCTTCTTAATTCATGATTTTCTTCATACATGCTATGAAGAAAATCATGAATGTTTGCCGTATTGTGGCAATATAATAATATGCGTGTTTGTGTGTAGCAGGACGATGATTATAATAAAAATAATATCTCACTGGCGATGCTATAAAATATATTGGCTAAGTATAGACGGGCGGTTACACTGTGTTCACGACTATGTTCGGGTAGCGACTCTGAGCGACTGTGGTTGGGTTTCTTATGCGTAACTAAAAGCTAAAACGATGATTTCGTTATGTGACGCTAATGCAAGGGTCGGCACAAATGCATAAATTGCATGTTTTAAAAATTCTGTTGTTATTGTATATTGTTACAAATAAAAGTTTCTTTCTTTCTTTCTTTCTTAATTAGGAGCGTTGTCAAAACTTTGTTTCATCAAAATCGGTTAAGGAAAAAAGAAGTTATGGTCAACTGAAAATTTACTTCAAACACTGCTTGAAAACTTCTTAATAGAGTTGAGTTGACTTTAACGGCATAATAGTCCATGTAGAATTTAACAAAATTATAGTTCAGTATCCACGCGGACAAAGTCGTGGGCACAGCTAATCTATATATAAAAATCAATTGCTGTTCGTTAGTCTCGCTAAAACTCGAGAACGGCTGGACCGATTTGGCTAATTTTGGTTTTGAATGATTCGAATATTGGAAGTCCAGGGAAGGTTTAAAAGGTAAGAAAATATGAGACAGTTGAAGGGAAATAGTAAAAACCACAATTTCATTTTCCCGTACAAATAGTTCGTATATCAAACCTTTGACACATTATTTCATTCTGTCGAGTCAGCTAAATTATTCACATTTTAATTTACTAATCATGAATCTGTGTTTATTTTTACCGTATGTAATAATTATTCACTTTAGATATATATTGATATCTAGACGTTTTGAAAATATTTGTAAAGTTAATAAATAAAAATATTTTCTTTTTTTTTTTCAATCTTCATAAGCATTTTTAAACATGAAACTTAATCAAAACGTATTAGAAAATTATTTTCATATTTGACTAACGTCATCTAGCGTCGAATAGCAGTACTAAAAATAACTAACGCTAACAATTTCTACAATAAATTATTGTTACAATAAAAATCAACACTTACAACTTGAAATAATAATTAAAGCAGACACAATTATCAATTTTCGAATTTGTTACATTATAGCCGTCTTGTAGCGCCATCTATCATCCAATAGCGCGAACTACACGTCTCATGAAAAATTCAAGACGGGCAGAAAGTTACTATGTTACATAAATACACAGTACCAATGGAAAATATGTCGTAAATATATAGATATAAAGTTGAATTTGAATTTACGGGTAAACATCAAGAAATAACAGCTCTAAAATATTAAGGACCACTGCCGAAGCAGAGGTGAAATAGGTATATCGTTTCCTTAGCAATACCAAGAGCTTGTTTTATTCCCTTATAATGATTTTATATTCGCCATTCCTTTGAAAATATAGCTAAGTAAACTTGATAATAAAACAAAAGTTTGACGGCATAAAAATACATTTGCCATTGCCTCGAATTTAAAAAAATAAATAAGGTTATTTTGTATGCAAACTTTTAAGGGTTATTTATAGTGACAATTTAATTTGAAAATTAAAATGTGACATGTAATAATGTATTTAGGTTGTATTAGACTTGGATAGAGATGCGTGTATAGAAGAGAATAGTGATGTACCTATCGATTCACCAATAGAGTTTATTTTCGTAGTGTTCAATTTGGTACAGCGCCATCTAGGTTGGCTGGAAGGAAGTTGTGAGGAAGTGTGAGTGAAGGTAGGGTGAATGCTTGTGTGCGTGTATACGTATTTAGATGGAGGGTTGGAACGGACGCTGTTGAGTACAGCTTGCAAAAAAATCCGAGGTTTTATTTTGTATATTATATATTGAATTTATTTCGACATATTATACTGGTGGTAGAGCTCGAGTGACGGAGCTCGCGGGCGTAGGCACCACCGCATTACCTAATATACTTGCCGCTAAATGGTAGTGTTCAACACTATCGTGTTCCGGTCAGGTGGTAATGTACGGCCCTGTAATTTCCGGCACAGAGGCATAAGACCTTAGGCCTCAGGAGTGGTAACGCATCTGCATTTTGACCTTGGTCTTTGTGTGGGTGTCTATAGGCTGCAGTCATCACTTAACATCAATGTGAACTGCATGCTTGTTTACCAAATCCATTACATAAAAAAAAAAAAAAAAAAAAGACATAGCGAGACTCAAGTGGCACTGGGCAGGGCACATAGCTCGAAGACCTGACGGCCGTTGGGGTAGAGCAGTTCTTGAGTGGCGACCGCGTACCGGAAAACGAAGCGTAGGCAGGCCCCCCTTAAGATGGACCGACGATATGGTGAAGGTCGCGGGCAATCGCTGGATGAGGGCGGCCCAGAACCGTTCGTTGTGGCATTCTTTGGGGGAGGCCTTTGTTCAGCAGTGGACGTGTTTTGGCTGAAATGATGATGATGATGTTGACGTGACAACGTCTTAAAAATCGATAAACACGGGGTGCAAGCCGGGAAAAAGTGTCACTTCCGCCCGAGGCGAGCGTGCAAGCGAGAGCACGGAACAAGTCATAGAGAAGTACGATCGGCCTTAGCGTTAGCTTATCCAATTATCATGAAACCTTGTACATTCTTGGAGATTGCTTTTCTATTAAAAGTTAACAGTCGAAGTCGCTTTCAAAAGCTAGTCTATACATATAATAAAACAGTAAAACCCGCGTGTCTGTACATTGTATATATTTACGAAAAACTAATTGGGGGCGATGTTAAAATAGTATTAGAACAATTTTCAATGATTTTTAATTTTATTGTCTGTCTGTTTGTCTGTTTGTCCCTTTGTCCAGGGTAATCTCCGAAGATACTGGACGGATTCGAATGAAACTTTTTGTGGTGTATAGATACCAAGCCTGGCCAACATTTAGGCTACTTTTTACTGCGGGAAAATCCCTCATTCCCACGGGAATCTCTACATTTAATAAAATCGTAGGAAAGTCAAAACTGTACATTGAATATTTTTTAAAAGAATACTTGGGACGTGATCTACAATAGAAATCGAAGCCAAAAATATAGTTTTCAGAGTTTTTGTCTGTTTGTCTCTATGTATGTCCGGGCTAAACTAAAAAAGTACCTACTAAATGACGCCTGTTAGTATAATATTCATGCAAAATTAGAAGAAAAATTTTGCTAATTAATACTAACAGGTCCGGTCAACATATAGGCTTCATATTATCATGCTATCTCCTACGGGGGAAGAGCTGTAAATCTTTAAAATCGTAGGAAAGTCAAAACTGTACATTGATTTTTTTGTTTTAAAGAATATTTGGGTGTGACTTACTATCGATATCGAAGCCAAATATAGTGTTTGTTTTGTCTGTTGTTGTTTGTCTGTATGTATGTGCGAGCTAAACTCAAAAAGTAATGGATCTTAATGGATTTACTTCTAATTTTGCATGAATATCCGAGAATTTTCAAGGACACCTCATTGGGTAACGTTTATAGGTACCGTGCATCCAAATAATGGCGAAAGCTATTTCCTGCGGTTGTTACTTCATACGGTCCGAGGCCCAACGTATTTCACTTTTCTGAGGATATTTGATGGCGTGGAGTATCCCGCTTACCGCGCAGCCTGCGTAGCACGTCACCTTCTCGACGGTTACCAAAACTGGGATTACACCCTCGCGGAGGCAAGCGTCAGTGACGGAGAAATATCGCCATCATCTGTCTGAAGATTTTCTACGAGCTTTGAGACACGTGCTACTGGAGACAAAGTCGAAGTAACTAATGAACGGATGCTGAACACCTGTATTAGTTCATTTCAAGATGTGGTAATTTCCACCACCGATTGAACTATCGAATATGGGTTACCAGCTCCCCAAATCATCACCGCATCAAGACCGTAGAAATTGGGAGTATATCGCTGAGACAAATTACGATCCGGGCGAAATGACCATGTCGCTTTGTTCTCTTCAGAGCAAAAACAAATTTATGATACCGTCCTCGAAAGCGTTGGGCAAAACCAGGGTAAAATGTTTTTCTCCTGAATTTTGGATGCTCCTGGTGGAACAGGAAAAACATTTGTTATCACTGGCATACTTGCAGAGGTCAGGAGGCAAGGCAAAATTGCTATTGCTGTAGCGTCGTGGGGAAATGCTGCCACACTGCTTCCGGATAGCAAGACAGTACATGCCATGTTTAAAATTCCATTATATTTAGAGAGCGCCGAAATGACGTTTTTGGTGTGTCATGTAACAGTGATAAGGGACACGTGCTCAAGGATTGCTTGATTGTATGGGATAAGTGTACGATGGCCAATAGAAAGGCAGTTAAGGCCGTGGACAGAACCCTGCAGGACATCCGCAGGAACGAACATTTGAGTGGGTGTGGTGTCACATTACTGTTCACTGACGATTTCCGGCAAACGCTTCCCGTTTTGACGCGATCGAGGGCTGACGAGATGAATGTTTTGTTGAAACGATCTTAACGGGTTCGTACTTACGCTGTGCTTGACCATTAATATGAGAGCTCGGCTCGACGACAATGCACGTGCTCAAGAATTTTCCGATATCCTTCTAAGTCTTCGCGGAAGCACTCTACCAGAAGAGAGAGGTGGACAGGTGGTGTTTCCATCTATCCCTCCCTCGACAGAGATGTATCCAGGAGAGAAGAACTCATTCTCGGTGTCTACGGGGACATTAGTCGTATACCGCACCAGCAGAAAACGACGTTTTGGTTGTTTAAGCGGGCCATTTTGACGCCCAAAAATGATCAGGCTGCAGCAATTAATAGAATATTGAATACTGTCGTCGAGCAAGATGACGCCACACATTATCCCATGGCATTTCTGAACTTCCTGTCACTAAGCGGACTTCCATCGCATACCATCAAGCTGAAGGTAGGTGTCCCGATTATGCTCCTTCGGAACGTATCTCCTCCGAAGTTGTATAACGGGACCCGGCATTGGTGAGGCAGTATTTATACCACGCATTCCCCTCATACCGCATATCTACACATTCCAGTTCAAGCGCGTACAGTTGAATGTTCGCGATGACCATCAATAAGTCCCAGGGGCAGACACTGAGGTCAGCGGGTGTTAACCTCAGGACAAGTTGCTTCTCACACGGGCAACTGTACGTCGCTTGCTACCGCGGTACCAGTCCTGTCTCTTTTTACATTTTGGCTCCTGGCAGAATAACTACCAACGTAGTTTATAGCAAAGTGTTATAAGGTTTGATGCCTTTGTACGTAATTTTACTCTTTTGTGTCCGGGAATATATTCCTGCATTATTTTGTCTATTTCCTTCAGTCACATCTTATGACTGAACCAGAGAATATGTAATAATACTACTGAACTCAGCAGGATTCCCATATGACTCCCTTCACTTGCTTCGCTTGCAAAAAAACTTAAACTTTTAATTTAATACTATTTTAAAAGTTGTTTGCTTATAATGCTAAAGCGACACTGGCATCTTAGGTATGTTTGGTGCTGTAGAGCCTCCACGCAGACGACGTTGCGGGCAGCTGCTAGTTAAAAAATAAACATACATTGAAAAATGAATGACAGAGAAGCCGGATGATATTTAAGATAAATTGTTTCAGAACTGACATGCAAAAATTTTCATTTATAATTTATATTTTAAAAATTCCCAAAAGACACGCTGTATTGTCGTTGGCCAGGTTTTCTATATTTTTTTAATTAATAGAGTTACTTGTACATAAAAGAAGTTTTGCCGCAATCTGCTGAAATGTGTCTGTCAGATTTTTTACAATTTTCACAAAGATATATTTTTATTGTGAAGAAGTGGCAAGCAAGCATACAGTTTACATTGTTGGTAATACTGTAGCTTATCAAAAACCATACCAAACGACACGTTTCAATGTCATCTACGTTGAAACCCTTGCCACCCAGGCGTAAGGGGTTATGCCTAAGAATAATAATTTCAAGAAACTACCCTCGCACTTTTTTTTTTCAATGAAATTATTAGGCCTGGTGACCAATGGGCAGCTCACGTCAAATTGTTTATCAGTCGTATCTATGGGTAAGGGCAAAACAATGATTATAACAGTAATACCAGACATATATTATCTGATGTCAGAGTCGACCGGTAAATTGAAGCAATTCAGAAGATAACTTCACCACCGCGATTCAGCTCGTAATTTATCATCGACGTATTTGACAACTTCTTATTTAATTTGCATCATCTTGCTGCATTCATAAGTTCCTATGTATCGTATCGTTAACGATGGTCCTTCGCTATATTTAAACATACCTTCAAAATATTTAATATTTCAACTATATAAATTAAATACGGTGTAAAACATTACAATATTGTGTGTAATCAAATTTTTTTAATTAGTTAAAAAAGCAGGTCGAATATTGAAGGTTAGGCCAGTTAATCTGATTATATAAAAAAATATATTTATTGGCATGTTTAAGCTCATTTTGGGAAAGATTAACAAAATTAAGAAATTACTCAAAACAATAAATTATATGCTTAGCCGAAATGAGACCTGAACTTCATTTTGACTAATTTAATCATAACTGATAATGGCGACCAAATAATGAATATCGCCGATTTGATCTTTAATATACCTTCTTACTTAATTTGGATAAATGAGAAAATATTGCATTTTTCTCTTGCTATCCCTACGCCTAATCTCCGCCACCCTTCTCTAATAGGCCATCTCCTTGTTTCTATGGCAACCGTTCAAAATGGCTGCGATCCCCCCTCCGCCGCCCGCGCTTGTATAAAAGCGCTCCCTCAGCGTCCAACCGCCAGAGAGCCAGTGTCGATGGTGTGAAACGCACGTCGTTCGCGTTTTTATATTTCGTTTTCCCATTCCATTTTCCCATTTCCGACTCACCTGTTATGTTCTTCCAATAAAATTGATTTTGTTTTTCGTTACTCTTTGTTTTTTTTTATATTCCGTTCCGTTAGTGTTGTGTGCTGGCCGTGCCGTGAAGGTAAGTCTTTCGTTTTCCCCATTTTCGCGGTAAAATCTCGATTTTTTTATCACGTGAACAGTTATCGATTTCTCGGAGATGCGTCTCGGTTAAAAATAACTGGACCCGTTGTGGTTGCGAGCGAACTTCGACTTAGCGGCTTTATGATAGAGTTCATACTCGTTTATCGGGTTTAAGAGTTACGGCCCTTAGAATCGAGCAGTCTAGGTGAAAATAATTAACGGGATGAATTGAATAAAGGTGCATTTTACTCTAATGACGGTCTCGGGAACTATATCAAAAGCATGGGAAGTCTATTTAGTATTATTTCGGAGTGATTTTTCTTTCTTAAAATTCGTTTTTGAAGTCCAGACAGATGGAATTTCAAAAGGGATTCGACTTCATTTTTTAATAACTTAAAGTGAAACAATACTGATGTTTTATACCAACGATCTGCAAGTTTATGATGGATTATTTTCGAGATTCGGCAATGTTTTAAGACTTTTATATTGAAAAAAAAATTCCAACTATATTCTGGAACGTGTTTACTCAATATGGTATTTCAAGATTTGCGGTGTTTTAATTTCAAATCCAGATTTACCATGGAGTTCTTAAAAGCGCTATAACACCTTCGCTTTCATGAATCTACCGTCAAATTATAGCAATTCATAGCGTGGATCTAGTTACTAAGTAAATGCTACGTGCACTGTTCCACATATCGTTTAATTAAAAAAGTTAAAGTAACTTATAGTTTTACTGTAGTTACAAAGAATTTTTAGATAAGAATATTATTATTCTACTCAGATGACGATAAAAAATACTTCAAATTTGTTACCGGATCGAGATGCTAATCGAGTTTCAACGTCGGTGTACCCGTATGAGATGTAAGATGGATTTATTTTATTTAACAAATACCAGCGTATTCAGCGTTATAACATTTCAAAACGATACAATGCTTCAATAAAATTTCACTGTTGGTAGAGCTCCAGTGACGTGGCTCGCGGGCGTAGGCACCACTGCATTACCTAATTTACTTCCCGCTAAATGGTACCTAGTGTTCAGCACTATCGTGTTCCGGTCAGGTGGTAATGTACGGCCCTGTAATTTCCGGCACAGAGGCATAACACCTTAGGCCTCAGGAGTCGTAACTCATCTGCATTTTGACCTTGGTCTTTGTGTGGGTGTCTATAGGCTGCAGTCATCACTTAACATCGATGTGAGCTGCATGCTTGTTTGACACTTCCTTAATATAAAAAATAGCATGTAATATTCAGGAAATTCACAAATATTTTAATATCATGGACGTGGTAAACAAATATACAGTTCACATTGATATTATGTGAATATTATAGCTAGTATTCATCTAAATACCAGAGATTTCGCTGCAGATGCATTGCCACTTCTTAGGCCTCAGCTGTTATGCGTTTGTGTGGAAATTACTAAGCCATACATTAGCAGAAATCTACCCAGAATACGTCAGCACTGAACATTATCATTATGGGCGGATTTTCACCGTTTGCTCTGAGAACTGAGATTAATAAAACGCGGTTTAGCTTAAAATTTGCGTCAATTTCAAATTTGAAATTGAAATTGGCCCCAAATGGCAAATAATATTTAGTCTGGAGTCTGTTACGATAGCAGAAAAATGTAGGTATTGATTTCCTAATCTAAACTCCAAGTTTGCTTTGGCGCACTTGAAATTATTATTAAATAGTTCTGTTTTACCAAAGAGATCTAAAAAATAGTGTAATGCCATTCAGAACTTAATTTCCGTCTTATATTGTCTTTGGCTTTACTAACTCACAGTAGGTAATGAAAATAGCTACAGCTAATAACAGCTAATATAAACTTTGTCCCAAGAACCTCGAAAGAAAATTATCATTTTCTACATTTAATATGAATGGAATCTAAGTCACCTTAATCAACTAAAGAAAAACACACTTTATAAAAGTAAAATCACAGTTTCACCGTTAATCACATAAATAATATTAATTCCTATATTTTTTTGTTTCACATCAATCTATGTAGAAATTAATATGTAGAGATTTGAATGTATATACCAACGAGTTCTTCAAACATTTGAAGAACTCTATGGTACTTTCAAAAAGTTCTTTCAATTATTTCTTTAACAGTAATTCAAGCTTCCTCTACATCAAAAAAGAAACGTAGCACTCTTTTTTAAAAATTGGTTTCCATCATTTTGTAACCCCATCTCTTTGAGTATATTGAATCTTCATAAATAAATATTTGATGAGCATATATTCATCTTATTTGAAATTGATCCAGGAAATTGATAAGGGGGGTGTGTTTTATAGCAATCTGTATTGAAGCTGAGTTAAAATAGCGAATATGAGTTGCACTTCTACGGTTCTGTTGCTCAAAGTCTTTGAAATATTCATAAATATTTCTTTAAATAGTATTAAAGCTTGAATTAAGGAGAAAAATGTAACGTAGACACCACCGCATTACCTAATATACTTGCCGCTAAATGGTAGTGTTCAACACTATCGTGTTCCGGTCAGGTGGTGATGTACGGCCCTGTAATTTCCAGCACAGAGGCATAAGACCTTAGGCCTCAGGAGTGGTAACGCATCTGCATTTTGACCTTGGTCTTTGTGTAAGTGTCTATAAGCTGCAGTCATCACTTAACATCAATGTGAACTGCATGCTTGTTTACGACTTCCATTACATAAAAAGAAAAGTAAAATGTTCGTTTTATTTAAGCTGGGTTGCACCAAGATATTTGTTAAGTTAGAGTTATTGTAACATTTCACATCCTTCTCTAACTTTAACTGTTAAAGTTATAGAAGGATGTGAACCCAGGTTTAGACTGTGGTAATTCTATAGATTCGCATTACGCTTGACTGTTGTAGAGTGATAATGAAAACACTAAAGATAATAATACTCTGAATCAACTTGAAGACAAACTACTTCATACGGCTTCAATAAAATAAATAAAACGATTTTTTTTTTACATTTCTTACGTAACTTCACGCCTGTAATCCCCGAAGGGGTAGGCAGAGGTAAATGCATGCATTCAAGCATATATGCAAATACCCACGATTCGCCGGTTACGTTTTGGCTCATGTAACAGGTGGCGAGCCTGTCGACATCTCCAGACACATTACCAAACTTAAGGAAAATTTCCAGAAAATTGAAAAATCCCAATAGAACCAGAGATAAAGGACTTTACACCATTATCTATGATAACCCCCTACCCAGGAATCGAACCCAGAACCTAAGCGTAGTAGTAATGGCCTGCTACCAATAGGCTACCGAGGCAGTTAATTCTTCAAAAAGAATTTTAAAAAGATATATACAGGAACTTTCACATATACTCCTCATTCCTCATATATACGAATATTTGAAATTATACACTATAAAAAGTAGGGGCTCTAGCTTCAACTTTTTTTTTATTTTACTAGGGGTAGAGTACTTCCTGTTGGCGATCGAGGGCGTAGGCATCACCGCTTTCCTAATCTATCTGCCGCGAATTGTTAGTGTTCAGCACTATCGTGTTTCCGTTAGACGGTAATGTATATGTATAAAATAAAATAAAAAAAAAAAAAATGTATGTTATGTATAATATGTATGGTTCCATAATAGCTATCACAGAGACATGAAATTTCAAATTCAAACTTAAAGCCGCGAATAAGTTGATTAATATATTAAAAAAACCGGTCAAGTGCGTGTCGGGCCACGTAGTGTAGGGTTCCGTAGTTACAGAGTAAGAAATGTTATGAAAAAAATAAATAAATATTTTCTATATGGAGTTGTTCGAAATTTTCTAGTAAAATACATTTGGTCGACTATTACTCGCAAACTTGCAAGGCCAACTTAAGTGTGATAGTTTTCCTTTTAATTTCGTTATATGTAGCTACTATTGCCGTAACGTTTGAATTTCTAACAACAACCGTTTAGTCTGTAGGGGGGGGACACTTGAGTCTAACGAAAATTTCCACTTTATAGCTTAATAAGTCACGAACAGTTAACTAAATCGAAAAATGATGTTCGCACACCCATAATATTTTTAAAAGACCTATCGAACGATACCCACTATATGAAAATCGAAATTAAAAAATATCCGCGTGTTAGTAGGGGAGGTTAACCTAAAAAATTTTTATTCTACCACTTTGTCGGCGTAATTAAGGTGTATACTTGTGCCAAATTTTAAGTCTCTAGTACTAATAGTTTTTGCGCTAAACCGCGGACGGACAGACAGACAGACAGACAGACGGACATGGCGAAACTATAAGGGTTCCTTGTTTACTACGGAACCCTAGCAACAAAAATATAAGTAATAAATAATGGTCCAAAAAAACTTAATAATTAAAATATGTATCAACAGAATGTTTCATACTCTCTTTTACAATCGGCAAGATAAGACTAAACAAACGAATATGGGACATTCTTTATCATTCAGCGGCAGAGTTCCAAAGCCCACAATACTGAGAAACTCAAAGGGTCAAACTACATTACTGAGAAAAAACCTGCCGAAACAAAACTCAGTAGGGTCTTTTCAAAATATGTATGTATGTATGTATCTTCACGCCAGGTCCCTAACGGGGTAGGCAGAGAGTGTAGAGCGCCAGACATCCCGGTTCTGACAAACCTCTCGTGCCTCGTCTACCTTCATCATTCTCTTCATACATGCACGCCGATTCCTAAGACTTTTGACCCCACCATCAGACAGAACTCGACCTATTTGGTCATGGTAGGTCAGCCTTGGTCTTCCTGGGCCTCTGCAACCATCCACATTCGCATTGTATATCTGTTTAGTCATTCGCTCATTCGACATTCTTTCTACAATCCCGAACCATCGGAGCATGCCTTTTTTCATTTTTACACCGATACTATCATTCACACAAAGTCTCTTTCTTACATCTTCATTACGAACGCGATCGGTGAGTGATACACCGCAGATCCTGCGCAAAGATCTCATCTCGACCGCGTTCAACTTACTTAAAACTGATTTCACATAACAATCAAGGTCTCAGGGGTGGCAACGCATCTGCATTTTCACCTCTGGTTATTGTATTGTCTATAGGCTGTAGGGCTGCAGTCATCACTTTACATCAATGTGAACTGCATTCTTGTTTGCCACCTTCATTATATAAAAAACATAGAAATGCAACGTTATTTAACAAATCAATACAAAATTTACTAGTGGTAGAGCTCCAGTGCCGGAGCTCGCGGGCATAGGCAACACCGCATTATCTAATATACTTGCCGCTAAATGGTAGTGTTCAGCACTATCGTGTTCCGGTCAGGTGGTAATGGCCTTGTAATTTCCGACACAGAGGCATAACACCTTAAGCCTCAGGAGTGGTAACGCATCGGCATTTTGACCACGGTCTTTGTGTGGGTGTCTATAGGCTGCAGTCATCACTTAACATCAATGTGAACTGCATGCATGTTTGCCATTTCCATTACACAGAAAAAAAATTAAACAATCTTTGACTCAAAAATGTATGTGTACTCATAAGTTTCTCATTTTAAATGACCAATGTATGTCTAAGAAATCAAGATTCTGTAAACCTTATTAAAAAAGGACAAGTTCCACGTTGGACCCGCGCCTTGTACACTATATCAAAAGATAAAGATAAAAAAAATAATTGTTTTATATTATTTCGCATTAACACATGCTTGTGAAATATATTTTATCTTTAAAGAAAAATGGAAAGAAAATTTGACTTCAGGCGAGACTCGAACTCGCGACCTACTGGGAATCTAGTCCAGCCGCTCTTCCAATTGAGCTACTGAAGCCCTGCCCGATTTGTCAAATTTTTCCTTCACATCTATTGCATTGCTTTATGGTAGCAGCAGCGCCATCTATTACCAACTATGCTAGTTAGGCAATTGGAAGAGCGGCTGGACTAGATTCCCAGTAGGTCGCGAGTTCGAGTCTCGCCTGAAGTCAAATTTTTCTTTCCATTTTTCTTTAAAAATAAAATATAAAAAAAAATACATAGAATCATGGAAAAATACTCTAAAAATAATATGAATCGTTGTTTTTTCGTCGCAAATATTTCTTTGTAATGTTTGTAAGGCAACAATTATAATATGTTACCCTATTGCTACTATAATATATATATATATTTTTTATGTAATGGAAGTGGCAAACAAGCATGCAGTTCACATTGATGTTAAGTGATGACTGCAGCCTATAGACACCCACACAAAGACCGAGGTCAAAAAGCAGATGCGTTATCACTCCTGAGGCCTAAGGTGTTATGCCTCTGTGCCGGAAATTACAGGGCCGTACATTACCACCTGACCGTAACACGATAGTGCTGAACACTACCATTTAGCGGAAAGTATATTAGGTAATGCGGTGGTGCCTACGCCCGCGAGCTCCGTCACTGGAGCTCTACCAAAAAAAAATGTAATAAATATACTAACGACAATTAATTGAAGGTATTATAAACGATTTGAATAGCTGAAAATGTTTTAGTATTTTATGCTTCTTCTCTCAATATAGCAGCGTACAAGGTGCAAGTCCAAGCTCCATTCATTTTGGAACCTAAGAGATATTTTTAAAAGAGCTGACTGATTTTTCTGGGGAATGTTTTTCTCAGATCATATTGGCCTTTGGAACTCTGCCGGTGAATGACAAAGAATGACTCTTTTTCTTTTCTTTTTACTCTTTGTTATCAGTTTGTAAAGGGGAAATGAAACATTCTACTGATGTACTTTTTACATTAGCATATTATATTTTTTTTTATCCAATTTGGCTTTCACCGATAGGTACCTGCCAGCATCACGTTTAATTTTTGAAAAAGTTGACGCAACGATTTGACATATTATATTTAGTTGTATCTTAGTGATATTCTTGACTTTACATTTATTTTTTATCTTGTTTGACATGTATATCAATTGTTATTCACTTTAATTTATTTTGTTTGTTTTTGACGTGTCATAAGAGGTGCCTGTCACCGTAAATGAATAAATGAGTTTCTGATTCTGATTCTGATTCTGAACGTCGCGTTTGTCCTTCAACTCAAATCGAATATGATTTACAACGATCGTAACAATCATTGCCTTCAGACATTTTATTTATAACAATAAGGAGCTAAAAATATAAGGGTCACTAGTTCAGCGGCCATTTGAGTACCGTTGGATGCTGGATCGATAAGGTATGTCTGAGCGGTTAGAGATGTTATCGTATCGATAGTCATTATATCGATAATTTTATATTTTTACACGCCTTGAATAAGAATCAGAATCAGAAGCTCATTTATTCATTTAGGGTGACAGGCACCTCTTATGACACGTCAAAAACAAACAAAATAAATAAAAGTGAATAACAATAGATATACTTACATGTCAAACAAGATAAAAAATGTATGTAAAGTCAAGAATATCACTAAGATAAAACTAAATATAATAAACTAATGTAAAAAGTATATCAGTAGAATGTCTCATTTCCCCTTGAGGTCTATAATTGTTGTGTATTTATAAGATGGGGTTTATAAAAAACGTAACGTAACTTCACGCCTGTAATCCCCGAAGGGGTAGGCAGAGGTAAATGCATGCATTCAAGCATACATGCAAATACCCACGATTCGCCGGTTACGTTTTGGCCCATGTAACAGGTGGCGAGCCTGTCGACATCTCCAGACACATTACCAAACTTAGGGGAAATTTCCAGAAAATTGAAAAATCCCAATAGAACCAGAGATAAAGGACTTTACACCATTATCTATGATAACCCTCTACCCAGGAATCGAACCCAGAACTTAAGCGTAGTAGTAGTGGCCTGCTGCCGCTAGGCTACTAAGGCAGTTTATGGTTGTTGGCATTTTTTGGGGTTTACGGTTTAAATTATGTAAATAATGAATATATTTATGTATGTATCTTCACGCCTAGTCCCTTACAGGGAAAGCAGAGAGTGTAGAGCGCCAGATATCCCACAGTACTGACACACCTCCCTTGTAAATAATGACTCTTCAAATGCCTTTGTAGTGGCCAGTAGTAGTATTAGTAGTAGTGGGTTTTGGCCACTAACCCACCCATCACCAATCCGCATTGGAGCAGCGTGGTGGAGTAAGCTCCAGGCCTCCCCCCAAAAAGGGGAGACTCGTGCTCAGCAGTGGGACGTATAATGGGTTACCACTGCATGTATGTTTGAATGCATTTACCTCTGCCTACCCTTTCGGGGATTACAATCGTGGAGTTACGTTACGAAAATACGTTGTTCTATAAACTTATCAAAAAATTAACCCATTGTAAATTTATAACTGAAAATTAATTTCATCATGCATAATGTCTGTAATGTAACTTTTTTCTTTTTTATCCTTCTGTCAAGTGGTCATTACCACTTTGGTTAAATTTGTAATATTTATAAATATCCATTAGTATCTTTAAAAAAAAAACTACATAAAAAATATTTATTTTTTATTTTTATTAATATTCAGTTTTTCAATTGACAAAACAAATTTTGAAGTGCTTAACCGCGAATAGTCTCTTCTGAAAACAATATATTTGCAGTACCAACATTAATTTAAGAAACATTGATATAGCTCCATAGCTTCATGGTAGCCGTCACTAATTTTGAAACTTTTCCAGCCAACTAGACTTAATAATATTTAATTCTGATTACCAGGGTGTCCCCAATTTTCAAGTTATTAGCTAAGATGATAGCCTTTACGGGTGTCTAGAGTCATTTAAGAATATTCGATAGCTAGTTTACGTTTTAACTAAGTTGTTCTTGTCCAAGTTCTAACGATGCCATCAATTTGTTCAGACTTATAAGTTTGATTGACTCATGATAAATATTAAAAAAAAAACTCTAAATTAAAATAATTTATTTCAAATTGGTCTACAAGGACACTTTTACATTGTCTGGTTATAAGCTACCTAGAGATAATAACTTACAATAATAATCCTATAGCTATAAATAAATACCAATTTAATAATAATATTTAACCGATACGCGAATCATCAAATTTTTCAATTCCTTCATAGAAGAAAATGAAGAATCTGTTCATCGTATTAATAAATACATAGGTATTATAGTTAGTAAGGTATGAAATTGTGTGGATCATAATGGGGCTGACATGTGCTTGAGTATAATAATAATAAAAAATCATGGCAACCCATTATACGTCCCACTCCTGGGCACGAGTCTCTCCCCTTTTTCAGGGGGGAGGCTTGGAGCTTACTCCACCACGCTGCTCCAATGCGAATTGGTGGAGATACGGGCTAGTGCCCCCGCTGACTTACCTAATTTATTTGCCGCTAAATGGTAATCTTCAGCACTGTCGTGTTCCGATCAGGTG
Source organism: Macrosoma leucophasiata (assembly GCA_036365455.1). Taxonomy (NCBI): domain Eukaryota; kingdom Metazoa; phylum Arthropoda; class Insecta; order Lepidoptera; family Hedylidae; genus Macrosoma; species Macrosoma leucophasiata. The sequence continues at coordinate 9,258,446 of JAWQUS010000015.1, forward strand.
GATTTACGGTGGATGTAATGTACGGCCCTGTAATCGAGGTGAGGTCAAAATCCGACGCCTTACCTAACTGTGAATGTTAACAAAATTCCGAGTCCTGTTCAAATTTAATAAATATTACAAGAATATTAATTATGATTAAAAGGGTTGTCACGCTGTAGCTGATGGTCCACAGCGTCAATTTGCTTCCAGCGAATTGATTTTGTGTAATTTATGTAAAATTCCCACCCCTTTTAGACAATGGCATTATATCAAATGGAATTGATTTACTCGATGGAGGAATTTGTGTCAGTTGGATCATAATAGACAATGCAATCATCTTTGTATTTAAAAACTGAAACTAAATTGTTTCTTTGTGACTCCGGGCGCTTTAGTTTTAAAAGGATTGTTTGTCATATATCGGGACTGAAACTGTCTTTTGGTCGTATTTTATCAAAATATGTTTAGCCGTTTTGGAGTGAAAACGGGTCAAACACATTGTTGCGTATTGGGTAATAGAAGTTAATTCTTTTATAAACTACTAGCTGGCCCGGCGAACTTTGTATCGCTTTAAAGTAAAAATAAAAAATACACTACAGTTTTAGCGAAAGTAACAAACAGCAATTGATTTTTGAAAATTTCCTGGCTTGTCCAGTTTCCGTAATACATCAATGACATTTATTAAAAATGGCATGTGTACGTCATAGTGGCGGGCATTGACAATTGAATTTATAAAATTATTGATTTTATTTCACGAATTATCAAAGAATACGAATTTTGCGTATACATGTTGTCGACTCAGAATATTTATTTTTTTACGATCTTTAATTGTAAATAGGTTTCGATCGAGTCTACCGTAGATCTGTGGCAGAAAATATGGCATGTACCTAATGTCTGTGCTTAGGTTCATAATGGCGGATGTGAAAAATTGAATATTAACGTTGTGCATTTTTAACCACTAATGCCACCAACACCACTTGAACACTACTACCACCATCACCACCATCGTTACCACCACCACCACTGTCACCGCTACCACTTCCACCATTACAAACGCCACTAACGCCATCAACGCCACCACCAACACCAACATCACCAAACACCTACGCCACCAAAACCACCACAACCAATGCCTCCAAAACTACCAACAACACCAACGCCACTAATGCCTCCATCGCGACTAAAAACCACCACCATCTCCACCAACGCCATCAACACCGCCACCAGAGATACCAACACCACCAATGCCACCAACACCACTAACGTCATCAAATAAAAAAATAGACGTTTAAAATTCTGTAAAAATTTTAAACGTCTATTTGCTATGTACCGTATATGTTGCTGTAAATATTAATATCGAGCAAATATATACGAAAAAAAAACACGTTTATTGTATGCACCCCTTAACATTTTCATTTTCTTATTTTTAGTAACTAATTTTGTCTTTATAGCCGTAACAAAAATACATAATTTGTGAAAATGTTAGCTTTCTAGCTATCACTATTTATGAGATACAACCTGGTGTCACACTGACGGGCAGACGGACAGACAGACAGGCAGCGGTAGATTAGTAATCCGTGGGGTCCGTTTTTACCTTTTAGGTACTAAACCCCCTAAAAGATAGAACTAAGATACAGAATAGCTTAAAAATATTCGATACGATTCTTTAAATTGACAACTTTTTTATTTTTGAACCGATTCACATGAAACAAACACTAAATATTAAGTAAAACTTGCCACAGTATATTAGTGAACCGCAGATCGAATACGCTGTTTCTGAAATTAGCATGCACAAACACACAGACAAAGAGACATTTTTCCGGGATAAAAGTACCCAGTGTTGTGCGCCAAAGGTTAAAGTATAATCATACCAAGTTTCATTGTAATCGGACCGGTAGTTTTTATGTGATGCTTGAACAAACAGACAGACAGACAGACAAAAATTTTTCGAATCACATATTTGGGTTCGGTATCGATCTAGTGACATCCCCTGGTATTTATTTTTTCAATATTCTTAATGTACAGAATTTTCACTTATACAGCTTTATTTTATGTAGGTTTATAGATTTCTTACAAATATCTAATTGTCATCCATACTTCATTACATAGCTGTCATTATACGTCAATTACATAGCTGTCATTATACGTCAATTACATAGCTGTCATTTGCGTTTTGTTATTCCAAGTCTGATTCTTTTTTGTTGTTATACCACGTTTTATAGTGACTGACGTTTCATGTCAAGTCACACGGGAATGCTGTCGAACGGGATAAAAAGTATCCTATGTCCTTCTCCTGGCTCTAAACTACCTCCCTGCCAATTTTCAGCTAAATCGGTTCAGCCGTTCTTGAGTTATAAATAGTGTAACTAACACGACTTTCTTTTATATATATAGATAACTGAGCTAAAAATTGCGACTAGACATTTTTTCGTGATTGAGTAATGTAAAATATAATGTATAGGTATGTATGAGACTCGCAGCACTTGCAGTAACAAAGTTTCATACAAACTATCTACTCCTACGATTGGTTATGTGCCCGGAGACGTCAATAGGCTCGCCACCTGTTACATGGGCAAATCATGGGTTGCATGTATGTTTGAATGCATGCATTTACCTCTGCCTACCCCTTCAAGGAGAACAGGTGTGAAGTTATGTTCTATCAAATCCAAAAAAAAATCACTTTGATAATTCTGATTATGTCATTCAACAAATCGACCAACAAATAAAACCATCTCATCAATTGACACTTGGTAGATGTAAGACCTTCAAAAATATTCATAGGACACTGTATAAGGCTTCCTATCTTTTTCTTTATGTAATAAAAGTGGCAAACAAACATGCAGTTCACGTTGATAGTAAGTGATGACTGCAGCCTAAAGACACCCACACAATGACCAGAGGTCAAAATGCAGAAGCGTTCTGTGCCGGAAATTACAGGGTCGTACATTACCAACTGACCGGAACACGATAATGCTGAACACTACCATTTAGCGCCAAGTATATTGGGTAATGCGGTGGTGCCTACGCTCGCGAGCTCCGTCACTGAAGCTCTAGCACCAGTAAAAAAATATGTGCTTGTCTCTTTTTACCGTTTCTCGTTTCATCGTCTTTCAAAACACTACGATGCTAAGTTTTCACTTCCAAAATATTTTATGCGAATTATTTTTATCGATAAACCACTTCTACATCACTAATCTTCTCCCCTTCATATCGCATGCATTCCCGCACACCTAAGTTTACGTGTGAGAAAGACTAGGGCCCCTCTTTGGACCCTAATGGTAGATATTTATAAGATTTACGACCTTATACCTTGGTGATAACGAATAGTTTTATTAATCGTTGATTTAAGATAAGGTAATGTACCGTCACAAAGATTCAAATGGAATCTTATTGCTTTATTCAATTATGCCTTTACAAGTACTTCGACATGTCAAAAAACCTTTATTTTAAAATACTAGCTGACCCGGCAAACTTCGTATTGCCTCAAAATGAAATAATGTGTCAAAGGTTTGTTATATACGGACTATTTGTATGGGACAATGAAATTTTTACTATTTCCCTTCAATTTCTTCATATTTTTTACCTTTTTAACCTTCCCTGGAATTCCAAAATCATTCAAAACCAAAATTAGTTAAATTGGTCCAGCCGTTCTCGAGTTTTAGCGAGACTAACGAACAGCAATTGATTTTTATATATATAGATGTTTAAGAACTAGCGGTTTTTCCCGACTTCGCACGGGTGAAGTGTTATCTACATTACTTACCTACCTAACTAAAAAGTATTATATGTATTACAGCCATATATACTCTACAGTATTCAACAATTAATATTGAACATCGAGACTGCGATAGAGACGATCGGCTCGTTTCAACTTCGTATGTCTGCTGTCACATGCGTTATCTCTGCTGTCACACTGCCTACGTAAGCACTCCGGTTCGGTATTGGTCAAAACTTGATCAAAATGGTCGGCAAACGTCAAATAGGTACGGGGCGAAAGAGATAACGCTCTACAGACCCGAAATAAGCCGAAGTCTCCTTCCTAGGCTCGATGTGCAATATTTATTGTTGAGCAATATACCTGTGAACAGAATTTTCATTACCATCTTATCGGAGCACGATAGTGAACACTACTATTTAGCGGCAGATAGATTAGGTAATGCGGTGATGCCTACGCCCTATATCTCCTACACTCTACCACACCGCGGACACTCCGCCAAAATTCCATACAAACAATTTGGTTTCTATTACACAGACATCAACCAGTGACGTGTATTAACATGCGCACCTGTGTGCGTAGCACGTACAAAATACAATCGGGCGGGACGTCGAAGTGTCCATTCTATACGTAGAATTACACTCTACCACAAGTAAAAAAAAGTTATAGGTAAATAAAGGATCCGATGATGAATCCAAATATATTGTTTCCTAAAACACTTCTCATCTCGAGTAAAGGAAACTCTCCCCTCAAATATTGTGTGAATAGCGAAAAATATTCCCTTTTTCAAATCAGGGACGTTTTATCCAACAGTGATTGACGCTTTCATAATCTGTGAGACGCCCTAAATATGATTGATTCAGTGTTATCTGTATTTTTAACAGCCAAAGGAATTGTTAGATTTATTTCGATATTACTTCTTCTGTAATTCGTGTTCTGTGTTGTGGATTTTGCAAGTAATTTTGTTAAATGTATCTGTTCAACATCGTATTTTTTTTTTATGTAAACGAGCAGTTCACGTGGATGTTAAGTGATAATTGCAAGGTATATTTATTTATCACCACAATAACCTTAATACACAGTTTAACATATTATATTAACATCAAAAAGTCGTGAGTTATAATTAAAGTAAATTGTGAGAGACTGGTGCCTAAACTAAGCAGAGCCTGTATTTCAGGACACCAGCTCTTCCCTCATAAGAAAGGATTACAGAAATTAATGTAGAATATATTGTGCTGATAATAAGGTAAGTTAGGTGGTGATACATGTACAGCGAAATACCTAGTTTTCTTTTTTTAAAAGAGAAAAAAAGTTAAAAGTTACACAAAATAACAAGGGCTATTGTATGAATGAGCGCGTGCGTGAGAGTGAGTGAGTGAGTGAGTGAGTGAGTGAGTGAGTGAGTATAGACACCTACACAAAAACCAGACATTACGTACAGATGAATTGCCACCCCTGAGGCTTTAGTTCTTATTTTTTTTTTTATGTAATGGAAGTGGCAAATAAGCATGCAGTTCACATTGATGTTAAGTGATGACTGCAGCCTATAGACACCCACACTATGACCAGAGGTCAAAATGCAGATGCGCTGCCACTTCTGAGGCCTAAGGTGTTATGGCCTCTGTGCCTGAAATTACAGGGCCGTACATTACCACCTGACCGGAACACGATAGTGCTGAACACTACCATTTAGCGGCAAGTATATATCCTTCTATCTTATGTCTCTGTGGTAGTAATTACGTGGCTATGCATTACCGTCCATAGAGCAACACGGGCCATTGGCCGCGGCTGACCGGCACTAGCCACAGCATTTATTAGCGATGCAAAACAGTCTGTCATTTTTTGCGGGGCGAAATACGTATGACACACACACACACTACAAAAATCGTCTATTACAACCAAAAACTCACCCCTTGAGTTAACAAAAAACATAAACAATATCACGCACACATTTATGCATCTGAGCGCCAGGTATAAGAACACCCGTGCTTGTACTTTGACATAGAGCAACGCCTGCATATGGCTACTCCCCTCCGGTCCGCCGGTGGCCCGTATTGCTCTATGTTACCATCCAACTGGAACACGATACTACACTATCATTTGACGGCAGATAGATAAGGCGTAAGCCTCAATATTTCACAAACAGTTTTATTAATCGGGAAATATTTTTCTCAAACCCCCTATATTTTTCAAAGATTTATCTAATGCCACTTCACACTTAGCGTTGCGCGAGAGTAAAAGGATTTTAACGTAACTAACTTCACGCCTGTAATCCCCGAAGGTAGAGGTGAATGCATGCATACAAGCATACATGCAAACACCCACGACTCGCTGGTTACGTTTTTGGCCCATGTTACAGCTGGCGAACCTGTTGCCATCTCCGGGCACATTACCAAACTCCGAGGTACTGGGAAACTTGTAGAAAATGGTAAAATCCCAATAAATAATTTTAAACCGTTATCTCTGATAGACCCCGACCCGGGATTCGAACCCAGGATCCCCAGCGTAGTAGTAGTGGCCTGCTACCACTACGCTACTGAGGCAGTTAAATTTCTTGATTTTATTTTACCAATTCATATAAGTACCAAATTTTAAAGATGCATCGGACGGACATGGCAAATGGCGTTTTCTATAGGCGAGTTAAAATGCGGCCAATTCCGAGTCGGACTAGCGTTCCTGGGTTTCCGTTACAATTAAAAGGCACACTCTTTAAAGGCATAGGATTTATAAACCAAAAATTACAGGTCCGTACGGTATTCAGATTTCCGATTTTTTTATATGTATTACCAAACCTGACCGAAACACGATAGTGGTGAACACTATCAATTAGCGGCAACTACTCGTAGATATCATTCTTCTTTATTCTTCATATCCACAGTATGACCTCCATTTATTCTATGTATATCCATGTTCATAATTGAGCCGCCATCTTTGTTACTATCCTCCATTTTTGCTACACGGTTTTCGCTTTAATCAGTGTATATATGTGAGATCAAAGAGTGGAAACCTCACGATTACTATCATATGAGAGGGAATTTGTATTATTGTGTTGGTATATAACATATTTGTCAACTCACAAACGATTCGTGGATCATTTTCATGTAAGTATCATTATATATCTACTCTGTTTTATACAAGGTTCTCATTATCATTAGATGTATTGTTCGTGAAAGAAAAACTTTATATCCCCCACGAGGCTAATATGTATTGTATATTATTCTAAAGAGATTCCCAGTGGGAACCTCATTGGCAGGTTTGCCAAACTGTGAGGAATTCCCCAAATTGCGGGGAATTTCAAGTTGAATGGGTAATTATTGGGGATTGGCATTAAGTGGAGAAAATGCGGGGATTTTGACAACTCACCCGTAAGTTGTATTTTAGTGAAGTGTTCGCAGGGCAAAACTAGTCTATTGTAGAGAAAATTCACGCAGGACGGATTTCGTATTATTTTTTGCTTGCGCCTTCGCATTTTACAAAATAAACTTTCAAATTTTCATATTCCCCAATGCGGGGAATTCGACTAAGGTTTTTGGGGAATATGAAATGATAGCATTGGCAACCCTGCTCATTGGTCTGCGGTAACTTACCAAACAATAGGAGCTGTATGCTTGCCACTTATAAAAAAAAAGTTTACTAATGTGTCCGGTGAAAGAAAAATAAGATCACCACAGATAATACAGAACTCAAAATGTTTTAACTGGCAAACACGAGGACACGCATGTATTGAAGCCACACAAATTTAATTATAAAGAAATAACAAAAGTTCTAGTAGTAAAGAAAACTAGACATAAATCTCTTTTCAAAATACTATAAGACTTACCTGATGTAGACCGTGATCAAGATACTTTTTAAATGGAAAATACCACAATGCCACGGAGCCTTGCAATAAACAGCTAGATACCGCGAAATTTAAAAAGAATTGTTTTGCAAAACTAGAATACCTAATCACAAAGAACAGACGAACAATACAATAATGGGCCGCTTTTAATTTAGCAAAAAAAAAATATCCGAGAGAGAAAAAAAATATTACATAATTAGTCCCTTTATACCGCATTCGCGTTTATTTGTCTGTGGTTAATGAATTTTTAAGTGGCACTTGTATTTATGTCATCTTTTTATACTCTGTGGTTGAACAAAGCGCGGGAATTTGTTTTGAGGTTATTTTTTAACCTGGTTCTGTTGTTTTGTTGAACTTATTATTTTGTAGATTTCGAGCTCTCGGCAACAGAATAATTTTTGTGAAAGTCCCATGAAATATGAAAATTTATGTATTTTGTCAAGTGTTTTCGAGTTTTCCTCAGTAGTCTAGTGGTAGAAGGTCATTTGTTGACGTTAAGGGTCAGATTCCCTGGAGTAATTAAAATAAAAAAAAAGAAACTAAGCGCTAGGTACTGATGTTAGAGTCCCAGTGAGCTCGCGGGCGTAGGCAACACCGCATTACCTAATGTACTTGCCGCTAAATGGTAGTGTTCAGCACTATCGTGTTCCGGTCAGGTTATGTGTAACCTTGTTATTTCCGGCACAGGGGCATAACGCCTTAGACCTCAGGAGGGGTAACGCATCTGCATTTTGACCTTGGTGTTTGCGTGGGTGTTTATAGGCTGCAGTCATCACTTAACATCAATGTGAACTGCACGCTTGTTTGCCACTTTTATTACATTAAAAAAAAACACAAATATTTTGGTGCAACACAAGCTTAGATAGTAATGGCACACCGCGGACACTCCGCCAAAATTCAAAATTCCATACAAACGCTTGAATTGGTCTCTATTACACAGACATCAATCAGTGACGTGTATTTACACGTGCACCTGTGTGTGTAGCACGTAGAGAAATAAAACGTCGCCCATAAGAGGAGAGGAGGTTGGGTGAGGCGGGGAAATCGGGCGGGACGTCGAAGCGTCCATTCTATACGTAGTATTATTACATATTCTCTGGAAATGGTTAACTTCCATAAACTGAAGTTCAACTTCAAATATTAATTATAATCTATAGCAATTGTGTCAATAACCTCACCTCACCAGACCCTTAATAAATTGGCGGGAAAATTTAACTGTCTGACATTTATGACATGACAATCGCGAGACGCCATTTTGTGTAACCTTTTACACCCGCTTCGTTAAGGAGGCGCTGACATTTCTTTATAATGCCAATTTCACTGTCAAATGCTTTTTATAGGGGAACAAATAGGTTAAAGTTTTCTTTGTTATATTATATGGAGTGTAGAACAAAAGATGAGAAACGGAAATATGAAAATACAGATCTGATTATAATAATAATATATTGGTTATCTGTTAAGTATATTGAAATAAATGCTTTAGTCACTTTATGTAGGTCTTAATAAGATAATTAGCAAGAGGTTTAGATATTTAGGTATTAAAAATTTTAAAGTCAAAAGAAGTTGTAAGAAAAAAAGAATAATACCTTAGGTATAATAATATATTTATGAGCGTGAATAACAATTTAAATAGCTATACTTAATTGTCTATTTTCATCATGCTTATATGTTACTCCGTGAAGCTGCCTATCCTATGGTGAAAGAATATTTGAAATCGGTGAAGTAGTTTTTGTGTGAAACGTTACAAACACATACAAAAATACGAATGTGTCCTCTTTATAATATTACTAGTTGACCCGGCAAACTTCGTATTGCCTCGGATTTAAATAATGTGTCAAAGGTTTGATAGATACGGACTATTTGTATGGGAAAATGAAATGGTGGTTTTTACTATTTAGCTTCAAATTTTTTATGTTTTCTTACCTTTTAAACTTTCCCTGGACTTCCAAATATCGTTCAAAACCAAAATTAGCCAAATCGGTCCAGCCGTTCTCGAGTTTTAGCGAGACTTACGAACAGCAATTGATTTGTATATAAGATAGATGTATTATAGTAAAATATTTTTTTTACTAAGACTAGGTCAAGTCATGTCTACTAACACAATTGTAATCACATAATTTTTGTATAATTTTATTCAGTTTGTATAAAGTAAGTTGATTGAAATAGACGTATATAATAATAATAATAATTAATAGGTAGTAGATAGTTAGATATGTTATGTGTTTTAAGTACAAACACAAATTAAAATCATGTTCATTAATATACTTTAATTCCATACCACCGACAAAGTGCAATGTCATTTTAAGCTCACCAAGCCAAAGCCGAACTATGTTATCCGAAAATGCACTAAATATTCCCACCCTGGTCGGGCCAACATTCCAAAAAATCCAATAATTCAATCTAGAATATTCCCAATTTTGAGCTATCATAAATAAGTGGAAGATATTCCGGCTATCCGGCGCTAGATGGCGCTGAACTATGCCGCCATCTTGCCAGCCAAATAGTTGCGAAATGCCAGCAAAGTTTCAAGTTTTGGTGGGATAGATTAAAGTTTGCTTTTGTCTTCGGGATTGCGGTGCGCGTTTGATGTCAAAAACATTGTACAATTTAGTTTTAGTTGAGTTAGATGTATTCAAAATGTCGATTTGTTAAGTTTCAAGTGTTGTATCTATCTACCCACATAATGTTTTCGAATAGATTCTGATGAAATCTAAGAGATAGTAGTAGTATAGTAGGTATATTATATGAATCAGTACATGTATGCCATTGAATTCAGAAAAAAACACTGGACAAGTGCGTGTCGGGTCACGCGCAGTGTAGGGTTCCGTCGTTTTTAGGTTAAAATAATGTAATGAAAAAAAAATTATTTTCTATGGAGTTGTTCAAAATTTTCGAGTAAAATACATTTGGTCGACTATTACTCGCAAACTTGTAGGGCCAACTTAAGTGTGATAGTTTTCCTTTTAATTTCGTTATATGTAGCGACTATTGCCGTAACGTTCGAATTTATAACAACAACCGTTTATTTGGTAGAGGAGGGACACTTGACTTTAACGAAAATGGGTACTTTAAGGCTTAATATGTCACGAACAGTTAAACAAATTGAAAAATGACTTACGCACATCCATTTTTGAAAGACCTATCCAACAATATCCTACAGTATTTAAAAACGACAAAAAAAAGAATCCGCGCGTTACATGTAGGGGAGGTACCCTATTTTTTTTTCATATTTTTATTCTACCAGTTTGTCGGCGTGATTAAGTTGTATACTCGTGCCAAAGGAGATGTTGCAAAAATGTATGGACCTCCGGCCATGTATTGTACACAATATCATTAAACAGGCAAAATCAATATAAAAACGTTTTTTACTGCATATTTTCACTTATTTAGCTTTGATTGCAGTTACAAAAGATTACTTCCAGTTAGAATTGCAACTCATAACCAACATGGCGAATATGACGGGCGATGTCATTTTGACATATTCGTTTGTTAGATTGTATTTTGATTAAATAGTACTTGGAGAAAAAAGTAATATTTTCTAAATCGATTGATCCCAAGTGTCGGCTGTATCGCCGCCATGTTTAACATAGTTGAAAATGATAAAATCGTTTGAATTAAATGTGGTTGTAACTCTAAAATATATTCTTGATTAAATTAATTGTATTTTTTTCGGATTCTTCTTTAATTTACCCATTTTTTGAGGACGTGTACGAACCAGAGCCGAGCTCGCAACATCTCCTTTCAAGTCTCTAGTACCAATAGTTTTTGCACTAAGCCGCGGACGGACAGACAGAAAGACACAGACGGACATGGCGTAACTATAAGGGTTCCTAAGTTGTTTAATATGGAACCCTAAAAATTGAGACATTCCAAATTTTTAGGTACTATTTTTATGTAAGGTCTCAATTTTGACGTCTAGTTAGTTTTTAGTATGTTAGTTAGTAGTATGAGTGTCTGTAGGCTACAGTCATCACTTAACATCCATGTGAACTGCATGATTGTTTGCCACCTTCGTTACATAAATTTACTGGTGGTAGAGCTGCAGTGACGGAGCTCGCGGGTGTAGGAGCCACCGCAAACTCACTGTCGCTAATTGGCAGTGTTCAGCACTATCGCGTTCCAGTCAGGTGGTAATGTACTGCCCCTGTAATTTCCGGCACAGAGGCATAACACCTTAGGCCTCAGGAGTGGTAACTCATCTGCATTTTCACCTTGGTCTTTGTGTGGGTGTCTATAGACTGCAGTCATCACTTAACATCAATGTGAACTGCATGTTTTGCCACTCCCATTACATAAAAAAGAAACTTGTACTAATATCTTTGATTATATACACGTCTAGATGGAGCATCTAAGTTCCTAAGCGTCCAAAAAAAAATCAGTTAACTGTTAGCTCATAACTTCGTTCCGCTCGCTCAGTAGCGATACTGTCATTGTAACGTAAACACGTCCGCGTCTATGCTTTCATTATGACGATTTGCGCTATTAAAGTGTTCCGAAATTACAAAAGAAGAATGAAAACATCTAAAAACATTTCTTATTATCGGTAACTACACATTCCATAGTCCTAAATGTATCCCAGAATTAAATCAACAATATTTAATTTTACGTCGCATTTGAACGGTTCATTGAACGCCATGTTTACTGTGTTGCCAGTTTTTGATTTAAAATCTTCCCAGAGAAATATGAAGTTACAAAATCAAATCTATATAAAATATATGTTTAATATACCTATATTTATTTTAATAACATTATTTTAATAACCCCCGAAGGAAAATGAGGGGTGTTCTAAGTTTGACATGTGTATCTGTTTCTGGGTTTGTAAATTTTCAACTAGTGGATCAATTCCAGATTTTGATTTTGTTCTTAAAAATGTATTTATTTTTCTCCACGGTAAAAGTAATTTACACTAAGAACAAATAACTAACAACGAATAACTTAAGCTAATACACGTACCAATACAAACAAAAAATTAAAAATAACTTAAAACGAATAACTAAAGCTACTGTGAGACGACCCGACGAATATCGTAATATTATTATGTCACACATTATGAAAAAAAATAACTCGACTTAAGTTAATTTTCCCTATTTTTAGGGGAAATTTCATAAGCAAGTAACATTTTCACCAGTTGAGTAGTGTGTGTAAAGCGAATAAAATATACATACTAGTGTGTGTTACACACACACAAGGATTTTCGAATTGGGATATTGTTTTTGCAGCGTTTGTAAGGCGACGCTCCATCTAGACGTGTATATAATCAAAGACTAATATATATTAGTACTTATTTAAGCGGCAAGTTCGGGAACTTTATCTCAATGCGTTTGGCTAGTAGTTTCGCAAGTCTGACATTCTATTATTTATTATTGTCATATATATATGTAGACATTTTTTTTTGTATAGGCTTACTGTATATTAGTCCATGTATGTAATATTATATATTCGTATGTATTTGTACATATATTTTAATTCAGCAACGTAATTATTTATAGGTACATATCTATTTTAAATATAAATACTTATATTTTGTGTATGTTTACTATTATATGTAGGTATATAAATATATTATTTAATTAATGATAATATTTTTAGCTGTCCCTCATATTTTCACTTTTGTACCATTGCTGCACCTACTTCGTCGATATCCTCACTACCCGAAGGTTGACTGGTAGAAAACGCCTAGTGGCGTTAAGTCCGCCTTATGTATAATTTCTGTGCATAAATAAATGAATAAATAAATAAATATATTAAAAACAATATTGACTCTAACATTATAATCACTGCCAACAAACAATATAAACAAAAAGCCGCCATATTACATCTAATGTCATTTAAACGTCAAACGTCAGAATTCCCGCCATCGGCTCGCGGTTAATCTACCGTGCCCTATTCAAATCTGATATTGCACAGATAAAAAATATCTTTTGTGCGATTGAAGCGGGGATTTTTCGATTTTGAAGCCACAGATACTTTGATACTTTTTTATATTATTATTATTTCACGTACCGTATATAATTTACGAAATAGACAAAATTAACACTTATACTTGATTCAAAGGATATGCAATCGGTTATATCAATATTCATGTACCGAAGATTGGGTATTTTCCACTATTATCCCTGGAGACCTGGGTTCTATCTCCGGATTGATGAATCAGAATCAGAAATTCCTTCATTCATATATGATGACAAGCACCTCTTATGAAACGTCTAAAAGAAATAAATTAAAGGAAATAATAATTTGACAAATATGTCAATTTACGCACTAAGAAAAGAGAAATCAAGAATATCATGAAGATAAAACTAAATATATAATACTAATGTGGGGAAGTATAAAAGAAGATTGTCTCATTTCCCCTTTTAAAAATTGATAACAAAGAGTATAGAGAAAAGAAAAAGAGACATTCTATGTCATTCACTGGCAGTATTCCAAAAGTAAATACAATCTGAGAAAAAATTGCCGTAAAAAAATCAGTCGGCTCATTAAAAGAAAATTAAATTTGGCATCAACCTGATGCTATTGTAATTTTTTTTTCGGCAGTTTATCAGCGCTACTCTTGATGTTTGGTAATGTTTTACATAAAACCAAACATAACACGGGAATCGTGAATGTTTGCATATAAATTTTAATGCATGCATTTACCTCTGACTACCCCCTCGAGAAATATAGGCATGAATTTCCAAGATTCGTTGTTTTTAATTCCATAAGTTAGCAATATTATAATTAAAAACAAAAAAAAAGAAAAACATACAGGCGAATTGAGAACTTCCTCCTTTTTAAAGTCTGTTAAAAATCATCTTCCAAGGCCTCTGGAATTTGATTGTGGGTAATGAAAGAAGCAAGCAATGAAGCCTGCAATATTCGTTTACTTTTAGCGTAATGAATACTGCAGCCTATAGACATCTACATAAAAATTAAAGATCTATAAACAGATGTTTTGCCCTTTTAGGCTTACAATGTTATGCCCGTGTACTGCAATGATTATAAATAATTACATTAAAAGTGAAATTTTATTAGATACAGTTCACGTTGAGTAGGATATCTTAAAAAGTCTATTACACGACACGGTATTCAGGGTCCGGCAGAAAGGGTGGGCTTGGCCCCGAGTTGCCGCTTATTACACAATCCGGTCGACAGCGCCCTAACTCAGTCACAGTACAAATACACGGGCCGCTCCGGTCGCCCTAATTATGCGGGTTGCAGACCGAAAGCTAAGCTAACTTAGTTTAGCTTAGCTAGCGTAGCTGACGTAGTTTTTCGCACTTCTGTGCAGACTGTGAACTATGCAAACTAGTACGAAAAAGTGCGTCAGCTATGTAAGCTTATCTTAACTAAGTTAGCTTAGCTTTCGATCTCCAACCCGCGTTAGGGCCCTCACTCCCTAAATGTTATTACACTACCCTGACCCTTGCTATCGTACCCTGAATACAGTGCCGTGTAAAATAAGTCCTTTGGACAAAAATCAATGCGAGTTTGAGACTAAAGAGATCTCGAGTATAGTGATGTGTATTTCATTTCTTTTTCGCGATACCTTTTATTTTGTTAATTTTTTTTGCTTTTGAAAAATTAATTTGGCTTTACATGATAGGTAATTGACATCCGTAGTGACGACCCGGTTAGTCCAGCGTTGTGAGATGACCGTTTGATTCGAAGGCGACCCTTCGGGGTTCGGGTTCGATCCCCGCACCGGGACAAATATTTGTATGGCCTACAGGTATTTGTTTCGGGTCTGGGTGTTTGTGTATGTGTTCTATGTGTACAACGGCACCCACGACACAGGTTGATACCTACAGTGGGGCTGTGAGTGTAAAAAAAAAACCCGTGCGTCACCGAATGGGTTCCGATTGAAAATCAGCGCTCAGGCTCACGCCTGGCATATTGCTGAATCGGCCACCTTTTTAGTGCTGAAAAGACACACACATTCATTGCAACTTATTATTTAACTAACTTATTTTACTCCACGAACTGCTGGCTTCGAAAATAATATAAAAATAAAAAAAATACGTTCATGGCCCTCAGACCTACTTAGTAGCTAACAAAATAGTTAAAAATTGTAAAAAAACTACTATCAAATTAACCCGTAGATATCTCGACACTTGACATCAAGAGCCCAACTTTAGTTCGAGTTGTTGCGACCAGAATTTTTTACCTGTGATAAACTTTCCGATTTTAATTTGAAAACTTTCAATCGACAAGTCGCTTAGAAATAAACAGTCCAACGGTAATTGAGTTCGATGTTCGAACTTACTAATTGGGGACAGATTGTAGAAAAATCTCACTGAAGTAGATTTAATTCCTGGTTTGAAATTCGTTTTAAAATTTAAATTTCGAACAAAATGCATTCATTCGGCTCGTCAAGTGTCTATGGTTTGGGTGTTTTTGTAGCTTTATTTAGAAGATTAAGCGTTGTTCTATACTAATATTATGAAAAGGAAACATTTGTGTATGTTTGTAACTTTTTCATACAAAAACTACTGGAACGATTTCAAATATCTTTCACCATTATAAAGCTGAATCTTCACTGAGTAACATAATTATTTTATACTTATTATATTCACTACACCCTTTCGAAGCCGGATGTATCCGCTAGTGTTTTATAACACAGATCTATATTTATGAATTTTTGGATTCACTTACAAAATCTTTTTTTATTGATAAGCTTCACGTCTTCATCATCCTCATTATTTTCAGTTGCTCTAACTGCCAGTCTATTTAAGAATGTAAATAGTAAAAAAATAAAAATTTACCATCAAATTAACTCGTTGATGTCCAAACACTTGACATCAAGAGCCCAACTTTAGTTCGAATTATTCCGACCAGAATTTTTTACCTGTGTCAAAGTTTCCGATTTTAATTTGAAAACTTTCAATCGACAAGTCGCTTAGAAATAAACGGTTCAACGTTAATTGAGTTCGAAGTTCGAACGTACTAATTGGGGACAGATTTTAGAAAAATCACACTGAAGTGGATTTTGCGGACCTACAGCGGTTACTGGTTTGAAGTTCGTTTTAAAAACTGAATTTTGAACGTCATCCATTGATTTGAATCGTTCAATGTCTATGGTTTGAGTACTTTTCTAGCTTCATTAAAAAACTAACCAAAACGTCTGTGATTTGGGTATTTTCGTAGCTTTGTTAAAAAACTAAATTCTTAATACCTACGACCACCACACTACCGCCACTCCTGAGACCTAAGTTGTTGTCTCTGTGATAGTTATTATGGGGCCATACATTTAATGTAATTTCCGGCACAGAGGCATAACACCTTAGGCCTCAGGTGTGGTGACGCATCTGTATTTGACCTTGGTCTTTGTGTGGGTGTCTATAGGCTGCAGTCATCACTTAACATCAAGGTGAGCTGCATGCTTGTTTGCCACTTTCATTACATAGAAAAAACTCAAAGTCAATGCCTTTTTTTTTTATGTAATGGAAGTGGCAAACAAGCATGCAGTTAACGTTGATGTTAAGTGATGACTGCAGCCTGTAGACACCCACACAAAGACCAAGGTCAAAATGCAGATGCGTTACCACTCCTGAGGCCTAAGGTCTTATGCCTCTGTGCCGGAAATTACAGGGCCGTACATTACCACCTGACCGGAACACGATAGTGTTGAACACTACCATTTAGCGGCGCCCGCGACGCCCGCGAGCTCCGTCACTGGAGCTCTACCACCAGTAAGCCTTTTCGTCTATCTGTTATCACAAAAAGGGAAGTTTGGCTAAGGAAAAGTCACCAATAATTTACTTCTCTGATTACACCCCTTTGTAATTCGAACATCCCTAGTAATTATACAAGACGTAAGTTTTGTTACTAATTACTAATTATACAACGTAATTGTTGGTAAAATTAGTTTTGTTTTTGATATTAAAAATAGACAAGAAAAAGTAGGTCTCGATATAATGACTAACTGGTGGAACCAACGAATTTACTGGTGGTAGAGATGTGACGGAACCCCCGGGCGTAGGCACCACCGCATTACCTAATAAACTTGCCGCAATTTTTTATTTTTTTATGTAATGGAAGTGGCAAACAAGCATGCAGTTCACATTGATGTTAAGTGATGACTGCAGCCTGTAGACACCCAAAGACCAAAGGTCAAAATGCAGATGCGTTACCACTTCTGAAGCCTAAGGTGTTATGCCTCTGTGTCGGAAATAACAGGGTCGTACTTTACCACCTGACCGGAACACGATACCTAGTGCTGAGCACTTCCATTCTTTTCAATGTACGGCCCAGTAATTTCCGGCACAGAGGCATAACACCTTAGGCCTCAGGAATGGTAACGCATCTGCATTTTGACCTAGGTCTTTGTGTAAGTGTCTATAGGCTGCAGTCATCACTTAACATCAATGTGCACTGCATGCTTATTTGCCACTTCCATTACATAAAAAAGAGCGTACTCGGTGTGCAGAAACACACATACATACAACAGATTGTACCCCACATTCGTTCACAAGTATAACGCATAATTAAACGGCCATTGTTCTACTCGATTGTATCAAATCTCAGTTTGGATATGAATCTTTTCTGTATTAATCACTAAGCAAAATGAATTATAAGCTCAGTCAGACTTAACTGTCCAGTTGAAGTCGAATTATGATATTTAACATTAAATCTCGGGAACGCTTTGTGTCGGCGAAAGCTTTAATCGGATTGGTTTGAGTCTCTCAAAATCCTCTTGCCTAGACTGCAGAGTAGGTCATTTAGCATATCTTTGTTGAATTCAAGCTACGAGTGGTCCTATTTGAAGGGTTTCTTTTTTTTGTAATTATTTGTTTAATCGTATGGCGAATACAAAAGAGACATAACATATTGAAAATAGTCATAGAATTCATAAATTTACATCCAGGACGCGCAACCAGTCAATGGCTTCAGGCGTTAAATCAAAAAAAGTCTTTTGGGTCACCACGGTAGTGTCGTTTAAGGCACCGCTGTATGGTGTGCTGTATCGTTTGGTCTTCATGACCGCAGTCGCATAACGGGCAGTCTCTCCAACGCCATTTATGCTTCAGAGAGTTACACCTTTTTTGTAATAAAAGTGGCAAACAAGGGTGCAGTTCACATTAATGTTAAGTGATGACTACAGCCTATAGACACTTACACAATGTTGATCAAAATGCAGATGCGCTGCCACTCCTGAGGCATTAGGTGGGCCTCTGTGCTAGAAATAGGTTTCTTTCTGCAGTCCATTTCTGCATTTATTATTATCTTTTAGTATGTATGTATGTATATATCTTCACGCCAGGTCCCTATTGGGGTAGGCAGAGAGTGTGGAGCGCCAGATATCCCGGTTCTGACACAAGTCCCGTGCCTCATCTACCTTCATCATTCTCTTCATACGTGCACGCCGATTCATAAAACTTGACCGCACCATCAGACAGAACTCGACCTATCTTTTAGTGTGGGGATAAAAGTGGCTGTGACAACAGACAGACATGACTAATCTATCCCGTTTATGTCATTCGGCTACGGAACCCCAAAACCCAAATTTTTTACCCGATAAAACATTCCATCAAACTATAGCGAACATAATCTTAATACCCAAACATCACTCGAAATACCAACTTAAATCCCCCAAAAACATTAAATACCCAAGTCGTATTAACCGGTTATAAGCGGTTCAGTCCGGTTATCACCGGATCCGACCGGCCGCAACCGGCTGGGGTAATCTGTGGCCTAATTATGGGTGTTTCCTTTTGTTCAGGCCCGTTTTTCGTATCGAGTTTGTTAGAAGGGGTTGTATCCGGGATTGAAGTGTACCTGGTGTAACTATAAAGATAAAAGGAGTGTATTGTATATTATTATGTTGAATCGGAATACTAAAGTGGTTTTAAAAAAAACAGGATTCTATATTTCCAAATTTCATAGGAAGATTCAAGCGGCAAGAGCCCGCCGGCGGGCTGATTAACTATATAGGTGATCTGTGGTAATAAGTGTCTTGAGATGTACCTGTCTGTGTTTTGCGATCGATTTGCTAATTTTTTTTTACTAGGTGGCAAATAATGGAGTTCGTAGATGTTAGTGAATGACAAAGAATGTCCCATATTTTTTTGTTTAGTCTTATCTTGCCGTTCGTAAAAGAGAGTATGGAACATTCTGTTGATACCTATTTTTATTATTAAGTATTTTTGGACTATGATTTATTTTATTTACTTTGACATATTAATCAACGTATCAGTTGTTATTTAATTTTATATTTGTAATTTGACCTAGTATGTAGACAGAACATTTACCTTAATTTATAATGCTATCGTTATTCGGTTTTTATAGCAATGTCACACCGCGGACACTTTGCTAAAATTCTTTCTATTTTTATTATTATTGGTCTCTTTTACACAGACATTAATCAGTGACGTGTGCCTGTGTGCGTAGCACGTATAAAATACCAACCGTCGCCCATAAGAGGGGAGGAAGTTGGGTGAGGTGGAAAATCGGGCGGGACGTCGAAGTGTCCATTCTATACGTAGTATTATTACATATTCTCTGGCAATGTTATTTATTTTATAGCACTGAAAAAAATCATCGTTCTAATTAATTACTTAACTCTCACTAACGATACAGAACCTATCAACTGATTTTTGTGTTATTTGTTACAGATTTTTAATGCAGTTTATAAGAAGAATAAACAATGGTAAGTTTAGTTTTATACTTGCATTAGTATTGACATTTGAAACACTCGCGTATACTCATTTTACTAATTTTACGAACCGGGTCGTCACGAAACGTTGGAATAAAGGTAAAAAAGTGTTTTTACCCAATATCTATATGGCGTCACGATCCGGTTCGTAAAATCAGAAAAACATTTGTATTGAGTTTATCATTTAAATATAAATAATAGCATAAATTAAGTATACAATACATATAAATATATTATGTGAACATTCACCATCGACTTGAACTGAAACCATTCGTACAACGTTCGATTCTGTATCTGTACAAAAACATTTTTTACCCGGCAAACTTCGTATTGCCTCAGAATGAAATAATGTGTCAAAGGTTTGATAGATACGGACTACGGTATGGGAAAATAAAGTTGTGGTTTTTACTGTTTCTCTTTAATTTTTTCATATTTTCTTACCTTTTAAACCTTCCCTGGACTTCCCAAAATCATTCAAAACCAAAATTAGCCAAATCGGTAGAGCCGTTATCGAGTTTTAGCGAGACTAACGAACAGCAATTGATTTTTATATAGATAGATAGATAAGTATCAGACATTTTCAATAAGCATGACATATTTTTTTATTTTTCTCAATAATTTTTAGTGTGCTTCAAAAGCGGCGTATTATAAAATATTCTGTCGAAAGATATGTCTTCGACATCTTTGGGCGTTCTTGTTTTTAAAAATACCTATTTTTTTTACATAAATAACAGACAATTTACGGTAAATAAAACAATGAAAATAGGTAGATAATTACGCTTACACTCACAGCCACACACTAGGTTTAAGCCTGTGTCGTGGGTGCCGTTGTACACACACAACAAAATTCTTAATTGGCAAAACAGCCAACTCCACTTTTTGTCATTTTTTTATTAAGTTCAAACAACAAATAATACTCAGTTTAACTTGCATTAATAATAACGGCTAAGTAGTCCAGTGGTGATGTGGAAGTGTTATAAAACAGGACTCCAGATGTACGCAAGATATCATAGCAAGAATTTCTTTCGCAAAGAAAAAGTTTATCAACAAAAAGCACTTAGTAAGGGCAAGAATAGCTACCAAAGTAAAAAAAAGATTGATTAAAACTTATATATGGAGCATTGCCCTATACGGAAGTGAGACTTGGACCTTGACACAGAAGGATAGGGATCGATTAGAGGCATTTGAAATGTGGTGTTGGAGGAGAATGGAGAGAATCAGCTGGACAGAGAAGAAAACCAATGAAGAGGTACTTGCTTTGGTAAAGGAGGAGAGACAAATTTTGAAGATGATAGAAAACAGGCGGGGCAGAATGCTGGGCCACCTTGTGCGACACGACGATTACATCATGACAATCATGGAAGGGAAAATTGAAGGAAAGAGAAGTAGAGGGAGACCAAGAAGAAGTTATATAGACCAAGTAAAGGAAAAAGTAAAAGTTGTCTCGTACCAGGATGTCAAGAAGTTAGCACAGGATAGAGAACGCTGGCGGTTATTCCACCGACAAGAGCATAGCTCTTAAATATAGAAGAAGTCCAGTGGTAGCAGGCCACTACTACTACGCTGGTGGTCCTGGGTTCGATTCCCGGGTCGGGGATTATCAGAGACAACGGTTTAAAAATCCTTTATCTCTAGTTCTGTTGGGTATTTTCCATTTTCTGGAAGTTTCGCAGTACCTGGGCGTTTGGTAATGTGCCCGGAGATGGCAACAGGCTCGCCCCCTGTTACATGGGCCTAAAACGTAACCGGCGAATCGTGGGAATCAATGTACAGAGATCGAACCCGCATAATTTTACTGGTGGTAGAGCTCCAGTGACGGAGCTCGCGGGCGTTGGCACCACCGCATCACCTAATATACTTGCCGCTAAATGGTAGTGTTCAGCACTATTTGGCCCTGTAATTTCCGGCACAGAGGCATAACACCTTAGGCCTCAGGAGTGGTAACGCATCTGCATTTTGATCGTGGTCTTTGTGTGGATGTCTATAGGCTGCAGTCATCACTTAACATCAATGTGAACTGCATGCTTGTTTGCCACTTTACCTAATACATTAAAAAAACCCTTCGAATCAAACGGTCATCTCCCACCGCTGGACTAACCGGGTCGTCAATGCAATCTATTTGATATAAAGTTTAAGTATTAGGTTAATGAACCTTACCCCGAATAAAGTGTAAACATTAAAAAAAAACACAACCAACGTAAAACCCTATGGTTATTGCGGTAGGGGCATAAATGTAAACGGTAACGAATTCGATTCTCGAATCCTAATTCCGATAATGTTAAAATGTAAAGGTTTTTAGTTAATTAAATGTTTTACGCACATGTTGATGGATAGAGATTATTTGCAGATTATGGATATCTATAAAATTGTGTTCCTTTGATTAGTCCGGTGTTTTTAAAGGTAGAAAACATGCAGTTCTCGTGGATGTTAAGTGATGACTGCCCATAGACATTTACACAAAAACTAGAGGTCAAAATTGAGTCTGGCCACCCCATCTCATATTAAATTCTCCTGTCACACAATGAAACCTGATTTTTTCCTTTATTACTTGAAAATCTGGAAATATTTTTTTATGTGGACCCAGAATGAAATCTGCGTAACAACTCAACCTACCCCTTCAGAGACTAACAAGCGTGAAACGGTTTTCGAAGTTTAGATCTATAATTTATCATTCAATTTATTTACACTTCCCAGTTCTATACCATAGAGAATACAAGTTTAGCAGTTAATTGGACTTTGGGATAAAATTATGGACATACAAGACGGTTTCGTGAAGTATTTTAAATTTGGACTTAAGAAACATAACGCGACATACACTGAGTCATAGAGCAACACTAGAGGGGAGTAGCCATATGCAGCCTTTGCCCTCTGTCAAAGTACAAGCCCAAATGGACCTATACCTGTCGCCTAGCCCCCTAATTCATAAACGTACATTAGATACGTTTTAACTGTAGAATGCTTTGTCTTTGTCAGTTGCATTGTCAAATGTGCAGGATAGAAAAGGACAAAGCAGAGATTAGCAACACTTTAGCTAAAATACGTTTATGAATAAGGGGGTAGATGTTTAAATGTGTGCGTGAAATTGTTTCTGAATTTTGTTAAAGTCAAGGTGTGCGTGTGTGTCGCATGCATTTCCCCCGCAAAAAATGACAGACTGTTTTGCATCGGTAATAAACGCTATGGCTACTCCCCTCCGGTCCGCCGCGGCCGGAGGTCCGTGTTGCTCTATGCACTGAGTCGATAGAAAAACTTCACTAGTAGTAGAGCTTCAGTGACGGAGCTCGCGGGCGTAGGCACCACTGCATTACCTAAGGGGCCGTTCAAGTATTACGTAAGCAGATTTATTACAATTCTTTATCCCCCCATCCCCCTTGTCAGCAAAAGTAAACAAAGCTCTTACCCCCTCCACTCCACTCCCCCCATGCTTACGTAAACATTTTTCAATTTATGTATTGTTTTTTTTTAATATTATAATTATAATTATATAATTATAATTTTAAAAACAAGAAAATAGATTTATGATAGAGATTAGATTCTACTGATGTAATAAGTAAATAACTACCGATGACGTAATCATCATCTAGACACCCCTACCCCCCATGTCATCCAAAATAAGCAGAGCAAAGACCCCCCGCTCCCCCATTGTGATCACGTAATACTTGAACGGCCCCTAAGATACTTGCCGCTAAATGGTAGTGTTTAGCACTATCGTGTTCCGGTTAAAAGATAGTAAAGCCCCGTTATGATTATCATTTAGGCATAACAATTGAAACCTCAGAGATGGTAATGCATTTTTTTTTGTCAGGCGCGCATGGCCCAGCGGCTGGTGTAGATCGTAAGCGATATACTTCGGTTAAGCGAATGCGAATGTGGATGGTTGCAGAGGCCCAGGAAGACCAAGGCTGACCTACCATGACCAAATAGGTCGAGTTCTGTCGAGGCACGAGAGGTTTGTCAGAACCGGGATGTCTGGCGCTCTACACTCTCTGCCTACCCCGTTAGGGACCTGGCGTGAAGATACATACATATACTCGGTTAAGCACTACGGGCGCGGTCGGGTAGTGTGATGGGTAACCGCTAGTCGCAAATTAAATGCGCGTTTCCGTGCTTCGGAGGGCACGTTAAGCCGTCGGTCCCGGTTGCTATCGATAGATAGCAGTCGTTAAACCTTGTCGGAGGCCTTATGGGCGGTTTGAAAAAACATCCGACAGCGAGTTGGCCACTAACCCCACCCACCTCCACTAATCAGCATTGGAGCAGCGTGGTGGAGTAAGCTCCGGGCCTGCCCCCAAAGAGGGGAGAGACTTGTGCCCAGCAGTGGAACGTATAATGGGTTGCCATTATTATCATTTATTAATACCGTGAACTGTACTCGCTTGCCAGAATCATTACATTACAAAATATAGATACAACCCTACTCGTAGCTTTACATTAAGATGTTTCCTATTCATTTGACCTGTAACCGAAATTTGAATAATCCAATCTATGATATAATTTGGGTCTGTGCATGTCTTATGCAAGTATGGCAGCATTGTCGGCGAGTCTCTCGTATGGCAGACGGTAGTTTAATTGACGTATGAACGTCCCGTGTGGGAATTATATAGACTTTACCCAAGACGCCTTGCCTTGTGAATTAAATTTCTTACGTTACTTCACGCCTGTAATCCCCGAAGGGGTAGGCAGAGGTAAATGCATGCATTCAAGCATACATGCAAACACCCACGACTCGCCGGATACGTTTTGGCCCATGTAACAGGTGGCGAACCTGTTGCCATCTCCGGGCACATTACCAAACTCCGGGGTACTGGGAAACTTCCAGAAAACGGAAAAATCCCAACAGAACAGGAGATAAAGGATTATAAACCGTTATCTCTGATAGTCCCCGACCCGAGAATCGAACCCAGGACCCCCAGCGTAGTAGTAGTGGCCAGCTACCACTACGCTACTGAGGCAGTTTAAATTTAAATAATTAAATTTCTTAGTTCAAAAATAATCTTCTTTACTTATGAATTCAGATTCTTTCTTCAATAATATCCTTGGAGTTGCTAAAGCATTTTTGACGGTTTTTATTGCCATTGATTTTATTGTGTGGGCAACAATATCATTTTATTGTTTCTTGTGGATTCAATAAATGTATGTATTATTTTTTACTTAAATCATAAATCTGTTTTTGAGTAAAATTTGCCTCTTACGGTTTTTATCGTCCTGATTCAATTTTTTTATTCTATAAATATACTTATACTGTAGAGCCTGGACCCACTCTATAAACAGTATGTAAAAATAATAGATTAAGTGAATAATAGATTAAGTTATTCTAAAAAGTATTTACCTATTAATTATATTAATTCTTCTGTCATTTGCCATTTTCATTGCCATATTATGAAGAAAAGAAAGAAATAAATAGGGAAAAATCACCGTATTAGTCAAAAAGAACTTTATTAAGATTACACAAATTCATCTTTGTTATAGATTCAAAATTCATTTAATCACTTAAAATTAATAAAATGTACTTGTGATAAGTCAAATTCAAAGTGTCAACAATTGATACAATGACTTATAAAAATTTGAACATAATCGTCCAAAAATAGCTAAGAATTATAAAAGACATCAACAGTAATGTTCCATCATTAAATTAAATATTTTTTCCAAAATCCTTATAATATTAGTTTTATCATCAAAATTAAAATAATGATATCAATATGATTTTTAAAATGGACAATCCAATCACCTGTAACTTTATCTATACCAAGTCGCAAATTTAAAATTCATTAAAACATTAGCCATTAATTTGACTTGTGTCAGAAAGATTATCTTAGCCTGTTCTATTAAGTATTCTGTGACCTAAGTTAGTCTGTGTAATCAATGCATGTATTATGCAACTTACTATCAAGTATTATGTGGCTTAAGTTTCGTCTGTACATGTATTATGCAACTATGGCAGCATTCTCGGCGAGCTAATCTCTCGTATGGCAGACAGCAGTTTAATTGACGTATGAACGTCTCGTGTGGGAACTACTCGTACACAGACTTTACCCAAGACGCCTTTCCTTATGAATTAAAATTCTTACTTCAGTTTTCATTATCGTCTTTCGAGTAATAAGGATGCATTTGACGTTTATCTTTGTCCGCCATTTTGATTTTACGTTTGTTCAGGTCGGCCATTTTGCATTTGATTGGTAATCCATTTTTTATGTTTGTAATTTGTGATACTTATATAATTTTGTTTTTTATCAAAACATTTATAATTGAAGAGATTTATTGTTGCATATTATTTTTATTATAGGCGCGTTCTAATTTATGAATACTTTGACGGTATAGTGTGTGGTAGGTAATGGAACAAAAGTGTAGAAAAATATTGTAAGAGGACACCGGTATTTCATGAATTTACCGGACTATCTTATTTTTAATACAATGACTTCTAAATCAAAAGATTCACAAGCATGTGTTAATGCGAAATAATATAAAACGGTTTTGGGAGAGTTACCATACATTTGGTAAATATGTAACTAATTGCCGCTATGAAAAATATAGAGCTGTATTATTTAGTATATTTGAAAGAAAAAAAACTATGTGGTACTAGTAGTCATATTTTCATTTTTCGCAGTAATACATGAAAATTAAACTTTGGGATGAAAAAATTATTTGATTTGATTGGTGTGGGGCTTCGGTAAATTAGTGGTCATCCTGAGGTTAGTGGGTATCCGCAGATTTGATCCCTGCACGAAGTCATTTTTCTTCTATTTTATCCTTAATTTCTAACTTCCTTATTCATAAATTAGATACGTTTTAGCTTTGTCAAATGTGCAGTATAGAAAAAGACAAAGGAGAGATTAGCAACACTTTAGCTAAAATACGTTTATGAATAAGGAGGTAAGATGTCACTTCTTTTTTAAATAAATTAGGAGAACTCACAAATCGCTAGGTGCAACAAAAAAAATAAGAGTATAAACATACTTTCATAGCTTTCACCTTGTAACCATTTTTTATCACACAGACATGACACCTTGGATCTCAGGGGTGGCAACGCATCTATATTTTGACGTCTGGTTTTTATGTAGATGTCTATAGGCTGCTTTAAAAAAATATCATCCTTATTACCAAAAAATCCATTGCTGTACTTCTTATACATATCTACTTCTTATTTTTTTCTGCTGCGCCACACACACAAATTGCACTAAACCAGAGTTCCTAACTTCATTAATACAAAACAAAATTAAGATCAAAATAACGTGTTAGCTCTTCATTAGTTTCTATTTGAATCAAACATCACTAAAATTCATAGTTCATCGCAACCCTTAAGCCGTTAACACATTCCCACCACTACAACTACCGTGCAAGTCTGTATATCGCTTAACCCGAAATGTGTCAAAGATTAAATAAACAACAGAGAGGCCACAAAGGGTTCCGGAAGCTTATCTTACGTTATTACAATTTCAGGTGCATGTAGCCCTGGGGAATTTCATTAAGGCAATATACCTCTTTGTTATCCGTTATTAAAAATAAGCTCGGGTTTATGTTCAATTTTGTTTTGTGAAGTTCTTTTACGGTGTATCTGGTGATTGGTGAGGTATATTAAAAAATGTTTTCGGGATAGTGCGAAGGCTAATAAGCTAGTTACAAATATTAAGTTATAAATTTTTTTGGCATAATATTATCAAAACTAATAAATGATCGCTAATGGTGATTGTGAAGTTTCGATTAAACTAAGTATTACGTTTAATTTTCATCATTGTCATGTCATGTCTCGATGATGATGAGTTGAAGCTTATAGGTTTCAAATTTCCAGTTGTTTTTCTAAGCACATGACTTGTTCAATATCTTAAATCCTAGAAAATATTTATGTACGTATTATAAAAAAGTAAAAACGTATAAAATTTACATATTATTATTATTTATTCTTCTAGAACTGGACTGGATCTGATTATAACGAACGGGTGGACGATGTTAATGTATGGCTCTAATAATCTTCATTACAGCTTGTGGTGCCTATTTATTTTAAGAGGCATCCTTTTAACATTCAATAGAGTTTCGTTAGCACAGGCTTCAGACAGTAAGTGTGAGATTCACAGACTGCACTACGACTTTACTTTGAGCAAAGTATGCTTAGAACTGTCAGAAATGTATGAGTTTTGATAGTTGGAAGCGTGCTCGCAAGTAAAGTCGTAGTGCGGTCTGTGAATCTCGCCCTAAGAGGACCACCGCACTGACACAGGACATCAAGTAAATTGCCTTTGATTTCTGACTTTAGTGTCGGAGCTCGCGGGCGTAGGCACCACCGCATTACCTAATATACTTGCCGCTAAATGGTAGTGTTCAGCACTATCGTGTTCCGGTCAGATGGTAATGTACGGCCCCGTAATTGCCGGCACAGTGGCATAACACCTTCGGCTTCAGGAATGGTAACGCATCTGCATTTTAACCTTGGTCGTTTTGTGGGTGTCTATAGGCTGCAGTCATCACTTAACATCAATGTGATCTGCATGCTTGTTTGCCATTAATATAGTAATAGTTTTTGCGCTGAACCGCGAACGGACAGACAGACAGACAGCCGGGACATGGCGAAACTTTAAGGGTTCCTTGTTTACTACGGAACACTAAAACCAGCTTCACGCTTTGTAACAGCTTCCTAAACAGTCATCTGCCTGAGCAAAAACTGCTTTAACCCTCACAGTCAGCTCACGAGAAAAATATGACAATAGATTTAAATTGTTTATACGCCGCCGGCGGTCTCTCATGTCTTGACGGTTTAAATAATTGCATCAAGACGGCACAGCTATTTCTGAAAAGCAAAGATATTAGAATTTTCCACCACAAAAATTTCACCAATAGTCAACTCATATCCTCCCCATTCGTTACTTTCGTCAACGACAATAACCTGTAAAAACTCTGGGGTACTCTTCCCAACCAGGGAACCCAGCAGTGGGGTGGCCTAAGTGTTGCAACACATTACGAACAGCGACACATTAGCAAAGACAAAGCGGTGTGTTAAAGGATCATATCCAGTGAGATGTAGGGCATGGGGTGTTGGCGTGATTTATAAGCGGTAGCGGTTTCTGGGTTTATGTTTAAATGAACAGTGATTCATGTCCTGAAACGTGACCGGTCAATTTAACTTGTTTTTATGTGATCGCCGATTAATCTCTCTATCTTGGGTGGGAACCGTTATATTCACATCATACTAGCTGTTGCCCGCGGTTCCGCCCGCGAATAGGTCGCTTTTCGTCTAACCTGTGGAAACTCATCATATCATCCCATAGCATCCTACAAGAACATTTTTTCGGGATAAAAAGTCTTATAATCTAAGTCAGCTAATACCCTATCTGTACAACAAATTTCATCAAAATCCGTTCAGTAGTTTCAGCGTGATTGACGGACAAACATCCAAACTAAGAAACTTTCACATTTACGTATGTAGTTAATATAAACGTGGAAGTATCTGTCTTTTGTTTTGTTTGTTTTTCTGTAACTTCTCATATATCTCAAATATCAAATCATAAACATTACAACAAAACAATACATATTTTCTTTAGTTTCCTTCTTTCTTTCTATTTATCTGCTGCGCTTTTACAGCCTTAAAATGGTTTTTCTTACCAACAGTAGAAATGCTAAACTTCAAATAACTTTTTATGCCAGAAAGTTAAAAATATTTAAAACAAAAAAGACGTGTGGCACTCGGGACCTGCCGCGGTGCTATTGCAGCTATTGCATTTACATAATTATCTAAAATTATGCAAAACAAAATAAAATCCAAATAAAAGAAAAAAAATAGAAAAATGAAACAATAATTTTTTTATTAATATTTACCACTTTTTAAATATTGAATGGCAAAACAAACAATAAAAAAAATGAACAAAAACAATCTTGGCAGCGGTGGGATTCGAATCCACGCCTCCGAAGAGACTAGTGCCTTAAACCGGCGCCTAGACCGCTCGGCAACGCTACCCACGAGGTCGGACGGCGAAATTATACATGAGTTTCTTTAAATGAGTTTAAAATTTGTAATCTGGAGCGTCCGGTTTTTTGCGTTACGGAATTTCTGAATTCGGTCCCCGCGCTCAAGGCCCGCGATAGAAGATATGCAATAGCTTAATAATGATAATGTATCTGTTGTTAAAGAAAATGGAATATGTAATAAATTTTAGATTCTGATTCTAAATAAATTTTTGAAAAATACCTCTATATGTTCGTATCACGACGAAAGTTCAGAAATCCGCTCCCGCCGGCGCTTATAACCAAATCCCCGCCGCAAACGTATGCCGCCCAAGAGTATAATTACGCGGCGCTTTCCGACTCGACACAGTATTTACATTATGCTGCCACTGTTACGCTGGCTGGAAAAATCTTCTATGGTCGCTTTTTGAAGATTTGAGATACGGAGACTGGAATTGTGGGATAAAATAAACAAATTGCTTGTCGTAGGGAATATTTTTGAATATTTTTTTGATGTATGTGATAGTTCGCAGAGACACAAAAACTTCGGTGTCAGAGGTGGCAACATATTTGCATTTTGATCTGTGGTTTTTGTATACATATCTATATTTTTTGGTAGAGCTCGAGGGCGTAGGCACCACAGTATCGCCTAACCAATCTGCTGCTAAATGGTAGCGTTCAGCACTATTGCCGCCGCCGAAGAGAGAAGTTTCATCCTCACCGACTGACAGTGCTCAACGGTGCGGTTTTCTCGTTCGTTTCTGCCCAGAACGTGAAAATTGTAGAACCAACTTCCCTCTGAGGTGTTCCCTCGGTGCTACAATATGGGGTTCTTCAAAAATGACGTCAAAGGAGTCCTTCAGGGCTGGTAACGCGTTGGCAACTCCCCTGGTGTTGCAGATGTTCAAAGGCGATGGTAACCACTTTCCATCAGGTGGCCCGTCTGCTTGTTTGTCAACTTAATGACATTAAATAAACTATCGTGTTCCAATTAGATGGTAATCTATGGCCCCGATAAAACTGTCACAGATACAACAACTTAGATCTTAGATGCGGTAACACATCTGCATTTTAACCGCTGGTTTTTGTGTAGATATCTATATGTTGCAATAACTTAACATCCACGTAAACTGCATACATGCTTTATTTTTAAAGAAAAATGGAAAGAAAAATTTGACTTCAGGCGAGACTCGAACTCGCGACCTACTGAGAATCTAGTCCAGCCGCTCTTCCAATTGAGCTACTGAAGCCCTGCCCGATTTGTCAAATCTTTCCTTCACAACTATTGCATTGCTTTATGGTAGCAGCAGCGCCATCTATTACCAACTATGTAAAGACGTCGCTTTTTTACCCTTAATAATTGTTATTTATATTATTAAGGGTAACTGCTTCAGTAGCGTAGTGGTAGCAGGCCACTACTATTACGCCTACCCCTTCGGTGATTACAGGCGTGAAGTTACGTTATTAAGGGTAAAAAAGCGACTTCTTTACGATATTCAATAAACTGAAAAGTCTATTATATCGGTTGCCTAACTAGCATAGTTGGTAATAGATGGCGCTGCTGCTACCATAAAGCAATGCAATAGATGTGAAGGAAAGATTTGACAAATCGGGCAGGGCTTCAGTAGCTCAATTGGAAGAGCGGCTGGACTAGATTCCCAGTAGGTCGCGAGTTTGAGTCTCGCCTGAAGTCAATTTTTTCTTTCCATTTTTCTTTAAAAATAAAATATCACAAGCATGTGTTAATGCGAAATAATATAAAAACAATTATTATGCATACATGCTTGTTTACCACGATCATAAGTTAGTAAAACTGCAAATTACTCGTGGTAGAACTCCAATGACGGAGCTCGCGGGCGGAGGCACCACCGCCTTACCTGATATACTTGCTTGGCAACGCATCTGCATTTTGACCTTGGTCTTTGTGTGGGTGTCTATAGGCTGCAGTCAACACTTAACATCGATGTGAGCTGCATGCTTGTTTGCCACTTCCATAACATAAAAAAAAAAGAAAAAAAAGTAGGTAAGCTTCTTCCTCCCTGGTTCCATGAAGGTTATTTTGTGAATGAAATATATTTTGAGAATGTTTTGAGGGACGAGAAAAATGATCACGTTAGATATGCCATAATCGCCGAGCTTGGCATGCGGATTGGCGAACGCAGTAGCGGTAGATTTATCACAAGACATTACTGCCCATTAAGTTATTGCACTCACATCCGTCCATTGGAATGGTTTGACCACTATCGTTCGATTGACTGACTGCACTAGTGGGAGCAATAAGAAAAATGTTCGGCCAGTGGACGGTGGGTCGTCACGTACAAACATCGAGTCTATTTTATATAACACAAAAAGAAAATCTAAAATATCTACTTACATAAAATATATGTAAGCAAGTTAAACGCGGTCGAGATGAGATCTTTGCGCGAGATCTGCGGTGTATCACTCACCGATCGCGTTCGTAATGATTATGTAAGAAAGAGGCTTTGTGTGAATGATGGTATCGGTGTAAAAATGAAAAAAGGCATGCTCCGATGGTTCGGGCATATAGAAAGAATGTCGAATGAGCGAATGACTACAATGCGATACAGATATACAATGCGAATGTGGATGGTTGCAGAGGCCCAGGAAGACCAAGACTGACCTACCATGACCAAATAGGTCGAGTTCTGTCTGATGGTGGGCCCAAAAGTCTTGGGAATCGGCGTGCATGTATGAAGAGAATGATGAAGGTAGACGAGGCACGAGAGGTTTGTCAGAACCGGGATGTCTGGCGCTCTACACTCTCTGCCTACCCCGTTAGGGACCTGGCGTGAAGATACATTTATTTATCGTAATTTCCCCTAATTGTTTTTTTTAAGATCTCCGCGCCTATTTCCTTGTTTTCAACTCTACCCAAAGGTTGACTGGTAGATAATGCCTTTTAGCTGCATTAAGTCCGCCTTTTGTACAACGTTATATTTGTGCAGTAAAGTTAAATAAAATCGTACAAAGCGAATTTTCAAATTCTCACCCCCAAAAAGCTTAAAACGGTCGAGTCAGGGAAAACCGTCAACCGCAATAGCCGAGGGCCACCCTGTAAAAAAAAGTTTCACCATGTTAAACTAAGAGTTGAAAGTGCCTTTCTTTGTAACTAACTTTTGAGTTTCTTTTTCTCTTTTTTATTTATAGATAACAAGATATTTTTCAAATGGGTGAAAACTTACTGGTGGTAGAGCTCCAGTGACGGAGCTCGCGGGCGTAGGCACCACCGCATTACCTAATATACTTGCCGCTAAATGGTAGTGTTTAGCACTATCGTGTTCTGGTCAGGCGGTTATGGACGGCCCTGTTATTTCCGGCACAGAGGCATAACACCTTAAGCTTCAGGAGTGGTAACGCATCTGCATCTTAACCTTGGTCTTTATGTGAGTGTCTATAGGCTGCAGTCATCACATAACATCAATGTAAGCTGCAAGCTTGTTTGCCACCTTTCATTCATAGAAAAATATTTACACAAAGTATGACCTATCGTCGTGAATAATTCAATTATTTACTGCCCTTTTGAACTCTGTAAAAATTAAAAAGAAAAAATATTTCGCTGTAAAAAATATTTCTCTTCATTACCTTTTATCAATATTGTTACAAATACAACTGATTCGAACAAAAAAGACGCATCTTCAAGCCTGTAATCCCCGAAGGGGTAGGCAGAGGTAAATGCATGCATTCAAGCACACATGCTAACACCTACAGTGTTTTTGACCCATGTAACAGGTGGCGTGTCTGTTGACATCTCCGGGCACATTACCAAACTTCGAGGTACTGATGATTCGAACAGTTTTTAAATTAACTACCTCTCTGTAGGCCAGAATACTTTGTGGAACATAGATAAAAAAAACAAAACAAAACCAATCTTAATCTTTGAAAGTAGGTGCTTATCATTTTTTATTCTATACAAAGGGTTCTTTGTCAATCTCATTCTTTGTCAATCACAATATATTTTTACAAATATCTCAAATTTTCACTACGTTATGTTGATTTAAACCCACAAAGAGTATGTAAGAAATATCTGGAATCTTTAAATGTAATATGTACTTAACACATCAAAGTTCAAAATGGCGCGAGCGACGCAAAAGCGCGGCATTCTTGAAAAATATCTTTTAAAATACGCCCCGTGTTTTGATGTTATACATTCCGGGGTTTTCAGCCACAAAGCAAAATCTGGGGGAGTTAGTGGAATATGAGATATACATTATAACATTCACGCATGTAATCCGTGAAGGGTTAGGCAGAGGTAAATTAAATGCATAAACATCAACGATTCGCCAGTGTTTTTTTGTCATGAAGTAGCAAGCATACAGTTCACATTGATAGTAAGTAATATTAAAGGCTTATTTTTTATTGTATGAAGGTAGCGTGCATGCTGTTCACAATGATATTAAGTGATGATAGCAGTTTATACCTAGACACTTACACAAAGACCAGAGGTATGGATGTCGTTTTGTAAATAACTAAGTCTATGTTCTTTCTCAAAGTCAGCTCTATTTCTGTACCCAATTCCATAAAAATCGGTTCAGTCGTTTAGACCTGAAAAAGTAACAGACAGACAGAATTACTTTCGCATTTATAATATTAGTAGTGAAGTAGGGATTTCCTAACCTGAACGTAATGTTGATCATAAAATCAGATTCACGAACGTTTTCTAACAACAATGCATTTATTGCCAAAAAAACATGGCCGCGAATCGCACTACACTCGCTCCGCCCATCAACTATTTATAATCATTCATTCACTCACCATTCTAATAGCTCCCGTTCAGTTCAGTTATTTTTCAGCGACCGACGCGTTCGGACGTCTTAAAATTTATAATGCAAGAATAAGATCACAAAATAAAACATATTGATAACAGTTTGTAAGTTATTGAAAGTGTTAAAATAAATCGTTGAAAATGGCGGGTGTTTTCGTATTTGGAACTGGTGAGTATGTTTTTAATTATTTATAGGTGTTACAGAGTAGTTTATTTTTAATTACGCATAGTGTAATGTTCTGTAAAGATGTTTTTCAATGGTCCTTTTATTTAATTAAACTGTTTTACTTTATCTTTGAATTGACTGACGACCCGCCCTGGCTTTGCAGGGGTGCAAAAGGCACGCGCCGCGCCTCTTTTAATAATTATCAGTGTTTCGCTACTACATAATGCATATGTTATACCTACATAAAAACCTTCCTCTTAAATCAGTCTATCTATTAGAAAAACCGCATCAAAATCCGTTGGGTAGTTTCAAAGATTTAAACATACATAGGGACAGACAGCGGGTAGCGACTGTTTTATACCTACTATGCAGTGATATCTACTCGTATAATGCATGCATTCAAGCATACATACAAACATCCACTATTTGCCCGTTTATGTTTTGGCTAGATGGCAAGCCTGTTGACACCTCCGGGCACACACCAAATTCCGAGGTACTGGGAAATTTCCAGAAAATGGAAAAATCCCAATAGAATCAGAGATGAGAGATGAGAGGTAGATGCGTGCATTTACCTCTGTCTACCCCTTCGGGGATTACAGGCCTGAAGTTACGCGATATAATATGAGTCGTAAATAAGAATGGCAACCCATTATACGTCCCACTGCTGGGCACGAGTCTCTCCCCTTTTTGGGGGGAGGCCTGGAGCTTACTCCACCACGCTGCTCCAATGCGGATTGGTGGAGGTGGGTGGGTTAGTGCCCAACCTGCAGTCGGATGTTTTCAAACCGCCCATTAGGCCTCCGACAAGGTTTAACGACTGCTATCCATCGATAGCAACCGGGACCGACGGCTTAACGTGCCCTCCGAAGCACGGAAATGCGCATTTAATTTGCCACTAGCGGTCACCCATCACACTACCCGACCGCGCCCGTAGTGCTTAACCGAGCAGATCGCTTACGATCTACACCAGCCGCTGGGCCATGCGCGCTTCGAGTCTTAAGCGAGCGCTAAGAGTCGTAAATAATAGGTTTGAATCACCATTATCTATCAGATAAGAGTTATCAGCCCTAAATGTACTACTTACTATATTTAGTAAAACAATAATTTTCTTTGTTGGCAAGCTACATTTTAGCGGCTCATATATACCTATATGACATTGGTGAAAAAAAGTAATTTCACTAATGGCTAGAGTTTCCATGTTCTCTTTAGGAGATGGGACAAGTATATTAATATGTATAATATATTTCGAATATTTTATTCTGCATACTGCAACTGCCTCGGTAGCCTAGTGGTAACAGGCCACTACTACTACGCTGAGGTCCTGGGTTCGATTCCCGGGTAGGGGGTTATCAGAGATAATGGTGAAAAAGCCTTTGTCTCTGGTTCTATTGGGATTTTTCCATTTTCTGGAAATTTCCCAGTACCTCAAAGTTTGGTAATGTGCCCGGAGATGTCAACAGGCTCGCCACCTGTTACATGGGCCAAAACGTAACCGGCGAATCGTGGGTGTTTGCATGTATGCTTGAATGCATGCATTTACCTCTGCCTACCCCTTCGGGGATTACAGGCGTGAAGTTACGTTTTTTTTTTTTTATTCTGCATTTGACCTGTGGTTTTTGTGTAGATGTCTACAGGCTGCATAACTTAATATTCATGTGAACTGTATGCTTGTTTGCCACGTTCGTTAATTATAAAAAGATTTAGAACAATAGTCATCTAATATTTTGTTAATATAAATCATAGAGCAACACGGGCTACCGGCCGTAGAACAGGAGGGGAGGTAGCCATAGCGTTTATTACCGATGCAAAACAGGGGGGAAATACGTGTGACACAAACACACTACAAATATCGTCTATTACTACGAAACTCACGCCTTGACTTTAACAAAATACATAAATAATTTCACGCACACATTTAAACGTCTAGGCGACAAGCAAATGCACACTTGTGCTTGTACTTTGACAGAGGGGAAAGCTTTTATACGGCTACTCCCCTCCGGTCCGCCGCGGACGGTGCCCCGTGTTGCTTTAAGCTGTATAACATACCTCTGATTAAACCCATTTGCTTTTACTATTGATAACAGATATCTGCTTATCAGTACACCAAGGCTAATGTATAATTACATAATATCATATAATCATAATATACAAATATTGGAGTTATACATTTTCGTGTTGGATATGTAATTAATCATAAAATAATTGGTGCTCGATATACCATGATTGAATAAGGTTTTTTTTTAATGTAAGAACAGTAGCATGGCATATTGAAACGCACATGGCCCCGCGGCTGGTGTAGATCGGAAGCGATCTACTCGGTTAAGCGATACGGGCGCGGTCGGGTGTGTGATGGGTGACCGATAGTGACAAATTAAAATGTGCGATTCCGTGCTTCGGAGGGCATGTTAATCCGTCGGTCCCGGTTGCTATCGATAGACAGCAGTCGTTAAACCTTGTCGGAGGCCTTATGGGCGGTTTGAAAACATCCGACAGAGGGTTAGCCACTAACCCTTATCTCCGCCAACCCGCATTGGAGCAGCGTGGCGGAGTAAGCTCCAGGCCTCCTCCCAAGAAGGGGAGAGACAGGAGACAAGTGTCCAGCAGTGGGACGTATCAAGAGTTGCCATTATAAAGGAAGGTGGCAAAAAATCATGCGGCTCACATTGATGTTAAGTGATGACTGCAGCCTATAAGACATCTACACAAAAACCAGAGGTCAAAATGCAAATGCGTTACCACCCCTAAGGCCTTAGGTGTTATGTCTCTGTATCGAAAATTACAGGGCCGTACATTACCACCTGACCGGAACACGATAGTGCTGAACACTACCATTTAGCGGCAAGTATATTATGTAATGCGTTGGTGTCTACGCCCCTCCGTCACTGGAGCTCTACCACCAGTAAACTGTATATATACTTATACGCCAGTTCATGACATAAAAACAAACTTTTTACTGGTGGTAGAGCTCCAGTGACGGAGCTCGCGGGCGTAGGCACCACCGCATTACCTAATATACTTGCCGCTAAATCGTAGTGTTCAACACTATCGTGTTCCGGTCAGGTGGTAATGTACGGCCCTGTAATTTCCGGCACAGAGGCATAAGACCTTAGGCCTCAGGAGTGGTAACGCATCTGCATTTTGACCTTGGTCTTTGTGTGGGTGTCTATAGGCTGCAGTCATCACTTAACATCAATGTGAACTACATGCTTGTTTACCACTTCCATTACATAAAAAAAAAAAAAAACAAAACAAGAAACCCTTGCTCTATCACTAGCTAAATAAAATTGTACACCAATAGACCCCATTCATCTATCCGGGACCCCTATAAGGAAATAACCTATTGTGATTTACGGGGTCATATCGCGCACCGGGCCTTATGTTATAAAAAAAAATACCGGGAACCGAACCCACAGAGTCAGCAGCTGCGTACAAGTAACTAGAAAGCTCATATTACAAAACGTGACTTAGTTTTTAGTCAATAATACGTAACTTTAAACTTGTAATCTCTAAAAGGGTAGGTAGAGGTAAATATACCCTGAAAATGGAAAATTTTGAATAACACATCTGTAATTGGCGATCAAACCCAGGATCCCAGTGTAGTAGTAGTGGGCTGCTACCAGTGAACTACTTTTGTACTGGTGGTAGAGCTCTAGTGACGGAGCTCGCGGGCGTAGGCGAGGCACCGTCGCATTACTTAATATACTTGCCGCTAAATGGTAGTGTTCAGCACGATCGTGGTCCGGTCAGGTGGTAATGTACGGCGCTGTAATTGCCGGCACAGAGGCATAACACCTTAGGCCTAAGGAGTGGTAACGTATCTGCATTTTGACCTTAGTCTTTGTGTGGTTGTCTATATGTTGCAGTCATCACTTAACGTCAATGTGAACTCCATGCTACATATACACTTTCACGCTCACATTTAAACATCTACAGGCATAGGCTCATTTGTGCTTGTACTTTGACATAGGGGAAAGCCTGCATTTGGCTACTCCCCTCCGGCCCGCCGCCGCCGCGGCCGGTGGCCCGTATTTTTCAATATATACTGTGCTATGCCTATATAAATGCAATTTTTGAGAAACCAAGATTAAAACCAAGATATTTACCTATAGTAACACATTTCTATAGTTCTCTAATATTGACTAATGCTTAAACAAGCGACACCAAAGATCATTGTAACTTATCAGACACAGATAAGTGTTAAATTATAAATAGAAAACAGATAACAGCGTCCATTGATATTCTCTATCGTAATACATATTGTGCTATTGTGTGAGTTTACTCAGTAATAAGGTATTTGACTGGTATTTTTTATTGTTATTTCAAAAAGGATAGGAAAAACGGATAGGAACGACGTTTGCTGCGACAGCAAACGTCGGTCTGCCGTATCCTAGAGCAAGGTGGCCCGTGTTGCTCTGTGTGCCATACAATACGTTAAAAACATGACAGTTTGGTTCTAACATCGTTGCTTGTGTGTGATCAGAATGAATGTGAGCTGTCAGTTGCGTTTTGTTATAACATATCATCTACCATCACGAACGTTTTGCAATTTTTTTTTTTTTTTATGTAATTGAAGTGGCAAACAAGCATGCAGTTCACTTTGATGTTAAGTGATGACTACAGCCTATAGACACCCACACAAAGACCAAGGTCAAAATGCAAATGCGTTACCACTCCTGAGGCCTAAGGTGTTATGCCTCTGTGCCGGAAATTACAGGGCCGTACATTACCACCTGACCGGAACACGATAGTGCTGAACACTACCATTTAGCGGCAAGTAAATCAGGTAATGCGGTGGTGCCTACGCCCGCGAGCTCCGTCACTGGAGCTCTACCACCAGTAATTTTTTTTTTTATGTCTGTCTTTTTATATTATCCGTTTCCTTACGAAGAGAAATCCTACACTATGACGATTTATAATAATTAGGTATGACATTGAATGGAAATGGCAACAACTTTTGTAACGTCCCACTGCTGGGCACGAGTCTCTCCCCTTTATTCTAAATTGCGGGGACCTGGAACTTACTCTACCACGCTGCTCCAATGCACTTTGTTACTGGTGGTAGTATGGTGGTAGGTGGTAGGTGGCACAATTTCTTACTGGTGGTAGAGCTCCAGTGATGGAGCTCGCGGGCGTAGGCACCACCGCATTACCGAATATACTTGCCGTTAAATGGCAGTGTTCATCACTATCATGTTTCGGTCAGGTGGTAATGTACGGCTCTGTAATTTCCGGCACAGAGGCATAACACCTAATGCCTCAGGAGTGGCAGCGCATTTGCATTTTGACCTCTGGTCATTTTGTCGGTGTCTATAGGCTGCAGTCATCACTTAACATCAATGTGAACTGCACGCTTGTTTGCCACTTTTATTACATAAAAAAAAAAAAAAGGCAGGTTGGTGGAGATACGGGTTAGTGGCCAAGCCGCTGTCGGATGTTTTCGAACCGCCCATAAGGCCTCCGACAAGGTTTAACGACTGCGATCTATCGATAGCGACCGGGACCAGCGACGCGCATTTAATTTTACCACCAGCGGTCATCCATCAGTATATTTAATAATTCCCATTCAAAACATAAAAACATAGTCACCTCAGCATTTCTGTCATTTTTAATTTCCATCCCTACAAAAACTGGAGTTCCATTCTCGAATAGTTTGAACGTTTAATTTCAAAGTTGGAACGCGGACCATGCGTAGGGCAGAGCTCACAATCAAATGGTTTTTTTTTATGTTAGGAACGTGTCAAACAAGCATGCAGCTCACATAGATGTTAAGTGATGACTGCAGAGTACACTAAATAGACGTCATAATGCATAATGCGTTGCCACCCTGGAGAGGTGTTATGTGTTATGTCTGTTACACTTATCTAAGTGTCAAAGTCAAAATGTTAATTAATAATTTAGGATTTCAAGCATCACTTATTTATTTATATATTTACTCTTTTTATGCACGAAGATGGTGTACATAAAGGCGGACTTAATGCCACTAGGCATTATCTCCCAGTCAACCTTTGGGTTATGAAGAGAGCGACGATGTAGGTGCAAAACGGGTCTAAATTTAGAAATTATGAGTGGAAAATGATTTGATCAAATAATTATATTAATAAATATAGTGTATAAATAGATATATAATAAAAATTACATATATACAGCAACTATACATATGGTATATATAACATAGATTATATGTATATATATATATATATATATATACACATACATACAATTCAAATCAAATATTTTAAGGAAAATCCAACGATGAATGCCGAACTTGTGACTTCTAAGAAAGTAAATTCAAATAGTGTTCTCTGATTTTCCGCTTGAAGGTGAATTTACAAGTAGATTTTCTGATAGCCACGGGAAGTGCGTTCCAGAGCTTTATTGCCGAGACGGTGTAAGAGTTGGATACAAAACAAGTGTTGTGAGAGGGAACGGTCGGGATAAGATTATGACTATAATATATAACTATAATATACTATTAAACTAAGGTGAACAACTTTACTGGTGGTAGAGTTACAGTGTAGAAGCTCATGGGCGAAGGCACCAGCGCATTACCTAATGTAACTGCTATGTTCTTAGGTTTTCGCGAGCTACACTCATTGAAATAAAACTATTTTTACGGATTTATCTCGCGTATATTAGACTAAAATGATTTTAAAAATCAACCCGACGTTTCGGTCGCTTTTCAGCTTCCGTGGTCCCCGGCAGACTGAGGTGACATTTGTCTGACAGAAGCTTGAAAAAATTATATGTAGCTACCTCCATCGATTTCGTAAACGCCTTGCGTAGCGTTCAGGATTAACACAATAATTACTTATGGTATCTTGAGGTCTTGCAGACTGCTGCGGCTGGGATTTAATCTTGCTAAGTATGGGATCCCATGATGTTGATAATCGCCATCCATCTTCTCTATTGAAATTTGGGTGTTTTTTAATTTCAATAGCCTCGCGTACCATTCGTGGAATGGGTTTGTGTTCTCTAGCGAGTATTTGAATTTTATCAAACCGGATGTAATGGTTCGGCTTATCCGCGAGATAAATCCGTAAAAATAGTTTTATTTCAATAATGTAACTGCTGCAAAATGCTAGTGTGCAGCACTATCGTGTTCCGGTTAGATGTTAATGTATGACCCCGTAATTTCCGGCACAGAGACATAACACCTTAGGCTTCAGGAGTGCACTGCATTTTGACCTCTGGTCATTGTGTAAGTGTCTATAGGCTGCAGTCATCACTTAACACCAATGTGAACTGCATGATTGTTTGCCACTTTTAGAACATAAAAAAATAAAGTAGATTAGTTAATGCGGTGGTGCCTACGCCCTCGAACTCCGTCACTGGCGCTCTACCACCAGTTATATTTCCATTTTTAATATCTCAAGGGCTTAGGGATAACTGATTTTTTAAATCTATTTACGTACGATATTCAGCACTATCGTTTTCCGTTTCCGGCAGCGGCATCATAATTTAGGCCTCAGGAGTGGCAACGCATCTAACAATGAAATCTCTGGTTCCGTATAGATGTTTTAGGTATTTAACATCAATGTAAACTGTATGCATCGCTTGTTATGAATTGCCAGTGTCAAGTAAAACGATATTTCGTATTCGTATTCACCAACGTAAAAGTCAGAGTCGTCAGTCAATTTATCAGTCCGTCAGTCAGTCGCAGTCAGTAATTCTAGTAAAGCGATGGCTACTTTACCAGAACATTTACAACGAAGTTTTGGAGGCAACCCTATAAAACGGGTTTTCGCACTGTTATTCTATTTCACTATACACGAGCACTGTAATAAGCCTATATCAAACAAAATGCCACCAACTTTATTAAATATACGTAACTTCACGCCTGTAATCCCCGAAGGGGTAGGCAGAGGTAAATGCATGCATTCGAGCATACATGCAAACACCCACGATTCGCCGGTTACGTTTTGGCCCATGTAACAGGTGGCGAGCCTGTTGACATCTCCGGGCACATTACCAAACTTTGAGGTACTGGGAAATTTCCATAAAATGGAAAAATCCCAATAGAACCAGAGATAAAGGCTTTTTCACCATTATCTATGATAACCCCCTACCCGGGAATCGAACCCAGTACCTCAGCGTAGTAGTAGTGGCCTGCTAC
The DNA here is from genome assembly GCA_036365455.1 of Macrosoma leucophasiata. Lineage (NCBI taxonomy): Eukaryota > Metazoa > Arthropoda > Insecta > Lepidoptera > Hedylidae > Macrosoma > Macrosoma leucophasiata. The sequence continues at coordinate 9,301,601 of JAWQUS010000015.1, forward strand.
CACTAGGCTACCGAGGCAGTTGATTATTAAATATAACTCAAAAATACACTAAGAAAATGAAATAAAATGAGAGCATCACACGCCTCTTTCAAGGTTCTAAAACTCTCGTGTCTTATTTTAAAAGTCTTAAAATAAATAAGAATTAAAATATATAAATATATCCGAAAGAGGTATTAAATAATGTATTTCATTTCCTTTGCACTTCTAATTTTACACTGTGTTTTAATTTATAAGATGAAAATTTCGTGGAGCTAATAAATATTTTTATGATTTATCATAAAAACGAATAATGTAACTCGTATTTCAGCTCTCCAAAAATGTTAATTAATCCTTATGAGTGAAAAATAAGGGATAGATGTTTAAATAATCCGAATTCCAGACAAATTCGCGGGCCTAATCTAGTAACACACATCTGCGTCTCCAACAATCATTCATTATCTAAACACTGACCAATCAAATTGCAATACATTAAAACCGGTACCCTATTCATTGGAAGCCCGTATTTTTCCCATAGTATTGTCCCGAAAACTGGCCCCACGTGCGGAACAGATGCGCGGGAGTGGATTCCCGGTCGATATTGTGACCATAGTTTGTTAGGATAGCGGACAGGATGTGGCGAATTTTATAATATTTTGCACTTACTTATTAGACACACAGTTTTGATTGCGAGATATAACCTAGATTACCTTTATATTCAATCCATAAATCTATTAAAATAAAAAATTTGTGACACTGTATCTGGTCTATGCCTGTACTTGTCTATAGGAAAAAGATATTTAATCAGAATTATGATAAAAAATGACTTGAACAAAAACGGATAATAAATAATTGGATAATTACACATGTCATCTGAAAGTATGTAACTTAAAATTACAATGTAGGTATAATTTTATTTTCGCAAATAATGAAGTGGGTCGAAATGTAATACTAATAATAATACTATGTAATTTGCTGTTATTCAAGTACTTATATATTTTATTTGTGTTTAGTTTTATATATACTTATTCGCACTTATATAGGTTTTATAGTAAGTATTTATTATATCGCCTTTTAGGACTGATATCCGTGTCCCACCGAGTAGTTTCCAGTTAAAAACCAGCGTCGGGCTTCGGCTTGACATAATGCTGAACAGGGAACTATTTGGTGCAGCCGTGGGATCTTGTTTCTTATTTTCTGCTTTAACTATAGTCGGAATTTTAATTCGATTCCCGACCTGACATTTTCAATGTTGCAACGTAATCACAACTGCTAAATAGTGACGTTGCGAAATTAATCGATACGGAAATGAAATATTTCGGAATCGATTCAAATCGTTTATAATATTATTAACAACTAGTACTTGAATCGAAACCAATTATATCAGACAATTTAATATTTCTGAATGGAATCGATAGATATCTTCTGAATATTTTATATGACTGTTAATTATGGATCAGAGAAATTTCTTTACTAATTGTGTGTGACATTAAAAGAATCTGATGATGCAGGAACATGGAAAATAAAACAAGTAGGTGTATCATGATATGTTTTATTTTATAAATCGTCATCGCTCTCGCTATCACTGTCTGTAACATTGATTATAAATGTGTCTGTTATGTTGTCAATTAATATATCTAGCCTACTTATTTTTTCGTCTTCTTTTACAACATGGGATACGCATTTAGACCATTCGGTAGTCGTAATTTTTTGAATGCATTCCTCAAACAAATTTCTCACGTCTGTTAATTTGAAGGTTTTATTATTTTGGGCTACATGCCCCCTAAATTTTTTTTTTTTGTGTAATGTACTTGTATTGTAAATGTTTATTTTTTTTTGTTCTATTGTTTTTTTTATTAATGCAGTACCTGATATTGGTATGGGGGCTGCACCAATAAATGTTTTTTCTTCTTAAATATAAAAAATGTAACACGAATAACATCTAAATCTAAACCACATATCTTAATCTTAATCTTCTTATCTTTATCTTAATATATATAAATCTCGTGTCACAATGTTTGTCCTCAATGGACTCCTAAACCACTTAACCGATTATAATAAAATTCGCACACCATGTGCAGTTCGATCCAACTTGAGAGATAGGATAGTTTAAATCTCAAATTATAGTCGCAATTTTAATTTATTGCTAATTATTTGTCTGTTATTATTTGACAGTCACAATTATCTGTTAACTCCAAATGATTCTAACAGATGTCGATACTTTTCGACTGGGTTGAGTAAGTAATCAATAGATGGCGCTGTTATGGTAAATCTACAAACGTGTCATATAAGCTACATTTTAAAGCATAATTACCACGTGTTGTTGACGCTATAAAATTAATTAAATTTATTTTGTAGTGAACGAAATACCGTATAATTCAATTATTACCACTTTTAAAATTTTTGGTGTTAGCATAGCCGGCCACGTCTATATATATAAAAATGCAACCCGTTTTCCTTGGTCACGGCAGCACGCGTGAATGGCTTCACCGATTTGGCTAATTTTGGTTTTGAATGATTTTCGAAGTGTAGGGAAGGTTTAAAAGGTAAGAAAATATGAAGGAATTGAAGGGAAACAGTAAAAACCACAATTTTATTTTTCCATACAAATTGTCCGTATCTATCAAACCTTTGACACCTTATTTCATTCTGAGGCAATACGAAGTTTGCCGGGTCAGCTATATATATATAATAATCTATTGCTGTTCGTTAGCCTCGCTCGAGAACTCGAGAACGGCTGGACCGATTTGGCTAATTTTGGTTTTGAATGATTTTTGGAAGACCAGGGAAGGTTTAAAAGTTAAGAAAATATGAAGAGATTGAAGGGAAACAGTAAAAACCACAATTTTATATTCCCATACAAATAGTCCGTATCTATCAAACCTTTGGCACATTATTTTATTGTGAGGCAATAGGCAATACGAAGTTTGCCGGGACAGCTAGTAATATATATAAATCTCGTGTCACAATGTTTGTCCTCAATGGACTCCTAAACCACTTAACCGATTATAATAAAATTCGCACACCATGTGCAGTTCGATCCAACTTGAGAGATAGGATAGCTTACATTACGCTATGACTAATAGGAGCAGAGCAGCGCGGGCGAAGCCGGGGCGGGCCGCTAGTTATTTTATATTTTCCGTAACGCTATCTCGTGAGTTTGTAATTGTAATAGAGAAAATGGGACATTCTATTGACGTAATGAACTAAAATAATGTGTAATAAAATAGTTTAGTTTAGTAATTATAGTGAATTTTTTAATTAGGTTTTTTTTTTATTTTCCGATTGTGTATATTATTATTCACTCTTTTTTTACATTCAATTCAACCCAAAAATCATTAACCACATGATATTCTAAGAATTACTTGAGAGACGTCTTAGATCTCGTATCATATTATCATCGGTGTACAAATTGAAAATATAATTATAATTAATACTTTATCCACGATACGTCCAGAAACGTTACAATACCGGGTATCGTCGGTTCGTTATGTTTTCGAGTGCGTTCTTGATTCAAATTATCACGGAAGTGCAATTTCAAAAGTGCTTTTCAGATTCTGATATGAAATTAAAACGCGTTTTTCAATATCGTGTTATGATGCTTATAGTTTATACTAGACTCGACAATCTAGTGGTTCTATGCTCTCAAACTACGTATTTTATGGTGATTTTGATTAATTTTGGTTAGTAAATGTACAGTTTTTGAATTAAATAGGTATCTCAAAATTATTTTAAAAATGTATTGTGTTTGTTCCTTATTATATATGTAAAGAAAACTATACATACTTTTCTTAAATAAAATTTCTTAATTCTAAATTGTGACAAACGTCACCGAGAAATGTCAAAAAATAATAATTTATTTTTTTTAAAAAAGATTACGCCTTAAAAGCATCTCGTAATTTTAGAGTGCATTATAGAAATCGACACCTTTCTTTAAAAATAAAATTTTTTTTTACATGTATATTTTTTTATAAATAGAGAAAATACTGACTGATACATATATAATTTTGTTCTTCATTACGTACCTCAATAAATATTGCTCTTCTTCTATGTCCAACTAAAACTGACCAAATCAATGCAACAAACAAAAAATATAATCATGATTAAAGTATATATTTTTACCCAAAAACGAAAAACAAGCAATATAAAAATAATTCAATAAACATAAAACAAAATGAAAATACCTCTGTTTAAATGACCCAAAGAATATAATGAAAAATCCCTTTAAAATATATGTTTAAAAAAATACTTGAACATAAAAATAGAAATACAAAAATACCTTTATTTAAATTATCAACTCCAAATCCAATACCAAACAAAATTGAAATCAAAACCTTACTTTTTTTGTTGACGGGAAGCTTGAAGGATGCGTGTGCTCTTATTTTATTTCATTTTCTTGGTGTATTTTTGAGTTATATTAAATAAAGTTGGTGGCATTTTGTTTGATATAGGCTTATTATAGTGCTCGTGTATAGTGAAATAGAATAACAGCGCAAAAACACGTTCTTTCGGGTTGCCTCCAAAACTTCATTGTAAATGTTCTGGTAAAGTAGCCATCGCTTTACTCGAATTACTATAACTCTGACTGACGGACTGATAAATTGACTGACTGGCTCTGACTTTTACGTTGCTTTTATACGAATACGAAATATCGTTTACTTGACACTGGCAATATGCAAAACAAGCGATGCCAATAAATTAAAAAAAAATCCTTACTTTTTTTTAATTCACTAAGAACTATAAAAATAGACTATCCCATTATACACTCAAGTCATACGCACCCTACAATCGTGCTTGAAAACGTCCCTAGCGGATCAGACGCCCAGCTGTACGGTCTGCATCCGGATTATATTGTGACGCGGTCCCATACGCCACACAATTTGTATGGCCGATGGAACTCTGTCGCTCTAAGTGCGCGACTATTTTTCTAATATCGTCCCCGGCTTAGTTCGATAAGGTTCTATGTTTTTGTAATACGAACTGCGGTTGGAACCTTGTAGTTTTATGTTGTTTTGCCAAAGGATTTCAGTATGTTCTATTTTTGGTTCTGCTTAATGTTTTAAGTTTGAACCTTGTAAAGTTAAAAGGTTAAAAATGTATTGAAAAATTATTTACACTTTGATGTTTCGTTTGTATCGGGACGTGACGACCCACCGCCCACGAGCGGAAGAATTTTATTCTGCTGGAAGAGAAATCTTCAACTTGTGCAGTCAGTCAACTAAACAATGGCAGTCAAACCATTCCAATAGGACAGTGGTAAGTGCAATAACGCAATATGGGCAGCAGCGTCCTGCGATAAGACAAATCGATTATGTAATGCGGTAGTGCCTACACCCTAGAGCTCCTACTCTGGAACTCTACCACCAGTTAAACTTCTTGGCTTTCACTTAAAGCAATTCTACCTATCCTTTCTAAATAAATAGGCTTGATGACTTTTGCTGGTGGTAGAGCTCCAGTGACGGAGCTCGCGGGCGTAGGTACCACCACATTACTTAATATACTTGCCGCTAAATGGTAGTGTTCAGCACTATCGTGTTCCGGTCAGGTGGTAATGTACGGCCCTGTAATTGCCGGCACAGAGGCTTATCACCTTAGGCCTCAGGAGTGGTAACGCATCTGCATTTTGACCTTGGTCTTTGTGTAGGTGTCCATAGGCTGCAGTCATCACTTAACATCAATGTGAACTGCATACTTGTTTATAATAATAATAATAATGGCAACCCATTATACGTCCCACTGCTGGGCACGAGTCTCTCCCCTTTTTTGGGGGAGGCCTGGAGCTTACTCCACCACGCTGCTCCAATGCGGATTGGTGGAGATGGGTGGGTTAGTGGCCAACCCACTGTCGGATGTTTTCAAACCGCCCATAAGGCCTCCGACAAGGTTTATCGACTGCTATCCATCGATAGCAACCGGGACCGACGGCTTAACGTGCCCTCCGAAGCACGGAAACGCGCATTTAATTTGCCACTAGCGGTCACCCATCACACTACCCGACCGCGCCCGTAGTGCTTAACCGAGCAGATCGCTTACGATCTACACCAGCCGCTGGGCCATGCGCGCTTACTTGTTTGCCACTTCCATAACATAAAAAAATATATAGGCACCAGCGTCATGCGATAAGACAAATAGATTATGTAATGCGGTGGTGCCTACGCCCTCGGGCTCGTACACTGAAACTCTACCACCAGTTAAACTTCTTGGCTTACACTAAAAGCAATTCTACCTATCTTTTCTAAATAAACAGCTTGATATGACTAAACAGATACAATATACAGACACTTAACAATAAGGTTATCTTCAAATCGCCTTATCAACGAAGGTCGTAGACATCTACTGGTGGTAGAGCTCCAGTGACGTAGCTCGCGGGCGTAGGCACCACCGCATTAGGTACCTCATATACCTACCTGCCGCTAAATGGCAGTGTTCAGCACTATCGTGTTCCAGACAGGTGGTAATGTACGGCCCTGTAATTGCCGACACAGAGGCTTATCACCTTAGTCCTCAGGAGTGGAAACGGATCTGCATTTTGACCTCGGTCTTATGTCGGTCTTTGTGTGGGTGTCTATAGGCTGCAGTCATCACTTAACATCAATGTGAGCTGCATGCTTGTTTGTCACTTCCATTATATAAAAAAAAACAGATACAATATACAAACACTTAACAATATAGTTATCTCCTTATCGCCTTATCAACGAAGGTCGTAGATATCTGTGTATACGGTCTTCATCTACGCCCTTACAAATTTATCTGTAACATCAAATAATATCATTATAAATGTAGCCTCTGTTTTTAGGGTTCCGCAATGGTTTTGGTAGATGTAGTGCTTTCTAGCACTACAGCTCTACCAAGGTAGGGTCGTATTTCCTAGACTAATAATCGCCTAAATGGGAATCGGACTTGCGCACTGAAGGTTCCGTCCTGTACAATAGAGTTATTTTTATGCCATAAGGTTGACAGACAAGCTGACGGGTTAATAGCTAAATGGTAGTGTTCAGCACTACCATTTAGCTATGTGTTTTTTTTTTTTTTTATGTAATGGCAGTGGCAAACAAGCATGCAGTTCACAACAGTTTGATGTTAAGTGATGACTGCAGCCTATAGACACCCACACAAAGACCAAGGTCAAAACGCAGATGCGTTACCACTCCTGAGGTCTAAGAGTGTTATGCCTCTGTGCCGGAAATTACAGGGGGTTAGATGGTAATATATGGCCCCCATGGCGGACTTACAAATTTGCCGCCGGCAGGCTATTATTTTTGCCGCCTCTATATGTTTCGATATCGTAGTTTACAATTATATCAATTAGGTATATTTTCTATCAATAAAATTTCAACTTTATGTTTTATGCTTCATTATCCTGAAGTTGATGTAAGCAACTTTTTTTCTATGGTTAAAATCATTGGGAACTATGATCTGAGCCTTGATAATTTTAACAGTAATTTTGTTAATAGAAATAAAAAAATTATGAACTAATTCTGCCGCCCCTTAAAATTTGCCGCCCTAGGCTCCAGCCTACTCAGCCTGCTGGTAAATCCACCACTGTATGGCCCCGTAATAACGATCACAGAGACATAACCACTTAGGTCTCAGGCACACCGCGGACACGCCGCCAAAATTCCATACAAACGCTTATTTTGGTCACAGACATCAATCAGTGACGTGTAGTCACAGGGGTACCTGTGTGCGTAGCATGTAGGCTTATGAGGTTATGTCTTTAGGTCTCGGACCGACATCAAAGAAACAAAATAATATTATATAGGTACTTACATAGATATTATTAGATACACTGGTGGTAGAGTTCCAGTGACGGAGCTCGCGGGCGTAGGCACCACCGCATTACCTAATATACTTGCCGCTAAATGGTAGTGTTCAGCACTATCGTGTTCCGGTCAGGTGGTAATGTACGGCCCTGTAATTTCAGGCACAGAGGCATTACACCTAATGCCTCAGAAGTGGCAGCGCATCTGCATTTTGACCTCTGGTCATTGTGTGGGTGTCTATAGGCTGCAGTCATCACTTAACATCAATGTGAACTGCATGCTTGTTTGCCACTTTTATTACATAAAAAAAAAAAAAAAAAAATACATTATGCACCCCGTCAGGCCACGAGAAAAATATGACAATTGATTTCTAATTTTATTGTTTTTGGCCGATATCGGCCAACTGCGGCTCAACGGTAAGACAAATTTTTGCTTACCAGTTCAACTCAGTTTACCGGTGCATTTTAAAAACATAAAAACACACGATCTACACCAGCCGCGGGGTCTTGCGCGCTTTTACTTCTGCTGCCTGCACCATATTATATTTACTACCGCCCCTGTCGCAACGGTTTGAGCGCCATTGTTCGCTTGACTATCTGCACCAGTGGAAGAATTCGCCTCCCATAGACGGCAATGAGGTCGTCACAAACCCCAAACCTTCAAGGGAACGCATACCCCTTATAAAATATGACAGCAGTATTTTTTTATGTAATGGAAGTGGCAAACAAGCACGCAGTTCACATTGATGTTAAGTGATAACTGCAGCCTATAGACACCCACACAAAGACCAAGGTCAAAATGCAGATGCGCTGCCACTCCTGAGGCATTAGGTGTTACGCCTCTATGCCGGAAATTACAGAGCCGTACATTACCACCTGACCGGAACACGATAGTGCTGATCACTACCATTTAGCGGCAAGTATATTAGGTAATGAGGTAGTGCCTACGCCCACGAGCTCCGTCACTAGAGCTCAACCACCAGTAAAAATAGTAATAGTATATAATTCCAGTATTCTATTCAACCCCATATCCTATAACTATTGCGTTCACCAGTTAAAATAATAATCCCTACTAATATTATAAATACGAAAGTAACTCTGTCTGTCTGTTACCTTTTCACGTCCAAACGACTGAACCGATTTTAATGAAATTTGGTACAGAGATAGAGCTGACTTTGAAAAAGAACATAGGCTACTTAGTTATTTATAAAATGACATCCACGCGGGCGAAGCTAGTAGTATATAATTCCAGTATTCTATTCAACCCCATATCCTTTAACTATTGCGTACGCAGACCAATTCTATGACAAATTAAACTTGATTGTACTAACAGATGGGTCGTTACGTCACCAACATGGCCGACTTTACAATGGCTGCGTTCCACTAATCGACCGCGACGACCGCGACCACGATGAAATTGCCATTCCACTAACGTAAGAAGCCGAAGAACGCATCTTGAGCGCTGTGTGCTCGCTATATGGCGGCATGGTGAAATCGTTATATTTTCGAATTTTGGTGAAAGGTCACTCCGATCCTCCAATATATTGTGGGCGTAATGCGGTCGCGAACAGTGACGTCATCTTTGACGTCGAACGATCGCTCGCGACGACCACGGGCCTTAGGTGGAACCATAGAGCAACACGGGCCACCGGCCGACAGGAGAGGAGTAGCCATATTATCATTTATTACCGATGTAAACAATCTATCATTTTTATCCAGCGGTAAATTTGTGTGACACACAAACAAACATCTATTTTACTGGTGGTAGAGCTCCAGTGACGGAGCTCGCGGGCGTAGGCACCACCGCATTACCTAAGATACTTGCCACTACATGGTAGTGTTAAATACTGTCGTGTTCCGGTCAGGTGGTAATTTCCGGCACAGAGGCATAACACCTTGAGCCTCCGGAGTGGTAGCGCATCTGCATTTTGACTTTGGTCTTTGTGTGGGTGTCTATAGGCTGCAGTCATCATTTAACATCAATGTGAACTGCATGCTTGTTTGCCAGTGCCATGACATACAAAAAAAAAAACAACAAAAATCGTCTCAACGAAACCCACACCTTGACATTAAAAAAATTATATAGACTATTTCGCACACACATTCAAACATCTCGGTGACATAGGGTCACTTGTGCTTGTACTTTGTCAAAGGAGAAAGCCTGCATATGGCTACTCCCCTCCGGTCTGCCGCGGCCGGTGGCCCGTGTTGCTCTATGGGTGGAACGATGAACAGGGCGTTACAATTTACAATCGTTGTGGTCGTTTAGTGGAACGCGCCTAATATGGCTGACGATTTCCATTGAAATACAGTAGCGTTTGACGTTGATTAGGTCTAGTCTAGTATACTTCTACTGAGTTTCAGGTCAATTAAATAGTAATAAATTATAGATTATAATTATTACTAACAGATGGTCTTGGCAGATGGCCACGGCTGCAATGTTACCTTATATGTAATGGTGTGAAAATAGTTTCAGGGAACATATTTTGAAAAGACCCTACTGAGTTTTGTTTTGGCAGGTTTTTTCTCAGTAATGTGGGCTTTGGAACTCTGCCAGTGAATGACAAAGAATGTCCCATATTTTTTTGTTTAGTCTTATTTTGCCGTTTGTAAAAGAAAGTAACCCATCTGCATTTTGATCTTGGTCTTTGTGTAGGTGTCTATAGGCTGCAGTCATCACTTAACATCAATGTGAACTGCATGCTTGTTTGCCACTTCCATAACATAAAAAAGTTACCATTTGGCGTCAGATAGATAAGTGCGATGGTGCCTACGCCTTCGAGCTCCAACACTGGAGCTCTGCCACACCAAAACCCACCCAGACTACCTCAGACTAATGTAAGTATAAACATAAAAAATAATATTAAAACGGACGCTTATATCCATCTCTGTCTCCCGCTTTATTTTAGAGCGAGACGACAAGTTTCCTAACTCGGGGTCAAAGGTCATTAAAGATAACGTTTATCGCATTGGTTTGTTGGTTTTTAATTAAATTCTAATAATTTACATTCAAAATGGCTGCCTAGAAGAAGTTAAATTTATTTATTGTATGTATCTTCACGCCAGGTCCCTAACGGGGTACGCAGAGAGTGTAGAGCGCCAGATATCCCGGTCCTGAGATACCTCTCGTGCCTCGTCTACATTCATCATTCTCTTCATACATGCACCCCGATTCCTAAGACTTTTGACCCGACCATCAGACAGAACTCGACCTATTTGGTCATGGTAGGTCAGTCTTGGTCTTCCTGGGCCTCTGCAACCATCTACATTCGCTTTGTATATCTGTTTAGTTATTCGCTCATTCGATATTTCTTCCTTCTATATGCCCGAACCATCGGGGCATGCTTTTTTTCATTTTTACACCGATACTCTGAATCACACAAAGCCTTTTTCTTTATATATTTGTGTTCGGGTGAAATAGGTTGATCAACTATGTAGAGTATCCGACAAGAAATATTGCATTTTACTGGTGGTAGAGCTGCAGTGACGGAGCTCGCGGGCGTATGCACCACCGCATTACCTAATATACTTGCCGCTCAATGGTAGTGGTAAGCACTATCGTATTCCGGTCAGGTGGTAATGTACGGCGCTGTAATTTCTGGCACAGAGGCGTAACACCTTAGGCCTCAGGAGTGGTGCATCTGCATTTTGACCTTGGTCTTTGTGTGGGTGTCTATAGGCTGCAGTCATCACTTAGCATCAATGTGAACTGTATGCTTGTTTACCATCTCCATTACACAAAAAAAAAATACATCGACGTTAGGAAGGAAACTTCTTTTGTTGCGGAGGTTTGTTTCGTTCGGGCCATACATATTTCAGAGAATATGTAATAATACTACGTATAGAATCACAATGCATATAGAATGGACACATCGACGTCCCGCCCGATTGCCCCGCCTCACCCAACCCCCTCCCTTCTTATGGGCGACGTTTGGTATACTCTATGTGCTACGCACACAGGTGCACGTGTAAATACACGTCACTGATTGATGTCTGTGTAATAAAGACCAAATTAAGCGTTTGTATGGAATTTTGGCGGAGTGTCCGCGATGTGCTTATATAGTAAGTAAGTAAGTAAGTAAGTAAGTAAATAAGTAAGTGAAGTAATTATGTAGGCAGTGTGCAACAGAGATAACGCTCTACGAAATCGAAACTAGGCGATTGTCTCTTTCGTAGACTCGATGTGCAATATTAATTGTTGATTACTGTACGTACATAACGTCACGCCTGTAATCAGAATCAGAATCAGAAACTCATTTATTCATTTAGGGTGACAGGCACCTCTTATGACACGTCAAAAACAAACAAAATAAATTAAAGCGAATAACAATTGATATACATGTCAAACAAGATAAAAAATATATGTAAAGTCAAGAATATCACTAAGATAAAACTAAATGTAATAAACTAATGTAAAAGTATATCAGTAGAATGTCTCTTTTCCCCTTTACAAACTGATAACAAAGAGTAAAAAGAAAAGAAAAAGAGTCATTCTTTGTCATTCACCGGCAAAGTCTTCTAAAGGGTAGGCAAATCTTCTAAAGGGTAGGCAAATGTAGATGCATACAAGCATACATGCCAATACCCTCGATTCGCCGGGTACATTTTGGCCCATGTAAGGTGGCGAGCCTGTTGCCATCTCCGGGCACATGACCAAATTTAGAGGTACTGGGAAACTTCAAATAATAAAATTGGGCAGGCCGTTGGGCCGTTTACAATATAAAAATATGAATACAAAACGTGAAAGTTTAAAACAATTGACAAGATGATGTCATAATCTAAAGGTCAACGAAACCATTGGAGTTAGGCGGTCGACCCCAGGAATAAGTTAGGCGGTACGAAACTTACAAGTTTATGTCATGAGCGAAAGCTAAGTGAAAGCATTGGCATTGGCGGCCCCCTGATCCCGATTGGTAAACATACATACATATCAAACATAAAGCCACCTTTTGTAAAGTCGAAAACACATTAAAATGCCGCAAGCAAATCCGTATGTCGATGCTAATAAGCATCGGTCTAAAAAGCTAAGCTGTCTGTGAATTTGGATATCGGAACCGCTTTAACCGTTCGAAGGTATCCTTTGTGTATTAAATTGATTGTGGTATTAGAAAAATCTAATGGAGTTTGGGAAAAGTTGTCTAACGGAGTTTATTTGAATTCGGTAGCTTTATGGATTCCATAGCTTATATAAAACCTTACCGTACCCTTTTATTTATTTATTTAAACTGTGTTTTGACATCAATCAGTGACGTGTATTTACACGTGCACCTGTGTGCGAAGCACGTAGAGAATACCAAACGTCGCCCATAAGAGGGGAGGAAGTTGGGTGAGGCGGGGAAATCGGGCGGGACGTCGAAGTGTCCATTCTATATGTAGTATTATTACATATTCTCTGGAAATAGAGACCAAATTAAGCTTTTGTATGGAAATTTGGGGGAGTGTCCGCGGTGTGGCGATGGTGCCTATAGCCTCAAGTCTTTACACTGAAAATAAACCACCAGTAAAATACGTAACGTAACTTCAAGCCAGTAATCCCCGAAGGGGTAGGCAGAGGTAAATGCATGCATTCAAGCATACATGCAAACAGCCACGATTCGCCGGTTACGTTTTGGCCCATATAACAGGTGGCGAGTCTGTTGACATCTCCGGGCACATTACCAAACTTCGAGATACTCGGAAATTTTCAGAAAACAGAAAATCCCAATAGACCCAGAGGTAAAGGACTTCACACCATTATCTCTGATAACCCACGACCCGGGAATTGAACCCAGGACCTCAGCGTAGTAGTAGTGGCCTGCTACCACTAGGCTACCGAGGGAGGCTACCCTTTTATTTATTTATTTAAACTGTGTCTTAATCGGAACACAATAGTGCTGAACACTATCATTTGGCGACAGATAGATTAGGTAATGCGATTGCAGATAAAATGTAATAATACTACGTATAGAATGGACATTCGACGTCCCGCCCGCATTCCCCGCCACACCCAACCTCCTCCCCTCTTATGGGAGACTTTTGGTATTCTCTACGTGCTACGCACACAGTTGCACGTGTAAATACACGTCACTGATTGATGTCTGTATAATTGAGACAAAATATTTGTCAATGTTAATTATACATTTTACATACTTTAACAAAAAATCTGGTGCACCGAACCTTAAAGTAAGATGATGCAATACACCTCTAATAAGTAAAAATCTTCAGAAAACCTTATTTCCTCTTATGCCAAAAATGAGTTCAATTCAACGTTCATTTTTAATGGCACCTAAAATATTCACGACACCAAATAATTTCTCCGTTTCATGCCAAAATAAGATTCAACGATATTTTGAACCAAATCATTATACCTTACAATACACCAGGCAACACCGGGCGCTATTGTGACCCGGCAGAATAGTACCCCATTGTTAAGACGCAGCTGTGTAGGGTTAGACTTGGCAATGGGTGGGTTTTTTTTAAATGAAGCAAACTGCCAATTGATTGTGATTACTATGGATGTTGCCCCTGAGCTTTGTAGTTCATTTGCGTTTGCGGCTGGGTGACTTTTCAAAAGAAAAAACCACCACCATTTTTAACCGACTTCGAAAAAAGGAGGAAGTTCTCAATTCGCCCGGATCTTTTTTTTTTATGTAGGTATGTTCACCGATAATTTGAAAACGCCTGTACCGATTTGGATAATTTTGGTTTTGTTTGAAAGGGTGTGCCTCACAGTTGGTCCCATTGTAACCACGTCAATATGTGATGATGGGATCCTGTAGAAATCGAGGGAACTCTTCAAATTTCATAGCACACTTGAAAGATTTTCGATATTTTTTATAATAATAATGTTCCATGCCTTGTGGCCGTGTACGTCACAGGTGGGCCCATTGTCACCATGACAAGATGTGATGATGGGATCCTGGAGAAATCGAGGGAACTCTTCAAATTTCATAGCACACTTGGAAGGTTTTCGATATTTTTTTTTATTAACAATGTTCCGTGTGTTTGCTTTCGGAAGGCACAATTTGATGAAGTGGATCTGATGATGAAGACTATATATGGTACCTTCTTAGTTAAAATACCTAATTTTGCTGTAATAATACTAATAATAGTTTTTTTTTTTTTTTTTTGTTATGGCATCGCTTTTACGCATATTGCCAGTGTCAAGTAAAACGATATTTCGTATTTATTTAAGCAGCGTAAAAGTTAGTATAATATAGTCATCAAGTATAATATGTAAGTATTAAGTATATAAGTTATCAAGTATAATATGTCAGTCAAGTGAGTTACAATCAAGTTATTCGAGTAAAGCGATGGCTACTTTACCAGAACATTTACAATGAAGTTTTGGAGGCAACCTGAAAGATCGTGTTTTCGCACTGTTATTCTATTTCACTATACACGGGCACTTTAATAAACTTATATCAAACAAAATACCACCAACTTTATTCAATATAACTTAAAAATACACCAAGAAAATGAAATAAAATAAGAGCATCATACGCCTCTTTCAAGGTTCCCGCCAAAACTCCCTAATAATAGTTACACATTTGTTTCAACATGTTATTGTTTTTTAATCTTATAAAATCTAAGTGATCTGACGTTGACATTTTTAAATAAAGAAGTAATTGTGGAGAGATTGAACTAATATTTAACTATGTCTGTTGATTTTTAGGATTCACTCGTGTATATCCGTCTATCACACAATCTAATTTAGTTGAAATATGGTACATTATATGCAAGCCAGACTGACGCTTTCTATCAAATATCAGTTCTACCTCACCGGGCCTTACAAAAGTTTGTACAGAGTTCGTTTCGCCATTTAATTTTTTCATCTTTAAAAATCTAAGTGATCTCACGTTGAAATTTTAAAATAAAGTAGTAATTATAGAGTGATTGAACTAATATTCAACTATGTCAGTTGATTTTAGGGTTCCCTCGTGTATAACAAAATCTAATTTAGTTGAAATAGGTATTTCAATCTTGTTACCCTAAAGCTCTCTGGAACTCAAATATAATTTACAACTTACCTACTTTTTTAATGATGTCACTACGACCGTCGCATAGTTTAAATGTTAGAGTTAGCAAAACACTTCTTAGTAAACGCAGTAGACGGCTTATAGGTAATATGATCAACCCGTTGAGTCATCAAAAGCTTTTGAGAACAATAATGAATGCTCAAGATCGAACTGACTGAATTTGAATACTAAACTAGCAGCCCGCCCCGACTTCGTACGGGTGCAATTTTTTTTTATGTCACACATGTGGCAATCGAACATTCAGCTCACATTTATTTTAAGTGATGACTGCAGCCTATAGATATTTACATATAAACCAGCCTTTGTCATGGTTATAATGGAGCCTATGAATAATAATAATGGAAACCCTTGACACGTCCCACTGCTGGGCACGAGTCTCTCCCCTTTTTTGGGGGAGTCCTGCAGTTTACTCCACCACGCTGCTTCAATGCGGGTTGGTGGAAATACCGGTTAGTGGCCAACCCGCTGTCGAAGCCTCCGACAAGGTTTAACGACTGCTATCTATCGATAGCAACCGGGACTGACGGCTTAACGTGCCCTCCGAAGCACGGCAACGCGCATTTTTATTTGACACTAGCGGTCACCCATCACACATCCGACCGCGCCCGTATCGCTTAACCGAGTAGATCGCTTCCGAACTACACCAACCGCGGGGCCATACGCGCTTCATAATAATGCTACGAATAATAATGTTACATAAATGTAACTGTCATGCAATCATAGTTTCGATTTTAGTCCCATTTACGCAAAAAAACTAATTGCATTACAAACACACACCTAAACAACACAGACAATGCTGGCATTCGATTGGTCGAGACTAGGTCATTTCGCCGAACGTGAACGAGAAAGAGCCTGAGCGGTGTGTCCTATTTAATCCCCGCCCACGTTGTGTCTCTTTACGTGGAACCATTTCTTTGGCTTGGTAACACTTCTTTACATTATTATTTGTAAAATATTACTGTTATTGTTAGCCTGAGTTACTTATAAGGAAAACCATCATTTTTCCTGTTTCCAATACTGTTTTGATTTCATTATTCAGTGGATTTAATAAACAACATGAAACCACTATATTCGGGTATTTCCCGAGGGTATAGACAGGGACATAAAGCAACACGAGCCACCGGCCGCCGCGGTCCGAAGGGGAGTAGCCATATGCAGGCTTTCCCCTTTGTCAAAGTACAAGCCCAAGTGGTCCTATGCCTGTCGCCTAGATGTTTAAATGTGTGCGTGAAATGTTTACGTATTTTGTTAAAATGAAGGTGTGAGTTTCGTAGTAATAGACGATTTTCGTTGTGTGTGTGTCACACAATTTCGCCCCGCAAAAAATAACAGACTGTTTTGCATCGGTAATAAACGCTATGCCCCTCCGGTCCGCCGGTGGCCCGTGTTGTTGGGCAGGGATTATTGACGTCGGGTGGTGACGGTCTCCAATGGCGGAGAATTCCTCCGCTAGTGCAGTCAGTCAACCGAATAATGGCGGTCATTCCAATAGGGCGGTAGTAAATAGCGCTACTTGCAGCAGGGTCCTGCGATAAAACTTCCACCATACGCCATCTAAGCGGAACACGATAGGGCTGAACAGTACCATTTGGTGGCAGTAAGATTAACTGGTGGTAGAGCTCCAGTGACGGAGCTCGTGGGCGTAGCCACCACCGCATTACCTATACTTGTAAATGAGAGTATCGATGTAAAAATTAAAAACGCATGCTCCCATGATTCGGGATTGTAGAAAGAATGTCGAATGAGCGAATGACTAAAAAGATACAATGCGAATGTGGATGGTTGCAGAGGCCCAGGAAGACCAAGACTGACCTACCTTGATCAAATAGGTCGAGTATTGTCTGATGGTGTCAAAAGTCTTAGGGTGAGATTCACAGACCGCAGTACGACTTTACTTTGAGCAAAGTATGCTTAGAACTGTCAGAAATGTATGGGTTTTGACAGTTCAAAGTGTACTTTGCTCGAAAGTAAAGTCGTAGTGCGGTCTGTGAATCTCACCATAAGACATCGCCGTGCATGTATGAAGAGAATGATTAATGTGGAAGTAGCACGGGAGATGTGTCAGGGCCGGGATATCTGGTGCTTTACACTCTCTGCCTACCCCATAAGGGATTTGGCGCGAAGATACATTATTTATACTTGTGAATGAGAGTAAAATGAAAGATGTAAAATAGAATGTAAAATACTAACTAAACAATTTTTTTCTTAAACTTAACAAATAGTCCACTGGCAATGATCCTACTAACAATTGCTAACATCCTTGACATATTAAGAAAATATTTATTATTGTTTTTCTTTTTAATTATAAATAAGGCAGCTAGTAATAAATATAGGTAATAGACTACAAGCCCATGTTAAAAAATTGATGGGTCATTTGAACCACCAGGTGACCTATCTAGAGCGATATAAGAGCATAAAATAATAAGATTCAGCACTATGCCGTCACTTGTAAGCTGTCCAACTGAGTGCAGGTGAGAATTCAAAAGTACAGGTAGACTCAGTACATTTTGGTCACATATTTTCGTACGGCATTCTTACCAACGATAGACCCATTAAAAATAATAAGAAAACGCACAGTGCCGTACAAAAATGGTGCGCCACGAAGTCGGATTTTTTTTTTATTTTCTGACAATTACCGGGGTAAATTTGGTCATTTGATTTTGTACGGCATCTGTGTCATACTATTTCAATAATGCTTTCAATTCATTATTCCGCAACGCCGTACAAAAATCATGCGACAAGGGGAAGAAATCGAGAGTTGCAACCCCCTCTCTTTCCGTAGTCCAGGGGGTGATTTGACACAACATGAAATAAACTTATTTTGAAATTATTTTATGCATAGATAATATTTTTTCATGTGCCGTACATTTTCGTTGGTTCAAAGGGGAAAAAAAACCGAAAAAGAAAAAATCAAAAAGAAAAATTCCATATAACGAAATGTAAGGTGAATTTTTCTTTATATTTTGATAATAAAATATGTGAGGGTAGTTTGTTAACTTTGGTGTTACCATACGGATTTGTATGGTGTTGTGTAATCCCTGATTAAAAAAATGAATTAAGAAAGTATTCGAAATAAATACGCCGAAAAGTAGTAATGAAGCTTTCAAAAAGACAGCTATGAAATTGGAAGCAACGTCGTTTCCCCCTTGTTTCCGGGAGTTGGAGCAGCAGCTGAAAAGAAGTATCTACATAGCACAGATTTGGTGTAATGCCTACAAACAAGTACCGTCGACCTTGTTTCCAATAAATTATGGGTGGGTTCTCAATGACGGTCGGTACGATTTCGATTGGTTTCACGGCGAGGAATGCCCCCAAAAAGTCTGTGACATAACGGAACCGGATGCGGAATCAGGCGAAGATGACAACGTAATTGGTAAATAAATAAATAAATAAATCTTTCATTTGTACGTAAGACTTAGATTTTCATAAAGATATATTTATGTTTCAGAAAATAATAGAGAAGATAATTCGGACGTCGATGAAGACGTTGATTCCAATATCAACTCAGCAACTGACTCCGATAATGATTAATTGAAAGAGAACCCGTATTTTGTATTTTTATCATTAAATTTATCGAATTTTTCGAAAAAAAGTGATTGTTTTATTTATTCACATCATTACAATGAAACAAATCAATTATATGTATGTATCAATAATGTTTGAAGTATATATTAAACCAAAAAGTATATAAAACTGTTGATACTGGGATTGACAGTTTCAATTCTTGGACATAATATACACACCGTTTCAGTTTAGTTAGACGTCATAGTGATTTTATCATATTATCAATTGTCCTCTTCAAAAATATGTTAATACCGTACTGTATCAGATGGCCATAAAGTACCCTCAAAATTGAAGCGTTGATTTCATCAGCCTAAAAGATATGGTTTGCACAAAAATGTACGGCATCATTTTTTCCTAATTCATCTATGTTAATACTATTTAAAACAAGAAATAAAATGTATAAAACTATTATATTTCATTAATCAATGATATTTAAATTTTTACAATAATTTGCAAAATTTCAGTTTTTGCATTTCTCTATAATTTTTTTTAGAACGGTTTCTTTTGAACGGCAATACTATATAACAATTGTATTTTATAATATCATGTTAAAAAAAAAGTTCCCGTACAGGTTCAAATGATTTTACAGCTTTAAAAATCAAAAATACGATGAAATTAAGAAAATTATTGATATACATTCAAGGGAACAATCATTTTTTGACGGCATTACTTTTAATAGTACTTTTGAGTGCTACATAATGTTTTGGAACCGATGCCGTACTTTTTCAAATCACCCCCTGGACTACGGACAGAAAGGGGGTTGCAACTCTCGATTTTTTCCCCTTGTCGCATGATTTTTGTACGGCGTTGCGGAATAATGAATTGAAAGCATTATTGAAATAGTATGACACAGATGCCGTACAAAATCAAATGACCAAATTTACCCCGGTAATTGTCGGAAAATAAAAAAAAAATCCGACTTCGTGGCGCACCATTTTTGTACGGCACTGTGCGCTTTCTTATTATTTTTAATGGGTCTATCGTTGGTAAGAATGCCGTACGAAAATATGTGACCAAAATGTACTGAGTCTACCTGTACTTTTGAATTCTCACCTGCACTCAGTTGGACAGCTTACAAGTGACGGCATAGTGCTGAATCTTATTATTTTATGCTCTTATATCACTCTAGATAGGTCACCTGGTGGTTCAAATGACCCATCAATTTTTTAACATGGGCTTGTAGTCTATAATAATATGAATAGAATAAGTTGTATTTGTTTTTATTAAAAATAATAATAATGATAATAGGCAGACAGAGCAGCTTGTGGCGAGCTGTTGGTGAGTAGCGACACCACCCCCTACCATCATCTCGAGTTCCTCCGAGAGAACTGGGCTCCGCCTCGTCCGCCACACAGAGGTACGGCCGGACAGAGCATCAGGTCTCTCACCTCTGGCTTGCCTTCATTGGCCGGTTAGAGTGGGGCGCTATAGGTATGGCATTTGCAGAAATTTAGATAATAGGCTGGTGTCGAAATTTCTGTAAGAGCCATACACTCGGTACACAGTGTCTAAAGGCATAATAGCGGGGAAGCCCGCTCCGAGCTCGAGATTACTCGCTCGTGATGGTGAAACCGGGGCCACACCTCTCGACACCCCCAGTCTCTCTCAACAATGTTGCCCCCCGTTTACCATCGGGTTGGCTGTTTGGGGGGCCCACCAAGGAGAGGCGAGTCACCACCTGCCTAAAGTAGGATTCGATAATGTGAGATGTTGAATATAGGCAGGTACCGGATCTCACTCCATAGGCCCAGCCAGCTAATCCCCCCAGTTCACCCACATAGCCCAAAGTTTGGCAAGTCATTTTCATTACAATAGTCCCATTATATTCTGCGGGATCTGTCTGTGTCTGTATTAACTATTGATGCAGTCAGAGAGAGCGCCCGCCGAATATAACCCATTACAAAGTAAATCAAAATTCTCGAAAGGGCCTCTACGTGTTGGACCTCCCATGTCTCCGCGCAAGTCTGACAAAGGTCCGGGGTTCAAATTGGACTCCGTGCTGACGAGAGATGATAATAGTAATGATGATCGACACCACCGTCCCGCATGATGAGAATCTCGTGAAGGCCGAAAAAGACAAGGAAATTAAATATCTTGATCTGGCTCACGAGGTTGTCGCCATGTGTCGGCCATAATTGTGCCGATAGTCGTATCGGTGAACGGGCTGATAGCGAAGAGCCTCGACCAACATCTCAAGCGGCTCTCGCTAGGTGGATGGATCAAGGGTTTGATACAGAAAGCAGTACTCCTCGGCACGGCACGCATAGTGAGGAGGTGCCCTTACAGGGCGTCACCTGTACTTTTGTATTTTATATAAGGGGCCTTTCAAGTATTTCGTAAGCAGATTTATTACAATTCTTTACCCCCCCCCCCCCATCCCCCTTGTCAGCAAAAGTAAGCAAGGCTTTTACCCCCTCCCCCATGCTTACGCAAACATTTTTCAATTAATGTATTGTTTTTTTTACCGTTTTATTTTTTTAATATGATTTTTATAAGTGAATTTTTGGGTATTTTTTTCGTAACCCCCAGTGCGCGGTAGTTCCTCTACTCGGTTTTCAGGCCTAAACGTATGTATTATTTGCGGGAATCCCCGAAAAAGCGTTTCGTTTTCAAGCAAAGACAATGTGAGGGTTGCCATTCGTGTAAAAAGTAAATAACTACCGATGACGTAATCATCATCTAGACTCCCCTACCCCCCATGTCATCCAAAATAAGCAGAGCAAAGACCCCCCCCCCCATGGTGCTCACGTAATACTTGAACGGCCCCTAAGATCTGACAGACCTGTGACATGCAATAAAATAAATAAATAAATACATACTTTTTTTATGTAGCCGCCGCTAGATATGAAAGAAAATGTATGTTTATTCATGTAGAAATCATTTTTATGCTTATCTAAGGAAGCGAATGGATTGTATTAATGTCCGCACAATATAGATAATAAAACAATGACCTACATGTTTATCTGTCGGTTAAAAATGGCTGATAAATTCTTTATTTGTGCAATAAAATTATAATGGACTAAAAGTAAGCCTCTTTCATAGTTCCCGCCAAAACCCCTTGCATTAACTGCATTTTTTTTGTAGTTATGACATCGCTGTCACGCATATTACCAGTGTCAAGTAAAACGATATTTCGTATTCTTTCGCGTCATTCGTATATTCAGTCAGTCAGTCAGAGTCTGTCAGAGTAATACTCAGTAATTCGAGTAAGGCGATGGCTACTTTACCAGATCATTTACAATGAAGTTTTGGAGGCAACCTGAAAAACCTTGTTTTAGCACTTTTATTCAATTTCACTATACACGGGCACTGTAATAAATCTATATCAAACAAAATGCCACCAACTTTATTTAATGTAACTCTAAAATGCACCAATAAAATGAAATAAATTATATTTAATAAGCACCACACTCCTCTTTCATGGTTCCCGCCAAAAAAGCCTAGTACTGATTGTTACAAGAAGTGAATAGGTACGTCAAAAGAAATAACCACAGATAAAACTACACAATCAAGATTTCATTACTCTATGAACAAATGTCAATTGAATAAAACTCGAAATACTCGAATTTTGGCGGGAACCTTGAGAGAGGCGTATGGTGCTCTTATTTTATTTCATTTACTTGGTGTATTTCTAAGTTATATTGAATAAAGTTGGTGGCATTTTGTTTGATATAGGTTTATTACAGTGCCCGTGTATAGTGAAATAGAATAACAGTGCGAAAACACTACCTTTCAGGTTGCCACCAAAACTCCATTGTAAATGTTCTGGTAAAGTAGCCATCGCTTTACTCGAATTATTGACTGTGAACCAAAACTCCATTGTAAATGTTCTGGTAAAGTAGCCATCGCTTTACTCGAATTATTGATTGTGACTTACTGACGGACTGATAAATTGACTGAATGACTCTGACTTTTACGCTGCTTATATTACGAATACGAAATATCGTTTTACTTGACATTGGCAATATGTGTAATAGCAATGCCATAATAATAATAATAAAAAAATGTTTGTAGCCTACAATATTTCTTACCATCAATGTGGACTGTATGTTTACTCTGACATGTCACAAAAAAAGAAAAAAGAAGAAAAAATCACAGATAAACCTAAACAATCAAGATTTCATTACCTTTACCTACTCTGTGAACAAATGTCAATTGAAAGAGCCACAGAGAAAAGCGAAAAAAATGGCGCCAACCTAATCATAAAGTTTGGTACCTACTCCCCGAGCGTTCCATTTCCAAATTATTTCAAATATGGCGGGCCGTAACGAGTCAAATGGACAAACAACAATTGACCTCGATAGCCGTGGCTAATGGCGCGCCGGGACAGGGTTGGTAGCCGGCATATTGATATATTTTTATTATTTTATTTCATACTAGCTGTTGCCCGCGGCTTCACCCGCGTGGATGTCGTTTAAAAGGTACATGTTCTTTCTCAAAGTCAACTCTATCTCTGTGCCAAATTTCATTAAAATCGATGAAGTCGTTTGGACGTGATAAGGTAACAGACAGACAGACAGACAGACAGAGTAACTTTCGCATTTATAATATTATATAAGTACTATAGCGACCCGCCCCGGCTTCGCGCGGGTGCAATGTAGATTGAAACTGGTAATTTGATGCCATTATCAATTCCTACCGCTCCAACTGCTTAAAACGCTTGTTCATGACTGACCGTTACGAATACAACACGAAAAGAACTAACGAAATCGGCTCAGCCGTTCTCGAGTTTTGCACTTAGCAACACATTTAGAGATTCATTTTGATTTATATAGACTAGCGGTTCGCCCCGGCTTTGCACCGGTGGAATGAATGTAATAAGCCTTTGTCACTCAGTAAAGATGCAGCTTTGTAACGGTGAAAGAATTTGTAAATCGGTCCAGTAGTTTTTGTGTGAAAACGTTACAAACATACATACAAAAACACAAATGTTTCTTTAATTAGTTAAGACAAATCTTTCAATATACTTTTTATGTAAGTGAAAGTATGACATGTAGTTGTTTTTATGTAGTACCTAACTAAGGTGGGAAACAAGCATGCAGTTTTCATGGATGTTTAGTGACGATTGAAGCCTATAGATAAGAATAAGAATAAGAATAAGAATTTATTTATTTTCTCCACAATGTTTTCTTATATGGTAAATACATCATATGAAACTTATTTTATTTTTAAAAATTATACTGAATTATTTTTTTAAACATTTTTCTCAGGGTATTGTGGAGACAGGAGCGCTCAAACTAGGTAAACCCTGTGCTATGAGTCTCCTGGTCTCCGCCTCAGGATTTTGTCCACTTATTTACTAGTACAATTTAAGTAATAGCTCATGAGAGCAATAAAGAGAACTAAGTACTATAAGGGAACACTTTGCCAGCCCAAAAGCAAATTTGCATAATACTTAGATAACATAATGAAACCCTAATTTTAACTTTCCGAGATTGGCATGTATAAACAAACTGTCTATTCATCTTTTTTTTGGATAGTTGACAACCCTATTTACATTGGCAGTGTATTACGCTGACATTGATATTTTGCGCCAAGATGGCGGACGAGGGGGGGTGTGAAAGCTTTTTAAATAGTAATTGTATCACTTGTCGTTGTAACTTAGTGATTAGCAAAGTTTTTGTAGTCCCGGATTCAACTCGTGTAGTAGGTACTAAAATTTGCCTTAGCCCATAGAGCAACACCGGAGGGGAGTAGCCATATGCAGGCTTTCCCCTCTGTCAAAGTACACGCCCAAATGGGCCTATACCTGTCGCCTAGATGTTTAGAGGTGTGCGTGAAATTGTTTTTGTATTTTGTTAAAGTCAAGGTGTGAGTTTCGTAGTAATAGACGATTTTTGTAGTGTGCGTGTGTGTCGCACACATTTCTCCCCGCAAAAAATGACAGACTGTTTTGCATCCGTAATAAACGCTATGGCGACTCTATCCTGTTTTACATTTTCTTTATATAATAGTTATTCACTGTAGATAATTATTGATTTTAACGACTTTTCGAAAATGGTTGTATAATCTTAATCAAAATAAAAAATATTTTCTTTTATTCTTTCTTAAATATCATAATTAAACGGCATATCATTTTGTTACAGAAAACTGGCGACGGAGTCATGCTGGGTAAAAAGGTCATAGAGAGCAAATTTAAGAAATTTAATCTAGTATCTTTAATGGTAAGTGAAATTGTTTATTTATTTCACACTTTTTTTTTATTATTGCATTGCTATTACGCATATTGCCAGTGTCTAGTAAAACGATATTTCGTATTCGTATTTATTTAACATCGTAGAAGTTAGTATAATATAGTAAGTCAATTATTTATTAAGTATGTCAGTCAAGTGAGTTACAGTCAGTTATTCGAGTAAAGCGATGGCTACTTTACCAAATATTTACAATGAAGTTTTGTAGGCAACCTGAAAGGTCGTGTTTTCGAACTGTTATTTTATTTCACTATTTAATAAAAATACACGAAGAAAATTAAATAAAATAAGAGCACCACCTCTTGCAAGGTTCCCCCCAAAACTCCTGCAAACCTTTTACGAACAAACCTTGCAATCAATCTGACTATGATGAATTCCACTGGTGGTAGAGCTCCAGTGACGGAGCTCGCGGGCGTAGGCACCACCGCATTGCCTAATATACTTGCCGCTAAATGGTAGTGTTCAGCACTATCGTGTTCCGGTCAGGTAATGTACGGCCCTTGTAATTTCCGGCACAGAGACATAACATGTTAGGCCTCAGGAGTGGTAACGCATCTGCATTTTGATCTTGGTCTTTGTGGGAGTGTCTATAGGCTGCAGTCATCACTTAACATCAATGTGAACTGCATGCTTGTTTGCCACTTCCAAAATATAAAAAAATACCAATTTTTTTTTTAAATGTAATGACCATGGTAATGACAATTTAAATGCATAATTCAAAATTACATCCCAATATTTTTCTTAGAACAGTTATTTCTCTTAACAGAATAATAAAACCAATATTTTTTAAAGTAAACCGCTTGCCTTATCAGTAGCAAGAAACAACGCCCACAAAACACAATACAACCCTCGAGACATCGAGATATGGCCGTCTCCGAGATATCGAGATACCAAGAATTGGCGGGAATGCATTTGACAGCGCAGATTAAAAATAGTATCCTATTTCAGCACTTTGAAAATTTTGTCTGTGACATGCGTTATCTTTTATTAAAGTCCTAAAATGGTTCTGCACAAATATAAACTTATATTTATTCTATCTTAAAATTTTCTTATACATATTCCCCCATATTCATAAACGTATTTTAGCTAAAGTGTTGCCAATCTCTCCTTGTCTTTTTCTATCCTGCACATTTGACAATGCAACTGACAAAGACAAAGCATTCTATAGCTAAAACGCAGCTAATGTACGTTTATGAATAAGGGGGTTAATCTTTAAAGATAAAACATTCCATACGTTTTTATGTAATGAAGGTGACAAGTAAGCATGCAATTCATATGTGTGTTAAGTAATGAGTACTAGGGATTCCAATCCCGCAAAGTGGGATCCCGCAATCCCGCGGGATCCCGCACCTTTAATCAATCTGGTGGATCCCGCACCTTCTAAACGCGGATCCGCGGATCCCGCAAATTTAAATTAGCTGCTGAAACGTTCGTGAAGTTTCGCGTAAAAGCACAAATTCATTCTAATTCTCATTATTAATATGATTTATTTGATTACCTTACCTGTTTTTAGATGTAAGGTTAAAATTAAATAAAACTTGATGACAAACTTTTTAAAAAAGGTAAGGTCTGATGAAACTGATTTGATTACTAAATATTTCTTACTTACTTAGTTTATATTTTGTCAGAAAACAAATACTTTTGTTCCAATAGTATAAGAGACATATTTTATTATAGTACATTTTTTTAGAATTAGACGATGGAAAACCCAGAAGCAGGTATCACAAAACTTTTTATCCCTAACATTTTTGAAAGCACACTATACAGATAACGAAAAATAAAACAATTATCTGCGCTTTACATGTAGAGGAGGAACCTAATTTTTTTTTTTTTATTTTTGTCGGCGTGATCAAGGTGTATACTTGTGCCAAATTTCAAGTCTCTGTAACCAATAGTTTTTGCTCTAAACCGCGGATGGACAGACAGACAGACAGACAGACGGACATGGCGAAACTATAAGGGTTCCTTGTTTACTACGGAACTCTAAAAAACCGGCAGAATAACAATATTTCTAAAATGCGGGATCCCGCGGGATCCGCGCGGGATTGGTCAAACCCGCATACCATCAATCCCGCGGGATTGAAGAAGAAGCTGCGTCATTGCAATCCCTAGTAGGTACAGCCTATAGACATCTACACAAAAACCAGAGATCAAAATGCAGGTGCGTTGCCACCCATGAGACGTATGCCATGCTTGGCATGTGGATTGGCGATCACACTGGTGGTGGTCATTTTATCGCTTGACGCCGCTGCCCATCTTGCGTGTTCGCACTTACTGCCGATGCGATGTGGTGGGGTGGGTCATCACGGCCTGACCCCTGCTCAAAATATCACAAAAATGTTGAATGATTACTTTAAATTGAATTTGACTGAAATACGCTAACATTTCCAAATAAAAACATAATTTTTAACAATTCCTATCTCTCCAATTTACAATGACAAAAAAGCAGACACTAAAAACTATTTGAAAAATCTTCAATATCATAAAATCACAGAAAGAATGTCCTTTATAGAGCCCCTAGCAGAATGCGCTAGCGTCCATAACCTCGGGCGAAAAAAAAGGCAAAACTGTCAACCGGACGCATTGACGGTAAAAAATTGAATATTTCAAATATCGAACGGGAAGTGACGACGATAAACGATAGGAAGCGCTGACCCCGCGATAACGATTCCGAATTTGAATTGCGACTCGCGTCTAGTGTTGTTAGATGGTTTAAATATCGATAATTTTAATAATATCCAGACAACAAATTCGTTTTGTTTTACCTATTTTAATTGGATTTTTTAAAATATTATAGATTATTTTTAATTTAATCAATTTAAATAAATCTATAATTTTAATCGATAACATTGACTCATACTCAATACTTAGTTTACTACTAGGTATAGAATCATAAACACTTCCTTTACTTCAAAGTTTTTCTTTAAAATAAAAGAATATGGTATAATATATTTTGTATGTATCTTCACGCCCGGTCCGTAACGGGGTAGGCAGAGAGTGTAGTAGCAATATATTGTGTACTTCAAATAATGTAAAGAAGTGTAACTTGGCCAAAAATACGTACCTTGGGCACAACCAACCAAAACTAAATACATAGAAAGGACACAATGCTAAACACTATCATGTTTCGGTTAGATGGTAATGTATGGCCCCATAATGACTACGACATAATGACGTAGATCTCAGGTCATCGCATCTGCATTTTGACCTCTGGTTTTTGTGTAGATATCTTAAGGCTGCAGTCATCACTTAACATTAGATATGTGAACTGCAGGCTTGTTTGCCATCCTCGTTACACATAAAAAAATCATGACAGTTAAAACATCGATATCCAAGCTCCGATACTTTGTTGCACATGTTGCAACCCTATAGCGCCTTGGTAAACATGGAGTTTTTTTTTTCGTGGACAAAGCATTAGATTATACAGCCAGACCTTTTTTTTCACTGATGACCTCGTTTTCAAATTCGATATAAACCTTAAAGCTTACGCATGTCACATTATTTATAAGTAATACATTCAGTCCTTATTATTCTAGAGTTTGTTTTTTATTAATACAATCTAGCAACCACTTTGTATCTTTGTTTTAATGTTACACACACTGAATGATATTATATGAAAATTAATTCATGTTTTTGAATTATTTGTTGTTTTCTAAATAGTAAACGCGTTATTTTTTCAAGTTATTAACTAATCATTCAATATCAAACCAATCTCAAGACTAAATTAAGAAGAAAAACAGAAAATTACTACACACCGTTATCACTGATAGACCCCGACCTGGGCATTCAACCCAGGAACCGAGCGTAGCCGTTTGGGGCCTTATACCACTAGACTACAGAGGCAGTTATTTATATAAACAAAATTTTAATAATATGTTTTTTTTATATTTTATACCTAAGTTTTATTTTCCAATTTTATTTTATACTAGCTGTTGCCCGCGGCTTCGCCCTCGTGGATGTTTGGACGTGAAAAGGTAACAGACAGACAGACAGACAGAGTTACTTTTGCATTTATAATATTAAAGTAGGGATTACTTAACTGGTTTTACTTTTACTGTATGTAGTAGTTTAGCACTACTTAGAGGTAATTTTTGATTTCTAGATGTTTTAAAAGTACATAATATCTGTACCTAAATATCTATGCGAAGCAAAAATATTTTCTTTCTTTACTTACTTACTAACTTTTTTTAGTAATGGCATCGCTATTACGCATTTTGCCAGTGTCAAGTAAGACGATATTTCGTGTTCGTAAGAAGCAGCGTAAAAGTCAGTTAGACAATTAATTATCAGTCCGTCAGTCAGAGTCACAGTCACTAATTCGAGTTAAACGATGGCTACTTTAACAGAACATTTACAATGAATTTTTGGCGGCCATAAAATAAGAGCACCACACGCCTCTTTCAAGGTTCCCGCCAAAACACATCATTTTCTTTCTTTCAAATTGATATATTCCTTTGTTTATTAAAAAAAACGCAATCAAATTTGAAACGCATCTTGTAAACAATCGCCGCCATCTTTTTGTAAATGGCGGGCGCACAGAGATGTAATCTTAAACTTTCAATAGGTACACAATAAAAAGAGAATTTACATATTCGTACTGAATGAGGTTATTGTCACGAATGGAAATGTCTTTGTCACGTATTCAATAAGAAAGCGCCAAGTGCGAGTCGGACTCGCCCATGAAGGGGGAAGTAGCAAATATTATTATTATCATCACCCATCATCATCATGATCCTGTGATTTCGTGTATTCAGTAATTAGTATCTACTATTGTTAAGGGTTGAATAATGTGAATACCCTGGCTGAAAATGAATTCCATCTTTTATTTTGCCGTATGCATATCCGGGACAGTCATGCACGCTTAAATGTCTTTGCCTTTGGCGGCGTCGTGTGGCGGGTTGCTCACTTCCCTCTAAAATGGTCGAGGAGGGCAATGGCTGTCACATGCGTCATACTCGTGAACGGGTGCTGTTGGTGGGGACTGGTCTGTTCTGGTTTGCAGGGGCTATATCACATTTAGTAGATAGCAGTTTATTTGCATCTATGCTATGGACGTTGACATTATTTGATTTTTCACGATAATCTGTACTAGATTTAAGCTTTCATTTAAAAGAGCTCTTACTGAGTTTGTTGGGTAGCGGAGTTCTTCTCAGTAGTGACTGCACTTGGAACTCTGCTAAGTGAATAACATTGATCTTGACGAATAAGTTTTTCCTTTTCTTCATTTATTATCATTGAAGGAATTGAAAAATTTTATGATTATTATGTTTTAACCAAATAGTTTAAATTTTAATTTTTAATTTACTATTAATATATGATTTTTCTTTACTATATGTAATGGTTATTCGCTCTAGGTAGTTTATGATTTATTGACGTTTTGAAAGTATCTGTAAAGATCTATTCGAAATAAAAATATTTTCTATTTCTATTTCTATTTCTATTCGAGAGTTTTATTCGTAGTGTTTTTTATATGGTATGCAGGAAAGAGCATGAAAGTAAGTTGAACGCGGTCGAGATGAGATCTTTGCGCAAGATCTGCGGTGTATCACTCACCGATCGCGTTCGTAATGAAGATGTAAGAAAGAGACTTTGTGTGAATGATAGTATCGGTGTAAAAATGAAAAAAGGCATGCTCCGATGGTTCGGGCATATAGAAAGAATGTCGAATGAGCGAATGACTAAACAGATATACAATGCGAATGTGGATGGATGCAGAGGCCCAGGAAGACCAAGGCTGACCTACCATGACCAAATAGGTCGAGTTCTGTCTGATGGTGGGGTCAAAAGTCTTAGGAATCGGCGTGCATGTATGAAGAGAATGATGAAGGTAGACGAGGCACGAGAGGTTTGTCTGAACCGGGATATCTGGCGCTCTACACTCTCTGCCTACCCCGTTAGGGACCTGGCGTGAAGATACAAGTTTTTTATAATTAAGCCTCATAATTAAGTAATGCATTAAAGATTTGATAGGTACAACTATTTTTACGGGCAAATAATATTGTTGTTTTTACTATTTCCCTTACAATTTCATCATATTTTCTGCCCTTTTACCTTCTTTGGACTTTCAAAAATCATTCAAAACCAAAATTAGATAAATCAGTCCATCCGTTCTCGAGTTTTAGCGAGACTCACGAACAGCAATAATAATTAATTTTAGATTTGATAGGTATGTAGATACAGCCTTTTTGGTTGGGGAAAATGAAATGTTTTTTAATTTTTCCCATACAATTTCTTCATATTTTTTGCCTTTTAAACCTTCCCTGGACTTTCAAAATCAAAATTAGCCAAATCGGTTTAGCCATTCTCGAGTAACGTAGACTAACGAACAGCAATTGATTTATACATTTATATATAGATTAATACCTAAGATATAAGATATGTGATGAAGATAGCTAATAAGCATACAGTTCACATGGATGTAAAGTTAAGACTACCTATAGACATATTCACAAAAACCGGAGGTCAAAATGTGCGTGCCCACATTTTGACCTTGGGCCCTCTGAGACCTTAGTTCTTATGTCCCGTTAAGTTATTACGTGGCCATATATTACCTTCTAATCAGAACACAATAGTGCTGAACACTACCATCTGGAAGCAGATAAATTAGGTAATACGGTGGTGCTTACACCCTCGAGCTCCAACACGGTAACTCTACATAGTAAAGTCAAAAGACGCCTCCAACCGTCTTTTGAAGAGAAGAGATGTAATATTCCTCCGACGTAACGAAAAGACCAGGCGAGGTGGTAGCGCCTGACGGGCTGCCGCCCAATGATTAACGTTAGGAAATTGTATATAGCGCAACTCTTGCGAAAACTTCGTATGTGCGATTCAACTCGATCAAACGCCATCTTTCGTACTAGACAAGTACTTTACTTCTTCAGTATTTCCGTAGGTGACGCCTTATGTGACGCTACAGCCGTATCATTTTGATATTTCTATCCATAAACAGCGTGTATGTGGGACTATAATTGATATACAAAACATCCGCTGGTCTAGTTCGATGCCGTGTTATTTGAATTTCAAATTGGCTGTGTCTGGACCTACCTTTTTTTTGTTGACTGAATGAATTTTATAATATACTGTCGCTTCCATCTTGATATACTAGGTGACTATTACTTTTAGGAATATGTATAAATAAAGACCGGTTAAGTGCGTGTCGGGCCACGCCCAGTGTAGGGTTCCGTAGTTTTTAGGTTTGATTAATGTAATGAAAAAAATAAAAAATATGGAGTTTTTCAAAAGTTTTGAGTATAACATTTGGTCGACTATTACTCGCAAACTTGAAAAGCCAACTTAAGTTTGATAGTTTTCCTTTTAATTTCGTTATATGTAGCTACAATTGGCGTAACGATTGAATTTCTAAAACCAACCGGCGAATCGCGGGTGTTTGCATGTATGCTTGAATGCATGCATTTACCTCTGCCTACCTCTTCGGGGATTACAGGCGTGAAGTTACGTTTTGTTTTTATGTTATTTTCAAATTCACAGCGATTTTACATGCACACGTCTTATGAACAATAAAAAAAAAAAAAAAAAAAACGTAACTTCACGCCTGTAATCCTGGGTACTGGGAAACTTCCAGAAAATGGAAAAATCCCAATAGAATCTACAAATATTATCTACAATCTTGTAAGTTATTGGGACTAAATATTTAGTAGGTGCTCTCATTAATATTAAAACCGATACCTGATGCCCATGAATGATGCGGCGTCACACAAAATTTATTCTTTCTTGCATAATATGATACTGAAAGACTTAAGGCCCATATTTTTTTTTTCATAAATTTGGCTAACTAGCATGCTGTTCACATTGATGGTAAGTGATGATTGCAGCCTATAGACACCCACACAATGACCAGAGGTCAAAATGCAGATGCGTTGCCACTCCTTAAGCCTAAGATGTTATGCCTCTGTGCCGGAAATTATAGAGCAGTACATTGCCACCTGACCGGAACACGATAGTGCTGAACACTACCATTTAGCGGCAAGTATATTAGGAAATGCGTTGGTGCCTACGCTCGCGAGCTCCGTCACTGAAGCTCTACCACCAGTAAAACGTATCACGTAAAACTACCAAAAACACTTGATTTTCGTGACAATTTTTTTATGTTAAAGGATTGACAGACTAGCAGACGGGCCTGATGGAAAGTGGTTACCGTCGCCTATGAACATTTGCAACACCAGGGGAGTTGCCAACGCGCTGCCAGCCCTGAAGGACTCAGTTTTTAACAACCCCATATTGTAGCGCCGGGGGAACACCTCAGAGAGAAGTTCGTTCCACAATTTGCACTTTCTGGGCAGGAATGAACGAGCGAATCGAGCTGTTGTGCCAAAGAATATGTAATAGAATGGACACTTCGACGACCCGCCTGATTTCCCCGCATCACCCAACCCCCTCCTCTTATGGGCGACGGTTGGTATTTTCTACGTGCTACGCACACAGGTGCACGTGTAAATACACGTCACTGATTGATGTCTGTGTACTAGAGACCAAATTAAGCGTTTGTATGGAATTTTGGCGGAGTGTCCGCGGTGTGGTCATGCACTTCCAATTATAATTTTCGCTCGAGAGTGTAGCCGCGTAGGCACCACCGCATTACCTAAACTATTTGCCGCCAAATGGTAGTGTTCAGCACTATCACCGGTTAGATGGTAATGTATGGCCCCGTAATAATTATCACAGAGACATAACAACTAAAGTCTCAGGGGTGGCAACAGCAGTCAAGCAAATAAGCTGCAGTTATCACTCAACATCAATGTGAACATCATGTGTTCGCATCGCAGTTCGGCCCATCGCTTCATTGTATGGTTACACGTTACATACATTTTTTTTACAATTTTTGTGTGTCTGTCTGACTGTTTGTTCAGACTTATTTCAGAAACGCTCATGTAATAAGCAGTGCCGGATAAAGCCGGTGCGGGGCCCGTAGCAAATGTGACCATGGGGCCCTAGAGTTACATTGCCTACTGAAATTTAGGATGTAAATAAAACAACATTTACGAAAAGGTATCGAAAACTAATTTAGGGGATTCCCCCTTGTAAGTATTGTGGTATTGCCAACTTGCAACATAATAATATAGGTAATATAATTAGTGGTCAACGCTCCCTTTGAGAATAGCTAAGGTGTATTACATATTTGTGTTTTATTTTTTTTTGGGCACAGGCACGGGGCCCCCAATGGCGCGGGGCCCGTAGCATTTGCTACTCCTGCTATATGGCTAATCCGGCATTGGTAATAAGGAGTAAATTATGTTACTTTTATGTATGTATTATATAATACTAGCTGTGCCCATGACTTCGTCCGCATAAAATCATGTTCACTACATTAGCAATGGGCCGAAATTCCATTTTTTAGTGTTTCGTTTACAGTTAATATAACAGTTTTTTTTTTGTTTTATATTATTTCGCATTAACACATGCTTGTGAAATTTATTTTATTTAAAGAAAAATGGAAAGAAAAATTTGACTTCAGGCGAGACTTGAACTCGCGGCCTACTGGGAATCTAGTCCAGCCGCTCTTCCAATTGAGCTACTGAAGTCCTGCCCGATTTGTCAAATCTTTCCTTCACATTTGTTGCATTGCTTTATGGTAGCAGCGCCATCTATTGCCAACTATGCTAGTTAGGCAACCTCTCCTTCACATTTATTGCATAAAGCAATGCAATAAATGTGAAGGAAAGATTTGACAAATCGGGCAGGACTTCAGTAGCTCAATTGGAAGAGCGGCTGGACTAGATTCCCAGTAGGCCGCGAGTTCGAGTCTCGCCTGAAGATAAATTTTTCTTTCCATTTTTCTTTAAATAAAATATATTTCACAAGCATGTGTTAATGCGAAATAATATAAAACAATTATTAAGGGTAAAAGCGACTTCTTTACGATATTCAATAAACTGCAAAGTCTATTATATCGGTTGCCTTACTAGCATAGTTGGCAATAGATGGCGCTGCTGCTACCATAAAGCAATGCAATAAATGTGAAGGAAAGATTTGACAAATCGGGCAGGACTTCAGTAGCTCAATTGGAAGAGCGGCTGGACTAGATTCCCAGTAGGCCGCGAGTTCGAGTCTCGCCTGAAGTCAAATTTTTCTTTCCATTTTTCTTTAAATAAAATAGTTTTTTTTTTAAATATCAATTCAAATTTAATCTCGGGAACATTTTTACGCGACTGTATACTTGCTGTGTGTTGACAATAACAAACACAAATCAACTTATTTGAAATTCAACAAAATGTGGGACAAACTACAGTGATTTCGAATTCAGGATTTTCAAATTGTGTGTGAATAATGTGTGATTGGCGTAGGGACGACTCCACCACCTACTAGAGGAAGAATTATCTTTTAGTGCAAGAAAGTTCTTCCACTATAAGAACTTATAAATGTATATACTTTTTACAGAAAGATACATTCTACTGATATACTTTTACATTAGTTTATTACATTTAGTTTTATCTTAGTGATATTCTTGACTTCACATATATTTTTTATCTTGTTTGACATGTATATCGATTGTTATTCGCTTTAATTTATTTTGTTTGTTTTTGACGTGTCATAAGAGGTGCCTGTCACCCTAAATGAATAAATGAGTTTCTGATTCTGATTCTGATTCTGTTTCTAATATTGATGTATAATTATACCAACGTCCTTGGTTGTGGAATCCGTACGTCACCGAATGGCTTCCAGTTGAAAACCAGCGTCGAGCTTCGGCTAGGCACAATGCTGAACTGGAGTCCATTTGGTGCAGCCGTAAGACATGGCCAAATATATATATATAAAATATATATATATATATATATATATATATTTTTTTTTTTTTTTAAATAGTTATATAATTGTTTTTATATTATTTCGCATTAACACATGCTTGTGAAAAAAAAATTTTTTTTCAAATGTTTCTTTCCATTTTTCTTTAAAATAAAATAGGTATATAATAATTACTGTGTTTTTATTAGGTAGTTATACACGGTTGATACCGAGATATGCGTTGTAGTTTCTTTTAAATGTAATTTATTTTTCATCATTACGTAGTTTTTTTCTGTTTCGTTTGTGTACTAAGTGATTGTATTTCTGTTTTTGTGCTTGTTTTTTTTTTTTTTGTTATTATGGCATCACTATTACGCATATTGCCAGTGTCAAGTAAAACGATATTTCGTATTTATTTAAGCAGCGTAAAAGTTAGTATAATATAGTCATCAAGTATGATAAGTGAGTATCAAGTATAATATATGTCAGTCAAGTGAGTTACAGTCAAATTATTCGAGTAAAGCGATGGCTACTTTACCAGAACATTTACATTTAAGTTTTGGAGGCAACCTGAAAGGTCGTGTTCTCACACTGTTATTCTATTTCACTATACACGGGCACTGTAATAAACCTATATCAAACAAAATGCCACCAATTTTATTCAATATAACTTAAAAATACACCAAGAAAATGAAATAAAATAAGAGCACCATACGCCTCTTTCAAGGTTTCAAAACTCGTGCTTATTGTTGTCTATTTATATTTTAATTGGCTATGTATTTTTTTTTATTCGTTCTCGTGTACCAACTCATTTTTGTTTTGTTTAGATGTTGTTTTTAATTTTTAATGGGCATGTCTCAGGACTGCTTCAATAAAGTTATTTCATTCAGTTATTTCATTCATTCATTCACTAGTGCAGTCAGTCCACCGAACAATGGCGGTCAAACCATTCCAGTAGGGGCAGTAGTTACTGGTATTAGTAGGAGAGCCCAGGATTCTATTTTTGTATTTACTCGAGCGCGTCAGATTAAGATATGGGAGATACCTCCCGGCTTCGCGCTGTTTCAAAGTTACCTACCCTCTCATATTTATCTTACCGTGATGTTATATAGCCTAAAGTTTTCCTCGGTAAATGGGCTACCTTACACTGAAGGAATTTTTCAAATCGGACCAGGAGTTCCTGAGATTAGCGCGTTCATGCAAACAAACAAAAGAAACAAACTCTTCAACTCTATAATATTAGTTCAAATTATTTCTTGATACTAGCAATATGCATAACAGCGATGCCATAATAGTTAAAAAAAAAACAAGGATTTCAATCGAACGCAGTAAATACACAAGATCTATCCGACAAAAAAACTATCCATTCAATCTAAACAAATGACGAAGAAACATCATCCGAGATCATCGATTGGAGGCTCCCCTCACCCCTCGACAACACCAACTTTTAATTTCAGATCTAGCCCTTGATTTCAATTTACTCTGCGGATATGCACCGTTTGTGTGCGTTTAGTGAATTGTACCAGTACTAATCCATTGTACAACTAAGGGACAGGTTTTGGCGAAACTTTGAAAGAGGCTTGTGGTGCTCTTAGTTTATTTCATTTTCCTGTTTCATTTTTGAGTTAAATAAAGTTGGTAGCATTTTGTTTGATATAGGTTTATTACAGTGCCTGGGCGGTAAGGTCATCACGTTCTTTAGGTTTTTTTAGAAGCACTAGTAGTAATGTGTACTTTCCCAACGGTTAGTAATTCGTTATAACTGAAATACAATTTGTGAAATACGATTTGTTTTGCTTTTTTATCTTATGAGTGGTTCGCAATGATGCTTAAAGTGACTTTTTCAAACGTTGTAAGAGTCTCAAAAATCATCTTGTATGTTATTATTACATTTTATTGTATATCTTACTACCTACTGTCATAAATGTGAAAGTATGTTACACCTATTATACCTATTTCTTTGTTTGTTGCTCAATCACGCTAAAGCGGGTTTTACCGATTTCGATCAAATTTTGAACATAGGTAGAGTTTTTTTGACTGTAACATATTGGACAATAAAGGTTCCTTTAGGCATTTTTAAATACACGCGGATGAAGTCGCATGCAAAATCTAGTAATCTATAAGTCTTTATTGCAATTAACTTATTTCTTTACTAGCATCATCATACAAAAATTAAACAAAATCAAGACTTTCAACTGAATTATTATGTAATTCAGTTGAAAGAATGAGGAGTAAAACAGGTTTGTATGTAGTCAAACTAACAATAGAATCCACTAAGCTGCAGTCAATCCCAACTATGCCAGTAACACATCGTGTGAACGCAGCACACCGCGCATGCGCTGTGCGCCGGGAGCTGCGCGATTGGTTGCATCCTGCCGCAAATTACGAGTCGCGGACGTCCTGGCCCGGCAGCCATTACAGTACAGTACGCGCGCTCCGCCTTGACGCGCGTTTTGACAGATACTACTGTCAGTGTGAAACGTGATTTTTAAACGTGATTCAAGTGACAAGTAATTTAGGCAAGTGTAACCTCTGTTTTTTGCTTAATCTATGTTTTTGTTCTCTTGTTACCATGGTCTGTTTTTTTTTTTGTTTTAATTTTAAGATTGTTTTTCGTTCATTAATTTTGATTTTAATACGTTATCCTTATAAGTAATGGCAAGTTGAGTTATTTCGTTCAGTAATTTTCCAATAAAGCCCTTTAAACAACTCACTAGATTCAGACAAACACTAAGTAGGCATCTGAAATTGAAATTAAAAACAGTGATTTAAAGTTAGCATGCAGCTTTAATTTTGCCAAATCTAGATCTAAATGCTGTATTGAAAAAACCACTTTTAGAATTTATCTCGCGTATATTGAACTAAAATGAATATGACCGCCGGAGACCACAGAAGCTGAAAAGCGACCGAAACGTCGGGTTGATTTTAAATAATCATTTTAGTTTATAATATAGGTAGGTACCTACGCGAGATAAATCTGAAAACTAGTTTTATAGCTCGCAAAAACCTAAGAACATACGCACTATAAATGCCGTATTTAAATATTATAATATTAGTTCCACTTTTAAAATTAATTTTCCAATCTGATCAAAAGTTTCACGAAATAACTATTCTAAATGCTTTGTGATCGCAGAAAATGATCACATAAATAACTTCAGATAAACACAGTATAGGTATATACTTGTAGTAAAATTTAAATAAAAAGTGATATGTACACGATATACATCTATTAATCATTACTGAATATAGAAATTCGTTTTTAATTTAGTCTTTAGTTCTGTTAACTGTCGTCAGTCTGATCATTTTAAATTGTTGATGAAACAGTTCTACTTTTTTTTAAATGTAATGGAAGTGGTAATCAAGCATGCAGTTCACATTGATGTTAAGTGATGACTGCAGCCTATAGACACACAACAAAGACCAAGGTCAAAATGCAGATGCGTTACCACTCCTGAGGCCTTAAGTGTTATGCCTCTGTGCCGGAAATTACAGGGCCGTACATTACCACCTGACCGGAACACGATAGTGCTGAACACTATTTAGCGTTCAGCCATTTAGCGGCAAGTATATTAGGTAATGCGGTGGTCCCTACGCCCGCGAGTTCCGTCACTGGAGCTCTACCACCAGTAGAAAACTAACTAGAAAACTAATTATCCGTTTGATCAATTTAGTGTGACTTTTTGTCCGTTCAATTTGTTGTTATCTCTCTTTTCGCTTTACACAGTTGACATACATGTCATAAAATTAAATGTTAGTTTAGTTAATGTCTTATTTAGTACACCCCACTCTGATGTATTTCTTTTTAATCTGTTCTTAGTAGTGGTTGCCTGGAAGAAATCGCTGCTGAGCGATAAGGCCGCCATTTGTACTGTACTTTCTTTTGTGTCTTTGTATTGTCTATGTATTCATACGGTGTACAATAAAGAATATTGTATTGTAGTGAAATTGTAAGAATAGTGTATACTTTACTGGTGGTAGAGCTCCAGTGACGGAGCTCGCGGGCGTAGGCACCACCGCATTACCTGATTTACTTGCCGCTAAATGGTAGTGTTCAGCACTATCGTGTTCCGGTCAGGTGGTAATGTACGGTCCTGTAATTTCCGGCACAGAGGCATATCACCTTAGGCCTCAGGAGTGGTAACGCATTTGCATTTTGACCTTGGTCTTTGTGTGGGTGTCTATAGGCTGCAGTCATCACTTAACATCAATGTGAACTGCATGCTTGTTTTCCACTTCAATTACATAAAAAAAAAAAAAAAAAAAAAAAAAATTGTATTGTAACTGCATGGATCTTTTAGAAGCACTCTAGTTTTTCATTATACTACATTTATACGGTCGGGTGCTGTCTGATGGTGGGGTCAAAAGTCTTAGAAATCGGCGTGCATGTATGAAGAGAATGATGAGGCACGAGAGGTATGTCAGGACCGGGATATCTGGCGCGTCCAAGCTAATCTCCGAAGATACTGGACGGATTCGAATGAAACTTTTTGTGGTGTATAGATACTAAGCCTGGCCAACATTAAGGCTACTTTTTACTGCGGGAAAATCCCTCATTCCCACGGGAATCTCTACATTTAATAAAATCGTAGGAAAGTCAAAACTGTACATTGAATATTTTTTAAAAGAATACTTGGGACGTGATCTACAATAGAAATCGAAGCCAAAAATATAGTTTTCAGATTTTTTGTCTGTTTGTCTGTATGTATGTCCGGGCTAAACTAAAAAAGTACCTACTAAGTGGCACCTGTTAGTAATGTTCATGCTAAATTTGAAATTATTTTGTCAATTTCCTTCAGTCACATCTTATGACTGAACTCAGCAGGATTCCCATATGACTCCCTTCGCTTGCAAAAAATCTTATACTTTTAGATTAATCCTATTTTAAAAGTTGTTTGCTTATAATGCTAAAGCGACACTAGCATCTTAGGTATGTTTGGTGCTGTAGAGCCTTCACGCAGACGACGTTGCGGGCAGTTGCTAGATATACAATAATAGTTCTCGCTTAACTTTGTTCAATAATTAGTGTAAAAACGACTAAAATCAATTGGTAATATGAATGTAATTAGATCGTAAACGATCTGCTCGGTTATTCACTATGGGCGCGGTCGGGTAGTGTGATGGGTGACCGCTAGTGGCAAATTAAATGCGCGTTTCCGTGCTTCGGAGGGCACGTTACGCCGTCGGTCCCGGCTGCTATCGATGGATAGCAGTCGTTAAACCTTGTCGGAGGCCTTATGGGCGGTTTGAAAACATCCGACAGTGGGTTGGCCACTAACCCACCCACCTCCACCAATCCGCATTGGAGCAGCGTGGTGGAGTGAG
Source organism: Macrosoma leucophasiata (assembly GCA_036365455.1). NCBI lineage: Eukaryota > Metazoa > Arthropoda > Insecta > Lepidoptera > Hedylidae > Macrosoma > Macrosoma leucophasiata. The sequence continues at coordinate 9,343,174 of JAWQUS010000015.1, forward strand.
CTCCAGGCCTCCCCCCAAAAAGGGGAGAGACTCGTGCCCAGCAGTGGGACGTATGTTATGGGTTGCCATTATTATTATTATTATAATTTGAATGTAAAGTGTTTCAACCGCAGTCAGTTCATAACTTTGTTCTCATAACATAACTTAGAGACTTATTCCAATACATATGTTGCTGATTTATAAATGAATATAATATTATACAAATTATCCTAACCATAATGTATGTCTGAAGGGTATTTTAGGCAGAATCAAAGCTATTTTTAGACTGTTACTAACCAGCGGAAAGGTCGCGTTATCGGTACAACGCAACATTTTGCTTGGAGAGGATTTCTCGGTAAAAACCTTGTTATATTCAACCCAAATGATTCTAATTTGAACTGTATATGAATGGATATTAATTTAATCATACTTTTGTTGAAACATAGAGCAACACCGGAGGGGAGTAGCCATATGCAGGCTTTCCCCTCTGTCAAAGTACAAGCCCAAATAGGCCTATTCCTGTCGCCTAGATGTTTAAATGTGTGCGTGAAATTGTTTCTGTATTTTGTTAAAGTCAAGTGTGAGTTTCGTAGTAATAGACGATTTTTGTAGTGTGCGTGTGTGTCGCACGCATTTTCCCCCCGCAAAAAGTGACAGACTGTTTTGCATCGGTAATAAACGCTATGGCTACTCCCCTCCGGTCCGCCGCGGCTGTTGGCCCGTGTTGCTCTATGTGTTGAAATGATTGCCAAAGTTTTTGATTTATAAAATGTTATGCATAGAGCATTGATTTTCTAATATACTTGCCGCTAAATGGTAGTGTTCAGCACTATCGTGATATTCAGGTGGTAATGCAGGGCCCTGTAATCCGGCACAGAGGCATAACACCTTAGGCCTCAGAAGCGGTAATGCATTTTGACCACTGGTCTTTGTATGGGTGTCTATAGGTTGCAGTCATCACTTAAAATCAATGTTAACTGTATGCTTGTTTCCCACTTTCATTACATAAAAAAAATACGTTAAGTGATGACTGCAGCCTATAGATACCCACATAAAGACCAGAGGTCAAAATGCAGATGCGTTGCCACCCCTGATACCTTAGTTGTTAAGTCTCTGTGATAGTTATTACGGGGCAATTACCATCTACCACCCGGTTAGTCCAGCGGTGTGAGATGACCGTTTGATTCGAAGGGTCGCGGGTTCGATCCCCGCACCGAGACAAATATTTGTATGGCCTACAGATGTTTGTTTCGGGTCTGGGTGTTTGTGTATGTGTTGTATGTGTACAACGGCACCCACGACACAGTTTTATAGGTTCCTACTGTGGGGCTGTGAGTGTGAGCGTATTTTTTTATTTTATCTAACCGGAACACGATGGTGCTGAACATTACCATTTAGCGGTAGATAGATTAGTTAATGCGGTGGTGCCTACGCCCTAGAGCTCTTACATTGGAACTCTATCACCAGTATGTGTATAATATTCCGTTAATATTAACGTTTTGCAAAAATATGTACCGGTATTAAAGTGTACATAAAAACGCTCGTCCAATCTTTGTCCCAGTCAATTCAATAACACGATAACGTTAATCGTTAACCGTTACCATTAACGGAACGGTTATCAGTAACGGTATCCGAATCAAGGGGTGCTTTTGTATTTACCGTACATTCTGTTAACACTTTCCGGTATTAAAAGGTTTGGACCCTGTTCATTAATGTTTTGACCCAATTTTCGGGGTCAATTGAGTGTCAGATATTTTGTGTTATAAATGGGCAAATAGGCATACAGTTCATAATGGAGATAGAGATGAGTGAATACTTTTTAGACTGTTAATTTTTTTTTTACGTTTGCACTCACAGCTTCACAGTAGGTATAGGTCGCGCCAGGTAAAAAGAACGCTGGCGGTCAAGCTGCGCGTCATGTGTTTTTATTTCATTTTATGTTATTCTATGTAATATAGTTTTCAATCTGCCTACCAATACACGAAACCGCAAGCGAAAGCTAGATCAAAAATAAACCAATAGGGCTAGTACTTTCGTGCGCGAGTGTACCGATGCGCGAACACATACCTTCTACTTTCTTCCAGCGTTCTTTTTACGTGGCGCGACCTATATAAACCTGTGTCGTGGCCCGTCGAACACATACAACACATGCACATACACCCAGACCCGAAACAAATATCTGTAGGCCATACAAATATTTTTCCCGGTGCGGGGACCGAACCCGCGACCCTCCGAATCAAACGGTCGTCTCACACCGCTGGACTAACCGGGTCGTCATAAGATAAGTGAATACTGGCAAATTCCGGCACAGAGGCATAACACCTTAGGTCTTAGGAGTGGTAACGCACCTGCATTTTGAATTTGGTCTTTGTGTAAGTGTCTATAGGCTGCAGTCATCACTTAACATCAAGGTGAACTGCATGCTTGTTTGTCACTTCAATTAGGTACATGAAAAAAAGCTACGGCGATCTCTTCTTAACTTCTTGAACTAACTCTGTCTCGAACTTAACAACAATTTCATTATTATATTCTTAACATTTTAAATCAACAACCACAGAACAAACACTTGTTACCTTTTCGCTTTAGAAACACGGTAATCCATTACCGGGATGAAATGAAAATGCAATGGCTTTTAAGATACAATGCACTAACTAACATCTTTAATGTACCCTTATTCCACAATAAATGAATTCTGATTCTGATTCAAATTTGTTTATGCAAAATGATAGAAAAAAAATACCTGAAATGCTGACAACAACCTCTTTCATTTGATATGTTACACGACACAGCTTACGAAATTTTTTTTTTAGTTTTCTGATTTATTTCCCGAATGTGTTTAAAAATTATTATTTTACTTGACGTGTTCATCTTTGGGTCACCAATTTACATATATTCATCAAATTTCAACTCAATCGGTCGAGTAGTTTCGGAGCAAATTGGCTGTGACAGACGGACAGACAGACAGACAGACATACGCACGAGTGATCCTATAAGGGATCTTATAAGGTACGGAACCCTAAAAAGTATGATTAGTGATAACTGCAGCCTATAGAATTCTGCACAAAAAGGAGATTTTAATTTTTTATTGTTAATATGGGGCCATACATTAGTATCTAACCGGAACATGATATGATGACATGGATGCACTAAAATTTTGACTTTTGAAATTTTTAACACATGCTTGTGAAATATATTTTTATTTAAAAAATAAAATATATTTCACAAGCATGTGTTAATGCGAAATAATATAAAACAATTATTAAAGGTAAAAGCGACTTCTTTACGATATTCAATAAACTGAAAAGTCTATTATATCGGTTGCCTACCTAGCATAGTTGGTAATAGATGGCGCTGCTGCTACTATAAAGCAATGCAATAGATGTGAAGGAAAGATTTGACAAATCGGGCAGGGCTTCAGTAGCTCAATTGGAAGAGCGGCTGGACTAGATTCCCAGTAAGTCGCGAGTTCGAGTCTCGCCTGAAGTCAATTTTTTCTTTCCATTTTTCTTTAAAAAATAAAATATCAATATGAACTGCATGGTTATTTCACACCGTCGTTGCATAAAGAAAACCAACATTATTTTATTACACACACAAGTTTTGAAAATAATATCATGCCACGACATGACTCTTACCCGCGTTCCCGCCAAAACCCAAACACGTGTCCACACACGTGGCGAAACAAAAAAAAAACCCGTTAAAAATAAACAGGAACCGAAAATAAAAACATCTGCAAAACCGTTATGCTCTCATTTCAAAAGATTGTATTGTTGCCGACAGATGCGCGAGATTGCAAGAAACGGGTGAGAAGAATATGAGACTCGATCGAGAAGTAAACGGTCGGGGGTTCGTGGTAAGTGTTAATTATTATATTATTAATAGAAAAATGGTCTTCGAATGTGAACTCAAAATTATGAAACAAGCAATGAGGTTAATATATAAAGTAGACACCACCAACAGCCGGTTGCATTTTTAAATTGATTTGACAGATATTATGTATGACTTTTCACGTCAACTGTCATATTACTATAGTAAAGTGCAGGAATTGGAACGTAAAAAACTAGCACAAAGTTTTGGCGGAAACTTTAAAGGATTCGTTTTATATTATTTCGCATTAACACATGCTTGTGAAATATATTTTATTTATATTATATCGGTTGCCTAACTAGCATAGTTGGCAATAGATGGCGCTGCTGCTACCATAAAGCAATGTAATAAATGTGAAGGAAAGATTTGACAAATCGGGCAGGACTTCAGTAGCTCAATTGGAAGAGCGGCTGGACTAGATTCCCAGTAGGCCGCGAGTTCGAGTCTCGCCTGAAGTCAATTTTTTTCTTTTCATTTTTCCTTAAATAAAATTTAAAGGATTCGTGTGGTGCTCTTTGTTTATTTCATTTTCTCGGTGCATTTTTGAGTTATATTAACTAAAATTGGCATTTTATTTGATGTAGGTTTATTCACAGTACCTGTGTATAGTGAAGTAGAATAACAGTGCGAAAACATGGCCTTTCAAGTTGCCTCCAAAACTTCATTCATTGTAAATGTTCTGTTAAAGTAACCATCGCTTTACTCGAATTATTGACTGTGACTCTGACTTTTACGCTGCTTATTACGAACACGAAATATCGTTTTTCTTGACACTGGCAATAAGCGTTATAGCGATGATATAATAAAAAAAAAAATCTGGAACCATGCTATCAAGGGGTGTTTATAATAAAACAAAACTTTGGATTGAAGTATATTATATCTATTAATCTTGCTATTTAGTATTTAATGCATTGATATTATTTGATATACAGATTTTATGTACGATCGTTGAGAGGTAGAATTATGAATGCGGCGGGCCGCGGCCGGTGCAGCGCGCGGTCAGCTGGTTGCCCCGCTCCTCCTGTAACCCTTCTCCCCGTTCTCGCCTTACGATATCCCGTTATTAGATCCGAGCGTAGACATCCTCCGGGCCTTGGAAGCACGCTTTCAAGTCTTTGTCTTCTTCGTTAGTGCATATTCTGTAACTTTGACTCCTTGAACACTTGACATCTTGAACGACGGGTACAACACACAGCCGGTTGACGGCTCTCCTCACCATGCCCTTGCTCGTCAAAACATCAGCGACTCTGGTCACGCCATCTGTTCCTGGATGGAGCTGCTGAACGCGTGCCAAACGCCATTGTAGTGGAGGAAGGTTATCTTCTTTTAATAGGACGAGATCTCCAACATGAAGCGCTTTTTGTGGCGTTTTCCATTTTGATCTCTGCTGGAGCTCGGCGATAAACTCCTTTCTCCATCTCTCCCAAAAGTGCTGCCGGATTCTCTCGATTATTTGGTATCTATTAGGGTGCTTCGCTGTGATTGGTAGTGACGGTACTGACGTGAGTGGTCGTCCGATCAAGAAGTGCCCTGGAGTGAGGGGAGAAAGGTCATTGGGATCAGAGGACAAGGGAGTTAAAGGACGGGAATTCAATATCGCTTCAATTTGTGCAAAAAGCGTAGAGAGCTCCTCGAACGTTAGGGAAGTATTGCCAGCTATACGACGCAAGTGATGTTTGGCCGACTTGACGCCGGCCTCCCATATACCTCCAAAGTGAGGAGAATATGCGGGGCTAAATACGAACCTAAAACCTTCATTGGTTGCATAATTATAAACTGAATCGTGACTGGATCGGAGAATTTTACTTAATTCATTATGTGCACCCTTAAAATTGGAACCATTATCGCAAAAAATTGAATGTGGTTTGCCTCTCCTAGAGACAAATCGTCGCAGTGTTAAAATAAATGCCTCAGTGCTTAGATCGCTTACTAATTCTAAATGTAACGCTTTCGTAGATAGGCAAATAAAGAGACATAAATAACTTTTAGAAATACGATTACCTTTCCCTTTGCGACTGGAAATCATAAAGGGCCCTGCGAAGTCAACACCACAAGCATAGAACGGAAAAGAGGAGTCACTCCTTTCGGCAGGTAGGTTTCCCATGATGGGTTGCAATGTTTGCCCTCGTAGACGAGTACAAATCATGCACAGCTTAGTCGTGCTGCGCGCTAGATGCCTGCCTCCTATAGGCCAAAAGTTCTCTCTTATAGAGGCAAGTAAGTGTTGAGGACCGGCATGAAACCGACGTTCATGTTCAGTTTTAAAAACTAGCTTCGTTAAGTGATGCTTCGAATCTAAAATAAGCGGATGTTTTTTATTATAGTCAAAATTTGAATTTTGAATTCGACCACCAACTCTAAGTAAACCATTAGTATCTAGAAAACAATTTAGTGACAACAACTTACTTTTATTATTCAAAGACTTATTATTTGAGATTAGCTTTATTTCTTCGCTGAAACTTTCTATTTGACTAAATTTTACTAATATTTGCATCGAATTATTTAATTCATCAACAGTTAAAGGGCCAGTAATTCGTGCATTAATATTTTTACAATTAAAAATGTACCTCAAAACAAACGCGTAAACTCGTTTCAACCTATTCAGATTAGAATATTTGTCAAATGGAATGATGTAGTCTATAGTTGAAACGTGACATTTAATCGGATTTTTAACTTCAGGTAAGGTAGTGGGTGTATATGTGCATGTTTGCTTAGGCCATGCGGATGGATTACGTGCGAGGAACGAAGGCCCTTCCCACCAAAGGGAAGAAGATTGTAGCTGTTTGGGACTTACACCCCTTGATGCCATGTCGGCTGGGTTTTCGTCTGTAGGAACATGACAAAACGTAAACCCGTTTGATAGTTCATTAATCTCATTCACACGATTACACACAAAGACTTTCAGATCTCTTGGCGGCGTCCTTATCCATCCTAACACGACTGTTGAGTCAGTCCACAAGTATTTTTCGGTTATAGTACACCGTAACGACTGTATGACCTTAGAACATAGACGAGCACCTAATAGGGCACCGCATAACTCCAACCGTGGTATCGTAGTTGGACTTAGCGGCGCTACTCGTGTCTTAGCACATAACAACCGTACTGTGATACTGTGGATTTCGTCCTCAGAGCGTAAATAGACACACGCTGAGTAAGCCTTTTGACTAGCATCTACAAAACAATGCAAGCTTATATTCCGAGGAGTTTCACACAGGGACCTACGAGGTATCTGTATTAGGGAAAGATTGGAAAACTCTTTCAATAAGCTAGACCAGTTTTTAGAAAATTCTATGGGAACGTGATCATCCCAACTGAGTTTGGTAGACCATAACTCTTGTAATAAAATTTTAGCTACAATAATACATGGACACAATAGTCCCAGTGGATCAAACACTTTGGATGTAGCTGAAATTACTGACCTTTTAGTTATTTCTTTTGCGGGTTCTATATCTGTGGAAAATTGTAATGAGTCAGATTTAGGTGACCAATTGAGGCCTAGAACACTAGATTCTTTATTAAAATCTATAGGTGCGGACGATTCAGCGTCGTCATCAAATAACTGAGGACAGTTTGTGCGAAACTTTCTGAGCGGTAGGCATGCCGAATCTAGAACACTCACAACATTCTTGAGAATGTGTTTTAAATTATCGATGGTGTCAGCACCCGTGTTTAAGTCATCTGCGTAGAAATCGTTTTCAATTATGCAAGCGATCGTTTCGTCCTGACATTCACGTGCTAATTGAATGAGGCACCTAGTACTCAGAAATGCCGCCGAAGCTGTGCCATAGGTAAGCGTGTTGAGTTGCAATACATCTATTTTGTGGTGAGCCTCGTCCCGCCACAAAATAAGCTGCAGATGGCGCTGTGACGGCGTAATTTCTGTTTGCCTGTACATTTTCTCAATATCACCTGTAAGAATGTACTTATGCACGCGAAAACGAAGCAAAATTGACATTAAATCGCTTTGCACAACCGGGCCGACCATCAGAATATCATTTAGCGATTTACCTGAGGTTGTTTTAGAAGATGCATTGAATACGACTCGCAGCTTCGTTGTTTCGCTTTTTTGGCGAATAACTGCGTGATGTGGCATGTAATACCCAAAATCAGGTTTATCAATCTTTGTGAGATGTCCTAAATTTGCATATTCATCAATAAAATTTTTGTAGTCATTTTTTAAGGTAGGTAATTTTATGAATTTTCTTTCTAAATTTTCAAAACATTTTTTAGCGATAAAATAAGAGGCACCGAGTGCTTCTTCGGGTACATCTTTCAATGGCATTTTCACAGAAAACCTACCATTAGACAAACGTATAGTATTATTTATGAAATGCTTTTCACAGAGTTGCTCTTCTGGTGAATATGTTTTAGTCTGTGGCAAGTCATCAATTTTCCAGAATTTTTCAAGCGAATTCCGGATTTCTTGAGAGAAGTTACAGTGAACTTCCGGGATTGACTGACCTGTTATAGGCCCACCAACTAACCACCCGAGCTTAGACTCTTGAAGCACTGGTTTATTTGAACCAAGTTTAATAATGTTGGAGCCAACCAGTTCCCAGTATACATCCGAACCTAAAAGTATATCTACCTCAGAGGGGGAACAAAACATAGGGTCAGCTAGTTCAATGTTATCTGGTAAATGTAAATAATCAGTGTCAACAACTGTGTTTGGCAAAATACCTGTGATGCGTGGCACTACTAAACATTTGACATCAATCTCAAAGGGCATCACTCTCGATTTTATTTTAATATTACATCTATAAAAAACATCACAAGTCACGTTATTTATTCCACGCACACTTACTGACTGCGAAGTATCAGAACATAGCCTAAGTCTTTCTTTCAGCTTTTTGGTAATAAATGAAGACTGACTGCCTGTGTCTAGCAGCGCGCGCGCTTGGTAAGTTTTATTATTTACAATTATATTGACTAAAGCCGTACACAACAGCACTTGACTCGCTGGCGATGACACGGAGAGTGAAACAGGCAGCGAAGAAGAAGAATGAGAAGTTGATGGCTGAGTTTCGGCAAACGATTGATAAGTTTTATGTAAAAGTGTATTATGTTTCTTTTTACATATGTGGCACACACCTTTAAGTTGACATTGATATGAATTGTGGCCATTACGAAAACAATTTTTACATAATTTTAATTTAGACACTTCATTCATGCGCTCATCAACATTCATATTTTTAAACTTAGAACATTCATATAATAAATGGTTATCGTTACATAAAACACAACACTTACTACCTTTTTTATTAATAGACAATAGAAAACTCTTCGACTGTATGTTAGGCCTTTGTTTGTTATCAATAGATTTATCAAACCGGTTATTGTTACTGTAGGCAGTCTCCAAAACATCAGCACGACTACGCAAAAATGCATAAAATTCGTTTAAAGTAGGTAAGTCACAAAGATTACACTTATATTCCTCCCATTTTCTACTTGTGTGTATATCTAACTTCGCAGAGATCATAAAAATAATTAATGCATCCCACATATTGGTAGGCTGGCCAAGGGAATCAAGGGCACGTAAATGTTTTGAAACATGGTCGACAACAAACCGCAATGCTTTGAACGATTCTTTATTCAAAGATTCAATGCTAAATAACGCCTTCAAATGGTTATTAATTAAAATATTTTTGTTGTCAAACCTTTGACACAATAACTCCCATGCTATCTTATAATTTTTGGCACTAAATTCAATTGATTTAATAACCACAGACGCACTACCTTCAAGCGATGACCGCAAATAATGAAACTTATTAATGGGCGGGATGTTATCATTGTTATTTATAACAGATTCAAATGTGTCTCTGAACTCTAACCATTGCAAATAGTTGCCATCAAACGTAGGTAATTTAATAGTAGGTAATTTGATGGCATTGGCCGAATGAGAATGACAGCTACCATGACAAGAATGTTCACCATCATTCTTGACATCCTCTAAAGTCTTATTTCGACTTTCTAAAATAACTTGACAATTAGACAATAAATTGAAAAAGAGATTCTCCAACGTGTCTCTTTCTTTGATTTGTTCGTTGGGATCCGAATGTAGTAAATCTATTTTATTTTGAAGTTCTTCATATTCATTTAATAACGCTTGACATTTTTCTGACTTTAATTCTAGCTCTTTATATTTAACCGGTGATATTTCCTTTAATGCCTTTATACTAAGTACATAATCATTAGATTTAGTAAGACGTCCCTTAATAATACCTCTCTGTTTAATTAAATTAGTCAGTTCAATCTTTTTACGTTCTTGTTCCGCAAGGTCAATCTTTGAGTCTTGACTCATTTTAAATTATCGATAAATCACTTATTAACACTAATAACTCGGGCTTTATATAATGAAGTAAGTAAATATCTCAAACCTGCGTATATCCAGATCCAGTCTACGTTACCCGAAATTCAGGGTAGAAGATACTGCTTTCCCCGAGCGCAATACCAGGGCTAGCAAGCGGAGAACAGCTTACGAGTATGCTCGGCAAGATGTGCAAGCGCAGGGGCACAGCGCAAACCAAGCGCAAAGACAAGCGGGCTCTTCCGAGCTGAAATTAGTCGGCAAATTGCTTATTAAAAAAACGAAATTACGAAGCAAAAAAAAGTGGGTGGACTATGAACGGTTTCAAAATGACTAAAAAAAAACTAACCGAATTTAACTTAGTTACTTAGTTTTATTATTTTAGATTTAGTAGAATAGTAATATAATAAGCTATTCTTAGCGAGATTAAAACGTAAGTCGTAATTGTAGACTGATTTATACAATATCTTAGCAATTGAAATTGCAATAAGATTCGTTAAATGTAGGTAATTAGAAGGTGCAAGATAATAAATTTGCAATAGCCTTTTACACAAATAAAACGATTAGGTATAGGATAGAATAAGTAGACACGGGAAAATAGGTATTGGGCTTACTTCCTTGGAATAGACCTCGGCTCCTCGGAATCTCGAAGCTCCTGAAGTAAGTTTCCTTGTATCCCGTGTCCTGTCACGGTCGCCACTTTTTGTTTATAATAAAACAAAACTTTGGATTGAAGTATATTATATCTATTAATCTTGCTATTTAGTATTTAATGCATTGATATTATTTGATATACAGATTTTATGTACGATCGTTGAGAGGTAGAATTATGAATGCGGCGGGCCGCGGCCGGTGCAGCGCGCGGTCAGCTGGTTGCCCCGCTCCTCCTGTAACCCTTCTCCCCGTTCTCGCCTTACGATATCCCGTTATTAGATCCGAGCGTAGACAAGGGGAATGTCCAGCCTAGTAAGGCAGAATGTCGAGTTTCTTTTTTTTATGTAATGGAAGTGGTAAACAAGCATGCAGTTCACATTGATGTTAAGTGATGACTGCAGCCTATGGACATCCGCACAAAGACCAAAGTCAAAATGTAAATGCGTTACCACTCCTGAGGCCTAAGGTGTCATGCCTCTGTGCCGTTAATTACAGGGCCGTACATTACCTACCACCTGACCGAAACACAATAGTGCTGAACACTACCATTTAGTGGCAAGCATATTAGGTAATGCGGTGGTGCCTACGCCCGCGAGCTCCGTCACTAGAGCTCTACCACCAATAAAGTGAACGTTATTAGTTACAACTAAGAATACCAATTTCATTGAGTGAGATTGAGTTAAAGTCGAGATTACGACTTAGAATATGTGTGTTAGAATTTCTCTTGGACCTGAAGAGTTGAACCAAAACCTAGTATGAGTAAACTGGACAACAAGCTAATACTTGCTAAAAAAAAAAACGTAACTTCACGCCTGTAATCCCCGAAGGGGTAGGCAGAGGTACATATATGCATGCATGCAATCTTACATGCAAACACCCACGATTCGCCGATTACCAAACTTCGAGGTACTGGGAAATTTCCAGATGGAAAAATCCCAATAGAACCACAGATAAAGGACTTTACACCATTATCACCGATAACCCCCTACCCGGGAATCGAACCCAGGACCTCAGCGTAGTAGTAGTGGACTACTACCACTAGACTACCGAGGCTCAAAAAATCAGCCATAAAACCGCGCGGTGTCCCATTTAGTTAATTTTATTGGGCGACAAAACATATATGTGGGCTAGTGGTTGAAGCATACTGGATGTGGCACTTATTTTTCTTTTACAACTTTTTGCAGATGTGTCATCCACGTTGAATTCGTGACAAAAAAAGTCTTAGTTCCATACAATACAAACTTTCATCCCCTGTTCACCCCTGTTCACCCCACTAGCCAACCACAAAACACTTTTTTTACCCTTAAAGAACAACAAAATAAAACTCTACCCCTTCACACTAAAAGAATTTGATGTAGTAGGGATAGAATGAGCATTCGCTCGTCTGATGTAAATCGACCTTTAGAAATTTAATATTGATGTTTCATGTTACAGATAATTTTATTTATTTACTAGCGGCCCGCCCCGGCTTCGCGCGGTTGCAATGTTACGTACCCTCTCCTATTCATCTTAGCGTGATGTTATATAGTCTAACTACTGGTCCGATTAAAAAAAAGTTTGTTTTTAATCGGACCAGTAGTTCCTGAGATTAGCGCGTTCAAGCAAACAAACAAACCCATCAGCTTTATAATATTAATACTAGCTGTTGCCCGCTATGTCTATGTCGTTTTATAAATAACTAAGTAGCCTTTATTCTTTCTCAAAGTCAGCTCTATCTCTGTACCAAATCTGTTAGAAATTCTGTTAGATGTTTATAGGCTACAGTATTACTTACCATCAATGTTAACTGTATGCTTTTGTAACTTTTTACTACGGGCCTATAACAAGTTAGAAATTGAGATAAATAAATACGCTTACACTCACACCCCACCCTATGTATAAACATGTGGCTCGTCGAATAAGATCATAATGCATAGCAAAAGGCTTTGGGAGAGGCATTTGCCCAGCAGTGGACGTCTCTCGATGATCGAGATGATGATAAATTAATATCAAAGTACAAAATATATTTCACCGAACAAAAAACTATTTTTCTTCCCTATAGATCTATAGATGTATCTCCAGTAACTAGGCAAACTTAAACTCAAACTCGAAAATTTATTTAATCACTTGGAAATTGTTGGAAAACAATGTACTAATATGTTATAAGTTGATATAAGATGAGAAAAAATGTAACACTGTTATGATAGTATTGGTCTGTGCTCTCTTGCTCTCTCTGCAATCAATTGTGTATCGGTGTAAGTTGTAAGTGGAAAATAAAATCATATTAAAATATAATAAACTTGCTTTATTCAATAATCTACAGAAATAATAGAATTTGCTTGTGATAGGTCAAAATACAAAATTAAAAATTAAAGCGCATAACAACTGATACGTTGATTAATATGTCAAAGTCAACAAAATAAAATAAAGAATGGTCCGAAAATACTTAATAATAAAAATAGGTATCAACAGCATATTCTATACTCTCTTTTACAAACGGCAAGATAAGACTAAACAAAAAAATATGGGACATTCTTTGTCATTCACTGGCAGAGGTCCAAAGCCCACATTACTGAGAAAACCCTAGACCTAGACCCTACTATTATCACATCTAGGTACTTTCTATCCATGTAACCACACCCTGGGGTCACGGGGAGTGACGACCCCGGGGTCACCGGGAGGGGACAATAACGAACACTTTGAGAGGGAAATGGACAAATAGGGGACGATTGACTGTTGAGTTTGATGGGAGAACGGAAAAGTGCGAGTCGGACTTGTGTTTACAGGGTTCCGTAAATACAACAATTAATGAATTTCCCATCTATACATAAAAAACAAAGTTGTCTGCCGCGTCTGTCTGTCTGTCTGGTCCGATAGACTATTTCACAGATTTTTATGCGGCTTTCATTTATAGACTCATTTTTTTAAAGTCATGAAAGTTGTTTTATATTATTTCGCATTAACACATGCTTGTGAAATATATTTTATTTAAAAAAAAATGGAAAGAAACATTTGACTTCACGGAGCTCGCGGGCGTAGGCGCCACCGCATTAGCTAATATACTTGCCGCTAAATGGTAGTGTTCAGCACTATCGTGTTCCGGTCAAGTGGTAATGTACAGCCCTGTAATTTCCGGCACAGAGGCATAACACCTTAGGCCTCAGGAGTGGTTACCATCTGTATTTTGTCCTTGGTCTTTCTGTGGGTGTCTATAGGCTGCAGTCATCACTAAACATCAATGTGAACTGCAAGCTAGTTTGCCGCTTCCATAGCATAAAAAAAAAACATACATAAGTTAAAGATGATGCAATCCAGCCTTACTTGTTAAGGTAGACATCTGTAGACGTCTACATAATAATACTTAACTATTATTATGTAGACGTCTACAGATGTCTACCCGACGTTCATCAGAAGCTCTAGGGACGGAAATCTTTAATTATTGCATTACCCTCGTCTCGGAGGGTGGCGAAATTATAAATGGAGACAGGTGTCAAAATAATATTTTGTTATAGTATCTAGTACAAGAAATATTATATCGACCTTAGGAAGACTTCGGCTTATTTCGGGTCTGTAGAGCGTTATCTCTTACGCACCTTATTAATATTACGTTTGTCGACCATATTGTTCAAGTCTTGACCAGAGTTTTGGCGGGAAGCTTGAAGGATGCATGTGGTGCTCTTATTTTATTCCATTTTCTTGGTGTATTTTTGAGTTATATTAAATAAAGGAGATGTTGCGAGCTCGGCCTTGATTCGTACACGTTCTCAAAAAATGGGTAAATTAAAGAAGAATCCAAAAAAAATACAATTAATTTATTCAAGAATATATTTCAGAGTTACAAACACATTTAATTCAAACGATTTTATCATTTTCCAACTATGTTAAACATGGCGGCGATACAGCCGACGCTTGGGATCAATCGATTTTGATAGTATTTAGAAAATATTACTTTTTTCTCCAAGTTCTATAATCAAAATACAATTTAAAAAATGAAAATGTCAAAATGACATCGCCCGCCATATTCGCCATGTTAGTTTTGAGTTGCAATTCTAACTGCAAATTATGTTTTGTAACTGCAAACAAAGCTAAATAAGTGAAAATATGCACTAAAAATCGTTTTTACATTGATTTTGCCTGTTTAATGATATTGTGTACAATACATGGCCGGAGGTCCATACATTTTTGCAACATCTCCTTTGGTAACATTTTGTTTGATATAGGCTTATTACAGTGCCCGTGTATAGTGAAATAGTATAACAGTGCGAAAACACGTTCTTTCAGGTTGCCTCCAAAACTTCATTGTAAATGTTCTGGTAAAGTAGCCATCGCTTTACTCGAATTACTGTGACTCTGACTGACTGACTCTGACTTTTACGTTGCATATTACGAATACGAAATATGGTTTTACTTGACATTGGTAATATGCATAAGAAGCGATGCCAAATATACAAAAAAAAAAGTCTTGTCCAATACCGGACCATCAGTGTACGTAGGCAGTGTGCAGCAGAGATAACGCTCTACGAAGTCGAAACTAGCCGATTGTTTCTTTCGTAGACTCGATATGCGTTATTTCTTGATGAGCACTATACATTGATTTGGATGCTAAGGCTAAGAGATACTGGTGGTAGAGCTCCAGTGACGGAGCTCGCGTAGACACCACCACATTATCTAATGTACTTGCCGCTTAATGGTAGTGTTCAGCACTATTGTGTTCTGGTTAGTTGGTAATGAACGACCCTGTAATTTCCGGCACAGAGGCATAAGACCTTAGGCCTCAGGAGAGGCAACGCATCTGCATTTTGACCTCTGGTCATTGTGTGGCTGTCTATAGGCTGCAGTCATCTCTTACCATGTGAACTGCATGCTTGTTTGCCACTTTTATTACATAAAAAAAGTGTAATTAAATTAAGAAGAATAAAATATTTATTGGTACATAAAACTTTTTAAGGTTCCGTACTTGGCGAAATAACAAAAAACTAAACCTTTGATGAAAGGGCAAACAAACATACACTTCACATTGATTGTAAGTTAAACTGTAGCCTTTTAACATATACATGAAACCAGTGATTTTAATATGGATACATTGCCACTCCTGAGGCCTAAGATATTATGCATCTGGCTCATGGCCGAAAGTTATGGGGCCGCATTACCACCTAAGCGGTAGATTTTAACTGGTGGTAGAGTTCTAGTGTAGGAGCTCGAGGGAGTAGAAAGAAAGAAAGCAAGAAAGAAAATATTTTAATTTCGAATAGATCTTTACAGATACTTTCAAAACGTCAAGAAATCATAAATTACCTAGAGTGAATAACCATTACATATAGTAAAAGCAAAAACATATATTATAATAAGAATAATAATGGCAACCCATTATACGCCCCACTGCTGGGCACGAGTCTCTCCCCTTTTTGGGGGGAGGCCTGGAGCTTACTCCACCACGCTGCTCCAATGCGGATTGGTGGAGGTGGGTGGGTTAGTGGCCAACCCACTGTCGGATGTTTTGAAACCCATAAGGCCTCCGACAAGGTTTAACGACTGCTATCCATCGATAGCAACCGGGACCGACGGCTTAACGTGCCCTCCGAAGCACGGAAACGCGCATTTTAATTTGCCACTAGCGGTCACCCATCACACTACCCGACCGCGCCCGTAGTGCTTAACCGAGCAGATCGCTTACGATCTACACCAGCCGCTGGGCCATGCGCGCTTCTATATATAAAACATATATTAGTAGTAAATTAAAATTAGAATTTAAGCTACATACTTAAAACATAATAATCACAAAATGTGTTCCGGTCAGGTGATAATGTAGGGCCCTGTAATTTCCGGCACAGAGGCATAACACCTAATGTCTCAAGAGTGGCAGCGCATCTGCATTTTGACCTCTGGTCATTGTGTGGTTGTCTATAGGCTGCAGTCATCACTTAACATCAATGTGAACTGCATGCTTGTTTGCCACTTTTATTACATAAAAAAAAAATAAAAAAAATTCAATACCTTCAATGATGATAAATGAAGAAAAAGAAAAGCTTATTCGTCGTAGGCCTGCAAATACCTAAATAGAACCTGCGACCCATCGAAACAAACGGTCCTCTCACACCGCTGAACTATCCGGGTCGTCAAAAAACGTATGTACGAAAACAATACGTCAGATTCCTAAACACTTCCAAATTTTAATCCATAAATAACTAGGGTAATAATTTGTTTGGCGATTTAATTCGTTTATCATTTAACAACCCTTGTGGTATGATGGGTTTGGATGACCCGCATTTTGTAGTTTGGAAGGGTGTACCCCTATAGGGGTGGAGATGGGTTCAGATTATAATCTATAAAACTACGATATACGTATCTTTACGCCTGTTTTTCAACGAAAGTTTACTGGTGGTAGAGCTCCAGTGACGGAGCTCGCGGGCGTAGGCACCACCGCATTACCTAATATACTTGCCGCTAAATGGTAGTGTTCAACACTATCGTGTTCCGGTCAGGTGGTAATGTACGGCCCTGTAATTTCCGGCACAGAGGCATAAGACCTTAGGCCTCAGGAGTGGTAACGCATCTGCATTTTGACCTTGGTCTTTGTGTGGGTGTCTATAGGCTGCAGTCATCACTTAACATCAATGTGAACTGCATGCTTGTTTACCACTTCCATTACATAAAAAAAAAAAAAAAAAAAAAGTATAGACAGAGTAATAATACATGTACAATTCAGATAATTCGCAAGTTTTTTTTTATGTAAAGAAGGTGGCTAACAAGCATGTAGCTTACATTGATATTAACTGATGACTGCAGCCTATAGACACCCACACAAAGACCAAGGTCAAAATGCAGATGCGTTACCACTCCTGAGGCCTAAGGTGATATGCCTCTGTGCCGGAAATTACAGGGTCGTTCATTACCAACTGACCGGAACACGATAGTGCTGAACACTACCATTTAGCGGCAAGTATGTTAGGTAATGCAGTGGTGCCTACGCCAGCGAGCTGCGTCACTGGAGCTCTACCACCAGTAAAAATGAGCCTATAGATTATTATATAAATTAAAGCAAAATAAGAAGTCTATGGTATATAAGAAAACAGCAATTTTTTTTTATGTCATATACAATTAAATATAAAGCTTTTAAAAATTAAAAATAATAATTACATATTTAATTAAATAATTATACAAATTTAAATAAAATTCTCCACCGTGAACACGAGCCCTACTGGCAATTGATAGGTTTTTAAAATTTGAAAATTCTCGTCTATAGTAGGTTATAAAACCCTACGTCTAAGGCGCTTTGCACACGGAGCAACTATTGCAGCAACTGGCAACTGTCTGCCAACTAGCTGGTTTACATAGGTAGGTATATTTCAATTGGACTGCGCACATATAGCAACTCGAGTTTCGAGTTCCGGTAATCGTCAAAAGATTTCAGTCGTTGTAATCGATGACTATGTTAGTTCCTAATTGCCACAACTAACAAATATTACATATTATAAGTACGGGTTTTTAAGGTTGCCGGTTTCCGCAACTGTCAGTCGCAACGCGTCGGGCGATTTCACACCCTCCCTCCCTCTCGCCGTGCCCGGAAATTAAGTAAAAATCAAAGTAGCTTACAGATTGCCATAAAATTGCGGCAACCGTAAACATTAAACATTTACCCCCTTATTCATAAACGTACATTAGAAACGTTTTAGTTAAAGAATGTTTTGTCTTTGTCAGTTGCATTGTGCAGTGTGTTGTGTCAAATGTGCAGGATAGAAAAAGACAAAGGAGAGATTAGCAACACTTTAACTAAAATACGTTTATGAATAAGGGGGTTACATTTTATGTTTAGTTTTACTAGTATATTGCTACATAGCTTAAACATTAACAAAGTACACCCTACCTGCTTCTTCATTTACTATCCTTTACCAGGTTGCCTGGAAGAAGCTGCCCGCTGTACCTTTTTCTGTCATTTCTGTTGTTTGTAATGTATTTCCTGTCTATTGATGTACAATAAAGAATATAATAAATCATATATATCATTATACTTTAAACTTTTTACAGGCAACTTTTGAAATGTTGATAATTGCCTCAACTTAAGTTGCTTCATGTGCATAGCGCCTAAATAGTTACTATTCAATCACCAATACGGACCGAATCGAGACCAATCAAAATTCAAAATCTTGCACTAATTTAAAAACCCTGACACCTTTTTTTCATTATATAATGGCATCGCTATTACGCATATTGCCAGTGTCAAGTAAAACGATATTTCATATTCGTATTAAGTAGCGTAAAAGTCAGAATCAGTCAATCAGGCAAATCCAAGTATCCAACTAGTAATAATGCACATCGACCTCAGGAAGAGACATCGGCTTATTTCGGATCTGTAGAGCGTTATCTCTTTCGCACGTTACCTATTTGACGTTTGTCGACCATTTTGATCAAGTTTTGACCAATACCGGACTACGGATGCTTACGCAGGCAGTGTGCAGCAGAGATAACGCTCTATGAAACTGAAACTAGCCGATTGTCACTTTCATTGGCTTGATGTGCATTATTTCTTAACGAGCACTGTATTTATTATATCAGTCAAAGTCAGTCAGTCACAGTCAGTAATTCTAGTAAAGCGATGGCTACTTTACCAGAACATTTACAACGTTTTTTTGGAGGCATCTTGAAAGGATGAGTTTTCGCACTGTTATTCTATTTCACTATAATAAACCTATATCAAACAAAATGCCACCAACTTTATTTAAACCACACGCCTCTTTCAAGGTTCCCGTCAAAACTCCTAACACCAATTAAAAATAGGGAAATACATTCACTTTACGATTTTTCTTATCATCAAAAAATAAACGAAATATCTTACAAAGCGAGCCACAGTACAAAAGCGTAACGTCCCTTACAATATTGTCCCGGGCAAGAAAGAGACGCACCACCCTACACCGCCGTCCCTCTCTCGCAGGTATGCAGGTATTTGCCGGTTTTAACACCATCAAAGGTATTGTTGGTTTGTTTAGGTATCCGAGGCCTTGTAATTAACGTGTTTGTTTGTCCTTTGCCCTTTGATATGTGGGAAGGGCTCGGGATTCGTATCCCGGGACGGAAAATTTTCTGCAAAGCTAACTAAACGAAGTTGCAACTTAATTTTTTTAAAGTCCGTTTGTCCTTTTTTTGTATTGTAATGTAGGTCCTGCAATAGGTAGGTTTTGGTAGAGAATATAGAACATTGACAATAAGCATTTGGGTTTCATACCTCAAAGAGAATACCAGGGAATACATTTTTTTTATGACATTAAGTTGACAGACAAGCAGACGGGCCACTGATGGAAAGTGGTCACCGTCGCCTTTGAATATTGCAACACCAGGGGAGTTGCCAACGCGCTGTCAGCCCTGAAGGACTCTTTTGGCGCCCTTTTTGAAGAACCCCATATTGTTTACATGGATCCCTTATGAAAGTTAACTGCATCAGTAGCCTAGTGGTCCTAGTTTCGATTCCGGGTGGACAGTTGTCAGAGATAAACGTGTAAAATTCTTTACATCTGGTTCGACTGGGATTTATACTTTTTCTGCAAGTTTCCCAGTATCTCGGCGTTAGGTAATGTGTCCAATAGAATCAGAGATAAAGGATTTTACACCGTTATCTCCAATACCCAATACCCGGGAATCGAACTCAGGACCCCAGCTTAATAGTAGTGGCCTGCTACGACTAGGCTACTAAACAGTTAAATCAATATGTATGCATGAATCAATCATGCCTATCTTCGGGGATTACAGGCGTGAAGTTACATGAGTTAGTTTATACGATTGACTGGTTGAGAAGGTTCAGTTTCTGAGCTTGAGGGCGTAGGCACCAAATGGTAGTATATATTATCACGCCAGGTCCCTAACGGGGTAGGCAGAGAGTTTAGAGCGCCAGATATCCCGGTCCTGACATACCTCCCGTGCCTCATCGACCTTCATCATTCTCTTCACACATGCACGCCGATTCCTAAGACTTTTGACCCCACCATCAGACAGTACTCGACCTATTTGGTCATGGTAGGTCAGTCTTGGCTTGGTCTTCCTGGGCCTCTGCAACCTTGCAACATTCGCATTGTATATCTATTGTGTCATTCGCTCATTCGACATCCAGAACCATCGGAGCATGCCTTTTTTCTCTTTCAAATGGTAATGTTCAGCACTATCGTGTTCCGGTTAGATAGTTATGGATGGCCCTTTATAACAATCACAGAGACATATCAGCTAAGATCTCAAGACTAGCAACAGGCTTATCGACCTCTGTTTTTTGTGTAGATGTCTATAAGCTGCAATCATCACTTAACATCCTTGTGAACTGCTTGTTTACCACCTTCGTTATTTAAAAAAAAAGAAACTTGTACGCTACATTGGGAGAAGAAGCATATAGTACTTAATCATTTTCAGCTATTAAATCTTTTATTATGCCTTCAATCTCTATAATATAAAAATAAGTCGGGTTTTCCTTCCTGACGCTATAACTCCAGAACGCACCAACCGATTTCCACGGTTTTGCATTCGTTGGAAAGGTCTCGGGCTCCGTAAGGTTTATAGCAAAGAAAAGTCAGGAAAAATTACAACGCGGGCGAAGCCGCGGGCAACAACTAGTTAATTATAAAAATGTCGTAGTTGCAATATGGTGACATATTGTTGGCATACAAATATTACATAAAATATAATACGATATTTCCGACAAAAATTTTTTTTCGTTTCTTTATGCCTCTACGTATAATAATAATAATAATGGCAACCCATTATACGTCCCACTGCTGGGCACGAGTCTCTCCCCTTTGGGGGAAGGCCTGGAGCTTACTCCACCACGCTGCTCCAATGCGGATTGGTGGAGGTGGGTGGGTTAGTGGCCAACCCACTGTCGGATGTTTTCAAACCGCCCATAAGGCCTCCGACAAGGTTTAACGACTGCTATCCATCGATAGCAACCGGGACCGACGGCTTAACGTGCCCTCCGAAGCACGGAAACGCGCATTTAATTTGCCACTAGCGGTCACCCATCACTCTACCCAACCGCGCCCGTAGTGCTTAACCGAGCAGATCGCTTACGATCTACACCAGCCGCTGGGCCATGCGCGCTTCTCTTTCTGCCTCTACGTATTTTTTTCTATCTTTTTGGAACTTGCCCTTTGCGAGTAAGTTTAAATCGTTTCCATTATATAATCTCATAGACACTCAATGCGATTGCTTTAGATTTGAAAACCCATCCTTTGTGACGAACCCTCTTTTCTACGATGTTTTAGCGGATGAGAGCTTCTGGGATGCCTGAGGCATTTTTGCTTCTCATTTTGATAGCGATGGGAACAGTAGCTCTGCCAAGCGGTGAATAGCTATATATGATATAATGAGACGAAACATTTAAGGTATACTTCAAACTTCAACTTATTAGTGGTACTTTTCTACTGGTGGTAGAGCTCCAGTGACGGAGCTCGCGGGCGTAGGCACCACCGCATTACCTGATTTACTTGCCGCTAAATGGCAGTGTTCAGCACTATCGTGTTCCGGTCAGGTGGTAATGTACGGCCCAGTAATTGCCGGCACAGAGGCATAACACCTTAGGCCTCAGGAGCGGCAACGTATCTGCATTTTGACCTTGGTCTTAGTGTGGGTTTCTATAGGCTACAGTCATCACTTAACATCAATGTTAACTGCATGCTTGTTTTTCACTTTAATTACATAAAGAAACTTCAAATATTTGTTTCAAATAGGTCTACAAGTACTCTTGTAATATCAAGTTACAAGATATTGTTATGTAGAAGTTTATAGGTAGTATATCTAACCATCAATGTAAAATGTAAACTATTAATAAAAATAAATAAAAGAAGAATAAGGAGAATCCTTGGTTCGATTCCCGGGTAGGGGGTCATCAGAGATAATGGTGAAAAAGCCTTTATCTCTGGTTCTATTGTGATTTTTCCATTTTCTGGAAATTTCCCAGTACCTCAAAGTTTGGTAATGTGCCCGGAGATGTCAACAGGCTCGCCACCTGTTACATGGGCCAAAAACGTACCCGGCGAATCGTGGGTGTTTGCATGTTTGCTTGAATGCATGCATTTACATCTGCCTACCCCTTCGGGGATTACAGGCGTGAAGTTACGTAAATAAAAGAAAATAAGTTTACAATCACAGCCCAAAACTACGTATAAACCTGTGCCGTGGGTGCTGTTGTACACATACAACACATACACAAAAACCCATAACCGAAACAAATATCTGTAGGCCATACAAATATTTGTCCCGGTGCAGGGCTCGAACCTGCGACCCTTCGAATCAAACGGTCGTCTCACACCGCTGGACTAACCGGGTCGTCAGAGCCGTGCGGCTGGTATTTAACTATTTGCTTGTTTACCACTATATGACATAACTAAACAAGAGGCAATTTCATCAAATAAATAAATCTGAATCTAATGAAATTGGAGTGTCTGTTTGTAATATAAAAATAACCGATTTATACTAAATGCATATGTATACACGGTTCATATATCAAAACAGCATTTGTTGCAATTGGTCTGTCTGTTTGTCCCGGCTAATCTCGGGAACGGC
The DNA here is from genome assembly GCA_036365455.1 of Macrosoma leucophasiata. Taxonomy (NCBI): domain Eukaryota; kingdom Metazoa; phylum Arthropoda; class Insecta; order Lepidoptera; family Hedylidae; genus Macrosoma; species Macrosoma leucophasiata. The sequence continues at coordinate 9,366,497 of JAWQUS010000015.1, forward strand.
TTTACCAATTTTGACGGGACTTTCACTGGCAGATAGCTTATGTAATGAGGAGTAACTTAGGCTTTTATTTATGAATTATATTAAACTAGCTGCGCCCATGACTTCGTCCGGGTAGATACTGAACAATCATAAATTCTACGCGGACGAAGTCGCGGGCACAGCTAGTCAGTAATAAATTTTCTTAAAAGTATTTCTAAATAATGTTTATTTTAATCGATGATGTTGAGTTGAAAACCTTTATAATACATACAGTATGTCTGGAGTTTGACGAAAAATGGTTGCTACAAGTCAAAAGAGATTTAAAATTCAAATATCATGAGACCAGAGTAGAGCATTATATGTATGTTTTTTTTTATGTAATGGAAGTGGCAAACAGGCATGCAGTTCACATCGATGTTAAGTGATGACTGCAGCCTATAGACACCCACACAAAGACCAAGGTCAAAATGCAGATGCGTTACCACTCCTGAGGCCTTAGGTGTTATGCCTTGGCAATTACAGGGCCGTACATTACTACCTGACCGGAACACGATAGTGCTGAACACTACCACATTTAGCGGCAAGTATATTAGGTAATGCGGTGGTGCCTACGCCCGCGAGCTCCGTCACTGGAGCTCTACCACCAGTAAAAAAGTAAGAGTTCGCGATTCACGCTAAATTGACTTGTATCTTGAGGTGTGATTTAATTTTACAAAGGATCCCACGATAAATCAAAATCGCCAACCATCTTTTCTTTTAAAACTTGGGTGCTTTATAATTTTAATAGACTTGCCTTCCATTCGTGGAATGGATCTGTGTTTTTAATAATACACGTCTCTCACCCACCTAACTTCTTTTATCCCTGTTTTGTTAAAGTACGACAATTAATTCCAACACTGATACATAACTGAATAATTTTAGCTTTAAGGAGAAGCCTGCCTCGGTAGCCTAGTGATAGCAGGCCACTACTACTACGCTGAGGTCCTGGGTTCGATTCCCGGGTAGAGGGTCATCAGAAATAATGGTGTAAAGTCCTTTATCTCTGGTTCTATTGAGATTTTTCCATTTTCTGGATATTTCCCAGCACCGCGAAGTTTGGTAATGTGCCCGGAGATGTCAACAGGCTCGCCACCTGTTACATGGGCCAAAAACGTACCCGGCGAATCGTGGGTGTCTGCATGTTTGCTTGAATGCATGCATTTACCTCTGCCTACCGCTTCAGGCATTACAGGCGTGAAGTTACGTTAAGGAGAAGCAACGCATCATTACAATCTGTATTTATTATATGTTGATGTTTATATGCTACATTTTTTAATAATATATTTTCTGATTAATAAAACCATTTTCAAAACATCTGCATAAAAAAATAATAATACCTAGTTTACTCGACTTTTTAAAATTATTAGCTAGAATTTAACAATTTCTAAAGTACTTAAAATACTACGCTAACAAATATAAACAGTCAATTTTCTAAGACTAGTGATTTTCATATTCACTCTCATATTTGTAAAACAAAGATTGCTACTAATTAATTCGAATTAGGTACGACCTTTAACATAATGAGATTAATAAAGCAAACTTTAAATTACGTATGACGTTAAATAGTTTCAATACACATACGTAGGTACCTATTCATTGTAAATTGTATTCATATTATTTTCCCGTAAAATGTAGGTACAATGAACGCGCGATTATAACGAAATCAATTGCGTAACACAAATTAAGCATATTCAAATACAAAACAGCAGTAATTGAATGTAATATGTACTGTTTCATTAAATAAAAACACCCGAAACCGTACGCCCGGTTTAATATCGAAAGCAATAAACTTGCGCCATCTGTCGTCGAGTAGCGCGCCACTTGTTTAACCACCGTACAACTAGATGGCGCGCTCCCAAGCGAGCACACGTCGATACAACAGCATGCATAGTTTATTAAACTGACTACATCATAACATCCTGAGTGGGATATATCATGAAATTGCTATCCCAAAGGCACGGAATAGCGCGTAAAATATTCAGAGACACGCTAACCGGTTTTGTTTCGCGGTAATGAACGATAGGTTAGTTTTGGGGAGGAAAATTACGTTGCGATACGTGACTGAATCGGTTTTTATAAGGAGGCGGTGAGACTTCAAAGAGTACCAGCGTAGTTTAAAAATAGCCCTGTAGTCAAAAGTTTATAAAAATATTTTTCTAACTTGAGGGATTTGAAAGACTTCAAAATTATATAATATGAAAATATTATTAGTTATTGGTAATTTGAGAAGAATTATTTAAAAAAAATATCACTAGATAAGTATAAATTTCCATTACAACTCAAAATTTCAGCGATATTAAAAAGTTACAGCAAAGATATGTCATTACGCACGCTTCACCGCGTTACTCAGCTGTAAGAGCCAAATTTTTATGAAGGTAAAAACTTAGAATATCTGTGTGCTCACATCCGCTTGTTTATGAGAAGCCCTTTCGCCTAAACTTTACTACAGCCTCTAAAAGCGACCTGCAAAGTTACAAACTTACACGAAGTATGTCAGTTTTATGGCGCAAAAGTCTTTTTCATCTACATTATCTCGAAGTACTTACTTCCAAATACTTGTAATAATTAAATATAATGTTGTTAAATTGTATTTTTTTTGGTGGTAGAGCACCAGTGACGGAGCTCGCGGGCGTAGGCACCGCCGCATTACCTAATTTACTTGCCGCTTAATGATAATGTTCAGGATTATCGCGTTCCGGTCAGGTGGTAATGTACGGCCCTGTAATTTCCGGCACAGAGGCATAACACTTTAAGCCTCAGAAGTGGTAACGCATCTGCATTTTGACCTCTGGTCTTTGTGTGGGTGTCTATAGGCTGCAGTCATCACTTAACATCAATGTGAACTGCATACTTGCTTGCCACTGATATTACATTAAAAAAAAACAAAAATATCTTACACACTAGACATCGGGAACAAACAGCCGGTTCCGTTTTTAAATTGATTTGACAGATATTTTGTTTGACGTTTTCACGTCAGATGTCATGTTAGCGAAAGTGCAGGTAATTGTGTGCAAAAAACTGGAACCATGCTATCAAGGAGAATGTCCAGTCTAGTCCTTTAGTACTTAAAGGTCAATGCCTACACATACTTGACTTTAATTTTAAAAGTAAGAAGTCGGTTTTTTGGCGGGAACCGTGAAAGGGGCGTGTGGTTCATTATTTTGGTGTATTTTGGAGTAATATTTAATAAAATTGAAGGCATTTTGTTTGATATAGATTTATTACAGTGCCGCAGTGTGTGTATAGTGAAATAGTTTAACAGTGCGAGAACACGGCTTCTCAGGTTGCCTCCAAAATTTCCTTATTAATGTTCTGGTAAAGTAGCCATCGCTTCACTCGAATTAGGACTGTGACTCTGACTGACTGACTGATAATTTACCGACTGACTCTTACTTTTACGCTGCTTATGACTGGCAATATGCGTTATAACAATGCCATTATATTGAAAAAAAAGAAGAAGATTAGTTGTTTCTGTTATAATAATGTTCATATCTCAGTTATAAGAATGAGAATTCACTTTGTTACAAACACTGTTATTATAACTGATTTTTTTAAATGTATATTTTAGTAGTTATATCTTATACAGCCCACCCACTCACCCTGATTGAGTGGTACTTACGGGCACAGGATTCTATACAATAAAGAAATTTCTTATTGGAGTCAAACCGTCCCTATCGGACAACCCTTTACAATATCCTAGCGGAAAAAGCGTGCGTAGTGACATACGTATCTGTTACCTTCTTTAAAATTACCAACCAAAAACTAATAGAAAATATTCTGACATAACCCACTCTTAGCTCTACTCCAGCTCAAAGCTACGCTCACACTGCACATATCGTAAATTACATGTAAATCCTGAGCCTGGATGTGACGTGGATTTATGTGGACATTCGCCATTGTGTGCATCCGACATTAATTGCTAACGACAAGATTCTTTACATGACTGCTGTATTTGCACTCAGAAGTTATGTCTCTCATTTAACTGCCTCAGTAGTAGTAGTGGTAGCAAGTCACTAATGCCACACCACGGACACTCGGCCAAATTCCATACAAACGCTTAATTTGGTCTCTGTCAGATATCAATCAGTGACGTGTATCTGTGTGCGTAGCTCGTAGAGAAAACTAGTGTTGTTGCAATAGTAATAGTCTATCGATAGTATTGTGAGCTATCGTGACCTCGAAAAAACAGTCACACTATCGATAGGACTATCAAAAATATCGACATGCTGCAATACTATCGATATTATCGATTGTTAAAAATAAGCATTACTATTGCCAAAGATTAATAGTATCGACAGTATTGTCATAAACACTATCGATACTATCGATAGTATGCGTGTCAATAGTATCGATAGTATCAATAGTTTCGATAGTATCGATACAAAATGTTCAAACGGTCCGTTTTCGAAAGGTATGGACTATGATTTCGACATTTTTCGAATTCATAATCATTAATCATTTTTCAATGCCTTTCCAATGACAATCATTTTAAAAAAATTCACTTCACAAAACGTGTATTTATTGTGTGTGTTTATTGTATGTAAGAAGATTTTTTCATTGTAAGTAAAATGTATTTGTCTATTATTATAATAAGCGTTAACTGTTTTTTCCTGTTATAAATGCTTTGAGTATTTCAATCGCATTATCCTTTCTCGGATACAAATACGTTTCATGTTTATCAAAAATTTTATACAATGAATATTTTATTGTTTGTCGTACTAAAAATACAGGAAAAATAACCAAAAACCACTTAAATGACTCATAGGTTTATAAAATTAAATAAGAAAACACAAATTATAACAAAAATGGTAATAATTATGACACGTTAAACCTATTTAATTAATGACAATTAACGTAACTTCACGCCTGTAATCCCCGAAGGGTAGGCAGAGGCAAATGTATGCATTCAAGCATACATGCAAGCACCCACGATTCGCCGGTTACGTTTTTTTCCCATGTGCCCAGAGATGGCAACAGGCTCGCCAGGTCGAGCCTGTTGCTATCTCTGGGCACTTTATCAAACTCCGAGGTACTGGGAAATTTCCCAGTAATAGGCCGGAGTCTGGTCATGCCTCAAAGAGCACGTAAAGCCGTCGGTCCTGCGCCTGATCTCTCTCCGGTCGTGTCGGATTACCGTCGATGTGTGCGTCGATGTCGAGTGAGGGAATAGAGAGTGCACTTGTGCTTGCAAATACATTTGTGCACTATAATATCTCCCGCGCAGTTGGCTAGTCTCCTTTAAAAATGGCCACCGTGACCGAAATTCGGTCTGGAGATCATTATTATTATTAGTAAAAATAATAACGTGTGAAGAGCAGCAGCATCGCACGATAAAACTACCGCCACTACGATTGCCAATCCGCCTGCCAAGCGTGGCGATTATGATATATCCCCTAATGGCGCATAACACAACACTGCTATGATCCTCTTTGAAGAAGGCTTTGTCCAACTGTGGACGTCTTTCGGGTTGAGAGATGAAAAGGTATTTCTAACCCAAAATCTAACATAACTATCAAATACAATACTACATCAGCCAGCGGGCTCGACTAGCCGTACATAATGCTGTACTTACCCCAACGCTATTATATGGCAGCGAGAGCTGGGTATGCAGGAAAGAGCATGAAAGTAAATTAAACGCGGTCGAGATGAGATCTTTGCGCAAGATCTGCGGTGTATCGCTCAACGATCGCGGTAGTAATGAAGATGTAAGAAAGAAACTTTGTGTGAATGATAGTATCGGTGTAAAAATCAAAAAGGCATGCTCCGATGGTTCGGGCATATAGAAAGAATTTCGAATGAGCGAATGACTAAACAGATATACAATGCGAATGTGGATGGTTGCAGAGGCCCAGGAAGACCAAGACTAACCTACCATGACCAAATAGGTCGAGTTCTGTCTGACGGTGCAGTCAAAAGACTTAGGAATCGGCGTGCATGTATGAAGAGAATGATGAAGGTAGACAAGGCACGGGAGATATGTCAGAACCGGGATATCTGGCGCTCTACACTCTCTGCCTACCCCGTTAGGGACCTGGCGTGAAGATACATACATACTATACTAAAACAGACGAAAATGTTTCAAACGAGAGACTAATCCGAACGAACATAACCCATCAGCCATTGTTTTAATTTAAAATAAACCGTGTAGACAATACGATGCTTAACTGAACGCCAAAGCAACCCTTGTCAGGGTATTGAACGGGTCCATCCATTAGTCAAGCGTTATGAGAAAACTAAACTGCACTTGAATAATTACTAGGCCTCATTGGCTCGAACGCTGTCATTGTATATAATATTGAGGAATTTGTTACGGGTGATGAATAAGATAATGATTCTGAAATGAATAAATAATTTAAAAACGTTACATGTAATGGAAAATAATTAAAATACATGTCTCAAAAAGTAACAAAGATTGTTAGAAGTAAAAGTTTTGGGTGCTTTTTGTAAACATTATTGGGATAGTATTGTTTATCACTGACCGAAAACTTTTTGTTTCCGACTCCAAAAGGATTGTTTATAATTCGGTTAGTATGTTTTTATGTATGCACATCGAGTATACCGAGATTTGTTATCCTAAGTTTGGCCCAGTCATTTTTGTTTTAGAACCATTTTTGTTAATTTTGATTATTTATTTTTATCGTTAACTTTGACGGTTAACGGTAAAAATTGACAAACAAAAAACTCAACAAAAAAAATACCGACTTTAAAAACCAAATAAATAAACTTAAAACTTAAAAGTGAAAAAATAAATACAGAGTCTTATAATTTAAATGTCGGGCTGTAGATCTTTAGTCGGTATTATTGGTGGTTCGACTTCTAAGTATTTCACAATTGCTAGGGTTTTTCACCCCTTTTGGGTCCATGTGCGTTTCCGAAGGGGCGTAATTATTTTGTTCACACACACAATAAAGTTCTCGCTAATGCGTATGGGCAACTTTGTTGTATTTTTTGGTCTGGTTGCGAGTATTACATTTTTTTAGTTAAGTAAGTTGTGTTTTTAGTGTTTTTATGATAAAATAGCTGTTGCCCACGGCTCCACCCGCATGTAGGTTGCTTTTCGCGTAACCTGTGTAAACACATGAAACCATCCCATGGCATCCCATAGGAACATTGTTTCCGGTTAAAGACTAATCTAAGTTAAGAATAACCTTCGCTTTTCAGGACATCAGTAAAAAAAAAAAATACCACAAAATGTTATTATAAATCAATAATTGAGTCATTTATGTACTCTTATTGCTCCAAATTCAAAATATCAGTACGTTTATGACCTATAAAATGCTGATTACATCATTGAAGATGTTGCCGTTGAAATGAAATATGAGTTACATTATGGAGATGACTCTGCTAATGTAATTGTTACGGGCGGCCATATCCATTCTTTCAAATTTTGACACATTTAAGAAAAACGTGTTTTTTGTAATATGCTTTCTAATTATCTACATATTATATACCTACATAAAAATCGGATACTTATTTCAATGCAGTTGCCACTTTTGAGGTCTAAATTGGTTGGTTTACCTCTTTGCCAGAAATGACCGCGCCATACAATGCAATACAATACAATACAATATCTTTATTAGTAACACCAAGTTACAAGTCATTTTTTGTAGGTACAATATATTAACAATCTTCTTCTTCCATCCCTGATCCCGTTCAATTGGGGTCGGGTCTCCTCACTTTGTTGCGCCAAGATGTTCTGTCTTGGGTTGTCGCTACAGGCAATTGGGCTATCTTAAGGTCTCTTTTATTACAGACCACCAGGTTAATGGCGGGCGGCCTCTACCGAGTTTACGTTTAGGAAGATTTAAGGCTATCTGGACAACATTTTTACTGGTGGTAGAGCTCCAGTGACGGAGCTCGCGGGCGTAGGCACCACCGCATTACTTGATTTACTTGCCGCTAAATGGTAGTGTTCAGCACTATCGTGTTCCGGTCAGGTGGTAATGTACGGCCCTGTAATTTCCGGCACAGAGGCATAACACCTTAGGCCTCAGGAGTGGTAACGCATTTGCATTTTGACCTTGGTCTTTGTGTTGGTGTCTATAGGCTGCAGTCATCACTTAACATCAATGTGAACTGCATGCTTGTTTGCCACTTCAATTAAATAAAAAAAAAAAAAAAAAAAACACGATCTGCTGGTCGTCTTTTGATATGGCCATACCAACGAAGACGGTTTTCAGTGATTTTGTCAGCAATTGGTGCGACTTTGAAACTGCCTCTTATATGTTCATTGCGGACTTTGTCTAGTCTGGTTACACCAACTGCCCACCTGAGCATCCTCATTTCGTTGGTATTAGCTTTTTGTTCGTGTGTCTTCTTTACTGTCCTGTCCAATCCATATATTGTTAATATATATACAATATATTGACAATATATTGATTAAATTTAATATTCGATATTGGAAATTACCTATATTTCAATAGCAATTAAATTAATTTAATTAATTAAATTGTCATACAATTTGATTGAAAGCATAAATTATAAAAATATAAAATAGGAATAATATCAGTTAATTGGTACATTTATTAACTTACTGGCAATTCATAGAATTCTTCTATTGAATAGAAGGCACACTTGTATAACCATTTTCTCAGTCTTTTCTTGAATATTATGGTGGAAGTTACAGTTTTTTTAATTTTGTCCGGCAGCCTATTGTAAATCAATGGACCCATTGTGTACACGCACCTCTCAGACTCATACAGTTTTAATAGATAAATATATATTTAAAGAAGATTCAATAAAAACGAAAAAACCTGGCGTCGAAGAATATTAATTTATAATAAGAGTGAGAAAGAAACTAAAACACAATTTTTACACACATTTTATTTTTGTAACATATTAATTTACCAAATAAACGACGTAGAAATTAAAAATTGATTTAGAACTCTTACAGGCCAATAATACGCTATAACGGCCTCGGGGGGTCATTTCGTCTTATTAATGACCTCTTATGACCTTTTTCTGTCATCGTTAAGCACCTTTAATATTTATTGTGCTATAAGATAGGGTAGCCATAGTGCTATTTAGGACATTATTGTTAAATTGAAACATTTTTTATGACAGTAAGTTACAAACAAGATAACTAAGAATGGTAAGTTAATTCTGAAGCCTATAGACATGTTCATAGAAACTGGAGGTCAATATGCAGATGTGCATTCCCCTCCTAAGACATAAATTGTTTGATCACAGAAATTTGCCATATAATAAATAAAAAAAACATACTGGTTTTAGAGCTCCAGTGACGGAGCTCGTGGTGTAGGCACCACCGCATTACCTAATGTACTTGCCGCTAAATGGTAGTGTTCAGCACTATCGTTTTCCAGTCAGGTGGTAATGTACGGCCCCGTAATTTCCGGCACAGAGGCATAAGCCGCTTATTACACTATTCGGTCGACAGCGCCCTAACTCAATCACAGTACAAATACACGGGCCGCTCCGGTCGCCCTAATTAGGGCCCTAACTCCCTAAATGTTATTACACTACCCTGACCCTTGCTATCGTACCCTGAATACCATGCCGTGTAAGTCCTTAACACCTTAGGACTCAGTAGTGGTAACGCATCTGCATTTGAACTTGGTCTTTGTGTAGGTGTCTATAGGCTGCAGTCATCACTCAACATCAATGTGAATTGCATGCTTGTTTACCACTTCCATTACATAAAAAAAAGAAATGATAGATTAAGTAATGTGTTGGTACCTACGCTCTCCAGCTGTCCGAGCCAAATGGTAGTGTTCAGAACTGTCGTGTTCCGGTTTTTTTTTATGTAAAGGAAGTGGCAAACAAGCATGCAGTTCACATTGATGTTAAGTGATGATTGCAGCCTATAGACACTTACACGAAGACCAAGGTCAAAATACAGATACGTTACCACTCCTGTGGCCTAAGGTGTTATGCCTCTGTGTCGGAAATTACAGGGCGGTTAGATGGTAATTTATGGCCATGTCATAATTATCACAGAGGTAAACAATTTACTACTCAGGGTGGCAAAGCATATAGTAGCTTAATATTCACTTATCATTCAAAGGTTTCTCACCATTATAAAATAATACCTCAAATACATATTTCAAATAAGACCATACATTTTCTTGATTTCAAACATAAACATTAAAGGACCGCAGAAACCACATTGAAGTCCGTGATTTTTAAGTGTCCGACCGCCCGCTCGATTAAAGCCCAGCTGGCGGTCATAAATCTATTTGGGCTCCATTTGACACTGTTACGGGCATTTAGTTCGGGTCTTTTTACTGCCTATGCTTGGCTTCGATAGAAACCGATCGCTTTCTTTTTATTATTGACTCGTTTATGATTGAAATTGAGTTTGTTTTGATAGATTTATCGTAGCATTTTATAACCGACGCCGTAATAATTAACGCAGAGTAATGATAACTGAGGTCTCAGGGGTAGTAACGAATTTGACCTCTGGTTTTTTTATGTTATGGAAGTGGCAAACATGCATGCAGTTCACATTGATGTTAAGTGATGACTGCAGCTTATAGATACTTACACAAAGATCAAGGTCAATGCAGACGAGTTACGACTCCTGAGGCGTAGGGAGTTATGCCTCTGTGCCTATAATTACAGGGCCGTACATTGCCACCTGACTGGAACACCATAGTGCTGAACACTACCAGTTAGCGGCAAGTACATTAGATAATGCGGTGGTGCCTACGCCCCTGAGCTCCGTCACTGGAACTCTACCGCCAGGTTTTGTGTAGATGTCTATAGGCTGCAATCAGCACTTAACATCCATATGAACTGCATGGTTCATGAGTTACTAATAACGGCAGTGTTACAACAAATACTTTAAACAAATACTTTAGCAATGGCAATAGGTACTTGGAACGGATTACATCGAGAATTTAAATTTTTAAAAAGATTTAAAAGGTGCCGATCGTGCGATGACGATTAACCCGTATAAAGACTCACTTTACTTACCAAAAAAAGTACACTAAAACTTGTCACCTCAAAAAAAATCCCGCAACCTACAAAAGATCGATAGATTAAACAAACAAACGCATCTATAAGTATAAAGGTACATTTAATTTGTATGTTCAGTTGAAAAGCATTACCTCAGCACTGCTCTCCTTTGATAACAGCACACGGCAAACAATTTTATGGGCATCCTACCCAAACTCAATTAGCAGTATCGTACAGCGCCATCTAGTTGTCAGGGAGAGTTATAAGTGCGCCATCTGGCGGCGAGTAGCGCGAGCTCGGCAGTGTGTTACGGGCGGCTCAGACGGTCGGTGCATTCGGGCGTGACTTGAAAAATACTCTCCAAGTCATTACGCCGGGGCGTTTTATTCTAACAAATCGTTTTCTGTTGGTGACGGCTTGTCCAGTATCGAATGTATTACGGTGTTTTGTGCTGCGTAAGTTTTATCGTTTAAAGTTGTGTATAGTTAGGATTTTTTAACGTTCTTGGTAACTGCTTAATATTCGATTGAATTATAATGAGTTGGTTTCATTTATTACATGTTGTTAGGTCGAAATAGTGTCCGATTTAATTTTATATTCGATAATGGATGCTGTATCCTACGTCAGATGTTTAACGAAATAGATATGATTTCACATATAAAGATATTCTTCTAAAGGTATTTGCATAATTCACAAAATTCACAAGTATAAATTCGACAGATTCATTTAGCCCTAAAGTTGCCTAATAGAGAATACCACTAGGTATTCAGTTCGCCTTTTGTACATTCATTTTGTACACAGAAGTATAAATAAATACATATTAATTAATGTTGTTAGTTAAGGCAGTCTAAATGCAGTGGACTTTATGTATCAGAGATCTTTTAAGCATTATGGTCGTCAACACAAGCCCTCATTAGCTAGCAATTTCATATATTATTTGCTTTTCCGATACTGATAATTGCTTGCCTATCCTAAGATATCATGCTTTCGTTTAGGGCGTTATCTTGTCAGTTTCGTACCGTCTATTCAAACATACTGTCACTACTACCACGCTGAAGGTCCTGGGTTCGATTCCCGGGTGGGAGGATATTAGAGATAACGGTTTAAAATAATTTTATCTCTGCTTCTATTGGGATTTTTCCATTTTCTGGATGTTTCCCAGTACCCCGGAGTTTGGTAATGTGCCCGGAGATGTGTTACATGGGCCAAAACGTAACCGTCGAGTCGTGGGTGTTTTCATGTATGATTGAATGCATGCATTTGCCTCTGCCTACCCCTTCGGGGATTATAGGCGTGAAGTTACGTATTCAAACATTTTGCTCTTAAGCATATAACTGCAGACCTGCAGACGAAAACATTTCAGGAAAGTTGCGATACGAAACTGATAAGAAAGCCAAAAAACGAAAGCATTAGAGTTAGGCAGTGGCCCTGGAGAATAAATATATGTTCTAAACTGTCCCTAATTTTTATTTTATTGTTGACTCTTCATAATTGTAGTAGTAATAGTGATTGATGACGTGACCGTGTTAAATATTTCGTGAAATAAGACATATAGGAGTTAAAAAAAGAAAGAATTTTATAAAAATTGCTTGAAAAAAATTCTTGAGCAAAAGACTGTTAAATTAGACTTATCGACATCGACCTAAATCATCGACCTTATGTTGTGTGGTCGATGAGATGTATTTACCTCTGCTTACCCAGGGAATAGAGGCGCAGAGTTACGTATTTTCGTAATATTACCTCATACCTCTCCCATAATGTGATATGCAAATTTGTTCACCACTTTGATGAAAAAAAACAAATACTTACTCAGTACTTAAAATATATCAACTTCCCCGTAAATTAAATAAATCCACTTACTTGCAAACCGGCTTAAAATATACAGAAAGTATCAAATAAATTACTTAGCAAAGCCAAATAACCCTTATTTTTTTTTTAATTAACGTCCTTGCCCATTTTAGCCGTCATTTTAACTTACTTACCGTTTTGTTTTTATTGTTACAGGTGTGATGAAAAGCTGGAAGGAGATTATGGAAGTGATGAACTGCTGAAGACACGAAGATTTTTTAGGGTTCAGCACCTTAAGAGAAAAATGGAATCTGCATAGGATCACTTAATATCTGGTTCATCTTTTCGTTTGTGTAATGGAAGTGGCAAACAAGCATGATGTTAAGTGATGACTGCAGCCTATAGACACCCACACAAAGACCGAGATCAAAATGCAGATGCGTTACCATTCCTGAGGCCTAAGGTGTTATGTCTCTGTGCTGGAAATTACACGGCCGTACATTACCACCTGACAGGAACACGATAGTGCTGAACACTACCATTTAGCGGCAAGTATATTAGGTAATGCGGTGGTGCCTACGCCCGCGAGCTCCGTCACTGGAGCTCTACCACCAGTAAATATATAGTACAGTAGTTATTATATGCATTGTATTATTGAAAACTTAAATTACTTTGTTATATGCATCTGCATTATGAAAATGGGAAATTATTTTACACCATCGTGTTCTGGTTAGATGGTTATGTATGGCTCCGTAATAACTATCATAGAGATATAACACCTTAGGTCTCAGGGATGGCAACACATCTGCATTTTGACCTCTGGTCTTTATGTATTGTTTAACCTCCACTCTTCCAGCACTTATCCAACGTCCATTAAAATATACAACCATCTACCTGAAAAATTAAAAAACTTAGATAATGATAAAACATTTTTGACCAAATTAAAGACAATTTTATTAAATAAATCCTATTACAGCATTAATGAATTCTTTCAAGAAAAAGATATAAGTACAAAGTAAAATTAAATTAAAATATTAATAAATTATAGTAATAATATAAATAATGTAGGTCTGTATATGTTAAAATACTAGGTATTTAATTGAGTATAAATCATCCTCTCTCCTACATTGCGGTGCCCAACAGGGTCCATAATCCTAATGTTGTAGGTACATTATGGTGCAATAAAGTATTGAGTATTGAGTATTGAGTATAGATATCTATAGGCTGCAGTCATCACTTAACATCAATGTGAGCTGTTGTAACAGCAACATAAAGAAGAAAAAACCCTCCTACTCTCTTTTTTTATTTCTCTTATGCTTGATATCTTGAAAACTTTTTTAAAAGGAAATTTACCTTGTTGTGGAGTATGTAATCTATATAATTATATATGTAGCATATATATTATTGCACTGCAGGAAAGCAACCTTCAACTTCTAGACTGGAATTGCACTACACAGATTTTTATGAAATTTTGGTGGCAAACAAGTTTACGGGGATGATGACTGAATACTGGTTCCAATTTTATTGATATTTACACAGATCTCCACCAATCCGCATTGGAGCAGCGTGGTGGAGTAAGATCCAGGCCTCCCCCCAAAAAAGGGAAGAGACTCGTACCCAGCAGTGGGACGTATAATGGGTTGCCATTATAATTTATTATTATTACACAGAAACCGTAGGCGAAATTATAAAAAAATAGAAAATGCAGATACGATACCTAATTATACATAAATGCAGATAAGGCCTAATTTGTTTGCCTTTGTGGTAACTATTGTAGGGCCATTTATTCCATATTGGTGACACGTAGATTAGTCAATGCGATGGTACCTACGCCCTCGAACTTCCATACTGCTAGTCTACCTTATTAGAAACTGTATTATTATAATGTTGACATTATTAAGATTTACTTATAGGATTAATGTTTCTTTTCAGGTAATATTGAACGTGAAGAAAGAATATTGAAAACAACTGCGAATATCATTATCTGCGTTTTAATACGTGCGAATCATTACACGGTTGCACTTTTAGGACGCAGATGTATGAATGCCATCTATCGTCAGTATATCGAACTATGTAAATTGACTAGAATTCGTTGTAATATCGCTATCTGCTATAGGTCGCGCCACGTAAAAAGAACGCTGGAAGAAAGTAGAAGGGATGTGTTCGCGCATCGGTACACTCGCGCACGAAAGTACTAGCCCTATTGGTTTATTTTTGATCTAGCTGTCTAGAATAGAATAGAATAGAATAGAATAGAAAATATTTTTATTTCGAATAGATCTTTACAGATACTTTCAAAACGTCAATAAATCATAAACTACCTAGAGCGAATAACCATTACATATAGTAAAGAAAAATCATATATTAATAGTAAATTAAAAATTAAAATTTAAACTATTTGGTTAAAACATAATAATCATAAAATTTTTCAATTCCTTCAATGATAATAAATGAAGAAAAAGAAAAACTTATTCGTCAAGATCAATGTTATTCACTTAGCAGAGTTCCAAGTGCAGTCACTACTGAGAAGAACTCCGCTACCCAACAAACTCAGTAAGAGCTCTTTTAAATGAAAGCTTAAATCTAGTACAGATTATCGTGAAAAATCAAATAATGACAACGTCCATAGCATAGATGCAAATAAACTGCTATCTACTAAATGTGATGTAGCCCCTGCAAACCAGAACAGACCAGTCCCCACCAACAGCACCCATTCACGAGTATGACGCATGTGACAGCCATTGCCCTCCTCGACCATTTTAGAGGGAAGTGAGCAACCCGCCACACGACGCCGCCAAAGGCAAAGACATTAAAGCGTGCATGACTGTTCCGGATATGCATACGGCAAAATAAAAGATGGAATTCATTTTCAGCCAGGGTATTCACATTATTCAACCCTTAACAATAGTAGATACTAATTACTGAATACACGAAATCACAGGATCATGAAATAGCCTGGCAGCGATCGCTATAATCCCAAGACGTATTATCATTAAGATAATCACTGGTCTTATAGTAATTACATTTATATAAACGTTCTTTCATTACTTTCTTAAATTTATTGATCGATAGACTTTGAACGTTTTTGGGGATTTGATTAAAGAACCGTATACATTGACCTCTAAAAGAATTACTGACCCTATTCAGCCGCGTTGCATGCATGGACAACTTGTATTTGTTCCTAGTATTTATACTGTGATTGTTACCTATTGTAGGAAACTCATTAATGTTTTTACGGACATATATACATATACATTTTCATAAATGTATTGCGAAGCTACAGTCAGAATATTTATTTCTTTAAATTTATTTCTAAGAGATACCCTCGGACTCAACCCGTAGATAGCCCGGACAGCTCTCTTTTGCAGTACAAAAATAGTGTTGACGTCGGCGGAATTTCCCCATAGCAAAATGCCATAGGACATTAGCATTTCGCTTGCGGTTTCGTGTATTGGTAGGCAGATTGAAAACTATATTACATAGAATAACATAAAATGAAATAAAAACACATGACGCGCAGCTTGACCGCCAGCGTTCTTTTTACCTGGCGCGACCTATACTAGATGACTCTGTTAGCAATAATGTTAATGTGTTGAATTTTGTAAATTCGCATTTTTGAGATTGTTTTAGACTAGAACAGCAATATTATACCCATTTAACTGTTCTAAGTAGATAATTACCGAAGATGCCAATATCTTTACTTACGATTTTGCATGTAATATAATGCGAGTAATTTTAAATCTTTGTCAAACATTTTTAGAAAAAAAATTGTTGACCGATTGTATAACACATTCGAACTAGTTGCAATAAAATCTATTTTCTAATTGTGTAATTGCTATTAATAAAAAGTATTAGTTTCTAAGATTAGCAAACTATCATACAGTTCACATTGATGGTACTTAAGTGAATATAATTTTAAAGCCTAGCCTATAAACATCTACAAAATACCGAATATTTCAATGTGAATGCGTTATTTTACGATTATTTACCAGAATGTAATGGTACATGTTCAGATGGTAAGGTAACAGAATGAAGAGCATTGTCTAAAGTCTAAGCTGTTATACCTCTCTGCCAGAAATGACAGGGACGTAAATTTTCTAATTCTTTAGCCGCTTCTAATAAAAATGTATTATTCCGCTTCTAATAAAAATGTATTGCATAGATTTATTATCTACTTCGTTATAAATCTATGTATTATTGTTTTCAAATATTAAAGAAATCAAATAAATCCTATGATCTAAACTTGTTAAAAGATATTTTAAAGAAGAAAAAAGAAGATCAAATATACAGCGACGTACCCTTGTCATTCTCTTTGCCCCGTGTGTTGATACAACTGGACGGAGAACTGATAAGGGCATGTCTTGTATAGATACAACGACAGAAGAAAGAAGAATAGAAAATTTAAAATAAGTTTGATTTAAATAACTTTTTTTTTTGTTTTAAAACCCCCGAAGAGGTAGGCAGAGGTAAAAGTATGCATTCAAGCGTACATGCGGACACCCACGATTCACCGATTTCGTTTTGTACTTTATTTTATTGTACAATAAATACACTTCTTAATTTCGCTTACACCACAGTTACTGTCACAAAATCACTGTTGAACTGCTTAAGTCACTTTTACTGGTATGGGAAAACCCAATAAGACTAACCCGGGTATTGAACCAAGTACCCCAGCGTATCATTAAAACAGAATACAGATTAAAAATTGTATAATATACATAGTTGTGACTATTTTTTATTATTAGCCTTAGATACCTATTTAACATTGTGGCACTAATGATTTCTTTTTTCTTATTGTGGCATATATATTATATAGGTAAGCCTTTGATTACGCTGTTGCTACTCGCCACTAGATGGCGGTAGTTATTTTTGTAAGTAATATAAATTATACTTTCAACTTGCACAAATGCTCAAGTTTATAGTTACGCATGTTGTATTAAATTGAGCAATTAACGGATCATTTATGTGAGAGATTTCATGTCATTTATCATGGTTACCATGTGGAAATGTGCTAAACAGGCTTCTATGAACTGGAGTTGTACTACGAAGAAGAGTATCCTGTTTAGTACTTTAGCGCATACTTATAAGTTAATGAAAATAATATATTGCATAATAATATGTACGTTATCTACCTATGATTAAAGGGTATTTGACTAATATTATTTTATTGTGTTTTAAAAAGTATAAGAAATGTTAATAAATATCGTCATTAAAACCACTGGTCAATAACTAATTGTTTTTGAGATTTCCATTTGAAAGTTGCAAGTTATGAAATGATTCATACAAAATTGTACAGGCTTGTGACGTCACATGCTTGTATATAATATAGGGTTCTTCAAAAATGGCGTCACAAGAGTCCTTCAGGGCTGGCAGCGCGTTGGCAACTCCCCTGGTGTTGCAAATGTCCATAGGCGACGGTGACCACTTACCATCAGGTGGCCCGTCTGCTTGTCCGTCAACTTAATGACATAAAAAAAATACACCTACGAGATCAATGACGAATTCAAGAAATCTTAAAGTATCTTCGTTAATGTTGCGTTTTTTTAAATCGTTTGTTTAGTAAAAGTTGTTGGGTTTTGTACAAGGAATCTTATAGGTACTGTTATTTTTAAATTAAATCAATGAATTTTGTTTTCACTTTTTATTTTTAAAAATAAACAAAAATAAAATTTATTTATTTCAGGTTTTTTCACCCATAGTAATAACACATTAGAAACATATAATTATAGAATACATGAAATGTTCGGTCTTAATCTTCAGCAATATTAATATTAATTTGACAGTTATACCTAGAATATGTCAACATTAAAAAGTAAAAAAAAAAATAATAAAAATAGTGATAAATAGAAATTAATTAAATTAATAATTTATAATAAATTAATATATTAAAATTAATATATTAATTAAATTAATATATATTTACAACTGCCTCGGTAGCTTAGTGGTAGCAGGCCACTACTACTACGCTGAGGTCCTGGGTTCGATTCCCGGGTAGGGGGTTATCAGAGATAATGGTGAAAAAGCCTTTATCTCTGGTTCTATTGGGATTTTTCCATTTTCTGGAAATTTCCCAGTACCTCAAAGTTTGGTAATGTGCCCGGAGATGTCAACAGGCTCGCCACCTGTTACATGGGCCAAAACGTAACCGGCGAATCGTGGGAGTTTGCATGTATGCTTGAATGCATGCATTTACCTCTGCCTACCCCTTCGGGGATTACAGGCGTGAAGTTACGTAATAATTTATATGCAAATTATGGTTGTCGGCCGTCGAAGAGGGTTTTTAAAAAAATACAAAAGAACTTGTATTACATGTATTTAATTAAAATAAAACTTACAATGGAAATCTATTATAATTTTAACCCAGTTCCTACTAACTGGTCTCGGCTACTACACGAGCGAGTAGGAGACCCAGCAGCGGAGGCGACCGCTTACTTCGGAGATTTTTTTTTTTTTTTTTTTTATGTAATTGAAGTGGCAAACAAGCATGCAGTTCACATTGATGTTAAGTGATGACTGCAGCCTATAGACACCCACACAAAGACCAAGGTCAAAATGCAAATGCGTTACCACTCCTGAGGCCTAAGGTGTTATGCCTCTGTGCCAGAAATTACAGGGCCGTACATTACCACCTGACCGGAACACGATAGTGCTGAACACTTTCCGGCAAGTTTTTCTCAGATCATATTGGCCTTTGGAACTTTGCCGGTGAATGACAAATAATGACTCTTTTTCTTTTCTTTTTACTCTTTGTTATCAGTTTGTAAAGGGGAAAAGAGACATTTTACTGATATACTTTTTACATCAGTTTATGACATTTAGTTTTATCTTAGTGATATTATTGACTTTACATATATTTTTTATCTTGTTTGACATGTATATCAATTGTTATTCGCTTTAATTTATTTTGTTTGTTTTTGACGTGTCATAAGAGGTGCCTGTCACCCTAAATGAATAAATGAGTTTCTGATTCTGATTCTGATTCTGACTACCATTTAGCGGCAAGTAAATCAGGTAATGCGGTGGTGCCTACGCCCGCGAGCTCCGTCACTGGAGCTCTACCACCAGTAAAAAGTTTTGAAGTAAGTGTCGTCTTGTGCTGTTGCCAATGGTAGTACGGAGCAGACACGGTGGTCACGGTGTCTTCCAGGAACACGGCGATACCACACGATGTTGTTGCGCAATGCCGCCCGTACCGTGGGAGCTCTACGTGGCCATCAGGGATATCAGGCCGTGTAACATGCATCAAAATAGTCAATCACAAATACTAAATGTATCAAAATGTACCTGACAGTCTAATTGTCAAACATTATTGACATGTCTGTCACAGCAGTGTCGAATGTATAGACAGTCTAAGCGATTGGCGATCATCGAGAGAACAGTGTTGGAGATTTTTACCGATACCGACACGATTACCGATTTAAAATTAATTATGTTTATACTTGTGGAGGAATGGGTGGAAGTGTTCCTCCGACGAAAAGGGAGGATCCTCCAACCAGGCGAGGTGATAGCGCCTGGCGGGCCGCGGCCTAACGATTGACGTTGGGAAGTTGTATATATGCCAACTCTTAAGAAATCTTCGTATGTGCGATGTAATTCGAATGCACGCCATCTATCGTGCTAGATAAGTACTGTGTGTGGTTTCGTCTGTGTTCCACTAGTTGGCGCCTTAATGTAGTGGACGCTACATACTTTTCATATCCATGTTACTTTTGTGCTAAGTCATTTAAAAAACTTACACATTGTCAAAATATAACCGATTGTATATTAACTCACAATAAATCAACCAACCGTAGCTCGATATTGATGTCTATTTTTGTATTTTATTTAAAAATAAATAAATATTATTTATTTTGATATATTTGAATTTTCATTCATATTTCCACTCTCTATAGTGTGTTTCACTTAAAAAAGCTCGCAAATGTCGTAATTCACATTGTTTTAAGTGAACACCCTATAGGTATTTTCATAAAAATATAAGTCTGAATCATAAATGCTGATGGTATGACCTCGTAATAACGATCACAGAAACAAAAGAGATACGTTGGCAACCCAGAGACCTGTAATGATTGTGGCAATCAAGCACACACTTCACATTGATGTTAAGTGATGACTGCAGCCTATAGAAATCTACACAAAACCTGAATGATAAAATACGCTTAAACTCACAGCCCCACACTAGGTATAAACCTGTGTCGTGGGTGCCGTTGTACACACACACACCCAAACCCGAAACAAATATCTGTAGGCCATGCAAATATTTGTGCCGGTGCGGGGATCGAACCCGTGACCCTTCGAATCAAACGGTCGTCTCAAAAGGTCTGGGTAAAAGGTTTCTGCTCAATACACCGTTTCACACCATGACTGAGCTTGGACCGTATCAATTGGACAGTGCCTCATATACCTGCTACTAAATAGCAACTGCCTCAGTGGTGTAGTGGTAGCAGGTCACTATTATTACGCTGGAGCTCCTGGGTTTAATTCCCGGGTGGGGGGCTATCAGAGGTTTAAAATCTATCATTTATCATTTATCTCTGGCTCTATTGGAATTTTTCCATTTTCTGGAAGTTTCCCAGTACCTCTGAGTTTGGGAATGTGCTCGGAGATGGCAACAGGCTCGCCACCTGTTACATGGTCCAAAACGTAACTGGCGAATCGTGGGTGTTTGCATGTATGCTTGCAAACCTTGCATTTACCTCTGCCTACCCCTTCGGGGATTACAGGCGTGAAGTTATGTATATAGTAGTGTTCAGCACTATCGTGTTGCGGTCAGGTGGTAGTATACGACCGTATAATTTTAAACACAGAGGTATGACACCTGAGGCCCAAAGAGTGGTAACGCATCTACATTGAAATCCCTGTAGTCCCTTTTCATGTAGATATTTATAGGCTACAGTGTTATTTACCACTGATATAAACTGTATGCTTGTTTCCCACTTCTTGACGTAAAAAATACTTGTAACTAGGTGTCTTGTTTGCGCCTTTATTTTTATTTTAGCAAAGTGCCATCCGTGATGTATGCGTTGCATATTTAACAAGTGTAACACATACGAAGCGTAGTTTAAAAGTGGGATTTGAGCATTCAATTGAAGTTCACAGACAACGAGCTAAGCAATTACATACAAATGGGTGAATTGAGTACATTTTATGACTAACTAGCTGACCCGGCGAACTTCGTATTGCCTCACAATGAAATAATATGTCAAAGGTTTCATAGATACGGTCTATTTGTATGGCAAAATAAAATTGTGGTTTTTACTATTTCCCTTCAATTTCTTCATATTTTATTACCTTTTAAACTTTCCCTGGGCTTCCAAAAATCATTCAAAACCCAAATTAGCCAAATCGGTAAAGCCGTTCTCGAGTTTTAGCGAGACTAACGAACAGCAATTTATTTTTATAGTATATATAGATGGATAGATAAGAAAAGAATGAGATAAGATTATACTTCTTCGCAAGAACTAATTCACGCATGTATAAAAATACGTATCTTTACTTCATGTCTCCTAAGGCTTGCCGGGTATCTGGCAACGCCAGGTACCTGCTTAACCAGAACACGATAGAGCTGAACACTACTATTTGGCAATAGATGAAATACGATGCTGCATAGGTACCTATACATCTGAGCTCCGATAGTGAAACTCTACCACAAACCGCAAGCGAATACGCTTAATAATATAATAATAATGGCAACCCATTATACGTCCCACTGCTGGGCACGAGTCTCTCCCCTGTTTGGGGGAGGCCTGGAGCTTACTCCACCACGCTGCTCCAATGCGGATTGGTGGAGGTGGGTGGGTTAGTGGCCAACCCACTGTCGGATGTTTTCAAACCGGCCCATAAGGCCTCCGATAAGGTTTAACGACTGCTATCCATCGATAGCAACCGAGACCGACGGCTTAACGTGCCCTCCGAAGCACGGAAACGCGCATTTATTTTGCCACTAGCGGTCGCCTATCACACTACCCGACCGCGCCCGTAGTGCTTAACCGAGCACATCGCTTCCGATCTACACCAGCCGCTGGGCCATGCGCGCTTCGAATACGCTTAATGATACACATTACAAACACAATATCTTCAATCACAATATATTATTTACGTAGTAGTCAGTGCGGATTTACCAGCAGGCTGAGTAGGCTGGAGCCTAGGGCGGCAGAATTAGTTCATAATTTTTTATTTCCACTTATAAAATGACTGTTAAAATTATCAAGATTCAGACCATAGTTTTCAATGATTCTAACCATAGAAAAAAGTTGATGTAACGTGAATGACGAAGCCTAACACATAAAGTTGGAATTTTATTGATAGAGAATATAATTGATATGATTGTGGACTACTACGATATCAAAATATACGAGCGGCTAAAATTTAATAGTCTTCTGGCGGCTAATTTGTAAGTCCGCCACTGGTAGTAGTCGACCAAAATTTGGAAGATAAATAAAATATATACAATATTATACCTTAGGCCTCAGAAAAAAAATATTTTGTACGGAGTTTTTCGAAATTTTCGAGTAAAATACATTTAATGTTCGAACAACTCCATACAAAATATATTTTTTTATGCAATGGCAGTGGCAAACAATTTTGTTCAGTTCACATTGATGTTAAGTCATAACTGCAGCCTATAGACACCCACAGAAAGACCAAGGTCAAAATGCAGATGCTTTACCACTCCTGAGGCCTAAGGTGTAATATTGTATATATTTTATTTATTTATTTAATTACATTATTCAAACCTAAAATCTACGGAACCCTAAACTGCGCGTGCCCTGACACGCACTTGGCTGCATTTTGACCACGGCCTTTGTGTGAGTGTCTGTCTAGAGGCTGCAGTCATCATATTAACATAAATGTAAACTGCATGCTTGTGCTTTCATGACTTAAAAAAAAAATGTACGGACCTGTAATTTCCGGCACAGAGGCATAACACCTTAAGCCTCAGGAGTGGCAACACATCTGCATTTTGACCCCTGGTCTGAACATCAATGTGAACTGCATGCTGGTTTGCCACTTTTATTACATAAAAAAGGGTATATTAGGTAATGCGGTGGTGCCTAAACCTGCGAGATCCGTCACTGGAGCTCTACCACCAGTGATGTCACTCTAGCTCTACCACAAGTAAATTACGTTAATAAAAGTAATTGCACTATAATTTGGTTACTGTTTCTAAAAACACGATATGTCAATTGACTAAAATTCAATAATATTTCGCGTGGAGTACACCAATGTACAAGTTCGGTCCATTAGCAATGAAAAATGGCGGACGTTTGTGGTGAAAACTGAATGGGAAAATGCAGTTGGAAGGATGGACGCGATGTAGCCTTCGGGGCGTACATGGGAGCTGTGCTGGATGGGCTTTATTAATAAAATATACATTTATTATCCTAGATTTGTTTTTTAAGTCATGAAAGTGGCAAACAAGCATGCCGGTGAGGTGATAATGTATGGTCCTGTAATTTCCGGCACAAAGGCATAATACCTTAGGCCTCAGGAGTGGTAACGCTTCCGCATCTTGAACTTGGTCTTTGTGTGGGTGTCTATAGGCTGCAGTCATCACTTAACATCAATTTGAACTGCATGCTTGTTTGCCACTTCCATAACATAAAAAAAATGCAGCTTACATTGCTTGATGTTAATATGATATCTGCAGCCTATAAACACTTACACAAAGACCATGGTCAAAATGCAGATGCGTTACCACTTCTGAGGCCTAAGGTGTAATGCCTCTGTGCTGGAAATTACACATTACCACCTTTTTTTTTTTATGTAATGGAAGTGGTAAACAAGCATGCAGTTCACATTGATGTTAAGTGATGACTGCAGCCTATAGACACCCACACAAAGACCAAGGTCAAAATGCAGATGCGTTACCACTCCTGAGGCCTAAGGTCTTATGCCTCTGTGCTGAAAATTACAGGGCCGTACATTACCACCTGACCGGAACACGATAGTGTTGAACACTACCATTTAGCGGCAAGTATATATATATATATTTTTTTTTTATGTAATGGAAGTGGCAAACAAGCATGCAGTACACATTGATGTTAAGTGATGACTGCAGCCTATAGACACCCACACAAAGACCAAGGTCAAAATGCAGATGCGTTACCACTCCTGAGGCCTAAGGGTGTTATGCCTCTGTGCCGGAAATTACAGGGCCGTACATTACATACATATTAGGTAATGCGGTGATGCCTACGCCCGCGAGCTCCGTCACTGGAGCTCTACCACCAGTAAAAACTACCACCTACCTGACCGGAACACGATAGTGCTGCAGACTGCCATTTAGCGGCAAGTATATCAGGTAATGCGGTGCGATGTAGCGTTCGGGGCTTACATGGGAGCTGTGCTGGATGGTCTGTATTAATAAAATAAACCTTTGCCACCTCTTTCATGAACGTATTTTAGCTAAATTGTTGCTTATCTCTCCATTGTCTTTTTCTATTCTGCACATTTGACAATGCAACTGAGAAAGACAAAGCCCGGTGAGAGTTTTGGCGGGAACCTTGAAAGATGCGTGTGGTGCTCTTATTTTATTTCTTTTTCGTAACTTCGTAACTTCACGCCTGTAATCCCCGAAGGGGTAGGCAGAGGTAAATGCATGGTTTCAAGCATACATGCAAACACCCACGACTCGCCGGTTACGTTTTGGCCCATGTAACAGGTGGCGAACCTGTTGCCATCTCCGGGCACATTACCAAACTCCGGGGTACTGGGAAACTTCCAGAAAATGGAATAATCCCAATGGAAGCAAAGATAAAGGATTTTAAACCGTTATCTCTAATAGTCCCCGACCCGGGAATCGAACCCAGTACCTCCAGCGTAATAGTAGTGTGGCCTGCTACCACTACGCTACTGAGGTATTTCTTTTTCTTGGTGTATTTTTAAGTTATATTGAACAAAGTTGGTGGCATTTTGTTTGATATAGGTATATTACAGTGCCCGTGTATAGTGAAATAGAATAACAGTGCGAAACCACGACCATTCGGGTTGCCTCCAAAACTTCAGTGCAAGTCACGTTTTTATGTTAATGTTTATATATGTCTATATGTACTTATAATTATATTATATTATGTATGTATGTAATGTGTCAGTATAATAACATAAAAATAAAAGTTTCAATGTTAACAAAATTATTGTAAGCATCTAGCATATCCAGGAGCGCGCTATATCGGTGTAATTAGTGAGTTCGTTACGTAACTAACGACGTTAAGTGCAAGCCGAGTTCAGTTTTATCTAGAACTACCTACATCAGCTCATAATTGTTCACAAATATAATTGTTACTTTACGTTCTATGGTGTGATGTGATGTGACTTGTAATTGTAATAGGATAATTTTAAATAGCCCAACAAAACGTTTATACTATTCAACTGTTTCTCATGTAAGTGATTGTAAATCTTTATGAGGAAATAAATGTCTTTAAACCTTAAACCTTAACCTTAAATGTTCTGGTAAAGTAGCCATCGCTTTACTCGAATAACTTGACTGTAATTCACTTGACTGACATACTTAATAAATAATTGAATGACTATATTAAACTAACTTTAACGTTGCTTAAATAAATACGAAATATCGTTTTACTTTACACTGGCAATATGCGTGATAGCGATGCCATAAATAAAAAAAAAGTAAAAAAAGAAAAAGGATTTTTCGACGACCCGGTTAGTCCAGCGGTGTGAGATGACCGTTTGATTCGAAGGGTAGCGGGTTCGATCCCCGCACGGACAAATATTTGTATGGCCTACAGATATTTGTTTCGGGTCTGGGTGTTTGTGTATGTGTTGTATGTGTACAACGGCACCCACGACACAGGTTTATACCTACTGAGTGTAAGAACAGAACAGATTTTTCATTTTCTTCTATGAAGGAATTGAAAAATTTGATGATTCACGTATCGGTTAAATATTATTATTAAATTGGTATTTATTAATACCTATTGGATTATTATTATAAGTCATACTCTCTAGGTAGCTTATAACCCAACAATGCAAAAGTGTCCTTGTAGACCAATTTGAAATAAATGATTTGAATTTTGAATATTAGTTATATAGTAGTATGATATTAGTATATTTTTTTAGTTTTAACTTTATATTATGAAAATATTATTTAGGTTTTAAACATATTTTATTTGAATTTATTAAATTTGAAATTTGAATTTATGCGTATTTTATTTTTATACTATAGCTAAAACGTATCTACTAAACGTTTATGAATAAGGGGGTTAGAATATCGTAGATTATACCTACTTACACTTTAAATAAAAGAAATGATATAAATTGTTAACCGCCTCGGTAGCCTAGTGGTAGCAGGCCACTGCTACTACGCTGTGGCAGAGAATATGTAATAATACTACGTATAGAATGGACACTTCGACTTCCCGCCCGATTTCCCCGCCTCACCCAACCTCCTCCCCTCTTATAGGCGACGTTTGGTATTCTCTACGTGCTACGCACACAGGTGCACGTGTAAATACACGTCACTGATTGATGGATGTGTAAAAGAGACCAAATTAAGCGTTTGTATGGAATTTTGGCGGAGTGTCCGCGGTGTGACTGTGGTCCTGGGTTCAATTCCCGGGTGCTACCAGATACAACGGTTTAAAATCCTTTATCTCTGGTTCTATTGGGATTTTTCCATTTTCTGGAAGTTTCCCAGTACCTCGGAGTTTCGTTATGTGTCCGGAGATGGCAACAGGCTCGTCACCTGTTACATGATCCAAAACGTAACCGGCGAATCGTGGGTGTTTGCATGTATGCTTGAAAACATGCATGCATTTACCTCTGCCTACCCCTTCGGGGATTACAACGCAACGCATCTACATTTTGACCTCTGGTTTATATGTAGATGTCTATAGGCAGTCATGACTTAATCAACGTGAGCTGAGCTCATTAAAAAAAACAATAACATTCCTCAAATAAAAAAAAACGGTCAAGTGCGTGTCGGGTCACACGCAGTGTCGGGTTCCGTACTTACAGAGTAAGATAGAATGAAATAAAAATTCTATGGGCTTGTTCGAAATTTTCGAGTAAAATTCATTTTGCTCGACTATTATAGAAAAAGAAATAGAAAATATTTTTATTTCGAATAGATCTTTACAGATACTTTCAAAACGTCAAGAAATATAAAATACCTAGAGTGAATAACCATTACATATAGTAAAGCAAAATCATATATCAATCGTAAATTAAAAATTAGAATTTAAACTACTAGTCCGGTCAAATTAGACCAAAAAATTAAGGTGAAATTACATAAATTCGCAACAAGCTGAATTTTGGTACAATTGTTCAAAACACGATTATAAACAATAGCTGAAAGTTCCCCATCATTCCCGTGTGTGGAAAAAAAAATATTCAAGGTCAAATGTCAAAAAAAAGAGTTTTTCGCGATTTTCAGCAAAACGGTAAGTTTTATCAGAAAAATACCTCAGACTAAAATTGTAGATCATTAAATTATCTATAAAAAATATATCAATACTTTTTACTTGTTACAACTTTTAATACGCAGTGTAAAAGTTGTAACAGTTGCAATTGTCATAAAATGCACACGTTTCCACGCCACCTATGAGGTAGTGTACTTAGCGCGTTTTTTTTAACGTGGTTTCCCCAGTAGACCTACTCCACAAGTCAGTAATTATCCAGTTTAATTGAAACTATCGTAAATAATTGATATTAGCCAGAAAAAAATCGATGTTGATAAAAAAAAAGGACAGACATTTATTAGTCGGAGTCGTAATTTTCGAATTCTTCTCTATTTTCTCCTTGTTCTTCTTCTTCTAGATTTTCTCCTTGTTCATTTTCTTCTGGTTCATCCTCGTCTTGGGTGCAAGTAAATTCAGCCAATAACGATGTATCGCAAGTCGGCTTTGTTGACGTCGAATGTATCATCAATTGTTGGTGATTCAACAATGATGGGGAACTTTCAGCTATTGTTTATAATCGTGTTTTGAACAATTGTACCAAAATTCAGCTTGTTGCGAATTTATGTAGCACCGAATGTCTAATTTGACCGGACTATACGTACTTAGTTAAAACATAATAATCACAAAATTTTTCAATTCCTTCAATGATGATAAATGAAGAAAAAGAAAAACTTATTCGTCAAGATCAAAGTTATTCACTTAGCAGAGTTCCAAGTGCAGTCACTACTGAGAAGAACTCCGCTACCCAACAAACTCAGTCAGAGCTCTTTTAAATGAAAGCTTAAATCTAGTACAGATTATCGTGAAAAATCAAATAATGTCAACGTCCATAGCATAGATGCAAATAAACTGCTATCTACTAAATGTGATGTAGCCCCTGCAAACCAGAACAGACCAGTCCCCACCAACAGCACCCGTTCACGACTATGACGCATGTGACAGCCATTGCCCTCCTCGACCATTTTATATTGTTATATATATTATTTGCAAACATACGAACTTAAGTGAAATAGTTTTTCCTTTTAATTACATTATATAGTTTTTTGTTTTTTTTAGATCGGGCTTTATGTAGGCGGCCTGTCTCGAGACGGCACTAGTCTACTTCACCGGGCAATCGGCGAGCGCAGAAGGCGCTCCAGCCTAAACAAAAAGTTAGCGCAACTGCCTAAGGGTGACCCATGCGGGTCCGTGTCTCGGCTAAGGGCGTTGCGGAGGGACATATGAGACATTTGGGATTATGGGACATATGGATTCCGTACAAACCATCTCTGGTTTAAGGGAGTGAAGCTGATCGACAAATATGTATTTTACTGTGTATTCATAAATAAATAAATAAATAAAAATAAATAAATGGGCTGTGCAACTTTACTATTGGCGTAACGTTTAAATTTTTAACAACAACCGTTTAGTTGGTAGGGGGACACTGACTCTAATGAAAATGTCTACTTTAAAGCTTAATAAGTCACGACAGTTAACTAAATCGAAAAATGATGTTCGCACACCCATAATATTTTTGAAAGACCAATCCAACGATACCCCACACTATATAGAAAACGAAAAATAAAAATATGTCCGCGCGTTACATGTAGGGGAGGTACCCTAAATTAAAAATAAAAAAAATCATGTTTTTATTCCACCAATTTGTCGGCCTGATTAAGTTGTATACTTGTGACAAATTTCAAGCCTCTAGTACTAATCGTTTTTGCGCAAAACCGCGGACGGACAGACAGACAGACGGACACAACTATAAGGGTTTCTAGTTTACTACGGAACCCTAAAAAGGGAATTTATACCGTATGTTTATTTATAAGTTTTTTAAGTTTATACATGCAAACAACATATTACCTACTATGTTTTTTTTTTTTTTTATGTAATGGAAGTGGTAAACAAGCATGCAGTTCACATTGATGTTAAGTGATGACTGCAGCCTATAGACACCCACACAAAGACCAAGGTCAAAATGCAGATGCGTTACCACTCCTGAGGCCTAAGGTCTTATGCCTCTGTGCCGGAAATTACAGGGCCGTACATTACCACCTGACCGGAACACGATAGTGTTGAACACTACCATTTAGCAGCAAGTATATTAGGTAATGCGGTGGTGCCGCGAGCTCCGTCACTGGAGCTCTACCACCAGTAAAGAATGTTTGATATTTATAAGTTTTTTAGTCTATACATTACAAAGAACTTAATACTATTGTTGACAAGATTATTTTCAGAAGAACAACTTTGAAATTCGACAACTAAAAGACACCATTTCGTATTTGTTTTAACTTAATTAATGGCCTTAATAAATATTGTGGGTAGAACTAAGACAAAACTTTTTCCATCTTGTCCAAGTCCTTTTAGGGCGAGCTCCACGATTGGTTAACGAAAAGTTAATCTTGGGTTTAGGTGACATGATTTATAAATTGTAATATTTTTTTTGTTTCTCGCAATAACACACGTGAGTGAATTTAGAAATTAAAGAAAAATTCGACGCTCAGATTGAAAACTTCTCTAGCTTCCACTACCTGTTTCTTGGGCCAATACGTAACCGGCAAATCGAGGGTGTTTGCCGGTTACGTATTGGCCTACCTATGCTTGAATGAATGCATTTACCTCTGCATACTCTTCAGTTTCATTATGCAGTTCACATTGATGTTAAGTGATGACTGCAGCCTATAGACACCCACACAAAGACCAGAGGTCAAAATGCAGATGCGTTACCCCTTCTGAGGCCAAAGTGTTACGACTCTGTGCCGGAAATTACAGGGCCGTACATCACCACCTGACTGGAACACGAAAGTGCTGAACACTACCATTTCGCGGCAAGCATATTAGGTAATGCGGTGGTGCCTACGCCCGCGAACTCCGTCACTTGAATTCTACCACCAGTGAATATAATATATATAATTAACTATCACGTCATTATTATCCTATCGTTTGTAAAAATGAAAAAAGGCATGCTCCGATGTTTCGGGCA
Source organism: Macrosoma leucophasiata (assembly GCA_036365455.1). Lineage (NCBI taxonomy): Eukaryota > Metazoa > Arthropoda > Insecta > Lepidoptera > Hedylidae > Macrosoma > Macrosoma leucophasiata. Next base: position 9,397,601 of record JAWQUS010000015.1, read on the forward strand.
TATAGAAAGAATGTCGAATGAGCGAATGACTAAACAGATATACAATGCGAATATGGACGGTTGCAGAGGTCCAGGAAGACCAAGACTGACCTACCATGACCAAATTGGTCGAGTTCTGACTGATGTTGCGGTCATAAGTCTTAGGAATCGGCGTGCATGTATGAAGAGAATGATGAAGGTAGATGAGGCAAGAGATGTATGTCAGGACCGGGTTATCTGGCGCTCTACACTCCGCGCCTACCCCGTTAGGGACGACCTGGCGTGAAGATACATACGTCATTGTAACTATTAGTTAAACGCCGATTAACGCGTGGTGTAACTGGCTGACGCAGGTGCGTATAACACTGGTCTGAGTGACTCGGCCTTTCCCGGTACTTAGGTGCGGTTACAAAATAATGCTAAAATATAAAAATATTGCTTTAAAAAGAAAACGTTACTTCACGCCTGTATTGCCCGAAAGGGGTAGGCATGGATAGATGTACACTCTATTGACGACACAGGACATGTCGAATTCCATTATTAAATTTGGAAGCTTTGAAAAGTAGAATAAAAGCACTGATCATCGATCCGGGAATCAAATCCGGGACTACAGCACAGCCGTCGCGTCCTACTACTAAGATACTTTTTTTATAAGTAGCATAGTTGGCAAACAAGCATGCAGTTCTCATTAATGTTAAGTGATAACTGCAGCCTCTAGACACCCACACAAAGACCAAGGTCAAAATGCAGATGCGTTACCACTCCTGAGGCCTAAAGTGTTATGCCTCTGTGCCGGAAATAACAGGGCCGTAGAATATAATGAATGATGGTGGCAAACAAACATAGATGGGTGATAACATGCGTCACGAGCCGACCTCTTATTTAGGCCTATCGTGCCTGGTTTGCACGCTCAGTTCAGGCGGCACGTGACTCTTTTTTGTGCGTTAAACTGCCTCGGTAGCCTAGTGGTAGCAGGCCACTACTACTACGCTGAGGTCCTGGGTTCGATTCCCGGGTAAGGGGTTATCAGAGATAATGGTGAAAAAGCCTTTATCTCTGATTCTATTGGGATTTTTCCATTTTCTGGAAATTTCCCAATACCTCAAAGTTTGGTAATGTGCCCGGAGATGTCAACAGGCTCGCCACCTGTTACATGGGCCAAAACGTAACCGGCGAATCGTGGGTGTTTGCATGTATGCTTGAATGCATGCATTTACCTCTGCCTACCCCTTCGGGGATTACAGGCGTGAAGTTACGTAGTGGTTGCCCGCGGCTTTGCCCGCGTGGATGTTGTTTTATAAATAACTAAGTAGCCTATGTTCTTTCTCAAAGTCAGCTCTGTACAAAATTTCATTAAAATCGGTGCAGTCGTTTGGACGTGAAAAGGTAACAGACAGACAGAGTTACTTTCGCATTTATAATATTAGTAGGGATTTTTTATCGATAAAATTACTCTCTACCCTCCTGCATAAAGATTAGAGGTAAACATGAAAGCGCCAAAAACAAGTACGAAATAAATATTCCGATACAGTACCTATTTACATAAAAATCCATGCAAATATCATGCAAGCAAATCAACGCATTTCGATATAGTATGCGTTTCTAGTGGAAAATATACAAATGCACGAACTTTCGGCGTTCTCTTCACATTAGAGTAGTGTTGTGCGTGTGTTGACTGTCGATAAACTACATAATATTAAATTATATTATAATACCAATGAGGTCAGCAGAATCATTTTGTTCATCCAGATATGCTACAAACCTGGTTTTTACGCATATTTATAATCTAGAGAATATATTATTATATCCACAAGGTTGCCTATCCAAAATGGCCGCAAGTATTTTATTGGGGAAATATTTTTTTTTCAATGAAATATCGTTCACTTCACGGCACTATGTATAAAGACTGAAAAATCGCCCCGATAGCTATTTACGTCCATAACGTACATGTATTATTTAAATCAAATTAAAGATTTTTTTTCTCTTTAATACGATATACGGGCGCCCATTCAAATCGGCTGCAAATAAGAGTTGCTGGCTGTCAAAGATAAAATAATTTAATTAAAAATACTTGCGGCCAGATGATAGGCAACCTAGTGGATATACATACTCTAGATTATAAATATTTATGCGTAAAAATTAGGTTTTTTAGCACATCTTGTACGGTTACACCTTTTGCTTGAAGTCGTATAGAGATAAATGATAGAAAGTTACTGATGATATTATCATTTATTATGCTGATTTGATATGATAATGTTCTACAGATTTTATTACATTAAATTGATATTTTTTGATAGTCTTAATGATATTTTGATAATTAAAATGATAATGATAAATGATTATATTTGATATTAATTAATTGATATAATGATAAAAATGAGAGTGGACGCGTCTATACGACTTTGTGATGTCGTCACACGCTGCTGTCGCTGTTGCGAACTGCAAAAATGCTGACGGGCAGAATGTACAGTGTGTCACACCGTACACATCTGGATGAACGAAATGATTCTGAAGTGGGATCCTAAACTATATAGAGTAAACACCGGGCACAAACAGCCGGTTCCATTTTTATTCGATTTGACAGACAGATATACCATTTGCAAGCTATCATGTTACTATGGGAAAGTGCAGGTAATTGTATTAAAAAACTGGAACCATGTTAACAAGGAGAATATCCAGTGTAGTACTTTGGTACTTAAAGGTCTATGTATTATTGTAGGTACTCCTTTATTTTAAGAAATATTAATGATATATAAACATATCAATAATTTATTTTGTTTGTTTTTGACGTGTCATAAGGGGTGCCTGTCACTCTAAATCAGTGGTTCCCAAACTATTTTTTCCTGTAGACCCCTTTACATTTTTTTCTGTTTTCCGTGGATCCCCTCCTTGCTACATTTATATCACATTGCCATATTTCCAACGCCTACGTAGACCCCCATCGAGTCCCATAGACCCCAGGGGGGTCTATATTGACCACTTTGGGAATCACTGCTCTAAATTAATAAATGAATTTCTGAGTCTGATTCTGATAAAAAACCTGCCTCAGTAGCGAGTCACTACTACTATGCTGTGGTCCTGGGTTCTATTCCCGGGTCAGGGGCTATGCTTTTTGCATCAAACCCTATTGACCCAACTTCCTAGCTTGAACCTCTTGAGATGTTGGTCGAGGCTGTTTTTAGTGGACTATTATGAACATCGGCACATTTCTGGGTGTGTGCCACGCATCTATATATTGACTTCTGGTTTTTTGTGGAAATGTCTACAGGCTGCAGTCATCACTTAACATCAATGTGAGCTGCACGCTTGCTTGCCACCTTCATTGCATGAAAAAAAGAAAACTCAGTAGAATAGTCACACAATTTATCGATATCGACATTACGTGACGATGCACACCACTAATATATTTTTTTCAGCCACTCAAACAGCTCTGCTTCCGCGAAATATTCTCATTCAGAAAATAAAAAAATATACACATTTTTTTCTATTCATATTCACCAGTCTTTCAAAAGTTGGAAGTTATTAACATGTACTAAGTATATTCATTATTTTGTTTGGTGATTCGGGCATATTATGCTGATAAATACTCCTGAATTACTTTAAGGTGTAAGTATAGAGCAATGCTGCCCACCGGTCGCGGCGGACCGGAGGGGAGTAGCCATAGCATGTATTACCATTTTATATAGTATCATTTTATCCGGAGGTGGGGACCTGGAGACCTGAAATACAGGGTATCCTAGTTTAGGCTCCAGACTCCACTAAACTTTTATGACACAATTGATGTACAATCGTAAGTAAGATTCAAAGTTTGTGGAGTAAATATTGTTTTTTATTATTACCGATCCCAAACAGTCTGTAATTTTTTGCGGGGGGAAATGCGTGCGACACAAGAATATCGTCTATTACTACGAAACTCACACCTTGACCTTAACAAAATATAGAAACAATTTCACGCACACATTAAATATCTAGGTGACAGGTATAGGCCCATTTGGACTTGTACTTTGACAGAGGGGAAAGCCTGCATATGGCTACTCCCCTCCGGTGTTGCTCTATAGGTGTAAGTATAGTTCAAGGTTCAAAGGAAGGTGTTCAACGCAAGTACCTATACTGCCTTGTATAACTTACGGATGCGAGACATGGACACTTAGAAAGCAGCTCAGAAACAAACTTACTGGTGGTTTTTTTATGTAGTGGAAGTGGAAACAAGCATGCAGCTCACATTGATGTTAAGTAATGACTGCAGCCTATAGACACCTACACAAAGACCATGGTCAAAATGCTGATGCGTTACCACTCCTGAGGTCTAAAGTTTTATGTTTCTGTGCCGGAAATTACAGGGCCGTACATTATTACCACCTGACCGGAATACGACATTGCTGAACACTACCATTTAGCGGTAAGTATAAAATATAATGCGGTGGCGCCTACGCCCACAAGCTCCGTCACTGGAGCTCTATACCACTACCGCTACTGGTGGTAGAGCTCCAGTGAAGGAGCTCGCGGGCGTAGGTACCACCGCATTACCTAATATACTTGCCGCTAAATGGTAGTGTTCAGCACTATCGTATTCCGGTCAGGTGGTAATGTACGGCCGTGTATTTTCCGTAGTATCTCTATCCGTGTATATTCTGTAGTGATAATGCATCTGCATTTTGACCTTGGTCTTTATGTAAGTGTCTATACGTCTATAGGTTGCAGTCATCACTTAACATCAATGTGAGCTGCATGCTTGTTAACCACTTCCATTTACATAAAAAAAAAACTTGAATACTGCCAAAGATCCATAGAACGAAACATGTCAGGAACACACAAAAAGGATAAAGTGAGAAATGAACAACTAAGAGCTAACACAAAAGTGACAGATTCTAACCCGAATTGACCAGCATAAGTGGAGGTGGACAGGACACAGAGGAGAAACAAGAAAAATGGAGTAAAATCATCACAGACCAGTACCATGTTTGTGTTAGTGTGCCGTTTCGAACGTTTTGTACGTAGTTTCCACACTGTTCATATTTGTACTGTGCTAGTACCCCAGAAATATCAAAAGAACCACAGGTAAACAATTAAGGAGATGAGAGGACGAATTAAAGCTTACAGCAGGTCCGAACTGGAGACGAGTGGCTCTTGATAGAGCCCAGTGGAAAAAGCTAGAGGAGGCCTTTGCCAGGAGGCATACTGAATTAAGAGACATACTTTAACTAAAAACCTACATCAAACAATTCAGAATATATAAAGTCTGTAATAAATTAATAAATAGTTCAATCGTCACATTGATTTATTTATTATTACCCAATAAAGAGCCTATAAAAGAATAAATCTTTTGGCGGGCTTAGTAGGCGTTTGACCCACCGAGTTTTATATTTGTAATTTGTCACAAGCAAATTCTATTATTTCCAAGTGGTTAAATAATTTTTGCAGTTTTTTTAGATTTGGATCTTTTGTACGATATGATGATCTCTGCTTACCCATTGCATGCAATAGCGTGAAGTGACTAAAATTGACACAAGCCAGACACTCGATAGCTAGATACAAAATATAACCAAAACCAAGTGTCATTACGTTGACTTGTCGACAATGGATGGTGGAGCGGACGTCGCTAATTGGTATGGCTGGAGGCGTTTTAAGTCAACGGATGCTCATTCTAAGGGAAATGAGTGGCGTGGAGTCGCTTGTGATATGATATTTTTTTCAGGCAGAAAAAAAAACTATAAATTGTGTTTTAATTTTTTTTGCTGACGTGTGGAGGGATTTATTGTCAGTATGTATGCCCTTTTTAACCTGTACACCCCTGCCGTCTTAACCATATTCGCCTTCCACTTACAGGTAGTCTGAAAGAGATATATTCTATAGAATATTCTATTTTATTCTATTCTATGGCATCTTGACGACCCCATTATCCATTAGCGGAAGAATTTTCTTCTACTGGAAGCGATTTCGTTCACAGTTCAGTCAGTCAAACGAACAATGGCGGTCAAATCATACCAATGGGGCGGTAGTAAGTGCATTAATGCAAGATGGACAGCAGCTTGCTGCGATAAAACTACCGCCGCTGCGATTGCCAATCCGCATGCCAAGCGTGGTGATTATGGCATATTTACTTTATGGGATCAGTCTAGTCTTCTTGCAGTATGATATCTTTTTGACAGAAAAAATAACTTTTAAATACATTTCGGTAAATAATATTTGTTTGCGGTCGAATGGAGGGATTTATTACCAGTTTGGATGGAATTCTGTGAGAATATTAATAATACGCTTATACTCAAAGTCCCACACTAGGTATAAACCTGTATCGTGGGTACCGTACACAAATACACACACCACCACCCAGTCCCGAAACAAAATATCGGATTAAACCCGCGATCCTTCGAACCAAACGGTTCTCCCACACCGCTGGACTAACTGGGTTATCAATATTGTATGACAGGGCGTCTTTGATTACTGTAATTGTATCCCCAAACTAGTACGGCACCGGGCTCTCCATTCTTGAGCTGGGCCAAGTTGCGGATGTGTGCTAATGCGTTCTCATGACCTCCCCACCGAGGGCGAACGAGTCGAAATACGGATTTTTATGGTTGTAGAGTAGTTATGTGAGACTCACATAACCTCTCCCCGGAGGATGCGTAAGGCATTTTCCACTGGTTAAAAAAAACTGTAACTCGGCAGCCGCAGCTGTGCTGCCGCTGAAGTGCTGCCGCAGTACCATATTTCTCTATTTTCTATTGCATTGCTGCCGTGACGTGTCGCGTAGCTCGGAATGTAATCTATACTAATATTATAAAGCTGCTGAGTTTATTTGTTTGATGACGCGCTAATCTCAGGAACTACCGGTCCGATTTGAAAAATTACGTAACGTAACTTCACGCCTGTAATCCCCGAAGGGGTAGGCAGAGGTAAATGCATGCATTCAAGCATACATGCAAACACCCACGATTCGCCGGTTACCTTTTGGCCCATGTAACAGGTGGCGAGCCTGTTGACATCTCCGGGCACATTACCAAACTTTGAGGTACTGGGAAATTTCCAGAAAATGGAAAAATCCCAATAGAACCAGAGATAAAGGACTTTACACCATTATCTCTGATAACCCACGACCCGGGAATCGAACCCAGGACCTCAGCGTAGTAGTAGTGGCCTGCTACCACTAGGCTACCGAGGCAGTTGAAAAATTATTTCAGTATTAGATAGCCCATTTATCGAGGAAGGTTTTTGGCTATATAGAATAACGCTAAGATGAATAGGAAAGGGTAACTAACATTGTAACCGCATGAAGCCGGGGCGGGCCGCTAGTCTCATAACTCATAGATAATATATGAGACTGACTGAATCGTACCTTTATTTATTTATTAACTTATTTCAGGCAACCAAGGCCCGTATCATACAATACACAGATAACAATTTTAAAACACTATACTATTATTTATCTTAAAACTAATCACTTCACTTCACAAAATCGTCTGAAAACTATCTACTATTATGTATATGTTTTTTTTTTTTTTTTTTATGTAGTAAAAGTGGCAAACAAGCATGCAGTTCACATTCATGTTAAGTGAATACTGCAGCCTATAGACACCCACACAATGACCAGAGGTCAAAATGCAGATGCGCTGCCACTCCTGAGGCATTAGGTGTTATGCCTCTGTGCCGGAAATTACAGGGCCGTACATTACCACCTGACCGGAACACGATAGTGCTGAACACTACCATTTAGCGGCAAGTATATTAGGTAATGCGGTGGTGCCTACGCCCGCGAGCTCCGTCACTGGAGCTCTACCACCAGTAAAATGTATGGTATGTATATTGGTATTAAGATCGTAAAATGTTATATACAACGAAAGTAAAAAATAAAATTTAAGAAGTGGACAGACATTGTCGATGGGTCTTGAACCAACAGGACTTATATACCTATCTTGGAATGGACAGACGCACGAGTGATTTTATAAGGGTTCCGTTGTTTTCATTTTGAGGTATAAAACCTCAAAAAAACAAATTACCTACTTCCCTATATGAAATTGAATGCGGGACTTCACGCCATTAAATTCTTCGGTAAGGGATACTTTGTGATAGAGAAATACTTCATACTGCTGCTAAAATAATTTACCCTCATGCAACAAGAACTTTTTTTATTTAAAAACGGTGGCAAACAAGCATGCAGTTCACATAGATGTTTAGTGATGACTGGAGCCTATAAACATCTACACAAAGCTTCCATCCTCCCCAAAGATGTCCTCAGTTGGGCCATATTCACCACGCTACGCGGATTCGCCATCACATTTGACCGCCTTTTTCCGTTGACTGACACAATAAGGATACAATCAATATAAAATATTATACAGGTATAATAAAAACAATAATGGCAACCCATTATACGTCCCACTGCTGGGCACGAGTCTCTTCCCCCCTCTTCTTCCCTTCTTGGTCCTCCTGGCCTGGAGCTTACTCCAACACGCTTCTCCAATACGGGTTGGTGGAGATACGGGTTAGTGACCAACCCGCTGTCGTATGTTTTCAAACATAAGGCCTCCGACATGGTTAAACGACTGCTATCTATTGATAGGAACCGGGACAAACGGCTTTATGTGCCCTCCGAAGCACGGAGACGCGCATTTTTTAATTTGTTACTAGCGGTTTTTTTTTTTTTTTTTTTTTATGTAATGGAAGTGGCAAACAAGCATGCAGTTCACATTGATGTTAAGTGATGACTGCAGCCTATAGACACCCACATAAAGACCAAGGTCAAAATGCAGATGCGTTACCACTCCTGAGGCCTAAGGGTGTTATGCCTCTGTGCCGGAAATTACAGGGCCGTACATTACCACCTGACCGGAACACGATAATGCTGAACACTACCATTTAGCGGCAAGTATATTAGGTAATGCGGTGGTGCCTACGCCCGCGAGCTCCGTCACTGGAGCTCTACCACCAGTAAATTTACCCACCACACACCCGTCCGCGCCCGTATCGCTTAACGAAGTAGATCGCTTACGATCTACACCAGCAGGGGGGCCATGCGCGCTTTAATAAAATACTATCAACATGTAATCATTAATCACAGAACAATTTTATAACAAAATATTTAGAACCAATAACGACTCCACAGCACCCAAGTGCCGCGAAAGTTCAGTAAAGTATGTTTTTCTTTTCGAAAAAAAAAATATTTGCAAAATATTGTCCACGATACATTATAAAATATAGAAGTTTCGTGGAACTTATGTGAAATAGTTATTTTCTTTAAAAATATTTTTCTTATTATAAAAGTTTTCAACGACGCCGATGGAGCATGTACTCCTATAGTAACCAATATTAAATATTCCACATCAACCTTAGAAGGACTTTGGCTTATTTTGGCTATCTAGATTTTTTTTTAGATCGCGCTTTATGTGTCGGCCTGTCTCGAGACGGCACTAGTCTACTTCACCGGGCAATCGGCGAGCGCAGAAGGCGCTCCAGCCCAAACAAAAAGTTAGCGCAACTGCCTAAGGGTGACCCATGCGGGTCCGTGCCTCGGCTTAGGGCGTTGCGGAGGCACATATGAGACATGCGATTTTGGGCGGCGGAACTTCCGCTCTACTCCATTCGGTTGGCGATAACCGGAATGTCATCAGCCTCGCGGGGCCGGGGGTAGGGTCGGGATCGGGGGCGGGCGCGGCGCGAAACGCGTCGGCGCGTTGTATTGACGGTTTGTGCAGTGTGATTTTGTAGATGATTATTCATAGCGGCGATGGCCATCGTGGTCTCATCGTCCGGGTCTTTTAGGTCTATTTAGGGTTATCTAGAGCGGTATCTCTTTCTCACCTTACCTATGTTACCAATATTAAAACCTTGTTCATGTCAAAATAAAAAATTGGAATTTTGAAAGTAACGAATACAAATTAATTAAATAAATCATTTATAAGCGTCAAAACAGTCAATAGCCGCGGCAAATGCCTCGCGAGGCTGCTCGCTCTGTGTGAACGCGCCTATTCACAAATATCTTGCAACCGAGACATTGGCAGTCGGTGCGTGTTATACCGTTTCTACAATGGTGAATGCTCTGTCGAACTATTCGACATGGTGCCACCGTCTCTTTTCCTACACCGTACTACCCGCCGAAGAGAGAAGTTTCACCCTCACTGACTGGACACCTGGCAGTGCTCAACGGCGCGGTTTTCTCGTTCGTTCCTGCCCAGAACGTGTAAATTGTGGAACGAACCCTCTGAGGTGATCCCTCGGTGCTACAATATGGGGTTCTTCAAAAATGGCGTCTAAAGAGTCCTTCAGGGCTGGCAGCGCGTTGGAAACTCCCCTGGTGTTGCAAATGTTCATAAGCGACGGTGACCACTTACCATCAGGTGGCCCGTCTGCTTGTCTGTCACCTTAATGACATAAAAAAAACCGAGAATTGAACTCGAAGTCTCACTCAAATCTTAGCACTATTGGTTTAGTCTAGGAATGACCTGATTTTTTTTAATGTCTTTGTGATGGTTTGCTCAATACAATTTGTTTTATTACAATGTCAGCCTCTTTCTTACATCTTCGTAACAAAGATGTAAGAAAGAGGCTTTGTGTGAATGATAGTATCGGTGTAAAAATGAAAAAAGGCATGCTCCGATGGTTCGGGCATATAGAAAGAATGTCGAATGAGCGAATGACTAAACAGATATACAATGCGAATGTGGATGGTTGCAGAGGCCCAGGAAGACCAAGACTGACCTACCATGACCAAATAGGTCTGATGGTGGGGTCAAAAGTCTTAGGAATCGGCGTGCATGTACGAAGAGAATTATGAAGGTAGACGAGGCACGAGAGGTGTGTCAGGACCGGGATATCTGGCGCTCTACACTCTCTGCCTACCCCGTTAGGGACCTGGCGTGAAGATACACACACACAATGTCAGGGATCCTGTTCCACACCCGTACAGGTAACTGACGTTATTCAATATAATTCTCAATTACTTGCGAGCATAACATTGAGCTATGACTGGGGTTTTTAACCTATTTTTAAAGCAAAAATTCAAAGTAATTTGGCACGTGTTGTATGCGGGATCACGACTGTGTTGGTGCAGGTTTGAAATCCGCGGTCGTACCGACGGTAATGTGCTATAATTATAATAATGTTAAGAATTTTCTTAGGTCTGAGTAGCGGCGCGGCACCCCAACCTACAGAGTAGAACAATAGGAAAAAATGTAAGGTGAAATACTCAGGAGAATAAAAAAAAAAAAAAAAACACCTCCTGAGTACCGATCCACTCCTAAAATAATGATCACGCCCCCGTTGCATCGGGGGCAGATAGGCCCGGGTTAGGATGCAATCATCGAATCCCGAACCACAACCGCGCGCTTCGCGCGCGCGAAAAGTGATGACATTCTAGGCTAATGTTATATTTCTTTGGTACATAGCTCGCAGAACTGACGACCGTTGGGGCAGAAGAGTTTTTTTTTATGTAATGGAAGTGGCAAACAAGCGCATGCTTGTTTGCCAAGCCAAGCTCACATCAAAATTAAGTGATGACTGAAGCCTATAGACATTCACACAAACCTACAGAGTAGAACAATAGGAAAAAATGTAAGGTGAAATACTCAGGAGAAAAAAAAAAAAAAAAAAAAACACCTCCTGAGTACCGATCCACTCCTAAAATAATGATCACGCCCCCGTTGCATCGGGGGCAGATAGGCCCGGGTTAGGATGCAATCATCGAATCCCGAACCACAACCGCGCGCTTCGCGCGCGCGAAAAGTGATGACATTCTAGGCTAATGTTATATTTCTTTGGTACATAGCTCGCAGAACTGACGACCGTTGGGGCAGAAGAGTTTTTTTTATGTAATGGAAGTGGCAAACAAGCGCATGCTTGTTTGCCAAGCCAAGCTCACATCAAAATTAAGTGATGACTGAAGCCTATAGACATTCACACAAAGACCGAGGTCAAAATACAGATGCGTTGCCACTCCTGAGGCCTAAGGTGTTATACCTCTGTGCCGGTAAGTACAGGGCCGTACATTACCACCTGACCGGAACACGATAATGCTGAACACTACCATTTAGTGGCAAGTATATTAGGTGTGGAGGAATGGATGGAAGTGTTCCTCCACAGTGGTGACCCCGACGTGATTGGAAGCAACCTTCTCACCAGCCACTCTGCAGCATCTTCGACGACGTCATCCCTCACATCACTAGCACCATCGAGCGGTAACCAAGTCACGCCAGCCAGCGTGCTGGCTTCATCAGGGATACTCCATCCGCCTGTAGTGACCGCGCATGCCTGGACTACCCTGCAGCCACATCAGCGTCAGCACACTGCGCCGTCCCGCAGTAGCTACTACGCAGCGACTACCTCGATTCAAAGGGGACTTTCGCATCACCGCAGCAGCGACTACCTCGACTCAGACTCACTGAGGACCTTCGCACCCGACTCACTGGGACTTTCGGCATGGACGGCTGCTACTACATGGCATTGGCACAGCTCCTCGAGAAGATCTGACAGCTGCCTCGATCGTATCAACCTCCGGTCTTGGAGGGGAGTGATGTAGCGTCCACTACATTAAGGCGCCAACTAGTGGAACACAGACGAAACCTCACAGTACTTATCTAGTACGGTAGATGGCGTGCAATCGAATTACATCGCACATACGAAGTATTCTCGAGAGTTGGCATATATACAACTTCCCAACGTCAATCGTTGGGCTGCGGCCCGCCAGGCGCTTCCACCTCGCCTGGTCGGAGGATCCTCCCTTTTCGTCGGAGGAACACTTAAACCCGTTCCTCCACAGTGGTGACCCCCGACGTGATTGGAAGCAACCTTCTCACCAGCCACTCTGCAGCACCTTCGACGACGTCATCCTTCACATCACCAGCACCTGATCGAGCGGTAATCAAGTCACGCCAGCCAGCACCCTCGGCTTCATCAGGGATACTCCACACGCCTGCAGCGGCCCAACGATTGACGTTGGGAAGTTGTATATATGCCAACTCTTGAGAAATCTTCGTATGTGCGATGTAATTCGAATGCACGCCATCTATCGTACTAGACAAGTACTGTGTGTGGTTTCGTCCACTAGTTGGCGCCTTAATGTAGTGGACGCTACATTAGGTAATGCGGTGATGCCTACGCCCGCGGACTCCGTCACTGGAGCTCAATCAATAATTTGATAGATTACCTATATGTTTTTAAGGGTGCGTTCCACTAAGCGTTCACAACGATCACGCTCACGACCGCAGTTTTTCCCGTTCCACTTGCTTGTGAGCGTTACTGTCGTAAACTCAAGTGGAATGGATTATAGAGCGTTTTGAGCGTAGAGGTCAATAATACAAATGGCGAGTTAATAAAAAAAATGCAAAAGATTTAAGAGGTTAGGTTATAATCTGTAAGCCTTGAAAATAAACTTAATTAACTATCGTTTAAATCGATTTATATTGAAAAAATTTATAATTTAATTTTTTGATATTTAATAACAGTGGTGTATTTAATTAATTTATGTTCAAATGTAATTAAAATGTCTTTTGCGGCGGCACTTGGATGTTTGGTATACATGTATATTAATTATAAACTACAATTAATTTTTCTAAACTTGTTTTACATAATTATATTTACCTGTGGAGGCACGTTGAGCATCCGCTGCAGAAACATTCACTTCTACTAATATATCTTTTTCGGCATGAAATAACGTAAGCTTTACGGTCGCCATTTTTTATGTTTTGACTTTTGAAAATGCCGCTAATTTTCTCAACGATCACTTCGACCCACCTTTTTAGATGGGTCGTCGTGAGCTTCGCGTGAGCGTAATTCATGACGTCATGAGTGACGTTTACGCCGCGACCACAACGACTGCGGTCGTCATGTGGAACGACTAAAGGAGCGTTTTGATCGTTGTGAACGCTTAGTGGAACGCACACTAAGTCGTTTGATGTATAAATGTCACTTTCTTAATTTTTTGAGATATGCCACGACATATGTCGTGATGTGACACATTTGAGATATGTCAAGGTGCAACATGAAGAAAGGAGAGTATTATTGTTTTTTTTTTTGCTTATCCGCCCCTGGTGCCATCCCTGTTAGCTACGCTACTTTTTTTTAATGTAATAGAATTGGCATACAAGCATGCAGTTCACATTGATGTTAAGTGATGACTGCAGCCTATCGACACCTACACAATGACCAGAGGTCAAAATGCAGATGCGTTGCCACTCCTAAGGCTTAAGGTGTTATGCCTCTGTGCCGGAAATTACAGGGCCGTACATTACCACCTGACCGGAATACGATAGTGCTGAACACTACAATTTAGCGGCAAGTATATTAGGTAATGCGGTGGTGCCTACCCCCGCGAGCTTCGTCACTGGAGCTCTACCACCAGTAAACTGATGTGATGCTACTGATGTGTCTATAGATTTACAATTTCATCGCTTTCTCAATACGACCGCAACCTAAAGCCCGTATTTTACACGCAGGGAAAAATATACGTTCCTTTTTTTAAAACTTCTTTATGAGTATATTTAAATTATTATTCTGTATGTGAAAATAAGGATTTATAATTTGACTATTAAATAGTTATTATTCAGATTTCATTTGTTAACACCTTCGACGTCTAGTCCCTATTTTTGAAGTTGCTATAATGGTTCAATAGTAGATGGGTCACTACTGCTAGGCCTAAGGCTTCGTGTTCGATTCCCGGGCGATATTTATGGTTTCACATTAAAGATTTTCACTGGTGGTAGAGCTCCAGTGACGGAGTTCGCGGGCGTTGGCACCACCGCATTACCTAATATACTTACCGCTAAATGGTAGTGTTCAGCACTATCGTGTTCCGGTCAGGTGGTAATGTAGGCCCCTTTCATTGCCGGTACAAAGGCATAACACCTTAAGCCTCAGGAGTGGTAACGCGTCTGCGTTTTGATATTGGTGTCTAGGCTGCAGTTATCACTGAACATCAATGTGAACTGCATACCTGTTTGCCACTTCCATTACATTAAAAAAAAAATAGGAACATAGGAACAGTGTCAGAGGAAGAAACTAAAAAGCGACAGTAAAAAGAGACAGACATAAGATAAAAGGTGGGAGAAAATGAGAAAGCATTATACCTATCTTATGATGAAAAGGACAAGTTCCACGTTGGGCCCGCACCTTGTACACTATATCAAAAGATAGAGAAAAATACGTAGAATCATGGAAAAATACACAAAAAATCGTTGTTTTATTTTTGTAGGAAATACTTAAAAAAAAAATTTACAATTAATAAATTTTTTTTTGTTGATATTTGGAATTCAATTTTTTTTAGATAGCACGCGTAAATAAGCTACGTCTTGCAAAGTCTCACAGGTCGGAAATACACAGTTTTTGAGACATATTTTTTTAAATTCCCATATAGTCATTATAGTACATTTTATTTACCATTAGACAGAAAGAATTTAGGTGATTTTATAGGTAAGTTTTCAGTAAAAAGTCCAAAAATGACGATTTTCATTCCGAAAACGAATGATACCTTTACAATGCTGTATTATTTTCAAATATTAGGTTTTAAACAATACTTTTTACTTTTTTAAACTTTTTTCGAATTACATAAAAGTAATTGGCAACATATTTATTTTATATTTAATTAAACTTATGCATTAACATGTTCGTTTTCTTTAGAAGAAGTAGTGGTCAAGAACACAAAACGAACGGAATACGATATTTTAATGACAACAAATTAAAAATAATACGTTTATCACGCACGCACGACGAACAACATGGTATTCTTAATAAAGTCGGATTATACACAATGACAAATTTGCTGTCATATCTTAAACAAAAAGTTTTGTGATACCTGCTTCTGGGTTTTCCTTCTGTCTAATGCTAAAAAAATGAACTATAGTATTTCTTAAC
Source organism: Macrosoma leucophasiata (assembly GCA_036365455.1). NCBI lineage: Eukaryota > Metazoa > Arthropoda > Insecta > Lepidoptera > Hedylidae > Macrosoma > Macrosoma leucophasiata. The sequence goes on from JAWQUS010000015.1 coordinate 9,413,417, forward strand.
AAAAGTTCGGTTCTGGATGGCGCTTCGCACGCACGCTCGCTTCCCAAAGTGCCCGCCAAAACTCTCATTTTATTCTTGTTTTATTAATATACCTACTTACGACAATTTAATGAAAGTGGTATAAACGATTTCTTTCCATTTTGACGTGACAACGTCTTAAATTAGGTTGCGGCTCGGAGTCACTCATGAAAAAGTGTAACGCCCGGTAACGTAACGATGAGTCACCGATCGAGAGAGAGGCCTGCCGGACCGGCGAATGCCTCTCTACCGAGAAAAAGACGTTGTCACGTAAAATCTTCGCCCGTAAAACCGACTTTACAGGCAACCAGTTTTTTTTCTTTATTTCTTAGAATAAACGATTTCAATAGTTGAAAATGTGTATTTTATGCTTCTTCTTTCAATAACCAAGCGCCATACATGTTTCTATGCGCTTTTAATATCTTTTTCTTTCTTTATCTATACATATAATAAAACAGTAAAATCCGCGTGTCTGTACATTGTATATATTTACGAAAAACCAATTGGGGGCGATGTTAAAATAGTATTAGAACACTTTTCGATTATTTTTATTTTTTTTTGTCTGTCTGTTTGACCCTTTGTCCAGGCTAATCTCCGAAGATACTGGACGGATTCGAATGAAACTTTTTGTGGTGTATAGATACTAAGCCTGGCCAACATTTAGGTTACTTTTTACTGCGGGAAAAACACTAATTCCCACGGGAATCTCTACATTTAATTTCATTTTCCTATACAATATGAAACCTTTGACACTTTATTTCATTGTGAGGCAATACGAAGTTTGCCGGGTCAGCTAGTTTCTTTCTAAATATGTAGGTAAGTTGTAAACATTGTAATAGTATGTATGTATGTATGTATCTTCACGCCAGGTCCCTAACGGGGTAGGCAGAGAGTGTAGAGCGCCAGACATCCCGGTTCTGACAAAGTAATAGTGTATTAGATATTTGATCTGCGGATGAGCGGTTCAATTGTTGATCAACCGCAGTCCAATAATGGCGGGATCATGAGCCGGATTAGTGGATATGCTGCCTTAAATACACGGTTTTTGGATATTTCAGAAAAGGCTAGACTATAAATCTGTGGACGGTTTTTTATGAAATTAAGGTGAAACAAGCACTGTTCACATTGATGTTAAGTGATGACTGCAGCCTATTGACACCTACACAAAGACCAGAGGTCATAATCCAAAAAAAAACATTTAAATCATTTATTTCAAATTTGTCTGCAAGGACACTTTTGCACTGTCGGGTTATAAGCTAAGCTACCTAGAGAGAATGACTTATAATAATAATCCAATAGGTATTCATGAATACCAATTTTATTATAAAATTTAACCGATACGTAAATCATCAAATTTTTCAAGTCCTTCATAGAAGAAAAAGAAAAATCTGTTTGTCATAATCATAGTTATTCACTTAGCAGAGATCCAAGTGCAGGCACTACGGAGAAGAACTCCGGTACCCAACAAACTCAGCGTGTTGGTCTCTCATAAAAACCTTAGATTTTATACAAGTATTATTCAATAGAAATAAAATTAAAATGGAATAAAGATAATGTGAACGTCCATGGCATATAAGTATTGGCATTTGAACACATACGCAATATTGTGATAGAAAATAGCACCCGCAAATCATAACAGACCAGTCCCCACAATCAGTACCCGTTCACGAATATGACGCATGTGGCAGCTATTGCTCTCCTCGACCATTTTGAAGGGAAGTGAGCAACCCGTCACACGACGCCGCCGAAGGCAAGGACATTAAAGTGAGTAATAATGCAGATGCGTTGCCACCCCTGAGACCTTGATTGTTTCTCTGTAATGTTTCAGGTGTAACTTTGTCCACGTATCATCATATTATCAGCCGAAAGATGTCCACGGCTGGACCAAAGCCTCCTCATAAATCGAAAAAGCGACAGTTAAAAGAGATAGACACATAAATTCATAAGGTTTTAAAGTGGGAGAAAATTACATAAGAAGTACATATTTTTATGTAATTCACATTGATGTTAAGTGATGACTGCAGCCTATGGACACTTACACAAAGGTCAGAGGTCAAAATGCAGATGCGTTGCCACCCCTGAGACCTCAGTTATTTTGTCTCTGTGATTATTATTACGGGGCCATGCAAAGAATGTGGCCGGCGTAAAGCAATAGTCTGTCTTAAAGCTGTCGTGACTCAAGTCTGCGCTCAGCCTTACGTTGATAGCATAAAAGCAGGGTAAGAGAAGAAGGAAGAGGGCAGTAAAAAGTATGTATGTATGTATGTATCTTCACGCCAGGTCCCTAACGGGGTAGGCAGAGAGTGTAGAGCGCCAGACATCCCGGTTCTGACAAACCTCTCGTGCCTCGTCTACCTTCATCATTCTCTTCATACATGCACGCCGATTCCTAAGACTTTTGACCCCACCATCAGACAGAACTCGACCTATTTGGTCATGGTAGGTCAGTCTTGGTCTTCCTGGGCCTCTGCAACCATCCACATTCGCATTGTATATCTGTTTAGTCATTCGCTCATTCGACATTCTTTCTATATGCCCGAACCATCGGAGCATGCCTTTTTTCATTTTTACACCGATACTATCATTCACACAAAGTCTCTTTCTTACATCTTCATTACGAACGCGATCGGTGAGTGATACACCGCAGATCTTGCGCAAAGATCTCATCTCGACCGCGTTCAACTTACTTTCATGCTCTTTCCTGCATACCCAACTCTCGCTTCCATATAAAAGTAAAAAGTCAAGTTAAATAAACACACAAACGTGGACGTTTCTCATTTTGCCCCAGTTTCAAGCCTGCACCGCAACAGTGATAGTCTCTTACAAATCCAGACTTATTGCGGACTGACTGGCAAGTGGCGCGAATCATCGCGAATGCATTTACTCTAGAATTTTATAGAGCTGTGATAACCAAGAATTTTCATTTTTTTATCATAATTTTGATTCACAAGGTTTTGTACCTTGTACCTTTGTAAATGGTAAAGAAAAAGAAACATTAAAAATTTATTGATTCAGACATCACGAAAACAAACCGACAATATGATTTATTTATTTACGGATACCTAATACAAGATTACAGTATATTTATATATTTACTATATAAAAATCAATTGCTGTTCGTTAGTCTCGCTAAAACTCCAGAACGGCTTTACCGATTTGGCTATTATTAATTTTGAATGATTTTTGGAAGTCCAGGGAAGGTTTAAAAAGTAAGAAAATATGAAGAAATTGAATGTAAATAGTAAAAACCACAATTTTATTTTCTCATACAAATAATCCATATCTATCAAACCTTTGACACCTTATTTCATTGTGAGGCAATACGTAGTTTTCCGGGTCAGCTAGTACATCTGTAAATTATACACTGCAGTACATCTGTAAATTATACACTGCATAAATATACTATAATTCAACGGCTCTTGCACTTAAAGGTAACCACAGCATGCTATATGTTACAACATTGTGAAACAAACAGAAGTTAATATAAGTACTCAGTTTTTTTTTTTAGATTTTGGTTAAATTTTATAAGACATTTTTCAACTACTACATATTTTAAGCATATTCAATCGTAACTGTACGCCTGTAATCCCCGAAGGGGTAGGCGTAGGGAAATGCATGCATTCAAGTATACATGCAAACACCCACGATTCGCCGGTTACGTTTTGGCCCATGTAACAGGTGGCGAGCCTGTTGACATCTCCGGGCACATTATCAAACTTCGAGGTACTGGGAAATTTCCAGAAAATGTAAAAATTCCAATAGAACAAGAGATAAAGGACTTTACACCGTTATCTCTAATACTCCCGACCCGGGAATCGAACCCAGGACCCCAGCGTAGCAGTAGTGGCCTGCTGCCACTAGGCTACTGAGGCAGTTTATAAACATTTTTTTTTAATATAAATAATTTGTCAAACTAGCATGCAGTTCACTTACGTTAAGTGATGACTGCAGCCTGACATGATGATGACATCTGAACAAAACCCAGAGGTCAAAATGCAGATGCGTTGCCACCCCTGAGACCTGTAGTCTCTGTGATAGTTATTACGCGACCATACAAAACTGTATGCTTGTTTGACACTTCTTTACATACAAAACATTTTTTTACGGTATTATCAACTCTATAAATATATCGCATGGTAATAATTTAGGATTAAAATTTGCATCCGTAGATATGCGTTTTCTTTCACGGACTGTCTACTTGAAAACCGAGGCTCCCACGGACGTCCGTAGATAGCGATTCTCTAGATGTGGCATTGAAGTAGCAAGCGAGTAAGCTCGTTGGTAACTTACACTTATCTACTAATTACGGTACTTACTGTTGGGTCGAGGGCGCAGGCATTTTAGAATTAACTAATCCATCTACTAACGTTTTCGTAGGTTTTCGCGAGCTTCATATATTGTAGAAATTAAACTTGCGGATTTTCTCGCGTTTCGGTCGCTTTCCAGCTACCGTGGTCACGGGCTGGAAAGCGACCGAAACGTCGGGTGTATGAAGAAATTTGGGAGTGTTGTATACGCGAGAAAATCCGCAAGTTTAATTTCTATAATCCATCTACTGCCAAATTGTAATGTTTTTTTTAAATTTTTTTTTTTTTTTTATGTAATGGAAGTGGTAAACAAGCATGCAGTTCACATTGATGTTAAGTGATGACTGCAGCCTATAGACACCCACACAAAGACCAAGGTCAAAATGCAGATGCGTTACCACTCCTGAGGCCTAAGGTCTTATGCCTCTGTGCCGGAAATTACAGGGCCGTACATTACCACCTGACCGGAACACGATAGTGTTGAACACTACCATTTAGCGGCAAGTATATTAGGTAATGCGGTGGTGCCTACGCCCGCGAGCTCCGTCACTGGAGCTCTACCACCAGTAAAAAATTAATGTAATAGAATTGGCATACAAGCATGCAGTTCACACTGATGTTAAGTGATGACTGCAGCCTATAGACACTGACACAACATATTTAACCGTTTGTAAGCGACGCGCGGGGGAATAGCTGAGGGAAAGAAAAGAATATACCCAAAAAAAAACGTATCATAAAACAAAGAAAAGGGTTAAAGAGCTCAAAAAAAAAGTGTATGAAGTATCCTTCAGCGAGTTCCTCTGCGTGCCAGCATCTCCCGTTTAGGACCACGCCCCCGACGTCTTGGGGGCAGATAGAAGGAAGCTCCGGGGAAGGAGGACATTCCTCGACCCCCGAACTATCTTCCCCCTTTTGTTGCGCTTCACGCGCGGAGGGAGGGATGATGAATAAACAGTCAGTCAGTCTGTGCGTGTTATAATACCGTCTCTACAATGGCAGTGCTCTGCTGAACTGTTCGACATGGTGCCACCGTCTCCTTTCTTGCACCGTACTACCCGTCGAAGAGAGAAGTTCCACTCTCACCGACTGGACACCTGGCACTGCGCAAAGGTATGGTTTTCGCGTTTGTTCCTGCCCAAAACGTATAAATTGTGGAACGAACTTCCCTCTAAGGTGTTCCCGCGGTGCTATAATATGGGGTTCTTCAAAAATGGCGACCAAAGAGTCCTTCAGGGCTGGCAGCGCGTTGGCGACTCTCCTGGTGTTGCAAATGTTCATAGGCGACGATGACCACTTTCCATCAGGTTCCGTCTGCTTGTCTGTCAACCTTCAGACATTAAAAAAAAACATATTATTGTAATAACACATGCGGGTGAATTAAAAACTTAAAGAAAAAATAGATAGTTAAATTTGACTTCGGGCAGAAATCAAACCTGTGAGTTCAGGTTAACCAGTCCTGACTTTACTCGTACTACTAAAGACTTCGGTAGCTTCTATTTTATGTAAAGGAAGTGGCAAACAAGCATGCTGTTCACATTGATGTTAAGTGTTGACTGCAGCCTATAAACACCCCTGAGGTCACAAGTTCAACCCCTGTCGGAAGTCAAAACGGAACAGACTGTTTGATCTACGTGTCTTCCCTCTCCTATGTCACTTTATTATATTAACCTCGTGATTTGTAGTTTGTTTGTACCATCCAGTATAGTCAATATCTTTGTAAAGCCTCACATCCACTTGACTCTTTAATATTTGCAAAACAGTAGTACTGCTGTTAATTACAAAAAGGCAAGTAGACGTACTTACATTAATAATCTATTTAAACATATCTGAACTTAACTACTACTATAGGTCGCGCCAGGTAAAAAGAACGCTGGTGGTCAAGCTGCGCAGTAGACGATTTATCGATCTATTTGGTGGTATGAGGTGCGGCGTTTTCAATATGCCTACCAATACACGAAACCGCAAGCGAAAGCTAGATCAAAAATAAACCAATAGGGCTAGTACTTTCGTGCGCGAGTGTACCGATGCGCGAACACATCCCTTCTACTTTCTTCCAGCGTTCTTTTTACGTGGCGCGACCTATATTACGCTGGCGGTCCTGGGTTCGATTCCCGGGTCGGGAAGTATCAGAGATAACGGTTTAAAATCCTTTATCTCTGGTTCTATTGGAATATTACCAAATTTTATTAAAATCGTTTCAGTCGTTTGGACGTGAGAAGGTAACAGACAGACAGACAGAGTTACTTTCGCAATTATAATATTAGTAGGGCAGTAGGGATATAGGGTAGAAACTCCACAATGTAGAGAACGCGAAAAATAATAATTCTCTACTTTAGGAAGCTCTACAAAAACTGCCTCGGTAGCCTAGTGGTAGCAGGCCACTACTACTACGCTGAGGTCCTGGGTTCGATTCCCGGGTAGGGGTTTATCAGAGATAATGGTGAAAAAGCCTTTATCTCTGGTTCTATTGGGATTTTTCCATTTTCTGGAAATTTCCCAGTACCTCAAAGTTTGGTAATGTGCCCGGAGATGTCAACAGGCTCGCCACCTGTTACATGGGCCAAAACGTAACCGGCGAATCGTGGGTGTTTGCATGTATGCTTGAATGCATGCATTTACCTCTGCCTACCCCTTCGGGGATTACAGGCGTGAAGTTAAGTTTTTTATAAAAACTATTTTACGACTTTTTTGAAATTAATTAAAAATTGACATTATTTGATTCTAAAATATATTACTATTTTGCATGTCAAGAATCTGACGAAATATGTGAATCTTATTTATCTAAAACAAAGAACTTATTATGTACCCATATTTCATGCAAATAAATGTCTTTGTCTACGTCTTTGACGAGCCGGTTAGTCCAGCGGTGTGAGACGACCATTTGATTCGAAGGGGTTCGATCCCCGCACCGGGACAAATATTTGTATAGCCTACAGATATTTGTTTCGGACGCAGGACTGACGGCTTTACGTGCTCTCCGAGGCACGACCAAACTCCGGGCTACTACTAGTGGGAATTTCTTCTAAGAAAAAACCAATGACAGATATTCCCGACCTGGGAATCGAACCCAGGACCTCAGGTTCAACGTCGTGATTGCGACCACTGAACCAACAATACGTTCTAACATCTATTTTAATAGACTCTGTATATTAAATTGTGAAGATCAACCAGAGAAAGTGGGAGTGAAAAGAAGAAAGGTCGAAAAATTGTAGCTGCCAATACGTTACTGATTAAAACTTTTGTTTTGTTTTAGCTTTGACAAATATTTTCATGATCTCCAGATAAATATGTCGGGTCTGGGTGTTTGTGTATGTGTTGTGTGTGTACAACGGTACCCACGACACAGGTTTACACCGAGTGTGGGGCTGTGAGTGCAAGCGTATTTATTAGACAATAATCCCACCAATAACATAAACGTGAAAGTTTGTAAGTATGGATGGATGTTTGTAACTCTTACACGTAAAAACCACTGAATGGATTTTAATGAAACTTAACAATAATATAGCTTATACATCTGAATAACACAGAGGCTACAATTTATAAAAGTATTGTCTGAATGCAGACGGAATCGCGGGACCAGCTAGTATAATAATATGATAAAAGATAAATGCCCCTACAACATCCACTTAAAATAGCTAATTATATTATATTTAACCTCTTATATAATATACATTAAGTGTGTACACAGACAGACCGTTAGGTGCTGTACTCATGCGCTTTAATGGATAGGCAATATCACAAAAAACGTAATAGTAATATGGAGCCATGACATTAGCGATCTGTTGTGTCAAATTTTATTATTATTTTTTTTATTTTATGGCATCGCTTTTTATGCATATTGCCAGTATCAAGTAATACGATATTTTCGTATTCGTAATAAGCAACGTAAAAGACAGTCAGTCAGTCAATTTATCAGTCCGCCGGTCAGAGTCACAGTATTTCGAGTAAAGCGATGGCTACTTTACCAGAACATTTACAATGAAGTTTTGGAGGCAACCCGAAAGAACGTGTTTTCGCACTGTTATACTATTTCACTATACACGAGCAATAATAAGCTTATATCAAACAAAATGCCACCAACTTTATTAAATATAACTCAATAATACACTAAGAAAATTCAATAAAATAAGAGCACCACACGCATCTTTCACGATTCCCGCCAAAACTCCCCAAATTTTATTGAGATCAAAATGTAAGCAGTGACAGAAGGAAAGATTAATACAAAGGTAACAAGGAAGCATGCATTTCACATTGATGTTAAGTGATGACTGCAGCCTATAGACAGCCACACAAAGATCAAGGTCAAAATGCAGATGCGTTACCACTCCTGAGGCCTAAGGTGTTATGCCTATGTGCCGGAAATTACAGGGCCGTACATTACCACCTGACCAGAACACGATAGTACTGAACACTACTATAATTTTATTTATTTGTATAGATTGATTAATACGTATTATTTTAATTGTCTTTTTTCGTATTATTATAGCATTGTGATCGGTCCTTGATAAGTATGCAAAATATTTAATTAATCAGACTTCTAGAAGCCGTTGAAAATTAAGCTCAAAGATTCAGTTACATATCATCATCATACCAGCTTATAAAAAGCTTTGGTTGTATCGTAAGTGTGTATATGTAAGCGTGTTAAAAAATATAAAATAATGTTTTTCGCGTATTTAGTGGCCCAACAACTGAACAGGTTCCCTACGAGTAAGTACTCCAATCTATGTACAGTTACAGCAAGTAAACAAATTATGAGGAAAGAATGAGAAAAACTCCCGATTATATTTTAAGTGTTTGACGAGAAAAATATATTATGATAATTATGATTACCTTTGTATTTTACCACAATAGAGATCAATGGTCGAACTTCGTGGAAAACAGAGCTTTAAATAGTTAATTTTAGGGTTCCATAAAGCGCGCATGGCCCAGCGGCTGGTGTAGATCGTAAGCGATCTGCTCGGTTAAGCACTACGGGCGCGGTCGGGTAGTGTGATGGGTGACCGCTAGTGGCAAATTAAATGCGCGTTTCCGTGCTTCGGAGGGCACGTTAAGCCGTCGGTCCCGGTTGCTATCGATAGATAGCAGTCGTTAAACCTTGTCGGAGGCCTTATGGGCGGTTTGAAAACATCCGACAGCGGGTTGGCCACTAACCCACCCACCTCCACCAATCCGCATTGGAGCAGCGTGGTGGAGTAAGCTCCAGGCCTCCCCCCAAAAAGGGGAGAGACTCGTGCCCAGCAGTGGGACGTATAATGGGTTGCCATTATTATTATTATTATAGGGTCCCATAGCGAAATATAATATGACGATAACTTTACGGTAGGAAGTTACTGAATAGCGAGACCCAAGTGGCAGTGGGCAGAACTGACGAGGGCAGAAGAGTTTTAGAATGGCGACCGCGTACCTAGAGAAGAAGCGTAAGCAAGGCACTCATAAGATGGACCGACCTGGTGATGGTCGCGGGCAAACGCTGGATGAGGACGGCCCAGGACCGTTCGTTGTGGCAATCTTTGGAAGAGGCTTTTGTTCAGCTGTGGACGTCCTTTGGCTGATAATGCTGATAGCGATATCTATAATAATAATGGCAACCCATTATACGACCCACTGCTGGGCACAAGTCTCTCCCCCTTTTGGGGGGAGGCCTGGAGCTTACTCCACCACGCTGCTCCAATGCGGATTGCTGGAGGTGGGTGGGTTAGTGGCCAACCCGCTGTCGGATGTTTTCAAAGCGCCCATAAGGCCTCCGATAAGTTTTATCGACTGCTATCTATCGATAGCAACCGGGACCGACGGCTTAACGTGGCCTCCGAAGCACGGAAACGCGCATTTAATTTGCCACTAGCGGTCACCCATCACACTACCCGACCGCGCCCGTAGTGCTTAACCGAGCAGATCGCTTATGATCTACACCAGCCGCCGGGCCATGCGCGCTTCTAGAATGCGCGAGCGATATATAGAACCCTTATAAATTTGTCATGCCTGTCTGTCTGTCCGATGTCAAGCCATACCATTAAGGTTATATTCAAAAATAAGGAACTACATACAGTCCTCAACAATAAATATTGCACATCGAGTCTAGGAAGGAGACTTCGGCTTATTTCTTTCGCACCGTACCTATTTGACGTTTGTCGACCATTTTAATCAAGTTTTGTCCAATACCGGACTGTCAGTGCTTACGTAGGCTGTGTGTAACAGAGACAATGCTCTACGAAGTCGAAACAAGCCGATCGTCTCTTTCGCAGGCTCGATGTGCAATAATTATTGTTTTTTTTTTTTATAATATGGCATCGCTCTTACGCATATTGCCAGTGTCAAGTAAAACAATATTTCGTATTCGTAATAAGCAGCGTAAAAGTAGTAAAAGTCAGAGTCAGTCAGTCAATTATCAGTCAGTCAGCGATGGCTACTTTACCAGAACATTTACAATGAAGTTTTGAAGGCAACCTGAAAGGTCGTGTTTTCGCCATGTTATTCTATTTCACTAAACACGGGCACTGTAATAAACCTATATCAAACAAAATGCCACCCACTTTATTCAATATAACTTAAAAATACACCAAGATAATGAAATAAAAATAAGAGCACCGTACCACAGTATAGTTACAAATACGCCTCTTTCAAGGTTCCCGCCAAAACCATTTAATCAAGTTTTGACCAATACCGGACTGACAGTGCTTACGTAGGCAGTGTGTAACAGAGATAACGCTAGACTCTACGAAGTCGAAACATGCCGATCGTCTCTTTTGCAGGCTCGATGTGCAATATTAATTGTTGAGTACTGTAATTCTGTGCTTGACACAATGAAATACGTAATTAAATAAAATAAAATACGCTTACACTCACAGCCCCACAGTAGGTAAAAACCTGTGTCGTGGGTGCCGTTGTACACATACAACACATACACAAACACCCAGACCCGAAACAAATATCTGTCCCGGTGCGGGGATCGAACCCGCGACCCTTCAAATCAAACGGTCATCTCACACCGCTGGACTAACCGGGTCGTCAAAAAGTAATTGATAACTATTTTCAGATCCAAGATGGCGGACATAAATAAATTTCCAAGGAATGATAAGGTATCAATTTTCTGATTTATATTCTTTAAATGTCACCTTTTTTAGATCTAAGGTGGCAGAAATAATTATTATCCGAAATTTTATCCTTCCTACACCTAGTGGGGATATTTTTCCCTTTATAATAATAATAATGGCAACCCTTGAAACATCCCACTGTTGGGCACGAGTCTCTCCCAAAGAGGCCTGGAGCTTACTCCACCACGCTGCTCCAATGCGGGTTGGTGGAGACCGCCCATAAGACCTCCGACAAGACTTAACAACTGCGACTCTATCGATAGTAACCCTGACCGACGGCTTAACGTGCCCTCCGAAGCACAGAAACGCACATTTTAATTTGCCACTAGCATTCACCCATCACACACCCGACCGCCCCCGTATCTCTTCGACAAGTAGATCGCTGCCGCTCTATACCAGCCGCGGGGCTTCGCGCTTTGTGCGCTTTTTGCGCTTTTCCCTTTAATATGCACAAAACTTAAGCAAGCTATTTCGCTTTAAAATTAAAGAAGTCAGAGACGAGGTAGTGAACAATAACTACAAATATTAACTACCTGTCCCAAAAGGCAAAAACTATTCTCGTGCGGTGACATCGCGTGATTCTGCACTTTTTTTGTGGCTATAGTGGCTATTGTGTGTGAGTAACACCTTTCGTCAAAGTGTCAAGTACTGTCAAGTGTCTGCAATGGAGCATGAAGAGCCGAAGTTTTTCTTAAAAAAACAGGTTATTAGAAACTAGCAAGTGCATTTTTTTAATGTAAAGATGGTGGCAAACAAGCATACAGCTCACATTGATGTTAGGTGATGACTGCAGCTTATAGACATCTACATAAAAACCAGGGGTCAAAATGCAGATGCAATACCCCTGAGATCTAAAGTCTCTGTGCAGTGCCGGATAAAGCCGGTGCGGGGCCCGTAGCAAATGTGATCATGGGGCCCTAGAGTTACATTGCCTACTGAAATTTAGGATGTAAATAAAACAACATTTACGAAAAGGAATCGAAAACAAATTGAGGGGATTCCCCCTTTTAAGTATTGTGGTATTGCCAACTTGCAACAAAATAATATAGGTACCTATATAATTAGTGGTCAACGCTCCCTTTGAGAATAGCTAAGGTGTATTACATATTTGTGTTTTTTTTGGGCACAGGCGCGGGGCCCGTAGCATTTGCTACTCCTGCTATATGGCTAATCCGGCACTGTCTCTCTGATAGTTGTTAGCGATAAACCGATAGCCCCCGAACCGGGAATCGTACCCAGGACCTCCAGTGTACTTAGTATTGCCTGCTACCACTAGACAATTAAGGCAGTTTAGTTTTAGTTATTTGGAAATCTCTGGAAAGGAAACAGCATCTCTACAATTGGTCGTCGTCAATCTACAATACAATACACAAATTTTTCACTGGTGGTAGAGCTCCAGTGACGTAGCTCGCGGGCGTAGGCACCACCGCATTACCTAATTTATTTGCCGCTAAATGGTAGTGTTCAGCACTATCGTGTTCCGGTCAGGTGGTAATGTACGACCCTGTAATTGCCGGCACAGAGGCCATAACACCTTAGGCCTCCGGAGTGGTAACGCATCTGCATTTTGACCTTGGTCTTTGTGTGGGGTGTCTATAGGCTGCAGTCATCACTTAACATCAATGTGAACTGCAAGCTTGTTTGCCACTTCTATAACATAAAAAAAATCGAACCCAGCGTAGGTAGTAGTGGCCTGCTTCCACTAGGCTATTGAGGCAGTTATTATGTTCGTTACATTCAGTAATCACACACCCAAAATTTGGAAATCTCTGGGAAGGAAACAGTATCTCTACAATTCGTTAGCAATCAGAATCAGAATCAGAAACTCATTTATTCATTTAGGGTGACAGGCACCTCTTATGACACGTCAAAAACAAACAAAATAAATTAAAGCGAATAACAATTGATATACATGTCAAACTAGATAAAAAATATATGTAAAGTCAAGAATATCACTAAGATAAAACTAAATGTCATAAACTAATATAAAAAGTATATCAGTAGAATGTCTCTTTTCCCCTTTACAAACTTATAACAAAGAGTAAAAAGAAAAGAAAAAGAGTCATTCTTTGTCATTCACCGGCAAAGTTCCAAAGGCCAATATGATCTGAGAAAAACTTGCCGGAAAAACTCAGTCGGCTCTTTTAAAAAATATCTCTTAGGCATATTTTTACAATTTTCCATAATTTAAACAAGCTTAAAATTAACAATATAATATCAACATTATACTTTGATTATTACATTTAACACCTTTGTGGAGCTAGATCAGCATTTAGCCAAACATTTCTATCCTTGAGAAATGCAATACACAAAAACCACACCAATATAGGTGATGCTAAATTGAGTCGAAAAGTTTTGTATTTCACAGTTTACTGCGAGATGCAGTAGCAATACATTTATTATTATAGATACACACCGCGGGCCAAACAAAGCCAATGAATGTAAAGTTCTTAAAATTGTGTAACGGACAGTGTAAACATAATCTAATCATAAGAGTAGTGTAAACGGCACTTAACTATACCGTATTATACCTATTGTGATGTATCAAGACGAAGCCAGTCTCGTTGTGACTGGCACTCTGATCGGTCATTAAAACATGTGTAACAGCAACTTTCTTTCTATGAAGTTTCCCTCACACCTCAACACTAGATAGTTACAGTATAAACTTATATTGGTGACCACCCGACGTGATCAGTTTTTATGGACGATTAGTGCTGGGGTACTTCCTAGGGTGAAAAAGTCGTGTCGTCACATCGCGCCAACGAGACTCAAGATGGCCGAAGATCAGGCTGGCAGAGACAATATGGCGCAAATCACGGTGTCGTCAAGGATACCAGATTTTTGGCAGGACCAGCCACGAATGTGGTTTATTCAGGCTGAAGCGGTCCTGCACAACCAAAGATTGACGGATGCTGCAAAGTATCACCTTGTGATCGCCAAGTTGGGGAAGCAGGTGATTTCGCAGGTTACCGACATCCTGCTTTCTCCACCAGCGGATGACAAGTATGAGACCCTGAAGACTAGACTGCTGAATATATACGAAGAGTCCGAGAGCCGGCAGCTTCAAAAATTGATTGGAGAAATGGACCTGGGCGATCAGAAGCCGTCCCAGTTGCTGCGCCGAATGCGAGACCTAGCTCGCGATAAGGTGTCAGATGAGACTCTGACCATTTTGTGGCAGAACCACCTGCCTGCATCGGTGCGCGCAGTGCTGACCGTCTCAGACACCAAAGACTCAAACACATTGGCAACAATCGCCGACAAAGTGATCGAGTCAATGAAGCCGATAGGCGTAGCAGCAGTCAGTTCCGAGGTAACAACATCATCCTCATCGGACGTCGCGTCAATTGCGGCAGAAATCGCGCAAATCAATCAGCGCCTTAGTAAGATGGAGGCAGCGAGGTCAAGATCCCGTGGCAGAGGTCACGCCAGGAGCCGTAGTCGCGCCCGCTCTCGTGGTGCGCGCAGCAGAGGTCGCACTCCACATCGCACCCCGCGTCGCACTCGAAACGACGAGGATTGGCTTTGTACTTACCATTTTTACTATGGGGACAAGGCCAGTAAATGTTTCCAGCCGTGTGCGTGGGAGAGGAGGCAGCAGGAAAACTGAATACCTCACAGCTAGCGGAGGCGAGTGGCTGTAGGGTGAGTGACCAAAACTATCGCCTTAGTGTTACAGACAAGAGTAGTGGACTCAGTTTTTTAATAGACACTGGTGCAAACATTTCTGTGCTGCCGTGCAACAAAGTGACTCGAAATAATTCGCAAAGTGAGTGCCAAGACTATACGTTATATGCAGCTAATGGAACTAAAATAAGCACATATGGTACAAAAACTTTAGTGTTAGATTTAGGGTTACGTAGGGCATTGCGTTGGACTTTCGTTATAGCCGACGTACGACAACCTATCATAGGTGCCGATTTTTTAGTTTACTTTAAATTAATCGTTGATTTAAGTGCAAGAAAGCTTAAAGATGAGGTGACAAATTTATGTGTAGTCACTTCAGTAGTTAACTTTAACGAACAATCAGTTAACTCGATTGATATTAATCATCCTTTCTATAATATTTTAGCAAAATATCCTGACGTCACCAAGCCTGTGTCGTTCAAGGCGCCACCAAAACATGCCGTGGTTCATTACATAGAGACGGAGGGTCCACCGGTCTACGCTAGGGCCAGACCCTTACCGCCACACCGCTACGCACAGGTAAGAGAGGAATTCAGATTGATGTGTGATATGGGGATTTGTAGACCGTCGAAAAGTCAATGGGCAAGTCCTCTCCACATAGTACCAAAAAAGGATGGTAGTATTCGTCCTTGTGGGGATTACAGAGCGTTAAATGCGATCACGAGAGGGTCCACCGGTCTACGCTAGGGCCAGACCCTTACCGCCACACCGCTACGCACAGGTAAGAGAGGAATTCAGATTGATGTGTGATATGGGGATTTGTAGACCGTCGAAAAGTCAATGGGCAAGTCCTCTCCACATAGTACCAAAAAAGGATGGTAGTATTCGTCCTTGTGGGGATTACAGAGCGTTAAATGCAATCTCGGAATCGGATACCTATCCGGTTTCGTGATCGCATTTAACGCTCTGTAATCCCCACAAGGACGAATACTACCATCCTTTTTTGGTACTATGTGGAGAGGACTTGCCCATTGACTTTTCGACGGTCTACAAATCCCCATATCACACATCAATCTGAATTCCTCTCTTACCTGTGCGTAGCGGTGTGGCGGTAAGGGTCTGGCCCTAGCGTAGACCGGTGGACCCTCAATCGTTGATTTAAGTGCAAGAAAGCTTAAAGATGAGGTGACAAATTTATGTGTAGTCACTTCAGTAGTTAACTTTAACGAACAATCAGTTAACTCGATTGATATTAATCATCCTTTCTATAATATTTTAGCAAAATATCCTGACGTCACCAAGCCTGTGTCGTTCAAGGCGCCACCAAAACATGCCGTGGTTCATTACATAGAGACGGAGGGTCCACCGGTCTACGCTAGGGCCAGACCCTTACCGCCACACCGCTACGCACAGGTAAGAGAGGAATTCAGATTGATGTGTGATATGGGGATTTGTAGACCGTCGAAAAGTCAATGGGCAAGTCCTCTCCACATAGTACCAAAAAAGGATGGTAGTATTCGTCCTTGTGGGGATTACAGAGCGTTAAATGCGATCACGAAACCGGATAGGTATCCGATTCCGAGATTGCAAGATTTTACCTACTTGTTGAATGGTAAGAGGGTACTGTCGCGGATTGATATTAATAGGGCATACCATAATATTTCGGTTCACCCGGAGGACGTGGAGAAGACTGCCATCATAACTCCCTTCGGGTTATTTGAGTTCCCCCGAATGACTTTTGGTTTGCGCAACGCGGCGCAAACTTTTCAACGGTTTATGAATCACACCGTATTAGAAGGTTTCGATTTTGTGTATTCATATATTGATGACGTCATAATTGCAAGTGAGGATTTAGAGACCCATAGAGAACATATTAATTTGATTTTGGAAAGGTTAAATAAATTTGGAATAACAGTTAATTTAAATAAATGTGCTTTTGGGCAAACTAAAGTCGAATTTTTAGGTTTTGAGGTATCTATTGATGGCATTCGGCCCTTACAAACTAAGGTCGACGCCATCAATAATTTTCCTAGGCCGGAAACTGTACAACAATTAAGAAGGTTTATGGGCATGATCAATTTTTATAGGTTGCATATGCCTAATGCTGTAGAATACCAATCAGAATTAAATAAGTATTTTCAAAATTCCAAAAAGAATGATAAAACAAAAATAGAATGGACAGAATTAGCAAACGAGGCATTTTTGAAGTGTAAGGATGAATTGCGTCATGCAACCACGCTATCATACCCGCAACCCGATACGCCGCTTGCACTCATGACGGATGCATCCAACACCTGTGTGGGAGCAGCGTTGCAACAATATGTAGATGATAAATGGGTTCCGTTAGGTCATTTTTCTAAGAAATTGTCACCAACCGAGACAAAATATAGTACTTACGACCGTGAATTATTAGCGATTTACCTCGCTATTAGGTATTTTCGAGTGATGGTTGAGGGTCGCCAGCTAATTATTTTCACCGACCATAAGCCACTCGTATACGCATTCACAAAAATGGGTAAGAGCAATGAATTAGCTCGACGAGTTCGGCAATTGCTGTATATAAGTGAATTTACGTCAGATATTAGGCATATAGAGGGCGACAAAAATGTCGTCGCTGACGCTTTGTCTCGGGTGGAAACAATTTCTTGTCCCACAGTACTCGATTTCCAAGGAATTGCACGTGCACAATGCACTGATAAACAACTTATAGAATTACGCATGTCGAATAACAACTCTTATAAAGAGATATTGTTACCTGGAAGCGATTTGCTTATTGTGTGTGAATCGTCTACTTCAAGGCTGAGACCGTATTTGCCAGAACAATTTAGAAAAATAGCTTTTGAGTCAATTCATAATTTGAGTCACCCCGGAATCAGAACCTCGCGAAAGCTGGTTAAGGATCGATTCTTCTGGGTGAATATGAATAAAGATGTAGCGCAGTGGACAAAGATGTGCGTCCATTGTCAGCGGTCAAAGGTTCATAGGCATACTAGGTCAGAGATAGGTAAATTTCCTTTGGCGGAACGTTTTTCGCACATACATATTGACATAGTCGGTCCCTTACCGATTTCCGTACAAGATTATAGGTATTTGGTAACTATTGTTGATCGACAGACCGGATGGCCCGAAGCCTTCCCGGTCAAAGATATTTCCGCAGAAACCGTGTCTAAGGTTTTAATTGAAGGATGGATTGCACGTTTTGGCTGCCCTATTAAACTTACCAGTGACCAGGGCCGACAATTCGAAAGTGCAATATTCCAGGAATTAATGAAATGCCTAGGAATTGATAAAACGCGCACTACACCGTACCATCCGCAATGCAATGGCATGGTAGAGCGTTGGCATAGGTCGCTCAAAGCTGCTCTTATGGCCAGGTTAGATAGTAGCACCTGGATAGACGAATTACCTATAGTCTTGTTAGGACTTCGGGCAGCACCGCGGGCGGATACTGGGGTTAGTGCAGCGGAACTGACATACGGACAGACATTACGTTTGCCAGGAGATTTTTATAGCGATGTTAATAATGAAAATATTTTAAATCATTGTCAGTATGTTGAGCATTTACGAAATATGATAAAGTCCTTGAAACCTAAAACCGCATATAAGGATGCGCACACAGTGTTTGTGCATCCGCGTTTAAGCGATTGTTCACACGTATTTGTACGTAACGATATGATAAAACGTTCGTTACAGCCACCTTATGATGGACCATATAAAGTTTTAAATAGAAATGATAAGGTTTATAAATTGCAATTACCAGGCCGTGTTGTGAACATTTCAATAGATAGATTAAAACCCGCATTTGTGGCGGAGGATTTAAATAGAAGTATTACACAAAGTAACCATATTAAAGTCACGAGCGGAACGGAACGGTTTGAAAACCGCTGCCGCCCATGCAGCGTGCCTAGAACCACGTCCAGTGGGCGCGTCAGCAAAAAGCCCGTGCGCTTCGGATTCGATTAGGTTACTAGCCAATATACCTAATGTTTTATTTTATACATTTTATACTTTTTGTCACTTTATTTCTGGTACAGTTGCATTACATGCAAGACATTTTTGGTGCTTATATACGTGTTAGTTTCGATATGGGGAATTACAGTACCAAAGAAAAGGTCGTAGTTTCACAGGCCGGATCAAACGTTCAAACACAGGAACCAAATTTAACCTGGGGTAGCGCCGGTTGGGTGCTTGTGGGCATCATCGTCCTGATGATCATATTATATTTCGTGTTTCGAAGATGTACGGCGAAGTTCGAGGAGTGGTTCCTCGACAAAATGCGTTCATTGCAGACGCAAGCATATGAAGCTGTAGTAGCTTCGCGCATGAGTTTTCGTCGAGGTCGCGACCGCGAGCAAACAACTCGCGAACGCGAAGACCAACCCCCTACCAAAGTAGAGATTTATTAATGCACAATTCGTAATTTATGAAGATGTGTAACTCGAAAAAAAAAAAAAAAAAAAAAATTATTTTTTTCTCTATTTAGTAATATGGGTGTACCTACGATGTATGTACTTAAGTTTTACTTGTGTATCTATATTTTTCTTACCATGTATTTATACGTTGTTTTTTAAACTGTATCAAGTTCTCAATGTGTTATATTGAAAGTAATGTCAGCGTCAAATTAAAATGTGTTATTGTCCATGCGTTACGTAAATTTTGCATAGAATATTATTGTTAAAGTATAGTCAACCGCATATATTGTGTACGTTTTGTGCTAACGATTGATTTATTTTCTCTTTTGGAAAAATGAAATTACTGTTATATTATATATTTTTATTGTGAAACGGAATTATACTTAATCTATATACATGGTTATACTTATACATATTTTTTACACGTGTATACATTATTATTATTTTTTATTTTTTTTTTTTGCTGTTCTTGTATTAGTTGTAATGTAATAACTAACATCTCATTTTTTTGTACGGGGGGGATGATGTAACGGACAGTGTAAACATAATCTAATCATAAGAGTAGTGTAAACGGCACTTAACTATACCGTATTATACCTATTGTGATGTATCAAGACGAAGCCAGTCTCGTTGTGACTGGCACTCTGATCGGTCATTAAAACATGTGTAACAGCAACTTTCTTTCTATGAAGTTTCCCTCACACCTCAACACTAGATAGTTACAGACCAACTTATAATTGAAATAAACATTATTACCAGTGGTAGATTTCCAGTGTATTGACGCGAGGGGGCACCACTGCATTACCTTATTTATACGTAAAACGTAACTTCACGCCTGTAATCCCCGAAGGGGTAGGCAGAGGTAAATGCATGCATTCAAGCATACATGCACACACCCGCGATTCGCCGGTTACGTTTTGGCCCATGTAACAGGTGGCGAGCCTGTTGACATCTCCGGGCACATTACCAAACTTCGAGGTAATGGGAAATTTCCAGAAAATGGAAAAATCCCAATAGAACCAGAGATAAAGGATTTTACACCATTATCTCTGATAACCCCCTACCCGGGAATCGAACCCGGGACCTCAGCGTAGTAGTAGTGGCCTGCTACCACTAGGCTACCAAGGCAGTTACCTTATTTAACTGCCGCCGAATGGTAGTTTGCCGCACTTTCGTGTTTCGGTCAGATGGTAATATATGGCCCTGTAATAAGTAAGGTCTCAGAGGTGGCAACGCATCTGCATTTTGTCCTCTGTTCTTTGTGTAAGTGTCTGTAGGCTGCAGTCATCATTTAACATCAATGTGAACTGCATGCTTGTTTGTTACATTCATGACCAATGATATTATTGTTCACGACAAAGAAAACATGCGTGCATCCCGATCGTTCGTCTGTATCGTTTGTTATGCGCTCTCGCTTGCGCGCTCGGCTCAGGCGGAACATGACACTTTTTCGTGCGTGCAGACGGCGGTTCATCGATTTAAACGACGATCATCACATCAAAAATAAGCCTTTTTGTTCTTTCCATTTTTTACACGTAACGTAACTTCACACCTATAAGCACCGAAGGCAGGCAGAGGAAAATGCATTTGCAAACATCCACCGCTGCTTACGTTAGTGCCCATGTAACAGGTGGCGACCCTGTTGACGTCTCCGGGCAAATTACCAACACCAAACTCCGAGGTACTGGGAAACTTCCAGAAATTTAAAAAATCTCATAAAACCAGATATCAAATATCGGATCAAGCGAAATATCGGATCGAGCGTGAAAGCATAGAGTAGTAGTGGCCTGCTACTAGTACGCTACTGAGGCATTTTTCATTATGCTATGTATCTTCACGGCACGTCCCTAACGGGGTAGGCAGAGAGAGTAGAGCGCCAGATATCCCGGTCCTGACACACCTCCCGTGCTTCATCTTCATACATGCATACCGATTCCTAAGACTTTTGACCCTACCCTCAGACAATACCTACTCGTCCTATTTGGTCATGGTAGGTCAGTCTTGGTCTTCCTGGGCATATGCAACCATCCACATTCGCATTGTATATCTGTTTAGTCATTCGCTCATTCAAAATTCTTTCTATAAGCCTGATACTACATTTTTCATTTTTTCTGATAATCTAGTATCTCAGGCCCGATGTGTATTTAAAATGACTCTCATAGAAGCAAACGCAGTGAAGTGATTGCCTAACGACGTTGTGTAGTACCGTTCATTCTGAACATGCTTTCGTAATTCCACGCGTGGGGTTCCCTACAATTAATTTTTTATACCATTAGAGTAACGATAGGTTGTGATGTGATAATTGGATAATGCACTTTCTTTTACCTTTTTTAATGTTACGAAATAATCTTTGTTTTTCTTTTTGTAGACCGTAAGATGGGTTATCTTTGGTATGTACGTAGCAAGTTTTTTCGTGTGGACTTCAGATATAAATTCCGGTACCTAATCTAAAATATTTAGAACTAGCTGTTGCCCGCCGCTTCGCCCGCTTGGATGTAGGTTTATAAATAATATAATTCAAATGTTTAAAATTTTTGGGGTGATTTTGACAAAATACTGAAGCACGTATTTTTATTCGTAACAGAAAGACTGGACTTTTCTTTTTCTAACTTAGAAACTACCAAAAATCCCACACAAATTTTAAAATTTTTGGGGTGATTTTGACAAAATACTGAAGCACGTATTTTCATTCGTAACAGAAAGACTGGACTTTTCTTTTTCTAACTTAGAAACTACCAAAAATCCCACACAAATTTTAACCTCAATACCATACAAACAATACCCTTCCATTTTGGCACTTCAGGAGGAAACTTTGTCCATTTCACTTAAACAAATCGTTTTTATTATTCCAAATCATGAGCCTGTATACCAATTTTTATACAGTTAAGTTTAAGAATGAGAAACTTTCCAAGCAAATTATTCCCAAAAAACAAATTAAGTAAACGTTGATTTTTTAGTAACAAAGAATCCGCAAACCAATATTAGGCTTTCTACCTTGAACACTGCGGAAAGCCCAATACGAATTTCACCCCCTTTTTTTAAGGGGATGGGGGCAGATTAATAAAACACAGTTTTTTTTATGGTATGGAAATAGCAAACAGGCATGCAGTTCACATTGATGTTAAGTGATGACTGCAGCCTATACACACCTACACAAAGACCAAGGTCAAAATGCAGATGCGTTACCACTCCTGAGGCCTAAGGTGTTGACTGGAACACGATAGTGCTGAACACTACCATTTAGCGGCAAGTATATTAGGTAATGCGGTGGTGCCTACGCCCGCGAGCTCCGTCACTGGAGCTCTACCACCAGTTATAGATATATATGTATCGTTTGTTAGACTCAAAGAGCATAGAGTGTTTTAACTTTAAGTTCGGCATCAAAGTAAATCCCAAGAAATGTCAGGCCATTGTGGTTGGTAGCCAAAAGCAACTAGCCAAATTAGACCTCAGTTCCGTGGCACCTGTCACTTTTGAGGGTCAGAAAATTAATTTTTGTCCATCAGTTAAGGACCTAGGACTATATATAGATGCGACTCTCAGCTGGAATGTACAAGTTAGTGAATTTTGTCGTCCTGCCTATGCGTCATTAAGCTCCCTTAACAGACTGAAAAACTTCCTACCCACTCAGTTAAAAATTCGTCTTGTACAGGCACTTATTTTCCCTATATTAGATTATGCTGATGCGTGTTATCTGGACTTAAATGAGGCTGGTCTTGATAAACTAGACCGAGTAATCAATAATGCGATCCGGTTCATCATTCGTCTTCGTAAATTTGACCATGTGTCCGCTTTCCGTACCGACCTTAAATGGCTAACTATCCGCCAACGAAGACAATCCAGAATTCTGTGTCAACTTTTTTCAATTCTATATGACGTTTCCTCTCCTACTTATTTAAAAAATAATTTCCAGTATCTCTGCTCTTCTCACTCATTACATCTTCGCTCTAATGAATCTCTCACTCTTTCTATACCCCTTCATAGATCCGGTTTCGTTGCTAACTCTTTTACTGTTCAAGCGGCTCGCTTGTGGAATGCGCTGCCAGATGTCATCCAAAGATCGTGTTCGAGGCTGACGTTTAAAAACAATTTAAAGAAACATCTTTTAAGATAATTATACGAGTATGTGTGTGATTCCTAAGTGGGAATCCTTATCAGAAATCATCATCCAAATTGCTTATTTATTGATGTGTAAGTATATTTTTTTATATAATAATATATATGTTTAGAAATTATATTATTGCATCTGTATAATGTATATGTAGTTTTTATGAATTTATCTATAAGTATGTATGTATAAGTATAAGTAAGTAGTAGTATATATATATATATATATATGTGTATGTATGTATCTTCACG
This sequence comes from Macrosoma leucophasiata, assembly GCA_036365455.1. Classification (NCBI taxonomy): domain Eukaryota; kingdom Metazoa; phylum Arthropoda; class Insecta; order Lepidoptera; family Hedylidae; genus Macrosoma; species Macrosoma leucophasiata. The sequence goes on from JAWQUS010000015.1 coordinate 9,437,231, forward strand.
CCAGGTCCCTAACGGGGTAGGCAGAGAGTGTAGAGCGCCAGACATCCCGGTTCTGACAAACCTCTCGTGCCTCGTCTACCTTCATCATTCTCTTCATACATGCACGCCGATTCCTAAGACTTTTGACACCACCATCAGACAGAACTCGACCTATTTGGTCATGGTAGGTCAGCCTTGGTCTTCCTGGGCCTCTGCAACTATCCACATTCGCATTGTATATCTGTTTAGTCATTCGCTCATTCGACATTCTTTCTATATGCCCGAACCATCGGAGCATGCCTTTTTTCATTTTTACACCGATACTATCATTCACACAAAGTCTCTTTCTTACATCTTCATTACGAACGCGATCGGTGAGTGATACACCGCAGATCTTGCGCAAAGATCTCATCTCGACCGCGTTCAACTTACTTTCATGCTCTTTCCTGCATACCCAGCTCTCGCTTCCATATAAAAGCGTTGGAGTAAGTACAGCATTATGTACGGCTAGTCGAGCCCGCTGGCTGAGATGTTTGGATTCTAGCAGCTTACCCAACGCTCCATTCACGCAATTCCCAGCATGGGAGGATATATATATATATATATCATAACTGCCTCAGTAGCGTAGTGGTAGCAGGCCACTACTATTACGCTGGAGGTCCGGGGTTCGATTCCCGGGTCGGAGGATATTAGAGATAACGGTCTAAAATCCTTTATCTCTGCTTCTATTGGGATTTTTCCATTTTCTGGAAGTTTCCCAGTACCCCGGAGTTTGGTAATGTGCCCGGAGATGGCAACAGGTTCGCCACCTGTTACATGGGCCAAAACGTAACCGGCGAGTCGTGGGTGTTTGCATGTATGATTGAATGGATGCATTTACCTCTGCCTACCCCTTCGGGGATTACAGGCGTGAAGTTACGTATATATATATCATGTATTTTATTAAGCTTATGTAATACTTTTGTTTTTAAATTTTCTGCCATAATTGTTGTTCCGCTCAGATAGCTCTCTAGACTCCCGATGGTTAACTGGAATAGAGCGCTTTTAGCGTTAAGTTCGCCATTTGTCATCGTGTATTATATTGTGGCAATAAAGTTTAAATAAATAAATAAAATAACTTTCTACTCTGAAAATTGTAACATATAGGTTACAAATTGTAATGATTAAAAGTATACGCGGACGAAGTCGCGGGTTTTACTTAGTGAGCAATATTTCTTGCTGGGTACACATGATGCAAGTCAGCCTTAATAAGTTTTAGGCACAGAGCAACACCGGAGGGGAGTAGCCATATGCAGGCTTTCCCCTCTGTCAAAGTACAAGCCCAAATGGGCCTAAATGTTTAAATGTGTACGTGAAACTGTTTCTGTAATTTATTAAAGTCAAGGTGTGAGTTTCGTAGTAATTGACGATTTTTGTAGTGCGTGTGTGTGTCGCACACATTTCCCCCCGTCAAAAAATGACAGACTGTTTGAGTCGATAATAAACGCTATGGCTACTCCCCTCCAGTCCGCCGCGGCCGGTGGCCCGTGTTACTCTATGGTTTTAGGTATCACTAAAGATCACAATTACAATTTAGATATGTCTACAGACCCCTAAAATAAGACAGGGCCTTAAGGTCTGCAAACACGGTGGTACTAGAGAGTAAATAGTTTGCCCACTCAATATAACAAACACGAGGTTATTGCTCTATTACGTATGTTTGGTCACACTTGAACTTGGTTTGAACTTAGTTTTGATGACGCCTAACTAATAGAAATAAATATAGAAAGATTTTTCTTTTCATATTTTAGGAGGTTTATTCTCAGTAGTTCGATCGTCGAACAAGTAAGAAAATTTTTACTCATTTGTTCGACCGTCGAACTAATGAGAATTGTAAAGTTTTTACTGTAAGAAAAAATAAACTAACACCGAACGCCGCACCCTTCGACCTAACCTGGCTTAGTCGGGAGCGCTCAAGGTCCTCATCACGCCCCTTTATTAGTTTGACGGTCGAACAAATGAGGAAAAAAAATCCCACTAGTACGACTGTCGAACAGATGAGAAAAAAAATCTCACTATTTTGACGATCAAACAAATAAAATAAAACGCAAAAAAATACGCTTACATTCACAGCCCCACAGTAGGTATAAACCTGTGTCCTGGGTGCCGTTGTACACACACAACACATACACAAACACCCAGACCCGAAACAAATATCTGTAGGCCATACAAATATTTGTCCCGGTGCGGGGATCGAAACCGCGACCCTTCGAATCAAACGGTCATCTCACACCGCTGGACTAACCGGGTCGTCAAAAACTAACGAATCGAACTTATGGGAATAAGCCTTTTAGGGCAAGGTAACAAACAAACTTGCAGTTCACATTAATGTTAAGTGATGACTGCAGCCTATAGACATCTACATAAAAAACAGGGGTCAAGATGCAGATGCGTTGCCACCCCTGTGACCTAAGTTGCTATATCTCTGTGATAGTTATTACGGGACCATACATTACCATCTAACCGGCACACGATAGTGCTGAACACTACTACCATTTAACGGCAAATACTTTTGGTAATACGATGGTGACTACTCCATCCATACTTCATCGCTATAGCTCTATCGCCTGTAAAAAAGGGATTTTGACAAAAAGCGAGCTCTACCACCCATGAAAAAATATTTTGACAAAAGAGAGCTTTACCATCATGTGAATATTAAGGCTATCCAGCTCCTCGACAACACAAACCTAGTGGGAAGTTTAGTGCTAAAACAAAATTAGTGAGACATATTTTGCATAATCACACGAACAAAGTGTCTTCCCCTTAAGACATGGTAAGAAAATGCCAGTGGACATTTACTTAGAAATATATATGTGGTGTTGTGTGAGGGATGCTTAATAAAAACTTTAACTGGAAATCACCTTTTTTTTTATGTCATTAAGTTGACAGACAAGCAGACGGACCAACTGATGGTAAGTGGTCACCGTCGCCTATGGACATTTGCAACACCAGGGGAGTTGCCAACGCGCTGCCAGCCCTGAAGGACTCTTTTGACGCCATTATTGAAGAACCCCATATTGTGGCACCGAGGGAACACCTCAGAGGCAAGTTCGTTCCACAGTTCACACGTTCTGGGCAGAAACGAACGAGAAAACCGCACCGTTGAGCACTGCCAGGTGTCCAGTCGGTGAGGGTGAAACTTCTCTCTTCGGCGGGTAGTACGGTGTAGAAAAAGAGACGGTGGCACCACGTCGAACAGTTCGACAGAGCACTCACCATTGTAGAGACGGTATAACACGCACAGGCTACCAATATCTCTGCGCAGGCTCAGATGTTCGAGCCTGTCTGTAAGTCCCGGATCGTTAACAATACGAACGGCGCGTTTTTGTTGGGAGTCAAGTGGACCAAGCTGGTACTTGGGGGCTCCCGCCCACAAATGAGAGCAGTATTCCAGATGGGGCCGCACTTGGGCCTTAAAAAGCTGTAGTAGCTGCCCCGATGTGAAATACTGCCTCGCCTTTTATTTTTCACCAACTTCTTTCCACGTCTAAATCGTCTTTCGTCCTTCCTCACACCTTCGCCATCTTCAGTCACTCCAATCTGTCTCCCTCTTTCTCACCTACATCCGTCCCTCTCTTGCTTTAACTGTCATCCAACCATTCCGACGTTCCATTTCCCCATTCCTACATATTTTTTTTTATGTAATGTAAGTGGTAAACAAGCATGCAGTTCACATTGATGTTAAGTGATGACTGCAGCCTATAGACATAACACAAAGATCAAGGTCAAAATGCAGATGCTTTACCACTCCTGAGGCCTAAGGTATTATGCCTCTGTGCCGGAAATTACAGTACCACCTGACCGGAACACGAAAGTACTGAACACTACCATTTAGCGGCAAGTATATTAGGTAATGCGGTGGTGCCTACGCCCGCGAGCTCTCCGTCACTGGAGCTCTACCACCAGTAGAAAAAAATATTAGATGTTTAAGTTAGCATAAAATTGCTTATTAGTTTCATAGGCTAGATTGTAATTTTAATAAGGTTCAAAACAAAGACGTTATGTTATTAAAAAAAAAAAACTGGTTGCCTGTAAAGTCGGTTTTACGGGCGAAGATTTTACGTGACAACGTCTTTTTCTCGGTAGAAAGGCATTCGCCGGTCCGGCAGGCCTCTCTCTCGTTCGGTGACTCATCGTTACGTTACCGGGCGTTACACTTTTTCATGAGTGACTCCGAGCCGCAACCTAATTTAAGACGTTGTCACGTCAAAAAAAAAAAATAGAGCAACACGCTGAGTTTGTTCGGTAGCGGAGTTCTTCTCAGTAGTGCCTGCACTTCGAACTAAGTGAATGACTATTAGAACAAGCCTCTATCTTACTTCGTTGAAGAATTAAAAAAAAAAACTTTATTGATTAAATTTTATTTATACAAATTGTAATATTTATTTTTCGCAATAACACATGCGAGTGAACTTTAGAAATTGAAGAAAAAACGGAAAGAACATTTTGACTTGAGACCTCAGAATAAACAGTCCAGCCGCTTTCCTTATAGTTATCATGTCGCAGGTTCGATTACTGCCCGAAGTAAAATTTTTCTTTCCGTTTTTTCTTTATTTTCTAAAGTTATACAAATTGATTAATTTTAATATCTTTTGACTTAGTATGTTCTTAAGTTTTCGCGAGATGCACTCATTGAAATAAAACTAGTTGTCGGTTTTTTACCACGGAAGCTGAAAAGCGACCGAAACGTCGGGTTCGATTTTAAATAATCATTATAGTTTAATTTACGCGAGATAAATCCGAAGACTGGTTTTATCTTTTGACTTCTTCTTTTTATGAGTTATGAGCGTAATGTCATATCATAATTCCAACGGAAAAATGTCCACTGCTGGACAAAGCCTTTGCCGAAGACGCCCACAACAGTGTTGTGTGTCATTAGGGGAGAATATGCCACAATCGCCACGCTTGGCAGGCGTATTGACGATCGCAGTGGCGGTAGTTCTGATCATAAGACGCTGATGCCTGAACCCCTTTTTAGGGTTCCGTAGTAAATAAGGACCCCTTATAGTTTCGCCATGTCCGTCTGTCTGTCTGTCGATCCGTCTGCGGATAAGCGCAAAAACTATTGGTACTAGAGACTTGAAATTTGGCACAAGTATACACCTTAATCACGCCGACAAAGTGGTAGAATAAAAACATGAAAAAAAAAAAATAATTAGGGTAACCTTCATGTAACGCGCGGATTTTGTTTAATTTTCGGTATCCACATAGTGTGGGGTATCGTTGGATAGGTCTTTCAAAAATATTGTAAATGTTTCAACATCATTTTTCGATTTAGTTAACTGTTCGTGACTTATTAAGCTTTAAAGTGCAAATTTTCGTTAGACTCAAGTGTCCCCCCCCCTACAGACTAAACGGTTGTTGTTAGAAATTCAAACGTTACGGCAATAGTAGCTACATATAACATATAATTAAAATAAAAGGAAAACTATCACACTTAAGTTGGCCCTGCAAGTTTGCGAGTAATAGTCGACCAAATGTATTTTACTCGAAAATTTCAAACAACTCCATACAAAATATATTTTTTTTTATTACGTTTCTTACTCTGTAAATATACTTAATACGGAACCCTACACTGCGCGTGGCCCGACACGCACTTGACGGGTTTTTTATATATAAAGATTGATTCATTGTAGGTATAGGTAGCTTATAACTTACTAACTAACTCTCGGAGTTTTGGCGGGAACCTTGAAAGGGGCGTATGGTGCTCTTATTTTATTTCATTTTCTTGGTGTATTTTTAAGTTATATTGAATAAAATTGGTGGCATTTTGTTTGATATAGGTTTATTACAGTGCCCGTGTATAGTGAAATAGAATAACAGTGCGAAAACACGACCTTTCAGGTTGCCTCCAAAACTTCATTGTAAATGTTCTGGTAAAGTAGCCATCGCTTTACTCGAATAACTTGATTGTAACTCACTTGACTGACATATTATACTTGATAACTTATATACTTGATACTTACATATTATACTTGATGACTATATTATACTAACTTTTACGCTGCTTAAATAAATATGAAATATCGTTTTACTTGACACTGGCAATATGCGTAATAGCGATGCCGTAATAACAAAAAAAAAAAAACTAACTCTCGATTGACTAACCCAGGAATCGAACTACTGAACTCAGGCAGTGCCACCGTCGCACTTCTTACACCGCACTACTCCCTGAAGAGAGAAGTTCCACCCTCACCGACTGGACTCTTGGCAGTGCTCAACGGTGCGATTTTCACGTTTGTTTCTGTCCAGAACGTGTAAATTGTGGAACGAACTTCCCTCTGAGGTGATCCCTCGGTGCTACAATATGGGGTTCTTCAAAAATGGAAGAAGAGAGAGAGAAGAAGGAGTCCTTCAGGGCTGGCAGCGCGTTGGCAACTCCCCTGGTGTTGCAAATGTTCATAGGCGACGGTGACCAATTTCCATCAGGTGGCCCGTCTGCTAGTCTGTCAATCTTTTGACATAAAAAAAAATACTGAATTTCTACGAAAAAGAAATTAATCAAATTGATACTTAAGCCAATCGTAGTTTGATGCCATGGTTATTGCAGTACAGAAACATATTGTTAGGCTATAAATATTGCAGTCAAATTGCAGTCTGCAATGGGGAAATGGAGGAATTTGTAAATAATTGATGCTTTCCTTATTACACAATTTATTAAAGTTTCTATTCAATTTAATGTGTTTTTGATAATTATTAGTGGTTATTCATTCACTCTAAGTTAGTTTTAAAAAAATGACGATGTAAAAGTGCTCTCCAAGAGTCTAATTATATGTAATAAATGAATAAACTGAATAAAACTGTATCACATAACATCAATGTGAGCTGCAAGCTTGTTTGCCATCTTCCTTTCATAAAAAAATGTGTAGCTAACAAATACCTAAAACACGAGTCATAAAAATGTCTTGCAAATATTTATTTTAAATTCAATTTAAATCTTTGACCACCACATAACAAGTTCAATAAATAGCTGTGACTGAAATAACCAGTAAAAAGACATGCGTCTAAAAACAGTGTGCAAGCTTCGAAAGCTAGCTACATGTACTAGGAGGCTGTTGCAGAAATTTTATAGTTCGTATTTAGCATTACCACCTAAAACTAAAACTTGTAAAAAAATGGGCCTACAGTGACGTGGGCGTAGGACGCACTACCTATTTTACTTGCCGCAAAGCCTATAAATGCCTCTTCTACTAAAACTTAATATGTCACTAATTACGGAGCAAAGTCTTACATTAAGAATAGCTATTATAGACTATTTTGTTATACATTTATATTATCCCATAAATTTCAGCACACATGCATAATAGCTAAGGCCTCAGAAGTGGCATTTACATTAAAATCTTTGTCTTCATTCCCATATTTATGTAGGCTACAGTATTACTATTTAAAAAAAACGTAACGTAACTTCACGCCTGTAATCCCCGAAGGGGTAGGCAGAGGTAAATGCATGCATTCAAGCATACATGCAAACACCCACGATTCGCCGGTTACGTTTTGGCCCATGTAACAGGTGGCGAGCCTGTTGACATCTCCGGGCACATTACCAAACTTTGAGGTACTGGGAAAGTTCCAGAAAATGGAAAAATCCCAATAGAACCAGAGATAAAGGCTTTTTCACCATTATCTCTGATAACCCCCTACCCGGGAATCGAACCCAGGACCTCAGCGTAGTAGTAGTGGCCTGCTACCACTAGGCTACCGAGGCAGTTACTATTTACTATTTAACTTACCAGCAATGTGAACTCATACTTTCATAGTATTGAGAGAAACTTAGAATAACATCATTTTATAGCATACGTAGGTACACACAGATTCGTTATTGTACAGCTTTTCATTCCGCATAGATATTACAGTGCCTAAGGTTGGCCGTCCCTAGACTATGGAGCGGTCAAGTTCACTATATAAGGCCAAGGTACACGCAACTTACGCACAACCGGACAGTCGTCGCCTAGATTCACGTACGTACCTATATTATTATTTTTTTTTAGGTTTTTTTTTGTTTTTATTTATTACATTTTTATTATAAAATAATAACGATATACCGGGTTTTTTTCTAATGCAATACTTCTAAAAAATTACAAATATTTGGAAAATAGATGAGAAACATACTGTTTGTCTTTTTAATGAAATGTTTACATATTTTAGGTATATTATTACTAAGGTAAAATGTAATTTTTAATATTAATCTATTTTTCACTAGGTATGTCCACAATAGTGTTAGTTATATTTAGACTTATTATTCTAATGTTACTAACAACATTAATGAATCCAATAAAAAATAATTGCATTTTAAAAAATTATTCAAAATTCATTAAAAGAAGAAACAATAAAATTCATTACGTAAAAACAAATGAACAAAATAAAAACGAAAATGAAAGTTATTATTAATGAAAATAAATGTCCAATCATTTATTACTTAGCTTAATAAATTTATATGAATCTAATCGAATTAATTAACTGCCTTACATTACATTTAAGAAATTGAAAGTATTGATTGAAATAAGACCATCTATAAAATTACATGAAAAATCAAACAAAAAGTGTGTGAGTGCAAAATAAAAAACAAATAAAAGTGATATTATTTAACAATTAAATAAAGAAATGTCCTAGATATACACTACTGTGTTATATAATTTTATCCTGGCGTTATTACTACATATTTCTGCAATTGTTTTTACAGTGTGACGCAGAATAGATTGTAAAGTCGAAAGGTACAACTAGACCAAAATTTAACGACAGACCCAATTAAAAAAATAAACAACAAATATTTTTCAAAATAGGTTTATTTCATGATAGATATACTTTTGCCAGCTATTTGATATTTAATGATGGCTGCCAAGTATCTTGATATATTTTTAATCCGATGAAATTAATTGTCTTGAAATTAGAAATATTTATTTGTTCATGTAGAGCCTATAAAACGGAATCAAACTAATAAAAGGCCATGAAATACAGGACATTTTATTGTTTTGTTTTTATCGATAGATTTCCAATAGTTTTAGCTAAAGAATGCACTTAATCCCAGTATTTCAATAATAGCTTAATAGAGACACTGTTTCACTCTTCACTCTTTTGCATAATTTATCAAACTTGTAGTACGTGATTGCACTCTTTTTTATATAAGGATGGTGGCAAACAACCGTTCAGCTCACATTGATGTTAAGTGATGACTGCAGTCTTTATTCATCTTCATAAAAACCAGGGTTCAAAATGCAGATGCGTTGCCGAATCAGAAAATGCAGATGATATACTTAAGTATACCATCTCAATCGGTCCACTACTTTCGGAGCAAATGGATGTGACAAACGGACAGACAGAAGCACGAGTGATCGTTTAAGAAGTTATTTTTTTTTCCTTTTGAGGTATAGAGGCCTAAAAACATGACGTGACAGACAAACCAAAATACTGATGAAAAGACAGACGGACACTCAGCAGATTTTTATGTAACGAAACTAACGAAGGTGGCAAACAAGCATCCAGTTTAAGTAGATGTCAAAATAATAATAATAAAAAAAAATATTTACTCAACAAACTTTGAATCTTACTTACTATAGTACATCAATTGTGTCATAAAAGTTTAGTGGAGTCTGGAGCCTAAACTAGGATACCCTGTATTTCAGGACTCCAGGTCTATGAAATCCTCCGGATAAAATGATATGTTGGAAATTAGATAATTTGTGCACATTATCAAAATTTATGAAAAGTAGAAACTAAAAAAAATACTCTAAAACAATTTAAAAAGAGGGAAAAAATAATTGTATATCTATGTTATATCTAACGTATATTCACGCTAACAAAAATAAAATATTGCGATACTTGGTATTAGTAAATAGTTAAAACTTTCGATTTGCTTGCTGTTTATGAATTAAGTACCTGTATTTATTAAAAAAGGAAAATGTATACCTATATTTATATATTCAATAATAATTGTGTATAAGTGATAATTTATATTAAACTAAATTTTCAAATAGCGGTCCCTAACAATTTTTCAGTTAAGTCGTAATTTATTTGTACTGTACTGTATTTAAAATGCAGATGCGTTGCCACCCCTGATACCTAAATTGTTATGTGTGTTACTTAGACATACATTTATATTATGACCAGCTGACCCGGCAAACTTCATATTGCCTCACAATGAAATAATGTGTCAAAGGTTTGATAGATATACGGACTATTTGTTTGGAAAAATGAAATTGTGGTTTTTGCTATTTCCCTTTAATTTCTTCATATTTTCTTACCTTTTAAACCTTTCCTGGACTTCCAAAAATCATTCAAAACCAAAATTATGCAAATCGGTCCAGCCGTTCTCGAGTTTTAGCGAGACTAAAGAACAGCAATTGATTTCTAAATATATAGATTAATATTGATTTACAATCCCTAGCTCCAATGTTTCTAACTGACCCACTCACCTAAGTTATCTTTGTTTGTTCAATGCAATAAAATACGCTGTTGTCACTTGAATAGATAGTTAAATAAGTGGGAGGAAAGCGCAATAAAATTTCTAGCTTAGAAATACACCGGTTACCGGTTGGTCACAGTAGGTCCTGTATTATATTCAGAGAAATGTGAGATAAGAAGTAAATAAACACACACTCAATGAAAGGCAACTTTATGTTTGACTAGCGGCTCGCCCCGGCTTCGCACTGGTGCAATGAATGTAAAATAGTCTATGTTACTCATCATCATCACACAAAAACAAATATTAATGTTTCTTCGATAAAATATTAGTAGGTATATGTTAAAACACAAAAACTACTAGTAAGTAGGTTTGGGTAGGTTTGTAGGTCCGACTCGTGTTTAAAAAGGTCGTGTAAACCAGAGTCGGAATTGTGCTTACAGGCCTTTGTGCAATAATTTCTTTCAACGATTTTTAAATAATAATGGCAACCCATTATACGTCCCACTGCTGGGCACGAGTCTCTCCCCTTTTTTTTTTTTTTGGGGGGAGGCCTGGAGCTTACTCCACCACGCTGCTCCAATGCGGATTGGCGGAGGTGGGTGGGTTAGTGGCCAACCTACTGTCGGATGTTTTCAAACCGCCCATAAGGCCTCCGACAAGGTTTAACGACTGCTATCCATCGATAGCAACCGGGACCGACGGCTTAACGTGCCCTCCGAAGCACGGAAACGCGCATTTAATTTGCCACTAGCGGTCACCCATCACAATACCCGACCGCGCCCGTAGTGCTTAACCGAGCAGATCGCTTACGATCTACACCAGCCGTTGGGCCATGCGCGCTTCGATTTTTAAATAAGTAAAGATAAAATTAAATAAATATTTTAAATAACGTTAAGTAACAAAATATAGTAGGTATCTACTGAGATATTTGATAAATTAATAAGGGAAGGGCTGGCAAGACGGTTACCAATCTTCTTGGCTACCTGTAGAAGACAAAATTTGACGAAATTTGATGCGGTTTTAAATAAAAGTGACTTGATATGGCGTCAACTCAGTGGCCTACTGATAGCAAGCCACTAGATACAACTACGCTAGGATCCTGGATTCGATTCCCGGGTCGGGGCATATTAAAGATAACGGTGTAAAATCCTTTATCACTGGTTCTATTTTTTCTGTTTTAGTTTTTCTTTATCTAAATAAAGTGGCAAACAAGTATGCAGTTGATGTTAAGTGATGACTGCAGACTATAGACACCCACACAAAGACCAAGGTCAAAATGCAGATGAGTTACCACTCCTGAGGCCTAAGGTGTTATGCCTCTGTGCCAGAAATTACAGGGCCGTACATTACCACCTAACCAGGACACGATAGTGCTGAACACTACCATTTAGCGGCAAGTATATTAGGTAATGCGGTGGTGCCTACGCCCGCGAGCTCCATCGCTGGAGCTCTACCACCAGTGACGAAGCTCGTCACTATTCTCGTTCTATTCTAGGCTCGTTCTATTTCTATTCTATTTAGATTTTTCCATTTTCTGGAAGTTTCCCAGTACCTCGGAGTCAGTCGGAGTTTGTAATGTGCCCGGAGATGTCAACAGACTCGCCACCTATTATATGGGCCAAAACGTTGTCGGCAAATCGTAGGTGTTTGCATATATGCTTAAATGCATGCGTTTACCTACTTCCTTTTGGGACTACGTGAAGTTAAGTTATTCTAGTTATGTGAAGTTCAAGAAAAGGAATATATCCGTCTAGTCTAGCCCGCTATAGGGCGCACAAAGCAAGGTTTATCGAGGCTTTCCGATAAATACACAATTATCTATCACCGTTATTCATAAACATGGATGAGTGTCAATATTATTTATTGCACAAGATGGCCTCTGTTGCAACGCATCCGTTAGTTTTAACTGCATCTTGACCGGTTCTAACTGTTTCCCATGTTGACTATTGATGACGCAATGTTAAGTATGGCATGTGTTTAATTGTGATGGTTTTATTAAGCAGTTTGTATAGAGTTGGTGTTGTGTTGTTGTTCGATGTTGTTTAAACCGCCTACAATATGATAGATTTGAATATATTCATATATTCAAAGTGGAGGTATGAGTTATTAACAACGATGAAAATTATTGAAGCAATTAATTTCAGATTTACAATAATAATTATTTACATTATTTAAATCAATCTTTTGAGAGTTTAAATCTTTATTGACATAGAATTCTAAAGTAAATACATCTTACATTATTTGTATATATATAGGTGTGAAAGATAAAATTATTTTCAAAATTGCTTCAGTCGTTTTTCACATCATCCATTACAAAATTAATTAACTTGGTACTAGGTAACGATTATGTATGAATAACGAATTAAGAGTATCAAATAGCTTCCATTTGGCGACTTCGTGACACCAACGATATACCGACACTCTGAGTAGGCACTTAGATGTACAAAAAAAATCAGGATCTGCATTAAAAATGTCAGGCTATATGTGTATACTCATATTCTTCGTTTTAATAGACGTAACATATTGTGTTTATTATTACACTAATTATACATCACATGGGTATGTTCTTAATACTGCCTATTGTTTTCAAAGCAATGGTGAAGTTCCTGACCAATAAGTTGATAGATGAATTGCATAAGCCTTTGCCGCTCGGACTATTAAATTGAAAACTTAAATGTAGCTTTTCTTTACAGATAAAAGATGGCGCTAAATTATTTAACTAAAATATTGCTACTTGTGACAATAGCGCAATATGGCGACGCGACGAGTATTTTGAGAAGTAAGTGGTTCTGCTATTTGTCAATAGAAGGCGCGATTAACCGAAACCGAATTAATTAAAATACTAATATTACTTTTTTAAACAGCCCCAAGGCAAGCACCAGGAAGTATTTTTACAGTCGGAAATGGTGAACAATGTTTAGGATCAGACAGAAATTCTGGAGGCGTGTGCTTATCAAGAAATCAATGTAACACGCAAGGAGGAAAAGCTATTGGATTTTGTGGTGTTTTTGCTACTTGCTGTTCATGTAAGTTTCATTTCCGTTCCGATAAATTCAATAGACTAACCTACATACCTACTATTGTAATGTAAAAAAAGAATAATTATAGGTACATGCCTAATTTTATATTCAAAAACTTGTATAACTATAATATGAATGTTAGTTATTCAAATGTTAACTAGATGGCGCTATTTTCTTTACAGTAAACTCATGTGACGTGAGAACTAACACAAAAGTAGCAGTATTCATCAACCCACCATTGAACAGAGAGTCGTCCGGTCTAGAATGTTCTTACAATGTTGAGATTAACAACAACAACGTCTGCCAAATGAGGATTGACTTCGAAACCTTCAACCTCGCGCCGCCTACCACTGTAAGTAGTACGGCTATTACACGATAGATGTCACTGTAACCAGTTAAAAAATATTACAATGAAAAAGTTGATAACCCATACAGACTATTGTCTTTCTAGGGAATCATGGATCCTCTGTGCCTGTAATTACTAGGCCTTACTATCTTTTCGCTCTCGCACTGTTGTGCACGGGCCGTTAAGATAGTAACGTAATGTCTGATTTATAGTGTCATTGTGCCCGTTGCATGTGTAGATATAGTTATTATATAAGCTTTTCAGCATTTTCTTGCTCATGGACGAACATTAAATTAAATGTAATAATATCAGTTTTGTGGTTTAAAAAAGTGGGTAACAGTTACAAATTTTTTTCTTTCTTTAGTTCAGTAACTCATTAACAGATGGCGCTAATACCCTATTTCAGGTGGAAGAAGTAGAAAACGTGACGCAGCGGCCAGGGTACACATGCAGAAACGATATCTTCCAAGTCACCAACTTGCAGGCCAACTCCGACATCCTACCACCTCTGTGTGGTGACAATAACGGACAACATAGTACGTACCACTTAAAAATACTAACTTCTTTATGTTACGAATGTGGTCCACAAGCATACAGATTTTACTGGTGGTAGAGCTCCAGTGACGGAGCTCGCGGGCGCAGGCACCACCGCGTTACCTAATATACTTGCCGCTAAATGGTAGTGTTCAGCACTATCGTGTTCCGGTCAAGTGGTGATGTACGGCCCTGTAATTTCTAGCACAGAGACATAACACCTTAGGCCTCAGGAGTGGTAACGCATCTACATTTTGACCTAGGTCTAAGTGTGGGTGTCTATAGGATAATAAGAATATGATGTATGAATGATAAGTGATGACTGCAGCATTATAAACGTCTACACAAATCCTGAGGTCAAAATGCAGATGCATTACAATCATGAGACATTAGGTGTTATGTCTCTGTGATAGTCAGTATCGGAATTCGGTCCAAGATATTCCAAGCCTTCTCTTCCAGCACATCTCTAGAGCGAGAAGGTGGATTTCTTCCTTTCACATTCCTGCAGCGATATATTTACCATTTATTTTTTACTGTGGCAATATAATAATGGCAACCCTTTATACGACCCACTGCTGGGCACGTGTCTCTCCCTTTTTTGGAGCTTACTTCACCACGCTGCTCCAATGCGGGTTGGTGGAGATACGGGTTAGCGGCCCCATAAGGCCTCCGACAAAATTAAACAACTGCTATCTATCGATATCAACCGGGACCGACAGCTTAACGTGCCCTCCGAAGCACGGAAACGCGCATTTTGATTTATCACTAGCGGTCACCCATCACACACCCGACTGCGCCCGTATCGCTTAACCAAGTAGATCGCTTGCAATCTAAACCAGCCACGGGGCCATGCGCGCTTTAAAGCAAATCGTCAATACTAGTTTCAAATTAAAACGTCTTTAACAGTGTACGTAAGAGTGAACGCGTCGACCAACAGCCGGTCAATGCGAATCAACTTCAAGATAGCCGACCGCAGCACCCAGCCGAACCTTCCGCAGGCTACTTGGAAAATTAAGGTCACACAGCTTGAGTGCTTCAACACCTTAGGGTGAGTTATTTAAACATGTCTTCAGTTGGATCATAGCAATATAGCAAATTGCACATCAAGCGCACATACACATAATATAGGTATCACAACAGAAGTTCTCATTACATTTTTTTTTTCGTTTGCAGAAAATACCGCGATGGTATCTTCGAAGCGATAACATCTTCTTTACCATCTTCTCCCATCATGTCGTCAGCTGATAGGGACGAATACCTCATTGGTAAGTATGTTTCAATTCTATATCCAGCTGACCCGGCAAACTTCGTATTGCATCAGAATGAAATAATGTGTCAAAGGTTTGATAGATACGGACTATTTGTATGGAAAAAATGAACTTGTGGTTTTTACTATTTCCCTTCAATTTCTTCATATTTTCTTAGCTTTTAAACCATCCCTGGACTTCCAAAATCATTCAAAATCAAAATTAGCCAAATCGGTCCAGCCGTTCTCGAGTTTTAGCGAGACTAACGAACAGCGATTGATTTTTATTTATATAGATTTACTTCGTAACTTCACGCCTGTAATCCCCGCATAATGTATGCATTCAAGCATACATGCAAACACTCTCGATACGCCGGATACGTTTTGGCCTATGTAACAGGTGGCAAGGCTGTTGACATCTCCGGGCACATTACATAACTCCGAGATACTAGAATACTTCTATAAAATGGAAAATTACCAAAGAACCAGAGATTATAGATAGAGATTATATTAAAGATACAGAGATTATAGAGATATTTTTTTTACTGGTGGTAGAGATCTCGCGGGCGTAGGCACCACCGCATTACCTAATATACTTGCCGCTAAATGGTAGTGTTCAGCACTATCGTGTTCCGGTCGGGTGGTAATGTACGGCCCTGTGATTTCCAGCATTACACCTTCGGCCTCAGGAGTGGTAACGCCTCTGCAATTTGGAGTTTTGATCTTTGTGTGGGTGTCTATAGGCGGCAGTCATCACTTAACATCAATGTGAGCTGCATACTAGATTGCCACTTCCATTATATGTAAAAAAAAAATGATGCCTTACTTATGTCCCGCAGCTCCACCCGGCTGTCTGCAATACTACCCGGACCGGACTGGTTTCTTCGAATCTTTCAACTACAACCGAGGTGCCGGCCCATATATCGCTAACCTGGCTTACGCTACCTGCTTTAAGAGGACACCTGATGTTTGCGGTATTAAGTGAGTACCTACTATTGCTATTTATACAACGTATCTATTGTAAGCTTCTAGATCTTTTAAAGGATTTTGTTTGAGTCAAACTCCACTTTCAAAGGAATATTGTGAAAACCTTTCGCTTCGCTTGCTTAGGGTGAGATTCACAGACCGCACTACGACTTTACTTTGAGCAAAGTACGCCTTTGAACTGTCAAAAACCATACTAAACTGACAGTTCTAAGCATACTTTGCTCAAAGTAAAGTCGTAGTGCGGTCTGTGAATCTCACCATTAGAGTTGTGTTGCTTAGAATGCCCGCCGATGAGGGCTCTCGCCCTTAAATAGAATCCTTTCACTACAAGCTCGTAAAGTATTTATCAACTGATAAGCTCATTTGTAAATTATATAGGTATCATAAACAAGTGTTTTTGACGACCCGGTTAGTCCAGCGGTGTGAGATGACCGTTTGATTCGTAGGGTCGCGGGTTCGATCCCCGCACGGGAACAAATATTTGTATGGCCTACAGATATTTGTTTCGGGTCTGGGTGTTTATGTATGTGTTGTATGTGTACAACCGCACCCACGACACAGGTCTATACCTACTGTGGGGCTGTGAGTGTAAGCGTATTTTATTTTATTTATTTATTATTTATTTATAATAGCTGCCCCAATAAAGAGGAGTCTATACGGGTATATATGGCTTACACTATGTACCTTCATGCCAAATCCATTACGGGGTAAGCAGAGAGTGTAGAGCGCCAGATATCCCGGTCCTGACACACCTCCCGTGCTCCTTCTACATTCATCATTCTCTTCATACATGCACGCCGATTCCTAAGACTTTTGACCCCACCATCAGACAATACTCGACCTATTTGGTATCAAACGGTTGTCTATCACCATAGAGCAACACGAGCCATCATGACCAGGGCCAGCCCACCGATTCAAATTCGATTCAACGACTTTGCATTAATCAGGCCTCAGGGATGCGACCGCCTATCGACATTGCTATTGTCGTTGTCATTGCTGTAATGGAGATGTTGCGAACTCGGCCCTGGTTCGTACACGTCCTCAAAAAATGGGTAAATTAAAGAAGAATCTAAAAAAAATACAATTAATTTATTCAAGAATATATTTTAGAGTTACAATCACATTTAATTCAAACGATTTTATCATTTTCAACTATGTTAAACATGGCGGCGATACAGCCGACACTTGGGATCAATCGATTTTGATAGTATTTAGAAAATATTACTTTTTTCTCCAAGTTCTATAATCAAAATAAAATTTAAAAAATTAAAATGTCAAAATGACATCGCCCGCCATATTCGCCATGTTAGTTTTGAGTTGCAATTCTAACTGCAAATTATGTTTTGTAACTGCAAACAAAGCTAAGCGAAAATATGCAGTAAAAAACGTTTTTATATCGATTTTGCCTGTTAATGATATTGTGTACAATACATGGCCGGAGGTCCATACATTTTTGCAACATCTCCTTTCCATGCCGATTTGTAGCTCGTTTCAAAGCAGCAGTGATAATATGATCATTTTTTTTGCTTTCGTAGGTGAGAAACAAGCGATGCAATGGTAGATTATTTCGATTATTGTTATTTAGTTAAAGCAAAAATCGACATGAAAATTTA
This sequence comes from Macrosoma leucophasiata, assembly GCA_036365455.1. Taxonomy (NCBI): domain Eukaryota; kingdom Metazoa; phylum Arthropoda; class Insecta; order Lepidoptera; family Hedylidae; genus Macrosoma; species Macrosoma leucophasiata. The sequence goes on from JAWQUS010000015.1 coordinate 9,455,394, forward strand.
ACAGCAATGACAACGACAATAGCAATGTCGATAGGCGGTCGCATCTCTTGGACTAACTTTATCGTCACATTATCTTCCCAGATTAACAGCAGCAAGTTTCGACATGGCCTACCGGACGGAAGATAATCTATACCTTGACACCGACTGCCAAGTGAACCCGGTCACCCCGGGCTACCCCCAGTCTGAAGACTACTTCTTCATCCCCGAAGCAGAGACGGTGGATGGGTTGCGAGGCTCGAAGTTCTGCGGCACTAGTGCTTCTAATCAGATTATAGCTTGTAAGTAATTCAATTTTTACTTAGCTTAGCTTATTTATTTCGCTTTTCTGAAGTCAAAACATCTTAGAACGAAAAAGCGACAGTAAAAAGAAATAGACACATAAAATAAGATTTAACGTAACTTCACGCTTGTAATCCCCGAAGGGGTAGGCAGAGGTAAATGCATGCTTTTAAGCGTACATGCAAACACCCATGATTCCGACCCAGGCATCCAACCCAGGATTCCAGGGCAGTAGTAGAAGCACACCGCGGACACTCCGCCAAAATTCCATACAAACGCTTAATTTGGTCTCTATTACACAAACATCAATCAGTGAAGTGTATTTACACGTGCACCTGTGTGCAACACCGGTCCCTAACGGGGTAGGTAGAGAGTGTAGAGCGCCAGATATCCCGGTCCTGACACACCTCCCGTGCCTCATCTACATACATCATTCTCTTCATACGTGCACGCCGATTCCCAAGACTTTTGACCCCACCCTCAGACAGAACTTCACCTATTTGGTCATGGTAGGTCAGTCTTGGTCTTCCTGGGCCTCTGCAACCATCCACATTCGCATTGTATATCTGTTTAGACATTCGCTCATTCGACATTCTTATCTATAAATATCTCCACTACAATCAAGGCGCCAACTAGTGGAATACAATGAAACCTCACAGTACTTGTCCAGTACGGTAGATGGCGTGTCAATCGAATAACATCGCACATGCGAAGATTTCTCAAAAGTTGGCATATATACAACTTCCCAGCGTCACTTGCTTCGCGGTCCGCCAGGCGCTATCACCTCGCCTGGGGTGCGACCGCCTATCGACATTGCTATTGTCATTGTCATTGCTATCAAATTTTCATGTCGACTTTAAAAGCAGTAGTGATAATCTAATCGTTTTTCTTGCTTTCGTAGGTGATAAACAAGCGATAGTGGTAGATGATTTCAATTATTGTTATTTAGTTTAAGTAAATCGACACGAAAATTTGACAGCAATGACAACGACAATAGCACTGTCGATACGCGGTCGCACCCCTGGTCGGAAGATCCTCCCTTTTGTTCGGAGGAACATTTCCACCCTTTCCTCCACAGTGGTGTAGACGTGATCTGAACACACAACCTTCTGATATATCTAATTTATTTTTTCTATTCACAGCAACGCCCCCTGGTGCTTTAAGCGTGCACTTCCACAGTGACAACCTCGTGACGAATGGTATCAATGAATATGGTTATAGATTTAACTACAATGTACTCAATAATTGTTATTTGAAACACAATTTTTAAGTTAAGAATATAGGATACTATAAATGATCGCATAGACTAAGGCTTGGTTGCACCATCTTACTTAGTAATAAGTACTTGAATAAGTACCGGTTAAGTAAAAAAAATTGGTAGCGCAAATTGATCATATCTTTAAATTCCCTAGCTTACGCGAATTCACCCGCGGGCTGAAACATAATTATTCCACATTACAACTGCTGACCATAACTGGTCGAGCTACGCTGGTGAATGTTAGAGTTACCCTCAAAATTATCTGTCAGATGACAAGAGAGTCAGTCACGCATTTCGTATTCACTGCTAAAGTAAATGTTACTAATAATTGTTAAAGGAGATGTTGCAAAAATGTATGGACCTCCGGCCATGTATTGTACACAATATCATTAAACAGGCAAAATCAATATAAAAACGTTTTTTACTGCATATTTTCACTTATTTAGCTTTGTTTGCAGTTACAAAACATTATTTGCAGTTAGAATTGCAACTCAAAACCAACACGGCGAATATGGCGGGCGATGTCATTTTGTCATTTTTATTTTTTTAATTTTATTTTGATTATATAGTACTTGGAGAAAAAAGAAATATTTTCTAAAGACTATCGAAATCGATTGATCCCAAGCGTCGGCTGTATCGCCGCCATGTTAAACATAGTTGAAAATGATAAAATCGTTTGAATTAAATGTGGTTGTAACCCTAAAATATATTCTTGAATAAATTAATTGTATTTTTTTCGGATTCTTCTTTAATTTACCCATTTTTTGAGGTAGTGTACGAACCAGAGCCGAGCTCGCAACATCTCCTTTGACAAAAACTATAATTTTAACCGATTTTAATATTTTGGTGCAACCGATCCTAAATAGACGATCTTTTGTTAAGTTATTCAATGATACTTTTATTTGTCTGTTATAAGAAAGAAGTCCTTACACATAGGTACCTAGTTATTTTTTGTTTTCTTTACTTGACCATGACTTTGAAAAGAATCATGGCAAGTTTCATACATTGATTTGTACAAAAAAAGTTAGAAAAGGTACAAGATAAAACGAATTAGAAACATTATCTAGGGAACTTAAAAAACATTTTCTGGTATGTAAATTGTTATTAATAATCGTCTTTTCTAACAACAGTAGAAGCACTACATCTGGATAATATTTCCTTGTTGTTTTACCGTGTACCTTTTGTTTTTTCATTTTTTCTGTACAAATCTTGCCATGATCCTTCGGAAACCAGTTTTGCATTTATACTCATTTGGTTGCATTTATTTTATGGCAAGAAGTTTTGGAACGAAGTTTCTTATCGCGCGGTACACTGGCTAAGGGGGCTAGGCGAGCGTCACGAAAAATCCTCACGACACTTTTGCTTTAGTGCGTAGCGCTCGGAGAGGGGGCAGGCCGATTATATGATTCGACTTATTCGTTCTCTCTCTCTCTACAGTGACAAGCCACGCGACGCGCGCGTCTTCTGTGTATGCGTACATTGTTTTGTCGTGTTCGTGTGTATGTAGTTTTAGTTATTTAAAAAAAAAAACAATGGATTGTGAAAGTTGTTCATTAGAAGTTGATGAGGAACTTCGTTTCAATCGGGTGTCCCACATGTAACACCTCAGACAGTCTTTTTATTTATTTTTTTAATAATTAAGACATAATTTATAATGTTAGTATCTATACATTTTAAAAATACTCTTTCATGATAATGCTCGATATTGCCATATTTAAGATACGTGAATCTTTAATTGTACCTTACGTCAGTAATAAAGATAAATAAAATAAAGTTTGTTTTATTTTCAACAATTATTCAAATATAAACTAACCCCCTTATTCATAAACGTACATTAGATACGTTTTAGCTATAGAATGCTTTGTCTTTGTCAGTTGCATTGTCAAAAATGTGCAGGATAGAAAAAGACAAAGGAGAGATTAGCAACACTTTAGCTAAAATACGTTTATGAATAGGTATAGTTTAGTTTAGTTTGAAATTTTTACTGCTATTTATACAAGGTTTAGCCGGAAAGGAACAACAATATTAACAGGTATTCATCTACAACAAGTTTCAAATCATTTAACGTCGACAATAATAATGAAATCAGAACTTTTTTTTCATTCAAAGTCTAAAAATTAATTATTTGTTATTTTATTTGACAACTTTAACAAGCCGTCGATGAAAACGCTCAGCACATCGATATCTCATGTCGCTGGCTCAGCATTTCACGCTTACATACCGTGCTTGATGACGGTGAGGCGAACGATACGCGTGTGTGCGTATGAAATGCAGCATCTCAGCAATTCATACCTACGCATATACGTGTAGCGGTTCGCCTTCGACTGACTTGACATGTGCTGTCAGCTGTTGTTGTTAGGGTTGAAACGCATACAATTCGAATTAAAGTTTGACTCGTAATAAGCGATGATTTTACATTCTCAGGAGAAAAAGACCTCAAGGGATGTAGTCAACATCAGTATGGGAATGGACTGTTGAAATATTGTTGGACCTTTCCAGTTACACCCTGTATAATAAGTATGTAGTATGCATAGATTTATTATCTACTTCGTTAGATAGATTGGCAATACAAAGAGAAAGAATATATTATACGCATGTGTGAGTGCGAGATAGCTAGGCAGGACCATTTACAGACACGTTCTCGGCCTGAGATACCCTGGCGTTAGTCGTGAACACAACAATTTCCTTTTATTTTTATTAAATTTAAGGTTTACTGGTGTTTATTGTACATAAATAATGATGGTTACACGTGCAGTACCTGAATATAACTCATCTAAGAATGAAAACCCACATAGTCATTAATTTCACATGTAAGTACGAATTAAATGTTTGGCTCTCTAAATGCAAGGATTTAGTTCTGATACAACACTTTTATACATAAACGGATAGACAAAATTAACAGGTTTTATAATATGAATGGTTTGAATGCATAAGAATTAACTATAAAATAATAACAAATACGTGAATTACTTCTATTTTATAACCTCAACTTTTTAGGGATTTTACCATATCGATAATTTGTATATGTCAATCAAGGATATTTTTTAAAATAAACCTCTTTAGTGTTCATCACTAAAGAGGTTAATTATATAAAATATCCTCTTACCTTATTTAATGCATTTATTAAAAGTTTAGAGTTTCATAGCCAAACTGCGCTGTTATAAATATTATAAAAATAATTTAAAAACAATAGAAAAATGGCTTAACAATGATAAAAATAAATCGACTATATTATAATGCAGCAAGCACTTCGAACAAAAAGGTCTTTGAATAAAAATATCCACGTTATTTCTTTATTATTTACTATCTGTCTATTTAACTCCTTCTTTGTTGCCTTTTTCTTCTTAGTATGTTTAGGTTTTCTTCTTGTTGATCTTTCCTTGAAAACTGTTATCAGATTTATTTATCATCCTTTTAAGTTTTCTGTTATCCTTGCTCACTTATCAGGTCACTTACTGTTTAATTATTATTAGATACTTATTTTTACTATGTCGCTCGTCAGCACGGGGTCCAATTTGAACCCCGGATCTTTGTCAGGCTTGCGCGGGGACATGGAGGGTCCAACACGTAGAGGTCCTTTCGAGAATTTTGATCTACTTTGTATTCGGCGGGACCTCTCTCTGACTGCATCAATAGTTAATACGACACAGACAGACCCCGCAGAATTTAAGGGACTATTGTAATGATAAGTGATTCGCCAAACTTTGGGCTATGTGGGTGAACTGGGGGGACTAGCTGGCTGGGCCTATGGAGTGAGATCCGGCACCTGCCTATATTCAACATCTCATATTATCGAATCCTACTTTAGGCAGGTGGTGACTCGCCTCTCCTTGGTGGGCCCCCAAACAGCTAACCCGATGGTCGACGGGGGGCAACACTGTTGAGAGAGGCTGAGGGTGTCGAGAGGTGTGGCTCCGGTTTCACCATCACGAGCGAGTAATCTCAAGTTCGGAGCGGGCTTCCCCGCTATTATGCGTTTAGACACTTCTACACCCGAGTGTATGGCTCTTGCAGAAATTTAGACAACAGCCTATTATCCAAATTTCTGCAAATGCCATACCTCTAGCGCCCCACTCAGACCGGTCAATGAAGGCAATGAAGGCTCTGTCCGGCCGTACCTCTGTGTGGCGGACGAGCCCAGTTCTCTCGGAAGAACTCGAGATGATAGGGGGTGGTGTCGCTACACACCAACAGCTCGCCGCTGCTCTGCCCCCTTTATTATTATTAGATATTTATTATAAGATTTTTGTTTATGTTGTACACCCCTACTACTTCCTGAATTTGTTTCTTTACATGTAAGGTTGCCTGGAAGAAATCGCTGTTAGCGATAAGGCCGCCTGTTGTACTATAATAATAATAATAATAATAATGGCAACCCATTATACGTCCCACTGCTGGGCACGAGTCTCTCCCTTTTTTTTGGGGGGGAGGCCTGGAGCTTACTCCACCACGCTGCTCCAATGCGGATTGGTGGAGGTGGGTGGGTTAGTGGCCAACCCACTGTCGGATGTTTTCAAACCGCCCATAAGGCCTCCGACAAGGTTTAACGACTGCTATCCATCGATAGCAACCGGGACCGACGGCTTAGCGTGCCCTCCGAAGCACGGAAACGCGCATTTAATTTGCCACTAGCGGTCACCCATCACACTACCCGACCGCGCCCGTAGTGCTTAACCGAGCAGATCGCTTACGATCTACACCAGCCGCTGGGCCATGCGCGCTTCTACTATACTACTACTACTATGTACTATATAATAATATTATGTCCTAATTGTTTTTTCGCAATTCGCAAAAATTTTTCGTTATCTATTGTGTACAATAAAGAGAGTATTAATATTATTTATTTATTTTGTATACTTATGCGCAAGGTTATGCACATAGATCAACATGGGCCACCGGCCGACTAGAGGGTAGCAGCCATAGTGTCTATTACCGATGCAAAACAATCTGTCATTTTTTGCGGGGGGAAATTTGTGTGACATACACACGCACAATTAAAATCGTCTATTACTACGAAACTCACACATCGACTTTAACAAAATACATACACACAATTTCACACACACATTGAAACATCTAGGCGACAGCGGCTTCTCGGAAACAAACTCTGATCAATCGCTCGACCGATCCGCGTATCGTATAAGGTATACCTATCAGTCCGCCCGATTGTGTTGTCTGAATCAGTCCGAAACAAGACTGCCGATATTATTTAGTTTTAAAGAATCAAATAACAGTTTTATTAGATATTAAAAATTACTTACATGAGGAAGGTAACGCTATCTTTTTGGAAACTTTATGTGTCAGATTTCTATTTAAAGCAAAAATACAGAGCAAATGGGCATTTTTAGGACGTCAGTTCAGTCGCACAACTAGATTTAGTCTAATGAGCAGTCCGGCTGCAACTAGTTTTTATTTACGCATAGGACTACTTGGGCTTGTACTTTGACAGAAGGGAAAGGTGCGGAGTGGCCGGTGACCCGAGTTGCTCTATGGTTGTGCATGACATGTCTTCTAACGTGTACTAACTAACAGTTTATTTTTTGTTATAGTATCTATGTATTTATTGCAATACACTATTGTGATGCATATATATATATATTCATTGCAGTTGTTATTAGATACAAAATGATACGGAAAGTATCGTCTTAAGTCTACAGAGATATATCGCTAGTGCCCAGCACCTCCAAAGAAAATGTGTCTGATCTAGGCAACACACCATTTCTTCCAAGTCTACGGCATTTCTATAGTAAATTAATTATGGTTGGAGGAAAATAAAAATAATTTTGTTTGTAGTTTTATTTATATAAAAATATTCCCTGTTTGATGTGTGTAAAATCAGAAGATAGATTGCATCGATCATCGATATCGATATTAAAATCTGAAGTCTTGGCAGCACTATTTTGCTCGCACACAAACACATGTCACGCACACTGACGTAAACCGAATTTGGTCTCGTCCTGACTACTCAATTGCCAATCTTTAGTATTACACATCTATGGTAGTATGTGTATAGAAGCGCGCATGGCCCCGCGGCTGGTGTAGATCGTAAGCGATCTACTCGGTTAAGCTATACGGGCGTGGTCGGGTGTGTGATGGGTGAACGCTAGTGGCAAATTAAAATGCGCGTTTCCGTGCTTCGGAGGGCACGTTAAGCTGTCGGTCTCGGTTGCTATCGATAGATAGCAGTCGTTAAAACCTTGTCGGAGGCCTTATGGGTGGTTTGAAAAACATCCGACAGCGGGTTGGTTACTAACCCGTATCTCCACCAACCCGCATTGGAGCAGCGTGGTGGAGTAAGCTCCAGGCCTCCCCCCAAAAAGGGGAGAGACTCGTGCCCAGCAGTGGGACGTATAATGGATTGCCATTATTATATGTGCATACTACCTATTACAATGAAAAGCAAAGACCCAACACACGAAATACGGGGGTGGATCCAAAAGTTCGTGGCCGAAACTACAAGGAGACATGACATCTTTTTAAATTTACCGTCATTTGTTAGTATGTCTTCTATTGATTTATTGTGCGCAGTTTCATTCCGATACTGCACAATATAAATTTTCTGTGATTATTTGTTTGAAGCATTCTGACGAGATTTTCAATAATGGAGAAAATTGAACATCGTGCAGTCATTAAGTACCTCAATAAAAATGGCCTGTCACCAAAAGACATCCATCAAGATATGGTGGGCACTTTGGGGGAGTCTGCTCCATCGTATTCCAGTGTCAAGAAGTGGGTAGCTGAGTTTAAGCGCGGTCGTGAGAGCATTGAAGATGATCCTAGGAGTGGACGGCCTACAAGCTCTACCACGAAAGAAAACATCGATAAAATTTGTGATCTCGTACTGGGTGATCGACGTTTGACCATCGCTAAGATAGCTGAGACAACAGACATTAGTTATGGCCGGGTGCAACACATAATAACGAAAGAATTGGGATTCCATAAGGTTTCTGCTCGCTGGGTCCCGAGGTTGCTTTCAGCTGAACAAAACGAGTTCGATTCACAATTTCGCGAGACGAGACTGTTTGGAACTTTTTGAGACTGATCCCGAGGACTTTTTGTCTAGATTTGTTACCATGGATGAAAGCTGGGTTCACCACCATATTCCTGAATCAAAGCAACAATCCAAACAGTGGAAAAGATCTGACTCATCTACACCGAAAAAGGCTAAAGTCGTTTTGTCGACTAACAAAGTCATGGCTTCTGTTTTTTGGGATGCGAAGGGCATTATTTTTTATTCATTCATTATTTACCGAAAGGTCAAACTATTAATTCTAGTTATTATTGTAACCTTTTACGAAGACTACGAGAAGAAATAAAAAAAAAAGGCCGGGAATGTTGCGTAAGAAAGTTTTGTTCCATCAAGACAATGCACGTGTTCACACTTCGGTTGAAACAATGTCTGTAATCCATGATTGTGGCTACGAATTGCTGCCCCACCCACCTTATTCGCCGGATTTAGCCCCCTCAGATTATCATTTATTTCCAAATTTAAAAAAACATTTGGGTGGCTCGACATTTTCGACCAAAGATGAGGTGATAGTCGCAGTAAACGAGTATGTCGCCGACCTTCCGGAATCTTTTTTTTTCGAGGGGATAAACAAGTTGCAGTTCACGTGGAAGAAGTGTGTTGAGCTAGATGGAGACTATGTCGAAAAATAAAAATAAAATTAGACCCACTTTTCTTTCATTTTCTTGGTCGGGCTTCGAACTTTTGGATCCACCCTCGTACATATTTAAAAAATGAAAGATATGAATATACTTTCGTATTATGTTTTAATATTAAAATACATGTTGTGATATTAAATACAAGCTGATATAATTACTTTTTTATAAAAATGTCAAAAATTTACAAAATAAATGCATGGACTATTATTATAATGACTAAGTATCGTTACTTTTAAAATATAATTTTGATGAAATTGTAGTAAAACAAAGTTAAATATTTTAGAGTGTTCAAAATGGGTGTTCAAATGTATTGTATTTTGTTTTTTTTTTTTTTACTTATAAGCAAATCACTTTGACAGTAGGCAACATGTGTTGGAAATATAAAATATCCTTCGCACACACTATACACCATAGATTTACTGGTGGTAGAGCTCCAGTGACGGAGCTCGCGGGCGTAGACACCACCGCATTACCTAATATACTTGCCGCTAAATGGTAGTGTTCAGCACTATCGTGTTCCGGTCAGGTGGTAATGTACGGCCCTGTAATTTCCGGCACAGAGGCATAACACCTTAGGTCTCAGGAGCGGTAACGTATCTGCATTTTGGCCTTGGTCTTCATGTGGGTGTCTATAGGCTGCAGTCATCACTTAACATCAATGTGAACTGCATGCTTGTTTGCCACTTCTATTACATAAAAAAAAATCTACTATTTTAAATCTATGCTATACACACACCGCTCTTTCTCTCCGCGACACGGCTGCTGCCGTGTGTCGACTTGAAAAGTCCTTTCTAAAGAACATATTGAACTACTTTGACTCAAATAAGTCAGATACTGACTTATTTTTCGCAATAACACATGCGCGTCAATGTAGAAATTAAAGAAAAAATGGTAAGAAAAATTCGACTTAGAAGCCAATTGGGTTGTAGCAGTAGGCTTCGATAGCTTTTTTTAATTTGTATTTATTATTTAGTTAAGTGGTTAAGCGACTGGACTGGTTAATACGGAGGTTCGATGCCTGCGCGAAGTAAAATATAACTTTACTTTTTTTTCTTTAGTTTCTAAAATCAGATACTGTCCAAAGAGGTAACGTAACATCATTCACTAACATGTAATTATTATTAATATAAATAATACTAAAACGAAGGTCCTCAAAATTGTGAAGAGAGCGATTAATGTAGGTCCAGGCTCAGGAGGTTTTCAAATATATAAACTTTCTGCCTACCCCGTATCGAATCCACGTAGATATTAAATTTTTAACAGAATGTTATATTTCAATGAATAATATAAATAATATCTAAATGCGTTAATCACTATTTATTATAATATGTACAAAGATTTAAAAATATTTCTTTTAATAAAAGATCTAAAACTAACAGTTTCACCAATTTCATATATTTATTCGACTTTTTTGGTAAAACTTTATATGATATAAACAAAAATAAGTACTTGATTGATAAAAACAATATTTTGATAACAATCACATTAAAAATGTTATTAACAGTCTTATTTATACACAAGTAGGTAAGTAAATTTTTCGTTGCGCTAAAAAATCGTTGTATTTTAAAATACGCATTAAATTTTCATCAAAAACACACACAACATCATTTAAGTAGGTACGTCCTTTTTAAAGGACCGAAAGTAAGCTCTTACTGTGAAAGTTCTTATATACAAAGTAAGTTTATTTTTCGTTGCGCTAAATAATCATTGTATTTTTAAATTTCATCAAAAACACACAAAATATATTTTACGTCCTTTTTAAAGGATTGAAAGTTAATTCTTGTTGTAAAAGTGATATAAAATACAAAGCCAACATGGCTCTATAACTAAAATATAAAATATCCAAAAATATAATTGAGACTAAATATAATATATAATTGAGAATATAATTGCCTTAAGAGCAATTTCATTTAAGACCGCGAAATTTAAGTTCAATAACTTAGTTTATTTAACGTAACTTCACGCCTGTTCATGAAGCATATACACATACGGTTTGCCAGTTACGTTGTATCTCCGGGCACATTATCAAACTCCAAGGGCAGTACTGGAAATCTTTCAGAAAATTGTTTCTTTATTCTTACCCAGCAAGAAATATTCCACATCAAGCCTACAAAAGAGATAATCGGCTAGTTTCGACTTCGTAGAGCGTCATCTCTGCTGCATACTGCCTACGTAAGCACTGAAAGTCCGGTATTGGTTCAAACTTGATCAAAATGGCCGACAAACGTCATAGCCATAGGCAAGGTGCGAAAGAGATAACGCTCTACAAATTCGAAATAAGCCGAAGTCTCCTTCTTAAGGTCGAAGTGCAATATTTCTTGTTGGATACTGTCTCTTCGCTATCTGTTCATCGGGAACTGTAATTTAACCGCTAACAGTATCGCTATTAAAATAATCTGCATAAAGCTTCGGCAAATATTACATTTGCTTTTATTTCCTAATTTTTACTATCGAGAAGTATACTAACAAAATTAATGTTTGACTTCTAATACTGCCTCAGTAGCCTAGTGGTAGCAGGCCACCACATCTACGCTGGGGTCCTGTGTTCAATTCTCGGTTCGGTAAAATCCAATTTTCAGGCAGTTTTCTAGTACCTCGGTGTTTGGTAATGTGCCCATAGATGTCAACAGGCTCGCCACCATGTTACATGAGCCAAAACGTAACTGGCGAATCAAGAGTATTTGCATGTAAGCTTGAATGCATGCAAATACTCATGATTCTGCCTACCCCTTCGGGGATTTCAGGCGTGAGGTTACATTGAAGGAGTTACGACTTTTAATACCTTCATTTGTTTTCATATTCGTGATGAACTTATTTATTAGTTTACAATACACATAATTTGATCTGAGTTTGACTCAAAAAATTGTTTGCAGACTCAAACAACACAAGCAATTTTATTGACAAAAGCATTTCAAGGTATGACCTATGTAAAGTTCTAGCCAGGACACTGCCCTTGGTAGCACGGTTCCAGGTTTTGCATTCAATTTACCACATTTTTCCATACGAAAATGACAGATGACGTGAAAACGACTTACATATTATACATAATCAATTGAGTAACGGAACCGGCTGTGTATTCCCGGTGATTCAAAGTTTCTCTGTTTTATTCAGTTGATGCATTTCTCACATTGTTTTTCATAAATATTCGTGCAAATATTTTATTGCACCAAAAAATTGTCCGGCCATATTATGTCCTATAGAAAGGCGGTCCTCGACTAACAGTGTACGTTGATAGGGGTATGCCCTTGCTGCCGTAGATCGGTTCTGGTGCATTCTCGTACTCCACGTCGTAGTATATGCCCGTTTGGTTCTGGAAATACATAAAGGGGAAATGAGACATTCTACTGATATACTTTTTACATTAACTTATTATATTTAGTTTTATCTTAGTGATGTTCTTGACTTTATATATATTTTTTATCTTGTTTGACATGTACATCAATTGTTATTCACTTTAATTTATTTTGTTTGTTTTTGACGTGTCTGTCACCCTAAATGAATAAATGAGTTTCTGATTCTGAAAAGGAATAGTTAGCATATGTAATAAATCTCATTTCTTCTTTTAGGTTCGGATTTCACTGCAGAATCATTTCGTTCATCCAGATATGCTGCAAATCTAATCTTTATGCATATTTATAATCTAGACTAATCTAGAGAATATATTATTCATCCACTTGGTTGCCAATCAAAATTTGGCCGCAAGCATTTTTAATTATTCTTTTCATCTATAATATAACAGCCAGCAACTCCTATTTGCGGCCGATTTAATGTTGCTCCCGTATATCATAATAATGAGAAAAAAAATCGCTTTAATTTTAGCTTTTTATTACTCTGTCACTGGAGCTCTACCAGTAAATGACTTACATGCATACTCCTCGCCCGTGACTTGGGGCGCGGCATCAGGAGATCAGCTCGCTCCTGCACGTGGCTCGAGGCCTCGGAACTGGTGGACTCTGTAGCCATGTGGTTTGTGTAACCTGAAATTATAATTACGCCTTAGCCTTACTAGAGCTATCAAGATGACCAAATAGGTCGAATTATATCTGAAGGTGAAGTGTAGTCTTCGGAATCGGCTTGAATATATGAACAGAGTGATTAATGTAGAGGAGTGTACAAGAACCGGATATTCGATGCCTCACGGTCTCTGCCTACCAAGTTATGGACATAAAGTTGAGATAAAATATAGTCTTAACTATTTTATTTTTAAAGAAAAATGGAAAGAAAAATTTGACTTCAGGCGAGACTCGAACTCGCGACCTACTGGGAATCTAGTCCAGCCGCTCTTCCAATTGAGCTACTGAAGCCCTGCCCAATTTGTCAAATCTTTCCTTCACATCTATTGCATTGCTTTATGGTAGCAGCAGCGCCATCTATTACCAACTATGCTAGTTAGGCAACCGATATAATAGACTTTTCAGTTTATTGAATATCGTAAAGAAGTCGTTTTTTTTCTTTCCATTTTTCTTTAAAAATAAAATATATTTCACAAGCATGTGTTAATGCGAAATAATATAAAACAATTATAGTCTTATCTCTTTCATAAAGTACATTACGTGAGTAACAAACAAACATGAAGTTTTTATCGATGGCAAGGTAATGCTATTGCCTGTAGACACACCTCCCGTGCTTCTTCTACATTCATCATTATCATTTCTTACTGGTGGTAGGGCTCCAGTGAGGGCGGGCGTAGGCACCACCGCATTACCTAAAATACTTGCCGCTAATGGTAGTGTTCAGCACTATCGTGTTCCGGTCAGGTGGTACGGTCATGTACGGCTCTGTCATTTCCGGCACAGAGGCATAACACCTAATGCCTCAGGAGTGGCAGCGCATCTGCATTTTGACGTCTGGTCATTGTGTGGTTGTCTATAGGCTGCAGTCATCACTTAACATCAGTGTGAACTGCACGCTTGTTTGCCACTTTTATTACATAAAAAAAATCATTCTCTTCCTACATGCACACCGATTCCTAAGACTCTCGACCCCACCCTTAGACAGTATTTGATCAAGATAGGTCTTGATCTTTCTGAGCCTCTGCAACCATCCACATTCACATTGTATATCTGTTTAATCATTCGCTCATTTGACATTTTTTCTACATATCCGAACCATTGGAGCATGCCTTTTTATTTTTTTCACCGATGCTTATTCACATAAAACCTCTTTCTAACATCTTAATTTAATAACGCACTACTGACATAAATGAGAAACATATATGGTCCGAGTAAACCACCTTGAGGGACACATTTCACATAAAACATTGAAAAATATCTTCACCAATCAAGTCAATACGAGGTAACTCACCATATATGTTGTGGTGCGACGCGGCGGTGTTAGCGCGTGATGTCACAGTATTTAAGGTGCCTGTGTGGTGTGGATTGTGAATACCCATCCTGTAAAAAGCATTCGTTGTATCGAAGATAAAATAAATAGGAGTGATTCTTGTCGTGCTTTTTCTAGTCATGGTTAGCGTCAAAATGTAAGATGTATCTTCACGCCAGTATCCTAACGGGGTAGGTAGAGAGTGCGGAAAATCAACTACTACCGATGGTATTTTAATCATCCACCATGAGATGGATAACTAGTCCAGCTTTACCACTAAGCTAACCAAAGCCAGGGACCATTTAGATACTACGGAGCGAAGTCATTTTTTTTTTCTTTTGAGATGTGGCTGTGCGATACGGGCGCGGTCGGGTGTGTGATGGGTGACCGCTAGTGGCAAATTAAAACCCGCGTTTCCATGTTTTCGGAGGACACGTTAATCCGTCGTCGGTCCCGGTTTCCATCGAAAGAAAAGTCGTTAAACCTTGTCGTAGTCCTTATGGGCGGTTTGAAAACATCCGACCGCGGGTTGGCCACTAACCCGTATCTCCACCAACCCGCATTGAAGCAGCGTGGAACCCTAAAAACGGGAGAGACTCGTACGCAGAAATGGGACGTATGAAGGGCATACCTAGGCATTGGCACCGGTGGCAAGGTGGGGTATCCGCCAAACATTGCCGAAGATGGTCGAGTCGCCATCGTCTGAGTCGGGTCTGGTTGCTGTAATACAAAGAGATATGGATATAATATAAAAATATGGGTCACATGTATGACCACATCATTGTATGACCCTGTAATAACTACGAGTATCACAGAGGTTCATAACAACTAAGGTCTCAGTTGGCTGCACGACGAAAGTAGCAAGCATGCATGCAGTTCACATGGATGTTAAGTGATGACTACAGCCTATAGACATCTACACCAAAACCACAGTTCTAAATGCAGATTCGTTGCCACACCTGAGAGTTTAGTTGTTAAGTCTCTGTGATAGTCACGAATGCATAATTCACCAGATGGTGATGTATGCCTTCGGTGCTGCCTACGCCCTCGAGCTCCTACACTGGAGCTCTATCACCAGTAGGAAACGTAATAAAAATAATTACTCACCGCATAATGGCTAGCTTGTGCCATAGCTTCTGCTATCTGCGCCCATCTCATTCTCTCTTCTATGCTTACCTGTTAAAAGAACATACAATAATTAATATTCACGTTCGATTGTACCACATTAATGATTTAAAGATACGATTTTTGTCAATATAACAATATGTGTACATCGTTTGGGAAGGCTTTGCCCAGCAGTGGACGTCTTTCGGTTCAAATGATGATGAAGATTGTGATGATCCATCAACAATCCATAAAAAGCTACTAACTTGATAAGGCGGCTGACCCACAGGCGGCGTCTTGATCGTGTTGGCTGCCATGTAGTTGAACACCGGGGAGCCCATCCCCATAGCCTTCTGCTCGCGAGACCATTTCCGACTAGGATAAGAAATTAACCAAACTTAAATCATAACTTATTTGATGTTGTGATAGTATGTGTGGTGATTATGGTCATAGAGCTGTTATTGATAAACTCTACTCAGACATTGAACATGCTTTGTGTGAAGCGGCTTTATTAAACAGACATAATAACAATAGGCATCGCAAAAAGAATGTTATAGGTTGGAACAAACATGTGGCCGATGCTCACAGGGAAGCTAAACATAAGTTTTTGTTGTGGGCGTTTTATGGCAAACCTTGTTCTGATAGCATTTATGTTGATATGTGCAAGGCTAGGAAAACGTTTAAATCACGGTTAAAATGGTGCCAAGACCATGAAGACCAAATAAAGATGGATATTTTGGCTTCACTTCACTCTAAGCACGACTTTCGTGGTTTTTGGAAACACACCAATAAATTGCAAGCTAGACCGGGAGTTCCTGTGAGCATTGGTGGTGTAGGGGAAGATGGGGTAATGGGAGTCAGCGCGTAATAAGAGTCACCTATGTATCCATGAAACTATACACGCAATCAATGTATAAACTACCTCCCCGTCCCTGCCCTGTGTCCCCGCCATCGCGTTAGATGACTCAAGTTTGTAGGCGCACGCGCATTTGAGATATTGTAGTATTTTGTTTTTAGGCCTCGCCGATCTTATTTTTCGTCGGTGAAACAAACGTAAATGTCGAATTCTTCCAATAAACAGTCAATAATTTTACACGTATGCGGACTAACACACAATAATCTGCCTTTCCGACCATTGATCTGCAGTTTTAGACAGCCAACCCGATGGTCGACGGGGGGCAACATTGTTGAGAGTTGAGGGGGTTTCGAGAGGTGTGGCCCCGGTTCCACCATCACGAGCGAGTAATCTCGAGCTCGGAGCGGGCTTCCCCGCTATTATGCCTTTAGACACTTCCACCCCTGAGTGTATGGCTCTTGCAGAAATTTAGACAACAGCCTATTATCTAAATTACTGCAAATGCCATACCTCTAGCGCCCCACTCTGACCGGCCAATGAAGGCAAGCCAGAGGTGAGAGACCTGATGCTCTGTCCGGCCGGACCTCTGTGTGGCGGACGAGGCGGAGCCCAGTTCTCTCGGAGGAACTCGAGATGATGGTAGGGGGTGGTGTCGCTACTCACCAACAGCTCGCCACAAGCTGCTCTGCCCCCTATTATTATTATTATTTTTATTATTTTTTTTTTTTTATGTAATGGAAGTGGCAAACAAGCATGCAGTTCACATTGATGTTAAGTGATGACTGCAGCCTATAGACACCCACACAAAGACCAAGGTCAAAATGCAGATGCGTTACCACTCCTGAGGCCTAAGGGTGTTATGCCTCTGTGCCGGAAATTACAGGGCCGTACATTACCACCTGACCGGAACACGATAGTGCTGAACACTACCATTTAGCGGCAAGTATATTAGGTAATGCGGTGGTGCCTACGCCCGCGAGCTCCGTCACTGGAGCTCTACCACCAGACAAGAGACTATTGCTAACCTAACCAAACTAATACTGGATTGGAGAACAAGATACTATTGCTAACCTAACTAATGGTGGAATGGAGAACAAGAGACTGTTGCTAGGGCCAAGGGGCATTTTCGATGACGACAATGCCAGCGACTCATTAAAATAAATAATTCCTTAATTCCCTAACAACTTACCTCCAAGCCAACAAAGCGGCCAGGGTGAGCGCTATCACAAGGGCAGCTGCGAGAGAGGCTCCCACAGCCACCCCGACCACCTCCCCGTCCACCTCGCACGTGGAACCGTAGTATCCTGATGAGCAACTGGAACAATAGAATTTATGTCATAAACACTCACTCAAGTAGTGCAGATAGTATTTATCTTTACCCCCTTTATTCATAAACGTACATTAGATACGTTTTAGCTATAGAATGCTTTGTCTTTGTCAGTTGCACTGTCAAACATGCAGGATAGAAAAAGACAAAGGAGAGATTAGCAACACTTTAGCTAAAATATGTTTATGAATAAGGGGGTTAGTAAATTACTATAATTTCTGACTTGACTGACCTACCATGACATTCGGTCATGGTAGGTCAGTCAGGTCGAGGGCTGTCTGAGGGTGGGATCAAAAGTCTTAGGAATCGGCGTGCAAGTTTTTTTTTTTTTTATGTTATAAAAGTGGCAAACAAGCATGCAGTTCACATTGATGTTAAGTGATGACTGCAGCCTATAGACACCCACACAATGACCAGAGGTCAAAATGCAGATGCGCTGCCACTCCTGAGGCATTAGGTGTTAAGCCTCTGTGTCGGAAATTACAAGGCCGTACATTACCACCTGACCGGAACACGATAGCGCTGAACACTACCATTTAGCGGCAAGTATATTAGGTAATGCGGTGGTGCCAACGCCCGCGAGCTCCGTCACTGGAGCTCTACCACCAGTAAAATGTATGAAGAGAATGATGTATGTAGAAGAAGCACGGGAGGTATGTCAGGACCGGGATATCTGGCGCTTCACACTCTCTGCCTAGCTCGTAAGGAACTTGGCGTGAAGATACAAACATACATATATACAAACATGCAATGATTTCTTACACTTTCCAGATGATCATCATTTTTAAAAGTGAATTCATCATACTTGGCCCGCACCTTGTACACTACAATTATCAAAAGATAAAGAAAAATACGTAGAATCACGGAAAAATACTTAAAAAATAATTTGGATCGTTGTTTTTTTGTCGGATATATTTATTCTATGTATTTTTTGTATGAGAACAACATGTCACTATATTGCTACTATGATATTCTTATTTTTGAAACATACTTACGACAATTCATTATTATTGAAGGTATAATACACGATTTGAATAACTGAAAAATGATTTACCCCCTTATTTATAAACGTACATTAGATACGTTTTAGTTTTAGCTATAGATCTTTGCGCAAGATCTGCGGTGTATCACTCACCGATCGCGTTCGTAATGAAGATGTAAGAAAGAGACTTTGTGTGAATGATAGTATCGGTGTAAAAATGAAAAAAGGCATGCTCCGATGGTTCGGGCATATAGAAAGAATGTCGAATGAGCGAATGACTAAACAGATATACAATGCGAATGTGGATGGTTGCAGAGGCCCAGGAAGACCGAGACTGACCTACCATGACCAAATAGGTCGAGTTCTGTCTGATGGTGGGGTCAAAAGTCTTAGGAATCGGCGTGCATGTATGAAGAGAATGATGAAGGTAGACGAGGCACGAGAGGTTTGTCAGAACCGGGATGTCTGGCGCTCTACACTCTCTGCCTACCCCGTTAGGGACCCGGCGTGAAGATACATACATACATTTTAGCTATAGTGTGCTTAGTCTTTGTCTGTTGGATTTTCAATTGTGCAGAATAGAAAAAGACAAAGGAGAGATCGGCAACACTTTAGCTAAAATATGTTTATGAATAAGGGAGTTAGTATTTAATGCTTCTTCTCTCAATATAGCGTACGAGGTGCAGTGCAGTGCCCGAGCTCCATACATTTTGGAACGTCTCCTTTCGCCTCCTTTCAGAGTTGCGGGTTCAAATCCCGCCCTAACTCGGACTTCTTCGGCAAACCCACCTGCAGTAAGGTTGTCCGTTAGAGTATCTACAGACGCCGCGCTCGCTGCAGTGCGAGGCTGCGCAGGCGCGGCACTCGCGGCCGGCGCGGCCCGCCGTCCCTGCGGCATCCAGCGTGGTGTCCGGACAGGCACACCTGTTGACAAGTCATATTTCAAAATTAAATACGCTTACACTCACAGCCCCACAGTAGGTATAAAGCTGTGTCGTGGGTGCCGTTGTACACAAACAACACATACACAAACACCCAGACCCAAAACAAATATCTGTAGGCCATACAAATATTTGTCCCGGTGCGGGGATCGAACCCGCGACCCTTCGAATCAAACGGTCATCTCACACCGCGGGACTAACCGGGTCGTCATTTATTTAATTTAATTTTATTTATTTAACCATTTATTTCAGGCAGCCAGGGCCCATAACATAAAATACACAGATAACAATTAAAAAAAAAAACATAATACAATACTATTATTTATCTTAAAACGAATTATGCTAACACTCCTGTACCTACCCCAAGGACTGTAGCTAAGGGGGGACATTGTAGGGCAATACACTATCTTGAAATCACAATGCCGTCCCTTAAAAATATGAAAAACTAAGGTAAATTACACAGACATCAATCAGTGACGTGTACACGTGCACCTGTGTGCGTAGCACGTACAAAATACCAACCGTCGGTCGCCCATAAGAGGGGAAAAGGTTGGGCGATGCTGGGAAATGGGCGGGACGTCGAAGTGTCCATTCTATTCGTAGTATTATTACGTATTCTCTGCAAACGTCTATGCAAAACAAAATGCGCGTTAAATGCACGTCTCAACAAAAATCGTTGAGACGTGCATTTAAAAAATAATAATCATTTAAGCAATGAAATAGTTAAAATTAACCTTATTACTAGCGAGTGTTAAAATAGGGGTGCGCAGATTACGCTACATTACGTTGCGACAGTAGGTATACGTGTGTGAGTAGGTTTGTTTTATGTGCGGTCGTACGTAGTGCAATAGGGTAGTATGCGTAGGGTGTGCATACTATTCGAAAAAGTTGAGGACATCTTATTTCTTAAATAAAAAATATTAGGTTGGGGAAAAAGTTTCTTCGCATTTTTTTAGATAATTCAAAACATTTTTTAATTTATTTTTATTTATTTAAACTTTATTGCCACAGTATAATACATGATGACAAATGGCGAACTTAACGCTAAAAGCGCTCTTTTCCAGTTAACCATCGGGAGTCTAGAGAGCTATCTGAGCGGCACAACAGTTTATTTAACAGTTTAATATAGTTTATTTAAATTTAACTAAAGTTTGTATGTACCATTTTGTTCGATAACCTTTTGCCATCTTGTAGGTAGGGACATGATCCCATTGCTATAAAAATTTTGGGACTTCTCATCAAAATACCGCGACAAGTGGATTTGGCAGTCCTCTCGTGATGTTAACCTAACATTGCATAAAGAATTCTGAAGAGACCGAAACGGGTGGAAATCTGAAGGTGCAAGGTCAGGACTATACGGCGGATGCATTAACACCTCCCAGCCAAACTCTCTTAATTTTTGCTGAGTGGCTATAGATGTGTGAGGTCTAGCGTTATCATGATGAAACACCACACCCCTTCTGTTGATCAATTCCGGCCGCTTTCTCTCAACTTCTTGCTTTAATCTCATCAGTTGTTCGCAGTAGAGTTCAGAATCGATAGTCCTGCCTGGTGGTAATAGCTCATAATGAATAATGCCCTTCCAATCCCACCACACACACAACATCACCTTATTGCGAGTTAACCCGGGTTTCGCCACAGTCTGTGAAGCCTGACCGGCCTTTGACCACGACCTTTTTCGCACGTTCTTGTCGTACGTGATCCACTTTTCATCACCAGTTATCAGCTTCTTCAAAAATTATTCGGTTTCATTACGTCGTAATAAAGAATCACAAATGAGTATCGAGCTTTTTTTTGAACCCAGCTTTTTTCAAATGCGCCAAAACTGTTTTGTGATCAATTCTCAGTTCTTCAGCTACGTCGTAACTACTGATATGTCGATCTTGCTAAACTTTTTCAAAAATGGCATCCATTTTATCCGTAATAGGGCGACCAGAGCGAGGTGCATCTTTGACATCAAAATTTCCGGATTGAAAACGCTTAAACCAAATTTGTGCTACTCTCACAGACACTGCACTAGGTCCATAAACATCGCAAATTTTTTTCGCGGCCTGCGTTGCATTTTTACCTTTTTTGTAGTAAAATTTTAAAATGTTTCGAATTTCTTCATTAAATTCACTCATCTTGACAGTACGAAAAACAAATGAAAATCACACATTTGCCTAATTTGAATTTGGAATTATGTTCTTCAAAATTTTACCTTTCAATGATACCAAAACCAGCCAGATACAAATACTACAGCCAAAGAGATTTTATTACAAGTTCATACATACTATAATGCGAAAAGACTTTTTCCCCAATGTAATACATAAATATGAAATTTCAGTCTATGTATTATGATAATCACTCAATTTTCTAATCAGGGTGTTTGAGAGTGTGCATTATTGGTGTTACATGTTGTAAATGGCATTTGAAATACATGTATACCATCACATGAAGTTCATTTCATTATATGTACCAAATAATGCAATAGATTAGTGATATACATGCTGATTACACTCAATTAAATCCAGGGAACGTAAAGACATAGTTGAGTTATCGATTGAACATATTGTAGAAGTT
Organism: Macrosoma leucophasiata; assembly: GCA_036365455.1. Classification (NCBI taxonomy): domain Eukaryota; kingdom Metazoa; phylum Arthropoda; class Insecta; order Lepidoptera; family Hedylidae; genus Macrosoma; species Macrosoma leucophasiata. The sequence goes on from JAWQUS010000015.1 coordinate 9,477,690, forward strand.
TCTTGTGTTGAGCTGGATAAGCATATAATAGTGTGCGTTTATAGACCACCAAATTATCAGAATTTGAATATGTTTGAGTCCACTATGGAAGATTTGTTAAAAAAACTATGTTCAGGTAGAAAGTCTGTAATTGTATGTGGTGATTTTAACATTAATATTTTAGAAAATAATTCAAACAGCAATAGGCTACTGAATCTATTTAAATCATTCAACTTACGCAATGTTTTTTTGGAACCCACCCGAGTGAGCCCAACCTCGGCAACTTGTATAGATAATATCTTTTGTGAATGTAAATATATATCTACAAATATTGTTAACTATTTGCCATCTGATCATAGCGGCCAGACAATTACTTTTGAAGTAGATAAACCTTCCAGCAAAATTGAAAAAACACATAGACCAGTAACATCTGTTAGATTGAATAACTTCAATAATATTTTAAAAGAAAAATTATATTTTCAAAATTTTGACATAAGTAGTGCAAATGATTTTTATGCACAATTTTTTGATACTATTAATACACATTTTAATAATATCTTTAAAATTAGAACAAGAACCGCAAAGTGTAAATTTAGTTTTTGTGACTGGGCAACTGATGGCATTCGAAGAAGTAGGGAACGATTATTTGAACTTTATGGTCTTAAAACTTATATGCAAAATCCAAATTTTAACAAGTATGTCGCTACATATTCAAAAATTTTTAAAAGTGTATGTAAAAACGCAAAGTCAATTTATATAAGCAATAAAATTAAAAATGCAGACGATAAAATGAAGGCGACCTGGAAAATAATAAATAGTGAAACGGGCAAAAACAAGCGGTCTGAAACTCGTGTCCTTTTGGAGACACCACAGGGTATTTTAGGCTCAGATTTAGACATTGCTACACACTTTGAAGATTACTTTGCTAATATTCCATTCAAAATTACGGCACCTTTAAATTCTTCTACTGGAATATCGATTGACATTCTTAAAAGGAACGTAGAGCCTTGTCATATTAAATTAACATTTAGTCATATTAGTCCACAAACAATCATATCCACATTTAATCAGCTCAAAAACAAAGCTACTGAAGATATTTATGGTATGTCTATTAAAGTGTGTAAATCGATTATTAGTACTGTAGCGCCTTATTTATCTTCAATTTTTAATTTATGTACTGAGCAGGGAATCTTTCCGGATTTATTAAAACTGAGCAAAGTCGTACCATTATTTAAATCAGGGGATAGTAAAGACCCGAATAATTATAGGCCGGTATCTGTTCTTCCCGTTATCAGTAAAGTTTTCGAGAAAGTGATACTTAATCAATTGCTGCAGCACTTTAATAAAAATAAGATCTTACACCACCAACAATTTGGTTTCACAAAAGGTTGTAATACAATTGATGCCGGTGTTGCTTTACTTAAACATATTTATGAAGCTTGGGAAGATTCGCAGGATGCTATAGGAATCTTTTGCGACCTTTCAAAAGCATTTGACTGCGTGGACCATAATACGTTAATGTGCAAACTTGAGCACTATGGCCTTGGATGTAAAGCCCTTCAACTTATTAAATCATATCTAGAAAACCGGGAACAGAAAATACAAGTTAACGGAGTAAAATCACCAGGCTCTAAAGTAGAAATGGGTGTACCACAGGGCTCGATATTAGGTCCATTTCTGTTTTTAGTATATATAAATGATTTGCTCCATTTGATGCCCATCAGTGAGCCTAAAACAATTTTATTTGCCGATGATACCTCGCTGGTCTTTAAAGTGAATAGAAAAGAACCAAATTATGATACTATTAATAAAGCCATACAAGAAGTACATAATTGGTTTACAGTAAATAATCTTGCATTAAATAGTAAAAAAACTAAATGTATTCGTTTTACTCTTCCAAATGTCAAAAGTAAAGAAGGGGAAATATTCTTCAACAATGATAAAACACAATTTGTTAGTGAAGCTGTCTTCTTGGGTATAACGCTTGATTCAAAATTGCAATGGGGTCCTCATATTAAACTGTTAGGAAAACGTCTAAGTTCTGCTGCTTATGCCGTCAGGAAGATTAGACAGTTAACGGATGTCGACACTGCGAGACTCGTTTATTTCAGCTACTTTCACAGTGTCATGTCCTACGGTATTTTGTTGTGGGGTCGGGCAGCTGAAATTGATTCAATATTTATATTACAAAAGAGAGCTATTAGAGCGATATATAACTTAAATAGTCGTGACTCCTTGAAAGAATTATTCAAGCAAATAAATATAATGACGGTCCCTTGCCAATATATTTATGAAAATATATTGTATGCTAGGAAAAACTTGCACTTATTTAAGAAAATTAATGATATACATACTTATAATACCAGAAATAAAAATAAATTAGTATTTCCAAGTTTTCGCCTATCGAAAACACATAAATGTTTCTTAACATGTTGTATACAGTTTTATAACAAAATTCCGTCCAACATTCTTGAACTTACAGATAATAAATTTAAGTCATGTATTAAACGCACACTATGTAAAAATGCGTACTATAGACTCGATGACTATCTAAAGGATAGAGATGCCTGGACAAATGCTGGTCTAGCTCCACAAGACTAAACAATAATTTTGTGAAATGAATGTGCATTGTACTTGACATTGTAAAACATAGTTATAAGTTTCATATTGTGAAAATAGTTTTAAGGAACATATTTTGAAAAGACCCTACTGAGTTTTGTTTTGGCAGGTTTTTTCTCAGTAATGTGGGCTTTGGAACTCTGCCAGTGAATGACAAGGAATGTCCCATATTTTTTTGTTTAGTCTTATCTTGCCGTTTGTAAAAGAGAGTATGGAACATTCTGTTGATACCTATTTTTATTATTAAGTATTTTTGGACTATTATTAATTTATTTACTTTGACATATTAATCAACGTATCAGTTGTTATTCGCTTTAATTTTATATTTGTAATTTGACCTATCACAAGCAAATTCTATTATTTCCAAGTGATTAAATGAATTTTTGAGTTTGAGTTTTGATTGATTTATTTTTTTACCCTACCTGTACCCAAGTCTAATTCGACTCTAGCTACAGCCCTGACTACCCCACACCAGGCTGTGGGTGTCATTGTTCACACACTAAATATACACAACCATAGATCAACTAGGCCCACCGGTCGCGGCGGACCGGTGGAGAGTAGCCATAGCGTTTATTACCGATGCAAAACCGTCTGTAATTTTTTGCGGGAAGGAAATACGTGTGACACACACTCACACTACAAAAACTGACTATTACCACAATGCAAATATGAACAGTGTATAAACTACGTACAAAACCTTGAAACGTCACACTCACACAAACATGCGCATCGACGAGGCCTCTAAGCGGTTCTCACGGTGCTGCAGTACTGAGTCACTCGCTACATCGAGCGTCGATGCGCATGTTTGTGTTAGTGGGCCATTTCGAACGTTTTGTACGCAGTTTCCATACTGTTCATATTTGTACTGTGCTATTACTACGAAACTCACACCTTGACTTTAACAAAATACACAACAATTTTACGCACACATTGAAATATCTGGGCGACAGGCATAGGACTATTTGATATTGTACTTTGACAGAGGGGAAAGCCTGCATATGGCTACTCCCCTCCGGCCCGCCGCGGCCGGTGGCCCGTGTTGCTTTATGTACACAACAGAAAGTTCTTTCTCTAGTGAGCGGTAGGGTTGTCCCGTACCCGTCGCAAGACCCTAAAAAAATACTATATCTGAATCTCTTTAAGTAGGTACACTTAAAGAGACAAGAGACTTAGTTCTTTGACAAATCGGGCAGGACTTCAGTAGCTCAATTGGAAGAGCGGCTGGACTAGATTCCCAGTAGGCCGCGAGTTCGAGTCTCGCCTGAAGTCAAATTTTTCTTTCCATCTTTCTTTAAAATAAAATATATTTCACAAGCATGTGTTAATGCGAAATAATATAAAAACAGGTACACTTACTTGAAAGCACCCCAAGTATTGATGCAAGTAGCCAGTTGGTGACAGTCGTTCAGATCTGGTGAACTACATTCGTCGACATCTGAAAAGAGACAAAGCAAATAGCTGAAGTAAAATACAATGATTTTGATTTTGCTCATTTCGATGTACCCTCGGTTAAGCACTACGGACGCGGTCGGGTGTGTGATGGGTGACCGCTAGTGACAAATTATAACGCGTTTCCGTGCTTCGGAGGGCACGTTAAGCCATCGGTACCAGTTGCTATCGATAGATAGCAATCGTTAAGGCTTGTCAGAGGCCTTATAGGCGGTTTGAAAACATCCGACAGCGGGTTGGCCACTAACCCGTATCTCCACCAACACGCATTAAAAAAAAAATCAAAAATACTTTATTAATAAAAAAAAAAACGCTTACACTCACAGCCCCACAGTAGGTAAAAACCTGTGTCGTGGGTGCCGTTGTACACATACAACACATACACAAACACCCAGACCCGAAACAAATATCTGTAGGCCATACAAATATTTGTCCCGGTGCGGGGATCGAACCAGCGACCCTTCGAATCAAACGGTCATCTCACACCGCTGGACTAACCGGGTCGTCTAATTAATAAAACAAGTGTTTATATAATTGGGTGTGGGAATTCTTCTTTTAGTTGTAGTAACTTGTGTTAGAAAAATATTAGAGCAGCGTGGTGGATTAAGGTCCTGGCCTTCCCCCAAAAAGGGCAGAGACTTGTGCCCAGCAGTGGAACGTATAATGGGTCGCCATTATTATTATTATATTTACTGGTGGTAGAGCTCCAGTGACGGAGCTCGCGGGCGTAGGCACCACCGCATTACCTAATATACTTGCCGCTAAATGGTAGTGTTCAGCACTATCGTGTTCCGGTCAGGTGGTAATGTACGGCCCTGTAATTTCCGGCACAGAGGCGTAACACCTTAGGCCTCAGGAGTGGTAACGCATCTGCATTTTGACCTTAGTCTTTGTGTGGGTGTCTATAGGCTGCAGTCATCACTTAACATCAACGTGAACTGCATGCTTGTTTACCACTTACATTACATAAAAAAAAAAAAAAAAAAAAAAATATTAATAATATATTATTTAATGTTTCCTGTAGAGACTAAAATATTGATAACCGTTTTTCTTACATATCCGTCTAAAATCCGGATATCCGTATTTTTACCTTTCAAAGGCAGCACGCTGCCGGCAGGCGTGTCGACCCAGAGGGCAGAGGCCCCAACGTTGTTGGACCTCCTCCGGATCACGCCCAAAAGGTGCTTCTGGATATCCGTGGCTATTGTTGTTCTTAGACTCTCTGCTGTTTCTTGCATCTGTGAAATAGAGGTCAAAAATATGAACCATTTTATTCACGTCTTTCCTCACTATCCCTGCCAGGCGTTCGGATAAAGCCGGACATAGTTAAGCTACTACTGGTGGTAGAGCTCCAGTGACGGAGCTCGCGGGCGTAGGCACCACCGCATTACCTAATATACTTGCCGCTAAATGGTAGTGTTCAGCACTATCGTGTTCCGGTCAGGTGGTAATGTACGGCCCTGTAATTTCCGGCACAGAGGCATAACACCTTCAGCCTCAGGAGTGGTAACGCATCAGCATTTTGACCTTGGTCTTTGTGTGGGTGTCTATAGGCCGCAGTCATCACTTAACATCAATGCGAACTGCATGCTTGTTTGCCACTTCCATTACATAAAAAAACTAAACTAAAATCTAAAATAATATACACGTACTGAAGAGGTTTTTGTTTATTTAAATTTGACTGGAAGCGTCTCCGGCACTAACTATAGACTATAACATATTATTATAATCCCTAAAAGCAGAAAATCATGCGTAAAGTGAGGCTGCAATCGGTCAATGCAATGTAGCGATCTTAAACTTAACCATTTGAAACGGCCCTGTAATTTCCGGCACAGAGGCATAACACTTTAATCCTCAGGAGTGGTAAAGCATCTGCATTTTGACCTTGGTCTTTGTGTAAGTGTCTATATGCTGCAGTCATCACTTAACATCAATGTGAACTGCATGCTTGTAACATGTTCGTTTTCTTTAGACTGTGATGCTTGATTGCCAATACCATTACATTAAAAAAAAAAAACCCGAATGTGCAACGTTTCATGGGAGTTTTGGCGGGAACCTTGAAAGAGGCGTACGGTGCTCTTATTTTATTTCATTTTCTTGGTGTATTTTTAAGTTATATTGAATAAAGTTGGTGGCATTTTGTTTGATATAGGTTTATTACAGTGCCCGTGTATAGTGAAATAGAATAACAGTGCGAAAACACGACCTTTCAGGTTGCCTCCAAAACTTCATTGTAAATGTTATGGTAAAGTAGCCATCGCTTTACTCGAATAACTTGATTGTAACTCACTTGACTGACATATTATACTTGATAACTTACATATTATACTTGATGACTATATTAAACTAACTTTTACGCTGCTTAAATAAATACGAAATATCGTTTTACTTGACACTGGCAATATGCGTAATAGCGATGACATAATACCAAAAAAAAAAAAAAAAAAACGTTTCCTGGGTCAGCTAATAGTAAAAAAGATATGTAAATCACTCACCAATATAGTATAGTTAACAAAAACGCCCTGGTTTTCTTCGTCGCCCTTATGTATGGAGTTAACGGAGCCGCTCACGAAGTCGTCCGAGAATGGAGTCATTGAGAATGCTGAGTCGATCTGCAAAATAATGATCAATAAATATTATGAATAATAGTTCTTAATTGTTTTTATATTATTTCGCATTAACACATGCTTGTGAAATATATTTTATTTCAAAAGAAAAATGGAAAGAAAAATTTGACTTCAGGCGAGACTCGAACTCGCGGCCTACTGGGAATCTAGTCCAGCCGCTCTTCCAATTGAGCTACTGAAGTCCTTCCCGATTTGTCAAATCTTTCCTTCACATCTATTGCATTGCTTTATGGTAGCAGCAGCGCCATCTATTACCAACTATGCTAGTTAGGCAATAGCTAGCTAGGCTTTCCATTTTTCTTTAAAAATAAAATATATTTCACAAGCATGTGTTAATGCGAAATAATATAAAACAATTATTAAGGGTAAAAGCGACTTCTTTACGATATTCAATAAACTGAAAAATCTATTATATCGGTTGCCTAACTAGCATAGTTGGCAATAGATGGCGCTGCTGCTACCATAAAGCAAAGCAATAAATGTGAAGGAAAGATTTGACAAATCGGGCAGGACTTCAATAGTTCTTAACTTAAACGTAAAGGAGATGTTGCAAAAATGTATGGACCTCTGGCCATGTATTGTACATAATATAATTAAACAGGCAAAATCAAAATAAAAACTTTTTTACTGCATATTTTCATTTATTTAGCTTTGTTTGCAGTAACAAAACATTATTAGCGGTTAGAATTGCAACTCAAAACCAACATGGCGAATATGGCGGGCGATGTCATTTTGACATTTTCATTTTTTAAATAGTATTTTGAATAAATAGTACTTGGAGAAAAAAGTAATATTTCCAATTATTTTCTAAATACTATCGAAATCGATTGATCCCAAGCGTCGGCTGTATCGCCGCCATGTTTAACATAGTTGAAAATGATAAAATCGTTTAAATTAAATGTGGTTGTAACTCTAAAATATATTCTTGAATAAATTAATTGTATTTTTCTCGGATTCTTCTTTAATTTACCCATTTTTTGAGGACGTGTACTAACCAGAGCCGAGCTCGCAACATCTCCTTTCAAATTATTTTTTTTTAGTATGTATAAGAAATATTATATGTATATGAAATGTTGTCATAATTTTGCGGTGTGGGGTGTTAAATGTAACTACAAAATATTTAATTGGAAGACCTTATAATAACCATGTGACGAGCAAATAAATAAGGGTCATAGCTCACTAGAGCCACCTGGGGTGCGACCGCCTATCGACATTGCTGTTGTCGTTGTCATTACAGTCAAATTTTCATGTCGATTTTTGCTTTAAATAAATAACAATAATTGAAATAATAAAATAAAATACGCTTACACTCACAGCCCCACAGTAGGTATAAACCTGTGTCGTGGGTGCCGTTGTACACATACAACACATACACAAACACCCAGACCCGTAACAAATATCCGTAGGCCATACAAATATTTGTCCCGGTGCGGGGATCGAACCCGCGACCCTTCGAACCAAACGGTCATCTCCCACCGCTGGACCAACCGGGTTGTCAAGTTTTATTTAACACCTAGCTGTCATTTCAAACAAAATAACAAGTTTCAAGCGGTAAATTGTTATTGAATAGATAAATGTATTTATGTATCTTCACGCCAGGCCCCTAACGGGGTAGGAAGAGAGTGTAGAGCGCCAGATATCCCGCTCCTGACATACCTCTCGTGCCTCGTCTACCTTCATCATTCTCTTTATACATGCACGCCGATTTCTAATTTTTAATAAATACGAGTAAATGTTTTAATTATTATACTAGCTGTGCACGTGGGAGCAGTGCCGGATAAAGCCGGTGCGGGGCCCGTAGCAAATGTGACCATGGGGCCCTAGTTACATTGCCTACTGAAATTTAGGATGTAAATAAAACAACATTTACGAAAAGGAATCGAAAACAAATTTAGGGGATTCCCCCTTTGTAAGTATTGTGGTATTGCCAACTTGCAACATAATAATATAGGTACCTATATAATTAGTGGTCAACGCTCCCTTTGAGAATAGCTAAGGTGTATTACAGGCATAGGCGCGGGGCCCCCAATGGCGCGGGGCCCGTAGCATTTGCTACTCCTGCTATATGGCTAATCCGGCACTGCGTGGGAGTCGAAATTCGTTTTTAACAATAAAATGTATTTACCGCTCTAACTGCTTCGTAGCTCAGCTGCTGGTACGGTTCCGACTCCTTATCAGACAGCTTTATATCCCACGCAACCTGCAAATACATCATGTCATGGGAATGTTTTTTTGACTTGGAAACTGGAATAATTCTACCAGAATGAAAATGAAAAAGTAAATCTGATTTTTTTTTTTTAATAATAATATAAGTTTATTTGCATATGACAAATAACAATAAAATGAAGAACACAGTAGTACATTTATGAGGAATCCTTATTAGTAATATGATTTCATAATATTATATTTGTCGCAACTAGCACTTTTGCTAAGTTATTAAGAATAACTTGTGTTAAAAGCACTAGTCCCAACCCTTGTGTAAAATATTTCCATTTATTACAAGTTTGTAATGACGAGCGTAAGACTGTGACTATTGTCGATTATCAGCAAACAGCTTAAAGTTAAGAAAACTAAGGTTAATAAAATAAATATAAAGTACAAAAAATCAACACTAATGTAAAAAATAGTAAAGGAATGATATATGGCAAAAATGTAGATAAATGAATAAATGTATATGTAATTCAGACCTGGGGTGTGACCGCCTATCGACATTGCTGTCGTTATTGTCATTCCTGTGAAATATTAAAGTCGATTTTTACTTTAACTAAATAACAATAAAGCGCGCATGGCCCAGCGGCTGGTGTAGATCGTAAGCGATCTGCTTGGTTAAGCACTACGGGCGCGGTCGGGTAGTGTGATGGATGACCGCTAGTGGCAAATTAAAATGCGCGTTTCCGTGCTTCGGAGGGCACGTTAAGCCGTCGGTTGCTATCGATGGATAGCAGTCGTTAAACCTTGTCGGAGGCCTTATGGGCGGTTTGAAAACATCCGACAGTGGGTTGGCCACTAACCCACCCACCTCCACCAATCCGCATTGGAGCAGCGTGGTGGAGTAAGCTCCAGGGCTCCCCCCAAAAAGGCGACAGACTCGTGCCCAGCAGTGGGACGTATAATGGGTTGCCATTATTATTATTATTATTAAATATCAATAATGGAAATAATCTACCATTATCGCTTGTTTATCATATACGAAAGCGAGAGAGAATAACAATCAGATTATCAATACTACTTTTAAAAGAGCTACAAATCGACATGAAAATTTGACAGCAATGACAATGTCAGCAGCAATACAGATATTTTTTTTATATATATATATATGTATATGTATATACGCTTACACTCACAGCCCCACAGTAGGTATAAACCTGTGTAGTGGGTGCCGTTGTACACATACAACGCATACACAAACACCCAGACCCGAAACAAATATCTGTAGGCCATACAAATATTGGTCCCGGTGCGGGGATCGAACCCGCGACCCTTCGAATCAAACGATCATCTCACACCGCTGGACTAACCGGGTCCTCACCGGGCGGTAGCACCCCAGATGAAAATCAGCGTCAGGTCGATTGATGTTATCGACCTGACATGAAGCTGATCTGGGTTCAAATTTGGACCAGCCGTGAGACTCAATCTCTTTTTTGTTAACTTTCATTGTGTTTTTTTTCCGTGTCCAATAAATTGTTTGTAATTTATCTATTTCGCTTTTTAACCGACATCAAAATAAAGAGGCGGTTCTCAATTCGTCCGGATCTTTTTTTGTGTCTCTGTGCTGTCCAAATAAGCGTTTTCTTTCTTTTCTTTCTTACCAAGGGAAGTGCCCTGTCTAGCTATTTAGTACGTAAGTATAGATCAATGCAAATACAGACCTTTCTGTCATACAGCCGGTCGACTCTCAAATTCAGTAGTAGGGAGACGACCCTACGACAGGGGTCCCGGTGGACCCGCCTCGCGTATCCCGGTCTACATTGACAGCTTGATATACCTGAAATAAAATATTCATTGATATTAAATAAAATAGGTTTTTTTCTTTTGTATGTAGTGAAGGAGGTAAACAAATGTAGTTCAATTTGTTGTTAAGTCATGACTGCAGCCTATAGACACCCACACAAAGACCAGAGGTCAAAATGCAGATGCGTTGCCACCCCTGAGACCTTAGTTGTTACGTCTCTGTGATAGTTATAAGATAAGATAAATAATAAGATAATAAATAAGATAATAAAAAAAAAAAAAAAGTTATTTAAGGGGGCCATACACCATCAGACAGGAACACGATAGTGCTGAACACTACCATTTAGCGGCAAATAGGTAATGCGGTGGTGCCTACGCCCGCGAGCTCCGTCACTGGAACTCTGCCACCAGTAAGGTATTACAATGTTCGTGTTTAGTTTTGTAATTTATATATTATAGCTGTACCCTGCGCGCGTTGCTACGTCACCAACTAAAAAATGACAGTGGCGCCATCTGTCGAATTGGCCAACTCAGAAACCTTCGTGGGCTCATGCACAACAACTTTGCTAAAGATCATCTCATGATCAAATGCGTAGTTTACGATTCTATAAAGGACATACAGACAAACATTCGTTTTTATATATTTTCTAGCTGTGCCCACGACTTCACCCGCGTGAGAATTTTGGTATCAGTATCTACCCGGACGAAGTCGGGGGCGCAGCTAGTGTAAAAGTAGCCTAAGTTACTCCTTATTACATCAGCTATCTGCCAGTGAAAATCCCGTCAAAATCGGTCCAGCCGTTCCCAAGATTAGTCCCGCCAAACAGACAGACAGACAAAAATTGTAAAAAATGTTTTTTCGTAAGTATATGTATGTACTATGTGCATTTAGTAAAAAACGGTTGTTTTAATATATATACACCGTGTATGTTTGTAGGATGTGCATACTGTTCGCACAAATTGAGGACAACTTGTTTATTGAATAAAAAATATTTTATACCTAAGCAAGTCGTTCAGTTCATGCATTATGATTATAACTCAATTTTGTAATTGAGGGGTTTGAGGGTGAGCGTAATTCCCGTAACACGTTATATACATATACAAAACTTCTTCATTTTCACATTCTCCTAATAAAGAATGTAATATTTAAGTAGATACCTACATAATATACAAACTGTCTGAAATGACATGTGGGGCATCCGATTAGAACGAAGTTCCTCTTCAACTTCTAATGAATGACTTTCACAATCCATTGTTTATTTTTAAAAATATTCAAAATAACTAAGACTACATTAAACAAGAACACGACAAAACAATCTACGCATACACAGCAGACGCGCGCGTCGCTTGTCACTGTCGAGAGAGAGAGAGAGAACGAATAAGTCGAATCCTATACTCGGCCTACCCCGAGCGCTACGGACTATAGCAAGTGTCGTGAGGACTTTTCGTGACGCTCGCCTAGCCCCCTTAGCCAGCGTACCGCGCGATAAGGAACTTCGTTTCAAAAAGGAAGAGCATAAAGTTTTTCAATCAACGTACCCGCTTCCGTTCTACATTTTTCATTCTGAGCTTGATCACAAGTTGAGTCGTCGCCCACAATGCAAGTGTCAATTCTGAAAAAAGACATATAGAATTAGTTTTTCTTTTTATGTAATGGAAGTGGCAAGCAAGCATGCAGTTCACATTGATGTTAAGTGACGACTGCAGCCTGTAGACACCCACACAATGACCAGAGTTCAAAATGCAGATGCCCTGCCACTCCTGAGGCATTAGGTGTTATACCTCTGTGCCGGAAATAACAGAGAGATTACATTAGTAGATGTTTTTTATCATAATAACATCTGCGGACATAGAGCAACACGGGCCATCGGCCGCGGCGGATCGGAGGGGAGTAGCCATATGCAGACTTTCCCCTCAGACCTCAAAGTACAATCACAAGTCTTCCTATGCCTGTCGCCTACATATTTAAATGTGTGCGTGGAATTGTTTATGTATTTTGTTTAACTTTAGAAAAACTAAAGAAAAAACGGAAAGGAATCGAACCTGCGACCTCAGGATAACCAGTCCAGCCGCTTTACCACTAAGCTACCAAAGTCCCACACCGATGCATCAAATTTTGCTTTCCCTTTTTTATTTTTAACCGATTTAGGATTTTTTCTTTAATTTCTAGAGTTCATTCGCATGTGTTATTGTGAAAAATAAATAGTACAATTATTTTGTTAACGTTAATGTGTTAGTTTCAAAAAGCTCAAAAGTCAAAATTTCAATTTATCACTTGGAAATAATAGAAAGGTCAAATTACAAAATATAACTGCCTTGGTAGCCTAGTGGTAGCAGGCCACTACTACTACGCTGAGGTCCTGGGTTCGATTCCCGGGTTGGGGGTAATCAGAGATAATGGTGTAAAGTCCTTTATCTCTGGTTCTATTGGGATTTTTCCATTTTCTGGAAATTTCCCAGTACCTCGAAGTTTGGTAATGTGCCCAGAGATGTCAACAGGCTCGCCACCTGTTACATGGGCCAAAACGTAACCGGCGAATCGTGGGTGTTTGCATGTATGCTTGAATGCATGCATTTACCTCTGCCTACCCCTTCGGAGATTACAGGCGTGAAGTTATGTTTTACGTACAAAATATAAAATTAAAGCGAATAACAACTGATACGTTGATTAATATGTGAAAGTAAAGAAAATAAAGTAAATAAATAATGGCAACCCATTATACGTCCCACTGCTGGGCACGAGTCTCTCCCCTTTTTGGGGGGAGGCCTGGAGCTTACTCCACCACGCTGCTCCAATGCGGATTGGTGGAGTAAGTGATAAAGTAAATAATGGTCCAAAATATTTAATAATTAAAATAGGTATCAACAGAATGTCCCATACTCTCTTTTACAAACGGCAAGATAAGTAAAGTAAGAAAAGATTTCGCAGTAATAGACGATTTTTGTTGTGTTTTTTTTATTGAAGTTCTTTCCTAATACAATTTTTTATTTAATACATAAAACTCGCCAAACTTAATAAAAGTTTGATGGCGAGATGCGATCTTTATATTACGAGGGTGGATCCAAAAGTTCGTGGCCCAAACTACAAGGAGATATGACATCATTTTAAATTTACCGACATTTGTTAGTATGTCTTTTATTGATTTATTGTGCGCAGTTTCATTCCGATACTGCACAATACACATTTTCTGTGATTATTTGTTTGAAGCATTCTGACGCGATTTTCAATAATGGAGAAAATTGAACATAGTGCAGTCATTAAGTACCTCAATAAAAAAGGCCTGTCACCAAAATACATCCATCAAGATATGGTGGGCACTTTGGGGGAGTCTGCTCCATCGTATTCCAGTGTCAAGAAGTGGGTAGCTGAGTTTAAGCGCGGTCGTGAGAGCATTGGAGATGATCCTAGGAGTGGACGGCCTACAACCTCTACCACGAAAGAAAACATCGATAAAATTTGTGATCTCGTACTGGGTGATCGACGTTTGACCATCGGTAAGATAGCTGAGACAACAGACATTAGTTATGGCCGGGTGCAACATTTTATAACGAAAGAATTGGGATGCCTTAAGGTTTCTGCTCGCTGGGTCCCGAGGTTGCTTTCAGCTGAACAAAAACGAGTTCGATTCACAATTTCGCGAGACTGTTTGGAACTTTTTGAGACTGATCCCGAGGACTTTTTGTCTAGATTTGTACCATGGATGAAAGCTGGGTTCACCACCATATTCCTGAATCAAAGCAACAATCCAAACAGTGGAAAAGATCTGTCTCACCTACACCGAAAAAGGCTGAAGTCGTTTTGTCGACTAACAAAGTCATGGCTTCTGTTTTTTGGGATGCGAAGGGCATTATTTTTGTAGATTATTTACCGAAAGGTCAAACTATTAATTCTAGTTATTATTGTAACCTTTTACGAAGACTACGAGAAGAAATAAAAGAAAAAAGGCCGGGAATGTTGCGTAAGAAAGTTTTGTTCCATCAAGACAATGCACGTGTTCACACTTCGGTTGAAACAATGTCTGTAATCCATGATTGTGGCTACGAATTGCTGCCCCACCCACCTTATTCGCCGGATTTAGCCCCCTCAGATTATCATTTATTTCCAAATTTAAAAAACATTTGGGTGGCTCGAAATTTTCGACCAAAGATGAGGTGATAGTCGCAGTAAACGAGTATTTCGCCGACCTTCCGGAATCTTTTTTTTTCGAGGGGATAAACAAGTTGCAGTTCAGGTGGAAGAAGTGTGTTGAGCTAGATGGAGACTATGTCGAAAATTAAAAATAAAATTAGACCCACTTTTCTTTCATTTTCTTGGTCGGGCTTCGAACTTTTGGATCCACCCTCGTACTTACCTAACTCATTACTGTCTCTAAATTGCAAGATAAAGTTCTTATTCTTAATTTATCTCCACACTCTCTGTCCAACCGGTGTAAAGATACAAACATACAAACATACATTCTAATTATTCAGTATCAGTATGAATACCGTTGGTAAATTTACTTATCATTTAAGAGGAATTCCTTCAACGTATTTTTTAATTTAAACTTACTTAATTTAGGACATGCGTTAACATATTAATTTCTTCGAAAATTTTCGGCACAAGACATTTTGACAATCTCTTTGTGTATGTGTGTCTAATTTGCATTAGTTACTCCTTATAGCATGAGCTATCTGCCAATGAAAGACCTGTCAAAACCGGTCCAGCCGTTCCCGAGATTATTTGGAACAAATTGTTTTGGTATACGTACTGTGTATACATACATAGTTGTTAATTTTATTTATTTGTATATATGTAGTGAAGATTGATTAAAATATTACTTACCTAACAGTAGGCTGCGGCCGTCTGTACGATTGTTGCGGCCGCTGAGGTCTTCTCACCGGCACTTGAGGCACATGAGGTTGGGGCAAATGCGACTGCGGCTGTTGCGACTGGGGCAAATGGGATTGGGGCAAATGCGGCGATGGTACATCGTCTGCTGGGATGGCTACACCGGTGCCGATTGCTGTTTGTGGTGATACTGGAATAAAAATTAACGAACCAATTTATGTACCATTCAATATTATATGAAACATTTCCGTTTTTTTTTAATGTTATGGAAGTGATAAACTAGCATGCAGTTCACATAGATGTTAAGTGATGGCTGCAGCCTATAGACACTTACACAAAGACCAAGGCCAAAATGGAAATGCGTTACGACTCCTAAGGCATAAGGTGTTATGCCCCTGTGTCGGCAATTACAGGGCCGTATATTACCACCTGACCGGAACACGATAGTGCTGAACACTACCATTTAGCAGTATGTGGTGGATATAGAACGCATCCATAGCAACATAGCATAACACATCTCTTGTGGAAAACCACCCTAAATCTAGAGGCGACTTTTTGTGATATCACTCACCAGTATGCTGAACTTGGCTCGGCCTGATGCTGGTGGCGGTGGCACTGCCGAATAGGTCCAGGTAGGTCCGCTTGCCGTCGATGGAGACGAACCCTTGGTCTCCCGAAGCCGATACTATGATGTCGTCATGCTCATGGCCAATATTGATGTTTTCTATGTGAACTGAAAGTGAGAAGAAAATGAGTAAGTCATCGTCATCACTCCAACCGAAATACGTCTAATAATGGCAACCTCCCACTGCTGGGCGCGAGTCTCTCCCCTTTTTCGACGGAGGGTAGAAGCTTACTCCACCACGCTGCTCTCATGGAGATACGGGTTAGTAGCCAACCCGCTGTCGGATGTTTTCAAACCATCCATAAGGCCTCCGACAAGGTTTAACGACTGCTATCTATCGATAGCAACCGGGACCGACGGCTTAACGTGCCCGCCGAAGCATAGAAACGTAATTTTGGCACTAGCGGTCACCCAGCACAGACCCGACCGCGCCCGTATCACACAACCGATCTACACCAGCCGCGAGGCCATGCGCATTTCAAAATATTTCGAACACCAAATATGTCTACTGTTGGATAAAGCCTTCCCCAAAAACGCGCATTATAAGCGGAGAATATGCCATAATCGACAAGAGAGACGAGACAATGAGATTCATAATAAAACTATTTGCGCAGAGAGGGGGGTCGTTAATACGTTCGCGTACTAGGGCGGAGGGGTCTAGATGAGCGTGACAAAATGTGACAAGGAAAAGACGGCGGGTTCTCGGTAACGTGACGTTTGCAATTCATTAAATTTTTTCGAACAAAAATTGACATATTCAGGCGCGGAAGCGTTATTTTTTTATGTTATGGAAGTGGCAAACAAGCATGCAGTTCACATTGATGTTAAGTGACGACTGTCAATAGACACCCACACACAGACCGAGGTCGAAATGCAGATGCGTTACCACTCCTGAGGCCTAAGGTGTTATGCCTCTGTGCCGGAAATTACAGGGCCGTACATTACCACCTGACCGGAACACAATAGTGCTGAACACTACCATTTAGCGGCAAGTATATAAGTTAATGCGGTGGTGCCTACGCCCGCGAGCTCCGTCACTGGAGCTCTACCACCAGTAAAATATTTTGGGGGGGTCACAAATTGTGTGACACAGCGTGACAATAGGGGGAAGTGGGTCCAACAAGGCTTATTTTAGCGTGACGTATTTTACGGATAGCCCCTAAAACCATGAAGAAACTTACCCGAACCGCCCTTCTCCCCTGGTCCCTGGATAGCCGACACGGTAACGTCGAATATCTCCCCGTACCCCGGCAGCCTGGTCTCCGACGCCGTAATAACAGAGGCCTCAGGCCTATATCTGGTCCCATGCGGCTTGAAGTCTGTATCGTCCAACACTATACCAGGCCGCGGTCTGTATTGATAGGGAATGTCTTGGGAAGCTGAAATTTGTTGAAGAATGACCATTAGAAAGAAAACTAAATTTACTTTTAACAGAATGTCGTCCATGGAGCAGACTATAAATTAATTTTAAAAAAAGATCCGGACGAATTGAGAACCTCCTCCTTTTTTCGAAGTCGGTTAATAAATTAATTAAAAATAAACTAAAAGTGAGAAATTACAATACGATTGGTTGTGTGAAGCCAAAAAAACGGCACCCTACTCAGCTAATTGCTGCAGCAGAGGCTGCAACGCTGGTTTATTCAGTTTATTCATTTATTTCATATAATTAGGCTCCTGGAGAGCACTTTTACGTAACTTCACGCCTGTAATCCCCGGCAGAGGTAAATGCATGCATTCAATCATACATTTGCATGTACACCCACGACTCGCCGGTTACGTTTTAGGCCCATGTAACAGGTGGCGAACCTGTTGCCATCTCCGGGCACATTACCAAACTCCGGGGTACTGGGAAACTTCCAGAAAATTGAAAAATCCCAATAGAAGCAGAGATAAAGGATTTTAAACCGTTATCTCTGATAGTCCCCGACCCGGGAATCGAACCCAGGACCTCCAGCGTGATAGTAGTGGACTTTTACATCGTCATTTTTTTTTAAACTAACCTAGAGTTCTGGTAAATCCTAAATTAATTTTATTTATTTTATCCATAGGTCTAGAAGACTATATTGTAACGGAAATAGCATGACGGAGCTGGCATGATTATTCTACTAAGAGGGGAGAAGCGAGGGTAGAGGCGAGGAGAGGAGAGGCGTGGTGTGGTTATTTGGTGCGGTGAGGAGAGGAGAGCAAAGAGGTAATGTACTCTTTGGAGGAGAGCTGTTTTTAAGAAAGATGTGATTGACGTTAGGATGTCATTATTTTTTCAAATATTAGAACGGATAGACTAATATATTTTTCACACTTTTTGAAAATTGTGGTTTAATTATCATAATCCTGCATTTCATTATATTACTAGGTTTGAAGTATTAAGTATATGTAAGGCCCCATAATAACTACCACAGATATATAACAACTAAGATCTCAAGGATAACAATGAATCTGCATTAAAACCTCTGGTTTTTATGAAGATTTAAGATTTAACTGGTGGTAGAGTTCCAGTGACGGAGCTCGCGGGCGTAGGCACCACCGCATTACCTAATATACTTGCCGCTAAATGATAGTGTTCAGCACTATCGTGTTCCGGTCAGGTGGGAATGTACGGCCCTGTAATTTCAGGCACAGAGGCATATCACCTAATGCCTCAGGAGTGGCAGCGCATCTGCATTTTGACCTCTGGTCATTGTGTGGGTGTCTATAGGCTGCAGTCATCACTTAACATCAATGTGAACTGCATGCTTGTTTGCCACTTTTATTACATAAAAAAAAAAAAAAAAAAAAAAAAAAAAAAAAAAAAAAAAAAAAAAAGATTTCTATAGGCTGCAGTCATCACTTAACATCCATGTCAACTGCATACTTGGTTACCAACTTCATAACATAAAAACTAACCCCCTTATTCATAAACGTAATTTAGCTAAAGTGTTGCTAATCTTTCCTTTGTCTTTATCTATCCTGCACATTTGACAATGCAACTGACAAGGACAAAACATTCTATAGCTAAAACGTATCTAAAGTACTTTTATGAATAAGGGGGATAAATAAATCTTATCATACTCACATGATACGCTCTGCGTATTTATTGATGACGTTTGTATGACAGTAGCGCTAGAGGATTCTATGCTGCTCGGTACATGACTGATCAGTCCTTGAGTAGGAGTTGGAGTATTAATAGTAGGAACTGACACAGTATCTACTATCGAAGGCTCCAACAGTTGCTCTATAACTGTCTCTACTCTATTCGGTTTTTCTGTAGCTTTATCATCTGTGATTTTATATTTATCTTTGTTTTTGTCCTTTTCTGTATCTTTTTTCTTATCTTTAGGTTTTTCAGTCTTTGCTTTCTCTGTTGTTGGCTTTTCAGTTGTTGTCGTCTTCTCTGTTGTCGGTTTCTCTGCTGTCGTCGTTGTCGTTGTTGTTGTTGTGGTGGTAGTTGATGTTGTTTGTTCAGTTGTGGTTGTAGTGCTTTGTGTTGTGTTTGTTGCATCTGTTGTAGTAGTCGGTTCTTCCTTTTCAGTTACTTCTGTTGTATTTGTTTCCAGAATTACTTGTTCAGGTACGGGATCCGTTTCTTTTTCAATTTGAACTTCTGGTGTCGGCGTCTCTTTCTCAATGTGAATATTATTTTCCTCCTGTGGTTCCTCACTGATGACTTCTTCGTCTAAATCAGGTATATCTATAGGCAGTGGTGGAAGGGTAGGTTTGTATATAGGAAGGCCGGGGTTAGGCCGTCTATTTGGAGGCCACGGCCTAGGCCTTTGCCAAGGAGGTATCGGCCGGTGAAGTCCCGGCCGGTGCTGAGTCATTGGTGGTACAATTTGCTCGGGTAAATTGACACCATGATGAGGTGGTCGATCGAAGGGATAGGGTGGTGGAGTTTTCGTGTGATGGAACGCGTGTGGAGGAGTCACAGGTTTATCGAAGTCTGGAGGCACATCAGATATTCTTGGCGGTCCACGGTTATTTATGCGCGACGCCATCGGTCTACTTGGTCTTCCGTTTAGTAATTGTGAATTAGCTTGCACATTGACATTGCCATTGAGTAGTTTCACGATTCCCGTAATAATATTCTGTATTTCTGTATTCTGTCGAGCCTGGTCTCTAGGGTTGGCTGTCGCGAATATCGGCTGCACTGCAGTAGGTCTGATGGGCCCCGGAGGTAGCGCACGACCCTTCGGAGCCCTTTTGTATTCCCCCGGAAACCTAAAGTCTAGTTTATCTCCAAAACCTTCGGAAGACATGACTATTTCGTCATCGTTGTGTACGTAGTCTATCGTTCTCGTTGGTAGAATTTCGTAGTATTTTCTTTTGTTATGAAGTTCAATTTCACTATCAATTTCATTATTATTCGATAAAGGTATGTTATCTATATTTATACTTCTCGACTCCCTATTCGGGTCGGCTGATCGTTCTACAATGACATGTTTGTCTGTCTCTTCATCGTTTATAATGTTATCTGGTTCTAATTCCAGATCTTCGTAATTAGCGCTAGGTTCTATTCTAAAAGCTAGATTTACTACTTGACTCGTTCGTTGGACATCTTGGAGAGATCTTTCGTCGATCACCGATTTTGGTGATAATTGTGATATTGTGTAGGACTCTTCGTAACCTGAAAAGAGAGAGAAAGATTAATTAATATCTTCTTATAAACAAATGCAGCTTAACACTGACCCCCTTACTCATAAACGTACATTAGAAGCGTTTTAGCTATAGAATGCTTTGTCTTTGTCAGTTGCATTGTCAAATGTGCAGGATAGAAAAAGAAAAAGGAGAGATTAGCAACACTTTAGCTAAAATATGTTTATGAATAAGAGGGTAAGGTTCATTTCCAGCAAAATATTTGTTAAAGTTATGTTTTTTGTCACATTTAACAATGATAGCAACATTTACTTCAGCAGTGACTGCGAAATGTGTGTGTGCATAGTTAAAGTATGTATGTATCTTCACGCCAAGTCCCTTACGGGGTAGGCAGAAAAGGTGGAGCGCCAGATATCCCGGTCCTGACACACCTCCCGTGTTTCTTCTACATACATCATTTTCTTCATACATGCACGCCGATTCCTAAGACTTTTGACCACACTCTCAGATAGTGTAGTTAAAGTTGTCAGGGTCTACAGATTGCCTTTTAATCTGACAGATAATTTTGAGGTTAAGTTTAACTGGTGGTAGAGCTCCAGTGACGGAACTCGCGGGCGTAGGTACCACCGAATCACCTAATATACTTGCCGCTAAATGGTAGTGTTCAGCACTATCGTGTTCCGGTCAGGTGGTAATGTACGGCCCTGTAATTTCCGGCACAGAGGCATAACACCTTAGGCCTCAGGAGTGGTAACGCATCTGCATTTCGACCTTGGTCTTTGTGTGGGTGTCTATAGGCTGCAGTCATCACTTAACATCAATGTGAACTGCAAGCTTGATTGCCACTTACATAACCAAAAAAAGTGACACTTTTCCACGTCATGTGTCATGTTACTACGGAAAAATGTGGTTAATTGACTTCTGGAAACTGGAAACATGCTAACAAAGGGAGTGTCGTACTTTTGTATGTTACGTATGTGTAGGTCTAGGATTGCCAGACGTCCGGATGAAGCCTGACATAGTAACGTTTTTTGATTGCGTGTCCGATCAAAATATATGGTCTCCGGCTTATGTCAGGCTTTTCACATTTCTTAAACGAGCAAGCGCCGAGCACATCCGAACGCTTCTATCGCGGGTTGTCCGGCCTTTTAACCCAAATGTTCGGCTTAACTTGATGGTCTGTCCGGCTATTAGGTTTAGCCACCTGGCAACCCTATATAAGTCAATATGTTAAGGTATGTAAGTTAGAAAAATAATTAGTGTCCACACTTTAACATATGGAATACTCATTAAAAATATAAAATTAAACGTAATAAACCTTACGTTATCTAAGTGAAAGAAGCATACACGTTTAATGGTCTGTGACGAAGAAAGATGGCGGTGGAAAATATGCATACATTAGAACGAGAGAGCAGATGCGTGTGCGCAGCCAAAGTCGCTACATGCGTTGTCACGATTAGCTATTTAATGTCTAGGTAGCTTTTTCCGAGAACTTTGGTTTCACTGGTGGTCCCGAGCCCTCAACCTACGCTGGAGACATATCCAGCGTAGGTCGAGGGCTCGGGCGTAGACACCACCGCGTTACCTAATCTATCTGCCGCCAAATGGTAGTGTTCAGCACTAACATATTCCGGTTAGATGGATAACGTATGGCCCCGTATTAACTATCACAGAGACATAACAAATAAGGTCTCAGGGGTGGCAACGCATCTGCATTTTAACTTCTAGATTTAGTAAAGATGGCTAAAGGCTGCAGTCATCTCTTATAATCAAGTTCAAACTGGTTCAAGTCTCGCCTGAAGGCAAACTTTCCATTTTTTCTTTACAAAAATAATGAATAAGTAACCGGAACAGGATAGTGTTAAACTAAACTAAAGTCTAATAGTAATTAATGTAGTTATTACACGACACGGTATCCAGGGTCCGGTAGCAAGGGTCAGGGTAGTGTAATAACATTTAGGGAGTTAGGCCCCTAATTAGGCCGAACGGAGTGGCCCGGTCAGCCTAACTTCCTAACTACACACAGTACAAATATGAACAGTATGGAAACTACGTAAAAAACGTTCAAAAGGGCACACTCACACAAACATGCGCATCGACGCTCGACTAGCGAGTGACTCGGAGCTGCAGCACCGCGAGAATCGCTTAGGGACTTCGTTGACACGCCTGTTTGTGTGATTGTGCCGTTTCAATGTTTTGTACGTAGTTTCCATACAGTTCATATTTGTACTGTGACTGAGTTAGGGCCCTGTCGACCGGATAGTGTAATAAGCGGCAACCCGGTGCGAAGCCCACCTTTTCTGTCGGACCCTGAATACCGTGTCGTGTAATAAGGCTATAATAAACTAGTCTGCAACAATTTGTCTTGTAGTATTAACTGAATGGTAGTGTTCAGGCATCAGGACATTCGTTGGCTATTTAATTTGTAATACCTTTATTCATAAGTTGTAATACCTACCACAATATCTCATCATGATGAGGGTTGAGGGAGAGAATGCCAATAGGCATCATGTCCGCCCTTTGTTTTAACTTGTATTCAATGTTAATTCAATTGTTAGATCCCTGTATTAAAATGCATAAAATTATGCATTATTTGATGATATTTTGTTACAAGTATTAACATTATATAACTTCATTATCTGATCAGAGTATTTTTACTGACTGCGTTCGCATGTTAAATGTGATTTAGCCTCCAATACCACTAAAAAATTATAATAAAAAGGGAGGGTACCATGCGACCGCACTCAGTCGTGTATCAACTTTTGAAGAGAACACTATGTTCTAGAAGTGTGATATATAAAGTCTAGAAGTGAATCATGTTAAGTGTAAGAAGTGTGATTTAGACTAAAAGTGATTTCGTTATAACTAGGAGTGCACATGTAAATTCATAAAAGCAACGTTCAACGAAACAATAAACTTCTGTAAAGCCGCATTTATATTTATCTGACGTGTTGTGTTGTGATGCTCTCTGTCGTGATGGCTACTGTTCACATTGATATGACGTGTTATGATGCATTATGACGGTTTTTGTATCAGTTCCGTCTTGACTCCCAGAGAGTTCACACATTTGCAATGTTTTTTCAAGAATCATCCGATTCAGATTCAGATTTTGAAGAAGAGTTGCAATTATTGGCGTTGGCAACGCTTCTAACTAAACAAAGAAAAAGAAGAAGATATTCAATTAGTTGCTCTTCGTCCATTTCTGACGTAATAACACAACACTGACGCGTGCACACTAGTCTGATGCGGTATGACGTCTCACGGTACCGCCACCCGCACCTCACCCTTTCTGACGCGGACAGGGATCGCCTGTGACACGACACATCAGAAGCCGTCATAACACACCGCATTGAATAAATGTGAACGCTTCCATATTAAATGTATGAAACTGATACCGTTCTGATGCATCACAACACAACACGTCAGATAAATATAAATGCGGCTTAAATGAATCAAGATATTTCATTTCTCACCTGAACTTATACAATAATAATGGCAACCCATTATACGTCCCACTGCTGGGCACGAGTCTCTCCCCTTTTTGGGGGGAGGCCTCCACGCTGCTCTAATGCAGATTGGTACTTAATTCAATAAAGAATAAATTAATGAATGAATAGCAAAACTAAGCCGCCACGAGCTCCATCAACGGAGCTTTACTGCAAGTTCTTCTTATTATTCTCTAAAATTCATCATAATAATCATATCCAGTTTTTTTTTTATAGAAAGAACATACACTTGGCAAATAATAACAGTGCATCTGAAAAACCACAGAGGTTTGTAACGATGCTACTTTAGTTCTACGTTGTTGTAACAAATTACTTAAAAATAAATAAAATTTAAACAAAACGGTTAACAATGGTCAATTCGTCCCTTTACAATTTTCATTAAAATATGTTTTAAGCTTGGATTTAATATTTTTGTGACTTTAGTTATAGATGTCAGCCTACCCCAAAGTGAAAGTTGCTATGCATTGTTAACTTCATTGTATTATTGTGTCAAGTCAAAATACAGCTAACGTTACGTCACTGTCACCTCATTAGATTACAGTATAGCGTATGCAATTTTATTATAAACTAGCTGTGCCCGCGACTTCGTGCGCGTGAGAACTTATGATTGTTCAGTATTATACCCGGATGAAGTCGTGGGCGCAGCTAGTATAAAAGTAGCCTAAATAACTAATTATTACATAAGCTATCTGCCAGTGAGAGTCTCGTCAAAATCGGTGTAGCCGTTCCCGAGATTAGCGGGGACAAAAAAACAGACAAACAGATAAAAATTGTAAAAAATGTGGTTTTTATGTACGTCTTAATAAAATCTATTATTTGTTGCGTAGAGCTGTACAAATGAAAATAAAAATGGTTTTATTTTTGTTACAAAAATAGGTAGGTGTTTTAAAAATTTCGCCCAAATGTCCGGGATTTTGCCGTGTTTATCTGGCAATTTAGGTGATGGCAGCCCTAGTCACTACATGTTCACTATTTTTTCTGTAATCTATTTGATGAACTAATTTAAAGGTGTCCGGAGTAAAAACCATATTTCGTCCAAATGACCGGGATTTTTGCCGTATTTATCTGGCAATTTGGTTGATGGCAGCCCTAGTCACTACATGTTCACTATTTTTTCTGTAATCTATTTGATGAAATAATTTAAAGGTGTCCGGAGTAAAAACCATATTTCGTCCAAATGACCGGGATTTTTGCCGTATTTATCTGGCAATTTAGTTGATGGCAGCCCTAGTCACTACATGTTCACTATTTTTTCTATAATCTATTTGATGAACTAATTCAAATCCAACCGTCTCTGACGATCATCCGATAGTCCCGATTCATTTCTCCAAAAGGTAACCCTGCTCAAAAATGTCTCTTACATGCCATTATAATAACTCCGTGGGTCTACCTACAGTTACATCGTTAACATACTGTTTTGTTGTCTCCGCAGTTTATTTTATTTGGACATCTATGTTATTGTTAGCATGCCTTTGACCTCTGCGTCATCCGAAACTGATAGAAATAGAAATAGAAAATATTTTTATTTCGAATAGATCTTTACAGATACTTTCAAAACGTCAAGAAATATATAAAATACCTAGAGTGAATAACCATTACATATAATAATAATAATAATAAGGGGGCAGAGCAGCTTGTGGCGAGCTGTTGGTGAGTAGCGACACCACCCCCTACCATCGTCTCGAGTTCCTCCGAGAGAACTGGGCTCCGCATCGTCCGCCACACAGAGGTACGGCCGGACAGAGCATCAGGTCTCTCACCTCTGGCTTGCCTTCATTGGCCGGTCAGAGTGGGGCGCTAGAGGTATGGCATTTGCAGAAATTTAGATAATAGGCTGTTGTCTAAATTTCTGAAAGATACACTCGGGGGGTGGAAGTGTCTAAAGGCATAATAGCGGGGAAGCCCGCTCCGAGCTCGAGATTACTCGCTCGTGATGGTGAAACCGGGGCCACACCTCTCGACACCCCCAGCCTCTCTCAACAGTGTTGCCCCCTGTCGACCATCGGGTTGCCTGTTTGGGGGGCCCACCAAGGAGAGGCGAGTCACCACCTGCCTAAAGTAGGATTCGATAATGTGAGATGTTGAATATAGGCAGGTGCCGGATCTCACTCCATAGGCCCAGCCAGCTAGTCCCCCCAGTTCACCCACATAGCCCAAAGTTTGGCAAATCACTTTTCATTACAATAGTCCCATTATATTCTGCGGGGTCTGTCTGTGCCTGTATTAACTATTGATGTAGTCAGAGAGAGGTCCCGCCGAATATAACCCATTACAAAGTAGATCTAAATTCTCGAAAGGGCCTCTACGTGTTGGACCCCCCATGTCCCCGCGCAAGCCTGACAAAGGTCCGGGGTTCAAATTGGACCCCGTGCTGACGAGAGACATAATAATAAATAAATCTTTATTTGCTCCACAAACTTTTCATCTTATAGACTAATATACAATGTTAAATTAGAAGTGCAAGGAAAAAAAAAAGCAAAATCATATAGAAAAAGCAAAATCATATAATAGTAAATTAAAAATTTGAATTTAAACTACTTAGTTAAAACATAATAATCACAAAATTTTTCAATTCCTTCAATGATGATAAATGAAGAAAAAGAAAAACTTATTCGTCAGGATCAAAGTTATTCACTTAGCAGAGTTCCAAGTGCAGTCACTACTGAGAAGAACTCCGCTGCCCAACAAACTCAGTAAGAGCTCTTTTTATAGAATCTGTATAGCCACCCCAGTGCCGGATTAGCCATATAGCTGGAGGCAGCAAATGCTACGGGACCCGCGCCTTTAGGGGCCCCGCGCCAGTGCCAAAAAAAAAACACAAATATGTAAAATGGGTAATACACCTTAGCTATTCTCAAAGTGAGCGTTGGCCACACTGTAATTATATAGGTATATTATAATGTTGCAAGTTGGCAATACCACAATACTTACAGGAGGACTCAGTGCTGGATAAAGCCGGTGCGGGGCCCGTAGAAAATGTGACCATAGGGCCCTAGAGTTACATTGCCTACTGAAATTTATTATGTAAATGTTCTGTTTTATTTACATCCTAAATCCGAGACATAACAACTAAAGTCTCAAGGGTGGCAACGCAACTGCATTTTGACCTCTGGTTTCTGTGTAGATGTCTATAGGCTGCAGTCATCAGTTAACATCAATGTGAGCTGCATGCTTGTTTGCCACCTTCCTGACATTAATAAAAAGCAAAGACAAAAGGCCCCTCTGTCAAAGTACAAACACAAGTGAACCGATGCCTGTCGCCGAGACGTTTAAATGTGTGCGTGAAATTGTTTATATATTTTGTTAAAGTCCAGGTGTGAGTTTCGTAGTGATAGACGATTTTTGTTGTGTGTGTGAGTGTGTCACACAAATTTACCCCTCCAAAAAAATGACAGACTGTTTTGCATCGGTAATAAACGCTACGGCTACCCCTCTCCGGTCCGCCGCGGCCGGTGGCCTATGGCTATGTGTGGCCATGTCTGTCAGGTCCTGCCTCTTGAGCTTTACCACATGTATTACGCGATTGTAGAACATAAATATAGATACAAGTTAACAGTAAACATCGCTCGAGCGTAAAATTTAACCGCATTGTTAACAATTAACAGCCGTTAACGACTCGTGAACGATTATGGTTGAGCCGGGTTTACGGTATGCTGTACACTGAACAAGTGTATTAGAATCAGAATCACAATCAGACATTCATTGAATAGCCGAGTCCACACAGAGTGAGCTGCCTCGCGCGGCAAATGCCTCGTGGAGCTGCTCGCTCTGTGTGGACGAGCCTTCTAAGAATGACAAGCACCACGAGATAAGTAAAAAATAAACAAAATAAATTAAAGTGAAAAACAATTGATATAAATGTCAAATTACAAATTAGAAAAAATTTAATAGAGAATTTCACTAAGATAAAACAAAATACATTTCCCCTTTTACAAACTGACAACAAAGAGTAAAGAGAAAAGAAAAAGAGTCAGTCTGTCATTCGCTGGCAGACTTCCAGAGTCCAATATGATCTCTGAAAAACTAGCCAATAGACTTAGTCAGCTCTTTTAAAAATATATCTTTAAAAGTATATTATAAAAGTAACTTTACTGGTGGTAAAGTTCCAGTGTAAAGACTCGAGGGCGTAGGCACCGCTGAAATACCTAATCTATCTGCCGAAAAATGGTAGTCTTCAGCACTAACGTGTTTCGGTTGGATGGCAAGTAATGTATGGAAATGGATCCGTAACAACTCAGAGACATAACAACTTAGGTCTCAGGGGTGGCAACGCATCTGCATTTTGATATCTAATGTACGGCCCTGTAATTTCCGACACAGAGGCATAACACCTTAGGCCTCAGGAGTGGTAACGCATCTGCATTTTGATCTTGGTCTTTGTGTAGGTGTTTATAGGCTGCAGTCATCACTTAACATCAACGTGAACTGCATGCTTGTTTGCCACTTCCATTACATAATGAAAAAAAAAATAATAATCTAGTCTTTGCGGAATGCTTTGTGGAATATAGAAACATTGAAACTCTACCACCAATTAAAAAGTTTACCACCTTTGCAAGCTGGGTATACCGATGACTTATCGCTTTCGTCGCGTCCGCAACGTCGCGTCGCATGGTATTCGTCGCATCGTCACTCACACGACACCATCATCAACACGTATCATTCATCCGATTGCAAAAAACCATCTCAATACTGATCCATCGACAAGAAGACCCGGCTCAATCGACCCGGTCAATTGATTGATTGGTTCATTGATTGGATTCAAGGATTCAAGAATTGTAATAAGTCGTTCACGAAATCTGATTCCATGAAATGGACAGTTCATTTGAATCAGCTAGCCAGATGGATCGATACAGATCAGTCATTCGATCAATGTCACCGGCTCGCACTCGGTTCGTTTCAATCACTCGGATACTATGACGGGTCATTTTCAACGAAAACAAACTAGTGGATCGCACAGATTTGAAGACCCAGTTCTTATGATACGTTCAATCGTGAAAGACACATATATACCCCGTTAATCACACCGTGATTAGGGTCGTGACGACTCCCCAATCAAGCGTTTGTACCCAGGGTAACAGAATCGTATAGTTACATCACATAACTACAGAAACACTTGAAAAGCGACAACGTCTGTAGAATTTCTGTTTACTTTCACCAAGCCGCTTTCATTTTCATGGCATGTTACGTCTTACACGAAATTCAATCAAAACTAACCGTAATACTGTTCAAATTGATTTGTACGATTAATGTTTGTGTATTTAGAATCTAGACTTGTGCTAAACGTAATTCTGGTTTCCTGTGAAGCCTTAGTTATATTGGTTCTGGCAAAGTTATGCTATTCTTTGGTTGATTTACATCAATCTAACAAAAAGCTAGAAATAGAACAAGAACTTTCTTTATAATCTTTTAAGGGATATAGACTAAAAGGAAAATAGTTGCGCCCATCTAATGAAGAATAATTATTAATTCAATTAATAAAATTTTTAATTGAGATTCTTTCAATAACAATAGGTATAAAACTATGATTTGCTCCACAAATTTCTGAACAGCGCCACGTCCGTCTATTTGTCCGTCCGTCTGTCTGTCCGTCTGTCTGCAGCTATGCTCATAAAAACGGAATACTACATTGTCGATGGGCTGACACCCGCCTAGCCGGTTGTTTTAGCCTAAAAAGCTCTTCACAAGACGTACAGTACTATGTATTTTTCACAATAACACATGTGAGTGAATTTTATAAATAAAAGAAAAAACAGTAAAAAAAATTTGACTTCGGGCAGGAATCGAACCAGCGACCTCAGGATAACCAGTCCAGCCGCTTTTACCACTAAGCTATCGAAGTCCCACAGTTGTGGGCAGACAACCAGCCAACCAGCCACGCTTCTACCACTGAGCTATCGACTGGACTGGAGCGGCTGGACTGGTTATCCTGAGGTCGCAGGTTCGATTCCTGCCCGAAGTCAAATTTTTCTTTCCGTTTTTTTCTTTTTTCATAAGACGTACAGTCCATATCGTGAAATGTACAAAACATTTTAGAGTGGCCGATCAATGACCTGCCATCCTTGGCCTTGCAACGCTTCACTGCCCATTTCGAGAGCATTCGATAGCCGTGCAAGATTACTCAAGTATTCGAAATATTTAAATTATAAGGAATGATTTTTTACTGAGGAAATACGTCTATGTGGTAGTTATTACGGTATAATTACATTATCATCTTACCGAAACACAATAGTGCTGAACACTACCTACTAATCTTCATCATTTCTTCCCCCGCGCGAACACAAAAGAGGTGGGGGATGGTTCGGAGATTGAGGCGAATCCTCGCACCCCGGGCATATCTGCCCCCGAAGCGTCGGGGGCGTGGTCCTAAATGGGGATTGTGGTACGCGGGGAAACTAGCTGAGGGAGGTCATATAGAATTTTTTTTTTTTTTTATTTAGTTTTTTTTTTTTTAGTTTGTTTTTTACGTAGCTTTTTAGCCCATTTAAAACATTTTGTATCTTTTTTTTTCCTCTTATTATTATATATTTTTTTCTGAACACTACCAAAACACATTTGGCAACAGATAGATTAGATGCTGCGGCAGTGGGAGAGTTGTCACTGCCCCGATTCTGACGCGACCATAGAGCAAAGCAACACTGGCCACCGGCCGCAGCGGACCGGAGGGGAGTAGCCATATGCAGGCTTTTCCGTCTGTCGAAGTACAAGCGCAAGTGGTGCCTGTGGCCGAGATGTTCAAAGGAGATGTTGCAAAAATGTATGGATGTCCGGCCATGTATTGTACACAATATCATTAACAGGCAAATCAATATAAAAACGTTTTTTACTGCATATTTTCACTTATTTAACTTTGTTTACAGTCACATACCTATTAGGTAATATGGTGGTGCCTACGCCCGCGAGCTCCGTCACTTTAGCTCTACCACCAGTAAAATATATTTTTTATATTTATTAAATTATTTAAAACCGATTACTCACCATTAACAACTTGTATAAGTATAGCGAACAGCACTGCGCTGATCCGCCGCCATCTTCCCGCCGCCGCCATATTGTAGACGCTCTTTCTCATGTCATATTACTGTCACATCACTTTACATCACATCTGTAACAATGGAAATTATTCATTGTTTTTATATTATTTCGCATTAACACATGCTTGTGAAATATATTTTATTTTTAAAGAAAAATGGAAAGAAAAATTTGACTTCAGGCGAGACTCGAACTCGCGACCTACTGGGAATCTAACTAGCATAGTTGGTAATAGATGGCGCTGCTGCTACCATAAAGCAATGCAATAGATGTGAAGGAAAGATTTGACAAATCGGGCAGGGCTTCAGTAGCTCAAATGGAAGAGCGGCTGGACTAGATTCCCAGTAGGCCGCGAGTTCGAGTCTCGCCTGTAGTCAAACTTTTCTTTCCATTTTTCTTTAAAAATAAAATAAATGGAAATTATTGTTATTAAATTGAAAAAAATCGTTTGAATTGAAATAAACATTATTTCCTAGTAATTTGATTACCTATTTTACTTTCTACTTTTTACTTAGAGATCCTAGTGTAGGAGTTCGAGGACTTCGAGGACAGGCACCATCGCATTACCTAATCTCTCTTTTTTTTTAATGTTTTGGAAGTGGCAAACACGCATGCAGTTCTCATTGATGTCAAGTGATGACTGCAGCCTATAGACATTTTGTACATTACCACCTGACCGGAACACGATAGTGCTGAACACTATCATTTAGCGGCAAGTATATTAGGTAATGCGGTGGTGCCTACGCCCGCGAGCTGCGTGTTTGGAGCTCTACCGCCAATAAAAAATATTATATTTAATTTGTAAAATAATAGAATAAAAATTATATTATATTTTGAAACATTCATTTTTCATTGCCTCATATCAACCTTTACAATGTTTCCAGTGTGTTACGCAAATTCAGTGTGTTACAAGTTCCCATGTGTTATGGTACATTTTTTCTGAGCCTTACCCATATGTAAACTGCATGATTGTTTGCCACGTTCGTTAAAAAAAATATCGTCAAGAGAGGAATCAGGTTCATTCCCGTTAGCCTAGGAACCCTAAAACACGTATCTTCCAAGTAGGATACCGCGTCAGTAGGACAGACGGACGCTCGTCGAATGTTAAACATAACAGGTTTTCTGCGCACACGCACTTTGTAGAAAGATATATTGTGCCTGGATGTGACAGTAGTTTTTATACAAAGCTTTTGATCGCATCCTTGTACACGCATTTTTCCTCTTCTTGGGAGATTTGGGAAATCTACACTTCTTCATGAAAGTATATTTTTATATCAAGGTGGCATTTAAATCTGACGCATTCGAGTAAATCCAAAAATCCCTTTTTG
The DNA here is from genome assembly GCA_036365455.1 of Macrosoma leucophasiata. Lineage (NCBI taxonomy): Eukaryota > Metazoa > Arthropoda > Insecta > Lepidoptera > Hedylidae > Macrosoma > Macrosoma leucophasiata. Next base: position 9,510,197 of record JAWQUS010000015.1, read on the forward strand.
AGCTTCATGTCTGTAATCTCCAAAGGAGTAGGCCGAGGTAAATGCATGCATTCAAACATACACGCAGACACCCACGTTTAGCCTGTTACGTTTTGACACATGTAACAGATGGTGAGCCTGTTGACATCTCCAGATACATTACCAAACTCCGAGGTAATGGTAAACTTCCAGAAAATGGGCAAGCCCAATAGAAGAAAGAGAGATAAAGGATTTTTCACAGTTATCTCTGATAGCCTCCGACCCGGGAATCGAAACCAAGACCACAGCGTAGTAGTAATGGCACTAGACTACTGAGGAATAAAAAGGCTATTCCATGACACGATATTCGCGGTCCGGCAGCAAAGGTGGGCGTGGCCTCTCACCGGGTTGCCGCTTATTACACTATCCGGTCAACAGGGCCCTAACTCAGTCACAGTACAAATATGAACAGTATGGAAACTACGTACAAAACGTTGAAACGACGCAATCACACAAACATCAACGAGGCTCTTAAGCGGTTCTCGCGGTGCTGCAGCTCCGAGTCACTCGCTACTCGAGCGTCGATGCGCATGTTTGTGTGAGTGTGCCGTTTTGAACGTTTTGTACGTAGTTTCCATACTGTTCATATTTGTACTGTGTGTAGTTAGGACGTTAGGCTGACCGGGCCGCTCCGGTCGCCCTAATTAGGGCCCTAACTCCCTAAATGTTATTACACTACCCTGACCCTTGCTATCGTACCCTGAATACCGTGTCGTGTAATAAGTCCATAATACAAACTCGTTTATTATTATTCATAGCACAATCCGAGAAGACTGTTGAATAAATAACACCTGATGTACTTCGAAAAGGCAGACTAGTGCGATCGAATGCAAATTAAAACAGTTAACGGTTTATTTCCGATTAGAAGGTCAAGATCGAATATTTGACCCTAAGATGCGACCATTGACCTTAATGTCGGGTGTCTACGATTTTTTATGTTTAGAAGGTGGCAAACAAGCTAGGCCAGGGGTGCGACCGCCTATTGACATTGCTATTGTCGTTGTCATTGCTATCCAATTTTCATGCCGATTTTTGCTTTAACTAAATAACAATAATCGAAATAATTTACCATTAACGCTTGTTTCTCCTACGAAAGCAAGAAAAACGATCAGATTATCACTACTGTTTTTAAAGGAGCTACAAATCGACACGAAAATTTGACAGCAATGACAACGACAACTGTGTGTGAGCAATGACAATGATAATCTTCTTAAACTCATTATTATTTGTATTTTTTATGTTTTTATTTTTATTTACAAGAGTTTTAAGTAATTTATTGTACAATTGTGTAGTAACTATATCATACTGCTTTTGAGCAAATCTAGTCTTTGCCCTCGGAACATTTATTCGGTCTACTCTTTTTAATGAAGTTGGTAGATAGGGTACTTTTTGGCGATGAAAACGACGCAGACTTTCATATATATACAGCTTGCGTACTGTAAATACGTTAGCTTTTTCATATAAATCTGTGGTGGGATGTTTAAAAGGAAGGTAGATATATTATAAGACATTCACCATAGGTAGCTAGTAAACTGACAATACAAAAGTGTCCTTGTAGACCAAATTGAAATAAAATATTTGAATTTTGAATTTGAATTAAACAATCACTACCCATCCAACATCGAGGCCGATAGGAATTCTTCCATAACAAGCCCCATCCAGTAACCGTTACAAGACAAACCAAGCGTATGAATAGCGGTGTGTTTTGATCAAACATTTGCTATTGGTGCAAATGTTGTGGTATGTGTGTATCGAGGGCAAACCAAGGACGCGGTCTTCAACGATTGATTCCAGACATTATCTAGAATTGAGATAGATAACACTGTTTGTGATAAGTCAAAATGTAGGTTGGGATTGTAGTCAGGAGTCTAGTATTAATGTTCCTGACTGCCTCGTTGGATCAGTGGTCGCAATCGCGATGGTAAAGCCTGAGCCTGATTCCCAGGTCGAAAAAATCTGATATTGGGTTTTTTCTATGAGGAAATTCCCAGTAGTGACCCGGAGTCTGGTCGTGCCTCGGCGAGCACGTAAAGCCGTTGATCCTGCCGATCTCTCTCCGGTCGTGTCGGATTGCCGTCCCAGCTGATAGATTATAATAACTAGTTCAAAAGCATAAGGTGCATTACATGACAGTGACTTTGGTGCCTCCATTTAAGCATTGTGATGCCTGTGTTTGGCGGCGTCGCTCTTCCCCTTTTCATATAAAAGTATTTCCAGTACTAGTTATTAAACATTTTTAACAAATCAAAATATTTCAAAAGATTACAGCACAGAAATGTGAATAATTTTAATATAGTCATGTTATTGAAATAAAACTATTTTTACGGATTTATCTCGCGTATATTAAACTAAAATGATTTTTAAAATCAACCCGACGTTTCGGTCGCTTTTCAGCTTCCGTGGTCCCGGGCAGACTGAGGAGACATTTGTCTGACAGAAGTTTGAAAAAATTATATGTAGCTACCTCCATCGATTTCGTAAAACGCCTTGCGTAGCGTTCAGGATTAACACAATAATTACTTATGGTATCTTGAGGTCTTGCAGACTGCTGCGGCTGGGATTTAATCTTGCTAAGTATGGGATCCCATGATGTTGATAATCGCCATCCATCTTCTCTATTGAAATTTGGGTGTTTTTTAATTTCAATAGCCTCGCGTACCATCCGTGGAATGGGTTTGTGTTCTCTAGCGAATATTTGAATTTTATCAAACCGGATGTAATGGTTCGGCTTATCCGCTATGTATTCACAGACTGCAGACCTCCCTGTTCTTCGGTTTTTGACATCAGCAATGTGCTCTTTAACGCGGGTGGATACAGCTCTCTTCGTTTGACCAATATATGAGAGTCCACCGAGATAAATCCGTAAAAATAGTTTTATTTCAATGAGTGTAGCTCGCGAAAACCTAAGAACATATCATGATAGTCATGTTATTTGGATTTCTGTGGACTACAACAGCGTTAGGGACCTAGCGTGAAGATATATACATACATACATACAACAGCGTATCACATCTGCCATCAAAATAAAATTGCCAAACAACTTCCCCACATATTACCAACTATCGATCGACGCATCGACACCTAATAGAACTGGTTTGGATTTAAAAATATGAAGTGGATCACGTAGGGACAGAGGAGTTTTCGTCGACCGGCTATCGGACTCATTTGCACTGTAATGCAATTAACATCAAAAGCTGCTTTTAGTAAATTATGTACGTGCGCTCACTACGGTAAAGTAATTTCTATTACAGAATATAGGCAACATGCTTCGCTCATTGAAGATGTGAATGAGGGAGAAACGCCGACTAATTTCCTGAAAAGAACTTCAAGATCACGTTCACTGTCGTAAAAGTCATACCTATTGGACTTATTACACGGCGCGGTACTCAGGGTACGATAGCAAGGGTCAGGGTAGTGTAATAATATTTAGGGAGTTAGGACCCTAATTAGGATGACCGGAGTGGCCCGGTCAGCCTAACGCCCTAACTACACACAGTACAAATATGAACAGTATGGAACCTACGTACAAAACGTTAAAAACGGTACACTGTATCTAGAAAAGCTAAAAAGAAGCATGAATCACGAAGATATAATAGGTTTACATAATCATCAATACAATAAATTGATTGACTCATAGGAGCATAACCTTCAAGGAACCTAAAGCCGCCGGCGGCTTGAAACAATAAAAAAAAAACATTTGAATAATTTTTCTCTTAACTTGACGGGTTAACTACTACAGATACATAAATACTAAGGTATCAGAGATGGCAACGCATCTGCATTTTGGCCTCTAGTTTTTGTGTAGTGTCTATGGACTGTAGTCATCACTTAACATCCATGTGAAATGCTTGCTTGTTTGCCACCCTCATCACATATACACAAATAAATAAAATTGGAGTGTCTGTTTGTAATATTAAAATAACCGCTTTTTACTAAATGCATATGCATTTTTACTATACCTATACACGGTAAATATACCAAAACAACATTTTTTACAATTTTTGTCTGTCTGTCTGTCTGTTTGGCGGGGCTAATCTTGGGTACGGCTGGACCGATTTTGACGGGACTTTCACTGGCAGATAGCTAATGTAATAAGGAGTAACTTAGGCTACTTTTATACTAGCTGAGCCTACGACTTCGTGAGGATAGATACTGAACAATCATATTTTTTTCTCACGTGGACGAAGTCGCGGACACACCTAGTACCTAAATAAAATTATATAAGTAAGTTAAACGTTTATAAAAGGAGATGTAAATGCAAAAATGTATGGACCTCCGGCCATGTATTGTACACAATATCATTAACAGGCAAAATCAACTGCATATATTCACTTATTAGCTTTGTTTGCAGTTACAAAACATTATTTGCAGTTAGAACTGCAACTCAAAACCAACATGGCGAATATGGCGGGCGATGTCATTTTGACAAATGCCACTAATAACCATATTGAAAATGATAAAATCGTTTGAATTAAATGTGGTTGTAACTCTAAAATATATTCTTGAATAAATTAATTGTATTTTTTTCGGATTCTTCTTTAATTTACCCATTTTTTGAGGTAGTGTACGAACCAGAGCCGAACTCGCAACATCTCCTTTCTACATTCAAACTCGCCGAAATGCATATTGCTTGCATAAGTAAAGAAAGTTTTCACATCGTAATATATACATAATTTCAAGTTGGAACTGTCGAAAGTACGCTAGCGATAGGTGAGTACCTCATTGCGACTATGGTATACCTACGTGAATAATAGAATATTTTCCACCGCCAGTTGCAACCATTGCACCAAAAAAACAGAAAAAAAATAAAAAGAAGAATTCAGGGGGGGCAACGAGTTAACGAGTTTCCCATCGTGCCACTATCCCTCCAATTCGACCACCAGCTTGCACCTCGATCCCCGAAGCATGCCCTTCCTCTGTTACGCTTCACGTGCGGAGGGATGATGATTATTAGTAGAAAGTATACTAGATAGTCGTGCTTAGTGGTACCGTGCTCCGGTCAGGTGGTCATGTACGGCTCAAAGGCATTTATAACAGCTTACCCCCTTACTCATTGTAGTGTCCACTACATTAAGGCGCCAACTAGTGGAACACAGATGTAACCTCACAGTACTTGTCTAGTACGATAGATGGCGTACATTCCAATTACATCGCACATGCGAAGATTTCTCAAGAGTTGACATATATACAACTTCCCAACGTCAATCATAGGGCCGCGGCCCGCCAGGCGCTACCACCTCGCCTGGTCGGAGGATCCTCCCTTTTCGTCGGAGGAACACTTCCACCCGTTCCTCCACACTGATAAACGTACATTAGATACATTTTAGCTATAGAATGCTTTGTGTTTGTCAGTTGCATTGTCAAATGTGCAGAATAGAATAAGACAAAGGAGAGATTAGCAACACTTTAGCAAAAATTTGCTTATGAATAAGGGAATAGCAACCAACAATACATCTAGATTTAAATCTATGTATGTATCTTCACACAGGCAGAGAGTGTAGAGCGCCAGATATCCCGGTCCTGATATACCTCTCGTGCCTCGTCTACCTTCATCATTCTCTTCATACATGCACGCCGATTCCTAAGACCCCACCATCAGACAGACCTCGACCTATTTGGTCATGGTAGGTCAGTCTTGGTCTTCTGGGCCTCTACAACCATCCACATTCGTATTGTATATCTGTTTAGTCATTCGCTCATTCGACATTATTTCTATAAGGTTGGGGAAAAAGTTTCTTCGCATTTTTTAAGATAATTCGAAACATTTTTTAATATAGTTTATTTAAATTTAACTAAAGTATGTATGTACCATTTTGTTCGATAACCTTTTGCCATCTTGTAGGTAGGGACATGATCCCATTGCTATAAAAATTTGGGACTTCTCATCAAAATACCGCGACAAGTGGATTTGGCAGTCCTCTCGTGATGTTAACCTAACATTGCATAAAGAATTCTGAAGAGACCGAAACAGGTGGAAATCTGAAGGTGCAAGGTCAGGACTATACGGCGGATGCATTAACACCTCCCAGCCTAACTCTCTTAATTTTTGCTGAGTGGCTGAGATGTGTGAGGTCTAACGTTATCATGATGAAACACCACACCCCTTCTGTTGATCAATTCCGGCCGCTTTCTCTCAACTTCTTGCTTTAATCTCATCAGTTGTTCGCAGTAGAGTTCAGAATCGATAGTCCTGCCTGGTGGTAATAGCTCATAATGAATAATGCCCTTCCAATCTCACCATACACGACATCACCTTATTGCGAGTTAAGCCGGGTTTCGCCATAGTCTGTGAAGCCTGACCGGCCTTTGACCACGATCTTTTTCGCACGTTCTTGTCGTACGTGATCCACTTTTCTTCACCAGTTATCAGCTTCTTCAAAATTTATTCGGTTTCATTACGTCGTAATAAACAATCACAAATGAGTACACGGTTCATTAGGTTTCTTTCAGTGAGCTCGTGAGGTACCCAAATATCGAGCTTTTTTGTACCCAGCTTTTTTCAAATGCGCCAAAACTGTTTTGTGATCAATTCTCAGTTCTTCAGCTACGTCGTAACTACTGATATGTCGTTTATGCTCCACTTTTTCAAAAATGGCATCCATTTTATCCGTAATAGGGCGACCAGAGCGAGGTGCATCTTTGACATCAAAATTTCCGGATTGAAAACGCTTAAACCAAATTTGTGCTACTCTCACAGACACTGCACTAGGTCCATAAACATCGCAAATTTTTTTCGCGGCTTGCGTTGCATTTTTACCTTTTTTGTAGTAAAATTTTAAAATGTATCGAATTTCTTCATTAGATTTTCTCATCTTGACAGTACGAAAAACAAATGAAAATCACACATTTGCCTAATTTGAATTTGGAATTATATTCTTTAAAATTTTAACTTTCAATGATACCAAACCAGCCAGATACAAATACTACAGCCAAAGAGATTTTATTACAAGTTCATACATACTATAATGCGAAAAGACTTTTTCCCCAACCTATTATATGCCCAAAACATCGGAGCATCGCAAAAAAAATATTGTTGTAATTTTATTTAAGCTTTCGAAAACATATTTGTAAACAACAGTATTCGCTTTATCATCAATGTGAACTGTATGACTGCTTGCTACTCTTATAAAACGTAACTTCACGCCTGTAATCCCCGAAGGGGTAGGCAGAGGTAATTGCATGCATTCAATCATACATGCAAACTCCCACGATTCGCCAGTTACGGTTTGGCCCATATAACAGGTGGCGAGCCTGTTGACATCTCCGGGCACGTTACCAAACTTCGAGATACTGAGAAACTTTCAGAAAATGGAAAAATCTCTATAGAACCAGAGATAAAAGATTTTACACCGTTATCTCTAATATCCCCCGACCCGGGTATCGAAACCGGTACCCCAGCGAAGTAGTAGCTTTTTTTATGTAATTGAAGTGGCAATCAAGCATGCAGTTCACATTGATGTTAAGTGATGACTGCAGCCTATAGACACTAACACAAAGACCAAGGTCAAAATGCAGATGCGTTACCACTCCTGAGGCCAAAGGTGTTATGCCTCTGTGCCTGTAATTACATTATGCAGCCACCTGACCGGAACACGATAGTGCTGAACACTACCATTTAGCGGCAAGTATATTAGGTAATGCGGTGGTGCGTCACTGGAGCTCTACCACCAGTAAAACATAAAAAAACATAAAAAATACATAGATACATTATTTTATTGCCATCCACTATGGAAACTTGAAAGACATATTTACGTCGTAAGAACATCGTAAAACACAACACGTACAGTGGAACCCTTCACAATGCGTAGTTAACTGTGCGCTGACCTACATTGGACCACTCTGACAGGTGTGGCGGGAAAAAAAGCGAACGCGCGCCGCCATCTTTGCCGCCACGACAGGAAGTTGCGTTATTTTGACTTTTTTACTTTTGTTTTCAAACTCGTGGCGATAATCATAATAATTTTGGCTTGAAATCATTTCGATGTAACAATACTGATTATCGTATCCATTTTGGCTCAGACTACTTTAATTCAATTGGTGTCTGCTTCTGTTCTTTTATTGCATCAAATTGGCAGTTTTTATTCGTCAAATACCTATATATTTGAACAATTTGAAGTGACCAGCACATCAAGTCATAAAAAAATATTTCATTTAAGTAGGTACTGGCTCAGTGGTAGCAGGCCACTTCTGCTACATGGATTTTCCGTAGAAGTTACCCAGTACCTCGGAGTTTTTAATGTGCCCAGAGATGTCAACAGTCTTGCCACCTTTTAATGGGCCAAAACGTAACCGACGAATCGTGAGTGTTTGCATGTATGCATTCAGCATGCATTTACCTCTGCTTACCCCTTCTAAGATTAACTTAAACGTAACTTGACGCCTATGTTTAACATGAGTATCATAATAATAATAGTTATGTTTTATATAATCCGAGTCCACAATTAATAATGATACGTGGTTGATATTTAAGGATCGCTTGTTCACTCTTCCACCTCATCAGGCTTTTGTTTTTGATTCAGTCCTATTTGAAAGTACGAATTTCGATTCGACATATTAATTGGAATCCAATAATATATTCAAAGTTATGTATATATTAAACGACGAAACGTTATATCTAGCGATACAACCGACGGCAATGAAGGTCGATGACTTCCAATACAACGGTGACTTACCAGTTAGGCGCTGATATTTGCACCATTTAGTACGCTTTGATTGAGTAGCTATGTCCGTTAATTTTGCTTCGTCCCTGCTTCTTTACCGGCCATAGGGTAGGCTGCCAAAGAATGTACAATACTCAGCAATTAATATTGCACATCGAGCCTGCGGAGAGTTCATTTCGACTTCGTAGAGTGCTGCTGCTCACTGAATACGTAAGCACTAACAGTTCGGTATTGGTCAAAACTTGATCAAAATGGTCGACAAACGTCAAATAAGTACAATGCGAAAGAGATTACGCTCAACAGACCCGAAATAAGCCGAAGTCCTTCCTAGGCTCGATGTTGTCGATGTGCAATATTTATTGTTGAGCACTGTTCCAAGTTCCATTCATTGATTTGCACACATATTACGGAAATACCTCAGACTAAAGGAATGTCTGAGGGAAATACCTAGAATCAGTTTTTTAATGTCAAAAGGCACATGTTGGCAGACAAGCAAACGGGCCACCAGACGGAAGGTGGTGACCGTCGTCTATGATTTTTTTTATGTCTGAAGGTTGACAGACAAGCAGACGGGCCACCTCATGGAAAGTGGTCACCGTCGCTTATGAACATTTGCAACACCAGGGGAGGACTCGCCATTGTTTAAGAACCCCGTATTGAAGCACCTTGGTAACACCTCAGAGGGAAGTTCGTTCCACAATTTACACGTTCTGGGCAGGAAGGAACATAAAAACCGCACCGTTGAGCTCTGCCAGGTGTCCAGACGGTGAGGGTGGAACTTCGCTCTTCGGCGGGTAGTACGGTGTAGGCAAAGAGACGGTGGCACCATGTCGAACAGTTCAGCAGAGCACTCACCATTGTAGAGACGATACAACACGCACAGACTCCCAATGTCTCTGCGCAGGCTCAGATGTTCGCGCCTGTCAGTAAGTCCTGGATCGTTAACAATACGAACGGCGCGTTTTTGTAGGGTGTCAAGTGGACCAAGCTGGTATTTTGGGGCTCTTTATTATAATTACAACACCAGAGGAGCTGGCAACGCGCTGCCAGCCCTGAAGGACTCTTTAGATGCTAATTTTGAAGAATCCCACATTGTAGCACCAAGGGAATACCTAGGGCAGAAAATTATTGCAAACATCGCAGAATGTTCTCCAGATTTACAAGATTCAAGCTGTTTTAAATTTCCTTCATTACTTTTTTAACCGACTTCGAAAAAGGCAGGATGTTCTCAATTCGTCCGGATCTTTTTGGAAGTATATAAACTGGCTGATTGGTCTGTGACTGGCTATGATCCATTCACGTCACTTACTTAAACATAATTATATGGGTCGAAAAATTGATTCCAAGACAAAGATTTGACGTCCTACTTTATCAAAAGACCTCAGACTAGATCAGTGATTCCCAACGTGGTCTTTATCGACCCCTGGGGGTCCATGACAAAAAGAAAGGGATCTGCTTCAAACGAAAATTGGGGGTCCACGATAATGGATCTCAACACATACACTGATAGTACCAATTTACTTACATCATACCAGTGATTCCCAAAATGGTCCATGGGAGACTCGATGGGGGACATAGGCGTAAATAAAAATTGGAAATATGGGAATGTGATATAAATGTAGCAAGGACGGGGGTTCACAGAAACCTGTAAAGGGTCTACAACAAAAAATAGTTTGGGAACCCCTGGACTAGATAGACGAGTTTGGTAGTTTTGTACATTCAAAAACTTGTTCCTTAGATTCATGTTCATCATTTTCTGTAAATCAAGATGCCAATCTGTTTTAGGTATACAATAAAGACCATCCACACTTAAATTGCAATGACACATCATTTTCACAAAATACAACTCAAAAAAAGGTCAAACTTATGAATCAATCCTTCACTTTACGAACGCTTCTTCTACTTTACTGGTGGTAGAGCTCCAGTGATGGAGCTCGCGGGCGTAAGCACCACCGCATTACCTAATATACTTGCCGCTAAACTATCGTGTGCCGGTCAGGTGTTGTGTGTAATTTCCGGCACAGAGGCATAACACCTTAGGCTTCAGGAGTGGCAACGCATCTGCATTTTGACCTTAGTCTTTATGTTTTTTTTTTTTTTTAATGTTACGGAATTGGTAAACAAGCATGCAGTTCACATTGATGTTAAGTGATGACTGCAGCCTATAGACACCCACTCAAAGACCAAGGTCAAAATGCAGATGCGTTACCACTCCTGAGGCCTAAGGTCTTATGCCTCTGTGCCGGAAATTACAGGGCCGTACATTACCACCTGACCGGAACACGATAGTGTTGAACACTACCATTTAGCGGCAAGTATATTAGGTAATGCGGTGGTGCCTACGCCCGCGAGCTCCGACACTGGAGCTCTACCACCAGTAAAAATGTGGGGTGTCTTTAAGCTGTAGTCATCACTTAACATCAATGTGAACTGCAAACTGATTTGCCACTTCCTTAACATAAAAAAAATTGCAATGACTCATCATTTTCACAACATACAAGTCAAAAAAACGTAAAAGCTTTAAAATCAATCCTTCATTCACTTTACGAACGTTTCTGGGTTACCCTACATTGAGTTGATGACGTAAAATGAATCTTGCAATGCGGGGAACACCAGAGACATGCTCTTGCGCAAGTCCAGTCGCAATCTTTTGTCCGGCTGGGTGACTCAAAAGTGAATGAGTTTGGTAATAGCTTAAGGATTTGTAGTTGGTCATTACATCTTTAATTGCCATATTGCGAAAAGCATTTCAGAAATAACCCCTTTGAACACGGCGTTAAAGCGTATCATTAAAACGATCAGAGAAGTGACGTATAGGTCGCGCCAGGTAAAAAGAACGCTGGCGGTCAAGCTGCGCGTCATGTGTTTTTATTTCATTTTATGTTATTCTATGTAATATAGTTTTCAATCTGCCTACCAATACACGAAACCGCAAGCGAAAGCTAGATCAAAAATAAACCAATAGGGCTAGTACTTTCGTGCGCGAGTGTACCGATGCGCGAACACATCCCTTCTACTTTCTTCCAGCGTTCTTTTTAAGTGGCGCGACCTATATCTGAGGCTGGGTTGCATCATCTTACTTAACTTTAACAAACTTGTTAAAGTACCGGTTAAGTTAACAAATTAGTCGCACCATTTGAAATTTTTTAAATGATGTCATAACTTTAACTGCTTCCTTTAACCGGCCAAGAACCGCTGGCATCGACGACACAACGCAGAGCGCTGGTATTGTTACAGTGATCATCAAAAAAAGAATTCTTAAAAATTCTCAAGTAAGAATTTACATTCCGGTTATCACCAACCGAATGGAGTTGAGCGAAAGTTGCACCGCCCATAATCGCATATATCTCATATGTCTCCGCAACGTCCTAAGCCGAGGCACGGACCCGCATGGTTAGGCAGTTGCGCTACTTTTTTTGTTAAGGCTGGAGCGCCTTCTGCGCTCGCCGATTGCCCAGTGAAGTAGACTAGTGCCGCCTACAAAAGTATGAATTATGAAAGGGACAATCGGCTTGTTTCGACTTCGTAGAGCGTTATCTTTGCACACTGCCTAAGTCAGTTCGGTATCCGTCAATATTGATCGATCACGACAAACGTCAAATATGTAAGGTGCGAAAGAAATAACGCTCTAGAGATCCGAAATAAGCCGAAGTCTCCTTCCTAGGCTCGATTGCAATATTTATTGTTGAGCACTGTACCTTCTACCTACCTACCTACCTGTACTTCACTTGTCAGCCTGGTAACTTTACCAATGTCAAAAATACGCTGATGCAACGTATTCTGCAGTAATTGCTAAAGTAAATGTTACTGTTATTGTTTTAAATGGTAGTGTTCAGCACTATCGTGTGCCGGTCAGGTGGTAATGTATGGCCCTGTAATTTCCGGCACATTTGTAGGTCCTGGGTTCGATTCCCGGGTAGGGGATTATCAGAGATAATGGTGAAAAAGCCTTTATTTCTGGTTCTATTGGGATTTTTCCATTTTCTGGAAATTTCCCAGTACCTCAAAGTTTGGTAATGTGCCCGGAGATGTCAACAGGCTCGCCACCTGTTACATGGGCCAAAACGTAACCGGCGAATCGTGGGTGTTTGCATGTATGCTTGAATGCATGCATTTACCTCTGCCTACCCCTTCGGGGATTATAGGCGTAAAGTTACGTTTTTTTTAAAAAGCATTTGCCCACGACATTACAGTACCTATCACAAAATAAGCATTACAAGCTTGAAGAGAAAGCTATCCGCTTCGTTACATCTTGATTCCAATTAAAGTATGAAACAAAAAGCAGAAATATAAAAGTAAATTCAAGAGCAGGGAATTAAAAAGGCTGTTCGTCAAGTTACCTATCGTGTACAATGCACATCGAGCCTATGAAAGTGACAATCGGCTAGTTTCGGCTTAATAGAGTGTTATTTCTGCTACACACTGCCTACGTAAGCACCCGTAGTCCGGTATTGGTCAAAACTTTGACCAAAATGGTCGACGAACGTCACATAGGTAAGGTGCGAAAGAGATAACGCTCTAAAGATCCGAAATAAGCCGACGTCTCTTCCTGAGGTCGATGTGCATTATTTCTTGTTAGATACTGTACTACTTTTACTGTAATTTTTTTTTTTAATTTATGTTTATTTTGCATCATTTAGAATTAACGCGGGTAGACTTGATTACCTAATATATCAAGTATTAATGATATATTATATCTATCATCTTAATATATATAAATCTCGTGTCACAATGTTTGTCCTCAATGGACTCCTAAACCACTAAACCGATTATAATAAAATTCGCACACCATGTGCAGTTCGATCCAACTTGAGAGATAGGATAGCTTACATTACGCTATGACTAATAGGAGCAGAGTAGCGCGGGCGAAGCCGGGGCGGGCCGCTAGTATAGTATATATTAATGATATATATACAACCGATAAATGGGTCATCAGCATAGAGCAACACCGGAGGGGAGTAGCCATATGCAGGCTCTCACCTCTGTCAAAGTACAAGCCCAAATATGGGCCTATACATGTCGCCTCGATGTTTAAATGTGTGCGTGAAATTGTTTCTGTATTTTGTTAAAGTCAATGTGTGAGTTTCGTAGTAATAGACGATTTTTGTAGTGTGCGTGTGTGTCGCACGCATTTTCCTCCGCAAGAAATGACAGACTGTTTTGCATCGGTAATACACGCTATGGCTACTCCCCTCCGGTCCGCCGCGACCAATGGGCCGCGTTGCTCTATGGTCATCAGAAATCAGAAAGTATTTTTTTCACTTATGTATCATTTAGGATTGCTTGAATGTCTGAAACATCAAAAACAACCAAAAGCAAAAGTTAAAATGAGTATTTACCTAGGTTGTATATTAGGATCGTTTCTTCTCTTCATTAATTTGAATACGTATACTGAAACTCAAACTCAAACTCAAAAATTCATTTAATCACTTGGAAATAATAGAATTTGCTTGTGATAGGTCAAATTACAAATATAAAATTAAAGCGAATAACAACTGATACGTTGATTAATATGTCAAAGTAAATAAATTAATAATAGTCCAAAAATACTTAATAATAAAAATAGGTATCAACAGAATGTTCCATACTCTCTTTTACAAACGGCAAGATAAGACTAAACAAAAAAAATATGGGACATTCTTTGTCATTCACTGGCAGAGTTCCAAAGTCCACATTACTGAGTAAAAACCTGCCAAAACAAAACTCAGTAGGGTCTTTTCAAAATATGTTCCTTAAAACTATTTTCACAATATGAAACTTATAACTATGTTTTACAATATCAAGTACAATGCACATTCATTTCACAAAATTATTGTTTAGTCTTGTGGAGCTAGACCAGCATTTGTCCAGGCATCTCTATCCTTTAGATAGTCATCGAGTCTATAGTACGCATTTTTGCATAGTGTGCGTTTAATACATGACTTAAATTTATTATCAGTGAGTTCAAGAATGTTGGACGGAATTTTGTTATAAAACTGTATACAACTTGTTTAGAAACATTTATGTGTTTTCGATAGGCGAAAACTTGGAAATACTCATTTATTTTTATTTCTGGTATTATAAGTATGTACTGCACCGGCACGACTTCAATTTCCAAATGAATACATATAGGCAGGCACCTAGCGGGCACCGCTGTATTCTATTTATTTTTATCATATAAAAAAAAAAAGTGGTCACCAAACAAAAGTTTCATTGGGTGTTCCCCAAGGTTCAGTTTAGTCCCGCTCTTTTTTAGTTTATTTGATAGCGAAATGGTGAACCCCAAGGTTCAGTAATAGATCCGTTCCCTTTTTTTTTTAGTTTATTTGTTAATAATCATTGTTTATTTTCAATAATTGAGGTAGTATTTACATCGGTACGCTTGAGGGTTAAGATAACACAGTGTTCACGATGAACAAAATAAAAACAAAACTTTGTAGATTTTGAGTAAATTGGTTTAACGTAGTGAATTTTGGTAGTTAAGTTAGTAGTCCTTTTCTCCCGCTCACTGGTCCGCGCGTATGACCTCGGCGTGACGTCACCAACGCCCATTGGAGCAGGCCTCACGATGCCCGTGATAGGTCGACTTCGGCGTCGACACACAGCATTACTTAATACACTCTACTACTGATAAAAGGAGGTGCTTGTATCGGTAGAAGTGGATAGAATTTTAACTAACTTGATACACACCGTGTTGTGCAACTCTATTGTGGCTGTTACGTCCAAGTGTGATTCACAATGGCATACTTATAGATCCGTTTTGCTAATGTCATAATTGAGGACAGACTTTTATACGAACTAGGTCCATGGTTTATTTAATATTAATAATAATAATGGAAACCCATTATACGTCCCACTGCTGGGCACGAGACTCTCCCCTTTTTGGGGGGAGGCCTGGAGCTTACTCCACCACGCTGCTCCAATGCGGATTGGTGGAGGCGGGTGGGTTAGTGGCCAACCCGCTGTCGGATGTTTTCAAACCACCCATAAGGCCTCCGACAAGGTTTAACGTCTGCTATCCATTGATAGCAACCGGGACCGACGGCTTAACGTGCCCTCCGAAGCACGGAAACGCGCATGTTAATTTGCCACTAGCGGTCACCCATCATACTACCCGACCGCGCCCGTAATGCTTAACCGAGTAGATCGTTCACGATCTACACCAGCCGCTGGGCCATGCGCGCTTCACATGGCATGCGCATGGTTTATTTATTTATGCTTTAACGCACCTGGTACATTAGGCAGGCTTAATGCCACTAGGCATTCTCTAACAACCAACTTTGGGTAGTGAAACAGAATTGTGGAAGGTGCAATTTGAATAGAGAACGATAGAAAAAGGTTTAGTTTTAGGACGCAACTTCACGCCTTTATTCCCAGGGTCAGGGGTGGGAAAAGGTAAATGCATGCAGCAAACATGCAAACACCCAACACTCGCGAGTTATTTTTCGTCCTATAATAGCTGACGACATTCCTTAATGAAAGACTGAAAGTTGTTCAGATTGACCGTCTGAAACAACGGTTTTCAGGTTTTGCGCACTTAACACTACACCCTATATAACAAAAGCTGCAGCCACCCCAATTATAAACACCAGGAATCGCCACTGATTATTACCACCTGACCGGAACACGATAATGTTGAACACTACCATTTAGCGGCAAGTATATTAGGTAATGCAGTGGTGCCTACGCCCGCGAGCTCCGTCACTTGACCAATAAAACTTTGCTCGTCATTAATACAACACGTTATAGGACTTGCCGTAAAGATATAGAAGGTAATACGATTGGGCCTACACCCTCAAGCTCTATCACTGGAACTCTACCACATTTAATAAGTTTAAATTCTTAATGAGTCAATCTGATACCCCTAATTGTAGTAAATGTGGTAAAGTGGAAGACGTATACCATATTTTGGTTGAATGTGTTCGAGGTGAGGCTCATCGCAAGGCTTCATTAGAAATAGGACATTGCAACAGTGTCCTGGCAGATCCTACTACGGATGACGCCAGAATACTGTTGCAACTATATCAATTGTCAATGAGCTAATGTTGTTTAATTATATTTGAAATGAAGAATGTATTTCATGTGAACGTATAGAGCGTCATGGTCTTTGACAAAGCTCTTTAAATGGAGAAAAAAAAAAAAAAAAACTACCTCAAGTAAAGCAGGAACTTTGTTACTTTAACAATCTATAAATGTTTTCACAATGAAAGTGTCTATATAGAAAATAATGCGGGCATGTTTCAATCCAAGCTGCGCCATTTTACTTTCACAATAACTAAAATCTCGCGTTGTAATGTCTGTTCATTCATGTATTACACTGTTAAAAAGTTGCCAAGCGTGAGTCGGACTCGGATTCACAGGGTTCCGTCCAATTATATACTGCCAACTACGTAACTTCTCGCCTGTAATCCCCGAAGGGGTAGGCAGAGGTGAATGGATGCATTCAAGCATACATGCAAACACCCGCGATTCGCCGGTTCCGTTTTGGCCCATGTAACAAGTGGCGAGCCTGTTGACATCTCCGGTCATATCACCAAACTTCGAGGTACTGGGAAAGGAGATGTTGCGAGCTCGGCTCTGGTTCGTACACGACCTCAAAAAATGGGTAAATTAAAGAAGAATCCGAAAAAAATACAATTAATTTATTCAAGAATATATTTTAGAGTTACGATTACATTTAATTCAAACGATTTTATCATTATCAACTATGTTCAACATGGCGGCGATACAGCCGACACTTGGGATCAATCGATTTCGATAGTATTTAGAAAATATTACTTTTTTCTCCAAGTATTAATAAAATTCAATTTAAAAAATTAAAATGTCAAAATGACATCGCCCGCCATATTTGCCATGTTGGTTTTGAGTTGCAATTCTAACTGCAAAGAATGTTTTGTAACTGCAAACAAAGCTAAATAAGTGATAATATGCGGTAAAAAACATTATTATATTGATTTTGCCTGTTTAATGATATTGTGTACAATACATGGCCGGAGGTCCATACATTTTTGCAACATCTCCTTTCCAAAAAATGGAAAAAGCCCAATATAACCGGAGATAAAGGACTTTACAACATTATCTCTGATAACCCCCTACCCGGGAATCGAACCCAGAACCTCAGGGTACTAGTAGTGGCCTGCTACCACTAGGCTACCAAGGGCAGTTAACTACTTTAGACTTTGGCTAGTTACTTCCAAATAGGATAACTTTTTTATATGTTATTGAAGTGGCAAACAAGCATGCAGTTTACATTCATGTTAAGTGATGACTGCAGCCAATAGACACCCACACGAAGACCAAGATCAAAATGCAGATGCGTTACCACTCCTGAGGTCTAAGGTGTTATGTTATGCCTCTGTGCCGGAAATTACAGGGCCGTACATTACCACCTGACCGGAACACGATAGTGCTGAACACTACCATTTAACGGCATGTATAGTAGGTAATGCGGTGGTGCCTACGCCCGCGAGCTCCGTCACTGGAGCTCCACCACCAGTAAAATCTGGTTGTTTTAATAGATACAAGCATGTATGGAGTGGAGGGGTGTAAATTATGTCAATGGAGTATACAATACATATTTTACTGGTGTTAGAGTTCCAGGAGTCGCAAACGTAGTAAAAAATATGTGTTTTATAAAGTGAGTCAAAATACCAAATTAAATTACAAAACACGTGTATTATTATACATCCGATTCAAATTGAGGTGCGTCCGTGCCGCGTCCGTTAAGGGGAAGCTTATTCTTTTTATGTAATGAAAATGGTAAACAAGCGTGTACTTCACATTGATATTAATTTATTCAGTTTATTCGTTTATTTCATATAATTAGGCTCCTGGAGAGCACTTTTACATCGTCATTTTTTTTAAACTAACCTAGAGTGAATAACCACTAATAATAATCAAAAACACATAATAAATTAAATAGACACTGAACAATTTTGTATAATATGGAAAGCATCAATTATTTACAAATTCCTCCATTTCCCCATTTCAAAAGAAACTGAGAAAGAATTAATTTGGTCGTCATAATGAAGGTTATTCACTTGGCGGAATTTTTTTTTTTTAATTGATGGTTTCACCCTATAAACGTCTACACAAAGACCAAAGGTCAAAATGCAGAGGCATTACCACCCCTGAGATCTCAGGTGTTATGTATATGTCATAGTTATTAAGGCCCCTTAAATACTATCTACATACTTACTGAAAAGTTTTTTAACAGTCGTTAACTTTCGGAATTGTTCTAAACAACCTCTTTTGAAAACGTAAACGTAACTTCACGCCTGTAATCCCCGAAGGGGTAGGCAGATACAAATGCATGCATTCAATCATACATGCAAAAACCCAACATGCCCCGGTTACGTTTTGGCTTACGTAACAGGTGGCGAGCCTGTCGACATCTCCGGGTGCATTACGCTACTGTCATAAATTAGGCGGAGATGGAGGCATGCATCCAAGCAATTTCTTTGGCGTGATAATGAACGCCGGCCGCACGCACAAAACATTGTCACGTTCCGCCTTAACCAATAAAGAGGCTCGATCTTCCTAAGCGTTCGGGTGACTTACTTGACTTATGGTCCTATGTCCCCTAGATGGGGCAGAGGGCGTCCACAGTGGTTCTCCATCTCGATCGGTCTTGAGCCTCGCGCTTAATTTCACTCCAACACTTCCCGATCTTCTTCACATCGTCAGTAACTGTTCGTCGCCAAGTCTGCTTCGGACGACCACGCTTTCGCTTTCCTTGGGGGTTCCAGTCCAATGCCTGTTTTGGTATGTGATCAGGACCCCGTCGGAGTGTGTGGCCAATCCAATTCCACTTACGGCGCCTAACTTGTTCCTCGATTGAAGTCTCGTGGCAGCGTTCAAGTAGGTTCACATTTGAGATTTTCTCGGGCCAGTATATCCCGAGAATTTTGCGAAGACAACGATTAACGAAAACCTGGAGTTGGTATGAAATGGCCTTGGTGACCTTCCAGGTTTCGCAGTCATACAATAGCACGGACTTCACGTTGGACTTGAAAATTCTGAGCTTAACTCTACGAGTCAGTTTATTTGACTGCCAAATGGGCCGCAGCTGCGCGAAAGTCACTTGGGCTTTAGCGATACGTGAAGTGACGTCATCTTCCGTACCTCCCGTCTCTGATACGACGCTACCCAGATACGTAAACTTATGAACGCGCTCCACTATGTCGCTGCCTATCCTCAACGGTGTCGTATTCGTCACTCCACTACGCATCTCTTGGGTCTTCCTAGTGTTAATCTTTAGGCCAGTATTTAATGCGGTAGACCTTAGGTCGTCGAGCTTAGCCTGCATGTCGGCGAGTGTATGACTCAGGAGGCATAAGTCATCGGCATAGTCCAAGTCTTCCAAGATATTGGATATACCCCACTCTATCCCGCGGCGCCCATTCCGATACAAGCTATGCATAATTCCATCTAAGGCAACTAAGAAAAGGAGCGGCGACAAGAGGCATCCTTGACGAACACCAGAAAGCACGGCGATATCTTCAGAAATTAGGCCATCATGCGTTACTCTGCACGAGTAATTCCTGTAGACAGCTTTGATGAGGTTGACGATTTTCGGCGGTACACCAATGAACAGAAGGCGCGACCATAGACTGGACCAACTCAACGTGTCAAAAGCTTTTTCAAAGTCAACAAAGGTAACATATAAATCCCTTTGCCATTCTGAAGCCTGCTCAAGTATAATCCGTAGTGTATTGATTTGGTCGGTACACGAGCGGTCACGCCGAAAACCAGCCTGCTCATTTCTCAGAAGCGGTTCTACAGCCTTGGATAACCTATTCATGATGACTTTACAGAAGACCTTAGACGGAATCGAGAGTAGAGTGATACCTCTCCAGTTGCTGCATAGACTAAGATCTCCCTTCTTGGGCAAAGTTATTAGTAGTCCCTTATTCCAGTCATCAGGTAGTTCTTCGCTATTCCATATGGATTCGATTAAAGGCGTCATAGTCTCTACAGCGAAGGGAAAGTCAGCTTTAAGCATTTCCGCACATATTAAATCGAGACCTGGCGCTTTACCGTTCTTCAACGATATGATAGCCTCTGCTACTTCGTCCTGATTAGGAGGAGCAGTGTCTATATCAAGAAGTCGAGGCGGCGATATAGTGTCTTGCATCTGAGGTGGTCTCATGATCACGGAGCTTTGGAAGACTTCCTCAAAATGTTCTCGCCAACGTTTCAGTTGCCCTTCTGACGTAACGATTATTTGACCCTCATTGGATTTGAGTGGCTTCTTCTTAACACTACTTTTCCCAGCCAAGGTTTTTGTCGCTTTATAGAGCTCTTTCAGATTTCCGGTCTTAGCAGCAAGTTGGGCTTGGTCAGCAATACCGTCAGCCCACTTTCTTCTGTCTTTACGGGTGCTGCGATAAATTTTTCTACGCATCTGGCGGTACTGTTGCATGAGATTTTCCTTTCGTGCTTCATCGCGTGTATCCAATAATTTAAGATGAATCTCTTTTCTACTGCCAATGAGATCCCATGTCGCCTGTGAAATCCATTCGTCACGAGATCGCAATTTGTGTCCCAAGACGACGGAGCTAGCCTCGGTGTAAGCCACTTTGATGTGGTTCCATTTGTCCTCTATGGTGTCCGCAGGTACTTCAAGCCTGGAAAAACGATTGCGAAGTTGTTAAAGTGTTAAAACGGGCGCACATGATACGATCCGAGATCGGCTTCCAGTCTAATAGGCTTTTCTTAGCAGACTCTGAAAGAAGGAGTCCTACGCCATGTTCATGCACCTCCTCCTCCCTTTCCTTGCCGGAGTACAGCAAAGTTAAGCCCTTGTCCGTTCTCAATTCGCCAAAACCATTTCTTCGCACTTCACTCAGGCCGAGTATTTGCAGGTTGTATCTGAGCATTTCTGCTTCTACTTGAGCTAGTCTTACGTCATCGGTAAGCGTTCGTATATTCCAAAAAGCAATTCGAGTCCGTATTTTCATGCCAAGGGTCGTCGGTATAGGATCGGTCCGGTTTTGCACTGTTTCGGTTTCTTTAATCAGGGGTTTTCGAGCAAGCAGGTGATTAACCCACTATGCCTTAGTTCATTAGCGGGGCTGCCGCCTCAAGAGCTTATGAACACGCTCGGTTTGTTTCGGGTATCCTCCCTCAGTAAGGTTGATTCTGTTTTCAGGCGCAGAATGTTCGCCTTTTGCCCTGCCTCCTCAGCTCAGTTGCAACACTAAGGCAGTGGTCACGCGGTTGCGTGGTCGCAGCAGTTCCCAGAGTGGACGACGGGGACGTGGAGGACTCGGACTGGTCAGGGCTCTGTTTTTGGTATGGTGTTCCACTACAAACACAGCAGATGGTTTTCATTGGCTTTTCGAGGATAGTACTGACCTTACTAACGCAGCACTTTCCACCAATACCATACCTATATTATATTCTAAGCGTTCGGGTAGTGACGTGTATTTTTTCATGACGTTATCACATAAAATTATCATCCGTAAACTGACTTCAACTGACAGAAAAACAATTGCTTTTGCTCATGTTTGTTGTCCATGTTTGAATTAGTAGTACATATTAATACAAATTTAAAATAGATTGTTCAATTGAACAATTTTGCGCACGATTTAAGGCACTTAAAAAAATCGATCTTTATCTGAAAGAATCGCCATCCCTACCAACTGGTAGGGAGGAGTAACTACTCCTCCCTACCAACTGGTAGGGAGGAGTAACTACTTCTCGAACAGGGGTATAAACATAATAATGTTTAGCTAGTGCTAAATGCTATCCGCCACTGCGACAGTCAACATTTTTGTCTTGCCACGACGCACCTACATATTTCCTCTTAACTGGTCAGCCGAGAACCGGTCCAAGCAATTTGGGTCACTAATACCCAACACTTGCCTACATTCAACTGGTTTTGAGTTCTTCACTCATGGGAGTAGCACAGCCTTTATTATGGGAATTCGTTATCACATGTTTTATTGGTACGTGTTAAGTGTTATCTGAAAGATGAATGGCGTTTAAATTGATTATGCAGAATCTTAAAACGTTAACTTGATTTTCCAAATATACTACTCGCGAAACTGTAGTTAAGTGTGTAAATCCTTTATCTCCATATATATTGGGATTTTTACATTTCCTAAATTTCCCCCAGTACCTCGATGTTCGGTAATGTGCCCGGAGATGTCGATAGGCTCGCCACCTGTTACATGGGCTAAAACGTAACCGACGAATCTGAGTGTTTGCATGTAGGTATACTAGTTTTATTTAAATGCATGCTTTTAACTCTTCGCTTCGCTTCGGGGATAACAGTCATTACTTACGTAAGTTACGTAATGTTCACCTTCAAGTTACTGAAGTTCGACAATCTAATCGTATTATTATTCAACTAAGAAAACAATTCAGATATTTTGTGTATGTTTGTAACAAAATAATTCAAAAACTGCAGGGCGAGTTATAAAAAAATATTTCACATATAGAATGCTAAATAATCAATATAGATGAAATAGATAGTGGTTTGGCCGCATACCGTATACCGAATATTCAGCAAGCTATGAGGCCGGAGCGCCGAATATCCGGTAAGCTATGAGGCCGGAGCGCCGGATATCCGACTACCGGATATTCGACCCTATATTGCATTATATGACGCGATCGTAGCAGCGTTTAGCGTTTAGCAAAGCAGTAGTACTTTTGTCTGGTGGTAGAGCTCCAGTGATGGAGCTCGCGGGCGTAGGCCCTACCGAATTACCTAATATACTTGCCGCTAAATGGTAGTGTTCAGCACTATCGTGTTCCGGTCAGGTGGTAATGTACGGCCCTGTAATTTCCGACACAGAGGCATAACACCTTAGGCCTCAGGAGTGGTAACGCATCTGCATTTTGACCTTGGTCTTTGTGTGAGTGTCTATAGGCTGCAGTCATCACTTAACATCAATGTGAACTGCATGCTTCACAAATAAAATAGCGTTTACAGCGACAGGCTATTTTCAGAAGCTAGTCTGGTATATAAAGCGAAGTGGAGTCGCCTCTTACTAACAAATGCATGTTAATTATGAGTATGAAATAAATTAAAAAAAAACAAAAAATGTTGATATAAAAATAAGCGGTGGTCATTACTTATTTTGGTATGATTTTCCTTGTGTAAAATAATGACATTTTTATTTATTTTACTATCCGGTTATTGGCCGGATAATGAAATACTGAATTAATATTCGGTTAAAACATTAATATTCGGGGTCGACATTTTAAAAGTTGGTATAAGAAATATTGAATATCCCAGCAGAACAGGAAAAAACGAAAGGAACAATATCATGAAGTCTATGCGGGAGCAATCAGTGACAAAACAATCCTCTACAAAAACGTATAGGATTTTTGAAAAATCTGCCTGTCTGTCTCTCTATCTGTCTGTCACCAGATTGTATCACATAAACTGAGATAGATAGAAAGCTGAAATTTTCACAAATTATGTTTTTCCGTTGTTGTTTGATAAATTATGTAGTTTCGTTATTTTCCGTTCTGTCGCTATAACAACAAATACTGACTTAATTTTTAAAAAATGTAATGGAAAATAAAATGAAAGTGTTTTTCATATAAATATTTAGTTGTATATGTATATTACCTTTCAAAATAAATAAATAAAAATGAAGTCAACATTAAAGGTGGGTGTCCCAGACAACAAACGAAATTTTTAAGCAATTTTTCACTCGATCTTAAGAAACAGGTAAGCTTGAATATTTACAAAGTATACATACAACAAATGTGATTTTATTTTAGAGACGATAGTACGGAAACCGTCGTACGCGCGTCCGGTTCGCACTTGACCGGTTTTTTTAGTTTCAGTTCTAAGTATGGAGAACCTCCATATTTTTGTTTTTTCTGTTACTTTCAAAATCATAAAGCAGTTTACAGCATTCCTTCATCTACCTAGAGAGTTTCAAGTATGAAGTCCTAATAGATGCGGAGTAAAGTGTCTGTCACGGGCAGACAGACAGACATAACAAACGTATAAGGGTTCCGTTTGCCACTTGCCTGCGGAACCCTAAAAATCATTAAAAGTGGAGAGAAACTCGTTGAGCAAAATCTCTAAATTAAATATGTATGAATGAGCATTCGATAATTTATTCAATTGAGATGTAATTGACAAGTTACATCATCCACAATATAAATATTTTCATACCTGTCATACATACAAATATTGTGAGGATTATTAAACTACAATTTTTTATACAATGAAGAGAGATAGAAGCGCTATTGTATTCCAGTTAGTTGGTAATGTATGGCTCCGTAAAAATTATCACAGAGACATGCCAACTAAGGTTTCAGGGGTGGTAACGTAGCCGCATTTTGACCTCTGGTCTTTATATCTATAGGCTGCAGTCATTACTCACCATCAATGTGAACTGCGTGCTTGTTTGCCACCTTCATTACATAAAAAAAGATAAATGAGTAGAAAGTATCTTTGATAAATCACCAAAGTGAACGTATTACAATGACGTAACTACCAAATGTTTATTCTAAATAAATATTTAAATATTACGTAATTTACGTCGTATGTTAAATTATAAGCAAATCAATCTTTTCGTATGACTTTTTCAATATACAATCATTTTATAAGGAGCAAGAGACATGGGAACACAAAAGCGGAGCTAAAATGTAGATGCAACCCCCAAGACCTAATTTGTTATGCCTCTGTGTTAGTTATTACGAGGCCATACTTTACCTGCCATTTTTTTTAATCTAATTGAAGTGATAAACAAGCATGCAGTTCACATTTATGTTAAGTGATGACTGCAGCCTATAGACCCACACAAAGACCAAGGTCAAAATGCAGATGCGTTACCACTCCTGAGGCTTAAGGTGTTATGCGTCTGTGCCGGAAATTACAAGGCCGTACATTACCACCTGACCAGAACACGATAGTGCTGACCACTACCATATAGCGGCAAGTATATTAGGTAATGCGGTGGTGTCTTCGCCCGCGAGCTCCGTCACTGGAGCTCTACCACCAGTAAAATGGAACACGACAGTGACAAACACTGCCACTTGGCGGCAAAGGTAATGGTGGTGCCCCTAGTACCCTCGAGCTACTACACTGGAACGCTACCATCAGTATATTTGATTTGAAACATTGTAACATTACGTGCTTTTGTAAATATATGTATATGTTACTGTAACTCCCAAACTGTAGTAAAACCTAAGATCTGCCAACTCTAAATGGTAAATGTCCGAACAGTTCTTTAATTTCGAATTTTGAGGAAACAACGGGATTAAAATAGCCAATGTTGTTTTTAAATTTATTTGACAGATAATGTGTTTTTTTTTAAGAAAAATAGAAATAAAAATGTGACTTCAGGCGAGACGTGAACTTGCGACCACTGGGAATCTAGCCGCTCTTCCAACTGAGCTAATGAAGTCCATAAAAACACATATTTTTTATAATATTTGTGAGATATTTCCGCGTCAACTCAAGTCTGTCTGTCAAACTGTCATAATATTTTGGTAAACTGTTGTAAATTGAATGCAAAAAACTGGAACCATGTAACGAAGAGTGTCCTGTCTATTAATTTAGTGCATATAGGTCAGTGGATATTTGTTTTTATATAGTGGATAACTATGTTCCTCGCAGTACGCATCCCTTTGAAATTTAAATTGTAATAATTAAGTTTAAAAATATACACTATTATGTTTTCATTGAAGACTTACAACAACTGGTGTTTTAATGAAATGGGGTATTTCATTTTACATGCATCCTGTATGAAATTCATCAATAAAATTAATAGAAGATGTACAATTATAACGCGTATAGTATTTTGTACAGTATATTAATAGATTCCTAGGAAATCACTGAAATTCTTATATTAAAACGGTATAAACACTGATACTTTGATTTTGTTTATTTTAAACGTACAGAAAAAATAATAATGGGTAGTTCCTCGCCTTAAATCCATTTCCGGTATGAGATTTTGCGGAGCTTTGTTATTTTCATTGATTTAAAAAAATCATATTCGATTTCAAACGGATGCTATTTAAAATATATTATTCTAAATAAACAATAATATTAGGATACTTACCAATTTAGTACACAAAATCAGCTGTTTAAACAAATAAAAAGTATGTTATATGTTGCAAAAAAAAACCGTCACACTATTTCCACGTTAAACTAACTTTCACATTTTTACATACACTATCACACGAGTTATGTCCGCACAACTGTAATACGCAATATAAACCTATAAAAAATCTAATATTTTCAGTTCAGTAAAACTTACAAAAGTCTTGTAATATTTCCTATTACGTTTTTTAAGTTTCTAAATTGAAATTATTTTTGACGCTGCCGCCATTAAAATTCGAACAAGCGCGCGCAGTACAGTCCGAAGCCGACTGGCGGTGATCGAAATGTATTCACTCAATCTCGTGTGCGAAAGAGAGATGTGAAATGGAGATTACGCGGTGCTGAAAGAGACGGTTATAGGGTGTCATGTAGCGGTATTTTTTTTCTCCTTTCGCGCTCAACTTTCTAAAACTCGATGTGTTTTCTGATTTAATATTTTGGTGCTAAAATGTCTAATCGTGTTGTTTTAAACAGGACTAACTACAATTTGTTTGTTCTATATTCACAAGATAAGCTAATATTTTCTGTATTTACTCAGTAACATAGTTTATCAATAATACTGCGTAGGTAATAATTCAATTTTGTTCAAAACGCTTTCTTTTAGCAGCATGAGTATCATAATGATATATTATAAAAAAACTATAAAATGATCAAATCAATCAAATTAAAGGTTTGATTTGTTGTACATGCCCTAAATTGTTGAAAAATTCTTAAATCAGATGCTTTTAATAGATTGTATAAACTGATCTATAATTTCAATCGTCGATGATATGGCTCGTTGGTCTAGGGGTATGATTCTCGCTTCGGGTGCGAGAGGTCCCGGGTTCAAATCCCGGACGAGCCCAATGGGAAAACCTTTTGTTTTTTTTCTGTATTGCAGTTTAATTAACCTTGTGAATTTATATTTTTATAATTTCAACAGTAAATAATTCAGGCAACCATTTTTTTTACCACTTAAGTAGTATATTATTCTATATTAAATATATTTTCATGGCATATCTGTATTGTTAATTGTAAGTATATGTACTTTTAATCTTTGTTGTAATGTTGTTATAGATTTAATAATATTACATAATATAGCTTTTAATTTATAGCACCCTTTTTGTTGATCTCTTTTCTACCCAAAGGTTGACTGGTAGATAATGCTTTAGTTGCGTTAAGTCCGCCTTATATACACTTTCAGATAGCTTGTGTAATAAGGAGTAACTTAGGCTACTTTTATACCAGCTGCGCCCACGACTTCGTCCGGGTAGATATTGAACAATAATAAATTCTCACGCAGACGAGGTCGAGGGCACAGCTAGTTGTAAATAAAATGCATTTAAGATTGTACCATCTCTGAAGAAGTGACTGATCGCAGATGCCAGAGGAAGAGAAAAAAAATGAAGATTGTGGATGGTGGCAGAAGCGTAGGGATCAACGCATTACCTAACCTATCTAACGTCAAATGATACCTAGTATTCATTGTGTTCAACCCTATAGCAACACGGGCCACCGGTCGCGGCGGACTGGAGGGGAGTAGCCATAGCGTTTATTACCGATGCAAAACAGTCTGTAATTTTTTGCGGGGGGAAATGCGTGCGACACACACGCACACTACAAAAATCGTCTATTGCTACGAAACTCACACCTTGACTTTAACAAAATACAGAAACAATTTCACGCACACATTTAAAAATCTAGGCGACAGGTATAAGTTCATTTGGGCTTGTACTATGACAGAGGGGAATGCCTGCATATGGCTACTCTCCTCCGGTGTTGCTCTAAGTGTTCAACACTATCGTAGTATTATTACATATTTTCTGCTATCGTGCTGCGGTTCGATGGTAGGTAATGTTTGTATGGCTATTATAAGCCTCAGGAATGGTAAACTGGCAACGCATCTGTATTTTGCCATTTGGTTCTTGTGAAGATGTGTGATGAAACCAGACATTTCAATATTGCCGTTGCCACTCCTGAGACCTAAGATGTTATGCCTCTGTGCCGGAAATTACAGGGCCGAACATTACCACCCGACCGGAACACGATAACGCTAAACCCTACCGTTTAACGGCAAGTGGACAGTGCGGTGATGCCTACGACAGCCTACGCCGCGTGTTTCGTCATTTGAGCTCTACCACCATTAAAAGGTTTTAATTTGAACCTAACCTACTTTGAACTTAGTGCAGAAGCGTAGCTACCGATGTATTTGCCCTATTAACTATACGGTCCCCCCGGGCTATGAGGGCCCCCAAAGTGCTTGGCGGTCCCCAATTTTACCCATTTCAGTGCCTACCAAGTCCATAGAGATGCTATGGAGGAAAATGACCATTTTTTAACTCTCGCGTGGTTTTGAACTTTTAGGTATTTGGACCAAGTGGATATATGAATAAGTGATTCCACGCAGGGCCAGTCGTTTTTTTATGATCGCGCGAGAAAAGCAGATGCGTTGCCACCCCCGAGGCCTAAGATGTTATGTATCTATGTTAGTTATTATGGGGCTATGGGTACATTACCATCTAACTGGAATACACTAAACATCCATTTGGCAGGAGATGGATAGGATAGGTGCCTACTTACAGTACTTACTTAATGAGATGGTGTTTATGTCCTCAAGCTCCGACACTGGAATTCTACTACTGTGAGGACTTTGGTACTACCTTGCTTTTTCTACAATATAATCAGATTACTAGATTAATCTGATTATACCTACCTACCCAGTTCCGAAATTCCGAAGACATGCGCGGTCTTCGCGGATTCAAACACAAAAAACTTATTTTGCAATATTTTATGTGTAAGTTTTTTTAAAAAAATGTTACGTTATTTTTCTATTTGTTAATACGTAATAGTATCGTATAAATAAATATTTCTAAATAATTCTATCAAATAAATAATATACATTTTTGACGTTGTTAGTGACATCTAGCGATACATTGTAGAAACGAATGACAGCCAAACAAGTTGTTTCCCTCTAACTGTAACAGAGGGCAGTAAAATACCAAACAAAAAGCTATCAAGCTTCGCATTACTCGCCAAAATAAAAATGAGATGCAGCCATACATTTTACATATCAAAACGTAGTCTTTTTTATTTAATAGTGTTATACGACAGGTGTTCTTGAAGTTAGGTTCCCCCGCACTCCTCTGTAGTTAACTGAAGTACTGAAGTGAAGCGGAACCAAAAAGTTTATCAGACGGTTAAAAACTTTTATTTTCAACGAAAACTTCTATTTTTTAGTCTTTTCACATAGAAATGAAGTAACTATAGTGAGTGGATAAGTTTTGAAAGACTTTTGGTGTTAGTGTATGGTAAATAGAGTGAGAAAAGATTGTAATAAGTATGTCTGGAGCAAGCGCTACCTCTTCCCAAACACCACCGACTATGGCATCTATTAGTGACGTTAGTGCCCTATTTCAAACAGCAAAAAAATATGAAGAATTAAACGTCATTGGCACAGGTAAATTCCATTTACTGGTCCCAAAAAAAAAATAACCTCGGTCACCATGTGCCGGCTATACCGGCATGTTTTTCGCGGAATTGATTAAAAAATACCTATAATAAAATTGTTTTGACTTATTTCCTAACTAATTAATATCATAGGAATACTAATTTCCTATAAACCTATTTAAATCAAAAAGATAAACAATGGTCTGCCTCAACTGACTTACTAAAAACTGTCACAGTAGCCTAGTGGTAGCAGGCCACTATTACTACGCTGGGGTCCTGAGTTCGATTCCCGGGTCAGGGGATAATAGAGATGACGGTGTAAAATCCTTTATCTCTAGTCCTATTGGGATTTTTACATTTTCTGGAAGTTTCCCAGTACCTCCATGTTTGGAAATGTGCACGGAGATGTCAATAGGCTCGCCACCTGTGAAATGGGCCAAAACGTAACTGGCGAATCATTGGTGTTTGCATGTATGATTGAATGCATGCATTGACCACTGCCTACCGAAGATATGTTAATATACAATGGTAATACATGAGCTTTACCCAAATTCTACCTTCATCATTCTCTTCATACATGCATGCCGATTCTTAAGAGTTTTGACCCCACCCTCAGAAAATACTCAACCTATTTGTTCATGGTAGGCCAATCTTGGTCTTCCAGGGCCTCTGCAACCATTAAAAAAAAATAGGCTTACACTCACAGCCCCACAGTAGGTATAAACTTGTGTCGTGGGTGCCGTTGTACACATTCAACACATACACAAACACCGAAACAAATATCTGTAGGCCAATACAACTATTTGTCCCAGTGTGGGGATCGAACCCACGACCCTTCGAAGCAAACAGTCATCTCACACCGCTAGACTAACTGGGTCATCAATAAGTATATTAATTAATTATTTCAAACTCCAATTTCCAGGTGCTTATGGTACAGTATACAAAGCTCGAGACCTCCACAACGGTGGTCAGATAGTGGCGATGAAGAAAGTGAAGGTGGCTCTTACAGAAGATGGTATTCCGCTATCGACACTCCGAGAAATAGCACTGTTGCGCCAACTTGAAGCTTATAGACATCCTAATATTGTAAGGTAAGGTTTATTTTTGATACCTAGACTGGATATACTGAGGTTGCAAGTTCGATTCCTACCTGAAGTCTAAAATTTTTCTTTCTATATTTTCTTTAATTATCTGTTATTGGGAAAATAAAAATATTACAATCTGTCATATATGTGTTTTATATTCTATCTGAACTCATTTGCCTTATTCGATAATAAGATGATTGTAGTGGGTAGGTGAAATATAAATGTGACAAGGTACTCAGGTTTTTGCTACTTAGCTCAAAAAATGTGTTAACAAAACAATTGTGGTTTATTTGGACATAATACAATCAAACAAGCATGCAGTTCACATTGATGTTAAGTGATGACTGCAGTCTATAGACACTTACACAGAGACCAGAGTTCAAAATGCAGATGCGTAGTGATCCCTGAAACCTTAGTTATTAAATGTCTCAATGGTAGTTTATTACGGGGCCATACTAGAACTAGAACACGATAGTGAACACTACCATTCAGCGGCAGATAGATTGGCTAATGCAGTGGTGCCTGTGCCCTCGAGCTCCTTCACTGGAACTCTACCACCAGTAAAGGTATCTCAGAATCTTTATTATTGTTTTTCAGGTTACTAGATGTCTGCCATGGAGGACAATCTGTAGAAAGAGAACACCAGCTGGTGCTGTTTCTGGTGTTCGAGCATGTGGAACAAGACTTGGAGTCCTATCTAAAGAGGGCCCCGGGGCCATTGTCTGAGAACCGGATCAGGGTGAGCTGCTGTAATTGATGATGAAGTCTTGTCATTTATATTTATTTATTAAACACATACAGATCTCAGATACACACACACACTCACACTCACACTCACTCACTCACACCCAGACACAATTACACACACATGCACAACACTCAATCCGCAAGCGCTGAGGATGCTATCAGCCTAAATATTATGCAACTTTTTCTTGCACGACACACACACACACACACACATAAACCACTTTTTGTGTAGTAGTAAGTGCTGCATTCTGTGTGTCTGACTTGCACTTAGCCAGTATTTGTTTTGTCTCAAATTCCAGAGTATGTCATACGACATTCTATCAGGCGTGGACTTCCTCCACTCGCATCGTATAGTCCATAGGGATCTCAAACCGCACAACCTTCTGGTCACTTCTGCTGGCCGGGTCAAATTGGCTGACTTTGGACTGGCCAAGACTTATGATACTGAGATGAAATTGACTAATGTGGTGAGTATTTTTTTCGTTTTTTATTTTTTTTTGTACAACAAATAATTACACTCAGAAAGTAACAAGAACAAATACTTGGTACATTTTTTTTTATGTAATGGTAGTGGTAAATAAGTATACAGTTCACATTGATGTTAACTGATGACTGCAGCCTAAAGAGACCCACACAAATACCAAGGTCAAAATGCAGATAGGTTACCACTCCTGGTCTAAGGTGTTAGGCCTGTGTCGGAAATTACAGGGCCGTACATTACCACCTAACCGGAACACGATAGTGCTGAACACCACCATTTAGCGGCAAGTATATTAGGTGATGCGGTGGTGCTTACGCCCGCGAGCTCCTTCTCCTTCTACCACCAGAAAAATAGGAGTATGATTTGTTTTGTTAGTTCGAGTCCTGTAAAGGGAAAAAGAACTGTTGTAAAATCACTGGTGATACAATTCCAATGGGAATTGGATGGTTTAGGCACCACCGCATTACCTAACCTATCTGCCCCCAAATGGTGGTATCCAGCACTATCATGTTCCGGTTGGCTGGTAATATACGGTTCCGTAATAACTCAGTGCTCAACAGTTCGGTTTTCACGTTTGTTCCTGCCGTCACGTATAAATAGTGGAACGAGCTTCCCTCTTAGGTGTTCCCTAGGTGCTACAATATGGGTATTATGTCCAAGAATTAATAAAAACACATGATTAGAACTATGGAGTGTATTCAGCTCGGTAGCAATACAATAATGTGAGAACCCCAACAATGATATTCAACTACCTACCTTTATACATTTTATTATTATACAAAGTGAAAAAGGTACCTTCGAATTGTGACATATTTCTGTATTTGACAGTGGGGTTGTACAAATGTCATAGAAGGAATGTTAACATAGTTTTGGCATGGATTCCTAGCCACTGTGGTATCATCGGTAACGAGACCGTTGACCAATGTGCAAAACAGGCAATCGATCTTGGTTGCAATACTCACAACAAGATATTTACACATGATATCTTCACAGTGGCAAAATCTCAGCTGGATAAAGACTGGCAAAACGAATGGGATAAAGTAAAATTATTAAAAGGTAAGCATTACGCTGACATCCAACCTTTAATTCCCCGCAAACCATGGTTCTTCAAATTTCGTAAGTTGGACAAAAAGATATGTTCAATTATATGTCGGCTCCGTTTGGGACATGTGTGTTCCCCGGTATTTTTACACAAACTGAGGATTAGGGATAGCTCGCTTTGTGAGTGCGGATTAGATGAAGGCTCTGTTGACCACATATTTTTCAATTGCTCCTTGAATTCAATTTCCTTATACTCTCTTCTCCCCCGTCGTATCCCCCGTCCTACTAACATCAAGTTACTACTTATGTTAGTAAACACTCCCTTTGTATATACTCTATGTAAATGTATACGTGTAAATAACATTAAATTATAATATTACTTGTGGCTCTAACTTTAAAAATGTGATTCGTTTAAACTAACCTTTAACCATTGTGATCGTTTTTGTCTTTTGTTTTAGGTAAGACGCAGAATAAATGTTAGAATTTCTTACTATTTCCTGCTTCACCGAATATTACATGAATCACCGGTCATTTTTAAATTAACACTGTGCCTCTGTGATCACCAGTTTTTGGCAGAATTATTACTAAGTGTGATAGTTGCCACACGGGAAAAATAGAATAGGAAAAATAGAATAGAATAGACAGTGGGGTTCTTCAAAAATGGCATCAAAAGAGTCCTACAGGGCTGGCAGCGCGTTGGCAACTCCCTTGGTGCTGCAAATGTTCTGAGGCGACGGTAACCACTTTCAATCAGGTGGCACATTTGCTTGTTGTTAACCTTCAGACAAAAAGAAAACTATCACCGATCGACCGATCCCACTCCTTCTGCCAATCTTTATCCAATTGGGTTTTTGCATATGACATCAGATCATGGCTAAATAAAAAGTTTTATATACTGGATGACTTTTTTTACCGTCTTGAAAAAAATAGGGCATGATAAGC
The DNA here is from genome assembly GCA_036365455.1 of Macrosoma leucophasiata. Lineage (NCBI taxonomy): Eukaryota > Metazoa > Arthropoda > Insecta > Lepidoptera > Hedylidae > Macrosoma > Macrosoma leucophasiata. The sequence continues at coordinate 9,544,655 of JAWQUS010000015.1, forward strand.
AAATGAAATAAAAGCCTATGGCATAGTTATATATATTATTTTTTTATATTTTCTAACTTCATCTGAAATTAAAATTTCATTAAACATTTCTATTCATTATTCTATTTTTAATTTTAGAACACTGAATTTCAACAAACAAACGCCGGCAACTTGACACGATCCTGTTTTTGCAAGTTTTGTAGGTAATAGAATAATGAATAGAAATGTTTAATGAAATTTTAATTTCAGATGAAGTTAGAAAATATAAAAAAATGATATAAATAACTATGCCATAGGCTTTTATTTCATTTGCTTATCACGCCCTATTTTTTTCAAGACGGTAAAAAAAGTCACCCAGTATATACATAAAAAAATATATACATGTATTACATAAAAAATACATATCACAGTCTAGTCAACTTTTGACGACCCGGTTAGTCCAGTGGTGTGAGACGACCGTTTGATTCGAAGAGTCGCAGGTTTGATCCATGCACGGGACAAATGTTTGTTTAACCTACAGGCATTTGTTTCGGGTCTGGATGTTTGTTTGTGTTGTGTGTGTACAACGGCACCCACGACACAGGTTTATACCTAGTGGGGCTGTGAGTGTAATTTCTACCAGTCAACTTTACTAACTCAACGAATCCCTTCAGGTGGTGACCCTATGGTACCGTCCCCCCGAGGTGCTGCTAGGCCTCTCCTACAACACGGCGGTGGATGTATGGTCGTGTGGGTGCGTGTTAGCCCAACTGCACACCAGGGCGCCGCTGTTACCCGCCTCGTGTGATTCTGAACAATTGCATGCTATATTTAGGTAAGTTGCTTAAATGTAAAAAGGCATGTTTTTCTCAGATCATATCGGCCTTTGGAACTTTGCCGGTGAATGACAAAGAATGACTCTTTTTCTTTTCTTTTTACTCTTTGTTATCAGTTTGTAAAGGGGAAAAGAGACATTTTACTGATATACTTTTACATTAGTTTATTACATTTAGTTTTATCTTAGTGATATTCTTGACTTTACATATATTTTTTATCTTGTTTGACATGTATATCAATTGTTATTCGCTTTAATTTATTTTGTTTGTTTTTGACGTGTCATAAGAGGTGCCTGTCACCCTAAATGAATAAATGAGTTTCTGATTCTGATTCTGATTCTGATTCATGCTCCGATGGTTCGGGCATATAGAAAGAATGTCAAACGAGCGAATGACTAATCAGATACAATGCGAATGTGGATGGTTGCAGAGGCCCAGGAAGACCAAGACTGACCTACCATGACCAAATAGGTCGAGTGATGTCTGATAGTGTGGTCAAGTCTTGGGAATCGGTGTGCATGTATGGAGAGAATGATGACCGGGATATCTATTACCTCTATTCCTCAACACAAAAAGCGCGCGCACACACACGCACACATAGAAACATACATACACACACACTTATACGTTTATTATATGTATACATATAGATTTTTGTATTTTTCAAAAATCTAGTTCCTTTTTTTAGCTGAGTCTAGTTAGATATTTAAAGGAGATGTTGCGAGTCTGATTCATACACTACCTCAAAAAATGGGTAAAGTAAAAAAGAATCCGATTTGTACACAACTGTAGTAATGTTCCTAAATAAACACATTTTAATTTAATTTTTTATTTTATCTGGCGCTCCACGCGCTCTACCTACCACCCCGATCGCCAGATATTCCAGTCCTGACACACCTCCCGTGCTTCTACATTCGTTGCTCTCTTCATTCGTGCACGTCGATTATTAAGACTCTTGACCCATCCCTCAGACTAAGTACTCGACCTATTTGGTCATTGTAGGTCAGTGGCAAACAAGCATGCAGTTCACATTGATGTTAAGTGATGACTGCAGCCTAAAGACACCCACATCAAGACCGAGGTCAAAATGCCGATGCTTTACTACTCCTGAGGCCTAAGGTGTTATGCCTCTGTACCGGAAATTGAGTATATTTTGGGACTTGTCATGATAATTTCAATATTGTTACAGATTAATAGGCAGGCCGGCGAAACACGAGTGGCCAGACAACGTGGCCGTCCTAGCGGACAGTTTCCCGGAGTACCCGCCGAAGGACCTGGCTGATGTCATACCTAGGATACATCCGCATGCCCTAGACTTGATTAAGGTGAGGGGTGGATTTTGGGATGAATTTAATCGATACATATTAAAATACTGCCTGGCATCGGGACTTGACAACCCCACTGCCCATTGCAGTTTGACAACCGAACAATGGCGGTCAAAACATTCTAATGGGGCGGTAGTCAATGCAATAACGCAAGATGGGCAGCAGTGTCCAGCGATAAAACTACCGCCGCTTCGATCGCCAATCTGCGTGCCAAGCGTGGCGATTGTGGCATTTCCCCCTCATGGGGAGGCTTTCATCCAGCAGTTAGCATCTTCCTGCAGATTTTTTTTTTTCATTTTTCTCATCGTCTACCTAGAGTGAATAACCACGAATAATAATCAAAGACACATCATAAATTAAAAGAAAAAAAAACGAAACAATTATGTATGATTTGGAAACAATCAATTATTTACAAATATCTGAATTTTCCCATATCAAATGAAACTGAGAAGAGGAATGAATTAAATGATGATGATGATGATATTAAAATAAAAACATTACTTACACTCACAGCCCCACAGTAAATATAATTACTTACACTCATAGCCCCACACTAAATATAATTACGTACACTCACAGCTCCACACTAAATATAATAACTTACACTCACAGCCCCACACTACATATAATACTTACACTCACAGCCCCACAGTAAATATAATTACTTACACTCACAGCCCCGCACTAAATATAGTTACGTACACTCACAGCCCCATACTAAATATAATAACTTACACTCACAACCCCACACTACATGTAATACTTACACTCACAGCCCCACACTAAATATAATTACTTACACTCACAGCCCTGCACACTAAATATAATTACTTACACTCACAGACCTCCACACTAAATATAATTACTTACACTCACAGCCCTCCACACTAAATATAATTACATACACTCATAGCCTCACACTAAATAAAATTACTTACAATAACAGCTCCACACTTAATATAAACCTGTGTCGTGGGTGCCTTTGTACATACTCAACACATACACAAACACCCAGACCCGAGACAAATATCTGTAGGCCACACAAATATTTGTCCCGGTGCGGGGATCGAACCCGTGAGCATCGGTTATAACGCCAGTTGGTCCAATGTGTTCATCATTTGGGTTTACAATAATCGCTTATGATTTTTAGAAATTAAAAGAAAAAAATGACTTTTCACCGGTGTTAGAGTGACCAGTGACGCGGCTCGCGGGCGTAGTTATCACCGTATTACCTAATATACTCTCGTGCCTCGTCTACTTTCATCATTCTCTTCATACATGCACGCCGATTCCTAAGACTTTTGATCCCACCATCAGACAGAACTCGACCTATTTGGTCATGGTAGGTCAGTCTCGGTCTTCTTCTGGGCCTCTGCAACCATCCACATTCGCATTGTATATCTATTTAGTCATTCGCTCATTCGACATTCTTTCTATATGCCGGAACCATCGGAGCATGCCTTTTTTTCATTTTTACACCGATACTATCATTCACACAAAGCCTCTTTCTTACATCTTCATTACGAACGCGATCGGTGAGTGATACACCGCAGATCTTGCGCAAAGATCTCATCTCGACCGCGTTCAACTTACTTTCATGCTCTTTCCTGCATACCCAGCTCTCGCTTCCATATAAAAGCGTTGGAGTAAGTACAGCATTATGTACGGCTAGTCGAGCCCGCTGGCTGAGATGTTTAGATTCTAGCAGCTTACCCAACGCTCCATTCACGCAATTCCCAGCAAGCACTCTTCTTTCTATATCAGTGGTGTACCTACAATCCTTGCTAAAAGCACATCCAAGATATACAATTTCATCCACCTGTTCTAACACTGCATCATCTACTACTACCCTTGCATTTGTTCTCTGCTCATCTCTTTCAAATACTAATACTTTAGTTTTATCCACATTCAATTGTAAGCCTTTCTCCATACAATCCTCTTTCATGACTGTGACTAGTGCTTGTAGCCCAGATGGTGTAGAGCTAACAATTACCGCATCATCTGCGTAAAGCAGACAGTTCACCACTAAGTCACCCATACGCACTCCCACATCCATCAACTTCACCCTCTGGAGGCATTTGTCCAGATATATGATAAACAGCCTAGACGAAAGCACGCAACCCTGTCTGACACCGATGTTAACATCAAACCAGGGTGACATGTTACCATCTACCCGCACACATGCTTGACATGCTTGTCCACATACGTGGACTGTATTGCACGGAGCAGACTGCCATCAATACCATACTCTGGCAAAATGTCCCACAGCTCCTTTCGTAATACCCTATCAAACGCTTTCTCCAAATCCACAAAACTGCAGAAAACCTTCTGGCTCACAGCCAGATGCTTCTCTACGATGTTGCGGGGGGAGAAAACTTGATCCATATATCCTCTTCCAGTTCTGAAACCACCCTGTGCATCCCACAACAACCCGTCGGACTTCTCTTTCATTCTTCTTTCTAAGACTTTCCCATACACTTTAGCTGCCAAACTGATCAAACTGATCGCTCGATAGCTGGTGCAGTCCATACGTGAACCCTTGCCTTTATACAAAGGCACGATGACCGCACACCGCCAATCCTCCAGCAAAGGTTGCACAACACCCAGAAAGAATCCCAAAGGGCAGCACCACCATATTTGATCATTTCGGCAGAAACCTGATCAATACCCGCAGCCTTACCACATTTCAAACTTCGTGTCGCCCATACAATCTCATATTTTGTATAGTTTGGCATATTTATCAACATATCAGTTGTTATTCGCTTTAATTTTATATTTGTAATTTGAACTATCACAAGCAAATTCTATAATTTCCAAGTGATTAAATAAATATTTGAGTTTGAGTTTGTAGTCCATAATCTGAGCGTCGAATATTTCTTTCCCTTTCTGTTTTTAACCGATTTAGGATCGGTGAACGACATCCATTCATAACTAATAAATAGCTATACAACGGATATGATAGACTTTGCAGTTTATGGAGTGGTTATCCTGAGGTCGCTGGTTCGATTCCTGCCTGGGGTCAAATTATTCTTTCCCTTTTTACTTTGAATTCTTTGATTATATACACGTCTAGATGGAGCGTCGCCTTACAAACGCTGCAAAAACAATATCCCAATTCGAAAATCCTTGTGTGTGTGTAACACACACTAGTATGTATATTTTATTCGCTTTACACACACTACTCAACTGGTGAAAATGTTACTTGCTTATGAAATTTCCCCTAAAAATAGGGAAAATTAACTTAAGTCGAGTTAAATTTTTTCATAATGTGTGACATAATAATATTACGATATTCGTCGGGTCGTCTCACAGTAGCTTTAGTTATTCGTTTTAAGTTATTTTTAATTTTTTGTTTGTATTGGTACGTGTATTCGCTTAAGTTATTCGTTGTTAGTTATTTGTTCTTAGTGTAAATTACTTTTACCGTGGAGAAAAATAAATACATTTTTAAGAACAAAATCAAAATCTGGAATTGATCCACTAGTTGAAAATTTACAAACCCAGAAACAGATACACACGTCAAACTTAGAACACCCCTCATTTTCCTTCGGGGGTTATTAAAATAATGTTATTAAAATAAATATATATATAGGTATATTAAACATATATTTTATATAGATTTGATTTTGTAACTTCATATTTCTCTGGGAAGATTTTAAATCAAAAACTGGCAACACAGTAAACATGGCGTTCAATGAACCGTACAAATGCGACGTAAAATTAAATATTGTTGATTTAATTCTGGGATACATTTAGGACTATGGAATGTGTAGTTACCGATAATAAGAAATGTTTTTAGATGTTTTCATTCTTCTTTTGTAATTTTGGAACACTTTAATAGCGCAAATCGTCATAATGAAAGCATAGACGTGGACGTGTTTACGTTACAATGACAGTATCGCTACTGAGCGAGCGGAACGTAGCTATGAGCTAACAGTTAACTGATATTTTTTTGGACGCTTATGAACTTAGATGCTCCATCTAGACGTGTATATAATCAAAGTTTGAATTAAAGAAAAAATGGAAATAAAAATTCACGCACTTGTTTGTTTTTTTTTTATATAATGGTAGTGGTAAACAGGCATGCAGTTCATATTGATGTTAAGTGATGACCGCAGCCTATAGACACTTACACAAAGGTCAAAATGCAGATGCGTTACCACTCCTGAGACTAAGGTGATATGCCTCTGTGCCGGAAATTACAGGGCCGTACATTACCACCTGACCGGAACAGGATAGTGCTGAACACTACCATTTAGCGGCAAGTATATTAGGTAATGCGGTGGTGCCTACCCCCGCCAGCTCCGTCACAGGAGCTCTACCACCAGTAGCGATGTTACGAAATCCATTATTTTTTTTATACTATGTTACAGTTTACAAGTCATAAAAATTAGTAATAAAGGTAGTATTTTTTTTCTTTAACTTAAAAATTTTTCAGGGTATGCTGGTATTTGACCCCGCGAAAAGACTGACAGCATTAGATTGCCTCGAACATCCTTACTTCACTGAAGAACCCCTCACGTAACCATCCAGAACTGATAGAGAAATATTGCAGAAACTAAGGAAGGAACGTATCATAAACCTAAACCGAATCTATATTAGTTTTATATTATTTCGCATTAACACATGCTCGTGAAATATATTTTATTTTAAAGAAAAATGGAAAGAAAAATTTGACTGCGGCTGGACTAGATTCCCAGTAGGCCGCGAGTTCGAGTCTCGCCTGAAGTCAAAATTTTTGTTTCCATTTTTCTTTAAAATAAAACGAATCTATATTAGCTTCTCTGTTTTGTATTATTGTATCCGAAAAATGACGATTCTTAAATCGATTAGAGTTTGATAAATCGATAAAGATCGATGTTCCGAAAATCAGTAATTTAATTTGCGTTTTGGTTAGAGCAACACGGGCCACCAGCCGCGGCGGACCGGAGGGGAGTAGCCATATGCAAACTTGCCCCTCTGTCTAAGTACAAGGTCAAATGGTCCTATGCCTGTCGCCCAGATGTTTAAATGTGTGCGTGAAATTGTTTAAGTATTTTGTTAAAGTCAAGGTGTGAGTGTTTTTATATTATTTCGCATTAACACATGCTTGTGAAATATATTTTTATTTTTAAAGAAAAATGGAAAGAAAAATTTGACTTCAGGCGAGACTCGAACTCGCGACCTACTGGGAATCTAGTCCAGCCGCTCTTCCAATTGAGCTACTGAAGTCCTGCCCGATTTGTCAAATCTTTCCTTCACATTAGTTGCATTGCTTTATGGTAGCAGCAGCGCCATCTATTGCCAACCATGCTAGTTAGGCAACCGATATAATAGACTTTTCAGTTTATTGAATATCGTAAAGAAGTCGCTTTTACCCTTAATAATTGTGAGTAATCAAGGTGTGAGTTTCGTAGTAATAGACGATTTTTGTAGTGTGAATGTGTGTCACACGTATTTCCCCCGCAAAAAATGACTGTTTTTCATCGATAATAAACACTATGGATACTCCCCTCCGGTCCGCCGCGGCCGGTGGCCTGTGTTGCTCTATGGCATATAAAAAATAAGGCTGTATTTAGTATGTAGTTGGATTATTTAGTATATAAACTATTTCGGCCCACCAATCATTTATTATTAGTTGTTAATTAATTTGTACAATAATTGGTATTGATACAATCAAAGATATTAGATGATTTAGATTGCCAATACGCACCGGCGGCCGCTGAGCGTTCGTCTAAACTCGCGGACGGTCAGGTGACCGTTCCATTCATTGTGCATTCGCCCGCCGACTGCGAACTTTGTGAGAAAAAACCTTTAAAAACGCCAAATTGTTCAATGTTTTGGTGTAAAAACCGAACAGTAAAGCAAACTAAACCAGTCAATATCATTACTTATCACCGGTGAGTCTTCATTTTGTTATTTTATTAAGTTAAACACGATATCACACCGTCTATATTAAAATAGCGTGTTTTTTTTTTTTTTTTATAATTTGTCATGACCATTGATACAAAGTCTTTCAGTCGTATACATATTGAATTTCACATTTCTTTAAATTAATGAATATCCATATGGAAGATGACGATGATTAAATGCTTCCATGAGGAATATGATGAGATGATGGGGTGGCTCCAGTAAAGCGATGGGGACTTTACTGAAGTTCTTACGAAGTTTTGGAGGCAATACGAAAAATCACTTTTCACTTCATAATATCACTTTCTTACACTCGTGAACATTATCGAATGCTTTATGATAAAAATCCCACCGTTTTTACACATAAAAACGCGACTATACACAAATTTCGAAAATAATATCACGCAGCGACACAGCTCTTTTCCGCGTTCCCGCCAAAACTCACTCTCGTGTCAAAACAGTAAGTATTGCCAGCTAACTCATTTACACGGAAAACAACGGACATCTAGATTTTGTAGTATAATCACGTCTATACACTCGTGTACGAACTGATAATGCGCCATTTTTGTGACGTTTTGTGGCGCGACCAAACACTAATCAGGTGAAGTCAGGTGTGTTGACCTCGCGCCTAATTGGTGTATATTTAGCGCCAAGATAAGCTCGACTGCCTCGGTAGCCTAGTGGTAGCAGGCCACTACTACTACTCTGAGGTCCTGGGTTCGATTCCCGGGTAGGGGGTTATCAGAGATAATGGTGTAAAGTCCTTTATCTCTGGTTCTATTGGGATTTTTCCATTTTCTGGAAATTTCCCAGTACCTCAAAGTTTGGTAATGTGCCCGGAGATGTCAACAGGCTCGCCACCTGTTACATGGGCCAAAACGTAACCGGCGAATCGTGGGTGTTTGCATGTATGATTGAATGCATGCATTTACCTCTGCCTACCGCTTCGGGGATTACAGGCGTGAAGTTACGTTTTTTTTTTTTTCAACTTACCTCCTCTCACTTACAATAGTTGAAGCGGTTTTCATAGAAAAGCGTGTGTATTGTCAATCTATTCTTATAATATCTTTGGATACAATTATTAATATACAGGGTTAATTTAAATTAGCGCGTCACCTCCTGGAGGCAGCCTCTCTAGAATACTCTAGATGTCTAGATCAACCCTAACAACATTTCTTCTGTGATATTTTTAATTTGTAATTATTTTTAAACGAAAAAACTACACAGAATTAACTAAAATTGGTAGTCGGAAATTGTTAAGAATAGTTTAAACTATTATTTTACGAACTGTACATTAATTTTTTATTTTAAAGAAAAATGGAAAGAAAAATTTGACTTCAGTGAGACTCGAACTCGCGACCTACTGGGAATCTAGTCCAGCCGCTCTTCCAATTGAGCTACTGAAGTCCTGCCCGATTTGTCAAATCTTTCCTTCACATTTATTGCATTGCTTCATGGTAGCAGCAGCGCCATCTATTGCCAACTATGCTAGTTAGGCAACCGATATAATAGACTTTGCAGTTTATTGAATATCGCAAAGAAGTCGCTTTTACCCTTAATAATTGTTTTTATTTTATTTGTACATTAATTGGTGAAAGGTTTGTAGATCGGTTACTTATATAAGGAAAAGTTCATTTAACGAGAACAGTACCTACGTATAATTCGTATAGCGGCAAAAGTACAAGAGAGAGATGATACAGATTACATATACGAGCACAGGAAAAACACAGCTAACAAATAATGCTGCCATAGTGACATTACGCTACAATAAAATGTTACATTCACTATCCAACAATTGGGAACAATTGTTTATATTATTTCGCATTAACACATGCTTGTGAAATATATTTTATTTTTAAAGAAAAATGGAAAGAAAAATTTGACTTCAGGCGAGACTCGAGTCTTTTTTCTTTAAAAATAAAATATATTTCACAAGCATGTGTTAATGCGAAATAATATAAAACAATTATTAAGGGTAAAAGCGACTTCTTTACGATATTCAATAAACTGAAAAGTCTATTATATCGGTTGCCTAACTAGCATAGTTGGTAATAGATGGCGCTGCTGCTACCATAAAGCAATGCAACAAATGTGAAGGAAAGATTTGACAAATCGGGCAGGACTTCAGTAGCTCAATTGGAAGAGCGGCTGGACTAGATTCCCAGTAGGTCGCGAGTTCGAGTCTCGCCTGAAGTCAAATTTTTCTTTCCATTTTTCTTTAAAAATAAAATTGGGAACAACTCCATAATTTTTGGACTATCTCCTTTTAAAAACTATTGATTTTCAAAAGTTGAGATTGATGTAAAGGGGCTGCCTGCAAGAGGTGATGCGCTAATTTCAATTAACCCTGTATACCTCTGCCTAACCCTTCGGGGATAACAGGCGTGATGTTTAGTATATGTCTATTTTTTATCATTAAACTCGTTTCTTATGTTAATATAAAAATAGTTCCAACAGTTTGACCTTTCTTGTTTTGAACCTTGATAAACATTACTTATTAAAATTAATTGCAATAAGTTGAAAACCTTGTAATAATTGATAAATAATAAAATTGAATAATAATAATGATGATGTTTAAGCATTACGGGCGCGGTCGGGTGTGTGATGGGTGACCGCTAGTGGCAAATTAAATGCGCGTTTCCGTGCTTCGGAGGGCACGTTAAGCCGCGTCGGTCCCGGTTGCTATCGATAGGTAGCAGTCGTTAAACCCTGTCGGAGGCCTTATGGGCGGTTTGAAAAACATCCGACAGCGGGTTGGCCACTAACCCGTATCTCCGCCAACCCGCATTGGAGCAGCGTCGTGGAGTAGGGTGTTAGGCTAACCGGGCCGCTCCGGTCGCCCTAATTGGGCCCTAACTCCCTAAATGTTATTACACTACCCTGGACTCTTGCTATCGTACCCTGAATACCGTGCCGTGGAATAAGTACATTAATGAAAAACAAAACAGTTTAAAATGCCAAATTGCTCAGTGTTGTGTAAAAACCGAACAGTAAAGCATACTAACAGAATCTAACAAGTAATACTGCACATCGAGTCTACGAAAGAGACAATCGGCTAGTTTCGACTTCGTAGAGCGTTATCTCTGCTGCACACTGCCTACGTAAGCACTGATAGTCCGGTATTGGTGAAAATTGATCAAAATGATCGACAGACATCCCATAGGTAAGGTGCGAAAGAGATAACGCTCTACAGAGCCGTAATAAGCCGAAGTCTCCTTCCTAACGTCGATATGCATTATTTCTTGTTAGATACTGTAACGGCTGAATACTGAAACGTCACTTAAATTTAAGTGGGACTTAAAAGTCTTCTGTCTTTATAAAACACTAGCTGTCAACACTAGATGTTGGCCGATTCTCAGACCTATCCAATATGCTCACAAAATTTCGTGAGAATCGGTCCAGCCGTTTCGGAGGAGTATGGCAACGAAAACTGACACGAGAATTTCATATGCGCGGTGCAATGTTGCCTACCCTCTCCTATTCGTCTTAGCGTGATGATTATACATAGATATAGCCTAAAGTCTTCCTCGATATCTTTTATAGTTTAGGCAGCGTACGCAAAATAAGTAACTTTTCTGGTTGATTTTTTACACCTTGCGTCTGAAAAACCCAAATATCTTACGGAACCCTATTTTTTCCTAAATAAAATATAGCCTATGTTACCCGTGGATAATGTAGCTTTCGAATAGTGAAAGAATTTTTAAAATCGGTCCAGTAGTTATTGAGCCTATTCATTACAAACAAACAAAAAAATATTACCTCATTATAATATTAATTTAGATGTTCAAACGATAGCAATTTAAAATTGAGTGACATTTCAGGAGTATTCGGCTATAAATAACTCATTATTTATCATCCCTCCGCGCTCCGGTATGATTTGATCGGTGCGTTCCCTGATCGTGTTTAATTGTGATGGTGAAATTCGCCCTTAAACGATTGTGGCGGACTAAGGGGTGGAGGTTTTGGCCGTTTTGGCGGCCACAAAAAATCCGAAAATATCGAGACTTTTGCATCGGGAATAAACGCTTTGGCTACTCCCCTCCGGTGGGCCGAGTTGCTCTTTGGGGGGACCTGATATGTGCATGCGGTCCCTTAATTTCAGCCTAATGAGAAATTTTTTTTGCTCGTGCGTCATGGTACTGGGCCTCCAAATTGCCACATGCCGCCCTGGGACCCTGATGGCCTAGTCCGTCACTGCTTAAACTTCACGTAACTGTTATACATGTTAATTTTCTTTAGTTGATAAGTGTAATTCGGTGTACAATGTCGCTATCGAAAGTACATCATCTGTTGTTAGTTTGTATCGTTTATTGCCTTTTTTGTAAATAAAATTATTTTTTGTACAAGTATACCTACTCGTTTTATTTTCGTCTGCCTCGTTGGCTCGGTGGTCGCAAATGTTACTGGTGGAAGAGTCGAGGGCGTAGGCACCACCGCATTACCTAATCTATCTAGTGGTGTTCAGCACTATCGTGGTCCGGTTAGATCAGTGATTCCCAAAGTGGTCTATATCGACCCCTGAAACCCCGGGGGTCTATGACAAACTGAAAGGGGTCTGCGTCAGCGGAAAAAATACTTGGGGGTCCATGAAATGAAAATGGGGGTCCACGACAATGGATCTCAACACATACACTGATTGTTGCAATTTTTTTTTGTGTCAATAAAGATTAAATAAATAAATAAATAAACACTAATACTACCAATTTACTGACATCATACCAGTGATTCTCAAAGTGGTCCATGAGAGACTCGATGGGGGTCTACGTAGGCGTGAATAAAAATTGGACCCATATTTCCAATTTGAATATGATATAAATGTAGCAAGAACGGGGGTCCACAGAAACCAGAAAAAATTGTAAAGGGTCTACAAGAAAAAATAGTTTGGGGACCTCTGGGTTAGATGGCAATGTATGGCCCCGTAATAACTATCACAACGACAACAACTTAGGTCTCAGGGGTGGCAGCGCATCTGCATTTAGACCTTTGGTTTTTGCACTGTGTAGATGTCTATAGGCTGTAGTAGTATTATTATATGTTCTCTGCTGTATGTCATCACTTAACATCAACGTGAACTGCATGCTTGTTTGCCAACTTCGGTACCTACATAAAAAAGGTAAAATTTGAACCGTAACTCGTGTCTGTTTGTCCATCTACCACAGCTTAATATTCCGAGAGTATCTACTACTGATTGAGATGAAAGGATCATGCCAAAATTTGACAGAAAAATAAAGTCGTTACACTTTAAAACAGTTTTGTAATATTATCTACGGAACAAAACATTTTCTGGGGGCTGACCGCCTAACTTATAGTTAGGATTTGACAATATATTGTCAGGTTTCGTACCGGTTAACTTTTGCGTGGAAGTGTTTTCGTCCGTAGGTAGTTAGACTTACTTTTGAGCAAAATGTTTGAATAGGCGGTACGAAACTGACAAGATAACGTCCTAAACGAAAGTATTTCAGTTAGGTGGTCGGCCCCCAGGTATATAAAATATTTTTACCTAAAAAATCAGAGAACAGAAACAAGTAAAACAAAGAGAACAGTTATTCCATATAAGAAGTCTATGATAACAGGAAATTAATTAATTGTAAGACTAATAACGCGGGCCCGATTCGCACTTTTTTTTTTAGGGTTAGTAAACAAGGAGCCCATATAGTTTTGCCATGTCCGTCTATCTGTGTGTCCGTCCGCGGTTTAGCGCAAAAAACTATTGATACTAGAGACTTGAAAGGAGATGTTGCGAGCTCGGCCCTGGTTCGTACACGTCCTCAAAAAAAGGGTTAATTAAAGAAGAATCCGAAAAAAATACAATTAATTTATTCAAGAATATATTTGAGAGTTACAACCATATTTAATTCAAACGATTTTATCATTTTCAACTATGTTAAACATGGCGGCGATACAGCCGACACTTGGGATCAATCGATTTTGATAGTATTTAGAGAACATTACTTTTTTCTTCAGGTTCTTTAATCAAAATACAATTTAAAAAACAAAAATGTCACAATGACATCGATTGCCATATTCGCCATGATAGTTTTGAGTTGCAATTCTAACTGCAAATTATGTTTTGTAACTGCAAACAAAGCTAAAGAAGTGAAAATATGTAGTAAAAAACGTTTATATATTGATTTTGCCTGTTTAATGATATTGTGTACAATACATGGCCGGAGGTCCTTTGGCACAAGCATACACCTTAATCACACCTATAAAGTAGTAGAATAAAAACGTGAAAAAAAAAATAATTAGGATGCCTCCCCTACATAGATACATGTAACGCGCGGTATTTTTATTTTATTTTTCGTTTTCTATATAGTGTGAGATATCATTGGATAGGTATTTCAAATATGTTAAGGATGTGCTAATATCATTTTTCGATTTAGTTTACTGTTCGTGACTTATTAAGCTTTAAAGTGCAAATTTTCGTTAGAGTCAAGTGTCCCCCCCATCTACCAACTAAACGGTTGTTGTTAGAAATTCAAACGTTACGGCAAAAGTAGCTATATATAACGAAACAAAAAGGAAAACTATCACACTTAAGTTGGCTTTACAAGTTTGCGAGTAATAGTCGACCAAATGTATTTTATTCGAAAATTACGAAGAACTCCATAGAAAATATTTATATTTTTTTTTCATTCCATAATCAAACTTAAAAACTACGGAACCCTACACTACGCGTGGCCCGACACACACTTGACCGGTTTTTCTAGTTTGTTTAACTCGCAGACTCATAAACAAATCGTATGATACTGATAACCAGTTCAGACGTTGGTGGGTTCATTTAAAATGCTGATTTCTATCGTAGTATAATAAAAATAGAATTAGTTACGTGTGCCAACTTTATGATTTAATGTACACGAACAATAAGCTTGTATGCAAACTGAACAGTAACTAGTCATGCATTGGATGTAATTAAAAACGTAACTTCACGCCTGTAATCCCCGAAGGGGTAGACAGAGGTAAATGCATGCATTCAATCATACATGCAAACTCACGATTCGCCGGTTACGTTTTGGCCCATGTAACAGGTGGCGAGCCTATTTACATCTCCGGGCACATTACCAAACTTCGAGGTACTGGGAAACTTCCAGAAAATGGAAAAATCCCAATAGAACCAGAGACAAAGGATTTTAGGTAGGTACACCGTTATCTCTAATATCCCCCGATCCGGAAATCGAACCCAGGACCTCAGCGTAGCAGTAGTGGCCTGCTACCACTAAGCTACTGAGGCAGTTAAGGGGTGTCAAGTGTGGCAATTGGCAACGCATTGTATATATTTACGAAAAACTAATTCGGGGCGATGTTAAAATAGTATTAAAACACTTATCAATCACTTTTAATTGTCTGTTTGTTCCTTTGTCCAGGCTAATCTCCGAAGATACTGGACGGATTCGAATGAATCTTTTTGTGGTGTATAGATACTAAGCCTGGCCAACATTTAGGCTACTTTTCACTGCGGGAAAATCACTCATTCCCACGGGAATCTCTACATTTAATAAAATCGTAAGAAAATAAAGACTGTAGATTGAATATTGTTTAAAAGAATACTTGCGACGTAATCTGTAATAGAAATCGAAGTCAAAAATATAGATTTCAGATTTTTTGTCTGTTTGTCTGTATGTATGTCCGGGCTAAACTAAAAAAGTACTAAATGGATTTACTTCAAATTTTGCATGAACATTACTTACCGGTCCGGTCAACATATAGGCTACATATTATCACGCTATCTCCTACGGGGGAAGAGCTATGAATCTTTAAAATCGTAGAAAAGTCAAAACTGTACATTGATTTTTTTGTTTTAAAGAATATTTGGGGCGTGATCTACTATCGATATCGAAGCCAAATATAGTGTTTGTTTGTCTGTTGGTGTTTGTATGTATGTCCGGGCTAAACTAAAAAATTACCTAATAAATTTACTTCAAATTTCGCATGAATATCCGAGAATTTTCAAGGACACCGCATTGGGTTAATAGGTATCGTGCATCCAAATAATGGCGAAAGCTATTGCCTGCTACTTCACACGGTCCGAGGCCCAACATATTTCGCTTTTCTGAGGACATTTGATGACGTGGAGTATCCCACTTACCGCGCAGCCTGCGTAGCACGTCACCTTCTTGACGGTGACCAAAACTGGGATGACACCCTCGCGGAGGCAAGCGTCAGTGACGGAGAAGTATAGCCATCATCTGCCTGAAGATTTTCTATGAGCTTTGAGACACGTGCTACTGGAGACGAAGTAACTAATTAACGCTGAACACCTGTCTTAGTTCATTTCCACCGCCGATTGAACTATCAAATATGGGTTACCAGCTCCCCAATCATCACCCCATCAAGACCGTAGAAATTGGGAGTATAACGCTGAGACAAATTACGATCCGGGTGAAATGACCATGTCGCTTTTTTCTCTTCAGAGCAAAAACAAATTTATGATACCGTCCTTGAAAGCGTTGGGCAAAACCAGGGTTTTTCTTGGATGCTCCTGGTGGAACAGGAAAAACATTTGTTACCACTGACATACTTGCAGAGATCAGGAGGCAAGGCAAAATTGCTATTGGTGTAGCGTCGGGAATTGCTGCCATACTGCTTCCGGAAAGAAAGACAGCACATCCCATGTTTAAAATTCCCTTACATTTAGAGAGCGCCGAAACGACTGTTTTTGGTATGTCATGTAACAGCGATAAAGGACACGTGCTCAAGGATTGCACCCTGATTGTATGGAATGAGTGTACGATGGCTAATAGAAAGGCAGTTGAGGCCGTGGACAGAACCCAGCAGGACATCCGCAGGAACGAACATTTGAGTGGGTGGTGTCACATTACTGTTCACTGGCGATTTCCGGCAAACGCTTCCCGCGGTGACGCGAAGATCGAGGGCTGACGAGGTGAATGCTTTGTTATCACGATCTTAACGAGTTCGTACGCTGCCCTTGACCATTAATATGAGAGCTCGGCTCGGCGACAATGCACGTGCTCAAGAATTTTCTGATGTCCTACTAAGTCTTCGCGAAAGCACTCTACCGGAAGAGAGAGGTGGACAGATGGTGCTTCCAGAGTCTTCCGGCAGAGAAGTATCCAGCTTAGAAGAACTCATTCTCGGTGTCTACAGAGACATCAGTCGTATACCGCACCAGCAGAATACAACGTTTTGGGTGTGTGAGCGGGCCATTTTGACGCCCAAAAATGATCAGGCTGCAGCAATTAATAGGAAATGAAGTGGTCTACACCTCCATAAATACTGTCGTCGAGCAAGATGACGCCACACATTATTCCATGGCATTTCTGAACTTTCTGTCAGTAAGCGGACTTCCATCGCATACCATCAAGCTAAAGGTAGGGGTCCCGATTATGCTTCTTCGGAACTTATCTCCTCCGAAGTTGTATAACGGGACTTAAAGCCACCTCGCTCCACAAACACACCATTGAGGCGGAAATTTTTACGGGTTGTGGCATTGGTGAGGCAGTATTTATACCACGCATGCCCCTCATACCTCATAACTTCACGTTCCAGTTCAAGCGCGTACAGTTGAATGTTTGCTTCGCGATGACCATCAATAAAACGCAGGGGCAGACACTGAGGGCAGCGGGTGTTAACCTCAGGACGAGCACACGGGCAACTGTACGTCACTTGCTACCGCGTCACCAGTCCTAAACCCTCTTTACATTTTGGCTCCCGGCAGAATAACTACCAACGTAGTTTATAGGAAAGTGTCGTGAGGTTTGATACCTTTGTACGTATTTTTACTATTTTGTGTCCGGGAATATATTCCAGCATTATTTTCTCTATTTCCTTCAGTCACATCTTATGACTAAACTCAGCAGGATTCCCATATGACTCCCTTCACTTGCTTCGCTTGCAAAAAAACTTATAGTTTTAATTTAATGCTATTTTAAAAGTTTTTTTTTTATACGCTTACACTCACAGCTCCACATTAGGTATTATATAAACCAGTGTCGTAGATGCCGTTGTACACACACAACACATACACAAACACCCAGACCCGAAACAAATATTTGTAGGCCATACAAATATTTGTTCCGGTGCGGGGATCGAACCCGCGACCCTTCAAATCAAACGGTGGTTTCGCACCGCTGGACTAACCGAGTCGTCAAAAGTTTGCTTATAATACTAAAGCTACATTGGCATCTTAGGTATGTTTGGTGTTGTACGGCCTTCACGCAGACGACGTTGCGGGCAGCAGCTAGTCCACACTATATGGCGATAGAAAATTTAAAAAAAAATCAGCGCGTTATTTGTAGTCTAGTTACCATAATTTATTTTATTTTTCATGTTTTTATTCTACCACTTTGTCGGCATGATTAAGGTGTATACTTGTGCCAAATTTCAAGTCTCTAGTACCCAATTTTTTTGCGTTCAACCGCGGACAAACAAACAGACAGACGGACATGGCGAAACTATAAGGGTTTCTTGTTTTCTACGGAACCCTAAAAATCACTTAACTTTGACACTATACTTTTTAAAAATGTATTCGGTACCTACTTAAATAACAACTATTATCTCAGGGGTGGCTACTGTAGATCAAAATGTAAGTAATCTGCATTTTACATTTCTGCAAATATTGTATTAAGTAGGTACCTGCCTAGGAAATACAATTACACGTAATATCACCGTGAGGCAGTTTTTTCTACACGAGTGCAATGAAATGCAGCCTTGGATTGTAAAAGCTTGAAAAAACAATTTCTAAAACAGTGAAATCATTATTAGCGTAGACAGCACAGCATTTCTTAATCTACTGCCGCTTAATTGTAGTATTCAACGCTACCGTACCTATTTATGCCGGTTGGATGTATAATCATTATCACCATTACGGACCAATTCTGGAACGAACTTCCCTCTGAGGTGTTTTTTTTATGTAATAAATGTGGCAAACAAGCGTGCAGTTCACATTGATGTTAAGTGATGACTGCAGCCTATAGACACCCACACAATGACCAGAGGTCAAAATGCAGATGCGCTGCCACTCCTGAGGCATTAGGTGTTATGCCTCTGTGCCAGAAATAACAGGGCCGTACATTACCACCTGACCGGAACACGATAGTGCTGAACACTACCATTTAGCGGCAAGTATATTTGGTAATGCGGTAGTGCCTATGCCCACGAGCTCCGTCACTGGAGCTCTACCACCAGTGTTCCTTAGGTGCTATAATATGGGGTTCTTCAAAAATGGCGTCAAAAGAGTCCTCCAGGGCTGGCAGCGCGTTGGCAACTCCCCTGGTGCTGCAAATGTTCATAGGCGACGGTGACCACTTTCCATCAGGTGGCCCGTTTGCTAGTCTGTCAGCATTCAGACATAAAAAAAACCAGCCGACTAGTAGGCGACAGACTACTGGTGGTGGAGCTCCAGTGAGGGAGCCCACAAGATACCTACCTACTTATTATATTTATTTTGCCCATCGACCATAAGAAAGAGACTTCGGCTTATTTCGGGTCTGTAGAGCGTTATCTCTTACGTACATACATTACCTATGTCAGAGAATATGTAATAATACTACGTATAGAATGGATACTTCGACGCCCCGCCCGATTTCCCCGCCTCACCCACCTCCTCCCCTCTTATGGGCGACGTTTGGTTTGGTATTCTCTACGTGCTACGCACACAGGTGCGCGTGTAAATTCACGTTTGATTGATGTCTGTAATAGAGACCAAATTAAGCGTTTGTATGGAATTTTGGCGAAGTGTCCGCGGACTCCTTGGTTTGCCTATGTAAAGGCCGCTCTACACGATGCGCCATTACGATGGTCCACTGCGATGGGCCAGAAGAGACAATCGGCTAGTTTCGACTTCGTAGAGCGTTATCTCTGCTGCACACTGATACTGTACTGATACTCCGGTATTGATACAAAACTTGAACAAACGCTGGTCCAGCGAGATGGCCAAGCGATGGCCCATTGTGTAGAGGAGCCTGTGAGAGGAGCCATGACGTTTGTTCAAGTTTTAACTAATACCGAAATATCAGTACAGTATCAGTGTGCAGCAGAGATAACGCTCTACGAAGTCAAAACTAGCCGATTGTCTCTTTCGTATGCTTGATTTGCAATACTTCTTGCTGGGTACTTTAAGTGGTATCATTAAGGAATACCTACCTCGATAAGTGGTTATTTTAGCATATCTACGTGAAAACGTTCAGTTGGTTGATAAAGAATACCACTGGGATTGAGTTCATGTTATCTACATTAGCTACTTCTTCGGGCAGTGGCGAACTGAGGTCATCAGAGGCCCGGGGCGGCATCAGGAGGCCAATAGGCGTATTTCTGGTATATACCTACCTAAGTTAAATTCGGTCACTGTCCGTGGTACACCTATTTAGTCCACCTTTGACGAGCAAACAGAATAGCGCGAACAAAAAAAAAGGTAGTCTTGACTCTCTTTGTTTCCGCGTGGCCTGTGAACCCAAGACCGATTCGCACTTAGCCGCTTTTTTATGTCTGACGTAAAAATAGATGAACAGATTATAATGAAATATGACATACTTACCTACTAATGCTAGTGAATAAGGAAAAAGAAACTACAGTTTGCAAATATACAAATTGTTTTTGTTTTATTTAAAAAAATATAAAAAAAATAAGTACTCCAAGATTCTGACAGATTACAGCAAATATAATTTTTATTTTTTAATTTTAATCTCAAAATATCAAATAAATGAAATGTCTTTTGCATTTTTTTTTAATAACGCTTTCGCCGGTTATTTTCAGTACGGTGTACGTTTTCTAGCTCGTTGAAACATTCATATCTACAAATAAAATGAAAATAAGTCCACATCATTTACATAACCTTCAGAAATATAATTTTGGTCTCTAAGAATCTTGAACATTTATATAGGTAGGTCTCTGATTAATCAATAAAATGGAATACATCGATATTTAAGTAGCTAAATGCGTAAGTTAAATTTACGATTCTTTTCTAAACTTCTCACAAATCGATCTGTAAATTAATTAAAATGGATGAAGTAAAAAGTTAATTAAGTACCTACCTACTTTTTGTTATTTGACATTCCATGATGACAATATCATCGTACCTAGTTATAAAAACGATTATAGGTAAGACGAGGTTTCTAATACCAGTAGAATTCAGAACAATACAGACTGTTTTAAATTTTTGAAAAATAAAGTCCAAAATTTTCAATTTAGGAGATAAAAAGTAAAAAGGCTAGGTGTAGTTAAAGGGACGTTGAAAGGAAATACCTGTAATATTTAAAAGTATATTCTGGTGAGATATTCTTTCATTTATGATTTTTTTTATAATGTCATGGCAAGTACCATACATTGATTTGTGAAAAAATAATTAACGTACCAGGTCATTGATATACAAAAAATCCAGGTAGAATTACTTAAAAATATGATCAAGGGAACTTAAGAATATTTCCTAGTTTTTTATAAAAATCTGCCAAATAAAATGATTTTGGACCATTTAGATATTTTGTCAAGGAACGTAAGGCCACCGGCGCCCAGACACAATTGAATTTCAATTGTCATATTTTTCTCGTGTCTGGAGGGTTTACGGCTCTTTCGAGTATTATAATATTTCTTACAGATAGTTGAAAAAAATGTAAAAAAAAACAGGTTGTGGAATAATTATTTTACGTAAATGACCTGGTGTTTGAGGGCTCGCGTAATATAAGGAATTAACGGTTAACTTTAAATCAAAAATTTAAATCCAAGTTTGCAGAAACCTCGACACCAATCGAATTCGGTAAAACTTATTTTAAATTTCAGGCGACGCGAATCACTAAAATAATTTAAATAATACAAAATAAATGCTAAAATACAATATACAGTCCACTATACTAGAAAATTTGTATAGAGAGCACTCACATACAAAAAAGTATAATACAAAACACTTTCATTTAGTCTCATTGATTCGTCAATTTCACGCCTAATTAGTTATTCGCTATTTCCTCCACTTTATCGCTTTCTTTGCCGCCATCTTCTGATGCATTCCCGCCAAAATTGAATATCTTGTCAAAATTTATATTGTTCTGATTATAAACCGTGTGGTCTGGCGAGTCACCCCAACTCACAGGCGTCATTCTGTCCTTTATTGGGGTCTTATTAATCTCAATATTTACTACTTCTGGGATGGCGTTCAGAACAGCCTCCGACTGAACGCTAGGAGTCCTTTCTGGGTTCGATATCCCTTCTAAAGAGGCGCATCGGTTCAAGAAATTCATCATTCTCTCTTTGTAAAACTCCGAACTGGTTTCCGTGTTTTGTTTACCTTTATTGTTTTGATTTTTCAAATAAAACCCGTGATCGCTTTGCGCTAGAAATATCCTTTTCACCTTCTTACTCGGATAATGAATCATGTCGGATTTTGGTGGTAAAAGTGTTGAATTCCGCGGCAATTTCTTTGTATCCCCTTTTATAGTGGTCACAACTGATATACAATTGCCGCGTCTCTCATTTTCCTCTTTATAATTATTCCTCATGCCTTTAAAAGAGATTTTAACGCTAAGAATCGACCATAACAACTCTAGGAACGCTGCAATGAGTATATTTATGGACAAGACGCGTTTTGTAAACATATGCGACTCGTCTCCCTTGACATCAGTTGAA
Organism: Macrosoma leucophasiata; assembly: GCA_036365455.1. NCBI lineage: Eukaryota > Metazoa > Arthropoda > Insecta > Lepidoptera > Hedylidae > Macrosoma > Macrosoma leucophasiata. Next base: position 9,567,234 of record JAWQUS010000015.1, read on the forward strand.
TTGTGCGCTATTATAAAATGAGATTCGTTTCTATCTAGAATATCTGTGTGTTTAACCACTATGATGTCTTTAAATGGTATTTTATCCTTGTAAAACTCAGACATATCACTATCTGACGTCGTGACGAACCAAACGGCAATCATAACAAAGGAAACTAAAGAAAATATGGTGGATAGAACAGACATAGCGAAAAGCCATGTTATGTTACTATCGATATACCATTTTACTGATGCAAATATCGATGTAATGCCAGCTGCAAGAGCGAACACAGTTATTAGCGTTGGAGCTACAACTAGGATGTAATTGTCGTTCGATTCTGTCAGCGTAAAATTCGTTGTTGAATTTCGGGAATCCGATTCCGTTTCACTTGGATTGACTAATGCTAGGCATGCTAGTAAGAAGGAGGTGGCTGCTAAGGCTATATGTACCCACGCGAGTCCAGATACTGTAGACGCGGAGTACCTACGCTCAGACGGGTACAAGTTTCGCGTGTCGGGCTTCGTTTTCACTTTGATCGTATAAACGTCCTCCATGTTTGATTATGAAATCATTATATCACTTGAATTAACAACACTGTTGCAAAACAGTTTGAATCACTGATAAAAGTTTGGTTGGTATTATTTTTGATTAACGGTCATAACGTTCTTTTTTCGCGTAGACTTGGAACGCGACTCCTGCGCGCGACTGCCGTGTGCACACTCAAGTGAAGTTATCTGTTTGCAGCCAACGGCCAACGGTAACTTTTTTTCGTACGTATTTAAACTTTATGTCAAAGCAACACGGGTGATAATGCCTATGCTTTTTTTGCTGTACGCTCTGGCATGCGTTATGTTCGAAGGTAAATGGCTGAGATACGATTTTATTCTGTAATTTTAAGGTGTTAAGTATCAAAGTTCTATGCGCAAGTTTCCTTTGTGTTTATAATCAAGATCCGTCCAGAAATTGTTTTTTTAAACATTTCACGTGTTTGACTGGCCGAGACCTAAAATTTGTTGATAACTGTTATATTGAGATCGAATTCATTGGTTTTGATCTAGACTTAATGTCAGTGACATTTTTTATGCAGTTTTAATGATGTATTACCTTCACGTACTTGCCTATTTAAAATTCAATGCAAAAAATATGTAGATTAACAGGTTTGCAAATCCAATGCATTTTAAAAATTAACCACTTTATTTAATGATTGCATGATAAGCTTAATTTCAATCAGTGCTAATGACCTCCGGGAAAAAATGGATGGAGCAAAATTAAATGTGATTACGAAGACAAGAATCACCTACAATTTAAGTATAAACGCGTGGGAATGCATTACCTAGTCGACATAATGACTTGTCAATTTTTTTTTAATGTAATGGAAGTGGCAAACAATCATGCAGTTCACAGTGATGTTAAATGATGACTGCAGATGCTGCAGCCTATAGACACTGACACGAACACCTGTTGTGTAAGTGTCTATAGGCTGCAGTCATCACTTTACATCACTGTGAACTGCACGCTTGTTTGCCAAATGTATTAAAAGTATAAAAAAAAAGTTTAGTAGCGTAGCATAGTAGTTAGGGTTTTCTACCCGGGTACCCGGACCCGGGTATACCCGGGTACCCGGACCCGGGTATACCCGGGTATATGAACTTTTTTGTACCCGGTTATTTTTACTGCCAGATCCGGGTACCCGGGCACCCACTTTGGTTCGGGAACTCATCAATATCCTCGGCAAATTACTACAAAGTAAGGTCTTAAAAAATAATACTTATTAGCAAATATGACACAATAAAAATAAATCCAAAGAAGGCGTAGTTTTTTAGAAAAATGCAGTAACGTTGAGGTTAGATTTGGTTATGTATTACGTTCTTGTTTACGTCGCTGTGTTTTGTTTTTGTTTCGTTGGAGTTTGATTAGAAAGTTTTATTTTCATAGGTATTGAAATACGCTAATTTCTATTATTTTTACAAAATGTTGGTCGTTATTGTTGACAATTTTAATATTGTTCAGTGAATGCGCAGTATTTGAATTAAATGTTATAAATGTTATTAAAAAAAAAGAAAAAAAAGAAACTATTTATTTATTTAAACTTTTTTGCACTTACAAGTACATGAGGACTTAATGCTAAGAAGCATTCTCGACCAGTCAACCAACAAGAATCTTGTGGACCTATAAAATTTTCTAAACGATGGTTTACTTTTCGTTGGCAAAATGGATAGATCTGTATCTGGAGTGTGGAAATATATTAAAAAATACAGAATAAGGAATCATTACAGTGTGCAATATGCCCAAAATATTATCTCTTATAGATTTTTTAACAAACCTTTTATTAAAACATTTAGATAAAGTACGTACATAAAATAAAGATCGAAAAACAGAACTTTACATCCGAAAAAGAAATGCCATTGGCATCGTTTCCTCTACCTGAATCAGAACAAAGTTTAAGCCTAGTTCCAAAAAGACCGCGGGTAACATTTTTTTTCTACGTTCTACTAAAATTTCCGAATTTGTGGCACGCACAGGACGGTATTTCCACTCGAACTGTTTAACTGTGTGATTGATTGTACTTTAAGTTAAGGAGACTTATTGACATACTACACACACTCTTTCGTAATATACAACATAATTATAAGAAAATTGTTTCTTTTTCTGTATTAATTGTAAATACCCGGGTACCCGGGTACCCGGGTATATCCGGGTATATGCAAAAATAATACCCGATACCCGGGTATTAAAAAATGTCGGGTATGCGTAAACCCTAATAGTAGTGGTCAGGGGTCTATGAATTACCACTAAATTCACCCTAAGATTCATTCACCAAGTCATTTTAACTATTATTCGGAAGATTTGAAAGTGCACCTATGTACCTATATTAAGGCCAATGATATTTTCTAATTGTTTATTTTCATTGTATAAAAAACCGAATATAGACCATAAAGAGGCCCCAATAATCCATTTGAACAATTCAAACAATTACAAATAACAATTGATATAAAGTGCAAATGAAGCAAAAACGTGAGAATCTGTCGGCCTTGTCTTGTGTTACCCACTCGCCTTGAGCCGTGTGTGGTCAGTTAAAGATGACGGATGTTTATGTGTGTGTGTCAAATGTACTATCAGGGAAAATGGCCGCTTGACCACACGGGTACCTAATGCGGTAGTAATATAAGCTTTATTTGATTGATTTTCGATAAGCGGAGAGTTCTCTGTATTACTTATACTGCCAATGTGCCCATGTTACGGGGATGACATACCTTTTATATCGAGAAACGGAATAGAAAACTTAATCAAGTAGGTACTTAATCCGTTGGTTAATTATTTTACATAATCACCATAGAGTAACACGAGCCACCGGCCGCCTCGGCAGTCCATAAAGTAAATTACCGATGCAAAAAAGTCTGTCATTTTTTTGCGGGGGAATATACGTGGTAGAGCTGGTTTTAACTGGTGGTAGAGCTGCAGTGACGGAGCTCGCGGGCGTAGGCACCACCACATTACCTAATATATTTGCCGCTAAATGGTAGTGTTCAGCACTATTGTGTTCTGGACAGGTGGTAATGTACGGCCCTGTAATTTCCGGCACAGAGGCGTAACACCTTAGGCCTCAGGAGTGGTAACGCATCTGCATTTTGAGCTTGGTCTTTGTGTAAGTGTCTATAGGCTGCAGTCATCACTTAATATCAATGTGAACTGCATGCTTGTTTGCCATTTATATTACATTAAAAAAAAAATAAAGTGTCTGGTTTTTGTCTAGATGTTTATAGGCTACAAGATTCAAGTGAATGCATGTTAAAGCGTAGGTGTAGTAGTAAAGCGGCTAGAATGGTTATCCTGAGGTCACAGGTTCAATACTTGCCCAAAGTAATTTTTTTAGTTTAGTTCCCGTGTAGGATCTCCAGGGCGTAGGCACCACGGAATAGAGTGGTAGGCTCCACTACATTACCTAAATGCCGCTGAATAGTGTTCAGCGGTATTTAGGTGGTAGAGCTCTAGTGACGGAGCTCGCGGGCGTATCTCCCGCCAAATGGTAGTGTTCAGCACAGCACTATCGTGTTCCGGTTAGATGGTAATGTAGGTAATGGCAACCCTTGATACGTCCCATTGCTGGGCACGAGTCCTCTCCCTTTCTTGTGAGGAGGCCTGAAGCTTAATCCACTACGCGTTAGTTTTTTCAGCTTTCAGAGCTTTATATTTTCATTCAGTTTTATGTTTCCATGTTGAATAGTTTATTTTCAATGTGATTCAAAAATGTATAGGTTAATTAATACATAAACATTGTCTTTAGCCCAGCCAACTTCACGAGGTGGGCTTTTAGGTTTGCACTGTACATGACTTCGGCTAACAAAAAATGTCTGTGTACGTATAATTTTCTAAACACGTTTTACACTTTTTTTTTTTTTATGTAATTGAAGTGGCAAACAAGCATGCAGTTCACATTGATGTTAAATGATGACTGCAGCCTATAGACACCCACACAAAGACCAAGGTCAAAATGCAAATGCGTTACCACTCCTGAGGCCTAAGGTGTTATGCCTCTGTGCCGGAAATTACAGGGCCGTACATTACCACCTGACCGGAACACGATAGTGCTGAACACTACCATTTAGCGGCAAGTAAATCAGGTAATGCGGTGGTGCCTACGCCCGCGAGCTCCGTCACTGGAGCTCTACCACCAGTAGAACACACAGTACACTAACGGTAGACTTGTAAAAAACGGTAGGTCATTGTTCGTTATGGCATTAAGTTGTCAAATTGGCAAATTGCAGTGGCTTGTACTTTCGGAAGTAAATAAAACCGGTCAACTGCGTGTTAGGTCACACGCAATATAGATTTTTAAAGTACATTTTAATTTTGACCTACCATGACCAAATAGGTCGAGTTCTGTCTGATGGTGGGGTGAAAAGTCTTAGGAATCGGCGTGCATGTATGAAGAGAATGATGAAGGTAAACGAGGCACGAGAGGTATGTCAGGAGCGGGATATCTGGCGCTCTACACTCTCTGCCTACCCCGTTAGGGACCTGGCGTGAAGATACATACATACATACATTTTAATTTTTTTTATATGTAACGAAGATGGTAAATAAGTATGCAGTTCACATTGATGTTATGTGATGACTGCAGCCTATAGACACACAAAGACCAGAGGTCAAAGTGCAGATGCGTTGCCACCCCTGAGACCTAAGTTCTGTCTCTGTGATAATTATTACGGAGCCATACATTACCATCAGCACGAAGTGAAGCGCGCATGGCCCCACGGCTTGTGTAGATCGGAAGCGATCGACTCGGTTTAGCGATACGGGCGCAGTCGGGTGTGTGATGGGTGACCGCTAGTGGCAAATTAAAGTGCGCGTTTCCGTGCTTCGGAGGGCACGTTAAGCCGTCGGTCCCGGTCGCTATCGATAGATAGCAGGGGCAATTTGGAAACATCAGACAGCGGGTTGGCCACTAACCTGTATCTCCACCAACCCGCATTCTCAGACTCGTGTCCAGCAGTGGGACGTATCTTAAGGATTGCCATAATTATTGAAATCCTTCAGGCAAGTTGGTTAAGAATAAAGACCGCTTAAATTATATTTGTTGTCGGAATCGAGCATGATTTTGACCGTTACTCTCTCAGACTGATTGATAACAAACGCCGGTCATAGGTTACAAACAGTTTAAACAATTGATAAATTGTTTGACTGTGTTTTTAGGCTAACGGTCGTTTTGTATCTTTTTTAACGGACTTAGGAAGAGCCATTTGGTTTAGCGGTGTTTGACGACCGTTTTAATCGAGGCCCACGGGTTCGGTCCCCGTCCCGGAACAAATATTTTTGTGGCTTACTGATTTTACTGGTCGTAGGGCTCTAGTGACGGAGCTCGCGGGCGTAGGCACCACCGCATTACCTAATATACTTGCCGCTAAATGGTAGTGCTCAGAACTATCGTGTTCCGGTCAGGTGGTAATGTACAGCTCTGTATTTCCTGACACAGAGGCATAACACCTTAGCCCTCAGGAGTGGTAACGCATCTGCATTTTGACCTCTGGTCTTTGTGCGGGTGTCTATAGGCTGCAGTCATCACTTAACAATGTGAAGTGCATGCGTGTTTGCCACTTTCATTACATACAAAAAATATATTTATTTCGGATCTGGGTGTTACAAAGGTAAACGGTACCTCTCCATTTATGTCCCAATGACCGTCTCCTACCAAGTGCCTACTTGGACTAAATTAAGTACCTACAATACCGTCAATACCTACATAGCATTGTGAATCGGCGTCGTCATAAAATCATTGTTAATTAAAAAAAACCATGAAACAACAAAGTCAATATTGTGTTAGATAAGTCAATTTATTGTTTAACCGTGAAATAGGAAACTTTAACCTTTATTGCCCAATGGAATCACACGCTAATCAGCGTGGAACGTAATGGCGGCCATATTGCGAAATCGCGGTTTTGCAGGTTGGCAGCTCGCGTCAAAGTTCGCGACCTCAGATTCGCGCCAATTTCGCTGTCACGTGTCACCTAAGTCACGTTGACGTTTCGTTCAGGAAAAGTTTACTTTCTATCTACTTTTTCTAGTCAAATCAAAGTTTTACAAAGGAGTTTGTCGTTATCGCCCTTATATCATAGAGCAACACCAGAGGGGAGTAGCCATATGCAGGCTTTCCCTTCTGTCAAAGTACAAGCCCAAATGGGCCTATACCTGTCGCCTAGATGTTTAAATAAGCATGAAATTGTTTCTGTATTTTGTTAAAGTCAAGATGTGAGTTTCGTATCAAGTGTGGAGGAACGGGTGGAAGTGTTCCTCCGACGAAAAGGGAGGATCCTCCGACCAGGCGAGGTGATAGCGCCTGGCGGGCCGCGGCCCAACGATTGACGTTGGGAAGTTTTATATATGCCAACTCTTGAGAAATCTTCGTATGTGCGATGTAATTCGAATGCACGCCATCTATCGTGCTAGACAAGTACTGTGTGTGGTTTCGTCTGTGTTCCACTAGTTAGCGCCTTAATGTAGTGGACGCTACATCACTCCCCTCCAAGACCGGAGGTTGATACGATCGAGGCAGCTGTCAGAGCTTCTCGAGGAGCTGTGCCAATGCCATGTAGTCTCATGCCGCAAGTCCCAGTGAGTCGGATGCGAAGGTCCTCAGTGAGTCGAGGTGGTCGCTTCTGCGGTGATGCGAAAGTCCCCTTTGAGTCGAGGTAGTCGCTGCGTAGTAGCTACTGCGTCCGTCCACGCAGTACTGACGCTGATGTGGCTGCAGGGTAGTCCAGGCATGCGCGGTCGCTGCAGGCGTATGGAGTATCCCTGATAAAGCCGAGGGTGCTGGCTGGCGTGACTTGGTTACCGCTCGATCAGGTGCTGGTGATGTGAGGGATGACGTCGTCAAAGGTGCTGCAGAGTGGCTGGTGAGAAGGTTGCTTCCAATCACTTACTGTGGAGGAACGGGTGGAAGTGTTCCTCCGACGAAAAGGGAGGATCCTCCGACCAGGCGAGGTGATAGCGCCTGGCGGGCCGCGGCCCAACGATTGACGTTGGGAAGTTGTATATATGCCAACTCTTGAGAAATCTTCGTATGTGCGATGTAATTCGAATGCACGCCATCTATTGTGCTAGACAAGTACTGTGTGTGGTTTCGTCTGTGTTCCACTAGTTAATGTAGCTACACAAGTAATATTTTTGTAAGGTTCGTGTGTGTCGCACGCATTTCCAATAAACGCTATGGCTACTCCCCTCCGGTCCGCCGCGACCGGTGGCCCGTGTTGCTCTATGCCTTATTTAAAAAAACCGAGGAGATGCAAGTCGTTGGCTTGCGTACTGTTCATCGTTCGTTCGTTATTTTGAATTGAAAAGATATCCAATAGTCCCAAAAGGGGATTTTTCTATTAACTCGAGCGCGTCAGCTTAAGATATGGGGTTACTTTGGACCCTATTGAGTATCTATACGTACGAAATCTGTGCCATCTATACATGTAGGGTCGCCCTCATAGGGCAGCTGACGTTATAATTTTGTTGTGGCAATTATCGTCCAATAGCATTACTTTCTACTTTTGCTAAAGTATTTGAAACAGTCATATATAATACACTTTATCCTTTTTGTGAAAAATATAAAATTTTCGATGACAGGCAATATGGGTTTAGAAAAGGGCGCTCGACAGGTTTGGCAGTGTACCAGTATGTCAGAGAAGTACTCAAGGTTGTCAACGACAAACAACACGCCATTGGTGTACTGTTAGACATGAGCAAGGCCTACGATAGAGTTATGTACTCCATCTTGCGGAGAAAACTTTATTATATAGGTATAAGGGGGCTAGCATACAATTGGTTCATATCTTACCTTCATCAAAGAGTACAATACGTAGATATTACATACAACGACCCACAGACAGGATTCATTAAGAAAATCAGATCTGATAAAAATATATTAAAGCAGTCAATACCCCAGGGAAGCGTACTGGGTTGTCTGCTATTTTTAATTTATATCAATGACCGTCCCAGTATCTCTAATATTCCATGTGTTCTCTTCGCTGATGATGTTTCTCTAATCCTTCCTTGTCCGAATAACACCTCATTACGTTCATAATTAACGACCAACCTAAATATTATTACAAACTGGCTTCAATCTCATAACCTTGATATTAATTTCAATAAAACTAAAATTATGCATTTCAGACCGTACCAAAAACAACCTCTATTAATAAACTATCAATACTTAAACATCCCAATACAATCTGTTGACTCCCACTGCCTATTAGGTATCAATATAGATACACATCTAAACTGGAAGGAACATGTAGATAAAACAGTTAATAAACTATCTAGTTTTGTGTATGCACTCCGAGAGCTTAAAAAAACTACGGACCTAAAGACAGCAACCTGCGCCTATTACGCATACGTAGACGCCTGGCTGCGCTACGGCATTGTACTTTGGGGGAACAGCAAGGATGCTAATAAAGTTTTTATTTTGCAAAAGAAATGTATCCGAATACTTGCTTATATAGATTCCATGACTAGCTGCAAATCGTACTTTATTAAATATAAAATAATGACCTTACCATCTTTGTATATATCAGAGATATGTTCTCTTGTAAGAACTATCACAAACTGGTTCACTCAACTTTCTCGCGCCGAAAATCTAAGACATAAAGTTAAATTGGCAATAACCACATCAAAATTACAAATAGTTAATACCGGCCCTTACTCTTTGTCTATAAAAATATATATTACAATCAAATTCCAAATTCTATTAAACACATACAAAATAATAAATTATTTAAAAACAAATTAAATGAATTCTTAACACAAAAATGTTATTACATGTTGCAGGAGTTTTTTAGCGATAAGTAAAGAGGAAAATAATAATAAAGATTATACATATAAGTACCGACCAAATTGTTATTGCTATATTTTCTGTTTAATCGATGTCATGCAACATTTTATAATAAAAATATATAAATTAATTAATACAATCACATACATTAAATAATATGAATAATAGTTCTGAATTTAAATGTCTTCATTTGAGATTTATAGTCATAAGTATAAATTGTAGTGTGGATTTCAAATTGAAACTGTAACCTTTGGTATGTATAGGAAATATTATATGTATATGAAATGTTCTCATAATTTTGCGGTGCCCCTACGGGGTGTTACATGTAACTACAAAATATTTAATTGTAAGACCTCATAACCATGTGACAAGCAAATAAATAAATAATAATAATAATAATGTCCTGTTTTTTTCTCTTCTAGGTATAAAACCCCAAAAACATCATTTTTTTCTATGTAATGAAGATTGCAAACAAGTATGCTGTTCACATTGATGTTAAGTGGTGACTGCCACAGAATAGATAAATTATCTATTCCGTGGTGACTGCAGCCTATAGACAAAGACAGAGGTTAAAATGCAGATGCGTTGCCACTCCTGAGACCTCAGTTGTCATGTCTCTGTGATAGTTATTACGGGGCCATACATTACCATCTAACCGGAACACGATAGTGCTGAACACTACTATTTGGCGGCTAGATTGATTAGGTAATGCCTACGCATACGAGTCCCTACATTCAAATTCGATCAGCATTAAAACTCTACCCTCAATTAAAATAGGTAAATACTTATAATTAAGAAATTAAGGTAGGATAATTGTTTATATTTAACTGCCTCAGTAGCCTAGTGGTAACAGGCCACTACTACTACGCTGGAGGTCCTGGGTTCGATTCTCGTGTCGGGGGCTATCAAAGAGATAACGGTTTAAAATCCTTTATCTCTGGTTCTATTGGGGTTTTTCCATTTTCTGGAAGTTTCCCACTACCTCGGAGTTTGGGTAATGTGCCCGGAGATGGCAACAGGCTCGCCACCTGTTACATGAGCCAATAACGTTACCGGCGAATCGTGGGTGTTTGCATGTATGCTTGAATGCATGCATTATCACTGCCCACTGCCTTCGGGGATTACAGGCGTGAAGTTACGTTTTTTTTTTTTATAATTGTATCACAAACAGCATACAGTTCACATATCGAGTTATGAACCCTCTGGTTCTGCTAGAAAATGTAGATAACAAATTCCTAAATAAGCTGCCAGTCTTTAAAGAAATTTGACATATTTTTTTATCAAATTAATTGTAAACTATGAATTATTTATGAAGTTTTTACGTGAAAATTCTGTGTGTTTTTAATGTTATTTAATTGGATTCTTTCACCATCTTAACCATGTGAGTAGTGGTAACAATTTGCAATTGACTTACTTGACTTAATGTCCTACGCCCCCTGGATGGGGCAAAGGGCGTCCACAGTGTATCTCCAGTTAGTTCGGTCGTCGACTTCGTGCTTTATTTCGCTCCACGGCTTTCCGATGCCTTTCGCTTCGGCAATAATGGAATGATGCCATGTTTATTTTGAACGACCGCGTTTCCGCTTTCCCTGCGGATTCCCAATCAAGCGCCTGCCTAGGAATATGCTTATAGCCCAGTGAAATTAGGTAAAAAAAGGGGTCAACCTCGGAATGAAAGATAATAAGCTGGAAATTGGTAAAAACCTTTGTTTTGTCGCTCTAAATATTGTCTCAAAAGTCACAAATGCTATTGTGTCCGCGTCTTAAGATATTGAAGGTACCGAGGTATTCGTGAAAAATCGTTTTTTGTGACCTTTGACCTTCAATATCTTAAGACGCGGACACAATAGCATTTGTGACTTTTGAGACAATATTTAAGGCAACAAAACAAATGTTTTTACCAATTTCCAGCTTATTATCTTTCATTCCGAGGTGAAACCCCTAATATGACTGGACTATTATACTCCCTTCGCAAAGTGTACCCAATCCACTTCCATTAGCGTCGCCGAATTTGACGTTCGATCGGGGTTTCGCGACAACAGTTGAGGAGTTTTTACTGGTGGTAGAGCTGCAGTGACGGAGCTCGCGGGCGTAGGCACCACCGCATTACCTATATACTTGCCCCTAAATGGTAGTGTTCAGCACTATCGTGTTCCGGTCAGGTGGTAATGTATGGCCCTGTAATTACCGGCACAAAGACATAACACCTTAAGCCTCAGGAGTGGTAACGCATCTGCATTTTGACCTCTGGTTTATCTGTGGGTGTCTATTGGCTGCAGTCATCACTTAACATCAATGTGAGCTGCATGCTAGTTTGCCACTTTCATAACGTAAAAAAAAAAACATATTCTTTATTTGTCACTTTCTCGGGCAAGTATATACCGAGGATACTACGGAGGCAATTTGCAATTGCTAAAGAGTTAACACGGCGTCGGGTCGTGACATCCCCACCGCCCACTAGCGGAAGAATTATCTTCTACTGGAAGAGAATTCCTCCGCTAGTGCAGTCAGTCAATCGAACAGTGGCTGTCAAACCATTCCAATAGGGCGGTAGCATAGAGCAACGCGGCCCACCGGTCGCGGCGGACCAGAGGGGAGTAGCCATAGCGTGTATTACCGATGCAAAACAGTCTGTCATTTTTTGCGGGGGAAATGCATGCGACACACACGCACACTACAAAAATCGTCTATTACTACGAAACTCACTCCTTGACTTTAACAAAATACAGAAATAATTTCACGCACACATTTAAACATCTAGGCGACAGGTATAGGCCCATTTGGGCTTGTACTTTGACAGAGGGGAAAGCCTGCATATGGCTACTCCCCTCCGGTGTTGTTCTATGGGCGGTGATAAGTGTAATGACGCAAGATGGGCAGCAGTGACCCGCGATAAAACTACTTCTACTGCGATCGCTAATCCGCCTGCCAAGCGTGGCGATTATGAGATATTCTCCCCTAGAGACGCGCATGTTGTGGCCGTCTTTGGGACGTGTTTTGGCTAGAGCAGGGTTTCTCAAACTTTAGGCTCCACGTACCCCTGTTGAGAAGTATTTAGGTGACAGCAAATCCAGATCCAGGACTTACTGACAGGCTCGAACATCTGAGCCTGCGCAGAGACATTAGGAGTTTGTGCGTGTTGTTCTGTCTCTACAATGGTGAGTACTCTGCTGAACTGTTCGACATGGTGCCACCGTCTCTTTTCCTACACCGTACTAACCGCCGAAGAGCGAAGTTCCACCCTCACCGTCTGGACACCTGGCAGTGCTCAACGGTGCGGTTTTCACGTTCGTTCCTGCCCAGAATGTATAAATTGTTTAACAAACTTCCCTCTGAGGTGTTCCTTAGGTGCTACAATATAAATAATGGCGGAAAATGAGTCCTCCAGGGCTGGCAACGCGTTGGCAACTCTCCTGGTGTTGCAAATATTCATAGGCGACGGTGACCACTTTCCATCAGGTGGCCCGTCTGCTTGTCTGTCAAACTTCAGACATAAAAAAAACAGAGGCAGGTGGAGAGTGTATAGCCCCGGATATCCCGGTGACACATCGTCCGTGCTACTCCTACGTTCATCATTCTAATAATACATGCCGTTTAAGACCCTTGCCCCACTTTCAGACAGTACTTGACCTATTTGGTTAAAGTAGGTCAGTTTTGGTCTTCCTGGGCCTCTGCAAACATCCAGTCGCACATAAAAATCATTTTGTGGATAATAGTCCCGAAAAACTTTGGATGCGTGACAAAGATAGGGACAATTTCATTGTAGGTGAGGGCAGGTTGGATCTAGGAGGACTAGTTTGGTATAATTCGCGGCAAGTCAGTTGAACCAAAAGGGAAGGGGTAGGCAGGGGTATATGCATGCATTCAAGCATACATACATGCAAACACCCACGATTCGCCGGTTACGTTTTGGCCCATGTAACAGGTGGCGAACCTGTTGCCATCTCCGGGCACATTACCAAACTTCGAGGTACTGGGAATATTTTCAGAAAATGACAAATCTTAATAGAACCAGAGATAAAGGTCTTTACGTCAATATCTCTGATAGCCCCTGACCCGGGAATCGAACCCAGGACACCAGCATAGTAGTGGCCTGCTACTACTGGGCTACTGTGGCATTATACATCTTTATCTCTGATAGCCCCTGACCAAGGAATCGAACCAGAGATGCCGGTTTATTCTCAGTTCAATTCATTAGTTCGATCGTCGAACAAGTAAGAAATATTTTTGTCATTTGTTCGACCGTCGAACTAGTGAGAAATTTAAGTTTTTCCTGTCAGCAAAAAAAAACTAACACCGAACGGTGCGGCGACCTTCGACCTAACCTGACTAAGTCGGGAGTGCCCATGATCCTCATCCACGCCCCTTTATTAGTTCGACGGTCGAACAAATGAGAAAAAAAATCCACTAGGTACATAGAGCAACACGGAGGGGAGTAGCCATATGCAGGCTTTCCCCTCTGTCAAAGTACAAGACCAAATGATCTAACGCCTGTCGCCTAGATGTTGTGTGTATTTTGTTAAAGTCAAGGTGTGAGTTTCGTAGTAATAATTTTTTATAGTGTGCGTGTGTGTCGCACACATTTCCCCCCGCAAAAATTGACAGACTATTTTGCATCGGTAATACACGCTATGGCTACTCCCCTCCAGTCCGCCGCGATCGGTGGACCGCGTTGCTCTATGACTGGGTAGTACGACGGTCAAACAGATGACAATAAAAATTCTGACTAGTTCGGCGATCGAACTAATGAATCGAACTTATGGGAATAAGCCGAGATGCCAGGGTAGCTACAGTGGTCTACTACCACTTTAGTCACTAGATTACTGAGGCAATAGCTTTAATGCCAAATAATTTATACAGGACAGATTTTGAAGAGAATTGGCGCAGTTGCTACAGACCTGAAGTTCGCTCATTGTTGAGATTGCTGAAGTTAGCTGTGAGTTCTTAATTAAATAACCAAGAACATCTGTATGTAATATAAAAAAAAACGCTTTTTACTAAATGCATATGTATGTATACACGGTTCCCAAAACAACATTTTTTACAATTTTTGTCTGTCTGTCTGTCTATCTGTCTGTTTGTTCCCGCTAATCTCGGGAACAGCTGGACCGATTTTGACGGGACTTTCACTGACAGATAGCTTATGTAATAAAGAGTAACGCTACTTATATACTAGCTGCGCCCACGACTTCGTCCGGGTAGATACTGAACAATCATAAATTATCACGCGAACGAAGTCGCGAGCACATCTTGTTCGTTATAAATATACAAAACACGAATGTATCCTCGTCACCCTACAGCTCATACCACACAACAGCCTTTAAGAGTTGAAGACGCAAGGTTACCAGGATCAGCAATCCAATGGGGGTAAGAGACGCAGCGGTGGCCATCATCGAAGGTCAGCAGGACGCCGGGCTGACTGTCACCTTGGTGAACAGGATTTGGGAGAAGTCTGATTGGTTGGGTTAGATTGTTTTACAGCCCTTACTTATAGTCAGGCATCGTGGTTGTAGGCCGAGAGCAGTGCGCGTGTACTAGGTATTGATGTCTATATAATAGGTAACCAGAATAAGCGTTTGTATGGAATTTTAGCCGAGTGTCCAGGGTGTGCCCAGGAGTATTCTATACGGGACCGATGAAGTTATAAAAACATAAGGCCCCTGTCTCCCCCGCTCTGAATAACATTTTTTTGTGACTCATACAAAAAAGTATCAAAATCTCATTAATGGGAGTATGACACCTCCCCCGAGACCGGGGGTTGGTAAATTGCTGAGTGTCTTTTTTTTTATGTAATAAAAGTGGCAAACAAGCGTGCAGTTCACATTGATGTTAAGTGATGACTGCAGCCTATAGACACCCACACAATGACCAGAGGTCAAAATGCAGATGCGCTGCCACTCCCGAGGCATTAGGTTTCATGCCTCTGTGCCGGAAATTACAGAGCCGTTCATTACCACCTGACCGGAACACGATAGTGCTGAACACTACCATTTAGCGGCAAGTATATTAGGTAATGCGGTGGTGCCTACGCCCGCGAGCTCCGTCACTGGAGCTCTACCACCAGTAAAATGTCTGTCTCACACGTCAGTGTAGTCAAAATTTATTTGACAAGAATAGCCTTGACCCCAATACCAGCACTAGCTCCCAGTAGGCTGGACACTTCTGACTTTGGGAGTATAGGAAAAATAAATAAATACTGTCTTTGAAACATCTGTTAAATTGCTACTAATTTAAATGTTTCACTTTTTCAAGTTTTCACATAACATCATTGTTTCACAAGTATTCAAAACGATGCGAGTTGTAAAACGAATCAAAACGGCGCTTATAAAAAATGATACTTTATTCTGACGTCATGTTAGAGTTAAAACTTGTGAATTATAAGGTGAAATCTAAACATTTCAAAATCTCTTCTTCAAAACTGCATTTTTGTATAAACATTTCTTATTAAAATTTGTTCGATATCGTATAAAGAATGAAGAAGTGATTTTTTTTTTCAACTTAACTTTTTTTTGTTCACGAATTTTCGTCACTTTTAAGTTTTTCTATCTCATACGATTCAACTCAAGGGAGATGTTGCAAAAATTTATGGACCTCCGGCCATGTATTGTACACAATATCATTAACAGGCAAAATCAATATTAAAACATTTTAATACTGCATACATTCACTTATTTAGCTTTTTTTTTATGTAATGAATGTTTTATGTAATGCAGTTCACATTGATGTTAAGTGATGACTGCAGCCTATAGACACCCACACAATGACCAGAGGTCAAAATGCAAATGCGCTGCCACTCCTGAGGCTTTAGGTGTTATGCCTCTGTGCCGGAAATTACAGAGCCGTACATTACCACCTGACCGAAACACGATAGTGCTGAACACTACCATTTAACGGCAAGTAAAAGCAAAAAAAGTAGCTTTGTTTGCAGTTACAAAATATTATTTGCAGTTAGAATTGCAACTCAAACCAACATGGCGAATATCGCGGGCGATGTCATTTTGACATTTTCATTTTTTTAATTGTTTTTTGTACTTGGAGAAAAAAGTAATATTTTCTAAATACTATCGAAATCGATTGCATGTGTTAATACTAAGAACTTAAACTAATCGATTTCCAATTTAAAGAAGCGTCGGCTGTATCGCCGCCATGTTGAATATGGTTAAAAATGATAAAATCGTTTGAATTAAATGTGGTAGTAACTCTAAAATATATTCTTGAATAAATTAATTGTATTTTTTTCGGATTCTTCTTCAATTTACCCATTTTTTGAGGACGTGTACGAACTAGAGCCGAGCTCGCAACATCTCCTTTTCATAATTTTTATATCTTTATATCTCATTTGCAAGTCGCTTTCGTGTGATATGATACAAAGTAGTGAATTCATACCTAGTCATCATCCCTATTATGTGCTTTCGTTGTGGTAGGTCCAGTGGAGGTTGCAAATGGGGAAACCTCCTACTTTATTGAGATTGTTAAAAAAATAA
This sequence comes from Macrosoma leucophasiata, assembly GCA_036365455.1. NCBI lineage: Eukaryota > Metazoa > Arthropoda > Insecta > Lepidoptera > Hedylidae > Macrosoma > Macrosoma leucophasiata. Next base: position 9,584,013 of record JAWQUS010000015.1, read on the forward strand.
ATTATCACCTGATTTTCATTACTGACCATTCGCATAAAGTCATGGTTGCTATTCATTATTTTACAGGCGCCAAGGCATCAGAAATGCAGACAAATGTAGGCACCATGACGGACAAACAGCGTGAGAGTGTATCGAGCAAGGATATGTATACTAGTCGGTATAAGGTAATATTGTGTCGCTAAATCTACCTAGGTTTATCTCAAATACCATGCCCGTTGAATCTACCTAGGTTTATCTCAAATACCATGCCCGATGAATCTACCTAGGTTTATCTCAAATACCATGCCCGATGAATCTACCTAGGTTTATCTCAAATACCATGCCCGATGAATCATATTCCTTGAAACGGTAGCTGAACCCTATAGGGTCCAAGAACTATAAGAAATCTATTGTTATATTTTTCGGGTGGCCTGAGGGAAAAAAAATCCATAATTCAGTGTGAAATCACTGGCAATACACTGGAGATCCCAGCAGACCTACAATTGTTGTCATACAAAGATTACATATAATAAATTTCCGACAAAAAAACGATTCAAATTATTTTTTGTTATTTTCCATGATTCTACGTATTTTTCTCTTATCTTTTCATGTAGTGTACAAGATGCGGGCCCGACTTAGAACTTGTCCTTTCATTAAAAAAATGATGGTACAGTCCGCAGGAAGAAAATTTTGCCCAAAGAAAGAGACTTCGGCTATTTTCGGCTCTGTAGAGCGTTATCTCTTTTGTACATTACCTATGTGTCGTTTGTCAACCATTTCGATTGGTCAAGAATTTTGACCAATGCCGTATTATCAGTGCTTACGTATGCAGTAAGGGGCCGTTCAAGTATTACGTAAGCAGATTTATTACAATTCTTTACCCCCCCATCCCCCTTGTCAGCAAAAGTAAGCATAGCTCTTACCCCCTCCCCTCATGCTTACGTAAACATTTTTCAATGTATGTATTGTTTTTTTAAATATTTTAATTATAATGTTATATTTATAATTTTAAAAATAAGAAAATAGATTTAGGATAGAGATTAGATTTTACTGATGTAATAAGTAAATAACTACCGATGACGTAATCAACATCTAGACTCCCCTACCCCCTATGTCATCCAAAATAAGCAGAGCAAAGACCCCCCCGCCCCTCCCATAGTGCTCACGTAATACTTGAATGGCCCCTAAGTATCAGTAACAGCAAAGAGCAACACGGGCCACCGGCCGCGGCGGACCGGAGGGGAGTAGCCATATGCAGACTTTCCCCACTGCCAAAGTACAAGCACAAGTGTTCCTATGCCTGTTGCCTAGATGTTTAAATTTGTGCGTGAAATTGTTTATGTATTTTGTTTAAGTTATGGTGTGAGTTTCATAGTAATAGACGATTTATGTGCCTATAGCGCAGGGTGTGCAATCCACACTCCCTGAGACGGCGGCGCCTCTTCTTGCAGGGAAGAAGAGTTAAAATCTTAGATTAAGGTACTTAGTCTAAGGTTAAAATGTAGCTCACTACCGCTGCGGAACTCGAGCGGCGAACCGCGATAGTTTATGTTTCGTCATGTGTTTTATGTTCTATGGGCAGCGAAACAGAAATTAGACACATTTCGCTTCTATTTCGCAGTCCATAAGTTATTCTACTTATTCTGCAGTCTTATGAAGAAAGGCCGTAACTAATACCATACTGTAAGCTATACCTACTTATAAAATAGCTTGATGGAATATGAAAAAACTTTCTTGTTATGGCGGAAAAGTTAATCATTATATCCGCAAGCGGGGGGGGGGGTGTCAGGCCTAGGGGGCGACAGGGTTTCATTCACGGGCACTACACGAGCTAGAGCCGCCCCTGATAGTAATAAACGCGTTTTTTTTCGCCGACGCGTTTTTTTTTTCTCTAAGTAATTATTTTCATTTATGTATTATTTTCCGCACCCTACATAAAGCTTTCTCGTGACCCCATGGTTGACTGTCAGAGAATGCCTAGTGGCATTAAGTCCGCCATATGTACAAGGTGCATAGAAGCATAAATAAATAAAACGCCATGGCTACTCCCCTCCGGTCCGCCGCAGCGATCGGTGGCTCGTATTGCTATATGGGTAACAGAGATCTCTACGAAGTCGAAACTAGCCGATTGTCTCTTTCCTAAGCTCGATGTGCAATATTTCTTGGCAGGTATTGTAAGTACAGGCATTTTTATAATTCCAGTTGGTGCATTGCAATATATACCAGTCGTGTCTTCCGTTTGCTCAGCAGAGTTTTCCTAGAGTCGATACTTTTGGCAGTAAGTAAATTATTTTATCTCTTATTTAAAGAAAAATGGAAAGAAAAATTTGACTTCAGGCGAGACTCGAACTCGCGGCCTACTGGGAATCTAGTCCAGCCGCTCTTCCAATTGAGCTACTGAAGCCCTGCCCGATTTGTCAAATCTTTCCTTCACATTTATTGCCTTGCTTTATGGTAGCAGTAGCGCCATCTATTACCAACCATGCTAGTTAGGCAACCGATATAATAGACTTTTCAGTTTATTGAATATCGTAAAGAAGTCGCTTTTACCCTTAATAATTGTGCAGTAATAGATGGCGCTACTGCTACCATAAAGCAAGGCAATAAATGTGAAGGAAAGATTTGACAAATCGGGCAGGACTTCAGTAGCTCAATTGGAAGAGCGGCTGGACTAGATTCCCAGTAGGCCGCGAGTTCGAGTCTCGCCTGAAGTCAAATTTTTCTTTCCATTTTTCTTTAAATAAAATATTTTTCACAAGCATGTGTTAATGCGAAATAATATAAAAACAATTATTTTATCTCTGGCAACGACTAATAAGGGCTCCAGCCAGCCAGGCCAGTCGCTCCACCGTAATGTCCGGACTGGCGGCCGAGTGAGTAGGACACTATACAGCACTATAGTAATTAATAATATAAATAATAATGGCAATCCCTCTCCCTTTCTTGGGAGGAGGCCTGGAGCTTACACCAACACGCTGCTCCGATGCGGGTTGGTGGAGATACGGGTTAGTGGCCAACCTGCTGTCGAATGTTTTCAAACCGCCCCTATAAAAGGACTCCGACAAGGTTTATCGACTGCTATCTATCGATAGCAAACGGGACCGACGGCTTACGTGCCCTCCGAAGCACAAAAACGCGCATTTTAATTTGCCACAAGCGGTCACCCATCACACACCCGACATAAGCTTGCGTTAAAGCAATCACTCATCAGCATTATAATATTAAATATAGTTAGAAAACGTTATTATTGTAGATCTACATTCAAGATCAGAAGACGTGGCGTTCGCGGAGTCTCTCCGGAAGTATCCCATGTCACCAGTCAAGTCCATATCATCAGAACTGATCCAGAGAATACTGTCCTACACTCAGTCGAAATGCTGTAAGTTTCCATTGACCCAGTCATCATCATTCCAGCTGTACAACGTCCACTGCTGGACAAAGCCTTCCCCAAAGACGCCCCCCATCAGTGTTGTGAGTCATTAGGGGAGAATATGCCATAATCGCCACGCTTGGCAGGCGGATTGGCAATTGCAGTGACGGTAGTTTTATCGCAGGACGCTGCTGCCCATCCCGCGTTGTTATATTTACTACCGTCCTATTTTGTATTTGTATGCTTGTTTGCCTCCTTCATTACATAAAAAAAAGACGTGTGGCACTCGGGGACTGCCGCGGTAAAGCTATTGCATAGCATTTTGTATCAACTTATGCAATTATAATTATTTATTTATTTTATTTATGCAGTATTTCTTTTTTTCTTTGATATTAATTCAAGTTACACTTTTTGAGTGTGGTGACCGATAAGAAAACATTTTTTTTTCTTTTATTAAATTAAATAATAAAAAGTTAATATTGTTTTAAATATTTTTATTATTTTACAATACATATAAACAGCTGCTTATGTATTCGTCCGATTTCGGAGCAGCTCGTCTCGATTCGTGCGAGCTTCGTAGAGTCGTACAATACGTCTAGTTGCACGCACACAAACACCGTGTCGAAGACTGCCGAAAAGAAACGACGTTAGACAATGCACGGCCTTCAAGCCACACCTCCGTGCCCGTCGGAGTGGGGAGCGTGAGGTTTTTTTTTCGTTACAGAATTTCTGGATTCGGCCCCCGCGCTCAAGGCCCTCGATAGAAGCTATGCAATAGCTTAAAACCTCTGTCTACCCCTTTGGGAAAACTGTCACTTTTTTTCTTATTCTTAAAACAGCTGCACGAAAATCTGTTAAGAATACAAGATGTTTTCATACGATCAACCACCGATACGTCAAGAGCCAGAAGCGAGCGAATCCTGGGAATCAACCTAAAGAAATATCCACCGATAAATCTGAGAGCTCAACAGTTGGAAAAATTTATAGGTATTTGTTTGTATTATTTATGGACAGTGCCGGCGTTCGACCGTAGAGCAACACGGGCCACCGGCCGCGGCGGGCCGGAGGGGAGTAGCCATATGCAGGCTTTCCCCTATCAAAGTACAAGCACAAGTGGGCCGAGATGTTTACATTTGTGCGTGAAATCGTTTATGTATTTTGTTAAAGTCAAGGTGTGAGTTTCGTAGTAATAGACGATTTTTATTATGTGAGTGTGTGACACTGTGCTTCACACAAAGGATCATGGCAAGATTTGTACAGAAAAAATGAAAAAGAGGTACATGGTAAAACAGCATGGAAATATTATCCAGTGAACCTAAACAACATTGCATGATACATAAAATATTTTTAACTCTCTGGAATAAAAAGTTTGAAATTAAACTCTAGTATGTAGTGCTTCTACTGTTGTTAGGAAAGACGATTTTTATTCTGGTGATTTAAAAATAATTTACAAACCAGAAAATTTTCTTTAGGTTCCCTAGATAATATTTCTAATTCGTTTTATCTTGTACCTTTTTATGTACAAATCAATATATGAAACTTGCCATGATTCTTTCCACTCGCAAAAAATGACAGACTGTTTTGCATCGGTAATAAACGCTATGGATACTTCCCTCCGGTCCGCCGCGACCGGTGGCCCGTGTTGCTCTATGTTTACGACCATTGATACCCCGGGCAAAAATATTGTAGCACCTACTCAATTATCAAATCTCATAATGAAGATCAGAGAAGAGAAATCTCTAAAAGGACAAGTTCCTTATTGAGCCCGCGCCTTGTGTTCTATATCAAAAGATAGAGAATAATACGTAGAATCATGGAAAAAAACTCAAAAAATAATTTAAAACGTTGTTTTGGTGTCGCAAAACTTAATTTTATGTAATATACTTACGACTATTAATTGAAGGTAAAACGATTTTAATAGCTAAAAATGATTTAGTATTTTATGCCTCTTCTCTCAATATAGCATACAAGGTGTAGGCCCAAGCTCCATACATTTTGAAACGTCTCCTTTGGTGTAAAACTTTTCATTATTCAAAATTATCGTTCGTTTTTTCACATTCATTCGTACGGTTGGCAACACTGGTCGAACGCCCACACATTGAGTTTTGGCGGGAACGCGGAAAAGAGCTGTGTCGCTGCGTGATATTATTTTTGAAACTTGTGTAAAGTCGCGTTTTTATGTGTAAAAGTGGGATTTTTATCATAAAACATTCGATAACATTCACGGGTGTAGGAAAGTGATATTATGAAGTGAAAAGTGGTTTTTCATGTTGCCTCCAAAACTTCGTAAAGTCTCCTAGTAAAGTCCCCATCACTTTACTGGAGCAATCTCATCATATTCCACATGGAAGCATCCAATCATCGTCATCTTCCATATGAATATTCATTATCATAATTAAATGAAGATAAAAATTACTGAAGATTGGCTATAACGTTTTCGTAGGTTTTCGCGAGCTTCATACATTGTAGAAATTAAACTTGCGGATTTTCTCGCGTATACAACATTCAAAAGTCAACGTCGGGTGTAAGAAGTTTGGGAGTGTTGTATACGCGAGAAAATCCGCAAGTTTAATTTCTACAATGAAGATTGGCTGTTAAGGACTTGAATCCATGGCCGTAAAACAATTATAAAAAAAAATTGCCCACCCATTGCCCCCTGAAATGGTGCCCCGGGCCGTGGCCCCATCTCGCCCCCACCTACCACTGCTTATGGAGCGTAAAGGTAATGAATACCGTCTTTGTGTTCACCACAACATAGAAATCACTGATATTTTGCATGACGTAATTATTGAACGTATAATATATCCCCTAATTTATATATATTTTCAGGTACAAAGACACCCTAAACACCAGTTACAATTATCTGAAAACACAACAACCGCAGGTGCGATACTTGGACGTGAAGCGGACTTTGCGCGACTGTGTTCCTTTTTTACGCGACAACGCGCCACCGCCGGTGACCTTTCTTTTTTTTATGTTACGAAGGTGCCAAAAAATTACCACAATTCATTTCCTGATTATTAGGCGATTTTTAAATACTAGCAACATTTTAGAAAATGACGAACTATTGTTATTTTTTATATAAGATCAAAGATATTTATAAGAAGATTTTCATCATGTACCCATTTCACAAATGAATAAATGAATTGAATGAATAGAATTGAATTTTAAAAAAGTAAACTAGGTTTGTTCTACGATCGTAGCGTATTTTGACTTTGGCTATGTTGCTACGATTGTAGCGTATTTTGGCTATGTGGCTACGATCGTAGCGTATTTTGGCTATGTTGCTACGATCGTAGCGTATTATGGCTATGTTTATAGCAATCAAACACACTGGTGATGGGACTCGCTTAATGTTTTTTTTTTTTTAATTATTTTAGGCAATGACATTAACATTTATTGTTTGACAGAACGCCCGTTTGCCAGTCAGCTAGTAAATAGTAAAATTGTAGATAAAGTATAAATATGCTTATATTTTATGTACGTAATACTACAGTTATTTAAAAATTCTACACAGATTTGTCCAAGTATACGAAGTCGATATCTGCACCACCGCCTACATCACCATATGGCCGAAAAACAAACTTCTGTAAGTAATTCAGTACAGTGCTCAACACTAAGCATTGCACATCGAGCCTAGGAAGACTTCGTCTTATTTCGGGTCTGTAGAGCGTTATCTCTTTCGCACCGTACCTATTTGACATTTGTCGAACATTTTGATCAAGTTTTGACCAATACCGGACTGTCAGTGCTTACGTAGGCAGTGTGCAACAGAGATAACGCTCTACGAAGTCGAAATGAGCCGATCATCTCTTTCGCAGGCTCGATGTGCAATATTAATTGTTGAGTACTGTAATTCAATATTACGTACATGCTTATTAAATATTATCTTGAAGAGACATACAGACGTACGAAAAACATTTAAAATGAAGGGGTACTTACTTAGATATTATTATGTTTAGATGGCGGCAAATAAGCATGCACTCGACATGAATGGTAAGTGAATACTAGCCTATAGACATCTACACAAAAACCAGAGGTCAAAATGCAGTTGCCACCCGTAAGTTCTAAGTTGTTTTGCCTCTCTGATAGTTATTACGGGGCCGTACATAACCATCCAACCGGAACACGATTGTGCTGATTCAATAGGCATTTGGCTGCGGATATAAAAAATATTTACCAAGTTTCGCCCATTTGTTAACTAAATGTGTATGAACTGCACCGATCTGGTTAATCTTGTGATTTAAAAAATAATGGTGAAAGGTTCTAAAGTAATTTGTTCTTCACTCAAAATGATATGCATCAGTTGTTCCAAAGTAGTCAACTACTCTTTTATATTTCTTTCATTCCAGATGAACAAGAATCGTCAAAACTCAAACCCGTCACCTTGTTCTTGTAGTACTAAGAAATCGCCTCAATATTCCTTAGAAGTAGATAAGCATAGAAATCGAATCAAGGAGGAAATAAATAAATGGCTGCAAGATATACCCGTTCACGCAAATTATAGCAATGAAGACAGAATGAAGAGAGAAAAAGTTGTTAATAATCTTGTAGACTCTTTAAGTGATCTTAAATATGATAAAAGTTTTCTTGAGAATGCTAAAAGCAAACTGAAAGAGTGTTTAAATGAACTACCCATGTGGACTCCAAATAACAAGAAAGATCAAGAAGAATTTAAAGAAAAAGTAACTGATGATCTTACTTCGAAAATAAATGAATTATTTAAAAGTCAACAGATAGAAGATACAGTTACACAGTTTTTACAAAATGTTCGTTCAAAATTAGCTATTGAGAGTGACGACATGATGGGAGACCTTAGCCACAAATTGCAATCAAAAATAAAAAAAATAGAAGAACCGAGTGTTTTAAAATCCGAGGTCGAAGAAATGATTAAGAAATTACCTTTACAAATTGATGAACAAAAGCAAAAAATACTTCATGATTTGACCATCGAATTCACTGATAAATTATCTGATTTAAGTGGAAATCTTGAAATAGACTTTTTTCTAGATGAGATACGAGGTGAGATTTCTAACTGGCTAAAAGATGTACCTCAACTTCAAGAAATTGATACAGATGAGTCAACAAAATACATACATGAACTAGCAAAAACGATTCAGTCTACATTGTCTGACTCAGATGAAGAATCTAAGCTACTGCAAATGAGAAATGCTATAAATGATTGGTTATACGAAATAAAGACAAAATATAAAGTGCTTATTAATAAGAAAGATCAAAGTCAAATGACACATGATTTAATTGGTAAATTATTGAAATCAGGTGTATCGAATCTAGTAGAACCAAAAAATAATTCTATAGAAGACTCTATAAAGGAATGGTTTCAGGCAATACCCAAGATTCCAAAACATGGCCAAAGTTTGAATGATAACATTGCGTTTAAGGATCTATCTCAAAAGTTAAACAAATTGCAACTTAAAAGTAGTGATGGTGATAATGAAAAGAATATGAGACAGCAGATTTCACACTGGTTAGATAATATACTACAAAATAAACGAACGTATTTCGACGACAAAACTAAGGATCACCTTGTGAATGAATTGATAAGTAAGTTAAAAATGAAGAAAGATATATCGGAAAACAATAAATTGCTAAGAGAAATAAAGAATTGGTTAGGCGAGATAGAAAATGATGACATCTCATGTGATGATATGGCAATTAGTAATTTAATAACAAATTTAGATAACATTCAAAGAAACATTTCAGCAGAAAATGTTGAACAAGAGGTACGAAAAGAAGTAAAAGAATGGGTTAATAGCTTATCTAAAAAAAGTATCAAAACCAACTATGTGGATCAAAATAGATTACAAAAACGATTGATGGGAGCTTTAAATTTAGAACCAAAACCTACCTCTGCAAATCTAAATAATACCTCAGCGAAAACAAATCAAGAAATATTGAAAAATGGTACTGATATGCCTGTGAGTCAAGTCAATATCGATCGATCCAACCTAAGATCACCTGATGTTACATTAGCAGAAGCAGAAAAAATAGGCATGCGAAATAAAATTTACAGCATATTGGATGAATCTGGTATTAATACGGAAAATCATCTAGCACTGGTTGATGAAATAACGGATTTACTGACCAATAATATAACTGCTAGGGGGAAAGAAAATTACTCTAACCATGATTTACTAAATGTATCAAAACAAACTGATTTAGCTAAACTACAGGAGGAATCATTATTTAAAAACTTTGTAGATTTAGAGAAAAAACTAGTAGATGAAAAAGAAACAGGGAGTTATGATAAAACAATAAAAAAAAGTACTAATAAAGCAGCAAACAGATCATTTCAAACATCGACGCCCTGTAATAAGAATACGAAAGTACCATTTTATCCCAAATTACATATCGATAGCTCACTTCTGTCTGCTGTTGAAACATTACCAAAGAAATTGGATTATGCCAAATCATTTGGTGAAATCGAATACGCAAAGGAAGTTAAAAGTTTGATTCAACAATGGATAGATAACTTACCATTTAATATAGATGCCATTGAACAAGGGAATTTTAAAGAGGATATGATCCACAACTTAATGAATGATATTATTGATAGGCAAAAGTATATACAAATTTCGAAGGTCAAAACAAATCCAGATGAAGAGCTGGAAAATTTTAAATTTCAAGTGTATAAATCGTTGAACAAATTATTGGATATCCATGACTTGACAGATATAATGCCTACAATAGAAAACCTACTGGATGCTGTAAAAAAAATACCTACACCACAATTCAGAAAGTCAGATAAAATAAAGTATGCTTTAGATTTAAGACCTAGTAAAATATCGCTCCAAAATGAAATTTCATTATGGCTGAAAGAAATCCCAGCGGAGGTATATGCCTTTACCGATAGTGAACAAAAAGAGGAAATGGTGAAAGGCTTGGTTGGTCAAATTATTTTGCTAAGAGATGTTTCGGATCCCGAAACATCTATAAAAAGTACTGTTGTTTTATGGTTATGTGCTGCGTTGAAAAATCCAAATATAGATTTTTATGCCAATAATCTCATTAATCAGCTTAAAAGTAAGGGACTTTTTCATTCAAATATTGATTTAATACATGAATCTAGTCAATTTATTGACGAAAATCTTATTGGAGCATTAACGAATTGGTTGAGAAACATGTCATTTTATAAGGAAAGAATTTCTGTCGACAAACTAAGACAGGAACAAATATGTCTCAATCTTGCAAGAGAAATAAAGAACATTATAAGATCTACTGCAGAACATGAAAACATTGATGATATTATAAAAAAGGAAATAGTTAAACACATTAAACAATTCCCGATGGACTCAAAAATGGAAAATGATGAAATATTGCTAAATAAACTAGCAACTCACTTATCTAACTATCTGAAAAGCTTACAAATGTTTCATAACATATCAGATAGATACACGAAAACTTTTAGAGAGCAGTTTTCTGAAAATGAGACAAATAAAGCAGTTAAAGATGTTGTCAGTGAATGGTCTAAAAACTTACCTTTGCAAAATGGAATTTCTCATTCTGATATTAAGGAAAAGATTGACGAATTGATTGCTCAAATAAATGTTTATGTTGAAAATCTATCACTAGAAGCGATGGAAACTAATTTAAAGGAAGAAATTACGAAGAATCTGAAAGAATTGCCTCTATTAATGAGTGACAGCAAACTTAGCGAGATATTTTCGCTTGTGGGTAAATTAGTTGAGAATATTAAAGAAATCAAAATTAACCAAACTCAACACAGAAGAGACAGTATTAGCACTGAAAGTAGTAGCTATTACAGACCAACACATAAAACAGCTGCAGACATTTTATATGACAATATAAGAACCTGGTGCGAGAATCTTCCAATATACTTAGGTGATAGTAAATCAGACTTAGAGAAGGTAAAAACGATCAAAGATAATGTCGCTAGCAAACTGCTACATAAAATTGCTGAAATAAATATGAATCCAGAAATAGTAAATGATAATTTTCTTTATGAAGATGTTTTGCAATATGAAATAGACAATATATTACAGGCGGTACCTAAAAATACGGACTTGGATAAAAATTTGCCAATTTTGAAAAGGATGTTAATTGGAAATGTCATCTCATGCTTAAACCAAATCAGGGAAGAACTCACAGGACTCACTTATAAAAAACAATTGACAGATACTATTTCTAGAACAATACCGTTAGAAAACTTATCATCCGAGGCAAGAGCGTCATTTGAAGTACTAAAGGACAATGTGGCAGACGCTTTTATAAGTTTACATTATACAGCAGATGATACGGAATTGAAGGATAAATTCAAACAGAAAATATTTGATAGAGTGAACGAATTTTGTAATCATTATTTGAAAAAACCACCGGGATCACCTTTAGAAGTCAACAAGCTTAATCAAGACTTGTACAGCGCTCTTAAGAATGTGCCCTTACCAAACGAGAATCTAATGCGAAGTGAAGTAGAACAAATAAAGATAAGAGATGAAATCAATGAATGGCTAAAAAATGACACTCTACAACAATCAGGATTTGAAGAATTACAAAAGAACAAAATGATTTCCAGATTAGCAAATAGTCTTCATAATATTGAGAAAGACAAATCTCATACCCCTCAGAAAGATGTCACAAATGAAATGAAAGCGGAAATAATGAATTGGTTAAAAAAGTATCCCAAGAAAGATAAAAATGTAAATGATGAAGACATGGCTACTAAGTTGGTTAATATATTAAAAGGTACAGAAAAATCCAGAAAATGCAATATTTCTAAGACGAGACCTTTACTGGATTACAGTAACTTAACAGATCCAAATTTCAGTAGAGATAAATCTAAGAGCAGTCATTTTTCTACCTCTAGTGGAATGATAAGATCGACTCAATACACCACACAATTACCCGCAAGCTCTTTAAGTATAGAAGATAGAGAACATTTACAAAGGATCCGAGAAAGGTCGCCTATCGGAATAAAAGGTACACATAAACCTACTGTAACAAAAGACGCTGCTATCAGCCCAATCCCAATGGAAAACAGTTGTCAGACAAAATTAACATCATTGCAAAGCTCATCGGAAAATTCCACCAACGATTCAATTCGACTAGATGCAGATGGGCCTGAGAATAAAATTGATGTATATCCCAGAGTCATTGTTAAAGAATATCGTTGGGATTCCTACGACGCGGCAAATACAACTTTACCTCAACAGACAAATCAGACTAATGTTATCAATCAATCAACACAACCAATACCAAGTGAAAAACAAACACAAACTTCACAAATCGTAACTTCTAAGCAAAACTCATTCATAAATCGTGAAATTGTAATTCGCGAAATCAGTCCATCACATTCTTCTGCAATGAACACGCCAGACCGACATTCGCTAAGTTATCAGCCGATAAAACAAAAAAACGATATGATTGTACCACTTGATACAAAAGAACGTTACCAAGAACAAAATTTTAGTTCTGGCATAAGATCGTCAAATAGCAAAACACAAAAACTTAATCAAACCAGAATGAATGCTTGTAAGAAATGTCAAGCCAATGTCCCTGATTGTAATAAATTAAGAGATGATATTAGTTTTAGTTATATGAATAATAAGAAAGATGTTAACAGTGATCGGGGTATGCCCAGACGTGTTTACCCGGATCATGATATTTCTAGAGAGATCAAGAGGTGTGAATGTGGAAGGCACATGATGAGCAGGTGTAAAGCAAGTCGTGAGTCAGATAAATGTAATGTGGATTTCAAGAACTGTTCCAGGTGTTGGGGCAGCAGTTGTCCACATCCCAGCTACATGTTCTTTAGGAGAGATATGTGATGTTCAATTTGTGGAGTAACATGTCCTGTGAATGTCGTAATTAAATTATTAAAGTTGATTTCAGTTTTTATTAATGTTAAGCGGGATACTCACAAACTAGGGCAATCTAGGGTCGTGGCGATATTAGGAAAATCTCTACAATTTAGCAAATTGCTTGCCTACAAGGATCATCTCCACTCTTACAACCTACATTGTCTCTACGGAAGCTGTGTGAGTAGCCCGCTTTGAGTTTTTTTTTGAAGCAGCTATAATAACTGCCTCAGTAGCCTAGTGGTAGCCGGCCACTACTACTACGCTGGGGTCCTGGGTTCGATTCCCGGGTTGGGGGCGATCAGAGATAATAAAGTAGTGTAAATTCCTTTATCCCTGGTTCTAATGGGATTTTTCCATTTTCTCCCAGTGCCTCGAAGTTTGGTAGTGTGCCCGAGAGTGTCAACAGGCTCGTCACCTGTTACATGGGCCAAAACGTAACCGGCGAATCGTGGGTGTTTGCGTGAATGCTTGAATGCATGCATTTATCTCTGCCTACCCCTTCGGGGATTACAGGTGTGAAGTTACGTTTACATCAAATCTTTTCAATATTTAACGTGATACCTGTATCCTCGACGAGGTAATGTCGTTCTTATGCATTCGAACCCTGCCACTGGAATTCTACCGACGCCGCCGCCCAGTTTGAGACCTTTCTCCATTCGGGCGACGGATATCACCTAGTTCGACGACGGCAGTTCCCTGCCAGACCACTCACAACACCAGGCGTCCCAAGACGCCCGGTTGGGGTGGTAGGTGGGGGAACACTTCATTCGGGCTCAAGGGAACTGGAACATCGCAGGAGATCTAAGGAGGTCGAATAGGTGCCTATATTGTAATCACTTTTGGGATAAAAATTGCCTGCAAGTGATCGCATATATCACGATATGAGCAATTTTACGATAGGACCACGCTTAATAGGTATATGAAGTTTTATTCAGTATTTTCGACATTTAAAATAAAATTACACTTCCAAAATATGTACAAACAAAACAGAAAAATATTATGGTGCACATTAAAATTATTGCAGTAATTATTTTAATTCAACAGGTACTTTCTTGGCTGTACAACATCAGCATCCATAGCCTATCCGCAAGATGCTAAAAAAACAAGTGAGCATGACGCCATGACAGGTCACGTGATACAAATTTTTGTTGGGCATGCGCGACCACTGAATATTTCCGAGTGATTTTGAAACGGTGAGAATTATTTACGCGCACCGTTTTATTATAAACTATCCAAAGTGCAAATTTATTTATTCAAAACGTTAAAAAGTTTTACAGTGCAAAGTGTTGAAAGTGGTAGGAAGTGTTACTGCAAAGGTCATATCGCTAAAGGAAATGTCTTCGGGTCATATTTTGGCGAATGATTACAAAGGCTGGAACGAGTTTTATCCATAATCTGTTAACCAGGTGGGAATTAATAAGTATTACACGTAATTCCGGACTAAAATCGCTAAATAAACCTAAATCAAGTGTAAAATTGGTCAATGATTTGACATATCTTTGTTTGTAAAATGTTTTGAAAAATCATTAAAATCCGCTTTTATAGCTTGAATTACGGCACGTAATAGTGTTTTGGTAAATATAGATTAGTTTTCATGCCTTATTTGCGCAGTACGAAAGCATCCGATAGTTCATTGGGACCACTATCCCCAATTGGTAATGAAGGATGACATCACTTGATATGAAAATTATAAACATTGTATATGGTACGGACTGTTCATTTTAATTGATCGTACACCTTTATTTTATTGAGAGAATGTAATTAATTTGCACTATCATGATTGTCTCGTACTTTATAGCCTTGAAGATTTTCAAGTCATGCTCTTTCTTGGTCATGTTACCCTGGTACATCATTGTTCTACTCTGTCACTGTTTAAGTTTAAAAAAAAGTGGCAAAGGCCCCAATACGGTAGTACAGCTCGTTACTGTAATTTGAATTAAATTGTATGAAGAAAAAATGCATTAGTATCTTCATACAATTTAATTCACTTATCGCTAAATATAAGTGTTTAGTACTACCATTTTCTGGTTACATCAAATATTTTTCTTTTTATTAGCTCATCTGCCGGTTAACAGAATAATAGTATGTATGTATCTTCACGCTAGGGGTAGGCAGAGAGTGGATCGCCAGATATCCAGGTCCTGACATACCTCCCGTACGCCACTTTAGTACTCTGTTGGACCATCTCTTGTCAACTGTTGGGGCTATGTAGCCCGCCCATCACCATTTTTGTTTTAAACTATTGTGCTACTACTTACTTACTACAAAACTGATGGCTTTGGAGCCAAATACTGTCCAATTCACTGCCTTGGTGGTTGCCGGAGTATTGCAGCACTGATATCAAGCCAAACTCTTTCTACATGTTTCTTTTTTTAGATTTTCCCATTAAAATATTAAAGTCCTTTCATAATTGAGTTGCAAACTCGTAGAACCCTGTTAGTAAAGACAAAATGATTAATTCATCCGTAATTAAAATGACAAACTAGCAAACAGTTCTTAATTCATTGTCACCATAATTCCAAGACAAATCCATCACTAAAGTTGAGGATAAAACCTGCACAAGGTAATTAAAGTAGTAGGTTTGTTAAAGTAGACCAAGTATTCAACAGGAGGTCACAGATATGATTATTCCGTGAATAAATGTTTTTTTTTATGTCAAACGATTGACAGACAAGCAGATGGGCCACCTGTTGGAAAGTGGTTACCGTTGCCAGAGAATATGTAATAATACTACATATAGAATGGACACATCGACGTCCCGCCCGATTTCCCCGCATCACCCAACCTCCTCCCCTCTACGGCGACGGTTGCTATTCTCTACGTGCTACGCACACAGGTGCACGTGTAAATACACGTCACTGATTGATGTCTGTGTAATAGAGACCAAATTAAGCGTTTGTATGGAATTCTGGCGGAGTGTCCACGGTGTGCCGTCGCCTATGAACATTTGCAACACCAGGGAAGTTGCCAACGCACTGCCCATGGTATTTTGTTGTACGCTGTTATTCTACTATGTCATGTTCATGTAACATGTTGCCAAGACTACTCCATATTGCTTGCACAATCAAAAAGTTATGAGATATCATGTATGGCCAAGTTTTCTCCTAAGTCTCTTGACTCCGCCCTCAACCTATTTGGTAATGGTAGGTCAGTCTTAGTCTTCCTGGGAATCTGCAACCATCGACGTTCATAAATATTGTACATATTTCTTTTTACACATTCTACATGGACTAGATTCCCAGTAGGTCGCGAGTTCGAGTCTCGCCTGAAGTCAATTTTTTCTTTCCATTTTTCTTTAAAAATAAAACACATTCTACATGCCTGAACCAAAATAGTGTTTAGTGTAATTGTAATAGAATTAAATGATGATAAGATATTATCTGATAAATATGTGTGTGGCATTCCTTCGGTATCTGCTAATCTATGTTGCTGAATAATGATGTAAATATCAATACAACTGTTTACATTGTGTTGTAGATGCTTTTAGAGGCCGTTCATAATACACGTTCGCAACCCGGGAGGAGGGTGTTGTCAAGTGTGACGGTACATGTTAAGAAAAAGCGTGACGAAAGGGACCCTTACTGTTGGTTGAGTTTCAGGAGCGTGAGGGTCACTGAGGGTGTGGGTACCACTGCATCACCTAATCTAACGTAACATTACGCCTATAATCCCTGAAGGAGCTCACCTTAGCCACAGTACAAATATTAACAGTATGGAAACTACGTACAAAACGTTCGAATCGACACACTCACACAAACATGCGCATCGACGAGTCGCCTAAGCGTTTCTCGCGGTGCTGTAGTAGCGAGTCACTCTCTACTCGAGCGTCGTCACTTTACATCAATGTAAACCTCATGAAAGAATGTCGAATGAGCGAATGACTAAACAATGCGAATGTGGATGGTTGCAGAGGCCCAGGAAGACCAAGACTGACCTACCATGACCAAATAGGTCGAGTTCTGTCTGATGGTGGGATCAAAAGTCTTAGGAATTGGCGTGCATGTATGAAGAGAATGATGAAAGTAGACGAGGCACGAGAGGTTTGTCAGAACCGGGATATCTGGCGCTCTACACTCTCTGCCTACCCCGTTAGGGACCTGGCGTGAACATACATACATATATAAACCTCATGCTTGTTTGCCGCTTCCATTTCATAAAAAAAAAACAATATTCAAAACTATGCATTTTATACATTCTTAGTAACATAAATGTATTTAAAAAAAAAACACAATAAGGCATCCAACCCAACACGACAGCGAGATACTCAGGAAAAAAAAAAAAATTAAGCCTTTTATTCTGTATCTATATAATTAAGGTTACAAGTTTACATGTATGTATTTTGAGTTTCTTTTAACAAATTTATGAATAGTGTTATTTGTTAGTTCCTAATCTTATACTATGTTAGTAGTGTTAGTAAGATACAGTCCCATTTTGGGTGTAGGCCTCCTCCATCCTTTACCACATCTCCCGGTTATTGGCCAAGTCAAACCATCTACTTCTAGGAGATACTCAGGTAGGCTTTGCCAATTCTGCCTATTTTCAATGCACACCACTGATAATAACTTTCCAAGACCTTGAAAACCTACCTTCCCTACCTATATGTCAGAAAGTATCTTTGATGTGTCAAAGAATTTAACAACATGCATTTGTGCAGGTATAATTTAAGAAAACTTACATTCTGAACTTGGCACCCATTAGTTATCAACTGGTTTATCAGTAACAATGACTAGACCCAAATGTTTTTTCTGCTGAACTTGGCCTCTTTTTTGCATTTATGTTTGTTTGAATAGTGTCAGTTATTTAGTTTATACAATTACCTAGATAGTAGATTATTAAATGTAAACAAATTTAAGACCTTACATTTTTCTTTTTCTTATCTTTCAATGGTGGCAAACAAGCATGCAGTTCATATGGCTGTTAAGTGATGACTGCAGACATTGTATAGATGTCTATAGACTGCAGCCTATAGTCGTCTACACAAAAAACCAGAGGTCAAAATGCAGATGCGTTGCCACCCATGAGGCCTTAGTTGTTATGTCTCTGTGATAGTTATTATGGGGCCATACATTACCATCCAACCGGAACACGATAGTGCTGA
Organism: Macrosoma leucophasiata; assembly: GCA_036365455.1. Taxonomy (NCBI): domain Eukaryota; kingdom Metazoa; phylum Arthropoda; class Insecta; order Lepidoptera; family Hedylidae; genus Macrosoma; species Macrosoma leucophasiata. Next base: position 9,602,299 of record JAWQUS010000015.1, read on the forward strand.
ACACTACTATTTAGCGGCAGATAAATTAGGTAATGCGGTGATGGCTACGCACTCGAGCTCCTACACTAGAACTCTACCACCAGTGAGTTAAAGTAAGATAATGCAACCCAGCCTAAAGGTTTTTGTAGAATTGTTTTTGAAGCATTGGGAGAAAGTGTGTGTGTCATACGGAATATTTAGATCAGTTAGTCAACATGATACACGTTAAGATGTTTATCTTTACGTATGATAACAGATGTAAAAAAACCGGCTAAGTACGAGTCGGACTCGCGCACGTAACAATCCGTACCATTGTCTATTAAAAACAAAAAAAAATAGTATGGGAGACCCCTAAAATATTTATTTTTGGCCGATGTAACAGGTGACGAGCCTGTTGACATCTCCGGGCACATTACCAAACTCCGAGGTACTGGGAAACTTCCAAAAAATGGAAAAATCCCAATAGTACCAGAGATAAAGGATTTGTTATCTCTTATAGTCCCCGTCCCCGAAATCGAACCCAGGACCCCAGTATAGTAGTACTACGCTACTGAGGCAGTTTACATATTTCACTAACCCATCTGCTTAAAATTTGGCTAAATTAGGTATGATCATTAGTATTCTTTATTGTGACAGTTCACACGACTTTCATGCGGCCGTGGGAGTGCATCGACCCACTTGTTTGTTTGAATCTATTGTAAACAAACGCGAATTCAACAGTGGTTGAGCTGGTAGAGCTCCAGTGACGGAGAAGACAAAAAAAAAAATAATGTATCAGAATCAGAAATGTATTTTTTTTAATGTAATGAGGGTGGCAAACAAACATGCAGTTCACATTGATGTTAAGTAATGACTGCAGCCTATAGACACTTACACAAAGACCAAGGTCAAAATGCAGACTCGTTGCTGCCCCTGAGACCTGTGGTATTTATTATTATTACGCAACCCTACACTACCATCTAACCAGAACACGATAGTGCTGCACATGCACACTACCATTTAGCGACAGATAGATTAGAGAGTGGTGCTTACGCCCGCGAGCTCCTATACTGGAAGTCTTTTTTTTATGTAATGGTAGTGGCAAACAACCATGCAGTTCACATTGGTGTTAAGTAATGACTGCAGCCTATAGACACCCACACAAAGACCAAGGTCAAAATGCAGATGCGTTACCACTCCTGAGGCCTAAGGTGTGTGTTGAACTCAGTCAATCCAGTGCTTAGTTTTGAAGAAAATAGACTGTGACAGACAGACGTACATGGTGAATAAGAAAAGGAACCCTAAACGTATTTCAAGGCAATCGTCAACAATGACCTATATGCTATAATGGGGCCAGGAGCGACTGATAAGCATGAATTGCATGATGTCATACGGTCATACCGATACCCACGTTGGCCTTATCTTTACCCATTTGTAACTCGTAAACATTCCTACACGTAGGTAGTGTAGGTATGTACCTCCTCCTCCTGCGGTAATACTGGTGGTAGAGCTCCAGTGACGGAGCTCGCGGGCGTAGGCACCACCGCAGTACCTAGTATACTTGCCGCTAAATGGTAGTGTTCAGCACTATCGTGTTCCGGTCAGGTGGTAATGTACGGCCCTGTAATTTCCGGCACAGAGGCACAATACCTTAGGCCGCAGAAGTGGTAGCGCATCTGCATTATGACCTCTGATCTTTGTGTAAGTGTTTATAGGCTGCAGTCATCACGTAATATCAATGTGAACTGCATGCTTGTTCCACTTTCATTACATTAAAAATAAAACATTAACCCCCTTATTCATAAACGTATTTTAGCTAAAGTGTTGCTAATCTCTCCTTTGTCTTTATCTATCCTGCACATTTGACAATGCAACTGACAAGGACAAAGCATTCTATAGCTAAAACGTATCTAAAGTACGTTTATGAATAAGGGGGTTAAAATTTAAAAAATAAATATATAATTTTTTTTTAATACAAACATTTGTGCCGGTACGTGGATCGAACCCGTGACCCTCGGTCACACAGCTGGACCAACTGGCTCGCCCAATGAATCTATGCATTTACCTCTGCCTACCCCTTCGTGGATACAGGCGTGAAGTTACTATTAACAATGTACGCTAATTCAATATTACCATACCGATCCGAATGCCAACTCGGGGCAAAAACACGGCGACAGTTAGTTAAACCGTTTGCTACGTGGTTTAAATTTAGATTGGGTTAAGTGCTAAGTGGGTGTTAGTTTAATCGGTGATCGCGGTTACGTATGTCTGCTCGTCATGAGTGTGGCAAACACATAGAGCAATACCGGAGGGGAGTAGCCATATGCAGGCTTTCCCCTCTGTCAAAGTACAAGCCCAAATGGGCCTATACCTGTCGCCTAGCCCCCTTATTCATAAACGTATTTTAGCTAAAGTGTTGCTAATCTCTCCTTTGTCTTTTTCTATCCTGCACATTTGACAATGCAACTGACAAAGACAAAACATTCTATAGCTAAAACGTATTTTTTTTGTTATCGGAATAAAATTGCGACACGTCTGCTTTGTTCAAGCCCAACAGCAGATATGTTATAAATAAAAGGGTAGATGTACTATTTATTTTTCGCAATAACACATGCGAATGAACTTTTAGAAATTAAAGAAAAAACGGAATTTGACATCGCAGGTTCGATTCCCGCCCGAAGTCAAATCTTTCATTCCCTTTTTGCTTTAATTTCTAAGGGGGTAGATGTTTGAATGTGTGCTTGAAATTGTTTCTGTATTTTGTTAAAGTCAAGGTGTGAGTTTCGTACCTAGTAATAGACGATTTTTGTATTTTGTATTTCCCCCCCCACAAAAATCCCCATCGGTAATAAACGCTATGGCTACTCCCCTCCGGTCTACCGCGGCCGGTGGCCCGTGTTGCTCTATGGGCAAACATGATAGTTCACTTTTTAACCGACGAAAAAACGAAGGAGGTTCTCAAGTTCATGTCCAGTATGACCATGCATAACTCTCTACTGAGTAGTCCGATTTTGATAATTATTTTTTCAAAACAAAAATTAAATTTCAAAACAAAATTCCAAACTAAAGGCAGAGAATATGTAATAATAGAATGGACACATCGACGTCCCGCCCGATTTCCCCTTCTCACCCAACTTCCTCCCCTCTTATGGGTGACGTTTGATATTTTCTACGTGTCACGCACACAGGTGCACGTGTAAATACACGTCACTGATTGATGTCTGTGTAATAGAGACCAAATTAAGCGTTTGTATGGAATTTTGGAGGCGTCCGCGGTGTGCTAAAGGGTAGAAAAATAGGTAATGATTGTTTATTCGCTCCCTGATTGCAACGTGGTTATAAACCTACGCATAACTTTTTTCAGTGTTGTCTGATTTTGATAATTGTGTGTTTTATTGGATAGGGTATTGTGTGTCAATTTTTTGTAAGCCTAATAAAAATATAAAATAAAAACTTTAAAAAAAAATTGCCAAAAATAAATGAAACAGAAAAGCAAAAAATAAAATTTTGAGTCGGCACCAAACTTTTACAATAAATGAAAATGATGTTTGCACACCCCTAACCTTTTTGAAAGAGCTATCCAACGATAGCCGCGTGTAAAACCAAGTACCTATAAAATATATTTCCAGGATTTTTAAACACAGGATTACGTCCAGTATTAGCGCAAATAACGTTTGTTTGTTATACCTACCTAGTAGGGTTTTCTACCCGGGTATACCCGGGTATTTGCACTTTTTTGTACTCGGGTATTTTTTACTGCCAGACCCGGGTACCCGGGCACCTACTTTGGTTCGGGAATACATCAAAATCCTCGGCAAATTACAAAGTAAGGTCTAAAAAATAATACTTATTAGCAAATTTGACACACAATACATAAAAAAAAGACGTGTGGCACTCGGGGACTGCCGCGGTAAAGCTATTGCGCATTTACATAATTATCTAAAATTATGCAAAACAAAATAAAATGCAAATAAAAGAAAAAAAAATAGAAAAATGAAACAATAATTTTCTATGAATATTTCATCATCATCATCATCATCATTTCAGCCCATTTCAGGTCTCCCCCAAAGAATGCCACAACGAACGGTCCCGGACCGCCCTCATCCAGCGATTGCCCGCGACCTTCACCAGGTCGTCGGTCCACCTCGTGGGGGGCCTGCCTACGCTTCGTCTTCCAGTACGTGGTCGCCACTCCAGAACTCTTCTGCCCCTACGGCCGTCAGTTCTGCGAGCTATGTGCCCTGCCCACTGTGCCACTTCAGTTTCGCTATTCGGTGGGCTATGTCGGTTACTTTGGTTCTCATGCGGATCTCCTCATTTCTGATTCGATCTCGCAGAGAAACTCCAAGCATAGCCCTCTCCATTGCTCTCTGAGTGACCTTGAGCCTTCTTATGAGGCCCATAGTGAGCGACCACGTTTCAGTTCCGTATCTCATCACTGGCAACACACACTGGTCAAAGACCTTCTTCTTCAGACACTGCGGTAAATTGGACAAGAATATATAACGCAGCTTCCCGAACGCTGCCCATCCGAGTTGGATTCGGCGATTGACCTCTTTCTCGAAGTTGGACCTACCTAACTGGACCGTTTGTCCCAGGTATACATAATCGTCAACAACTTCGAGTGTAGTACCCTCGACCATAACAGGAGTGGGCGTAACAAGGACATTCGACATAATCTTCGTCTTGTCCATGTTCATTTTAAGGCCCACTCGTTGGGAGGCCTTACTGAGGCCATTGAACATTGTGCCAAGGTCTTCCAGGGTCTCAGCCATGACTACGATATCATACGCAAATCGGAGGTGGGAGATGTACTCGCCGTTAATGTTGATGCCGAGTCCGTTCCAGTCCAGAAGCTTGAAGACATCTTCCAACGCAGCGGTGAACAGTTTCGGAGATATGACATCTCCCTGTCTCACACCTCGCTGCAGTCGGATAGGTTTCGAGTTCTGGTCCTGAAGGCGAACCGACACAGTGGCGTTTTCGTACAAGCTCCTTAGCACCTCGATGTATCGGTAGTCGACTTGGCATCTCTGGAGTGACTGTAGCACAGCCCAAATCTCGACCGAATCGAAGGCTTTCTTATAGTCCACACACGCTAGACATAGGGGCTGGTTATACTCTTCTGTCTTCTGTATAACCTGCCGCAGCGTGTGTATGTGGTCTATGGTGCTAAAACCATTACGGAACCCGGCTTGTTCGGGAGGCTGGAAGTTGTCGAGTCTGCGAGGTAGACGGTTCGTAATCACTCTCGAAAACAGCTTATAGACGTGACTCAGAAGTGCGATGGGCCTATCATTTTTAAGAAGTTTATTGTCGCCCTTCTTAAAGAACAGTACCACCACACTTCTGAGCCACGCCTGTGGCGTTTTGCCCTCGGATATGACGGAATTGAACATCAACTGAAGAGCTTCTAATACTGGCCTTCCGCCCGCTTTCAGGAGTTCAGCAGTGATTAATATTAGTCGAGATCTTTCGATCTTGACATTTATATTCAGTGTGCCTCTTACCATTCAGTGATCGCTGCCGGTTTTTACCGAATTGATCACAGAGACATCACTGAATATATGCCGCCTTGTGAACATAATGAAGTCTATCTCATTTTTGTCGCACCGTCAGGACTGATCCAGGTCCACTTCCGGCAAGCCCGCTTCTTGAAGAAAGAGTTCATCATATAGAGGCTCTCCTTCTCCATGAAGTCAGCCAATATTTACCACTTTTTAAATATTGAATGGAAAAGCAAACAATAAAAAAAATGAACAAAAACAATCTTGGCAGCGGTGGGATTCGAACCCACTGCAATATGCCCAAAATATTATCTCTTACATGTTCTTCAACAAACGTTTCATTAAAACATTTAGATAAAGTACCTACATATAATAAAGATCGAAAAAACCGAACTTTACGTCCGAAAAAGAAGTGCCATGACATCGTTTTCTCAACCTGAATCAGAACAAAGTTTAAGCCTAGTTCCAAAAAGACCGCGGATAACAATTTTTTTCTACCTTCTACTAAAATTTCCGAATTTGTTGCACGCTTGGTTGCACAAGGCGGTATTTCCACTCGAACTGTTTAACTGTGTGATTGATTGTACTTTAAGTTAAGTTGACTTATTGACATACTACACACACTCTTTCGTAATATACAACATAATTATAAGAAAATTGTATCTTTTTCTGTATTAATTGTAAATACCCGGGTACCCGGGTATTAATAAATGTCGGGTATGCGAAAACCCTGCTACCTAGTAACCACAAATTAATCAAACCTTTGTATTCTTCGCTGAATCATAGAGTTTAAGGAAAATTGTCCACCCAGCTGTAGACATTTGCAATTGAATTGAAAGTTTATATGTAAAAAAAACTGAAGAAGGGTTGCAACTCGAAAAATTTGTTTTTTCATTTTTTTTTTGCGAAAAAGCTCCTACTTACCTATTTAAACTTCGACCAAAAAAACTGGCTACATACCTATCTCTGTCTTGTACAGCGCTTAATCTCTTACGATGTTTTATGCCATGAAGTAGCAAACAAGTATACAGTTCACATTGATGATAAGTAATACTGTAGCCTATAAACATCTACACGAAACCAGAGATTTCAATTTTTTTTTGCCACCCTTGAGACCTAAGTTGTATTAGTCTCTGAGACAGTTATTAAGTAGGTACGATAGGTAAGTAACTATTTGGACCTCTGGTTTTTATGTAGATGTCTATAGGCTGCAGTGATCACTTAACATCTATGCGAGTGACGGCCAAATACTCAAACGTCACTTAAATCTAAGTGGGACTTAAAAGTCTTCGGTCTTTATAAAACACGCTCAAACGACAGAGATAGCGCACATTTGAGCGTTGCTTAAAATTGAGTGACGTTTGAGTATTCGGCCATATGAGGCTTTTTTTTAAATAAGCGATGTCTGCAGTCTGTAGACACCCACACAAAGACCAGAGGACAAAATGCAGATGCGTTCCACTCCTGAGGCCTAAGGTGTTATGCCTCTGTGCCAGAAAATACAGGGCCGTACATTGGCCGGAACATGATAGTGCTGAACACTACCATTTAGCGGCAAGTATAGGTATTAGGTAATGCGGTGGTGCCTACGCCCGCGAGCGCCGTCACTGGAGTTCTACCACCAGTAAAAGTAGGCTTGTTTGCCACTTAAAAAATAGTTACTTAGTTAACTTTTTTGTTTCAGCTTACAAAATAACAACACGTGACAAGATTTTTTATAGTGCCTATTAAAAATTGTTGCCCTGTGATCTAGTGTTAAGTTAGTGCCGGGTAGTGACTTAGTGGGTAGTGGTCGACGAGTGCCATGAGAGTTATATGGATTTGGACACTGTGTGACGTGAAGGAACTGTTGGATTTCACCACGTGCCACCGGATTTTGTAAAGGGTGAGTGGATTTTGTGTTCTTAAAAGTTATTATATTTATTATTTATTTATGAAGCGCGCATGACCGGCCTCGTGACTGATGTGGATTGGTAGCGATCTACTCGGCTAAGCGATATGGGCGCGGTCGGGTGTGTGATGGGTGACCGCTAGTAACAAATTTAAGAAAATGTGCGTTTCCGTGCTTTGTAGGGCACGTTAAGCCGTCGGTCCCTGTTGCTATAGATAGATAGCAGTCGTTAAACCTTGTCGGAGGTTTTAAAAACATCCGACAACGGATTAGCCACTAACCCTTATCTCCACCAACCCTCATTGGAGCAGCGTGGTGGAGTAAGCTCCAGGCCTCCTCCCAGTAAGGGGAGGGACTCGTGCCCAGCAGTGGGACGTATCAATACATCAATCCAACAACATTTGTTCTACGACTTTTCCCAAATCTTGATAAATAACCGAAAAAAAAAACAAAAAATCTTTTTAAAAGTTCAAAAGCGCATTGCCGCCGTTTCGTCACCCCGCAACCCCGCTCCCCGCTGCACGTGACGATATTTTGCCCAGGCAAAGGTGCATGGCGTACCAACCATAGCGTATAACGTAAAATAGACCGCCTGGACGTCCGCTCGCAACCTCACTGTTGAAATTTATCCAACTGCCTCTCGAGGGGAGGTGATGGGTGAGGCGGGGAAATCGGGCGGGACGACGAAGTTGTCCATTCTATACGTAGTATTATTACATATTTTCTGACCCTGTATAACGCCTCCTATCTCACCCCACAGATGTCTCACTACCCGCAACCGGCCACGCTCGAGGCGGCGCTGCCGCTGCTCGGGCGGCCGGACCCGCGGCTCCGCCAGCAGCTCGGCGAGCGGCTCGCCGCGCTTGTTCGCCGCGAAGAGGTGCCACATGAGCTCGCCGCGCCCATGATCGACTCGCTCGTCGCTTGGCTCAACGGTGGTAACTTTAAGGTGGGTTTTGAAACAGAATCCGAATGAATTGGGGTTCTTCAAAAATAATTGACCCTACCGTACATTAGTTGAAGATTTTTTTTGTACTGGTACAGAATTCTTCCACTAGTACAGTCAGTCAACCGCGCAGGTAGTGGGACTAGTAAATAAAGAAAGAAAGAAAGAAAATATTTTTAATTCGAATAGATCTTTACAGATACTTTCAAAACGTCAAGAAATCATAAATTACCCAGAGTGAATAACCTTCATATAGTTCATTCATATAGTAAAAGCAAAAACAAATATTAATAGTAAATTAAAATTTAAAATACTTAGTTAAAACATGATTATCCCAAAATGTTTCTTCCTATGATGATAAATGAAGAAAAAGAAAAACTTATTCAAACAAACCTGCGGTCCCAATTTGTCCTAACTTCTACCCCGATTTAATATAACTCGTACCTGCCAACATATGTTGCATCTCTCAAAATAATTAGCAATCCTCATACCACATCAGGACACAAGCAAATCGTCCATAAACCGGGGGCACCCGCGGACTGTATTTATAAGTCGGATAAAGCTGCTTGGAGACTTGCGATATACGCGTTTGTTTCTTTATTCGTTATTTATACTGGTGGAAGAGTTTCAGTGTAGAGCTTAAGTGCGTAGTCACCACCGCATTACCTAATTTATCTGCCGCTAAATGGTAGTGTTCAGCACTATCGTGTTCCGGTTAGATGGTAATGTTTGGCACTGTAATAACTATCACAGAGATATTATAAGGCCTCAGCAACGCATCTGCATTTTGGCCTCTGGTCTTAGTGTGAGTGTCTATAGGCTGCAGTCATCACGTAACATCAATGTGAACTGGATGCCCATTTGCCACCTACTTCATAAAAAAAATTCACGAAATCGCGACAGGGTTCCACGTATCGCTGGTCTCGTGTTGGTTTAGCTCCAGCGATGGAGTTCGAGAGAGTGGGCACTACTACGATACCGAATCTATCTGCCGAAAATGGTAATGAACAGTACTTTAACGTTCCTGTTACACTTAGCCTGGGTCGTACCACAATATTTGTCAAAGTTTTTTTTTTTTAGTTATGGCATCGCTATTACGCATATTGCCATTGTCAAGTCAAACGATATTTCGTATTTATTTAAGCAGCGTAAGAGTTAGTATAATATAGTCAGTCAATTATTTATTAAGTATGTCAGTCGAGTGAGTTACATTCAAGTTATTCGAGTAAAGTGATGGCTACTTTACCATAACATTTACAATGAAGTTTTGGAGGCAACCTGAAAGGTCGTGTTTTCGCACTGTTATTCTATTTCACTATACACGGGCACTGTAATAAACCTATATCAAACAAAATGCCACCAACTTTATTCAATATAACTGAAAAATACACCAAGAAAATTTAATAAAATAAGAGCACCATACGCCTCATACAAAGTTCCCGCCAAAACTCCATTTATGTTATTGTAACATTTCTCATCCTTCTCTAACTTGTAACAAATTTCTTTAAGTAAGTAAGTAAGAGAAGGATGTGAAATGTTACAATAACTTTAAAAAATATCGTGGTGCAAGCCAGGCTGAGTAGAAGTCGTACAAATGTCGATAGTCTGCAGTTACCCTTATTGCGACGATACATCATATACAGTCTAGTTGGCCGGCGACACGCGCCATCGCTTCCTACGCACTTATTCTGGTCCCAAGAAGCGATATCGATTCTGATGTCTATAACTTAAATAAGCAAATCAGCTTTTAGTATAACATCCATACCTGATAATACGAGTATGAAGGCGATATAAGCTTGTATGTCTGTCTGTTGCGCTTGCTGTAGCTTTTACGACTGAGCCATGAAATCAAAATGGCGGATAGATTTCTTGACGTTTTATGTCTAATTTCAAATCACTTGACCACGTTTTATGTCATGAAGTGGTAAACAAGGATACAGTTTACATTGATGGTAAGTAATACTGTACTTACCAAACCTGGTTACTTTTTACTGGTGGTAGAGCTCTAGTGACGGAGCTCGCGGGCGTAGGCACCACCGCATTACCTAATATACTTGCCGCTAAATGGTAGTGTTCAGCACTATCGTGTTCCGGTCAAGTGGTAATGTACGACCGGTAAGGTGTTTCCAGGTCGGTAAGGAATTTCCAGGGTCGTACAATACCAACTGACAGGAACACTACCATTAAACGACAAGCAGATTAAGTGATGCGATGATGCCTACCCGCGAGCTCCTTCACTTGAGCTCTACTACCAGTAAACCATCTATAAAAACTGGCAATTGTTTTTATAGATTATTTTTATTTTAATTAATACTATTTTTTTAATGTTTTTTATTTAAATAAGTACTTCTTTAAATCATTCATTCTCTTAAATCTAAATCAGCATAACAAAGGTGTGTTCAACATTATTGTTTTGACTTTTGCCGATTTAGGATTTATATAATAATAATAATAGTAGTATTATTATGCCTATTAAGCCTTAACGTGCATATTTTCATTTAAATCTTTATTTTCTTTTTAATTAAATCTCTGTATTTTTATGTCAAAACTGGCTCAGGGTACAAAAAATCACATCTAAAACAGATGATTAAAAAGTTCCAGAATATGCCCGCGTCTTAGCACATTCAAATCCATTTGTGTTCAGTTCTGTTTTGCGTTGATTGTGAATCATACATTTACGTTGTGTGTTTGAAACGGGCCGATTTAAGAAAAGGGATGTTACCTAGGTATGAAAGTATAACTTATTATCATATTTTTTTTAGATATGTAAGTGACTTGCAAATCGTAGTATACTCGTATTATAAATGCGAAAGTCTGTGAGTATGGATGGATGGATGTCGTATGTCATAATAATATCTGATCTAGTAGGTAAATAAGAACAAGTTTACAAATATTGTCTGACATATCAAATAAATCATATTGTGATTTTTCTAACATATCATTAATTGAATTTAGAGTTATAAAAATGGGCGAAAATTGACCCCTCTTTAGTTCCTTTTTTTTTTAATTTTAAATTTGCTCTCTGAAAATATTTTTAATACTTGTTTATACATATCAATAAAAAATCTTTAAGAAACCCCTGTCCCCCCACTGAACCTGCAGTTGATGTAATAGTGACATATATAAAAAAAAAATTAAACCCTATAACTATGTGTATGTCCACAGGTGGCCCAGAATGGGTTGGAGGTGCTGACGGCGCTGGCCGAGCGCATGGGCCCGGAGTTCTCGCATTACGTGCCCACCGTACTGCCGCATATCATTGACAGGTTGGTGATCCACGAGACCACTGTGACCCACTTATAATCCCTAACTCATCGCATAATAAATAATAATGGCAACCCTTGAGACGTCCCACTGCTGGGCACGAGTCTCTTCCCTTTGTGGGGGGATGCCTGGAGCTTACTCCACCACGTTGCTCCAATGCGGGTTGGAGGAGATATGGGTTAGTGGCCAACCCACTGTCGGATGTTCTCAATCCGCCATAACGCCTCCGACAAGGTTTAACGACTGCTATCTATCGATAGCAACCGGGACCGACGGCTTAACGTGCCTTCCGAAGCACGGAAACGCGCATTTAAATTTGTCACTACCGGTCACCCATCATACACCCGACCCCACCCACTTAACCGAGTAGATCTCTTGCAAACTACACCGGCCGCAGGGCCATGCGCGCTTCTCATCGCATATTGACAATATAAATATTTCAAGCCCGGGATTTCGGGATGACAGAGATGATCCCGGGATTCCGGGATAGCCCCGGGATTGTTTGTTTTTTGTGCCATGGCAAACAAGTTAGTCCATAAACATCAATATAAAAACGAGAGATTTCAATGTAGACGCGATGCCACGCCTGATGTCTTAGTGCTGGAAATTACCGGGCCGTAGTAGTGTAGGGACTCAAGGACGTACCCACCACCGTGTTACCTAATCTGGCTTCCGCAAAATGGTAGTGTTCAGCACTAACGTGTTCCAGTTAGATGGTAACGTATGGCTCCGTAATAAATATCATTTTTTGTATGTAATAGAAGTGGCAAACAAGCTTGCAGTTCACATTGATGTTTTTTTTTTTTTTTTTTATGTAATGGAAGTGGTAAACAAGCATGCAGTTCACATTGATGTTAAGTGATGACTGCAGCCTATAGACACTTACACAAAGACCAAGGGTAAAATGCAGATGCGTTACCACTCCTGAGGTCTAAGGTGTTACGCCTCTGCCGGAAATTACAGGGCCAATGATAGAGACATAACAACTAAAGTCTCAGAGGTGGCTGACTTTACTCATAGGCATATTATGCTCGTGCTGTACTGTAAGTTTGAGAAAAATAGAGCAGGATTTAGCCATGCAAGACGAAGGCCGCTGCGCCCATTATTATAGGAAATGACGATCATACATCCATCCGAGCGTGACGCATATATACGTGTGTTTATGATCTATTGTTTTGATGACATATTAGGTTGGGGAAAAAGTTTCTTAAACATTTTTTAATATAGTTTATTTAAATTTTTCTAAAGTATGTATGTACGTACCATTTTGATCGATAACCTTTTGCCATCTTGTACGTAGGGACATGATCCCATTGCTATAAAAATTTTGGGAATTCTCATCAAAATACCGCGACAAGTGGATTTGGCAGTCCTCTCGTGATGTTAACCTAATATTGCATAAAGAATTCTGAAGAGACCGAAACAGGTGGAACAGGTGGAAATCTGAAGGTGCAAGGTCAGGACTATACGGCGGATGCATTAACACCTCCCAGCCAAACTCTTAATTTTTGCTGAGTGGCTATAGATGTGTGAGGTCTAGCGTTATCATGATGAAACACCACACCCCTTCTGTTGATCAATTCCGGCCGCTTTCTCTCAACTTCTTGCTTTAATCTCATCAGTTGTTCGCAGTAGAGTTCAGAATCGATAGTCCTGCCTGGTGGTAATAGCTCATAATGAATAATGCCCTTCCAATCCCACCACACACACAACATCACCTTATTGCGAGTTAACCCGGGTTTCGCCACAGTCTGTGAAGCCTGACCGGCCTTTGACCCCGGGCTTTTTCGTACGTTCTTGTCGTACGTGATTTTCATCACCAGCTTCTTCAGAAATGATTCTGTTTCATTACGGCTTTCCTTAGGTAATATTTCTAATCCGTTTTACCTTGTACCTTTTTCTAGCTTTTTTTGTACAAATCAATGTATGAAACTTGCCATGATTCTTTGTGTGACACACACGCACACATAACAAAAATCGTCTATCACAACGAAACTCACACCTTGACTTCAACAAAATACATAAATAGTATCACGCACACATTTAGACATCTTGGCGACGGGCATAGAGATAGGGTCACTTGTTCTTAGACAGAGAGGAAAGCCTGCATCATGGCTACTCCCCTCCGGTCCGCCGCGGCCGGTGACCCGTGTTGCTCTATGTCTATGTGATTCGTAGACTGAATTTTCATTTGATAACATTCCATCAACTCAACAGATTAGCAGACACAAAAGAGGGGGTGCGGGTGGCAGCGCGAGCCTGTCTCTCGGCCCTCGGAGACAGTCGGGCGGCGCCCCCGCGCGCGCTGCTCGCCCGCCTGACGCCCGCCCTGCAGCACAAGGCGGCCCACGCCAGGGAAGAGGCGCTGCGGTCTATAGGCGCCCTGTTACATGCGTGAGTCACATGAGTTTAGTGTTTAGTTATTGGTGCAGGCTTAGTGTCTTTATTTTAGGAGAAACTTCCCCCAAAGTTACTTTTGGCGTGTATCCTGGCGCTTGTCTCTCGGCTTTCGGAGACAGTCGGGCGGCTTTTCGACCGTGGAAACTCATCAAATCATCCCATGGCATCCCACAGGAACATTTTATCGGGATAAAAAGTATCCATTAATGAGTCATGCGTGAGTCACATTAGTTATTCGTGCAGGCTTAGCCTGGGTAACGCCAAGATATTAAAACAAAAAAAAAACATATAATTTATTTCAAATTGGTCTACAAGGACACTTTTGCATTGTCGGGTTATAAGCTACCTAGAGAGAATGACTTATAATAATAATCCAATAGGTATGAATAAATACCAATTTAATAAGAATATTTAACCGATACGTGAATCATCAAATTTTTCAATTCCTTCATAGAAGAAAATGAAAAATCTGTTCGTCATAATCATAGTCATTCACTTAGCAGAGTTCCAAGTGCAGGCACTACTGAGAAGAACTCCGCTACCCAACAAACTCAGCGTGTTGCTCTTTTGTCAAAACCTTAGATTTAATACAAATATTATTAAATAGAATAAAGATAATGTGAACGTCCATGGCATATCAATATTTGCATATAAACACATACGCAAATACCCATCAACAGCTTAATATCGTGATAGAAAATAACACCCGCAAATCACAACAGACCAGTCCCCACAATCAGCACCCGTCCACGAGTATGACGCATGTGGCAGCCATTGCTCTCCTCGACTATTTTGATGGGAAGTGAGCATCATCATCAATATCTGTTGCCTTAGCAATGTTGGTAATAGATGTCACTACTGCCGTCATAAGGCAATGCGATAAATGTCAAGGAAAACTTCAAAAATTCGGACTTTGGTAGCTCAATTGGAAGAACGGCTGGACTAGATTTCCAGTGGCTCAAACTTTTCTTTCCATTTATTTATTTAATATATTTCATTGGCATGTGTTATTATGAAAAATAATATAAACAATTATAGACTTTTTTTCTTTTAAATAAAATATATTTCACAAGCATGTGTTAATGCGAAATAATATAAATCAATTATTAAGGGTATAAGCGACTTCTTTACGATATTCAATAAACTGCAGTCTATTATATCGGTTGCCTAACTAGCATAGTTGGCAATAGATGGCGCTGCTGCTACCATAAAGCAATGCAATAGATGTGAAGGAAAGATTCGATAACTCGGGCAGGACTTCAGTAGCTCAATTGGAAGAGCGACTGGACTAGATTCCCAGTAGGCCGCGAGTTCGAGTCTCGCCTGAAGTCAAATTTTTCCTTCCATTTTCTTTAAAATAAAATATATTTCACAAGCATGTGTTAATGCGAAATAATATAAAACAATTATTAAGGGTATAAGCGACTTCTTTACGATATTCAATAAACTGCAGTCTATTATATCGGTTGCCTAACTAGCATAGTTGGCAATAGATGGCGCTGCTGCTACCATAAAGCAATGCAATAGATGTGAAGGAAAGATTCGATAACTCGGGCAGGACTTCAGTAGCTCAATTGGAAGAGCGACTGGACTAGATTCCCAGTAGGCTGCGAGTTCGAGTCTCGCCTGAAGTCAAATTTTTCCTTCCATTTTCTTTAAAATAAAATATATTTCACAAGCATGTGTTAATGCGAAATAATATAAAACAATTATTAAGGGTATAAGCGACTTCTTTACGATATTCAATAAACTGCAGTCTATTATATCGGTTGCCTAACTAGCATAGTTGGCAATAGATGGCGCTGCTGCTACCATAAAGCAATGCAATAGATGTGAAGGAAAGATTCGATAACTCGGGCAGAACTTCAGTAGCTCAATTGGAAGAGCGACTGGACTAGATTCCCAGTAGGCCGCGAGTTCGAGTCTCGCCTGAAGTCAAATTTTTCCTTCCATTTTCTTTAAAATAAAATATATTTCACAAGCATGTGTTAATGCGAAATAATATAAAACAATTATTAATGACTTTTGTTTGCCCGTTTTTCAATCCTAGAGAGCCGTCCGCTTCACCTTTCGTCCATTTACGCCCTTTTTTCATCCGGTAAAAATATCGTTGTCTCTGTCAATGTGGTCCTACTTTCTCTTTTCAATGTGAATTGGTAAGAAGAAGATAGCGATCGAGAGACAGAGATCTGACCTCAGATGTACGTATTTGACTCAAGATTTTGTATGAAATACTAGCTGTAACGGCAAACTTCGTATAGCCTCACAATGAAATAATGTGTCAAAAGTTTGATATATTTGTATGAGATGATACGGACTATTTGTATGAGAAAATGAAATTGTGGTTTTTACTATTTCCCGTCAATTTTTTCATATTTTCTTACGTTTAAAACCTTCCAAAAATCATTCAAAACCAAAATTACCCAAAACGGTTCAGCCGTTCTCGAGTTTAAGCGAGACTAACGAACATCAATTGATTTATATATATAGATTACCTGTAAACAATTTATGTAACAATAGAACATTCTAATTTCCAGGCACGGTGCAGCGGAACTGCAATTACGGGGTGCTGTGCCTCAACTGGCGGCCTTGGTGGGCGACCCGAGCGCCGCCGTCCGGGACGCCGCCCTGCACCTGCTGTTGGACGTCTACACCCATGTCGGTATGTATGTAGGGTCGAGAGGCAATGCGTCGTCGATAACACTCGCAATACAATGTGTTGGAGCGTTTGAAATTGCGCGTTGTTGTTTGGAGCGTTTGAAATTGAGCGTTTGAAATTGAGCGTTGTTGTTTGGAGCGTTTGAAATTGAGCGTTTGAAATTGAGCGTTGTTGTTTGGAGCGTTTGAAATTGAGCGTTGTTGTTTGGAGCGTTTGAAATTGAGCGTTTGAAATTGAGCGTTGTTGTTTGGAGCGTTTGAAATTGCGCGTTGTTGTTTGGAGCGTTTGAAATTGCGCGTTGTTGTTTGGAGCGTTTGAAATTGAGCGTTTGAAATTGCGCGTTGTTGTTTGGAGCGTTTGAAATTGAGCGTTGTTGTTTGGAGCGTTTGAAATTGCGCGTTGTTGTTTGGAGCGTTTGAAATTGAGCGTTGTTGTTTGGAGCGTTTGAAATTGAGCGTTGTTGTTTGGAGCGTTTGAAATTGAGCGTTGTTATTTGGAGCGTTTGAAATTGCGCGTTGTTGTTTGGAGCGTTTGAAATTGAGCGTTGTTGTTTGGAGCGTTTGAAATTGCGCGTTGTTGTTTGGAGCGTTTGAAATTGAGCGTTGTTATTTGGAGCGTTTGAAATTGAGCGTTGTTGTTTGGAGCGTTTGAAATTGCGCGTTGTTGTTTGGAGCGTTTGAAATTGCGCGTTGTTGTTTGGAGCGTTTGAAATTGAGCGTTGTTATTTGGAGCGTTTGAAATTGAGCGTTGTTGTTTGGAGCGTTTGAAATTGCGCGTTGTTGTTTGGAGCGTTTGAAATTGAGCGTTGTTGTTTGGAGCGTTTGAAATTGAGCGTTGTTGTTTGGAGCGTTTGAAATTGAGCGTTGTTATTTGGAGCGTTTGAAATTGAGCGTTGTTGTTTGGAGCGTTTGAAATTGCGCGTTGTTGTTTGGAGCTTTTGAAATTGAGCGTTGTTGTTTGGAGCGTTTGAAATTGCGCGTTGTTGTTTGGAGCGTTTGAAATTGAGCGTTGTTGTTTGGAGCGTTTGAAATTGCGCGTTGTTGTTTGGAGCGTTTGAAATTGCGCGTTGTTGTTTGGAGCTTTTGAAATTGCGCGTTGTTGTTTGGAGCTTTTGAAATTGAGCGAATTATGTAAAGGTCGCTGCCGGAATACTTATAAAAAGACATTTTTATAATAAAGAAACTAATTTATTAAATGATTACATATTAAACTATAACTAAACTAAAACTAGTGACCCTAAGCGATGTTAGCTTTTGAAATTGCGCGTTGTTGTTTGGAGCTTTTGAAATTGAGCGAATTATGTAAAGGTCGCTGCCGGAATACTTATAAAAAGACATTTTTATAATAAAGAAACTAATTTATTAAATGATTACATATTAAACTATAACTAAACTAAAACTAGTGACCCTAAGCGATGTTAGCTATAGAATGTTCACATTTATCACAACCGAGCGCATCAAGACTACGCGACCTCGTAAAACCGCTGCCTCAGCTTCCTCATTCGGTGCCCTGGTGTCGCAGTTACCTAGTGTTCTAGATGTTAGGTGATGACTGCGCGTCCTTGTAAATCAACGCCTCAGCTGCCTTGAATTGTGGAATTGTCATTCGGTGCCCTCGATGTCGGAATTAGGTTCGTTATTCGTCAGCATACCCCTAATGGTTTAGTGGTGTACGTAACACCTCCACCCGCAGTTCAGCGACTATTTTAAAACGCCTAGTGAAAATGTTGCTGGTTGCGAAATTCTTCTAGGACTATCAGGGCTGGCGTAATCATCAGCTTCTTCTACTCTGGTTGCTACTACTGCCGTTGCTGGAATGGATCTGGTAATAAATCTTCTCAGCATGATCATGATGGCCAGTACAACTACACTCGACAGTACTGTATAGTGGTATGTACGGTAAAGTGGTATGGTACATCGACACGACGCCTTGCTCGACTGATCTCTGTAGTCCAAAGATCCAATAGCTTGCTATAGATTAAGTTTTGATAGCAGTTCTCCAGTTGAAGGTAGTGGTTAGTCTTCTGTTCGCTGAGATACCGATTGTAACTAAACTTCGGGCATTCAGCCTCTATGTACATGAATGCCTTCCCATTAGTTGCTTATAAAGGATAGGAGTTATAAGGGACTGATGGGATTTATTGGGAACTTTGGCGAGTCTATATAAATTAAATACGTATATTGAAACTATTGGCAATTAATAAAAAAAATATAACTGTTATCCTAACGTCGTAATATTGAGCGGACTTAATGACGTCATAACTTATTCTAATTGTAAAATTTGATTTCTATTATAAATTTTCATAAGGTTTATGTAACATGTCCTTTAAAATATTTAATACATACTATGATAAGTTGTCATAGTGCGTATAAATGACAAAGAACTGTCTACTATAATCAGTTCGGTCAAAAGATCCTCTATATCTTCTCCCATAATATTCAAAATTTGCGAGAACTTTGTAAATTTTATAAGGCTGGAGTCTTTTTGCACTTCGCTGTCTAAAATCAACTGTAATGTCGTTTTAATTTTGCTTTGATTTGTGACTAAGTTACTAATTATTATATCTGAATCATAGAGGTATAACGCTGAATGATAAATCATCTATTCTTTGCTAATTAACTTCATCTATAATATACCCCTGTCTATTCTGTAATTTTTTTTATCGCATTATTATAAATAATGGCATCCGAATAGTCAAGGTTTTATGTAATACTTTTTTTTTAAGATACATCCTAACCCGTTTACAAGACTTCGTTTATCACGACCTGGCTCTAATAGTGTTTTCAACTGATTAACTAATTAGGTATTTTAGCTGATATTCATAAAAATAAAAAAAAATACATCATTAGGGTCGTTAAATTAAAACAAAATTACGGTAATTGAATGATCGTTCCTAGTCGTAATTGCATGAATATTAGTGACCTCAAACGGGTAGCAATCGGGTGCAAAATTAAAAAAAAAAATTCAATAGTGGGGCTTATAAATGACTAACTAGCCCCGGTATCAATTCATAATTTTAAAGGGGATATTTTAAACTACAATCTTATTCCTATTCGAATCTGAAACTAATTTACGGCTATGTCTACTTGATGTAGACTAAACTACATTATATATCCCTATACGAATCTAATACCAATTTACAGTTATGTCTACTTGATGTAGACTAAACTACAATATATATCCCTATTCGAATCTAATACTAATTTACAGTTATGTCTACGTGATGTAGACTAAACTACAATATATATCCCTATTCGAATCTAATACTAATTTACAGTTATGTCTACGTGATGTAGACTAAACTACAATATATATCCCTATTCGAATCTAATACTAATTTACAGTTATGTCTACGTAATGTAGACTAAACTACAATATATATCCCTATTCGAATCTAATACTAATTTACAGTTATGTCTACTTGATGTAGACTAAACTACAATATATATCCCTATTCGAATCTAATACTAATTTACAGTTATGTCTACTTGATGTAGACTAAACTACCATATATATCCCTATTCGAATCTAATACTAATTTACTGCTATATCTACGCAATGTAGACTAGCTAAGTTCAAATTTTTCGGGGTGAAAATTTTTGGAAATTTTTTAGGAGACACAGGATGCAACACATGAAAGTATTCAAAGGTACTTACAAGCACTGCATGTCGGTCTCTGGGGTCGATTTTTGGATCCCGTTCTCTTCCGGCAGCACTCTTTAGGTTCTGAATACTCGATTAGACTTGATAGTCGGGTCAGCCGCCTTCGCGTGGTCTATCGATATTAGATAGGCCCTAACCTCGAGTATCCTACCGACTGCGCCAATTATGTAAAGGTCGCTGCCGGAATACTTATAAAAAGACATTTTTATAATAAAGAAACTAATTTATTAAATGATTACATATTAAACTATAACTAAACTAAAACTAGTGACCCTAAGCGATGTTAGCTATAGAATGTTCACATTTATCACAACCGAGCGCATCAAGACTACGCGACCTCGTAAAACCGCTGCCTCAGCTTCCTCATTCGGTGCCCTGGTGTCGCAGTTACCTAGTGTTCTAGATGTTAGGTGATGACTGCGCGTCCTTGTAAATCAACGCCTCAGCTGCCTTGAATTGTGGAATTGTCATTCGGTGCCCTCGATGTCGGAATTAGGTTCGTTATTCGTCAGCATACCCCTAATGGTTTAGTGGTGTACGTAACAAGCGTTGTTGTTTGGAGCGTTTGAAATTGCGCGTTGTTGTTTGGAGCGTTTGAAATTGCGCGTTGTTGTTTGGAGCGTTTGAAATTGAGCGTTGTTGTTTGGAGCGTTTGAAATTGAGCGTTGTTGTTTGGAGCGTTTGAAATTGAGCGTTGTTGTTTGGAGCTTTTGAAATTGAGCGTTGTTGTTTGGAGCGTTTGAAATTGCGCGTTGTTGTTTGGAGCTTTTGAAATTGAGCGTTGTTGTTTGGAGCTTTTGAAATTGAGCGTTGTTGTTTGGAGCGTTTGAAATTGCGCGTTGTTGTTTGGAGCGTTTGAAATTGCGCGTTGTTGTTTGGAGCGTTTGAAATTGAGCGTTGTTGTTTGGAGCGTTTGAAATTGAGCGTTGTTGTTTGGAGCTTTTGAAATTGAGCGTTGTTGTTTGGAGCGTTTGAAATTGCGCGTTGTTGTTTGGAGCTTTTGAAATTGAGCGTTGTTGTTTGGAGCTTTTGAAATTGAGCGTTGTTGTTTGGAGCGTTTGAAATTGCGCGTTGTTGTTTGGAGCGTTTGAAATTGCGCGTTGTTGTTTGGAGCGTTTGAAATTGAGCGTTGTTGTTTGGAGCGTTTGAAATTGAGCGTTGTTGTTTGGAGCGTTTGAAATTGAGCGTTGTTGTTTGGAGCTTTTGAAATTGAGCGTTGTTGTTTGGAGCGTTTGAAATTGAGCGTTGTTGTTTGGAGCTTTTGAAATTGAGCGTTGTTGTTTGGAGCGTTTGAAATTGCGCGTTGTTGTTTGGAGCGTTTGAAATTGCGCGTTGTTGTTTGTAACCGGCACTAGAATGCATGCATATATCTGTTTTTTAATGTAAGGGAGGTCAGGGAGAGGCCAACAAGCATGCATGTCACATTGATGTTAAGCGATAACTGCAGCCTATAGACGTCTACACAAAAACCAGAGGTTAAAATGCAGATGCGTTGCCACCCCTGAGACCTAAGGTGTCATGCCTCTGTGCCGGAAATTACAGGGCCGTACATTACCACCAGACTGGAACACGATAGTGCTGAACACTACCATTTGGCGGCGATAGAGGTAATGCAGTGGTCCCTACGCCCGCGATATCCCGTCACTAGAGCTCTACCACCAGTGAACTGTCAACTCCTTCATGGATTACAGGCACGAAGTTAAGTTTTTTACAATCGAATCTTTGTCCCACAGGAGAACGTCTGAGGCAGGATCTGAAGAAGAAGGAACTGGTGCCTGCAGCCAAGCTGGCTCTTCTCGAGCAGAAGTTCGATGAGGCCCGCGAGGCTGGTCTGGTGCTGCCGTCAGGTAAGCATCGGGTTGTATGTACTAAAGTACTTCCAAACCCTGGAGAGCCCCAGACACTCGGCTAAAATTCCATACAAACGTTAATTCTGGTTTCCTATTACCAGAGAATATGTAATAATACTACGTATAGGATGGACACTTCGACGTCCCGCCCGATTTCCCCGCCTCATCCAACCTCCTCTCTTATGGGCGACGTTTGGTATTCTCTGCGTGCTACGCACACAGGTGCGCGTGTAAATACACGTCACTGATTGATGTCTGTGTAATAGAGACCAAATTAAGCGTTTGTATGGAATTTCGGCGGAGTGTCCGCGGTGTGGTCTGAGTATTCGGCTATAAGCCAATGTTATCGGCGTGTTCACAGCGAACCAGGGCACGGACGAGGCGGACTTCGTGTCGCGCACGGCCAAGCGGACGCTGGCCCTGCCGCCCGGCGCCCCGCCCCGCCGGGACCCCGACGGCTCCGGGGCCTCCACGCCAGGTCAGCACCCCCCTCCCACCTCCCCCCACTTCGCCTCACCCTAATTCACTGTACACGCTCTCATTTTTATATTATCTAAACTCTAAACTGAAATATTTTGGTACCCGTTCATTTTCTTCAGAAACGTTTCAAAACTCTTCATTACAAAACCAACGTTTCGCAACGATCCCGTTTCACTACTCAACTTTCTACAACTATATCACTAAATGAGTAATTCACTTGGCGAACAGATTGTTACAAAACTATTCATTTCAAAACTTATCACTTCATAAATAATTTTGTTGAAAAAAAATATTCTCTAATTTTACATTATAGTCAGGTTAGGTCGAAAGGGCACACCTTTCGGTGTTAGATTCCTTTTTTGCGAACAGTATTATTTTTTTAACTAATTATTATTTTATTTATTTACGTAATCAAATGTTTGCGAAATAATTAGTATACGAATCGTTGAGTTGCGAAAAGATACAATTGTGGAATTAATAGTGTACAAAACGTTGGTTGTGAAATGAAGATTAGCGTAACGTTTGTCGGTGAAACATTAGTGAACCAAATATTTTATTTCAAATTGGTCTACAAAGACACTATTGTTACGTCTGCTTACAAGCTACAGTACGCAGCAAAAAATATCATCGAGGCTACGAAAGAGACAATCTGCTAGTTTCGACTCCGTAGAGCGTTATCTCTCTCTGCTGTGCGCTGCCTACGTAGGTACTAATACGGCCAAATACTCAAACGTCACTTACGTCTAAGTGTCACTTAAAAGTCTTCTATCTTTATAAAACACGTTCAAACGATAAAGATAGTGCACATATGAGGGTTGCTTAAAATTGAGTATTCCGCCATTAGTAAGGTATTGGTCAAAACTAGATTAAAATGGTCAACAAACGTCACTAACGTAAAGTGAGAAAAAGATAACACTCTACCGACCCGAAATAAGCCGAAGTCTCTTTCCTAAAATCGATGTGCAATATTTATTTTTAGATACCGTATAAAAGTGTCATATGTCCTTGAATCCATAAAGTGATAAGTCGCCGCTGAACACTCTAGTAGATCTATAATCACCTCTATTCAATATAACTAACTCTAACAATATCTAATCTTTCATGTCGTGCCATCGTAACGGATCTACGGCCACCTCACACAATCACTCATACAACTTACTCATACATCTCTGTCTATCCCTTTAACTTTAACACGATATAATCTTATTCGATTAATTTCTTGTATGGAATCATTTCTACGGTCTATTGCACTAATTTCTGTTGTATGGAATGTGATTTGTTTTTCCTCTATTTCTCTTTCATTTTTATCATTTTGAAATTGAATGAATAATCAATGTAATCAATAAATTTAATTATATTATAAATATGAATTACAATAAATACACTTTTCCCTTTTGATTACAACTAATTAAAAATACGTTTACACTTAATACTCAACTGTTAACACTTTACTTTCGCCACTTCTCATGTTATAACGTTTGAAATTGCACTTTTTAAAAAAATCACAACACTTCTAAACACTTGGTTTACTTTTTCAATCTTGACACTTTGCGCACTTATAAATAACACTTTTAACTTGATTTCAATATTCAACATTTTTCTTGCGCTATAACACTTCTCACTTGACAACACATGTTCAATACATTACATATCAACACCACTTACAATATCTAACACTTTTTACTTTTATAACACTCCTCACTTATTTGACAACAAATACTTATTAACTGTTACTATTTTGCTGTCCATCACAATTTAACAACCATTAAACTTTTAACTTCGATTATAACTCCTCATATCCATAACAAAAAACACTAAATACACAACAAACATTTTTTTAAAATCAATTACATACACTTGATCAATTTACATTATTTCCCAATACACACTTATCACTCCACTTCTAATACTTACTTGACTTTCACTTACTTGATAAAAATACCCAATACATCTATCACTCGACCAACAACTTACTCCACTTATGACATCTAACACTTTGCACTCCACTCACTTGTCAACAAATACATAACAATTTATCTTCTGTGCTCAATAATTTCCACCACTTTCATCTAACACTTTACAACGAACACTTTCCACTTCCCAAACACTGGCTACACTTAACACGCGACGCGTTGCTTGTGGACTACGGGCACAGCTTGCGAGCCCCCCAAACGGGTGGTGGGGGGCTTGTACAGTATGCCCTCCGCCAACCGCAAGCCGCCGCCGCCTGCCAAGTTGACCAGTGCTGCTAGTGGTGAGTACCATGACGTCTGCGAACAAACAAATGGTGGTAGGACTACAGTGAAATTATCCCGGTCTTATAGTATATATTATAATGGCCTGGATTGCGGCCTTTTCAACCCGGAAAATATTGGGATTACTGTAAATATTTTCTGGATTGAAACAATGTATAGATTTTGAAGATTTTTTTCAAGAAATAAGTCGTTTTATAAACTGTCTTATGGCCGAATACTTAAACTTCATTCAATTTTAAGCAATTTTCAAATGTGCGTTAGCTCTATCGTTTGAACGTGTTTTATAAAGACAGAAGACTTTTAAGTCCCACTTTGATTTAAGTGACGTTTGAGTATTTGGCTGATAGAGACTTATTCACGGTTATTACTTAACCTATGTATATCAAAATATTAATACTGTCTGTAAAAAAAGTATTCACAGCAAAAAAAATACCTAACAGTGAAGTAGACAATTTTTTATTGAAAAAACAAAAAAAAAAAATTTACGGCCATTTTTTGATAGGCAACCTAGTGGATATAATAATATGGTTGGGGAAAAAGTTTCTTCGCATTTTTTAAGATAATACAAAACATTTTTTAATATAGTTTATTTAAATTTAACTAAAGTATGTATGTACCATTTTGTTCGAAAACCTTTTGCCATCTTGTAGGTAGGGACATGATCCCATTGCTATAAAAATTTTGGGACTTCTCATCAAAATACCGCGACAAGTGGATTTGGCAGTCCTCTCGTGATGTTAACCTAACATTGCATAAAGAATTCTGAAGAGACCGAAACAGGTGGAAATCTGAAGGTGCAAGGTCAGGACTATACGGCGGATGCATTAACACCTCCCAGCCAAACTCTCTTAATTTTTGCTGAGTGGCTATAGATGTGTGAGGTCTAGCGTTATCATGATGAAACACCACACCCCTTCTGTTGATCAATTCCGGCCGCTTTCTCTCAACTTCTTGCTTTAATCTCATCAGTTGTTCGCAATAGGGTTCAGAATCGATAGTCCTGCCTGGTGGTAATAGCTCATAATGAATAATGCCCTTCCAATCCCACCACACACACAACATCACCTTATTGCGAGTTAACCCGGGTTTCGCCACAGTCTGTGAAGCCTGACCGGCCTTTGACCACGACCTTTTTCGCACGTTCTTGTCGTACGTGATCCACTTTTCATCACCAGTTATCAGCTTCTTCAAAAATGATTCGGTTTCATTACGTCGTAATAAAGAATCACAAATGAGTTCACGGTTCATTAGGTTTCTTTCAGTGAGCTCGTGAGGTACCCAAATATCGAGCTTTTTTTTGTACCCAGCTTTTTTCAAATGCGCCAAAACTGTTTTGCGATCAATTCTCAGTTCTTCAGCTACGTCGTAACTACTAATATGTCGATCTTGCTCCACTTTTTCAAAAATGGCATCCATTTTATCCGTAATAGGGCGACCAGAGCGAGGTGAATCTTTGACATCAAAATTTCCGGATTGAAAACGCTTAAACCAAATTTGTGCTACTCTCACAGACACTGCACTAGGTCCATAAACATCGCAATTTTTTTTCGCTGCTTGCGTTGCATTTTTACCTTTTTTGTAGTAACATTTTAAAATGTATCGAATTTCGTCATTAGATTCACTCATCTTGACAGTACGAAAAACAAATGAAAATCACACATTTGCCTAATTTGAATTTGGAATTATGTTCTTTAAAATTTTAACTTTCAATGATACCAAACCAGCCAGATTCAAATACTACAGCCAAAGAGATTTTAGTACAAGTTCATACATACTACGAGGGTGGATCCAAAAGTTCGTGGCCCAAACTACAAGGAGATATGACATCTTTTTAAATTTACCGTCATTTGTTAGTATGTCTTATATTGATTTATTGTGCGCAGTTTCATTCCGATACTGCACAATATAAATTTTCTGTGATTATTTGTTTGAAGCATTCTGACGCGATTTTCAATAATGAAGAAAATTGAACATTGTGCAGTCATTAAGTACCTCAATAAAAAAAGCCTGTCACCAAAAGACATCCATCAAGATATGGTGGACACTTTGGGGGAGTCTGCTCCGTCGTATTTCAGTGTCAAGAAATGGGTAGCTGAGTTTAAATGCGGTCGTGAGAGCATTGAAGATGATCCTAGGAGTGGACGGCCTACAACCTCTACCACGAAAGAAAACATCGATAAAATTTGTGATCTCGTACTGGGTGATCGACGTTTGACCATTGGTAAGATAGCTGAGACAACCGACATTAGTTATGGCCGGGTGCAACACATAATAACGAAAGAATTGGGATTCCATAAGGTTTCTGCTCGCTGGGTCCCGAGGTTGCTTTCAGCTGAACAAAAACGAGTTCGATTCACAATTTCGCGAGACTGTTTGGAACTTTTTGAGACTGATCCCGAGGAATTTTTGTTTAGATTTGTTACCATGGATGAAAGCTGGGTTCACCAACATATTCCTGAATCAAAGCAACAATCCAAACAGTGGAAAAGATCTGACTCACCTACACCGAAAAAGACTATGGTCGTTTTGTCGACTAACAAAGTCATGGCTTCTGTTTCTTGGGATGCGAAGGGCATTATTTTTGTAGATTATTTACCGAAAGGTCAAACTATTAATTCTAGTTATTATTGTAACCTTCTACGAAGACTCCGAGAAGAAATAAAAGAAAAAGGCCGGGAATGTTGCGTAAGAAAGTTTTGTTCCATCAAGACAATGCACGTGTTAACACTTCGGTTGAAACAATGTCTGTAATCCATGATTGTGGCTACGAATTGCTGCCCCACCCACCTTGTTCGTCGGATTTAGCCCCCTCAGATTATCCAAATTTATTATAGATTTCCAAATTTAAAAAAACATTTGGGTGGCTCGAAATTTTCGACCAAAGATGAGGTGATAGTCGCAGTAAACGAGTATTTCGCCGACCTTCCGGAATCTTTTTTTTTCGAGGGGATAAACAAGTTGCAGCTCAGTTGGAAGAAGTGTGTTGAGCTAGATGGAGACTATATCAAAAAATAAAAGTAATTTTAGACCCACTTTTCTTTCATTTTCTTGGTCGGGCTTCGAACTTTTGGATCCACCCTCGTATAATGCGAAAAGACTTTTTCCCCAACCTATTATATCAAAATATTAATACTGTCTGTAAAAAAGTATTAACAGCAAAAAAGATACCTAACAGTGAAGTAGACATTTTTTTATTGAAAAAACAAAAAAAAAAAAAATACTTGCAACCAATTTTTGATAGGCATTAGTGGATATAAATTCTCTAGACTGCAAATATGCATAAAAATTAGGTTTGCAGCGTATCTGGATGAACGAAATGATTCTGCAGTGGGGAAACTACTCGTATTAACCTCATCGATTTCGATGGATATTTTTTCAATACAGAGATACCGTTGCCCTATCTGTATTTCCCGTGGTCTCCCTGTGCAGTGTCGAGCGCGGGCGGCATGGGGGGCGGCGCGGGGGGTGCGGGCGGCGGGGAGGCGGGCGCGGTGTCGAGCGAGGCGTTCGAGGCGGCCTTCACGTCGGTGGCGCCGGCCGCGGTGTACGGCGCGCGCGGCCTGGAGGACCTGTGCCGCCACGCCGCCGCGCTGCTGGGGGACCGCGCGGCCGACTGGGAGAAGAGGGTGGACGCGGTGAGTCCACCGCGTCAAGTCAAGAGCGGCGCGCCCCGGAGGGGAGGAGCCGTTTGTTTAAGGACTTATTTGAGGATTTTTGACGTGACCAAGGCTAACCTACCATGACCAAATAGGTCGAGTTCTGTCTGATGGTGGGGTCAAAAGTCTTAGGAATCGGCGTGCATGTATGAAGAGAATGATGAAGGTGGACGAGGCACGAGAGGTTGGTCAGAACCGGGATGTCTGGCGCTCTACACTCTCTGCCTACCCCGTTAGGGACCTGGCGTGAAGATACATACATACATACAACGTCTTAAATTAGGTTGCGGCTCGGAGTCACTCATGAAAAAGTTTAACGCCCGGTAACGTAACGATGAGTCACCGAACGAGAGAGAGGCCTGCCGGACCGGCGAATGCCTTTCTACCGAGAAAAAGACGTTGTCACGTAAAATCTTCGCCCGTAAAACCGACTTTACAGGCGACCAGTTTTTTTACTGGTGGTAGAGCTCCAGTGACGGAACTCGCGGGCGTAGGGACCACCGCATTACCTAATATACTTGCCGTTAAATGGTAGTGTTCAGCACTATCGTGTTCCGGTCAGGTGGTATTGTACGGCTCTGTAATTTCCTGACACAGAGGCATAACACCTAATGCCTCAGGAGTGGCAGCGCATTTGCATTTTGACCTCTGGTCATTGTGTGGGTGTCTATAGGCTGCAGTCATCACTTAACATCAATGTGAACTGCACGTTTGTTTGCCACATATATAACATAAAAAAAAAGGAGAACCAACAGCTTTTACAATCTCGATAGCATTGAAACAATTTGAAAACAGAGCTAAGTATAGGTTCCCGCGAATATAGCCATAGCGTGTATTACCGATACAAAACAGTCTGTCATTTTTTGCGGAGGGGAAATGCGTGCGACACACACGCACACTACAAAATTCGAAAAATTCAAATCATTTATTTCAAATTTCTCTACAAGGACACTTTTGCATTGTCGGGTCATAAGCTACCTAGAGAGAATGACTTTTAATAATAATCCAATAGATATTAATAAATACCAATTTAATAATAATATTTAACCGATACGTGAATCATCAAATTTTTCATTTCCTTCACAGAAGAAAATGAAAAATCTGTTCGTCATAATCATAGTCATTCACTTAGCAGAGTTCCAAGTGCAGGCACTGCTGAGAAGAACTCCGCTACCCAACGAACTCAGCGTGTTGCTCTTTTGTCAAAACCTTAGATTTAATGCAAATATTATTAAATAGAATAAAGATAATGTGAACGTCCATGGCCTATAAATATTTGCATATAAACACATACGCAAATACCTATCAACAGCTTAATATCCTGATAGAAAATAACACCCGCAAATCACAACAGACCAGTCCCCACAATCAGCACCCGTTCACGAGTATGACGCATGTGGCAGCCATTGCTCTCCTCGACCATTTTGAAGGGAAGTGAACAACCCGTCACACGGCATCGCTACTATGCATGTTGGCAATGTCAAATAAAATTGTATTTGAAAGAAAGAAATAAATATACTTTTAGTCCTTTGTGTGCTTTATTCCATACAGATTATAAGAGATCTATTTTGATGGATAAAAAAAAAAACACCGGGGCAGTACATCCGCAAACCTTTACGATTGTGTTGTATATTTTTTTGTGAAGTTGCCAAAAAGGCATGCAGCTCACATTAATACTAAGTGATGACTGCAGCCTATAGACGTCTACACAAAAACCAGAGGTCGAAATGCAGATGCGTTGGCACCCCTGAGATCTTTACTTATTATGTCTCTGTGATAGTTATTACGGGGCCATACACTATCATCTAACCGGAACACTACCATTTGGCTTCAGATAGATTAGGCAATGCGGTGAAAAAAAGAAAGAAAACATTTAGACAGCACAGAAACACAAAAAGCGAAATTATTAGAAGAAGATTACAAATAATTAAAGAATTGGACAAGAAAAAACAACAGAAGTTAACGAAAAAAGCGATTAGGTCTCAGGGCTGGTCCAAATTCAGTGCTAAACACTACCATTTAGCGGCAGGTTTATTAGGTAATGCGGTGGTGCCTACGCCCGCGAGCTCCGTCACTGGTGAAAGTCTATATTTATACAATGTAAATGTTACTGCGAAATAAACCAGTAACAGAACCAGTTTGCGGGCCTGCTCCAGGGGGGCCGCGGGACGTACGCGCCGCTGCGCGCTTCATTAGCAGAACTGACTCGCTCGCCGTTGTCTTGTGTGCGCGCATATGTTATTAAAACATTTTCATTTGTAATTACAAGTCTACAAGTCAAACACAGTTTTATTTAAGAAGTTAAGACCCCCAGTTCATACCTGGTGCTTAGCAATCAAACATAAATGATAGTTAATATATACTTACAATATTTTTTTTTTCATATCTATACTATAATATTATAAAGCTGAAGAGTTTGTTTGTTTATTTGAACGCGCTTATCTCAAGAACTACTGGTTCGATTTGAAAAATTCTTTCAATGTTAGATAGCCCATTTATCGAGGAAGGCCTTAGGTTTCTTTATATTACATCACGATAAGACGAATAGGAGAGGGTAGGTAACATTACACTGGCGCGAAGCCGGGGCTGGTCGCTAGTATAATTATATTGTGGTGCCTACGGCCTCGAGCTCCTACACTGGACCTCAAAATCAGTGAATAAAATTTCATATTTAATTGTTCTAGCTTAAAAAAATACGATCGCTGCTAACAGCGAACGCCCACGTTCAGTACCCGGCGGAGTTCGCGGCGCACTTGAAGGACCTCTCCGTGCCTTTTCTCGTTGTCATCAAGGACCTCAGGAGTCAAGTAAGTTAACTACTTGGTAAAAAAAACTTACTTAGTAAGAAAAACTCTTAGTAAGTGGACTACTTGGTAAAAAAAAACTTACTTAGTAAGAAAAACCCTTACTTAGTAAGTATACTACTTGGTAAAAAAAAACTTACTTAGTAAGTGGACTACTTGGTAAAAAAAACTTACTTGGTAAGAAAAACCCTTACTTAGTAAGTGGACTACTTGGTAAAAAAAAACTTACTTAGTAAGTGGACTACTTAGTAAGAAAAACCCTTACTTAGTGGACTACTTAGTAAGAAAAACCCTTACTGAGTAAGTGGACTACTTAGTAATAAAAACCCTTACTTAGTAAGTGGACTACTTAGTAAGAAAAACCCTTACTTAGTAAGTGGACTACTTAGTAAGAAAAAACTCTTACTTAGTAAGTAAACTACTTAGTAAGAAAAACCCTTACTTAGTAAAAGGACTACTTAGTAAGAAAAACACCTCGGATACTCGGCTAAAATTCCATACAAATTATAATAAAATTCTGGCAACCTATTACATAGACATCAATCAGTACACGCACACACAGAAATGTAGCACGTAGGGTTATGACCTTAAACAATCGTGAAATAAGTAGTCGCACTGACTACGTAACGAAATTAACTAAAAATAGATCGCTTGCTCGCCCGCTACCAACCTCACTGGTGAAGTTTATTCAACTGCCTCTCGAGGGGGGTGATGGGTGAGGCTTGGGAATCGGGCGGGACGTCGAAGTGTCCATTATATACACAGTGTTATTACATATTCTTGGCCTATAGAATACAGAAAAGCCTACAAAAATTCTATGATATTTAAGGTACAGTATCAGTATAACAAGAAATCATATAATGCACATCGACCTCAGGAAGAGACGTCGGCTTATTTCGGATCTGTAGAGCGTTATCTCTTTCGCATCTTATCTATTAGACGTTTGTCGACCATTTTGATCAAGTTTTGACCAATACCGGACTTGATGCTTACGTAGGCAGTGTGCAGCAGAGTTAACGCTATATGAAGCCGAAACTAGCCGATTGTCACTATCATAAGCTCAATGTGCATTATTTCTTGATGAGCACTGTAATGTAGTTGTTGGTGACCCTGCCAGGTCTGTGTGATTGTATGTGGACTGTAATTATCTGCTGGTGAGGAGTCCGAAGGCTTGCAAAGATTAAAAGGCTAAGTCTTCGTGTTGAAATGCAATTTATTGCTGCGTGTATTACAAACGATAACAGTAAACGCGAGTGTCGATACAATGACAATTGGTGGGGGGGTGCGGGCGCGGCGGCCGCCTCCCACCCCCGCACGCACTATTATGTATTATACTTAACAGTAGTAGAAACCGACGTGTCACTTGGCCGTTTATTTTTTCTTACACAGTGGACCCCCGATAATCCGGCCCCTGTCTAATCCGGCGCCCCCTGTAATCCGACATGACTTTGAATATGTATTTGACAATCTTCGCTAATGTAGATCACGCAGGTTTGAACATGTTACAACTCGTACGCGCCACGGCTATTGTGCTCGACGCGTATGCATTGTTTTTGTACTTAGTTTGAATTTGACTACATACTTGTGATAGCGGTACGGCCTAGCGTATATATATATATATACTAGCGGCCCGCCCCGGCTTCGCCCGCGCTGCTCTGCTCCTATTAGTCATAGCGTAATGTAAGCTATCCTATCTCTCAAGTTGGATCGAACTGCACATGGTGTGCGAATTTTATTATAATCGGTTCAGTGGTTTAGGAGTCCATTGAGGACAAACATTGTGACACGAGATTTATATATATTAAGATATATACTATAAGGGGTCTAAGGCAGTGCTCTATAATCCGACAAATGCGATAGTCCGACACTGCCCTGCATAATGTTTGTCGGATTACCGGAGGTCCACTGTATATAATAATTATTTTTTAATAATATCTAATATATAATATTTTCTATATAACAGGTGGTCCGCGAAGCATGCATCACAATAGCCCACATGGCCAAGGTGCTGAAAAACAAATTGGAACAATTCAGTCTGTACATACTGCAGGAAGTCATCAATCTCATACAAAACGCTGCCAAGGTAAGCCTTCATTATTTTACACCCTCACTCAGTGGTGGTAGAGCTGTAGTGACGGAGCTCGCGGGCGTAGGTATCACTGCATTACCTAATATACTTGCCGCTAAATGGTAGTGATGGTAGTGGTGATGGGTGATCGCTAGTGGCAAATTAAAATGCGCGTTTCCGTGCTTCGGAAGGCACGTTAAGCCGTCGGTCCCGGTTGCTATCGATAGATAGCAGTCGTTAAACCTTGTCGGAGGCCTTATGGGTGGTTCGAAAACATCCGGCAGCGGGTTGGCCACTAACCCTTTTTCCACCTTTTGTAAGCTCCAGGCCTCCCAAGAAGGGGAGAGACTCGTGCCCAGCAGTGGGACGTATCAAGGGTTGCCATTATTATTATTATTCAACGATACGCCACAAAAGTGATCCTAACTTATCGGTGTCACACCGCGGACACTTCGCTAAAATTTCCTTACACACACTTAATTTGGTCTCTATTACACAGACCTCAATCAGTGACGTGTATTTACACGTGCACCTGTGTGTTAGCACGTAGAGAATACCGAACGTCGCCCATGAGAGGGCAGGAGGTTGGGTGAGGCGGGGAAATCGGGCGCGACGTCGAAGTGTTTTTTTACTGGTGGTAGAGCTCCAGTGACGGAGCTCGCGGGCGTAGGCACCACCGCATTACCTAATATACTTGCCGCTAAATGGTAGTGTTCAGCACTATCGTGTTCCGGTCAGGTGGTAATGTACGGCCCTGTAATTTCAGGCACAGAGGCCATAACACCTTAGGCCTCAGGAGTGGCAGCGCATCTGCATTTTGACCTCTGGTCATTGTGTGGGTGTCTATAGGCTGCAGTCATCACTTAACATCAATGTGAACTGCATGCTTGTTTGCCACTTTTATTACATAAAAAAAAAAAAAAAAAAAGTGTCCATTCTATACGTAGTATAATTGCATATTCTCTGTTTGCGTGTAGGTGGTATCGTCAGCCGGCACGGTGTGCGTGCGGTATATAGTGTCGCACGTTCAGTCCCCGCGCCTGCTGCCGCCCATCATCACAAACCTCACCACCAACAAGAGCAAGGAGATACGCTCCACACTCAGGTATGTTGGATATCTTTGTTAAATGATGCCTATAAATAAAAAAATAAAATACGCTTACACTCACAGCCCCACATTAGCTATAAAACTGTGTCGTGCGTGCCGTTGTACACATACAACATACATAAACACCCCAGACCCGAAACAAATATCTGTAGGTATATTTCTATTTCTATTTCAAACAAATATTTGTCCCGGTGCGGGATTCGAACCCGCGACACCTCAAATCAAACAGTCAACTCACACCGAAGAATATGTTCTTAGGTTTTCGTGAGCTACACTCATTGAAATAAAACTAGTTTTCGGATTTATCTCGCGAAACAGAAAGTATTTCCTTTTTATTTTGCTCATTCGCCCCGTGTGCCACCCATGTTAGCTACGTCATTGTATGTGGACATAGCTAGGTGGACATAAATGATATTAAAAAAAAAACGCTTACACTAACAGCTCCACATTAGGTATTATTTAAACCTGTGTCGTGGGTGCCGTTGTACACATACAACGCATACACAAACACCCAGACCCGAAACAAATATCTGTAGGCCATACAAATATTTGTCCCGGTGCGGGGATCGAACACGTGACCCTTCGAATCCAACAGTGGTTTCGCACCGCTGGACTAACCGGGTCGTTAAAGATATGTTTGTGACATCAGTGGAGAGTTTTGGCGGGAACCTTGAAAGAGGCGTATGGTGCTCTTATTTTATTTCATTTTCTTGGTGTATTTTTAAGTTGTATTGAATAAAGTTGGTGGAATTTTGTTTGATATAGGTTTATTACAGTGTCCGTGTATAGTGAAATAGAATAACAGTTCGAAAACACGGCCTTTCAGGTTGCCTCCAAAACTTCATTGTAAATGTTCTGGTAAAGTAGCCATCGCTTTACTCGAATAACTTGACATAATACTTGACTGACATACTTAATATATAATTGACTGACTATATATTATACTAACTTTTACGCTGCTTAAATAAAAACGAAACATCGTTTTACTTGACACTGGCAATATGCGTAATAGCGATTCCATAATTAAAAAAAAAAACTGGTTGCCTGTAAAGTCGGTTTTACGGGCGAAGATTTCACGTGACAACGTCTTTTTCTCGGTAGAAAGCCATTCGCCGGTCCGGCAGGCCTCTCTCTCGTTCGGTGACTCATCGTTACGTTACCGGGCGTTACACTTTTTCATGAGTGACTCCGAGCCGCAACCTAATTTAAGACGTTGGCACGTCAAAAAATCTCAAAAAAACGACATCAGTGGACGTAATGTATTGTCGCAGCGAGGTGCTGGTGTTGGTGCTGGAGCGGTGGCCCGCGGCGGGCGTGGAGCGGCAGCAGGCCGGCGTGCGGGACGCCATCCGCCGCGCCTGCGGGGACGCCGACGCCGTCGCCAGGAACTACGCCCGCAGGTCTGTACACCGCCTGCCTTACCACACGTCGCTAAAGACGTCGTAGCTAAGTGATGAAAAAGATAAGGGCGGGAACCTTGAAAGAGACGCGTCTAGTGGTCGGCGTGCATTTATGAAGAGAAGTGTGTGACGACATCACGAAGTCGTATAGACGCGTCCACTCTCATTTTTATCATTATATCAATTAATTAATATCAAATATCATCATTTATCATTATCATGAAGGTAGACGAGGCACGAGAGGTTTGTCAGAACCGGGATGTCTGGCGCTCTACACTCTGTGCCTACCCCGTTAGGGACCTGGCGTGAAGATACATACATACATTTAAATTATCAAAATATCATTAAGACTCAAAAAATATCAATGTAATGTAATAAAATCTGTAGAACATTATCATATCAAATCAGCTTAATAAATCATAATATCATCAGTAACTTTCTATCATTTATCTCTGTACGACTTCAAGCAAAAGGTGTAACCGTACATGATGAATGTAGAAATGAATGTGCAAGTATAAAATATGTATTTGATTTTAAAATGGTGTCGCGTGTTCTACCACGTCAATAGGGTCTGTCGCAGAGGGTAATTCCTCCGCTAGTGCAGTCAATCCATCGAAAAATGGCGGCCAAACCATGCCAACAAGGCGGTAGTAAATACACGCGGGATGGGTAGCAGCGTTCTGGGATAAAACTACCGCCACCGAGATCGCCAATCCGCCTGCCAAGCGTTGCGATTATAGCATATTTTTCTCCCCTTTTAACATTTAACACTGTTGTGGGCATCGGAGAAGGCTTTGTCCAGCTGTGGACGTCTTTTGAAGTGATGATAATGAATATATTTACAGGGCATATTGGGCCTACAAGCGGCTATTCCCCGAAGATGCAGAATTATTGTTCGCTCGTTTGGACCCCGCTGCGCAGAAGCAGATCGAACGCGAACGCCTCGGCAGTCTTGATACCCTACATCACGTCGGTACCGGTAAGTGTAACTCTCTTTATTATATATATATATATATTGTAATATTTATTTTTCGCAATAACACATGAGTGAAGTTTAAACTAAGCTACCGAAGTCTTAGGCTAAGTGGTAAAGCGGCTGGACTGGTTATCCTGAGGTCGCATTTTCGATTCCTGCCCGAAGTCAAGTTTTTCTTTAATTTCTAAATATATATTTATAAATCCGGCTCGAAGGACCAAAACGTATGGAGATATAAAGTAAACAGAAGTTTATTCGGATCAACGGCCAACATTATCATTATCGATATATAACTATTAAGATGAGAATTAAAAAAGTCCTACTAGACTCACGTACCTATAGAATACAGGTAACCTATGAAAAGCGTATGTTGTTAAGGTTCGGTTGCACTAAAATATTAGTTAAAGTTAAGTTTGTAACAATTAAGCCTGGGTTGCACCACGTTCGTTAAAGTTATTGTAAAATTTCACATCCTTCTCTAACTAAAAGAAATCTGTTAAAGTTAGAGAAGGACGTGAAATGTCACAGTAACTTTCACTTTAACAAATATCGTTTTGCAACCCAGTCTAAAAGTTTAATCGACTTTAACAGTTAAAAGTAAGATTTTTTTTTTTATGTCATTAAGTTGACTGACAAGCAGACGGGCCACCTTTTTTTTTTTTTTTTTTAATGTAATGGAAGTGGTAAACAAGCATGCAGTTCACATTGATGTTAAGTGATGACTGCAGCCTATAGACACCCACACAAAGACCAAGGTCAAAATGCAGATGCGTTACCACTCCTGTCTTATGCCTCTGTGCCGGAAATTACAGGGCCGTACATTACCACCTGACCGGAACACGTTAGTGTTGAACACTACCTTTTAGCGGAAGTATATTAGGTAATGCGGTGGTGCCTACGCCCGCGAGCTCCGTCACTGGAGCTCTACCACCAGTAAAACCACCTGATGGTAAGTGGTCACCGTCGCCTATGGACATTTGCAACACCAGGGCAGTTGCCAACGCGCTGCCAGCCCTGAAGGACTCTTTTGACGCCATTTTTGAAGAACCCCATATTGTAGCACCGAGGGAACACCTCAGAGGGAAGTTCGTTCCACAATTTACACGTTCTGGGCAGGAACGAACGAGAAAACCGCACCGTTGAGCACTGCCAGGTGTCCAGTCGGTGAGGGTGAAACTTCTCTCTTCGGCGGGTAGTACGGTGTAGAAAAAGAGACGGTGGCACCATGTCGAACAGTTCGACAGAGCACTCACCATTGTAGAGACGGTATAACACGCACAGACTACCAATATCTCTGCGCAGGCTCAGATGTTCGAGCCTGTCTGTAAGTCCCGGATCGTTAACAAGATACTACAATCCAGCCTTGGAATAACATTTCTCAATTCTACAGAACACTGTGTACGCGTATCCTACTCACTCCTTTGTACACTCATTATGACTAAATCTGATCACGCTCCAATCTATACTAATATTATAAAGCTGAAGAGTTTGTTTGTTTGTTTGTTTGCTTGAACGCGCTAATCTCAGGAACTACTGGTCCGATTTGAAAAATTATTTCAGTGTTAGATAGCCCATTTATCGAGAAAGGCTTTAGGCTATATAACATCATGCTAAGATGAATAGGAGAGGGTTGGT
Organism: Macrosoma leucophasiata; assembly: GCA_036365455.1. Taxonomy (NCBI): domain Eukaryota; kingdom Metazoa; phylum Arthropoda; class Insecta; order Lepidoptera; family Hedylidae; genus Macrosoma; species Macrosoma leucophasiata. The sequence goes on from JAWQUS010000015.1 coordinate 9,640,819, forward strand.
AACATTGCAACCGCGCGAAGCCGGGGCGAACCGCTAGTAGTTCATAAAACCCAAAAAAAAATTGATTTGACAAAATTTTTACAATTTTTTTTGAATTACAGAAAGGAGAGCCATCACCAGCCCCAGAAGTCCGTCTGCCAGTGTCTCAGGTAAGATGTCACCACATTCCAATATATGGAAATAGATATTGTGTATTTTAAAAACTCCCGATTTTTTGAGAGATTTTTTTCCTAATTATTAATAGGCAAAATTGAGGGGACACTAGATTTTCGATATCAATTTAAATAGCTCCGAATCTAATTAAGATTATAATTCTTTAACTAGGACCCGTTTTATAAATTAATTTCAATGTACAACCGTATTTCAACCAAAACGACAAAAGATTTTTTTTTTCACATCAGGCAAAGTTTTCAGAAAATATAATTCAGATTTTCAACTTTTTCTCTGTTTTCTTTTGCCGGTGTCTGCTAGATTACTTTTGTGTACCTGAAAAAATCCTCTAATTATTTAAATCTAATCGGTCTTCAGCCGTCATAACATTCCAAGGCATATTGCGTTTCGACGTTGTAGAGCGTTATCTCTGCTGCACACTGCCTACGTAAGCACTGATAGTCCAGTGTTGGTCAAACCTTGATCAAAATGTTCCACAAACGTCACATAGACTTTCTGGTGGTAGAGCTCCAATGACGGAGCTCGCGGGCGTAGGCACCACCGCATTACCTTAATATACTTGCCGCTAAATGGTAGTGTACAGCACTATCGTGTTGTATCGGCCCTGTAATTTCCGGCACATAACACCTTAGGCCTAAGTGGTGGCAACGCATCTGCATTTTTCGCAATAGGTCCTCAAAGTTGCGGATAGCCAAAGCAAAGTCCAAGCATGTCGTTAGAGTTGGCAAGAAGCTAATGAGGCATCCTCCCGGGAGCCTATTGGTCTCTTGCCAAAGCTATCGAAAAGAATTTTTGTCGGTCATCTTTCCCACCACTGCGAAAAACTGACGATAGCCTGGCCCACACGGCAAAAGAGAAAGCCGATCTCCTGGGCAGCCTCTTTGCCTCAAACTCGACTCTTGATGACATGGGTAACACAGCGCCTACCATCTCGCGCTGTGAAAGCTCTATGCCTGACGTCAAATTCACTCAGAAGAACGTCAGGCGAGCGTTGTTATCCCTTGACGTCAAGAAGTCGAGTGGGCCGGATTCCGTCCCTGCAGTGGTGTTGAAGATGTGCGCTCCCGAGCTGACCCCCATTCTGACGCGCCTGTTCTCGCTTTCTTACGATCATGGAAAAGTACCGTCTGCGTGGAAGACAGCCCTTGTGCATCCGATACCCAAAAAAGGGGATCGCAGTGATCCGGCCAACTACAGGCCCATAGCAATAACCTCCCTACTCTGCAAAGTCATGGAGCGTGTGATCAATACACAGCTGCTGCAGTACCTGGAGGATCATCAGCTGATCAGTGACCGCCAATATGGCTTTCGTCAAGGCAGATCTGCTGGTGATCTTCTAGTATATCTGACGCACTATTGGTCTCACGCCTTGGACAAGAGTGGGGAGGCATTGGCTGTAAGCCTGGATATTGCTAAGGCCTTTGACCGGGTCTGGCACGGGGCACTTCTCGCGAAATTGCCATCTTACGGTCTTCCCGAGAGGCTATGCAACTGGACAGCCAGTTTTCTGTCTGAGCGTTTTATACAGGTCTTAGTTGACGGTCAACGCTCAGACAGACTACCTATCAACGCTGGTGTGCCGCAAGGCTCTGTGCTATCTCCCACGCTTTTTCTTCTGCATATCAATGAAATGTTGGAGCAAAACTCCAATTTTCATTGCTATGCGGATGATAGCACGGGAGATGCACACTATACAAGCCGTGCAAATGCCTCTCGGACACTTATCGAAGAAAGCAGGACTAGACTTGTGTCTGAAGTCGAGCACTCTCTGGAGCGGGTCTCAGATTGGGGTCGACTCAATTTAGTGCAGTTCAACCCCTCGAAGACACAAGTCTGCGCGTTCACCGCTAAAAAAACCCCATTCATTGTAGCACCACAGTTCCAGGGCACTCCGCTTGCCATTGGTAAGAGTATCGGTATCCTGGGCGTTGACATATCGAACGAAGTGCAATTTGGGAGTCACATTGAGTGTAAGACCAAGTTGGCATCCAAAAAGTTGGGGGTGCTTAACAAAGCGAGGCAGTGTTTCACATCGGGGCAGCTACTACAGCTTTATAAGGCCCAAGTGCGGCCCCATCTGGAATACTGCTCTCATTTGTGGGCGGGAGCCCCCAAGTACCAGCTTGGTCCACTTGACTCCCTACAAAAACGCGCCGTTCGTATTGTTAACGATCCGGGACTTACAGACAGGCTCGAACATCTGAGCCTGCGCAGAGATATTGGTTGTCTGTGCGTGTTATACCGTCTCTACAATGGTGAGTGCTCTGTCGAACTGTTCGACATGGTGCCACCGTCTCTTTTTCTACACCGTACTACCCGCCGAAGAGAAAAGTTTCACCCTCACCGACTGGACACCTGGCAGTGCTCAACGGTGCGGTTTTCTCGTTCGTTTCTGCCCAGAACGTGTAAATTGTGGAACGAACTTCCCTCTGAGGTGTTCCCTCGGTGCTACAATATGGGGTTCTTCAAAAATGGCGTCAAAAGAGTCCTTCAGGGCTGGCAGCGCGTTGGCAACTCCCCTGGTGTTGCAAATGTCCATAGGCGACGGTGACCACTTACCATCAGGTGGCCCGTCTGCTTGTCTGTCAACTTAATGACATAAAAAAAAAAAAAAAAATTTTGACCTCTGGTCATTGTGTGAGTGTCTATAGGCTGCAGTCATCACGTAACATCAGTGTGAACTGCATGCTTGTTTGCCACTTTTATAACATAAAAAAAGCATAGGTAAGGTGCGAAAGAGAAAACGCTCTACATAAACGAAATAAGCCGAAGTCTCCCTCAGGTCCTTGTACAATATTTCTTGTTAGATACTATACTTTAAAATGCAAAACAATTTTGGTCTAAAGAGAGACCAAATATTAACTTTAAACTCCTCAGCAATGCACGTTTCTTAGACAAGAATAAGTCGGTCATTTGTCTTTTTCCATATTACACAATTGTATATCTATTAAATAAAGACAAAACATAAATAAGTTAATTTTTGAGCGGTATACAGTACTCGTAAAACTTAAGTGCGTGCGTGAAGTTAGTAACAAGTCGCTTCAAAGAAGGCGATTTCGTGGTATATAAGGGATACGTGAGGGCAGTTGTTCGCTTTCATAATAGTCTAAGATCCGAATCTAGGTCGACCTTCACCTATCTGTTTACCGAATGAAACATTGTTTTTATCAAGTTTCATACATAAACAAACACATCTTGCATGTATTGCCTATCAATATAATATGTTCATAGACATAACAAAAGTTATTTAGTTTCATCCATTTGTTAACCAATAAAATGTGTTTGAATTAAAAACTGGTGGTAGAGCTCCAGTGACGGAGCTCGTGGGCGTAGGCACCACCGTATTACCTAATATACTTGCCGCTAAATGATAGTGTTCAGCACTATCGTGTTCCGGTCAGGTGGTAATGTACGGTCCTGTAATCTCCGGCACAGAGGCATAACACCTTAGGCCTCAGGAGTGGTAACGCATCTGCATTTTGATCGTGGTCTTTGTGTGGGTGTCTATAGGCTGCAGTCATCACTTAACATCAATGTGAACTGCATTCTTGTTTGCCACTTCGATTACATTAACCTATAAAATAGGTCTATGTGGTTTATTGGTGAACAGATCGGTGCAGTCACCTATATCTACTTACCTGTTTACACCGGCTTGCCAAGTAGCCATGAACGTAAATTCCTAGGTAAAACATCAATGACCTATTTCATATGTTTAAAACTTTTAGTTGCAATCACATTTAATTGGTTAACATATCGCCTCTTTACAAGAATAACGTGACATTTCATCTAAATCGTTCATATGAAATGACACATTATTCTTGCAAACTTGTTTAAACATTTCTTTTTCTTCTCATTCTTGCTATGAACATATTTTGATAGGCAATACATGAAAGATGTGTTTATTTATATACGAAACTAGCTGTTGCCCGCGGCTCCGCCCGCGTGGATGTCGTTTTATAAATAACTAAGTAGCCTATGTTCATTCTCAAAGTCAGCTCTATCTCTGTACCAAATTTCATTAAAATCGGTTCAGTCGTTTGGACGTGAAAAGGTAACAGACAGACAGACAGAGTTACTTTCGCATTTACAATATTAGTCGGATTTGTTAAAAACAATGTTTCATTCGGTGAACAGATAGGTGAAGGTCGACCTAGATCGGCTCCCGTACTATCAGGCCAACATTCAAACTCGCTCTCTGTCTGGGTGTAGTCGTCTCGAGCTAAGAGACTGGCGCGAAGTTTACGCCGCCAACTTCACTCAATGGCATTTAAATTTTGCGCGTATTGCATATTTACTCTTTATGGGGTATATAACTATAGATTTGCCATATTTTCATTACAGTAAATGTATTTTTTATTTCTTAGAATTTTTTATCGTGGTGCTATTAAAACGAGCAATATTTTCGATGCAATATGTGACTGCAACATAGAGCAACACGGGCCACCGGCCGCGGCGGAGGGGAGTAGCCATATGCAGGCTTTCCCCTCTGTCAAAGTACAAGCCCAAATGGTGCTATGCCTGTCGTCCAGATATTTAAATGTATACGTGAAATTGTTTATGTATTTTGTTAAAGTCAAGGTGTGAGTTTCGTAGTAATAGACGATTTTTGTAGTGTGAGTGTGTGTCACACGTATTTCCCCCCGCAAAAAATTACAGACTATTTTGCATCGGTAATAAACTCTATGGCTACTCTCCTCCGGTCCGCCGCAACCGGTGGGCCGTGTTGCTCTATGGACTGCAATATGTTGAAATATGCGCAAATATGTTTGAGTATTGCCCAACAATTTTTAAGTTGCAAATATTTCTTTATGTATATATGATCGATGCATTTTATTTTAAAGATTTAAATAGGCTATTTAATATTGCAAATCAAATCCACATTTTTACGCAATTCATTGAAAAATAGAAATATATTGCGGAGCAATATTTGAAAATATTGCCACATATTTCAATAAAGATATTGCACGTTTCGGTGCACCTATATATAATTTATATTTGTATCATTATTTTTTGTATAAATTTTATCTTATTTACAGCTTATAAGTTTGTTGCATTAAAACCAAACTTTGTTAAACAATTTTTCATTTATTTCCACGCAACCTTGGACATGGTTTGGTAAAGTAGCGTCGACAGAGAATTTGGTAGCTGGTGTCAGTAGGACGAATTCTCTGAGAAGGCGGCGGGCGTCGCAGGAGAGGCCGCCTATATCTCATATACCTGTTGCTATGAGAGGTAGTGGTTTGTCATTACTGGCAGCGGTATTTAAAGCGTTAACAACGTATGGCCTCGTAATAACTGTCACAGAGACATAACAACGAAGGTCTTAGGGGTGGCAACTCATTTTGACCTTTTGTCTGCGTGTCTATAGGCTGCAGTCATCACTATGCAGTCGTCAATGTGTACTGCATGCTTGTTTGCTACCTTCATAACAAAAAAGATCATGTCCCAATGAGAGAGGAAAAAATCTCAAACATTATATGCTGTAGTTCTTAATAGAAAGAAACCTTCAACGAAATTTGGTTTGAACGAGGATTTTTTTCGATAAATATAATTTGTTACCCGAACCGCAATGGGCGAGTCCGACTCGCTTTTGCCCGCTGTTTTCAAGTCATGAAGTAGCAAACAAGCATAAAGTTAAATTGTTTTAAACTTTCACGATTTGTATTCATATTTTTATATTGTAAAGGGGACTTAATCGCGTACTATTTCAATCGAAGTATTTACCTCGACACTCGACGTTTCGGCCGTAATGCGACGGCCGTGGTCACGGGTAGACTCTACTCGTGACACCTATGAAAATAACCATAAAGTTAACATTAATGGTAAGTGATATTGTAGCCTATAGACATTACATAAAATCTAGACATTCAATTTTTTTTTTTTTATGTCATTGTAGTGGCAAACAAGCATGCAGTTCACATTGATGTTAAGTGATGACTGCAGCCTATAGACACCCACACAAAGACCAAGGTCAAAATGCAAATGCGTTACCACTCCTGAGGCCTAAGGTGTTATGCCTCTGTGCCGGAAATTACGGGGCCGTACATTACCACCTGACCGGAACACGATAGTGCTGAACACTACCATTTAGCGGCAAGTAAATCAGGCAATGCGGTGGTGCCTACGCCCGCGAGCTCCGTCACTGGAGCTCTACCACCAGTAAAATTTAGAGGCGTTGGCCCTTCTGAGCTCTGAGTTGTTGTGCCTCTCTTCCGTAAATTACTGGTCGGTACATTACCTCCTGACAGGAACACATAAGCGCTGAACACTATCATGAAGCTGCATGTGGATTAGGTAATGCGGTTGTGCCTACGCCCGCGAGCTCCGTCACCGGAACTCTACTACCGATAAAATATGGACACAATAATATTTTACATCTATACTAATATTATAAAGTTGAAGAGTTTGTTTGTTTGCTTGAACGCGCTAATCTCAGGAACTACTGGTCCGATTTGAATTGAAATTGAAAATTCTTTCAGTGTTAGATAGCCCATTTATTGAGCTAATATAGATAAGAGAGGGCAGGTAGCATTGCAAAAGCGCGAAGCCGGGGCGGGCCACTAGTTTCTTAATAAAAGCATAAGACTAAGCTACAAAAAATCATCTACATTAAACATAACGACCCGGGAATCGAACTGGGGACCTCAGCATAGCAGTATTGGCCTGTTACCAACATTGAAAATCTTTTAAATGTAAGTAATTGAGAATAAGTTACCTGTTTTCACTTCATAATGTAACCCAAAGGTTGAGGCTATTCTAAATACATTTTCTTTTATTTATTGCTATACTGGAGGTCCCCGGTTTCATCTTCTGTTTGAGCAACATGTTATATTAGAATTGTTCCATTCAAGGAGATTTCAAGCCCGTGTCAAATAGACAGCGAACCGAAAGCGTTTTTATATATATAGCCAGCGAATAAGCCAGCCATAAAAAAGCGAAAGCGTACCGAAAGCGTGCCGATACCGAGGCGAATCGAAAGCGTGCCATGCCAAGACAAACAAGGCGTGCACGCGAAGTGAAGCGTCAGCGATATCGTAGCAATCATATTTGCGGATTTTCTCGCGTATACCACTACTCCCAACTTCTTCGCATACCCTTATGGTTGTATTAGCTGGTTCTCTTCTCTCTTCTTTCTACACGAGACAAACCAGGAGCGAGAGCGGGACGCGAAGCGAAAGCGAACCGTGACGGTTCGGTTATATTATTTACAAAAACTATTTGTTTTTAATACACAAGCTATTGTCGGCTTCAGAATCTGTTTCCCTTCACATTTTCTCTGACAAGAGTCCTTGAGCACATCGGGGACACTCCGCCAAAATTCCATACAAACGCTTAATTTGGTCTCTATTACACAGACATCAATCAGTGACGTGTATTTACATGTGCAACTGTGTGCGTAGCACGTAGAATATACCAACCGTCGCCCATAAGAGGGGAGGAGGTTGGGTGAGGCGGGGAAATCGAGCGGGACGTCGAAGTCCATTCTATACGTAGTATTATTACATACTAGCTGTTGCCCGCGGCTTCGCCCGCGTGGATATCGTTTTATAAATAACTAAGTAGTCTATGTTCTTTCTCAAAGACAGCTCTATCTCTGTACCAAATTTCATTAAAATCGGTTCAGTGATTTGGACGTAAAAAGGTAACAGACAGACAGACAGAGTTACTTTCGCATTTATAATATTAGTAGGGATTCTCTGCCTTGGGTTGCCGGACGTCACAGCAGTGAAGTGATCGCCCGCCACGCTTTTTCAAGTTCGGTCTGCTGGCTCTAGTTTGTCGTCTCTGCTTTGCTTCGCATTCTCCAGGCTTTCGGTTCGCTGTAAAGTTTGATAAAGGCTTTAAGGACTTCACAATATAAAGCCTAGTTCGCACCTAGCTGGTAATTAATTACAACGCAAAGTAAATAACTGACTAAGCTAATCGCGACGGCCATTATAGAAGAGGTGGATGAGAAAGTATGTGTGATTAATAAAATGAAGCTATGGATATGAAAATGGATAGACAGAAGAGATATACTAGGAGCTACTAATATAATACGCCATTTTCACGGCAACTAACTAAAGAAGTCGACTAATTCGTCAGGTTCAGACTTGTTAAGTCGGTGAAACAGTAAGCAACAAACGCGTAAAGGGGGGGTGGGGCTACTCGCCCAAAAAAAAAACTATACAATGCATTGAGTCGAGTAATTTGCTGACAAAAAATGCATTTCTGTGTTTAAATTACAGACAATTAAATTTACCCTATAACATAAAATTATGTTATAGGGTAAATTAAATTGTAACGTTACAACACTAAGAATGACATGTTCACATGTATTAGGATTACGATTCAGATCAAAACTTTTCTAAATTACTTCTATTGTGATTGTAATCTTTGTGAGCTTCAATAAATAAATGACTCGACTCAACTATTTTTTATTGTTCATTCCCGTTTAGTAACTCAATTACTAGATAGGTGCGAACTAGGCTTAAGTCCGCGAGATATGGACTACGGTTGGTGTTCCATACTAAAAGCTAATCTTCCAAGATCAATGTTACCGACAGGATGGGATTATTTTATTTAAAGAAAAATGGAAAGAAAAATTTGACTTCAGGCGAGACTCGAACTCGCGGCCTACTGGGAATCTAGTCCAGCCGCTGGGTAAAAGCGACTTCTTTACGATATTCAATAAACTGCAAAGTCTATTATATCGGTTGCCTAACTAGCATAGTTGGTAATAGATGGCGCTGCTGCTACCATAAAGCAATGCAATAAATGTGAAGGAAGGATTTGACAAATCGGGCAGGACTTCAGTAGCTCAATTGGAAGAGCGGCTGGACAAGATTCCCAGTAGGCCGCGAGTTCGAGTCTCGCCTGAAGTCAAATTTTTCTTTCCATTTTTCTTTAAATAAAATATATTTCACAAGCATGTGTTAATGCGAAATAATATAAAACAATTATTAAGGATGGGATTAATCATGGTATTATTTTTAAGGAAGCGCGCATGGCCCAGCGGCTGGTGTAGATCGTAAGCGATCTGCTCGGTTAAGCACTACGGGCGCGGTCGGGTAGTGTGATGGGTGACCGCTAGTGGCAAATTAAATGCGCGTTTCCGTGCTTCGGAGGGCACGTTAAGCCGTCGGTCCCGGTTGCTATCGATGGATAGCAGTCGTTAAACCTTGTCGGAGGCCTAATGGGCGGTTTGAAAACATCCGACAGTGGGTTGGCCACTAACCCACCCACCTCCACCAATCCGCATTGGAGCAGCGTGGTGGAGTAAGCTCCAGGCCTCCCCCCGAAAAGGGGAGAGACTCGTGCCCAGCAGTGGGACGTATAATGGGTTGCCATTATTATTATATTATTATTAAAGGTCTCAAACCCTCTAAATAAATCATCCCAGTCTAATTGTTACTATGACACAGAAAATCATAATAGTATAGACGCAGACGAAACTACAATGTACATCGACCTTTAGAGAGAGACTTCGGATAATTTCGTCTCTGTAGAGCATTATCTCTTTCGCACCATTAACTATGTGTCGTTTGTCGACCATTTTGATCGAGTTTTCACTATCAGTACTTACGTAGGCAGTGTGCAACAGAGATAACGCTCTACGTCCCTTTCCCAAGCACGATGTACAATATATCTTGGCGGGTACTGGTTTTAACGAGTCTTCGGCTTATTTCGGGCCTGTAGAGTGTTGTCTCTTTCCCACACTACCTATGTGATGTTTATCGACTTATTGATCATGTTTCGTCCAATACCGCACTATCAGTGCTTACGTAGGCAGTGTGCAACAGAAATAACGCTCTACGAAGTAGAAACTAGCCGATTGTCCTTTTCACAAGTTCGATGTGTTATATTTCTTGACGGTACTTTGCAAAAGCAAAAACATATATTAATGGTAAATTTTTCAATTCCTTCAATGATGATAAATGAAGAAAAAGAAAAATTTATTCGTCAAGATCAAAGTTATCCATCTTAGGTACGAGTCTTCGGCTAGTTTCGTTTCTGTAGAGCGTTGTCTCTTTTCAACACTACCTATGTGATGTTTATCGACTTATTGACCAAGTTTTGAACAATACCTCACTATCAGCGCTTACGTAGGCAGTGTGCAACAGACATAACGCTCTACGAAGTAGAAACTTGCCGATTGTCACTTTCACAAGCTCGATGTAAAATATTTTTTGCGAGTAGGTACTGTTTTTAACGAGACTTCGGCTTATTTCGGATCTGTAGAGCGTTATCTCTTTCTCACACTGCCTATGTGATGTTTATCGACTTATTGATCAAGTTTCGACCAATAACGCACTATCAGTGCTTACGTAGGCAGTGTGCAACAGAGATAACGCCTTACGAAGTAGATACTAGCCGATTTTTTCTTTCCTAAACTCGATGTGCATTATTTCTTGGCAAGTACTGTATATCTTTATCGACGACTCGGTTATAATCGATGCGAAGGGTCGCGAGATCGATCTCCGTGGGTCCCCTTTTTGGGGGGAAGCCTGGATCTTACGATAAGGGTTAGTGGCCAACCCGTTGTCGGATGTTTGCAAACCACCCATATGGCCTCCGACAAGGTTTAACGGCTGCTATCTATCGATAGCAACCGGGATCGACGGCTTCACGTGCACTCCGGAGCACGAAAATGCGCATTTCAATTTGCCACTAGCGGTTGGACACTAACCCTTATCCTCACCACCCCACCACCACCCGCATTGGAGCCGCGTGGTGGAGTAATCTCCGTGCCTCCTCCCAAGAAGGGGAGAGATTCGTCTCGCTTCGATCTTGCCCCAACGCTTTGGGGACAGATAGGCCCGGGGAATGAGGTACACCTCGACCCCCGAACCATCCCCCCTCTCTGTCGCGCTTCACGCGTGGAGGGAGGGACGATGTATGTGATGAGTAGTTAGTAGACTCGTGTCGTGGGACGTGTAAAGGGTTGATATTATTATTATTTGTTTATCTTTAGTAATACAGCATGAAATTTTCCACAGAACGTTCTCCTAGTGGTGCAGGTGGTACAGCAAGATCAGTGTCAGCATTAGACGCGGCGGCTGCACAACGGGCCCGTACTCGAGCACTATACTCGCAATTGGCACGCGCTAAAGTGTCCGCCGGTACTGCTAGCTTACGTGAGTATATTGTATATTTTTTTTATATACTGGATGACTTTTTTTACCGTCTTGAAAAAAATAGGGCGTGATAAGCAAATGAAATAAAAGCCTATGGCATAGTTATTTATATTATTTTTTTATATTTTCTGACTTCATCTGAAATTAAAATTTCATTAAACATTTCTATTCATTATTCTATTTTTAATTTTAGAACACTGAATTTCAACAAACACACGCCGGCAACTTGACACGATCCTGTTTTTGCAAGTTTTGTAGGTATAGTTTTGTATATAATGAAATTTTAATTTCAGATGAAGTTAGAAAATATACAAAAATAATATAAATAACTATGCCATAGGCTTTTATTTCATTTGCTTATCACGCCCTATTTTTTTCAAGACGGTAAAAAAAGTCACCCATTATAAACGCCCTTATTCATAAACGTATTTTAGCTAAAGTGTTGCTAATCTCTCTTTTGTCTTTTTCTATCCTGCATGTTTGACAGTGCAACTGACAAAGACAAAGCATTCTATTGCTAAAACGTATCTAAAGTACGTTTATGAATGAGGGGGATATTTTTTATACATATTTATTATGGCATCGCTGTTTTTTTTTTTTATGTAATGGAAGTGGTAAACAAGCATGCAGTTCACATTGATGTTAAGTGATGACTGCAGCCTATAGACACCCACACAAAGACCAAGGTCAAAATGCAGATGCGTTACCACTCCTGAGGCCTAAGGTCTTATGCCTCTGTGCCGGAAATTACAGGGCCGTACATTACCACCTGACCGGAACACGATAGTGTTGAACACTACCATTTAGCGGCAAGTATATTAGGTAATGCGGTGGTGCCTACGCCCGCGAGCTCAGTCACTGGAGCTCTACCACCAGTATGTTACGCATATTGCCATATTGCCAGTGTCAAGTAAAACGATATTTCGTATTCGTCATAAGCAGCGTAAAAGTCAGAGTCAGAAGGTCAATTATCAGTCAGTCAGTCAGAGTCACAGTCAGTAATTCGAGTAAAGCGATGGCTGCTTTACCAGAACATTTGCAGTGAAGTTTTGGAGGCAACCTGAAAAGCCGTGTTTTCCCACTGTTATTCTATTCGACTATACACGGGCACTGTAATAAACCTATATCGAACAATATGCCATCAACTTTATCTACTATAACTCAAAATTACACCAAGAAATCGAAATAAAATAAGAGCACCACACGCCTTTTTCAAGGTTCCCGCCAAACACGCCTTTTTATATTTATTGGACACTCCAACACTCTTTCACTGGTGGTAGCGTCCAGTGACGGAGTTCGCGAGCGTAGGCACCACCGCATTACCTAATATACTCGCCGCTAAATGGTAGTGTTCAGCACTATCGTGTTCCGGTCAGGTGGTAATGTACGGCTCTGTAATTTCCGGCACAGAGGGATAACACCTTAGGCCTCGAATGGTTTCGCATCTGCATTTTGACCTTGGTCTTTGTGTGGGTGACTTTAGGCTGCAGTCATCACTTAACATCAATGGGAACTGCATGCTTGTTTACCACCTTCCTTACATAAAGGACAAGTTCCACGTTGGGCCCGCACCTTGTACACTTTATGAAAAGATAGAGAAAAATACGCAGAATCATGGAAAAATACTCAAAAAATTATTTGAATCGTTGTTTTTTTTGTCGGAAATATTTATTTTATTTAATTTTTGTATGTCAACAAAATATCGCCATATTGGTACTATGACATCGTTTTTGAAATGTACTTACGACAATTAATTGAAGATTTAATAAACCATTTGAATTGCTGAAATTGATTTAGTATTTTATGCTTCTTCTCTCAATATAGTGTACAAGGTGCGGGCCCAAGCTCCATACATTTTGGAACGTCTCATTTATTAATAAATATATTGAGTTTAAACAGTATTAATGTTAGTTTATCTTATATTGCGTCCTGAAGAGGGTGAAGTGGCTCAGCAAGGTATTTTGAACGTTATCTCAATAAGTTAAAGCACATTTCGCTTTATCGCACCTTTTTGTTTCTCATTCAGTTTGCGTAATAAATCATTACTTATATATAATATTATAAATGCGAAAGTTTGTATGTTTGTTTGTTTGTTTGGTACTCCTTCACGCAAAAACTGCTTAACCGATTTTCATGAAATTTAGCACACACATAAAGGGTAACTTGGATTAACACATAGGATAGATTTTATCCCGAAAAAATGTTCCTGTGGGATGCAAAAAGCGACATACACGCGGGCGAAGCCGCGGGCAACAGCTAGTTACTTATAAGCGTGATCCTGGATTCCATTTACTGACCTACTTATAAGTTACTTATTTTTACTTAAGCGTTACTTATTTTAACTTTTTATCGTAATATAGCCTTTTAAAAGCAAGATATGTCATAGAAATAAATTACTAAGTTTATTTCTATGACATATTTACTTTAGTCTACATAAAACAATGAATTAATTTCATACCCGGCCTTTCTTTCAAAAGTGAATTATGTAATTATAATTTATTTTCTTTAATTTCTCAATTTCGAATCGAAAAATAATCGTAGTCCACACCTGATTGTCGAATTTTTCTTTCACATATTTTGCAATAAGTCGCTTTATCCTTAACTACCGACCCGCCCCGGCTTCGGACAAGTAGCATTTGATATACTGTAGCGTTCAAATCTATTTGACCTATTTCTTTGACAAAAACCGTGATATCTCGGTAAATATAAGTCTTCTCTTCTTATTCGGGCAATCTTGTCAGAGTGGTCGTGGTTGTGCAGATGAGTTAACTTGTTATGTTGTTCTTGTCTAGTGCGGCTGTCTCGGTTATCTGCTTCCATTTTTGATGGATAGAGGCGTTGCGTACGCACTGGACTACAGTACATTTAGTTGCGTTTTTAATTTGTACAAATAAAATATAAGTTTATAAGGTAATATAAGGTTATTGATATGAACCATCCTCAGAAAACCCTCTTTCCAAAATTTCAAAAAGCAACAAAATCCGTTCACAACTTTCCGAGATTAGCGCATACATACAGACAGAGAAAATCGGGGGACTTTACTTTATAATGTGATAATGAAAGTGATGATAAACAATTATTACGCCTTATGTATGTATGTATCTTCACGCCAGGTCGCTAACGGGGTAGGCATCCTTATCCTTAAGAAAATTCAACAGTCAGGTGTGGACTTCGGTAGCTCAGTTTGGAGAGCGGCTGGACTAGTCTAGTAGACATCCCAGTGGTCGCGGGTTCATGTTTCGCCTGAGATCGATTTTTTCTTGAAAATTACTTCATTCGCATGTGTCATTGCGATAAATCCAATAATATAAAACAAATGCTTTTTATGACAATCATTGAAGTGTTTCAATTAATATATTATATAATATCCCCCAGCGCGTGCCAAGCGTTCGCCAGTGAGTGGCAGCGGCGTCCCGCCCAGTCCGGAGCGAGTGGTCGGCCGCAGTCGCTCCCGCCCCGGCGTCTCCCAGTCACAACGTGAGTATAACCTAGGCTACACCCCGGACACTCGGCTAAAATTCCATACAAACGCTTATATTGGCACACCCCGGACACTCGGCTAAAATTCCATACAAACGCTTATATTGGCACACCCCGGACACTCGGCTAAAATTCCATACAAACGCTTATATTGGCACACCCCGGACACTCGGCTAAAATTCCATACAAACGCTTATATTGGCACACCCCGGACACTCGGCTAAAATTCCATACAAACGCTTATATTGGCACACCCCGGACACTCGGCTAAAATTCCATACAAACGCTTATATTGGTGACTCTGCTAAGTGAATGGCTATGTTTATGACGAATTATTTTTTCTTTTTCTTCTATGAATGAATTGAAAGATTTGATGTATAAAATCGGGTAAATTTTAATTTTGTTTAATTTGAATATTGTATTTCATTATTATCAATACCTATTGAATAATAATTATTATTATAAGTCATTCGCTATAGTAAGCTTGTAAACTGACAATGCAAAAGTGTCCTTGTAGACCAATTTGAAATAAAGTATTCGAGTTTGAATAATGGGAGCTTTTGTTCCAGCTACGTCCCGATCATCGTCGCCGTCATCGCGCGGCGGGCCGGTGTCGCTGACGAGCGCCCGGCGCCGCCCCTCCGGCATCCCGCGCTCGCTGGCCGGCTCCCGGGAGACCAGCCCCACCAGGTATGTCATCCTTACCACCCCTACATCGTCGCGCGGCGGGCCGGTGTCGCTGACGAGCGCCCGGCGCCGCCCCTCCGGCATCCCGCGCTCGCTGGCCGGCTCCCGGGAGACCAGCCCCACCAGGTATGTCATCCTTACCACCCCTACATCATCGCGCGGCGGGCCGGTGTCGCTGACGAGCGCCCGGCGCCGCCCCTCCGGCATCCCGCGCTCGCTGGCCGGCTCCCGGGAGACCAGCCCCACCAGGTATGTCATCCTTACCACCCCTACATCATCGCGCGGCGGGCCGGTGTCGCTGACGAGCGCCCGGCGCCGCCCCTCCGGCATCCCGCGCTCGCTGGCCGGCTCCCGGGAGACCAGCCCCACCAGGTGTGTCATCCTTACCACCCCTACATCTACACACTACCAATACTACTACCCTACTACCGCTGGCTACACTCGCATAAACACATGTAATATGCTCAATATAGGGTAATATAGACAGAATACCAGCGCTGTAGTCTCGGCTACAGCATAATGCTGAGATGGGTTCCATTTTTCTGGCTTCACACATTGAGCACATCTGCATGGCTACCATATAACTATGTCATTGTAGTTAATGAGTATTCATCTTTATTATTTTATTTATTTATTTTGTTCTTGATGTGATTTCATTTTTTCATTTCATTTCATTCAAATTAGAAAGCATCCTTCAAAAAGAAAGTACAAGAAACATTCAATCACTTCACTAAACACATTGTTCACACCTTAAAGCAGTTCAATAATACATGATATATCATCATATACATATACACCTGAACTCAAAATACATACCTAATCCACTCTATACTCACCTTTCATCTTGACATTGACTTAAGTCGCTCGTAAACCGTAGCGAGGATTTCTGTCAAGTCATCCACAACAATACTTTCTCCTCTTGTTTAAATATACAAGGAGATGAAAAAATAAATAAACAACACCCTACACACACCAGTGAGCGAAGCCAGTAGGTGCTCGGGTAGCGACCCTAATAAATCGGAAGTTTTTTCACTAAATTTAAAATTTTGATTTAGCATAAACTGATATGTAATGACATAGGGGCCAAACAGACAGACAGACAGACAAAAGTTGTAAAAATGTGGTTTTGGTGTGTGTACCGTGTATACATATGCATTTAGTATTAAGTTTTTACTGGTGGCAGAGCTCCACTGACGGAGCTCGCGGGCGTAGGCACCACCGCATTACCTAATATACTTGCCGCTAAATGCTATGGTGTTCAACACTATCGTGTTCCGGTCAGGTGGTAATGTACGGCCCTGTAATTTAAGGCACAGAGGCCATAACACCTTAGGCCTCAGGAGTGGCAGCGCATCTGCATTTTGACCTCTAGTCATTGTGTGGGTGTCTATCACTTAACATCAATGTGAACTGCATGCTTGTTTGCCACTTTTATTACATAAAAAAAAAATGGTTATTTTTATATTACAAACAGACACTCCAATTTTATTTATTTGTATAGAGGTTAGTTAACTAAGGAATCCCCCTTAGTTAACTAAACCCGCGAGGTTTCTTTTGCTGACAGCATTAATTATTATTTTATACATTTACGTAATCAAATGTTTGCGAAAGAATTAGTATACGAATCGTTGAGTTGCGAAATGATACATTTGCGGAATTCTGTATTTATGGCTTTAATAGTGTACAAAACGTTGGTTTGAAATGAAGATTTGCGTAACGTTCGTCGGTGAAACATTAATGAACCGATAAAATAATAGTTACCTCACACCTATTTACTGGTGGTAGAGCTCCAGTGACGGAGCTCATGGGCATAGGTACCACCGCATTACCTAATTTACTTGCCGCTAAATGGTAGTGTTCAGCACTATCGTGTTCCGGTCAGGTGGTAATGTACGGCCCTGTAATATCCGGCACAGAGGCATAACACCTTAGGTCTCAGGAGTGGTAACGCATCTGCATTTCGACCTTGGTCTTCGTATGGGTGTCTGCAGGCTGCAGTCATCACTTAACATCAATGTGAACTGCATGCTTGCTTGCCACTTCCATTACATAAAAAAAATATATATTTTTGACATTCATAGTGTACAAAACGTCGGTTTTGAAATGAAGACATGCGTAACGTTCGTTGGTGAAACATTAATGAACTGATGAAAAGATAGTTACCTCATACTTACATCACACTCCCGGCTCCTGGCGATCGACGCACCACCACACAATTGCGTTATAATTCTTTGATTGCATATCTCTCGTCAGCACGGGGTCCAATTTGAACCCCGGACCTTTGTCAGGCTTGCGCGGACATGGGGGGTCCAACACGTATAGGCCCTTTCGAGAATTTTGATCTACTTTGTAATGGGTTATATTCGGTGGGACCTCTCTCTGACTGCATCAATAGTTAATACAGACACACACAGACCCCGCAGAATATAATGGGACTATTGTAATTAAAAGTGATTCGCCAAACTTTGGGCTATGTGGGTGAACTGGGGGGACTAGCTGGCTGGGCCTATGGAGTGAGATCCGGCACCTGCCTATATTCAACATCTCACATTATCGTGATTGCATATTATTATTATGATATTTAATAAGATGTTTTTTATCTACTTATATTTTATTTACTTTGATATTAATCTATTTATTATTGTTTGTACCTACTAGTATGTATTGCATTTATCGTTTTATTAAGTATGTTATTTTAATGGCTTATTATCTGTTTTATATCCGTATGTATGTACCTTGTATAAGTATTAGTACAATTATCCTTTATTATAAATTTGACATCCGTGGTTCACTCACTAAGGGTCCTGTTGAAAACCAGCGTCAGGTACCTTTTATATGAAGGTACCTGACATTTGCTGAACAGGACACCTTTTTGGCAGCCGTGAGACACATATTACGTGTATAGGTATGTATTAATTTTTAGAAAATGTGTTGTCTTTTCTCTGTTACCTGTTACTTTTTATGTCTGTTTTATGTGTCTCGCTGTGTGTCAAATAAATGTTTCTTATCTTATCTTATCATCGACGACCCGGTTGGTCCTGCGGTGTGAGTTGACCGTTTGATTCGAAGGGTCGCGGGTTCGATCCCCGCACCGGGACAAATATTTGTATGGCCTACAGATATTTGTTTCGGGTCTGGGTGTTTGTGTATGTGTCGTTTGTATATAACGGCATCCATGACACAGGTTTAAAACCTACTGTGGGGCTGTGATTGTATGCGTATTTTATTTTTATCATCCGAATCCAGGAGCGGGCGATCGAGCAGTATAACGAGCGTGCGGCGCCGCGAGAGTGTGGAGCGGACGCAGCGGCCGCCCGCCGCCACCCTGCGTCTGCTGCAGCAGTCCAGAGACGCCGAGCGTGCCCTCAGGGTGAGTGCCTGTACAGCATGTGACGAGAGTGTGGAGCGGACGCAGCGGCCGCCCGCCGCCACCCTGCGTCTGCTGCAGCAGTCCAGAGACGCCGAGCGTGCCCTCAGGGTGAGTGCCTGTACAGCATGTGACGAGAGTGTGGAGCGGACGCAGCGGCCGCCCGCCGCCACCCTGCGTCTGCTGCAGCAGTCCAGAGACGCCGAGCGTGCCCTCAGGGTGAGTGCCTGTACAGCATGTGACGAGAGTGTGGAGCGGACGCAGCGGCCGCCCGCCGCCACCCTGCGTCTGCTGCAGCAGTCCAGAGACGCCGAGCGTGCCCTCAGGGTGAGTGCCTGTACAGCATGTGACGAGAGTGTGGAGCGGACGCAGCGGCCGCCCGCCGCCACCCTGCGTCTGCTGCAGCAGTCCAGAGACGCCGAGCGTGCCCTCAGGGTGAGTGCCTGTACAGCATGTGACGAGAGTGTGGAGCGGACGCAGCGGCCGCCCGCCGCCACCCTGCGTCTGCTGCAGCAGTCCAGAGACGCCGAGCGTGCCCTCAGGGTGAGTGCCTGTACAGCATGTGACGAGAGTGTGGAGCGGACGCAGCGGCCGCCCGCCGCCACCCTGCGTCTGCTGCAGCAGTCCAGAGACGCCGAGCGTGCCCTCAGGGTGAGTGCCTGTACAGCATGTGACGAGAGTGTGGAGCGGACGCAGCGGCCGCCCGCCGCCACCCTGCGTCTGCTGCAGCAGTCCAGAGACGCCGAGCGTGCCCTCAGGGTGAGTGCCTGTACAGCATGTGACGAGAGTGTGGAGCGGACGCAGCGGCCGCCCGCCGCCACCCTGCGTCTGCTGCAGCAGTCCAGAGACGCCGAGCGTGCCCTCAGGGTGAGTGCCTGTACAGCATGTGACGAGAGTGTGGAGCGGACGCAGCGGCCGCCCGCCGCCACCCTGCGTCTGCTGCAGCAGTCCAGAGACGCCGAGCGTGCCCTCAGGGTGAGTGCCTGTACAGCATGTGACGAGAGTGTGGAGCGGACGCAGCGGCCGCCCGCCGCCACCCTGCGTCTGCTGCAGCAGTCCAGAGACGCCGAGCGTGCCCTCAGGGTGAGTGCCTGTACAGCATGTGACGAGAGTGTGGAGCGGACGCAGCGGCCGCCCGCCGCCACCCTGCGTCTGCTGCAGCAGTCCAGAGACGCCGAGCGTGCCCTCAGGGTGAGTGCCTGTACAGCATGTGACGAGAGCGTAGTGTAAAATAAAAGAAACGTGCCTTCACGCCGAGAAACTCCGAAGGGGTAGGCAGATGTACATGCGTGCATTTAAGTAGACATGCAAACACACACGATACGGCGGTTACGTTTAGGCCCAACAGGTGGCGAGTCTGTTCACATCCCCGGGCACATTCACAAACTCCGAGGTACTGGGAAATTTACAGAAAATGGAAAAATCCCAAAAGAACCAGAGATTAAGGACTTTACACCATTATCTCTGATAACCCCCTACCCGGGAATCGAACCCAGGACCTCAGCGTAGTAGTGGCCTGCTACCACTAGGCTACTGAGGCAGTAACTATAATTATCATTGTTTATTTCAGAGCCCAGAAGACAACTCGACGTGCGAAGGGCGACGCGACGACGACTCTGAAGCTTCCAGTGTCTGCTCAGAAAGGAGTCTCGATTCTTATAGGCGACATGATGTAAGTATAAATATTAGTTGCTTGCTGTTTGCTTTACTATAAAAGGCATACTTTCAACTTTAAAGCCCTTGTCAAACATAAATGTAAACCGAACCGAAACGAAAGCGTTTCGAAAACGAATCGTGGTGGGACAACACTTCACTGTTGTGGCGTTCCGCAACCAAAGGTCGCCTATCAGAGAAAATGAAGAAAGATTCTGAAAATGTGATGATGATTACAATTTGTTAATTTTATTGCATAATATACTATGTTATTCGTTAACCAGTAACGATTTTGCGGGCCCAAAATTACCCGTCTTATTGAAAGAATCAACAGGTTCGCCACCTGTTACATGGGCCAAAAACGTAACCGGCGAGTCGTGGGTGTTTGTATGTATGATTGAATGCATGCATTTACCTCTGCCTACCCCTTCGGGGATTACAGGCGTGAAGTTACGTTTAGGTTTTTTATTGAAATAAAACTATTTTTACGGATTTATCTCGCGTATATTAAACTAAAAGCGACCGAAACGTCGGGTTCATTTTAAAAATCGTTTTAGTTTAATATACGCGAGATAAATCCGTAAAAATAGTTTTATTTCAATGAGTGTAGCTCGCGAAAACCTAAGAACATATCATATTACCCGTCTTCTTTATGTATTTTGAAAAAGAAATAGTTTTTGTAAATAAATACAACAGTTTTTTTTTTTTTTTTTTATTTGTGGCATCGCTTGTTATGCATATTGCCAGTGCCAAGTAAAACGATATTTCGTATTCGTATTGAGCAACGTAAAAGTCAGAGTCAGTCAGTCAATTTATCAGTCCGACAGTCAGTCACAGTCAGTAATTCGAGTAAAGCGATGGCTACTTTACCAGAACATTTACAATGAAGTTTGAGAGGCAACCCGAAAAAACGTGTTTTCGCACTGTTATTCTATTTCACTATACACGAGCCTAAGCCTATATCAAACAAAATGGCACCAACTTTATTTAATATAACTCAAAAATACACCAAGAAAATGAAATAAAATAAGAGCACCACACGCCTTTTTCAAGGTTCGCGCCAAAACTCTCTACAACCGAGTTATGAGATTTGTACGTCCGAGGATGTTTAAATTATGATGACCGAAACTATAATTATTCAAAATTCAAATTATTTATTTCAAATTGGTCTACAAGGACACTTTTGCATTGTCGGGTTATAAGCTACCTAGAGAGAATGACTTTTAATAATAATCCAATAGGTATTCATAAATACCAATTTAATAATAATATTTTACCGATATGGAAATCATTAATTATTTACTATAACTGTATTATTATATTCATCTTTAATGTACGAAATAACTTTTAAATTATTTGAATTCTTTATTGGTAAACAATTATATAAAAGTATATTAAGTTACATAGGTACATAAGTATTGGATGTTCTCACAGACAGCATTAGAGCAAAGGTAACGTGAGCGAATAACTTTAATATTGTTATCACTGTCTTTTAATTTTTTACACCTTTTTTGCTTCTTTTCTTTACTACCCGATGGTTGACTGGGAGAGAACACCATGTGGCATTAAGTCCGTCATATGTACATATGCTCAATGTGCATTGAAGAGTAAAATAAATAAATAATACAACCGTTTCACGTATTGCACGCCTTTGGTTTGTTTTGGCGTCGCACGCTTTCGGTTCGCCTCGGTATCGGCACGGACTCAGTTCGGTTTCTATCCATAAATTACGTCACACGTTAAGGGGGAGGTAGAGGGTCGACAAAGTGTGATATTGTGCGACAAGGAGTGGGGAGGGGTCCTAGATTACGTGACATCTTACAAAATGTTATTTTTTGTATACGAAATTTGAACGACATGTTACCGACATAACGAAACACGGG
This sequence comes from Macrosoma leucophasiata, assembly GCA_036365455.1. Taxonomy (NCBI): domain Eukaryota; kingdom Metazoa; phylum Arthropoda; class Insecta; order Lepidoptera; family Hedylidae; genus Macrosoma; species Macrosoma leucophasiata. The sequence goes on from JAWQUS010000015.1 coordinate 9,663,177, forward strand.
CCACCGGCCGCGGCGGACCGGAGTAGCCATATGCAGGCTTTCCCCTCTGTCATAGTACAAGCCCAAGTGGGACAAAGACGTTTAAATGTGTGCGTGAAATTGTTTATGAATCTTGTTAAAGTCAAGGTGTGAGTTTCGTAGTGTAGACGATTTTTGTTGTGTGCGTGTGTATGTCGCACAAATTTCCCTCCGTAAAAAATGACAGAACGTTTTGCATCGGTAATAAACTCTATGGCTACTCTCTCGGTCGACCGGTGGCCTGTGTTGCTCTATGCGTCGTGCAAAGAAACCCAGCTAATACAAACCATTTCGCTCACGCCTCGCTTTGCGTGCACGCCTTTGGTTTTTCTTTGGCGTCGCACGCTTTCGGTTCGCCTTGGTATCGGCACACTTTCGGTTCGGTTTCCATCCATAAATTACGTGACACGTTAATGGGGAGGTAAGAGGGTCGACAAAGTGTGTCAAGTAGTGGGGAGGGGTAATTTTCGTGACATCTCATTTCAAAAAATATATTTTTTAAGTATTTAAACACGAAATTTGAATGTAATGAATTATTTGAAGCAATATAAAAATATTTGCAACTGTATGTACATTTGTTTGTCCAGAGCGTGTCGTGGGGCTCGGGGCGCGGCTGGGAGGGCTCGCCGCCGCCGCCGCCGCCCGCCGACGACATCATCGCGCTCTGCGCCTGCACGCACTGGACCGAGCGCAAGGACGGACTCACACACCTGGTGACTACTGTCTCTCTTTCTCTCTCTCTCTCTCACACACACACACACACACACACCCGCAGACGACATCATAGCGCTCTGCGCCTGCACGCACTGGACCGAGCGCAAGGACGGACTCACACACCTGGTGACTACTGTCTCTCTTTCTCTCTCTCTCTCACACACACACACACACACACACACACCCGCCGACGACATCATAGCGCTCTGCGCCTGCACGCACTGGACCGAGCGCAAGGACGGACTCACACACCTGGTGACTACTGTCTCTCTTTCTCTCTCTCTCTCACACACACACACACACACACACCCGCCGACGACATCATAGCGCTCTGCGCCTGCACGCACTGGACCGAGCGCAAGGACGGACTCACACACCTGGTGACTACTGTCTCTCTTTCTCTCTCTCTCTCACACACACACACACACACACACCCGCCGACGACATCATAGCGCTCTGCGCCTGCACGCACTGGACCGAGCGCAAGGACGGACTCACACACCTGGTGACTACTGTCTCTCTTTCTCTCTCTCTCTCACACACACACACACACACACACCCGCCGACGACATCATAGCGCTCTGCGCCTGCACGCACTGGACCGAGCGCAAGAACGGACTCACACACCTGGTGACTACTGTCTCTCTCTCTCTCTCTCACACACACACACACACACACACACAAACGCGCGCGCGCGCGCACGCACACACACACACACACACACGCGCGCACACACGCGCGCGCGCGCACGCACACACACACACACACACACACACACACACACCCGCCGACGACATCATAGCGCTCTGCGCCTGCACGCACTGGATCGAGCGCAAGGACGGACTCACACACCTGGTGACTACTGTATCTCACACACACACACACACACACACACACACACACACACACACACACACACACACACACACACACACACACACCCACACACCCACACACCCGCCGACGACATCATCGCGGTCTGCGCCTGCACGCACTTTTTTTTTATTACATGAATCAAACCTAAAAACTACGGAACCCTACACTGCGCGTGGCCCGACATGCACTTGACTGGTTTTTATCATAACCATTTGATTTCCTTTCATCAATGGTAGGTATTTATTATTCCCCAGGCCAACTACCTGAACAGCGGACGACTCTTGACTGAAGAGCAATTGAAACGACTCACGGAACTGCTCAACAAGATGTTTGTGGACGCTCACACTAAGGTATGTTTTTTTTAATGCAACGGAAGTGGTAAACAAGCTTACAGTTCACATTGATGTTAAGTGATGACTGCAGCATAGACACCCACACAAAAACTCAAGTCAAAATGCATATGCGTTACCACTCCTGAGGCCTAATGTGTTATGCCTCTGTGCCGGATATTACAGGGCCGTACATTACCACCTGACCGGAGCATGATAGTGCTGAACACTACCATTTAGCGGCAAGTATATTAGGTAATGCGGTGGTGCTTACGCCCGCCAGCTCCGTCATTGGAGCTCTTCCACCTGTAAGAATGACTTTCTTATACTCTTTGTTATCAGTTTGTAGAAGGGGAAATAAGACGTTCTACTGATATACTTACCTATAGTACCCAACAATTAATATTGCGTATCAAAGCCTACGAAAGAGACAATCGATTTCGACTTTGTAACTTCACGCCTGTAATCTCCGAAGGGGTAGGCAGAGGTAAATGCATGCATTCAAGCATAGGTATATGCAAACATCCTCGATTCGCCGATTACGTTTTGGCCCATGTTACAAGTGGCGATGGTGTTGCCATCTCCGGGCACATTACCAAACTCCGAGGTACTGGGACACATCCACAAAATGAAAAAATCGCAATAGAAGCAGAGATAAAGGATTTTAAACCGTTATCTTTGATAGTCCCCGACCCGGGAATCGAACCCAGGACCCCCAGCGCAGTAATAGTGGTAACGTGGTTTCGACTTCGTAGAGCGTTATCTCTGCCGCACACTGTCTACGTAAGCACTGATAGTCCGGTATTGGTCAAGACTTGATCCAAATGGTCGACAAACGTCACATAAGTAACGTGGGAAAGAGATAACGCTTCGCTCCGATGAAAGCCGATATCGCCATCCTGAGGTCGATATGCAACATCTTGTTGCATACTGTATGTTCGAGTTCAAAGTCACTTCATACAATAATAGTTAAGGCCAAATTGTCAATAGATGGCGTTGCGATGATTTACATCACGGTATCATTACGTTTAATGGATTTCATCAGATAAGTGTTCGATCAGCCAAAAATATAACATGATGATGATGAAAAGAGTCTAATAATAATAATAATAATGGGGGCAGAGCAGCTTGTGGCGAGCTGTTGGTGAGTAGCGACACCACCCCCTACCATCATCTCGAGTTCCTCCGAGAGAACTGGGCTCGTCTGCCACACAGAGGTACGGCCGGACAGAGCATCAGGTCTCTCACCTCTGGCTTGCCTTCATTGGCCGGTCAGAGTGGGGCGCTAGAGGTATGGCATTTGCAGAAATTTAGATAATAGGCTGTTGTCTAAATTTCTGCAAGAGTCATACACTCGGAGGTGGAAGTGTCTAAAGGCATAATAGCGGGGAAGTCCGCTCCGAGCTTTTCAAACCGCCCATAAAGCCTCCGACAAGGTTTAACGACTGCTATCTATCGATAGCAATCGGGACCGACGGCTTAACGTGCCCTCCGAAGCACGGAAACGCGCATTTTAATTTGCCACTAGCGGTCACCCATCACACACCCGACCGCGCCCGTAATCTTTAACCGAGTAGATCGCTTATGATCTACACCAGCCGCGGGGCCATGCGAACTTGGAAGAAAGAGTCTTTACTGGTGAACAAATATGTGTATCTTCACGCCAGGTCCCTAACGGGGTAGGCAGAGAAAAAAATACAAACGTGATATTTTTTTTTTCAGGTGTTCTCTCTCTTATTGGACGCGGTTTGTGAATTGCTACTGGTGCACTGGCACCAACTGAAAGATTGGCTCTATCAACTTATGTTCAGGTAACTTATTGAAATACGAGTAACTACATAGAATAGACACAAAGCCATTCTCCGCATCTGTCTGTCTGTTTCTAAAGCTCGGTTGACCAAAATATATGTTTATTTTTTTATGTAATGAAAGTGGCAAACAAGCGTGCAGTTCACATTGATGTTAAGTGATGACTGCAGCCTATAGACACTTACACAATGACCAGAGGTCAAAATGCAGATGCGCTGCCACTCCTGAGGCCTAAGGTGTTATGGCCTCTGTGCCTGAAATTACAGGGCCGTACATTACCACCTGCCCGGAACACGATAGTGCTGAACACTACCATTTAGCGGTAAGTATATTAGGTAATGCGGTGGTGCCTACGCCCGCGAGCGCTGTCACTGGAGCTCTACCACCATGCCACTAGACATTCTCTTACAATCAACCTTGGGGTTGTGTGATAATTCTTGATGTTTAATCGACAGGTTACTAATGAAACTGGGCACAGATATCCTGGGTTCAGTGCAGAGCAAGATCATGAAGACGTTGGACGTTATACACGAGTGCTTCCCCGCCGAGTTGCAACTACATAATATATTCCGGTGAGTGCTGATAGAATACGTAACTTCACGCCTGTAATTCCCGAAGGGATAGGCAGAGGTAAATGCATGCATTCAAGCGTACATGCAAACACCCACGTTTCGCCGGTTACGTTTTAGCCTATGTAACAGGTGGCGAGCCTGTTGTCATCTCCGGGCACATTACCAAACTCCGAGGTACTGAGAAACTTCTAGAAAATGGAAATATCCCATTATCTCGTTATCTCTGATAGCTATCGAACCCAGGACCGCCAGCGTACTAGTAGTGGCGGATAGAATAAACCTTTTTATACAATCTATTTTACTGGTGATAGAGCTCCAGTGACGGAGCTCGCGGGCGTAGGCACCACCGCATTACCTAATATACTTGCCGCTAAATGGTAGTGTTCAACACTATCGTGTTCCGGTCAGGTGGTAATGTACGGCCCTGTAATTTCAGGCACAGAGGCCATAACACCTTAGGCCTCAGGAGTGGCAGCGCATCTGCATTTTGACCTTTGGTAGTCATCACTTAACATCAATGTGAACTGCATGCTTGTTTGCCACTTTTATTACATAAAAAAAAAAAAAAAATCAAAACTGTGGTAGCTCTAGTTATTCACTCATTGATGTATATTGTCAGGTTCCTGGCGGACGGGGCCACCGCCCCCACCAGCCGCACGCGCGCCGCCAGCCTGCGGTTCCTGGCGGACCTGGCGCACGACTACTGCACACCCAACAGCCTGGCCGTCGCTTTACACGGTGAGTATGACTTTTTAGCTTTGTTTTATATTATTTCGCATTAACACATGCTTGTGAAATATATTTTATTTTTAAAGAAAAATGGAAAGAAAAAATTGACTTCAGGCGAGACTCGAACTCGCGACCTACTGGGAATCTAGTCCAGCCGCTCTTCCAATTGAGCTACTGAAGTCCTGCCCGATTTGTCGAATCTTTCCTTCACATCTATTGCATTGCTTTATGGTAGCAGCAGCGCCATCTATTACCAACTATGCTAGTTAGGCAACCGATATAATAGACTTTGCAGTTTATTGAATATCGTAAAGAAGTCGCTTTTACCCTTAATAATTGTTTTATATTATTTCGCATTAACACATGCTTTTTAGCTTTGTTGTACGAGGTTCCTAGCATGTGTATCAACGAAAGGACTAGTTACACGTTAGGCCCGCGCCTTGTACACTATATCAAAAAACTAGTGAACCGCCCCGGCTTTGCACGTGTGCAATTAGGTACTAACATAATATTGCGACTATTGATTGAGATGTACGCTATCCTATCTGTTAAGTTTTACTGGTGGAAGAGCTTCCGTGACGGAGTTCGCGGGCGTAGGCACCACCGCAATACTTAATGTACTTGCCGCTAAATGGTAGTGTTTAGCACTATCGTGCTCCGGTCGGTGGTACGGGAGTGGTAACGCATCTGCATTTCGACCTTGGTCATTGTGTTGGTGCCTATAGGCTGCAGTCATCACTTAACATCAATGTGTGCATGCTTGTTTGCCACTTCCATTACACATATATATATATATATATATATATATATATATATATATATATATATATATATATATACACACACACACACACACATATATATATATATATATATATATATATTATATGTATAATATAGAAATAAGTCGGGTTTTCCTTCCTGATTCCGATTTCCACGGTTTTGCATTCGTTGGAAAGGTCTCGGACTCCGTGAGGTTTATAGCAAAGAAAATTCAAGAAAAAATATTTATAAAACGAGATCAACACGGGCGAAGCCGCGGGCAACAGCTAGTATATATATATATATATTGTTTGATGATTCAGGCGGCAGCAACGGCGTGGCAGGGCGGGCGCTAGCTAAAGTGTCAGGGCTGGCCGCCGACACGCGCGCGCCCGACGTGCGGCAGGCGGCCCGCCGCGCGCTCGCCTGCCTGTACGACTGCAACCCTGTGCCGGTGACTTGTTACATTATAATTACATTTCCACACTATCGGTTTATATACGCAATATAAGTATATTATGTACGAGAAGAAGCACGCACATTAGCACAAGCAGCACATTATATATCTGGACAAATGCCTCCAGAGGGTGAAGTTGATGGATGTGGGAGTGCGTATGGGTGACTTAGTGGTGAACTGTCTGCTTTACGCAGATGATGCGGTAATTGTTAGCTCTACACCATCTGGGCTACAAGCACTAGACACAGTCATGAAAGAGGATTGTATGGAGAAAGGCTTACAATTGAATATGGATAAAACTAAAGAATTAGTATTTGAAAGAGATGAACAAAGAGAGAACAAATGCAAGGGTAGTAGTAGATGATGCAGTGTTAGAACAGGTGGATGAAATTGTATATCTTGGATGTGGTTTTAGCAAGGATAGTAGGTACACCACTGACATAGAAAGAAGAGTGCTTGCAGGGAATTGCGTGAATGGAGCGTTGGGTAAGCAGCTAGAATCTAAACATCTCAGCCAGCGGGCGCGACTAGCCGTACATAATGCTGTACTTACTCCAACGCTTTTATATGGAAGCGAGAGCTGGGTATGCAGGAAGGAGCATGAAAGTAAGTTGAACGCGGTCGAGATGAGATCATTGCGCAAGATCTGCGGTGTATCACTCATCGATCGCGTTCGTAATGAAGATGTAAGAAAGAGACTTTGTGTGAATGATAGTATCGGTGTAAAAATGAATAAAGGCATGCTCCGATGGTTCGGGCATATAGAAAGAATGTCGAATGAGCGAATGACTAAACAGATATAAAATGCGAATGTGGATGGTTGCAGAGGCCCAGGAAGACCAAGGCTGACCTACCATGACCAAATAGGTCGAGTTCTGTCTGATGGTGGGGTCAAAAGTCTTAGGAATCGGCGTGCATGTATGAAGAGAATGATGAAGGTAGTCAAGGCACGAGAGGTTTGTCAGAACCGGGATATCTGGCGCTCTACACTCTCTGCCTACCCCGTTAGGGACCTGGCGTGAAGATACATACCAAGAAGCACGCGTGGCCCCGGCGGCTGGTGTAGATCGTAAGCGATCTACTCGGTTGAGCACTACGGGCGCGGTCGGTTAGTGTGATGGGTGACCGCTAGTGGCAAATTAAATGCGCGTTTCCGTGCTTCGGAGGACATGTTAAGCCGTCGGTCCCGGTCGCTATCGATAGATAGCAGTCGTTAAACCATGTCGGAGGCCTTATGGGCTTGAAAATGGGTTTGAAAACATCCGACAGCGGGTTGGCCGCTAACCCTTATCTCCACCAAACCGCATTAGAGCAACATGGTGGATTAAGCTCCAGGCCTTCCCCAAAATAAGGGGGAGACTCGTGCCCAGCAATGGAACGTGTCAAGGGTTGCCAATATTATATTATTATAGCTATATGGTTGAACGAACAGACGACTATCACCGACGTCCAAAAATATATGACCGAGAAGATCAGATCAGAGGTCGGGATGAGGGAACAATACAGAGAGAGATTGAAGCCTTAAAGTCAAACAGACCTACGGGATTCTGCTCTTTCAAATTGCGTGTGCCTGCTAAACATCTGCAGATTTTCCTTAGTCCTGATTTCTGGCCCGAAGGTGTAGTTTTCAGACGATTTTGGGAGGCGAAACGTACGCCCCATGTGAAGTGACGTGATTAGTTTTAAGATAAATAATAGTATTGTGTTATGTATTTTTTTTATTGTTATCTGTGTATTGTATGTTATGGGCACTGGTAGCCTGAAATAAATGGTTTAAAAAAAATATAAAAAAATAGCAAGTATTTTATTGTTTTATTTTTAAAGAAAAATGGAAAGAAAAATTTGACTTCAGGCGAGGCTCGAACTCGCGACCTACTGGGAATCTAGTCCAGCCGCTCTTCCAATTGAGCTACTGAAGCCCTGCCCGATTTTGTCAAATTTTTCCTTCACATCTATTGCATTGCTTTATGGTAGCAGCAGCGCCATCTATTACCAACTATGCTAGTTAGGCAACCGATATAATAGACTTTTCAGTTTATTGAATATCGTAAAGAAGTCGCTTTTACCCTTAATATTATTTCGCATTAACACATGCTATTATATCGGTTGCCTAACTAGCATAGTTGGTAATAGATGGCGCTGCTGCTACCATAAAGCAATGCAATAGATGTGAAGGAAAAATTTGACAAAATCGGGCAGGGCTTCAGTAGCTCAATTGGAAGAGCGGCTGGACTAGATTCCCAGTAGGTCGCGAGTTCGAGCCTCGCCTGAAGTCAAATTTTTCTTTCCATTTTTCTTTAAAAATAAAATATATTTCACAAGCATGTGTTAATGCGAAATAATATAAACAATTGTTTTATTGTTTTCATCAAATTGTATACGTGTGTTCCAGTTCACGGCCCTGATGAGCGAGTTGCCGCCAGAGACGCAAGCGCTGGTCAACGGCGTTGTGCAGCAACACGTGCGAAGGACTTCCTCCAGTGAGTATTGATTGTGAATATACCTATCTATCTTCTTTGTGTAAAAAAACCGGACATGTGCGAGTTCGACTCGCGTGGTGAGGGTTCCGTAATTTAAACAAATATTTTCGAAAATATTACAGATTTAAAATGCAGGGACATAGCGGTTACGGTGGTACCGGCAGGGGCGGTTATATTATTAAGAAATTTCGATTTAATTTGAATACTCAAACTTTTTATAGGTTTTCCAGTAATCTATAGGCAAAGAACTAATTTCCACATTTTTTCAAAATTTTAAGTTCAGTAGTTTCGGAGATAGGGTGGGGGGGAATAATCAATTTTCGTCGTTTTTCTTAAATAACTTAAAATTTGTTTATGCAAAAATGATAGAAAAAAAATACATGAAATGCTGACAACAACCTCTTTCATTTGATATGTTACACGACACAGTTTCCTTTTTTTTTTTTTTTAATTTTCTGATTTATTCCCCGAATGTGGCCCCCCTGTTTAAAATTTATTATTTTACTTGACGTGTTCATCTTTGGGTTGGCTGTGACAGACGGACAGACAGACAGACGCACGAGTTATCCTATAAGGGTTCCTTTTTTCCTTTTAAGGTACGGAACCCTAAAAAGAATGTTTGTCTGTATGTCCTTTATAGAATCGTAAACTACGCATTTGATCATGTGATGATCTTTAGCAAAGTGGTTGTGCATGAGCCCACGATGGTTTCTGAGTTGGCCAATTCGACAGATGGCGCCACTGTCATTTTTTTTAGTTGGTGGCGTAGCAACGCGCGCAGGGTTCAGCTAGAACTCTCTCTAGGTAGTTAATAAATTAAAGATGTAAAAGTGCTCTCCAGGAGCCTAATTATATGAAATAATTGATTAATCTGAATAAAAGGAGTACTTATTATAAAACAAAGACCCCCCGACGTCTGTCTCTCTGTCTGTTCACGATAAACTCAGACTACTGCACGAATTTTCATGGGGTTTTCACGAATAGATAGTGATTCTCGGGGAAGGTTTGTGTATATATTAAATTGTATTTGTTAAACTTTTGTGTAAATTTGTTGGAATATAACAATAAATTCTACTCGTGTTAGAGCTCCAGTGACGGAGCTCGCGGGCGTAGGCACCACCGCATTACCTAATATACTTGCAGTTCACATTGATGTAAAGTGATGACTGCAGCCTATAGACACCCACACAAGGAAACGAGGTCAAAATGCAGATGCGCTACCACTCCTGAGACCTAACGTGTTATGCCTCTGTGCCGGAAATTACAGGGCCGTACATTACCACCTGACCGGAACACGATAGTGCTGAACACTACCATTTAGCGGCAAGTATATTAGATAATGCGGTGGTGCCTACGCCCGCGAGTTCCGTCACTGGAGCTCTACCACCAGTAGAACTTTCAATTGAAAAGAATTGGATGAGATCGTTCAATCGTATACATTTAGAGATGTTGACAACCACGATTGGCCATTTCATATTTTCATCACCCTAAAAATTTTCTTATAACGTCTCCTATTGACGCCCAACATTGTATCTGTCCTTGGGGAAGGCTTTGTCCAACTGTGGATAAAACTCTCAAAGTCTACTCCTGCGTCACTGGACTTCTCCCACCAGTAAAATGGTCCACTAAACTTGATATTTTTCCCGCAGCGGGCAGTGAGTCTCCGGGGCGCGGCGTGGGGGGCGCGGGGGGCGTGGGGGGCACTGGGGGCGTGGGGGGCGCGGGGGGCGCGTGCGGCACCCCCGACGACGTGTACTCACGCATACGCAAGACCACTACTGAGATTCACACTTACACGTCGCAGCATAATAACGGTATGTAAATTTATTATTCTTTTAGCTCTTGAGAAAAATAACTGCAAATCGACAAAAAAAAAACAAAAAACGCACCTGGAATCCCCGAAGGGATAGGCAGAGGCATGCATTCGAACATACATGTAAACACACACGATTCGCCGATTAAGTTTTGGACTATGACTACTACGTGTAGGTGACGTTTGTCGACCCTTTTCATCAAGTGTTGACCAATACCGGACTATCAGTGCTTACGTAGGCAGTGTGCAGCAGAGATAACGCTCTACGAAGTCGAAACTAGCCGATTGTCTTTCGTAGACTCGATATTCAACATTTCTTGATGGGTATTGTAGGTATATATCAATAGAATGTCTCATTTCCCCTTTTACAAACAGTAAACTGATAAGAAACAGTATAGAAAAGTCACCCTCGGAAAATTTGGGAAAAGTTACTGGGAATCTAGTCCAGCCGCTCTTCCAATTGAGCTACTGAAGTCCTGCCTAACTAGCATAGTTGGCAATAGATGGCGCTGCTGCTACCATAAAGCAATGCAATAAATGTGAAGGAAAGATTCGACAAATCGGGCAGGACTTCAGTAGCTCAATTGGAAGAGCGGCTGGACTAGATTCCCAGTAGGCCGCGAGTTCGACTCTCGCCTGAAGTCAAATTTTTCTTTCCATTTTTTTTTTCTTTAAAATATAAATATATTTCACAAGCATGTGTTAATGCGAAATGATATAAAACAAAAGTTACTCGGTTGAACACGTGAGGGAAACAGGGATAGCGGACAGTCATGATACTCTCCGTGCACGCACACATCTGTGAGTCTGTAGGTACCAGTGAAAAGGTGTATTATTTCAGTACACGATTGCCTTTGATCTATTATATTATTTATATTTATACAACTAAGTCAGCTAATATAATATGTAAACATACTAATATACATCTATAATATCAAAATAAGTCGGTTCCTGACGCTGTAACTCCAGAACGCACGAACCGATTTCCACGGTTTTGCATTCGTTGGAAAGGTCTCGGGCTCCGTGAGGTTTATAGCAAAGAAAATTCAGGGAAAAATATTTATAAAACGACATCCACGCGGGCGAAGCCGCGGACAACAGCTAGTTAATATATAAAATATTGTAAATATTCTGGAATAGGTACATACTTAATTATGTTTATAATAATAATGGCAACCCATTATACGTCCCACTGCTGGGCACGAGTCTCTCCTCTTTTTGGGGGGAGGCCTGGAGCTTACTCCAACACGCTCCTCCAATGCGGGTCGGTGGAGATACGGGTTAGTGTCGAACCCGCTTTCGGATGTTTTCAAACCGCCCATAAGGCCTCCGAAAAGGTTTAACGGCTGCTATCTATCGATAACAACTGGGACCGACGGCTTAAGGTGCCCTCCGAAGCACGGAAACGCGCATTTTAATTTGCCACTAGCGGTCACCCATCCACTAATTTGCCACTACCGTGACATAAAAAAGGTCTCATTTCCCCTTTTACAAACTGATAACATAGTATAGGGAAGTCATCCTCAATGTGTTTCCCCAGCGGAATGCGGCAACCACATGTCGAGCAAGGATTCGGGCATCAGTCAGATGTCGGACGCCACTCTCTCCAACCGCGGACACAACGGCGTACCCAACGGACATTATAATGCGTGAGTAGTTTTGAAGTAGTTTTTAATTGCCTCAGTAGCGTAGTGGTAGCAGGCCACTACTATTACGCTGGAGGTCCTGGGTTCGATTCCCGGGTCCAGAGATAACGGTTTGGAATCCTTTATCTCCTTAATCCATTTTCTGGAAGACTCCCAGTACCTCGGAGTTTGGTAATGTGCCCGGAGATGGCACGGCATGGTTCGCCACCTTGGGCCAAAAACATAACCGGCGAGTTGTGGGTGTTTGCATGTATGCTTGAATACATGTATTTACCTCTGCCTACCCCTTCGGGGATTACAGGCGTGAAGTTACGTAGTTTTGAAGTTGAATAAAACTTAGCATCATTGTGATTTAAAGTGCATGAAACGAAAAAGCGACAGTATTAAAAATAAACATGAATTTTAGAAATTAAAGAAAATACGGAAACAAATTTGACTGCGGGCAGGAATCGAACCTGCGACCTCAGGTTAACCAGTCCAGCCGCTTTACCACTAAGCTACCGAAGTCCCACGCCGATGCGTCAAAGCAGATGTTGCAAAAATGTATGGATCTCCAGCCATGTATTGTACACAATATCATTAACAGGCAAAATCAATATAAAAAACGTTTTTTACTGCTTATTTTCACTTATTTAGCTTTGTTTGCAGTTACAAAACATTATTTGCAGTTAGAATTGCAACTCAAAACCAACATGGCGAATATGGCGGGCGATGTCATTTTGACAAATTCCACTAATAATCGATACTAGTCGATTTCCAATTTAAAGAAATTAATCGGAACTTCTTTAAATTGATCGATTCCATACATCGTTTTTTGTTAATATGTGATACACTAGTAAGATACAGATAGCATTCGTTTTGTTTTATCTACATAGGTACTATCCCAAGCGTAGGCTGTATCGCCGCCATGTTGAACATGGTTGAAAATTATAAAATAGTTTGAATTAAATGTGGTTGTTACTCTAAAATATATTCTTGAATAAATTAATTGTATTTTTTTCGGATTCTTCTTTAATTTACCCATTTTTTGAGGTAGTGTACGAACCAGAGCCGAGCACGCAACATCTCCTTTTGCTTTCCCTTTTTCGATGTTTAACCGATTTAGGGTCGGTAAACGGTAAACGTAAAGTAGTAAAAACGGTAAACACGAATTCATACGGTTTCAAAATGAGGAAGAAAGCATTATACAGTGCCTCTTATGAAAACTTTTGAAGGTTCCGATTCTGCCAAGTGTGAATTGGATACATGTTTTTGAGGGTGATTAGCGGTGCACCCACTGTCTTAACCCACCCGTGGGTGGAGGGGTAATTCCTATTTACTCGTACACCCACTGCTTCAAGGTTAGAATTAAATATCGATAAACGTTGTCGATAATAAAATATTTCACTGATGGTAGATTCCAGTGGAGCTCACGGGCGTAGGCACCACCGCATTACCTAATATACTTGCCGCTAAATGGTAGTGTTCAGCACTATCGTGTTCCGGGCAGGTGGTAATGTACGGCACAGAGGCATAACACCTTAGGCCTCAGAAGTGGTAACGCATCTGCATTTGGACCTCTGATCTTTGTTTGGGTGTCTTTAGGCTGCAGTCAACTCAAACTCAAACTCAAAAATTTATTTAATCACTTGGTAATAATAGAATTTGCTTGTGATAGGTCAAATTACAAAATTAAAAATTAAAGCGAATAACAACTGATACGTTGATTAATATGTCAATGTAAACAAAATAAAATAAATAATGGTACAAAAGTACCTAATAATAAAAATTGGTATCAACAGAATGTTCCGTACTCTCTTTTACAAACGGCAAGACAAGACTAACATCACTTAACATCAACGTGAACTGCATGCTTGTTTGCCACTTTCATTACATAAAAAAATAATAATATAATGTGTTCTTAGCGAGGCGATAGCTCGGGCGGCGTCTGCCGACAGCTCGGAGGAGGCGGAGGCGGAGGCGGAGGCGGAGGCCGGCAGCACCAAGGAGTCCTCGCCCGTGCCGCACGCGCGCCCCGGCACGCTCGGGTACGGCCGCCGACCTCCTCGTTGCACCTCAATAAATCTATACAAATAAATGAAATTGGAGTGGCTGTTTGTATTATAAAAAAGTAACCGCTTTTTACTAAATGCATATGTATGTATACACGGTACATATACCAAAACAATATTTTTTACAATCACGACTTCGTCCGGGTAGATACTGAACAAACTTAAATTCTCACGCGGACGACGTCCCGGGCACAGCTAGCAATAAATAAAATACGCTTACACTCACAGCCCCACAGTAGGTATAAACCTGTGTCGTGGGTGCCGTTGTACACATACAACACATACACAAACACCCAGACCCGATACAAATATCTGTAGGCCATAAAAATAAATATTTTATTTTAAAGAAAAATGGAAAGAAAAATTTGACTTCAGGCGAGACTCGAACTCGCGGCCTACTGGGAATCTAGTCCAGCCGCTCTTCCAATTGAGCTACTGAAGCCCTGCCCGATTTGTCAAATCTTTCCTTCACATTTATTGCATTGCTTTATGGTAGCAGCAGCGCCATCTATTACCAACTATGCTAGTTAGGTAATAGATGGCTAATAAAATATATTTCACAAGCATGTGTTAATGCGAAATAATATAAAACATAAAAATAAATGTCGAAAAAATCTAATAAATGGACTAACCGGAACTTACAGTCACGGGAAGTCCACGTCACATTGACGTGGACCTCCCGTTACATGCGAGCCCCCTTATTATGCGAACGTGTTTTATAAACTGCCCTATATCAAAATATATACATTACCCGGTTGGTCCAGCGGTGTGTGATGACCGTTTGATTCGAAGAGTCGCGGGTTCAATCCACGCACCGGGACAAATAGTGTATGGCCTACAGATATTTGTTTCAGGTCTGGGTGTTTGTGCATGTGTTGTATGTGTACGATGGCACCCACGACACAGGTTTATACCTACTGTGGGGCTGCGAGTGTAAGCGGATTTTATTTATTTATTTTTATTTACCAATTTGACCAAGACTGACCTACCATGATAGGTTGAGTTCTGTCTGATGGTGGGGTCAAAAGTCTTAGGAATCGGCGTGCATGTATGAAGAGAATGATGAAGGTAGACGAGGCACGAGAGGTATATCAGGACCGGGATATTTGGCACTCTACACTCTTTGCCTACCCTGTTAGGGACCTGGCCTGAAGATACATACAAACATACATATTTTTATTTATATTTGCAGAGATTACAACTCGACTCACCTCGGCCGCGACAAGATGAAGCCGTATGAAATGGATGAGAATGGTTTTATTATAACTAAATGTGAGTATTTCCTTTCATTCGTATTCTTGAATTGAAAGCTCCTGTCGCATAATTGTGAATTTGAAAGTGGTAGAGCTCCGGTGACGGAGCTCGCGGGCGTAGGCACCACCGCATTACCTTATATACTTGCCGCTAAATGGTCAGGTGGTAATGTACGGCCCTGTAATTTCCAGCACAAAAGCATAACACCTTAGGCCTCAGGAGTGGTAACGCATCTGCATTTTGACCTTGGTTTTTGTGTGGTCGTATATAGGCTGCAGTCATCACTTAACATCAATGTGAACCGCATGCTGGTTTGCCACTTTCACTACATATAAACAAACAAAAAAAATAGCGACAGTAAAAAGAGACTAGACACAAAGGTGCCGAGACGTGGTCTCTCACTATGGGTCTCGTACGAAAGCTCCAAGTCACTCAGCGGTCAATGGAAAGGGCTATGCTCGGCGTTTCCCTACTGGATCGAATCAGAAATGAGGAGATCCGTAGGCGAACGAAAGTCGCTTACATAGCCAAGCAGATTTCCAAGCTGAAGTGGCAATGGGCAGGGCACATAGCTCGGGGAACCGATAGCCGCTGGGGCAGAAAGGTTCTCGAGTGGAGACCACGTATCGGCAAACGCAGCGTAGGACGTCCACCTGCAAGATGGACCGACGACCTGATCAAGGCTGCAGGTACCCGCTGGGTGCACGTCGCTTCCGATCGGTCGGCATGGAGGTCCTTGGGGGAGGCCTATGTTCAGCAGTGGACGTCTTATGGCTGATATGATGATGATGATGAGACACAAATTCAAAAGACGTGGAAGAAAATAAGAAAGGAAGCATTATATAGTTAAATACGCTTACACTCACAGCGCCCCTACACTAGGTACACTAGGTATTTATAAACATAAAAAAATCTACATTTTTAAAATATTTTTTTTCTCTTTTCCAGCTGGTCTTCGAGAGGCCGAAGCCCTAGAAGCGCTCTGTGCGTTAGACGTGTCGTCGGCGGCGCCCGAGACTTGCGAGAGGCTCCTGCTGGCCGCGCACGAGATACTCAAGTATGGGGATTGTAGAAAACCGGCCGAGTGCTTCAAGTATGTATACTGTTATCTATACATTATTATATAACAAAATCCCCCACCGCGTCTACTGTCTGTCTGTGTGTTTGTTCGCGATGCACTTAAAGACTGTTCGGCACGGATTATCATGCGGTTAACACCAATAGTAGAGAATCTATCTATATATATAAAAATCTATTGCTGTTCGTTAGTCCCGCTAAATCTCGAGAACGGCTGAACCGATTTGGCTAATTTTGGTTTTGAATGATTTTTGGAAGTCCAGGGAAGGTTTAAAATAGTAAAAACCATATTCATTTGCCCATACAAGTAGTTCGTATCTGTCAAACCTTTGGCACATTATTTCATTCTGAGGCAATACGATGTTTGCTGGGTCAGCTTGTATCTAATAATACTACGTATAGAATGGACACTTCGACGTCCCGCCCGATTTCCCCGCCTAACCCATCACCACCCCTCGAGAGGCATTTGAATAAGCTTCAACAGTGAGGTTGCGAGCAGTCTATTTTTAATTAATTTTGTCACGTAGTCAGTGCGACGACTTGTTTCAACGATTTTTTAAGGTCATAACCCTACGTGACCAACTGCCGCTCGAAGGTGGGGGGGTGACGGGTGAGGAGGGGAAAAATCGGACGAGACGTCGAAGTGACCATTCCATACGTAGTATTATTAAATAGGTCAGGTCAGGTTTTTCTTTCCGTTTTTTCTTTAATTTTCTGAATAATATTTGTATTAAATCTGAGGTTTTGACAAAAGAGCAACACGCTGAGTTTGTTGGGTTGAGCGGAGTTCTTCTCAGTAGTGCCTGCACTTGGAACTCTGCTAAGTGAATGACTATGATTATGACGAACAGATTTTTCATTTTCTTCTGTGAAGGAATTGAAAAATTTGATGATTCACGCACGTATAGGTTAAATATTAGTATAAATTGGTATTTATTAATGCCCATTGGATTATAATTTTAAGTCCTTCTCTTTAGGTAGCTTATAACCCGACAATGCAAAAGTGTCCTTGTAGACCAATTTGAAATAAATAATTAGACTTTAGAATTTTTTTTTAATTATTTTCTGTCGTAAAAATACGAATTATTTTTGTTTACAGGAACATAGTACGAGTGGCGTTAGCTGCGTTATCAACTGATGAGAACTCGGCGGACAAAGAGAACGCCGACTCCGCTGCCAACACCCAACAGTCTTCGGGTAAGTCGTTATGATAGGCACCACTAAATTATTAATTTATTTTTAATGTACAGATTGCAAAATATGTACTCAGATTGTACATTCTTAGATACCTAGTACCAGGGGCGGCTCTAGCTCGTGTAGCGCCTGTGTTCAATGAAACCCTGGCGTCCCGTAGGCCTGATCCCCCCCCCCCTCCCACTCCGCGGCTATAACTATTAACTTTTTCGTCGTAACAAGAAAAGCTTTTCATATTCAATTTATTATTTAAGGAGAACCTACAGCTTTTACAATCTTGATAGCATTGAAACAATTTGAAAACAGACAGCTTATTATAGGTTTCCGCGAATATAAAACAATTTAGTATATCTTAAGTGTGAGAACACAACACATTTAAACTACATCTACATCTACGCACCCCATATAGGTGAAAAAACTTAGCATAAAAAGTATAAACTTTAAATATTTATTGGTATTAGTTATGCTTGAATGCATCAATTTATCAGCCTTGGGGGTTGGGTGTGTAAAAAAAATCTACGGAACCTTACACTGCGCGTGGCCCGACACGCACTTGAAGGTTTCATTTTTTTTAAATTCCTTGTCTTCAGGCTGGGGCACGGCCCAGGAGCGGGCGGCGGCGGAGGCCGTGAAGGTGCTGGTGTGGCTGTGCCGGCGGCCCGAGACGCGCCCGCAGTGGCTCGACTACTTCGACCTCATCCTGCTCAAGCTGATCAACGCGTACGGCGCCCTCAGCAAGGAGGTCATGCGCGCCGTGGACGCCGGCATGCCGCACATCGCGCACGCCTTACCGGCACAGCAGGTGCGTGGCTCCCTGCCCGCCTCGCCCCCCCCCCCCCCCCCCCTCGCCCCCCTCCAGGTGACGCGCGCCGTGGACGCCGGCATGCCGCACATCGCGCACGCCTTACCGGCACAGCAGGTGCGTGGCTCCCTGCCCGCCTCGCCCCCCCCCCCCCCCTCGCCCCCCTCCAGGTGACGCGCGCCGTGGACGCCGGCATGCCGCACATCGCGCACGCCTTACCGGCACAGCAGGTGCGTGGCTCCCTGCCCGCCTCGCCCCCCCCCCCCCCCCCTCGCCCCCCTCCAGGTGACGCGCGCCGTGGACGCCGGCATGCCGCACATCGCGCACGCCTTACCGGCACAGCAGGTGCGTGGCTCCCTGCCCTCCCCCCCTCGCCCCCCTCCAGGTGACGCGCGCCGTGGACGCCGGCATGCCGCACATCGCGCACGCCTTACCGGCACAGCAGGTGCGTGGCTCCCTGCCCCCCTCGCCCCCCTCCAGGTGACGCGCGCCGTGGACGCCGGCATGCCGCACATAGCGCACGCCTTACCGGCACAGCAGGTGCGTGGCTCCCTGCCCGCCTCGCCCCCCCTCGCCCCCCTCGACCCCCTCCAGGTGACGCGCGCCGTGGACGCCAGCATGCCGCACATCGCGCACGCCTTACCGGCACAGCAGGTGCGTGGCTCCCTGCCCCCCTCGCCCCCCTCGACCCCCTCCAGGTGACGCGCGCCGTGGACGCCGGCATGCCGCACATCGCGCACGCCTTACCGGCACAGCAGGTGCGTGGCTCCCTGCCCTCCCCCCCTCGCCCCCCTCCAGGTGACGCGCGCCGTGGACGCCGGCATGCCGCACATCGCGCACGCCTTACCGGCACAGCAGGTGCGTGGCTCCCTGCCCTCCCCCCCTCGCCCCCCTCCAGGTGACGCGCGCCGTGGACGCCGGCATGCCGCACATCGCGCACGCCTTACCGGCACAGCAGGTGCGTGGCTCCCTGCCCGCCTCGCCCCCCCTCGCCCCCCTCGACCCCCTCCAGGTGACGCGCGCCGTGGACGCCGGCATGCCGCACATCGCGCACGCCTTACCGGCACAGCAGGTGCGTGGCTCCCTGCCCGCCTCGCCCCCCCTCGCCCCCCTCGACCCCCTCCAGGTGACGCGCGCCGTGGACGCCGGCATGCCGCACATCGCGCACGCCTCACCGGCACAGCAGGTGCGTGGCTCCCTGCCCGCCTCGCCCCCCTCGACCCCCTCCAGGTGACGCGCGCCGTGGACGCCGGCATGCCGCACATAGCGCACGCCTTACCGGCACAGCAGGTGCGTGGCTCCCTGCCCGCCTCGCCCCCCCTCGCCCCCCTCGACCCCCTCCAGGTGACGCGCGCCGTGGACGCCAGCATGCCGCACATCGCGCACGCCTTACCGGCACAGCAGGTGCGTGGCTCCCTGCCCCCCTCGCCCCCCTCGACCCCCTCCAGGTGACGCGCGCCGTGGACGCCGGCATGCCGCACATCGCGCACGCCTTACCGGCACAGCAGGTGCGTGGCTCCCTGCCCGCCTCGCCCCCCGTCGCCCCCCTCCAGGTGACGTGCGCCGTGGACGCCGGCATGCCGCACATCGCGCACGCCTTACCGGCACAGCAGGTGCGTGGCTCCCTGCCCCCCCCCCTCGCCCCCCCCCCTCCAGGTGACGCGCGCCGTGGACGCCGGCATGCCGCAAATCGCGCACGCCTTACCGGCACAGCAGGTGCGTGGCTCCCTGCCCCCCCCCCTCGCCCCCCCCCCCCCCTCCAGGTGACGCGCGCCGTGGACGCCGGCATGCCGCACATCGCGCACGCCTTACCGGCACAGCAGGTGAATGGCTCTCCGTGAACGAGCCTTATGGAGACGAAGTGCGTGGGGGGAACCGGAGCAGTGTTTAAGTGTACCCGGATCTCTCCCCCCTTTGTGCACTGAAGTCGGCTACGAGGTGGTTTTAGAGGTTCCGGTCCCTCATATCCCGAATCTCTACCTAGAGAGCCGGTTGAAAGCAAAGTTATTTCCACCTCGTAAAAAAAATAAAGTGCGTGGCTAACGTCGCCGCCCATAGAGCACCGGCCGCAGCGGACCGGAGAGAAGTAGCCATATGCAGGCTTTCCCCTATGTCAAACTACAAGCCCAATTGGGCCTATGCCTGTCGTCTATATGTTTTAATGTGTCTGTGCAATTGTTTATGTATTTTGTTACAGTCAAGGTGTGAGTTTCGTAGTAATAGACGATTTTTCCCTCCCGCCAAAAATGACAGGCTGATTTTTTTCTTGGTGCGTTGGGCCCGTACCTTGTATACTATATCAAAAGATAGAGAAAAATACGTAGAATCTTTGTCTTTTTGTCGGAAATATTTCTATTATGTAATTTTGTATGACAACAATATGTCACCTTATTGTATGACAATCTTTTTTTAAAATATACTTACGATAATTAATTGAAGGTATAATAAACGATTTGAATTGCTGAAAATGATTTAATATTTTATGCTTCTTCTCTCAATATAGTGTACAAGGTGCGGGCTCAAGCTCCATACATTTTGGAACGTCTCTTTTCTTTATATTATAACTAGCTGTGCCCGCGACTCCGTCCGCGTGAGAATTTATGATCGTTCAGTACTACCCGGACGAAGTCGAGGGCGCAGCTTGTATAAAAGTAGCCTAAGTTACTCTTTATTACATCAGCTATCTGGCAGTGAAAGTCCCGTCAAAATCGGTCCCGTTCCCAAGATTAGCCGGAACAAACAGACAGACAGACAGACAAAAATTGTAAAAAATGTTTTTTTGGTATATGTACCGTATACCGTACATATGCATTTAGTAAAAAGCTGTTATTTTAATATTACAAACAGACACACAACAATTATTTGTATACAGGTGCTAGCGCTACTAAAACCAGTGATACGTACGCGCGGCTACCCGACGTCGCTCTGCGCGCTCAAGTTGGCCGCGGAAGTGGCCAAGGCGCGCTCGCACGAGCTCACCGACGACACCGTGGGACAGCTGATGGAGGGTGTTGCACAGGTATATTACTTTTCTGCTGTTTTTCAGTACTAGGTTCGCCTATTGGTCGAAATACAATTACAATTTTTTTTTGTATAATACAGAATGTCCCAGAATTCAACGATAAACCGAAAACGGGTGATAGGCCAAGTCGTAAAGGTTATCAGAAAAATGTGAAAAAAAATAATTATCATGTATTTTTAAGTCTCTCGTCAGCACGGGGTCCAATTTAAACCCCGGACCTTTGTCAGGCTTGCGCGGGGGGGGGGGACATGGGGGTCCAACACGTAGAGGCCCTTTCGAGAATTTTGATCTACTTTGTAATTGGTTATATTCGGCGGGACCTCTCTCTGACTGCATCAATAGTTAATACAGGCACAGACAGACCCCGCAGAATACATGGGACTATTGTAATGATAAATGATTCGCCAAAATTTGGGCTATGTGGGTGAACTGGGGGGACTAGCTGGCTGGGCCTAAAAATAGAAAATATTTTTATTTCGAATAGATCTTTACAGATACTTTCATAACGTCAATAAATCATAAACTACCTAGAGCGAATAACCATTACATATAGTAAAAGCAAAATCATATATTAATAGTGAATTAAAAATTAGAATAAAAACTACTTGGTTAAAACATAATAATCATAAAATTTTTCAATTCTATGGAGTGAGATCCGGCACCTGCCTATATTCAACATCTTACACTATCGAATCCTACTTTAGGCAGGTGGTGACTCGCCTCTCCTTGGTGGGCCCCCCAAACAGCCAACCCGATGGTCGACGAGGGGCAACACTGTTGAGAGAGGCTGGGGGTGTCGAGAGGTGTGGCCCCGGTTTCACCATCACGAGCGAGTAATCTCGAGCTCGGAGCGGACTTCCCCGCTATTATGCCTTTAGACACTTCCACCTCCGAGTGTATGACTCTTGCAGAAATTTAGACAACAGCCTATTATCTAAATTTCTGCAAATGCCATTCATGTATTTTTAATATTATTAGTGTAGCCTATCACCCGTTTTCGGTTTATCGTTGATTGCTGGGACAATCTGTATAATGGAAGTTGTAAACAAGCATGCAAGCATGCAACATCGATGTTAAGTGATGACTGCAGTCTATAGACAAAGAGCAGAGGTCAAAATGTAGATGCGTTACCACTCCTGAGGCCTAAGGTGTTACGCCTCTGTGCCGGAAATTACAGGGCCGTTCATTACCATCTGACCGGAACACGATAGTGCTGAGCTCCAGTAACGGAGCTCGCGGGCGTAGGCACCACCGCATTATCTAATATACTTGCCGCTAAATGTTGGTGATCAGCACTATCGTGTTCCAGTCAGGTAGTAACGTACGGCCCTGTAATTTCCGGCACAGAGGCGTAACACCTTAGGCCTCAGGAGTGGTAACGCATCTGCATTTTGACCTTGGTCTTTGTGTGAGTGTCTATAGGCTGCAATCATCACTTAACATCAATGTGAAATGCATGATTGTTTGCCACTTCCACTACATTAAAAAATAAGAAAACCCTTCGGGGATCAGGGATTACAGGCGTGAAGTAACGTGTTCTTTTTTTAATGAAATGTTTGTCCCCAGCTGGCGGATCACCAGAACAGTGCTGTCCGCAAGGCGGCCGTGTTCTGCATGGTGGCCTTCACGTTCGCGCTCGGGGAGACTCGTATGCAACCGCACCTGCGCCACCTCTCCGTCAGCAAGTACCGCCTGCTGCAGGTAACGCCCGCTCCATGCTATTCAGAATCAGAATCTGAAACTCATTTATTCATCTAGGGTGACGGGCACCTCTTATGACACGTCAAAAACAAACAAAATAAATTAAAGTGAATAACAATCTTTTATTTTTAAAGAAAAATGGAAAGAAAAATTTGACTTCAGGCGAGACTCGAACTCGCGACCTACTGGGAATCTAGTCCAGCCGCTCTTCCAATTGAGCTACTGAAGTCCTGCCCGATTTGTCAAATCTTTCCTTCACATCTATTGCATTGCTTTATGGTAGCAGCAGCGCCATCTATTATCTTCGAGTTTATTAAATATCGTAAAGAAGTCGCTTTTACCCTCAATAATTGTTTTATATTATTTCTATTTATGCGACTTCTTTACGATATTCAATAAACTGAAAAGTCTATTATATCGGTTGCCTAACTAGCATAGTTGGTAATAGATGGCGCTGCTGCTGCCATAAAGCAATGCAATAGATGTGAAGGAAAGATTTGACAAATCGGGCAGGGCTTCAGTAGCTCAATTGGAAGAGCGGCTGGACTAGATTCCCAGTAGGTCGCGAGTTCGAGTCTCGCCTGAAGTCAAATTTTTCTTTCCATTTTTCTTTAAAAATAAAATATATTTCACAAGCATGTGTTAATGCGAAATAATATAAAACAATTAATAACAATCGATATACATGTCAAACAAGATAAAAAATATATGTAAAGTCAAGAATATCACTAAGATAAAACTAAATGTCATAAACTAATGTAAAAAGTATATCAGTAGAATGTCTCATTTCCCCTTTACAAACTGATAACAAACAGTAAAAAGAAAAGAAAAAGAGTAATTCTTTGTCATTCACCGGCAGAGTTCCAAAGGCCAATATGATCCATTATGATTGGTGATTGATGATATTCAACCATTTTATTTTTTTTTTTTACCCAGGGAAACCCTCATGGGCATTCGCCGTCTAGGGGAACAGACGGCGGGTAGTGTTAGACTCGTACTCACACCGCGGACACTCCGTCAAAATTACATACAAACGCTTAATTTAGTCTCTATTACACAGACATCAATCAGTGCCGTGTATTTACATACACGTGCACACGTGTGCGTAACACGTAGAAAATACCAAACGTCTCCCATCATGATTTTCGCAACACCAAGATGCGAAAATCATCTACATTATAGTGTTTTTAAATATAACACAAGACTGAATTCGTTCACCTATTCATACAACGTGTAACAGGATTGAATGTACAACCCGAAACTAGTTAGTTCAGAATCGATAACCGAATCAATTTCAGACATTTTTGATATAGGTAATATTTTACTGGTGGTAGAGCTCCAGTGACGGAGCTCGCGGGCGTAGGCACCACCGCATTACCTAATATACTTGCCGCTAAATGGTAGTGTTCATCACTATCGTGTTCCGGTCAGGTGGTAATGTACGGCCCTGTAATTTCCGGCACAGAGGCATAACACCTAATGTCTCAAGAGTGGCAGCGCATCTGCATTTTGACCTCTGGTCATTGTGTGGTTGTCTATAGGCTGCAGTCATCACTTAACATCAATGTGAACTGCATGCTTGTTTGCCACTTTTATTACATAAAAAAATAAAAAAAAATTGTTCCAAAATTAATGACATTTCGGGAAATTATGGTCACCCATTTGGCGAACAGTCAATACAAACGAAAATGAGACTAACGTCTGTCCGAAATACAATGCTAGTCTCAGCAAGTTTATTAGAACTCGTTGAGACTCGTTATAAATAATTATTTAAAAATAAAATAGTATGGTAAATAAAAATTAATCTTATTACTAGTTAGTATTAAATAATAACACACAAGTTACGCTACATCATACATCACTTATTTTTTTCGGTTCGTGTTTTATGTGTGGCCGTAGGTAAAGGTAGGGTAAGTATGCATAGGGTGTGCATACTGTTCGTACAAATTGTGAACAACTTATTTATTAAATAAAAAATATTAAATGCATAAACATGTAATTTCAGTTCATGTATGATGATTATAACTCGATTTTCTAATCGAGGTGTTAGATAGTGTGCGTTGTTCCCGTTACATGTTGTATAGTTCACATATACCACACCGCGGACACTCCGCCAAAATTCTATAATAAATAATAATAATAATAATGGCAACCCATTATACGCCCCACTGCTGGGCACGAGTCTCTCCCCTTTTTGGGGGGAGGCCTGGAGCTTACTCCACCACGCTGCTCCAATGCGGATTGGTGGAGGTGGGTGGGTTAGTGGCCAACCCACTGTCGGATGTTTTGAAACCCATAAGGCCTCCGACAAGGTTTAACGACTGCTATCCATCGATAGCAACCGGGACCGACGGCTTAACGTGCCCTCCGAAGCACGGAAACGCGCATTTAATTTGCCACTAGCGGTCATCCATCACACTACCCGACCGCGCCCGTAGTGCTTAAACGAGCAGATCGCTTACGATCTACACCAGCCGCTGGGCCATGCGCGCTTAAAATTCTATAAAAACGATTAATTTGGTCTCCATTACATAGACATCAATCAGTGACGTGTATTTACACGTGCACCTGTGTGCGTGGCACGTAGAAAGCACCAAACGTCTCCCATAAGAGGGGGGGAGGTTGGGTGAGGCGGGAAAATCGGGCGGGACGTCGGAGTGTCAATTCTATACGTAGTATTATTACATATTCTCTGCTAAAACGCCGCGGTGCTCCGACTCGGCCGCCATTAGTGGCGAGGCCACGACGGCTCGTCTCCGAGCCCTCCGAGGCTTTTCGACCAGCACAATGCTGAGTTAGGACCAGTTTGTAGCAATGACCAACTATGGATTATATTGATGTTACATTGTAAAGGAGATGTTGCAAAAATGTATGGACCTCCGGCCATGTATTGTACACAATATCATTAAACAGCCAAAATCAATATAATAACGTTTATACTGCATATAATCACTTATTTAGCTTTGTTTGCAATTACAAAACATTCTTTGCAGTTAGAATTGCAACTCAAAACCAACATGGCGAATATGGCGGGCGATGTCATTTTGACATTTTCATTTTTTAAATTGTATTTTGATTATATAGTACTTGAAGAAAAAGTAACATTTTCTGAATACTGTCGAAATCGATTGATCCCAAGTGTCGGCTGTATCGCCGCCATGTTTAACATAGTTGAAAATCATAAATCGTTTGAATTAAATGTGGTTGTAACTCTAAAATATATTCTTGAATAAATTAATTGTATTTTTTTCGGATTCTTCTTTAATTTACCCATTTTTTGAGGTCGTGTACGAACCAGAGCCGAGCTCGCAACATCTCCTTTATACCTACGATAATGTGCAACATTGTTACAAATAAACGCTTTTTATTATAAAAATGTATATTACTAATTTGTCCGCAGGTATACATAAGTAAACACCGTGAAGAAGCGAACCGCGGCAACGCGTCCAGCGCGTCATAGCGGCGGCCGCGCCTCGCCTCGCGACACACGCAGACTGACTAGCACCCCACTCACCCGACACACCCCACTCACCCCACTCACCCGACACACCCCACTCACCCCACTCACCCTACACGAGACGCCTTCAGGCGTACTGAGGTGAAACGCGGTCACAGAGCACTGAATTGTAAGTTTCTAGTTTGAAATGAATGGTGTTATGTTTATTTTTTTAAATATTTGTTTAAGTTATTGTAACATTTTACATCCTTCTCTAACTTTAACAGATTTCCTTATGTTAGAGAAGGATGACTTTAACTTTTACAGTTATCGCGGTGCAACCCCGGCTTAGTCTGCAGTTGACGTTTAGTTTTCTTTTATTCAAAGTCTAGGTTCGAATTTAATGTTTTAAATTTTATAAATGGAATTGTATTAAATATCGGAATTTGTAATTGGATATAACTGATTCACATTTCTTCATAATAGTATATGCAATAATACTACGTATAGAATGGACACTCCGACGCCCCGTCCGATTTCCCCGCCTCACTCGACCTCCTCCCCTCTTATGGGCGACGGTTGGTATTTTGTACGTGCTACGCACACAGGTGCGCGTGTAAATGCACGTCACTGATTGATGTCTGTTTAAATAGAGACCAAATTAAGCGTTTGTATGGAATTTTGGCGGAGTGTCCGCGGTATGGTATATGTGAAATATATATATATATATATAGGTGAACGAATTTAAAAACACAATAATGTAGATGATTTTCGCATCTTGAATCAATCAAAATCGAATTGGTATGATGTGTTCTAAAATAGAAAGCAATAGAAACTGAGATAATCGCGAAAAACTATTTTTTTTTTACCTTTGACCTCGAATAACTTCCGGTACTGACACGAGATTATGAGACTTTTGAGCTTTTAGAACGCCAAAATAAAGGTATACACAAATATTTAGCTTATTACCTCTCATTCCGAGGTTAACTCCTTTTTTATGCTTAACTGATTGGATTTTTTCCATTTTTCTATAAAAACATTTTTTTTTAAAGAATCATCGTACACATAACTACAAAAAAAAATAATTTCTTATTTTTTCCTTAATTTTAACCATGGACATTAAACAATTCAGTGCTCTGTGATCAGAACATCGTATATTTAAGGCAGTGGAAGTTAGGGGGACTCCGAGTACCACTAGAAAGGGCCGACTGCCCTATATTGAAATATAATTAGAATTGCGGTTCGAATTGACCTCTATACAATTTTAGCACCCTAAAGGCTAATAAAAATAATAAAATACGCTTTCACTCACAGCTCCACATTTGGTATTATATAAACCTGTGTCGTATATGCCGTTGTACACATACAACACACACACAAACACCCAGACCCGAAACAAATATCTGTAGGCCTTACAAATATTTGTTCCGGTGCGGGGATCGAAACCGCGACTCTTCGAATCAAACGGTGGTTTCGCACCGCTGGACTAATCGGGTCGTCAAAATGGCCCCATGGTCGCTTACGGCCGGATTTGAGCAGGAAAAACGGTAAAACGGCTATGAAAGATTATGAAGTGAACCAAAAGAATATTTCCTGGTATGTGTTTAAAATATTTCTACTCTTTTCACATTTGCATCACATGGTGGTAGAGTTCCAGTGACGGAGCTCGCGGGCGTAGGCACCACCGCATTACCTAATATACTTGCCGCTAAATGGTAGTGTTCAGCACTATCGTGTTCCGGTCAGGTGGTAATGTACGGCCCTGTAATTTCAGGCACAGAGGCATATCACCTAATGCCTCAGAAGTGGCAGCGCATCTGCATTTTGACCTCTGGTCATTGTGTGGGTGTCTATAGGCTGCAGTCATCAATTAACATCAATGTGAACTGTATGCTTGTTTGCCACTTTTATTACATAAAAAAAAAAAAAAAAAAAAATTGCATCGTATATCTGAGTGCCTAGTGCCTAGTGCGTAAGAGTAAACACAGATTTGTATGGAATTGAATAGCGTCATCTAGCGGTGAATAGATGACGCTCTTACGCGATCGAATTCGCATAATATCTCGCACTAGGCACTCTGTTTAGTCATTCTCTCATTCGACATTCTTTCTACATGCCCGAACAATCGGAGCATTTTTTTTTTGTGTTATGGAAGTGGCAAACAAGCATGCAGTTCCCATTGATGTTAAGTGATGACTGCAGCCTATAGACATACATGAAGACCAAGGTCAAAATGCAGATGCGTTACCACTCCTGAGGCCTAAGGTGTTATGCGTCTGTGCCGGAAATTACAGGGGTACATTTGGGGCATGCAATTATTTCATTTTTACACCGATACTCTCATTCACACAAAGCCTTTTTACTGATAACTGTACTCGGGTTTATTAATTACGACCAGTATATTTTGACAGGTTAATTTTCGTTGGTCGCAAATTCGGACCGCAACCTAATGTGATTAAAAAAAATATATACGTATTTTCAACAGTCATACACGGTGGATGGTTGGGTGTATCAGTGGATAATGTGGTGCTCAGTGATCATACACGTTTATTTGAATGTATGGCTGTCATACAATTTCATACACCGTTGTACTAATGTCATTATGACAATCATAATTCTAATGATCGAATGGTGTATATTAATGCAGCAAATATATCTAAAAGCGAGCTGTATGGCTTTGTATGACAGTCATACATTTGAATTGTAGTGTAATTTGGTCTTTTTTATTTTGACCTAAACAATTAGACTAACGGTTTCTTTGTATAGCGGAGACAGAGTTTAACTAATTTTAATATTGAGAATAAAACGTGTACTTTCATCACTACGCTGTAGAAAGGAGTAATTGTGTCCCGTACACCACAGTACAGTACCCAGCAAGAATATAATATTAAGCTATATAATATATATAATTCACCTATGTATATCAGTAGAATTTCTCATTTTCTCTTTAACAAACTGATAATAAAGATTTGAGGAACTGAAAAGAAGGCCAGTTATCAACAGGGTACAACTTACCCCCCAAATACTTAATCTGATTTGCTCGAGTATCTGCAAAAATCTTCAAAAAAGTCTCGCATAATACATTTTTTATAGTAGGGAGTACTATAAAAATTATTCAATTTAACAATGCTAAAACATTTCATCTAAAATTAGAACTTGTTTCCATTACTAATACTATCAATTTATATTGTAATTTAAAAGGTGGCGTACGGGAACTTCTCTAATACTGATCTAAAGAAAATCGGAAAAATTATAGATCATGTCATAAAATTATACCTGGATAACATTATACAGTAATATTGTAATATCTTCCTCAACTATACATTGAAATGTAATAACAAATGTATGTATAATTTACTTGACGCGCTAGAAAAGACATTTTAATAATTTTTATTTAACAAAGCGAGGTATGAGGTAGACCGCCAAATGATATTTAGACGTAGATGGTTTGAGACGGGATTTGAATGATTCCATAAATTTTCAACTGTATCCATAATGGTCCATTCATGCGTAATTAAAAAATTGATAAAGTTGACAGAATTCCTGTCAGATTCAAGAATTATAAGAAATTCTGACAAGTGTATTGTGTCTGGTTTGAGTCGGTCGAAATAAAAGCTCAGTCAGATTCTGACACAAGCTTCAATACCTATAATTGTAGTAGGATAACATTTCATTAAAATTTATTATTAGCGGATAAAAGTAGCTTATCGATATTAGTCCTTTTATGTCCGTCAATTCCGACTAATAAAGTTTTTGTTGTGTCATAATACTTTGTCAGAATCTGACAAACAATCAGATTCTATTGTCAGAATGTCCAGTGATAGCCTCTGACGGACCGCGTAAAACGTGTTACAAATCGGTAATTTTAAGATTATAAAATACCCGTCATCCTAAATTGATTAAAAATTTAAATAAAACTAGTTTTAGGATTAATCGCGCGTATTTTAAACTAAAATGATTGCTTAAAATCGAAGCCGACGTTTCGATACGCGAGATAAATCCGTGAACTAGTTTTATTTCAATGAGTGTAACTCGCGAAAACCTAAGAACATACTATGATTAAAAAATGTTGATATTCTGCCGCTACGAAACACGTTCCATATAAATCACACAAGCCATCGTTGGCAAGGCATCTTGCCAATGTTGTTGGCTATCGTGGCATTCAATAGGCTGTAATTA
Organism: Macrosoma leucophasiata; assembly: GCA_036365455.1. NCBI lineage: Eukaryota > Metazoa > Arthropoda > Insecta > Lepidoptera > Hedylidae > Macrosoma > Macrosoma leucophasiata. Next base: position 9,694,098 of record JAWQUS010000015.1, read on the forward strand.
ATGATAATATCCACAACGCAATCGCGCACTACGCCTTAAGTTAGCGGTTAGACTCATTCAAATTTCGAAATAAAATGGTTTGTAAATATGTCATTTGTATGTGAAGCTTCTGTGTGTACAGAAAGGTTTTTTATATATATGTTATCGTGTACGCGTGGTTAGGTCATGTGGCCGTTGTGTGGCTTTGTAAGGCTATTGTACTGTAACTTGAAATAAATCTGCAATCGTTTCACCTTTGGACCTTTTATTTTTTAGAGATTTGTCGTTTTTTTTTTAATATAATGGCATCGCTGTTACGCATATTGCCAGTGTCAGGTAAAACGATATTTCGTTTTTGTATATAAGCAGCATAGAAAACAGAATCAGTCAGTCAGTCAACTATTTATTTTGTCAGCAAATGAGCCTGCGACAGTCATCCTTTGGAATGATCACCAACCGAACTTTGGAATGATCACCAACCGAACTTCCCATTTTTGGAAGATATGCCGATAAAACGATTCACCTATGGACGTGTCGTCGAACGAATGTTATCTGGTTTTACATTTAAAAAAATCTTTTTGCTGTTTTTAGGTCTGTGATCACCGTGCTAACCTAGCTGTTTCTTACATTTACTCTCAGAAAATAATTCAATTTTTTTAATGAATTATTTTGGATATGATCATGTCTGTAAAATAGAAATATATTATCACCATAACTTTATTGTACTTCTTCCTTTGCCGGAATATTAAGAAAAAATAACACGCAGTAGAAAATATAACGATCACGTAACATGACACCCGTTTTTAATAGCGTCTGATGTTACTTCTCCCTCCCACATCAAGCCGTGTGAGCAAGATAAAACTATTTCTTATTTCGCTTTAAAAGCCATACAACGACCACACCATCGCCAATAATGCTTTAGAGATTATAATGTGAATTTGAAAATGCATTTTACTACTTTATTTCTTACCGGATTATAGAAAAATGGGAAGCAGAGGTGACAGTATAGAAAATGAAATTGGGAATTATTTGTATGAGCTACAAATATTTAGATTGGCAACAAAAAAAATTGTGATAACCTAGATGTTTTTTTGTACTAATTTAAAGTTTAATTATCACCGGTAACTTAGTATTTTTATTAATATAATTAATTAGACAACTAACTGGGTAAGTTACTAAATCACTCGCTACTCGACTAAGTTATATATTTGAATGAAAATGTATGTTTGTACTGTCATCTCTTACAATTAATCTGTTAGACACAAATCTATTAAGGTAACAATAAAATCTGTATTATGTTCCAATTCCAATTGTTTGTAATTTAATACTGGAAACTAATATAGTATTTAAATATACTGGCATTGTTTTTTGTAAAAAAAACCGGTTTTATTGAAAATACCGGTAAAAATGTATTTTTTAACGATTAATTGTCAACGATATGGGCAATTGAAGCTTATAAGTGATGTGATATTTTATGGTGAAACATTGGAAACGAATGAAAATTTACCGGTATTTTTAAAAAACCGTACGAAATAATGGTATTGTTGTTCTGTTAATAGATGGCGCTATGTTTGTGTTTAGCGGTGTTGGTGTTTTTGTATATTCTTCATGGTTGCTACTTTGCTCTTTGACGAGATTGTTTTGCTCTGGTATTTGAAATCTGATATGTTTTGTATGAAAGTCATACAAATGTCGGTATGACTACTTCCAATTTTTACTCTATGCATGTACATTATTAGATTTTTTTTCGATATTTTCTAAAGATATTAAATGTTCAAATCGAGAATAAATATTACATTACGGGAAATGTGTGCATTTAGTCGAAAAACAAAGGATCATGGTAAGAATTGTACAAAAAAACGGTACAAGGTGTAAAAGGTTTGAAATATTATTTAGAATTTTTTCCGAATTTGATAATATTTTAATATCTTCGGAATAAAAAATAAAGTTTAGTTTGCAAATCTTCAACTGTTGGTAGATAATACCATTTTTGTACGTTAAAAATGTGGAGTTCTCTCTGTGGGAGTTCTTTGATCAGACCCTACGGCTCTTTTTGCAAATGATAGGAATTGAAAGACTTGATAAATTACTATGTTTGTATCAGATACATACATACATAGTAATTTATCAAGTGAAGATACATCGTATCTTCACGCCAGGTCCCTAACGGGGTAGGCAGAAAGTGTAGAGAAATTACTAATTCCGTATATTGGTTACTGAGTTTAAATTATATGATAAATGCTTGATAATGAAGCGCGCGCGGCTTTCATGCAAGTCGATCGCGGACTCTGTTATACGACCAGAGAATATGTAATAATACTACACACTTTGACGTCCCGCTCGATATCCCCGCCTCACCCATCACCCTTCCGAGAGGCAGTTGCATAAATTTCAACTGTGAGGTTTCGAGCGAGCGAAGTCTATTTTTAGTTAATTTCGTTACGTAGTCAGTGCGACGAATTATTTTACGATTGTTTATGGTCATTACCTTACCTGCTACATTTCTATGAGCGTGTGTACTGATTCATGTCAACAATAGGCGTTTGTATGGAATTTTAGCTGAGTGTCCGGGGTGTGATATGACGAAGAAATTCGTGCGTATACGCATAAAACTGCATAGTTAAAATGTGCGGTTGTACCGTACAAAGTCTCTAAAATAATATTTCAAACCTGTTTTACCTAGTACCCTTCTTTTCTGTATAAATCAATGTGTAACAAGTTTGCTAACAACAAAAAATCGTGTTCCACTATCTTAATTTTACAAAACTCCGATCTCCGGTGGAATGGACCTTCTTGTTGTAGTCGTTTAAATATTAGCACAGCCTCGTGAACTGCACAGAGCTTATGTATTGAAAATGTAAGCGTCAATATAAAGTTCCACAGAAATATTGAATAATATTACCGGTTCTCAGAGTAGGGACTCGAGGGCGTAGTCGCCACCGCATTACCTAACCTATCTGCCGCCAAATGGTAGTGTTCAGCACTATCGTGTTCCGGTTAGATGGTAAAATATAGCCTCGTTGTAACTATCACAGAGGTAAAACAACTAGAGGTGAAAAAGAGCTCCGATTTTTGTGTAGAGGTCTATAGGCTGCAGTCATTTACCGTGCATGGCATTGCATGCTTGTTTGTTAACTTCATTATATTGAAAAAAATACATTCCTTAGCCATATTATCGACGAAGATTGTTGAATAACGAATAGTATGATCGAGATTGTTATTGGTAACATTTACTTAAATAAAATCGAGAAAAAAATCAAGTCTAGGAAAATACAAGGTGTAATAAGGAAAGGCTCTTGAGTATATAAATTAACAACTTTCTTTTTTAAAAAAAGCTTTTTTTTTCTCTTTTACATAAAATTAAAAGGAATACTGACGAGTTACCGCTACCGATCAATAAATTTACACTGGTGCCTATAATTTTAGGCAGATTTTTAACACTAAAGCACGGTTGTTGAACCGCCTACCGAGCTTTTTTTTTTGCTCTTGTTCATAATTTTTGCAATTCCAACAACCTATAAGAGCAATAGCATTCAATAAAGCAATTGCTTTCGTAGGCTGTATGAATAGCGATAATTATTATCAATGCCATGACCAAATAGGTCGAGTTCTGTCTGATGGTGGGATCAAAAGTCTTAGAAATCGGCGTGCATGTATGAAGAGAATGATGAAAGTAGACGAGGCACGAGAGGTTTGTCAGAACCGGGATATCTGGCGCTCTACACTCTCTGCCTACCCCGTTAGGGACCTGGCGTGAAGATACATACATTATAAATGCGTAATACCAAAGTAGTGTCGACAAGCGGTTTAACCCCTGAATACTACCATTTACCGTCAGATAGTTTGGGTAATCCAACGATGCCTGTTCTCGTACTATAGTTAACTCCAGAGGTCTTGCGTTTTTTTTTACAATAATTTTTCTCGTGTACATTTTGTATCTTATGATTCCTAAACGGAGCTTGGCCGATGATCGGTACCAAATGTTGGTTCCAACTTTGTAATTACTTTCGCGTACGGATAAGACACTATCACCACAATTATGTTTGGTATTTGTAAGTTTTTTTTTCATTCTTTTCTACTTTTTTCAGGGGAAATGTTGAAGAGACTAAAATATGTATATTACTGAAATATACAGTCTATAATTGTATTATAGAGCGTATAAGTTGTCCTATTTGATCTTTCTCTCTTCAACATTTAACTTGTATAAAATTTATAATCCGCGGATTACTCTATCGATATTAACGCATTTATTTATGTAGCGAAATAACTTATAACGAACACGCTATGCCAAAGGGACTGTATTTGTTAGGATGTGATGTGGTTTCTGTTATTTTTACACAGTAATGTCTTCCTATTTTTGAGATTTTTTTTTGATAAATATGTTCGTACCATATGTTTGTATACAATTATGGTTTTATACGAAGACATTTAAGGAAGAGCTAATTAGATGTACTTTGTTCCAATGATTCCTAAATTTGAGTATATTCGAATACGAATTTAAAAATTGTATTACATCCTAACAAATACGAGATTCTATTTGCTTTTTTATTTAATTCTTAGATTATAAGACAGTAATTCGCGGTGTTTTTATATTCACCCAAAGTTTTTTTGTTCTTTTTATTTCAACCATTTTTAATGCTTTAATCTTTTTAGTGAACTAATTTTTGTATTATCGTTTTTTTTTATTTTTCTGCATAAAATATGTATTGCGGGTTTTAACGTGTCAGAATTTTGAGGAGAATCTCGTTATTTTTTTCATTTAACTTCTTTTTTTTAGTTTTTAATGAGCGTATATTTATGTTTAACCTCTCTAATTGTGTATAAGTTACGCCATCGCTAATAAGGTAGTCTCTAGAGAAAGTAAGGTAGTCAACGAATTCTACGCGAGAGTAACTGGTGGGGGTATGAGTGTGGATTTAGTATCATTGACTTACGTCTGACACGTTAAAACCTGCTGTTGTTTCCCGCGATGTATAATTGTGTAAAATTGTCGACCTATATTTGCGGAATATACAAAATTATGATGTATCATTCAGTTATTTTGTAGCATTGAGTGAATGACGTAACTAAATTGTATTGTCTAGTTAATTGGTTCACACGTAGTGTAAACACTATTATTGCAAGCTTAGCAATGTATTAGATGCGTAATTGTATATTGTATACTTAATTCGTTACGGATTTATGTATATTGAAAGTTGTGAAATCTTATCGAATGAAAGCTCATATATATACATGTTTGTTTTATACAATTATACACCACATGAAACGATGTTGTCATAGAATGTGTAATATACGAATTTTGAAAGCAAAATATACAGTTTCATTCGAAAGTTACAAATATTTACACAACTCAATCTTTGAATTAGAAAAATGTAAGTATAACGTTCGGATTTTTTTTGAGTGCTACACAACATTTAATTATGCTTTGCATATTATACATTTTATAATAAAGAATGCATTTATATTAAATTGAGATAAAAATAACGCTTGTTGAGTGAGTGTGTCGCTGTGTCAAATATTATCCGTGAATAATGTATTTAATTAAAACGATTAATATTATTATTGAATATAATTATTAATGTACGATAGTTATGAATAAAAATGATTTTTAAGCCAGTCTTGTGTATTATTTGAATCCCTTGTAGTAAACCCAAGTCAACCCTCTTTTAACGGGTGTAGATCGTAAGCGATCTACACCCGTGACCGCTAGTGGCAAATGAAAATGCGCGTTTCCGTGCTTCGGAGGGTACGTTAATCTAAGCTATCGGTCCCGGTTGCTATTGACAGATAGCAGTCGTTAAACCTTGTCGGATGCCTTATGGGCGGTTTGAAAATATCCGACAACGGGTTGGCCACTAAACCGTATCTCCACCAATCCCCATTGGAGCAGCGTGGTGGAGTAAGCTCCAGGCCTCCCCCCAAAGAGGGAAGAGACTCGTGCCCAGCAGTGGGACGAATAATGGGTTGCCATTATTATTATTATACTAGACTTGTGGGTAATGCTATACAAGGTGACTGGTGAATCATGGGGTCAGTCCTCTGTCTTCCTGGGCCTCTGTAACCATCCTCATTCGCATTGTACATCTGTTTAGTCATTCGCTCATTCGACATTCTTTTGCATGCCCGAACCATCAGAGCATGTCTTTTTTTCATTTTTACACCGATACTCTCATTCACATTTTTTTACTGATGGTAGAGTTCCAGTGTACGAGCTCGTGGGCGTAGGCACCACCGCATTACCTAATGTCTGCCTATGTATCGTGTTCCCGTTAGATGGTAATGTATGGCTCCGTAATAAGCACACAGAAACATAACAACTAGTCTCAGGGGTGACAACGCATCTGCATTTTGGCCTCTGGTCTTTGTGTAAGTGTCTATAGGCTGCAGTCATCACTTAACATCAATGTGAACTGTATGCTTGTTTGCCACCTTCATCACATTAAAAAACAGCCTCATGGCTGGCCAAAGGAGATGTTGCAAGCTCGGCTCTGGTTTGTACACTACCTCAGAAAAAGGGTAAAATAAAGAAGAATCTGAAAAGTATACAATTAATTTATTCAGGAATATATTTTAGAGTTACAATCACATTTAATTCAAACGATTTTATGATTTTCAACCATGTTCAACATGGCGGCGATACAGCCTACGCTTGGGACCTATGTAGATAAAACAAAACTAATGCAATCTGTATATTACTAGTGCATCACATATTAACAAAAAAACGATGTATCGAATCGACCAATCAATCAAAGAAGTTCCGATGAATTTCTTTAAATTGGAAATCGATTAGTATCGATTATTAGTGGAATTTGTCAAAATAACATCGCCCGCCATATTCGCCATGTTGGTTTTGAGTTGAAATTCTAACTGCAAATAATCTTTTGTAACTGCAAACAAAGCCAAATAAGTGAAAATATGCAGTAAAAAACGTTTTTATATTGATTTTGCCTGTTAATGATATTGTGTACAATACATGGCCATACATTTTTGCGACATCTCCTTTAAATTGATCAAATATGGCGAATGGTGGTCAAAACAAATATGAGAAATTTCGAGTTCTATTAAATTGCTTTGTTTTCAATAATACGATGAATTGGTGCATGAAATTGTAATAAGGGTTAATGCAAATTCGCGACTATGCGATTTATTTGAAACTGAATAATAAGGTAGCTGTAATCAATTCGTCAATCGCCTCGTAGGAAGTCGCTACAGGGGGCCGATCGACTAACTCTAATGCTTAAGTATACACCTGCGGAGGAAAACACTTCCAGGAAAATGTTGGGTTATTCGTCATCTCGCACGACAAAAATTCGCACGACTTGGCACCTTTTTAATTTAAATAATATTTCTGTCGTCAACTCGCCCACCATAAACTATGTACAGTCAACTACAAAAATCCTTTTTAAAAACGTTTAATATTTTATAATTGGTCTTTAAAATGAAACGAAATAATAGGTTGGGGAAAAATTCTTTTCGCATTATAGTATGTATGAACTTGTAATAAAATCTCTTTGGCTGTAGTATTTGTATCTGGCTGGTTTTGGTATCATTGAAAGTTAAAATTTTAAAGAACATAATTCCAAATTCAAATTAGGCAAATGTGTGATTTTCATTTGTTTTTCGTACTGTCAAGATGAGTGAATCTAATGACGAAATTCGATACATTTTAAAATTTTACTACAAAAAAGGTAAAATGCAACGCAAGCCACGAAAAAAATTTGCGATGTTTATGGACCTAGTGCAGTGTCTGTGAGAGTAGCACAAATTTGGTTTAAGCGTTTTCAATCCGGAAATTTTGATGTCAAAGATGCACCTCGCTCTGGTCGCCCTATTACGGATAAAATGGATGCCATTTTTGAAAAAGTGGAGCAAGATCGACATATCAGTAGTTACGACGTAGCTGAAGAACTGAGAATTGATCACAAAACAGTTTTGGCGCATTTGAAAAAAGCTGAGTACAAAAAAAAGCTCGATATTTGGGTACCTCACGAGCTCACTGAAAGAAACCTAATGAACCGTGTACTGATTTGTGATTCTTTATTACGACGTAATGAAACCGAATCATTTTTGAAGAAGCTGATAACTGGTGATGAAAAGTAGATCACGTATGACAAGAACGTGCGATAAAGGTCGTGGTCAAAGGCCGGTCAGGCTTTACAGACTGTGGCGAAACCCGGGTTAACTCGCAATAAGGTGATGTTGTGTGTGTGGTGGGATTGGAAGGGCATTATTCATTATGAGCTATTACCACCAGGCAGGACTATCGATTCTGAACTCTACTGCGAACAACTGATGAGATTAAAGCAAGAAGTTGAAAGAAAGCGGCCGGAATTGATCAAGAGAAGGGGTGTGGTGTTTCATCATGATAACGCTAGACCTCACACATCTATAGCCACTCAGCAAAAATTAAGAGAGTTTGGCTGGGAGGTGTTAATGCATCCGCCGTATAGTCTTGACCTTACACCTTCAGATTTCCACCTGTTTCGGTCTCTTCAGAATTCTTTATGCAATGTTAGGTTAACATCACGAGAGGACTGCCAAATTCACTTGTCGCGGTATTTTGATGAGAAGTCCCAAAATTTTTATAGCAATGGGATCATGTCCCTACTTACAAGATGGCAAAAGGTTATCGAACAAAATAAATAAATAAAAATATGAAATGGAATCTACAATGTCACAAAAGAATTTGGCCTGTTACTATAACTATAGGTCGCGCCAGGTAAAAAGAACGCTGGCGGTCAAGCTGCGCGTCATGTGTTTTTATTTCATTTTATGTTATTCTATGTAATATAGTTTTCAATCTGCCTACCAATACACGAAACCGCAAGCGAAAGCTAGATCAAAAATAAACCAATAGGGCTAGTACTTTCGTGCGCGAGTGTACCGATGCGCGAACACATCCCTTCTACTTTCTTCCAGCGTTCTTTTTACGTGGCGCGACCTATACTTCATATACAATAACTGTCAATATAGTGTACGTCCGTTTTTTTTTATTTTTATGTATCATTCTGTTTTAGTTTTATAGAAGTTAATCAGTAGCAGTAGCATGACGTTTCTAAAATATAATTTAAAATTGTCCTGTCCTGTCTGTACTTTGTATGAGCGTGCGAGGCCACGACAGAAATATTAGGTAAATTCAGTAGGTGCCAAGTCGCCCGACCGTGCTAATTTTTGTCGTGCGAGATGACGAATAACTAAAAAAAACAATTAAAGTAATAAAAAAAAACAAATATGTATGTATAAAGCCCCCACCCTCTCTCGACTGACGATGCGTGCCTCCTCCACCGAAGCCCTTGAATCCCAGGGCACCCAACGCCGACCTGCATGGCAGGCCAGAAGAAGCCGCAGCAGAGGGGGCCAGCCCCGGTGCTGCTTCCGCATCGCGGTCAACTGATGATGACGAATAACTCAAAAGTGAGGCGGCACTGAAAAGATGATGTCTTAAACGAAAGCATTTGAGTTAGGCGGTCGGCCCCCAGGTAAGCAAGTTATTAGAAATTACTCAACAGGTGAAAGGGTTAGTGCCTGAGCTCGACGGCGTAGTCTCCACCGCATTTCATAATTAATGTATTTGCCACCTAAGGTAGTGTTCAGCACTATAACGTAACTTCACGTCTGTAATCCCAGAAGAGGTAGGCAGAGATAAATGCATGCATTCAATCATACATGCAAACACCCACGATTCGCCGGTTACGTTTTGGCCCATGTAAGAGGTGGCGAGCCTATTGACATCTCCGGGCACATTACCAAACTTCGAGGTACCTAATGGGAAACTGCCAGAAAATGTAAAAATCCCAATAGAACTTTTGACTTTGAGTGAGTGTAGGTAGGTACCTAGTACGCACAACAATCTTCTTAAGCGTAACAATTTAATATTTTATTACTTTAATCAGAAATAAAACAAAATGAACGACATAAAAAGTTTAGCAACTAAGTTCAGACTGTTGCTTTTATTTGTTTAACTACTAACTTCAGACTGTCACTTTTATCTGTCGGTGTGCGCGCGCATCGTAGAAATGCACTCTCATCATTTTTCCAATCGAGTATGTATTTAAAAATAGATAATGCTACTGTAAAGAAAACCTTAGACAAAAATAATTAATACGTCTTTACGTATTAATTATTTTTGCTATTCAAATGTTCAAATGTTTAATTCAGCTGTTCAAACAATAATTAGGGCGTTTCATGAAGAAAAACAATCTTAATTTGAATAATATTGTTCTTAATCATTGTCATTATTCGCAGACGCGCAGTTGTGAGCCAACAGTTGGAGGCAAATAATAAAAAATGCTGCCTTTATTTTACTTAATTGCAATTTTTATTGCAAGCTGCGGCGGGGGTAAGACATATTTTTTATAAATAATTATTCTAAATGTACCTATTTTATTTGATTGTTGATTGTCATTATTTTCACTTAATTTACCTTGTGACTCTATATAGCGAAAATAAAATCAGAGAATTTGAGTAGGAGACAGAAGTAGGTACTACCCTGTATGTAAAGGTAAATATGTAACTACCCTCAAAAAAATAAATAAAAATTATTAAACCTACTTTGTACAATGGCGAGAAATTATGAGTATTTACAGATCGCATACAAATATTGTTGAGCATAAATAACACAATAGTTAAGTATATACTAAAAAAACACATAATAAAAACAATTAATTTGACTTAGTAGAGCGGGAGAAAAGTAGGGAATAAAGAACTACTCTTCTCCGGCTTGACAGGGACGGCAGTACAGTACCCGCCCAAAAATATTATTACACATCGAGCTTAGGAAAGAGACAATCGGCTAGGTAGAGTGTTATCTCTGTTGCACATAGTGATGTGCCATTCCAGGGAACGTTCTCGGGATCTTTCCCCAAGGTAGGAACATAGGGGAACATTGTTTAAAAATATTATAAAATGGGACCCACCTGGGGAACGTTCCCGAGAACAGCACATCATTAGCTGCACATAAGCACTGATGCGACTTATGTAATAAATAGTATTAAATAAGTCTACAAAAGTATACAAAATTTGCACGCTATCTAACAAAATGTGACAAATCACCAGCTGATATCAAACATATTGTTTAAATCTAAGTGGCAAGTGTCAAAATAATGATGGAAGCATTTTATAATCTTTATATACTATGTTCCTACTTTCGGGAACGTTCCATCGATGTTCCCACTTTCGGGAACAGCACATCCGTAGTTGTGTATGTAGAACGGCACCCACGTCACAGGTTTATTACCTAGTGTGGGGCTGTGAGTGTGAGTTTACTGTTTATTATTATTTATATACGTAGTGTGCAAAAGAGATAACGCTCTACAGTGCCGAAAATAGTCGAAGTCTCTTTCCTGCCTGCAATATTTCTTGCTGTGGACTGTATGAACATTAAGACAGGGAAAAAACATTTTTTTCTGAATAGACATTTGTGGTATGTATAAATACGTAAAAATAGTTTAATTTCAATATTCTTAATCTTGCTATTCTACTATGCAGTGCCATCACAAATCACACGACCATGCAAGATTAACGACTACACTTGTATTCGCAACACGATGGCAGCTAATTCAAAATGCAACCCGAAAGTGTACGGGATGCCTTCACAATACACCATACCTTCATTTATGTTCGAAACTCCGTATTTTAACTCCACGTATTTCGATTACAATCTGAAGATCGCCAATCACAACAAATGTACTGTTTCGGAGTTCTTGTAAGTATTTTATGACTACTATACTTCAGATAAAAAAGCCTGTCTCGATGTAGGATGTAGCGCTAGAGACGATTGCGTAAGGTGCCACCTAGTGAAATGCTGAGAAAACATATGTACTTGTCAAGTACGGAAGATGGCGTATGACCGTACTGAATCGCACATACAAAGTTTTCTTACATGTTGCCCTATAAGTATATACATAGTTGAAATTTCTCTAACTGCCCGGTTTTACTACGGTAATTAAAGCTTTTGAAATCTTTTTCAATTCTTAAACTATCATATTCGGCTTAAGTAATGTATTATTTTTTTTTCCAAGAACAATATTTTTAGCACGTTAAACTGCCACTGGCCTGTATTAGACTTTTCTGTGATAATTAAAAGCAATATATATTTTTTTAAACAAATTTTCTGTCTTTAGTTACAATTCAGCTACTGACACCGCCGTGATTTCCATCGACTGCCCATCACTAATATTCGAAGCGAACAGATTACTGGTACAGCACTCCACCTACAAAGAAGATACATACTACAGATACGACTTCAAAGGCTTATACCGTAAGTACCTACACCTAGCTCGAAGGACCAACAACTTAAAACTTACATACATACATATTAACTTATAGCGAGATTCACAGACCGCACTAAAATTTTGATTACGAAGGAATGTCTAACTTTCAATAATTTTGTTCCATAGATGTGACAAAACTTACTTTATTTTGGGCAGCACATCTTTATTGAGTAAAACGACAGAAGAGTTAGATAAAACTTTATTTAATAATTAGGCGTCCATTACACACTCATGCCTCATGCGTTATTCAATCCATTAGTCATGTATGATGAAAATTTGAGGTATATTTGCTTATATATATGTATCTCTGGCGTGAAGATACATATATATACCCCTAACGGGGTAGGCAAAGAGTGTAGAGCGCCAGACATCCCGGTTCTGACAAACCTCTCGTGCCTCGTCTACCTTCATCATTCTCTTCATACATGCACGCCGATTCCGTTCACCGATCGCGTTCGTAACGAAGATGTAAGAAAGAGGCTTTGTGTGAATGATAGTATCGGTGTAAAAATGAAAAAAGGCATGCTCCGATGGTTCGGGCATATAGAATGAAGAAATATCGAATGAGCGAATAACTAAACAGATATACAATGCGAATGTGGATGGTTGCAGAGGCCCAGGAAGACCAAGACTGACCTACCATGACCAAATAGGTCGAGTTCTGTCTGATGGTGGGATCAAAACTCTTAGGAATCGGCGTGCTTAAATAATAATTTTACATAAGACACGTGCATAGAGCAACACGGGCCACCAGCCGCGGCGGACCGGAGGGAAGTAGCCATATGCAGGCTTTCCCTTGTCAAAGCACAAGCACAAATGTGCCTATGCCTGTCGCCTGGATATTTAAACGTGTGCGTGAAATTGTTTATGTATTTTGTTAAAGTCAAGGTGTGAGTTTCGTAGTTATAGGCTATTTTTGTAGTGTGTGTGTCACACGTGTTTCCCCCCGCAAAAAACGATAGTTTTGCATCGGTAATAAACGCTATGGCTACTCCCCTACGGTCCACCGTAGCTGGTGGGTCGTGTTGCTCTATGGATACGTGTATATACAGATCACTTTGTTTATAAGCCCTCCGGTGGGCTCCCGCTACTTGACACTTTAAAATATGCAGTCTCTCTTTCATCTATCAACATCATGCAACCATCAGCCGTGACTGAGGTAAAACCACAGCAAATCATATATTTTTTTATTTCTTTAATGCAAGTGGCAAATAAGGATGCAGTTCACATTGATGTTAAGTGATGACTGCAGCCTATAGACACCCACACAAAGACCAAAGTCGAAATGCAGATGCGTTACCACTCCTGAGGCCTAAGGTGTTATGCCTCTGTGCCGGTAATTACAGTGCCGTAAATTACCACCTGACCGGAACACGATAGTGCTGAATACTACCATTTAGCGGCAAGTTAGTAATGCGGTGGTGCCTGCGCCCACGCCAAACAAAAAAGATAGACTTTATTTTTGTTCTAACTTTGTTTTTGTGAATTTTTATTGCTAGGCCATTGATACTCACTTGCCATCCAAGTAAACTTATAAATTCATTCTGTTTCAGCACTGATTCGCCTAACAATGAACATACGCAACGCGAGGGCAATGAATATATGCGATACGTTCACCTACGCTGACGTTACTGCTTTGCCCATTCTACAAATTTCGCCGAACAGTAAATATTATTTTACATATGTTTATATATTTAGGCCCACAGAAAAAGACTTTTCTGTCCGTGGGACAATTCAAAATTTATTTCAAATTGGTCTACAAGGACACTTTTGTATTGTCGAGTTATAAGCTATTTAGAGAGAACGACTTAAAATAATAATCCAATAGGTATTAATTAATACCAATTTAATAATAATATTTAACCGATACGTGAATTATCAAATTTTCAATTCCTTCATAGAAGAAAATAAAAAATATCTGTTCGTCATAATCATAGTCATTCACTTAGCAGAGTTCCAAGTGCAGGCACTACTGAGAAGAAGAAGAGAGTGTTGCTCTTATGTCAAACCTTAGATTTAATACAAATATTATTAAATAGAATAAAGATAATGTGAACGTCCATGGCATATTAATATTTGCATATAAACACATAGGCAAATACCCATCAACAGCTTAATATCGTGATAGAAAATAACACCCGCAAATCACAACAGACCAGTCCCCACAATCAGCACCCGTTCACGAGTATGACGCATGTGGCAGCCATTGCTCTCCTCGACCATTTTGAAGGGAAGTGAAACAATAAGACAACGCAGTGTCATTTCATCATTTCAGCCAAAATACGTCCACTGCTGAACAAAGGCCTCCCCCAAAGAATGCCACAACGAACGGTCCTGGGCCGCCCTCATCCAGCGATTGCCCGCGACCTTCACCAGGTCGTCGGTCCAGTGTCATTTAATTCTTGCATATTTATCTGTATTCTGTAAATATCTCTGTTTCTTTCAGTCAGTATCTTAATATTTTTTTTGTCTATTTCAGATAAGCAGACCGCAAACTTTTTGTCCAAAGATCTATCGTTCCTTTATATTTTTGAAAGAGAACACATCGGTGGTCGAGCAAATTTCCTTATGAGGTACTTCATTAACAGAGCGCTCTGTGACTTCGGATGCAATTCCTAAAAAACTGTAAACACTTGGCTGAATATACTGCCAGCCACATCATTATTTTATACAACTGTTAAGATCCGGATACATTATTGTACTTATTACACGGCACGGTATTCAGGGTACGATAGCAAGGGTCAGGGTGGTGTAATAACATTTAGGGAGTTAGGGCCCTAATTAGGGCGACCGGAGCGGCCTGGCGCCCTAACTACACAAATATGAACAGTATGAAAACTACGTATAAAACGTTAAAAACGGCACACTCACACAAACATGATATATTCAGTGTACGGGATGCCTTCACAATACACCATCACCTTTATTTGTGTTCGAAACTCCGTATTTTAACTCCACGTATTTCGATCACAATCTGAAGATGACCAATCACAACAAATGTGCTGTTTCGGAGTTCTTGTAAGTATTATATGACTACTATACTTCAGATAAAAAGCCTGTCTCGATGTAGGATGTAGCGTTAGCGACGACTGCGTAAGGTGCCACCTAGTGAAATGCTGAGAAAACATATGTACTTGTCAAGTACGGAAGATGGCGTATGACCGTACTGAATCGCACATACAAAGTTTTCTTACATGTTGCCCTATAAGTATATACAAAGTTGAAATTTCTCTAACTGCCCGGTTTTCTTCTGAGGAAAGCTACCTCCGGCAACCTGGCGCGAGGCTACGCCTACCCTTTCTGCCGGACCCTGAACATCGTGTCGTGTAATAGCCTTTAAAACCAGCCATTTTTTAAGCTTAAAACACATGGCAAAATTAGCCAGCCATTTAATTTTTTTAAACTGTAAACAATTTCCTGAATCAAGCCAGCCATTTAATTTTTAAATTGTAAACTTTTGGCTGAATTTATTATTATAAAGCCAACTTCATTTTCTCACTTTTTAAAATAATAAATTTCAGAAAAGTGTTATCTTTTTTTAACGTACCTAATCAATGTTATCAATCATCGGAAATTAAAACCTCTAGTTGTAAAGTATTATCTATGAGGAGAACGGCAAAGGTCCGTCCCGCAACCTGCAGCCAGGTCGGGACCGCTAAATCTACCAATGAAGCTAACGCTCCACTTGCCGCTAAATGGTAGATTGAGCGGCAAGTAGATTAGGTAATGCAGTGGTGACTACGTCCGCGGGCTGCGTCACTGGAGCTCTACCACCATTAAAAATAAAATTCCGAACTGCCTGCAGGTTGCGGGACGGACCTTCACGGACGTTCACCACTATCGTGTTCCGATCAGGTGGTAATGTACGAATCTGTAATTTTCAGCACAGAGGCATACCTCTTAATCCTTAAACCCTCAGGGGTTAAAGGCAACGCATCTACATTGAAATCTCTTGTTTTATGTAGACACCGGCCGCGGCGGACCGACAGGGTTTAACGACTGCTATCTATCGATAGCAACCGGGACCGACGCGGCTTAACGTGCCCTCCGAAGCACGGAAACACGCATATTAATTTGCCACTAGCGGTCACCCATCACACACCCGACCGCGCCCGTAATCATAACCGAGTAGATCGGTTATGACCTACACCAGCCGCGGGGCCATGCGCGCTTACTGTTGCTCTATGTGTGTAGATATTTATAAGACTACTTACAGTATTACTTACTTACTATCAATGGAAACTGTAGGTACGCTTGTTTGCCATCATCGCATTGAAGAAGCTTCTTACGATGCCCATAAAACGTTGAACGCAGAGAGCAAAATCATCATTTCATTCGTGATGAACATAGAGCAATTCGGCCCACCGGTCGCGGCGGACCGGAGGGGAGTAGTCATAGCGTTTATTACCCATGCAAGACAGTCTGTCGTTTTTTGCGGGGGGAAATACGTGTGACCATCAATTTAGTCTCAAACTCAAACTACAAAAATCGTCTATTACAACGAAACTCACACCTTGACTTTAACAAAATACATAAACAATTTCACGCACACTTAAAAATCGGGGCGACAGGCATAAGACCATTTGGTCTTGTAGTTTGACAGCGGGGAAAGCCTGCATATGGCTACTCCCCTCCGGCCCGCAGCGATTGGTGATCCCGTATTGCTCTATGATGATGAATGTGGATGGCTACAGAGGCCCAGGAAGGGCAAGACTGACCTTGATTTTTTGTGACTTTGACCGAATAGGTCAAGTACTGTCTTATGGTGAAGAGTCTTAGGAATCGGCGGGTATGTATCAAGAATGATGAATACAGAAGAAGCACGGGAGGTGTGTCAGGACCGGGTATCTGGCGGTCCACATTCTCTGCATATCCCGTAAGGGAATTGATCATGCAATAATCGTCACGTTTAGATTCATAGTAGCGACAGTTTTGTCTCGGGACGCTGCTGCCTTTCCCGCCTTATTATAATTACTGCTGCCTACTGGAATTTGGAATGATCGACCGCTATCATTTCGACTTAGGTGACAATTCATCCGCAAATGTCACTTATCCGAAAATGAAATGTCACTCGTTAAAAACAGTAGTGTTCGACTCATCCGAAGTTTTGTTGTTATTCGGAGCAGTCGCCACCTAGGCAAATTACTAGTGGTCCTTTCATCCAAAGTTGAGCAACACCTATATTATACCTATCCAAGATGATCATTTCCATGACTAATGGCTCAATACTCAAACATCACTTTGTGCGCTATCTCTATCGTTTGAACGTGTTTTTTAAAGACAGAAGTCTTTTAAGTCCTACTTAGATTTAAGTGACGTTTGAGTATTTGGCCGTTAGTCCCCCAATCTTAATAAACTTAAGTAGACAGACAGCTGACAGCAAAGCGCACTCCTCCCCCCTCCCCCGCTTGTTAAAATATGTATAAAAATATATGTTTGTACGAAGTAAAGGAAGTAATAGGTTCATGTATAAGTTTTGAAATACATATTAATATGAACCACGAAGTGGACCACGGAATCGATAAATAAGGATGGAAAGGCCTTTGCTTCAATTTGGTACTAGAACCAGTGTCGCCACTTTTCTCCCCCCCATGCAATTTCTTACACAAATGTAACACCATCTCGACAATCACTCACACATAAATCCTCAGGTCAGCTATTCGTTTGCGTAAGTTTGCATACTAAGACAACGCCCGTAGACAATAAACACTCGCACGCACACAACAATATACTCACAAGGAGCTCGCACGTCAGCGTCAGTAGTCGAAGTGTAACGGATGCATTACATGCTGTACATTGCAAGCGGAGACAGTAATAGCGTTAACTGAGCGAGTTCTTAACGAGCAACGTATTCGCTAGCAGTAACGTTTAAATAATATTCCTTTGTATATTTTTATGTTTTTTTACAAATTATAACAATAAATGTTATTTGTGACTTACCGATGGAAAGATATATGTTATAATAGCAACTTTTAAAACAGTAATACAATATATATTTATTTACACTACTAAAATCAATAAAGTAAGTATACCTACCTACCTTTGACTAATAAGTATCATTATTATTATTTTTTTTTTTTTTTTTTATGTTTAAACTACGAACTAATCACATAAGTATTATAAACAAATATATATTTGCGTTCATTAGGTATAACAATAATGTTTGTTTTTGTATGTATATTTAATTCATTTAATATAATTACTTGTATATATATATATGTATGTATGTAACTTCACACCAGGTCCATTACGGGGTGGGCAGGGAGTGTATATATCATTAGAAATGAGTATGATATAGGATTATCACATATATTAGATAAGATAGGCATTTTTTATTCTGATAATTAAATCAGTCATGTATATATGTCATACTGTCATATTTTTAAAATTTTTTCTATGTGTTATTTTATGTTTCTCGTTAACATTTAATTCAAACTTGTTGTTCGTAATGTTTATCTAACATAGGGCCCATCAGAATATCAGCGTTGCAGCATTTGCTGCGACATATAGCTGAGATGGGTACCATTTTTCTTGGCTTCACATAACCATACCCTTTTTATTAGTTTGTCTTGTTATTTTTTTCATATTTGTATGTAAAAGTTGTGTGGGACCAAGGAAATAAAAATACATTCATTCATTCATTCATTCATTCATATACCTATACCTACCTCCTCGCTTTATACTAGAGGTCTGACATTTCATATTACATGTTAAAATTGGCACTACACGGTATTTTACCAAGAGATGCGTCGTTCGAAGCCATGCATTAAAGTACTCTGTGTTCGAAGCAGTCTACACGACACTACGAGCGGCGAACGAATGGTTCGGCCGAACTGTGTTTGTTCATACATAGTTGTGGCGCGCTTGCCACGCCCACATTACCATTCCATCTTTATTTATCTATTCCGTGAAGTGGACCGAGTAATAGTGTGTAATTCATAAACCAACACGGTAAGAATACTAAGAATTACAAAATTTTCGCGGAAATTAGAAGAAATAAACGAATCCAGCAATTCTCGTCTTTTAATTGTATAAATATTACCTAATAATTTATCCCTTTCCGTTCCTAAAGAATAATTCACTATAATATAGGTATGTACATTTCGTAAGGATCACTCTAATATCGTGCAGCTGATTGGCCACTAACCCGTATCTCCACCAATCCGCATTGGAGCAGCGTGGTGGAGTAAGCTCCAGGCCTCCCCCCAAAAAGGGGAGAGACTCGTGCCCAGCAGTGGGACGTATAATGTGTTGCCATTATTATTATTACTCTAATATCCTAGAAAAGTTATATCACAGTAGGCCAGGGTTTTTTCTGGTGATGGGTCCAGTGACGGAAGGCGTAGGCAGAAAATTCTTTCTTCGACGCCGGGTGGTGCGATGTAGGAATGGAGACGATGGCACCAGATCGAACAGTTCATAACAGCAAAAAATGCACAGACATCCGAAGTTTCTAAGACTCAGATTTTCGAGTCTATCTGTGAGTCCTGGATCTTTGACAATTATTCGAACGATGCGTTATTTTTTAATGTCATGAAGTAGTAAACAAGCATACAGTTTACATTGATGGTAAGTAAGCACTGTACCTAGTGCACTAATACATGAACACTAGCACATGAACCTATAGATGGTAATTTTAATGCGTTGCCACTAATAAGGTACTAATAAGGGAATTACTGGTGGTAGAGCTCCAGTGACGGAGCTCGCGGGCGTTAGCACCACCGCATTACCTAATATACTTGCCGCTAAATGGTAGTGTTCAGCACTATCGTGTTCCGGTCAGGTGGTAATGTACGGCCCTGTAATTTCCGGCACAGAGGCATAACACCTTAGGCCTCAGGAGTGGTAACGCATCTGCATTTTGACCTTGGTCTTTGTGTGGGTGTTTATAGGCTGCAGTTATCACTTAACATCAACGTGAACTGCATGCTTGTTTTCCACATCCATTAAATAAAAAAAAAAAAATAAAATAAGGCTAGATATGCCTCAATGACGGAAATTACAGGACCGTACATTAAAATTGTGATATAACTTTTAAAACACTCGCGTTTACCACTTATTTTACGAACCGGGTCGTGACGCGATATTGATATTGGGTAAAAACACTTTTTACCTTTATTCCGACGTTTCGACTCGGTTGCACAAGCCGTGGTGAAGCCAAGCTGAATAAAGGTAAAAAGCCAAGCTGAATAAAGGTAAAAGTGTTTTTACCCAATATCAATATCGCGTCACGACCCGGTTCGTAAAATTAGTGAAAAAATTGGGATATGCAGGTAAACGTGAATACGTAAATTGTGGTAGCAACATCAGTAATAAGTTAACGTCTCTCGTCAGCACGGGGTCCAATTTGAACCCCGGACCTTTGCAGGCTTGCGCGGGGACATGGGGGGTCCAACACGTAGAGGCCCTTTTGAGTATTTTGATCTACTTTGTAATGGGTTATATTCGGCGGGACCTGTCTCTGACTGCATCAATAGTTAATACAGATACAGACAGACCCCGCAGAATACATGGGACTATTGTAATGAAAAATTAGTCTCGGAGGAACTCGAGATGATGGTAGCGAGTGGTGTCGCTACTCACCAACAGCTCGCCACAAGCTGCTCTGCCCCCCAGTTAACGTTATTATTATCTACATATAATAGATCTAGTTTAAGCGTTGAACCCTATAGTAACAAAAGCGAGTTACATAACCATATGAAGCCGAAGGTAATATGAAGGCAACACTTCAGAGCTCAACCAGAATGTTAACGATCTGCAAGGCGCAATTAACTGGTGGTAGAGCTCCAGTGACAGAGCTCGCGGGCGTAGGCACCACCGCATTGCCTAATATACTTGCCGCTAAATGGTAGTGTTCAGTACTTTCGTGTTCCGGTCAGGTGGTACTGTAATTTCCGGCACAGAGGCATAACACCTTAGGCCTCAGGAGTGGTAACGCATCTGCATTTTGACCTTGGTCTTTGTGTTAGTGTCTATATGCTGCAGTCATCACTTAAGATCAATGTGAACTGCAGGCTTGTTTGTCACTTCCATTACATAAAAAAAGGCGCGTGTGAATCTTAATTTCAGCTCACAACGCGCGCGTTAGTCATTGACAAGCATGATCGCGTAACTTGCGTAGCAGTGAATTTGCTAAATTAAAAGTTCAAGGTAGGTAAATCCTAGTAATTGTTTTATATTATTTCGCATTAACACATGCTTGTGAAATATATTTTATTTTTAAAGAAAAATGGAAAGAAAAATTTGAAAACAAATGAAAATCACACATTTGCCTAATTTGAATTTGGAATTATGTTCTATAAAATTTTAACTTTCAATGATACCAAAACCAGCCAGATACAAATACTCGTACTACAGCCAAAGAGATTTTATTACAAGTTCATACATACTATAATGCGAAAATAATTTTTCGCCAACCTATTATTAAGGGGTCCAAGGGGGCACAATAAACGTGTTTTTTTTTCGTTATATTATTGTTGGTGTCGTTGGTGGCGTAGGTGTTGTTAGTGACCCTGGTGGAGGTGTTGGTGGCAATGGTGGTTTTAAGTGGCGATCGAGGAATTGGTGGCGTTGGTGACGTTGGTGGTGTTGTTGGTAGTTTTGGAGGCGTTGGTGGTAGTGGTGGTGGTGGTTTTGGTGGCGTTTGTGTCGTTGGGTGGCATTGGTGGCGTAGTTGTTTGGTGATAGTGGTGGCGTTGATGGCGTTGTTGGTGATTGTAGTGTTGGCGGTGGTGGAGGTGGTGGTGGTGACAGTGGTGGTGGTGATAGTGATGGTGGTGGTGACGATGGTGGTCATGGTTTTGGTGGCATGAGGGGGTAAAAATGCACAACGTTCATATAAAATTTTTCTCTTCTCTCTTATCTTTCATTCTCTGTTAAAAGCACTAATTGAATGAAACTTTACAAAACTGTATAATAATTTTCTATATTTCTATATTAGTTTAAAATAACCTTTTCGAAAATACGGCTCAGCATAGGATGGATGCGCGTTTAAACACATAATTAGCAATTTTTTGCAATTATATCAGCCTGTGTGCTTATTTCCCCGAAGGCCATACGTCTAATATCGTGTACAGAGAAGCATTACTGCAAAGTTGATTTTTTTACTGGTTTACTGGTAGGTAAAAAAATCAACTTTGCAGTAATGCTAAAGTGTTTATGATTCAAAATTTGCTAAAATATATATCCAAAATGCGCTGCTCAAAGTCCCAAAGCTACTGTTCCACGCAAACAAAGTTGCAGGCACAGCTAGTATACAATAGATTTATTCGTTACACTAGCGTTGCAACATCATAAAAGGGTGGAAAAACAAAAATATTGAACACAAAAAAAGGTAAAAAAAATTAAAAAATTAAAAATAAAAGTCAGGACCGGGATTTCTGGCGCTCTACATTCCCTGCCTAGCCCGTTAGGGACTTGGCGTGAAGATACATACATACCTTCTTATATACAAAAAAAAATAATGATAAAGTACCAAATATTAAAAAAAACGTAGTTAGGTAAGAGTGCACAATAAAATAAACAATAGTAACTAAGTACATATTATATTCGCATAAAAAACATGTTTTTTTGTGCAATTTAAGATTATTATTATAATATTCAACTGTGCAAACAGTAATTAAGACGTTTTATGTAGAAAAAACAATATTGACTATTATTGCATTGTCTAATAATGTATATAAATCATTGCTATTAGTGGCAAGTGTGCACTTGTGAGCTGACAGTTGCAAGAAAATTGTTAAAAAATGGTGGCCTTATACCACATTATTGCAATTATTATTGCAAGCTGTAGCGCGGGTAAGTCTTCAAAATTAAAAATATTACTTTTCTATAATTCTACTCTGTCTGTTTGTTTATGATAATGATAAATTTATATTCACTTATTTATAGCGGAATACACACGGATGCTATGTAGCTGATAAAATTAAATTCGAAATACGTTAATTTATTACATATTATTATTCTTTTAAATCTATTATCACGTTTTTTCCCAATGCGATAGAGAAGAAAATAATTTAACAACAAACAGTCAATAAAATACAATACAACTCAATAGTATTAATAACGTTATTAATCATTTTAAAAAAATCCATAAAAATACGAATAATTTAAAAAATCTATTCCTACACGTAACCTAATTATAATTTAGAATATGTACCTAATTCCTTCAATAAACATCATGTTTTGTATCCATGCACATGTTATCCCGAGGTAGGTACACTTACTTTTCACCTCCTACAGTAAATGAGGTCTGTGGTGTTGATTGTCCGAATAGAAAAATGAATTTTGTCGTACTGTTTACTGCCTATCATCCCTCTTTTACTTTTCCCTGCTCACAAGCACTCACCGTCAGCCTGGTATAAAGCTTTTATCAATCCTTGTCGTAAAACGCCTTGTCTCAGTCTTCCTTGTCATTTCAATCCTCCAATTTCTTTCAAAGATCGTAGAAGCCGATGTCCACAATCGAGTTTTCTACATTTATCTTTAATAATAATTTCCTTTCTCAATATCAATCTGGGTTCCGAAAGGGACACAGCACTACTTCTACTCTTCTAAAAGTCTCTGAATGATATCAGATTTTGTCCCAATTTACTTTTCCAAAGCCTTTAATTCTGTCGATCATGATATTTTCCTCAGCATTCTCAAGTAACTACATTAGGACCTCACCTCTGATACTGTAATGGTTTCCATTTTATCTTCGTAGTCGTCAACAGGCGGTGCGCGTATAACAAGAGAAATCAGATTGGTGCAATCTTGCTGTTGGAGTCCCTCAAGGCGGTATACTTCATCTTTGCCTTTTCTCTTTATTTGTCGATATAACATCTCATCAATCTTCATAGCTCTTATTATCTGTACGCCAACGATCTTCCGATATATACCGAATGTGATTTATCTAAGATTCTTATCTTAGATCTTGCCATCGCTAAAGTCAATCATGACCTGCAGGCGATGACCTGCACATTGATTCCCCATTCATTCGTAATTTTCTTTTTTGCAAAATTAATTAAAATGTCGCTGCCTTACTGTACTCCTTTAACAGATTTAAGAACTCTTTACCACCCGGCATAGCAAATCTCTGGTTCAGACACTTGTTCTACCTATCAATAATTATGAAAACTACTGGGTGCCCTAAGATTTTTATTTTAAAAGATCCTTATTTTTCTACACATCTATAGTCCTGTGAGCTCTGTGATATCTACAGCCCAGAGCTGTGTAGAAAAATCTGCTAATATAGATGGTTGCAGAGCCCCAGGCAAACAAAGACCTTCCTTGACCAAATAGGCGAGTAATGTCTGAGGGTGGATCAAGAGTCTTAGGAATCGGTGTGCAATGTAAGCATGTATGAAGTAGAAGCACGGGAGGTGTGTAAGGACCGGGATAGTCGGTTCTCCTATCTCTCTGCCTTCCGTTGACGTGAAGATACATATGAATGTATATGTATTTACATGTATGTATGTATGTAATACATACAACTCTTCAAAATGAGACCATATGCATTTTTTATGTACAGATATTATCCCATATACACTGGCATAAAAATCGCACAATCCAATTATAAAATCATAATTTTTTACGCAGTGACATCGCAAATCATCAAGCCATGCCCGCTGAATAACTATGCGTGTATTCGGAACACCATGGCGGCGAATTCAATATGCAACCCCCAAGTGTATGGGATGCCTTCACAATATACTATCCCTGAGTTCCCGTTCCAGGCTCCGTATTTTAACTCCACGTACATCGATTACGACCTAACGATCTCTAATCACAACAAATGCAAGGTTTCGGAGTTCTTGTAAGTATTTTGCTACGAATTATTGACGATCCGAATAGTCCAGCGGTGTGAGACGACTGTTTGATGCGAAGGGTCGCGGGTTCGATACCCGCACCGGGACAAATGTTTGTATGGCCTATAGATATTTGTCTCGGGTCTGGATGTTTGTGTATGTGTTCAACGGCACCCAAGATACAGGTTTATACCTAGTGTGTGGTTGTGAGTGTAAGCGTATATTATTAAACTGTCCGTAAAGTATGAGATTTGACAGATCTAAGCGTAATTTATTGAAAGCAAAGACGTAGTGCAGTCTGTGAATCTCACTCTAACACCCATATTCTAAGTCGTAATCTCGACCTTAACTCAACCTCACTCTATGGAATTGGTATTCATAGTTGTAACTAATAACGTCAACTCGACATTCTGCCTCCGTTTGAGGCAAGAAAGCAATTGTCAAACTTGAGGAGTATTTAAATTTACGCCATATTCTTGCGCTCAATAAGTTTTTCTTGTCGGAACCGTCTGGAAATAAAATTAAATACTATATTTTTGTATAAAAATGGATTTTCAAGACTTTGTGAATTATCTATGTGATAACCGCACACATGAGTTACTTTCAAATTCGAGGCGTCCTCATAAAGTGTCCTCAGCTGATTGCGAGTTAAGGAATGTTTCGAGTAACGTCTTAGAATATGGGTGTAAGTCTCGTTTTCATTTAGAAACTGAACTGCGAAGTTTCATGAAACCTAATTGTATTTAATTTTACAGTTACGATTCAGCGACTGACGTCGTTGTAATTTCTATCGACTGCCCATCAATAGTGTTCCAATCGACCAGATTGCGGATTCAGCACGCCACTTACAAAGAAGATAA
Organism: Macrosoma leucophasiata; assembly: GCA_036365455.1. Taxonomy (NCBI): domain Eukaryota; kingdom Metazoa; phylum Arthropoda; class Insecta; order Lepidoptera; family Hedylidae; genus Macrosoma; species Macrosoma leucophasiata. The sequence goes on from JAWQUS010000015.1 coordinate 9,719,997, forward strand.
ATACTATAGCTATGCCTACAAAGCCACCTACCGTGAGTATCCGGCTCGAAGGACCAACTATTTAAATTGGTTGATAATTCAAAATACATACGTTTTCATTGGTGGTGCTCTATCTGCCGCCAAATGGTAGTGTTTACCACCATTATGTTTCAGTTAGAATCAGTTAGATGGTAATGTATTGTCCTTTAATAACCATCACAGAGACATAACACCTTAGGTAACGTTAGGTTTCAGGGTTGGCAACGCATCTGCATTTTGTCCTTTGGTTTTTATGACGATGTCTATAGGCTGCAGTCATCACTTAACATCAATATGAGCTGCATGCTTGTTTGCCACCTTCATGACAAAAAAAACTACACGAATTTTCGCGAAGGAGTAGCCCTCCTCTGCCACGCTCTGGCGTCGCCATTCCGAGGTATTACTTTCATATCGTTCTTTGTATCGGAGTAACTCTTCTTTCCATTTATTTATTCGTAACTCATTATCTCAAACTTTTTCAGCATTGATTCGACTAACCATGAACATCCGTAACGCGGGGAACCTGCACATTTGTGAGTCGTTCACCTTCACTGACATCACCGTTCTACCTAAAGTGCAAGCGCCGCTCAGTAAGTATAAAATACACTTACACTCACTACGTATAATTTGGTAGGTGATGCAGTGTTAGAACAGGTGGATGAAATTGTATATCTTGGATGTGCTTTTAGCAAGGATGGTAGGTACACCACTGACATAGAAAGAAGAGTGCTTGCAGGGAATTGCGTGAATGGAGCGTTGGGTAAGCTGCTAGAATCTAAACATCTCAGCCAGCGGGCGCGACTAGCCGTACATAATGCTGTACTTACTCCAACGCTTTTGTATGGAAGCGAGAGCTGGGTATGCTGGAAAATAACAAAATTAAAGCGACTTGGAATGTAATTAATAGTGAAACTGGGAAACAAGCTGAACGCAACTCTGATTTTAAATTAATAATTGACAATAAACATGTTACTACTGACGAAGAAGTTGCTTTAGCATTTGAAACATTCTTTGCTAATATTCCAGTTTCTTTAACTGGAGACCTCATTTCATCGCCTACCGTCGCCGAATCATTATTGAAAAAAAATGTACATCAAAGTAAAACTATATTTAATTTTAAGTTAGTTAATACTGCGGATGTTATACATGCCTTTAAGTCTATTAATATTAAGAACACAACTGATTTATGGGGCTTATCTGTAAAAGTTGCATATGAAATAATGGATGTGATTGCACCTTACCTAGCGGCAATGTTTAATAATAGTATTGTAAGTGGTATATTTCCTGACTTAATGAAACATAGTAAAGTGATTCCTCTTTTTAAATCTGGTAGTACAAGTGACCCCACAAATTTTAGACCAATTTCTGTACTACCTGTCTTAAGTAAAATTTTTGAAAAACTTATTTTAATTCAACTACTTGCACACTTTAACCATCATAAACTTTTACATTGTCGACAGTTTGGATTTACTAGGGGTCGTTCAACTACCGATGCAGGTGTTGAACTTGTCAAACACATTTTTGAAGCTTGGGAAAAATCACATAATGCACTAGGGGTATTCTGTGACTTATCTAAAGCATTTGATTGCGTTCAGCATGAAACATTGGTCAGAAAGTTATATCACTACGGCCTTCGAGATACCGCTCTCGAGCTTATGACTTCATATTTAAACAATAGAAATATGTGTGTTGATGTAAATGGGACAAGATCTCCCGGGACTTCAATGGATATGGGGGTCCCACAGGGCTCTATTTTAGGGCCATTTCTTTTCTTAGTCTATATTAATGACTTACCCTACATTATCAATGATGGCCAAGAGATGGTATTGTTTGCTGATGATACTTCTTTAGTGTTCAAAATTAAAAGACAGGAGGTAGATTTTGACTGTGTAAACAATACTCTCTCTAATATAGTACATTGGTTTAGCGCCAATAACCTTTCGTTAAATAGCAGTAAGACAAAATGTATTAAATTTACTACTCCTAACGTAAAACAGGTTGAAACCAATGTTAAGATAAATGAGGAAGTATTGGAGATCGTAGAGTCCACGGTATTTCTGGGCATTACCGTGGATGCTAAATTGCAATGGGGTCCCCATATTGCCAAATTAGCTAATAGACTTAGCTCGGCAGCATTTGCTGTGAAAAAGATTAGACTATTAACAGACGTCGAGACGGCTCGCCTTGTTTATTTTAGTTATTTTCACAGTATAATGTCCTATGGCATTTTGCTATGGGGAAATTCCGCCGACGTCAACACTATTTTTGTACTGCAAAAGAGAGCTGTCCGGGCTATCTACGGGTTGAGTCCGAGGGTATCTCTTAGAGATAAATTTAAAGAAATAAATATTCTGACTGTAGCTTCGCAATACATTTATGAAAATGTATTATATGTCCGTAAAAACATTAATGAGTTTCCTACAATAGGTAACAATCACAGTATAAATACTAGGAACAAATACAAGTTGTCCATGCATGCAACGCGGCTGAATAGGGTCAGTAATTCTTTTAGAGGTCAATGTATACGGTTCTTTAATCAAATCCCCAAAAACGTTCAAAGTCTATCGATTAATAAATTTAAGAAAGTAATGAAAGAACGTTTATATAAATGTAATTACTATAAGACCAGTGATTATCTTAATGATAATACGTCTTGGGATTATAGCGATCGCTGCCAGGCTATTTCATGATCCTGTGATTTCGTGTATTCAGTAATTAGTATCTACTATTGTTAAGGGTTGAATAATGTGAATACCCTGGCTGAAAATGAATTCCATCTTTTATTTTGCCGTATGCATATCCGGAACAGTCATGCACGCTTAAATGTCTTTGCCTTTGGCGGCGTCGTGTGGCGGGTTGCTCACTTCCCTCTAAAATGGTCGAGGAGGGCAATGGCTGTCACATGCGTCATACTCGTGAACGGGTGCTGTTGGTGGGGACTGGTCTGTTCTGGTTTGCAGGGGCTACATCACATTTAGTAGATAGCAGTTTATTTGCATCTATGCTATGGACGTTGACATTATTTGATTTTTCACGATAATCTGTACTAGATTTAAGCTTTCATTTAAAAGAGCTCTTACTGAGTTTGTTGGGTAGCGGAGTTCTTCTCAGTAGTGACTGCACTTGGAACTCTGCTAAGTGAATAACATTGATCTTGACGAATAAGTTTTTCTTTTTCTTCATTTATTATCATTGAAGGAATTGAAAAATTTTATGATTATTATGTTTTAACCAAATAGTTTAAATTTTAATTTTTAATTTACTATTAATATATGATTTTTCTTTACTATATGTAATGGTTATTCGCTCTAGGTAGTTTATGATTTATTGACGTTTTGAAAGTATCTGTAAAGATCTATTCGAAATAAAAATATTTTCTATTCTATTCTATTCTAGAGCATGAAAGTAAGTAAAACGCGGTCGAGATGAGATCTTTGCGCAAGATCTGCGGTGTATCACTCACCGATCGCGTTCGTAACGAAGATGTAAGAAAGACGCTTTGTGTGAATGATAGTATCGGTGTAAAAATTAAAAAAGGCATGCTCCGATGTTTCGGGCATATAGAAAGAATGTCGAATGAGCGAATGACTAAACAGATATACAATGCGAATATGGATGGTTGCAGAGGCCCAGGAAGACCAAGACTGACCTACCATGACCAAATAGGTCGAGTTCTAGCTGATGGTGGGGTCAAAAGTCTTAGGAATCGGCGTGCATGTATGAAGAAAATGATGAAGGTAGACGAGGCACGAGAGGTATGTCAGGACCGGGATATCTGGCGCTCTACACTCTCTGCCTACCCCGTTAGGCGTGAAGATACACACACACACGTATAATTTGTGTCGTCGGTACAGTCACACCCTGCATACTCGGCTAAAATTCCATACAAACGCAAAACAATATTCTGGTTACATATAACTACACAGACATGAATCAATCGTGAAATAAGTCTTCGCACTGACTATGTGCCCAAATTACCTAAGGGGGCGTCCATAAATTACGTGAGATGTTTAAGGGGAGGAGGGGGTCGAGACAAATCTCATCTAATCTTACGTTGGGGAGGAAGGGGGTCTCGGGAAATATCACGCAATTTTTTTGATTTAGTAGATAGATGTTATTTTTTTAATCGCAATATTTTCGATTTTCGTACTCCATTGCTTAATCTTCATCACACTTATAGCTATCAGCAATATTAATTACTAGTTTTAACTAGTTGTAAATAAAAGTAAGTAGGTACCTCCGAAGCATTTTTTTTCTTTTTTAATAAAAATCCAAAGCGCTTACATAGGTACCTACTTTTTGAAAAATCTCATGTGAGATTGGGGGACGGGGGAGGGGGTTGAATAAAATCTGACGACCTCTCACCAGGGGGGAGGTAGGGACAGAAAATAAAAAAAAACCCACCTCACGTAATTTATGGACGCCCCCTAACTAAAAACAGCCCGCTCGCCCGGTCGCAACTCTGTTGAAGTTTATTCTGCTGCTTATATAACTGCTTCTCGAGATCTAGGCGACAGGTATAGGTAACATAATATATAGGGTACAGGTATATTCTGTATTTTGTCAAAGTCAAGGTGTGAGTTTCGTAGTAATAGACGATTTTGGTAGTGTACGTGTGTGTCGCACGCATTTCCCCCCGCAAAAAATGACAGACTGTTTTGCATCGGTAATAAACGCTATGGCTACTCCCCTCCGGTCCGCCGCGGCCGGTGCGCCGAGTTGCTCTATGACAGTGTAGATCAAAATTCTCGAAAGGGTCTCTACGTGTTGGACCCCTTATGTCCCCGCGCAAGCCTGACAAAGGTCCGGGGTTCAAATTGGACCTCGTACTGACGAGAGAGTTAATATGATTGGCGCGATTGAAAAAAAATATGAGTAAATTTTTACGATGAGCGCGCACACCGACAGATAAACTCAACAGTCTGAAGTTAGTTGCTGAACTTTTTCTATCGTTTTGTTTTATTTCTGGTATATTGAATTGTTACGCTAAAGAAGTATGAGTATCTTCTTACGTACGTACATAAGTAGACATAGGTACTATGTTTTTAATCTATGTTGACAGTATCATAACCAATGCTCGTCTTTTTTTCAGCTCCGCAGACATCAAGCCCTGTAATTTTCGAAAAAGAACAGTTTGCCAACCGCGGCAGTTTACTTATGAGGTACTATATCAATAGTTATCTGTGTAATTTCGGATGTGATTTCTGAAAAGAAAAATGTTGAACAAGGCTGAATATCATGCAGCCAGTTATTTATTGCTTTTTACTGTTCCAAATTTTTAAATAATAAACTTTAAAATAGTTTATTTCTTTTTGTAGATAATTATATGTATATGTATTTGCAATGTTTGTTTAGTGTATTACAAAAATCGGTGTCGTATTTATTTTTTCAATTCCTATCAAAGCATTGTATGTAAAAATTAGAGAGATGTGTAAGATCACTGACTAACCGACTAGTCCGTTATAAAAGGGCCGACTGTGCAAGGGTATCATCAAGTCGAAAGTACATAGCCCATTGTCGACTATAAAAAAAAATTTAACCATGTCAAACAAGTATTTTCGATTGTTATAATTTATTGATTGAAAAATATCTTTTACCGTTACTAATGTTAAAACATAATCGTCTTTAGGTATAATAATTTAAAACAATTAGATAAAAAAATTAAAACGTGGCGTTGTTCAAAATCGTTAAATACTTGTTACCATAGGTACAATAAAAAAAAACTCTATTGTAGGATTTTTTTTTTCGGAAGATCTTTTGTGCCTTTTGTATGCTTAAGATCATTTTGAACTCAAAATAAATTTACTTACTATTTATTTAATTTAAGTCAATTACGTTTAATTATAGTAAGTGTTTTATTTTAAGATAATTTTATTGAGTTACAATCTACTAAATTGTCGAAGAAATGAGAAGAAATAAAAAATACACAGTAATTATAATCTTTTATTTATAAAAATCATCACATTTGGAACACTATGCATTTAGGGACTTTTAAAAAGGCGAAGCTATATTATTTTATTTAATATTGCAACATTTTATCTCTTGAACAATATGAAAAAATAGCTACTTATATTTAATTATTAAACCTATGGCCTTTAATTTTCACAGTGAGATATGTCACAAAAATATTTTATTTATATAATATGTACATTTTATATTAATAATTAGACAATATAACTTGAACATTTTAATTCATAATAAAAATTTATAATTGATTAACAAATCGATATAGCATTTGGTACATAATTAATTATAATTAATAATCATTTATTGAAGAGAATAAACCCTACATCAATTTTTCGCGAAACTGACGTGGTAGATTATTTTGGTAGAAATGGGACTTTAACTACGCAGTATAGATATGTTTTTTTTTTTTTTTTTTTTTATGTAATTGAAGTGGCAAACAAGCATGCAGTTCACATTGATGTTAAGTGATGACTGCAGCCTATAGACACCCACACAAAGACCAAGGTCAAAATGCAGATGCGTTACCACTCCTGAGGCCTAAGGGTGTTATGCCTCTGTGCCGGAAATTACAGGGCCGTACATTACCACCTGACCGGAACACGATAGTGCTGAACACTACCATTTAGCGGCAAGTATATTAGGTAATGCGGTGGTGCCTACGCCCGCGAGCTCCGTCACTGGAGCTCTACCACCAGTAAAGATATGTAAAGATTTATCCCCATTTTAAAGTTTAATCACTATATTATTTACGTTTTTGACGTGATAATGTTTTTACTGGCGGTAGAGCTCCAGTGACCGAGCCCAAGAAGGGGAGAGACTCGTGCCCAGCAGAGGGACGTATAAAGGGTTGCCATTATTAAGTATAATATATACCAAAGCTTTGTCAGTAATTGTTTCGGATGTAGGATTTTTTTTATTGGTTTTAAGTTTTAATAAATTCTGAATATATATAATCTATATTTAATATATGATAATTTAAGCAGTGGTCATAATTTGAAACATGAAACACACATTCAAACATAATACTTACTTATTTAGGCATCAATTTTTATCAACACTTTAAACACTCAAAATATCATTCTCACTCTTGGAATCACTTTTACAATATAATGTAATAAAAATTGACATTCAGCCGTAACATTCATCATCAACAGATTATATTAAATTTTTACATATGGCAATCCATTGATATATGGCAACACCGAGGTTAAAAATACAAAAGGCATTGTGACATATCTGACTGCACACAGAGAATTGTTCCTTAACTACACGTAAGAGTAAGTAATTACTAATTCTTACAAAAAAAAATCATACAGGACAATTTTCTGTACAAACAACTTGTTCTATATTTTTTAAAGTGGAATTCACCAACATACATACATGAGTTTGACTCTAAAATTTAATTTAAAGGCATTTAAGTCAGGTTCAAATTAGTATTTGAATATCAGCATTTTAAGGTTCGGGTGCACCGAAACATTTGTGAATGATAATTTTACGTAACTTCACGCCTGTAATCCCCGAAGGGGTAGGCAGAGGTAAATGCATGCATTCAAGCATACATGCAAACACCCACGATTCGCCGGTTACGTTTTTGGCCCATGTAACAGGTGGCGAGCCTGTTGACATCTCCGGGCACATTACCAAACTTTGAGGTACTGGGAAATTTCCAGAGAATGGAAAAATCCCAATAGAACCAGAGACAAAGGCTTTTTCACCATTATCTCTGATAACCCCCTACCCGGGAATCGAACCCAGGACCTCAGCGTAGTAGTAGTGGCCTGCTACCACTAGGCTACCGAGGCAGTGATAATTTTACACACACATTAACAGTCCGCCGGTAGATATAAGCCTGTCATTTAATCGTAGAAGATCGCAGACTGACGAAATCGTACGAAAAACTGTGAGTCTGTGATCTCCTACGATAAACTGACAGGCTAATTTATTAAGGTTCGGTTTTACCAAATTGATATATGTAATTGTGAAAATTAAAATTATTGTAAAATTTTACATCCTTCTCTAACTTAAACAAATTTAACATCCTTCTCTAAATAATTCGTGAATGTTAGAGAACGATGTAAAATTTTACATTAACTTAACTTTAACAAATATTTTGGTGCAACCGAAACTTATTGTAACAATGGACAAGTTGCGCGTTGGGCCCGCACCTTGTACACTATATCAAAAGATAGAGAAGAATACGTAGAATCGTGGAAAAATACTAAATTTTATGTAGGAAATATTTATTTTATGTAATTTGTGTATGACAACAATATGTCATACACAAATTGCTACTATGACATTCTTGTTTTTTGAAATATACTTACGACAGTTAATTGAAGGTATAATAAATAAACGAATTGAATAGCTGAAATGATTTTGTATTGTATGCTTCTTCCCTCGATACAGTGTACAAGGTGCGGGCCCAAGCTCGATACATTTTGCAACGGGTCGTTTATTAAAGTGAGAGAAAGATGAAAAATTTAACATTAACAAAACTTTTAGTGCAACCGAACCTAAACTAGGCTAAAGAAGATGTTGCGAGCTCGGCTCTAGATCGTACACATCTTCAAAAAATGGGTAAATTAAAGAAGAATCCGAAAAAAATGCACTTTATTTATTCAAGTATATATTTTAGAGTTACTACCACATTTAATTCAAATGATTTTATCATTTTCAACCAAATTCAACATGGCGGCGACACAGCCGACGCTTCTTTAAATTGGAAATTGATTAGATTAAGTTCTTAGTATTAACACATGAAATCGATTTCGATAGTATTCAGAAAATATTACTTTTTTCTCCAAGTTCTATATAATAAAAAAACCATTTAAAAAATTTTAATGTCAAAATGACATCGCCCGCCATATTCGCCATGTTGGTTTGAGTTGCAATTCTAACTGCAAATAATATTTTGTAACTGCAAACAAAGCTAAACAAGTGAAAATATGCAGTAAAAAACGTTTTTATATTGATTTTGCCAGTTAATGATATTGTGTACAATACATGGCCGGAGGTCCATACATTTTTGCAACATCTCCTTTAGCTGCCATTTACATAAACTTGGCTTATCACATCACATCGGAGAAAACCATTATACAATCTGTCTCATTATAATCTATGGTTAATGTAGAAGGCATTTCACAGCCTGTTCTATTTTATGTCATTTTATGGCGGCAAAGTGAATTCAATATGGCGACGATTTAATCGTAATATTATACTTCATAATATGATATTTTATTCAAATATTTCCGTAGTTGACTGTTCAATTCTAAGAATTACTAAACTAAAGCTGTTTATCGTCATTTTGAGTTTACTTTTAAACTTTTAATTCTATCATTACAAGGAAGTTATTACAAAACGTATTAAAATCAGTAGGTATACATTATTGTTCAAATAAAAATATCCTATTTATAAGAATTATGTAGAATCTTAATTTCCTAAAGGCTGAATGACTTAGTTCCTTTGCCCATCCTAGCATAGACATAGGAATAACATAAACGGTTGACTTTCCAAAAAAGTTAAAAACTGGTGTCACAAATTAATCCATAAAAATCATGCTCATCCGAAGATGAAATTAAAAAAAAACAATTTGGACAGTAAAACAAAATAACTAAATGTAATTTCAAGTACCATTTTTTAAGTTTCATCTTGAAATAAGTATGATTGTTATAGGATTAATAAAATTGTTGCCTTAAATGGCATCTCAATTTTTCTGGAAACATTCTTTTGACACGTCCAAAGGATACAATATTTTAAAAATATAAAATCATGTCTTCTGTGGCAGAATTTGTAAAACCATATTCGAAATTTAAACAAAATAGAAAAGATACAAGTCAATTTAAATTTCAATACATATGAACCTCCTTAAAAAAGTTAAGACTTAGTTAAGAGATTAGAAAACATGAAAACAGTGGTGCGACCGCCTATCGACATTGCTATTGTCTTTGTCATTGCTGTCAAATTTTCATGTCGATTTTTACTTTAACTGAATAACAATAATCGAAATAATCTACCATTATCGCTTGTTTCTCACCTACGAAAGCAAGAAAAACAATCAGATTATCACTACTGCTTTTAAAAGAGCTACAAATCGACATGAAAATTTGACAGCAATGACAACGACAATAGCAATGTCGATAGGCGGTCGCACCACTGGTTTATTAAACGTAACGTAAATTACAAAAATAATATACATTCACAATTTAAAATATTAATAAAATGGAATAGAATGGAAATCACAACGCTGGAAACAATAAATTCCTCAAAATTAAATTTTACAGACAAGTATTAACAGAACAAAGAAAATAGTTCTAAAAGTATTTTTTTTATGTTATGGAAGTGGCAAACAAGCATGCAGTTCACATTGATGTTAAGTGATGACTGCAGCCTATAGACACCCACAAAAAGACCAAGGTCGAAATGCAGATGCGTAACCACTCCTGAGGCCTAAGGTGTTATACTTCTGTGCCGGAAATTACAGGGTCGTACATTACCACCTGACCGGAACACGATAGTGCTGAACACTACCATTTAGCGGCAAGTATATTAGGTAATGCGGTGGTGCTTACGCCCGCGAGCTTCGTCACCGGAGCTTTACCACCAGTAAATTTTAAGTTTATGTAGTTATAATTTACGTAATATAACCCGCAATAAATATTGCACATCGAGCCTACGAAAGAGACAATCGGCTAGTTCCGACTTCGTAGAGCGTTATCTCTGCTGCACACTGCCAACGTAAGCACTGTATTGGTCAAAACTTGATCAAATGGAGTTTTGGGAACCTTGAAAGAGGCGTGTGGTGCTCTTATTTTATTTCGTTTTCTTAGTGTATTTTGGAGTTATATTAAATAAAGTTGGTGGCATTTTGTTTGATATAGGTTTATTACAGTGCCCGTGTATAGTGAAATAGAATAACAGTGCGAAAACACAACCTTTCTGGTTGCCTCCAAAACTTCATTGTAAATGTTCTGGTAAAGTAGCCATCGTTTTACTCGAATTACTGACTGACTCACTTGACTGACTGATTCTAACTTTAACGCTGCTCTTATACTAATACGAAATATCGTTTTACTTGACACTGGCAATATGCATAATAGCGATGCCATTTTAATTTAAAAAAAAACTTGATCAAAATGGTCTACAAACGTCCCGATATGTTATGTATAGCCGGCCCTCGCCCGGCTCGGAATGAGAGCACAGCAGGACCTGGACGCCAATACCATGGTGGCATGAGTCCATGGTGCCCACCTCCTCCACCACAGCCCCCAAGGGGGTGCCAAACGCCGTCCTGCGGCCGCAGGGCAGAAGAAGCTGCAGCAGAGGGGGATGCCCCGGTGCTGCATCCGCGTCGCGCGAATAGTGCGCGCGAAGACCAGTGATGATGACGGACAAAATGGCCCTATCGGAAGACCACCTGGTTGTCCCACAACTAGCACACGCTGAGTTGGGGCCAATTTGTAACAAATGTACCTATAATTATTGCTTGTTTTAAAAATTCTGTTGTACATGTATATTGTTACAAATAAACGATTCTTTCTTTCTTTCTTTCTTTCGATAAGGTGCGAAAGAGATAACGCTCTACAGACCCTAAATTAGCCGAAGTCTCCTTCAAAAGGTCGATGCTGGATACGGATATTTGTTGTTGGATACTGCACTTATCCTTAATGTGACATTTTTGATTAAAATCACAACATTACGATATTTTTATTAAAACAATGATATTTATGAGTATAAAAACCTATAGAATTCGATGGAGATTCGATTGGATTGAATTAGTTCCCAAGACCATGGAAGCTGAAAAGCGATCGAAACGCCGGGTTGATTTTAAAAATCTGATTAAGTTAAATTTACGCGAGATAAATCCGTTAAACATTTTTATTTTAAAAAGATTTTAACTTCTATTTTAACGGATTGAATCGATTTTTTTAGAAAACGCGTTCGCGATTTGTACTTATTTTTTTCTTAAAATTGTGAGATTCACAACAAGATGCAGCAATGTTAAATTGGCAAAAACTTCTCATATTTTGGTCAATATTTTTAGCTGTCGTAACACTAATTTGTTACTTTAAATAAAGATTAACACCATCTAGCGGGATACACAATAACTAGCAATTACGTAGTATTATCACTAACTTTTCTTAATTGTCGCATATCATAATCGAACCAATTCAAAATTTCAATGTATTCTACAATTAAATGGGAATGATTGTCATACAAAATGTCATTAAAGGAAGATCTTTTGGACTATAAACACCGATTTTAATACAATACAATGATAAAACAAAAACACATCGAAAATATAAAACACAACGCTGCATTGAGCAAATTAAATTTGATGAAAAACAACAAATAAAAAAAACATCAAGACCTTGTGTTTTTTGCTTAATAATACACAGATCTAACAGTAAGGGCAACTGGTGGACGCATAGTAGTAAAACAATAGATTTCCGATTATCCGGAAATTCGACTATCCGGATTCACTTGTCTTGCCAACTTAAAAATGTTACGGATTTTCAGACTACTATGCGACACAGGCAAAACCTGTTTCATAATAAAATTGATTATTTTTTTATGTTATGGAATTGGTAAACAAACATGCAGTTCACATTGATGTTAAGTGATGACTGCAGCCTATAGACACCCACAGAAAGACCAAGGTCATAATGCAGATGCGTTACCACTCCTGAGGCCTAAGGTGTTATGCCTCTGTACCGGAAATTACAGGGGCAGTACTTTACCACCTGACCGGAGCACGATAGTGCTGTACTGCCATTTAGCGGCAAGTATATTAGGTAATGCGGTGGTGCCTACGCCCGTGAGCTCCGTCACTCTACCACCGGAGCTCTACCACCAGTAAAACATATATATTTTGATATGACTTTAAAATCAATAACCCGCATTTTAGATTATACGGAAATTTCCTTGTTTATTTATCTCCGGATAGTCGAGATTACGATACAATATATTTTTATACTTTTTAGTCACCTGTCAATTTAACAGCACGTATACGAGAATCTCAGAATTATTTTAAAACAATAGTTAATAATTTATTTATATAGATATAATATAAATATATTCGCTGTCAAAGTATCAAAGGAGATGTTGCGAACTCGGCCCTGGTTCGTACACGTCCTCAAAAAATTGGTAAATTAAAGAAGAATCTAAAAAAAATACAATTAATTTATTCAAGAATATATTTTAGAGTTACAACCACATTTAATTCAAACGATTTTATCATTTTCAACTATGTTAAACATGGCGGCGATACAGCCGACACTTGGGATCAATCGATTTTGATAGTATTTAGAAAATATTACTTTTTTCTCCAAGTTCTATAATCAAAATACAATTTAAAAAATGAAAATGTCAAAATGACATCGCCCGCCATTTTCGCCATGTTGGTTTTGAGTTGCAATTCTAACTGCAAATTATGTTTTGTAACTGCAAACAAAGCTAAATAAGTGAAAATATGCAGTAAAAAACGTTTTTATGTTGATTTTGCCTATTTATGATATTGTGTACAATACATGGCCGGAGGTCCATACATTTTTGCAACATCTCCTTTAACAAAGAAAATCCATAACTGTCACAATAATAAAAAAATATTTTTGAATATGAGAGAACCATTTTTTATTATTATAATTTGTCACAAACATTTTTTGCAATTCATAAGTAATACAAATTATATCCTCATATTTGAACTACATGCATATTTCCTATTATTTTAGATTTTTAGATTAGATTTAGTATAAATTCTATTCAGTTAAATAAAATGTAATATTGTTGATCGTCGACGATAAAAAACCTATTCAAATAACAAAAGCTAAATAGCAGCACAAGTTAAATTTACATTTTATTTCCATTACATCAAACTTAAAAATAAGAATAATAAAAAAATCTTAAGTAATTAAACAATAATTCAATTTTAAAAACTTTCGTCACAACTGAGTCATTTTCTATTTACAAGAAAGTAAAAAACATTTAATTAGAGATAATATTTTTAAAATAATATCATCAATGGGAACATATAAACGAGAATATATTATAAGCACTTGTGTGTGGTGGGAAGAAAGATCAGTCGCTGTTCAACAGTCCCCGTGTGCACACGTATGTAATACCGCTCTTCTCCAAAATATTGATAATTTGAAAAAAAAAAGTAGGTAGGTATCGATATCTCTTCTAGATAAATTCTATCGATATTCTATAGATTATTACAATATTTTTGTATGTTTGTTTGATTGCACATCGTATGGCCGTAAAATATTTACAAAAATGTTTTTTTGAAAATACCTAAATTACAGGGGTTATGAATATTGAAATGGAATGATAGTTACGATGAGAACAAGTATTTAATGGGTACGCCCTGTCCCTACTCCCTACTTAAATTATAAATGCGAAATTGTGCTTTTTTGTTGTCTATCTATCTGTATGTATGTTCGGTTTTTAAGTCAAAACCGCTGATCCTATTTAATGAAATTTGGAATGGAAATTTTCTTTGAGACGTTTCTTTTGGACGTCACCAGGGCCGTACACCCTGGTACGTACGTACGTACGTACACGCAGATACATTTTTTTATTCAAAATTAAATCTATTTTCGGGATGAAAATTTGTATTTATTTTGGTTATGAATTTCACGCGGACGCAGTCGCCGGTGAAAGTTAGTATAAAATATACTATTCAAATCGATATGTGTGCCGAGCGCGCGTTTTTCACATTGCCGAGCTATTTGGATCGTATTAAGGCAACAAATGGTTGATTTTGAGGTTGATATAATTTAATTAATATTATAACTTCGTTACTACAAGCAGAGAATATGTAATAATACTAAGTATAAAATGGACACTTCGACGATGAAAAAAAATTCCATACAAACGCATAATTTGATCTCTATTACACAGACATCAATCAGTGACGTGTATTTACACGTGTGTGCGTAGCACGTAGAGAATATCAAACGTCGCCCATAAGAGGAGAGGAGAGGCGGGGAAATAGGGCGGGACGTCGAAGTGTCCATTCTATACGTAGTATAGAATAATATGTTCCCTTTATTTGGATAGTGACTTCAAAATGACCATACACTTGATCAAGTAGATCGACAAGACGTACCCAACATTTTTGTTCGTTTGTTCACAATCAAAACCAGAAACAGAGCAACAACCAATCCGGCCACATCAATAATCCTTTTATCTTCGATCGCACTTAAATTTCCAGGATTGATTTAAATATTTAGAATTTTCAATAAATATTGCGTATACAATGTCTTAACTTCCTCAAGCCATTTGTACAAAAATTTGCACATAAATTAGAACTGTAAGTTGTTTCCCAATTTTATTAACATATAATTTAAAATTACCACATTAATTTTTATAAGGAAACGTCTATAGAAACTTTAGAATAGGTTCATCTATAAATTTAATAACGCTCAGAATTCAACGGGTAAGGTTCTTATGCGAAACCTTCTTTTTATAAAAAAAGGCTTTGGAGACAACCCTAAAATCGCGAAAAATAAAAACAGTTGCTTATACATTTTGTCACAGCTATAGATATTTTGTCGGAGCATGTTTTTTTTGTAGGGTTGACAAATTTTTTTAACAGCGAGCTAATTGACACTTAAAAATAGCTGAGAAAAAAAGCATTTTATTTAGTCCGATTTTTTAACACACAAGCTTTAAAGTTTTGTAGAACTTTTAAGTAATATATTTTTTCCCATATACTATCTCTTTAATGTAACAATAAAGATATGAGATAGTATAGTTAACAATTAATATATTTTTCTTTTTACATACATATTTGTGCGATTTATGGCCATTGTACAGTTTTTTTGTAATATCCCCAAAGGTTTTATAAATATCAAAAGAAGTAGAAAAAAGAAAGAATTATGACAATGAAATGAAATAGCTTGAGCATTTTGAAAACTTTTAAATATATAAAAACATTTGGCACTTTTGTACATATCACTTTAGCTTATGATAAAAATTAAAAAAAGGAAGAACGAGATAGTTTACTTAAAACTGCTTCAAAATTAAAAAAATATACACGTAAAATATATTTTTTACTTTTTTGTCTTTTTTAAATTTGATAATTACTCTAACCCTGGGGCTCAGTTACCTGTGTTTTGGTAGCGAACAAACGGTTCAACAACTTGTCGAGACGAACAAACGCAGGAATTTGTATAAAATGTAATTTCGTTTCTGGCGTTGCATCATCTGAAAGGGGTGAAAAAACAAAAAATTGTGAAAACAAAAAATGGATGCGATTAAAAAAAACAAGTGTTAAAATAATACGGATTAAAATAATTTTACAAAAAAAAAATTAGTACCTACAATAAAAAGCGAAAAAATATATAATAAACAAAAGTGGTTAAAAATAGTTATACAAGCGTGCAAAAATAATAATGAAATAATAAAACAAGATATAGTATGAATGCCAGAAAAAAATGTGGGTAAAAAAAAAAATGTTTGAATGATAACTGAATGCATTTGGATGAGGTTGATAATTACGCCACGAGACATTATGGCATACGATTCAGCGGGATCCTAGTCTATCTATACTTGTATACTTATATTATAAAGACGAAACATTTGTATTTTTTATTTTTAAAGAAATGAAAGAAAAATTTGACTTCAGGCGAGGCTCGAACTCGCGACCTACTGGGAATCTAGTCCAGCCGCTCTTCCAATTGAGCTACTGAAGCCCTGCCCGATTTGTCGAATTTTTCCTTCACATCTATTGCATTGGTTTATGGTACCAGTAGCGCCATCTATTACCAACTATGCTAGTTAGGCAACCGATATAATAGACTTTTCAGTTTATTGAATATCGTAAAGAAGTCGCTTTTACCCTTAATAATTGTTTTTTTTTTTTATATTATTTCGCATTAACACATGCTTGTGAAATATATTTTTTATTTTTAAAGAAATGAAAGAAAAATTTGACTTCAGGCGAGGCTCGAACTCGCGACCTACTGGGAATCTAGTCCAGCCGCTCTTCCAATTGAGCTACTGAAGCCCTGCCCGATTTGTCGAATTTTTCCTTCACATCTATTGCATTGGTTTATGGTACCAGTAGCGCCATCTATTACCAACTATGCTAGTTAGGCAACCGATATAATAGACTTTTCAGTTTATTGAATATCGTAAAGAAGTCGCTTTTACCCTTAATAATTGTTTTTTTTTTTTTATATTATTTCGCATTAACACATGCTTGTGAAATATATTTTTTATTTTTAAAGAAATGAAAGAAAAATTTGACTTCAGGCGAGGCTCGAACTCGCGACCTACTGGGAATCTAGTCCAGCCGCTCTTCCAATTGAGCTACTGAAGCCCTGCCCGATTTGTCGAATTTTTCCTTCACATCTATTGCATTGGTTTATGGTACCAGTAGCGCCATCTATTACCAACTATGCTAGTTAGGCAACCGATATAATAGACTTTTCAGTTTATTGAATATCGTAAAGAAGTCGCTTTTACCCTTAATAATTGTTTTTTTTTTTTTTTTATATTATTTCGCATTAACACATGCTTGTGAAATATATTTTTTATTTTTAAAGAAATGAAAGAAAAATTTGACTTCAGGCGAGGCTCGAACTCGCGACCTACTGGGAATCTAGTCCAGCCGCTCTTCCAATTGAGCTACTGAAGCCCTGCCCGATTTGTCGAATTTTTCCTTCACATCTATTGCATTGGTTTATGGTACCAGTAGCGCCATCTATTACCAACTATGCTAGTTAGGCAACCGATATAATAGACTTTTCAGTTTATTGAATATCGTAAAGAAGTCGCTTTTACCCTTAATAATTGTTTTTTTTTTTTATATTATTTCGCATTAACACATGCTTGTGAAATATATTTTTTTATTTTTAAAGAAATGAAAGAAAAATTTGACTTCAGGCGAGGCTCGAACTCGCGACCTACTGGGAATCTAGTCCAGCCGCTCTTCCAATTGAGCTACTGAAGCCCTGCCCGATTTGTCGAATTTTTCCTTCACATCTATTGCATTGGTTTATGGTACCAGTAGCGCCATCTATTACCAACTATGCTAGTTAGGCAACCGATATAATAGACTTTTCAGTTTATTGAATATCGTAAAGAAGTCGCTTTTACCCTTAATAATTGTTTTTTTTTTTTTTTTTTATATTATTTCGCATTAACACATGCTTGTGAAATATATTTTTTATTTTTAAAGAAATGAAAGAAAAATTTGACTTCAGGCGAGGCTCGAACTCGCGACCTACTGGGAATCTAGTCCAGCCGCTCTTCCAATTGAGCTACTGAAGCCCTGCCCGATTTGTCGAATTTTTCCTTCACATCTATTGCATTGGTTTATGGTACCAGTAGCGCCATCTATTACCAACTATGCTAGTTAGGCAACCGATATAATAGACTTTTCAGTTTATTGAATATCGTAAAGAAGTCGCTTTTACCCTTAATAATTGTTTTTTTTTTTTATATTATTTCGCATTAACACATGCTTGTGAAATATATTTTTTTTATTTTTAAAGAAATGAAAGAAAAATTTGACTTCAGGCGAGGCTCGAACTCGCGACCTACTGGGAATCTAGTCCAGCCGCTCTTCCAATTGAGCTACTGAAGCCCTGCCCGATTTGTCGAATTTTTCCTTCACATCTATTGCATTGGTTTATGGTACCAGTAGCGCCATCTATTACCAACTATGCTAGTTAGGCAACCGATATAATAGACTTTTCAGTTTATTGAATATCGTAAAGAAGTCGCTTTTACCCTTAATAATTGTTTTTTTTTTTTTTTTATATTATTTCGCATTAACACATGCTTGTGAAATATATTTTTTATTTTTAAAGAAATGAAAGAAAAATTTGACTTCAGGCGAGGCTCGAACTCGCGACCTACTGGGAATCTAGTCCAGCCGCTCTTCCAATTGAGCTACTGAAGCCCTGCCCGATTTGTCGAATTTTTCCTTCACATCTATTGCATTGGTTTATGGTACCAGTAGCGCCATCTATTACCAACTATGCTAGTTAGGCAACCGATATAATAGACTTTTCAGTTTATTGAATATCGTAAAGAAGTCGCTTTTACCCTTAATAATTGTTTTTTTTTTTTATATTATTTCGCATTAACACATGCTTGTGAAATATATTTTTTATTTTTAAAGAAATGAAAGAAAAATTTGACTTCAGGCGAGGCTCGAACTCGCGACCTACTGGGAATCTAGTCCAGCCGCTCTTCCAATTGAGCTACTGAAGCCCTGCCCGATTTGTCGAATTTTTCCTTCACATCTATTGCATTGGTTTATGGTACCAGTAGCGCCATCTATTACCAACTATGCTAGTTAGGCAACCGATATAATAGACTTTTCAGTTTATTGAATATCGTAAAGAAGTCGCTTTTACCCTTAATAATTGTTTTTTTTTTTTTTTTTATATTATTTCGCATTAACACATGCTTGTGAAATATATTTTTTTTATTTTTAAAGAAATGAAAGAAAAATTTGACTTCAGGCGAGGCTCGAACTCGCGACCTACTGGGAATCTAGTCCAGCCGCTCTTCCAATTGAGCTACTGAAGCCCTGCCCGATTTGTCGAATTTTTCCTTCACATCTATTGCATTGGTTTATGGTACCAGTAGCGCCATCTATTACCAACTATGCTAGTTAGGCAACCGATATAATAGACTTTTCAGTTTATTGAATATCGTAAAGAAGTCGCTTTTACCCTTAATAATTGTTTTTTTTTTTTATATTATTTCGCATTAACACATGCTTGTGAAATATATTTTTTATTTTTAAAGAAATGAAAGAAAAATTTGACTTCAGGCGAGGCTCGAACTCGCGACCTACTGGGAATCTAGTCCAGCCGCTCTTCCAATTGAGCTACTGAAGCCCTGCCCGATTTGTCGAATTTTTCCTTCACATCTATTGCATTGGTTTATGGTACCAGTAGCGCCATCTATTACCAACTATGCTAGTTAGGCAATTGGAAGAGCGGCTGGACTAGATTCCCAGTAGGTCGCGAGTTCGAGCCTCGCCTGAAGTCAAATTTTTCTTTCATTTCTTTAAAAATAAAAAATATATTTCACAAGCATGTGTTAATGCGAAATAATATAAAAAAATAAAAAAAAAAAACAATTATTAAGGGTAAAAGCGACTTCTTTACGATATTCAATAAACTGAAAAGTCTATTATATCGGTTGCCTAACTAGCATAGTTGGTAATAGATGGCGCTACTGGTACCATAAACCAATGCAATAGATGTGAAGGAAAAATTCGACAAATCGGGCAGGGCTTCAGTAGCTCAATTGGAAGAGCGGCTGGACTAGATTCCCAGTAGGTCGCGAGTTCGAGCCTCGCCTGAAGTCAAATTTTTCTTTCATTTCTTTAAAAATAAAAAATATATTTCACAAGCATGTGTTAATGCGAAATAATATAAAAAAAAAAAAACAATTATTAAGGGTAAAAGCGACTTCTTTACGATATTCAATAAACTGAAAAGTCTATTATATCGGTTGCCTAACTAGCATAGTTGGTAATAGATGGCGCTACTGGTACCATAAACCAATGCAATAGATGTGAAGGAAAAATTCGACAAATCGGGCAGGGCTTCAGTAGCTCAATTGGAAGAGCGGCTGGACTAGATTCCCAGTAGGTCGCGAGTTCGAGCCTCGCCTGAAGTCAAAATTTTTCTTTCATTTCTTTAAAAATAAAAAATATATTTCACAAGCATGTGTTAATGCGAAATAATATAAAAAAAAAAAACAATTATTAAGGGTAAAAGCGACTTCTTTACGATATTCAATAAACTGAAAAGTCTATTATATCGGTTGCCTAACTAGCATAGTTGGTAATAGATGGCGCTACTGGTACCATAAACCAATGCAATAGATGTGAAGGAAAAATTCGACAAATCGGGCAGGGCTTCAGTAGCTCAATTGGAAGAGCGGCTGGACTAGATTCCCAGTAGGTCGCGAGTTCGAGCCTCGCCTGAAGTCAAATTTTTCTTTCATTTCTTTAAAAATAAAAAATATATTTCACAAGCATGTGTTAATGCGAAATAATATAAAAAAAAAAAAAAAAAACAATTATTAAGGGTAAAAGCGACTTCTTTACGATATTCAATAAACTGAAAAGTCTATTATATCGGTTGCCTAACTAGCATAGTTGGTAATAGATGGCGCTACTGGTACCATAAACCAATGCAATAGATGTGAAGGAAAAATTCGACAAATCGGGCAGGGCTTCAGTAGCTCAATTGGAAGAGCGGCTGGACTAGATTCCCAGTAGGTCGCGAGTTCGAGCCTCGCCTGAAGTCAAATTTTTCTTTCATTTCTTTAAAAATAAAAAATATATTTCACAAGCATGTGTTAATGCGAAATAATATAAAAAAAAAAAAAAAACAATTATTAAGGGTAAAAGCGACTTCTTTACGATATTCAATAAACTGAAAAGTCTATTATATCGGTTGCCTAACTAGCATAGTTGGTAATAGATGGCGCTACTGGTACCATAAACCAATGCAATAGATGTGAAGGAAAAATTCGACAAATCGGGCAGGGCTTCAGTAGCTCAATTGGAAGAGCGGCTGGACTAGATTCCCAGTAGGTCGCGAGTTCGAGCCTCGCCTGAAGTCAAATTTTTCTTTCATTTCTTTAAAAATAAAAAATATATTTCACAAGCATGTGTTAATGCGAAATAATATAAAAAAAAAATAAAAAAAAAAAAAACAATTATTAAGGGTAAAAGCGACTTCTTTACGATATTCAATAAACTGAAAAGTCTATTATATCGGTTGCCTAACTAGCATAGTTGGTAATAGATGGCGCTACTGGTACCATAAACCAATGCAATAGATGTGAAGGAAAAATTCGACAAATCGGGCAGGGCTTCAGTAGCTCAATTGGAAGAGCGGCTGGACTAGATTCCCAGTAGGTCGCGAGTTCGAGCCTCGCCTGAAGTCAAATTTTTCTTTCATTTCTTTAAAAATAAAAAATATATTTCACAAGCATGTGTTAATGCGAAATAATATAAAAAAAAAAAAAAAACAATTATTAAGGGTAAAAGCGACTTCTTTACGATATTCAATAAACTGAAAAGTCTATTATATCGGTTGCCTAACTAGCATAGTTGGTAATAGATGGCGCTACTGGTACCATAAACCAATGCAATAGATGTGAAGGAAAAATTCGACAAATCGGGCAGGGCTTCAGTAGCTCAATTGGAAGAGCGGCTGGACTAGATTCCCAGTAGGTCGCGAGTTCGAGCCTCGCCTGAAGTCAAATTTTTCTTTCATTTCTTTAAAAATAAAAAATATATTTCACAAGCATGTGTTAATGCGAAATAATATAAAAAAAAAAAAAACAACGAAACATTTGTGTTTTGTATGTATGTTTGTAACGTTTTCACACAAAAACTAATGGACCGATTACAAAAATTCTTTCACAGTTAGAGAGCTGCGTTTTTACTGAGTAGCATAGGCTATATTACATTTATTGCACCCGTGTGAAGAAAGAATGCTGATTGCCAAATGTAAATGCCCAAGAATGCTGCTTGGCTTAAAATTTGTTGTAAGCTCTTAATTCTGCTAACCACACCCATTAAAAAAAAAACAAACTGATACTGAAAACTAAAAATAATTCACTTTGGTCTACATTTTGATTTCTATTCTAATTCCAGATTTACAAATAGATTAGAAATTTATACAAATAGAGAACAATTAAAAAATTACATTTGTAGGCGGTGTCACATAAAAACTAAACTAATCTCAACTTATTTTTTGTTGTTGTCAACAACAAAAAAAAAATCGATTTTACGCTGCCAAAAATGGAAGATTTTCAGATCCGTCAAATGATTTTTGTTAAATATACAATTACTCCTAAAAACAATTACAAACCCAAAACTTTAACTACGAGTATAAATTATAAATATAATAAAAATTTTATATTTATTTATTAAAACAATACAATTGTGAAGCATTAAATACAGACAGGTTTGACCATCGACTGATATATGCGTCGATCAGAAAATGGTGAAACTACTTCTGATAAGATCACGTTTTGCCGGCTACGCTTCATTTTTACGGATACAACGCATATACGAATAACCATTTTTAATTGTAATATTTTTATTTTTCGCCCTGACACATACAAGCTAATTGAGAAATTCAAGAAAAATCGAAATGAAGCCTTGGGGCTTGATGATTTTGGGTCAAATCCACATTCAAATGGTGAGCATTTTTCTCGATCTAAAAACCTTTTTTTTTATAATACTATTCCTAATATTATTATATTTTTTTTATGTAATGGAAGTGGCAAACAAGCATACAGTTCACATTGATGTTATGTGATGACTGCAGCCTTTAGACTCTGTGCCGGAAATTACAGGGCCGTACATTACCACCTGACCGGAACACGATAGTGCTGAACACCACCATTTAGCGGCAAGTAAATTAGGTAATATGGTGGTGCCTACGCCAGCGAGCTCCGTCACTGGAGCTCTACCACCAGTAAAAAGAAAAAGTATTAAAATAATGTTAGCTTAGTGGTAAAGCGGTTGGAGGTTCGATCCCTGCCCATTCAATTTTCTCTTTAATTTCTACTTTAATTTGATGGCAACTGAGTAGTGTAGCCTATAATCATACAACTAATTTAAAGGATATGTCCACTCTTGAGGCCAGTTATGCTTGTGTCGAAAATTACAGGACCGTACATGACTACCAGAGCGAATCCCGATAGCGCTGAACGCTACCATTTAGAGATAGTGTTCAGCACTAAGCAGTCTAATATACAAAGAAAATCGGGGAAGCTGAATTGCGAAACGTCGTCAAATTGATTTTAAACTGATTCACTTCAACTACATGCGAGATATGTCCGTAAAAATAATAATTTTAGCCGGAAAAAAAAACGGATACACTATTTTGCTCGAATTTCTCATCTGGGCAAACTTAATTTTTAGTTGGATTTCTCAATGTTTAAAATTAACCTAATTATACTTTATTTCTCATGCATTACTAAAAAAAAACCGACACCAATCAGAAGGCCATTTATCAGGACATCTAAATCTATTTTATAAATAGATGCAATGCAAACATTTTTATATGAGAAGGCACCCGTTATGTTACCACAGCATCTGGATACTGAGATTAATGACATTACTTCTTTTCATAATCATAATCATTTATTCACAAGAACATAGTATTACATGCTTTGATCTTAAATATTTGATTGTATCATATGTTCTGCCGCTCACGGCATGCGATCTCGAACAAGATCTAATTTGAAACTTTCTAGAAACACTTTCCAGTACCTTTACTTTGTTATTTTTTACTGTACAATGAGAAAAAGTTTTTACACTTTGAGCTAAAGGTTAAAGCCTCGTATTCATGGTAAACATTTGTTTAGCAACACGGTTGCATAAACATGTTGTCGTGAACTCTGCAACATGGCAAGATCAACTCCACAACACAAGCCCGCAATATGTTGACATCAACTCGGCAACATGTTTATCAAACCATGTTGCTAAACAAATGTTTACCATGAATACCAAGCTTTAATAACGGAAAGACTCAGTAGACTTCAGCCGTCCACTACTGAGCAAAATGACGCTTACAGCAGGGTAGTGGCGGATCCATCATCATTAGGATAGAATATGCCAATAACTCTAAAACAAATCGTTCGTACTAAAATATCATAAATAATTGCATAATTTCGTAAATAAAAAAAAAAAAAAAACGAAGACGATCAATATCGAGATTCTGAATTAATAAATATAATTAACAATTGAGATTATGTCTCCTTATATCACAAAAATGTCATGATTTATATTGGACATTAGTAACTATTTATTATTATAAACATTCATAAAAGACAAAGAAATAATAGTTGCCGTGGCGTGGCGACGCTTGTCGTGGCGAGGGGTCGCCACGCTATACTAGGGTGTTTACATATAGTAGTATATACAGTCTATACAGGGTAAAGGAGATGTTGCAAAAATGTATGGACCTCCGGCCATGTATGGTACACAATATCATTAATAGGCAAAATCAATATAAAAACGTTTTTTACTGCATATTTTCACTTATTTAGCTTTGTTTGCAGTTACAAAATATTATTTGCAGTTAGAATTGCAATTTACACTAACATGGCGAATATGGCGGACGATGTCATTTTGACATTTTCATTTTTTTATTGTTTTTATATTATATAGTACTTGGCAAAAACTAATACTTTCAAAATACTATCGGAATCGATTTCATGTGTTAATACTAAGAACTTAAACTAATCGATATCCAATTTAAAGAAGCGTCGGCTGTATCGCCGCCATGTTGAATATGGTTAAAAATGATAAAATCGTTTGAATTAAATGTAGTAACTCTAAAACATATTCTTGAATAAATTAATTGTATTTTTGTTCGGCTTCTTCTTTAATTTACCCATTTTTTGAGGACGTGTGCGAACCAGAGCCGAGCTCGCAACATCTCCTTTGAATTAGCGCATCACCTCTTGTAGGAGGCCTCTCTACATCAATCCCAACAACATAAAAATTTGTTCTACGACTTTTTTACAAATCTTGATAAATAACAAAAAAGGAAACAAAAGATGTTTTCCAAAAGTTCAAAAGATAATTTTCGCCGCTACGTCACTCCGCAACCCTACGCCCCGGTGTCTCGTGGCGATATTTTGCCTACGAAAGGAGCGTGATATACCTATGCTCAAAGAAAATGCCAGTTCAGAGGCAAAAAAAATTGTATGTGAAAACTTAAATTTAATTTTAAAAAGTGCATAAATGTTGTTGGTATTTTTTTATGAAATAAAAGTGGCAAACAAGCGTGCAGTTCACATTGATGTTAAGTGATGACTGCAGCCTATAGACACCCACACAATGACCAGAGGTCAAAATGCAAATGCGCTGCCACTCCTGAGGCATTAGGTGTTATGCCTCTGTGCCGGAAATTATAGAGCCGTACATTACCACCTGACCGAAACTTGATAGTGCTGAACACTACCATTTAACGGCAAGTATATTAGGTAATGCGGTGGTGCCTACGCCCGCGAGCTCCATCACTGGAGCTCTACCACCAGTAAAAAAGTGGTATTTATGTAGAGAGGCTGCCTGCAAGAAGTGATGCGCCAGTTTGAATTAACCCTGTATACAGTAGATCAGTGTTCTTCAACCTTTTTCATGACCCCTAAATCCATACATTATCGCCTATCTCATGATAAATCACACAGCATAGTAATAAGCTGTGACAGCCGGAGAAACATGATAGTGATCTTAAATGGGTTCGGTTTTTTCCTTTTCAGGTATTAAACCCGAAAATATGAATTAATACTTAGAATATATTCAGAGAAAACAAAAAAAAAACAATTAAAATAACTGTGAAAAATGTCAGTAACCAGTTGCTGTTTGTCTATATTACCCATGGCAGGATAGTCTATCACCCACTTACAAATTACCTCATACACACTAGAGCAACACTTTTTATCTCTTTACAGCTAATATTTATGTATTATCTTATATATATACGGAAACTTCTAAAGAAATCGGGAAGATCGTTTTATTTAAAGAATGGGTGCTTTTTACATATATATCATGTTCTTTATCTTTCACATTTAAATTTGTCCGGTAACATTACCGGACAGTCGGCGCCGGCAACCCGGCGACCGATTCATGTGAAAAGGCACTTACGACTAGAGATGAAACGGATAGTTTGTCCGGATTCTGAATTATCCGGCCATTATGACGACCCAGTTGGTCCAGCGGTGTGAGACGACCGCTTGATTCGAAGGGTCGCGCGTATTCTATTTTATTTATTGATTATTATTATTACATCCGGATACGTAACTTCACGCCTGTAATCCCCGAAGGGGTAGGCTGAGGTACATGCATGTATTCAAGCATACAAGCAAACACCCACGATTCGCCGGTTACATTTGTGCCCATGTAACAGGTGGCGAGCCTCTTGACATCTCCGGGCACATTACCAAACTTCGAGGTACTGGGCAATTTGCAGAAAATGGAAAAATCAAAATGGAACCAGAGATAAAGGACTTTACACCATTATCTCTGATAACCCACGACCCGGGAATCGAACCCAGGACCTCAGCGTAGTAGTAGTGGCCTGCTACCACTAGGCTACCGAGGCAGGTAAGCAGCGTATTATTTTTTTATAAAATGTCCGGATAATAAATAACGGATAAACCGCAAATCGGACAGTAACCGTATATCCGCTACAACTCTACACTGCGGTTGCGCATAAAAAAACTAGCAAAACTGACTATGTTACAGCACCCAGCAATAAATATTGCATATCGAGCCTACGAAAGAGACAATCGGCTAGTTTCGACTTCGTAGAGCGTTTTCTCTGCTGCACACTGCCTACGTAAGCACTGATGGTCCGGTATTGATCTAATAATAAATAATAATAATGGCAACCCATTATACGTCCCACTGCTGGACACGAGTCTCTCCCCTTTTTGGGGGGAGTCCTGGAGCTTACTCCACCTCGCTGCTCCAATGCGGATTGGTGGAGGTGGGTGGGTTAGTGGCCAACCCGCTGTCGGATGTTTTCAAACCGCCCATAAGGCCTCCAACAAGGTTTAACGACTGCTATCTATCGATAGCAACCGGGACCGACGGCTTAACGTGCCCTCGACCTAATAATTAATAATTAGTTCTCGGCTTTCGTTCGGAAAAGTCGATTGGGAAACGGCGGCTGAGCGTCGCCGTCGGCAGCGCTCGGATGAAGTCGGGGGAGGTCGTGTGGTGAACAGATATAGGTACCTACCAAACAGAGATGGAGATAGATGACATCTCGGCGCACTTGTATGCGCCCGTATAAGAATATTTATATATGCATACCTATATATTTCAAAAATGTTGTACGTTCATTTTATATTATGTAATATTTTATGTGATTTGTTGGTATTCAAGTACGTTTTAATTTGCGGAATTATATATTTTTTTTTATTTATCATATAGAAGGAACTTACACTGGGCAAATAATAACAGTGCATCTGAAAAACCACAGAGGTTTGTAACTATACTACTTTAGTTCTACGTTATTGTAACAAATTACTTAATAATAAATAAAAGGAGATGTTGCAAAAATGTATGGACCTCCGGCCATGTATTGTACACAATATCATTAACAGGCAAAATCAATATAAAAACGTTTTTTACTGCATATTTTTACTTATTTAGCTTTGTTTGCAGTTACAAAATATTATTTGCAGTTAGAGTTGCAACTCAAACCAACATGGCGAATATGGCGGGCGATGTCATTTTGACATTTTCATTTTTTAATTGTTTTTTGATTATATAGTACTTGGAGAAAAAGTCTTATTTTCTAAATACTATCGAAATCGATTTCATGTGTTAATACTAAGAACTTAAACTAATCGATTTCCAATTTAAAGAAGCGTCGGCTGTATCGCCGCCATGTTAAATATGGTTGAAAATGATAAAATCGTTTGAATTAAATGTGGTAGTAACTCTAAAATATATTCTTCTATTCTTGAATAAATTAATTGTATTTTTTTCGGATTCTTCTTTAATTTACCTTCTTTTTGAAGCTTGGATTTAATATTTTTGGGACTTATAATATCACGCACATGTGAGGGTAGTGCATTAATAAATATATTTGTGGAATTAATAGTGTACAAAACGTTGGTTTTGAAATGAAGATTTGCGTAACGTTTGTCAGTGAAACATTCGTGAACCAATTAGGCAAATGATAAGGATATATATTTTATTTTAAAGTAAAATGGAAAGAACTCGCGACCTACTGGGAATCTAGTCCAGCCGCTCTTCCAATTGAGCTACTGAAGCCCTGCCCGATTTGTCAAATCTTTCCTTCACATCTATTGCATTGCTTTATGGTAGCAGCAGCGCCATCTATTGCCAACTATGCTAGTTAGGCAACCGATATAATAGACTTTGCAGTTTATTGAATATCGTAAAGAAGTCGCTTTTACCCTTAA
The DNA here is from genome assembly GCA_036365455.1 of Macrosoma leucophasiata. Taxonomy (NCBI): domain Eukaryota; kingdom Metazoa; phylum Arthropoda; class Insecta; order Lepidoptera; family Hedylidae; genus Macrosoma; species Macrosoma leucophasiata. The sequence continues at coordinate 9,748,932 of JAWQUS010000015.1, forward strand.
TAATTGTTTTACATCGAGTAAATCGAAGTCAAACTTATGCTCAAAATTTTAAAATGACAGTCCTATACTGACGAGCCTGATCTCTGCTTCTCTCCGCGCCGACGCGACCCCGTCGGTATGACGTCGCGCTAGTCCGTTTTTGTTCAGGGTTATACATTTTTTGGACATCGGTGCTGCGGTGAGTTAAGCGGTTTAGAATACCGAAGATTGCTAGTGAGGGGAAAAAGACGGGATGTTGGTACATTTGATGGATGGTGGTGGACTCCTTCCGAACTGAACTGCACTTCGCTGGGGCTGCTGCTGCAGCCGATGTTCTAGCGGTCGCGGGTTAGCGGTGTACGGTGTGCGGTGCGGTGTGTGTCGTGCGCGCGCGTTCGCGTGCAACGGGCCTGTCGATACATGTCCGTCGCACCTCCACCGTCTAACAGGAGCGAGGACGAAGAAGGGCGGAAGGCAGAGGGCAGGGGGAAGGAAAGCGACAATGCGATGCGCGCGCGCGGCTAATACGGTGTATAAATTTTGGCGGTAACAGACATTGACCTATAAATAAACAGTATATGGAAAATAAATATAGCGCTGTGAATGTCGATAGTTTGCTATTTGATGTGGATATGATATTTATTAATATCCTCAAATATTATTTGTACGAATCTTGAAGCGCGCATGCCCCCGCGGCTGGTGTAGATCGTAAGCGATCTACTCGGTTAAGCGATACGGGCGCGGTCGGGTATGTGATAGGTGACCGCTAGTGGCAAATTAAAATGTGCGTTTCCGTGCTTCGGAAGGCACGCTAAGCCGTCGGTCCTGGTCGTTTTCGATAGATAGTAGTCGTTAAACCTTGTCGGAGGACTTATGGGCGGTTTGAAAACATCCGACAGTGGGTTGGCCACTAACCCGTATCTCCACCGATCCGCATTGGAGCAGCGTGGTGGAGTAAGCTCCAGGCCCCCAAAAAAGGGGAGAGACTCGTGCCCAGCAGTGGGACCTATAATGGGTTGCCATTATTATTTCTTCATGACTGCCTCGTTGGCTCAGTGGTCGCAATATGGTGAAACCTGAGGTCCTGGGCTCGATCCCCAGGTCGGGAAAATCTGATATTGGGTTTTTTCTGTGAGGAAATTCCCAGTAGTAGCCCGGAGTCTGGTCGTGCCTCGGAGAGCACGTAAAGCCGTTGGTCCTACGCCCGATCTCTCTCCGGTCGTGTCGGATTACCGTCCCATCGGGCTATGAGAGTAAAGGAATAGAGAGTGGTATTTGTCTGACAGCAGTTTAAAAAAATATTATCTGCAGCGAGGCTTTTGAGATTAAAAAACATCCAAATTTCATTAGAGAAGATGGTTGGCGATTATCACCAACATGGGATCCAATACTCAGTAGAATAAAAGCCCATCCGCAACAGTCTGTAAGACCTCAAGATACAATTAGTAACTTTTGTGTTAATCCTGAACGCTACGCAAGACGTTTGCGAAATAGATGAAGGTAGCTGCAGATAATAATTTTTTAAACTGCTGTCAGACAAATACCACCTCAGTCTGCCCGAGACCACGAAAGCTGAAAAGCGACCGAAACGTCGGGTTCGATTTTAAATAATCATTTTAGTTTAATATACGCGAGATAAATCCGAAAACTAGTTTAATTTCAATGAGTGCAGCTCGCGAAAACCTAAGAAAATACTATGAATAGAGAGTGCATCTGTATTTGCGCATACACTTGTGCACTATAATATCTCACGCGCAGTTGGCTAGTCTCTGTTGAGATTAAGATTTGGTCTGGAGGACTTTGTTTCTTCATCATTTTAAACGTTGTATGAATAAATAAATGTACATACATAAAATAAGTAATTTACGTATACTTAGCGAGAGTGAGAGCTAGTTTCGATGGCCTTTTCTGTTGTTTCGGTTTCGCGCGATCTTTTCTTACCTGCGTCAATCGGATTCTTTCGCATCTGTAAAGGAAGGATTGTGTTATTCATTGAACGCGTAAAAGTAAACGGAAATATATGAGATATTTTAGGAACAAATTAATTTAATTTGTCTATGTAACTTCAACGTAACTTCACGCCTGTAATCCCCGAAGGGGAAGGGCAGAGGTAAATGCATGCATTCAAGCATACATGCAAACACCCACGATTCGCCGGTTACGTTTTGGCCCATGTAACAGGTGGCGAGCCTGTTGTCATCTCCGGGCACATTACCAAACTCTGAGGTACTGGAAATCTTCCAGAAGGCGGCACTAGTCCCCGCCCCCGGCCTCACCTGTCCACGGTGGGCGCGGCCCGCAGCGCGCGCGCCAGGTCCCGCATGCGGGGCGGCGGCACTAGTCCCCGCCCCCGGCCTCACCTGTCCACGGTGGGCGCGGCCCGCAGCGCGCGCGCCAGGTCCCGCATGCGGGGCGGCGGCACGCGGTGCGCGGTGAGGCGCGCGTGTGCGGCGCAGGGCGCGCTGCCGTGCGTCACGTACGAGAAGCCCGGCTCGTCGCGCGGCACTATGCGCGGCTTCGCACGAACCGCGCATAGACCTGTGGAGTATTAGAAGCTCGGGAAAAAAATTCAAAGGACCAGACACGAACCGAAGCCGTATCGTCATTCGAAGTTTTTTACAGCACGAATTGTTTTCTATGACTCTGTATCGACAGTAAAAGGAGACGTTCCGAAATGTATGGAGCTCGGGCCCGCACATTGTACGCTATATTGAGAGAAGAAACATAATATACTGAATAATTTTTAGCTACTGAAATCGTTTATTATATCTTAAATAATTGTCGTGAGTATATTTCAAAAACAAGCATGTCATAGTAGCAATGTGGCGACATATTGTTGTCATACAAAAATTACATATATAAATATTGCCGACAAAAAAGCAACGATTCAAATTATTTTTTGAGTATTTCCAATAATTCTACGTATTTTTATCTATCTTTTGATATAGTGTACAAGGTGCGGTGCGAAATGTGGAACTTGTCCTTTACGTTATAAGAATCGTCTTATGATATACGTATAAAAACGTAACTTCACGCCTGTAATCCCCGAAGGAGTAGGCAGAGGTAAATGCATTCATTCAAGCATACATGCAAACACCCACGATTCGCCGGCCTGTGGCGAGCCTATTGACATCTCCGGGCACATTACCAAACTCCGAGGTACTGTGTGATCTGTTATTCATAATTATGTATATTTTTGTTTTATATTATTTCGCATTAACACATGTTTGTGATATTCAATAAACTAAAAAGTCTATTATATCGGTTGCCTAACTAGCATAGTTGGTAATAGATGGCGCTGCTGCTACCATAAAGCAATGCAACAAATGTGAAGGAAAGATTTGACAAATCGGGCAGGACTTCAGTAGCTCAATTGGAAGAGCGGCTGGACTAGATTCCCAGTAGGCCGCGAGGTCGAGTCTCGCCTGAAGTCAAATTTTTCTTTCCATTTTTCTTTAATTAAAATATGTATATTTTTGTGTCAAATAATTAAAGGAGATGTTCCAAAATGTATGGAGCTTGGGCCCGCACCACGTACACTATAGTGAGAGATGAAGCATAAAATACTAAATCATTTTCAGCTATTCAAATCGTTTATTAAATCTAAACTGCCTCGGTAGCCTAGTGGTAGCAGGCCACTACTACTACGCTGAGGTCCTGGGTTCGATTCCCGGGTAGGGGGTTATCAGACATAATGGTGAAAAGCCTTTATCTCTGGTTCTATTGGGATTTTTCCATTTTCTGGAAATTTCCCAGTACCTCAAAGTTTGGTAATGTGCCCGGAGATGTCAACAGGCTCGCCACCTGTTACATGGGCCAAAACGTAACCGGCGAATCGTGGGTGTTTGCATGTATGCTTGAATGCATGCATTTACCTCTGCCTACCCCTTCGGGGATTACAGGCGTGAAGTTACGAAGTTACGTATTAAATCTTCAATTAATTGTCGTAAGCATACATCGAAAACAATAATGTCATAGTAGCGATATGGCGACATATTCCTGCCATACAAAAATCACGTATTTTTTTCTTTAAGTAATGGAAGTGGCAAACAAGCATGCAGCTCACATTGATGTAAAGTGATGACTGCAGCCTATAGACACCCACATACAGCCAATTTCAAAATGCAGATGCGTTACCATTCCTGAGGCCTAAGGTGTTATGCCTCTGTGCCGGAAATTACAGGGCCGTACATTACCACCTGACCGGAACACGATAGTGCTGAACACTACCATTTAACGGCAAGTATATTAGTTAATGCGGTGGTGCCTACGCCCGCGAGCTCCGTCACTGGAGCTCTACCGCCAGTAAAAAACAAATCAAATATTTCCGACAAAAAAGCAACGATTCAAATTATTTTTTGAGCATCTTTCCATGATTCTGCGTATTTTTCTCTAACTTTTGCTATAGTGTACATGGTGCGGGCTCAACGTGGAGCTTCTCCTTTAAAAACATAAATACGAAAATGAAAACACTTAACACTTACCAGTGATATAAATATCTTCCAAGTGGAAATAATGTGTGGTCAATGCGGCGGCGTACAGCGCGCGCGCAGTCGGCATGGTCAGCGCGTACCCCGTGCCCGACAGGTACCGCGGGTACACGCGCCCGCCGTACATGTAGCGGGGGCTGTACCTGCGCCGCCCAGGGTACGCGTCAACATCAACGTGCGTATGTTATCGGGAATAACCCGATTTAAGGCCAAACTTAGTTTTTGCTTCACTAATGCTAAATACGAGGGTGGATCCAAAAGTTCGTGGCCCAAACTACAAGGAGATATGACATCTTTTTAAATTTACCGTCATTTGTTACTATGTTTCATATTGATTTATTGTGCGCAGTTTGATTCCGATACTCCACAATATAAATTTTCTGTGATTATTTGTTTGAAGCATTCTGACACGATTTTCAATAAAAGAGAAAATTGAACATCGTGCAGTCATTAAGTACCTCAATAAAAAAGGCCTGTCACCAAAAGACATCCATCAAGATATGGTGGATTCTGCTTCACTTTGGGGGAGTATGCTCCATCGTATTCCAGTGTCAAGAAGTGGGCAGCTGAGTTTAAGCGCGGTCGTGAGAGCATTGAAGATGATCCTAGGAGTGGACGGCCTATAACCTCTACCACGAAAGAAAACATCGATAAAATTTCTGATCTCGTACTGGGTGATCGACGTTTGACCATTGGTAAGATAGCTGAGACAACAGACATTAGTTATGGCCGGGTGCAACACATAATAACGAAAGAATTGGGATTCCCTAAGGTTTCTGCTCGCTGGGTCCCGAGGTTGCTTTCGCTGAACAAAAACGAGTTCGATTCACAATTTCGCGAGACTGTTTGGAACTTTTTGAGACTGATCCCGAGGACTTTTTGTCTAGATTTGTTACCATGGATGAAAGCTGGGTTCACCACCATATTCAAAGCAACAATCCAAACAGTGGAAAAGATCTGACTCACCTACACCGAAAAAGGCTAAGGTCGTTTTGTCGACTAACAAAGTCATGGCTTCTGTTTTTTTGGGATGCGAAGGGCATTCTTTTTGTAGATTATTTACCGAAAGGTCAAACTATTAATTCTAGTTATTATTGTAACCTTTTACGAAGACTTCGAGAAGAAATAAAAGAAAAAAGGCCGGGAATGTTGCGTAAGAAAGTTTTGTTCCATCAAGACAATGCACGTGTTCTCACTTCGGTTGAAACAATGTCTGTAATCCATGATTGTGGCTACGAATTGCTGCCCCACCCACCTTATTCGCCGGATTTAGCCCCCTCAGATTATCATTTATTTCCAAATTTAAAAAAAACATTTGGGTGGCTCGAAATTATCGACCAAAGATGAGGTGATAGTCGCAGTAGACGAGTATTTCGCCGACCTTCCGGAACCTTTTTTTTTCGAGGGGATAAACAAGTGGAAGAAGTGTGTTGAGCTAGATGGAGACTATGTCGAAAAATTAAAATAAATTTAGACCCACTTTTCTTTCATTTTCTTGGTCGGGCTTCGAACTTTTGGATCCACCCTTATTAAGCTGTTGATATATATAATGTACGCGTATGCCATGGCGTTCACATTATCTGTATACAACGTGTAACGGGAATAAAGCCCACTATCGAACACCCCGATTAGAAAATCGAGTTATAATCATAATACATGTACTGAAATTACATGTATATGTATTTAATATTTTTTATTTAAGAAACAAGTTATCCTCAATTTGTACGAACAGTATGCACACCCTATGCATACTTACCCTACAGCTACCTATGGCCGCGCATAAAACACGAACTTACTTACACACGCACACTGTCGCAATGTTGAGTGCGTACACCTATTCAACACTCGCTTGTAATTAGACTCATTTTCACTATTTCATTTCTGTATTTCATCAAATTATTATTTATAATAAAATGGACGTCTTAACGAGTTCTAATAAACTGTTTTACATTATTTTGCATTAACACATGCTTGTGATATATATTTTAAAGAAAAATGGAAAGAAAAATTTGACTTGAGGCGAGACTCAAACTCACGGCCACTGGGAATCTAGTCCAGCCGCTCTTCCAACTACCGAAGAGCTGCCCGACTTGTCAAATTTTTTCCTTCACATTTATTGCATTGCCTTTATGGTTGGCAGCAGCGTTCGAGTCTCGCCTGAAGTCAAAATTTTTCTTTCCATTTTTCTTTAAGAGTTCTAATAAACTTGTTGAGACTCACATCTTATTTTGGATAAACGTCTCATTTTCGTTTGTATTGACTGTTCACTACACACACGGAGTGACCATAATTTCCTTAATTGTAATTAATTTTGGGACAAAATGTTACCTATATTAAAAATGTCTGAAATCGATTCAGTTATCGATTCTGAACTAACTAGCTTCAGGTTGTACATTTAATCCTGTTACACGTTGTATATTCTACTTTAATTCCAATTTGTATTAGATCTAAGGATTTTGACTAAAAGAGCAACACTTTGAGTTTGTTGGGTAGCGGAGTTCTTCTCAGTAGTGCCTGCACTTGGAACTCTGCTCGAATAATCATCATCCCTCCCTCCGCACGTGAAGCTTAACAGAGGAAGGGGATGGTTCGGGGGTCGAGGAAGTCCTTATTCCCTGGGCCTATCTGCCCCCGAAGCGTCGGGGGCGTGTTCTATAGGGGATACTGGTACGCAGGGTAACTCACTGAGGGAGGCCATATACTTTTTTTTTTTTTTTCTTTTGTGTTATTTTTTTCTCTGGAACTCTGCTAAGTGACTGACTATGATTATGACGAATTGAGTTTTCTTTTTCTTATATGAAAAAATTGAAAGATTTGGTGTATAAAATCGGTTAAAAAAAAAATAATATTTCAGGTGTTATTACACAAAATAACCTGTCTAGAATATGATGACACGTAGAGCGACCACCCGTGAAATGGAGGACAAACTGAGAACTACGTTGAAAGAACTTGAGTCAACAAAATTACTCTGCAAACAACTACTACAGGAACGGGAAGATAGTGAAGTGGAATTGAAACAATTAATTGACAAAAATACTTCACTGAAAAATGAGTTGGCAGAAAATCACATTAAATATGTAGACTTACTCGACCAAGTTCAACAATTTCAAATGGTCATTTCAACCTTTCAACAGTGTGGTGAAACATATGAACAAGCCTTGCAACGTATTTCAGAACTGGAAAGTGAAGTTTGTGATGCTCATAAGACAATTGCAAATATGGAAGAAGCTAAAATTAATGAACAATCGTTTTATACCCATAGTTTGTACAATGAGTTGGTCGGTACCACTTTGAATCTCAGTGAAATACATAACAAGCAATTGTTAACAATAGACTTGACTGGTGATGATACCATTAAGCAGTGTCCAATTTTGAGTAGTAGGAATAAATTCAAAAAGTATAGACGCCTGAATAAAAATATTAAAAGGAAACTAAAATCATTAAATTCATTAAAACGTGCTGTTAAATCAAAAAATAAAGTAAGGGAACAGCGATCAAATTTAATAAAACAGTGAGATGCTTTCTGTGTTGAATTAGAGCTTTCCAGGCACTCACATGATACTGACTCACGAGACTTTACACGACAATTACTCCAAAAAGATCAAGAAATTAAGGCAATCTTTAATAAATATAAAGCATCACAAGTTCAACTATCTCAACGTTTACAAGAGGCTAGTGAACTTGTTGACTTAGTCACATACAATGCAGAGAGATTTGAATCATTGACTAAGAACAATTTAATTACTTGTTCTCACTGTCCAAAAGCTTCTGTGCCTACAATCATTACTCCGAACACATCTGCAAATACTCAGATTGATGGCACATATAAAACATTGCTATTTTCAGATAGATTGGGATCAGGTTTTGGATCCCTATTAAAGGATCATTTGACAAGCAATATAATTAATCATTGCTACCCTGACCAATCATATAAGCAAATAATTAATAAAATTAAGAATACAAAAATTGACAGTGATTCAACTTTAATAATAATGTTGGGAAATAGCTTAGGTCTCAAAAAAAAGGACATTGTTGATGGTGTTGATACCTTATTAAATCTGAATGTTAAAAAAATAATGGTTTGTGCATTTCCCTACTCAGAATCATTGACACAAAGGGAAAATAATTGTATTTATTATTTGAACAATGTAATTCATACATTGACTTGTCGTCATAGTGACAAATTATTTTATTTTGACACTAATAAGTTTATTAGTGGATTTAAATTGACACGGGAAACTATGTATCTTCCCAAAAAATATTGGAAATTACTGGCTACGCTGATAGCTTATAATATTAACAATGTTATATGTAATATAGCAAATGCTATTAGTAGTTTAGAGAGTAACATAAGTGTTACCAATAATTTTATGAATGACGTAGAGTGTAATAGCATCCAACCCCTGATGACATCTGCCAACACCAGGGACTCTGAGTATTCTCTGGCTCAGGGGGGAAATACAAACTGTACATCCTCGCTGACTGGTGTTGGCGGAGGCGTCTTGGGTTGCACTCTCAATTATTTAAACTAGATTCTAAGACAGAAGAAGTTACCAATATTGAACATACTAATAAACCGGTATCTTCTGGCATTTGCACTTTTAATAAAGTCAACAGTTTGGTAGTATTACACCAAAATATTCAAGGGTTGCATTCCAAGTTATTGGAATTAGAACTAGTTCTGGAGAAATTCCAGTATGACATTGTTTGTTTAACTGAACATTGGTTAAAAGAAAACCAAATCATGATTAATTATAAGAATTATTCTGTTGTTAGTTGTTACAATAGAAAAGTTATGCAACATGGTGGCACTTTAATTTTGATAAAAAACTCGATTAAATCCAGGGAACGTAAAGACATAGTTGAGTTATCGATTGAACATATTGTAGAAGTTTCTTGTGTTGAGCTGGATAAGCATATAATAATGTGCGTTTATAGACCACCAAATTATCAGAATTTGAATGTGTTTGAGTCCACTATGGAAGATTTGTTAAAAAAACTATGTTCAGGTAGAAAGTCTGTAATTGTATGTGGTGATTTTAACATTAATATTTTAGAAAATAATTCAAACAGCAATAGGTTACTGAATCTATTTAAATCATTCAACTTACGCAATGTTTTTTTGGAACCCACCCGAGTGAGCCCAACCTCGGCAACTTGTATAGATAATATATTTTGTGAATGTAAATATATGTCTACAAATATTGTTAACTATTTGCCATCTGATCATAGCGGCCAGACAATTACTTTTGACGTAGATAAACCTTCCAGCAAAATTGAAAAAACACATAGACCAGTAACATCTGTTAGATTGAATAACTTCAATAATATTTTAAAAGAAAAATTATATTTTCAAAATTTTGACATAAGTAGTGCAAATGATTTTTATGCACAATTTTTTGATACTATTAATACACATTTTAATAATATCTTTAAAATTAGAACAAGAACCGCAAAGTGTAAATTTAGTTTTTGTGACTGGGCAACTGATGGCATTCGAAGAAGTAGGGAACGATTATTTGAACTTTATGGTCTTAAAACTTATATGCAAAATCCAAATTTTAACAAGTATGTCGCTACATATTCAAAAATTTTTAAAAGGGTATGTAAAAACGCAAAGTCAATTTATATAAGCAATAAAATCAAAAATGCAGACGATAAAATGAAGGCGACCTGGAAAATAATAAATAGTGAAACAGGCAAAAACAAGCGGTCTGAAACTCGTGTCCTTTTGGAGACACCACAGGGTATTTTAGGCTCAGATTTAGACATTGCTTCACACTTTGAAGATTACTTTGCTAATATTCCATTCAAAATTACGGCACCTTTAAATTCTTCTACTGGAATATCGATTGACATTCTTAAAAGGAACGTAGAGCCTTGTCATATTAAACTAACTTTTAGTCATATTAGTCCACAAACAATCATATCCACATTTAATCAGCTCAAAAACAAAGCTACTGAAGATATTTATGGTATGTCTATTAAAGTGTGTAAATCGATTATTAGTACTGTAGCGCCTTATTTATCTTCAATTTTTAATTTATGTATTGAGCAGGGAATCTTTCCGGATTTGTTAAAACTGAGCAAAGTCGTACCATTATTTAAATCAGGGGATAGTAAAGACCCGAATAATTATAGGCCGGTATCTGTTCTTCCCGTTATTAGTAAAGTTTTCGAGAAAGTGATACTTAATCAATTGCTGCTGCACTTTAATAAAAATAAGATCTTACACCACCAACAATTTGGTTTCACAAAAGGTTGTAATACAATTGATGCCGGTGTTGCTTTACTTAAACATATTTATGAAGCTTGGGAAGATTCGCAGGATGCTATAGGAATCTTTTGCGACCTTTCAAAAGCATTTGACTGCGTGGACCATAATACGTTAATGTGCAAACTTGAGCACTATGGCCTTGGATGTAAAGCCCTTCAACTTATTAAATCATATCTAGAAAACCGGGAACAGAAAATACAAGTGAACGGAGTAAAATCACCAGGCTCTAAAGTAGAAATGGGTGTACCACAGGGCTCGATATTAGGTCCATTTCTGTTTTTAGTATATATAAATGATTTGCTCCATTTGATGCCCATCAGTGAGCCTAAAACAATTTTATTTGCCGATGATACCTCGCTGGTCTTTAAAGTGAATAGAAAAGAACCAAATTATGATACTATTAATAAAGCCATACAAGAAGTACATAATTGGTTTACAGTAAATAATCTTGCATTAAATAGTAAAAAAACTAAATGTATTCGTTTTACTCTTCCAAATGTCAAAAGTAAAGAAGGGGAAATATTCTTCAACAATGATAAAACACAATTTGTTAGTGAAGCTGTCTTCTTGGGTATAACACTTGATTCAAAATTGCAATGGGGTCCTCATATTAAACTGTTAGGAAAACGTCTAAGTTCTGCTGCTTATGCCGTCAGGAAGATTAGACAGTTAACGGATGTCGACACTGCGAGACTCGTTTATTTCAGCTACTTTCACAGTGTCATGTCCTACGGTATTTTGTTGTGGGGTCGGGCAGCTGAAATTGATTCAATATTTATATTACAAAAGAGAGCTATTAGAGCGATATATAACTTAAATAGTCGTGACTCCTTGAAAGAATTATTCAAGCAAATAAATATAATGACGGTCCCTTGCCAATATATTTATGAAAATATATTGTATGCTAGGAAAAACTTGCACTTATTTAAGAAAATTAATGATATACATACTTATAATACCAGAAATAAAAATAAATTAGTATTTCCAAGTTTTCGCCTATCGAAAACACATAAATGTTTCTTAACATGTTGTATACAGTTTTATAACAAAATTCCGTCCAACATTCTTGAACTTACAGATAATACATTTAAGTCATGTATTAAACGCACACTATGTAAAAATGCGTACTATAGACTCGATGACTATCTAAAGGATAGAGATGCCTGGACAAATGCTGGTCTAGCTCCACAAGACTAAACAATAATTTTGTGAAATTAATGTGCATTGTACTTGATATTGTAAAACATAGTTATAAGTGTCATATTGTGAAAATAGTTTTAAGGAACATATTTTGAAAAGACCCTACTGAGTTTTGTTTTGGCAGGTTTTTTTCTCAGTAATGTGGGCTTTGGAACTCTGCCAGTGAATGACAAAGAATGTCCCATATTTTTTTTGTTTTGTCTTATCTTGCCGTTTGTAAAAGAAAGTATGGAACATTCTGTTGATACCTATTTTTATCATTAAGTATTTTTGGACTATTATTTATTTTATTTTGTTTACTTTGACATATTAATCAACGTATCAGTTGTTATTCGCTTTAATTTTATATTTGTAATTTGACCTATCACAAGCAAATTCTATTATTTCCAAGTGATTAAATGAATTTTTGAGTTTGAGTTTGGTTAAATTTTAATTTGATTATTATTAATGCCTATTGAATAATAATAATAATGATTATAAGTCATTCCCTATAATTAGCTTGTAAACTGACAATGCAAAAGTGTCTTTGTAGACCAATTAAAGGAGATGTTGCAAAATGTATGGACCTCCGGCCATGTATTGTACACGATATCATTAACAGGCAAAATCAATATAAAAAACGTTTTTTACCGCATATTTTCACTTATTTAGCTTTGTTTGTAGTTACAAAACATTATTTGCAGTTAGAATTGCAACTCAAAACCAACATGGCGAATATGGCGGGCGATGTCATTTTGACAAATTCCACTAATAATCGATACTAGTCGATTTCCAATTTAAAGAAATTCATCGGAACTTCTTTAAATTGATCGATTCGATACATTGTTTTTTTGTTAATATGTGATACACTAGTAAGATACAGATAGCATTAGTTTTGTTTTATCTACATAGGTACTATCCCAAGCGTAGGCTGTATCGCCGCCATGTTGAACATGGTTGAAAATGATAAAATCGTTTTAATTAAATGTGATTGTAAATCTAAAATATATTCTTGAATAAATTAATTGTATTTTTTGCGGATTCTTCTTTAATTTACCCATTTTTTGAGGTAGTGTACGAACCAGAGCCGTGCTCGCAACAACTCCTTTAATTAATTCATTAAACTCAAATATAGAAATAAAATATTTGAGTTTAATGTTTCACCGAAAAACGTTACGCAAATCTTCATATCAAAACCAACGTTTTGTACGCTTTTAATTCCACAAATATATAATTCCGCAATTGTATCATTTCGCAACTCAACGATTCGTATACTAATTATTTCACATACATTTGATTACGTAAATGTATAAAATAATAATTAATACTGTCAGCAAAAAAGAAGTACATAACACCGATCGGTGGGGAACTCTTCGACCTAACCTGACCATTTAAGAGATAATATATTTTTTAACTAAATTATTTATGAAGTGATGAGTTATGAAATGAATAGTATTGTAATAACCTGTTTGCCACCAAGTGAATTATTTTTTGTAGTGATGTAGTTGCGGAAAGTTGAGATGTGAAACGAAATCGTTGCGAAACGTTGGTTTTGTAATGAAGAGATTTTAAACGTTTGTCGGGAAAATGAACGGGTACCTAATTATATTACACAAGCCGTGCCCTTCGTCCGCGTAGTTATTGAATAATAATATTGTAAAATTCTACGCGGACGAAATTAGGACACAACTACTAAAGATATTAAGAAAAAAACCCACTTACCATTTATTACTAGAATCCTGCACCGGTCTTGCTCCGCATATCAGATCGCCTATAAGCATGTACTCCTCCTTGTGGGTCTTCGGGGCCTCCGCATCGAAGGTTCTCGAACGGTTCCGAAGGTTGTCGACCAGGTTCGGCACGTTCACATACATATCGTCGTCGGTCTTGAGGATGTATCGAACTGGAATATAATACCAGAGAATATGTAATAATACGTGTAGACAGTGGTAGTATAATGTACAGAATTAACAATTCGACGTACCGCCCGATTTCCCCGCCTCACCCATAACCCCCCCTCGAGAGGCGGTTGAATAAACTTCACCAGTGAGGTTGGTAGCGGGCGAGAGAGAGGTCTATTTTTATTTAATTTCGTCACATAGTCAGTGCGACGACTTACTTCACGATTGTTTAAGGTCATAACCCTACGTGCTACATTTCTGTGTGCGCGTGTACTAATTGATGCCTGTGCAATAGGTAATCAGAACAAGCGTTTGTATGGAATTAGCCGAGTGTCCGGGGTGTGATAATACGTAACTTACGTTACTTCACGCCTGTAATCCCCGAAGGGGTAGGCAGAGATAAATGCATGCATCCAGGCATACATGCAATCATTCAGGATTCACCGGTTACGTTTTGGCCCATGTAACAGGTGGCGAGCCTGTTGACATCTCCGGGCACGTTACCAAACTCCGAGGTAGAGGGAAACTTCCAGAAAATGGGAAAATCCCATTCCATTTATGTAATGGAAGTGGCAAACAAGCATGCAGTTCACATTGATGTGAAGTGATCACTGAAGCCTATAGACACCCACACAAAGACCAAGGTCAAAATGCAGATGCGTTAACATTCCTGAGGCCCAAGTTGTTATACCTCTGTGCCGGAAATTACAGGGCCGTACCTTACCACCTGATCGGAACACGATAATGCTTAACACTACCATTTAGCGGCAAGTATATTAGGTAATGCGGTGGTGCCTACGCCCGCGAGCTCCGTCACTGGAGCTCTACCGCGTGTTTTGGCTTCAGTGATGATGCTGAACACAATATCTGAGCTAAGGTGCTGATACACAAACGGAAACCATAAGGGTTCTTTGTAGACTAGGGAACCCTAAAAAGTATTCAAAACAACTCACCGCTATCATTACATTTATTAGTGACCCACTTCAACATCATTATACTCTTCAATGTCAAATTATTGTACGAGTCCACAAATCCTTCCTGCAACACATCTCCATACCTCTCCACCTCTTCATCTATCTTTTCCTGGACTTCAGTCTCATTGTCCAAAGACGGCAACCCCAATAGGAAGACCAGCTTGAAGTCCAGATCTTCAGGCATAGACTGAATCAACTGCTTGGATTGCTTCAAACGCGTCAATATCTTCCCAAGATCCGGCGACTCGTCGTAACCTCTCGGAGGTATCCTCATTATATTCGATTCGTAATCATAATCCACTTCATTCTGAACTTCCTGATCTTCTCCCAACTCCTTATTCATGTCAAACTCCGGTATCCTCTCATCGTCTTCAAACCGCTTCTCGTCGGGTGGCTCAGTTTTGATATTGACCAAGTTTTCTTGCAAAGCTTTAGCTAGTTCAGGCAATAGTTGGCCTAAACCAACGTCGCGTTTTCGCCTATCTACAGTCACATTGACATTATAATCTGAAGACTCATTGAATAAGTCGTAAGTGTAGTTATAATGTTTGTATTTTTCACGGGCTTCATGGAATACTTTGGCCAGTTCGATGTATTTTGTGTAGTTGCCCCAAGTTTCTCTGATGGCTACGCGTCTATCGAAGTTTGTTGTCGATGAGCATACTACTATAAGAAGGAACAGTTTGTCTTTGCTCTTGCAAGTGTTTTTTGGTTCGTGTATGGATGTCACGTTGTCTGGTTGTACGTAGATTTTTGTGTCCCTGTTTGTATGGATCGACCAGCCAGCTACGGCAGCTGTGGAAAGAAAATATTGTGGTCAAACTAACTGTGACGGGTCAAGGGAGTGGGATAACGGCAAGAAGGAGTGGTTCGTGTATTACAGGATGGAACAAACACGTCAGTGGAGCTCACAGGGAGGCTAGCTTACTGTGTGGAAAGCCCAAATCAGGTATAGTTCACAAAGATATGTGTGATAGCAGAAGAGTGTACAAATCACGATTAAAATGGGTCCAAAATCTATAGGACTCAATAA
This sequence comes from Macrosoma leucophasiata, assembly GCA_036365455.1. Classification (NCBI taxonomy): domain Eukaryota; kingdom Metazoa; phylum Arthropoda; class Insecta; order Lepidoptera; family Hedylidae; genus Macrosoma; species Macrosoma leucophasiata. The sequence goes on from JAWQUS010000015.1 coordinate 9,764,765, forward strand.
AAATGGATGCTCTTGCTGTCAAGGACTGTAAAGGTGATTTACGCGACTTCTGGCGAAACATAAATAAAGTTAATGAAGGGCCTGACCTACCTGCGAGTATCAATAGTGTGGTGTGTGATCTATACCGGACAAAAAACCTATGCAGGATTTTTTTTTTATGTAATGGAAATGGCAAACAAGCATGCAGTTCACATTGATGTTAAGTGATGACTGCAGCCTATAGACATCCACACAGAGACCAAGATCAAAATGCAGATGCGTTACCACTCCTGAGGCCTAAGGTGTTATGCCTCTCTGCCGGAAATTACAGGGCCGTACATTACCACCTGACCGGAACACGATAGTGCTGAACACTACCATTTAGCGGCAAGTATATTAGGTAATGCGGTGGTGCCTACGCCCGCGAGCACCGTCACTGGAGCTCTACCACCAGTAGAATCGTAGATCTATATCTAGGATAAAATAACATACTACCTTGGACGTTGTTTTCCAATCTTGAGGAATAAACACACTCACCCTTAGGCAGCTGGTCGTTGGCCCTATTGTACACGGGTATATAGAGCAGCACACAGAACAGTATCATGGCGGAGCAGAAGAGGAAGAATTTAGCGAGTACTGTCACCGTCGACCGCCGCTCCCTTTCCTCTTTAAACTCCGTAGGTGGTGAATGTCGACGGTATTTGTCGTACCTGTAAAAGGGAATGGGATTTCTCATAGAAACGTAACTTCACGCCTTTAATCCCCGAAGGGGTAGGCAGAGGTAAATGCATACATTCAAGCATACATGCAAACACCCACGATTTGCTGGTTACGTTTTGGGCCATGTAACAGGTGGCGGGCCTGTTGCCATCTCCGGGCACATTACCAAACTCCGAGGTACTACGAAACCTGCAGAAAATGGAAAAAATCCCAATAGAACTAGTGATAAAGTATTTTACATCGTTATCTCTGATAGCCTCCGAAACAGGAATCAAACTCCAGCGTAGTAGTAGTGGTCTGATACCACTAGGTTACTGAGGCAGTAAGTTTTGACAGTATGAGCAGAGGATATGTAATAATACTACAAATAGAATGGACACTTCGACGTCCCGCCCGATTTCCCCGCCTCACCCAACCTCCTCCCCTCTTATGGGCGACGTTTGGTATTCTCTACATGCTACGCACACAGGTGCACGTGTAAATACACGTCATTGATTGATGTATGTGTAATAGAGACCAAATTAAGCGTTTGTATGGAATGGCGTGGTATAAGCAAACATCTCACCTGTATGACAATGTGGGACTGTCGTCGCTGTCTCTCCCGGAGTACCGCTCGTCGTCATCCCAATGCTGTTTGTAACCATCTCGTGCCATGTATACTGCAAATAAAAATATATGCATATACAGTACTCAGCAAAAAATACTGCACATCGGTCTACGAAAGAGACAATCGGCTAGTTTCGACTTCGTAGAGCGTTATCTCTGCTGCACACTGCCTACGTAAGCACTGATAGTCCGGTATTAGTCAAAACTTGATCAACATGGTCGACAAGCATCACATAGGTAAGGTGCGAAAGAGATATCTCTCTACAAACCCGAAATAGGCCGAAGTCTGCTAAGATCTATGTGCAAAGGAGCCTGGTAATTTTGTGGCTGCAAAATCGTTACTGGTTAACCCAATACACAGTACATTTTGTAATATAGTTAACAATTAGCAATCTTCCCAACTTTTACTTGATCTATAATATAATGTAATTACTGGTAATTCAAAAAATGCTTGAATTTCAAATTATTTATTTTATATTCATTTAAAAATGGCATAATTTGTACAGTGTTAACACCTGGGCCCAAAAATGTATTGAACAGTATAATTCTCTTTTATTGTTGGATACTATCACAGTATAAGTACATACAGTAGTTTATCGCCTTTGAAGTTTTGCAATATGCCGCCTTCACCCATAAAAACGCAAATTCATTAAGGTTGTCACGTTTTTGGTTTTTATTTACGTTGTTTGTAACGCGTCAGTTTACGTTGAACATATATAAAAATCCTAAAAACATCACGCCTGTAATCCCCTAAGGGGTAGGGAGAGGTAAATCGGATTCATGCATTGCATATATCCTCGATTCGCCGGTCACGTTTTGGCCCATGTAACACGCGGCGAGCTTGTTGACATCTCCGGGCACTTTACCAAACTTTGTTGAGGTACTATCAAGCCTCAATAGAAAAATCTATCAAACTATAAATATCTCAACCTATCAACAATCTACCAGTCTATCATCAATCTACCAGTATTCCAGTGGGGCGGTCTATCAGTACGCCAGAATTCTAACAATTATAATGTACCGATCCTAATATTCATCCATACCTTTTTAACTCCGTCCAATATAATCCGAATATCAAATATCAACATACAAACAAAAAAATATATTTATAGTTTTCTTTATAAAAAAAAAATCGTTTTGTGAAGTTAGTATGTACATAAAGTGTAAAATATAACAGACATTATTAATAATGAATATTAGAATAAAATATCAACAGTAAAGTTGACATCAAATTTTTCAATATCATCTTTCCAAAAACTTAGTAAGAGAAATTTTTAATCTCGCACCCCTTAACGCTAAGTCCCAAGTAGAGGACAGTTTTTGTATGGGTATATACTTAGTACCGCCCCCTACTGCCCGCGCATCGCACACCCCGCACCACTGCTCTGACATTACGCGTTCGTTGGATGACTGTAGGTAATTAACACGTTCGTTTTCTTTAGACTGTGATACTATCATAGACGCATTACGAGACAGGTTAGTTAAAAAAAAAACTGGTTGCCTGTAAAGTCTTTTTACTGGTGGTAGAGCTCCAGTGACGGAGCTCGCGGGCGTAGGCTCCACCGCATTACCTTATTTACTTGCCGCTAAATGGTAGTGTTCAGCACTATCGTGTTCCGGTCAGGTGGTAATGTACGGCCCTGTAATTTCCGGCACAGAGGCATAACACCTTAGGCCTCAGGAGTGGTAACGCATCTGCATTTTAGCCTTGGTCTTCATGTGGGTGTCTATAGGCTGCAGTCATCACTTAACATCAATGTGAACTGCATGCTTGTTTGCCACTTCCATACATAAATAAAAAAAAAAAAAAAAAGTCGGTTTAACGGGCGAAGATTTTACGTGACAACGTCTTTTTCTCGGTAGAAAGGCATTCGCCGGTCCGGCAGGCCTCTCTCTCGTTCGGTGACTCGTCGTTACGTTACCGGGCGTTACACTTTTTCATGAGTGACTCCGAGCCGCAACCTAATTTAGGACGTTGTCACGTCAAAAAACAAAAATTATACACAATAACCTTCTGCTTTAGCGACTATTAAAGGAACGACATTTGTACAGCCTTCGTTGTAGTCTGGTTTCGCGAAGCACGCGCAACAACTCGACCTGACCTTTCTAGTTAAAAAAACTTTTTCTTTTTGCAAGTATATATATATATATTTTTTTAATGTAATAAAAGTGGCAAATAAGCATGCAGTTCACATTGATAAGTAATGACTGCAGCCTATAGACACCCACACAATGACCAGAGTTCAAAGTACAAATGCGCTGCCACTCCTGAGGCATTAGGTGTTATGCCTCTGTGCCGGAAATAACAGGGCCGTACATTACCACCTGACCGGAACACGATAGTGCTGAACACTACCATTTAGCGGCAATTATATTAGGTAATGCGGTGGTGCCTACGCCCGCGAGCTCCGTCACTGGAGCTCTACCACCAGTTTAAATATTTAACTAGTGACCCGCCCCGGCTTCGGGGACCATGTTACTTACATTACTCCTACTAGGTAATACTTATACAGGATTCATTGAAATTAGCGCATCACCTCTTTTTTTTTATGCCATGGAAGTGGCAAAAAAGCAAGCAGTTCACATTGATGTTAAGTGATGACTGCAGCCTATAGACACTTACACAAAGACCAAGGTCAAAATGCAGATGCGTTACCACTCCTGAGGCCTAAGGTGTTATGCCCTTGTGCCGGAAATTACAGGGCCGTACATTACCAACTGACGGGAACACGATAGTGCTGAACACTACCATTTAGCGGTTGGTATGGTTGTAGGTATCTTACAGGCAGCTTCTCTACATCAATCCCAAAAAGCATTACTCCTCGCTTGCTACCCCCACCACGGCTGGTCACCGCGGGGGTCAACTACCACAACCCACCACTCCAATCACTTTACATCTGTACTTATAACGCGAGATCACTTTTGTCCAATGAAAGATTGTTAGAATTAAAAGAAAAATGCGTTTATTTTGCCCTATGCCAATCGCTCTTAACCTACTGTATCACTTGTTGGGGGAACGCTACCAAAACCTCTCTTATTCCTGTTGAAAGAGCACAGCGCTCAATCTTGAAGGTCATGTTGAAGCGTCCGTTTAAATATTCTACGACTGATGTTTACAGGGAGAGTGGAGTTTTGAACGTAAGACAACTCTTCATTCTTAAAATCACTCTTTCTGTTCACAAGTATCTTCTAACGTCGGCAAATTATGAAGAATTGACTAAACGCAGGGTGTACCGTTTACCTTATCCTTCCGTCAAATCCCGTTTTGCACAACGTTTTGGTAAATTCTCTAGTACACATATCTATAATTCTGTTGTCAGGCATTGTGATATTAAAGGAAAGTCCACCTATGAAACAAAAAGGATTCTTCAAACTTGGCTAGCTAAACTTAATTATGACGACACCGAAGATCTAATAAAGACAACATCCTAAAAGAAAAAAAAAATCGTTTTGTAAGTTTGTATGCGCACTTAGAATACACATCTATTACCTAATAATAAGCCTTAATACGATTTAATGTGTTCATATTAAAAGAAAGAAAGAGCAGTCACTATATCCATATATATATATATACATACATACATTTTAAATTAAATGTACTATAATATGTTATTGTTTGTGTTATACAAACAGCCGAGGTAAAATCTTTTTGTAAGACCGTAAAAGTTGCCCACGATACAGGCCTTGCCTAGTGTGGGCAGCACTGTCAAAATTGTCTGTAAATTTACCTCTGCATAAACCATTTCCAACTTGTTATTCAGTTATTAGGTTAAGTATGTTTTGTTAGTTTATGCTGAAATAAATATATTTTCATATTTTTTTCATTTTCATTCTGGGAGATTTTAAGTCCCGTATCGGACAGCGTAAATCTGGCGAAGAAAGCATTCTCGGACAATACTGCTAAGGAAACAGAGATTCAAGAGGGAAAACTCTCTTAGAATTTTGTCTGGAAAATAATTTATTCATAATAAACAGCTTATTCAAGAAAAATGTCAAAAACTTATGGACGTGGTTATCACCTAAGAAAAATGAAAGTCAAATAGACTACATACTCACTAACAAAAAAGAAAAAGTCACAAATAATTTATACTGGTGGTAGAGCTCCAGTGACGGAGCTCGCGGGCGTAGGCACCACCGCATTACCTAATATACTTGCCGCTAAATGGTAGTGTTTAGCACTGTCGTGTTCCGGTCAGGTGGTAATGTACGGCCCTGTAATTTCCAGCACAGAGGCGTAATACCTTAGGCCTCAGGAGTGGTAACGCATCTGCATTTTGACCTTGGTCTTTGTGTAAGTGTCTATAGGCTGCAGTCATCACTTAACATCAATGTGATCTGCATGCTTGATTGCCACTTCGGTTACATAAAAAAAAAAAAATGGAGAAATATTAAGCAACTTTTCATTTGCCAGTGACCACCGATTGTTGAGAAGCACCTTTTCAATAAAAAATACTAAGAAAAATAGAACAAAGTTTGGTGAAGCCTCTCAATGTTGGTATTTCATTATTTTGTTCCTCTGGATTGAATGCCTAATGGCTGATGTGCATCGCTAGCACTTATTTGATTTGCCGGGCGTCCAAAGAGTTTTTACTTGGCCTAACGAGAATTAGCGCGACCATGACTGGCCGAATATTTAAAAGAAAAAAAGTTTATTTGATATTCGAAGAAAAATAAACAAATGACGATTTTTTCTCATTACTCTCTTACCTTATCAACGGTGAACACACGATTTTATAATTATTAAAAATCTGTGAATTTGCACTGAGATTTGTGCCTTTAACCTAAGTCCGAAGTGATCGGACCCTCTGAATAAGCTGGTGGAGATCAATTTATGGTCGAAGAAGACGCCGGCGTCGACAAGTAAACACCGAACCTGACTACGTGCGTCGTCAAGTACAATAACCAGATCTGCGGTACCTCGGTACAGTCTTCAATTTGGTGAGTGGCTTGCACATTTGTTATTGGGGTGTTTGATCCGGAGGGATTGGTGATTTGATGCCGAAGTTTTGGGAGTAATCAGTTTACTATACCCAGGATTTATAATCCGCCTTGGTGTGACTATTTACACGTCCCATCAAAGTTCCATACCAACTTAACGAAAATAGCAACATCAGAAGAAAAAGAACAATTTTTAAACTCACTGAAAGCAAAAATCGGCAAAATCATATCAGAAAACAATGAAGATGTGGAATCATTCTATAGAAAATTTAAAACATGGATAACCGAAAGCCTTAACTCTACTACAAAATATAAAGCAATAAAAAGTTATTTTATAACAGAAAACATTAAAAATTTAATTTCAGAAGAAACTACTTATCTAACAAGAAAAACATAATAAAAGAAGAGAAAAAAGAGCGTTGCTACCTATATAAAAATATTCACATATTTATTAAAAAAGAAGTCGAAGAAAATAGAATGAATACAATCGAAAAGCACCTTTCATCATCGGGAAGTCTACGACTAAACAATGGATACCTTGCCTCATTACAAGCTCTACCAACACTAAGACCTACTCAAGATCAAAAATTATTGAGACAGCAACATTATTTTATAAAAATCTGTACACCTCAAGAGAAACAAACGAGAAAAACTCAACACCAAATCTTTCAAACTCTACCACTACTTTAAGAAGATTTACTACTGATGAAATAATGAAAAAAATGGAAAAGTTAAATACCGATAAATCCACCGGACCAGATGGCATCCCGAGCGAAGCTTTAAAAACAGGGACAGGGGTTCTGGGACCATCTCTAACGACTCTATTTAACATGATTCTTGATTCCAGAAAAATACCGAAAGAATGGGCAGCGTCAGATATAATATTACTTTATAAAAACCGGACAAGTGCGAGTTCGACTCGCGTGGTGAGGGTTCCGTACATAATCTAAATTTAATGTGTTTTTTTGAATACTCAAACTTCTTATAGGTTTTCCAGTAATCTATAAGCAAAGAACTATTTTCCACATTTTTTTCAAAATTTTAAGTTCAGTAGTTTCGGAGATAGGGGGGAATGGTCAATTTTCGTCGTTTTTCTTAAATGACTTCAAATTTGTTTATGCAAAAATTATAAAAAAAATATGTCTGAGATGCTGACAACAACCTCTTTCATTTGATATGTCACACGACACAGTTTACGATTTTTTTTTAATTTTCTGATTTACCCCCCGAAAGTGGCCCCCCTGTTTAAAATTTATTACTTTACTTCACGTGTTCATCTTTGGGTCACCAATTTACATATATGTATTCATCAAATTTCAACTCAATCGGTCGAGTAGTTTCGGAGAAAATTGGCTGTGACAGACGGACGGATAGACAGACAGACGCACGAGTGATCCTATAAGGGTTCCTTTTTTCCTTTTAAGGTACAGACCAATCAGCCTGCAATCAAATATATACAAACTGTTCGCTTCCTGTCTCGAAGAACGTCTTGCCCCTTATACTGAAAAATATCAACCTCCGATGCAAGCTGGTTTCAGGAAAAACTTTTCAACTACAGAACATATACACACAGTAGAGTTGATTAAAGAGAAATATCAACAACATAATAAGCCGCTCTACCTAGCTTTCATCGATTACGCCAAAGCTTTCGACTCTATTTCGCATAAGAGCATGTGGAGAGCTCTAGAAAACTGCGACTTGCCGACAGAAACAATCGAACTAATAAAAAACATATATGATAACAGCGTGAGCCGAGTAAAAATGGAGACAAAAGGCGACGAAATACAGATAAGAGGCGTCAGTCAAGGCGATCCGCTTTCACCGAAAATTTTTGTTTATTTATTACTGTACTAGAGAGTATAATGAAGAATTAAATTGGAAAACAACAGGCATCAACATCAATGGTGAATATCTTAGCAACTTGAGATTCGCTGACGACATAGTTCTGTTTTCAGAGACACCAAAACAATTAGAAAGAATGATCAATGAGCTAGACAAATTAAGTTGTGAAATTGGCCTTGAACTCAATACGACAAAAACAGAAATAATGTCCAACCACGCCAACACATAAAAGTAAAAAATACGATACTAGAATACGTACAAAAGTACATTTACCTGGGAAAACAAATATCATTCTCAAAATCACGAAGCATAGATGAAATCGATAGACGAATAACAATATAATAGAACAAATTTTGGAGCAACAAAGAATATTTAAAATCAAAACTACCACTGAAACTTTAAAAAAAAATACTGGATTCATGCATACTACCTTGTCTGTCTTATGACTGTCAAACCTGGACTTTCAATAACTACACTAAAAATAAAATACAAGTATGTCAAAGAGCGATGGAACGTAGCATATTGAACATAAAGAAAAAAGACAGAAAAAGAAATACAGATATAAGACAAAGCACAAATGTTATCGATGCTCTAAAACACTGCAAAAAATTGAAGTGGAAGTGGGCAGGCCATGTTGCTCGTATGGAAAATAACAAGTGGATTAAGAAAATTGTAACATGGTCAGGACCAAAGAACAAAAGAAATAGAGGTAGACCAAGAGCAAGATGGATGGACGAAATAAACAAAGCGGCCGGAACTGACTGGATAAATAAGGCCCAAAACAGAAAGATATGGAGTAAAATGGAGAAGGCCTTCACTCGATGAGAGGTCCATAATAATACAAAAAAAAATTAATTAATAATTACAATTCAATATAACTTTCAATTTAAATTCAATCGGATAATGTTACTGTAATTTCTAATATGCATGTTTATTTTTCACTTAATTTATAACAATTTACTTAATAATAATTCAAAATACAATTCTCATAACTCATAATTTTAATTGTCATAAAAATATTGATTCAATGTAAGCAATTTTATGATATGCATGGACAAAAAATTTAAATCTAATTTTGATAAACTATTGTACTATCTTATTTATGGAATTAATATAGGATTTATTATTATTATACCACTCATTTATTAATTATCCATATTGATTATTTTTTTACATATATAAGTAACTTAATTAAATATAATAAAAGATAATATTAACAAAGTACAAATATATATAAAAAAATAAAAAATAGTGTGCCACCGGCAGCGGGAACAAGGTCCAAGCCGTCGATGATTAGGGTCACAGAGACAGGAACCTCCTCACTATACGTGCCGTGCCGAGGAGTACCGCCTTCTGCATCAGACCCTTGACCCAACTTCCTAGCTTGAGCCTCTTGAGGTGTTGGTCGAGGCTCTTTGCTATAAGTCCGTTGACCGTAACGACTATCGGCACAATGATGGCCGAATCTACGTCCCACATGGCGACAATCTCGTGAGCCAGATCAAGATATTTAAGTTCCTTGTCTTTCTCGGCCTTCACGAGATTCCCATCATGAGGGACGGTGACATCGATAATCACTGCGCGGCGCTCCGAGCGGTCTATCACCACTATATCAGGCTTATTGGCTACAATAGTCCTGTCAGTGATGATAGACCGGTCCCAATACATTGTGGCATGGTCGTTTTCCAGAACTGGGTCGGGCACATACCTGTAGTATGGCACCTCCACGGCCACAAGACTGTATCGCAAGGCAAGTTGCTGATGGATAATCCTGGCCACTTGGTTGTGTCTGTGCAGATATTCGCCGTTGGCAAGACTAGAACAGCCGGACACAATATGCCTGATTGATTCACCCGGTCGGTGGCATGCCCGACATATGTCGACCGTGCCATCCTTCAGGATAAACTTCCGGTAGTTGTTGGTCATTACCACTTCGTCCATTATTGCACAAACAAAACCTTCGGTTTCCCCAAATAGGTCACCGAATCGTAGCCAGGCCACGGATGCTAAAGTGTCTACGTCAGGCCCGTGTAGGGCCCGGTAAAAACGTCCATGTAGCTCCTTGCCCTGCCACACACTCCTGCGGTCGCTGGTCGTGAGTACCTCAGGTTTGCGCCAGTTCTGTTTAGCCAAAGAGAGAGTGGTGAGTCCACTGTCGACCGCCACCATATCCTTATGCATATCCCCGTCGGCGGCCAGGAAATATTCTCTGAGGCTGCACACCTCACGGTTGTGTAGGGTCTTGGCACTAAGAAAGCCTCGACCGCCACACCTCCGCGGGATGTACAGTCTCATGACCGACGACCGCGGGTGATGCATCCGGTATGCCGTCAGCAAAGAGCGGACTCGCCTGTCAAGAGCATCCAGGTCGGTCTGAGTCCACTTGAGTATGCCGAAGGAGTACATCAAGACCGGCATGACCCAACCGTTGAAGGCGCGGACCTTATTACCACCCGACAAAAGACTTTTCAGTACTTTTGTCAGGCGACCAAAGAAACGTTCCTTCAACGATTGCCTCATGTCGCCCTCGCGTATACCTAAGGCCTCCGACATACCCAAGTACTTATAGCTCTCGGCGGCAGAGAGGGTTCGGAACGAAATAGAACCTGGGAGATTTGTTCCCTCAGATTCCATTATCTGCCCTTGTCGTACATGCATTACTGCACATTTTTCGATTCCGAATTCCATCCTGATAGAGTTACTAAAGTTTTCAGTAACCTCTAGTAGCTCTGTCAGTTGCGAATTACTGGAGCCGAATAATTTCAGGTCATCCATATACAACAGGTGAGATATCATCCGACCGTCTCTGCGCAGCCGATAGCCAAGCCCCGAAGCCTCTAACAACGTGCTAAGAGGGTTCAAGGCCAGGCAAAACCATAGGGGGCTCAGACTATCGCCCTGGAAAATACCCCTGGTGATTCTCACAGGTTCACCGACCGCCAGGGGCTGCCGAGATCCTGGATAGTGAAGGACCGTGCTCCATTGCGTCATACATGAGCCCAGGAAAGCACGTAGAGTTGTATTTACTTTATACAACTCCAGAACCCTCATGAGCCATGTATGCGGTACAGAGTCGTAGGCCTTCTTGTAGTCTATCCAGCAAGTCGAAAGACTCTTTCGGTAGCGGCGAACCTGCTGGCTAATTGCCATGTCAATGAGGAGTAGCTCCTTAGTACCGCGGGACCTGCTCCTACATCCATTCTGAGAGGCAGACAAGATGGAAAAATCTTCAATGTGTTTAGTGATTTTCACTCTCAGAATGGATGTAAGGAGTTTATATACCGTTGGGAGGCACGTAATAGGCCTGTAGTTCTTAGGTTCCGCGGTACTACCTGATTTATGGAGCAGGTGAGTCACACCAGTTGTAAGAAATGATGGGAGCGTTCCTGACTCCAGAGACAATTGGAACTGGGTCGCCAAGCGAGCATGCGAACTTCTCAGCCATTTCAGCCAGAAATTATGCAGCCCATCCGGTCCCGGAGATTTCCAATTCGGCATCGGACGAGCTGCATTGGCTACGTCTTCTTCAGTTATAAGGATATTATCCATTTCTTGAATAGATTCGCATGCTCCCTCGACATCCCGTATCCAACCGTCCTCGGAATGAGAGACCGGTTCCGACCAGATGTTGCGCCAGAACGCTAGCATGGCGTCATCATCCGGTCGGCTCGGGTCAACCATTTGCGAATCAGACCGCTCCCACATTCTATAGACTCTCCTTTGGTCGCCTTGAAACATGCTGTTCAATTGATACCGGCCCACACGTTCTTTAAAGCGTTTTATCCGGTTTGCCCATGCGTAAACTTTCTGCTTCAGGAAGTCGATGCGCTCTGTAAGGTGAGCTGAATAATTTTGAGGGCTGATTCCCGTTCTTGAGAATGCTATCCTCACAAAGCGCATCACTCGGGGGCGTGTATTGCCCATCCTGAAGCAGAGTAGCTTGCCAATGAGTTATTATTATTATTATTATGGTAGTAGGAGAAGCTGCCTGTAAGATTACAGGCAGCTTCTCTACATCAATCCCAAAAAGCATTTGTTCTATTCAATTAACAATGTATAGGGTTGCAAAAGCGGTTATTCTCCCTCATAGAGCAACTAGAGCCACCTTTAATAAATTTATAGGTGTACCAGCTGCGCCCACGACTTCGTCCGGGTAGATACTGAACAATCACATTCTCACGCGGACGAAGTCGCGGGCACACTAAGTACAAAATATATACCTACGCAGTCGAACATAGAACCACCTTCTCCTAAAAAAACACTCCATCAATATTTTCTATACCTTCTAGACTAGGTATAGAAAATATTAATTAATTCTTTTTTAAAATGATCTTACATACCTAAAGACATTGTTTCTCCTACGGAAATCCTACAAGTGACAACGTAGGTATAGTATAAAATATATACAAACTTGCATTCACATTAAAATCGATGTGCAATTAAAATTCAATTTTCTATACAAATAAATAAAGTTGGGAATGTCTGTTTGTTTGTAATCACTTCATCAATTCAATATCACTATCACTACATATTATAAAGTAAAGTCCCCCCTATTTTCTGTCTGTATGTATGCTCTTATCTCGAAAAGTTGTGAAGGTTTTTCTGTGAGGGTTTTCTGAGAAAGGTTTATATCGATAACCAGCAGCGAAGCGCGCATGGCCCGGCGGCTGGTGCAGATCATAAGCGATCTACTCGGTTAAGCACTACGGGCGCGGTCGGGTAGTGTGATGGGTGACCGCTAGTGGCAAATTAAATGCGCGTTTCCGTGCTTCGTAGGGCACGTTAAGCCGTCGGTCCCGGTTGCTATCGATAGATCAGTTCCTATTAGTCATAGCGTGATGATATATAGCCTATAGCCTTCCTCGATAAATGGGCTATCTAACACTGAAAAAACTTTTCAAATTGGACCAGTAGTTCCTGAGATTAGCGCGAACAAACAAACAAACTCTTCAGCTTTATAATATGAGTATAGATAGATTTATCAATATCGTACTTATATTTACCGAGATACCGAGATATAACGGTTTTTGTCAAAGAAGTCGCGCCTCCACAATCTAAATGCGGGTCGCTAGTTACGTTTGTTACCGACTAGCTGTGCCCGCGACTTCGTCCACGTGAGAAAAAATATGATTATTCAATATCCACCCGTACGAAGTCATGGGCGCAGCTAGTATAAAAGTAGCCTAAGATATTCCTTATCACATCAGCCATCTGAAACCACCAGTGAAAGTCCCGTCAAAATCGGAGACACTCAAATTGTATTTATTTGTATGTAGGTATGTATGTATGTATGGATGTATGGAGATAAAAGCCTAAGTTACTCCTAAGGACGAGTATTTCATAACATTATTTTTATTACTTACTAGCTGTGCCCGCGACTTCGTCCACGTGAGAAAAAATATGATTGTTCAGTATCTACCCGGACGAAGTCGTGGGCGCAGCTAGTATAAAAGTAGCCGAAGTTACTCCGCATCAGCTATCTGCCAGTGAAAATCCCGTCAAAATCGGTCCAGCCGTTGCCAAGATTAGCCCCGCCAAACAGACAGACAGACAGACAAAAATTGTAAAAAAAATTGTTTTGGTATATGTACCGTGTATACATACATATGCATTTAGTAAAAAGCGGTTATTTTAATATTACCAACAGACACTCCAATTTAATTTATTTGTATAGATGCAAAACAGTCTGTAATTTTTTGCAGCGTGAAATGCGTATGACACACACACACTACAAAAATTGTCTATTACTACGAAACTCACATCTTGACTTTAACAAAATACATAAACAATTTCACGCACACATTTAAACATCTAGGCGACAGGTATAGGCCCAATTGGGCTTGAACTTTGTCAGAGGGGAAAGCCTGCATATGGCTACTCCGCTCCGGTGTTGCTCTATGCATGCACGGTACATAAATACCAGAACAACATTTTTTACTATTTATTTCTGTCTGTTTGTTTGTTCCGGGTAATCTCGGGAACGGCTCTACCGTATTTGACGAGACGTTTCATAGGCAGATAGCCCATGTAATAAGGAGTAACTTGGGCTACTTTTATTTATGAATTACGTTATACTAGCTGTGCCCACGACTTAGTCCGCGTAGACTGAAAAATAATTTAGTTCAATTCTACGCGGACGAAGCCAGGGGCACAACTAGTTTCCAATAAATTTTGCATTGTGCCATCATTACAACACGTGCATTCATTATCACGATTAATATTTTACACACACGATCCATGTAGGACACACGGGTCTAAATTTCTTGAAACGACGCCGCGATTTACATTAATATCCGTGAAAATCATGAAAAATTAGAAAGTTTAAGAGGATAGTTACCTATATTTATTGCGAACATTAGGGGACTAGGGGACAAAAATTCTCGACTTTTTGGGGTATTCTTAGTCCCTTGTGTGCGTTATTTCATACAGTTTATAAGAGATCCAAAAGTTCGTGGCCCAAACTACAAGGAGACATGACATCTTTTTTAATTTACCGTCATTTGTTAGTATGTCTTCTATTGATTTATTGTGCGCAGTTTCATTCCGATACTGCACAATATAAATTTTCTGTGATTATTTGTTTGAAGCATTCTGACGCGATTTTCAATAATGGAGAAAATTTAACATCGTGCAGTCATTAAGTACCTCAATAAAAAAGGCCTGTCACCAAAAGACATCCATCAAAATATGGTGGGCACTTTGGGGGAGTCTGCTCCATCGTATTCCAGTGTCAAGAGGTGGGTAGCTGAGTTTAAGCGCGGTCGTGAGAGCATTGAAGATGATCCTAGGAGTGGACGGCCTACAACCTCTACCACGACAGAAAACATCGATAAAATTTGTGATCTCGTACTGGGTGATCGACGTTTGACCATCGGTAAGATAGCTGAGACAACAGACATTAGTTATGGCCGGGTGCAACGCATAATAACGAAAGAATTGGGATTCCATAAGGTTTCTGCTCGCTGGGTCCCGAGGTTGCTTTCAGCTGAACAAAAACGAGTTCGATTCACAATTTCGCGAGACTGTTTGGAACTTTTTGAGACTGATCCTGAGGATTTTTGTCTAGATTTTAAAGCAACAATCCAAACAGTGGAAAAGATCTGACTCACCTACACCGAAAAAGGCTAAAGTCGTTTTGTCGACTAACAAAGTCATGGCTTCTGTTTTTTGGGATGCGAAGGGCATTATTTTTGTAGATTATTTACCGAAAGGTCAAACTATTAATTCTAGTTATTATTGTAACCTTTTACGAAGACTACGAGAAGAAATAAAAGAAAAAAGGGCCGGGAATGTTGCGTAAGAAAGTTTTGTTCCATCAAGACAATGCACGTGTTCACACTTCGGTTGAAACAATGTCTGTAATCCTACGAATTGCTGCCCCACCCACCTTATTCGCCGGATTTAGCCCCCTCAGATTATCAATTATTTCCAAATTTAAAAAAAACATTTGGGTGGCTCGAAATTTTTGACCAAAGATGAGGTGATAGTCGCAGTAAACGAGTATTTCGCCGACCTTCCGGAATCTTTTTTTTTCGAGGGGATAAACAAGTTGCAGTTCAGGTGGAAGAAGTGTGTTGAGCTAGATGGAGACTATGTCGAAAAATAAAAATAAAATTAGACCCACTTTTTTTTCATTTTCTTGGTCGGGCTTCGAACTTTTGGATCCACCCTCGTATCTATATTGATGGATAAAAAAGTACCCCGGGGACAATACTTCGGCTGCGCAGGCCTTTAGGAGGACAGGTAGATAATTATTTTTTGTGTTCTGAAGTGGTAAATAAGCGTACAGTTCACATTACACACAAAAAAAAACACGGAATTTATATGGGATCAAGCGAGTCTGTCTGTGTGTAACAGTTAATTTGTTTCAAACCTATCAGTGACCCAAATATCCACAACGGTTTCTGCCGAACGACGTGCACTTCTAGACCAAAGGCATATGCCATAGTTGCAAAGTTTCACGAATTGGCGATTAGTGGCGGTAGACTTCACAGGGGACGCTGCTCTCCATTCCGCGTTATTGCATGGTACTTACTACATATAATATCGCGTTATTGGAATAGTTTGACCGTCATTGTTCAGTTAACTGCACTGAAGACTTATCTTCCACTCGTCACGTCTCGTAGCCTCGACGCGTCCACGTCCGAAATAACAAACCGTGTATCCCAAAACCACACGTCTATTTAATATTCTTACAAAGTGTACGACGGACTATTATCATAACCAATATAGATATTGGGTTTCGCTTGACCTGCCCATCGGTTGGTTAAGTGTATTGCGTTTAACCACTAAATAAATAATATCGGATTGATACAAATTCAAGGATTAGTAATTTAATAGGCTTCATTTTACTTCTACAGCTTCTTCCATTGGCTTTTAGGCATGACTTTTAGATTTCCGTAGGTCAAAAAAACAAGATACCTACTTTGTATGTATGACTTGCGGCCCGCCCCTGCTTCGCGCGGGTGCAATGTTACCTACCCTCTCCTATTCGTCTTAGCGTGATGATTATAGATATAGCCTAAAGCCTTCCTCGATATCTTCTATAGTTTGGGCAGCGTACGCAAAATGAGTATCTTTTCTAAATATTTTTTTTAACCCCTTGTGTCTGAAAAACCCAAATATCTTACGGGGTTCCGTAAGATATTTGGGTTTTTATTTTTCCAAAATAAAATATAGCCTATGTTACCCGTGGATAATGTAGCTTTCGAATAGTGAAATAAACTATAAAAGATATTCCTCGATATCTTTTATAGTTTAGGCAGCGTACGCAAAATAAGTAACTTTTCTGGTTGATTTTTTACACCTTGTGTCTGAAAATCCCAAATATCTTACGGAACCCTATTTTTTCCAAAATAAAATATAGCCTATGTTACCCGTGGATAATGTAGCTTTCGAATAGTGAAAGATTTTTTAAATCGGTCCAGTAGTTATTGAGCCTATTCAATACAAACAAACAAAAAAATATTACCTCTTTATAATATTAGTTTAGATTGTACCTACTTTTATGGGATCACGCGAGTCTGTCTGTCTGTAACAGACAATATACTTCAATGCTATTAGTGACCCAAATATGCACATTGGACACATATTTACTGGCGGTAGAGCTCCAGTGACGGAGCTCGGGGGCGTAGGCACCACCGCATTACTTAATATACTTGCCGCTAAATGGTAGTGTTCACCACTATCGTGTTCCGGTCAGGTGGTAATAATTTCCGGCACAGAGGTATAACACCTTAGGCCTCAGGAGTGGTAACGCATCTGCATTTCGACCTTGGTCTCTTAGTAAGTGTCTATAGGCTGCAGTCGTCACTTAACATCAATGTGAACTGCATGATTGTTTGCTGCTTCCATTACATAAAAAAAATAAAATATGGATTTTATTTTGGAAAGACTGCTAATGAAGATTTACGTATTAAGTTTTTTATATGAATATCAACAGTTGTTTTAAAACCGGTTCTGGTAACCGGTTTAAAATACGATTTCACTACGCGTACAAAAATAGGTGACAGGTAACAACGCTTTGTTACTGGGTTAATGATAGTAGAAAATTTCCTTATTATTTTTTATATCTGTCGGCCGTTTGATTCGAAGTCGCGGGTTCGATCCCCGCACCAGGACAAATATTTGTATGTACAGATAGTCGTTTCGGGTCTGGGTAATTGTGTATATGTTGTATGTGTACAACGGCATCCACGATACAGGTTATTAGAATAATTACATAAATAGATAGATTATGAATGATTGAATGAATTTATTTGCTAGAAATATAGTACATGAGATCTATACAAATAAATAAAATTGGACTGTCTGTTTGTAATGTAAAAATAACCGCTTTTTACTAAATGCATATGTATGTATACCAAAACAACATTTTTTACCATTTTTTTCTGTGTCTGTCTGTCTGTTTGGCGGGGCTAATCTTGGGAACGGCTGGACCGATTTTGACGGGACTTTCACTGACAGATAGCTGATGCGGAGTAACTTAGGCTACTTTTATACTAGCTGCGCCCACGACTTCGTCCGGGAAGATACTGAACAATCATATTTTTTCTCACGTGGACGAAGTCGCGTGCACAGCTAGTCTTCAATATAATACAATAACTTCCTTTCATATTTCACCACTTCATTGGCATGCAAATAACAGAACATATAGGTATTTTATCAATTACTTCATTATAATCCTTACAATTCCATTTAAACATTAATCAAATTATATTTGGATAATACCTAATAACATGTGGATGGTTTCAGAGGCCCAGGAAGACCAAGGCTGACCTACCATGACCAAATAGGTCGAGTTCTGTCTGATGGTGGGGTCAAAAGTCTTAGGAATCGGCGTGCATGTATGAAGAGAATGATGAAGGTAGACGAGGCACGAGAGGTTTGTCAGAACCGGGATGTCTGGCGCTCTACACTCTCTGCCTACCCCGTTAGGGACCTGGCGTGAAGATACATACATACATACCTAATAACATTTCATTTTGACTATTATTAATAAGGTAATGTGGTGGTGCTTACAAGTCCCACACTGGGACCCTTACACTAGTTTTAAGATTTTTCACTCCCTTATTTTAAAAGTCAGAGGGGTGGGATTCATTTTACCGTTTTACCACTTTAAAAGTATCTATATCTTTCAATCGATTGATTTTCAGAAAAAAATATTTTAAAAATCTCGAATGTCATTTACAAAGGATAATAGGTTTGATGAAAAAGTTTTTTAGATTAAGTTCCAAAGGTCTTTAAAAGAGATAGGTAATTAACAATTTTTATTCATTTTTGAAGTTATAGTATTATACTTTTTATGAAAAATTCTTTCAGTGTCAGATAGCCCCTTTATAGAGGAAGGCTTTAGGCTATATGACATGGAAAATTGTATTATTCGTAAGACGTAATAAATGTAATATTTTTGTTACAATAATTATAAAAATGTAACGCACAACCTGACGTGTAACTTAACACATTATCAATAAATTATCTGTATCTGTACAGCATCACGCTAAGATGTATAGGAAAGGGTAGGACACATTGCACCTGCGCGTAGCCGGGGCAGGCCGCTAGTTTCTTTATAATAACTAATATGTAGGATATAGGTATTTGTGCCAAATTACAGCTTTCTAATACGAGTTCGAGTACTTCGAGAAAGAGGTCATTCGCCGAATCCAACTCGGCTGGGCAGCGTTCGGGAAGTTAAGGAGCGTTTTCTCGTCAAACATCCCGCAGTCCTTGAAGACGAAAGTCTTTAACCAGTGCGTTTTACCGGTGATGACCTACGGTGCCGAGACGTGGTCTCTCACTATGGGTCTCGTACGAAAGCTCCAAGTCACTCAGCGGTCAATGGAAAGGGCTATGCTCGGCGTTTCCCTACTGGATCGAATCAGAAATGAGGAGATTCGTAGGCGAACGAAAGTCGCTGACATAGCCAAGCAGATTTCCAAGCTGAAGTGGCAATGGGCAGGGCACATAGCTCGGAGAACCGATAGCCGCTGGGGCAGAAAGGTTCTCGAGTGGAGACCACGTATCGGCAAACGCAGCGTAGGACGTCCACCTGCAAGATGGACCGACGACCTGATCAAGGCTGCAGGTACCCGCTGGATGCACGTCGCTACCGATCGGTCGGCATGGAGGTCCTTGGGGGAGGCCTATGTTCAGCAGTGGACGTCCTATGGCTGATATGATGATGATGATGAATACGAGTCTCGGAGCTAAGCTGCGAAACGACAGATGGGTGCACATGGCGAAACGAATAGTTCCTTGTAGGCTAAGGAACCCTAAAACTTAACAAATAAACAAGCTAGTTTTCCCAGTAATCTAACAAGAATAGCATTTAATTTTTTGCCCAAGCTCTGTGTGATAATATGTATTATTAGCACTAGAGATGGTGGTCCAAGGCCACTTGAAATGTTCATAGGCAATTAACTTCATTACTATGACATAGCATCACTGATATGGATATAGCATTATATGATATGGGTCATGGTAAGATTTTTACTGGTCCTGTAATTTCCGGCACAGAGGCGTAATACTTTAGGCCTCAGGAGTGGTAACACATCTGCATTTTGACCTTTACGTGGATGATGTCTATAGGCTACATTCATAACTTAACATCAATGTGAACTGAATGCTTGTTTACCACTTCCATTACATAAAAAAAAAGATTTCTACAAATGATGATCATAACAGCTGCATGCTTTATTCACAGCAATTATCATTCAGTTCACATATTGTTTTCATACAAAAATCTAAAAATATTTTATTTTGTTTACTCTGAGATATTAATCAACATATCAGTTGTTATTCGCTTTAATTTTATATTTTGAAACTTGACCTATTACAAGCAAATTCTATTATTTCAAAGTGATTAAATAAATTTTTGAGTTTGAGTTTGAGAATCACATAAAATAAATATTTCCGATAAATAAACAACGATTCAAATAATTTATTGATACATATTCCATGATTCTACATATTTTTCTCTATCTTTCAATATACTGTACAAGATGCGGGCTCAATGTGGATTTTTTTAAATTTATTGTTATTTATTGTCCTTTTACATACATACTTCCAAATCCTTATTTGTTAGTAAAACATGTAATCGTTGGTCTACGAAATTAAAATATATGTCGTATTTATATCAGTCATAGCAAAAAACTGTCGAGTAATTTATATCAATGATACTGAAACTTAATTATGAAAATCATACAAGGTAAGCAGTTGTAGTGTGAAATGAAAATCAAATACAAACTTTGGCAAGGTTTTCTAAGTCACGAACTATTTGCAAATATTATTTACAGACACAGCTGTTTGTATTCACTAGCATTTAACCACAATCAACAACCATTTACTTCCTCACACTTTTCACATAAAAACTGAAGGATATTCTATTAATTAACACTGAAATAATCAATAATTAAGTACAATAGTAACTTCTTAACGCTTCGTTAAGTAGTGTGACGCTATTTACAAACACAATAAACTAAAATTACGATGTATTCACAAGATCCGGTTCGTTACACAACAGTTCAATAAATTATAAATTTCACATTGTTCTCACGTGAAATGATACCAACTTCCACGATGACTGCGAGTACAAGGACCCATTCAACGCAACACAATCGTTTCGAAGCCATCTCATTTAAAATTTAACACAAATAAATGCATTTTAAATAAGCGAAATACGGGCTCCTAAACATAGATCGAAAAGTAGCTTTTTACTTACATTAAAATTAGTCCTGGCTGAACTATTGTTTATCACGTGGAGCACTGAACCTCAACTCATCACTTTATTGGCTTGTTTAAGCTGTTAATTAAGTTAATGACCGGTATTTACAATGAATAAGAATTTATGAATAGCGTTTACTTGACGAACGACGGGTTGCGGCCATTTTAGGGTTGCTATATGTGAAAATTACATTTGTAAATTGACGTTTGACATGCACGTGTTGCAATCACAATCAAATTTCACCACATGTTTTGTGATACACAAAATGCACATTTTTAATGCGGAAAATATTCACATTGTCTAGTTAAATACAAGATATATTATGGCAAAATGTTAATGAAATCAAAATTAATTATTGCAAATATTGCAGTGGTCGTCATACGGAACGTTCGTTTAGTAAAGTAATACCAGCACAAGTGCATTTTCCTCGAAATCAAGGAAAAAGCATTGATTAATAAAAAAAAATATTAAAAGATTTAAATTAAAAAAGACAAATTAAATCATAATATAGAAATTTGTACTGACAATATTTTATTTGATATGATAAAAGATGTTAATAATAATTTAATTCCTATCAAGCCCCTTAAATAACACGAATAGTCATATACAGTTTATAAATTTTAGGGAAAATGTGTTAAGAGGTTGGTGCCACTGTTATTATTTACAATTTTAATTTGTCATACATTACAAAGCCGACGGGAAAAAATTTAGTAAAAACAAAATTATGGCTTCAGGTGTCTCGAAAAGACAAATTTTGTCGCTTTACAAATCTATTTTGAGAGAATCTCAAAAATTTCCAAACTACAATTTCAGGTGATGAATTTAATTCGAAATGTTTTGAAATCAAATTATATAACCTCAATTTTTTTTTGTTTTTATATCTTATGAAAATTCTAGCAAGCCGTAATGAAAAGTAGCATTGCAGCAATTAACCTAAAAATTAAAATACTTCCTACTAACGTGAGTACTTTTTTTCAGGGCGTACGCTCTTCGTCGTGTTCGTGATGCTTTCAAAGAAAATAAAACTTTGACTGACCAAAAGATGATCAAGAAAGAATATGTATTTGGTAAAGATAATGTTGACGCTATTAAAAGACAGGTAATTACTTTTATTATATTCTATATCTGTTATATTGCATGTCATTTTTGCCCTGTAACAACTATCACAGAGACAGGTCTCAGGGGTGGCAACGCATCTGCATTTTGATCTCTGGTTTTTGTGTAGATGTCTATAAGCAGTCATCACTTAACATTAATATGAGCTGCAAGCTTGTTTGCCACGTAACTTGCATAAAAAAAAGTTTTGTGATTACTGTACATATTTTGAGGAATGGTAATAGTATGTGTGTAAAGATGGTTTTAATAATAATGATAATGAGGATGATACCTGCCTAAAGTAGGATTCGATAATGTGAGATGTTGAATATGGGCAGGTGCTGGATCTCACTCCATAGGCCCAGCCAGCTAGTCCCCCCAGTTCACCCACATAGCCCAAAGTTTGATGAGTCATTTATCATTACAATAGTCCTATATATTCTGCGGGGTCTGTCTGTGTCTGTATTAACTAATGATGCACTCAGAGAGCCATATAAAAAAAAATAATAAAAAAACTGATATGTTGATTAATATGTCAAAGTAAACAAAATAAAATCGAAATCGAAAAAAAAGAAATCGCTCTTCTAGCGATAAGGCCGCCCATTGTCACATATGTCAAAATGTATTCTTAACCGATGTACTTTTGGTGTGCAATAAAGTGTACTATTATTATTATTATTATTATTAATGGTCCAAAAGTACTTAATAATTAAAATAGGTTTTAATAATACACACATATTATTGTTTTCAGGTGGTTATTGGTGACATGTATAGAACTGACAAATTGGTGATTGAACAAGCTCGATAGATTGACAAATTGCCTCTATAAAAGAAGAAGAAAATAGGTAGACTATGGGGCCGTTCACAAAATATGTTTGCATACAAGGGGAGACAAATTGTGACAGGGGGGCGGAGTCATTAAAATATTTTGAATTAATATTTTGTAAGACTATTCCTGATTTTAAATAAAATTGACATATTCAGAGAGGGTCTTATATTTTTAGGGGGGTCACAGATGGTGTGACACAGAGTGACAATAGAGGGGTCAGATAAGCCATTTTAGCGTGACATATATATGGACAGCCCCTATGTATACAAATATATAAGATTTATGATTATCATAAAAGGCTGTTAAAACGTCATTATAAGTAGATGATCGGAAAGTAGATATAAAATGCTGAAAATATTTATGGCCCCATCATTTCTACCACAGAGGCTTATAACTTAGACCTCAGGGCTGGCGAGGCGTTTTACTTTTAGACCTTTGATGTCCATTAGACTTGTGAACTGCTTGTTTACCACCAAAACAAAGTTTTTACAGCCTGGTATGGTATTTTGTGGACAAATCAACAATTAATATCATATTTTGTTTAAAACTTCTTTATATAATAGAGGTAATAGGATAAGTGTGAAAAATATGTATCAACAGTTCACCAAGTCGGTCATGGGAATCGTAATCCATGGTCCCGCTGATACTCTAAGGGCCGGTGCTTAGTGATGGCTTGGCACGGCAGAGCGAAGGACGGCACGGTGGCATCCCGCAGGACGATAAGGCCTGTCCATAATAAGATAATGTAATGTTATTGCTAACAACATTGAAATATATTCGAAAATGATTTCCCCACGTTAAAAATCCTTTACCACGCCATACCGTGCCGCGTTTTTAATGGGCGCTGGCCTTAACGTAAAATTGAATGAACTGCCCTTGACTACTCTATAAAAAACAATACATCAGCTATTAGCTACATTTTAAAGTTATATAACATAAGAACAAATAAGCATTATGATTGCATTTTGTTGTATTATATTATATTATAGTAAATTAGAATTATATGATGTTTATGTTATGAATAAATGATAATGTTGTAATTATTGGTTTTAATTATTATTTTTTTTTTAATATATCCTATTTATATTATAAATGGGAAAGTTTGTGACTATGGATGTTTTTTCTCTTTCACGAATGAACTACTGCACTGATTTGGATGAAATTTTACAGAAATATGAGTTATACATTAGAATAACTTAAGGGTTGCAATTAGTAACGTTTGAGGAGGAACGGGTGGAAATGCTCCTCCGACGAAAAAGGGAGGATCCTCTGACCAGGCGAGGTGATATCGCCTGGCGGGCCGCGGCCCGGCGGTTAATGTTGGGAAGTTGTATGTATGCCAACTCTTGAGAAATCTTCGTATGTGCGATATAATTCGATTGCACGCCATCTATCGTACTAGACAAGTACTGTGAGGTTTCATATGTGTTCCACTAGTTGGCGCCTTAATGTAGTGGACGGTACATGTTTGAAAGTACACACGGACGAAGTCGCGAGAAAAACCTAGTTTTAAAATGTAGGTATTTTATGTTACGATGGTGGCAAAGAAACACAGCTTACAATAGTTCACAAGGATGTTAAATGACGACTGCAGCTTATAGACATCTACACAAAAACCAGAGGTCAAAATGCAGATGCATTGCCATCCCTGAGACCTAAGGACCTAAGTTGTTATGCTACCAATAACACTACCTTTTGGCGGCAATTTGTTTTTAGTATTTTTTTTTAATGTGATAAAAATGGCAAACAAGCATGCAGTTCACATTGATGTTCAGTGATAACTGCAGCCTATAGACACAAACACAATGACCAGAGGTCAAAATGCAGATGCGTTACCACTCCTGAGTCCTAAGGTGATATACAATCCCATCTTTTATTTTGCCGTATGCATATCCGGAACAGTCATGCACGCTTAAATGTCTTTGCCTTTGGCGGCGTCGTGTGGCGGGTTGCTCACTTCCCTCTAAAATGGTCGAGGAGGGCAATGGCTGTCACATGCGTCATACTCGTGAACGGGTGCTGTTGGTGGGGACTGGTCTGTTCTGGTTTGCAGGGGCTACATCACATTTAGTAGATAGCAGTTTATTTGCATCTATGCTATGGACGTTGACATTATTTGATTTTTCACGATAATCTGTACTAGATTTAAGCTCTCATTTAAAAGAGCTCTTACTGAGTTTGTTGGGTAGCGGAGTTCTTCTCAGTAGTGACTGCACTTGGAACTCTGCTAAGTGAATAACATTGATCTTGACGAATAAGTTTTTCTTTTTCTTCATTTATTATCATTGAAGGAATTGAAAAATTTTATGATTATTATGTTTTAACCAAATAGTTTCAATTTTAATTTTTAATTTACTATTAATATATGATTTTTCTTTTACTTTAAGTAATGGTTATTCGCTCTAGGTAGTTTATGATTTATTGACGTTTTGAAAGTATCTGTAAAGATCTATTTGAAATAAAAATATTTTCTATTTCTATTTCTGCTCTGTGGTGTTATGCCTCTGTGCCGGAAATTACAGGGCCGTACATTACCACCTGACCGGAACACGATAGTGCTGAACTCTATCATTTAGCGGCAAGTATATTAGGTAATGTGGTGGTGCCTACGTCCGCGAGCTCCTACACTTGGAACACTACCAAGAATAAGAACTAGTATGCACTAAGAGAATTAGCTAAGCTGCATACAGACTCACGCACACGACAAAACCTTATGACAGTTTTGTATAGAACGAAACTGA
Organism: Macrosoma leucophasiata; assembly: GCA_036365455.1. Lineage (NCBI taxonomy): Eukaryota > Metazoa > Arthropoda > Insecta > Lepidoptera > Hedylidae > Macrosoma > Macrosoma leucophasiata. The sequence goes on from JAWQUS010000015.1 coordinate 9,790,737, forward strand.
ATGGGTGAATTATTTAAACAAATAATAATAAAAACATAAAAATAACTATATTTAACTACTATGAACAGAACTACTGTCTTCCAAAGACATAGCATTTTTGTCTGTCTCAGTAGAAGACAATCTATTGAATTTTTTTCTCTTTTCTTCTCTGTGGTGCTTTTTATGAGACTTCCCTTTCCCGTGCTTTTTTTTGTGGGCGTGTTTTTTGTGTTTTTCTTTTTCCTTCTCTTTCTCTTCTGAGGATTCTGTGCGTTTATGATTTTCAACTGGCGCCATGTACGTAGGTGGCGGTTCCTGTGGGAAAGAGTAGGATCAGTGGGTACATTAATATTTACTCGTAGATCACACTCGTAGATGACGGCTTGGGGTACCACATAGAGCAACGCGGGCCACCGATCGCGACGGACCGGAGGGGAGTAGCCATAGCGTTTATTACCGATGCAAAACAGTCTGTCATTTTTGCGGGGGGAAATGCAGGCGACACACACGCACATTACAAAACCGTCTATTACTACTAAACTCACACCTTGACTTTAACAAAATACCGAAACAATTTCACGCACACATTTAAACATCTAGGCGACAGGTATAGGCCCATTTGGGCTTGTACTTTACTTTTACTTTATGGCTACTCCCCTCCGGTGTTGCTCTATGGGGTACCACTCACACACTAAAATATTGTCTAGGTTCGGTTACACCAAAATATTTGTTAAAGTTAATACTGATAATAGTATTTTTTTACTGTAGAAGCTGTTCATCTTTGGAACAGCTTACCAACGACAGTTCGGCAAGCCCAAACTGTCGTTTCCTTTAAACATAAGGTCAAAGATTTTTATTTAACTCAGACTCTGTAACTATCTATCCTTTTTCATCCTTCTTCCTTACCTCTTTTTCTAAAACTATTATCTTTATCTTTTGGTCATGCATTGTTCTTTCATTATGTATAAATATTTATAATATTTCTCCTCGTTTCGTAATTATCTATTCATTTATTATTAATATTTTTGGTTTTTAAATCTTTATTATTGCTCAGTACACCCGCCGGCAGAAAAATAATTTCTTTACTTTGTATGTTATGTTTATGAGTGAACATTTACGATACGCGCGCACATCGACAGTTAAGTGACAGTCTGAAATTAGTTGCGAAACAGATAAAAGCAACAGTCGTAGTTACGTATGTAATATTGATATTACTTATGTATTATATGCATATATATATATATATATATATATTAATGTTACTAAATATGTACTTAATATTATTATCCTCTTAATAATCTCTTCTTTTTCTATTCAATTTTTCATCAATAGTTTAATGCACCTTTTCGACAGATTCATTTAGCCCTAAGGTTGGCTGGTAGAGAATACCACTAGGTATTAAGCACGCCTTATGTACATCAATTTGTGCACAAAAGAATAAATAAATAAATAAATAAACAGTCTAAAGTTAGTTGCTAAACTTTTTTGTTTTATTTCTGGTATATTGGCCTAACCCTAGCACGAGCTCGCGGGTGCTAGGGTCGGTGATGAAGGCAAGCGAGGCGCGTTCGTCGGGTTTTATTGGAGTGTTGTATGTAATCATGCCTCTCGTGACGTGTGTGAGACGCGATTGCGAACGCGGCTTAAGATTGGTGGATAGCAATACTGGCCCTATCCACATGGGTAATCCGGCACCCATTTAGCAGGTGCCCAAAAAAAAACACAAATAAATAGGTTTGTAATACTTTTAACTGGTGGTAGAGCTCCAGTGACGGAGCTCGCGGGCGTAGGCACCACCGCATTACCTAATATACTTCCGCTAAATGGTAGTGTTCAGCACTATCGTGTTACGGTCAGGTGGTAATACGTACGGTACGGCCGTAATACGGTACGGCCCTGTAAATTCCGGCACAGAGGCATAACACCTTAGGCCTCAGGAGTGGTAACGCATCTGCTTTTTGACCTCGGTCTTTGTGTGGGTGTCTATAGGCTGCAGTCATCACTTAACATCAATGTGAACTGCATGCTTGTTTGCCAGTTCCCTAACATAAAAAAATGCACCTTAGTTAATCTCAAAGTGAGCTTGGGCCATACTGTATATAGGTTTATTATTAACTATACTATCAGGGGGAATCCCCTAATATTTGTTTTCGATTCCTTTTCGTAAATGTTATGTTTTTTCTAATTTTTTTTCATAGTGTTGAATTTATTATATAATTTATTATATCTTTAGTACAAATATTTTTTATAAAAACCTTAAACTATCTTAAAATTAATAAATAAAGTAGTTATGCATCAAAAAAATCCACATCGCTGTCGTACTGCGGCAAAGATCCCAGAAGGCTGGCAGCATGTTCTGTTCTATTTACATCCTAAATTTTAGTGAGCAATGTAACTCTAGAGCCCCATGGTCACATTTGCTGCGGGCCCCGCACCGGCTTCATCAGGCACTGCCCCATCCAAATCATTGGATTCCAAAGGATCATGGCAAGATTTATACAGAATAAATAAAAAAAAGGTACACGGTAAATCAGCATGGAAATATTATCGCGTGAACCCAAACAACATTTCCTGATACTTAAATATAATATTTTTAACTCTCCAGAATGAAAAGGTTGACATTGAACTTTAGTATGGAGTGATTCTACTGTTGTTAGGAAAGACGATTTTTATTCCGGTGATTTAATTTTTTTTTTTTTTATGTGATGGAAGTGGTAAACAAGCATGCAGTTCACATTGATGTTAAGTGATGACTGCAGCCTATAGACACCCACACAAAGACCAAGATCAAAATGCAGATGCGTTACCACTCCTGAGGCCTAAGGTCTTATGCCTCTGTGCCGGAAATTACAGGGCCGTACATTACCACCTGACCGGAACACGATAGTGTTGAACACTACCATTTAGCGGCAAGTATATTAGGTAATGCGGTGGTGCCTATGCCCGCGAGCTCCGTCACTGGAGCTCTACCACCAGTAGCATAGTATTTTAAATACCAGAAAATGTTCTTAAGATTCCCTAGATAATATTTCTAATCCGATTTACCTTGTACCTTTTTCTAACTTTTTTTATACAAATCAATGTATGAAACTTGCCATGATTCTTTGCCCGTCAACCTAACCATTCCCAAAACCTACCTTAACTGGACTGGCTCTCCTGACAACGTTGTTGCTGGCGTCACTGAAGTAACCATTCAAGTTGGTGTCCTCAACGAATAGGGGCTGCTCGGTGTTGCCCTCTGTGCTGTAGAGATATTTACTGCGGTTTCGCACTGAGAATCTGTGGAATTGGTATTAATGTTATAATCGGTTATTTGTAACCAGCGCATAATTCTTAAATGGGGGCTTTGGCTCATCAAGACTAACACTTTTGTTAAACGAATTTTTCTAATTCAATATATTTTTTTCATCATCATCATATCAGCCATAAGACGTCCACTGCTGAACATAGGCCTCCCCCAAGGACCTCCATGCCGACCGATCGGAAGCGACGTGCACCCAGCGGGTACCTGCAGCCTTGATCAGGTCGTCGGTCCATCTTGCAGGTGGACGTCCTACGCTGCGTTTGCCGATACGTGGTCTCCACTCGAGAACCTTTCTGCCCCAGCGGCTATCGGTTCTCCGAGCTATGTGCCCTGCCCATTGCCACTTCAGCTTGGAAATCTGCTTGGAATATTTTTTTACCATACAAAAAATAATAAATAGAATTTGCAGTTCTAATACTTCTTAACTTCACGTTACGTAAACAGCTGACGTTTGTACCTATGTAAAAATATACCTATGAAACGTCGTGCTAACAATTGATAGAAGTCCCATTTGAAACGATTTTATTTCCTATCATGTGATATACTGCGTTTTGGCAAAAGTCATAGAACAAATGTTGTTAGTCCTAACGTACCTAACTCATCTTACACAATTTTTGCGTTAGATATATTTAACCCTGTATAGTCATATACAGGGTTAAATATGGGGCACTAGTAGCCCACTAGTGATATAAGTAGTGACCCGCCGCGGCTTCGCACGGGTAGCATTTATTATTTTATTATTTACTAGCGGCCCGCCCCGGCTTCGCGCGGTTGCAATGTTACCTACCCTCTCCTATTCATCTTAGCGTGATGTTATATAGCCTAAAGCCTTCCTCGATAAATGGGCTATATAACACTGAAAGAATTTTTCAAATCGGACCAAACAGTAGTTCCTGAGATTAGCGTGTTCAATCAAACAAACAAACAAACTCGTCAGCTTTATAATATTAAGTATAGATTAAACCTTCATCAGAAAACCGTATGTCCCACATTTCAAACAGGAATAAAATCTGTTCAGCGGCAGATAGGTTTGGTAATGTGGTGCCTACCCTTTCGAGCTCCTACACTTGGAACTCTACCACCAGTAAAGCAAGATAAAGGTGTAAAATCCTTTATCAGAAGACCAGCGCTGCTCAAAGCAGCTTTATGCTGAAATGGTGACCATTTTGTCACAACAATTTGAAATTTATACTAGAATGTTTAACTTATTTTTATTTTAGTTCTAAGTTGTTGTTTTTTTCTAAGTTTTTTTTTTATGTAATTGAAGTGGCAAACAAGCATGCAGTTCACATTGATGTTAAGTGAAGACTGCAGCCTATAGACACCCACACAAAGACCAAGGTCAAAATGCAAATGCGTTACCACTCCTGAGGCCTAAGGTGTTATGCCTCTGTGCCGGAAATTACAGGGCCGTACATATTACCACCTGACCGGAACACGATAGTGCTGAACACTACCATTTAGCGGCAAGTAAATCAGGTAATGCGGTGGTGCCTACGCCCGGGAGCTCCGTCACTGGAGCTCTACCACCAGTAAAAAAAAAAATTGCAATGCAATTGTTGCAAATAAAGTATTATTCTATTGTATTATATCACTGTTTCTATTGAGTTTTTTCATCATTTTTAAGTTTGCCACCCCGTCGAACTGTGGCAATGTACCCAGCGATATCAACAAGCTCGCTACCTGTTAAATGGGCTGAAACTGCCCGAAACCTTCGACATTTCAGCCTTCCTGCCAAAACGTAACCGGTGAATCGCGGGTGTTTGCATGTAAGCATCATCATCATCATTTCAGCCAAAAGACGTCCACTGCTGAACAAAGGCCTCCCCCAAAGAATGCCACAACGAACGGTCCCGGGCCGCCCTCATCCAGCGATTGCCCGCGACCTTCACCAGGTCGTCGGTCCATCTTGTGGGAGGCCTGCCTACGCTTCGTTTCCCGGTACGTGGTCGCCACTCTAGAACTGTTCCGCCCCAACGGCCGTCAGTTCTTCGAGCTATGTGCCCTGCCCACTGCCACTTCAGTTTCGCTATTCGGTGGGCTATGTCGGTTACTTTGGTTCTCATGCGGATCTCCTCATTTCTGATTCGATCTCGCAGAGAAACTCCGAGCATAGCCCTCTCCATTGCTCTCTGAGTAACCTTTTTTTTTTTTTTTTTTTAATTTATTTAGGACAACAAACAATTACACTCATAAAGTAACAAGGACAATTACTCGGTACATAATTTTACAAGGAGCGTAATCAACCCCGTTGTCCACAAATTAACTATTAGGACATTTTAGGGTAACGGTGTGAAAATACAAAATCATTTTTTTGAACAAAAAAAAATAACAAAAAAAATACACCACAGATGTTAACACAAAGTAAACAATATTAATCTTACATTATGTTAATGTTCTGCATTACATTTAGAACATTTCGCTTAAATGCGTTAGGTGACGTTTCAAAAAATTCTACCTTAGTGAAATATTTGTTATATTGTTTCATGGGTCTATTTATAGGTGCTCGCTCACCTGCATTAGTTTTACAATTAGGGGGTGCAAATAGGTTGTACTTACGGGTATTTCGTGTCGTAGAACGACATGGAATACTAATATAAACTTGATTATTAAGTCTATTGCAGTCAAATTTGTAGTGACATATGTTGTATAGTAACATTTGATCTAAAAGCAATCTTCTCATTTTGAGTGTTGATAAAGAAAATTTTGATAAAAGTGTTTCATAACCTTGAGCCTTCTTATGAGGCCCATAGTGAGCGACCGACATGTAAGTATGCTAGATTGCATTTACCTCTGCCTACCCCTTCGGGATTACAGGCGTTGCGTTACGTAATTGCTTACCGTTTATAATCATCTCCATCAGGATTTGGCTTCTTCGGTTTCCCGAACAGTGCATCGTGTTCATCTTCAATCTTGTGTCGTTTCCGAGTCTCTTCCAAGTCTGACGTGGACCTAACGGGGAAATATTGAAATTTCGTAGTTTTTGGAGTAGCTGCGTTTATTTAAAACGGTGGTTGAAAGTGTTCTGGTGTGCCGGAGTGTAGCCTCTACCATATTTCTTTACCTTTCTGCAGACAATGGTAGTGTTCAGCAATATAATGTTTAACTGCTTCGGTAGCCTAGTGGTAGCAGGCCTCTACTACTACGTTGAGGTCCTGGGTTCGATTCCTTTATCTGATGAAGTCCTTTATCTGATGAAGTCCTTTATCTCTGGTTCTATTGGGATTTTTCCATTTTCTGGAAATTTCCCAGTACCTCGAAGTTTGGTAATGTCAACAGGCTCGCCGCCTGTTACATGGCCCAAAAATGTAACTGGCGAATCGTGGGTGTTTGCATGTATGCTTGAATGCATGCATTTACCTAGGCCTACCCCGTCGGGGATTACGGGGGTGAAGTTAAGTTTTTTTATTTCACCTCTGGTTTTTGTATAGATATGTTTATTGTTAATACACTGCACTAAGCACTTATCATCCATGCAAAAAGTTTGTTGCCACTAAAAAACTACCAAGTGCGAGTCGGTCTTGCCCCAGGGTTCCGTAGCAGCTTTAATTTTTTTAATGTAACGAAGTTGACAATCATTCATGGTGTTCACATCCATGGAGCCAGTAAAGTGATGGGGACTTTACTAGGAGATTTTACGAAGTTTTGAAAGCAACACGAAAAATCACTTATCACTGCATAATATACACCCTACACTCGTCTCGTGCGCGTATTAAATACTTTATGATAAAAATCACACCAATTTGACCCATGAAAACACGAGTATCCACCCTATTACTGTTACTGACAAGCTTGGAACTTGGAAATTTCAAACACAATGTACATTGTTCTTGAAATATAAATAAAAAATAAAAAAAATAGTATACGTAGTCCTACACAGGTTTTGCAAATAATATTATGCTGCGACACGGCTCTTTTCCGCGATCCTGCACTAAAGAGCTTACTCACCTCTTCTCAGCACTACCCTTAGAGTCACCAGGTCGGACCTTCTCGCTCATCCGCTGCACCACAGACTCGATATCCCTCATGCGAGTGCCAATCGCGTCTACCAGAGCTTGCAGCCCTCCTGGACTGGACTTGCCTTTCTTCTCTTCCAGGTATTCTGCTTGGGGGATCTCTTTCTGTAAGGGAAACACGATTGAATAAGTATTTCCTATCATTATCATTCAGCCGATAGACGTCCAATGTATGCACACCCCGGATACTTGGCTATAATTTTACTGGTGGTAGAGCTCCAGTGATGGAGCTCGCGGGCGTAGGCAAGGCACCACCGCATTACCTAATATACTTGCCGTTAAATGGTAGTGTTCAGCACTATCATGTTTCGGTCAGGTGGTAATATACGGCTCTGTAATTTCCGGCACAGAGGCATAACACCTAATGCCTCAGGAGTGGCAGCGCATTTGCATTTTGACCTCTGGTCATTGTGTAGGTGTCTATAGGCTGCAGTCATCACTTAACATCAATGTGAACTGCACGCTTGTTTGCCACTTTTATTACATAAAATTCCATAGAAACGCTTATTCTGGTTACCAGGGGCGGATTAACCTATAGTGCAGGGTGTGCAATGCACACGGGCGGCGCTCCCAGCGACAGCTAAGAGAATCGTCTTCGACCATCATGGTACAACAATGATAAGACAGAAGCGGCCAGCCAGCGCGGTGGCAGCAGTTATCAAACCGCTAAAGGCCGTAACCAATACCATACTGTAAGCTATACCTATTTATAAAATAGCTTGTTGAATGAATGAATGAATGAATGAATGAATGAATGAATGAATGAATTTATTTATTTGCTAGAAATATAGTACATGAGATCTTCAGTATAATAAATAATGTCCTTTCATATTTCACCACTTCATTGGCATGCAAATAACAGAACAGAATATATTTTATCAATTACTACATTATAACCATTACGATTCCATTTACACATTGATCAAATTATATTTGGATAATAATAACATTTCATTTTGGCTAGTCAAACACGGAAAAAAATATATTGGAACATTTACAAAACAAAAAGATAGATCATACGTAATATCATGTCAACAAGAATAATTATTTTAAAGTCAAAATTTATAATTTAAGTATTCGTCCAGGGAATAAAAACATTGTTCAGTCAACATGTTACACAGTTTATAGTGAAAAGTGTTTCCATTCACTTCTTTTAAGGATTTAGGTACCTTGTTATAAATTTTAATGGCTGTTGAGTAAGAATTGCGAGATTGTAACTTAGATTTAACATATTTTGGTACAACTAGTCTGTCAAAATGCCTTGAACCATATTTATAATGTTCGCTAAATTTAGTAAATAATTGCATATGAGTTTTCACAAATTTGCAAGTTTCCAAAATATAGATACATGGTAAGGTCAATAGTCTATGCTTTCTGAAGTATGGTCTGCATCCGGAATATGAAAAAACTCTCCTGTTACGACGGCAAAGTAGTATATAGTTATAGCCGCGGGGGGGAGGGTCAGGGCTAGGGGGCGCGCAAGGTTTCAATGCACACGGGCACTACACGAGCTAGAGCCGTTCCTGCTGGTTACCTTCTACACAGACATAAATCAGGCCGTGTTTTTACACGCACATTCACAGTTGCCCGCTCGAAAATCAGTGCACGAGGACTGGTACTACCGGCATGTGGCGGTACTCGAGGGGGGTGCGGACTGCAAGAGGGAAAATAAGGGGGAACGTCAAAGTGTCCATTCTATACGTAGTATTATTACACATTCTCTGCTGTTGGACAAAAGTCTTTCCTAAAGATCGCCACAACGAACGGTCGTGGCCGTCCTCATCCAGCGATTGCCCGCAACCTTCACCAGGTCGTCGGTCCACCTCGTGGGGAGTCCGCCTATGCTTCGTCTTTCGGTACGCGATCACCATTCGAAAACTCTTCTGCCTCAGCGGCCGTAGGTTCTTCGAGCTATATGCTCTGCCCACTGCCACTTGAGTTTCGTTATTCGGTGGGCTATATCGGTTACCTACTTTGGTTCTCATGTGGATCTCCTGAATTCTGATACGAACTCGCAGAGAAATTCCGTACATGGCTCTTCATATCTGTGGCCATAGGAGTCGCCAGGAGATCACAACAGGGTCAGCTGATAGAGACTATAGATTTAAAAACAATTTCATTTTTCAACACATTTGAGTAATATCTGTCTTTAATATACCGCTCTTCCCCTATGCTAGAGACCACGCTGGGGTCCTGGGTTCGATTTCCGGGTCGGTGTCTATGGGAGATAACAGTGTAAAATCTTTTATCTCTGGTTCCATTAAGATTTATAATTTTTCTGGATGTTTCCCAGTACCTTAGAGTTTGGTAATGTGCCCGGATACGTCAACAGGCTCGCCACCTGTTAGATGGACCAAAAACGTAACCGGCGAATCGTGGGTGTTTGCGTGTATGCTTGAATGCATCCATTTACCTCTGCCTACCCCTTCGGGGAAGTTACGTAGTGTATTAGTTTCGTGGATATATAGGTGACTCCTATTACCCGCTGTCTCCCATAGCCCTAACATACCCAGAATTGAAAGAATTTCAACGACCAAAGCAATTCAATGAAGGAGTATAGTGGAAATTTCTCACCTGTACCACATTTTCAGGTTCAATCATATTATCGTGGTCACTCCACTGGTCTTGTGGTATCTCTGTCCACGGCAGTTGGTGTTGGGCCTGATGGAAAAAAGATAAGGGTAGAACAGGGTGTACAAGTGTAACTAAACCTAAAAATCGAACGTTAGATTTAGTTACACGTTAACCTAATAACCTAACCTAAACCTATCACTGGTGGTAGAGCTCTAGTGACGGTGCTCGCGGGCGTAGGCACCACCGCATTACCTAATATACTTGTCGCTAAATAGTAATGTTCAGCACTATCGTGTTCCAGTCAGGTGGTAATGTACGGGCCTGTAATTTCCGGCACAGAGGCATAACACCTTAGGCCTCAGGAGTGGTAACGCATCTGCATTTTGACCTTGGTCTTTTTGTAAGTGTCTTATAGGCTGTCATCACTTAACATCAATGTGAACTGCATGCTTGTTTGCCACTTCCATCACATGAAAAAAAATAAGACGATGAGCGAATGACTAAACAGATATACAATGTGAATGTGGCTAGCTGCAGAGGCCTAGGAAGACCAAGACTGACCTACCTAGACCAAGGTCGAGTGTTGTCTGTGGGTGGTCAAATATCTTACACATTGGCGTGCATGTATGAAGTGAATGATGAATGTAGAAGAAGCACGGGAGGTAAGTCAGGACCGGGATATCTGGTGCTCCACACTCTCTGCCCACTCTGTAAGGGACCTGGCGCGAAGATACATACATACATAAGAAACTATATATGCTTAGTTTTTTTAATACGGTCGACCTTTTTACCTGTGTACTATTAAGCCCCACTCTACCCTTAAGTCCCCACAGCTTGATATTAGCTGTTTAGTTAAGTACCTAAGCTAATAAGCTGCTAGCTGTTTATAAAAAATATCATTATCATCATCATTTCAGCCAAAAGACGTCCACTGCTGAACAAAGGCCTCTCCCAAAGAATGCCACAACGAACGGGTCGCACTCATCCAGCGATTGCTTGCGACTTTCACCAGGTCGTCGGTCCACCTCGTGGGGGACCTGCCTACGCTTCGTCTTCCGGTACGCGGTCGCCACTCTAGAAATCTTCTGCCCCAACGTCAATTCTGCGACCTATGTGCCCTGCCCACTGCCACTTGAGTTTCGCTGTTCAGAAAAAATATGTGTAGGTAAATGTACATTAAAAATACTGGCTCATACCTTCTTTTTTGGTACTTTCTGCGTGACGCCGTATGCATTTTCATAGTATTTTTCTTCTGATGCCTCTATTGGTATTGGCTGTAATAAGGACTCAATTTAATATAGTTTTTTATGTCATGACTAGCTGTGCCCGCAGCTTCGTCCGCGTGAGAATTTATAATTGTTCATTATCTACGCAGACGAAGTCGTGGCAGCTAGTATGAAAGTAGCCTTATTACATAAGCTATCTGCCAGCGCAAGTCCCGTTAAAATCGGTCCAGCCGTTCCCAAGATTAGCCCCGCCAAACAGACAGACAGACAAAAATCGTATAAAACGTTGTTTTGGTATATGTACCGTGTATACATACATTTGTTTTTAGTAAAAAGCGGTTATTTTTATATTACAAACAGACACTCCAATTTTATTTATTTGTATAGATTTGTATAGATGTATAGAAGTGGGAAACAAACAATGACATACAGAAAAATTTTTTGACTTCAGGCGAGACACGAACTCGCGACCTACTGGGAATCTAGTCCAGCCTACTGGGAATCTAGTCTCGCCTGAAGTCAAAAAATTTTTCTTTCCATTTTTCTTTAAAAATAAAAACATATTTCACAAGCATGTGTTAATGCGAAATAATATAAAAACAATGACATACAGTTTACATTGATGGTAAGTAATACTTATACCACTGCGAAACTCCTGCTGAGGAAAAAGTGATATGTTGGAAGATGAAACATCCCCAACCTCCACACGTAAACCTGTGAGAAGAGCTCCCCCCAGGTCATGAACTGCAATGGCCAATCTGGAGATCGCTTAACCGACTCCGCACTCAGGTATGTCGTTGCAGACAAAACTTGTGCAACTGGGGCTTTCTCTCTCCGTCAATGGAGCATTGCAACTGCGGAGCCCTAGCCCAAACCATGCAACACATGCTCCAATGTCCGCTCTGTCCCAATTCTTGTACTTTGGAGGATTTAAGGACTGCGAACGATAAAGCAATTGCTGTAACAAAATATTGGTCTGACAAAATTTAAGCCGAGCCGCTGACTCGAAAAGAAGAAGAGAAGACTGCGAAACTCACTCCTAGAGTTAATTAAACAAAATAACATCTAGGCGACGTGCAATCGTTTCAGTTTAATATACGTGAGTTATATCCGAAAACTACCTAGTATTATTATTTCAACGCTTGTGCATAAACTTTGACAGAGGGGAAACCCTGCATACGGGCCACCGGCCGCGGCGGATTGGAGGGGATCCAGTCCGCCGCAGCCGGTGGCCCGTGTTGCTCTATGGTGGGAGAGCCTATGATGGGTTTCCTGGATTTCCCTGCGTAAAGAGAGTGCCTAAGTTAATACCTTTTCCGTGCTGGCTGGAATCTGCTCCACTTCCTCAGGGTGTGTGTCGCGGGCGACATCTTCTGCTATGTTGGTCTTTCGCAGCTTTTTGTGCCTGTTGCAAGTTATTTCAATTTATTTTTTTGTGTTTATGAAAGTGCCATCGATTATATTTTTTACTGGTGGTAGAGCTCCAGTGACGGAGCTTGCGGGCGTAGGTACCACCACGTTACCTAATATACTTGCCCCTAAATGATAGTGTTCAGCACTATCTTGTTTGGGTCAGGTGGTAATGTACCTACGGCCCTAAATTTCCGGCACAGAAGCATAACACCTTAGGCCTCAGGAGTGGAAACGCATCTGCACTTTGACCTTAGTCTTTGTGTGGGTGTCTATAGGCTGCAGTCATCACTTAACATCAACGTGAACTGCATGCTTGTTTGCCACTTCCATTACATAAAAAAAATGTTAGTTCAGCACTATTGTGTTCCGATTAGCTGCAATCAAGTTTTGTCAATCGATCTCTTAACTATAATCTTATGCATAGAGCAACACGGGCCACCGGCCGCGGCGGACCGGAGGGGAGTAGCCATAGCGTTTATTACCGATGCAAAACAGTCTGACATTTTTTGCCGTGGGAAATACGTTTGACACACACACTACAAAAATCGTCTATTACTACGAAACTCACACCTTGACTTCAACAATATACATAAGCAATTTCACGCACACATTAAATACCTGGGCGACAGGCGTGGGAACACTTCTGCTTGTGCCTTCACGGAGAGGAAAGCTTCTGCATATGGCTACTCCCCTCCGGTATTACATATTCTCTGCCTCCGGGCCGCCGCGGAAGGTGGCCCGTGTTGTTCTATGGTCTAATGTTAAAAATTTTTAAATGTGATTAAAATTACCTGACTTTGTCTGACTTTTTTTCTGACTTATCATCATTGCTGGTGGTCAGCGCAATCTGTAAACAAATAAGTAATCTGTAATAAACATTTGGAAAATAAATATAAGTAATAAACATTTTGTACGGCTCTGTAATTTCCGGCACAGAGGCATAACACCTAATGCCTCAGGAGTGGCAGCGCATCTGCATTTTGACCTCTGGTCATTGTGTGGGTGTCTATAGGCTGCAGTCATCACTTAACATCAATGTGGCATAATTGGTGGTAGAGTTGCAGTGTACAAGTAAAATATTATGTTGCGGCGGTGACGTAGATGAGTTCGACAGGTGGATAGCCAGCCAGTGAAAAAACTTGATTGTTTAAAGTAGTTTAAATTGATACTGTTTATTGCGCGATTAAATTTTACAGTAAAAAAAGTTCAAATCAATGGTGTTGTGGGGGACAAATGGCTTTTACACCAAAGTCAAACACAAATCTGCATCGATGTGATTCATAATGGACTGTATTTTTCGGTTCTGCAATGTTTCATACTATTCTAACTTATTCACTAGCTTATTTCACTATACTATAACTAACTAGCGAACCAGGGGGTCTGGTACTATTCTAAACTTTCACTGGCAATACCTTCACGGTCTGGAAGCACTTTTCTTGCGGAGAATCGAACGAGGACAAACTAGCAACGAAATGTACCGAGTTATATACGCTTCCAAACCGTCTCCTTCCATGTCAAAATGCCGTGACACGCCCAAAAATCGAACGTCACGAAGGTCCGGGTCAATAGAGATAGGACTCTAAATCATTACATATACGGTCTAATTTCCTACCACCGTCATACATCTCTGCTGACCCGCCCCCGCCTTGATACATTTCATACGCAATATCTCTTATTCTATTAAATTTTCTTATACAATTCTTATTAGATTCTTATTCTAATCCAATACACTTTCAAAGTTTTTACTTATTAGAAACACATAATTTTTTAGGGGCTCTGTCATGCTCTATCACCTATGACACGATTGTATATCGCTAGCCAAACCTAAATACAATTAAAAACCGCAAACGGTATCTGCCTATCTCCTTTATTCTAAGCGTGAGAGACAATTTTATCTAACAAGTAAGATTAGGTACATTCGTTTTTTCCGTATTGTGAGTCTACTTACACTCTTTATACATACATTTCCCTGAGGGGGCAACAAAAATACATCTCGTACATAACTTTCAGCCTAGTATCTTTGTTATTTACGAAAATACAGCGACTTTCACCTCTCTCTCCATACAAAATGTTGAATTCAACATCAGCTGTGAACAAACTAATTGAATCTACCTACATACAAATTGATATTTCTAACCGTAACATTTTATACAATTTGTGTTATAATTTCTCAATTTCTTTACTTTCTACGCGCGCTACGTGGTCGCATCTCCGTGCATATCTCCGGGCCAGTGTGTGTGTGATAAGTATACAGCAAAATACCTAATTTACATTACAGTTTTTATCAATCATCTCATAATAGTGTCTACTACAGCGAACTTTGCCAGTCGATAACTACTGATCTGCCTATGCCATGCGTGGGGTTGGTCGTGAATATGAATTATTAGACATTCCTACGCCGAGCTATGCCACTGACTGAGCTCTAAAAAAGTGCGCTGCGTATTTACGCTTCCTCCGCGTCACTTCCCCGCACTTCACCCCCGCCACCGCAGGTGGATCAGGTGCTCTGTCGGTCACCTCTCCGTGGACGACCCTTTCGACTAACCGAAAATACCTACACCTCCAAATTCAATATTTTCTATGGCAATCGCTAGACAACAATTCGTTTATCATCATACTCAAATATTACATGCCTACTATGAGAACCTAACGAGTTATATCGAATTAAAAACTGCCGCTGCATACAACCAACATACACCTAGCGGTCATTGCGAGCTTTACTGACTTTACTTATTTTCATAATGAAATACGACGCTTATTGATTCTATCCTTTACAGGTGTCTCGATACAGATCAAAAGGTGAATGCGTGGCCGTGTCTCCCTCCACAGTGACATCCTTCTTCTCGGCCAATCACAGCGGCTGTAAGTGAAGTGATATTTGTGTGTGATTGGCTGTGAATTCCATCGTGTCCTGCTTGGGTAAAGAGGGCGTCGAAGGTTTAAAATTTCGAAATACGTAATATCAAAACCCTTGTCAGTCGACATTTGAAGCGGGCCGATGTCACTATGGGCAATTACAGGTCTTGCATCATTTTTTTCATAATTTCAATTTCAATTTTATTTGCATAAACATGTTACATGGCATTATGACCAACACATGAACCCTGCAACAAATTTTTAATGTCCTTATAAAATAATAATATCTAATACATGTCATTACTTATGAAATAGATTAATTAAATTATTTTAAAGGAGATGTTGCAAAAATGTATGGACCTCCGGCCATGTATTGTACACAATATCATTAACAAGCAAAATCAATATAAAAACGTTTTTTACTGCATATATTCACTTATTTAGCTTTGTTTGCAGTTACAAAACATTATATATATGCAGTTAGAATTGCAACTCAAAACCAAGATGGCGAATATGGCGGGCGATGTCATTTTGACAAATTACACTAATATTCATATTGAAAATGATAAAATCGTTTGAAGTAAATGTGGTTGTAACTATAAAATATATTCTTGAATAAATTAATTGTATTTTTTTCTGATTCTTCTTTAATTTACCTATTTTTTCAGGTACTGTACGTACCAGAGCCGAGCTCGCAACATCTCCTTTACATAATATTCACTAATTTTATAATAGCATTTGTCTTTTAAATAATTATTTAATGTCGTTACATTTTTTTTATAATTTTCTATTAGTCGAATGTGGTTGGGTAATGCGTTATACAATTTTATGGACATAGAATACGGCCCCGACCCAACCAAAGACAAAGTGGCCTTGGGCAGGACCAATTTATTCCTTTGTCTTAGTTGAACACGCGAATTAATATTATCAGTTTTATTATACAATTCCATATTTTTCTTCACTAGTTTGCACGATTCTAAAATTTATAATGAAATAACAGTTAGGATTTTATATCGGGTGAAATATACCTGCAACTGTCTAATTTGTTTATATTGGCTAGGATTCTGATGCACCTTTTTTGGGCGACTAACAGTTTATGTACGTCAGTGCTATTTCCCCACAGTGGTATCCCATAACGAAGCCATGCATGCGCATATGCGTGGTACGCTAGTTTGGCTGTATTTGTATTTGTGGATCTTTTTAATTCGTAAAGAGCATATGTAAATCTGGACAACTTATTTGATATGTATTCAATATGACACTTCCAATTCAAGTTACTGTCTATATTAATACCTAGCAATGAGAAATTATTTACGCATTCTAGCTTAGTACTATTTATAGAGAATTGAATATTTAATGGTTTTTTTTCAGAGTTTTGAAAGTCATTAATTTAGTTTTTTTAAAGTTTAATGTTAGATTTAGTTGTTTTAGCGAGGAAATTATCTCATTTGTAACATTTTGCAGCTTATTGTTTATTTCAGATTCATTTTTTATGCATAGTATTACCGACATATCATCAGCAAATAGTATGGATGTGTCTATTATAATTGTGGGCAAGTTATTTATATACATAAGAAAGAGAAAACACCCTATCACACTTCCCTGGGGGATGGACTTTGATAGTATTTTACTTTCTGATCTGACATTAACTATTGTATTTGTATCCAGGCACTTATGCTGAATTTCTACAGATTGCAAACGGGTTTTAAAGTGAGAACTAATCCAGTCGTCGGTGACCCCTCTAATACCTATGCTGTAGAGTTTTTGGAGTAGAATATTTGGTACTACGCGATCATAAGCTTTACTCATATCTAACAAAATCCCCACCGCATAGTCTTTCTTATTAATAATATCTAATATTTTTTGAGTGTATTTAAAAACAGCTATCGTTGTAGATCGGTTTCGCCGGAATCCATTTTGATTGTTATCTAATATTTTGAATTTGTCACAGAACGAGGTCAAGCGGTTGGTCATAGCAGAGTCAAATATTTTTGAAAAGACTGGTAATAGAGCTATGGGCCGGTAGTTTTCTGTTTTTGTAGAATTTCCAGACTTGAATATAGGTTTTACTATAGATATTTTCAACTTATCTGGTACTATACCTTCATTAAAAGATTGGTTTATCAGGAAGCAAAGCGGCTCTGCTAGTTCTTGCGCGCATTTTTTTATAAGCATTGGTGGTATTCCATCAAATCCAAAACTCATTTTGTTTTTTAGGCTTCTTATGATGCGGATTACTTCTCTAATATCTACTGGTTTTAGGTAAAAAGAGTTTTGTATGTATGAAGAGGTAGACGGGTGCGCGGCCGCTGATGGCTGGCTCGCCGTATCCGGTCTCCGACCGATATGAAGTATTCATTGAACGTGTTTGCCACCAAGTGTGGCTCTTGGATAAGAGTATTATTTATACTTAGGGATATGTTTTTTATAGAGCGTTTGTAGTTTTTTTTTTGTTTTCTCTTTTACAATTGACCACATAGTTTTATTTATGTTTGTAGATTTTTTAATTCTGTTTATATAAAATTTTTTTTGAAAGAGTTACTGTATTTTTTAAATGTTTTGTATATTGTTTGTAGTGCTTTTCTAATATGGAATTTTCGTACTGGGATATCATTATTTGTATGAGCCTTTTATGTTTACATGAAATTTTGATACCTTTTGTTAACCATGTTTTACGTTTTATATTTTGAATTTTTATACAAGTTTTTGGTATGCATTTATTATGGATTTCATCAATTTTTTGTAAGAAAACATTGTAATTTTCATTTACTGAAATGTTGGTTTGAAGTAAATAGGACCACTTTATATATTTAATTTGTTCTTTAAACTATTTTATTCGGTCCTCTGTATTTTATGTTTCTAACTCACTTACCAATATATCAGGTGCTGGAAGGGCTCTGGGCTCTACTTCATTGCAGTCTGGTGCTTCTGTGGTTGTCTTCTTGTTGGCTCTAAGGACTTTCTCTCTCTTGTCGTCTTCGGGCTCTACCAGCTCGTACACCGGACCTTGCGCTGCGTTTCTTTAGAACAAAATATAAGGTCCCTGTATTTTTTAATTGACTTTAAAATAGGAGAAGGTTGTATGCTCGATTGTTTGTATTTTTTATGTATGTTCATCAATTGCTCCGTAAATTGTATACCGATTTAAAAGTTCTAGTACCTTTTTTTATACCTGAAGGTTGACAGACAAGCAAACGGGCCACCTGATGGAATATGGTCACCGTCGCCTATGAACATTTGCAACACCAGGGGAGTTGCCAACGTCCTGCCAGCCCTGAAGAACTCTTTTGACGCCATTTGAAGAACCCCATAGGTATTGTAACACCGAGAAAAGTTCGTTCCACAATTTACAAACACGTTCTGGTCAGTAATTAATGTGAAAATCGCACCGTTGAACACTGACAAGTGTCCAGACGGTTTTAGTTGTATGTATCTTCGCGCCAAGTCCCTCACGGGTAGGCAGAGTGTGTGGAACGCCAGATATCCCGATCTGGATACACTTCACGTACTTCTTCTACATTCATCATTATCTTCATTCATTCACGCTGATTCTTAAGACTCTTGACCCACTTTCAGATAATACTCGACCTATTTGGTCAAACTAGGTCAGTCTTAGTCTTCCTGGGCCTCTGCAACCATCCACATTCGCATTGTGTATCTGAGTCTGTTTATTTATTCGCTCATTCGACATTATTTCTATATGCCCGAACCACCACAGCATGCCTTTCTTCATTTTTACACCGATACTCTCATTCACACCAAGCCTCTTTCTTACATCTTCATCATCTTCATTCGACATTATTTCTATAAGCCCGAACCATCGAAGCATGACTTTCTTCATTTTTACACTGATACTCTCATTCACACCAAGCCTCTTTCTTACATCTTCATCATCTTCATTCGACATTATTTATATATACCCAAACCATCGCAGCATGCCTTTCTTCATTTTTACACCGATACTCTCATTCACACCAAGCCTCTTTTTCTTACATCTTCATTACGAACGCGATCGGTGAATTAAAACCTTTGATTATATATACGTCTAGATGGAGCATCATAATAAATAATAAATAAATACGCAAGCGTCCAAAAAAATATCAGTTAGCTGTTGGCTCATAGCTTCGTTCCGCTCGCTCCTCGCCAGTGTTGCTAAACTATCGATAGTTGCGCTATCGATAGTTGACCTCGAAAAATAGTCGATAGCGCGATAGTACTATCGAAAATATCGCCATGCTGCAATACTATCGATACTATGGATAGTATCGATAGTTAAAAATAAGCAATACTATTCCCAAAGATCAATAGTATCGATAGTATCGATAGTATTGTTATAAACAATAGTCAATAAGGTCAATAGTATCGATAGTATCGATACTATCGAAACTATCGATAGTATTGCAGAATGGCCTATTACTATTGCAACAACACTACTCCTCGCTCAGTAGCGATAATGACATTGTAACGTAAATACGTCCGCGTCTATGCTTTCATTATGACGATTTGCGCTATTAAAGTGTGCCGAAATTACAAAAGAAGAATAAAAACATTTTAAAACATTTCTTATCATCGGTAACCAGACTCTCCATAGTCCTAAATGTATCCCAGAATTAAATCAACAATATTTAATTTTACGTCGCATTTGTACGATTCATTGAATGCCATGTTTACTGTGTTGCCAGTTTTTGATGTAAAATCTTCCCAGAGAAATATGAAGTTGCAAAATAAAATCTATATAAAATATATTTTTAATATACCTATATTTATTTTTTTTTAAATATATTTTTATTAGCCCCCGAGTGAAAAAGAGGGGTGTTTTAAGTTTGACGTGTGTATCTGTTTGTGGTTTGTAAATTCCCAACTAGGGGATGAATTCCAGATTTTAATTTTGTTCTTAAGAATGTATTTATTTTTCTCCACAGTAAAAGTCATTTACACTAAGAACAAATAACTAGCAACGAATAACTTAAGCTAATACACGTACCAATACAAACAAAAAATTAAAAATAACTAAAAACGAATAATTTAAGCTACTTTGAGACGACCCGATGAATATCGTTATATTATTATGTCACACATTAGGAAAAAATTGAACTCGACTTAAGCTAATTTTCCCTATTTTTAGGGGAAAATGTCATAAGCAAGTAACATTTTCACCAGTTGAGTAGTGTGTGTAAAGCGAATAAATTATACATACTAGTGTGTGTTACACGCACACAAGGATTTTCGAATTGGGACATTGTTTTTGCAGCGTTTGTAAGGCGACGCTCCATATAGACGTGTATATAATCTAAGATTAAAACATATACTCGTAGAACCTTTTTTTTAATGAAGGTTTAGGAAGCTTAAGGTCAATGTGAATTGCAGACTTGTTTGCCACAAGCCTGCAGTTCAAATTGACGATGAATGATGACTGCAGCCTATAGACACCCACAATCTGACCACAGATCAAAATGTTGATGCATTGTCACCCCTGAGACAATGGTTGTTTTGTATCTGTAATAGTTATTTGGGGGCCATACATTACCATCTAACCGGAACACGATAGTGCTGAACACTACCATTTGGTGGCATATAGATTAGGTAATGCAGTGTTGCTCTATGCCCTTGAGCTTGAACTCTACCCCCAGTAAACAATTAATATTACCTTCCATCTTAACTTCCCTTACACCCATATTCTAAGTCGTAATCTCGACCTTAACTCAACCTTACTCAATGGAATTTGTATTCTAGTTGTAACGTGTCGTCGATGGTTGGTAACTTTTTTTTTTTTGTAATGTAATGGTCGTGGCAAACAAGCTTGCAGTTCACATTGATGTTAAGTGATGACTGCCTATAGACACCCACATGAAGACCAAGGTCAAAATGCAGATGCGTTACCACTCCTGAGGCCTAAGGTGTTATGCCTCTGTGCCGGAAATTACAGGGCCGTACATTACCACCTGACCGGAACACGATAGTGCTGAACACTACCATTTAGCGGCAAGTATATTAGGTAATGCGGTGGTGCCTACGCCCGCGAGCTCCGTCACTGAAGCTCTACCACCAGTAAAACTACTCGTAATAACGTCAACTCGACATTCTGCCTTCGTTTGAGGTAAGAAAGCAATTGTCAAACTCCAAAGTACGTCACGACCTACCTTGATGTTTCGAGGGGTACCTAAAGTACCTATTTACGTTTACGCCATATTTTTGCGCTCTATAAGTTTTACGTGTCGGAACTGTCTGGAAATATAATTAAATACCATATTTTTCTATAAAAATGGACTTTTAAAACATTGTGAATTAACTATATTAATATGATAAGCCGTTTAACCCAGAGTATGGATTTAGAGGCTTCCTCATAAAGTATCTTAAGCTGAGTGTGAGTCAAGCAATGTTTCAAGCAACGTCTTAGAATATGGGTGTTATTGATCAACTCTCTCAACCATATGCGACAAAATATTCTTACTTCGGCAAGAAACTGGAATCATTAGGTGGTGGCTTCTTCATCTTGTACATGTGGCTCCAGGGTGCGGCCGGGAGCGTCTCCCAGGGCTGCCCCAACACCCTGGTCCACACCTCGCCACGGACTACCACGAGGCATCTGAAATCGTTTCGTTTCTTAAGGTCCATAGGTACTTCAAAATGATTGAGCGATCGGATGCCCAAAAGCGGCCTGGCTCGTACACACTTGTCGGATGCGTCCGTCAGCCACGACTGATGAACGTCCGATTATTTGTTTGCAGCTTCAATCTTGATAAAGAAATCGTCCTAGAAAGATGGTATTTACCTGAGTCGAGTACAACAGAACGGGAACTCCATATTTGTGTCTTCCACCACCTCTTCACATTCGATCGCCGACTCCGGCGCCTCGACACGCTTACATCTGTAATGTTTATATTGTTTATAATTTGTGACACAAAGTATATTATATATTACAGTACCCATCAAGAAATATCGAACTAGGGCCAAAATATCGCCAAAATACGGCCAATAGAATCGGCAGTAGCGTCATTGCCGATTGTAGCGGCATTTTAAAAACATCATCGTTTATCTGAAACAAAGTTATGTCTTTTTAATTTTAACAAAATTAAATAAGCAATAAGATTCTCACGATGGTCCATGGCAAAGACATGTCTATCCACATTCAAAAATCACGAGGAACTGGATACGACAATAAAACGCTCTTTTTCGCAAGGCCGCAACGCAAACCGCCGAATTTAGCGGCCGCGGCGCCGCATCGCGATCATGTGTTTTGACTTTTAGGAAAGAGACAGTCGGCTAATTTCGGCTTCGTAAAGCATTATCTCTGCCGCACACCACCTATGTGACATGCGTCGTCGCTGTCAACTAAGTGCCACTCATCTGTATGAACCCTTTTATCATTCTACTTACCCAACAGTGTAAATAGCGAGGTTTCTGCCGCCTGGTTGACACCTATGTTTTGTGCAGGAATATGCATCAGCCCAGTCCTTGTAGGCCGGATACTTCTTCATAGTTCGAGGGTCGGTGCAGTCTGCGATAAACAAACTATGAATACGCTTGGGTAATCATCATCAAGCCGAAAGACGATTCTGGAGAAAAGACTCCCCCAAAGATAACGAACGGTGCTGGGCAATCCTCGTCCAACGACTGCCCTCTGACTTCACCAGAGAGTCGTCCAGCTATCAGAATTGCTGTCGTCACTGTGATTGCTTTTATTTTTTCATGTCGATGTGTAGCTCCTTTATAAAGCAGTAGTGATAATGTGACTGATGTTCTTGCTTTCGTGGGTGATAAACATGCGCTAGTAATGATTCTCGTAGAATATTTATTATTTTTATTAACTGCCTCAGTAGCTTAGTGGTATCAGATCACTACTACTATGCTGGGGTCCTGGATTCGATTCCCGGGTAGGGGGATATCAGAGATAATGGTTTAAAGTCCTTTATCTCTGGTTCTATTGGGTTTCTTCCATTTTCTGGAAATTTCCCAGTACCTCGAAGTTTGGTAATGTGCCCGGAGATGGCAACAGGCTCGCCACCTGTTCCATGGGCCAAACCGTAAAAGGCGAATCGTCGGTGTTTGCATGTATGCTTGAATGCATGCATTTACCTCTGCCTACCCTTTCGGGGATTACAGGCGTGAAGTTAAGTTTAGATTATTGTTATTGCTCATCAAGTAAAAATTGTCATGAAAAATTGACAGTAATGACTACATTAATTTCGATAGGCGGACGCACCCCAGGTCGTTGGTCCACCTTGTGGCCTACCTACACTTCGTCTTCCGGTACGCGGTCGCCACTCAAGAAATCTTCTTGCTCCAAAGGCCGCCGGTTCTTCGAGCTAAGCGCCCTGCCCACCACTTGAGTTTTAGCCGTATGTATATCCGGAACAGTCATGCACGCTTAAATGTCTTTGCCTTTGGCGGCGTCGTGTGGCGGGTTGCTCACTTCCCTCTAAAATGGTCGAGGAGGGCAATGGCTGTCACATGCGTCATACTCGTGAACGGGTGCTGTTGGTGGGGACTGGTCTGTTCTGGTTTGCAGGGGCTACATCACATTTAGTAGATAGCAGTTTATTTGCATCTATGCTATGGACGTTGACATTATTTGATTTTTCACGATAATCTGTACTAGATTTAAGCTCTCATTTAAAAGAGCTCTTACTGAGTTTGGGTAGCGGAGTTCTTCTCAGTAGTGACTGCACTTGGAACTCTGCTAAGTGAATAACATTGATCTTGACGAATAAGTTTTCCTTTTTCTTCATTTATTATCATTGAAGGAATTGAAAAATTTTATGATTATTATGTTTTAACCAAATAGTTTAAATTTTAATTTTTAATTTACTATTAATATATGATTTTGCTTTTACTATATGTAATGGTTATTCGCTCTAGGTAGTTTATAATTTATTGACGTTTTGAAAGTATCTGTAAAGATCTATTCGAAATAAAAATATTTTCTATTTCTATTTCTATTTCTATTTGCTATTCGGTGGACTAAACCGGCTTATTTGGTTCTTCTACGGATTTTCTTTCTGTTTCTGCCGCGAGATGCTCCGGCATAACGTCATCATCAACGTCATGCCGTACCATTCACGGGATGCCATCGAATCCCGCGAGATTTATGGCTTACTTTGTGTCGAAGAATTATGATTGCTAAGCTAGTTGAAATAAAATTGAAACTTAAGCAGCGATCATTTCGGTAAACGGAGCGCAGACTGGTCAATGCAAAACTGGTTGATGCGAGAGTGTCTGGGCTTTCGGCAGGATGCCACGGGATGGCCCGGCAAGCCGTGAGATGCCTCGGCATGCCGCGGAACGCCGTGCCACGTCGTGCGTGAGCGACGGCCCTAAGCTACGCGATAGTTTAATAAATTATACTTTGTAATATTTATTTTTCGCAATAACATATGCGAGTGAACTTTAGAAATTAAAGAAAAAACGGAATGAATAATTAGACTTGGGTAGCTTAGTGGTAAAGCGGCTGGACTGGTTATCCTGAGGTCGCAGGTTCGATTTCTGCCCGAAGTCAAATTTTTCTTTCAGTTTTTTCTTTAATTTCTAAATTATACTTAACGTAAAAACTTACATTGATCCTTATAGACATTAGTAGGTACGGACCAGACACTACTGAGCTGTAATAGTATCAAAATGAACATGTTTCCACGGAGACCCGAATCGAAATCATTCATATCGACAGAATGAGGAGAGTTATTGAGAGTTGCTTTGCTTTTTTCCTGTGCAACGGAAGTACAGTCAATGATAAAAGCTTTACTTTTTTTTTTTTTATGTAATAAAAGTGGCAAACAAGCGTGCAGTTCACATTGATGTTAAGTGATGACTGCAGCCTATAGACACCCACACAATGACCAGAGGTCAAAATGCAGATGCATTGCCATCCCTAATATAGGGTTGCCAAATATACTGTTAAAAAAGGTATTGTACTATTTTTGACTACATTATACTTTTTACAGTTGAGCAGCAATAAAGTATTATACAAAAATACTGTTTTCAGATACTGTATCGAAATGCTCATCACTATAAGTTTGACTAGTCACTACTAAGTTGTGCCAGAAGCTCTAAAAATATATTTTTATATCTAAATCATTATTGAAAAAATAAAATACTGTTTTAGAAATTTAAGATAAAATTCGAAAAACGGCTGTACTGGTTATCCTGAGGTCACAGGTTCAATTCCTGCGAGAAGTCAAATTTTTCTTCTTATAATATTATAAATGCGAAAATTACTCTGTCTGTCTGTCTATTACCTTTTCACGGCCAAACGACTGAACCGATTTTAATGAAATTTGGTACAGAGATGAACGAAAAGAACTTTAAAGAAAGAACATAGGCTACTTTTTAAACGACATCCACGCGGGCGAACCTGCGCACAACAGCTAGTATACCTACTATATTTGTTGGAAAAAAAGTTGGCTACCCTTATAATTAAAATTACTTGCTTCTAAAAATTGTTGCCATATTTTTATTTTTCGCAATAACTACCAAATGCGAGTGAATTTTGAAATTAAAGAAAAAAATTAATGGAAAGATAGATTGGACTTCGGGCAGCAATTGAACCAGGATAACCAGTCTAGCCGCTTTACCACTAAGCTACCGAAGCCCAAATCCATGCGTCAATTATTTCTTTATAATAAGTATTATAAGTAAATATTTTTAAAGACCTATCTGATGATACACCACACGATGGAATACGCTTGAAAAACAAAAAGCATCCACACTTTACGTGTAATCTACATACCACAAAAGAAAAAATATATTTTTAAGATATTTTGCACCATTTTTCCGGCGTAATTAATATGTATTTAAATTCATGCGAAATTACAGATTTTTTATTCAGAGTCTTCGAGTATGGCTGCGTCCTACAGACGTACGGACGGATATGGCGAAAGGATTGGTGCCTACGCTCCATTACTAGAAGTTGGAACTCTTCCACGACACTTTCTCGCTATATATGTATATAAGTCTGTTTTACTACATGAAAGAAATAAACCATGTGTTGCTGAAAAGAAGTTTTATTGTTATTTTTTTTAATACAGAGACTATATACCTAGGTAATATAAAACAATATGAACTCAAACCTGAAAAGAAGAAACGACAATGAAAGTTTATTCTTTCACATTTAAAACATAAAATAATATAATATTAGAATTTTCGATGATTATGCAATTGTCAATCAACTCGTATTTGAATCTGTCTCTGACATTCTGAATTCGTTTCTTCTTTAAAATCAGACAATTAAAAAGTTAAAAACTATAACCAAACTTCATGGTAAATAAACACGCAGAGTGCGAAGAAAGAAATAGTATTTCTTTACATATATATAAATAAAGAATCGTATTTTCAACGCGACTGTTCAATTCGGTTGTTTAAAAACAAACGGTGACGTATGTTTTGGCTGCACTCACAACAAACTTGACCGCCGCAAAAGGGTTTTATGAGAAAAAAATTCAGGAAATCATTTTTTATGCGATTAAATAGAAAAACTATGTTGTACCCACCTATATGTGTACATACTATTTTACGACTCTGTAATTTTGTAATTTCCGGCACAGAGGCATAACATTTTAGGCCTCAGGAGTGGTAACGCATCAGCATTTTGACCTTGGTCTTTGTGTGGGTGTCTATAGGCTGCAGTCATCACTTAACATCAATGTGAACTGCATGCTTGTTTACTTCCATAACATAAAAAAATATTTAAAACATATTTCTTTAAGTAAAATAAGAACTGTAAACAACGTTTTCGTCCGTCCACTTAGAGAAGATTTTTAAAATAAAATTAATTAACTGAAGAGGCACTTCTCAAAAAATTAAGATTTTTTTTTTCTACATCAAACAACTTAAAACATGTAATCTATCAAATTATTAATAATTTAATAGTAGTTTAATAGTTTAACATGTTTTTAAGTGGTTTGATGTGTTGTCGTTTTTTTTAATTTTTTTGAGATATGCCACTTTAATTCTAAAGGTGCGATATTATTATGTAATTAATAGAAATATTTTTACGACCTTCTAAACCAAAGGAGATGTTGCGAGCTTGGCCCTGGTACGTACAGTACCTGAAAAAATGGGTATATTAAAGAAGAATCCGAAAAAAATAAAATTAATTTATTCAAGAATATATTTTAGAGTTACAACCACATTTAATTCAAACGATTTTATCATTTTCAATATGGTTATTAGTGGTATTTGTCAAAATGACATCGCCCGCCATATTCGCCATGTTGGTTTTGAGTTGCAATTCTAACTGCAAATAATGTTTTGTAACTGCAAACAAAGCTAATAAGTGAATATATGCAGTAAAAAACGTTTTCATATTGATTTTGCCTGTTAATGATATTGTGTACAATATATGGCCGGAGGTCCATACATTTTTGCAACATCTCCTTTGAACGACTTGAGGCTTGTTTAGAAAAAGTGTCAACCAACCCATTGACATTTGCTCACCGCTTACCCATTCGGAAAATACACGTTTGAGGCTAATCATATTAAATAAGATAAGTCTGTATGCATGTAAACAGTATCTGTCTGATTACCAAGCAAGTTCAATTTCAAGGCCTTTTTATCATTTTACCGTGAGAAAATATTTGAACATCTATCAAAGATAAGGTTCCTGACCGCGTTAAAAGACTAGTGGTCTAAGATCCAAACCTAGGTCGATGTTCACCCATCTGTTTACCGAATTTCATCAAAAAATTAGATACATAAAAACCGGTCAAGTGCGTGTCGGGCCACGCGCAGTGTAAGGTTCCGTAGTTTTTAATGAAAAACATTAATAAATATTTTCTATGGAGTGGTTCGAAATTTTCAAGTAACACATAGGTATTTGGTCGACTTTTACTCGCAAACTTGTAAAGTCAACTTTTGATAGTTTTCCTTTTAAATTTCGTTATATAGGTATAGCTAATATTGCCGTAACGTTTGAATTTTTAGCAACAACCGTTTAAGTAGTTGGTATATGGAGAAGGGACTCTAACGAAAATTGGCACTTTGAAGCTTGATAAGTCACGAACAGTTAACTAAATCGAAAAATGATGTTTGCACATTCCTAACATTTTTGAAAGACCTATCCAACGATACCCCACACGAGGTGTAAAGAAAACGAAAATAAAAAAATATCCGCCCGTTACATGTACGGGAGGTACCTACCTACCCTAAACAATATTTGACGTAACTTCACGCCTGTAATCCCCGAAGGGGTAGGCAGAGGTAAATGCATGCATTCAATCATACATGCAAACACCCACGACTCGCCGGTTACGTTTTTGGCCCATGTAACAGGTGGCGAACCTGTTGCCATCTCCGGGCACATTACCACACTCCGGGGTACTGGGAAACTTCCAGAAAATGGAAAAATCCCAATAGAAGCAGAGATAAAGGATTTTAAACCGTTATCTCTGATAGTCCCCGACCTGGGAATCGAACCCAGGACCTCCAGCGCAATAGTAGTGGCCTGCTACCACTACGCTACTGAGGCAGTTAATATTTTTATGTATTTATTCTACCACTTTGTCGGCGTGATTAAGGTGTACCCTTTTTTTACCAGGGGAAAATTCGTTTCGCATAACCACCCTTGGGGAGAAGGGTGGGTTATGTGCAGTGCCGGATAAAGCCGGTGCAGGGCCCGTAGCAAATGTGACCATGGGGCCCTAGAGTTACATTGCCTACTGAAATTTAGGATGTTAATAAAACAACATTTACGAAAAGGAATCGAAAACAAATTGAGGGGATTCCCCCTGTAAGTATTGTGGTATTGCCAACTTGCAACAAAATAATATAGGTACCTATATAATTAGTGGTCAACGCTCTCTTTGAGAATAGCTAAGGTGTATTACATATTTGTGTTTTTTTTTTTTGGGCACAGGTGCGGGGCCCCCAATGGCGCGGGGCCCGTAGCATTTGCTACTCCTGCTATATGGCTAATCCGGCACTGGTTATGTGGGACTCCGGGAAAGGACATCCGTCTACCCACTTAAATCCCTGGGTTTCCGACTCGGCCGTCGTCCACGGAAGGACAGACAGACATTGCATTTTTGGCATGGCATTTTATACGGGACCCCGTCATTATCTTTGCCACCAAGACACGCTACGCCACTGGGTAGTGTATATGTATAATGATAATATAATGATACACTTATGATACTTTTTATCCCGCTCAAGGTTCCTTGGGGATTTTTTAAATAGTAGGTACAAGCGGACGAAAATTAACAACTAAATAAGTACCTATTTTATTTATTTATTTATACACTTTATTGTACACCAGAAAACTTAACCAATTATACAAGCTAGAAAAGAAATAAAAGTACAAAAGGCGGTCTTATCGCAAAAGGTGCGATTTCTTCCAGACAACCTTTTAGTGAGGAACATAAAGAAAGAAATTATTTATTTGCCGGCAGGGTGTACTGAGCAATAATAAAGATTTAAATCATAATACGATAGATAATTACGAAACGAGGAGAAATATTATAAATATTTATACATAATGAAAGAGCAATGCATGACCAAAAGATAAAGATAATAGTTTTAGAAAAAGAGGTAAGGAAGAAGGATGAAAAAGGATAGATAGTTACAGAGTCTGAGTTAAATAAAAATCTTTGACCTTATGTTTAAAGGAAACGACAAACTGTCGTTTCCTTTAAACTTGCCGAACTGTCGTTGGTAAGCTGTTCCAAAGATGAACAGCTTCTACAGTAAAAGATTTTGAAGAGAATTGATAAGAATGCTTGGGAATACCTACCTGATGATGATCGATAATTCTACTTTAAACTTCCGGCGGCAACTTATCTTTATAATGATTAACCGGTGTTGATGTGTGTATTTTTCTTATCAATAACGTAACGCGTTTTAAAATTCTTTCAAATATTTTTAATATATAGGTAACTAGCGGCCCGCTCCTGCTTCGCGCGGGTGCAATGTTACCTACCCTCTCCTATTCGTCTTAGCGTGATGATTATAGATATAGCCTAAAGCCTTCCTCGATATTTTCTATAGTTTAGGCAGCGTACGCAAAATGAGTAACTTTTCTAATTGATTTTTTACACCTTGTGTCTGAAAAACCCAAATATCTTACGGAACCCTATCTTTCCAAAATAAAATATAGCCTATGTTACCCGTGGATAAAGCAGCTTTCGAATAGTGAAATAAAATATAAAAGATATTCCTCCTAGAAAAGATATCTTTTATAGTTTAGGCAGCGTACGCAAAATAAGTAACTTTTCTGGTTGATTTTTTACACCTTGTGTCTGAAAAACCCAAATATCTTACGGAACCCTATCTTTCCAAAATAAAATATAGCCTATGTTACCCGTGGATAATGTAGTTTTCGAATAGTGAAAGAATTTTTAAAATCGGTCCAGTAGTTATTAAGCCTATTCATTACAAACAAACAAACAGACAAAAAATATTACCTCTTATATTAGTATAGATTGAAGTAATTAGTGTTTATGGATGGGAAGAAAGAATCATCATCATGAAAATTGCGCAAAATTATACGAAATAAAACTTCAATGTGATTTTTCATTTGAAATATCGACTTCTTCAAAAATTGTGCCATAGGAGTCCTTCAGGGCTGGCAGCGCGTTGGCAACTCCCCCCCAAATGTTCATAGGCGACGGTGACCACTTTCCAACCTCTGTTCAGTGTGCACAATTTGAAGCTACTAACACTTGCAGTTGCTAAGATTCGTGAATGACCGTTTACTTTTAACTGCCTCAGGCCACTACTACTACGCTGGGGGTCCTGGGTTCGATTCCCGGGTAGGGGACTATGAGAGATAACGGTTTTAAATCCTTTATCTCTGGTTCTATTAGAATTTTTCCATTTTCTGGAAGTTTTTCCCAGTACCTCGAAGTTTGGTAATGTGCCCGGAGATGTCAACAGGTTCGCAACCTGTTACATGGGCCAAAAACGTAACCGGCGAGTCGTGGGTGTTTGTATGTATGCTTGAATGCATGCATTTACCTCTGCCTACCCCTTCGGGGATAACAGGCGTGAAGTTACGTTGAAATACCTCCACTCTTCCAGCACTTATCCAACGTCCATTAAAATATACAACCATCTGCCTGAAAAATTAAAAAACTTAGATAACGATAAAATATTTTTGTCCAAATTAAAGAAAATTTTATTAAATAAATCCTATTACAGCATTAATGAATTCTTTCAAGAAAAAGATATAAGTACAAAGTAAAATTAAATTAAAATATTAATAAATTATAGTCATAATATAAATAATGTAGGTCTGTATAAGTTAAAATACTAGGTATTTAATTGAGTATAAATCATCCTCTCTCCTACATTGCGGTGCCCAACAGGGTCCATAATCCTAATGTTGTAGGTACATTATGGTGCAATAAAGTATTGAGTATTGAGTATTAAATTACCTTTTACTTTTACATAATATTATGTAATATATGTATAGATAATCATCCCACATTCCACATTCTTGTTTACAAATCCTCAGTTTGTCTCAGACCTCTCGACTAATGTAAAGAAGCTCTAGACGGCAAGATATGACGTTTATTAGTCGACGATACCTACAATTACATAAAGTAATCATTTAACAGTATAAATACAGACACGGTGAGCAACAGACGTGCTTGTGGTTACCTACATTAACTTTTCATTACTTTCACACGACTGGTCGACTATTATCAGAGGTAATTATTTGTTTTTAATTGGAAAGAACACCCGAAAGCGATAAGTGATAACTAACTAACAGAAAACATGCATCTGTTTTGATCGTAAGAAACAAAATCCGTTGTTCATTACGAAGAATGCACGCATCTATACTAATATTATAAAGCTGAAGAGTTTGTTTGTATGTTTGCTTAAACGCACTAATCTCAGGCACTACTGATCCGATTTAAAAAATTCTTTCAGTGTTAGATAGATCATTTATTAAAAAAAAAAATTTAAAAAAAATTTACTCCACAAACTTTGAATCTTACTAACTATTGTACATCTATTGTGTCATAAAAAGTTTAGTGGAGTCTGGAGCCTAAACTTGGAGGCGGTGGGGACCTGGAGTCCTGAAATACAGGGTGTATTTCAGGACTCCAGGTTCCCACCGGCGGATAAAATGATTTGTTGGAAATTAGATATTTGTGCGCATTATCAAAATTTATGAAAAGTAGAAACTAAAAAAATACTCTAAAACAATTTAAAAAGAGAAAAAAAATGTATACTTATAAGCAAATGTGTTATGTATACTTGTAGGCAAATGTGTGATTTTCATTTGTTTTTCGTACTGTCAAGATGAGTGAATCTAATGAAGAAATTCGATACATTTTAAAACTTTACTACAAAAAAGGTAAAAATGCAACGCAAGCCGCGAAAAACATTTGAGATGTTTATGGACCTAGTGCAGTGTCTGTGAGAGTAGCACAAATTTGGTTTGAGCGTTTTCAATCCGGAAATTTTGATGTCAAAGATGCACCTCGCTCTGTCTCGCCCTATTACGGATAAAATGGATGCCATTTTTGAAAAAGTGGAGCAAGATCGACATATCAGGAGTTACGACGTAGCTGAAGAACTGAGAATTGATCACAAAACAGTTTTGGCGCATTTGAAAAAAGCTGGGTACAAAAAAAAGCTCGATATTTGGGTACCTCACGAGCTCACTGAAGGAAACCTAATGAACCGTGTACTCATTTGTGATTCTTTATTACGACGTAATGAAACCGAATCATTTTTGAAGAAGCTGATAACTGGTGATGAAAAGTGGATCACGTACGACAAGAACGTGCGAAAAAGGTCGTGGTCAAAGGCCGGTCAGGCTTCACAGACTGTGGCGAAACCCGGGTTAACTCGCAATAAGGTGATGATGTGTGTGTGGTGGGATTGGAAGGGCATTATTCATTATGAGCTATTACCACCAGGCAGGACTATCGATTCTGAACTCTACTGCGAACAACTGATGAGATTAAAGCAAGAAGTTGAGAGAAAGCGGCCGGAATTGATCAACAGAAGGGGTGTGGTGTTTCATCATGATAACGCTAGCCCTCACACATCTATAGCCACTCAGCAAAAATTAAGAGAGTATGTCTGGGAGGTGTTAATGCATCCGCCGTATAGTCCTGACCTTGCACCTTCAGATTTCCACCTGTTTCGGTCTCTTCAGAATTCTTTATGCAATGTTAGGTTAACATCACGAGAGGACTGCCAAATCCACTTGTCGCGGTATTTTGATGAGAAGTCCCAAAATTTTTATAGCAATGGGATCATGTCCCTACCTACAAAGATGGCAAAAGGTTATCGAACAAAATGGTACATACATACTTTAGTTAAATTTAAATAAACTGTATTAAAAAATGTTTTGAATTATCTTAAAAAATGCGAAGAAACATTTTCCCCAACCTTATATGTTATACCTAACGTATAATCACGCTAACAAAAATAAAATATTGCGATACTTGATATCAGTAAATTGTTAATACTTTCGATCTGCATGCTGTTTATGAACTAAGTACCTGTATTAATTTTAAAAAAAAGAAAATTTATACCCTTATTTAATAATAATTGTGTATAAGTGATAAATTATATAAAACTAAATATTCAAATAGTGGTCCCTTACAATTTTTCAGTTTGGTCGTAATTTAATTTGAGTAGCCACTCCCTTATTTTCCTTTTACAATGATTTCTGTTCAGTGGGTAAATGTTATATTATACAGGTAAATTTAAAATTCCTTTGGCTTAACATTAAAATTAATACTTAGGGGTTTTGAATGGGTTATGAGTTAACTTGAATTAATTCAAACGAACAGTTTATCGTCCTCAATCAAAAATAAATCGCGCTCAATCTGAAACCAGTTACCGATATAACTTGTGAAAGAGGTGAGTTAACTCGATAAATACCAAATGAAAGGGTTAACCACATAAGCGGTTAATGCTTTGAAAAGCTTAACAAAATGTTAGGGTTTCGATCTCAATGCACGTGTTTAGGCAGATGACCTTGATTAGCAGCCCGCCGGCTCCTGCTGTTTGACAATTTAAAACCGGAACTAAATAAACCGGCTTATAAGCTTTTCAGAAATAAGCGGTTCCGAACCTTGGCTCTCTCAGTGTTTCGATATACGAGGGCACCTCCCTCGTATCAAGGAATATCCCCATTAATAGTTAACATTCAAGGTTAAATTAAATAAATATGATACCAAAGCTCATATCAATTTTATGAGAATGATAACGATTTAAATACTAAGGGGTTACACGTACACGGTCTCATTCCGTTTTAAGTAGAAGATGAGTGGTATTGTGTTTGTGGTTTGTACTTTGGTAAGTTCTTGAGCTTTTCTCTTTTTTAACTGGTTCAGTGCATTGAAGTTTCCCTATTTAAGCAAATTCTGTCTCTGGCGACCCCACGACGTTCACCACCGGTGTGTAATGTACCTATTTAAGCAAATTCTGTCCCTGGCGACCCCACTACGTTCACCACCGGTATGTAATGTACCTATTTAAGCAAATTCTGTCTCTGGCCCTCCACGACGTGAAATTTTAATATTTTAGTTGCGAAATTGATATTTGTGTTGCGCTTTCACGAGTAAACCTCTCGAAATTGTAATGAAAGAGAGGGTGTCACCCCCAAACGGGTGGCCCCCGGTGCGGGACGCCTCCCTATAGCTACGCCACTGTCGGCGAGTGCGGTAGATGAATCTTTTTTTTATGTAATGGAAGTGGTAAACAAGCGGAAAAAGTTTCTTCGCATTTTTTAAGATAATTCAAAACATTTTTTAATATAGTTTATTTAAATTTAACTAAAGTATGTATGTACCATTTTGTTCGATAACCTTTTGCCATCTTGTAGGTAGGGACATGATCCCATTGCTATAAAAATTTTGGGACTTCTCATCAAAATACCGCGACAAGTGGATTTGGCAGTCCCCTCGTGATGTTAACCTAACATTGCATAAAGAATTCTGAAGAGACCGAAACAGGTGGAAATCTGAAGGTGCAAGGTCAGGACTATACGGCGGATGCATTAACACCTCCCAGCCAAACTCTCTTAATTTTTGCTGAGTGGCTATAGATGTGTGAGGTCTAGCGTTATCATGATGAAACACCACACCCCTTCTGTTGATCAATTCCGGCCGCTTTCTCTCAACTTCATGCTTTAATCTCATCAGTTGTTCGCAGTAGAGTTCAGAATCGATAGTCCTCCCTGGTGGTAATAGCTCATAATGAATAATGCCCTTCCAATCCCACCACACACACAACATCACCTTATTGCGAGTTAACCCGGGTTTCGCCACAGTCTGTGAAGCCTGACCGGCCTTTGACCACGACCTTTTTCGCACGTTCTTGTCGTACGTGATCCACTTTTTATCACCAGTTATCAGCTTCTTCAAAAATGATTAGGTTTCATTACGTCGTAATAAAGAATCACAAATAGTACACGGTTCATTAGGTTTCTTTCAGTGCTCACTGAAAGAAACCTAATGAACCTATTTGGGTACCTCACGAGCTCTCGTGAGGTACCCAAATATCGAGCTATTTTTTGTACCCAGCTTTTTTCAAATGCGCCAAAACTGTTTTGTGATCAATTCTCAGTTCTTTAGCTACGTCGTAACTACTGATATGTCGATCTTGCTCCAATTTTTCAAAAATAGCATCCATTTTATCCGTAATAGGGCGACCAGAGCGAGGTGCATCTTTGACATCAAAATTTCCGGATTGAAAACGCTTAAACCAAATTTGTGCTACTCTCACAGACACTGCACTAGGTCCATAAACATCGCAAATTTTTTTCGCGGCTTGCGTTGCATTTTTACCTTTTTTGTAGTAAAATTTTAAAGTGTATCTAAAATCTTCATTAGATTCACTCATCTTGACAGTACGACATTTGCCTAATTTGAATTTTTAATTATGTTCTTTAAAATTTTAACTTTCAATGATACCAAAACCAGCCAGATACAAATACTACAGCCAAAGAGATTTTATTACAAGTTCATACATACTATAATGCGAAAAGACTTTTTCCCCAACCTATTAGTTCACATTGATGTTAAGTGATGACTGCAGCCTATAGACACCCACACAAAGACCAAGGTCAAAGCAGATGCGTTACCACTCCTGAGGCCTAAGGGTTTATGCCTCTGTGCCGGAAATTACAGGGCTGTACATTGTACATTACCACCTTACCGTAACACGATAGTGCTGAACACTACCATTTAACGTCAAGTATATTAGGTAATGCGGTGGTGCCTACGCCCGCGAGCTCCGTCACTGGAGCTCTACCACATGTATATAATACCTAACTATCGTCTGTCTCCCTACATTCACAGATGTGCATCAGCTCAGCTGAAGTGAGAAAACTGAAACTGAACGATGGACGGGAAATGCCTGGGATTGCTTTGGGTACATTTTTGGGCATTAAAGGGGTATGTATATCGTCATCATACCAGCTGAAAGCCGTCCACAGCTGGGCAAATCCGTCCCCAAAGACGCTCACAACAGTTTTGAGAATATGCCCGAATCGCGCGGACCCGCGGCTAGTGTGCATCGTAAACGATCTACTCGGTTAAAGCGATACGGGGCCGTCGGATGTGTGATGTGTGACCACTAGTGGCAAATTAAAATGCGCGTTTCCGTGCTTCGGAGGGCAAGCTAAGCCGTCGGTCCCGGTTGCTATCGATAGATAGCAGTCTTAACGACTGCTATCTATCGATACCTTGTCGGAGGCCTTTTGGGCGGTTTGAAAACATCCGACAACGGGTTGGCCACTAACCCTTATCTCCACCAACCCGCATTGGAGCAGCGTGGTGGAGTAAGCTCCAAACCTCCCAAGAAGGGGAGAGACTCGTGCCCAGCAGTGGGACGTATCAAGGGTTGCCATTATTATTTTGGTAGAGCTCCAGTGACGGAGCTCGCGAGCGTCGGCACCACCGCATTACATAATATACTTGCCGCTAAATGGTAGTGTTCAGCACTATCGTGTTCCGGTCAGGTGGTAATGTACGGCCCTGTAATTTCCGGCACAGAGACATCACATCTTAGGCCTCAGGAGTGGTAACGTATCTGCATTTTGACCTTGGTCCTTATGTAGGTGTCTATAGGCTGCAGTCATCACTTAACATCAATGTGAACTACGTGCTTGTTTGCCAGTTCCATTACATTAAAAAAAAAGCCATAATCGCCACGTTTGGCAGGCGGATTGGCGATCGCAGTGTCGGTTATTACTACAAGTTATTACATCCCACGTTGTTATTTTTAACTACCGCCCTATTGAAATGATATGACCGCCATTTTTCGGTTGACTGACTGCACTAGTAGAAGAATTCTCCTGAGAAGAGAAGTCTACCGCTAGTGGGCTGTGGGTGGGGTCGGTTGTCACGTCCCGATACTTTCAAGATAAGTATGTATACTGCAGTGTTCAATCATCATATCAGCCATAGGACGTCCACTGCTGAATATAGGCCTCCCCCAATAACCTCCATGCCGACCGATCGGAAGCGACGTGCACCCAGCGGGTACCTGCAGCCTTCACTAGGTCGTCGGTCCATCTTGCAGGTGGACGCCCTACGCTGCGCTTGCCGATACGTGGTCTCCACTCGAGAACCTTTCTGCCCCAGCGGCTATCGGTTCTCCAAGCTATGTGCCCTGCCCATTGCCACTTCAGCTTGGAGATCTGCTTGGCTATGTCAGCGACTTTTGTTCGCCTACGGATCTCCTCATTTCTGATTCGATCCATTGGGGAAACGCCGAGCATAGCCCTCTCCATTGACCGCTGAGTGACTTGGAGCTTTCGTACGAGACCCATAGTGAGAGACTACGTCTCGGCACCGTAGGTCATCACCGGCAAAACGCACTGATTAAAGACTTTCGTCTGCAAGGACTGCGGGATGTTTGACGAGAAAACGCTCCTTAACTTCCCGAACGCTGCCCAGCCGAGTTGGATTCGGCGAATGACAGTGTTCAATACTTACACCCATATTCTAAGACATTTCTCGAAACATTGCTTGACTCACACTCAGCTGAGGACACTTTATGAGGACGCTTCGAAATCCATATTCTTAGTTGTATTTTGACAGTAACTTATGTGTACGGATTATCATATTGATAATTCACAAAGTCTTGAAAATCAATTTTTATAGAAAAATATGGTATTAAATTATATTTCCAGACAGTTCCGACACGAGAAACTTATTGAGCGCAAGAATATGGCGTTAATGTAAATACTCCTCAAGTTTGACTACCTCAAACGGAGGAGAATATAGAGTTGACGTTGTTAGTAACAACTAAGAATACCAATGCCCTTGAGTAAGGTTGAGTTAAGGTCGAGGTTACGTCTTAGAAAGGGAGTTAGACAAAGGATAAAATGGACTTGACATGATAGTGTATGTATGTATCTTCACGCCAGGTCCCTAACGGGGTAGGCAGAGAGTGTAGAGCGCCAGACATCCCGGTTCTGACAAACCTCTCATGCCTCGTCTACCTTCATCATTCTCTTCATACATGCACGCCGATTCCTAAGACTTTTGATCCCACCATCAGACAAAACTCGACCTATTTGGTCATGGTAGGTCAGTCTTGGTCTTCCTGGGCCTCTGCAACCATCCACATTCGCATTGTATATCTATTTAGTCATTCGCTCAGTCGACATTATTTCTATATGCCCGAACCATCGGAGCATGCCTTTTTTCATTTTTACACCGATGCTATCATTCACACAAAGCCTCTTTCTTACTTCTTCATTACGAACGCGATCGGTGAGTGATACACCGCAGATCTTGCGCAATGATCTCATCTCGACCGCGTTCAACTTACTTTCATACTCTTTCCTGCATGATAGTGGAGAGTTATATAATGCTAGACGAAGTAATCCTAAGTTTTTACTGCTGGTAGAATGCCAATATACGGACTCGAAGACGTATCACCACTACCACCGCATTACCTAATCTATCTGTCGGCAAATGGTAGTGTTCAACACTATCGTGTTCCGGTTAGATGGTAATGAATGGCCCCGTAATAATTATTACAGAGACATAACAAATAAGGTCTTAGGGGTGGTAACGCATCTGCATTTTTGTTTAGATGTCTATAGGCTGCAGTCATCACTTAACATCCATGTTAACTGCATGCTTCTTTGCCTTCGTAACATAAAAAAGTGCGATAGAGACTGTCATTATAGTCCTTACGCTTTTTTGGCGAGCACAGCCAAATTGTGAAAACATTTGTGTATTCCAGACAGACGCAATCAAGCCACACAACCACGATCTACGCGACGTCATCCTGAATGCCATAGACCTGGGTTACAGGCACATTGACACGTCCTCCGTCTACTACACTGAAGCGGAGATTGGCGAGGCTATCCGGATCAAGATAGACGACGGAACAATAAGAAGAGATGATATATTTATTACTACTAAGGTGCGTGGACTTGGCTGATATATAATTCTTAAGAAGAATCTCCTGTTATTTGCTCTATTTGAATATGAGATCGAGACAACCTTCAAACAACGATAGAACCTTCTCATGAGAAGAAATTGGAATAAGGAATTCCAATTTCTTCTCATGAGAAGGTTCTAGCAGGACGTGTTTCCATGACTCTAGTCCTGGGTTCGATTATGGATCCTAGTAGTGATATCTAGTCCTGGATAACTCTGGTGGTATTGGGATCCATTTTCTGTAAGTTTCCCTGTACTACCCTCGGAGTTAGGTAATAAGCCCGTCGATGGCAATAGTCTCGAGCCTCTTATATGGGCCGAAACGTAACCGGCGAATCGTGAATGTTTTCTACGTGGAAATTGAATGCATTTACCTCTACCTATCCCTTCGGGGAATACAAGCATGAAGTAACGTTAAATTTCTTCTCACCCAGGTATGGAACACCCATCACGCACGAGAGCAAGTTCCAGAAGCTCTGAATATAACTCTGAAACAGATGGGACTGGACTACGTTGATCTGTACCTCATGCATTGGCCAATGGCTCTTAATGTAAGTAGATTTTAAAGGTTTATTTTAATTGGTGGTAGAGATCGGTACCATCGCGTTAGGTACCTAATCTACTTGGTGTTAAATGGTAGTGTTTAGATCAGGTGATAATTTATAGCCCTGTATATATTTAAGGCTGCTTTTTTCAATAATCCACCTTTAACGGTTGATCAAAAATTCGAAATTCACGCACGTTAAGGCGCGGAGCTGTCGCAGCCTCGCACCTTAACGTTAACAGTGTGAACACTGTTTGGTCTTCCAGGCAGACTACAGCCACTCCGACATAGACTACATCGAAACCTGGAGAGGACTAGAAGACGTGCAGCGGTCAGGTCTTGCCAAGTCCATAGGATTGTCCAACTTCAATAGAGACCAGATTAAGAGGGTTTTAGAAGAAGGAAGCGTCAGACCGGCAGCGTTGCAGATTGAGGTAACAAAACAAGGAAGTCAAAAGATCCCTATAGGACTGGCAGTCTAT
Organism: Macrosoma leucophasiata; assembly: GCA_036365455.1. Lineage (NCBI taxonomy): Eukaryota > Metazoa > Arthropoda > Insecta > Lepidoptera > Hedylidae > Macrosoma > Macrosoma leucophasiata. Next base: position 9,831,490 of record JAWQUS010000015.1, read on the forward strand.
TGGCTCCTCACGTGTAAAATGTCCATAGAACACAAAGGCAGTAACCACTTTCTATCAGAAGGCCAACCTGAGGACCGACCGCCTAACTGAAATGCTTTCGTTTAGGATGTTATCTTGTCCGTTTCGTACCGCCTATTAAAACATTTTGCTCTGTATACACCTGCGTCTAGTCGTCGACGAATATGTCTATTTAGGACACACCATACAACTAGGCAGGTCGAACTTCGAGAAAGAGGTCATTCGCCGAATCCAACTCGGCTGGGCAGCGTTCGGGAAGTTAAGGAGCGTTTTCTCGCAAACATCCCCCAGTCCTTGAAGACGAAAGTCTTTAACCAGTGCGTTTTACCGGTGATGACCTACGGTGCCGAGACGTGGTCTCTCACTATGGGTCTCGTACGAAAGCTCCAAGTCACTCAGCGGTCAATGGAAAGGCCTATGGAATTTTCCACTAGCGGTCACCCATCACACACCCGACCGCGCCCTTAGTGCTTAACCGAGTAGATCGCTTACGATCTACACCAGCCTCGGGGCCATGCGCGCTTCAAGCTTCGCTATGTCTGGTTTGCATGGATGAAACCTAGGTGTAATGTGAACGCTCTTGGCAGGTGGTGCGATGTTAGAGACACAAAGCAATTAAAGATGTACTTTGTAACTATATACTGAGTTCTACTGACAAGGCTCAAGGATATAGGCATCACCAGTTTCACAAGTGGCCAAATACAGAATCAGTGTCTTACAACCTCTGCTAGTCGTAGGTTCAAGCGCTATCCAAAATACCTTTTTTTTTAAGGGGTTTTGTCCCACGACCTGTCAACCCCATCGTTCCCAATGCTATCTTAAACCATAACTGATAATATTATAAGGAAATAGGAAGGAAAATGTTACTGGCGAGCAATTAACTTACATATGTCTTTTGCGATTTCTGCATTTGGATTAGCTAAAATTTCCTGAAGAATTCCAACATTCATGAAATTTAAATTCAGTTCCTGCACTAGCAACATTCTTTCATTTCTGTTCCGTACACACTCCATCAGCAAATGCTGCACGTCTTCAATTTAGTTGCACACTTCACAATTTGGTGATTCTTCATCACGAATGCAAATTTTGCTGATGGATAGTGACCGGAACGTAATTTTAAAACGAACTTAACATAATTCCTATCACTTATATCATTGAACCACGGGAAACGAGGAAGTTCACCCTGAATACTTTTGTACCAAATGCCTTTTTCTTTTCAAATACTCATTTGTCACTTACACATTTGCCCTTTTATATCAATAAAAATAATCTTTCAGGTCCACCCACAATTGGTGCAAAAAGACTTAGTTTCCTACACCCAATCCGAGGGTATAGTGGTCATGGCCTACAGCCCCTTCGGCTCGCTGGTCAGCCGATACGGCATGGAGTTCCCTGGGCCCAAGATGAACGATCCGTTGCTGAGCGAAATAGCTCAGAAGTATGGGAAGACCACAGCGCAGATCGTCTTGAGATGGTTGGTAAGTAACAATCCAAGTCCAGCAGAGTCCCAGTGTTGGGAGTGTAGGCACCACCGCTTTACCTTATCTATCTGCCAAATGGTAGGGATCAGCATAGTCGTGTTCCGTTTAGATGGAAATGTATGGCCCCGTAATAACTATCACAGAGACACAGTGGTTTTACTGCCAGTAGAGCTACTGTGTTGGAGCTCGCGGGCGTAGGCACCACCGCATTACCTAATATTCGTGCCGCTAAATGGTAGTGTTCAGCACTATTGTGTTCCGGTCAGGTGGTAATGTACGGCTCTATAATTTTAGGCCTCACGAGTGGCAACGCATCTGCATTTTGACCTCTGGTCTTTGTGTGGGTGTTTATAGGCTGCAGTCATCACTTTCCATCAATGTGAACTGCATGCTTGTTTGCCACTTTTATTACATAAAAAAACTCAGATCAGTGCCGAAACCACAGAGCAGACATAACAACTCGTCTCAGTGGTGGCAACGCATCTGGAATTTGTAATTTGGTTTTTGTATGGGTGTCTATAGGCTACAGTCATAACTTAACATTCAAGTGAACTGCATACTTGTTGCCCATAACATAACAAATGTACCAGTAGTGCAGCGTTCGGTAAATTACGATAATTAAATCCAAAACTTAAGTTTCGCTGTTCGGTGGGCTACTACCGCCATTTTGTTTTTAAGGCAGATCTCCTAGTTTCTGATCTCTAAGTTTTTTTTATGTAAGTGGCAAACAAGCATGCAGTTCACATTGATGTTAAGTGATGACTGGAGCCTATAGACATCCACACAAAGACCAAGGTCTAAATGCAGATGCGTTACCACCCCTGAGGCCTAAGGTGTTATGCCCCTGTGCCGGAAATTACAGGGCCGTGCATTTAAGTTCTCGCAATTGAATTACTGTTATAATTTTCCAGGTAGAGCGAAACATTGTGCCTGTGCCAAAGACAGTCAAGTATCCAAGATTGAAGGAGAACATCGCCATCTTCGATTTCCAGTTGACTGAAGATGAAATTAATAAAATTAACACATATAATCAAAACATCAGATACACGTTTCCTAGTTTCTGGCAAAACCACCCTTACTATCCGTTCGAAAAGATCGAGAATCCTATAGCAGACCCGTTTCAGAGTAAAGCAGAATATTAAACTATAGGCAGGTACCCGCCGATTTTTTTGGATCTCGCAGTTGTAACTACTCGCTTTTACCAAATCCATCTGACGTTTGATGGTACCCACTGGCAGAGAATATGTAATAATACTACGTATAGAATGGACACTTCGTCGTCCGTCGTCTTCGATTTCCCCGCCTCACCCAACCTCCTCCCCTCTTATGGGGACGGTTGGTATTTTCTACGTGCTAGGCACACAGGTGCACGTGTAAATACACGTCACTGATTGATGCTGTGTAATAGAGACCAAATTAAGCGTTTGTATGGAATTTTGGCGGAGTGTCCGCGGTGTGCCACTGGTTACATACGGTACGTATTTAGATGGTAATGCAATAGTCTCGTAAAATCTTGTAGGTACAAAGGCCCTAAGGCCGCTTCACTAGCGATACATCTTCTTGCCGACCTATCTATATTCTTCCAAAAAGTCTAAGGAATTTACATTTTAAAGATTTTAGTTGGTAGGTATACTACCTAGGTTATAGACCTATATCAACGTAACGGATTGTAATTTTGCTGGATACTGGATAATGCGGTCAACGATTTAGCAGAAATAAGTTGCTAAACATAAGCTGCGTTGTATCGTCGATTACGAAAAAAAAAACAAGAAATTTTCTCCTTTAGCAACTAAAGGAGAAAGTTTCTTGTTTTTTTTTAAACAAATAGGTTAAGTCGTTCGTTAAGTACTTAAACTTTCGTAGAAAAAAAAATCTAGAGTACATGGGTATTTCTATTTTTTCGTGCAAAACACGTTTCGGTGAGAATAAAACCTAAACTAAATAAGTTTCAGCTATCAAATATTTTTTATATTGTTGGTATATTTTGTATATATATCTGCCACTGGAAAGGAATAATCTCAGATTGATTAAAAAAAAGATAAAAATAAAAAACATGCCTAAATCTCACTACCATCACTGGTCAAAAATCAATTTTTGTGAGTTGTGTTAACGGGGTAGCCATCAAACTACACATTTAAAAATCACACAACAGGTATATACTGTTTATACAAATAATTGAACTGAAAACAGTATGTGTGAAGGTTGTACTGAGCCTCTCAATTGAGGAACAAGAACCAGATATACTTATGTATTGACCAAGAAATCTCAACCGCGTAATATAGCTGTAGCTAGCGTTTGAGTCAACGCCATCTATTGAGCGAACTATTCCAACATTTGAATAATACATTTTGAATTCTGAACAAGTTGTAAGCAAATATCATGGAAATTTGGTATATTATTTTGTTGATATTTGTAAATTAACTATCTAGCAATGAAAAGAATAAAGTATAAATTTTATTACGTTTGTTATTTACATTTGCTGAGATAAAATAAATTTGTCCAAAAAAAAACTCCTTACCGTCGACTGAACTTGAAGTAAAAATATTTACCTGTTAGAACGCCTTAGTGATATTCCCTGCCCCTGTTCCCCTTTAAGCGATCCTAGCCCCGTTGACCAGTGAATAGAGAACAGGTCGGATGTTTGTAGTTTGGTGACAAAACAGGGACGAAGACGAAATTATTGAGTGTGGTGTGTTTTCTTTTCATTACCATCAGTAATATTTTAAATATAAAAAGTAATAGTTAAAATTACATATTCGGTGTTAACATAATACACTTTGAGTCAATGTGCTTTTTTAGTCTTCATTCTAAACATTTATCGGTTATTTAAGGAAAAAATCTAAAATAAGTGGTAAATCTCATTACCGTTCCTTTCATTACCATCATTTACCATTCGCTATTTGAAAAATGGTAATGATCGTAAAATTATAGTAATGGAGATTTGTTTGACAACAGAGCTACGCTACAAATGTAAGAAAGAAACAGGTAAATTAAAACAGAAAAAGACAACATTGAAAAGGAGGGAGATGTCGTTATACGCTATAAACATTTAACTTCTCTAAAGACGACATTATCTCCCATGGAGGCTGAAGTACATATCGGATTTTCTAAAAACTATGGTGGTGTATATCATTGATCAAGAAACCGGCATTTTGAAGCCATATAATGCTTGCAGTAACAGTGATTGTAATAAAAATGACGCAAGGGCTATATGGGCTCATCTGCGACCACTGCATGGCTATATCCAAGAAATAGCGAAGCTGATTGACACACAATCACATATCATATTTGAGAGCCCATCAAACCTATATATATAGGTTAGATCCATTACTTGGAATTACTTAGAAGCGGGACACGGGATGGGAGCACCGGATGTGTTTGGGGTATTTTTGAAGAGCTTGACTGCAGATCAAATTTTGCGGCTGGGCAAAGATATTTATAGTCTTGAAGAATTTTGGACACATGTAGGGAGGACATTCAAGGCCCTGTCAGGTCTTTAAATACAAGAACATATTTCTACATTTTCTCAGAAGACTCAGCTACGCTTTCTGAAGGTCATGGTATTGTTAAATGACCAGATAACTTGACGCACTGACAGCGTTTCAATAAATGACTGAACTTTGGGTGGAATTTTTTTTACTAAAACATCAAGTTCTGAAACAGAAAGCCACTTGATGTTTTCGACTTTCCTCCCTACGTATGTCTTTAACGCTACAAATATCTTTACGCAGACTCCAAATTTGATCTGCAGTCTTCTTCAAAAGTAGACCAACCACATCAGGTGCTTCCATTACCGCATCCCGCTTCGAAGTAATTCCAGGTAATAGATCAGAGCTCTGGAAAATCTTGGTGTACTTAAACTTGGTTGACAAATAACATAAATCATGTATAAAGGCTTGATGGGCTATCAGATATGATATGTGATTGTTTATCAATCAGCGGCGCTAATTCTTGGATATAGCCATGTGGTGGTCGCAGATAATCCCATATAACCCTTGCGTCGTGTTAATTACATTCACTTATACTGCAAGCATTATATGGCTTCAAAATTCCGGTTTCTTGATCAATGATATACACCACCGTAGTGTGTAACATTATTTGTGTTCGGCTACCACCGAAATGAAAGCTTTGAATTTCATTATCAAACTGAAATGAACAATTTTCAGAAAAAAACAATATGTACTATATCCCTCATGGTAAATAATGTCGCCTTTAGAGATGTTAAAGGTTTATATAATGTCTAACTCTATCTCACTCCCTTTAAATTTTATAAAAAAACTAGAAGACCAGCTAAGAGGACAGTAGTAAGAAATTTATTAAATGAAGATTTACTACATACGAAAACAGAATGTAATACAATCGAAGGAAAGTATATTATTAATATAATTATGTTTTGTAGTGATTTTTCTGATGATAACATATTTTAAGCTCAATGGTGCTTTTGTGTCAATAATTTGAGGCTATAATTAAAGTTCCTACTAGTTTTCATGCTTATTAAGCATGAAAACTAGTTTCTGTTCTTTATAGTTTATAGTTTAGACTGTAACATAACTTCTGAGACTGAGCTATAAATAATGTTATTATCTGTTACAAATAGGTTTCCATATGTTACAGCAAGTATAAAGATATTTCAAATCAATTTTGATCAATTGAACTTTTATGTATGTGAAACTCACTGTGAAACAAACTGCATAAACAATTACAAAACGATTTTTTGATTACAATCTTATTACCATTAGCAGTTTATCTTTACCACTGTCCCCATTATCATGACCAAACTTCTTCCTTCATTACCATAACAATGTTAAAAAAGTTAAAGCCCATAACTTTGCCAATCCTGCGTATAATTTAGTGATAATGATATAGCGTGTTTAGTTTTCACGTAGCTATGCATTGGCACTAAAAAGAAGCATTTCTTTTTTTTCTCCATTATTCGTTCAATTTGCACGAAAAAATAGAACTACTCACATAATTAGTTGTGTTCAGAAAAATTAAGGTCTTAAAAACTTTGTGTTTTTTCAGCACTAATTAAGAAACGGCCATTTTGTCTAAGTTTCATCTAAGCATTTCGATCAGAACAGACTCTTGTCGATACAGTCATCTTCCATAGTAAAATTCATCTGATATCCAGATAACTGAGTCCTTTCGTCCGTGAGCTGTCAAAATTAAAAAATCGAGCACCTTTGACAGCCCAGGATGGGACGGCCCACAGATGTGGATTTGAGCACTAATGGGCGTTAGAAAAACCAGTTTTTCTCCTAATCTAATTGGAATTTTGTACAATTCCAATTAGTTTTATCATTTATATAATATTTTTAATATAATTTCTTACACTATTCATGATTTTGAATTGCATTGCAACTGTTATTTGTGAAACAAAATGGGTTATGTAAAAAATATCCAAAAATGCACTTATAAAAAATCATAAAAAAAAAAACGTTTGCTAGATGTTATATTGTATTTTATTTAAACAATCTTACTTATACGATAAAATAAAAGCCATATGGCTTATGTTACAATACATTTTTTTTTTATTAAACGTGTTTTAAAAGTTTGTACCAAAAAAACCCTCTTGAAACGACACTCAAGTGGGTGTCGTATTTCATTGGCTATAAATACATTCTCGGGCGTCGGAGACTGATCGTTTTTTGTTTACAATAACTTGAGCTTATCGCCGAGCTAGTCTAAACAATGGCACGTTGTTATTTAGAATACAGCACGGTTATGATTGTATCAAAAATGAGACTCATAATTGGTACAAAAAACAGTGTCTCATAGAAACTACGATTTTGCAGAGTTTGTACTTACAAGTATTATAATAATTAACTATTCAATATTTACATGGAACAAGGCATTATTTCCAATGAAAAAAGCTACATGTTTGGAAGAAAAATATCAAAAAATATGTTCCTAAACATAGTGCAAAATTTACATGTTTGCTCTCACTTTGCTCCATAAAAACTAAATAGTATGGATAAGACTTTTTAAAATTAAAGTAATCGATATGATTGTTTTTTTTTTTAGTTTTATAAAACTATACTGCCAAGACAAATATTTTTTTAAATTATTGCTTTAGTTATTAAAACTAAAAAAAAACAATATGCGTACTTATGTACGCAAGTAAGAAATTATACTTCTTTAGCGTAACAATCCAATATACCAGAAATAAAACAAAACGACAAAAAAGCTTAGCAAGTCACATCAGGCTGTCGCTTTTATTTGTAGGTGTGCGCATACATCGTAAAAATTCACTCTCATCCTTTTTCAAATCGCACCAAAAGTATAACTTCAATAATATCTTGGACATTTCTCACACACGGTTGTCCACTCCCAGTTTAAGCTAAACATAGTTTGTGTTATGGGTACTACACAACTAATAATTTGTAACTTTAAAACTTTAACGACCCGGGTAGTCGAGCGGTGTGAGACGTCCGTTTGATTCGAAGAGTCGCGAGTTCGATCAAATATTTGTGTGGCCTACAGATATTGGTTTCGGATCTGGATGTTTGTTTATGTGTTGTATGTGTGCAACGGCATCCACGATACAGGTTTATAGTACCTAGTGTGGGGCTGTGAGTATTTATTTATTGAATTTATTTGTATATACTGTATATAACCAAACTAGTTTTAGCAGCACTTTATTCGACGGTGATGACCACAATTCAACTGATCCCCTCTTACCATTTACAAGCCCATCTATACCCCCAAATACTCGACTTCGTAAACAACATTCGAGTCGTTATCTTTACAATAGCCAACAAGAGTGCTTCAAAATGTAAACAACCTTATTCCAGTAACGCACCTGTTTTGGCATGAATACCATCTGTTTCACCTTAAATGATGCACTACGTAAATAGAGATTTAACACCACATACATACCTATCATCACATAATGCAGCATTTTAATGTTGTACTTCACAACAATATGGATGGTAAATTTTACCTACCTACTTAAACCGTCAAGACACGAGAGACCGTCGGAATGTCCAGAGGCGACGGTAACCATTCTCCATCAGATGACCCACCTGTTTGTCTGTACTTAAACCATCAAGACACAAGAGACCGCCGGAATGTCTATAGGCGACGATAACCACTTTCCATCAGGTGACCCATCTGCTTGTCTGTACGTAAGCCATCAACCATTTTTTCAGAATTCTCTTGAACAGAAGTGCCCAAATGTCATGTGTGTGTGTGTGTGTGTGCGCGCGCGCGCGTGCGTGTGCGTGCGTGCGTGTGTGTGTGTGTGTGTGTGTGTGTGTGTGTGTGTGTGTGTGTCGTGTGTCGTGTGGCAATGTGGATGTGTGTACAAGCCGTGTGTGTCATATGTAAAGTGTCAGTGTGATGTGTGGTACAGCTCGTAACACGTGAAAACACACATTGCCACTTGACAAGCTTTGCAGTAAGTTGTTGTGCGTTTTTTACACACGGCGCAAACACGCTTGCGTCGGTCTGGCTTTCCCTGTTTGATTAAGTCATATTGCGCCGGGCAGTGTACTTGTGACATGGTTGTTGGTGTGGATGGTGAAGCTGTTTTATGTGCTGCCAATAAATCGTTTATAAGCACTTTACGGAATTGCCGGTGTGTAAGGGACTGGGTATTGAGTAAAATGTGTGAATTTAGGACACTTGCGTTCAAGAGCCTCCTGAAAAATTTTTTGTACCACACTCTGGTACGCCTTCGTTCAACTGTTGAAGTTGATCTTTGCGGTCTACACCGATACAGACACTATAGTCCGCCACGACCGTCGGCTTTAATGAATCGCCACACCTCGCAGTTGAAAGTCCATGGTACGTCGAGATAAAAGCCACGCGCTTCTTATCCCTCCATACCAAAAGGTCCACACAGGGGGGGGACACTTCCATACAAATCCAAAATTACGAATTCAGTACCGCCATCTGGTATCATATCCTGTACAACTTGTCAAATATTATCCTGGACTTACAATAGATGTCACCAGGTGTGTAAATTCGTGAAATTATTCATTTCAGTTTTATGAATTCTTGCTTAGTTTCTATATATTCCAGTTCGAAATAATATTATGAAACTGTAACAGAAAAAATATGTGATATAAAGTTCATCAACTATTTTTGTAAATAGCAACACCATTTCATCAATAAATGTCAAATTGAAACTTTAAAACTTTGCTTCAAACGGAAATTGTTTGCCGTGTTGAATGCGCATCAAATTGTTATTCTGTTGTTATTACATACGATTTAGTGTTTGTTTAGTGCTTTAGTGCGTCGAGTTGAAGTTTTTTCCTCCGCCTATAGTGTATACTGCCTAAAGTTTTAGATATACGTACGATACGTATATCTAAAACTTGCGAATGGACGCTATATCCAAAATTTGCGAAAGGACGCTTTTAACTTAGTTGTTTAGTATATTATTTGTAAGTTGTGGTTGGATTTGTTTTAAAAACAATAAATAATGTATCAAAGTACATATGTCTTGTATTTTTATTTAATCAATGTTTTTATCAAATGCATAATACAATTTTAAGATATCATATTTTTTTTAACTATGGGTGAAGGTAGCCTATTCAATAACTGCAATATAGTCTTAGATATCTTAAAAAAACTTGCATTTGATAAAAACTGAAAATTCCTCGATTTTAATACCTACAAATCCAGTAGTACTTTCAATATTTATGTCTATATAGCTATACATAAACAATAGTTCACAGGATGTGCTAATAGATGGCGTTACTGTGTCACAATGTTTGACATTGTATGACAAAAAAATCCTCAAGAGTGCCGTCTTTTCCCAGTATATTATTATACTATTTGGGTCCACATCTCCCGAGGTGCACCCGAACACTTGACCGACAGTCATGTCGGCTACACTGATACGACTCAATTCGGACGGTACAAATTGGCGGTTTGTCCGCAGCGTACCCACGCAGTCAAACCCTATGACCTTAAGTTCTCGTGCTAGTGCGGGAGAGTTGTAATAATTATCCATCCACACTGTGTGTCCCTTGTGCTCAAGACCATTTAAGAGTCTGAGCACTAGGGTTGGTACTTTTCCTGAAAGCGGATCGTCGGGTACTGCCGATGTCTCAAGGCCAACGTGCACTTCGAAGCGCCATAAGTACCCGGTCTGAGACTCGCAGACCTCATACGTTTTGATGCCCACTGTGGCTGCTTTGTTGGGGATGAATTGATTTACATCAAGCCATCCCTTCCACATTGTCAAACTTTCATCAAGAGCTATATTTTGTGACAAATTATAAAGTTCTGCAAATTTGCCATTTAGGTGGTCTACTATAGGTTGAATTTTATACAGTTTAGCCTGAGGTCGTGTTAATACTGCAAAATCACAATTATAATTATTATTGAAGTGGAGACATTTTGATAGCAACAAGAATCTGTCATGGTGCATCTCCGTGGAGAAGCCAGGAGTTTCGAAAATATTTTTGGATGTGTTCCAATACTCCTCCAACCTGGTTTTGACGACTACTCCCATTGCGAGGACAATAGCAAAATACACGTAAAGCTCGTTGACATCGGTGTCTTTCCAGCGAGTAATGCGACTATTAGTGTAAATAGTCCCTTTCTGCAACATGACAGATGCCAGCTGCTGTGCATAATTATTTGTTTCTGTTGCTATTACCTCCATTATTTCACGATCCCATATAGCAGTAAAGTAAATGCTTCATATGGATTCATGTAACAAACCTTAGGACCAGTATTAATTTGCGTGAATGGTTCTCGTCGCAAATGAGGTTCAATTTGAAGGGTGGAAAACGATCTCCAGTTAAATAAAAACTTGTCGCTGGGCTCCATGGTTGGCGGCACAGGCATCGGTGAGGTGGGCGTCGGCGAAACAGGCATCGGCGGAACAGGCGTCGGCGGAACAGGCGTTGGCGGAACAGGCGTCGGAAAAACGGGCGTAGGCAAAGCGGGAATTGGGGTACAAACGGATGAAGGAGGCCACTCCAAGGAAATGCTGACGAAACTTTCCTGTACTTCGTTATCTATCCTCTTCCGTCTATAAATATGGCTGCCCGGCCCGGCATCGCTATAGCTTGGGTAACACTATCTTCCTCTTCGTCAGACTCCTCTTCACTGCCTGAAAGGAAAAAAGTTACAAGTTCTGGTTTCGATTGTAATAAAACAAAGGCTGACGTCAAAATGCACTTACCATAATTAAGTATGTTACTTATGTCGTGGTCAGTGAGAGGTCTGACACTGGACGAAGGGAATCTAAAAATGAAAAGGGTATTTTAATCAACGCTAATAGCTAATAATTATTTATATAATATGTGATATACCAAGATGAACTTACAGACATCGACGACTTTTTATGGAAGAATTGCCACCGCTCGGACTTTTGAAAAAAAAGATTAAAGTACTGTAGTTTAACATGAAATGAACATATAAAAAAGACAAGGTCCACATTGGGCCCGCACCTTGTACACTATATCAAAAGATAGAGAAAAATATGTAGAATGATGGAAAAATACTCAAAAAATAATATGAATCGGAAATATTTATTATATGTATTTTTGTATGACAACAACATGTCACGATATTGCTACTATGACATTCGTTTTTAAAATATGCTTACGACAGTTAATTAAAAGGTATAACAAGCGACTTGAATAGCTAAAAATGATTTAGTATTTTATGCTTCTTCTCTCAATAAAGTGTACAAGGTGAAGGCTCAAGCTCCATACATTTTGGAACGTCTCCTTTGTTTGATAAATACTTACATAGGCCGCTTGTGTGTCGGTGTCGTCACTGGTTCGTTGGTACCGCTGCTCATGCATTCAACGTATCTGCAAAAAATGTATTTATAAAAATGGGTATAACACAAAAAATAAAAATAAAGAAACAAGTAAATAGTTACAAGCCAGGTGAAGGCACGGACGGCGAAGTTTCTTGTTCGTGAGAGGATAGGTTCATCATCTCCATGGATGGCAACAAAGTGTATGATCTGAAAAAGAAGCCATAGTGAATTGTTTTGCTGTTCTGACCATAAATATCAAGGTATCTGCAAAAAAATGCATGTTTTAAATGAACATATAAAAAAGAAACAAGTAAATAGTTACAAGCCAGGTGAAGGCACAGCAGGCACGGGCGGCGGCGTTTGTGGTTCGCGAGAGGTCGATGGAATGATCATCGATGACCACAAATTTTCTGATCTGGAAACAAGGCATAGATTAGATTTATGAACGTAATTATTATAAACATGAATGTTTAAAACAATCGAAATACTAACCTTGAGTTAAAGGCCACAGAGGCAGGGAGGACTCTCACTTTTTTTGCATGAAGTGGGGACTCCAGCGGTTTGACTTCTGGTAAATTTTCCAGCATACCACAGAAAACTCTGAAAAATGTGTAAGCATTAAAGATATAAATCAATAAACAAGTCAAATAAAAACAACATAAAATTAAGTTTAAGTATAAGAAAATAAATTAATAAAACAAATATTTTTTTGGGTTTTAGTATTAAGAGGTTATTACGGTTCAGCAACCGAAGGCCTGTTCATCCCACGTCTTCCACCACGGTGCACACCGCGCGTTGCCATTCCTCCTCTGACGCCGCTAGGGGCTGCCATGATGCCCCGTCCCATACCGCGACTACCCCTAGCACGCCCACGACCATCGCAACCGCGGGCTCCGCCAGTTTTCTTAGTAGTACTATTTCATGCAAAACAAAGTCAACAAAAACAGACTGAGCGTGCTAAGAAAACATTCTGAAGGTTAATAATTTGTTAACATTAAAAGCGTTAAAAGCATAAATCCAAATCAACACGAAAAACAAACTTGTAAAAAATTGTAGTAGTAAAAAAACTAAAAAAGTTTGAAAAATGTATCAAAACGATTTAAAAAAAACGATAAATAATCACTAGTGCCAAACACAAAAAAATCCATTATCTAAAACAACAAAAAGAAATCAATAAAAAATCTGTTAAGAAATTCAAAAGTCTTATCCATATTAATTTAACTGGCAGCCATTTTGTGATTCAAAAGCCTGTCTGTGGCGAGTCCCTGGACTGTTGAGTTTCTTCTTGTTTTGAGCTAGGAATTATCGCATTTGCGACTAAAATACACGTATTTTGTAAAAGTTTGATTAAAGTTCAATATATTAGTAATCTAATTACATTGATTCGTTTGGGTTTTTATATGTGTTTCATTCAGAAATGACAAGACGAAATCCATGTACAAATTTGTAGATTGACTTGGATGTTAGTTCAAAGACTGTTTTTGACTTAAAATGTAAAGAATATACGTGTGTTAGCAATTAAAAATAAATATTACTTACTGTTCCATGATAAATATCGCAGAAAACAAAAAAACTCGGAGTCGTTAGCGCACAATTAACATGAATTCGCGACGAACACTGACTGGACCTATATACTGTATAATCTATGGACTGGACTTGGACTGGTCACCAATCAAAACATCGAATTTCCTATTTTATTTCTATGAAGAGTCGTGTAATACATATGTGAGAAGGAGTCAAAACTATTACACATACGATTTTTCATTTGTGCGAAGGAGGTAGAACTATATAAACGATATTATACGGCCAAATCTAAGCAAAGGTAACCGGTCTATGACGCGTCCAGTGACAGGATGCGCCACAGATGCGCTTAAGTAAACAATCGACCCATGGTGGGTCGATCCACAGATAAAGGGGGAAATTGTGACAGGCACAATGGCTAACATCTTTTTCTTACTCACTTATCACTTCATTTGTGTTTTTTCGGACGATTTTTTGTAAGATCTTAGGTTTCTGAACAGCCCCAATGTCAACTGACCAACAGCCAGTCAATGTTTTGAAATCTCCATTTTATATCTCCTTCAATTTGTAATAAAGATAATATTTTGAAAGAAACATGTTTCATTACAAACTGCTGGTGAAGTTTTCAAAATAATTACTAACGCCTGTATCCTGTTTTTTGTGAATTGAAGGTGCCAAACAATCATGCAGCTCACATTGATGTTAAGTGATTACTGTAGTTACGATCACAGAGACATAACAACTAAAAACTAACACTTTTACTGGTGGTAGAGCTCCAGTGAAGGAGCTCAGAGGCGTAGGCACCACCGCATTACCTGATATACTTGCCGCTAAATGGTGTTCAGCGCTATCGTGTTCCGGTCAGGTGGTAATGTACTGCCCTGTAATTTCTGGCACAGAGGCATAATACCTCAGGCCTCAGAAGTGGTAACACACACATATCTGCATTTTGACCTCTGGTCTTTGAGTAAGTGTCTATAGGCTGCAGTCATCAGTTAACATCAATGTGAACTGCATGGTTGTCTGCCACTTTTGTTATATAAAAAAAACACTTTCAAGGTTGGCAACTTCTAGATCTACATTGCTCACTTCCCTTCAAAATGGTCGAGGAGAGCAATGGCTGCCACATGCGTCATACTCGTGAACGGGTGCTGATTGTGGGGACTGGTCTGTTGTGATTTGCGGGTGTTATTTTCTATCAGGATATTAAGCTGTTGATAGGTATTTGCGTATGTGTTTATATGCAAATATTTATAGGCCATGGACGTTCACATTATCTTTATTCTATATACATATTAAAATTTGTATTAAATGTAAGGTTTTGACAAAAGAGCAACACGCTGAGTTTGTTGGGTAGCGGAGTTCTTCTCAGTAGTGCCTGCACTTGGCACTCTGCTAAGTGAATGACTATGATTATGACGAACAGATATTTTTTATTTTCTTCTGTGAAGGAATTGAAAAATTTGATGATTCACGTATCGGTTAAATATTATTATTAAATTGGTATTTATTATTACCTATTGGATTATTATTATAAGTCATTCTCTCTAGGTAGCTTATAACCCGACAATGCAAAAGTGTCCTTGTAGACCAATTTGAAATAAATGATTTGAATTTTGAATTGAAATCTCTAGTTTGATGTAGATGTGGACCAATGGCGGACTAAAGGGGGAAGGGGCGCTGGGAGGTCCGCCACGGGCCTCCAGTTCTGGGACCCTCCAAATATCGACTGGTCGCTGGGAATCATGAAAGATTCCCAGCGATTGTAGAGCTTACGGAGGGAAAAGCTGTTTTTATTGCTAGCGCTTTTTTCTTGATGTGTATTTTAGAATCTATATACCGTATCAATCATACGGGGGGGATTTTCTTTTCTTTCTTTCTTCTCGTAGTCTTTATAACTTAATCAGATTTCAGATTTATTCAGAGCCCCTTATATGTAAGTATACATATTCTGTACTCTTGTGTGTTGCTCATTACGTCGCCTGTATTTTAAGGTAAGGTATCGACCACACAGGCACACCGCGGACACTAAGCCAAAATTCCATACAAACGCTTAATTTGGTCTCTATGTGTACGTGTAAATACACGTCACTGACCAACCGTTGCCCTTAAGAGAAAATCGAAAATCGGGCGGGACGTCGAAGTGTTCATTCTATACGTAGTATTATTACATATTCTCTGCCATAGTCAAGGAGTTTTTTTTTTGCTCATTCATTTAACTTATATTCTTGCCCGAAGTGTCAATGGTTGTAACACCGGAACTGAGGGAGGGGGCTAGAGGCCTCCTAATGCTGCCCCGGGCCCTTGACGTCCTTAGTTCGCCACTGTACTAAGTATAATGTTATGAAGTGGCAAACAAGAATACAGTTCATAAAGATGTTAAATAAGTGAATACTGTAGTCTATATAAAATCTGCATAGAAATAATGTAGATGTTTTGTTTTTATGAAGTGAAAGTGGCATACAATCATGCAGTTCACATTGATGTTAAGTAATGACCGCAGCCTGTAGACACCCACACAAAGACCAAGGTCAATGTGCAGATGCGTTACCACTCCTGAGGCCTAAGGTTTTATGCCTCTGTGCCGGAAATTACAGGGCCGTACATTACCACCTGACTGGAACACGATAATGCTGAACACTACCATTTAGCGGCTAGTATATTAGCTAATGCGGTGGTGGCTTCGCCCGCGAGCTCCTTCACTGGAGCTCTACCTAGATTGATGATTGATATTAAGGATAAGTGAATTCTGTGGTCTTTAAAAAAATCTACATAAACATCAGAGGAGCAATGTAGATATGTTGCCAATATTGAGGTCTTTTTTTACCTGTATGCCGGAAATTACAGGGCCGTACCACCTGACCGAAATACGATAGCGCTAAACACCACCATTTTACGGTAAGTAGATTTGGAAATGTGGTGATGTGCTGAGCTCTACCACTATTAATTATTATTGGGTTTTTATAGATTCATTAGTTAGTATACCCTCGGGGCTAAAAATGTGCTCGATAAAATTGTGCTTTATATTCACTGGCACTTGGGTAATAATGGTGAAAAAATAAAAGCTTTATTCCTTTATCTTCTGCTTCTCAGAAGCACAGAAAAAGAGGCTAGAAAAAATTATAGATGTTAAATAACTAATTTGTAAAAATACAATTAAAACAAATAGATATGCCCTGCGGACTATACCCTTTATTAAAAGTCCATTGATATAACAAAACGATGTGACGAAATATTTATAAAAAGTCTTATCCGACTATTATCAGACGGTTAAAGATTTTTTATCGCGTTTTAATCTACGCCACATTTTAATAATGTAAATATAATTAAGTTTTTGTGATAACTGGATGAATGTTGATGAATGATGATAAAAATAATTCATTATCTGTGGAGTAGTCATATTTTATCTGCAGCTGTCATTTGTTAAAATGTCAATAATAAATGTTCCGAATGTGTAATAATTTGTCTCATTTTCTGTGTATTTGTTTTTTTAAGTTTACTTTTATTTTACATAATAAAGATATCAAATGGTTTAAAATAATGTTATTTAAAAATAATAATATTTTTTATTTGAATAATGGGTTGGTAATGTGTTTAAATGACAAATATATTTCAAATATCATTATTTCAATTCACAGTTTCGGTACGTCTGTTTAATTGCAACGAACTACACGGCCATTGTCGGATCGGCGTAAAAATTAAATCGTCCATATTTGCGAGCGCTTCGCAAGCGGTAAAGAATTTTAAGACCTGTGTCAGTGAAATTCAACACTGTGGCTAAGGTGACTCCGTTTCCGAGTATGACATATTCCGGCAGGAATAAATTCGAGGTGAGCGATCAATACACTGCACTTTGTTTGTGTTTTCGTTTTTGATTGGAAACAGCTGACATCTATGTATATTGTTACCTACTGCTTCCTTTGTTCTCACATGCGTTAGAAACCTGTTCCATTTATTAGTGAAATAGAAATAATTCATCCAGTGTCATTGTCGATAACCATGGTAAACAAGTCGAGACGAAATGCGCGTATTCTATTTTTGAATATCGTTTTTTTTATTTTGCTGTTTCGCATTGGAACGCACGGTGTTCATCCCATATTTTCTTAATCTTTTTAAAATGTATTGTGCGCGTCCATAATTTTGTAACTAAATATCCCTTTGTTATAATAAATGCGGTGTAATGACCTCCGTGCGTTCACTCAACCCGCTTTAATACCGTTACGTAGGCGATCCGCGAATTTTAATGGCCTTGAATGACCCCGAAATTGTTTTTCCCGCTTATCTTTAACTTTTTTTTAATATGACATTGGACATGTTTAATTAGTGTTATCAGTGTGCACGCTTAATAAATGCATTTAGCATGCATGTTTAATATTTATTATATTTAATTATAATAAAATTTAATTTATATAATTAATTAAGTACACAAATCAAATATTGCCAATAGATGGCTTATGGTGGCAGCAGCGCCAAATATTGCCAATAGATGGCGCTGCTGCCACCATAAGGCAATGCAATAAATGTGAAGGAAAAATTTGACAAATCGGGCAGGACTTCGGTAGCTCAATTGGAAGAGCGGCTGGACTAGATTCCCAGTGGCCGCGAGTTCTAATCTCGCCTGAAGTCAAATTTTTCTTTGCATTTTCTTTAAAATATAATATATTTCACAAGCATGTGTTAATGCGAAATAATATAAAACAATGTTAATGTATATTCCAGAGCTTGAGCGTTAGCCTCAATTAATATTCTGTATTTAAATAAAAAGGTTTTGTCTTCTGAATTTTAGAAAACTTATAATTAATTGATATAAGAGAATAATGTATTTTGAACTTAAACCTAATATGTAATAGTTATAATTTTGATTTGTTCCTATTATTTACAGATCGCTCGGTTTTCGGGTGAAGATGACAATCACATAAATAAGAAATTGCCAAAGGAGCTACTCCTCAGGATATTATCTTATCTGGATGTGGTGTCTCTGTGTCGGTGTGCACAGGTAATACTTTGTTTCTACTATACTTGTGAATCATTAATGTTTTAATCGCCCAACAAATTTGCTTAAAGTCCTAGGACTGATTGAGAATCAAAAGAAAAAAAAGTATACACAACACACAAGTATAGTTTTTTTTTAAATGTCTACTGGTAGTCAATTTCTAGTGTAGGAGTTTGAGGGCGTCGACACCACCGCTATACATAATATATTTGCTGCCAAATGTTAGTGTTCAGCACTATTGTGTTCCGGTCAGGTGTTATAAACACCTTAGGCCTCAGGAGTGGTAATGCATCTGCATCTTGACTTTGATCTGTGTGGGTGTCTATAGGCTGCAGTCATCAAATCAAATCGTTTATTTGTGCAAACATGGGTACGGTATCACTTAACATCAATGTGAACTGCATGCTATTTTGCCACCTTCCTTACATAAAATATATATAAAAGGCCTCTTTTCACACATGTTATCACAACTAAAATATGTAGCCCTGGCAGTTATGCCTCTTAATGGTTGCTATTTTATTAAACAAAATACAGCTGTGAATCAGGATATCTAATTATTACTATAAATCAATATACTAGAGCAGAGGTTCCCAAACTATTTTTTCTTGTAGACACCTTTCAATTTTTATCTGGTTTCTGTCAACCCCCTTCTTGCTACATTTATATCACATTCCCATAATTAAAATTTTATTCACGCCTACGTAGACCCCCATCGAGTCCCATGGACCCCAGGGGGTCTATATGGAGCACTTTGGGAGTCACTGTACTAGAGTGTCAATAACTGCCAAAACAGTCAAAGTGAACTGTATGCCTGTTTGCTTCCTTCAGTATATAAAGACATCTCTAGACTGCCGTTGGACATAAACAACTAGCAAAACAGGCTATGTTACAGTGCTTGTCAATAAATATTGCACATTGAGCCTAAGAAAGTGACAATCAGCTAATTTCGACTTCGTAGAGCGTCATCTCTGCTGCACACTGCCTACATAAGCACTGATAGTCCGGTATTGGTCAAATTTGATCAAAATGATTTACAAACGTCACATATCTAAGGTACAAGAGAGATAACGCTATACAGAAACAAAATAAGCCGAAGTTTCTTTCCTAAGGTTGCTGTGCAATAGTTCTTGTTCGATATGGTACATTCAATGTATATGCATGCAAGTATTTACTTCTGTCCAGCACCCGATCCAGCTATTTCGCCGCTCCGGGCAAAATAATATTTGCCGCCTTTTGACCCATGCGTTATTCCCATAGAGCAGTGATTCCCAAAGTGGTCCATATAGACCCCCTGGGGTCTATGGGAGACTCGATGGGGTCTACGTATATACGTAAATAAATATGGGATGTATGGGAAAGTGATATTAAATGTTAGCAAGGGGGTCCACCGAAACCAGAAAAAAATTGAATGGGGGTCTACAAGAAAAAATAGTTTGAACCTCTGCCATAGAGCAACACCGGAGTAGTCATATGCACGCTTTCCCCTCTGTCAAAGTACAAGCCCAAATGGACCTATACCTGTCGCCTGGATGTTTAAATGTGTGCGTGAAATTGTTTCTGTATTTTGTTGAAGTCAAGGTGTGAGTTTCGTAGTAATAGACGATTTTTGTAGTGTGCTTGTGTGTCGGACACATATCCCCCCGCAAAAAATGACAGACTGTTTTGCATCGGTAATACACGCTATGGCTACTCCCCTCCGGTCCGCCGCGACCGGTAGGCCGGGTTGCTCTATGGTTATTCCATAGATGGAGTAATTTCAACCTATATAAGAAGACATTTTGCCACCCCAAATTTGTGCCACGCGGGACATTTATTATTTTTTTTTTTATGTATTGGACTTGGCGAACAAGCATGCAGTTCACATTGATGTTAAGTGATGACTGCAGCCTATAGACACCCACATGAAGACCAAGGTCAAAATGCAGATGCGTTACCACTCCTGAGGCCTAAGGTGTTATGCCTCTGTGCCGGAAATTACTGGGCCGTACATTACCACCTGACCGGAACACGATAGTGCTGAATACTACCATTTAGCGGCAAGTATATTAGGTAATGCGGTGGTGCCTACGCCCGCGAGCTCCGTCACTGAAGCTCTACCACCAGTGAACAATTGTTCAGTTTGTCCCCCCACTAGATCGGGCGCTGTTTCTTTGTTCCATTTTGATCAGTTATGAAACATTAATGTGTATTTTTTTCCTTTAAATCTTGAAGAACTAGCATCCACGTGTAATATAATTAGTAGACCAGTATATAGACCACGACACAGTTATGACTAGAGATGCGCCGAATATTCGGTTCGTATTCGGTATTCGGCATCTTTTCCACTGTTAGTATTAAAAAAAAATAAAAAAATTAAAATATCTTTTATTTAAGTAAATCTTAACAAATTTTAACACCAAGACTTCCCAGTAAGTTGTCACAAGACACTTGAGTTGGGAATGCCTCGCTCTTCCACCGTGATTACTGCAAGAGATTTACATTTTATCTAAATCTTAACTAATACCTACTAAAAACTAAATATTATTAATTCAGAAGTGTTTGCAAGATTGTGTGTTTAATCTACGTCGCACATGTACGCGCGCGTGTGTGTGTGTGTGTGTGTGTGTGTGTGTGTGTGTGTATGTGTGTGTGTATGTGTGTGTGTGTCTGTGTGAGTGTGTGTGTCTATGCGAAATTTTCGGCCGAATTATTCGGTTTCGGTGCTGAATATATTCGGTTTGAATATTTCTATTTTATTGGCTACACGACACGGTATATATCTACAAGATAAATATTCTTGTTATTTTACAAGCCAATGAAATTAAAAGACCCCTCAGGACGAGTGAGCAAAGTGCTTTCACCGAATGCAGCGCTGTATTGATGTGAATGGACACTATTTTGAAAAGATATAACCTAATAAAACGTATAACTTGCTGGTTTGCTCAGTTTTTGATTTTCTAGGAACTTTTAGTGTGGCCCTCGAATGCAAGCAGCGACATATTAGAACTGCGTTTACGCGGCAAAACAATAAAAAGGTAAACCGAATAATTCGGCCGAATATTCGGTTCTGTATAGGTTAAACCGAATATTATTCGGTATACGGTTATTCGGTGAAACCACTATTCGGCGCATCACTAGTTATTACTAACTGGAAATATTATCACACTCAAGTAATTAGGTCATTTTACTTGAAAGAAGGCTATTCATTGAGATAATAAAATAAAAGTTTACACTGTATTCAATACTTACTGATGTATTCTTTGAAAAGAACTTCTCAGAATCATTCTGTCTAATGAATAACAAGATATTAAATAGAACTGGGCGTGAAGATACATACATACATTAAAAATATAAGTAAGTTTAAGTTTACTGGTGGTAGAGCTTCAGTGACGGAGCTCGCGGGCGTAGGCACCACCGCATTACCTAATATACTTGCCGCTAAATGGTAGTGCTCAGCACTATCGTGTTCCGGTCAGGTGGTAATGTACGGCCCTGTAATTTCCGGCACAGAGGCATAACACCTTAGGCCTCAGGAGTGGTAACGCATCCGCATTTTGACCTTTGTCTTTGTGTGGGTGTCTATAGGCTGCAGTCATCACTTAACATCAATGTGAACTGCACGCTTGTTTACACTTCGATTACATTAAAAAAAAAGTTTATTTTGAAAAATAAAATATTGTATGTATGTATGTATCTTTACGCCAGGTCCCTAACGGGGTAGGCAGAGTGTGGAGCATCAGATATCACGGTCCTAACATACCTCCCGTGCCTCATCTACCTTCATCATTCTCTTCATACATGCACGCCGATTCCTAAGACTTGACCCCACCATCAGACAGAACTCGACCTATTTGGTCATGGTAGGTCAGTCTTGGTCTTCCTGGGCCTCTGCCACATTTATAACACATATAACACATTCGCATTGTATTGCAAAACATTGTGCAATGCATGCAATTCCCGCGGATGTTACGTGATAACTGCAGCCCATAGACATCTGTTCATTTCACTGGTGGTAGAGCTCCAGTGACGGAGCTCGCGGGCGTAGGCACCACCGCATTACCATAACTATGTAACATGTTTATGAAAAAAAAACATATAAAGGAGATGTTGCAAGAATGTATGAACCTCCAGGCATGTATTGTACACAATATCATTAAACAGGCATAATCAATATAAAAACGTTTTTTACTGCATATTTTCACTTATTTAGCTTTGTTTGCAGTTACAAAACATTATTTGCAGTTAGAATTGCTACTCAAAACCAACATGGCGAATATGGCGGGCAATGTCATTTTGACATTTTCATTTTTTGAATTGTTTTTTGATTATAATACTTGGAGAAAAAAAGCGATATTTTCTAAATACTATCGAAATAGGTTGATCCCAAGCGTCGGCTGTATCGCCGCCATGTTGAACATTGTTGAAAATGATAAAATCGTTTGAATTGAATGTGGTTGTAACTCTAAAATATATTCGTGAATAAATTAATTGTATTTTTTTCGGATTCTTCTTTAATTTACCCATTTTTTGAGGACGTGTACGAACCAGAGCCGAGCTCGCAACATCTCCTTTATTATTTTTATACTCGGTCAGAATTATATTTATTCATTGTTGCCAGTGAAATAAAAAAACACAAAGAACTGCTTATAAAACATTTGCTTGCTATACTAGCATATAACATAACAGCAATATTGAAGATAAGTATTTTGGTTTCAGGTATCAAAATTATGGAATATCCTGGCATTGGACGGTTCCAATTGGCAGAGGATAGACTTGTTTGACTTCCAGAGGGATGTTGAGGTTAGTGTTGTTGCAGTAGTAATAGTCTATCGATAGTATTGTTAATAATTATCGTGACCTCGAAAAAATTGTCACACTATCGATAAGACTATAGAAAATATCGACATGCTGCAATACTATCGATACTATCGATAGTTAAAAATTAG
Source organism: Macrosoma leucophasiata (assembly GCA_036365455.1). NCBI lineage: Eukaryota > Metazoa > Arthropoda > Insecta > Lepidoptera > Hedylidae > Macrosoma > Macrosoma leucophasiata. The sequence continues at coordinate 9,855,160 of JAWQUS010000015.1, forward strand.
CAATGCTATTGCCAAAGATCAATATTATCGATAGTATGGATAGTTTCGATAGTATCGATACTATTTAAATGCATACTATCGATAGTATCGATAGTGTTTATAAGAATACGAGACAACAGACATTAATTATGGCCGGGTGCAACACATAATAACGAAAGAATTGGGATTCCATAAGGTTTCTGCTCGCTGGGTCCCGAGGTTGCTTTCAGCTGAACAAAAACGACTTCGATTCACAATTTCGCGAGACTGTTTGGAACTTTTTGAGACTGATCCCGAGGACTTTTTGTCTAGATTTGTTACCATGGATGAAAGCTGGGTTCACCACCATATTCCTGAATCAAAGCAACAATCGAAACAGTGGAAAAGATCTGACTCACCTACACCGAAAAAGGCTAAAGTCGTTTTGTCGACTAACAAAGTCATGGCTTCTGTTTTTTGGGATGCGAAGGGCATTATTTTTGTAGATTATTTACCGAAAGGTCAAACTATTAATTCTAGTTATTATTGTAACCTTTTACGAAGACTACGAGAAGAAATAAAAGAAAAAAGGCCGGGAATGTTGCGTAAGAAAGTTTTGTTCCATCAAGACAATGAACGTGTTCACACTTCGGTTGAAACAATGTCTGTAATCCATGATTGTGGCTACGAATTGCTGCCCCACCCACCTTATTCGCCGGATTTAGCCCCCTCAGATTATCATTTATTTCCAAATTTAAAAATATATATATAGTCAAAAATAAGCAATACTATTGCCAAAGATCAATAGTATCGATAGTATTCTTATAAACACTATTGATACTATCGATAGTATGCATTTCAATAGTATCGATACTATCGAAACTATCCATACTATCGATAATATTGATCTTTGGCAATAGTATTGCTTATTTTTGACTATCGATACTATATAGTATCGATAGTCAAAAATAAGCAATACTATTGCCAAAGATCAAGACAATGCACGTGTTCACACTTCGGTTGAAACAATGTCTGTAATCCATGATTGTGGCTACGAATTGCTGCCCCACCCACCTTATGCATTTCAATAGTATCGATACTATCGAAACTATCCATACTATCGATAATATTGATCTTTGGCAATAGTATTGCTTATTTTTGACTATCGATACTATATAGTATCGATAGTATTGCAGCATGTCGATATTTTCGATAGTACTATCGCGCTATCGACTATTTTTCGAGGTCAACTGTCGATAGTTTAGCAACACTAGTTGAATGCTTTGCTTTTTCACTTCATCATGAAATATTAATATTTAACTAGCTGTTGCCCGCGACTTCGCCCGCGTGGATGTCGTTTTATAATCCTGAACTTTCTTCTTGCTATAAACCTCACGGAGCCCGAGACCTTTCCAAGGAATGCAAAGTCGTGGAAATCGGTTCGTGCGTTCTGGAGTTATAGCGTCAGGAAGGAAAGCCCGACTTATTTTTATATAATACTCGTAGATAACTATGACGACCCGGTTAGTCCAGCGGTGTGAGATGACCGTTTGATTCGAAGGGTCGCGGGATCGATCCCCGCACCGGGACAAATATTTGTATGGCCTTACAGATATTTGTTTCGGGTCTGAGTGTTTGTGTATGTGTTGTATGTGTTGTATGTGTACAACGGCACCCACAACACAGGTTTATACCGTGGGGCTGTGAGTGTAAGCGTATTTTATTTTATTATTTTATTTATTTCAGTGAAACTGCCTCAGTAGCCTAGTTGCTAGCAGGTCTTATGAAATAGTAAAAACCGGTCAAGTGCGTGTCGGGCCACGCGCAGTGTAGGGTTCCTTAGATACAGAGATTCCGTAGATTCCGTAGATAGATACAGAGATGTAATGAAAAGTAAATAAATATTTTCTATGGAGTTGTTCAAAATTTTTGCGTAAAATACATTTGGTCGACTATTGGCCGAATACTCAAACGTCACTCAATTGTAAGCAACGCTCAAACGCTCAAATATCTCTATCGTTTGAACGTGTTTTATAAAGACAGAAGACTTTTAAGTCCCACTTAGATTTAAGTGACGTTTGAGTATTTGGCCGTATTACTCGCAAACTTGCAAGGCCAACTTAAGTGTGATAGTTTTCCTTTTAATTTCGTTATATGTAGCTACTATTGCTGTAACGTTTGAATTTCTAACAACAACCGTTTAGTTGGTAGATGGGGGGACACTTGACTCCAACGCATATTTACATTTTAAAGCTGTAGTCACGATCAGAGTGCTTAGTGCGAGATTTCCGATCGCGATCGCGTAAAAGTAAACGCAGATTTGTATGGAATTGAAGGAGCGTCATCTAGCGGTGAATCGATGACGCTCCTTCAATTCCATACAAATCTGCGTTTACTCTTTCGCAATCGAATTCGCGTAAGAGGAAATAAAATCTCGCACTAGGCACTCTGTTAACTAAATCGAAAAATGATTTTCAGACATCCATAATATTTTTGAAAGACCTATCCAACGATACCCCACACTATATGGAAATCGAAAATAAAAAAAATATCCGGGCTACAAGTACGGGAGGTACCCTAAATATTTTTTTTTCATGTTTTTATTTGTACTATTTATTTTTCGCAATAACACATGCGAGTGAACTTTAGAAAATAAAGAAAAAACGGAAAGAAAAATTTGACTTTGGGCAGGAATTGAACGTGCGACCTCAGGATAACCAGTCCAGCTGCTTTACCACTAAGCTATCGAAGTCCCACACCGATGCGTCAAATTTCGCTTTCCCCTTTTGGTTTTTTAACCGATTTAGGGTCGGTGAACGACATCCATTGATAACTAATTATTCTATTACTTTGTCGGCGTGACTATAAGGGTTCCTTGTTTACTACGGAGCCCTAAAGAGTAGTGACTTCACACCTATTCAACATCCCCGTTGTCCGCAGGGGCCAGTGATCGAGAACATATCGCAGCGATGCGGCGGCTTCCTGCGGCAACTGTCGCTGCGAGGATGCGAGAGCATCGCCGATGGTTCCATGAAGACCTTGGCACAGGTTTATACACCTACCTCCTTATTCATAAACGTACATTAGATACGTTTTAGCTATAGAATGCTTTGTCTTTAGCTAGTTAAAGTTTAGAGATTAGCAACACTTTAGCTAAAATACGTTTATGAATAAGGGGGCTAATATACAACGTGTAACAGGATTAAATGTACAACCCGAAACTAGTTTGTTCAGAATCGATAACCGAAATGATTTCAGGCATTTTTGACATAGGTAATATTTTGCCTCAAAATTAATTATGGTCACCCATTTGTGAGCTGTCAATACAAACGAAAATGAGACTAACGTCTATCCAAATTAAAATGCTAGTCTCAACAAGCTTATTGAAACTCTTCTCTCTTTTGAGCTTAATTATAAATAATAATTTAAGAAATAAAATAGTGAAAATGATTCCTATGACAAGTGATTGTTATATAGGGGTACGCAGGTTACGCTACATCTACATCACATTCAGTGCCGGATTAGCCATATAGCAGAAGTAGCAAATGCTACGGGCCCCGCGCCATTGGAGGCCCCGTGCCTGTGCCCAAAAAAAAACACAAATACGTAATACACCTTAGCTATGCTCAAAGGGAGCGTTGACCACTAATTATATAGGTACCTATATTATTATGTTGCAAGTTGGCAATACCACAATACTTACAGGGGGAATCCCCTCAATTTGTTTTCGATTCCTTTTCGTAAATGTTGTTTTATTTACATCCTAAATTTCAGTAGGCAATGTAACTCTAGGGCCCCATGGTCACATTTGCTACGGGCCCCGCACCGGCTTTATCCGGCACTGATCACATTGCGACAGTGTGCGTGTGTGAGTAGGTTTGTGTTTTGTGTGCGGCCGTAGGTGGAGTTAGTAGGATGTGCATACTATTTGTACCAATTGAGGACAACTTATATCTCAAAATAAAAAAGATTTAATACGTAAACATGTCATTTCAAATAATGTATTATGATTATAGCTCGATTTTCTAATGGGGGGTTTTGAGGGTGTGCGATTTTTTTTGTTTTTTTTTTATGTAATTGAAGTGGCAAACAAGCTTACAGTTCACATTGATGTTAAGTGATGACTGCAGCCTATAGACACCCACACAAAGACCAAGGTCAAAATGCAAATGCGTTACCACTCCTGAGGCCTAAGGTGTTATGCCTCTGTGTCGGAAATTACAGGGCCGTACATTACCACCTGACCGGAACACGATAGTGCTGAACACTACCATTTAGCGGCAAGTAAATCTGGTAATGCGGTGGTGCCTACGCCCGCGAGCTCCGTCACTGGAGCTCTAAAAAGGCGTTATGCCCGTTACACATTGTATACCGTTATATACCGCGTACGGGCGTGTTTTACTCGGCCGCCGGCCGCACACTAGCGACCTCCTTACGCACACCGAGTAAACTCCAGTCACTTTTATTTACAGTCATGTCCGAACATAGAAGATTTGAACCTGAACAAATGCAAGAAAGTCACCGACCAGACCTGCCAGGCGCTTGGCAGGCGTTGCAACAAATTACAGAGGTAAGTTTTACTGCGTTACCGTCACGCCTGTATTCCACGAAGGGGTAGACAGAGGTAAATGAAGCTAGTGAAATCTTTTTAAAGAAAAATGGAAAGAAATTTTTGATTTCAGACGGGATTTAAACCCGCGACCACTGTTTTTTTTTATCCATTTAAAAAAAAACAGTGGTCGCGGGTTTAAATCCCGTCTGAAATCAAAAATTTGTGTGTGTGGCAAAACAAGTGGCAAAACAAAGTGGCAAAACAAGCATGCAGGTCACATTGATGTTAAGTGATGACTGCAGCTTATAGACACTTACACAAAGACCAACCACCACAACCGCCACTTACCACCACCACTCCTGAGGCCTAAGGTGTTCTGCCTCTGTGTCGGAAATTACAGAGCCGTACATTACCACCTGCCCGGAACACGATAGTGCTGAACACTACCATTTAGCGGCAAGTATATTAGGTAATGCGGTGATACCTACGCCCGCCAGCTCCGTCACTGGAGCTCTACCACCAGTATAAAATACGTGCCCGGAGATGTCAACAGGCTCGCCAACTGTTACATGGAACAAAACGTAACCGGGTAATCGTGGGTTAAAGTTAGCATGTATGCTTGTATGCATGCATTAATCTCTGCCTACCCCTTCGGGGATTACAGGCGTGAAGTTTCGTATGTACGTTACGTCACAGAATATGTTATAATACTACGTATAGAATGGACACTTCGACGTCCCGCCCGATTTCCCCGCCTCACCCGACCTCCTCCCCTCTTATGGGCGACGTTTGGTATTCTCTACGTGGCACACGCACAGGTGCACGTGTAAATATACGTCACTGATTGATGTCTGTGTACCAGAGAGACCAAATTAAGCGTTTGTATGGAATTTTGGCGGAGTGTCCGCGATGTGGTTACGTATAAAACATTCGTTCCGTACAAATTCAGAGTCTCTTTTTGCTATCAATTGTTAGCAAAAAGATGTCGTTCACCGATCCTAAATCGATGGGAATCAAAAAGGGAAGGATAAATTCTACGCTTGAGTTGGGGACTTCGGTTTATTCAGTTTATTCATTTATTTCATATAATTAGGCTCCTGGAGAGCACTTTTACATCGTCTTTTTTTTTTTAAACTAACCTAGAGTGAAAAACCACTAATAATAATCAAAAACACATAATAAATTAAATAGACACTGAACAATTTTGTATAATATGGAAAGCATCAATTATTTACAAATTCCTCCATTTCTCCATTTCAAAAGAAACTGAGAAGCTGAAGGTAGCTTAGTGGTAATGCTGCTGGACTGGTTATTCTGAGGTCGCAGGTTCGATTCTAGTCCGAAGTAAAATCTATCTTGTTTTGTATCGAAAAACATAAATATTACAATATCAATTGTATTTGTTTCAGAATAAACCTCGATTCCTGTCCGAGTATAACCGATATATCATTGAAAGCGCTCTCCGACGGTTGTCCCGTAAGTATCTAGTTTACTGGTGGCAGAGCTTCAGTGTCGGAGCTCGAGTTTATTCTTCGTTATCAAAAAAACAAAGACCGCCGCGGCGTCTGTCTGTATCCCTGGCTGTTCGCGATAAACTTAATAAAGATATTCTAAGGGTGAGATTCACAGACCGCACTACGACTTTACTTAGAGCAAAGTACGCCTTTGAACTGTCAAAAACCATACTAAACTGACAGTTCTAAGCATACTTTGCTCAAAGTAAAGTCGTAGTGCGGTCTGTGAATCTCACCATTAGACTTTCATACGGTTTCGCAAATAGATAGAGTAATTCTTGAGGAAGGGTTGTGTATATATTTTGTAAAAGTTTTCTGTATTTTTTTTGCCTTATAACGGATAAATGTTTGAGGGATCGGAAAAAAATCAGACAGACGCCGGTCTGTCTGTCTGGGTGACTTTGTTTTATAATATGTATAGATCTTAAGACAATGGCTTTAACATCTATACATCTATACAAATAAATAAAATTGGAGTGTCTGTTTGTTATATAAAAATAACAACATTTTACTTAAAAAAACATTTTATATTTAAAGATAAATGGAAAGAAAAAATTGACTTCAGGTGAGGCTCGAACTCGCGAATCTAGTCCAGCCGCTCTTCCAATTGAGCTACTGAAGTCCTGCCCGATTTGTCAAATCTTTCCTTCACATCTATTGCATTGCTTTATGGTAGCAGCAGCGCCATCTATTACCAACTATGCTAGTTAGGCAACGGGTTAGGGTTTAAAAAAACATGTATACACATATACCAATATTTTTAAAATTTTTGTCTGTCTGTCTGTTTGTGCCCTCGGGAACGGCTGGACCGATTTTGACGGGACTTTCACTGGCAGATAGCTTATGTAATAAGGAGTAAGTTAGGCTACTGGCTACTTTTAAACTAGCTGCGCCCGCGACTTCGTCCGGGTACATACTGAACAATCATACATTCTCATGCGGATGAAGTCGCGGGCACAGCTAGTGTATTATATGGCAGAACAAGGTTTGCCGAGTGAGCTAGTTAGTATCTAATGTAATAATTTAATCTTATTCTTTATTAACTTTCAGCTTCTAACACATGTGAACGTGTCGTGGTGTCAGTCGATAACGGAAAACGGTGTCGAGGCGTTGGCTAGAGGTTGTCCAAAATTGAAAAGTTTCATCTGCAGAGGTATAGTATATATATATGTATGTATTTAATAAGTAAGTTTATTATCGATATTTTACTATTTGCTTATTAAATCATATAATATGTCATTATGGTTCGTAAATCTTTTAGTTTATAACTTTATTCTCTGTTTATAATTTTATTTCTCAATGCACCAACATATTTTTTCTTTCTCAACACAACCCCAAGGTTGTCTGGTCGAGAATGCTTCATAGCATTAAGTCCGCCTCATGTACTTGTAAGTGCAAGAAAGTTTAAATAAATAAATAAGTATAGTAATTTGGTTTTTGTATTATTTTTATGTAATGGAAGTGGCAAACAAGCATGCAGTTCACATTGATGTTAAGTGATGACTGCAACCTATAGACACCCACACAAAAGCCAAGGTCAAAATGCAGATGCGTTAAAGCCTAAGGTGTTGCGGCCTAAGGTGTTGTGCCGAAAATTACAGGGCCGTACATTACCACCTGACCGGAACACGATAGTGCAGAACACTACCATTTAGCGGCAAGTTCATTATGTAATTCGGTAGTGCCTACGCCCGCGAGCTCCGTCACTGGCGCTCTGCCACCAGTGAAAGTTCTTTTTATTTTTTTGCAACATTTCGTGGTTTTTCTTGTACAACCTTGTTTTTCTTGTTCTTGTATTATGGTTGACTGGCAGATAATGCCTGAAAGCATGAAGTCCACCTTACGTACCTCATTTTTACATATTTGTCGGCAGGTTGTAAAAACGTGAACGACAAAGCCGTATCGTGTTTAGCCACCTACTGTCCGGACCTAGAAGTGCTTAATGTACAGGGATGCGATGTGAGTATTGTTTTACCTATCTATTACATATTACAAAATATCCGGCTCGAAGGACCAAAAAGGTCCTTGCCTTATTTGTAATAGATCCATGTCTCTAACGAAAAATATATCATATTATAATTATGACCAATGTAAGACTTCCAAACATTAGCTAGACTAAAAGTCCATTAGACTAAGATATCCGGCTCGAAGGACCAAAGAGGTCTTAAGAATTAAAATATTTTTATTTTAAGTAGATCTTTACAGATACTTTCAAAATGTCAAGAAATCATAAATTACCTAGAGTGAATAACCATTACATATTGTAAAAGCAAAAACATATATTAACAGTAAATTAAAATTAGAATTTAAAGTACATACTAAGTTAAAATATAATTATCACAAAATTTTTCAATTCCTTCAATAATGATAAATGAAGAAAAAGAAAAACTTATTCGTCAAGAACAAAGTTAACCTTAGACCTTTCTCTATAACAAGTTAAATGTCGTATCATTATGACCATATCCGGCTCGAAGGACCATTTACGAAGTCCCCTGGAAGGAAAATAATGTCAGATACAAAAAGTGTACAAATTAAATTTAATGCTTTACCTGCATTTCAATGATAGTAATCGGTAGAGAACAAACGTCCGTATAGAACATATAAGATCATTAGCTAGTTTTTATTTTTTTTTATGTAATGGAAGGGGTAAACAAGCATGCAGTTCACGTTGATGTTAAGTGATGACTGCAGCCTATAGACACCCACACAAAGACCAAGGTCAAAATGCAGATGCGTTACCTGCGTTACTCCTGAGGCCTAAGGTGTTACGCCTCTCTAATGTACAGGGATGCGATGTGAGTATTGCTTTACCTATCTATTACATATTATAAAACAAATTCCTACGCCGCGTCGGGATAATATAACAACGCGGGATGGGCAGCAGCGTTCCGCGATAAAACTACCCTCACTGCGATCGCCAATCCGCTAGCCAAGCGTGGCTATTATGGCGTGTTCTCCCCTAATGACTCACGACACTGTTGTGGGCGTCCTTGGGGAAGGCTTTGTCCAGCAGTGGACGTCAATCGGCTGGAGTGATGATGATGATGAATAATACTTGTTGTAATGTTGAAATGTGAGCAGTGCAGCGTGGTGATGGCTGCTCAGGCTCAGCTAGGTGACCAGGGCTGGGAGAGTCGTCTTGAGTAAAAGATGAGATGGTGTTGATGGCTCCGTGATCAGAAATTTAATGAACGAATAATTACATACAATTTTGCACAATAATGACATACACAGACAACGAAACATGACGCGAATACAGAATGAAACGTGACGTAACACAGACGACACGATGAGGTGCGTCCTCATGGTGCGCTTTAACAATACTTCATTGTTGTTTACAGAACTTAACAGACGATTCAATATCGAAACTCGGCTCGGCTATGCGGCGGCTATGTGTTAGTGGGTGCACGCGGCTAACGGACGTGTCGTTGGCCGCCTTAGCCGCCTCCTGTCCCGACCTAGTCACGCTACAGTTAGCTCAGTGCGCGCACCTCACTGACGCCGGCTTCCAGGCGTTAGCCAGGGTGAGTATATTGAAAAAAATCAATGTTTGTGTAGATCCACACATTATATTTTAAAATGGCCATTGGCTGCTGATTAATTCGATTCCGAAGGACCAAATGAACTTGGTCAGTTACAAGAAAATTATAGAATCATTACAACCAAAATAAGACAAGTATATCTAAATAAGTGAGCTGAAACTATAACTTTTATTAATCTGTAAAATATCCGGCTCGAAGGACCAAACCTTATTTATTACTTACTTACTTATAGATATAGACCCTTGTCTACAAAAAGAAAGATATCGTATTATTATGACCAAAGTAAGACTTCCATACATAGTCTAGACTAAAAGTCCATTAGACTAAGATATCCGGCTCAAAGGACCAAAAAGGTAAACCTTAGACCTTTGTCTATAACAAGTTAAATGTCGTATCATTATGACCAAATCCGGCACGAAGGACCATTTATGAAGTCCCCTGGATGGAAATTTTATGTTACAAAAAGTGGAAATGGAATGTTACATTCCGTTCTCTGTGGTACCCACTTGCGGACAGTATCAGCCCTGGTTCGATAAGTCTTGTGCTGTGGCTTCTAGTCACAAGCAGGAGGTTTGCAGAACCTGGACTGCGGCTCACGCTTGTAAGGATCCAAATGCACCCGACCTTAAGAGAGTCTCAACGCTGCATCCAGGTCCACAAAGTCCACGGCGAATGGCTGTGGATAGTTGCAGTGGCCCAGGAGCAGAGAATATGTAATAATACTACGTATAGAAAAGACACTTCGACGTCCCGCCCGATTTCCCCGCATCACTCAACCTCCTCCCCTCTTATGGGTGACGGTTGGTATTTGATACGCGCTACGCACACAGGTGCGCGTGTAAATACACGTCACTGATTGATGTCTGTGTAATAGAGACCAAATTAAGCGTTTGTATGGAATTTTGGCGGAGTGTCCGCGGTGTGGCAGGAGGACCAAGACTGACCTACCATGACCAAAAAGGTCTAGTGTTGTCTGAGGGTGGTGTCCAAAGTCTTAGGAATCGGCTGTTTGAAGAGAATGATGAATGTAGAAGAAGCATGGGAGGTGTCTCCACCAGGATATCTGGTGGTCAACACTCTCTGCCTACCCCGTATGGGACCTGGCGTGTAGATACATACAGAAACTAATAAATGTTACTAAAGTAGATAAAGAATCTGTTTATTTAACAACTATTTGTACGAGATATTGTACGTAACGTACGTACGTAACTTCACGCCTGTAATCCCCGAAGGGGTAGGCAGAGGTGAATGCATGCATTCAAGCATACATGCAATCACCCACGATTCGCCGGTTACGTTTTTGGCCCATGTAACAGGTGGCGAGCCTGTTGACATCTCCGGGCACATCACCAAACTTCGAGGTACTGGGAAATTTCCAGAAAATGGAAAATTCCCAATAGAACCAAAGATAAAGGACCTTAAACCATTATCTCTGATAACCCCCTTACACGGGAATCGAACCCAGGACCTCAGCGTAGTCGTAGTGGCCTGCTACCACTATGCTACCGAGGCAGTTATTGTAAAACATAGTTATAAGTGTAATATTGTGAAAATAGTTGAAAATAGAGTTTTGTTATGGCAGGTTTTTTCTCAGTAATGTGGGCTTTGGAACTCTGCCAGTGAATGACAAAGAATGTCTCATATTCTTTTGTTTAGTCTTATCTTGCCGTTTGTAAAAGAGAGTATGGAATATTCTGTTGATACCCTTTTTTATTATTAAGTATTTTTGGGCCATTATTTATTTTATTTTTGTTCACTTTGACATATTAATCAACGTGTCAGTTGTTATACGCTTTAATTTTATATTTGTAATTTTACCTATCACAAGCAAAGTCTATTATTTCCAAGAACCGTTCAAGTATTACGTGAGCACTATGGGGGGCAGGGGGTTCTTTGCTCTGCTTATTTTGGATGACATGAGGGGTAGGGGAGTCTTGATGATGATTACGTCATCGGTAGTTATTTACTTATTACATCAGTAAAATCTAACCTCTATACTAAATCTATTTTCTTGTATGTATGTATGTATCTTCACGCCAGGTCCCTAACGGGGTAGGCAGAGAGTGTAGAGCGCCAGACATCCCGGTTCTGACAAACCTCTCGTGCCTCGTCTACCTTCATCATTCTCTTCATACATGCACGCCGATTCCTAAGACTTTTGACACCACCATCAGACAGAACTCGACCTATTTGGTCATGGTAGGTCAGCCTTGGTCTTCCTGGGCCTCTGCAACCATCCACATTCGCATTGTATATCTGTTTAGTCATTCGCTCATTCGACATTCTTTCTATATGCCCGAACCATCGGAGCATGCCTTTTTTCATTTTTACACCGATACTATCATTCACACAAAGTCTCTTTCTTACATCTTCATTACGAACGTGATCGGTGAGTGATACACCGCAGATCTTGCGCAAAGATCTCATCTCGACCGCGTTCAACTTACTTTCATGCTCTTTCCTGCATACCCAGCTCTCGCTTCCATATAAAAGCGTTGGAGTAAGTACAGCATTATGTACGGCTAGTCGAGCCCGCTGGCTGAGATGTTTGGATTCTAGCAGCTTACCCAACGCTCCATTCACGCAATTCCCAGCAAGCACTCTTCTTTCTATGTCAGTGGTGTACCTACCATCCTTGCTAAAAGCACATCTATTTTCTTATTTTTTAAATTATAATTATAATATAAATAAAAACAGTACATTAATTGAAAAATGTTTACGTAAGCATGGGGGGAGGGGGTAAAAGCTTTGCTTACTTTTGCTGACAAGGGGGATGAGGTGGTAAAGAATTGTATTAAATCTGCTTACGTAATACTTGAACGGCCCCCAAGTGATTAAATGAATTTTTGATTTTGAGTTAACATATAGATTTTTTTTTCCACAGAGTTGTCGGCTACTGGAGCGGATGGATTTAGAAGAGTGTGTACTGATAACAGACGCGACGCTCGTGCACCTCGCTATGGGATGTCCGAGGCTTGAGAAACTGGTAAAAAATACAACTATTTTGTTATTCTTGTATACAACTGGATACGTGGACGTGCTCAATGGTGAAGTTTTCACCTGGAGCGTGCATTGTATATTTGAGGGTATAGTAAGCTATCCATAAAAGATAAAGATATACGCTATCGCGGACTTCTTTATATAAATTACGTCCAAACCCCCCCCCCCCTTCCTCCCCTCCCCCCTCCCTCCTTCATAACGCTTTTTCCTATCTTCTTAACATGTACCGTCACATTTGACAAAGAACCACATGATAATCCGTGCAGTAGTCTTTGAGTTTATCTCAAACAGACAGACAGACGCGTTTGGGGATTTTTTTTTATCTATTTTTCTGCTTAAAATATGTAAATTAAATAAGGTAGCAGTCTATGCAGGTATTGTATACCTCTGCCACACCGCGGACACTCCAAAATTACATACAAACGCTTAATTTGGTCTCTATTACGGAGTACACAGACATCAATCAATGATGTGTGTATTTTATTTAAAGTAAAATGGAAAGAAACCATAGTTGGCAATAGATGGCGCTGCTGCTACCATAAAGCAATGCAACAAATGTGAAAGAAAGATTTGACAAATCGGGCAGGACTTCAGTAGCTCAATTGGAAGAGCGGCTGGACTAGATTCCCAGTAGGCCGCGAGTTCGAGTCTCGCCTGAAGTCAAATTTTTCTTTACATTTTACTTTAAATAAAATATATTTCACAAGCATGTGTTAATGCGAAATATATGATAAAACAATGATGTGTATTTACACGTGCACCTGTGTGCGTAGCACGTAGAGAATACCAATCGTCGCCCATAAGAGGGGAGGAGGTTGGGTGAGGCGGGGAAATCGGGCGGGACGTCGAAGTGTCCATTCTATACGTAGTATTATTACATATTCTCTGCCCCTGCCTAATCACCTCTAGTATACCAAGCGTGAAGTTATAAAGTAATTATAAACATTAACTTTCAGACGCTGTCCCACTGCGAATTAATAACGGACTACGGTATAAAACAGCTATCCCTATCACCTTGCGCGGCTGAACACCTAACAGTATTGGGTAAGATAAATATATCTAACTAGCAACCCGCCCCGGCTCCGCCCGGGTTTTTTTTTATGTAATGGAATTGGAAGTTCGCTCTAAACACTCATATTGTTAACTTTTTCCCCAGGGCTGGACAACTGTCCCCTAGTGACCGACGGGGCTCTAGAACACCTGATCTCCTGCCACAACCTGCAGCTGATAGAGTTGTACGACTGCCAGATGGTCACCAGGAACGCGATACGAAAACTCAGGGTACGTCAATATTGTCCATTAATATTGGCCGGTCTACTAGCTGAAAAAACTCCCCGCCCTTCAATATAAAATAATTCAGATATTACAACTTGTCCTCCCTCTCCTCATACCAAACTCACCCCTCACCCCTCATACTAAACTCACCTCCTCCCCGTATAACAATGTGTGTCCCCTCCCAATATAGCTCTCCCGTCCCTATCTTATCAAACTCGTATTATAACATGGCTAACTGACCCGTCCTGTCTTGTGGTTTATTAAGAACTTCATTTTTTAAAATTGAAATAGGTATCAACAGAATCAAAACAATATATTGTCGTCTCAGTTTTGCGTACTTGATCGAGCAACCACAGAAACCCAATAAAAATCTGCTTCTCCACCCTCGATAACAATCTACCCCCATCCCCCATTGCATATTGTTCCTCCCACACAGCGACCTACCTCCCCCCTTCTCACACACTACCATCCCTCTCAATTCAAATTGCCACCCCCCTCATGACAAGCTACTCTTCTCTCCATAACAAACTACCTTCCCCCATTCCAAACTAAGAAAGAAAGAAAGATAGCTCGCTCTACCCCACTAAAAAGCTGTGGTATTGCGTGTAGTAACACGGTATTTTCTGTTAATTTTGACTTGCAAACGCTGTGATTTCATTTCAAGAATTGGGAACTCTAACCATCCTCTCTTGTTTACAGAACCACCTGCCCAACATAAAGGTGCACGCGTACTTCGCCCCCGTCACCCCGCCCGTGACCGGGGGCGGCGCCCGACCCCGCTACTGTCGGTGCTGCAACATCATATGAACACTGAAGTGATTGTGATAGTGATCAAGTGATAGTGAAGCTAGTGGTGGACCGCACTTTGAACTTTGATAAAAATAGTTAATCAATCAGCCGCCAGATTTTTTAAATGTTGAACGTGGCAAACAAACATTTCACATTGATGTTGAGTGATGACTGCAATAGACTGCCTATAGACCAGTGATTCCCAAAGTGGTCTAGGTGGACACCCTGGGGTCCATGGGTGACTTCATGGGAGTCTACGTAGGCGTGAAAAAAAATTGGATATATGGGAATTTTCTGTTAATTTTATTTTCATTACTTCAGTAGCTCAGTTGGAAGAGCGGCTGGACTAGATTCCCAGTGGCCGCGAGTTCGAGTCTCGCCTGAAGTCAAATTTTTCTTTAAAATATGGGAATGACAGATACTCGTAAATGTAGCAAGAAGGGGGTTTACCGAAACCAGAAAAAGTTTAAAGGGGTCTACAAGACACAATAGTTTGGGAAACTCTGCTATAGACACTTACGCAAAGACCAAACGTCAAAATTCAACAAGGGTCTACAAGAAAAAAGTTTGGGAACCTCTGGGTTAGTTGGTCATAAAATGTTAATTATAATAAAGCCTTTATTAGTCTGATCTCTTTACAAGTTTTATCTTATCTTATATTTATTATTATTTACTTGCCGCTAAATGGAGTGTTCAGCATTAATCAGGTCAGGTGGTAATGTACAGCCCTGTATTTTCCAGCACAGAGGCATAACACCTTAGGCCTCAGGAGTGGTAACGCATGTGCATTTTGACCTCTGGTCTTTGTGTGGGTGTCTATAGGCTGCAGTCATCACTTAACATCAATGTGAACTGCATGCCTGTTTGCCACCTTAGTTTCGTAAAGAGAGCGGCAACCATTGCAAATACTAATAGGTATTTGATACAAACCCATGTTCAAAGAGTGGTCCCATCTTAAGCTTCACGTGACTATGTAATCATAGTGCATAAGTGTTAGTGTATTAGTGAAATTGGCAGCTGTGTTGCTTGTGGGGCAGATTAAAAGGTAATTGGTAGCGTTTTCTGGATGCTTTTCATGTACTTTGTATGTTGTTATGGTTACTGAGAACACCCGAAATTATGTATTCACGTATCCTTCTAATTATGCAGATCTTACTACAGTGCTCAACAATAAATAATGCACATCGAGCCTAGGAAGGAGACTTCGACTCTGTAGAGCGTTATCTCTTTCGCACCGTACCTATTTGACGTTTGTCGACCATTTTGATCAATGTTTGACCAATACCGGACTGTCAGTGCTTACGTAGGCAGTGTGCAACAGAGATAACGCTCGACGAAGTCGAAACGAGCCGATCATCTCTTTCGCAGGCTCAATGTGCAATATTAATTGTTGAGTACTGTCTGGATTTCTCTAGTGCAATAGAAAGAGTCTTATCTTATTTTGGATATCGGCATTGCATTAGGACATTATTCCTTATTTTCTGACTGATGTAATCTCTACAAATGTAATGTTAGATTATTTGTTCATTTTCTTTTTTTATCTGTTGTGACTTGGTCCAGATTAACATTTTGAAAATGTAATTTTTCTTTATAAAATAGCCTTTTAGTACAAAATTATTAGGATAATTTTTTGAAATAAAACTAGTTTTGAATTTATCTCACGTATATTAAACTAAAATAATTATTTAAAATCGAACCCGATGTTTCGGTCGCTTTTCAGCTTCCATGGTCTCGGGCAGACTGAGGTGGTAATTGTCTGACAGCAGTTTGAAAAATTATTATCTGCAGCTACCTCCATCTATTTCGCAAACGTATCGTTCAGGATTCACACAAAAGTTACTAATTGTATCTTGAGGTCTTACAGACTGGATCATTTTGTGTAAGGTTGAAGGTGATTTTAATCAAGAACTAACATTGTTAATAGATTATTTCTGAATTTCAGGCCATAGTAGCATACCAATTATTTAGCCCTACATATGAAGCAATATTTACAAGATGGCGGTTCTCCAAGCTCTTAGAGTATGGAGGAAACGTGAAAATGTAGTCCTTCTGCTATTTTGTAATAGCTTAACGTGTTCGATGTTATAAAATATTAAGCCCTCAAAATACTTTTATTTTATGTAATGGAAGTGGCAAACAAGCATGCAGTTCACATTGGTGTTAAGTGATGACTGCACCCTATAGACACCCACACAAAGACCAAGGTCAAAATGCAAATGCGTTACCACTCCTGAGGCCTAAGGTGTTATGCCTCTGTGCGGGAAATTACAGAGTCGTACATTACGTTTTTTGAGAGTTTCATATTCAATTCAATTTAATATTCATTATCAAGGCTCCATACAAATTCGGACCGTCTGATTTCAATTGTATAATCATAGTAATATCTCGGGATAGCATTGTTCTAAATATTTATTTTACTACGATGAGTTATACATAACTATATAATATACATTTAAATAAATATACAATGCATTCGATTTATAAAAATTAACTATGGGCTGTAGTCAAGTAATATTATACCTGTTTTATATTATTTCGCATTAACACATGCTTGTGAAATATATTTTATTTTAAAGAAAAATGGAAAGAAAAATTTGACTTCAGGCGAGACTCGAACTCGCGGCCTACTGGGAATCTAGTCCAGCCGCTCTTCCAATTGAGCTACTGAAGTCCTGCCCGATTTGTCAAATCATTCCTTCACATTTATTGCTTTGCTTTATGATAGCAGCAGCGCCATCTATTGCCAACCATGCTAGTTAGGCAACTTCAGTAGCAACTTCAGTAGCTCAATCGGAAGAGCGGCTGGACTAGATTCCCAGTAGTCAAATTTTTCTTTCCATTTTTCTTTAAAATAAAAAATGTTATACCTACTTGAAAATATCTATGAATAGGTCAGAAATAAAAAAAAAATGAAATAAAACTTGCAATTTTGTAAACGACTTTGAACAGATGATGTACGAAAAAAACAAGTTGAAATATTAACGTTTACTCATGTTTAACACGTTGAACGCCAAGAAAAAAAAAAATCTTCCCACTGTCCCTTAAGTAGACCACCATTTATCGTCGATTAATGGTGGTCGACAATTAGCCCGGGGTGCACCTAGATATTTGCAAAAGTTATTGTACCATTTCACATCCTGCTCTAACTTTAACAGATTTCTTTAAGTTAGAGAAGGATGTGAAATGTTTGTTATTTGTTTTGACTTTATTGGAGCCATCAGTTAATTTTAATTCAAAGTGGATAAATAACTCCCTCCCATACATTGCACCACGTATGCACCATAACAGAACTATAAGTGTATTCCTTCTTAGTCAATATCTATATTTGATCTGTGTGTAAGAGAGGAATCCGCAATCGATTCTAAGTTGGATAGGATATTCTGGTTTGTAAAAAAGGTGGGTGTCCATATATGTGACTAGTCAGTCACGTCAGTCACTAAGAATGATCTGACAACACAATAAATTACAGTGCTCAATAATAAATATTGCACATCGAGCCTAGGAAGGAGACTTCGGCTTATTTCGGGTCTGTGAAGCGTTCTGCTTTATCGCACCGTACGTATTTGACGTTTGTCGACCGTTGGATAAAGTTTTGACCAATACCGGACTGTCAGTGCTTACGTAGGCAGTGTGCAACAAAGATAACGCTCTACGAAGTCGAAACGAGCCGATCGTTTCTCTGGCAGTCTCGATGTGCAATATTAATTGTTGAGTTATGTACCAGCCTGTGGTAAAACGATTTCACCAAAGAGGTTCGTTATGGAATTTAATCTTAGTTATATTTTTTGCATATGTATTGCGGTCGGATTTCGATCATTAGGCGATCACTAGTTAATCTAAATCTGTAAAATCCCAAAAAAAAATACTGTAAATGAAATTCAACCTTAAGGCTTAAAGATTTTAATAGCATGATGACTATGTTATTTTTTTTTTATTGTATTCAAATGGGTTCGATTTTTAAACAATATTTTTACATGGACATCAGAAGTTCATGTTTTTAAAATTGAGCTGGCTGCGGGTTTGTGCTCGAACTGTAATGTATTTCTTATCGTAAGTCCTTATAAGAACATGCTTCATACAAGGTATTCATTATATCATGAGATGATAGTCAAATATTAAAAAAAATGTTTTATAAGAAAAAAAATATTTTGTCAACTTTTTTATTTTATTCCTCTTCCATAATATTCTGCTTGTCCAATCTTCGTGTTCAATTAAAGTAAGTTAGTCGAACGAATATGTTTTTCATGTGTCCGGGACGCGTCAGGTTAGGGGATGACTGATGACTGATGTTGATAAATTGACCAAACTGAAGTGTTCACGCTGTTTGTTGTATTAGGATAGTTAAAATGTTGTAGATTATTAATTGATTCGTATTACTGATTTCATTTTAATTTCGTATGGGAAGATTTTTAATCATTTTATTTTATGTGTCTATTGCTGGAACTAAATTGTATCAGTAGTGTAGTCAGGTCCGCTAGATTACGATCCCCGGGTCGGGGGCTGTATAATGGTGAGATAATGGTGTATTATCCTCTATATCTGATGCTACTGGGATTTTCTAATTTCTAAAAGTTAATTAGTGCCACTGAAATTAGTTAATATCCAGGTGTCAATAGGCTCACCACCTGTTACATCGGCCAAAGCGTAACCGACAATTATGGGTGTTTGCATGTATGCTAGAATGCATGCATGTCTGAATACTCCTTCGGACCTTCGGAGAATGCAGAAAGAAGTTGCTTTTTTTGCCTGAATACAGGCCAATCTAGATGTAGGCGAATAAAGGCAAATATCTTCGACTCCGATTCCTGAGCCTTTTGAACCTAGACAACTATTTTGTTGATCACAAATCTGATAAACCTTTTAATTTTTCTAAAAAATCTTCCTTCATTCTTCATTATTGTTACGTTAGGTACGTTATCAAAGCCTTATTTAGATACACAACTAAAGGTATACCAGGTGAGGTAATACACTAGTGGTGACAAAATATATATAAACAAATTTGTTTATAGCTAAGTGGAAACGTAACAGATTTAACTACATTCGCATTTATAATATAAGTACATATTAAGTTACAATATCTTAGAAAATAAAGGTAAGAAACTACATCATTGTAGGTTTTTGGATGTCTCTGAACTAAAGATATGCTGTCGTATACAGTACAGAAATATTCACTGCGCTTATTTCATATTTTAGTTATAATAACCAGCCGGCCTATTAAGTTACTCCATTGGTATCAATTTGATTTGCATTATGCAATACATTACTGCTTTGACGTAACGTGATAATTACTTACAATATAACAAAAACGCAATGTCCTGCATATTGCCTATCAATTTGGTGTCAAATAAGTTACAAACGCCGTCTGGGCTTTGATTAACATAAAACATAACTTTTTAAATCAATTAGTTTTCTTAATTAAGGTTGCAAGCTGCTTTTAAAGTGTTTAAAAAAATCCCTGACAAGTCCCGGACGTATGCGAGTTGGTACTTAGTTCAATGCAACTAAAGATGTTGTTGATAAATCCGTCGTTACAAATGTAATTAAAATGATTGTAACATCACTTTGTGTTTTATTCACCACATTTTAGGGTTGGCAGTGCGTTTGCAACTTCCCTGATGCTGCAAATAACTCATAACTCATTAGTGAGAACTCACTTAGAGTATGCATCTACAGTATGGAACCCATATTATACAACCTATTTAGATCAGATAGAACGTATACAGAATAAGTTTTTAAGACGATTAGGTCACATATTCAAAAACTCTACTGCACTACTACAAACATTAAAATTAAGACGTGAGCACAGAGATCAAATATTTCTATTCAAGATAATTAATAATCATATAGATTCTCCATTTCTTATGAACCGGATATTATTTAGGTGTCCCAAGGTGAACATTCGCTCCAATGCGGTTTTTTCAGTTTTTTCAACTCCAAATTGTAGAACAAACTATGCTAAAAATAAATTTTTGGTCAGAGCTTGCATCATACATAATAAACGATATGATCACATTGACATGTTCAACTGCAAACTGTGTAATTGTACTCTATCTGTGAAAAAAGATAATACCTAATGTTTACTTTTTGTCAATTTCCTACAAATAACTTTTTCATGTATTGTATATACACGAAATAATTATTTGTATTAAATTTTTTTGAATGTACTTAAACTTATTCAAAATTCTGTAGTCTTCGCTATGTAATTTTTAGCATTGGAACTATTTTGGCTAATGAATTATTCATGTCCTACCATAACCATATGTATTACAAAAAGCTGTAAGTTTCCTTAAATAAATAAATGTTCGAAAGGCGACGGTGACCACTTTCCATCAGGTGGCCCGTGAGCCCCGTCTACTTGTCTGCCATCCTAATGAAATAAAAAAGCCTCCAAGTGCGAGTCGGACTTGCGCACGCCGCGCTTTTTCGCCTGTTTGATTTTCAGAGCTTCGATACGCGAATGCGGCTGGACACACCTACGTGTAATTTACAGCACCGAGGGAAAGCGCGGTTTTTTTGAGCCAGCGAATATGATATCTGCGAAGTGTGAGTAGTCTTTATACCGACCATACCTAAGAAATAACCGCTTCTCTAGTTCAATAGTCGTTGGACTATTGGCCGTAGGTAATCTGTCGATCCCCAGGCGACAATATTGCCATCCATAGAGCAATACGGGCCACCGGCCGCGCCGGACCGGAGGGGAGTAGCCATATGCCGGCTTTCCCCTCTGTCAAAGTACAAGCCTAATTGAGCCTATACCTGTCGCCTAGATGTGAAGAGTGTCGTGTAGAATGTGTGCGTGAAATTGTGTATGTATTTTGTTAAAGTCAAGGTGTGCGTTTCGTAGTAATTTACACCCCCACCCCCCCCCCCCCACCCCCCGCAAAAATGACAGACTGTTTTGCATCGGTAATAGACGCTATGGCTACTCCCCTCCGGTCCGCTGCGGCCGTGGCCCGTGTTGCTCTATGCCGTCATCTCATCTCTTCTAAGGCATACTTAATAGGTTGGGGAAAAAGTCTTTTCGCATTATAGTATGTATAAACTTGTAATAAAATCTCTTTGGCTGTAGTATTTGTATCTGGCTGGTTTTGGTATCATGGAAAGTTAAAATTTTAAAGAACATAATTCCAAATTCAAATTAGGCAAATGTGTGATTTTCATTTGTTTTTCTTACTGTCAAGATGAGTGAATCTAAGGAAGAAATTCGATACATTTTAAAATTTTACTACAAAAAAGATAAAAATGCAACGCAAGCCGCGAAAAAAATTTGCGATGTTTATGGGCCTAGTGCAGTGTCTGTGAGAGTAGCACAAAGGAGTTGTTGCGAGCTCGGCCCTGGTTCGTACATGTTCTCAAAAAATGGGTAAATTAAAGAAGAATCCAAAAAAATACTATTAATTTATTCAAGAATATATTTTAGAGTTACAACCACATTTAATTCAAACTATTTTATCATTTTCCAACTATGTTAAACATGGCGGTGATACAGCCGACACTTGGGATCAATCGATTTTGATAGTATTTAGAAAATATTACTTTTTTCTCCAAGTTCTATAGTCAAAATACAATTAAAAAATGAAAATGTCAAAATGACATCGCCCGCCATATTCGCCATGTTTGTTTTGAGTTGCAATTCTAACTGCAAATTATGTTTTGTAACTGCAAACAAAGCTAAATAAGTGAAAATATGCAGTAAAAAAACGTTTTTATATTGATTTTGCCCGTTTAATGATATTGTGTACAATACATGGCCGGAGGTCCATACATTTTTGCAACATCTCCTTTGGTTAAAGCGTTTTCAATCTGGAAATTTTGATGTCAAAGATGCACCTTGCTCTGGTCGCCCTATTACGGATAAAATGGATGCCATTTTTGAAAAAGTGGAGCAAAATCGACATATCAGTAGGTACGACGTAGCTGAAGAACAGAAAATTGATCACAAAACAGTTTTGGCGCATTTGAAATTCTTTTTGATTTGTGATTCTTTATTACGACGTAATGAAACCGAATCATTTTTGAAGAAGCTGATAACTGGTGATGAAAAGTGTATCACGTACGACAAGAACGTGCGAAAAAGGTCGTGGTCAAAGGCCGGTCAGGCTTTACAGACTGTGGCGAAACCCGGGTTAACTCGCAATAAGGTGATGTTGTGTGTGTGTGTTGATGGGATTGGAAGGGCATTATTCATTATGAGCTATTACCACCAGGCAGGACTATCGATTCTGAACTCTACTGCGAACAACTGATGAGATTAAAGCAAGAAGTTGAGAGAAAGCGGCCGGAATTGATCAACAGAAGGGGTGTGGTGTTTCATCATGATAACGCTAGACCTCACACATCTATAGCCACTCAGCAAAAATTAAGAGAGTTTGGCTGGGAGGTGTTAATGCATCCGCCGTATAGTCCTGACCTTGCACCTTCACTTCCACCGGTTTAGGTCTCTTCAGAATTCTTTATGCAATGTTAGGTTAACATCACGAGAGGACTGCCAAATCCACTTGTCGCGGTATTTTGATGAGAAGTCCCAAAATTTTTATAGCAATGGGATCATGTCCCTACCTACAAGATGGCAAAAGGTTATCGAACAAAATGGTACATACATTCTTTAGTTAAATTTAAATAAACTATTTTAAAAAATGTTTTGAATTATCTTAAAAAATGCGAAGAAACCTTTTCCCCAACCTAATATTTCAATTTCAAGGCTGCTCTAAACGATGGGCCAGCGTGTAGAGTGCGTAATTATGGCGCATCGGGTGGCCGAGAAATGGCGCTGGTGTCGGTTTTTCGACCGCACATCAAAGGGAGTGGGCCAGCGATGGCAGTACACATCTACACGTGTCCCATTATACATGGGTGCATACGTGCTGTAAAGATATATCGCCGCTGCGGCTAATGTGCCTACGTCCATCTCAAACGGCATTAAGAAGTAGTGACTGTTGCTATCGTATAGTTGTATTTCAGCCATCTCGCTGGACCATTGTGTAGAGTAGCCATAAAACGTTACCGGCGCACCGAAGGTGTTTGCAGGTATGTTAAATGCAAAGCGCGCATGGCCCCGCGGCTGGTGTAGTTCGTAAGCGATCTACTTGGTTAAGCGATACGGGCGCAATCGTGTGATGGGTGACAGCTAGTGGCAAATTAAAAAAAATGCGCGTTTCCGTGCTTTGGAGGTCACGTTAAGCCGTCGGTCCCGGTTCCTATCGATAGATAGCAGTCGTTAAACCTTGTCGGAGGTTTTATGGGCGGTTTGAAAATATCCGACAGCGGGTTGGCCACTAACCCGTATCTCCTCCAACCTGTATTGGAGCAGCGTGGATAAGTAAACTCCGGGCCTCACCCCAAAAAGGGGAGAGACTCGTGCCCAGCAGTGGGACGTATAATGGGTTGCCATTATTATTATCGCTCACTTCCCTTCAAAATAGTCGAGGAGAGCAATGACTTCCACGTGCGTCATACTCGTGAACGGGTGCTGATTGTGGGGACTGGTCTGTTGTGATTTGCGGGTGTTATTTTCTATCAGGATATTAAGCTGTTGATGGGCATTTGCGTATGTGTTTATATGCAAATATTTATAGGCCATAGACGTTCACATTATCTTTATTCTATATACATATTAAAATAACCTCTGCAACCATGGTTGCAGAGGCCCAGGAAGACCAAGGCTGACCTACCATGACCAGATAGGTCGAGTTCTGTCTGATGGTGGTGTCAAAAGTCTTAGGAATCGGCGTGCATGTATGAAGAGAATGATGAAGGTAGACGAGGCACGAGAGGTTTGTCAGAACCGGTATGTCTGGCGCTCTACACTCTCTGCCTACCCCGTTAGGGACCTGGCGTGAAGATACATACATACATACATACATATTAAAATTTGTATTAAATCTAAGGTTTTGACAAAAGAGCAACACGCTGAGTTTGTTGGGTAGCGGAGTTCTTCTCAGTAGTGCCTGCACTTGGAACTCTGCTAAGTGAATGACTATGATTATGACGAACAGATTTTTCATTTTCTTCTGTGAAGGAATTGAAAAATTTGATGATTCACGTATCGGTTAAATATTATTATTAAATTGGTATTTATTAATACCTATTGGATTATTATTACAAGTCATTCTCTCTAGGTAGCTTATAACTCGACAATGCAAAAGTGTCCTTGTAGACCAATTTGAAATAAATGATTTGAATTTTGAATTTTATTATTATTACCACTACTACTACGCTGAGGTCCTAGGTTCGATTCCCGGGTAGGGGGTTATCAGAGATAATGGTGAAAAAGCTTTTATCTCTGGTTCTATTGGGATTTTTCCATTTTCTGGAAATTTCCCAGTACCTCAAAGTTTGGTGATGTGCCCGGAGATGTCAACAGGTTCGCCACCTGTTACATGGGCCAAAACGTAACCGGCGAATCGTGGGTGTTTGCATGTATGCTTGAATGCATGCATTTACCTCTGCCTACCCCTTCGGGGATTACAGGCGTGAAGTTACGTATTATTATTAGGTATGCATTTACCTCTGCCTACCCCTTCGGGGATTTCAGACGTCAATTTTTCAAAAATGGAACTTTTATGTTAACAGTGATGATTCATAGACATACCATTCTTCATTTCTAACAGTGGCGGATTTACCAGCAGGCTGTGTAGGCTGGAGCCTAGGGCGGCAAATTTTAAGGGGCGGCAGATTTTGTTCATTATTTTCATATTTCTTTAGACAAAATTAAGTGACTGTTAAAATGATCAAGGCTCGGACCATTGTTCTCAATGATTCTAACCATAGAAAAAAAGTTGATGCATGAAGCCTGAAACATAAAGTTGGAACTTTATTGATAGAAAATATAATTGATATGATTGTGTTAGCAAAAATTGAATAGCCTGCCGGCGGAAAATTTGTAAATCTGCCACTGATTTCTAAGCGTGTTCTTCGTATAAACAATAGTAAATCAATGATATTTTTCTTTCCGGCCATTGTTTTTTTATCGCGTTGTAAAATAGTGATAAAGTGCCCGCCAACACTTTATTGCGGAGTGTTTTAATTGACGACCCAGTTAGTCCAGCGGCGTGAAATGACCGTTTGATTCGCGGGTTCGATCCCTGCACCGGAACAAATAAGTATTTGTATGGCCTACAGGCCTACATGATATATATTTGGTTCGGGTCTGGGTGTTTGTGTATGTGTTGTGTGTGTACAACGGTACCCACGACACATACCTAGTGTGGGGCTGTGAGTGTAAGCGTATTTATTTATTTACTAGCTGCCCCGACGAACTTCGTATCGCCTTAGAGGTATAAAAAAATTAAATGTCAAAAAATGATAAGGAAAATAGATGTTGGCCGATTCTCATAGATACCGGATAAGCACAAAAAAAAATCATCAAAATCGGTCAAGCCGTTTCGGAGGAGTATGGCAACGAAAACTGTGACACGAGAATTTTATATATATATATTTTTTTTTATGTAATGGAAGTGGTAAACAAGCATGCAGTTCACATTGATGTTAAGTGATGACTGCAGCCTATAGACACCCACACAACGACTAAGGTCAAAATGCAGATGCGTTACCACTCCTGAGGCCTAAGGTGTTACGCCTCTGTGCCGGAAATTACAGGGCCATACATTACCACCTGACCGGAACACGATAGTGCTGAACACTACCATTTAGCGGCAAGTATATTAGGTCATGCGGTGGTGCCTACGCCCGCGAGCTCCGTCACTGGAGCTCTACCACCAGTAAAAAAGATGAAGCCAATGTCTTTATCCTCCATTCTATGATTTCTATATCAATCTGCAACGGATGCCACCCATTTAGGAGTGGCACCCGTTGCAGGCCATCTTCTTAACTGAAGTAGAGAATATGTAATAATACTACGTATAGAATGGACACTTCGACGTCCCGCCCGATTTGCTCGCATCACTCAATCCCTTCCCCTCTTATGGGCGACGGTTGGTATTTTGTACGTGCTACGCAAACAGGTGCGCTTGAAAATACACGTCACTGATTGATGTCTGTGTAATAAAAACCAGCGTTTGTATGGAATTTCGGCGGAGTGTTTATTCAGTTTTCAGTTTATTCATTTATTTCATATAATTAGGCTCCTGGAGAGCACTTTTACATCGTCATTTTTTTTTAAACTAACCTAGAGTGAATAACCACTAATAATAATCAAAAATACATAATAAATTAAATAGACACTGAACAATTTTGTATAATATGGAAAGCATCAATTATTTACAAATTCCTCCATTTCCCCATTTCCGCTTCTTATTTACAAATTCCTCCATTTCCCTATTTCCCCGTGTCCGCCACAGATCACTATACTAGTCTACGAGTGTCCGCGGTGTGACTGAAGGTTGTGCCCGTTTTGTTAAGTATTGGTGGAGGAAATACCGAGTTGCTTCTCTTCTACAATAAAAAAATACCCGTCAGCTTTGGGTTATTTAAAGAGAGGGTCTTTAAATTATCCAAAGGAGATTTGTAATTTTGGACACGCAAAATCGTTACTGGGCCATTTACACAGTACATTTTGTAATATAGTTAACAATTAGCAATCTAACCCAACCCAACTTTTACTCAATCATTTACGCTTCAATTACCGGCTATGAATGACTAAGAATGACTCTTTTTCTTTTCTTTTTACTCTTTGTTATCAGTTTGTAAAGGGGAAAAGAGACATTTTACTGATATACTTTTTACATTAGTTTATGACATTTAGTTTTATCTTAGTGATATTCTTGACTTTACATATATTTTTTATCTTGTTTGACATGTATATCAATTGTTATTCGCTTTAATTTATTTTGTTTGTTTTTGACGTGTCATAAGAGGTGCCTGTCACCCTAAATGAATAAATGAGTTTCTGATTCTGATTCTGATATGCCATAACAAAAGATTTATTTATAGTTATTTAAAAATGACATAATTTGTACAATTGTGTTTTAATGTACGGCCTGGTAATTTCCGGCACAGAGGCATCACACCATAGGCCTCAGGAGTGGTAACGCATCTTCAGTTTCACCTTTGGTCTTTGTGTGGGTGCCTATAGGCTGCAGTCATCATTTAACATTAATGTGAACTGCATGCTTTGTGTCGTGAAGTTGCTATAGGTCGCGCCACGTAAAAAGAACGCTGGAAGAAAGTAGAAGGGATGTGTTCGCGCATCGGTACACTCGCGCACGAAAGTACTAGCCCTATTGGTTTATTTTTGATCTAGCTTTCGCTTGCGGTTTCGTGTATTGGTAGGCAGATTGAATACTATATTACATAGAATAACATAAAATGAAATAAAAACACATGACGCGCAGTTCTATTCATTTTCATTCATTCCGCCAGCGTTCTTTTTACCTGGCGCGACCTATACCTTCATTAAGTACATAACAAATCGGCTGTGTGCCGGTTTACTGGCGACACTACTGCATTACCCACGGAATAGATCTATTCTGTGGCATTACCTAATCTATCTGCAAGCGTAATCACTACGCGATTGGCAAACGCAGCTGCAGTAGTATTATCGCGGGATGCTGCTGCCCATTCCACATTATTGTATTTACTATTGCCGTAGTGGAATGGTTTTATCTAACTAGCGGAAGAATTATCTCGCACTAGTGGGCGGTGATACATCGTAGCGTTTATTACCATAACGGATGCAAAACAGTCTGTCATTTTTAATGGGTGGAAATGCGTGTAACACACACACTACAAAAATCGTCTATTACTACAAAACTCAAACCTTGACTTTAACAAAATACATAAACAATTTCACGCACACATTTAAACATCTAGGCGACAGGTATAGGCCCATTTGGGCTTGTGCTTTGACAGAGGGGAAAGCTTGCATATAGCTACTCCCCTCCGGTGTTGCTCTAGAATATGTACCTACAGCAAAAATATTTTTAAAAATCTATGATCGAATCAAAGAGTTTTGGCAGGAACGTCTCTTACATAATTATTCGCCGCAGATATGCTCGAGATAAGCGTTTAAAAAAAAACACGCCTACACTCACAGCCCCACAGTAGGTATAAATCTGTATCGTGGGTGCCGTTGTACACATTCACAAACACCTAGACCCGAAACAAATATCTGTAGGCCATACAAATACTTGTCTCGGTGCAGGGATCGAACCCGCGACCCTTCGAATCAAACGGTCATCTCACACCGCTGGACAAACCGGGTCGTCAAGTTGTTTAAGTGACTAGCGGCTCGCCCCGACTTCGCACGAGTGTAATGAATGTAATAAGTCACTCAGTAACGATGCAGCTTTCTAATGATAAAATAATTTTTGAAATCGGCCCAACAGTTTCTGTGTGAAAACGTTACAAACATACATACAAAAACAGAAGTTTCCTCTTTATAATATTGGTTGGGGAAAAAGTTTCTTCGCATTTTTTAAGATAATTCAAAACATTTTTTAATACCACAGTTTATGTAAATTTAACTAAAGTATGTATGTACCGTTTTGTTCGATAACCTTTTGCCATCTTGTAGGTAGGGACATGATCCCATTGCTATAAAAATTTTGGGACTTCTCATCAAAATACCGCGACAAGTGGATTTGGCAGTCCTCTCGTGATGTTAACCTAACATTGCATAAAGAATTCTGAAGAGACCGAAACAGGTGGAAATCTGAAGGTGCAAGGTCAGGACTATACGGCGGATGCATTAACACCTCCCAGCCTCCCATTAACTCTCTTAATTTTTGCTGAGTGTCTATAGATGTGTGAGGTCTAGCGTTATCACGATGAAACACCACACCCCTTCTGTTGATCAATTCCGGCCGCTTTCTCTCAACTTCTTGCTTTAATCTCATCAGTTGTTCGCAGTAGAGTTCAGAATCGATAGTCCTGCCTGGTGGTAATAGCTTATAATGAATAATGCCCTTCCAATCCCACCACACACACAACATCACCTTATTGCGAGTTAACCCGGGTTTCGCCACAGTCTGTGAAGTCTGACCGGCCTTTGACCACGACCTTTTTCGCACGTTCTTGTCGTACGTGATCCACTTTTCATCACCAGTTATCAGCTTCGTCGTTCTACGTCGTAATAAAGAATCACAAATGAGTACACGGTTCATTAGGTTTCTTTCAGTGAGCTCGTGAGGTACCCAAATATCGAGCTTTTATTTGTACCCAGCTTTTTTCAAATGCGCCAAAACTATTTTGCGATCAATTCTCAGTTCTTCAGCTACGTCGTAACTAATGATATGTCGATCTTGCTCCACTTTTTCAAAAATGGAGCAAGATCGACAATCACACATTTGCCTAATTTGAATTTGAATTATGTTCTTTAAAGTTACACCTGGGCTACTCAGATGTATCCGTCACAGAGATCGATTGCATTCAAAAGCTAAACTCACTCCAGATGATTTAATTCTTGTAACTAGCTATAAGAGATACAGAAATTTTTGTAACAAAATTTTGAAAAAAGTTAAACGACAATATGATTCTAATACAATAAGTAAAGCAGAAAATGACCCAAAGATGTTATGGGACGCAATCAGAGATATAACGAACACCGGGAAACAAAAACAGTCCTCGACACAACTTTTGAAAATCTCAGTTTCTCCTTACGATTCGTGCAACGAAATAAACAGTTTTTTTGTAGACATTGGCAAACAATTAGCAGATGCCATTATGAGAAATCCGCCGTCATCTCAACCGCATGCCTCCCGGTCCACATCTTGGTCGTCATCTTTTGTTTTCACCTCAACTACCACGGAAGAAATATTATCCCTCATAAAAAATCTTAAATGTGATTCCGCATGTGGATGGGATGGCATCTCTCCCAAAGTTATAAAGCGTTACTCTTCCATTTTTGCGCCGTTGTTAGCACATCTTTTCAATTTATGCATTCAAAACTCAGTATTTCCGAGGTCATTTAAGAGGGCAATCATTCGTCCAATTTACAAAGGTGGCGACTGCAACATAATTAGCAATTATAGACCAATAGCTCTTCTGAGCTCCTTTTCTAAACTACTAGAACGCCTAGTGAACAATAGGCTACTTAGTTATCTAGATAAATTCAAAATTATTTCATCACAGCAATTCGGCTTTTGCAAAAAGAAATCAACTTCTGACGCTGTTCAAGAACTCACTACTTTCGTGGTAAAGAAAATGAATGACAATAAAAAAGTGCTTACAGTTTTCATAGATCTTGCAAAAGCATTTGATACTATTCCTTTAAATATTCTCTTGTCAAAACTTGAAAAATTAGGTATCAGGGGATCTGAGCTCAATTTTTTCGAAAGTTATCTTACAGATCGAACTCAAATGGTAAAAATAAAGAACTATCATAGTGAAGAGCTTCCCATACATTACGGCGTTCCACAGGGCAGCATTCTTGGCCCGACGCTGTTCCTTATTTTTATAAACGACCTCTGCAGCCTTGAACTCGCAGATTCAAAAACAGTATCGTATGCAGATGATACTGCCATTACATTTTTTGCAAATTCTTGGACAGAATTACAAAGTACTGCCCAACAAGGTTTAAACACCACCTTTGACTGGCTCTTATCTCATAAACTAACAGTTAATGTAGATAAAACTAAATTTTTAACATTCTCAAATAAATCGCCTCGACATCCTCATTCTCTTTTAACTTTGAAAGCACACTCTTGTCATCAAAAAGAGATGTCCTGTCAATGTCCACTTATTTCTTCGGTTGAATGTATAAAATATCTTGGAATTATACTCGATAATTCTTTGAACTTCAAGGCCCACATTGAAGCTTTGACAAATCGAGTACGTAAGCTAATATATGTTTTTAAAACCTTAAGACATGTAGCTAACTCCATCATAATTCGAAACGTCTATCATGCATTATGCTTATCTATTTTAACATACTGCATCCCCTGCTGGGGAGGTGCTGCTAAAACCATACTAAAACCATTAGAAACAGCACACCGAACCATTTTAAAGGTATCTACGTTTAAGAAACACCTTTATCCTACCACTCAGCTATATAAAGACTGGAATGTTCTCAATGTGCGACAACATTTTATACTGAACACAATTCTGTTACAACATCGCAAGACCCCATACGTTCAAATCTCTAAACGGCGTAAAGATTTAATATGTAATGTCCCAAAAGTCAATTATACTTTAGTCAAACGTTTTGCATACTTCTTAGGCCCATTCTTATATAACAAAATAAATAAATCAGTACCAATATATAAATTTTCTTTATACCAGTGTCGAAAAGCAGTTCGTAACTTCCTTCTCAATCAAAATTATGAAGATACAGAAAAATACTTATTAACGTTGTCATAATCATTTTACACGGAAAACTAATTTACTCAAACCAACACATGCATCATGATTACATTACATTTTACAAAACTGGCACACACTTACACATACACACACACACTCGCACACGCACACAAAACTCACTCTCTCACACACACTCACTCACTCACAAACACACTCGCACACGCACATATACTTACATTTAGTGTTTATAATAATTAAAAATAATTAGTTATATGATCAAATGTCCTTAATATCATTCTAATTTGTCATGTGAATGTAGTACCTACCTACCTACGCATTAGCAATTACTATAATTAAGTAAATGCCTCATAGAATTTAATTGCATGCTATACCCACCCGGGGGGCGGTACTCTTCTTCTTAACACAGACTATTGTAACAAATAGCCTAGCAAGAAGAATGGTACTATGCCCATAATTTAACTATTATGCACCTATATGTCAATTTGCCCTGAAATATGTACCTATTCCAAAAATTGTACTACATATGTTAACGTCAAATAAATTTCATTTCATTTCATTTCATTTCATTTCATTTCATTTCAAAATTTTAACTTTCAATGATACCAAAACCAACCAGATACAAATATTACAGCCAAAGAGATTTTATTACAAGTTCATACCTACATCTATAATGCGAAAAGACTTTTTCCCCAACCTATTATAAGTGTAGATCTATCGAGTAAATTAAAGTTTGATATGCAGTAATATAATATTAACAAAAGGCGTTTGGGGGATATTAAGCACTATCATTTCTCCGCATAGCGGCAATGCGCAACCAATACCGACTGTTCAGTGTTGCTAGTAGAAAATAATTGGACATTTTCGGGTAAAAAAAATAAATTAACACATCTACAGTTTTCGTTTATTATCGGTGCTTGCAATAGAAGAGTTGCCTTGTAGTTTAGTTACTTATGAAGCTCGTATTTATTTTTAACGTATTTTATTTACCTATTATCAATAACGTGACAAGAATGTGGCAATTCTATTTAGCAGACTTGATTGAATCACAATTCAAATTATATCTCCCTTCTTTTAGAAGAAGAACGTCAAATATTCCCAAAGAATTTTATCTGCCAGGACCGGAATATCTGGCGCTCCACTCTCTGTGTCTTTCTTTATTTAAACAGAACTGGCGCAAACCTGTGGTGCTCACGACCAGCGACCGCAGGAGTGTGTGGTAGGGCAAGGAGTTACATGGACTTTTTACCGGGCCCTTCACGGGCCTAATATGGACACCTTACATACCCGTAGCCTGGCTACGATTCGGTGACCTATTTGGGGAAACCGAAGGTTCTGTTTGTGCAATAATGGACGATGTGGCAATCACCTTAAATTAAAATTAATTAAACTTAGTCAGAAATTAAATGCATTCAATGAATATTTCATATATTTTATCGGACGCATGTAACCCGTTGTGCAGATGGGTAAATTTGGACGGTTTATGTGTCAACCCCGCCAGTTTCGCCCGAGCGCGCGTTGCCTCGGGTTGACTGCGCGTAAAATGGCCAATACACCCTCGAAACAAATAAAAAAATGTCAAAATTAAACAATTTATAGCCAAATAAAATTATGTCCGTTGTGTTATAACGAACGCGCACGTTAAATTAAGTAGCTAGATGACAGTGGCCGGTAAGAAAGGTAATTAAAAAATAAATTATTTGATTTTTAAATTTAAAAAGTCATAATTTTAATAAAGGAATACTTAGAGTAACGTTTAAAAGAAGTGTTTTTTTTAGTCTTTGGCATCAAACGAAAATACCAACGTCCTGAATTTGTCCTGAATAATAAAATAGTGATTTAATAAAGTGAATTTATATTGTAAAACATAATCGAGTGGATTATTTAATAATAGTAAACAATGTGCAGAGTTAGTGCGATGAGTTCCTTCAAAATCAATAATGTCTGCGCATACCTTTGTAGGCACGCCGACAAAACGTTTTACGCTATAACATCACGCTAATTCTTGCTTCTTGCGTAAACCAACCAAAACAATTGCAAGATTCCCTTCATTATATTTTTAAAAATGTAATACGATTATTTTAATACAATTTTTCTGTTTTTCTTCATCTAGAATATACTCTCTTTAAAATCATACTTTTTTAAGTTGGTCCCAAAATAAATTCCTAAGACACGTCTCATTTTAAAAAAAAATATTATAAACTACACTTACATCTAAGGGAAAATACATATATTATGTAAATTATTGAAACATCTAGATCCCTATTTAATCGTAAAATAATTATGTGCACTGCAAGTTACATTTCAATGATGATATATTAAATTGGCATTAAAAATACACAAATTTTAAATGGCGTAAAATAATTTGTAACATTCGACTTCCCGCCATTTCAGCTGTCAGCATTTTTTATTTTTTTTAATGCGCGTTGATTTCATAGGGATTGTAATTTTTATGTCGATATCGAAAAAAACTTACGTGAAAACCGATTCAAGTTTTTAAAATAAAGTAACAAAATTGTCAAATTGTTCTAAATAAGATATACAGCTTAAAATAAGCAGTCAATTTTATATTCAATAATTATCCAACTCACCGTCATCTATGTCTAATCTGATTTTAATTAAATTACTTCTTAATTTTAATTAAGTTACTTTTTAATTTAATTAAAATGTTATATGTACAGCCACTTACGCTATACATTTAACTGCGTCATTAGATTCAATGTGTTACAACAACTTTATGACTTTTCAATGCCAAGACTATTCTTTGCAATGTCTTATGTAATACGATTGCATTACTAAGAACATTGGAATATAAACATTGAATTAACTATGAATGATAGTCTTAATTATTTTGCAACGTAAAACAGTCTTTTATCTGACGAGAAGTCATTTTATTGATCATTAGAGTTGACTCGTTTTATCTGTTTAAAGATTTAACTGTAGGTACACGTCTTTAAAGATACTATTCACATAAAACTGGATTGTGATTCTTTTGTACCTTAGTCTTTACATTTCTTGTAAAAGCGAAAAATTTGCGTCATTGCACCTCCGCTGTGGGCTCGAGCCGAGAAAAATGTAGGTTAATGAGACAAAAAGTGATGAGTATAACGTCACTCTCTAGGGGAAGGTTTCTTCTAATAAAGGTTGTCACATAAGTAGGTAGGTACTTACAGCACGTACCTATGTTTATTGAAGGTAGCTATTGTGTTTGGGAAGAGATCGTTGTTATAAAAGTTTGAGAGTGAAAGAAAATTAGTAATGTTTAGCAAATTTGTATTTATCGATTGCAAGTACGTAGTTAGTTATTGGCGTAAATTTGCAGTATTTGGAGTCAAACCTCAGCGGTTTTTAGTAATGTCTATAAAATGATCTGTATTTTTAATGTGATAGATAAAGATAAAAAATCTGTTTTGTTTATCGAAACTAAATAATTCTTTTTTTTTTCTCTTCATGAGTAGACATGTCCTTAAATAGATACAATATAAAGAAAGCTTTCCTTTTCATCGATTTTTTTTTCCTTTTTCAAAACCTTTTTTCATAAAAGTTTTTAGACAAAATGTAATTGAAAAATTTAGGTATAAGTAACTGAAGTTACTTAATAGCCAATACCTATTCATAATTTAATAATTACATATTTATTTTATTAAAATTTTACGACGGTACGAAATTAATAATAATCCCTCAGCATAAGTGTCATTCATACCAAAAACATGCATTAACTAAAACAATGTTCTTTTGTTTGAATGATGGTACAGGGTTATGAGATATAATATGTACTAAGCCCGTGCAGAAGACGATGGCTGGGTGCAGGTGAAGCTTCTATTCGTGTCAGCGTTGAAGAGACGAAAATGCGCTGGATTTTCCCCGTACCAGGTAAGCCATTCATGTTGCAATGCTATGGATTTACTGGTAGTAGAGCTCCAGTGACGTAGCTCGCGGGCGTAGACACCACCGCATTACCTAATAAATATACTTGTACGGCCCTGTAATTTCCGGCACAGAAGCATAACACCTTAGTCCTCAGGCGTGGCAACGCATCTGCATTTTCACCTCTGGTCTTTGTGTGGGTGTCTATAGGCTGCAGTAATCACTTAACATCAATGTGAACTGTATGCCTGTTTGCCACTTTCATTACATGAAAAATAAATGGAAAACGTAGTTGTAAGATTCTAGTCCTTTTCGTCTACTTCACCAAGCAATCGGCGAGTACAGACTGCTCTCAGCCTAAATAAATGTAGCGCGACTGCCTAAGGATGTCCCCTGCAGGTTCGAACCTCGAGAACGTTGCGAAAGGAACACATATGACATATGCGATTAGGGGCGGTGCAAATTTCGCTCTAGTCATCGGTTGGTAGATTTGAGTCCCGATTATGTCCGGCATAGAGACAAAACAACTTCATTCAACTTAAGTCAAGCCAAATAATAAAATAGAATTAGGAAATTGGAGAGATGTAAATATATCGGCATGAGGCCTCTCTAGTCCGGATATTTAGGTAGTGTTGTGGGCGTGTCTTTCCATAAGCCGACATGTTACTCGTGTTTGTGGGCATCTGTAGGTGGGTACTCGAGGGGATGATGAAATAAAGCACAGGTTGGCAGAAAAAAGTCGTATATTGCCAAAGATCCGCCCATTCGATTACTTCCAGCAGGGAAGAACGGGCATGAAACCCTTCGGACGGGGAAACCACATTTAGCAGGATACGATACTACTACTATCACTAGTCTTCTGCACATTTGATCCAGAACTACCCGCGTTATATCATTTTAATATCACTGACGTTCACTGTTCTAACTGGCAGCATAACTGCCCTATAATAATTCGATTCAACTGTGTGACTGTGACTCATCAACTGTTACTCTATGACTGACTGTCATGAACTATTTGCTAGCCTTTATAAACCCGATATCGGCAAGTCACTATCCCCTCTAAGGTAACAAATCCAAGTACCTAAGCCGACCGTGGCGCGACTTAGAATTCTCTAATAAACAATCTACCCTAGTCATAATTAGGTTACGTCACCGACCAACTAGATAGCGCTAGTAGTCACATTTAGGTTACACTCCGATAAATACAGTTATGAATAAGAATAAGAATAATGTTTATTTGTTCAAAATGTAGGTTACAATGATGGTAAAAGGAATACATGTGGTGACCCTATACATTTTGTCGCGAAACGAGTCATAGATATACGATAGATAAAATCGGTGAAGGTATTATAAATAAAATTACGCACTAGACTGATGTCCTGCCTGTCCATCTCTGGTGCTATTGAAATATTTATATTTTCTGGAAGCTTTCAAGTGCCACCCTCGAAATTGGGTAATATGCCTGGGATAGGGCTCTCCACCTGTTACTTGAG
This sequence comes from Macrosoma leucophasiata, assembly GCA_036365455.1. Lineage (NCBI taxonomy): Eukaryota > Metazoa > Arthropoda > Insecta > Lepidoptera > Hedylidae > Macrosoma > Macrosoma leucophasiata. The sequence goes on from JAWQUS010000015.1 coordinate 9,892,367, forward strand.
TCAAAATGTAACCGGAAAATCGTGGGTGTTTGCATGTATGCTTTAACGCCTGTATCTACCTCTGACTATCCCCTAAAAGAATACAGATGTGAAGGTTTGTTTTCGTGTAGTCAACGTTAGAAAAAAACTTAGTATTGACGAAGATATCTTTAGATTTTTTTGATTTCACTATTCAATTCACCGGTGTCGTACACGCTTTGACGTCATAACGTGCTGTAATTTTATATGGGCCGTTGAGTTATTTCCATATATCAATAGTTATTTCACTACTCTCAACGTATAGAATCGTTATAAGTATCTTAACAGCTATTACCTATTGACTATATGTTTCAAAGACAAAAGTTGTTTTTATCCAATATTTTTTGAGAAAACCAATATAAAAATAGTCTACATCCCAATTATCTTCTTCAAGTAGACGGTGGGGTCGTCACTTCCCGGCTTCCTACGAATTGCTCTATTATTTGTATCTAACTAATTTTAAGGCGACCTAGATGTCAATTGTTTTTGCCAACTCCTAAATTGGCACCAATAACTGCATGCTTTACTAGCGAGCCGGTTGTTCCGAAGGTTTATGTCAACCGCGTTTTTCTTCCGGTTCCGGGTGTTTGTGTGAAGATGTTACGACTTACGACTCAGGTTAAAAATAACCTACTATAAACCTGTCCGTGCAAGCCTTATTTATTTACCTATATAAAGTAAAAAGCCTATGTTACCATATTATATTATGCCAACATATGGATAATTACCCAAAATTCCAGTTGTGTTTTGTTGAACATAATACGAATGGTCCTATTGACACGTTTCGTCGCATTTGGTCCACCTTGTAAATTTTATGTTTTCTATGAATTCTTAAAAAAAAACCTAACACCGAACCCTTCGACCTAACGTGGCAAAGTCGTGCTCACATTTATTATTCATTCATGACATTAAAGGTAACCCTCTCATTGGCAAAAGCGGACAAAATTCGAAATTAAAATAATTGACCGAGTGCGATCCAGACTGTTTTGCTAATTTGACTGTTTGCGATTTAAAAATCATGTGAACTTGACCATATTGCTATTTTTACAGTTTGAGACATTGACTAATGGATAATTTGATCCATTGCGATTTAGACGGTTTTTTGTCACTTGACCGATTGCGAATTTGACGATTCGTGACGAAATCCTATTGACATTGATTGGGCACGTTTCCAAACTCCGAGGGTACCATATTATGAATCTCATTTGTAACACAAAATATCATTAATTACACAATTTATCTCTTATGTCCTATGAAGCTATATAAATGGAGATAACATTCCAAATTCTTACCCTGAGGGTGAGATTCACAGACCGCACTACGATTTTACTCTGAGCAATGAACGCTTAGAACTGTCAAAACTCATACTTTACCGATAGTTTTAAGCATACTTTGCTCAAAGTAAAGTCGTAGTGCAGTTTGTGAATCTCACCTTAAACTCCAGAGATAAAGCTTGTGGGCGTAGGCACCACCGCATTACCTAATCTACCGGCCGCTAAATGGCAGGTGATAATGTACAGCTCTGTAATTTTACAATATAGAGGCATAACACCTTAGGCCTCAGGAGTAGCAACTACCTATATTAACCTATGGGATGGGATAATTGTCTTTATCAAAACACTTGAGGCGAACTGTCTCGGCAATGCAGAATCGAATTTACCCTGTCTCTTGCAACGTAGATACGTCAACTTCAGATAGAGATAACCAGAATTTAGACACCTTATGTAGGTAGCTTCACGCCTGTATTTAACTAAGTAAGCAGAGATAAAAGCATGCATCCAAATCCAAGCATCGACGATTCATTTATATATCTTTGAAAATCAATGTAATAGATTTTTCCTATAAGCATTAAATGGGCTCATTACGATACCGGTGGGGTGTAACTAGAAATTATCTGTACTGCTGGTAGAGCTCCAGTGACGGAGCTCGCGGACCACATAAAACAGGATGTCCACTTAAAGAAATGCCATCCGCTCGTACAAAAACAATCAAATATAGATTTTATTATCACCGCTCACGCGCTATTGAGAGTAGGGTTGCCATATCTATGCTGATAATTTCCTGCATAATGCAGTGGCCATGAACGGAATGAAAGTTTTAGTCTCCGGTCTGAGACTAAAATTAAATTCAGTAGGACCAGAACCAAAATACTGTAATAATGAAAAAAAAAACATTATTAGAAAAATATTTTAATAGTTTCCTTAAATTGTTAAATAAAAAAAATTGATCAACTTTTCCAAGTAAGTAATTATTTTTTTTTCATTCCGAGACTTCTTCTTGGGGCGCCTCTCCGACTAACGAAGGTTAGCGATCAACATGGCATATTCTTTCCGGTTTCTGGCGAGCAAAGTGAAATTACAGGACAGGGGACAACACGCTAAATTCCGGGACAAGCCCGGAAATCCCTGCCATCTGGCAACCCTAATTGAGAGCCGTCTCCAAAATAACGCGATCAAAGAAAAATAATTTATATACAAACGAGAATAGAACAACTGCTATTGCTCTTGCCATTATTAATTCCAAGAAACACGTTTTAATAATAACGGTAATTATAGTTATATAAACATTAAACAAAACTTGTAATAAAACACACGTAAAATGTGTTGTAAATCTTGAGTTATGGACGGTTTATGATTTATGCTATACAGTTTGTTAACCTACTTCTGTCTTGAAATATCTTTTTGAAGGTATTTGATAAATTGTTTATTTTTCTATCACTGAAGTGACAAGCATATTATTATGTACAGTTCGCAATTATGGTAAATGTACGTAACGTAACTTCACGCCTGTATTCTCCGAAGGAATAGGCAGAGGGTAGCCTCTACCCAATTCTTCAGGGGGCAGGAGGTTTGGCAGGAGGAGATCGATATTGCACAAATGTAAGCACCCACGATTCGCCAGTTGCGTTTTGTCCTATATCTAATAGATGGCGCGGCTATTGATGTATATTATTAAGGCACATTCCAAACGCCGGGAGTGGCCCTGGAAAACTTCCGAAAAAAGTTTATTCCCAATAGTTTGGTCCAGGTTACCCCCAACCTAGGGATTTAACCCAAAATCCCAACGTGGAGCCTGTACTTCCTGCACCACGGCGTCGAAGGTCCGATATTACCTCAATTCGATGTCGGGGCTAAGAATAGTCTGTAGACGACTTACGTTCCTGGCGGGGTGTTGTGCTCGGTAGAGCAGCGTCGTGCTGCGATCTGTTGAGACTAAGCCGTACGCACAGAATAGATAAATAAGGATAGAATGGCTAAAGACTCATTTTCATATTGAAAACGTTGCACACATTGACATTGACACTACAGAGACAATTAAAACTGCAATTGGTCAATTAAAATAGACCACTCCCAAACACTTACTTCTCACAAAACTAACTCTTTCAACTTAAGTAATTCGGTTGCTTTTCGTATGCTCTGATTTCGCAAAGTTAAGACGTTTTGATTCGAAATATTCGAATGTCATAATTTCCACAAACTGTATTACCAGTTTATAACATTTCCACAGTGATCGTGCAATTACTGAACCATAGATAACATTTAATATATTTAAAAAATGCACATCAATCCATTGACATAATGATAATAAATGTGTGGCATACTTTTACGTTCGATTAAATTAATTTCTAATAGTTATTATCGTGATATATAAAATAACATCCAATATTGATACTAATTTTTCACAAATTATTTCGTGGAAAATATTATTTACTGGTATCCCAGTTTAAGAGATGTTCTTCATATTTTATCGACTTTTATCTTATTATCGAAATTGGTGTTTTTGTTAAACAATATTTTTAATGAATTATTTTTATTTTATTTAAGAGTATTGAATGTGACCTCTATTGAGATGTTTAGTGAAAACCGTGCTCAGAAGCTAATATTGTCGCAGGTGGTCGCACATTCACAGGTGTTTTTAGTTAATGGTGAATATGACATCTTTTTTCGAATCCAAGATGGCAGACATAATTATTTTTTGAAAATGTATTAGAGGAGTCAATTTCGAGGTTTTTGGGGTGCTGATAACGAAAATTGCATCCGTTTTCAGTCCAAGATGGCAAATAGACTTTTTTCTTCAAAATGTGGTATGGGTATCAATATTATAAAAAGAAAGTCTGTCCGCCATCTTGGATCTGAAAACGGATGCTATTTTCGTAATCAGCACTCCAAGAAACCTCGAAATTGATACCCATATCACATTTTGAAAAAAAAAGTCTGTCCGCCATCTTGGATCTGAAAACGGATGCTATTTTCATAATCAGCACCCCAAGAAACCTCGAAATTGATACCCATATCACATTATGATAAAAAAAAGTCTGTCCGCCATCTTGGATCCGAAAACGGTTGCCTCTTTCGTAATCAGCACCCTAAGAAACCACAAAATTGACACCCATCATTATAGGTTAGCTGACATCCCATACCCATATTACTCACATGATAATTGTGTGCCTTCGAGCTCTCGCCGCAATTTCTTTTCTTAGTCTATATTAATGACTTACCCTACATTATCAATGATGGCCAAGAGATGACGATACTTCTTTAGTGTTCAAAATTAAAAGACAGGAGGTAGATTTTGACGGTGTAAACAATACTCTCTCTAATATAGTACATTGGTTTGGCGCCAATAACCTTTCGTTAAATAGCAGTAAGACAAAATGTATTAAATTTACTACTCCTAACGTAAAACAGGTTGAAACCAATGTTAAGATAAATGAGGAAGTATTGGAGATCGTAGAGTCCACGATATTTCTTGGCATTACCGTGGATGCTAAATTGCAATGGGGTCCCCATACTGCCAAATTAGCTAGTAGACTTAGCTCGGCAGCATTTGCTGTGAAAAAGATTAGACTATTAACAGACGTCGAGACGGCTCGCCTTGTTTATTTTAGTTATTTTCACAGTATAATGTCCTATGGCATTTTGCTATGGGGAAATGCCGCCGACGTCAACACTATTTTTGTACTGCAAAAGAGACCTGTCCGGGCTATCTACGGGCTGAGTCCAAGGGTATCTCTTAGAGATAAATTTAAAGAAATAAATATTCTGACTGTAGCATCGCAATACATTTATGAAAATGTATTATATATCCGTAAAAACATTAATGAGTTTCCTACAATAGGTAACAATCACAGTATAAATACTAGGAACAAATACAAATTATCCATGCATGCAACGCGGCTGAATAGGGTCAGTAATTCTTTTAGAGGTCAATGTATACTACATATATGGTTCTTTAATCAAATCCCCAAAAACGTCCAAAGTCTATCGATCAATAAATTTAAGAAAGTAATGAAAGAACGTTTATATAAATGTAATTACTATAAGACCTGTGATTATCTTAATAATAATACGTCTTGGGATTATAGCGATCGCTGCCAGGCTATTTCATGATACTGTGATTTCGTGTATTCAGTAATTAGTATCTACTATTGTTTTTATATTATTTCGCATTAACACATGCTTGTGAAATATATTTTATTTTTAAAGAAACCTGGAAAGAAAAATTTGACTTCAGGCGAGGCTCGAACTCGCGACCTACCATAAAGCAATGCAATAGATGTGAAGGAAAGATTTGACAAATCGGGCAGGGCTTCAGTAGCTCAATTGGAAGAGCGGCTGGACTAGATTCCCAGTAGGTCGCGAGTTCGAGCTTCGCCTGAAGTCAAATTTTTCTTTCCATTTTTCTTTAAAAATAAAAAGTGTCTACTATTGTTAAGGGTTGAATAATGTGAATACCCTGGCTGAAAATGAATTCCATCTTTTATTTTGCCGTATGCATATCCGGAACAGTCATGCACGCTTAAATGTCTTTGCCTTTGGTGGCGTCGTGTGGCGGGTTGCTCACTTCCCTCTAAAATGGTCGAGGAGGGCAATGGCTGTCACATGCGTCATACTCGTGAACGGGTGCTGTTGGTGGGGACACTGGTCTGTTCTGGTTTGCAGGGGCTACATCGCATTTAGTAGATAGCAGTTTATTTGCATCTATGCTATGGACGTTCACATTATCTGATTTTTCACGATAATCTGTACTAGATTTAAGCTCTCATTTAAAAGAGTTCTTACTGAGTTTGTTGGGTAGCGCAGTTCTTCTCAGTAGTGACTGCACTTGGAACTCTGCTAAGTGAATAACATTGATCTTGACGAATAAGTTTTTCTTTTTCTTCAATTAATATAATTGAAGGAATTGATAAATTTTTATGATTATTATGTTTTAATCAAGTAGTTTAAATTCTAATTTTTAATTTACTATTAATATATGATTTTGCTTTTACTATATGTAATGGTTATTCGCTGTAGGTAGTTTATGATTTATTGACTTTTTTAAAGTATCTGTAAAGATCTATTCGAAATAAAAATATTTTCTATTTCTATTTCTATTTCTACCATTGAAGCTTTACCACCGTACATTACCACTTAGCAGCAGGTAAATTATAGACATATTAATATAACTACACAAATATTATTATAATGCGGTGCTGCTGATCGATGAAGTATGAAGAGTAATCGGTTTTGAGTGTTATTTTAGAAAATTGTATAAAAGTATAGTAAGTTATAGTAAGTGATAATAAGTTAATGTGACAATGTTTCATACATTGTCACATTAACTTATTATCACTTCCATACCATCGGGTACACCACCCGGAACTAAGCAGTTGATCTGTATTTCATATCTTTGACGCAATGTTCCAAATGTTCCGAATGTTCCAAATGATGCATAAAATGATTCGGCACAGTCTAGTGTTTCAGATGTTGTCAATGTTCCATCCACCACAGTCATATTTAAAAAAATCTACATATGTAACTATACAAATATCGATATGGACTATAAAAAAATATCGATATTGTATATATAACAACACTAGTGAAGATTTTCGTTTTAGTTCAATTTAATAATTATTAAAGGGTTTTTAGGGTAACGGTGGTATTAAATATCTGTAACTATAACTCCTCGATTTACTGGAGGTCTTACTTTTTATTTTACGTGTTAAAATAACACAAAACGGCATTTTTACCCAGAGATGTGTTATTCTAAGCTGTCTACACGACACTACAAGCGGCGAACGAATGGTTCGGCCGAACTGTGTGTGTTCAGGCATAGTTGTGGTGCGCTTGCCACATTACCATTCCATCTTTATTTATCTATTTCGTGGCCGTACGCCAGGTATTTCTTATAAAAAAAAATTTTAAAAAAGCCATCGGTCTTTGTTTTGGTGACTATAGGCTGCAGTCATCAATGTGTGCAGGCTTGTTTGCCACTGCCATTACGTAAACAGTATTAACCCATTCCCTGTCCCATTTTAACATTTTAAACACAATCGCTCTAACAATGCAAATGCTCACATATGATTCATGGGACATATAACCTGTCAATTTATCACCCATATGATAATCAATTCACTGGTGGTAGAGCTCCAGTGATGAAGCTCGTGGGCATAGGAACCACCCCATTGCAACATTACTACATTTACTACGAGTACATTTACTAGTTATTACATTTTAATATACTTGCCGCTAAATTGTAGCACACCGCGGACACTCCGCAAAATTCCATACAAACGCTTAATTTGGTTTCTAACCATCAGTGACGTGTATTTACACGCGCATCTGTGTGCGTAGCACGTACAAAATACCAACCGTCCATAAGAGAGGAAGGGGTTGTGTATGTGTGCAAATCGGGCGGGACGTCGAAGTGTCCATTCTATACGTAGTATTATTACATATTCTCTGATTGTAGTGTTCAGCACTATAATTATAATGTACGGCCCTGTAATTTCCGGTACAGAGGCATAATACCTTAGGCCTCAGAAGGGGTAACGCATCTGCATTTTGACCTCTGGTCTTTGCGTCTATAGGCTGTAGTCATCGTTTAACATCAATGTGAATTGTATGCTTGTTTGCCCCTGTAATGACTTAAAAAAAAAAATACATTTTTTTTTATCCTTGTTCCCTAGAGAACTCCAGTTATAATTCGATTAGATAAATCAGTAAGTTATTATGTGGGTGTATTGTATAAGAAAGACGTAAACTCAAACCAATAAAAAATATCGGTCTGAGGACATAACTGACATCTTATTTGACCTCAATAACGTTACATTTTGATTAAAGAATCATTAATTACAAACATTAACAATAATTTCAAAACTAAACGAAGATGACACGACTTTACTACCCGATTTCCCATGTCTAACACATAAACTCGTCGTTCCATAAATCAATTTACACATTTTATCGATAACGCCACTTGCCAGCACTATGTGTCCCATTTTCCAGCGACCATTTTTAAAATTAAAAACGTCAGAATTAATGGAGACACACAATTCATTTGAGAGTGGCTGGATTAAAAAAATATATCTAAAAATAAAATGTCTTTGAAACCTGAATGAGTGAAAAATGGGATGACGTAGATTCAGTAATAAGCTTTTATGAATTTTGTGAATTAGTTCGGTGGGGTAGTGGATAGCAAGGTCATCTATCTATACATATTATAAACCAATAGTCCCCGCGACGTCTGTCTGTCTGTTCGCGATAAATTCAAAATTTAGGGCACAGATTTTCAATCTGCGATATCTTACTATAGCCAATACATCTTCTAAAAAAACTATAACTTACAATGCGGTAATTGACTAGGCGTGAAGATACATACAAATACAAACATATCTATCTATTATAAAAATCAATTGCTGTTCCTTAAAATGTCGCTAAAACTCGATAACAGCTTTATCGATTTGGCTAATTTTGGTTTTAAATTATTTTTGGAAGTCCAGGCAAAGTTTAAAAGGTAAGAAATTATGAAGAAATTGAAGGGAAATAGTAGAAACCACAATTTTGTTTTCCCATACAAATAGTCCGTATCTATCAAACTTTTGACACATTATTTTATTCTGAATCAATACGAAGTTTGCCGGGTCAACAAGTCGTTAATAACAATGTGTAAGAAATCGCTTCGATTTCGGTTCCTTTTACGCAAAAACTTTAACGTTTCCGTGCTTCGGAGGGCACGTTATGCCGTCGGACCCCGGTTGCCATCGATAAGTAGATAGCAGTCGTTAAACCTTGTCGGAGGCCTTATGGGCGGTTTGAAAACATCCGACAGCGGTTGGCCACTAACCCGTATCTCCATCAACCCGCATAAGAGCAGCGTGGTGGAGTAAGCTACAGGCTTTCTCCCAAGAAGGGGAGAGACTCGTGCCCAGCAGAGTGACGTATCATGGGTTGCCATTATCATATTAAAATTGATTATGCAAAAACTAACTGCAATCATAACAAACACGCACTTTTTCAACATAGACAATGATTGTACGTTTTGTAAGAAAATACGGAAAGAAAAATTTGACTTCGGACAGGAAGTCAAATATTTCTTTCCGTTTTATCTTTCATTTCTAAAGTTCACTTGCATGTGTTTTTGCGAAAAATAAATAGTACAATTATATACTACTAGCTGTTGCCCGCGGCTTTGCCCGCGTGGTTGTCGTTTTATAAATAACTAATAACTAAGTAGCCTACGTTCTTTCTCAAAGTCAGCTCTATCTCTGTATCAAATTTCATTAGGATCGGTTTTGTCGTTTGGACGTGAAAAGGTAACAGACAGACAGACAGAGTTACTTTCGCATTTATAATATTAGTAGGGATTAAGGGAACAGCGACATCTTAAAGAAATTGTATAAATTTCAAAATGGATCGCGTGGGTAAACTTAATATTGGTTGTAGGTATAGCTATTCATTAGTTATCAATGGATGTCGTTCACCGACCATAAATTGGTTAAAAATCAAAAAGCGAAAGCAAAATTTGACGCATCGGTGTGGGACTTCGGTAGCTTAGTGGTTAAGCGGCTGGACTAGTTAACCTGAGGTCGCAGGTTCGTTTCCTGCCTGAAGTCAAATTTATCTTTGTTTTTTTTTAAATTTCTATAGACAATGATTTATTGGTAGCGACAATGTCATTTCGTCGAGCGGCATGGAAACGCTCAATAGCCTGACGCGCTGTGGTGGACCATTTTTAAGCCTCGCCCACGGTCCACCACATTACGCGGAACCATGTTTTGGGCTTAGTCACACGTCTTTTCATTATTATTATAATCGAAAGTAGTGATGTCCTTCTCAATTATCGATATTTTAATTCTGTACCACAGTCATTTTCTGACATTTCAACCAATAAAACTGTCTAAAATGTAACAGTTTTATAGTTTGCCATCTCATTATCCGACACGGAACAATCTCTTACCTTGAGTATATTTCTAACACCTATATCATAATAAATGACGTCAAGATATAATTTCTGACGTCATACTCCATGTGTCCTGGATTGTGTCGCGTGGGTAAACTTAATAGTGGGCATATATTTTTAGTTCACCCCATAATAACTCGAGCTACTATTTGAGAGCTTGTCCCATATGATTGGACGTTTGAGTTATTTATCGCGTTTGAAATGTCGCATCTTAAATTGGGTGACAAAAATTAGGAATCTACTGTCTAACTGGCTTTTAAAAGAAGGAGGTTCTCAATTTGGTTAGTACGTTTTTATTTAATTATGTACTCAATACTTTATTGGACCATAATGTACAACGGTAGGTGGTGTTACATTAGCATTAGGGACCCTGTAGGGCACGGCAAAGTAGGAGAGAGGAGGATCGATACTGAATTAAATACTTATTATTTTAACATAATAATTTAGTACCTGTATTATTACCATAATTTACTGATATTTTAATTCTATATTTATGTATGTACAACTATTCCATGTTTTCTGGTCTGATTTACGTGATCATTTTTTGTTTGATGGTGAATAGTTGACAATTGGTCCCAAATAAAAATTTAATTAGTTTGACCATTGGTGGCTGGATTGACGCGTTTTATTTTAGACCACATTTTCAGTTTTCACATGGATTAGGCCTACCGAATAATACATTAAAAAAAACTGGTTGCCTGTAAAGTCGGTACGGGCGAAGATTTTACGTGACAACGTCTTTTTCTCGGTAGAAAGGCATTCGCCGGTCCGGCAGGCCTCTCTCGTTCGGTGACTCATCGTTACGTTACCGGGCGTTACACTTTTTCATGAGTGACTCTGAGCCGCAACCTAATTTAAGACGTTGTCACGTCAAAAACTAGATCAAATCTTTTAAGAATAGGAAACAATGAATTAACATATTTTTATTTAGCTGACCAACAAAAAACAAACAAACCATAATTTTTACGGACAGACATCGTAAAGTTTTTATATTGGTCATTAGATTTTATCTCTCTTTCTGATTTATGAGCGATGGTACAGTAGAGTGACTTGTTTATTAAATAACTATGTGTAGCTAACTGTGCCACTGAGGTATCGTAGTGGTTGTGATCTTATGCCTCAGGAGGCAATGCATCTCTATTTCTCAGTCTGCCCGAGACCACGGAAGCTGAAAAGCAACCGAAATGTCTGATTGATTTTAAATAATCGCTTTATTTTTATATACACGAGATAAATCCGAAAACTAGTTTTATCTCTCTCACATATCTCCATTTAATTATCAGGTTTCAAATAGATCAACTGGTGGTAGAGTTCCGGTTCCGCTTACGGGCGTAGCCGCACAACCGCATTACCTTATATACTTGCTGCTAAATGGTAGTGTTAAACACTATCGTGTTCCGGTTAGGTGGTAATGTATGGCCTTGTAATTTCCGGCACAAAGGCCAGCACCTTAGGCCTCAAGAGTGGTAACGCGTCTGAATTTTGACCTTGGTCTTTGTGTGGGTGTCTATAGGCTGCAGTCATCACTTAACATCAATGTGAACTGCATGCCTGTTTGCCATTTTCATTACATTAAAAAAAAATGCTGCAGTGACTTCTTCGCTTGCTGATTGCACGGTGAAGTAGACTTGTGCCGTCTCAAGACGTGCACCATACATAAGACCATCCCAAAAAAATACCCAAAAATTTTAAATTGTGGGTAGTGCCGCTAGATGGCACTGTTAGAAAATAAAAGTTAACGCAACTGCCTAAGGGAGACCCCTGTGGGTCCGACCTCGGCTTAGGTCTTTGCGGAGCTACATATAAGACATATGTGATTAGGGGCGGTGTAACTTTCGGCACACCGCGGACACTCCGCCAAAATTCCATACAAACGCTTAATTTGGTTTCTATTTATCAGTGACGTGTATTTACACGCGCTCCTGTGTTCGTAGCACGTACAAAATACCAACCGTCGCCCATAAGAGAGGAAGGGGTTGTGTATGTGTGCAAATCGGGCGGGACGTCGAAGTGTCCATTCTATACGTAGTATTATTACATATTCTCTGCTTTCGGTCTAGTCGTCGGTCGGTTTTATTGGGTACTTGTTAATAATTTGACGTTAATTTTTCAGTTCTCCTCATGTCCTGGTTCGGAGTGGACCAAGTGAAAGCGAACTCGTGCATCCGGACTGGTAATATTAAGAATACTATAAACGCAAAACGCCAAAACGTATAGATGTTAAATGTTGTATAGATATTGTGTTGTGTACTTCAAACATCGACATCGATAGACTGAGTGTTACAACACTAATAGGATTTAAAGTACTTTTTTTTATTGATTAGGGCTTAGGTTACACTATCTTATATAATAATAGTTGTATTTACGTTTATAGAGCTTTAAAACAATTTAAATTATTAATTAGGATAAAAACCCCCATTTTATGTAATTTTATGCCAAGTCCTTTAAATGTTTAGTTACTAATAGATAAGACCATTAAAAAATTATAAAAATACTTGCCTAATATATTTTTGTATTCTACTAATAGATTAGAGATGTCCATCACACAACTAACAGTTATCGATATCGATGTTATCTTCTTGTATGTTACTTCACGTGTTTGAGTGTCCACAGGAATGTGTGTTGCCATGTTAAAGAGGAATGGGTAATTTTGATTGCATGCAACTTTTTTAATAAATGTTTAGCCACAAAAGTAAATTGAACACTCAACATGTTCTTTACACTGTCGAATTATAAATTTTCCTGTGAATAACTGATTCATTTTGATATTTGATAAGTATTTAGATAAAGAAACAAATTATAGTACGATTGGCTTAATGTCGCTTTCTTTTCAACTCAGTCTACGGTGCTTTATTTTAATTTTAATATAAATAATTTTCTTCAGTTATTTGCAGGATGAATTCTCTTCTAATTATAATTTTAGACAACTGTATAGTTTTTATTTTGTTCTTCTTTCAATCTTTTTCTTTCTTTCTACTAATTCAAGCATGGATTTTCAGCAATATGGGCACTAAGTCTCAGTCCCCTTGTACAGGCGGAATGCCAGAGTAAGTATTTTGTATCGTATTAATTTTTTTTTCAATCATGAGAAAGATGCTTACCAGCTTCACAGATTTCAAAGAGCATCACCAGCTTTCAGATCTTTATAAATATTTGAATATTCCACTAATATTACATAAATTGGAATATGGAATTTTATGAAAAACTCAAATTCTAAATCTTATTTATTTTTAACGTTTTGTAATATTCACGTATTTATTTATTATTAAATTCATGAAAATTCACATACCGTAGACTGAGGAAAATTCGCTTAGTAGCCATATATTGCACCTATTTTTATGACTATTCTATTTTTAATTGCCTCTTCTTCTTGGTGTTGTCTAATTATTTTTTTATGTTTCAATAGCTATATTCAATGGATTTTCTGATATTAAAAGTACTTTTACATAATCAAAGAGATCTGCACCCGTATTATGATTACGAACCGAATAGCTATTAACTTCATCTCGCTTCTTCATACGCGCTGTCATATCAAAAAAAAATAAAAAAAATGTATAAAATTCGTCATGGTATGTCATGGTCTACACTATCCTCGTTATTAAAATTTGTAATATTAAGAGCAGTAAAAATTTCAGATAAACTATTGAAATGTTTACGCAAAAACGTCGCAAATCTAGATTAGCTATTAGCAGACTTGCACCATAGAGTATCTTAATGTTTTTACGAAATTGAAATAAGTAGTGGCTAAATTTGGGCAAATTAAGCGTACACTCTTGCTATTACCGTTAGAAAAAATATATAATTTAATAAAATGGGTCTTTTTCATTATCTTCTGAACCTAGATAGAAGATTATTTTAAGAAGAAAATTAATAGTATAATTAATTATGTTTTAAGCAGACAACAAAAATTCACACTTATTAATTGTAAAATTATGGTTTATGGTCCGTAAATTATTTTGAAATCTTCTCTTTTCCGAAAGTAGTGTAAGATTTCCTATTTTCCTACTTTTACCTGACTACCATGGAACCAATAAGTAGATATTCCTTTACTGCTTCAGCGCATGTTAGTAATATTTTCTAAACACTCAATTTAAATTTTATTAACAAATGTAGTTGTTATGATAGTAATTGAGACAACTTACTGCCATTATCAGAGTATTTCCAACATAATTTTATAATGATACTTAATCCCTACTTTAATATTATAAATGCGAAAGTAACTCTGTCTGTCTGTCCGTCTGTTACCTTTTCACGTCCAAACGACTGAACCGATTTTAATGAAATTTGGTACAGAGATAGAGCTGACTTTGAGAAAGAACATAGGCTACTTTTCGACATCCACGCGGGCGAAGCCGCGGGCAACAGCTAGTAACTTATAAAAATGTGGCAATAAGTTGGCCTACCTAAAAAGTTTTACCAATTAGCATGTCAATTCGCCAATGTCATAGCTTTAAGCCATTTAAAAATTTAATTTTAAAATTATTTTAATATGCTACAAGAGAGCCTCGTTTAAATCATTGTCTTTATTTTACTACGTTCGTAATAAAAGTGAAACTGATTGTCAAAAAAATCGCACAGTTCATTGTACTATGTGGAAAACTAAACTTTTCTTTTTTCCTACTACCGAAACAATGTTTGCCCATAAATTAAATATGAATGCGCTTGTATAGATTGCGCATATCAACGCATCTTTAGAGACAAAAGACAAAAATGTAACAAAACATCATCTTTGAGATCCTATTCCAATTTTGTATATAATTACACAATTGTAGTAAGTATATACAGGTGTCCAAAAAGAATAGACAAGCCTGAAACACCTTATAACAGAGCTATTGAGGACTCACAATACAATATCAAAAAAAATCTCACGTAGTAGGTACCCAAGTTCATCTAAAGTTATGACATTTTTTGTATTTTATTAATCACTTCAACCGAAAGACGTCCATTGCTGGACAAAGCCTTCCCCAAAGACGCACACAACAGCGTTGCGCGTCATTAGGGGTGAATATGACATAATCGCCACGTTTGGCAGCAGATTGGCGATCGCAGTGGCAGTAATTTTATCGCGGGACGCTGCTACCCATCCCGCTTTGTAATTTTTTTGTCCTCAATACTGTTTCAAACTTATCCGTTCTTCTTGGGACATTCTATATTTCAGTCGAACTATCGTTCGCCTTCATTTTGTTTTTGTTGTATTATTGCCATAAAGTTTTTCCAAAATGTGGTTTCATTTTAGACTAATTGCTTCTTTATGCATTTGCTGAATATAGCTTTTAGTAAGAATTTTAAATAGACTTAATGACTAACTTTAGCATTATACCTGAATCAATAGAAATGCTCACATTAATTGTGATAAAAAGGGATGTTAAAGTAAATTTGCAACTATTTAGACTAAACATTTTAATTTATAGCATATGCTATGTCACGTGTACGTTCTTAATGTGTTCAGAATAATTAAATATACTTTTCGATAGTTTAATACAGTTTGTGCGATAACACAGTTTTAAGTAAATGTTTGTGTTAAATCCTTAATTTAAAATGTTGTTCCAAATTATTTATATATATCTATATCTATTTTTTATATAAATATATATAAAAAATAGATATAGAATATCGATATCATACGCACAGCATATACTTGTCACTTCACTAATCTGTATTATGACATTTTGGCAATGGAATCAAATCATACAGCCTATTTTTTACTTTATTGCCATGTTAAAAGGAACACAATCAGGTTCAATATTACCATAGTTAACAACTATCGCGTGACCATTTTGCATATACATGCACTGACTTAACAACTAGAAAAAAAAATGAAATGATATACCAGTGCGCCATGACCTAATGCCCTAGAATGCCTAGGTTTTAATCGTTTTAATTGTAGCTTAAAGCTTTAATGCTTGTTTTTGACGACTGTCATTATATTTATAGGATAATTTTATTTCATAGTTTTTAGTTTTATTACGATTACCTTTAGTTAAAATTACTGGGAGTTGTGAATATACAATAGGTATAATAATATGTATTTTACTTCAAGGCTCAAGATCTCAAATATTGCATAGGTATATGGCTCAAGAAATTGAGACAAATTCTATATTATAGGTATCAATCTATCATCTATCGATGGATGACAGTTGTAGTGATGTAATAGTTTCGTCGTGATAA
Organism: Macrosoma leucophasiata; assembly: GCA_036365455.1. NCBI lineage: Eukaryota > Metazoa > Arthropoda > Insecta > Lepidoptera > Hedylidae > Macrosoma > Macrosoma leucophasiata. Next base: position 9,908,777 of record JAWQUS010000015.1, read on the forward strand.
CGTCTAATAAATCGATGAAGGCCGGCTGTACACTCGAAAAAGTGTCACGTTCCGCCTGAGACGAGCGTGTAAGCGAGGCGCGGAACAACGGAACAAGCGATCAACCGTAATCCGAATTAACAGACAACCTTTTTTATTCATTCCTCTAATAATAATAAGTTCATAAATACCTCTCCATTTGATATAGCAATTAGATAATCAAGTTATTAAATTGGTTATAAATTATGAAATACAAATGGAGTTATAATCAAAAAATTACTGGCGATCATAAATATTATCATCATTTACACAAAACCCACTAACAATTAGGTCATCAAGATATTAAAATTAGTTATAATTCATGAAATATAGTTAAATACTAGTGATGTGTCCGGATATCTGTATCCGGATCCGTATCCACGGATAACCGTGTAAAAGGGTCCGTATCCGTTAAAAGTGACTTTTACGGCTAATCTTATACTAATATTTTGCCTTATTAATTCGCAAAACGATGTAATTGTTTGTTTATAAGAGATTAGGTTGAATGAAAAAAATATTTAATTCCATTCAGTTTTACTATCTGATCACAAGTTTGGAAATGACAGATAAATTTGACAATGAGATAGCCAAAACATAAACCTACGTAATATTCGAAAATACTAGTTAAATAATCAAAATTTTACCCAGTAAGATAGACACATATAGATAATAGACAGAATGAGATATCGATTGAATAAGAAAGGTAAGATCCGTATCCGTATTTACATCCGCGGATCTTGACACCATATCCTTATCCGCGGATATACATTTTGAACAAACCGGCACATCACTAAAAAAAAGTATCAGCCCATCAAAAATCCAAGGATCAAAGCCTTTCTCAAAAGAAAAAATAAAAATCCACAATTCATTCGAGCTACTAATTATAACGCAACATTATACATTTCATTGTTAACTATATGTTATTATATTATATAATTAATAAGAACCCCATCCACAGCCCGCACGATATACTGCTATGAGTGTGACAGCTGGACAGACCCGCGCTGTACGGACCCGTTCAACTACACCGCGTTGCCGCGCGATCAGCCTCCCTTGCAGACTTGCAACGGCTGCTGCGTCAAAATGGTCCGCTACTCCAAGAGTCGTAAGTATTGTAATCAAGTATAATCTTTTGGAAGCGCGTACACCCTGTGGCTGGTGTAGATCACAAGCGATCTACTTGGCTGTGCGATATGGGCGCGGTCGGCCATGTGATGGGTGACCGCTAGTGGCAAATTAAAATGCGCGTTTCCGTGCTTCGGAGGGCACGTTAAGCCGTCGGTCTCGGTTGCTATCGATAGATAGCAGTCGTTAAACCTTGGCGGAGGTCTTATTTGAAAACATACGACAGCGGGTTGGCCACTAACCCGTATCTCCACCAACCCGCATTGGAGCAGCGAGGTGGAGTAAGCTCCAAGCCTCACCCAAAAAGGGGAGAGACTCGTGCCCAACTGTGGGTCGTCTCAAGAATCTTTTGAAAGAATGAGCTTTGAGATAGGAGAGGAGGTACAAAGTTATCATCATCATCATACCAGAAACTCTCCAGAACAAAAAATAAATTGTTTAAAAGCATTCCATGCGTCATTAGGAAGCATCATTTCTAGTCCGGTGTATAAAAAAAAACTTGAAATACCAGGCAATATTCTTTAGGTTAACTAGATAATATTTCAAATCTGTTTTACGTGTACCTTTTTATTTATTTTTCTGAACAAAACAATGTATGGCAGTTGCCATGATTTATTTTTGTAGATAAATATGTATGCAAGGTATGATAATGTTATATGTAATTGCAATAACAAGATGATATTCCATCATATCGGGTACTATATAAAATACCCTTTAACCTATGTAAATGATAAGATTTATATACAAGACGTGCAATTTTACGGTCAAGAGATCAAGTTCCATATTTGTACTGTGCCAAGACTGACTGACTAGATAAGGAATCCAATATATCAGGGCATAGAGCAACACGGGCCACCGCCCGCGCTGGACCGGAGGGGAGTAGCCATATGTTGTTTTTCCCCTCTGTCAAAGTACAAGCCCAATTGGGCATATACCTTTTTCTCTCAAAATGTCTGTATATTTCTTTTCAGCTTACGAGGTCGTCCGTCGAACTTGCACGTCTCAACTGCAAATAAACTTGTTCATGGTGGACCACGTTTGCATGATGGAAAGTACAGGCAATGGCCACATGTGTTTCTGCGAGGAGGACATGTGCAACGGCGCCCCATCAGTCGCTGGCACGCTGGCGTTGACACTTGTTTTGCTAGCATGCGCATGTTACAGCTGAAGTAGGTAGCTCTAGCGAATGGGTGTCGATCGATTTGTGTCGCAACACTATTGTCTGTCACTTTGACAGCCAATGTGTTCCCACGAATTTCACTGTCACTCTGACAGCCAATGTGTCCCGCGAATTTTGCTGTCACATTGACAGCTCGGTTTCCGGCCACGTTCCGTTGTAAGCAAAAAAGCAATATTATGTTTTCGGGTAAGTGTTTCTGGTCAGATAATGTCGATCGACTGACTCAGCGCGAGGCTAGTTTAATAAAAATTCTTCGTCCAATAGTAGTCGTAGTCGTGAGGGTGCTTAGTTTTCACAATTCAAATTGTAATTTTTTTGGGTATGTACCTACTAACATTTTTTTATGTCATCTCTTGATTTATGTCATTGTGAAAAGATATTTTTGTTTATTTAAATTAACTTAGTGATACAATCATTCATAAAATAAGTGCATATCATAGATAATCATTAATTCAATGACATATATCAAGAAATGCCGAATAATATGCACTATAATAGGGTAAAATAATCCCGGCTTATCCATTTTTTAAATTGTGTGAAAACTAACCGCTTTGTTCATCCAAGGCGTTTCAAATCAACGTGTTTGCTCTAACTTAAGAATTGTCGATAATATTAGATTAGTTAGTTCTCTATTTGAAATTAAATGAAAGTTTTAGCATGTATATACCGCGATCGCAGTGATGCGCGATGGAGATTATCGACATCGATGTTTTTGAAGTTGGGACACCGCGAAGCTTTGACTTATTGGTCCAAATTCGTAGACCAAGTTGAATTTGCTCATAGACGCACCTATAATAGACGGGCACTTTTAGATAGAAAAAAAAATATGAAGAAAACGTGGAACTAGCGCCAACTGCCGCAAATTAGTCGGAATAATTTAGATAGATTAGGTTTCCGATGTTTTGTAAGACGTGATATGGTAGAAATTATAAATTTCTAAGGTAACGATAAGGCGACGATTTGTTTTAGAATAGATTTAGAGATTTTGAAGCAAAGCATAATGAAAATATATTCAATGTGTAAAATATATTTAATTGCGTGTTATTGGTTCATTTTAAATGCTAGTTATAGACATCAGATCAGTTTTCAAATGATACCTTAGTGAGACCAATGTGATTTTTAAATCCTCCAATTAGGGCTGTTGATAAAATATCGTTATTATTATTTAGAAATATCGGTATTTCTTACCGATATATTTATGGACGATATATCGATATTGAAATGTAAATATCGGCACTCAGTATTTTTTTAATAAGTTTTCTATTTTCTCGCCAATTATTTGAACTTATTGTAGTTCAACGTTAACTTTTATTTACACTTTAGTACGTTTTCCTTTTTTAGTTTATTTTTGCATATTATCGTACCGTTCGACTTTTTTCTTTTTTTTTTGTGAATAAAGGCGATAAAAATTTAATTTCGTAATATCGATATAGTTTTAGATATATGGAACTCTGATATTAAAAAATGTCGAAAGTTCGATATTTTTAAAAATATCAACAGTCCTACCTCCAATTGTTTTTAGGTTCTACAAGAATACATTGAATACAATTTCAATAAAAGTTCCGTTCTATTTTGCAGCACTTACGTTTGTACCTATGAAAGTACAAAATTACTAGGTTTAATGCTTGGATACAGGCAAAATGGCCTTAGTAATAGTAAAACGGATTCCTAGACACATTGCAATGGTTTTGCGGCGTGTTTTAAAATAACGTGTGGTTTGATTACGGGTGAAATAGTTATAGTAAATAATGCTAGGTGATAGGAGCGCGTGAATTCGTTATTATAGTATCGTAAAGTGATGTTTTGGTCGTGATATATTGATTACTAGTGGTTCGCCCTGGCTTTGTACGGGTGCAATGAAAATAATATATAGCTTAGTTACTCAGACGATGCAGCTTTCTAATGGGGAAAGATTTTTTGATTACTAAATTTTACTGGTGGTAGAGCTCCAGTGTAGGGACTCGAGGGCGTAGGCACCACCGCATCACTTAATCTATCTGCCGCCAAATGGTGGTGTTCAGTACTATCGTGTTCCGGTTTGATGGTAATATACGGCCCCGTAATAACTATCACAGAGACATAACAACTTAGGTCTCAGGTGTGGCAAAGTATCTTCAATTTGACTTAGTTTTAGTGTCGTAATATTTTAGGGGGGGGGGGGTCACAGATAGTGTGCCACATCGTGACAATAGAGTGGGAGGGGGTCAGAAAAGGCTTACTTTAGCGTGACGTATCTAATGGACCTTACGAAGTGAGCATTTTTATTTTTATTTCCATTTTCTGGAAGTTTCCCAGTACCTCGGAGCTTGGAAATGGCCATAACGTAACCGGCGAGTCGTGGGTGTTTGCATGTATGCTTGAATGCATGCATTTACCTCTGCCTACCCCTTCGGGGATTACAGGCGTAGAGTACGTTTTTTTTACGAAGTGAGACTTTATAAAATATATATCAGTGTCTTATGTGTCATGTACCACGACCAAGCCAACACATTATAAATTAGGAACATAAACACCAAATACATTTAAAATAAATTTAATAACGTTAAAGTAATTTGTAATATTCAAAATCGTTAAGTTTATTTAGTTTTTTATATGAGATTAGGTAAACGTGTTAGAATTTAAATAATAATAATGCTTTGCTCTGTTTACTAATTCTTATCTCTCTATTCTTGAATTGTGTGAAATTATCCAATTTTAACGTTTATCGAATAAGAGAAGCTTTTACCGGAAGGATGAAATAAGTATATGGGTATTCGTAATATTTATAGTAAACAATGCGGCAAAATTTTCGTAATGTAAAATATATAAAGTATCATGTTAAGCAGGTCATTTATATAATAATATGCACCATGTTTATACTTCACTAGCGGTTCGCCCTGGCTTTGCACGGGTGCAATGAATGTAATATAGTCCATGTCACTCAGGGAAGATAAATCTTTTTAATGGTGAAAGAATTTTTGAAATCGGTGCTGTAGTTTTTGAATAAAAACGTTACAAACATACATACAAACTACCTACGTAGGTTTGTCTCGGGAAAGTTGTATTCTACTTCATCAAGCAATCGGAGAGTGCAAAGGGCTAAAAGGGCTAAATCCTAAAGGACCCGTTTGGGGCTGAACATCAGCTTAGGGTGTTTTTTTTTTAATGATAAGGGGGTGGTATTTTCACTATAGTAACTGGTTGGTATAAACCGGAAAACCGACTCGGGGGCTGCTGGCTCTTTCTTTCTTATATATAACAAATCAAGTTTTTGTTAAATCTATAACTAACGTAATATGCATAATATACCTAATTAAATATACGTTCTGTGCTTTTCTTTGATTTGAAAATGTTATACTTCTTTTTAGCTTTCAATCGAATTTATTTTTATATAATTTTAAAAAATGGTGCTGCTAATTATCCCTGAAAATACGTAAAATTACATTTTGGTTCATTTTATGCACAAATAAGAAATTGTTTGTAATTTATTTTATTTAATACCGAACATAAATTGGATTGCTTTTACTTTAGTTAGACGTTTTTAAAACAACTTAGTAATTTCATCCTTTCAGTAAAAGCCATTATTTATTTTTTTTATTTAAATAAAGTTGGTAAATATCGTCCATGCGTTCTATCGACAAGTATTTATCGACGATTAAAAACCCTAGTTTTAAGTAAATACGAAAGCATCCGCCATATTAAAAAAAATGTAAGTGCAAAGCATGGAACAAAAACATTGTAAAAATATGTAAATAGATAATAAAAGTATTTAGCTTAAATATAAATAAAAATAATCTTCCTAATTCGCGTAACTGTGCCTCTTCCGTTAAAACGATAGTGAAGGGCACGGTTTAGCTAGAAGCAGTTAACGTTATTAGTAACTAATTAGTGATATCGTTATTTTTCGTTATTGCATGAGAAATTACATATGATTTTAAGATATATTTAGAAAATTGCATGTCACCGCACTGTAGTTGGGCTTCCACCCAGCCTTTAATAGTTAACATTTAACACTAAGGAATGCAAGAGTAAAGGTTATACAACGCCCTAAGTGATTAAAGACATAAACAGCTGATATAGCCATAATAACATGTAAAATAACTAACCATCGTTTTCTAAATTAATGATCTCTGATATTGAAGTTATTAAGTCTGTATCAGTTATTACGTTATAACTTATCTAGAATTTAGTTACAGCAGTTTTTAATTAAATTAATTTATCTTTGGACAATGTTAATGCTGTTTATAAGACTTAAAATAACGTTTTACCTAAATCGCTTTAATTTAACACTAACTTAGTAATAAGAATGCGATGTAGTGTTGAAATATATTTAAAATGTTACCACCCATCGGAATTACCTCATCGTTATTATAAATAGAGAATATAAAAATATATTTCAACATAATTTGTTATAATTAATAACTTCTTCCTTCACTTTTATAATTAACTGCATATCACGCATTAGAAGGGTTAGATGTTCTGATATTTAAAATGTTCGAATAGTCAATTAGTGATTTTTAACATATCTTGAATTTGGGCTTTACCACACAGTCGGCCTGGCAGAGGCACGGCCGTATGACCCAAAGCATGTATCTAATTATTTATCAATATTTTGTATAAAACGACTAACGTTGAATTACAAACATCAGACATCAGTCTTTTATACGACATATGCCGCGTTGATATTCATCCATATATATAGTTTCTTTCAATTATTCAAGGAAAAAAAAGAAAGAAATATCGTTAGGCTACCGAAGTCTGTTTCTGGTTTCATTAAATTGTCTCGGATACAGTTATAAGTATCATACTGTCAGTTCTATAAAGTTACAAAAACTGTTTTTTTTTATGTACGTTTGAATAAAGTAAATATCGACGTAGTCGAAAATTTATTCTAATGCATAAATTTTGCAAATATTTTAAGTATCTCAGGTAGTATAACTTTTAAAACACTCCAATCCACTAAGACCCGGATTTTGATGGGATATAAATATTCGACAAAAACACTTTCTTTACTTTTCATGACGTTTCAACATTTCTCCGGTAACTGTATTACTGTTTATTTAACTGTATATATGTATGTATCTTCACGCCAAGTCCTTTACGGAATAGGCATACAGGGTGGAGCGCCAAATATCCCGGTCTTTACATAGCTGCCGTGTTTTTTCTACATTCATCGTATTTAAAAATTGTTTTTATCGAATATTTATATCGACAGCCCGGGTCTTATAATCCGTGTAATATCTCAGCTAAATGTAACTTCTTAGGGCCAGTCTCCGGGTAAGGAAATTTCACCCAAAACTGTATAGTATATTTGGATTAATCCACTGATTATCGTAATGGAAAAAAAACAATGTAAATAATAAAGGGTAATGGCAAGAACATTGCAAAAAAATTGAATGGGATGGCATGGTAGAAATTGCCTTTTGGCCCTGCTATAGTCCAATCTATAACAAATTTGACGTGCCGTCCGCCATACATATAAAATGGCCCTCTTTAGAATATTGGCTAGCAACGTCATTATACAAACCTTTGACTACCCCTTTAAAAAAAAAGGGATTCATAAAGTCATGTACCTGTATGCATGTGTTGTAGACTCTATTAATTTTGGAAGTTAATCGTTTTATACAAAAGTAACTTGTCCTTGCACTTATTTTGTTTTCACTGACCAGCTGATCGCTTAAAGTAACGACCACCAGTTGAATGTTCCCTCTAGACTCGGGCCATAGAACTAGCGATTGCGGCTCACACCATGCCTTCCGCAGCGCCAGTTGTGCCATTATCAAATATTTTGAAATAAAAGTATTCACATTTTTACATTATGAGACGTTAATTTTATTTCAAAATAATTTTATATTTCAAATATTGTCACCAAACGACATTCATGGAAAAAAACAATGTACATTATCCATACATCTCATTGCATTTTTTAGGAAAGTTCTAGCAAATCGCATCTTGCTCATTTCAGAATTTAGTGCATTTAACTTTTAAAAGTTCTTTCAGTAGTTTTTAGTGACCTCGTAGTTAATCTGGTCGCCACCGCTGGTTTTATGCCCCCGTCTCACACTATGTGGCCTGTCTGTTAGTTTTCATGTGTCATCCAATGGTCCAAATTATTGCGAGCGTGTTCCGAATGACATTGTTATTTTACTTTAGCGCAATATTTTTTAAATTATTTTAAATCCATTATTCTGTGTGTTTCATCATAGGCCATGTTAGGAAATTTTGTGGGCTATATGTTTGATTACTTAAAGCCTATGCCTAATTAAACATTTCGTGAGCTACACTCATTGAATTAATACAATTTTAAGAATCGGTAACTTTTTAGTTTCTGTATAGATTCACACGGCAGTTGCAAAGTTCCTGATTTTGTTAATAAATGGTACCTATGTTGTTAAACTTTGTTCAGTATACGTAAAATAATCCCATAAAATTAGTTTAATTTTACATCAGGCAAAGTCCGTCAAATTAACTATTGGGGACTACAGTTAATAAATTTTTAGAACGCATTTCTTGTCACCGTACAGTAACGGTATGTATTTTATAGTTATTAACGATATTTTGTGGACTACTCTTGAACATTTCACGGTGGTGCTACAATATTAGAGATTTCTTGAAGAAAAATAATAATGTAGTGGCATCGTGAATTTCACTCGGGCTGGTTCACCTGATATTTAAGTGATATTGGTAATCAGATTCATTTACATTTATTTTTTACAGTTGTTTAATTTATGAAATGAATTTGAAATATACATATCACTCTAAGTCTGTCACCGGAACATGCCTCGCAAAATAAATATGTGCAGTTCTATGTGCTATTTATTTTATGTATTTGTTAGATGTTTTTATTGTTATTTAATTATATTCTATATAATAACTAATTAAATCTATATCGTCTTATATTAAGTGTTATCTTTAGATTACAATCAGAATGGTGTCATTACAATATTAATTTTCAATTCAAATCTTTCGAAAATCTGAAATATATTTTTGTCTATATTACCATAACTAAGTTTGAGCTATTTATTTTGGTTGGTATAGAAGCAATCAATTTCCACGATTGTGTATCGGTCCTTATGTAATGGTGATAAAAAAATCATATGAAATGTAATGTATTAACTATTATGTGTATAAATTGCAATATTATTGTACATTGTATTTACATATTTAGAGGTAAAGACTGGATTTAGTCGATCGCCACTTTAGAACTCAAATAAACTACCTTACTTCAACAAGGTATCCATTTCCAAAGAGGTTTCTTCTTCACTTGAATACCTAATACACTGGAGTTAGCCAGTGAAAGATAATGATTTCTCTACCTTGCAAAGTATGTATGTTTGTATCTTCATGCCAAGTCCCTTTCGGAGTAGGCAGAGAGTGGAGCGCCGGATATCCTGGTCCTGACACACCTCCCGTGCTTTTGCAAAGTCAGCTAGATTATTCTGCGTAGCAAAACTTCATCGAAATGAAAATAATTATCTCTCTCGCTCTATTTAATGCCAGTTGGCATTTGTTAAATTATTGATCTTATATGGCTATAGTTAGTTGTGTGAGCCTGTGCAACAAAGTAAAAGGGTACTGAAATAATATGATCCAAAGAGCCGATTGTCTAAATACGGTCTTAAACTAACATACTTATACCAAAGTGCACATAGATAGTTAAACTTTATTTATAACTTAACAAATTAATACAAAAGCAATATATAATTCTATGTTGTTAAGAAAGATTAGTTCTATTTATTGTTATTGTATTTCTTAAGAATATTATATCCTAAATAAAAATGAGTAATCATTCTACGTGTCAAAGTACCTAAATGTTTTACAGTTAGATAGTAAAAATAATTCTTTCAACCGTCTTATGTAAAAAATGAATCCAATGTTCGTTACTTTTCGTAACAAATTGTAACTAATGGAATAATACCTAATAAACATTGAATAACGTTATTCAAGGTACATCTCTAGGTTCAATGGCAACGTGTAGTTTTCGGACTTTATTATTATAATTGTTATTTAAACACACAAAATTAAGTTTTAAATTGCGTGATTAATTTAATTTAAAAACAATACGATACATTAGCGAAATAACTACTTATGTAGTAATATTTTTAATTTTTTTTTTCTTAATAAAACTGAAAATGACGACACAAAAACAAACAATTTTCGCGCCATCTACAATTAGATATTATTAAGAACTTTGAGGAGTTTTGGCGGGAACCTTGAAAGATGCGTGTGGTGCTCTTATTTTATTTTATTTTCTAGGTGTATTTTTGAGTTATATTAAATAAAGTCGGTGGCATTTTGCTTGATATAAGCTTATTACAGTGCTCGTGTATAGTGAAATAGAATAACAGTTCGAAAACACGTTTTTTTGGGTTGCCTCCAAAACTTCAATGTAAATGTTCTGGTAAAGTAGCCATCGCTTTACTAGAATTACTGACTGTGACTGACTGACGGACTGATAAATTGACTGACGACTCTGATTTTTTACTTTTACGTTGCGTAATACGAAATATCGTTTTGTGAAAACGATAACGATGTCGTACGAAATTCGTGTTTTGTTGTTACTTGACACTGGCAATATGCATAACAAGCGATGCCATAAAATTAAAAAAAAAAGAACTTTGAGAAAGTTTTTTTCTAATTTTCTGGTAAAGGCCACAATTTAAAAAGTTGTGTACTTACTAAAATTTACTTTTTAAATTAAATTACCAGTAAAAAAATCTAACCAATAGAAAGATCACTCATTTCTATGACATGTCCTATTAAAATATTAAAACAGACATTATTTTTATGACTTGTGTTGTATAGTTACATAAACTTAAAGAAAATGTATTGTTTATAAGGGACTTTAAACCAAAGAAGCCAAATAAATTGACATTTATGATCTATTTTAATTAAACTGAATATTGTAGTATTGAATGATATGTCAAGAATTGGATATAAATGAGTGTGAGACTCCAAATAATAATGTACAGAAGTGTAACTAAGCCAAAAAATGGTTACACGTAAATAGACACACAGTGGGCGGGGCATAAAAAGGACACACCGCAGCGCCTCGGGCGCGTTTCCTTTCCGCTCGACGAATGAGCTTGTCGCGACCAATCGAATGCGAGCATCGAGCAAGAGTCTATGTTGTAAGTCATTGTTGCAAGTGTGCGTGTTTGTTAAAATTGCAGTAAGTTTGCGTAAATGGAACCAAAATCGAAGTGATTCTAATAGAGTTACATTTGTATACATTATTATTGGTAGGTGTGATTTTATGTCCCTATAAACTAATTTATTTATATTGAGTTAAATATATATCATAGTAATTAAGAACTGTACATATATGATACATATACAACTGGCGGTTTGAAATTATGGTGAAAATAAAAAACGCTATGTCGCTGACAATAAAAAATGTATTATTTTCCTACTTCCTAAAATAAAATCTTCATTTTCCAAAACCGAACCGGCTTTCAAATTAATTAATAATGCATTTCTACCCGTCGTAGGTGCCATTGTTCACATAACTCATACAACCAGACCTGAAATAAATTTACTGGTGTCGGACAGTGTCTGAATAATCATCATCGCTCCCTCCACACGTGAGGTGCAAAAGTGGGAGGGATGGTTCGGGGTTCGAGGGTTACCTCCTTCCCCGGGCCTGTCTGCCCCCGTTTCGGGGGCGTGAACCTACTAAGGGATGCTGACACGCAAGAGAACTCGCTGAGGGAGGTTGTACAATTTTTTTTTGTTGGTTTTTAAGGATTTTATTTTAATAGGGCGCATGGCTCCGCGTCTGGTGTAGATCGTAACCGAACTACTTGGTTAAGCGATACGGGCGCGGTCGGGTGTATGATGGGTGAACGCTAGTGGCAAATTAAAATGCTCGTTTCCGTGCTTCGGAGTGCACGTTATGCCGTCGGTCCCGGTTGCTATCGATAGATAGCAATCGTCAAACCTTGTTGGAGGCCTTATGGGCGGTTTGAAAACATCCGACAGCGGCTTAGCCACTAATCCTTATCTCCACCAACCTGCATTGGAGCAGCGTGGTGGAGTAAACTCCAGGCCTCCCCTTCCAAAAAGGGGCGGGACTCGTGCCCAGCAGTGGGACGTATAAAGGGTTGCCTTTATTATTATTAAGTTTTAAGTATATTTTACTGGTGGTAGAACTCCAGTGACGGAGTTCGTGGGCGTAGGCTAATGGTAGAATTCAGCACTGTCGTGTTCCGGTCAGGTGGTAATGTTCGGCCCTGTAATTACCGGCATAGAGGCATAACACCTTAGGCCTCATTAGTGGTAACGCCTCTACATTTTGACCTTGGTCTTCGTGTAGTCTATAGGCTGCAGTCATCACTTAACATCAATATGAACTGCATACTTGTTTGCCACTTCCATTACATAAAAAAAATAACGCTCCACAGACCCGAAATAGGCCGAAGTCTCCTTCCTAAAGCCGATGTGCATTATTTCTTTTTGGATACTGTATTATTGTGTACTAGCTGTGCCCGCGACTTCGTCCGGGTGGGAATTTATGATATATACAACGTGTAACAGGATTGAATGTACAACCCGAAACTAGTTAGTTCAGAATCGATAACCGAATTGATTTCAGACATTTTTGATATAGGTAATATTTTGTCCCAAAATTAATGACAAATCGAGAAATTATGGTCACCCATTTGGCGATTACAATCATCAGTCATTACAAACGAAAAGGAGACTTACGTCTATCCAAAATAGAATGCTAGTCTCAACAAGTTTATTAGAACTCGTTGAGACGTGCTTTTTATTATAAATAATAATTAAAAAATTAAATAGTGGAAAATAAAAATTAATCTTAAGTAATATAATTAAATTAATATTACGCTACATCATACATCACTTACTTTTTTCGGTTCGTGTTTTATGTGTGGCCTTAGGTAGAGGTAGGGTAAGTTTGAATAGGGTGTGCATACTGTTCGTACAAATTGAGGACAACTTATTTCTTATATAAAAAAGATTAAATACATAAATATGTAATTTCAGTTCATGTATTATGATTATAACTTGATTTCCTAATCGAGGTGTTAGATAGTGTGCATTATTCAAGTAACATGTTGTATATCATCAAGTCCTTTTGTTAGGAGCATAAAAATATATAATAAATTAACAACACCATTAAAAAACGAAACAAACTACAACACATTCATTAAAAATATCAAACAATTACTCATCCCTAAATCTAAACTAATATTATAAAGCTGAAGAGTTTGTAGAGGAACGGGTGGAAGTGTTCCTCTGGCGAAAAGGGAGGATCCTCCGACCAGGCGAGGTGGTAGCGCCTGGAGCCCGCCTGGCAGGCCGCGGCCCAACGGTTGACGTTGGGAAGTTGTATATATGGCAACTCTTGAAAAATCTTCGCATGTGCGATGTAATTCGAATGCACGCCATCTACCGTACTAGATAAGTACTGTGAGGTTTCATTGTATTCCACTAGTTGGCGCCTTAATGTAGTGGACGCTACAAGTTTGTTTGTTTGAACCCGTTAATCTCAGGAAGTACTGGTCTGATTTGAAAAGTTCTTTCAGTGTAAGGTAGCCCATTTATCGAGGAAGGCTATAGGCTATGTATCATCACACTAAGACTAATAGGAGCGGAGAAGCGCGGGCGAAGCCGGGGCGGGCCGCTAGTGTTACTATAATATTCAGGATTATTTGAGCGAAACCTTCAAATGATATAATTTTTTAATCTAAATAAATAATAAATGATAATATTTAACTTTCCTCCTAGTACATAAGCTTCCCCTCTTATGTTGCTATACCCTAACAGGGTGTCATTGTACAAAAGCACCTATGACATAACGCAATAAATAATTTGAATTTGATTGTTCACTATCTACCCGGACGAAGTCGTGGGCGCAGCTAGTATAAAAATAGCCTTAGTTACTCCTTATTACATCAGCTATCTGCCAGTGAAAGTCCCATCAAAATCGGTGCAGCCGTTTCCAAGGTTATCCGGAACATACAGACAGACTACTAATTGTAAAATATGTTGTTTTGGTATATGTACCTATGCATGTAGTAAAAAGCGGTTATTTTTATATTACAAACAGACACTCCAATTTTTTTTATTTTTTTTTATGTAATGGAAGTGGTAAACAAGTTCACATTGATGTTAAGTGATGACTGCAGCCTATAGACACCCACACAAAGACCAAGGTCAAAATGCAGATGCGTTGCCACTCCAGAGGCTAAGGTCTTATGCCTCTGTGCCGGAAATTACAGGGCCGTACATTACCACCTGACCGGAACACGATAGTGCTGAACACTACCATTTAGCGGCAAGTATATTAGGTAATGCGGTGGTGCCTACGCCCGCGAGCTCCGTCACTGGAGCTCTACCACCAGTAATTTATTATAATTTATTTATTTAGTTTATTTGTATAGATGTTTAGGTACACCGCGTGAGATTACAATAAAACAAACGCAAATAAAACAAAATAATTTATAATCAGTTCAATGGAATTGTCAAATAAACATTTAAATTATTCGAATGCGGCACCTTGAAAGCATTCTGCGGCTTTTGTCAACTTTTCTTGGATGTATTCTGAAAATAAAAATCATACTTTGTTAAAAATATTTTGATAAATTCTTCCTTAATAAATTTTAAGAAACTTAACAAAAAGCCAGCAGTAAACACTTTCGGCTGATATGGAGGAGGCCTGGAGCTTACTCCACCACGCTGCTCCAATGCGGGTTGGTGGAGATAAGGATCAGTGGCCATCCCGTTGTCGGATGTTTTCAAAGCGTCCATAAGGCCTCCGACAAGTTATAACGCCTACTATCTATTGATAGCAACCGGGACCGACGGCTTAACGTCCCCTCCGAAGCACGGAAACGAGCATTTTAATTTGCCACTAGCGGTCACCCTTCACACACCCGACCGCGCCCGAATCGCTTTACCGAGTAGATCGCTTCAGGGATGCGACCGCCTATCGACATTGTTATTGTCGTTGTCATTGCTGTCCAATTTTCATGTCGATTTGTAGCTCTTTTGAAAGCAGTAGTGATAATCTGCTCGTTTTTCTTGCTTTCGTAGGTGAGAAACAAGCGATAATGGTGATGGAACTCTGCCAGTTAATGACAAAGAATGTCCCATATTTTTTTTGTTTAGTCTTATCTTGCCGTTAGTAAAAGAGAGTATGGAACATTTTGTTGATACCTATTTTTATTATTAAGTATTTTTGGGCCATTATTTATTTTATTTTGTTTACTTTGACATATTAAAAAACGTATCAGTTGTTATTCGCGTTAATTTTTAATTTTGTAATTATCAATCACAAGCAAATTCTATTATTTCTAAGTGATTAAATAAATTTTTGAGTTTGAGTTTGACTATTTCACTTATTGTTATTTAGTTAAAGCAAAAATCGACAAGAAAATTTGACAGCAATGACAACGACAATAGCAAAGTCGATAGGCGGTCGCACCCCTGGTCTACACCAGCTGCGGGAATATGCGCGATTGAGTATAAATTTGATGAATATATGTAAATTGGTGACCCAAAGATGAACACGTCAAGTAAAATAATAAATTTTAAACACCCAACAGGGGGCCACTTTCGGGGGGTAAATCAGAAAATTAATAAATATATATATATATATATATATATATATATATATATATATATATATTCGTAAACTGTGTCGTGTGACATATCAAATGAAAGAGGTTGTTGTCAGCATCTCAGATATATTTTTTTAATAATTTTTGCATAAACAAATTTGAAGTTATTTAAGAAAAACGACGAAAATTGATCATTCCTCCCCCCCCTATCTCCGAAACTACTGAACTTAAAATTAAAAAAAAAATGTGGAAAATAGTTCTTTGCCTATAGATTACTGGAAAACCTATAAAAAGTTTGAGTATTAAAATCAAATCGAAATATTTATTTAAATTACGGAACCCTCACCACGCGATTCGAACTCGCACTTGTCCGGTTTTTTTATGTTATGGAAGTGGCAAACAAGCATGTAGTTCACATTGATGTTAAGTGATGACTGCAGCCTATAGACACCCACACAGAGACCGAGGTCAAAATGCAGATGCGTAGCCACTCCTGAGACCTAAGGTGCTATGCCTCTGTGTCGGAAATTACAGGGCCGTACATTACCACCTGACCGGAACACGATAGTGCTGAACACTACCATTTAGCGGCAAGTATATTAGGTAATGCGGTGGTGCCTACGCCCGCGAGCTCCGTCACTGGAGTTCTACCACCTGGAAAAAAAAAGCTTCTTCTGAATTATATATAATATAAAGATTATTCGCAACTGCCTCGGTAGCCTAGTGGTAGCAGGCCCCTACTACTACGCTGAGGTCCTGGGTTCGATTCCCGGGTAGGGAGTTATCAGAGATAATGGTGAAAAAGCCTTTATCTCTGGTTCTATTGAGATTTTTCCATTTTCTGAAAATTTCCCAGTACCTCAAAGTTTGGTAATGTGCCCGGAGATGTCAACAGGCTCGCCACCTGTTACATGGGCCAAAACGTAACCGGCGAATCGTGGGTGTTTGCATGTATGCTTGAATGCATGCATTTACCTCTGCCTACCCCTTCGGGGATTACAGGCGTGAAGTTACGTTTCGAACACTCACTGAGGTCTTCCCCCATGGGGCATTTCTTGAGGTGTTCCGTGATGATCAGCTTCAGAAGTGATCGCTCGGCTACCAGCTGTCGGTTTATCTCTCTCAGTTCTTTGTTCTCGTCGCTCTGCCGCCGCATTGACTGTCTTAAACGTTCCCTGTCAATCAATCAAAAAGTCATAATTGGAATCAGAAATGTATTTATTCATTTAGAACAGTGATTCCCAAAGTGGTCTATATCGACCCCTGGGGGTCTATGAAAACTTGATAGGGGTCTGCGCCAGCGAAAAAAAAATTTGGGGATCCATGAAATGAAATTGGGGGTCCACGATAATGGATCTCAACACGTACACTGATAGTACCAATTTACTTACATCATACCAGTGATTCCCAAAGTGGTCCATGGGAGACTCGATGGGGGTCTACATGGGCGTGAATAAAAATGAGAATGGAAATATGAGAATGTGATATAAATGTAGCAAGGACGGGGGTCCACACAAACCAGAAAAAAATGTAAAGGGTCTACAAGAATAGTCAGAATCAGAATCAGAATCAGAAACTCATTTATTCATTTAGGGTGACAGGCACCTCTTATGACACGTCAAAAACAAACAAAATAAATTAAAGCGAATAACAATTGATATACATGTCAAACAAGATAAAAAATATATGTAAAGTCAAGAATATCACTAAGATAAAACTAAATATAATAAACTAATGTAAAAAGTATATCAGTAAAATGTCTCTTTTCCCCTTTACAAACTGATAACAAAGAGTAAAAAGAAAAGAAAAAGAGTCATTCTTTGTCATTCACCGGCAGTATATAGTATAGAAGATCTAGTTTGGGAACATCTGATTAAGAATGACATCAGACAGCATAGAGACAGCACCTCGTATGAAACGTCTAAAACAAATAAATTAAAGTGACTAACAATTATGATTTGTTTATATATTATATTTCGAAATAACACATGCTTGTGAAAATATATATTGTATTTAAGAAAAGGATTATAGGAATAAAAATATTTTCTCTCTACTTTCTTTTTGTGAAATACTAATACAGCATTAGCATGCTATCAATTTATGCGAATGCTAATTAATCTATTACACGTGGCGATATTTTGCCTAAGCAAAGGCCCGTAGCATACCTACACACAGAGAAAATGCCAGTTCAGAGGCAAAATAAAAATTGAAGAAAAAAATTAAATTAAAAAAAAATATTTTTAATAAGTCATAGAATAAAATGTGGTTGTTACTAATGCAGAGAGGCTGCCTGCAAGAGGTGATGCGCTAAATTAAAATTAACCCCGTAAAAAAACACACACATACGGTCCAAGATAGAACCACCGCTTTTTTAAAGTCTCTTTTTAAATAGAAACATGAATGAAAAAGATACATTACCTATATCTCTTAGAAGCTGCGCTCCGACTCAATTTATAATCTTCTTTGCCAAGTCCTCTCACACAATTATATTTCTCACTCTCCTCTCTCCTGTGTTTCTCTTTCGTACTAACTTCCTTCTTAATCATTTTGAAATTCTGCCCCGGCTGTATTGGCAGCTTCGGTATAGGCTTCGGCAAAGGCTTTGTTAAGATCGCTGGCACAAAAGTCACTGGTATCAACGTCCCAGTTGTTATAGGAAGTATATTTGGTAATAATTGAGGTGTTGGATTCACTTTTGGATTAGTTTTGTTCGTGATAACCTGTTTTAATTTCTCTCTCGTATCTGGTTCTATAGTTTTATCGTCATCTATCGATTTCATTTTAACTTGTTTACCGTTTGGTAGTTTAATAATGACTTCGTAATTGTCTTCTTTAGGTTTTTCTTTTATTACATCGTAGTTTCTTTTTAAGTTTTTTACATCTTCCACGTTTGGGTCGCTTGTGAGGCTGTCTATGACTAAATCAAGTGACTTCTGGCTCATTATAGGCGGTGCATCTTTCACACTTTTGTCTTTAACGCATTCTAATTTTGGTTCTTTCATTTGATCCTTCCTTATTTCAACGTTACTGTGTATTTTAATGACATTGTTGGTATAGGAGGCGGTTGTGACGCCTTTATTGCGGGCGGTTTCTTCATGTCGGACTATGGAGACGTCGTCGGTGGTGGTCACTCGGTCGTGGTGGTCCTGTTTGCCGACCACCCGGCTGATGGTGGTCACTTCGTTGGTTAATTTCGATATGGTTGTGGTTTCGTATTCTTTGACGGCGCCAGACTCGTCGCTTGATGATCTGTTATATTAATATGGTTGATTGTTATACTGGATATTATTATACTAGTATAATTCAAATTAAACGGGTAGGTACAGAAATTGAAGCTTTTTTCCATAAACATGATAAGGAAAAACAAAGTTTCCGATTGATGGTAAGTGAATACTGTAGCCCAGAGGTTTCTAAAGTATTTTTTCTTGTAGAACCCTTTCATTTTTTTTAGGTTTCGTTGGTTTTCGTTGGAAAGGGGGAGGCCTTTGCTATATTTATATCACATTACCATATTTCCAATTTTTATTCACGCCGACGTAGACCCCGATCGAGTCTCAAATGGACCCCCTTTGAAAATCATTTTTTACTGGTGGTAGAGCTCCAGTGACGGAGCTCGCGGGCGTAGGCACCACCGCATTACCTAATATACTTGCCGCTAAATGGTAGTGTTCAGCACTATCATGTTCCGGTCAGCTGGTAATGTACGGCCCTGTAATTTCCGGCACATAGGCATAACACCTTAGGCCACAGAAGTGGTAACACATCTGTATTTTGAACTCTGGTCTTAGTCTGAGTGTATATAGGCTGCAGTCGTCACTTAACATCAACGTGAACTGCATGCTTGTTTGCCAATATCAGTACAAAAAAAAAATAGATGACAGTAACAAGCATACCTGCTAATTGTGATGTTCCTCTGGTTATTAGTAGCGCTATACAGGGTGCAATCCCCGGAGTCTATGGCGGGGAACATGTGTGGAGTGTGTAGTACGTCGTCTGTGGCTGCACCATTCTCCAGTGGTAGGTTACCATGTCTGAAAATAAGAAATAGAAGAATTCTTCATCATCATCACCTGTCTTAGGAATCGGCGTGCGTGTATGAAGAGAATGATAAAGGTAGATGAGGCACGGGAGGTGTGTCACGGAATATCTGGCGCTCCACACTCTCTGCCTACCCCGTTAGGGACCTGGCGTGAAGATACATATATCACATGTTCTGCCAAAAGACACCTACAGCTGGACAAGATCCTTCCCCAAACATGCACATAATAGGGTTGTGTGTTATTAGGGGAGAGACTATACCATAGTCGCCACACTTGGCCAACTAAAAAATATCTGTCGGGTGTCAATAGACAGATCTCTTAAAATAACATTGAGGTACCTAAAACTATTTTTCAATGAAATGATAAGTTATGTTTTTTTTTTCCTCTTGTATCTGCGATCAGTCGCATTTAACTATAAACAGATAGGTGCAGTGATGAAGACGGTTGGGCGAGATAGGACCAGTGTCCCAGCTCCCCATAATAAGTCAGCACATTGGCTTGTTTCAGTCTACTAATGCTTTGCTGAAGCAGTGGTGCAGAGAGTGGATTTGGGTGAGTTTTAAGACGGTCTCTGTACTTTAATGAGTAGCGTTTTGCTTCTTCAGAGATGGTTGGCATTTCCAAGTATTCATGGATTTCTGAGTTGCGAATAAACCATGGTGCTGATGATATTTTGGGCTCTCTGGAGGCACATTATGTCCGATTTGCTGGCTGTGGCCCACTACTGAATCCCATATGTCCAGATTGGTTTTATTATTGAGCAATAAACTCTCAGCTTGTTACTCAGGGATAAGGTAGACTGTGGCCCCATCGGCCATAGTTTCTCTTATATGGTCTTTCCATGTCATCCTCTGGTCTAGGCATGTTTTATATAATCAAGTCCATCGTCAATCGTATGAAAATGATAGACCCTGGAAGGGTAATAGGTAAAATGTGTGTTGCGGGGACATCTCTAACCTTGAATAAGAGAGTTAAAAATCTCTTTAAAAATATACTGTAGTTCTTAATGAAGAATTTTCAAGAAGTGCAAATACGACTTTAAATATAACTTGCGATTACAGAAGCCTACAATGGGTGTGTCCGACTCGCACTAGGCCGCATATTTATTTATAAAATTGTAGATTTTTTACTGGTGGTAGAGCTCCAGTGACGGAGCTCGCGGGCGTAGGCACCACCGCATTACCTAATATACTTGCCGCTAAATGGTAGTGTTCAACACTATCGTGTTCCGGTCAGGTGGTAATGTACGGCCCTGTAATTTCCGGCACAGAGGCATAAGACCTTAGGCCTCAGGAGTGTTAACGCATCTGCATTTTGACCTTGGTCTTTGTGTGGGTGTCTATAGGCTGCAGTCATCACTTAACATCAATGTGAACTGCATGCTTGTTTACCACTTCCATTACATAAAAAAAATAAAAAAGATTACTGGGTTTTGCCCACGACTTCATACGTACGTACTTTTAATCATTACAACTGGTGAATGGAATTTGAACTGGTGGTAGAGCTCCAGTGACGGAGCTCGCGGGCACACAACTCTATTAGGCTACAAATATGTTGTACAATTTGTACCCTATGCCAGGGAGATAATAAAAATAATTACTTAGCCTCCATAGCCCTCTTGAAGCCCTCATCAAATGGGTTGACATTCTGCAGGTCCTGAAACAGGCCAACTTCTTCGCAGTTCCTTATGAAGCGGGTCGGGGTTGGGGTCTGGTCTGCTGTCAATATACAAAAATGTAGTAATAATAATAATAGTGTATTGATGCAGCCAGAGAGAGGTCCCGCCGAATATAACCCATTACAAAGTAGATCAAAATTCTCGAAAGGACCTCTACTCTACGTGTTGGACCCCCCATGTACCCGCGCAAGCCTGACAAAGGTTCAGGGTTCAAATTGGATCCCGTGCTGACGAGAGACATAATAATGTCCTCCAGACCGAATTTCGGTCATTGCGGCCAATCTCAATGGAGACTAGCCAACTGCGCGGGAGATATTATAGTGCACAAGTGTATGCGCAAACACAGGTGCACTCTCTATTCCTTCACTCTCATAGTCCGATGGAACGGCAATCCGACACGACCGGAGAGAGATCGGACGCAGGACCGACGGCTTTACGTGCTCTCCGAGGTACAACCAGACTCCGGGCTACTATTAGGAATTTCTTTAAAGAAAAAACCCAATACCAGATTTTCCCGACCTGGGGATCGAACCCAGGACCTCAGGCTTCACTATCGCGATTGCGAACACTGAGCCAATGAGGCAGCTGAATAATTTTGTATTCAGACTTAGAAATACAAATTCTTGAACCTGGGTTATGGGTGCCGTTGTTCATACACAACACACACACAAACACCCAGACTCGAAACAAAGTAGGCCATACAAATATTGGTCCCGATATGGGGATCAAACCCATGAGCCACGGTTCAGCTGATCGTCACATACCGCTGGACCAACTGGTTGTCAGTTATACTTCTTATATAAGCTTATTACTTCTACGTCTTCTTTATAAAATGGTTTCTACCTCGATTTGGGTAATTCTTCCAAATTCTGGTGATTAAGGAGGCACTATAATATTTTTTTTTTAGCGTTAGACAGAAGGAAAACCCAGAAGCAGGTATCACAAAACTTTTTGTCTATATTATGACAGTAAAATTGTCATTGTGTATAATCCGACTTTATTAAAAAAAAACATGTGTGTCGTGAGTGTGTGATAAACGTATTCCTTTTAATTTGTTGTCATTATAATATCGTATTCCGTGCATTTTGTGTTCTTGATCACAACTTCTTTAGGTCTTTTATAGGAGACGTTTTAAGTTTTTAACTAAATACAAAATAAATATGTTGCCAATAGTTTAAATGTCATGAAATTCAAAAAAGGTATTGTTTAAAACCTAATATTTGAAAATAATACAGTATTGTATAGTTATCATTAGTTTTCAGAATAAAGATAGACATTTTTGAACATTTTACTTAACACTTATGTAAAAAAACTTCTAAATTGCTTCTGTCTAATGTAAAAAATGTACTTTAGACGTAAGAGTTTTAATAAAAAATACACATATAAAAACAATTGTTTTATTGTAGGGTTCCATCAAGTATTTTGATTCCCAAAAGGGTGCCATCATTTAAAAAGTTTGAGAACCACTGCTCTAGATAATATTTTAAAGCAGTTTTAGCTTGTAACATATGATTAATTTTTCTGGTATAAACCAATGTCAGTGGCAGAAGTGTATGTACTTACATGTATAGTTATGCATGTAAGTACATACATTTTGGGGTTCATACATTACCATCTAACCAGAACACTTTAGTCAGAGAATATGTAATAATACTATGTACAGAATGGACACTTCGACGTCCCACCCAATTTGCCCGCATCACTCAACCCCTTGCCCTCTTACGGGCAACAGTTAGTATTTTGTACATGCTAGCACACAGGTGCCGCAGGTAAATACACATCACTGATATTTTTTTTTTTTTATGTAATGGGCATGGCAAACAAGCATGCAGTTCACATTCATGTTAAGTGATGACTGCAGCCTATAGACACCCACATGAAGACCATGGTCAAAATGCAGATGCGTTACCACTCCTGAGGCCTAAGGTGTTATGCCTCTGTGCCGGAAATTACAGGGCCGTACATTACCACCTGACCGGAACACGATAGTGCTGAACACTACCATTTAGCGGCAAGTATATTAGGTAATGCGGTGGTGCCTACGCCCGCGAGCTCCGTCACTGAAGCTCTACCACCAGTAAAAATTGATTGATGTCTGAGTAATAGAAACCAAATTAAATGTTTGTATGGAATTTAGGCGGAGTGTCCGCGGTGTGCTATAGTGCAGAACACTACCATTTGGTGACAGATAAATTAGGTAATGCGATGGTGCCTCCGCCCTCGAGCTCCTACACTAGAACTCTACCGCCAGAAAAACACTATCGAAGTAAAGTAAAAACTACAACAGGAAAAAGAGGTGAATTAATAACAAAGTTGTTTTCACCGATTCCTATCATAGACATGTAATCATTATAAATTAAGACAAATAAAACAACTGTGAGTTAAACTTACCAACAAAAGCTGCAGCTTTTTGTTCCATACCAAGTTGAAGGACCATATCGTGTTTTTTTGTGTGTACATGCAGGTGGTCTTCATTCGTAAATGTCATACCACATTCCGGCATAGTACACGCGAATGGTTTCTCTGGTTCCATTTTTGTAGTCTTTCTTAATTTTTCATGAATAAAACCGCTTTACACTATCCTTATTAGTAGAAACACCGGAAGTAATGGTTTAACTTCTTTTCGTAAATACAAACATATCACTTTGTGGCTCTTGAAGTCGTTTTGTGATTCTAAAAGGTGTTTACTGATTGTATTAGCTATAACAGATTACGTTAATGCTACCGAGTCAATTTTAATTCGATTGATAAAATTATTTATGGAATATCAACAAAATGTAATTCGCTGACTCTGCTCTGGCTGACTGACATAACTTGAACTGACACTGACATTGTTTTTGGCTGTGTTTGGCCGAAGCGAAGTGACAAAGATGAAACTAAGATGTAAACTATGTAATAATCAATCATTCCGCGAAGTGAAGTACTAGATACCTAGTTATCATGTACAAAAATTACATGAAATAAATATTTCCGACAAAAAAAAATTACGATTCAAATTATTTTTTAAGAATTTTCCATGATTCTGCGTATTTTCCTCTATCTTTTGATATAGTATACAAGGCGCGGGCCCAACATGGAACTTGTCCTTTTACAAGAACGTTTTAATGATTAACGAATATTTTGGTACAACCGATAATTTACCTTAATCTTAACCTTGGCCTTTAGATAAAATATTTAACTGTCCTGCAGGCCTATTATGTATCTCAGTTTATTACTGCTTTGACGTTACGTGATAGTTACTATCATTTTACCTAACTCGGTTAACATCAATTTGAAAGCCTCTTTGCATTACTGTTTGACTGTTCCCCTACAATTATGGTAATCAACACAATATTGTGTCAAGACTTGTCAAATTAAGTCAAATAGCAATGTTAAGTAAAGAGGCTATCTAAATTAAGAAAACCTAGACGTCCTCAACTCGCGCTAATCTTAAACGCCTGTGTGAAGTTAGTTAACAAGGCGCAATGAAAAAAGAGGTTTTATGTCATAAAGGAATAGCTGTTATAATGTGGCAGTAATTCGCTTTAGTCAATCCAATATTGAAACTCGCTCTCTATCTCATCTGTGCCGACGTTGCAAGCATTGTCACAAAATCTCATTGTCAAAAATTATATGCTCATTTTGTAACTGTATACGAATTTAAGAATCCCTATTTAAGAATTTATTTATTTCTTTCTTTCTTCCTTAAATATTGTCCTTACAAGTTGCCAACAAAAGTGTAACTTCGAAATCGTTTTTTATTCTGACTATAAATCTACACCGATTACAAGCTAACAGTGCCTACATCACTAAACCACACTAAACATAACGGAAGGTCAGTACAGACAAAGCTTATAATATAGTCGTCTATTATGTACTAGTTACTCGCGATATGAAAGACGGAGATGCAGTATACTGCACAGTGCTCCTTCTATATGTATGTATGTAATATAATACCTCTTTAGTTTATATCAAAGGAATGGGCACACTTCTTCAGCCAAACACACCCAATAATTATTGAAGTTATGTCAAAATTGACGCTTAAACACTACGTTCTGAAAATTAAATTCCAGTTACAATATTTTAATAATCGTAAAGATGCGTTCATAATAAGGTTGAAAGTCCAAGTAAGATCAATAGGTATTCAATAGTATTCATTACAACTATTTCAAGCCAAGTTCTTGACCGGTGCGACGCGTGGGACGCATAGATCGATAGCGAGTTATAGCGTTTTTTCTAACTACTAGTTTAGTTACAAACATAAAATATAGTTTCTACAATAATTGATTTTTATTAGTTAAGTTAGTTAATTTTCGTGATAGTGTACAATAAAACATATATTTATTTAACATTTAATTTATTTTCACACTAATAATAACAAAATTTTAACTATTGCATTGTTAAATACATATAAATAAAAAATAAACTAACAGAAAATACATTGATACCCTAAAAAAGTACATTTTACATGATATGCAACTTGGGATTATGCAATCCTTTTACACCGTTATTAAAATATGAGGTATATTTTTCAGGGGAATACCCGTGTATTTTCACCTGGTGTGGGTAAAAGCTCGGATCGCGAAGCATGCCTTTGTCGAATAAGGGGTAAATAGTCGCTCGCTTTTTCCTCGGCGTCTCCTGCAATTGTTGCTGGTTGGGGTACGGGTCGACGTAGCGGCGACCACTAATATCGCTGCCATCCGCTGTCGGGAATATCGTTGGCTATATTAATGAAGACTTGTGTTAGGATACCATCGATACGCGACTATAAATTATTTAACTGCCTCAGTGGCCTAGTGACTATTACGTTGGGGTCCTGGGTTCGATTTCCAGGGTCGAGGTTTTACTGTAGTTTACGTACCGTTTACAGAGGTAGGGTTGCCAAATAAGGGCTAAGAATTTGGACCTGCGGGATCTCTATTTTTTTAAATTAATTTTAATAAGGAAGTGCATGCAAAAAAAGACGGCATTTCCGTACGTGTCTACAAATTTGGTTAAATTTGGTTACACATTTACGTGGTATTCCGGGACGGCAAAGTAAAATTACTAGACATGGGACAACACTCAAAATTCCGGGACAATTTTTCATTTTCTGGCAGTTTCCCAGTAGGTACCTCGAGGTGTGTGCGGAGATGTCAACATTCTCGCCACTTGTGACATGGGCCAAAACGTAACCAGTGAATCGCGGGTGTTTGCATCTATGCTTGAATGCATATGTTTACCTCTGCCTACCCCTTCGGAGATTACAGGCGTGAAGTTGCTATAAATTTTACTAGTGGTAGAGCTCCAGTGACGGAGCTCGTGGGCGTAGGCACCACCGCATTACCTATATACTTGCCGCTAAATGGTAGTGTTCAGCACTATCGTGTTCCGGTCAGGTGGTAATGTACGGCCCTGTAATTTCCGGCACAGAGGCATAACACCTCATAGACCTCAGGAGTGGTAACGCATCTGCATTTTGACCTTGGTCTTTGTGTGGGTGTCTACAGGCTGCAGTCATCACTTAACATCAATGTGTAATGCATGCTTGCTTGCCACAAAAAAAAAATATTGATTATTCCTAATTTTTTTATGAAAATTAACAATTGGCATAATAACTATCACTGAGATACAACAACTTCGGTCTCAAGGGTGGAAACGTGGATGAAAATGAGATAAGAAGCATTATACAGTGTCTCCTATGAAAATGTTTGCCCTTCCCTATATGGACTACATATAAAGAGAAACGAAAGTAGGCTCGATGTGCAATATTTATTGCTGGGTACTGTACACCACTGAACTTTTTTTTTTTGCGTTCCCGAAGAGCCATATTTTTTTGGTTATACACAACAAAGTTCTCGCGAGTGTATACGGGCAATTTTATTGTTATTGTTTTGATCTGGTTGCGCGTACTCCTTCTTTTTTGCAGCTTTATGTTTGATTAAACTGTTTAAGTGTACTTATGATGAATTTGGTGAAGTTGTTGAATGATGTGCATGTGCTTTCTTTTGTAACTATTTCATTGAGGTCGAATGGGCGTATGTATACCATGGTGCAGATTGTGAAATGGTCGTTGCGCTGTATCTTATACACTCTCTGAGTAGATGATCAATGGTTTGGGTAGTAGTATTGTCGCATGGGAATGTGTCGGTGGGCGTAATGTTGAAACGATGAAGTCGATGTAGATACTGTTTATGATATCCGTGGCCAGTTACAATTTGTGTTAAATGGAATCATTTAAGATGTCACAACGTTCTATCCCAGGTAACCACTGGCGCGTGTGCCTACCTTGAGTTGAGGTCAGTACACCACTGCCTGTAATCGAATCGATTAACTCAGACTGGGATTTAGCAACAATAAACTGTTAACTAATCAATGGCTAACAACATCTTACATGGATTGCCTGCGCCGCGGTTGAAAATCGGCGCCGGTTGGCCTTGAGGCTCGTTAACGGGCGTCTGTTGCAGTGGTCCCATGCCCACTACCGCTGGGTTTGGCTCGTTCTGCTGCCCTTTCCAGGGTCTGCAAAATACTTATTTTAGACTAGCTGTGCCCGCGATTTCCAATGGTTTTACCTGCCAATGGTTTTACGGCCCTGTAATATCCGGCACAGAGACATAACACCTCAGACCTCAGGAGTGGCAACGCATCTGCATTTTGACCTCTGGTCATTGTGTGGGTGTCTATAGGCTGCAGTCATCACTTAACATCAATGAGAACTGCATCTTAGTTTGCCACCTTCATTACATATAAAAATGGTGGCTAATGGTGGTGGTAGGCTAGGTACCATACTACCAGGAGAGTATAACATAAAACTCAAACTCAAAAATTTATTTTATCACTTGGAAATAATAGAATTTGCTTGTGCTAGGTCAAATTTCAAAATATTTAAACTGATACGTTGATTAATATGTCAAAGTAAACAAAAATAAAATAAATAATGGTCCAAAAATACTCACTAATAAAAACAGGTATCAACAGAATGTTCCATACTCTCTTTTACAAACACCTATAGATTATGGAAACCAATCACTTACTTATCAGGGAATAATTCGCCTGGCTGTCCACGAGTTTGAACAATCCTTTCTCCATTAACTTCAACAACGCACCTGAGACGAGCGCAACATGTCGGAAATTCTGAAATTATTTATTTGCTTTAACTTTCGTTGCGATTAAAAAGTCGATGAAACGAAAAAGCGACAGTAAAAAGAGACGGACGCATTAATTTATAACATTTAACGTATCGGAAGCAGTACTCTCTCGTAGGCTCGATGTCCAATATTTCTTCCTGGGTACTATACTGTTACTTACTGGGCACTGTGCTGCCGAAGCGCGCATGGCCCCGCGGCTGGTGTAAATCATAAGCGATCTTCTCGATTAAGCACTACGGGTGCGGTCGGGTAGTGTGATGGGTGACAGCTAGTGGCAAATTAAATGCGTGTTTCTGTGCTTCGGAGGGCACGTTAAGCCGTCGGTCCCGGTTGCTATCGATAGAGAGCAGTCGTTAAACCTTGTCGGAGGCCTTATGGGCGGTTTGAAAACATCCGACAGCGGGTTGGCCACTAATCCACCCACCTCCACCAATCCGCATTGGAGCAGCGTGGTGGAGTAAGCTCCAGGCCTCCCCCCAAAAAGGGGACAGACTCGTGCCCAGCAATGGAACGTATAATGGGTTGCCATTATTATATTATTATTATACTGTACTGTTGAAATGAGTTTTGTTAAACAAGTTAGACGAATCAAGTTGAACTTACCCACGTTCTCGTCTTCAATGTACTCATGACATTCCAAAGCATTTTCAGGAATCTTCGGCTTTCTACATCTGCATCAGGGAAAAAATATTTTTCATAGCTATCAGAACTCACGTAACATCACGGCTGTATTGCCCGAGGGGGTAGGCTTAAGAAAATGCATGCATTCAAGCATACATCTATCACCCACGATTCGCCGGGTACGTTTTGGCCTATGTAACAGTAACCTAGTGGTAACAGGCCACTACTGATATGCTGGGATCCTGGGTTGGGGGCTTCCAAAGATAAAGGTATAAAATCCTTTATTTTTGGTTCCATTAGGATTTTTCCATTTTCTGGAAGTTGCCCAGCATCTCGGACTTTGGTAATATACCCAGAGACGTCAACAGGCTCGCCACTTGTCACGTGGGGCAAAATGCAATCGGCGAATCGTGGGTGTTTGCATGTATGCTTGAATGCATGCATTCACCTCTGCCTACCCCGCCGGGGATTGCAGGCGAGAAGTAACGGTGCCGACACACAGAAAAAGAATGAAATGAAAGAAGCGAAAATTACCCAACAGCTGCTATAAAATATTTTCCATCCCGTATCTCGCATCTGTACCGGTGGCATGTGTAGTGGTCCGACCACTCCTGCCACGGTTGGTAACCTTTCCTCGAGTATTTGTCCACGCACGCTTGGTCTGCAATTTGTGAAGCATAATTAATTAATTTTACTGGCGGTAGGAGCTTGAGGGCGTAGGCACCACCGCATTACCTAATCTATCTGCCGCCAAATGGTATTGTTCAGCACCATCGTGTTCCAGTGAGATGCTAATGTATGGCTCTCTGCTATGCTATGAATATTATTTTACGCATAAGTTTAAATATTATAATGTCGCCTTCAAGACAGTTTTAAAAGACAACAACAACGACTAATGAATATTCACGTATTATTATTGTTATTTAATAAAACTACCTGGCAATATAACGAGTATAACGACATATCGGTGTGAATTAAACCATTGTCTTTCTTTCTTTCTTTCTTATATATACGATTAGGGACCGGTCAAACTTTCTCTCTAGATATCGGTGGATGAAAAAACAACCCATAGTCAAGCCACAGTCAACTACTACACTATTGGGGCATAATTAAATAAAGTACGCTTACAATTACAGCCCTACACCTGTGTCGTGGGTGCCGTTGTACACATACAACACATACACAAACACCTAGACCTGAAACAACTGTAGGCCATACAAATATCTGTCGCGGAACGGGGATCGAACCCGTGACCCTCGGTTAAAACGGTCGTCACACACCGCTGGATTAAATAGCTTAATAACTAAATTACTATTAAAAAAAAAACTTACAGCTTACATCTTCAGCCAGTAAACTGGGCGTTATCGAATAAACTAAAAACACTATTGCTGCTAATTGCATTTTCAAAATGGTTGACTCTGTAATGAAAATTTCAATCTTACTCCACCACCCAATTATAACTGAAAAATACAGCGTAAAAATCTGCCTACAAATACCCATCATTCGTGTTTGATATTTGGAAATAGCAACAATAAATGTATTCTCACGAAAATGTTTAATGTTTGGGTATAATCTTCTGAAACTTCCGTAATGCTTTTCATAATACGTATCAGTTGGATTTTTTGTAGTATATTAAATCTATAGAATTTTTCGCTGTTCATTGTAGGTAAGTACTTTATTTCATTAATTTAAAATCTCAAAAATCTTTGTTATCAAAATGCGGAAGATAAAAACTAAGCTATCAAAATATGAATGACCCTAAATTAAAGCATCCTTAAAATATATTTCATATTTAATAAATTGTATTGAGCAGTTAAAAGTTAACACCTTGGTTAACTGTGGCAACCCCCTGGTTAATTGTGCACAAAAGCGTGGACACAGTTAGCCAATGTCAATTTATAAAAAACTTATGTGTTTACGTAAATTCAACATTAATTTATCAAATGCAATTATGTTGCCAATGAACCACTTCTTTGGCACTTGAAGGTATATATTTTTTGCATTACCAATTACGCGCTATCATGATCAGAAAATTGTGGTGATTAACTGTTCAACCACTCACCCTACTCAAAAACTAATTTTTTTTCAAAACACAGTTTCTGAAAAAAACAAAAATGTCGCACCGCAAATGGCGACATGGCATTTTTAATATTCTTAGTAATTTAAAAAATATACAAAGGAGATGTTGCGAGCTCGGCTCTGGTTCGTACACGTCCTCAAAAAATGGGTAAATTAAAGAAGAATCCGAAAAAAATACATTTAATTTATTCAAGAATATATTTTGGAGTTACAACCACATTTAATTCAAACGATTTTATCATTTTCAACGTTGTTAAACATGGCGGCGATAAAGCCGACACTTGGGATCAATCGATGTTGATAGTAATTAGAAAATATTACTTTTTCTCCAAGTACTATATAATCAAAATACAATTTAAAAAATTAAAATTACAAAATGACATCGCCCGCCATATTCGCGATGTTGGTTTTGAGTTGCAATTTTAACTGCAAATAATATTTTGTAACTGCAAGCAAAGCTAAATAAGTGAAAATATGCAGTTTAAAACGTTTTTATATTGATTTTGCCTGTTTAATGATATTGTGTACAATACATGGCCGGAGGTCCATACATTTTTGCAACATCTCCTTTACATAGAATATAAATAGTTCTTTTGCCTTACCTTTCATTATGAACAGCAGGTAAACAACTAACTGCGCAACCAATAATTTTTCTTCGATTCATTGCCCATTGCATACATTTTTATTATGTACATTCTTGGAAATTGAGTATTGTCTCATTATGTTTCCTTTGTTGTTCGTGGATTTTAATTTAGGTTTGTATCCACAAAATGCACTTAATGGTGATAGAGTACCAGTGGAGGATTTTAGGAGGAACTTGCGGGTGTAAACATTACCTAATTACAGTACGCAGCAAGAAATTTTGCACATCCAGCCTACGAAAGAGACAATCGGCTAATTTCGACTTCGTAGAGCGTTGTCTCTCCTGCGCACTGCCTACGTAAACACTGATAGTCTGGTATTGGTCAAAACTTGATAAATATGGTCGACAAACGTCACATAGGTAAGGTGCGAAAGAGATAACGCTATACAGACACGAAATATGCCGAAGTCTCCTTCCTATGGTCGCTGTACAATATTTTTTGTTGGATACTTTATAACTGTACCTTGTGTTCGGCCCTATAACTGTTCCGGTTACTTGGTAAAATAGAACAACACCAGAGGAGAGTAGCCATACGCAGGCTTTCCCCTCTGTCAAAGTATAAGGCCAAATGGGCCTATACCTGTCGCCTAGATGTTTAAATGTGTGCGTGAACTTGTTTCTGTATTTTGTTAAAGTCAAGGTGTGAGTCCAGTCCGCCGCGACCGGTGGCCCGTGTTGCTCTATGCTTGATAATGGTACAAAGTCAAAAGTCCTTAGGCTTCAGGTCTTGGGAGTGACAATCAAGATTACTTTGATACTCATGGGCTGCAGTCACTGGCCATCGACCGCTTTCAAAAGCACTTGGAATAAGATGTGTCCTTTGATCATGTATCATGGACTTTAATAATTTAAATAATTACTTACAAATTAAATCAAACGTTTCACAAGTTTTGTTTCTGAAAATTACGGTAGCAAACAAAAACACACGCAATTCACATGCATAGTATTAGAAGTTAATATTGCATCCAATGGTACTAGCCTATGTATACACCTTTGGAGATACCGGGGAGAAGTTAAGTTCTTAGGTATAATTTGTCTAGTGGTATGTACAACTGCTACAGTGGGTTCGATTGTACGAAGTGCTAGCGATGTTTTTTCATAAGTTTCCTTTTTCTAATCCTCGGAGTCTGGTTTGGAAAAGTATCTACCTGGAGATGTCAATTAGCTCGTCACTTACTTTTGATTTCCTCAGCCTATCTTTTTGGGGAATATAGGCGTGATGGCACGTTTTTATACAAGTATATTTTATTCTGCAGGGATAATTGTAATCTGCAGAAGAATTCATCCAATTAAATACGCGTCTAATAGTTCATTCATTTTTACTGTTTACAACTTAAAAGAAATAATTCTGAACTATTTGAACGCAGCCTAACAAACGCCCCAATGGCCGCTCGACAGTTTATGTCAAAAACAGACGTCGCTTGCCATTTCCCTGAAGTGTTTGTAATTATTGTTTTGATTAAAATAATTTAATATTTGTATCCACCTGTGTTCAGTGCTTTAATAATTAATTCAGTAAAATAAGAAGATACCAATGAAGTGAGTTGATAATTTAATTTGTTTGCCGTATTTTAAATGTTTTGTCCATAGCTTAATGTTTAAATTAATTGTTCATGCATTTCTCGATTGTGTTCCTTCACTCTATTCACTCTAAAATACGTAAGAATCAGTAGAAAGTTCTTATTTCCATTATATAGATAAGTTTTATCCCACCCTCATTTTTACATTCCATTGTTTTTAAAATAACTCTGCATTATAGAAAAGGTAGGTAGGCAAAGGTTTGTAACTGGTGGTAAAGCTGCATTTTGACCTTGGTCTTTGTGTGGGTGTCTACAGGCTGCAGTCATCACTTAACATCAATGTGAACTGCATGCTTGTTTGCCACTTCTATTACATAAAAAAAGGTAATGTACAGACATTGGAATTCTTTTTATAAAGAGAAAAGTTCACCTTGTTTTGAAATAAAAAAAATCGCTTGTCAAATAATTTGTTTTTTATATTTTTGTGAAAATTATGTAAATTGAACTGTTTATTTATTTAATTGGCTCTGAGTGTCCTGCATGATATAAATCACGGTCGCTAAATGCAAGTGTTCAGTGCTACTGTATTATGTATAGTGCCTTTTTTTTTTCTCATGAGAAAAATATATGACAGTTGATTTCATATTGTTTGTGGCCGATATCAGCCAAATGCGGCTGAACAGATTACTGTAAAGGAGATGGCAAACAAGCATGCAGCTCACATTGATGTAGTGATGACTGCAGCCTATAGACATCTACATAAAAACCAGAGTTCAATTTTTTTTTTATTAATTTATTCATGACCATAGGTTACAAAGTCTTTCAGTCGTATACATATTGAATTTCACATTTCATTAAATTAATGAATATCCTTAAGGAAGATGACGATGATTAAATGCTTCCATGAGGAATATGATGAGATGATGGGATGGCTCCAGTAAAGCGATGGGGACTTTACTAGGAGTTTTTAC
The DNA here is from genome assembly GCA_036365455.1 of Macrosoma leucophasiata. Taxonomy (NCBI): domain Eukaryota; kingdom Metazoa; phylum Arthropoda; class Insecta; order Lepidoptera; family Hedylidae; genus Macrosoma; species Macrosoma leucophasiata. The sequence continues at coordinate 9,943,329 of JAWQUS010000015.1, forward strand.
GAAGATTTGGAGGCAATACGAAAAATCACTTTTCACTTCATAATATCACTTTCTTACACTTGTGAACATTATCGAATGCTTTATGATAAAAATCCCACCATTTTTACACATAAAAACGCGACTATACACAAATTTCGAAAATAATATCACGCAGCGACACAGCTCTTTTCCGCGTTCCCGCCAAAAACATCACCAGAGTTCAAAATGCAGATGTGTTGCCACCCCTGAGACCTAATTGGTTATGGCTCTGTGATAGTTATTACGGGGCCATACATTACCATCTTACTGGAACATGATAGTGCTGAATGCCTTCTGCAACGTCGTGTGACGGGTTGCTCACTTCCCTTCAAAATGGTAGTGGAGAGCAATGGCTGCCACATGCCTCATACTCGTGAACGGGTGCTGATTGTGGGGACTGGTCTGTTGTGATTTGCGGGTGTTATATTCTATCACGATATTAAGCTGTTGATGGGTATTTGCGTATGTGTTTATATGCAAATATTTATATGCCATGGACGTTCACATTATCTTTATTCTATGTCATAATATTTGTATTAAATCTAAGGTTTTGACATAAGAGCAACACGCTGAGTTTGTTGGGTAGCGGAGTTCTTCTCAGTAGTCCCTGCACTTGGAACTCTGCTAAGTAAATGACTATGATTATGACGAACAGATTTTTCATTTTCATTTTTCTTTGATTATTCACATATGGGTTAAATATTATTATTAAATTGGTATTTATTTATACCTATTGGATTATTATTATAAGTCATTCTCTCTAGGTAGCTTAAACCCGACAATGCAAAAGTGTCCTTGTACACCAATTTGAAATAAATGATTTGAATTTTGAATTGAACACTACCATTTGGCGGCAGATAAGATGAGGTATTGCTGTGGTGCCCATACTCTCGAACTCTTACACTGGAACGCTACCACCAGTAAAAAGTGCTGTGATATCTGTCATAGAGGCAAATGATCGTAGGCCTCAAGTGTTAATCTATCTGCCACCTGATAGGTGGGGTTCAGGATTATCCAGTTAGATGGTAATGTATGGCCCTATTATTATTATTTTATTTTTTTATGTAATGGAAATGGCAAACAAGCATGCAGTTCACATTGATGTTAAGTGATGACTGCAACCTATAGACACCCACACGAAGATCAAGGTCAAAATGCAGATCCGTTACCACTCCTGAGGCCTAAGGTGTTATGCCCCTGTACCGGAAATTACATTACCACCTGACCGAAACACGATAGTGCTGAACACTACCACTAAGCGGCAAGTATATTAGGTAGTGGCTACGCCCGCGAGCTCCGTCACTATATACTATATATAAATAAATATAAATAATGGCAACCCATTATACGTCCCACTGCTGGGCACGAGTCTCTCCCCTTTTTTGGGGGGAGGCCTGGAGCTTACTCCACCACGCTGCTCCAATGCGGATTGGTGGAGGTGGGTGGGTTAGTGGCCAACCTGCTGTCGGATGTTTTCAAACCGCCCATAAGGCCTCCGACAAGGTTTAACGACTGCTATCTATCGATAGCAACCGGGACCGACGGCTTAACGTGCCCTCCGAAGCACGGAAACGGGCATTTAATTTGCCACTAGCGGTCACCCATCACACTACCCGACCGCGCCCATAGTGCTTAACCGAGTAGATCGCTTATGATCTACACCAGCCGCGGGGCCATGCGCGCTTCGGATCCCTTTATCAGACTTTAATTACCTATACTTTATTCTCATGAATATATTTTACAATTTAAAATACATTTCCAATGACCTTACATTCAATTAGTCATAACAGCTTATCAGGAAACAGGCCTGAATATGGAATAATATAATCTATACCTACATAATATACCTACCTTAAGTAATACATTAAAAAAAAATCATTTGTTAAAAATAAAATAGGACATGAAGTGGCAAACAGCTTACAATTCACATTGATGGTAAGTGAACACTTGGGTGAGATTGCACTACACCTTTACTTCCTGCAAAGTACGCTTAGAACTGTCAAAACTCATACTCATACTGATGGTAAAGTTGTAAGCATACTTTGCTCAAAGTGAAGTCGCAGTGCTGTGAATCTCACACTTAGGCAGTTGTCCCACCGACGGCGAGGAAACTGGTGATAGAGCTCCAGTGACGGAGCTCGCGGGCGTAGGCACCACCGCATTAAGTAATATACTTGTCGCTAAATGGTAGCGTTCAGCACTATCGTGTTCCGGTCAGGTGGTAATGTACGGCCCTGTAATAGGGGTGTCTATAGGCTGCAGTCATCACTTAACATCAATGTGAACTGCATAATTGTTTACCACTTCCAATACATAAAAAAAAATAACGATTTACTAAGGGCTATTTTCTTGTTCAAGAAACGTACAATAGATATACCTACGTTCCATGTAAACAATAGAGATGCATAAACAAATAGTTGATCGCTGACTTCACACTGCCGGCGAGGACTCGTTTCACTAGTGTGTCGCTGAGCGACAAGAGCTAAGAAAGATAACACTCGCTCAGCGATACTCCTCGTTTCACTAGTGTGTCGCTGAGCGACAAGAGCTAAGAAAGATAACACTCGCTCAGCGATACTCCTCGTTTCACTAGTGTGTCGCTGAGCGACAAGAGCTATGAAAGATAACACTCGCTCAGCGATACTCCTCGTTTCACTAGTGTGTCGCTGAGCGACAAGAGCTATGAAAGATAACACTCGCTCAGCGATACTCCTCGTTTCACTAGTGTGTCGCTGAGCGACAAGAGCTATGAAAGATAACACTCGCTCAGCGATACTCCTCGTTTCACTAGTGTGTCGCTGAGCGACAAGAGCTATGAAAGATAACACTCGCTCAGCGATACTCCTCGTTTCACTGGTGTGTCGCTGAGCGACAAGAGCTATGAAAGATAACACTCGCTCAGCGATCAGAACTCACGTCGAGAGAGCAACCATCGGTCATTGACCTACAGCTTAGAGCAACGCGGCCCACCGGTCGCGGCGGACCCGAGGGGAGTAGCCATAGCGTGTATTACCAATGCAAAACAGTTTTTTGCGGGGGGAAATGCGTGCGACATACACGCACACTACAAAAATCGTCTATTACTACGAAACTATAGGGGCATATAGAAAGAATGTCGAATGAGCGAATGACTAAACAGATATACAATGCGAATGTGGATGGTTGCAGAGGCCCAGGAAGACCAAGGCTGACCTACCATGACCAAATAGGTCGAGTTCTGTCTGATGGTGGGGTCAAAAGTCTTAGGAATCGGCGTGCATGTATGAAGAGAATGATGAAGGTAGACGAGACACGAGAGGTTTGTCAGAACCGGTATGTCTGGCGCTCTACACTCTCTGCCTACCCCGTTAGGGACCTGGCGTGAAGATACATACATACATATTACGAAACTCACAATTTCACGCACACATTTAAACATCTAGGCGATAGGTATAGGCCCATTTGGGCTTGTACTTTGACAGAGGGGAAAGCCTGTATATGGCTACTTCCCCCCCGGTGTTGCTCTATGCCCTACAGTGACGCAAGTAATCGCTCGTCTTACTCGCACGCACACTCGTTTATAGCCGAGGAGCTACATAACTATCGGAACTACGCACTCGCTCGCCGCGGCTCGCCAACTCGTTTCTGACTGTTTATTCATCACCCCTCCCTCCGCGCGTGAAGCGCAACAAAAGGGGGGGGATGGTTCCGGGGTCGAGGAATGTCCTCCTTCCCCGGGCCTATCTGCCCCCGACGTCTCGGGGCGTGGCGTGGTCCTTAACTGGAGATGCTGGCACGCAGAGGAACTCGCTGAAGGAGCCTTCATACACTTCATACACTTTTTTTTTTTTTTTTTTTTTGGTATATTCTTTTCACTCCCTCAGCTATTCCTCCGCGCGCCGCTTACAAAAGGTTGAATATGTTGACGTTGGCGATGGTAAGGGGCAACACGACCACGTCGTCACCTTGGCCTAAGCCTGACGGCGCAGCCGCGGTCCCGGGCGACGTCTCAAGTCCTCGACCGGGAGTCGAACCCGGTCGTAACTCGTTTCTATTCTAGCTCTACTCGCTGCTCGTCGTAGAGCAACACCGGAGGGGAGTAGCCATATGCAGGCTTTCCTCTCTGTCAAAGTACAACCCCAAATGGGCCCATACCTGTCGCCTAGATGTTTAAATGTGTGCGTGAAATTGTTTCTGTATTTTGTTAAAGTCAAGGTGTGAGTTTCGTAGTAATAGATGATTTTTGTAGTGTGCGTGTGTGTCGCACGTATTTCCAAAAATGACAGACTGTGGCCCGTGTTGCTCTATGCTACTCATTCATCGTTGCCGGTGCCCTATGCACCGTTCAGAAAATACGATCGCTATGAGGGGGGGGGGGGGAAGGGGGGTTGTCAAGTGTGGCGATACATGTTAAGAAGATGGGGAAAAGCGTAACGTAGGGGAAAGGTTGGGGGAGGAAAAACGTGACGTAATTTATAACCATTCCAAAAAGACGGTAGCAAATATAGTAATGCGGGATGGGAAGCAGCTCAAGCAGCGTCTGTAGATAAAACTACGGCCTTTGCGAGCCAACCTACCAAGTTTATAGATATTATTTTTATATATTTTATCCTATATTAGGTAGAGAATGCTTTTTAGTATCAAGTCCGCCACATGTACCATTTTGTGCTAGGAAGATTAAAAAAAAAAACTGGACGAATTGAGAACCTGCTCCTTTTTAGGGTTCCGGAACCTTAAAAGGAAAAAAGGAACCCTTATAGGATCACTCGTGCGTCTGTCTGTCTGTCCGTCTGTCACAGCCAATTTGCTCCGAAACTACTCGACCGATTGAGTTGAAATTTGATGAATATATGTAAATTTTTGACCCAAAGATGAATAAAAAAAAAATTCGTTAACTGTGTCGTGTGACATATCAAATGAAAGAGGTTGTTGTCAGCATATATATTTTTTTATTATTTTTGCATAAACAAATTTGAAGTTATTTAAGAAAAACGACGAAAATTGATCATTCCTCCCCCCCCCAATCTCTGAAACTACTGAACTTAAAATTTTGAAAAAAATTTGGAAAATAGTTCTTTGCCTATAAATTACTGGAAAACCTATAAGAAGTATGTACGGAACCCTCACCACGCGAGTCGAACTCGCACTTGTCCGGTTTTTCGAAGTCGGTTAATAATGCCAATAAGGATATGTATTCGGACGCAATTTGTAATTGTAACAAATTACTCATATGTATTGTATCTAAAAATAACGAATTCGTGATGTTATTGTACAAAATAATGTGTGGTTATGACTATTAATCTTGAGGTCACGTGTTCGATCCTTGAGTCACGAGAAATGCTGCAAAAGTGTTTGGGGAAACTGGATTTTAACTTTTTTATGCAATGGTTATGTTATGGTTTTTTTATGTCAGTAACTTGGCAAACAAGAAAGCAGCTCACAATGGCTCACATTGATGTTAAGTGATGACTGCAGCCTATAGACATCTACATAAGAACCAGTGGTCAAAATGCAGATGCGTTGCCACCCCTGAGACCTAAGTTGTCATGTCTCTATGATAGTTATTACAGGGCCGGAACACGATACTGCCGAACACTACCATTTAGCGGCGGATAGGTTAGGTAATGCGGTGGTGCCTACGCCCTCGAGCTTCGTACACTTGGAACTTTACCACCAGTAAATCACGCTTCACACTGTATTGTTATATTTTTATATTAATATTATAAATGTGAAAGTTTCTTTGTTTGAATGTTTGCATGTTTGTCCGTCAATCACGCCGAAACTACTGAACGGATTTTGATGAAATTTGTTATACATATAGGATATTAGCTGACTTAGATGATAGGATACTTTTTATCCCGAATAAATGTTCCTGTGGGATGCCATGGGATGATTTGCTGAGTTTCCACAAGTTCCGCGAAAAGCGACCTAAACGCGGGTGGAGCCGCGGGCAACAGCTTACCTGTAAAGTAATAACGTTTATTTATTTTGCCAACAGCCTCCAATCGCCGAGATTAAGCGAAGACGACCTTCTCAGCTCACAATCCTCGGATGAGAAGATGGACACCGGCTCCGAATCGTTCAGATCCACCCAGGACACCCCCAACTCCATATCCTCAGACTCCGATGACAGGGAGACTGACGTGCTCAGATTACAGAACCCTGAAGTTCTCAGGCTCTCAGAACCCATGGACAAACTTGATAATAACCCAAAAATGCAGACTGATCTGTCGGATAGCTTCCTGAACAATCTCTCCAGTCTATCGATAGATAATCGCCCAAAAAGTCTTATAAGTCGCCCAAAGTTGAGCTCGACTTTGACCCTAACAACCAGCCATCCTTTAATGGGGGGTGAAGAGAATTTTCCTGATTTAATACCCAAGAAGCCCCATGAGGAGAAAGACTTGAGTATATCTAGTATAGAGGACGATAGAGCCCAGACTAACGGTTATGAGTTTTACAGTCCTCAACAGAATACGTCCAAGAATAATTTATATTTCTCGGAGAATTTCGTGACTGCTGAGAGCCAGATGCTGAGTGAATCTCTTAATGTTCGCCCGGACGTCGCTAGAGTGGAGGGGAGGGAGAGACGGAAGATTAAACCAAGGTTTCTCTTTTTTTTTTTAAATGAAAGTGACAAATGCTGTTCACATAGATGGTTCTTATGGTGACTACTGCGGCGTATAGATATCTACACAAAAACCAGTGGCCAAAATGCAGTTTATCTACTAGATCAGGGATTCCCAAAGTGGTCCATATAGACTCCATGGGGTTCATGGGACTCGATGGGGGTCTACGTAGGCGTGAATAAAATTTAGAAATATGAGAAAATGTAGCAAAGAGGGGGTCCACGGAAACCAGAAAAAAATTGAAAGGGGTCTACAAGAAAAAATAGTTTGGGAACCTCTGATCTAGATGGTAGATGGTCAGTGACTACTGCAGCTTATATAGACATCTACACATCAACATTCGCCCAGAATGTGCTTTTCTCTAGGTGCTACTATATGGGGTTCTTCAAAATTGGCGTTAAAAGAGTCCTTCAGGGCTGGCAGCGCGTTAACAACTCCCCTTGTGTAGCAAATGTTCATAGGCGACGGTGACCACGCACCATCTGGTGGCCCGTCTGCTTGTCTGCCAACCTTTAAACATTTAAAAGCATAAATAAATAAATTTCACAAGCATGTGTTAATGCGAAATAATATAAAACAATTATTAAGGGTAAAAGCGACTTCTTTACGATATTCAATAAACTGCAAAGTCTATTATATCGGTTGCCTAACTAGCATAGTTGGCAATAGATGGCGCTGCTGCTACCATAAAGCAATGCAATAAATGTGAAGGAAAGATTTGACAAATCGGGCAGGACTTCAGTAGCTCAATTGGAAGAGCGGATGGACTAGATTCCCAGTAGGCCGTGAGTTCGAGTCTCGCCTGAAGTCAAATTTTTCTTTCCATTTTTCTTTAAATCAAAATATATTTCACAAGTATATGTTAATGCGAAATAATATAAAACAATTAAAAAGCAGTTCACCCAACGAAAATCTGCCAATATATACAATAGTATAACGTACTCACTTGCAGACCCTATTGGCACATTATGCGATGGTAATGTAAGCTATTTTTTATTTTGGATAAGCAGACAGGCCTACGCTGACTGAGTGTTAATAAATATGTATTTGTCTAGGTTTCTGGAGACCAAGAACGATATGTCTACTCCTGAAAGGTGTTTGAAGGATGATAGTGCCATACATTTTGAGACGAGGAAAATAAGCCAAAGCACGCCCAAAGTTGCCATTGACATACCGGAGCCCGAAGAGTTTCATTCTGGGGTAAGGACGCATTTAGCCGCTATATTTGCTTAAAATATTTTTAAGACAATGAGATCAATGTAAAGTAGACACCGGAAACCAGCCGGTTCCGTTTTTAAATTGATTTGACAGATATTTAGTATCATGTTTTCACCATGTAGACTCCTTGATTTTCACGTCAGCTGTCATGTTACTATCGGAAAGTGTAGTTAATTCATTGAATGCAAAAAAACTGGAACCATGCTACCAAGGAGAATGTCCAGTCTAGTACTTTAGTACTTATAGGCAAACCCCCTTATTCATAAACGTATTTTAGCTGAAGTGTTGCTAATCTCTGCTGTGTCCTTTTCTATCCTGCACATTTGACAATGCAACTGACAAAGACAAAGCATTGTATAGCTAAAACGTATTTAATGTACGTTTATGGATAAGGGGGTAAAGGTACAATTGCATGGGTCGCGATCAAACGCGGCCCGCGACAGGGGTTGGCCGCGCGCGTCTGTCGCGAGCCACGGAAGCGGTTCCATACATTTTCATACTGCATCTATAATCGCGCGCGGCCGTTGACGTCATAGGACACGCGCGGCCGCGATTGATCGCGACCCAGGTTAAACTTAAATCATTGTTTTATATTATTTCGCATTAACACATGCTTGTGAAATATATATATTTTTTTAAAGAAAAATGGAACGAAATATTTGACTTCAGGCGAGACTCGAACTCACGGCCACTGAGAATCTAGTCCAGCCGCTCTTCCAACTGAGCTACCGAAGTCCTGCCCCATTTGTCAAATCTTTCCTTCACATTTATTGCATTGCCTTATGGTGGCGGTAGCGCCATCTATTGCCACACTATGCTAGTTAGGCAACCGATATAATAGACTTTGCAGTTTATTAAATATCGTAAAGAAGTCGCTTTTACCTTACATAAATGATGTGTATTGTTTAGGTGGCGGAATGGTGCGAGTCACCGTCGCATATGCGGTCCATGCCGAACTTCGAGCTGCCCATCGAGATGTCCACCAATATTGGAGTGCAACATGTATGTATTTATATAAAATAATAGCTGTGCCCGCGACTTCGTCCGCGTGAGAATTTATGATTGTTCAGTATGTACCCGGACGAAGTCGTGGGCGCAGCTAGTATAAAAGTAAGTAAGCTACTCCTTATTACGTCAGCTATCTGCCAGTGAAAGTCCCGTCAAAATCGGTCAAGCCGTTTCCGAGATTAACCGGCAGACAGACAGACACTGACAGACGGACAGACGGATAGACAGACAAAAATTGAAAAAAAATGTGGTTTTGGTATGTGTACCGTGTACTTAATATGCATTTAGTAAAAAGCAGTTATTTTAATATTACAAACAGTCACTCCAATTTTATTTATTTGTATAGATATATGGTTTTAGGGATTCCTTTTTTATGAAATGAATGTGGCAAACAATCATGCAGCTCACATCGATGTTAAGTGAGGACTGCAGCCTATAGACACCCACACAAAGACCAAGGTCATGTAGATGCGTTACCACTCCCGAGGCCTAGGTGTTATGCCTCTGTGCCGGAAATTAAAGGACTGTTCATTGACGACTGAGTTTTTTCCGGCAAGTTTTTCTCAGATCATATTGGCCTTTGGAACTTTGCCGGTGAATGACAAAGAATGACTCTTTTTCTTTTCTTTTTACTCTTTGTTATCAGTTTGTAAAGGGGAAAAGAGACATTTTACTGATATACTTTTTACATTAGTTTATGACATTTAGTTTTATCTTAATGATATTCTTGACTTTGCATATATTTTTTATCTTGTTTGACATGTATATCAATTGTTATTCGCTTTAATTTATTTTGTTTATTTTTGACGTGTCATGAGAGGTGCCTGTCACCCTAAATGAATAAAAGAGTTTCTGATTGCGTTGTTACAACAATATTTACGTTCGGTTGCACCAAAATATTTGTTAAAATTAATGTTAAATTGTACATCCTTCTCTAACTTTAACAAACTGAGCAACCTAGTTGCACCACGATGTTTGTCAAAGTGAAAGTTATTGCAACATTTCACATCACTCTCTAACTAACATAATAACAAAACGTAACCGGCGAATCGTGGGTGTTTGCATGTATGCTTGAATGCAATAAAGGATTATTTATTTCGCTAATAAAGGATTATTTATTTCTTTCTTTCTTTATTACAAAATTCTACAACAGTTCCCATTTATCCAGGACCTAGAATCTCCAGATGTTGTGTCGTCGTCGACCCAAGAGGACAGGTCGGCATACCAGGCGCTCCTGGACCCCTACACGGGCAGCGTGGCCCTTAGGCACAACACACCCAAGAGTCCCGCGCCGCCGAGAAGGAAAGTCCAGTTGGTGAGTGGATTTTCTTTTAATTCTTTACTCGATTTTTTTTTAAATTGTACCACAATTTTCGTTGTGAGATGTCTGTGACTGTCTGATTTGAAGGGTCGCGGGTTCGATCCCCGAACCGGGACAAATATTTGTATGGCCTACAGATATTTGTTTCGGGTCTGGGTGTTTGTGTATGTGTTGTATATATACAACGGCACCCACAACACAGGTTTATACCTAATGTGGGGCTGTGAGCAGAGAATATGTATTAATACTACGTATAGAATGGACACTTCGACGTCCCGCCCGATTTCCCCGCCTCACGCAACCTCCTCCCCTCTTATGGGCGACGTTTGGTATTCTCTACGTGCTACGCACACAGGTGCGCGTGTAAATACACGTCACTGATTGATGTCTGTGTTATAGTCTCTATAACACAGACATCAAATTTTCAATCATTCCATACAAATCAAGTGTTTGTATGGAATTTTGGCGGAGTGTACGCGGTGTGGTCATACTTTTGGCGCGTTAGGAAAAACTGATGAGAGTGATGTTTTATGTTGTTGTCTCTGTGACAGTTATTACGGGGCCATACATTACCATTTAACCAGAACACGATAGTGCTAAACAGTACCATTTGACGGCAGATAGATTAGGCAATACGGCACCAGCTCCACCACCTCCTCGAGCTCCTACACTGGAACTTTACCACCAATAAGTCGGTGAAGTCATTGGTAATGTGCCCGGAGAAAAAAGAGAGCCGACTGAGTTTTTTCCGGCAAGTTTTTCTCAGATCATATTGGCCTTTGGAACTTTGCCGGTGAATGACAAAGAATGACTCTTTTTCTTTTCTTTTTACTCTTTGTTATCAGTTTGTAAAGGGGAAATGAGACATTCTACTGATATATATTACTTTTTACATTCGTTTATTACATTTAGTTTTATCTTAGTGATATTCTTGATTTTTACATAGGTATATTTTTTTTCAATAAAGAATAAGTTTTTCTTTTTCTTCATTTATTATCATTGAAGGAATTGAAAAATTTTATGATTATTATGTTTTAACCAAATAGTTTAAATTTTTAATTTACTATTAATATATGATTTTTCTTTACTATATGTAATGGTTATTCGCTCTAGGTAGTTTATGATTTATTGACGTTTTGAAAGTATCTGTAAAGATCTATTCGAAATAAAAATATTTTCTATTTCTATTTCTATTTCTTGTTTGACGTGTTTATCAATTGTTGTTCACTTTAATTTATTTTGGTTGTTTTTGACGTGTCATAAGAGGTGCCTGTCACCCTAAATGAATAAATGAGTTTCTGATTCTGATTCTGGAGATGTCAACAGGCTCGCCACTTGTTACATGAGTTAGTTCATTAGACCCCTATTCCAATATGCACCCGGCCAGTACGCTGCCGCTATGATAAATTAGTTATTCCCCACGCTCCCAGGCCACGATGCACCCAATTGTAAAACATTTATCTATATATATATATATATATATATATATATATATATATAAATATAAAAATCAATTGCTGTTCGTTTGTCTCGCTAAAACTCGGGAACGGCTGAACCGATTTGGCTAATTATGGTTTCGAATGATTTTTGGAAGTCCAGGGAAGATTTAAAAGGTAAGAAAATATGAAGGAATTGAAGGGACATTGTAAAAACCACAATTTCATTGTCCCATAAAAATAGTCCGTTTCTATCAAACCTTTGACACATTATTTCATTCTGAGGCAATACGAAGTTAGCCGGGTCAGCTAGTTTTTTTTATAAAATAGGTATACGAGTACTCATATATAATCAAAATAAATATTATCTTAACATAAAAAAAATAGTTGTCCAAAACGTAACCGGCGATCGTGGGTGTTGCTTGTATGCTTGCATGCATACCCCTTCGGGGATTACAGGCGTGAAGTTACGTTTTTTAATTGAAGTACGTGTGAACAATAATACTTGTTTGAAGATTTTCTCACTACAAACATTTCCTATCACATCACACGTCTCCTGTCGCATGTATTGTGTTGTGGGAAATGAACTCAATGTTTCAATAAACATTCACACTCTTTCTGTTTTGTAATCGCTTGGCGGGCGATGTAATTGTAATAGTAAGGCGAAAGACTGTTTATACAATACTAACTTTTACTGGTGGTAGAGCTCCAGTGACCGAGCTCGCGGGCGTAGGCACCACCGCATTACCTAATATACTTGCCCCTAAATGGTAGTGTTCAGCACTATCGTGTTCCGGTCAGGTGGAGATGTACGGCTCTGTAATTTCCGGCACAGAGGCATAACACTTTAGAGCTTTTTTACAGACCTCAGGAGTGGTAACGCATCTACATTGAAAATTGAAACCTTCAAAAAGGAGTTCTCAATTCGCCTGTATGTTTTGTTTTTGTGTGTATGTTACGCGACTTCTCCGGCGTTTGTGGGCCAATTTGCAAAATATTTTTTTTTCTTTATAAATAATATAAACCTTCAAATTTCAATTCATGCGAACGTATAGAGCGTCATGGTCTTTGACCAAGCTCTTTAAACGGAGAATAAAATAAAATTAAAAAAAAAAAATGTAAAAAAAAATATTACTTTTCGAAAGTGTCTACAAAGATATAGTATTTCTTTTCTTCTTATTTTTTTAAGGTAGAAAAATAAATGACTTATCAATTGTTTTTCCGCAGCCCCCGGAAGACGACAGATGCAGTTTGGACAGCGTGAGCGGGTGCTCCATGGAGTCTGAAGACGAGCCTCCGCCCCCCGACCACCTGCCCGACGGGCCCAGCGAGGAGGACGATACTAAACGGTACCCACGCACGAAACACATGGTAGAGCTCCAGTGACGGAGCTCGAGGGCTACCTAGGCATCACCGTATTACCTCATGCTTGCCGCTAAATGGTAGTGTTCATCACTATCGTATTCCGGTCAGGTGGTAATGTACGGCCCTGTGATTTTCCATATCGCTTTAGACCTCAGGAGTGGTCACGCATCTACATTGAAACCTCCAGTGTCATGCAGATGTTTATAGGCTACAGTATTACTTTATAATGGCAACCCATTAAACGTCCCACTGCTGGGCACGAGTCTCTCCCCTTTTGGGGGGGGGGGGGGGGGAGGCCTGGAGCATACTCCACCACGCTGCTCCAATGCGGATTGGTGGCGATACCGGGTTAGTGGCCAACCCGCTGTCGGATGTTGTCAAACCTTCCATAAGGCCTCCGACAAGGTTTAACGACTGCTGTCTATTGATAGCAACCGGGACCGACGGCTAAACGTGCCCTCCGAAGCACGGAAACGCAGTATTACTTACCATCAACGTAAACTGAATGCTTCATATCATTAAAAAAATCTGCTGATCTACATCTATATATATAAAAATGCAACCCGTTTTCCTTGGTCACGGCATCACGCGTGAACGGCTGGACCGATTTGGCTAATATTGATTTTGAATGATTTTTGGAAGTCCAGGGAATGTTTAAAAGGTAAGAAAATATGAAGAAATTGAAGGGAAATAGTAAAAACCACCATTTCATTTTCCCATACAAATAGTCCGTATCTATCAAACCTTTGACACATGTCATATTTTTATTCTGAGGCAATACGAAGTTTGCCGGGTCAGCTAGTAAGTATATATTTCTTGATTATCAATCTATATAATATGTAAACTGATATGAAATTTTGACGACCCGTTCAGTTTACGACGGTGTGAGACAATCGTTTGACTCGAAGGGTCGCGGGTTCGATCCCAGCACTGGGACAAATATTGAATGAAAATGTCAAAATGACATCGCTCGCCATATTTGCCATGTTAGTTTTGAGTTGCAATTCTAACTGCAAATAATGTTTAGTAACTGCAAACAAAGCTAAATAAGTGAAAATATGCAGTAAAAAACGTTTTTATATTGATTTTGTCTGTTAATGATATTGTGTACAATACGTGGCCGGAGGTCCATACATTTTTGTAACATCTGCTTTTTAATATTGTATTTTATTTATTCTGTCGTAGTTCTATTATTATTAAAAAAATTAGCTTACCTGTCGCATTGGGGAAATCCTGTCATGATAGATTGAGTATTTGTAAATAAATAAATAAATTTTTTCAGGACAAAATCCACGAACACGGCGAGCGAGTGCAGTGAGCCGATCCCGGAGTACTCGGCCGCCGACGAGTTGAGGGACGAGCGGTCTTGGCTCTCGGTGCCACATAGTGGCCGACGGGACACTTGTGATATGAAGGTTAGTCTTATTGTCTGTATTAATTAAATAATTAAATGATTAGACTGGTGGTAGAGCTCCAGTGACGGTGCTCGCGGGCGTAGGCACCACCGCATCACCTTATATAATTGCCGCTGAATGGTAGTGTTCAGCACTATCGTGTTCCAAACAGTGGTGATGTACGGCCCTGTAATTTCCGGCACAGACGCATAACACCTAATGCCTCAGGAGTGGCAGCGCATCTGCATTTTGGTCGTTGTGTGGGTGTCTATAGTCTGCAGTCATCACTTAACATCAATGTGAACTGCACGCTCGTTTGCCACTTCCATTATATAAAAAACAATATTGATTCGTATTGACTTTTCGAAACTGGTTGTAAAATTTTACTCAAAATAAAAAATAAAAAATTCCATCTTTTTCATGGTCGGGCAGGTGATAGAGCCGTACAAGCGCGTGATGTCGCACGGCGGGTACGACGGGGGCGGCGCCGCCATCATCGTGTTCAGCGCCTGCCACCTGCCCGACACCGCGCGCCAGGACTACAGATATGTCATGGATAATTTGTTCCTGTCAGTATATACTACGTTTTATTATTAATACGCTTACACTCACAGCACGCTAAGTATAAACTATAGTATATGTGTCGTGGGTGCCGTTGTACACATACGACGCATACACGAACACGCGACCCTTCGAACCGAACGGTCATCTCACACCGCTGGACTGACCGGGTCGTCGTTATATTTGTAGGTTTTTGCACCACTCCTGAGACCTATTCAATATTCTTTACACCGAGGACAGAACACGGAAACGGAATACAAAAATGTAATGTAGGTAATTGGCGGTCTTATCGTTAACAGCGATCTCTTCCAGACATCCAAGTGGAGGAGAAATTAGAATAATAGCTTAGATAAGATAAGTCATTTATTTGCAAGAATACAATTACATTTTTAGGATCTTAATACTATTTTAATGTCAGAACATGTATTCAATCCGCAAGTGGATGTGCAAATGCTTGTATTATATATAATAATGTATATTATATTATACATTATTGATTTTACAAGATAATTATTAATACATTATTTAAATTGATTGAGGTCATACAGAGTTGAATTAGGTACATTAAACTTATAGATATTGATTACTTAGATTAAGGTCATTGAAAACTTACATAATATATTATATTTGGATTAATTAATATTGGATTAATTAGAATTATTATAACAACATATTTTATATTCGTTTATGTCATATATACAATTGTCAAGAAGCCATTTATTTAAGGTTCGTTTAAACTTATTACCTTCAAGTTTTTTCAATGCAGGAAGGGTATTGTAAACAGATATACACATATTATATGCGTTTCTTTTATAGATGTCTTTATGGAAAGGCTTATGTGGTTGGGGAAAAAGTTTCTTCGCATTTTTTAAGATAATTCAAAACATTTTTTAATATAGTTTATTTAAATTTAACTAAAGTATGTATGTACCATTTTGTTCGATAACCTTTTGCCATCTTGTAGGTAGGGACATGATCCCATTGCTATAAAAATTTTGGGACTTCTCATCAAAATACCGCGACAAGTGGATTTGGCAGTCCTCTCGTGATGTTAACCTAACATTGCATAAAGAATTCTGAAGAGACCAAAACAGGTGGAAATCTGAAGGTGCAAGGTCAAGACTATACGGCGGATGCATTAACACCTCCCAGCCAAACTCTCTTAATTTTTGCTGAGTGGCTATAGATGTGTGAGGTCTAGCGTTATCATGATGAAACACCACCCCTTCTGTTGATCAATTCCGGCCGCTTTCTCTCAACTTCTTGCTTTAATCTCATCAGTTTTTCGCAGTAGAGTTCAGAATCGATAGTCCTGCCTTGTGGTAATAGCCCATAATGAATAATGCCCTTCCAATCCCACCACACACACAACATCACCTTATTGCGAGTTAACCCGGGTTTCGCCACAGTCTGTGAAACCTGACCGGCCTTTGACCACGACCTTTTTCGCACGTTCTTGTCGTACGTGATCCACTTTTCATCACCAGTTATCAGCTTCTTCAAAAATGATTCGGTTTCATTACGTCGTAATAAAGAATCACAAATGAGTACACGGTTCATTAGGTTTCTTTCAGTGAGCTCGTGAGGTACCCAAATATCGAGCTTTTTTTTGTACCCAGCTTTTTTCAAATGCGCCAAAACTGTTTTGTGATCAATTCTCAGTTCTTCAGCTACGTCGTAACT
This sequence comes from Macrosoma leucophasiata, assembly GCA_036365455.1. Taxonomy (NCBI): domain Eukaryota; kingdom Metazoa; phylum Arthropoda; class Insecta; order Lepidoptera; family Hedylidae; genus Macrosoma; species Macrosoma leucophasiata. The sequence goes on from JAWQUS010000015.1 coordinate 9,959,941, forward strand.
ACTGATATGTCGATCTTGCTCCACTTTTTCAAAAATGTCATCCATTTTATCCGTAATAGGGCGACCAGAGCGAGGTGCATCTTTGACATCAAAATTTCCGGATTGAAAACGCTTAAACCAAATTTGTGCTACTCTCACAGACACTGCACTAGGTCCATAAACATCGCAAATTTTTTTCGCGGCTTGCGTTGCATTTTTACCTTTTTTTTATTAAAATTTTAAAATGTATCGAATTTCTTCCTTAGATTTACTCATCTTGACAGTACGAAAAACAAATGAAAATCACACATTTGCCTAATTTGAATTTGGAATTATGTTCTTTAAAATTTTAACTTTCAATGATACCAAAACCAGCCAGATACAAATACTACAGCCAAAGAGATTTTATTACAAGTTCATACATACTATAATGCGAAAAGACTTTTTCCTCAACCTATTATATATTATAATCGATATATTACATATATTATAGACGATATAGAGAAGTAAGAGAATGAAAAAACCTAATGTGTTATGGCTCTGTGCCGGAAATTACAGGGCCGTACATTACCACCTGACCGGAACACGATAGTGCTGAACACTACCATTCAGCGGCAAGTATATTAGGTAATGCGGTGGTGCCTACACCCGTGAGCTCCGTCCCTGGAGCTCTACCACCTGTACAAAACGACTCCAGTTTACTTAATTCCGGATCCCTTTTTCCCCAGGTACGTGATATGGAGCCTAGAGCGTCTGGTGACGGAGGAGTATATCCTGGTGTACCTGCACGGCAGCGCGGGCGGCCGCCGCCTGCCCACCTTCGCCTGGCTGCACGAGTGCTACAAGCTCATAGATAGGAGGTGAGATTGACGACCCGGTTAGTCCAGCGGTGCGAAACCACCGTTCGATTCGAAGGGTCGCGGGTTCGATCCCCGCACCGGAACAAATATTTGTATGGCCTACAGATATTTGTTTCGGGTCTGGGTGTTTGTGTATGTGTTGTATGTGTACAACGGCACCCACGACACAGGTTTATACCTACTGTGGGGCTGTGAGTGTAAGCGTATTTTATTTTTTTATTTTTTTTATTATTGGTACCCGGATCAACCTTGAGACATGCTTGTCATTATGCCTACCTACCTTTTTTTTATGTAATGGACGTGGCAAACAAGCATGCAGTTCACATTGATGTTAAGTGATGACTGCAGCCTATAGACACCCACATGAAGACCGAGGTCAAAATGCAGATGCGTTACCACTCCTGAGGCCTAAGGTGTTATGCCTCTGTGCCGGAAATTATAGGGCCGAACATTCTATGTTCTACTGTATATTGTACCAAGTTGCTTATCCTATCTATCGTCTATTGATGTAGGTACATATGTTGTTTGTTAAATATTATACTTTGTCTCTGTGTTGTTGTCCGAGTAGATGAATTCTATTCTATTCTTCTATTGGGTGTAGGTGAATCGGAATCAAAACGTAACTTCATGCCTGTAATCGCCGAAGGGGTGAGTGAAGGACCGAATCCTTTATCACTGGTTCTATTGGGTTTTTTCTACTATCGGGAAGTTTCCCAGTACCTCGGAGTTTGGTAATGTGCCCGGAGATGGCAACAGGTTCGCCACCTGTTAACATGGGCCTTAACGTAACTGGCAAATCGTGGGTGTTTGCATGTATGCGTGAATGCATGCATTTACCTCTGCCTACCGCTTCGGGGATTTTTTTGAATTGCGTGAATTCGATTCCCACGCGGACTGTCGCGGGCACAACTAGTTTTGAAGAAATGTACTTTTGTTTCAGATTACGCAAAAGCCTAAAGCACCTATACCTGGTACACCCTACGTTCTGGTTGAAATCCTTCGTTATAATCACCAAGCCATTTGTAAGGTAAGATATACTTTTTTTTTATTTATGTCAAAGGATTGACAGACAAGCAAACGGGCCACCTGATGGAAAGTGGTCACCGTCGGCTATGAACAGTTGCAACACCAGGGGAGTTGCCAACGCGCTGCCAGCCCTGAAGGACTCTTGTGACCCCATATTGTAGCACCTGGGGAAGGCCTCAGAGGGAAGTACGTTCCACAATTTACACGTTCTGGGCAGGAACGAACGTGAGAACCGCACCGTTGAACATTCCAGTCCAGTCGGTGAGGGTGGAACTTCTCTCTTCGGCGGATAGTACGGTGTAGGAAAAGAGACGGTGGCACCATGTCGAACAGTTCAGCAGAGCACTCACCATTGTAGAGACGATACAACACGCACTGACTCCCAATGTCTCTGCGTAGGCTCAGATGTTCGAGCCTGTCAGTAAGTCCTCTAATACTGTACTCAACAAGCAAGTTCCAAACTTTTGGGACGCATTTATATTTGTATCTTCACGCCAAGTCGCTTATGGGGTGAGTAGAGAATGGGGAATGACGAATCTATCTGCCGCCAAATGGTAGTGTTCAGCACTATTCCATTTTTTTTTTTATGTTATTGAAGTGGCAAACAATTATGCAGTTCACATTGATGTTAAGTGATGACTGCAGCCTATAGACATCCACACAAAGACCAAGGTCAAAATGTAGATGCGTTACCACTCCTGAGGCCTAAGGTGTTTTGCCTCTGTGCCGGAAATTACGGGGCCGTATATTACCACCTGACCGGAACACGATAGTGCTGAACACTACCATTTAGCGGCAAGTATATTAGGTAATGCGGTGGTGCCTACGCCCTCGAGCTCCGTCACTGGAGCTCTACCACCAGTAGAAAATGGTGGCAGTGGTCGCGAGTTCGAGTCTCGCCTGAAGTCAAATTTTTCTTCCATTTTTCTAATAAAATAATATTTCACAAGCATGTGTTATTGCAGAAAATAATATATTAACTTTTCATTGTTTCAGTTCAAAGTTTTTCCGCAAACTGAGCTATATCAAGAACATAAGCGAGTTACTCGCCCGTGTGCCGGTCGAGCCGAACGCCATACCCGATCTCGTCAAGGAATACGACGCGCAGAGACGATAGAAGAGAGAGAGTGATAGAAAAAAAGAGAGAGAGAGAAAAAAAGAAAGAGATAAAGAAATTAACAGCACAAAATACACCGTGGAACTTGCACAGGAAGGTTTCTATTAGTTTTCTGGTTTTTTTTTTTTCAACTTACGTTTAATTTTTTGAAGGGATAGGCAGGGTGTAATAGATTTATGCATATCCCGGTACGCGCTAAACTTAAATGAGTCCATGAAGTTGGTTAAAGAAGGCGATTTTATGGTACTGGTGGTAGAGCTCCAGTGACGGAGCTCGCGGGCGTGAGCACCACCGCATTACCTAATATACTTGCCGCCGAATGGTAGTGTTCAGCGCTATCGTGTTCCGGTCAGGTGGTGATGTACGGCCCTGTAATTTCTGGCACAGAGGCTTAACAGCTTAGGCCTCAGGAGTGGCAACTCATCTGCATTTTGACCTCTGGTCATTGTAGAGCATAGGCTGCAGTCATCATTTAACATCAATGTGAACTGCATGCTTGTTTGCCACTACCATTACATAAAAAAATGGTATAAAAGGGATACGCGAGGAGGAGAATGCAGGAGTAGTTCGCTTTCATCAGGCTCACATTGAAAGTCGTTCTCTGTCTCGCTTGTGTGGTCGTCGCAGGCCATAGAGCAACACGGCCCACCGGTCGCGGCGGACCGGAGGGGAGTAGCCATAGCGTTTATTACCGATGCAAAACAGTCTGTCCTTTTTTGCGGGGGAAATTCGTGTGACACACACAATAAAAATCATCTATTACTACGAAACTCACGCCTCGACTTTAACAAAATATATAAACAACTAGATGTTACCCGCGGCTTCGCCCGCGTGGATGTCGTTTTATGAATATGTTTTCCTGAATTTTATTTGCTATAAACCTCGCGGAGCTCGAGACCTTTCCAACGAATGCAAAACCGTGGAAATCGGTTCGTGCGTTCTGGAGTTATAGCGTCAGACAGGAAAACCCGACTTATTTTTATATTATAGATTTTACGCACACATTTAAACATCTCGGCGACAGGCGTAGGAACACTTGTGCTTGTACTTTGATAGAGGGCAAAGCCTGTATATGGCCACTCCCCTCCGGTCCGCCGCGGCCGGTGGCCCGTGTTGCTCTATGTCACGAACTAAGAGACTGGCGCGAAGTTAACGCAGCCAACTTCACTCATTTGCATTTCAGATGTGCGCGTACTGTATATTCAACATAGGCCAGTTATGTTGTGCTAGCGACCCGACCCGGCTTCGCACATTTATTTCTTCTACGTATAGGTTTAGCCTAGTTGGCAAACATAACGCTTAGTTGGTAGAACGTCCAGTGCGGTGATTCCCAAAGCGGTCCAGGTGGACCCCCTGGGGTCCATGGGAGACTCGATCGGGGTCTACACGTAGTCGTGAATAAAAATTGGGAATATAGGAATGTTATATACATGTAGCAGGGAACGGGTCCACCGAATCCAGAAAAAAACTGAAAGGGTCTACAAGAAAAATTGTTTGGGAACCACTGGTCTAGAGTTTATATATATCTGGAATTTATATAATCGAATTTCGGATTAAATCTTAATTTTTTACATCAATAAAGAATGTTTGCAGAAATGGTATTAAATATACCTTTTGACTACAACAGACGTTTAACTTATTAAGCAATATGTTTGCCGACTAAGCTAAATAATATATACCTGGAAAATGTATTGAAGGTTCAACTGAATACGCAAATTAGGAGAAAAAAAGCGATTTGTAATGTCGGTTTACAGACGATAACATAAGAAAACATGCATCACTAACCCAACGCTTAGGCCGATCGTGCCTCTCTATCGCTTGTTCTGTGCTCTCGCTTGCTCTGCTCAAGCCGAACGTGACATTTTTCCGCGCATGCAGCCGTCGTTCACCGATTTGCAAAGGAGTTGTCGCGTCAAAAAATCTGGCTTTTAACGTTTGAAAGCCGCGTCAATATTCTGACCTCTTTACCAACCAAGCGCTATGTCTTAAACATTCCAATACTTTCACTTTTCACTTAAAATATTAGCTATTGTATATTTTATTAGAAATGTTAGACAATATTAATCTTTGTAGACAATACTATACTAGCTGTGTGTAGGGAGTAAGATAATTATTGGTGGTAGAGTTCCAGTGTACGAGCTCGAAGGCGTAGACACCACCGCATTACCTGCTGCTTCTGCCGCTAAATGGTAGTGTTCAACACTATACCTATTCCGGTTAGATGGTAATATATGGCCCCGTAATAACTATCATAGAGACATAACTGTCTTTGTGTGGGTATCGCTGCAGTCATCACTTAACATCAATGTGAACTGCAGGATTGTTGGCCACCTTCATAACATTAAAAAATAATAATATAAAATTAATTGAAAGACAAAATACAGTACCCAGCAACAAATATTGCTCTTCGAGCTTAGGAAAGGAATCTCATATAATTTGTTTACATCTTATAATAATAATGGCAACCCATTATACGTCCCACTGCTGGGCACGAGTCTACCCTTTTTTGGGGAGAGGCCTGGAGCTTACTCCACCACGCTGCTCCAACGCGGATTGGTGGAGATACGGGTTAGTGGCAACCGGGACCGACGGCTTAACATGCGCTCCGAAGCACGGAAACGCGCATTTTAATGCGCACTAGTGGTCACCCATCACACTCCCGACCGCGCCCGTAATGCTTAACCGAGTAGATCGCTTATGACTAACACCAGCCGCGGGGCCATGCGCTTCAACTGTGTACAACCTATAGAAACCAGTATTTACTATATTCCATTTCGCTGCTTAAAATATCGTACGTTTTATCAAATTGCGAGTTAACTGATTTGAAATCTTACTACTTGATAGTCTGCCTACCCAATTTATTGTTACCCTCTGTGAATAAATGAAAATACATTATAAACTATGAATAAGAAATTATATAGAAGAGTAACATACAAAACATTATAAAATCGAGTAGAATTAAGAATTATAAAACGTATTAATCAACTGCCTCAGTAGCGTAGTGGTAGCAGGCCACTACTATTACGCTGGAGGTCCTGGGTTCGATTCCCGGGTCGGGGACTATCAGAGATAACGGTTTAAAATCCTTTATCTCTGCTTCTATTGGGATTTTTCCATTTTCTGGAAGTTGCCCAGTACCCCGGAGTTTGGTAATGTGCCCGGAGATGGCAACAGGTTCGCCACCTGTTACATGGGCCAAAACGTAACCGGCGAGTCGTGGGTGTTTGCATGTATGATTGAATGCGTGCATTTACCTCTGCCTACCCCTTCGGGGATTACAGGCGTGACGTTACGTTTTTTATTAATTTTAGAACGGACATCCATTACTGTGAACACTTTTCCGAATACATCTAAGATCTTTTTTTTTTAATATTATTTCATCGCAGTTACGCATCACGCATATTGCCAATGTCAAGTAAAACGATATTTTGTATTCGTATATAAGGAGCGTAAAAGTCAGAGTCAGTCAGTCAGTCAATTATTTATTATGTCAGTCAATAAGTCATAGTCAGTAATTCGAGTAAAGCAACGGCTACTTACAAGAACATTTAAAATGAAGGTTTGGATCTGAAAGGCCGTGTATTTCACTATACACGGCCACTGTAATAAACCTATATCAAACAAAATGCCTCCAGCTTTATTTAATATAGAGAATAATAGAAGAAAATGAAATAAACTAAGAGCTTCACACGCCTGTTTCAAGGTTCCCGCCAAATCTTTTGCCCACTTGAAGATTGGAACTGACAATTTAAATTGACAGACAACGCCCTTAGCAATTGTCAACAAACTATATACAACTTTTGTCAACTATTTTATTTAATAAAAGTGGCAAACAAGCGTGCAGTTCACATTGATGTTAAGTGATGACTGCAGCCTATAGACACCCACACAATGACCAGAGGTCAAAATGCAAATGCGCTGCCACTCCTGAGGCATTAGGTGTTATGCCTCTGTGCCGGAAATTACAGAGCCGTACATTACCACCTGACCGAAACACGATAGTGCTGAACACTACCATTTAACGGCAAGTATATTAGGTAATGCGGTGGTGCCTACGCCCGCGAGCTCCGTCACTGGAGCCTACTACCTACCACCAGTAAAACTTTTTTTTAATATTATGGCATCGCTATTACACATATTTCCAGTGTCAAGTAAAACGATATCTCGTATTCGTAATAAGCAGCGTAAAAGTCAGTCAGTCAGTCAATTTATCAGTCCGTCAGTCAGTCGCAGTCAGTAATTCGAGTAAAGCGATGGCTAATTTACTAGAACATTTACTAAGTTATGGAGGCAACCCGAAAGGGCGTGTTTTCGCATTATTATTCTATTTCACTATACACGGGCACTGTAATAAGCCTATATTAAACAAAATGCTACCAACTTTATTTAATATAACTCAAAAATACACCAAGAAAATGAAATAAAATAAGAGCACCACACGCCTCTCAAGGTTACCGCCAAAACTCGACCACTAACTTATTGTGTTGGTTTTATTTCTTGTCAAAGACGCGTTGCCACTTTTTACTGACTGATTACACTTCTATATTATTTACTTATACGTTAATTAAAATGTTCTATGATGTGATTATGCTATACTGCAGTAGATGCTCCCTTTCGCACTAAAGTTTGACGAGAGAGAGATAGCAACACTTGCTAAGTTTGTCCTCCAAAAATGATGGAATTTTAAACAGTTATTACGATTTAATATGGTTTCAATTTGGTTTTAAAATATGAATTAAGATATTATTTAGAGAAATGTTTTGAAATTAGTTTTGAAGTGATAACTTCGATGTCTCATCGTTGTGATTTGAAAGTCGGTGAAACGAAAAAGCAACAGTATAAAGAGACAGATATAAATTCATAAGATTTAACGTGGGAGATAATGAGATAGGAAACCTTATACAGTGTTTATATGCGCTATATGCGCATGCGTAGTACAAAGCTTGAGTTCTTGAAGGTTTCAATTCTACGTGTGATTTGTACACGTTTTGTTTTTTCTTTTTAATTATTAATGTTATTGTTTTATGGCAATACATATATAACGGCGCATTTAAACCATCGGAATTTTTAGAAAGAATGACGTCAGCATGGCTGACGTCACCATTTCCTTCACAAGGTTCAGTCATTACAAATAATGAAACACTTGCTACAATAAACACTTTAAATTTTATTTCACTAGTACAACTGAAATTACCACTAAAAACTAAAATAACCTCTAATCTAAAATTACAATTCAGAACACTCACCAGGCTTTAACACCAACACAAAAAACTACTTGCTTGCACCGAAGCTCAAGCAAGAATGATGCTCCGCGGCACATTTTCAAAAACACGTAAACAACATGGCGCCACGAGCGTTCAAACTTTTAAAAAAAGATTTTAACAAATTGAATATTGTGAAGAAATATTCACATTTTAAAAGTTTAATTACTATCTGTAAATTCCTATTATGATTAAAGAATGAAAGTCTTGTTTGTTTAACACCAAAATATTATCCGTTTCTAACAATCAAACGGATAAGTCCGTGTCTCTTTAAATTTTAATAGAAGGGATAAATCTACAAAGTTTACTGATAATTTTCATTAATCATAATAAGAATTTACAGATAGACAACATTGTAAAAAGCTATCGGGTAACATTACTTGTACGAAACCATAAACCATATTTCTGAAGTATTGTAGGTAGGTACCTAAATCCTCATTCAAATTAGCTATTCATTTAACAACTTATAGTAAGAAATTAACACTAAATCTAATTTTACATTTTATTACGTGATTTTGATAATCCAAATTAAAATCAGAGTTTGTTTTGATAACTTGTGACGTCATTGCGCCGATATATATTATTTTATTATTTGCTTAACTTTGATTTTTTATGCAGAAAATCATAAATAGATTCGTTGTAATTGTTTAAAATTCAAATCCTAACTTTGTACCTTATAGAATTATATTTTTCGACAGCACTCGTATTTTAAGGTGAATAGCAATATATGAAATAATAATTCTAGAATCAGAGACATAATCTAGGCTTTAGGTTAAATGTGCTCCCACACAACAATTATGTAATATCATCATATAATATACAACGTGTACGCGCACTCTCAAATCCCCTCATTAGAAAATTGAGTCATAATAAGTCAATAAGCATCATCAAAATTGCAGTGCCCTTGCAGGGTTCATGTTTGAGACTGTGTATGTATAACTAAGATCCTTGTGAAACAACATGAGAGCAATAAACATTTGATTTGATTTAAGTCAACAGGCTCGCCACCTGTTACATGGGCCAATACGTAACCGGCGAATCGTGTGTGTTTGCATGTATGCTTGAATGCATGCATTTTACTTTTGCCTACCCCTTCGGGGATTCTTCTTAGTCGTTGCACTCTTGACAGAGTGGTCGTGATTGTCATTTCAGAGTTTATTCGTGGAGGCGCTTTACTATCCGTCGCCACTTCTCGCGGGCAGATGCCTTTCGGGTGCACTCATAAAATGTCTTCTTACACCCATATTCTAAGACATTACTCGAAACATTCCTTGACTTACACTCAACTGAGGACACTTTATGAGGACGCCTCGAAATCTATATTCTTAGTTGTATTTTGACGGTAACTCATGTGTACGGATTATCGTATAGATCATTCACAAAGTCTTGAGAATGTATTTTTATAGAAAACTATGGTATTTCATTATATTTCCAGACAGTTTTGACACGAAAAGCTGTGAAATGTAAATACTCCTTGAAACTTCAAGGTAGGTCGTGAGGTACCTTGGAGTTTGACAATTGCTTTCTTACCTCAAACGGAGGAGAATGTCAAGTTGACGTTATTAGTTACAAATAAGAATACCAATTCCCTTGAGTAAGGTTGAGTTAAGGTCGAGGTTACGACTTAGAATATGCGTGTTAGTGGCTGTTTTGTGGCTTCGGGGATTACAGGCGTGATGATAGGTTTTTACTTTAAATTATTATTATTATTATTAATAATAAAATACACGTTTAATAGAATAGTTATGATGTCAAAAATATTTCATAAACTCTATCAAAACTTTTAAATAATGTTATACAAGATCCTTTTTACATAGCTGCTGTGTGGGAGCATTTGAATAGTTAACTGTTGTAGACATTGTTGAAGTGTTCATTTAATTTTATCGCTTTAGAGAAAAATAATATTAATATATGTATTAACTAGATTTTTTAAACGAAACTGGTATATTTAGCGCGGTTTAGGGCTACTTAGCGGCCACTAGAAAATTTGTTGTTATGGCAACCCTTGAGACGTCCCAGTCCCACTGCTGGGCACGAGTCTCTCCCCTCTTTTTGAGGGGAGGCCTGGAGCTTACTCCACCTCGCTGCTCCAATGCGGGTTGGTGAAGATACGGGTTAGTGGCCAACCCGCTGTCGGATGTTTTCAAACCGCTTATAAGCCCTCCGACAAGGTTTTAACGACTGCTATATATCGAAAACAACCGGAACTGACGGCTTGCCGTGCACTCCGAAGCACGGAAACGCGCATTTTGCCACTGGCGGTCACCCATCACACACCCGACTGCGCCCGTATCGCTCTGCCGAGTAGATCGCTTGCGATCACCAACCGCGGGGCCATGTGCGCTTCATATTGTATATTAGATTTCCTAAAATCTTCCAAGAGCAAATCAAAATATAGGTGATTCTCATATTCTGAATCTCGCAGGTGCCATAGAATACTGGCGTACTTGAGTCTCATTAATGCTGCATAAAATGTATTTTATTTTAATTATTTCTGATAGTTTCGCTTTGTCTATCAACGCTATTAAACAAATAAAATAAAAGCTTAATATAAATACGAAATATAAGGATGAGAAATTTATATAATTTTTATATTAGTCAATATTTGTCTTGAAATATATTTGTTATAAATATAATCTAAAAGTTATATTTTAATATGATTATAATATAATTTTCAGGTTATATAATAGAATATTTTAAAAATAAATACAATTTTCTATATCACTTTGTGTAATCATGGTACAATAAAGTCATTCGCTTTAATTTTTACTTTCCACAAAGTTTGTAAACGCACTGAGATGTTTATATTTTTCTATTATTTTCCTAATTATAAGGCATTGTTAATATGTATAGCCGTGTATGTGTGTAGAATGTGTATGTAGTTAGGTTCGCGGTTTTTCTATTAATACATTTAAAGGTTGCACTTCACACACAAATAATAATAAAACTTTTTGAATTGTTGTGATTTGAAAGGCGATGAAACGAAAAAGCGACAGTAAAAAGAGACAGACACATATATTCATAAGATTTAACGTGGGAGAAAATGAGATAGGTAGCGTTATACAGTGTCTCTTATAAAATTTTTAGGCTTCACTTCTACCACGTCCGTAATGCACACATGTTTTTTTTAACATAGGATTTTATTTTAAACATGAATCCTGTGAAACTCATATCTGCAAACGTTGTATCGTCCTAATTTAGAAGAGCTTCAAATTTTTTACTGTTGGTAGAGTTCCAGTATCGGAGCTTCAGAGCGTAGGCACTAAGTGTAAGGAACGTGGCAGACAAGCATGCAGCTCACATTGATGTTAAGTGCTGACTGCAAACTCTCTACACAAACCAGAGGTCAAAATGTATATACGTTGCAACCCCTGAGACCTAAGTTGTTATGTATCTGTGAAAGTTATTACGGGGCCATACATTACCATCTAATCGGCACACGAGAGTGCTGAACACTACCATTTGGCGGCAGATTCATTAGGTAATGCGGTGGTGCCTACGCCCTCGACATTGGAAACCACCAGTAAACTAGTCAGTGTAATAAGTAATATCAGAATATTTTCGCGAGATAATAATTACGTCAGAAAAATTGTGAGCCTAGTAGTGTGTGTGTGTGTTTGTAGATATTATAATGTACAAATCCTACTATAAGAGCAGTATTTATACATACAATTAATTTGTAATTTTTATTTAATGCTTTGAGTGAAACGCTACGCACATTATTATATTTGTAATGTTTCTTTATAATTTAATTTCTCAGGTGATAAACTATAATATTTGATAGAAAACATTATTTTGTACTTAGAAAAGTAAACAGATGCTTTAATTTTGGAAACTTGTAAGATATTCTTCGAAAGCATATTTTTTGTCCGTCTATGCTCTGTTTAATATTTTTAATACATTCAGCATTTCCAGACTCCAAAATATTAATAGATCTGATCTAAAATATTCAACAAGAAATACATTGCACATTGACTTCAAAAAGGAGACTTTAGCCTATTTGGGACTTGTAGAGCTTTATCTCTGTCGCACCTTACCTATGTGACGTTTATTGACCATTTTGATCAAGTTTTGACCAATACCGGACTAAAAGTGCTTACGTAGGCAGTGTGCAGCAGAGATAACGCTCTACGAAGTCGAAACTAGCCGATTGTCTCTTTTGTAGGTTCGATGTGCAATATTTCTGGGTATTGTAATTTTATTGTGTGCACAGAATCTGCATTTTGTTTTAAGACTGTTTCGAATAAGTTTTATTCAGGTTGTTATCGAAATGTAGCAATAAAAAAAATAATTTTAAGTCCTTATATTGTTTAGTGTTTAATGTTGCCAGTACATTTATTTATAATTTAGTTTTCTTTCGCTAGAACAGTTAAATAGCTGTTAAACTATTATTTAAGTATTATTAATTAAGATGTTTTCAACGATTTTGATTTCATTGTGTCATATTCAAGTATTCAGCGTAAATAATTCTGTTAAAATGTATAATTTTGTCAGGAAAAAAAAATTCCAATTCAGTTTTTGCTCTTTTTACCTCCTATGTCCATCAGTGAGGCATAGAAGTTTACCTATCCATTTATTTATTTACCCTCCAAACTACAGTTGACACGTGTGTTGATATAATTGCATTCCATATACGTTTGGAGCCTTCATCATTATCTATGTAATCATTAACTATCTGTTGAGGTAAGAATCTCATTCAAATATAGCACAAAAGATACAATAAAATTAAATACACATTTATTATCAGTTCAGGAATATCATCTATTATATTTAATTAAATAATTGAGCTTTAATTTATAAACAATGTATTATTAAAATTTAGTTCGAAATGAGTAATATTTTGAAATTAGTTTGTGAATTTTTGCCAGTATATTTCTGCTTTATGTAAATGTTTGGTATATAATGTTGAGACCAATGTAAGAATGCATTTGAGAGAAATATCATAATACAATGCAATACAAATGATAGTGTGTTTCATTTCATATAAACTGAACGCCCTTTTTTCACGAACGAGTAAGCAGTCGTGGATGCTGAATAAGGGGGTCATCCGTGGTAGGTGGTAGGGTCCACTGTTCCAATGTGAGAATGTACATCCCATTCTAGTGAAGCCCGGCGATAAGCCAATCAATTCATTCAACTAAAATATTTTTTCTACTGGTGGTAGAGCTCCAGTGAAGGAACTCGCGGGCGTAGGTATCATCGCATAACCTAATATACTTGCCGCTAAATGCACTACCATTTCAGCACTCGTATTCCGGTCAGGTGGTAATGTACGGCCCTGTAATTTCCGGCACAGAGACATAACACCTTAGGCCTCAGGAGTGGTAACGCATCTGCATTTTGACCTTGCTTTGTGTGGGTGTCTAGTCTGTCTAGTCTGCAGTTATCACTTAATATCAATGTGAACATGCTTGTTTGTAAAAAAGTATAACTTAAACTACTTTACCCCATATACTACTATAAGGTAGTAAAATAATCATGTAGATATGGGCGTTGTATAATATTAAAATACGTTTACACATACAGTCCACCCCAAGTTCCCTGTCTCGCCGAGGGGCGTCGAGACGGTGTACACACCTTGAGTAGGTTCTAGCCCCACCTATCGACAGGGTTCGAGCCCTCGTCCAGGTGAGACTTCGTCGCCGAAGTCGCGGCCGCACCGCTCGCCTTAACCGCAGGCACACTGCCAGCGGGCGGGTGAACATCGATTCACCTCTTTCGGTAGCTCGCGATGTGAACAGAAGTATGTAAAAAGATGAAACGATGTTCGCCTGCCGGTGTTGCCCGCGCTTTAGACCGGAGCTCGCGATAGCAACAGTACTAGTAACAATGAAATATCTCAGTAGCCCAGTCTACACCGCCGATGCTTCAGGGGCTAAAAGGCAAGGAACAAGAGCTGCCTAAGTACCACCCTCTCTCGGAGGTAATAATCATTCCTACTCAAATATTTGACTCTGGAGCGAAAAAGCAATTCGCTTCTGAATGTTTACTGAAAATCCTCTATACTCTGCTCTGCATGTATAATGTTATACCTCAAAAAGAGAAATGGATCAAAACCAGAAACTCATTTATTCATTTAGGGTGACAGGCACCTCTTATGACACGTCACGTATGACTTGTATTAACGTAAATAAACTAGTTGGTACAGACCATAGATTTATTATCTACTATCTACTAAACCGTCACAGTGGAATGCACCGAACTGACAGCTAGATATTGTCTATACAAATAAATAAAATTATGTGCGTCTGTTTGTAATATTAAAATAACCGCTTTTTACTAAATGCATATGTATGTATACACGGTACATTACGAAAACATTTTTTACAATTTTTGTCCGTCTGTGTGTTGGTTCCCGCTAATCTCGGGAACGGCTGGACCGATTTTGACTTCACTGGCAGATAGCTTATGTAATAAGGAGTAACTAAGGCTATTTTTATACTAGCTGCGCCCACGACTTCGTCCGGGTAGATACTGAACAATCATAAATTCTCACGCGGACGAAGTCGCGGGAACAGCTACTTTTTCAAATAATTTTCTAAGTTATTCAAGATAAAAGGTTAACTGGTAGTCAAGTTTTACTCGTGGTGGCGTTCCAGTGTAGGAGCTCGAGGGCGTAAGCACCACCACATCACCATCTATCTGCCGACAAATGGTAGTTTTAATAACCTTTATTCCCATCGGCCCCCTCCGAGACCGCCACCGGGGTGGCCGTTGGGAATAATAGTGCCAACGGTCACCCCATAACTATCACAGAGACATAACAACTCTTTAGTTGTTATGTCCCGATTCCTTTCCTTTCCTGTTCCTGATTTATGTCCTGAGACCTTTCTCAGGGGTGGCAACGAATCTACATTTTTACCTCTGGTCTTCGTGTGGGCGTCTACAGGCTGCAGTCAGCACTTAACATCAATGTGACGCAAACTTGTAAAATATACAACTATCTTCATTATTCAAGTATGTTTTATTTACAGGAGAGATAAAATAAAAGTAAATAATTATTAGTTAATATTTATTACATCAAGTGTACACGTCACAATGCCCCGACTAAGTTACACAGCAGCCATCGCAGCTGTCGAATAAAATCTCCAAATAATATTAACAAATCAATAATGTCCAAATTACAAACCGATTTTAAACAATTACTTAGAAAAATTAAAAGAGGAAAATTAGTAATTTATTTGGCTTCCATTCAGAAAATAAACTATTGAAAGTATACTTATATCTATATTTTAATTACATAAGTATCAAAAATTACTATATAGAATATTGATTTAATATTATCTTTATAAAGAATATTGTAGACTACACTACAGTTTAAGCATTTTACCGTATTATACGCGTAATGTACGATTACAGAATATTCCATTCGTAATATAGACGATTAATTAATAAGACACGATAATTAGCCAGAAATTTACTTCTTTGCGAATGAATATTCGTCAAAAGAATAAAGCTCTCACATAGAAGAAATATTTTATCCAGTCATACCTTGACCGCCATACACACAATGTCAAAAAAAAGTTTTATTAAAAAAAATACCTTAGTATTCTATGTTTACGACATTTTTTGCTGCCTTGAGTTATTTTTGCACTAATTTCGCATGATGGTCAAAGTTAACTGGTCTTTTAACTTATTTACAATGAAGGCAATAATGTTGTACAATATTCCATATATGTGAGAGTCGGGAGTATTATAAGTTACATATAATATTTATAATACGTCACTAAACTATCAGAATTGGTGTTTCAATACCTTCAGTGGACGAATCGCATTCGTGGGCATATCTATACTCTACATTAAGTTAAAAATAATATATTTTCGTCGAAAACAAATAAATAAATACATTCAAAAATTAAAGTTCTCAATAGTTGCAATAAGGCACTTTAGCTGTCGAAATATTAGAAGTCAATATATTAAAATCTTGTTTTATTTCGGGACTGCTCACACCGGATCGAAGTCACCACACTAAGTTGCTACAAGAAAGAAAATACTATATTTATCTGTCCAAATGTCATAAATAGCTACACGTCATATCATAGTTACTCTGTTTTTAGGGTTTACAAACATGCTACCTTAATATTTAGTACATTATTACAGAAGTGATTTTGTAAGCGGCTATAAATTGTACACATAAAAGAATATAGAAGAGACAAAATTAATAATGTATAAGTACTTTATAAAATATTATAATGTGTTTATAATACCACATAATAATAATATTGAAATAAAACATGTTTTATTGATTTATTTCGTACATATTAATGCGAATATTAAAAAGTATTTCCGACTAATTGTTAGATAAAATGTCACCTCAGTTCAGTCGCAAACATCATGATTAAAAAAGGTTTTAGTTTAATATTTGCGAAATATATATCTAAATATAATTTTATTTCAGTTCTTAGAATTCCTAAAACCGCATTATACTACAAAAAAAAAAACGAATTACAAAGTCACTTCTTGAGAACCTCAGTACATTAGTTCTAAATAAAATCGTTAGTATTTAAACACGTTACAAGTTACAAGACATTGCACCGAACGATCACTACGTCATTAATAATCCATATTAATATTTTAATATATAATTATATATACACTTAATATATGGCTGTATATGGCACGTTATAAGATAATAGGAGCTGTGCGTGAGAGATATCGATTAGAAATATTTGTTCCGTATATTAACTAGAATAAAGTTACAACTACACCAGTGCCGGATTAGCCATATAGCAGGAGTAGCAAATGCTACGGGCCCCGCGCCATTGGGGGCCCCGTGCCTGTGCCCAAAAAAAAAAAACACAAATATGTAACACACCTTAGCTATGCTCAAAGGGAGCGTTGACCACTAATTATATAGGTACCTATATTATTATGTTGCAAGTTGGCAATACCACAATACTTACAGGGGGAATCCCCTAAATTTGTTTTCGATTCCTTTTCGTAAATGTTGTTTTATTTACATCCTAAATTTCAGTAGGCAATGTAACTCTAGGGCCCCATGGTCACATTTGCTACGGGCCCCGCACCGGCTTTATCCGGCACTGAACTACACATGTTATCGAGTCCAAATATATTACTATTAATAACTAAATATTAAGAAAGGAGACGTTCCAAAACGTATCGAGTTTTAGCCCGCACCTTGTACACTATATTGAGAGAAGAAGCATAAAATACTAAATCATTTCCAGCTTCTCAAATCAAATTCAAAAATAAGAATGTCATAGTAGCAATATGGTGACATATAGTGGTCGTACAAAAATCACATAAAATAAATATTTCCGACAAAAAAAAAACAACGATTCAAATTATTTTTTTTGTATTTTTCCATGATTCTACGCATTTTTATCTATCTTTTGATATAGTACAAGGTGCGGGCCCAACGTGGACTTGTCCTTTAAATGCTTATGGTTATCTTAGGTTATATTTGTATATTAGCATATAAATGTCTCATGCACAGCTCAGAGATTGCAATCGTAAATTAGAAGTCATCAATCATTGAAGGCACACAGTTTAAATGAAATAAATGGCACCTCTTGGCTTTTCACAAATATTATAATGCGAACACTGACAAGTATATATATCCTTATAAAATTAATTTTATTATTTATATATAAATAATAAAATTAATTATTATATTATATATTATATACATTTTAAAATAATATACATGTTACATAATTATATGTTATTGTAATATATATAACAGCAGTTGTTTCACGCCTGAGCGAGATGAGTAGATTGAGTAGTTCATTCATGTAAAGTTTGTGACTCTGGGGGTGCAAATTTTTGTAATGTAAAATCCAATATCATTTATACCCCGACTCAGGGATCGTACCCAGGTCTTCAGACGTAAAACTAGTAGTCTATTACCACCGAACAACGTTTAATTTCATTGTATTAAGTCAGTGTTTGCATTATAAAACAACAATGATATAACGTATCAAGTGACATTAATATTGCAAATAAAGCTTTTATTCAAAATTAGTTCAATATATTTTTGTGTAACATTTAATCAGTTCTGTTAATATCATGGAGATTGTCACTTGATAGTTATAAGTGTAAAGGCATTCAGTATAAGATCCCATATAGGGCTAGCACTTTGTGAAATTTACGACCGGGAGCTTTGAATAATTTCTATTTAATTATATACTTGCATTTAAATTTGAATCCATGTAACAAGATACTAAAAAATAATTCATAAGAAAATCTGTAATATAAATATCTAACGAGTATTTTTTTGTCACAATTCGAATTCAGTGGATGTATCTGACCTTCAACTTGGAAAATTTCGTCTCGGTTTAATAATATATAATTTAATAGAGACGAGTTTTCCGAGAGACTACGCTCCAATTATCAAGTGGAGTAACGAATACAAATATATTTTTAAAAGTTACTACGAAATAACAACCTCCTGTTTTTTGGAAAAAAGTTCAAATCCATTTTTTTTTTCAATTTTATATACTTTTTTAAATAAAATTGTCATAATTTAGAATTTAAATTCTCAACAATAAGCCCCCGGTCCATGTAAAACATATTCTATAAACATCAACTTTATAACTCTATAATCTATGGCGCAGAGGCCACACTGAGGCACTGTCGCATCAATAAATTAACTTAGCACCGCAGATTATTAAATTCTCTTAAGAACTACATTTTTACATCCGTCCAAATTATTTATCAAAACATTCCAAATAAAATTTTAAATTAATTTATATTCACAGATAAAAAAAAAGACAGAAGCGACAATTCGTAACGACACGCAAGCGAACACAAACATACCCATTCAGAGATTCCCAAACTTCTTGGTCACTGTTGAACTGCTTTCAGACTTATGCGAGCTCGTCATCACCGACTTTCGTTCAATAGTCTCCGAGGTAATCGTCTGCTTTGAGAACTTCTTGTCCATACTATCGATGTCTTTAACCAAATCAGCGGGTTTCTTCAGCTTGGTAACACTAGTGGTGGTCTGGTAATCGGAAGATTGGAACTCGGACGGTCGCATGAATGAACGACTCGTATCCGAACTCATTTTCGACTCGAGCGTATTAAATCGAGAATCGAGTGTGCTGAATCTAGAATCATTATCGAATGATTTCGACAGCTCGTCGATTCCTTCCAGTTTGATCGGCTCGTATTTCGTGTTAGTACTGGTCATGTTGACTGGTGATGAGCTATATATTTTCGTTGTCGTAACCTTTTGGGTGCCATTCGGTATTTCTTTGACTTCTGTTGTAGTTTCTTCTAGGAAGTTCGGCCCGCCGTAGCTGTGGGTCTCTTTGCCGTAGGGGGAAGATATCCTTTCAAAGTCTGGTGTCGGCACTTTTACCATATCCATATTTTTGTATTCGAACTCTTTATCGAACTTCGACGGCGTGGAGGTAACGAAGGGGGATTTAACCTCCTGTCGTGTTTCGGTCTTAACGAACTCAGTTTTGGGATAGCTTTGATAAGACTCACTCTTGATTGAGTATTCCGAATGTTTTGTTCCACCGGGGATAGCCTCGGTAGACTTCTGGTGTTCAGAGAAGGTTTGGCCGACGCCGTCGAAGGGTTTTTGGGGCTTTTTGAGCGACGAGTATATAGGTTCGGGTTTGTCGTCGAATTTTAGGTCGCGTGCGTTGAATTTGGGGCTCATGGGGGATTTCGGGGGTGGTTTGGGCGCGTCATAACCGTAATCTTTGGAATAATACTCGTTGGTTTCGAAACGGCGTTGCTCCTCGCTCTTGTACTCGTTCACGGGTCGCGGCGTGTCGTACAGTCGGGTTTCATAGCTGCAACCACAGTTCAATTAGCCGGTTAGTCGTCGACCCCTCACCGATCAAGTTAGAACCAACACCGACATGCAACATGCTAATTATTGACAATGATTTAGAAAAGAAACAGAAAATTCAGAGTACCGGCCACAGAGTGCAGCGCGATCGCGTGACGTGATCTTAGCTTGAATTAAATTTTAATTTTGCGAATATCAAAGCGAAAATGTATGAATAAAACTGGCCAAAAATATGCGACACCTACATATCATATACTCCCATTGTAGCTTCGTATTCGTGTATATTTAAAACATTTTCAAAATTACTTTCAATCCTTCTCATCATGTGAAAAAACTTCGCCTACAATTACGACTACAATGTCAACATTGAACGAATCACAATTGATGTCTATGCAGCTTTGGAAATGTCCGATTAAGCTAAATTCACAGTATTTTTTTGTTAGAAAGTGTACTGAGCACAGAATTAAATACTTTACCCGAAATACCCAAAGTATTGCTTATATTTGGGTACATGGGTATTTGAACATTCGCATCACGACTATGAATGCAGCCATGGCCAAAATAGAAAAGAGCAAACTTATCTTTTAGCTTCGTCTTTCATATTTCATCTTCAAAATTGACACATTTGTGCGTATCCACAATCATACATCCCTAACTTTGACCAATTTTACCTTCCGCCTATCCTAAAATGATTGAGACCACACTCTGCTGATAGTGATGTGCGTATGGCCTACCCCGCGGTGCTAAATAAAACCAGAACGAACCGTTACGCGTTGTTATCTTCGTGCTTTAGGAGCGATACTCGTCTCGGCGGCGGTGGTGGCGGTGGCTTCCTTCTGTAGTATATCCTCTCAGGCTCTGATACCAATTCCGATACCAGGTACGCCGTACGCACTTCGGGTAGATTCAACGTTTTCACCACTACCGTTTCCTCTGACATGCTCGCTCTATGTTAGCCCCATGCAAGGTTAGGAGAGAAAAACAACAAGTTAGTGGCTACTGGTTACATTTAAAGCTACATATATGTACAGAACGATGTTTTTGTTCGACATTCGAAAGCGTCGGAATGTACACGGAAGCCGAACTCGACTTACTTATGCATCGTTCTGTCATTACTCGTTGTATTTTGTCTGCAAACGAAACATTACTTGAATATCAACTAGTTGCCGCCTTTGGTGTCGGAGTGGTTCGATAATTTTGAATTTCTTAACATTATTTTGGATGAAACACATGTATTTTGGATCGTTATAAACCAAACATTTGATCTATAAAAAATACTAAAATAACAGATGAGATACCACTCCGATATAACCAACATATTATTATATTATTCCTACAATACACAGGCGAAGAGTAAGCGTGGATTTGTATGGTATCCATTTGGAAGATAAGTCTTAAGCCTTCCACGGACTAGGGACATCATTTTAGCTTTGCATTCGTATAGATGGCGTATTGTAAGTTCTCCATTTTTATGACAATTATTGGTCATTTTATTGCCTAATTACTTAATAACTTGAAATACCATAAGAGGCCGTCCATAAGATACGTCAAGCTAAAATAAGCCTTTTCTGACCCACTATCTGACCTCCCTAAAAATATTACGTCACAAAAACTAAACCCTCAGAATAATTATATGACATTTTTTTTAATCAGGAATAATCTTACTTTTAAATATTTTAATGCACTGCGAACGTTACGTTGCTGTGGACCCCCACGTCCCTCTTGTCCCATTTTGTCACGCTCAGCTAGAGTCCTCCCCTTTCTTTGATTTTATGGGCGGCCCCTAACCGTGGAATTACTTGGTTATAGATATTGGGATAATTAGTAGAGGTGGTTTCCTAGTGCGTGGGTCTTAAACTAAAATAATAATGTATGGAAATGTAACGTTCATAAAATCTTCGCTTCGATTATGGTTTCATTTACGTAAACAAACTAACTGCAACCATAACAACACTCACACATTCAACATAAACAATGCTTGTATTCTATTGGTCGCGGCCAAGTCTGACGCGCTGCGGTGTGTCCTTTTTATGCCCCGCCCACGGTATGTCTATTTACGTGGAACCATTTCTTTGGCATTTTTTAATTACACTTCATTACAAAATTATTCGTAGGTCTAAGAGGACCCTCAGAGTGCGATTAAAGGACCTTAAATAAAGTTACAGACCATGTGTTTAGATGACAATATTTCTGAATTCTACGGTAGTTTGTAATTGGATGATATTATCGCAAAATTTAATTATAGAAAAAACATTGTTATGATATAAAAAGATATTAATATTACAGATTGTATTGTTATTAAGACTGAGTTCTTTATTATATACCTATGACGAAATGGTAGTATTTAATTAAAAAAACTGTTTTCCTTTTTTAGAGAACTTGCATACAGCCGCCAATTATTTTAAAAACAATTTTACTTGTTTACCCAGTAAATGGAAGACTTCACAAATCTCAATTTTCGATTAGTTTGCCAGCGATTATCGTCTTCAGAAATCGTATGTGAAGTTAAAAATAAAACATTTAACTAACTTATTATTATTAATTTGCTTGTCGGCCAATGAACATTTCTCGATTGTTTTCTATAAAAACTATTTTATTATTTCACTGCAGTTGTTTCAGAAACCTCAAAAATATTTATTTACACAAAGAGTCACAGAAAATCATACATATAAATACAAAAACAATATTGATTTATGTAACTTTTAATGCACAAAAAAAAGAACACAATGCGAACTAATGCAACTAAGGCATTATCAACAAGTCAAACAATCTTTCTTATTTTATTTTATTTTATAGGATTTATCATTGATATTTGCGACGTGGAACGGTTGGGGGGGCAATTTCTTAAGCCAATAGTCCTCACCTTTAGTTTCATCCAGTCCCGAACGCACCGACTTTCCAATCCCGCTAATCGGATAATTTTCAGGCGGTCAACACTGCAGGAAATACCTTAATAATGCTTTCCTTTTTACCCCACAAGCGGAAAAAGGTACAGATTAAGGCTATATTTGTAGGATAAAGGTATGTATATTGCTTTAGCTCGCTCTGTTTCCAAAAAGGTTTCTGTTATGTCTTGATTGTGAGAGTGACACTCATATGATTATTTAATCATTTTTGACACAATCATAGTGGTGTTTGTTTATAATAATTGTAATTTATTTATCCAGGGGAGTTTACGGGAAAAACATTTTTTTTCTTTATTATCCGTTTATATGTATTTTTGTAAGTATCCATTGACCGACATAGCTTTAGGCAGGAGGCTTCATGCGCTAGCATAGCTTACACCTAAGTATGCCTTATCGACGACATATAATGCACAACGTGTTATTGAACATTTACTAGATTACGGAATGTTATAATCACAATTTTGTTTACTCATAAATATAGGAAGTGAAGTGTATGCAAATAGAAATGCAAAGGTTACGATTGGTAGTTTTTTAAAACGCAATCGCGTAAAAAATCTATGTTTTTTTTAACAAATATTTTTTTTACTGTTATAAAGACAGATTTGAAAGGATTTCAATGAAAATTAATTGATTTTTGATTAATATTTATTCTATATGTATAACTTCAAGTCCCGCTAAAAGTCTAAAAGTGACAATTTAAAACATTGAATAAATTTTGAATAATTGCAACTGTTTTTAAATATCAGAATAAGTCTAAATTTAAAACCTATCTCAAGACTATTGAAGCTTGAGATTAGTTTCTAAGGTCACATATTGACGGGAAACTTTTTGCGTCAACGTATTTATAAATTTTATAGAAATATTACATATAGCAACATTAATCAACATTTCTCGATTGTTGATCAATAAAAGTTTACCATCAATATATTGCCTGTTATAAGACCACATTCAACATTTTCATACATTTCATAAAGTATATAAGCTAGTGTATATAATAAATTTTAAGAGGCACGATTCAAGAAGGCACTGTTAAAGTCATCTGATGTCCGGCCGCGTGAAACAAAGCGATTTGATTAGAATATGTTAGAATAGGATAGATGTAGAAAAGTATAGTTCTTAGACGACATAGGAGAGTTAAGTTGGGTTCTTGATTGATTTTTCCAAATTCCATTAAGTGTACCGAAAAAATATTAAGGTATAAAGTTTAATTAATATAATTGAACTGCCTCAGTAGACTAGTAGTGACTACGCTGGTGTCCTGGGTTCGATTCTCGGGTCGGAGGGCTATCAGAGACAACGGCGTGAAATCCTTTATCTCTGGTTCTGTTGTTTTTTTTTTCATTTCCTATCAGTTTCTTCTATCAGAGTTTGGTAATGTGCCCGGAGATGTCAACAGGCTCGCCACCTGTTACATGGACCAAAACGTAACAGGCGAATCGAGGGTGTTTGCATGTATAAAAACTTAACGACCATATTACCTTTTCTAATGCAAACCTTATGCGCTTGACATAACGGGTAGTTGTCAATTATACCGTTGGATAGGTAGGAATTGATTATTGATAAATTACCAGCTACAATGCACCCGCGCGCAATGTCGGGCCGTATCGATAGTTTTAAAAATAAAATGTCACCTGTATGTATTTGTGTCAATCAAAAACCCAACAACATCGGAGAGTGAGAAAGAGTTAATCTCTTACCGTGTCGTAAACCCTTCATAGTTTTGCTTCTCCTCCGGCCTAAAGCTGGAGAAAGTGGGACTTTGGACCGTGTACTTCTCCTCATCTCTCTTTTGTGTTGAGTAGCCGTTGGATTGGTTGAAACTCGACGATTGGTTGAAAGTGGACTGGTTGATATTAGATTGGTTGGACGATGACAGGTTCTGGTTGAAGCTGGGACTTTTGGGTGGGTACGGGCTGGCGGGATGGGTTTGGTTTAGGGTGGTGGATATGTTTTGGGTGGTGTGGGTGTGGTGGGTGGTTTGGGTGCTGTTCGGGCTGTAAGTCGTGTTCGCGAAGCTGCTGTTCGGTGTTTTGAACCTGGATTGGATTTGGAAATAGAATATATTGCTTTTTGATGATACTATTTACTTTTAGTTATTGTAATAAAGCTGTGTTTTCGTAGGGTTTCGCGAGCTTCATACATTGTAGAAATTAAACTTGCGGATTTTCTCGCGTATACAACATTCCCAAACTTCGTCTTACACCCGACGTTTCGGCCGGTCTGCCCGCGACCACGGTAGCTGGTAAGCGACCGCGTTGTATACGCGAGAAAATCCGCAACTGTATTTTTTCTACAAAGCAATGAGTGAAAAAAGTGTGTACTACTATAATTAAATCAAATATTTCGTTAAATTTTTGTGAAAATCTATATAATATCTATAAGATATATTATCTTCCCGATTCTACTTTTAGCCGTGCAATACCAAACAGACAAGAAAAATGCAACCGATTTTAAACACGAAAGCCAGTAAATGCGCACCTGTGCTGCCCGTCCCCGTGCGGCGTGAGGTCGGTGTCGGTGTCGTCGCCCGACGTGTCCGCCCGCAGCTTGTACTTGGCCTGGCGGATGGCTGTCAGGCGGCCGCGGGCCTCTTCCAGCTCCTTCTCTATGCGGAGTACTTCCGTCCTAGACGGCATCAAAATAAGGTTTAATATTATTATTTAGTACTTATAACTTGTATACGTCGGAACGTGACGACCCCACCGCCCACTTTTATTATTCTTCCGCTAGTACGGTCAGTCAACCGAATAATGTCAGTAAAATCTGTAGAGTTCGAGTGCGGGAGCTCGTGGGCGTAGGTACCACCGCATTCCTAATCAATCTGCCGTTAAATGGTAGTACTCAGCACTATCGCGTTCCGGTCACGTGGTAATGTACGGCCCTGTTATTTCTGGCACAGAGGCATAACACCTTAGGCCTCAAGAGTTGTAACGCATCTGCATTTTGACCTCTGGAATTTGTGTAAATGTCTATAGGATGTTCAACTGCCTCGATAGCCTAGGTAGCAAGCCACTACTACTATGCTGAAGTCTCGGGTACGATTTCCGGTAGGGGGTGATCAGAGATAATGGTGTAAAGTCCTTTATCTCTGGTTCTAATGGGATTTTTCCATTTTCTGGTAATTTCCCAGTACCTCGAAGTTTGGTAATGGAGATGTCAACAGGCTCCGGCCAATCGTGGGTGTTTGCATGTATGCTTGAATGCATGCATTTACCTCTGCCTACCCCTTCGGGGATTACAGGCGAAAAGTTACGTTTTCTATAGGCTGCAGTCATCACTTAACATCAATGTGAGCTGCATGCTTGTTTGCCACCTTTCTTACATAAAAAAAAGAGTCACCTAGCATCGATCTCCTGCGCGATGCCGCCCACCATCCTCCTGTTGAGCACCAGGCTCCTCTCGTCGTCGCAGTGTATGGCGTCCCGGGCGGCGCGCACCAGGTTGTCGGTGGAGCGGATCACCTCGGCGCCCGCGGACTGCAGGCGACGCGTCGACTCCGACGTGGGGTCTGCCTTCACCTGGTCCAGTTCCAAAATAGGTCAGTAAATAAATAAATACCAGGGATGTAAGGGAGCTCCGTAAATCGGCCACAAAGTCAAGGTGTGAGCACACCGCGGACACTCCGCCAAAATTCCATACAAACGCTTAATTTGGTTTCTATTACACAGACATCAATCAGTGACGTATATTTACACGCGCACCTGTGTGCGTAGCACGTAGAAAATACCAACCGTCGCCCATAAAAGGGGATGTGGTCGGGTGAGGCGGGGAAATCGGGCGGGACGTCGAAGTGTCCATTCTATACGTAGTATTATTACATATTCTCTGGTAATAAGGTCGGGGAAAAAGTTTCTTCGCATTTTTTAAGATAATTCAAAACATTTTTTAATACAGTTTATTTAAATTTAACTAAAGTATGTATGTACCATTTTGTTCGATAACCTTTTGCCATCTTGTAGGTAGGGACATGATAAAATACTACAGTCAAAGAGATTTTATTACAAGTTCAAACATAGTATAATGCGAAAAGACTTTTTCCCCACCCTATTAGACGTGTGTGGCTACTCCCCTCCGGTCCGCCGCGGCCGGTGGCCGAGTTGCTCTATGAAGAAACTAGTCTCGATGTGCGATGTATTTTGCCGAGAGTATGGAACATTCCGTCGATAACTATTTTAATTATTAAGTATTTTTGGACCATTATTACCATTATTAACTGCCTCAGTGGCGTAGTGGTAGCAGGCCACTACTATTACGCTGGAGGTCCTGGGTTCGATTCCCGGGTCGAGGGCTATCAAAGATAACGGTTTAAAATCCTTTATCTCTGATTCTATTGGGATTTTTCAATTTTCTGGAAGTTTCCCAGTACCTCGGAGTTTGGTAATGTGCCCGGAGATGGCAACAGGTTCGCCACCTGTTACATGGGTCAAAAACGTAACCGGCGAGTCGTGGGTGTTAGCATGTATGCTTGAATGCATGCATTTACCTCTGCCTACCCCTTCGGGGATTACAGGCGTGAAGTTACGTCTTATTCCCATTATTATCATTGGACCATTTATATTATTTTGTTTACTCTAACATATTAATCAACGTATCAGTCGTCATTCTCTTTAATTTTATGTTTGTAATTTGACCTATCACAAACAAATTCTACTATTTCCAAGCGATTAAATAAATTTTTGCCTTTGACTTCCTTATTCATAAACATATTTTGGCTAAAGTGTTGCTAATCTCTCCTTTGTCTTTTACTATCCTGCACATTTGACAATGTAGCTGACAAAGACAA
Source organism: Macrosoma leucophasiata (assembly GCA_036365455.1). Classification (NCBI taxonomy): domain Eukaryota; kingdom Metazoa; phylum Arthropoda; class Insecta; order Lepidoptera; family Hedylidae; genus Macrosoma; species Macrosoma leucophasiata. The sequence continues at coordinate 9,987,643 of JAWQUS010000015.1, forward strand.
AGCATTTTAAAGTTAAAACGTATCTAATGTACGTTTATGAAAAAGGGAAAGAAAGAAAGAAAAATATATTTATTTGGACAATACATAATAGAAAACAAAACAGAAAAAAAATAGAAACAAAAAAAATAGAATTAACACAAAAACAAAAAACTAAATAAAAAAATTGTCCAAAAGGGTCCCCAACTCAGCGTTGTGCCGGATCAATAAACCTGGCGCTGGTATTATGTCGGGGCCTAATACTGTGACCATGGAATAGATAAATAAAGATGGAATGGTAATGTGAGTGTGGCAAGCGTACGGCAACTATGCGTGTACACACACAGTTCGGCAGAACCATTCGTTCGCCGCTCGTAGTGTCGTGTAGACTGCTTCGAACGACGCATCTCTTGGTAAAATACCATGTAGTGCCAATTTTAACATGTTATATGAAATGTCAGACCTCAAGTATAAAGCGAGGAGGTATATATTTTCATCGGTAAGTCACAAATAACATTAATTGTTATAATACTTGTAAAAAAACATATTATTATACAAAGGAATATGAATATTCGAACTTAAACTGCATTATTTAAACGTTACTGCTATCGAATACATTGCTCGTTAAGCACTCGCTCAATTAACGCTATTACTGTCTCCGCTGGCAATGTACAGCATGTAATGCGTTCGCTACACTTCGACTAGTTTATTGGTGAGTATATTGTTGTGTGCGTGCGAGTGTTTATTGTCTACGGGCGTTACATCTTAGTATGCAAACTTACGCAAACGAATAGGTGCTTGAGGATTAATGTGTGGGTGATTGTCGAGATGGTGTTACATTTGTGTAAGAAATTGCACGGTGGGAGAAAAGTGGCGACACTGGTTCTAATACTAAATTGAAGCAAAGGCCTTTCCATCCTTATTTATCTATTCCGTGACTGTAACACTACGGATGCCCAACTGCTGCCAATTTAAAGATATAAATAAAAACAAAAAACTAAAATAGGACACTAAATTTAAATAATAATATAAATTAAGTACATAATTACCATAAGTTTATTCATAACAAAAAAAAATACATATATATATAATATGTAATAATAATAATAAATGTGACATTAATTATAAATAAGGAATGCATGGCGCGGTCATGTCGCGTTCAGTCGACTTCACCGTCTGTCGTGAAAGGCAATAATGGCAATCAATGCAATGATTGCAGTGCCGCGACTGTGTGCCGTGCGTGGAGTGGTGCGAGTGGTGTGAGGGGGTGAGGGGGTGAGCTGGTGGGCACCGACCTTGCAGGCGACCAGCAGCTGCGCGGTGGAGGAGGCGACCTGGCGCGCGCTGGAGATGAGGCGCTCCTCGGAGGCGGCGCCCTGCACCAGCGCGTTGGCGGCCTCCACCAGCGCGTGCGTGGAGTGGTGCGAGTGGTGTGAGGGGGTGAGGGGGTGAGCTGGTGGGCACCGACCTTACAGGCGACCAGCAGCTGCGCGGTGGAGGAGGCGACCTGGCGCGCGCTGGAGATGAGGCGCTCCTCGGAGGCGGCGCCCTGCACCAGCGCGTTGGCGGCCTCCACCAGCGCGTGCGTGGAGTGGTGCGAGTGGTGTGAGGGGGTGAGGGGGTGAGCTGGTGGGCACCGACCTTGCAGGCGACCAGCAGTTGCGCGGTGGAGGAGGCGACCTGGCGCGCGCTGGAGATGAGGCGCTCCTCGGAGGCGGCGCCCTGCACCAGCGCGTTGGCGGCCTCCACCAGCGCGTGCGTGGAGTGGTGTGAGGGGGTGAGGGGGGTGAGCTGGTGGGCACCGACCTTGCAGGCGACCAGCAGCTGCGCGGTGGAGGAGGCGACCTGGCGCGCGCTGGAGATGAGGCGCTCCTCGGAGGCGGCGCCCTGCACCAGCGCGTTGGCGGCCTCCACCAGCGCGTGCGCCGCCGCCGCCACCAGGCGCGCCGCGGACACCAGCCCCTCCGACCACTGCCCGTCGTCGGACGAGGACGCCGGCCGCCGCGCCACCTTGCCCTGGGGACCGCGGACGAGGGGGGACATAAGTGAGCGGTCGGTACTCTGCCGGTCAATGACGATGTCTCCTTTTCTTTCCCTAAACTCTAACTCTCCTAAATAAAACATCGGTACAAATGGCGGACTTAACGCTCAAAGCGCTCTCTGCCGGTCGACCGTTGGTAGTAGTAAAAATTTTTGGCAATGCTAGCAAAAATTTTTTATTAAATTAACAAAAAATTTAACAATAGTTAGAGACTTTCAGTAGGTAACGTATACCTACATAAGTAAAAAATAAATATATTATATAGTACTGTCTTGTTGGTTTATAAAAGAAAAGATGGTAACATTCATCTGATAAACTTAACTATATTCGTAAATATAGTTCTATTGGTAGTTATTTTAATATGAGTAATGTTAATTTTTATTACACATTATTTACACGTATTCACATATATATACATATATTTTCAAAAACTCAAGCTTTGTCCTACGTATACGCGCACAATGCCCTCTATCTCATTTTCTCCAGCGTGAAATTTTATGAATTTATGTCTGTCTCTGTCTTTTCGTTAATTATTTTTTTTAATTTAACGAAGGTAGCAAACAAGCACACTATTCACATTGATGTTAAGTGATGACTGCAGCCTATATACACCCACAAAAAGACTAGAGGTCAAAATGCTGACGCGTTGTCATCCCTGAGACCACCTTCGTTGTCATGTCTCTGTGATAGTTGTTACGGGGCCATACATTACCATCTAACCGGAACACGATAGTGCCGAACACTACCGTTTAGCGGCAGATAGATTAGGTAGATTAGGTGCCTACGCCCTCGAGCTCCTACACTGGAACTCTACCACCAGTTCACTTCAAAAACAATAATGACGCACCTGATCGATGAGTCCTGTAATTTCCGGCACAGAGGCATAACACCATAGGCCTCAGGAGTGGTAACGCATCTGCATTTTTACCTATATGTGTGGGTGTCTATAGGCTGCAGTCATCGCTTAACATCAATGTGAACTGCATGCTTTTTTGACACTTCAATTACATAAAAAAAATGACGCACCTGATCGATGAGTTCCCGCTGGGCGGCAGACGCGGCCCTGACGAGGGCAGAGGTGGCCGCGATGATGGACTTGGCCGCTTCCAGTATCATCTCGTCGAAGTTCAGGCTTTCGTCGGTCTCCTGCGAAACGGGCCACGTGGATATAACATTTAACATTCCGTGTAAAGTTTGAGTCAATATTAACAAGTAGGTTTTCAAATCTCAATAGTCTGCTTAACAAAGCGAGGCAGTATTTCACATCGGGGCAGCTACTGCAGCTTTATAAAGCCCAAGTGCAGCCCCATCTGGAATACTGCTCTCATTTGCGGGCGGGAGCCCCCAAATACCAGCTTGGTCCACTTGACTCCCTACAAAAACGCGCCGTTCGTATTGTTAACGATCCAGGACTTACTGACAGGCTCGAACATCTGAGCCTACGCAGAGACATCGGGAGTCTGTGCGTGTTGTATCGTCTCTACAATGGTGAGTGCTCTGCTGAACTGTTCGACATGGTGCCACCGTCTCTTTTCCTACACCGTACTACCCGCCGAAGAGAGAAGTTCCACCCTCACCGACTGGGCACCTGGCAGTGCTCAACGGTGCGGTTTTCACGTTCGTGCCTGCCCAGAACGTGTAAATTGTGGAACGAACTTCCCTCTGAGGTCTTCCCCAGGTGCTACAATATGGGGTTCTCCAAAAAGGGCGTCACAAGAGTCCTTCAGGGCTGGCAGCGCGTTGGCAACTCCCCTGGTGTTGCAAATGTTCATAAGCGACGGTGATCACTTTCCATCAGGTGGCCCGTTTGCTTGTCTGCCAAACTTCAGACATAAAAAAAAAATAGTCAACGTGTACTTTTAATCATTAGAAATTAAATGTAAAAAAATATTAAGTTATTCCAATACCTAATATAAACCTATATTACAGTAAAGTTTCATCCAAATCCGTCCAGTTGTTTTTTTTCGTAAAAGAGTAGCAAACATCTATACAGTGCGGGATTAGATAGTAAGAGGCAGCAAATGCTACGGGCCCCGCGCATTGGGGGGCCCCGCGCCTGTGCCCAAAAAAAACCACAAATATGTAATAGAGCTTGTCTGAGCTGTAATGACGCGCCCCACTACTTAATTAGTTGCTTTCGATGTGTGAGTGCAAATATTAATAATGACACTTATTTGTATATGTCCTACGTCCATATTTGAAATATGCTCGTGTGCGTTAATGCGATAGTGGGGCGCGTCATTTCAGCTTAGACGAGCTCTACACCATAGCTATTCTCAAAGTGAGCGTTGACCACACTGTGATTATATAGGCATATTATTATGTTTCAAGTTGGCAATACCACAATACTTACAGGGGGAATCCCCTAATATTGTTTTCGATTCCTTTTCGTAAATGTTCTGTTTTATTTACATCCTAAATTTCAGTAGGCAATGTCGCACCGGCTTTATCCGACACTGCATCTATGCTCATTAGGGGAGCGTTGCAATAATCGACCGTAACTATCGCGACCACGATTGCTGAAATTGCTGTTCCACTAATATAAAAAAGCCGCGAGCGTTGTCGGCATGGAACAATACAAAGGGCGTTACAATCGTTTAGTGCAGAGGTTCCCAAACTAGTTTTGCTTGTTCCCCCCCCTTTCAATTTTTTTCTGGTTTCCGTGGACCACCGCCTTGCTACATTTATATCACATGCCCAAATTTCCAAATTTTATTCACGCCTACGTAGACCCCCATCGAGTCTCATGGACCCCAGGGGGTCTATATGGACCACTTTGGGAATCACTGGTTTAGTGGAACGCGCCCATAATGTTTATATACGTGGAACCATTTTAAGCTTAGTTACACGTGTTTACAATACGAGTATTATTGGAATTTGACCTGTAAGAAGAACATTTTATTATTTCAAAGTAATTACGGTATCCAAGATATAACAAGAAATAAATATATACAAGAAATAATGCACATCGACCTCAGAAAGAGACGTCGGCGTATTTCGGATCTGTAGAGCGTTATCTGTTTCGCACCTTACCTATGTTACGTTTGTCGACCATTTTGATCAAGTTTTGACCAATACCGGACTGTCAGTGCTTACGTAGGAAGTGTGCAGCAGAGATAACGCTCGACGAAGTCGAAACTAGCCGATTGTCACTTTCATAGGCTCGATGTACATTATTTCTTGATGAGCACTGTAAATGAATTTTGCATGTCGAATCTTTTCGTAGATATTTATACAAAATAACATCTATCTAGTGCTCATAGTCTCAGAGCTAAGCTGCGGGCAGACAAGGGTTCCTACAGAACCCAAAATACGGCTGTTGTTGTAGTAGCGCTGGTTGTAGAGGTGCGAACGGTCGGTGTGTAATATGTTTGATTCCCGGGTGATATGAAAACAACCAAGAATATCAAACATATCTCACCGACGCGCCGCCACGAAGGCTTCCAGTCCTCGCCGATTTTCTTTTTTTCTTTCTTCTCATGTTCTTCGTTTACAAGTCTTTAAGAGTAATAAATATACAATAATTGCCGACCCGGCAAACGTAGTTCTGTTTTAAAATAAAAGTTTTTTTTTGGTTTCTATTATTTATTAGGGACTTTGAGTCGTCGTTCGACTATGCCAGCCCCGTGGTTGCTAATTAGTGTCGCCTAATCAAGAATTCATAATACTACATATACCATTGCAAAGCATTTTACTAATATCACTCAAAGGGTCAGCTAAGATGCTTTGGATTTCACCTAAATTCCTTAAATTTACACCGTGGTCTTTAGATATTAAAGACCTTAAAGTAGCGCTCCGTCCACACTCCACCACAATGTGGCACACATCCTCTAGCCTATCACAAGTGGTACAATTTGGCGAGTTCATTAGCCTCATTAGAAACTTAAAAGCATCGAGTGGAATGTGAGCGGGGCGAAGCCTATGCGTAATTACAATCATCTTCCTTCTCAGCTTACTGTTTATTAAGTAACGAGGAGGTTCAGGCTGAATTATTTTGTACCAAATATCTTTAGAACATGAAAAAATAAATGTTAAAAGCGATGGCTCTAAAATAAAAATCTAGCAATTTACATCTTTTTGCGCCTTAAATATTTTATTTTGCTTATTTTAACACATATCTGCTATCATTCCTTAAACAATAACAAATAATTATTTAAAATCAGAATTTAGTTAATCGACATAATTTTACTAATTATAAACGTGAATGTTTGTATGGTTGGATGTTTGTTACTCTTTCACGAAAAAACTACTGGACGGATTTGGATGAAACTTTATAATAATATAGGTTACTAGCTGTTGCCAGCGGCTTCGCCCGCGTGGATGACGTTTTATAAATAACTAAGTAGCCTATATTCTTCCTCAAAGTCTGCTCTATCTCTGTATCAAATTTCATTAAAATCGGTTCAGTCGTTTTGACGTGAAAAGGTAACAGACAGACAGAGTTACTTTCGAATTTATATTATTAGTAGGGATACATTGGAATAACATATAGGCTTTTATAATTTGCAATGATAAAAGTACACGCGACAAAATCTAGTTTTTATAAAATGATGTCGAAAAGACAGCACATTTTATTCAAAATTAATTTTGGAGAAAAAAAAATTTTTTGTAACTCGTAGCAGAGGTACTAAGACACTACAAATGACACGAACAGCTTAGATTTAAGCACAAAATGAAGATATATTTCAATAATAAGTTACAAATGAAACGTGGAGCAGAAAGCTACGGACCGGATACTTATCGTCGAGACCGTGATATCTGGCGCTCTACACTCTCCGCCTACCCCGTCAGGGACCCGGCGTGAAGATACATACATACAGAGAGCTACGTGTACCGACCTGCGTTTTGGGCACTCTCGGGCGGAGCGCGTCGAGCTTCCTGGCGGCCGCGTCGATGGAGGCCGCCGCGCCCAGCAGCTCCTGCTCCGCGATCACCGTGGGGTCCGCGGGGTCCACCCACTCCGACCCTGGCCGGGCAACGTTACCATATTCAATATAAAAAAATCAAAATAGCAAATGCTGCAAATTAGGTATTCTTTCACCTCTATTTGTCACGTCCTAATTTTGAGTATTAAACTAATTAATAAAACTGGTTGCCTGTAAAGTCGGTTTTACGGGCGAAGATTTTACGTGACAACGTTACACTTTTTCATGAGTGACTCCGAGCCGCAACCTAATTTAAGACGTTGTAACGTCAAAATAAAATACGCTTACACTCACAGCCCCACAGTAGGTATAGACCTGTGTCGTGGGTGCCGTTGTACACATACGACACATACACAAACACCCAGACCCGAAGCAAATATCTGTGGGCCATACAAATATTTGTCCCGGTGCGGGGATCGAACCCGCGACCCTTCGAATCAAACGGTCATCTCACACCGCTGGACTGACCGGAAACTGCTGTGTATAGATCCTAAATGATCCAGAAGATGAGACCACGTTTGCCATGGCCTTTTTTTAAATGTAATCTTCTTCTTCGTGTCAACGTCGTCAAAACAAAATGTAGTAAGTTAACGAAACTTGGCAATGGCCACCGCTTTATCCCCGCTAAGGTCGCTTGTGGAGCAGCTAGTGGGACACAAAGGGCAAACCATCAGATGATTTTGATGATTACCTAATTTACTTGCCGCTAAATGGTAGTGTTCAGCACTATCGTGTTCCGGTCAGGTGGTAATGTAATAATAATAAATAATAATAATGGCAACCCATTATACGTCCCACTGCTGGGCACGAGTCTCTCTCCTTTTTGATAATTTGGTGCGGTGGTAATGTACGGCCCTGTCATTTCCGTCACGGAGGCATAACACCTTAGGCCTCAGGAGTGGTAACGCATCTGCATTTTGACCTTGGCCTTTGTGTGGATGTCTATAGGCTGCAGTCATCACTTAACATCAATGTTAACTGCATGCTTATTTGCCACTTCCATTACATGAAAAAAAATGAGCCATTATCTGAATGGATTCTCCAGTCACACATCGTATTGGCTGAGACACCCCACTTAACCAGGTTTTTCCCTGCAGCGAGCAACCTGGGTTCGCAGACGATTGAGCGTTCCATATTGGCCACTGCAGGTTATAGCCAGGAGGCAGGGACTCCGAGAGTGGTACAAACAGTACAAACCTTTTATGTAATGTAGATGGCAAACAAAGCATGCAATTTGCATTGATGACTGCAGCCTATGGACACCCCTGAGACCTAACTTGTGGTCCCAGGGGTGGCAACGCATCTATGTCTCTGTGGTAGTTATTACGTGGTTATACATTACCATCTAACCGGAACACTACCATTTAGCGGCAGATAAATTAGGTAATGCGGTGGTACCTACGCCCTCGAGCTCCTGCTTTGGAACTCTACCACTGGTCAAATTTTAATGCCCCTAGTGCTCTATTACTGAGCTCTCCAGATCAGAGATAACAATTCAGACGCGTTGTCACTCCAAAAGTTAAGTCGTACACAAACTATGAACCGCGCATGGCCCCGCGGCTGGTGTAGATCGCAAGCGATCTACTCGGTTAGGCCGCCGGTCGGGTGGTTGATGGGTGAACGCTAGCGGCAAATAAAAATGCGCGTTTCCGTACTTCAGAGGGCACCCTAAGTCCCGGTTGCTATCGATAGATAGCAGTCGTCAAACCTTGTCGGAAGCCTTATGGGCGGTTTGAAAACATCCGACAGCGGGTTGGACACTAACCCTCATCTCCACCGACCCGCATTGGAGCAGCGTGGTGGAATAAACTCCAGGCCTCCCCCTAAAAAGGGGAGAGACTCGTGCCTAGCAGTGGGACTTATTACACACAAACTATACAGTGTACTAATAAAATGAAACACACCTTTCAGCAACTCGGCAGCCGCCAACATGTCGGCGACAGCGTGAGCCACCTGCCGGGACAGGTCGGGCAGGGCTCCGCGGGACGCGGGCGCCGCCAGCAGGGCCGACAGGAGAGCCCTGAAGGCTTCGCCCGCGGTGCGAGTCGCTTCCAGCGTGCGAGTCTTCAGTTCTTCCGTCTCGGCCGCGTGCGCCGCGCCCTGAGAACATCAAATATTTTGTTTGTAATTTTAAATGTGAATAAACTCCTTCCATCTATATATATAAATAAAATTGGAGACCAAAACAACATTTTTTAACATAAAAAAAAACTTTTTTTTTTTTCGGGTTATTTCACCCATAGTAACAAACATAGGCCATGTTAAGAATGTGTTTTGATGAAGTCGACTAATTGCTAAAACTATGGATTCAAAAGTGACGTGTTAAGGCTGGGTTTGCCTGGGAAGATATGACGTCACCAGAACAAAAATTGGGCATTTGTTTTATGTAATGGCAGTGACAAACAAGCATGCAGTTCACATTGATGTTAAGTGATGAATGCAGCTTATAGACACCCACACAAGGACCAAGGTCAAAATGCAGATGCGTTACCACTCCTGAGGCCTAAGGTGTTATGCCTCCGTGACGGAAATTACAGGGCCGTACATTACCACCTGACCGGAACACGATAGTGCTGAACACCACCATTTAGCGGCAAGTATAATGCGGTGGTGCCTACGCCCGCGAGCTCCATCACTGGAGCTCTACCACCGGTAAAAATGTGGTATGCAGTCAGATTACATCCCTGAAAGAAGGCGTCCATATCGACACATTCGACTCACCTTAGCGGCGACCAGCATGTCGACGACGGTCTTCCTGCCCAGGTTGGCGGCCGCCACCAGCAGCTCCTGGCCCGCCGCCCCCCCCACGCCGCCCGCGCCCACCGCGCGCGCCGTGGCGCCCGTCATGAGGCGGGTGCACCGCACCAGCTCCTCGGGAGACGCCGCGGACTTCGGTGGCGTCGGCGACATTAGGACCTGGTGATAAAACCCTTTATTATCGGTCGTTTCTATTAGTGGTTTCTATTGGTGGTTGTAGCAAACACGACTTTGTTTAATATAGGTACTGTGCCTTTTAAAGAGCCATTTATAACAATAATGGCAATACATACGTCTCACTGCTGGGCACGAGTCTCTCCCCTTTTTGGGGAGAGGCCTGGAGCTTACTCGACCACGCTGCTCCAATGCAGGTTGGTGGAGATAAGGGTTAGTGGCCATCCCGCTGTCGGATGTTTTCAAACCGCCTATTAGACCTCCGACAAGGTTTAACGATTGCTATCTATCGATAGCAACCCGAACCCGACGGCTTAGTGTGCCCTCCGAAGCACAGAAACGCGCTGTTTAATTTGCCTCTAGCGGTCACCCATCACACACCCGACCGCGCCCGTAATGCTTAACCGAGTAGATCGCTTACGATCTACACCAGCCGCGGGGCGATGCGCGCTTCAGCATTACAGCAAAAGCCATTTAAGGTCCCTAAAACCTTCTCACCTCAATCTCCTGCGATATAGCTTCAATAGTGGACTCGAGGGCCCGCGTGCCGCGCGTGTGCTCGTCCTCCACCGCCTTCACGGTCTTCAGCAGTGACGTCACGTTCGTCACCATCGTCTGCCGTCAATAGGACACCATGTAATTGACATTTTAATAGGGGTAGGGATGATTCGACCAAACATTTTTTGTAGTTTTAGGGTTATATATAATATACATGATATTTATCAATTATATTAAATCTTAATATATATAAATCTCGTGTCACAATGTTTGTCCTCAATGGACTCCTTAACCGATTATGATAAAATTCGCACACCATGTGCAGTTCGATCCAACTTGAGAGATAGGATAGCTTACATAACGCTATGACTAATAGGAGATGAGCAGCGCGGGCGAAGACGGGGCGGGCCGCTAGTATGTAATAATATTTTAATTTATATCAATAAATAATACGCAACTATAGTTAACCTCAATTACATTGGAGGACTTGCAAAAGTAATTTTTTTCACTAATATTTACTTATAGTAAATAATATTTATCAAATTATTCAATTTAAATCTCGACATACTGAATATAATTTATTCGCCCTTTTTTTATGCAATAAAAGTGACAAACAAGCGTGCAGTTCACATTGATGTTAAGTGAGGACTGCAGCCTATAGACACCACATTCTGATTCTGATGTATGCAGATGCGCTCCCACTCCTGAGGCATTAGGTGTTATGCCTCTGTGCCGGAAATTACAGGGCCGTAAATTAACATATAGTTTGTATACGGTGATGTTTTAGTAATTGTAATATTATTTGTTTCTTGGTAGTAATAATCGATATAATATCCTTTTTTGAATTTAAGCATTAGGCGCGTTATGAAAAAAATTGAGAGTGAAATTTTAAGATGCGCGCGCATCAAACACAAAAGTAACATATTGAAGTTTCCCGCTAAACAGCACAATAAGTCTAGAAAACTTATTACTGGTGGTGCCCGCCCGCGAGCTCACACCGCATTATCTACTATACTTGCCTCTGAATGGTAGTGTTCAGCACTATCGTGTTCCGGTCAGGTGGTAATGTACGACCCTGTAATATCCGGCACAGAGGCATAACATCTTAGGCCTCAGGAGTGGTAATGCATCTGCATTTTGACCTTGGTATTTGTGTAAGTGTCTATAGGCTGCAGTCATCACTTAACATCAATGTGAACTGCATGCTTGTTTGCCACTTCTATTACATAAAAAATAGAAAAGTGCGAATAAATTATGAAATCATTTAAATTGAATATTTTGATAAATTTAAATACTATTCGTAAACGTACGTAGTGAAAAAAAATTACTTTAGCAAGTCCTCCAATATAATTGAGGTGACTATAGTTGCGTATTATTTATTGATATAAATTAAAATACTATTACACATTTAATATAATTGATAAATATCATGAAATTATTATGTATGTATCTTCACGCCAAGTTCCATACGGGGTGGGCAAAGAGTGTGGAGCGACTGACACACATTCTGCGCTTCTTCTACAGAATGATAACATTTTCTTCATACATACACGCCGATTCCTAAGACTTGTCACGCGCGTACATAAGTACACGTACTCTTGAAAAATCATATCATTTGAGACTCTCTTTAATTTCTGTGAGACTCTTTTTTAATTTTTTTTTTTGAGACTTAAAGTTTTTACTGAAAAATGTTTGGTCGAATCAATTTCATCAGGGCATAAACACATTGACGTTTACTGAACGAAACAGACATCACAATATGTTTTCAGTGGACATAGAGAGTGTTATATTAATTTCTAAATAAAAAAAAAACAGTTAAGCTCATTTTAAAACACGTGTTAAGAGCGACATCTAGCGGTGGAATGCGTTAGATGCATTAGTTTTATCCGATTCTAATTTTGAATTTAGCCTGAAATGAATTTACAGCCAAAAAGCCCAAAAATTTTGCCAATACTTAAAATTAATTTTGATTTCGTTAAACTAATGA